>CM073426.1:113120000-123120000 GCA_037114965.1 Monochamus alternatus
TATTTGTATCTGGTCCTGAGTGGCAACGCTGTTTTGCTTCAATATAGCTTCAATATTCGAACACGTCATCAGAGAAAGGTCGCGTAAAAATTTGTTTTCCGATTATATCTCTTTATTAGGCCTTCCGAATACGTGGTTAAAATTTAATAGCATTATGACTGAATCACCCTGTATATGAAAAACATCTACTGTGTACTGTATTTGATTTAGGTGTTGCAAATGGTTGAACAAAAGCTATAAGACTGTTAACATTTCACATGTTGTAGGATCTATAAACAAAAAAAAAAAACTTACTGGTGATACTAGGAAGGTTTGTAAATTGTTTTGTTTGAATTGTGGAACTATTTCACCTCTGTCTGTTGGAGAGATGATGTACGGCTTTTGAAGTAGAGCTTTCGTTGTGTTAGTAATATGAACCTTTCTGAAAGAAGTAAGGAATTGCTTGTTAAGTAATGGAAATAAAATAAGTTGTCATTATTAATTTATCTTTCATATCCTATAATAAAATAAATAGTTATCATATTTCTATTTTGATGAATAACTCTTCATTGGACCTACTTTATAAAGAAATTATCCAAACAATTCGTTGGAATCGGTTTATATGCAGTGCTATGCTTTAACAATATTCAAGCAAAAATTATAGAAATTGTTTATTTATTCAGTCTTGGTACTTACCCCGGACTACCTTCGCTTTCCATTTTATTTGCAATGTCCACATCTTTAGACCATATGTCAAATTGATACTTTACAGCTCCAATAATTCCACTTATTATTTTACCAGTATGGACACCAATTCTCATATTAATGTTTAAATTTCTTTTCTTCCTAGGAATGAAATAGTAATTAAAAAAATAAAGATGGATATTCTAGGGCTACAAACGTTTTACAATATTTACATATTTAATATTTTTTAATAATATTACATTGCCGCTAAAATGAAAAAATACGTAGAAATTTCCCTTCGAATCTGCAAGGTGTTTCAAAACATGTGTCGGAAAATGGAGGATGTAATCCTTTGGCTCATTTTAAGAAAAACATTTCTTATTAACATCAATCTGCGCACGCACAGTTTTTGGAGGTATAGGGTGCCCGTAAAATCTCCGCGATTGTAATATGAATAAAAATTGAACTACCGCTCAAAAGTAGCTAGTGCCAAAACACTGAAAAGAAAAATCTTTTTTTACGTTCTAAGTCTCTAAAACTGTGCTTTTGCGGACCCATGTTAATAAGAATTTTTTTCTTAGAATAAGCCAAAGATGGAACGGTATGGAACAGTCAAACGGTTCTGGAGCGGTTGGGAACAAGTAACAGAGTAAACCTGGTTTGGATACCTGATCATGCAAGTGTCCGGGGGAACGCGGTAGTAGACTCGTTAACAAGACGAGGTGCCTCTTCCAGCTTCATAGGTCTAGAACCAACTCTTGGTCTAGCTTCGGTTACTTCCAAAGCAGACATCTTGACCTGGGAATGGAAAAAATTAGTGAGTACTGGTGGGATTTGCCAAGATTAGCTCACTCAAAGGCGTTCATAGCGGGCCCATCAACACTAAAAATTAGCTTGACCTAAAGACTCTGATTGGTCTATATATACTTGGCACTGCCGGTTAAGGAATCACGTGCACAAGTTGGATTAGACTGAGGAGATCGAGTGTTGATTGTGTTTCAAAAGTGAGAAATCGGCAGAACACGTATTATGTTACTGTCCAGTTGAAGAACGGACCAAATTTTCTGTATTTGACAATCAGATCTCTTGCCAAAAAATCTGGAATCTGGAATCTCACCCAATAAATTGGCTTCATAAAGAGGCTAAGTCTGTTGGATAAAGTGCTTCGGTGGGAGTCACAATAGACCATAGCGTCGCAGTGGAGGGCTAGTTCTTGGCCACTCACTTTGAACATAACAATATAAAACGAGCCAAAGATTCAAACCCTTCATTTTTCGACAGATGTTTTGAAACTCCCTGTATTTATAAAAATATGCGAAAACAGGTGGCTGTGTATGCCCCCTCTTCTCTGCAACCCGTATACACCTCTGATTGTATGGGTGGCTAAATAAAATCTTGGTGAAATTCTATAACAAAATGTTGTCTTCTTATGTAGTTTAGCAGGTACTAGGAAAAATGGGTGCATAGTAGAATTTAGTGACGTAAATTAACCCTTAAATGGAAAAAGTAGATACTACTTTTTTGTTAATCGTAAAACCGTTTTTCGAGTCCGCTAGAAACAAAATTACAAAATAAATTATAAATAAAATGAAAAAAACTAAATAGCATTACTCATAATTACTGCCCTCTGTGTCACTTGGAAACATTATTATATTAGTTCCGTTCGGATAGACTCTACAATCACACATCATATTTTAATAGAACAAATAGATACATATTCGATATTGGTAAAAATTGGATTATCCTTACAATTTTACTCATCTTACTATATCCAATAGATAGATACGTTGTTAGTTATTCTTCAATCAATGGTTTAAGAGATATTTGCAAAAACTTTTTACGTTATATGTATCCAATTTTTTCCTAGTAGTTTTTGATCACCCTGATACGTGCGTAACTAGACAGACCATATAACGTAATATGATACAATTTGAATTCATTTGAGTTAACTATTACAATAGTAAATTTATCTATTTTGCAGTTTTTGTTCATGTGTTTACATAGTGAACATTTTTTATTTAACAATCACTTCAGTGATTATTTTTTCGAAAGTAAGTTGATCTGATTTTTTATATACCAAATACCTACGTTTACATTTTGTCCCCATAAGGGGAAATGAGGCTTAGACCAGGTTTGGGGGGGGCTCAGTCCCCCCTGACTATAGTCCTGGTCTGCGAGTATAAGGTAAATTTCGACGCGCTTATGTCAGTTTAATTTTAGCACAGAATAAGAAAACATCAAAAGCAAAAACTGAAAATTCGAAGTCAATATTAAATTCAAAGTGAATATTTCAGTGATAAAATTTCCGATAAAGTGCCCGAGTGCGACGTTGCTAACCCACTTTTCCTCGGCCATAGGGAAATTATGCATGAGCTGGCAACACTGCCTCTAGAATACCGGGTATACCCCCTCCCTCCCTAAAAAAAAGGCACGTAAGTCTATTTGACCACATTGCCTGGACGTAATGACGTAGCCATCGATATTTATTGAACACCTCTCGTATAGGTGTGAATTACTTATTGGCCTACCTGTCATGTGAATCATTCATCAGTCGAATTTTATCAAATTATTATTTTTTCTGTTAAAATTTCAGGTATCTTAACAATTCAGCTAGTCTGTGATAAACCATCTACAGATGACACATATTTTTGATAAATGAGATAAATGTATTGTAAAATATATCAAAAATATTATTGGCATTGTAAAATTAACACAAACACAAAATACTATAAATTTTATCAAGGGCTCACCTTACATTCGCAATTATGGATATCATCGCTAATCCCAAGTCCACACACGCTTCTGCGTGGTTAGGAGCAGGATCCGGAGGTAATCCGGCAACGCAGTAATAACAGTCACCAAGAAATTTGATTCTAATTACTTTCAATTTCTGAAAATAAAAATTGTGTCCAAAACCTCCTTGATGATTTAGTAAGATACCTAGGTACTTACATTTAAAAAACTACAACTGATTTTAAACTATTTGAATATTCATTTACAAATTAATAATGTCTATACACTGATACATACTCGTACATAAAAACATGATTTTTTACTAATTATGTAGTATGTAATTATATCTATAGCTAAAAAAGTACTTAAAATATTAACAAGCTTTAAATACAGGGTATCCAGGAACTAGTGGTCAAAACTAGTGGCCATCTGCCTTCCTTCCTGTATAATAAAGCATGTCTAATTCCAATTTAAATAGTGAGAATTGTGTTACCACAGCATAGCCAGACCAGCAGAATCATTTGTACCGAAATAGTAAGTCACGCATAGCATTTCAGGCTGCAGAGACCTCCGTTACCCATCAGTTTGTCTCGAACGTTGGCGTGCAAACATGGATTATAAAGAGCCGTATTAAAGCAAAAATATGAGTCGCAGCTGTTAAAAGTTTAAACACATGTTGTAATAGCAATCTTTAGTTTCTTTAAATCTTCTAAGTACTTCTAAGTACTTTGTACAAATCATGTAATATTTTACTGCTATTGCCATATCTATTAATTTAGTTCTTAAGTATAATATTGGACTATAAATACTTCCCGTAAGGTGAAGTTTAAAATATATATTTATATTTTTAACAGTTACAAATTTTTATTTTAGAGCAAAGATTTGGGCATTGGCTTCTAATAGAGAAGATTTATTAGGAAAGCTACACAGAATTAGTAATAGTTCATAGAAATTGTATCAAATAAATTTTAAAAGTAATATGTTTTCTAATTATTCATGCAATAAATTACGCAAAGAGGCCATTGCCATGAAAAGTACCGACAGCAGAGTGAAATTGCTGGTCTCTATATGCTGTGGTATTACAAACTGTGGTATTACTAAGAGTTACTACTATCTCCCAAATGTTGAAATTGCCAAGGTAACAGTTTAGAAATTATGACTGAAATTTTTAAAATATTTAACTTGGCAGACCTGCATATCCGTAGGACAGCCAGATATAACAAATGTGTATGTGAATAGAGTCAAAATAATGTCAGTATTATTTTTACTCTCTCTCTCTGCATCCCCAATCTTTTTTGACCACTTGTTCCTACACCCTGTATATTATCGATATTGCGTTTCGAAAAATCTTAAAATATGTATTGCAGAAATAACTGTTGAACAATGCAAGTACATACTTAAAAAAATGTTACATTACCTCAGAAGCTTCGTCAAACCAACCAAATAAATCGTTAAGGGTTTCTAAAAGATCAGTTATGTTTAATTTAATAGTCATTTCCGTGTAGTGTACTATATCAGCAAACAGAATGGTCACGTTATCACATTCATCAAGCAGTGCATTCCTAAAATAAAAGATACAATTTAGTTATAATTTGTTACGCTATAAACAAAGGTATTATACATTTGCATAAAAAGATGAATCAAAAAATTCTTTTGGAGTCTAGCAACTTTGGAAATACTATTTATCTAGCCGAGGTCCAAAATAATGGAGAGTTACTCATTCATAGCACTTAGATAAGTACGGAAGGTTGAAGTTACATAGGCGTGCCATTCGAGAAGGGTTCAAAGAACACAAAATTACCAAAAATAAGTTTATAACATGAAGCACTATCTATTATTTTGGACTTCGACTATATCTGCCTCAATGCAAGTCTCCTTTCTATTTTATTGCAGACTAGACGAGACATTTCAACTTTCTGAATCTGTCTAATTATTACGTAAAGTTTTGCAGTTGTTAGACACCAACACAAAATAAGCCTGTTTTGTGGACACCAGTGCCAAACCTAATTCCAGTGTTGTATTTCAATAAAAATTAACACATTTACGATAGTTTTTACATTAGTTTTTCAAGTGTCAACAATGGCTTACGTGTATAGCAACTCGGAGTTGATGGATATCGTTTTAATTTATGGTTAAGACAAAATGCTTTAGCAGCTTCTTGTCTGTACGCAGAATGATTTCCCGATAGAGATATGTCAAATTCAGCTACTTTTATCGCGGTAGTGCAACGCGGACATGACATGGAAACTTTGCAACCGAATAGTGGAAGAGATGTAGGTCCAGGGTGTCCACGGCGTATTGCAGTAGTTGAGGATTGTTGAAGAGAATCCCCGAGTATCAGGTAAATCGCTCAACAAGTACAAGCCATGTCCCAATCGCGTGATGTACTATATACGAGGCTCAATTATGCCAATATCTTACGAATTGAAAACGGTCAAAAACCAGAAACATTTGTGTTAATGCGTAGATACTGGGTAAGACGAGCCCAAATATGTTTGAGTTTACACCTCGCTGAATAAAATTTTGAACAGTTGTTGTAACATCAAGTATGTCAAATTATTTTATTAATTAGAACCACAAATTAATTTCGTCAATTAATAATAACAATAGAGGAAAAAGCAGTTGAATCTGTTGGTTAGTTTTTTATTACACTTTCGCCGACTGATTGTTTTGCCTTGCGCAAGGTCAGGCTTTACAGTGAACCAGTTTCCAGTGCCGGGCAGAAGTGTATTTTTAAATAATTTTCCAACTGCCCTTGAACTGAGTTTTTTACAAAATTGTATTTGTAAGAGTCCAGTACAAAAATTTTTTTAGATAAATTCTGAATCACCCAATATTCATATTTTTAAAAATTTTTAGATACTTACTCAAACGGATTCTTCTTCAGATATCTTTTAGTTTCAAGGTAGTACTTTGTAGCTTCTAAATAATTCTCCTTGACCTTCTTAATCATACTATTTGGAATAATGCTAGACATCAGTTGTTCCTTAAACATACTTACATTAAATTTATATTTTGGAACTAGAAATCCAAGTAATCAGAATAATATCTATTTTAATTTATATTTTTTAGATTTTTAGATTTATTTAGATTTATATATTTTCTGTATTTCTGTTTATGCAATATGGGAACGCTAAATTTACCTCCCTATATAGATTTGTATAGGCATTTGTCATTGAAATAAAGTATATGGTGTCCATATATTTGTCTGATGTAATGCAAGGACAATTTGCTACGATGAAAATATGCCGATGTATATGTATAAAGCTGTAAGATTGTTTACTTTATTTATATAGATTTATCCAAACAAAACCACCTTCAAGAAAAGTTTCTGGACACCTTGTATACTTAATTATTTATACTTCAGAATGGCAAATTATAAGTGAAACAAATATGCGGTGATATCCTGACTTGAATCTGATGTGAAACAAAATACCTACCTCTTGTTCTTTTTCGTGTCGTAGTTGGAAAGTGGACATGATGCAGTCACGTCTATCAAGAAAGCTGCGTCTAATAACTATGTCATTCATATACCTAAAATAGGTACCAAGCCCGTTGATGACAATCAAATAAAATACTTCTGATAAAATCTAAAATTTAAAATACTAAGAAAATTAGTTTTATATATATTATTTTGGTACAATATTTGCAATTCCTTAACTCAGCTAATTCCGAAAGAAATGGAAAAAATTAGTAATTTTATATGTACAGGGTGTCTCAAACTCAGTAGTATAGGTCTACTAAGAGGATATAAAAAATTTAAATAAAATTTTCAATCGAAAGTATTTTCTTTGGGATTTGACAGAAACGACTAATAACGTCATCAATTATATTTTTTCCAGAAACATACCCATTTTTTTCTGTTAAAAAACTCTCTTTTTTCTAATAAACTTAGAGACATTTTTGTTTGAAAGTTATAAGCAATATCGTCCTAAAGAGTCTTAAAAGAAATACCACCTAAAATCACCTTAGCGGTGGAAAGATCAGGTAGTCGTTAGAAAAGTGAATGTCACAAAATACTTGTCATTTCTCAATACGAACGTCAAACGTATAACTTTTGTGTTAAAAAATAAAGCTTGCAAAACACCTTCTAGATATTGTCACGGATTTCCCAATCCGAATTTCCTTACTGCCAGAAAAACACAGTCCGTTAATTAATTACTTATCTTTATTAACTACTCAGTACACTACTGAACACTAATTACAACTCAACTAAACACTTATGTAATTAATCGCTATCTAAATCACTTTGATCTCTCCAACTAAACACTTCAATTCAGACTGTAATGTAAGACTCACTTAATCGGCCGTTTATTTTTCTTTTATAGACCCAACGAATATTCCAGGTATATTCAGTATCTCTAGATTCATCTTCCCGAACGACTCGAATGCTTCTCGTCGATTCCCCAATTTTCTAGTCCCGTCTCGATCCACGGCTTTTTGTTTGTTTAACAGAATCGTGTAGAGGCGATCGGGGCAATCTTAGCATTTCGCGATACCACAGTCGTCGGGTTGGGTGTGAGTGGGGCAAATTCCGTGACAATATTAATTTGAAAAAAGATAAAATCACAAACAACGGAATGTTAATAAACGCAGCCCACAAAGAAGTCAGGCTAAGATTGGATATGTAAATGAGAGGTCATATAGAGAATAGATTGTAATATGTATGTAGTATGAGGGTGTTTGCTCATTTTTTAAGTTTGGTTCTTGTTATCAATAGCTTTTGTTTTGACTGTATTAAAGAATTATCGAATTTAATCCTTTTAATTAATTTTTTTATTCTTAATGACTTTTATGCACTTTAAACAACGAACATTCCATTATTTTCCAAAGACTACTTGATCTTACTACTTCAGGACAATATAGCTTATAACTTTTAAATGGGAAGTAAGTAAAACAGAAAAATTTCTCTAATAAAAGTTTGTTAGAAAAAAAGAGAGAAGAAAAAATTTGAGTATGTTTCTAGAAAAAATATGATGGTGACGTCTTTAGTCGTTTCTGTCAAATCTCAAAGATAATAGTTTCGATTGAAAATTTTATTTCAATGTGTCCCAAATTTTATTTAAATTTTCATTACGAATACGTCACTAGATCGAAATAAATCGCCATTTGTTTTAAAAAATGTTATTATTATTTCAATAGATTGTGCATAGGCTTTTGATTGAATTTAGGTTAGTAGTTTAGAGATAAAGTGATCAAAAATTAAATTTGATAAGACAAGTTCCACCAACATTTAAAATCCTTTTCCATAAGAAATAAACAAAATGTTCAGTACTAACCCTTTGCCAGAGCATGTCGGATCCAGAGTATGTTGTCAAAATTAAAGTCATAATATAAAATATGGACACAAATAGTCCCATTATAAACGATACTAAAACATCGTGTATGCTGAAGAAAACATAACATGATAATATCAAATGTGAAGAATATGCAGTCCTATATTTTCCATTTCCATCCATTATATTGTGATAATAAGGCACAAATGCGTTCACAAAAAATATTACTGCAAATGCTAATAGAGAAATATATTGCAGTTTCTGGTACTTTTCTACAATTTTGTCAACTAGATACAGTCCAGATATAGACAAAACAAATACTAACATGTATAAAATGAGATCTGGTATCACTCTAATTATATCTTCCTAGAAAAAAAAAAAAATCATCAATTAGAATCACTTAAAATATTGGAGGTTCAACGTACCTTATTCTGGTAAGTACTAAATGTTACAACTAAAAAATGAGTCAGACTTAATATTCCTTGGAGAATTAAAAATAAGGAAAAGTATCCATGATTTATTTTGTCCGTGTATATTGAATACAATTTATGCAGTTCTAATGATTCGAATTGGCTCTGTAAAAGAGTATGAATTTGTATTATTTATATTTTTTTTCTGTGAAATGAAAATGGAAAAAAATATTATAGTTGCGATAAGAATTCAGACGACTTAGATCATGAACATAATATGAATAATTCAATATATTTTCATCAAAATATTTAAGAAACTGTAACTGAGAATAATAAAACTATATACTACACTAAATGTTTGCACTATATACAGGGTGATTTCGGATTTATCTATAAAAAAAATGGGGAATAGATGCGTCATGAAAAATGGAGTCAATATTATAAAAACATTTTTTTATAAAATCCTTATAGTTTGCAAGAAAAGAAATTATTGAAGTTCAAGTAGTTTCAACCTTTGCATCGCTGGGCTACTATAGTCTCTAGCCAGGTGATTTCAAATATCCGATTACTTATCATTAATTTTTTTGTGATGGAAGTATTTACATTAATTTTTCAAATATCAAAAATAGCTTACGTCCATAGCAGCTCGCAATTGATGGATATCGTTTTAATTTATGGTGAAGTGAAAATGCTTTAGCAGAACGATTTCCCGGTAAACATGTTCCAAATGCAGCTACTTTTACAACGGTGTGCGGTGAGTGCAAGTGCACTCGCATCGGAATCATAGAAGAGATAGAGCGAGTATGGCGTATCATATACGAGGCTCAATTATATCCGTACCATGTATAGCGTGTCCAAGCATTAATACCAAAAGATTGGACGAGGAGGACCGGTACCATGGCCACCACGGTCTCCTGACTTTAAATCATTTGGACTTACTTTTGTGGGGATGTTTAAAAAATGAGGTATATTGCACAGAAGTGGACACTATTGATGATTTACGCAAAAGTATCATAGCTGCTGCTAATAACTTACAAGTTCAAAGCGAAGAAGAAGCAGAAATATTTGTGTTGGTTTGCAGAAACTGAGTAAGGCGGGCCCAAAATGTTGTTGTAACATCAGGTATGTCAAACTATTTTACTAATTAAAACCACAAATTGATTCTATTAACAATTAATACCAATAACGGTAAAAGCAGTTGAATTTGCTGTATAAAAATAGGTGTTGTAAAATGCAATTTATTTATTTCCTTGGGAGTTTCTTCCAATGTTTTTTCCGGTCGCCGATTATACGCCTTATCAGATTTTACAGTGGACCAGTGTCCAGTGCCGTACGGAAGTGCATTTTAAAATCATTTTTGAACTGCTCTTTTTGATTTTATTTTTACAAAATTGTATTTGTACGTCCTCTGTACATTCAAAAAAATTGTTTTTAGATAAGTTCTGAATCACTCTGTATAGCACTAAATTTAAAAAAATATATTGATTTTACCGCAACAAACTTTCGAAAATTATGTTGACAAAAGAAGAAATTGCGTAACGTCAAACGTGACGTAAGTTACCTGAATTCTGGCCACATTTATAATAAAAAATACTTTTAATTCTATACCGAGTTCTGTAAACTGTTAAAATAAATTTCTTTATGGATTTGTGCGAATAGAATTAAGCTTTTTTATATATATTTTTAAATTTTACTTTTGATTCTAAATTACACACACATGTGATTTCTTATAACAAAAAAACAATACTACCCTTCTGTATATTTAACATAGGTAGGTACCTATATGAAATTGAAAGAGTCCTTTTTCATATAGATCATTTGAAAGTTATAAATTATAAAAAGTTCGATGACTTAAAAACATGTAAGCGGAGTTGTCACATCTAGTTCATTTTCTGAATAATTGGGAAATGTGTTCATTTTATCGGTTATATCGTGTTTACCTGTGTAATGCAATAATATAAAATACCTAGCTTTATACTAAAAAAGGATCTGTCTAATTCACGCATCTTTCTTTTAAATATAATATATATTGTAAAATTTTTTAAAGCTTATCGATGATATGATTGTAAAATGGTTCTGCAGTAAGATTAATAAATAATCCTTAAACTGATTTTTTTATCAAATTTGTTACTGATGTTTTATTTATTCACTTCGACTATTTAAAGTCTCCTCAAATAATATAATAACTTTTAAAATGCAATTGTATGACAAACATTATTTCGCTATTCTAACTCCACATTTTAACAATTATTTTCCCATACTTATAAACAAAAGCGAACACTCTTATATGCAGGACTATGTAAGTTTATATTATATCGATATTTACATCTATAGCTGAATTTCAAAAAATATGTATTTTGAAAGATTTCAGTACCAACAAATTTGCTGGATAGATCGCTTTCTGACGTTATATATAGATTTTACTTTGGTACCTTTGAATATTCGCAGGTGGCATGAAATCACATTGTTGTTATTTGCTAAACTCTATATTATTCAGTACTTAAATGTCTAAAATGACTTGTATTTGTAGAAAACACTATTTCAAGAATACGGCGCCCTTAAGCGAGAAAAACGTTTTTCAATCGAAACACTTGTAGGGAGAATCGTCACGATTATACGATAATATAGTGTCAAAAATTGTGGTTGCAATTTTTTAAAAAGTGCCGTCATATCAAAACGGCGGTGAGTCACCTGACGAGCCGCCACTGATATCTGTACCCATATTTCCAAGGCAGTTTCAGAACTTCTTGCTTGAATAAAGCGCAAACTAGTGGGCGAAAATATTTAAAGCTTGGTTTGCTTACATAATAAGCGCTTGAATTTCAGCGTAGGGTACCAATAAGCGCTGATATGCGCGAATAAATGTTGCTTAGTTCTAAAGTTAGTTACGGACGGTGAACGATAATTTAATATATATTTCTTTGTAATGAAATATATTCCTACAGACAAGTAAACTGCATAGATATAAATATACAGGGTCGGAAATTGGTGATGGTATATCTGCCGTTACATGAGAGCGACAAAGTAAAGTATAGAAATCCGTGCGATAGACAAGGATGACTATATTGACGACGTTTTAAAATCTAAATAGTCACCGCCCGTTTCATCATTCAACAAATAAAATCCACTCCCACTTATATCTCAGCGACCAATCGCCATCTTCGCTCGGTTAGAAATGGGAGTGACTGCTTAGATGTTATTCTAATTTATAAAACGTCTTCCTATAGCCATCCTTGTCTATCGCACGGATTTCTATACTTTACTTTGTCGCTCTCATGTAACGGCAGATAGACCATCACCGATTTCCGACCCTGTATATTATAGCGATCAGGGCGTAACATTCTGCACATTTTAATCACAAGCGATATTTTTGTAATATATCAAATATATATTCACCGTCCGTAAACCAATTTTTAGTTTACCTCTATAATTGATATTTTTAATGCATAATTAATTACTCTAGAACCCGGTTTTGGTTAGCTAACTTCTGCAGAGAATTCTATAACTCATGTGCTATACAGCAACAGGGTATAATGGACAAAATAAGCTATGTTTTAAAGAGTAAAAATTTCGGGTTTTTTAAAATTAACTTTAAGATATCTATTAAAGGGCGCTAATTATACAATATGGATGGCATAAATTCTTGCAGATTTTTTTTTATCTAACACCTTTGACCATTTGATCTTAAATTATGACAACGCAACATTTATAAATAAAAAAGGTGTAGTACTTATTATTTCCAAAAAAACGCCTGCTTCTACCTAAGGATGAATTTGTGACTTTCAGAGGTAAATCAACTTTTTAAAATTTATAAATGAACTTGTAATTGTGCTGATGATGCCTCAAAACTGTTTATGTATATGCATTATTTACAATTTATCTCACTGAAAGTATACATAAGGGAACTGCAATAAAAAAGTGAATGTACCTTTAGATGCGACAGGCGCCATTTCTTCTCGTCGTAGTTTTCTAATTCCGAAGATGCTTCATTCTCCAAACTGGTATCAGTTAATCCAGATATACTTCTTAAGCTTGCTAGAGAAACTTTTTTATCATCTATTAGTATGTTGTCCATCACAAATTCAAATTGTACATTAGTGTCCGAAGCTCGTCTGCAATAAAATGTACAATACAATACTTAACTACATTAAATATAACTAAAATTATAAATAGGTAGAAAAATGTGAGACGAGGGCTAAATACCATTTCAATAATTATATGCATATGTGTTGATTTGATTTGATCATTATTGCAATACATTCAAGTTGAAAATAAAATAAATAGGTAAAAATTTATTTTTTGCTTATTTTCAGAAAATTTCATTAGAGTAGAGCCAGATGAAAATTGCACTTGTTGATGTTACAAACAGTGGAGGACCTATTTTGGCGCTGAAAGCCTACTCCTATGATTTTATGAAAACGGAAACGTGTCAGAAATTTTGTGTTTAGGTAGCTAAATAACAATTTGAATTCGGTATTGGTATCGGATACAGTGTACAAACATATCGGCAATCATTTTTTTTATTATGGTCGATCCTGTAGATTTAAGAGGTCTCTTTTTATGTAGGCAACTTCTTGAATCTAAGAAAGTGTAAAATAACCGCTTACGTTCAAATATAATCAGGCGATGAAAGTTACGAGATAGACAAAGATGAAAGATGTAAGAGAAGCCATACCGTTATAGTGGACGAGTACGAGTTTGTACGGTTGCATCTAGTGTGGCCACTTAACACATTTATTGGTAAAGTTTAGTCAGTGGTGTATAATAAATGTCATCGGTATAAAGGAATATAAAATAATTCAAAACACGCCGAAACTATGTCGTGGGGTAGAATGGTGCAATATGATTTCAAGGAAGTGACATAAAAATCATTAGAGTATGTAGTACTTCGCAATAACGTTTTTAAGAAGTCGTTTAATTTTATGAATCGTAGGCAACTATGCAGTCTCTCGTCTACCAACTCGCCGACTACGTCATTCTTGAACACCGTAAGCAAGACAAAGAGGGCAGTTAATGATGCAACTGATTGATTACTCGTTTACTTTGCTGGCAGGCAGGATAGTACTTTTCAATGCTAGGTGATTTCGCAGGCTCGAGTGTAATGTGTAATTTTTACTTTTCTAATACTAGGTGTTTCTTAATTACTGTTATCGTTGCCTCATTATAAATTATAGTGTTGTGTTGTTGTGTGTGGCTGTTTGTTTTAATTTATCTTCGTTTTTTCGCGTTAAAAATATTGTGATATTAGCCACTGCATATCTAATAATAAGATACGGAGAGAATATTCAGACCTTGGAAGAATTTCTCGGAAGAACCTCAACCTGGTATATGCAGAGATCAAACGAATAGTGATAGAGATAGAGAAGATGCGGAGGTTAGGACGGACGACGAACAAGCTGAGTTAATTAGATATAATAATGTATATAAAAATATTAAACACAATGAGGGAAAACAGAGGGTATTAGAAAAATCAACTTATGTAATAATAATAATATTAGACAACGGTATGTCTGTAAGTGTAACCTGTGTAACGCTCCATACCATTCAAGACTTTCAGAGAGGATTCCAGATAGTGGCACAAAAAAAGAATATTCAAGAATTTCTTAAAATCCATAAAATTGCGTACGATGCTAGTTTCAAGAAAGATGAATTACTGCATATAGTCAAAAGCAATAATTTTGCAAAGAAATACGTTATTGATGCGATGACTACCACTTACAGACACACCGTTTTACGATTGCCTCCATACTACTGTGTTTTTAATCTCATTGAATTAATATGGAGCCAATTAAATGAAAAAAAATGCATCGAACATGTCATAAAAATTGAGGGATACTATATGAAGATGCACCAATTGATTGGGTTTAATAAAAGTGGTTTCATCATTACTGTTAATGATGAATCGGATACAAGTGTCGTTAGTAGTAACTGACGAATGTTAGTGCTAGAGTGTTTTTACAGAATATGTCGATATAAAAAAATAGTGATATGGTGAAGAAACTATTTGAGACAAATCTGAATCGAAGAATATATTACATGGACCAAACATGGATAAATGAAGGCCGCTTGGAGATGAAACCAGCTCTAATGATGATGACTTCTAGTGATGACAGTGATAGTTGCAGAGTTAGTGACCACTAATATATTGTGTATATAGTGTGTAGTTAGTGTACAGCGTATAAGTGTTAATGTGTAACCGTTATAGTGACAGTGCTAATAACCATGCAGTAGTATGTAGTGTGTACAGAACATAAATATGTTTAGGCCTCAGACTATTATATTATATATTTTTGTCATGGATAAGATTTCATGGAGGTAACCTCAAAGGAATAGTCCAAATACCTAGCATCAATCAATTTATCGATTTATTTATTCAGAATATGACGAGGCAAACTAAACTTTTCCTGGAACTTTATCATCTCTGATAAAAATGAAGATGAGAAACAATGTATAAGTACCATTTTGAAAATGAAAATTGTAAAATGTTGATGCATTGCTAATAACTTTCATTATACACGTGTTAAATATTGTTTCATTTAACTATACGTAGGTACCTAATTCATTTTATTTCTTTAATTGGTCAACGTATGGACAGTCTGAATAGTATGTACTTATATAATAATTTGTTACCTATATACTGCTGGGTACTACTTGCATTCATAGAACTGACTATAAATAAGTAGTAGAAATGTTTCTTGTTGATAGTGATAGTATTGCGATGTTGATTTAAATTTAATAAATTCGTATTAAAAAATATGTATGAACACATTGAAACAACTTATTATTATTATTATTAACTTATGTACCTAATATATAGCAAAAAATAAATATCGAGCCCACAAAAATGGAATCTTTCCGTAATAGCTATTTTTTTACAAGTACTTTCACGAGTGAGCCTGCGAGCAGGTAGGACTAATAAAAAGGAGAGTCCAATAAAGCCTTATTATGTCACACAAGGTTTTATCGTATGCGTAGCTATATATTCTGTGGTTTTATGAACGATTTCACTATAAACTTATCTTTATTGAAAATTACTAGTACCATAAAGTATAAGTTCATGGTATTTTTTATACTGGTACTTACTATAAAGTGTTAGTGACTTATAGCCGGCAAACTGTATAATAAAGACAAGTTTATAGTCAAATATAAACATAAACATGTTTTAAGTTGTCCTAAAAATTGAGAAATTTATATTGCAAAAATGAATCAAATTATTCAATTCACTCATTTATATAATATATATAAAAATGTCTCACCTCTCTCAATATGAAAAATATCGTGATCTGTTTTATGTCTGTCTAATTCTTCTTGGCACACATAGTCAAATTCATTTTTTAACGCATTAGTGCAACTAATCTACAATCACGCATAAAACAATATTACTTATTTAAAATCAATATGAGATTATCTTATCTCATTTCACATAAATAGATAATGTTTCTTGTTGTGTAGGTATAGGCATATACGCAAAAGATAAAAGAGGCATTTGATTAGTTATTAGAAACGCTGATGAAATTTTATACATGCATGGTAAGTATACATTTAAAATTAAATAGATTTATTTCTGGAAATACGTAATATCCGGAATTTGTAGAAACTATTTGTAACACTGGAATGAATTATGAAGGAAATAAGTACTACCAAATGTATTCGCAAGTTTTATTTTGTTATTTTAGATATTATAAATCTAGGTCTACATCAGGTACTGGCATTCCATTAATAATTGTACAGGGCGTCTCAGGTATTACTGGCATCCGTAGAAGGGGCGACTGTGCATTCAAAATAAATGAGATTTACTCAAATATAGGTACCTACATATAAAAGTACACCGTTTCCGAGATACAAGGTGTCAAAGATTTCAAAATTTTTATTATATTTTTTATTTACTTATTGGGACCTTTTATGATAAAACAGCAATAATTCTAGGTGGTAATGAGATATCTGTAGTCTAATTATTCAATATATTTAAATATTCTTATTATCACCAGTGGCGTAGAAACTATACGACACTCTTCTTTTTTTAAGATAAAAATGGTACGCCACTGTCTTAATTATAAAAAACGAAAAATTCTTTAAATTTTTATTATTTTGAACAAATAATTATTCTTTAAAATTTTCTTTGGATCTGACTATTAAAACAATCGATTCTTTTATTTTCTTTATATGAAAAAGGTACTTTGTTGAAGTCGTTAGGAGTAACCGCTTTCGAAATAGTCCTAAAATACAACAAAATGTTACTTGAAAAACTTACTCAAAATGGCTAATTATGGCGATGTGCAAAATTTTAATAGTGGATTTTCAAGTTCAACTTTTGATACTGTAGAGTAATCTGTAAGTGGGTAACAATTGCCATATTCTTTTTACCAGCAATCTTAGCTAATCTGAGTTAATCTCACTAAATTGACCAATCATCATTGAGAATATCTAAGATTAACTGAGATAAACTAAGATTTCTGGTAAAAAGAATACGGCTAATGTAAGTCTAGTGTTAGTCTATAATTTTATATTATGATGACTGGAATGCGCTAAAAGCTTCGCGAATGGATTATTTATGATCAGCGCCATATTTTGTTTTGTGCCTCTAGCAATGGCGGAGAAGTAGGGGCTTAGCTGATTGTGAATTGAAATTAAATTGAATTCTGGATATGAAGAATTATTTCGTGCTATATGCTGGTTAATTTTACAGTTCCTTATAAAACATGACATGTTCCAACAATAACACCCACAAAAATACACAAAGAATAACACTAACGAGATACAAGATAAAAAAAGAAACCACACTGTACACCAACGACGTGTTTACAAACAAAATAATGGGAAATTAAGAACACAATTTATATCGTACGTGCAGATGGTTGTCTTTTCGCACCCACATACATAACTAACAAAGTATGTCTTTGCTGAGTTTCATGTTAGAATTTTAGTTCGATATTTAAAAAATTGGGCAAAACCGTCTTTTCCTACGGAAAGTCGGCGTCTATGATAACATCGACTGCGATGGCTTAAATCCATTGATAAAGCTTACATCTGTCAACAATATTTACTACTTTGTGGTTGTTTTTTTGCAGCATTTCTAAATGCAGAAACGACAAAAATTAACATTCTTATTAGCAATAATACCTGATAGATAGGTAGGTAACAGTTAATGCAGTCAATTCCACTATTTTGCGTTCGTTTTTCATTATTTTGTTAGAAACTGGCAAAACTACACCCTTTGCATTCATTATAACCACTCACTACCGATAAAACACACTTCCTGTAGGTACAGCTAGATAAAATAATTATTTATTATAACAAAATCGAACGAAAGGAATAGATATAATAACCTAACCGGCTAACTATATTGTGGGAAAGTATCTGCACCACTTCACCCAACACAAATTTCTTTATTTAATAACTCTAAAACGTTTAAAAAAGGCACTAAAAATTGAAGAAGAACACAAAACTACAACGTAAACACATGGTAAACATAGGAATTAAATTATGACTTGATTCGAAATTTTACGGTCGTGTTGCTAGTTGCCTACGTTACCTACTCTGATTCTGTAATGATTTAATATAATTTCGAAAAAAAATTTTTCGTTTTATAAATAAGTTGTAGTTCATAGACATAGTTAACCCTGTATAAGTCTTTATGAAGTGGTAGTTAGTGGTCTCTGGTGGTAGTCATTATTGTAATACTTGTACTGGCTGTAAAATTTAAATACACGTCTTGGATCGTGAACCACACTATATACATAATATCTATTAGCTAAGATATATCCAATGGCTAAGCATCGTCTGCTACATCGCATCAGATATGCTTTATTAGGAGCCGAATAGTAAGATGGTATAATTAAAATATAATATAATATTGAAATTTGTTGGATTAATTTTAATAGGGGATTGTATAAACTCAATTTGTAACTTTTGATTATAATTTAGTCTCATTTTATTTATGGTCTTTGACACCATATCTTTAGGTTTTGCAAACGCATGAAAAACAATGGTCTCGGTTTTACATTTGTAAAATCTGTTGTTGCAACCGAAAACGCCACACCTTACTCCCGGCATTGTTATTAACCTATTGACTAAATATTATTAATCTTTCACATAAATTCAAATTGTAAAGTTTTACTTCCGATAAAAAAATGTATCTGCGTTTAGTTCACTACTTGTCAATTATTCGTAAATTTGCACTCAAAAATACGATTAACTATTTTACACGTTTATAAAAGGAACTTAGAAATACTAAACAGTCCACAAATACATTACAAGTAACTAAAATTAACAAAAATGTGCATTACAATAAATATCAATATTCCTGGGAGGTATCTTCGTGACGTTGCAGCCGCGCGCCAACAAGATCGAGCAATCTGTCTAGTTTATCGTTCTTGGGTTGAGGCATTTTGCACCGTCACAACAAGAAAACATCAATACGCAGAAAGTTTTGCTTAATTAAGCAATCCTGTAGTTTTTAGTTCTTGGGTCACGGTCACAAATCTTTTCAGTGTGTTTTCCACTGAAATGTAATTTTATATTATGATGACTGGAATGCGCTAAAAGCTGCGCGAATGGATTATTTATGATTAGCGCCATATTTTATTTTGTGCCTCTAGCAATGGCGGAGCAGTAGGGGCTTAGATAATTGTGAATTGAAATGAAATTGAATTCTGGATATGGAAAATTATTTCGTGCTATATGCCGGTTAATTTTACCTTATAAAACATGACATGTTCCAACAATAACACCCACAAAAATACACAAAGAATAACACCAACGAGATACAAGATAAAAGAAGAAACCACACTGTACGCCAATGACGTGTTACAAACAAAATAATAGGAAATTAAGAACACAATTCATATCGTATGTGCAGATGGTTGTCTCTCTCGCACCCACATACATAACCAATGAAGTATGTCTTTGCTAAGTTTCATGTGCCTCCTTTTGTCTGCTCCTAGGTTTGGTACCTTTATTTGGATGCGCAAATGGACTAAACGCATTCCATATCGTACATTTCAGTGGTGTTTTCTGATTAAATTTGATCTGTGGTGATATTTTCTAAACGTTGAAAGTAATGTAACCTATGTTTTAAATTGTTGATTGTTTTAAAGTTTCTAGTGTGTTATTTAGCAGAGACTCATAAAATCTGTAAAATGAATGATGGTTTGTATTAAAATAAAATAATAAAATATAACATTAATATAATAATTCGCATTTTAGCGTTACCTGTAAATAAATCTGAGGATTTATGGAACCCTTATAAAGATTTAAAAGGAGTGGTTTGGAAGCATTTAAATCAACCCAGTGAGGACTTGACATCAGCAGAGCTTGAAAATATTCTAAGGAAACATAAACAAAGTTTTTTTTCATTATTAAAAAACCCGGTATGAAAATATTTAAATTTGTACAACCGAAGTAATTCTTATCCATGACAATTATTCAAATTTTTTAGCATTTGTGATTTTCAATTTTTTTTGCAATATTTTACTATTTTTCTAAAATTTTTGAGTAATAGGATCAACAACCTTTTGGTTCAAATTTGACTCTTCAAAATATATGAGATGAATCAAGAAAAAATTTGTCTAGCTTCTCACCCTAATATGATTTTTTGCCATTTTGTACTATACACCAAATTTTAATTGAGCAATCAAAATAAATAAGAAACATACTTGATCGGAAAACATTTTTCAGAATTTTCCTATGCTTATTAATGTGATTTTCTCAATTTTTAAAGATTTTTTGTCTTACCCAACTATTTCTCGTGATTTTTGCAAGATCTATAGTGTTGGACCACCTTCATATTGACATCACCTGAGCATTGTGTTGCGCGATGCTGATTTTGAGCTGTCGTCGCATGCACTTTTCAGTTCAGACTGACCAAGGTAACACTTGTTTTGACACTAATAACGTAATAAAAGAGGCTTAACAAATTTGGATATGAAAACTGTGCAAGATGACAGCTTAAAAGCAGCATCGCGCAATGCTCACCGCTCAAGTCAATATGAACACACACTTATGCAGTTAAATTGACTTCAAATTCTAATTCAGAACCACACACAATAACGTGATTTTTCAGATACGGATTTATTACGTGAAAACACATAGATAGGTGGGTCTGGTCAAAAGTACAGCCCCCTATTTTTATTTATTTTATGTGCTGGTGTCATCTAGAGATTTCATTAGTGTGTTGTTGATATGCTCTATAAATCCTGAACGTTTACAAACTTCAAAATTTGTGAACCAAGTCAGCCTTTAATGTTCGTATAACAGAAACAATTTTTAGTTGAGTTTATTATTTTGATATCGACAGTTTAACCGCATTGTATATTGTATTGTTTCACTTATTAAAAAAATATGTTCAATGTATAAGCAACAAAATAATGAATTTGTGCATAGTAAGTGTAAGCTGTTTCTATTTTCAATGTACTAAGAGAGAGTGAACGAGCTTATCAAAAAATTGTCTCTCTCGGATTACAATAATGTGAATAATGGCCAGTGCACATTGCACTAGGTTTTTATTTAACATTTGAATGTATTTTTTCTGTTGTAATATCAACTAATTTAATTATTTAATTTCTTTTGT
Source organism: Monochamus alternatus (assembly GCA_037114965.1). Taxonomy (NCBI): domain Eukaryota; kingdom Metazoa; phylum Arthropoda; class Insecta; order Coleoptera; family Cerambycidae; genus Monochamus; species Monochamus alternatus. Next base: position 113,141,651 of record CM073426.1, read on the forward strand.
ATTTTATTGTAAATATCTTGATAAATCATGAAAATTAAAACTGTTCCATTTCAGCCAAAAAATGAGAAAACCAGAGAAGAACTTAGGAAAGGTATGGTCGAGGGAATCAATGTCAAAGGAATTGGGCATCAAGTTTTATCCAAAGAATTATATCAGGAAGCAATAATCCTATCAGATATGTTTGAGATAAATGAAATGATTGCTCTTGATCTACTATGCACTGCTCAAATACAAATGCCATATTATCCCTCATTACCCAGAGGTTTAGTGGCTGTACTTTTATATTACGATGGACGAAAAGCACTTGTGACAACACTGCTTTACTTAGTACAAGCTAGAACAGGTGTTCAGTGGTGCGTTAAAGTAAATCCAGATATTGCAAAATTTATTACCGATTACACTGATCAATTAATGGAAGATGGCCTATTCAACAGAATATTTGAACTCCTCCGAACACTGGACTTAAGTAAAGAAATTGAGAAACTTCAGCAGAACTTAGCATTAGGAGGACCTAAACACCGAAGACAGGTCATAGATTTGTTTAACGATATCAAGAATATTTTAGCTGAAATAGTGTTTTCTTGGTCGACACAATGTGGACTTCCGAAGGATCCTACCTTGGCACTGATCAATTATTTGAGGGAAGTTAAAATAGAAGAAGAAGCTTCAGGGAAGATTGACGACGTAAATTTATATTTAGAAATGGCACTTTTGTCTGCTCTGGATCTTAGCATTTTGCACACTAGAGAGGATGGAGAAGAGGCTGTCCAGTTGTTACCTATTTTATCTGATCCCAATTTCTTGACCAGTATTATGAATGAATTTTTACCGGCAAAACCCAAGTGGGTATGCGAGGGACTGCAGGCACTTTCTACTTTTGGATTATCAGTTTGCATAAGTTCTTTAAGGGAAGTGCCACAAAATTATCGTTTTCAAGATGCCCTCAATAAAGAAGATACATTTGTTGATGCTGCAATTGAAATGAATGTTTTTACGTTTATGCACAATATCCTACTAGAAAACAAGACATTGTTCAAAGAAGCATATCTCTATAAAAGAATTCACAATTTGATAGCAGACTTCATTTGTTCTATGTATCCAAAAGTTAAAGATTTGCGAATGAAAGCCGACGAAATTTCTAGAACAATGCAGGTATACCTTCGAGAAGGATTAGAAGCTCCAGCAAACCTTCCAAGATATTTTGAATATTTATTATTAACTGTGGGTAAACTATATTCGAATGATATCTTGGATACTGATTACAAGCTGAACTATTGGAGTCCCATCGAAATCAGTCCCAATCAGAGTTATTCTTATAGAGCTCCTCCAAGATCAGTGTCATTATTTAAATTTATAAGATTAGCAGGCGATATGTTGCCTTCATCTCTGTTTGTTCCATACATAACAATGTTAAGTGGTTTGTCATCTTCACAACAAACGGCACGATACTGTTTCAATATGCTGAAACAAGTCAGTACCCATATTTCTGCAAATTTGTCATGGGATCATTTTTTCATGTCCTTTGCGCAATATTTTAGTAACTTAAGGCAAGAAGCTCCTCCACAAGCCGATACCGTTTACAGAAACCGTGCTGCATATCATAAAGGTGTATCACCACAAGAAATTGAGGGATTACATGCTGTTTTGCTTTTGATCCGTACGGTAGCTGAACATGATGAATTTTCTCGTCTAGCTATGTGTGAACACCCAGGATGGTCCCCCTTAAGTGTCATGCTGGGATTAGTCAGTTGTTCCATTCCCATACCGTTAAAAGCAGATCTACTTCTCACTCTTGCCGCTCTTTCAAAATCTTCAGAAAATGCTGCTCAAATGTGGGAGAATTTGGAAACATCTCAAATTCTAGTCACTATTCCAACAACGTCCAGCTATTCACCAAGAGGTATCCAAACTGAATTAGATGAAATAGAATCAAGAATGGAAGAGTATCCATTAACTAGAGCAGTTCTCAAACTTCTGGAAGTATTAACGAGTTTTGGAATTCCCAGGACATTGGGTGCAGGATTAAGAAAGCCAGGTTTTGATCCCTATCTGTCCTTTATTGTTAATTCCGTTTTTCTGAAATATCATACAAGATCTTATAGAAATATCTCTGAGAAATGGGAAGTGGCAGCACTTTGTTTAAAGTTGTTTGAAAAATTTTTAAATCAGTATGATCCTAAACTCGCAGATTTTCCTACTAACACCCAGACGGAATTTAATTCTCCACCTGGATATCACCTTATGCTACAATTGAATATTAAATCGGAAATGTTAAATACAATATTAGATATAATCGATGATGGAAATAGATTCTTCGATTCCTATGTGTCATTTCCGGGAGAAGATATGGTGAAAGAATGTACTTTAAGTTGCTTAAATATCCTCAACAGGGTTTTGGTACTACAACCCAAATTTTTCAGTCTGCTTACATCTTCTTCAGCATCCATTTTGTTGACAAGCATTTATAAATTATTGTTGTCAATAAATAGACGTAGCGGCAAACCAGACCATTGTGTGAATATTGCAAAGTATATTACTTATCATCTCTATTTGCCTGAACACAGTTTTGTTGCTGTAAAAATTTTGGTCTTAATTACAAATTCACCGGTTGCACAGAACCAGTTTATCAATATATTGTTGTCATCTGATGAAATAAAAGAGACTGTAAGAAGCGGATTTGTTGAATGCCTCGATTCTACAAATGATGATAACGAACAAGTAAGCGGTGACATCAAGAAAGAAATACTGAAGTTACTTAAACAATGTTTGCCCTACAATTCGCCAAATTTAACTCATTTTTTGATGGGTTTTGATATAAAAAGAGACGTTTCTCTGACAGAATTCCAGTTTCCTGGGGTTCTGGGATTTCCTCGTACCTGTTTACATTCTATTTTATCAATAATGGATGCGGGTGTCAATCAGTTTATAGAAACACCAGCTCCCTCTTTATTAGAATCTAGTTATCACTTACTGTATTCACTGGCATCAAATATAAAAACATCAGGGCCTGTGTTAAGATTTGTAAGATTGAATAAACATTTTTTCAAGGATCATTTAAGAGAAGCCAGTAAAAATGTAACCAACGGAATAAGTGAATTTAATCAACTTTCATGGTTATTAAAGGTACTTGCCATTGAGTTAAAAATTTCCAGTGAAATTAAACAGGTGACTTATTTGAAACAGTTAACTTCTTTCCTTGTGAATGTACCAGTCGAAGCAGCAAGAAATCAAGATATGTTCTCTCTAATTCAGAAAAATGCAGTTGAAGCAAAAATTATAACACCTGACGACATAAAAATGGAAAATTTCATGACGAGTTTAATCCCCTACTTTGAATTTAAAGAACCCCCCGTGGAAACGCCCCCATGGGAATTTTTTAACAGCACTGTACTAAATCAGATTCTTCAAAATTGTCAAAAAAAGAGACCACCAAAATTAATCGATTTGAAAAAGTTACATCAAATTTTGTACGAGGAACTGAAATCACTGCAAGGAACAGCTGTTCTGGGTCAGATACAAGCTATAACTCAAGAGATTCCAAAAGTGCTAAAATATGCACTGGAACTAAACAAGAGAACTGAGATTTGTTCTTCTGTTGTTCAATTTGTAGACGCTTGGAGGCAAGTGGCGGAGGTATTAGTAATGTACATTCCCTTAGAGATAATTTCTTCAACAGAACAACAAATTATAAGTATCTGCCTGCTTAAACATATTCTAAAAAAAGTTGTAAAAGTGCAGCTCTTGCCAGAAGTTTCTCGATACATATCTGGGGCTGTTTTATTAATGATGACTAATTTAAAGAAGTGCTACATTCATGATAAAAAAATGCTAAACACATCAAACCTTGATACGGACAGAAGTGTGAACGTAATGAAACTTTATTACAGTTCCTTAAAAGAAATTCTCGAATGTCTTGTAGAATGGATCATGATATCTGATGTTGTAGATGGGGAATTAAGAATTAATTTGTATGCTGCTTTAGTAACATTTTTACAATTAACGAATATAGATGTTCCACACGAAAGTATTATTTTCAGTGATAGTCTCTATGTAAGTCGTTTAGATAGTTCCCGAGTGAATATCTCAGAGAGGGACCTGCAAGTTCAGTTTTCGTCAGATATTTTATCCAAGTTTGGAGAAAAATTAGTCGAAGTGTTATGCCACGATTGTATTGGTGGCCAAGAGATTTGTAAAATTCTTGCTATGTCGAGTTTTAGCCATTTGATAATGTTATCAGGTAACATAAATTGGATTATGTTTATGTCAAGCCGTGGTTATTTGAGACATATAATCCAGAGTATAACGGACAGCGAAGCTGATTTAAGGAATATGTTGGAACCACAAGGGGAGTCAATAAAACCACTATATTTGTATATGGCAAAGATATTGTTATTGGCAAGATTAGCTGGAACCAAAATGGGTGCAGAACTGGTACTGGAGCAGAAGTTGCTGGCTTGCTTTAGCAACATGTCAGTATTTACTCTTCATCCTGAAATATCGAAAGCTTGGCAAAAAGATGATATATTAGAAGATTTCTTACCACCAGTTGAGCAACAGTATCTTCAAATGTGGCTTCCAACCTTGGATATTTGTAATGCCTTCTTAACTACTCTAGGAACAGAAAATCAATCTGCCGTTGTGCAAATTATGTATTTCTTGCTCAGTCACTTGGACGTAGTCGAATTAATTTTACGTTCTGGAAGTCCAGATTTGTCACCTGAATCCTTAAAAGAATTATCACTTCTTACATCAGTATTATCTCGTACGGCAAACAATGATTTGATTAACATTTTAGAAAATCCCAATGTTGTTCAAAATATCAGAGCACAACTATATCGCTTGCAAAAGCTTATGCTGTCGTTGATTCCAAAATTTATATTATCCGATGACACAGTGAAACGTTTGACAATGCATCCTTCGCATTCGACAAGCATGTTTCAAACATCGGATAGGCTACTATATGCTATGCAGATTATGGCCAATCTCTTGTGTTACTCTCAAAATATAGTTGCAAATCATGGAATAGAACATGCTGGCGTTGGAGTTATTTTTTATCCATCATTAAGTGATCCATTGTTACATACTTTCAACATAAGAAGTACATCAAACACCAATGAACAAGAACCTTCATTGGGTATAATCATTCAGCAGCTTATTAGCACTGTAAATTATCACCATCAAGAAAAAGTCACCCATGATTTGTTAGCAAGAAAATTGACAGAAATACCAGACATGAATTCATTAGATCTACGGCATTATATTAACGAGTCCATTGACAATGCAGATTTATCTGCAAAGAGAGAAAGGGCATACGAAATAATATCTGAAAGACTTAAGAAAAAGAAAAAAGAATTAAAATACTGTGCATTTATTATTGAAAATGCTCTATATTTAATATGGTGCCATCTTGATTTCTACATGTTGAAAGCTATACCAAAACCAAAAAGTTATGGATACCTTCATTCTAACAGTACATTAACTTCAGAAGGTAAGTTATCATTTTTAAATGTCCATGTTTCAGAATTCTAACTGTCGATTTATGCATAAATTTCTGTGCCTAGTAATCTTTTTTTCAAAAATCGTAGAAAAGTGTAATATGTAATTTATATAAGTACCAATTCATATTAGTTTTGTTTTAGTTACTAGCTTCTTTTTTAGCATAGATATTTGATGTCAATGAGCATGTTCATTTGATAAGAATTTTAAAATTATTAGAATTGATTCGAATTGACCTATAAAGTAAGCAAAAAAAAAGTTCTCATAAATTTTCATTTTAGGAACGCTTGCTTCAGCTTCTGAAGCTACTTGGAAAGTTTCTACAGATGTCATCAGTAATTTGAAACAGGGGTTAGTTTCTCTTTTTAATGACAGTTTTAGTAAACAACTGCTAGAGACGGCTCAGGTAAGTTTTTAACTTTTATTATTGTTCTGCTAAGTTGTTTCTTTCCAGTTTTAAAGTAGTTGTGTTTTTCCTTTGTCGATTGGCAGCATTATAAAACGAAAAAAAAAAAGGAAACTGTTTTAGATAGGAGCCCTCAAAACCAGGGTTGCTATAGGTATATAACACCGGAAAAAGTTAGGAAATAACAACATTTTCTTGAATTGCGCTGTTAACAATTTTTGCATACAACTTAACTTTACCATCTCACTGATTGGTACTTCACTTAATTTCCTATTTCTCAGCAAAGTGATAGAAGAAAGTGATACACAAAACGTCGTCTGGGTCTAAAATAGCATGTATTAAAGAAATTTAATCAAGAATTACTGCGTTGCTTCACTTATTCTACTGTTTACGATGTACTAACTAGGTTAAGTTCACTGTTGTTAATATAGGCGTAGATGTGTCTTGTCGACTGTAGATTGTTTTATGTTGTATTTAAAATGCCTCATTCAAATCAAGAATTTGCAGATTTGGTTTGAAAAAAATGTAGTTTTGAGGAATCTATCCATTTTTTAATTAAATATTATTTCTCTTAAAAAACCATAAACTTTTGCTCAAATTGAAAATATGAACTGGAAAAGATGAAAGTCACAAAATTTGGAACTATTCCTATAGCAACTCTGAAAGTCTATGCACATAAGACTAAATAAATGAGACATGTTAAAAGGATGGGTGCTGTAGAATGGCTTTATAAGGACAGTGGTGACAACAGAGATTTTTTATGCAAAAGGGCAAAATCGTTTATGTGACATTTGTAACACTTTAGATTTGACATTTAACTAATTTTGACATTACATTTATGCACATTGAGTTTTCAATTCTGACATTTGCTGCAAAATGGTGAAACCAATCAAAAAGTTTCCACACTATTGTCGCCACTGTGTTGTATAGAGCCACTGTAGATATCATGAGGGAAGAGTGCCATCTCACGGTCACCTGGAAAAACACTGAGGGTAAGAAAAATTAGTGCATAGAAAACTGTCACAATTTAAAAAGAAAAGCAAAGTTGGCAATATAACTTCACTGTAGCAAAAAGAAACAAGTGGTTGTTAGAATTTAATATTTTATTTTCTCACGCTGGTGCGTTCCGATGTTTTCTGTTTTAGACTAATATTTAATGGAACGTGAAATGTTTATTATTAGTGAATTGATCATCTGAATTATTACTGCTTTTGCTTGTTTTACTTTTTAATATAAAATGCCTGGAAGAATACACATCGCTGCTGTGCTGATCTAGCATCACTGCTAGAATATTTATTATTCATATATCACAGATACTTCTTACAGAAATAAAAACTTTTTCAGAGTTACTGCAGACAGGGAAATGTTTTGGGTAGAATCAGTTTATGTAATGTAAATTATGTAAACCAGATTTTAACCACTTTACCATTTTACAAACAAAAATTGTTAAATTGCAAAGCACTTTGAATTAAAATGTTTTAAGAATACTGAGAAGAATAGCCTCAACAAAATTGATGTGCCAACAATATTTATATTTTGTGAATCAATTCCTAGTTCTTCATCCTTTAATTCACTTAATAGTAATATGCTTGTTAATGAAACATATTACTGAACCACCTTTTAAAAAACATTATGGTTTTTATTATTATACCAATCATAGCTTTTTTAACGAATATGTTAAAAAATTATTATTTTTAAATATATTGTGTAACTTACATAAAATAAAATTTATATCTATTGACTACATAATTTTTATATTTGAATATGTAATTTTTTTTACGAAACTTTGTAGTCGAGTATTATGAATTTTATTTCATATGTACGTTGCATATTATGGTATACTCGCGACAAGAATTCAGACGACTTACGTCATACGAACAAATGAATAAATCATTATATTTTCATCAAAATATTTAAGAAACTGCAACTGATAGGATAAAACTATATACTACACTAAAAGTTTGCATTATATATTGCACTAAATTGCAAAAAATAATTGTTTTTAACTCGACCAAATATCGAAAATTACGTTGACAATAAAAACAAATGTGTAACGTCAGCCGTGACGTAAGACGTCTGAATTCTTGACGCGAGTATATATTTAAGTTTTTTAACACCAACTGCTGCGTAATGAAGCTTATTACACAGCGACATCTATTGTATAGTTTTTGAATTATATTTTTCTCAAATCAGAAATACATGGAGTTTTTTTTCTCTCCAAGTGAACGTAAGATGGCACCAGTTGAGTGTGGATAAGTCGTGCTTCTCATGAAAGAAAAAACTCTCTTATTTAGTTACATATATGCCCACCAGAGGAAAGATAATCATATTTCTGTTGCAGGATCGAAGTGACTTAGATAAAGGATTCATTGAAGTACTATTAAGGAAAATTAAACGTCTCATTCAATTTGTACCAGTTAAATAATGAATATTTGTGTTATTTGAAATTGAAAATAAAATGTTTACATCATTTTATATTTATATGGTCGCTTATTAATTTAAATTCAGAGACACGGATATTACTCACTATATTCGTCTGCATTGTGCAAGATTTAATTTTGATTGATAATATGTATAAATTAAATTTAATTTTGATACTAATGAAATGTATAGATGTAATGAATAGAACAAATGAATTTTAAGGAAAAGCTGAAAACGTACCAGATGCATTATTTTTCTAATGTCATTATTATTATATAAGATTAAATTGTTTGCATTTTAAATTTAACTAATACTTTTATTTATTACTGTCCTCATTTAGGATATAGGGGTGTAAGATAAGAAAGCACTGTAAAGTATTTAAATACATTTAATAAAAATTATTTTGAAATCAATTCAATGTAACAATATAATCAGGCATAACAATAAATACTTTGTTACGTCTACCATCACAAATTTAGAAAGTGCTTCAACATTTTGGTCTTTATAGAGTTACACTTTAAATTTACATATAATTTTAACGTTCGTGAAGATACAACAATTAATATGTTTTGGGATGACAACTCAGAATAATCAATAATGCATTTCTATTACATGAATTTGTGTCACTTTCAACATTTGTATAAAATTTTACAACTACATAGTAGGTAATATTTAATCAAAGCAGTTATGAGCTTTTAATGCCGTTGTTATATTTTTCATCTTACTCCTACAATATAAATTAAAATGAAAAATCAGTCGTTTTCGTTTTCAACAAATGCATCACCATCAAATTTTGACCTTTGGTCCACAATTGCCTAAAAAAAGAAAAATATATATTATTTTCTGAAGAAAGCAACTCAAAATTGAATTTAAATCACTTAGAAATGTTTTACTTTTTTTAAACTATTTTAAAATATTCCATGGCGTCACATCAAAATTTGCTCAAACCATTTCGAAAAATAATCCGATCGTATTTTTGTGTCTTATTTTCGTTTTGTTTTTATGACATTTTAGATTTTAAGTTATGTATGTATATTACAGCAAATCATTTGTGATTCAAAAGAAATATTTTCAGTACAAATTCCGTTTTCGGTTGGACTGCTTATAAAATGATGTAACAAGTGAAGACAAGTACTCTTTATTAAGAGATAAGCTATTGCAGTGTCAATATCAAATGTCAAATTCTGACATTTCTGACCTTGACATTGTGATTCATGAAGTTGCATAAATTTTATATTGGTTTTAAATGTATTATAGGCTAATCTTTCAAACATATTGAAAGGTCAGAACATGTGTCTGGCGGCAATAACCACATAATAATTAAAATATTAACATTAATAAATTGTCATAGTTGTCATTTTTTATTTTATATACCCGACAATTTTAAATTGTTCAATATTATCTAAATCTCTGGCACAATAATCACTTGCTTTGAAGTGAAGTGAACAAACCCTCATAAATTTGGATGGTGGTTTACCCATCTTTAACCTTAAAATCCAAGCTTTATGTATATCAATTTTCTCAGACTGTCCAAATTTATTTTCAACTGCAACATTTCGAACGCCCCTTTTAGGAAATAGATGATATTTTCTATTTCTTGATGCTGATGAGTCACAGCCGTAAACACAACAAAATGTTTTTTTATTACATGATACACGACAAATATAAACATCACTGGTAGAAATGGTCAATTCTATCTCTTCTTTCTCTACTGCGGCAATAAAGTTAATAAACAATAACAATAATGAACATACAACAGCCACTCAATAAATATAATTGACTGCCTTGTATTGTGGTTCATCAATCGGCCGCAAGATAGCGTACGGTTAACATGAATCGCCAATTTTTGTGGCATTTGTAGTCATAGATACATAGTGTAAATACTGTATAGGCAATGCAATAATTATTAGTGGAGATGTGGTGAACTTACGGTATTGTTAAACGTAACTTATTCTTTTGTTTTCAAAATAGATTTGCTCGTGACAATTACCGCGACAATGCTGTTGGGTAAGTACCAGAGCGTTGGTTTTACTTGAGGTATTTATAAAATTATACCATCTGATTTCACAGTAAACTACTTATTTTAACTTTAAAAATAATAAGTGACATTTAAAATTTATTAATTTTTTATTGTTATTTACTGTGACTTCATTTCTTAAACATTAAAAATCTCATTACTTTTATTTATCATGTTTTCAAAATAAAACGGGTAATTTAATGTAGTGAAGTCAGATAGCAAAATTTTATAATGCCTCAAATAACATTCTACATCAGGTAAATGGTAGGAACAACTTAGGAGAGTACTTTCTGTGCCCATTTTTCGAGTCTATTTTACAACTTTTACAATTTTTAAATATCGTTTTTAGGCTTATTTTTTCACAAAATTGTCTAGGACAAATACCATTTTGATTATAATAATACTTTGTTTCTTCTGCACATATTTGGAAAAATTATGTAACTTCCCCATTGTTCCTTCTGAATCTGTGGCAACTCTAGAGTAGTTCCGTTTTTCAGCCAAACATGACAGTGTGTTTTAGAGAGACATAGAGCAACTTAATCAATCACTTCAGAGCAGTCAACCGAAAACGATATGAGTGGTGATGAAATAAAATGAGAGATTAGGATAAACTGTCTCTTGTCTTGACAGTTCGAAATGCCTATTTTACCGCACTGTGACAATAGGTCTGTTCAAGCGAGGAGTCCAGACTGGTTCCAAACTATCAAAAACGCCCAATTACTCATTGCATATTTACTAAAAACAAATTCATAACTTTACTGGTCGAATATTTCTGGCAGTTCGAAACCAGTCCAAATTCCTTGCTTAAACAGACTTATTATAACATCACTTAATACTGTTTTGAAAACCTCTTAATAGTATTCGGTTGTAGTGAATATCAAATTCATTGTTTCTGACCTATTATACAAATTTACCGTGTGTTCTAAAATCTGCATGTTAGAGTAAATTCTACATATAAATTTCTTCTAAGTAAGACCATGGAATCATCGAAGAACTATTTTGTAAAAAGGCTGGTAAAAAAATAGATTAAACCTTTCAAATTGCATTTTATCTACAAATAAACCAGTCATTTTTTTCCCAACATGATTTTAAGTAAAATATTGTTTGATTTTAGAAAATAAATAATTGTGATTTACATTAAGAGGATCCAATATTATTTATGTGGAGAGAATTAAACTAGAGATATTCAAATAAAATCAGTAGTTTAGATGATCATACCTGCAAGTTCTTTACTTCTCTTTGTTCTCTTTCGTGAAATGCCATACTTCCCTCTGAAGATGCCAATGAAGCAGAAAGAGGAGATGAATGTGGACTAAAGCCAGCTGTTGTTGTCACATTTACCTCATGGCAGCTGCTAGTATCCGGCGAATGTACACACCTCTTTCCTTTATCGGAGTCTAATCGCTGACGCAAATCCAATATTTTCTCTTCTAAAGCTCGATTGATTGTTAACTGGGTTTGATACTTACTTTCAACAGCCTAAAACGTGATTATTAAAAGTAACCTCAAAGAGTACTAAATAATCTATAAGTGCCTAGGACAAAACAATAAATCACTTAAAAAACCTTGTAGGCAATTTATATTTTCTAAAGTCATCAATATTTACCTCCAATTTTTCAAATCGTTGTTCATTCAAAATGTTTACCGTCTTCTTCTGGGCTAATACTAAATCTTCATTTGCCATTAATATATGTTCTAACTCATGAACTCGAGCTTTATATGCCTCTAAAGCTGCAGTTTTCACTTCTAGTTGTTGTTCCATGCCTGAAATGAGTTAAAAGATTTTTCCATGAAAATTGAATAAACGACAGTATAGAAAAATCTATCACTGCTCAAATAGAATAAATAAAAGAAAAAAGTATCTTCTGCGTTAATAACGGTATTTATTATACAACCTACCTTTAATTCCTTCTTTATAAGATTCCTTGACTGTTTCTAATTCCTCCTCACTTCTTTTCATAGCCGAAAGTTTGTCCAATTTTTCCTGATACTTCAACTGGAGCTCTCCGATTAAAAGCAGTTCCTTATTAACTTGCTCTAATTCATGCCTACCTTTTTCCCCTACCCATGCTTGTTCTCTTGCCACCTTTAAAATTGTAAATTAGTAAAACCAAAAATGTTGGTAAAATATTTGTTTACGTTCACTTCGGCAATAGTATCCAGTAACACAGACTCTGCTTTTTGGCGTTCCTCATTCAAACTAGCGCATTTAGTTTTAAGATCGGCTAAATCTTTCATAATAATGCTGTTGGTTTCTCGCAAATTTTTGCAGTCCTGTTGTAAAATTTTGCACTACAATTCAGAATGTCTATATTAATTATTTCAAATTTTCCGAGTAACTACAACAATAATTGAAAAAAATCTAAAAATCATTTTTTTACATAAGGGTTGCTGCTTTGTATCGGTTAACATTTGACTAACTAATGAAACGATTTTAGTTAAGATTACTTGTTGTCAGTTTAGGCTTCTTGATGTGCAGACATATCAACTTCTTCAGGAAGAAGAAACAGTCTTAAATTTCTTGACATGACATGACATGACAGACACATGCTGAATAGAAACGTAAAATGTGTTTTGGATATATCATTTATTTAATTTTTTTGACAGTTTTATGTTTGGTGCAAATTTGACTACAATTTTCCTCTTCTTTTTAACTTCGCTATTATATTTTTTAGTGACGATGTACAAGTTTAACAATTTTATATTTGAATCCAAGATGGCTACCAGGTCATTACGCTGTATCTTCAGAGAGAACTCGAAACATCGAGAAGTCTAAAACAACGACACAGTAACCAGCCCGAAAGTTCTTCAACGCTCCAATTAGTTTAATAATTGATAGGCATTTAAAGATAGTAACCTTAAATCAATGAAATACCTGATTTTCCCAATAATGGATAGTCTTGTTTAACTTCTTTTCTTCATCTGATCTCTCCTTTTTGAAAGTATTAATTTGTTTTCTTAAATCATCAATATCTCTTTGCTGAAGCTGAACAGTATCTCTCTAAAATACAAAGTGACTATGCAACACATACTTAGACAAGAAAAACTTCTAATAATCAAAACACAGCAAAATCACAGCATAAACAGACCAGTAGAATTACTTGAGCCGAAATAATAAGTCGTGCATAGCAACTCCTGCGTCCATTCAGGCTACTAATACCTCCGCTACCCGTCAGTTTGTCTCTTGTATGAACCCTGGCGTGCAAACATCCAGTAACAGAAAATACAGAGATGGATGATAGTTATGAGCCTGAATCGAGGAATGAATCACTGTGCAACTGTTAAATCTTTAAACACATCTTGTAACAGCAATTTAAGTTCTTTTTAAATTTCCTAAAGATATAAATAGGTAAGTAATTTATAACTATACTGTAAAAATCATGTGATATCTTACTGCTATTGCCAAATCTATTAATTTTTTTACTTAAGTATAACATTGGACTGTAAATATTTCTCATGACAGCAAAGTTTAAAATATACATAGGTATTTACATTTTTGACAAATGAATATTTCTTTTAGTGACGGTAATGTGATTAAGTCTAAATTAGTTTTATGTATGCTCATGTGAAATTATTTAAATTCTGGTTATATCAACTATTATTTTAGTGTTCTCAAATATCAGTAGTACTTAAACCAATAGAAAGCTCTTTGACGTGTCATATTCTAGGCTCACTATCGGCCAAACTAACCCTCAATATATGGGGTTACAGCTGTATAATCATGCAGTTGGCGTTCACAAGTGCTTTGAGGAAAGTGATAACTTAAAAGTTTTTAAAAATAAGATAAAATTGTTCCTTTTGGAAAGGTGTTTTTATTCAGTAAATGATTTTTTTAAACAGTAGGGCTGCCATTTTAACTTTTGTGTATTTTGTTGTTTTATATTTTAACTGTAATACATGTCATATACAATTCTTTGTTTTATATATATACTGCTATATTCATAACATAGTGACATATTGTTAATGTTTACTTAATAGATTAGGAAAATTTCCGAATTTTGACGGGCTGTATAATATCAGATAGTTGTTATGACACTCTGTATATTCTGTGCCAAATAAACTAACTCTAACTCAAGGTTAAAAAGTAGTTGTAACACATGCAGTGATATTTTAAGACACATATTTACCGTACAAGCTTATATAGCCGCGAACACCTTTTTGCATCTGTTACATAAACAGACATACCTAAAATTTAGTAAAAAGAGGAAGGTAATTATTTATTTTTTTTTTAATATTGATTGCTACAAATTTTATTATCACTAATAAGAAATTAATAAAATAATTAAAAATGTATTCAAATGTTTTGTGACGTAATAGATATATTTTAAACAATCTTTTGAAAGAGTTCAAATGAAATCGAATTTTCACTATATGTTAATAGCAGTAAATACATGTTGAAATACCTATTCATAATTGTATAATAAATTGTTACATAATGTGGATATATATAATGTAAACTCTCATTTTGAATGAATGACTGCTTTTGTGTTCAAATAAAAAAAATACTTATTTTGATCCTGATCTGTAAATTCCGTCAGATGCAGAGAAATTGCTGGTCTGTCTACACTGTGACAATACTATGATGCCAAAATATCTTATTTTTAAATTTTGGTTTAAATAATTATTAAAAACTATTTTTTTTCTTTATAAAAAGTCACTATTTTGCATAATAATTACCAAAGCTGAATTACATTCTTCCAATAATCTCGTACTCTTTGCATCTGAGAGTAGTCGTCGATTTCTATAAGCATGAGTTTCTCTTCTATGTCTCTCAAATAAGAGTTGCTGATGCAAAAGTTGCAGTTGGTTCCTAAGGAGTTGTGAGCTATTTCTTTCATTGCAGTTCACTGCCGATTCAATATACCTTAGAGAGACAAAGTTTTTGAAATTAATTTTTTATTCAAGTAATTTCAATCATAGAGAGCGATACCTTTTCATTGGTATGAGATCGTTTTGGTATTGTGAATTGTAGAAAGGGTTCTTAGATTTAACCTTAAATATTTGATTTCAGACTAATTCCTGTTTTTATTTTATATTTTTCGTGCTTTTATTTATACTGTTGATAAATATAAACTTGTTTACATAGTGACGTGAAAAACGTATAAGATATACAGGGTGTAGCGTTAACAATGTCTAAGCTTCTTGATAATATTTGGAATAGTATATAAAGTAAATTTCAATTTATACAACAAATAATTATTTCTAGTACGGTCATATATGCGGTGGTTATAAGTACTTTCATGCAATATGTTTTTATACTACAATGCGGTCTCGATAATCCAGGTCGAATAAAATCACAGGGATCCAGATTATTTAAAAATATGTATTACCAAAGCATTACTTTAATTTGTAAATACATTATGTAATGATATCCTGCAATAAACAAACTTACTAAAATACTAATCTTTATTTTTTTAATTAACATAAAATGAAAATACAAGATGTCTGGAATATATTTGCCTTTATTTTGCCATATGATAGATAAACAAAACATATTTGACTTAACTGTTTTCTTTATTTGACCAACGGTAACATAATTATGACAGTAATCAAGTCATGAATATGTGACATCGTTCATATACCACGTCAGGTGTTTATACATAATAATTACAATAACAACTAAACATATTTACTGAGAATGGTTTTCTTGGAGTTCTTTTTGCAACACATAATTAAAATGTGAAATAGTTATACAACCTTTTTATATATTTTTAGGTATTAATAATACTGTGTGAAACTAACTACTCAGTGGACAAAAGCCCCAACCTGCGTTGAATTACACCCACAATATCTACCCATATATTCCTTATTATTAGCTTTTGTAACATTTTTTACTGTATTAGAAACTTTTACATAAACGGTGAACATTATTCTAGTAGGTATTGTCATATTTAATTCATTGACTTTTTGTCATTGTCGATATTTAACTTCAAATAATTTTAATTTTTATAAAAATTTTTATAGTTAGATATTTGATTCAATTTACAGGAGGCCACCTAAAGAAGCAATCCTAAAAATGCAGAAATAGGTCAGATCTCATCTATTGTGGTTGAATTGTCGTGTTCCCACTGCCAAAAAAGTGAAGTTACATATTTATAGACTGTTTCATTAAAGCAGGGTAGTAAATTAGATTAATTTCTTTAGATAATTATTGAAGAGAGCTTTGTCTGGAATTGTGGAATTGTTCATTAGCATACCTAGATGTTTGGTATCAGAGAACATACATATGACTTCATTGATAGGAATTGTAGGATATTTGATTTATATTAGCTTAAAATACCTTTCTAATATAGTAAAAAAAGTTATACAACCGTTACAAATGACTTTTAATTGCTTGCGAAAAGCGTTTACCTTACAAACATCTTGTAGACAAAGAGTTTTGCTGGTTATGGTTACTATAAATTGTTCAATTTTTGTTTATGTACGCACAGAATGAAATGCACTTTCCACAATACTATTATGACTAATAATAATACGTTTAGGTTAACAGCAGCAGGTGACAGATAACAATGTTGTTATACGTTACAATATGTTACAGTTTTAAAGCTTTTCTGAGCAACTACTTTTTTTTACTTTATTAATACGGATACAAAATACAAATTACGTTACGGGAGCTTTTACTTAACCTTAGTTGTACTTTAGATCATAATTTCATAACACGTTTTTGCGTTTTATTGCAGTTGTATTTTTATTTTTGAAATGCATTTCAACGAAAAACTATTCGTTTTAGACATTTTTGTCATAAGAGTTTTTTTGCTGCTTTTGGTAAGATATATAAACGCCTTTAGTATCGGCACTTATATTCTTGACATATAATATACAGTTTATATTTCCAAGAATTCCAAGTAAAATGTGTTAATTTTGTTCTGGTTCGCTCTTTTTCTCAGATTTTTTTAGGGTAACTATAAATGCTTCATCTAAAAATTTCAAAAAGTTGGATGACCTAGTTGATCTAGTTGACTCTTTTCTGAAATTTGTCAATTGGGAAATAATGTTAATTATATCTTTATTTAATGTTTACGTAAGAAATGCATTTATACAAAAGTTTTGTTACATTCGGTAGTGTATTAAATTACATGAAACGTGTTTTAATATGTAGTTGTTAAATGAGAATTAATGCTAATAGAACTTTATTAATAAAAAAGTTTTCATTCAGTTATTTTTTCTTGCGGATTATTTGTAATTGTTTCCAAAAAATATCACATACTTCTGCTTGATGAAGAATAATGAGGTCATTCAGCTTTTTATAATTTATAGATGAACTGTAGTGCTGTTAAATTCATATTATAAATACCATACTCTGTATATTTAAACTTCTGAACAAAATTAACATACCACTTTATTAAATTTAAATAATTGCATAAATGAAAATAAATTTATTTATAATGAATTATAAATTGAGTTTATACAATCTGTTGAGAAAGAAATCAGGAAAACATGACCTTATTTTATATCATTAAACAAATTAAAACTATCCTGCATGTTTTTAAAAAATGTGGTGTGTTGTCTAGGAGTTTATAACACAGGGTAAAATATGACTAAGTACAAATATTTTCAGGATTGAGAAAAATAGAAATTAACAGAATCGTCCTTAAAAAATTTTCACTTATTTGTAAAGCAAAAAAAAATAATAAAAATTTCAAAACCATATTAAACCCCTATTTATCGATGCTCATGGTCGCCCGTCAGCCAAGAGGTTATAACCAAAGATCAAGGCATCGTCTTGCCACGTGTACCAATTTACACGCTTTTAAAGAAAAATTTTTATGTTGAAAACTTTCTGTTTTGTTTACATTGAAACTTCTCATTGTAAAGATATTATTTCTACTTGCTAGGGACCTCTTGGTTTGCTTTAACTATTTTTTGTCATACTGCCACACGTTTATAGCCAAGTTACTACAGCTATTATTCAATATCATTCAAAGAGGATTCGACATATTTTGTCTATTCGGAAAACGTCTTTAATGTTATACTGCCACACGATAATATGCACTTGTCGTGTTTCCCATAAATCAGTATCGTATCCGTCATCTCGGCATTTGAATATGACATGTTTGATATACACAAAAAATACATGAACAACATTAAATATATGAAGAGCAAATACTGAAAAAATAGTTCAAATACAGTTTGCAAGCAATATTTTGCCTTTGACAGAATATGATGTGGCGACCACTAGCGCAAGGTGTACTTCACATTGTTCACATTGCTTGTGTTAGAAAATTAAATAGTGTTAATACTAATAATTAATAGTAACAATACTTGATAAAGTTTGCATAAAATAATTAGTACTATTTTAAACTGTAACTTCCCGAGACATTTATAGTGTTCTGTAAAAACCCTTTCTCTAACAGACATTTGACGTTAGGAGAGTATGGCAACCAACAACACTAGTTAGTTTAGTGACTAATTAAATAAAAAACTTTGTGTTGGATACAGATAGTTTCCTATAATATGGTCGCACTTTGCTATGTGTTGTTTCTAGACTCGAGGATAAATCCAATCAGTTACAGTAGTCATACTTGATTTTATAATAAAACAACCGCTGCCGCTGCATTCTGAGTTTTCTATTAGTAGGTGCTCCTTACATTAAAATTATTATTTTTTAAATAAATGGGTATTTTATTTAATTGTACTCAGACTGATTGGGTAATTCTGACCGACCTGCAATGAATGAAAACGTAGTTTTGGCAGTTTGCAACAAAGGAACTAATGCAAAATACTGCAGCTAACTGGAGTAACTATTATCAGGTAGGTATTAATAGTAAAAATGTTTATCTTCATCGTTTCTGCATTTGATAATGCTATAAAAAACAACTGCATGGTAGTTTACAGATCTAAGGCATCTTGAACAGTCATAGTCATAGGCGCCTTTCTAGGGGAAAAGAGGGTTTTGCCCCGTCTTGAAACATCGAGCGGAACAATTTTTTTATTGTCTTTTAAGCCTCCCTTAGTACATGGTTAAAACGTTTATACTTAGCCATAGTTAACTCTCTATATAACTTCTACGTATTTTTTTTACTCGTTATGAAAAAAATTATTGTTTCTATTTATTTTTTAGTATTTGTTTGCTTTGAAGAACATTATGAAGGCAACAACTTTACTGAATTAATCACATTCAAAATTTTGACTCTACTTGATTTTGATTTATAATGTTGAATCAAGCCAGACAAATGAAATGAAATTTTAATCAGGTTACTTACTTGTCTAAGATATCGTATAAAGAAGGAGGGCAGCTTCTTTCCTGAGAAATATTGAAAGGTGCAGGACTTGGAACGGGGCTAGGCTTGACTTCATTGCTTTCTAACGAAGGGAAAATACCCAAAAATAAATGTTCATATGGCATAGGCCAAAAGTTTTCAGTCTGAGTTGAACAACAGAACATGGTTTTTCTAAGCTTTTCATACTTATCGGTTTGGGTAAGGGTCACATCATTCAGTACACTTTCCACCCTAATCTCTCCAGTAGTTTCTTCGTCAGTTTCATTTAAAGGCTTATTTATATTGTCTTTTGTGGGATTAATAGGACTTTTCTTTATTTCAGGGCATGAATTTGCACGGCGAACTGTTGTATTGTTTGGGAATGGTATACCTTCAAGAATAACGAAAAAATAATTAGTATGCATGTTATTACTGTACACTGCAATAGATTTCATTCATGGTATTCTGTAAAGATAAAAATATATCATTCATGTCACTACTCACTGTTTCCTGGACTGCTGCCAGTAGAGATTTCAATTCGCTCAGGCTCGGGATTGCACTGACTATGATAGCGTAATCGTTGAACTCTCTTTGCAAAGCTATTCATTGACTTTGAATTTGGCATGTGTAGTCCGCCTGCAGTACAAGGGGATCCGTGTTCTTGTTCCTCTTCTAAATTTTCACTTGAACCTAAAAAAGTTTAGTAATTTTTCTTAATCCAATCCAACAAGCAAAACATAAAAATATACAGTCAACTATGACTATATATAAATATTTTAAGAGGGCACAGAGAAAAATTAGAATTAACAAAATCGACCATCAAAAAATTTCCAAATTTATTTATAACAAAAAATTTTCTTTTCAAAACTACTTATATTAAATCCTTATTTAATGCCGCCTCTGATCTTCTGTCAGTCTCAAGGTTAGGTAGGCATATGCCACAAGTCAAAAGTAGTAACAAGGCACCGCGTTGTCACGTATATTGATTTATGTTGCTTTGAAAGAATAATTTTTATTTGGCAAAATGTAGATAATTATTTAACGATTTAATTAAAAACACGTTATGATAGCACAAGCAGGTAACAGCTACCTTACCGATATTTAAGTATTTCCAGGATTGATATTTGGAGAGATTTCAAGAATGTTTTCTTATTTGTTTACATTAAAGCTTGTCATTGCAAAGATTTTTTTTACTTGTTACATCTTGTTTTTTGGAGACCTTTCCTTCCCTCGACCATATGTACACAAATACATAAAAATACTGGCACACATTTACCGCCAAAGCATTATAGCAGTTATTTTATTGTGGTACGAAGAGGATTCGGCATAATATTTTGTCTACTCTAAAAACATCTTTGGTATTAAGCTGTCACACAATATGCACTTGTTACAGTTCCCATAAATTACGCAAAAAATTATTTTAAACTAATTACCGTAACACCGTATCCGTACCATACAATATCTTATTTGTAACAGAATCTAATACAAGTTTTCTCGTCCGTGGTGATGCAGTCTGTAATTGCTATCTGTAGACTACAAGTGCAAAATGTACTTCACGCCAATAAATTTTTTAACTTCTTGTGTTGCTGGGAAATTAAATTCTGTTAATACTAATAATAGCAACAATATTAACAATAATCAATTTGCATAACATAATTAGTACTATTTTATTGATATTTGGAGAGTATGCAACTTGCAATGCAAAATGTCAGTTGTCATAATTCAAACCTGGTTCAATATTACTGACTAATTTTTAGTTTTAAACGTTTTATAATAATTACATAAAGGAATTTATGTCGGGTACAGATATTTCCCTATAACATAGTTCGCCCTATGATGTGTACTGTTTGTTTTTCATCATCAAGGGCAATCGTACATGATTTTAGATTTTACACAAGACTGCCAGGGGTATATTTCGGGTTTTCTATAAGTAGGTCCTTACATTAAATTTCAATTTTCTTAGAATAAATGGGTAATTTATTTAACACGGTCTATGTATTCTATTAGTGGATAATTTCGATGGACCTGTACTGAGTGAAAATGTTGTTTTGGCAGTGTGCAACGAAAGAACGAAGAACGAATGCAAAATACTGCAGTTAACCAGATTAACTGTTATCTATCAGGTATTAATAAAAATTATTAATAAAAATGTTTATTTTCTTCTTTTCTACATTTGACAATGCTATAAAAAACGACACGTAGGTAGGTGACAGTGAAGAGTTTGGCCCTATTTTTTAAACATAGAGCTAGAATTCCGAAATAAATTTTTTATTGTCTTTTAGGCCTCTCTGAGCACGTGATTAAAATTTTTGTATTTAGTTATAGTTAACTCTGTATAAATACTCAAATTGGATTAATAAAAATTGCTGCCTTGCCAATTACTATAATACTTACAATCATTCAAATCTGGTGACGCATTACTATAAGCTCTTGCAACTGATGGTTTGATGGCTTCATTTTTTCCAACTATAGACAAAACTTCTTCGTCCTCTTGACTTACAGGAGATTCGATTCTTTGGTGCTGGATAAACTGTCTCGAAGCTACTTCAGAAGTAATAATACGCAACGGACTAGAAGGTATAGGTAAATTTTTGTTTTTAGTAGTAGTATCAATGCTAACAGTTGATTCGGTAATCTGAAAAATTAACAAAATTGTTCACAGCAAGAACTATAAAAATAAGACAAACCTAAACTAATATTAATCTATGGATTTCTTAAAAATGTTATATAAAGAATTTTATACAATGAAATTTAATACAAAGGAATTTTTTAGTGTTATCATTAGGTAAACTCCCTTAATACACATATCTTATTTGTTTAAAATCAACAGAACTAACAAAAAATTATTTTCTTTTAATCAAATTGTTTCAAAATATAGAGAGTGGTTCATTAACAAGTGTGTCATGTGTGTATTATGCAATAAAGAGTGACAAAGAAGAACGTACAACTGTAAAATGGAAAATAGTGGAAAGTCGTGGAAGAAAGAAGTTGACGGTGACACAAAATATGCGATTTGTAGAACAATTGATGAATGATATTTTAAAAATTCAGGTTGCTGTCACAGGATAAAACTGCCCAGAATATGCTTATGCAAATTATGCGTGACATGCAATTTCCATTTCATAAAATAAAATCAAAAGATTACACTGATAGAAAAAGACGAAATAGTGGTATGGGGAAAAACTATTTAAGACAAAGATTATAAGATCAAAATCTGAATCGAAGAATATACAGTCACATGCAAATAAAACACAAGTAAAATTTGAGGTTTGTTTTTAATTCAATTTTTATAATTTTTTAAGCAAACGGCAGATAAAATGATTAATTACAACTTGCATATCCTGTCTTTTGTTAAATGCTTTTTAGTCACTATTTTTTTTAATTCCTACAACAATTACTGACAGAAATGCTTCCCTTATTGACATGTTTTCTTTTTGCAATTTAACGCAGTTTAATCTGTTTATTAACAGTAATAACCATTTATTGGATTTGGTTTTATGTAATGAGGACATCATAAAAAATCTAAACCACTCCCAGTTTTCACTGACTGATGAAAATGTCCACCACAAATCTGTTGAATTCATAATTTCGTTAAAATCTTTTACATTTTTATCTGTAACAAATAATAATTTTTTTAGAAATTTTAAGAAAACTGATTAGTAACTAGTTAATAATGTATATGCTACTATTGAACAGGTTTTAGAAATTTTGAGTCATTTGGATGAAAATAAGGATGTTGGTCCTGATGGCATACTGTCGCTTTTTATTAAGAAGTGTGCGAACAGTTTATATGTCCCATTGACTATTATTTTTAATAAATATTTTGAGGAATGTGTTTTCCCTAGGTTATGGAAGCAGGCTTCTAGGATTATAAAGTCAATGGAGCATATAACATTAATCCTATAGCAATCATCAAAAAGAAATTTAATAATCATTTCTTTACAGAATCGACGTGAATTGAGTGATGTGATGTACCTATATAAAATACTCCATAGCTATGTAGATTCACCCTTTTTCAATAAATTTTTGTAAAACTCAATCTGGACAGAATTCTCCAATTAATAGAATGTGTAAGTTTTTTAATAGAAATCTAATGTGGATATATTTAAGATTACTGTAAGTATTTTCTTACAAATTTGTAAATTATTTCTTCTAATTATAAAGTAGTTTTTCTCTCTCTCTTTTACTTCATAAGTGTATTTACATTTTTGTAGTGTCGTTATTTTTTCTCTTTCCGACATTGTACATCAATTTCTTTAATTTTTTTTGTTATCTACTTTGTGGAACACTTTTTTAGGCTACTTTACATGTTGTGTTTCTCTTATTGATAAATAAATAAAGGGTTAATTAAAGGGTTGTTGTATAACCCTAATTTTAAAACACCCTGTGGAATAATTTTGTAACTAAATTCTTTCAAAATAGCAATTTTTGTTATGAACCATTCCTTTCCCACATTTTTCTATAGTTTGCTAACAAAAATTATAAAAAACTAGAAATAAAAAAATTATGAGACCTCAAATTTGACCAAATATTACCTTGTTGCGTTTTTTTGCATGTGAGTGTATTACGCGGATGAAACATGAATTAATGAAAGCAATATGGTGACAAAAGCATGGCACGATGGCAATATCCAAAGCATACGGTACGCATTTCTTAAAGGACTTTCGGTTGTATTAAAGTCCCTTTCTGGAAAAGGCCTAATAATAACTCATGTTAGAAGTACAGCAGAATTTTTAGAACAGGGTTTACTTGTTTTTGAATCACGATGAACAGGAGACTATCATGAGGATAGCAAAGTATTTGAAAAATAATTTGAATCTGTTTTGCCACATCTGGAAACTGGTACTGTAGTTGTAATGGATAATACTATACCAGATATGGGTGTTTATAATAATAACTATTAATGTGAAAGCTTCACTCAAAGTCAAATTATTTTTGGTAATTTCGATTTCTTTGAGCCCTTCTCAAATACAACGTCACTTCTCGTACTCAAGTGCTGCAAACTAGTCACTCTCTACTATTTTGAAAGTCGAGTTATAGCAGCTCCTTAAATTTATAAATATAATAATAACAAATAATGTAACAAATGTAAATTAGGGATGCTTCCTCTTGATAATCATTATAAATACAAACCTGTGACCGCTCCGATATAAGCTTATTTATTTTTTGGTTAGATACTGATTCTCGTTTTATTTTACGAAACGCTGATTTACTTTCCGAGGTAAAACTAAATGGTGAACTCTCTTTTCGCATTGGCGAAGAAGGTTGTGAATGAGTAGGTGTTGTGTTTTGAGAGCCAGATGGTCGGTTTTTACTAAAGGAAGTCAATGCTCTCGCAATGTTTGAATTTATCGGTTGAGATCTGGCTGGTGTCAAACGAAAATCCTAAAAAATAAATTTAAGTAAAAACAAAACAGAAAAAGATAATGCATACTGAGAAATAAAAAAATAATCAAATAATATCTAAATGGCAAACATAAATTATAAGAATACATTTCAAATAAGTATATTTCTGGGCCTGCATACAAAATTTAGAGTTGATTTAGACATATGTTCAAAAAACATGCTCAATAATTTTGTTTCATTTTTTTCGATCTCATATAACAGTAAAGAATAAATAATTAATTTCGGTCACACACAATCATTTGCAAATAGACGCTGCAAATTCCACTTCATATTCCACAGTTCAACTTGACAGGGAAAAAATTTATTTATTAAGTTTTATTATATTTATCCTATTCTGAGGTATCCTTAAAATCTTAAAACGTAACTTTTATTTAGATTTAAAAGTATATATTCTAGTTTTCCAAATCCAATTCATTCCATATTATAAATGATGCCATTTTAGACATTTATGTTTAAAAACCTTAATAAAACATAATTACAATTTTTTAAATCCATCTTATAGAACTACGCTTGTAGTTATAGTTTAAATATGAATCACAAAGATTGTATTAGTTGATGATGTATATGTGTTGAACTTATGTATGTTCAAAAAGTCACAAGTTTAGTATTTAATTATGTTTACTTACATGATTTCATGTAGTTGTATAAAGTTTTACATATATTATGAAGCCAGGTCTTTTAACAACACAAGACTAAATATAAAAATAATGCACACAAATTATAATTATCAAAAACGTAAAAACTATTGCATTGACAATGACCTATTTTGACCTTAAAAATTATCTCAATTTTTGTTTACAAAAATAATTTATTTTAATGAGCAGTGCAGGACTAACCATCTGATTAAACAATAAGAATTATTATTGTTGCATTACTCGGTTAATTATACACTTTTTCTACACCCGTATTATAACAAAGCACTTATACGCCCATAATCCGTTTCATAATGATACCCATTACGATACAGATTTTTCATTACGATACAGATTTTTAATCAATAGAAACCCATAATTTTTCAATCAAGCATGCTGTGCATTTGACGTTTATCCTAGGTTCCTATGTAATTATTTTAGATGTCAAAATCAGTACGTATTAAATTTTCGTAGATACCTAGCTAAGCTTCGATAATTTATCAAAATGTCTGATATCAGCGATATAGAAGAATTACCATAGACTCCTCCACACATATCGGAGAAAGCAGAAAATGCAGTTCATACGAATAATTACTGTTACCTATTGTGTTCAATAAAAATATAAAATTTATGGTTTTTGATTATTTATTGGGTGTAGAAAAAATAGCGTATGCAACTCTCATGTAATGGTTATTAATACACGAGCATTAACCAAGATACAAAACGAGCCGAAGGCGAGTTTCGTATGGTTTATGCAACGATCATTACATGATTGTTGCATAATATACTATTATTTCCTCTAAGAATATCCAAATTTGTAAGTACAAATATTCTAAAAAATGACAATGCCATACAAAATATTTTTTTCAATTTTCTTTTCTATCTACTAAGCAATGTTGTCAAATATATCAAGTCAATTGTGAATAGGCTATAAATAATATAATTGTCATTTAATATTTGTCTAATGTATTATCAGTTCATTATTAATGATGAGATTCATGACAAAGCCCCAGTTATTCAATCAATGTTAAGATTATATTTCAAACAAAACAACAAGATTTCCTATATTTTACATTGTCTAAAAGTCACAAATTCATCACTAAAACTTTTCATCATATTTATCTAACGTATGAAACATATACAGGTTCGGAAAGTACAAATGTTGCCTCTGGTCTACAATAAGAAAGACAGAAACAAACTTTTGTGTGAATACTGCCTTGAGAGCAAAGAAATAAACACACATAACATTGTAGACTGTAGAAATATATGTTTATTTCATTTTATTTTATTTGCTCTATCTCCGTTACTCACATAACCATAAATCAAACAAAATAAGATAGACATAGCTATGAAATACAAGTGGCACTGTTCAAATGATATTCTATTGTTCATGTACTCTCCACTTCCGCCTAAAGTTTCTCTTCTACAGATGCTCTTCTTCCTGCCTATCCATTCAATATTGATGGCTGGCTTGCCAGTGATTCATTGCATCAGCTTGTTTCCCACAATGACTGTGGAAGATTTGATTTTGTGCAGAAAAAATGTGACTTGCCAATATAGACATTACTGTAAATAATACTGATGTCTATTGACTTACTTTATTCCTCTTACATAAATGCAATAGAAACCTGAATTTTCTGAATCTATATAGTAAAAATTGTTTTAGTGGTAAAGTTTTCTAAACCAAATAGACTGCATATATCAGTTTTGCAGTATGAAAACCAGTTAATGCAAATGCAAAGTGAAGGAGTGTACGAGATAACTTGGACTACACCTCGGTTTAAAAATTATTTTGCGTAGGAAACAAAAGTACATATCACAAAATAACATAAAATGTAGGGCTTAGATCAGAATAATAAGATTGAGGCGTGGAAGATCTGCTGTTAGGAGATAAAATATAAAATAATAATAATATAATATATATGTCTACTCCTTATTCTAATCATGGAGATTAGCCCAGAAGTTTTAGATTTGTGCGGGAGAGGGGGCGGAGTATTATTATTAAGCAGGCCACACTGCGCGTGTGAACGACCTACGTTGGTAGGGCCTAACCACCATTCAGTGCAGAAATGAGGGAAACCTGGAAAACCTCATTAATTAGGGAGATGATCAAAAACCTACCGGTATCAATCTCTCAAATTGATCCAAGCCAATGTTACTCCAGCCTACCATACAAGCAGAGAGGATGCCAATCCTCTCCACAAGTGTAGCTGTTCTACCGGCGGCGGAATTCGAACCAATTTTGAACTCAGGCGGTTGGCAAACACGATACAAGTACTAACGCCTTAAACCGCTGGGCCATCGATCAACGATTACATAGAATAGGATGAATCAGAAGTTGTCCAACTCATTTAATAGTTTTTCATATCAATATTTTTCCTATCTAATTGAAATTATAAATCATCTCAAAAAGTAATGTATTTTTGAGAAATATTTATATAAAAAACACAATTTCAAGTGTTGTAGAATAGTGCTGGGATCAATATTAAGTACTATTACTTATACTATATTTACTATTTATCTATAAACTCGATAGTACAAAAATTTAATATCTAGATATAAATATTAACTTTTTTTTTTGGTAAATTTAATGACAGATTTGCATTTTATGTTATGTGACGTTATTTTTATAGAAAATAAATACAGAAAAATTTTTTAAGCACCCAATCTGTTTTTTAAGCCTTTTCTAATTTTTACTGAAATGTCCTTTGAAAATCCGTGAATATAAAAATAATACATACTCGTAGTCTTGGCAAACAATTACGACACGAGATGGTTGAAATTGGTTATTTTATATATTGCATTTTTACTTATCTAAAGAACAAAACTATCGAATTTTGCTTATAGATAGGTTTACTTTTATTATAGCAATGGTTTACTATGCATTTATTCATAACTAAATAAGTAATAACTAACATATATTAGATGTTTACCATACAACAACTGCCTGTTAACGACTGACAAGGCAAAGTCTATGAGACTACCAGGCTACCGACTGCCTTCAGTCGAGCTTCCCTAGTGTTCAGTCCATATGGTCTGTGGTCAGGTTAGGTTAGGTTAGGTTAGGTAGGACTGCCTTCAGTCAAGCTTCCTAGCGTTCAGTCCATATGGTCTGTGGTTATCTACTGCTCATTAGATTTCAACGTAGAAAAGCAAAACTATATTTTTATTTTCTTTGTTTAAATATGATCACTTTCTCATAACACCCGTGTAAAGAAAATTAATTGAGTAAATATTTAAATTATTTTAGATTATACCATAAAAATTGTAATTTTTACTTACCCTAACAGGAGTCGTTTCCGGAGTTGCCTCTATTGCAGCCTCAGGAGGTGAAGTACCTTCCTGTGATAGGTAATTTGCGCCTTGAATAAAACTCTGAAAGGGAGAAAATAATTTAATTCGAAAACATAAGTCAGGTATGCATAACGTATCATACAAATAATTTTGTTACCTGCACAAGTGGAATATTTGTAGGAAGAGTTTCGGTAATTGGTGGAGTCTGTACATGAAATACCATGCTAGGTGAAAAGTAACTTGCTTCGGTGCTCTGCATTTGGCAGCTTGCTAGACTTTTTAAATTATGCAGCTGATATGATGGCTCTGAAAATATACATAAGTAACATAATTTTATACATTTCTATTATTATAGGGTGTAACAAAAAAGCAGGTCATCTCGTTAATTGCAGATTTTTGGCAGCAGAATATGATGATTTAACTCTACTAACCTAAATACAAAAATGCCTCGTTAAAATTAAACATTGTTTTTTCGCTATAATTTCTTCAGGTTTTCACGTATCACTTTGTAATTTTGTAGCGATATTTATTGTTATTATACAAATACTCAAGGGTATTATTGTAAACGATGCCTAAAAAACAAAAACAGAAAGGGGGGAAAAAGGGTTATTTTATCCTCGTTCTTTTTTCTGAACAAAATCCTGAAATTAGTATTCGTCATTTGTCAGCAGTCACAGGGGTTGGCCGCAAAACCGTTTCAACTATAACACAGACACAGCAGTTAGAATGTTTCCATTTTCACCCTGTACAAAATTTGCTTGACAAGATCGCCCGTTGAGATTAACATTTTGCAAACGATTTCTCCAATTACATAATAAGGATCACACTTTTCTCGGGAGAATTGTCTTTGCAGCTGAATTCTTTTTTATCCGTGAAGGTGTTTTAAATTGGAACAACTCTTACGTGAACAAAGAAAATCCACACGCAATAAAAGAGCATCACATCCAACATGAATTTTCAATTAACGTTTCTTGAAGGATTATAAGAAATTTTATTTTGGGGCCTATCTCTCTACTTGCAAGGTTGAACGGCCAAAACTATTTGGAATTCCTTTGGCAAGAAGTTCCTGGGGCTCTGGAAGAAGTACCCATTAATACTACACGACAAATATGGTTATGCACGATGGTGTCCCTGCTCAGTATATTCATTTAGTGAGAAATCATTTAAATCAAGCATTTCCAAACCGTTGGATTGGTCGAGGTAGTGACTTTCCTAGGCCTTTTCGCTGTTCAAATTTTATTTACAACTGTAACATTTAATACGGGAAAACTTTGAGACAGAATACAAGATGTCAAACGATAAGTTAGACGAAATTCGTTTCCTATTCTCAATAGTTTCATAAAACGTTTAAGTAAATGGGTTGAAGAGAATGAGGGACTCGTAGAACATTTATTATAAATTAGTATACTTTTCATTATTGCAACCTTTCAATTTGTTATGTGTTTAATTATGGATATGTAGTTAATTGCAAAAAAATATGGGGTTATGTGTTATATTTTTTGTAATATCTTCATAATCGAGCATAATTTCGACTTCTTTACCTATACCGATAGTAGTGTAAAAATTTAAATGTACAAAAGAATATACACAAAGGGTTGTAGGAAAATGAACACCCTCTATGATTTAACCTAATAGGAACATAATCACTGCATACTTCATGAAGAGAAACTAAGCAACAGCAAATTTTGCTCAAATCGGTTAACTGGATTCTGAGTTATGAAGGAAACAAGAAATAAAAAAAAAACTTTTAACACTTGTAGATTTTTTTTGTGACAAAAAAAGTTTGTTTAAATCGACACCATTTGCATTCTAGATACCCTTGAAGTATGTAACATTCCTTAGGTGACATCCTGTATAGGTAAATAGGGTTAAATTGTCATATTTTGAAACCAAAAAATGTGCAGTTAACGAGATGATCTGCTTTTTTATTACATCCTCTATATTAAATTTCTTTACCTATATTTGAATTTGTAGTTCCCGATCGCGAACGAAAGCCAGATGTATTTTGACAAGAATCATGTGGACACCTATCAGTTATGTCCAAACTAAATCTTTCACATTCAACGATTACATCATGTACTCCTTTTTTCTTCCATCTGAAAAAGCAATGCAGAAGAAATTATAATTTCTACCTCCAACAGACATCTAACCTTTCTGTTGTTATTTCATTTTCCTTAGATGCTGTAACAAGTGACGGATGCATTCTAACAGTATCCAACATAGGCTGCAATATTCCAAAATAATTAGTGCCACTTCTACGATTTCAAAACATTTATCAACGTGTTTAATTTATGTAAAAACAATAACTAACAAATAAATATCAGACCTACCTTAATAGTATGAACAAAAACTGGATTATTTTTTTCTTTATATCGCTCTCTCAAATATGCAAGAAAATTGCAGGGATACATTCCATATAATCTCAAAAATAGGGCATACAAGGCTACTTGCATATGGACATTTTGTTCCTCTATAAATTTTCCTGAACCACAGTTCCAAGAAGCTAGGCGGCTGTAATAATGAAAAGATAATATAACCAAATTCTTTTTGTATTTAGATTTATGGTAAGTTGATAAAAAAGTTTTAATCCTAACTTAGCCTTAATCTTTACCATAAGAAGTTAAATGTACATTCCATGTGCACGTTTATAAAAATCCTAACTTAGTCTTAGTTCTAAAAAAGTCTTAAGACCTGAACTTGAAAGTTCCCATCTTTTAACTTCTTAGGACTTCTAAGACTAAGTTAGGACTAAGTTACGGTTAATATTTTTGTATAAACTCATCATAAAAGTATAGACATAATAATTAGGATATAATTTTGAGGGTAGTTAAAGTTCAAATACTTATATCAAAGATGTTTTTTTTTCTTTATACAAATTTCTGTAGACATGTATAATACAATGTATGGAAAGAGTCAGTAAAATTTACACTAATTCACTAATACACACTACAAAAAAAAAAAAAAGATGTTATATTTATTTTAGCTGTCTAGCTATATGCAGAGTGAGGTGAAAGTAATGCAATATGGCTATAACTTGTTAAGTATTAGTTTTTCAAAAAAATGTGCCAAACAAAAGTTATGAGGTAATAAATACATTTATGTGAACTTGAATTTTTGATACGTTATCAGGTCTGTAAATATAGCCAGTTTTGTTTCATTCAGCAAACTAAAAAAAAAATTGTACATTATTCAACGAGAATGTAATACTGACTGTTATTCACAAGGGTGAAGGGTGTAAATCATCTGAGTAAATTACAGCCATCATATTCAAGTAGAAGAAATACTAATACTTTGACCACTACTGTTAACAAATTTTATTCGACATTCGTAACATGAATCCGTCGTTCACTTGATAAATTTAAAAAAGCAAATAAAACTTTAATTAGTAAACTTTTGCCATCATTTGTAAAAATGTTAATGTTGCTATAATTGGTATAGTGGGTAGAATGTTTGGCTTTCACACAAGCGGTTTGGGTTCACTTGGTAACATTGGAGAATCTTTGTTTTGTTAGTTCATTCCCGATACTGTCACAGTGAAGAATTTAATTTGTTGACATAAGTGTGTGTGGTATTCTCAGGTGAATAATGATTATACTACATTATATATATCATTATACTTAAAGAAACGAACAAATAATGTATACACTATATTATAGTCGCGGCCTAATGAAAATGAAATAAAAAAAAATTTGATATTCTACTTTGTTCTATTCATCTTTAAATTTAATTGAATCATCAGTAATTTCAATACAGTTTTTACTCGTTCAACCGCGATTTAAACACATTTTAGATGTTCAGAGATAAAAGCATTTTTCTCAAAAATTATATTTAAAGAATTTTCGTATTGCCACCTGATGTCATAAAAATTTAGTCACAGAAATGTGATGTATTTGTTGCCTAGTAACTTTTCTTTGGCACTTTTCCTTTAAGTTCATTCTCCAATGCAAAGAATTTCGTAAGTTTCAAGAAAATAAATCATAACCAAAATAGGTGCAGTTTTGCCAACATATTTACTAGATGACGTACAAAATTATTCAAAAATTTGCAAATAGTACAAATAATGTTTTGGTTATGTTCCCACTGTTTATTATTTTAAAATAATCACTGTGTATCAAAATTTCTCGAAACGTAATTATTTTGACATTTTTATAAAAAAAAAAAATCTCCAAAAATATCAAAATTAAAAAAGCAACAATCTGTGGACATACTGTAGGTATATTTTATTCTATGAATATTTCAGATAGCAATATTTAAATTAATGTAAGTTTTATTAAAACAATAATTTCATGTTTAATAACCATTTGATGATGAAATTGATATGCATAGCAGACAATGTAAGTTATATGTAACTCCTACTTTTCGACTTTACTTTTAAAATTCTCAGTACAGTTAAAATATATGATCTGTCCAAGACTCCAGACATACCAATTTATATATTATCATGCCTGCAAAATTTTTAATTACTAAACATCCTATCTGAATATAATTCGAAAATATATTTCGTGCATTTGGTTTTCCAATAAAAATATCAAAATATATTTTTTCATGGTTATTTTATTATCGCATAATTAAAAATTAATTTGGGCGGAGCTAAGCATTCATGATAAAAATTTCTAGTTACCTAAAAATATCAAAAATATCTCTTAAATAGTGGCCCATTGCAGATGGTATCATTGGTAATAAAACAATTAACAGAAGAAGAGCACTTATAAGCGGTAGAAGTTCCATTTCATTCTGAAAAATATGCAATTTATTTGAATGCCCCTGTATTAATCAAATAATAGTTACCTTTAAAAATTGTAAGATATCTCGAAGCAAATTATGCTCCTGAAGTTTGTACAACCAGGTTGGTTGACTTCTGGCAACATGTCCTAGTAATGTCAGTGCTTGTACTTTAATTTCAGTTTTTAAACTTTTAATTGATTCAGATAAACTAAAAAATTAACACATATACCTACGTTTCAATTGTTACTATAATGAATAAATGAAATATATATAGTACAATCATTTTCGGAAGGCAAAGTTGGCAATAAAAAGACGAAATGTATACATTAATTTCATTTTAACTTATACCTGCTTATGACAGGTATAACTGGGTGAATATCTTTAGGAATGCATGTGCGGTGGATAGATTAGAGATGTGCCTTCACAATGATAGAAAGAGTCGCAAGCCAGTTATTCCTGTGATAACTTTTCTGACATTTCTTGCTGAAAGCTCTTCAAGCCAAAAGGATCGATAGGCCGTGCTTTTACAGTTCCTATGCGTACTGAACATCAAGCCAGCTTTTGCTCTTTTGCTCTACGCTAGGTTTCTGTACTGAAGAGAGCTAACAAGCCTGAAGCCAGTCTATGTCTGGTGGCATGGCCGACATGGGTTCACACAGATACTGCAGGTATGTTGGTACTCAATTATCTTTAGATGTAAATTACCAGTCAGATGGAACATATTATAATTGGAAATTTCTTTTTTATTTTGGAAATACATTAACACAAGTTTCCTACTTTGCTCAATCAAAACTTTTCGATGAGCCATTTTCAAATTTTGTTAAAACTGTATCACAAATACACATCAACAGAACACAAGAGAATGATCAACACATTCCAACTATTTCAAGTTCGTCTCTGTTCAACCGTCTGCTTTTGATAAGTACATCTTATTGGCCATCCTTCTCCAGTGCACGTAATTTCTCCGTAACGTTAGTGGTACCTTATTAAGGGGCGTACCTGAGCATGATTTAGGTATAATACAAACAAGTGGAAAGAGTTCAGAGGTATATGTCAGGTTTTATCAACGTTTTATTGCCTACTTGGCCTTACAAAAACGGTTTTATTACACCATGAAAACTTATAAAAATGCTAATAATGAATCAAAATGTTAACAGACACAACTTTAATTTAGAAAACTTTTGCTAATTATTTTAAGAACCCTTAAAATTGTAGTGTAGTTTCAATGTCTCTGTTTTAAAAACACATTTTTAAAGATAAGAAACAATCCTTTTTAAGGATATTTCTATTAAAAAAATAATTATACAAATAAAAATATTTTCAATTATACTGTTTGCGTAATCTCGAACAAAAATAACTTTTATACTCACCGATCAAATAAATACTGATGATGGGGTTCTCTTATATTTACTAATATATCCATAGATCTAACAGAATTAGTATTTAAATAATAATCATACAGACCATTTAAGAGCCATGGGTCATTAACTAAAAAACAGAGAACATTTTATAAACTAAATAAAATCTACTAATAGAGTGAAGGAGCAAAGAAGTTTATAAAAATAACTAAATTATTATTATTTTTAAGTTATAAAAACTCTCTTTTGATATTTTCCTTGAGATTGCAATTTACAAAATTTTGAACAATTTCTAGAAAAAAAAAGTTACATTAACGATTACCATCTCTTATAAAATAATATACCTAATCTATAATTATTACAACTTTTCTTAACTTCGATAGCAAAGAAATACGTAACTTCAAATTATATAATTAGTTTATTTTTCCGTAAAACAGAAGAATAAAATCTGTGTTATACAATTCTAAAATTTCAAATATTAAAACCTATTTTAAAACAATTATTTTGATTAATGCAATATGCATGCAAGTATTTAAAAAAAATACTTTGAAATTATTCATTATGAATAATGAAGTGAATAAACAAATCCAAAACAAAATGTCATATTATAAAAAGTTGCAATTATCATCGCTTACCAATTTCATATATTAATGTCTTTTAATTTAATAAATCATAAATACTTATATGATGAAATTATAAGCGTTTACAGAAACATTTTAATTCGTACATACCTTTCATAAACTGTTCTCGTAAAGTTTCTTTCGCATTTTCAATTGCTTCCCTGTTATTAGATTCCAAGCGTTCAAAAATATCTGTCATAATGTATATTCAAGTAATGTATCAGAAAACGGATGTACATCAAAGTAAGTTAAATGATTTTTGTGGAATAATCAAAAGATTTCAATGATTTTATAGGTAAAACAACAGCTCATTATACTAAAATAAGTAACCTGCAAAAGGCATTTTAAATTAATTAAAATACATATAAAATTACATTAATTTATTTAGGTACATGTATTATACTTTTATTAACATGTTTGTGCTCCAAATAGTAAATTATAGAGATAAAAATGATAATAGAATAAATAAAAATGTATACCTTATACCCTAAATAGTGAGAGAGACTGCACAGAACTAGCATCAATCTGTCAAAAGTGTCAAATACAGCACAGACGGCAACGGCACAGACCACAAAACATATAACTAGAGCACAGACCGCACAGACCATTGGCCGAAAACAGGATGCACCACAAAACATAAAAAACAGGGACACCATGGACAAATACAATCAAAGAATTTGAATATACTATAGTTGCTTTCCAGCGAATTTATTATTAGGATTAGGGCTTGGAGCACATACGCTTGCAACACCGTGATTGTAACGTAAATGCACTATGGGCCATGAGATCACCATAAATTCCAATCAAATTTGGCGGTTATAGATTACGAAACGCATATTTAAAATTGTTATCTAATAGTACATTTTTGAAAAAGTTCAGATTTAAAAACAGAAACAACATACTCTTTTAGATATGTTAGGTTTTATTGATGTTGTACACATACCTACCTGAAAAACTCGTGAGAAAATTAACATAAGAAGATAATGTACAGGCGAGCCGTTTTTAAGTTTGAAACACAAACATTTTGGTAGGTGCTCAGAGGAAAGAGGTGAGACACAATGCATTTGACGCACATTTAGGGTACTCACTGTGTCACACAAATATAAACATTCCACCGAGGACACGTTGTGACGTCAAAGTCGCCACGAATAGGCGACTCCACATACACATTTTACATGTTCGTATTATAGAAAACATAAAATCTTTGCCTTAGGCACTCATTACTCACTACGGCGGAGCTTAGAAAGCAGCCACCTAGGAAAAAGTTATTGTAAGCTGTTACATTGCATTTTAATCCCAGCATACATTTGAAACTAAAACGGAATGTTTGTAATTGGACCATAGAAATCATATGTTTCTACAAATTGTAAAATTTTTATATTTTGAAATTCCCGCCCCTTAGTGTTAACCGACTCATAAACCACGCTTTACAGTTGGCAATTTTTATTGCAAGACATTTTTATTGCCGGCAATG
The DNA here is from genome assembly GCA_037114965.1 of Monochamus alternatus. Taxonomy (NCBI): domain Eukaryota; kingdom Metazoa; phylum Arthropoda; class Insecta; order Coleoptera; family Cerambycidae; genus Monochamus; species Monochamus alternatus. Next base: position 113,178,700 of record CM073426.1, read on the forward strand.
TTTCTTGCAGCTTGTCTTTACACTTAGCAATTCCACGGAATAAAGTGGCAATTCTTATTAAATATGTATCTAAAATGTACAGGTATACCATCTTAAGAAACAGAAACTAATATTAGGTTAGATTTGAATTGGCAGCTGTCAGGAGGGATATTATATATGTAGAGTTCATTTTAACAATACAAAAACACGTCTACACAGTACACTTCCAATATTTATAACCAAGTAAAAGATTAAAGAAAAGCACAGAAGTAGCAACTTCTGCCAGTTCTGTCTCTGTCAATTCTCCAGTTTCTATAACGTTGGCGATATAAAAATTACCAAAAATGTCACCAGAATTGCAACCGGAATGCAATAAAATTAGGACAGGTTCTATTTTCTGCAATGCAATGAAAATTGCCACAGCTGTTCGAAGATAGCAGTAATACGCAGACTCGCAAGAGCAAAATCGGCAAATTTTTATTGCCGGCAATAGAAATTGCTAACTGTAAAGTGTGCTTAAAAGACTATAGAATTTTTTTGCGAGTAACCGTTAAAGTACCGGTAACTGTTTTTTAGTAACCGTACCGTTTTAGTGTGAAAGCGGTTAGTGAGGGCACAGTCTATTGTATAGTCCGGCGTCTTCACGTCGGTTCCTTTGATTTCAAGGTCCCAGATTTCGTTTTTTTTTTTTGACGACCAAAAGACGACTGCGCATTTAGCCGCGCACATTCGCGTGCTCAAGGAGCACGGTGATTTGTCAAGAAATAGAATTTCTCCCACTTGTCGTGTACATATGAATTTCATTGGTGTTCATTGCGCATTTAGCCGCGATTTAGCCACACCCTCTGGAACCTTTACTCGACGAACTGTATAATAAACTGTGGTGACGGTAAGAGACATGACGTAGCTGTCGACGTCACAACAATAACACCGGTTCCTGAAATCAGTAACATATTCAGCGAGGGTAAGCCAAAAGCGGTTACGAATTTTTACGAAAATTCTTCTACACTCTGCGAAGAACATTTCACACAAAATACGTCTTAATAAAATTGTTGATTGTAGAATTAGTTAAAAATAACATTGTTTTAAAGGAACTTTGTCTTTTTTTTGTACCACATTTATAATTTTCCATAATAAAGTTAATCAACTTATAAAATGTTACTTTTTCCATTTGTAACAGTTGATAGAATACAATGCGGTTATATTTTTCTAGCCATTCAAATGTTGACTTGCCTCACTCTGGTGGAACAAAGTAAGGTTTTACTATTAACATTAAAGTATAATAAGCAATACATATTAAAAATAAATTCAACAAGCACACAAAAAACGCACTTCCATGCTGCTGTTGCTTGTTTACAAAATTTTGCGTTAATATAATTTATAACAACCACAGATTCAAGAAGAACCATAACCGGTGTATTTTAGCGAGCTTACGTTACCGGAACTTAATCTAGGAGTGGAGGTCTCATGTAAGAGGTACCGCTAACTAACCGTTATTCTGACAACGGTTACTCGCAAAAAATAATAGTACCAGACTAGCGTTTTCTCCATAGATCATAGACGTTATGATTTATAAGGTCTATGCCATATTTCACAAAAAAAAGATAGGCCACTTAAAAAGTATGTAGTTCGTGACTAACAACACCTGCGGCGCTGCATTGCTTAGAAGCGGGAAATTTAATTGAGGTTTATATCTAATGTATCTACTACATACATTAATAACAAAGATATTAAAAAATGCAAGATAATGCAATAGTTGTCAATAACAGATTAATAAAAAAACTTGACACTAAGTTTTTATATTGCATTTACTAATAACTTTGCTATAAATTTGTTTGTGATTGAGAAAAAAACAAAAATATAAAAAATCAGTAGTTTATTTGAAATTTAAAACATGGATACAATTGACTAATTACAAAAAAATATATTATATATTAGGTATAAAGAAAAAGTAAGATTTGTAAATTTAAAATTGGGGGTTACTATTTAAAAAAATTGTCGACACGTCATATCTCGAACAACGATGGCTTCAAAAATATGCGTCGTATGTCAAATAGTACCTTTTTTAAAACAAATACGACCTGACAGGAGATTTTTTTGAAAACTTCTCAGTTTCAAAAATAATGAAGTTATTCGTTACTTTTCGAAAGCACTGTTGTAATGGGTACAATGTAAAGAATTGGTAGTGGTATCAGTCCTCATAAATTTACAACCTTGAAAATGCTATTTATTACCTACTTATAAGTATACATTTCTAACCAACACAGACCTACTTACTTACTGGTTTTATCTATGAGCAGTGGAGCCTCGTGGACTTAATAATAGGTGAAGCGGTGTTTTGGTTGGTTTTATAGTTAATGGACTGTATATTTGTATTTATAATTTATTTCTTAATAACCTTTTGGTGCAATATAACTTTAACTCAGCTTCTGTTATTATTGTTTTGTAACTATGTATTTTTGATATAAAAACATACAATACTAAACTAACTAAACAAGCGGAATGATACTTAGCGGCAAATTTGGCATTTTATATTAAAAAGTACCTATCTTCACCCACCTTCTTTTTAAATATAATATCTATTCTAACATTTTTTAAAGCTGGGAACTTATCATTGATATGGTCGTAAAATGGTTCTGTACTTGGGTTTAATAAAAAATCCTTTAACTGAATTTTTTATCGAATTTGCAAGTCTTGTTTCCGTCACTAAGTTACGGGTTAAAAAATTGGGGTTGCCATTTTTTAAAATGAGGATATGACGTCATATTTGCGACAATAATGATGCCATAAAATATTTTTGTCAGAATCTGCGTATTTAAAAATTAAGGTTGAGTCTGAGAGATTTTTTTTGTGCGCTCTGTACAAATTTGATTGAATTTGTTCCAACATTTACGTCCTCATTGTGTATTTGTCAGAATTTGCTAATTTAAAAATTAAGGTTGAGTCCGAGCGATTTTTTTTGTTCGCCCTGTACAAATTTTGTTGAATTTACGTTTTGTTGTATCTACATCCTCATTGTATGAGCAAGTCTCATGCTTACGACAGTCCTGCGTAACATCGGTTAAATCTATTCTTATATTAACAAGCCAGATTTTAAACCTGCAATTAAACAGTCTAATTTTTTTTTATTTAAATAAATGCTTCCACATAGCCAGTCACATTGACCAAACGGGAATATTTCGACAAACTTCAATATTTATAACCGAACACATACGTTGAAATAACACTACTGACACATTGACAAAAAAAAACAGTCGAGGCAGCTTTCGACCTCGCAGCACCCGCGAGTTGGTCATGCGTTTCGCCGTTGTCATGACAACCGCCGTAAATAAGGCTGATGATTTCCAGCGGGACCTAGAAAAAATATAGACGGTAAGGATGTGCCTCGACTCAAAATTTATTGGTACATTGTATCGTTACGTATCAAACGATCTAGTATCGATACGTCTAAATATCGACCTCGAAAGTATCGACGTGATACCCCTTTCTCTACAACATGCCGTATATAGAAATTCTTGATAGGTATATGCGGTTAACCAAGAAAAAGGCAATTTCAAATATAAAATAACTACCAAAAAACAAAACACATGTGTCACCACTGAAAATGAAATTTATGCTTCCCAAATATAATATCTTAGTTTATCCGATATTGGCATTGCCATAATAATAGCACGGTGATACAGTCACTATTAATATAACAATAAATTTTAGCAATAGGTTTTCCATTAGAATTTTACATAAACTACCAAAAATCAAGACAGCTTGATTACAACTTAACAGGTATTAAATTTTAATTCGATACCTATTTCTCGTATCGAAACGTTCGATATTCAAGATTTCGATGTATCAATAATATCGCAATAATTTTTATCGATACAAAATATCGAATATCGTAAATAATTGTATCGATCTTGTGAATATTGATATACATCGGAACATCCCTAACAGACGGTGCCAGACCGCTAATTCATGGCCACCTTAGAAGGTCCAGAATCACTAAAACTTGCTTTTTACGCCGATTTACGTTGGTTACGCTGTAACTTGAAGCTGATACTGTTTTTGTAGGTTATGGTAATTGTTTACAAACAACGATCTCTCTTTGTAGCTTGCATTGGCGTCGAGCTTGGTGGTTATATAGTGAACTAGTGATTTACATTTTGCGTCTCTGTAAAAAATTTGCTAACTTTATTTTTCAATATAGCCATCATATTTGCAGTCGCACCAACATAAAGCATGTAGTAGTCTATATTTTTTCTAGGTTTGTGGCAGTGGATTTTCACGGGTGTCTGCGGCACCCGTCGCTTCTAGTGTTGCCGTTTCAGTCATTTGTACTGAATTCAGTACAATCTAATTTAATTCCGTACTTTGTTACTACTTTCTGAAAAACATGAAATTCAATACGAAATTAAATCAAGATTGAATTTATAGAACGACTCTAAAAAAAACTACAGTATTTGAAACGTTAAAATAAAATTTTCTTATTACATCATACCGATGACATCGTCTATAACATAACATATAAGGTTCATTATATTGTCAAGTGCCCTCTAGCCGATGGTAGATTGAACATAACTTATACAGGTCTGTTTTGAAGAATCTCAAAAGTCAAATAATTTGAATGAATATTTTTTCGATAGATGGTATACTCGCGTCAAGAATTCAGACGTCTTACGTCACGGCTGACGTTACAATTTGTTTTTATTGTCAACGTAATTTTCGATAATTGGTCGCGTTAAAAACAATCATTTTTTGCAATTTAGTGCAATATATAATGCAAACTTTTAGTGTAGTATATAATTTTATTACTATCAGTTGCAGTTTCTTAAATATTTTGATGAAAATATAATGATTTATTCATTTGTTCGTATGACGTAAGTCGTCTGAATTCTTGACGCGAGTATACTTAGATTGTATTTTATTATGTAGTACCGGTTTTTTATGTGAACCCGACAAATGCCTAATTAATTTAAAAAAAGAGTAATGTAAAAATATTGATAATGTAAGACAATTTGAGTTTTTGTTGTTTTTCCTCCACGTTGCTATAGTAAATAAGTTAGTTTTCTTTGTTTTGATTTATTATCTGTATTTTTTGTTTCCTACATTAATATTTTATTAAACTTGTTTATTAAATATGGTTTGTGTTTTTAGTAAAAGACGATCTGGTTATTTTAAATATATTGGACAAATTTAAAAAATATATATAGATATCTAAAATAATTAATAGCAAATTTAAATTTGCTACCGAAATGTGCATAGATTTATTAAATAAAGTACCTATTTATTATTATTGATAGATGATTATAGATATCTCATTTTTCAAATTCAGTACATTTTTTTATATTCAGTGAATTTAAAAAAAAAATCAGTACATTTTAAAAAAGTGCTGTGGCAACATTAATTGTTTCTGCATTATATAAAATTGTACTTTTAAAATTATTATTAAGTATCTACTGACTTCGATAAACTAGGCAATATAAATATAAACCACCATAAACCACGTATTTTAAATTAAGGACACAAATTAAAAAATTTATATTGGATGAAAAATAATTTTAAGTGGAACCCACAACCGATTGTTGTAGGTGCAGCAGTGCGTCACTTGCGTCACCTGACGAGCCGCCACTGGTAAATAGATACGCGACACGGATATAGTTACACTACAATAAATAGTTGAAGACCGCTTTATTTAACTTTAGTTGTCTTTAAAATACCAAAACATTCGCAAACATTATGAAGCTCGTAGCGTTTCTGTATTTAATTTTATGTTATTGTGCTGCTGGATGTAACTGTGACGAAATGTTACCTCAACCACAGTCTCAACCTAAATATGGATTTGAAACTGAATACGAGTGGAGCTGCTTAAATTTTACATGGCCGTCTGTTGAAAGTTATAGAGAGGCTTTGAAAAGTGGTTATTATATTCCCGAACATAATGCACCGACTGGCATGAAAATTTATAATGAGAATTTGTATTTGTCGATTCCAAAATTTCGTAAAGGAGTTCCTGTTACTCTAGCGTACATAAGTATGAGTGATTCCAAAAAGAAAAATGAACTTCTTACCCCTTTTCCCAACTGGGAAATGAACGATGCGACCAATTGCTTGAATTTACAGAGTGTGCAGAGCATGGAAATAGACGTCAACGGGATAATGTGGATACTAGATGGAGTGAGAATAAACAGCTATACAGATTGCCCAACGAAATTAGTGTTCCTGGATCTAAACAGCAACGGATCTTTGTTGAACACCTTCATATTTCCAAACGAGATAAGCTTGCAGACCGGAGGATTCTTAAACGATATAGTGATCGATGATTCTGATGGCGGTTATGCTTATATAACCGATAATTCTAACATAGACCCTGGCCTGGTCGTATACTCTAAGAAACGAAATCAAGCATGGAAAGTACGTGATAGGACGATGTTCCCAGAACCGACAGCAGCAAATTTTGTCGTGAACAACAAAGTCATCGACAGTTTAATACCGATAGATGGAATTGCTCTGTCGCCGAAACCTGCTAAGCTTCCCCAAAATAGGACGGTATTTTATTCACCTGTAACAAGTTTCCATTTATTTGCTATAAATACAGCGGTGTTAAAAGACGAGCAACTGTGTAAAACTGACAGATGGAGAAGAAATATAATGTTAGTTGGCGAGAAACAAGGGCAAACCGATGGTATGATGATGGACAGTCGCGGTACGTTATATTATACTTTGCTAACATTTTACGGGGTTGGCAGTTGGAATGTGCGAAATCCTTTTATATCGTCTGAAATTCTGGATACCAATAGAGAAGTTATGATATGGCCGGATGGATTTGCAATGGATCAAAGAGGTTTTTTGTATTTGATTTCTAATTTTATTGTCAATTATATCGATCCTTCCATCGCGTTAAATCTAACTTCTGACGTTAAGTTTAGGATATCTAAATTGTATACAGGTACAAAGAGTTACTTGTATAATGATGCTATTTAATTTATATTAGATAATAAAAAATAAGTAAATACTACACTTTTTTATTTTTATACAAAACTAGTGTTACCTAACCTAACCTACATTAGTAAAATATGTAATTCCAAAACTCTTACTATAGTTACAAAAATAAGTATCAATTTAACAACTATTTGCTATAAAAACGATTTGCATGAGTAAGTATCAATGTAAAGGATGACCTATTTTCGTTTATGTCTAGTAGCCTCTAGTGACCATATTTGGAGTAACATTGGTAGCATATTGGTACATGTTATAATTGTACCAAACTCTCATGGATAATTTTGCGATTCCATAGAGTGTAGTGCGTATAAATTGTTAAACTGTATTTACATATAATATGTTCTAACTGTTACTACCAAAAAAATATCGCGCAGTGACCTTATCTCTCTTATTTCATCACTTTATTAAAGGAAAAATTTGAATGTTCGGTAATTTGTACCCACCAATTTTTTCTCTTATGGGATTATTTGAAAGCCAGGGTCTATTCCATTGCACCTGAAATAACTGCAGGTTATTTAATAAGTCACATGGGAAGAGATATTTATAAAATTTTACCAGCTTTATGAAAGAGTATTATCAAGAATTGGACACATCCATATCAGTGTTGCATATTTTTGACAACAAAATATGAAGATTTAACCTTACTTACACTTTTAACTATTTATTGCTATGAACAATTGCAGTTCCTTAGCAACTACATTTTATGACTTAAGTTGCCAAAACGAAAAATAATAACATAGCTCCTGGCTTACTAATTTACTTGTATTTGCTAATTTCTCTCAATTTGTAAGAGATTTAAGAAGAATGCTTTTTTGGAAACAAATTTATTGGAAGTTCTAAAAATATCTCGAAATTTGAGAAATATCACTACCGTACTTTTTTTATGAAAAAATATATACTGCCTACTCAGTAATTACGCCACTAGAATATATTTTAAATTCTAGAGTGCATAGAATAATAGTTCCCAAATATAGTCAAATAATTTTTCCTGTATTTAAGTAATAGATAAAAAAAGAAACACACTGTAACTCCCTAAATAAAAAAGATACAGGGTGTCAAAGTTAAAATTTTATTTTCGATATTTGTAGAAACAAATTTGAATTTCTCACCCGCAAAAAACCCCAATTTACAAATTTAATGTAAATATTTGGATTTCTTAAGAAGTTATTTACAAATATGGAAAATAAAATTTTATATTTGACACCTTGTATCTTTTTTATTGTGTGACTTGGGATATAGATATGTTAGATTAAATAATAATAATAATCTTTATTGTCCTTATCATGTACCAATACAAAAAAATGTATAAAAGGTATAGGACTAGCCAATAAGTACAGAGCTAAAAAACACATTCACATGACAAAAGCACAATTTCTAAAAACTTAAATATTCGTCAATATTATAAAATGATTGTTCCAATAAAAATTCAGTTAAAACTTTTTCAAAACGACGTGTGTTTAGTAAAACTTTTATATGTTCAGGAAGTTTATTATAAAATTTAATGCCACTGTAAGTTGGACATGATTTATAAAACGACAAGCTGTGTTGTGGAATAACTAATCTTATGCATCACAATTTCTTGTGACATACCCTTGACTATATACTCATGATTAAAATTATTAGTTGCAAATAATGAAAAATTGTTTTTAACAAAGATTAAAATTTCATATATATAGATGCATGGTATGATGGTAAGTAATTTTAAATCCTTAAATAAATTCCTACATGAGTGATATTTATTTACGGAAGCTATATTTCTCACTATTCTCTTTTGTATTTTAAAAACTTTCAACATTTGTGATGAAGATCTCCAAAATAATATGCTGTACCTTATTCTGGAATAAAAATGAGCGTAATAATATGCTAACAATATTTTTTTAGTTGTTAAATATTTTAATCTATAAATTACGTAACAAATAGGAGACAACTTTGAGCATAAATTATTAATATGATCATTCCAGTTCAAAAATTGATTTATATGTATATCCAAAAAATGTATCGTGTCAGTTTGTTTTATAGAGGTGCCATTCACTTTTAATAATCATCTTTCATTTCTTTCTAACGATTTCGTTTTAAATATAATAAATTCTGTCTTGGATGGATTTACAAATAATTTGTTACCATTAAACCAATTCATAAAAGTATTTAGGATACTTTGACTCTGTATAATAACTTGTTTTTCTGTAGAATTAGCACAATTAAAAGATGTGTCATCGGCAAATAATGTCAGATTTTCAGAATTAACTATATTAGTAATGTCATTTACAAAAATAATAAACAATAAAGGTCTAAGTACTGATCCTTGAGGTACCCCATATTCTAAATTTAATTTATCAGATTTACAATTGACTCCTATTTGAAAGATATGAACCAGTCATGAACCTTACCCCTTAAGCCATACATATACAGTTTGTCAAGCAACAACTCAAGATTTACAAGATCAAATGCCTTACTCAAATCTAGAAAAATACTAACACATTTATTCTTGGCATTTAAATTATTATATCAACATATTAAGAAATTCAGTGTTGCAGATTTAGTAGGTTTACCTTTTTGAAAACCAAATTGACTTGATGATATTATATTATGCATTGAAAAAAACTCAACAATTTTATAAAAAATGACTCTCTCTAGAATTTTAGATAGTGTTGATAACAAAGAAATCGGCCGATAGTTATCCATTTTATTCACATCTCCCTTCTTATATAAAGGAACCACTTTAGCAGTTTTTAAAACATTTGGAAATTGTCCCTCACTTATCGATAAATTAACTATGTATGTTATTGGCTCGATAAAATAATAAATATACTCTTTTAACAAATTCGACGAAATATCATCCAAACCTGCAGAACTAGACTTCTTTAACTGGACGACAATATTAAGTACTTCAGTTTTCTCTACATTAGCCAAAAAAAATGTTGAATAATTTCTATCGGTAGAACACTTATAAGTATTCACATTTATTAGTTTTTTGTTTAACTCTTTTGGAATATTTGCATAGTAATCATTAAACATATTTGATATTGTTAATATGTCTGATTCACGATCGATTTATTTTTACCTAAGGAATCTGTGGTCTCATTTTTGCTACTTCATTTAAAAACACCCTGTATATTATTATTCATATTACTTAATTATAATATAGATAACGTCTTTTTTACATTTACCATTTTGTTCTTTTTAATGGGATAAAACTTAAAATAATATATATAACAAAAATTTTTCATAATACAGGGTGTCTGTGAAAGGTTGGGAAATCTCGTAGCTGGAGATACTGGTGACCAAAAAAAGTCGATTGAGCCAATTATGCCTTATCCGAATGTTGCTGGTTTCAAAAATACACGGCGTTCAATGCTAGAATTTTTTTTTTTAAATATCTCAATAACTTTGACACCTGTCGGAGTATTAAAAAAAAAAATTGGCACAATCATGTATTTTGGCTAATTTTGACGTCACTAGTAGAGGGCGCCACTTATGGCACAGCAAGTCTTTTAAATGGCAGAACTCTTTTGCTGTTTAGTATATCCTATTCTATTGAAACAATCGATTCTCCTACATGTTATATCTGAGAAAGGTATACCTTGTTGAATCGACTTTTTTTGGACACCAGTATCTCCAGCTCCGAGATTTCCCATCCTTTCACAGACACCCTGTATATCGACATTGTTGACACCAATAAATCTCGGGATTCGGGATTATTAATTCCTAATCCCGAAATCTCGGAATCGAAAATCCTCTCCGGGATTGACAGCCCTAGTACATACATACCTTGTTTTATTTAAGTTGAGAAGTCTTATTAAAATTCCCATTAGAAGATTCTATCTCTATTCCATATTAGGTAATATACGAGCACATTAGTTAATTCATATTACAAAATGTAGGATACAATTAGAAAATAAGAACCGAAAAACTAGTTATCAGGTTTGTTTTATGTTGACAAATACTTTTTCAGTTTTTTGTTGTATAAGGATTTTAATGTCTATAGTTCTCTATTGTATTTATCTGTCTAGTCGTGTTAATAAGAATTCCTAGGAAAATAGAATCGAAACAGTTTAGAATTTTCATTTGAACGTGAAATATTTCGTTATGAAGGTAAATCTTGACATATAGACTGACTGACAGTCATTTAGAAATATATTATTTTCAGAGCAGACAGAAATTCACAGTTCCAGGAAAAAATATTCCCAAGAGATTTGATTCTGAAACAGATAATAGTTTAGAAAACCGAGTGAAGAAGAAAATTGCCAGCAATCCGTTGATACAAAGAAATATCAACTTCCTGCAAACATACAATAACCTTTTCCGGAAACCATCCAATCACTTTGGTGATGCGGACTCCTATTTTAAAAAATCATTAAGAAGTTACGGGGCGCTGGATATAATACGTGATTTGAATTTACAGAGTCACTTTGTGAAAACTGCGAAATCGTTTGACAGTATAGCCAAGGTAAGTTTTTGTCACGACTTTATTTATAATGGTAAATATAAAATTGGACATTAGATATACAATAGGGTGTCACCTAACGAATGTATACTTCAGGCGTCTAATATAGAACTCAAATGATGTCGATTGAATCAAACTTACTTCAACGAATAATGTCGCCAAAAAAGTTGGTGTTTCTTTTTTATTTCTATTTTTTCCTTAGGTCAGAACCCAGTTAACCGATTTGAGCCAAATTTGCTGTAGCTTAGTTTCTCTTCATAGAGCATGCACTATTCAATGCAGATATTTCTGATTCTGTTGAAGTTCTTAAGGTAGAAAATATTTCTGATCATTCTTAGGTTAAATGCAACATTAAATTAAATAAACCTAAACCGCAAACTATATTTATATAAAACATATAGAGATATTCGTAATTTTGATTATAATTTATTTTTGCTTGGTTTACATCATATTTATTCGAATTTCGAAACCGTCGAGGAAATTGATGATGTGGTGAAGTATTTTAATGACAATGTTTTAAAATTATTCAATGCGTATGCCCCATTTAAAACTTCTAAGATAACTAAGCCTCCAACCACTTGGCTTACAGATAATCTGAGGCTTATGATGAATATGAGAGACAAGGGTTTGGCAAAGTACAAAAAGTTGAAAGCTGAAGTAGCGCATAGGGAGTACAAGACGTTAAGAAATCTGATCAATATGAGTGTTAAATCTGAGAAAAAAGCATATTTGCAACAAACATTTAAATCTAATCCTAAATATTTTTGGCGCTCCGTAAAATACTGAAATGTTTCTGAAAATCAGTTTGACTATGCAACGGTTGCCGACATTGTTGATTCCAATAAGTTTAGTGATTATTTTGTAAATAATTTACCCACTGCAATGTTGTTGATCATGAATTTATTGAGTCAGCTTATGTTAACATGTTATTCCCTAATATTTCTAATAAATTTAATTTTAACTCTGTAGAAGTGAAGGCGGTTGAAAAATATTTACTGGCAATTAAATCGCATGCTGTTGGATCTGTTGGAGTGTGTATTAAGATGTTATTATATTTAACACCTTATTTAGGTAACCACATTACTTTTATCATCAATAAATGTCTATTGACAGGAGTATTTCCCAACGCATTTAAACTTGAGCATGTCGTCTCTGCACAAAAAATTAGTAGTCCCTCGGATGTGTCTTAGTTTAGACCTATTAGTATACTTCCTGTATTGTCTAAAGTGTTGGACAGAATTGCACAGGATCAAATAAATACGTTCAAAAATAAAAATAATATTTTATCTGCTAGTCAATCTGACTTTCGTTCTCATCATGGTATTGCTTCTACTTTGCTTAATGTAATTGATGATTTATTCCGCGCATATGATACATGCTTAATCTTACTGGACTATAGAAAAGTGTAGAAAACTCAAATATTATTGTTCAGTCCTGAGCTGTTAATCATTCGTAACCACCCTTGATTTCAAATTATGCTGAATAATACTGTGCTGCAACCTTTTGACAGTGGTAAATCTGGGCCATTCTTTAGATGCAGATCTTAAATTTGGCATAGCAAATTAAAAATCGTATACCTATATAAAAAAACATTCTTAGTACTGAAGTTAAATTAAGACTTTTTCTACTCCTTAGTTATTGGCTTGTAGTTTACTGGCCCACATTGTTAGTGAAAGATAGAGAGCTTCTACAGAAAATTCAGAATTCTTGTATTCGATTTGTTTAGTTACAATGCTGTTAAAATTTTCAGTGCTTAACCGAATAGCATCATTAGGGCTACAAGTTCTGCCACCTTTCGGAAAAAGTTTATAATATTTCTGGTTAATCAGAGAGATTATTGAATGCATTTCTTAATTTGTTTTTCATTCTACCATATATGGATATATATCTTATGTACAAGTTGTGGTTATGGTTACTTACCTTTTTTTAAGGGTGGTTGTATAGGAGCAGCTTTGCTGGATACCGCTACCCGTACTTATCTACTATTTGTATTGTTCTGTAAATTGTAATAAAGGCATATTATTATTATTATATTCCTATTAGGTTAATCATACATAGCTTTCTTTTTACTACAACCCTTTGTGAATATCCATCTCTTTTCTCATCTATAATTTTTTTTACACGCAACTATCAGAAATAGGTAGAAAAAGGTTTAATCTAAACAAAAAATGTATGCTTACCTATCAAAAGTCGAAATTATGCTTGGTGACGAAGATATTTATCAATACATACCCTATATTTTTTGGAAATAAATAAGTATTCATAACCTGACAATTTCGATAAGTCACTGCCAAATTTATATTTTGCAAAAGTTTGTTTTTGAAATTGCTTCGTCATAATCAATTTACGAATTATGAAATGAAGGACATGATAGTGGTATGTAGAGAAATATTTTAGTGGATACGCTGCTAAGAGAACATATGAAGAACTTTATTCGAATCACAGGCAGCCTTTTCTCATACTTTGTTTGCTTCTTTATTCTCCAGATTAGGAAAAACCGGGAACTTCAGGTCTAATGCACAAAATGGAAGGTAGGTACGTTTAAAGTAGGGTGCAAGACGAAGAACAAATTGTAGAAAGAGTAGAAGAAAATCCGAAATTAGTATTCGTCGTTTATCAGCAGTCACAGGAGTTTCATCCTGTACAATTTACTTGAACCAGACCGGCCGCTGAGATTAACATTTTGCAAACGATTTCTCCAGTTATATAACAGGAATCACATTTTTCTCAGGAGAATTGCCTTTGCAAATGAAGCTGTTTTCCTAAAGCTGTTTCTAATTAGAGAAAATCTCACGTGTGGGGGGAAGAAAACATCCAACACGAATTTTCAGTTGTCTAATGCGGATTTATAGGAAATTTTCTTTTGGAGCCTAGCGCTCTACCTACAGAGTTAAACGGCAAAATTATTTGGAATTCTTTTGGCAAGAAGTTCCTGGGGCTCTTAAAAAAGCCTAGCTTAATACTAGACGACAAATGTGGTTCATGCGCGATGGTGTCCCTGCTCATTACAGCTATTTGGTGAGATATCATTTAAATCAAGATTTCCAAGTCGTTTTACTTTTGGGATCAATAGAAAACAAGAAACAAAAAAAAAGAAACTTGAACTCCCTGTAACTTTTTTTAAATATTTTTCTTTTAAGTAAGTTTAGTTATATCGACACCATTTGGGTTCTAGATTATATCCTTGAAGTATGTAACATTTGTTAGGTGACACCCTGTAGATAAATCTAATAAATTCAATATTTTTTCAGGCTTAAATTAATCACTTTAAACAAACAATACACAGAGTGTTCGCATTTGCTAGTTAAAATTAGTAGATAGTGTTACTAATTATGTGTAGAACGACCTACATACAATTACATTAAGTATTGTAATTTTTTGTTGACTTCTAGTAAAAATAATAGTCACTGTCATTTGTTATATCTAACGTGAACAAAGAACAAGTTTATTGAATTATGTATTTTTTACTACAAGCAAGGACATTTTGTATTAATTATTTATATAATAATTACATAAAAATAATTAATTACACCAACTAACCATACTGGGAATAACAACTAAGTTCGTATTTTTATTAGATTCTCTAAATGTTTCGTTTTGGGTCTACATCAATTTTTTAAGGCGGTTATTTAGCAACACATACCACAGATAAATTAGCTATATTAATTTATCTGTGCACATACTTACTTCTTTACTGTAGCCGAGTTCCAAAATAACAGAGTGATTCATTCACAGCACTTACATGTGTACGGGAGACGAGGGTTGCACTGGTTGCAGGAGACAAGATTTCATAGGCGTACCACTTGAGAAGGATTCAAAGAACACAAAATTACCAAAAATAAGTTGACGTTGAATGAACCTAGCGATCCAAAATTATGCGGCTACAGTAAAAACTATTAACGTACAAAAAATATATTGAATTATTAATACTAAGTTGTTAAACAATGTTAGCTATGTAAAGTAATTTTAAATTTAAGAAGACGATTAGAAAAATGT
This sequence comes from Monochamus alternatus, assembly GCA_037114965.1. NCBI lineage: Eukaryota > Metazoa > Arthropoda > Insecta > Coleoptera > Cerambycidae > Monochamus > Monochamus alternatus. The sequence continues at coordinate 113,194,112 of CM073426.1, forward strand.
GTTTGCCTGGAAGGAGATATGGCGGAGAAAATTAAAATTCAATTTAGATTAACCTTTTGTATTTTTTTTAACAATTTAGTATTCATAATTCATTACATTTTTTGTATACGTTAATAATTTTTACTGTGGCCGCAATTTAAAATGTTAAACCTGTCCTGTAGGTGATCTTTGTCCGATTAGTATTTGCGTGTGTTAGTGTCCTGCATGTTATAATTTTTATAGTCTGTTTGGAAATGAAAGAGAGTAATAAAACCCCGAGATAAGATCCGGCCAAGGGCGTGGTAATATTTCGTTTCAGGTAATTATCGGGTAACACTAATGCTAACAGGTAATGGGTGTACATTAGTATATTTTACTGGATACATTATAGGGCAGGAGCCAGTGTATTGTGACAGATCAATCCAGTCTTAGAGCTGAATATATGAGGACGTGCTAGTGCAGTAGAGTAAAATTCGACTTGTGTTTAGTGACTATTGTGCCAGTGGATATAATATTGTTTGGATAAAATGTCGAGCTTATCAGATTACGTACCTGCTAAACGGGTGAAAAGATGTGCGCTGTCTCAGAATCAGAAGATTATTATGACAGACATGAACGCAGATGTTTTCAAAGTGTATTTTACACAGATGTTGGATCTTATTCCTCCGGGGTCTGTAATTGTCATGGATAATGCCAGTTACCATTCACGGCAGAACGAGCGGACTACGACTACTTGGAGGAAAGCCGATATAATTCAATGGTTATCCGGAAAAAACATTTCTTTTGGAACAAATATGGCGAAAAAGTAACTTTTGACACTTGTCAATCTTAATAAAGATCAGAAAGAATATGTTATCAATGAAATGGCAACAAATCGTCAAATAACGGTACTACGGTTACCACCTTATCACTGTGAACTTAACCCAATCGAATTAGTCTGGGCGTAGGTAAAAGGAGATGTAGCGCGAAATAATACGACGTTCAAATTAAGTGACGTGAAAAATTTGTTAAAAAATTCCTTGGAACGAGTAACTGCAGATAACTGGCAAAGATATATACATCATGTACAAAAAGAAGATAAGAAAATGTGGGAACTCGATAATTTAATTGACGTTACTCTGGAACCTATCATTATCAATCTAGGAGACGAAGATCAGAATATTCAGAGGATGAATTTTAATATACCTACTTTTTTATTTTCTTAATTGTACATTTATACAACACTACATTTACTCACCATAATTTGAATTTTCAAAGTACATATATTTTTGTATGGGATAAAAGTCTATTCATTAAATTTAAATAAATATTTTGATAATAATATTGAATAATTTAATTTGAATTACTAAAAACCCTCTTAACCCGGTTATGATGCTTAAAGTAGCCTCTAGTTTTGAAATGCTGTTTTTATATTGTTTACTTATAAGAGAAATGGACCGAGAAATTGAAGCGGCATAGACAAAGACGGATTGTCAGGGATTAAATTTTAGCTACCTGCTACAATTTAGTACGGTTCGATCACACAAAATTTTTTTAAAAGTACACCTCATCTATACCGATAACACATAATATAAAAATATTGAATATAAGCACCAGTACTACATTTATTTACGATTTGCATATATAATAAGCTTTTATTACTCTCTTTCATTTCTAAACAGACTATAGTTGTCTGATTTTTCTAAGTGTGTCCCATATAAAAACACTCAATATACATTTGTAAAATTCCTGATACCACTGGAACTAACTTTCTAGAAAAACGACCCTTTTAAAAAATCGTAGTAGACCAGGCTTTTCTCACATCAATAAAATGGTTAGTAGAATATAACTTCCCTTCAGTGTACAAATTGTAAAAAAATGGCTTGCACTGTATATACGAATTTCTTAAAGCAGGTTATAGGTAAACAGCAAGTAACATTATCTACGCACTTAGAAATAAAACATTTTAATAACAAAACTAATTGGTATGAAAATTCAAATTGTTTCTTTTTGCAATGTTTTTCAAAAGTCTGAAGAAAACTAAATATGCACCATGCTCATGCGTACTCATGCAAAGACAAGCAAAGTGTACACATGTTGTATTTATAGACACAGCTGTTTGTGCCGCCTCGGCAGCCGAGTTGTCATAATTTATGAAGGATGACATACATACCAGAACGTTTTCAAAAAAGGATGCGGTGGAAATCGCTGAGTGTGTTTTGGTATATCTAGCGTTCAATATCCGCTTCGACTGCCGAGACGGCAGATACCGCTATATCTCTTATAGCTCTTAAAGGTCGGGCACATTATAACTGCACGAACCAGCACGGCACGAACCAGGGAGCCCTGCCCATGTTATTTAAAGGAGCATTGTACTCTAGACCAAAACCTGCACGTACCGTCGCCTGCAACGTCCGTCAGAGGCCGCAAATGGTGTTGTTTATTATCTAGTTTCTCTATAGTTCTGTTTATGTAATTTCGCTGGACTCTTGAGTACAGGAGGGAATACATCTAGTTTAAAACTTTCATAATACTCTATAATATTTGGCAATAAAAACAACCATTGGCTACCATTTCGTTTACTCTTGCATATTATTGTTAGGGTACAGAGTGGAAGTGGGCTTTTTGCTTACCGGTAACTTGCACTTATCACCGTTGGTTTCTCGCGCCGAGAGCGCACACAGTAGAAGCTGTTAAAAGCGGGAAAGGATTAAAATGTATTCGATAGGTACATCTTAGATCCTTCCTTGCAAAATATCAGCATCTGACGATGAACTGATCCTTTCGGATTCTATAATTACTAAAACAAAGAGAAAACAATTTGGAGTACATTCTATTAATTGAAATAGAATAAATTATTCAGAATTCATCATTTATTTAAAATTTCAAGAAAAATTATTTTCAATATACAAGGATGATACAAGAAATCTTTTACGGCATTTTAGATAAAGTGAAATACCGTATAATGAAAAATTGATGTAATCTATATAAACAAGCTTTTCTATTGGAAGAAAGACTTGTTATTACTTTGAGGTAAGTAATTTATTTAATTGCAAGGTTAAGTAAAAGTTCCTGTAACGTAATTTGTTATTGTTATCAATATCAATGAAGTAAACAATAGAGGTTTCCCAAAAAAAATTTGAAACTGTAACCTACTGGAACGTACCACAACATGGTATCTATTAACTGCTGCTGCTAAACTCAAATTATTATAAGTGGTAGTGGTAGCATTCATTTCATTACTAATTTCACTCCAATATTTGTCTACTATATATCGGTTGGTGTAGATTTTGTCCTATATAGCTCATCGAAAAACTGAAGATATTACTAGTTCTTTGTCCACTTTTCTACACACGACCCGCGCGTACAAATAAATTACGCGAAAACCTACTTCCACTCTGTTTGTACACTTACGATGATCTTGATATCTTCCATTAAACAATTAAAAAAACAAAACGTCCAGCGAAGATTATAATAGAATTACTTTCAAAAGGTTGTTTTCTGTTTCTATGTTGCTTTGAATACCTAGTGTAAAAGTTCGAAAATTCTGTAATAACCAGTCAGTTATTATTGCAAATCTTAAATAATTAAAAAAATTGACATGGACATACCAAAAAGGTGATATTCATATACTAATAAGTAATTAATATTATTGTAGAGAAAACCAAGATCCAAGCAGACTTTACTTTCACCTAGACTCCCTAATAGGCATTCCATATCGAATCTTAACTGTGCTACTTCTGCTGCCAAGAAAGAAGAACTACTCGTAAAAGAATTATTCACTTCCAGACAAAAAGAAGAAACTCTTAGCGAGTCTGGAAGTGAAGGATCCAGAAATTGTTCATCTAGAAATCGGTATTTCGGTGGACTTGAAGGGGTACAAGAAGTTTCAGAAGAAAATTTAACGCCTAAGGTACAAGACAATTTAAAAAAAAGGTTGGATGATATATTAGAAAGCGAACAAGATAAAGCGTTCAAAAGTGACTTTATCAAAATGGAAGACGGTACTGATTTTGATGAAGGGGGTGAAGAGGAATACAATGCGCCAGGTCAGGCAGCTGAGGGCGCTGAAGAAGATGCAGGTGCGGAAGAAGGCGGGGAAGAATATGGAGAAGAAAGTGGAGCAGCAGAAGAAGAGGTAAGTATAACAGCAGCAACAGCAATTAAAAGTTTTCATAAAAGTTTTAAAGTCACTATTAAAAAAGAAATAACAGATGTACTGCCTTTGTAGACATCTTACTGATAAGAAATCAAAATTAGATTATTTCAAATTTTTATAGATTGGTAGATTGTTAAACTATTACTCTAACATCCTTTAAAACAAAAATTAGGCATTTAAAAATAAAATAATTAAATTGAGTTATGAGAATTTTTATTAATGATAATCTGAGAAAGTTTAAACAAAAATTAATTAATAATAAATGATTATACACCTAAACTATACAATATAATTGCCGCCAGCAGTTCGTCTAAAATGTGCCTCACCTGAAATGTGTTTGTTACAAATGCCAACAATTTAAAATATTGAAGCTTAGCAAATAACAGGGAAGTTCTATCATGCTACCTGCGAATATTCAAAGGTACGAAACTAAAGCGAATCTAACCAACAAATTATTAGGTACAGAAATCTTTCAAGATACGTATTTTTTTAAATTTAACTGTAGATGTATATAAATATTGTTATAACATAAACTTACAAAGGTATATAGATACTTTTGTTTATAAGTTTGTGAAAATAATGGTTAAAATGTGGGGTTATATAGAAGAGCAAAATAATGTGCGTCTTACAATCGCTTTATAAAGGTATTAACAAAATATCAAGAATTTTATTTTTGATATTACTTTTGTTCTACACATGTTTTATTTTTCAAGATTTCTGTTCCTAAAACCACCACAATTTGATCATTTCACGGCGAGAAATACGGCGACTTTAAAAGAAGATGTTTTGATTTAACTGATGGCAAAGCATGTTTGATGAAAACTAACAAATTATATTTACCACAATTACTTATATATATAGTCAAGGCTTATATGTACCACAATTATGAAATCTGTATGTAGTAATTTACAAGTGTCATGAATTTAGTGAATGTCGAGCCCACGGTTGGGTCATAAAATTGACTATTTAGTGAATTTTGTAGGAAATTTTGCCTACTTTTATTTTGTATAGTGACCATTTCCGGTAAACGCATAGGTATACAGGGTGAGTCAGAAAGAATGGGTCAACACTAAAGCTAGAGAAGCACCAAAGTATTACGTTTGAGTTAATCATGCCTTATACGAATGTCGCAGGTTTAAGAAATACAGGGTGTTAAAAGTTTAAATTGTATTCTGAAATTTCTCAATAATTGAGAAAGTTTTGATAGCATGACTGAAAATTGGTAGTATTGGGTTTTCTGGTGTGAGAATTACGAATTTGAAGCCTATTTTGACGTTAGTCCTAGAGAGCACTAGTTTCACCGTATTATTTAGGAAAGCAAAACATATTTTTATATCTGTTGGAATATGCTTAAAAATCTAAGATCTAATGTTCAATTCTACATAAAAATTGTACTCTTGTCTAGATCACCTAGAGAGCACTAGTTTCACCGTATTATTTAGGAAATCAAAACATATTTTTTATATTTGTTGGAATATGCTTAAAAATCTTAGATCTAATGTTCAATTCTACATAAAAATTGTACTATTGTCTAGATTGCCTAACTATCGGTTTCTGAATTATTTGCATTTAAAAGTTTCATTGTATTTTATAGTGATTTTCTTTCAGGCGCTGATACTGCTATTTTTTTTCTTAGTAGGTTTGTGTCAAAATTTTATGTCTATAAATATTAGCGTATTTTGCGAGCGTGTGATTTATTATTCGTGCAATTATTGAACACCCTGTGTTTCTTATACCAGCGACATTCGTATAAAGCATGATGGGCTCAAACATAACATTTTAGTGTCTAGAATCTCAAGCTTAGCGTTGATTCTTTCTTTCTGACTCACCTTGTATAAATGAAAAACTAAACAGATTTAAAACCCCGAGAAACATAGAACCGTCGAGAAAAAACCTCTGCAATTTTGTTACAAGAAAACCACCATTTGATTGCACTATACAATTTAGTTGAAAATATAGAATATATTGATTGTAACAAGAATTCTGCAACGCTACTGACACGTTCACCTTGATTTTTTAGACACATTCAAGGAGTAGCCATAATCTAAATCGAAGAAGTTTTTGTAGAATGTCATTCAAGGCCGTTCGGATAATTTACGAAACTGAAACTGCATACCAGGCAATAAGTAAACAAAATTATAATTAAAAGTTCTTATAATCGTTTTAAATATGCCAAGTGCATTATGAATTGGAAACCAAAAACGTTGAATGTCAACTAAGATATGTAAATGAAATAAAATAGGGTTAAATAATATGTCTTGATTTTTCTAATTGTAAAAATGAAAAACAATCGAATTGTATTAAAATATCCATTTATGTTATCGGCAATTAGTAGTTTTAATAAGGACTGTGAAACATTCGTTCAAAAAATATGTTTTTAAGGTACATATTATACATAATACCTACCATTTCAAATTTGTAGGATGAAGAAATGGCGGAAGTCGGTAGGATGATAGAAGAAGCATCTGAAGAACTTCAACAAGTTGTAGAAGAAAACCAAGAGATGATAAAAACTCTTCAGGTTATTTATTCATTTGTTTATGAATATACATAGCTTTTTTATGTTGCAGACAAAAAAATAGCAATGAATATGTAAGACTACAAAAGTAGTATTATTTTGTATCAGACTAACCTGTAACGGGAAATAAATAGGGTATCTAGCTACACTTTAATTTTATACAAAATAATACTGCTTTCGGGTCATTCTACATTTTAGTGCAGGTTTTTGTGTCCCCTCGGACAAAAAATCTGGATCTGCCATTTTACTAATAAAATAAAAAAAAACTTGCGCAATACGTGAAACTGCCGCATTATTTGCTTAACTTCAATTAGCATTTACATTTGAATATTTTACCTATTTTAAGACATGTATTGTAACAAAGTGGAGTTTTATGGTAACATAGTTGTTTTCCATAGTATTGCAAAGTGTCTCCGATCTAATACGCGGACAACCTAACCAAAAAATGTATGCTTCTTGCAGTGCAGTCCTGTTTCAAAAAATTGGTAAGTTTATTTAATTTGTGGGTGTTTTTTATGTTTTTATCATATATTTTCAAGCGGTTTAGTTTTTTTAAATAATTAATTGGATTTTGTCCCTAATGAACAAGATAAATATAGTACTACTAGTTACCGCCTTTTCAACAAAAACGTTAGAAGTCGCAGAGTATTGCTGGTCACTTGCTCGATCGGTAGGTTGTGCATGACAAGGGCAGGGTGGGGGGAAAGGTAGCAAGCCGCGCGACGCCACTTAGTCGCTTGTGAATCACGACGCGTGTGTTTATTTGGTGTGCACTTTGTTACCCGGCGAAATGATTGCAATTATTAATTACTTTTTAAATAATCTAACCTGTGTAAGGGCTGTGACTTTGGTAAAATGATTAAAGTAATAGGATTAAATTATTGCATTCAACCTTTGTGGTAACTAAGAGACTGATTAACTATTTTAGCAGAAGAGAATTTTCTATTGAAACAGCTTTGTTACTGTTGAACAACTGTGTTACCATTATGTCCCTAATTCTAAGTAAATGTTTTTCAACTTGAGTTGTACAATTGGCTTATAAATTACATTACAGGTATATGAGAAGCAAGATATATTTTTTTACTCAATGTTAAATACGATATTTTTACACATAATATACATTTTATGTCAAATTTTTGTAGACAAAAGTGCACAACAGTAACATAGTTGTCTTTTAAATGTGATTTATCAGACTTAATAAAAAATAATATCTAATTTTAGTTATGAAAGAGAAAGATTTATGTTTCTAAAATACGTTTAATGAGTGACTAAGGGTACTCAATAAAAATATTTTGATTGGTAACAAAGTGGTATGATTATTTTACCTTGGTCGACAAAACCTTTATTATCAGAAAAAAATATGTGCAAAATTTACTGCTGGCAGTTAATTGCAATTGTGTAGGTATAATTACGCATAAATACAATTAAATTACTTCATTTATCTTTAACCATTAAATTTTTGAAACCTATTTTTATCAGTGCCAAAAACCTGCACTAAAAAGTAGAATGACCCTTTTGTACATTACGCTAGTAGACAAATTAAAATTTGTTTTAGATACCAGGTGATGGTCCTCCTAAGACGCAGGATACTGGAAAAGGGGAAGGTAAGATAAACAAGGTGGTTTGTTTTTTTATGGCTCACCGTTGGCATTATTTCACAGAACACAACAGAAAGAGCTAATATACAGGGTGTCCCAAAATTAGCCTGCCAAAAATTAACTGTGGATTCTACGATCAAAAATAAGAAAAAAGATATATAACCATAGGTCCGTAAACGCCCCCTAACGGAGCTATTGTTCTTTAAAGGGGGACCACAAAATTTGATTTTCTCCAAATATTTTCAAAACGGATCGAGATAGTAAGGAGGTTAGTCTTATTTTTGATCGTAGACTCCACTGTTAATTTTTAGCAGGCTAATTTTTAGACGCCCTGTATAGGGATACAAATTTACGAGAAATTTATTTTTATCGAAAGAAAATTTACACGACCACTATTAGTTTCTTTTATGCAATATTTAATGCAATTTTATTTTTCTTGTGGACGTCATGTTGGATTTTGACAGTAACACATGGAGAATAAAATTACGAACAAGTCAATATATAACACTAGGAATTATATTTTTTAAGAATGCCTAAACCATGGAATTAAAAACATTCGATAATTTTATTAAAACATCTAGAGGTTCTTCACGTAAAACAAAAATGGATACTCAACGAAAGAAAATACACAAATATTCTATAAATCTGCCATAAATACTTCAAAGTGTCATTAGGCCCATTTACACGTACGCTCCAATCGGTCGGTTTTGGAACGACGGATTGGAGTGCCGCGCTGGAACTAGATTTTGATGCGTACGCTCCAAGTGTGTGTTGTTAAAAAGAATGGAGCATACAATCCAAAAATGTCTTTATAAACGCAAAAAGTTGAAGGTATTGAAGTGTAGTGTGGAATTTCCACCAAGATGGAATGATGCGCCAACCCTTCTTTAGTTATCCATAGCCAAATTGCATGTCCATATCGTATTGTAGTTTGTTTCTGCTAATTTCAAAAATTGAAATAGAAATAGGAGAAGTATCATATATGTTTTTATTAATTCCGAATAAAATGAAACTTTAAGAAAAAATTTAGTTTAAAAATGGCAGGAAAATAGAAATCGTCATAGCCATATGCCACGATTGAACATTCCTGAACATTTCAATAATTATTTACGAATGGACAACTTAATATTTTTTAAGACGTATTTGTGTGGCTTCGACTTTGATAAGCAAAATATGAACACAATAAGTATTTTTTAATTCGTCTTTTACTACTCTGTAATATTGTGTGTGTGGTATGCCTCCTGAAGGGTGACCTTTATGTTTTGATTTACCCGCAAGAAACAAGTTGGTTTTCACTACAGATCGTTAAAACACAAAACAACTTCCAACACCCTACTGCATGAAGATCTGTCTGAAAACATGTAGCAACAAGTCCCTAAAAGACCTTTTTAAGATACGTTTAGGTATTTGTACCATAATATACGATAATATTTCTATTAGGTTAATTGAACAGATTATATATTCCTTAGCAGTTATTGATAATAAAGTTGAAAACAGATTTATATTGTAATAAAAATAGAACTTAACAAATTGAAGGATTTAATAGAGAAAAATACTAGAACACAAAATAAGTTTTACAATTTCGAAAGTTACATATTGTAATAATTTAAAAAATCTCTGGATATTGAAGAAAGATTTCAAGGTTAAATTAAGTAAATTATAACTTCGTCTTACGCGTTATTGGAATGTTAGCATTTGAAAATACAGAAAAGGTAAACATTATGTAATGTTGACCCATATAAATTGACTTCATTTTACTTGGAAGCCATTATATTACTCTTGGATAACAAATTTTTGATAAAAAGTTGGTATTCTAAGATTTTCTAACAGGATTTGAAGACTTTTTTATGGCGGAAAGTAGTAAATTTCGATAAATTAAGTTTATTTTTCTTGTGTAATAGTCTATTATGCTTAAATGTTAATTGGGATAAAACTAAAAACATAGTAGATTAAATAATCAATTACAAATTCTGTGTAAAATGGGGGAAAAAAAATAGAAGCTAGTGCAAATAAGTATTTTGATATTGTTGGTGAGATATAAGTGGTCTGCTACTTCTTGCTCGGCCTAAGCGACTCGACTCGCAGGAAGCGACCTACATTACAGCAGGTACTTAAACGCAGACCTCTCGCCCTGGGCGATATATATTTTGAAATTGATTTCTTTATTAGGTATCAATAACATTGTCTGAAAGTAACTACTCTGCGGACTAATACTAATTCTTCTTAGGCGGAGATGTAGGAGGAGAATCTGCTTTTCAATTCAATCCAGAAGTAGACGCAGCCATATTGAGAGAACTTGAAGACGCCGAGAAGCAAGCTAAAGAAACAGCAGCCGTAATTCACGATTTGAAAAATAGAGTAGGTGAATTGTTGCAGAAAGAAAAGATGACAGAGGCGGAAGCCAAAGAATTAGAAGAAAAAAATAAAGAACTAAAGGCTCAAATGATACTGTTCGAGGAGAAGACGAAGAGAATTCAGCAACTGATAGCACAAAGCAATCTTTTCGAGAACATGATACCGGTGAAACCCCTCTTACAAAGGAAAAATAAAGAAGATATGCTTCCTAAAGTAGTAGTATGTGGGTTAGACGAAGACAATATGCCGAAATTTATTGTATGTGAAGGAAAAAAGAAATGTCCCAAATCTCAACCAACTGCTGCGCCCGAAGCCTCTATTACTCCACCTACTGCGCCATTGGTTACTAAAATTAGGTTTAAATAACTTCTATATTCTACTGATTATAGTTTTTTCCAGTTCGCTCCTCAAATAGCAAAGAAATTAAATGAGTGCTACTGTATGCAGGAAAAACTGGCGGCAGAAAACGCAGATTTAGAAGGGAAAAGGTAGCTTATTAAATAGAATTATATTTTTGAAATTACTTACAGTTATTCAATGTTTCGGGATACGTTTAGCCAAAGTTTACAGAATTAAAATATAAGTTACCGCATTCGATCACGTGATCGGTATTTCTAGTACTCCCTTTTCCGCCTATCATTTGGGTACGCCACAGATCATTGGCCGAAAACAAGGGTATGCGTTGGTACTATCGTTTGCAATAATAATGACACTCATTAAATTTAATTTTGCGATTTCTTTAGAACTTCTGATGTATTTGTAATGAAATCTACTTCACATTTTTATATTAGTTATTAGTTGTTTCACTCACCGATAGAGATTTAATGAAATTTCTACTCAGAACTTCCAGAAGTTCAAAAACTGTTTTAAGAGAGTGTCATTATTATTGCAAACGATTGTACATAATACGATACCACAGATCATTGGCCGTGTAGATACTCAGTGTCTTGGTTTGTCGCGCGCCGCACATTATCTTGGGTTTATTGGACAATTCATAGTGGACTTAGTTTATTTAATAACGTCAGATATTGTTGTTCTATGGATGGGTGCTTTACTATATACGATGGTGTACTACCATTTTTCCTTTTTCTCGTGTCCACACAATATAATAATAAATTACAAAAAATAGTTTACAACTCAGATTTTTCCCTCAAAAAAGGGAAAATTTCCCGAAAATATTTTTATAAGAACTTTCTTGCAGAAATAATACTGGGAAATAAGCTTTAGGCACAGTTTATTTATACAGTTTGCAATGAACACCAATCAAATTCATTTATACACGACGAATGTGCTTGGCTAAATGCGCAGTCGTCTAAAAAAAACGAAATCTGGGATCGAGGTCCATCAAAGGAGCCGATGTGAACACGCCAGACTGTAATAGATTATAGATTGTGCTTTAGGCCACTTAGACTTTACAGTAACTCATAGATATGTCAATATTTCACCAGATCAATGTTACAAACTAATAATATATAGCTTGCATTTTGATGAATCAAGCTTTGCAAATTCTAAACGAAATCGCATGCACAAATCTGCCATTGCTTCTCTAAATATAAATGCATATTATAAATGAGTGTTTAACCAATTTTTATTAATGGGTAAGTATCCAGTTTTTTATGAAATGACATTGTAGGGCAATAAGGCATTATTTCTCACGTCATATTACGGAAAGTAGTCACAACAATTTATTTATTTATAATTTCATTAATATTAATATCGATGCTTGTCAATTTACCCTCGTAACTCCAGGAACAATATTCAATATTGGATCACTCTCGTACACGCCAGTTCTTGGATCGTTTGACAGCATTGCTTAGATCTCACTTTTTTAAAGGCGCCGCGCTGAGAACGGTAACATATATTTTAATTCTGTAAACTTTGGTATAGTCGAGTCGAGGTAGAGAGTGATTCATTTACAACACGGGATTCTGACCACGGGATGTGAGGGTTACAGGTGACAAGATTCCATAGACGTGCCACTTGAGAAGGGTTCAAAGAACATACAATTACCAAAAACAAGTTGACGTTGAGTGAATCTATCACTTTAATAGTTTACTTTAAAAAGCTTATACTCACCCGTAGAATGTCGTCCTTTTAGACGGTGATGACCTACTACCACCCACTTACACCTACCTGATACGCACTCCATGCAAATCACATCCTTGACACACAATACATTATTTACATACACAGTATATACTTCTGGTCGCTAGCATTGTGACTATAACGGTCGCACGTTAACACTTATCGTCAGCTATTATGCTTGTTCTTAGAACAGTTGGAAATAGTTTTCAACTGTCAGAGGCACGCTTGTTATAAATGCAATATAATACCTACGTAAGATTAAAAATGCTTTATTTTAGATGCAGTGCGCATGCTTCTGACGGTTGGAAACTGATTCTGGTGTACTACGAACGAAGCCATTATAGAGAGCACATCCATATCCATATACCATCCCCGACAGCACCAGGTTCCATATGTGGCAAAACAGTGTCACACTTTTGTCATCGTATGGCATTCATTTATCCACGTTTCGTCAGTGTTTCTATAGTATACAGGATTAACTATGACTAAGTACAAAAACTTTAACAACGTACTCAGGGAGATCTAAATGACAATAAAAACATTATTTCCTAATTCTAGCTCAATGTTTAAAAAATGGGACAACCTCCCCTCTAGTCATCCGAGATGACCAGATATGTCAACTACCATGCGATCGTTATTTGCAGTGTTGTCAAGTGTAGAAATGACGAAAATAAACATTTTTATTATTAATAATAATTCCTAAGTACCTGGATAGATAACAGTTAATCCGGTTAGCTGCAGTATTTTGTATTCGTTCTTCGTTCTTTCGTTGCACACTGCTAAACTACATTTTAACTCCTTGCAGATTCGTTATAATTATCCACTAACATATCCAACATAATAGTTATTTATGCAACAAGTATAAAAAGTAAGTATTTTGCACGTGACGTGCAACGAGGCCGATAGGCCGAGTAGGACAACACGTGGAGTGCAATAAACACTTTTTGTACGAGTTGCATACAATATTTTTTCTACGTTCATGCAAAAAACAAAACTTTATTGAACTATATTTAGTGGAAAAAGTGGTTCTTTATTGCACTAGTGCAATAAAATGTTTATTGCATTCATATACATTCTACTACAGCGTTTTGTCATCATGACAAACATAAACATTCAAATCGACATCATATTTTCCTAGACTTGTGTCATCTAAATAAAACATTTTTTGGTTTTCGCATGAACGTAGAAAAAATATTGTATGCAACTCGTACAAAAAGTGTTTATTGCACTCAACATGTTGTCTTACTCGGCCTGACGGCCTCGTTGGACAATAAATAACTATTATTTAATTACTATAAAACGTTTAAAAAATAATCACTAAATGTTCTAAAATAAGATAACCTAGAATACTGCATTGCTAGTTGCATACTCTCCAAACCTCAGGAACATGCAAAGCTTAGTTAAGGGTCTAAGAAACATTTTTACAGAGCGCTGTAAACATCTTGGGATGTTATAGTTTAAAATATTTACTAATTGTTTTATGCAAACGTCGTCGATTACTGTTAATATTGTTGATATTATTATATAGTATTAACAGAATTTAATTCCCCAACAACACATTGCATTAGTGACCTACAGATAGCGTCTGCGTCTGCAGATGGCAAAAATTATTGCATACGCAACGATACTCTGATTAGTTTGAAATAATTTTTCAGTACTTGCTTTTCGTAAATTTAATTTTTTGCGTGTTTTTTGTGTATTTACAAACATGTCGTAGTCAAATGCCTAGATGACGAATGAGGTGCTGATGTATAGGAGTGTGAGAAGTGCATATTATCCTGGTAGCGTAATACCAAAGATGTTTTCCGAGTACACAAAATATTATGCTCAATACTTTTTGAACCAGATTCAACAACTGTTTTAATGCCTTGGCGGTAAGCGTGTGGCAATGTTTTTATGCATGTGTGTACATTTGCGTGTAATTTTTTGTTATCCTTTGTGGTTTTTCCCGACGTAAGTAATTGACATGGTCATGACCGCCGGACTAAGTAGGTACCTCGTTTTAAACAAAAAGAGGGAAGTCGAGGAAAGGAGGTCCACAGCAAGTCCAAAAATCTTTGCAATGGCAGGTTTTAATTTAAATAAGTAAGAAAACAGAATATGATACAAGTAGGTGCTGGCCTCCCTATGCTACCATATCATGTTTCTCATTAAATCATTAAATAATAATCTACATTTTGTAAATATTTTTTTTCCTTTAAAGCGGCGTAAACTGATACATGTGTCAACGCGGTGACCTGTCGCTACGTTTGACACCTTTCACATTGGCAGAATATACTTAACCTAGCGGCTCACAGAAAGCCAGTGACGGCGATAAATAAGGATTTAATATAGTTTAAAAAAAATCCCTTTATAAATAAGTTTAGAAATTTTTTTTATAAATGATACCGTTAATTCTTATTTTTCCCTATACCCTCTTAAAATATTTGTACTAAGTCATAGTTAACCCTGTATAAGTATACAAAATATATTCTTCCATTTGCTATATCATTATTTCGTCTTGTTCTATCAGCATGCTCTTTCTATTTCATTTTTTAAAACGAAAATTCATGTCACGAATAAAGCACCCTTCTATATATTCTAGGCAGAGTTTCATTCTGTGAGATAGCAACCTGATTTTTTTTTTATTGTCGGATGCTTATTTTTAAAATACCATCCATGAATTGTTCGCGTATTTTGTATCGTCAACCTCTATCTCTTCTTTCCGTGAGTTTCCACTATTTTTCGTTTCGCAGTTGTAAGTTCTTCTTTGTCACTCTTTATTGCACTACATACACTACTCACGGACATTCTTGACAATGAACTACATATATCAACCGCATCACTTAACACTCTTATTTTGATCTTGCTCCTTCATACACGTCATCATCAAAAAATATTGCTTACTTGTTAGATTAGGGTGTTTAGGTTTTTGAGAATACGCCGTAGAGCTTGAATTATTCTCCCATTCTTAAGAATACGAACAAAATCACTAATAAATTGATTACATTCACAATTAAATTTGCGTAAAGATACCCGAAATTTTTACCACGCACACGCCTATGGTAGCTGAGGTGTGTGCAGGGTGGAGTCTGTCACGGCATGGTCGCTAATAGAAATCGAACATTCCGATCTGGCGCATGCGTATTTGTTGAAATCTTTCCAGATGGCATTCTTAAACCAATAGTCCAACCTTGCTGCTTGTTGAGCATTTGTCACATTACCATCTTACCACACTTTTTTTAACTGTATGTCCCTATTTCGCTCATGTAAAAAATTTTTCTTCCTTGTTGCCAATATTCTTTAAATTTCATCATATTTGTGAATCAGAAAACTCTTTCTATCATCCTTCCAGAACTGAAAGTTGATGTTATGTAAAACCTTTCTCAATATGTCCTTGTCCGTTTTAGGAATTATTTCATTTTTTCCAATAGCTTGCGATACTTTTTCTGACGATGGCAATTCATTTTTAAAGAAAAAGGTGTGTACGGTTCGTCCAATGGCATATTTGGCATCTCCATTATTTCTATTTTTCTTTCTTCCAAAAGTCTGTAAATGCTTGATTTTGAAACACCTGTATAGTCAGCCTATTAACTTATTATAACAAAAAAAACACTCACGTGAAGTTTATACACTGTTATAAAATTATCTCAATGAATTGCATCTTCACTTATTCATAAATTCACTTTTCCTATAAATCGCTTATAAAACAATAAAAACAACCGAATTACCGAACGTAAGAAAGCGCATGCGAAAATCCTATACCGGCTTTAATTTGTGGAATGTCAGGATGTACTTCGTTGAGGCTAGTCAACGTGTGAGAGAGATAGAATTATACATACGCATTTGCAAAACAAAGATAACAATGTATCTTCACATATGGCTGTACGTTTCCTTTAACAGTAAAAATATCTCCATTAGTTAATTCTAATGCTATTTAATATAACCACAAAATTGAATATTAAACTTCTTAGGTAAACATGAAATAGACGATAAAATTTACACAGTTTCCAATTATTGAGAAATTTCTGAACTAGATGTGACAACTCTGTTTACTGGTTTATTAGCTACTGATCATTCAACTCTCTATAATTTTTAGTATAAAAGTAGGTTTCCGGCTGCTGATCTGCGTTTACTTTTTACCAGTAAACAGGAAACCTACTTCCAACATGTTTCTATCTATCGAGTAGCGTAGCTGATGACTGGTAGTTAATGGAAAACATATTTGGTTTTGAGTAGAAAAATATATACTTTGACGGAATCAAATTATCATAATTTTAATATACAACCAAATCAAGTATCTCCGTGTCTGTCATCTTAACATCAAGTTTGGCACCAAAAAATGATTATCATCTGAAAAAATTCTCATATTTACGTGAAAAATACTATCCGTTTTTACATACATTATTTGCATATTCCTATACAAAACAAATCACATTTTTAAAGGTATAAGTTGCAATCCGATCTTATTAATAAGGACCAAACAGTGGAGTGTCTTCAAAGGCAACTGGTTAACTTGCAGAATGACATGCGTATGGTTTGCAAGGAAAATGCTCTTCTGAATCAAAAATTACAGGTATGAGCATTGACTGCAATCGACTATTATTATTGAGTAGATATTTCAGATATCAGAAAACAGTTTTAGATTTTCAGATAAATAGGTAAATACAAAATTCTTAATTCTATCTGTTTGTAGAGCGGAATGGCTGGCCCTACGTGCACTCCAGCTAGCCGTTCTTCCTCGCCAAGTAGTAAGATGCCATGTGGAAAAGGGAAAGGAATATGTCCTGCGGACGTAGAAGCTCGGCTAGATCAATACTCTGAGAACACACAACATCTGGTAGGTTATCAACATCAAGCGTTCATTAGTAGAATTGCAAATAAAATTAGTGATAAAGTTGCAAAAACGATGCGAACGGTTCTTAAAACAGTTGATGGTAGGAGCACAAACCACATCATCAGGTAAATAGTTTTGTAATGTTAATCTCCGGCAAGACCAAAAATATCATCTGCATGTTTGGAAGTATTTATATGACAATTTGTATCTATTATCTCTGTGTAGGACAAAAAAGTTCAAAGCGAGTCATAAGTCACTTCTTTCTTTTCTTCTAGTATTTCCTGATAAAACGCGAAGATTATATGGAATTCTAGAAGCTCGATTGTATACGCTCAATGGTATTTGCAAATTAGTGATAAAGTTGTGATTCCAAAAACGATGTGAATGATTCTTAAAACAGTTGACAGTAGGAGCACAAATTACATCCTCACATAAATTGTTCTGCAATGTTAATATGAAGCAAGATCAAAAATATTGTCTGCATGTTTGGAAGCACTCATATAACAATTTATATCTGTCACCTATGTGTAGGCTAATTATTCCAGACAGAAAAGTTCAAAGTAGGTCTAAGTCACTTCTTTCTTCTCTTTTCTGGAGTGTTATTGATAAGTTCATAATCGTTAGTATTTCTTGATAAAACGCGACAAAAAGATTATGTGGTATTCTAGAAGCTCGATGTTGTATACGCTCAATGGTATTTGTCTCTTTTGCAAAATAAGGCATCCAGACTGGGTCAGCAAATTCTAAAATTGGGCTTGTTCGTGATGGAAGATGGAGAATGAGAATGAAATTTCTTACTAATCAGATTTTAACATTTTGTTTGCTTTTCTAACCACACAGGAAATATGAGATTCCCATTAAATTCTGAAAACAGTGACACTCAGATTACACAGTTTAATTGTTGATGTTCTAAATCTAAAGTGTAGTATTTTTTGCCGAGATGAAGAATAGAGCATTTGTTTAAATTTAGTTTGAAGAAAAAAGTAGTTTGTGAAGTAAGTAGATTTCCATAAAAGACAAACACAATAATCAAATTTGTCGAATTTGCTCACATTTAAATATGAACATTTCAGTCAAGTAAATATAGAATGGACTCAGTAGTGTGATATAGACATAGACATTATTACCGTACGCATGTGAAGTTTGTAAACGAAGTCGTAGGCTGAATCATATAATCACATGAGTGCGGTAATAATGTAGTATCCCACGTATTGCGTGTATTTTATCTACAACTGTCGAAATCATTGATAATACTTAATACTAATACCTTAAATAAGTACAAATATTTTAACTGCTGATGTAATTCGTCATATAGATCAGTCTAATGAGTCATTTTTAAAAATTTCTAATATTTACGGAGATATTTTCTTTTAAATTCCCACATTTTGGGGACCGCTGTTATAACCTACCTAATGAAGCATATGATTGGTTGCGAGGTTGCCATATCTCCTCTAATATAAATATTACGTTTCCTTTAACGTAATAGTAAAGAAATATGGTTAATTCTATTTTAAAAATACTTGTTTTAAGAATAAGTACAGTAAAATTGGGTATGTAGTATGATACGCAGCAATATTAACATAAATTTTAACTGACCTTACTATAAACGATTAAAAACGAATGTTAAATACTACCATAAAGTGTTTAGGAAGATATTACGTGATATTACTATGTCCAATGTTCAAAAAGTATACATAAACGTGCACACAAGCTTACCTGTGTTAAAAAATTAACTATTTAATCAATAATCTACATTTCACAACTTAAATGTAATTGTACACTGTTAGAAAGAGACACTAGACACACTTTCCTTAAGTTATTTTATGAAGAATAACGGAAAACTATGATTTTCACACAACATATTAAATTTAATTTGTGGATAAATCAGTTGGAGTGTAGTAAAAATGGATAATGAGCAAATTCTGGATGACTATGATTGTGAGTAAATAATCTGGTTAATATTTTCAATTTATTGGTAACGTATAGAAATGACAAAGGGGAGGAGATGGCCATTAATATTTTCATAAATAAACATATTTCAATCATTCTTTGACATATCTAAAAATTCTAATGTAACACTGGCAACGCTGTGAAATTCACATCCACCATGACTCCCGGAACAGCGGTCCTCAACAAGTTTTGTATTGAAAAATCACGAAATTTATTTAAAATTTGACTTTTTTATTCCTGATTTTTTTGTAAAAAGACTATGAATTATGTGTTCTACACAGTGAACTGTACTGCTGGTTAAAATATTTGTACTTATTTAAGGTTCACCCTGTATACAGTATATATTCTAGTACTACATAATCTAAAAATCGTCTATTAAGAAGATACCGTAGCAACGGGCATAAACATAGCTGTTATTGAATTATTTCTTGTTTTTCGTCATTATTGTGAAAGTATGAATATGAGTTCAAGCGATGATATTGAAAAGATATTGAAAATGAAGATTCCAGTGTTGTTTCCAATCTCGTGCTTCAAAAATCACGGAAGGAATAAGAACAAGCATCTGGTTGCTATGAAAAATGTTGTACAGAAAAAAAAGGTGTTTAACGTAGTTAACGAAAAATGATCATTAGTATATTTCAACGAACTAAGCAAAATACAGAAGCCTATCGATCATCAGAAGGGCACCCAAAAAATCTTAAGGTATTAACAAAGAATGAATATCTAGATTTTCAATAAATGGGGACTATAATGAATTTCTGCTTATGACAGTAACTACATTACAAATAGTAAAACAGTTTTCTAACCAACATTTATTTTATCTTGATATTTCGGGCGTATATTGGCGGGCAGAACTCAAATATCTGCTTGTAGAACAAGTTGAAGGACTATGCCTTGAAGTCGTGATACCCAATACCAAAACAAAAGTGTCTTTAGAGTTTTTTCTAACATATGAAAATATTTATGGCTTGAATTTAGTAGAACTGGTAAGAAAATACGTCAAATTAAGAAATTAAAACTGTGACCATGTTCGCTTCTTTCTTCGATATGAAGCTGATAAATGTACCCAACAACATATTGGTATAAATATCACTGGCAATGTGTCAAAAGTGCACGATTTTTAAATCTGACTAATCCATCTATATGTTGGGCACTGTTTTCGGAGATCTTCAACTTCCCTTTCAGCCGCAGACCTTTTGAGTATAAAAAGATATGGTGTCTGGAAGTCTAATTCTGACACACATTCTGACGACATTAAAACTTCTACTGTCGATGCATTTAATAAATGCGTTTTCATATGATCTAATATATTCTGTTTATTTAATAAATATCTAATTTAATTTACAATATCATCACACTAAGTGCGTTAATAAATTTAAAAAATCACGTCATGAAATTCGAAACAGTGGTAAATCATAGTCATTGTGACAGTTGTAGAAATAATCTTACCTTAACCAATTTCCAGTTACCTATCTTGAGTAAATAAAATAGATTATATTGTTTATATACTTAAATTAAACATGATATTATAAAAGTGGAACTTCAAGAAACAACTACTCTGCGGATTAATGCCCCGACCAGCATTGAATTACACCTCAGAAGAACAATAGCTAACAGCTACGGGTAGTCGTCAGTGGTGTCACCGGTGACATTTACCGGTTTCGAGCTTGTTAGCTCTCATCAGTATGCCATAGATGAGGCATACCGACAGAAGCACATATTTACGCAAACTACAAGTGACTATATCTTGTGGTCACTGACTACTCAATGCTTATCTAGAACAACTACAAACAGAGAGCCCTACTATATTGTGGGTCCTATTGAAAGCCTCTATTTGTATCGCTATCGGTGATTACAATATTTACAAAAGCGGACAAATCGGAGCTTTTAATGTATATAGTTTAATGGATCGCTTTTGTGACTGTTTTAGCAAAGCATTGAGTAGCCAGTGACCACAAGATGTAGACACTTACATTTGGCGTAAACATGATACTGTTTTTTTTTTAAGTAAGGATATCACCTACGGATAATTAGACTCACAGGGATCCTTATTAGAGTGTTTTAAAATGTTTTCTGATATAATATGATTCTTATTTAATTTTTTACTCGAAAATTTAAATCTTCTAGGAAAAGCAGTTGGGTGACATGGAGTTGGAAGTGAAGAATATGCAGGAGGAGTTGCTGGCTGTACAAAAAGAACGAGAACACCTGGAACACCATAGGAAAATGTTGTGCGTACCGCCACCTTGTGGCCCTATGCCACCGTGCTATCCACCGCCGCCATGTGGTCCATATCCTTGTATGCCGCCTCCCAGTCCATCTTCACCTTGCGAATGTGGAAAGGTAGGCAGAACTAAATATTATTCGAAATCTCTTGGTAATCTTTATGATACGACAGTTCACTTCAGAATGCTCTACACATAGTACAGTTGACATTTTTTTGTAATTAAAACATCACTACTAGTTATAAGTAGAGGTCGAATTTTATACAAAATACGTCTGTATTTTATGGATATTCTGCATATATAAGATAATCCAGTCATAGTGTCATAAATTTTAAGGGAACATAGGGAAAATGAGTATAATACGAATACGCGATTAAAAGATTTTTTAAATGCATATTTACGCAGAAAAACAATATTCTTAAACCATTCCCTTTTCAGACTGTCACTGACCGCTGGCGGCAGTTCAATGCTGTGTCGGCCTAACGTGACGTTGCCAAGTTTAAATATTTTCCTAGTACTTACAGTAATGTTAAAATATGTACTGAATGATAAAAATAATTTTTTAAAAGTATTCAATTAAAATAATAAGTATAAAAAATGTTTAATATTGAATTTACTCCCACACGGATCAAATAAACAATTTATATTTCATTACATAAATAGTGAGTGAAAAATGAAAACTGACTAGGTAAATTATTAAGAGTTTTTCATATTTAAATACTGATAGTATTACGAAATAACCCTCGTGCTATCAACAAGAAACAGTTCGAGACCTACCGTATTTAAGTCACTAACTTCAACTTGTTTTCAATGCCAAATGCCAGATAATAACAGAAACAAACAATTTAAATTCACATTTAAAAATACTCAATGTAATGAATATAAAATCATGAATATTTAACAGCTTAGTCCCATCCCGTAATAAATGCTCAACCGCAGTACAACTAAAAAGTTGACAGTCTAAATTCCCATTTAGTACGCTAACGGCGGAATAAGCCGAAGCTCGTTCCAGTCCGTTTTTCTGTCTCACGGAAAGCTCGCTGTTGAACTGTCGAGTCTACACCGATGTGATCTCGAGTAGCGTTACCCGAATTCTCTCCTCACACGTTGTTTGAGAGGGGCCGTTTCGATGTTGTATCTTGTTTTTGTCACTCGTGTAGTATTTAACAATTAAATTTACTATTTACCTAAATAAAAATGCAATTTCAGTTGGTGTTTGACATTTTAATAAAGATAGATGGAAAACAATAAAATACTTTTTTTGTTTTCCGTGTATTATTCGGTACTGATGACGACGAGAAAGCTTAGAAAGAAACCTGAGGGATTTAATTCATATGCATAATCAAATGCGATTTATATTATTTGGAAATATCAACGAATAAGCTCAACTTGATACCGCTTTCAAAAACATAACGAAAAGGTAACAAAAATAAAGATGTTTTATCCAAAATCATTTACTGTATAAAATTTTGCGGAGCCTTTGAACTTGACCTTTTTATGTCAGAACTTGACAAAACGCTTAATGAATACCTTAAGAATGTAACAATTTTTAAAGGCACCTCAAAACATATACAAAATGCATACATTTTAGATAGATTGCATACTAGGAGCTTCTTATTAGAAAAAAAAAACATCACTTCAGTACCGAACTTTAATTAACATGCTGTTATTATGCATGTGTTCCTGAATTGCAACGCTGTTTCGCTTCGTTATAGCTTCAATACTCGAACGCGTCATCAGAAAATTTGTAGCGGACCAGAAACGTCGTGTTACCCAGGGTTATGGATTGATTCGCTTGTCTCTTAGGTCGAGTAAAAATTTTTATTTTCGTTTTTTTGTTTATTAGGTCTTCCATATTTAATAAAATTAAAAAGTTAAATAGTTAAAATTAATGGCATTATGACTGAATACCCTGTATATATTAATTTGTAAACAATATCACGGATAACTTTGAATAAGGTGGATATTGAACCATGTCCAGTTCGAGTTAAAATTTGCCTTATAACTTCAGTAGATGTAGAAAAATCTTTTTTCTTGTATAAACATATCCTTAGTGATGGAAGGCGCACAATTTTTTAGTAAAAAAACTTGAAATGCGTTTTATAAGTTTTCAAATTAATATTACTATATTTGTGCTATATAGAAAAAGTATATTTTTCTACGTTCATGCAAAAAACAAAACATTATTGAACTATATTTAGCGGAAAAAGTGGTTCTTTATTGCACTAGTGCAATAAAATGTTTATTGCATTCATCTGTCATTCTACTACAGCGTTTTGTCATCATGACAAACATAAACGCTCAAATCGACGTCATATTTTCCTAGAGTTAGTGTCATCTAAATAAAACATTTTTTGGTTTTTGCATGAACGTAGAAAAAATATTGTACGCAACTCGTACAAAAAGTGTTTATTGCACTCGACGTGTTGTCGGCCTGGAGGCCTCGTTGGACAATTTCACGTCGCGTGCAATAAACACTTACTTTTTGTACTTGTCGCATAAATAACTATTGTAGGATAATGCTGATAGAATTTATAGAAAACGTTTAACTTAGTAATAGTTCTTATTCAATTTAGTAAAAAAAAAATGGATCAAAAGTAAAGTAGTAAATTAGTTCTTTTATTACTTATAAAGTTACCGCTAGTCGTGTTAATGTAATAATTAATAAACGACATTTAGGGTTCGCCAGAACAACAACTAAGAGAACTAAAGGAGCAATATAACAGGCTTCAGGACGACTTCAAAGGTAAACTAACTGAAGTGGCGGGTCTCCGAACCGATAATGAAAAGTTGAAAGATACCGCCAAATCAGCAGAAGAGGCCAAAAAAACGTTAGAATCCAAACTGAAAGAGGTTGAGGCCGAATTGAAAAAGTATAAAGGTACCAAAAAGGTAGTAGACATATAATAATGTTATTGTTGAATAATAACAACGTGGTTCATGCTATTTCAGAGCGGAGGGAAAGAACAACAAATAGAACTGGAACAACAACTGATTGTCGCAAAACAACGATTCCGAGAAGCGCAAGACGAACTGGAAGAGCTGCGAGCGTTAGTTCAGGATCAACAGGGCCAATTGGACGATTACAGAAATAAGGTAACTTATCTTGTAGGGTATATATTTTAAAAGATAAGACGTGTAAATATTTTTCTAAATATTACTCAATTTGTATTTGTTTCACTTTGGTCTTATTACATTAAATTACTTTGAAAAACAATATTGTAGAAGGTGCTTCGTAAATAGAGGTCAAAAATCCAGGGGAGTATTTTGTGGCAGTTCGAACACGTGCAGAAATTTTAGGAGTAATTCTTAGCACATCACAATCAGCTATAATTTGTTGACGTAAGTGTTCCTCAAATTCAATGTGAATCTTTTAAACTAATGTCTCCAAAGAAAATTAATAGGATTGATATCTGGTGATCTGGGTGACCAAGGTTGACCTGGTTCTTGAGTGCCTCGTCCAATCACGTTATTACCGAATCCTTCATTTAAAAATTCACGAGCATTCAAACTAAACTATGGAGGAGCCCTCGTGCATAAACCACAATTTTCGTTTTAGCGCATTGGGAACTTCATCAAGTAGTACAGGTAAACAGTTGTTAAGAAAATGTCTGTAGAAGGCACCGCTTAAACTTGTTGGTAAAAAAGTAAGACCCAACAAGAAAATTTCCAATATAATATCCAAACATATATTCAAAGAAAGCTGATGTTGAAATCGAGATTCCATTATGGCATTAGGGTTTTCATCAGACCAAACGTGTTTATTGTGGAAATTCATTATAGCATATTTGTAAAAATTAACTTCGTTGGTTCAATTTTTTGCAAAATCCAGTGGCAAAATTTTAGGCGAGCAGGATAGTCTTACGGCAGTAAGGCTTGAACTTTTTGTAGATTAGCTTATAAATGTTGATGCTTCAAAACGGATTAAACTAATTTTATGATTCATATTAAGATTTCCAGGGATTTTCCTAGTACTAGTATTTAGATCCTCTTCATTTTCGTGTAGAATAGCTTGTTTCAACTCAGGCGTTCCTAACACTCAAAGGTCTTATAGGAATTGGATCTTTCTGAAGTAAGCCTGATTCCGAAACACGTTGAAAAACATTTCTGAACATTATTAGATTTGGAGTTGGAAATTTTTCCATATAAATTCGCCTAACTTCAGTACCATTTTCATCTACAAGGCGTAAACCATATTGGCCATTTCAGCGTTGAATATGCATGCAAGTTATTAATTTCACAATACGCAATATTAAATATTATAACAGTTTCTTAATATTATTGTTTTGCATGGCCTTCCTAAGATATGTTTAAGTAATTTAAGTAACCTGTAAAAATGCACTTCAAATAAATCAATTTTGTTGTTAATCGGTTCGGAATACAAAAAAGTGTAAAGAAACAAAAAATGAAGATAATGCAATGGCGCATATGATGACCTATTTCATTTGTAATATCATACAGGGCGATAGATTTTTTTTGGCAAATAATGTTCTACACCTCCGCCACTATCTCATACCTACTGTCATACTAAATATGCACACCGAATTTAGTTAGATTGTCTCATGCGGTTTAAATTAAAAACTGACACACTATAGCTGGACAGTGGCTGTTCCAAGACCCCACATTTGTATAACAAAAAACCCTTATTTTGGCCACATGATACGCCCCTGTACTTTACCTATACTTAAGAAACACCCTGTATATTAAATAGGGTTCTGGTTATGCAGAAAACATCGGTAATTGTATATAATATATTTCAGTACCTGGAGGCGCAGCAACAAGTAGAAGAACAGAGGAGAACAATAGACATGATGGAAATGGAAAATCAGCGCATCAGCGAGCAGGTGAATTTGGAAATTCAACGGGTCAAGAACCAATTCCAAGAGAAACTTACCGAACTCATGCCACTTCCTGACATTTTGAAATCCACTCAGATGAAATTGCAAGAAGCCCAACAAATGCACCTTCTTGCCGAACGTAACAACGAGGCCATCGCCAGGGAGTTACAGCAATACAAGGACAAGATTGCCGCACTGACGGACCAGATGGACCTGGCGCGCAGCGATCAACTCAACGGAGCAGACGAAAAGGACATTTTAAGGTCGAAGATTAAAGAGTTAGAGGAGAATTTGGATGAATTGCGAGAAGAGAACGACAAGCTTAAATCAGAGCTGGAAGAGCTACAAGAGAAATGCGATGAATTCGAGAGACTTTCGGGCGAAAGAGCCCATGAGATCACTCAACTCGAGAGTCAACTAGAAAACGTGCGAGAAGAAACCGCTAGGCAAGTGGCGAGAACGAAGGACCGATGTGAGATCGTGAGAAGGTCCATGCAAAATCAGATCAATGACCTGGAGAGGCAGTTGGCGCAAAGCAGGGCATTAGCGAAAACGGCTCAGAAGGACAGGGATGAAATCAGGCAGAAGATGCAAGCGCAAATAAACAATCTGAATGAGAACTTCGAGGACGCCCAGATGAGAATCAGAAATCTCCAGGGACATGTTAATTTCCTTAAAAATACTTACGGAAACGTTTTTGCTTCCGGAGAAGAGCGCCGGCCTAAGGAGTTACCGGATCCTTGTAATTGTGGAGCTGAGTATTAAAGTGCGAAGAAATACATTTTACAAAGCGACAATACATTTTTTTATATACATTTTCTTTGTAATCTCATAGTAAATATATATTTTTGTTCGATAAAAATGCAGCCTTCCTCAGAACTGAATCTTTGAGAGAAGTAAAAAGTTGTTGAAGCAAAATTGTCCATATATATTTATATTAATGATAATTTTAAAAAGTTGAGAACCAAAATAAAGACAGATATAGCTGTATCTTACAATGCATTTATAAAGAGGACTGAAAATGATATTAAGAGACCCTAATTCTGGGCATTTATTAAGAAAAAAAAGTGTCACCGGGCATGCCTGCTACTATGTTTTATAATAATAATGCAAGTACTTCTCTAGCTGACATAGTAAATTCTTTTGCGGACTTTTTTATGCAATTTTATTCGCATGACTCATCAATTAGTATACGTGCCCAAAATGATGTTTGTAATTTGCCTACCATCAACATACAATACAACAGTAATAAAAAAGTTGAAGCCTAAATAAACAGCTGGACCTGATCTTGTTCCTTCATTTCTAATACGTGATTGTAGATTTATTTTTGCTAAACCTTTACAAACTTTGTTAGTTATGCCTGAAATCAAAAATCATGTCTAAGATTTGGAAAAAAGGAAAGTCAGTCCGTTACATGAAAAAGGTGCCAGATCTGATGTTACTAACTATAGACCGGTATCAATCATATGTAATTTTGCAAGATTTTTGAATTTCTTTTTCAAGACTCAATTTTTCCTTTAACAAAAAATCAACTTTTACCTTATCAGCATGGTTTCTATAAAGGTAGGTCTACGGTAACAAATCTTATGATTGTTACACAGGATATTGCTATATCATTGGAATATTTAGATTTCACTAAAGCGTTTAACCGCTTAGACCACCGTCTTACTACATCAGCTGTCACATTTTGGCCTCTGACAAACTTTAATTCAGTTTAATCTCAATGGTCGTACTCAATATGTGGACATTCATGGCTTTAGATCAGCCCATTATCCAGAACGAGGATTTCCACATGATGAATTGCTAAGGTGTAATTTTTTTCCCTCAAAAAAAGAAGAGCATACTTATGTTGGTAATAATATACAAGATAATTATTAACTTTGTTGATTGCTGATATTTTATCGAGATTGAATTTGTATGTGCCTAGAGCCAATCAAAGACATGTTAGTGTCTTTTATTTACCAACGCCGAGGACAAATGTTTTGAAGTGCTCTCTGTTAATTCAATATGTGATATGTACAACCGGAAATTTAGTTTGGATATCTTCCGTTGTTCTTTGTCAGCCATCCCTCGAACATTATTGCACTGAGAACTCTGGAATTTTTTTTGGTTCATTTCATTTTGTTCAATTTCATTTTATTTGTTTGATTATTATTTAATTTATATTTATCAATTTCATGTTTACCTCTCTTTGATTGTGTTGAGTTTTCTTGTTTTTAGTTTTTGTTTAATTACTAATTTGTTTTCTTACTTTGTATTTTTGTTTTTAGGTAAGATTAGTTTAGTTTTTTATTGATAATGCTTGTTTTTTATACCAAACAATTAATTTTTTAGAATGTTATATTTTTAAGGTAAGGATTTATTAAATAAATAAATGAATTAATTAAAAAAGGTTTAATAACTTATTTACTTATTATAATATTTTACAACTTAAAGATACAAAAATTAATTTAAATTATAAACATGAATATATACAGTGCACTTGAATGAACTTGACTATTCTTTTCAGCATGTCAGAGATGACTTGAGCCACTGGAAATAATTTTAAAATTATTATTAATTTAACATTATACGAAATAAGTTACCTCTGATAAATTTAATTTTATACTTCCATTCTGGAGGGGGTCCTTTGCTTCGAATATATCTGCAATTACGTAAAATAATTAAATTATATAACCGACGCATCATCGTATACAGGGTGTCCCATAACTAATGGACCATACATCAACAAGACATAGTGGACGTCAAAATATGCTGTTTTTGGTTAATTTCTTATAATGAACTGTTGGGCAGCTATGAGTCGAATTAGGTGAAGTTATGTGTTACAGAGTAAAAATTTAGATTTTATAATTAGTTTTAAGAAATTTGTTAGAGGATGCTAGTTACACATTCTTGCACATTTTTTTTACACTTGACCGAGTGACCTTAAATTATGAAAGGGGAAATATTTGTAAATAAAAAAGGTATACTTCATTCATCTCGATATCTCAAAAATAACACTTTTATTAAAAAAAAACAAAAATTATTCGAATTAATACGATATAAGAATACATATTCTATATTGTGTAACGAGTGCTCTCTAACAGATTTATTAAAACTAATTATAAAATTGAAATTTTTACTCTTTCAAATATAACTAAACCGAATATGACATATCTGCTCAACCATTTTCGAGTTATTGCCGATTTTCCGTAAATTTGATTTAATCGAATCACCCTGTATCTCCTTAACCGTAAATATATTATTAGAAGAATTTAAGCAGAAACAGCCTATTTTGATATGTCCCTGTTGGTGTATGGCCTATTAGTTATGGCACACTATAATCTATCTGTTTATCTAAAATACAGACTAGACTTTTGCCAAATCAGTATTTTTTTAATGGCTCAAGACTGTAGGTCGAGATTTCAGTCCACTGTCAATGTCAACAGTGATATCATAGAGAAAAAAGTACCTGAACTGTGAAAAATATACATTGTTATATTAGAACTAAAAGTGTCACTTTTCTAGAGAACAAATTTTGTATTTGCGAGACGAATCACAGCGTAGCCGAGTGGATGCAAAATTGCCAGACAAAAAAGACCGAATAGAACATACGCTATTTTTTCTCTAAACAAAATCCCCCATTTAATTATTAATTTTAATAATAATAATAAATTGTCTTTATTGCGTTCTCATATATTGATACATTATTTGATACATTCTTTGTACAAGATACAATGAATGAATACACATGAGGAAGGGGCGAAGTGTCAGCCGAAGCTGCTTTTCAACTGAACCCTTGAGAGAAAATAACACAATGTATACATTTACAATACAATCGATGTCCAAGTATATGCAAAAAATACAGATAAAATCCAACATCCTAACAGATTCATAGATACAAAATAATCATAAACCAATAAAGCGAAACCAAACAGAGCTACTCGTAAATACATAAAGCGGCGGAAACCCAGTCAGTGAATGCTACGAGTCTTCCAAGAGATAATGCTTTAATTTTTTCTTAAAATTCAAGATTGAATAGTTTTTAAATTCTGCAGGTAAGCCATTGCAATCCTTACAGGCGTGATAGACAAAGCTTCTAGTGTATAAAGCATTGGCATGGCGAGGAATTTCTAAAAGACGCGAATACCGTGATTTGAACGATGCTGATTCTTTATGGGGCCTCTGCAGCTTTCTATACAGATATTCAGGAGAGCAGCTGTTCAATATTTTATGAGTTAGACTTAATAAATATAATTTCCGAGAATTTACAAGGTTAAAGTAACCGCTGCTTCGAATTAACTCACTTACACCTCGTTCATATTTCCTAACACCGTACGCAAATCTAAAGCAACTGTAAGCGTATTATATCAGTGCTTAGCAGAGGTGGTCCATAAATGCAATCACAATATGACAGTCTTGAAAAAATTAGAGAAGCACATAAATTAATTTTTAAGTTAGAACTCATTATACTCCTGTGAGGATAAAGCTGCTTCAACGTGTTGTAAGATGAGCGACATAAATTATTCACATGTTTAGTGAACCTCAACTCATCATCGAATACAAGCCCCAGATTTGTGCAGCTGTCAGCAACGTCTAACAAGGTGTCTCCCAATTTGACATTGAACTCAGATTTGACGCTGCAGCTTTTCTTCTTGGGGCCAAATATTAAGACCTTGGACTTACTTGGATTCAACTGTAGTCTGTGAGCAGCTGAAATATTTAACAATAATTTCAGATCGTTGTTCACAGCATTATTTGAAGAAATTTCGTTTTCTATCGGAAAACTGAAGTAAACTTGGGAATCATCTGCATAATGATGCACTCTACATTTGTTTAAATATTCATAAAAGTCAGCAATGTATATGGAAAACAGCAGAGGCCTCAAAATAGACCCCTGCGGTACCCCTTGAGTTACCGGCAAGGTGTCAGACAAATTTGAATTTACAATAACCTGTTGTGACCGCCCAGTTAAATAGCTCCGAATATAGGAAGAAGCAGTGATGTCAAATCCAAAATAAATAAGTTTTTCGCAAAAAATATTGTGGTCCAAGGTATCAAACGCCTTGCTATAATCAAGAAGGACAAGACATGTGACTAGATCTTTGTCTGTAGCTTTAAGGATTTCGTCAGTGATATGTGCTAAGGCAGTAGTTGTACTATGTAGAGGCCTGAAACCGTACTGGAAAGAGGTGATTATTTTATTATCCAGAATATATGGTGACATTTGTGATTTTAACGATAATTCTATCACTTTTGAAATAGTGGGCAAAATGCTTATAGGGCGAAAATGGCCTAGTTCCGTTGGATTAGATAATTTAGGTAAAGGAAAAACATTAGCATTTTTCCAAGCACCGAGAAAAATGGATGTCAAAATTGATAATTGATAATGAAGGTAATGTGATTACTCAGGTGAGACATAATGAGTTTGAGCATATTCAAGGAAATGTGATCAGAACCAGTGGAGTGACTTTTGATCATACTAATGTATTTTATAACATCCTCGGTACTAATGGTATGAAAACCAAAGGTATTATTACTAAAAGGTGAAACCGAATGCTATTTTTTCAGAAGCTGACTCTGTTCAAGTAAAGGCAATAGTGGTGAAATACTATTAAATAATTTATTGAAGGCATTAGGATCCTTCATGTTGTTGAGAAAGTCGAATGTTTGAGAATCAGGAAGAATATAAAGAGATCTCAAAGTATTCCAAGTAGATTTTAACACTTTTAATCTATTTATATACTCGCGACAAGAATTCAAACGACTTACGTCATACGAACAAATGAATAATTCATTATATTTTAATCAAAATATTTAAGAAACTGCAACTGATAGTAATAAAACTATATACTACACTAAAAGTTTGCATTATATTTTGCACTAAATTGCAAAAAATTATTGTTTTTAACGCGACCAAACATCGAAAATTACGTTGACAATATAAACAAATGTGTAACGTCAGCCGTGACGTAAGACGTCTGAATTCTTGACGCGAGTATATCAACCTTACAGACTTCTGACAGTCAAAAAATGTCAGTTTCGTGACGGTTGGAGAAAAAAAAACTTTTTTTCCATGATCACGTGTCTATATTTCCATTTTTTTTTTTCAGGATAGCGTGCTTTCGTTTATAACCATTAAAAACTTCCTAATTTTGCAATATCTATAACGATAAAAAAAGTTGTCTTTTTTGACAGTTTTTTTTACAGTTCGGTATTTCTTTTACGATCATATCACATTTGAGATTGAAAACTAACTTCAGATAAAAAATAATAAACCTACAGTGGCAAATAGTTTGGACAGTTGAAAAAAAATATATTGTTTATATTTCATGCGCGAAATCAGTATTTTATGGCGCTTTTGAATAATTTTTTGTTTCAATCTACGGTCTTGACCATTTGGCGCAATTAATATAAAAAGAACTATTATTTCATTTTTATTTAAGATTTTGACACGAATGCTGTTTTTGTCAAGAATATCTCACGAAATGTCATATTTAATTTAATTATTGTCTTTGCTAAATCGCTTGTAATATTTCCTGACACTGATTACGTAAGTTTTATTATCCAATGTTCAATTGAAAATCCTCTTCATTCAGGTTTGAATGTAGATTATATATACTCATAATCAAAAGAACTATTAACGAGGAAATGCACTAGACCCATCGGGGGTCATGCTAGTCTTGTTCTGGTTCTTCTTCTACGTCATTGAGAAGACCGTCAACTGATCTTACATTACATGATTATTGATAAAATCCAACATCATATCCCATCATATAAATATAAAATAATTCTTCTTAAATTTTGAGTTGATTCGGCTTTATGTTAATAACTACATACAAATATTTCGGAAAGCCGATTGCGCATACTCACTAAATGAAACAGTTAAATGTAATATGGCTGAAACGAAATCTCCAAATCGGAGTGTCCCGTCCTTCCTCATGTATCTTAAGATCAAGGTGGCTAAAACGTCACTGCTTAGTTGAAATCCAACCTCCAGGAGAGCATCTCGCAACCTTTCAGCCTTCAAAATTCCCGTCTTTTCCTTTGTGTGATTTTTAAAAGCCGTCTGCCAAAATTTGAGGCTGCACATCAAGTCTTTAAAGTCGCTAAATTTCAACCGTCCAGTTCCAGAAGTCTAAGAGAACACAGATTAATAAATGATTATAAAATATGAATGCAATATAGGGTAAATCGACCAGTGAATGAATACTAGTACCTAATCGTGAGTGAACAAAACCATAGTTTTATTATTATCTATTTATTACGGGCAAGCTCAATACAGTAAAATAACAAACAATAATCAATATTATGGTAATAAGACATAGAAAAACGTGAAACGTGTAGGATACAATTCTAGAACTAAAATAAAATAAAACGACAGAGAAAAAAGATACAAAAAGTCTATAACATACCAGACAACAGACCAGACACAAAAATTACTTTTTTTATATATTTTTAGGTACTAATAATATTGTGTGAATCTAACTACTCAGTGGACAAAAAGGTGGACATTTTTCAAGTAGGTATTGTCATATTTAATTCATTGACAGGATGTCACTTTTTGTCATTGTCGATATTTAACTTCAAATAATTTTAATTTTTATAATAATTTTTATAGTTAGATATTTGATTCAACTTAAAGGAGACCACCTGAAGAAGCAATCCTAAAAATGCAGAAATAGGTCAGATATCATCTACTGTGGTTGAATTTGTCGTGTTCCCACTGCCAAACAGTGAAGTTAGATATTGTTTCATTAGCAGGTTAGTAAATTAGATTATTTTCTTTAGATAATTATTGAATAGAGCTTTGTCTGTGGAATTGTTCATTAGCATATGACATCATTGATAGAAATTGTAGGGATTTATATTACTTAAAATACCTTTCTAAAACAGTAAAAAAACAAAAATTACTGTATAAAATAAAATATCAACTTTAAGCAGTTCCGTTTTAAATCTATTGAAAGTCAAGTCAATCTAAATGTTCTAAGGAAAAATGTGTTAAAAGCGTAGTTACGTCTGTGGATAGGCACATGAAGTTAGTGTTGTAACAAAGCTTAGCTTCATAGGCACATGAAATGTCTATACTAGTTAGTGTTGTAACAAAGCCTAGCATTTTCATTGCTCTGAGTCGGATGCTTGTAACGTGGGTATCGAATCTAAGGTGAATTCGAGCCAAGAGCCACACCGTTTAGGCTGTAATTAAAAATGAGTGGGTTATAAGAGTAGTGAAATCACATGATGTGATATTTAGAGACATTCAAGTTCATCCCATTAAGTGAACACAATTTGCAAAGACGTCAGCCAATTGTAAGGTATCATTTCTGATTACCAATAAATTTGTAATATTTCAAGTCATCCACAAAAAGCAGAGCTTCACTAGCTGAAAAGCAGTGCACAATATCGTTAATGAAGAAATTGAACAAGAGAAGTCCAAGGCGAGATCCCTGGGGGACACCAGTTTAGTTCCAAGAATTAGATTTACCTTCTGCTTTTCAATTTGCTGCATTTATTTTTGAAACTATTAAAGTATGCGATCATAAAGCGCAAAATAAGTATATACAACTAAGATTTATTGAATTGCTTGCCATATTATTTAAGGATATCATTTTTATAAGCAATTTTCAACGAATTTATAGTTACTTTTTGAGACATAACTATTTGTTGTGTTATATTTAATAGTTAGTGCGAGACCACATATTGTAGAAAAAAAAATAACTTTATTGTCACTACTTGATTACACAACAAATGCACTTCAAACAAATTCACAACTGTCAAATCTTTACTTTCAGTCATTCCTGTTCGACTGCTCAATATAAACTGAACCCTGTGAAAGCGAAACCGATCCGTTTATATATGTTTCTACGGTTCTCGAAGCTTCCTAGGTCCTCGAGAACGCGTCTAGAACTAAAATGAATATAACCTGGAATGTTCCAGAATACTCCAAAATAAAGGTATTACACAGTGTCATATTTCTTAAATGTTAATTCTCTGGTCGATGCATCCTATCTAATTACATTTACACTATGATGTAAGCCATTAATTAACATTTTGATCATGAACAACAATTTCTAATTCTAAATAATAGATGTGACAAATAAAACCTACCTCAAATGTTAAAACAATTTGTCGACAAACTTCTACAGATGCGCAGCTCTTTATGTAATCGTTAGGCAAACATGCATCTAATAACTCTTGTAGTTCAAATGCATTTACTGTCCTGTGCTCATCTGCTAACTGTAGAAAGACTGCTTCGTACTGACTAAAACTTTTACCATCTAAAAGTGGCGGGGCTTTAACTATCGCTGACTTAACCAAAAGAGGAACTGTGTCCAACAATTTCAATTTTAGAGGTTTGCTGGAATATACCCTTAGGGTAAATCCCGATTCCTGCCCAGGTTCGAAGGTGGTGGGAATTATCAAATAGCCCCCTTGTTCTAATTGACATCTGTGACTGACTTGTCTACTGTTCGTGTATTGGGAGTTGAACAATGATTTGTTTTTCTTAAAGAACGCCTTACCTATGGTTTCAGTGCTGCTTTTTGGTAATGAGTATGAAGTAAATCCTATGACTTTGGGTTCCATTATGCTGTGTTGGTTCAGGGAGACAACAACCTCCTCCAGTTCGCTTAGAAGTAAATGAAGTTGGGGGTTTATGTGAAATGTATCTGGGTTATTCCTGCAGCCCCCAGCAGAGACGCCCTTTTGCCAGTTGCCCTGATATAGTCTCATTTGCCATGTGCTCTTATGATGCAAACTAGGTTCATCCCTACTAGTGTCGTTGTCCAAGTGAACTACCTCTAAATGGGTGAACGTCTGGACAAAATCGGAAAACGGCATCCAAAATTCGCCCTCTTGAAGCTTTCCTTGGATTCTTTCCAGTTCCTGAGGTGGTGTATCCGACCATTCTGGAGAATCCACGGATCCAGGTCCTGTATACTCGGAAGATTGGCCCAGAGGATTTCTTATTTTAATTAACTGAATCGCATCACCATTAAATGTCTCGACTCTTTCTATTGAATATATCCGATAATTTATGCCTATTTGTATGCCATTTGTTAATTTCTCTGTGTGAGATCTGACCTGGTTTGGCGGTTGCACCGAACAGGTAATTATCGACGTCATATCTAAGAGCTTGTGTAAAAGTCTGGCACATGAAGTTGCATCTTGTCTGATTGGAATACTTTCCGTGATTCCTCCAGTTAAGTCTGCTAAGCCATCCAGCATTGAGCCGTATTTCAAAGCTTCGTAAGATCCATGCAATCTGAAAAAATAAATAAATAAATTCAGAGAAGCTGAATGGGGAAGTTGCATGAATTGTATATTGGTTATGTATTACAGGTTAATCATTCAAACATATTGAAAGGTCAGAACATGTGCCTGACAGCAATAATCATAATAATTAAAATATTAACAATAATAAATTTCCATAGAATGTAAACAAAATCACGATGTTGGTGATGTAAACAGGCGTTTGTTTGTTGTATTTTTGTGGCACCTAGAGGTCATAGATACATAGTATAAATACTGTGTTGGTAAACCATAATTATTAGCGGTGATGTGGTGAACTTGTGGTATTGTTAAATGTAACTTGTTCCTTTGTTTATAATATACCAGATAGAGGGTTTTACTTCAGGCATTTATAAAATTATGCCATGTGATTTCACATTAAACTGCTTGTTATAATTTGGAAAATAATAAGTAAAAGTAATGAATAATGATATTTAACATTTATAATTTTTTTAAAATTAATTTAATACATTTTCATTGCACTTCTGTTTTAATTTTTCTTTAATTTTTAATACATCCTTATTTATTAATTTTGTTTTCAGAATAAAACAGGTAATTTAATGTAGTGACGTCAGACAGTAAAATAACATTGTAATTACGTAACTGGTAGGAGCAAAGACAGAACATGAGATAACCTTTCGTCACGCTTCATCGCCTTATACCACATTTTAATTTTCATGTATTTGTCACGGTGAAATATACAGGGTGTTAAAAAAGAGTAATAGTATGAACCAAAATAAGCAGAAAAGTTTTAATAAACATGGGTCCGCAAAGCAACGGTTGCGGAGATATAGACCACTATTCGTTTTTAATAGTATATTATGCAACGATCATGTAATGATGGTTATTAATACACGAGCATTAACCGGGATACGAAACGAGCCGAAGGCGAGTTTCTTATGGTTTATGCGAGTGTATTAATAACCATTACATGAGAGTTGCATACGCTATTTTTTCTACACCCGATAAATAATCAAAAACTATAAATTTTATATTTTTATTGAACACAATAGGTAACAGTAATTATTCGTATGAACTGCATTTTCTGCTTTCTCCGATATGTGTGGAGGAGTCGATGGTAATTCTTCTATATCGCTGATATCAGATATTTTGATAAATTATCGAAGTTTAGCTAGGTATCTACGAAAATTTAATCCGTACTGATTTTGACATCTAAAATAATTACATAAGAACCTAGGATAAACGTCAAATGCACAGCATGCTTGATTGAAAAATTATGGGTTTCTATTGTTTAAAAATCTGTATCGTAATGAAAAATCTGTATCGTAATGGGTATCATTATGAAACGGATTATAAAATCTGTATCGTAATGAAAAATCTGTATCGTAATGGGTATCATTATGAAACGGATTATGGGCATATAAGTGCATTGTTATAATACGGGTGTAGAAAAAACATTTTATTTTATTAGGAATAAACCGACAAAGGAAGCTTTTAACAAACAAAAAACAAAGTTACAGAAGATGTTCAAAGTGCCCTCCGTCCATTTCCAAGCAGGCACGACAGCTTCGTCTCTACGATATTCGAACTCTTTCGAAAACACCCTCCTTTGTTTGGATTTCTTGACACTTTTGATTAATCCGTAGCTGCAGCTCTTCCAGGCTATTTATAGGAGTACCATACACTAACGTCTTTAAATATCCCCAAACAAAGAAATCTAGAGGGTTCAGATCAGGCGATCTTGGAGGCCATAAAACAGATCCGGCCCTTCCCACCCATCTATGTGGAAAAAAACCAACTATTATAAGAAAATACACAACGTTTTTGCAAAATAAAAAAAGGGGTTAAAAAACATAAAACATTCCATATCTCCGCAACCGTTACTTTGCGGACCCATGTTTATTGAGACTTTTCTGCTTATTTTGGTTCATACTATTACCTCCTTAAATATGTTACACACTTTTTTTAACACCCTGTATTAGGCGTTGTATGCTGTATTCGTATACATAATGGTACGATGCAATACTTCTTCTATTTCTATTTTTTTCACTTTCTGTGCCTATTTTACGAGTCTATTTTGCAACTTTATTGAATACCAATGTCTATTTAACGCAATATCTAACACTTAATAATATGACAAATGACAAATTTATTTGTCATTTGACATATTATTTTATATTATTTTAAGTGAAGAATACTTAATTGAGTATTAGAATACTTAATTAAGTATAAGAATACTTAATTAAGTATTCTAAATGGTATGCAGTGCGTTGTCCGACAGCATGGATACTATATACAGATATGAACTAAAGCACACTGCTGTATTTAGGTATACACGTGCGAACGGCGTCTGACGTCACAGGGCTAGACTAAATTTTTAAATACCGTTCTTAGGCTTATTTTTCCTCGAAATTGTCTAAGACAAATGCCATTTCGATCAAAATAATACATTCTTTATCTTCTACACATGCAATTTTTCCATTACTATTGTAATTAAAAAATATTAAAATAAACTACCAACTGAAATTTTATTTATGCAAAGAATTCTGATAACATTCCACACACTTTTATTGCAACGCGTAATTGAAAACGGGTACATGTGGAGTATGCATATTAGCAAAACCATGTCACGTTATTCACAATACATAGTGAAATATTCAGAACACACTGATGTGATTTGCCTACATTCGATTGTAGAATAGTAGACTTGTATTAAATAATTGACACTATTTTTAAATTATCTATTTTGAGGAATGAGTTTTTCAACTTACTATTACAAAGTACATATCATAATCATTCAATTTACATATATGTATTTGTGTATTCTATATCATAATTTACCGCTAGAAAATAGAAAACATAATTTTGAAACAGTAAATTATTATTGAGACATAGTGAATTATGAGAATATTATGGACACAATTTGTAAAATGCGTCAAATTATGTTTAGGTAAATTAAACGTTAAAAATAAAACTCTCAAAAATAATCAAGATTTAATAGTATAAGATTTCTACACTTCTGGTTGTGCAATTTAGCTGAAAAACAGTATTCTACCGCATGTCCATCGAACGCATAGTACCGAGACGATTTCTATGGTAATCTACCATTGTAAATCCAATTTGGATTGGTCATAATTATGCAAAATTATCTAATTATAAGGTATTGCACATTTAGTTGGAAAAGAAGGTATTTTGAAAAAAACATGTTTCCCATGATGCTCTGTAAATAATTTAAATTGAAATGTCTAGAATAATTATATTAGTGTGTATACTATAAACACATACGTACGCGTAATGGCGAATTTATAAAAAAATCTTAACCCTAACTTAATTCTAACTTAGCCTTAATCTTTATCCTAAGAAGTTGAATGTATATTTCCAAGTTCACGTGTATTTTGAACTTCACCCGGTTTTACTGCGAAAAGAGGAGAATACGGTTAATTTCATTGGCAGAAAATCACGTGACTTCGTGTTGCTGGCAACACTACCTTGTGCTCTGAAGCCGGCTTTAAACTTACTAATCCCACATAATGATGAAAATAGCACTAATATTCCTGTTTGGCGAAATTAGTGAAAGTTGACACTTTCCCGCCATTAATAATTTAAATCTGAGAAATTTTCGAGAGTTTTCGTGAAATTCGCGTCAATAAGGATAAGGCTTTAATCCTAAAGGAGGTCTTAAGATCTGACCATAGACCACGGTCTATTAACTACACGGTCGGGATCTTCAGCAGGCAGTAGCCAATGACAACTGAGGACTTTTGTGACGTATGATACAGTCTGTCTCAGTTCATCTTTTGAGAAACTTTTTTTTTTGTCTTTATTTACGGAAATTTTGTGACCGTCACCTGGCTCCAATAACCCGCTCGTATAATAAATAGATCGTGATCACAAACAAGTTGTTTATGGAACCTTGAAAGTTCCTTTATTTTAACTGCTTAGAACCAATGTCGGCTTCAGAGAACGACGTAATGTTGCCAGCAATACGAAGTCACGTGATTATCAGCCAATGAAATTAATCGTATTCCCCTCTTTTCGCAGTTCAAAATTTCCAACTTCAACTATCCAACAGAGCAATAGTTGTACATAACATAACCAGTAGGTAATAATAAAATCAACTTTATAAAATATTTATTTCATAAAAATGAAACTAGTGGTGGGGATGTTGCCAGCAACACTACATTGTTCTCTGAAGTCGGCTTAACACTAAGCTACCTTCAGAGAATGATGTAGTGATGCCAGCAACACAAAGTTACGTGATTTTCAGCCAATGAAATTAATTGTATTCCTCTCTTTTTGCTGTTGAAGTCGAGTGAAGTTTAAATTGTCCAACTTCAACTATCCAGTGGAGCAACAGTTGTGTAGCAAAAACAAAACTGCCTTTAAAAAATCTTTATTCAATAGAAATTAAGCTGGTGGTGGGGATGTTACCAGCAACACTACATTGTTCTCTGAAGCAGGTTTAAAGACCAAATAAGTACGCATGCACAAAAGTTCTTCATTTCCTTCTACATGCCTTCTACGGCGTCGGTGATTGACGGAGGCTCGTGGAGTCAAAATAAAGGTTAAGTTGCGATTAAATATTTATAAACCACAGACAAGGAAGATGGTTGCCTTGTGTATGTTATAAACAGTGTCAAAATCTTAGGATTAAGACTAAGAGTGGAACTCATAGTTAGCACTTCACTTAAGTGTGACTTCTCATTTAAGGTATACTTAAATAAGATGTCTTTTGATATTTTGTTTCATATCTAAACTTAATGGAAACTTATTAAAGTGTGGTACGACTCTATTAGTAAGTTGTTACCCTGCATTTTTATCTTGTAAATTGCAAAGCTAAGTGCACACTTAACCTTAAGAGTGATCTATGAATTCCGCCCTACGGTTACGGTTAAAGCTAAGTTAGGGTTAAGACGTTTTTATAAATTCATCATAATAGATATTTTTATTAAATAGTTTTTAATAAAATATATAAGTACTGCAATAAGTATTTAATTATACTACAAGTGCATATCACAGATTCACAATCTACTTTCATCTAACCATGTTGTCGATATGTCGTAAAATGATCTCGTTAACAGCCAACTAAATATTTTAGAAAGTATAGCCTTTACTACTGACTTTATTTAGACTTCTTATTGATGCTGGTGCTAGGCATATGCCCATTTTGTCCATTGAGATAACGCTCCACTCTATGAATATATCACTAATACGGGGTCCTCCAAATTGAACGATTTTTTTACACTTTGCATTAATGTAAAGAAATATTGGTAATTGAAGTATAAAAGATGACATTTTACTCTTTTGATAAAATTTCATATTAGCATAATTGTTGCTTTATATCACTATCAGTAACGCGAATAATTCAGTTTAGGAACTGATTGTGGATTTTTCTCATATATCTGGCTCTTAACGTAGCTTGAAATAGAATAATCCAGTCACATTAAATCACATCTTTTTGACTATTAACATTACTGTTTCTTAAAATTACACGCCCAGAAAATGCTTCTTTCATTAAATAATTGTGTCATTTGAAAAGTACGGTGTAACGTCATCCTGTCAAAACCAATATCACTCAGATCAATATTCACAAAGACTACAAAATTCAGTTAACATTTCACGAAATCAAAGATTTTACACAGTTACAGCATTACCAGTAACATTTTCCAAGAAGTATGGAGATAATTTTTTCAGGAAAATCATCTGATTGTTATTTGATCCAATTGACAATATGAACGGCATTTTGAACGATCCAGTGGCTTTAATTCTTCTTGTGTTATTTGAACTTTATAGGTATATTGTACGAGCTACATGCTCATGTATAATATGCCATATTGTGAGTCCACTGAGACCACTTGGTTGTGAACGTCAGTTAACGGACATTTATGAGTCTTCAGAAACAGTTTTACTAATGAAATCAATGAATGGCTGCGTTTAAACGTAGCCAAGCAGATCAAACGAAGAGCTTCCAACGCATTTTCCGTGCGCACGGATATCATTAGAGTACTAATTTTGCCGTTTAAAAACTACTAACCAAAAATAATTTGAGTTTTTTAGTAAACTTATTTATTATCTCAACTCAAATTATCTGTACCAATTTCCAGCGCAGGAGCAGAATGTATGCTTCGATGAAATGCAAGCTAACCGAGCAAACATATTTTAAGCTTCGTTTGCTTAAAATCCAGCATAACCGTTCAACCATCGTCTGCTAAATCGCATCACTCATGAAGGCGAAGTGATTTAGAAGACGATGCAGTCAACAAACGCTAGCAGAAAGTTTTCGTTTGGTAACGTTTTCTGTTGTTATCTTCTACCAAACCAGTTTCTTGAAATGTTTTAAACAATTCTATTAATAGTACCTACCGGTTCTAAATATAGGATGTTTCAGGAGGAGATGTACATACTTCAGTATGTTATTCTATGATCAATTTTAAGCAAAAAATTTCTTATGAACTTCTGGAAACGCTTCCTTTAGGATATTTATATATATTTTGTATGCGGTCTCTTGGGATGGGAAATTCAAATTGTATGTACGATTGGCTATATCTCCCAGAGGGCGCCACAAGCGACCATTAGGATTCTTTTAAATCGGAATT
Source organism: Monochamus alternatus (assembly GCA_037114965.1). Lineage (NCBI taxonomy): Eukaryota > Metazoa > Arthropoda > Insecta > Coleoptera > Cerambycidae > Monochamus > Monochamus alternatus. The sequence continues at coordinate 113,237,440 of CM073426.1, forward strand.
TCGGAATAGAGAAACATTTTCCCCTACTTAAGAAAAGTACACTTTATCGTATTGTCTCTAGGAGCAGTCGTTTCCGTTAAAAAATCATATAAAGATGATGATGCATGCAAATTATATTATCTATGTTCTGATCCTAATAGTCGCTTGTGGCACCCTCTGGGAGATACAGCCTATCGTTCATAAAATTTGAATTTCCCGTCTCAAGAAACCTCCGCATTGAAAATTTCATGAATTTAACTCAAAGCAGTCGAGAGTAATTGAAGAAAATCTAATTGTTATTTTTAAATTTGACATCTTGTATATCCTAAACGAAGCGTTTCCAGACTTAAGTTCATAAGAAATTTTTTTGCTTAAAATTGAACGTAGAATAACATACTGAATGAAGTATGTACATCTCCTCCTGAAACGCCCTGTATAACGCAATTTCTTTAAATTCATAACGTCATTTGTGCCCTGCTTTAAAAGATGCATTTTCTTTACTGGATAAATTTATGAATTTTAATAATTTTCTTTGATCCTTTCAGCGATGCAATTCGTTGCATTCGACGTAATATTTAACAAGCAAAGGAAATTTGAAAAATGTCCACCCAATGTCCACCGAATCTGACTAAAATTTCAATCTAAATTTGCCACAACTACTTATATAACTATAAATAGATTAGAAGAGAAGTGTTAATTGTTGATATTTTACAACCACCTGTTGATGTTAATGAACTTCCCACAGTAATTTCGAAGTCGGATGTTTTAATTAATATTAAACTATTTACGTAATATTTTTCATAACTTCTGGTGAAACTGGTTTAAGAGTAAAAGTAAAAGTAGTGAATTGTGGATATACATTACGGAAACCTTATACGTTACAATTTAATAAAATGGCGTACAGCCAAATTAAAACATTGATTTTTTAATATTTAATGAACTCTAATCGATATATTCCCGTTTTATACAGGGTGTTCCTTAAGTAGACATAAAAAATCCAGAGGTGTATTCTGGTGGTTTTTAATTTCTAACAGCTTGATATAATTTAACCAATCCATGTTTAGTAAAACAGTAGGTATGACACAAAAAGTTACCAGCTTTAGAAACTTACCAGTATCGGAGCTGTTTGGGGACATCTCAAGACATTAGTTTACAATGTTCACATTGAATCTGAGGGGCACTTACGTCAACAAATTGTGATGTGATTCTTGTCACATACTCTTGGAATTTTTACACGTGTTTGAGCTGCAATTTCAAGAAAATTTGAAACATGTATTTTGGTTGATGGTGGTCATTTCCAACAAAGTAATTCCACTGTTATTATTTTAAGTAATGTAATGACCAGGTATCTAAAAATTCACTTGATCAAATAAATCAATTTTGTTGCTAAACGGTTTGGAATACAAAAAAGTGTAAATATACATAATGTGAAGATAATACAACGGCGCATATATTTTATTTGTAATATTAGACAAGGCGATTTTTTTTTGGCAAATAATGATCGATGATACCGACACATCCGCCACTGGTAAGTTTCTAAAGCTGGTAATTTTTTGTTTCATATCTACTGTCATAGTAAATATGTACACCGAATTTCGTTAAACTATTTCAAGCGGTTTAGAAATTAAAAACTGATTTCTTTTTAATTTTTGCCACGCTGAAGCTGGGCAATGCCTGTCCTAAGACCCCAAATTTATATAACAAAAAACTTATTTTTGGCCACAGAATACACCCCTAGATTATTACCCTCTACTTAAGAAACACCCTGTATATACATAAAAGTTACAGTAAGTTTTTATATGTATGATTCCAGTTATTTTATTCAGCAGAATATTCACTCTTAGGAAATTAATATTTAATATTAAAATTCTAAATTATTTTTCACCCAATATAATTACAAATTTTGCATTGTAATTATCCTGTATATTTTTAAAAAATGGTGCATAAAAATTGAAATATGTTTAGAAATAAAATGACATAAATTGAACATTGAATGCATAGTTTTACAGTCGAATTATAAAAGGAGACGATTTAACTGTTTCTAAAATTATGAGTATATCTGCAATTCATAACTCATATACAGTACCTAATAAGTAAGTAAGACAACAATATTATTTTGTTGGAAAGTTATAAACTTTTCATAAAATATAACGATAACGTATTTATGCTAAGGTACGCGAAGGTGGCCTAACTTTAGATATACAAGCTGTTCTGTAAATAACTGCTGACATAGAGGAAGTGGATGTAAAAGGTCCCAACATGTTATAGTTAACCAAACATAACCTATACAGGGTTAACTATGACTAAGTACAAAAATTTTGACCACGTGCTCAGAGAGGCCTAAAAGACAATTAAAAAATTATTTCAAAAATATATCTAACCGCGAGCCTGACAGATGGCCAGTGACGGCGATAAATAAGAATTTAATATAGTTTTGAAAAAAAATTTTTTTGGCTTTATAAATAAGTTTGGAATTTTTTTGAAGAGTGATTCCGTTAATCCTTATTTTTCCCTATCCCCTCTTAAAATATTTGTACTAAGTCATAGTTAACCCTGTATACAAAGTTGCAAACAGGCCTTTAAAGTGAGGCCAAATATTTCGAAAAAAATAATATATCTGAATTACTTTATATAAATTTTGTACATGATTTAGGTTTATTATTGGTCTTCTTTGACTATGAGTTCAACTAAATTGAACATCCCAAAAATTAAACTAAACTTTTGTTTTTTTGATTGAATTTAGAAAGAATGATAATATCCCGTGCAGAATTTAATTTAAAACGCTTTTCTACTATAAGATTTTCAAAAATGCATTAATTAAAACAAGATTTTAATAGTGCTTATTAGAAGAAATCAAACTAATTTTTTTTAGTAGAGAATCAAAAAATGCAATGATATACTGGGTGTTTAATTTTAACCGGAAATGCTGGAGATATATTTTAGCTGTGTTCGCTACAAGGACTTTGCGATGTTGCCAAATTTTGAAATTTTTCGGATCAATATTATTTTTTCAGACGCAGTTCTCGGAGGAACGTTCTATATATACATATACACACTACATTGTTGTAATAATAATAAATGTTCCCCTTAAACGTTTATGAAATAAACGATAATAAAATTAAACCATTATTTCGTATAATAAACGTTTTTTAGACTATCCTATGTTGCTTGGGAGAATCCAAAAAATGCAATGATATACAGGGTGTTCAATTTTAATCGAAAATGCGAGATATATTTTAGTTGTGTTCGCTATAGAGACTTCGTCATTCAAAATTTTCGGATCAATATATTTTCAGACGCAGTTCTCGGAGGAACGTCCTATACCTATATACATATACACGGTACATGTTGTCAAATCTCACAACATAAAAAAAAAAACGAAGAGTTTAAAGCAAATTTCCATTCGTGAGGTTATGCTGCATACAAACCCACTGTAGCATCACTAACCACAGAAATAAATACCTTTATAAGGATACACACCCCTCTACTCAATGCTACTTTAAATTTGAATGTAAATTTAAACTTAATAAAATACAACACCCTATACAAATTCTTTTTTATTCCTGTAAAAACTAATATTTTGCGAAACAACATCTTATCGTAAACCGTTAAACTGTGAATTAAAATACATGCAATAAATTCAAATTAAAATATATGTAATAAAATGATAATAGGGCCTTTCGGAAAAGATAACCCGAGATTAGATAGATTACTATCAGCTGATTGTAGATCAGTTCCAAATAGAAATTACTTATTCAGCATTTTCGAACGCTTGGATTAGTTTGGTTATGTTCCCATAACAATTTTTAAATTTTTTATTTGAACTTAACCTCATGGTATAGCATAATATAACATAGCACAACTTAAAAACTGAAATAAAATATGTTCTATTTACTAGTTCTCAAAAACTGACCCATACTTAAAACTACACCCTGTGTAGTAAAATCTTCTATACTTTAAGTGCAGTTTGAAAAGTTAATTATAACTCGAGTGATTTAATTAAAAAAATAATAGTTTAAGATTAGTATTCTGAGAAATATATGCTATTATCCCTAAAGAACTGACCCCTACTTAAAAATTACACTCTGTATATAGTCTGTTTGGAAATGAAAGAGAGTAATAAAACCCCGAGATAAGAACCGGCCATGGGCGTGGTAATATTTCGTTTCAGATAATTATCGGGTAAAACTAATGCTAACAGGTAATGGGTGTACATTAGTATATTTTACTGGATACATCATAGGGCAGGAGTCAGTGTATTGTGACAGATCAATCCAGTCTTAGAGCTGAATATACGAAGACGTGCTAGTGCAGTAGAGTAAAATTCGACTTGTGTTTAGTGACTATTGTGCCAATGGATATAATATTGTTTGGGTAAAATGTCGAGATTATCAGATTACGCACCTGCTAACCGCGTGAAAAGATGTGCGCTGTCTCAGAATCAGAAGATTATTATGACAGACATGAACGCAGATGTTTTCGAAGAGTATTTCATTCACGACAGGCCGAGCGGACGCCTACGACTGCTTGGAGGAAAGCCGATATAATTCAATGGTTATCCGGAAAAAACATTTCTTTTGAAACGAATATGGCGAAAAAAGGAACTTTTGACACTTGTCAATCTTAATAAAGATCAGAAAAAATATGTTATCGATGAAATGGCAACAAATCGCCAAATAACGGTACTACGGTTACCACCTTATCACTGTGAGCTTAACCCAATCGAATTAGTCTGGACGCAGGTAAAAGGAGACGTAGCGCGAAATAATATGACGTTTAAATTAAGTGATGTGAAAATTTTGTTAAAAAATTCCTTGGAACGAGTAACTGCAGATAACTGGCAAAGATGTATACATCATGTACAACAAGAAGATAAGAAAATGTGGGAACTCCATAATTTAATTGACGTTACTGATCGTTATCAATCTAGGAGACGAAGATAATTCATCAGAATATTCATAGGGTGAATTTTAATATACCTACTTTTTTATTTTCTTTATTGTACATTTATACAACACTACATTTACTCACCATAATTTGAACTTTCAAAATACATATATTTTTGTGTGGAATAAAAGTCTTAAATTTTAATAAATATTTTGATAATAATACTGAATAATTTTATTTGAATTACTAAAAACCCTCTTAACCCGGTTATGATGCTTAAAGTAGCCTTATGTTTTGAAATGCTGTTTTTATATTGTTTTCTTATAACAGAAATGGACCGAGAAATTGAAGCGGCATAGACAAAGACGGATTGTCGGGGATTAAATTTTAGCTACCTGCTACGATTTAGTACAACCCAATTTAGTTTTTTTTAATAATACACCTCATCTATACCGATAATAATATCAAAATATTGAATATAAGCACCAGTACTACATTTATTTACGATTTGCATACATAATAAGCTTTTATTACTCTCTTTCATTTCTTAACAGACTATAGTAGAATAGTTGTCTTCTAGTATTAATGTTGTATTAAAAATAATATCAGATAATGCTTTAAAACAAGTTTTCGTGCTTTAATAATGGAGCCGAAAACATTATTTATTCTTATTATATCCTTTAAAGAATGCTTGTAGGTAAGAAGGCCAGCAGGAAATTAGGTTCCGTTATAACTGCTAAATGTAAATTTTGAACTTAGGCATGCATTGTAATTAAATTATACATAATTAAATACGTACTAATTACATTGTTTTAGAGAAGCTATTTTCTTCATTTTTTGTGTTGACAGAATCTTGTGTTACATCAGTTAATTCAAAATTTCATATAGGACCAAAAAGTACCGCATATAAATTATCAAAGTTGCATCTCTAATAGATGGGTAGTGAATATTATATTTGTGTTTTAATCATTTAAAGGCCATGATTTTATAAATCATCTAGTATAAGTTTTATTTGTATGTGTGCTAACTGTGTAGTTTAAAACTACATTGTAAATATATTATAATACATTATCAAAAATACATTTATTGGCGTATAAGTACATGTCAGTATAAACGAACCTGAAAAGGAAATACTTTTTTTTTGGGCAGACATTCTTCATAAAATTTTTTTGCTTTTCAGAGCGAAACGACTTTTAATTTTACAAAAATAAATCACGAAAAAATTAATTTATAATTAAAAAATGGTATCAAATATTGCGCTAGAGCAATTACATGTTTACTGCAGTTTACTCTCTTGTCATTCTACTTCAGCGTTTTGTGATCATGGCAAACACAAACGTTCAAATCGACGCCATATTTAATCCATTTTGTGTGAGATTGCATTACGTTTCAAGCAATTGCATATTTCATATTATTTTCAATCATATTTATTACATACTCGACGTGTTCACGCCGCGTGCAATAAACACTTACTTTTTGCACTTGTTGCATAATAATAATAATAATAATAATAGTTTATTTTCCATATCGACAATATACATTGTATAGGAATAGTCACAAAATAGTGAATACAGTTTAACTGTATTCAAAGTACAAAACATACACACATTAAGATAAAACAATAAATTACATATAATAAAAATAAGAATTAGAAACATACGTATATACATAAAATATATTTTCTAAAGTCAGTACATATATAAAATATCAACAGATCGGGACATTTAAGAGATTAATGCACATATACATATAAAATTACATGTACTCTGACAATGAATAAAAAGCCTTATCTATCAGATAAATTTTTAAATCTTTTTTAAACTTTTTTATGTTTTCAGTCGATTTTAAATAATTTGGAAGACGATTAAATACTTCTAGCCCGATATAATTTGGAGACATTTTGGTTACATTAAAATTAACTAATGAAATATAAAAGTCGTGTTTATGACGTGTATTGTAACTGTGAATATCTTGATTGAATAGAAATGAGTGAACATTGTTAAATACATAAATACATAATTCATAAATATATAAGGATGTCAACGTCAATATTCTGTATTTCTTAAAAAAAGGTCTACATGATTCAATGGAAGATATTCCAGCAATAGACCTAATAATCCTTTTTTGTGCAACAAATACAGTAGAACTAGAAGCCGAGCCAGCCCAGAAACATATGCCATATCTTAAAATAGAATCAACTTTTGCATAATAAATATTTAAAAGTTGATTTTGCAGTAGTACTGTTCGTAAATTTAAAAACATAAACATCAATTTATTTAAGTTGGAAACTAACTTATCACAGTGATGTATCCAATTCAAATTCTCGTCGACATAAAGACCCAAAAATCGTACTGCATCATGCGAAGAAGACAAAAAAGTGTCATTAACTTTAATAGTAATATTATCTACTTTTTTTTGGTAATTATGAATTTGTAATAAATTAGTTTTTTCAACATTAAAAAAAAGGTTATAATTATTAAGATAGCTTATAATATTATTTAAAGCGTCAGAGCATTTACGAGTTAAAACGTCATGATTCTTGTCAGAAATTACCAACGCAACATCATCTGCATAAGCAGTAAGATGACACCACTTTGCAGCAGAATTAATTTCATTAATATATAAGATAAATAGTATAGGGCCCAGGATAGACCCTTGTGGGACCCCAATGTCAACATTTAAAATTTTTGATTTAAACTGCGATGTCTGGTTATTGTTTGCCATATTTAAAGAGACAAATTGATGACGATCACGTAAAAATGATTTTAGCCAGTTTAAAGCAATTCCTCTGACCCATAAATAACTATTGCGCATTTGTTTTGTTGTACTGACATTAGGACGTCGGCGTCGACGGCCCTCCTATGCTTCGTATTCTAAATACAAGTAAACGGAAGCGAGCGCTATACGTCATGCTGTAGGAGCTAATGATGCCACACAGCAGTTCCCGAGAGTAAAATTATTATCTTACAGGCCTTAGGCGCGTCAGAAAATGATATATATTTTTTTCAGATAGCACTAAAATTACAAAATTTATTCAGAAAATGTAATTAAAAAGAATGCTAAAAGGTCAAACTTGAAATTTGTTCTTATTTTTTATAATAAAGATACTATACAGGGTGTCCCGAAATTAATGGGACACAGAGCAAGAGTAGATTAGAAAGTTTTCAAAGGATTCTTTTGAAAATTTAGATTAGAGGGTTGTCTGGGACGAGAAAAACGACTGGTACTTGCTGTATATGCTAGAGGGCGCTGCAAAATGTACTCTTGGTTGATAAAAACTGATTATAACTTTTTTATCAGTGTGTGTACGAAAGTTTTAATAGAAAAATATTGTTCTCCTATCTATTTTTCACAAATAAGGTATACTTGTTTTATGTCGATCAATTTAACCGTTTTCGATTTATTTCTTGTTTTTCTATTGCATGCAATAAAATGAAATAAAATAAAAGTTTATAGTTACTTATGTAACAAAATAAAGATTATTTTTAATAATAATTTAATTACATGCATCTTATTCGTTTGATAAATTATTGTTTAATATTAAATAGTGCTTCTTTATTTCTTAATAAATTCCTAGCATTTAAAATTGCTTGCCACAGCTCATCCCGTGTATTAATAGAGCCACTATAAACTTTTGATTTCAAAATACCCCAAATACTGAAATCCATGGGGTTTAAATCTGGGCTTCGTGCGGGCCATGAAAACGTCCTGCCGCGACCTATCCACCGTTGGGGAAATTGTGCGTTAAAATAGTTTCGCACCTATACAGAAAAATGGGCAGGGACACCGTCTTGCATAAAAACATATTGTGTCACATTTAAAGGTAAATCATCAATAAGTTCCTCAAAATCATGTTCTAAGAAATGTAAGTAAGAACGGTCAATCACATTATATGGCAATTCAACAGGGCCCAGCACATCATTTCCAACAGTACCACACCAAATGTTTATCTTAAATTCATAATGGAAATGACGTCCTCTTAATACATGCGGGTTTTCAATATCCCAAACACGTATTTCTGAAGTTGAAAAGAGTAAATGTGGCTTCGTCCGTAAACAGCACCTTGCTTAAAAAGTGTGCATCATCATTGTGCCGGTCTAATAAGACAAAATTGTCCACTATCTGGAAAATCTGTAGGTAGTAATTCTGCACTGGGCTAAGGTGATACGTGTATAGTTTTTCATAATGAAATAATCTATGAATAGATGATTTAAGTACCGCTACAGCCGCAGACATTCGTCGTAAACTTGTTTCAAGATTTTCTGTTACACGAAGCAAAATATCCTCCTCTTGTTTTGGAGTAACATTTGTTGAGCGGCCAGCATCTCATCTTTTAGGACGAAACGATCCAATATATCCTAACTGGTCATAAAGATTTTTAGATAATTTGTGATTTGGTTGTAATCTATATGGGTAACTTTTTAAATACCTGCGACACGCACGACGTCCGTTAACATTTTCTTTTGCATAAATACATACCATATCTCGCATTTCTTCATTAAAAAATAAATTATGGCGAGGCATTTTCACGCGATATTATTAATTGTGTAAACAGAAACTTAAACAAATACACTATTTAATTATTATTATTATTATTATTATTATTATTATTATTATTATTATTATTATTATTATTATTATTATTATTATTATTATTATTAAACTAAAGGGATGAGCAGAGGCCAAAACCTATTATGCTCAAATTACAAAGGCAATTACAACATATTTAACAAATTGAAACATCATATCAGTTGATTCTTTTTAAATGTGTCATATTTATGCTTAAAACTGTTAACACTTCCAGAAGTTACAACATCACTAGGTAGTTGATTTCATCGGTTAAACACTCTGTTTCAATAACAACTCTATCTTATGGATGTCTTGAAGTTCTCCTTGCGTAGTTTCAACTGGTTGCCACGTAAGCGGTCATCTGTGTTTAATGTCGGCAACGCAACAATTTCTTCATTGAAAATCATATCGCCTCTAGATCTGCGTAGTGGGAGATTTAGGATTTGCAGCCTCTCATGATTTAACATAAGTTACTTGTCAATCAGCTAATTATCAATAGTAACATTTGTTTTCAAATAATCAAAGGTTACTATGACAGTTTTACGTAAGTAACTACAAACTTATATTTTATTTTATTTTATTGCATCCAATAGAAAAACAAGAAATAAATCGAAAACGGTTAAACTTATCGACATAAAACAAGTATACCTTATTTGTGAAAAATAGATAGGAGAACAATATTTTTCTATTCAAACTTTCGCACACACATTGATAAAAAAGTTATAACCAGTTTTTATCAACCAAGAGTACATTTGATAGCGCCCTCTAGCGTCTACAGCAAGTACGGATTCGTCCCAGAAAATCCCTTAATCCAAATTTTCTTCAAAAGAATCCTTTGAAAACTTTCTAAGAATTTTAAGAATTTCGAATTCAAAATTTGAACTTTAACGCCCTGTAACTTTTTTATTAGCCACAAATAGACCAAAGCAAGTTTGGCTTAATCGCATTATTTTGATGTAAGGAATATGCTCTTGCTCTGTGTCCCATTCATTTCGGGACACATATAATACTTAAATTTATAGGTACTTACTTCGCATAAGCTTTTTCTAGTAATCCGGGCCAAAAGTGATCGGAGTGCTGCGACTGAAGGAAAGCCAATCTACCGTGTACAGTTGGTAGACGATCATCCACAAGAACTTCCGTCCACTCGCCACACCACCACAACCGGAATCGAAAAACTCCTGAGTACTGTTCTCCATTAAATGACTGATCTGCTGGGACTACTCTGTAGAACAATCCTTTGTTCAGGTACAAAATGCCGAGGCAGGACACCAGCCACCTATCACCTACATTTAATTAAGTTTTAGATTAATATTAAAATTTTTCGGCATTGTAAGGGAAATGATATATAACTATAAATTGTATTTTACAGTTACAGACGTCGCGAATATGTTTCACATACAATGTCATTATGTCATACAACTACAAAGAAAAATACTTATTGTTGGATTTAGGTTTCTGTGATTGAACAAGTTTTCTTCCTCAGAAGTAACTATTACAGATGAAGTTATCTGTGCGGTATTTATATCTGATTTGTGAGCTGGTTCACAATGTCCCGATGCCAGGATTTGAAGTAATTGATGAATTATTTTCAAATAGCAGGTGTCATCTCTGTTGAAATTATTTAGATTTTACTGAACTATTGTCTCGCTGTATAGCCTTGATCAGAATCATCTTTTTCACTAGAATCTTGGTTCTGAATACCCTGTATCTGTTTTATACTTTACAACTACCAATTGCTTCCTGTTCTATTTCTCATTGGTACTTATGCTTCTCTAACCCTATGCTAACATCTCCCCCTGAATGTCTAAAGTATATGTTGCCGCATGTATACGGATGATATATACACCAGGGCTTTGGGCTATACCTATTGCTCTTGTAGTTGGGAAAAACTATCCCTATCGTCCTTGTGGTATTGTTGATAGCACCGATACCTGGTTTCTTAGAAAGCAGTCTATTTTGTCAATATATTCTTATATATAGGTTGAATAAATTGTTGCTAGATATTCCTCTTTTTCATTGATCTTCTGATATTGTGTTCAATGTTTCTGTGGCATCTATTTGCTACGAAAACGGATCATAGATGATGTAGTTCTTCCAAGTGCTATAGTTCACAAATGGTTAATTCTAGGTGCTCACGATCTCTTGTTTCTGAGTTGGAAGATAATACGGGTCAGTATTTAAATATCAGCATGAGTAGGCTTTCTATAGTCACGGTATCCTAATGTGCATTAGATATTATTTGAGAATAAAAGAAAACCGGTTTTTTTCAATTTCACAATACAACTGATGCCAGGATCCATTCCATTAGTGTTGTCCTTGTACGTTGTCATATCCATGAGGCCATATGATGAATGTACCATAAATATTATCTGAACCAACACTATGATTTTAAAACCGCGCCTGTTTACAACTCGAAGGCCTGTTTCTTGAAGATTTCCACGAATATATTTGTTAAAGCTGTGGGCAAAAGTGAACGCATATCTACCCCGTCAGTTTGTCCATAGTACTGATTCCTAAACGAGATGAAGACTCATTTGAAGTCTACTAGATTCTCATCTTTGCCTTTTATGCTGAGCTTTGGCAAAGTTCTCTTAAAGCTTCTTTGACTGAACCAATCTGAAAAGCTTACTAGAATATTATCTAAATCTAGTTAAATTTCCTTGATTTTGGATGAAATATTCAGCGTTCTCGACATGAATATCATCCCCATAAGATCTACCTATAATTCCGAGTAGAAGGTATTGGAGCATGAGAGAAAATTCTGATCCAGATGTCGGACCGGAACGTCACAAGTCAGTGACTTCTATCTAAATACTGGAACATCATGAACTAGTGATTATATCAAATATAAATATCGACCAGAGGAATTAATTCCCAGTTTAATTTTTTTTTTTCATTTCAGTTACTTCTGGAAAAGTCAAGGAACCAATGACGTGGCAACCAACTCGGCAATTGTTAAACCAAAAATACTATATAAAGCAATAATATATATACGTCATTAAATACTTTATCTGAATTTCTACACCGAAAAAAAAATAGTAAACGTTTATAGAGTTGTAGACCTGTGTACTATGATTTGTTGTGATTATAGCTCCAAATACAATTTGTAGTATTATTTCACATACTATTATGCTTACAATTTTGTAATAATAATCTCCAAATATTATTTTACTACAACAGAAATGTTGAAACACTACATACATTGTTGTACCATCTACTAAGTTTTGGGAGATTATTGACACAAAGACTGCGACAGTTTTGCCAGTATTTTTGTAACCCCCACTACAAGAGTTTACAAAAATATTTGTACATTAATAATTACCACTGAATTATTTAAAAAATTACTCAATGGTAGTGTTTTTGCTATTTGTGTTGCAAATGAGGAATTTGGGGAACAAGTACCTCTGCGGACTAATGTCCCGATCAGCATTAGCATCTGAAAGACCTACAGCAAACAGTCAAAGTCATTCGTCTGGCACATCTGACATATACCGGATTTTAGCTTGTTGGCTCTCATCGGTAAACCATAGTCAGGTAGAAGTATCTCTCGATAAATCTCTAACTGTTCGTGGCTGTCACACCCAACATAAGTAAACCTGAGTACCTACACGTGTAAGCTTTTACATCTAGCACCTACTGGCTTACTCAATGCTGGACACTTGGCGGTTGTCTCTGTAGTTTGCTAATGATGACTAACAGTGTTGTATTAATACAATCTATAAATATTCTTATTTTGCACTATACTCGCATTTTAAATCTTACAATATGATATTTATTACAAAATATAGTAAAAAGTTTTACAATTATATTAAAATTTACAACACAATTACTACAATACTTTTGTATTTACCACAACAACGAACTATATGGTTAATACATTTTGTAGTTCATTCTAAGACAACATTTTAAAGACACATTTATGTTAACAGTTTCAGTTCTATTTCTTTCAGTGTAAAAAATTAAATACTTTTTTTTTAGTAATTCAAAATGTATTATGCTTGCTACAGACAATGCGTGAATTCACGATGATTTGTATCACTTATTTCTTTTAATGTTATATGTTATATATGAACTAAGAATTTAATAAAACAATTATTTTTTTTGTAATATTATTAATATTAAACATAAAATGTGGAATTAATTCAGCATAATAACAACAATATATTCTTAATTGAATTTGCAATTACTATGTATACAGATAGATGTGTTTTAATGCTACAAGTAGTAATGTTTTGATTAAAATTAAAGAGCAATTTGTTTCTTTAGATTAGTCACTAATTAGTACTCTTAATCAAGGATTTCCTGCTTGGGATAATAGAATTTTATTCCTATAAAAATTAACCTGATATATCCGTTTTCAGAAACATGAATCCACTTATATTTATAACTATGTTATGTTTATGGTCATGCTTTCACTAATATTTTGAAATATGTAGTGTATTTGAATTAGCTCAGCAATTAGTATAAAAAGTAAAACTATATGATTTTATCAAGAGACGGGCAGTTAGATAAGTATATAATAATTTAATAAAAATTTGAGGACTATATGACAGTACAGCTTTGTAACACTCCGAAATGCGGCTAATATGGCTAAATATTTTTCGTAGATAGTGCTGCGCACATTAACATTCATCCATAGATGTGACAGTGGATATTAGCATCCGGTGTTGACAAATAGAAGTTTCCGGAGATATCGGCGGTTAGAATTTTAATGCTTTAATGAAACAAATAGATATTTAAAGGGGAAAGTTGTGCTGCCATACTTTAATGCGGTTTGGTTGAATTAAAACGTTATGCTAAGCACAGATTAGCTACACTCTTGCAATTGCTATTTCCTCCAACCTTTGTACATTGCCGAGGACCGAGAATTCTAACGATTAAAAATCGATCAAGAGAAGTGTAAAACGGAAAGTGGTAAAATTCTTCGATTCGTCACCATTAAGCAATATCGCTTGCTTCCTTTGTGCGAATCATCAGTTTCAACTGATCAAATACTATTTGTCGGAATAATTTATAGTTTCGGTTTTTGGAATAATTTGGCTTTCGATTTCAATTAGTGTTTGCATCTTGTCTTGCTCTTTCTTGATCTTGTGAAACAAGAAATATTGTTACAGCAAGAAGTGTTGCAAATATAAGAAGGGATAATATTTAAGTGAATATTAGAAGAAAAATTAAATATTGCATTTTTGTTGTAGGTATACAGGGTGATTCAGGTTTAATCTTGATTACTTCAGAAATCGATAGAAAAGGTTAAAATAATGTGCATTTGTGATATAAACTTATTTCCTAAAACGCATCGTTTCCGAGAAAGAGGGTGTTGAAGTAGGAATTTTTTCCTCGTTTTCCCTCTTTTGAACCACTTATCCGATTTAACACTCCTTATGATCTTACATTAGCTTCTAAAGTTTGAACTACCTACCTCTCTTAGAAGTGCATTTTTTCTTAACACTAAGAACACTCTTTAAATAATACTTTTGACAATGATTTTCGCAAACGTCAGTTTACACAAATCACTGAGTTTTGTTTTCATGGGTCGCTATAACGTTAAATGAAATTTACGCGACTGGTGCGCTACACTCTCACCAATTTCTTTGAATATCTCAGAAACAAGACCAAACGTCGAAAAAAAACAAGTGACGAAAAAGTTTCGTAATTAATCAGGTCAAAGTGGTGTGTAGATGTTTTATTGAAATTATTATTTTTTTTTTTGTAGATTTGAAATAAAGTAAGAGGGGGAGTTCAAACTTAAGAAGCTTATGTAAGATCATAAGGAGTGTTTGTTTTCCGAATTTCACTTAAACCGAATAAGTGGTTCAAAAGTTGTGAGAGAAAAAAATTTCTACTTCAACGCCCTCTATCTCGGAAATGATGCGTTTTAAGAAATAAGTTTATATCACAAATAAACATTATAACCTATTCTATCGATTCCTGAAGTTATCAAGATTAAACCTGAATCACCCTGTATAGTCTGCTTGATTATAAAGGCTCTGAGTTATAATTTGTTATCTATTTTTAGACATCCTGTAAAGTATATATGATAAAGTGATTCACAACTTATATAAACAAATTTGGGAATAGAATGGTCGTGAAATATGGAGTCAATAACGTAAAAAAATGTTTGTAAAATTCTTATAGTTTCCGAGAAAAATACTATTGAAGTTCTAGTAGTTTCAACCTTCACATTGCTTCAAATATCCGATTACTTATCGTATTAACTTTTTTGTGATGCAAGTATTTACATAAGTTTTACAAATATCAAAAACGGCTTTCGTGTATAGCAACTCGCAGTTGGTGGATATCGTTTTAATTTATGGTGAAGTCAAAATGCTTTAGCAGTACGATTTCCCGGTAAACTTGTACCAAATGGAGCTACTTTTACAGGGGTGTGCAGTCAGTGCAAGTGTAGTGCAAACGCTGGCGTGACACGGGAAATTTTCAACCAAATCGTGGAAGAGATTGAGGTCCAGAGCGTCTACGGCATATTGCAGCAGTGTGCCGTATCATATATGAGGTTCAATTATATCCGTACCATGTACAGCGTGGGAGGACCGGTATCATGACCGTCACGATATCCTGACTTTAAATCATTTGGACTTATTTTATGTCCCCTGAATCAACCTGTATAAACATTTTTAAATTGTTTACTCTCATGCTCATTTTTTTGTATTCACACTGCAGATGAGTGGCAATATCATCGATATTTTTTTTAAGTGACATTGTATATTTTTTTCAGATTTTGATTCCTGTTCCATTCATAATAAACCTATAGCATATCAACTTCATCATTAAAATCATTAATTTTATTATAAATTAAATTTGAATGGTGAGAACAATTACAAATAAATCGATATGTGGCAGATAGCAGTATGCACAATTGTTTTTCCAGCACCTTTGATATGATTTAGAAAGCTAGCACTGCAAACTAAAGTTAATGGCTGAAATGTTTTTTATTTTTTCTCAGAAATTCTTTATGCAAAGGCATACAAAATTTATATGGTTAAAAAGAGAATCAAATAATCTATCAAAACGTGTAAAAAATATATAATGCTATTTAAAAAAATATAGCGATGACGTCACCATTAACCAGCAGTGTGACAAAAAAAATTGTGCGTGAGAATGAAGAAAATAACATCCCATTTAGCTCTAGACCTTTATAATCAAACAGACTGTATACTTTTTTAAAGGACATCCATCACATAAAATTATTTTTAAAATCAAAGCTAGCTTACTGAGTCTAGATTCAGTTCTGCTCAAGATTTTCTTAAAATCTATAATATTGCGTACCATTCTAATTTGAAGAAGGATGAGTTGTTGCATATATATAGTCAAGAGAATAATTTTGCAAAGAAATATGTTATTAATGAAATGGATGCGGCTCATGGACATACCGTTCTACGATTGCCTTCATACCACTGTGTTTTTAATCCCATTGAATTAATATGGTGTCAATTAAATAGTATAAAGAAATAATACCTTTCCAAAATTTAACGCCAGTGAGGTGGATAAAATTACATCAGCTAATTGGAAATAAATACGTCGAACATATAAAGAATTGAGGGAGATTATATGTACAAACTGCACCAATTGATTGGGCTAACTATAAGTGGCTTCATCATAACTGTCGATGAAAATTCGGATACAAGTGACGTGACGAATGTTAGTGGTAGTGTTTTTCTTATTATAACGTATAAGTATTTTTTTACTGTTTTTTATGGTGTCGTTATTATGTAGTATATGGGAAATATATTTTTGTATAATTATTTTTTTATATATTTTGGTTTGAAGAAGAATATATTAATTATTTATTATTTTTTTCTCTGTTTTCTTTTGTTCCCCTTATGTACACTTGCCCTACCCAATCCTAATCCCACCCTCCTGGCAGAGAACGCTCCTATCTCCTTGTGGTCCTTGCTAAGCAATAATAATTTAAAATTACATAATAACATCGAACACTTAATAATAACAGTCATAATTATATTCATTATTATATACTTAATTTTATTATTATTGGCGAAATTGAACGAATACTGGTAACGGACGTAAATATGGTCCTGTCTACGGATGACAAATTCCTGACAAGAAAAGCTGTGACGTTTCTATGATTTTTTTTATTCTCTTATATCGATGAGATAAAGTATATGTGTTTTTATGTTCAAATTATGATTTCCAGCTGTAATATCATCGTGAAAGAATCCGGGTAGGTCCTAGACGGCACAATAACAACACATCGTCATCCAAACTGCTCGGAGAACATCAATAAATACAAAATTATTTTTGAAGCTTCGCCTGATGTTTGAAAATGTTCGTTGAAAGGCAGCCATCTTCTCTTGCAATTCTGTTCCACAGCGAAAATCTTCAATGTTTGGCAAGAACCCGTCGTGAAATGGAAAATTTAGCTGGAAAATCGCGAAAAAGTAGAAATTAAGATAGATTACAGGTACGTAGGAAGGTGCCACGATGACTAGTCGCTTTGCGACACGCGAAAAATTAAAAAAAATCTGTGGAAGCGAGAGAGGATGATTTTTGTCATGTATAAAATATTTTTGGAAAGCTCAGTTGCCGGTCTTTCCAATGGCGTAAAAATATACAGAGTGTTCCATTAAGAAGAAAAACAAAGATAGGCCTACATCTCGGAAATGCGATATTCAATTATTGTTTTTGTGGTATATACACACAATGTCAAACGTCTTAGACTTTCCCTGCTCATGTTAAAGAAATCTTTTTGTCAGAAAAAACAAATACATTTATAAAAGTATATTGTTTTCAGAAGATTTTTTTGTGAAAAGAATAAGATTTATTAAATCGAAAAGAAGTAACAAAGCAAGTTCTCTACTTGACTAATAGTCGGTATGACCTCCACTACGTTTTAATAGCGTATTGACACGTCTGTGCATTGAGATAATCAAGCGGTTAACGATCTCTTGTGGAATACTGTTCCATTCCTCTTCTGCCGCCACGACTAACTCATCTACAGTCTGAGGTGGAGGAATATGATTATGAATGGCTCTAGCAACCAAATCCCACATGTTTTCAATATGGTTCATGCCAGGAGAGCTGGCTGGCCAATCTAATCTATTGATATGTCCTGCGTCGAGTGTCTCTTGAACCCTTCTTGCACGATGTGGTCGAGCGTTGTCGTCCACAAACACAAAATTTTTACCTAATTTATTACGTAGGGGGTAGATAATGGGCGTAATAACTTGTTCGATGTAAATTTGACTGGTATATTCTGTGGTATGCGAATTAATGCTCTCGCGCCCACTGGAGACGGTCAGCACAATGCCTTGGAAGTACCCCGACATACTTGGCGCCCAGAAAAACGTTTGGACAGGAATTTTTAGAGTTCGCATTGTTAACCCATTTTTTTACATGGAAATTTAACCGGAGAAATGTATGTTGGATAATGTCATTAATCTCGCTGTAAAATTTAGTTCTCTCAGTGTATGTATTGTTCGAGTCATTGCCTGGATGAAAGTAACATCACCGTAAACCACTCAATAACCTTGTCCTTGCTCAGAACCTATCATAGCAGAAATGAAGCATGGTATAATACTTTGCAGTAACTTTATGCCTTACACTCATTTGTTCCTAATACATCTGGAGTTGGTTATGGGCAGGAATGCAGAAACTTTCACCTTAATTATTGTTACGCTCTGTAAATAATTTTGTACGTTTAAATTGTCATAAAATCTAACACGGATTTAGTACTAAATCTTGAATTAGGTAATAGAAAAAGACTATTTTAATTATTTTTTGTTTTGGTCAACAATTATCAGAAATCACTGAATATAAGAATTACATTGCTTAATATTTTGTAATGCATAGATTAAGCCAAAATCTATTAATTAATTTTGTATTAATATATATCTACATATTTATTTATATGTTTCGATTGTTGTTTTCTCAAGAATTTTGTACAGATTGTCTTACGGTGGCGACCCATTAGAATATTTCAGAGAATACTTCAATTCAAATTTTGAAAATTTAAGCTTTGGAGTTTTCGGGAACTATAAGATGGTGAAAATTTGTTACCGAATTTGCTCTTATATACTTACACTTTCCTATAGCTTTTTTTTAATGTTTCTGTTATTGATGGTTTTTCTATGAAATTGCTAGCAAGTTTAAAAAAAAAAACAAAAAACGATATTTCATAATTATCAGGTCATCATTTGCTTGGTTGGTTTGTTTTTTTTGCTAGCAATTTCAGAGTCATCTTTATAATAAATTGGACCATTTAAATTATTTCAATAACAGAAAAATTAAAAGAGATAGATATAGGGAAGTGTAATATGGACAGAGGGTTAAATTCTAGGGAAAGGAGTGCAGTGCAGGAATAAGGGAAACCTGGAAAACCTCATTAATTAGGGAGGTAGTCAAACGTCGACCAGTATCAATCTCTCACATTGACCCAAGCCAACATTTTTCCACCTATCATACCTGCAGGGAGGGTGCGAATATAGCTCATATACGGTCTACCGGTCACCAGATAGATATGAATTTTAAATTGATTTTTTATCAGCTTTGGAAACCTTATATCTAGGAAACGATGCCCTTGGGACCTTAGGTTTATATAACAAAAAACCTTAATTTTAACCGCAGAATACGCTCCTGAATTCACTGTACGAAATTAACGAACACCCTGTCTAAGTTTTTATATATTTTTAGGTATTAATAATATTGTGTGAAACTAACTACTCTGTGGACAAAAGTCCCAACCAGCGTTGAATTACACCCACAATATCTACCCATATATTCCTTATTATTAGCTTTTGTAACATTTCGTATTCCTACTGCCAAAAGTGAAGTTAGATATTTATAGAGTGTTTTCATTAAAGCAGGTTAGTAAATTTAGATAGATTAATTTCTTTAGATAATTATTGAATAGAGCTTTGTCTGTGGAATTGTTCATTAGCATACCTAGATGTATCAGAGAACATACATATGACTTTATTGATAGGAATTGTAGGAGATTTGATTTATATTAGCTTGAAATACCTTTCTAATACAGTAAAAAACCCTAAGTATAGTATATGTATACCTGTACATTATAACTATGCATTAAATTTTAGATAACATTTGGAGTGATCTGTTGTATAAAGAATATCATACTAATTAATCCAGGAAGTTCATCTTGCTTTTGTAATTAAGCATTTTGGTTTTATAGCGTCCAACGCACCTACACACTTCGACGTAAGTTATTAGACACCTACTGGATCACTTTTTATTAATTTTTAGATACACCATTCCGGGTTTGGATATTAATAAAATGATTTGAATTGGAACAGCTATCTCCCTATCTGGTTTTCCACCTAATATACAGGGTGAATCTTAAATAAGTACAAATATTTTAACCAGCAGTATAGTTTTGTGTGTAGAACACATAATTAATAGTTTTTTTACAAAAAAATCAGAAATAAAAAAGTGAAATTTTAAATAAATTTCGTAATTTTTCAGCAGAAAACTTGTTGAGGACCGCTGGCCTAGACAGACCCTTCATACTTTTATGAGTCATAGTGCTGCAGACTGAACGTGTGGTTCACAGTGTTGCCAGTATTACACAAATGTCTTTGCTTCAAGGAAGAAAAAATCTCAACTTTTAGCGAATTTTGTCAAGTGTAACATTTTATATTATTTTTTATTATCAAACTGTCATTGACTGTCATGACAGATTATCGAAAGCCCAAGTCAAACTTGTTAACCCCACATAATGCATGAAAATAGCAATAAAATTTGCTAAAAGTTGACATTTTTTCCATTTTAAATAAAAAACGCGTGCATAGTTTTTCGTTATTCTTCATAAAATAACTTAAGGAAATTGTGTTTTGTGTCCCTTTCTAACAGTGTACAATGACATTTAACACGTGAAATGTGGATTACTGATTAAATAGTTAATTTTTTAACAAACAGGTAAGCTTGTGTGCACGTTTATGTATAATTTTTGAACATTGGACATAGTAATATCACGTAATATCTTCCTAAATATTTTACGGTAGTATTGAACTTGCGGAAATTCATTTTTAATCGTTGAAGTATAGTAAGGTTAGTTCAGATGTTAAAATTTATGTTAATATTGCTGCGTATCATACTACATACCCAATTTTACTGTACTTATGCTTAAAACAAGTATTTTTAAAATAGAACTATTACGTTAAAGGAAACGTAATATTTATATTGGAGGAGATATGGCAACCTCGCAACAAATCATATGTTTCATTACGTTGTTGGATGAAAAATCAGCCAGCGGTCCTCAAAATGTGGGTATTTTTTTAAAAAATTAATATCTCCGTAAATATTAGAAATTTTTAAAAATGGCTTTCACTAGACTGATTTAAATGACGAACTACACCAGCAGTTAAAATATTTGTACTTATTTAAGATTCACCTGTATATTGATATAGTTTGTAAAATATTTTATATGATTAAAGAATAACTAACAAACGTACCTTATTAAATTATCACAACAATTCTGTCTTTTAAATAATATTGTCATTATATATTTTTGAAAATTCAGTCTCGTAACATTGGTAATTTTATGATTGATAATAATTTGTGGTTCGGTTGAAATTATAGTACCTAAACAGAAATATCAGACATTTTTATGCCTATGGCTGAATCAGCAACTTTTGTATAATGCAGGCTATCTCATGACGGTCCATTAGAATATTTCGGAGGCTACTTTGATTTCAATTTTGAACAATAACGTATAAAACCCATATAAAAGAAATGTTACGAAACAAACCTATTCCAAGTGTCCTCGTGCTATAATTTTTTTGCAAATCTAAAGTTTCTAGATTGACCGATAGAGACTTTAGAGTAACCGATATTTATCTACTACTTTAGTACGTATTTCTTTTGCATTCTCAAATTAGTAGTTTTTTATTAATTACTTTTCCATTTATCATCTACTGAAATATTTCACTATGAATCGTTTTATCTATGTCTGGTTCATTATTTACTCTTTTTTTATACCGTATTATTTAGATATATGATAGACATTTGCTATTAATAAAGCGATAGATGTTAGATTAAATTTGCTATATACTACCATCAAGTAGATAATGTTATTGTGATTGAGTTTTAAGCTATTATACCTACATAGTTTTACATCGTGCAAGCTGAAGCATTAATATTTAAAAGAGATGTAGATGATGATTATCATTTGTTACAGATATTTTAAAAACTGATTCACTTTACACAGGGTAGTGTAAATTTATCGTAGAATTTTCTTAACTCCGAACCGATGAAACTTATTTTTTCTAAATGAAACACCCCGTATATTAATTGAAAACTGTTATAGAATTGCATCCTCTATCTATCTATATTTACACTTGCCTATATCTATATTTTTTAATTTTTCTGGTATTGACGATTTTAAGTAATTAAAATGATATAATTTCTTACAAGGATGGCTGTGAAACTTAAAAACAATACAACCAATAAGTCATCACTTGCTCAGTTATTTTGTTTTTAGTTTCTAATAATTTCACAGTCATCCTCGCAAGAAATTGGATCATTTTAATTACTTATCACAAATACCGTCAATAATCTAAAAATTAAAGGAGATATGTATACAGGGTGTCCGGAAAGTCCGTCAGCAAACTCCGTGACGTGATTCTACGGGTTAAAATAATAGCAGTTTGTAAGGATTTTTTTCGAATTCTCAATTGTTTGCAAGTTACAGTTTGTCAAATTTCAATTTTTTAAATTTTTCTTTCTAAATAACTTAATTCAAATTCGATTAATCTCTCCTTTGGTACACCCACTAAGTACATCAAGCTCTATTGGAACATTGAGAGAAGAGTTTCATTATACGCCGCTAGGGGGCACTTTACCTAGAACTCAAAATTTGTATTATTCATAACTTTTTTTCTTGCTAGATATAACAAACATTTAAACATTTCTGGAAAGAGAAACAATTTTATAAAAAAATATATACTCTTTATTCAAGTCGATAAATGTAACCGTTTAGCAGAAAATCGCTATTAAAGTTTTATTAAAAATCAAATTTTTGACAGATTTTCAGTCATATTTTATCATAATAAATGTTCGTAATGACCTTCATTCACTTCGATACATTTTCTGACACAAAAATGATCGTCTGACACCGATATTGTTTCAAATCACTTCACATCCACCGATAATCCTTTGACGAAGATCGTTGACGTCATTTACAGGTGTATCATAAACTATCGACTTCAAGTGCCCCCAAAGAAAAAAATCCATAAGATTGAGGTCGGGTGATCGAGGTGCCCAAGATACCGGTCCACCTCTACCGATTATGATATACCTCATTTAAATACGCACCAACAGGCAAACTAAAATGCGGAAGTGCGCCATCTTGTAATAGCCACATATTCGCTCTTGTTCTTAAAGGAACATCGTCAAGCAAATTTGGAAGATCGGTTCGAAGAAATTCCAAGTAACTGTCACCATTTAATGTTCCATTAAAGAAGTGAGGACCCAGTAGTTGATCTCCTATGCTCTCTTGCTTCGATGAGTATTATGATAATTTGTAACACCATCTCTTGTAAAACCAGCTTCGTCGGTAAATAAAATCTTATTAATAAATGAATTATCCTCATCATATCTTTCTACAATGCTATTACAGAGCCGTAGACGACGCATTGGATCTTCATCATAAAGAGCTTGTACCTTTTGGACGTGGAATGGATGAAGAAGTTGCTCATGCAGAACCTCCCAAACTGAAGAACGAGGTATACCCTCCTGAGCAGCAATTTTTCATGTGCTTATAGCTGAATTTATCTCTACTGCATCCAGCACTCTTTCTTCCTTTTCTGCAGTTCTCGTGGTTCTTGGTCTTCCTGTGTCATAATTATAATTTTTAAAAGAACCTTGCTCCCCCAGACGTCTATAAATGTTGACGAATGTTTGGGCATGTGGTACTCTTCTATCAGCGCTTGTTCTGCATTACCATTTGCTTGTCCGTAACAAAATACCATATCACGGTATTCAATATTTGAGTATTGCTGGGCCATTTCTCAGATTTTTATGGTGAAAAATCAGACTTATACCTGCTTTAAACAATTTTCGTGATAATGTCAAACAATAAAATTACTAGTGACATTTATTTGAAGCAAAGCATCTTGATTAATTAAAGAAAGAATTATCAAAAATTTGATTTTTAATAAAACTTTAATAGCGATTTTCTGCTAAACGGTTACATTTATCGACTTGAATAAAGAGTACATAATTTTTTATAAAATTGTTTCTCTTTCCAGAAATGTTTAAATGTTTGTGATATCTAGCAAGAAAAAAAAGTTATGAATAATACAAATTTTGGGTTCTAGGTAAAGTGCCCCCTAGCGGCGTATAATAAAACTCTTCTCTCAATGTTCCAATAGAGCTTGATGTACTTAGTGGGAGTACCAAAGGAGAGATTAATCGAATTTGAATTAATTAAGTTATTTAGAAAAAAATTTTAAAAATTGAACTTTGACAAAGTGTAACTTGCAAACAATTGAGAATTCGAAAAAAAATCCTTACGAACTGCTATTATTTTAACCCGTAGAATCACGCCACAGAGTTTCCTGACGGACTTTCCCTGTAGTATAGGTGTAATATGGACAGATAGAATAAAATTTTTGTTTAAATATACAGGGTGGAATTTTGGCGGTTCGAAATTAAGCAAATTTTGGTCTCGACCGTTAGAGGTACATATAAAAAAGTCCCCCTAAAATTACACGTATAATTCAAATATGTAAAAATATACAAGGTGTTCCATAGGAAATAAGCAAGTAGATGGCGACCTTCGGTATAATCAGAAGTTCTACAAAAATGACTTTATTTTATTAAAAGAGGGCACCCGAAAATTCCGAAGCCTAAATTTTAAAAGTTGCAATCCAAGTAGTCTCTGAAATATTCTAATGGATCGTCACCGTAAGACAGTCTGTATAATTGTATAGAAACATCGGTCATATTACATTAATTATGGTGACAGTTATAGAAAATTTAAATGTTTGCAAATTTAATTTTTTGCCACAACGGTTCTCTTTGTGATCAGTCCCTATAAAACCGTGTAGGCTCCATATTTAATTTTTCAAATATGACCAATTAAATTTTGTATAACTTCCGCTGACGAATTTGCTCAAGGCTTCTCATACTCACCCATTTTTCCAGGATTAATATCGAACTGCGCTGGTCCATCTTGTACAAATCCTGGTCTAGCACATAAGTCCTAAAACAATAAATTGGGTATTCAACAGATCATTGAATACAATGAAAAATATATGTTTGTTTCAACATCCTGCATGTCCAAAAACAAAGTTCCGGCTATTTGGTCAAAAAACTTAGGTTTTCTATTGAATTTCCAAAGTAAGATTTTAAGTTTCTCCAATTAATCGTAAAACACATTTTTTCATGGTGACAACAGAGGATGGCCTTTATTCATTCAGTTATTATTAGTAGTTTTGCAATTCATTGTATATTTCTACGCATCTAAATAATTGAGCATACCTCTTTCTCAGAGTAACCTTATTTGCTATCAAGGTTATCTTTAATTAACTTTAGATTGCATTATTACAGGAATAAAGTTAGCATACGTAATTTCAAAAGAGGTGGTTCAGAGAAGATTCCACCTTAAGATATTATGACATTGACATTAATCGTAGGTTGTGGCCAATGGCGGCGTGACAACTGACGAGGAAGGACTTGGTAGAATAAAATTGGTGCTCAATTATGCCGTTTTTTTAAGAAGGTATAATTGAATTAAACCTTTACCATTTTGTAAAGGGAATTTGAGCATCCGAAATCGACTTTTACGTTTTTCGTAACATATATCGCGATGGTAAATAAAGGATTTTACCTATGTTCATAATTTTTTCACAACTTATATAGGGTCATTAATTTTAACCACGTATTTGGAAGGCCTAATAAATACAGCAAATTTACTCGGCCTTTCAGAAAATAAACAAATCACCCTATAACAATCGTAAAATCCATTCATCATGCCCTTGTAATGCAAGTTAAAAAGCTCCGGAAAATTTTATACAGTAAATAATTTTGCATAAAACATTATAAACATACCTAACTATTTTGTGTCACCTTTTCGATGTTCTTGAAAGCAGAATAATGTTGAGCTCATACGTTGATATTTCCAAATAATCCAAATCGCATTTAATTATTAATCAGAATCTAATATATTACTCATCATGATCAGTGAGTACCGAATAACACAGAGGCATACGCAAAACACAGACGCACTTTCTTTTATACATTTTTCCACGTCTCTCTTCAGCAGAGGACAAGCGCGGTCTTTCAACTTCAATAGTATTGTTATTTAGGTGAGTAGCAAATTTTATTAATAATTATAAACTACAGTGACAACACAAACACGAAATTCAACAAACTTCTAATACGCTAAATCGTGAAAATGTATCTGATGGAGCGATGGATAATCTAGTTATATATTTTGTGATGGATAATGGATGTGGAATATGCATCTGTTCTAGATCGAAAGGACCCGAACAATGTTCGAGTTATTCCGCCGGTAATGTATTAAAAGGGAATTTGAGCTGCTAAGAGTGCGCTGATTACAGCCTATCTGATGTCGACGCTGATTAACTGCATTTATTATAAAATTTTTATTTTGTTGCCTAGTGATTATACCGGGTGTTAAAAAAAACGCAAATTTAATTATTGTTTGTTTCTGTTATTAAACAGACATTAAAAACAAGGTTATTATTGATTGGTAGGTCAAGACTCGGATTGCGGGATTGTTGATCATGATCACTGAACAGGTATGTCTCGAACTGTTTTTTGTTGACATCACGAGGTTTTTTTTATTACTGTTTGGATTTAAGAGGCCTCTTTAGGTCTCTTAAAACTAGTTTCAAAATAACTCCAGTAATAATGATCCAGAAACAAAAACAACAAAGAAACAAAATAAATGGGCATCATAGAAGCGGAGAATAATGTTACTAATTTACAACTTTGTTTCTGAAAATAATTGATAATAATTTTATTAATTTGGAGCTAAGAATGTGCATTTTAAGTTAAAGTCGAGGTAGGCAAAGACAGAAGATGTAAGGGAGTCGGACGGATGCAATGTGCTCAGCGGAATGGTCGAGTTGACTTGCATTTAGTGAGTATTGGATTTTATTTCACTATTTATGTACTGAAATGTGAATGATTTCAATATTAACAATTTTTTTATGTTAAAACTCAATATGTTAAATGCATACTTTAAAAAAAATAATTTATAGCATTAATTACAATTAACTATACACTACGGGACTACACTACTATAGGAAAATATTTACATTCGGCAACGTCGTGTCAGGCCGACGCCGAATTGAATTGCCGCCAGTGGTCAGTGACAGTCTGATAAGGGGGTTTAAATAATGATTTGAAAATATTTTCTCCCTATCTTCTATGTTAATAACAGTATGACTGACTCACTCTGTATAAAAAACTGTAGTTCGTCTAATGGTGCACACTAATTTTTGATAACTTAAAGCTTTTTGAGAAAAGCCAGTACAACAAATTTGTGCATTAACGACGCCATAATCTTGAAATAGTGTTTTTCTAACATTTCTAATACCCTGTATCTTGGAAACTAAGCATTTCCCAACTCATATTAATATGAACTTATTTTCTTAATTTAAAAACTTCTAACACCTGTTAAAGGTTGATCCCTGCAATTTGACATCCATCCTGTATATCTAACACAATGATAATATATACAAAAAAATATTTTTGTTTTCATGGAAAATATAGATTTATCTTATTTCCGAAAACATATTCTGCACCGCAAGTACACGGCACACACACAAAATTCAATTCTTGAAAACCGTAACACATAGCGAAGCAAACGTTTTAAAAAAACTTTTTTATACCTTTGACACTATATTTGCCTCGATAATACTGTAGGTAGATCAATTTTCAATAATTAATGTAGTTCCCGCATAGTGAAATTTTTAATAGACATATTTGTTAGTACCGACGTTAGAGTACACTCATTTTATTTTAAAAAAGAAATACCAACGCTAAACAAAAATTTAAGTGAACTTTCAGAGAACAACGATTTGCCAAAAATCAGTAGAATCAAATTATGGGCCGTCTTACGAGAGTTGAATTTTTGCTGGGAAAAGCAGAACAGAAAGTCAATTTTTATCGATAAAGATGAAATTATTTGTTGGCGAAGATCCTACTTAAGATCAATTAGAAAATTCCGTGACGAAGGAAGAAATATTTATTATCTAGACGAAACTTGGGTCAACGAGGGATATACTGTAACAAAACGATGGCAAGATAAAAATGTAAAAAGTTTTCGACAAGCATTTTTGGATGGACTTTTAACAGGGTTCAAGGCACCTTTAGGTAAAGGGCGAAGATTAATAGTGACACATATAGGTAGTGCCAGTGGTTTTATAGATGGCGGTTTACTTTTATTTGAATCTAAAAATACAGGTGACTATCACGAAGACATGAACGCCGATGTTTTCGAAGAGTATTTTACACCGATGTTGAATCTAATTCCTCCGGGGTCTGTAATTGTCATGGATAATGCCAGTTACCATTCACGGCAGACCGAGTGGACGCCTACGACTGCTTGGAGGAAAGCCGATATAATGCACTGGTTATCCGGAAAAAACATTTCTTTTGAAACAAATATGGTGAAAAAGGAACTTTTCACACTTGTCAATCTTAATAAAGATCAGAAAAAATATGTTATCAATGAAATGGCAACAAATCTCCAAATAACGGTACTACGGTTACCATCGTATCACTGTGAACTTAACTCAATCGAATTAGTCTGGGCGCAGGTAAAAGGAGAAGTAGCGCGAAATAATAGGACATTTACATTAAGTGACGTGAAAATTTTGTTAAAAAATTCCTTGGAACGAGTAACTGCTGATAACTGGCAAAGATGTATACATCATGTACACATGTACACAAAGAAGAGGAGAAAATGTGGGAACTCTATAATTCATCAGAATATTCAGAGGATGAATTTTAATATACCTACTTTTTTATTTTCTTTATTGTACATTTATACAACACTACATTTACTCACCATAATTTGTATTCTCAAAATACAAATTTTTTTGTGTGGAATAAAAGTATATTCATTAAATTTAAATAAATATTTTGATAATAATATTGAATAGTTTTATTTGAATTACTAAAAACCCTCTTAACCCGGTTATGATGCTTAAAGTTGCCTCATGTTTTGAAATGCTGTTTTTATATTGTTTATTTGTAAGAAAAATATACCGAGAAATTGAAGCGGCATAGGCAAAGACGGATTGTCGGGGATTAAATTTTAGCTACCTGCTACAATTTAGTACAACCCTCTTCCATTTCTAAACAGACTATACATAGTTTAACAACAATGATTCCAGTTTCAGCTTCAGTTAAATTGATATGGTTCTGTCTCGAACCTTATCTTAAGAGATTGCAATTTTGTCTCGAATTTTAAGAAATGTCATCATTATCTGCACGCTGAATGATTCATTGCATTTACACTTGCAATAAAATAACTAGGTATCGCCATACAATCGCCTTGTGGTTATGTGCCATATTTAGAAATCTCCGTCACATGTCCATAAGAGAGTATCATAGCGTCACATAAATAATAATATACAGCAGTTTTAATGGGGTGATTTGAATTTTATGGCAGTACAGAAGTGATTTCTTTAATGATAGAACAGCAGTCAAATAATTTTCAGGCTGGCGTTTCCAGATACATACAGAGTGTCCCACCTGGAACTGCGTCGATCGTTATTTGAGAAAATACTGATCAGAAATATTTGAAAATTTGGCAACATGGCAAAATGCCTATAGCAAAACACAACTAAAATATCTAGAACTATCTAATAAATAATAAAGTTGACACCAACTTCGTTATTTCAAATTCTCATTACATTTGGACAATTTCAAATAACTACAACTTTTTTTGTCAAATTGAATACTCTGTACTTTTTCGCGCGGACTAGTGCATATTGAAATTGTCTTTTAAGACCCGCTTCTCAAAAATATATACAGGGTGAATCAGTCATAATGTCATTAATTTAAAGAGGCGATAGGGAATAATGAGTATAATACGAATACGCGATTAAAAAAAATCTAAATGCATATATACGCCAAAAATAAATATTTTCAAATCATTATGTAAATCCCCTTTTCAGACTGTCACTGACCGCTCACAGCCTTGGTCGTTTCCAGCTCACAGTTCAACTCCTTGTCGACCTGATGCTACGTTGCCAAATTGAAATATTTTCCTATTTTAGAATTTGATATTTTTTCTTGCTCAGAGAAAATAGGGAATAATGAGTATAATACGAATACGCGATTAAAAAAAAATCTAAATGCATATTTACGCCTAAAATAAATATTTTCAAATCATTATGTAAACCCCCTTTTCGGACTGTCACTGACCGCTCACAGCCTTGGTCCTTTACAGCTCACAGTTCAACTCGATGTCGATCTGATGCTACGTTGCCAAATTGAAATATTTTCCTAGTACTGACTATTTTAGAATCTCATATTTTTTCTTGCTCAGTTCAACCAATAATAATAATTTAAAATGTTAATATCCAATGAAATCAAATAATAATAATCAAATAATTCTATTCAAAATTACAAGTAACGCGGTCCATTCAGGTTTTCCTGCCACTCCTGCCTATACGTTGACAACAAATCGCCTCTGAAAGCTAAACCGACGACCAGTGTGTGGATTTTTGTCCTACCAAATGTGGCTGTTATGATTGCAAAGAAATTAGCTTGGTTAAAAATTATTTTACATTGAAATTACAAAACTCCAACGTATCTAATAATAAATCGAGTAATAAACCATTTAGGTACATTACATAAAAAACATATACCCAATGGGTAAATTATTAAGAGATGAAAATTGTTTCGTGTTTAAATACTAAGTGTTGTCGGCAAAAAAACCTGCCCAAAACCGAAACGGCACGCCTCTGATCTGATGCTCATAAAAGTTATCGAATCTTGACCTACCGTATTATTAGGTCAATAACCTAGTTACCTAGTTTTTGTACTGTTATTTAACGACAAGGAGTAAAGCTAACTTTTTTATCTAGATACATGAATGAATTTTCCTTAAGTATTAATAATTAATAAAAACAAATTTAGATAATAAATAAATATTTTCGAATGTTAGGTTATTACAGTTTAATAATTTTGATATTACGTTTTCACTACGTCTTACAATTGAATATGAATTTTTATTATTACTCGTAAGTACAAATAATTATTTAGTTTGTACTTAGGTACATCTAGCCTAGAAATTTATCGTTTTTTTAAGTAGTATGGTACTAACCTGTTTAAAATGCCAGTTCGAGTAAAGTTGCACTCATCCATAGCACTTTATTAATAAAATTAGGGCCAGCCAATTGCAAAATTATAGACGGCTGGAGAAATCAGCAGGTTCTAAAGCCTGAACTTTTTGAAAATGATACGGGTTCAGTGAGTTTTCACGTAATATTCTGCAGACCTTGCTTTGGGATATCTCCTATCGCCTTGAAATGGTTCTTATAGAAATAGTAGACGCGGTTTCACAGAAACCGTATCGCGAAGGCGTTGACGCACTTGTACACTGTTAGGAAAACGTTTCCGATAGTCAACAGCTGCGGCATACATTTCGCAAATATTCTCGCATTCTTCTTATAAAACTATGATTTCCGCATATTAGAGATTTGTATAATTAGGCATTGTGAATTTACAACCAATGCACGAGACCGAAAGAAACAAACTACTGCTTGTGCTTGTATTCTCTCCATCCCCCCTCCAAATGTGTGGTATGATCTCCAAATCTGGGGGGAAAGAAATGCGGGAAATGCAGAAAGTGCAAATAAATGGCGGTAAATTTAAATAACACGCTGAAGTGTTAAGACGATATTATGTATCTAAACATGATGTGGCAACGATGTTTCCTCCGGCATTCGATTGTCGTATGGCTGCGCCATCAGAAAGTTTGTAGCGTACCGTTATAGGGTGATTTGTTTATTTTTTAAAGATCGAGTAAAAACTTTTTTTCGGTTTTCTATCTTTATTAGGCCTTCCGAATACGTGGTTAAAATTACAACATTACGACTGACTCACCCTGTATATTATGTATTATGTGTTCTGCATAGTGAACCATTTATAATATTTGTACTTATTTAAGGTTCGCCCTTATAGCTAAACAACTAAAATAAATATAATAACGTAAAATGCACCAGGCTGCCAAATAAAGAAATAAAGCATATTTGGCATATTTGAACTTCACTCCTCCAAAACTTAGATGTTAGTTGAGTAGTTGCGTCTATGCAGACAACCCAATCGTTCATAAATGATAAACGTTTTCAAGTGTAGTCTGTGTTAAATTATAATTGTTATAAGAGACAATTATGGCCTCTGGTAAAACTACTAAACTACAGATTATGCACGCAGTCGATGTAATAGCTACAGCTACATTTCCTTATGACTTGCAATTTTATTATCTCAATAAGTAGCTATTACAAATCACAATAAAAACTAACTGTACATGTTTTATTAAAGGTTAGCAGACAAATTTTGCTTGTTCGTTATGTTAAAAGTGAACGTCCTTTGAAACCCACGTCACGTCCACCAAAACCTACGACGTTTGCAACGAATCTTAACAAGATTGTTGTCCCACGAAAGAGTGTGCCTACATGCCAGAAATATCGAAACCCGTTCTTTATTCGGACGAAACTCGAAAATCTACTTGTCAACTTATTATTTTAATATACAGAACAATTTTAATTGGAAGTTTTTGCAAATATTTCAAAACTGGAAAGTATTGTTTCTGCCGAAAGCAGGTTTGGCTGTTACGTAAAATGTCACAAAGTTGAAGCTATGCATGGTTTGCAGTGGTCTTAATATAAATGATGAGCTTACGTGATCAATAATTTAGGCACTTTACAGAAATATAGATGCAAGTATTCGATTCTCTTTCTTGAATAGCTTGTTTTATGTAAAAAACCTGTCCTGAAAACGTTTTATAATTGTTGTACCGGATTTGTCTTTATACGTAATCATTAATAATGTGATTCGCAAAATTCAACAAATTTATTTCTTTAACAGTTCATCTCTATCCATTATTCCTTTAAGTTGAAGGTGGAACTGTATACAGGGCGAACCTTATAAACCGAATAAGTACAAATATTTTAACTGCAGGTGTAGTTCGTCATATAGATAAGTCTAGGAGTCATTTTTAAAAATTTTAAATATTTATGATTATTTTTTTTTATAAATACCCACTTTTTGAGGACCTCTGATAGACCACTGACGTAACCTAATAAAATAAACCATATGATTTACTGAAGGCGAGGTTGCCATATCGTCTGTAAGATAAATAATTGTTTAACTTAAATTTAATTTTTGCCGTTATTTCTAATTTAAAAACACTTATTTTTAACAATAAGCAAAGTAAAATAATCATAAACGATTAAAATATGAATTTCCGCAAGTTCGATACTATTAATTAAAGTGTTTAGGAAGTTTTTTGTTCAATGATTCCAAAAATTATTCATACACCTGTATAAAATCTCACTTACTGAAAAAACAACTATTTAAACAGTTATCTGCGTTTCAGAAGTTAATACCATTGTTAGAAAGATTATCATACATTATTATACCGTTAAATTATTTTATGAAGAATAACAAAAAAAACCTATGATTTTCAAAGAACACCTTAGAGTTAATTTTCGAGAGATACTTTTGCATATTCTGAAACCGAACTAAACTAATGGTTTCTTTAAGTAATACATTACCGATTTTCTGATCACCCTATACCAAGAATGTCTTTTTCGTAAAATGAAAAATAAAAATATTTTCCTCCTTCCCACTCTAACCGTCAACATAGTGATTTTCTGGGTTGTCAAGCTATGACGTAGGTAACTGGTCGCTGCCAGTAACAGAATTCTTGCAGAGTCCTAGTCTCAGCTGAGATTCTTTGATCTGCCTTATTGTTCTCGGGCTAGGCTTTATGGCGGGCAGACCGCTTTCAATATCCCAAGGTTCGCTCATATATTGATTTTGATACCTACTTGTACTGTTGTATTAAGGTTGCTACGGTCTGCACGTCTAGAAGTGATTTAGCAGTCTTCATAAATATATGCAAAAACTGAAATAATTCATTTTGCTTTTAATATTTATTTCCCATAAATATAAATTAATCAAAGATCGAAGTTTTTAAACCAAAAATAAGCCGAATATTTTTTTTGTTTTTGGTTAATTTTGTCATTTTATAGCGTTACATTTTTGCATAATTAATAAGTAAAATATAATGTATTTAAATAACATTAACTAAATAAAAAATAATTTTGTTATAGCTTCATTTTATAAATCCTAACCTAACGACACGAAATAGAAAAATATTCAATATGTTAATAACGTTTTTATTTCTGTGCTGATAGACTCTTTATCGTAATCTTGAACATAATATCAACTTCTGGTAGATTGCCATGGGATTGGATGAGCTTTACTAAATCCAACTTTAATTATTGAACATATTATACTAAAACATTAAGCACACAATAACGAAACAACATATTGTTACGGCAAGAATTCAGACAACTTACGTCAAGGCAGATGTTATGCAACTGTTTTTATTGTCAACATAATTTTCGATAGTTTGTCGCGTTAAAAACAATCGTTTTTTGTAGTTTGGTTCAATATATAGTGCAAACATATAGTAGTATATAGTTTTATTATTCTCAGTTGCAGTTTCTTAAATATTTTGATGAAAATATAATGAATTACTCATGTGCTCGCATGACGTAAGGCGCCTGAATTTTTGTTGCAACTATAGCACATTCTAATCTGATCGGGTGTTAGCGGTAGGTTTTCCAATCTAGAATTGCGTATAGTGACGTCACAAGCGGACGCACCGTTCTTGAGACTAGCATCAATTTGAACCTCTTGTATCTCAAAAAAGTAAAAAGTTAATCATATGAAATTTTAAGGATGTAATAAGAATATAGAGTACTAAGCAAAAACACATAAAAGAAATTTCACAGAACAAACCTATTCTCAATGTCTTCGTCCTGTAATTTTTTTTGCAAATATAAAGTTTCAAGATTGACCAATGGAGACTTTAGACCAACCGATATTTATCTACTACTTTAGTACGTATTTCTTTTGCGTTCTCAAATTAGTATTTTTTTATTCATTACTTTTCCATTTATCATCCACCGAAATACATGGAATTCACTATGAATGGTTTTATCTGTGTCTGGTTCATTATTTACATTTCTTTTTTTATAGTCTTATTTAGATATATGATAGACATTTGCTATTAACAAAGCAATAGAAGTTAGATTAAAATCGTTTACTACTATCAAGCAGATATCTTATTGAGTTTCAAACTATTATACCTATAGCGGGAGCCGATTTTACAATCGGTTCTCAATTACGGCTTTTTTTAAAGAAGGTATAACTGATACAAACTTTTACCATCTCGTAGAGACAATTTGGGCATTCGAAATGGAATTGAATGATGTGTGTGCCATGTGACTAGTTAAGCTTATACTTGCGGTGCAGAATATGTTTTCCGAAATAGAACAGCGCATTCATTCGACGGGTTAGAAATCTATATTTTCCATATTGTATATATTATCATTGTGTAAGGATGTCTCGAATTGCAGAGATTAAACTTTAACAGGTGTTAGAACTTTTTAAATTAATTATTTCCCTGATAAGTGCTTTATTTTGAACACTTTTGTTCTGATTTACGGCAAAAGTTATTGATATTGACTAAGAAAATGTAAAATATAAAAAATTGAGATCTAAATTAAAAAATTGTCAAGACATAAATAGAAGTTTGCAGATCAAATTAACGTGGTTTGAACACCATAGGCGTACATTGACAAATATTTGCAGGGAGAAATGTATCGAACCCCCAATTATAAAGTTCTAAATAATTTTTTTCAGTTTTGTTTTAAGAGTAGCATAAAGTAAAAATAATTTGTGCCAATTTTCAAATTTTTATCTTTACAATTAAAGACTTTAAATACAATTTTACGATATTGACTCCATAAGTTCTGAATCACCCTGTATATACAAAAATATATATTTTTGTCATTATGAAAAATATAGGTTTTTCTAACCCGTCGAATGAATGTAATTTTTTCAATTAGTCATTTAACTTTCCAGAAAAGATCCGGGAACTTTAAAAATAACATTTTATGTGAAAGAATGCTTTCTTCTGGAAATCAGGTTGTGCTTGTTTAGGTAGCGGAGAAAATTTTCTCCTAGATTTATTCGTATTACTGGTTCTGAGTCGAGGCCAGCCTGTAAACTAGACGATGTAAACAACCACGCACTGGTGCGCATTCCACGGTGTCCATTTTGCTTTTATACGATTCTCGATTAAGCAAGTAAAATGGTGGTACCACACATAGAACTGAATACGTACAAAGAAGGTCGCTATAATAAACTAGTGAAACTTCAGACTAGATATGTATGATGTCGTATACGTTATACAGTACTATTAATATGAGAGCAATAATATGTATGCTTTCTTTTTATGCTGTGGAAATATCCCGTATTTTAGCACTCAGTACCTAACTCGTACTTGCATCAGATCAAAAATAAATTTGGAAAAGGGTACCCTAGGTATTGTTTGTTTTGAAGGCAAATAAGCAAATTAGAAGTTGGTTATACAGGGTGTTTCTTAATAAGAAGTTAAAAATCCAGGAGCGTATTCTGTGGGCAAAAATAAAAGTTTTATTTTATATAATGGGGGGTCTCAAGACAGCCATTGGCCAGCGTACCATAAATTAAAAAAATCAGTTTTTAATTTCTAAATGGCTTTAGATAATTTAATCAAATTTGGTGTGAATGATAGGTATGACACAAAAATTACTAGTGGCGGAGGTGTGACAATCATCGATCATTATTTGCCAAACAAAAAATATATCACCCTGTATAATTTTACAAATAGAATAGGTGATCATATGTGTCATTGTATTATGTTCACTTTTTAGTGCTTTATATTTTTTTGTATTTCAAACCGATTAACAAAACTGATTTATTAGATCAAGTGCATTTTTACGATACTCATTACACTACTTAAAATAATAATAACAAAATAAATAATTAACAATGGAATTACTTTACTATGGTTTATTATACCATATTATATTATTATAACAAATGTTGGACCTTCAGTCAAAATACATGCTTCAAATCTTCTTAAAATTGCAGCTCCAACACGTGCAAATATTCCAGGAGTAGCTCTCACATCACAACCAATTATAATTTGTTTACGTAAGTGCTCCTCAGATTTAAGTGAACCTTGTAAACTAATGTCTTGATATGTCTCAAAAAAAAATTCAATAGGGTTCATATCGGGTGATCTGGATGACCAAGATTGACCTGGATCTTAAGTGCTTCGTCCAAACACGTTATTACCGATCTCTGATTTAAAAATTCATGAGCAGTCAAACTAAAATGTGGGGGAACCGTGTTGTACATAAACCACGTAAGACTATCCTCCTCCACGAGGAGGAGAGTCTTACGACAGTAAGGCTTGAACCCATTCTATGTGATACGAATATATGTTGATACTTCAGAACGGACGAAACTAATTTATAAGACACAGTAAGATTTGCAGTGATCTTCTTAGTACTAGTAGTTGGGTCTTCTACAATTCACCGACTCCTAAAGACGTTGAAAAATATATCTGAACGTTCTTGACTTTGGAGTTGGATAATTTGGAAATATTTCGCCTAGTCTCAGTACCATTTCCAACTGCAAGACCATAAATGTATACCATACTGGATATTTCAACATTTGAATGTGCCTAAGCCATTATTAAAATTTAATGTTTTTAAAAATTAGCTTAATTTGATAATACACAATATTAAATAAGATGACGAGCTTATTATTATTATTGTTTTGCATGGCCTATAAGTAATATAAGTAGCGTAAAAATTCACGTGCTCAAATAAATTTTGTTGTTAATTGGTTTGGAATACAAAAAAATGTAAAGAAACAAAAAGTGAAGATAATATCTTATTTGCAATATTATACAGGGTGACATATATATTTTTGTCAAATAATGATCGATGATACCCCCACTTCCGCCACTGGTAAGTTTCTAAAGCTGGTAATTTTTTTGTGTCATACCTACTGTCATACTAAATATGCACACCGTTAAATTATCTCAAGCGGTTTTTCGACTGATTTTTTTTAATTTTTGACACGCTGTAGCTGGACAATGGCTGTCCTAGGATCCCACAATTATATAACAAAAAACCTTATTTTTGGCAACAGAATACGCCGCTGGATTGAACTCTACTTAAGTGGCACCCTGTAGAAAGTGCATGCATGACAAAAATATTTTTTCTGGAGATCTGAGAGAATTCTGGGAAAAAGAAATTTAAATTGTGGTAGTATCTAAGATCTGTTTCAGTGTTAGTAAAATAGAAAATTATAACAATAGCGTTTTACCACTTTATATTACATTCCGCTTAACAAATTTTCTCCTTATAAACGCTATTTTTTTAACAGTCGGAGCATGAATGATCTACTTCAACGTAAAATGCAATCTTAAGAAGAAATTCCAGTTAAATATAGTTATAATAACATTAT
Source organism: Monochamus alternatus (assembly GCA_037114965.1). Lineage (NCBI taxonomy): Eukaryota > Metazoa > Arthropoda > Insecta > Coleoptera > Cerambycidae > Monochamus > Monochamus alternatus. The sequence continues at coordinate 113,276,461 of CM073426.1, forward strand.
TACTATACTACCGTATCTACGATATGTTATAAATAATCTCAACTGATCAACGAAACTGGTCACTAATACACAGAATCGCTAAAATAGATTTCCAGATATGTAGTTGGAGCATGCTGGAATGCAAACCCGTTTAAATTTTTAATTCATACAGCAGCTTTAAGATATCTGTGCGATATTTCAACTAATTATTTATTAGCATAAATATGTTATAGCCAAGCTACTTGCGTATTCTATTTCTTTTAGAATTGCAAAGGTGCATGTTATTTTGCATTTATATATTCAGTTATATCATAATTTTAAGTGTTATCTAATATTTGCAAGCTTATAAATAAATAATTATAGTGATTTAAAGAGCACTGTAAATAAATAAAGATTATCGACGACATTTATCCTAAAAAAAATAGTTTCGAAACATCTAAAAATAGACTAACGTTAAATGAGAAATAAATTAATAAATGGACGTGAAAGCTACAGAAAAAAGTTTTTGCCTAAATTGTACATAGGAAGAATGAACCAAGAAAAAATGCAACATGCTTACTCATACGTGCATAAAAAAATATTTAAATAAAAAGGCAAAGGCAAAGGCGGCACGGCAGCAGCAACAACGGGGCAGTGCGCGGTAGCGCGAAAAACTTCTATGTATGTGCAGGGTGTTTTAAATGAAGTAGCAAAAATGAGACCACATATTCCTTAGCTGAAAATAAATCGATTTAACCTAACGTACCTACATCCCCAGCCGCATAATGAAAAAGATACAGGGTGTTAAAGTTAAAATTTTATTTTCGATATTTGTAAATAACTTCTTGAAAAATCCAAGTATGTATATAATATTTGTAAATCAGGGATTTTTGCGGGCGAGAAATTCAAATTTGTTTCTAATTTTGACGTCACTAGTAGAGGGCGACACTTATGGCACATCATGTTTCTGGAGAATCGATTGTTTCAATAGTCAGATGGATACACTAAGCTGCAAAAAAGTTCTACCATTTAAAAGAAACGTGATGTGCCACAAGTGTCACCCGTAAAAACCCAGATGTAATTTTTTTTTTTAATGATTGTTTTTTTTTTACCACGTATCTTTCTCATAATGCGACTTGGGATATAGATATGTTAGGTTAAATCGATTTATTTTCATCTAAGGAATCTGTGGAATGTGTTTTTGCTACTTCATTTAAAAACACTCTGTATAGTTGAAGCAAGAATTCAGACGACATACGTCATAGGAACAAATGAGTAAATAATTATATTTCCATCAAAACATTTAAGAAACTGCATCTGAGAATAATAAAACTATACACACTTATATACATTAAATGTTTGCATTATACAGGGTGATTCAGAACTTATATAAAAAAAAAATTTGAATGTACAGGGGACTTTTACAAATACAATTTTGTAGAAATAAATAAAAAAGGCAGTTTCAAAATGATTTAAAAAAACACTTCTGCAAGGCACTGGAAACTAGTCCACTGTAAAACCCTATAAGGCGGCAAAGCATGCAATCTGCGATCGATCAAAAAATAGAAAGAAATGCCCAAGAAAAGAAATAAATAACATTTTATAACGCCGATTTTATACAGCAAATTCATCTGCTTTTGCCGCTATTGTTATTAATTATTAATTGATTTAATTTGTGATTTTAATTAAGCAAATAGTTTGACATATCTGACATTTTTGGCCTGTTTTTCCCAGATACAAACTAACACAAATGTTTCAGCTTCTTGTCCGTTTTGAACTCGTAAGTTATTAGCAGCAACTATGATACGTATATCATCAATAGTATGTATCCACTTCGGTGCGATACACTTCATTTTTTAAATATCCCCACAAAAAGAAATCCAAATGATTTAAAGTCAGGTTATCGTGGCGGCCATGGTACCGGTCCTCCTCGTCCAATCACTTGCTGTTAATGCTTGGACACGCTGTACATGGTACGGATATAATTAAGTTTCGTGATACACTGCTACAATACGCCGTGGACGCCCTGGACCTCCATCTCTTCCACGATTCGGTTACAAATTTCCCGTGTCACGTCTGCGTTTGCACTACACTTATGCAACTCACTGCACACCGTTGTAAAAGTAGCTGCATTTGGCACATGTTTACCGGGAAATCGTTCTGCTAAAGCATTTTCATAGCGTCATAAATAAAAACGATATCCATCAACTCCGAATTGCTACACACGTACTTGAAAAACTATCTGTAAATCTACAAAAAGTAATCGGATTTCAATATGCGAAATCGCCTGGTTAGACACTACAGTATCCCAGCGATGTAAAGGTTGAAAATACTACAACTTCAATAATTTTTTACTCGAAAACTATAGGATTTTACAAAAATTTGTTTTACGATATTGACTCCATTTTTCATGACGCATCTATTCCCAAATTTTTTTAGATAAGTTCTGAACCACTCTGAAAATTATGTAGACAACCCATTGATACTTCGACCTTGACTTCAATTGACTTCACCCACAATTAAACTATTTTTTTTTATATAATAAAGGCATAAGTATTATAAGATTTTTGTTTACTTACCGGAACTAGTGGGCAGTGTTTATATAAGTATACTTAATCAACCGGCCTTAGTTGTGGACCATGTCGCTAGATGGCGGAACTATGATATGTGCAAAATCTTTTAAACGATCCCTAACGGTAAGTCGGTAAACAGGGTCAGACTGCCTTTATTTTAAAAACAAAGTCAGACTGACTTTGTTTACTGATTTACTTAAGAGATTTTGCACATATTATAGTCCCGCCATCTACCCATCCACAACTATGGCCGGTTGACTAACTTTATATAAACATTGGTAGTGGGAACTTATTTTTAAAACCATATTTAATTGTCTACACTCATTTCTTCAGCGTTTATTTGTAGCGTGTTTTTGTTTACTAACAGAGTTCCCCTTTCGTCCTCTGCGAAATATGAAATCTGTTTAAGAAATTAGGAGTGGTTTCAAACTATCAGTAATATTCTACCAGTAAAGTTATAGATTTGTTTTCAATAAAAATCATGCGAGAAGAAGAGACTTGGACGAATGTTTTTGACAGTTTGGAACCAGTCCGGATTCTTTGCTTCAACAGACCTATTTATAACGCGGCGGTTCGAAATCCATGAACACTTACAGCAGGATTCATGAAACGGGCGTAGCGTTAGTCGGACTAACCAGCTTTGCGCCCGTGTAAAGCACGTTAGTTGGTCTAACCAGCCTTGCGCCCATTCACGAAACATGCGTTGCTAGGTAGGCTATTTATTTGCGTCCATATTTGCGCCAAAAGTTAGACCCAGTATTGTACTTGTCTAAAAATCGCGTAACTTCGGCCTCTAGTTCCTTGCGTTTCCCATTGTATATTTAGTATTTATATTCAAAAACAGTCCTCTTCAGTGCTACGGATTAGTTAACATATCATAAAGTAAGTATTATACATAGTAGTGAATAGGAGTATGCCTTTTATTTAAATTGGTGCAACAGATGTGTAAATTTTTCGCGTAACCTCCGCTAGTCTGACTAACGTTACGCCTTGTTGATGAATCCGTATGTTAGACTCTATTCGGACGAAAATCCAGATGTCTTTTAATGTAAACAGAATGCAAATATAGTCATTTTCACTTTTCGAATTTTTACCAGCTTTCTGCGTTCTCTACCCCACTGTGTGTTGGTCTCAGGGAGGATATGCAACAAAAATATGAACTTACTTTTGGTCTCTTCCACGTGAATTGAAATGGCGGTGTCTGATGGTAAAATACTGATGCTTGAGTTGCAGGAAAATCAGGATCTTCCCAGAGTTCGCCACGCTTTAGACAGGCCCTCCGTATACGTTCGTATTCGCTCATACCCTAAAACAATAATTAGGATTATAGGATTAAAAATAAAGATACAAACAACAACAAATAATTGTTTGGAAAGGAAGTTATAAAAATACATATAATAGGAAAATTTCATGATACGTGCAGAAGAAAGAATGTATTATTTTATTTTTGTTTGTACAATTTCGTGGAAAAATAAGCCTGAAAACGGTATTTCCGCCAGTCGCCTCCACAGCGAATACCTGTGACGTCAGACGACGTTTACATGTCCTAATACAGTATTGAGCTATGTATCTGTATACGATTTTCATTATCGGACAACTCAATACATACGTTTAGAAGAGTTAATTTGTCATTTGGGATATTATTAAGTGTTATTGTGTTAAATAGATATTGGTATTGAATAGAGTTGCAAAAGAGACTCATAACATGAGCACAGAAAGTGTATCTCACTCGCAAACTGGAAGAAGTAACATTATGCCATTATGTTCGATTACAGCATACAGCGCCTAAAAAAACTATTTCACCGTGTCTAAAAAAGAACAGAATTTGATGTAGGGCGATGAAACACTACGAAAGGAAAACATTGTTTGTGAAGACCATTTTAATTATGTTTAATTGGAAATAGAGGTAGTTATTTCATGGAAAAAAATAAAATGTAAAGTTATAATGAATCGATTAAACTTTTCTATTAAGCTACCAGAATGTATACAGGGCGTTTAAAAAATCAATGATAAAGCAAAATTACATTTCTTTTCTATTTATTGTATTCAGCGCTTCATTCCGATTACAAATAACATGTTCTGTGATACATAGTGATTTTCTTGGTTATTATGCCGTAACATTGGTAACTGGTCGCTGCCAGAAATAAAATTAGACACATTAGCCGGGATACTTTGACCTGCCCTGGTTGTTCGCGGACTCCGCAAAAGCTGCTCAGTCCTGACGAAGCTTTTGTGGATTCACCACTGAAGATGCCGACAGTGAAGAACAACGAAATGTTTGGAAGCCTGAGTGCGACCAGTTACAGAGGTAGCTACGGGACATCTCGGAAGACCATCAGTATCCGAGGAATAGTTCCCACTGTAACACTCCTAATACCAACAATAGAAACCGAAATCAATATATGAGCGGACCCAAAGATACCGATAGTGGGTCTGTCCCCACAGAGCCTAGCCCGAGAACAACCAGGCAGGTCAAAAAATCCCGGCTAATGCTAAGGATGTGAACTTTCATTCTGTTTCTGGCAGCGATCAAAGTCACGACATAACTACCCGGAAAATTACTATGTATCAAATGATAGCACCGGCCGTGAAAGCCTAAAAACCACTATAACATGTTCTGTATTTTTTCCTATAGATATTAAATTACCTATTTTATTCTGAAAACATAATAAACAAAAGTAATAAATAATCAGTTTCTAAAAATGTTTAAAGAGAAATGAAATCAGTATTAATTTAAAAATAATAATAAATGTTAAATATAATTATTCATTATCTTTATTTATTATTTTTCAAATTAAAAGAAGTAGTTTAATGTGAAATCAGAGTACTGTAAGTTCACCACATCACCACTAATAATTACGGTAATGTTAAAAATGGAAAATAGACGCCTGCTTGCTTTGACTACCCGTATTTCTGCACTAATGAAACTGAGATTCACACCAATGAAGTTCATAAGCATAACATTAAATTAATCCACTTGTGGCAAATTGTCCGATTATGCTTACACAAAACCCGATTCCGTGGAATTTGCACAGCATTTACACTACCTCTGATCCAAAAGTGCCGCAAAAACACAAGAAACATACGCCTGTTTACAACATCAACACCGTAACAGTGCACCTGTATCTACGGAAATATAAACTGCGCTGAATGTCGTGTGACGTCACACCAATGGAATTGTGTTTTCGGTTACGTGGTTTTGTTTACATTTAGTCCAGGGCATTTAGATCTAAATCGGCCTTGATAGCGGAAATTGTTAGGCACAGCAGATATCGAGATGCAGTTTTCTCCATTGTGTTCAGGAAGGTCCCAGGAAAAAAGTCTATATCGTCTGGTTAAGTCATTTTTTGAAAAATGCCTTCTGGATCGGAAAATGCATTACACCATTATAGGAACGACATCGGAAAAATCGCTCGGAAATCGTTACTCGGGGGTTTTCGGGACTGCCAAACTTGATTTTGGCATTAGAATTACCCGGGGATGCACGGGGCTGGTTCTGTGGGGGTGCGCGGGGGGTGAATTGGGGGAGAAATGGCAGCGTGTATGAAAATCGCTCCAAACTCGTTACTCGGGGGTTTTCGAGGATGCCGAATTCAATTCTAACATTAGATTTCCCCGGGGGGCGCTCGGGGGTCCCTCTGTGGGGTTGTCTGGGGATGATTGGGGGGAAATGGCAGCGTCCATGAAAATCACTCCAAAATCGATACTTGGGGGTTTTCGGGGATGCCGAATTCAATTATGGCATTAGAATTACCCGAGAGTATGAATAATAAAAATTTTGATTGAATATTAAATAAATAAATATTACACATATTATAAAAACAATTACTTTGGAAGTCTTTTATGCCTCAAAACTGGATTTGAAAAAGGCGCCAATGCTATAAAGAGAGTAGAGTATCGTTGAATTCGGCATCCCCGAAAACCCCCGAGAATCGATTTTGGAGTGATTTTCATGGACGCTGCCATTTCCCCCCAATCACCCCCAGACAACCCCACAGAGGGACCCCCAAGCGCCCCCGTGGACATCTAATGCTAGAATTGAATTCGGCATCCCCGAAAACCCCCGAGTAACGCTTTCCGAGCGATTTTTCCGAGTTTCCAGTCGTTCCTATAATGGTGTAATGCATTTTCCAGCCTAGGAGACATTTTTCAAAAAATGGCTAAACCAGACGATATAGACTTTTTTTCCTGGGACCTTCCTGAACACAATGCAGAAAACCGTATCTCGATATCTGCTGTGCCTAAAAATTTCCGCTATTTTTCCTAACTTTCCTGGACTAATTCCACAGCAATTTCTTAATGTTAATATTTTAATTACTATGTGATTATTGTCGCCAGACACATGTTCTGGCCTTTCAATATGTTTGAAAGATTAACTGTAATACGTTTCAAACCAATATAAAATTAATTAAACTTCTCCATTCCTTATTTGTACTTGTCATGTATGTATATATTTTACGTGTCTTATAGTTCTGGAATTTTGTATTGAATAAACAACAGCAATTAAGATAATATTATAAATATACATATTACATCTGCACGAGCAATACATTAAAAACTAAGGCATACTCTTTCCTAATGAGTTCCCATAATATAATAGCTACTTACCCCGGAACTCTCGTAGGAACTCCATACTGTTAACATGAAAATTAAATAATTGAACCTACAATTATGCTTAGATTGTTCATTGTTTGCATCTTCGCAAGTTAAATTAAGAATTTTTACCCACAATGCTGTTAGATATTATTTGCTACAACGTAATACAGTGAAGAAGAAAATTTACTCTCACAGTTTTTCTGCATACTTAAATATGAGCGCTGTAGAGAAATTTCTCAGAGGGAGCCAAAATAAAAAATGTGCATATGTATATGCGGCATGTAGCGTAAATGCGGCCTGCATAATAATAATAACATACCACCCCTTCTCCCGCACAAATCTCTGACTTCTGGACTAATTCTCCTGATTAGAATGAGGGATAGACATATTATTATTATATACAGGGTTAGTCAAGTTTAAATAGTCAAACCTCAGGAAGATTCCTTACAAATATTTTGAGAAAAAAAATGTAAATACGACAAACCTTTTATCACGCTCTTCAACAGTGATCAAATTCAAGGAAAAAAATTTGCTACCAGTATTTGTGTCATTTAACCATCGTCTGCTAAATCGCATCGTCTTTGTAATACTTTGTCGAATTAGCTGGATTTCAATCTAGACATCTGTAATGTGCTGCACTGTGGCGACACCAATGCTAGTATTTGGAAACAGGCCATAAATGTCAGAATTTGACATTTGATATTGACACTGTAATAGCCTATCTTTTAATAGAGCCTACTTGTTTAATTTGGTTTGCAAAAATGTACGTATTTTTTATCTACTATTTTAAAATATTAAAATATGTGGCACTGATACCATACCAATATTACAAAGCTTTTGTGTCCAAATATTTTACATTTTTCATAAAACTGGGTACATACGTATTAATAATGAACTGTTACTCCTGCACTTTCAACATAAAATCACAATTTTTTATTTTAGGTTGTATCAATTTATAAATACGTATACATAAACTTACACCTTAACAGATATTTAGCATTTGTCAAAATTTCTATGAAACGTCAAATTACTGATGAAAATAATTGAAAACTATGTCCAACTACGTTATTTGTGCTGGAGAGTGCTGCCACGCGCGGTGAGTCACTGCAAACGGGTAATGAAATAAATTAGGTAAAGCTCGGCTGATGCGATTTAGCCGACAATGATTTAACAATGATTCTATTTTGCCAGCCCGCCTGCTTGGATATTTTATGTATTTGTTTCTGTTCAATGAAATTTTCTATATAACTCTCGCCAACTTCCATGTCGCTTTAAAAGTGTCATGTCCGCTCCAGAATCTGTCAATATTGTCGCAGAGCTGCGCCGAAAGCAATGGCCACTGACCAGTGTATTCACTGGGGTTGCACTATCATTTTTGGCATACCTCCAATTGTATTGATCCAACTAGCAAGGTATACTTCAATATAAGAAAAATCTCTGATGTGTCGTATTAAGTGGACGAAGTTTTGCGTACTGTCAAAAATATGATTACTTCCTTGCTCCAAATACTCCAAAGATTGAAACAACTTTGGCTAACAATTCTTTATCCTCGGCTTGTTTCATAAAGCGTTTTATTTCCAGTTTCGTAAATATTTTTGATTTCTTTGGCTGGTATCCCAAAAGCTTTCTATTTAAAAAATTCTATTAGGTTTGTAAATTTGCTAATATCTACGTTTTTGTTCAGGGTGCGGAGTATCGAATATTTACTCCACAAAGTTGGTGGTCTTAACGTACTAGATAGCTTCAGGAAATAGGCTAGTAACACCTTTTCTGTTAAATTCTCAATATGTTTTTCTTTTGCACAGGTTTCAAAGTTTTCGTGTAAATTTTTCGATTGTTGATAGCACAGGTTTGGCAGCTTGTTAAATATCCAAAGACTCGTCATTATCACTCATTGTTGACGATTTTTTCGCAAAACTTTGTAGGAAATACGGCGACGCGCGACGTATGAACTTGGCAGAACCTTAACATGCAACAACAATGTATAAACAATGTCTTAGAAGCAGATTGCCTGCCCACACACTTTTTTCACAACTTGTTAGATAAATAACTATTTTGGAAACCCTTTTTAAAAGGTTGTATCTTCACAGGGGATGCTTAAATGAGATTTTTTATATGAAACACCCTTATGTCTTATTTTTAGACAGGAAATCACCCCCTCAATTTTTTCGCATTTACTTATTTACACCGCATGAATATAACATATAATTTGAATCTTGAAAATTGGTGTTCTGGTAGTTTCTGAATATTCTAATGGCTGTCATAGTAAAACATCCTGTATATGTTAAGGCAAGTAACAAATTGAGAAATGTTTTGGTAACCCGCAATTATAATTATTTAAATATCTGTTTGTAATACTGTTTTAAAGCTAAAGTAATAACAAATGTCAGTGAACTTTCTGCTTAAATTATTTGAAATATTTTCATTACGATCTATAAAAATAATGCTACATTTAATCTAAATCATTAAGTCTATACTCGGAGAGGTGTCATAAATAAGATTAGTACTAATGATGCAGTATAAATACGCTGTCATTCCTCAGGTCATCGCTCTATAGGATTCTTCATCCAGGTCCGCGTTACAAAGGCGATCCATTGTTATAGTTTGTTACTTAATTTTTAGCACGTTTATTTCGCACACAATGCAAGAGAAAAAATCTATAATGGGGAAGTTGCATGAATTTTATATTGATCTGAAATGTATTACAGGGTAATCTTTCACATATTGAAAGATCAAAATATGTCTCAAATAAACACACAATAATTAAAATATTAACATTAATAAATTGCCATGGAATGTAAACAAAGTCACATGACCGAAAATACGATATTATTGGAGTGACGTCACACGCCGTTCAGCTTGGTTTGTTTCCGTAGATACAGAAGCAGGTGTTGCTGATGTAAACAGGCGTTTGCGACTTATGTTTTTGCGTTTTGTGGCAGTAATGGGTCATAGTCAGTGTAAATACTGTGTAGGTAATGCCATAATTATTATTTATTTATTTATTTATTGGTATATCCTAACAGGTCTGACGACCTAATTACAATGATATAAAAATACAATATATTTAATTATTACTAAAATATAAGAAAGAGTATTCTCAATAGAAGCAAGCTACTAAATAACAAAAAAAAATAGAAATAAATTGGTAGTAATTAAAAGATATTAATTAGCCAGGGACAATAAATGTGTAGAGAAGTAGAGTAGAGTAGAGAATTCTATTAAATTTATTGAGTGGTAAGGTCCACTCCAAATCAATTAAGGAATCAACACTGTTAGCTAGACGAAGCATGGCTACGAGAGGGGATTGGGCGGTGGTTAATGTTATTGGCACCTTAAATTTTAATGGGCACCTAGTTTGTCGTGCAGGTATATTAATAATAATAATAATAATAATAATAATGCATTTATTGCCCAACAGAAATAATCCATTTACAGGACAAAATAAAAAAAAAAAAAGTGTGAGAATATTTCTAACAAAATAAAGGAAACTTAATAAGTTACATACAATACGTCAGTGTGATAAGTGTAAGTAATACTAACAGTTTGTACAGAAATTTATACCACAACAAACAACACAACTACAGATCAAGTATTAATTAACCTAAATATCACGAAAAAATTGAGATCCCACCAATAATAAATTTTTAAGAGTACAGGTATTTAAGTCACATAAGCTGGATATTTGATTAAAATTGATAGACATAACATATACTGGAGATTTCATACCTAAATTAGTTCTTACATTATGACAATAGAACATACAGTGATCCCGTGATCCAAGTCTAGGAACACGTAGGTCAAACATATTCAACATAGATGCTGAATCAATTCGGTTGTGAAATAATTTAAATAAGAGTGACAAACTCGCAAGCACTCTTCTGGTATGTAAAGAATCAAAACTAAATCTTTGCAGCAACAAACTGTGGTTATATCCCCTAGGTGGATAGTAACCATCAGTACGATAAGACAAAAACTTTAGAAAACGCCTTTGAACTGATTCCACTAAATCAATATGTGTTCTATAAAACGGGTACCAAATAATACTACAATATTCAAGTTTCGAGCGTACTAGAGAGTAATAGAGGCATTTTAAAGCAGCAACGTCATTAAAATTTGAGGAATTTCTAATAACAAAGCCCAATGTTTTATATGCAGTGTTAACCATTTGATTAATGTGATTGGAAAAAGATAATTTGTCATCCATGATAACTCCAAGGTCCTTAATACTATTGCAACGTTTAAGAACTGTAGCGTTGAGATTATAGTTAAATAAAATAGGTTGAGTTTTAAGAGTAAATGAGCATATTTTACACTTGTCAACATTAATTGGCAATTGATTTTTTGAACACCATTCCTCAACTAAATCAATACCTACCTGTAAATTTAAACAGTCACTTATAGAATGTATATTTAAGAAGAGTTTTAAATCATCAGCAAAAAACAAATGATTAGATCTTAGTGACAGAGACAAATCGTTAACAAATAAAATAAAAAGAAGAGGTCCAAGGTTGGATCCTTGGGGTACACCCGAGGTGGCTAAGAAAGTATTAGATTTAAAACCGTTGTATGAAACATATAATTTACGTTGCGAAAGATATGATCGGAATAGTCCAAGTAAACTATTACTAAAACCCAAATGGTCAAGTTTATATATTAATAATTCATGATTAACCTTGTCGAATGCCTTAGAGAAGTCCGTGTATACCACGTCCACTTGACCTCTATTGTCAATGTTGCTTGAAACAAATTGGGTAAATTCAGCCAAATTTGTTAACGTAGAGCGTGACGTAACAAATCCATGTTGATTCGGAGAAATAAAATTTCTAACTTTATTAAAAAGAATTGTATACACAGCCATCTCAAATACCTTCGCAAAGTTGGATAGAATAGCTATAGGTCGATAATTTTTTATATCAGATGGATTACCATCTTTTAGTATTGGACAAATTCTTGATAATTTCCACTGCTCCGGAAAAGTAGCAGTAGACAGAATAAGATTAAATAAAGCACACAATGGAGCAGAAAAAATCACAGAACAGTCTTTAATAAAAAAGCTAGGTATCTGGTCATCTCCACATGTCATCTTATTTTTTAGCTTTGAAATGGCATTACGAACATCGGTTTCGGTGAAGCTAACAATATTAATAGAAGTCTGAAACCTATTTAAATCTAAATGAGGTTGAAAATTTTGACTGCTGAAAACACTTGAAAAATATTTGGAAAAACCATTAACAATTTCAGAGGGGGAATCGTAGTGAACGTCATCCATAAAGCAGTTAGATGGTATACGAGTTGAACGTTTTTTACTCTGGATATATGACCAAAATCTTTTTGGGTCAGTTATGAAGCTAGCTTGAACAGAAGTAAGGTAATTGCGGTAAGCATTTGATGTAAGTGTTTTGATTACATTTCTTAGACGTTTAAATTCATTGTAATAATAGATGGCATGAGTTTTTTTAAATTTATTATGGTAATATGACTTAAGCTTAATATTTTTAATAATATCCGATGAAAACCAAGGAGGGTATTTGCGTTTAAACTTTTTGTATAAGGGAACAAATTGATCAAGTGTATTATAAATTGTGTCATAAAAAGCTTCACAAGCAGAATTAATGTCAGTGTAATTACTTAGAAATTCCCAATTGATGCAGAGAAGTGCGTTATATAACTCATGAAAATTAGCTCTTTTAAAATTGTATGACCTATCATTAAGATTAATTGGAAAGATATCTGTACTTGATATGTTTAATTTAGCAGATATTAACAGGGAAGGATGATAAACATCTTCAGTAACAATTGGATTATAGTCTCTGTTAACAACACATTCAAGATCTGAAATACATAAATCTAAAGTTCTTCCATAAGCATTTTTGATATTGTTAAATTGATGAAAGTTATTAAATTGAATAAAATTTGTAATTACCCTTGATTTAAAATCCATAAAATCCGGCACTGTAAAGTGAGTAGAATTAAAATCCCCAATAATTAACACATTTTTCATGTCTACAAGTATAAGCCCAAATAATTCGAGAAATAATTCAACATCTATATTGTTGACCTGTGGGGGAATATAAACTAGAAATACATATAAAACTAAATTAGTTAGGGTAATCTTACAAGCTATCAGATCAATAGATGGACACTGATTGGTAATATGTTCATAATCAAGCAATACCACGTGGTAATTCGAGTTGAATGCAAGTAGAACACCTCCTCCGCGGGTTGTATGAGTTTCATTAAAATTTCTGTCTTTTCGAAAAACAGAATAGGATTCTGGGAAAAATTCACTATTGAGAATGTCAGGTTTTAGCCATGTTTCCACTAAGGCAACACAATCATAGTTGGTACAAGTGCTAAAATAGTTGGCGTGTTAATTAGACTATTCTAAATTTTATACAAAAACATAAGTATTGCTATTTGGCGTGTTATGTCCAAAGATATAATATTAAATTCAGATCTTAGGTGTGTTGATTTAACATATTGATAATTAGGACTAATATGATATTTCTTGTACTACAAATATCTAAGAAATTTATTCTGAATCTTTTCAAGGGTGTTCAAATAAATTTGTGGTTGTGAGTGCCAGATGATCGACGCAAATTCAAGTTTAGATCTAACAAATACATAGTACAAGGTAGTAATTGTCTTAATGTTGGTAAAATTAGATGTTTGTCTTATGATAAACCCTAACATACGATTAGCTGATGCTGCAATATTGTTTATATGATATGAGAAAGAGAAACGAGAATTGGTGATTGTTATTACAAGGCACTTTTTTATATTAAATTTCAATTTGTAATCACAACTCCATTTGTGAATATTATCTATATCTCTCTGAAGCTCCGCTCAATCATTGACCGTTTCAATTTTTTGAAACAAAGACTTAAAATTTATTAATTTTTTATTGTTATTTACCGCTGATTTCGTTTTTCCTTAAACATTTTTTAAAAATCTTAATATATTATTTTTGTTTATTATGTTTTCAGAATAAAACAGGTAATTTAATGTAGTGAAGTCAGATAGCAACATTACGGAAATTCATCATTCTCCATCTCGTAAATGTGTGCATTGACGGTGAGCTTAACGTTTTCCTTTCGTCGCACTTCATCACCCTACACCACATTTTTCTTTTCATGTTTTGGCAAGGCGAAATATATTTTATTAGGCGTTATATGTTGTATTCGTATACAATGACGTAATGCAATACTTCTTCCATTTGCCCTATTAGCAACTTTATTCAACACCAATGTCTATTTAACACAATAAGACCTAATAGTATCACAAATGACAAATTGAATAAAAATACAGAGGAGGGTTATTCCCATTTAAAAAAGTTGCCCATGATATTATTTGTTTTGCTTTACCCTGTATACATGAAAACTACTTTAAAAAATGTTCAACTAAAAATAAAAATTAACGGGTTTTCCAATCCAGTACTTTTGCCGTTAACTGTATATGAATAATAATCAATCAGTTCAGCTGAAATGAATATAGATAGGTGCAATGTTATACCAGAACTGAATATATTTAACTGTAGAAAGCTGAAAATCTGTAAGCGACAGTTCAAGTCTATAATTAAAATGATAGGTAGTAAGTTAATAACATAAGTAAAATTTATGTATTATTAGAAACATGCAGTTTAAACAAGTGCAATGGTGCATTTCCTCATTGAAAAAGTAGTAGGAACAGCATACTCGATACGGATATTAATTTTCTTCAGACTTTTATAATAAAAGCATAATATGTATAATAATAATTCAAATAACTTAAAAATAACTCTAGTAAGATATATACAGTTATTACTGTCAGAAAGATTTGTGTAGAAAGTCATTAGTATTTACAAACATGCCTAGCGACATATTCCCAACGAAATAACGAATAACGGAAAACCAATAAGATATAATCAATTTGTAACCCAATTCCTTCAATTACTTAAAAGAATATAGGTAGTAGTAGTAAGTTTTGAATCTGTATGAATATTCCGTCGACGAGAATAAATAACAAATAATAAAAATATTAGCCATATTAGGCCAGTTGTTAGGCATTTGTTTGTAATCATCACAATTTTGTATTTCAAATCACACATCCAGGGAATTAAAAAAATATTTTGTAAATTAAATATACTTTTAAGTAATCATATAGCATATACAGGGTGTTTAGTAAAGGATGGGTCATATTTAAAACTATAACTTTCTTGGACAAAAATAATGTGATTTAAATCAGTTTACCTTAGTTCAATTCTGCTTCTCTAACAAGTTATAGGCCTGAGAAAGTAATGTCGTTCGTATAAAACAGCATGAAACACAACACAGAGAAATGTGACAACATGAAATAAAAACATTTTAAAAAAGATAGCATGTATTACTAACTGTAAAACCTTTTCGAGTAATTTGATAGAATTTATGTATTGATTTCCAAACTCAACAAATACGTTAAACGCAGTTTTCTCTAAAATGATGCAGTTTAGCGCTAAAGTAGGTACGCTAAAGGTAACGACCCGTAAGGTATATCCGAGGGGTAAACCACTGCTTGAAATTTGTACAATGAAATACCATTTTTTTTTAAATATTACCCGTAAATACCTTATTTTCCCAAAAAAATACTTCATCAAATAAGCAAATACCTCAAAAATACCCAAAAACCACGAATTACCCTCAAGTGCCCAAAGAATACCTATGACTATTACCCAATAATACCCTTAAGTAGCTAAAAATCCCATTAAGTACCCAGAAATACCGAATAGTACCCAAAAATACCCTTAAATACCCAGATATCTAAGAAATGACCCGCGATTTTACTTAATATACGTTTAATTTTCCAAAACTGTCTTTCATTTCCTTAGAAATTATTCCAGTTACAGATCTACGTAAATAATATAGATTTTTTTAAGGACTCCTTTGACTAGATCTGAATACATCTGGAAAGAACATTTTGGATTACATAAAATGTGTCATAAACTCATTGGCGCACCCAAGAAGGGTGCCAATACCTACACCATGCCCGCTTCAAGCTAACTAAAAACAAACTTCTTCCTCGTCTATGAAATCATTACAGGGTGTCCCTAAAATTATTGTCCGGATCCCAAATACTCATCGGGTACCATCGGTGTCTCCGGTACAACCAAAATCTTTCATTAGCAAGTGTAAATACATGGGTATCGAGGGAGAATTCAATTTTAGCCCCAGTCATGTATGATTAGAATTAGATAATTGGCAGTCTTTTTTGTTAAATAGAATATGATAGGAGAACCTAATTTAGCAATATTTTCATTTTTATTATACTTTCATTCTCTTTTTATTACATATTTTTCATCAATAGAAGATGTCGGAGAAGTTTGACCAAACTTATCGTTAACACGTAGTAACGAATAATATGTAATATATTGATTTAAAGATAAATTTTAAGAAATCATACCATATTATAATTTGCTAACAGAAGTGGGGGAATATGCTAGTATGAGAGTGGATATATTCTGCGTAAATGCCTTATAAAACATTCATATGACTACATGGTACTGTACTGTACAATCTATTGCAATAATAATGGCACTGTTTAGTTGAATTTGGCTATTTATTTCGAACTGCTGACATATTCGTAATGAAATCTACTTTCAATTTTAAACAGTTCTAGTTATTATATATTTTTAGGTATTAATAATATTGTGTGAAACTAACTACTCAGTGGACAAAAGCCCCAACCTGCGTTGAATTACACCCACAATATCTACCCATATATTCCTTATTATTAGCTTTTGTAACAGTTTTTACTGTTTTAGAAAGGTATTTTAAGCTAATATAAATCAAATCTCCTACAATTCCTATCAATGAAGTCATATATATGTTCTCTGATACCAAACATCTAGGTATGCTAATGAACAATTCCACAGACAAAGCTCTATTCAATAATTATCTAAAGAAAATAATTTACTAACCTTCTAATGAAACACTCTATAAATATCTAACTTCAGTTTTTGGCAGTGGGAACACGACAAATTCAACCACAATAGATGAGATCTGACCTGTTTCTGCATTTTTAGGATTGCTTCTTCAGGTGGTCTCCTTTAAGTTGAATCAAATATCTAACTATAAAAATTATTATAAAAATTAAAATTATTTGAAGTTAAATATCGACAATGACAAAAAGTGACATCATGTCAATGAATTAAATATGACAATACCTACTTGAAAAATGTTCACCTTTTATGTAAAAGTTTTTATATATTTTTAGGTATTAATAATATTGTGTGAAACTAACTACTCAGTGGACAAAAGCCCCAACCTGCGTTGAATTACACCCACAATATCTACCCATATATTCCTTATTATTAGAACAATTCCACAGACAAAGCTCTATTCAATAATTATGTAAAGAAAATAATTTACTAACCTTCTAATGAAACACTCTATAAATATCTAACTTCACTTTTTGGCAGTGGGAACACAACAAATTCAACCACTAACCCACAGAAATCTATTGAAATTCCTACACAGAACATCCAGTAGTAAAAAAACTGATTTGAGGAAGTATCATTATTTTTGCAATAGAATGTATCTAATTTGAATCACCCTATATTATTTTCTAAACTAAAGGCTTACGAAGACAATAAAAAGCCAAATTAAATAGTGGTTTAACAGTGCATCCGAAAAGTTGTACAGAAAATATTTTTGTATCTATTTTTAATAATTTTTATATTTGCTATTGCGTCGGTCAGTTGTTTACGTATATTTAAACTGTGCCATCGGCATAACGCATGCGCGATCGCCATTGTATTAAATTGGCGGGAAAATACTAGTTTTCTCTTAAAATACCCATTAACTGTCTTCGTAATACCCATTAAATACCCAGTAAATACCCATTATTACCTTGATAATACCCAAAAATACACACAAATACCCAAAAAATGCAAAAAGTACCTTAAATTACCTACAGCTTGTACAGCAAAATACCTCAGTGGTTTCCCCCTCGGGTATATCGTTTTACCTCAAAAGCACTGCGCAACATTCGCCTAACCTAAAAATGTTTAGTAAAAATATATGCTTGTAACTAACTAAGGATTTTAAAGAACTATATCACTATAAACTATTCGTATATTCGAATCAATAACTTGCAACACATCGATTTAATAACGAATTTAAAAAAAACATGTACCTTATATTAAAGAGTCGAAAAAGGAAATAAACTAAAATAACCGTCTTCATAGTATGTTTTAACTATCTACATGTGCGGAGTGCGGTCCATGACAAACGTAATCATCAAATAAAACAATTTGCCACTGTGACATATTTCGTTAAGATTTGGAGGGATCTTAAACGATCATTATACCTCTTCTTCCCAAAGATTTTGTGTTATCCTTGAGGTTGGCAACATATTTTTTCTTCAGTTATACTCCTCCAACTACCCTCATGTACGTCACTGCTATTGAGGTTAAAATAGTTTTTCTCAAGACACAGTTAATTGAATTTGTGTACAAATTATGATAACATTATCTTCAGCTGATTTAAAGATAAATTTTAAAAACTTTATTTGCAGAGTAAC
Source organism: Monochamus alternatus (assembly GCA_037114965.1). Lineage (NCBI taxonomy): Eukaryota > Metazoa > Arthropoda > Insecta > Coleoptera > Cerambycidae > Monochamus > Monochamus alternatus. Next base: position 113,295,126 of record CM073426.1, read on the forward strand.
AGCACAAGTAATAAGTAATAAAGTGACAACAGCCTGGCAATTAGGCCATAAGAGGGCCTTTTCGGCCTATCCCACCATCTCATCATCTCTTCACTATCTGCCTTCGGCCTTACTCGAACTTACCCGACGCCTACTAGAATCTTAATCATCTTTGCAATTCCTCGTCGCCAAAGATCTTATGTCTTAATCTCCCAAAAGCCGCGCAGTGCTCTAGAAAGTGAATTGGAGTATCCTCCCCTTCTCCACATTCCAGGCATAATCCTCCCTATCAAACTTAGATGCCTTCTGAATCTGCAGTTACTGGACCATTTGGTTCAGGAACCTTCGACTGGGATTTTCTGCAGCCGCAGTGTCCATCGAAAAAGTCATGGGTCTGTCATATCCTCTACTCCTCCAATTCCATCCTAATATTTGGTAGGCTTATTTTTAAGGGTGCTATTAATATTACCTCGGGTAATTCCAAGAATGGGTTCGAGCCTCTGGTCAGACGTTCTAGATTCAAGACGAGCTAGCTCGTCAGTCTTCTCGTTACCAGACATTCCTTTATGACCCGGAACCTAGACCATCTCCACTTCTCTTTGCTTAGCCAGGGACTCTAGGTCATCTCTATACCCTTGAACGAGAACAGATCTCATCCTTGGAGAGCTAAGGGTCTGACTGTTAGAACAAATAAAGATTTTCTGCTCCATACAATTTCTTACTTTTTTCTTGTTAGTTAACATCAAAATAACAAAGACTTCTACCTGAAAGCCTGCAGCGTATGTACCCAGCGGAAAGCTCTACGGAATATCCCAATTTCCAGGTATATTCCTGCACCTGAATGCTCATCTTCTACACGGAAAAAACTAATCTGTATTTAAAAATAATAATATACTTAAAACTCAAGTGTATATGTCAGTAATAAAGTATATTTAACATATCTCTTTCTTAAAATGACACTAAATTCAAGTTTTAGTTAAAGAATTATAGTTTATTAAAATATTATTAATTATACAGAGTGTCCGGAATATGAGTGCCTTAATCTTGTCATATGATAAGTTGTACTAAAGAAAACATATTTGACATAATCAGTTTTTTGTCTGACCAACTGTAACAGAATTATGACATATATGTGACAACGTCGCTCACATACTATCTTAGGATTGTTATGTATTTATACATAATAATTACAAATAGGTACACCTAAACATAGGTACTTAATGTGAATGGTTTTCTTAGAGCTCTTTTCACAACACAGAATAATAGTTACAGGTGTTTAAAATGACTTAAGTTACTTGCAAGAAGCGTTTACCGTACAAACGTCTCGTAGCCAGGGAGTTTTACCTAGATTCGCCGTAAATTAACATGTCATGCAGTTGGTTATGGTTATTATAAATTCCATCCATTTTTGTTAACGTGCACTCACAAATATCAAAGAAAAACTACACAAAAATGAATCGCACTAGCTGTACGCACTATTATGACTAATATTACTTTTAGGTTATCACAAGCCGCCTAACACTGTAACGATCGTCAGTGCGTTACAGTTTTAACGAGTTTTCGGAAACGATTTTTAACTTCATTTATACTGACCCAAAAATAAAATATGAACAAGTTACGTTGCATGTGCTTTTACTTAACCTTAATTGTACCTTAGTTTGTAATTTCGTAACATAGTTTTGCAGTTGTATTTTAATTTTTGAAATCTATTTGTAGACAAACTATTAATTTTAGACATTTCTATCACAAGAGTTTATTGCTTTGTGTCAAATATATAAGCCCTTAAAATTACGCACTCATATTCCGGACGCCCTGTAGAATAGGTTATCCTTAAATTATAGGTTAATATAGACTAGACACAATTGTAGTATTATTTACTACTAATTGTATAAAAATTGTAGTGCAGGTGGACCGACAGGTTCAGCATGTGGCTACAAGATGCAGTTACATGTTGCATCTACTCAGGTTTCCATTTGTCGGGTAAGTCGTCGGTTGCCTCGTCTCCTATAGCATATAACAATCTTAAAAGCGCTATATCTCTGGTGTGCCGCTAATGAATGACTGACAGTTTGCTGTAAGTCTTTATTTCCTTATATAAATAAGTGAGTATTGAGTAGTATTCAATTATTCATATAAGGTGGGTAAGTAGAGTAGTAACTACTCTAGAAAGGAATACAATATAGCAAGAAATACTTATAATTATATGTCGTAGTCATTGGGTGTAATTCGTCATTTCACGGAAAGCCTACTCATTGGCTATATTGCCGGCAAAGGCTGTAATGAAATGAATATTTCTTTGATTGACTGAAATTTTACGTCATTTCACGGATTGCCTGTTTAATTTTCGTCAAACAAAGTAAATGGTTCATCGATTACACGTTACGGCGCTTGACGGATTTTTGTTTAGTCATTTGAATATTCTTGAAATGTAATACTACTTGTGGAAAAATGCTATATAGAAAGTAAACAAAATATTTTTATTTTGGCAAAATAATATTTCCGTTCATTTGGAACAACGCAAACATATATTATAAATCATATACCTACCAAATGGTGAGTAGGACTTAAATTGAATAATCAAAATCTCTTTTAGCTGAAAATAAAAAAATATTCTAAAGACTTAATGTAAATGAAATTGGCTCTCTATACAGTCAGACTCGAATAGTTGGAGGTACATATGTATAAACATATTATTATATACAGGGTGGACACGCGATAATCTCCACCCCACCCCTATTTTTCTCCGTCATTAGTCGAAATACGAAAACGTATAATAATAAAAGTTGAAGGAATATTTTTTAAAAGAGAAAAAAATAAATATCGCATTTCCCAGATGTATATAGGTTTAACTTTTATTTTATTTAAGGAAACACCTCGTACACCATCAACTTATCTTTTCAAAAATATATTATACATGATACTTATGTTTAAAAGTTTTCGAGATATTACATGTTTATTAAATATGCAACATCATAAAACTCTTGATATATGATAACATTTTTAAATGAAAATTAGGAAATAGGTTTTAATGGAAAATAAGGATACTTATGTAAAATTTAGTAGTTATCAGGTTTGCCTTCAAAAAGGTCATATTGAACGATTCTTATAAATTGATTTCTTTTATTTTTCATAAATCTTCAAAAATATCAGTTATATGATGTTGCATATTAACAATAAACATATATAATATATCGAAAACCGTAAAAGATAAGTATCACGTATAATATATTTCTGAAAAGTTAAATTGGCGGTCTTTTCAATGGCGTAAAAATATAAAGAATGTTCCATTTAAAAAATAAATTCAAACAGTAATGGAGAACAAGTATAGGGAGGGCAATTTTCACGTAATCACTCTGTATATATGGTTATTCATTTACAATGAAAAAATGGAATTATTAGTTATTATGGTCCGAAATTCTACACAACACAATTCAGCAAATGACGAAACAAACGTCCGTCAAATGCTGTAACGTGTAATCGTTTAATCTTTTACTCTGTTTGACGACAATGAAACAGGCAATCCCTAAAATGACGACAAACTTCAGTCAATCAAAGAAATATTCATTTGATTTCAGCCTTTGCCGGCAGCCAATGACTAAGCTTTCCGTGAAATGACGAATTACGGCCAATGACTACAACATATTATATACTTCAGTTTTATTTTTCCTTAATGCAATGTTATTATATACTTTATTTAACATTATTCCAAATATTTCCAGCAATTCTTTCACGACATATAAAACTTCAAATAAAGAAAACCTAACTTTATTTTGAAAATAACAATAATTGGTATTATTGTCGACTTAAGTAATTCATTTTTATATATTTTTAGGTATTAATAATATTGTGTGAAACTAACTACTCAGTGGACAAAAGCTCCAACCTGCGTTGAATTACACCCACAATATCTACCCATATATTCTTTATTATTAGCGTTTGTAACATTTTTTTACTGTATTAGAAAGGTATTTTAAACTAATATAAATCAAATCGTCTACAATTCCTATCAATGAAGTCATATGTATGTTCTCTGATACCAAACATCTAGGTATGCTAATGAACAATTCCACAGACAAAGCTCTAATCAATAATTATTTTCTTTAGATAATTATTGATTATTGATAATATTGATAATTATTTTCTTTAGATAATTATTGATTAGAGCTTTGTCTGTGGAATTGTTCATTAGCATACCTAGATGTTTGGTATCAGAGAACATACATATGACTTCATTGACAGGAATTGTAGGAGATTTGATTTATATTAGCTTAAAATAATACCTTTCTAAAACAGTAAAAAAATTAAGTAATTCATATGGTCTAAATAAAATAAAAAAAATATTTAAACACACATAACATAACTTTATCACGTATTACGTATAGTATGTTGATATTAGTACAGCTTTCTTTGCGTATATCCGGGACTTCGCCAAGTAATAACTGTAACATTCCACTATTTTTCCAAGAGAACTTAGTGCAAGTTTATTTGATTTATCTACAAACGGGACACCCTGTATAGATAAATACAGCGATTGATGAAATATATTGTGTATACCTGAAGAAAAAGAAGAGAGAAAAAAAGAAATCTAATTATCTCTATCTACTATAAAATTCCAGTAACACGATCACACTATTAATTACAGCAAGTTATTACGATGGCTATGAAAAAACTTTGCTAGTTACAGTTACTACGATTTTTCTGTCAGTTATCCAAGCGTTACGAAATGAAAAGTGAAATAAATTATTTTACAAACCCTTGACTTTGCTTCTAACTATATTAAGGAAACAGACTATTATTACGCAATCGTAATTTTTTACATTAATTAAAATGTTGCTTTATAAACCAGATGTATGTACGTGATTAATATTAATATAATCGTTTAATGCTTGATTTAAATTGAATTTTAATAAATTTTCAAATAAATAAAACCATTTTCAGCATTATCAGTTATTTAATACTTAAATTTGTTTAAAAAGACCTACAAGGTAAATAAAGACATTTTTGTCATAATTCAATTTTAATGTTTAAGGAACTTAGTGTTAGGTTTGGAATTAAATTCAAAATATGATTATACTCTAAAACCATCGAAGAAGTGTCAGAAGACATATCTAATATTTCTGAAGCAAAAAAACATTTCTAAACCTACAGCATTAGAAACAATAACAATGTAGGTAAATTAGATGCTGCGCATAATGTAAGGAAGAAAAACAGTGTTATAAAAGTCAAAACAATTTAATAATTGTGGGAAATTTTTGTATATCATATTATTATAAACATAAATAACAATCGCTGTGCAACAGTTGTTACACAAATAAGAAATTCAACAAATTTCATATCCTAATTCATAATTACAAGCTTAATGCTTCTTGGAGATGCTCATAAAGGAATGTCAAGGGTATCTAATGAAGAGAAGCAGGTCTATCATCGTTAATAAATTGAACGAATTGCTTTTTTACTACGATGGATGTTTACAAAATTTTATAATCTTTGGTATAAAACCATTTCAAGATTTTTAAAGTTCAACGATTGACCTTCAGACTTAGCAAGAATGTTGAAATGCAGAAAATGAATATGTAAACAAGTTCTTGTGATAAATATATTTTTATATACTTAGGTATATAGGTATATGATATTTGGCATAATTCTACAGGTTAGGAGGAATATGAGTGCCGTAAAAAACTTTTATGAGAGAAGTGTCCAAAACGAACTGTTTTTCTACAAATGAATTTTAGAAATGCAATATAAACACAAAATTATGTAAGGAAATTACAAACTAAAGTACAATTAAGACCAAACAGAAGTTTGAACAGATTTTGAAGTATATAAGAGTTGTACTCGACATTATTAATTGTAATGTCATTTGGTGCATAGGAACTTTGTACTGCGAATAGTAATTTCGTTGTCATACTGAAGAACTTACTATTTTTATAACTATCTAGTGCTTGTTTGATGTTGTGTATGTAAACAAAAATGGAACAGTTTAATAACCATAAGCTACAGGAATAAAAATTATTGTAAATTTACACATTGTTCACATCATATATCAATGTAAACAGTACCAAATACATACTGTATTACAAGAATTTTCATGGAAAGGAAAGTTCGAAGGGATCCTTTGTCAAAGAATGTAAACAGCCCTAAGAACCATTGAAAAGTGGAGCGAGGACCATGATCTGCCTATCATCCCCAGGAAGACAGAAATAGCTCTCTTCAAGAGGAAGAAAAAATGGAGCCAATAAAGGCACCAACTCTCCTAAACACAATGTTAAGCTTCGCATCGGATGTGAAATACCTTGGACTCGCACTTGATGCAAAGTTAACATGGAATCTTCATTTGGAGATGAGACTAAAAAATGCGTACATATCCTGTCAGTAGTGCCGCAGGACCGTTGGTAAAACCTGGGGATTCAAACCAGGTGATAATGTCGATAAACACTGCCATTGTGAGACCAATGTTAGCATATGGGGCTGTCGTCTGATGACCAAAAGTCCAACAGTAGACAGCTAAACAAAGGCTCAGCCAGGTACAAAGGATTGCCTGCCTGAGCATAACAGGAGCTATGCGTACGACACCCACCATAGCAATGGAGGTAATGCTATGTCTGCCACCTTTGGATATTTATCTAAAATAAATAGCTGTGACAACCATGTTTCGTCTCAAAAATATTGGTATTATACCAGATGTAGGATATGGAGAAGTTAGGAGTCGCCTGTGGAATGGGGTCGTCAGGAAAATGCCCCTTCTGCCACCAGACACTGACAGTACTTCTCCTAAGTTTGCATTTGGCAGATCCTACACGGTACTTATCAGGAATGAGGAGACCGCCAGTGAGAATGTAATAAACATCTACAAGAATCTACAGAGATAGTAGACAATCACTACTGAACTTACGTAATTATAAGATAACTAGATCAGCATGGAAATGCCATAAGGCACTGGTAGTGGCCTCAACTGGCAACAGCATATTTGTATGCTGGGTGAAGGGACACAGGCGGTGTAATGACAATAAAGTAGCTGACAAGCTGGCCAGGAATGCATCGGGTCTCAATATTTGCGGTCCTTCCACTATGAATCCATTGTCAGGTTTTGTTGGAATTATCAAGGAGGACACCCACAAAGAATTTAGCAAACGTGGCATGAAACAAATAGCTGTCAATTTGCTAAGGACTTCCTAGAGTCCCCCTGCAAGGAATCAGCGAAAAAGTACCTGGCCATGTCTTCGCCTGGTGACAGGTATTCAAACTAGACACTGTTGGTTAAGGAAGACGAAACAGTACTCCATGCCTCTGTGAGTGCACTGTCATTTCGTCAATAAGAGAATGGCCTACATTAGAGAGATCCCCCTGAGCAACGTCACCACCTTCTTCTCTTTATTAGACTGGTTAGCGGCTCTTCTTCTAATGAAAGGAATCCACCACTACTTGACACATTGATAATTTACTGCGATGCTGAGAGAAAATCTGTGGCTACGAGACGTTTATAGGGTTTCACAGTACCTGAAAATGTATTGAAAATCCTGGTAGGTATACATAGGTACCTCTAATCGTCCAAGTTTTCTGGACGATCAAATGTTTATCATTGAAACACATCCCACAAGCAGCATTAAACAAATTGCAGAACTAACTCCCGAGTAAATAGAAATACCTGACAGGTGTGCGACGTTGCCACATATTCGGCATATTATGTTTGTTGTCATAATCCTGTTACGGTTAGTTACAGAAAGAGTTGTTAAATTAATTATGTTTAGTTTAGTACCACGTATCATACAGCAAAATTAAGACACTCATATTCCGGACATCCTGTATTTTAGCTGGTAACAGAAATGGATTGTCTTCAGGAAAATATTTGCTTCAAATTATCTCCAGAAACGTTATATTGGTGTCATAGCGAAACAAGTTTGTTAAAGCAATTAATCTTAGTGATTAAAAAGTTTTCAACTTTTGATTATTGCTGCAATCCCACTTTCTTATTACAGTAGCTGCTGCCATTTTTTACACTAATAAAACGTTTTATCGAATCTGTTAGTTTTTTATCTAAGAATGAATAATTCTACAGGGTGTCCAGAAAATAACTTTTTCAGATTCTGAAATACTTACTTCAGCCCTAATGTATTTAGATATAGGTATATAGATATCTAAATTCGCGAAGTTAGTTAAGTAGTTAGTAGATTTTGCCTCCGCACAATTGTTAGAATTAAGTTCTTAACTTATACTACCATTGAAGTCTCCTCCCTTAGGTATATTCGCACGTACTATCTACGTATAATTACCAGTATTCAGTATCTACTTATATCTAACAATACACATTGATATAGATGTAAGTACCGTTTCTTTTACTCTATTAATTCTGTATCAAGTGCAAAAAAAGTGCATTGAAATTTTGTTAATTTAGGTAGGGACAATCGTTTCCAATAATAATGCCACTCTAAAATAAATTTTGAGAATTTTTCTAAATTGCTGACATATTTGTAATGAGATCTACTTTCAACTTTTAACATTAATTCTTCGTTGTTTCACTCACCAATAGAGATTTAATGAAATTTCTACTCAGAACTTGAACAAGTTCAAAAACTGTTTCTGAGGAGGTGTCATTATTATTGCAAAAGTATATATCTATAAGTAAGTATTATATGTTGTTGCTCACATATATTTTGGTCACTCTTACCAAAAATTGTGTTGATGATGTTCTTGCTTACTTACCTATAAATGAATCAAATTTTCAAAATGTTATTTTTTTACTGTGTAAGTATACTTATAAGTAATGTAGGTATATACAATTCATTTGGTACTTAAGATAACTAAAAAATCCCCTATACTGTTTAGATAAATATTCACTCTTAAGATATATTTTTGGCAAATGTATAAGGGTAGATAAGAGTATACGAGAAATAATTCGAGGCTATAAATTCGAATTTATCACATCTCATTTACTAAAATCATTACTGCCAAAAAGATATTATTTAGTTTTTAACCTGTTTATACTTACAATCATTACAGTTTTTAAAATTAAATTGCATTTTCCTGCCAAAATACGTATAACAAAACCCATTTCCAGCAGGTCCAATTACCTGTGTTCAGATATTCTGTCTAGATTTGGAACATTTTTTCATACATTTTGAGAATTTTTACTCAGAAATTTTCAGGAAATAAAATCGGCAATTTTAATGTGCGAATAGTTTTCTGTGATAATCTTTTACCGTAAAATTTGAAAATCCAATAAGAGCTGTGTAGCTAGAAATATAGCATGAGCTGACACTGCTTGTTATTTTAATTGTACACTTATCCGCATCTTTATGTTCTAACAGCTTTTAAATTGGCGTGAAAATAGTAATCACATAGGTACAGGTCTCCGTAATCAATATAGAAAAAATGAAATAACTAAAACTAACGATTTAGGTATAGCAAACTACACAAAACAAAGTTATGAAATTTAAAGTTTATACCCATGAAAAACAATGGTATGCGAATTTTAGTATACTTACTTCGATTTGAAGGAAAAATAATCCAGAGGAAAGCCCACCACAGCACTCACATTATTTTTTTCAATCGTACACAACACATGAATTATATGTGCACTAAACACTCAGATACTTCCATAAATGTGGCAGAATAGTTTCAAAGCACGTGTACCGTTTCAACTGGGTGGGAAGTACCAGGATCTACCTACGTATGCACCTAGAGCTCTTCGTCGACTGCTGAGATCGACGGCCAACGATTGCTTCATGTCAGCCTGACCTCGTTCATTGTTGCCCGTAGCGTTTTGGATATGCGGCGAAATTCTTTACCTTATATCAACTTTCTTTTATCTATATTATTTTTTATATTGAACTTTGTTGTGCAGTGTTTATAATTTTTTAAAGCAAAATTGTTTGTTAACAAAAATGACAACAGATACAAAATGCCTCTATATATGAGATGAGTATGATCTGATATTCCTCCAAATCACATATACCTAACTCATCTTGTTAGATAAATTGAATAAATTTTTTTCAGTATACTCTGACATACATAGTATCTTTATGAAATTATCTCTGGGGGGGCTTCTCTTATTTGGTTTCATTTTTTCTATTGTCGCTTTAGTATTTATTATCCTATACTATTACAGATACAGTAAGGGTATTTTATTTCGAAAGTGTTTATATTGCTTTGTGTGTTCAACCTAATGTAATGTATACATAAAGGTTACAATTTTGAATTTTTATTTCGAAAACTACATGCGACCGCCAAAATCTAACTTCGTGACCAGCACCCTCAAAAATAGGGAAGCAAGAATTTTTTTGTAAAGAGGAGTTTTATACTATTGTAAATAATTACCTTATCGTACTTTTTTATTGTTTTTTTTACGATAATTCTTTTATTTGTTGGGTAATTGTACCCAAATTTTGGAAAAGTAGATTCTTTTGTGGAATAACCACAAACATTTTATTGATTTTTGAGTTAAATGTACAGGGTGTTATGAACGCCTGTGCTACTATATCTGTTATTCCTTTTTTTTAAGAACAGATTTTTGAAAAATTAATAGTTATTTTGAAACAGCCTTCGATTAGTTTTAAAAAAGGTTTACCTACTTGTTTCATTCTGCCAAAATGCACCATTTTAGAGAAACTGCGTTTAACGAATTATTAAGCTTGGAAATCAATCAATCATAAATTTTCGGAAATTAATAATTAAAAAAATTATTACAGTACAAATTTGTGGAGTTTTTAGGTACAGAAATCTCGAAAAATAAAACATATAGAACCAAAATAAAATTCTTTGTTTATCAACTTTTACTATTTAAATTCTCCTCGAATAAAACAATAACTTTTAAAAAGACATTTGCAAGGCACACATTATTTTGCTATTCTAATCCCACATTTTAACAATCATTTCCACATACTTATAAACAAAAATAAACAATCTTATATGCAGAACTGTATGTAAGTTTATGTTATAGCAATATTTACATCTTCAGTTAAATTAAAAACAAATACTTATTTTTAAAGATTTCTATACCTAAAAATTTGTTGGTTAGACCGCTTTCTGTCGTTATACAGGGTGTCCGGAAATGATGAGCAAAAAATTCAGGGGATAATTCTAGACCGAAAATAAATACTACCTCTTTCTATAACATTTTTTCCAAAACCAATTATTAACGGAGTTACAGGGTGTTAAAGTTAAAATTTTATTTTCGATATTTGAAAATAACTTCTTAAGAAATCCAAATATTTATACAAAATTTGTAAGTAGGGGGTTTTTGCGAACGGGAAATTCAAATATGTTTCTAATTGTGACGTCACTAGTAGAGGGCGCCACTTATGGCACATCATATTTTAAATGACAGAACATTTTTGCTGCTTGTATATCCATCTGACTATTGAAACAATCGATTCTCCTACCTGTTATATCTGAAAAAGGTATATCTTATTGAAGTCGTTAGGAGTAACAGTTTTCGCAATAATCTTATTTAAATATATTCAGTGCACCAATTGAAAACTGTTATCGTTTCAGTTAAAGTGCCTTTTCTACTGAAAATACAGCAAAATGTTACTTGAAAAAGTTGTTTAGAATGGTAAATTTACGATTTTCAACAACTTTTTCAAGTAACATTTTGCTGTATTTTCAGCAGAAAAGGCACTTTACCTGAAACCAAAACAGTTTTTACTCGGTGCACTGAGCATTTCAAATAGGATTATTTAAAAAATGATTACGCCTACCGACTTCAGCAAGGTATACCTTTTTTAAATAAAACAGGTAAGAGAATGTTATTTAAACATGGTGTGTCACAAGTGGCGCCCTCTAATAGAGACGTCAAAATTAGAAACATATTTGAATTTCTCGTTCGCAAAAACCCCCGATTTACAAATTTTATGTAAATATTTGGATTTCTAAAGAAGTTATTTACAAATATCGAAAATAAATTTTTAACTTTAACACCCTGTAACTCCGTTAATAATCAGTTTTGGGGAAAATGTTATAGAAAGTTTATTTTCGGTATAGAATTATCCCCTGACGATTTTTTTGTTCATCATTTCCGGACACCCTGTATATTCGTTTCACTTCGATACCTACCTTTGAATATTAGCAGGTGGCATTATATAATATTCCTGTTATTTATTAAGCTCTATATTATGCTTAAAATATTTGTATTTATAGAAAACACTATTTCAAAAATACGGCGGCCTTAAACCAAAACGCAATATCGAAAACAAAACATTTATTTTAAATTTATTTATTAATTGAAAAAATAAAAAATTTGCGAACACGCTTGGGAAAACGGTCATTTGATTCAATGGGATTTGGCAAAAATGTTAGAGAAGGAAGATAATACAACAAAAAGAAAATTAAAAGCGATTATTTTGTTGAACGGAGATAAGTGTGTGCCACTGTTCAGTAAACATTGATCATTGTTGGCTACAATTGTATCAAGAAGAAGTAAGTAACACAATAAATAAAAATCATTTAACATCTATATATGGAAGCAGATAAACAAATTTTAAACTGTCAAACTTGACATACTTTTAATACATTTGCTACTTTGAGAACGAAAACAGAGATTTTCGAAACGACAAAAATACGAAAGTTGCGCGATAGTGATATGATTTTTGTTATTTTTTCCTTATCTGTTTTTTTTTTCAGTTTGATATTTTTTGGTTAGGTTAATTTCAAAAATAACACTTGACTAATCCGTTTGGCGTAAGGACTTATTTAATTAATCTTTATTTTTTTCAGAAGTGTGGTAAAAGAGCTCAATCAAACTAAAAAAAAACTCGGATAATTTATTGAGCAATTTATTAGGCAAATACTTGAACAACTTATCAGGCAAGAATTTGGGCAATTTATTGGGTAAATACTGGTCAATTTATTGGCTAAAATTTACATGCAATTAATTTTAACAACTATATACTTGGATATCAAGTGAGCATTGAATTGATCAATTAATTAGTTATTTAATTGTGCAGCTAATTAGATAATTAATTAAGCAAACAATTAGTCGATGAATTAATTAATTAAACAAATACTCAATTAGTTATTTAGTATTTAAATATTTCATATATTTGTGAATTGTTGGTTGGATGGTTAATTAATTAAATAACGTAATTTTGTTACTTTAAATGAGCAATATTTTTTTTTTGTTTCTGTCAATTCAATATCTGATTTAAAGTGAAAAGCAGTATATCTACCTAAGATGTCTGGGTAGCTTTCTTAAAAAGTCTATTTAATCGACATTTATTGTTAGGTAATATGATCTTCATTATTATTTTTTGTATTTATTTCCATTTAATTAATTAAAAACAATTTAGACTGAATTGTTTAACTATTTAATTTAGTTATGTTACAATGTTTAAAAGTTGTTATTTGACATCTAAACATTATTTCCGGTTTTTTTTGAAAAGGGCCTTTTCTGGGTAAAATTGAATGCTCTTTCATATTTTTCGAAAATATTTGCAGTTTCAATTCGACTATACCATTTTTTACAAAAATCACTGGAATTAAATGCGATCATTTTCGGTGTCGAATTATTTACTCTCAAATACTAATAAGTCTTTATTTTTTGTTAACGATTTTTTTTCGGCAAAAAATAAGTAAATGAAATTCAACGCCCTGTATCTCAGAACTGAAGCGTCTCCCATAAGGACCCATATCTATAGGAACTTTTATTAGTCTCAAAATTAGGTTTTCTAAAGACTCTTAAAGCTCTGCTATTAAAAAAGACACCTTGTATATATTTTCAAGAGCTTCTGGTGCAGTTATTTTATAGAATAGATGCGCTCCAATTTGTTGTTCAATTGTTTAAGTAGGTAGGTACTTAAAGAACTACAAGAACGTTGAAATTTTGCACACATACACATTTTTTAATTTCGAGAAATTTGTTTTAACATTTATCTCATATAGCAACAGCACTTTACTGGTGATAAAAATCGTTTTTCTCAAAATTTCCAGGACGTACAGGATTTTATGAATTTGAAATCATGACAGATTTTGTTTTTTAAACAACCAAAGAGACGTTTTATCTATCCAGAGACACCCTGTACATTTTTAAAATTTGGTGACACCCATTTAACTATCTTAAATCCAGTGGCGCACTTAGATCTGAAATTAAAAAAATCGATAATCGTTTTTTGAATTTTCGAGGTTGAAAAAAGTTCGAAGTATGCCTTGAAAATTTAATTTTCATACTGAAATTTGGCACCAAAACAGTTATTGAAAGTACTGAAACTCTATCATTAAAAAGAAAACTTTTAAATCAGAAACAAATAATGCCCTGCTTTCAAACGGGTCACTCTGTAGTCAGGTATTCCTCGAGAACGGTAACTTTTTCATTATTAGGTATTTCTCAAGTTTACTTCTCTATAGCATGTTCCTTTTCTTATTAAGAATTTATCCGGTAAAGTGAAGCCATTTCTGTATTCACAATTTACTCCAGAATTTACATCAAATCGCTCCTTTTCCGTAAATGATAATTTAGATTAGAATATATTTAAATATATTTAACATTATAAAATAGTGATACATCACATACTACCAAGAGAGTTTACTTGTCATGCGCAGTAAGAGTCCGTCACGCGCTTGAAGTAAACCGATTTTTTACGCTTGGCACATAACACTTAGGTATTTAGACAACGAATAAACATAGCGGTCCAAATAAAAAACAATCGAAAGACCAAGTTGTTTCCTAAGGCTGTTGTGTAATATTTTTTCAAAATTAGTTTTTAATTATTTAGATTTAATGTTCAGTTCAGTTAATGTTCATAACTGAAGTAAATTACTATTTTCCATTCTATAAAAATCAGGTTGGGTCACAGTGCTTTCTTCTATTTCTGATGTTACTTGCAACTTTAATTTAAGTGTTCCTTTTCTCATATTTAGATTTATCGAGTAAATTATGTCTGAAGAGAATGACGATAAAAAAAGGAACGCGCTCCGGACGCAAAATTTGCGGGTTTACGCAAATTATTTAATGGCGGGAAGTCTCAACTTCTTCAACTTGGCGATAATTTCGTAAACTCTTAACATTTTCTATAATTTATATCATAAAAATGACATGGAAGATGGTAGATGGTCAGAAGCTTAAGACCATCTCAAGACAAAAAAGTAAATAATGACTGCTTAAAGTTGAGATTCTGCCGCCATTAACAGTTTAAATTCAAAACTGTTAAATCCACGAATTTCGCGTTCATGAGGACAAGGCTTTAAGCTGAAATTTTTCTCCACATAATTTGTACATAGGCACCTATCGAAATTTGCATATTTTAATAAATTTAAATAATGAATGTGTATCATTAAGGATCATTTTAACGCGAAAGAATTTCATTCCACTGACCAGTTCAGTTTTAGAAGGTCGTTTCATTCTTTATATTGTTCTTCTGCTGATCTGCGATTGTTCCTCAGTGGCCGGTGGCAAAAGTGGGGCGCAATGAAAAAGTTTGGTACAGTTTCAAAGATTTTAAAAAGTAGTTTAACTGTTAAGGATTTACCAACGTTAAAATCATACCCTGTAATAGGACATACATATTTATTTATTCCTGGTGGTAAGTTTCAATTTTTAATCTGAGCAATTTGTAAATAGCATAATATAACTAATTTTTAGGAAAATATAAATCAGACAGACTAACAGAAGCAATTCAAGACATTAGCGAAAAATTGGGTCCAATTTTTAGACTAAATTTAAGCGGAAACGATTTAGTAATTTCTACGAATGCAGATCACACAGAGACTCTTTTCCGCAATGAAGGAATCAAACCAAACAGGCCTCCTTTTCCTGCGCTTTATCATTATCGAAAGAAAGCTTTCAACAGTGTAGGAGTTGTGCCAGGCAATGGAGAAGAGTGGTATAAATTTCGCAGTGGGGTTACTTCATTGCTCAAAACGAATTTATTGCAAAATTATATTGATATTCAAGAAGATGTAGCAAATTCGTTTATTACTTATATAAAAAATCAATGTAATGAAAATGGTGTTTTAAGAAATATACAAGATCATTTGTTGAAATTTGCTATTGAAGGTAGTGATTAAGTTAGGCCTTAATTAATATTTAGGTATAATCATCACTAATGATATTATTTTTGTAAATGATACTGCAGGAAACAACTACTCTGCGGACTAATGCCCCGACTGGCATTGAATTACTCCTGCCTGCAGTATCTGTGTGAACAGCCAAGAACCCTTGTCGGACACACCACCAGACATAGGCCGGTTTCGGGCTTGTTAGTCCTCATCAGTATGCCATAGGTGGGATGACCTACAATTGAACTGGCTGTTCTTTCATATGTATGTTCACATATAAACTTAGTGCAGATGAGATATAAGTCGTCTGCTTCCTGCTCGAGCTAAGCGGCTCTACTTACAGGAAGCGATCTACATTGCAGCAGGTACTTAACGCAGACCTCTCGCCCTGGGCGAAGAGCCATTAAATCTGTAAAATGGTACTAGAGGAAACAACTACTCCGCGGAATAATACCCTGACCGGCATTAAATTACTCCTGCAGTATCTGTGTGAACAGCCAAGAACCCTTGTCGGACACACCACCAGACATAGACCGGTTTCGGGCTTGTTAGCCCTCATCAATATGCCATAGGTGAGATGATCAACAATTGAGCTGGCTGTTCCTTCATATGTATGTTCACATTCAAACTGAGTGCAGGTGAGATATATGTGGTCTGCTTACTTCCTGCTCGACCTAAGCGGCTCATCTTACAAGAAGTGACCTTCATTGCAGCAGGTACTTAATGCAGACCTCTCGCCTTGGGCGATAAGCCATTAAATCTCGCCTGCACTCAGTTTATATGTAAACATACATATGAAGGAACAGCCAGTTCAATTGTCGGTCATCTCACCTACGGCATACTGATGAGGGCTAACAAGCTCGAAACCGGTCTATGTCTGATGGTGTGTCCGACAAGGGTTCTTGGCTGTCCACACAGATACTGCAGGAGTAATTCCATGCTGGTCGGGACATTAGTCCGTGGAGTAGTTGTTTCCTGCAGTATCATTTACAGATTTATAAATTGTATAAATTAATATTATTATAATAAAAACATTATTATTATTATTAATGGATCATCGCCCAGGGCGAGAGGTCTGCGTTAAGTACCTGTTGCCATGTAGGTAGCTTCCTGTAAGTCGAGCCGCTTAGGTCGAGCAGGAAGTAAGCAGACCACTTATACCTCACCTGCACTCAGTTGATATTATTGCTACGTTTCTGCACAAATCTATTTATAGTTTTTTATGTCTGTATACTAAAGATTTACTCATATTCTTAGTCTCATGTCTTATGCATTATGTAGATCGTTATTTTACATATATTTTATCACATCATGTTTTCCATGAATGTAAAATGTGATGTTGAAATAAAAATTGGCATAAAAGCAAGAATATTGTATATATTGGTGGCAAATATATTGGCAAAGTTTTAAAATTAAATATTCAATTTCAGCTATATCCGTTGTTTGCCCAGGTAATAGATTTCGTTGTACGTCGGAATCCAGTTATCAAGACGAAGAAATTATAGCAGCTAGTAATGATTTTATGGAAGGCATGTATGAGACTTTTATAGGGCCACCATTATGGAAAATATTTAAGACTGCTGGTTACAAGAAACTGGAGTCGTCACATCAAATTATTTACAGGTAGGTATCCGATTATAAATTGGCAGACATTTTTAAATTATTTACGAGTAAAAATATTTTTATCTGAATCTTAAAATACAGAATAATGGAACAGCATTTAAAAAATATGAAAAAAGTGTACTGCCAAAATTCCAAAAAGTTGATGGAGTGGCAGCCGTTTATGTACACGTTATTCAACAACAAACAGCTAACTGATAATGATATGGTTATGTTATCAATGGAAATATTTTTAGGTAAGAGTTAAAAATTCTGAATATAAAAAGCTATTAACTACACAGGGTGTCTTGAAAGTAAACCGTCATACATTAATCATGAATTCTCCATCGAACAACAGCCTTAATTTGCTATATAAACTATAGTCGTTATGGAAATACTTACAAGGTGTTAAAGTTTAATTGAACAAACACAAAAACTTAAATATCCTCAAAACCGTTAGAGATATAATGAAATTTTAGAAGCGTCGATAGTTACGGAAGGCATATACTTTGCAATACAAAATGATTTTTTAGTCTTAACATTGTAACGCGTAACGGAAAGTCACTGGATACTTTTGAAGGATAATATGATATGCTGCTGGTTTTTCTTAAAATATTTTTTTTTTTTTAATTCCTTGTTCGAGTAAAAAAATAATTGTTTTAATGGACAGCATAATACTTTCATAAGGAAAGTATTCTTACTATTAATACTATTAAGAAGGTATTTTCATAACGAAATATTGTGTGGACTAACTAGGGTTTGTTTTATAAACTAGGTGGTAATATTTTATTTAAAAACAAAAATATTTGCAGGTCACTCTAGCTACAAAAGATTTTGCAAGAAGGAAAATAAAATAAATCATTAGAATAAATGTTTTTTAATTAATAAGTGTTAATAAAATAAGCATGTCTACAAAAAATGTTCAAAATAGTCTCCATTGCTTCTGATGCATGCTTCTGAAGGCCCTATTATCAATTTAACGTTAAATCGTTATGTTTTTATTATTTTACTTGAATGCGGTGCATTGTACGATAAAACGTTTATGAAGCTATTTTTTAAGAAATTGAACAGAATTTAAAAAAGAATACATATAGTTTATATAGCAAACTAGGGCAAACTATTTTTCGATATACACTCACCGACAAAAAAAAACTGGCCACTAAAAACTAACCCCAATTTTAAAGTTGGCTTCCTCGCGAACCGCTCATTTGATTTTGATGATCTTTTTTTTAAATTGTACATCGATTTCTCAGGATCGGATGCTATGTCGGAAATTTTTATTTTGATAATTTAATTTGAGCATATACGGGGTGCAACAAAGAGACGAAGTTTTTTTCCCGAAGTTTGTAACACCCTGTGCGGTGCAGCAGCTACAGTCGCTGTTGCTAACTAGAGTCACACTGTAGCCTCATCTTTTGTGAACATATTGTTTTTTTAATGATGACATTATCTCGGTTTTTATTGGAGATACACTATTTTAAAACAAACGTCTCAGAAAAAATATCAGAAAACAAGTCAAATAAACATAAAAACGTAGATTAATGTGAAAACAATTCAAATAAAAAAAAATTAAAAAAATTTAAAGAACTAATATCTAGTGTGGCCTCCTCACTTCAAAATGGCTTAATTCAATCGACATGGCATCGAATCAATCAGGTTTGTAACAAATCCTTGTGAAATTGTATCAAATTTTTCCTCAAGTGCAATTCGCAGACAACCGTTGACAAACACAACTTAATTGTCATATTTCAAACAATCAATCCGTTCCCGCCTATGCCGCCTTGATTATTTACACATAGAAATATCTGCCTGCGAAGCCTTTTTCCGAGGCGTTCGTGATTAAAAAAAACAAAATGTTCACAAAAGATGAGCCTACAGTGTGATTCTAGTTAGCAAAAGCGACTGTAGCTGCTGCACCCCACAGGGTGTTACAAATTTCGGAAAAAAAACTTTGTCTTTTTGTTACGCCTCATATATGCTCAAATTACATTCCGAATAAAAATTTCCGACATGGCATCCGTTCCTGAGAAATCAATGAACATTTTAAAAAAAAGATCATCAATATCAAACGAGCGGTTCGCGAGGAGCCGACTTTAAAGTTGGGGCTGGTTTTTTTTTGCCGGTGAGTTTGGAATTCATGATTAACATATGGTCAGAAAATTTAACTGCTTTGTTTTATTGCAATTAAAAATGTACATTTATTTGTCCACCACAAGTCTACTTACTATTTTTGAGGGGGTATCGATACAACTGCAACTACTACAGCTCTTACCTTGTACTACCTTGCTCAAAATGACTGCGTACAAGACAAGGCACGAAAAGATAGTACCACAAAAGACTTGAGCTACATAAGAGCCTGTGTTAAAGAAACGTTAAGGTTGTCACCAACAGCAGGGGCTAACAGCAGATTTCTTGCAAGAGATACCAAATTTGATGAGTACGTCATACCAAAAAATGTATATTAATTTTGTAATTCTTTTAATACTAAATTTATCGATACTTTATTTGTAGACTTTAATATTGGCATTTAGTTCAGTTACATCATGTGATGAGAAATATTTTAAAAATGCTCAAAATTACTATCCAGATCGATGGTTAAGAAAAAATGATGAAGAATTCCATAAGTTTGCTTCTCTACCTTTTGGTTATGGGCCTAGGATGTGCCCTGGCAAACGTCTTGCAGAAAATGAAATAGTGGTTTTATTGAAAAAGGTAAAAAATGATTTGGAAAATGCATTATCTTAAATTTTATAATTGGGAAATCAGTATTAATTTCATAGTAAAACCTGAGAACAATCAGAGAGAAATGTCGACATTTCGACATGTATAGATAGATATATATCTACTGCTCATATGGGTTAACCATCTTCAATATTTTGATATATTTTGCTGGTTGGTAGCCCCCAACTAATTTAGTTCGATGTCAATGTATGTGATATAAATATATGAATTGTGGAAAAATAATTCAAATTTTGAATAAATTTGCACTGGGCAAGTGTGTATGTAAATAGTGCAGTATATTATGTTAAAGTGTGTTATCAGGGAAGTACGCATCAGGTGTAACTGTAAGTAAGAGTTTAAACTTTTTAAAATAAACTATTAAAGTGCAAGGTTCACAGCGTCAACTTATTTTTGGTAATTTTGTGATCCTTGAACCCTTCCCAAGTAGCACACCTATGGAATCTGGTTCCCTGCATTCCTCATCTCCTGTACTCATAGAAGTGCTGTGAATTAATCACACTTTATTATTTTAGATCTCGTGTGTAGACATATGAATGAATATGATATACAGGGTTAACTATCTATAGTATTTTTTAGTACATTTACAAACATGTCGTATTCAAATGCCTAGATGACGGATAAGGTGCTGATTTATGGGAGTGTGACAAGTGCATATTATCGTATGGCAGCATAATACCAAAGATGTTTTCCGAGTACACAAAATATTATGCCGAATACTTTTTGAGCCACATTGAACAACTGTTATAACGTCTTTGCGGTAAACGTGTGGCAGTGTTTTTATGTATTTGTGTACATTTGCGTGTATTTTTTTGTTATCCTTTGTGGTTTTTCCAAGTAGGTACCTCGCTTTAAACAAAAAGAATGGTCAAGGGAAGAAGAGGTCCACACCACAGCAAGTAGAAAAACCTTTGCGACAGGTTTTAATTTAAACAAGTAAGAAAACAGAAAATGATACAATATTCTTAAAATCTCTCCATACCAATCCTGGAAATAAATATTAGTAAGGTAGGTGTTACCTCCCTGTGCTACCATATCGTGTTTCTCATTAAATAATAATCTACATTTTTTCTTAAGTTTTATTGGGTTTTTGCCACACTTCTGAAAAATAATAAAAATTAATTAAATAAGCCCTTGCGCCAAACGGAACAGTCAAGGGTTATTTTTGAAACTAAGTTTGCCTAACCAAAAAATCTCACACTGAAAAAAGCAGATAAGTAAAAAATAACAAAAATCACATCACTATCGCGCACTTCCGTAATATTGACGTTTCGAAAAACTCTCTGTTTTCGTTTTCAAAATAGTAGTAAAATATTAAACCGTTTGTCAAGTTTGACAGTTTAAAATTGACAAACGGTTTAATATTTTACTACTATTTTGAAAACGAAAACAGAGAGTTTTTCGAAACGTCAATATTACGGAAGTGCGCGATAGTGATGTGATTTTTGTTATTTTTTACTTATCTGCTTTTTTCAGTGTGAGATTTTTTGGTTAGGCAAACTTAGTTTAAAAAATAACCCTTGACTGTTCCGTTTGGCGCAAGGGCTTATTTAATTAATTTTTATTATTT
Source organism: Monochamus alternatus (assembly GCA_037114965.1). Lineage (NCBI taxonomy): Eukaryota > Metazoa > Arthropoda > Insecta > Coleoptera > Cerambycidae > Monochamus > Monochamus alternatus. Next base: position 113,317,000 of record CM073426.1, read on the forward strand.
TTCAGAAGTGTGGCAAAAAACCCAATAAAACTTAAGAAAAACTAAAATTATGCCACAAATAAATAGCTTCAGACAATATCTTAAAATAATCTACATTTTGTAAATAATTTTTTTTCTTTCAAAGTGGCGTAATCTGATATACGTGTCAACGTGGTCCTTGTCACTACGTTTGACACCTTTGACTTTGGCAGAATATACCTAACCTTGTGGTTGACAGAAGGCCAGTGACGGCGATAAATAAGGATTTAATATAGTTTTGAAAAAAAATTTTTGTTCCTTTTTATAACTGGAAATTTTTTGATAGATAATTCTGTTAATTCTAATTTTTCCCTATTCCCTCTTAAAATATTTTACTAAGTCATAAGGCGTTTTTTTTTTCAGCTTCGGTTCTGGTTTCGGTTGACATTAAATTGACAGATTTTTTGACAGTGGTTTTACTTTGGTTCTAAATTCGTGACATCATTGTGGGGTTGTGCTGTACACACGTTTAAAAATATTTGTTAATTGTAAAGTAAATAAACTAAAAATTTGATCCGCCACGATTTGGATGCTTCTAAAATTGACAGAGCGAATTGCTGCCTTGACGTCATGAGCTTCCAATAAAATGTGGTTGATATCATTTTGGTTGACCTTCAAGTAAACCGATGCTGAAAAAAAAAACACCTTGTATAAATAATACTACATTTTAAGGTTAGATTTAATCTTGGTTAACCAAACCGTTCCGTTATTACGATTTTCAGGAAGCAACCAAATTTTTTAGGATGACTGAAATCTTTTGTTAGTACGGATAATATCGGATCTCAACCTTATTTTCAAGGTCATAAAATTTTGCCCTTTAACCTTTAAAGTGCTAACAGTTTTTGTCACTTCTCTCTAGTTCTTCTCGGGTAAAACTGAGACTGATATTTTATGTATTACCTATCCTAATTTTTTTTACAGATTTTGCAAAATTTTAAACTGGAATTGGAAGCAGATTCGGGCATTGGAATGGTGTATAGAATGAATAGAATTCCCGACAGACCAATAAATATAAAATTTATCAATACAAATCACTAAATATTTATTATTTCATTGTACAACAATACATAGTCTCCATTTACACTTTTATATATTTACAGAATTTTATATCTAATTTGATAGTGTGATAATGTTTGTACAATAAAATTTGATTATTTAAAGCTTAATATGACCTCTTTTTCAGCCATACTTGAATTTTTTAATTCGATAATTTTGTGATAAGGTTCTATTGTCGATGCGTTTACACATATAAGGCAAACCAGACTTACATGTAACCAATTCGAAACTGATACTCCAACAAAACCATTCATACACAATACTTATGTGTAAATAAATTTTATATAATTTGTATATTTAAAAATCGTAACATATCGTATAGGTACTAGATGGTTTTTAATTAAAACTTAATATTATTACCATAATAAAAAAAAACAATGTTAAGTTGCACATATAATTTTGGAATGTGTGTAGATAGAATTGGCCTTAAATGCATATACTTTTTACATTACTACTTATACATGGTACATTGACAATTTCGAATTTAATGATAATATATAAAAAATTTCATTCGGGATACCAAGTTTAGTAACCACAAATTTAGATTTTTTGCCATAATAACTTTATAAGGCACGATTTGCAGTAATGATACCAAATTAGACGTAATATGTGTTGAAGTATTTTGTAATTATTACAAAGTTCGTAAAATCCTAAATAAATGGAAATAATATTTTCTATTCTTTAGAATAACTGGGCAACTGCCCCTACAATGGCTTTTTTTAATAAGTACTTTTCCAAAAATTTCTAAACAGCTACACAAGGTGTCTCAAAATAACATAGCAATATTGTTAGAGGTGATAAAACATTGAAAAATAAGTAGGATTTGCCTAACAAACCTAATCCTAGAACCACTCATTTTTAAGATACATATAAGATGATTTTAGAAAATCAAATTTTGGACATAATTTTTTTAAAGCACATATTTTGTCAAAATTTGACAAAAACATTGTTGGTAGTACCAAACATGCTGATGTTATGTTTTTTTTTTTGTACAAAATAGAAGACTTCTGTTGACAAGTGCTAGCACCCTCTACTTCGTACAGAAGAAACATTGGGCCTATTCAGACGAGGTCAGCCGCTGAGTAAGAATTCACCTAAATGCGTGCATTTGATTGGCCTGGATTTCTCAGCGGCTGACCTCTTCTGAATACGCCCAATAACACCAGCGTGTTCAGCACTACCAAAAACGTACCCGTGTTAAATTGTGGTCAAATATGTTTAAAATTTTACATGCAACATTTTTTTATTCAATCGTATAATTAAATAAGGGAGTAACTATAACAAGATAATAACGAAAATAAAATAACTAGCTTCTTTAAGCATTTGTCGTCAAACGTAGATCTTTTTTTGGTAGAATGTATGTAACTACTAATATTAGAGTAATTTTACAATAAATTATTGTAAGTAACAATTTGTAATAAAATTAATATAAATAATTTAAAATTCATTCATTCTAAACCCCTCAAGATATTTATGGCAAATTTGGCATAATTTTTTTAGTATAATATTGGTTGGTATATATGGGTGTATCTAAATAACACCGAAAAATGTAAGCGATGATTTTCTGTTGTGTGAAAATGAAGTCTTTGGTATAAAATTTATAAAAAAAACTTCTCTGGAATGTTATACTCCTCAAAAATTAAAAGAAAAATGTTTTTCTTTTTTATCTTCCATGTATATCAAGCTAAAGCAACCACACTTGATGAACATTATCTGCCAATAAAACTACACTTTTTGATTTTTTTCAAGCCTGAAGTGCTTTTGTAAGAGGTTGAAATAATCAACCCTGACATTTTTTCTTTTTTTTTCACTAAAATTCCGTTCTTTAAAAAAATATGTCTAAAAAACCCCCTTCATTTACTAACTTTTGATCTCTTCAAGTTTTTTCGAAAAGTATTTGACAAAAAGTCAAAATTTTTAAAAAGATGAACTGTTTAACGCGATTGTTTTTTTGTCGAAAGATTTAGGGCCTGTTCTTTGCAATCCATAGAAACAAATGTCAATGTCATTTCTACAGAAAATCATAAAACTTGTGAAACAAGTAACAACAGTAACAATAAAAAAAGAAAACAGTTTCTTTTGAAATTTTTGGAGGTTTTTTCAAAAAATTTTATACCCGAGACCCCTATTAATTTTCATCAAAGAATCGCCCCTTACATTTTTTCGGTGTTATTTAGATACATCCTGTATATAAAAAAATATATAAAAAATTTTGCTTTCGTAAAGTACCAGTTACGGGGTTATGAGTACTATCATTACTTTTCACATAAAAAGTATCACACTGTATAATCATGCAAACAAAATTGGTTTTCATATGCTCTGTTACTTTCTCATAATTTTTTGTCTCTTTAGCCATCTAAAGACAAATTCAATTTTAACATGAGTACGTTATGGAAGTAGCAAATTTTATATTTTGTTACCATCAAGATACTAAAAAAATTATGCCAATTTTGCCAAAAACATATCAGTGTTTACAAGTTATGTGTTTCAAAATGATTTTTTTGTTATCAACTTTGGAAAACCTGTCTCACAAATAACACTCTTGGGACTATGCTTATTATTTTAACCATAGAATACGCCCCTGGATTTTCTGCACACAATTATTAGGAAACACCCTGTATAATCGATATTTTGCACATTGTAGCCGTGTTTGTTTTTGTAGTAGACACATGACTAAAAAATATTTTACATATAAAAAGAAGTTGTATAGTGCATTTAAGACAAATTTTTTCTAATGCAGATAACAAATCTAAAGTAAAACGAGATAAAATTAGCGCAGTGTGTAACATAAGTTCAAAATAACACATAAAATATATATGAGGTAAAATAATGGTCCATCCTAAAACATTTACGACATTAAGAGAAATTAAAACTATACCTAAAACGAGATTCGTAAATATTTTAGAAAACTAATACAAGAATACTAATAAAATATATAGAATCACAGAACTTCAAAAAAACACACTGCTAATAAAAAATATATTAGCTATAATGTCCACTTTACTATAAAGTTAATCGTATAATTTACATACTTATAATATAAATTATATACACATAGAAATTGTCTTTGGTACATAAAAAATGAATCACTAAAAATGTAAATACCAACTAGAGCCATGAGGGCCTTGTCATGGAGTCATATGGTTGCCTCATACTTAACGCGGGATGGTAACCTGGAGGATAAGCGCTCGGTGGACCCAACAGCCCTTGATTTAACACACCGGCTTGCAAGTAATGCTGATAAAGCGGTGAACTTGTATCCATCAACTGAGCCTGAGCGTTTGAAATAAAGGGACCTCCGATTGGGTATCCTGGCCTAGCCTGGGGCGCCCCTAAAAACGAATACCCTGGAGTAGCCTGTGGATTTGGAGTCTGATGTGCCGTTCTAGTCTGTTTCTCATTCGCCTCTGGCGTGGATCTATGATGCGCAGCTGCGGCTGCGGCCATGTAATAATTCGGTGCGGAACGGAAGTCCTCCAGATAGTTTGGATATGCATCTTTATCACCGTACAGACCTGAACCTAGACCTAAACCAGTAGGCGTGGGACCAAAGTTAAAAGCACTGCCGGGCACTACACTAGATGTTTTCAGAGATATTGCACTTGGTTCAATTGATGAATTCCCTTTTAAGCCAGCGTACGATTGGAAGCCCTGATTTGTAGGATTTGGTTGCTGAGTTTCACTGGGGTTTGTTGTAGTCACTGAAATTATTGACCCACTTTTAATAATGAAGTACAACAATCATTTTTACATTCATATTTTTTGTCTCTTTATTACTCTGTAATTTTGTTTGAAAGAATCAAAACGAATATGCATTTAAAGTTTCTGGCATAAATTTGCTCACTTGCTGAATACAAATGTTGAAAACGCCTATCCTTGAGAATAAGTTACAACATGCAAATTTGTCCCTTCTTCTATTTATTACGATTATTATTGGTTAACACCTCTAGAAATGTAAGGCAGTTTAATTTCGGCAAGCCAATTTTTTATAATTAATACCCTAAAGGTAGGTTATAATAAAAATAAAATAAATGACAAACTATTTAATATTTGAAAACTTATTTAACAAAATGTAAATTTGAAATGACGATATATATATATAGAGAATCATGATTCTTGGTGCCACTTATGAGGAATAAATGAATAATCTATTATATTCTCATTTAAATATTCAGGGTGTCAGTCATAATGTCATTAATTCTAACCACATATTCGGAAGGCCTAATAAAGGAAGAAAATGGAAAAAAAAAATTTTACTCGACCTTTGAAAAAAATAAACAAATCACCCTATAAAAATCGGTAACACGACATTCCTGGTACGCTACAAACTTGAAGCAGCCATATGACAATCGAATGTCGCAGGAAACATCGTTGCCACATCATGTTTACATACATGTCATCTAGCACTTCAGCGTGTTATTCAAATTTACCACCATTTAGTCGCAAGGTATTTCTAAATGTACTGTTCTTCAAATGTGATTGCATGCGGTTCATTGTATTTAATTGTGGTAGTCAGCAAACAAAATTGCTTTTTGATTTACGGAACGTAATTCATTTTTGTGTATTAGAAAGAGAACAGTGCTGTTTTTGAATGAATATTTTGAGCACCAACGTAAAACATACATGAAGGAAACAAAATGTAAAGTCGGGTAGTGAAACACTGTTACAGATTTCAAAGGTACCAACAGATGTTGGCACATTTGTGTAAACAAATTAATTTCGTCGGTTCTAAATTGCAACTTCAAATTAAGAAATGAAATACTAGGGGTCATGAAAATTTAATTCAAATACTAAAATTGATGTAACTATTATTTTGTTACATATACAAGGTGAGTCAAGTTTAAATAATTAACTAATTGTTAGGAATAGATTCCTAACAAAATTTCAAGTAAAAAATTTAAATACAACAAAGCTTTTATCTCACTTTCCAGAGAGAGTTCAAGGAAAAAAAAAGCCAGCTACTGCAAACAGTATCTGTAACATGTAACAATGACTCTACTTTGATAGTAGGCAGTGGTTGTTTTAAAGTCAGTCTGCCTGGATATTTATATATTAGTTTAACTTTACATTTAATGTACAGTTATCATAAAAGTATTTCTATGGGAAAACCATGCTTCTGCCGAATTTTTTACCTTTTCCTTTTATGTAGCAGAAAGATTCAACATTCCAAATATCACGTTTTTTTACCCTGTTCAATGATGTACCAAATATTTTCCTCAAAGGGCGTTGTAGACTCCTAATATCTACGCCACTCTTCGTATCTACACCATTAGTTATAATCTGAATCCAGATTTTGCTTCATTAGTTTTTACTGTATTAGAAAGGTAAGCTAATATAAATAAATTCTCCTACAATTCCTATCAATGAAGTCATATGTATGGTCTGTGATTACAAACATCTAAGTATGCTAATAAATATTCCATAGACAAAGCTCTATTCAATAATTATGTAAAATAAAAATTAATCTAGTTAAATTTACTAACTTGGTTTAAACATTCTATAAATATCTAAGTTCACTTTTGAAACTAGGAACTTAAAAATTCAACTACAATAGATGAGATCTGAAAGATCTCTACAAAATTTTAGGAAAGTTACTCGTCGTTTTCGAGTAAGCGGGTATATTAGATTTTTTCCCTGAACTTAATCACCCTGTATCTGTTCGACAGCAAGATAAAAGATATATTTAATTTATATTGATTTGTTTTGTAAGGAATCTATTTCTGAAGGTTGTCTATTTAAACTTGAATCACCCTATACATACAAAAACAAATGAATTATGTATTTATTTGTATATTTTATTTTATAATTAATATCTGGCACCGCACAAAATCACGTGACAAAAAATAGTCATGAATTAAAAAAAAACGCTGGTCTAATAACTGAATTTTATTGAACTCACCGTTTTTGCTGCTCTTCCTCTTTTTAGATTTCTTCTCCTGAGTTGGCTGAGGCTGCAGATTCCCTTTAGGATCGCCTTGCATTATTCCAGGATTCTGCAGCTCCGTCATTTGCCTGTTGTACATGCTCGAACCTGCCCCTTGCACGCTTTGGCTATAGGACTGCATAGCTGCCACATTGGCCTGACTGAACATCGGCAGACCAGACGTGCTAGTAGAAATCGGCTTATTGAACATGTGCGACGTGCCTAGCCCCTTATCAGAATAGTACGATGCTGGTGTCTGCAGTCCGGTAATGATGCAGTCATCATTATTAAATCGATCGACGATGTGTGATAGATTCGATATATTTCTTCCTAAACCCAAAGGCTGATCGACATCTATCGACGACGTGTTGTAAGTGGGCCTGGGTATTGACACTTCAGGTTTGTACCCGCTAGGGATCTCTTGGACCTGCTGCAGCCTATCGCTGATTCCATCGGACGGGGCATTGCTACAGTGCATGGAAGGGTTGAAGTTGTGACCCTGTTGAGGATTTGCTGTGGGCCTGTTCAGTTCTACGCCTTTATAGCTCAACTGTTGGACGCCTGTTATGGCGGTGTTGTTGCACCTTCCAGTCATATCGTTTGACAACACGCTGGTTTGATTAGTTGTCACAGACGGTTGACACTGTTGTTTTTGTGACATGGACGATGGTACGGTCGTTCGGGTATAATTCAATTCGGGCCTATTAAACTGCTGCAGAGTTCTGCTGAAATTCACGTCTGGACCGCTGTAGCCCATATTCGTGTATTTCGACATGTCCACTTTGTTCGGCTGACTCGTGACAAGGGTCGTTCTGGTGGTAGGAATATTCAGATAGCCGGATTCATTGCCGAATGAAGAGGTAAAAGGATTTGAGGCGGTGGCAGATGTGTAATTGATATTTCTTACATCTCCCGATTCCTTCTGGATCTGTTTAGATTGTTGGGGGGTCTGTTCTTGAGAAATAGATGCACCATCAAATGAATCCATAGATGTCGGTGCCGATAACGGTTTCGGATCGGGAATATTTTGATGGACGTAAGGTTTCGCATTATCCTTGACATCTGGCCTGCCCAGAGACTCTTGGTTCACGGTTTCCAAGCTCATCTGCTGTGCCATCTGTAAGCCTCTGTTCACCTCCCTTTGAGGTACCCTTGGATCAATGTCAAATCTCTGAACGTTATTTTGGTTATCATTATCGTTATACGCTCTCTTCTTAACGGGGAACATGGCACTTTGCAAAGGCTGCTGCTGTTGCAAACCTTTTTCTGACATCTGATTCTGCTCTTCAGGATGCTGGAACACGTCCACGCCCGATGGATTAGGATGAATATTGGGCGACTGCTGAAGAGGAACACCTAGAGGTCGGACACCCGGAGAATGCTGAGGGTGTACTGTTGGCGAATTTGGACATTGGACTGTGGGAGATTGCTGTAAATTAGTACTTTGAGGATGCAATCGAGGAGAATTCTGCGGAAGTATATTCGGAGATGGCTGCTGATATATGCCTGGCGATTGTTGGGGATGTACGTCTGGTGAATGCTGGGAAAGCATGCTCGGAGAGTGTTGGGAATGAATACTGGGAGAATGTTGCGAATGCATACTAGGCGACTGTTGAGGGGAGTGTGGGGCATGAACTCCGGGAGACTGTTGTGACTGTATACTGGGAGAATGTTGAGGCAGCATGTTGGGTGAATGCTGAGAATGCATGCTCGGAGATTGCTGCGGGTGTGGGGCGGGTGAAGACTGGTTGCTGGCTGGAGAATTGGCAGTGTAATTTTGAGCTGTTTTAGCCTGATATTGGTCTGTCAGAGACTTGGAAGTGTCGTAATAAGAGGAGCTAGACATTTCCAAATTATAAGGAGGGGTAGGGTTGGTGCTGGAGTAGTTTGGAGGATGAGTGTAATAAGGAGAATTGACGTAAGAATAATAAGAACTCTCTGTGGTGTTAGGTGTATATACATGTTCCGAAAACTGTGGATAAGGAGACTGGGGGATTTCTCGTGGGCTACAAGACTTATCGGGGCTACTTTTGTTAGACACCGTGTCCTGATAGAACCCAACCCTGATTTGGCCATTAATGGTGGGATATGCGGCTGCTTTTGGAGAAATATCGGGGCGAGGTGAAGCCATTACCGGAGACGCGCCAGACGGAGATCTGTGAAGAGGGGAGGGATACGGAGCAGGATATGCACCTCTTTCATCCATTCCCACTCGGGGAGAATCCATATCTTGGCTGAAGGATGACCTTTCGGACATACTGCTTCCTGTACTTATTTTTCTTTGTCTTGTGACAGGCTGACCGTGAGTCGTTACAGGACTATCGGGATTTGGTGAAGCCGTAGACACAGCAACTTTACGAGAATCCACCGTTTTATTACTATCTTCGCATTTTTCACCCTCTTTACTGTCAGGTTTTGATTCGATCTTCTTCTGTGGCGGTTGAATTTTCGGTGCTCCGAATGCCTTGAACCACGCACTCAGGTTTGGTGTAGCCCCTCCGGAATTGTCTTCTACTGCAGGATCTCCATCCGGTTTGTCTTCCTTAATTTCTATCGTTTCTTTCACTACGTCTTTCTTCTCTTCCACATCAACCGATTTACAAGGTGAGGCTGGCACCGTTTCCTCTTTTGGGATTGGGGGCGGAACCTTTTCCTCTTTTTTCTGGTCGTCCACAAATTTATGTTTCCCGAAGCTGTCTAAAACTGAGCCCAAACTAAGCTTTGGAGCATTGGTGTCAGTTTTTACAATTAACGAATTCTTAGTGTCTTTTATTTTAGACAAAGGCCCCAAGGGAAAGATTTCGTCAACCTTTGTATTTTGGACATTGGAAATGAGGTTTCCTTTACTTTTTCCCGGTTGTAATCTGTCTATGGTCCTTTGAATTTCCCGTCTTTTAAAGAACTTCGCGGGATCCCTGAAAGGCCGCCTCTTAAAATCCTTCAAGCTCTCCTTTTTAAGCACCGATACTTTCTCTGCCTTTTTACCGGGAACTTGATCCAGCCTGCCGGTAATTATATCAAACTCATCCAAACCAGTATAAGACGGAGAATTGCTGGCCGAACTGAACTCTGAAAATTTCGGCGTATCGTCTAGCCATTTATTGATATCTTTCAGGGTTTGTTCTGTGGCAATGCTGAGTGCGTCCATTGTGGCTGGATTTTTATTGATAGAACTGTTGCTTTTTGGCGAGCTTTTCTTTAGTTTCTTGCTCTCAGATTGTACGCTGTCCATTGTACTGTTACCCTCCAATTCCAGTTCCACCTCTTTCTTCAGTATCTTGTGCGGCTTATTCTTAGATTTGATTTTATTTTTATCATCTTTTTCCTGTTTCTTACCTTTATCTTTATTCTCTTTTGGATGATCTTCAAATTCGAAATCGTATTCCGTGCTCTTAATACGAGCCATTTCGCTCTTAGCTTTTAATTTCTCTATTGTTTCTCGCAATTTGTTGTGCTTATCCTTGGGTTTAGGGGACATAGGTGGAGAATAACTACATTTTATTTTTTCGTCAAAAGCAGGCTCTGGCTTCTGATCTTCAGAAAAACTGTTGAGTTTACTGTGTTTCTTATGTTTTCCTAAAATAAAAGGTGACTTTACAGACTTAAGTTACTTACGAAAAATATCAAAATGTGTCAAAAAGCCTAGTTTTCATCTGGAAATTGTTTAAATAGATTCAGAAACATACATTTCTTTTTTGAATTCAAAGAAATATTATACAATCTTTTAACTACTGCCGTTTAAATGATTGAAAATATTTACAAATGCAAAAGACTATGCAGTTTTTTCTTTTCATATCAAAGAAACTGAGTAGTGTTATTTGATCAAATCGCAACTTACATTATTTGCCTAATTTATATGAAGTTTGTTCCATTGCCCGTTTGCAATGATTGACCGCACGTGTCAGCACACTACAGCACAAATGACGTAGTCGGTCATAGTCATCAATTGTTTTCATCGGCAATTTGACGTTTCATAGAAATTATGACAAATGTCGAATATATGTTGAGATGTACGTTTATGTTTACGTTAAATTTTTAAATTGATAGATAGATTTATTACATACCAATAACATACAGTTATCTGTAAGTTTGGTACAAGTCTAAAACCAAAAAATGAGACAATGGAAACAAATTTCACAAAAATACACAAGTAACCTAATAAAACTTATCTAAAAACCGATACACTTATTTCTTACAAAACAAAAAGTTTTGCCCATAACAAGCATTCTCTTATATATTTCTGAAAACAAACCAGGCACGGATTGTTCTTAATTTTGCTAGGCAAAATATTATAAAAATGGAGACACTTGTAATAACAGCTTTTTTTCAAGAACCACCGTATTATGTATTGGATAGATCAGGTCTTTATCCCTAGCCTGATATTCGTTATTTTAAACATTTTCCCTAAATTTTAACTTTTGTTTGAACACAAAATTAAGGCGTTCATATACAGAGAACTGGAGCTGTTGACATATTCAACTTTTTAAAATGTCCTTGACAACATTCCCTCGATTTCAAACTTGCAATAATGTTTACTGCTCTCTTCTGTACCATATATACCTCGTTAATATGTGATCCACCTCACAATATGATTCCATAAGACATTATACTAAAAAACTGTCCATAATAGGCTGTTAAAGGAGTATATTGATTTACTACTTTTTTTAATTCTCTCAAACAATAACAAACTGTATTGCTTTCCACATAGTACTCGTACATGATTTTTCCAGAATAAATGTTCATCAATAGTAATTCCCAAAAATTTTAAAGTTACAGAAAATTCAATGTTCATATTATTTATCTGTATTTCCGGATATTGTGCATTAGAGATGGGCAAAGATTGAACGAGTCTTTCATTTCAACGACTCTTAAATTTGAGACTCAACTCGTTCAAAGGAATTGCCATTTGCCACATGATATAAATTATTGCATTTTTAATTATTTCGCGCATTTTTTGTATTTATAATTTACAACAAATATTCGTTTAAAATTAATCGTAGTTAAAAGATGGAATTTAATATTTTACATAGTTAACACTATTACACTTACATTATGTGAAATATGAAAAACAGTGAATACATACAGAAATTGCATGCGTGAATAAGTCGCTGCCATCGATTTAAATTTTCAATTTTCAAATAATTGTATTATTATAATTTATATTATATTTATAGTATTAGAGCATTAGAACTCAGGATTAAATTTCATCGTTGAAATGAACGAATCGTAAGAGTCGATTCATTTTACCAAATTGAACCGTGTGAGTCGATTCATCAAAAAGAATCGAGTTGCCCACCTCTATTGTGCATGTTTGTTTCTACTGTGTTTAAATAAAATACACTCAATTTTGTTGTTATTTAAAACTAATGAATTTTGTTGAAACCATTAAGATATTTTTTGCATTGCAATTTGAGCTTTTAATTCAATTTCTGCATAAGTTTTTCCAAAAATTAAAACATTGATATCATCAGCATAGGCAGTTATAAAAGTTGAATTATCATTTATACACTTACATAAATCATTGATATATGTATATTAAAAAAAGAATAGTACCAAAGACACACCAAACAACACTTTTCAATTCAAAGATTCAGAAGCGATACACACGTACAACATAAAATAATAAATATTGTTTTTATTGTGGAAGTCCAGGAGTAACAGTTAATTATTAATATGTATGTACCTAGTTTGATGAAGAATGTAAAATATTTAGACACAAAAGCTTTGTGTAGACTATTGGAATGGTATCAGTGCAGCATATTTTCATGTTTTAAAGTAATAGATAAAAAATACGTATATTTTTGCAAACTCAATAAAATAAGTAGGTTCTATTAAAAGCTATTACAGTGTCAATATCAAATGTCAAATTCTGACATTTATATTCTGATGTGTATGTTTCGAAGTACTAACATTGGTCACAAACATTTTTTTTCTGCAAAAATTGTGACGATCATAACTTGTTTTACTTAAAAACTGTAGATACGAGGTCACATCTTAACTGTCGAAGCTCATATTACTTTTAAGATTTACAATGTGTGAATGACTATTTAAAAGCAAATTCATCTATTAACCAATAGTAGATTTAATTATGGTAATGGACTATTATAATATGAATTATCAATTTGTAAGTGTTGCAATAAGAAGTGTAAAAATAGCAGCTAGGTTTTTCAAATAATTTAGACAGGTGCCTACTAGAGTGAATGAAAATATCTATTTATGTTACATTACCGAATAATAAAATGGAATTTTTTTGTTAAATATTTAACTATCTAAAAAATATACTATTTAAGATCTTTATAAAAAAGGTACGGAGACAATGCTTATGGTCAAATTAAAGGATAAATATGCAAGTGCCTGCTAATTAAATAAAAACCCTAATTTCACACAATAACTAAAAAAATAATTAAGGAGACTGATATTTAGTTTATAAATTGCTTTTTGCATAAATTTCTTGTATTGGAATTCTGTAACTAATAAATAATTTATCTACACATTCAATATTTGAATTTTACATAATTCAAATAACCCGGCATGCTATAGGAGACTATGACATCACACAGCAGTTTACATGAGCCCATATTCTCAAATTATTTTAAAGGCTTCAGAAGTGACAGAAAATTTAAATTTTTTTCAGTTCGCATTATATTTACATTCATTCATAAAAAATAATAACAAAAATGCCCTCGTTAAGGGCACTATTTTAATGATATGTTACCTTTAGGTAAGGAATCCTCTGTGTCGCTTAAATCTTGCGAATGCCTTTTTTTCACAGGTTTCTTTGGTGAGAAATCAAATCTATCGTCGGGACTTGAGGCAGGCCAAGATGGAGGTGGGCTGCTTAAATCGCTTCTTGGAGGACTTCTGCTGGGACTCCTACTCGAACTTCTACTTCTTACCAAAGTTTTCTTTTTCTCCTTTTTGGATAATTTCTTTGTTTTAGTGTTTTTATTTTCTTTACATGACTTTTTGATTTCATCCTTTTCTCTCCTCGTGTCAGTTTTATCTTTACTGTTTTCGATTTTGTCTTTTTTTGCTTCGGATTTTTCTTTCCTCGATTCGCTTTTATCTTTTTTGCTTTTGACAGTCTTAGCTTGTTTTTTGGGAACTTTTTCTTCTTTGTCGACAACCTTCTTCGATTTTGTAGTTTTTTGTTTCGGTTTATCTTCTAACGATTCACCTGAAACGCTTTTCCTGCTGCTTAAGGATTCTTCTGAATGAGATCTGTCACGTTTCTTATCCGTTTGAGCTGCCAACATAGGTTTTCTTTTAGATACGCTGGTAGTCTGGTCTTTTCTTTTCTTAGAGCTCTTGTTATCAGTATCTGTATTTAAAACCTCTACGGCAATTTCATCATCAGAAGATATTTGGTCCAAATATTTTCCAGTTGCTTTTTCAAAAACTTGTAATAAATTATCGACCATCTCGGTGTACTCTGCAAAAATAGAAATACCAAATCATTAATTGGGTACATAAATATGATAATATTCACACATAAATACAAACTTAATTACCATTTTCAGCGCCGTTGTATAATCTACAGTTGTCGGCGATTAACTGAAAATCCGATCGGAATTTCGAAAAGTTCTTATAATATCCGGACTCCAGCCGTTCCTCCATCGTCTGCAAATCCATTGGTTTACGGACAATGGAATAATAGTTTGGGGCATACTCTTCCTCAACCGGATCCGCAAAAGGCCATGCATCTTCATGATTTTTAACGTAGTCTAAGATTTTATGCATCCCCGTTTGCAAATCTTCATCGGTTTGACGAAATCTGTAAAAATATTTACCCATTTCTAAATGAAAGTGTTCCAACTTATGGATTTCCACATTACCATGACCACAAAACAGCAAAAGTCAATTTTAAATGTCGGGGTGTTCGATGCAGGGCCATGCAAGATGCAAGTAAAAGAAAGCCACAATTTAGCAGCCAATGTTTATTCATCTAAATTTGAACATCAAATTTATAAGCAAATAGATATTGAACTATAATTTAAATATGGTATGCCTAAACAATTTTTCTAAGACTATAATAAGTATGCTATTCCCTGTTTAGTCGAAGGGGTAAGCGATGTAATACGACTATTCTGCAATGAAAATAAACAACACATTGTTAGTGGTCTTAACTTTTAAGTTAAATACAAAGTAGGATTGTTAAATTTCAGTAAAACGATACAGCAATTGTTCAGCAAATTACATACAAAAGAAAATATTCAGAATTATTTTTCAAAACAAAGTGATACAGGATGATTCTTAACCTATATGCATAAACTTGTGAAATTATAGTTGAGGACAAATAATGACAAGTAGTGAAAAAAAAACCTAAAGGTTTCCCCAAAAATATCATCTGAAACGTCAAACGTTTTTATGTGTGGTTCAGCGGGGTAGAGAAACTGGCAATTTGCGACCAAGGCCTGGGCAATATGCAGGAGCCATTAGGCAAGTTGCGAATCTCCAGGAAGAGATTTTAAATACCGTTGAGGAGCAACCTAGCATAAGACCTAGGACAATTGCAGTGCAATTTAATATATCACAATCTACAGTTTGGCGTACGTTAAGGCACGACTTCCTCTACCCATTTCACATGCAGCGGGTATAACTCTTACTTCCACTCCATACTTAGCAGCACTTAAACCCAAACTTTACCATGAACAAATAAGGTAATTTTCACACTTAATGGTATTCACCATTTTCACAACACCCACTACTGTGCAATGGAAAATCTATGTTACTTGACTAACAACACTTTCAACAACGATTTTCAGTAAATATGTGGGCTCGCATTGAAGTTAATCTCAACATATGTGGTTTCTTCATGATGGTGCTTGACCAGATTTTGCACATCTAATGCGACAAAATTTGGATCATGTGTTTCTCGAATGATGGATAGGTCGAGGTGGACCAATTGGGTGGCGCCCTTGGTCACCTGGTCTAAATCCACTTGACTTTTATTTTTGGGGCCACATAAACTATGGCGTATATTACTGAAATTAACACTGAACAAGAATTACGAAATTGCATACATGTTGCTGTTGAGGCAATCCAACTACAGCCTGGATTGGGTCGTGCCTGTGTAGACTCATGGAATGATAAAACATTTTTTTTTCACTGTCCATAATTATCTGTTCTCATCAGCTATAATTTCCCAACTTTATGTGTATAGATTAAGAATCACTCTATAGTATCAATTCTTCATTAAAACAAAATTTGACTTAATTATGGCACTTAAAGGCAATACTTTTTAAAATTTGTATAATTCATACTAAAAATTCAGTTAGTGCTATTGTTAATTTCCTCTAATTTAGTCCAGCTGTTGGATATTGCGCTTCAATATACGAAATAATAAATGATTTTAATTAATATGATAAAAACATTTCCCTTATATAATACACAGGATGTTGCAAAATTCCCTGCAAAGGGTGTATTTCTGATGTTAAAATAAAACTTTTTTTCTATAAACATGTGTTTTAAAATGCACACCCTCCAACCATTTGTAAGTTGCACAAAAAAATCGATTATTTTGAGTTGTGCCTACAGTTTTTCATCAAATCTTCTAAATTTGCAAGCCCTTGTTTCTTTAAGCACTATTCATTTTTTTTTTTTATCTAAAAATGGCTTAAACCTAATCTTTTCTGGAGTGGGCGAGAGGGTAGGATTGTGGAAGGTTTATACTTTTGCCGACTGAAATTTTCAAACGTCATCTACTCAAGCATGCAAAAATTTTCAAAAGCAAATTGCTGCTGAACGAAAGCGGAACATTATCAAACTAAAAAAACATGGGCTGTGACTGCTTATTTTGTTTCTGTTATTGTTACATAGGGTTTATCACTTGCCACTTGGCATAGCGGGTTTACAATTTTTTTTTTTTCATGCAGCTTATGTCGTAGCTCGGAGAGGGTGCATTTTAGAACACATGTTATAGGGAAAAAAGTTCTATTTTGACTTCAAAATTATACCCTTAAATTTTCTGTAATAAATCTAGAACACTCTGTATAAGAAATAAACTTTCTTTCTTTCGACTTTCTTATCTAGTATATTTTACCTTACTACAACCTAAACACTAACATAAACATTTGTATAGGCATAGTTTACAATACCTAACAGAATATTAATTCATTCTCTCAATTAAAATTATGGTCAAACTAACATTATTAAAATAATAGATTTAAAGTAAATAATACCATATACAGTGCAATTCTGCTTAACCGAGTTTTGATTATCTGATATTCCATATTAACTGAGCAGTAAAGTGAGTTTCTTTTACAAAATTTTATATGATTGATTTCATCTTAGTCAAAATTGTTTTTACAAATAAGAGTAATGGAGTAAATGATGTTCAATTATATTTATAGACAATCAATCATCAGCTCCGTCTGCATATACGTGATGTCGTAAGATGTAGACTTATACAGGCAGGTTTCTCATTCTCACTTGCAAATTTCTGCTTGTATATAACTACACAATGCCAAAAGGGAAACTTGAACTCTTATCTGCTGACATTGAGCCAGTGGGACTCTGCTTTGTATATTACCTTCTGTTTCTCTCATTTCAGATCATTAAACAGTAATGATCTAGCATACTCAATATCCTCCTGACTGTTATGCCAAAAGCATAGTGTCATATTGTTTTCCATTTTTGAACTAACCCAAGATTTTTTATTCTGTTTTTATATTTTTATTTCGTGAAATTTTATATTTGTTACAATATTCAAAAATTCTTATAGCTGTTTTACTGACAACAATTTATTGAACAAGTTGACCTTCAATTAATTTATTTTTAGTATTGTGACCGAAATTGACTACAATTTATTGGTCAATTTTAGGGATATAGACAAATTCATAACCAAATCTTTCAGAAAATTGTTAAAATGGTTTCCAAAGGGAAAACCAATTATAGGTTCATTATGTTTAATTACTTTAGTTGAAACTAACAAAAAAACAAGTACCTAATTAGAAGGTGGTATGGGTTCGACTACAAAATATTTGAATAAATATTTGATTAGAGGCTTGAGGTTGGGAGTGACGAAATTGGCTGATAAATTGTTATAAATTCGGGATATTCACGAACCACTATGCTGGATGTAGAGGGGAAAACAATTTGATTAAAATTGACGCTGTTTTAATTGCCAGTGATGTTGTTTTATGGTGTAATTCTTTGTATTTATGTAATTATATAGGTGAAAATGTATTTTAGGACTTATCAAAAAGATTATTTTAACTTTAATGTAAGACAAATTCCTAGAGTGCATACTCGCATATATCATGAATTCCTAGTATGCTCATAACCTTTCAGATTTAGATATAATAGTTGGGTTCGAGATATCTATATAAGGTGAGATTGTCAAAAGCATTGTTTACAGACGTCGATTTTAGATAAGCCACCACATGAAATATCTATTTCATTAAATGGAGAAAATTAGCAATACAAAGTGTATACAGATTTAAATAATTCACATCATAACCTTTTTATAATTATCTGGCATAAAATCCTCTATAAAAAAATGTTTGCTACATACTTTCATGTGTTTTGTTATTGGTTTTCCCATTCTCAATTTGATTTTCCACTGCTTACAGAGTTTCCGGTCTATGATAAATTTATGCAGGAAAATATCAGAAATAGGTACAGTAAGAAGAGCACTGAAAACAACATATACTTTCCGAGATTTTGTGCATATATTTTTGCGTAAGTTTTTTTTTACACTTTTTATAATTAAATACCATACAATCTTAATATGGTTTGCAAAATTACTAAGAAATACACGCATGCATACCGATTTGTTGAATTTTGTTCATCTACACCCGATTTATTATAAATTGTCTTATGCAGATTTTCCATTTTCAAGATAAATTTATACTATTTTCAAATTGTTCTGGCACTATTTATACATAAAAAATTATAGAAAAATATTAAAAAACCACAAAACTTCACACTCCTATTATGCAAATAATTTGTTGTTCACCTCTACAGCAGTTCTGAAATCTATCAACAGATGTTAGCCACTTTGTGATTTTCACCAATATTAGAATGTGTAAAGTAGTCTTCAATAAATTGTTAAATTGATCAATTTCATCACAGTATAGGGAGACCAGTAGAAACACTCAGGCCGAAATAATAAGTCGCGCACAGCAGTTCGCGCGTCCATTTCAAGCTGCAGAGACCTCAGTTTACATCCAACTCTGGGAGTGCAAACATCGGTTATAAAGAGCCGTATTAAAGCAATATTTTAAGTCTGATCGAGGAACGAGTTGCTGCGCAGCAGTTAGATGTTTAAATATATCATCTATAAATAGTAATTTAAGTTTCTTTAAATTTCCTAAAGACATAAATAAGTAATCTATAATATACTGTACAAACTATAAATTATATTTTACTGCTATTGCCTTACCTATTAACTTATTTCTTAAGTATAACATTGGAATATAAATACTTATCATGAAAGGGAAGTTTAAAATATACATATTTATATTTTTCACAAATACAAAATTTTATTTTAGAGCAAAGTTCTGTGCAGAGGCTAATAGAGAAGATTTATTAGAAAAGCTGTGCAGGATTAGTAACAGTTCATACAAACTATGTCAAATACATTTTTAAAATAATATGTTTTCTAACGATTCGCGCAATAGATTACGCAAAGAGGCCGTTCCAACGTTTCCTGCACAAGACGGCTCATCTTCAAATTATGTAGATGATCATATTTCTTGTAGTCACTATAATGAGAGTAAGTCTCAAATAATTTTTTTCTAAATTTACATTTTACTGCACTTTTATCTTCAATTTAACAATTTTCAAAGTTAAGTAAACATAATTTTTCTGTTCTGAAAAATAATTGTCTTCTGGTTTACGTAGATCATTTAAGACAAAAAAAAAAATCATAATAAATTATTTGTCCACTAAACTTCAAACGTCAAATTTTAAATTTAAAAAAATCCCAAAAAAATGTAATTATCACTAATAACAAAAAAAATAAGTAAATAAATAAAAATGTTTTGTAGTGCAATAATATATATTTTAAACTCTTTTTTTTTAAAGAGTCCAAAGAAGTAAATCGAATTTTCACACTGTATGTCAGTAGCAGTAAATGATAGAGATGCAGAGTATATAACACATGTTGAATTACCCATTTATAACTGTATAATGAATTATCACATAATGTGGATAGATATAACGTAAACTTTCATGTGGAATAACTACGCTTCACACGCAAATAAAAAATTCTTATTCCGGTCCTGATCACCGATTCTGTAAATTAGATCGGATGCACTCACATTTCGAGGTCAACGCAGAAAACTGAAAGCAGTTCAAAGTGCCGACAACAGAGTGAAACTGCTGGTCTCCCATGCTGTGATTTCATTGCAAATAAATTGTCGATTTATTGCACAACAAATTATTGTGAGTAAAACAGTTATATGTTTTCGTTACATTTTTACCTTAATGCACTTTTTATTGATTTATTTTATATTTGAAATTTTTTAAAAAATGTTTCATTTTTATTTTTAAATCGAAACTTGAGGGACCCAAAGTCAGTATAAAGTCTTGTCCTCAAGGAGGTGAAATTTGCAAAAAATTTGGCGAATTATTTAATGGCGGGAAAATTGCAATATTTTCATTATAAAACTGAAATTGGCTGACATGACAGATTGTCAGAAGCTCAAATTAAACTTACTAATCCCACATAATATGATGAAAATGATGATAATATTCGTGATATATGAAAAGTTGGCACTTCCCGGCCATTAATAATTTAAATCAAAAGTTGTGAAATTCGCGAATTTTACGTCCATGAGGACAAGGTTTTAATCATCTGTTTCATGTTTGTAGATTCAAGAATTTCGTATTTTTGATTATGCGAGTGTCCCACATTAGCTCGAAGTTGTACTTCTATATGAAGATCCAATGGCTTTTTAACTATTATTTTAACAAGAAAAAATATAGAAATAAATTTAATGAAGTATATTAATGCAATCCCTGATTTATTTAAAATATTTTTAGTTTATCCTAAGATTTTAGAAATAATTATTTTTTCTTTTTTTCGATAGTACTAAAGTACAGATTAATTAATTCAAAATTTAAAAAACTTGACGTTACACCTTGTCTGATTATTCAAATAAATTGATTATTTTTAACTATGAATACCTGTTAATCATGTTTCTTTCGATTACACACACAAAACCTAAACACCTACAAATTAACTTTTTACTATATTTTTTTCACATGGCACTGCAATAAAAAAATTATAGTTTGACCTTAAGAAGTAAACAACAACAAAACAAACATGACTAGTGAAACTGACATACTTTATCCTTTTCCTACACCCACTTGCACTATTCAACATCTGATTTTTTCTAAAAAATCTATAAAGAAATAATATTTTATTTTACGTTTTGGGTGAATGTAAACATTAGTGGTAATTTACTGTAAAATAATTCAGTGAGGGAATCTACACAAAGGGCTTTTCCGTGTCAAAAATATGTATGTATAAATAAATAACAAGCTACCATGCATTTCAAAATATGTAGCAAAACTTAAAAGATGTCGACATGACCTAAACTAGAGTAATTTTAATTTAAGTATTATCCCATATCAAATTTTAGATTTTTTGAAATTTATTTTATTTATTTGAGAACTAGCAAGCTGTACTTTCAAAGGTTAAGAATATTTAGACATATATACAGAGTGTTTTTTACTCAAAATAGGTGATTATTTCATTTAACTTTTTTGGAAATTCCCAAAATACGTACTGAAAGTGCTATTGCTATTACTATAAAGCATATAAAAATATAAAAAGATTTTTATAAGAGTTAAAATATTATTATTATTTCAGCAATACGATAAAGGCTCAATCAAACTGAAGTCCAATGTTCGCTCCATTTATTGCAATAGGAAAATACTTTTTTAGTATGTGAAAAACCGCGTTACTACATGATTTAGTTGATATTAGAAACTCCAATAGAATAAGCGTACACACAGAGTGCTCCTCGTAATTTCTATAGTTAATAATAATAATAATCTTTATTTCAAAATAATGCTACCAATTAACCATACACATAATTGACAACACTGAAATGAAATGACGTCTAAAAGTAGAAATAAGTAATGCATTGAGATATTCATTTATACTATATGGTTCAATATTAATAACCAGTTTCTTTTATCTCCTTTTTAAATTTCTTACCTGAAATTATATTTTTTATACGCAAGGGTAGTTTGTTATAAAGTTTTATTGTCATGTATCGCGGTGATTTTTCCATTACAGTCAATTTATGATTAGGGTATTTAAAGTTATATTCTCTAGTATCGTAATTATGTGAAAAATCAGTATCCAGATCTTGTTTATTCTTGAAGATATACATCGGGCATTCAAAAATGTATAAACCATACAATATCAGTATTTTATTGGATCTAAATATCTTGGTTCTGCATGAATCTCTAAATTTCAAACGATTAATAAATCTAACTACTCTTTTTTGTATAACAAATATTTTTTCAGAACTTCTATTTGCACCCCAGAAAATATATAGTTATATTAAATTAAAAATAGTTGTTCATTATATAAGGGAATTAACAAGCCTTTAATCCAGGAGAAAAAATGGACACTCGAGGCACAGCCTAATTACATTTTTTCGAGAGGATTAAAGGCTGGTTAATTTCCCGAATGTAATTCAATGTTTCATCCACGACCACGGCAATTAGGAGAATGAAATCCGTGTGAGAGTGAAAAATTATGGTTTTGAAAAATATCATATTTGATAAATGTCAAATCAAGAATATTGATTACCAGCTAAATACTAGAAAGTCTCGGAATCGTAAAAATGAAATTGTAGTATGGCAAAGAGAAGACTTGGATTTCGTGCATCTGGCAAAAAGATATATTTCATGGACAACCGATGGATAAACAAAGCAATACTTATCAAAATAATAACCCATATTGGAAAGTGATACAGGATTTTTAGAAAATTGTTTGCATGTTTCTGAATCTTGTAGGATGGGACATTTATCATAAAATATGAACAGCGATGTAACTGAAACACTATATTTAAAATGTTAAGTTGATAAGAATCTTTTTAAACGTCACTTGATAAAACTTCTAAACTGACACAATTGGTTTAACATTTGCAATACATCTAGCTCCTAAAATGTACAATATGTTGCCTTTAAAATTAAGAATTAAACACTATAAAAAATGTTCCCATCCTTTCCAAAAACTACATAAGTAACAATTATTTTTTATTGCTATCATTGATTAATTCATAAATATAGAATATGGCACTAATATATTCAGTAGATGGGTGTATCTATTGGATTTTAAAGTTGCACAAACCAAATGTTAATGCACTTAGGTGCATTTTTGTATTTATTTGTTTCTACTTGTAATTTTCTGTGAACTGTATATTAATATGATAACTGAATGTATATTGTTGTATGTATAAACCTATTTAGTTTTTATATTGTTTCTTGTTTTTTATTATTGGTATTATTGCAACATGTTTCTGTGAGATATATAGAGAAGAAGATAAACAAATAATAAATAACAACACAAGACAAAAGCTTTAAACGACAAGTCAATGGGAAATTGGCTTTCGCTGAAATCGGCCGAATTTTGGATATGTTGCTCGTTTCGCTGTCCAGATCAAAAGTCTCTCCGGGCAGGAAGCTCGAGAATCTTCCCTGTAAGCAGTACCCAGCTTGGAAGGTTAGAGACCGGTAATCCCAGATTTTTGCTGATTTTACCTCTCCCCTTGCATTTTCGAGATATATATGAAGATATATATATATATCCCAAACCTGAAGATATGGAAATAGAAGATGACTGATCTTGTAGGATATTGAGCTCAATTAATGAACAAGCACCCCAAAGGGATGAAAGCATCGCCAGAAGTATGTAAAATTTGTTGTTTATGTATTAAATTTTCAAAATTTCTATTAATTCTTAACAAAAATACAAACATATGTATGTACATGTTTAACAAAAAGCAGCAACAGGAATTCCTATAATAAGCATGTAATAACGTGTACGTTGTAACCGAGCTTTACTATATATATATATATCTTCATATATATTCCGAAAATGCAAGGGGAGAGGTAAAATCGGGGATTACCAGTCTCTAACCTTCCAAGCTGGGTACTGCTCGCAGGGAAGATTTTCGAACTTCGTGCCCGTGGAGACTTTTGATCTGAACTGCGAAAGGAACAACATATCCAAAATTCGGCCGATTTCAGCGCAAGCCAATTTCCCATTGATTTGTGAGGCGCCTCCAGAACAAGATTATTAAAAAGGATTAGGTTGCTTGATAACTGTGGGGGAGTGGGGTTGATTCCATTACTTACGCGTCACTTGGAAGAAAGTTTGTATGCAGTGCTTATATGTCAGTCAAAATTGTCAAAACGGTTATTCAATTTTAGTGTTTGGAAGCCTTTTAGTACATATTTATACTCGTCATTATATTTGATATTATTATATTATATTTTATGTTTACCTGGCTGCGCAATTATTACCAAATACTACAACAACTCCGCTTTGTAGGTATCTACGCTTGCCACAATAAACAGCAAGCTAACGATTTCGGTGATATTAATAATAGGATCAATTCATGGTTTGATGATTATGAATTCATATACACCAACGTCCAACCTTATGAGAAACATTCAGTGAGCTAAATTGTAGAGAACAAAAATTCCCCCCAGATGTTCCAAAAAGGTATAATTATTTAATGCAGTTCTATGCAAGTATTAATATCAAGTTAGTGGAAAAGAACAAAATCTCTTACATTTTGACGCATAAGTTAAATCAAGATTCACTGGACAATTTTTTTTTCTCAGGTAGGTTTTTTATTAATACTTATATAATTATTTTCCTTTTCTAGATAAGAACCAGGTGGTTTAGACAATCATTTATTCCCATTTAAAGCTATATACATAGATAACTAAAAACTCTGACATGAGAAGAAAGAATTTCAAGTAATTAAAAAATAACACTACAATATAATATATTTTTTATGTTTATAAAAAACATTACCATAATGTGTAATAAAGTATCTGATTTCATTATTTTTATTTCGACTTTAATTACCTAATAGGTAGGTATATTTTCAACCATAATTCAAATATAATGTGAGTATTTAATCGTGTTAATTTAAAGCCGGAGAAACTGTTCTAATTATTATGGCTCATCTCGAATTAAATAAAAAATCGGAATGTAAGTCGATTTCGAACAGTTTATTTTGTATAAATAATGTAAGAATGCTGAATATGTATTGTGCTGGTCCCGCTCTGTTCTTTCCTCCAAATGACGCTTCGGTCTGCTCCACTGTAATTGATCAAAACTTACCAGACAACCTAATCCTTTTAACCTTGCTGCCAGAACCTAGCAATGAAACATTCTCTAGATTTTCAAAGACTGAGTATAGTCCATTATTTTCATAAGTTATTTTCACTTAATAAACAATAACATTCGTCAGTTGTGTTTCTTAAAGAATTTCCAAAAAAGTTCTAGTAAAAGCCTATTTTAATAATATTTTAATAATACACTGTCAAAACTAGATAATCATCCTTTTCAGAATACGTGGTCCATACAATTTTGGAAGAAACATTTATTATTAAAATATATAAACATACCATAGTGCTTAAGATTAAGATTTCAGTGAATAAATATATATTTTTTTTTAGTTCTCTGCAACTTGTCAAATTAAACTAGCATCTATTTCTGAAATATTGGAAATTAATTATCCCACTCATTTTATTAATTGCAATATTTAATAATAGCTGTATTTAGAGCACTTATAAATACGAACAAAAAATTAAATACTTACACCTGCGAAGTTTTTAATTTTTTCTTATTTGAATTCGTAACAGGTTGAATTAATATCTGTCCTGTTGCGGCTGAAAGTGAATTGTTGGTTTGGCGACCCACGGTTGTAGGCTTAGACGAAGCAGCTTTTGTGGCACTATCTTTGTTCTTCTTGTTCTTTTTATTATATTTTGCCAATTTTGATGTGGCCATGTCTGAAAGAGATTATTATAATTAATTACCTAGTCGTCATCTTATCTGGAGAGTTGGCGACACTAGCATTTTGTTTTAGGTAGAACCATTAAACAAAACTATTCATGGTATGCTTCAGAGCTCAGTATTGGGCCCTCTGCTGCATTTGATTTCCATAAACGACTTCCCAATTTTTTTAGGTGGAATTGGGTTTGTTCCAACAACAGCAAGAATTGATTTCAAACTGTCCAGAACTATTCAGTCAGTTCAGTTGTTAATGTACTTTTGGCAAAAGCGACGTAAGACAGAGTTGGTTAAACATTTTTCGCAGATCTGAACCAGTTCTAAACGGCTATTGGAACAGACCTATTAATAGCGTGTTTATTTGCTGACAATACTAATATAACTTATAGAAATGAAAACTTCAAATTCAGTTAAACGCAAAAGATTGGTTTGCTTCTAATAATTGAAGTTTAAACATGTCAAAAATAGAGATTTTGATTTTTGACTTTATGAAATGTAGAACATTTAAATAATCTAGACTTAAATTCCTAGGTGTATACCTAGATTCTAAATTGTTATGAGATCATCATGAAAATTATACAGGGTGATTCAGCCATAGTGTTGTCAATTTTAAAATAAAATATGGGAAAAATGAGAATATGAATATATACTTAAAAAAAATTTAAATGCATATTTCCGTCAAAAAAAAATATTTTCAAACCATTCTTTAAAATTCCTTTTCAGATTGTCACTGACCACTGGCAATGTTAAAATATCTAAGCAACGTGGGCTAAATCGCAAGAGCTGTGCTTTTTTGCTAATGAAATTAAATAAGTAGGTTCTATTAAAAGATAAGCTATTATAGTGTCAAAATCAAATGTTAAATTCTAAGATTTATGGTATGATGTGAATGTTTCCAAATACGAAAATTGGTGTCGCTACACTACAGTACATTACATAATTCTATATTGAAATTCAGGTGATTCGATAGACAAGTATTACATAGGCAACGCGATTTAGCAGGCGATAATCTAATAAATGCTATAAATTATTTCTTAAAAGTATGCAATTACATATTAAGTTTTAATTAAAAAAAAAAAAATTAATATAGAAGTTACAAAGCTCCCACGGATAAAACAATAAAGCATTTACATTTCATTACATAAAGAGTGTGATAAAAAACCAACTCACTAGGTAAATTATTAAGAGAGGCTGAAAACTTTACAATAAACCCTCATGCGGTCGACAAAAAACAGTCCAAGACATATACAGTGATAATAATCCGTCAGTGAATCTTGACCTACTGTATTTACGTAAATAACCTTGTATTTAATGCCTACTCAATGACAAACGCTGTAGAGCTGCAGAACTGCTACGGAAGCGCCGTAGAATGGTCCGTTTTGACAAAACACTGTTTTATATAGATTTATTAACACAGATTTAGCAGCTCCACGGTGGCGTGCATTCGCCGACTCCTGCCAAAATGCCAACCACAAATTAGTAACTCCATTCAGCAGCGCTGCATAGTTCCTGTGTGAAGATTTTTAGATCATGAGTATTTGACAAATTAATCCCATAATAAATGCTCAACCGCAGTAATTACGTGAAGAAAAAATATCCGTTTAATATGTTTACGGTGGAATAAGTCAAAGCTCGTTCAAGTCCGTTTTCCTATGCCGCAGAAAGTCTAAGATGTAATCGCAAGTAACACGGCCCAAATTCTCTCCTCCCATCACTTGCAATAGGAATATCAACGTGCAAGCTCAATTTGATCCCTCTTTCAAGAACACAACAAAAAGGCGACAATAAAATAGGTATGTTTTATCCAAAATTATTTACTGTGTAACATTATCCAGAGCTTTTGAACTTGCACTACAAGAGCATGAGGAATTCGAAAATCCTGATAACTTTCGGTTAGTGAATTTTACGTCAGAACTTGACAAAATGCTTAATGAATACCTTGACAAATAAAAACAATTTTTAAAGACACCTGAAAAAATTGTAGAAAATGCATACATTTTAGAGTGCATACTGAAGTTTATTAGAAAAAAAAAATCTATTACTCCACTCTCTGAGCATGCTGTTATTATATGCATGTGGTCCTGGCAACACTGCTGGACTTCTATATAGCTTCAATATTCATACGCCTCATCAGAAAATTTTTAGCGTACCAGGACTGCCGTCTTACATATTGTTATGGGACGATTTGTTTATCTTTTAAAAGACCGAGAAAACATTTTTTTCTTTACTTTTCTGTCTTAATTAGACCTTCTGAATATGTGATTAAAATTATTTAATTATTTTCATTGTTTGTTCTTATTAACTGTATTAATTTTACATGATTTTATTTTGCGTGTCTGTAATATTTTTGTTAATTTTATCTATTTATTTGTATTCCTTAGTTTTTCAAGTATGCAGTAATCTCAATATTCTAATGTATGCCAGGAAATTATTTTTGAAGAACTCTTTACCTTTACCACCTGTTGAGCCACTGGATAGTTTCCTTTGCCTGCTTTTAGTTTTTCTCTTTTTATTGCCAGCCATTTCATGCCGACTCTCAGACGATTCACTCAAACTGACCTCCTCAGATTCCTCCTTCACTCCTGCACACTTTTCATCAGGTTGGCTCTCTGATACTTCACTTGAACTGTCCTCTTCACTTTGTTCCTTCAATTTTGTTCGTCTCTCATAGGCTTCTTGCCTTCTTTTCTCCAAGTCCCTTTTTCTCTGTCGTTCCTCCTTTTCTATTCTTGCCTTTGCTGTCTCTTCTAGTTTCACTTTCTCTTCTTGTTGAACTTTTTCTATTACTTTTTCAGATTCCACCTGATAAAAATAAAATGATGGTTGGTAAACACACTATTAGAAAAAAAAAAAAAAATAATAATTTACTAACCAATTTTTGTATGCGACTTGATGTTCTTCTGGGCTGATTTTCAAGTAATCTTTTCCTGGCCTGACTTTCTTTCTCTTTAAACAACCTGGGCAACTCAGGCAAAAAATTTTCACTAAGAGTATGATGCAATTGCTTTTCAGCTTTGCATGTGGACTTTTTAAACTTTTTAGTCAACTGAAACCAATCGTCCTCCGTAAAACAAATAACTTGCCAAACTGATTTCTTTTTGTTATTTTTCGTTTTAAAATCCTCTCTGTACAACCGAGTCCCATAAAAATACCAATATGCCGATTCGTTACTATCATAACCTAGAGGCTCTACACGCAGACTATCTGCTTCCAAATTTTTCAACTGATCCAACACATCATCAGCATCCAAACGAAAATCACAAAGAGCATGAAGGATATCAACCTTCGTACGTAAAGGTAATAACTGGAAATCTATATCTGTGTTAAAGGGGTTATATCGATCATGTTCTTGACACTTTTGCCGGAAAAGTCTTCTCAAAAACATCTGATAATTAAATGTCGATATTTCATTGTTGGGAAGGCAACCACTGAGCAATCTCACTATAAGCTCCTGCAACCATGAAGATTCTTCTGTTCCATCAGTTAAAAGAGCCTCTTCTAAATCCTATAATACAACAGTTTTCAAAAAATGTTCTGTAAAATACAACAGAATTATTTAAGTGCAAATCTGCTATATAAAGAATAATGCAAGAAAAAAGAATGCTATTACATGTAAATGAAAACATAATCCACTAGATAACGTTGCAAGACCACTTATAATTTGTTATTAGCAAACATATCCAAAACATCTAATTCAACATTACAATTTGTTTAAGATATTTAAATTAGATGATTTATTTTTCAATTAGTAGGTACTTCTATTACCAATACTATAAAAATATATGAATAGAACGGCAAAGGTTATTTTATTATAATTGACTGTTTTATATTTATATCACACTTAATACCAAGCTATTACTGTAAAACACATAATTTTTAATTTGCCCTGTGAATAGATGTAATTAGTAATTATTTTAATTTATTTAATGCCATTCACCAATAAACTGAAATAACTATCAAATAAATCTAGTATAAATATAGGAGAGAATCGTACAATAACTAAAGAAAACCAATTTGAATGTTTGCAGAAGGTATAGCTCGCAATTTAGTCAATCAAACCAAATAAATATAGGTATACTTAGGAAAAAAATATTATTAGTGCTTAGGAGCGCATTTTATTGAGAAAGCATAGAAGTACCTACGTTTACAATTCATATATCGTATTTGGTAAAATATTAAACTAGGTCTCAACACAAACATTATTACACCATTAAGTGATAAATTCTAAAAGCATTTTTTAAATCTTGATGTATAACAAGAAATAAGTTATAATACAAATAAAATAGTTGACACTACTACATATTTAAACGAAAAGGCAGATTGTACTTTACTATATTTTGAAATTTTATAGTACTCTTTGATTTAAATAACACTCAACAATGACCGAGCTTACTGTAGATATAACAATAATTAGAATGCTTACCTCGATATCAAAATCCAAAAGGTTAAATGCTGTTCGGAATAACGAACAAAAGTGAGCGATGCTTGGTACCTCCCACCATGACTGTATATCTTAAAGAATAAAAAAAATATTATAAAAATCACATCAAGTTACTGTTTTAACTATATTATTTTAAAATCGACACTACAAACATAAACACACCTAGGATGCTAATGAAAGTTGGAAACATAACCTATTTGTAGATCAATACGTACGACGACGTTAACATACAATTTTCAGTCAAATATTTCACCAAACTCTTTAGAAATCCATATTAAACTAATATCATTCCGATATTCCACATTTATTAAATTATTTATCATCTGTTGTCAAAATATTTCCATTTCTCTCTGAAACAAGCTTTGATTTTGATAAGCTTCCTTTAATTGTGGTACTAACTGGTAAATGGAGCGTCTATACATACGTCATATTTCCACTTGAAATAATTGTGTTTCGGTATATAACTTTAACTGATATTTACCATACATATGTAAAACTATTTTATAACATTGTAGCCATTTATCGAACTGTGTTCACATATTTGGATATTTATTTCTTTACGACCGGAAGTTATTTAGAGTATATTGCTTTGCCGCTTGGTATTGTTTTGTTGGTAACCAATCGGAATCGGGAATAATCGGGATTTGAATAGATGAAGGACCAACGTAGTAGGGCATCTGTGCAAGCACGGTAAACGATAAGATAGACTTCTATTTTGTGACATAATAAGCATGAGCAAAATATGAGTATTTTGCACATGCTAATTACATCACAAAATAGAATTCTATCTCATCGTGCATCGAATCATCGTCTGCTAAAATCGTGTCGACTTAACGGCTGCTACGGTTTAGCAAACAATGATTGGCGAGCTGCAAAAAAATGATAAATACCGTCTGCTATCACGTCCACGACTGCTGCGATCAACAGATAAACCCCATCGTCTACTAAATCGCAGCCGCCGTCACGCAATTTAGCTGATGGATAAACTATGATCCCATAATTTAGTTTATTGTTCTTGCCTTGAGTAAAACCATTGAGTTTATATATACTTATATAACCAATGGTGAAGCTACTATCATCATCAGCTAAACTGCAGCAGCCCTGATTTATCAAGGCGACGCGATTTAGTAGACGATGCTACAATCATCGTCTGCTAAATTGCAGCGGCTGTTTCAAACGTAATGCGATTTAGAAGACAATGTTACAATCACTACAACCATATCGGTTAAATCGCAGCAGTCGTGCTTTTTCGTGGCGATGCGATTTGACTTAGCAGACGATGGTACAATCAATGGTTCTTGTTCTCGGGACTTGGGAGTACTGCATTTTTTTGTTTATATCTTTTGCACTAACTTCCTTTGTGGTGTTTTAACCATTCCTTAACGCTCGAGGAGCGAGAACTTGTGTGAATTATTAGAGACCAAGAGACGGTGTGTATTTATGTTCTATAACTTCTATTCTAGTTATAAATGTTTTGTGACTTCTATTCTATATACATTTCAGTGATTCTATACCGAGTGCGAGTACGTGTCGAGATAGACGACGAGTAGTGTCGAGTACTGAGTAGTGAGTACGGAGTTCAGAATGTGTTCAGAATTGACGGTTGGATAATTTAAGAAAAGTAGGGTTATTTTATCCGGATTTCAATGGATTTTATTTAATTCATTAATTATTGTTTTGGTTTATACTTTTGGATTTGTTTAATGGATTGTTGATGTTGATGCTGTACGAGCATGGATTGTTTTGTGCAAAATAGGGCTAGGCTTGAGTAGCCGTACAGTAAACTGAATTATTAAAGTGAATCAAAATGCAAAGTTAAATCAAAGATTGGAGTAATTTAATAAACTATTATATAATTATGTCTTTTAACAGAGGAAATACTGATTTTCCTTTAGAAGCTCTTAAAGTTCATGGTCCAAATTATTTAAAACATGCTTTAACTAGCTGTACAGATCCTTTAAAAGCTATCGAGGAATTTCAGGTAATGAACTTAGTTTTCAAAGCTAAGATTTATTAATTAACTACTTAAACTGTTTAGGTCACTAATGGCATTCTTTTGCCCTCCTTGCGTCCAATGCTGCCGCTATTAGATTTACATGGAGTTAGACGTTTGGATTTTCACATGTCTGTGGTAGAGGTATGTTATGTTTTGCAGGTTACAATTTGGTAACCATCGTCACTAAAAAATATATAAAGAAAATAGATATTTGTTTACTTGACCAGTAATAGAGATTATGGTGTGGTTAACAAAATAACTGCCTAACTCGATTAACATAATTTATCTAATATAATCGAAATTAAATATCCTATTACTTTTTTGGTAGGAGTTACGGGAAAAGCTCATCAATCATATAAATGAAATAGGAAAACAAGAAGGAAAAGAACGTGATCACAAATTAAAGGAACTCTTAGTAAAAAGCTTTCCTGTCGTTAAAGTAAAAGCTATGAGGCCAATAGTTATGGCAATTTTAAAAAATACAGCTCAGATTGATGATCACTATTTAAAAGTTTTGGTTAGGGATCGTGAATTGTATAATGACACTGATACTGAAGTTAAAAGACAAATTTGGAAGGATAATCAGTCACTATTTGGCGATGAAGTTTCTCCACTATTAAGTCAATATATTACCGAAAAAGAAAATGTTTTATTTGATCATACAAATCTAAGTACGCAATTCTTTGGACCTTCACCAAAGGTATGCATCTTATTTGAATTTTATTATAAAATCAGTCATCAGTCATTTTTAAGGTCCGGCGGCAGGGAGAAGTTGTACAGAAATTGGCTCACATGATAGGTAACAGTGTAAAATTATACGATATGGTTCTTCAGTTTTTAAGGACATTATTTCTGCGAACACGGATTGTGCATTACTGTACCCTAAGAGCTGAACTTCTTATGGCACTACATGACTTAGAAGTTCAAGATATAATTTCAATAGATCCTTGCCATAAGTTCACTTGGTGTTTAGATGCCTGCATCAGAGAGAAGAATGTGGACATAAAAAGATCGAGAGAACTGCAAGGGTTTTTAGACAATGTTAAAAGGGGCCAGGAGCAAGTACTGGGAGATCTATCTATGACGTTATGTGACCCTTATGCAATAAATTTTCTAGCAACATCAGCTATTAAAATTTTGCAACATCTGATACATAACGAAGGCATGCCACGGGTAAGCTTAATTTTTTTATAATTAAGGAGCTATACCTAACCGCCAAAAATCTAGAGAGTGACTCATTGCTAGCTTGAAGACAAGCGCGACGAGCAAAGTGTGCAAGGAGCAACATTTCATTGGCGTACTAAATTTAAATGTGATCAGATATAAAAAATATACAAAAATGACAAAAATAATCGCATTACATAACATCCATCATTTTCAGTAGAAACAGTGGTATAATAGTTTTTGTCAATTTCGATGCATTAGGTAATAAAAATGATGTTATTTCCAAATTTAAAGTGTTTATCTTGTATTATCAGTTACCCCAAGGTCGAAAATAATAGATAATTTACAGAACAGATATGAGTATGGAAGGTAAGGGTTGTATGATGATGTTATAGTTGACAAAATTCCTTACAAGAAGAGATTTTCCCACCATTAAATAAATCACGCAAATATTTGCGAATTTCGCATCTATAAAGACATAAGGCCTTAGAATACAATGCATTATTCACTATTTGTTAGCACTGTCACTATAATGGTCACACGTTAACACTTATTATATCGTAACGCCTTCCGTACGATCTTCATGTATCCATGTTTCATCAGAATTTAATATATTCATCAATCCAGATTCCTACCCTTTATTTATTTTAAATAGTTTCTTTGCCATATCACTATTTCGTCTCTTTCTATCAGTATCAGTCTTTGATTTCATTTATATGGAGATTCACATACCATAATTCATATGTCACGTATAATTGTCAAAAGCACCCTAGTATATATTTAAAGCATATAGGCGAAGTTTAATCTTGTATGATATAGCAGTCCAATTTTTTTTTTTTGAAATTTCATTTTTAAAATACCATCTTCCTTCCGCGAATTTCTGCTATTTTCTGTTTCACAGTTGTACTTCTTTACCACTTTTTTTTGCACTATACATATATGCTACTCACGTATATTTTGGTTAATGAACTACATATTTCATTACCATTTACACACATATTTTGACCTTGCGTCCTAAACCCTTCATACATATCATCCGATATTCCTCACATGTTAAATTAGAGTGTTTACGATTTTGAGAATATTCTGTAGAAGTTGAATTATTCTCCATTCTTGAGAACACAAAATCATTAATAAATTAATTACATTCATAATTAAATTAATGGAAAGATATATCCAAAATTTTGCCCGCCTGAAAGACATACCCGTCCATGATAGCACTGGAAATGGAATAGGTGGATCCATCAATTCGTCACAACCAATTGAAGGCTAACTTCTTCGATCTGACGCATATAAGTTTCTTTGTGTTAAGTGCTATAAATTGTGAGCGGGTTTATGACATGAGTCACTCTCTAGATTTTTAGCGGTTGGATATAGTAATAATACTTAATTATTAATTAAATTATTTCATAAATTAACGTATAATTTTTTTCAGGATAACACAATTCTGATACTCTTGTTGAGAATGTTGGCTTTGGGTTTAAGTGCATGGGTAATGATAGATTCCCAGGACTTCAAAGAGCCAAAGCTGGACAGCCAAGTAGTAACTAAATTCTTGCCCGCTCTTATGTCGCTTATGGTTGATGATCAGGTCCGACAGTTGTCAACAAAGTTGCCTCCGGATGAAAGAGAAGCAGCCATAACAGTGATTGAACATTCAGGACCTCTCCCAGATGCAGTCGAAGCTTACATTCAGGACAGTACAGTCGCCAGCATACTGGCCATGTATTATACCCTGCACGTTGCACGGCTAAAAGACAGGGTTGGACTACTTAGGATACTTACCGTTCTGGCTAATTGTAAAGATGATAGGGCCTTTGAAGACCCATTCCTGCATTCGTTGGTAAGTTTTCCTTATTTATCAATATCTACTTGATTATCATAACTTAAGCTGTTTTTTTGTGATGAACCGTATTCATCAAGTGTTTCAAAACGTATTCAATGGTGACGTCACTTATGTATTGCACCGAGGGGGTAACCACTCATGGAAATCTTGTCACAAATCTTGCGAAATCCAAAAAAATCGTGCGCAATCACATGAAATTGTGCGAAATTCCGAGAAAAGGTTCTTTTTTGTCGAGTTAATACATTAGGATGTTTTTGAAATATATATATATTTATATATCTCACGTATACGGGATGTCTGTAAGATTGGGAAAACATACTACCATATACTCAGGGGATGTGTTGACATAAATTAAGTTGCTTTAGTCCAAAATTTTATAGTTTCCGAGGGTGTTGAAAATACAATTTTATTTTAGTTTTTCCTCAAAACTCCATATAAATTGTAGTAGATACATCAAACTTGGGACAGAGGAATTTTATGGTACGAGAAATTGAAATATGTCCACAAATTTGATGTCAACTGTAGAAAGTGCCACAGTACTTCACATGCATTTAAATCATCATAACTTTTTGGTGCCTGTACATCTAGTACAGACTTTCTCTAAAAGATCTGGACAAAATGCTACCACATGTTCCTAGAGCCAAGATATGATGATCTAAGCCAAGTTACCTTAGTCCAAAAATTGATAGTACTTAATTGAATAAAGTATGAAAAAAAGCGATGGGTTTATGTTTAGGAAATAATACATTAAAATCTTCTCCAAAAAAAAAAAAAAAAAAAAACGGTTGTTCACTAAGTTTTATGTATTTACTACAATTAATAATAAAGTTTTTTTACGGTTTTAGAAAGGTATTTTAAGCTAATATAAATCAAATCTCCTACAATTCCTATCAATGAAGTCATATGTATGTTCTCTGATACCATTATATTAGCTTAAAATACCTTTCTAAAACAGTAAAAAAATGTTACAAAAGCTAATAATAAGGAATATATGGGTAGATATTGTGGGTGTAATTCAACGCAGGTTGGGGCTTTTGTCCACTGAGTAGTTAGTTTCACACAATATTATTAATACCTAAAAATATATAAAAATAATAATAAAGTTATCGAGAAAAAACTAAAAAAGGTCAACACCCTGTAACTCGGAAGTTATACAATTTTGGATTAAGGTAACTTGATTTAGTCCATCATGTTTTGGCCCCCAGATTATGTGTTTTTTTTTTCAAACTGTTTTAGATACCCTGAATAAGTATGGTAATTTTTATCAAATGCAAAATCCTTAGAAACTCCTTGAAATTACCCGAAATTCCACAAAATCCCCCAAAAATCTCTATTTTGCAAAATCTTGTCACAATTTTGATCCTAGGGGTTACCCCCTTGTATTTCACCAAGAAAATGTAGTTTGAAATCGTAACGTCATCAAATTATTGTCTATACAATTTATTTATAAAACGGCTACATTAAAATAGAACAATTATTAGTGGTAAAAATTATTAACAATATATTTCCGCATGTTTTTGTACATATATCTGCAACAAAAACACAGAATTGATTTTAGCAACTGCAAACCAAAAACAAATATACTCGCGACAAGAATTCAGATGACTTACGTCATACGAACAAATGAATAATTCATTATTTCTCCATAAAAATATCTAAGAAACTGCAACTGATAGTAATAAAACTATATACTACAGTAAAAGTTTGCATTAAATTGCAAAAAATGACTGATTTTAAAGCGACCAAATATCGAAAATTACGTTGACAATAAAAACAAATGTTTAATGTCAGCCGTGACATAAGACGTTTGAATTCTTGACGCGAGTATACCTACCTGCATAGTCTAATAGGTGACATGTTCAATGAAATTTGGATAGAAAAATAATTGGATTATGCTTTTGTAATGTAATTTAGGATGTCTAAGAATAAATTTAAATTTGCAGAGGTATACCATGCATTTTTAAATAAACAGGAATAAGAACTATAAAAATATCAACCATTTTGAACATTAATCTAAAAATTAAAAAATTGCACCGATTTTGAAATCTCTACTTTTTAAGCAACTGCTGTATAGATCAATAGCAAAGCATGTAAAGAGTTCAAACCTGGCTCAGTGGATTTTTTAAAAACAGTTTAAAAAGTAGCATTACTGTTTTAATGCAAAAATATAAGTGTTTTGAAACGATTTGAACACATTTCATTTTTTTGACAAATTTTACTGAATTCATAGTAATGTATCCCTTCAATTTAAAAATCTTCTAAATTACTTTAGTGAATAAATAATTTTGACACCATTTTTCTGAAAAATTGTATATTTTATAGAATTTCAACTAGGTACACTGATCAGCAAAATAACTGAACCACCCAAAATTTTGGCAAAGTTTATTACTTAATTTTTTTTTTATTTCTCCAATTTAAACATTTTTTTCGTCAAGTTGTAGGTATTTTAGTCGAGTTTACAATAGGCTTGGTATTTTAGACACATATTGGTGACGGCTAATTAAGAAAAACCCTCTTTCATGTAACAACTTGCATTGCAACTAAAATGAAAAAAGTTATATGTAATACCCCCCAGTATTTTTTGAAGTATAATCGAGATATTGCACAGCTTTCCTTCCTCAACAATTTTATCAGCTTGCACCCCTTAGTTTACATATTAACAGCTTTTAAAATTATGAAAGTTTTAAATATGTGTTTTTGCGTAGATTTCCAGAAATTTTTTGGTTATTGTGAACTACTTATTTTTTTTAGGTTTGTCTTCTCATACACAATCCTGAAGAATTCCAGGCGGAAGATTTCTGCACAGCTCTATTCGATGAATTCTTCTTCGCAGGTCTATCGCGAGATAACGTAACGAGGCATTTACTAAAGTTGTTGTGGTACGTCCATCACAAATTGCCTGTTAGCAGGCTACATTCCTTAATGAAAGCATTGCAACCAACGCATCAACACAGCGAAAAAGTTCATACGCTTTTCAAACTTCTACAAGATAAAATAAATTCACAGGAAGAATCGACTGCTCCTACTGATATGGATATTGATATCAACTCTCCTTTAATGAGCGTTCCTACTCCAGCGCCATATCATCATACTTTGTAAATAACGTTTCAGTAGTTATAGGATAGGTATATGTTAATGTTAATTTTGAATACATTTTTTTTTTTATTAATATGAATAAGTTGGCTGCCGATTTATTTTTCAAAATTGTGAATTTTGAATCTTTTTTTTTGATGATATTAATAATAAAAAAAACTTATTACGTATTTTTATTATTATTTTTTTTTTTGGGGAGAATTTTGTGCCCACGGAGAACCAATATTCAACTTATATTTTTGTTACGAGCACCATATTGACTTTCAGTACAGTGCCTAATTTTTATGGAACATTTGCAATTTATGGCCAACCCAGAAAATTTGAAGTAAATTTGATATGTAGTTTTCAAAATATACGAGGTCAAATTGGAATTAAACTCGGTACTTAAGACATATTCGTGCAAAAGCTAGATACTTTTGAAATTCACAACATGCTATTTAAAAGAATATTTATCTAATAAATCTACGGATGATAGATTTAATTATGACGATAGACACAAATACAAATCACCAATTTGTAAGTGCTAAAATGAGAGAAGTAAAAATGCAATGGTAAGTTCTAAATTGAAATTGTTAATAGCAGTTAGGTTTTCTAAATAATGTAGATAGCAGTGGCAGCTAGTGAAATTTCAGGTATGTCATATATTAATAACCAGACATATGGGACCCAAGCCAAACTTTAGTATATATGTACTGTGGCTATATAGAGAACTTCAGTAGAAGGAGAACGATTTTGCAGTTTGCGAAAAACAGTTAAAAAAATGTAGGCCTCACCTAAGATTTCCAAATTGGCTTGTTTAAATTTCGAGAAACATTTTTTTTTTCATAATTCTACCGATAGGTTTCAGATTTTATTAAAAAAAAATAATTTTCGTTAGAGTTACAGCATACATTATAAAAATTCAAAATGCTATAAATTCCACAAATATAGTTATTTTTTAATAAAACTTGAAACCTATCCGTAAAATTATATCTAGTTTATGGAAAAAATATTACTCGAAATTTAAAGAAGCCATTTTGAGAATTTGAGGTGAGGCCCAAGTTTTTTTCAACTTTTTTAAAATATGTTTTTATTGTGCCAAAAAATTAATAAAATTGAATGTTTTGATTTATAAAAAAGTTTTATGTAGGTACCTACATACCACCAAACAAATGATTTGTTTTGTACCGATTTATTAGCCAGCCTTTTTAAATTTTAGTTAATGTAAAGTTACTAATTATACAGGGTGTGTAAACAACATGCGGATACAATGCAGTGCAGCTTATGTTTAAATTAAAAAAGAAATTTCCTCAAACATAAAATATTGGTATATTTGGTGTACTTTCTTCCAACTCAAAATCATAGCGTTTCAACGTTTTGCTGTTGTATAATGCATTTAGTAATTTCTCTTTTATTTTTTACCTTCCCTGTCATTTTTCCAAAAAATTCCACTATCTCTGCTACCTTCACATGAACCTACCAGGATTAATAATGAAGATTTTTTTTTAATAGCTTTATTTTCTACTGATTTATGTGTATCATTTAATTTTAAAAACGTTTCGGCCCAACTTTCGTCAAGGGAAATCAGTTACAAAAGAAATTGTTCTATAGGAAGGTTCTACACAAGATTACTAGTATATAATCAATTTTCTTTTTCCGCGGAAATGTTTCGTTTTCCAGAGAACTCGAATTTTTCTCATATTATATTTTAACTGAAAATTGCCTCAAAAATTTACTTTTTTTTAATGTCTTTATGCTGCATGCTGCTCTAGAAATACAAAATTAATAAAATTGCGGCTTTGATTTAATGTAAAAATGTAAAAGTTTACGGAAAATTTCCATTTTCCTTCGGCTTTAGAATAAGGGAAATCTGTTATCGAAATGATAATTAGATATTTTGATTTGACTACCAATTTGCGCTTTAATGATATTGTATAATTTTATTTGCGGATTTTTTTTTAAGGAAAATATTGAGGAAAATCATTTACATATTCATGTTTTTTAGGGTTTTGTGAATAATCAACGGTTAATTAGCATTAGTATTCATGTTTTTTGAGTTTTGTGAATAAACAAATGTTATTCAAGTTATAAAAAGTAAGTGGATTTGTAGCAGTTTTTTTTTAAATTGCCGCGCGCGCGGATTTTGAAACGTCGACCGGACGCGCTCGCTTCGTTTGCGTATATTAATTATATCGATATAGATGTTTGTTATATAAATATAAATGTTAAACAAAAATCATGTGACTTTGTAAGAATTCTGTATGTATATTTAAAAGTTAAGATATCTTTTGTGGCAATATTGTGGCGGATAATGATTTTTATGTTGAAACTATTTATTTGAATAATAATAATAGTAATAATAATAATAATAATAATAATAAATTTATTTGTCCAACAGTCACAAACCAATTACAGGACAAAGTTTACAAAGTAAATAAAATAAATAAACCAAAATTGAGAATAATTAAGAAATGAATACAAAACAAACTAACACGAGAACATACAAAATTATGTATTACTTATATAACTGAAGATGGTATATAATTCTTTCAAATTACAGTACAAAATATCACATGATGTGCATATTTTATTATAATTGCATGTCATTGAATACACAGGAGACTTCAATAAAACATTAGTGTTAGCAATCGGGCAGTAAAAAGTTCATGGTGTACGACTAGCTACTCTATTTGTTAAAAAATATACGGAATTTAGGATTTGAGGACAATCGATATTATTACTCAGAAGTGAATGTAAAAACTTTAAACTGAAAAAGTTCCTCCTAAACTCTAACGAATTAAAATTGAAGCGAGTAATCAATTCCTTATAATCACATCCTCTGTTAGGATATACGCCGTCAACATGAAATGCTAGAAATTTTTAAAATTTTTTCTGAACGGATTCAACTAATTTGATGTAATAATTATAGTACGGATTCGAAATAAGGCAACAATATTCAAGTTTCGATCGAACGAAAGTGAAGAACAGATTTATTAGAACTTCGTTATCTTTAAATACATGACCTTGTCTTACTACGAATCCCAAACGCTTTAAAGAAGCAGAAACTGTTTGTTGAATGTGCTCAGAGAAACTCAATTTGTTGTCGAGGCATACACCCAAATTTCTAGTCGTGTCAGTACGTAATAAAACTTCTGTATCTACATTGTAGTGAAAAAGAATAGGATTTGTTTTACGTGTGTATGATATTACTTTACATTTCGAAATATTTAATTGTAACTTGTTAGAATTGCACTACTGTGAAACCTTGTTTAACTCATTCTGAAGAGCCATACAATCATGTAAACTATTAATAGACGAATAAATTTTTAGATCACCAGCAAAAATAAACTTATTGCAAGTAACAGAGACATTAAGATCATTGACAAATAATGAAAAAGGTAATGGCCCAAGATTAGACCCTTGAGGGACACCTGACGTAATAGGATAAACCTCAGATTTGAAGCCGTTGTAGGTAACATAATTGTATCGATTAGATAAATACGATTTTAATAACTGTACTGCATCAGCAGTAAACCCATAAGCAGATAATTTGTACAGCAATATTTTATGGTCTATGCGGTCAAAAGCCTTTGAAAAATCTGTGTATACAATGTCTACTTGGCCTTGCACATCTAATACATTTGACAAAAATTGTGTCATACAAATCAAATTAGTGTTAGTTGACCGTTTTTCCATGAAGCCATGTTGATCTGGCGATATTATGTTTTTAAAGTGAGGGTAGATCCGGTTATATAGTGAGATCTCAAAGGCCTTTGCAAAATTACACAAAAACGTAATAGGTCGATAGTTTTGTACACAAGATGGATCACCACTTTTTAAAATAGGGCACACGCTAGCCGTCTTCCAATCATCAGGAAAAATACCAAGGCGCAATGACAAGTTGAATATTATTTGTAAAGGATATGCTAAAACATGAGCGCAATCTTTAACAAAAAAACTTGGAATTAAATCGGGTCCACACGTCATTTTATTTTTAAGTTTCT
Source organism: Monochamus alternatus (assembly GCA_037114965.1). Lineage (NCBI taxonomy): Eukaryota > Metazoa > Arthropoda > Insecta > Coleoptera > Cerambycidae > Monochamus > Monochamus alternatus. The sequence continues at coordinate 113,359,520 of CM073426.1, forward strand.
TTATGGAATTAATTATCTCGATTTCAGAAAAAGCATTTATAGGAATAGTAGGCATATTAATATCAATATCAAAGTTTCGACTGGCATCAAAGGTGTTATTGGATTTCAGAAAGACACTGTGAAAATATTTTTTAAATGATTCGACAATATCGCTAGGATTGTTAAATTCTTGGTTTTCACTATCTCGCATAATACCGGGAATTCTGCTGACACCTCTTTTGTTATTAATGAACGACCAAAATTTTCTTGGGTCAGTTTTTATATCACCTGCAACGTTAGCTAAATAATTTCTGTAGTCCCTATCAGCAAGAGTTTTTGCTTCAGATCTAAGTCTCTTAAAATTGTTTAGGCTATCAATGTTCTTATATTTTTTGTATCGCCGATAAAAATATTCTTTCTGTTGTATACAGTTTTTCAACACAGAACTGAACCAGATTGGATATTTGTGCTTTTTTGTTATGTACTGAGGCACATAGGCGTCGACAATATCAAAAAGTTTGGTATAAAATGCATGACAAGTTAACATCCCTGAACTCATTCAAAAAAGACCAATCAATTGCTAACATGGCGTTATATAGTGCAGGAAAATTAGCTTTCTTAAAATTGTACGACTTATGATTATTATTTGTGGGAAATTTGCTGAGATGTTGAGCACGTAAAATAGTCGTAAAAATAATAGCGGGATGATGATGGTCTTCTATAACTAACGGTGAATTATCGCGAAATACATCACATGAGTTTCTTAGCAAAACAAGGTCAAGTATTCGGCCATTTAAGTTAGTGACGTTATTATATTGATTTAAATCCAGAAAATTGATAAAGTTAAGCATTACACGACTCTTTGGATCGTCAATAGCCAGCATAAGACTTGGTATATTGAAATCTCCTACAATTACAAAACTTTCAAGACTATGCAAATATTGTTCAAAATGCTCAAGAAATGACTCTAATATAAAACTATTTGTATCAGGGGGAATATACACAGTAAATATGGAGAAAACACAATGTTGCAAAAACAATTTAATGCCGACAATGTCGATGGAAGGAAATTCAGTTGTAAGGCCAGACAAATCAACAATATCAATGGTGAAACAACTTTTGCTTGCGATAAGAACGCCACCACCACGGGATAAACCAGTTAGTTCAAAATTACGATCTGATCTATTTACAATAAAGTTGTTTGGAAACAGTTCAGAACTTGAAATGTCATTGGATAACCAGGTTTCAGTTAAGCACACGAAGTCAGATTGGCACACACTAACATTAGAGAAAAAAGAATCTATCTTGGTATTCAGACCTCGTACATTTTGGTATTGAAAGCAAAAATGGATGGTACTGCTGGACTCACTCAGTTTTCCGTAACAATTTGGGGAACACCACGTACAAATTTAATCCGTAAGTTGTCCTCACCGCCATCTTGCCTCCGTTGCAGTTCCAATTTCAAGGATTTTAAGTATTCCTGTTGCTTTGGAGTCCTGTCAAAAGAGATAAATATTCGACTAAGATTGTTGTTATTAGCTTTGGCCGATTTGAAATTGCGGATGACGTCATGAACAGAAGACTCGTTTTCAAGATGTACTCTAATCTCCATAATCTAATTTTATACAATTAATGAGTTGATCCATCGGATCTAGACTGTTTTTCTTACAATGGCGTCTCCACAAGTACTCACAGAGTCGGTCTGCAAATTCGTCCGTTGGGTATGAGTCAGAGAAATAGAGGAGGGGAGAATGAGCGTCAAGATGCGCGAACTTAGTAATACAGGAGGCTGCCATTTTGAATTCATATATACGAGGGGGATAGATAATGTTATTTTACCAGGTTGTTCAAAAATTTCTATTTAGAAACACGTTAAATTTGAAATGAAATATGAACAAATATCTACTTTTGAAATTTTCAGTTACAGATTAATTTTCATAATATATATGCATGAAAAGTTATATTACACAAGATTTGTGCAACCTTTCACAGCACAAGACATATTTACAGTCCAATAAAAACGATACTAACACTAACTACTATTATTATTAAAAAACTAATAATTAACTAAACTAACACTATTATTAAAAATATATAAGTATAACTGAATAAAAAAACACCTGCTGCCGCTCTAAAATCCACAAAATATAAAACTATAACACAAATTCACACTACTCGCTAGTCGCCAACTCCAACAACATGGAACCGGAACTTGACGTAATTTAAGCTGTGGTAAAAGTGTGACGTACATGGCTTTCAAAATAGCAGCGCCCGTAGCGTCCTAGTAAAATGTGGATGGGCACTCGTCGAAGCTCGTTCTACCCTCTTCTATTTCTCTGCTTATCTCCGATAATCACCCATAATAACGCCATTATGAAAATTAATATGTATCTGAAAATTTCAAAAGTACATATTTGTTCATATTTCATTTCAAATTTAATATGTTTCTAAATAGAAATTTTTGAACGACTTGGTAAAATAACATTATCAATCCCCCTCGTATAAATATCTCCCCTCCTCTATTTCTCTGCTCGAAATACGAAGCGTTCAGTCTCCCGTCCGACCGTTGTCTGTAAATATTTTGTCTTAAAAGTGTGACGTACATGAATTCAAAATGGCAGCGCCCGTAGCGTCCTAGTGAAATGTGGATGCGCACTCGTCGAAGCGCGTTCTCTCTCTCCTCTATTTCTCTGGTATGAGTACTGTCTTCAGCAACGAATTTAGCACTATGGTTAACAGTCTAATGCCATATTCAGTGAATCTCTCATACGCTTTCCACATATCCGAATGGATAATAGACCCTTTCTCTACATGTTTTTCCAAAAGGAGAAGTTATCGGCAATCATTTCGAATACCCAGGGACCTTCACCAAATTTGGATTTTTGTGTTCAGGAATAGAATTCAAAAATAAAAATTTGTCACATTTTTCCGCTTTTCTACATTTTTTCCATATAGGTAATGAAAATAATGTATTTCCGCGGGAAAATTTTGGCTTTTCTGTGTTAAGAAAAATGTCTATAATTCACAGCAAAAAATATTTTTTATGTAACTGATTTCCCTTTTTCTAAAGTCCACAAAATTTCCTTTATAATGGAAATGACGCATTTCCGCGGGAAAATTTTAATGTTTCTGTGTTCAGAGAGGCCTCTGAATGCTATTTGTTATTTGTTTTTTTTTTCATAACTAATTTCCCTTAAACGAAACTTGACCCAACGTTTCTGCTAGTATTTCTATTTTTGCTACGGGAATTTTATTTTTGATAGTTTTTAAATCTTTTGATAACAGTTCTTCTAAAGAAAACCCTGAAACGTCCTTACGCAATTTTTCCAGCTCTTCATGCATTGTATCTACATTAAAATCATACATACCTGTAAATTAAGGAGTCTGAAGAAATTCCACATTCTTTTAACACAAAGCAAATGTCTGCGAAGTCCAAACTTTTCTTTACAGACGTTTAACACCGGTATTATTAAAGCAGGAATTTGGGTATTCCTGTCCTTGGGATATTTATATGGCTTGAAGTGTGGATAATATGTGGGATTCGATCATGATAGCGTCAATTTTAAAAATCTGATTTTATTTTTACAAACTGTGTAATTGCATTTAATTTATTCTGATCTTTGAAAATTTATTTTTCCAACAACCGCGTAAAGAAAGCCTCATGGACGCGAAATTCGCAAAAATTTTCGCGAATTTCGCACAAAGTTTAGCTTGAGCTTCTGGCAGAATTATGATGAAAATGATAGATTGCAGTTAACAAAATTCGCTAAGAGACTTTTTCCGCCATTAAATAATTCGTGAAAATTCGTGCGAATTCAGTGGCGGGAAAAGTATCAACTTTTAACCAGTTTTGACAACTGTAATAACCATTGTCATCATAAAACTGGCATTGACTGTCATGGTAAATTACCAGAAGCTCAAGTTGAACCTATAATTCCAGATAATGATGAAAATAGCAATAATATTTCTGTTTTAGAAATTCGCGACAAGCTAACAGTTTCCCGGCGTTAATAATTTAAATCTAAATCTGCTCAATTCGCGAGAATTTTCGCGAATTTCGCGTCCATGAGGACTCGTGATTGGCTGTCGCTTCCGCGCTTTGATATTTAAATAAAAACGTCTGCCATGTCAAAGCAATCATAATATTTAATAATTTATTATTGATTACTTGATTTGAAGGAGATTAAATTAAAAATAAAACAGATAATATTTTTATGTTCTTTTCCGATGTGCTGGAGATTTCTTTTGGAAATGCAAATTAATAGCTTGATGCACTCTATAATTATATCGAATATTATTTGATGTAAGTACCTACCTGTTATTTTTAAAATTAAATTTGAGATTGTTTTCACAATTTTACCTGTAGTTTACTTTTAAAAATAAAATTGTGCATATGCAGCTTCATATAATATTAAAAATATACAAGCATCAAATTATTAATTCTATTACTCTGATAAATTATTATAGGTAGTATAAGAAATAAGAAAAATAATTCCTATTATCACTGGAAATTCTGTTGGCTATGGCGCACGCGTTAATAATTCACAAATTATATACTGAAACTAGATAACTAGACGGTGACGTTATTTCTATTATCTATCCTTAATCCCTACCGAGAATGCAATCTAATCTACTGTTTTGAAACTGAAAAAATAATTAAAACACAGTTACTGTGGTAATCAAATGTAATTACTAATTCGTAATTCTAACACTTCTTTGTCTTTCTCATGAAATATGTAGATACTTATACGAGGTTTAACATCTACACTTACAATTAATGCCTGCATGAAGTATAATTTGTACTTACAGTCTTTATAAATTTATAAGCGACATATGTAAGTTGACATATTCTTTGTTTTAATGATTTCATTGTAAGAACAGACGTGCATAAGTGCATTCATTATCATTAGACATTTGACAAAGGTAAATAGTGTATACAATACATCTTAAATCTCTGTTTGTTTTCTATTCTCTATCTCTATGTTTTGTTTTTATTTATATTGTTTTCCATTCATTTTGTATAACTACATACACAGTGATTCATTATTTTCATAAACCTTGGCAATGAAAACTGTAGATTAATTTCATAAAGAAATATTCATATACCTAAACGTAGGTTTTATTTTCCTTTGTTCAGCGCTTTTAAAATAATTGTCTGTTTATGCACTAAATAAGCAATCATAATTTAAGGAAATATTTATTATAATTATTAGAATTTAGTTCAGCGAATGTTAAAAAATGTGGCCATTCGTCTGATTACAAAAGTGGCACCTATGAGCGCCCGCAATAAACAAATGGCTCAGTGGGGGCCAAAATGGAAAACGTGCATAATCATATGCATATATCTCAGAGGAATATTTCCTCTGAGGTATATATTATATATACATATGTACAGGTTGTTGCATAAGTGTAGTTTCCTTGGCAAATTTTAGGGGGAGAGAGGGAGGTGGATTCTTTCGTATACTTTATTTTTTATTTGGAGCATCTTCTAAAAAGTTACAGCCCCTTAAGGAGGGTAAAATTTGGTTTTTCCAATTTTAGTCACAATAATTGAATATAAACAAACGAATTTTGGCAGGCACCTAATATTTACAAAATTATATTTTACTGGCATATTTTCCGTTCTGCTGGTTTGTTATAAAGAGATGAAAAAATAAACCACCCCTTCCATGTTTATTTTGCAGACTTTCTTACACCTTTAAATTTCTTAGTCGTAGTGAAATTATAAGGTAGCTTTGTTTATTCTGAAACATTTTGTCTCAAAAATTTCATCTTCATCCCTATCATTCTTAGTTTTTGAGAAAAAGAAAATTTGGATTGATCCAAAATACGATATCATCAACTTCCAAATTTTTGTGCAATTTATTTTTAGTAGGTTGCTGTCATTAAAATTACTTTTCGGTAAATGTGTATCAAATAAGTAGAGTGGAAAATCTTTCATAAAAAATGTGGTGTTCAAAAAGTTATAGTAATTGTTAAATACATATATACATACAAACATTTACACTAAACCTCTACTGGACATTATCATTATATAAATAAATATTTATTTATGCTATGATATATATGCAGTGTGTGCATTGTGAAGATTGCACAAATATGGTCCTTATGGAAATTATAACACCATTTCTTACAAGTAGATTTGTGATGGTAGAATTTTTGAAAATAAAATTATCTTGGGCGTGATGTAAAATTTAATGATAAAAATTGAATTTCAGTTGAACATTTCCGTGATCCAAAGCTTAACAATTTGTTGATATAGATGCTACCTTTCGAGATTTTTTTATTGTTTGCCGCATAAAATTTATAGCCCCAAATTTAGTGCTATACATTTGCTATCATTTTTCTGTTATTTTAGTTAATAAAATATTTATTATAATATACGTTTGAAGATCACATTTATATACTGCGTGCGAATGGATCTAGGAAAAGTAAGTAAGTGCGATTGGTTTCTTATATTCCGCTCAGCTACGCAACTTCGCATCAGTATTTTTATGTGATCTTAATACAGTTCTTTCGGACGTGTATCGTCAGTTCGAAGTCACTTTAAGGAGGCAGTTGTAACCCTCAGTTTTCGTAAGAAGAACTAAAATAATTTGTATGCAACTAAATATACATTTTGTTATAAAAAAAACTAATAGATGTCTCTCGCTGTATCAGAAAACGTGAAATAGTTACAGTAAACCAGATAATTATTGTCCGTAACTGCTAAATGTTCTACAAAAAATAGGCGAGCAATTTTATGGCCATTTGGCCAGACTCGTTCTTTATTGAAATCGACATGTCTAAAACAAATAAATATTGGGGAAAACGTTATATTACAAAAAATATTCAAAAATTAGCTGCGGGAGTGTTAAATGGCACACCCTGTATATAGATAGGTATTACAATATTCACAATCGCGAGTGTTAACGTTGCTGCTAAATATTTTATATATTAAAATATTGTCCATAACATATGCACGTCTTCCATTTTAAGCCGCTTTATAGTGATTAATAATGTTGTTCCATTAATATTTAGAATATTATTTGTTTTCCCAGTCATAAAATATTTATAATTCTTTGTACTGTTTGTTCTATTATTAAAGTGTGTGTATAAAAAATAGCTTACTTTAGATATTTAAGTGTATGTAATGTAGTTTTTATTGTAACCTGTAATTCGGTCTTGTGTCTTGTTGGTTACTTAAATGAATGAATTAATGAATGAATGAACGAAGAAATGAATGAATAAATAAATAAATAAAATTAGAACAAATTGGCTGGGGTCCATTCCATGACTTTTTGCAAAACGCAATCATGCAGATTTACGGATCAGAAGAAACAAACTACTCATTTCTAGGAAACCATTTCATACTGAAATCGTCATCCTCCGCGATTAACAGATTGTCCGCAACGGATTGTTTGAGGAAGAGTCAAGTATTTAGCTTTAGTAAAGTTGCACAAATACAAATTTTAACAAATCGTGATAGAGTATTATTTACATAAATTATTTTGACAACTGAATATATAAAATTATAGTAATTTGTGCTAAACCACATCGTCGTCCATTTCTTGAAGTGGCTTATCTCAGTTTTTCAAATTTTACAGGAAAGCAATTTAAAGATTCTTATACTTTTTGTCCTTCTACTGAAGAAATATGAGAAACGTGAGACTTCTACAAGTCGGACAAATAATAGTTAAAAGAATTAGCTTTCATATACTATAACTGATACGTATCATTCATTACCTTTGGGAAATATCAACATTTTGTAAAAAATTGAGATACGTCACTTCGTAAAATTTAAGTTAAAAGAAAGTATAGAATATGAAAGACAACCAAATAATATATTGACATAACATAATAAAAATAAATACAGTATTACTTCTGTAGGTTAATACCTTCAATAAATTATAAAAAATATAACGGAAAACAAGCGATGTGGTTAATTTTACTTGTCTTCATCAGGAAGGTGAAGATAAAAGTTTTGAAAGTCTGTATTTATTATTACTGGAGTATTTCCTTCACACAATGACTTTAATTGCATGTATTTCTGTTACTAATTTTTACTGGTGCAAAATTGATTCCCTTCAATGGAAATTTCTTTCGTTTCAGTGAAAATGTCTTATATTCTGTTTGCAAGTGTCTTGAAAAATAGTTCCTAACTTTAAGTTCCATGAGATCGGTCCATTTCATAGTCTCACCTGTTTCAGCTTCTTTTGTAGTGCGAATCCGCAAATATTGAGGCAATGAAGTTATTATTACTTTCTAGAGATACAACAGTATAGGGATGGTGTCTTCGGGGAAGCTTCACTATAGGCGGTAATTGCGAAGGTACGTAAACGTTACCGACAGTTTTTAAAGCTTTGGATATGTTACGGTGTGCCGCATCCCCTTCATTTTGTCCATGGGATGTTTCAAAGAATCTTAATGATTTCTTCGATATTTACAGTATTGGTTACAACATAAAGCAGCATTGTTGCATTAATAGAGTTTTTGTTATGTCCGATACTTCCGTCAGAAAATAAAGCAACAGATTTTATGCTTTTTGCATCATAGATTAGGAGGGCCTTACACAAGTACTAATCTCTGATGACTCTCGTTTGCTGATGCTTTCATGCCACATAAAGCAAAAACAATCGTTAGTGGTAATGTCGTACAGTGTGCAGTTGTAATTTGATAAACGACTGTTATAAAATATAGCACCTTCTTTTGATATGGGTAGATATATCAATTGACGCAAGTCAGAACTTGCACAGGTTATCTCATCTATCTCTTCACATGCTTCCTTTTTATACAGTGCCTTAATTGTACCGTGCTTTCATAAATGATTACAAGCCACGTGACCAGGATTGTGAGTCTCGAAGAACAACTCGTATGCAAATAGATTTCTTGTCTCTCTCAATTGCCGTAGTGAGGAAAAGGATATTCGCATATAAATCGCTCTGCGATTGATTCGAGAATCTCGACGCTAATCACGTGGCTTGTAATCATTTATGAAGGCACTGTAGTATTCGAGTTTATTCTGCTACTACTCTGAACAAGAAAATCTGAGATACGCCACTTATTTATTTCTACTTACCACCAAAATAAAATTTTACGAACTGGCGTAACTTAAGTCACGTCGGTCCCGGAAATTGTATTTTAATCAGAAATATGTTACGCCGTCAGTGTAATGTCTATTATCCTGAAAACTATACGGAATTGAGTTACGTCGCTTTGTGAATGTGTAAGGCATGCACTTTTGTTACACTAGACGAAGTATCTCAAATTTAGAATTTTTTTAGTTACGTCAGTTCGTGAAATGGGCGACGATATGTACAACGTTTCTTAACTTAAAAATTGTAAAAGCATTATTTTTGTACGCCTTTAATATGACCATTTTATCGTATTTTCTTTTTATTATAATGTTAATGCTCTGGTAGATCTTTTAGACCTGTTGTATTCCAGATGTGTGAATAAACAAACAAATTACCAAAGTTTGTAAAGAAGCTAATGAATCACCCTGTGTATAGGGTCAGTCATAGTGTCATTAATTTTAAGAGACGATAAGGAAGCATGAGTATAATACGAATGTGCGATATAAAAAAAATTTAAATGCTTATTTACGCCGAAAAAAATATTCTCAAACCATTATTTAAATTCCCTTTTCAGACTGTCACTGACTGCTGGCGGCAGTTCAATTCGGTATCGGCCTCTGACGCTATTGTACCTTTGAAATATGTAATTAATGCTATAAATTATTTTTTAAAAGTATGCATGCATTAACATTAAGTTTCAACATAAACCTTTCACATTTCATTGCATAAATAGTGAAATAAAATCCAGTATTTAAATACTGACCAAAATAAAAAAAACTCTCGCGCTGTCAACAAAAAAACAGTCCGAGACATATCTAATCAGTGATGAACAATCCGGCAATCTGAGTCTTGACCTACCGTATTTCGGTCAATAACCTTGTCTTTAATGCCTACTCAATGACAAGCATTGAGCTGCAGAACCACTAAATAATAACAGAAACAAACAATAATTAAATTTGCCAGCCCCGGATCTAAGGGGGGAGGGGGCAAACCGGGGCACTTGACGGGGGGCAGTTTCATGGGGGCAGATCAGAGTCTATCGCATGACGCATGTCTCGATGAACGCATCTTAACATCACAGAGTCTATATGAAAAATTCGCCTACCTCAGTGGCCAAGCCTTTTTAAATATGTCGACAGAAGATCTGCAAAAAATGGAGCCGATCTAGCTTTAAAATATTCAAAAGACTTGAATGAAGTTGGTTTTTGCCAGGAATTTGCCGTATTTAAAGAGCTAGTACATGAAATTAATGAACAATCAAGTGCCTTGACTTGTTACAACATCTGTACAAGCATGACTTGCAAGAAGCGGTTCCCAATGTTAGTATAGCTTTAAGAATTTATTGCAGATTACCAAAAACATCTGCAAGCTGCTGAGCGAAGCTTCAGCAAACTTAAAATAATTAAAACTTATATACGTTAAATAATGAGTCAGGAGCGTCTATCTGGCCTCGCGATTCTAGCCATTGAAAACAAAACTGCCTATGCGACAGACTTTGAGGAGCTAATAGATTCTTTCGCAGAAAAGAAAGCACGCCGTGTAAAGTTGTAGTCTTTCCTGGTTATATATTTTGTCTGTGTTTCTGTTTTAGGTCACAAATGAAAGTTATTAGTTATTAGATAATAAAAAGTTTTAATTTATTAAAGGATTATTATTTTCACAAATGGTTACAAAAAATGTTACTCATTGGCAGTTTTAACAGTTTTCACAAACACTGAAGGGAGGGGACACCCCCATCAAGGTTTTGCCCCGGTTCAAAGAAATTTGAGCTTTTATAAACACCCAGTGTAATCAATTTTATAATACATGCCCAACCACAATAATCACAGCGCTGACATCGGATAGACTGTAATCGGCACACTCGGCACAGCTGAAAAGTTAGCAGCTCAAATTCCTGTTTAACATTACATTACCGACGGAATAAGTTGAACATCATTCGGATGCGTTTTCATATGCAGGCGAGCCATCGAACCGCATTTATTTTGAACAGATGCACACGGCACCACTCTTCTTCTTCCTGTTATCATTTCGCGTGGTAGAGATTGGTGCACTTCGTGCGTTTGTGTCGTCAATGTAGTTTATAATAATTATTATTAATGAAATTTGCTATTTGTCTAAATAAAAATGCAATTCAAATAGCCTGGAAGAACTGCAGCTACGGAGTAATCAAAAGTGTCAAGAAATCCAAACCAAGGAGGGTGTTTTCGAAAGAGTTCGAATATCGTTGAGACGAAAATGTCGTACCTGCTTGGAAATGGACGGAGAACATTTTGAACATCTTCTGTAATTTTGTTTTTTGTTTGTTAAAAGGTTCCTTTGTCGGTTTATTCCTAATAAAATAATATGTTTGAAAAACGAATATTGGTCCATATCTCTGCAACCGTTACTTTGCGGACCCATGTTTATTAAGATTTTTCTGCTTATTTTGGTTCATACTATTACCTCCTGAAATATTTTACACTCTTTTTTTAACACCCTGTATATTCTTGAAACAATTTATTGCTCTATAGTCTATACCATTCTCTTATGGGACTTTTGTGTAAAACAAACGATCGAGAAGTAATCAGGAGAATTATAACAAAAAACGTGTATTAATTTTTTTTTAATTACCTATTTTTGAGAGACGATATTTCTGAAACGGTACATCGTAGTGAAAAAATGTATGGAATTAATCTTATAGAAAATTTTATAGTATCTTATTTTTATATAAAGAGTTGCAACCCACCGTTTTTGAGAAATACGCGAAAAAACAAAAAAGGTTACTTTTCAGTCCCCCTGCCCTGAGGCGGACGGGCTAGGGGTGGGGACTTTTAATATGTTTACGTCCCAACTAGCCTCAACACATTCCTGCATCGAAAAATTTTCCCCCCTCAATGCACGCTACACCCCATTTTCGATCATTCATTGACTAGCCTATTTGGGAATATCAACATAAAAGTTTAACTCAGTTCTGCTTTCGAGAACATAATGAAAAAGTGACAAAAAATAGGTATGTTTTTAATGTGTTATCCAAAATTATTTACTATATACAATGTTACGAGGCTTCTGAACTTGCATTTACGAGGACAGGATGAATGAATTTTACATCAGAATTTTACAATGCAATGCAACCTATCATGATAAATGTGAATATTAGATAACATTTTTCAAGTTCTTTTTTGTAACAAAATAACCAACATATTTACATATCCTGAACATTAAATTTGTAGGTTTATTCCTATCTCAAATCCACTCTTTTAAACATGCAAAATTTAAGCAGACGTCAAATGAAGATGTATTTATTATCACAGAGAAAGACGCATGATTTATGGATTATGCCTAAGATTAAACTAGAAATGGTTACATACCCAGATTTTAATTTTAAAGTATAATGTCGAGAGAGTAACGTGAAACAAATTTGGAATTTGTATTTGTAACATTCATAAATCAATTTTGTTTACAAAAACAATGTAATACGATAATAAATGTACCAGATAGGAATAAATACATAATGTAAAATACCATATTAAAGCGGCAAACTAGAATAAAAGATATGTCCAGTTTTTATGAATATGGAATATGGAGCGGGAGTAAAAAAATATAAATTTTGTATTTACTAAAAGATACATATTTCATAAAACAAAAGCTGTGGATTTGTAATTTTTAAGGCGCGTATAGACTTGCGAGCTGAGCGGCTCATGAGTCGCTCACGTTACAAGTTCCGCCAGTGTGAACGGGGTTTTGAGCGTAGTTCGAGCCGACTTTGAGCCGCTTGCTGTGAGTCGGCGGGAGTCGATTTTTTCGGCGATCAAAGAGATGCTCAGTGTCAGTTTGTCAGTTTGGACGGCAAAAACTATGTGCTCGCGAGTATGGACAGACTTTTTGAATCAAACCATGGCGACCTGGCCAGATGAAGAGATACTTAGGCTAATAAAAACAGTAAATTTTCAAAATCAGTGACATTCTTGTACAATTTTTATACTGCCCATTAATGCTCTGGAACTTCATGTTTAACGTCAATTCAGCTCCATTTCGTTTTTTGTGTTTGGGTTTCTTTTTCTTATACAAATTGGCCACTTGCAGCCATCACGGCAAAGTTTTTTGTTCAGACATCTTAATAAATTGAAACAAACGTCAACTAGGAATGCAGTCATTTCAGTTGATAGTGGTAGAATTGTGGAAGGATTTAATTTTTCAAATTGTGTTAATTGTAATATAAGTATTCATGTTAATAAAGAAAATACAAATTAAATGTATTACAAATTTACTGTCACAATTTGACATTTGCTTTAAGGCACTAGTGCTTTAAATTGATCATTTTAAGGCACTGCTACCTTAAAGCAATATTTTAATGCTACAAGGGAGTGTTAAAAATTGCATTTTTAACATGTTTGTATAAAAAAAACTTTTAAGCCAAATTTTTTGCTTACGTTGGAACCAGAAAATGAAGAAAGAACATTAAAATTTTGCTATTGGCTGCAAGGAGAATATCTAAACAATGGTAACTTTTTAAGCAAAATTTAATTCACCGACGAAGCCACTTTTACCACAAATGGAATGGCTTCGAGTAAAAATTTTTATCACTGGTCAACTCAAAATCCAGAATTCATCGTAAATGCAAGGAGGCAACATTATCAAAAAATGAACGTTTGGTGTGGAATAGAATACTATGCAACAGAATAATTGGTCTCTTTTTCTTTGACGGTAATTTGAATACGGTTGGATTTTTTAACTTTCTTGAAAATGAGTTTAGGAACACATTAGATGATTTACCATTAAGATAGCGCCTTAATTTGAAGCTACAGTTAGATGATAGTCCTATTAATAACGCTTGTTTGATAAGAAACTGGCTCAATGAAAATTTCGAAAACTATTGGATAGGGCGAAACAGTCCTTTCTGTGAGTGGCCACCAAGATCTCCGGACTTAACCCTTTTAGATTTTTTCTTTGGGGTTTACTTAAAGAAAAAGTATATACGTCAAGGCTCCAAAATTTACATACCTCGTAGCAAATACGAAATGTAATTAAGAACATACGCAAAAGGAATGATATGTGCATTGAAGGAAATGGTGGCTTGGTAGCAGTTAAAAAAATTAGGGGTTTCTTGTAATGTAATTTTAATTTTTGTTTGTTTTATTTGTTTTGTATAAGCCTAAGACCATAACTAAGTTGTTGTAAACTATGAATTTTTGAAAATAAATAAGTATCTAGTGTGCTTTAATTCTTTTACAAAATCGTTATTATACTCGCGACAAGAATTCAGACGACTTACGTCATACGAACAAATGAATAATTCATTATATTTTCAACAAAATATTTAAGAAACTGCAACTGATAGTAATAAAACTATACACTACACTAAAAGCTTGCATTATATATTGCACTAAATTTGAAACAATGATTGTTTTTAACGCGACCAAATATCGAAAATTTCCTTGACAATAAAAACAAATGTGTAACGTCAGCCGTGACGTAAGACGTCTGAATTCCTGACGCGAGTATAGTTAAAATTTTTCGATAAAGTTTTGTACAGGCTCGTTTTGAGGGATGCTCAAACCAGTGGCGTGCACAATTTTTTTTCTAAAAAAATCGCTAATATGATTTATTAAAATTTTGCTTCTAGAAACTGTCATAGTAGGCCTTGGATTTTATATCAACCAGGCCATTTTTATTGAAAATGTGCAGTTTGTCAAGATCTATAATTAAAAATTTGTAGCGTACCAGGAGCGTCGTGTTACCGATTGTTATGGAGTGATTTGTATATTTATTTATAAGGTCGAGTAAACATTTTTTTTTCGATTTTTTGTCTTTATTAGGTCTTCCTAATACGTGGTTAAAACTAATGACATTATGATTGAATCACCCTGTATATACGAGTCCTTTAAATCTTATTTTTCTCTCTTTTAAAATATGTTTTTACTTAGTCATAGTTAACCCTGTATACACGAGGCGACCACTACAAACTTTATTTTTTTTATAGGAAATGGATTCACCTTTTCTGATTTATGTTCAATATGTAATGATCGTTGGGGGTATTCTGCCTCTCAGCTTAATTAATTCGTATAAACGAATTTATATTTTGTACCGATATACAACACTAGTACTTATGGTCCTATTCATATTTTTTTTGTTCGGTGGAACTACGAATTTTAGTGGATCCAAAGAAATGCTATTTAAGTATATCAACGACAGAGTTATATTTATTGTTGTATATGTGAAACTAGCACTGAGCATGTCAGAAGATTTCGAAAAGTTAATATATGAGATGATAACTTACGAAGCAAAGTTGGTAGACATTGGAGACGAAGAACTTTTGAAGATAAATAAGATAGTAGTAAAAAAGTCCAAAGTAGTTCAAGTGTTTGTTATATCAAATATTTTTATCTGCTGGGTGGCTTTTATTGTCCCTGGTTTTATCGAGTACGCGGAAGTACAAGCTGCAGAAGGAAGTGCCAATTGTACGTTAAAAACATATTCAGTCAAACCTTACGAATTGTGGGTACCATTTGAAGAAAATGATCATTATTTACTGTTGCTATTTATTCAGGGGTATTACGCTTTTATGGGAGGTAGCATTTATTGCGCGATTCAGATTGTTATCATTAACATGCTTCTTTGTATCACTTTAAGATTACAGGTGTTATCAGTAAATATAAAAAATATGAATAAGGACATTGGTATGCTTAATGTGAAGGAACGTATCAGGATTTATGCCAAAGAGCATATAGATATAATCAGGTAAGGCTAGGCGCACACATGCGATATCCTGAATCCTGAAGTCCAATTGCTTAGTCGCACAAATAAGACACGCATTATTTTAAGCAAGTATGCGCCAATGCTATTAAATAATCGTGGCGATTAAAAAAATGCAGCCTCTTTTATTTTTCCCGCGACGCGATACGGAGAGAGTGGAAGCAAATTTTCCACTTACTGGTAACCAGCGCCAAATACGTACTTATAAGTATGACATTTGTAATTGTATATTTAAATTTATATAAAAACACCAATTTAAAGAAGACTATAGGTAACACAGTGGAAGCGGTTTCCTGCTTACTGGTACCCTGCGTTGATCCGCGCTTATGCTTTGAAAATTATAATATAGGAATACTTTTAAATGGACACGTACACAGTGAAAGCAGGTTGAAGCAGGTCCGCGCCGGAAACTTGCGAGTCCGCTTTTATCGGAATTCGAATTTAATTTATTTGTACGCGTGATTGTGTGTAGAAAAGAGGACAAAGAACTAGTAATATCTTTAGTTTTTCGAAGATTTATAAGGGACAAGAATGACAAAATTCGCAGCATTTTGTTCCATTTTTGTGTATGTCATAAAACATTAGGTACGCAAAACCGAAAGGCACTAGCCGCACTGTTACCACTACTACTTATAATAATATGAAGTAATCAGCAGCAGGTAATGGATGCAATGCTGTCGTACGTTCCGGTACGTTACAGTTTTAAGGATTTCTTGGGAAACCTCAATTGTTTACTTCATTAATATTCATAAAAAAACAAACTACGTTACAGAAGCTTTTACTTAACCTTTGTTGTGAATTAGTTTGTAATTTTGTAACACAGTTTTGCATGTTATGCAGTTGTATTTTTATTTTTGAAATGTATTTGTTGAAGAGACTTTTTTCCATAAGAGCTTCTTTTGGTCAGAGTCTCTTTAGTATCAGCGCTTATATTCCGGACATCCTGTATATTAATAATGTAGGAGTTTCCATTTTTTATTAAGGTTGCGGAATCTAAGTGGCTGATTATATGTTGGTATGATTTTGTTCAAAAGTGAATTTTGAAAATCATTTAATAATTTCATATTGCTGTAAATCTTTTTGGATCCATTTTTATAAGTACTTTTCACTTTAGAATTTTGGAAACGAATGTTAAAATGCAGACACCAGACGCTTCTAGCAAATCATGCGAACGTAACTGCCAGCCATTACTGCCAGACGTCGCGGCGGGCCGCAAATGCTGGACTTCGCTAGGAAATCACACCTTAAGACGTACCGTAACGTAATTTTTGTCTCATCCTACTTTTGACAGCTTCTACTGTGTGCAGTTTCCGCGCGAGAAAGCAGCACTGATAAGCGCGAGTTACCGGTAAACAGAAAATCTGCTTCCACTCTGCATCCTTTGAGTCGTATTTCTTATACTTGCTCCAATAAGACATTTGTACGATTAATCCGATTATTTAATTTCATAAATAAAACCATAAATAAAACTTGCTATTAAATAATCGTAGCGATTAAAAATATGCAACCTGTTTTATTTTTCCCGTGATATTATTGTAGCAACTTAAAATTAATCACACAAGTATGCATGAGTCTGAACCAAATTTTGCAATAATGTGACAGAATTCCACTGGATAATTCGTTTCTAATATGTTGGCTTTAGAAAAACTAATATTAGAGGTAGAAAAAACAACTGCTCTTTATAATAAATAGCTGACAGAATTTACTGCTTTAATATGCTATTTTGGGTTTTATTATTTTTACCTAATTCTTCAAAACCGTTTACACTCATTTTATATCTAAAAAATTTTAGAGGCTGCTTCCTTAAATCACTAAAAAATTAGTAGAATTGCCTTTTTAACAATCTTTGATTAGTAACTCAATGTAGGTGTCAGTGGCCGTTCGAGACTTTTTAAACTACTGATAGATATACGAAAAAATAAAATTGTTATAAAACGTAAGGTGCTGAACGCCTTCTGAAAAAAATATTGCCAGAACTGATAGCGATTACCGATCTCATATAATATAAGATACATACAAAAAGCACTGCGGAATCGGCATTAGTCAAAATCTGCTGCAGTTCATCAGCCTTATTTACGGCGGTTCCTATGAAAACGAGGATGCGTATATGTGACCAGAGTTAGCGCGTGTCGCGGAAGTCAAGAGCTCCTTCGCTTGTTTATATAAATATATTTTCAGTTGTTATGGGGTCAGCAGTGTTCTTATTTTCGTATCGGTGTTCGGTTCTTCGTAGGTTGTTAATGCAAAAATTCGTCGAAATGTTTTTTATTTTACTATTCCGTTTGTGTTTTATTAGAAATATCAAGCGTTTCTTGCCCAAAACAAGTTTACGCTATAGCGTAGATGACAGATGTACATAATTGGAAAACATTTCAAATCATAAAAGACTATTAGATGCAAGTCATATCGACCGTTCCGCTAAGTGCACTACAACGTCCGACTTTCCTGACATATTCTGACTTTGCCTGCCTCGTATCCACGCCTAATATTTGAACGTAAGCGACTCTTCTAGCAGTTCCAAATTTACAAAATTATTATCAATTATTTTCAGAAATATAGTGTTATTGAAATAATTCCCCGCTTCTAGGATGCCCATTTATTTTTTCTTTTTACGTTTTAAACGTTAGTTTATTCGTGTAAAAAAAATACGATTTAGGGCATCCTGGAAACTAGGTTTTTTCTAAGAAAACTAGTACAAGCCGCATTAAAATCAGATAATTACTACGTTATTTTGAAACTAGTGAATTAGGCTTATTAAATAATAAGTGTAGATTCGTATTATGACGACATAAAAGATAAGTTTGCAGCTTTAAAAAATCGAAGAATAGACCTTATATTTAAAAAGTAAATGGTTTTGTTAGATATTTTTTTTAATATAAAATAACAAATTTGCCGCAAAATGGTATTTACCC
Source organism: Monochamus alternatus (assembly GCA_037114965.1). Taxonomy (NCBI): domain Eukaryota; kingdom Metazoa; phylum Arthropoda; class Insecta; order Coleoptera; family Cerambycidae; genus Monochamus; species Monochamus alternatus. Next base: position 113,378,199 of record CM073426.1, read on the forward strand.
TTCTGCTTCACCTATTATTTCACTAGCCGCCACTGACTTTGAATCGATATTAATAATTTCAAGTTATTTTTCTTATAATTTTTCCGTTTTTTAATAGCGGCGCACTCAACGTAATATGCAGTTAGTTAAGAAATTTTTATTATATTCATATTTTAGGAACTGTCATTTTCTAAATAATACTGTGAAATATGCGATGTTATTGGAATTTTTAATTACCTCTGGCCAACTATCCATGTTTATTTTCATAAGTATTACGGTAAGTAGATATGTATTGACAATAAAATGTTAAAGCAGATGATGTTAAAAATAATGCACTTATTTGTTTTATGAATTTCTTTATCATTTGTATGGATAAACTGAGGGAAATCGACCAATAACAAAGTTTTACTAAAATAATCATGAAATTTGTGTTATTAGTACAGAATGTCCAGTATGTATTGAACATCTATGTAGATTCCAATAAAGAATAGTTCAAATTTCAGGGCTGTATTTTTCGCTTCAAAATGTAGCGATTACCTCAGTCCTAAAATTCAAGTTTGCCGACTTACATTATGTCACAGTTAAAAATTAAGTTTTGTTTTTTATAGATCTGAGTGAACTGAAATTTTATTAATTGCTTTTGTGAGTTACAAAAATTTCTGATCCTTTCAAAGGCTTGAAAGTAACCAACTGATTTACACACGCACGTACGGTAGTTATCGAAACTACAATACAAATATGTATGTATGGTTGCATAATCTCAAGATACATATATGCAATAAATTTAAATAACATCGCCGTATTTCTCATCGTAAAATGATCAATTTGTGGTGTTTTTTAGGTACAGAAATCTCGAAAAATTAAACACGTAACATACACGTTAAAATAAAATTATCGATGTTTTGTTTATCCACTTTTACTATTTAAATTCTCCTCAAATAATATAATAACTTTTAAAATGCATTTATATGACACATTATTTTCCTATTCTAATCCTACATTTTAACAATTATTTTCAGAGACATAAACAAAAATGAACAATGTTATATGCAGAACCATATAAGTTTATTTTATAACAATATTTACATCTACAATTGAATTTAAATTAAACTTCGGTAGTTATGAATATTCGCAGGTGACATGAGATAACATTGCTATTATTATTTGCTATAGTCTGTTTGGAAATGAAAGAGAGTAATAAAACCCCGAGATAAGAATCGGCCATGGGCGTGGTAATATTTCGTTTCAGGTAATTATCGGGTATCACTAATGCTAACAGGTAATGGGTGTACATTAGTATATTTTACTGGATACATCATAGGGCAGGAGCCAGTGTATTGTGACAGATCAATCCAGTCTTAGAGCTGAATGTAAGAAGACGTGCTAGTGCAGAAATTCGACTTGTGTTTAGTGACTATTGTGACTGTGGATATAATATTGTTTGGGTAAAATGTCGAGCTTATTAGATTACGTAGCTGCTAAACGAGTGAAAAGATGTGCGCTGTCTCAGAATGAGAAGACTATTATATTAAATGTATTTAATGCATTGAAACACCAAAATGCTACCAACAGTGTTGACGACATCGTGGAAAAGTGTTCCAAGATAACAGGGATTGGAAAATCGACTATCTACAGACTTTTAAAGCGAAACAAAAAATAAACAAGATACTGTAAATCCCTCAAAATCATCTACAGGGAGGTCAAAAGTCGTTATAGATGATTTCGTCAAAAAAGTCATTCGCAGAAAAGTACACTCATTTTATTTTAATAAAGAAATACCAGCGCTAAACAAAATTTTAAGTGAACTTTCAGAGGACAATGATTTGCCAAAAATCAGCAGAAGCAAATTATGGGCCGTCTTACGAGAGCTGAATTTTTGCTGGGAAAAGCAGAACAGGAAGTCAGTTCTTATCGATAAAGATGAGATTATTTGTTGACGAAGATCCTACTTAAGATCAATTAGAAAATTCCGTGAGGAAGGGAGGAATATTTATTATCTAGACGAAACTTAGATCAACGAGGGATATACTGTAACAAAAGTATGGCAAGATAAAAATGTAAAAAGTTTTCGACAAACATTTTTGGATGGACTTTCAACAGGGTTCAAGGCACCTTCAGGTAAAGGGCGAAGATTAATAGTGACACATATAGGTAGTGTCAGTTGTTTTGTAGATGGCGGTTTACTTTTATTTGAATCTAAAAATACAGGTGACTATCACGAAGACATGAACGCAGATGTTTTCGAAGAGTATTTTACACAGATGTTGGATCTTATTCCTCCGGAGTCTATAATTGTCATGGATAATGCCAGTTACCATTCACGGCAGACCGAGCGGACGCCTACGACTGCTTGGAGGAAAGCCGATATAATTCAATGGTTATCCGGAAAAAACATTTCTTTTGAAATAAATATGGTGAAAAAGGATCTTTTGACACATGTCAATCTTAATAAAGATCAGAAAAAATATGTTATCGATGAAATGGCAACAAATCGCCAAATCACGGTACTACGGTTACCACCTTATCACTGTGAACTTAACTCAATCGAATTAGTCTGGGCGCAGGTAAAAGGAGATGTAGCGCGAAATAATACGACGTTTAAATTAAGTGACGTTAAAATTTTGTTAAAAAATTCCTTGGAACGAGTAACTGCAGATAACTAGCAAAGATGTATACATCAAGTACAAAAAAAAAGAGGAGAAAATGTGGAAACTCGATAATTTAATTGACGTTACTGTGGGGAACCTATCATTATTAATCTAGGAGACGAAGATAATTCATCAGAATATTCAGAGCATGAATTTTAATTTACCTACTTTTTTATTTTCTTTATTTTACATTTATACAACACTACATTTACTCACCATAATTTGAATGTTCAAAATACATATATTTTTGTGTGGAATAAAAGTCTATTAATTAACCCAGTTATGATGCTTAAAGTAGCCTCATGTTTTGAAATGCTGTTTTTATATTGTTTACTTATAAGAGAAATGGACCGAGAAATTGAAGCGGCATAGACAAAGACGAATTGTCGGGGATTCAATTTTAGTTACCTGCTACAATTTAGTACAACCCGGTCACACAAAATTTTTTTTAAAAGTACACCTCATCTATACCGATAATACATAATATAAAAATATTAAATATAAGCAACAGTACTACATTTATTTACGATTTCCATACATAATAAGCTTTTATTACTCTCTTTCTTTTCTAAACAGACTATAAACTCTATACTATTCAGTTCTTAAATGTATAAAATTACTTGTATTTGTAAAAAAACACTATTTCAAAAATAGGACGCCTTTAACATAACCATATTTCAAACAGTTTTGATTCAAACTTGGCATTGAGGTTTTTTTTTGAGATGACAAACAATATTTTGACCAAAATGCGGTATTTTATGTGCTAATAACGGTCCAAACTTTTTTGTAATACGCTAATACTGAGTATTTGAATAATATGATAAATTTATTTTCAGACAAATAGCTCAGATACAAGAAATTTTTCGGCGACTTATATTACCAATTTAGTGGTACAGATATTGACATTGTATTGGCATGCTGATAAAATCAGGGAAGAGGTATGGTAAACTTCGCAATTTGTATCAATTAATTAATTGAGTAAAAAGAAAAGTTTTTGTTCAAATGCTGTTGTATCTATAAAAATTATACATTTTCACAATCCTTTAGGATTGCCCCATTGTTTTTTTTTCAGAAAAAAGGTTGTTAATGTTATTGAACAGAATTTTATAATTTTTTCAAATAATCCTATTCAGGGTGATTCTTAACCTATACGCATATTTAACTCCGTTTTCTAGTCCTCAAAATAAAACGAAAAATCTATATAAACATGTATGCTAAAACGTTTGGTTTTCGCATACACGTGTGAAAGGTTAGTTCTTGATGTCGGCTTTTAACTTGGTTTTTAATTAGCAGGTAATTTTCCAAACGCGTAGATATAAATGAATGAAATTTAACACAAAACCATAACTTTTTATAATGTTCTTTTTTGAAAATCCGAAAAGAAATCGATACAGTTTGTCCAGGGGCGGATAAAACAAGGATGCTTCAAAAATACATAAACTCTTTTGTGCATATTTTTTGATAATTTCATAGTGAAAATGAAAGCTCTAAGAACTTTTACATAAAAAAGGTACCTACTCTTGTTGAAATTCGATGCCGGCAATAATTTTCGAGGAAAATTGATTATAATATCTGAATGCATGCTAAATCTCATTAAAAATTTATGGAACTTGGCTTTTAAATGAAAAAAAGAAACACATTTGACATCAATCAATACTTGTATATAGGGTGAGTCAGAAAGAATGGGTCAACGCTAAGCTGGAGATACTAGACACCAAAATATTATGTTTGAATCACGCTGGTTTAAGAAATACAGGGTGTTCAAGATTTAAATTATATTCTGAAATTTCTCAATAATTACATGAATAATAAATCACATGCACATACAAATTTGACACAAGCCCACTAAGAAAATAAATAGCAATATCAACGCCTGAAAGAAAATCACCACAAAATATATTGAAACTTTTAAATGCAAATAACTAATAACAATAAAACCGATACAGTTAGGCGACCTAAACAATAGTACATTTTTTATGTAGAATTCTTTTAGAATTTTTCTTTTTATAATTTTAGGTCAACAGATAAAAAATGTTTTGACCTAAATAATACGGTGAAACTAGAGCCCTCTAGTAGCAACGTCAAAACAAGCTTCAAATTCGTAATTCTCACACCAGGAAACCCAACACTGTCAATTATTGAGCAATTTCTGAATAAAATTTAAACTTTGAACACCCTGTATTTCTCAAACCAATGTCATTTGAATAAGGCATGATGAGCTTGGTGTCTAGAATCTCCAGCTTAGTGTTGACCTATTCTTTCTGATTCACCCTGTATATGGGAATGTTTACGTCTTAGTTTTTATAAACAAAAATTTTCACCTTATAATTAAACTGAGTTTAAAATTATTTTACTACGTTTTTTCCCCTATTCGTGATTATTTGTATATATAATTTCCCAAGTTTATGAGAATAGGTTAAGAATGACCCTGTATTATTAAAAATGAATAATTTTTTGAAAAATTACAAATAAAAATATTACGAGTTTTCTAGATAAAAAGGAACTTTCAAGATTTTCTAATCTCATCATGATTAATTTTATCGTTAGAGCAAAATATAAATAAAAAACAATACAGTAGTGGTTTTATAAAATGTCATAGGGATTTGTAGATATAATTATTTTTTGAGTGAAATGACACCCTGAATTTTTTTCCTTTATTTCCGGAACAAATTTTTACACCTTATAGCGTCTTTGTTTAAAAAACCTTATGTCTGACAAAATATTGCGACTTTAAATAGAAAAATATCGATTACAGTCTAATAAAATATAAAAAGATGTTTTATTCTTGTAGAGTGTTGCCGTAGCTGATGCCATCTATGAAGTACCATGGTTCGAATACGACAAAAGTCTCGTAATTTCGCTTCAGATTATTATGATACGGTCTCAAATACCGCTAACACTTACACTAGGTCCTTTTGGAACTATGACTTTGGATGTAGCTGTAAAGGTAAATGTTATGTTAAGTTATACAGGATGAATTTTAAAATTGTGGCTTATTCTTCACGTAAAAATAATGCAATTGGGCTATATTTGTGCTCTTTCAAAAATTGAAGGTAATCGAAATATAGGGTGTTAAAGTTAAATATTTTTGAGATATCAGTGGTCTGCTACTTCCTGCTCGGCCTAAGCGGCTCGACTTGCAGGAAGCGACCTACATTTCAGCAGATGCTCCAATGCAGACCTCTCGCTCTGGGCGACGCGCCATTAAATCTATGAATGATACTGCAGGAAACAATTACTCTGCGGACTAATGCCGCGACCGGTATTGAATTACACAATCAATACCGGTTGAGGCATTAGTCCGCGGAGTAGTTGTTTCCTGCAGTATTATTTATATCTGTGCAGTAGTGCAGTAGGGGAGACCAGGTACGAAAGTAACATATTTTTGTAAAGCCGGATAAATAAAAAATTAACAAAGTTATATAAATTTATTTACTATAAGTAATTTCCTTGGCATTTTATATATAGAAGAAAAATAATATTGAAGTTACAACCTACCCAATGGTATGGGTCAAAAGTAACAGAACATGGGGACGTTTGTGACATATGAATAGCAGGTATTTACAAGATATTTATTTATTGATTATACCTATATAAAAGTAAGTTGTAGTGCAGCATATATTTTTCTTATTTGAAAACAAAAATAAATAAATAAATAAATAAATAGAATAATGAAACAAAAATATAAAATAATAAAACATTTTTTTATGGTAATAGCAAAGAATTCTATCCCTATCTGGCTTTTGCACGGTTGTTACGCCCGACTCGTGCATATTCCATATTTGGGATGGACCAACTTTTTCCCAATCCATAACAATCTTTCCCACGATCTGGTGTTCTTTGTCTTTTGTTAGACGTTCTAAATAAAGAGAATAAATTTGTATATTCCCACACAGTATAACAAATACTGAAGTAATTATCTGGATATCTACAGAATTATCATTTTAAAAATGACAAATATGATCATAGGTATTAAATATGAAGGGACGGCTGTAACATGTTACAATCGTCGCTCCATGGCATTGTTACAATCGTCCCATTACGCATTGTTCACGCGACTGACAGGATACTTGCTTAAAACTTTTTTAACGATTATTTTTAATTAAAATACCATGCTTAGGTTATAGCCAATATTGGTATTAACTGAACAAGCCAATAAAATAATTCAAAATAACGTTCAGTTCTAGAATTATGACTTTGCATATCATTTTGAACCGTGCAGGTCTTAACTCGAACTAAAACACATCACGGATATTGTTGTTCAAATAAGTTAATGTAGATTTCACTGCCGACTCTATGATGATATATTATCATAGACAAACCTCTTTAGAAAGACAATAGGCTTACTGTTACAACCAACCCGTGTTACTTTCGTACCCGGTCTCCCCTATCTGTGTCATTTTTCATGACGTATACCCAATTTTTTTAGATAAGTTCTGAATCACATTTATTAATTATTTATTTTCTTCTCAGGTTTAGTGGACTGTTCAAATTATATATATTTTTTTACATGTTTTGTTATATTTTATACATTTAAACATTTTAGTTTTTTTTTTTAGTTCAAGTTCTCATCTGTCTATATTTTCGAATTTAACTGTACTGTTTAAAAATATTATGTTAAAATGTTAATTGTTCCATTTTTTTCAGATAATGAAAGGATCTTACACATACGTCACTTTCATGCAGCAAATGTATGGAAAATTAGACTAAAAAAATAGGAGTTTAACACACATAGTTTAACATATTTATAACACTAAAGCCGGAGGCACATTGCTCTGATGCCACGCCATGTGATATAAGAAGGATTTAACACCTTATATTCTTATAGGTATTTTTATATATTGTGTGCACACTGCTCTGACGCTACATCACGCCACGCTACGCTATGCCATCCAACGTGTTGCAAATCCCCTCTTGTTAGATTTTCACGTCGGGTGGTGTAACGTGGTGTCGCGTGGTAGCAGTGCGCACGTGAATATGATGTCACATGCATAAAATAATTGACAAAATCTTGTTATTTTAAAGATTTGCGGGCATGAATGTCTCTATACCTAATATAAAACGTAAGCGCTATAGAGAACAAATTATGAGAGGAGAAGGTTAGGAACAAATTACACAAGAAATGTTTCTCACAGCACATTGTCAATGAAACAACGTAAATTTTAACGACTCTAGCTAAATGGATTAGGGCACGGTACACTTACTAACGGTATGCCGATCCAGTGATGTTAACCTTTTAAAATTTGTTTCCCTACGACGAAGTATGAAATTTCCCTACTCTACAATAAATTTCCCTACGCTGCCTGCCCAAGTTAGTAATTTCTTTTATTTATAGTTAGACATGTTAGAAATCTGTATAAAAGATAAAGCGCTCTTGACAACATATTTTAATTTTTTATTTTTTTAAATGGTAAAACAGTATTTGCAAAGCTTATTATTTTGTTAGAGTGTTTTTTCCCTACAAAATAAGAATATTTTCCCTACCAACCGATTTATTGACAAATTGTCCCTACAAGTAGGGAATTTCCCTACGTGTTGACAACACTGTGCCGATCTTCGGTTGCAATTCAGACACTCCCGCGCATCTACGTCACATGCGAGTGTCCGCTCTCAGTTGGTCCAGTGCAAAGCCGTTGCTTGCAGTGTATCGACTTTGAAATTTATGTTGCATTATATTTATTTCTATACTTATTGCGTTATTCTAGTTAGTTAGAGTTCTTATTTTTATATTAAGTTGTCTTAGTTAATAAACTAAAATAAAGTAATGCCAAATTGTGCTGTGGCCACGTGCAAAAATCGCAACCAGAACACGAAAGGAACAGATATTAAATTCTTTCGCTTTCCAAAAAATATAGATTTGGCGAATCAATGGGTTGTTGCGTGTAGAAGAGAAGATCGGATAAATCTAAAGAACAAACAATGGGTACAAAAATAAAGAAATTCTGTATGTAAAGAAAAAAATATTTTTCAAAAATTGGCCGAAAATATTCAGTCTCAGCTAAAATCGAACTCTGTGACATTTGATATAATTTTGTATTTTAGTAGAACTAGAACTTATATTAGGTTACGAGATCTCAACAGAAAAATTAGTTTCAAAAATTGCCAAAGAAGGCTATATAAGAAGATCTCGAAGTTTACAAATTATAAAAAATAAAAATTGATATTTATTAAATTTGTAATTAAAAAATCTACAGTCAAAAATAAATTTTAGTGTTCCCATAGAAAAATATTTTTTACACATTCCTGTATACCTAATTAGGAACTTTTTCCAAACTTCAAAATATACAAGCTTTGAAAATTATGGAGAATGAGAAATAGGTATATTGAAAATTTTAAAATGCCCTATTTTCGTATTTTAAAACATACTTATCCCTAATGCAATTACTATTCTTGAATTCTATTGTAAGATAATATATATATCACATTTATTTATACTTCTAAAGCAAAAATATGGTCACAATCAAAATACATTAGCCAACGGTTGAGCTAAATCGCTTATATATCATAATATAACATTGGTAAAGTAAGTTTGGCGCTCGCATGTGACGTCACGAATCTTAGCGCTTGCATGCGCATATGAACACCGTTAGTAAGTGTACCGTGGATAGGTACTTAAATATATTTATTCTCGACTCACAATGTGAGTTTAACCTTCTTCTGATATGAAATATTCCTTAAATTGATGGAATTGTCGAATGTAACGTAACGTGGCATCGCATGGCGTGGTAACAGTGTGCACACAGAGTACATACCACATCACGTCACGTGGCACGGCGTGACGTGGAGTGGCATCAGAGCAATATGCTCCCGGCTTAATGTGTGTGTGTGTGTTAATTCTTAAATTAATTGAATACATAATGCTATAAGTAAAGCAGTATAGAAAACTACACTTCGCCTCTTATTTCACAGTAAAATCATGTATTGGTTGTACTGAACATCGTCTTTGGCTGCTGTAGAGAAAGTAGTATATCTAATTATTAGTTGCAATTATTAACACTAAAAGAGAAATAATTTACACTTATTTCTTTTATTTTTTATGCAATTTGTTGCAATAAAGCTAAATAAAAGGATACAATAGTTTTTTGTCAATTTCACTATTTATACATACCGCAACATAAAGGTTTCCAGTTCGAATCAGTATCAGATTTTTGTTTAAATTATGATAAATATTGACATGTTTTGCAGGATCATCTATTTAAAAGTTGTATACGTATTCAATTGGAAACCTTTTTGTTGTGACCACTGTACAGGTTGTTCAATTTCATTGTAATTGCACAGCAGAGTATCTCAGAGATATAAGGATGCGGTTTTCACAGCACTGAGCTTAAGAAACTTAAGATACCGCAATCAGAATGTTCATAGATCTCTTCGTTTTTGACATACAGGGCGAAATTTAAAAAAATACTTATTAAGGGATTCTTTGTATCTGTAATTTAAGAATTTATGATAATTTCTAAAATAAAAGCAAACTAGCAGCTGTTATATATCATTATGAAATATACATACCAATATGCAGAGTGTTTCATTTAAAAATGTATATTTATATTATATTTTAAAAGAGAAGTTACAAGTATGCCACCAAACTGTAAGTAAAAAAGCCTGTCAGAAGCAATTTTTATCATTCCCAGATACGAAAAGTTGCTAAAATCAATTTTTAACAATTTCGCCCTATAACTTAAAAACGAAGTCTATGAAAATTCTGATTGTGGCATCTTAAGTTTCTCGAAAAATTAGCCCAGTGTAGTGAAAACCGCATCACTCTTGTAGTTTCCATAGCCGCAATTTCAATAAAATGGGACACCCTGTACATACCTACTTCAACTATACATTTTAAAATGAAAATAGCTCAGCAGCAAAAAAAGGAACAAGTGGCACTTTTCCATTAAAATAATATACAGGATATTCATTTTCCCACATTTCATCGATTAACCACTTATATCATCATAAGTCATCTAACATTAACAAACGTCTAAATAGTAGATATAAGAAATAAAGTAATGCAATAATTGTAATTACTGTCCATACAATACTGAAAACGATTTTCAGTATTCTGAAACGATTTAGGTGACGATGTTTAAAAATTCATTAGAGGATTTTGTTTTACTGTCTCTCTCAGAAAGTAAAACGACTAGGCTGTGAATAATTTAAAGCGGGTATAATTCAAATAAAACAGTCAAGTAAGCGAAAAGACTGAAGAATTCAAATAACTGAGTGGGAATAACTCTGCGCCAAATTATTTCGTACGTATTTTACTTGCTTTACATTTAAAGAATCATTTAATTTAGTGCTGGGATTGAACGTTAAAGATATTTATTATTATCATAGACTCTATAATTTTATATAAGGCTTAATAAGTATTCCAAGAAATATTCTCAAATAGAAAGATTTGGAAATTAGTCTTCTCTATTACCTGATTTGCCAATTCCAAAATTGGTATCGGATTTTGCATAATCGAGTTATTGGGAACAAATAAAATTTAATTGCCTATGAATTTAAATACCTCTTATGTCAGCTGATCATACTCTGATAAACTGAAATCACTGAAATTATTAAAAATCGATAGAAATGTTTCTACACTGAAGGAAATGGACCAATTAAAAAGTTTTGTTAAGTCTGTAAAATAATAAATCTATGTTCTGCATCATCGTTGTAAATTTTCTTGTTAGTAGCTAGATATTTTGCTAGCGCGTACTAATCGTAGCTAATGTACGCAGACGTATGAGTTACATAATTTTGTGCCCAACCATGCAACACTACAACAGGATGGATGCGCTGCTCCACAGCGCTGCTCATCTTTCATATACAATATACATATTGTAAGTACGGGACTATATCAGTAAATGATAACCAGCAAGATCTTGGCGATATGCGAGGCGATATGTGTACATTCAGCCTAAATATGTATCCCCACATCGAAGGTAAGTTGTAATATTTAAATCCAACGAATAATAAAAAAATTAAATAATTCATTGACTTGCCTGATGAAAAACTAAAAAAAATATTTAGATTTAGTAAAAGGACGGCAATTTATTAACGAATTAAGACCATTTTTGGCAGTTCCTCACAAAAAGTATTCCGGCAGAGCTAAAGGTATCCACCTAAAAAAACAAAATTAGGAAGCAGTAATTTTACCTTCAGCTCTGCCGGAATACTGGTTCTAGTATTTGCATCATTATTTAGCTAAGGTAGTTACAAACATGTATTGATGATAATTTTAATTTAGAACTGTCAAAAATCAATTATGCTTGACGGCCAAAAATGACTCATGTTATAAACCTGTTCACAATGGGTATATCGCTCCGGTGGGCATAATTTCAGCTGCTTTTCGCTAATTTAATTATGAAAGTAATTAATTTTATTCGTGATTTTGTGTTCTTGAGAATGGAGAATAATTGAAGCTCTCAGGCGTAATGTCGGATGATGACATTATATAAATATATTTTTCATAATTTAATTTTCTCGTATACGTAACCACGCTACACTTAGAAACATTAAGCTCTAACCGGTTTGCCCTACACCATGCTTCAATATTAGTCAAATCATTTTGCAAGCTCAAGCACTCTGACATACCATCAATTTTCCTATAAATTTTCAAATCATCGGCAAAAATAAGATTTTCACATTTTAAGATAGAGCAAACATCATTTATAAAAACTAAGAATAGTAAAGGACCTAAATTGGACCCTTGGGGAACGCCTGATGTTGCAACCAGCTGCTGAGATTTTAACCCATTAAACGCAACGAAGTAGGCTTTATTATCAATATAAGACGAAAATAGGTCCAACAAAGCAGGGCTAAAACCAAACTCTTCCAGCTTTTTCAACAGAATACAATGATCTATCATATCAAAAGCCTTAGATATATCTGTGTAAATTACATCTACTCTGCCGTGAGAGTCCAAAATATTTGACAAATATTGTATAAAAACTAGTAGGTTACTTTGAGTTGATTTACCATGCTGGGTAGATGAAAGCAGATGCTTAATAGAAGGAAAAATTCGATTATATAAACACACTTCGAAGACCTTAGCAAAATTTGACAACAATGCTATAGGACGATAATTATTAACAAGTGATGTATCACCATTTTTAAGTACAGGAGTGACTCTAACAATTTTCCAAAAATCAGGAAATACACTAGTTTTAATGGCTAAATTAAAAGTCATTTATAGAGGCAATGAAAATACATAAATACCGTCCCTAATTAAAAAAGCTGGAATCTGGTCTGGCCCAGAAGTAAATCTTGGTTTAAGTTTCCTGATAGCCGTTTCAATTTCGTGAATTTCAAAAGATGGCAAAGAAATTGTTTCGTTATTATTAAAACCCAGTGTGAAGTTATCAAAGTAATGATCATGTGGTAAATAAACATCATTAAAAATTTTTGCAAAAGTCTACTCGTATGTGCACATAGTAATGGCAAGCAAATCATTTAATAGTGGCTATACAGTCACTTATTTGAAAGACAAAGACATATTTGCTGGTCTTGCTATATAACTAGTTAGCCTGCCTAGGATGAATGCCTAGGAGTCTCGATATACATTTTTGCTAGGGTCGAAAATCACAGAAGTTTTTATCTGCGGAAAAATTCCTAGTGAGCTGAATACACGTTTATTACGGCGTTGTAATGAAGATGTGAAAAATCAACATTGATATTGTGCCGGCTAAAAAAGTTATAAAGGTCAAAAATCAGTTTTTCGCAAATATCTCGCCACCTATTGCTCGGAGGTCATTATAAAAATTGTTTGTCGTAAAATTGCCTCTTTACCGTTTTCGGAGTAGAGCGCTGAGAAAGCGACTATATTATGACAATGCACTCGTTTCCTCACCACCTTCGAGGTAGAATGCAAGGCGCGTTTTTTTTACATGGTTTCCCCCGTAGGCATAATCCATGATATGTAATAAGAGTTTGAATACTGAAAAATACAGAAGAAAGAAACTTAAGTATATAATTTTTTTTTGTCATTCATTGTCGATATCTTCAGTTTCTATATCATTAACAATTGCTGACAAAACGTTGAGTGGACTTATTCCTATATTGAAATCGACATCTTCATCACTTTCATCATTGGTTGACTCTGCGTTTAAGCATGACTGGCCACGGCATGTCGACAAACTTTTGAACATCTTAATCCAATTTTTTTGCATCCACATTTGCCGCCACAACCTTTTGTACAATTGCAAAAGATTATGTTCAGTAGATCAAATTGTTTGTATAATTTTTACGACAATTACTATGAACATTTACAAAAGTCGCAGTACTTAAATATTCAATATTACCATCACCTCTAGCAATATTAGCATTTTTTAATGTTTGTAGACCACGTCTAACTACTACATCACCATCCGATAACAATTCATTGCATATAAAATATGTATCACTCATTATGAAAACTGTTCAAGAGCATGAAACTACTAAAATAACGTCTTTAACACTCAAGAAATAATTTTCTACTGAGCTAAACACAGACTGACAGGCAGTGGCAGGTATAAAGGGGCAATAAAATACGGAACATCTGCCAGTGTAGCTCGTTTGTATAATATTTAGTAGATTTTATTAAGTTCCCAAACTTTTATAATATAAGCAGAGTATAGGGAGACCAGTAGAAATACTCGAGCCGAAATAATAAGTCGCGCATAGCAGCGCGCGCATGCATTTCAAGCTGCAGAGACCCAGTGATGTTAACCTTTAAAAATTTGTTTCCCTTCGACGAAGTATGAAATTTCTCTACTCTACTATAAATTTCCCTACGCTGCCTGCCCAAGTTAAAAATGTTAGAATTCTGTGTAAAAGATAAAGAGCTGCTGGCAACATATTACTGCTTACAAACGAATATGAGAAATGATCCATAAAAGATTATTTTCTTTTAAATGGTAAAATAGTAAGTATTTGCAAAACTTATTATTTTGTTAGAGTTCTTTTTACCCTACAAAATAAGAATATTTTCCCTACCAACCGATTTATTGACAAATTTTCCCTACAAGTAGGGAACTACGTGTTAACAACACTGCAGAGACCTCAGTTTACATCCAACTCTGGGAGTGCGAACATCGGTTATACAGAGCCGTATTAAAGCAATATTTTGAGTCTGATCGAGGAACGAGTCGCTGCGCAGCAGTTAGAAATTTAAATATATCGTCTATAAACAGTAATTTAAGTTTATTTAAATTTCCTAAAGACATAAATAATAAGTAATCTATAATATACTGTACAAACCATAAATGATATTTTACTCGTATTGACTTACCTATTAACTTATTTCGTAAGTATAACATTGGCATATAAATACTTCTCATGAAAGTGAAGTTTAAAATATACATATTTATATTTTTCACAAATATAAATTTTTATTTTAGAGCAAAGTTCTGTGCAGAGGCTTCTAATAGACAAGATTTATTAGAAAAGCTGCTCAGGATTAGTAATAGTTCATACATACTATGTCAAATACACTTTTAAAATTATGTTTTCTAACGATTCGCGCAATAGATTACAAAGAGGCCGTTCCAACGTTTCCTGCACAAGACGGCTCATCTTCAAATTATGTAGATGATCATATTTCCTGTAGTCACTATAATGAGAGTAAGTTTCAAAACAAAATAATAAAAAATATATTTTTTCTAAATTTACATTTTACTGCACTTTTCTCCAATTTAACAATTTTCAAAGTTAAGTAAACATAATTTTTCTGTTCTGAAAGATACTTGTCTTCTGGTTTACTTAGATCATTTAAGACAAAAAAAATCATAATAAATTATTTGTCCACTAAACTTCAAACGTCAAATTTTAAATTAAAAAAAACCCAAAAAAATGTAATTATCACTAATAACAAAAAAAGTAAGTAAATAAATAAAAATGTTTTGTAGTGCAATAATATATATTTTAAACTCTTTTTTTTAAAAAAAGAGTCCAAAGAAGTAAATCGAATTTTCACACTGTATGTTAGTAGCACTAAATGATAGTATATAATACATGTTGAATTACCCATTTATAACTGTATAATGAATTATTACATAATGTGGATAGATATAACGTAAACTTTCATGTGGAATAACTACGCTTTCACGCGCAAATAAAAAATTCTTATTCCGGTCCTGATCACCGATTCTGCAAATTCTATCGGATGCGCTATCGCACTCACATTTCGAGGTCACCGCAGAAAACTGAAAGCAGTTCAAAGTGCCGACAACGGAGTGAAACTGCTGGTCTACTTATGCTGTCATATAAGTATGTTTTTCACAAAACGCCCAAGCATCAGATAGAAGTTTTGAAGACACTTACAATCATGAATAAAAGGCAACAGAGTTTACGCCTTGGTATACGATATACAATACCATATGTGAGTGCATTCTAGTCGCTTTCTCAGCTCTCTACTCCGAAAACGGTTAATTTTACAGAAAAATGCTAGAAGAATTTTTTGTAGATAATTTTTATAATGACCTCTATTGACCTCCGAGCAATAGGTGGCGAGATATTTGCGAAAAACTGATTCCCGTGACCTTTTGACCTTTTTAACTTTTTTAGCCGGTACGATATCAATGTCGATTTTTCACATCTTCATTACAACGCCGTAATAAAGGTGTATACAAAAATTCAGCTCACTATGAATTTTTCCGCAGATTGAGGTTTAAAATGCCTAAAATGACTAGACTATATATTATGATGATAATCAATGTCTGCTCATGCCTATAAAAGATTTCCCTCAGTGTTTAAATCAAATACTACATTATAAAATTAGTCTCAGCGTATGCATTTTCTTTCAGAAAATGGACGTTACTTTTCTCCACTACCTAAAGTACACTTTGTTCGTCACTGGAATATTACCTTACGACATGGTCACGGGTAACACCAAATGGTATTCACTTTTCAGAAACACATCACATGCGTTGTATTTTTTCTTAATAACATTTATGTATCTGGATATCATTAATATTTGGAACGACAGTAAAAAAATTATAGAGCATATAAATTTTTTAACAACTTATACAGTCATGGCTGTAAAAATGTACATATGTAGAAAAACCATTATTGCTGCTGTAGTATGTGATATGGTTGCCGTAGAGAAGAGGACAAAAGCTGCAGGAAATACCAAAATTTTATATATCTATGAAAAATATGTTAAACGTGGAAAATACATTCAGTTGTACAACATTTTTGTCTATGTCACCTCAACTATATTGTACTTGAGTCCTTACTTCTTCAAGTATCTCATTTTATATTACATTAAAGAACGAGTTGACGGTGAAGAGAGAAAATTGCCGTTTTACATATGGCTGCCTTTCAACAGGAAAAATCATTATTTATTAGCATTTGCTATAAATATATATTTTTTTGTTATAACTGCTATATATTATTTTACAGCTCCAGTTCTAATAATCACGTTACTTCTTTATACTAGTTTCAGGCTAAAAGTTTTGGGATGTATATTAAAAAATATTAAATTATATACTAATAAAGTCAATGAAAACAATGAAGAACTCGCTATCGAAGCAGTAATTAGGTATTGTGTTTTGGAGCATCTTAAGATTATAAAGTAAGTGTGTTTTTGTAGTACCAGTTTGTCATACAAATTTATACAGAATTTATTCTCATATTTTACTTATACAGAACAGAACTTATACTACTTAAAAATCATTTTTAATAACCTTGATACTAGACGGCCGAAAATCTAGAGAATGACTAATCGCTAACCTGTAGACAAGCGCGACGGGCGAGGCGTGCGAAGAGCTACATTTCATAGGCGTACTAAATTACAAAAATAATTGCATTACATAACATCAATTATTTTCGGTAGAAACAGTGATATAACAGTTTTCACCAATTTCGAGGCGTTAGATAAAAAAAATAAGAATTATTTCCAAATTTAAAGTTTTTATCTTGTATTATCAATTATCGAAAATAATAGAGAGTGACTAATTCACAACACAGTAATGAGTACGCAAGGTAAGGGTGGCATGAGTACCTAAACGTGCTACTTGAGATAAATTCAAAGCACACAAAATTATCAAAAATAAGTTGACGTCGACTGAACCTAGTACATTAACAATTTATTTTAAATGTGTCCGCTGTGCCATCCTCTCTACAAATTAGAATGCCCTCCATTTGGACGGCGATTGCCCACCACCACCCACTTACACCTACCTGCTGCGCATTCCGCGGATATCACACTTATGCCTTGTTCTCATGGACGCGAAATTCATGGATTTTTGCACGAACTTTGCAACTTCTGTTTTAATTATTTATAGCGACAAATTCTTAACTTTTGATAAATTTTGAGAAACAGTAAAACACTACAAATATTATTGCTACTTTCATTATATGTGGTGTTAATAAATTTGTTTTGATCTTCTGTTAATCTATCATGGCAGTTTCATGATGAAAATGATACAAAATGTTATAGTTGACAAAATTTGTTACAAGTAGAGATATTCGCGTTAAAAAGAACAAAAGGCTTTAGAATACATACACATTATTCACTATTGGTTTCTAGCGCCGTCACTATAACGGTTACACATTAACACTTATTATATCATATCGTACCGTTTTCCATATGACCTTAATGCATCCATGTTTCGTCAAAATTTAATATATTCTTCGATCCAGATTCTGATCCTTTAATATTTATTTCAAATAGTTTCTTCGCCATATTACTATTTCATCTTATTCTATCAGTGTACTTATTTCGATTTTATTTCTACGGAAATTCATCTACTATAATTTATATGTCACGCGTAATCCACAAAAGCACCCTAGTATACAGGGTGATTCATTAATAATGGGACAGAGCTTAAGGGCATGTTGCTGACCTCAAAATAGAGCGATTGAGCCAAATATGCCTTATCCGAATGTTGCTCCTTTTCGATCAACAGGGTGTTAAAATTGAAAAAATATTTTCGATTTTTTAAAATATCTTGAGCATCTTTGAACGGATTGTCTTGAAAGTTTGTACACCTATATTTTCTAAGGTGGTGGGTGGTTATTTTGCAATCACATCTAGGAGGCGCTAGTTGTAGTGTTCCGTCGAAGTAAACATATGTCAAACTTTTTTGTCCTTCAAAAATCTGAATTTCCAATAAGAAATTATTAAACTACGTTCAGTTCTAAATAAAAAAGATATACCTGTTAAAAATCGATAAACTTGACCGTTTTCGAAATAAGCACGATTTACTATTTCTTTACAAAATTATTTGTTTGAACGTACGTCTTTAAATAAGATGACTTAAATGAAGTAGGCCGCTGTCAATGAAATGTATTATTTATGTCAATTCTAAGCAACTTATAAATACTAGACCGTTTAGTTAAAATGCCGCGTCATAATGATATTCGTTTGTTGAAATGAGAAACATGGTATGTGTGTATGCCTAAGAAAATGATTGTGGTCGTCATGCAGCAGCGAGGCACTTGGAGTTATATCCAAATAACAGACAACCTAACCACAAGCTTTTCAAGATGTACGACAGATTAGGAGAAACGGGATCATTTCGCCCTAAATGAGACGTTAGAAGGCTAAAGTATTAGCGGCGGAGCAAGAAGAGGATGTTTTAGTGCGAATTGCCGAAAACACGCAAACAAGCACACGCCGAATTTCATCAGCTACTGGTGTAAGTCAGTCTTCCGTCTTCAGAATACTCCACAAAGAAAAATTGTATCCTTACCATTTTTGTCCGGTTCAACAGTCGATGCCACAAGATCCTCCTGGTAGATTTCGGTTCGCACAGTTTCTTCGTCGGCAACAAAATGCTGACCCTACATTTTATAATAAATAAAATATTGTTTACGGACGAAACTACATTTTCCAAACGCGGTATATTTAATTGGAGAAATAGCCATTCCTAGGAACTGCAAATCTTCACTTGCCACGAGAACAACATTTTCACCATGAATTCCCTATAAATATTTGGTGTGGAATACTTTCCGATAACATTTTGGGATCATTTGTGCCACTCGTTCTACACTACACTACACACTACAACTGGCGCATCCTAGATGTGATTGCAAAATAGTTACCATTTTGTGTCGGTCAGTGGTCGCGCGGTTTAAGGCGTCAGTACTTGAATCGAGGTGACTAGATCGGAGTTGGTTCGAGCCCAGCTGCCGGTAGACCGTATATAAGCTATATTCGTGGGGAGGATTGGCACCCTCTCTGCGGGTATGGTAGGGTGGAATAATGTTGGCTTGGGTCAATGTGAGAGATTGATACCGGTTAATATTTGACTACCCCCCTAATTAATGAGGTTTTCCAGGTTTCCCTCATTCCTGCACTGAATAGTGGTTAGGGCCTATCAACGTAAGTCGTTCCTGGGCGCAAATGCGGCCTGCTTAATAATAATATGCCGCCCCCTCTCCCGCACAAGTCTCCGACTTCTGGGCTAATCCCTGTGATTAGAATGCGGGGTAGAGATATTATTATTATTATTATTATTATTATTATTATTATTATTATTATTATTATTATTATTTTCGTAATTAACACCTCAGAAAACATAGGTGTACAAACTTTCAAGAGAATCCGTTCAAAGATGCTCAAGATATCTAAAAAAATCGAAAATATTTTTTCAATTTCAACACCCAAGTGACGTATCTTAATTTTTTCGCAAAATTTTGATATTTCCCAAAGGTAATGATACGTTTCACTTATAGTATATGAAAGCTAATACTTTTAACAATTATGTAGAAATCTCACGTTTCTCATATTTCTTCAGTAGAAGGACAAAAAGTATAATAATCTTTAAATGTAAAATTTGAAAAACTGAGATAAACCACTTCGTGAAATAGCCGACGAAATATCTGCATGGGTCTACCACAAACCCGTCTCACTAGACGCGCTAAATCCGTTTTGAAATCGTTGCAAAAAGCGATAGAAATTGGATCACAGCGAACTTTCAATGCACCGCTCGTGTAGACTATCGAGCCTCGTATAAATATTATGCCGTAACAACGAACATTCAATTATTTTCCAATGACTACTTGATCCTTCCACCGCTAATGTGATTTCTAGGTGGTATTTCTTTTGAGACTCTTTAGGACGATATTGCTTATAACTTTTAAACGGCAATACAGAAAAAAAATTATAATAAAAGTATATTTCAAAAAAGAAACCTTTTTAACAGGAAAAAAAAATTGGGTTATCCCAAGGATAATACTTTCGATTGAAAATGAAGCTTAACTCATCCCATTGAACACCACGTGTCTCAAATTTTATTTAATTTTTTTGTATCCTCACTGCAGGCCCATATTATCGAGTTTGAGACACCCTGTACTTGATGTTCTTGTCTTATCCAAAGACCTCTCGGAGAGCTCGGCCTAGAATACCAGCACCATACTCGAGCGAGACCAGACGAGTGCGAGAGTATAGTCTATATCATCGATATAAGGGAATATAAAAAATGTCAAAAGACATCGACCGTAAATGGTGGAATAGAGTGGTGCAATATAATTTCAAGCAAGTGACATAAAAATCATTAGAAGTGTGAATATATGCATAGTATGATAACATAATTATTTATATCATGCATATTTAAGTCATCTCGATATTATTCAAAGTGGGGTGGTTATTAGGGAAATATTTTACATCTCGTTATCAATCAATGTTTATTTTACCGCAATCAAACCCACTACTCGAATATAAAAACTTAATCGGCACGGCGCTATTTGGAATGCAACGTTGTAACATTTCGCATAAACAAGGTAACCGCTTTCTGTATGTCATGGAAATGGGTCCTTGTCTTTATAAAATTTAAACCTTTAACAGGTAGTAAATATTGTTACGGAAGCTCACCTACCTTTTTAGTTTGTTAATTATGTTCCTGTTTGTGTTAGAAATTATAATTTTTATAGTATCTTCATTTTGACGTTATCTAGCATAGTCCAGGCTATATTTTATTTTAATCTCGAAACGTTTTCGATGCCGCGGAAACTTCGAGAATCCTGAAAACATATACAGATTCGGAAATTGCGGATCTTTACAGAGAAAGTAGAAATTGCCGCTTCATCCCAGGGTAGGTACGAAGTTTAAGAGGCGCGGCGACGTGCATTGGTCTAGCATTCCCCACTACTACGGTAATCGGTTTCGTCAATTCGCCATTGCAAATCTAACTGTCCGGTCAACTGATGATGTGTTGTCAGGTCTCATGCTTTTACATGTGATCTCATGCATTCCGAGGAAATCTCATGCTCTCATATTTTGATTGCAAAATCTCATGCTTTTTAATAGACACAAAAAGAAATAATAAAATTATTAAAATTACTCTTTGGAAAACAAATACCTAACGAGAAATAAAGGCAAAATCGAGGGCAAAATTGAATAGATAGAGGTAGGTATCTACAATATTTGGGTACTTGAAATGTCCTTTATTGTAGACTGCTCTCTTAATAATTAGCAATGAATACATAAACGGGTATGACAGTCTACGGATATGCGGTGTGTGTGCTGTATTCACGCTGTATTGCAGTGATTCTTAACTCTATTCCGTAGGGGTACCTACATTTTTTGGAAACAACAGATTTTACGACCCGTAAGTCACCCTGCGTCACGTCAACTGCGTCTCAACGTTCGCCCGGTCTAATAATAAAATAAATTAGAAAGGATACGTGGTTAATAACTTTTAAGTAAGTACCAGTAAGTACCTACTTACAATGTAATATTATGATAAAATAGCAGAACATAATGCTTTTTAATGAAATAAAAATGGCATTACAAAAGTAATTTAAAATTAAGCTGTGTCAAGAGGTGTTTTTTTTTTATAAATTAAACCATCTCATGCTTTTTTTCTCCAAACCTCATGCTTCTTTGAAATTAATCTCATGCACTGAATTTTTCCCACCTGGCAACACTGCTTGATGCGAACACGCTGTGGTGGAAGTATGACACAAATACACGCAAGCGGCAAAACACAATTCACCATCAAGATCTTCACTTTCCAAATCTGTATAAGTAGATCTGTTTCGCAGACACAGTCAATTTATATTGAGCAGCCAAACGCGAGTGACAGAAACGTCAAAGTAAAGCGTTGACAGTTGTGAAATTTGTTCGAAGGATATTTCTTGTATAATCAAGAGTTGTTTGTCTACGTGACGTGTTTCTACGCTAACCCAACATAGATGTTACAATATGTATATGTGCCATTTCGAATAATTCACACTTCACAAATTCATAATATGTTTACGAAGTTGTTTAATTTTATTAATCGTAGGAAACAAACTTGGCAACTATGCAGTCTGTTGTCTACCAAGTCACCGACATACGTCGTTCCTGAACACTGTAAGAAAGACAAAGAGGGCAGTTAACGATTCAATTTAGATTTTACTTGCTGACAGTACAGGATAGTACTTTTCAGTGCTAGGTGAGTTCGCAAGCTCGAGCGTATTATAATTTGTACGTTCGTGATATACTAGGTGTGTTTTAATTACTGTTATCGTTGGCTTATTATAAATTACTGTTGTAAGTACATAATTGTTTAAACAGTATTGTGAAACACTACATTAGTGTCGTGAGTACTCAGTGTTGTGTGTGAGTTAGTGGAACTAGGAAATCTGGTCAAAAGCAATAATTTTGCAAAGAAATACATTATTGATGAGACGGTTACTGCTCAGGGACATACCGTTCTACGGTTCCATCCATACTGCTGTTTTTAATCCCATTGAATTATCATGTAGCCAATTAAAAAGTGAACTTCAAAATTTCCCAAATTTGACAAAACAGTTAAAAATGTCATAAGAAACGAAGGGAGGTGAATAAAATTATATCAGCGAATTGAAAAAAATGTATCAAATATGCTATAAAAATTGAGGGAGACTATATAAAGCTACACCAATTGATTGGGCTAAATAAAAGTAATGGTTGTTTTTTTTGTTCCCCTTTATCCTACCCAGTTCTAATTTCGCCCTCCTGGCAGAGAACGCTGCTACCTCCTCATGGTCCTTGCTGGGAAATAATAATTTAAAATTACATAATAATATCCAATATTTAATCAATAGCATTTTGATTTTTTTATTTAGCATTTGTTTTTTCCAAATAGTCACATTTACATTCATTTTATCTTAAATTACTATTGGCGAAATTGAGCGAATACAGGTATCTAAAGTAAATAAGGTCCTTTATACTTCTGACCAGTTGGACGCGGAAGTCTTTGTTGTTTTTATGGCCGTTTCTTATGTCGTTTTATTTTATTTCCTTATATCGATGATATAAACTGTACTGTCGTCCTCAGAGCACTCGGTCTAGAAGCGATCTCCACCACGAATCAAAGCGAGAGTCTAAGAGGGAGGGTGGATGTTTCTGTCATAGAGCAAATCTGATGGACGAGCCCTAGATTCTTTTTTTGAGAAAATAACACTCGCGAAAATATTATATATTTCTATTGCACACAGATTTCGAGTGACGGAGCATTTGCAAAACCGAGTGATACCGAAAAACGTCTTCTACGGCACTCTCAGCATGATTTAGCATTATCTGTACACGTTTGCCTTGTTTTAGCATTTCCAGTGCACGTCTAGTCTTTTCAAGTGTCTGGAAAATGCCGTAGTTATTTTCGGTTTTCGAAAATATCAGTTCATTGGATCGGTCAGTGGTCGCGCGGTTTAAGGCGTCAGTACTTAAATCACAGTTTATTATACAGTTCGTCGAGTGAAGGTTCCAGAGGGTGTGGCTAAATCGCGGCTAAATGCGCAATGAACACCAATGAAATTCATATGTACACGACGAAGTGGGAGAAATTCCATTTCGTGACAAATCACAGTGTCCCTTGAGCGCGCGAATGTGCGCGGCTAAATACGCAGTCGTTTTTTGGTCGTCTAAAAAAACGAAATCTGGGACCTCGACATCAAAAGAGCCGACGTGAAGACGCCGGACTGTATAATCACAGTTTATTATACAGTTCGTCGAGTGAAGGTTCCAGAGGGTGTGGCTAAATCGCGGCTAAATGCGCAATGAACACCAATGAAATTCATATGTACACGACGAAGTGGGAGAAATTCTATTTCTTGTCAAATCACCGTGCCCCTTGAGCGCGCGAACGTGCGCGGCTAAATGCGCAGTCGTCTTTTGGTCGTCAAAAAAAACGAAATCTGGGACCTCGACATCAAAGGAGCCGACGTGAAGACGCCGGACTGTATAATAGACTGTGCTTAAATCGAGGAGACTACATCGCTGTGGGTTCAACCCCCGCAGCCGTTAGACCGTATACAGGGTCGGAAAGCGCTGATGGTCTATCTGAGTTTACATGAGAGCGACAAAGTAAAGTATAGAAATCCGTGCGATAGACAAGGATGACTATGTTGACGACGTTTTAAAATCTAAATAGTCACCGCCCATTCGTCATTCCACAAATAATATCCACTCCCACTTATATTTCAGCGACCAATCGCCATCTTTACCTTTATTGTTTGCCTTTCGCTTTCGCAAGAGATGTCGCTACTTGTGCAACTCCAGTATTCTGATATTTTACCAGCGGTCGAAATTGTAGACAGTGACTAATCGCTAGCTTGTTGACCAGCGCGACGGGCGAAGCGTGCGGGGAGCAAGATTTCATAGGTGTACTAAATTTGAATGCGATTAGATATAAGAAATATATAAAAATGACAAAAATAGTTCCATTACATAACATTCATTATTTTTAGAGTAGAAACAGTGATATAACAGTTTTTACCAATTTCGAGACGTTAGATAATAAAAATTATAAAAATTATTTCAAAATTTAAAGTTTTTAACTTGTCAATTACCCAAGGTCGAAAATAATAGAAAGTGACTAACTCACAACACACAGATGAGTACGGAAGGTACGGGTGGTATGATTACCTAAGCGTGCCACTTGAGAAGAGTTAAAGCACACAAAATTATCAAAAGTAAGTTGACGTCGGCTGAACCTAGCACATTAACAATTTACTTTAAATGTGTCCCTGTTCTTATGGACGGCGATTGCCCACTACCACCCACTTACACCTACCTCATGCGCACTCCGCAGATAACACACTTAAGCCTTGTCCTCATGGACGCCAAATTTACGGATTTTTGCAGGAATTTTGCAACTTCTGTTTTAATTATTTATGGAGGGAAAATCTCAACTTTTCACAATTGCAATTTGCGATACTGTTAAACACTACAAATATTACTGCCCCTTTCATTATTGTGTGGTGTTAATAAGTTTGTTTCCAACTTCTGATAATATACCATGGCAGTTTCATGATGAAAATGGTAGAAAATGTTATAGGTAGTTGACAACATTTCTTACAAATAGAGATTTTTCCACCGTTAAATAAATCGCGCAAATATTTGCGAATTCCGCATTGAAAATGACAAAAGTCTTTAGAATACATACGCTATTTACTATTGGTTACTAGCACTGTCACTATAACGGTCACACATTAACACTTATTATATCATATCGTACCGCTTTCTGTATGACCCTCATACGCCCATGTTTCGTCAAAATTTAATATATTCTTCGATCCAGATTTTTATTTTTTAATATTTATTTTAATTAGTTTCTTCGTACAATTTTGTTAATGAAATATATATTTCAACATCACTTACACTCATATTTTGACCTCGCTCACTAAACTCTTCATACATGTCATCATCCGATATTCCTCATTTCGATCAAATCACTAATAAAATTAATTACATTCATAATTAAATCAACGAAAAGATATACCCGAAATTTAGCCCGCCCGAACGATATACCCGGCCATGATAGCCTTGCAATTGTGAAAAGTTGAGATTTTCCCGCCATAAATAATTAAAACAGAAGTTGCAAAATTCGTGCAAAAATCCGTGAATTTCTCGTCCATGAGGATGTTATCTGCGGAGTGAGCATCAGGTAGGTGTAAGTGGGTGGTAGTGGGCATTTAAAGTAAATTGTTAATGTGCTAGGTTTAGCCGACGTCAACTTATTTTTGATAATTTTGTGTACTTTAACTCTTCTCAAGTGGCACGCTTAGGTAATCATACCACCCGTACCTTCCGTACTCATCTCTGTGTTGTGAGTTAGTGACTTTCTATTATTTTCGACCTTGGGTAATTGACAAGATAAAAACTTTAAATTTTGAAATAAATCTTATAATTTGTATTATCTAACGCCTCGAAATTAGTAAAAACTGTTATATCACTGTTTCTACTCTAAAAATAATGGATGTTTTGTAATGGAACTATTTTTGTCATTTTTATATATTTCTTATATCTGATCGCATTCAAATTTAGTACGCCTATGAAATCTTGATCCCCGCACGCTTCGCCCGTCGCGCTGGTCAACAAGCTAGCGATTAGTCACTGTCCACAATTTCGACCGCTGGTAAAATATCAGAATACCGGAGTTGGAGTTGCACAAGTAGCGACATCTCTTGCGAAAGCGAAAGGCAAACAATAAAGGCAAAGATGGCGATAGGTCGCTGAGATATAAGTGGGAGTGGATTTTATTTGTTGAATGACGAAATGGGCGGTGACTATTTAGATTTTAAAACGTAGTCAATATAGTCATCCCTGTCTATAGCACGGATTTCTATACTTTACTTTGTCGCTCTCGTGTAAACTCAGATAGCGTTTTCCGACCCTGTATAAGCTATATTCGTGGAGAAAATTGGCATTCTTACTACGGATATAGTAGGGTGGAAGAATGTTGTGTGGATTTTTAAGATATTTGAAAACTTCATTAATTGACTGAAGTCGTACTTGAATTTATTTAAATGCAATCATTTAATTTATTTTGTAGATGAATCGGATTTAATTTGCAATTTCATACAATAGAGAGTTATTAGACGTCTTATTTAAGTTTCCTTTGTGTTGACATCTAAGCATGCGTATATGTGCTGTTTCATTAAGGATGCAATAATAAGGATTAGTGATTGACCATATTTAAGCAAGATTAAGGTAACACCGAAAAATCCCTTATTTGATAGATCAGGTCATTCGGCCGTAATCGATCGTACCCGTTGTTATATCCTTCTAACCTAAAATAAAAATAAAATGTGTTTCGCTTTTTTAATTAGTTTAAGTTGCATATTTGAGGAAAAGTTAAATGAGGATAAGGAAGCGTATTCTCATTTTCTCCAAATATTAATTTATACTTTCTGATTCACCATTAAATTGTCAAAATTGAGAAAAATAAACAAAAGTATAAGGGCATCCCGTCCGACAAATTGTTGACCAATAACTATTTTTTTTGTGGGCAAAATAAGGGTAAGCAGTATTTAAATAAAGTCGTACTAAATATTGATCGGCAGTATTAAAGGAATTTCCCATAACTCTAATATTTCAGTAATTCTTCTTTATTTATGGATACTTAAAGAGCCAACATTATTTACAAAAGCCAACATTGTTGCATTTATTCAACTGCTCGAATCTGTCATTTAATTTTGGTACTGCTTTTCAATTTTATCAAGAATACAAAAATAAAAATTAACTTGAATTCAACTTTGGCGATTCGACTGGTTCATCTCGAGCACATAATGAAAAAATAACCTTTTTTTCTGGATCTTACCAAGTCTTTATCTGGAAAACAATTTTGCAGTTTTTATTTGCCTTCATTGAGCATAACTAAAACTATAGTGGTTTCTAGGCCGATGCTATCATTTGATACATAGTGATTTTCCGGGTTGTTATGCCGTGACCAAGGTAACTGGTCGCTGTCAGAAACAGAATTAAAATGCACATCTCTAGCATTAGCCGGGATCCTTTTACCTGCCCTGGTTGTTCTCGGGCAAGGCTCTGTAGAGACAGACCCGCTATGGGTGTCTCTGAGCCCGCCCGTATATTGATTTCGGTTTCTATTGTTGATATTACTACTGATACACTCGGAACCGTTCCTCGGACAAGTTTACAAGTTTATTGTTCGACTTACATAGTTAATCTTCTATTTTATGTTACCCAAAAGTTAGCAAGGTTGCTGTTTTAATTATTCAGCAATATTTCGTAACACTATTACTACAACTAATAACTTATTTCATACGTATGTATCTAAGTGGGTCGGTACAATGTCCAAGCGTGTTAAGCTATACAGGATGATTACTTTGTCTTAGGACATTACACGCCGCTCTAACAGGTCGCATACCATCCAAACGTAATTTACCGCTTCTGTTAAAATAATATTAGATTTTTGCTAGTAGTGTTTATTTTTGGTAAAATATTGTAGCTATGATATTACGAACACATATTTTAATGATTTTATTTTACTAATAGTGACTTTACAAGACTGTTGTATTATTGTCTCTTGATGTACTATTATTAGAAAAAAGAACATCACAAATTGAAAGTTTTTTCATAAGAATATGCCAACAATAATCAAGAAAGAAACAGGTATTTTTGAAATAAATAACAAAGAAATTTGTTACTTCAACCGAACTTTACCCATCATCATTTACAAGTAAATGAAGAATAGGAGCTGTAGGACTTAATATCAAGAATTCGTTTGTCCATATTTGCTGTATCAAGTTACCTTTATTCAGAGCTCACGGCAGTAATAAAAATAGAGGGAACAAACGGCATTTATTTGTAGTCAACCAACATCTAACCAAAATTTATCAAAACAGACAAGTAATATGTGACAGTACACGTGGAATGAAAACGAATACCAGTGGTGTAACAGATTTTATTGGAAATGTGAAGTATTATTAAAATATATATTTTATAAAACTGCGCAATTTATAGTAATTTTTAAAGAAATTGCATAAAGATTATTTGGAATGGCGATAGAATAAAAAGAATTAATATAATTTAATAAGTAATTTTATGTGCAAGCAACAAAAGTAATTATAATGAATGCAGTCCGAAAATAACTATCGGAACAACCTTACATTTTAAGAAGTTATAAAATTTAAAGTTATAGGAAATTGAATTAGCATCTTCCCAAAATTTAATGAAATATTTATATAGATAGTCTTTTATATAGATAAACTGATAACCTTCCCATTAAACAGAACAATATGTATGTATATACAGTTGAAATTGCTGCAAATGCATAAAGTACAGATTGGTCAAGTAGAAGGTAATAAAAGACAATGGGTAACAAATGTTGGTATATTTGTCTTAATGCAAGAAATAAATATTATGCTATTAGTTACATCTCAATAAAATCCATTACTAATAAAGAAATAATTATTATTTAAGCCTTACAACAAAAACCTTACGAAAAGTAGTTAAAACTAAAAAAACTATAAATACTTACTAACCGAAAATAGTTGCACATTTTAATATCGCAATTATTGTTTAAACAACATTGTTTTAATCAACAATAACTTAACTCTTTCTTTAGAACTACCAATTAAAAATGTATTGGATTTGATTTTATGATCGCTTTATTTAGTAATTTATACATTGGGTGATATAAATACGCATTCTTTTAAAATAACAAAGTAGATAGAAATGCTTCTTTGGTTACTTATAATATTAAAAGCAGGATTTGTGATTTGCAAAAGAATCTTCGGTGTTTTTAATTTATTGTCTTAGATAGATCTACTATGACTGCCAAAACAAACCTATTATAGGCTAGATTACCACTTTTCCACAAACTACATACTTACTTTTTGCGTTCCATCGCTAGCTATAATGTAATAAACAAGATAAAACGCTGAAAAATATAAAATCAATCACTATCAAATTCACTTAAAAAAAACAAATCATAACCGACGATGTTTAACAATTGGCGGGCTTCCAAACAAATACTGTTTGCAGCGTTGCCACGTAGAGTTTTACTTCAAAGCGAAGTTAATTAAGAAAATGTAATAATATATTACTTTATTTCCAAAACTGATAAGTAGAAATTAAGTTTAGTTTTTGTAACGTTAGATATTTGTGTGTAATGCATTAGATATGCACTATTTTATTTTTAAGTGATCTTTATTCTTACGGGAGTATCTGTATATCTACCTTAATAAATACGAACCTATCTATTAACGTTAGAGGAAATGTTGGTTTTGTTTGTTTCTGCATATTATGTTCCCTCTATTTTTATTATTGCTCTCAGATTCAAACGAGCCAATTTTTGTCGGCTTTTCATCGCTCAACAAAGTAAATTTAGTTTGATGGACTCGCAAAGTGTGAACGAGTATTATACCTTGATTAGTCGACGTCATATTCAGTAATTTCCGTGTTGGAAATTGTGAAGTATTCTAGCCAATATAATAAAAATGTATAATGAAAAGTTGCATGCATACTTATGGAATTATTTTTTATAAGGGTTACTTACATGTCCAGGAAATATATTGCAAATTTACGGAAAATATTAATCTCGTGTAGTCAAAGTGTTACAGTCAGTTTTTCTTGCATCTCTAAAGTGTGTTTATCTTTTTAAATTCTCTAATCAACGTGCAATCAACGAATTTAAATCGTCGAAGTCACTTCGGATCAGTCGTATAAAATTTATTATGTTTGTCCCTTATTACTTCGAATTTTATGTTGTGCATAAGTTGATTATTACACGCGCATTCGATAGATTTCTTTAACCTAACACCCATGTTTCATTTATCATTTTTCTTTCTTTTAAGAATGTTACAAATCAGAATGAAGGCAGCAGCTGCACCGTTTTCCATTTTCAGGTCTTTGTAACCGCCTACATTACAAACCTTGTCTCGAACTCATATACAAAACGGCTGAAGTGGAAAATGGAAATGCAGACTTCAGTCATCTTCAGTTGTACCTCCCCCTATTTTTTTATTTGATTGCTTGCCGCCAACTTTTTTACGGTAGATCTCCGATAGTACAATATTGAGCACTCCTTTTCTAACTTAAATGATAAAAAATATTTTACATTTTTATTTTTTCTAGAGTATTAATTACAATATATTTAACACACACGTACTATGCAGATATTTTAATTTCAGATTCACAAATACTTTAAATAATTGCCTAAGAAATGTTACGATGTTGGAATTTATTGTGTTATCGGCTCAAATGGCATTAATTCTTTTTGAAGGATTTACTGTAAGTATGGAACTGTTAAAAGAAAATAAATGTAGCAAATAATATTGAGTCTCTTCGAGGGGTGTTTCACGTATTAAAAATGTGTACACCACTGTCAGTTTTAGGCAGTGCTCTTTAAAAATTACCGTTATTACACCAATGCCCTAGGTACTGCCTAAATGCCCGGCGACATTAACTCAATGCCGACAGTGTCGAGCATAATTAGGTTAATGTTGGTCACCACTGACTTAATGCAGACCGTCACTGCCCCAGTGCCGTTCTTCACTGCCTCAATGCTAACCGTTACTGCCCCAATGCCAATCGTCACTTCCCCAATGCCAATCGTCACTTCCCCAATACAATTTTAAACAGTATTAGACAAATTGGGCAATAAAGTGAGAACGATTAAAGGATATATTGTGTGCTAATAATAATTATACGAATATTTTTTTACAAAACTTTTTAACAAAAAATTAATGTACAAAATTATTAATTAGATATGCTGGCTAATATGCTATACTGCCATTAAAAAAACTATTAACTGATTAAAACTATGTATGCATAACAGCTACCAAAGTTTATATTTGCAGCTACTTACTTATTAATTTTAATGACTTGAGTTTGATGATTCTCACTTTGTTCCCACATACAGTGCAAGTAACGAAAAAATTCATTATTTTTTCAATTGAGAAGTTTTCGATTTTGTTTTTTAAAATAGGCACTTTTTGACATACGACCCATATTTGTGACGTCATCGTTGTTCAAGGTATGACGTCATCGACAATTTTTTTAAATAGAAACCCCCAATTTTGATCATGTCATTTGAAAGAGCGTGTCATTCTACATACATACATCATGAAAAATTATGGTGTTATATAACAAAAATTTCAAGAAAATAATGTTTGAAGATTTTAAAATTTAATTTTCACAATACTGTGCAGCTCCCCATTGTGCAACACCTGTTCGTGCTTATTTAGATGAGCTGTTCCCGAATCGTTGGATAGGGAGAAGGGGGCCGATTGAGTGGCCAGCCAGATCGCCTGATTTGACATCCCTAGACTATTTCTTGTGGGGATACTTAAAAAGCAAAGTATACGTTGCTAGACCGGTTAATTTAGAAGATTTAAAAGCAAGAATTCGTCACGAGATACATCGTATACCTCCTGAAGTTAGTTATTGATAATGCCCAAAAAGAATTTATTAACCGTCTTGGCTACTGTTAGGCAGCCAACGGTGCACAATTTAAACATTTAATTTAGTTGATTTTTTACATAATCATTATAATTTTCAGTATTGTGAAAATTAAATTTTAAAATCTTCAAACATTATTTTCTTGAATTTTTTATTATGTAACACGATAATTTTTCATGATGTATGTGTGTAAACATGTCAAAATTGGGGGTTGCTATTTAAAAAAATTGTCGATGACGTCATATTTCGAACAACGATGACGTCACAAATATAAGTCGTATGTCAAAAAGTGCCTTTTTAAAAAACTAAATCGACGTTCCAGGGGACTCTTTCGAAAACTTCTCAATTTAAAAAATAATGAATTTATTCGTTAGTTTTTGAAAGTACTGTATAGATTTTTTTTAATGGGCTTTGCCATCTTCTGACTCGGGTGTATTACACATTTTTCTACCATTTTAAAAGAAACATGGTGTGTCACAAGTGGCGCCCTCTACTAGTGACGTCAAAATTAGAAACATATTTGAATTTCTCGTCCGCAAAAACCCCTGATTTACAAATTTTATAAATTTTATGTAAATATTTGGATTTCTTAAGAAGTTATTAAATAAAATTTTAACTTTAACACCCTGTAACTTCATTAATAATCAGTTTTAAAAAATTTTTTATAGAAAGGGGTATCATTTATTTTCGGTCTAGAATTATCCCCTCAATTTTTTGCTCATCATTTCCGGACACCCTGTATATCACTGCCGTTATTTTCTAGTTTAATGCCGCAAAACTGCGATCATTTCCGACAATTACGGTGTCACTGCTGTAACTGCCTAAAGCACTGCCGACAATACCGTCCACTGCCGTTCATTACCTATTGAATGCCTTCAACTACCTAATCAATGCTAACAATGCTCATGGTATTGCCTTAACTGTCGTATTCACTGCTGCTATTTTGCACACCACTGTCGATCACGAAACACCCCTCGTCTGTCTTTAATATTCACTGTAAAACTTTTTCGTAAACCACCCTGATTTCTCTAGTATCGGGATATGTAAATCAAATATATGAAGGAATCATAAAATAATATAAAAAACATTATATACAGGGTAGTCACTTTTACGATGCCCAGTACAGGGATCTCGGAAATGGTAATATACAGGTTTGACTATGACAAAGTACAAATATTTTAAAGGGGCTAGAGAAAATTAAGAATTAATCACCCTTCAAAAAATTCCAAACTTATAAAGCGAAAAAATTTTTCTTTGATATTATATTTAACCCTTATTTAATGCCGACTATGCGGCCCGCCCGCCGCACGTTTGACGTTTACGGAGTCAGAGTAGGCAACCAGCAACACATCGGTAAAATTAGATGTCGTGTCATAATTTAATTCCTGTGTTTACTTTGTAGTTTTGTGTTCTTCTTCAGTTTTTAGTGCCTTTTTTATTTTTACACGTTTTATAGTTATTAAATAAGGAAATTTGTGACGGGTAGAGACATTTTCCCACAATAAGTTCGCCGATTTGTTTTTCTAGGTTGTTCATTTCGTTTGATTTTCTTATAATAAATAGGCATTTTATCTATCTGTACCTACGGGAAGTGTGTTTTATCTGTAGTGAGTGGTTGCAATGAGTGAAAACGTAGTTTTGCCAGTTTGGTCACTATATTTGATTTTGATACCATCGAAGTAAAAAAAATGAATTCAACCATGTACAACACTTGTGTATTTGGATATTTTTTCTATATAAAATTTATAATTCAAATAAAAACAAGAGAAAGATACTCCCAATATAATAATTAACCAGTATACATAACTTTTTAAACAATAATAACAAACTTACTGACATTTTCAAACTCAATTTTCACTCTTTTCGATTATATCAAAATTAAATATAGCGATAAGAAAACGAAGTTTGGGCATTTAGTAGGCGTAGAATTTTGTTTCCACCTCCTGTGAAAAGCTTATATCGAACAATATATGGGTATCTAATTTCATAAAATTTACTTTACAAATAAAAAAGTTAAGAAAGCAAAATGAAAATGCACTTTTTCAGTCGCTATTGCAGGAGCTACGCAAAATATCTTTTTTTTTTTCAGAAAATTGAAAAGCATAAAAATGCATTCTAATTTAAACCATCCTGTATATTACCGTTTCCGAGAATCTTGTACCGGACGTCGTAAAATTGACCACCTTGTATATGTAGAAACACTGAAGTGATACTTCTATGGCACTCATAGAAGAATTGCCTCGAGAATTGCCTTCTGTGCACCACAAGGAAGAAAACAATACGTGATGTAGACATATAAACTCAGAAAATTGTTTGTTTTAGAGTTCATCTTTAAACATAGTAGCTGTTTGCATTTTACATGCTATATTACTATTGGTGCATATGCTTTTATTCTACTGGCATGCAGACGAAATAAGATATGAGGTTTGTATTTCAAAATTCTTGTTTATTTAATTCAACATTGTAAAAATACAGTAAATCAGGCAATTTAAAAACCAAACAGATATGTAGAAATTTAGACATATCTGATAATGGATGGATTTGGAACTAACTGAGAGATACATCCGACAAACCAGTTTTTAAGTGGACCTATACCCAAGGTTCAAAATAATAGAGTGATTCACTCATATAAATCAGTACGTCTGATGAGGGTTCAGGGGACGAGATTCGATAGGCCTGCCACTTGAGAACGGTTCAAATTACCACAAATAGGTTGATGTTGAGTGAACCTAACCCTTTAATAGCTTATAAACTCTATGTGTCGTCACAATGCCATTCTTTCGAACAGCGATGTCCCACCACCACCCACTAACACCTACCTGATGAGCACTCCGCGGATATCACACTTTAACACTTATAAGTTATAATATACTGCACTATACACAGTATACACTACCTGTTACTTGCACGTGTCACTATAACGGTCATACATTAACACTTACCATCGGATATTATAATATCTGTCATAGTACAATATCTGAATTAAGGTCGTCCGTCGCCCATCTGCTTGCTGATAAACAGTATTTTATTATCAAAGATAATGTAAACAAATATATGGAAAATGGGTTGCCTAGTGAAACATGTTCATGGCTACCCCTAATTCAAAATACTGTAATCGAAAGTAGAAAGCTTATAATAAGGAGCATGTAAAAATTAAGTGGCCTGCTTTTTCTGATCACTATTACCGGATTGCCATGTATAAACAGGTGACTTGATACTAGCAATTTATACTCATCTGCTTTCTTATTGAAATTACAGGGTGTGTGTCTTTGGACTAAAATAATGGGACTTTTCTGATGCCACCCACATGGTGTCAAAATAAAAATTTTAAAAATGATTTTTATTGATAGCTTCAGTGACTTTAGAGATATTTGTTTGAAATATAGCACATATTTTTATCTTAAGTCGGCACACCTTCTATGTAATTTTGGTACAAAATATCAAAGCACGAACGGAGGAAAGGGAGGTTGTAATATTAATAGATTCCTCCATTTTTTTTTGAAACCTATGGTTTCAGAATACTTTTTAGATAGCGTTTTTATCCAATTTTTTCAGTCTTATAAGATTTTGATTTGAGGCTCCGTTTACGCATATACCTTATAAATCATGGACGCGCCCGAAACCGTTTTCTGCCTATACAAATCGTTGATGCTCAGATGTGTGCGACAGAGATAGAGCTAGTCCGGGCAATAACCCACAGATCATTGGCCGAAAAAAACAAAAACCGTAAATGACAGACGTATGACGGACGTGTGACAGACCGAATTATATTGGATATTTATTTACTCATTTATTCAGAAATTTAATTTATAATTACATTTTGATAATAACAATTTGTAAGGGTTTAATTATTTAGGAAAGGTTTTGCCAGGTTATGTTTATATATTTTTCTGTCGTAGAATATCTGTTTTTGCCCGGACTAGCTTCATCCCTCTGGTGCACATCAGGACAGCGGACCTTTCATTAGGCAACCTATTTACAGTATTGTATTACATATTATTATTGATAAAAAATACCGACCTTACTTCGAATAGACTATTACAACTACAGCATCAGATTTCATAATGGCAAAACAGATTCAAACCATTTTTCAACTTACTTGGCTATCCATGTCTTTATGATAGTCTCCTGCTCGTCGTGCTCAAAAACAGTAAACTCTGTTTCTAAAATCTTGTTGTAATTCCATTTTGCATTATTATTAGGTGCCATCCATTTTCAGAAGGTGACTTTAATCTAATCAAAATCCTTCAAGAAATACCTACCATTTGCTTTGAACAATGCAATTTTAATATTTGTCTTATATGTAGTTTCTTCGCCATATCAATATTTCGTCTTTTCTATCAGCATACTCTTTTGATTTTGTTTTATAAAACGCAAATTCATGTCACGTATGAGTCGCAAAAGCACCTTTGTAGATATTCTAAGCAATGAAGTTTTATCCTCTGAGATAGCAATCTGAGTTATTTTATTGTGGAAAGCTCATTCTTAAAATACTAACCATAAATTGTTCTACGAACCGTGTGTATTGTATCATCAACTTCTATCTTCTACATTCCGCGAGTTTCCACCATTTCCCGTTTCGCTGTTCTCATTCTTTATTGCACGATATACACAATACACTCTACTTACAGACACTTATGTTAATGAACTACATATTTCAACCGCATCATGTACCCTCATATTTTGGTCTCGGACCCTAATTCCTTCATACAGGTTTTTTATCATCCAATATTTCTCACTTGTTAGATTATGGTGTTTACGACTTTGGGAACACGCTGTAGAGCATTAATTATTCTCCATTCTTAAAAATACAGTAACTCCACATTGCCTTTGCGTGGAAACACGTCACGCAGACAAACAAACTTTATTGTCACTTGATTACACAACAAAATGTACTTCAACAAATTCACAACTCTTACATTCGTTACCTTGACGTTTCAGTGATTGGCGTTTGACTATATGAGTAACTAAAACTAAATAAGAGGAAGAGGACTCATTCTCGGTCTTTCATGGAAAGCACGGCCACCGTACGTTCATTTGGTGAAAAAATAGCAACTGCACTGTGCTACGTTCTCTGTTTTGAGAAAGACTCAAAATGTATACAATAGATGTCGCTCTGTAATTAGCTTCAATATGCAGCAGTTGTCGGTAATTTAAATATACCATAATATATATGTAACATACATATGAAATAAAAATCATAATCCTCGATAACAAAATTTCGAAAAAAAAATATAAGATTTTTTACAAAATTATGTAGTCAATAATTTATGAATTTTATAGTATATCTATTAAAAAGAAGGTATGTTTGGTTTAATAATAAAGAGTAATTGTTGTTTCAATGCTTTATTCTAATAAAAATAGGAAAAGAAGTTAATTACATGACTAGTAATTAATATCGATTAATATGACAAAAAATAGATGCATACTTTATGCTATTGTTATTGTGTATTATGTATTATGTTATTGTTAAATAAATTTGTTTCGAACTGCAATGGTTCTCATCAGTACGATATACTACTGATAATTTTTTTCTGTGAAAATTTAAATATACTATATATGAGTAAAAAAATCAGTAGAATCGTAGATATATGTATTTACCATTACTTTTATATTCATGCAAAAATCGAATCAACCTTAAATAAATAAATACTAAAATAAGGTGAGACTATTCTTCTCAGTATTTTTAAAACATTTAATTCAAAGTGGTATTCGCAAAAGTAATAATTTTTGTTCGTGAGGTTAAACATCTATTAAACATCTGGTTCACATAATTTGCGAATTGATTCTAACCCGAAACATTTTCCTGTCTGCAATAACTCTGGAGAAGATTTTATTTCTGTAAGAAGTATCTGTGATATATATTAATAATATACATATATTTTTGGAGTTTGAAGCACAGCAGTGATATGTATTCTTCCCAGGCATTTTATATTAA
Source organism: Monochamus alternatus (assembly GCA_037114965.1). Lineage (NCBI taxonomy): Eukaryota > Metazoa > Arthropoda > Insecta > Coleoptera > Cerambycidae > Monochamus > Monochamus alternatus. Next base: position 113,416,837 of record CM073426.1, read on the forward strand.
AAAATAAAACAAACAAGAGCAGTAAGATAATTTAGATCATCAATTCACTAATTATAATTAACTGTTCGCGTTATATGAAACTTTAGTCAAACACAGAAAATAATAATTATCAGAATACACTAGAGCGATAACACTTACCTTTATCCCGTTACAAGAAAATATTAATTTTTAACCTTCCATGTTACATATTTTTAATTATTTTTGTTAATATGAAACAGGTGAATCCGCCATAACCAATAGAAATTGAGAATTTTGATCTGCCGTATGCGTATTTGCTGCAGCAGACGCTGAGTAATCGGATATGTTGTCTCAAATATGCGGAAATTTCAATACAAATATGTAGAAACATATACGGATAGCATGTAAGTATTTCTTTTTGTGCTCACTGATATAAATTGTGCGCGGGTTTATAAGATGAATCACTCTATATTATTTTGGACTTCGACATATAGACCACTTTTAGCCACACGTCCATCACGATTATGTGTTAAATTCTAGAGCATGGCGATATCCGAAGCACTTTATGAAACAGATTGGTACGAATATAGTAGAAAGACCAACAGCACCCTTTATATAATGATGATGCGATCTCAGAGACCACTATTTTTGAGTGTTGGTCCATTTGGAGAAATATCTTTAGCCACGGCCTTGAAGGTAAAAATTGTTTGTATAACATTCAAGAAATAGTCAAGACAATTTTCCACAGTCAACTTCTCATTATAGTGTAAAGTTAAATATGTACTTTTCAGTGATATAAAAATATAATTACATCGTCACTCCAACGCCAAATTCACGAATGTGCAAATCAATAATTATGAGATAATTGCATTTTAAACAGGGTCAGTCATAATGTCATTAATTTTAACCACGTATGTCTAATAAAGGCAGCAAATCGAAAAACAAATTTTTACTCGACTTTTACAAAAAAATAAACAAATCACCCTATAAAAATCGGTAACACGACGGACCTGGTACACTACAAACTTTCTGATGACGCAGCCATATGACAATCGAATGTCCAAGGAAACATCGTTGCCACATCAGTATTACATATATAATATCGTCTATCACTTCAGCGTGTAATTCAAATTTACCTCCATTTAGTCGCACTTTCTGCATTTCCCGCATTTCTTTCCACCCCCCAAATTTGGAGATCACATCACACATTTAGAGGGGGGATAGAGAGAATACAAGTAGTTTGTTTATTTCGATCTCATGAATTGGTCGTAAAGTCACAATGCTAAATTTTACAAATTTCGAATATGCGGAAATGGTAGTGTTATACGGAAAATGTTTACGAAATGCTGCTGATTTCCCCAGCCGTCTTGAATTTCGCAATTGCCATCAAAATTGCAGCTGACCCTAATTTTATTAATAAAATGCTATGGACGGATGCGTGCTGCTTTAATTTAACTGAAATTTTAAACAGGTTTGTACCATACTACTTAAAAAAACAATAAATTTCTAGGCTAGATATACGTAACTACAAACTGAATAATTAATTGTACTTACGAGTAATACTAAAAATTCATATACAATTTTAAAACGTAGTGAAAACGTAATATCAAAATTATTAAACTGTAATAACCTAACATTCGAAAACATTTATTTATTATCTACGTTTGTTTTTATTAACAAATAAATCAATATTTATGGAAAATTCATTCATGTATCTATATAGAAAAATAGTTTTACTCCTTGTCGTTATATAACAGTACAAAAACTAGGTAACTAGGTAACTAGGTTATTGACCTAATAATACGGTAGGTCAAGATTCACTCTCTATAACTTTTATAAGCATCAGATCAGAGGCGTGCCGTTTCGGTCTTGGATAGTTTTTTGTCGACAACACGATGATTTTTTATTACTTAGTATTTAAACACGAACACTTTTCAGATTATCTTAATAATTTACCCATTGGGTTTTTTTATGAAATGTACCTAAATGGTTTATTACTCGGTTTATTATTAGATACGACGGAGTTAATAAGCTAATTTCTTTGAAGTCATAACAGCCACATTTGGTCGGACGAAAATCCACACGCTACTCGTCGATTTAACTTTCAAAGGCGATTGTTGTCAATGTATAGGCAGGAGTGTACGGGGATCGTTTGATTGAACTGTATTTTCTACCGGAAAACCTGAATAGACTGTGTTACTTGCAATCTCTAACATAATTATTTTATTATTATTTGATTTCATTTTATATTAATATTTTAAATTATTATTGGCTGAACTGAGCAAGAAAAAATATGAGATTCTAAAATAGTACAACCGGTAATTTGTTCTCTTCCTTGTTTCCTGCCGTTTTGCTTTCTGTCTTCTTCTTTCTTCCTCATCTCCTTCCTTCTAGCTTGGTTATGTATTTTTTACTTTCTGTTCCTGCCTCTATTTACATCGTTTCCTTTAGCTTGCTTATATTGTTATTCCACTTCCAAATCTCGTTATTTATTATCAGCTTTTGATAGCCTACTTTTGCCAGCTTTCCTTCCATCCTTACTTCTTTGACTTTCATTCTTAATCTCCTTTGAATTTCCCTCTCGCTTTTACTCATATCATCGTTAATAAACACTTTGACTGCTCCTACCTGCTTTAATTTACTTTTATTTTTCAGTATTCTTATCTTGCCCTCTACGTATTTTAGTTCTACTGAACATACATTAGTTCCTATTTTTGTTACAGCTTTTGTATCTATCTCTATATTCAGTGACTTTTCTATGAACTCTTATATTTGCACTTTCAGCTCATTCTGACTTAACGTTTCTCTAACCTGAAGGCCTGGAAACACTATATTTTCTTTCTTTTCTCTTTATCCATACTCTCTACTCTCTCTTCTACCTCTTTCATCTTATCCCTAAGCACATTATTTTCATGCATCATGTCTTCAATCTCTCCTCTAAGTTAATACCTCTTTTACTTCCTGTGTTAAACATTCTCAGCACCCTTTCCATTTTGTCAGCCATTTCGTCTTTCTCTACTGGCGATCGCGCTAATTTTTTACTACAACTGAATACCTCAGCTACTTCTTCCATACTTCTATTTTTCATTTCCTCATCTGTTCCACGGACGTCACTTTCTGTTTCTATTTCAATCTCTTCCTTTCTTCGCTCGGGTGTCCTCGTTACCCTTTTACAAACCACCGGTTTATCAGTATTCCTTAACATTCCGTTTACTATCTTTCCGAAATTACTAGTTGTCTATCTCACTTGTCACGATTTACTAACACGCACCAGGTCTTTTCCTCTGAAATGCGCTTCTTAATTACTGGTTGCCGACCATGCGTAACACAATCATCCGTGTCGGCCAATCGGAGGTTCTCTGTCAATCTCTGTAAGCAACACTGAACCTTATTGATGACCTCCTTTCACTACCTCCCAAAAATTGTCTGCCTGTCTTTTACTCTTACACTGTTATTTTAAAATTTGCCTTTTCGTCTGCTTGCCCCTTTTCTCCACCACCAAAACTCAGAATTTGTATCCAAAAATAACTCGGCACGGTTAAAATTGGACTTTCATTCCGGAGCACTTTTGTGAGACGTACACTTAAAGCGATCTAGAATATTTTTAAATGTTTTTGTAATTAATTGAATAATTAATTTGTCCATATTAATGACAGGTATACCTATTTTCAGATTTTGAAAGGCGTATATACGTACATGACGTTCCTTCAACATAGTTATGGACACAAGTCTGGTTCCGGAGCCAATTAATATTGATTTAGATGGTATTGCAGTTTGCACGTTACACACTTATGCTAATTTAACACTAATAAATAGATTATTCGAGTGCAATCAATTATGATTTAATAGCATTAAACTTATTAAAGAGCTTTGTGTATGTTTTCTTTTGTACCTTTACCTAGTCAAACTGAAGTGAAAAAATATGTATTGTGTAAACTACAATACAATAACACTGAATGACCCAACGAAAACTTGTCATGAAGGTTTTCTCTGGTAATAGCATATATTTATCAGACAGGTCATTTTTATTTTGGAGAGGGAACACTGATTTTGTGAGTGTCAACATCATCACTTCAATCCTCGAGCAGTGAGGTAACCAACCTCTAAAATTTGAATAGAGAAGAAAGGGCGAGTCATATACAAGGTATCCGGAATATGCCTTAATTTTACCATATGATAAGTTGTATTAAACAAAACATATTTGACTTAACAATTTTCTTTCTCTGACTAACGGTAATAGAATTATGACAGTAAAAAGGTCTTGAACAACGTCGCTCATATACATCTTAGGATTAGTGTGTATGTATACATAATAATTACAAATAGGTACGGATAAACATAGGTACTTACTGTGAATGGTTTTCTTATAGCTCTTTTCATAACAGAATAATAGTTAGAGTGTTTAAAATAACTTCTGTTCCTTGCAAGAAGCGTGTACCGTGCAAACGTCTTGTAGCCAGAGTTTCGCTTAGATTCGCCGTAAATTAACATATTATGCAGCTGGTCATAATTACTAAAATTTGTTCCATTTTTGTTTCTGTACACTCACAAACATCAAAGAAAATCTAGAGAAAAATGAAACGCACTAGCTACACGCACTACTATGACTAATATCCCTTTTAGGTGATCAGCAGCAGCCTGCAGTCTGACATATTGCAGCGTTGTCGAACGTGACAGTTTCAACGATATTCTCGGAAATCTTAATTGTGTACTTCATTAATACTGCTCCAAAAAACAAATTACGTTACAGGTGCTTTTGCTTAATCTTAATTGTACCTTAGTTTGTAATTTCGTAACATAGTTTTGAATATTATTGCAGTTGTCAACGAAAGATTTGCACCTGCGTTTGCAAGAAAGATTGTCGATGTACGTCGGCCACAATGCTCCGTGTCCAGATTACCTAGTTCTAGTACCTCTTTGTGAAGTGTATTTTCCATTCTTGTATCCAACAATTATTTTTTATTGCAAATTATTAGGTCGCAATCGAATATATTTTTTAAAAATTCATCAAAGGTTCATCGAATACAACTCTTCCCATCTACAACATCCAGCAGTTCATAACATTACAACTGCCTTTGCCAAAAGATAGTGTCATCTTTAAAAAAAGAGTTAACTCTTCTCTAGTTAGTATTTTCTGTTTAGGTTGATATCTCACGGTAGTCTTCTTTAATGCTGTTTACTAAACTTAGCTATATTCATATTTTCGTGAACCAGTAGCATCGATATTAACATTGAATATTTCGTCTATAAGGATTTGTCACTTATTATTTTAGGCTAAAGTATAAAATTTCAAAGTTTTGGCATCAGCAACTTACCGCATCCAAAAAGTATGCCACCATGAAATCTATGTTAGAATTTTGAGCTTTATTGTTGTTACAAAATTGTTCATATTCTTTTCCGTAACTGTTGCTTCATTTTATATTTGTAAAATCTTATTCGACATATTTTCGGCATTCATTTTGTGGAACATGACAAAAGAAATAATATAGAACACACGAAATATACTTACGTCGATATGTGCGAAATCTGTGTAGTTATCGATAAGTCTAGGATGAAATAAAATATTAGGTGTCGTTACTACCGTCATCTACTGGACTTGTGTCGAAAATAACTATTGCGTAAAATTAGTTTGACACAAGACTTGGCATGAAGATGATAGTCGTCGTTTCCAATTTTGTGAAGTAGTAAGTGAAGGAGCCATATAAAATCCACAATGTATCGCCATAGTTGTCGTTATTGATCTGATTCTAATCCCAGAATATTTATTGAAGTACATGCTCAAAATTCTCAAAAATTAAATTTTTGGACTGGAATTTTTGGCGATCATATCGTTGGTCCGTTTTTCGTAGAAGGCAATCTAACAGGAAAAATGTATTTGGAATTGACCCCATGTAGAAATTATTGAAAATGCCCAAAATTATTTAGAGAATCAGTTGATATTTCAACAATGTGCTGCTCGTCCGCACTATGCTCGTCAGTATTTGGATCAACACTTTTCGGGCGAAATTGGGAAGAAAGGTTCCGTAAAATGACCTCGACGATCACCAGATCATTCTCTACTAGACTTCCTTCTATGGCGTCACTTAAAAAAGAAAATTTATTTTACTTCACGTGCTTCATTGGAAGATCTACATCAACGGATCACAAACGAATGTTGCCAAATCACCCCAGACACAGTTCATAATGTGCAAGAACGTTTAAAACATAATCTGTATTGTTATGCATGGAAGCTGTAGGTAGGTAGTTCGCACATTTTCTAAAATGATAATATAAATAACTGAATTGTATTTCACAGGTATTTTCCAGTAAATAAATCAAAAATAGACCCATATCACTGTCTCACGGATTCTCAAAAATTTTTGAATATTGCTTTCTTGAACGACTATTCACTTTTATTGATAAATTTCAAATTCTCACTGATAATCAGCATGGGTTCAGGACCGGAAAATCTACGACCACCGCAATACATTCCTTATATGAAAATATTCTTCACTTTTTTAGAAGACGGCGAATGTCCTGTTGGGATCTTTTGTGATCTCAGTAGGGCATTCGACTGTGTTAATCATGAAGTTTTAATATCTAAATTACATAACTACGGTATCCGTGGACCAGCGTTAAATTGGATAATCAGTTCTATTAAAAAAAGGGAGCAATTTGTCAGTATCAACTATAATGATCAGAACGGTGATTGTAAATATAACTCTGAACGGGTGTCTGTGGCGTTAGGTGTTCCGCAGGGATCTGTCTTAGGCCCCGTATTGTTTTTATTATATGTAAACGATATCGATACTATCTCAGCTAATACTAACTTTACTATGTATGCTGACGATACGTCACTTATAATATCTAGTAAATCGGATCGAACATTAAAATTTAATTGTGATATCTTACTCAACAATTTAAGTAGCTGGTTTGCCCAGAATTCATTACATTTTAATGTCGAAAAAACTGAGGTACTTCGTTTTTGCACCAGTCAGAGAAGGAATGGGTGTCTGTGGCGTTAGGTGTTCCGCAGGGATATGTCTTAAACCCCGTATTGTTTTTATTATATGTAAACGATATCGATACTATCTCAGCTAATACTAACGTTACTAGGTATGCTGATGATACGTCACTTATAGTATCTAGTAAATCAGATCGAACATTAAAATTTAATTGTGATATTTTACTCAATAATTTAAGTAGCTGGTTTGCTCAGAATTCATTACATTTTAATGTCGAAAAAACTGAGGTACTTCGTTTTTGCATCAGTCAGAGAAGGAAATGTGACATATTGAATTTGGAAATTAATAATACTCCTCTTTCTTGTGATACTAAAGCCGTACAATTTTTAGGAATAAATTTGGATGTTCACCTTAATTGGAAGGATCACTGTAATAGTGTCAATCAAAGCTATATTCAATAGCTTATTTATTTCGAAATGTTATGACAGTTCTTGGTATAGATCAACTCCTCTGTTTATATTATGCTCAAGTCGAATCTAGACTGAGATATGGTGTTTGTTTCTGGGGTAATTCCACTTTTTCGTCCCATGTTTTTATAGCTCAGAAACGTATTTTAAGATGTATGTTCGGTGTTTCCAGTTCTTGTTCCTGTAGAAATATATTTAAACAAATTAGGATCCTTACTCTGCCTAGTCTTTATGTTTTTGAGATCTGTTTGTTTATTTTTAATAATAAGAGTAAATTTATATTAAATAATATGTTTCAGAATGTTAACACGAGGCAAAAACATGATTTTCACGTACCATATGCTAAACTTAACTTAACTGTTAATTCTCCTAACTTTATAGGACTAAAATTGTTTAATTGTTTGCCCATAGAAATAAGAAAAATAAACTCTCAATCTTTATTTAAAGTTAAGTTAAAACAACATTTAGTAAATAAATGTTTATATTCTGTCTTAGAATATTATTCTTCTATGTGACTTATCTTTTGTAAATTTGACTATTCCTATACATATGTTATGTCTGAGAGGAAAATAAATTATTATTATTATTATTATTATTATTATTGTTTCTTTTAAACGGTACATATAGATTCCAAAAACTGCATACCGCTGTTTAGAGAATTCAAGGGCCTTTCCAACGAAATAAGACTCGCCTCTTCTTTCTTATTCAAATTTTAGGAAACTCCCCACTGTTTGAGAGTTGAAATGACAATGTTGCAACTCGGAAAACCAATCTTTTCCCTTCAAAAGAAAATTGATCAGTCCAAGCGTTATTTCATATCTATGCTATTATCACCCAAAACCTCCATGTTAAGTTTTCGTTGGGCCATTCCGTATGTATGTATTTTTCTATTTTTCTATATCCCATTCTTCAACTGGAGGTGCGTAAAACGAGCAGATGTAGAGAGAAACAATATCTGTTCAGTTAACGAATTTGTAGTAATAAATTCTGTAAAACATCGACTGTGTTCGTTTTTTTCTGACATTGATAATGTGCACGGGTAGACAGAAAGTTATGTGTTTCTACAATGGAGAGTATTTGTATAGAGTTATAGATCAATTTTAGTAAAAATACACAATAGTAGAAAAGCATGCCTTATTAGTTATTGAAAATTCAAGTCAAGTATAGTAAGTCTAGAAAGTCACTGGTGGACATTTGTAATATAATTAATCCTTGCTTACATTTTTCTATGAAAGCAAACCTTCACAAAAAGTTGCTGGTTCAAGTTGACAAGAGTACGATGTCGTGCAGGTTTGCAGGCATAATAACCATCTTTAAATCTTACAGTGTTAAAGATCGCGCAAGTCATACTTGCACGAACCAGCACAGCAGGTTATATGTGTCAGTAGGTTATATGTTTTCAAGTAGTAGTTGAGTGTAGCTGGGAAGAAGAAATTTTTATTTTAGCGATGTTGTATGAAGAGGAGAAGGGGAAATAAGCCAGGAAAATGTTTTGGGTTCACCATATGAATAAAAAGAGAAACCTGTATGGTGAAATTAATCCTTTATTTCTTGAGCTGGAATGAAGTTCTTTTCAGTATTTCTGAATGTAAAAAAAATTTCGTGGTCATGGCTCGTTATCGCCTACAGCACCAAAACATAAGATTTCATAAAGCAGTGTCATCTGACGAAAAACTTGCAGTTTGTTTAAGGTAAGTAAATACCTTAGACCTTAGACCTTAGAGGTTGTTGATGAGCAATTCCTGACTTTTGTGGGAACAGAACTTACGTAGGACTAGCGCGGCCACGCATAGAAATCACAGGCTACCGACACGACCTGCAGTCACGGTCGATGCAGGTGACGGTACATGTTGGTGCTGGTCTAGTATACGATGCTTCATTAAATAACATGTGAACCTTCAAGAGTAGGCTTTGCAAGTCTGTGCGGGCATAATGTGCACGATCTTTTACTGTTTCCAAATAAATCCCAGAATTAAAAATAATAAAGATGTCAGAGGCCATGATAAGTACTACATGCCTACATACATATTAGGTACTTTGTATAATAAATACAATTCTTAATTTATGTAAAAGTGTTCGTTCTGTGTTCATTTTTGTTTTTTCTAGACGTACCAACTTTTTACCTTTTCTTTCTTTAATTAGAAACAAAGTTTTCCATTAAAATAATATACAGAATGTTCGTTTTCCCACATTTTATCGACTAGTCACTTTGATTTCACAAGTGGTAGTATTTATGTGTCATAAGTCATCTAACAAACGCCTAAATAGTAATAATAGTAATATAAGAAATAAAATGATACAGTAATTATAATTACTATTCATATAATTTGCCGCAATTTGAATAGATTTAGGTGACAATAATTGTAGTGTTTAAAAATTCATTAAAGCATTTTGTTTTACTCTCCAGAAGGTAAAACTAGTAGGCTGTGTGTGAATAATCGGGTATAATTCAAAGAAAAGAGTGAAGAATTCAAATTAAGTTGCGCAAAATTATTTCGTATGTATTTAACTTGCTTTGCAAATGGTTAACGTTAGTTCAAATTGAGTAAACTGCACGCTAGAGTTAGTTCCCAAGTATCCCAAGAAATATTGTCACATTGAAAGGTTTCAAAATGCATGTATGCATGAAACGTCTCTATTACGTTGATTCCATAATGTCAAAATTAGTATGATTACAAGGAACGTTCTTAATTTTTTCTCTATGGATATATGTTGCATAATCAAGTTATTGGGGATAAATAAAATTATATAGTCGATGAAATTAGGTACCTCTTATAACAGCTGATCGTGATCACTAAACTAAAAACATACGGAAAGGTTTCTATACTGAAGGAAATCGACCAATAAAAGAGTTTTGCTAAGGTAGTTAGTATCATTGTTCGAATTTGTCTTGTTCGCAAAAATATTAATTTCAAGAAACAATTATTTTGTTGGGTTGGACTAAAAACGGGGACAAAATAGAAATTTACTTCATCAGGTTGACGGAGAGACTGAAGGATATTGGTAACCTGCTTACATTTAAAATTTTAAAGCTTTCCAAAAAAAAAAATGTTACAAAAGCTAATAATAAGCAATATATGGGTAGATATTGTGGGTGTAATTCAACGCAGGTTGGGGCTTTTGTCCACTGAGTAGTTAGTTTCACACAATATTATTAATACCTAAAAATATGAAAAAACTTTTACATAAAAGGTGAACATTTTTCAAGTAGGTATTGTCATATTTAATTCATTGACAGGATGTCACTTTTTGTCATTGTCGATATTTAACTTTAAATAATTTTAATTGCTATAATAATTTTTATAGTTAGATATTTGATTCAACTTAAAGGAGACCACCTGAAGAAGCAATCCTAAAAATGCAGAAATAGGTCAGATCTCATCTATTGTGGTTGAATTTGTCGTGTTCCCACTGCCAAAAAGTGAAGTTAGATATTTATAGAGTGTTTCATTAGAAGGTTAGTAAATTATATTATTTTCTTTAGATAATTATTGAATAGAGCTTTGCCTGTGGAATTGTTCATTAGCATACCTAGATGTTTGGTATCAGAGAACATACATATGACTTCATTGATATGAATTGTAGGAGATTTGATTTATATTAGCTTAAAATACCTTTCTAAAACAGTAAAAAATGTTACAAAAGCTAATAATAAGGAATATATGGGTAGATATTGTGGGTGTAATTCAACGCAGGTTGGAGCTTTTGTCCACTGAGTAGTTAGTTTCACACAATATTATTAATACCTAAAAATATTAAAAAACTTTCCTAAGGTTCTTTTTATCTTGTTGATTTTGAATGTAATATAAATAAGCTGTTTTTTCACGACGAATTGAATTAATAGTAAAATTATTTCAGAATTTTTATATTTACTTATGGCCTTATTTATTTCTTCTATGAGCAATTTGATATTGTTCGTTAACCAGGGTGTGTAGGATTTAGTAATAAGAGATGTTACATAAGGGGCATGTTATTAAATAAAGGTAAAATGTTCTCTTAAAAATATTAATTTGTTATTCATATTTAAATAGAAAATGATGTCCCACTGAACACTATTTAAATCTTGAATAAAAAACTGGTGGACAAAGTTTTTGAAGCATCTGTAATTATTTTAGGACATTTATTAATATTTATATTTAAAATACAATAAATAAGTATGTGATCCTATATCATATTTGCGTTAAAAATACCAACATTACCAACAAGTTCAGGTGTATTAGAATATATTACGTTTATTTATAAGTTGATATGAAGCCATAAAATTCATCATGGGATTTTTAAACTGATGATCACTATTTACATCACCAACGTTATCACGTTAAGACTTGCTGTTTTTAAGAAAAACGATTTCAAATATTAACGTGCGGTAAATTAACAGCAGCTCACTTAAAACTCATTTTGAAAATGAACAAAGCAGCCTTGACGCACGCTTTAGTTTTGTTTCAAATCGGTTGGTTTTTAGCTTTGCAGATAATAATTTTATATGCAAGCCTTCTTGCGCTAAGGCAAGACGTTTATACAGAGAAGCGTTTCCGAATAGAAGGATACCATCATCGCAAAGTTTATTAGCATACTTCAAAAACTGAGAAAGTTTAGATCCTTTAAAACTAGACTGTATGATGTGGGTCGCTAACGAAGTACTCGGACTCAGACAACAGCGGAAGTTCGTGTTTTGAATGCGACTGAAAATAACCCAAACGTAGTAATATTAGGTAATAGTAGCTCAAGAAAATATTTCATGCATGAAATTTTGCGAGAGCAAGTCCTCTATCTGTTTCATTATGAAAAGATTCAATCACTATTGTAATGTGTAATATATTGTAATGTGTAACATATTCTTTTACTTGTTTAATTTTCTCAGGTTTCCTAGATAGCTTATTATATTCATCTCTTAACTCAGTAAAATTATTTTCTAATTTCCCTAACTCTATTATCAATTTATGTATTTTATCCAACGATTCTCGACGATGCTGAGAATCTTTCTTAATATTACCTTGAAAGTTCCTTAACTGTTCTTATACATGGATGAACTGCTGCAGTTCCTTATTCATCAGCCGCAATTAGTTCTTACTCACATCGACACAGTTACATCTCGATTCCACTTCAGTCACTATGCACTCTGTAGATTCTGACTTCTTTCTCGTCGTATCTTCTTCTCCAACGTTTTCTTGGCTTGGAACCAACATAACACCATTATAATTGCAACTATTAGTCCTCCTAGCACTATTATTAATATCTGCTGCCCTAGTGATACTCATCAAACCTTCGTTACACTACCACTATTGCCTGCTTGACTTATAATAACTTCTTCCTTTGATTGACTGCTGTCCATTTTTTTTCACTGTTATAACTTTAGAATTTTCTAATCTCACACCGAACTAGCAGGATCGCCATGTAATGTCCCTCCTTGCCAGGGCTCAGGTTCTTCGGTGAGAGGAGGCAGGAAGCAAAATAAACTCGCATTTTCCTAACTAACATCTATTTTAAACTTCTACTAGTGAGTCTACATAACAACTACACTTTTTGAATAATGAACTTAAATTACCTTTCTGAAAACTACTTACTAAACAATATCTATAACCTGCATACTAATTACTTATAATTAATCATAAAAAGCTGCGCTGGACTATTTTATATCCTGTTTTAAAGTTCAAACATATTGTGACGCATTTAAATTATGAAATCAGTAAATCTATCAACGAATTCAGTACACTATCTCCTGAAGAACCTTTGGGTCGATTCAATTTGTTGCAGAAGCTTTAAAAACCTTCATAATGGCAATGAAAATTTTATACGTTCTATTTTCTTCACCGTTAAAGCACATCATCATTTGGACATGATTTCTTAATAAACCTTCATTGGTCTGAGAAAACCCATTTAGTGATAGAACTAGATTTTCAGAATAGGTTTTTTCTCAATATTTGAGTCGGCACCATAGGTTATCATTTAATTGGGCCACATTTCTTTCTACAAAAGCTAAATAGAGAAACTTACTTACATTTTTTAAGAAATGATATGTCCATTCTGTTAGAAGACCCATAAAAAAGTTTTAGAACAAATTTATATATATATTTTTTATGCCTTGTAATTCCGCTAATTTTGAGCTTTCGAAGAAATGTTATAGGGCTTTGTGGCATTAACTCTTCATATAGAATCACTCCCCAGAATAGCGGGGCATCATTTCCACTTTCCGCTGACGACTGCTCGTGCCTGTTTAGTATAGAAATACACTCAGTTCCAAAAAAAGTGACGCACTTGATTTTTGACCTAACTTTGTTTTCTTTTTACTTCTAAACCAGTCGGCCAATTTTTAATATTTTTTTATTTGTTGGTAGGTAATTCCTTTGCTTTTCCAAAAAAATTAAAGACGCCGAAATTTTTTCAAAGCCTCCTGGATGGTAGTGGAAAAACTCGGGTCATGTTTTTTTTACTAATTTTTGACTCACCCTGTGTGTTAATCAAGTAATGGTATAGTAGGTGCTTACACTCTATATGAAAGATGCGTCTTTTTATTCATTGATTTATCTCTAAAATTGTCCAAATTACAGCTTTTTTGCTTAAGTTTTGCAACTTTCTTAATTTATCGAGAAAATTTTCTAGGGAAATAAACATACGATTTTCACGAAACACTTTTATTAAACGCAATATTATAACCTAGGGTAACTGATTAATACCGTGTATTGCCTCCTCTAGCAACTCTAAGGGTTTCTAATCTACGCGGCATACTGGAAATTAGATTTCTTATCCTGTCCATTATTTGAGGCATTTTATATAATTTTTGTCACTAAAACTTGTTTAATGCTACTTAATTAATGACAAAACGTCAAATGCGTTAAATGACACAACGTCAAATTGCAAGTGGCAGTTGTTTTTCAAAGGCAATATGATCCTACAAAGAAATATGGGATAAACGTAAATGATAAATTAAGAAAGTTGGTATATACAAAACTTAAGCTGTAATTTGGACAATTTTAGAGATAAATCAATGAATAAAAAAACAATATGCTCGCAAGAGAAGCATCTTTCATATAGAGTGTAATCACCTACTTATTACTTGATTAACACACAGGGTGAGTCAAAAATGACTAAAATAACATGACTCGAGTTTTTCCACTACCATCCAGGAGGCTTTGAAAAAAATTCAACGTCTTTAATTTCCTTTGAAAGGCAAAGGAATTACCTACCAACACATAAAAAAAAAATTAAAAATCGGCCGACTGGTTTATAAGTAAAAAGAAAACAAAGTTAGGTCAAAAATCAAGTGCGTTACTTTTTTTGGAACTGAATGTATAATAGTTATTTATGCAACAAGTACAAAAAGTAAGTGTTTCTTGCACGCGACGTGAAATTGTCCAACGAGGCCTTCAGGCCAAGTAGGACAACACGTTGAGTGCAATAAACACTTTTTGTACGAGTTGCATACAATATTTTTTCTACGTTTTCTACGCAAAAACCAAAAAATGTTTTATTTAAATGACACTAAGTCTAGGAAAATATGACGTGAATATGTTTGTCATGATGACAAAACGCTGTAGTGGAATGACAGATGAATGCAATAAACATTTTATTACACTAGTGCAATAAAGAACCACTTTTTCCAATAAACATAGTTCAATAAAGTTTTGCTTTTTGCATGAACGTAGAAAACACAATGTATGCGCTAGTAGGCTCCTTTATTAAAATTGCTTTTATGTTTATGATCAATATCTACAAAAAGATATTTCTCTCAGTTTATTACTATACCTTTACTCAATGGGATAACTTAAATACTATAATACAAAATTAATCTCAGCGAATGCATTTTCTTTCAGAAAATGGACGTTACTTTTCTTCACTACTTAAAGTACACTTTGTTCGTCACTGGAATTTTACCTTACGAGATGGTGACGGGTAACACCAAATGGTATTCAGTTTTCAGAAACACATCACATGTGTTCTATTTTTTCTTAATAACATTTATGTATCTGGGTATCATTAATATTTGGAACGACGGTGAAAAATTTATAGAACATATAAACTTGTTAACAACTTATACAGTCTTAGCCGTAAAAATGTACATATGCAGGAAGAACATTTTTGCTGGTGTAGTGTGTGATATGGTTGCCGTAGAGAAGACAACAATAGCTGCAGGAGACATCAAAATTTTAGACATACATGAAAAATATGTTAAGCGTGGAAAATACATTCAGTTGTACAATATTTTTGTCTATGTAACCGCAGCTATATTGTACTTGAGTCCTTACATCTTCAAGCACCTCGTTTTATATTACATTAAAGAACGAGTTGACGGTGAAGAGAGAAAATTACCGTTTTATATGTGGATGCCTTTCAACAGAAGAAAGCACTATTTATTAGCATTTGTTATAAACTTATATTTTCTTGTTATAACCGCAATCTATTATTTTACAGCTCCAGTTCTAATAATCATGTTACTTCTTTATACAAGTTTCAGACTTAAAGTGTTGGGATGTGTTTTAAAGAATGTAAAATTATATATTAAAAAAGTCAAAGAAAATGATGATGAAGTCACTATTGAAGCTGTAATGAGGTATTGTGTATTGGAGCACCTTAGGATTATACAGTAAGCGTGTTTTGTAGTATGCTAAAAAAAATATCAATTTCTCATAGAAATTTGTACAGAAATACAAGGTGCTTCAGAACTTATCCAAAAAATATTTTTAAATGTACAGAGGACTTTTACAAATACAATTTTGTAAAAAAGCAAAAAGGGCAGTTTGAAATTGATTTTGATAAAAGAATAAATAAAATTTTATAACACCTATTTTATATCAGCAAATTCAACTGCTTTTGCCGCTATTATTATTATCAATTAAATTTCCTTTGTGGTTTTAATTAATAAAGTAATTTTACATACCTGATGTTACAACAATTGTTCAAAAATTTGCCCACCTACGTGTAAACACATTTAGGCCCGTCTCACCCCGTTTCTACAACTACAACTAACAGAAATGTTTCAGGCTCTCGTCCGATTTGAACTAGTAAGTTATTGGCAGCAGCTATGATCCTTTCGCGTAAATCATTACTAGTGTCCACTTCGGTGCGATACAGTAAATACTACTACTACAAAATGAATAGAGCATCTGCGGCACGTGATCAAAGTGGGCGTGGCTACTGGCTTGGAGGATAAACAAACAGCGATCATAACCTCAAATGTATTTATTACTATTTATTTATTATATGTTTTCACGTTATCTTAAGTGGTTGTGTTCTGGTTATAGTTTATTGTTGTTATTATTTTTCGTTTTTTTGTGGCTACAATATTCCTTCATTTATATAATCATGTATAGTGAATATTATTATACACTGAAAGTCATAGATGCTGAAAGTGCTGATAGATATAGACATAAAATAAGTGAAATTGGAATAGATCCATACACATTCAATCTGATAATGAAGAAGATTTTCATAAAACTTTATATCCAAATACTGTAAATTATTTGTTATATAATAAAAGTGCTTATACACATACATCAAATTTGTGGTTTTTTAGGTACTGAAATCTCGAAAAATAAAACAAGTAGAGCAAAAGTAATATCAAAAATAAAATTACTGATGTTTTGTTTATCCACTTTTACTGTTTAAACTCTCCTCAAATAATATAACAACTTTTAAAAAGCATATGTATGATACACATTATTTCGCTATTCTAACCCCACATTTTAACAATTATTTTCAGATACTTATCAACAAACGTGAACATTCTTATATGCAGAACTATGTAAGTTTATGTTATAACAATACTTACATCTATTTAAAAAAATACGTATTTTGAAAGATTTCAGTAGGTACCTAAAAATTTGCTGGATAGATCGTTTCCTGACGTTATGTATTGATTTTACTTCGGTACATTTAAATATTCGTAGGTTGCATGAGATAACATTCTTGTTATTTGCTAAACTCTATATTATTCAGATCTTAAGTTACTTGTATTTGTACAAAACACTATTTCAAGAATACGGCGCCCTTAAAGCATATTAAAGGCTTAGAAAGTAATTTTTCTCACCGAAAATGTACGCATATTATGTATATAGGTATGCATATACAACATGCTAAAAAAGTTTCATTTCAAATAATCTAAATTACCTACAAATGAAATATTGATATATAATTAAAAAATGGTACTCCGATATGGTATTCATTCTACAAGATTTTATATAAAATATTAACTTTTCACAAAAAAAATATTACTGAAAACATATTAATTCGTAAATAGCAGAAATATATGCCAGTTTTAAACAAAGTTTTCCAAAAGTACGTATCCACAGAATAAGAATAAATAAAAATTTAGTCCTGAAATAGGTTGCCACTAAATACAATCAATGCATATGCTGCTGTGGCGTTTGCACAGCCACGGAAAATTGATATGATTTATTTTTTCAAACCTCTTTTTCTCCATTTAATAATTTTCGCCTCATATCTATCTTTTCTTGATCCTTTTGATGAAGTACCAGATGTATAACTCATATTCACAGCGGGGATCCAATCCGGATTATTTTGCTCGTGCAAATTTGCAGGTTTTTCTATAGTATAATAAATATATAATTTTTGCTCTTTTATGTTTTGAACATATTCTTCCAAATTTAATTTTGGACTCTGTAAGGTCAGCTCTTTTCAAACTATTCATCCAAGCCTTTCGCCTCTCAGATGCTAACTGGTTAAATTGTTTATGTCTGTCGAATTCAGAACGAATTCTGAAGAAACTAACATTGTCCCTTGCAGAATTACTGCCACAGTTTACTAGCATACAATAATTAGGCATTTTATAATACAAATAACACTCAAATATATAATAATAAATTGGAATAAATATAAGGTTATACTTTTGTTTATTCTCCAAACAACGACCTTGAAAATCGTGACGTCTGGTGCAGATGCCCTATTTAAGTTAGGAGGTCGTCGCGGCCATAGTACCGATCCTCCTCGTCCAATTCATCATACTCCTTGAACTTCATTAAGATACTTCCGAACATTTTGCCGAAGGGAGTGGAAGGACCACATTCGGAGTCGCACAGCTAAAGACACCTTCCAGAAGTCCAGGTAGATAATTTTAAAAGAACTCGAGATACTGAACCACCTCCATTCGATTTGGATATGAATGCTTGGACACGCTATACATGGTACGGATATATCTGTCAACTTTGAGTTGCCATACACGTAAGCCGTTTTTGATACCTGAAAAACTAATGTAAACACTATCGTAAAAACGTTAATACTACAATTGAATTTCAGTATTCGCAATCACCTGCATTGTGATGATGCTAAAGACTATAGTAGCCCAGCGATGTAAAGGTTGACAGTACTATACAAAAAAATACTATATTAACTCCATTTTTCATGGCGCATCTGTTCCCAAATTTTTTTGGATAAGTTGTGTAGTATACCCTGTGTTAAAATGTGATATCTATATCTAAATTACTTAACATAAAAGAATTTAATTGCAAAACGTTTTACATACATCCACTATGCAGACTTTTAATTTCAGAATCACGGATACTTTAAATAATTGTCTAAGGAATGTTACGATGCTGGAATTTATTGTGTTATCGGCTCAAATGGCACTAATTGTTTTTGAAGCATTTACTGTAAGTATGGGATTGTTAAAAGAAAATAAATAGCTATGTAAGTTAGGTAAATTGTAGTAAAGAATATTAAAGTCTCTTTAATATTCACTGTAAAACTTTTTCTAAACCACCTTAATTTCTCCTATTATTCTCTTCATATATTAAAATATATGAAGGGGAAGGGGGCATAGGACAAAATAACAAACATGATATACAGGGTGGTCACTTTTACGATGCTCAGTACAGGGATCTCTTAGGAAACGGTAATATATATAGGGTAAATTAAATTAGAAAGAAGTTGCTCATTTTTATGGCTTTCAATTTTCTGAAAAGAAATATGTAATATTTTGTGTAGTTCCGGAAATAGCGGCTGAAAACTGAAAAAGTGGACTTATTTTCTTTTGTAAAAAAGTATATATAGGTTGAATTAAATTAGAAAGAAGTTGCTCATTTTTATGGCTTTCAATTTTCTGAAAAGAAATACGTAATATTTTGTGTAGTTCCGGAAATAGCGGCTGAAAACTGAAAAAGTGGACTTATTTTCTTTTGTAACATTTTTATTTTTGAAATAAATGTAATGATATTGTTTATATTGATCGGTAGAAGCATTCTAATGGAGGTGGAAAAGAAATCCTATGCCTACTACATGTCTAAATTTTTATATTAAACTTTTGATTTCTTTATGGCTCATCCAACCCCAAATATTAATAATTTAATTAAACAAAAAATATATATACATATATTATCCCCTCCCCTTCAAAAAAAACTAGCAATAATATTTTACTTTTCTTCATTAGAAATATCACTGTACTTAAAATAATATATTCTATAAGAAAGTAAAATAAGCGTATATATGAATGGGATGGTAATTTTACTATTTTTACATATATATTTTTTCATTACATTGCAATCATTACAAATTATCAAGATATTTTTAGCTTTTTTTATCAGTCATGTTACATAGGATTATTCTAAAATCATTATTGCAACATTCCTTTTGTTACAGTGGTATTTGTAATAAATTTAAGTGAAATAATAGTAGAAACTGGTTAAGTGTTTTTTTGGAACAGTAAATTGTTTTTTCAAAAATATTTAAGCTATTAACTTTTGGTAGAAAAAAAAATTGAAATACACATAACGGCCATAACAAAATCAAAAGTTGACTATGAAAATTTGACTTTCTATATCTCCACCACCATTGAAAAGCTTATGCTGAAAAATTGAAAAGCATGCCCATTTTTTTTTTGTAAACCACTTCAACCACTTCTAAGCCCTGTATCTGCTCCCGAAATCTCTGTACTGGATGTCGTAAAAGGTACCACCCATATGTTGATATACTATAGTGATATCTCTGTGGGTCTCAGAGAGTAATTAGTTTCTGTACACCCCAATGAAGATGTACACCCCAATGAAGAAAACAATACGTAATGTTACATATAAAATCAGTTAGATAACTATTTGTTTTAGAGTCCATCTTCAAACATAGTAGCTGTATGCATTATACATGTTTTATTGCTACTGGTGCATATGCTTTTATTCTACTGGCATGCAGACGAAATAAGATATGAGGTTTGTATTTCAAAACGATTGTTTATTTAATACAATATTGGCAATAAAATACATAAAAGTAGGAAATGTAAATACCAAACAGATATGTAGAAATTAAGAAATTTCTGATGGATTTGGTACTATCTGTGTGATTAAATGGACCTATACTAGACGGTCGAAAATCTAGAGAGTGAAGGACGAAGCGTGCAAGAAGTAACATATAATAATAATAATAATAATAATAATAATAATAATAATAATAATAATAATAATAATAATAATAATAATAATAATAATAATAATAATAATAATAATAATAATAATAATAATAATAATAATAATAATAATAATAATAATAATAATAATAATAATAATAATAATAATAATAATAATAATAATAATAATAATAATAATAATAATAATAATAATAATAATAATAATAATAATAATAATAATAATAATAATAATAATAATAATAATAATAATAATAATAATAATAATAATAATAATAATAATAATAATAATAATAATAATAATAATAATAATAATAATAATAATAATAATAATAATAATAATAATAATAATAATAATAATAATAATAATAATAATAATAATAATAATAATAATAATAATAATAATAATAATAATAATAATAATAATAATAATAATAATAATAATAATAATAATAATAATAATAATAATAATAATAATAATAATAATAATAATAATAATAATAATAATAATAATAATAATAATAATAATAATAATAATAATAATAATAATAATAATAATAATAATAATAATAATAATAATAATAATAATAATAATAATAATAATAATAATAATAATAATAATAATAATAATAATAATAATAATAATAATAATAATAATAATAATAATAATAATAATAATAATAATAATAATAATAATAATAATAATAATAATAATAATAATAATAATAATAATAATAATAATAATAATAATAATAATAATAATAATAATAATAATAATAATAATATTGCCTTTATTATTCATACACAAGAGTACATACAAAATATAGTTGATATAAGGTTGGCGCCGTTCGGCAACATGCCGCTCTTCCACGTAACAAACCAGCCATAGAAAAAGTAGTAGACAAACCATAGAAACAATGTATACATATTGTACTTAACCTAACATACATAAAAATAACGCAACAGTTATCGATTAGAACAAATCCAGGCCTTGATTCGCTTCCGGAACAAATGAATATTAGACGAGGACTTAATAGAAATAGGAATGTCATTGAAAATGTTACCAGCGTTATAAGTAAAATATTTTTCAAATTGCGCAGTGTTATGTTTAGGTACGGTATACAGATCCTTTCCACGAGTAGGCAATTGATGCGTATCACAACCATGTATCAACTTCTCGTAAAGATAAGTAGGTAAGTGAAAATAATTTATTTTAAAGACAAGACAGGATAAATGATAACAAAATCTTTCACTTAGATTAAGCCACTTGGAGCGTACAAAATCAGCCGATACGTGATCAAATTTCCGCAAATTAAAACAATGTCGTAAGCAAGAATTTTGTATCTTTTGGAGCGTATTTTTATTTTTAACAGTTAACGCAGGCCAATATATAACATCACAGTAAGCTAATTGCGATAGAATTAGAGAGTCACACAACAGTAGCTTTGTGTTAGTATTAAGAAAATCTCTCTGCATATAAAGAACTTTTAATTTATTGTACGATTTTTGAACTAGACTGTTTATATGATTGTTAAATGTAAGACTACCATCAACCATCATACTACCTTCATAGGCGTACTAAATTTGAAGGCGATCAGATATAAAAAATATGCAAAAAATGACAAAAATACCTAACTGCATTACATAACATCCATTATTTTTAATAGAAACAGTGATATAAAAGTTTTTGTCAATTTCGAGGCGTTAGATAATAAAAATGATAAGAATTATTTTCAAATTTAGTCAAGTTTTTATCCTGTATTATCAATTACCCAAGGTCAAATTATAGAGACTGACTAATTCACAACACAGAGATGAGTGGCAAGATTATCTAAGCGTGATACTTGAGAAGAGTTCAAAGCACACAACATTATTACCAAAAATAAGTTGACGTCGACTAAACCTAGCACATTAACAATTTATTTTAAACGTGCCCCTTGTGCCATCCTCTCTAGAAATTAGAATGCTGCCCTTTTGGACGGCGATTGCCCACCACTACCCACTTACATCTACCTGATACGCATTCTGCGGATATCACACTTAAGCCTTGTCCGCATGGACGCGAAATTCACGGATTTTTGCACTTTGCATTTTTCCACCCATGATAGCGCTGGAAATGGAACAGGTGGATCCATCAATGCGTCACAGCCAATAGAAAGTTGCGGTGCAAGCGTACTTACTGCAGCAGAAGCTGTGTAATCGTGTATGCTCTCACAGATATACGGCACACGATTTTATAGGAAAAATATACGGGTTGCATGTATGTTTTTTGTGTCGACTGTTATAAATTGTGAGCAGGTTTGTAACATGAGTCCATCCTTAGATTTTCGACCGTCTAGCATAGATAAAGTAATTTTAGTCACACGTCCATCACGACTATGTGTTAAATTCTAGAGCATGGCGATATCCGAAGCTCTTTATGAAACAGATTGGTACGAATACAGTAGAAAGACCAACAGCACCCTTTATATAATGATGATGCGATCTCAGCGACCACTATTTTTGAGTGTTGGTCCATTTGGAGAAATGTCTTTAGCCATGGCCTTGAAGGTAAACTAATAATGTGCTTGTATAATATTTGAGAAATAGACAATTTTATGCATTTTTTTCTACAAGCAACTTGTCATTCTAGAGTGGAGCGAAATAATACTTTCCAGGAATATAACGTACTTCCCAATGATATAATATAAAAAATATTAAATAAAAAAGAAATATTTAGACTCGTATCAAGTAAATCGATCTAATTGTCTTGTCGTTCGCTTACAACAAAGGATAAAGCTAAATCTGAGGCTTATTGTATTAAGAAAGCAATTACGTGTAACCAATGATCCAACTAATTTATAGATTTCAGTTGAATAAGGAACTTGTCTCATATTAATTACTGTACAGTCTAAGAAATAACTTGGCAGAATTTCTGCATGTACGATGTAAAAATCTTTATGCGGAAAAGTCTGACAATTGTGTACTTATTTCAAACATTTGTACAATTTTTCCATACACCTTTTCATGTGAAGTTATTTATTTCATATTTTTCGTGAACTTATACAGGGTGTTAAAAAAAAGTGTAAAATATTTGAGGAACCAAAATAAGCAGAAAAGTATCAATAAACATAGGTCCGCAAAGTAACGGTTGCGGAGATATGAAATGTTTTATGTTTTTTAGTCCCTTTTTTTATTTTGCAAAAACGTTGTGTATTTTCTTATAATAGTTGGTTTATGATTAGTGAAATAAACAGTACGCATTTGACAGTTGTTCTCAGTTTTCTTTCGCTATGGCTGATTACTCTAACGCAGAATTAACAGACATGCATTTCATGTATGGCGCGACGTCTTTATGTTGACGCTTATCCAAATCGCCAGATTCCTTCACAACGATTGCGTGATACCGGTTCCTTGAGCAAACAGTTCCATTTATCCGGAAGACCAAGGTCGGTATCCACTCTTAGAGCAGAAGAAGAAATTTTAGCACTGGTAGAGCAGAATCCACGTACGAGTGTGCGGAGAATATCAGCCGAGGTAGGAATTAGTGGTCCTCTTGTTAGGAGAATCCTTCATGAGCAACTGCTTTATCCATACCATGTGCAACGAGTACAGGCCTTAAATCCAATAAATGATCATCAAGCACGTTTGGTTTTTTTGTCGCTGGTTTCTACGTCATGATGCTGAAGACCCTCGTTTTCTTGCAAACATTCTTTTTACTGATGAGGCCAGGTTCACAAGAAATAAAGTGTTTAATTTACCACAATACGCATATTTGGGTCGACGAAAATCCTCATGTTCTAATAGAATCTGGACATCAGGCACGTTTTTCATTAAACATTTGGATGGGTATTGTAGGTGACAGGTTTCTAGGTCCTGTTGTTTTACCAAACCGATTAACAGGCGCTGCTTCTCTCAACTTTCTGCAGAACACACTGTATGAGTTTTTGGAAGACATTCCTTTTAATCAGAGGCAACAAATGTGGTTCCAGCATGATGGTGCTCCAGCTCATTTTTCCATGGCCGTTAGAGAGCATTTACACCAAACTTTTCCACATAGATGGGTAGGAAGGGCCGGATCTGTTTTATGGCCTCCAAGATCGCCTGATCTGAACCCTCTAGATTTCTTTGTTTGTGGATATTTGAAGACATTAGTGTATGGTACTCCTGTAAATAGCCTGGAAGAGCTGCAGCTACGGATTAATCAAAAGTGTCAAGAAATCCAAAGCAAGGAGGGTATTTTCGAAAGAGTTCGAATATCGTTGAGACGAAGATGACGTGCCTGCTTGGAAATGGACGGAGGGCTTTGAACATCTTCTGTAACTTTGTTTTTTGTTTGTTAAAAGCTTCCTTTGTCGGTTTATTCCTAATAAAATAAAATGTTTGAAAAACGAATAGTGGCCCATATCTCCGCAACCGTTACTTTGCGGACCCATGTTTATTAAGACTTTTCTGCTTATTTTGGTTCATACAATTACCTCCTGAAATATTTTACACTCTTTTTTAACACCCTGTAAAATGTGATATAAATTTTTCATACACAATTATGTAGTACTTCACTCATGAGCAAAAGTATTGTATATGGTTTTTGTATTACATTGTTGTACTATTTCTACACAAGTGTATCTCTCCACGCCACGCATATTGCAACACATAACTAAAAGTCGCGTACACACTCGTAACAGAACCTTGAATTGTAATTGCGTGTCGAGCAAGATCAAAGTAGGTAAACTTCGCGTCACATCCTTTGATGTGACGCGATCAACTACCCGAGGTCCAAACTAATAGGTGATTCATACACGTGCCACTTGAGAAGGGTTCAAAAAACATAAAATTACCAAAAATAAGTTGCGTGAATCTAGCACTTTAATAGTTTACTTTAAAAAGTTTATACTTACCTGCAGAATGCCGTCCTTTTAGACACCTACCTGATATCACACTTCAACACATAATACACTGCATTATTTACATACACCTTATACACTACCAGTTAGTAGTAGCATTGTCACTATAATAATACTGATTTGACAACGAATATTTCCATAATAACCACCTCGTTTTGAATAAAAGAGTTAAATGACTAAAATTGACAGCCCCTATAGAATTATGATAATATATTATGCATATATCCACATATTCTAATGATTTTTATATCACTTGATTGAAATCATATTGCACTACTTTATCCTACAACTTTTTGTAGTCTCTTATACCGATGAGATGAAGTATTCAGGCTTCACGATCATGCTGAAGTTACGCAACAAGGTTTGCAAAGAGGTTATGTTACAAGTGCATACGTAATTTAAGAACATGAATTATTATTAGAACAAATTACGATAAATAGTAGGTACTGATATACGAGATTTAAAATACATTTAACTGTGACAACATTGCAAGATTTAGATGTGTGTGGATGTGCGTATGTGTGCTCTTTAATATTTTGTCTGAAATTCACTGTTAAATTGATAAAAACATTTTCTTTTTTTGAACTGTGGTGGTGTTTAAGATTTCATTTGCTACTGGATTCTGTTGTTGAGTACTTTAAGTAATCTTGTTAAGTCGTGGAAGTTATGAATGCAAACCCAAGAATAGTCTGCTCTGCTGTCGTAGTTCAAGTTTAATACATAGGCGTATCAAACATTAATTAAATATGCCAGCCCTTCTGTGTTCATGCTGTAATTCTCCTACTGATACCAATAAGGCAGTTACATGTTCTGTCTGCAAGAAGGTTTTTAGACATACTTGTGTTGATTTAACTACGGGAGAAGTTAAAGTTCTTAATTCAAGCAGAAGATTGAAATGGACTTGTGATAACTGTTCGGAGTTGGGAAATGATTTGCATTCTCTGCAAGTAGCTCTGATGGAGCTAAAGAGTGAGATTTTGGAGCTTAAGAAATCATCAGCTGAAACGGTTACTTCAAGTATTGATAATAGTCAATATGAGGAAATAATTCAGGAAATCAGTGAGAGACAAAAGAGAAAATCAAATGTTGTAATATTTGGCATCGTTGAACAGGATACTGCTGAGTTACGCACTAGAGCAGCTCAGGATAAAGAGCAAGTACTCTCAATTTTTAGTGCCATTTTCGCCCCAGATGATCAAAATTTGAAGGCAAATCGCATTGGAAGACATAATCCTTCCGCCAATTCTCCACGTCCGGTTAAGGTTTCTCTGAGTGATGAATCTTTAGTTCAGGAAGTCATTCGCAAAGCAAAAAATTTGAGGAATATTCCAAATTTTAAGGACATCCGCATTAGTTATGACCGTACACCTAAACAAATTGCATATTACCGCTCTGTTAAGAAGAAGTTGGATGAGCGTTTGGCATCAGGAGAAACTAATTTGAGAATCAAATATATACTTGGCATACCCAAGATAGTTAATTTAAACTAGAGAAGCCCAACAGTCATCAGATATCAACCCAAATATCATGCTGCTATCAGAACGTGAGAGGATTAAGGACCAAAGTCGATGAATTCTACTCTTCAATATCTTCTAGTGAATTTGGAATCATTGGACTTTCTGAAACGTGGCTTGTGCATAGTGTCTTCTCCTCTGAGCTTTTTCCAGGTAATTACACAGTCTTCAGGTCTGACAGAAATGCGGAAGTTACTGGACATAACTATGGTGGTGGTGTTTTATTGGCTTTTGACCAAGTATTTAGGGTCTCTAGAGTTAATACGGATTCCTTTACCAATGTTTCACCTAATGTGGACATAGTAGGCTGTAAGTGTGTTATAAATATCTTTACATTTTTTATTTTTGTGGTTTATATTCCTCCAAATATTAATATTACTGAATTCGAGAGTTTTTTTGAACGTTTTGAACAATTATTAATTTCTGAAATAAGTGATACTAGTCGCATTTTAATTTTGGGTGATTTTAATTGTCCTAATTACAATAGTGTAACACATGACAGAAAAAAGCAATTTATTTTTAATTTCAGTTCTTATTTTGACCTCAGGCAATTTAATAATGTGCTTAATAATAATCACCGGCTGTTAGATTTAGTGTTTTCTAATTTTAATTGTGAGGTTTACAGGGATAATGCACCTATGGTTCGTGAAGATTCACATCATCCAGCACTCTTGTTTAATTTTGTAGTAAGTGATAGCAGTGATGTGAGTTTTTCTCCAAATTCTGAGAGTATAGCTTATAATTTCCGCAGAGCCAACTTTCCTGAATTATATAATGATATATTAAATACGGATTGGAGTTTTTTATCTCAAATTGATAATGTAAATGATGTATGCTCCGCTTTTTATGCTATTCTTTATTCAATCTTAGATCAACATGTTCCAACATACTCTTTGAAAACTAATAACAAATTTCCGTTTTGGTACACCACTGAAATAAAGAACAACATCAGATTGAAAAACAAGTATCGATTGAAATATAAAAAAGAAAAAAATTTAAATTTTTTGCTTGAATTTAGAAGACTGAGGAGTCTGATAAAAAGTCAAATAAATAATGCTTACAAAAACCATCTAAATAATGTACAAAATTCTGTAGTAAGTGACCCCACCAAATTTTGGTCATATATTCAACAAAAAAAGGGTACATCTAGAATACCTAATTTAATTACTTACGAGAATAATACTTTCCAGTCACCTAAATCTATTGTGAACGCTTTTGCTGATTATTTTAATTCTGTGTATTCAGAAACAAATAGTGACATAGACCATCCCGCTCAGCAATTATGTAGCCATGATGCAGCTCCTTTGCATATAATAAATCTAGCTGATGAAGAAATATTAAAAGCCATTAGGCGTTTAAAAGACAAAATGACATCGGGTCATGATAAGATCCCAGCTTTTTTTGTGAAAGATTGTTCAAGAGCTCTTTTACAACCCCTATCTGTTATATTTAATTTAATACTAAAAACGTCCACGTTTCCTGACACATGGAAGTTGTCGAGAGTATGTCCGATCTTTAAGAGTGGTAAAAATTCCGAAGTTAAGAACTATCGACCGATTTCAATTCTCTGTAATTTCTCAAAAATATTCGAGATAGCTGTCTATAATCGCATCTACCCTGCTACAAAAACCGTAATATCATGGGATCAGCATGGTTTCATGCAGGGCCGATCCACGGTATCTAACTTGTGCCTACTTACACAATTCATTTCCAATGAACTTGATATGCAAGGGCAGGTAGATGTGATTTACACAGACATTGCTAAGGCGTTTGATCGTGTCGATCACAAAATTCTTTTACAAAAATTGGAGACCTTCGGTTTTAGTTCCAATTTGTGTAATCTCTTTGAATCATACCTTCTTAACAGAAAACAATACGTTACATATCTTGGACACAATTCTAAAATTTTCACGGCAACTTCCGGAGTCCCTCAAGGATCCAATTTGGGGCCCTTGCTTTTTTTATATTTTATTAACGATCTAACATCTGAGCTGGAGTGTAAGAAACTATTGTTTGCTGATGACTTAAAACTTTTTAGTAAAATATCAGATATTGGGGATTGTCAAAGACTGCAAAACCAATTATATATATTGAACAACTGGTGCGCTAATAATTGTCTTCAGTTAAATGTAGTGAAATGTAAGACCCTAAGTTACACCCGTAAATTGCACCCAATAGAATATAATTACAGATTAGATCTGGAGATACTTGACAGAGTGGACTCCATAAAAGACTTGGGCGTCTTATTTGATTCGAAACTAACATTTTGTCAACATATCAATGATATTACTTCATCTGCTTTAAAGATGCTAGGCTGTATTATGCGCAACTGTCGGTCGTTCTCTAACGAAACAGCTTTAAAGTGTCTTTACAACTCGTACGTAAGATCTAAACTGGAATATTGTTCGTTAGTATGGTATCCACGTTATGATTATCTGAAGCTTTGTTTAGAAAGTGTCCAGAGAAAATTTTTAAAATTTATTTCACTTAAAACTGATGGCTTTTATCCAGAAAGAGGTTATGACCATGCTACTTTACTTAACAGATTTGATTTTCCTTCTTTAGAGTTTCGCAGGGATCTAGCAAGTATCAAAATTTTATACAATATATTCCATAATAATTTAGAATGTCCGTCTTTATTATGTCAGTTTTCTTTTCATGTTCCTCGATTAAATTCTCGCCAAAATTGTACTTTCATTTGTACTAGAGCAAGGTCTCGCGGTCTTAAAATGTCTCCAGTACATATTATGTGTCAAAATTTCAATAAAATTTCAGATGTATGTGATATTAATTTTAGCACCTTTAATCAGATAGTTGAAACTGTTGGTCTGAGATTTAATAGCGATAATATTTAATATTTAAGTTTATTTATATTATAGTTTCCATATCTTCTTTGTACAACATTGTTAAGACGCTTTTGTGCACTACATACTGCATCAGATACTATATAATATGTTTACGCAATTCACTTTTGTTTTGTAAATAATTTGTCCTATAAATGGATTTTATCTGTTGGGCAATAAAGATTATTATTATTATTATTATTATTATTATTATTGCAACTTGCTAACACCTGCCCTGTAGCTTCTAATTTTAAATTAATTGTGGATTATTCGTTTTGTTTCGTTTCGTTTTTCTACTGAGTATTTGTTTGATGTGTGTGAGCGTATATAAACAAAAGTACAACGATTTAGTAACCATGAGATGCATGGCATGATAATTTACGACGAAGCTAGACAAAATTCTCTGGTTACAAGATGTAAATGCGTGGTAAACGTTTTCTGCAAGCAATATAGCAGTCATTTTGAACAGTTATTATAACTATTTCAAAGATTATTCTATGTTGTGATGAAAGGAAACCATTTACGGTATGTTTAGAAGTACTTGTCATTATTATGTAGAAATACCTGGCAATGTTATCACATATTCAAATATTGTTTGCTGTCGTAATTATAATACCGTTGGTCAGAGAGAAGAAATTGTTGAGTCAATTATGTTTTGTTTGGTGCAACTTATCATATAACAAAATAAAGCTAGTCATTGCGGACACCCTGTATATTCTGCATAGTTTTCATAAGTGAGGAAATATGTCTGTGTTAATTTTATCTCTTACGTCCATAATGTCCATGAATCTACTGGATGAGCACCTTCTCTTGAAAATTTATTGAATCGATTGTTAAAATGTTTTTGTAAATAGTTTAATATATAAAACTTGTTTAACTGCAGGTATATTTATTGGTTTTTAGATTTTGAAAGGTGTATATACGTACATAACGTTCCTTCAGCATAGCTATGGACATAAGTCTGGTTCCGGAAGCAATTAATGTTGATTTCGATGGTATTACAGTTAGTATGTTACACTTAACGCTAATTTATCACTAATAAATAGATTATTCCTGTGCAATAAGTTGTGATTTAATTGCATTAAATTTATTAAAGAGCTTTGGGTGAGTGCTTTTTCTTTATGTTTTTACCTAGTCGAAATGAAGTCCAAAAATGCGCAGGGTGATTCAGCACTTATCAGAAAAAAGATTTAGAAATGTTCGACATATAATGTACAAATATGGTAATGCAGAAGAAAATAACATACGCATTTTGAAAACTATTTCAAAATATTTAATTGCATGTCGCTGGAATCTGGTCTATTGTAATGGAGTGACACTGCAAACTGGCGATATCACATATCACACGAAAAAACCTCCGAGGTACTGTGATTAATAAAGCCCGAACTTCGTTCGCAGATGACATCATTATCAGGACGCTAACTTCATGTTTGTAGAAACCGAGGTGCAAACATATACGTACAAAAAGTTAAAACCAACATCTTACCTTGTACTCCTAATTTAATATCCAAGAGTATACACATTAAGTTCATTAGTTTACAAAACACTATATAACTATTCACTGGTAGTACTGGAATAAAAATAAATAACCAGCAACTGTTGTACATATTCAGGTGTTAGGCTGAGGCGCTTGTCGCTAATAATCCATTTCGGTTACGAAAATGTGTGTTCAAAACATCCACAGAGGTTACTGGGGCATATTTAAAGAATATATAATTTTTCATGTATGACACATTTAGGGTGGGTTCAGAAAAATCTGTTTCTTTGCCATCAAACAGATCTACCATACGACATAAGTCAAGAAATCCCAAATTATTCTGTAAAACGGTATCAACTTTTTTCTTCACCATTTCAGCACTAGGTC
The DNA here is from genome assembly GCA_037114965.1 of Monochamus alternatus. Taxonomy (NCBI): domain Eukaryota; kingdom Metazoa; phylum Arthropoda; class Insecta; order Coleoptera; family Cerambycidae; genus Monochamus; species Monochamus alternatus. The sequence goes on from CM073426.1 coordinate 113,448,673, forward strand.
CTTATAACTGGGAAATAATCTGACGCAAATAAAAAACATTATTTATTGCGTTATTTATTAAACATCATGATGTTGCCACAGTTGCTTCAAGACGACGAATAACACAGCCCCACAAAAAAAAGTGTTCGGACTTGTGGGTCGGACATATGTAATGCTATGTATTTTTCGACGATAAAATGTCAAAATAAAAGTATTTCAAAAATTATATTTATTAAAAATTATTTCGAATGTAAACATAATTAACAAATTAAAAAGATAGGTGAGTCTTCCATATCAATACCTATTATACAATAAAATTAACATGTTAATGTGTAAAGCCTACACCTTTAATGATACAAATAACACAGAAATGTGCAAAAGTTACACATGACATTTGTTATATTAACACAGCGGATCGTGTTAAACCTTTAACACACTGCTACATACAGACAAATGAGTAAAAATACACAGAATTTCGTGTGGACCTCCATTAACACAGTTTTGTATTCTTTTGTGTTAAAATGTGTAATTATTTTTTTACAGTGTATTCATAGAGGTCAATCGAGATTTTGATATAGTATTTCCATTTTTTGTATCGTTTTCAGACATTTGCTGCCTCCAACAATCACACAAAATGTCACTAAATAAGAAATAAATGCTGATACTACAATGATCGCACAATGACCCAAAGGGATGCTTTGTTTAATAATCAAATTCCATAGAAACCAATGCTAACTATACAAATGTACCTATGCCTAATTTAAAATCGGTTCAAATAATCTCTAAATTTTTCTTCATACTAAGCGAATCCATATTTGGGCTATAGAAAAAACACACGAAGATAAAATCCCATCATCGGCTCATGAAATCATTTACATGCGATTTTTCGCTTGTAAATGAATTATTTTCGGTCGATGATAAAATAGCATTTATACACGGCCGGGACTTAAATTACATTTTAAAGTAAAATTTTTGAGGCGATTAGTGTCACTTAATTACTGTAGTTACTGTAATACCCCAAATATTCACTGTTCTTTAAATAATGGTATATACTCTATTTTTATTGAAGAAAAATATAATTTTATGCAAAAAGATAAATAACTACTTACAAACAGTAAAGTAGATTCCGTCAGTATATAGTATTTTCAGGATTATGGTGTTACAGTGATAATAAAATAAAAGATATTTTTCAACCAAGTTTTGTACATATTCTAATAAGGGACTTATAAACTAATAACGTTCTTAGGCATTATGTACATAATAGTAGTTTAAAATTAACTGGTAGTGATCTGAAAATATCATTTTCTTTCTCTAAAGTCACACGAAAATCAGATTTCAGAATAATGTAAACCGTCAGAGTAAACTCGTAATATTTTTGTTTAGTCCTAATTAGTTTTAGCTTTATCACAATTATCATCAATATTTGTTATAGGTAGATAAGTACTTATCATTTTTTTTTATCAAACCTCAATTTAAATTTAAATGTTACCCATTTGAATACAGCTGACATACTGCAGCTGTTCTGTTGTGCTCAGCCAGTAGTAGGGATATTGAACACAGAGGTGTGTTAAGTTTACAGAAAATGGTGTACTTTTAACACATCACTAGTAAATATTACGGAAATTAAGGACATTTTAATACTAGTAATTTTAACACATTTTGTGTAAAATGTATAATAAAGCCATAATGTGTAAAACTGCCACGGAAATTTTGTACAAACTAAATTACACACTGGAAAATCTTACACAGCAACTTTTTTTACAGTGTATGTATAAATACATAACAATCCTAAGTCTAAGATAGTATATGAGCGACGTTGTCACATATTCAAGACCTTGCTGTCATAATTCTGTTACCGTTGGTCAGAGAAAAAAAATTGTTAAGTCAAATATGTATTGTTAACAACTTATCATATGGCACAATAAAGGTCCTCATATTTCGGGCACTCTGTATAAATATCTATTATCGTCTAATATAAAGAATAACTATTATGCTTGGTACATGATATTGCAATACTAACAAGAAAAGTTCCAACGATGATACAAATTAGAATTCTTAGAAAAATATATTAATTTATTTTTCATTTTGTTACATCCAATATGCTGTATATTAAATTTTCTACAACGTAAGGATTTGAAGTCGGGTCAAATGTGATAGAAATGCGGGAGGCCGGCTTATCTTCCAGGCAAGTCTGCCTTCGAATGAATATTATACCTTCAGCTGCACTGATGTGGTGGTGAAGCACCAAATGGCAACCCTTGAGCCGGCACATGTAAAGTAATTCATGACCGATTCAGCTTCCCATTATGAAGGCAGTCATTTTACAAAATTGAAGACGGTAGTTCTTTACTAGATAATAATTTATTTCATTTTCTAAGTTTCTTATGTCGAATGTGTTTTATTATATAATGGGTTTCTTCAGTTTTTTTTATTTCATAAATTAAAAGTATAAGGAAAAATAATGGATCTGCAAATATTAGAATTTTATTCGAACGTTTAGTACCTTAAAATTAATTACAAATAACCAGCGCGAGAGAATGGGGTGTGGCCAGACGCTACGTCACGTGATATATATATCCAGTGATTGTGCTCCAGATTCTGATCTTTTAATATTTATTTTAAATAGTTTCTTCACCATATCATTATTTCGTCTTTTTCTATCAGTGTACTCTTTTTGATTTCATGTATACGGAAATTTACCTACTATAATTCATATGTCACGCATAATTCGCAAAAGCACCCTTCTATACAGGGTGTCAGTCATAATGTCATAAATTTTAACCACGTATTCGGAAGGACTAATAAAGGCAGAAAATCGAATACAAAATTTTTACTCGACCTTTAAAAAGATAAGCAAATCACCCTATAAACATCGGTAACACGACACTCCTGGTACGCTACAAACTTGAAGCAGCCATATGACAATCGAACGTCGCAGGAAACATCGTTGCCACATCATAATAGTATCTCTACCCCTCATTCTAATCACAGGGATTAGCTCAGAAGTCGGAGACTTGTGCGGGAGAGGGGGCGGCATATTATTATTAAGCAGGCCGCATTTGCGCCCAGAAACGACTTACATTGGTAGGCCCTAACCACTATTCAGTGCAGGAATGAGGGAAACCTGGAAAACCTCATTAATTAGGGGGGTAGTCAAATATCAACCGGTATCAATCTCTCACATTGATCCAAGCCACCATTCTTCCACCCTACCATACCCGCAGAGAGGGCGCCAAACCTCTCCACGAATATAGCTTATATACGGTCTACCAGCAGTTGGACTCGAACCAACACCGATTTAGTCACATCGATTCACTGACGCCTTAAACCGTGCGACCACTGACCGACCCAATCATGTTTACATACATAATGTCGTCTAGCACTTCAGCGTGTTATTCAAATTTACCACCATTTAGCCGCACTTTCTTCATTTCCCGCATTTCTAACCCCCAAATTTGTAACACTACACATTTGGAGGGGGATGAAGAGAATACAAGCAGTAGTTTGTTTATTTCGGTCTCGTATATTGGTCGTAAATTCACAATGCCAAATTTTACAAATTTCGAATATGCGGAAATGGTAGTTTTATATGGAGAATGTTCACGTAATGCGAATGCCGCTGCTGCGGAATATCGGAGACGTTTCCCTGACAGACAACATTTTCCAAATGCACCAACCTTTGTGCAAGTGCTTCAACGCCTTCGAGATACGTGATCTGTGAAACCGCGTCGGAAACTTGCGGGACATCAGCAAAATGACTTAAATGCGATAGAAGCTGTTTTAAATTTAGTTGAGGAGCTGCCTACTATTTCTATAACAACCAATTTAAGGTGATTGGAGATATCTCAAAGCAAGGTCTGCAGAATATTACGAGAAAACTCACTAAATATCATTCAGTCAATCATTTTCAGAAGTTCAAGCTTTAGATCCTGCTGATTTCCCCATCCATCTTGAATTTTGCAATTGGCTAACCCTAATTTTATTAATAAAGTGCTATGGACGGATGAGTGCAACTTTACTCGAACTGGCATTTTAAACAGGTTAGTACCATACCACTTAAAAAACAATACATTTCTAGGCTAGATGTACGTAACTACAAACTGAATAATTAATTGTACTTACGAGTAAAATTCATATTCAATGGTAAATCGTAGTGAAAACTCAATATCAAAATTATTAAACTGTAAAAACCTAACATTCGAAAACATTTATTTATTATCTACATTTGTTTTTATTAACAAATAAATCAATATTTGAGGAAAATTCATTCATGTATCTAGATAAAAAAGTTAGTTTTACTCCTTGTTGTTAGCACGAACAGTACAAAAACTAGGTAACTATGTTATTGACCTAATAATACGGTAGATTGACTTGAGGTGAAGATTTACTCTCGATAACTTTTATGAGCATCACATCTGAGGCGTGCCATTTTGGTCTTGGACTGTTTTTTATCGACAACACGAGGGTTTTTTTGTTACTTAGTATTTAAACACGAAACACTTTTCAGCTTCTCTTAATAATTTATCTATTGGGTATAGGTTTTTTATGTAATATACCTAAATGGTTTATTACTCGGTTTATTATTAGATTGGAGTTTTGTAATTTCAATGATAAATATTTTTTAAACTGTAACCAAGCTAATTTCTTTGCAGTCATAACAGCCACATTTGATTGAACAAAAATCCACACATTACTCGTCGGTTTCAGAGGCGATTTGTTGTCAACGTATGGGCAGGAGTGCACGGAGATCGTTTGATTGGACCGTATTTTCTACTGGAAAACCTGAAGGGACTGCGTTACTTGCAATTTTTAATAGAATTATTTGATTACTATTATTTGATTTCGTTGGGTATTAACATTTTAAATTATTGTTAGCTTAACTGAGCAAGACAAAATATGAGATTCTAAAATAGTCAGTACAACCGTTTATTTATGATGTCTAATGCCTAGGTAGGTACTAGGAAAATATTTCAATTTGGCAACGTCGCATCATATTGTCATCGAGTTGAACTGTGAGTGTAATGCAATTAATATAAGACCATTGAATATCAGTTAAGTAATGAATTAAAGTAATATTAATATGTAGAAATAGGTTACCGTAAGTAATACTACGTAGTCAATAATAGGTAACAGTGCAAAGTCCTACTGCAGGTCAGCTTTGCTAATATGCTATCAATGAACTTAGCAACATTTGCACGGGACATTACATGAGCTCTAAACGACCAAGGCTGTGAGCGGTCAGTGACAATCTGAAAAGGAGATGTCAATAATGATTTGAAAATATCTGTTTTCAGCGTAAATATGCATTTTTTAGATTTTTTTTTAATCGCATATTCGTATTATACTCATTATTCCCTATCCCCTCTTAAAATTAATGACATTGTGACTGAACCTGTGTATTCTAGGCAAAGTTTTATCTTGTAAGACATAGCGATTTTTTTGTAAAAAACTCATTTTAAAAATACCCTCTTCCTTCTTCAAGATTCCATTATTTTCCGTTTCGCAGTTGTACTTCTTTACCACTTTTTTTATTTGCGCTATACATTATATCGGTCAGTGGTCGCGCGGTTTAAGGCGTCAGTACTTGAATCGAGGTGACTAGATCGGTGTTGGTTCGAGCCCAGCTGCCGGTAGACCGTATATAAGCTATATTCGTGGAGAGGTTTGGCGCTCTCTCTGCGGGTACGGTAGGGTGGAAGAATGTTGGCTTGGGTCAATGTGAGAGATTGATACCGGTTGATATTTGACTACTCCTCTAATTAATGAGGTTTTCCAGGTTTCCCTCATTCCTGCACTGAATAGTGGTTAGGGCCTACCAACGTAAGTCGTTCCTGGGCGCAAATGCGGCCTGCTTAATAATAATAAGCCGCCCCCTCTCCTGCACAAGTCTCCGACTTCTGGGCTAATCCCTGTGATTAGAATGAGGGGTAGAGATATTATTATTATTATTATTATTATTATTATTAATATTATTATTATTATTATATATGCTACTCACGTACATTTTTGTTAATGAAATACATATTTCAACATCACTTACACTCATGTTTTAACCCTAAATTCTTCATATATGTCATCATCCGATATTCCTCACTTGTTAAATTAGGATGATTTTGAGAATACGCTGTAGAGCTTGAATTATTTTTCATTCTTAAGAACACAAAATCATTAATATTATTAATTACATTACAAGATACCCGCCCATGATAGCACTGGAAATCGAACAGGTGGATCCGTCACAGCCAATAGAAAAGTGCAGCGCATGCGTACTTACTGCACCAGAAGTTGTGTAATCGGGTATGCTCTCAGAGATATGCAGCACACAATTTTTTAGGAAAATATACGGGATGCATGTATGTTTCTTTGTGTCGCCTTCTATAAATTGTGAGCAGGTTTATAACATGAGTCACTCTCGAGATTTTCGGCCGTCTATTATAGTTATACCTATACATTTTCCCAGTCGAAAAAATTATTTATTCGTTTGCCAATGGGCCAAAAGCAAAGAAAAGTATGGTAATATGCTATGCGGAGATCTGATTTTGTATCCCACAAAGGCACGAGATTTTGCTATGAAGATTGCTTTATTTAATAGTTTTTGTTTTAAATATAAGTTAAAGAGATCATAGAAAATTATGATTATTGACACAAAAAAAGAAGAATTATTATGTGAAATGTTGGCAAGTTCATTTGGAATAATGGTTTTGAAGCTTCTACAGCCGTGCTGACATTTCATTTAGGATATACAGAATGTCAAAATAAAAAAAAATAATTACATTTCCTTTAACATGTAACTCTCGACTACTTTAAGTTAAATTCATGAAATTTTGTATGCAAAGGTTTCTTGGGATAGGAAATTCAAATTTTAATGAACGATTAGATGTATCTCCTAGAGGGCGCCACAACCAACCATTAGAATCCTTTTAATTATCTTCAACTTTTTTGTGCCACGGTGTATGTCATTTCGGAATAGAAAAACATTTTCCCCTGCCTTTTCTACTTAAAACTCTAAATGTACACTTTATTGAAGTATCTAGGAGCAGCCGTTTCCGCAAATTATGTATTAGAGTGCTAATTATGTACTTCGTACAAAATTTTCAACCAAGACATCATGCCAGAAGATTAGAATTTTGTGAATTAGATCAACGTTAATCGTCAACTAGTTCCAATGATGCTTTTTACTGACTAAGCTAATACATAATTTGCATGAATCATCATTTTTAGATGAGTTTTTAACGGAAATTGCTGTTCCTAAAAATGTCAATAACGTATACATTTCTTAAGTAGAAAAGGTAGGAGTAAATGTTTTTCTATTCCGATATGACATACACCGTGGGACAAAAAAGTTGAGTTAAAAGGATCCTAATGGTCGCTTGTGGCACCCTCTGGGAGATACAGCCGATCGTCCATAAAATTTGAATTTCCCGTCCCAAGAAATCTTCGCATGCATTTCATGAATTTCATGAATTTAACTCAAAGTAGTCGAGAGTTATTAAAGAAAATGTAATTATTTTATAAACGAAGCGTTTCCAGACCTAAGTTGATAGAATTTTTTTGCTTAAAATTGAACGCAGAATAGCATATTGAAGTATGTACATTTCCTTCTGAAACCCTGTATGTTAAGTAAAATATAGAGTAATAGTAATAATATATTTAAATAAAAATAACAAAATACAAATTAATTTGGTTACCTATAGCTTAATTTTATAAATACTAACATCTGGGCTGTTGGCCACGTCGTCGGTTTAGGACTCTTGACGTTTCGAGACACATGTCGCTCTCTTCTTCAGAAGATCTGAAACTGGAGAATATGATGTCTAGTCGGTATTTATATAGGTCGTGCTCACTGGACCGTTCTGCTGCGGTGGGTGATAGTGTTGATTTTCCTCTTCTTCAAGAGGCGACCTATCTTGTCGGTGCACCCTTCACATAGGGAACATATGTTGTTGCCAGAAACTCTTCTCTCTCCTTTGGTGTGGGCCTCCTCCTGATCGCGCGTTCGATATTTCCTGGATGTACAGCCGTTGCATCTGAGGGCTGTCCTAAGATGGTTTAACTCTTCATCCAAGTGTTCCGGTTCACATATGGATCGGGCTCTATGTATTAGAGTGTTGATGACTCCTTGTTTATGTGCTGGATGGTGGTATGATTCAGCATGTAGGTATCTATCTGTGTGTGTCGGCTTCCTGTAAACTCGGTGTGCAAGGGTTCCATTTGGTTTTCTCTTCACTAGCACATCGAGGAATGGTAGGTCTTCATCTTTTTCCAACTCCATTGTGAACTGGATATCCGGGTGAATTTCATTAATGTGGTTTAGGAATTCTCTCGCTGCATCGTGTCCGTGTGACCAGATGACAAAGATATCATCAACATATCGGAACCAGTACGGTTTCAATATTGCAGACTCCAGGGCTTTCTTCTCAAATCCATCCATGTACATGTTTGCTAGTGCTGGTGACAAAGGTGATCCCATTGCTGCTCCTTCTGTTTGTTCGTAGATATTTCCTTTAAAAGTGAAGAAAGTTGACTTAATGCAAACTCTCGCCAGGTCTGCTAGGTTCTCGTCTCGATCTTCCATGGCAAGTCTGCATCGTAGCTCCTCCAAGGCTTCACTGGTTAGTATCTTTGTGAATAGCGAAGTTACGTCGAAGCTGATTAATATGTCGTTTGGTTCTAGTCGAATATTTCTTCATCGAGAAACTTAGAAGCCAAACCATTGACGGAAGCCAAGTCTACAAACCAAAGAAAACATATTTAATATGTTAATAACTTTGTACTTTATTCTCGTCAATTCAGTAATGCATAACTTTTATCTTTATTAAAGTACCTAGTCCGTAATCATGGACATATCAACTTCTGGTAAATTGTCAGAATGAGCTTACTAAATTCAACCTCAATTCGACATATTAAACTAAAATAATTACAACACAGCAATGAAACAACATAACATTTTAATCTGATCGGGTATTAGCGCGTTAGCGGTAGATCTCCTAGTTTTTTTAGAGTTGCGTGAAGTGACGTCAGATGTAGGAGAGCCGTTTTTGAGACTAACACCCATTTCAACCTCTTATATTTCGAAAACGCATGCCAGAACAAGCCTGTTCTAAGATATCTACTTATGTTTATACTAAAATAAAAAAACGGAATAAAATATTAGATATTTTGTACAAACGGATCTTGTAAGCGGTTATTCCCATTAACCATATACAAGACGGAATTTTTTATACCGAGTAATATTTAAATATTTACGCTTTCGCTCATTTAATTATACACTCTAAGGACTGCCGACTAATTAGGAAATGTAAACCAGTCAAGTTGTATTAGTAAAAATTAACGATAAGTAAATAAATTTATTGTGAAGTAAAATATTTACCAGGAAAATTTTATACTTCCCGTAAAATGGTACAATGTCCTTGTCAAATAACACAGGCCTACAAAACAAAAAGGCCTCTGCGCTGTGGATGGAGTATTATTTTCTTTCACATATATTTCTGGTAACTGAAACCAAAGTCAGTCCAGAACCACCTCGCATAATCTATAAAGGTAGGCAATGGAGTCATTTAAAATTTTTTTAAATTACATTTTCTGAATAGCTGTGTAATTTTAATGCGATATGAAAAAAATTAACTTACTGACGCCTCTAAAGCCTTTAAAATAATTTGGAAACATGGACTCGCGCAAACCTCTTGTGACGTCACAGTCCCCATCGTTTACTTGGATTTAGAATACGAAGCCTTTGGTGTCGTCAGGATTGTAATGATGGAAAATTCAAATAATGAAGGTGTTATTAGAAACACTAAAAGAAAATAATAAAAATTTAGATATTGTTTTGCACCCAAATGTTTAACAACGATAAAATACCCAGATAAATTATTTATTAGTTGCTCCGCAATTCCAATATGAGACGCAAAAAGCAATGGGGAAGTTCATGAATTTTATATTGGTTTGAAATGTAATACAGAGTAATCTTTCACATTGAAAGGTCAAAACATGTGTTTGGCGGCAATAATCACATAATAGTTAAAATGTTAATAAATTGCCATAGAATGTAAACAAAACCACGTGGCCGAAAACGCGATAGCATTGGTGCGGTGAGCGCGGTTCGTTTCCATGGATACAGATGCAAGTTACGGTGATGGTGATGTAGGCGTTTGTTTCTTGTATTTTTGCCACAAATGACAAATTAATTCCTCTAAACGTGTGTAAAACACATTGCTGTATTTAGGTATACACGTGGGACGGCGTTTGACGTCAGAGGTCTACGCTGTGGTGGCGACTGTTTTGAGGGGCGTGACCAGACTAAATTATTAAATACCGTTACCGTTAACAATTAGTGACATAACGGACTTTTCGTAACCAGTTGCATAATGATGTTCATTATATAACCTTTGTGTATGTAACTAGTTACATAAAGTAGAACGTTTTAACACTTGTTTCAGCAACAAAAGATTTTGCTTTAAATGTCAAAATTAGAAAAAATAATTTCAAAATTCCTGTTTTAAGGGCGCCGTATGCTTGAAATAGTGTTTTCTGCAAATACAAGTAATTTTAGACATTTAAGAACTGAATAATATAGAGTTTAGCAAACAACAAGAATGTTATCTCATGCCACCTGCAAATATTCAAAGGTACCGAAGTAAAATCAATATATAACGTCAGAAAGCGTTCTATCCAACAAACTTTTAAGTACTGAAATCTTTCAAAATACGTGTTTTTTTTAATTCAACTATAGATGTAAACATTATTATAACATAAGCTTACATAGCTTTGCATATAAGATTGTTCAATTTTCTTTTATAAGTATGCGAAAATAATTGTTAAGGTGGGGTTAGAATAACGAAATAATGTGTGTCATACAAATGCATTTTAAAAGTTGTTAGGTATATTATTTGAGGAGAGTTTAAATAGTAAAAGTGTATAAACAAAACATCAATAATTTTATTTTTGATATTACTTTTGCTCTACGTATTTTATTTTTCGTGATTTTGTACCTAAAGAACACCACAAATTTGGTCATTTTACGGCGAGAAATACGGCGACCTTAACAAAATACAAATTATCTATCTAGACAAAATCGTAAAAACGTAGGTAATGTAAAATTTAGGAAAAGAACAAATACCTAAATATTTGCAAACACGGAATTCAAGGAAACAACTATGCTGGCTATGCCCCGACCAGCATTGAATTACACCTGGAAAACCTATATTATCATATACTGATGAGAGCTAACAACCTCGCAACCGGTATATGTCTGGTGGGCTGCTGACGAGTATCTTTAGCTGTTTGCTAGAGGTTTCTAGGTGTAATTAAATGCTGGTCGTGACATTAGCCCGCAGAGTAGTTATTTCCTGAAATTCCATGTTTGCAACATATCGCCGACTCGCGATAGAGGTCGCTAGCTTTCAATGGTTTCTACTGCGATGTAGAACGCTCCGTGTCTGTGACTGGTCAGTTCGGCATGGAGTAACGAATGGCCGCTAGATGTAGCTTTGCTACTTCGCGATAAATGAATACTTGTTTATTTATTGTTGCATTATTCGCTATTCTGTGACTTGCTATTGCATGTGTACTCCATAAAGATACATTTAACGTAAACACTTTTATAGTAACTGTTATAATATATCTTTGAGTTTTTAGATTTCTTATTCTGTAAATTTCGTAATTTCTTACACTCAGTTAATCAATTTTCATTACCTACTAAGTAAACATAGTACGTTACTTTTTTACAGTTTGTATATGTATGTACTTTATTTCTGTACAAATATATTGTTTATATTTTGTTAAACAGTTTTTTATATTTAATAAATCAGGAAACTTTCAAATCCTGTTTATGAAATTAACTAGGGAAAACAGAGAAGTACTTGGCTAGTTTCATGCTATCCAAAGAATTAGCTATGTTGTGTTACCAGATATTACTCACATGGAAAAAAATAATTAACTCACTATTTAAATTATTTAAATTTATTTAATTAATATATAGGTAAAAAGTAATAATTAATAAATAACGAATAAATGACAAACAATAGATTGGCTTTTAGCTAATGCTTATGATTTAGATAAGTATAATAAACATTGGTTGTGCTAGCAATCAACCAACAGTATTATTTATTGAAATTCATACACACAACATGAATTGGCGACTTTAGTAAAATGTACGTTCTAGGTTTCTTACATATGCAGGTTACATTCGATTTGGAATTATAACTCGGCACAAAAAATCAGCAATCAATTAAATTATGTATTATTTTATACAGAAAATTCTTCGTAATTGTAACCTACTGATATTAATCAGAGTAAGTAAATTTACTCTTCTTTCAGGATATATATTCCATTAATTTTAAATGCCAAATATTTCAAAAATATTTTCTATATATTTTCGATAACACATTTTTGAGTATCATACAATGGATATCAAATTAAATTGGTAGTTGGTCAAGTTATTGCAATGTTTAACATCCATACAATTTCATAGTCTCACTTGATTTCAGTGCTATATGATCATCCAAAGTAAAGTTCACATCAAAAATTACATCTAAGTCTTTATGAGTGTTGCAACGAATAATTATGTTAACGTTTACGCAGATCACTTTTTGTCAATTTTGCAGTCATTTTCTTATAGTATAGGATCCCACTATAAAACTACCTTTACCGAGCTGATTAATGGACGAAAAGTATTTTATATCCAATTAAATATGTCAATAAATACATTGCAAATGGGTTGTCTAAAAAATTTCAGTCCAGAATATGATTAATTAACATTTAAAAATTATTATTTTTTTAAACATTTCACTGGTTTGGTTAATAGACAAATTCCATACCAACCGAAAGTATGATGCCCATAGAATATGGAAACGTTAGGTTGACTATTTTTTTCCCGTCACAACTCTTGGGTAGGCAGGTATAAACAGGTAAATCGATACTAGTAACTTGCACCGGTGTGGTTAATAAATTAAAGTTAAATTAAAATAAAGATTATATCATTACCAACACGGTGGTATAGGGTTGTCTGCTAAAAATCAGTCCTGAATTCCGGTTGTCGAGTTTTAAAAAGTGAAATATTCCCCAGTGAACCATTCCATGCGATAGAAGAGTGCACAGCATTGCAGCTGTATGGAGTTCGTCCATACCGAAAACGAAGACGATTCGTTTATCCGTTTCTCCAAAAAATCGAATAAAGTCCCGGGGCGGCGGTACCTTTTATTATTAATCTGCCCCTAGGAACCCCTAAGACCCTTCAATGACAATAAAACAACATTTTCGACCCTACTAATGATATGTCGAGATCGAAAACCCGTAAAAAATAAAATTTTCTAATAATACATTTGCCGCCCCGAATTACGTTTAATTTTTGTTTAAGGAAACGATACATATAATCATAAAATTTTATTAGACTTTTCGATAGATAAGGTGGAGAAGAAGCCACAAAAAATTTCAATGATTTTAGATATATTTCGTGTTTTCAAGGACCGCCCCCGGAGGGGCGGCAGGAACGTCATATTATCATTTCAAGTCACTACTAGGAAATAATAGTCTATACCGAAAATGAAGACAATCCGTTTATCCGTTTCTCCAAAAAATCTAATAAAGTCCGGGAGCGGTGGTATTTTGCCGCCCAACTCGTAAACCGTTGTTTGTACAAAAAATTCTATAGAAGCATTTTTTCATATTTTCATAAAAAACATTCGAATATGTATTCGAAATGAAACAGAAAAGGTCGATTTCTACAACTCGTGACTTCGAGACTCCACCCCTCAGTTATGAATTCGGGAAACCTCCGATCCTGTCCCACAGCCGCCGTTTACCTAGCCTCATGTTCGTCGTTAGGAGTAAAAAAAATTGCCGCACATCTCACGGCCACACATCGAATCCGATCGACCTCAAATTGTATGTACGTATACTTCGCGATAAGGCGGCATCCGGTAATGTACTGCAAACACTTAAAAAAACGGGATACCGCCCCCGGAGCCTCTTTGAGACGCAGAATCGAAAAAAATTAGTCCGTCTTCGCATTAGGGGTTCCTAGGGGCAGATTAATAATAATACCGCCACCCCCTGACTATTCGATTTTTTGGAGAAACGGATAAAAGGATCGTCTTCATTTTCGGTATGGACGAACTACACACAGCTACAATGCTGTGTACTCTTCTATCGCATGGAATGGTTCGCTGGGGAATATTTCACTTTTTAAAACTCGACACCCGGAATTCAGGATTGATTTTTCGCATACAACCCTATACCACCGTGTTGGTAATGAAATAATCTTTATTTTAATTTAACTTTAATTTATTAACCACACCGGTGCAAGTTACTAGTATCGATTTACCTGTTTATACCTGCCTACCCAAGAGTTGTGACAGAAAAAAAATACTCAAACTAACATTTGCATATTCTATGGGCTTCATACTTTCGATTGGTATGGAATTTGTCTCTTAACCAAACCAGTGAAATGTTTAAAAAAATAATAATTTTTAATTGTTAATTAATCATATTCTGGACTGAATTTTTTTAGACAACCCATTTGCAATATATTTATTAACATATTTAATTGGATATAAAATACTTTTCATCCATTAATCAGCTCGGTAAAGGTCGTTTTATAGTGGGATCTTAGACTATTAGCAGGTGGTGATGATTAGCTATTAGTTTCAGTGTTGTTGCATATAATTTTTTAGATGTGTAGAATATCTTAGTAATAAATATTGTGCTATTATTTAGGGTGATAGACTTTCCGCGTAAATTTAGTTTTCGCTTGAAATATTATTGTTCTTTAAGTTTACACATACACTACTATTCGCATTAAATGACTACATTAAGGTTTTCATGTACTTTTGACAATAATTTCCGATATTTCGTAATATCACGTAACCTCGTGGATCTTCACAATAGTATAGTTGTCAATAAGATGAGCGATGATTCAAGACTTTGTTAAAGTTACACATAAAAGACACACATGCGATAATAAAAGGATAATTCTGTTTTCTTCTATTCATACTACTTTGGAAATAAACGTAATACCTGCTTATACTATTGACTGGGCACATCAGCAACTTATTTAATCAACACTATTGAAATCGATAATCACTGGAAACATCCTCGATACTATAAGGTATACATTTCATACAGGGTGTGGTGTCTTTAATACAGAAGAAATAAAATACAGATTTAGGTTTGTTGTGTAAATAAACAAATCGTCACGCAGAGGGATGAAATCTATAAGGAAAATCCTGTTTTGGGAATATTCCGAACAAAAAACTCTTATATTAAAAAGTCCTATATTCACGCTTTGCCAAGAAAATTAAACTTCGATTTTGTGGTGGAAATCCTAGTACGGCCCTGGCCAAAATGTTACCGTTTAACAGCTATACTCGCGACAAGAATTCAGACGACTTACGTGATATGAACAAATGAATAATTCATTATATTTTCATCAAAATATTTAAGAAACTGCAGCTGAGAGTAATAAAACTATATACTACACTAAAAGTTTGCATTGTATGCACTAAATTGAAAAAAAATATTTTTAACGCGACCAAATATCGAAAATTACGTTGTCAATAAAAATAATTGCGTAACCTCAGCCATGACGTAAGACGTCTGAATTCTTGCCGCGGGTATATGAATCTAGCGGTTGCCTATCCAAAGCCATGGTTGCCATATGGTATAACTTTACGGAAATTTGTTACTTCTTTGCAAAGGATAATATGTGATCTGAGTTTTTTGAAAGAAAACTCAGGGTATTACAGAAAATACTATTATTTTAACAGGTGATAGGCTGGATTTCTACTAACAAAATTATGTACAAACTCACCGCTTTTATAGAAAATTATATTAATTAGTGTGGAGGCAGACATGGCAGTACGGAACCAATTTAAGCAAATAAATAACACCTGACGTTTATTATTTTTTATTTAATGTAATTTACAATAACACTATTATACACTCTTTTGTTATTCAAATCAGAACAGCAAAACAAACACAATACAAATCCATAAATACCATAACGTAATACATCGATGTTTTTCATAGAACTTGACAATTTTAACATTTTTATCATATAACAAAAACCTCAATGGAAAAGCTAAAATGATTGGAATGCTTATTAAAGAGAAGCTTTGACATAAGTGCTCATAAATTGAGCAGATATTATAGTTTACAAAGACCTATTGTTCAAAATATAGTAGTTTATGTAACTACGCGAGAATGTGTTGTTGCTGTTGTTATTGTTATTGTTGTTGTTATTGTTATTATGGTCATTGTCATCGTCAGCGTTAGCGTCAGCATCAGCATCAGCATCAGCATCAGCAAAAATTTAACTTTAACACCCTGTAACTTCGTTAATAATCAGTTTTGGAAAAAATGTTATAGAAAGATCGAGGTGACTGAGCGGTGTTGGTTCGAGCCCAGCTGCCGGTAGACCGTATATAAGCTATATTCGTGGAGAGGTTTGGCGCCCTCTCTGCGGGTATAGTAGGATGGAAGAATGTTGGCTTGGGTCAATGTGAGAGATTGATACCGGTTGATATTTGACTACCCCCCTAATTAATGAGGTTTTCCAGGTTTCCCTCATTCCTGCACTGAATAGTGGTTAGGGCCTACCAACGTAAGTCGTTCCTAGGCGCAAATGCGGCCTGTTTAATAATAATATGCCGCCCCCTCTCCCGTACAAATCTCCGACTTCTGGGCTAATTCCTGTGATTAGAATGAGGGGTAGAGATATTATTATTATTATTATTATCCCTTGAATTTTTTGCTCATCATTTACGGACACCCTGTATATTAAAGTTGTCCTTGTGAAATTGAAACATATTCCTTGTTTTCTTGTGTAGAACTGAAACATTGATTACCATGGAATGATTTTTTGTATCTGTAAAGGAATAATTCAACAGTTGTCGAACATATAGAAATAAAGTTCATGGTCAGTAAAAAGAAGTAATATAGGATTTTAACTTTTCGGTTATAAAATGATAAATGCCTTACGAAATGTTTTACCTTACGAAATGTTTTACCTTTCTACATTTATGCTGAACACCTGTTCTCAGTAGTTTCCAGTTTTATTTGTCCCATAACTGCCATTCTGCCGGCTTATCCAGCCGAATCACTTGTGAATGCTAATGATAAATGGCTCTCCCATTACATACATGTATGAAAATAGAAAGGCGTACATTATGATTTTGCAGTACATCGATAGTAAACTTAATTAACTGAAACAAGTTTTCAGATTCTAAAAGGATAGATGGAAAAATAAGAGACGCTAGTTCAACATAATTTATAGAGCATAACTATTGAATACTTTTCAATACAGGCGCGAAATTTGGTACGGAGGGGTTTCTTGGGTCGAAAACATTTAATTTACTAATAGATTATCAGTAATTGATAGAGGACGCTACTTTGTATGACTCTAACTAAAGCATCACAACTTTTTAATGGCTCAATGTATATTTATTTTAGGAAAGGTTGTTTCACTACAAAAAGGTGATTCTTGTTCATTAGAGAATTACAGACCAGTCACTATTTCATTTTATTTTTCAAAAGTATTTGAATATGCTTTTTTTCAATGTTTGACTGCCTTTTTGGAAAAAAATAATGTATTAGCTGATAAACAATTCGGTTTTTGTGTAAATAAATCTACAATGTCCGCCATATTGTCTCTTTATAGTGATACAATAAAGTTTGTTGAGGCAGGCGAGTGCCCTGTTGGGATCTTTTGTGATCTAACTAGGGCATTCGACTGCTTCAATCACAATATATTACTGTCGAGACTTTATGAATACGGTCTGAGAGGTAAATCATTATAGTGGATTTCCTCGTTCATTAGATACAGAAAACAATTTACTTCTATTAACTATCTAGATGATAATTATGTAACATCTGTTACATCTAAGTGCAGTTGAATCAGGAGTGCCACAGGGACCGGTGTTAGGTCCTGTTTTGTTCATATTATATATTAATGGTGTTGAGACTATACTGGATAATGCTTGCTTATCATTATATGCAGACGATCTCTCTGGTTATATCACTAGATTTACAAAATAAATACGACGAAATTATGCGGTCCTTATGTGATTGGTTTAAACAAATTATGCGCTTTCATAATCGACAAAAAATGTGTGGACCTGTATGTGTAGAAGTTAATAATTCCATAGTTAAAAGTACCTCAGAACCAGTAAAATTTTTGGGTATTATGTTAGATGAGCACTTGACTTGGAGGCCACATTGTGAGAACCTCGTTTCATTTTTGAATGCAACTGTAAGCCGTCCATTTTGTGGTCGTATTATTCGATGTTGACTAGAGAATTGACATTTTTCTGAGAGATGCCCCCGATTAAATATTTTTAATGATCAAGGTAAGATATCATCTCCAAATGTAAAATAAAATCTACCTGCATCATATTCTTAATTAGGTGACACTGATTTCTGGCATATATGGAGCTTGTCATAGAGAAGAGTTATGTAACATAATAATATTCTTGATTTAGATACAAATCACAAAACAAATCACAAGATATTTGGATATGTACAGAAAATATGTGTTATATGTGAAAATATTGTTGGATCCAACTGTTTCATTTCCAGCGCAATCATGGGCGGGTAATTATGAATGTAATAAATTTTATTAGTGATTTGACCAAAGCGAGGAATATCGGATGATGATATGTATGGAGAGTTTAGAGCGCGAGGTCAAAATATGAGTGTAAGTGACGTTGAAATACGTATATCATTAACAAAATTGCACGTGAATAGCATATGTGTGCAAATAAAAAAGTGGTAAAGAAGTACAATTGTGAAACGGAAAGTGATGGAAACTCGCCGAAGGAAGATTATATTTTTAAAAAGAGTTTTCGACAAAAAAATCCGTATAAATGAAATCGAAAAGAGTATACTGATAGAAAGGACGAAATAGTGATATGGCGAAGAAACTACTTAAAATAAATATTAAAAAATAAGAATCTGGATCGAATAATATATTAAATTTTGACGAAACATGGACGTATGAAGGTCATACGGAAAGCGGTACGATATGATACAATAAGTGTTAATGTGTCATCGTTACGGTGACAGTGCTAGTAAACAATAGTAAATAGTGTGTATGTATTCTAAAGCCTTTTTCCTTTTGAATGCGGAATTCGCAAATATTTGCGCGATTTATTTAATGGTGGAACAATCTCTATTTGTAACAAATTTTGTCAACTACCAAAATTCGTGCAAAAATCCGTGTCTAAAAGTACGGCATTCTAATTTGTAGAGAGGAGATATAGATGGCACATTTAAAGTAAATTGTTAATGTGCTAGATTCAGCCGACTTATTTTTGATAATTTTGTGTGCTTTAACTCTTCTCAAGTGGCACGCTTAGGTAATCATACCATCCGTATCTTCTGTACTCATCTGTGTGTTGTGAATTAGTCACTCTCTATTATTTTCGACCTTGGGTAATTGGTAATATAAGATAAAAACTTTTGAAATATTCTTATTATTTTTATTATCTAACGCCTCGAAATTGGTAAAATCTGTTATATCACTGTTTCTACTCTAAATATAATGGATGCTATGTAATGCAATTATTTTTGTCATTTTTGTATATTTTTTATATCTGATCGCATTCAACCCCATTCACCCGTCGCGCTAGTCTACAAGCTAGCGATTAATCACTCTCTACAATTTCGGCCGCTGACTATAATATGCTTTCAACTAGTAGGTGCTCTGGATCTTCCGCAGAACTTTTAAGTCTTACTGGAGTTACAAAAGGTAGTTCTGCAGAACACGTAGAAAATGGACTGGACAAATTCTGTCCTAATATTATGATTGTAAATATAAATATGTAATTCATAATGATATTAGTATGATTAAATTGTAAAAAAACAAAAACAGAGCACACATCGTTAGCTAAATGAGAGTGAATGTTTAGTGCATCAATAAGTAAGTAACTACAGTAATTAACGTGCGACGGCACTAATAATAAGGCCCTCGGACGTTAATGAGACACTTTTTGCCAGGAAATTTTTACTATAAAATATTTAACACTCGACCTTATACAGGGTGTTTTTAAATGAAGAAGAAAAAATGGCACCAGTGAATGTAGAGCCAAAAATAAGATTATGAAAGGAAAAATACCTTATATGAAATTTGTACCCCTGAGACGATGTACCCTCGAGAAGAAGGAGATTGAAATTCACAATTTTTTTCTTTAACATGGGGAATGCTGGAGACACGAAACTTGGTATGAGTATCCTACTAATGAAGATACAACTTTTTCAATATTTTTTCGATCATTGGCGTATTTTATAAAGGAGTGAATCAGTCAACCCCATTGCAATATTTTATTAGAAATGTTGTATAGGAGGCAAATTATTTATTTAAAATTATTTATTGGGAAGACTAATTTATTGGACATTTTTTTACCTCTTGTAATTTTTCGATAAAACCGATAGTTTTCTAGTAAAAAAATTAAATGCGTCAGCGTCATCGTTCACTAAAGCGGTAATTGTGAAAATTTTTAAAAATAAAGTAGGCGGATGTCATAACAAATAAATTGTTATTTATCATATTAATAAATTGACACTTTCTGTCAAATAATAATTAGTACCAATTTTATAATTTATTATCAGAATAGTTATGGCAAATAATATTTATACCAATGGCGAATATGTCGACATCTTCCAAATGTTTTTCGAATCCAGAAAAAATAGTAACGGTGCAGTAAGATTATACCACCAAAGATATCCAAACCGACCGATTCCTCATACACAAATATTGGCCTCCGTGGAAAGAAGGCTTCGCGAAACTGGTAAAATTCAACCCAATCGTGAGGGTTCTGGAAGAAGGCGTAATATTCGAACTATTGCGGCTGAGGAAGCTATACTAGAACATCTAGAACAAAACTGTGGTACAAGCACAAGACAGGTGTCCAGGCAACTGCAAGTTTCTCACAGTCTTGTGTGGAATGTAGCTCATGAATCTTTTATATCCTTTTTACCATCCCATACAAGAATTGAATGACCCTGATTTACCTAATCGCATGGAATTTTGTCAATGGTACATTAATATTTCCAGGCCTTACTTAAATTTCATAATGAATATACTTTTCATCGATGAAGCAAATTTTCTGAGAGTGGGTGCAGTAAATCTTCATAATGTTCATTCATGGTCGGAAGAAAATACTCATAAAATATTTGTTTCAAAATGTCAACATAATTTCAGTTTAAATGTTTGGATGGGAATTGTAGGAAATACTCTAGTTCTTATTCTTCCACACAGGCTTGTAGCGGCCGAGTATCTTAGATTTTTTAACGAAAATCTTCCAACATTACTTGAGGATGTACCCCTCGCTACACGTCAGGTGATGTGGTATATGCACGATGGGGCACCTGCACATTGTACACTTGCCGTTAGAGAATGGTTAAATTTAAATTCCCCGAATCGCCGTATTGGTCGTGGACCTGATGCCTCTGTTTGTTGGTCTGGACGTTCACCTAACCTAACACCTATAGATTTCTTTTTGTGGGGACACATAAAAAGTAATGCTTATGCTACTCCTGTTGCTTTCTTAGAAGAACTACGCTTAAGAATATTTCAGGTAGCAGATGACCTTCGCAATAACCAAGAACTGTTTGTGCGAGTGCGTTATAACTTCAACAGACGTATTAGGTTATGCTTGAAGCAAAACGGAAATTATTTCGAGAATATTATTTAAATTTAATATTGTATTTCTTGTTTTTCGTTTGTATTAAATTTTATTTCAGATAAAGAACTTTACCTAATACATGTCCCATAGTCATAAGTTATCAAACATTTTTCATTAATTAATAGCAAATTATTCTTAATGTTTATTATTAAATTACCAGCGTATTGACAGAAAGTGTCAATTAATTAATATGATAAAGAATAATTTATTTGTTATGACATCCGCCTACTTTATTTTTACAAATTTTCGCAATTATCCTTTTAGTCTATTTTTTTACTAGAAAACTATCAATTTTGTCGAAAAATTACAAGAGATAAAAAAGTTGCGCAATAAATCAGTCTTCCTAATAAATAATTAAAAAAATATAATTTGCTACATATAAAAAATTTCTAATAAAATATTGCAATGGGGTTGACTGATTCACTCCTTTATAAAATACGCCAATGATCGAAAAAGTATTGAAAACTTGTCTCTTTATTAGTAGGATGCTCGTACCAAGTTTCGTGTCTCTAGCATTCTCTATGTTAAAGAAAAAAAATTAAAATGTGAATTTCAATCCCCAAGAGGGTATATCACTTCAGGGGTGCAACTTTCATGTAAGGTATTTTTACTTCAATCCTCTTATACATTTATTGGTATACTCGCGTCAAGAATTCAGACGTCTTACGTCACGGCTGACGTTACATATTTGTTTTTATTGTCAACGTAATTTTCGATATTTGGTCGCGTTAAAAACAGTCATTTTTTGCAATTAAGTGCAATATTTAATGCAAACTTTTAGTGTAGTATATAGTTTTATTACTATCAGTTGCAGTTTCTTAAATATTTTGATGAAAATATAATGAATTATTCATTTGTTCGTATGACGTAAGTCGTCTGAATTCTTGTCGCGAGTATACCATTTTTGCTACTTCATTTAAAAACACCCTGTATAAAACTTATTTATGTCGAAGCTGAGATATGGCGGTATGTAATCTTTCTGAATGTGATATCTTTGGATATTCTACGCTACATTTATTAAGACGACAGTGTCTACTCGATGTCCTTAATTTCACATTATATGATATAAAAATCAATAACATAAGTTGTTATTTATAGAAGGACAAATCCCAGAAGGGAGCCAATGAATTCTGCAAAAAAAATTAGAGGAATAAAACAAATTTATTATTGCTCTATAGGTACAGGGTGTCCAAAAAAGTGGTCAAATATGATAGGACCTACAGGGGGAGTCAAACTAATGCCAGTCTTCATATACATTATTAATACATTTAGATGAAAATATGACTGAAATTCAATATTTAATTTCTTACTTTGAAAAAGTTTTCTCTATGTATATTTTCCAAGTTTTAAAGGTAAGTTATATAAGAAAGAAAAAAATATAAAAATTTAAATTATCTACTCAGTAAAATTACATCTCTATATCTCTATATTATAGTTCTAACCCAAAACTTATAATGTACAATTCAATACAAATTATAATGTCGGAAATTTACGATGAGATTTAGCCTAATAGTTGTAAAGTGACATAACATAATATGGAATTTTATCCATTTAATTAATTAAAAACAATTTTGACCGATTTTTTTAACTATTTATATAAATCATAAACTTAATATAAAATAAAATTCAGAAATAAAACGTTTTAGGGCCCATATTTATAGAAACTTTTAGTCTCAAAATGAGATCCCCCCCTAAAGACTCTTGAAGTCCTGCTGTTTAAAAGTGAGACGCCCTCATCATCATAATGCCATTAATTTTAAGAAAAGATAGGGAGCAATGAGTATAATACAAATACGCGATTTAAAAAAATTTGAAATGCATATTTACACCAGAATAAAATATTTTGCTCTAAATAGAGCATTTACATTAACTCAGTGTCATTAAATTCCAATAGGGGCGCTAGCGTCAAAGTTAGATATTAATATTAAAGTTCTATGGTCTAGTTCACGAGTCTATGGTTCAATAATTTTTTATTTGAATTCGTGTAAGACAAATAGTTATTGTAAATTATTGGAGTGCCTAAAGAATTTCCTGGTAATTCTTAATTTAAACCTCTTTATTTTTTAAAGAATTGAAATTTTATAAATCACGAATCGATAAAAAAAAGGGTTAGTTGTCGCTCAAATTGCAAAAATATTGCATGTAATATGCCTAGTAAATAAAAAAGTGCATGAAATGCCCAGTTTCTGAAAAAATACGAATAATATATAAAAAAAATCAGTGTTTTAAATAATACATGTCACATATATATAATAAACATATGCAGTTTATATTTGGTATTTTTATTAGAGTACAAGTACAATACAGAAAAAGTTGAAAACCCTGTTAGCTGTTTTAAATGGTTTTCATTTAAAAAGTTGAGTGATATTAGTTGTGCCCTTTTGTAACTAATAACATTTTGAATCGCCATATCGTATCTATTATCACATTTGATTCGTATCACATTTCTACTTTTTTCCATCTGCAAATTTGCTTACATTTTCATCTTGTTTTCGCCTTTTCATGTACCTTTTCATGCGTTCATTATTTTTACAGTATTGGTATCGTATTTTCGTGTACGGGTAAATATAATGTTGAAACAGCTGTTTTTTGAGAATTTTCCATTGTCCTAAAAATAAGAATGAAACCTTATCAAATAATGAAAAATATACACTGAAAATAGATAATATATGCTTGTACTTACTCATACTAGTAATAGTATAACAATCTTCTGTGAAATGTTTTCAGCAGATCTTTTAGTACTGGGTTGGTTTCTTGCTGGACTCAATTGCTATTAACCATTTTTTTCAGCATTATTAGGGAACTTGCGAAACAGGAACTCTTTATTTTTATTAGCAACATATAAACACTGCGGTACACAACAGTTATATGGTATGTTTTTTTACGCAAATTGGAACACAACAATAATTAAATAACAAATATTTGTGAGGTTAGATTTAATACCTAACATTCATCGCAGCACTGCTTACATGTAAATGCTCTATTCAACTCGGTGTCGGCCTGACGCGACGTTGCTAAATTTAAATATTTTCCTATAGTGTAATGTGACGCACTTACGTCATGATCGCGGTGCGACGCAGTGTCACTACGACGCCTGAGCTGTGGCGGCGGTAACCTCGGGCGCCAGTTTCTGTTTACAGTGCAGAACTACGGTCCTAATATACGAGGTAAAAATGTACGGTACAGAGTCTGCGGTTATAGGTTAGCGGTTTCTACAAGCGGTTCTTACAAGCGGATGCTAAAAGCTACGTGAAAAATCAAGCAAGAGGAAGCAATCAAGCGGACGAAGCAACGATAACCTACAAAACTATAAACTTGGCCACTATTACTAACAACAAAAGCAACAATGTTGGCAGTGGGGCTCCTCTACACGGGTTACATGACGCTTGCGAAGCGGCTAGCTATAAGAAACTCTATGATTAGTTACGACCCGTGTTTCAACTCATACAGACGGATAGGAAAAATATTCTATGAGCCGAACTCGTGGCGAGGTAAAGTACGCCGGATGAGGGCAACGGCGCCTCTACCCTGTCGTAGTACAGACGGCTAGCTGAAAGACAAAGTGCGGTTAAGTGCTTGCAAAGCAAAGTATGATTAGCTACGACCCACGTTTCAACTCATACAGACGGATTGGAACGACATCCTATGAGCCGAATACGTGGTGAGGTAAAGTACGCCAGATAAGAACAGCGTCTCTACTTTGTCGTAGTACGGACGGCAATCTGAAAGGCAAGGATGATTAGCACAAAGTTAACAGTGGTCAAGTCTTCCCTAACCTTTCACTTACTTCCTCTGTTTGCGGACAGGCACGTCGGTTCAGTCGGAGCTGTCGGTCGGTATTGACTCTAGTGATGGCGGTAGGTACCTCTTCAAGTCCTCGTTTGGCTTGACGGGCATGCGCAGTAAGCGTGTGCGCAATTTACTTACTTATACTGGCTGGCGATGCTGTACTGGTCTGCTGATGGTGCTGACTGGTCAGGAACTGGATCTGCGGCTTCGACGGTGGAAGACCTAACGCTGCTGGACAGTCGGCGGCTGCGCATTGGTCCCCAGACTCGACTTGGAACAATAGCCAAGGGTGGCTTCTCTGATATGCTGGACAGGCAGGGATGCTCTCGTGGACGGCACAGAGGACCTAATATACAGAGGCGAAGGCTACCGTTCCCTCCAAAACTTAAAATATATACGTATGCGCCAATTCGCCATGTTTAAAGTGGTATTGTTATCAACCTCACTTCTTTGTTGTGGTTTGGTTATCTCTTTATTTCTGATTTATGCTTGGTTATTATTTGTTTTATATTAGTGTTAGTTGTGTTGTGCGGTAAATTGACATTATTAATTATAATTTCGGATTTAATTAAGTCTTCCCAATGGCTCGTAAAGGTGGAACTGCCTGTGCTTATTGTGCATGCAAAAATGTAAAGATAAATATATTATCTCATATTTAAATTATTATTGTATGTTATTTAAAATTTGATAATTTTTAATACAAGTTTATACTATATCTCTTTTTTCTGTTACAATGTGATTTTTTTATTTTTAATATTTGTAATATTTTTCTAATGTGAAAAATGAACTGATTATCGTTTGTAACTATTTATTGGACATAATGATAGGTTTTTGCTATAAATTTAATAACATATTAATAGTAATTTAAATTGAAAGCAGCTGTTCCATTTTCTGTGATATGTTTACTCTGTACAATTTGTATGTATAGGTATAGTATGTACCACATCATATTTGGAATAAAATTTTAAAATTGTTAACAGTTTAGCTACTTTCGTTCAAATTAATAAAATCCTACATTTCCTACATTGTTGTCCTACATTTTCTGTAAGTATAAAAGAGTGCTTTACAATTTTATGTCATTAAATTCACATATTTGCATTTTTAAATATTAAATTTCACGTATTCATAACTACAACTACATTGCATCTGTTTTGATAAAGTCAAAATAATATAATGTTATTTTAATAACTTTATGAATTCAGGAAAAATTATAAAAATTTCACATTAGATATATCTTTAGAATTAATTGATTTTTTTCTATATAAGATAAACGTGGATACTTTTTTTATAAAGAATAAAAACATACATACATATGTTTTCTTTTAATATTCCTATCCGTTCAATTCTATGACCTTTTTCTCTTAATCTCACCCTTTATTCACCAGTCACATCCATAATTTTCTTAAGTTATTTTTTCTTTGCACTCTTATATTTGACATTTTTAAGTAATATAGTTCTCTCAGGCTATAAGTTTCTGAAATAAAATTTTTTCTTAGTGTATACGTAAGTGGTTCAAGATCACCCAAATAAAGCCTGCTAACATCAAAGGTACCGCCTTTGCTTTCGCCTCTGTATATTAGGTCCTCTGTGAGGACGGCTGGCCAGGAACTGGATCGTCTACCGGTCAGTTGACAGTCCTCAATGCTCGTACCAGGTTGGCGGATGCGCAGTAGTCCTCAGGCGAGACTTTTACAAGTCTTACCAAGCAGGGGCTTTTCTACGGCTCGTCAGAAACTTTAGCTTCAACTTCAGAAACTGAAAAATCTCGCAGGTACTGGAGTGGCGGATAGGCAGGACTGCTGTCGACGACGGATGGCCAGGAACTGAATTGTCTACTTGATGTTTGCAAGACTTCGGTGCTGCTGACAGATCGGCGGCGGCGCACTGGTCTTCCTATTAGACTTATAAAAATCTTACCCTGCTAGTAGTCCTTACGAATTTTTCTAGTCGATCAGTGACTAGAAAAGTTTCAGCTCTCTCCCTGGTACTGGTGGGGTCGCGCTGTAAGACCGCTCGCTTGGGCGGCCGCGGTGGGACTTGTCTGCCGGTTCAACGCGGCGTGTCTCTCTACTGCGAGAATTAAGCGGCTGCGCGTTCATTCTCGCGCTCGACTGAGACGGTAAAATTAAACAAATTTCAGCGGTCAGGTGGCATTTTATTAATAACATTAGAAACGAAAAATCACTTCATTATAGTAATTAATGCTATACATTATTTTTTAAAGGTATGCAATTAACATATTAAGTTTCAACAAAAAATAATTAATATTGAAATTACAAAACTCCAACAGATCAAAATAAACCATTCACATTTCATTACATAAATAGTGAAATAAAATCCAATACTCGTAAGGCTAAATTATTAAGAGAGGCTTAAACGTTTTTTATATTTTAGAGGCAACGCTAGATGCAAGTCTGTTCGACCGTTCCGCTAAGCGCATTGCAACCGTCCGAATTCCTTACATCTTGTTTTGCCTGCTTTGTATTTCATAGCATGATACTATTTGAACGTAAGCGGCTCTTTTAGCAGGCTTTAACTTAAAATGCACTTTCTTAGTTTCAAATTTATAAAGTCAATATCAATTATTTTTAGAAACATAGTGTGTATAAATTAGTAAAATAATTCGCCGCTTTTAGGATGCCCATTTATTATGTTTCCTATACGCTTTAAACCTTAGTGTACTCGTGTCAAAAATATGGTATGCATTCAAGAAATTAGATTTTTTCTAAGAAAACTGCCTATAATGGTCAATATATAAGAGATTTTGTACTCTTCCACTAACTTGGTATTAATACTTGCATATAACTGCATGAAATAATGATAGTTTTTTGGAATACCTGAGAGGAATTTTTTCCTCTAAAATTTAGCCCACTGAATGTTTCTTTTACTTGATTTAAAGTTGCTATTTGCTGTTCTAATATTTTCCCATAAGATTGGACGTTAGTGTGTATGAAATCATAATTATCAAACCATAAATTGATTATATTAATTACTTATCACCGAAATCGTCAGCTTGCTGTTCATTGCTGAAAATGTACCTGCTATGCGGGGTTGTTGTAGTATTTGATAATAATTGCCCAGTCAAAGCGAACATAAAATATAATATAATATCAAATAAGTATAATTACGAGTATAAATAGATATTAAAAGTCTACGGAACACTAAAGTTGTAGAACAGTTTCGACAATTTTGACTTTGACATAGAAGCACTACATACAAACTTTCCTCCGAGTGACGCCTAGTAATGGGATCGCCCCACTCCCGCACAGTTATCAGGCAACCTAATCCTTTTTAATAACCTTGGGCGTGTCCGCCGTCGACTGCATGGTGCATACGGCTCGACTTCTCTCTCTCCCTCATCCACATTCCACATCAGTTCCAATTACATTTTCACGATTCCACGTGGTGAAGGTTTGTTGAATTTCATGTTTGTGTCGCCAGTGTAGTTTATAATTATTAATAAAATTTGCTATTTACCTAAATTAAAATGCAATTCAAGTTGGGTAAAGTAAAGTAGTGAAAGACCGCGCTAGTCCTCTGCTGAACAGAGCCGTGGAAAAATTTATAAAAAACATTTTATTAAACATATGTGTTTTCCGTATACGTCTGTGTTATTCGGTACTACTGATCATGACTAATGGATTTGATTCTAATTCATATTTATAATTAAATGCGATTTGGATTATTTGGGAATATCAACGTACGAGCTCAGCATGATTCTGCTTTCAAGAACATAACAAAAACGAACGAACATTACGACGGCATGATGATTGAATTTTATGTCAGAACTTGACAAAACGCATAATGAATACCATAAAAATGCATGTGGTGTTAGTAATGCTGCTCAACTTCTATCAGCTTAATACTCGTACGCGTCTTCAGAAAATTTGTAGCGCACCAGGAGCGTCGTGTTACCGGTTATTATGGGGTGATTTGTTTATCTTTTGAAAGGTCGTGTAAATTTTTTTTACGTGGTTAAAATTAATGACATGAGTGAATCACCCTGTATATAGTATTAAGCCTTAAACTGACTACGGGTGCCACTACCTTAATGACTAAAATATATTTACCAGTGTATAAAAATGAAAGATTAAAAATAATCACATGAATATTCAAGTTTACCGAACGGGCTTCAGTTGCGCTTCTCAAGCAAGCGTTTCACACGGGCGCATTCGCCAAAAATTAGAATCGGTGAGCGAGCGTTAAATCTATCTAAATCTAGCATTTGCAAGCAGCTGCACTACATACGCTGCCTATGATTAGATAGCCCTAAAGCGTACTCAGTTTCAGCTAATTGGCCACCCATTCAATTCTGATGGGCAAGAAAAACATGAATGAACCGGCGACGCACCTGCGCAGCTGCGGGCCTCAAATTGGCAAGAAATAAATCGCGGACGCTTAGTGCCCCGTCGACGCCACGCGATCTGCCTGAACAGTTGCTGGTGGTTCCGTGACTTTGGCCGAAGTGACACACTTTCGTGAAAAGCGCGCGCTTAGATTTTGAAGCAAATTAGTGGCCGAGCTGCATCCGGTGCTGCCTGCTGGAATTATTCATTTCTGTAAGTTTTTTCCTAGGGATAGGCATAAATTTCTGTACCGAGAAATATGTATTACAACATTTAAAGAAATAAAAACAATAACCATATAGCAAAAAAAGGCGGGTAAAATTTTGCACGGAATTTACACTATTTTTGGTCCAAGGAAGTCTTCACGGAAAAACGGCAAATTTTACCCGAAATTCGATAAATTTAACAAAAATGCTTGAAATATATTATAACAAATATTTAGTAGAGTTTACTTACAATAGTGTAAATCATACAGTTACTATATGCGGTGTAAATTTTCAAACAACAGGCGTTAATAACTACACTGGCTGGTGTAAATTTTATTAAAATGTACAGGTTGTTCTTTCTTCTATATTTTGACATTCAGGTGGAAGATTTATTATAACTAAAAGAAATAATGATACAAAAATTTTGAGGACTCTCCTTTTGGATTCTTCTTAAAATAAACAAAAGCAAATGCCCCTATGCATTTTGACATTTATTTGTTTATTTATATTAATCCAAAGATGGTATGGAAATAACTTTTGTATTTTTTATTTATTGTCAAAATATAAATGAATACCCCCATTTACACATTATAGTACCAACTTATAATTGTATGTAGTTTAAAGTTATACTATACGTGGCACCTACATTTGGCCTTTATAGGATGTTTTCAAAACCCTTTCATGATGAAATTTCAAACAAATGTATAGCTAATTATTTTCTATTCATAACCAGACATAAAAAAGTTTTTAAAGTTTTTTTTTTAACTAGCAAGATGCAGTTTTACTAGAAGAAAATTTAGTTAGTTGAAAAAAATCTGATACCATTTGATGCTGCTGCTAGAAATGAATCACTGCTCCACTTTTGTATATTAATGTTTAGACTGCCATTTATACTTACCATCTACCAAATCTTCTATTTTGATAGGTTCAAATTTATTTAAAAAATATTTTTCCAAAGTTGATTCTTAAATATTTTTACACATTTAACATTTCTACAAATAAATTGTGTAAAATTTTACATCGTATTATTTTACAATTTCCAAAATAGTAGCGTGAAGAGTCGATTTCTTGATGTGATGTAAAATTTATTTCTGTAACTTTGGAGCTACTATAATAGGTATATACCTTCCATCAACACGCACTGATAAAAATTTGTTTATAATTTCACATAAAGTTTTGTGAATTTGTGACCAGTGTTTCTGTTCAATTATATAATAATTTTGTAAATAAAATAAGTACACAGTAATATTACAGAAATAACATGGATACAATTCCATAATATGTTAGTGATTTTACCCAACTGATATGCTAAATTCCACTGTAAATTTCCAACACTGTAATTTCTATTGCAATTTTTAGGCTGAAATTTTGAAATACCTATATGTGATTTTACTGAGTAATTTTAATATTCTTATATTTTATATACCTATGCTAACCTTAATAACTATAATTGAAAAATATGCATAAAGAAAAGTTTTTCAATAACTAACATTATTTCACATTATTCATATATGAATATCAGTGTGTAAAAAAATTAAATAATGTGCAATATGCGCGTGTTAAAAAGATATATACCAAAGAGTCATTAATCAGTTCAAATATTCTCATTGTTTATTCCGAATATTATTTTTGTAGCGATATAAAGAGTGTGTCGACAGATGAAGTTGAAAAGTGCGAAATCTTTTTACTTTTAACTACATGGAAAGAAGTTGCTCGGGATAAAAAATTCTGCTTTAAAATAAACAAAAATACAGATTTAATTCAGTTTTATATAATGTGCAGGATGTCTCTTACTGTTACTATTAGAAATATAGTAGATTTTATTATTACAATTCAATAATAAATACACTACGAGAATTATATTATTAAATATGTTTCTCATTTTGACCATAATAATATTTATGTTATTTCCAGGTAAAATATTATATTTCATCACTTTAAATTTTTGTAGCATCTATGTATTCCCCTGTAATAATATAAGAAATAACGGAGATTTCTTACACGTTATGTAGAATTTTAACAGAGTTTTTTAAAGACAAGGAAATAGGCGTCGGTGAAGTTTAACATATGTGGTTATTTGAATTGTGAAAATTGACGACTTATTAAATTTACATTTAATTCGTGGTTTTAATAAATGCACATCGAAGGTAAGTTCTAATATTTAAATCCAACGAAGAATGATAAAAGAAGTAATCCACACTGAAAAATAATTTATTTATTATTAATCAGGCTTATTAGCAATCAATTTACTGCATATTGAAACATGGCGAAATATATATTTATTTATCATCAATTGAGTGTATATTTTAATAATCATTAATTACATTTAATATAGAGACAAGTATACATATTAGTAGCAAATAATAATTATTTGGTACCGTAACTTATATTTGAGAATAATATCTGAATAAACCTACACACAAAGGTTTAAATAAAATCCACGTTTAAATTTGACTCTTCGCTTTTACATAGTAGAAAAACCATGTTTATGAAGTACCCTACGTCCATACACCACACAATTTGGGCGTAGTACTAACTATACTGACTAGAAGTCTAATCTAAAGGGATCGTCTCAGGTGTAAGCAAATGACGTAGATCTTTGCTTGTAGTTATGCGAATAAAATATTACAAAGGGGCTTACTTAGGGTCGAAATATTAATTCTTGATAATATAAAGAAGCTTGTTTATAAAAAACGAAGATTCTTAAAAAATATATATTTAATATTGGTAAATACATTTCAGAAATCAGAAACTTATACTTATTTTAAATGCTTGATTACATATTAATAAAAGAAACACTTGCCCATTAACTATAAATCATTTTTGATTTTTGATCACTAATTGGTATATTGTGTCAAATTTTTAATACAATCGCAGTTATTTAATAATATATGATATTCTTAGTTAATAATTACAGTTGGAATATATATTTTGCTTGTGATAAATAAATCGTCGTAAAAAAATAAGAGGATAACAAATTGTCTGTAATTTCACATAACTTTACGTTGGCAATTTCTGACCAGCGCAAAGTTACGCAAAATCAAATAATTATTTTGTAAATGATACAGTTCAATTGTCGGTCATCTCACCTATGGCATACTGATGAGGGCTAACAAGCCCGAAACCGGTCTATGTCTGGTGGTGTGTCCGACAAGGGTTCTTGGCTATTCACACAGATACTGCAGGAGTAATTCAATGCCGCTCGGGGCATTAGTCCGCAGAGTAGTTGTTTCCTGCAGTATCATTTACAGATTTAATGGCTCGCCGCCCAGGGCGAGAGGTCTGCGTTAAGAACCTGCTGCAATGTAGGTCGCTTCCTGTAAGTCGAGTCGCTTAGGCCGAGCAGGAAGTAAGCAGACCACTTTATATCTCACCTGCAAATAATTATTTTGTAAATGAAATAAGTACACTGTAATATTACAGAAATAAACATGGACACAATAATATGTTACGTAATTTTACACAACTGTTATGCTAAATTTCATCGTAAATTTCCGACACTGTAATTTGTATTGTAATTTTTAGATTGAAGTTTTTAAATATATATGATTTTATTTAGTAATTTTAATATTCTTATATTTTATATATACTAACCTTCATAACTATAATTGAAAAATATGCATAGAGAAAAGTTTGTCAATAACTAACATTATTTCACGTATATAAATATCAGTGTGTAAAAATATTAAATAATGGATAATATGTGCGTGTTAAAAAAATGTATACCAAAGAGTTAGTCAAATATTATCATTTTGTTTATCCTGAATAGTGTATAAAAGCCAATTTAAAAATGTATTAACATTATTTTTGTAGACATACTTATAAAGAGTGTGTCGACAGATGAAAGGAGAAAAAACTTTTTTCTTTTAACATTATGGAAAAAGTCGCTCGGGTTAAAAAATTCTGCTTGATAAAATATACGAAACTGCAGGTTTAACCAAAGTTTACAAAATAAATATATAAGTTGTTTCACTCTCGAACATGTCCCGCCTTATCAATTCCTCTCTTCTCACCCCCTTCGGGGACCGTTCGGTACTTAAATGTGTCATGTAAATTTTAGACTCAAGCATTTTTGGTTCAAGCAGAGTTTCTGATAATACCAAAACTATGTTGGCACCAAAATTTCAAGATGCTGAAGTTCAAAGTGGTACCCTTATTCTAATTGATACTTGTGCACAAACAGTATATAATAAAAATGGTATGTACAGTAACATCTTTAAATAAATTGAAATAATTTGTCTCAAATTAATTAATATACGTATAGAAATACCCAAATCACTAAAATAATATTAAGTACTAAAAAATGGCCTGGACATACTTATACATTGGGTTTTCGTTTGAGTATTTTTTTTATTGCAAGGAATATATAGTTTATTATATTACAAAACAAGAATATAATGCGTTTTTATTATATTTCAGATCAAAACTGCCAAACGGTACAAACACTTTTGTGTAGGGGTCCAAGAAAACCAGCATTAAAAGAGCAAGTAAAAATACAATATGCGCCAAAAGTATGGAATAAATTCAATAAAAACGAAACAATTATTTTTTGGGAAAAATCCTCGAACAGGTCGATTTTTTTTTAAATGGCAACACCATATTTTTTTCCTTGATTTTGAAAGATCGTTTAATTCTCTATCAGACAGTACTAAAATTTTGCCCTCTTACATAGGAAAGTTTTCGAGTAAATGACTATTGAATGTTAGAAAACGTAAATTTTATCCATAAAAAAGTAACAATTCTGAGGTATGTAAAATAAAATACAATTGATTAAATTTTATACTTAAATTAAATGTTCGAATTGCCATCCACCAACTTCTTGACAATGCGCAAGTCTGTGAAGAAATTCTTCTTGCACATTATGAATGATTTCTGGGGTAACTCTGCGTATTTCGTCCCGAATGCGATTTTGAAGTTCTTCTAAATTACGTGGTTTATTAATGTACACTTTTGACTTCAAGTATCCCCATAAAAAATAGTCAAGAGGTGTAAGATCTGGCGAAAAACTAAACTTGATAACGTTTTTGCTTTATTTTAATTGATTTACGTTTTCTAACATTCAATCGTCATTTACTCGAAAACTTTCCTATGTAAGAGGGCAAAATTTTAGTACTGTCTGATAGAGAATTAAACGATCTTTCAGAATCAAGGAAAAAAATATGGTGTTGCCATTTAAAAAAAAATCGATGACGTCATTACTCGAAAACAAATGACATTTGAAAATCGCATTTTACGCTAAAATATGTATTTTTGAAATTAAAAATCGACCTGTTTGAGGATTTTTCCCAAAAAATAATTGTTTCGTTTTTATTGAATTTATTCCGTACTTTTGGCGCATACTGTATAACAAACATCGATGTGGATGTAATTAATAAACGCAAGCGAAACGAGCGGTGCGCTTGCTTCTAAAAAAAATGCTACATATCCACTTTCTTGAATAACATTCGTTTATTCAAAAAACTCGTAAAACATGAATATGTAAATTATTTTCCTCAATATTTTCCTTAAAAAAAAGTCCGCAAATGAAATTATATATCATTAAAGCGCAAATTAGTAGTCAAATCAAATTATATATATATGTGGATATAA
Organism: Monochamus alternatus; assembly: GCA_037114965.1. Classification (NCBI taxonomy): domain Eukaryota; kingdom Metazoa; phylum Arthropoda; class Insecta; order Coleoptera; family Cerambycidae; genus Monochamus; species Monochamus alternatus. The sequence continues at coordinate 113,484,259 of CM073426.1, forward strand.
TTAATATACGCGACCGAAGCGACCGGGCGCGCTCAATTTTAAAAAAATGCTACAAATGAACTTACTTTTTATAACTTGAATAACATTCGTTTATTCACAAAACTCAAAAAACATGAATATGTAAATGATTTTCCTCAATATTTTCCTTAAAAAAAATGTCCGCAAATAAAATTATATATCATTAAAGCGCAAATTAGTAGTCAAATCAAATTATCTAATTATCATTTCTATAACAGATTTCCCTTATTCTAAAGTCAAAGGAAAATGGAAATTTTCCGTAAATTTTTACATCAAATCAAAGCCGCAATTTTATTAATTTTGTATTTCTAGAGCAGCATGTAATATAAAGACATTTAAAAAAGAAATTTTTGAGGTAATTTTCAGTTAAAATATAATATAAGAAAAATTCGAGTTTTCCGGAAAACGAAACATTTCCGCGGAAAAAGAAAATTGGTTATATACTAGTAATTTTGTGTAGAACCTTCCTATAGAACAATTTCTTTTGTAACTGATTTCCCTTAAACGAAAGTTAGGCCGTATTTGCTAACAAAGTCGCAGACGTCCTTCTAAAAGCATGTCCAGTATAGGATTTTGGATCTTGCAGTTTTAAATATTAGGCAATTTTTTTGTGGTATTTGCAAAATAGTCAAAAAGGGACTTTTTCATTGGTCTCTTCAGTGATTGTGAAAATTCGACTAATATGTATTTTGGTATCAGGCACTTTAACAATGACAACTGAACCTTCATCCGTAATGTCATCAACTGTCATCTTCATAAGTTCATCACGCCTAAGAGCCCCAGCGACTCCCATTATCATCACCGCTTTCATCATAATATAGGTTTCATCGGGGGAGGCAGCAGGAATTCGTTCATCTCTTCTCTGGTAAATACCTTTGATTTTTCACTTCTTAAATTGCGATATATCGACACCATAAATTTAAGTTGATCGTACTTTTAAGCATAGAGTACTATGCCCATAAGCTTCCCGGAGACTTCAATCTTAAATTTCTCTGAACAAAATAAGCCAGGAAAGTTTTTGCAGATATCCCCGCTTTCTTCTCATTCAACCATTTCCTGAAGTCATCATATACTTGTTCATACCTCACCTTTGATTTTGTGAGAATTAATGACCCACAACCTATTTGATACGATTCTTCAATGTTCGAATCTACCTCTGAATCGTCTTTATCAGCCATTATAAGCTCAGTTTTGACAACAAAACACAAAGTTGTTCAAATTTCAAATTGTTTTTTTGGTTTCTAACAAAATAAATTCAAAACACGCTAGATAGGCCACGCTATTTCAGCAATCAAGATAATTTTATTTATTATTTTATTTGATAAATATACACTATACGGTTGTTAAGTGGCTAACAGAATCTTGCAAAACTTTTCCTCGATTCTGTTATACCCCACTTACCAACCTAAAAGTGTAATATACACATTGGCTAATAACACCACTTATTTGTAATAAAGCAGTATTTGAATTCCATGTAAATGGAAGTTAGCCAAAATATTTTCGACTTTCATATCGAGTGATACATCAGACTTAATGAAGTATACCCACCCTTTCCTTGAAACTTTGTTGTTGGGGATTACGCTTTACAGTAGACTTTAATGTGCTATAAAATCATTTTTATCGAAGGCGTGACTGAAGTAAGTCAACTATAACTAATTTAACTACATTTAATCAAAAAGTTTGTAATGTCCTCAATGAACGAGGCAGAATATTCTGAACGTTGATACATTAACTTATTGCTCTCTATGTAATATATTGCTGCTCATGTACAACAGGTTATACAGGGTGGTTCAGTCATAATGTCATTATTTTTAAGAGAAGATAGGGAAATATAAGTATAATATTTAATAATATAAAAAAAATTTCTAATCATTATTTAAACTCCCTTTTCAGACTGTTACTGATCGCTGGCGGCAATTCAATTCGGTGTCGGCTTGACGAGACGTTACCAAATTTGTTTAATAATTTCATTTATTTTTAATGGCATACAGGGTTAGTCAGTAATAATGTCATTAATTTTAACCACGTATTCGGAAGGCCTAATAAAGACAGAATATCGAAAAAAATTTTTTTACTCGACCTTTAAAAAAATAAACAAATCACTCTATAAAAATCGGTAACACGACGCTCCTGGTACGCTACAAACTTTTTGATGTCGCAGCCATACGACAATCGAATGCCGGAGGAAACACCGTTGCCACATCATGTTTAGATACAATATCGTCTTAACACTTCAGCGTGTTATTTAAATTTACCACCATTTATTCGCAATCTGCATTTGCCGCATTTCTTTCCCCCAGTTTTGGAGATCACACCACACATTTGGAGGGGGGATGGAAAGAACACAAGCACAAGCAGTAGTTTGTTTATTTCGGTCTCGTGTATTGGTTGTAAATTCACAATTAATTATATAAATTTCTAAATATGCGGAAAGGCAGTTTTATACGGAGAATACGAGAATGTTTACAAAATGTATGCCGCAGCTGTTGAATATCGGAGACGTTTTATAACAGTGTACAAGTACTTCAACGCTTTCGCGATACGGGTTCTGTGAAACCGCGTCTACTATTTCTATAAGAACCATTTCAAGGCGATTGGTGATATCCCAAAGCAAGGTCTGCAGAATATTACGTAAAAACTCATTGAACTCTTATCAATTTCAGAAAGTTCAGACTTTACAACCTGCTGATTTTCCCAGCCGTCTTGAATTTTGCAATTGGCTGACCCTAATTTTATTAATAAAGTGCTATGGATGAGTGCATCTTTACTCGAACTGCAATTTTAAACAGGTTAGTACCATACCACTAAAAATTTATATTCAATTGTAAAACGTAGTGAAAACGTAATATTAAAATTATTAAACTGTAATAGCATTCGAAAATATTTATTTATTATCTAAGTAGGTCAAAATTCGATAACTTTTATGAGCGTCAGATCAGAGGCGTGCTGTTTCGGTTTTGGACAGTTTTTTTGCCGACAACACGAAGATTTTTTATTACTTAGTATTTAAACACGAAACACTTTTCATATTCTCTTAATAATTTACTTATTGGATATATGCTTTTTATGTAATGTACCTAAATGGTTTATTACTCGGTTTTGTAATTTCAATGTAAAATATTTGTTAAACTGTGACCAAGCTAATTTCTTTGCAGTCATAACAGCCACATTTGGTCGGAGAAAAATCCACATGCTAGTCGTCAGTTTAGCTTGCAGAAGCGATTTGTTGTCAACGTATAGGCAGGAGTGTACGAGGACCGTATATTCTACAAGAAAACCTGAATGAACCGCGTTATTTGCAATTTTGAATAGAATTATTTGATTTCATTGGATATTAACATTTTAAATTATTATTGGCTGAACTGAGCAAGAAAGATATGAGATTCTAAAATAGTCAGTACTAGGAAAATATTTCAATTTGGCAACGTAGCATCAGGTCGACATCGAGTTGAACTGTGAGCTGTAAACGACCTAGGCTGTGAGCGGTCAGTGACAGTCTGAAAATGGGGGTTTACATAATGATTTGAAAATATTTATTTTCGGCGTAAATATGCATTTAGATTTTTTTTAATTGCGTATTCGTATTATACTCATTATTCCCTATCTCCTCCTCCTTAAAATTAATGACATTATGACTGACTCACCCTGTATATGCACTTTAAACAACGAATATTCAATTATTTTCCAACGACTACTTGATCCTTCCACAAATTGTTTAATGAAAACTACTTATTTTCAATTTCTCTATTCCCTTGTATATTTATAATTATTCTATTAATATATCCTATGTCTAATAGATACGGCCAGCAGAATGAGTTAATAACGAAATAATCGTGGGCGACATTACTCGCTGAGCAGTATTATCCGGTTACCTATAGTTTTTGCTGACTTTTCTTTCTCTAATTTCAGGATTTGTTATGAAGTTTTTAAACTGATTTGGCGGTTTTTTATTCCAAGAATGATTGATTGCTGTCCAATAGAGATCCTTATGGGCTCTAGCGTTGGCGGAAATCAATATTTTTTATTCACATTTCGTAACAAAATCATTCCGGACATGTATTTTATTTTCTTTTTTAAAGATCTAACGCAGAAATGTGGGCGAACAAGTTTCCACTGAATCCTCACGTTCTAGTTACCAATAGGAACAAGGGTATTTTCCATTGTTTAATTAATTACTGGCCAGAAAGCATGCCGCTGTTTGAGAGTTTCCTACTCTCCAAAATTAGCGGAAATCCGTATCCTTTGTACAACTTTTACAACAAAATGCAATCCGTAATGTTTATAAAATGACCAGTTATATTTCGGTTAAAATCGGCTTTAGTTATCAACCTGAAGAAGATGAAAAATTATAATTTTCATGTTATGGAAAAACAGGGCTGCTTCCAAAGGGACGCCCGGGGGAAGCCCACCTCTCTGTGATCTTTTCTGTAGAAAAATTGATATAAAAATTTAGATTAACGCACATTCGAAAAAGATAATGACTAAAATTATCGTTACCTATACAGGGTGGTTCAAAACTTATCTAAACAAATTTGGGAATAGATGCGTCATGAAAAATGGAGTCAATATCGTAAAAATATTATTTGTAAAGCCGGATTCATGAAACGGTCGGTCGTAGCGTTAATCGGACTAACCAGCTTTGCGTCCTTGTAAAGCGCGTTAGTCGGAGTAACCAGCGTTGCGCCGGTGTAAAGCTATTCACGAAAAAATCCGATGCTAGTTAGGCTGTTTATTTACGTCCATATTTGCGCCAAAAGTTAGACCCAGTACCTGTCTAAAAATCGCGTAACTTTGGCCTCTAGTTCCTTGCGTTTGCTATTGTATATTTACTATTTATATTCAAAAACTACTTTTCAGTGCTACGGATTAGTTAACATATCACAAAGTAAGTATTATACATAGTAGAGAATAGGAGTACGCCTTTTATTTAAATTGGCGCAACAGAGGCGTAAATTTTTTGACTAATTTCCGCTATGGTCTGTTTAGAAATGAAAGAGAGTAATAAAAGCTTAGTATGTATGCAAATCGTAAATAAATGTAGTACTGGTGCTTATATTCAATATTTTTATATTATGTATTATCGGTATAGATGAGGTGTACTTTTAAAAAAACTTGTACTTGTACTAAATTGTAGCAGGTAGTTAAAATTTAATCCCCGACAATCCGTCTTTGTCTATGCCGCTTCAATTTCTCGGTCAATTTCTCTTATAAGTAAACAATATAAAAACAGCATTTCAAAGCTAGAGGCTACTTTAAGCATCATAACCGGGTTAAGAGGGTTTTTAGTAATAAAATTATTTAATATTATTATCAAAATATTTTGAAAATTTAAATTATGGTGAGTAAATGTAGTGTTGTATAAATGTACAATAAAGAAAATACCTATATTAAAATTCATCCTCTGAATATTCTGATGAATTATCTTCGTCTCCTAGATTGATAACGATAGGTTCCACAGTAACGTCAACTAAATTATCGAGTTCCCACATTTTCTCCTCTTCTTTTTGTACATGATATATACATCTTTGCCAGTTATCTGCAGTTACTCGTTACTTAACTCGTCACTTAATTTAAACGTCGTATTATTTCGCGCTACATCTTCTTTTACCTGCGCCCAGACTAATTCGATTGGGTTCACAGTGATAAGGTGGTAACCGTAGTACCGTTATTTGGCGATTTGTTGCCATTTCATCGATAACATATTTTTTCTGATCTTTATTAAGATTGACAATTGTCAAAAGTTCCTTTTTCACCATATTTGTTTCAAAAGAAATGTTTTTTCCGGATAACCATTGAATTATATCGGCTTTGCTACAAGCAGTCGAAGGCGTCCTCTTGGTTTGCCGTGAATGGTAACTGGCATTATCCATGACAATTACAGACCCCGGAGGAATAAGATCCAACATCCGTGTAAAATACTCTTCGAAAACATCTGCAATCATGTCTTCGTGATAGTCACCTGTATTTTTAGATTCAAATAAAAGTAAACCGCCATCTACAAAACCACTGGCACTACCTATATGTGTCACTATTAATCTTCGCCCTTTACCTGAAAGTGCCTTGAACCCTGTTGAATGAAAGTCCATCCAAAAATGCTTGTCGAAAACTTTTTACATTTTTATCTTGCCATAATTTTGCTGCAGTATATCCCTCCCAAATTTCGTCTAGATATTAAATATTCCTCCCTTCGTCACGGAATTTTCTAATTGATCTTAAGTAGGATTTTCGCCAACAAATAATTTCATATTTATCGATAAGAACTGACTTCCTGTTCTGCTTTTCCCAGCAAAAACTCAACTCTCGTAAGACGGTCCATAATTTGCTTCTACTGATTTTTGGTTGTCCTCTGAAAGTTCACTTAAAATTTTATTTAGCGTTGGTATTTCTTTTTTAAAATAAAATGAGTGTACTTTTCTGCGAACGACATTTTTGAAGAAATCATCTATTACGACTTTTGACCTCCCTATAGATGATTTACAGTATCTTGTTCATTTTTGTTTCCTTTAAAACTCTGTAGATAGTCGATTTTCCAATCCCTGTCATTTTGGAACACTTTTCCACGATGTCGTCAACACTGTTGGTACGATTTTGGTGTTTCAATGCATTAAATACATTTAATATAATAATCTTCTCATTCTGAGACAGCGCACATCTTTTCACGCGTTTAGCAGGTACGTAATCTGACAAGCTCGACATTTTACCCAAACAATATTATATCCACTGACACAATAGTCGAATTTTACTCTACTGCACTAGCACGTCTTCGTATATTCAGCTCTAAGACTGGATTGAATGTACACCGATTATCTGTTAGCATTAGTGTTACCCGATAATTACCTGAAACGAAATATTACCACGCCCATCTCGGTGTCTTCTTACTCTCTTTAATTTCCAAACAAACTATAGTCGGACTAACGTTACGCCTTGTTGATGAATCAGTATGTGACAGTTTCCCAGAAAAAAACTATTGAAGTTCTAGTATTTTAATTTTTTACATCGCTGGGTTACTAGCCAGATGATTTCAAACATCCGATTATTAACGTACTTTTTCAAGTGTCAAGAATGGCTTACGTGTATAGCAACTCGGAGTTGATGGTATAATTAAGACATAGAAAAAAAACAATTTTTCTATTATTTAGAATACATTTTGCGCCACTTTAACCATTAAAAATAATTGTATGAGGCTTTCTTAATATAAGGATGCGATGTTTTAAACAATGAACATGTGACTTTTCTGCATAGTCTAAGTATCTACACATTTGTACATTTGTAAATGTAGTCTCTAGACAGGCGATTCCGAATATTGACATCCGGTTACTTTTTGTAGGGACTAAAGTTTTTGTGAAGCCAAAGTTTACATTAGTTTTTCAAGTGTCAGTTGTTGAGTCGTTTTCATTTATTATGCTGTGAAAATGCAGAACGATTTCCCGGTAAACATGTGCTAAATGCAAATACTTTTACAGCGGTGTGTAGTGAGTTTAAGTGTAGTGCAACGCGAGGGAAATTTGAAACCGAATCGTGGAAGAGATGGAAGTCTAGGTCAGTGGACAAGTTTCCAGCACCGTGCAGAAGTGTATTTTTAAATCATTTTCGAACTGCTCCTTTTAGATTTTTTTTTACAAAAATTTGTAAGAGTCCCCAGTACTCAAATTTTTTTTTAGATAAGTTCTGAATCACCCTGTATATTGTGAAGAATATGGCAATATGGTCACATATTTGAGAACTACGTAAAATGCTCGGGTTTTGTGCAATGCTCATAATTAGTGCAACTGTCGGCTAATTTGATAAATTTAACCAAAAACAATGTAATATTATGCATAGTGTACGGTTAATGTGATTAAAATTTAAAACATATATCGCTCTGTCTCTTTAATTATACATAATGCTGAAATAATAACATTATATAATATATATTTAAATTTTTTGGATTTACTAACTCAATTGTAAAACTGGTTGCCTATCTGTTGGCTTCCACGGGGATATTTGTAACAATACGAATAGCTTCAACTGTTTGTCTTATTTGATTTGTTTATTATTATTAATTTAAACTAAATAATTCAAAACCCAGCAATTCAAGTATCAAAACGGTAATGTAATTAACTTCTACTATAGACTTTAATGATAGATATCAACAACAATTAACATTTTGATATGGACCTGTAGTTTAGTCACGGAACACCAGAAGTGTGGACTGATAGGTATTGTAATTTTGTATATCGATAAAATTTATGCCACATTGAGAACTACAATATGTAACAATTGTAACATAACCAAATCCATTACCATTAGCAAACATTAAGTGCTATTATACCGAAAGTTGGGTTTTGCCTAGGTAGACGATATAGACGTGACCGTTACTAAAGGAATAATAAATCATGAACCAGCATAGAATAAAAATACAATTGTGGGCAGATACTACACTAATGCCGTCTTCGGTGCTTGCTCTTTTAAGCTTCACCTACCCAATATTAAATGATCGAAATATATTTTAGTACGACCAAAAGTAGACGTTCAAGAGTTGCATGTCTTTAAATATTTTTAATATAGAATGCTATGTCGTTCCAAACATATTTATAAGCTTTTACAAACTCTCCGCATAACATTCTTCCACCTGAGACTGTAGCTAGTTTTACGTCGGGATTTTCAACTTTTGTGTTTTCTCGGTTGCATAGATATAAGAAGAGGTGTGATGAAATTCCGGTGAAAAGAATACTCGTTGAAAAAGACGAAATTGTAGTATGCAGAAGAGAAAAACTTAGATAGATAGATTAGATGGATGAAACATGGGTAAATGAAGACTATACCACAGCATAAATAACAATCAGCTCACAGACTCATATGGCGGGAACGTCTCACGCAGATCCTTCACGCATGCCGCCATTTTTAGGATAGAACATTAAAATAGCGGCAGGGCCGTGTGGTTGTAAAATATACCCTTGTAGCCATAGTTCGACGACTACGTCATTGGTGCACGAGTGCTGTGTTTTTGTGGTAGATTGATTTTCTTGTATTTTATACTGTTATGTTATTTTATTTTTAAACAATTTCGAGTAAAACAAATTTATATTTCGTATGTTAGAAAAATTGAGGTGTTCTATTTAAAAAAAATAAACTTTTATCAGTCTTGTAACACCATGTACATAAAATGTATTCAGTATTTTGTAGTTTATATTTGTACCTATAACTTTTATATATACAAACCTTTTTTATATCTGCCACAGTTCTTGAGGCTAATACTGGTCAACTCTATTTTGGACATTCAGTATATGTAAAAAAAATAAAACAAAAATTTGGACCTGACCAATTAAATGACCAGTACAATCTATTCTTAGGTAGGTATACCGCTGTAATACATATGTTTTCTGTACTTTTAAGTTTCTGTATAATGTAACATTTCGAAAACAAAAGTGGCTTAATAAATTTCACTTTTGTTTTGTTTTCTTTTTTAGTCATTAGCAACGTAATGTTAATCAATTACCTATATGTACTCTGAAAAGTAATTGTACATTTTATGTTAATAATGGATCCACACGTAGGTGTGGTATTTATATTAATCAAGCTCCCAAAATTAGGTAACATTATCTATATCTATGTTTTAGAAAAAAAAAAAAAAAAACTATTATGAAATTCAAGTAGATACACAGTGCAGTTAAACACTTTCTAAATTGGGACAACTATTTTTAATTCAGTCCTGACCTCTATCCTGAGCGAGAGAGAGAGAGAGAGAGACAACAAGCTTCAAGGACAAATTTTCTGTGTTTAAGGCTAATAAATCATGCCGCTGCTGAGACATGACATACATATATCGGGCATGAGAAGTTTTAGTGAGCTTTATAGGAAAGACTTTCATACAGGGTGAGTCAATCATAATGTCATTAATTTTAACCACTTATTCAGAAGGCCTAATAAAGGCAGACAATCGAAAAAGAATACATCGTTGCCACATCAGTATTCCACGCTTAATATCGTCTAACACTTCAGCGTGTTATTCAAATTTACCACCATTTAGTCGCACTTTCTGCATTACCGCATTTCTTTCCTCCAGAGAAGAGAGAATACAAGCAGTAGTTTGTTTATTTCGGTCTCGTGTATTGGTAGTAAATTCACAATACCTAATTTTACATATTTCGAATATGCGGAAATGGTAGTTTTATACGGAGAATATTTACGAAATGCGAATGCCGCTGCTGCGAAATATCGAAGACGTTTCCCTAACAGACAACCTTTTCCAAGTGCGCGAACTTTTATGCAAGTGCTTCAACGCCTTCGCGATACGGGTTCTGTGAAACCGCGTCGGGAACTTGTGGGACATCGGCAAAATGACTTAAATGTGTTTTAAATTTAGTTGAGGAGCAACCTATAACCTTTCTATAACAACCATTTCAAGGCGATTGGAGATACTCCAAAGCAAGGTCTGCAGAATATTACGAGACCTGAACCCGTATCATTTTCAAAGTTCAAGCTTTAGAACCTGCTGATTTCTCCAGCCGTCTTGAATTTTGCAGTCGGTATCAAAATCAAATTGCAGCTGACCCTAATTTTATTAATAAAGTGCTATGGACGGACGAGTGCAGCTTTACTCGAACTGGCATTTTAAACAGATTGGTGCCATACTACTTAAAAAACAATAAATTTCTAGGCTAGATGTACGTAACTACAAACTGAATAATTAATTGTATTTACGAGTAATACTAAAATGATTAAACTCTAATATCTTAACATTCGAAAACATTCATTTATTATCTACATTTGTTTTTATTAACAAATAAATCAATATTTAAGGAAAATTCATTAATCTATCTAAATAAAAAAAATAATTTTACTCCTTGTCGTTAAATAACGGTCCAAAAACTAGGTAACTAGGTCATTGACCTAACAATACGGTAGGTCAAGATTCACTCTCCATAACTTCTATGAGCATCAGATCAGAGGCGTGCCATTTCGATCATAGGCAGTTGTTTGTAGAAAACACGATGGTTTTTTATTACTTAGTATTTAAACACTTTTCAGCTTCTCTTAATAATTTACCCATTAGGTATAGGTGTTTTTATGTAATGTACCAAATGTTTTATTACTCGGTTTATTATTAGATACGTTGGAGTATTTCAATATTAAATATTTTTTAAACAGTAGCCAAGCTAATTTCTTTCCAGTCATAATAGCCACATTTGGTCGGATGAAAATCCACACGCTACTCGTCGGTTTAGGTTTCAGAGGCGATTTGTTGTCAACGTATGGACACGAGTGTACGGGAATCGTTTGATTGGACCGTTTTTTCTACCGGAAAACCTGACTGGGCCGCGTTACGCAATTTTTAATAGAATTATTTGATTATTATTATTATTTGATTTCATTGAATATTAACATTTTAAATTATTATTGGCTGAACTAAGCAAGGAAAAATATTAAATTCTTAAAACAGTCAGTACAACCGTTTATTTGTGATATTTAATATCTAGGTAGGTACTTGGAAAATATTTAAATTTAGCAACATTGCATCAGGTCGACATCCAGTTGAACTGTGAGCTGTAAACAACCAAGGCTGTGAGCGGTCAGTAACAGTCTGAAAAAGGGATTTAAATAATGATTTGAAAAAATTTTTTTTGCCATAAATATGCATTTAGATTTTTTTAATCGCTTATTCGTATTATATTCATTATTCCCTATCTGCTCTTACAATTAATGACCTTATGATTGACTCACCCTGTATTTAAAATGTTGCTAAGAATCATTTTTAACTTTTAATGATAAAACTTCTAAATTCACTAAGACAAAAGTTATAAATTTACCTGCACTCAATCGTTATTATTTAATGTCTTGAAATTTGCAAAAAAAAAGTTTTTTTTTATATTTTTTTATTTATATGTGGCGCCTTCTAAACTGATACGCCTATGAACTCTCCGCCCGCCGTAGAAGTTAGCCATGAGTCACTCTAGATTTTCGAAAATTAGGTTACATGAATAGCTTGTATAGTGTATAATCATAAAACTCCTGCTCGATTTATTGATTGTACGGGCAACCATATACAGACATGATATATTGTGATGCTGAACATTCCATTTTCCATCGCTGATTTTGAATATCACAACTCATTTTATAGTACTGACATTGTTTAGGCATCCATCATCTCTTCCTACATTTCAAGAACTGAATAAATAATTCGATGAAGCTGTTGAAAATTTCCGTGTAAAACTGACTGCAATTCCAAGGATTTTTATAGGAACAATTTGAAAATGCTTCTTGGAACGTATATGTGGATACAGGGCGATCATGCAAAAACGTTAGATTCGGCTGTAACTTTCCGACTCTAGGATATATCCGAAAATTGAAAATGCATTCATTGACAAATTTTTCAAAATGGTTTAAATTTTTTTTTTAATCAAAAAAACAATTGAGCATGCATAGCCACCTAGAATAAATATTCTAGTTATTATCACAAAAACAGAAAGAATAACCATTATAAAGAGAATGGGTTATTTTTTTCTGTTTGCTGCTGTTTAATATAAATATATGTATTAATGCAATAAGGAAAATAATATTCAGGGTGCTTCAAAAGAAAAACAAGCTTAATGCCAATATATTTAATGTGCGATGCTCGATTGTTTTTTTGATAAAAAAAACTGAAATTCTTGTGAGAAATTATTAGTCGAGAAATGTACGTATTTACGTTTCAGTTTTCGAATAATTTGTAGTAATTAGTTCTAAGACAGTAAAATTACAGTTGAATGTATTCAATGTTATAAAAAAATAAAATAGGGCAGTTCGAAATTGATTTTAAAATACACTTCTGCACGGCACTGGTAACTGGTTCACTGTGAAACTTGACAAAGTAAAGCATGCAATCGGCAACCCGACAAAAAATTGAAAGAAATTTCCAAGGAAAGAAATAAATAACATTTTGTAACACCTAATTTATATAGCAAATTCAACTGCTTTTGTCGCTATTTTTATTAATTATTATTAGAAATAATTTGTGGTTTTAATTAATAAAATAGATTGACAAACAAAATTGGGTCCGTCTTACCTAGTTTCTGCAAACAAATGTTTGTGCCTCTTATCTGTTTTGAACTCGTTATTGGCATTAGCTATGGCATAAATCATCAATAGTGTCCACTTTAAAGTCAGCAGATCACGGCCATGGCATCTGCCCTCTTCGTCCAATTCCTTGGTATTAATGCTTGAACACGCTGTACATGGTATTGATATAATTGAGCCTCGTGTATGATACGCCACACTAATGCAATAATCCCGTGGAACTTCATCTCTTCTATGATTCAGTTGCAAATTTCCCGTGTCATGTCCGCATTGCACTACACTTCTACTCACTGCACACCACGGTAAAAGCAGCTGCATTGGGCACACGCTTACCGGGAAATGTTTCTGCTAAAGCATTTTCATTTTACCATAAATTAAAACCATATCCATCCACGTGTTGCTATACACGTAAGCCATTTTTGACACTTGAAAATCTAATGTAAGCACATGTATCACAAAAACGTTAATACCTACTATCAGTAATCGGATTTCAATATTCGGAATCGTCTTCAGAGTACAGCATCTCAGCGATAAAAAGGTTCAAAATACTATAACTTCATTTTTTTTTCTCTTTAACTATAACGATTTTACAATTTTTTTTTTGAAATTGACTCAATATTTCATGACGAATCTATTACCATCTATTTTTAGATAAATTGTGTATCATCCTGTATATTTTAATTTTTTTTTATTTGTTTTTTTTTTTAATCCATCGACAATTACATTTGAAATACGCGTTACAGTTATTGCACATATTTTGTTTTCTCCTTTAGTTTTTTAAAATAATATTGGAAAAATGTATCATCGTACTATTCAAGCATTAGTTTCCAAAGCGATCATTCGAAGCGTCACTGCTGCAAATTTAGACGCTAAGAGGGAAGATTGCTGTTGGTAGGTGCCTTTGGCAAGGATCTCTAATTAACATAAAGCTATACAGACAACCGTGCATAAGTCTGAGTAAATTAACTGTCCTCCTCTTCCAATCTCTTGGTATTAATGTTTGGACACGCTGTACATGGTATGGATGTAATTGAACCTCGTGTATGATACATCACACCGATGCAATACGCCGTGGATATCCTGGACCTTCATCTCTTCCACGATTCAGTTGCAAATGCTACTCACTGCAAACCACGGTAAAAGTAGCTGCATTTGGCACATGTTTACCGGGAAATATTTCTGCTAAAGCATATTCACTTCACCATAAATTGAAACGATATCCATACAGCAGCTCAGCGATGTTAAGGTTCAAAATCCTATAACTTTAATAATTTTTCTATATGAAACTATAAAAATTTTACAAATATTTTTTTACGATGTTGACTCCATTTTTCATGACTCATCTATTCCCATTTTTTTTAGATAAATTGTGAATCATCCTGTATATTTCTCATTTCTTATTCGTTTTTTTTAATCTATCGACAATTACATTTGAAACTCGCGTTACAGTTATTTCACATATTTCGTTTTCCCCTTCAGTTTTTTAAGATAATATTGGATTAATGTTTCATCGTATTGTACAAGCATTAGGCAGGTTCTAGTTTTAAATTTCCCGCGCTGTGATACAAGTTTTCAAAATGAACACTCGAAGCGCCACTGCTGTTGGTTTAGACGCTAAGAGGGAAGATTGCTGTTGGTAGGTGCCTTTGGCAAGGATCTTTAATTAACATAAAGCGCTACAGACAGACGTGCACAAGTCTAAGTAAATTAACTACGTTGTATCTAACTGACTGTTTGAGTGAGTTCTTGGTGTGGTCAAATCGATCTTCTAAATTAGATTACGATATCCCGTTGTTATGTGTATGTGGTAAAATTTTAGGCGCGAGGGAATATCAGCTCATACTAGGAATTTAATAGGATGGTGTTTTAATACTACATCCTACGAATTAGGATAATTAAAATTTACTCTGAAAACCCAATCCCTTGTTGAAAGGTTGACCAAGCTAATATACAATAATATTAATTAAGTAATTAAATTCCCTTTCCAATAATTCTTGCACCACAAATCAGTTGAATATAACATGACAGTGATATTCAATTTTTGCTTTCTGTTTTCTGATACAGATGAAAAATATGTTATTTGTTACCAATGTGTAAAGTTTATTTTTACAGCAGTACTAACTTTTTACAAGTTAACTGTCAATTTTACATCATAAGCATTATTTACATTAGAGAATTATATTTTATTTGTATCGTATACAGGGTTAACTATGACTAAGTATAAAAATTTTAACCACGTGCTTAGCTCGATATTTAAAAAATGGGGCAAGACCGTCTCTTCCTGCGGAAAGTCGGCGCCTATAATAAGTATCGACTGAGATGGCTTAGATCCATATATTAAGTTTACATCTGTCAACAATGTTAACTACCATGCGGGTGTTTTTTTTCAGCGTTTTTAAATGCAGAAACGACAAAAATTTACATTCTTATTAGTAATAATACCTGATAGGTAAAAGTTAATCCAGTTAGCTGCAGTATTTTGCATTCGTTTCCCATTTCGCTACAAACTGGCAAAACTACATTTTAATTACAACCACTCACTACCGATAAAACACACTTCCTGTATATATAGTTAGATAAAATGTCTATTTATTATAAGAAAATCGAACGAAAGGAACTAATACATAATAATGTACCCGCGGCAGTCTTATCCTATAATCTAGAAAAACAATTTACATATTTTACAAACGATATTTTACAAACACTGAATTCATTTAAACAATCTATAACAAACAGCTGAAGTCAGTCGTCAGCAATCCACCAGGTTACTATCGGTTGCTTCACTTATGGCATACTGATGAGAGCTAATAAGTTCGAAACCGGTATATGTCTGGAGGGCTGCTGACGAGTGATTTTGCCTGTTTGCTATAAGCTTTCCAGGCATAATTCAATGCTGGTCGGAGCAGTAGCCCGCATAGCAGTTGTTTCCTGGAATTCTGTGTTTGCAGAGATTATGGTGTTGAAGTAAAACATTTTTCAATAAAATGTGTAATGACAAATTTACTGTCTATGGGTTTCTGTCTATACCGTTGTTGTGCCACCTTTACCTATATCTTTCTTAAATAAAATGTGTAATGACAAATTTACTGTCTATGGGTTTCTGTCTATACCGTTGTTGTGTCACCTTTACCTATATCTTTCTTTTTACGCTAAATAACGTAAAATGGTTTAAATATTCAACAGATATGTGATACATGCATAGACCTTATAAATCATGGACCGGCCCTAGAAAGAGAGGTCCGCTGCCCTGATGTGTGCAAGAGGGATGAAGCTAGTCCGGGCAAAAACAGATGTTCTATGACAGAAAAATATATAAACATAACCTGACAAAACTTTTCCTGTTACTATTGTTAATGATTTGTGTGCCTTTTGTGATTTAGTTGTGTTTAGTGTGTTTATTAGCAATAGTTTTTAAAGACTCATAAACTATGGTGGAGTCGGTCTGTCACCGTAAATGTCATACGTCTGTCATTTACGGTTTTTGTTTTTTTTCGGCCAATGATCTGTGGGTTTTTGCCCGGACTAGCTCTATCTCTGTCGCACACATCTGAGCATCAACAATTTGTATAGGCAGAAAACGGTTTTGGGCGCGTCCATGATTTATAAGGTCTATGGATACATGTCATGCCATTGCAAAGTGGTCAACCGATTTATGTGCGCACGATGATGATCTTTCGATGTCACAAAACTGTAAATTAGTCAAGATGTTGAAGGATGTGTGTTCTTAGATAATGACAATCCTTCATCTTATTCATAATATAGCCGAAACGTTGAAGTTCGTAATAACGGTTGGTAGCAATGTAGAAAGAATCTCATATGTTTAAAACTGTTATTATGTTCATGCTTATATTTTATTGTTTTGTGGATTCCATCTATCTGTGGTAAGTTGTTAGTTAAGTTTGTCAGTATTTGTATAAATACATAAATACATTCGTTTATATACGATACCAATAATGAGGTGTTTTATTTTATCCATGACACCTAGGTTTATGAATGTGTTAGAAGTTTGCTTATTCTGTAAATGTTTTTACTAAAAATTGTTCCAATAAATATTTTTGAAAGGCTAGTTGCGTTATCAATGTGTACCTTCTTATTCTTACGTGTTAGCGATAGTTATACAAATATTAGCTTTCTTTTTTAAAAAATATACAAAGTAAATTACTTGGATTTGGAAATAATCTAAACAAACTGAAAACTGCTGTTTATTACTGAGATACGATTTCTTAATTCACTTTAAGCATGCATTTATGTGAATATGAATAAAAAATGATTTCCTTTTTTTGTTTGCTTTTTAAATAATAAAAAACAGTACCTATCTTATTTCATTACAATTTGCTTGGAACATATTGGAAGCACTACCGCCATTTGCAAGTTATTGTGCTAAATTTAGCTCTTGCAACGATTTTCTTCAACGTAATGCCGCTGCGAATACAGAAACGTAAACTTGACCTAGAATTTGAGAGTGCGTTCTAGTTGTGTACTTCCGCTTTGTCTTAACGTAATTAATTTTAAAGAAATTGGCATATGTATTAATGGTGGGTGTTTCTATGGTAAAATGAGCTGTAATACAGTTTTGTTAGTTTCATCTTTATTTTCCAATTTACAAAAATAAAAAATATACAGGGTTAACTATGACTAATAAGAATTAATGGAATGACCCTTCAAAAAAATTCCAAACTTATTTATAAAGCCAAAAAAAATTATTTTCAAAACTATATTAAATCCCTATTTATCGCTGTCACTGACCTTCTGTCAGCCGCGAGGTTAGGTATATTCTGCCAGTCAAAGGTGTCAAATATAGTGACAGATCCATTGACACGTGTATCAATTTAAGCCGCTTAGAAAGAAAAAAAATGTAGATTATTATTTAATGAGAAATACGGTATGGTAGCACAGAGAGGCAGCACCTACCTTACTAATATTTATTTCCAGGATTGATACTTGGAGAGAGATTAAGAATGTTGAATCTTCTGTGTTCTTTAAATTAAAGATTTTTGTACTTCCTGTGGACCTCTCCTTCCCTCGATCGTTATTTTTCTGTAAAGCGGGGTACCTAGTTGGTATGGCGGTCTTGACCAGGTCGATTACTTACGTCGTGAAAAAGCACAAAGGATAACAACAAAATACACGTAAATGTACACAAATACATAAAAACACTACCACACGTTTACCGCCACGGCATAAAACAGCTGTTCGATGTGGTTCAAAAAGTATTCAGCAAAATATTTTGTATACTCGGGAAACGTCTTTGAGGCTACCGCACGATAATATGCACTTGTCACACTCCCATAAATCAGCACCTTATCCGTCATCTAGGCATTTGAATACGACATGTTTGTAAATATACATAAAATATGCGAAAAATTAAATTTGCGAAAATCAAGTACTGAAAAATTATTTCAAATTAATCAGTACCGTTACGTTATTTGACATCTACAGACGACATCTGACAACATCTGTCACTAATACAAGGTGCACCCACGCCGATAAATTTTTAAACTTCATGTGTTGTTGTGTAATTAAATTCTGTTAATACTAATAATAGCAACAATATTAACAGTAATCGACGATGTTTGCATAAAATAATTAGTAATATTTTAAACTATAACATCCCAAGATGTTTACAGTGTTCTGTAAAAATGACGCTTAGATTATAATTAATTTCGCATTCTGGATGGTTTGGAGCATGGAGGGTATGCAATTAGCAATGCAGAATAGCATAACCTAGAACTTACTGTTAAATCAGCTAAGTGACTAATTTTAAACGTGTTGTAGTAATTAAATAAAGTATTTTATGTCGGATATGTTAGTGCATAATTATGATGAATCTGCAAGGAGTGAAAATATAGTTTAATAAGTGCAGTGTGCAACGAAAGAACGAATACAAAATACTGCAGTTAACCGGATTAGCTGTTATCTACCAGGTACTTAGACATTATTATTATTAATACAAATGTTTCGTTTCGTAGTTTCTACACTTGACAATGTTGAAAAACGACCGGTAGTTGACATATCTAGCCATGATGGATGATGATAGATTGTCATAGGCGCCGACTTTCCGTTGGAAAAGAGGGTTTTGTCCCATTTTTTAAACATCGAGCTAGAATTCCGAAATAATTTTTTTATTGTCTTTTAGACCTTCCTGAGCACGTGGTTAAAATTTTTGTACTTAGTCATAGTTAACCCTGTATATTGCATAACTTTGATATACAGGGTTACCTATGAATTTACAAATTTTAACCACGTGTTCAAGGAGGCCTAAAACAATACAAAAATTATTCCAGAATTTCAACTCGATATTGAAAAAGGGGCAAAACCTTCTTTTCGCGCCTATGATAAGTCGACTGATACATCTGTCAACAATGTCAACTACCATGCAGTAGGTTTGTACCTATTTTAATATGTACAGCAGTTTAAAAGAAATCGCAGAATTCATTTTAAAGAGTACCATTATTATTGCAAACCATTGTACATTAAGGTGGGTACAAACTGGAAAGCACATGCACATGCGTGCGTTCTGGCTCTTCAACGATAATGGTGAAACTTTTCCTCAAACGCATGCGGTTTCTCACTGTGCCATTCATTCGTCCTAAAGATGTCTCACGTGAAGTAGTTGTTATAACGCAAGCTGTCTTTTTTGATATAAACGAATTAATTATGCCTTTTTTGTTATAAACGAATTAATTATGCCTTTTTTGTTATAAACGAATTAATTATCAGGCAAAATAAGAAAAAGAGGCAAAGGCGATGGTGGATAACAGAGCTGTGTAGAAGCACGAATCGTTATAGTGGATCCGATTTATTATCTGATTTAGCGCTGGAAGATACAGGTCAGTTTAAAAATTTCATTCGTATGTCATCAACAGACTTTGAATTTCTTATCACCGCAATTGGACCAAAAATAGCGAAGAGAACAACGAAATTACGAGAAGCTATATCGGTCGAAGAACGAGTGGCAATAACTTTACGTTTCTTGGCTACAGGGGATAGTCATAGAAGTGTGCTGTGCTATAATAGAAGTCTTAAAGAGTTATATAAAGGTAAGTCGAATTGTAATGCAAATGAAAATATTTTTATTAGTTAAAAAACTGAAGAAAACATGTAATTTAAACTTTTACAGTCTTAAATGATAACGCAAAAAGCATATTGTAACAAAATCACTTATAATATTTTATATGATGACTGAATTTCTTATTGAAAACTATTTGTGGAAAGTGTATATGTCGTGGTATTTTGTGGCCTTTGCGTCCGTTGTAAAGGGTACATTATTATCCCTATTCAGTATTTTGAAAGAAACTTGACTAGGTGCCGAAAATAAAGATGTGTAGTTATATGGGGCAGGAGTAGGAACCAATGCATGTGAAGGCGTAGAAATGCAAATGTCTCTGTCTCATAATTCCCTTTGAGCGGTGCTCAAAAATTGACACATTTCTGTTCGCTTCATTCTCGTTCGCAATCTTTCGCGAGCAGCCACGTATGCGATGAGAAGCTGCGAATCAACGGTCCACACTAAAATATGCATGCGTTCTTGCTTTGTCTCGCCGTATGTGCTTTCTAATCTACATTTAAGCTACTATAAATCGAGCTTATAAACTTCGATTTTTATAATACTGTAGGTATAGCATCAGTGTAAAGAGCAATTTTGTAATAAATAAATTACATCAATTTGCCAGGAAACCATAATTCTAAAATTTCAACAAATGCGTTATCATGCAATACTGGATTTGTTCCAAAAGAGCAGGAATCGATTTCCAACCGTCCAGAACTATTCAGTCAACAATATACGAAATTAAACTATAGCCAAAAACTTAGTCGTATTTTCAACGAGTAAGGCATGCAAAAGCAACGTAAATGTGGGCCCCTGGTAACTTTATATTGACTTCTGGAAATTTTCCAACTATTTGGAAGTTACCAAGAGTTACACGCGTTCATTATAACTTATTTCTTTTTAAAATAATTCATTAATGCATTAGATCTGATGATTTACTAGGTTGTTTGAATTTTAAAACGCTGAGATCTAATAGTCGATTTAATAGCTTACCTATTTGCCATACTAATATATTAGTTAAATAGCCATTATACCAAATGTTAAATAATTATCGTGAAATATAAAATAACGTATTATATTTTTTCTACACCCGTATTATAACAATGCACTTATATGCCCATAATCCGTTTCATAATGATACTCATTACGATACAGATTTTTCATTACGATACAGATTTTATAATCCGTTTCATAATGATACCCATTACGATACAGATTTTTCATTACGATACAGATTTTTAATCAATAGAAACCCATAACTTTTCAATCAAGCATGCTGTGCATTTGACGTTTATCCTAGGTTCCTATGTAATTATTTTAGATGTCAAAATCAGTACGTATTAAATTTTCGTAGATACCTAGCTAAACTTCGATAATTTATCAAAATGTCTGATATCAGCGATATAGAAGAATTACCATCGACTCCTCCACACATATCGGAGAAAGCAGAAAATGCAGTTTATACGAATAATTACTGTTACCTATTGTGTTCAATAAAAATATAAAATTTATGGTTTTTGATTATTTATCGGGTGTAGAAAAAATAGCGTATGCAACTCTCATGTAATGATTATTAATACATTCGCATAAACCATACGAAACTCGCCTTCGGCTCGTTTCGTATCCCGGTTAATGCTCGTGTATTAATAACCATCATTACATGATCGTTGCATAATATACTATTATCATGTACACTACGTGATATTAACCATCGTTTTCAATAACCTGTTATGACATTCTTTTTATTATTATTTTATAAGGTTTTTGTATTTTTTATTATATGTTCATTGTATATGTTGCATATTTGTCTTATTTGTTTTTCCAACTTGGGTGAAAATCATATTTGTTTTACATTTTCCTATTGTCCGGTAGTTTTTACTAATAGCTTTAATTGTTGACTTGACATTCATTGTTCTTTTTTTCCTACATTTGTTTTTTTTTTAACTATGTAACTTACCCTATAATTGGGCTTTGCCCGTTGGGTATTTAATTTCAATAAATAAATAGTTATATATTATATTTAAAACAATAATTATGTACATGTGCATAACTAGGGTTCCCAACTTTTTTAGGAGAAAATAACATATTATTTATGTATGGAAGAGGAAGAAAAAAGTATATGAAAGGAAAAAAGTATTTGCCAAATAAAATTATTTATTGTCTTAAATACATATTTTTTCGTACTTTTGGTACTTGCTATCAATATTTGATTTGTTTTGAAATTTTTATAACTGGTGCTACAATCTAAGTCGAGATTTAAATAAATTAATAACTCGTTTTTAGTTAAATTTAATGAAGGTCTATTTCTCTCTTCGCGCCACTTTGCATTCATCAGCGAGAAAACTCTTTTTGTAAAAGCTGAAGTGGAGGGACAGAAAATAAATAGGACATAGTTTTTTTACATTGACTTCTGGAAATTTTCCAACTATTTGGAAGTTACCAAGAATTACACCCATTCATTGCATCTTACTTCTTTTTGAAATAATTCATTAATGCATTAAATCTGATGATTTACTAGGTTGTTTGAATTTTAGAGTGCCGAGATCTAATAGTCGATTTAATAGCTTACCTATTTCCCATACCTCTTGCTTGCACTAATATATTAGTTAAATTATCGTGAAATAGAAAATAACGTAGATATTTTATCATGTACGTACACTGCGTGATATTAAACAGCGTTTTCAATAACCTGTTATGTGCCCTATTATTTTTATTATTGTTTTATAAGGTTGCTGCATTTTATATTATATGTTTATTGTATATACTGCTGTATATTTGTCTTATATGTTTTTCCAACTTGAGTAAAAATTATATTTGTTTTACATTTTTCTATTGTCCGGTAGTTTTTACAATTAATAGTTTTTGAATGAATGACTTGACATTCATTGTTCTTTTTTTCCTATATTTATTTTTTAACTGTGTATCTCATCCTGTAATTGGGCTTTGCACGTTGAGTATTTATATTCAATAAATATTATATTTAAATCAATAATTATGTACAATCGTTTTCAATAATAATGGCACTATTTAAAATAAATTTGGCAATTTCTTTTGAACTACTGACGTATTTGTAGTGAAATCTACTTTCAACTTTTAACTTTAGTTCTTAGTTATTTTACTCACCAATAGAGATTTAATGAAATTTCTACTCTCAGAACTTGCAGAAGTTCAAAAACTGTTTTGAGGAAGTGTCATTATTATTGCAAAAGCATGTACATGTACAACCCTTACAGCTGAAATATAATACATACATATATTACTGTCAAAAATTTCTCTGAATACATTTGCCAAGTGTAAACAGTGATATCTTAAAGAGTATGGTGTTAGTAGAATCATTACAATAGTTGTTTATGACATGTAGACAAGAGAGTGAATTTGAAAACATATGAAATGCAACCTTTGGTACAAGTACCTAATGGTATTAAGTTAAACAGTATGGATTCTATAAGGTCCAGAAAGCTTCCAGCTAAATTTATTGATGCAATGCTAACAAAAATTAATTTAACTAAACTAAATTATAGTTTAATTTTATCATTTCAGAAATATATTGTAGATTTGCTGTTTATTTATTTATTTATTTATTTATTTATTTATTTATTTATTTATTTATTTATTTACTCTTAAAATATCCAACGGGTATAACCCACTTAAAGGATAAGTAGTTAAACTAGAAAAATTGCAGTAAGAGAAAAATAATGCTTAAGAAGATACCTACATATAAAAAATCATTGTATAAAATAAAATATAAGTAGTATAAAAGTCTAGACAAATAAAAACAGTTTAAAATCTAGTAAAAATAAAAAGTAATAAACCCAAAAGTTAAATTGTCAGATAATATATAAATAACATAAGAATTAAAAAACAAATAAAAATTACTAAACAAGATACAAATAAATAAAAAGAAACAAGAATATACACATGTACCTATTGAAAATACTTTTTTATATCACGTACACCACAAAAGTTAATGTCAAAACCTTCCATATTGTTGCTATTGTTCAGCATTTGATACAAAGGCGACTTTAACAACATATTTGTACGGGCAAAGGGTAACATGAACAAATCACAATTTCTACAGTTCAATCTGGTAACTCTAAATAATAAATCTCTGGTAATGCATTCACATCTAATTTTAAAATGGATTATTTTATATAATAAAATTATTTTATATAATAAAATAATACCATGCATGGTACGTCTACTGGCAAGACTTTGTAGATTAAAAAGGAGACAAAATAATTCTTGTGGAGTACCTTGAGTAAGACAAACTCCATCTAAAATATATGTGGCAGATTTAAAAAATCTTCGTTGGACTCTTTCCAGTAATAATGTATATGTAATATAAATTGGATTCCATATAACTGAACCGTATCAAGTTTGGATGGAAGCTTGGAAATGTATTAAAAGATTTAGTACATTGAATCCATCTGGCTCCCTTAACTAGTCGCTAAGGTGTAAAGAGTGCACTGTCTTATTTAAATGAATCATCATTGGAACCACGCCCTCTCCTTCCCTCCCATGAAAGCTACAAGTACTTTATCTAGTTGGTCTATATTCAGTCTTCACACACTGGTCAATATGATAAGAGTGCTATAGCGTTAATTCTGTATACCAGTGTACAAAATACACGTAGTGTCAAACTATGTATTTTATAAACAAGTTTGTCAATAACTTTCTTTATTTGTAAGAGATATATCATATTAGACACTTTATGTACTCTTCAGGGATCGCATACATATAGGAAATCCACAAAAGCTCACAGATAAAGAGCTTGAGAGTTTAGCACATTCAATATTTGAAGAACCCGAAGAAGAGAAAGTTGGAGGTTGTGACGATGATGCGTCAGATAAAGCAATTGAGGAAGACAGTGACATCTCTTTGTCAGAGGAGGACGGTGGAGTATAACAAGATATGTTGGAATTCGAGGAATATGATCCACTCAGTTATCAAGGGAAAGACAAAACAACAATTTGGAAAAAGTATTCAAAAAGGAGTAAATTTGCCAAAAGTGATGCTAAAAACATTGTAAAAATTCTTCCACATCTTCTACTTAGCCGAATCCAGGAACAAGATGGAAGGTAAATTTTCTTAGAATTCATCACTCCTGAACTGATTCAAGGAATCGTTAGTTGTATTAATATCTTTATTCGCACGAAACAAGAAGATTCCAGGCTTAGGGATGCCAAAGAGACCTCTATTGAAGACATTTTAGGCTTTTTGGTTTACCTTTTTAATTGGAGTAAAAAACAAAGCCACACTAATTTTGAAAAATTATGATCGTTAGATGGGACTGAAACTGAAATATGTCGTACGTGTATGAGCTCTAAAAGATTATTGTTTTTACTTACATGTATTCGTTTTGATGATATCAGAGACAGGGAAGCCAAAAAATAACAGACAGGTTGGCTCCAATCAGAAACGTTTTGAACACCTTTATTGGAAAATGTAAGAAAAACTATTGTGTAGGGGAATATACGACTGTAGATGGAATGCTAATACCTTTCAGAGGGCGTTGCAGACAGCCTGATGGCCCATACGTTAAATCTAATTCACCTATAGATATTGTAATAAGATTGGTAGAGCATTTGCCCGGCCATAATAGAAAT
The DNA here is from genome assembly GCA_037114965.1 of Monochamus alternatus. Lineage (NCBI taxonomy): Eukaryota > Metazoa > Arthropoda > Insecta > Coleoptera > Cerambycidae > Monochamus > Monochamus alternatus. The sequence continues at coordinate 113,509,966 of CM073426.1, forward strand.
TTAACTTGTGATAATTGGTATACTAATTAGACGCTAGCTGAAAGACTTTTACATAATAAAATTACATTGGTTGGAACAATAAGGAAGAACAAACGTGAGATTCTTACAGAATTACAGTCTTATAAAACAAGAAAAAATATGAATCTGGTTTCTTATAGTCCTAAAGCAAATAAAGCGGTACTTCTCTTATCCACTATGCACTTTGATGACGCTGTTGATCCACAAAGTCAAAAACCTGAAATCATTTTGGACTATAATTACACTAAAGGTGGAATTCATACTGTGGACTAAATATGTGTCAATTATACCGTCCAGAAACGTACCAGACGATATCCCCTTGCTCTGTTTTTTCAGTTACTAAACATTGCTGGACTAAATGGTTCAATGCTTTACGTCCTGACCATGTAACAAACAGAAGAACATTTCTGAAAAATCTAGCCCTATTGCTGATGAAACCCCATTTGGAAACACGGGCTCAAATTAGGAATTTGCCTTCTGACACAAAACAGTTCCTGATGAAATACAAAAAAACTGAGGAAAATTGTGGAAATGAAGTTGCTCAAAAGTTAAGGGGAAAGCACCCAATATGTAATTGGAAGAAGAACAGGGTAACCACTATACAGTGGCACGACTGCCATAAAATGGCATGTAAAGAGCATGTTACCACTGTACATACTTGTTTGGATTGCTAAAATACAAATAATGAAGTGACAGTTTCTAGTTCTTAAATATTCCTTAATAACGTTATTCTGTTCCTTAGTGTAAGATTTTTGTTAGTTGTATATAAAATAATAATATATAAAATACACTTAGCGACTTGTCATGTTATTTTTAATGAAACAACTAATTAAGGGTTAATTTAGAATATTTATTTGCTTTAGTTAACCAGTACCGATGTGATAATTGAAAACGAAACAAAATTATTACCAAAAACTATTGAGAGGTATGAAGAAACAAATATCAAAAATGAAATCTACTTTCAAGTCGCAACAGAGATCTAATTAAATATCATCTCGGAACTTCCTGTAGTTAAAAAATGTATCAAATTATGCGTGAATTTTAAACGTCTGTGAATTACATCGATGATCCTCGTTACCCCTGTCTGTGGTCCCCGCTGCACCGACTTCTAAGTTTAAGTATATCACGTCTTTACATTCATTACTTATAGTATCTTACACTTATACGTGCAATTTATCTAGTTAAAAATAGAAAATGAATAGTTTCTATGCACCGCACCTCGAATATAGTATTTTCTAATAAAACAGCATCCCACCAATTTGTTACAGTTGTACACGAAAAGTTATGTATACTTTTATGCGTTGAAAAGCAATAAAAACAGTAATTTCCCTGGGAAAATTGTCAGTGTGAAGAAATAAAGCCCATTAATGTTTCCTGCTGAGGCTATTGTATATGTCACACATTAAATTTGATATGGCGTCTAAACCGTAGCAGATAAATCAAAACAATGCACGAAACATTTTTAGTACCCCTCTTTTATATAAGTAAGAACATAAGTAATTCTTTGAAATATTATAATATTTAAGCTAATTCATACGGAAGTATGACCAAGTACAAATATTTTAACCACGTGCTCAGGGAGGTCTAAAAGACAATAAAAAATTATTTCGGAATTTTAGCTCGATTAAGAAATGGGGGCAAAATCGTCTTTTCTCTCGGTAAATTGGTGCCTATGACAATCAATCATCGTCCGAGATGGTTAGATATGTCAACTACCGTGCGATTATTTTTTGCAGCGGTGTCAAATGTAAAACGACAAAAATAAACATTTTTATTAATAATAATACCTGATAGATAACACTTAATTCCGTTAGCTGTAGTATTTGGTATTCGTTCTTCATTCCTTCGTTACACACTGTCAAACTACATTTTTACTCCTTGCAGATTCGTCGTAGTTATCCGCTAACATACCCGACATAAAATATTTTATTTAATTACTATAAAACTTTTAAAATTAGTCACTAACTGTTCTAAAATAACATAACCTAGAATACGGCATTGCTAGTTACGTACTCTCCAAATATCAAAGAACACGGCAAAGCTTAGATTATATTCTAACACTGTAAAGATATTGGGATGTTATAATTTAAAATAATACTAATTATTTTATGCAAATATTGTCGATTACTGTTAATATTGTTGTTATTATTATTATTAACAGAATTTAATTCCCCAACAACACAAGATGTTAAATAATTATAGGTGTGAAGTGCACCTTGCAGTAGTGGCCTATATATGGTGGGTGCATCAGATGTCAAAAATATTGCATACGGTACTGTGATTAGTTTGAAATAATTTTTCAGTACTTGCTTTTCACAAATTTAATTTCTCCCGTGTTTTTTGTGTATTTACAAACATGTCGTATTCAAATGCCTAGATGACGCATAACGTGCTAATTTATGGGAGTGTGACAAGTGCATATTATCGTGTGGTAGCGTAATACCAAAGACGTTTTCCGAATACACAAATTGTTATATTGAATCCTTTTTGAACACGTGGTAGTGTTTTTGTTGCATTTGTGTACATTTGCTTGCATATTTATCGCCGTCACTGGCCTTCTGTCAGCCGCGACGTTAGGTATATTCTGCCAAAGTCAAAGGTGTTACACGTAGTGACAGGTCACCGCGTTGACACGTATATCAGTTTACGCCGCTTTGAAAGAAAAATAAATATTTACAAAATGTAGATTATTATTTAATAAGAAACACGATATGGTAGCACAGGGAAGCAGCACCTACCTTATTATTATTTATTCCCAGAATTGATATTTGGAGAGAATTAAGAATTTTGTATCATTCTCTGGTTTCTTACTTACTGGAAGGCTGATTGTCTTCAAAGTTTAATGTTTTTTTGTTTCATTTTATTGACTTTGCATTTCGATGTTAAATTTTGAATTAGTGCATCCATTCACTAGTTTATCTAAAAGTTTGTAAACGTTAAAACCGGACACTCTGTATTTGGGGGGCGGAGGAAGTAGGGGGTTAACTCAAGAATTATCTCGGCGATTCGCACCTTATGAAACAATTTAACTATTGTGCAAAACTTAGAACAATCAAATCGTTATTTTTAAGAAGCTGTTAATTTCACTTTTTTTTTCTGTCAGTCTGAGAGTATCAGCCAATGTCGTAAAGCGCCCTTTTTCGCGTCTAGCATTGAATAATTTTTTTCTTATTGACAGGGTGTCACTAGGATCGTGCAAAAAATAATTTCTTCACCAAGAATGTCACAATTCTGAGCAATCATAGAAAGATTCTTTTTTCTTGAGTTAATACATCGGGTTGTTTTCGAAATTTTTTCGATAACTGGTATATACTGGGTGTCTGTAAAAAGTTGGGAAAGGAAAAATACTACCACATATTTCGAGCCAAAATATGATCATCTATTATTAAGTTACTTCACCAAAATTTTATAGTTTTCCAGATCCAGGGCGTTGAAACGAAATTTTCAGTAACTAACAATCAAGATTCAGAGAAGTGATACAGAGGAATTTTTTGGCGCGAGAAATTGATATATGTCCGCGTATTTGCTGTTAATTGTAGAAAGCGCCACCTACAGTACTTCACATGGATTTAAAACGTCATAACTTGTTTGTGCTTGTACATCCAGTACAGAGTGTCTAAAAGATTTAGATAAAATGCTATCACATGTTCCTAGAGCCAAGATATGATGATATAACCCAATTTACCTTAGCACAAAATTTGATAGTACCTACTTAATTGAATAAAATGTGAAGATGACAATAGGTTTATGTTTCTGAAATAAAACCTTAAACTCCTATCCAAAAAACGGTTTTTCAACACACTTTTTTAAAGAAAAAAATACAGGTACAAAAATAGGAATTGTTGATTAAAAATTCAACATACCTACCAGTGCACAAAAAATGTATGACGATTTAAATGCATGTAAAGTACTGTACAATCACCCTCGCTCTCTACCATATCGAGGCCATATTTCAATTTCTCGCACCAGAAAACTCACCACTACCATTTTCTATCTGTTTAAGTACTACAGTTTATAATAAAGTTATTGAGAAAACACTAAAAAAGTTTAACACCCTGTATTTCGGAAACATTTTGGACTAAGGTAACTTGATTTAGGCAATCATATGTAGCCTTCGGAATATATGTTTTTTCTAACCTTTTACAGGACCCTGTATAAGTATAGTAATTTTTGAGATAGTTTTTATTCCAGTGGTTACCCTCTCGGTAATTTGTTTGGGTCATATTTTAAAAAAGATACCCTGTAGAGAAATTACATGTATACCACTGAACTTTATGTAAAAAAACTCTATCAAAAGCCATTTCTACCATTCCGATATATCAGCTATTGTCTAAAATATGATAAATTCCTTGAAAGTAGTTTTATTTTTTAAATTTCTCTTTGTATCTCAAAAACGAAGACGTCTATGAAAGTTCTGATTACGACATCTTAAGTTTTTCGAAAATGTAGCTCAGTGTTGTGAAAACCGTATCTCTTCTATCTCTTGTAGTTTCTGAGATATCCTGCAGTTACAAGGAAATTGAGACACCCTGTATATTTGTATAATTGAAAATATGTATGAAAAACATATTGTGTCGTAAGTGGATATTCCAAAAATTGTTCTAATAGTTTTGATACCATTCATTGGCTGTCAGCGTTGAAAGTAGGTATCGGGCAAGAAATTCGTTAATGTTTGATAAATTACAGCTTGGTAAATGGAGATTTTTGACGTATATGTCAGAGTCAGTACACCATATTTGTAAAATTTTATAATTTATTATATGGAACAGGGAACTCTATTTGCATTAATTTTAACTAGCAATTACTTTACTTCTAAAAGGTTTGTAACAAAATATGATGAATTGAACACAGCATAGATTTTGATATAATATAGAAACATTATCATATTTAGTATATGCCAGTTAAATGTATGTGATCCCACAGTATGTTATAAAGACTAAAGACGGATTCATCAACAAGGCGTAACGTTAGTCAGACTAGCGGAGGTTACGCGAAAAATTTACGCCTCTGTTGCGCCAATTTAAATAAAAGGCATACTCCTATTCACTACTATGTATAATACTTACTTTATGATATGTTAACTAATCCGTAGCACTGAAAAGTACTGTTTTTGAATATAAATACTAAATATACAATGGAAAACGCAAGGAACTACAGGCCGATGTTACGCGATTTTTAGACAGGTACAATACTGGGTCTAACTTTTGGCGCAAATATGGACGTAAATAAACAGCCTACCTAGCAACGCATGTTTCGCTACGTAGCAACGCATGTTTCGTGAATGAGCGCAAGGCTGGTTAGACCAACTAACGCGCTTTACACGGGCGCAAAGCTGGTTAGTCCGACTAACGCTACGCCCGTTTCATGAATCCGGCTGTAAAACTTTGACCAAATAGAAATAGAGCAGAAGTTATAGAAATAGTTCTATGTACACAGGGTGTCCAAAAACTAGTGGTCAAAATGATAGGGCATATAGAGAAAGTCAAAATAATATCAGTACTTCATAAATATTTTTTTTCATATATGGCTTCCTTACAGATATACAATACAGGACTTCCAAGTAAGAAGTTAAATATTGAATTTCAATTACAATTTCTAAACCGTTACCTTGGCGACCTCAAAATTTGGGTCATAGTAGTAACTTTTACTTTTAGCGTCAAAATTAAGTTTTAGAATTTATACAATTTTGGCGGTGTTGTTTGATATCTTGCATTCGCAGCTCAATTCCTCTATCAACAAGAAAGCAAAAGCTATAGCTTCTTTTAATTGATATATTTTACCGGTTTGTTAATGCTTTGGAAGGTATACTAATTATTAATCACAATATTAAAATTTGCATATCCTTGAATACTTCAGTCAAGCTGCAATAAATAAGTTTTTGAAAGTATCTGTCACAAATTCCCATTCCATAAAATATGGAATGGTGAAAATGGCTTTTGATAGAGTTTCTGCGCACAGCTCAGTGGCGTACTTGTAATTTCTCTACAGGGTGTCTTTTTTAAAATATAACATAAACATACATTTATTTTAATGGAAAACCCTGTATATTTATTATTGTGCCATTCAATAGCAATATTTTTCCCCTTCATAATAATATATAATAGTTGCTACTTTATCCTAAGAAAATAAATAAAATACATAGTACTTCTATTTATCCTTATTTTTATAATTTGCTGACTATTTTTTTGATTATATTATTAAAATATTCAGCAGAAGAAAAATTTGAACAGTTTCTAAATATTTTTCCAATATTAAATAATTTTCAACAGTTTCTTAAATGATTGTCGATTAATTTTCATCTTTTTAATTGTTTCTTTATATTTGTTTTTATTTATTTTCAAATTTTCCTTAATTGGCTAATATAATTATTATCTAGTTAAAATTATTTTGCCTTGAAATGATCGTAGCTGTATAATAAAGCTTGTCAAATTCAAATTTTAATAGTGGAAGTTGTATTTTTTAAAATGAAAAGTTTTCGAAAAAATCCTCTGCCACGTCGATTTTGTTTTTAAAAAATGCACTTTTTGACATACGACCGACATGTGTGACGTCATCGTTGTTCAAGATATGACGTCATCGACAATTTTTTTAAATAGCAACCCCCAATTTTGACTATGCCATTTGAAAAAGCGTGTCATTCTACATACATACATCATGAAAAATTATGGTGTTACATAACAAAAATTTCAAGAAAATAATGTTTGAAGATTTTAAAATTTAATTTTCACAATACTGAAAATGATTATGTAAAAAATCGACTAAATAAAATGTGTATATATTTCCTTACAATTAATTATTAAACTTCACATCATTATCCATTAGACTGTGAAAAGAATACAAAATTTATGAATTTATAGATTTTTTCTTTGCGAAACTGAAATAAATTAATGAATCGTGAAGATTTATAAAAAGTACCACTCATTTCGTATAAAGTTATTTAATATATATAACTTTTCAAACTCGACAAATTTAGTATTGTTTTCTTTTAAAAAACGACCCTACGAGTGTTCAGTCACGTTTAAAATTCAATTTTTTATGCTACATTGGATCATAATAAATGAAGTTTATTTTACACCAAAATTCGAATAAATTTTATGGCATAGTACATTGCGAAGTATTAAAATTTTATAACTTTTTAATACTTAAAAGCTTGTGACTTGTCGCACCTATATCGAAACAGAAATAAAAAATATATAAACGAATTCTGCATTGTTCACAAGAGCAGCTTGACATTGTTAAGGTTAAGGTGGACAGCATTGTTTCGAAAATAGGTTGTGGGCAAAACAAAACATAAATGCGATAATACATCACAAGCAAATATTTATCTGGTAGGACCAGAACCATCAATTTGATGGTTTTTATGAATAATGTAAATTTTTCTTTTATGTTTCGCATATCTGTGAGATGAAAGTTTATTTTTAGAATCTTTTATTATTATTTTTTCGTAAACATTTCTCTCTTCCTTTTCATAGCTTACTTTTATTGAATTAAGGCGCGTTTACACATGTATGGATTTAGTGGCGCCAATAGTTACTGGCGCGCCAGTAAAATAAAATTGCGGGTGTAGAGGTTTACATATGAATGCATGACTGTGTAAACCCGCTATTATTTGTTTTTCCCTCTACTATAGGCTACTAAAATTATCCAGTTTTTAAATACATAACTATAATCCTTAAATTTTTATCTGAAAAACGGAACATAAAAACTTGATACGAATACAGATATTAATTATATTTCTATCAAATAATTCTGAGATTGGTCGACTACTTGTAATAATCCAAGATTCCACAGCAAAGTACCTTCAACCGAATGTTAATAGAAATAATTGCATTTAAACATGTGTTTCATATTACATCCTAACACGAATTGGCTAGGTTGGCTAATCAAAGCTGTGTTTTAGAGGCATTAGTTATGCATTAAACATATTAATTATCGAGGTGAACTACAAATTAGTTTTAATGACATAAATAATGTACCATTTGGAAATTGACAACCTGATAAGTAAAAATGTATAGGGTTGTTACCCAGTTGTCACTCCTTAGGAGGTTCTCAACATTGGTTGTTTAAACATTAATTAATTTTTTGCAATGACAAGCGATAGCATAGACCGGGTCTACAATGAATCGTTGGGAAGAAGTTCAAAGTCTCTTACGCTCGTCAGACGAGAATTATTCATTTGTTAATTGGTTGTAACAATTGAACAATGAACAATTATATTTGCAAAACTCTTGTGCCGATGGTTCGTCTTAAAAAGCCAGAAATCCCGGAAAAATCCGGTTCTCTAGTGATTCCGGGAGTAGAGTTATTAATTTGTTAATTAGCCAGGTTGCAACAATTGGAAAATAAACAATGACGTGCAACAACCTTGTGCCGGTGGTTCTCCCCATGATCCCAGAGTTACTGCAAAAAAATCTGGTTCTCTAACGATTCCGGGAGTAGAGTTATTAATTTGTTAATTAGCGAGGCTGCAACAATCGAACAATAAACAATTATATTTGCAAAAATCTTGTGCCGATGGTTTGCCTTAACAAGCCAGAAATCCTGGAAAAAATTCTGGTTTTCTAGTGATTTTGGTGGAGTTTTTAATTTGTTAATTAGCCCAGTTACAACAATTTAGCAATAAATAATAAAGCTAACACCAAAGTGATAAAGAGGGATCTCGAAAACCCCCGAGAGAATATTTTTCAGACATTTTCGTTGAATCGTGTGTGACATTTGCCATATGTTCAACAAAAATGGGTCATTTGTTAAATAAACAATTAAAAATTTGCGAGCGTGCAGAGGTTAGATGTACCTTTTGTTATAAAAAATTCCCTGAACATTTTGCAGACAACCGCATCTCAATCGGACTTCTCCGCAAAAAGTTGTCTATTTTCACATTTTTCATGCTAATTTGACGCGACTAATCGAACAAGTTATTACGCCCATTATCTACCCCCTGCGTAATGAATTAGGTGAAAATTTTGTGTTTATTGACGACAACGTTCGACCACATCGCACAAGAAGGATTCAAGAGACACACGAAGCAGGGCATATAAATAGATTAGATTGGCCAGCCAACGCTCCTGACATGAATCCTATTGAAAATATGTGGATTTTGTTGCTAGAGCCATTCATAATCATATTCATCTATCTCAGACTGCAGATGAGTTAATCGTGGCGGCAGAAGAGGAATGCAACAATATTCCACAAGAGATCGTTAACCGCTTGATTATTTCAATGCACAGACGTCTCAATATGCTACTGAAGCATGGTGGAGGTCATATCGACTATTAGTCAAGTAGAGAACTTGCTTTGTTACTTCTTTTTTATTTAATAAATTTTGTCAAAAATGTCACACAATTGCTGGTTTTTAATTTTCTAAGTACTCAGTTTATCGAACATATCCTCTTCACAAAAAAAAACATTCAGAAAACAATATAGTTTTATAAATGTATTTCGCTTTTCTGACAAAAAGATTTCTTTAACAAGAATGAAGACTTTTGACGTTGTGTGTATTATTACGATGTGATTAATAGTTAGTGCTTGGTTTGGTAGTTAGTAGTAAGTGTTAATTAGTAAGTGTTGTTTTCATCACTATGTTTTTAAGAACAAAGAAAATTATGAAAATGATTCTACAAAATTCAAATCTCGAAGAGGTAGGTACAGTTTATAAAATGTTATGTTGAATATAGAATTAAAAATAATATAATTCGACCTGTTTTGAGAAAGATGTGATAGTTTTCGAAATGTTAACGTTTTAATATATTTATTCAATTAGTTCATATTTTAACAGATTTCTTGTTATGCCTTTGGTATTATTTGGGTTGCTTCCTAATTGCTTTAAACTTCATTCATTCAAAAGTGGCATAATAAATACTTATACAGGGTGAGCCATTAATAACGGTACATACACGGTAGCTTGAGGGCAGATTGTTAACGTCATAATAAAGCGATTGAACCCGACATGCCTTATTCAATTATGTATTACTTTTCATTCTACAGTTTTTTAAAGTGGAAAAAATGTTTTTGATTTTTTGCTATATTTAAAGAACGTATGAACTGATTGTTTTGAAAATGTGTAGTCTTAGTTTTAATTGGTACTTATTATTTGTATATTACATATAAATATCTTCATTTAAAATATTTCAGGAAATCTATTACTTATGCCCGTTTGCACCGAAGTTAATAAGCATTACTTAAAAATAAGACATGCTTAAGTATGCTTTTCCTATTGCACCATACGTTAAGATCTTCTTAAGTATGAAAACAGATACTTAAATTTAAGCCCCTGTTTCACAGTGACTTATGAAATTCTTTAATTCAAACAGAGTTAGAATGTACAAAAAACAAGCATAAAAATTTAAAAAACGCGGAAAATTCAAATATAATGATCAATGCTAATGAGTGTAGTATTAAAGTAGTAAAAAAGTACCTATAATGGATATTAGATTATATATGATGATTTGAATACTTTGGAAATTATAGATTTTGCATTTCTCAAATAAAATTATAGGAGATCTGATCATTTCCATACAATGGATGAATTGAATGAAGATGATTTGGCCACTAATACTAACCACAGAGAAACTAAAGTAAATTATTATTATTATTAGTTTGTCTCTGATATTAACTAGTCTTGATGAACATCAACAACAACCATACCTATATTACAAATGACAACAAAAACAAACAAACACCACAGACATGACATTACACCATAGATAAAAACAAATTTATTACACCGAAATCTAACCTCACTTCCATGTAACAAACTGAAAAAAAAAAACAGAAAGAACTAAAATACCTAGCATAAAGTAACGAAAGTTACTAGATTTGAGCGTTGTTGCCAATACAAAGACGTACTTTGCTAAGTATGGTTTATAATACGTCGGTGCAATACTCTAAAAAAATAAGCATAACCTAACTTTAAGAACAACTTTATTAAGTTGTTTTTAGTAAAATGTCGGTGCAAACGGGCATTACACCAAAAAATACATCATTGAAGTGGATTGGTGGATTTGAGGTAGTCCATAAAAACTGATAACTGAGTTTTTCACACACCACCAAAACACTACATATACTTCACCTCTCGGTGGACGATATAGTAATCAAGTTACCATCATCTGGAGACTATTTAAAACTTTAATATTCAGATAATGGTAACTTGGTTGTCGAAATGTACGTCGAGATAAGCATAGCATCTTTATAGCCATGCAAATTCGAAAAAAATTCTACGACAAAACGAATTATTGAACATTACATTGCTTTACCAGAATTTTTCTATAAGCTGAGTAGAGGCTGAACCTTTGGTAAAACAATCTATGAGCTATAATAAAGAAAAAAATAATGATTTTCGTGAGTTTAATTACCAAAATAATTAATTTATTCTCCAAACGACAGAAAATATTTATTAAGATCTTCAAACAGTATCAAATCAAAAAATATTTGTCAGTTCTTTAAACTTTAAAGTTAATTATCTCAAAAGTAATATTTTCATAATACATTGTTCTGGCTTTGCACGGTAGCAGTCTAGTGAAGAATTCTAAATGATGAAACGTAAGAACATAATTCGTTTTACGGAATGGGGCTGTTCCAGTCGCTTATTTAATTAAAGCGAAATTATGGCAACATCCAGTAAGACGTGCAATAAAAGCGAGCTTGTTAAATGTTTCGGTAAGAACATGGGAAACTAATTTTGTTCTCGTGTATATTTACCCTAAACTTGTCTCACACCGCTAGATTCTATAAACCTTAAGGCATTTTCTTATCCTAAAATTAGTACAATATGAATTCTTCTTTTATTAAGATGAAGATCAACACGCAGCGGCAATGTTCCGTTAGATTTCAATACACCGGAATGGAATTTAATGCACCTGAACACCTTAAGATATATATCATTCTTATGGATTATGTTAACTTCCGTATTAACCAATTTATTTTATGGAAATGTGACGATGTTATCCAGAGGTAAGGTTAGATCGGTTCTGGTAAGCACCCTAATCCAGAATATAACAGGGCAGTCACATTAACGCATTTTGATAGCATTGTTCAATTTTTTCCAAGTGTGCGATGCATTTATATTATAAATATCAACAAATTTATTATAGGTTACATTATCCATACTACCACGACAGCATCAGGTTCCATATGTGACAGACCAGCCTTTATTTATCCGTGTTTCCTCAGTGTTTCTGTAATCCATAAATATAAAATATATTCTTCAATTGAGACTTCGACCTTATAATGTTTGTCTAAAATATAGTAATAATTTCTTTGCCATACCACTATTTCGTATTTTTCTATCAGTTTACTCTATTTCGTTTTATAAAATAAAAATTTATGTCATGCATAATTCGCAAAAGCACCCTAATAGATATTCTAGGTAGTTTCATTCTGTGAGATATCAACCTGAATTTTTTATAGAATAGAATAGAATATTTATTTATTTAGCAAAAAATACTATTTACAAATACTATGCATACACAAAAACATATGAACAAATGTTTGTCATATCTTATTATTACGAAAAGAATTAGTGATATTCTCAACACTTTCACATTTACATATCTTTTTATTTCCTCAGGCAAACATTATATAAATGTAAACCTTCATTAGAGAGAGAAAGTTAACCTTAGTAATCTTAGTATATTGAATATTGTATTATCCAGACCTTAGATTATACAGATGCAAATCACATATCTATACTAAAAACTTAATATAATCAAGTAGATATACTCGCGACAAGAATTCAGACGACTTACGTCATGCGAACAAATGAATAATTCATTGTATTTTCATCAAAATATTTAAGAAACTGCAACCGATAGTAATAAAACTATATACTACACTATAAGTTTGCATTATATATTGCACTAAATTGCAAAAAATTATTGTTTTTAACGCGACCAAATATCGAAAATTACGTTGACAATAAAAACAAATGTCTAACGTCAGCCGTGACGTAAGACGTCTGAATTCTTGACGCGAGTATACCTGATTAGGTAAGGTAGGTAAGCTCACCTGTGGGTAAGCTCATTTTTAAAATACCATTCATGAATTGTTCGCGTATTTTGTATCATCAACCTAATCTACCTACCTTCTATCATTGAATAATGAATATACAATTATTACTCAATGCTTCTACCTTATGTGAGTTTCCATTTTGCCTTTTAGTCTTGGTCTCTGCCTTTGGTCTTTTTCCAGAAGTGTCAGGGACTAGTTTGAAACTGTCAGATATGTTCGTCCAACTATTTCTTGAGTTACATGCACCAAAAACACATTCGCAAATTAACTGGTCGAATATTCCTGATAGTTTGAAACTAATCTCTAACTCTTGTGAGAACAGATCTATACACTACTCACTGACACATACACACGTTTTGCTAATGAACTACGTATTTCAACTACATCGCTTACAGTTATATTTTGGTCTTGAGCCCTAGTTCCTACATACAATTTTTTATTATCCGATATGCCTCACTTGTTAGATTAAGACGTGTACGATTTTGAGAACACTTTGTAGAGCTTAAGTTATTAATATTTCTCGCCGTAAAATTGTCAAATTTGCGGTGTTTTTAGGTACAAAAATATCTAAAAATAAAATATATAGAACAAAAGTAATATCAAAAATAAAATTCATCTATTGTTGTTACTGTTTAAATTTTCCTCAAATAAAATAATAACTTTTAAAAAGCGTTTGAGACACACATTATTTTGCTATTCTAACTCTTAATTACTATTTTTACATACTTTACACTCACATTTACATCTACAGGGTTAATTAACTATGATTAAGTACAAAACTTTTAACCACGTGCTCAGTGAGGCCTAACAGACAATAAAAAAATTAGTTAGATATTAAAAAAATGGGGCAAAACCCTTATTTCCTACGGAAAGTCGGCGCTTATGATAAGCATCGACTGAGATGTCAACAATGTCAACTACTATGTGGTCGTCTTTTTGCAGCGTTTCTAAATGCAAAAACGACAACAATTAGCATTCTTATTAGTAATAATACCTGATTTTTCATTATTTCGTTACAAATTGGCAAAACTACATTTTAACTCATTATAACCACTCACTACCGATAAAACTCACTTCCCGTAGGTACAGTTAGTAAAATGTCTATTTATTATAAGAAAATCGAACAAAAGGAATAGGTAGGTACTAATAGATAATAGAAAACTTTTAATGCAACCGCGGCAGTCTTGTCACATAACCTAGAAAAATAAACTGGCGAACTATATTGTTGGAAAATATCTGTACCCGACACATATTCCTTTATTTAATAACTATAAAACGTTTAAAATAAGGCACAAAAAAACTGAAGAAAAACAAAAAATTACAACGTAAACACAGCGAATTTTACCTTTACCTTTATATTATTTTCTTTAGATAATTATTGAATAGAGCTTTGTCTGTGGAATTGTTCATTAGCATACCTAGATGTTTGGTATCAGAGAACATACATATGACTTCATTGATAGGAATTGTAGGATATTTGATTTATATTAGCTTAAAATACCTTTCTAAAACAGTAAACAAAATTTACAAAAGCTAATAATAAGGAATATATGGGTAGATATTGTGGGTGTAATTCAACGCAGGTTGAGGCTTTTGTTCACTGAGTAGTTAGTTTCACACAATATTATTAATACCTAAAAATATATGAATAAATATAATTTCATCACGGTTGTCTCTGGTTGCTATGAGATGAGCGTTGTTAAATAACTTTTCTAATACAAAGATCAGTAAACTATAAAATATAACGCGTGATGTCAGTCCAAAACCTCATTTTAAGGCCGTAGTGTTGAAAGTAAACGACGTGATTTATTTTTAACACTTTTATCCCACCATCTCAAGATACGATTGTACGAAAACTCGTACTGTTGCTATGCCTTACTAGACGGTATCTCGAAAGTGGGTTCTTTCGTTTTCCGTCAGGCGAAATTAATTTTCTTAATCACTTTCCATGTGATATTTAAAGTAACATGTCAACAAACGATAGAACTTTCGTTACAAATTGGAGATTTGTTTAGGACCCACGCAATATAGTTCTTTTGTTTTCTTTTGTACTCGTATACTATCGCCTGTTAAGCTTATGGCAGTCAAACCTCTTTCTGTCGCGATGAAGGAAATAAACATTTCCGAAAGCTTGGTAACAAACACAGAGTGTTATTGAGTAATTAACCTTTATTATTACTGACCGTATTTCCAACTAAAAGTTTAGTTTCTTGATGACATACAAATCGTGGCAAATAATATTTTAAGCTTAGTTTACAGTTCTTAAATGTTTGTAGGAACTAACTTCAAATATAATTTAAATTCATTTTAAAGTACATTAAAATAAATCTATGAATGTTCTGTTTGTGGAATCTTGTTATTTCATATCTCGCGCTCTTACCGTTCCTAAGCGAATTCGTGTTTCAGATGACGATAAAATTTTATTTGAGACTGTACACGAGTAAATGAATAAGCAATAGACGATGATTCTTCCACTCCAGGTTCCTAAGACAATTAATTCTTAGTGAAATTCAGTGCTGCTTCTAAAGATAAACAAAACAAATCACCCTATAATAATCGGTAACACGAAGCTTCTAGTCCGCTATAAATTTTCTGATGATGCGTCGAGTTGAAGCCAACAGCGTTGTCAGTCAGAACCACATACATAGCATAACAGCATGTTCGGTACTGAAGTGATATAATATATTTTTTTTTAATGAGAAATTAACTAAAAAGTATGCATTTTATATATTCGTTGAGATATTCATTAACCGTTTTCTCAAATTCTGACGTAAAACTCATTGACCATGCTCTCATAATCATAAGTTCAAAAACTCCGCGAAATTTTATACAGTAAATAATTTTGGACAAAACATACCTATTTTTTGTCACCTTTTCGTTACGTTCTTGAAAGCAGAATCAAGTTGAGCTTGTACGGTAATATTCCCAAATAATACAAGTCGTATTTGAATATGAATCAGAACAAATCTATTATTTATTATCAATAGCTGCCGAATAACACAGACGCACATATCTATTAAAATGTATTTTATACATTTTTCCACGGCTCTGTTCAGCAGAGTACAACCGCGGTCTTTTACTATTTCACTTTACCCAAATTGAATTGCATTTTTATTTAGGCAAATTTTATTGATAACTAGGTGACCCGGCAAACGTTGTTTTGCCATATGAATTATTTCTAGTGAATACTTTGGCAGTTAAATAAAAAATAACTAACTTATTGTAAGTGTGTGGAGATGTGGTATATGACTAAAAGAGGAATGGAGCACTGTGAACGATGACGGCCTATAAGAATAACAAAACACGAAACATTCATTTTTTGAATTATTTCAAGTGCCTGCAATTTTACTTGTTTGACGGCCCAAATTAGCCCCTTTACGTCTTGTTGGCATTGTTCACTGTACAAAAAAATAGCCATATAGTAAAATAATAGCCGTTGTTGGCGGGAGCTCGTGACACGTGTTGCGTACTTTTGAGGTTATGTAGATCACTTAATTAACTAATAATGAGAACTACACTTAAAATTAATAATTTTATTAATTATTGATAAAATAGGAAATAAATAATTATGGCCCAGCAAATTAATAATAAATTTACTTGAGAATTACACTTAGAAGGTAAAATGATAATTGTAAACGTGACTATTACGCTCGATTCATACACAATAATAATGGTCGAAAACTGTGTAGGGAGTGAGAGAAGGCTTATTGTGAGAGATACAGGAGATCGGCTTCGTTCTCATCCCTACTCCGTGCTGTTTACTGGGTGAGAAGTGACACCGGTAGATGCCTGGCGGGGATAACTGATCTAGTGATAATCGATCAGTTATCGACCAGGGTTAAAAATTATTAAATTACTAAAATGGTTATTAAAAAATAGGGGCTTGTGATAGAAGGATGAAAATTAAGGGTTGTATGTATTTTTTAATGCCACATCATAAAAAAATAAAAATAAAAAATTTTGTCAAAAAAATTAAAAAAAAATTGTTTGGGGTGGACCACCCCTATCACTTGGGGTATGAAAAATAAATTACGACCGACTCTCAGACCTACCGAATATACATCTAAAATTTCATAAAAATCGGTCAAGCCGTTTCCGAGGAGTATGGTGTCTAAAACTGTGACACGAGAATTTTATATATTAGATTATAAACTACACTGGGAACACAAACCCACGAAATTCACCAACCTTCGACCTTTGCGAAAATTATGACTGATGGATATTTGGATGAAGAAGAGAGAGATCTCGGGTCGCGTGCATCTGTTCTATATCGACGCCGAGCTCGCCTGCATAGCAAAACGGGTCCTAACGATGTTCTTATTCCGCCGGTAAGGTATTAAACGGGAATTTGGACTGCCAACTTTTTAACTGTGCCGAGCGTGTCGATTACATTTACAGCCTATCTGATGTCACCACTAATTATTGCGGTTGGCCATTTATTACAAAATTCTCATGATTTCATACTGATTGCACCGGGTGTTTATAAAAATGCAAATTTAATTATTGTTTCTTTCTGTTATTGTTTTGCGGTTATGCAGCTCTGCAGCGCTTATCATTGAGTAGACATTAAAAATAATATTATTGACCTAAATACGGTAGGTGAAGACACGAATTGCCGTACTGTTTATCAATGAATAGATATATCTCGGACTGTTTTTTGCTGACAGGACGAGGATTTTTTTATTACTGCCTGTATTTAAATACAAAAAACGTTAAAGCCTCTCTTTAACCTAGTGAGTGTTGGATTTTATTTCACTACTTATGTAATGAAATGTGAATGTTTTTTTTGATCCGTTGGAGTTTTATAATTTCTGTATTAAATATTTTTTATGTTGAAACTTAATATGTTTAATTGCATAGTTTCAAAAAATAATTTATAGCATTAATTACATATTTCAAAGTACTATAGGAAAATATTTAAATTTGGCAACGTCGCGTCAGGCTGATACCAACTTAAACTACAGCCAGCGGCAGTAGTTCAGTGACAGTCTGAAAAGGGGTTTAAATAATGGTTTGAAAGTATTTCTTTTTTGGCGTAAATATGTATTTAAAATCACCCTGTATGAAGTTTTTCTGTTCTAAGATATGGTTTTCTATTTTCCGAATTTTACGCATTTTTACTTTCTTATTTTTAGATGAAAATATAACAACTGAACAATAACTTCAGCCATAGATTTAATATCAGTATCAGCGAATTGAAAAAATCGCGACAGAACAGAAGTAAATCGAATTTTCGCACTGTATGTTAGTAGCAGTAAATGGTAGTACTACATATTAAATATTATTGAAATACCTATCTATAACTGTGAAATTATTTGTTACATAATGAATGTGGATAGATAGGCATAACTTAATGTGTTTTTTCTTTTGCTAAATTATTTCTAATTTTGATAGAAAGCGGAATGTTTCGAAATATCTAATTTATTTATGCTAAAAGAAAATATCTATATAAAACAACAACATTAATGTGAAAATTCTTTCTAAAATGCCATACCATACGGACATAGGAATAAAAAGGGAAAATATGATAAATATGGTCGGCGATCAATCCACTATAATTTTAAAATGTAGTTTATATAATTTATATCACTAGATTATTTAAACTATTATTATTTAGATACTATTATAGGAAAAATGCTACCCGTCTACTCTCTATTATTCGCGGCCTATCACACCGTGTTTCTTTTTTTGTTTTTTATTACCTTTTTTGAGTTGTCTAGCTCGCATGTACCTATACAGTTAAAATAATTTAGATACAAAACAGATAGAGACATCTATAGGCTTTACTATGAGTTAACTTAATAATTGGCGCCATCAGAATGAATACGCTTTTCGCTCAAATAAAAAATTCTTATTCCGGTCCCGATTGCCAATTTTGCAAATTCCGTCGCATGCAGTGTTGCATATGCATTTCATGGACATCCCAGGCTACTTAAAACACTTTAGTGCCGATAGTGAAGTGAAATTGGTCTCTCTATACTGTGGTTTTATACAGGATCTCCCAAACCAACGTGAAATATTCAGTGGCAGCGAATTTTTCGCGAATAAAATTATTTGCGTTGAAACGCTACTTACTAAATTTAATGTGTATGTCTTATTTGCGCAATGGTAGTGTAGACATACCCATTAAATTCCATAGGTACCGTTTTGGCGCAAAAAAATTGCCGGGACTACAAATGTATTGCGTTGGTTTGGGAGATTCGTGTATAGTCTATATCAGGGATCATCAATTAGTTTCATTGCGGGTCCGTTTAAAAAATATATAAATCTGTCGCCTCCGTTTGGTAGATGATGATAAGCAACCAAGGTTTATAATATTAATTAAAAAATAAAACGAAAAGAAATCTGAATATTTTTTTTATTAAGGAAAGGTGCATCTAATTAAAAACTAACAAAGTAAGTACCTAATATTAATGCGAAAAATGACATTTTTTACTCTGAACAATCTGTCTGAAGTCTGGAGTTAAGTTGGTGCAAGCTATTGCCATTAAATCCTGGAGATGGGCTAAATTGAATTACCACAAATTTTTGGACTGATATTCTTAGGTTCTTCTGGGTCCGCACAAAATAGGTCGGCGGTTCGCCATTTGGTGACCCCTGATCTATATCATCGATATAAAAGAATAAAAAACGACATAAGAAACTACCATTAAAAATATCAAAGAGTCCCGTATCCAGCTGGTCAGAAGTAGACAGGACCCTATTTACTTTCGATACCAGTAGTCACACAATTTCGCCAATAATAATTTAAATTAAATTATAAAGTATATAATAATGAATGTAAATGTCAGCAGTACAAATATTTTAACCAGCAGTATAGTTCACTGTGTAGAACACATAATTAATAGTTTTTTTTTACAAAAAAATCAGAAATAAAAAAGTGAAATTTTAAATAAATATTGTAATTTTTCTGTATAAAACTTTTTGAGGACCGCTGACTTTCATACATTTATGAGTCATAGCACTGCAGATTGAACGTGTGGTTCACAGTGTTGCCAGTATTACACAAATGTCTTTGCTTTTCTTGATATTAAACTCATACGTCAACCTGCTATTTTGTTATTTATTATTGTGTGTACCTTTATTTTTTAAATTTATTTCACTGATTAAAGTGCGAAGTCACTTTATGGTTCTGGATTCGAAATGGTTAATACTAACTCATTTGGGGTTATGTGGCGAAAATTAAATTTAATATGCTGTGTGAAAATCATAGTTTTTCGTTATTCTTCATAAAATAACTTAAGGAAATTGTGTCTTGTGTCTCTTTCTAACAGTGTACAACATTTAACTTGTGAAATGTGGATTACTGATTAAATAGTAAATTTTTTAACAAACAGGTAAGCTTATGTGCACGTTTATGTATAATTTTTGAACATTGAACATAGTAATATCACGTAATATCTTTACTTTACTTTATGGTAATATGTATTTAACTTGCGGAAATTCATTTTTTATCGTTTATAGTAAGGTCAGTTAACCAGTTAAAATTTATGTTAATAATACTACGTATTATACTACATATCCAACTTTAGTCTACTTATGCTTCAAACAAGTATTTTTAAAATAGAATTTAACCGTATTACTTTACTATTACGTTAAATAAAACTTAATGTTTATATTAGAGGAGATATGGCAACCTCGCAACAAATCATATGGTTCATTAGGTTGGTTATAACAGCGGTCCTCAAAATGTAGGTATTTTAAAAAAATAATATCCGTAAATATTAGAAATTTTTAGAAATGGTTTTCACTAGACTGATCCATATGACGAACTACACCAGCAGTTAAAATATTTGTACTTATTTAAACTTCACCCTGTATATCGATATTGTTATGTAATTTTAAATTATTATTTCTCAGGACCACGAGGAGGTAGGAGCGTTCTCTGCCAGGAGGGTGGGATTAAAATTGGGTAGGGTAAGGGTACATTAGGGGAACAAAAAAACAGAAAAAACAATAACTAATAAGTTAAATTAGGTATACCAAATAAAAACATACAAATATTTTTGGATGTATTTATATCCTAGTAATATGTAGACAGACAGATATGTAAAAAAATAATATATTTCCAGTATACTTCATATATTACATAACATGACACTATAAAAACACTGCAAAAAATTTACTTATACATCATAATAAAAAAACACATTAGCACTAACTTTCGTCAGACTCACTACTAATATTACATGTATCCGATTCTTTATCAACAGTTATGATCACTTTAATTTAGCCCAATGAATTGATGAGGCTTTATATAGTCTTCATCATTTTTTATGACATGCTTGACGCAGTTTTTAAAATTAGCTGATGTAATTTTATTCTCCTCGCTTCTTATAGCATTTTTAACCATTTTGTCAAATTTTGGAAAGGTATTATTTCTTTCAAGGTCTCTTTTTAATTGGCTACATATTAATTCAATGGAATTAAAAACACAGCAGTATGAGTGCAACCGTAGAGTATGTCTCTGAGCCGTAGTCGTCTCATCAATAACGTATTTTTTTGCAAAATTATTGCGCCCGATCTCACAAAATTCTGTAATGACTTTGATTAAGTTCACGAGAGTGAGGCTGTGCATAATTAATAGCATGGGATCAAAGTTTTATAAAACTTCATTTACTAAGCATTAGGTAGTTGAGGACTGCAGTTTACTCAATCTCGAGCTGAAAGTATATTTATTACACATGTATGAATGTAACACACAAAAAAGAGAAACGTAAAGTGATAGAAGCATTAATGAATTTTTCAATAGACAAACAGCAACTGTGTCATTTAAGATTTTTTTGTATAACAAATAACTGTAACTGATAAAGTTTTCCCAAAAGAGAAATTTATTTTAGACTAGGGAATAGTCGAACAAATTCATTAAATTGTTAAATATCCGAATACCTTAAATAGCAAGATAGAATTTCCGAGAAAAGGAATTCAGAAACGTTATTAATAGGATTAGCAGAACATTCCCAAATACTTCATTCAAATAGATAGGGAGTCGGAAATAAAAAGCTGTTCACTAAACCAGGTATTTATAGGAAGAGATCACAGAATGGTAAGTGCTTCTTTAAATCAACGTAGGCTTTAAATTTATATTGGGGACGTAATTGTGCAAGTTGTAGAAACAGGAAAAACAAACGTAGGCGTACATAGCTTACTGACGGAACGTATTATTTATTATACATGCCAGATACACAAAAAGTGTCTGTACACGTCAATATTTAAAAAGAAGATATAAGTATAGTAACTATAATTGACGGCCAAAAATCTGGAGAATGACTTATAAAGCTGCTCACAATTTATAGCAGTCAACACAAAGACATGCAGCCCCTATATTTTTCCTATAAAATCGCATGCGCTGCAGCTTTTGATGGACGCGACGAATTGACAGATCCACCTCCATTCCATTTCCATTTCCAGCGCTATCATGGACGGTTCGGGCGGGCAAAATTTCGGGTATATCTTTTCGCTAATTTGATGGATCAAGAGTTTAGAGCGCGAGATCAAAATATGAGTGTAAGTGATGTTGAAATACGTATTTCATTAACAAAATTATACATGAACATATGTATAGTGCAAATAAAAAAGTGAAGAAGTACAACTTTGAAACGGAAATGATGGAAATACGCGAAAGGATGATGGTATTTTTAAAATAAGTTTCTGACAAAAAAAAATTCGATTGCTATATCTTACGAGATGAATCTTTGTCCGTATAAATGAAATCGAAAAGAGTATTCTGACAGAAAAAGACGAAATAGTGATATGGCGAAGAAACTATTTAAAATAAATATTAAAAAATCTGAATCTGGATTGAAGAATATATTAAATTTTGACGAAACATGGATGCATGAAGGTCATACGAAAAGAGGTACGATTTAATTAGAGATTGCAACCCGGTATGTTTCTCAATCCGGCCGGGTTGTGTGATAGCGATGAAACCTTTAAAGTATTTTATGAAAATAACAATTATCACAATAAACAGTCTCACTAGTAATTATTAATTTTTATAAGTTTAAACAAGCAGGTCTTTCTCTTTACTTCTTATAGTCTCTATTTGAAAACATAGTATTAAAATAAGAAACTAATAACGCAGCTTAAAGTACTAAACGTGTCATAACAACTTAGATTAGATAGATAGATAAACGTTGGTAACTTTGGTATAAACAAAACAAATTCTTATTTGCTAAAAGTAAAGTATCATGTTTTTCCTTAAACTTTGGCTATTAAGACTAGTATGTGTTACTATTACAAATTGAGCAAATAGCATCTTATAGGCTAGGCTGTACTGTAACTGTAAACAACCAACCACTTGTATAATCTTAACTAACAAAATGTAACGTAAAATTGGTTACGTTACGTAAGCTTCATAAAGTATATTCTAACTTGCATAAGGCACAACAATTTTTTTTCAGTCTGAAAGAATGATCTTAAAAAACAAAAAACAACGCTCGCAGCGGTTGCCATGCTAACGTACATTCTACGAGTTGGCGCTCCCGCGCCGCGCACCGTGGTTTACTTATCGGGTCCGGTGACCGGGCCCAGTAAAAATGGCCGGGCCCGGTGGGTACTTAAAAGGGCACCGAACCCGTTTTACAATCTCTAGATTTGATATAAGTGTTAATGTGTGACAGTTATAGTGACAGTGCTAGTAACCAATAGTAAATAATGTGTATTATTCTAAAGCCTTTTGCGCAATTTATTTAATGGTGGAAATATCTTTATTTGTAATAAATTTTGTCAACTATAACATTTTACAGTGTTTTACAGTTTCGCAAATTTTGTCAAAAGTTGCGATTTTCCCGCCATAAATAATTAAAGCAGAAGTTGCAAAGTTCGTGCAAAAATCCGTGATCCGTTATTTTTGATAATTTTGTGTGCTTTAACTCTTCTAAAGTGGCACGCTTAGGTAATCATACCACCCGTATCTTCCGTACTCATCTCTGTGTTGTGAATTAGTATCTCTCTATTATTTTCGACCTTGGATAATTGATAATACAAGATAAAAAATTTTGAAATAATTCTTATCATTTTTATTATCTAACGTCTCGAATTTGACAAAAACTGTTATATAACTGTTTCTACTAAAAATAATGGACGTTATGTAATTGAATTATTTTTTTCATTTTTGTATATTTTTTATATCTGATCGCATTCAAATTTAGTACGCCTATGAAATGTTGCTCCTCGCACGCTTCGCCCATCGCGCTTGTCTTCAAGCTAGCGATTAGTCACTCTCTAGATTTTTGGCCGTCAGCTATAGATCATACAACTAAATAAAAAATAAATAGAATACATGTGTACAAACAAATACCTAACAAAAATCACGCAAAATCGTTAAAATCACAGGTTAAGAACTCGTCAAAAGAGTAAAACGCTCTCTTTAATAGAAAATGTTTTGCTTTATTTTTAAATGTTTTACAGTTATGTTCCCTCGCGTATGGAAGCAATGCATTGAAAAACCGTAAACCCAGAAAGTCCGTTTACTTTCTCGTTCTTTCGAGTCTAAAAAATCTACCATCAATGTCATTTTTGCTTCTAGTATCATAAGAATGACACTGACCTCAACTATGAAAGAGGTGCTTATCTTTTTTACGTAAAGAAGACATTGGAAAACACAGGGTGAGTCAGAATTTATCTAAAAGAATTTGGGAATAGATGCCTCATGAAAAATGGAACCAACATCGTACAAAAAATTGTGTAAAATCCTTATAGTTTCCAAGAAAACAAATTATAGCAGTTTCAGCCTTTACGCCGATGGGCTGTATTCTATAACCAGACGATTTCAAATATCCGATTACTTTTACAACGGTGTTCAGTGAGTGCAAGTGTAGTGAAAACGCTGGCGTGACATGGGAAATTTGTAACCGAATCGTGAAAGAGATGGAGGTCCAGGACGATCTATTACAGCAATGTGACGTATCATACACGAGGCTTAATTATGTCCGTACCATGTACAGCGTGTCCAAGGATTAATACCGGATCGGTACCATGGCCGCCATGATCTCCTGACTTTAAATCATTTGGACTTATTTTTGTGGGGATATTTGAAAAATCAAGTATATTGCACCGAAGTGGACACTATTGATGATTTACTCGAACATAGCATAGCTGTTGCCAATAACTTACAAGTTCAAAACGAATAAGAAGCAGAAACATTTGTGCTAGTTTGTAGGAACTGGGTAAGACGGGCCAAAAATGTTGTAAAATCATGTATGTCAAACTATTTTACTAATTAAACAATAAATTAATTCTATTAATAATTAATAAGAATTACAACAAAAGCAGTTGAATTTGCTGTATAGAAATAGGTGTTGTAAAATCTGGCCTTGTCAGATTTTACAGTGGACCAGTTTCCAGTGCCGTGCGGAAGGGTTTTTCAAAATCATTTTTGGACCGCTCTTTTTGAGTTTATTTTTACAAAATTGTATTTGTAAGAGTCTCCTGTACATTCAAAAATTTTTTTTAGATATGTTCTGAATCACCCTGTATAAATAGATAGGATTGTAAGAATGTATAAATCAATAAATAAATTTCGGCAATCGACCCTGTAACGCAATGTGTAATAAATAATAAGTATAAACCAATGCAATAGTTTTATATACAGGGTGTCCCATAATGGAATCTGGAATTGTGGGTAGGCTACAGCACTTATATCCCATTGGACCCCTTGTACTTCCTCCCATTACGAGACCTGAGCCTTTAACCAGCCTAATAAAGAAACGTCATAATATGATCAAATTTACTTTAATCCAAAAGTTGATAGTAACCGAGTTGTAGAGTGCCGATATCAAAATTTTGTTTTGCATTTTTTAAAATAACATTAATTGATGAATTTAAACGAAATTTGGTGTGGCGGGGTTCTTTGATATGAGAAATTCAAATGTTTTCACAATTTTGGCATAAATTACAGAGGGCGCCAATTAGGCGCCTTTTTGAATTTTAACTAGTTTACAAATTTTTTGCTACACACTATATCTTAATTTCTGATATCAAAACAACTTCCCATCAGATTTACATCAACAAGGTATGACAAGAAAGTTAGAAACTAATAAAATTGAACGTAATGTAATTTTTATTTTAAGACCAAAAGCAAAATTGTAAACATAAATATAACTGAACAATACATTTGTTCCGTTCTTATTAGTTTTATTTTATTCTTAATTATTATACCAGTTTAATTTAATAATATTTTCAATTTATATTTTTCCTGTAGCATATAAAACTTTTCTAGAACTCATTTAAAATACTGAAAACGCGCCTAATTTTTTGTTTATACTTTTTTCTATAAAAAAATGAGATAGCTAGCGCTTGGCGATATACCTGAAGACACGTGAAGAAGTCTAGACGCATATTGTTAAATATCACGCCGCCTAAATTTATATTAATTTTACAAATCGTTAATTTTGTGTAATATAATCGCTGCAGTGTGTGCGTTTTTTGGCTATACGGAACGAGGTTGAGCAGTTGCAGTTTTTTCAACATCAGAAGGCAAGAAGAGAGGCGCCTCTCCCGAAGTACAAGAAACCGACATAGGGTAAGTCGCCAGCCGACTATCTCATTATTATAAAGTAATTTTTGCCTGTGGTATTATTTTAACCACAATTAAACGCTACCGAAAAATTATGCAATATCAGTCCATTTTTTCTCTTTAATAACGAGCAATTCGCTAACAACATTATAACCGTGAATTATTTGGTTACACTTTCAAAATGGCTTTCATCTACTTTCATACATTCTAATCTTTTTTGTGAAAGATTCACAGACAATATTGGGTTGATTTCTAGCAAACTACGAAGTATTCAGCAGCTGGTTTTATAATTCTTGCCTATTATTAATTAGGTGAAGATATACTGTTTTCAAATGACTCCACAAGTATAATAATCCACCACATAATTTTAAATTCATGTTGAAAGTGTATCTTCTTGCTTAAGTTTTGATTTTCAACACCTCCGTGATGTAGATTTTTCCAACTGAATACTCCTCGCATCCGTAAAAATGATGCTTCTTAAAAAATTGTGATTTTCGTTTGGTTTATTATGAAAAAATTCTGTAAATTCTAGTCGTGCGGAAAAATTTGTGAGTAATAAGTTATGAATCGGGGTGAAATTAAACGGTCGAAAATTTTTCTTTCGGAATATTCTGCATATGGAAGATTTACTGCATTTATTGATAAACATGTTAAGGTTATTTTTTCAACTTCCTACAAAAATGCTCAATTCGTAATATTTAGGTCATTTAGTATAATAGTTTAGATTATATTATTGAATTATATTTATATTTAATATGTATAAGAAGTAAAATCAGTTAAGGCAACATTTTCAATTTTAGTTCGTCTAATTAAATTGCCAAAATAGCAAACCATTACCATCTGACGGGTAGTCAGAGACTCCTACTAGAGGTTTAGCTGAGTAGGAAACCTTTCTCGGCAGGTTAGTTGGTTTGCTTCTGATATCCTGGTGTTTGTTGGTATTCTGAAGAGGTGTGGTGTGTAAAAGAATGTCGATGTCGTCTAGGATTTTGATTTTTGTTCTCTCTCACGCAAGTCACACGTTGAAATTTTGATTTCTTTTTCTTTGGTAAAAACAGATCTTAAAAAGAGACAATAAACTATTAATTATCTGACGTATAATATTAATTGATTTTAGTTAGTTTTTTTTTAGTTCATTTCGTATAATTGATATACTTACTAAATAAACTAATGCACATTGTTAGTTTACTCTTTAGAAAAAATTAAAATTAGAGTTCGGTTTAAATCCATTTAGATCCTGCAAAAGAAATGAATTAATTTATTTTCTTTTAAGTATTTAATTTTTTTTGGGTAATAACTCACCTTAGTATCTCAGTAGTTACGTAAGATTTACCTACTAGACTCAGTTGTAGTACTGTAGGACAGCAAGAGTAGTAAATGGTTTAGTTTGAAGAGACCAGGTCTTGAATAACTATAGTAAAACAACAAATTACGATTATTATGCATCCAGTTACCTTACTAATTATTTATCTATAAATAAGCCTTGATTTTTTTAAACTATCTTTTACTGTAATTATTACAAGCACTGTAAGCCCACATATAAAGCTATATACGGGGAGATTCGAAATTTACTTGTTAATATTTGGGTTTCTTGTTTATTTGTGTTACGTATACCGACAACAGGTGTGTGTAGGTATATATTGTTAAATCATTACATTAACCTCAATTCTAGCAATATTATTTTATATTTTCCGTCAGCTGTTGAAGATTTTCAGTATTAAAAATTTAATAAATTATATGTTGTATCAGCTAGTGCAATCAGTTTGTGGTAATATATTTATTAGTCAAGTTGATGACGAGTGCAATTATTTATTTATTTTTATTTTGTTTTTATCCAAATTTAACCAGAACTACTATTAGTGGACTTGAATTCATGATTTTTCGAGTTTGAATTTCGTCATAGACTGGTTGTAACCATGTCGCGTCCTTTTTTTTTAAAAAAAATCAATTATCACTATAATTGAACCTACCCCATCTTCACTGCAGTTAGCAGGCCAGCTAAGCCAGTCTAGGGTACTAATTCTTTTCTGTTGGTCTTGCCTCACAAACATCATGTACCAAGTCCAGGATTTTGAGCAACACGAACTAAAATTTCGTGTTCTTCATCAACACAAATAATTTTTGGATGTCCTAGATGACTTTTGGCACAAAATTCTCAAGTTTTCCTAATTGGCCAAATATCAGTCAGTGACCTAAATTTGTCGTTTCTGTTTTTATTTTCAGAACTACTCCGATAAAGTACATCTACAGCTTAAATCGCATTGGAATCTTTTAAATGCAAATAAACTGAGACAAGAAATCTTGCATAATTTGAAAAAGTCTTAAATTCTCTTGGAAAACAAGAGTTACCTGAAAGCCTTGTTCTTGCTCGATCTTACCAGATCATGTCTTGGGAGAGTCTTGCAAATTTCTTGTCTCACAATTTTGCAAAAGTCCTGCAAGACTTGCTACAAAGGAGAAATATAAAACTTTATTACGAATTTAGTACAGTGGTGGTTACTCTCGGTCGATTACGGTCCCATTTGGAACTGACACGTAACTATAAGGAAAAGCAATACAAGATACCAACACCAAATGCAAATATCTCGACATTAAGAAGGTATACCGATTGGATGTACAAATGATGGAAAAAGATTTTCAGATAATATGACAGTGTGAAAAAAAATTTATGAACAATAAAATTTCAAAGGGGCCGTGTAAATGGTTGACAAACAACTCCAGGATACCAAATGGTATATAAATCCATCAATTATTTCGAAGGTTAATTAAAAAAAATAGAATTACAATGTTATTTTATGACATTACAAATCTATGTAGATTCATTTTGCGGCACACTGTATACCAGTACCCTATATACCCTTTAGTTTCCAGAGGCTTACAGTTAAGTAATCTAAACGTCACATTTTTATCTCGTCATAATACGATGGCCTATTATAATTTGAATGATTATTATAATTTAAGACCACATTTATTTTTTACAGCAAAAGTTATGAACACACTCAAAGAGTACACAAATAAAATTTTCAAATAAATCATATTGAAAAGTTTTATATGGTTACTACAATATTACATACCCAAAGTTCTCATCAAAGTGCTCATCAAAAAACACTGTATATTTCGTAGAATTATTGCTCTTCTCTGAAATTTCAATAGGATACTTGATTAAAATACTCTTATGCGTAAAAGGCACCGTCTGGGTCAACAGTGCTGTGGAATAGTCATTTTGAAGTTTATATCCAATAAGCCACGTCGGCGTGCTCTAACTTATATTAACACATTGAGTTTAGTTAGTCTCTCTTTTACAATATCGCGCTTCTTACATTTTACATCTGACATAATTTTTCTTTGTGTATTTGACTTGACATAAGTTCAATATTTATTATTATTCTTATTTCTGACGTAATGAATCGAATCGAACTGAAAAGAGTAACTTCTATGAAGGAACTGTGGCCATAAAGTTATCATATAGAGAACATATAGATAACATTGTTAAGCCTGCCTTTAAATCATTAGGATTTATAATGAGTCCAAACATTTAAACAATATAAAATGCTTTATTTTGTTATACAGGGTGTTAAAAAAAGAGTGTAAAATATTTCAGAAGATAATAGTATGAACCAAAATAAGCAGAAAAGTCTTAATGGGTTCGCAAAGTAACGGTTGCGGAGATATGGACCACTATTCGTTTTTCAAACATTTTATTTTATTAGGAATAAACCGACAAAGGAAACTTTTAACAAACAAAAAACAAAGTTACAGAAGATGTTCAAAGTGCCCTCCGTCCATTTCCAAGCAGGCATGACATCTTCGTCTCAACGATATTCGAACTCATTCGAAAACACCCTCCTTAGTTTGGATTTCTTGACACTTTTCATTAATCCGTAGCTGCAGCTCTTCCAGGTTATTTACAGGAGTATCATACACTAATGTCTTCAAATATCCCCAAACAAAGAAATCTAGAGGGTTCAGATCAGGCGATCTTGGAGGCCATAAAATAGGTCCGGCCCTTCCTACCCATCTATGTGGAAAAGTTTGGTGTAAATGCTCTCTAACGGCCATGGAAAAATGAGCTGGAGCATCATCATGCTGGAACCACATTTGTTGCCTCTGATTCAAAGGAATGTGTTCCAAAAACTCATACAGTGTGTTCTGTAGAAAGTTGAGGTAAGCAGCGCCTGTTAATCGGTTTGGTAAAACCACAGGACCTAGAAACCTGTCACCTACAATACCCATCCAAATGTTTAATGAAAAACGTGCCTGATGTCCAGATTCTATTAGAGCATGAGGATTTTCGTCGGCCCAAATATGCGTATTGTGAAAATTAAACACTCCATTTCTTGTAAACATGGCCTCATCAGTAAAAAGAATGTTTGCAAGAAAACGAGGGTCTTCAGCATCATGACGTAGAAACCAGCGGCAAAAAACCAAACGTACTTTGCGGACCCATGTTTATTGAGACTTTTCTGCTTATTTTGGTTCATACTATTACCTCCTTAAATATTTTACACTCTTTTTTTAACACCCTGTATAATACATTGGCCATATCCAAACTTGAGTACTGTTCTGTTTTATGGCATTCACAGCCTAAAAAACATTTGATTAAACGTGAAATAGTCGAAAAAAAATTCCTGTGTTTTTTATATTTCAAAAAGTACAACAGACCTCCGCATTACAACAGTACTAGAACAATACATTTGTGTTCAATTGAATACACTTTTTAATCGAAGAAGTATTGCATTGTTTGTCTATAAAATACTAAATAATCTTGTAAATGACTCGTATATTCTACCATTATTTAAATTTTATATTTCGCCCATATCAGCCAGGCATTATTAATTATTATATATGTTGCACACAATACTGGAATTCGGACAATGTCCCAAAAGAGTATGCAAAACTAGTTCTGACCTCCAAAAGATTCCCATACACGAAATTATACATTTAAACGGTTGCTGCATATTACAAAATACATAGAACTAGTTTTGGGCATTATAAATTGTGCATTTTGAATTGACCAGAATTAGTTCTATTCATTTTCTGATAGTTACATTAATTAAAAGTAGGATTATGCCATTTTTGTCATTATATTTTCTGAACTCAAAGCTAGTTTTGCATACTTTTTCGAGTATTGTGTGTATCATAACCTTCAGAAAATGAAGGAAATTAATTTTGGTAATTTAAAAATGCACAAAACTAGTTTTGCACAATTTATAATGCCCAGAACTAGTTCTACTATTTTACAATAGTCACAAGTCGTTTAAACTTAAAATTTCGGGTATGGGAATTTTTCTGGGCTCAGAACTAGTTTAGCATACTTTTCTTGGACATTATCCGAATTCGAGTATTGTGTGTAACATATGTACCTACTGTTAAGACTATTTACAATTCACCTCTTCTAGTCATGTCTCGATTGGCATATTATGTCTCACTAACACATAATATAGAGTTTTTTCAACTATCTCTTTATAAATTTTATAACACCCTTCGAAACTTATTAAATTATAGTTATCTACTCTGATTCACGCCCTGCATTGTTTTTTGTTTTGCTCATCTTGTATACTAATTTGTGTATTTTTCTTTAAAATTGTAGCTACAAGCTATGTTCTATTTTTATTGTTTTCACCAGTTTTTTTTTTCTAAAATTGTTGAATATCACCTAATTGTTCCATGTAACTAGACAATTGTCTGTTTGGAATAAATAAATAAATTTAGGTAATTGAACCGGTAATTTTACATGACATGAAGGAATTTTCTGAAAGAGGAGGTTTTTATCTTTATCCTGAAAGAAAAATCACAGGCTTAGAATGTAAAGCACGAACTTGGCTACGGTTTATATCAATAATTCCTTTTGTCTGCAACGAAAGTACTAAATTTTATACTTTTAGTAAGTATCTGAAAACGTATTTACAATTTTTCAAATGTGTTTTCAATAGGGAAACATTGATTTAGGAATCGAGGTAACGCCTTTGTTGAATTTCAGGACGAATCAATCTCCATTACGAGTACCTAAAATAAGTTTATTTTAAACCAGCTCAGATATCTAAATATGAGAATGGGCAAACATCTTTTATGCAGGGTGTTTCTTAGGTAAAGGTCAAAAGGGGCGTGTTCTGTGGCAAAAATAAGGTTTTTTTTTGTGTAAATGTGAGGTCTTAGGATAGCTATTGTCCAGCTACAATGTCAAAAATTAAAAAACAATCAGTTTTTAATTTTTAAACCGCTTGAGATAATTTAACCAAATTCGGTGTGCATATAGTACCTATGACAGTATATATGAAACAAAAAATTGCCAGTATTATCTTCACTTTTTGTTTCTTTACATTTTTTTGTATTCCAAACCGAATAAGCGAATTTTTACAGTTACTTAAACATATCTTAGGAAAGCCATGCAAAACAATAATAAGAAACCGTCATTTTATTTAATATTTAGTATTGTCAAATTAAGCTTATTTAAAAAAAAGTTTTAATAAAGGCTTTTGCATATTCAAATGCTGAAATGGCCAATATGATTTTCATGTATGGCCTTGCAGATGGAAATGGTACTGAGCCTAGGCGAATTTATTTGCAAAGTGTAACGGTTTAATTTTCATAGTTACGGTTTCAGAATTGATAAATCTAGGCAACCAAGTACACCTTTTGTTGTATATCTTTAAAACTAATTAAAATTCCATAGCATCAATATTAGAGTAATATGAAATTATTATCTAAGTGGAAAAAATACAAATTGTATTTATTTATTTATTTTCCTTTCATATAAGCAGTAAAATATAGGTATATTAACCATTTTTCTATTCTCCGTTCATAATTTTCTTTGTTCTATATCAGTTCAAAGAATAACATATCGATCAGGTTAAAAATGGTTGTTAGCGGAGTCGGTATGAAATCTGGTCCCATTGCCAAATAGGCTTAATTTGCTTTATCGCAGATTCAACTTCTAGTTGCTTAAAATTGATGACGGTGATCAAATTGCTACAAGAATTAGGATGAACATGTAATCGATCGTTTGGACGAGTGAAGGAGAGGAGATATATTATAATGAAAAGTGAGTATTTTCATATATGGGTACTTTATGCTTTGTCTTCTATAAATATGCATTTTAAAATGGTATATACTTGTACCTGTAGCCTGTTTTTAATTTGCTTTCGGTGTTCTAGCAAACAATCAGAATTTGATTGACAATACGGGCAAACATAATTAAAATGCATCAAAGAAAAATAAAGAATGTACTGCAATTGGAGTTTGTTGAAAATTAAAAAACCCTTTTTATTAGTTCAACGATATTTGTTTTCAGAAAAACTTTCAAATGAAATGAATGCAAAAATATACGGCAACATTTCTAGTATTACATCTATCCTCTCGGTGGTTTAATGATAATGATAGGAATGAGGAGGATAAAGATGAGAATAAGGATAAGGATAAGGATAACGATCACGATACAGATAATAAAAACGATAATGAACAAAAGGCGAAGTTTAGCTTACGCAACCAAGATTGTGCATACTACTTGATATATATAACTTATCAATTAACATATATTTAAACAAAAAAAAAATAATTATCTTTAGTAATGACATTTAACCACCAATAAATAGCGTATTTTAATAGTATTAATGACATTGTCGCCAAAATTAAGTTTTTTTATATATTTATCTTTGAATCATTGGTCCGTTTTATATCTTCTCCCAGGTTATTATAAACTGCAAATTTGATAACTAAATGACCTTTTAATCTCTGTTTTGTGTTGTGTGGAAGTTAGAAGACCTTTATATCTTATATTAATTATATGCATGCCTGTTCTAAACTTTTTGTATATAAAGTGGTATTTTATTTAAAATAATTGCTTGATATAAACAAGATGCATGGTGTAGTCGTCTGTTTCATATTTAGGTAGCCGTATTCCTCGCCGTAAAATGATAACATTTATCGTGTTTTTAGATACAGAAATCTCGAAGAATACAACACGTAGAACAAAAGTAATATCAATAATAAAATTCTTGATGATTCGTTTACCTACTTTTAGTATTTAAATTCTCCTCAAATAAAATAATAACTTTTAGAAAGCGTTTGTAAAACATACATTATTTTAATATTTTAACCACACATTTTGACAATTATTTTCACATATACAAAAGTGAACAATCTTATATGCTGCACTATGTACGTTTACATCTGCAGTTAAATTTGAAAAAAGTACGTATGTTGAAATTCTGTATATAAACATTTGTTGGTTAGATCGGTTTCTATCATTATACAGGGTATAAAAATTACTTACGTGTATAGCATAGTAGTTGCTGGATACCGTTTTAATTTATTACGCTGTGAAAATGCTTTATCAGAACGATTTTCCTGTAAACATGTGTCAAATACAACTACTACCATCGCGGTGTGCAGTGAGTGCGAGGGTAGTGCAACGCCAGGGAAATTTGAAACCGAATCGTGAACGAGATGGAGGACCAGAACTTCCACGGCCTATTGCAGCAGTGTGATATATCATATACGAGGCTCAATTATATCCATGCCATGTACAGCATGTCCAAGCATTAACACCAAGGAATAGGACGAGGAGGACCGGTACCATGGCCGCCACAATCTCCTGACTTTAAATCATTTGGACTTCTTTTTATGAGGATATTTAAAAAATGAAGTGTATCGCACCGAAGTGGATATATGCTATTAATGATTTACGGAAACATCATAGTTACTTACCGCCAATAACTTATGAGTTCAAAACGGACAAGAAGCAGAAACATTTATGTTAGTTTGTAGAAAACATCAGGTATGTAAAATTATTTTATTAATTAAAACCACAAATTAAATCTATTAATAATTAATAACAATATTGGCAAAGGCAGTTAAATTACCTGTATAAAATCGGCGTTACAAAATGTTATTTATTTCTTTCTTTGTGCATTTCTTTCTATTTTTTGTCCTGTCGCAGATTGCCCAAGTTTTACAATGGGCCAGTTTCCATTGCCGTACAGAAGTGTATTTTCGAACTGCCTTTTTTGATTTTTTCTTTACAAAATTGTATTTGTAAGAGTCTCCTGTACACTCAGAATTTTTTTTAGATAAGTTCTGAATCAACCTGTATATTTGGTTTACTTCGGTACCTTTGAATATTTGCAGGTCATGTTATTTGCTAGCTTTATATTATTCAATTCTTAAATGTTTGAAATTATTTGTATTTGTAGTAAACACTAGTTAAGGAGTACAGCACCCTTAAGGCATTCTGCTTTTTTCTAAATTCATAAATTGATCTAAAGCAAGAGTACTTTAGTAATGACAAAGTTTTTCATAAAGCTTTACTTTGATTCCAGTATGTATATCAGTACCTATATATTGCTATTAATACAGATACCTATTTTGTACTGTCTATATATTCTTTAAATCTAAGATTTTGACTTTAACTGATCTTGATTGGTATCCGATATAAATATGGAAAAAAATTAAAGACAGGGTTAACTATGAGTAAGTTCAAATAGAGAAAATTAAGAATTAACGGAATCGCCCTTCAAAAAAATTCGAAACTTATTTATAAAGCGAAAAATTTTCAATATTATATTACAGGGTGTTAAAAAAAGAGTGTAAAATATTTAAGGAGGTAATAGTATGAACCAAAATAAGCAGAAAAGTCTCAATAAACATGGGTCCGCAAAGTAACGGTTGCGGAGATATGGAATGTTTTATGTTTTTTAGCCCCTTTTTTTATTTTGCAAAAACGTTGTGTATTTTCTTATAATAGTTAGTTGATGTTTAGTGAATTAAACACGTATTTGACAGTTGTTCTCAGTGCACAAGTTTTCTTTCACTATGGCTGGTTACTCTAACGCAGAATTAACAGACATGCATTTCATGTATTGTCGTGCTACCACTGAAGCGCGACGTATTTATGTTGACGCTTATCCAAATCGCCAGATTTCTTCACAACGCATGTTTGGAAGAATTCACCAAAGATTGCGTGATACCGGTTCCTTGAGCAAACAGTGCCATTTATCCGGAAGATCAAGGTCGGTATCCACTCCTAGAACAGAATAAGAAATTCTAGCATTGGTAGAGCAGAATCCAGGTACGAGTGTGCGGAGAATATCAGCCGAGGTAGGAATTAGTGGTCCTCTTGTTTGGAGAATCCTTCACGAACAACTGCTTTATCCATTCCATGTGCAACGAGTACAGGTCTTAAATCCAATAAACGATCATCAAGCACGTTTGGTTTTTTGCCGCTGGTTTCTACGTCATGATACTGAAGACCCTCGTTTTCTTGAAAACATTCTTTTTGCTGATGAGGCCAGGTTCACAAGAAATGGAATGTTTAATTTTCACAATACGCATATTTGGGTCGACGAAAATCCTCATGCTCTAATAGAATCTGGACATCAGGTACGTTTTTCATTAAACATTTGGATGGGTATTACAGGTGACAGGTTTCTAGGTTTTGTTGTTTTACTAAACCGATTAACAAGCGCTGCTTACCTCAACTTTCTGCAGAACACACTGTATGAGTTTTTGGAAGATATTCCTTTGAACAGAGGCAATAAATGCTGTTCCAGCATGATGGTACTCTAGTTCATTTTTCCATGGCCGTTAGAGAGCATTTACACCAAACTTTTCCACATAGATGGGTAGGAAGGGCCGGACCTGTTTTATGGCCTTCAAGATCGCCTGATCTGAACTCTCTAGATTTCTTTGTTTGGGGATATTTGAAGACATCAGTGTATGGTACTCCTGTAAATAGCCTGGAAGAGCTGCAGCTACGGATTAATCAAAAGTGTCAAGAAATCGAAACCAAGGAGGGTGTTTTCGAAAGAGTTCGAATATCGTTGAAACGAAGATGACGTGCTTGCTTGAAAATGGACGGAGGGCACTTTGAACATCTTCTGTAATTTTGTTTGTTAAAAGCTTCCTTTGTCGGTTTATTCCTAATAAAATAAAATGTTTGAAAAATGAATAGTGGTCCATATCTCCGCAACCGTTACTTTGCGGACCCATATTTATTAAGACTTTTCTGCTTATTTTGGTTCATACTACTACCTCCTGAAATATTTTACACTCTTTTTTAACGCCCTGTATATTCTTATTTAACGACTCCTATGCGACTCGTCCGATGCCGTTTTACAGAGTCAGAGTAGACAACCAGTAAGCAACGGTTAAGTTTTCTGCCATGTCATAATTCAATTCCTTTATTTACGTCGTAATTTTGTGTTCTTCAGTTTTTAGTGCCTTATTTTAATTTTAAACGTTTAATAGTTATTAAATGAAGGAATATGTGTCGGGTACAGATATTTTCCCACAATATAGTTCGTTGTTTTTCTAAGTTATGGAACAAGACTGTCGCTGGTGTATTAAAAGTTTTGTATTAGGTATCTATTAGTACCTACTCATTCCTTTCGTTCGATTTTCTTATAATAAATAAGTATTTTATCTGACTGTACCTACGGGAAGCGTGTTTTATCGGTAATGAGTGGTTGTAATGAGTAAAAATGTAGTTTTGCCAGTTTCTAAATAATGAAAAATGAATGCAAAGTTTAGAAACGCTGAAAAAGGGCGACCGCATTGTAGTTGACATTGTTGACAGATGCAAACTTTATCTATGGACGGTAAGCTGTCTCAGTTGATGCTTGTTTTAGGCGCCGACTTTCCGTAGGAAAAAAGGGTTTTGTTCCAATTTTTAAATATCGAGCTGAAATTCTGGAATAATTTTTTTATTGTCTTTTAGGCCTCCCTGAGAACGTTGTTAAAATTATTGTACTTAGTCATACTTAACCCTGTATACACTATCAGAACTTTATTAATTTAATGGTTTCTCTAATATGTCTGAATACAAATATCTACCTACTATAGCTTGCTCTGAGATTTTTAATCATTTTGTCTGCCATACCAACAATGGCATTATATCTTTCAAGCTCTTGTAGGTCTATAATTTAATTTCAGTTACCAGAAAAGCTACTTTTCCGCTCTACTCTCGATGCAATGGGTACAATATTTCACACAATTTCTTGTGGCACTTTAACAGAGCATTGTAATAGAGAAATATATTAAATTTCTGTCAAGAAGTTCTTAATGTTGTAAATAGTTTTAAGTTTTAAGTACATATATAGTCATTCTCCACGAGTAAGCATTGCGTTGTACAAATTTTTTAGGATGCATAATGGTATTGAGAACAAATATCTGTAGTACTGATGCATAATCGACACATTTTCGGACAACTTTTTA
Organism: Monochamus alternatus; assembly: GCA_037114965.1. Taxonomy (NCBI): domain Eukaryota; kingdom Metazoa; phylum Arthropoda; class Insecta; order Coleoptera; family Cerambycidae; genus Monochamus; species Monochamus alternatus. The sequence continues at coordinate 113,548,718 of CM073426.1, forward strand.
TATTTTATATTTTCAAGTCTTAACCTTATCTATTATGTCCCAAAGTTTGAACCACCCTGTAGATGTCCAAATGACCTTATTTATGATCAATTTTTCAAACTGAACTAGTTTTATCTTTAAAAAATTGCTCTGAATCGTCGACACTGAGTACGGATTTGTCTGGATACAAGTAAGTGTTATATTGGTGATAATGTAACTACATAATAATAATTCATTATTTTATACCTACAAGGTGAGTCACAAGTAGGCGCAAAATGTAATTAAAGATTGTTCTCACTAAAAAGTTTTTATTCAAATAAGTTTGTGTTCTAATATCTCTCCTTACAAAGATACGGGGTGTTGAAATTTAGGAAAATGGAATTATAACTATGGTGAACCTTCCGTAAAAAGATGTTGGGCCATTGACTAATATTATAACGCATCCACACTCTCGGCGAGACATCTCGACGAGAGCTGGCGAGAGGGCTATGCGAGCGCGATACTTGACAAAGGCCCTATCCACACTCTCGCCGCTCTGTCTCGCCGAGAGTGTCGCGCGCCGATATCTTTTGGCGGTGTTGGTGGCCTAAATGATTTCCTGCCTTATCGCTGTAGACCTGGACAGCCTCGTGAAGGTGGGCCCCATCCATCGTCTACCCCGACCACAAACGTGGCCGGTGTAGGCGCTTTGTGGGACCTCCCCTTGTCTTGGCATGATCCCCACCGGGAAGTAGTCATAAAAACCGAGAGTGTCGATGCGGCATTAAACAATCAATCAATTTTTTAGATTATTCATACTACAAAAAGTATTCTTACATAATTTCAGTAAATAGCTCTCTTTTGGAGTAAATCAACTTTTAACAAAAATATGCACATAAGTATGTATTTTGAGTAATTGAATTAAATACTCAACAAATCAAAGCTGCTGCTGCCATTAAAAGTCATAGTAAATAATTGTTTGAAAAATCATTTACGTCTTTTACGTCCCCACATTTTTTCGATTCTTAATAGTTCTCGTTGTTCTCGGGAACATCTCTGAAAGTATTCGAATACCTGTACTATTATATTTCACTCTCTCTGCTATGAAGATCAAGATCGAGACGTTACAGATTACAGTTTGTTTTGCATGTCTCTGCATGCTCCATTGTATCTATCCCCTATATTCCTTGATGATACCAACCTTCAAACAGCCGCTATACTGCTCGTGGGAAATTCATATTATAACCATTAACAAATATCATTGTCACATCATGTCTACATACATAATATCATCTAACACTTCAGCGTGTTATTTAAATTTACCCCCATTTAGTCGCACTTTCTGCATTTCCCGCATTTCTTTCCCTCCAAATTTGGAGATCACACCACACATTTGGAAGGGGGATGGAGAGAATACAAGCAGCAGTTTGTTTATTTAGGTCTAGTGTATGGGTCGTAAATTCACAATGCCTTTACAAATTTCGAATATGCGGAAATGGTAGTACGGAGAATGTTTACGAAATGCGAATGGCGCTACTGCGGAACATCTGAGAGATTTTCCTAACAGACAACTTCGTGTCGGGAACTTGTGGGACGTCGGCAAAATGACTTAAATGTGATAGAAGCTGTTTTAAATTTAGTTTAGGAGCCGCCTACTATTTCTATAAGAACCATTTCAAGGCGATTGGAAATATCCCAAAGGAAGGTCTGCAGAATATTACGAGAAAGCCCACTGAACCCGTTTCCCCAGCCGTCTTGAATTTTGCAATTGCCTAACCCCAATTTTATTAATACAGTGCTATGGACGGATGAATGCAACTTTACTCGAACCGACATTTTAAACAGGTTAGTACCATACTACTTAAAAAATAATAAATTTCAGCGAGATGGTGTAGAAAAAAGAGAGATGGTAAAATTCTCGGTTCTCAGTTCTCGGACAGGTATTCGATTCTTAAAAGTATTCAAATACCAAATTCTCGATTCTGAATAATATTCGATTCACTAATAAATCAGAGCTGCTGCTCCCATTAAAACTCACAGTAAATAATTGTTTGAAAATTTGTTTACGTCTTTTACGTCCCTACATTTTTTTAAATGGGTAATTTTACTGCACAAGAAATCGCTGACATCGTTTACGTATATACAGAGTGATTCAGAACTTATCTAAACAAAAAATTGAATGTACATTCGTTTGCAATAATAATGACACTCATTAAAATGAATTTTGCGATTTCTTTAGAACTTCTGATGTATTTATAATGAAATCTATTTCACATTTTTAATATCAGTTATTAGTTGTTTCACTCACCTATAGAGATTTAATGAAATTTCTACTAATAACTTCCAGAAGTTCAAAAACTGTTTTAAGAGAGTGTCATTGTTATTGCAAACGATTGTACAAGGGAGTCTTACAAATACAATTTTGTAAAAAAATATTAAGAAGGATAGTTGTGAATACGGTTCTGCACGGCAGTAGAAACTGCTCCACTGTAAAACCTGGTAAGGCAGCAAACATGCAATCGGCTACGGGTCAAAAAATTGAGAGGAATTCCCAACTGCTTTTGTCGCTATTGTTATTACTTAGTTGAATTAATTTGTGGGTTTAATTAATAAAATAGTTTAATATACAATAGTACATTTTGTAATATAAATCTGTAAATGTATCTCTTTATTTCCTGTCTTACTTAATTTTTCTATAAAGTTAATGCATACGTATGTAATGTACACGATAACCTCATTTTGATATGTGTATCTTAGTCAACGAAGGTCCATGGTCATATTCAGAAATTTCGAGTGCTATCTTTGGGTGCTACTTTCACACCGGTTCGTCTTACCCAGTTTCTGCAATCTAACACAAATGTTTCTGCTTCTTGTCTATTTTGAACTAGTTATTGGCATTAGCACACACTTAATTTTTTAAGTATCCCCACAAAAAAAAGTCCAAATGATTTAAGGTCAGGAGATCGTGACGGCCGTGGTACCGGTCCTTCTCGTCCAATCCCTTGATATTAATGCTTAGACATGCTGTACATAGTATGAATTGAGCCTCGTGTTTGATTCGCCACACTGCTGCAATACGCCGTGGACGTCCTGGATCTCCATCTCTTCCACGATTCGGTTTCAAATTTCCTTTGCGTTGCGTTACACTGCATACCGTGGAAAAAGTAGCTGCATTTGGCATATGTTTACCGGGAAATCGTTCTGCTAAAGCATTTTCACATCGCCATAAATTAAAACGATATTCATCAACTCCGAGTTGCTATACACGTAAACCATTTTTGAAAAATTGATACATTACAAAATGTAATCGGATTTCAATATTCGGAATCGCCAGCGCCTGGCTAGAAACACTAGTAGCCCAGCAATGTAAAGAATGAAACAACTACAATTTCAATAATTTTTTACTCGGAAACCATAAGGATTTTACAATTTTTTTTAGATAAGTTCTGAATCACTCTGTATATACGTAAACGATGTCAGCGATTTGGCCTGGTAGCCGTGCGTTGATTTACTACAAAAGTTAGCTATTTACTGAGTTATGCAAGAATACTTTTTGAAGTAAAAAATGGCTTAATCTAAAAAAAAAAAATTATTAGTTTCAATATGAGTCAGTGGCGTAACACAATATTTAAAAAAATCATCATCATGATAATTCCATTTTCTAAATCTTTGTAAGGATCCCTATGCTCAATTCTCTTGAATAAAAATGTATATTTACTAAACATGTTTCCCTTGTGTTGTTCACACCTTTTAGACGCTTTAAATCTCACTTGATTTATTTTTACTCTCATGGAAATCCGATGTGCGGATTGTTACGGGTATAAATTTGCTTGCTACCCATTCTACTGGAATTATGAGTATACATAGGAACTTATTACTTTCCAGCCCAATTTTTTATATTAAGAGAAGGTAGGGAAAAATAAGTATAATACGAATACGCGATTAAAAAAAATTAAATGCATATATACGCCTAAAAAAATATTTAGACCCCCTTTTCAGACTGTCACTGACTGCTGGCAGCAATTCAACTCGGTGTCGGCCTGACGTAACGTTGCCAAATTTAAATATTTTCCTATAGTACCTACTTATTGTAATATGTAATTAATGCTACTATTTTTTAAAAGTATGCAATTAATATATTAAGTTTCAACATACAAAATATTTAATATTGAAATTACAAAAATCGATCGGATCAAAATAAACCATTCTTCTATACTTATTCAGTAGTTCACTGAATTAAATGAAAAATTGCAGCTGACCATTAGATGCAGACGGTATCGGAGATGCGACTCAATTATCAGATTCAGTCAGATCACCAATTATAGAATAGCTAGTTCGGTGTCTTATTCCAGTAAAATTAGACAAATTTTCTATAATTTTGTTTTTAAACAAAATGGTAAAATATTTTACCAGTGTATTCCACAAGCCATTTTTCAATTTAGGTCCTCCCTGTTGAGATATTCGAGTCTCAAAATGGCGGAAAAAATGAGTTTTTTTATTTTTATTTAAAACCAGTTACACTTAGAAATTTCAATTTTGGTACACATTATCAGCTAGTCAAAAGCTATTTTATGGTGGTATCTATTCCTTGGCTCATATATCTGGAAGGCGGGAATAAGCAACCCCTAGATTTATTTATTTCAGAACTTTTTCCTGCAATGACCGATTTCAACAAAACTTTTTTTTTAATACTACATATAATTTTACTACTTTTTTCCATCTTGTATTTTTTCATAGAACCAACAGTTTGCGCGGAAAAAAATTATAATAGTTTTCCTTACTCTAAACATCTTTTCGTCACCGCAGTAGGTGGTTGCTATGTTGATGTTTGTATGTTGCTTTGTCAAAAAAATCAGTCTTGACAGTTTTTGCAAATATTTGTAAACAACTGACTCTTCCGTACAAATATTAACGAATAAATCGACGGAATTTATTTTAATGCGTACTGTCATCAGTTAAAATTAGTATTCTACTTTCAAAATGTATGGTGCTCATAAAAGTTATCGAGAGTGAATCTTGACCCACCGTCTTATTAGATCAATACCTAGTTACCTAGTTTTTGTAGTTATTTAACGACAAGGAGTAAAACTAACTTTTTTATCTAGATACATGAATGAATTTTCCTCAAATATTGATTTACTTGTTAATAAAAACAAATGTAGATAATAAATAAATGTTTTCGAATGTTAGGTTATTAACGCATCCACACTCTCGGCAAGACAGTTCGAGACCGGGCGAGCACGAGAGTGTGGATGCGGTACTCGTCGAGTATCGCACTCGCTATAACACTCACCAAGCGCGGCGAGAGCAGAAGAGAGTGTGGATGCGGCATTACAGTTTAATAATTTTGACGTTTTCGCTACGTTTTACAACTGAATATGAATTTTTAGTATTACTCGTAAGTACAATTAATTATTCAGTTTGTAGTTACGTACATCTAACCTAGAAATTTAATTTGTTTTTTAAGTAGTATGGTACTAACCTGTTTAAAATGCCAGTTCGAGTAAAGTTGCACTCATCCGTCCATAGTACTTTATTAATAAAATAAAGGTTAACCAATTGCAAAATTCAAGACTCATGGAGAAATCAGTAGGTTCTAAAGCTGGTTCTAATTGAACTTTCTGAAAATGATACGGGTTCAGTGAGTTTTCTCATAATATTCTGCAGACCTTGCTCTGGGATATCTCCAATCGCCTTGAAATGGTTGTTATAGAAATAGTAGGCTGCTCCTCAACTAAATTTAAAACAGCTTCACATCACATTTAAGTCAATTTGCCGATATCCCGACGCGGTTTCACAGAATCCGTATCGCGAAGGCGCTGAAGCACTTGAACAAAGGTTCGCGCACTTGGAAAATGTTGTCTGTTAGGGAAACGTCTTTGATAATCCGCAGCAGCGGCATTCGCATTTCGTAAACATTCTCCGTATAAAACTACCATTTCCGCATATCCGAAATTTGTAAAATTTGGCATTGTAAATTTACGACCAATATATGAGACCCAAAATAAACAAACTACTGCTTGTATTCTTTCCATCCCCCCTCCAAATGTGTGATGTGATCTCCAAATTTGGGGGAAAGAAATGCGGGAAGTGCGACTAAATTGTGGTAAATTTGAATAAGATGCTGAAGTGTCAGAAGACATTATGTATGTAAACAGGATGTGGCAACGATGTTTTCTTCGACATTCGATTGTCATATGGCTGCGTCATCAGAAAGTTTGTAACGTACCAGGAGCGTTTATTTTTATATTTAACTAATTTATTTATGAAACTGCTTAATACCTACTGAAAAGCTTAAATAAGACGAATGGAATTGCCGAATCTTGTACCTATTACTGAAGCCTAATGAAAAGTCCTTGTCGTATTAGATATATACAACTAAATCTTCAGAATATCCTTGAGACAAGATACATAAAATGCGAACATCTTGTCTTAATTAGAGAAAATTACTTTTCTAATATTATGTATAGCTAAAAGGAGAGAGAATTATTAGGTGATACTTATTAGGAAACTAATTATCCTGTCACCTTACAATAGAATACGTTTTAATTGAAGCCATACATAAAAAATTCTAAAAATGTAAAATGCGAAACAAACCTTGTTTAAGGATTCTTGAAATACAAATAATTTTAGACATATAAGAACTGAATAATATAGAATTTAACAAATAACAGGAATGTTATCTCTTGCCATCTACGAATACTCAAGGATGCCAACGTAAAATGAATATATAATGACAGAAAGCGTTCTAACCAACAAATTTTAGGTACAGAAATCTTTCAAAATACGTATTTCTTTAAATTTAACTATAGATGTAAATATTGTTACAACATATATGTACATAGTTGAGCATATAAGATTGTTCACTATGTGAAAATAATTGTTAAAATGTGGGGTTAGAATAGCAAAATAATGTGTGTCTTACAAACGTTTTTTAAAATTTATTATTTTATTTGAGGAGAATTTGAAATACGGCGACCATGAGACTGATATATTTCAATATTTACCAACTTTCAAATTAAAAAAAATTTGTTATTCTCTCAATGCTCAAATAAAGTTTGTGGCTGAGCCACAGATCTGCTTATTTTCTGTTCAGCGCTAGTCATCAACGAAACATCAAAGTAAAACCAATAATTTGCTCCTCTAAAGTGCTCACGTTGAGCCTGATTGAACATTTGGCAAATTGTTGGCAACTTGTAAACCAACTTTGTTCTACAACTACCCTACTACTATTATGTTATTGTAATTTGTTTAATTTAATGAATTATATATAACATAAAATATGCAATAAAGTCTTAGCTAACTAAACGTATTCATAAGACACACTTGTGCAATTAAATAAAAAATCTTCTAGAATTATTGTCAAAAAAAAACTTGAAATTTATTTTTATTAATTTTTTTTAACAAATACACTACCGTACACACCAATTACAGGGTAGGAAGTATAGTTTACAATTAACATAAAGCAGAGCATATATGGTAAACAAAATACATACATACATATGAGTTAGACATAACAAAAAAGAAGTGAAAATTAAATTAACACTTAAATGTATCTATAGATACGTTTCATCAAATTAATAAAGGAATCAAAATATTGAGATTTTCTTGAAGCTACAGTGCAGTTAAATATATAGTCGCGGCAAGAATTCAGACGAGTTACGTCACGGCTGACGTTACGCAATTGTTTTTTTTTGTCAACATAACTTTCGATATTTGGTCGCGTTAAAAACAATCATTTTTTGTAATTTTGTGTAGTATATAGTTACATTACTTTCAGTTACAGTTTTTTAAATATTTTAATGAAAATATAATGAATTATTCATTTCTTCATATGACGTAAGTCGCCGCGACTATATCAAAGCAACTTTCCAATTTATTATAGTTTTCACAAATCTGGTGAATGGGTAAATATTTAGTTATATTAATTCTAAGCGTAGAAGTGTAAAACAACATATTAAGCTTAGAGCCAGGTATCATGAAGTTAAATAAATTAAGTATATGAGTACAGTCTATTAAATTATGCAGAATTTCATATAGAAATAATTATTTGTTGAACCATTACACGGTGCGCCACCAGACTAGTGATACTAAATCTGTACAACAATCCCTCATAAGGATATCCAATATTTAAATAAACCACGTCCTCCTTATAACATAAGAACTTTAGCAAGCGCATTTGAATGCGTTCTAAACAATATATATGTATGTACATTATAATAAGGAGACCATATTATAGAACAATATTCTAGTTTAGATCTGACAACAGACTGATAAATAGTTTATTAACATGAGTGGAATGAAAATCGTTCATATTACGAATTACAAAACCTAGTTTTTAAAATCCATCTGAAGTAATATTCTGTATATGAGGCGTAAAGGATAATTTACTATCAAATGTTATCCCCAAGTCGCAAAATGTAAGTGATCTGGAAACAATAACATCGTCCAATTTATAATGGTATTCTATGGCGCTATTTTTAAGTGTAAAAGTAAGAACATTGAATTTTTTCACATTTAATTCTAACTTGTTAACGGATCACCATGTATTTAAATTATTGTTAAGAGAATTTTGCAAATCAATACAATCGTTAAAGCAGTCAATTCTATTATATATTTTCATGTCATTTGCATACAAAATACACTTAACATTTATATCAGTAACTATGTCATTTATAAAAATGTTAAAAAGAAGAAGAAGAACCGAGCCCTATGGTACCCCTAATCGTGGTATAAACTGATGGGACTGTTGACAAGAAAATTCTACATGTTGCTGACGATTCTTCAGGTAAGAAAGATCAAAAGCTTTGCTGAAATCAGTATAAATGACATCTGCCTGCGAATTGGTCAATATTGACCTGCCTTTGAAAAATCCGTGTTGATATTCAGTTAATCTATTCTTTACATATGCAACCGTGGGTTCATGTAAAAGCATATCAAAAACTTTTGAAAAATTATTTATAATAGTAATGGGTCTGTAATTTTCAACAACGCTATTATAACTCTTTTTATGGACTGGAATAAATTCGACAGCTTTAATATTTTATCAGGGTTATTTATCAGGTTAAATGTCATCAAAAATCGCTACTTTTAATCCTATCACGGCATTTAAGATGGCGTAATAAAAACGATTAGCGATATTTTATTTAAAACCTGATAAGGTGGTGTTACTCAGAACCAGTATGTGTGAAATTTGAACAAAAACTATACAGAGTGTTTTCTTCTAAAAACTTTAATTTACAAAATAACGCAACCAATATTTTTATGTTTTAAATGGCATCGAAAATTGTTCCTTCTAATCCTATTACGGTGTTTAAGATGGCGATCCAAAGCCTGTTATGATTATTTTTACACCTCCGGAATTAAAAAAAAAATGTTTAGGGATTTTTTTATTTAAAGGTGGTGTTATGCAGGGTTCCTCTAAACTCTATGTGTGAAGTTTTAATAAAAACTATACAGAGTATATTGAATATTGTAATGTACCATCAATCCACGCGATTAGGTAAATCAGGGTCATCAATTCTTGCATGGGTTGATGGTGAAAAGGGTATAAAAGATTTTCATGGGCTACATTCCACACAACTTGGAGTTGCCTGAACACCTGTTTTGTGCTTGTACCATAGTCTTGTTCTAAATGTTCCAGTATAACTTCCTCAGTTTCAAATGTTCGGACATTAGGCCTTCTTCCGGCACCTTCACGATTGGGCTGAATTTTACGCGAAGCCTTCTTTCCACCGAGGCCAATGTTTATCTATGAGAAATCGGTCGGTTTGGATATCTTTGGTGGTATAATCTTACTGTAGCGTTACTATTTTTTCTAGATTCGAAAAACACTTAACACATGTCGACATATTCGTCATTGGCACAAATATTATTTGCCATAATTATTCTGATTATAAATTAATGAATTGGTACTAATTATTGATTGACAGAAGGTGTCAATTTATTAATATGATAAATAACAATTTATTTGTTATGCCATCCGCCTACTTTATTTTTACAAATGTTCGTAATTACCCCTTTAGTGAACGATGACGCATCTAATTTTTTTATTAGAAAACTATAGGTTTTAACGAAAAATTGCAAGAGCAATAAATCATTCTTCCCAATAAATATTTTTAAATAAATAATCTGCTTCATATAAACAATTTCTAATATAATATTGCTATGGCGTTGACTGTTTTACTTCTCTATAAAATACGTCAATAATCGAAAAATTAATAAAAAGTTGTCTCTTTATTAGTAGGATATCAAGTTTCGCGTCTTTAGCATTCCCCATGTTAAAGAAAAAAATTAAAATGTGAATTTTAATCCCCTCCTTTAAGAAGGTATACCGCCTCAGGGGTACACCATTCATATAAGGTATTTTTACTTCCATCCTCTTATTTTTGGCTCTACATTCACTGGTACCATTTTTGCTACTCCATTTAAAAACACCCTGTATACTTAATAGGGCAGAAATATTATGCACGTTTATTAAAGTTCTTCTGATTTCTTCGTTACTGTTTTCCGTGAGAAATACTTTACGGGTAGGTATAGCCTGAAATAGAATTATTTATTTATTTAATGCCTTTTTATCAGCAGAAATACTCCGCTATTAAATTTTACATGTTATAAAAACGATTATCAAATATATAATCGTATGATTACTATATTGGGCAAATATATAAACTCCTTATCGATAATTACGATAAACACAATAAAATCTTGATAATCTATGATTAATTGTAACTGCTATCACTCCGTCACTGTAAAAAAATGGGAGGCAATTCAGTGGCGACTCTTGGGTATAAATGAAGGTGACGCAGAGATACAGAAATAAATAAAATATAAAGTTATGTTATTAAAAATAATGGGCCGCAGGCAAAAACTTTCATGACTCCAAGGTGTACTACCCTAAAATGAAGCATTACAAACTTGGAGTGCAAAAATAGTTGTTATTCTTTAAAAGATCCGTAAAAAAATTCTTTTTAGCAGACAAGGCGACATCAAGAATTATCGGTGTACAACAAACAAAGTTACAGAAGATGTTCAAAGTGCCCTCCGTCCATTTCCAAGCAAGCACGACATCTTCGTCTCAACGATATTCGAACTCTTTCAAAAACAGCCTCCTTGGTTTGGATTTCTTGACACTTTTGATTAATCCGTAGCTGCAGCTCTTCCAGGCTATTTACATGAGTACCATACACTAATGTCTTCAAATATCCCCAAACAAAGAAATCTAGAGGGTTCAGATCGGGCGATCTTGAAGGCCATAAAACAGGTCCGGCCCTTCCTACCCATCTATGTGGAAAAGTTTGGTGTAAATGCTCTCTAACGGCCATGGAAAAATGAGCTGGAGCACCATCATGCTGGAACAGCATTTGTTGCTTCTGATTCAAAGGAATATCTTCCAAAAACTCACACAGTGTGTTCTGCAGAAAGTTGAGGTAAGCAGTGCCTGTTAATCGGTCTGGTACCTAGACCTAGACCTAGACCTAGAAACCTGTCCAAATGTTTAATGAAAAACGTGCCTGATGTCCAGATTCTATTAGGGTATGAGGGTTTTCGTCGGCCCAAATATGCGTATGAAAATTAAACACTCCATTTCTTGTGAACACGGCCTCACCAGTAAAAAGAATGTTTGCAAGAAAACGTCTTCAGCATCATGACGTAGAAACCAGTGGCAAAAAACCAAACGTGCTTGGTGATCATTTATTGGATTTAAGGCCTGTACTCGTTGCACATGGTGTGGATAAAGCAGTTGCTCGTGAAGGATTCTCCAAACAAAAGGACCACTAATGCCTACCTCGGTTGATATTCTCCGCACAGTCGTACTTGGATTCTGCTCTACCAGTGCTAGAATTTCTTCTTCTGCTCTAGGAGTGGATACCGACCTTGGTCTTCCGGATAAATGGCACTGTTCTCAAGGAACCGGTATCACGCAATCTTTGGTCAATTCTTCCAAACATGCGTTGTGAAGGAACCTGGCGATTTAGATAAGCATCAACATAAAGACGTCGCGCGCCGGTGGCGTTCCCATTAGCATGGCCATACATGAAATGCATGTCTGTTAATTCTGCGTTAGAGACCAGCCATAGCGAAAGAAAACTTGTGCACTGAGAACAACTGTCAAATACGCACTGTTTATTTCAATAAACATCAACCAACTATTATAAGAAAATACACGACGTTTTTGCAAAATAAAGAAAGGGGCTAAAAATCATAAAATATTCCATATCTCCGCAACCGTTATTTTGCGGACCCATATTTATTGAGACTTTTCTGCTTATTTTGGTTCATACTATTACCTCCTTAAATATTTTACACTCTTTTTTAACACCCTGTATTTTAGTAATTATTTATATTAAAGGAAACCTCTCCAATTTTAATTAAAAAATTAAGACCCGCCCGCCCTATTTTCGAGAGAGCTGAACACGAATCTAAAATTATTTTTTTGCGGTCGAGCTTAGTTTTGAGAAAAAAAAATAATTTCAAAATTGCAACCTCTATTTGTTGAGATTAGTTTGAAATTGTAATATATTTACTTTGACAATAGTGTAATGTCATGAAATGAAGATTTCAGAAGCATTATATTGCAACTTCAATCTAATGTAATGTATACATAAAGGTTACAATTTTGATTTGATTTTTCGCAAAGCAGACTAGACCACACAAAACTAATTTTAGATTCGTGTTTACCATCTTCGAAAATAAGCGGCAGGAATTATTTAATTAAAATTGGAGAGGTTTCCGCTGTTGTAAATAATTGCCTAAAGTATACATAGAGGTTACAATTTTGAAAAAATTTTATTTTTAAAACTAGACTTCGTCCGAAAAAAAACCAAATTTTAAATTCGTGCTCAGCTCCATCGAAATAGGGGGCTGGAATTTTTTAATTAAGATTAAATAATTACCGTATCAATAAAGTGGCAGAGCACACAGAAAAGTTTTTTTAAACAATAACTAACTACGTAATCATTCATATTGAATACCAGGATACATATTTTAAAATTTCTGATATAAACTTTGTCCTTCACTGCCGTTCTGTCTTATTTACACATAATACTTGACCTTTCGCAACATAGAAATTGTTAGCTGTTTATCTCTTTAGTCCATCTAGAAAATGGAGGTCCTAGCATAACACAAACGGGGTCATATTGTGGAAACATGGTCTTCACAAAATAAAATTGCGAAGCTATGACACTACTACCTATGCAATTTAACGAAGCCACTAAACTCGATGCATTCACACATAAGCTCAGGCTACTGATACTGGAAGCAGGGGAAGCTACAAGTTCGCTGCTTCCACTTTCCAGTCAGCATTGTCAGCAAGCAGAATCAGCCTGAGATATTTTCAATATTTTGCGACATGGAGGGGCGACTCATCCTCTGCCATTCATCGTTTGGTGCGATACGATGTATACTCGAAACTGAAAACATAGCAATGGCTAGGCAAATTCAACGTCATATTTGATTCTGCCTCACGTGGACAAATATCGTATTAGATATGGCGTTAAAATTCGCGGCAAATAAAAATTGACAGGGTTGGCACTAGCATTTTATTTTTTTTAAATTTGTAAAAGATTTTGTTATAAAATAATAAATCATATAAAATTGTAAATTTGAGTAGGTGAATTTTTATTTCACCTGCTTCGCCCGTCGAGCCGCCACTGGAAAGCATCTAATATGACATGCGACACTTGCCAAGGCAGACAATTTTTTTTCAAAAAGGAAAGATAAACACTAATCATTCAGATGAAAGCATAATTATTAGAAAAATGCTTGATTAAGCTTAGTGACGAGATGCGTTGCGATAAATTTATGCCCCGTATTGTTAAATAACGCGTACGCTAATGAGCGCCGCTTCCATCTATCTTCGAACTCTCGTCTATGACGCCCGATCGTACAGAAACTTTGTGTCTGCTGTTTACATTTGCTTTATTTATGTGCATTCGCAAATAAACTCTGAAAAACCTCCTTCTAGGAGTTAAAATTTGTTGAGCGCATTTGCATGGGTATAGTGACGTAGAGCCTGGTTACGCTCCATTCTACCGCGGGCAAATTCAAATAGTTTGCAGATCCATTATTTTTCACTCGTACTTTCCATTTATAATATATTTTTTTAACTATTTAATTGTACAGGTTTGATTAATTTTAGTTCAGCTGGATTGAGGTGTTTTGTAATAATACAACAGTGTCCGTTGTCCGTATTAAACAATACTTTAGGGCTAACATATAATTTAAGAAATGTCTGTTTGTGTGTGTAAGTGTCTTTGAAAATGTAACAAAAGGAATATCTTCTGTCTCAGAAATTGATGAGTTCTAGAATGTTCCAGTCAGTTTCGTTACTTAACGAAGGACAACCAATTTCTTTCAAAGATAAATTGCGTCGCCTTCACAACGAAATAGAGGGCCGGATTGTTCTTACAGTACAGCCGTGATTAGTTTTAATCTAGTCATAAATGGAGGGTGCAGGGAAGGAAGGCAATTAAAAATTATTTCTGATTGTGCCGTATATTTAAACTTTCTTAATATAAAGGCATCATATTTATTTTAATTTTTGCGAGACAGATTTATAAATCGATTCAGTTAGATATTCAATCTCAATTTTTGTCGATATCCTCAATTTCTATTGAATGGTTCATCAATAATTTCAACAATTTTGTAAGTAACGATAAGATTTTATTTGAAATTGTAAATGTCAATTGTCAACCTTTAAAAAATGTTATGTTAAAATTTAAAAAGTGTTGATAACTCTAATATTATTTCCTGAATCCTAAATAAAAACGTGTGAATATACATACAATGTGAAATGAATTTTTGCTAAAACTTATTTTGGTCATATTTTTTTAACATTGTGAGAATTTAAAACATACTCTTGAATAATTCCAAAATTAAGGGGATTCGAAATCCAAATTATAAGAAAAGGAATATTAAAAATGTCAATACAATAAATTAGTGCGTTGTTAAACATATCGCCAGATGAAGTAGAATGTAAAATAGCTGCGATTTTAGCCCAATATAGAAAAGCCCGTGCCAAGGCATTAAGAATGAAGAACGGCACAGGCAATTAAAATATCTTCATCATCACTCGACATTTTAATCTTATTTCGTTCATACCGGAACATGTAGTGTATTAGAACTATACCTAGTGTTGACGCTGAGCTCGTGAATTGCTCATGAGCTGTTCGCGACTAGCTCCCGAACTACTCGCGAACAATATCTTTGGTTTGTACGCACCTTTACAGTACTTTAACGTTCGATGTTATGCGTAGAGAACAAGTGCGTAGTAGCACTTGGTCCTGCCTGCTAGTTCTTGGATTTAGGTCAGTGGCGTAGCTACCATACCGCCAAACCCCGCGACTGCAGGGGTCCCTGATGTCAAGGAGGCCCAGAAAATATCAAACAACTTCGGCAAGATTTCAAAGACCAATTGGCATTGGCCGTTGCCACTATTAGCCTGATCAGAAAAAAATACACGCGTATAACTCAGTAATAATTAACCCGCCTCTATTCAAATAATACTTTGCCACGTAGTCATGCGTTGGCGCTCTATGTAAAACCGGTCCCAGATGATGTGTCCAACATTGGTTCAAATGTTGGTGCCAAGGTTGGACACAATTTTTGTCATAAAAGTGAGCCAAGTGTGTCTCCTACACGATGGGGTGAACTTTTCTTGCGACATTGTAAACACATGTGGAGCCAACGTTCGTCAGTGTCGTACTTAATACTGCAGATTCACAGAACAGTAAAAAATGGAATATGTGCGCTCCTGGAATGCGTCAAACATATGATCGTTCATGTGGGTGTGTGACGAACGATGTTTCCAACATGCTTCCAACGCTGGAAGCTCCTTTGACGCGGTTCAGATTTACCGACAGAAGCCCGAACGTGGCATGTAGCCAACGTTGGACACATGCAATTCACCAGCACCCGCCCACACGATGTGGCAAATGGCGATGTGTCCAACGTTGGAAGGTATTCGCCACATCGTCTGGGACCTTCTCAATCGAATCATGTATTGTTTTCATGTTTTACCGCTCTTCCAAACTTCTGATTGAATGGAGGCAAATTCGTCTCTAGAAAATATTAAAAACTATTAGTATGTATTGGTAAAAGATGGAATATTAATCCATTATTTACAGAAAGAAGGCAGCATAAGCCAAAAAAACAATATGATGAATGTGATACAAATTTAATATTTTATAATCAAGATTATTATTTATTACAAAGTTTTTGACATCGTTATTGGTCAATTAAACAACCATTTTGAAGGAATAGAGAAGACTGATAGCAAATTTAGTTTCTTAAGTCCACCCATTATTGTATCAATGACGGAAGAATTATTTCGGCTGAAGCTTTGCAGCAATCTTAGTCTCGCGATATTTCTTCAGCATTTCCTTTGCAATTTGTTACCTTATCTCACTGAAAGATAAAATAGGCTCCCTTAAAGATATTAGGAAGTTCGCAGATTTTTTAATTGTAGAAAATGATCCTCATCATCGAATTTTGCAAAGGTATATATCGCTTTAATATTATTTTTGACCCTTCCTCTGACCGTTGCGTCATCAGAACGCTCATCATCAAAAACTATTGGAGAAATTGTTGCTCCCAAGGAAGCAATTCTTGAATAATGATTGTTTTTTTTTTACTTTCTTATAGTTTATAGTACAATATACGAGTATTTTAAGTTATTTTTCAGTATTGTTATTTTTAATCTATCACATATAATTTTTTTTATTTACAGTATATATTTATTTAGTGCTATTGTTTGAGTTATTGTATTATTTATAAGAAAATATTCCTTGCCTATTCACGAATATGTCATATAGACACTTATTTTACCTTCTGAAATAAATATTTTTAAAATTTTCTTCTACTTCGTTATCTTCTATCCTTGTATCAATCTGCACGTTGTTAACTTAAACTGTGATTTTGTAGGGAAATGGAGAGGGAGACCAAGTCATATTTGGTGGGAAGGTAAACAGCTTGGTGGTTATTCTTTATAGGAATTTGTTTAATGGTTCCCCAGAGAATGCTTGTTAGAATTGTGTAAAACTAACGGGGCGTCAGATGAGCTTTTCTCTTGCAACTTCGACGTCGTGTTGTTGGTAGTTTCACGTCCACTGATCTTTCGTCAGCGTGGCGTGACGACGGACTGTCCTATAGGTGAGGGGGGCGAGAGGTGGGGACAAGGGTGCGACATGCTTTTAAGGTCCAAGGGGATTTACTGGTTGTATATGTAAGAGGATGTAACAGAGGCACCATTGGACAAAATTCCGTTTTGTGGTTGGAAAAGTTTACTTTCCTTAAACTTTGAAAACAAAATAAAATTCTAGCAATAAGCTAATATTTTTGCTAACAAGAACTTCAAAATTAACAAAAACTTAAATTTGGATTTAAGAAATGACAAATGCACTTTAAACAGCGAACATTCAATTTTCCAACTACTACTTGATGCTTCCACCGCTAATGTGATTTTTAGGTAGTTTTTCTTTTGACTCTTTACGACAATATTGCTTATAATTTTTAAACGGGAAGTAGTATAGAAAAATTTCTCTAATAAAAGTTTATTAGAAAAAATAGTACTTTTTAATAGGAAAAAAAATTGGACATTTCTAAAAAAAATATAATTGATGACGTCATAAGTCGTTTCTATTAAATCCTAAAAATAATACTTTCGAATGAAACCTCATCCCATTTAACACCACGTGTCCCAAATTTTATTTGCTGCAGCTGTGATGCGTGAGAAGAAGCGTCGGTCTTACTTATTCACAATTATATCTTAGAAACAATTTTTATGCAGAATTTAATGATATTTTTTCTAAAATTAATACTTTCGAATATATTTGCGAAAAATGCTAAAAACTTCCTCTCAGTGGCTTGTACATCAAATTTTGGTGCCCATTTTTAATTTTCTTCTTCTTAAGCATGAAAAAACGATAGAAAACCTTCACTAGGAATTTTATGGTCAACAGAATCTCTGACGCTTGAATGATTAACAATGATAGTGCAACTATGATCTATTATAGCATTATTTAAACGGAAGAATACTGAATACTAAGATTTTGATTTCTAAAAGTAGGTTTTGCAATAATTATGACACTCTCTCAAGACAGGATTTGAACTTCTGGAAGTTCTGAGTTCAAAAGAAGTCGCAAAATTAATTTTAAAAAGTGTCATTATTATTGCAAACGATTGTATTTATTAAACGTGACAATATATAGTCTATAGCATTGATATAACGGAATAAAAAAACGACATAAGAAACTGCCATAAAAAACATCAAAGGGTTCCGCGTCCAGCAGGCTTTATATACCAGTATATAAAGTAAAAACAGCCCTGTCTACTGTCACTCAATTTCGCCAATAATAATTTATATTAAAATATAAAGTATATAATAATGAATGTAAAGGCAACTATTTGGCAAAAAATAGTATTTCCCAGCAAGAACCATGAGGAGGTAGGAGCGTTCTCTGTCATGAGGGTGGGATTAACATTGGGAAACAAAAAAGAAACAGAGAAAATAATAACTAATAAGTTAAATTAGTAGGTATACCTCTATACCAAATAAAAAATATATTTTTGGATGTATTTATAAACTTGTGATATATAGACACAATAAATAATAAAAATAAAATATTTCCAGTATACTTCATATATTACATAACAATTACACCATAAAAACACAGTAAAAAATGAACTTATACATCATAATAAAAAACACACTAGCACTAACATTCGTCAGTCATTACTAACGTCACTTGTATCCGATTTTTTCAACAGTTATGATGAAATTACCCAATCAATTGATTAAGTTTTATATAGTCCTAAATTTTTATGACATGCTTGACGCATTTTTTCCAATTAGCTGATGTAATTATATTCACCTCGCTTCTTATAACATTTTTAACTGTTTTGTCAATTATTTCTGTGAAGGTCTCTTTCAAATTGCAACTGTAGAACGGTAGTCGTAGCCGTCTCATCAATAACGTATTTCTTTGCAAAATTATTGCTTTTGACTATATGCAGTAACTTATCTTTCTTTAAATTAGCATTGTACGTAAGGATTATGAGAAATCCTTGAATATTTATTTCTTTGTGTCAATATCGGAATTCTTTCTGAAATTATTGAATAGTATGGAACATTGTCTAATAATATTATTAAATGTTTGATACAAGGCACTCTGGGGTTGTAAATCCTAAAGCTTTTAATGGTTCGGTATTTAACTCGGCAAATGACAAGAAGTAATCCTCAAAATGGATTTATTCGAGATATTCAAAATGAAATGCTAATAATGCAATATATTTTAACTAAATAATAATTTGGTGACATCTGCTCTTCTATGTGTGTTCTGTTGGTCGATAGAAGACAGATGGAAATAACTTACATTACTTTGGTGTTCGATGTTACCCGGCGAGAACAGATGTTTGTAGTTCCACTCACCCACAACACAACACTGAGTACTCACGACACTAATGTATCACAATACTGTTTAAACAATTGAAGGGCCCAATGCAAAATGTGCGTAAGTCACATTTTCGCCAAATTCATGTTAATGAATTGTAATTTTAGTCAAGGCTTATGTCTGTATACTTGGAATCGCTATAAGATGTTCCTAAGTCCAGATATGTGCATACGTATTCTAAAAAGTGCCGACCAATTCAATGTAAAATGTGCCCAAGTTCACTTAGTAATATTAACTCACATGTGAACACTATTCAGTGTACGTTTTTATGACGTGTTCTCCAGTTTAGTTATTGTTATTATGGAATCAAAAATAAATATGCCAAGTAAGTGATTTTAACTTAGATGTAACTGTAGCTAATTTATTTTTGTGGATATCTAATATAGTCGAAGTTTACATATTTAAAAACAATAATTTACTCAAAAATTATTATGGTGAACCTGCAGAAATGAAGCTGTACAAAGTCGGACATAGTAGACAAATAGCAGGAAAGACAAATTTGGCTTATGGTGAAGAATACCTTTCGATTAAAGTTCTTAAACTACAAAATGTTATGCATTTGCTGAACTATGTAACTTCAGGGGACACTTCAGAAGAACCTTGGTGAATAATGGTATTGTTACTCGTGCCCCCATACAAAATGAAGGATTGAAGGACGCAGTTGATTCCGAAACAGTTGTATATGAATAATAGTTTTATTTCATTTTTGTGTTCTCATTATTTTTTATTTAGCATACTCATTATTTTCATTATTTCTAAAAATGTGTAGATGCCAAATAAAGTTGTTGCACTATTAACATTACGGCTTTTATGTAAATGCTATTCCAGTTATAAAAAAAATCCTAAGGAAGAAGAGCCCAAGTCCTTTTCTTCTCTATTTTTTTTGTCATAGTTACGGTACTAATTTCCCATATTATTAATGACAAACTATCTCAATAATTATAAGGCATTACAGAAAAAAAATTAAGTTCCTATCTCTAACTATAATATTTCCAGAAGCAAATGAAATGTTTAACCTCGTTTTTCTCAGAAACAATAAAATGCGACTTCGGCACTTTCTGTATTGGGCCCTTCAATTATGTATTTGCACCACTAATTCATAATAAGCCAACGATAACAGTAATTAAAAAATACCCTGCTATATCACGAAAACATAAATTATTATACGTTCGACCCTATGAAATCACCTACTACTGTCCTCTACTGCAAGCAAAGTAACCAAGTAATAATCTAAGTTGCATCGTTAATTGCCCTCTTTGCTTTCCTTGCGGTATTCAAGAACTACGTATGTCGCCGAGTTGATAGACGAGAGACTGCACAATTGTCAAGTTTGTTGCCTACGGTTAATAAAATTAAACGACTTCTTAAAATTATTGCGAATTTATAAAGTGCTAATAGTTCGATATGTCATATATACATTACCTAACCACTTAAGGATTAAATTTTATACAGATAAGGACCTATTTCCATGATATACAGAAAGCGGTTACCTTGTTTATGTGAAATGTTGCAATGTCGCATTCCAAATAACACCTTGCCGATATAAGTTTTTATATTCGAATAGTGGAATCGACTGAGGTAAAAAAACACTGATTGATGACGAGATGTAAAATATTTCCTTAAGGTCGCCGTAGTTCTGGCAAATATGACCCGTATTTGTAGTGTTTTTAGGTACTGAAATCTCAAAAAATAAGCTCGAAGAACAAAAATAACCACACAAATAGAATCTTTAAAGTTCTGTCTATTCATTATTACTAATCAAATATAGTTTAAACAAAGTTTAAACTTTTAAAAAACCTATTTTCATATTGGTCTTTGCTGCTAACCTAATGTCACATTTTTATCAATTAATTTATCGTAAATCTAAACAATTTTATATGTCACACTAAGTAAGTTTGTGTTATAGGAATATTTAGAACTATATATCAATTTTAAAAAGTAGTTAATTTGATAAATTTCAGTACCTAAAAATTTATTAGCATTTTCCCATAAGGATCATTTTCTCAGCAAGTTCGGCCAACTTCATTATCTAGAAGTCTGTTACAAACTATAAAAATTTTACAAAATTTAGCAATAAATAGTTCAGCCTCTGACTAAGCGATGGCGGTAAAGTAAATTCTGTTTACAGGGCGAGCAAAATTTGGAATTAAGTATTATATTAGACATCAAGACGAATTAAACATACCACATGCATTGTTATTGATATAAATTTTCGATTTTTCCACTTCGGAACGGTTATTGAACGTGCGAAAGGCGTTCTGTATTCAGTTATGAGAAAATTTTAACCTTTAAAGAAACCTCAAAATTATGGGAACTAAAAAAAATCTCTTTAATATTAGCTAAGGGCTATTGGTGTTTAAAGCACCAAACCAAACACCTGCAAAATTCAGAGAATTAAATCGATCTGATCCAAATTTTAAAATACAGGGTGTTGAAAAAAATGTAGTCAAAAATCTCAAAATTGACTCGTGCAACATTTTTGTACCTAAAATTTTGTTGGGTGAACCGCTTTCTGTTGTTATACGTTTTACTTTCAATACCGTTGAATATTTGTAGGTGGAATGAAATAACTGTTATCCTAAATTCAGTTATTAAACGTCCGAATTTATTTGTAATTGTAGAAAACATTATTTCAGGAACACAGCGCCCCTTTGTGACAACATGCACCATTTTTAAAACTGTTCGCCTGTTTAAACATTACAAATAATTTTCCAAAACATATAATATTCTTAAAACTGAAAGAAATAATATAGTGACACTGGCGATCAGAATAACGTCCTGTAAATTTAACTCAATTAGATATTCGTGTTAATCTTACAAAAAACATTCTATTCCAAAATTTGAGTACAATTACTCAACAAGAAAGTTGTAGTAAGCTAGGTTTCTTAAATCACATTATTTTTGCCCAAGGAAGCTAAATTAAAATATGGTCTATTATTTACCGAATATCCTGTATAGAGTTATCAAATCTGTCAGTCAGTAGATATTATTTTACTACCTACGAGCAATTTCATTATACCAAAAGGTAACAAAACACTGCAGTTTTTTCGCAAATTTATAAGAACTTTTAGACTTATCTAAATTCAGTATTTTAATAATATATTTTTTCTCCGTTCATGCAAAAAACAAAACTTTATTGAACTATGTTTATTGGGAAAAGTGGTTCTTTATTGCACTAGTGCAATAAAATGTTTATTGCATTCATCTGTCATTCTACTACACAGCGTTTTGTTATCATGACAAACATAAACGTTCAAATCGACGTCACATTTTTCTAGAGTTAGTGTCATCTAAATAACATTTTTTGGTTTTTGCATAAACTTAGAAAATAACTATTATGTATTTCTAAAATTTGATAAATTAAAAATTCGAATCCCCTCCCCTGTTCCTGTTACATATAAATATATAATTAAGTACCTATTATTTAATTATTACTTTAATTCAATTTACAAATAATGACATACATACCTTTCTAAATCCAACGAACTTTCAATTAATAAAAATGTCCTATAATTTTCACTAGTATTACACACACATAAAGAATACAGAAAACCACTGCTACTGCAAAGCACAGATTTGCAAAGGATAAACTGCATCTGAACGCTAAAATTTAGAATACGGAAAAATCGATATCTCATTTAGATGATAGGGTTGTAAATATTTTGCCGCAGGATCGAACGCATGACCTTCAAACTCAGTTTCGGCTACCCGTTATTTTCTGCACTCCAACTGTGCATTCTTTAAATATTTGGAGTTCAAGTTTTCTCCGCTAGATATCCAGCACTTCCCGGTACACAGTTTTATATCATTGTCTGTCAACGATTGAGGTACTTTCTTATTTAGAATACCGCAACCTTAATAAATATACTACGCATATATCCACATATTCTTGTGATTTTTGTCACTTATATCGATGATACAGACCATACTTAAGCTGTTTTTTACATTACACGGTTTACCAACCAATGACGCATTGATAATACATACAATTAAAATGTGTTGGTAGTACGTGTGTTTACCGATATCAAGTTGGTTTTCCTATTCTGGATTAAAAGCGTAATAAAATTCCTTCAACTAATTAATTTAGGTGCAACTCCGCTTTACTGAACATGAATTGTTTATGTCACAGACAAAAGGCTCACTTAACGCGGTCTCTTTGAAAAATTATTTTACACTTCTCCCAGGAAACTGCAAGAAAAATTAATTATACAGCAATCAGTGTTTAATTTTATTATACCGCTGTGCTAATGAGGCAGCATAAATTATCGCTGCGAACTCTTTCGCAGTTTTTTTTGTGAATCATAAAGTTAATTTTCCTTCAAATTATTTTATAAAATTTTATAGAGAAGAAACGATAAATAGCTAAAGCTAAAATATTGTCAAAACTAATTCATTAACACACGGTTTTTTATTTTTATGAGGTTGATTTTGAAATATAATAATATATTATGCAACGATCATGTAATGATGGTGTATTAATAACCATTACATGAGAGTTGCATACGCTATTTTTTCTACACCCGATAAATAATCAAAAACCATAAATTTTATATTTTTATTGAACACAATAGGTAACAGTAATTATTCGTATGAACTGCATTTTCTGCTTTCTCCGATATGTGTGGAGGAGTCGATGGTAATTCTTCTATATCGCTGATATCAGACATTTTGATAAATTATCGAAGTTTAGCTAGGTATCTACGAAAATTTAATACGTACTGATTTTGACATCTAAAATAATTACATAGGAACCTAGGATAAACGTCAAATGAACAGCATGCTTGATTGAAAAATTATGGGTTTCTATTGATTAAAAATCTGTATCGTAATGGGTATCATTATGAAACGGATTATGGGCATATAAGTGCATTGTTATAATACGGGTGTAGAAAAAAGATGTTTAAAAAATAATGTATTTAATGAAATAATGAGGGTAGTCAGTTTAAGTCAAGTATTAAAAATACACTCAATAATGGGGGCTACTGTTATATAATATATATATATATAAATTAAATATATACAGCGTGTTTCTAAATAATATGCGAATATTTAAGGAAAATTAATGATAGTTTGTTTTATAAACTATGGTCCAAACCGTTACAAAAATAAAGGGTGTTAAAGTTTTAGGAAAAAAAAAAAAGGAAAATAATTAATATTTTTGAAACCGCTTTAGATATTTTCATGAAATTTGACATGTGGTGACTAATAAATTGCATATTTTGCAATATAAACATAATTTATATATTTAACAGTGGCGTGCGCACGAGCACTGACTTTAATATTAAAAAAATGGTACGTCAATGGTTTTCTCCTAAATAATAATTATTTTTGAATTTCCCATTCAATTTGAATATAAGAGCCCTCTTGAGCCGTTTTTTGAGAAAAAAGAACCGTTAGATTGTCCGAGAGAATTCATGTAATTATTAAAGGATACAATTTTGCAATGAATCTAGTTGGCCTGGAATATGTCACTTGCTTTGTGATTTGACATTTCAATCAACTCTTTGTCGTTAAAATTTGTTGACTGTAAATATCTTATTTTTACAAACTCGCTAATAATGGTGAACTATTCAAATGTGGAAATGCATTACATGTATGGCTTAGCCGAAGTAATTCAGAGCAAGCTGGACGTATTTATCACGAAATATATCTCAATCGTGCTCTGCCAGATAGTCGCACTTTTTCTAATATTCATCGTCGTCTTCTTGAAACTGGTAGTGTCCGAAAACGTGCATCTGAAGGTAGACCTCAAAATGTAAGAACACCCGAAATTGAGGACGAGGTGTTGCACATTATCGAAGAACATCCTGAAACGAGTATGAGGAAGATCGCTAGAAACTTGAATATTTGCCACCAAATTGTTTGGAGAATTTTAGTGGATTTTTTGTTATATCTTTATCACATTTTAAGAGTACAGGTGTAACTTTCCACATATTTTCCAAAGCATGTGACCTTTTATCAGTGGTATCTTCATAATGCTGCTCAAAATTCGCAATTTAGATCGCATATTCTGTTCACTGACGATTTTTTCAAGAAATTTTATTCAAAATTTCCATAACAATCATGTTTGGGCGGATGAAGATCCTCATGCTATATTGGTGATTACTTTATTGGGCCATTCTTCCTGCCGGGACGACTTGACGCACAATCTTACCAGAATTTCCTTCAACAACAGTTGCCTTTGTTACTTGAGAATATTCCTTTAGAAATAAGAAATCAAATGTGGTACATGCACGATATAGTGCACCAGCACATTTCAGAATAACAGTATGCAATTATTTACAAACAATTTATCCAAATCTTTGGATTGGGCGCGGTGGGCTTCAGAAATGGCCACCAAGGTCCCCCGACCTCAATAGTTTAGATTTCTTTTTGTGGGGCCACCTTAGGACGCTCTTGTACACAAGTCCCATTAACAATGAAAAGGAATTAAGAGAAGGAATAGTTGCAGTATGTAATAGAATACGACATACTCCGGGAATATTTGAACGAGTGCGCAATTCCATGCAAAGGAGAGCGGAAGTTTAGTTTATGTAATAATGACTTGTTACCATTATTACAGAAATTAATAGTTTTAATTTAGGTAGTTGTAATATTATGTTAATGTGTTATGTTATTAGTTGTTGTTATTTTCTAGCAAAATTGTATCCTTTAATGGATTATTCCGTACAATCCAACGGTTTTTATTTTTTTCCTCAAAAACGGCACATTGCAGTCCAAAAACTCAAAAGGGCTTTTATTTTCCAAATTGAACGGGAAATTCAAAAATAATTTTTATCTGGGAGAAAACCATCGACGTACCATTTTTTTCTTTAAAAATATTAAAGGGAGTCCTCGTGCGCACACCACTGTTAAGATAGAAATTATGTTTATATTGCAAAATATGCACCTTTATTAATAGTCACTTTCGAAAATATTAATTATTTTCCTTTTTTTTCCTAAAACTTTAACACCCCGTATTTTTGTAACGGGACAATTTTGGACCATAGTTTATAAAAAAGCAAACTATCAAAAATTTTCGATGTAGAATCACCCCCTTAAATATTCGCATATCATTAAGGAACACCCTGTATATTAAATATCTAAGGTGAAGTAAAAAAACTTTTTACGAAGACTACAGTTGTTGATGTATCGATTTTAAATTTGATATTGATGCGTTTTTGGGGTACAACATATCATATCACTTTTGAGCTTTTTTATATAGGGCGACACATATTGTATACAAGGTGTCTCTTTTCTTAAGAAGAGGTAAAAAATCCATGGGCGTACTCAGTGGCCAAAAATAAGGGATTTTTGTTGTATAAATGTATCAAAAATTAAAAAGAAAATAGTTGTTAATTTTTAATTCCTAAACCGCTTGAGATAATTTAACCAAATTCGGTGTGCATGCTTAGTGTAACAGTAGGTATAAAACAAAAAAATACCAATTTTAGAAACTTACCAGTGGCGGAGGTGGAGTATCGATCATTCTAAAAAATATATCACCTTGTATAATATTACAAATAAAATAGGTCATCATATGTGTCATTGTATTATTTTCACTTTTTATTTCTTTACACTTTTTTTTATTTCAAACCGATTAACAATACAATTGTTTTATTTCATCAGGAAGACTTGAGCCCTTTGATTGTGATATGGATATGTTGTTGATGCTTCAGAACGGACCAAACTAATTTATGATTTACATTCAAGATTTGCAGCGATCTTCCCAGTACTAGTATTTGTGTCTTTTTCAATTTCGTGTAGAATGCCACTGTCACTGGTAAGTTTCTAAAGCTGATAATTTTTGTTTCATACCTACTGTCATACTAAATATGCACGCCAAATTTGGTTAAATGATCTCAAGTGATTTACAAATTAAAAACTGTTCTTTTTTAAAATTTTTGACACCCTGTAACAATGGCTACGTAATACGCTAGATTTTTTAACTTTAGTTAAGAAAAACCCGGTATAGTTTGGACATTTTTGTGGAAAGTGTTATACTTTGGAGACACTCATATCTCTGACTGCTTTCAAGATAGTTAATTAAAAAGGTCACACCAACTACTTATTTATTTTATTATGCAATTTTTATGAATTATAATGCGAAAGGGATGAACTAAGCACAAGTTATCTTATTTGTACAGATACACTAAGAATTAAAACAGTATTAAAGAAATAAACTTAATATTGAAAAGAGGGCTATGGTATGTGTGTATGCTACAAATTAATTTAAGTAATAGACGTGGCACCGCTTGTAGATATTTTTAAAGTTGTGTCCTAACTGAATACAGCCAATTAAAAGATTATATGGCAATCTAGGCGAAACACGTTGTTTAATTCATCAACAAAATGTTACAAGGCACGCAAGAAGAATATTGCCAGAATAGGAGAGAGTAGGAGCAGTTTCTAACAATGATGAAATTAGTACTCGACGCCTAAATGCAGCTATCGGATTAACTTATACTTCAATTTTTAAATTGCCGCAAAGACAACATTTACATCTATACCAATTCAATCCTGCTCAAAATTTACTGCAGAGAGAATTGCCTGTGAGGCTGTCATTTTGCCTATTCATTAGACAGCAACAAAATGCTTTTGTCTCTTAAATTATATTTACGGGTGAGGGAACTTTACGACGGAAGACGTTTTTAAGTTTAAAAATTCTCATCCTTGGCAACTTCTCATTTGATAAAAGAAAGGTATAATTAGCGACCACGTGTTGAGGCCAACTGAATTATCATCATAAATCTTTTACAATGAATTTTTTTTATTTTTGTTTAGAAAATAACCTAGAAGAAAGTATGATATTTTTGAAGGATGAGATTCCTCCTCATTATTCTACGAATGTTCAAACATTTTCTTAATCTTTGTATATATAGGGGAAGTGATATGCATTGACCACAATACAATCAATAGTTTATGATGTTTAAAAAAATAGACCTATGTATTGATCGCAATGGTATAGGGGAGTAAAATCAGCTCTCAGGAAACTCCGGGAGGTAATTCTACGGATTAAAATAATAGCAGTATGTCATGAAACTGTTTTTCAAATTGTCAATTGCAAAGTTACAGTTTCTCAAGGTTCAATTTTTTTATTTTTCTTTTTCAATAATTTATTTAATTCAAGTTCGATTATTCTCTCATACCCACTTAGTAGATCAAGCTCTATTGGACCACTCAAAGAAAAGTTTCATTATGTGCCGCTACTAAAGCACTTTACCTAAAACTATATTCATAACTTTCTTTTCTTGCTAAGCATCACAGAAATCTAAACATTATTGAAAGGAACAGTAACAGTATTAGAACAAATTATGTACTCTCTACTCAAGCCGATGAATGTAACAGTTTAGTAGGAAATCGTTATAAAAGTTTTATTAAACATCAAATTTTAATAATTCTTTCTGTAATTAAGTTGCCATGCTTCAAATAAATGTCATTAGTAATTTTGCTGTTACAAATTGTAACGATGCAGATTTGATAAGAACTGTATGATATAAAAAATGATTGAGTTAATTATTATGTTTTAAAAAAACTATCTGGTTCCGTGCTAGCTAAAAAAGGTTCAGAGATTCATTATGTGGCCCTATAAGATATTTAATACATTGTATAAATTTAGCAAAACCCCATTGACACCAAAATTAATATCATAGTTAACCACTGTAAAGATTATTAGTTTTCTTTAGAATAACGTTTTACTTCAACATTTTGGCTTTGCTAACTATTACCAGGTGGTCTATGACTCATTGCTTTTGAAATACCCTGTATATTAGAAAGTTGCAGTGTATACAGGGTTAACTATGACTAAGTACAAATATTTTAAGAGGGGATAGATAAAATTAAGAATTAACGGAAACGCCTCTCAAAAAAATTCCTAACTTATTTATAAATCGAAAAATTATTTTATTCGATATTATATTAAATTATTATTTAACGCCGCTAATGCGAGAATCAGGGTAGTCAACCAGCAAGCAACGGTCGCTGTCGCTGTCATGTCAATTCCTGTGCTTACGTTGTAGTTTTGTGTTCTTCATCAACCATCAGTTTTTAGTACCTTATTTTAATTTTAAACGTTTTATAGTTATTAAATAAAGGAATATGTGTCGGGTACAGATATTTTCACACAATATAGTTCGCCGGTTTGTTTTTTAGGTTATGGAATAAGACTGCCGCGGATGCAAAATTTTCTATTATCTATTAGTACCTACACATTCATTTCGTTTGATTCTCTTATAATATATACTTAGGCATTTTATTTAACTGTACCTACGGGAAATGTGTCTTATCGGTAGTGAGTGGTTGTAATAATGAGTGAAAATGTAGTTTTGCCAGTTTGTAACGAAATAATGAAAAACGAATGCAAAATACTGGAGCTAATTGGATTAACTGTTACCTATCTATCAGGTATTATTATTAATAAGAATGTTAATTTCTGTCGTTTCTGCATTGAGAAACGAGAAAAATACAAAAGAGACAACCACATGGTGGTTGACATTGACAGATGTAAGCTTTATCTATGAATCTAAGCGATCTCAGTCGATGCTTATCATAGGCCCAGATTTTCCGTAGGGAAAAAGGGTTCTGCGCCATTTAAATATCTAGCTAAAATTCTGGAATATTTTTTTTATTGTCTTTTAGGCCTCCCTGAGCACGTGCTTAAAATTTGTGTACTTAGTCATAGTTAACCCTGTACAATGAGCCTGCTCATTCGATAAATATTGAGTTTATTTGTTTGACAATTTTATTCTGACTCTAGACAAACCAATAATATATCCATTAATTAATAATTAGCTTATCGACGCGTATAACAGATTAATTACACACTGGGAATCAATGCATTATTTACATGGAATAAGCTGCCATATTGTAGCTAAATCACGGGCGTTCAGCTACATTACTGACTGAATTGATTGGGAATTGTTTCGGAGAAAATGGTGTCCATTTTGAATAATTTCTTTAGTTTTAATTATATTTTTTTATTTTTATTTTATAGTTTTATTATTAACGGTTAAATTTTAAATCCAAAGTCTACTACTCACATTTTGATTTATTCTAATAAACACAATTAAAATCTTGTTTTAATTGATAATTTTTTCTTGAAAACAAGGGTAAACAAGTGTTTTAAATTTAATTCTGCGCGGGATATTATTATTATTCTATTTAAATTCGATCAATGGAAAAGAGTTTGGTACAATTTGGTTTGGTCAAGAAAGTCAAATAATAAACCTAAATCATGTATCAAGGATTATTCCAAGTTAAAGTTATTCAGAGATATTCATTTCTTTTTAGATATATTTGGCCCCACTTTGAAGGTCTTTCACTCCCCCAGTGCGCAACGTTGTATACAGGGTGATTCAGAACTTATCTAAAAAAATTCTGAGTATACAGGAGACTTAAATACAATTTTGTTAAGAAAAAATCAAAAAGGGCAGTTCGAAAATGATTTAAAAATACACTGCATGGTATTGAAAACTGGTCCACTGTAAAACCTGATAAGGTGGCAATCTGCGACCGGACGAAAAATGGAAAGAAATGCTCAAGGAAAGAAATAAATAAGATTTTATAACGTTGATTTTATACAGCAAATTTAACTGCTTATGTCGCTATTGTTATTAATTGCTAATACATTTAATTTGTGGTTTTAATTATTAAAATAGTTTGACATACCTGATGTTACAACGGCATTTTGGGCACGTCTTACCTAGTTTCTACAAACTAACACAAATGTTTCTGCTCCTTGTCTGTTTTCAACTCGCAAGTTATTGTCAGCAATTATGATACGTTTCCGGAAATCATCAATACTATATATCCATTTCGATGTGATACACGTCATTTTTTAAATATCCTCATAAAAAGAAGTCCAAATGATTTAAACTCTCTAGATCGTGGCGGCCATGGCACCAGATCCTCTTCGTCCAATCCCTTGGTGTTAATGCTTGGACATGGTATGGATATAATTGAGCCTCGTTTGATACGTCACAATGCTACAATAGGCCGTGGAAGTCCTGGACCTCCATCTCTTCCACGATTTGGTTTCAAATTTCCCTCGCATTGCACTACATTTGCACTCACTGCACACCGCGATGATAGTAAGGTACTTGTACCAAATAAGGCCAAGCTCCTGATAAGGCCACTGTCACTTTTTGACAAACCAATGTATTTAACCAAAATAAGTTTACAGTAATTTTACAGGTTTCATAATATGTCTAAATTTGCATAGTTTCTAGTTTCTAAATTATATCATGGGTGGCGCCATTAGCAATCATAATTTTACCGGCTGTGTGATGGTATTTTTGATGTGAATACAAGTTTATATTTTTGTCTGAAGAAGGCTTTTTTAAAGACATGTATTGACATTAGGAACAATTGAGTATCTGGCAAAGAGTGACGGTATATATGGACACGCCTAGTTTTCGTTGTTGGTTTATAATACAATTTTTATAATTTGGGATAGGTGGGCCTAATAAAGCATGTCAGCAGGACAAAGTTCAAGGCATGTGACTGTGTATTATTTGTCTAAAATACGTTCACGAAGAATACGCAGGATTGTGTAAAAGCGACAAGGCTAAATTTGTTTGCCCAGAATGTCAAAACTGAAATTTATTTTTCGATTTTGTTTTTAGTTTCACATTAAATGTCAAGTTAGTGTCATATGTAAGTTTTATATTTGATTTTAGAATTTGTATTATTATTTTTAGTGAAGAAAGTTATATTTTTCAATGAAATACATATATGTTATTAAAAACAGTCTAATAATAATTATTGATGTTTATTTGTAATATTTGTCAACTGGCTTTATTAGGAGTAAGTGTTCCTAACAAGGCCATTTGTCACTTTTTTTTTAAATTAGATTTAAAAATAAACTAACTCGACTTTTTTAAATTTATAAGTATACAACCGTTTTAAATAAAGTGCATTTAATATACTCTAAGTTATATATATTTTTGTCAAATATTAACAAAAATATAGGGGTTCAATGTTTAACATGACCTTATTTGGTACTGGTACCTTAGTTATATTTGACACATGTTTACAGGGAAATCGTTCTGCTAAAGCATTTTCACAGGGGAATAAATTAGAACGATATCTATCAACTCCGAGCTTGTTACTATACACGTAAGCCATTTTTGACACTTGAAAAACTAATGTAAACACTGGCGTCACAAAAACTTTAGTGCCTACAAATCGGATTTCAATATTCGGAATCGTCTATCTAGAGACTATAGTGGCCCAGCGATGTAAAGGTTGAAAATACTACAACAACAATAATGTTTTACTCTGAAACTATAACGATTTTATAAAATTACGATATCGACTCCATTTTTCATGACGGATCTATTTCCAAATTCTTTTAGATAAGTTATGAATCACCCTGTATAGGTATGTTTGGTCAAGTTGCAATATTTTGGGACTCCCAATATTCCCCTGCTCTGTGTTCTTATGCGGAACACCCTGTATATGAAGTATGTATTTCTCGGCAATTACATAGCATGGAATCATTGGTTTTGAGCTCTGTGTGATCATTTCAACTCAATGCTACTCGATACTCGTTGATTGACCATTACTGATTGAAATCCAATCAGTAATGTAGTTGAACGCTCATGATTTAGCTACAATATGGCAGCTTATTCCATGTAAATAGTTCATTGATTCGCCAAAAATTGAAAATTACTCTGTTTAATAAATAATGATAGTTTCTTATAATATTACATTTATTCATAATACGTCACCACAAATCTTCGCGAGATTCAATTGGTGAAGAATAAACAAAATCCTTCAATGTTTCAATTATTTCTTCGCCCTAACTATTTATTTGCAAACTTATAATTCAAAAACTCTAACAGTAGCACTAAAATGAAGCGGTGCTTGCTCCATCATGCATAAACCAAAACTGTAGTCTAAGTTGAAACGGTAAATCTTCGATTAATCAGGGAGAGTATTTTGCAGAATTTCCAAATAACTTTCACCATTTAACCGATTTTGTAAAATAACCAATCCAATCAAATAACTATCGATAATACCGGCCCAAATGTGAATTTCTTGATAATCCAAATTCTCGAGATAAATGTTTAGTACTTGTTAATTGTGGTTCATTTTCAACTGTTTGCAAAATATTTTCTTCATCTTGTACCCTTATTCTCGGATATTATTGAAAAACTTTCCTGTCTCTCGACCCCGTCTTTCAATATTAGAAAATGTTTCGTTATGGTGAATTACTCGATTTGGAAATCTCCTACGATATTCTTTCACACTTCTACAGTTTCCTTCACAGAAACCTAGCACAAGTAACATGTCAACTTGTTCGCTGAATGTAAATTTTCCAGCCATTTTCAACAACAAACAGTACCTAGTAGAAATAAAATAGTTTTATTGCTGTCAAATTTTAAAGACAAATCCTACTACTGACTTTTTGATTTCTCTTAACAAACACTATTATAGTTTTGTTTTAATTAATGATTTTTTTCTTGAAAACCTGAAAGTTTTTTTAAAATTTAACAAGAATAAAAAAGTGTTATCATTCTTTTTAAATTGGATCAATGGAAACAAGTTTGGCATAATTTTAGGGGTGACTCAACCTCAACGAACACCTTGCAGTGTTTCAATCTATTTGAACTCATATTCAAAGAAGACCAATAATAAACGTCAGTCATGTACCAAATTTGTTTGTCCCAAGTTGAATAAATTCAGAGACATTAATTTTTCGACATATTTGGCCCCACTTTGAAGATCTGTAACTCCGTCTGTTTGTAACTTTTTTGCATATAGGTATATTTGGTTAAATTGCAATATTTTGGGACCCCCTACTTGCACCTGCTCTGTGTCGGTTCTTATGCGGAACACCCTGTGTATTAAAATACAAGTCCGAAGAAATAATACAGTACTTGACATTTTCTGAAAGCACAACCTACCTGGATTCGTAGAAATGTTTGACAAAGGAACTACTAGTGCTCCATTCTTCACTCAAAGACTGAATTTTATAGCGTCTTACTCTAATGAGGGAGGATGAATAAATGATTACACTAGAACTTTGCTAGATTATGTGTACAGTCATTTATTTTTATTGACATTATGTTACACTTTATCTCTTTTTGGTGTTACAAAATTGACGTTACTTAACATAGATACATCTTAATACATATAATTTCATTTGTTACATATTTTTCCAAAGCATCTCACGCGTTCGAAGTAATGTGTGTTCGAAGCGCTATGTGACCGAAAGCGTATGAGCCCGAATACCTGCCTGTTCGAGTAGAGATGTGCGCGCTCCCGGCTGACTGGCGGACAGAGAGACCACGATTCAATTCGCCTTGATGATTCGTTATCGCGGTAAAAAGATAACGCAACGGTGTTCACAGTGATGTATCACTTTTCACAGAATTTTAGAACATTATTAATTAATTACCATAATGCAGCCTTTTGTTAAGACGTTTAATTATTATATGATGGGTGTGAAAGTAGCCATGGAAATTAATCCACGGTTTTCAAATTAAATTTATATGCATAATCGTTGATTCCAATACATCTATCACATACATAATGTTATAAATCTCACTTGTCTCCAATATTATGAATCGAATAAAACGTAAACTTTACCTAAATAAAAAAATATATTCACCATAAAATACCTATGACCTTGTCAAAAAATATTATTTGTGTAGAATTAGAATGCGCACATTATTACAAAGATAAATACCACCAGAGTTTTGCAGACCCCCGTTATTAAAAATACTGACATCTATATAAATAAGTAGCGAATAACTATTGTAATACAATAGTAATATTACAATCTTGTCCCTACAACTGCTGAAATATACTTCTGTATAAATCGGTATATCAATTGTTCAATCGTATTATATCTATATGTATTTTACAGTTGAAACATACAAAAAACAGTACTTTTACAGCTGAATACTGCATGCATACGAAGTAAATACGTAGATGGTATTTACCACATGAAATAAAATCACAAGTAAGTACATATAATAATAATTAAACATCTTAACAAAGGGCTGCATTATGGTAATTAATTAATAATGTTTCTAAAATTCTGTGGAAAGTGATACATCACTGTGAACACTGTTGCGTTATCTTCTTATCGCGAGAACGAATCATCCAGGCGAATTGCATCGTGGTCTTCTCTCCCCGTCAATCAGCCGGGAGCGCGCACATCTCTATTCGAACAGGCAGGTATTCTGGCTCATATGGCTTTCGGTCACGTAGCGCTTCGAACACACAAGACTTCGAACGCGTGAGATGCACCCATTTCTTCTTTATTTTCTCTTTTCAGAAGACTAAAACATGTATATTACATTGACTGACTTTAGAAACAAATCAACTGTTCAGGAATATTTTACAGACTACAATAAATTACCCAGATCATTTCTCATATAAACAGGTTACAAACTAATGCAACTAGTAATACCCAGAACAAATATGCAATGTATTCTTTAAGTATTGAAAATTAATATAAATATATAAGTATCGAAACTGTGAAATGTTAATAAAATTGGTACTATAGAATATACCTATAATTATAAACCAGTTGTATATTATCTCCTACTTTTTACCCAGTTTATTGAATTTTACCCAGTTTATTTCCTATGAAATTTGTCACAATTTATACAGGATGGTTCAGAACTTATCTAAAAAAAATTTTTTGAATGTACAGGGGACTCTTACAAATACAATTTGTGAAAATAAAATCAAAAATTATTTAAAAATACACTTACGCACAGCACTGGAACCACTGGTCCACTGTAAAACCTGATAAGGCGCATAATCGGCGACCGAACAAAAATTAAAAGAAATTCCAAAGGAAAAAAATAAATTACACTTAACTATTTTATAGCAGAAAATTCAACTGATTTTGCCGCTGTTGTTATTAATTATTAATAGAATTTATTTGTGGTTTTAATTAGTAAAATAGTTTGACATACCTGATGTTATAACAAAATTTTGGGCCCGTCTTACTCAACTTGTACAAACTGACACAAATGTTTCTGCTTCTTGTTCGTTTTGAACTTGTAAATTACAATGTGCTTGCGTAAATCATCAATAGTGTCCACTAAGGGGCAATATACTTAACTTTTTATCACCTGGTATTTATGCTTCGACACGCTGTACATGGTACGGATATAATTGAGCCTTATGTATGATACGCCACACTGCTGCAATACGCCCTGGACGCCCTGGATCACCATCTTTTCCGCTATTCGGTTGCAAATTTAGTGCGTCACGCCTGCGTTTGCACTACACTTGCACACCGTTGTAAAAGTAGCTGTATTTGGCACATGTTTACCGGAAAATCGTTCTGCTAAGGCATTTTCATTTCAACATTAATTAAAACGTACCCATCAACTGCGAGTTGCTATACATAAGCCATTTTTGATTTTGAAAAACTAATGTAAATATTTGCATCACAAAAAAGTTAATATTTTAAGTAATCGGACTACAGTAGCCCAGTGATGTAAAGGTCGAAACTATTAGACCTTTAATAATTTTTTTCTCGAAAACTAGGATTTCGAAAAGGACTCTACAATTTTTTTTACGATATTGTTTCCATTTTTCATGACACATCTATTCACAATCTTTTTAGATAAGTTCTGAATCATCCTGCATATTAATACCAATTCAACGGAGTAATTTCTTATCATACAATAAATTGAAAAGTATTACAGTTTAAATATGTATCTGCTTCCAAAAATATATATAGGTACGTATAATAATATTTTGACTGAAATGCGTTAGATATATATTCAATTCTATTTGTGTATTAGCAGAGGGTACCATTCATAACTTTTAGGTCATTCACGACTGAATAAACTTTTTCACTGAAAATTTGATATCGAAATACTTATATTTCGTCCGACGTATCTCAAGAACCGAACATATTAGATGCTTCTTATATTAAATAAATACATAGTTCA
The DNA here is from genome assembly GCA_037114965.1 of Monochamus alternatus. Lineage (NCBI taxonomy): Eukaryota > Metazoa > Arthropoda > Insecta > Coleoptera > Cerambycidae > Monochamus > Monochamus alternatus. The sequence continues at coordinate 113,586,033 of CM073426.1, forward strand.
AAAAAAGATTTTTACGATTTATACAAGTCTGCAGGAAAATTATTTGAAAACAAAATTACTTACCTAGTTTTAGTAAAAAAATAAATTAATGTCCTTTTATTTTCAATTTACTATACCTAAATGAAATAATTAATTCTCAGCACATCAACTTCTCTTTATATCATACAGTACTGCGTAAATAGACTACATTATTGTGACGTCACGTTAGTTAGGCAACCTCCGTCAATGAGTCATGTAACACAAGTTGCCTTCTGTATAACATTGAAACTTAATCCTTATGCGCCTGAACATAAAGGCGACATTTTCGAGGGTTCGAGCAAAACTTAGAATAATATTTTATTTCTCGCTTGAATGAAATGTTTAAGAATTTTCAGTTATCATACACCATATACAATAAATGACAGAATATAAATTTACTGATTTATAGAAGCTTATTAACATTATACTATTGATATTAAAAAGTAATAAAATATGGACCAATACCTCCTCTGAACATATCAACTGTTCTATATCGACAACTAACTTATATGATTCTGTAGGTGGTTCGCTCATTAAAAGCCATGCAAGACCAGTAGGCTCACACGTCTTTAAATCTTTCGTAAAATTATCAACATTCTCATCGCTTATTTCTCCAAGAAGCTTAAAATTATGACTTGTCGTCGAGGGAAAAAAATCCTCACAAGTCATAAGCATATCATCTTTTGGACTTTTGGGTTTGTTTCAGATGCATGACATATCCGTAACTAACTTTTAGTGTGCAAAAATTGCTAAGGCACACATATCCAAACCTTCTGGGCAATCACATAAACATTTAACAATGTCTCCTCCAAACAGTACTATCTAAAACAAATTTAGTAGGTATTAAATAACCTGAAAACATTAATAAATATACCTACCTCCACTATATAAATTTTATATTTTATGCTTGCATGAACCTGGTCGTGAATTGTTGATAATTCGTTATCAAATACCATTTGATAGACAGAAACAGAAGAAACCGAGTTTTCACCTTTCCTTATCTTTTTACTTTCTTTGAAAAATTCAAAGATAGCAGCCATATATAACACTGGTTGGCACAGAAAAAATCCAACATACAGTATGCGCCAAAAGTATGGAATAAATTCAATAAAAACGAAACAATTATATTTCGGGAAAAATCCTCGAACAGGTCGATTTTTAATTTAAAAAATACATATTTTAGGGTAAAATGCGATTTTCAAATGTCATTTGTTTTCGAGTAATGACGTCATCGTTTTTTTTAAATGGCAACACCATATTTTTTTCCTTGATTCTGAAAGATCGTTTAATTCTCTATCAGACAGTACTAAAATTTTGCCTTCTTACATAGGAAAGTTTTCGAGTAAATGACGATTGAATGTTGGAAAACGTAAATCAATTAAAATAAAGCAAAGACGTTATCAAGTTTTTCGAATTCCATAGTTCTTTTATGGATCACGTAGGTGAAAATCTTTGCAAAGTGTCATTGTCACACCGACTTTCTAATAAGTATTGCAAGCGACATAGAAATTATTATTCAATTTAAAGTATTAGGGCACATTTAACTGTTACTCAAAGAATAGAAATTTTAATTCTTATGGATGCGGGAATATGACTAGAACTCAGCAGGAAGTTTGCGATTTATTTAATGAAAAATATCCAGATCGCCCTATCAGCCAATCAACAGTCAGTAAGGTAGAGTCTAAATTTAGAGAAACTGGCAATGTTGTAAATATTCCAAAACCTGGACGTCCAAGCATTAATGAAAATCAGAAACAGAACATTTTGATAAGTATGGTAGACAATCATAATTCTTCACGATTGGTTGCATTAAACAATGACAATAGTCAGAGCACAGTGCTACGTATCTTGAGGAAGGAAAAATATCATCTCTACAAAATTCAACTTGTGCAGGAACTCAATGAAGATGATCCCGATCGCCGCTTACACTTTTGCGAAATTCTAATGGATTTATGTCAAGGAAATAGAAATTTACACCGGCTAATACTTTTTTCAGATGAGGCCACATTTTGTCTGAATGGTACAGTAAACCGTTAAACTTGCAGATATTGGAGTCGGGAAAATCCTCATTGGATGGCAGAGGCACATACCCAACACCGTCAGAAATTAAATGTGTGGGCTGGAATAGTTGACGACATAATAGTAGGGCCTTTCTTCTTTGAAGGAACCCTTACAGGACAAAGATATTTAGAGTTTCTAGAAAATGACCTTGTTCCAGCCCTTGCAGTAATTTTTCCTAACGATAATGACCCTGACATTTCTGATGATACCATATGGTTTCAGCAACACGGTGCACCTCCGCACTATGCGCGCCCTGTACGAGATTTTTTGGACAACTATTTTCCTGGGAGGTGGATCGGCAGATGCGGACGGATAGAATGGCCTGCAAGATCGCCAGATCTTACACCTCTTGACTATTTTTTATGGGGATACTTGAAGTCAAAAGTGTACATTAATAAACCACGTAATTTAGAAGAACTTCAAAATCGCATTCAGGACGAAATACGCAAAGTTACCCCAGAAATCATTCATAATGTGCAAGAAGAATTTCTTCACAGACTTGCGCATTGTCAAGAAGTTAGTGGATGGCAATTCGAACATTTAATTTAAGTATAAAATTTAATCAATTGTATTTTATTTTACATACCTCAGAATTGTTACTTTTTTATGGATAAAATTTACGTTTTCTAACATTCAATCGTCATTTACTCGAAAACATTCCTATGTAAGAGGGCAAAATTTTAGTACTGTCTGATAGAGAATTAAATGATCTTTCAGAATCGAGAAAAAAAATATGGTGTTGCCATTTAAAAAAAAATCGATGATGTCATTACTCGAAAACAAATGACATTTGAAAATCGCATTTTACGCTAAAATATGTACTTTTTAAATTAAAAATCGACCTGTTCGAGGATTTTTCCCAAAAAATAATTGTTTCGTTTTTATTGAATAGCTGTATATCAAGTTTACACAAATTTTAAATTTAAAAGAGTTTGAAGAAACATAAAATATCTCCCTTAAACACACTCTAAATAGTTTACATTTTTGTAGCAAATTCGAATACTGTTTGACAGCACACAATAAATACGAATTTAGCTGCGCTCTGCACTGGGCAGTCTTCGACGTAATATCGATCTACTTTTCTACTATTTTAAATACTAATAAATAAATATATTCTAAAGATTTATACTTATATATATTATAACATATTTTTTGCATGATGAATGGTAATTGAAAGTTCTTCCAAGGTAGAATAAAAATAAAATTCTTTACTGTGTTTTATCGCTTAAAAATGTAACCTTTATACTCATATATAATAAAGGTCCAATTCCAGTTTTACAATATAGGCAACTTGTACTACATGACGCAATGTCGCAAATTACATAGCTAATATTACGTCAGAACTAACATGGTCTATTGTAATTCATTAGTGTATGTGCAGAAAATGGGAAATATATTTAAAGTTTTCAAGTAAAAACAAACCGTCGTCTGAATGTTTCCATTTTGTTCATGCGATTGATCTTACATTAAAATGAACCAAAATTGCTCATTTCATTTAAGAAGGAAAAGAGCTGTTTCGGAGAGATATATGTACTTTGCACAGAAATGTGAAAATAAAAGAAAGATGGTTTCTATTAGGTGATTACATTTCCCATGCTATTTTTTATTCAAGTGCGAGCGGAGGAAGGTAGTTCCATACAGATAATACAATTTTAAATTTGACAATTTCAAGGAAAACATATACTGCGGGAAAAATATCTTGAAATTAATAATAATAATTAATAATTAGAGAAAAAATAAATTCTCCTACAAATTGTGACAAAATACGTTTATCAATATGTAAATGCGATATTTACATTTACACACAATTATTTTTGTAACTTTGAAAGTAACTACGAGTAGAAATATTATTAAATTTTTGTGTAGTATTGTATAAAAGTATGATCTATTTTGTATTTGGACCAATTTGCGCAACAATTTCAATTCTGGAATCTGGAATCTGGAATTAAGGGGGAGGGTAGCGAAACGGCTACAGCACTTAGGCCCCATTGGGCCCATTGTACCTCCTCCCATTAGGAGATCAGTCCACCTGAGCCGTCAGCCAACCTAATAAGGAGAAAAAGGTGGTGACGCTGCTCAGGGGGATCTCTCTAATGTAGGCCATAGAAGGCCATCGCTCTCCCAACACGGACTCTCTTGTTGACGAGATGGCAGCGCACTCACAGAGTGCATGGAGCACTGTCTCGTCTTCCTGTTCGCAGCCCCTACAAAGAGGTGTATCACACTTCCTCATGTTATAGAGGTGCTTTCTTAACCAGCAGTGTCCAGTTTGAATACCTGTCACTAGACGGAGGCTTGTCCTAGTCATAGCCAGGTACTTTTTGGCTGTATCCTTGCAAGGGTACCCTAGGGATTCCTTTGCCAAATTACAGCCATTTGCTTCATCCCAACGTTTCTTAAACTCTTTGTGGGTGTGTTCTTTGATAATTTCAATAAATGCTGACAACGGAAGCATACTGGAGGGACCGGGTCCAAAAATATTCAGACCCGATGCACTCCTAGCCAGTTTGTCAGCTACTTTATTGCCATTGCACCGGTCGTGTCCCTTTACCCAGCGTACAGATACGCTGTTGTTAGCTGAGGCCACTACTAGTGCCTGATGGCATTCCCATGCTGATCTAGTTATTATCTTATGATTACGTAGGATCAGTAGTGATTGTCTACTATCTGTGTAGATTCTGATGATTTTGCCAGTTATATCTCTACGGGCAATTTCTTTGGCGGCTATGGTTATACCTGCTAATTTTGTACTACGGTAGCATGCCTATCCATCGCCCACTGATAACGAATATGCAAGGATCCGGAATAAATTCCACATCCTGCACCTTCCTTCTTTTTTGACCCGTCCGTGTAGATGTTAATAACATCTTCACTGGCGGTCTCCTCGATTCTGATACGTACCGTGTAGGGTCTGTCAAACACAAACTTGGGAGGAATGCTGTCATTGTCTGCCTGCAAAAGGGGCAACTTTCTGACGACCCCACTCCACAGGCGACTTCTAGCTTCTCCACATCCTACCTCAGGTATAATACCAGTATTCAATTATTTCAATTATTTTCCATTGTTTTCACTGCCCACAATTGTTGATTGTTATTCATTAATATTTGTAGGTCTTGTTTTTACCGATGAATTTCTTTACTTTTAGTTGCTGTTTTCTAAGACTAGAATTAAGTTATACACGGACATAATGGAGTAATTTGTAATAATTAAATTTTATCTGAATTTGTCAATATTATTACAGATTTAATAAATTTCAGCATATTTTGAACAAACTGAGATTAATTGACCCAAAAACAAAGGAGATATCAAATCCCAAAGTTCGCTCCGCCCACAATCGGTGCCGCGGGTGATGTGACGTCATATTTTTCTCATCATTTGAGCCATCCAAGTAGCTTTGTATGGAGTCGGTGTATTCGTTTTTCAATACTTTTTTTTGTTTTATTAGTTTGTGCATTACAAAATGGCTTCTTTGGATTCTGGTTTTGTTAAAATGACTTTTTATGCAATAGGTACATAAATATTTTTATATAGGTAGGTATATACAAGAACATTAAAAATAGTTGTACGGTATTTCTGTCCGTGAGTAAATTCTAGATTAGTACATTAGAGACAATTTTTTTAATCTAACGGTACAGTTAAAGTTTAATAACAAAGCCCTACAAAAAAAGTGGTCTGTCCTATAGGTATGGCTATTATTAACGACTGAATCCGAATTTGTGGCCATATAACCCCATCGCCCTAGGTTCAGTCTTTCCAAGGTCAAAGCAAAAGATAGATATGTAAATGGACCAGACTATTATACGTTTATGTCTTTGGGGTCGCTAAATCTGCACGCAGGATTCATTTGGCCTTATCAGGCCAGCTTCAAGATCATTCCAAGGGCAAATGGAAAGTAGATATGCAAATCGGCAAAATCATCATACATTTTTGAGGCTTTTACATTGTAGTCGAAAAATATTGCTTAAAATGTGAGTTAAATAAAATTTTCCGTTTATCGTCAGAGAACTTCTGAAATATTTTTCAAAAAATAATGTACTTTCTCTAGCCTACTGATATTAAGGGATCAATGAACGAACTCAAACCTGGGTGGTACAAGCCAAATAAATGGAGATTGTTTATTGACTCTTATAGAGAAGCCTATAACCGGTCCTTTTTCATAACACCAATGTATACCTCTCCATTCCAGTAGCGCATTCATTTTGAAAGAAGAGTATATGAGCATGAAGTCAGTTCTTGAAAATATTAACTACAAACATGGGTGGCAGTTGTCACTATTTTATTGAGACGTCAATCAAGTTTCACAAAATATTCTTGCTTCTTATGTGATTGGGATAGTAGAGATAGAAAGAAGCACTATATAGTAAGAATGGCCCAGAAGAGCTTCATTTCAGCTTGGTACTAAGATCATCAATAGAGAAATATTGCTTGCTCCTCCTTAGGTCCTGATTTCAACTCTTGGTATTAAGTTACGAGTTATGAAATAATGGGCGAAAGCTCTTAATAATGAAGGTAGATTCTATTTATAGCACGAAAAGTGAAATATTTCAGATGCAAAATTGCGAGAAGGAATTTTCAATAGATTCCAGATTCGTAAACTTGACACTTTTGTCATCAAAATGAGAAAAAGCGGCATTGTTGACTTTAAAATGGCATTCGAGAATTTCTTGAAGAACCATAAAAGTCTAAATTACAGAGAAAAAGTAGCGCAAATAGTGGAAAACTATAATAGGAAACTGAGTAGCTTGATTGATCGGAAATTACATCTCATGGGTTCCATATTGATTACTTCCTATAAAATCTTCGCGCTTTCAATAAAAAAACAAGGTGAAAGATGTCATCAGGACCTGAAGAATGTAGAGCGACGTTATCAAGGCAGATGGGGTGAGATATATCAGAAAGAGGGTGAGAACGTAAAAGATATCCATTGCACAGATCCTTTAAGTGTAAGAGAGGTAGATATCATAAAGAAAGAGACATAATAGCACACGTTATGAACCTACAATACTGAAAACCCTCAAACTTACGAGGATTGTTACTTTATAAAATTCCTTATTCTCAATAGTTGTGTTTTCCCTTATATGAATTGGTTACATGGTTATGGACGTTATTGAGTATTAGAGTTTTGAAGTTATCAGGTTAAGCTGACCCAATGGTGTTAAATGAATTCCAAATTTAGATCCAACGACGCAAATATATAGACGAACGATCATTTTACACATTTACATATCTATCTTTCGATTTGATCTTAGAATGATCTTGAAGCTAAATTTTTAGAGTTAAATGTATCTCCGACTCAGATCCAGTCACCCCAAAACCATAAATCTACGATAGTCTGGTTCACTTGCATATCTACCTTTCCGTTTGACCTTGACATAACCTTAACACTGACTGATGGAGTCAAAAGAATCCCAGATAAATGTATGATAGTTTGGTTCACTTGCATATCTATATTTTGCTTTGACCTTTGGAATTATCTTGAACCTAGAGCGATGGGGTTAAATGGACCCCTCATTCAGATTCAGCGACCTCAAAAACATAAATGCACGATAGTCCGCTCCACTAGAATATCTATCCTTCGCGTTGAGTTTGAAATGACCTTGAATCTAGAGCGATGGGGTTAAATGGACCCCTGATCGGATTCTGCGTGTGAAAATACATAAAAATATATAAGTTTAGTCCGTCGGACACGCCACTTTTTTGTGGGGCTGTGTAATTTGATACCCACCCGATGACTTGATTTCAGTGCTCCATCGAAAACTATAAAATAATAATCAGTTTTTTCATAAAAAAAGACAATTGATTATATTACAAAACACTTAAACCAAGGACTTTCTAAATACCTATAGTTTAAATTTTGCACATGGTCTTTATTTTCTGAATGAAATTGCAGTGCAAGATGAAAATGATATTTATAAAGACAAAAAATTATCAGGTCTGAAAGCAGAAACACCACTATAAAAAACATCTGTCATTTATATGCTTTTCCCATTTTCTTATAATTGTCCTGATGCATCCACTTTAACCATACAAATAAATCGATAATTTGTGTCAATATGTATTTTGAAATACACAAAAATTTGAAAATAAAATATGAGCACAAAATCACTCCATATAAATTAAAATTTATGATATTAAGAAAATTACAAATGTATTCAAATAAATTTAAAGAATAAAAATTTGGAAATAATATAAAATACAGACTCTTTAATTAATGAAAAGTAAATTTGAATATGAATAACAGTTTGTAACATGTAAAAGGCTAAATTTAATACAAAAAATCTATGTAAAATGATGAAAACCGAGTACCTAACTGTCAATATCACACAAAATAGGTAAAATTACAATAGAATTAAAAAGATTTTTAATCAAATAATAGGGTAGAAAGGTAGTAAATGTAATGAGTTATCACCCTAAAACACCAATTTAATCTTTCATTAATTTGTCAGAGGACATTCAAAAATTCATTAGCGGTAAAGCTTCGACTGAGAAGGAAATTTCAATATAACTCGATAATATCAAACAAAAAGTAATAAAAAGTAAATTTTAGCATACCTTGAATGTATTTTCATGTATAAAATTGGATTTAAACCTTGATCAAGTTGTGATTTTTCATTTAAAAGATGTGATGTAGATCAGTCGAGTAGATGTTACAAATTTTGTATGTAATGTAAGGATATACTGGTAATTTGTGTATAGCGTTTGAAAAAGACATTCCAGACAGTGTGTAACGTTAAAAATTAACATCTTTATTATTTTAATTAAGTACAACAGTAGGCAACCATTAATTCAATACTTTGTCTTTTAATAATAGTTTCTGGCGTAGATATTTGAAATATACAACGCCGCGTTTTTGCGAGTTGGAACAAAAAGGGCGGAACCGATAAAAAGATTACTTTTCGGGTCTTCGAGAATAGTTGAATTGTTAGCAGGTGTAATTTTTACAAATTTTTCTTTTAAACAAATTGATTGTTTCCCTTTGGGATATAAGGAAATTGTAACATCATTAACTGTGCCTATATCTTTTTGGAACGGTGTTAAAAGTGCAAAGTTTTGGCTATATTGCTGGATTTTACTGCATCTGCATTCGACCCACGTGGTTAAGGTTGACGTATTCTAAATAAGAAAGTACCTCGATCGTTGACAGACAATGATATAAAACTGTGTACCGGGGTGCTGGATATCTAGCGGAGAAAACTTGAACTGAAAATATTTAAAGAATGTCACAGTTGGACTGCAGAGAATAACGGGTAGCCGAAACTGAGTTTGAAGGTCATGCGTTTCATCCTGCGGCAAAATATTGACAACCGTATGCAGATGCAGTTTATCCTTGGCAAATCTGTGCTTTGCAATAGCAGTGGTTTTCTGTATTCTTTATGTGTGTGTAATACTAGTGAAAATTATAGAACATTTTTATTAATTGAAAGTTCGTTGGATTTAGAAAGGTATGCATATCATTATTTGTAAATTGAATTAAAATAATAACTAAATAATAGGTACTTAATAATTATATATTTATATGTAACAGGAATAGAGGAGGGGATTAATTTATCAAATTTTAGGAATACATAATAGTTATTTATGCAACAAGTACAAAAAGTAAGTGTTTATTGCACGCGACATGAAATTGTCCTACGAGGCCGTCAGGCCGAGTGGACAACACGTGTTTATGTTGTTGTTTTGTTTTTCTCCAGTTTTTAGTGCCATTTTTAATTTTTTTGTATATGCTGTCTAGTTACGTATTATCCAAATTTATAAAAAAAATAAATTCTAAATCAGGATAAGCGTCAAATTAACATGAATGCAAAGAAACATTAGTGATATTAATTTTTCATGTAAACTGAACTCTTGAAATCATATCCGAACAACCCTGTATAATGTAAATATATTTTTAATTCATTATTTATCCCTTTTATAATAGGTATTCTAGTCAGACAATTCACAGAAGACAAATAGCAATATACTTTTTGAAAAATTTGTGTACCTGCAAAATAAAAGATAATAGTAAAAACAATCGTTTTCTGTTTCAACCTTACCCTGATATCTAATACATCTTTATTTGTGTGGTGGGTTTAAAATATGTAAGCAAACTTATACGGCAAAAATTAGATGTCAAAATATATTGCTGAGATCCAATTTACCTAAATGTCAACCTCCAACGAGTTGTCATTTACAAGACGAATGCTAATAAATGTTTTAAAGTAAATGTTAAAAAATCCCCTGATGGCATGATAACAATGTACACTAATATACAGGTAAGCGTCATTTGTTTTCTGCATCCCTGTATACTCCATATTACGATAGCCAGCAGTATCAGTGGACAGATAATTTAACTGTAAGATTTTTTCTTTTGAAATTTATAATTTTGAAGTGGTTGTCATTTCACTTTAAAAATTTTCAAATTCTGTCAATTTTGAGATTTTTGGCTACATTTTTTTCAACACCCTATATTTTAAAATTTGAATCAGATCGATTTAATTCTCTGAATTTTGCAGGAGTTTGGTTTGGTATTTTAAACACCTGTATTTTTTCGTTAACAGTGTTCCAACAGCCCTTAGTTAATATTAAAGAGATTTTTTTAGTTCCCATAATTTTGAGGTGTTTTTAAAGGTCAAAATTTTCTCATTACTGCATACAGAATAGAATGTCTTTCGCACGTTCAATAACCGTTCCGAAGTGGAAAAATCGAAAATTTATATCAATAACAATGCAATCAAATGCATGTGGTTATGTTTAATTCGTCTTGATTTCTAATATAATACCCTTTTAATTCTAAATTTTGCTTGCCCTGTAAACAGAATTTACTTTACCGCCACCTCTTAGTCAGAGACTGAACTATTTATTGCTAAATTGTGTCAATTTTTATAGTTTGTAAGAGACTTCTAGATAATGAAGTTGGCCGAACTTTTAGCCTTCTTTTAGGTACTGAAATTTATCAAACTAACTACTTTTTAAAATTGATATATAGTTCTCTCCTATAACATAAGCTTACTTAGTGTTACATATAAAATTGTTTAGGTTTATGTATATGCACAATAAATTAATTGATAAAAATGTGACATTAGGTTAGCAGCAAAAACCAATATGAAAATACGTTTTTTAAAAGTTAAAACTTTGTTTAAATTATATTTAAATAGTAATAATGAATAGACAGAACTTTAAAGATTCTATTAGTGTGGTTATTTTTGTTCTTCGACCTTTATTTTTTGAGATTTCAGTACCTAAAACACTACAAATACGGGTCATATTTTGCCAGAAATACGGCAACCTTAACTAACAACTATATCAGCTATTACATAAAGAATATTTCACTATCATACTACTCTTCAACGACGTAAGTTATTTTACTGTTTCTTGTTATCAGATTATTATTAATTATGGAAAGTTGCAGTATACCGGCTGTCCGTAGTATACCGGCTGTCCTTCAATACCAAGCCACAATTTTGTAGTCCAACTTCTGGTGACGCCCACAGGGATCAACAAACAGATAAGCTGTAGTTTTAAGGCTTTTATCCTCTTATTAGGTAATAACAACGAATATTTTGTATTTTTTTCTATATGTATATCCGTATGTAGCTTTCATAGAAACCTTGGGTAATTCTAATCATTAACTTGTTATTTAGGTTGTACAATACAAGGTGCTTGATATATTTAAGAAATTTTGTGCGCCACCCGTGATCACGAGCGGTTATACGATATTTTCTTCCCCACCATAATAATATTACTAATTAGATATACATTTTCTTTCTTTTGTTGCCGCTAATTATATACTTATTGTTGTATGTTTAATGCATATCTTTTTTCCCTTTGCATACTTGCTATTATTTAAAGTAAATGTACTTAAAATCTTGTAAACAGGTTTTAAGTGACGTAAGAAAGGCTAACGTCAATTGTTTTGGTTACTGGCGCCCTGAATGACAAGAGGTCCAGCTATTGTCGTTCTCCATCTAACTCACGACCAGCTCCGACAAAGAGCTAGCTGGCGTTTCTGCCAAAGACCTTAAGGACACCCCAAGATCGAGTATTCCTTTTTAAGTACTATTTTACTCATAAAATAAAACGTGGCAAGTGCATAACTATACTCAGATCCAGTTGAAAACATTTTCATGGTATATAAATTTGACAAGTTTTTTCGTTAGTGACAGACCCGTAACTTCAAGACGATATTAGAGATAGTTTTTAAGCAAAAATTTAAAAAATAGTGAGAAAGTATTGACTAGGTTAAAATTATTTGTATATAGTAATATTATGTATCAAAATGTTCAGAAAAATGTGTAGAATCTGAAAATAACATTAATTTTTCATGTAAGGCAAGCATAATTCAAAAATCGAAGAAGAAAAATTTCAATATTTGACATTGTTGATATCTCCATAGCAACTTCATTTGTTTTTTCTGTTTAATAAAAGCAATTCCGAGGCGAGGAGCGTCAGTTTTCAAAATTGCATCAAAGCGTAGACATCGTATGAAAACTCCTAAAACAAAACAAAAGAAAGTTAAGTAAAATAACTAATTGGATTGCACTTACCCAGAAAATTAATGTTTGACGTTTGAAGCATTTGACATCAATTCTGTAATTGTGAACTACTGGTGAATTATTTATAGCCTGTTTGGAAATGAAAGAGAGTAATAACACCCCGAGATAAGAACCGGTCATGGGCGTGGTAATATTTCGTTTCAGGTAATTATCGGGTAACACTAATGCTAACAGGTAATGGGTATACATTAGTATATTTTATTGGATACATCACAGGGCAGGAACCAGTGTATTGTGACAGATCAATCCAGTCTTAGAGCTGAATATAGGAAAACGTGCTAGTGCAGTAGAGTAAAATTCGACTTGTGTTTAGTGACTATTGTGCCAGTGGATATAATATTGTTTGGGTAAAATGTCGAGCTTATCAAATTACGTACCTGCTAAACGCGTGAAAAGAATGAGAAGATTATTATATTATATGTATTTAATGCATTGAAACACCAAAATCATACCAACAGTGTTGACGACATCGTAGAAAAGTGTTCCAAAATGACAGAGATTGGAAAATCGACTATCTACAGATTTTTAAAGGAAACAAAAGAACAAGATACTGTAAATCCCCCAAAATCATCTACAAAAGTCGTTATAGTTGATTTCTTCAAAAATGTCATTCACAGAAAAGTACACCAAAAAATCAGTAGAAGCAAATTATGGGCCGTCTTACGAGAGTTGAATTTTTGCTGGGAAAATCATAACAGGAAGTCAGTTCTTATTGATAAGGATGAAATTATTTGTTGGCGAAGATCCTACTTAAGATCAATTAGAAAATTCCGTGACGAAGGGAGGAATATTTATTACCTAGACAAAACTTGGGTCAACGAGGGATATACTGTAACAAAAGTATGGCAAGATAAAAATGTAAAAAGTTTTCGACAAGCATTTTTGGATGGACTTTCAACAGGGTTCAAGGCACCTTCAGGTAAAGGGCGAAGATTAATAGTGACACATATAGGTAGTGCCAGTGGTTTTGCAGATGGCGGTTTATCTTTATTTGAATCTAAAAATACAGGTGACTATCACGAAGACATGAACGCAGATGTTTTCGAAGAGTATTTTACACAGATGTTGGATCTTATTCCTCCGGGGTTTGTAATTGTCATGGATAATGCCAGTTACCATTCACGGCAGACCAAGCGGACGCGCACGACTGCTTGGAGGAAAGCCGATATAATTCAATTATCCAGAAAAAACATTTCTTTTGAAACGAATATGGTGAAAAACGAACTTTTGACACTTGTCAATCTTAACAAAAATCAGAAAAAATATGTTATCGATGAAATGGCAACAAATCGCCAAATAACGGTACTACGGTTACCACCTTATCATTGTGAACTTAACCCAATCGAATTAGTCTGGGCGCAGGTAAAAGGAGATGTAGCGCGAAATAATACGACGCGACGTTTAAATTAAGTGACGTGAAAATTTTGTTAAAAAATTCCTTGGAACGAGTAACTGCAGATAACTGGCAAGGATGTATACATCACGTACAAAAAGAAGAGGAGAAAATGTGGGAACTCGATAATTTAATTGACGTTACTGTGGAACCTATCGTTATCAATCTAGGAGACGAAGATAATTCATCAGAATATTCAGAGAATGAATTTTAATATAACTACTTTTTTATTTTCTTTATTGTACATTTATACAACACTACATTTACTCACCATAATTTTCAAAATACATATATTTTTGTGTGGAATAAAAGTCTATTCATTAAATTTAAATAAATATTTTGATACCTAATAATATTGAATAATTTTATTTGAATTACTAAACACCCTCTTAACCCGGTTATGATGCTTAAAGTAGCCTCATGTTTTGAAATATTGTTTTTATATTGTTTACTTATAAGAGAAATGAACCGAGAAATTAAATCGGCATAGGCAAAGACGGATTGTCGGGGATTAAATTTTAGCTACCTACTACAATTTAGTACGGTTCGATCACACAAAGTTTCTTTAAAAGTACGCCTCATCTATACCGATAATACATAATATAAAAATATTGAATATAAGCACCAGTACTACATTTATTTACTATTTGCATAGATAATAAGCCTTTATTACTCTCGTTCATTTCTAAACAGACTATAAAGGTATAAATAATCAAGAAAACTAATAGAAAAGTGAACTAAGTTAAATCTTCGTAAAAATAAAACCTGTAGAATAAGCAGAAAATTATCAAAAACCAAAGGACAGCAGAGAACGAGCCAAGGACAGGCACCATTTAGCGTTGAAGGAATGGAGGAGATACAAATAAAATGTAGCAACAATACAGAGTATGGAGAGGATACCAGGTTAGGCAATTAAAATATCATCTGATAAATATAAAGGGTTGCATGTAAAAATTGGCCATAATAAGAAATAAAAATGATTGAATAATAATATTTGCAAAGAAATTACTAAAAACATCATTTATTGTACAGTTTAACAAAATTGCACTAAATATTTAAAATTTTTATTTTAAATTTTTCATATTGAAAACAAATACGAAAGGTGTCAATTTTTCAAAACAATATAAAAAGAGAATTCTCGCAATTTAAATTAAAATTAGTTTTTAAGACATTTATGTGTTAATTATAATAATTTTAATTTTTTTATAATATATGACAATTTGTTAACAGTTTAAATTTATTTTTCATTAACTTATCGATAAAACTGCAAGTAAAAATATTACAAAAATAATTTAAAAAAATAATAATAAAATACAACAAGATTCTAATGGTAGTGAAATACATATAGGGTGATTGAAAAGTTAGAACCGCAACCTGAGGAAAGAAGTCTAGGTCTAACAAAGTTTTTTTAAGTACTATAATAAGCATACAGTAGGTAAATATACATGTTTTATTAATGGCGCTCAACTTAACAGGTTTTAACAATAACAATAAAATAATTTATCAAAACTAAACAAAAACATAAACAAAATATAATCTTTATAATTCTTTAAAATTAAATAAATAACAACAAAACAAATAAGTATCAATAAAAAACAGTAGAAATTAAAAATTTAAAATTCAACGTTATAAACCAAAATAAACAAAACACAAATTTAATAATAATTTATAAATATAATAGTATATACTACCACGATACCATTTCATGTAAAAGTGTAACTTATAGATAACTACTTCTCACTAACGTATTTCCTTTACAGCTACAACAACAATTTCCGAAGTAATCATATTACAGGAATTTTAACTGTTAAAATATGTATGGTACGTGAATTGGGCTATTTTCTAACTTGAACATAGTGGAACTAATTTTACGTCCCTCAAGTTATAAATCAACCGTTATATTGGTATATTGCTGAATTATTCATAGAAACATGTATCTGAAGTGCCTTTAATACATAAAGTAATTTTCATGTCTTTATTCCTAGCTTTGATGTAACATACTCCAACATTTTTAAATATAGAATGCATACATAGATGTTGATTTCGATATAACAAACTGTAGTCTATTGCCAGACGTTCTTGTAAGAAAAATTAGGAAAGTTTTATATCTCTACCTATTCTAGGTATTAATTAGTATTTTTTCTTTAGTTTTATTGGGTTTTTGCCACACTTCTGAAAAATAATAAAAATTAATTAATTCCCTTGCGCCAAACGGAACAGTTGAAAAAAGCAGATAAGTAAAAATTAATAAAAATCACATCACTATCGCGCACTTCCGTATTTTTGACGTTTCGAAAATCTGTTTTCGTTTTCAAAATAGTTATAAAAATATTAAACGTATGTCAAGTTTGACAGTTTAAAATTTGTTTATCTGCTTCCATAAAGATGTTAATAGTATATTATGCAACGATCATGTAATGATCGCATAAACCATACGAAACTCGCCTTCGGCTCGTTTCGTATCCCGGTTAATGCTCGTGTATTAATAACCATTACATGAGAGTTGCATACGCTATTTTTTCTACACCCGATAAATAATCAAAAACCATAAATTTTATATTTTTATTGAACACAATAGGTAACAGTAATTATTCGTCTGAACTGCATTTTCTGCTTTCTCCGATATGTGTGGAGGAGTCGATGGTAATTCTTGTATATCGCTGATATCAGACATTTTGATAAATTATCGAAGTTTAGCTAGGTATCTACGAAAATTTAATACGTACTGATTTTGACATCTAAAATAATTACATAGGAACCTAGGATAAACGTCAAATGCACAGCATGCTTGATTGAAAAATTATGGATTTCTATTGATTAAAAATCTGTATCGTAATGGGTATCATTATGAAACGGATTATGGGCATATAAGTGCATTGTTATAATACGGGTGTAGAAAAATGATTTTTATTTTATTGTTACTTACTTCTTCTTGACACAACTGTAACCAAGAATGATCGATGTTTACTGAACAGTTTGATACACACTTATCTCCGTTCAACAAAATAATCGCGGTCTTTTTTAATTTTCTTTTTGTTGCGTTATCTTCCTTCTCTAAAATTTTTGCCGAACCCCATTGAATTAAATGACCGTTTTCCCAAGCAGATATCATGTTTGCTTCTTTCTTCGATATTAAGCTGCTAAATGTACCAAACATATACTATTGACAATGTGCCAAATCTGATTGCACGATTTCTTAAACTACCTAATCCAAATACATATACTGGGTACTTCAACTTCCCTGTTAGCCGATTGCGGGGCAGATCTTTTGAGTGTAAAAAGACATGGTGGCCGGAAGCCTAATTCCGTCGCTGAAGACCACATCGAAACTTCTACTGAAGACAAGAAACGAACGGCAATGAAAATTCTAAGCGAAAGCGCTTGCTTTGGAAGCCGAAAATCCCGCAACGTCCAAAATTATTTTATGAACATCTAAATATTATGTTCACAAAATATTTCCATCTATTCAAGCAAATCGTTAGGCATTTCAGATTGTAAAGATTTTACTGTCTATACAGGGTTAACTATGACTAAGTACAAATATTTTAAGAGGGGATAGAAAAAAATAAGAATTAACAGAATTTCCTTTCAAAAAATTTCCAAACTTAAATATAAAGTGAAAAAAAAAATTTTTGATATTATATTAAATCCTTATTTAACGCCGGCAATGCGAGAATCAAAGTATGCAACCAGCAAGCAACCGTCATGCACCAGTCGGCCACAGTCGGCAGTCGGTCCAGTCGAGTGGGTTCGCTGTCATGTTATAATTTAATTCCTGTGTTTACGTTGCAGCTTTGTGTTCTTCTTCAGTTTCTAGTGCCTTATTTTAATTTTAAACGTTTTATAGTTAATAAATAAAGAAATATGTGTCGGGTACAGATATTTTCCCACAATATAGTGCACCGGTTTGTTTTTCTAGGTTATGGGATAAGACTGCCGCGGGTGTTAAACATTTTCTGTTATGTATTAGAACCTACCTACTCATCCCTTTCTTCGATTTTGTTATAATACATAGGCATTGTATGTAACTGTACCTACAGGAAGTGTGTTTATCGGTAGTGAGTGAAAATGTAGTTGTACCAGTTTGTAACCAAACAATGAAAAACGAATGCAAAATACTGGAGCTAACTGGATTAACTGTTACCTACCTATCAGGTATTATTACTAATAATAATGTAAATTTTTGTCGTTTCTGCATTTAGAAACACTGCAAACGACCGCATGGTAGTTGTTGACGGATGTAATGTCAACTATGGATCTAAGCCATAAGCCATCTCAGTCGATACTTATCATAGGCGCCGTCTTTCCGTAGGAAAAAAGGGTTTTACTCCATTTTTGAAATATCGAGCTAAAATTCTGGAATAACTTTTTTTATTGTCTTTTAGGGCTCCCTGAGCACGTGTTTAAAATTTTTGTACTTAGTCATAGTTAACCCTGTATGTACAGGGTGATTTTAAATAAAGTAGCAAAAATGAAACCACATATTCCTTAGGTGAAAATAAACCGATTTAACCTAACATACCTATATCCCAAGTCGCTTAATAAAAAAGATACAGGGTGTCAAAGTTAAAATTTTACTTTCGATTTTTGGAGATACCTTCTTAAAAAATCCAAATATTTATTTAAAATTTGTAAACCAGGAGTTTTTGCGTCACTAGTAGAGGGCGCCACCTATGGCACATCATGTTTCTTTTAAATGGCAGAACTCTTTTGCAGCTTGGTGTATCCATCTGACTATAGAAATAATTGATTTTCCTACCTGTTTTATTTGAAAAAGGTATACCTTGCTAAAGTCGTTAGGCCATTTTTGAAATAATCCTATTTGAAATGCTGAGTGCACCGAGTAAAAACTATTTTGGTTTGAGGTAAAGTGCCTTTTTTGCTGAAGATACAGCAAAATATTACTTGAAAAAGTTATTCAGAATGGTAAATTATGAAGACGTGCAAAATTTCAAGAAGATCTGCGAGGTTTGATGAAACCATTTTTCAACAAAGCACAAAGATTTTATCAAAGCAGTCCGATCTTTTTGAAATTTTGAACATCTCCATAATTTACCGTTCTGAACAACTTTGTCAAGTAAAATTTTGCTATATTTTCAGTTAAAAAGTCAATTTAACGATAACAGTTTTCAATCGGTGCACTGAATAATTCAAATAGAATTATTTCGAAAACTGTTACTTCTAACGACTTCAACAAGGTATACCTTTTTCAGATATAACAGGTAGGAAAATCGACTGTTTCAATAGTCAGATAGATACATTAAGCAGCAAAAAAGTTCTGCTATTTAAAAGAAACATGATGTCATAGGTGGCGCCCTCTACTAGTGATGTCAAAATTAGAAACAAATTTGAACTTATCACCGGCAAAAACCCCTGGTTTACAAATTTTAAGTAAATATTTGGATTTTTTAAGAAGTTATCTACAAATATCGAAAATAAAATTTTAACTTTGACACCCTGTATCTTTTTTATTAAGCGACTTGGGATATAGGTATGTTAGGTTAAATCGGTTTATTTTCAGCTAAGAAATATGTGGCTCTTTTTTGCTACTTTATTTAAAGTCACCCTGTATATATAATAACCAAGTTTTCATATGATCTTGCATATTTTGTTTATTTATTAAAGGTCTAATTTAATTTTTAATGACATTATTGCACTGAGGGTATTAATAAATTTTATCCATGACCACTATATTAAGAAGGTTTAGTACGTCTGTTTTCCGTGGATTAAAGGCCTTTTAATCCACTAGGATTAGAATGCATAATACCACGCGTCATAGCATTTTATATAGAATTGTTATTATTAATATTTGTCTCAAGAATGATCTTGTCATTTTGACCGGGATTATTTAAATTCACTCGATAAGGAGTTTCTGAAGGACTGGACGGGGCCCTCAACTTCGCCAGGTAGGACCTGGATTTTTTCCAGCAATTATCATCTTGCTGAACAGTGAATCTTCAATATAATTTTCCGCTACCGTAGTCGATTTCCAGCCACCATGACGCTTCACAGTGGTAACGTTGCCGCCAGCATTGGCCAGTAATGTGGCCGAAGAACGCCGTATTCCATGTTCGGTAAAACTTTCTGGATCAGGGGGCCTAAAAAATTCAACCACTTTTGAAAACGTTTTCGAAATTGTGTTGATGCCTATATGTTGTGCAGTACATTTTCCAGACACATATCGCTAGAAAAATCACCCACCGACATTTTTAGGACACAGATTAATGTATTTTTTTCTTCCATG
Source organism: Monochamus alternatus (assembly GCA_037114965.1). NCBI lineage: Eukaryota > Metazoa > Arthropoda > Insecta > Coleoptera > Cerambycidae > Monochamus > Monochamus alternatus. The sequence continues at coordinate 113,606,281 of CM073426.1, forward strand.
ATCGTGAAACTTCTTGAAATATTTGTTTTCATATCCGAAATGATTACGTATACAGTATGCGTCAAAAGTATGGAATAAATTCAATAAAAACGAAACAATTATTTTTTGGGAAAAATCCTCGAACAAGTCAATTTTTAATTTAAAAAATACATATTTTAGCGTAAAATGCGATTTTCAAATGTCACTTGTTTTCGAGTAATCGATTTTTTTTAAATGGCAACACCATATTTTTTCCTTGATTCTGAAAGATCGTTTAATTCTCTATCAGACAGTACTAAAATTTTGCCCTCTTACATTCCATAGTTCTTTTATGGATCACGTAGGTGAAAATCTTTGTAAAGTGTCATTGTCACACCGACTTTCTAATAAGTATTGTAAGCGACATAGAAATTATTATTCAATTTAAAGTATTATGGCACATTTAACTGTTACTCAAAGAATTGAAATTTTGATTCTTATCGGATGCGGGAATATGACTAGAACTCAGCTGGAAGTTTGCGATTTATTTAATGAAAAATATCCAGATCGCCCTATCAGCCAATCAACAGTCAGTAAGGTAGAGTCTAAATTTAGAGAAACTGGCAATGTTGTAAATATTCCAAAACCTGGACGTCCAAGCATTAATGAAAATCAGAAACAGAACATTTTGATAAGTATGGTGGATAATCCTCAAAATTCTTCACGATTGGTTGCATTAAACAATGACACTAGTCAGAGCACAGTGCTACGTATCTTGAGGAAGAAAAAATATCATCCCTACAAAATTCAACTTGTGCAGGAACTCAATGAAGATGATCCCGATCGCCGCTTACACTTTTGCGAAATTCTAATGGATTTATGTCAAGGAAATAGAAATTTACACCGGCAAATACTTTTTTCAGATGCGGCCACATTTTGTCTGAATGGTACAGTAAACCGTCAAACTTGCAGATATTGGAGTCGGGAAAATCCTCATTGAATGGCAGAGGCACATACCCAACACCCTCAGAAATTAAATGTGTGGGCTGGAATAGTTGACGACAGAATAGTAGGGCCTTTCTTCTTTGAAGGAACCCTTAGAGTTTCTAGAAAATGACCTTGTTCCAGCTCTTGCAGTAATTTTTCCTAACGATAATGACCCTGATATTCCTGACGATACCATATGGTTTCAGTAAGACGGTGCACCTCCGCACTATGCGCGCCCTGTACGAGATTTTTTGGACAACTGTTTTCTTGGGAGGTGGATCGGCAGACGAGGACCGATAGAATGGCCTGCAAGATCGCCAGATCTTACACCTCTTTACTATTTGTTATGGGGATACTTGAAGTCAAAAGTGTACATTAAAAAACCACGTAATTTAGAAGAACTTCAAAATCGCATTCGGAACGAAATACGCAGAGTTACCCCAGAAATCATTCATAATGTGCAAGAAGAATTTCTTCACAGACTTGCGCATTATCAAGAAGTTGGTGGATGGCAATTCGAACATTTAATTTAAGTATAAAATTTAATCAATTGTATTTTATTTTACATACCTCTGATACTTTTTTATGAATAACATTTACGTTTTCTAACATCGTCATTTACTCGAAAACTTTCCTATGTAAGAGGGCAAAATTTTAGTACTGCCTGATAGAGAATTAAACGATCTTTCAGAATCAAGGAAAAAAATATGGTGTTGCCATTTAAAAAAAAATCGATGACATCATTACTCGAAAACAAATGACATTTGAAAATCGCATTTTACGCTAAAATATGTATTTTTTAAATTAAAAATGGACTTGTTCGAGGATTTTTCCCAAAAAAAAATTTTTTCGTTTTTATTGAATTTATTCCATACTTTTGGCTCATACTGTAGGTAACTGTCTTTGTCTTGGACATGGGTGATATCCAAAAAGGTTAATTCATTGCTCAATGTATAAATTGAAATATTATAATCGTATATTTTCTACCTTAACTGGTAAATATTCCCCATCATGTTTTGTGTCGATTTTGCAAATACTGTCACTCTTGTTGACAAATAACAAACGCATGGCATATAAACGATTCCAAGACTTTCTAATATTCAACTGACAATCACTGTACTTAATTAAAATAAATCTGTCAAATGTGATGTTTTTATAATAGAATAATCATTTATTTTGCAACAACCAATGCTATTTACATTACTATTATACATACACAAAAACATACCAACAAAAGACAATGTTTACCATGTCCTATCATTACGAAAAAAATTTGTAATATTTCTAACAAATATTTTCACATTCACAGATCTTTTTATTTCCTCAGGCAAAGCATTATATAAATGTAATCTTTCATTAGAAAGATTTTTTCAAGGAAGTTAACTTAGTATATTCAATATTGTATTCTCCAGCAGACCTTATATTATGCTTATTAGTCGCGTCAAATTAGCATTTCACTTGTAACTTTTTGCGGAGAGGTCCGATTGAGATGCGGTTTTCTGCAAAATGTTCAGCGAATTTTTTATAACAAAAGGTACATCTAACCTCTGTACGCTCGCAAATTTTTAATTTTTTATTTAACAAATGACCCATTTTGGTTGAACATATGGCAAATGTCACACACGATTCAACAAAAATATCTGGAAAATATTCTCTCGGGGCTTTTCGAGGTCCCCCTTTATCACTTTGGTGTTAGCTTTATTATTTATTGCTAAATTGTTGTAACTAAAAACTCTTTAAGATAATCAGGTACCTGATTTCTATCAATTTTATATATTAGGGTCATACATGATAGCGTTACAATTTGCTCGACAAAAATCTATTTTAAGGTGTTTAACATATAATTTATTGGTGTGTAACGATTATAGTTTAGTATAATATGCATTGCTTTATTTTATAACACTTGCAATCTATTAATATGCGCTTTATTGCAGCCTATCAGTAATGAAACACAATAATTGAAATGTGGATAAATGATCGAGTTCAAGACTACAATTTTTCACCTGCCCTCATACGGCTTTCACTCTTCTAATTGACCAGTTTTGGCCATAGTCATGGATAAAACATTAAATTATATTCGGGAAATTAACAAGCTGCGCCTCGAGTGTCCATTTTTTCTCGTGGATTAAAGGCTTGTTATTTTTTTTATATATTTAGTAACTATAAAAAACTATATGTGAAATAATGTAAATAATTTTGACATTCGAACAGTATCACATCATAACCATTATGGGACAGATGCAAAAATATAGCAGATGCTGATTTTAATTTAAAATAACTGAAATATATTTTGTGGCCAGAGGTCCTTGTAAGAAAGATTAGTAAAGTTTTGTATCTACAGGTTGTAAATAAATTTAATGTAAAAACAAGAATGTAATTAGGTGATATGCATAAATATGTTAATGATATTAGGTTCAACGAAAATTAAGCCAAGTCTCTTACTAAGGCAAATCTCTTCACAATGTAGATTATTTAAATCAGTTGGAAAGGCAATTAAAAAACACCATTCCATCCACAGAAAATTTATTACGGTTAAATACAACGAGGCGGAGATTACGAAAAGAGTATAATTTTGAGGATAGATTTTGCATGCAATTAGCAGCTCTGCTTATTTCTTAACAGAAATTAGACAAAGTTTATCCATTTAGTAATGACAATTTGACGCGAGAATAAAACACAAAGTTTGACCTTGACGCTTTTATTACCAGGTAAAAAATGTATTTTATGTTTTCCAAGTTTTCCCTCTGCATTAAAAAATATTTATGAATCCTTTTTTCTTTTAATTACCTTAGTAACTTCTGATTTCCTCATAATATATTGCTCAAGTAATTAAATTATTTGCTTGAACTTGTACCAACCTTAATAATTGTTAAGTTACGTCACAGCTGATCGCAATCATTTTAGGTCGAAAGAGTTTCTGTGATATTTTACATGGGTTTAATTTTCCTTTTCAACAGTGAACAATTTTTAGACTGATTACTACGTTGCAGGTTTTGGTTACGCGACATTTGAAGAGCATAGCAGTAACAATTTAAAGGCTGCCTAGTCTTGTTCTTGTTTTATAATTTATTATGAGGGTTGTTGTTTGATTAATTAATATTAATGAAGGTTTATCTGATACCAAATCTTTATACTATTTAAAAATCATCTTCTCTTAAGAAAATATACCGTTCTCAAAGTGTGCCATAACACAGTAAAGCATTTATACTAAATCTTATTAGCTTTAATATACCTCAACAAAACTGAAATCTCTAAAGAAAAGAGCATCTGCGGCACGTGATCAAAGTAGGCGTGGTTTTGAGATAAAACAAACGTATTTATTTATTACACATTTTTACGTTACGTTAAATGGTTGTATTCTGGTTATAGTTTATTGTTGTTATTATTGTTCTTTTTTTTGTGGCTGCAATATTCCTTTATTTATATAATCATTTATAGTGATTATTATTATACATTAGACACTGAAAGTGCTGATAGATATAGACATAAAATTAGTGATAATAATAATAATATCTCTACCCCTCATTCTAATCACAGGGATTAGCCCAGAAGTCGGAGACTTGTGCGGGAGAGGGGGCGGCATATTATTATTAAGCAGGCCTCATTTGCGCCCAGGAACGACTTACGTTGGTTTTCCCAACCACTATTCAGTGCAGGAATGAGGGAAACCTGGAAAACCTCATTAATTAGGAGGGTAGTGAAATATTAACCGGTATCAATCTCTTACATTGACCCAAGCCAACATTCTTCCACCCTACCATACCCGCATAGAGGGCGCCAAACCTCTCCACGAATATAGCTTATATACGGTCTACCGGCAGCTGGGCTCGAACCAACACCGACCCAAAGTGTGATGAGATGTGTGATAGAATAGATCCATACACATTAAATATGATAATGAAGAAGATTTTCTTAAAACTTTATATTCAGATATTGTAAATTATCTGTTATATAATACAAGTGCTTATACACATGAAGACTTTAAGGTCGCCGTATTCCTCGCCGTAAAACGATCAAATTTGTTTTTGGTGTTTGTTTGTGGTGTTTTTTAGGTACTGAAATCTCGAAAAATAAAACATGTAGAGCAAAAGTAATATCAAAAATAAAATTACTGATGTTTTGTTTATTCATTTTTACTGTTTAAACTCTCCTCAAACTATAACAATGTTTATAGTATAATAAATGTATAATTTTTGCTCTTTTACCCTGAAATAAAATATTTTTCCAAATTTAATTTTGGACTCTGTAAGGTCAGCTCTTTTTAAACTATTCATCCAAGCCATTCGCCTATCAGATGCTAATTGGTTAAATTGTTTATGTCTGTCGAATTCAGAAGGAATTCTGAAAAAACTTACATTGTTCCATGCAGAATTACTGCCACAGTTTACTACCATGCAATAATTAGGCATTTTATATTACAAATAACGCTCAAATATTTAATAATAAATTGGAATAAATACAAGGTTTTACTTTTGTTTTACCTCCAAACAACGACCTTGAAAATTGTAACGTCACGTGCAGATGCCCTATTAGGCTGATGGCATAACAGAATGTCTATTAAGTATTATAAATGAATGAAGGCCAATAATTTTACCATAAGATCCAAGGAATCTTTTTAAGAATTTTCCAAGAAATTATTACTTAAAATATTGAAGAAGGGCAATACTGGCAACAGGGGTTTTGAATATGTATTGAAAATATTTTTGCTCATATTTATGAACCACTAGAAATATTAATTAACATAAATATAGATGGACTGCCCACTTTTAAAAGTACAAAAAAGCATGTATTGAATGTATTGAAGCTATACCTACCCAGCAAAATGTAAATATAACGAAACACGCAATAAAGTAAGCGGTCTTACAAAGGTTCTAGCATAAAACACTAGGATTATAAGATTTTATTCAAGTACAAATTGGTATGTATATGCGAACATTTAATTATCTAAGATTATAAGAATTTATCACAGTTCAAGTTAATTTATCTAGGTCGACAAGATCGACCATTTAACGAAAATAAAGCAGTTTTATTTCAATTTTTAATAAACAAAAACTATTAAGTATACTTATTTCACTATTTTCTGTATAACAATCTTTACTTTAATACATACATAATCCTATAGATTCTTAAAAACCTAAAATTATTACTTATTTCTCTCTTCCTCAAAAGTTAGTATATGGCCTGTGATGTTCCGATCCTGAATTTTTACGGATAAATCGCTTCCAAATTGCGAGTAGTTCCAAATATAAGCCAAAATCTTTTTTCTCTTACTAAAATCTTGGTTTTGTCTAGATCTATCCAATGCCCTGATGTATCCTCCTCATATGTTCCACAACTCTTGGCTTCTCACTGTACTATACCTTAAGTCTGGTCTACATTAATGTTTTGCTGTCAGTCTTGCATGATCATGCCAGATTTGTCAAAACAAACGTTACGTGTAGACAGCAACTTGGACGTTTTGTACCAACAAAATGAGGTTTGGCAAACTCACAAAAGACAGATAAGCGAAAGCTTTGTGTACAAGCAAGACGGTAGACATAAGTCAGTCTTATCTGTCAAGCTTCGGTCCCTTGCCAGTTTTTTCTGAACCACGCTGGAGATTGTAACCGATACTTTTGTTACGTATAGTGGCTAAAGAAAATGGCGTCAGACTTACGGCAAGTGTCACAAGTTTCTCACGGAGTTTATAGAGTACCAAAGTTTTTCTTGCCTCTGGTTGACTGAATTTTATGGGGATTTAGAACCACTACGGGAGTGAGCCCAGCTATGAAAATGTTTAATCGTAATTTACGCAATCGCTTAGACTTACTAAGGCCTAATTTTCAAGATAATGAAAAAAGTAAAACAGAGTTATCTATCGCTCATTACGGGAGTACTTAAACCAAAAAGTTTTGAGGTAAGTGAACAAGTTTTAATTAAAGACTATAGTAATCCAGGACATCTGAGCTGGAAACAAGGGGAGATAACTGATAGGGAAGGTTCAGTTATTTTCGATGTTAAAACACAAGACGGAAAAGAATGTAGGCGTCATTCTGATCAAATACACCCTTTGAGGAAGTCAGGATAATTTATTCGTAGCGAAACATTACCTGAAAACGCGGAAAATAAAGACATTATTATACCAGACAATGAGGTAACGGATTTAGTAGATTCACAACAAATACTAAGGGCTACAGAAAATACTGATGATAAGGTTTCTAGTTCAAGATATAATTTGAGAAGTAGACCTTAATGAATTTAGGTTATTTTTATTTTTTCACTACTTAAGCATTATGTACGTGAAACTTATTTTCTATGTGCCGCCCGTTAGTGTAGAGAATCGATGTTACTTTTTTGTATTTCTTTTTGTGTATTCGTGTTTGTAGATATATAACAATGTTTTTATAGAATAAACTTATATACAGTGCTTTCGAAAAGTAACGAATAAATTCATTATTTTTGAAATTGAGAAGTTTTCGAAAAAATCCCCTGGCACGTCAATTTTGTTTTTAAAAAGGCACTTTTTGACGTATGACCCATATTTGTGACGTCATCGTTGTTCGAGATATGACGTCATCGAAAACTTTTTTAAATAACAACCTAGGGGGTTGTTTTGACCACGCCATTTGAAAGAGCGTGTCATTTTACATACAAATCATGAAAAATTATGGTGTTACATAACAAAAATTTCAAGAAAATAATGTTTGAAGATTTTAAAATTTAATTTTCACAATACTGAAAATGTTAATGATTATGTAAAAAATCGACTAAATTAAATGTTCAAATTGTGCACCGTTGGCTGCCTGACAGTAGCCAAGACGATTAATAAATTCTTTTTGGACATTAGGAGGTATACGATGTATCTCGTGACGAATGCTTGCTTTTAAATCTTTAAATCTAAATTAACCGGTCTAGTTAGTTATACTTTTCTTTTTAAGTATCCCCACAAGAAATAATCTAGGGCTGTCAAATCAGGCGATCTGGCTGGCCACTCAATCGGTTCTCTTCTCTCTATCCAACTATTCGGGAACAGCTCATCTAAATAAACACGGACAAGTCTGCATATTGGGGAGGTGCACCATCATGTTCAAAGAAAATGTCATTTCTTGGAAGATCATGTCCCTCTAAATATGGATATATGCAAATATCTTTCACCAGTTAGCTTGACGTCAAAGCAATAGGGACCCAGAATTCTTCCGTCGACTATGCCGCACCACACATTTACTTTCGGGGGACTTTAAGTGTGATACTCCATCATCCATCATCCATCGGGGATTCTCTGTAGCCCAATAACGGCAGTTTTGTTTATTGGCATGACCGTTCAAAACAAACGTAGCCTCGTCAGAAAAAAAATACATTTTTTACGAAATTATTATCATTATTGCATAGCTCTTGCATTTGCTTCCAGAATTGATTTCGCCGATCAAAGTCGTCTTCAGATAGCTCATGAACAAGGCATACCTTACATTGATGCTACTTTGCTTTTTCAAAATTTTGTGAACTGTGGACGCTGCCTTATTGAAATCAGAAGCCAGTTGGTTAAGTGTTGAGTGATGATTTTCTTGTATTGCCAACAAAACATTAAGCTCATCATCTACTAATTTTGACGGTCGACCAGATTTAGGAAGATCACGAACATGTCCAAAGTTACGGTATTTAGACTCAATATTGCTTACCATGCTTTGACTAATGGGATGTCGATCAGGATGAGTTTCATTGAACAATTCAACTACTTCTTTTTGGGTGCGCATCCTGTTTCTAAATCCAATCATGCAAAAAATTTCAATTCGTTCTCGTTCAGTTAATTTAGCCATTTTTTTTATAAAATGACAAAGTTACTACTCAATAAATACTTCAAATGCACTGCTTTTGGAAAACAAAAGATAGGAACTAAAGAAATAACTCAAAAAACAAAAAAAAAACTAAAAGTACGATTTTAAGTTTTTATCTGACAGCAATAAAAAACATTCTCGGTCGCTAAAGCTATTGTCATGCAACCATGATTTTTGACGACGCATATGTAGAATTATACGCTTTTTCAAATTGCATGGTCAAAATAAGGGGTTGCTAATTAAAAAAATTGTCGATGACGTCATATCTCGAACAACGATGACGTCACAAATGTCGGTCGTATGTCAAAAAGTGCCTTTTTTAAAAACAAAATCGACGTGCTAGGGGATTTTTTCGAAAACTCAATTTCAAAAATAATGAATTTTTTCGTTACTTTTCGAAAGCACTGTATAAAGTACCAGCATTGAATATTATTACAAATTATTAAATTATTTACCAAGTTATTACAGTTCACATGGGAGAATGTTCTTTACTTCAGTAACCACTCCTGGAACCACAAAAACGTGCAAACTTTAGCGTTTACTTCAATTTTTGGGCACATAATGCAATTATGCATTAACATTTCTTGATCCCTGACAATTTGGGAATAATTGAGGGAAAGATTGAACGAAAAGTTTGAATAGTGTTACCAAGGGGCAGTCTAGTCTAACTTTTTATACCTACTGCCAACTGTTCACTCTTTTAGTAGTTAAACTGCCTACCGGCTTCACAGTCATGGTGATTTATAAGTAACTTTACTTATATAAAATATATAAAGCGTTAGTTACAGCAAGTTAAAGCATATAATAATAATTACATACCAAATACTTTATGTCGGATTTTCGCTAAGTTTGGCAGAATCTTTATCTACTCCTATTAATTTATATATTAATTATTCAACTGCTTTTGAGTAATTAATAGTATCAATAAATAAATAGCGTAAGTGTTTATGGTGAGTTATTATAACTCACGCTGGGCTTCTACAATGATAATTCGATATGTAAATAGTGTACGCAGTAAATTCTTGGAAATTTTTAAGCCGATAAATACGTTCCATTGGTGTAAAATGGAAAGAATTTTTAACAAGTGGAAAAGAATGAATAACTAAAAGATTTTAAAATTATTAAATTGCCAACGCCTCTTAGTAGGCGGAACTGTCAATTATTATCATTGAGGGGACTAATGTCATTTCATATTTAAACAAAATAATTTTGACGTTTTCAAATCAATTTTCTTTCTCGATACTTGTATCTTAGTATTTATTGTTATAGTCGTAGATAAAGTATAGTATTTAACTTGCGGTAATGGTCATAACTCACTTGATGAACTTCATCTGCGTGAGTTGTGACCTACAGTACCGCTCGTTAAATAATATACTATTATAAAACAACTTAATGTAGTTAAATCTATGTTGTTATATACATTTTGCATCCATAGAAGCATGAAGTCTGATGAAATTAAATTTAATTAATGAAATTATTAAGGAGATCCCAGAAGCTAACGCTGTGAAAGTAAATATTGGATACCTGGCACCATGAAAGTTGGAACGACCAATACTGGGCGGTAGGGATCAAGTTAACTAGCCTCAGTCGTTCAGTTTTATTGGTCAGTTTAGCGCGTAGACCAGGCTTTAGATCCTCGTTTGTAGAATGTATATTTTGCCGTATGTACGAAATACTGTACAGGGTAACCCAGTTTCGTTACAATTGCAGTACATGTTAACGCCTAAGAGCTATTTGCTATTTCAAAAATTTCAAAAAATATCTATGGAACCTATAATTTTTACCTACAGCTGGTGCTGAAGGCATTATATTTTATTTTGTGCATAAAGTTTGAAACTTCGTTTTAATGGAAAAATTGCATGATTTTTCTAAATACGTATGTATTATTTTAATCAAAACTGGCGTTTGTCCTAGACAATTTCGTGGAAAAATAAGCCAAAACACGGTATTTAAAAATGTTGTCTGACAACGTTCCCACAAAACGGTCGCCGCCACAACGTACACATGTGACGTCAGACGCAATTCGTACGTATATACCTAAATACAGCAGTGTGCTTTAGTTCATATCTATCATGTCATATTATTAGGTGTTATTGTGTTAAATAGAGATTCGTATTGAATACAGTTGCAAAATGGAATTGTAAAATGAATATTGCATTATGCCATTATGTATGAATACAGCATACTGCGCCTAATAAAAAATATTTCACCGTGCCAAAAAAATGAAAGGAAAAATGTGGATCGAAAAAATTAAACTTTTCTTTTAAGCTACCAATGTATACAGGACGTTCAGAAAATCAATGGTACAGCAAGCTTACATTTTTCTCATTTATTGTATTCAGCGCTTCATTCCGATTCCAACATTTAAAATTACATTAAATTACATGTTTTATCCTGAAAACACGATAAACAAAAGTAATAATGGAGTCAGTAATAAATAGCAATAACAATTTATTAAATTAATTTAAAAATAATAATAAATGTTAAATATCATTAATTACTTTTACTTATCATTTTTCAAATTATAACAAGTAGCTTAATGTGAAATCAGAGGACATAATTTTATAAATACCTCAAGTAAAACCTGGTAGGTACTTACTCAACAGCAGTGTCACCGTAATTGTCACGAGTGAATCTATATTGCAAACAAGTTACGTTCAATAATACTTTAAGTTCACCATATCACCATTAATAATTATGACATTACCTACACAATATTTACACTATGTATCTACACCGCAAATACCACAGAAACACCAAAAACAAACGCCTAGTTACATCACCTACACCGTAACCTGCACCAGTATCCACGGAAGCAAACCGCGTCGAACGGCGTGTAACGTCACACAAATGTTATCGCGTTTTCGACTAAGTGGTTTTACATTCTGTTGTAATTTATTTATGCTAATATTTTAATTATTATGTGATTATTACCGCCAGACACAAGCTCTGACCTCTCAATATGTTTGAGAGATTACCCTGTAATACATTTCAAACCAATATAAAATTCATGCAACTTCTTCGCTAAATAGTTTTACAGTGAGAAGTTTAGAGAGAGAAATTTACATCATTAATATTTTGTCACCATGGCCACCGCTTGTGCAAGAATATTAATGCAGTTCCAATTTGTAAAATTGATCTCATGCCCTAATGCAAGGACAAATGTATTCGATTTGAAATATGTATGTAGTTCACATCGTATCGGTTAGCTCATTCCATTTTCCTCACCGTGATACAGATACTTCAATTTCCTTAATTGTGTTATAAACCCAAATGCGGCTACCTGAAATCGTTTCTGCAAATTATAGTCACAGCAGCAGTTTCGAACTATCGATAAATCTTGAAAGCTATTTGAGACAAAACAACAACAAAAATTTACAGAATTTTAATACTATAGTACTGTGATTCTACTTGTTTTGAATGGCAGTGTAAAGTTGGAATCAATTTAACATTAAAACCAAGACAAAAATACCTCGGTCTTATTTGATAATATTGATTAAAACAAGTTGAACAGAGACTTAATGCTGCTCTAATTGACGCAAGAAAGACCGACAATCGATGCTGTGGTATTCATTCATTTCGGTTTGTTATGTCATAAGCAAATTATGTTTTGTCAAAAAGTAGGGAAAGATTTTCTGTACAGAAATAAATGGGAGCAGGTTCTAAAAATTGTCACTTATTATCACAAGAGCTTAAAAAATTTCCAGGAATATTTTACTAAGAAAATTTCACAGCCCAAGTATAAATTAAACCTGACATTGTAAATTAATTTGATTTGACCAAGGTATTGTTGTTGATTTATCATTTTTACTTAAACAGTTCTGTCACAGTAGATGTCAGTTACACTAGTTCGAAGCGTATGTACGTTGAGTTTAATAAGAGTCATTCCATATAAAATAGTCTGAAAATAAAAAAAATTGTTGCCGACCCATTTTAGATTTTGGTGTAACTTTGTAAAACTCTACTCTAGGGTCCCAAACAACAAAATTTACACGAGTCTGATTTTTAGAAGCGCTTGTTTCCGCCTATTTAAATAAAGACTCTTAATGTCTGTTCTTATCTTCTACTTTAAATGACTATATCACTTGTTTTGTTATTTTCATGTTTAGTGTATGTACGAGCCGTTTTTTTCTCAGGTCAACTTGTGTCTGAATTTTGTCTATGATATGTATACTTAATTCCCGCGAACCATGAATTTTTAACTCTCAACAGTTAAGACGCTACAGTCGATTGAAATTCACGAAAAATGACTAAAAAAACACTCATTTTCAGCACGCTGCTATTATTCAAAGAGATCGTCCGAGCCAATTATCTTCATTTACACTGAAATTACTATCTTTCCCACTTTGAATTCCGTCTTGATCATTCAAATATTTTCAAACAGAAAAATTTGACAACAAAAATTAATAAAGCTTAAAAATAGCAATTTTTAAGAGGCGGAAAAAAGCGCTTGTAATAATCAAACCCGTGTAAATTTTGTTGTTTTGAACCCTAGAGAAGAGATTTTCAAAGTTACACCAAAATATAAAATGGGTCGGCTTTGCCAATTAGACGATTTCAAATGGAATGACCCATAAGTGTATACTGAAATTTCACGATTTGATAAAGAAAATCAACAAGTTATTAGACAATAAATTAAAATCCTAATACCAGATAACACAAGAAAATCAAAAGCGAGTATATGGAAACAATTTGTTGAATTTTGCAGGTCACCATATTTCGTTAAATAAAAAAATTACCAACTTTAGTTACATCAAATGCTAAAACTCGGATGGCTAGTAGCTCAATCTATCGTCCTTTAGCAATTTTAGATCACTAAAGGTGGTATATTTTTTACAAGTAACACGACGCAATATCGAAGAAATTCATATGTAGGTATATCCATCATATTTCGTATATAGATAAGATGCTAATGTGTAGATCATATCTGTTTACCTTCTTAACTGTCAAAAAATTTCCACTTAACTATCGCCTCGCCTCGAAAAAATTTCCAGAAATTTTCTGGTTGCCATGGTAACGAGTCAAAATAAAAGCATCTTAGTGTTTTTAAAGTAGGGGTGGGAAATTTTCTGTAAAATCTCAAAGAATTAATTATTTTTAACATAATATTTACCGTATTAGTTATGTAAAATTACATGGAATAACTAATTCCATGAAATTTTACAAATATTACGAAAATTTACAATATTGAAATACTACCTAAAGCGTCTAATGGTCCTGTTATTCACAAAATATATTGTAGTACTTCTATTTTACTTTGTAATTTTAGCAAGAAATCATATAAAGTTCTGTAAATTTATAACCAATATTATGTATTTTATAGAGATAATTAAGGCAAACACATTCCAACGCATGCGCCTACAGCGTCCCGATCCAGTAATGGTCGGCTTGTCTATACAATCATGTGCGATGTAGTACACGTCTCAAAACTGGTCCACTGTAATACCTGACATTGCTCAAGGTAAAGCATGTCGGCGACTGGTACGAAGGCAAACTGTAATAAAAAATGAACGGACACAAAATTTAAAGAAATTCCCAAGGATTGTGTAAATCATCAATAGTGTCTTCGGTGCATTACACTTCAGTTTTTAAATATCCCCACAAAAAAAATCCGAAGGATTTAAGTCAGGAGAGCGTGGCGGCCATGGTACTGGTCTTCGTTCAGTCTATCGTACACCTCGATCTTCATCAAGGTCGTGCAAGAACCATATTCGGAGTCGGACAGCTAAGAGCACATCTTCCAGAAGTCCTATCCATTCAACATGAATGGTCCAATCAAGTGATCATCGGAAATCTTTGCCCAGACATCTAAGGAAAATTGTTGTTGGAAATGATCCCGTTGTGTGCGGATTGCCATAATCAGTATTATGAATATTATACATCCTCTTTTGGGATTTTGAGCACTTTGCTGCAGCAACTGTTCACAAAATCTAATTCGTAATGGATAATCCCGTGATGTTGGGACACTGTGATTCTTCTGATACTTATTCAGGGATTCTCTTCCACAATCTCTAATATGTATTCCTTAGCAGCTGCAATACGCCGTGGATGTACTGGACCTTAATCCCTTCCACGCCCGCGTTGTACTACCACGGTAAAAGTAGATGCACTTGGCACACGTCTACCGGAAAATCATTCTGCGTACAGACGAGAAGCTGCTAAAGCATTTTGTCTCACTTCATCATAAATTACAACGCTATCCATCAATTCCGATTTGCTATACACGTGCGCCATTTTTTACACTTATAAAACTAATATAAACACTTCAGCAAAGACTGTACTATGCGGATAAAATGCATTGCGATGACGCTAGAGACTACAGCGATGTAAAGGTTCAAAATTCTACTACTTATATTCACTACTCACTGCTAACTGTTCTTGGAATTCTGTCGGTGCGGTGGGGTAGGCTAGCTTTACCATACGTGCTATATCTGCCCCAAATTGTTGCAGATTTTCTTCGAAGCGCCGTCTTCGGCCTTTTAATTGTTCCTGGTAAACGTGTTGTAGATGAGCCTTGCCATGTCTCATTAGTCTTTTTGTTTATCCTCAGCTAGCGTTCTTAATATCTGCATAGCTTTACCTCGTAGAGCCACTATTAGTGGGGTAGCTTTTTCTCCTTCTGACCAGTTGTTTGTCAAGGCAGCTGCCTCAAATTGTTTCAGGTAAGTACTCCATGACACCTTTCCGTCAAACGGCGGTTTAATTCTTGATGACGAAAGAAAACCATATTCAGTCTTAACGGCTTCCTTCGCAGGCAATTGTGACTTTAGGTTTGTAACCTCATATTTTAACTTAATTATACTTTCTTCTACGACTTGGACTTTGGCAACTTCACTCTGCAACTTATTAACACTTTCTTCTACGACTTGGACCTTATCTTGCATCTTGTTTCTCAAAAGGTTAATTCCTTCAAACAGTTTCTTCAAACTCTTTGAGATTCATCTTGATTGCTTCTTCTAACTTTTTGTTATTTACTTCTTGATTATTTCTCAATACTTCTAAGCTGTTCTTCATTTCCTCTTGACTGTTTCTCATTTCCTTTTTCAAATCTTTCATCATATCTTTCATTATTTCGTCTTGGTTAGTTTTCATTTCGTCTTGGCTTGTCTTCATTTCCTTCTTTAAATTTTCTCCTATTTCGTCTTGACTCTTCTTCATTTCTTTCATAATTTCCATTAACTGTTTGAATGTTTCCTCCATTTCTGTTGCTCTATATCTCGTTACCGGCATACACTCGTCTACTCCAAACGTCTTCTTTGTGGAAGGTCCCACTTCTGACACCAATGTAACCTCTAAATTTGGTTAGCGTGGAAACACGTCACGTAGACAAACTTTATTGCCACTCTTGATTACACAAGACATATCCTTCAAACAAATTTCACAACTGTCGACGCTTTACTTTGACGTTTGCCACTCACGTATGACTTGTATTCGGCTGCTCAATATAAACTGACTGTGACAGTGAAATCGATGCGCTTATATAGGTTTTTAGGATTCTAGAAGTTCCCATCGAGAACGTGTCGAGAATAAAATAGAATATAGCCTGGACTATTCTAGATAACGGCAAAATAAAGGTATTATAAAAATTATAATTTCTAATAGAAACAGGAACATAATTAACAAACTATAAAGGTAGGTGAGCTTCCGTAACAATACGTATACGAAATAACAGTAAAATAAAGCAAGAAATAAAAATAATGTACTCATTTACTTTAAGTAGGTACTATCACAGAATATATAGGTAACGCAACAGAAGGCTCGTCAAGTAGTGTTTAAATGTAGTCCCCGAAAAGAAGCCGGCTCCAAAAGCCAGCTTCTTTCAAACTGCGCATGTACAGTAGAAAGAGTAAGTTTAGCTATTAGCTCGTAGATCGCGCCACAGGCGAGTCGATTTTAGCGCCCAATTCAGAAAGCGTTGTCAAATGTAAATTTTACGGAAGTTATTAGAATATTATACCTAAATAATAAAAAGTATTAAATAACAATAATAATATGTATTCTTACACATCAGTGACAACTGACGTTTTTATAATTTACAGTAATTGTAGTTAAAAATAAGGTAGACACATATGTAAATAAATAGGCACTTATTTAAAAATTTTAAATTGTGTTAGAATAATAATACATCAATAACAATTTGAGAAAACGTAAATATTTCTAATTTTATTTATTGATTAATAATATGACATGATTTTTCTTTCTGTATAGATCCAGAATTATACCTTGTTTGTATTACTTCGATAATTACAAGTGACATCTTTATAATCGAAGCAAATATTAAAACGACGAAAAAAAAGCTTATGCATACATACGTAATACATACATATATACATATACATGTCCAAAAAAAATTCCTTGTGCCCTTATCTCAGAAACTGTGATACGAAAAAAGTTTAAATAAATAATCTTTGGGGGATTTCTTTAAATTTATATGCGTTGAATTAAATATGTGTTCTGAATAGATATATAAAATTATATATTCACAAAAAATACAAATTACATTCCTCTGATATTTTCAGTATCATATAGATTATAGATAGTTAGAATGTTTATAATTATTATTGATTGGATACGAAAGGTAGGTATACTTTGGTACAATGATAACGTGACACTGACGCGGCTTACGGCATTTATTGGAGACGAATAGCTAAAAGACAAAGACGTTGAGGTTCGTTTCAGCCGAGCGGCGGCCGCTCGTCTATCTTTGTCTTAAGATATGGCCAAGGCGTGCATTCAAATGTTTTTATAGAATTTTTTACACACAGTGGCAGATCTTTTTATGTCAGTTTGTCTTGCTACTGTTTATGTGTACTTGTTAAGTTGCTATTTCAATTACTATTATTATTAAATACGAGTATATTAGAATAAATCGACAATAATGGCTGGAAATAAGTGCTAATATTTTAATTGTGGTGAAACTGGAAAATCGGGAGTTCCAATGTTTCGGTTTCCACATAAAAATAAAGATTTATGTAATAAATGGTTTATGCATTGTGCTAAGCGTAAAATGCCTATACGCAAAAAAAACTGCTAATATCATTTTTTTAACCCATAATTTAATTTTTGCAAACAATACAATTTAAAAATGTAAGATTGTATAATACATAACATTGTTATACTTATAAACGGTATGATACAACAATAGTTTCCCTTTGTCTTTATCCTAGGAAACACAAAATATATGATTTAAAAATAATTCTCTAAAAAATTGACAATTATAAATTTTAAAATTGACTTGCTACTAAAACTTCAAATTGATTTAATTCAATTCAATTTAAGATAATTTAATATTCTATAGGAATTAGTCAATATTTCATTCAAATTAAGTATAAAGTTGAGTGCACTGATTTAATTTTGATTTTTTTTTCTCTAAAACTAAATTTACCGCACAAAGTAAGAGAGTGAGAAAATGTTTATCTAATAATTATCTGAATTACACACAGCTAAGGGAGAAAAAAATCTATTAAATTTTTTATATAGCAATATAGCCACCAATTCAAGAGATAAATTCATAAAAAAATTATGGAAAATATACATAAAACTTCACACATTGTTTGCAATTGAATTCGGTGTATCCAAAGAGGTTGGAAGGTTATTTTTATTTTTGCATTTTGATAAATATTTTATTTATTTATTACCACGATTTTATGTGACGTGGTAATTTGATTTGATTTATTGTAATATTTACCACTTTTTTATTTTATTTATGATTTATCTTAACCTGTTACCATTTATTTATTTATTAAAATGTTTATTTCTGTTTTGATTTGTTTATGTGTTTATTTATTCATAATACAGTTTGAACTACAAAAAATTTCGAAATCGATAGTATATAAAAAAAGAATACCTACTATTTTACCACATTTCACTAATTTTTTTATTGTCTCTAAAATATATAATAAATAAATCATTCTCTGTATAGAAGTTATTTTTTATGATTTGCGGTATGAGTCTTTCAAACAACAGGAAAGTTTCATTTTAAGATGCTTAATCCGAAGAAATATAAAATTAAAAAAGCGCAGTGTTGTCCCAGAATGCACCTTAACGGAATTATTGAAAACTTCATAAGAGGGTTCAACATGAGAACATAGGTCAAAATTTTTCAGTTCATTTTATCGACAATAAACGAGAGTACTTTTTTTAATCTAAGGTTGAAGCTACCCAGATTCATGTTTTAAAGTCTTTATTATATATATTTTACGCATTTTACGTAATACACCTAAATTGACCACAGCTTTGAATTTGTCATTCCAAAAAACCCCCGTGTATGAAATTTCATTAAATTATTTCGAATCAGTCGAAAGATATTTAAGAAAATGCGATTTATTTTCCCAACTTTGACACCCTGCATCTCGGTAACGAAGCACTTGCGGACCGATGTTCACATGCACTTTTTTGCTTAAAATATGACAAGGAATGAACCCTTGAAATTAAAGTCATCACTTAAGATACACCCTGTATATAATAAAAATCCTTTTTTTCTTTATCCAAAATATAGATATTTCTAACTCGCCGAATGAATGAACCGTCTTATTTACGAGCTTATTTATGAAAACATATTCTGTACCGCAAGTATAAGCTTATTCACACGTCGCACATACATAAAATTCAATTTAATTTCTTGAAAACCGTAGCACAAGCAAAGTAAAATAAAATAAGCATCAATAATTTGATTTTAAGTCGGCCCTACTTAAAAAAGTTGTAGAAGTCTATTTTAAATTATAGTAAACGTTCCATTTAGTTATAGCTTTAAAAAATGAACCACAAATAAGCGAGTTAGCGAGGCGATTTTACTCCACTATTAAAATTCATAAACGCAACGCACTTTATAAAGACGGCAAGATATGGCAACAGAGGCAGCGGTCGTCAAGGAAACGAACGCGCTAGGCTGCTTCTTTCGAAGAGCGCATATTTCTAAGTTTTAAAATTTTAACAAATACGTATCGATGCGCCATCTGTCGACAATTGCAGGACCTATTCCCTAATATGTCCCCACGAGAGTTCTGTGGCGTAGCTATATTTTCTGTGGTACTATCCAAATATTTTTATAAAAACAATTATAATTGAAACATTTTTTTAAAGTGTAACAACCAATTGCAAATAAGTAAAGTTAAATTAGAAACGTTACAGTTACATCATGTATATTTCATGTACGCATTATTGAAGCCATTTGGGAATTTTCAGTGAGTAACGGTCGCTTCAGAGAATTAAACTTTGTGGATATTTAGTCCATATCCACACATTATAAGTACTGTAAGTTTTCCATACGCTTTGTCTTCAAAGATAGATTAGTTTCTGAGCAGTTAAGAGAGTTTCATCTTGAGGGTAATTGTGGTTAGACGACAAATAGATTTATCTTCCTAGGCCCTTTATTATCCCTTCGCACACATAAATGTTGCTTCAGACCCAACCATTAACCTTTGATTCACATATATCGATTTAAAGTTATAATTTGTGCAGTAAGAGGTTAACGCAGATGTCTAAGGCCACATGTCAAGTTATGTACGTTATTATCATAGCAATTTAGCTTACAGGCGTTACAGTTTATTCTGATAATGTCCTGGGAATGCTAAATTTAGGTACTTAAATTGCGTTAATCATCATTAGAACGATTAAATTTGGATATTGAAACATCTCTGCCATTATCCCTGTAAACACCTTTGTCTATATTATGGAAAATACCTTCTATAACAAATTCTGACCGCTGAGGAAAGCATATCTAATAAATACGCACATAAAACGTTTATTATGACCAAACACCATTTAAAAAATGGTGCTTTCTTAATATTATTGTTATTGTGCGTGCACATATTTTTTAATCTAAATTGTTTGTCTAAATAATGTAATGTGATATATTATAATTGTTAAGAGACTGTAGGGTGAATATTTTGTTTGTCTATATACAGGGTGTCCGGAAATGATGCGTCAAGACTTCAGGAGGTGATTCCTCACAAGAAATTAGGGTCACGAAGACCTATAACAATTTTTCGAAAACTCAATATTAACAGAGATACAGGGTGTTAAAGTTAAAATTTTATTTTCGATATTTGTAAATAACTTCTTAATAAATCCAAATATTTACATAAAATTTGTAAATCGGGGAAAAAATCAAATATGTTTCTAATTTTGATGTCACTAGTAGAGGGCGCCACTTATGGCACATCATATTTCTTTTTTGCAACTTTTTTGTTGCTTACTGTATGCATCTGACTATTGAAACAATCGGTTGTGTTTTTCTCGGAAACCGTTGCCCCAAGCACTTCAATAAGGTAACCTTTCTTAACTATAAAAGACTGGGGAAGAGGTTTTTCTAGTCCAAAATAATGTTCCAGGGTGGAACAAAAAAGTTGTAACGGTTTAAATGGTTCGAAATCATCGCCGGTGGCGCCCTCTAGAAGATATACCAAAATGTACAATAAAATTGAATTTGCCATCCCAAGAAATTAATGTGAAACAGTCGAAAGTTATTAAAGAAAACCCGATTAATTTTTTAACTTTTAACGCCCTGGAGCTCCGTGATTATCAACTTCTGGACTAAGGCAAGTTTAGTTAAATCGACTTATATTCAGCTATACTTCATGTGCCGAAACGCTGTCCCAACCTTTTAGGGGCACTCTGTATAATAATTCTACAATGGTGTTCCAAGATTCATGGATCTGTTATTTGGTCTCTACGATGCCTATATCTCAACCCATTATTATTTTTTCTTTGATATGGTTTGAAAGACAAAATTTATTACATCCCCTGTGAAAAAATAGAAATACCTACGCGACATAATTTCTACTGCTTTTAGGTTCTTTTGATAAAGATTCAGAACGTTGTTGACAACATTAGATTAAGAACTAAGCTTTGTGTGTTCGAAAATAGGCGTCACTTGGAAATATTTATGTAGGATTTGTAGAATATTTTTGTTTGGTTAACTGTAGAATTTTGTTTTACGTCATAAATAACTTTTTTTTATTTAAATTATTATTTTTTCTTTTAATTTCATGGGTTATTTTTCATAAAACAGTAGTGTTACACACAACGTTTTCGTAATTTTATACCATATTTTACTACCACGATCTAATATGGCGTTAATAAGGAAAAAACAATTGGATGTATAACGGAAACTAGTGGCCGAAGAAATTTTCTTTCGACGAAAATCGATTTCTCGTACGTCCTTATCTCTCAGTACTAAATTACAGCTATTTCTGTCGAGAAATGACGGTAGACGGCATTTTCTAAAATCGCTATTTTCAGTTTTTTCTCTATACTTTAGTAACAGCAACAGATAACTTGGATATGTTTCATTTATCTTTGGCATCAACGAAAGGCGAAACTTTTTTCTAATTTGAATCACCCTATATAGTTTGCGGTTTCCGAGATACCAATGGTAAGCCATAAAAAACAAACCCCCTGTATATCTGTCTTTCAAGGTTTCCGACATATAACAAATTTTATTATGTCCAAAAGCTCAAATATTTCATACTGTTAAGGTCGCCGTATTTCTCGCCGTAAAATGATTAAATTTGTAGAGTTCCTTAGGTACAGAAGTCTCGAAAAATAAAACACGTAGAGCAAAAGTAATATCAAAAATAAAATTCTTGATGTTTTATAATAATAAAAATAATAACTTAAAAAAATATTTGTAAGACACATATTTTGATATTCTATCCATATATCTTTTTGACATTCTTATAAACAAAAGTGAACAACTTTATATGCAGAACTATGTAAGATTATGATAAAACAATATTTACATTTACAGTTGAATTTAAAAAAAAGGTATTATGAAAGATTTCTGTACCGAAAATTTTTTTGGTTATACCGCTTTCTGTCTATATATTTATTTTACTTCGGTACCTTTGAATATTCGCAGGTGGTATGAGATAACATTCATGTTATTTGCTATGCTCTATATCATTCAGTTCTTAAATGTCTGAAATTATTTGTATTTGTAGAAAACACTATTTCAAGAATATGGTGCCCTTAAGTAGCCTGTGTTTCTATTATTGCATAAACTGTTGATTTTCTGTCTTAACATAAACTTATCAACCATTACGTTAAAAATACAGGGTGAGTCATTAATAATGGTACATTTAAGGGCAGATTGTTAACGTCAAAACAAACCGATTGAGCCCAACATGCCTTATTGAATTGTTGCTCCTTTTCATTCTACAAGGTGTTAAAGTTGAAAAAATGTCTTCGATTTTTTGGTATATTTTAAAAACGTATGTACCGATTGTTTTGAAAATTTGTAGTCTTATGTTTTTTTCATGTGGCAATTAAGAATATGCAAACAGTGTTATGGTCACCACTAGGGGGCGCTAGTTATACTGTACTGTCGATGGAAAAATGTCTAACTTTTTGTATTTTACATTTTTGAATTTTCTAATAAGAAACCATTTAACTACCGTCAATTCTAAATAGGAAAGGTATACCTGTTACAAATCGATAAACTCAACCGTTTTCGAGAAACAGACGATTTAAGTTTTTGAGATTTGGCGGGAATTAAATTAGACAATCTTAATCTTAATTATTAAGATATCAAAACTAAATTAACAATAAGACGAACACTACAACAACTGAAAATTTTATTATGCATAAGTATCTTAACAAATTGTTAATCATAAAAGATTTTCTAAGTGACCATCAGCGACTTCAATGCACTTTCTAAGAGGCTTTCTTATTTAAATATTGGCTGATGTTGAATAAAGTTCTATGGTGCTTGATAACATTAACCGATTCTTGAATCTTTTCCCACAGTTGTTCTTCATTATTAATAATGCCTTTGTCAACTAAAAGTTTAATATAGCTCCAAAAGTAAAAATCCAGCGAATTGAAATCAGGACTACGTGCAGGCCAAGGAACTTCGCTGCCGCTTCCAATCCAACAGTGCGGAAAACTTCTATTAAGATATTCTTTTACAAGTCGGGGGTAATGTGCAGGTGCACCATTATGCAAAACCATAAGTTCTGCCATAAATTTAAGGGCATATCTTCAAGAAGCAGTGGAAAGTCATTAATTAGAATATTAAAATAATTTTTTCCGCTAAGTGGACGTGGTAGTACAAACGACCCCACAATATTATCCACACCAAATATTGATAGAAAACTCTTGCTGAAAATATACTTCTTTTGGCAGATGAGAATTTTCTAGTTCCCAAGAATGACTATTTCTCCAATTAAAAATACCTCGTCGGGTAAATGTGGTCATCATTTTGTTGTTGGCGAAGAAACTGTGCAAACCGTAACCTAGCTAGAGAGTCTGGCATTAAATATTGAATTGTAAAATGATAAGAATACAATTTTCCTTTGTGGAGTATTCTGTTAACGGAAGACTGACTGATGCCAGTAGCTGCCGAAATTTGACGTGTACTTGTACGTGTGTTTTCGCAAATCGCACTAAAACATCATCTTCTTGGTCCGCTGTTAATATTTTCGGCCTTCCAACGTCTCTTTTCGGGTAAAATGATCCTGTTTCACCTAATCTGTCGTACAATCTCTTAAATAGATTATGATCGGGTTGTCTGTTATCTCGATATAATTCCAAGTACCTCGTTGTTGCACGGTGACTACAAAAATTTCCTTGATCATATATACTCGCGACAAGAATTCAGACAACCTACATCATACGAACAAATGAATAATTCATTATATTTTGATCAAAATATTTAAGAAACTGCAACTGACTGTAATAAAGCTATATACTACACTAAAAGTTTGCATTAGATATTGCACTAAATTGCAAAAAATGATTGTTTTAACGCGACCAAATATCGAAAATTACGTAGACAATAAAAGCAAGGTCAGCCGTGACGTAAGACGTCTGAATTCTTGACGCGAGTATACACATATCATGTTTCTCATTTCAGTGTTCGATTAGGTATTATGACGAAGCATTTTAAATATAAAAAATAATAATAAACAACTGCCTAATCTACAAATTGAGTGACATTGACAGAAACAATATGATATTGTAGTGACAGCTGTCTACTTAATATTTTACCGGCTACTACTTTTGAAAAAATAATTTTCCAATTTAATTCCTGCCGAATCTCATAAACTCAAATCATCTCTTTCTCGAAAACGGTTGAGTTTATTGATATGTAATAGGTATATTTCTTCTATTTTGAATTGAAGGTAGTTCAACAGTTTCTTATTAAAAAATTCAAAAGTGTAAAATACAAAAAGTTAGACATATTATTACATCGACAGTACAGTATAACTAGCGCCCCTAGTTGTAACCTCAACACTATTCGAAAACATTTGTTCAACTTTAACACCCTGTAGAATAAAAATAAAAATTGAATAAGACATATTGGGCTCATCGCTTTATTTTGACGTTAACAATCTGCCCTTAAGCTATGTACCATTATTAATGACTCACCCTGTACATTTAAAATATGTGTGTATGTTTACTAGTTTACTGGGTATGGTAGTTATCTTAGAAACTTTTGATAGGTCTATAAATTTATATAATATACTTAGGTCTTCCATTTATATTCAGTATATTTTTATCCTGTCGACTGTATTTACATTTTTATACAAGTATACTCGTGCTCTAAAATCAGATACATTTTTTTTAACTTTATATTTATAACGTGTATCTTTGGATCTATTGTATATTTATAATTATAATGTATATCTTTTTGATCTCTTGCATTCCCTATGTGAATAATATAAAAAAATACAGATACAAGCGCCAAGTACATATTTGCTGAATATTTATACAGAGTGGTCCACTTTCGAAAGCGGACTGCCTTTAGACAGAGAATCACAAAACAATATCAATTTGTATCATAAACTGTATTCGAAAAATGCTTCGTTACAAAGATACAGGGTGCCAAAGTTTTTATCAAAAGTTCCAAATTTATTAATATTTATAAAACTACTATAGATATTTAAATGAAATTTGGAACTTTTGAATAGGTAATCTAGATAAATACACGTAAAAAATATTATTTTTCTTCCACCAGTG
Organism: Monochamus alternatus; assembly: GCA_037114965.1. Taxonomy (NCBI): domain Eukaryota; kingdom Metazoa; phylum Arthropoda; class Insecta; order Coleoptera; family Cerambycidae; genus Monochamus; species Monochamus alternatus. The sequence continues at coordinate 113,631,999 of CM073426.1, forward strand.
GCGTGTGTATGGACATATCTTCTGGAAATTTTAATGAAAAAAAAAAAAAAATGGTACGCCAACGTTTTTTTAGAAACAAATAACTATTTCTAGAATCCTTGTTCAATTTACAATAGAAAAAGGCTCCTTACGTTTGACACACCGTTTGCCAGTAAAAAATTAAATTACCTAATGTTTCTGAAAAACGATTAGGTAAACAAAAACGAAAATGAGATATTGAGTTAGTGGCTTTCAACAACAATAACAAAGAGAAAGAAAATTAAGGGTAAAATCACAAAAAATGGTAGAAATATAGTCCACCCATCTCAATACATTTCCGACATCTTCTCACTAACGCATTTATTGTAGCAGATACTTCATGCGGATTTTGCCGCATATCATTGCAGGCTTACTGACCAATACCATTTACCACGTCATTATTCATTTCATTCCTCCCTAGCCGGCCAATCTATCGTTGAGAATAATTGGTACTGAGCCATTCTCTTACAGCTATACAATGCGGGGAGCTCCATCCAGCTGTATCCAACTCTCATAAATTAATGGGTAAATCCTCTAGGTAGTCCTGCAGATTATTGTTAAGAAACTCCATAAACAGTTCCGAGTTCAACCTTGGAAATAGGAAATGTGGACCATAAACACTACCATCAATAACACCCAACCAAACATTTACGGAAAATTCATTTTAAAATGATCGTGGCCGAATTTCTCGAGGATTCTGATGTGCCCAAATAAGGATATTATGGTAATTTGTTACCCCACGTCTGGTAAAAGAGGACTCGTCCGTTCAAAGAATCTTATGTAAAAAGTCACGATTTTTTTTTGTCGAGTTTAAAAGCCACTGGCAAAGTTTTATTCTTTTCTCAGCATCACCAGGGTGCAAATCCTGAACAGGCTGTATCTGATATGCATGTCTGTGGTCATCGTGTAGTGTTCGTAATATTTTAGGCTTAGGAATGTGATGGTGCTGAGCTGCCTTCCGAGAGCTCAGCCTCGGATTGTTATCAAAGTACGTAGTATACGATTGTTCTGAATATTATATCGACGGTTTCTGTTCCGTTCGTCATTAACACGCAGGCAAAAGTTACGAAAATTCTGATGTGTTCTAATGAAAACTCGAACATCTGGAACTCTTGTATTTGGATAACGTCTATGATATTCACGAACTGCCACTTCTGCATTTCCATCACAAAATCCGTAGCAAAAGTGAATATCTGCGTATTCGTTGTTAAAAAAAGCATTTTTCAGATTAATACTTACACAACATTCTAATAACAATGTTAACAATAACTCTTATTATAAAATGTTAAAACATTGACAGTAGCATTCTTTTTTGTTTCATGGCCTACTACGACAAATTAAAATTTACTGCCAAACGGTGTGTCAAACGAAAAAAGTAAGGAGCCTTTTTCTATTGTAAATTGAACAAGGATTCCAGAAATAGTTTTTGTTTGTAAAAAAACATTGGCGTACCATTTTTTTCATTAAATTTTCCCGAAGACCTATCCATACGCACGCCACTGGTGTAAGAAAAATAATATTTTTTACGTAAAAATATGTATCTACATTACCTATTCAAAGGTTCCAAATTTCATTTAAATATCTAAAGCAGTTTTAAAAATGTTAATAAATTTGGAACTTTTGATACAAATTTTGACACCCTGTATCTTTGTAACGAAGCATTTTTCGAATATAGTTTATATTACAAACTGATATTATTTTATGGTTCTCTGTCTGTCTCTAAAGTTTCCGGTTTCGAAAATGGACTACTCTGTATATTACGTACACGAGTATTCCCTTTTATAAGTTACAGTGCCGTTTCATTAAAGTTTCTAAAGTCAAAGGTCAAAGAGACCAAGTTCGAGTCTTACCACTCGTTACACGCCAAAGCAGTCGTACTCAAAGTATCTAAATAATGGAATAACGCTTTGAATAGGCAGCCTTTCAGATTGGGTATGAAGTTTCTTTACTAAATTTGGAAAGTACATTGCACTGCATCTCTCTGTAGTTCTTCATTTCAGTGTAAGTGTAAGGTGACAATATAACATGTGAAAAAATTGTATGTGCATATAGAGGCTAAGTACAAAAATTTTAACCACGTACTCAGGGAGATCTAAAAGACAATAAAAAATTATTTCGGAATGTTAAAAATGCATTCGTTCTTCGTTGCACACTGCTAAAACTACATTTTCACTCCTTGAAGATCCATCATAATTATTTAAAATTTAAAATTAGTCACTTATCTGTCATAAAATAACATAACCTAGAATACTGCATTGCTAGTTGCATACTCTCCAAACCCCAAAGAACATGCGAAGATAGTTATATTGTAGGGTCTAAGAAACATTTTTACAGAACATCGTATAACATCTTGGGTTGTTATAATTTAAAATATTACTAATTATTTTATGCAAACATCGTCGATTACTGTTAATATTGTTGCTATTATTAGTATTAACAGAATTTTATTCCCCAACAACACAAGAAGTTTAAAAATTTATCGCCGTGAAGGGTACCTTGCATTAGTGGCCTACAGATGTCGCCAGATGTAGTCTATGTACAAATACAAAAATATCTGAAGAGATAGTAAAAATGCATTTTCTATTACTTCTTTTGTAAAGTTGTAAATGAATACATTCTTTTTGCAAATATGTATGTTTACAATGTCAATGCAAAAATACTGAATATTTGTAAATTGTCAATAAAAACGTGAAATTACAACATGAAATGTGATTCATGCGTAGATTTATGAAACAAAAATGTAAAAATTAACCAATAGACGTTAGACAGTCAGCCCAAGTTTGTATCCCATTTAGGTCGTAATAACGTTTACATTATTTCAAAGCTATATGTTTTATTTCATCACCTTTGTAGCACGTATCCCCCTGTAACTGTTAAAAATAACGGCGATGTTATTTCTAACACGTTATGTAGAATTTTAACAAAGTTCCTTAAAGACAAGGAATTAGGTGTCGTTATTAACAACGCCGAAAATAGCGGCGCATTAAATTTACATTTAATTTGCGATTTATAAATGTACATCGAAAGTAAGTAAAATTTAAATCAAAACGGCCAACGAAGACAGATAAAAAATTTAAGTAATCCATTTGATTTGCCTGACGAAGAATTTAAAAAATATATATTTAGATTTAGTAGTTGTCAGTAGCTGCTTTCTGCAAGTTCCTTGAATACCATTATGCAGGTAACAGGCATGTGTATTCCCTGCTCAAATGATTGTTGACAATTTAATTATTGTTGTTTAATATGATAATTAATTAAATTATGATAGCTGTTTAAACTGTTCTTGACACAGCTTACTCAGTTTTTATGTGGTCCCTTATTTGTTGAGTTTGTGGAAACATCATGCAGGGTGAGGCAATTTTTTTAGACAAAGTTTAACAGAAGATAGAACACATGTTTTTAAGAAGAAAAGTTTCTATGATATAAACATATGTCATAGAGAGCTTCGTTTCCGAGATACAGGGCGTTGAATATAATTTTTTGTTCTCGAATTTTCATTATAACTTATAATGCTTATAATGCTTTTTGATTAAGGGGCATAAAACAAGCGATAAGAATGTTCAATAACTTGAACAGTGGCGGAGTGGTGGAGGTGCTCAACCCCTTTCTTAAACAGAACTTCTACGCCAATAACAATTTTTTTTTAAACTGTTGTCTTCATTACCTACATACAGTTTACCAAAAATAATGTCCCTTCTTCTGTTTCTAAATTCCTGTGCGTTTCCGAGTTATTTTGATTTTTAGCGTTTGATGTGGTACTAAATTAAGTAATTTATTTATTATCAATTATTGACTAAATATTTAATTCTTTCAACAAAAGCTACCTGAATAATGGTTTGTTAAGGATTCTAAAAAGCCAAAATCTCTTATTTTTATCTCTTTCCAATGTAGTCAAAATAAATATTTATATCAAGCCATACTCAAATACAAGGCTTTTATAAGTTGTTTGTTTAACTAGCATAAATTGAGCTAACTGTAGGCGAACTCGTAAATCTTGAGGTAGCAAATTTTGGACAGGAGTATAGTGATATGGACGGAGATTCTCTTTCTTTAAAATTCTCCAGATAGACGATTGGCTTATTCCTGTTGCCAGATTTTAACCGACGAGTACTGATATATGGATTTTCCTAAATACGAACTAAAACCTCTTCTTCATCATCGACGCTGATATTTTTTGGAGCACCATTTAAGCTTTTAGGACGAAAACACCCTGTTTCGCCTAGGTGGATAAAAATACGTCTGAACAGTTTGTGATTGGGTTGTCTTAGATAATTCTAAATACCTTCTGGTTGCACCAAGTCTACTATAATTTGATTGAGCAAAAACACAAATTATACGCATTTCACTGTTGGAAAATTAATTATGTCGTGGCATTTTCTTATTTTAGAATTTTTACTACAAATAATACACCCTTACTTGTTTACAGTAAAATTGTCAAATTTCTTTACACGAAAAACTGATAAGTGCTGACACAAGCCTACTTGAAAAAAGTTAATGTAATAACGGTGGCTTAGGAGTCTTTACGCTGAATGTTTAAAATACAAATAACTCAAAAACTGATAGAGTTGCATGAAATAAACAAGAGTACCTTTTGTATTCAAAATTGAACTGCCTTTTAGATTTTCTAGCTCACCTTGTAATTTATTAAGTAACAGGGTATAACTAACGCCCTGTATAAATAGTGTTAAATTCAGCATAAAATTCGTAATTCTCATGCCAAAAAGTCGCCAATTTTCAAGACGATACTGCTTAAAATCACAAACTTATTAAGAAATTTCAAATTAAAATTCCAACTTTAAATGCCCTGTATCTCGTAAATCTGCAACATTTGTATAAGACATGTTAAGCTCAATCGCCATATTGTGGTGTGTAGTATCTTCAGTTCAGAGATTGCCCATTCTTAATGAATCACCCTGTATACCTTGAGAAAGAGGAAGTTCTTCAGTACCAAAACTTCAGCGAAACTTTTCAAATGACCTTTATGCTTTACTTTATTTTTAATTTCGAATATGCTAAGCATGAGTGATATGTTCTATAATTTGTGCACAAGAATATGCTCAGTTCACTGAAAAGTTATAAACTTCAATATTAAAGATAAAGAAATTTTAAAAAATTAGTGAGAGTGGTTCAACTAAATATTAAGTGAAGGTTACTGTCCTCTTAATTTGTAATGGACAATATTAATGGTCCTTAGTACCTCAGTATTTAATTGTGCAAAGAATTTTAGATGATATAGAGTAAGCAATCATGTAAGTTTAAATTTCACAGACAGTTATGTCTCAAAAAGATGGGAGATATGGGGGTTTGATAAAAAATGATAGTTTTTTATATATCAAGGGAGTTATGAGGATGTTAATTATCGAGGGCAACAGATTGATAATTTGCCCGAGATTATTAACATCCAATAACTCACGTGAGAGATAAAGATTTTTATTTCATACTAATGAAACATGATTTACCAAATTTCGTATTATTTCATACTAATGAAATATGAAAACCAAATTTCGTTGATTTTCAAAATTAAATGAACGTTGCTTAATAATTAAGTAGGCAAGATTGCTATGGATATATCAACTGACAACTTTTCAACTTAACCCTGTTAAAGTGTACAAGAAAATTACATAATGAATACAATAATTAAATTAGATGAGAAGTAAATGTGCTGTTAAGAATAAGTTTACAAATAATTAAGATAATAAAAGAACATGAATATAGAATGAATTTTGTTTGGACATGACCAAGGAAAGAGTAACCGAACAAAACGTTGATTGAATTAAATAGAAAACAAACAATATTAATTTGATTGAAAATACAATAAAAGCTTTAATTTATTTTAAAAAATAGGTAACGAAAAATGTTTATATTCGGCTGGCAAATCATTATACAGCTTAGGAGCATTGTAAGAAAAGCTTATAGGATACAAAGAAGTGGTGTGGTTTTTTATTTCCAAATAAATGGGATTTGAAATTTGTGGATTTGTGAAGTTTGTTTAATTTAAAGAATAAATATGACAGTGTACCAGAATTTATTATCCTATCGGGCAATGCATAAAAGGTGCATCTGCCTTAATTTGTCAAGCTTTAAATTTCGATAATCATGAATGCATTTGCTAATCTCACCATATTTTCTTTAGTAAGCAAATCTAAAACACGAATTCTGAATTTTCTAAAGTCTGTCTGAATCATTTTTTGTAACAGCCAGTCCATATACACAATCCCCATAAGAAATTTTAGAAACAATGAGAGCGTTGCAGATATTATTAACTTTTAGATCAGTACACATAATATTTCGACGAGGAAAGAGTTGTTTTAAAATGGCATAAGAGGACTGACACAAGTAAATTACATGCTTAGAAAATCTTAGATTTTCATCAAACCAAATACAAAGATTCTTGCATTCAGCGACGACATTAATAGGCTTACTGTCAATTGTAATAAACAAGGAAGATTTATCATAATTTTCGATTTGTTAGGATTTAATTTTAAATCATGTGCAATGGATATATTTAGAAGCAAATTTAAATCATTGTTAATAGTTTCGGTGGCTAAATGTAGATCCTCAAATGGAAAACAATGATACACTTGAGAATTGTCAGCAAAGTGGTGAATATTGCAAATCTTAAAAGACTGGTTGAAATCAGATATACATACAGGCTGTATCACATAAGAGGGCCACTCCCATGTATCTCGTTTAATATGCGAGACACGTCAAAAATCTTTAATTGTTTTTTGTTGCATTTTTGGAGGCCTTCATGCTCGTAAAAACAAATTTGAGATCCATGGCCACCTTTATGAGTAATAACAAAAAAATCTGTAAAGTGCCCAAACTTTAAGGCTGTCTAACTTTTTTATTTTAAGAGATAGAGAAAACTTACTGGTAATAAATTTTTATTGCAAAATTGATACCTTCCACCTGATATTAACAGATTTTTTAAATATCTTATGTGGTTCGCTGCGCCCTCTAGGCGGATAATTTTTTTTTTTATTGAAGCAGGCTATGGCCACAAAAAATTGTGTTTTTTCGTCTTTCATGCAATATACTACATATTGCCCTTATCTTTCGTGTTTATTAAATTTTTTTCAATTTTAGTTAAAAAAATGTACCTAAATATTTTCGTGTTGCTCAAGATAATGTAGAACCTGTTTTAAAGACGCCAATTGCAAAAAAAATAATAAACAGAATGTACTTTTTTATGCAAAATACAGAGTTTTACGAGCATAAAGGCCTCCAAAAATGCAACAAAAAACAATTAAAGATTTTTGACGTGTCTCGCATATTAAGCGAGATACATGGCCCTCTTATGTGATACAGCCTGTATATTTTAAAATAACAGACGACTGAGTATAGAACCTTGAGGAACACCACATTTTATTGGAAGTAAATTAGATATTTTAGAATCAACAATAACTTGTGTACGATTAGCCAAATAGTTACGAATTAGGGACACAGATCATCAAAACCATAATAAGAAAGTGTGCTACATAGTATATCGTGGTCCGAGGAATCAGACGCTTTACTTTCAAGACATGGTATGTATTTATTCTTCCACGTTTTAGTATAAGTGATATTGATTTATTTTTCTTAAGCTACCTTCAGAGAACGATGTACTGTTACCAGCAACACGAAGTCACGTTACTTTCAGACAATGAAATTAATTGTATTCGCTTGTTTTATGAGGGAGGTTCTACAGTCTGAATCTTATAGTCCTAATTCCCTGTGAAGTAAGTGGCCCATGTTAAAATCAATGATGACAATTTATAATAATACAGATGGGAGAAAGTTTCATGAACTGGAAAAGTTTCGCAAACGAAAAAATAAAGGCTATGAGCCAAAAAAGTTTAAAGTGTTTAGTCGGGATGACATTGCCAAATCTTTGAATAATGCTTCCGATGAAGAACATTTACTATATAAGGTAATGCAAGTCATAAGAATTACACATGTATTGCTCTATGTACAGATGATTCTGATTATGGGTTATTTCGAGGGCTGTAGAGGTCAAGAACTATTGAATATGACAATGAATCATATTAAAGACATTCTTTGGACATCATAATCGGACAAACAGTTCTAAAGATTTTGTCTTAGATCGGCGGATAGTAATAAGCAATACACTTCCTTCTTCCTTAATGTCATGTAAGCATAAGTCGCACAATTCACATCTTCTACAAGAGCCAAAGATACCGTAAATGTCTACCACCTTCAAAAATAAATACGTATGCATAATAATGACATGTCTGTAAAATAAAAATAACTAAATTTTAAATTATTTATTTATTATAAATATTATTAACACAATTTTCAAATCCGATAATTAGACATTTGGTGAACATATATAAGGGAAGCTAGGTACGAAAGTAACATATTTTTGTAAAGCCGAATAAATAAAAAATTTACAAATTTACAAATTTATTTACTATAAGTCGTTTGCTTGGTATTTTATATATAGAAGAAAAATAATATTGAAGTAATTAAAGTTCATATTGATGTACAATTAATAAAAAAGTAGAGAGTGTACGTCGTTACAACCTACCGAATGGTATGGGTCAAAAGTAACAGAACATGGGGACGTTTGTAACATATGAATAATGGGTAATAACTAGGTAGAGAAAGTTAGTATTTACAAGGTATTTGTTTATTGATTATACCTATACAAAAGTAAGTTGTAGTCCAGGTACATAATATATTTTTTTATTTCAAAAAAAAAATAAATAAATAAATAAATAAATAAATAAATAGAATAACGAAACAAAAATATAAAATAATATTTTTTTTGGTAATAACAAAGAATCCTATCCCTATATGGCTTTTGCACGGTTGTCTGTTGCCAGACTCGTCCATATTCCATATTTAGGATAGACCAAGTTTTTTCCAATCCATAACAATCTTTCCCACGATCTGCTGTTCGTTGTCTTTTGTTAGATATCCTAAATAAAGAGAATGAATTTGTATATTGCCACACAGTATAACAAATACTGAAGTAATTATCTGGGTATCTACAGAATTATCATTTTAAATATGACAAATACGATCATAGGAATTAAATATGAGGGACGGTTGTAACATGTTACAATCGTCCCCCTATGGCATTGTTACAATCGTCCCATTACGCATTTTTCACGCGATTGACAGAATACATGCTTAAAACTTTTTTTAACGATTATTTTTAATTAAAATACCATGCTTAGGTTATAGCCAATATTGGTATTTACTGAAGAAGCCAATAATATAACTCAAAATAACGTTCAGTTCTAGGATTATGATGGATTAAGATAAAGAATGAAAACTTACTTTGCATATCATTTTGCACCGTGGGGGTCTTAACTCGAACTAAAACACACTACGGATATTATTGTTCAAATAAGTTAATGTAGATTTCACTGCCGACTCTATGATGATATAATATCATAGACAAACCTCTTTAGAAAGACAATAGGCTTACTGTTACAACCAATTCGTGTTACTTTCGTACCCGGTCTCCCCTACTCACTACTTGTGTAGTACATTTTGAATTTTTCTTTAGTTTTATTGGGTCCACACATCTGAAAAAATAAAGATTAATTAAAAAAGCCCTTGCGCCAAACGGATCAGTCAAGGATTATTTTCGAAAATAAGTTTGTCTAACCAACAAATATCACACTGAAAAAAGCAGATAAGTAAAAAATAACAAAAGTCACATCATCTCACTCACTCCCTTATTATTGACGTTTCGAAAAACTCTCTGTTTTCTTTCTCAAAATAGTAGTAAAAGTATAGGGCAATCCAACGAACTGTCAAATCACTTTAAAAATGACGGCTGTAGGAAAAACAACTCGACATATGACAAGCAGAAATTTGTGCTTTTGTGTAGAACTTTTAGTTATTGATCTGTGTGTAGAACTGTGTGTTTTGCTCATTATATTTTATACTTATTTCGGAATACCAAGTATAATTCAGACTATCATAATGGTTTTGTTTTGTTGTATTATGAATTGTTGGAGTAGAGGACAGCGAGAAGATCGAATTAGATTTTTTAGGATTCCTGCTGCATTGAATTATAAACAGAACTGATCTCAATAAACTATCATATAAGACGGCAAAAGTGGCTTAGTGCAATAAAACAGCAAGACCTAACTCAAGAAAAAATTAAATACAGTGTACAAGTTTTAAATATATTATTTATAAATAGGTACCTAAGTTCTTTTTTCTCTCCAACTAGTAGCATAATTACACCCCCGCCAGTCCTAGCAATTCAGAGTCTTGGAGAATACTATATATAATATTAATAAAAAAATATATTGATAACAATATTGGCAGTTATATATAATTAATTAGTAAACTGTTACAGAGGTACGTATTTGATTTTAACAATTATTTATGCATAGATACATGGCAGAATTTATTTTCAGTTAAAGAAAAATTCTGCGGGGGCTTGAAATTCTTAATAATGCCACTGTTTCCAATTCACATATATTTGACAAAAATTATAAATAATAAATAAAAGTCCATTTGATAGAAAAAATCTAAAATATATTTAATAAAAAATATTAAAAATAAGTTATATATACAATTCTAAAAAAATTGGGTACATAGATAAATAATACAAAATGTTTAATAATCAATTGGTTTTTTGATATTTTAAATAATTGCGGCATTGCAATAATAATTTAAAGTTTGTTACAGCACAACAAAAAAATTAGCAGCAGGGAAAATCTAAATTTAATGCACACAGTTCATTTTTGATTAGTCAACTATTTCTTGCCTCGGCCCATTTGAAAGAAAAAATTTGTAGATATACCGAAGTGCAGTGAATACTGAGAAAAATAATAATTTTACGAATATTCGGCAACTAGAACGTTTTACCTAAAATATAAACCCACTTTTTCTTATTATAATGAAAATATATGAGAAATAGGCTCATATTACACTTTCTAATATGAGATATGAAAGAGTTGCTGATCTGGCAGGAACTAGGGGACCCCACTAATCGCAGGGCCCTGCCCAGTGCCCAATGGAAAATAGGGGCCTGCATAGGTAGGTATATATTACTTTTACATATAAATATTGCAGATATTTAAAATTTCAGAAAACATTAGTACAACACTACATTTTCGTTTATATCTACCCATCTTGGTCTCTGACAACGTTGCAGTGGTAATTTGATAACCTAAATGCAATGTAGGAATCCAATCAAGATGTAAGTTATCTGTTAAAGCAGCCGGTTTACCTGAAATATATGCTTTTAAATTGTTGTATATAACTTTTTATTAACTAACACTGTATTTAATTTTTTCTTGAGCTAGGTCTTGCCGTTATATTGCACAAAGCCACTTTTGCCGTTTTATATGAGAGAGTTCATTGAAATCAGTTCTATGTCTATAATTCAATGCAGCAGGAAACCTAAAATATCTAACTTGATCTTCTCGCTGTCCTCTACTCCAACAATTCATAATACAACAAAACAAAACCATTATGATAGTCTGAATTATCCTTGGTATTCCGAAATGGGTATAAAATATAATGAGCCAAACACACAGTTCTACACAAAATCACAAATTTCTGTTTGTCATATGCCGAGATGTTTGTCCTACAGCCGCCATTTTTAAAGTGATTTGACAGTTCGTTGGATTGCCCTATTAAACGTATGTCAAGTTTGACAGTTTATCTGCTTCCATAGAGATGTTAAATTTTATGTCACAAATAAATAGCATTTTGAATTCCTTTACGTGATAAAAATATCGGTTGTGATCAATGGTGGATGTTGGAAGATTTGCATATTTGCGGAAAATTTCCAAAAAATGTACACCTCCTATATCTCCTCTTGGTAATGTAAATAATCTAGGCACATTAGTTTTGGTATTGGGAATAGTCACTTTAATGAACGGCTTAGCATCTTCAATGTTTTTTTCTGTGAGACGTACTAAATCTTTAACGTGAATAATTAGACAGTGGTTTCTTTCCTCCAGAAAGTTATAGTTCGTTTCGCATTTGTCCCCGAGAGAATTAACATACTTTCATTTAATCAACTTTAAGGAACTAAAAGCAATTGTATATTTAGTATTTTCCCTTTCTCAAAGCAAATAATAAATAACGTTATAAACCTCGACGAATGCGAAGTGGCGTGTTTCTCGTCAGAGAAAACTCATAGAATATATTCTACGAGAAACTTATCCTTATGAGAACAGCCTTTATTTATTACTTACATAATCATAATGGAGTAACAAGTTCGCGGAAATTTAGCAGTGTTTTGTTAGTAACTGGTCTGGCATATTTTCAAGTTAACTCGGATCGCATTTCATTGTATTCATTGTTTCTAGCTACAACTGCTGGAAAACTAACTTAATAATTTGGATTGTGGTGAAATTACAAAACGAATTATGAAATCTTTTCAACGGTATACAGGGTGTATAGGGATAGAATACTTGATTGTGAGTCGATCGCAGTTAGTAAAGTAATAATAGTTAATATTTTTTAATTTAACCGTGCTCTTTTACAATTATTGAAGTGTAGATGAAAAACAAACCTTTTCATAACAAATATTTATATACTTGTTTTTATTAGGAATGAATGGATTATTTAAATGATTTAATCAATAATATACAAAGTGGCTTCGTTACTTACCTAGAACTTCATAAACATGGTTTTTCTACTTTGTAAAAGCGAAGAGACAAATTTAAACGTGGATTTTATTTAAACCTTTGTGTGTAGGTTTGTTCAGATATAATTAAAAACCTACCTAAGGAATGCTCTTTTAGTTCTTATGAAAAGTTTCTTGATAAACATTCTAAAAATTAGGGAAATTAATCTTAACACGTTTAAATATGCAGGGAGCGCATTCGCCAAAACAGAGGACAGCCGTTCAGCATGTAATAAAAATGGTTTAAGAAATGAAGCGAAAATTTTCAAATTGGTTTTTGTCAATATTTCAAAAGTTTTAAAGATTTTTTTTTTAATTTGGTATTAGGAGTTTTTTTGAGGGCCATATCATATCGTAAGCTCACCCAGTAAACACATATACGTTAGAAAAACGTTTATAATGCCCATACAACGTTTGAAAAAGGCGTGCCTTTTTTACGTACAATCAACTTAAAAATGTCGCGGTTTTACACGTTTCTGGTAACCAAAATACAAACGTTTAATATTAGTAAATTGGAACGATCATTTTTAGTCATAATAAGCTTTAAGTTTTACGTTTAATAATGACATTTTATTAAGGCTTTTAACTAACGTAAATTAAACCTTGTTATTTTAATGTCCAAAAAGATGTTTTAGATACGTGTTTTTTAACGTGTTTTACAACGTTGTTTTTGGATCCTTCTGGTGGCATTGTACAGGGTGGTCCAGAATTATGTACTATAAGTGCTAGATTAGATAGTAGGTACGTTAAAAAATAAGGGTATTATATACATATATTTAAAAATTAAGTAATGAGGTACACTTAATCCTGTAAAACCGAAAAATAAAAACACTTCTTTAAATATCTATAACACATAACTAACTATAATACTTTTATAATGAATTTACTTATTTTAGGTTTTAGTACAATTAATTTTATGTTACCACTTATTCCATCCCTTTAAGATTAAAGCGTTGTTTTGAGTGGTAAGTATTTTTTTGAAGTACATAATTTCAAATTTAAAAAAATACTATCCAAAACTACCCTTTAAACATAAGTGATTGAATAAGTGGTAACAAAAAATTAATTATCCTAATATCATTTACTCACCCCATGAGCCCATTATTCAAAAGTATTTGAGACATTTAAAAAAAATGATTTTTATTTCATCCCTCAGAGGGTTATATCTTTCTTATTATTGAGTTTTCAACAAAAATGTATGTAAAATAGTACCCTTATTTTTTAACGTGCCATATGCTCTAGCATTTACGGTACATTCTGGACCACCCTGTATTAAATAAATAATTATCAGGGAATTAATATAATATAAATAAAATAGTTACAAAATCTTCTCTCATTTAATCTTGTTCCTATTAATAATTATTATCGATATTCCAATAGTGTGGCTCGAATGTTGAATTCACTATACGTCTATAAATAAGAGTAATAGAAAATATCAATACCTATTGTTTAATTTTAAATTTAGGTAGGTAACAATAAATAATTGGTTCTAATATCAGTAATAGTTTATTAAATAAATAATAATACGTACATAATACAAACAAAATATAAAAATACCAAAATAATATATCTTATTTATGCCACTGATTGGAACCTAAAAACAATGAAATTAGGTCTGAACAAGTTTCAAATCAATAACTTCACTTACATTGGATAATATAGATTATTTAAAGAAAGCCTAAACTTTAAACATGTCTAAGTTTAATCTATTATAGTTATAAATATAATAATAATGCTAATAATAATAACCTAATATACATTTAATATGACCACGTAGTAGATAGTCAAGAAAGGAAATAAAAAAGTTAAAATCATTCCCAATCATGATTAGAAATATGTCACTGTATCTTAAATTTTAGTATAAAGTAAAAAAATTACCAAGTCATAATAATTGTTACCCATTTTACAAAGTAATTTAACGTAGGCATGTACGAGTACAAAATTCACACGCCTACTTTTACTAATTTTGTCATCGTCATTGTAAGTATTTTGAAACATAAGTAGGAAAAGTTATAGTGGAATAAATTTAGATTCCATTACATAATTATTTGTAACATGTAATGCAAAAAAAAACCTAATATTCTTATATTAATAAAATAAAATTAAATACTTATAGAAGTAGGTATACTTACCAAAATAAAATAGAGAAATATTTCAAGAATCGCAGTAGGTACGTACAGTGATGAATATGCAACTAACAAACTTTTACAAAAAAGAACTCGAAATAGTATGTGTGTAACACGTGATATTTATCTACCAATAAGATCATTAAATTCTTATAGAACGTTTAACGGCATTATAATTGACACGTGTAATAAACGGCAATTCGCTTCCTTATTTCAATGAATGACATTTTTTGTTAAAAAAGTACGTATTTTAAACGCTATGTTAGACCGTTACTTTTCTAACCATAAAATAATGGTTGATATTGCAACGTAACACGAATTATCAACCAATGGTACGTTGACAATACGTTTAAATAACGTATGTGTGTTTACTGGGCACGTACAGGGCGCTGTTTACAGTATGTGTTTGCCGACATAATGGGATTAAACTGTTTTGTAGGTATGTTTACTGCATTTCACTATAACGCAATTCAATCCCCAATCATTTTCAAGCAAAAAAGGTATACTGATTAATTTCGATAAACCGCCCGATTTTCGAGATATTCGAACTTCAATCATTCAAAGCGCGTTGACTTTATGATAACAGTAATCAATATTCATTAAAACTAACTCAAGTAGTATTTGACATAAAAAATTGGTGCTAATAAAACATTGAGCTCTTACATGGTGGCAAATGTCAGAATTTGTCAAAAAACTAAGTATCAGTTGGTTTTATGTTAAAAAAACAGTAAAAAATATACCGACACATAATACATTAACGAATTTTAAAATGTGAGGCATGATTTGTGTATATGTCAAATAAATTGAAATAACTATGCCACAACTAGAAGGTATTTTCAACTGTACTCAAACCACAGACAGCCAGATCGTAACATTTATCATAGACTTTTCATCCAATCAAACGGCGGAATTTCATCCTAAGCGAGAGATGGTCGTCCAAAAATAGTGACTGTCCAACAGGAAGAAGACATCTTGGTGAGTGTAGTTGATAATCCTGAGATAAGCACAAGGCGCTTACGTGCAGCAACAGAGGTGAATAAAACAACAATTCTAAAAGTTCTCCATGACGAAAGACTTTATATGTATCATTTTACCCCTGTCCAGAATTTGTTGCCTCACGTTTTACCTTGAAGAATAAACTTTTGCAACTTTTTATTATAAAAGCAAGGTAACGAACCTGCATTCCTAAACAAGACAGTGTTTCAAAATGAGGCCACTCTTATGGGGCGTTGATTATTCAACTGGAGAAATAACCACACTTGGGAACAAGAAAATCCTCATTTAGTGAAACAAATATATTTCCAGCATGAATTTGCCATAAATATTTGATGTTGCATTGCTGATGATTTTTTAAGTTGGACCATATGAATTGCTAGCTCGCCTTAATGGTGGCACGTATTTGAAATTTCTACAAAATCATTTTATAGGTTTATTAGATGTTCCACTAGCAGTTAGATAAGATATGTGGTATATGCACGTTGGTGTACTTCCCCTTACTGGTTAGAAATGTCTTAAAAGTATACTTTACACATATATAGATAGGTCGTGGTAGCGAATTTCCTTGGTTACCTCGCAGCCCCGACCTTAACCCCTCTTCATTTGGAGCCATTTGAAAGACTTTTAAGATTTAGTTTATAAAGAACTTCTATTCCGCGAAGACCTTCTTCAAAAGATTCAAATTTGTGGTGTTTTTTAGGTAATAAAACACGTAGAGCCAAAGTAACATCAAAAATAAAATTATTGATGTTTTATTTATCCACTTATACTATTTAAATTTTCCTCAAATAATATAACAACTTTTAAAATTCATTTGTATGACACATTATTTTGCTATTCTAACCCCACATTTTAACAATTATTTTCACATACTTATAAACAAAAGTGGATAATCTTATACACGGAACTATGCAAGTTTGTTATAACAATGTAATACGTATCTTGAAAGATTTCTGTATCAAAAAATGTGTTGGTTAGACCGCTTTCTGTCGTTATATATTCATTTTACTTCGATACCGTTGAATATTCGCAGGTGGCCTGAGATAACATTCCTGTTACTTGCTAAACTCCAATTATTCAGTCCTTAAATATCTAAAATTACTTGTATTTGTAGAAAACACTATTTCAAGAATACAGCGCTCTTAATGTAATTCAGGACAAGGAAGATACTTTATTTAAAGTAAGACTAAATTTACATAGAGGAATAAGAAAATATATTCATGTTAAAAATGGACATTTAGCTTTGTTATTAAAATAGTTTTTTACTGTAAATTTGTTGTTCATTACTAAACTATTCATTTCAAATTTTTGTTGTTGTTTTAATGAATATTGTTAACTGTTATCATAAAGTCAACATGCACTGAAAGATTGAAGTTCGAATATCTCGAAAACGGAGGCGGCTTATCGAAATGAAACAAGTATGCTTTTGTTGCCCAAAAATGATTGGGGGTTCATCTGTGTTATAATGAAATGCAATAAAACCCACTGTAAATAGCGCCCTGGTATATTGAAAGTGAGCTACGATATGATATGCCTCTCAAAAAAACTCTATAGTCAATACCAAATTTAAAAAAAATAAAACTTTTTAAAATATCGAGAAAAATCAATTTGAAAATTTTCGCTTCTACACCCTGTATCTTTTTTTAATATTGACATTTGGATTAAGACAATATGCCTCACACGGTATATTTTAATATTTAAAATCTACAGTTGGCCTATGGCACATTCATTAAGACCAGCCTGTATATCATATACATAAAATATATCAGTAATTTATTAAATAACAAAAAAATATGTAAAATTAGACCAACTTTTTTAGTGCCTGTTGTAAGAGAATCTTTTGAAATTTTAATCAAATGTTTTACCATACTACTATATTTTATTCTGTTTACCATGCATATCTTTATAAACATGCATTATCGATTTGTCTATAATTTTTCAGGAATTGGGTCATAAACAGGCCAAGGTCTAACTGGGTACTTTCAGATGCACTGTTGACATAATTATTCTATGAATTGACTCGTTTACAAAATATAATGTATGATAACATAATAATAATAACACTCCGTCAAAACAGTTTTTGAACTTGTTTAAATTTCATTAAATCTCTATTGGTGAGAGAAACAACTAAGAACTAATGTTAAAAGTTGAAGGTAGATTTAATTACAAATACGTCAGCAGTTCAAACAAAATCGCAAAATTCATTTTAAAGAGTGTCATTATTATTGCAAACGATTGTACGTACTAAAACCAGAAATCACATGTTTAAAAAATATCAAACCTTATTTAGGAAAAGATTGGGGTTCCGTATTCTTGAAATAGTGTGTTTTACAAACACATGATTTTAAACATTTAATAACTGAAATATCTAAGGCTTAATAAATTTTGGGAATGTTATCTCATGTCACCTGGGTATCATCAAAGATCAACAAAAAACTAGTCCAACCAACAAAGTTTTTAAGGTCTGAAATATATGAAAATATCTGCATATGTATATATTTTGTAAAATTTAACTGTAGATGTAAATATTCTTGCAACACAAAATTACTTAATACCGTATTGTTTTCGTATAAATTTGTGTGCCGCATATTTTTGAGAACGTACCCGATTATACTTCTGCTGCAGCAAATACGCTTGCCCCGCAGCACATACGCATGTGCCAGATCAAAATGCTCGATTTCTATTGACTATGACGAATTTACGAATCCACCTGTTTCATCTCCAGAGCTATTACTATATGTATGCGCGCGGAAAAATTTCGGGTGTATCTTTTCGCTAATTTAATTGTGAATGTTATTCGGTCAGTGGTCGCGCGGTTTAAGACGTCGGTACTTGAATCGAGGTGACTAGATCGCTGTGGGTTCGACCTCCGCAGCCGGTTGACCGTATATAAGCTATATTCGTGGAGAGGATTGACTCCCTTTCTGCGGTTATGGAAGGGTAGGAATGTTGGCTTGGGTCAATGTGAGAGATTGATATCGGTTGACATTTGACTACCCCCCTAATTAAAGAGGTTTTCCAGGTTTCCCTCATTCCTGTAGTGAATGGTGGTTAAGGCCTACCAACGCAAGTCATTCCTGGGAGCAAATGCGCCCTGTTTAATAATAATATGCCGCCTCCTCTCACGCACAAGTCTTCGACTTCTGAGCTAATCCTCGTGATTAGAATGAGGGGTAGAGATATTATTATTATTATATTTAATTTCGTTCTTAAGAATGGAGAATAATTCAAGCTTCACAGCGTATTCCCAAAACCGTAACTGCCCTAATTTAACAAGTGAGGTTTATCGAATGATAAAAGGATTAGGGCGCGAGACCAAAATATGAATGTATGTGATGCGGTTGAAAGTTGAAGTATATAGTTCATTAACAATAATGCCCGTAAGTAGCATACAGGGTTAACTATAATTAAGTACAAACATTTTAACCACGTGCTCAGGAAGGTCTGAAAGACAATACAATAATTATTCCAGAATTTTAGCTCGATATTTAAAAAATAGGTCAATACCCTCTTTTTCTACGGTAAGGCGCCTATGATAAGCATCGACTGAGATGGCTTAGATCCATAGATAAAGCTTACACCTGTCAACAATATCTACTACCATGCGGTCATTTTTTTGCAGCATTTCTAAATGTAGAAACGACAAAAATTACCTTCACTATTTTGCGTTCGTATTTCATTATTTCGTTATAAATTAGCAAAACTACCACATTTTCATTCATTACAACCACTCACTACCCATAAAACACACGTCCCGTAGGTACATCTTGAACGGAATGCTTAAGAAATAATTGAGAACTATATTTACTCATACACTTTTTACAAGTGCATTAATTCACAAAACTATTATATTTCTTTATTAAGGTTTTTATATGTTCTATGACGGTTTAAAAAAAGACGCTATATTTACGAAGATACCATCAACTTCTGTTTTACGCAAGATAAAAAAAATAAGGAATTCTAAGAAGAGAGACTTACACAGTTCGAAACAGCACAGTTTAATGTACTACCAATTAAAATTGCACATTTCAGAGTCTATAAATAAAAAAGTTATGACGAGTTGAAGTGACAGGATTACGTACACCGCCCGAAAATCGTGTTTTTTGTTACATTATTTCTAATAACTAAAAAACGAATATTCAAAAACAAATTCCGATTCGATTGTGCATAACAATAATAGTGAGTATAGCAAAAAATCGAAAACATTTTTTCAATTTTAACACCCTGTAGAATGAAAAAGAAGCAAAATTGAGTAAGGCCTGTTGGGCTCAATCGCTTTATTTTGACATTAACAATCTCCCTTTAAGCCAGAGAGAATAGAAAATAAGAGTAGTTATTTCTTACTATAAAGTTGGCAACAAAAGGAGGCAGCGCCTCGATGGGCATCTGTAGTGAATTAAACTAAAAAGCGGGATATTCGAATTCATTTCCTACTTACATATTTTTTCTGAAAGGAAAATATTTTACATTGTAGCAAGAAACTCATAATAATATCACACATTTTTAGGATAATTGATACAAATTATCATTTGTGATATTATTATGAGTTTCTTGCTACAATGAAAAATATTACCTTTATATTATTAATATACATATCTCACAATTACTCTTTATAGGGACTTTCTTAATAAATATAATAAAGTCATGAAAGAATAATAATTTTTTTATTAATGTTAACACATAAATACAAACAACCAAGGATAGAAATGCAAAATAAATAATTTTATTGTAATTAAATTTTGTGACTGCAATCTATTACAATACTAATGGCACTCCCTCACATCAGTTTTTGAAATATTGGAAGTTCTGAATAGAAATTTCATTAGATCCTTATTAATGAGTGGGACGATTAAGAACTGTTGAAAGTAGATTTCATTACGAATGCGTTAGCAGTTCTAAATAAATTGTCAAATTCCTTTTAATGAGTGTCATTATTATTGCAATAGATTGTACCTAAAGCCAGTTACGGACGATGAGTGATAATATATTTATATTTTTGTAATTAAAAATACATAGTAAACCACATAGGTACCTATTATATATTATGGCGGATATAATATAATATATTATAATTATCGCTCACCATCCGAAACCAGCTTAAATAATACGTACAGATTACTCACAAAATTGTATTTATTCTTCATGAAATGTTAATTCCTTAAATGTGAACACCTAAAATCTAATAATATATTGAACATAAACTTTAATAACACGAATTACTATTTTTAAGTTACATTTACTACAATCACAGATAAAAAATCAAAAATAAACTGTATGCCTGCATTACGAATTATTGTTTTGTTGTTGATTGCTTGTGCAATTAGTAATTTGATATTTGACAATTTTGACGTTAAATGTCTATACGCGCAACTCCAGATGCGCAGGGAAGCGCTTGTATTAATGTTGCCAATGTTGCCATGCTTTCAAATGGTCTTATTTTAATTTGTCTATGCTTTAAGCTATGTACCATTGTTAATGACCCTGTATATTTAAAATAGTTTTTATTATAGTCGTCCCTCCTACAAGCACATACAAATAATAAATGTAAATGATTATTATACAACAAATATTCTTATCTTTCTCCTACAAAGTCAGAAATTATGCGCACTCACAAACACTTAATAATTTAAAGCAATTCAGTTTTTTGTTTCTTCCGACGATTGAGAATGATCCCATTATCTATTTCGAATTTTTCCATGATTAAAGAATGGAATTATAAAGTTCCCCAAATCTAGCTCTAGATATTCATCATGTTTCATAAGCATTTGTGTTTCTAAATAAATAAAAAATAATAAAATTTACCTTATAGATAATTTATGTCTATTATTAGTAGATATCTATATACTAATATATTCCTAATATCCTTAAAAGTATATTTAGGAAGAAATAATCGGAAGCATTTCTTATTGACTTCATTGTATGATGAATAATAATTTTATTATTTGACTCTGGTTTTATTTCAATAGCCCTGAGGAAGATCTAGACCATTAACTATTGTCCTGTTTTCCGATTATTTCTTCCTAAATACACTTTTAAGGATATTAGCAATATATATATATATATATATATATATATATATATATATATATGGTTGTAAAATTTCTCCGGGTTCTTCTCCGCGATGAATCTGCATGGTCTTCAAAAGAACCATTTGTTTGACAACGTTTCGGTAAAATCTCATTTACCATCTTCAGGTCTTCTTACTTCTGCTTCGCGTTACTACGTTCGGCTTACTGGAAGATGTTTGTCCACTTGGTGAGTTATATACTGTGCTTTCGTTCCGGTGTGTGGTTTTCTTCGCATGGCTGCGCGTCACGGGTCTTGCGTTTAATGGTGCTGTGGGTTCTTGTGTTCTGCTTGGCCTACTCTCACCGTTGCGTGTCACTGTATATATATATATATATATATATATATATATATATATATATATATATATATATATATATATATATATATATATATATATATGTAAGTAATAAATACATTGAAACTTTGGTGGTGAATATACACCTATGAAGTGAGTCTTTAGACGTAGCCATATTTGATTATAGTCAGAGGCGTCCGATTCTAAGATGGAGAAAGGGGGTCGATTTTCCAAAAAAAAGTATTAGCGATATTTTTTAGAAAAAAACTAGTAAGATATTCTTAATCAGCACCTTTAGAAACCCCCTTGTACAAGATTACATCGTTGTGGGTTCAAAGGTGTTTCAGATATGGGCCGTCGAAAAACAATTCTTTCTCAAATTAAAATAATTCATATCTGTAAAACGGGTTCTCAAATGAAAAAATGTATTCTTTATTTTTTGTTCAGAATTATATATTTTACTGGTATGAAATGATTCCTCAACAAAATAATAATTTCTGATTATTTTGTTTAAATAATAAAAATAATAATAATAATTTCTTATTATTTTGTTTTCAATTTGAAAAATGGTAAATACCTATGTACCAATTAGAATTTTTGCCTTATTAAATAAAATAACAGTTATTTTGTTGTGGAATCATTTCATACCAGTAAAATACCAGTAAAAATTCTGAACAAAAAATAAATAATACATTTTTTACATTTGTGAGCCCATTTTACAGATAGAAATTATTTTAAGTTGAAAAAAATTGTTTTTCGACGGCCTGTATCTGAAACATATTTGAACCCACAACGGTGTAATCTTATACAATTTCTAAAGGTGCTGATTAAGAATATCTTACTAGTTTTTTCCAAAAAAATCGCTAATACTTTTATTTTGAAAAATCGACTTCCTTTCTCCATATTAGAAGTGGACGCCTTTGACTATAATCAAATATGGCTGCGGTCTAAAGACTCACATTATAGATATACAGATAGCTAAAATATTTAAGGACAGAAACCGATAATTACTGGTTGCCTAGTTTATATAGAAAACTAATACAATATATCTTTTTAAAACACTGAAAACAAGTAATACAATTTTACACCACATTTGACAAAGTATAGGCAAAGATAACAAAGCAAAAATAATTTGAGATATGTAATTATTTTGTGAGACATTAAATTCTAAACATGTACGTTTTTTAGCGTTTTAAAAACAAACGATTATTTCTTCAGATTATTAAGGAATTATGATATATTTTACTTCGTTGTCTTCTAAATAGTAAGCTGGTCACAGTTTAATTCATAGCTTCGCCAGCATTTTCTTATTAAAAAAGTTATATTGGAATAAAGTTATCATAAAATATTCATTCATTATTTACAATTCGTTTGACCCTTAGTTGGCTTAGCTTGAAATAGATGTCGCACTCGTTAAATCTAATTTTATGAATGAACTCACAAATGCGCTAGGGTATTTTTCACGAACTAAGTACCAGTTATTGCGGTTAATTTAGTATAACGTAATTATTAACTGGTAGTCATATTTATTGATGACTAAAACAAAATCATGTTAATTTTATACCGCAAAATTATATTTTATTTCAATTAAAACGTACAAAATTATAACTAATAATGCAAACTCATATTATTTGTAACAATTTATAAATTCATTTATTCTCGATAATTTATATACAGGGTGTTACTTAGTGTTATGTCCTTATTTTAATGGGTCTTGGGCTAATTGTAATTCGCAAAGTTCAAATAAATGTATATGAAAAAAAGCTTTTTTTTGGTTTTTCGAATATGTATTAGTATACACATATATATCATATGCAGAGTGAAACAAAAAAGCAAGTCATCTCGTGAACTGCGTATTGTTTACTGTAAAATATAACGATTTAACTTTACTTACCTATATACAAAAATGCATCATTTAAAAAATACAGGGTGTTAAAGTTGAACTAATAAAATCGTTTTTCTGTAATAACGCCAATTTATGACGTATCAGCTTGAAATTTAAAAGAGATATTTTTTATGGTTGATCAAATCATTATTTTTGTAAACAACGCCTAAAAAATAAAGATACTGAAGGAACGGAGATACTTCGCCGGTTCCATTTTTTCGATTTTTAAAAGTTATGCAAGGTTAGAAGCAATAGCAGAAAAAAAAAATAAATTTCAATTTCCAAAGAAACGGTTTTATGAATAATGTGTAAATAATTTAAGGATGTTTCAAATGCTCTAATTATATAGGGCGTCTCTGAATCTAGGGCTGAACCATATTTATAGATTTACTAATTTCATTATGAATAAAAAAAAATAGAAATAGGCTAGTGAAACTCACTTAGATATACGCTACAATTTAATAGTAATATTAATATTTTAATTCCATATTTTAGTTTACTAACTGCTTTACATGCTTAAGAAATGCATTAATGGGCTTTTCTAATTACTAAAAATCTAATATTTTTTAAAGCTGTAATTTTTGCCAAAAGTATTCAGTTGCATATAGGCTTTCTTTTCAGTTGATTAAAGTAAAACAAAATAAACATCGTCTTACATATAGCCACAATCGTGTCCCTTGTGGAGTGGAAAATATAGTAATTGTGTATTTCATTTTTTCATGTTTATGTATCTGGATGTTATTTATTGGAAGCATAGGTATATCGATTTTATAGTATTTTTAGTACTTACATTCTTTGTCTTGGTTACTATTTATTCCATAGCTAAAAATTCTTATGGAATAGTTTTTAATAAATAAATAAATGTAATAATTAAATAAATAAAAATCTAATTAAAATTTTTAATTTTTTTATTTTCGTGGCAGAGTTTACAGTAATCTATTTGGAATAGATTTTAAAAAATGTAAGGGATGAAGATAAAAATCACAAAATATAACTACTTTTTTTTATTAATTTGTGCATCCTTTATATATCTTTTTCCTTTAGGAATATTTCTGTATACAGTGTGGAAGAAAAGTATGGAATAAATTCATTATTTCTAAAACAACAAAGTTTCATGAAATTTCCTCGGACACGTCGATTTTGCTTTCTTATTTCCGACGTTCATTTGTTTTCTCGTGATGACGTCATCGGATATTTTTTTAAATAGAACCCCTATATTTTTTCATCGGATTCTTGTAGAGCTTAACTTGTTGAATTCAAAAATGTATAATTTCAATACTTTATTCCTTCAACTTTCCGAGAAAAAAATAATAACCGATCCAATAAAATTGGATCCCATTTGTGTCTGTGATGGACTGGTTGAGAGTAAAATGGATATAGTGAATTCATCGGCAGTATCACAAAATAAGGACTCTTTATTTTTAAAACAACAATAATCAACTAATAATTAATTAATTAATAATTAAATTCTGGTTGCCTTAATCGTATTTGACCCCCTAATTTATTATTTTGTTTTATTAGATTGCATGTTAGAATATTACATCTTTTGATAGCAAAAACAACAAATTAAATCAAGTCACCTCAGAAACTGGCAGAAACAAAATAGAACTCTTTACTTTGAAACAATTTAACAACAACAAATTATTATTATTATCTCTGAAAGTTGAATTCAGCAAGTTAAGCTATACAAGAATCCGATGAAAAAAATATAGGGGCTCTATTAAAAAAATATCCGATGGCGTCATCACGCGAAAACAAATAAACGTCGGAAATGCGTTGGTATAGAAAAAAGAGTCTTTTTAAAAAGCAAAATCGACGTGTCCGAGGAAATTTCATGAAACTTTGTTGTTTTAGAAATAATGAATTTATTCCATACATCCTTTCATACTATATAATTTCTGGCAGTATACAATTTTCGTAATTTGTTTCTCCATAATTCTTCATATTTTTCAATTTTTTCACAGCACAACAATAACACAATAAAAATGCCTACTTAGAGATCCGCACGTTCTCACCTACTCTAGTCTGAGTCCGGATAAATAATAAAATATAGAATAAAAAGCTCTAGGATGGTTAACCACGTGCCTTCTTTTTTGTGTAAATACGTCATACCGGACAAAAACATTTTCAAAGCAATAAGCCGGCGCGGCGATTGCTAATAGGAAGGTTTTACGACCCTTTTAATCCAAATATGTGACCGGCGAGCGAGATGAAAGATCATGCATCTCGCTTGCAGTGTCTTTCTTTTTTACCCGGATTCTGGTAAAATTTGACATGAATGAAATAATAGTACTATTTTACTATAAACGTATTTTCTGTAGCGACATCTACTCGAATACTGTAGTACTTCGTTAGAAGCCACGGGGTTTCATTTCTAGTCTTAACCGATCATATGAAATGCTAACAATAATCCCTTCCACTGCATCGCCGTCCAAGCTTGCCTGTTCTCCCCTATTTTGGCGGACTAAACCAGTATTCGTATTCGTACGCGACGTTGCGTAGGAGAGTAGGGGAGTACTGGGAGTACTGACTAACCCGCCCTGCCATGCGTCATATTCCTACCAATACCCCATGCATTTGAAATGTATGTAATAGAATCTCCCCATGATCGGTTAAAAATTTTCTCTATCTGTATATTAACCATCAAAGTTTCAAAGTATTCGGATATGAGGTGAGCGAGGTACCAGGATGGCTCCATGAAAAGTGGATCACATTGTATATACTATCTATATTATGTGTATTATACCATTTATGGAAAGCCAAAATTTCGATCACGATCTGCTTAAATAGGATCCATTGTTGTAGACCCTTATTTACATCTCATGCACCCACAATTTTTGTTTACGCTGACATGGGCCCCTTGCAGTTTGGAGTCGGCCCCTCAGGGTCGATATAGACCACTTTGGGAATCATTGTTCTAGATCACAAGGGTCAGCAGGAGGGTGAAGCTTAACGATGGAAATGGCCGAAACAGATCTAATAATAATTGCGCCATCTGACATTTCTGCACACAGGTAGGCCTCTCTAAATTGTTAGTATATACAGGGTGTCCCAAAATTAGCCTGCTATAAATTAACTGTGGATTCAACGATCAATAATAAGAAAAAAAAGTTATATAAACATAGGTCCGTAAACGCCCTCTAATGGAGCTATTGCTCTTTAAGGGACCCCAAAATTTGATTTTCTCCAAATATTTTCAAAACGGATCGAGTTAAAGTAATCAAATTTAAAATTGACACTCGCAATGACATTGAGAATCTATTGCTCTAAAAACAATACCATTATTAGTGATAGGCGTGCCAAACTGGGGGGAGGGGGTTTATTGGATCAATATTTCACTTTTTCATGTCTCGAGGTTTTTACCGTCAGAGCAAAAAATTAAAAATGTTGACAATTTTACAAAAAAAAGATACTCTTGATTTTACTTCGATAAATTATTACGTTTACGAATAATATTAATCTAAAAATTTTGTAGCATACCATAAAAATATTAGATATGATATGCAAGCGGTCAAATTATCTCCAGCAGGCTTTGAGAAGTTATTTATCAGTTTATTTGACACGTATTGCATGTGTTTTTAAAAATTTTGGAAATATTAATATGCTATATTAAAATTCAAAAATTTATAAATAATTGCATTACTGATATGAATTTTAAAAGTATTTTAATATATTAAAACGCTTGAATAACACTTTTAAAATGTGTTAAATAAGTTGACAGTATTTTCTCAAAGCCTACTGGAATATTTTGCCTATTTATAGTTTCCATCTTAAAACTTTTGTGGTATGTCACAAAACTTTTAAATTATGATTACTCGAAAACAGAGCAGTTTATCAGATTGAAATAGAAGTACTTTTTCATGTAAAATAGGCCAACATTTTATATTTTTTGATCTGACTACGAAAATCTTGAGATACAAGAAAGTTAGAGCAATATTTATCCTCTCCCCCCCCCCCAGTTTGACACGCCTATGACCAATTATGAGGAATTATTTTCAGAACATTAGATTCACAATCTAATTGTGATTATCAATTTCAAATTTAATTACTTTATCTTGATTCCTTTTAGAAATGTTTGGAAAAAATCAAATTTTGAGGTTCCCATTTAAGATGCCTTATACCCATTAGGGGGCGTCTACGGACTTATGATTATATATATATCTTTTTTCTTTATTTTTGATTGTAGAATCCACAGTTAATTTTTGGCAGCCTAATTTTGGGACACCCTGTATAAACTCAATGACTGAAACAACGTAGAGTTCATTAATTATTGTTTTTAAACATTAATATTATAATATATTATCAAACTTGTTCATTAAAAGTTGATATACTATAGTCGGCAATAATTCAGACGATTTACGTCATATGAACAAATGAAGAATTCATTATATTTTCATCAAAATATTTAAGAAACTGCAACTGATAGTAATAAAACTGTATATTTTACTAAAAGTTTACATTATATATTAAACTAAATTGCAAAAAATGATTGTTTTTAACGCGACCAAATATCGAAAATTACGTTGACAATAAAAGCAAATGTGTAACGTCAGCCGTGTCGTAAGACGTCTGAATTCTTGACGCGAGTATATACTCGCGGCAATAATTCAGGCGATTTACGTCATAT
The DNA here is from genome assembly GCA_037114965.1 of Monochamus alternatus. Taxonomy (NCBI): domain Eukaryota; kingdom Metazoa; phylum Arthropoda; class Insecta; order Coleoptera; family Cerambycidae; genus Monochamus; species Monochamus alternatus. The sequence continues at coordinate 113,660,628 of CM073426.1, forward strand.
GAACAAATGAATAATTCATTATATTTTCATCAAACTATTTACTGCAACTGAGAGTAATAAAACTACCTATATACCAACTACACTAAAAATTTACGTTATATAGTGGACTAAATTGCAAAAAATTATTGTTTTTAACACTACCAAATATCTGAAATTACGTTGACAATAAAAACAATTGCGTAACGTCAGCCGTAAGACGTCTGAATTCTTGCCGCTAGTATAGCGCCTTATTTTTTTGGGCGATCCGTCAATTTAACGTATTGGATTTTTAGTAAGTGATAGTTGTCACAGGATTGTCACTTTGACATTAAACAAAATTTAAATTTAAAAATCATTTAAATTTTATTTAATTTGGTTATTGGATGGGTTGCATGGTTCATCCAAAAAACTTAATAAGCATCACAAGCTTTAAGGCCTCGATACTCTCGGCCACCAGGTAACAACTCTTACCACTTTTGATGCTAAATAACTATAATAATCTTTTTCCACGTTCATGCAAAAAACAAAATTTTATTGAACTATATTTAGTGGAAAAAGTGATTCTATATTGCACTAGTGCAATAAAATGTTTATTGCATTCATCTGTCATTCTACTACACCTTTTTGTCATCATGACAAACATAAACGTTCAAATAGACGTCATATTTTCCTATACTTAGTGTCATCTAAATAAAACATTTTTTTAGTTTTTGTATGAACGTAGAAAAAATATTGTAAGCAACTCGTACAAAAAGTGCTTATTACACTCGACGTGTTGTCCTACTCGGCAGACGACCTCATTTCACGTCCTGTGCAATAAACACTTACTTTTTGTACTTGTTGCATAAATAACTCCAATGAAAAGCATTCATTAATATTATCAACCATATTTTTTCAGTGTACTAATGATAAACTATACCAAATCAATATGTTTATACAGGGTGAGTCAGAAAGAATGAGTCAACACTAAGCTGAAGATACTAGACATCAAAATATTATGTTTGAGCTTATCATACATTATACGAATGTCGCTGGATTAAGAAATGCAGGGTGTTCAAAGTTTAATTTTTATTCTGAAATTTCTCAATAATTAAGAAAGTTTTGATAGCATGACTTTGAAAATTGGTAGTGTTGGGTGTTTTGGTGTGAGAATTACGAATTTGAACTTATTTACTTATCTACTTATTTTGATGTTGCTCCTAGAGGGCGCTAGTTTCACCGTATTGTTTAGGTAAATCAAAATTTTTAACTGTTGAGCTATGCCCAAAAAAAGTTAAAAATTTAAAAGAACGTTCAATTCTATATAAAAAATGTACTCTTGTTTAGGTTGCTCAACTTTATCGTATAAACCTTGTGTATGTACTTTAAACAAGGGTATAAGACATGACGAACGAAATATAATGTCTAATCTACTATCTCCCGTTTAGTATTGGCTTATTCTTTCTGACTCACCCTATATACCTTCAAATGCCATTCTTAGGTACAATCTATAATGCAAATAGGTAAGATGCCTATATTTACAGTAGATATTTTTCAGAAATAATTTATTTTCTACTTTTAACCCATTTATCATTCAAATTTGTTTGCGTAGGTGGTCTCTTCGAATTCTATTCAATCTCAATGGAAACTGTATAAGAAATTCTGTAAAACGATATTTTTCAAACTCTAGGGAATGACCCCGGGAGTTTATTTTGTCAGCCTTCAGACACCCTTTATTTACATAAAGCCACTACAAAATGTATAAGGACCGCATGGAACATGATTTATATTTCCCTATAGACAAATGTCTCAAATAATCAAAGAGGAAGACTTATTTCGATGAATTATGAGCGTTCTTGTTTTTTTTTTCTTAAATAGTCAAGAAGTACAGTTTATCAATAGCCACCTCTGTTTTTTAGTTAGATTATAAAGCGGTGGTTTTCACAACTGCGGCGCGTGGTTCCTGTCATTAAAGATCACGCACATTATGCCTACATGGACCTGCACGGACCAGCATGGACCGGTACAGCGCAAACCTGCAAACCTGCACGACTTTGCCCACTTGCCCAGCACGGACCAGCAACTTTTTGTGCAGATTATCCCATACAGCAAAGAATATTGAAATGTTTTTAAAATATTTTTAAATATTTACAAAATGTTTTTAAAACATTGTTGAGGATATTTTAAAAAGTTAACAGATGAATGATTAAAAAACTGTAAATATGTAATTTTCACTATTCGATATACAATATTTATTCTTCATTTCGCCTCTTCGTTCCTGTAACAAAAATAGACATTGTAAATAACAGGCAATTAAAATATTTAAACAGAGAAAGTATGTTAAAGCAAAAAAGATGATTATATAAAGCAAAAAAGATGAATATATACAGTAAAAAAAAATAAGTTTTATGTACAAATGTACAAAAAGTAACCTGTGAAAGCTTTAGAAAAACTAAACATACTATGGTTCCGAAATTTTATAGATGTAATATTTCCTGTTGCACCAAAGGCAGTCTGTGACTCAGATATCGGACTTCCGACAGTAAATTAGTGCGATGGCGTCAATTGGCTGATATAATCTTTAGCCTCCAGTGTCAAAAAGTTACCAACCGCGAAATATAAATAATTATTATAAGTATTTATTTTAATTCAAATAAAAATTATCTTTAATTTAAAAAAATGCAAAATATATACATGGTCATTCTACCGTATGAAACCTGAAAACTTAAAGGTAAAAAGAATACTTAATATTTTATTCGTAACATATTTTAAAAACATTTTTTAATTTTTAAAAACATTATAAAAACGTTTTTAAAATACTTTATAATACATTTTTTTAACATTTTTATAATGTTTTAAAAACATTTTATAACATTTTAAAACATTTAGGAGCTAATGAAATTAAAATATTTTGTCAGCATTTTAAAAATATTTTTAGTCATTTGAGCACATTTTGAAACATTGAGTTTTGTTAGGGATGTATGTGACAGAAGTTTTTAAGTAGTAGTTGAGTGTAGCTCGGGAGAAGAAAAAGAAAAGGAGGGAAAAAGTGATGAAAATGAGAAATTTTTGGGTTCACTCTATCATTAAAAAGAGAAAGCTGTATGGTGAATTTCATCATTTGGAAAATGAGATCAACAAATTTTTTTTCAGGATTTTCGAATGTCAAAATTTTTTTTTGACATCTTGGGTCATCCTCGCCTCCAAAACACCAAATTTTGCAGTGCAGTGTCATCTGACGAGTAAGTAAATAGAGGCTGTTGATAAGCGATGGTGTCCGACAGTTCAGCGACACATTCACAACTGAACTGGTCGAATCTATCTAACAGATTAAAAGCAATCCCTGACTTTTGTGGGAACAGGACTTACATTGGACTATTGCGGTCAAGTATAGAAATTGAAGGCCACCGACATAACCTGCAGTGACGGTCGTTGCAGGTGCCGGTCCATGCAGGTGCTGGTCCGTGCAGGCACACTGAACCAGAATTTAAAACGTGACAGTTTGAACGCCACAGTTCAAAAACTGTTGGAACACATATAAATAAGTTTTAAATTTTGGATTTTTTATTTAAATCCGTGTATTGAAAGTAAAACGTTATGTTTATGGGTAAATAGCAACGCTTTTGAATGACGCGATGGAACGGTTGCACTGCTAAAACAGAACCACATGATCATGATGAATGATCATTATACTGGTTGCATACATTGGATATGAGATACTTGCATCCTTGATTTCAAACCGACTGATATTCCTAATTAGAACAAACTGTCTTTAGTGCCTTTTTGTTGTGAGTTAAACGGTCAAAAGTTAAATCTAATACCAAGGGCGTCGTTCGGGGCAGGAGGGGGCAACTGGCCTTCCTTGCGAATAAGCCTGTTTTATCAAAAAATAAAATTACCTAATTTTCAGACTTATTGCTTAGGTATACAACATTCCTGCGCTTTGCGTTCTGTTTTTTTTTCTTCTAACACGTAATCGTAACACGCATTATGAGTGAGCGCCGAGCTCAAAAAATGCTGAATACAAGTCTGCAGGTTCAGACATAAGCCTCATAGCCTCGATCCGTTCTCAATGTAGTATATTGCGAGTATTTTATTTTATTATTATATTTTATTTTATTATGTTATGGTACTTATAATATTTTGTTATTTTTTTTTTTTTGAAGATATGATGTTTAAGAATTATATGGGCCTTATACATATATCAATATTAAAATACAGATTTTTTTGTTTCCCAGTTTAATATTTTTCTGTATTTGCCCCTCCTTGATAAATTTTGTAACGACGCCCATGTCTAATACGTTAACGCTGATCACAGTGACTAGAATCCAACGTGGCAGGAAAAATACATTAACTTTTTTGTATACTCTGTCATTGCTTAGCCTGTTGTTGTCAAAACTGTAGAGTTTCACGAGTTTTTATAGTTGCTGCGGCGTGCAATATATTTAATTTGTTTTAATTGTTTCAAGACTATTAGTAAGATATTATTTGAATTTGTGAAGTGTATTGACAATGTGTGTAATAAATCATGTCTGGAATGCTTTGTGCAGTTTCTATATGTAACTTATTAGGTATTTAGTACCAAAGGGCCTAACCTGACCTTAATCTTCGATCTATGGTCCACAACTTGTTTGTTTTCACCGCATTATAAATTTGAACAGCACCATGTTAAAGAGTCAAAAATTATTTAAAAAAGTATCTCTTGTTGCGATACAATAAAATGAACCATTTTTGAGAAAAACGACTTCAAACATTTTTTAAACTGTTATTCACAGTTTCAACTCATCAATACAAAATTTATTCACTCATATTTATTTAGTCTATGCTCTTATAATAAGTTCTCGAAATGTTGTCCTTCCATTTTAACACATAAATTTATTCTTCTCAGAAAGTTGCGGCGAACCCTGAAGAATATGCCCTCTTTTGCTCTTATTATTGTAAAACTGTCAATAATTTGTTGCCTCAGCTCTTCCACGTTATTCACAGACCGTCTGTATACCAGTGACTTAACATAGCTTCAAAGGAAAAAGTCGATCGGGATCAAGTCAGGCGATCTGGCAGTCCACTCTATGAATCCACCGCGCTCTATCCACCTCTCAGAGAAAATTTCATTGAGATGCCCCCTCACCGCTAAACTGTAATGAGGCGGTGTAGCGGCATGCAGTAGCCATATTGCACATTGCACTCCAATAGGAACGTTTTCCAACAAAATTGGCAGGTAATTTTGTAGAAAGTATAGTTAAATCTCACCACCAAGCCTTTGAGGAAAGAAATGTGGCCCAACTAAATGATCTCCCACGATGCCAGTCCATACATTCACAGAAAATTTATTCTGGAACCCATGTTCCGCCACTAAATGAGGATTCTCGTCACACCAATAATGTTTATTATGTAGATTGATTTACACCATCATGCCCATTCATGAAAAGAATAAAATTGATGAAACTTCTGTTGTCATCATGGAAATTTATAACTGTCCGGCAAAAATTCAGTCGTGCAATCGGATCTGTAGATAGTAGTATACTAGTAATATTATCTGTCAAAAGTAGCTAGTTGTTTAAAGTCGTTTTTCTCAGAAACAGTTCATTTTATTGTATCGCAACATAAGATACTTTTTAAAATAATTTTTGATACTCTTTAACATGGTGCTGTTCAAATTTATAAAGCGGTGAAAATAAAAAAGTTATGGTCCATAGATCGAAGATTATGGCCAGGTTAGGTCCTTTAACACTGGATTATTTGCATCATATTTGGAACATAAATCTACAAGGGCACTAGTAATACATAGGAAAGATTAGTAAAAAAACAAATCACAAAAATTATCTAAGAAAAACTAAAAAAAAATTCTTTTGCCACCCTGTCTCTCTGTTAATAATGAGTTTTCAAAAAATTTTTATAGGACTTTATCTCCCTAATTTATTGTGAGGAATCACGTCCTGAAGTCTTGACGCATAATTTCCGGACACTACACTTCATTTTATTTCAAATTATTATTGGCGAAGTTGAGCGAATACTGGTATCTAAAGTAAATACCACAGACCAACTAGACTGAACCATAGGGCCAAGCCAGTGAGGCCTTCCGTAAGCCTAACCTCAGCCCAGCTGGCTTCATGCTCTCAGTCAGTGTTAGACATTCGTTGTGGTAATATCGCGATTATTTTGTAAAATATACGAGTTTTCTTTGTGCAGTTATGCGAAAGTGCATTGTAGACAATTGTAATAGCCGATCAGATCGGAGTAATGATGAAATTTCATTTTTTAGGTAAGTAATAATTAAAAATAATGGAACACGTTTTATGGCATTAAACGGCTCTGCGCAGGCGTTGTGCTGACATTTCCAGTATCGGCTCTGTGTTTTTTAGTGCCCATGTGTTTAACAATTATTCTTAGCGAGGTAACATGTATTTAATGGTTTATTAAATAATATCATGTGGAACATTTTGGTGATGCGTGTACTGGCATCTTGGAAACTATAAGAGATACGAAAATCGGCAGTTGGGGAAATTCTGTTGCTAACTTAATGATGCTTGCAACTAGATCTAGATTTTGAGTTATTTTGAAAAAAGTTAATATGGCGTTATTCGTCTGTAACTTTTTTATTTAATTCATATTTAATTATAATTTATATTTGCTAAGTAATAATAAGTTAAGAATCTAATTAAGAAATTTACAATATTAGAATTTCGAACAGTTACGGTTGCGCGAAATCATCAACTTAATTTTTTGGTATGGACCCTATATTGAATTTGAATTTTATTGCAACCGAAACGTCGCATTGAAAATTTAAATATACAGTGATATTCTTCGAAAAAATTTGCTGCGGATAAGTGTTTTCAGATTTAAAAAATCCTCTAAATAAAAAAGTTACAGAAGAATAATGCCATATTAACATTTTTCAAAATAACTCAATAACCTAGATCTAGTTGCAAGCGTCATTAAGTTTTTTTCCCCCAACTGCCCATTTTCGTATCGCTTGTAGTTTCCAAGATGCCAGTACACGCATCACCAAAATGTTTCAAATGGTATTATTTAATAAACCATTCGATACTTATTACCTCGCTAACAATAATTGTTAAACATATGGACACTTAAAAACAGGGCCGATACTGGAAATGTCAGTAGAACTTCTGCGCAGAGCCTTTTAATGCCATAAAACGTGCTCCATTATTTCTGATTATTACTCACCTAAAAAATGAAATTTCATCATTATTTGGATCTGATCGGCTATTAAAATTGTCAACAATGCACTTCCCCATAATTACACAGTGATTAGAACTTATTAGAGCAATTTCTGAAAAATATGTAGATGTAAGAATAAATCATAAAACAAAAATAATCAATACCTTAAAAGGCACAAAGCAACAAGCATTAAATAAAGTAACACTATTTAAAGGGCGATAAAAATTTTAATATAACTAGAATTTTATTTTAAACCCTGATTTAAAAATATTTCACAAAACTTCTCAAAATAATTAAATATTTTATGTTAGTTTATTAAACATATATTCCTTCCTATTTCACATTACTTTTAAATAAAAATTATTAACTTTATTAAAATTTCATCAAATATTATAATAATATACATTTTCCTGAATAAGACTCTGTCAAAAGAGGCGGAGCCAAACTTCCGCAAACACTCCACTGCTCCCCTGTCGAGGCTTCATTGGTATCGTTGTATTGAATAGCATGGGTACAGTCTAGTTGGTCTGTGGTAAATACAGTCCTGTCTACTTCTTACCAGCTGGACACGGAAGCCTTTGATGTTTTTTATGGCTGTTTCTTATGTCGCTTTTTTATTCCCTTATATCGATGATATACATAGACCATACCGGTAAGCGGAAAACCTGCTTCCACTCTTTACCCTTAGCCAATAATATAACACGCTGCAGCTGTGGAAATCGGGTGTGTGTGTCACATATAAATTCTCGCTATAAATTGTGCCGATTTGACTTGAGTGAAGTTAGCCATCAAAGTTATCCATAAAAAATAAAATTCTTCCACGGTAGAAATTTTATTATTGGTGCGCTCTAGACCACAAAGTTGCTAAGTCTGTGGATGGCCCACTTTGTCAATTTTTTGGAATTTTTTTTGTTCAGGGGGTATAAAATAAAGTGTCTTCTATCATCCTATGCCCTTAGAATGACTTGTCCGGGTACGATTGTGTCCGTAGAAATGTTATTATTGCTGCGCTCGAGACCGCAAAGTTATGGGTAAGTCTATGGATAGCCCAACTTGTATTTTTTTGTTCAGGGGTATAAAATAAAGTGTCTTCTATCATCCTATGCCCTTAGAATGGCTTGTCCGGGGACAATAGCGGCGGTAAAAACTTTGTCATTTCAGTCTTGCTCCAGATCTGATAACATCGTGCGCTCAGATTAAGACATTAGTAGCTAAGGTGAAGGACATTTTGTTACTTTAAACTAATTAAATGTTGTGTAGGTGCAAGAGGGTGGTTCCGAAAAATTTTATTTTTTATGGATAACTTTTATGGCTAAGTTCACTGTCTTGTCATCGCCCTAATGAAAAAACCCAGATAACAAATTCAATCTTCTGAAAAAGACATTTCGGTGAATCTTGTAAACAAACCTTAAAAAAGAGTAAATACTTTGATAATTTCTTTTGAAACGTAAATTAAGATCAGATTGTAAATATTTTTGTGGGGTGAAATGAAAATTAAAACGTTATTTATATACATAAATAACTCTGTCCGTTTAAATGCCAACTTTTCATGCGACAGAAAAAAAAGAATAAAATATGACAACCTCGTTTAAGTTGGCCTTTTTTTACTTTGATACCTGCATAATATTTTTAAACACATTATTCCATTTCATAGAACATAAATACCGACTTTCGCCGATATAGAATAGTAGAAACAAAATTGTCCAGCGTTTTTAACTACTCTCTTAATTTTTCCCCTTTTTTTCATAGTAAATTTATACAAGAAGGTCCTAACTTTTGTGTATTTTGAATTTATTGCTGTTTCACCAAAAAATTAAAAATTGTATACAATATTACATACTTAACAGAGTACCTCTGTTATTTTACTTCGATATACTGCATTATTTTCGAGTAAAATTAATTTAAACTTTGCATGCCATAAAAATGTAAGATAAAAACTATAAGCACTCAATTTACCCTAATTAGGCTGTGAAAAACTGTTGTCAATTTATTAGACATATATGTTTGTTCACAATTTTGTAATTAGAATAAAAAATGAGTTCTAAAGCCATAGAAATACGTACTAACTATTAAAATGCCTATTTTCTTTTTGTTCACAATAAAATAAAAACAAAAATCTGAAACTAATTAAATTAGGCTAGCAAACGGTACCTGCAGCGAGATTCCTATTTTTAATTTTCAATAATGACATCACATTTTATATTGATTGCCGTAAACTGGTTTATGCTGATGATTTCAAAAATTTTTCTTGATGATTGTGGTCATCTTCAAAGTCAGTTAAATAACTTACAGCTGAATATTTCCAATATTTCCATGTACGCGTAAAATGAAACCCATTTCGTTCAATTACAAGAGTACGCGAATATTTTGGAGCGTACGGCTAGCATAAAACATTTAGGAGTTTATTTTGATAGTAACTTTTCTTTCTCAGATCACGTCTCATCATAATTTGGTTTCTTCAACACTTAAAACACTGGGTTTTGTGACAATACAAGGTCGTCAATTTCGAAATAATGCTGCCTTGCTCTCACTATTTTATGCGTTTGTTCGATCCGAACTAGAATACTGTTCCCCTGTTGGGTTACTATATACTTATATATACAGGGTGTTTCAAAATTAGCCTGCCAAAAATTAACTGTGAATTCTGCGATCAAAAATCAGAAAAAAGTTATATAATCATAAGTCCGTAGACGTCCCCTTAAATGGGGACCTGAAATTGAGAATCACATTTAGATTGCTAATGTTCTGAAAATAATTCCTCATAATTGGTCATAGGCGTGCCAAACTGGGGGGTCAGCCAGTAAATATTGCTTTAACTTTCTTGTATCTCAAGATTTTCGTCGTTAGATTAAAAAATAAACATGAAAATGGTACTCCTGTTTCTATCCGATAAACTGTTCAGTTTTCGAATAATCTTAATTTAAAAATTTTATGACATACCAAAAAAGTTTAAGATGGAAACTATAAATAGGCAAAAAAATCCCTAGTAGTTTCTGAGAAAATACTATCGCCTTATTTAACACATATTAAAGGGGTTATTCAAGCATTTTAACATATTAAAATAATTTTAAAATGCATATCAGTAATGTAATAAATAGTAAATTTTTGAGTTTTAATATAGCCTATTAATACTTAAAAAATTTTTAAAAGCATGTGTAATAAGTGTGAAATACTGACAAATAACTTTTTTAAGCCTACTAGAGACAATTTGACCGCTCTAATATTTTTGTGGTATGTCACAAAATTTTTAAATCAATATAATTCGTAAACGGAATAATTTATCGAAGTGAAACAAGAGTACTTTTTTTTTGTAAAATTGTTCAGAATTTTTAATTTTTTAATCTGACGGCAAAAATCTCGAGACATGAAAGAGCAATATTTATCCAATAACCTCCCTCCAGTTTGCACGCCTATAACTAATTATAGTATTGTTTTTTATACAACTTTTTATCATTTACAGAATAATATTGTTATACAGGGTGTTTGAAAAAGACATGGCAATATTACAAGGGTGGATAGAACACTGAGAAATAAGTGGCATTTGCATAATAAACGTATGTCCTAGAACCACTTATTTTTGAGATAAAGAGCGTGTAAAATAATTTTAAAAAATCAAATTTTGGACAACAGTTTTGATTAACATTTGACACTGGAACGTTTTTTGTTGTGCCGAATAAGCTGGTGTTCTTAGTAAAGTAGTAGGTTTTTTTGTACAAAGTAGAGGGCGCTAATTGCTAGTATTTCTGCTGACATTTTATTCTTTAACTTTCTTAAGTTGGTCATTTTCCACTCTAAGCCTTATTATATAATGCAAAATTTTTTACACATAAAAGACGCTCTTAGTAAATTTGTGAAAAATGTACCACTTTCGAGGACATTTCAAAAAACTGTGGTAAAATCAGCAAGGAAATTTCAGTAATAGCACTTTGAACCCTTCTCAAATGATACGCCTATGAAATCTTATCCCCTGCAACTCTCATCTTCCTATTTGAACCTCACTTTGTGACAGCCGATAAACATCCTTCATCGTGCTCCTCGGTTCGTCAGAGGAATGCATGTAAGTTTATTTTACAATATACGTGCTTTGAAAGATTAATTGAAATGAGCTATTCACAAATGTTTGCTTTTTTGCAAAGAACACCCGTTTTGTTAATAAATGGTTTTACCCCTGTCTAGAAAATAATAAATGTGTCCCAAATGCAAACAACAAGGTTACGTTATTTATCAAGGCTTCCTATTACGCTGGTGTCTCCATCTACTCATTTTCACTATAAAAAAAATTATAATTGGGGTACTTATCATTGGAACAATTTTATACATAATAATAATATACAGGCTGTCCGCAAATTTCTTCGACAAAGTTTAGCTGTATATTCACGGCGATAGATGCATGCAATCGACGAAAAAATATAAATGACAATTTTTCATTTTTGAGTTAGGCCTTTAAAGTTGTCAAAAATAAAACTAATTTAATTAATAACTTCATAACATATTTATCTATTTATCTCGGTCTTGGTCGGTCAGTGGTCGCGCGGTTTAAGGCGTCAGTACTTGAATCGAGGTGACTAGATCGGAGTTGGTTCGAGCCCAGCTGCCGGTAGACCGTATATAAGCTGTATTCGTGGAGAGAATTGGCACCCTCTCTGCGGGTATGGTAGGGTGGAATAATGTTAGCTTGGGTCAATGTGAGAGATTGATACCGGTTGATATTTGACTACCCCCCTAATTAATGAGGTTTTCCAGGTTTCCCTCATTCCTGCACTGAATAGTGGTTAGGGCCTACCAACGTAAGTCGTCCCTGGGCGCAAATGCGGCCTGCTTAATAATAATATGCCGCCCCCTCTCCCGCACAAGTCTCCGACTTCTGGGCTAATCCCTGTGATTAGAATGAGGGGTAGAGATATTATTATTATTATTATCTATTTATCTATTTATTTATTTACAATATCCAACGGGCAATGCCCATTTACAGGATAAGGAACAAGACAAGAAGCAGTAAAATACATATGAATACAAATGAACAAGCAAGACAACACAAAAGAGTATGATATAAAACAGAAAACTTATTTTATGTATAACACACACATAATCACATATTTATTGAAAAGTTACATACAACACAGTCATAAAAGCTCAGAATAACACTTTTTAATATAAGTAATACTTGAACAGAGTATATCTACACGAGATTTAATTTCAGAATAATTAATAATCATCTGGGGAACCGGAGACCTCTTATGCTTAAATTAGTGCGATAATGTTTTAACCTCCATAAGATGAAAATGCCGCGTATATACTCTAGGAATGTGGAAATTAATCATTCGTAATATATTACCTCATTATTCAAAATTTTATATAGAAAAATGACTGAATTTAACTTTCGCCGTTGAGATAAGCTACACATATTGAAGCGCTCAAATAACTCATCTTGCCGAAAACCTTGAGGTGGGTATAAACCATCAATAAAAAATGTAGCCCATTTGAAGAATCGGCTTGAATTTTCTCAATAGACATTACGTGCGTAGCATAGAAAGATGCCCAGACCATAGAAGCATACTCAAGCTTCGATCTAACAAACGTATAAAATAGTAAACATCTAGCTTTTGAAATTGTTCATGTTGCGAACAATAATACTTTTATAAGCATTTTTTACAATAGTATGTTCAATGTACTTAGTGAAAGATAGTTTCGAGTCAAAATATACACCCAAATCTTTAACAAGGTCAGGTCGCTGAAGGACAAACCCATTTAGCCTGTTGTCATACTGTATTTGGTCACATCTTCTACTGAAGGTCATAACGTTACATTTGGTAGAATTCAAGGGCAGTTTGTTAACAGTGCACCAGGAGTTTAATAAATCAAGATGTCTTTGGAGATTCGTGGTGTCTAAAACATTATCGATGGAGTAAAATATTTTTATATCATCTGCGTACAATAAATATCTCACATTTAACTGAGAAGCAACGTCATTGATGTATATTGCGAACATTAACGGCCCGAGGATAGAACCCTGCGGAACACCTGACCTTTAGGCGAACACAATAGATTGAAGTCTAAATATCTGAACAAACTGTTCTGTCCGAGTAAGTCTGATGAAAACCCAGACGAACTCAGCTTAGTCAGTAGCAATCTATGACCAAGACTGTCGAATGCCTTCGAAAAATCCGTATAGACGACATCTACTTGGCTTCCCCAATCAATAGCCTCGCTAATAAACTGAGTAAAGAAATCTCAAAAATTTTACTAAAATTAGACAGAATTGCAATAGGTCTATAATTGGTGACACCGTTTTTCCTTCCTTTTTTATATACGGGGCATATTCTTGAAATCTTCCATTGATCAGGGAATATACATGTAGATAGAATTAAATTAAAGATGGTAAAAAGTGGCTCTGCGGGTATTAAGTCTGGGTCCATAGTCATCTTGGCTTTAATTGCTTATTAAAAAATAACACGTCTTCGGAGGATATATGGGTGTATGTAACCTGCAGCGCTTTTATCAAAGTTACTAGGTATAATAAACGAGGTCGAGAAATAGTCAGCAAAACCATCAGCAATTTGTTTATTGTCACTAAGGGATGTTTGATATATACCATTGAAGAAGGTGCAGTTGAATTACCTCCCTTTAAATTGACAAAAGTCCAGAATCTATTTGGATTGAATTTTAATTCAAATTCCGTAGCAACAATATACTTTTCATAAGCTGTATGACTTTTGTATTTCACAGAAGAACGCAGGCGCTTAAAAGTATTATAATCTTCATCACTCAAGGAGGAGCGATATTATACCATGCTTTATTTTTTAATTAAATGGATTTAATTAAATCAACATTAAACAAGGAGGGATAGTTCTTACATGAGAATATCTTTTCGGAACGTGTTTAATAAAAATTGAATTCAATATTTCATAACATTTGGAAACAAGTCGATTGACACAAGTAAAACGTTTTAAAGGAGACCAGTCAACCAATGCAAGTTCCTGATATAACGCAGGGAAATTAGCCTTTTTGAAATAAAACCCCTTCCAGAGATGCTCCGACTTACCAGTAACTTATTCGGGATACTAATATTGACAAGTAGTGCAGGATGAAAAAATCTTCTGGAAGTAATAAGTCGGAGGAGTGTGATACCACACAGTCAATATTAGAGACAACTAAATCAAGGATGCTATTGTTGCAATTGAAGGTGTCATTATAGCTCTTTTCCAACACGGCACCTGACTGGTTGAAAACCTGTCCCAAGTGGATAGCCAAATCGTTCACCGACTTACTGCAGCGGAGTTGTATCTAATATTAAACTGACTGACTGCTTCGGACAGATTTCAAACTAGTCAGGTGCTGTGTTGGAAAAGAGCTTATATTGACGGAACTCATAGAAGTTTAAAAAATTTTCAAGCAAATTAACTGTCAAATTATCTAACTTAGTATTATCCGCATAATTAGGGATATTAAAATCTCCGACTATTACAATATCCGATTCATACATTTCATACAGGGATTCGATTATTTTGGTAGTAAACAGTGACAGGCAGAAACGGGTTCAGCCGAAACATGATTCACAACAGAATTATTTGATTGCTATTGGAGGGATATAATGTTATCTCAACTTTGAGATTGGTTGAGATTGAGGTTGAAATATAAATATGACATGTTCTGTCCCAGGCAGCATGGTCGTTACTAACATGGTTTCTATTGTTCTTATTATAACTTCCAACACATAAAGAACAGACGTTAACAATAGACGTACATTGTTTAGCCAAATGGTGATACCCACTTATAACACCTACGCAGTTCAATGGCGTCAAAAATGCTACAATAATCGTAGCTAATAAATAACTTACCATTATCCAAAAATGTATTGTAAGTATCGATATCTGTTTGAATAACGGCCTGATATACTCTGTTATTTTTTCTCAACTGTGTATATATAGGAAATAACATTTATAACACTATTGGGACGCAACATGTTCTTGTTTTGAGTCTTAATATACCGGGTGTTCCCTCTAAGATTTTCAGTGCGAATATCTCAGAAACCATCATAGCCAGTGCGACGAAATTTGGTATACAGACACTAGATGGCGCGTAGAATCTGATGATAACATCAATTCTTATACAGGGTGTTCAATTTTCCAAGAAATCGATTTAATTTTAATTTTTTGGTTGTCAGCTCTGCTAAAACTTATGTTTAAATTGAAATATACTTTATTATGAACACATTCTGATCAATACAAATTAAAAAATTTCAAAAAATGTCTCCAAAAAGTACCCAAATTTTATTGTTTTGTCATGTAAAATGTGTATAGCCATGAGCCAGATTTACACAGAAGAAACTAACATCGGTGAACGTCAAAACTATGAATTGTCGTAATAGCATAAAGTATTTTATTTTACATAAATAACGCTAAATAGTGTATTTAATGCAATTTACGTATGCACAAAGATGTTATTGAGACTTGTCGATAAAAATTTAGACTTAAGTTGAGCCTTTTGGAGCATTAGGGTCGCTGTGCCGGCGCAGTCTACCGCTACAGCTAGGGTTACAGCGTGAATATTGTGTAAAATATCTGGATATTTTTAAATTGTTCCATTATAATGTAATAAAACTTCAGTAAATTGTTTTTTTATGTTACTACAGTGTACATAATAATTAGGTACCCGTATTTTTTATCACGGGTACCTACCTAATTATTATGTACACAATTTACTGAAGTTTTATTACATCATAATGGAACAATTTAAAAATATCCACAGATATTTTACACAATATTCACGCTGTAACCCTAGTTGTAGCAGTAGACTGCACCGGTACAGCGACCCCAATGCTACAAATGTCTTAATTCAAGTCTAAATTTTTATCGACAAGTATCAATAACATCATTGTGCATACTTAAATTGCATTAAATACATTATTTAGCGTTCTTTATGTTCAATAAAATACGTTATGCCATTAATATTTGACAATTCATAGTTTTGACGTATAGCGAATTTAGTTTCTTCTGTGTAAATCTGGCTCAAGGCTATGCACGTTTTACATGACAAAACAATGAAATTTGGGTACTTTTTGGAGGCGTTTTTTTGTGGTAAATTTTGAAATTTGTGAATGTTTATTTATCAGAATGTGTTCATAATTAAGTATATTTCAATTTAAACATAAGTTTTAGCAGAGCTGACAACCAAAAAATCAAAATTAAATCGATTTCTTGTAAAATGAAACACCCTGTATAAGAACTGATGTTATCATCAGATTCTAGGCGCCATCTAGTGTCTGTATACCAAATTTCGTCGCAGTGGCTATGATTGTTTCTGAGATATTCGCACTGAGGGAACACCCGGTATGTAATAAGAGTGACTCAGATTCTCAAACAAACCAACTATCTTGGATTCAAAACAGGGATTTCTTAAACTGTATAATTGTCACATAATTTATTATCCATTAGTTTTTTAAATTTATCACAATCTTCGGAACTCTCACAACTGACGATAAGACTACCCCGAGCACCTTTCGCCCACGTCAGACTCAATTGGATTAATGTTTTTAATCATGTCTGACTTAGTTAATTTCAGATCTTGCTTTATTTTAGGTTTAACAGCGTAAGATGGCTGCTTTTTTATTACACTTGAGTAACTTGCCTTTGAATCACAAGGTAAAGTCAACTGGTCAATAGTTAGTTGGCTTTAGTTAATAAATTTTTGGTACAATAGACTCGGCCAAATTATTTTCCACAATACCGCGTATATTCTCCATTAACTGGGTTACTATTTTAGACTTAAACTTTTCAAAAACGTCTGTGAATTCACTGGGCTTGACTTTCAATTTATTGTCAACTGAAAAACACAACTTGGAGAAACCTTCTTTATTACGTTGAACATTTGCTGCATATTCTTTTGCGGTATTGTTTTCTAAAATTGAGCATTTCTTCTTGCAACGGATCATATAAAAAAATAGATTAGCGCTCTTATTCAACATTGAAAACTCAACACTATTTAAACCAACACACAAATAATGGAACCATTTCTCAAATGTTCCTTCAGCCCCGACTCCTTCATTCTTACCTATCTTGCACCTCGAACAATTAGACATGGTAGATGAAATCCTCTCAAAGTCTCAATCTCTCTCAAAATCTTTTTGGTTGTAGAACATAAAACAAATGTCAAAATAAATAATTCTTTCGAAATTTATTTATGATTTTATCAAACTAAAGACATTTTAAGTAATATAAAATTTCAATACCAAACAGTAACTATTATAGACAGGACGATTACAATTTATTTTGCACTACACGTAAATTGAAAGTGAGTTAAATTTATGCTAGATCCAGTGATGTCAGTTATCGTAGTTTTTAGTTCTGGGTCTTCAATGAGGCTGCTGCTGTAATTGTTTAAGTTTACTGCACACGTTGTATTATTGGAAAGTCCCGTAGACTCTGCTGAACATGGTAACAATTTATTTGCGATTGAAATTTTATTTTGTATATAATTTTCTATAAACTAGAATTATTACAGAACTAGAACTCCACCCTCATGTCGTTTAAGGGTGATAATATCGGCCCCTGCGTCAGCTAACAAAGTGGCAGAAGAACGTCTAAGTGCCCTGTATAAATTTCCAGATGAGGCAAATTGAGATAAGTTTCTATTTCTATTCACACATTCCTTATTTTATTGTCAATCACTTGGTTAACACATTTTAGATAATATTTGCGGTATCTCTTCATTTGGTCTGGACCTAAAATAATAAAACATTTCAAAGTATGAGTTTTGGAATCGAGAATTCTTATAATAGTAATTGATTCTTTATCTTGTATATCATCGATCGCTATCTTTTGTAGCTCATTTCTTCTCAAAGCTCCATGGGCCAAGTTAGATCATCAAATCTGGAGGGGGCTAAAGCTCCGAGTGGACTGTGTTTTAATTTCCGTTGTGAAAAGTGTGTGAGTTGTTTATAAATATTTTTGGGGAGGCTAATTCGATTTATGGGGGAGGGGCTAAGCCCTCCCAAGCCTCCCTTAACTTCGTCCAAGCAAAGTTCCACAAACACCAATCAGTTAAATCAATATATTTATATTAATTTGAATTACTTTCTCTAGCAGAAATCTATTATCAGGTGCTTCGTGTAAAAACCTCTTAATACCTGTTTCGTTAGAATTCTATACTTTCTTGAACGGTATCCAAATGATTTACTTTTTAAATGTGGTATTAGTTTTGGAAACTTTATGATATTTACATTATGTACTTTTTAACATGGAGTCGAAGGTTTAATTTTATATTTGAAATATTCCAGTAACCGTTTCGGACACTTTTTGAATTTTCTTCGAACTATGTCACCCTTTAAATTCGTTCTAGGTAATCTCATACTGTCTTGGCGATTTTTTGGGATTAATTGAAAAATAGCACTTTATCGCTTCCAATACTTCCCCTGGTAAATGCTCGTGTACACTTTCTCAGCTCAGTTCGAATTAAACACGCTTAGAATATAAATTACAATATATAATTCTGACACTACTTTTTCGAATAACTAATTTATATTGTTCATTATGTTGCTGTCGTCCCGCGCCTTTCTCATCTTGATTCAAACACGTTTCAATCGATTTCAAATATAAATTAAATTGTTATACACAACACAATTGTCTTATTTTATTGCAGTTTTCGAAAAAATATTGTTTGTATCTAGAACGCAAAAGTACCTTTTCGTCATAACTGTCATTTGCTCCATGTTTAATAAAACGATATTAGTAAAACAAAATTATCAAATATGTCCTATAGTGTCACAAAATACTCAGTGGTGTTGTCTGACTGATGAAATTCAAATAGCTCTTTATTGAATAAACTGTTTAAATCAATAATTTCCAGGTTTGATCTATTTCTCAAAAATGTATAGCTAAGTAGTTGAGGATCAAATGAAATGATAATCATGGAATTACACACTCAAGATTTCTTAAATTAGAAGTATCTGGAGGCGGCCATTATTACTTACGTATTTCTGCCACATGTTCGTAACACAAATTCTCACTTTCCAGTTTACACCATACTTGTTTTATGCAAACTGTAATTTGAAAATGTATTTACAATTGCGGTCTACAGTCCATGATCTGGTTAGAACAATATACTTATGATTATCGTTCACAGACAGCAGTGACTTGTAAGGTAAGGTGGGGCAACTGGGTCATAATTATACAACACTCTCATGTGGTTGAGACGTTTGTACTTACATGAACCGAACAAAGTTTGCTTAAATGAACTTATGACTACGTAGGCGTCTTACAGAAGGCTTTCTTTGAGATACCAACGTGTGCCATGATTCTTCTCCTTTATTTTTTTATAACCTTTTTAGGATTTTGTTTGTTTTTTCCTTTCTCTAAGAGTTTTTGTTTCTTCCTTTTTAATTTCTTCTCTTTCTCAAGTTCTTGTTCCTTTTTCTATAAATATTCTGCTGTTGTTATGATCTCACAATTAATCACCAGCCCTTTACGTTTTCGTTCCGGATTTATTTTTGTGTCTTTCTTAAACAACTCTAGTAGAACATCTTCAAAACTTTTTCGTGTTGGTTTTTCCGATTCCCTTGAGTTCCTACGATTACCTGTATTTACTGGTTCATCTAAAACAGCCTTGGATGCACACGGCTGTTTATCTCAGAGTTATCTGTTTTTGCTTGTACATCTGGAACAGCCTTGGATGTACTCGGTTGTTCATCTTCATAGTTGTCTGCTTTTTCTTGTACATCTAGAACAGCCTTGAATGTACTCGGCTGTTCATTTGATTCCAGAACTTGTGAATGTGAGGTAGAAGCTATGTTCATTTGTTGCTCTGTTGGCGTTGTCACCGCCACCTCACTAGTTTGTGCGGAAGATGTGGACAAGGTGGCTTCGACTTGTGCATCTGAAGGCACAGGTAAATGTTGCGTATATCTTTTTAAGTTTTGAGGCTTAAAAATTGAAACTGAAATAGCTTTCCGGTTTGGACCATGTTTGTCTGGATCATATATTCCTGTTGCTTTGAATCCGTTTACGACGCTTTCTTGAGGAATTTCGACAATAAGCCTTGTTAGGATGGCTGTGAATTCTGCTTTGAGTCGAGGGGTTGCTGAACATGGGTGGTATGTGGTGGCAACTTCATGATAGTGATATTATTTGCCTGTGCTATTCGAATCAACTTAATCGAAATGTGGGTCACGTGTCCATCATATATTAAAAGGGCAGGCCTTTCTTTGCTAATATTTGCCAGGAAAACATCTCTAAACCAGTTGTAGAATAGGGTTATTTCCATCCACCCACGCTCAGTCACTAATACAGCAGTTTGTGCGGCCATTTTTTCATTTATCCAATTTTCCATAACGTTCTTGCCTTTAAAAACGCAAAGCAATGGAAGGAGTCTTCCATCAGCGGAACAACAAAGCAAGACGGATGTATTTTTTCGATCAGAACTACTAGTTTTGCGCTGACATCGTGCACCAATGGCCCCAACAATGTTTGTTTTAGAAGGGTCATGGTAAAAGAACGGTTCATCGCAATTATATATCTGATTTGGTTTTCTTTCAAGTTTTAAGTCTTTCATGAGCTCTGCCAGCTTGTCAAAAAACTCGTAGATTGTCCAAGGATTTACTTGGTCACACCTAACGTATTCTATACTTTGACGTTGCCGTTTTCTGAAAGAAATAAAATCGGTTCCAGGTCGTTGTTCTTTAAATCTTGTTTGTAAATTATTTTGTCTAATGTACGCTTGTACTAAATCCATTTTTTCCCATTATCCTTATGCAATTGGCAATTTCTTTTTCTTCAGCACATGAGAGATACGAAGTTACACCGCCACCTCCTCTGCCGTCTATTGATGTGAAACCCTTTCCTCTAGTTTCTAAAACGTAATGTTTCAGTGTGCTTCTTGGAATATGATAGAAGATTGCAGCACTTCTGGTTGTTTTATTGCCATTTCTTACATCATCTAGAGCACGCTGGAGATCTTCTGAAGTGTAAAAGAATTCTGTACCTCTTTCAGTTTTTCGAATATATATTTGCACCATGTCCGTTCCGATAAATAACCTGCAAAATATAGGAAAAGCATGTTAAAATTAATTTCGGCAAGTATATAAAATATAAAAACATATTTTTTAGATATTCGTGGGGTAACTGGACGCAGTGTTCGTGGGGTAACTGAATGCGCCTGGGGTAACTGGACCCCATATCCAGTTGCCCCAGGCGCATGCCCAGTTGCCCCAGGTACATAGCCCAGTTACCTCATTTTCATACATTTTTGGGGGTAACAGGACCATCCACACTTAATAAAAATACGAAAGTGCATTGTCTGAAACACACGGCATTCACATATTTTAAACGTACTTTTTTAGTCTAACCATAAATTAATTCACAAATTCACACTCCTCAAATAAAGAAATCAAAACTACACTATTGCACCACGTTGTAGAAGAAAAATATATGCGTGAATTTCACAAATGCGCGCACATCAAAGTTGCGTGGACTTCTGAGGATAGATTCATTGTTCTAGCAATCCAACACGTTGAAGCAATGCTGCCAACTGTTTGACAATTTCGGTTAAAAGCCGGTTAAAAAAGGACAAACCCATGGTCCAGATACCTCCTGGTCCTAGTTGCCCCACCTTACCTTTCATACATAGCAGAACTACAACTGCGCGTCGTAGTAGTCGTAGTACTAGATTCACATCACAGAGTGTACTAGTTTTCTAAAATTTGTACTTGATATACACTGACGTTTATGGTATATTCCAGTACTCAGAAATTCTGGAAAAAGTGACAGCCCTACGTAACAGACCTATTCAAAGAAATAAATATATGTTCAAACTAAACCAATCAAATGTTTTCAGAACCTCATTTCGCGGGAGTCACTGAATAATGAATAATAGAACACAATAACCATGAACCTGAAGTCAATCACAGTATCATAGATAACAGAGTAAAGGAAGAGATCCAGTCCAGTGGCATAGAACATAAGAAAACAAATGCGTTCGGTCTGAGTAGTTATCCAATCAGCGCAAGCGCGATTCTGATTGGTTTTTAGCTTGTAGCAGACTACGAACGACATTTAATTTTAAATATCCATGGTGAGACCGAGGGCAACCTTTATGTAAGGTGAAAGTGTACTAGATTTGAGAGTGGGGTCCTAGGGTACTTTTTTATATAAAAATGTACTAGATCTAGTACAATTGTACTAGGAAGAACATCACTGCCTGCCCGTACCCAAATTTGTTTCCCCCCTTCCACTTACTAAATAAAGTGTAATATCTACAACGATTGGTGTTATTTTTACACAATATGTTCTCATTCACACATATTTTGATTTTTATAACCAAATATTCTGTAGATAAGCTCATTTCTTTGTTAAAATGTTAAATTCAACACCAACATAATTAATTCATAAATGACTTTGAACCTACTTAATGTTATTTTTTACTGTGGCACTATTAAAATGTAAATCACGTCATTTATGTTTAACATTAGTGCTAAAAGTA
Organism: Monochamus alternatus; assembly: GCA_037114965.1. Taxonomy (NCBI): domain Eukaryota; kingdom Metazoa; phylum Arthropoda; class Insecta; order Coleoptera; family Cerambycidae; genus Monochamus; species Monochamus alternatus. Next base: position 113,683,236 of record CM073426.1, read on the forward strand.
AATTACTGTTAACACCAGTGCGTTAAAAATTATACTTTTACTGACGTTTTCAGAAAAAAAACTTTCAGTTACAGTTAAAAGCGTATCTGAACTCATTGAAACAGTTGCTATTTTTAACGATTAATCAAATATATTTTAGGGTACGTTTTATGGTCAACTGCTGAAAATTAATTTATTGGCGGCTGTGCATTTAACACAATCTGTAATTGAATTGGCCGCTTTGCATATGTTTCCACCTGCTTTAAATTGTTTTCTGGTAGTCACCAGTTTAAAATATGGTGATAATTATCGCATTTTCAAATAAATCGAGTTGAAATTGAACTTTTATGGAAGGGTTCCAGATTTACAATTCATAATTGAATTATATCAACACGAACAAGTTCATAAATTTAACTTTGAAAACAGCTGCGGAGAGAGGTAATCCGCAATAAGATAACAAAGGTTGAACGTAATGTTATATAACAATTCAATCTTTATACTGCTGTTAATTTTGATTTATTCACTTGTCTGAGGTAAAATTGAAATGTCATTATGTCTATTAATCTAATTAAGTAAATCATATTAAACATATTTAATTTATATTCGGCCAAGTATGGAACGGCAGAACAGAAAGTACAGGGTGATTCTTAACCTGTACTCATAACTTGTGAAATCATATCTGACAAAGTTTACAGAATTAAAATATGTTACCTCACTCGATCACGTGATCGGTATTTCCAATAACCCTTTCCCCATCTACCATTTGGGTACGCGTTGGTATACGATACTCAGTGTCTCGGTTTGTTGCGCTCCGCAGTTGAGTTGAGTGTCTCAAACAATACGTAGTGGATTTAGTTTATTTAATAATGTCCAGACATCGCTGTTCTTTGGATGGGTGTTTTACTGTACACGATGGTGTACTACCATTTTTCCGGTGTCCAAAGAGGTAAACACAACATAACAATGAATTATAAAGCATAGTTTACGACTCAGATTTTTCTCTAAAAATAAAAATTTCCCGCAATTATTTTTATAAGAATTTTCTTGCAGAAATAATGCTCGTAAACAAGCTTTCGGCTTTACGAGAACATGTAGATATGCCGATATTTCAGCAGATGAATGTTACAAACTAATAAGAAAATATAGCTTGCATTTTGATGAAACAAGCTTTGCAAATTCTAAACGAAATCGCATACACAAATTTGCCGTTCCTTCTCTAACTATAATAATTATAGGTTAGTTAGCAAAACCAGTATGATTTTTTATGGGAAACTATATATATATATATTGTAACAGTTTGAAATATACACAGAAAATCAAATGAAAATAACACCTGACCAAACCTAAAGTTAAATAAAAATTAATAATTATTAGTATCAATTTATAAAATATATAAAGAATTGTTAATATAGATATCCTTGCATATGAATTTTACATAGAATAAATAATATTACATAACATAAAATACTAATTTTAATAATTTTATTATCAAATTTAAAAATCAATTTCAAAAATTTGCATGACGACGACTATTATTATCATTCAGAACATAAAAAAAAGAAATTAAACTCAGAGCACCATATAGAAAATAAAAGGAGAAAGTCTACAGAAAAATCTGATATACATATGGTATGCAAACGAGTAACATAATGAAAGATATTCCAATTACAAATAAATCATGTCCTAAAATTTAAATTGAAATGTCAAATTAAAATAATCAATTCTAGAAATGTCAAAAGTAAAGGCGACTTTACAAGAATCTTTTGAACATGAACAAAAACACAAAATAAAGACTATTTTCCTAAATAAAATAATTAAAAATTGTATAATTAAGATAAAAGGACATTTTAAATTTGTATTAATTATAAGTTGTGTTGTGAATTGTGCATAAAAAAAGACATACAAAGACTGCAAGAAAATCATGTGAATGGACTTTTATAACATGGCAATCTGCAGCAAGAAAAAAAAACAATGAATTTGTTGTTAGTTACGGCTTGGGTTTAGAGAAGAGCAGCAGCATTGCAAGAGAGCTCCCGAAATTATAAAAAATTGATTAAAAATAACAAGAAAAATCAAAAAAATATCGTCCTACCAGTTAAAATTTACCATTTGTACATCATTCAGTATAGTTTTTATTGCCACAACTGAAGATATCATCCGTATCCAGGGAAATTGTGCAGTTCCATAGAATCCCACAGCATAGTTTCCAGTTTCCAGGCAGTTTGCAGTTTCCAGGAAGGAAAATAAAACATTCCTAACCTCAGGTACCTTAAAAAAAATAAAGTGCACTATAAAAATATCTATAGCTATAGTAAATTAAAATCGATTTTAACAATATCAATCTTTGCAAAGTATAAAAATAAACTACAGGACTTACCTGTATAAAACCAAGTCGAAGTCAACAAATATAACATCCACATTCAATAATTTCACTGGAGCAAATAATATCTGTCATCCAAAGAGAAGCCATTTTATTTTAGAATATATTATGTTTCTGTAGGAATGCAAGCAAAATTACAAAAATAATCTACATTGGTTTGGTAAAATTCATTATCAGAAAGGTAATATTAAAAAGAAAATATTCTTTATTGTTTTACAATTGATTATAGCACAAAAATATTGATAATCTTTCAAAAGTGTTACTAGTTATTGCAATATAAAATAAAAACCTGTATATTTAGAACCGACTCCTGATTTAAGTTTCTTTTGCTCTTTTGATTTAAAAAAACTGTGTCTAGCAAGGGATAAACAAAATTTGGTATAAATAAGTTAAGATAAAGATAAAAAAAAATATTATATAAAAGGTTTGTATTAAACGAAATATAGTTGAAACACAACATACACTCACAAAACATAATACATAAAAGGATCATTGGCACCCAACAAAAATTTAGTATTTAACTTTAACATCAAATACACAATAAAATATAAAGAATTAAAATAAACAATAAATAATAAAATTTAAATTAAAAATCAAAAAACACACAGATATATAATAATATAACAATATATATTAGTTCGTAGGCTTCCTTTCCGCAATGAATCTGCATGGTCTTCAAAAGAACCATTTGTTTGACAACGTTTCGGTAAAATCTCATTTACCATCTTCAGGTCTTCTTACTTCTGCTTCGCGTTACTAGTAAGCCGAACGTAGTCAGAAAAACGCTCAGATTTAGATTAAAGAGGGACATTCTTTACTGGTACATTTGACTCCGCCACTTCCACCCCCCCCCCCCTTAGCAAGGGTAAGCAACACCACAAAATATTTAAATGGCATTGGGGGTTGAGTAATATTTATTTTGAAAGCTTTGAAATTTGTAAAATTTACGGTCCACTTGGCGAATTTTCAGGCGGTTAGCTTATTCAGGAACACTAGAGACACGACTGCTTCGTTTGGCGGCTTTGACAGGTACTAATTCTGGTGGATAGCAAGCATTTCCTGCTGAAACGGTGTCGCTTGCGTACTAGACGCTCGGTTGGACTTACGGTTCTTCGCAGATCTGCTGGGTGGTCTACTGGATACGACGCAGCTACTCGGTGTGGACCAGGACAGGTACTGAAGTTTCAAAATATCGCTGTTGACTTGGAATCGAACGCGCTGGATCGAGCGCGCATCCTACGTCATTCTCAGCAGTGGTACAGTCATTTAATTTATTATAGTAATTGTTCGTGATTTTTAAAAAACAGTTGAGTTCGAAAAAATCCATGAGTCCCCACACGCACGTCCCAGACTAAGCTGTAATCAAATCGCCTCAGAGGCACCATAGTTTTTTGAACCCCAAAAATAAAAGTCAAGCAGATTTAGGTCGGGCGATCAAGGGAGGCACCCACACTGTAAGAAGTGCAAGTAATTTTTCAAAATAACATTTCTAAAAATTAGAAATATCACATAAACTGGTACTGTAAAATTACATAGAATATAAAATTTTGCTAAATTAAAGAAAATTTACGCCAGATGTATGAAATTTGTTGCATGAAAGCAAAATTCAGATAAAAATATTAAATATTTCTTATAAAGTATAGAGAATTTTAGGTTTTACTTATGAACATTACTGAATCTTGGGAATACTCCTATATGGGAGTAGGAAATATATTCCCACCTGATCGACTGCGAGCACTTCTCACTACAAAAGACAGACGACAGACATTAGGTATGTACACAGTGTGTAGTGCTCTGTGTTGAGGGTTAAGCCTTTTTAGTAAATAAGAACAATAATGGTAATAGATGATAATATTTGTTATGTTATTGCCAGCCAGTTTAAAATTTTATCGTTTGACTGCAACCATGTTATTATCTATTTGCAAGACGTGATAAGCAGTGCAAATGGCTAACACTTGTAACTGGTAGTACCTACCTGCTCTCTCGGTTTTGTGTTCTCTCACTTACATTGTAAAATTTATTGAATTTAGTCAGTTGCCACTTTGTTGCCAGTTTTAATAGTATTTATTTTATTCTTATCATGGCATAGATGATCCAACATCTGTGTAAAATACTCTTCGAAAATATCTACGTCCATGTCTTCGTGATGGTCACCTGTATTTTTAGATTCAAATAAAAGTGAACCTCCATCTACAAAACCACTGGCACTACCTATATGTGTCACTATTAATCTTCGCCCTTTACCTGAAGGTGCCTTGAACCCTGTTGAAAGTCCATCCAAAAATGCTTATCGAAAACTTTTTACATTTTTATCTTGCCATACTTTTGTTACAGTATATCCATCGTTGACTCAAGTTTCGTCTAGATAATAAATATTCCTCCCTTCGTCACAGAATTTTCTAATCGATCTTAAGTAGGATCTTCGCCAACAAATAATTTCAGCTTTATCGATAAGAACTGACTTCCTGTTCTGCTTTTCCCAGCAAAATTTCAACTCTCGTAAGACGGCCCATAATTTGCTTCTACTGATTTTTGGCAAATCGTTGTCCTCTGAAAGTTCACCTAAAATTTTGTTTAGCTTTGGTATTTCTTTTTTAAAATAAAATGAGTGAACTTTTCTGCGAATGACATTTTTGAAGAAATCATCTATAACGACTTTTGACCTCCCTGTAGATGATTTTGGGGGATTTACAGCCTCTTGTTCATTTTTTGTTTCCTTTAAAAGTCTGTAGATAGTCGATTTTCCTTGACATTTTGAAACACTTTTCCACGTATCGCCAACACTGCTGGTAGAATTTTGGTGTTTCAATGCATTAAATACATTTAATATAATAATCTCATTCTGAGACAGCGCACATATTTTCACGCGTTTAGCAGGTACGTAATCTGATAAGCTCGACATTTTATCCAAACAATATTATATCCACTGGCACAATAGTCATTAAACATAAGTCGAATTTTACTCTGCTGGACTAGCACGTCTTCGTATGTTCAGCTCTAAGACTGGATTGATCTGTCACAATACACTGGCTCCTGCTCTATGATGTATCCAGTAAAATATACTAATGTACACCCATTACCTGTTAGCCTTCGTATGTTCAGCTCTAAGACTGGATGGATCTGTCACAATACACTGGCTCCTGCCCTATGATGTATCCGGTAAAATATACTAATGTACACCCATTACCTGTTAGCATTAGTGTTACCCGGTAATTATCTGAAACAAAATATTACCACGCCCATGACCGGTTCTTATCTCGGGGTTTTATTACTCTTTTTCATTTCCAAACAGACTATATCAGGATGTCCCACAGCATTGTCGCCATAATTTTCATGAACGTATTTATATTGTAAACATAGAAATAAATTAGGTTTAACAATACCGTAAGTTCACTACATCACCACTAATAATTGGCATTACCTACACAGCATTTACACTATCTATGGCTCAAAAATGCCACAAAAACGCAAAAACACAAGAAACAAACGCCTGTTTACATCGCCAGCACCGTATCCTGCACCTGTATTTACAGAAACAAACCGCGCTGAACGGTATGTGATGTCACACCAGTGATATCGTGTTTCTGGTCATGTGGTTTTATTTACATTCTATGGCAATTTGTTAAAGTTAATATTTTAATTATTACGTGATTATTGCCGCCAGACACATGTTCTGACCTTTCAATATGTTATGTCATGCAACTTTCCCATTATCCACTTTCTCAATGTGAGACATTTTGATTTTTAGGCAAAATAAAATTTGTACAACCAACCCTCCTTGACTGATCTATTAGACACAAGGGGTTATTTGTTAATATTTTTATATTTTTATTATTTTATATTTAACCTCCTTATAATTAAATTATAATACCTAGGATACGAGATATATAAACAATCCCATATCACCCATATTCATAATGGAATACCATGAGATCCTGAAAATAATGACGCTTGGGTTGTTATTAAATATCTAGCATCAGTCATAATCACAAATCAAGAAGCGTCAAAACTATAACCTTTTATAGTTTTTATTTCGTATGAAGTGAAATATAAAACATTGTATGCACCACGGGAGGTACTAGGATGATTATGCCCTTAGGCGACTTAGGTAACCTGTCGCCTAAGGGCATAATCATTCCTGTGCTTGGTACATAAATAACTATTATATTTCAGTGGCAGAAATATTCAATAAACAAAAAATGTAACAAAAGATGACACAAATAAATAATTACAGACACTTATTAATTCAACTCCTGATTTTCACTATTTAAGTAGATATTCGATATGACTGCTAGATAGACAGACTCCTTTTTAAATTTTTAACACGTAATTTAATTTCAGAGTAGATTAAAATTTAAATTGCTTGCAAACAATACCAGTAAAATGAATTATATTCATTTCGTTTTCAATTTGTGGGAAACCCCATAAGTTTTGTGACATAAAAACTATACTCTTTCTATAGGTAGGTAATTAAATATTAGTTATTTTATGACTAAATGCTTATATAAAATTTCTAGACGTTGTTTATTCCTTTAAGCACTTGACAACAATTCAAAGCCATTCTCGATATGTAAGTACCAGTTTCTGAAGTCAAACTTTATTGCATACGCAATAAAATATTTCGCTGTTTCAACAGTATTGCATGAACTACTTGATAGGAATTAGAATCGTTAAATAAACACACAAGGTAAAAATTATAGTATGTTGCTGTATGAAACACAAAGTCTCTAACATTGTATAAAACATTTCCTTTTACTTTGGGATATAAAACACAGCGACGTTATTTTATTTGTAACTTTACAGCACATCGCGCTTACAGCTCTTTGGTACTATACAGGCTGATTCTTAACCTATACGCATAAAAATTAAATTATACTGAATATATAAATAAGTGAAAAAAAATATAGTAAAATATATTTGAAAGCGTTTTTTAAATCCGTAAATTAATAAGACTGTACTACTTTGCAAGTCTAATATTTAGATCATTTTCTTTTTTATTAGTTAAAATAGTTACTATATCAAAAGCAGGTGTAAATTAAAACATAAAATTGTACAGAAATAAAGTTATTGCCTTATTTAATATATAAAGGAGCACATAACAAAAACAAATTTAAAAAATACATTTTTAATACACAAAATAGATATCTTACCTAGGTGGATCAAAAATTAAATAAATGACGTAAACTCATTACTTAAATTTTGCTAATATTTTATTTATTAGATTTATAACTTTCTTTTCTGATACCAAAAAGGCAGCACTTTTAGTTTGCTGGTCTGGATGAACTTGAATTGCTTAAATAAATTTCAATATACAACTAAAATATTGCTATTTCTTATACCTACAAAAATGAAAATATATAACGTACGTAAAAATATTTAATTTTGTACTTTAAAAATGAAATAATAATAATAATTATCACAAGAACAGATCTACCAATAAACTATGCCATGATAAGAATAAAATAAATACTATTAAAACTGGCAACAAAGTGGCAACTGACTAAATTCAATAAATTTTACAATGTAAGTGAGAGAAAACAAAACCGAGAGAGCAGGTAGGTGCTACCAGTTACAAGTGTTAGCCATTTGCATTTGCACTGCTTATCACGTCTTGCAAATAGATAATAACATGGTTGCAGTCAGTTCTTATCGATAAAGATGAAATTATTTGTTGGCGAAGATCCTACTTAAGATCAATTAGAAAATTCTGTGACGAAGGGAGGAATATTTATTATCTAGACGAAACTTGGGTCAACGATGGATATACTGTAACAAAAGTATAGCAAGATAAAAATGTAAAAAGTTTTCGATAAGCATTTTTGGATGGACTTTCAACAGGGTTCAAGGCACCTTCAGGTAAAGGGCGAAGATTAATAGTGACACATATAGGTAGTGCCAGTGGTTTTGTAGATGGCGGTTCACTTTTATTTGAATCTAAAAATACAGGTGACTATCACGAAGACATGGACGTAGATATTTTCGAAGAGTATTTTACACAGATGTTGGATCGTATTCCTCCGGGTCTGTAATTGTCATGGATAATGCCAGTTACCATTCACGGCAGACCGAGCGGACGCCTACGACTGCTTGTGTATTCTTGTTAAGTACTTAATATATAATAAAATAACAATATTTTTAATCATTTAAAAATTTCATGCAAATTGCCTATTAGGTGAAAATTTTGTGCTTATGGGTGACAACGCTTGCCCACATCGCCCAAGAGCGGCTCAAGAGACACTCGAAGCAGAACATATCAATAGATTAGATTGGCCAGCCAACTCTCCTGACATGAATCCTATTGAAAACATGTGGGTTTTCGTTGCTAGAGCCATTCATAATCATATTCCTCCACCTCATACTGCAGATGAGTTAGTCGTGGCAGAAGAGGAATGGACCAATATTCCGCAAGAGATCGTTAACCGCTTGATTATATCAATGTACAGACGTGTCAATATGCTATTGGAGCATGGTGGAGGTCATACCGACTATTAGTCAAGTACAGAACTTGCTTTGTTACTTTTTTTTGATCTAATAAATTTTGTCAAAAATGTCACACATTTGCTGGTTTTTAATTTTCTAAGTACTCAGTTTATCGAAATATTATTTTCACAAAAAAAAAAGATTCAGAAAACAATTTACTTTTATAAATGTATTTGGTTTTTCTGACAAAAAGAGTTCTTCAACAAGAATGAGGGGAAGTCCAAGAATTTTGACGTGTGTAGAATATTTCGTACCAAAAATAAAGATTATTCTGACTGGGCCAGGTTAGATCCTATAGGATGACCACAACGATCTTAATCACCTCGATGTGTTTTATGGTGTTAAGGAGAAAGTATTTTCACAAAATTTACAGTATCATAGATATTTTTAAGAAAATAATTACAGAAGAAATGGATCACATAAATCAAAAAGAAGTTAGGAAAAGGTTAGAAAAATGTGTAGCGGTTGGAAGACAAGTCGAGAGTTTTAGTTAGTTAAATAGTTTTACTTAGGTGTTGCCATTACATAATACTTAATTATGTGTTCTAACTTATTAAAACCAAATATAAACATTTTCATAAACAAAGAATTACTTTTCGTAGAAACTCTGTATACACATTCAAATGAAGAATAGTTTTTGATATAAGTAGATTATGACAATGACATGAAACATGAAAAAAGATGTCAACAAATTAATGGTGCTCGCACATTCTACACATAGAGGCTGATTCGAAATTTAACAAAAAAGAATTATATGCACGGTATGTACAGAGTACAATGTATGGGAAACTTTTACAGATATAATTTTGTAGAAAGGTCAGTTCGAAAATGATTTAAAAATACAGTTTTGCACAGCACTGGAAACTGGTCCACTGTTAAACCTGATCTTGCGTGTAAGGCAAAGCAATCGATCAGCGATCACCAGCAGGACAAACATGACAAACAACAAACAAATTGAAAGAATTTCCAAGAAAAGAAACAAATAAAATGTTATAACTCCTATTTTATATTAGCAAATTCAACTACTTTTGTTGCTATTGTTATTATTTATTAATAAAATTAATTTGTGGTTTTAGTTAATAAAATCATTTGTTATAACTGATTTGCAGCAACTGCTCAAAACTTTGTCCACCAACGTATAAACAAAATTAGACCCGTCTTACCCCTTTTTACGAACAAACAAATGTTTCTGGTTCTTGTCCGTTTTAAACTCGTAAGTTATTGGCATCAATTATGATACGTTGGCGTAAATCATCACTAGTGTCTACTTCAGTGCGATACATTTAATTTTTTAAATATCCCTACAGAAAGTAGACCAAATCTGATCGTGACGGCCATGGTACCGATAGGTACTCCCCGCCCAATCCATCGTACCCCTTGAACTTCATTAAGGTACTCCCGAACATTTTGTCGAAAATGAGGGGGAACACCATCATGCAAGAACCACATTCAGAGTCGGACAGCTGGGTACATCTTCCAAAAGTCCAGCCAGATCATTTCGGAGGAATTCAAGATAGTGAACCCCATCCATTCGATTTGCTAACATGAATGATCTAATCAAGCAATCATCGACAATCTCTGCGACATTTAAGGAAAAGCCTTGTTGGAAACGATCGCGCGCGGATTTTCAAAATCCCAATCATGAATTTTATGAATGTTATATATCTAAAAATAGCTTCATGTCAGCTATATATTTGGGATTTTGAGCAATTTGTTGCAGCAACCATTCACACAACTAATTCGTAAGGGATAATACTTTGAATTACGTTGTACTACCTATTAATGCTTGGACTCGCTATACATGGTACGGATATAATTGTGATTGATACGCCACGTTGTTGATTTCTTCTGCTTGCCTGCTAGTTCTTCGGGCATTCTCATCAACAATCTATAAAATGTATTCCTCAGCTGCTGCAATACGCCGTGGATGCTTTGGACCGCTATGTCTTGCACTATTCGATTGATTTTCCGTGCCACGTCCACGTCGCACTATTGTGGTAAAAGTAGCTGCAATTGGCATCTTTGGTCTATCGAGAAATCCTTTTACTTACAGACGAGAAGCTGCTAAAGTATTTGGCTTACTTCATCATAAATTAGAGTTGCTATACGCGTAAGCCATTTTTGAAACTTGAAAAACTAATGTAAAAACTATCATAAAAACGTTAATACTACAGTCGCACTATACTACGGTAGCCAAGCGATGTAAAAGTTGAAAATACTACAGCTTCAATATTTTTTTTCGCAGAAACTATATTTTACCAAAAATTTTTTACAATATTTTTTTGGATAAGTTGTGGATCGTATCCTGTACAAGGTTGAATTAGTAGCAATGCAGCTCTCTAATAAATTTGTATTTTTGCTTTTTAACACATGGAATAATTATATCTAGAGATATACGAAACCGATAGCTAAATAACAAGGGTGTATTTCTAATGTATGCTTTAGATTTTTATGTTGATTATGGTATCGATTACTTTTCTGTAAATAGAACGTGTGAATTACTTTCAGTCTTTGAAAAGAATTTAAATTTTGTTTTCAAGGATATACTTTGCTTATAGTTTTACCTATATCAATAAATATATTTCTTTTAAGTTTTGTTGCTTAAAACATACTAATTTTATTTATTCTATCCCCATCTAATGCATTGGAATAAATGGTCTAACTAATTAGTCATGAGAACCTTCTGCCCATAAATTGCTGATAAAAATGCTCTTTATCGAGTAGTATGCAGTGATGAGTATTGTAGAAATTAAATACCCCATTACAAGTGAGATGGGCTTCGCCAGTCATAAGTATTTCACTTGAGGATAATCTGCAGGATACTATATAACCGTTAAAAATTTAGTCGGTGAATATATGAAAATGCATTATATTGTCGTCAGGAATTTACTTTAGCTCTCTGTCTCATTAATTTTAAGACACACTGTATAGTTAGCATATTCAGATCTTACGTAAAGGTTAAATTCTTTCCTTGGTAAACTTTCACAAACTTATTTCATTAACATACTTCGCTGTCACAAAATGTTCTTTCCCTTGACGTAAGGGTTCATTTAAATGTCAAACGGCACTCATAGTTTCAATGTCACACCGCCTAGAAACTGATCGGAAAAATCGTCGTATTATTATTACAAATAATCTGGCAAAATGAAATGAGAAAACTTGAACGGTCGCGGGTTTTGTCGTATTAATTTAGTTTCCTCACTTTACTTTTAGTTGGACAGTTCGTAATTAACGAACTTCTAGTCTCGGTGGTATGTGTTTGCTAATTAATCCTAACTGTGGGGTTATTTCACAGAATAATTTGAATTATACTAAATAATTGGATATCGGCCACCATACTAATTCAGAAGTAATTGCTCGCTTTGTCGAGAACTATGCGACAAAATGATTAGGTTGCGGGTAACATGCACATGCTTAATCAATTTTTCAGCGCTGTTGTCCTCACACGAGCTATAGTTGAGGTCCAAAATAATAGCTCACCATCTAACACGTGGGAATAAATAGTTCAATTAATGTGCCAAGGCAAATTTCTGCCCATAAAATTGCTGATAAAATGCGCTTTGTCGAGTGGTATGCAGTCAAGAGTATTGTGAAAATTAAATGCCCCATTACGAGTGATATGAGCGAGTAACAAATATTTAAGTTGTAAACAAAAGACGCCTTTGGTCCTCTGGTGTTGATTGAAGAACTTAGGATAATCGGCAGGATACTACCAGTTAAATATTTAGTCGGTGCATGAATATTTGAAAATCGCTGTGCATAGAAACTTAAATTGAGGAAAAAGAGAGAACATGCCTCTCCAATATGATATTCAACGTACAATGAATGAGATTTTTCTCTTTGAAGAAACGAATTATATTACACTTCTGGAATCTGAATTCTGGAATTGTGGGGAAGGTAGGCTACAGGCAGTGGTGTAGCTAGGCGGAGGCGAAGCAGCCCCTCGCCCACGGCCTCGCACTTAAAGGGGCCTAGCGCAAGGCCTCCTTAAGGGTGATTTAAAACTGAACGCCATGGACTAAATAGTACGAATAGCACCTTAAAAGACCTTTCTAAGAATAAGCTTTACCGAGGCTTTACCACATATACTAAAATTAATTTGCACACCCTGCTGGGTGTGCTCTATTATTGACATATTTTTCAATACTAAAGAGGTTACAAAAAATATTTATTTTTAGCATTTAGCACCTCACAATTATGACATTTTCAGATCATCCAGATTACACTACTTTAACTAGTTTGATCATAAATGAATAATTTTGTAAACAAACTTTCTGATTGAAAACTACAATGCATAGTATCACGCGATAGAGGACCAACAAATATAGACACTAATGTCCGATCGTCTTTTGTTTTCAAGATGCAGCAGTTAAAATTTTTTGGTAAAATTTAAATTTTTTTAATTTCTCTCGATTGTACGAAAATATTTAAACTAAAATTGATGCACACTGTGACCTTGCATGTGTCTATTATGTGTCACAATATTCAGTTCATTCAGCATCCAATGGAGGAAGAAAAGGGCCTCGCTGATGCGACTTCGCCCACGTCTAGATTAGTCCACGCTACGCCACTGGCTACAGGACTACAGTAGAATGCCTATTCATTGCCCACTGATATCGGACATGCAAAGAATATGTCTGGTAAACACAAACTTGGTCAGTATCTACCTGCAGAAAAAGCATCTTCATGACGAGCTCATTCCACAGACGACTCCTGATTTGCGCCAACATTTTTGTGGCAAAAAAGGGCAGACCACTTCTTTTTAATAAATATGCAAAGGTGTCAGATATAGCAATACCTTCAGTTTTGCTCAGGCAGGCGATCCTTTGTACCTTTGTTTAGCTGTCGTCTGCTGTATGCTAATATCAGTTTCGCAGTAGCAGTATTATCTTACATTTATTAACACATAATTTAAGTGAAAATAACCCGTACTAAATTACTATTGCACCTATATGAGATTGCAAATATATGCAATCTGCCATAAATACCAAAACAAGAAAGGTCGAAGATTTAACCCTTGTGGAACTCCTGTTATATCTAAGGAAGGCCGAGACCTAAATCCACTATATCTACTTCGACATCAACATATCGACTAAATAGGTTCTAAAAAATTGTAGTATTGAGGTAGAGAGAAAAAATTCCTCCAATTTAGCCAAAATATTGTGATTTATAGTGTCAAAAGCCCTGAAGAAAACTGTGTACTTAATAGCATGGCCCTTAAAAGGTCTCAACACAAATTTTGCGTAATTAAAGTCAAATTAATTATTAACGATTGTTTCATGATTATATTCACCTTTTTTAATGTAGATCGAGGTTGATTCCAGAGGTTCTCAATAAGTTTTAACAATATTCATTAATTTATTTTAAAAATCTATCAAGAAATATTAAGGAATGAAGTATGGTAAGTAATGAAATATTTAATAACATTCACAGACAACAACAAAGAAAAAAAAACGAAACAAAATTACAAAAACTTGCAAAGCCGGAAACTTAGGTCGTATATTTGTAATTAAATATCTTTTATATACCTACTATTACAAAATTTATTTAATAAAAGGTGATATAAATTAATGTTATATTTTGAGGAGAAATTCAAACGACACAATACTTGAAAAGGTGAATAACAATTAGTCTTAATAAATCTTAAATGCCAAGTTGCTCTCTTCGCTCCACTTACACACAGTATCAATATCATGTTGAAGTAATTTATAACCATTAGGAGATTTTATTTGCCTAAAGAATTTTACGTCATCTACAAACAATAGACACGTAAAGTTTGATATCATTTTTGAGAAATCGTTAATAAAATATAAAAATAATGAAGGCTCTAAATTGGAACCTTGTGGTACTGCATAATATGCAGTCATAGAGTATAGGTATAGTATACTTTACAATAAATCGACGGTTTAAAATATTGTAACCTCTAAATTGCTTTAGCGTGGAAACACGTTACGTAGACAAACAAACTTTATTGTCACTCTTGATTACACAAGAAATATCCTTCAACAAATTTACAACTGTCAAATTCTTTACTTTGACGTTTCAATCATTCGCATTTGGCTGCTCAATAAAAACTGAACTGTGACGACAAAATCGGTCCGCTTATATAGGTTTTTAGAGTTCTTGAAGTTTCTGCGATCTCGAGAACGTGTCGTGAAACAAATAGAATATAGCCCGCAATATTAACGTCAAAGGTATTACAAAAATTATAAATTCTAAAGCAAACAGAAACATAATTAACAAAATAAAAAGGTAGGTGAGCATCCGTAACAATATGATATTATTAATTCTAATTCCTCCTGTGAAATACTGATCGATTCTAAAAGCATTTTCAAAATATGATAAAATTTGTCAACTGTATTTTATGCTCAGAGTGACTAATAAAATGTTTAAAAGAGAGAAGTCTGTCAATACTAATTTCCTGATGACAAGTGGGTCAGATTTTTGAAACTACTTACTATTGTTTTTTACTTAGCATAAAAATCCTCTATTACTTGCAAACACCCTGTATATTTGAGTGTATAGTACTTACACAATACAATTTGTTTTACATCAATAATTTTAAAATTAGATCCTTGGAATATATAGATATCTATGTATTACCTAGAAATACTTACTTATAAATAATTATATCTTCCTACGCATTACTTATACTTTTGAGTTGACTGGAAGATCGATTAGGTAGGTATGTTCAATAAATAGGATGAGTAACTATTCACTGGAACTAACTTTGCACCAAAGCAGTAAGGTATGGACCTAGACAGGAATTTACGGCCAATAATGGCATTTAGACAATGCTGAAGTTTCGTGCATAATATCTAGTAAAGTTTTTTTAGCGACAATAGCTTAGGCTATCTGCTTAAAACCTAGCTGTTAGAATGTCAAAGAAGTTATTATTCAATTATTCTATCCCTTGAGGTATTTTACTGGCTAATTATTACATTTTTGAAAGCCAATAATTCCGCGATAAAAAATTTCTGTGGAATTCCAACGTTTTAAATTTTATGGGTAAATATTTCACTTTCAACGTTAAATTAAAATTTAAACAACACATGTTGCAAAGTCATCACTGCTCTAAAGCTTTACATGTTCCGATGTGAAATATACATTCACAAGATAAATGACAAGGCATCCAGTAAAAATAGGATCGACCGCTTTCTGGCAAAAAGTATAAAATCCATGTCTGGTTTCAGGAGACGGCGGTAAAGAATATTCTATTCAATGTTGTCGTCAGGCAGAAAACTCTAGTTGCATATGTTAGACGCTTTTCTTAAAAGTTCAATAGTTAGTTGTTTAAAAATAGCACTGGCTGAAAATATGGCAAATGACAAGCATAAAATTTAGCTGGCCCATGCCATGCACTTGTCAGTTTTTTTCCTTCTGTAGAAGAAAATGATATGACCATCGAAACATAAAGAACCGATGACATGTCTACCAGGAATGTGTTCAACAACTATGTACAGGGTGATTCAGTCATAATGTCATTCATTTCAAGATAGGGAAAAATTAGTATAATACGATTTAAAAAAATAATTAAATACATATACAGCATGTCCACTGTTAGAATGGAAAAGAAAAGATTTTACGGAAAAAAGGAATACTTGATTAAAATTTTTGCTTGTCTTTAAAATGCGATTGCCATAGAGACCTTTTATGTTGCATGTACATTGTACAGGGTGATCAGAAAATCGGTAAATATAAAAATTGTTCAAGACTAAAGTGTCTTTGTTTTTAACAATACAAAATATATTGTTAAAATTGAAATTTATACTATAACTTGTGTATAAATTGTATTAAATATTTTTTTGCTGCAACGTAAGCATATTAAGAATAACTGTCACTATATTACTCAAAAGTCCTATCACTTTTTATTATGACGGTTGTTATTCTCCATGCCAACTACATTATAAAGACAAGTAAAAACTTTAATCCAGAATATATACTTTTTTTTTGTAAAATGAAACAAAAATGTTTTACTGTCCGTTTATATCAAAGTATTCTGATTTATACACAAATTGATTTGTAACATAAATTTCAATTCTAAACAACTTTTCTTAATAACGTATTTTTTGTATTGTTAAAAACCAAGGAAGTTTATTCTTGAACACTTTTTATATTTACTGATTTTCTGATCATCCTATAAATGCAACATGAAAGTTCTCAATGTCAGTGGCATTTTAAAAGGAAGCAAATATTTTAATCAACAAACCCTCGAGATGTCAACAACAAGAAACAGTCCGAGACATACCTATTTAGTGATAAACAATCCAGCAATCCGAGTCTTAACCTACCAATAACGTTGGTTTTAATGTCAACTCAATGACAAGCGTTACAGAGCTGCAGAACCGCTAAATAATGACAGCAACAAACAATAATTAACTTTGAATTTTTATAAACACCCGGTGTTGTCAATATCAAATCATGAGAATTTTATAATAACTGCCCAACCGCAGTAATGTAATGTTACCGGTGAATATTGTTCTGGTCCGTTTTCCTATGGCGAGCCCGCCGTCGAATTGCATCTAGAATACTCACGACCCGA
This sequence comes from Monochamus alternatus, assembly GCA_037114965.1. Taxonomy (NCBI): domain Eukaryota; kingdom Metazoa; phylum Arthropoda; class Insecta; order Coleoptera; family Cerambycidae; genus Monochamus; species Monochamus alternatus. Next base: position 113,700,617 of record CM073426.1, read on the forward strand.
ATTATCTCCCTTCTTCATCCGTCAGTTATCATTTTCACTATGTGTAGGTTGCTAAATTTTGTGTGTTTGTGTCGCCAATATTAATAAAATTTGCTATTTGCCTAAATAAAAATGCAATTCAAGTTGGATAAAGTGAAGTAGAGAAAAACCGCGGTTGTTCTCTGCTGATCAGACGTGGAAAAATGGAAGATAATATTTTAATGTGCCACACAGATATGTGCGTCTGTGTTTTCCTTGTCCGATGTGTTAGCTATGTCATGTGTAATGGATTTGATTCTGCTTTCAAGAACATAACGCAAAGGTGACACAAAATAAAGTATGTTTTATCCAAAATTATTTACTGTATATAATTTTGCGGAGCTTTTGAACTAACAATACGAGGGCATGACGAATGAATTTTACGTCAGAACTTGACGAAACGCTTAATGAATACCTTAAAATTACAACAATTTTTAAAGATACTTCAAAAAATATTCAAAATGCACACATTTTAGATTGCAAACAAGAAATATGTCATTAGAAATTAAAAAATGTATCACTTCAGTACCGAACATACTGTTATTATACAGTGCTTACGAAAAGTAACGAATAAATTCATTATTTTTGAAATTGAGAAGTTTAGTAATAGAAGAAGTAATATCTGTTTTCACGATCAAAATATTCATAATTTCAAACAGAAACGTAAATGTAATGATTATCCCTTTTAACGTCATCTTGAATAATAATCGTAATTATAATAATAACATTAATAATAACAATGGCTCAGGTGTGAATTCAGAAACAAATAATCTAGATAATAATATTAGATATGTTAAGATACCCTATGTTAAAGGTTTATCAGAAAAATTGAAAATAATTCTTAATAGTGAGAATATGCGTGTTGTTGTTTACCATAGCAAGACAATAGGTCAACTATATTCATCCATGAAAGACAAACTAGAAAAATCGTATCTGTCGCACGTAATTTATGGTATTCAATGTAATGATTGTATATTGGACAGACAAAACAAAATATCAAACATAGAATGAGCTCGCATAAATCGTCATGTAACCCTAAATATATTAACAAAAAAGAACATACAGCATTGGCTCTTCAACATTTCAAATATAACCATAATTTTAATTTTAATAATGATTCAATTAAGATTTTTGACAAGGAATATAATTACCAAAAAGGCTTATTAGCGAGATGGTATGTGTGTGTACAATCTCAAAATAATACCATTAATAAGAAGTCTGATACTGAACATTTAAGCGTAATCTATAATGGTATCATTAAGAAATTTATGAAATGAAAATACCTATAATCTGAACATTCAGTACATCATTTCTTTCTTTTGTTGTCAACGTCTTATTTTTATTGCTTTTTCTTACTGGGTTTTTTACTTTTCATTAATTAGTGTCTCGATGTCTGATATTTATATTTAATTTAGAAGACTATTCGAAACAGTTTACCACTATATATTTATATCGTTTAGTAAAAGCATTTCCTACTGACTTGTTCATTATATGATGAATAATAATTTTATTGTTTTTGACTCTGGTTTTGTCTCACTAGGTAAGGGTGCTACTAATTTTTTAAACAAATTTTAAATTAATGTTTTAATCAAATGTTTTGTTGTTTAATGAATAGTATTTTAATATGTTTTTTCAAATTATTCATATGTATGTATAACTATTCTTTTGTCTTTTGTTTTGTTTTTAAATTTTACATTGTCAATATTGTTTTTATAATTCTTATCTCTTGCTTTCTATTGTAGCCCTGAAGAAGATTTAAAATAAATCTGATAGTAATACAACTATACACTACACTAAAAGTTTGCATTATATATTGCACTAAATTGCAAAAAAATATTGTTTTTAACGCGACCAAATATCGAAAATTACGTTGATACTAAAAACAAATGTGTAACGTCAGCCGTGACGTAAGACGTCTGAATTCTTGCCGCGAGTATACTCGTATTATAGGAGCTAGGATCTGCTATATTGGATATTACAAGACTTATCACCAGATGGAATCGAAACAATTATATAAACTATGGGTCTGAGATATCGGATATAGATACACAAACAACAGGTTGTGATCATTATTGTTTCTAAGATTTTCAATTAAATATGCCAATAGGAACTTATAAATCATGTCAAATCTCATTACAGAGTTCTTAGTATATTATAATCTCAATAATCTGTTATCGATGAGTTAAATTACGTTATTCTTGCAAATAATTATTTATTCTGCTAAGATTGTTGCCATGGAATTCTAATCATTAGAAATACGGAAAACAATGTTTTACCAAATGCTGTCAGAAAGTTTTCTTTTGTGATAGTTATTTTATAGATTCTGATTTTTGTTGTAAAATTTGTAATCCCATTTTCCATTCTTACTACTAGATTTTAACAATTTTTTCGATTTTTGTGAAAAAAATAAGACAAAAGTTTCTGATTTTTGTTCGTTTTGAACTCGTAACTTATTAGCAGAAGCTATGAAACGTTTGCGTAAATTATCAAAAGTGTCCTTTTCCGTACGATTCGCATATTTTAAATATTCCCACAAAAAGAAGTTCGAAAGATTTAAGATGAGATAACCGGTTCTCCTTGTCCAATCAATCGTACCCCTACACTTCATTAAAGTGAGTACTTTTGTCGAAAATGAAGGGCAGCACCCCATTAATTCGATTTGGTAATATGAATGGTCCAATCAAGCGATCATCGACAATCCCTCCTCAAACATTCAGCCTATGTATCAATTTTGGTCACAATAACATTTACGTTATTTCAAGGTTAAATGTTATATTTCATCAATTTAATTTTTTTTAATATACATATATCCCCCTGTAACTGGTAAGAAATAACGGCGATGTTATTTCTTACACGTTATGTAGAACTTTAACAGAGTTTCTTAAAGATAAGGAATTAGGTAACGCTATAGTTTATAGTGTTATTTGAATTGTGAACCGCTTATTAAAGTTGCATTTAAACTGCGGTTTTATAAATGTACATCGAAAGTAAGTTAATTTTAAAATTTAAATCGAGAAGGATAAGAAATTTAAGTAATCCATTTGATTTGCCTGATGAAGAATTTAAAAAATTCGATTTAGTAAAGGTTCAATACGGCAATTTATTGAGGAACACAGCTGCTTTCTGCAAGTTCCTTGAATGCCATTATACAAGTAACAGGCATATGTATTCCCTGCTTAAATGAATGCTGACAATTCGATTATTGTTTTTTTTTTAAATTTTAATATAATATAAATATGATAATTAATTTAATTATGATAAAACTAAAGCGGTTTAAACTAAACTGCTATTAATACAGCTTACTCAGTGTTTATGTGGATGCTTGTTTGCTGAGTTCATGGCAACATCATATCTCTCTCACAAATGTTCGATAACAGCATTGGTTACCTGTGTAATACAGTTACTGATTGATGTTTGACAGTCCTAAATTAAAATTATCACCTATACATGTCTGGCAACTACCTTATGTTAAAAATAATAACGTTGGAAATACTAGAACCAATCCACCTATTAATAAATAAAATTATAAAGCAGTAATTTTACCTTTAACTCTGCCGAATACTTTTTGTTTCTGAGGATCTGCCAAAATTGGCCTTAATTCGCTAATAAATTGCAGTATTGCATTTACTAAATCTAAATAATTTTGTTTAGTTTTTCATCACAAATCACATGGATTACTTAAATCTTTTATCCTCCTTTGTTGGATTTAAGTATTACAACTTATCTTTGATATGCATTTATAAAACCACACCCATTAAATGTAAATTTAATCAGCCCTCCATTTTCATATTTCAAATAACATATTATTATTATTATAAAATGAAGCTCCGAGCTAAGGAAATTCCTGTGCTGCCCTGACAATAATACAATTAATTAAAGTGAAGAAAAAAGATAAAAAAGATCAAAAATAAAAAAACAGCAAAAAGACAATGATAAATAATAGAAACTGCGCCAAGCACACAGGCGATTCTTGAAAGCATTGATGGAGAATGCAGTAACTACCGAAGGAGGAAGAGAATTCCATACTGAGAACACGCGGTTTGGTAGAAACGATTAGCTATCAGATGTATTGAAGTTCTCCTTTCTCAGTTTCAGGTGATGTCCTCTCAAGCGACTATTCGGACTCAGGGTATAAAGCGTTGAAGCAGCAGAAGTATTGTTAAATAAACCATGAAGCGCTCTAAATGTAAATATTAAATCGCTGCGAAGTTTGCTTTGGGCGAAAGAAGACAGATGGGCAAGACATTGTATCTCCTCATAGGATGGTCGAATACGTGCATAATATGTTAGACTATAACTACATCTAATTCCTTGTCTTTAAGAAACTCTTATCAAAATTCTACATAACGTGTAAGAAATAACATTGCCATTATTTCTTAACAGTTACAGAAGGATACATACGACAAAAATTTAAGGTGATGAAATATAACATTTAAACTTGAAATAACGTATATGTTATTATGACCAAAATGGAATACATACACGTCAGAGGTAAATCTGGGATTTTAAGCACGTTGTTGCAGCAAACATTTACAAAATCTAATTCGTAAGGGATAATCCCTCTATATGTGGTACAAATGTAATTGAGCTTCGTGTATGATACGCCACACTGTTGATTGGGACATTGTTTGTACTTGTTGAGCGATTTGCATGGTACTTATTCAGGGATTCCTGCCTTGTTTCTGGGATCCTTCAATCTAACTGTCTGTGGGTCTGGGTTGACATATGCCTCTCGGAGCTCCGTCCTCTCACCCTCCTACCAATTATACAGGGTTAACTATGACTAAGTACAGATATTTTAAGAGGAATAGGGAAAAATAAGAATTAACGGAATAATCCATTATAAAATTTATAAACTCATTTATAAAGCAAAAACAATTTGTTTTTCAAAACTATATTAAACTCTTACTTATCACCGCCATTGGCCTTCTATCAGCCGTGAGGTTTGGTATATTCAGCCAAAGTCATAGGTGTCAAAGGTAGTGAAAGGTCACCCCGTTGCAATGCGTATCAATTTACTGCTTTGAAAGAAAAAAAATATATTTACAAAATGTAAATTACCTCTATTATTTTATCATTTAATTAAAAACACGACATGGCAGCACAGGGAGGCAGCACCTACCTTACTAATATCTATTTCCCAAATACACCCAAATGCACACAAATACATAAAAACTCTGCCACACGTTTACCGTCAAGGCATTACAACAGTTGTTCAATGTGGTTCAAAGAGGATTCAGCATAATATTTTGTCTATTCGGAAATCGTATTTGGCATTACACTGGCTTATGATAATATGCACTATAAATAAGCACCTTCTCCGTTATCTAGGCATTTGCATACATGTTCGTAAATACACGAAATATTAAATTTGTGGTAGTACTAAAAAATTATTTCAAACTAATTACCGTAACATATGCGATATTTTTTGACAGCATCTGATGCAATCGCTACTGCAAGGTGTACTTCACACCGTTAAATTTTTAAACTTCTTGTATTGTTGGGGAATTAAATTCTGTTAATATCAATAATATCAACAATATTAAGAATAATCGACTATGTTTGCATAAAATAATTAGTACTATTTGAAACTATAACATCCCAAGATGTTTGCAGTGTTCTGTAAAAACGTTTCTTAGACCCTTACAATATTATGTTTCATGACCATGTTCTTTAATGTATTTTATTCATAAAAATGTTTATTTTCCTCATCTCTACATTTGACAACGCTGTATAAAACGACCGCATGGGAGTTGACATATCTAGTCATCTCGGACGATGATTGATTGTCAGGCTCCGGTTTACCGAAGGAAAAGAAGCTTTTGCCCCATTTTTTAAACTGAAATAATTTTTTTATTGTATTTCAGGCCTCCCTGAGCCAGTGGTGGCTCGCCGGGTGAAGCAGGTGAAGCAAAAATTCATGTACTAAAAGCGAAATAGTTGTAAATGCCCGTTTAAATTTTAAATATTTATAATTTTATATAATTTATTATTTTTTTAACAAAATGCTTTACAAATATCCGAAAATGCTAGTGCCAACCCTGCCATTTTTTATTTGCCGCAAATTTTAACGCCATACCTCCTACGATGTTTATCCATGTAATGCAGAATCAAATAGGACCTTGTATTTACCTAGCCATTAGAATATTTTCAGTTTCGAGTATACATCGTATCGCACCAAAAGACGAATGGTAGGGGATGAGTCGCCCCTATATGACGAAAAATATTGAAAATATCTCGTACTGCTTCTGCTTACTGGCTGGAAATGGAAGCAGCGAAGTTAATGGCTTCCCCTGCTTCCAGAATCAGTAGCCTAAGCTTGTTGTGTGTGATTACCTTCGTTAAATTGCATCGGTAGTAGTGCCGTTGTTTCGCAGTTTGATTTTGTGAACACCATGTTTCCACAATATGACCCTGTTTGTGTTATGCTAGAAACTCCATTTTCTAGATAGACTAAAGAAGATAAACAACTAATCGTTTCTACGCTGTCGAAGTTTATACCAGGAATTTTAAAATACGTATCGTGGTATTCTCAATGTGAATTATATGGTTAGTTATTGCTTAAAAAAACTTTTCTGTGTGCCCTGCCTTTTTATCAATAGGATAATTATTTACAACAGCGGAAACCTTTTCAATCTTAATTAAAAAATTCCAACCCCCCTATTTTCGAGGGTGCTGAACACGGATCTAAAATTAGTTTTGTGCGGTCTAGTATAGTTTGCGAAAAATATATATATTGTGATAAATAGAATTTATAAAGAATTAAATGCTATGAAAATTTATTTCATTGACAAATAAAAAAAATTATCATTGAATGATTATTATTATTAGTGTAGAATATAAGTGAATTGTTAGTTTTGAAATTATGGAGTATAAAGTACATGTTGAGATTTTGCAAATTTCATTAAAATTATTTCTAAAATTCTATCAAATTGTTGGACATGACTACATATAATGGATAGTACATAAAGTAAATGAATTAAAAACCTAGACATAGACATATTAATAAAAAACTTAAAGATCAGAGATTAATCATATATGCATATCGCTAGATTAAAAGATCTGTAAATTAAAATATTTGAAAAAAAAAAGATGAAAGTCAAACTGTCAAATGTTAAGCTGGCTATACCGTTTAAAATCCACACATTGACAGGTGTCTAAAAAACACAAAATAAGGAATATTTAACAATATAAATGAATAAAAATTGTTATGTATTTGTAATTTTAGTTTGTAAGCTTAAAAAGACAATTAATGAAGTGTAAAGTGCAACGTAAAGAATAATTTAAAATAAAGTGAAATATGTGTATTGACCTTAATAAAATCTGTTAGAAATCAAGACGGTAAAATGCATAGAAACAAAATTTTATTTACTGGGAAACGAGAAGATGTACTAATTTTGGTTTTTCCAACGAAAAAAAACATTTAAACTATAATTTTGTACTCATCAGTTTCCCACAGTTCTACATAAAAAAGTAACTCAAATTCACAATCTGAAAGTATAAAATTCAAGAAGATTAGTGGACGTCATCTCCATAGCTAAAACTGGATCTGCAAAAGGTTCCTACACAAGTCTCCAGTAGAAGATAACCTCCAACAACATTTCAAGAGTATCTCCAGAAGGAAATTCCGTCCTTGGAACATCATATCCAGTCCAGGTTATCAACGTGTATCCTGAGAATTCCACAGCTTCCTGAGAGAGGAAATCAATCTACTAGGCCTCAATTCTACAGCCAGTATCGTCTACAGAAAGAGTAAGGTAAAAATTTCATGTGTACACAAACAAATAATAGCTAGTTAGCATTCATCATAAACCGATATTCAACTTCTATGACGATAAAAATTAAGTATAATATATCAGGACTTACCTCTATAAAATTTGAACAATATTGAAAGTTTAAACTTTAAAATTTTGATTATTAACTATTAAAAGACATCACAAGCAGCCATTTTATTTTAGAATATAAAATATTAAATAGGCAATATTAATAACACATTTGTATATTTCTGGTTGCATAAATTAAAGATAGTATTGCCAGAATTTTAAAAGTAGATGAAATATACAGTTATGTTACTGAAAGTGTAAAATAAATTTTCTTGTTAAATATTAAAAATTAATGAATAAGAATTGATAGGAAATATTCCTTAATGTTTGTTAAAGCCATTTCTTAATTAAATTGAAAATTTTCCATTTGCGCATGAATAAAAAACAAACTAATGTACAGTTCCTATGTATTATTTTATGTAAAAAAGTGTTATTTACTCTGATGGAATTCACTCCTGAGGTAAAGAGTAAAACTAGTGATAAGGTAAAGAAATTGCAGGTAAAACAATATTATCTTTAATAAAATAAAATTTAAAATTTTACAAAATTATATTTTCAATAAATATATAGAACTTACATATCAAACTTAACATAATACACTTAAATAAATAAATAACAATAAAACAAAAATTAAACAAAACATTGGCGCCCAAGAAAAAGTAAACTCTAATAAAAGCAAACACACACAAACAAATATACTCATCACAATAATACAGTATGCGCCAAAAGTATGGAATAAATTCAATAAAAACGAAACAATTATTTTTTGGGAAAAATTCTCGAACAGGTCGATTTTTAATTTAAAAAATACATATTTTATCCATAAAAAAGTAACAATTCTGAGGTATGTAAAATAAAATACAATTGATTAAATTTTATACTTAAATTAAATGTTCGAATTGCCATCCACCAACTTCTTGACAATGCGCAAGTCTGTGAAGAAATTCTTCTTGCACATTATGAATGATTTCTGGGGTAACTCTGCGTATTTCGTCCCGAATGCGATTTTGAAGTTCTTCTAAATTACGTGCTTTATTAATGTACACTTTTGACTTCAAGTATCCCCATAAAAAATAGTCAAGAGGTGTAAGATCTGGCGATCTTACAGGCCATTCTATCGGTCCGCGTCTGCCGATCCATCTCCCAGGAAAACAGTTCAAAAAATCTCATACAGGGCGCGCATAGTGCGGAGGTGCACCGTCTTGCTGAAACCATATGGTATTGTCAGGAATGTCAGGGTCATTATCGTTAGGAAAAATTACTGCAAGGGCTGGAACAAGGACATGTTCCAGAAACTCTAAATATCTTTGTCCTGTAAGGGTTCCTTCAAAGATGAAAGGCCCTACTATTCTGTCGTTAACTATTCCAGCCCACACATTTAATTTCTGAGGGTGTTGGGCATGTGCCTCTGCCATCCAATGAGGATTTTCCCGACTCCAATATCATATTAAATTGAATAATAATTTCTGTCGCTTACTAAACTTATTACAAAGTCGGTGTGACAATGACACTTTGCAAAGATTTTCACCTACGTGATCCATAAAAGAGCTACGGAATTCGAAAAACTAAACTTGATAACGTTTTTGCTTTATTTTAATTGATTTACGTTTTCTAACATTCAATCGTCATTTACTCGAAAACTTTCCTATGTAAGAGGGCAAAAGTTTAGTACTGTCTGATAGAGAATTAGACGATCTTTCAGAATCAAGGAAAAAAAATATGGTGTTGCCATTTAAAAAAAATCGATGACGTCATTACTCGAAAACAAATGACATTTGAAAATCGCATTTTACGTTAAAATATGTATTTTTTAAATTAAAAATCGACATGTTCGAGGATTTTTCCCAAAAAATTATTGTTTCGTTTTTATTGAATTTATTCCATACTTTTGGCGCATACTGTATATACACATTACATTAGGTTGAAGTTGCATATAACGCTCCTGAAATCATTTCATGACATCACACTATTGTCAATATAAATAGGCGATATATTTCAATTTCAACCTAATGTAATGTACCTACAAGTAGAGGTTACAAATTTGAAATTATTTGTTTCTGCAAAACTAGACTCTACTGCAAAGAAAATAATTTTAGATTTGTGTTCAGCACTCTCGAAAATAGTGGGGGTCAAACTTTTAATTAAGATTAGATAGGTTCCCGCTAATATAAGTAATTACCAAAATATACAGGGTGATTCAGGTCTAATCTTGATAACTTCAGGAATCGATAGAACAGGTTATCATAAGGAGTGTTTGTGTTCCGAATTTCACTTAAATCGGAAAAGTGGTTCAAAAGTTATGAGGGAAAAACAAGAAAAAAATTCCTACTTCAACCATCCAACCGTCTATGTCGAAAACGATGCGTTTTAGGAAATAAGTTTATATCACAAATGAACATTATTTTAACCTGTTCTATTGATTTCTGAAGTTATTAAGATTAAACCTGAATCACCCTGTATAATCTGAACAGATTACATGGTCAATATCTAGTTTAAGTACACCGATAATTATTGAACTCATATGCCCCATTGTCTGCTAAAAACTATTTTTTTACGGAATTTTTGCACCCCAAAGTAATGTTTCATTTTAGATCAGTTGACCTTGAAGTCATGAAAATTTTTGCCTGCGGCGCTTTTTTTACTGACAACTTTATATATTACCTATTTCTATATCTCTGCTTCCCCTTCATTTATACCCATGAGCTGCCACTGCACGTAGCTCAAATGTTGTACTTAGTCATAATTAACCCTGTATGTCCCCCAATGCCAAATAGGAATTATTTTGTTAAGTTTCACCATATTAGTTTAGACCGTTTACCGATGTGTCCATGCTAAAATAAATTCATTTTCTTTTTCAGATCTCTGGTTGAGAATTTTTTTTGCTACTGCTACTCAGACAGCGGCTTAGATAGGAAGGTCGTCACAAGCAGAATCCAATCACACTAATTTTACAGTATGTATAATTTATTATTCATAATTTAATTATTGATTTTGGTATTATTTTTTTTGTAATAGCATGTAGACTGGCGAAAAAATTCAGAAAATCGGCTGAATTTTATTTTATAATTTTTGAAAGTCTAATGACCTTTGTATTACTAATAAACAATTTCTGTCCATTCAAAAGAGTAGACTTTTTTGAAAACTTAAAAACGGCCAGTTGTTGGCAATGTAATTTTTTACTAATAATGCTTGATCCTGAATAAAATAAATACTTATGCGTAGTTTCTCACAAAGATTACACATACTTTACACAAAACATGTCATTGGTAGGAAGTGGTTTGTTTTATCATAATGCAAAACTAAATTTATCAATGCTACTGCTGCCGTAAAATGAATCACAGTTTAATTATAAACAGTTCAAATTTTAGTTTAAAATACAATAATTTATAATCCAGAGCGATCCTACCAATATAATTTTAAGTAAAATTAGTCAGCTTATAAATTTTTATTCGTATTGTTGCAGTAACCAAAGATAAATAATAATATTTCACACGGAGATACGATTTTTAGACGTAACCATTTAATTTGAGAATAACATAATTTTTTGCACACTAAAATATTAAGATCTTGACAAAAGATCTCGGTAATGCTATAATTGATGAAGGTGAAAACCAATCTTTATAAATTTTGTATAGTGACAGGATTATACATCATCTTTTTATGTCGCCCAGATTATTAATGTATTTAACGTAGGCATACGTACTTTGTTAATAAATAACAGCCCAAGTATGTATCCCATTTTGGTCATAATAATATTTACGTCATTTCAAGGTTAAATGTTATATTACATAACCAAATTTTTGTAGTATGTATGCCCTGTAACTGTTAAGAAATAACGGCGATGTTATTTGTTATTAGATAGATAGATAGATAGATAGCTGTATTTGACCATTTGATATACAATAATACATTTATGGCAAGTCAAAATACACAAAAAATAAAATAAAAGGATAAAAACTGTTATGTATATATAAAAAAGTTATTAAAAAAATAGAAGAACTTACACACAATATAAATAATCAAACATTAATCTATGTTATTCGTAATATGGCGTCGCCAGAAAATCTTTCACTGTATAAAAACAAAACCCAAGCAAACGCTTCTTAACTGCTAATTTAAAACGTGACATGATTAACAGTCTAATAGAGTATGGAAGTTTATTATAAAGTTTCACATTTAAAGAATTATGTACTGATTTAGATAGACGGAAGCCGTCAGTCCTAAGCATATTAGCGTTTCTTGTATTATGACTGTGAATGTCCGACTGCAATGTAAATCTGGTTATATTCTTATGAATTTCAAAAACCTGGGAAAAAATATACAAACATGGTAAGGGTAAAATACCGAAGGAAATAAATAATTAATAATTGCTTTCTTTTGCAAGCGAAATATTTTTATAATTCTCTGCAATTGCCCCACAGAGAAACTGCATAGCATATGCGAGAATGAAAAAAAGCAAAATAGGACATAATTAAAGTATTTAAATCAACTATATTTTTTAGCTGTCGTAACAAAAAAATGGTGCTTGGGAGCGACCTCAAAAGATATGCAACATGGCCGGACCAATTTAAACCGTCGTCTATAACTACCCCAAGTAACTTAACGCAGTCGCCTTTTATATTTTCACGATTCGAAGAAATGTAGAGTTTTTGAGTTTTAGTGTTATTAAGTTTCAATTTGTTAGCAACAAACCATTGTTCTACGCTCTTTTCAAGTTGTTCCAGGACTAGGAGAAAAAATATTTTCGTGAGATATAACCAGTGTAGTATCATCCGCAAATAGTACACACTTATTAGCACAGAATATATAGCTAACGCAACAGAAGGCTCGTCAAGTAGTGTTTAAATGTAGTCCCCGAAAAGAAGCCGGCTCCAAAAGCCAGCTTCTTTCAAACTGCGCATGTACAGTAGAAAGAGTAAGTTTAGCTATTAGCTCGTAGATCGCGCCACAGGCAAGTCGATTTTAGCGCCCAATTCGGAAAGCGTTGCCAATTGTAAATTTTACGGAAGTTATTAGAATATTATACCTAAATAATGAAAAGTATTAAATAACAATAATAATATGTATTCTTACACATTAGTGACAACTAACGTTTTTATAATTTACAGTAATTGTAATTAAAAATAAGGTAGACACATATGTAAATAAATAGGCACTTATTTATTAAAAATTTTAAATTGTGTTAGAATAATAATAATACATCAATAACAATTTGAGAAAACGTAAATATTTCTAACTTTATTAATTGATTAATAATATGACATGATTTTTCTTTCTGTATAGATCCAGAATTATACCTTGTTTGTATTACTTCGATAATTACAAGTGACATTTTTATAATCGAAACTAATATTAAAACGACGAAAGAAAGCTTATGCATACATACGTAATACATACATATATACATGTCCAAAAAAATTACTTGTGCCCTTATCTCAAAAACTGTGATACGGAAAAAGTTTAAATAAATAATCTTTGGGGATTTCTGTAAATTTATATGCGTTGAATTAAATATGTGTTCTGAATAGATAGATAAAATTATATTTTCACAAAAAATACAAATTACATTCCTCTGATGTTTTCAGTATCATATAGATTATAGATAGTTAGAATGTTTATAATGATTATTGATTGTATACGAAAGGTAGGTATATTTTACTACAATGATAATGTGACGCGGTTTACGGCATTTATTGGAGACGAATGGCTAAAAGACAAAGACGTTTGAGTTCGTTTAAGCCGAGCGGCGGCCGCTCGTCTATCTTTGTCTTAAGATATGGCCAAGACGTGCATTCAACTGTTTTTATAGAATTTTTTACACATAGTGGCAGATCTTTTTATGTCAGTTTGTTTTGCTACTGTTTATGTGTACTTGTTAAGTTGCTATTTCAATTATTATTATTATTAAATACGAGTATATTAGAATAAATCGACAATAATGGCTGGAAATAAGTGCCAATATTTTAATTGTGGTGAAACTCGAAAATCGGGAGTTCGAATGTTTCGGTTTCCACATAAAAATAAAGATTTATGTAATAAATGGTTTATACATTGTGGTAACCGTAAAATGCCCATACGCAAAAAAAACTGCTAAAATCATTTTTTTAACCCATAATTTAATTTTTGCAAACAATACAATTTAAAAATGTAAGATTGTATAATACATAACATTGTTATACTTATAAACGGTATGATACAACAATAGTTTCCCTTTGTCTTTATCCTAGGAGACACAAAATATATGATTTAAAAAATAATTCTCTAAAAAAATTGACAAATATAAATTTGAAAATTGACTTGCTACTAAAACTTCAAATTGATTTAATTGAATTCAATTTAAGATAATTTAATATTCTATAGGAATTAGTCAATATTTCATTCAAATTAAATATAATGTTGAGTGCACTGATTTAATTTTGATTTTTTTTTCTCTAAAATTAAATTTACCGCATCATAAATATATCTAATACAATGATAATATATATATAATAAAAATCCTTTTTTTTCTTTATCCAAAATATAGGTATTTCTAATTCGCCGAATGAATGAACCGTCTTATTTACGAGCTTATTTATGAAAACATATTCTGTACCGCAACTATAAGCTTATTCACACGTCGCACATACATAAAATTCAATTTAATTTCTTGAAAACCGTAGTAAGTAAACTTAAAAAAAAAACATTTTTAAAATTTTGCCTACATTTGCCTCGGTATAGCTATAGATCAATTTTCAATAATTAATATAGTCGCATATTAACATTTTTAATGCATACATTTTCTGCTACGACTTTGAAACTAATTTTTTTGAAAAGGCTTTTAAGTTATCAAAAATTGGTGTGTACCATTAGAAGCGCTATAGTTTTTTTTATATGGGTTGTGAAAAAATCATGAACATTAGAAAAATCGCTGTTTTACAACTGCGATGTAATAAAAAACAAATGTCAATTGTCAAATAAAATTCAAACATCAATAATTTGATTTTAAGTCGGCTCTACTTAAAAAAGTTGTAGAAGTCTATTTCAAATTATGGTAAACGTTCCATTTAGTTATAGCTTTAAAAAATGAACCACAAATAAGCGAGTTAGCGAGGCGATTTTACTCCACTATTAAAATTCATAAACGCAACTCACTTTATAAAGACGGCAAGATATGGCAACAGAGGCAGCGGTCGTCAAGGAAACGAACGCGCTAGGCTGCTTCTTTCGAAGAGCGCATATTTCTAAGTTTTAAAATTTTAACAAATACGTATCGTTGCGCCATCTGTCGACAACCTCAGAACCTATTCCCTAATATGTCCCCACGAGAGTTCTGTTGCGTAGCTATATTTTCTGTGTTATTAGGTGCAATAAAGTAATGAATGTCATTGATGAACATCAGAAACAATATTGGTCCTATAATTGAACCTTGTGGCACACCCTGCTCAATACCCATAAATTCAGATGATATGTTATTAATTACAACGCACTGGGACCTATTTTGTAAATACGATTTAAAAAATTCCAAAGGCAATCCTCTAATCCCATAATGTTCTAACTTTTTAATTAGTACGTCATGAGGGACACAATCGAAGGCCTTTGTTAAATCGCAGAGGGCAATGGCTGTATGCTCACGTATCTCAAAACCTTCTACTGCGTCGCTTACAATCCTATGGATTGCGTTAGACGTAGAACATCCAGGTCTAAAACCAAACTGGCATGCGCATAAGATTGAATTCTTCTCCAGATATTTATATAATCGTGGTTTCAATAACATTTCGATTACCTTGCCAAAAATTTGAATAATCGAGATAGGGCGGTAATTGTCAATACTATCCGGGTCGCCTTTTTTAAATAAAGGAATTACCTTTGTCAACTTAAAGCAGTCTGGAAAAATGCCTTTACTAAAACATGTATTTATCAATATAGTTAAAGCAGGAAGTATTATGTCAATTGTTGCCTTAATAATTTTTGAGTTAAGACCAAAAACATCAGTACATGGAGAGTTTTTTAAAGAATTAACTGCATCCAACACTTCAGAATCGGTCACCGAACCCAAATAAAAAGAGCGACATGGCGAAGGCATATTGCCTATAATGTCATCCATTATTAAATGGGTAGATGGAAGCGACTTGCTTATATCGTTGGCTACGTTGGTGAAATATCTATTGAATTGATTCACGGATATCAGTGTAGAAGACACAGACTGGGATTGTGCTTATTATTATACGTTGTATAGAATTTTAAGTTTCTTAAAGACAAGCAATTAGGTGTCGCTATAGTTTAACATATGTGTTATTTGAATTGCGAAAATGGACGACTTATTAAATTTTCATTTAATTCGCGGTTTTATAAATGCACATCGAAGGTATGTTGTAATATTTAAATCCAACGAATAGGGATAACAGATTTAATACCTTCAGTGCCAGTGACGGAAAAATCCGTCGGAGTCGCTATCACTCTGCTGCCGCTGACAGAAGTTTCCGTCGGTTCTCTGGTGTCAGGTGTCATTTATAGCTGGGTTATTTATGTCAGCACTGCATTTGACGAATGGTGATTTACATAGGCACAAGGTTTTATAACATAGTTTTTTGCGTATGGTTTATAATTTTTGCTTGTCTTTTTTTAATTAAATTAATAAAATGATCAGTTATAATATCAACCCAGTAAAGATATCATATTTCAAAAAAATAAATGCGGACAAGCTGATTTTTTCAGAGTGAATGAAAGGCTGTCTTCAACCAAAAAATCACTCTCGACATCTTTGTGTCTTTTGCTATTTTGCTTTTATTTGCTATACTTATTATGGTTCAGTAAAGATACAACAAAAGGCTGATCAGCTGGTTTTTGCAGGTTTCTTCAAGCACTGTCTTCATCCAAAAAAGCACAGTCCAACCCCTTCGTTGTTTTGGGCAATAGGGGTGGTTTATTATTATTGTGTCATCTCTAAAATATTTTGTGTAACAGTTATTATTTCTGTTCCGGAGGGTCTATTGGTTTAACAACATTTAAGCATATTTAATAGGGATGTTCAAATTAAATAGGTATTCTGAGGTACGCCATTTTGAACCAATGGGATGTAATATCCAAGTAACTTTGTGTTTTCAGTGCTGTGAATTGTTAATTGAACTCATTTCCTTACCACACATACCACTACCCTTATTGCGCAAATCTGTCCTTTTTTTGGTATTCACTCAGGAGACAGTTCTCTAAGAATCCTCCAAAAACCAGTTCCTAAGCCTTTTGTTTGTATCTTTACTGAATCATAATAGATAAATGTCGTTTTTTTTTTCATTTAATGGGCGGTGAATCGTCAAATATGTAAAAAAGTTAATATATTAATATTACTATGTACAAGTTGACAAAAATTCCAAAAACAAAGTAAATAGGAAAGTACCTCTGTTGCAAAAAACGCACAAGGGTCTCTAGTGTAATTTTTTGGTTGGAGACAGCCCTCCATCCACCCTGAAAAAATCAGCTTGTGTGCATGTATTTTTTGCACTATATGAGTACTTTGTGCAATTACGGCAGTTTATACAGGCATTCGGAAAAGGGTTTAAGAGATAGGTTTACACGGCTTTTTTTTTATTAGAATAAGACTGGAAAACTGCCAAGGCTGGAACTATATCAACCTCAAAAAGAGCCCGAATAATCCATTACCATACAGATAAAGGGTTCCTGCAATTTTCAGAACATAGTTGTTCGACGTAGACGAAAGCGACACTTGGTATCCAGATGAGGCAGATGATGCAGATGAGGTGAATAAGCAGGCTCTTGCAGGCGACAAAATAATGCAATTTACTCAACTTATCTTAGTCCAAAAGACACAGGATCCCAAATTGAAAGTTTTGAATTCAAAATTATTCAAATTTTTAGAATGTTTTCAATGAATTGCTTTCAAAAACAAATCCGTACTTTATTCTAAGCGCTAAAAGGCGCTGCAAAATGTACACGCGGATAAAAATTGATCATAACATTTTTCTCACTGTATGATGTATCAATGTTTTAAAAGCAAATTATTATCATACTAATTTTTTATTGCCAAATTTAACCATTTTCTGTTTATTGTAATTTAATTTTCATGACATCGTCGGCTTTAATATACCTAATACCCTTGAGTATTTACACCAAGAGAGTCAATCCTTAATAAAGACCTAAATAGTTATCATAATTCCTGTTAGATGTCGTACTGTGTAACAATACGCATTTATTCAAACGAAGGAAATAAAGGGCTACTATTTTAATCCGCAAAAAACTGTGAAGGCGTTTCGAGGGCGTGGCCGCGTGACCCTTTTTCATATACCTGCCTAAATAATAAGATTGTGGCAATATATTTATATTCAAACCACAGATCATAAAGTTTGAAACATAAGCAGTTTATTTTATTGCGTTAGAGAAGTAAGAATATGAACTGTAAATTAATTAAAAAAAAAAAAACTGAAAAATAAGATTGTTAAAAGAGTTTTCAGCGATATGCCAAAATTTACATTTTCTGTTTTATTTCCTTTAAACATATTAAGATAATTCAAATGAATTCGACATACCTACTTCTATAAAGAGACATATAGAACTGCAGATTATCGTGTGGGTTTCTCTTACTGCATAAGATGCATTATTATTTTGCGAAAAATTCATTAGTAAAAATTCTAAAACACCAAGTATCTTTGTTTGATCTAAGTATAATTTTGTGATGGTGTGAAATAAATATTAATTTGTAGTCTTTTTGAAGAGTAATTTTTAAATTAAAATTAAATTTAAATTAATTTAAAAATTCAAATAATTTAACATTTGCGTATGGAAATTTAAATAAATTTACATGCGCTAATGTTTTTAGTAAAAATAATTTGCGAACTTTACAGGCCTCATCAGAAAAGAATGTGTTTCAAAATTTATTTTAAGTATTATATAAGGTGAACCATTAATGATGTGCTAGAGTAGGAATGACAGTTTTGGAAAAAGATACAGGTTTACATATTTTTTCGTTTTTTTTTAATAACTAGGATCGCTCAACCGATTGTCATCAAATTTGGTAGAGAAACATATTTTAAGAAAAGCAATCATAATTTATGTATTAGGTATCTATTAAAACAGATAGACCATTGCCAGATGATGAGAATTTCTATCTTATTTTTTGTTAACGAAATTCCTACCGTTTTCCAGAAAACTGATCTAAAACAACCAAATGTATTTTTCGACGTGAGGAAATCTCTTAGGAGCATTAGAAAATTGCCATATTGAAAATTTTCTGTAATTAGCTGTAATAATTAGTTTAATTAATTAAGACATGTAGAAGTAGAGAGAGTTTGCTTAAGGGCTAAGTTGTTTTTACTGCTCTGTTGTTATTTTTGTCCTTAAAAGTAAATATGTAGATAATTTTTTTTTCAAATATGAGTTTTTTTCCAGTTACTCTGGACATTTATAAAAAGTAAATGACTCATTGATACCTACTAATTTTTTTGAATTAAATTTCAATCAGTTGAGAGATACTTGCGTTAATACAAAAAAGAAAACACAAATAAAAATATTTCAACTTTGACACCTTGTATCTTTTTCCACATAAATATTTTACAAAGATATATTTAGCTATATCTTCATATTTCCTCCCAATGATGTTACTCCTCTTCTATGTCCCCTTATTAATGGCCCACCCTGTATATTTTTATCGACACGTATTGAATGACTTCTTCACTTGAATTTACCAAAGCTGGAGGAGTATGATAAAAGTGTTATCTGGCGGTTAATATATTTTAAGCTTTAACTTTCATTGATACGCGAAAGTGAATATGAACTGGATAACTGCACTTCTGTATTTTTTTTTAATTAAAAATCGTGATAAAATTACTATAATTACTTATCAGAATTCAAAATCTATCATTATAGTCGATTTTCGCCTTGCGCGGAAAAGTTTTATTCCTGGAATGTTTCATCTAGTTTTATTACATTTTAAAAATTAACATTTATTTCCTGCCTACTTCCTCGTGACTAACACATTCACTTAATAATAAAATAAACAGTAATCCTATCGAATGTCATTAAAGTTATGAATTTTAAGTATATACAAGCTTTTGAAATAACAATGATACTCTCTCAAAACAGTTTTTGAACTTCTCGAAGTTCCGAGTAGAAACTCATTAAATTTATATTGGTAAGTGAAACAACTAATTACTAATGTTAAAAGTTGAAAGTAGATTTCATTACAAATACGTCAGCAGTTCAAAAGAAATAGCAAAATTGAATTTAAAGAGTGTCAATATTATTGCAAACGATTGTACATAACATAATATGTATGAACCAATCATCTTCGATGGGAGGAGCTTTCAAAATTATATATCCAACTTCATGTCATTTTAGTACCTAATATTGCGCCATCTATTAGCAAATAGCCCAAGCGTAAACGTTCTTTTTGAGTTCGTTTCCCATTGCGCGAGAGTTGGTTTCCCATTCAGGCCAACAAGGTCTCCCATTAGATTGACTAGTCTTAGTGTATATAGTCAAGGCTAATACTTACAAATTTTACATTTTATTTAATATCACATAACTTACTAAATAAGTCGAAACTTGAAATTTAATATAAATAAAATAATTTTATATACTCTTTGTAACGGTAATTCTGTACATTTTTGGAGAACATCCACTATATACAAGTATCTAATAATATTTATATATTTTTGCAAAGCCATTTGTTTTAATGAATAAAGTATGTGTATATAAAGCCGATTCATAATTGTTATTTTACTAAAATAACAAAGGAGCTTACTCTGGAAGGTGGTCCATCATTTTGCATAATGCCTACCCGAATATTATTTCCTTCTTCTTATCGACATATCGTGCGCGGACAGGGTGACGTCCTGCGCCAAGTACTCATTGTAATTGCCAATAATTTTTCAAAAAGGATTTTCGGCGAAAGTGTATTCGATTCCAAAAGAGAACGACTGACCGCAGATTCCGTAAAGACGGTGTCGCCATTATTCTTTCTATGTATGTAGAATTATAATTTTGTTGAGTGCCAAACAAATAGGAAAAGGCCATTCTAATTAGAAGGTACGTTTCTTTATATTGTGTTCAATTTTTTTGCAGTCCCTAGCAGTAAAATATATGTTAAAATACATTAATTCTCTTACAGATTTGTCTGCCTTATTTTTATTGGTTATCTTACTTTTCTGAATAATTCAGAACCACTTATGGAAATCGAATCTCACGAAGCAATTTTACTTACGATATGATGTCGTACCCCGTACCGATGCACCTTTAATAATATTTGCTGCGTTGCATTGTCCTGCTGCACCGTAAGAGGCATACCGTTTTCAAGGCAGTTAGGCACACACCCTATCCAGAGTGGCGTAATTCCAGATCCCGAAAACCATTTTATGTTGCGATATTTAAAGATATCACCAGGTCAGATCTACCCTTTATTTTTATACCAATATTTCCAAAGTTATGAAATTCCAAAAAAAGTGCAGGCCGCTATAATTAGAGTTTGCAGAAACTTAATATCATAATCAACATTTGTTATAAATAATTTAGATATCTACCTTCCATTTTATTATTTTTTGAATTTGCCTAAAATGTGAACCTGAAATAGCACTATTTACAGGGTGATCCAAATTCAAGTGTTAACTAAACTAAACATAAACAATAATTTATCATTGGACTATTTTCACACCGTAAATCACTTCCTTTTTGTTAAATATTACTTACTGTAATTAAATATTTATCAAATTAAAATCCTATTGAATCGCATCTGTGTATTTGTGTAATTTCTTAGTTTGAATATCAAAGACCTAATTATAAACTAAGTGGCGCCCTTATATAACCATCAGGAAGTAGGTAATATATATGTAGTGATTTTTGATACAACAATATGCAATCCTTACTCACACCCATTGTTCACCGACCGAGAGCTGCCGCCATTTTCCCTAAGAGAGTCTCACATCTTATCTTTAAAATTAAATTAGATAAAATGGAAAATAACAAATAAATTGAAAACGGTTAAATTTAGCGATTTGAAATTAGTATGTACTTATATCATATTTGTGTACAAAAGCTAAGAGAATGATATTATTCTATTTTGATACATAAAATGAGAATAATGTTCCACCACTAACATTTTGTAGCGGCCACTAGCTTTTAGAACAAAGTTAAGTACAAATTCGGTTTTCTTGTCTCAGATAATCCACGAATCCAAATTTTCAAAGTAATTCACTGAGAACTTAGGTATACAAGATTTGCGGCGTAAAATACTGTCACTGGCGTATAGCTTTCAATTTAGTTAGACGTGCAGTGCCACTGACGGAAAATGCCGTCGAAATTAAAATTACAGTCCAGTCAGCAAATTCGCTATTACAACTCATATAGACATAATTTAGATAGTTTTAAACTATCAAATTTCAAATTTTATTGAAAAAAGCCAGTGGACATGTTTTCGAAACTGCCACCGGCAGCGAACCTGTTAAGTAACTGATTTGATTTGCCTGATGAAATTTTATTTATTTTGTTTAGGTTTAGTAAAGGCAATACAGCAATTTATTGACGAATTAAGACTCTCTTTGGCAGTTCCTCAGTGACAAAAAGTACTCCGGCAGAGCTAAATGTAAAATTTTTAATTTTATTTTGTGAAACGTGGATTGCATTACATAATGTAGTTACCAAAAGTGTGTTGGTGACAATATTAATTTAGGATTGTCAAAAATCAGTTAGTAACTGTATTACACAGGTAATCAATGCTGTTACCAAACATTTGTTAGAGAGATATATGATGTTTCCACTAACTCAGCAAACAAGGAACCACATACAAACTGAGGAAGCTATATCAAGAACAGTTTAGTTTAAACAGCTTTAGTTTTATCATAATGTAATTAATTATCATATTTATAAAAACTTAAAAACAATAATCGAATTGTCAACAATCATTTAAGCAGGGAATACACATGACTATTACCTATTCAAAGATTTTGCAGAAAGTAGTTACTGCGTTCCTCAATAAATTGCCGTATTAAACCTTTACCAAATCTAAATAATATTTTAAGTTCTTCATCAGGCAAATCAAACGGATTTTGACATATTCGGATCACTGGCCATTTGTTATTTTGCGATTTTGTTGCTTTGGTACTGTCCGTTGACGGTTATCACTCAGTCTAGCTGGTGCGTGTTAAGGGTGACATAGACGGGACAAATTCACGTATGGGAACACTCTAAGTTTTTCAAATTTTAACTTTTATTTCGTTCGCTCTTTCCTGTATCCTTATTTACATAATACGACACTTATTTTGTTTAATATAATTGCATACATGTGTATGAACTATATACAAAATTGTCAGGCATAATGTGTGTAAAAGAAATGAACAACACAGGGTTTTAAATGTAATAAACACTGAAAACAGCAGCAGCAATTTTGATCGATCGTAAGTGCCGTCTGTGGGATCTTTTAGGAGGTACCCTACATATTATATCCATTGTCCATCCTTGTTTTGTTTGATGTATTGCGTGCAGTATTTATGGGGTATTTTATAAACTAGAGCAATATCAGCGTCGTTTAAGAGACATTGACACAGTGCTTAAAAAATAGTAACAAATACTTTGAATTAAAAACTGTTATTTTAAAACATATTTTAAAGCTATCAGATTAATAATTTATTCATTTTTAATTATATATTTTAAATCAAATCTCGTACAATTCCTATCAATGAAGTCATATGTATGCTCTCTGATACCAAACATCTATATTTATATTAGCTTAAAATACCTTTCTAATACAGTAATAAATGTTACAAAAGCTAATAATAAAGAATATATGGGTAGATATTGTGGATGTAATTCCACGCTGGTCGGGGCTTTATTCCGCAGAGTACTTAGTTTCACACAATAATGTTAATACCTTAAAATATATAAAAAACGATTACCTAAAGGGTAAAATTCTTTTGATTAATTAAGTAGGTAATTGTCATGTTTAATTTAAAATTCATTGACAAGTTAAAGTCACTTTTGACATTGTCGATATTTAATTTCAAATAATTTTAGTTTATTGGTACAATAATTTTTTATAGTTAGATATTTGAGTCAACTTAAAGGAGGCCACCTGAAGAAGCAATCCTAAAGATGCAGAAATAGGTCAGATCTCATCTATTGTGGTTGAATTTGTCGTGTTCCCACTGCCAAAAAGTGAAGTTAAATATTTATAGAGTGTTTCATTAGCAGGTTAGTTAAATTAGATTATTTTCTTTAGATAATTATTGAATAGAGCTTTGTCTGTGGAATTGTTCATTAGCATACCTAGATGTTTGGCATCAGAGAACATACATATGACGTCATTGATAGGAATTGTAGGAGATTTGATTTATATTAGCTTAAAATACCTTTCTAAATCAGTAAAAAAACAGTAAAAAATGTTACAAAAGCTAATAATAAAGAATATATAGGTAGATATTGTGGCTCTAATTCAACGCTAACCGGGGCTTTAGCCAGCAGAGTAGTTAGTTTCACACAATATTGTTAATACCTAAAAATATATAAACAAAAATATGTTAACCACTTCCAATATATCACGGAAACCTTGCCCCAACGCTAAGGTTTCTCGGGTATTGTCATTTTTATGTTCATTCTTAATCTTAATTTATTTTTATTTATTTTATTTTCAACTTAGCCTTACTATTTGGTAATAGTACTATGTAGCGACATATTTTCTGTGAACACATTAATATGTTCATTCGTAAATTGACTACGTTCCTGTTAAACTCCGCGCTCCACTATCTATACTAATTAGTCTATAATAAAACTGGGGTTCTCATGGTCAAATGACCATAACCATAACACTGGTTTTTCCCGGGTCAAGATATAATTAAATGAAATATTTAATAGCATACTAATCCGTGACACACCAGTTTAATGATAATAAATATACTTATAAACATAAACAGATAAATACATTTTGATAAAGCAACGCACTCCACAATCTGGAAATTTTGTTGTTGCATAATAATAATATAAGGCATTCATAAATCATCAATATATTTTTTTCTACAAAGCTGTTAAAAGTGGGCTTTTTAATTATCATTTTTGATGTTAAAAATGTCATTTTTTGACACGCGTGTTAAAAGTAAGTTGCTTTTAACACTAGTGTTAAAAGTAAATCAACGTTTATTTAAATTTTGTTTTGAAAATTAATAAAACGTTTTAACAAACACATGAACAACTTTTTATTTTAAATAAGTACAAACCAACATTTTAACTAGTTATTACTATTAACATTTATAGTAAAATTAGAACAATTTGAAATTGTAATTCCCTGCGGAGTCATCATACTTAAGTTGGTTTTACTGTCAACATGTGTGACACCTCTATTTTCTGTAGAAATACTACTGGTAGTACTGGTGGTCTTGTTAGTAGTTGCAGCAGTAGGAAGTATTTGGCACGCAATTTCCTTCTTCTGTTCCAGTGAATTTTCAATGTAGCCTTCAGCTACCGTCGAAGATTTCCATCCTCCGTATCTCTTGATGGTAGTAAGATTTGCACCAGAATCTGCTAACAATGTCGCCGATGAACGACGAAAACAGTGTCCGGTGTAGAGTTGAGAATTTGGTAGATTCAAGAACTCTGCAATGTCGGCAGGCATTTTACCAAACATGTTAATTCCGACTGGATTCTTTACACATTTATTCTTCATATATTTAATAAAAAGTCGTCTATGGTCAGCGTTGGGTGGCTGGAGTGCCATATACTTTCTAAAAAATCGAAAATAATGATAACACTTGTTGTTCTAAAAAATAAATTTAACATTTACAATCAATTAAATAATATTATAATCAATATAAATGGTTTAAACATAAATTCCACATACGTAAGTACTAATTAATTTTCTTCATAAATTTAGTAAGTTGACTCCACGATGCCTCAAGAATATCAAAATTTCGAGGCTACGCATTAACCGCCATACTAACTTCATTTATAGAAGAATATAATCCAACATTAGTACGAGATTGACGTAGAAAAAATAATCTATTCTGGTGGTATAGTTCGGAACTCATATATTAAATAATGAAAGTAATTCACTACAATTTATTTTATTATTAGAGCTTATGGGCAAGTTTTAAATACGAACAATGTCTTCTATATTTTAGAGATTGAATTGTTAGTAGTTGCAGCCTTTCATTATAAATATAATTATTTTTATTAATATTCAGTTTAAAGAGTATAAAATTACATTTTTTTGAACACATTCTAAACGATCTATATAACTAACAAAATATGGATTCCAAACAATACAACAATAATCTAAAGTTGAACGCACTAGAGAATTATATAAAACAAAAATAGATGTAACATTAGTGAAATCTCGAGTGTGCCGTTTAATGAAACCACACTTTCTAAAACATTTGTTCAAAATATCCTCAATATATGTGAAGCGTGAATTTAAATTCACAATAAAATTTTACACCTAAATCTTTCACTGCCTTTACTCTTTCTAGTTGAATGTTTTCAATAAAGTAATCAGTCACACAAATATTTTTCCTACGAGTAAATATAATGACTTTACATTTACTATGATTCAACTGCATATCATGGGATTCGCACCACTTAGCTTAAAATTTGGGTCACCTTCATTCCCTGCTACCTATTCAAGCAGCCATACGGCAGCGTGTGTACACTTTATCACTCAATGTAGAGTTGGAAAGAAATGTATGGAATCAACGGAAAGGGGTTGGAAACGCACTATCAACAGTTTACTAAGTAACCACTGAAAATAAGCAGCGCCACCAGCATTACTCAGACAATCTCTTCTAATTGCCGAAGTGTGGCAAGAGCAATTGGGGCTGTTCGATCACATTTACCTCTTGCGAAGGTCGTGAAACGTTGATGAACCTATGGACATTGATTTAGAGAATTTACTGACTGTGAATTATCGGATGAAGAAATTTAAGAAACAGAAGAAACTGGAGATACTGAGGAAACTGAAGAGAGTAGACACTGCGAGCCACCAATCACCTTGATGAACACTTGAAATGTAAAAAAGGAGATTAATTGAATAAAGTAAACAGTTCATGTAATAATAAATTTGAATAAACCATGATTTAAATATTCCACTTGATTTCGTAGTTATAATTTAATAATCTATTCTATGACATATCGACTTTATACAGTATGCGCCAAAAGTATGGAATAAATTCAATAAAAACGAAACAATTATTTTTTGAGAAAAATCCTCGAAGAGGTCGATTTTTAATTTAAAAAATACATATTTTAGCGTAAAATGCGATTTTCAAATGTCATTTGTTTTCGAGTAATGACGTCTTCAATTTTTTTTAAAATGGCAACACCATATTTTTTTCCTTGATTCTGAAAGATTGTTTAATTCTCTATCAGACAGTACTAAAATTTTGCCATCTTACATAGGAAAGTTTTCGAGTAAATGACGATTGAATGTTAGAAAACGTAAAGCAATTAAAATAAAGCAAAAACGTTATCAAGTTTAGTTTTTCGAATTTCATAGTTCTTTTATGGATCACGTAGGTGAAAATCTTTGCAAAGTGTCATTGTCACACCGACTTTCGAATAAGTATTGTAAGCGACATAGAAATTATTATTCAATTTAAAGTATTATGGCACATTTAACTGTTACTCAAAGAATTGAAATTTAAATTCTTATCGGATGCAGGAATATGACTAGAACTCAGCAGGAAGTTTGCGATTTATTTAATGAAAAATATCCAGATCGCCCTATCAGTCAATCAACAGTCGGTAAGGTAGAGTTTAAATTTAGAGAAACTGGCAATGTTGTAAATATTCCAAAACCTGGACGTCCAAGCATTAATGAAAATTAGAAACAGAACATTTTAATAAGTATGGTGGATAATCCTCATAATTCTTCACGACTGGTTGCATTAAACAATGACACTAGTCAGAGCACAGTGCTACGTATCTTGAGGAAGGAAAAATATCATCTCTACAAAATTCAACTTGTGCAGGAACCCAATGAAGATGATCCCGATCGCCGTATACACTTTTGCGAAATTCTAATGGATTTATGTCAAGGAAATAGAAATTTACACCGGCAAATACTTTATTCAGATGAGGCCACATTTTGTCTGAATGGTACAGTAAACCGTCAAACTTGCAGATATTAGAGTCGGGAAAATCCTCATTGGATGGCAGAGGCACATACCCAACATCCTCAGAAATTAAATGTGTGGGCTGGAATAGTTGACGACAGAATAGTAGGGCCTTTCTTCTTTGAAGGAACCCTTACAGGACAAAGATATTTAGAGTTTCTAGAAAATGACCTTGTTCCAGCCCTTGCAGTAATTTTTCCTAACGATAATGACCCTGACATTCCTGACGATACCATATGGTTTTAGCAAGACGGTGCACCTCCGCACTATGCGCGCCCTGTACGAGATTTTTTGTACAACTGTTTTCCTGGAAGGTGGATCGGCAGACGCCGACCGATAGAATGGCCTGCAAGATCGCCAGATCTTACACCTCTTGACTATTTTTTATGGGGATACTTGAAGTCAAAAATGTACATTAATAAACCACGTAATTTAGAAGAACTTCAAAATCGCATTCGGGACGAAATACGCAGAGTTACCCCAGAAATCATTCATAATGTGCAAGAAGAATTTCTTCACAGACTTGCGGATTGTCAAGAAGTTGGTGGATGGCAATTCGAACATTTAATTTAAGTATAAAATTTAATCAATAGTATTTTATTTTACATACCTCAGAATTGTTACTTTTTTATGGATAAAATTTACGTTTTCTAACATTCAATCGTCATTTACTCGAAAACTTTCCTATGTAAGAGAGCAAAATTTTAGTACTGTCTGATAAAGAATTAAACGATCTCTCAGAATCAAGGAAAAAAATATGGTGTTGCCATTTTAAAAAAATCGATGACGTCATTACTCGAAAACAAATGACATTTGAAAATCGCATTTTACGCTAAAATATGTATTTTTTAAATTAAAAATCGACCTGTTGGAGGATTTTTCCCAAAAAATAATTGTTTCGTTTTTATTGAATTTATTTCATACTTTTGGCGCATACTCTATATTCAAATGGTACAATCTATTTCTTATTTTATCGTAAAACATTTAATTCGTTCAGTGTTGAGACACGAAAAATAATGATTTCTCCATCTAACAGTAACAAAATTTCACCAATTTTGTCTCATTTATGTGTTTGACATGAAACTCAGATGCACACTATTACCACGCGACGCAACGTTTCACCATGTGACATAAGGAAAATATAACAAGTCGGGATTCGCAACACGTGGCGAAAGGCGTCGCGAATAAAGGGCCCCATATATTTCGGATATTTTATACCGATTTATCGGTTCGGATAAAATCGTACTAATTAACCCGTTGTACGCTGAAGCTCATACACTTGCTAGGTGTTTGCTCAATTTACCGCTTGTAAAGATGGATATTAGACGAAAATTTATTTTAGCAGTGGCGGCGATATTAGCCATAAAAGAGAAAAGACAGAGATACCGTTCAAAATGGTATACTCATAGACGGTGGTTACTTAATATTCCTCATAAAAATTGAGGAAGACTATACAGGGTGATTTATTAAGAATGGGCAATCTCTGAACTGGAGATACTACACACCAAAATATGGCGATTGAGTCAAATATGCTTTATTCGAATGTTGCTGGTTTAAAAAATACAGGGTGTTCAATGCTAGAATTTTATTTTGAAATATCTCAATAACATTGAAACCTGTCGAGGTTTGATTTTGAAATCATGTTTCAACAAAGCACAAAGATTTTATCAAAGCAGGCCGATCTTCTTGAAATTTTACACGTCCCCATAACCGTTGTGAACAACTTTTTCAAGTAATTTTGCTATATTTTAAGTAGAAAAGGCACTTTACCTGAAACGATAACGGTTTTCAATCGGTGCACTGAATATTCCAAATAGGATTATTTCGAAAACTGTTACTCCTAACGACTTCAACAAGGTATACCTTTTTTAATTACAACAGGTAGGAGAATCGATTGTTTCAATATACAGATGGATACACTAAACAGCAAAAAAGTTCTGCGATTTAAAAGAAACATGCTGTGAGTAAGTGGCGCCCTCTACTAGTGACGTCAAAATTAGTTACAAATTCTTATTTGCCGTGCCAAAATACAAAATTGTGCCAATTTTTTTTTAATACTCCGACAGGTTTAAAGGTTATTAAGATATTTCAAAATAAAATTCTACCATTGAACACCCTGTATTTTTAAACCAGCAACATTCGGATAAGGCATATTTGGCTCAATCGCTATATTTTGGTGTGTACTATCTTCAGTTCAGAGATTGCCCATTTTTAATGAATCACCCTGTATAAAGATTCATCAAATGATTGGGCTAAATAAAAGTGATTTCATCATAACTGTTGATAAAGAATCGGATACAAATGACGGTAGTAGTGACTCTGGTGAATGTTAATGTCAGTGTGTTTTTATAGTGTCATTGTTATGTAATATGTGAAGTATACGAAATATATTATTTTTATTTCGTATTGTGTCTATATATCACTACGATACAAATACATCCAAAACATTTTTTTGTTGTGTTTTTAATTGGTATAGAGGTATACCTACTTATTTAATTTATTAGTTATTATTTTATCTCTGTTTTTTTTGTTTCCCTAATGTACCTTTACCCTACCCAATCTTAATCCCACCCTCCTGGCAGAGTACGCTCCTAACTTCTCGTCGTCACTGCTGAGAAATAATTATTTAAAATTACATAATAATATCGAATATTTAATCAAAATATGTATTTAGCATTTGTTTTTTCCCAAATAGTCATATTTACATTCATTATTATATTTAATTTAAATTATTATTGGCGAAATTGGGCAAATAGTGACAAGTAAATACGGTCCTGTCTGCTTCTGACCAGCTGAACGCGGAACCCTTTGATGTTTTATGGCAATTTCCTATGTCGTTTTTTTATTCCCTTATATCGATGATATAGACTATAGTCAGTACTGGTTAATATATTTACATGAAAAAAGCTGTTGGAGATACACTTCTTAATTGATCGGGACGGGTCTTATCCGTACGGATAAAGTCTAGCAGACACATTTCATCCGTACGGATAAAACTGGACGGAGTAATCACCAGATATTGTCCCATATATTTCGGATATTTTACACCGATTTATCGGTTCGGACAAAACTGTACGGATTAACCCTCTGTACACTGACGCTTATACAATTGCTGTTTGCTCAAATTACCGGTTGTAAAGATGGATGGATGGATGGATATATCGTTCAAAATGATGTAAACAGTAGTTATTGAATATTCCACAAGCAGAGTAAATTTCTGTACACAGATATAAATTCAAATCAAAATTCTTGGTAGCCATCACTGATTAATATATTTAAATATGTCTCCTTTGACTTCGCCTTACACTTCTCAATTGATCGGTATGGGTAAAAAAATAAAACAAAATGAGATGCAATATATAAAGTAAAACCAAACTAGACATAAGCAAATAAATCTATTAATAGCACCTAAGTTTGTAGTTATATTAAATCAAAGTTAATAAAAGTTACAGTCCAAACTATAGTCGACTTCCAAAATTGTAGAGAGTGACTCATGTTATAAACCTGCTCA
This sequence comes from Monochamus alternatus, assembly GCA_037114965.1. Taxonomy (NCBI): domain Eukaryota; kingdom Metazoa; phylum Arthropoda; class Insecta; order Coleoptera; family Cerambycidae; genus Monochamus; species Monochamus alternatus. The sequence goes on from CM073426.1 coordinate 113,732,047, forward strand.
CAATTTATAGCATTCAACACAAAGGAATATGCATGCAGCCCGTATATTTTTCCTACAAAATCGTGTGCCGCTTATCTCTGAGAGCATATCCGATTACGCAGCTTCTGCTACGCATGCGCTGCCGTTATTACGCATGTGCTCCTGGTTTTGATTGGCTGCGACGAATTGTCGGATCCAACTGTTTCTTTTCCAGCGCTATCATGGGCGGGTATATCGTTCGAGCGGGCAAAACTTTGGGCATATTTTTCGTTAATTTAATTATGAATGTAGGTAATTAATTTTATTAGTGATTTGATCGTAGGGAGGAATATCAGATGATGACATGTATGAAGAGTTTAGAGGTCAAAATATGAGTGTAAGTGATGTTGAAATATGTATTTCATTAAAAAATTGTACGTGAATAGCATATGTATGCAAATAAAATAGTGGTAAAGATGTACAACTGTGAAACGGAAAGTGATGGAAACTCGCGAAAGGAAGACTGCATTTTTAAAATGAGTACAAAAAAAAATTCGATTGCTATATCTCACAAGGTGAAACTTAGTCCATATAAATGAAATCGAAGAGAGTATACTGATAGAAAGGACGAAATAGTGATATGGCGAAGAAACTGTTTAAAATATGTATTAAAAAATAAGAATCTGGATCAAAGAATATATTAAATTTTGACGAAACATGGACATATGAAAGTCATACGGAAAGCGGTACGATATTATAGTAACCAATAGTAAATAGTGTGTATGTATTCTAAAGCCTTTTGTCCATTTGAATGCGGAATTCGCAAATATTTGCGCGATTTATTTAACGGTATTTGTAACAAATTTTGCCATCTACCTATATTTTCTATGATTTTCATCATGAGACTGCCATGGTAGATCATCAGAAGCTCAAAAAAAATATATTAACACCACATAACAATGAAAGGGGCAATAATATTTGTAGTGTTTGACAATTTCCCAAATTGCAATTGTCCAAAGTTGAGATTTTTCAGCCATAAATAATTAAAACAGAAGTTGCAAAATTCGTGCAAAAATCCGTGGATTTCGCGTCCATGAGGACAAGGCTTAAGTGTGATATCCACGGAGCGCGCATCAGGTAGGTATAAGTGGGTGGTGGTGGGTCGCTGTCCAAAAGAAGGGCATTCTAATTTGTAGAGATGATGGCACATTTAAAGTAAATTGTTAATGTACTAGGTTCAGCCGACTTATTTTTAATAATTTTGTGTGCTTTAATACTTCTCAAGTGGCACGCTTAGGTAATCATACCACCCGTATCTTCCGTACTCATTTCTGTGTTGTAAATTAGTCACTCTCTATTATTTTCGACCTTGGGTAATTGATAATACAAGATAAAAACTTTAAATTTTGAAATATTCTTATTATTTTTATTGTCTATCGAAATTGGTAAAAACTGTTATATCACTGTTTCTACTCTAAAAATAATGGATGTTATGTAATACAATTATTTTTGTTATTTTTTATATCTTTTATATGTGATCGCATTCAAATTTAGTACGCCTATGAAATGTTGCTCCTCACACGCTTCTCCCGTCGCGCTAGTCTACAAGCTAGCGATTAGTCACTCTATACAATTTCGACCCCTGACTATACTAAAAGCCTAGACTGAATCATAATTTGTTATTTCAGTAAATATTGTAAACTTCTTATAGTTTTAAAATTTTTTAAAAGTGCCGCTGCTTTTTGAAGCCCCGTAAAAGTTTTTGTACTTTTCTGTAATGGTGTGGATGCAATTATGGTTTTTTTGGTATTCTCCACACTCTAGAAGATGTATTTATCTGTATAGAAATTTTTTTTACGCTAATGGTTGGATCTTCGGAAACCAAATTTAAAATATATTGATCTTTTTGAGCAGTTCTACCCGCTCTAGATATAACAAAATTATTTTGTTTAGGTTTAACATTTCTAGTTTCTCAACAACGTAACTATCAAAAATGTTTTTTTATTCAGCAGTTGCCTCACAGAATTTTTTTTGGAATAGGATTTAACTACTTTTAAAACATTAACATTATTAACAAATTTACTAAGATCACCTTAGTATGAGGAAAACCCAACATAAAAATAGTTAGGGAATAAAATGTCAGCAGAAATACTAGTGTAAAGAGTTTTTATCCGTATAAATAATTGTATCGTAAATGTACCTCTATTTGATAATCCATGGTCGGAATTCTTTATTAGTTTACCGATCTCACATGACTTCTTCTAAGGTAATTAAGGGAGTTAAGAATTACAGTTACATGTGTCGTATCTACTTGTTGAAGTTTTCTTGGTTTTGTTACTTAGCACATAAAATGTCGACATCAATTCTCAGGCGAGATTCGCCTCACTGCCTCGGCAGCTTCCTCGTTCCCAGAGCTTCAATTTCATTTAGCTTAAATTCATTTCACAGCAAATGTAAAATTAGCTGTTGCTATTCTGCTCAGCTTGCTTTATGTTCTATTTTTACGCACACATAAATTATTTTGCCCTAAGATGGTTGCGCAATTTGGTGCCTAGAAATTAAAAACATTCCTAATACTTTCGAAGGTATCCGAAAAAAGTATAACTTTTCATACCTGAAAACATCTTTTGTATTATACAGGTTGATTCAGAGAAAACTGAGTATAATACGAATACGCGATTTAGACAATTTTAAATGCATATTTACATATAAAAAAATATTTACTTTCCATTATTTAAATCCCCTACTCAGACTGTCGTTGACCACTGGCGGCAATTCAACTCGGTGTCGGTCTGACGTGGCGTTGCCAAATTTAAATATTTTCCTATAGTACCTACTTATTGTAATATGTAATTAATGCTATAAAATATGCAATTAACATATTTATTTCCACATAAAAAATATTTAATAGTGATATTACAAAACTCCAACGCATCAAAATAAACCATTTCATTACATAAATTATTGGCATTGAAAAGAGCTTTAATTATACTTATACATGATGATAGCTTTTGTTACTGTAGTTTAATTAAAAATGGTCAAATCATGTTTGACTTTCAAAGTACAATGGCATCTAAACAAAATATTATCGAAGCAAATTTCTGAGTCTTCTGGAACAGATTATACATTGTTATATATATCAGTTTCATTTTAAAAACAGATATAAACATGACACAGAACTTATTTTTCCAAAATCATAAGTTTTCTTCTAAGTTTTTTCGTCTTATAGAAATATAAAGATTTTATTAATTCATTGTTTTGAATTTACTGTATTTAAAATTTTTTGAAGTTTCCAAGATTCCCCAACCTAGTAATTCATTACTGTTTATGGGATAATTTAATAAAATTATGCCAGATCCAAGACATTTAGAAGAGAAGTTTCAAGCTGTTTATATCCATTTTTTAAATAAGATTGATAGTTTCAATATAGCAATGTGTTCAACTTTAATTAAATGTATCGATAGTGTTTTATTTTCATGTATTGAAAATCAAACATGATTTGACCATTTTTAACAAAACTGCAGTAACAGATATCTTTTCATGACTAGGGTTGGGTATATTTATCGATATATAGATAATTATCGATAATATCGATAATAATACAGATAAAAAATTATCAAATTGTCGATAAATCGATACTATATCGATAATTCATCGATATTATATCGATAATTCATGGATATTATATCGATAATTTATCGATATGTCGATATTATCGAATTTATCGATAATTCGATAATATCGGTTTATTTTATTTATCATTTCCAAACCGTTATCGCCCACCCCTACTCACCACTGAACATGCAGAACTGTTAATTTTTCTATCACTAAATAAACACCTTAATTCTATAAAAAATATGCCGTTTTAGTGTGAGAGGAAAGTAAAGAGTAAGAGTGAGATGCGACTGCATTTTGGTAAATCAGAGATTTATTTTTTTTTTTAAATTAAATGTATTCTTTTGAATGTTATTGAGATTATTTGTTCTGTTTATGTATTGTCGGTTTGGCAAGAAATACATTATTTTTCTGTTCTCATGTTGTTTTATTAATTTCCATTTTCAATGGAACAACAATATGCCTAACTTGAACGTACACAAAATTAATACAAATGAAAAATAATATTATTAAATCGGTAACATCGAAATGATCGAAAATGCAGTATTATTGTATTGATAATTTAAATAATATTAATAATATCTATATATTAATCGATAATATCGATGATATTGATATTATCGAAGTTATCGATAATATCGATTGTATCGATATATCTATAATATCGGTTTATTTTATTTATCGATAACACAGCCCCACAAAAAAAAAGTTCATACACAAGAGAGTGACATATGTATTCCTATGTATTTTTCGACGCTGAATCCGGTCCTGAGCTCAGAATTGGGCCTACACGTCTGGAATTGGCCCCAGGGGCCGCAAATGGCTTGAAATGCGGTTCCCGAGATAAGGCGAAGTCGACGCTGAATTTTGGAGCTAAAGCCGGATTTGTGCTGGAAAAGTTTATGGCCAACTGAAATTCCGGGTTTGGGTACGGGAAAATGACCCCTTGGGGCGGGAAAATCCTATTTTGGACGTCCCGGTCGCGACTGTGGTATTTTTGTGAGTTTTTCAATTCTGGACCTGAGACTGGGTGTGAAAAGTTTTTGGTCAGCTGAAATTCCTAGTTTGGGTCCGGGAAAATGGTCCATTGGGGCCGGAAAATCATATTTCGGACGTACCAGTCGCAAAAGTGGGATTTTCATGTATTTTTCAGTCCTGGTCCTTAGAGTATGCTCAAAAAGTTTTTGGACCGCTGAAATTCCTAGTTTGGGTCCGGGAAAATGGCCCATTGGGGCCGGAAAATCATATTTCGGACGTACCAATCGCAACAGTGGGATTTTTATGTACTAATTCCTGTAACTTAGACTGTACTTGACAGGTTTATGGCCATGTGAAATTCCCTGTTCGGGACCGGGAAAATGAGCCTTAGGGGCCGGAAAATCGTGTTTTGTACGTCTCAGTTGAGACATTGGTATTTTCATGTACTTTTAAATTTCGGAACTCATACCGTGTTTGAAATGCCTTTGGTCGATTGGAATCTCTCATTTACTTACGTACAAAACACGATTTTCCGACTCCTAAGGGTCATTTTCTCGGTTCAGAACAGGGAATTTCACTTGGTCATAAACCTGTCAAACACAGTTTAAGGTACAGGAATTAGTACATAAAAATTTCACTGTTGGGATTGGTACGTCCGAAATATGATTTTCCGGCCCCAATGGGCCATTTTCCCGGACCCAAACTGGGAATTTCAGCTGTCCAAAAACTTTTTGAGCATACTCTAAGGACCAGAATTGAAAAATACATGAAAATCCCACTTTTGCGACTGGTACGCCCAAAATATGATTTTCCGGCCCTTAAGGGTCATTTTCCCCGGTCCCAAACAGAAAATTTCACATGGTCATAAACCTGTCAAGCACAGTTTAAGCTACAGGAATTAGTACATACAAATTCCACTGTTGCGATTGGTACGTCCGAAATATGATTTTTCGGCCCCAATGGGCCATTTTCCCGGACCCAAACTGGGAATTTCAGCTGACCAACAACTTTTCACACCCAGTCTCAGGTCCAGAATTGAAAAACACACGAAAATACCACAGTCGCGACCGGGACGTCCAAAACAGGATTTTCCCGCCCCAAGGAGTCATTTTCCCGGAGCCAAACCCGGAATTTCAGTTGGCCATAAACTTTTCGAGCACAAATCCGGCTTTAGCTACAAAATTCAGCGTCGACTTCGCCTTATCCCGGGAACCGCATTTCAGGCCATTTTCGGCCCCTGGGGCCAATTCCAGACGTGTAGGCCCAATTCTGAGCTCAGGATCGGATTCATCGTCAAAATATACATGGGAATACATATGTCTCTCTCTAGTGTATGAACTTTTTTTTTTGTGGAGCTGTGTAATCGATAGTTCCATACCGTTATCGCCCACCCCTATTCATGACCTATTCGATGGTATAATAATTTTTGATATAGAGCGTTAAAGAAAAAATCCGCCTGCGAAAATGCATTTTCAAGGGCGACCATTTTGTAAAAATAATTTTGTTTTTAAAATTAAATAGTTCTTGAACAGACCTACAAAATGATACCTTGATCGCAAAAGTCTCTTAAAAAATAACGGAGATATAGGCCTGGGCAGTTTTAAGTGACAAACACTGTAGAGACTAAAAAACAAGGTTTCCAAATTTCTCCGTGAATTGAATTATAGTTAAAACAATACAATTTTCATCCAGCACGCATTTATAATTGTCTCCCTCTTTGCTTCAATTATTAACTCTAAGGGCGCCTGCTTCTTGCCAATAGGTTCTACTAATGGAATATCTGGCCCAATTCTGTCTTATCCAACAACCAGATCTCGCGTGGCATAAGCATCGTATGCATTGGTATAGTGGATTATCTAGGTGCTCTCGATAGCACCTAAAATAATATGATATTAAAATATACAGATTTGGAAAGTGAGGATCTTGATGGAGAATTGTGTTTTGCCGCTTGCGTGTATTTGTGTCATGCTACACGCATACTTCCACCACAGCGTGCTTCTACTGTTCGCATCAGGCAGTGTTGCCAGGTGGGAAAAATTCAGTGCATGAGAATAATTTCAAAGAAGCATGAGGTTTGGAGAAAAAAGCATGAGATGACTTAATTTATCAAAAAGACACCTCTTGACACAGCTTAATTTTTAATGCCATTTTTATTTCATTAAAAAGCATTATGTTATGCTATTTTATCATAATATTACCTTGTAAGTAGGTACTTACAGGTACTTACTTAAAAGTTATTAACCACGTAACCTTTCTAATTTATTTTATTGTTAGGCCGGGCGAACGTTGAGGCGCAGTTGACGTGACGCACGGTGACTCACGGGTCGTAAAATCTGTTGTTTCCAGAAAATGTAGGTACCCTTACAGAATAGAGTTAAGAATCACTGCAATACAGCGTGAATACAGCACAGACACCGCATATCCGTCGACTGTCATACCCGTTTATGTTTTCATTGCTAATTATTAAGAGAACAGTCTACAATAAAGGACATTTCAAGTACCCAAATATTGTAGATACCTCTATCTATTCAATTTTGCCTTTATTTCTCGTTAGGTCTTTGTTTTGATAGATTTCTAAGAGTAATTTTAATAATTTTATTATTTCTTTTTGTGTCTATTAATAAGCATGAGATTTTGTAATCAAAATATGAGAGCATGAGATTTCCTCGGAATGCATGAGATCTCATGCAAAAGCATGAGACCTGGCAACACTGGCATCAGGTGACCGGACAGTTAGATTTGCAATGGCGAATTGGCGTTGGCGATACGGAACCGAGTACCGTAGTGGGGAATGCTAGACGAATACACGGCGCCGCGCCGCTTATACTTCGTACCTTCCCTGGGATGAAGCGGCAATTTCTACTTTCTCTGTAAAGATCCGCAATTTCCGATTCTGTACATATACATGCACCGGTATATATTTACTCTTATAGTTGTAAACAAACCGTGAATTTATTAATCACGCTTGAATTGTTAAAGATTGATAGACTGGTTTTCCCAAGACATTGCACAGAGCATACCTAACTATTTCAGTTGTAGTCTACTAAAGATATAGTGTCATTAAAGTTCAATGTTAAGAATATGCAGTACAAAAACATATTTTATGAAAACAGTTACTTATTAACTGTTCCAACGGTGCTTCCAAAAATGAATCGCTTTTCCCTTTTGCTCGATAAAGCTGAAGGATAATATAGCCCACTAATATGCATCTAATTTCAGAACCTATCCCATTTTAATATTATAAAAAAAATAATAAATCTTGAAGAAATAGCCTGTGAAAATGATTAAATTTTGAAATAAAAAACCTTCAAACTTTATCAGATTCAAATGCATGGAATTAATATGCTGGTATTCTAGGGTTATATAATGTAAAAAAGAAAAATCTTATTAAAACTTTTTATTCTCTAACATAAAATTAAGACAGAAAATTGTACAAATATCATAACTTCGAGGTACAGGTTGTAAATAAACAATTATTGTACAGGTGGTGCGTTGCAAGTACTATCTCCTTCTACAGCCAACATAGTGGATACGCCTATTCTGGCCGAACATTCATTGAATCTTCTAGCGTAAGTCCAATTAAATTTGGGATTTTCACAATTTGGTCCAAAGAGGTGGATAGCAAATCTATCTTTACAGTCGAATTTTCCATCGCAGTTGCAATCCTGCAAGAATAAAAACAGATTTTATACAGAGGACGTTTCATACAAATAAGACAATATTGCTAGGGCTGATTTAACATTGAATAATAAGTGAGGTTCACTTAATAAACGCATGTCTTAGAGCCACTAATATTTGAGAGACAGGGCGTGTAAGGTAATTTTCGAAAATCAAATTTTGGATGTAATTTAAAGTACAGCATATTTGATCAAAACTTGAGAAGGACATATCTTTGGTGACAAACGCGCTGGTTTGCTAAAGGAACAAATTATTATTCAAATTGGAGAGTAAACAACATACTGGAATTTCTGTTATGACATCAAAATATGACATACCAATGGTTGAGGGTTTGAGCATACTATTACAGGGATCGCTTGGTTGATTATATTATTATTTTTTACTATTTCCTTGAAAATGTGTACTATTAACAAATTTACTAAAAGGACATTTTTGTGTAAAATAAAATATATAATAATATCACGAGATTTAGAATGGGAAAAACCTTACTTTTAAAATTTAGAGAATAAAATGTCAGTCGGAAATGCTAGCAATTAGCGCCCTTTACTTTGTATAAAAAAATTAATAACACCAGTCTGTACGGTCTCACCAAAAACGTATTTGTGTTTAAATTTTGATAAAATATGTTGTTCTTTAACAAAATTACATCCAAAATTTGATTTTCTAAAATTATCTCAGTTCATCTACGTTCTTTATGAATACCAAAAATCAGTATGATATGTATTTCTAGGAAAATGTTGTGGAAACTAACGCGCACGTCATATAGTATACGTCAATTTTTTTCGTAATATCATAAACTCCTACCTATAAGAAATGTTATACAAAGCGACCCTAAAATTTTCCGTAGAATTAAAAAATGTATACTTAGAGGATATTCCATTTAAAATAACGAAGTTGGTATAACCGGAAGTGCTGGAGGGTTCTAGATATTTTAATTGTTCGCCTAAGGGACTACCATGTTGCCAAATTTTGAAATTTTTTTCGGATAAATATTTTTCCAAATGACGATCGGGGCAATTCCCGGTGGGACACCCTGTATGTTTAGTTTGACATACATTTTTAAGATTTTATCTAAATGTTATATAATTTTCAATTTTACACAACGCTCAATATCATAATAAGTGTCATACATGTTTGTTTTTACCGAGATGAGCTCTGCCGAAATTTAGAATGAAACATCCAGGTCCGTATTTAAAAAATAAAACTGATGATGACAAAACAAAACGTTTGAATTGAAAAACTAATGCTTTTTTGTATAAGAAACATAGTATCTCTTCAAATATAATCAGAAAAAAAATAAAATTTATTGACAAAACTATATTATTCCGGATATTTCCGAAAGTATTCGGATGTTTTTTAACGTTTAAATGGCATTTTATTGAACTTGTACAAATGTATCACAATTTAAGCGTTTTTGTATCTCTTCTACTTGTGGTGCCAATATTTTTTCTCGAATTTAGGACTATGTGTTTGGTACTAGGGTGTAGAATTGCATTTATAAGAAAAAAATGTTTTGTATACATACAGGGTGTTGTATGACGTACTGAGCAAACTTAAAAAACAAGTTTCTGAGGTCATTGTGAGTAAAAATGTGATTATATAGTGTGGAAGAAAAGTATGGAATAAATTCATTATTTATAAAACAACGAAGTTTCATGAAATTTCCTCGGACACGTTAATTTTACTTTATAAAAATACTCTTTTTTTCTATACCAACGCATTTCCGACGTTCATTTGTTCTAGCGTGATGACGTCATCGGATATTTTTTTAAATAACCTTATACCCTTATATTTTTTGATCGGATTCTTATAGAGCTTAACTTGCTGAATTCAAAAATTTATAGTTTCAATACTTTATTCCGCCAACTTTCCGAGAAAAAAAATAATAACCGATCCAATAAAATCGGCTTGAAAAAAATGTGAATATTCCCATTTGTGTCTGTGATGGGCTGGTTGAGAGTAAAATGGATATAGTGAATTCATCGGCAGTATCACAAAATAGGGATTCTTTATTTTTAAAAGAATTTAACAATAAGCAACTAATTAATTAATTAATAATTAAATTCTGGTTGCCTCAATCGTATTTGGCCTCCTAATTTATTATTTTGTTTTATTAGATTACATGTTAGAATATTACATCTTTTGATAGCAAAAACAACAAATTAAATCAAGTCACCTCAGAAACTGTTTCTGGCAGTTAAACAAAATATAACTCTTTACTTTGAAACAATTTAACAACAACAAATTATTATTATTAAATTATTATTATTATTATTTTTCTCGGAAAGTTGAAGGAATAAAGTATTGAAATTATACATTTTTGAATTCAGTAAGTTAAGCTCTACAAGAATCCGATGAAAAATATAGGGGTTCTATTTAAAAAAATATCCGATGACGTCATCACGCGAAAACAAATGAACGTCGGAAATGAAGGAATGAAGACTCTTTTTTCTATACCAACGTATAGAAAAAAAAGTCTTTTTAAAAAGCAAAATCAACGTATCCGAGGTCATGAAACTTCGTTGTTTTAGAAATAATGAATTTATTTCATACTTTTCTTCCACACTGTATACATGAGGTCAATTATTCATGGTTACTTGTGCTGTTTTTAAATTTAATTGTTTTTTTTTCTGTTTTATGTATATTTGTTTTGTTGTCATTTTGTTATTACTATTCCTAACAACCAAGCATAGTAAAAGTTTAAATGTAAGAAATTATTCACAACCTTTAAAGGTTCCTTGCTCGGTAACCTTGAACGATTGACTCCGTGTATATTATAACTTATTTACTCAGCTTGACCTCAGGAACTTCTTCCTTAAGTTCATTCATGTCATGTGACATCCTGTACAAAGGATCATTTTAGTTAGTCAGAAATGAGAAAGTATTATATAGATTTAAAAGCTTACAAGGTTTCCAAATTTCTCCGTGTATTGAATTATAGTTCCAACAATACAATTTTCATCCAGCATGCATTTGGCATAATCGTCTCCACCTTTGCTCCAATTATTAACAGTGAGTGCCCCAGCTTGTTGCCAATAGCTTCTACTAATGGAATATCTAGCACAATTCTGTCTTATCCAACAACCAGATCTGGCGTGGCATAAACATCGTATGCACTGATATAGAGGATTATCTAGGAAGTTCTCGATAGCACCTAAAATAATATGATACTAAAACATATACGTGTACCAGTATACAGTATGCGCCAAAAGTATGGAATAAATTCAATAAAAACGAAACATTTATTTTTTGGGAAAAATCCTCGAACAGGTCGATTTTTAATTTAAAAAATACATATTTTAGCGTAAAATACGATTTTCAAATGTCATTTGTTTTCGAGTAATGACGTCATCGATTTTTTTTAAATGGCAACACCATATTTTTTTCCTTGATTCTGAAAGATCGTTTAACTCTCTATCAGACAGTACTAAAATTTTGCCCTCTTACATAGGAAAGTTTTCGAGTAAATGACGATTGAATGTTAGAAAACGTAAATTTTATCCATAAAAAAGTAACAATTCTGAGGTATGTAAAATAAAATACAATTGATTAAATTTTATACTTAAATTAAATGTTCGAATTGCCATCCACCAACTTCTTGACAATGCGCAAGTCTGTGAAGAAATTCTTCTTGCACATTATGAATGATTTCTGGGGTAACTCTGCGTATTTCGTCCCGAATGCGATTTTGAAGTTCTTCTAAATTACATGGTTTATTAATGTACACTTTTGACTTCAAGTATCCCCATAAAAAATAGTCAAGAGGTGTAAGATCTGGCAATCTTGCAGACCATTCTATCGGTCCGCGTCTGCCGATCCACCTGCCAGGAAAACAGTTGTCCAAAAAATCTCGTACAGGGCGCGCATAGTGCGGAGGTGCACCGTCTTGCTGAAACCATATGGTATCGTCAAGAATGTCAGGGTCATTATCATTAGGAAAAATTACTGCAAGGGCTGGAACAAGGTCATTTTCTAGAAACTCTTGAGTTCCTGCACAAGTTGAATTTTGTAGGGATGATATTTTTCCTTCCTCAAGATACGTAGCACTGTGCTCTGATTAGTGTCATTGTTTAGTTCAACCAATCGTGAAGAATTATGAGGATTATCCACCATACTTATCAAAATTTTCTGTTTCTGATTTTCATTAATGCTTGAACGTCCAGGTTTTGGAATATTTACAACATTGCCAGTTTCTCTAAATTTAGACTCTACGTTACTGACTGTTGATTGGCTGATAGGGCGATCTGGATATTTTTCATTAAATAAATCGCAAACTTCCTGCTGAGTTCTAGTCATATTCCCGCATCCGATAAGAATTCAAATTTCAATTCTTTGAGTAACAGTTAAATGTGCCATAATACTTTAAATTGAATAATAATTTCTATGTCGCTTACAATACTTATTAGAAAGTCGGTGTGACAATGACACTGCAAAGATTTTCACCTGCGTGATCCATAAAAGAACTATGGAATTCGAAAAACTAAACTTGATAACGTTTTTGCTTTATTTTAATTGATTTACGTTTTCTAACATTCAATCGTCATTTACTCGAAAACTTTCCTATGTAAGAGGGCAAAATTTTAGTACTGTCTGATAGAGAATTAAACGATCTTTCAGAATCAAGGAGAAAAATATGGTTGCTATTAAAAAAAAATCGATGACGTCATTACTCGAAAACAAATGACATTTGAAAATCGCATTTTACGCTAAAATATGTATTTTTTAAATTAAAAATCGACCTATTTGAGGATTTTTCCCAAAAAATAATTGTTTCGTTTTTATTGAATTTATTCCATACTTTTGGCGCATACTGTATAATTACTCTGATAGTTGTAAACAAACCGTGAATTTTATTAACCGGAATTGAATGTTTGAAGATGGAAAGAATGGTTCTATCAAGACGTTACACAAGAGCCTATCTAACTAGTTTCAATTGCAGTCTGTCATTAAAGTTCAATGTTAAAAAGTTGCAGTAGAATAACGTATTTTATGAAAACAATTTCTAAAAATTCAATAAACAACCTCCGACTTTTTAAATTATATAATACAAAATCATGCTTGCGTGTATTTTAAATCAAATTTTCAAAGTACATATAACATATGTAACTGAAATGTAAAAATATGTATTATTACTTTGGATTCCATGGCCTCTTCAGAGCAAACATTTTATTTGAATGTTATTGAAAAAGATTTCATTTCAATGACATTCTGAATTTAAGAAAATTTAAAATTTTATGCGAAACCAAAATGATTACATACCTACACAAACACAAGTAAGTGCAAATCCGCAGAATAAAGCCACAAAAATAATCTTCATCATTTACAAATCGACAAGAACGTGAGTTTTCAAGAGAGTTCGTTAACGTACTGACAGTATCGGTATATGTTTATGTATATTTATATACTCTCCGCAGCTCATATCTTCAACCTTATCAACCATATTTATAAACAAAATTAACTAAGTATTCAGTTAAATTAAATCATTTCTAAAAAATGCTAATGTTCTTCGAAAGATAGAGAACTCTACCACAAAAAGTTAAAGGTCTTACGTAAATATCTACAGAGCGTCCAGAATATAAGTGCCAATACTAATGGGGTTTATATATCTGACCAAAAGCAACAAAAAAACTCTTATGAAAAAAATATCTAAAACGAATAGTTTTTCTACAAATACATTCCAAATATAAAAACACAACTTTAATAAAATGCAAAACTGTGTTACGAAACGTTAAGGTAAGTAAAAGCTCATGTAACTAATTTTTTTTTTGTGTCAGTATCAATGAAGTAAACAATTGAAGTTTTCCAGAGAATTCTTAAAACTGCAACGTACGGTAATGTACAATCAACATTGAAATCCCTCATCACCTGCTATTAACCTAAAAGTATTATTAATTAGTTATAGTATTGTAGATAGTGTGCTTGTTTGATATTTGTGATTGTACATGAACAAAAATGGAACAATTCATGGTATTTATCACCAGTTGCATGACATAATTTGTGTGCGGTATAAATCTCTAGCTTCGACACATTTGTATGGTAAATGGTTTTCGCAAGCACCATACGTCATTTTGAACACTTGTAACTATTTCACATTTCGCAAAAAATGTGTAATTCTAGGAAACAACTAATTTGCGAACTAACTACCCGACCAGCATTGAATTACACTTGGAAAACCTATAACAAACAGCTCACCAGATATATATATATATATATATATACATTGTGTAGGCACGTTGGGCGCCAATTTTTATTGTATAGGCACACACGTTGTACACCAATTATTATGTGTAGGTACCGACGCGTACACTAAATGGATATGTGTTGATATAGGAGAAATTTATAATTTATCTGATGATATGAATTTGTAATGTATTATTATTATTGAGCGCCAATAATATAAAAAAATTCTCCTTATAACTTTTCCTGTATGATTTTTGTTGTAAATAAAATTATCTCTATACTTACTCTATATTTCTATATCCCGGCTAAACACTCTCACCTCAGTTAGCAAGTTCTAAAAAAACGAAACTTGTGGTCCAATATTATTTACTTTTTTCTGATATTTTTAGCTAATTTAGATTTTATTTTATTTATTTTCTGGGTTTTGAATTTTCTGCAATTTTCTAATTTATTTCTCTTGTAACTATTTATTAAAATGAGATGGTTCTATTTTATCTATTGAGATTTTAAATAATGAGAAATTTTTTATCTAGTGGAATTTTATGTATTGCAATTTCTAACTAATACCACAATTTTAATACAGAAATGACATTTAATGAATTTACCTGCAATGGACACGTTTCACAATGAATATCCAAAGATTTACATATATACAACGTTCCTTGGTACAGGTAAATTGTTATGTTTTCTTATACTAACTAATAAAATTATCTAACGTTATTTTTTATACTTTGTAGCTCCCGGATGTCTTGCGGTTCTGATGTCTCCCTCGATGTTTTCCAGCGTTGAGTAACTCTCCCTTCGTCGTTTTCTTTTAATTTCCACTGTTGATGGAACTGCAATGCTGATGTGGAAGCTCGCACTGATTTCGAAGCACTACACTGGTTTTTATTTTTACCCCCTTGGCACACGTTGGCTATTGAGGTTAGGTTACTTTTTTATTTTTTATAAGAATTTGTTTTATTACTGTGGACTTTTTCCAATTAACACTATGGCTTTATTTGCCTTCTTGCACTTTATACTTTTACTATAAAATTATACTTTTGACTTTTATAAGATTCACTAATTACTTTGTTGTGGAAACGAGTTATTCAATTGTTTTGATTTTGACAGGAGATGTTACCTGTTTGTCTTTATAAATTGAACAGAGCTCATGTCAGATCTGGGTCTGACTATTTATAGTTTTTCTCAAAACAATTGAAAGTTTGACATGTTTTCCTAGCAACAGAATTTTTGATTTTAATTTTTGAAATTTGTGTCCCTATACTAAAATAAAACTTAAATCTAACAATGTAGTCTTTTTTATCATGTCTTTCTGATTATTTTGATATGCCTAAGTGGCCATATCGTTTACTTTTTAACTATGTGTCCGTTTTACACATTTTTGTCCTTAATTCTAAATAGTTCACTTTTTATGTCCTAAAACTACACTAAAATTGTTCTTTTCACACTTATACAAGTCTCTGCTATATTCTTATCACTATTTTCATAGGTTTTTAGCTCAAATTCTTACATTTAAATTCCAACGTCAAACATTTTTTTAACATTTTATGTTTTTCAGATATTAAACTTACAAATTGAACCAATCTATTCAAAAGGATAAACTAGAACTTGAATGAGTCTTCCTGAGCATATTTACAAGAGTATTACCTTTTTTGTAAAACGAAATTTGAAAAATGTGTTTGAGCTGTCAAATTCAGAAAATTTTCAACGATTTGTCCCACAAATCACTACCAAACTTGAAACTGTATTTTTATTTACGTTTTGCATGTTTATATATTAAATTTCTATAACAAATTAGCTTAGTACATCTCTATTGTACATTTTTTAAGCCTTTCTGTGTAGAGAATTTCTTTATTTAAAATTATTTTTGACATTTGTCATCGTATCGCTACGATGCTGGTTCCATGTAGGTTTTTCTTGGATGTACCATTTTTATTTTAATTTGGGTGGCTTGTAAGTACATTCCAGAACAATATATACCGGTTTCGAGCTTATTAGCTCTCATCAGTATGTCATAGGTTTGGTAATCGACAAATAACTCGATCGAGTAGTTGTTTCCTGGAATTCCGTGTTTGCAACATATCGTTACGGCCTACTCGCGATAGAGGTCGCTAGTTTCCAATGGTTTCTACTGCGATGTCTGTGGATGCTCAGTCCGGCATGGAGTAGCGAATGACCGCTAGATGTAGCTTTACTAATTCACGATATTTCACATTTTATTCTGCATTGTGAAAAGAGGTCTAAGAAAACCATTCACATGCAGGAAGTATGTTTAGGTGTATTTGTAATTATGTACAAACACCTGATTATCCTGACATGGTATGTGACGTTCAAGACCTGTTTGCTGTCATAATTCTGTTACCGTTGGACAGAGATAAAAAATTGTTAAGTATTTTATCGATAATAAAGAGTACCTTTTTTAGTATAAGGCTGAAGCTGCCCAAATTTAATAGTTTAAAGTCTTGATCATACAAGGTGTTAAAAATTTAAGCATTAAGTTGTAAAGCTTAGCCCGCTCCTGGTAAACTAAAAATGCTAAACATGTTTCAAGGACACTATATTAAGGTGTCTTACTAGTGTCCATCAGATTAAATTTTTATTAAATTATATTAAGTACTTTAAAAGTTATTCAAGAAAAATCAATTTCCAGCGGCGTCCCTTGTAGGAACTTGTCATCTGATTTTTTGATGTTCTATCTGCACCCGAGAGATTTCTCGCATTTTCCAGGACACCTTGCATATTTTCCTGAATAAGTGGGTTGGTCAACGAGCCATTGAGGTCATCGGATCTTAACCCTTGTGATTTTATTTTGTAGAGGTAGATGAAGAGGAGATCATTCATGTTTATATACACAAAAGGAATTGATTGGCGAGATAAATAATTAAATACTACTCTAGAAAGGAATACAATATATATTTAAAGCAAACATTCTAATTATGTATTCCAGTTTTAGTTTGTCTTAATGCAATGTTATTATTTAAAATATTTGCAGTAATTCTGTCATATCACTCAAAGGTTCAAATAAAGGAAACATAATTTTACTTTGAGAATAACAATTGTTGCCTCAAGTAATTCTTATTGTCCTAAATAAAACAATTCTTTATACAAACAGAACTTCATCTCATATTAATTACTCGTATATTAGTTTTCTTGATTTTAAGGAATTTTTTTCTTAAAAGATTATATGTTCTTATTATACAAGAACGTTTCAATAAAATATTACTGTACTTGAGGAATATGGAAACTAAGCTAGTGTTGGAATATGTGTATTAATCTTGTTTCTAGCATAACATAGCGCCCTCTTTTCCCTATCACTAGTTAGGTTTTTGAACTGTGAGTGTGTATGCGGTTAACGGTTGCAATTTTAATAGGGTTTGGAAGCAATTCATGAGTTGTTTCCATGCATTACAATGTGTAAAGAATAAACGTTCAATGATCGACCATCGATGTCGGCGGACTCAAAAATAGTCAATGCAGTTGTACTGCGTGTGATTTAAATGGATTTTCTTATCAAAATTTTCAACAAGAAGCAGACATTATTACTTTAGGTCGATATATGCACATTCTTTTATGGTTAAAATTAATTTTTATTGTACTCTGTTCTCTTTATACAGGGTGTTAATTAAGTATGTGCACAAACTTTAAGAGGTTAATCTATGATTGATTTTAAGACAAAAAGTTCATAGAAATATGGGGCCGTAACGGTTTTGTTTTACAGATATAGGTTAAAGTTTGAAAAAAAAAATCAAAATTTTGGATCTATTTTCTGAGTAGTAAGAACTTCTTAGCTGAAATTTGGCACACTTAATTAACACCCTGTATATTTTTATTTTTATATTTATACACCTAATTCATAGTTCATAGTTTTTATGTTTTAACATATGTTCTGTTCTTCTTTTCTAATTTACTACAAATGTATGATCAGGGTCACCCAGAACTGATGGTTGGACGCCATTACGTAAAAACAGAAAGAGCAATCGAAAAACCATAAAGGTGGGTATTTATGGTATGATGTAGTGAGCGTTTACCATAAAATACTATCTTGGTAAATTTAACACCTAATGGACAGTGACGTCATCGAAATCATTTTTCCCAATTTCATATCTATTTTTGTACATAATATAAAAGTCTTCATTTGTATCAATAACTTTTATTAAAACTGATTTTTTTATATCCACTTTCGTGTAAAAGATATAAGACCATATGTATAGAAAAAATTAAACAAAGCCTCTATCACGTATGTTGCTGATTTTGACAACGTTGCCATGGAAATATCAATACTGTCAATGTTATGTTACTCATATGTAATGATAAAATTTACCTGTCAATTGTTGTTGTTGTTTTAATTATTTATATGCAGATTTACTGTTTACTGAGATGAATAGTCATAATGAAAAGGCAGATGTGTTTTTAATTTTTGGAGATTTACGGCACGGATTTACAGTGAAAGATATCCTGACCGGCAAGTACCAGATTATAGTCCAAAAGTTTTAAAGTCCAAAAACACATTGAAATAAATAAATCCGTTTGCAACAATAATGTGGTGGCTTAAATGTGTGAGTATTTCAATAATAATCCTAGAAAATCAATACGAGATGCCAGCCGAGAACTAATTATTTCCTATAGTTCAATTCAAAGAATTTTAAAGAAAAACAAGTATCACGATTATAATATTTTAAATGTGCAAGCCCTCTCTGAAAATCATAGGCTAAGCCGGATAAATTTTATTTCTGAGATTGTTGATATCCAGTTAGAAGTGCCAAACATTTATAAATACATACTATGGTCCCGCTTTGTCAGCAATGGAGTACCATATAAAAAAAACGCACTAATGGACAACTAAAAACCCTCACGAAATTAATCAGGTTGAAAATCAAGGACATTTTGGTATCAATGTATGGTGTGGTATTATAGGCAGACACCTAATTGGTCCATACTTTTACAATAGTGCACTAAACGGAGAGCGTTATTTAAGATTTTTAAGGAACCAGTTACCAACTTTATTGGAAGAAGTGCCATTACAAGAAATATGTGGATTCAACAGGATGACGCACCAGCACACAGTGCGAGAAAAGTATAAAGATACCTCAATGAAAATTACAATAGCCGATGGATTGGTATAGAAGGTTCTATTCATTGGCCTCCGAAATCCTCGGATCTATCCCCAATGGATTTTTATTTATGGAGTACCCTGAAAAATGAGGTTTATAAGAAAGAATGCCATAATTTAGAAGAATTAAAAGAAAACATTAGGAACGCATACTGGGGGATAAGTAGAGATACACCCATCTGAAAATCCGACATAGACTAGAAATGTGCTTACAACAATTTGGTGGACATGTAGAAAACTTAGCCTATAATTATTTTCCACGATGATACGTACCTAATATTGTCCTTGTTTTGTTCATATTTTAAATTTTATATAATTTTGTTATTATATAATCGTTATAGCTTTTATTGTGTATTATTTGAACCAAAAATACTTACTAATTTTGTTTATTTGTTATACTCTTTTTGGGTGTAGGTACACATAACAATATATAATTTTGGAATTTTGGAAAATTGGAAAATTTTGTTTTCCATGACAACGCTGTCAAAATCATCAACAGACGTAATCGAGACTTTATTTAATTTTTCTATACATATGGTTTTATATCTTTTACACGATAGGTGATATCGAGAAATATTTTAATAAAAGTTATTGGGAAAAATTATTTCGATGACGTCAGTGTCCATTGGGTGTTAAATTTACCAAGATGGTATTTTATGGTAAACACTCACTACATCATACCATAAACACCCACGTTTACGGTGGGTGTTTATGGTGGGTCGATTGCTCTTACTCTTTTTACGTAATGGCGGCTAACCGTCAGTTCTGAGTCACCCTGTACATGTATACATAATGTGGTCAATAAATTATCTATCTATATATCTATTTATCTATGCCAATGTTAAATTTGAATTTGTGAGTAGAGAACCTCTTTTATGTTTTGAATTTCAATTTCACTTTATTGGTGAGAGATAGGATTGGCAAAGGAGATGAGGTAGCCATGAACATTTTTATAGACATATTTCCATTCTTTGACATGTTTAAATATTCTAGTTCAATTTTTTTTACACACATTTTATATAAAACAATAGATTTTCAAGACATTAGTATCACTGGCAACGGTGTGGAATGCACATTCAATTTACCATGAATTATAAAGTCAGCGGTCCTCAACAAGTTTTCTATTGAAAAATCACAAAATTTATTTAAAATTTGGTTTTTTTATTTCTGATTTTTTTTTATAAAAAAATATCAATTATGTGTTCTCCACCGTGAATTGTTCTGCTGGTTAAAACTTTTGTACTTATCTAAGTTTCATTTTCAATTGTCAATTGTCTTTGAATGTGTATTAGGTTACGAAATTTTTGAAATCATCACAATTTAAAAAAATAAAAATAGTTAGGTTAAAAGAATTACTGATAGTATTTCTGAGGATCTTGTCTATCGCATTTCAAGTGGTTTCCAGCTTTACTAATGGCTACTGTGATTTCCATACATAAAAAGAACTCTCTTGATAATATATCATATTATCGGTCGATCAGTATTTAGAGTGTATTTTCTAAGGCATTTGAAAAGGTTGTATGCAACAGAATTCTAAATTATCTAAATAAATGTGACTTAATTTCCAGCAGTCAGCATGGTTTTCGTGTTAGTCGTTCAATCCATTCTGTTGCTATTGATCTCACCGACTATATTTATAAATGTATTGATGATGGGGTTCATGTTGCTGGTTTGATTTTCGACCTGTCACGTGCATTTGATCATCTCGATTTTGGTTTCTTGGAAGATAAACTATATAACCTAGGTTTTAGAGGTACATGTCTGTTAGGGTTAAGGAATGTAAATTGATGAATGATTTGCCTGTTCTCTCAGGTGTTCTACAGGGTTCAGTGTTGGGTCCCTTATTGTTTTTGCTATTTATAAATGACTTATATAAAAATCTGGGTGCTAACAGAATCCTTCTTTATGCCGATGATACGTCCGTAGCTGTTTCAGCACGGTTCCTTGACGAACTGACTTCAATCTGTCAAACTATATTTCAGTGCTTTATAAATTAGTGCCATGTTAATAGCCTTCTGATAAGACAATGTCTATTTATTTTAACGCTAATAGTTCTTTGAATCCTGATGTGCTGGTCTTGTCTTGTCAAAGTATTGTAGTTAAATGCAAAGATTCTGTGAAATTACCCGGCTTACATTTGGATAGTCATTTAAGGTGGATAAACCATATTAGTTTTTTACGTAAAAACTTAAATGCATCCTATTATGCTATAAATGTGATAAAAAAAATTATACCGTGGGACCGTCTGATCAATGTTTATTGCAGTACGGTGTTTAGCCATATTAGTTGTAATATTGTATTATGGGGTGATGTGACTTATGCAAAACGTATCTTTATAGTACAGAAACGTATTATTTATATGATCTTTAATATTAAACCCTACTCATCTTGTAGGCCTTTATTCTCATTTTATAAGATACAGTACCTGGTGTTTACATTTCAAATTGTATTTTATTTATTAATGGTAACCTCTATAAATTTAATACATACATCATACCATCATATCTATGGAACGCGTTATGCTGATACAGTTTGCATACCAGTTCATAGAACCGCGAAATATGAATTCTAGCCAGCATACCAGAGTATCTAATTTATTTAACCATCTTCCAAAAGCCCTTGAAAGATTTAAACAACTTAAAATTGTTTAAATCCAAGTTAAAATCTCTACTAGGTAAACCAATGTTATTATAGCACTAATGAGTTTACGAAAGACAATTTTGCATAGTGGATAATAAATAAATAATCACAAATAATATAATCAATTATACCGAAAACGATTCTCTACGTCTATTCAACACGAGTAATTCCTCGTCTTATTTTCCCACTACATATCCTTGAACTGTCTGAAAGGAAAATTAAATAGGTTATACGGTTTCGGGACTGAATGAATTAGGATAGGCTCCGTATGGTTCCTAATGACAGGTTCCAATGTTAATTAATACTATCAGTAACGCTGAAATTCAGCATTCCGTAAATAGCGGAATGTGGGAGATATATCTACGGATGAAATATAGACTAGGTATATGTAGTAAGCGACAAATTCGATTATGAAATTAATTACCGATTATATGCACAACAAATGAAGCGTTCATAGATGATATTCACATATTCAATGTGAAACAAAAAAATAGTTCGATATTTAGTACAAACGTAAAATGAGAAGTAAAATTTATATTAACCAGATTTGTTTGGTATTTATCTTCACTTCAAGTCATAGTTAACCTGTATATTAAAAGTACAATTATTCAAATTTTAAAAGTTAGCAACACGAAATTTATTAAATTCTATTTGTTCTTCCTGAAAACTGTTATGACTCTCTCTATCTGTATTCCTGAATGATCTTGAGGCCACTAGTTCCTGCTAATGAAATATACTTTTTAAAATTTTCAACGATGCTTTCCTCGATATAACCTTCCTCCATACTAGTTAACTGCAATCCTCCATGTCTTTTAAGCGAGGGAGGTGGTAGACGTCCTCCTCAAGCAATAGCCAGTGTAAGTGGATACATCTGGGAGTTTTAAGTATTCCGCGATTCTTGGGGGAATTTTTGCCACTGTTGATGCTAACTGGTATCGTAAGTATCGTGCACTTACCGTGATTATAGTAAATGAAAACTCTATTGTGTTTTTACTTGTTTGGGTCTTAATCGTAAATACTTATGATACATTTCATTCATTAATAAAAATTTGTCTGGAGCATCTTTTTATTCACGACGGAACGGAGACGGTATATGCGTTTGAGGTGAGAGAATGTGTGTGCAAACCAATGTTGCCATTTATCTCCAAAACTACTAATCCGATTTTGATGCGGTTTTCAGTGATGGGTTTGGATTTGATTGGTGCATGTTTTTAGATAGGTGTTACGGTGACAACTCACCAGGGAGCGCTGCAGTTAACATTTGTTTGTACAAACCAATGTTGCCATTTATCTCCAAAATTACTAATCCAATTTTGATGCGGTTTTCAGTGATGGGTTCTGGTTTGATTGGTGCATGTTCTTATATATGTGTTACGATGAAAACTCACTAAGGGGCGCTGCAGTAAACATTTGTTTGTGCAAAACCAAAACTCCTAGGCCGTTTTGGATTCTTAAATAAGTCTTACGGTAGTAACTCACTAGGTGGCGCATTAATATCTAGTCCGATTTTGATGCGGTATTCAATATAGGGTTTGTGGTTGATTAGTGAAGGTTCTTAAACAGGTGCTACGGTGCTAAATCACTAGGAAGCGCTGCTGTAATATATTTTATAGCTACTATATATTTAAGAAAAATCGATAGAACTCGATAGGTAAGTATTTCTGTTGAGCGTAATGATACAGAAAATCTAAAAATTTTATAAAAAACTTAAAAAACAAAAAATCATCACGTCATCCGGCATTAGTAGAAAATGTCTTTTCTACCATCATTTTCATCTTCTCTTTCACGACTATTCTAGAGTTGCGGCTCAATATTTTCTACATCATACCTATCAACTTATTATTTTCATTCTACGTAACGGTATCGAGTTGAGCTACAACAAAGCCTCCGGCAAAGTTTTGTTGTAAATACTTATTATAATTATATATTAATACTAGGTGACCCGGCAAACGTTGTTTTGCCATATAAATTATTTCTAGTGAGAGAGACATGAGACCGGCTTCGTTCTCATCCCTACTCCGTGCTGTTTACTAGGTGAGAAGTGACACCGGTAGATGCCTGGCGGGGATAATTGATCTAGTGATAATCGATCAGTTATCGACCAGGGTTAAAAATGATTAAATTACTAAAATGGTTATTAAAAAATAAAGGCTTGTGATAGAAGGATGAAAATTAAGGGTTGTATGTATTTTTTAATGCCACATCATATTAAAATAAAAATAAAAAATTTTGTCCAAAAAATAAAATAAAATTGTTTGGGGTGGACCACCCCTATCACTTAAGGGTATAAAAAATAGATTACGACCGATTCTAAGACGACCGTTTCCGAGGAGTATGGCGTCTAAAACTGTGATACGAGAATTTTATATATTAGATATTAAAATAAACTGTGTCGATTTTGTATAATGTATGTACCTATATTCTTTAAAAAGTTTGAAATAAAAGCAAAATTAGAAATTTTGAAAAACCCACGACAGTTAAAATGTAATTGAAAAAGGATAAAATAATTAAAAAACTCCGACTTAAAGAATTTATGTAACTAGAGATAATAAACGTAAAAAGGTTTTATAAGTGGATTTGATCTCTCGCAGAGTCGGACATATGAACAACAGAGTGTCAGTTTTCATAGCACTTTCCTATTTGCCTCTATTTGGTTCTCGAAGATGTAGATATGGCAACAACGTATTCAACTCCCTATGAACTTCATAAAAAGCCAAAGAAAATCCGTCGGGGGCTGCCATCACTATTTTAAATTTCAACATAAATATAAATAACTATAGCAATAAAATATCTCCAAATTATTCACGTTACTATAAAACTACAAAACTAGTTCATTTAATAGCAGCCCCTGAACTGAAAATGATATTGATTATGTAAAAAATCAACTAAATCAAATGTTCAAATTGTGCACCGTTGGCTGCCTGATACTAACCAAGACGATTAATAAATTCTTTTTGGTCATTATCAATAACTTTACGGGGTATACGATGCATCTCGTGACGAATTCTTGCTTTTAAATTTTCTAAATTAACCGGTCTAGTAACGTATACTTTGCTTCTTAAGTATTCCCACAAAAAATAATCAAGGGGTGTCAAATCAGGTGATCTGGCTGGCCACTCAGTCGGCCCTCTTCTCCCTATCCAACGATTCGGGAACAGCTCAACAGCAGCATTATTTTCTTGAAATTTTTGTTATGTAACACCATAATTTTTCATTATGTATGTATGTAGAATGATACGCTCTTTCAAATGGCATGGTCAAAATTGGAGGTTGCTATTTAAAAAATTGTCGATGATGTCATATCTCGAACAACGATGTCACAAATATGGGTCGTATGTCAAAAAGTGCCTTTTTTCAAAACCAAGTTAATACTCAATAAACACTTCAAACGCACTGCTTTTGCCAAACAAAAGATAAGAACTAAAGAAATAACTCAAAAAACAAAAAAACTATTTAATAAAGTACGATTTCAAGTTTTTCTCTGACAGCAATAAAAAACATTCTCGGTCGCTAAGGCTACTGTCAGGCAACCATAATTTTTGATGATGCGTATGTAGAAAATGGCATGGGCAAAATTGGGGGTTTAAAAAAATTGTCGATGACGTCATATCTCGAACAACGATGACGTCACAAATATGGGTCGTATGTCAAAAAGTGCCTTATTTAAAAACCAAATCGACGTGCCAGAGGATTTTTTCGAAAACCTCTCAATTTAAAAAAAAATCAATTTTTTCGTTACTTTTCGGAAGCACTGTAAAAATGATATAATGAAAATATTGCAGATGGCAAAATATCTCTTAAAGTTGAGAGTGTTCCCGTCATTAAATAATTCACTAGAGTTTTTCCGAATTTCGCGTCCAAGAGGACGGATCAGATTTCTGTTTCATGAGTTACCAGTTTTCCTTTAGCAGGAAAAAATATCTCCATTACTTAATTATAATGCTATTTAATAATATAAGAAAACTGAATAAAAGGTGAACTCAATTTAAAACCATTATTTGGTAATATGCCAGTCCTAGATAAACATGAGATTATTGAGAAATTTCTGAACTAGATGTGACAACCCTACCAGGTCATTCAACTGTCAATTCAATTCAATGTTTAGGAGTATACAAGTATAGCAGGCCGGTTCGGCAATTTTTGTATTTTATTGAAATGAACTGAATATGCAATAAAACAGTCTTGCCAAAGAGATAAGAAGAACTCCAACCGATGCGAGGTTAGGATACGTGACGACACCTAGCTAACTTGCGTCGCCTGGCGTGACATTTATTACAGATTACGCGGAGTACGTTGCCCATTTGGATGAATTCTCGAAGCAAGAAGCGATAGCCAGCAAGAAAATGATATTTTGTACTTATAAAGGGATCCCAACGAAAATTTGACCCCCCCTATAATTGGAAAACCGAATAATATTTCAAAATTCGCCGAGAGCCGTCGATTTTTGTTCTTGGGGGGAGCTTTTTTGACAGTCAAGCCAACTCGATATGTTCATCCCCCTAATGCCTAGCAACCCCGACTTAAAAATTTCAAATGCAACTACCCCACTTGTGGCACATCATTTTAAAGCTCTTTTCATTGCGAATACAGTGACGTACCGTTTTTAGAAATCGGTTGAGATTTGACAGAATTATTGGTTACAAACGGAAAGATGACAAACCAACTTACGCGTAGTAATTTCTACACAAATGCCCACCACTAATAAGTTTTTCATCTACTACACATGACCGCATTACCTAATTGTTATTGATGTGTCTATCAGTTTACAAAAAAGTCAGAAATGAAATGAAAAAGCTGAAGTAAATAATAAATCAGATTTATTTGATGAATTGCTCAAAATGACCCACGTTAACTCCCAAACAATAATACAGTCTGTTTTCAAATTCTGTTCGAACATTATTAAAGACATCCGCAGTTATTAATCGGCATTCTTCTACAATTCTCTGACGTAGCACTTGCAATGTTTCCAGCTGAGTGGCGTACACTCGTGATTTTAAATGACCCCACAAAAAAGTCCAAAGGGGACAGATCCGGAGCTCTTGGTGGCCATTCGAAATGGTCATCCAAAAATTGTCGCACAGCAGCAGCATAGTGCGGGGGCTCACCATCTTGTTGGAAGGTTATTTCATTTTTTAGTAAATTGTCGTCACTTTCTAAAATCTCTGTTATCCTAGGATCAATTGTACTTTCTAATAATTCTAAATAGGTGTTTCCATTGAGATTGCCTTGAATAAAAAATGGTCCAACAAGATGGTCGTCCAAAATGCCTGCCCAAACATTCAATTTTTGAGGTGTCTGAGTATGAAATTCCCTGTTTAAATGCGGATTAGTATCACTCCAATAACGACAATTGTGTCTATTCACTTCGCCATTCAACATAAATGTGCATTCGTCGGAGAAACATGTATTGTAGAGATTTGGATTCAGTAGAAGTTGTGCTCTCTCTTGAACCAGCGTCATCTTAAATGGATGAAACTTGTGTTTTTTTCAAAATTCGATGAAAACTGGAACGGGATAAGCCAGAAGCTTGAGACACAGTTGCAATCGATTGCTTATTATCCATCTGTACATGACCCAAAACTGCCACTTCAACTGCTTCATTTCGAACTGGCCCAATTACTTCACGTTTCTTGTTTAAAAGCGAACCTGTTGCAACAAATTTGTCAATCAGGTGTTTAACATACTGGTGGTTTACATTTTTTCAGGATGATTGGCATTAAAAATTCGTGCTGTAGCTTTAGCGCAATCGTGATTTCGATAATATATTGCAACAATTTCTACTCTTTCCGCGATAGAATAAACCATTTCGAACACACGTTAATACTTTCAATAACGGCTGAAACTAACGATTTCTTGGCCACAAGCAAAAAACATCGACTTTTTTTGTAGTACTGATTTTTTGTTATTTTGAAAAGGTCTGAATTCCTATAAACTTAAGTATCTTCTACTAATAACTATTTTAGTATCTGTTTTATTTGCTTCAGCTTTTTTATTTCATTTCTGACTTTTTTGTAAACTGATAGACACATCAATAACAATTAGGTAATGCGGTCATGTGTAGTAGATGAAAAACTTATTAGTGGTGGGCATTTGTGTAGAAATTACTACGCGTAAGTTGGTTTGTCATCTTTCCGTTTGTAACCAATAATTCTGTCAAATCTCAACCGATTTCTAAAAACGGTACGTCACTGTATTCGCAATGAAAAGGGCTTTAAAATGATGTGCCACAAGTGGGGTAGTTGCATTTGAAATTTTTAAGTCGAGGTTGCTAGGCATTAGGGGGATGAACATATCGAGTTGGCTTGACTGTCAAAAAAGCTCCCCCCAGGAACAAAAATCGACGGGTCTCGGCGAATTTTCAAATATTATTCGGTTTTCCAATTATGGGGGGGGGGTCAAATTTTCGTTGAGATACCCTGTATGTCCTAATACATAGGTATATCTATTAAATCAAATGATATGGGTACCTATATTTTTTAATATTGTATAGGTAGGTAAGAATAAAGAAATTAGTACGTCTGGTTTATATTTCATAATCATTAAGAATATGTGTAACATGAGTATATCTTAAATAACAAGAATATACTCATTAAAAACAAAAAATCAATAGAAGGTTTTCCTAATGCCGCAGCACCCACATTCCACACTCTCGCCTGCTCTAGCCGAGACATCTCGACCAGTGTTGCCATCGTCAGTACATATGTACTATTTTAGTACTTTTTTGTCCAAAGTATGAGTTTAGTGCTACCGCCTAAAAATCTAGTACTTTTTATAATAGCTACGCCATTCAGTACTTTTTCTAGTACTTTTCGAGAGTGTCAGTATGACGGTAGACATTCATTCTGTCCTCAGATCACAGAACACGTTCGGTACAATCCAAGTTTATGTTTTGTGATCTAATCCACAGACCATAAAAATCTTATCTCTTAACTGTCTAACGTCAATGGTCAATATCATTGAAATCGAATCGAAAGTTATTTATTAAAAATATGTGTATGATTGAGTTACTAGACAGATAAGCACGGTTCCGAGTTGGGGCGGAGCTTCTAGTAGGCTTGTAACGTCAGACCAATTAGAAACCGTTTTGCGGATCTTCCTACAGGGAGAATATTAAATTGGTAATTACAACCGTTACATATTTTTATTTAAAAAAAATCGTTTACGAATATGTTGTATGAATCCAAAGTTGTAATTTAACAATGAAAATTAATTTTTGCTCAGATGTCCGAACCCACCCATTGCTACAATCAGTTAATAAAATTGATACAAAAAACATGATTATTATTGGTCTTTACTACTTCAATGTAGTCAAGACTCGTATTCCATTATGGTTGTTGTTGATAATATAAAACTAATGACAAAAATTATGCATCAGTATCATAATAGTATATAAAACAACAAGGTTTGAAAACGACTCTGCGACACCACAACCACAAGTCGAGCGAGTGTGCAAAGAGGTTTTCAAACGAGTTTTTTACGATACTTGTTATACGACTGCAAACAGAGACCACAAAAATCAAATTTTAATTTAAATCGTTTTTATTAATAAAATTGCCAACGCATTAACAAAATAAATTAAATACAACTTTTAATTTAACTCGATTTTATTAAGAAAATTGCTAACGCATTAACAAAAGAAACTAATATTTAATATTTATGGTAACATTTGAACATTCCTTCAAGATTACGCTGGGAAAAGCAGTATTACTGTGCACCTTGTTTTCGGTAATAGAGAATATTGTTGGTGTCGTGTTTTTAGTGCAGTTTTTCAGCGTGCGGTCGTTGTTTTCTTGTTGTATTTCAATAGGCGATTGTTGTTCTGATTCTGTGGCAGCAGAAGACACTGAAGACTCATCTTTTTCGAAACTTCCATTTTATTTCTCAAACAGTCATCAACATAGCCTTCGGCAACTGTACTGGATTTCCACCCTCCATTACGTTTGAGGGCAAGCAGATTTGGACCAGAATTGACTAAAATTGTGGCCGGTATAATTTGGGTGACAACATCAAACAAAAATCACAATCTAGAGAGGCGTGTGCAAAGATGACATAACCGTGTGCAAAAATGTTTAGCACATGGCGTGTGGAAAATACCGTTTACAGAGCGTGTTTTCTGTGTACAAAACCCCCTTTTGCAAGGCAGTCGTATAAAAAAATATTTAATGCAATTTTCAAGCTACTGGGTAGACCTACTTTATATACAGTATGCGTCAAAAGTATGGAATAAATTCAATAAAAACGAAACAATTATTTTTTGGGAAAAATCCTCGAACAGGTCGATTTTTAATTTAAAAAATACATATTTTAGCGTAAAATGCGATTTTCAAATGTCATTTGTTTTCGAGTAATGACGTCATCGATTTTTTTTTAAATGGCAACACCATATTTTTTTTCTTGATTCTGAAAGATCGTTTAATTCTCTATCAGACAGTACTAAAATTTTGCCCTCTTACATAGGAAAGTTTTCGAGTAAATGACGATTGAATGATAGAAAAAGTAAATTTTATCCATAAAAAAGTAACAATTCTGAGGTATGTAAAATAAAATACAATTGATTAAATTTTATACTTAAATTAAATGTTCGAATTGCAATCCACCAACTTATTGACAATGCGCAAGCCTGTGAAGAAATTTTTCTTGCACATTATGAATGATTTCTGGGGTAACTCTGCGTATTTCGTCCCGAATGCGATTTTGAAGTTCTTCTAAATTACGTGGTTTATTAATGTACACTTTTGACTTCAAGTATCCCCATAAAAAATAGTCAAGAGGTTTAAGATCTGGCGATCTTGCAGGCGATTCTATCGGTCCACGTCTGCCGATCCACCTCCCAGGAAAACAGTTGTCCAAAAAGTCTCGTACAGGGCGTGCATAGTGCGGAGGTGCACCGTCTTGCTGAAACCATATGGTATCGTCAGGAATGTCAGGGTCATTATCGTTAGGAAAAATTACTGCAAGGTCATTTTCTAGAAACTCTAAATATCTTTGTCCTGTAAGGGTTCTTTCAAAGAAGAAAGGCCCTACTATTCTGTCGTCAACTATTCCAGCTCACACATTTAATTTCTGAGGGTGTTGGGCCTCTGCCATCCAATGAGGACTTTCCCGACTCCAATATCTGCAAGTTTGACGGTTTACTGTACCATTCAGACAAAATGTCCTCATCTGAAAAAAGTATTTGCCGGTGTAAATTTCTATTTCCTTGACATAAATCCATTAGAATTTCGCAAAAGTGTCAGCGGCGATCGGGATCATCTTCATTGAGTTCCTGCACAAGTTGAATTTTGTAGGGATGATATTTTTCCTTCCTCAAGATACGTAGCACTGTGCTCTGACTAGTGTCATTATTTAATGCAACCAATCGTGAAGAATTATGAGGATTATCCACCATACTTATCAAAATGTTCTGTTTCTGATTTTCATTAATGCTTGGACGTCCAGGGTTTGGAATATTTACAACATTGCCAGTTTCTCTAAATTTAGACTCTACCTTACTGACTGTTGATTGGCTGATAGGGCGATCCGCATATTTTTCATTAAATAAATCTCAAACTTCCTTCTGAGTTCTAGTCATATTCCCGCATCCGATAAGAATTAAAATTTCAGTTCTTTGAGTAACAGTATATAAATGTGCCATAATACTTTAAATTGAATAATAATTTCTATGTCGCTTACAATACTTATTGGAAAGTCGGTGTGACAATGACACTTTGCAAAGATTTTCACCTACGTGATTCATAAAAGAACTATGGAATTCGAAAAACTAAACTTGATAACGTGTTTGTTTTATTTTAATTGATTTACGTTTTCTAACATTCAATCGTCATTTACTCGAAAACTTTCCTATGTAAGAGGGCAAAATTTTAGTACTGTCTGATAGAGAATTAAACGATCTTTCAGAATCAAGGAAAAAAATATGGTGTTGCCATTTAAAAAAAATCGATGACGTCATTACTCAAAAACAAATGACATTTGAAAATCGCATTTTACGCTAAAATATGTATTTTTTAAATTAAAAATCGACCTGTTCGATGATTTTTCCAAAAAAAATAATTGTTTCGTTTTTATTGAATTTATTCCATACTTTTGGCGCATACTGTATAACAGAGTTAAATTATTTGCAATTTTCATAGCGACTGTTTTCGCACACAAATATCACACTGAACTTATTACTGCCTAAAGAGGATTACTTTATATTTCGTGACATTTCAGGAAATAACCTACTTCACCAAGCTCTCAAAAGGTTGCGGTTGCGGTCGATAACCACGTTCAGAAAAACTAATGGAAGCACTAAAAATTAAAACGCCTAACGTAAACTTCAAGCAAAGATTCTTTTAATTATTCAAGGAATGCATCAGGGAACCATGAGCAATAAGAAACTTTTATTCAGTCGAGCAGCAGAGCGGATACTTTTGCATTAAAATGTGGTGAATAAATTTTCATTAATGGATTTTGTAATGTTCTCTTCATTATTTTAATATTGAAGCATTTATTTGTGGGTATTACAAACTTTTGGTGTGTCACTCTTAATAAATATTTTTTGTGCTGTACAGGGTGACCGGAAATAAATGCAACATACAAGAGTAGATGCCTAACGACAAAATAATGCGATGCAACCAAACTTACCTTAGTCAAAAGTTGATGGTTAAAATGATACAGGGTGTGAAATTTAAAATTTTATTTTCGATATATTATATAAATAACTTTTTAAATAATCCAAATATTTGCATAAATTTTAGAGTTCGGAAAAGACAGAGGGCTCCGTGGGCTTAAATTGATAGTCATGAAAAATCTAGGTGAGCATAATTCGATTTTTCCAATATTTGCTCGACTTACCCCTACTTAAGCCACCCTTAAAGTCGAGGAAAACTGGTCAGAATTTCGCAAAAAATCGAATTATGGAACCCGTCTTTCGTATCATTTGTCGAGTAGTGGGGGAAACAA
This sequence comes from Monochamus alternatus, assembly GCA_037114965.1. NCBI lineage: Eukaryota > Metazoa > Arthropoda > Insecta > Coleoptera > Cerambycidae > Monochamus > Monochamus alternatus. Next base: position 113,765,150 of record CM073426.1, read on the forward strand.
AGTACTTTATGAAGTGGATATCATTCCCCGTCTGCTATCGGCAATAGGGATGGTTTTACCCCCATGCGGGGGGGGGGGGGTGTTTTTCACCTTGACCATTTTTAGGAGGGCATTCTTGATGTTACCCTTGCCATGTGGAATTCCGCCAATTTTTACCCAGATTTTGGTGACCATTTTTTCTGTTTTTTTGTTTTAGGGGTGGTTACCACCCCTTCAGTAGGGGTAACTGATCAGAATCCGACAGAAGAACGAATTATGGGGGCATGTATTTCATATCATTTGGAGTTATGAGGAAGGGTGGCACAAAAAAGGCAATTCATGAAGGGAACATCATTTGCCGCCGGTTTTCGGCTATATGAGTGGTTTTACCTCCACGCAGGGAGTGTTTTTCACCTTGAGCATTTTTGGAAGAACATCCCTGATTTCTTCCTTGCCATTCACGTTCCCGCCAATTTTTACCAAGAATTGATCGACCTTTTTCCACTCCTTAAGTAGGGGTAAGTCGGATAAATATTGGAAAAATCGAATTATACTCACCTAGATTTTTCATGACGATCAATTTAAGCCCACGGAGATCTCTGGATGACCTTACCCGTTCTTGCTATACACTACGCAAAAACGGGCGAAAACATGTTTTTTTTTTGCGGTTACTCTTTGTTTTTAAATTTTACGTCACTTTTGACAGAGTGCCACTTATTCATGCTTCATGCTTCTTTTATTGCAGCTTAGTGTATTCATCTGACTATTGAAACAATGAATTCTCCTACACCTGTTTTGACGTTAGGAGTAACCGTTTTCGAAAATATTTTAATTATTCAGAGCACCGAGTAAAAACTGTTTGATTTCAGGTAAAATGTCATTTTTTTAATCGGTGCACTAAATATTTCAAATAGGATTATTTGGAAAATAGTTTTTCCTAAGCATGTACTTCAACAAGATGTATGTACCTTGTTCAGATAAAAAAGGTAGAAGAATCGGTTTCAATATAAGATGGATTTACTAATCCACAAGAAAGTTCTGCCATTTAAAAGAAGCATGGTGTGCCATAAGTGGCGCCCTCTATTAGTGACGTCAAACAAATTTGAATTTCTCGCCCTCATAAATCCTCGATTTCCAAAATTTATGCAGACATTTGGATTTTTAAAAAAGACATTTACAAATCACGAAAATAAAACAGAGTAACATTGACACCCTGTATCTTTAACTATCAACTTTAAACTAAGTTTGGCTACATTGCATAATTTAGTAGTCAGATATCTACTCTTGCCCTATGCTGCATCCATTAAGGGTCTACATTATCTCTGTAGTTATTTATTTCTTTTTAAATAAAAGTATACGTGTTAAAAAAGTATGTTTTATACAGAAATGATATAAAATTTTAGACTTTTGCGTATTAAAATAAAACTCTTAAATTTTTTTTATTCAGATAACCCTAGATTTGCATGTTTTTGGTACTTGAGTTGTTATGAGTAACTTATCTCAATCTAAAAATTTATTCATAATATTCACTTTTTCATACACTTTATTTTAAAAAGATGCTTCGAATTCTAAAATAAAATTGAATGACTTCCCTAATAGACTTTTTAAGTTTTAAGATATCATCGATTTTAAATATATTACCTTCCTTGAAATAATACCTCTCAAATATTGATTAAAGTCGTATGTATTATAACCAATATAAAGTGCGGCGATAAACTCTTGCCCCTTGAAACTGGTAAACTGTTGGTAGGATTTCTTTGGGAAAAAACAGTAAATAATAATAATAATAAAATTTGTTTATGCACTTGCTATTAAATCATTCTCGTCAAAACAAGCTTCTTGTAAAAGAACTAACTGAAGGTGCTCTCGAAAATTAATTTGAATTGTAAATAAAATGTATACTTATTATGTAACGTACAATAAAACTAAATCAATACTTAATGTTAGAATTTTTGTAAACTATTACAATGGTTTCAACTACAAAATTTAGCAGGGCATCCTCATATACAGGGTGGGTCAGTCATATTGTCATTAATTTTAACCACGTATTTGGAATACCTAATAAAGGTAGAAAATCGAAATAAAAAATTACTCGACCTTTGAAAAAATAAACAAATCACCCTATAAAAATCGGTAATACGACGCTTCTAGTACGCTATAAATGTTCTGATGATGCAGCCATATGACAATCGAATATCGAAGGGAACATCGCTGCCATATCAGGATTACATACATAATATCGTCAACACTTCAGCGTGTTATTCAAATTTACCACCATTTAGTCGCACTTTCTGCATTTCCCGCATTTCTTTTGCCCCAAATTTGGAGATCACACCACACATTGGAGGGGGGATGGAGAGAATAATACAAGCAGTAGTTTGTTTATTTCGGTCTTGTGTATTGGTCGTAAATTCAGAATGCCTAATTTTACAAATTTCGAATATGCAAAAATGGTAGTTTATATCAGAGACGTTTCCCTAACAGACAACATTTTTCAAGTGTACGAACCTTTGTTTCAACGCCTCCGCGATACAGGTTTTGTAAAACTGCGTCGGGAACTTGCGGGGCATCGGCAAAATGATTTAAATGTGATAGAAGCTGTTTAAAATTTAGTTGAGGAGCAGGGTACTATTTCTATAAGAACCATTTCAAGGCGATTACAGATATCCCAAAGCAAGGTCTGCAGAATATTACGAGAAAACTCACCGAACCCGTATCCTAATGATCTCCCCAGCTGTCTTGAATTTTGCAATTGGCTTCAAAATGAAAATGCAGCTGACCATAATTTGTTAATAAAGTGCTACGAACGGATGAGTGCAACTTTACTCGAATTGGCATTTTAATTTTAAGCAGATTCGTACCATACTACTTAAAAAACAATAAATTTCTAGGCTAGATATACGTAACTACAAACTGAATAATTAATTGTGCTTATAAGTAATACTAAAAATTCATATTCAATTGTAAAATGCAGTGAAAACGTAATCAAAATTATTAAACTGTAATAACCTAACATTCGAAAACATTTATTTATTGCCTACATTTGTTTTTATTAACAAATAAATCAATATTTAAGGAAAAATCATTCATGTATCTAGATGAAAAAGTTAGTTTTACTCCTTGCCCTTAAATAACAGTACAAAAACTAGGTAATTAGGTTATTGATCTAATAATACGGTAGATCAAGATTCACTCTCGATAACTTTTATGAGCATCAAATGTGCCGTTTCAGTCTTGGACAGTTTTTTGTCGACAACACGAGGGTTTTCTATTACTTAGTATTTAAACACGAAACACTTTTCAGCTTCTCTTAATAATTTACCCATTGACTAAAGGTTTTTTATGTAATGTACCTAAATGGTTTATTACACGGTTTATTATTAGATACGTTGAAGTATGTCAATATTAAATAATTTTTAAACAGTAACCAAGCTAATTTCTTTGCAGTCATAATAGCCACATTTGGTCGGACGAAAATTCACACGCTATTCATCGGTTTAGCTTTCGGAGGCGATTTGTTGTCAACGTATGGGCAGGAGTGTACGGGGATCGTTTGATTGGACCGTATTTTCTACCGGAAAACGCGTTACTTGCAATTTTTAATAGAATTATTTGATTATTATTATTTGATTTCATTGGATATTAACATTTTAAATTATTATTGGCTGAACTGAACAAGAAAAATATGAGGTTCTAAAATAGTCAGTACAGCCGTTTATTTATGATTTATGTCTAATATCTAGATAGATACTAGGAAAATATCTCAATTTGCCAACGTCGCATCAGGTCGAAATCGAGTTGAACTGTGAGATGTATGCAACCAAGGCTGCGAGCGGTCAGTAACAGTCTGAAAAGGGTGTTTAAATAATGATTTGAAAATATTTTTTTGGCGTAAATATGCATTTAGATTTTTTTAAATCGTGTATTCGTATTATACTCATTATTCCCTATATCCTCTTAACATTAATGACATTATGACTAACTCACCCTGTATATCTAATTCGAAATTACAACATCTATAAATAGCAAATGATATTATCTGAACAGTGTGACCTGTCTCGAGATGATTAATGTACGTGTATTTAAAAAAATTCTATGAAACATGAAATAATACGGGCAATATAATCCTTAAAGTCATTAACTCTCGTCGAATACTCCTATAAATCACAAAACACACAACAATACACCAATCACGGTGTTTCTCGTTCAGTAAGGTATCAAGCTTTCAGCTTAATTTTTCATTCCATGAGTAATAAATCATCATAAATTATCCATGTGTTCATAATTTTACTGTCAATATTTCTATATTGACGGAAAAAATCCGAAACGATATTACGCATTCAATAGATTTTCTAAATTTAGTTGTCAAATATTATTTTTTTATGTATTATAAAGGTATTTTAAGTTAATATAAATGAATTCTTCTACAATTCTTATCAATCAAGTCACATGTATGCCCTCTGAAACCAAACATGTGGATATGTTAATGAAGAATTCCATAGACAAAACTGTATTTAATAATAATGTCAAATTGAAAAATAGTCTACCTGAATTGACTAACCTGGTTTAATGAAAACATTCTATAAATAGTTAAGTTCACTTTGGAAACTGTGGGAACTCGAAAATTCAACCACAATAGATGAGATCTGATCTATTTCTCCATTTTTAGGATTGCTTCTTCAGGTGGTCTCCTTTAAGTTGAGTCTAATATCTAACTATAAAAATTATTATACCTATAAATTAAAATTGTTTTGAATTAAATATCGATAATTAAATAATACTGAAGTATTTATAAAATGTTTTCATTAAACCAGGTTAGCAAATTCAGCCAGATTAATTTTTTACTTCAGATAATTATTAAATACAGCTTTGTCTATGGAATTGTTCATTAGCATTAGATGTTTGGTATCAGAGAGCATGTATATGTCTTCCTTGATAGGAATTGTAGTAAAATTCATTTATATTAGCATAAAATATCTTTAAAATATAGTATAAACTTTACAAAAGCTAATAATAAAGAATGTATGGGTAGATATTGTGGGTGTAATTCACTCCTGGTCGGGGATTTAGTCCGCAGGGTGTAATAACTTGAGGAAGATTTGGCTAGTACATAAAATAAAAAGTATATACAAAAAACACAGAGATAACCGGTGGTCTATAAATGCGTAGGTATATATGTATATTACACCCTCACACTTATTTTTTACAGCCACGTCCTTATGATTTATAGGTAAATAATTTGAGAAATAGAAAATGGTAGTCGAGATAGACAGTCTGCAAATTATATGTTTTTGTTTATTTCTGATGAAATTAATTCTTTTTTAATACTATTCCGATATAATAAATAAATCTATTAATTGCGGTGTATTTTGCAGACATATTTAAAAATGCTATAATAAAACCTATTTACAAAAGTCAAGACAAAACGGAAGTAATAAACTAGAGGCCGATATCTTTAATAAATAGTCTAATTAAAATATATTAAAAAATTCTTAGGACCCGTATTAATAATTTCCTTGACAAATATCATATTTTACCAAACAAACAGTATAGTTTTAGGGAAACTAAATGTACTGAAGAAGCTAGAGCAGAAATGACAAGGAATTTATATAGCAGTCTAGATGAAAGCAAATCAGCTATTGTGTCTGTAGATTTAGCAAAGGCTTTTGACACAGTATCTCATGACAAATTATTGGAAGTTTTGGAAAATATAGGATTTAGAGGGAGAGGGACCGTTTTAAAACGCATGCATAGATAGCTACATACATAATAGTGTGTTGCCATTGGTGATGTTGTCAGTGCTAATAAAATTGTCGAATATGGTATACCTCAAGGCATAGTCTTGGATCCGCTTTTATTTAACATTTATTTAAATGACTTCTTGAAGCTTAATACTAAGGGATAAATTGTCGCTTTTGCGGATGACACAATAGTAATTTATAATGGTTCATCTTGGCTTTAAATAAAGAATTTAATTGAACAAGATTGATTGATAATGCCCATAAACTATGACAAAACATTCTGTATACCTTATACTTGCTACCGGGATACTTTACCGAAATATAACACCACTACTATTGTAGTGAATCAGCAACAAGTGACGATTTTAACTAAAAATAAAATCAAATATTTAGGTATAATTATAGATAGCCATTTACGATGGAATTATCACGCTGACTATGTGGTAGAAAAAATTAGACGACTTTTAAGTAAATTCAAAATTTATAAAAGTATTTTTAATAAAAAGCAACCAAAAATACTGTATTACTCTTTAGTGTAAAGACACCTTACCTATGGTATATTGGTCTAGGGAGGTATAACTGATAATTATTAAAAAATAATAATAATAATAATACAGTTCAAAAGTGTATCATAAAAGTAATGTTTGGCATAAGTTATCCTTACCCAACTGATATATTATTTTCAGTCTAAAATTCTTGATATTAGGCAGATAATTTCCAAAGTTTAATTATCAGGCACTATAAAACAAAAACATATTTACCACCAATACCGCATCAATACAGAACCAGGTTTGCTGACAAAACTACATCGATCCTTAAAGTACCTAACTATAAGTCAAAAATCATTTACTTACCTTTGTCCAATTGTATATGCTGAAATCCCGTAAGAAATAGGGAAAGTTTCTTCTCTTCCTATCTTAAAAAGAAAACTTCGCTATTGGCTAATAAATGCTTCTAGAAATAAAATTCTCCAAATTATAGAATAGAAGTTATGTAGTTTATATTACCTGAACGACTTCCTTATGTGTGATGCATATTATGTAATATAAAATAAATATTACTTACCTTTTAATTACTGTACATTTACGCAATGCAAGGAGATGTAATTGCTAATGCAGATAGATGTTTACTATCTTTCATTTTCCAAAGTTTGTTTGTGTATATGATGTGTTCTATTGTTCATATTTTGATAATACTTTACCCCAAACAAATTTTTCTTCAACAATAAATATAAGATATAAGATTTCAATTTTGTATTTAGGTTCGAAATACATTGAATAATAATTTACGATACCTATAAAAGCCTTGAATTCTGCACATTAGTAGCAATGTTCATATTAAGAAAAGCTCTACCTTTTGCTTATTAGTATGTAAACCATTACGGTCAATAGTATATCCTAAATAATCTAAACTTTCTATTTCAAAACGACACTTCAAAATATCAATTTTTAAATTATATCTTTTCAAACTTTCAAACACATTTATCAAAATTTCAGTATGACTTTGTTCGTCTCGAGCTGTGATTAATATATCATCAAGGAAAACGGCTACTCCTTCAATAATTTCAATAATTTTTTGGAAAATACCGGGACTTGAAGCTATACCATAGGATAATCGGTTATATTTAAATAAACTCTTATGAGTGATAATAGTAACTAATTTTTGCGAGTTTTCGTCGAATAGAATTTGTGCATAAGACTGGGACAGATCTATTTTACTAAAAATAAAATGTTACAGTTACTTAGAGTAGATAACAAGTCTTCAATTTATTTGGAAATCTATTGATGCGTAATTTAGGATTTAATGTAACTTTCCACATACACCATGGGAATGTAGTTATGTACGCAGATAACACTACAATTCTAGTAAAGGGGAAAAGTACAGAGGAAGTAATATATAACGTTGAAATGATAATTCAACAATTTACAGACTGGTGTAGAGCAAATCATCTTATAAATATTTTTTTAAAAAACAGTATGTGTAGAATTCAATAGTGTGTATAAAAAATCATTAGATTTAGACTTAAACAGTGGGGCAGCAATAATTAACTCAACTAGGTTTCTGGGCGCCGTCTTAGGCAGCTCAATGAACTGGAGTGAGTAGGCTGACTTGAATATGTAATAAGTTAAATAAATCGTTTTATGCTTTGAAAACTTTAAAAAATACTTTAAATGTGAACAGCTTGTTGCAATTCTATTATGCTAATGTGTACTCGACATTATCATATAATATAGTAGCATGGGGGCAAACAACAGAATACTGCAGAATTTTTGTAATTCAAAAACGTATACTCCGTCTAACTTTTGGAATGACGCAAATAGAATCCTGCAGTAGTATTTTTATTAGTGAGAAAATGTTGACTCTTGCATGTATCTACATACTTAAACTATTGGTTTTGTATATAAAAATATTAACAAGTACAAAAAACATGCGCATACGCATGCATATGCAACAAGAAATCGGCAAAATCCGCTAATATATTCAAAAATAAATTAAAAAATTTTCTGGCTGAGAATTGCTTTTATAACACAACCGAGTTTGAAGAATACTGTATATCACTTAGGCACTATTGACTTACTATTAACAACAGTGGGATTTACTTTTCCGCAGATATGTGATTGTAGTTTAATATATCATTGTTGTTAATGATAGATGTACTGTAAGTTATTGTAGTAGGTTTGTTATATTTTGTGTATTTATTATCTGTGGGACGTATTGTTCTTTATTCTAGTTGTGTTAATTATTGACAATGCTAATCCATAGTTAGTCTGTGGAGACAAAGCAAATAAATAATAATAATTATTATTATTTAAAATGCGAACATCGCCTGTTTTTTTTTTTCAGAATTAGTACAATGGGTGTTGGCAAAGGCGTTTAGAGTGATCAGTCTTACAACCTTCCTATTCAAAACGATGGAAAGGATTGTGGACAGGTATCTCGTGGATAAGGTGTTGATCAAACACCCGATCCATGTGAACCAGCACGCTTATGGGCGAGGCAGGTCCACGGAGACAGCGCTACATAGTAGTGTACATAAGATAGATAAGGCCTTTCAGTACAAAGAGGTCGCACTGGGGGCCGTGTTCTTTGACATTGAGGGTGTCTTTGATAAGGTAAGAACAAAGACTATATGCGATTCACTGCAGGACTATGACACACCGCCTGCTATGGTCAGATGGGTGAGATTCGCACTGGAGGAGAGAAGAGTCAGTGCAACTGTGGGAGACTGCCACAGGGAGGGGTGCCCTCAAGATAGTTGCCTTTGGCCACACCTATAGTGCCTGTTGATGAACGGTCTCCTAAATCGCCTTACTCGAGAGGGATACAGGGACACTCAAGCCTACGCCGATGATGGTGTGGTTTTAGTGGTAGGCCGGTTTATGGGCGTAGTATGCGACATAATGTCTGTAGGATTATAGAGAAATGATGTGACGAGACGGGTCTCGCAGTTAACGCAAGGAAGACTCTCTTCACAAAAAAAGAGGAAGATAGAAGATTTAAAGGCTCCAACTATGTACGGGAAGACCCTTGCCCTAGGCAGGGAGGTAAAATACTTGGGTGTAACCTTGGATAGCAAGTTGTCTTGGAGGCCACAGATTGAATGAGTTGCCAGAAAATCGATGGCAACCTTTTGGCAATTAAGAAAAGTAGTAGGTAAAAACTGGGAACTCAACCCGAGGGTACTTCACTGGGTGTACACGTCGGTGATCAGGCCGGAGCTACAATATGAGGCCCTGGTCTGGTGGCCAAGTGTGGGCCGAGTGACTGTGGCCGTTGGAAGGCAGAAGGTCGAGTGGAGAGTCACGCTGCTATAGCCTTCAGGGCGGAGAATGAGATTCCAGTCTCTGCTTTGAGGGTTATTGAAGCAAAGGATAAATTAAGGTTGGGAAGGAGGTATACCACTGCCTTCCCTTCAAGTGAGCGGTGGGAGAGAACAGAGGACATATTTCCCCCGGGATCTCTCACATGCTATACAGATGGATCCCGGGTAGGGGATGAGTTTTCTGAGGCAGGAATATAACTGGACATTCGGCAGATCTTCTTGGTGGGCAGATAGTCCACGGTTTTCCAAGCAGAGGTTTTTGATATTTTAATGGCAGCAGGCAAGGAAGAAGTAAAGAATTGTGTGGAGGAGAAAATCTTCATCTGCTCTGATAGTCAGGCTGCACTCAGGGCCCTTAACTCTAAGACAAAATCTAGTCTTATTCAGGAGTGTGGAGATGCCCTGGTGTCCCTGGTCAGACAGAGGGAGGTGTAGTTGGTCTGGATTCCTGGCCATAAAGGAATCCCCGGTAATGAGACGGCTGAAGGAATGGAAGATGTAGACAGGCCCACGACTTCTTCAATGAACCTAGTAAATCTAGGACGATGTGGCTGCTGTACCTTAGTCGAACGAGGCCGTCAGGCCGAGTAGGACAACATATCGAGTGCAATAAGCACCTTTTGTACGAGTTGCATACAATATTTTTTCTGCGTTCATGCAAAAACCAGAAAATGTTTTATTTCCATGACACTAAGTGTAGGAAAATATGACGTCGATTTGAACGTTTATGTTTGTCATGATAACAAATCGCTGTAGTAGAATGACAGATGAATGCAATTAACTAAATATGGTTCAATAAAGTTTTGTTTTTTGTATGAACGTAAAAAAATATATAAAAAAGTCAAATATTATGTTTTACTAAAAGTATTTTTTTGTGAACAATATGAAATCGCGGAATATTGAAGCAAATAGTAACATAAGCTAAAATTATGCCACAAAACTAACCAGATTTAGAATATTTCATACAAGTCGTTCCAGATAAGATTTATTATATGATATGCGAAATAAATTAATTTACGGTTCTTGATAGAGGGTTGTGAATTCTGTAGACTGCAATAATTTTCCTGTAACGGGTTATGAAAAGATAATTAATCCTGCCATTTAACAATCTCTATTGTCACCCATTTCTCTTGATACTGACGAAAATTACTCTATAGTGCTGGTGCAGCAAATGTAATCATTGATGGCGTCATGTACACACAAATAGAACAAAGACAGCAGAATACTGAATAATTATTTCAGCTGAAACGATTCAACAGTCTTTGACATTATCTGAAGAGTTATCAAAATGGCAAATGGCAAAATGGCTCTTAAAGTCTTTATTACTATTCTAATTTCAATTAAATTAACCACAGCTAAAACTAAGGCATTAATAATTTATTTATGTAATTTTCCTTATACAGGGTGTAGCTCTCAATGAGGGTCCAGTTTGGGTACAGTTTAAAAAATTTATTATAACTCGTCTATTTATTTGATTTAAAAAAACTAATTTCAGATTAGCTATCTAGGGAACACTGACTACTACCCGTCAAAAGGGGACCCCCACTTAAAGTTACACCCTATATAAAAAAACTTTTTTCAAATTTGCACAACCTGTGAACCCACGTTTACATAAAATGTTTGTCTTAAAATCAATCAATGATTAATCCTTCAAAGCTTGTGCACACGCTTAAAGATGAAAAACTGATTACTATTGTAGATCTAATTTTAAGGGTGGAGGCGTCGCCATATTTGTTAAGAATAATTTTAGTGTAAAAAAAATATCTCTAAAGCATTATTGTATTGATAAACAATTTGAAATATGTTCTGTACCTTGTCAGTTAGATGTTGGAAGTACTATCATATTCTGTTGTTATAGGTCTCCACTGGGTGACAAAAATATTTTTATGGATCATCAACACTAGTTTTGAACTCCATTTACGAACCAAATATAAATATTTTACTCTGTGGTGACATAAATTTCGATTGTTATGCTGCGCCTACTAATGATTTTATAATGTTATGTAATATTTTGTCTAGTTTTAATTTAACCTATATGGTGAGATGGCCTACCAGAGTTACAAATACTGTTAAGAGAGAGATAATATTTAGCAATTTTACTGAGAAACCAACTGTTTGCGTAACAGATAATAATATTTCAGACACAGAACTGTCTTGTTTGATTGGACTTTATATCAAAACTTACAATACGGCAATTCTCACCATAAAATACAATCCTTTAGTGCTAATGCTGTATACAATTTTACGCAGTAGCATGGGACGACCTGTATCTATCTCCGGAAGTAAATAATGCGTACAGCTCTTTTACTACATTATTTTTATTTTATTTTAATAAACACTTTCCTTGTCAGGTTGATGGCCATCCCAAGCATAAATATAAAAACTGGATAAATGCTGAAGTGCGATGTAGCAGTTATAAACTTATTATTATTTAAAGTTATCATATCCCGAGTTATTTGAAGCTTACAAAGTTAGTTAAATAAAGCATTATCAATTAGTGCAGTCAACTAAAAAATGTTTTTATCAAGAAAAAGTAAGTATGTCTAACAATTCGTCAAAAACAGCTTGGAGGATTGTATCCGAGTTATCTAATAAATCTCATTTAAAATTACATAACATTTTTATAAAGAACAATAATGTGCCTACTACTGATTGAAAACAAATTGCTACTTCGTTAGTAACTATTTTGACACTGCTGCTAGTAATGTTTTGAAACAAATTCCTTCTGTTAGTGACGGCACTATGCAATACATTGATAATATTAACACAAAATATATTATTAAATTATTATTTTTTTATCCCGTTTACTGCTGCGGAGTTATATGAGTTACTTTCCAGAAAACTGAATTGTAAGTATTCATCGGGGTATGATGAGATATCTTCATATATCCTGAAGAGATGTTTGCATGTGCTGATACATTTTTGTCTATCTAATTAACTTATCATTTGCTGTGGGTCATTTTCCGGATTGCGTCCGGTTTTCAAGAAATATAATAGCAGTATCTTGAAAAATTCAGACCTATTACATTTTGTTCGGTATTCTCCAGTATTCGGTGTTTGATCATGCTTTTCTACATAGACTGTTATCATTTACTGATAAAAACAATATAATATCTACCAATCATAAGCTTACTGCTACTGCTACTGCTTTGCATTCATATTAATGTCGTATTATTAAATCCATAGAGGTTGGAGAATGTACTGTTGGAATCTTTTGCGATCTCGGCAAGGCATTCAACTATGTAAGTCACGATATCCAACTAGACAAATTGGAGAAATATGGAATCCGTGGCATTCCTTTAATGTAGGTGTCATCTTTTGTTCGAAATCGCGATCAATATGTTTCTATTAAGGTATCTTCCGAAATAACAAAAAGTTGGTGTAGGAGTACCTCAAGGATCGGTGTTGGGCCCTGTTGTATTTGTGCTATATAGTAACAATCTAGACAAGTTGTCAAATTCCTTTACTTTTTATGCTGATGATACATCCGTTGTAGTGTCTGATAAATCCGATAATCGTTTATCCGACACTTGTAGTGCTTTAATATCAAGTATGAGCAAATGGTTTAGCCAAAATTCGTTGTTTCTCAATACTAACAAAACTCAGGTTATCCGATTTCATAACAGACAAAAGTCTTGTAGTAATATTGTAAGTTTCATATCCATTTCGAAATATAAGAACTGTTTTAAATGTAGATCAGTTGCTAAAGCTGTATTATGCGCAGGTTGAGTTGCGTTTGCGGTACAGTGTTTGTTTCTGGGGGCTATCTTGCCATTCACATAAAGTTTTTGTTGCCCAAAAACGGGTAATAAGGTGCATGTTTGGAATGTCACTCAGGGAGTCATGTAATCAAGTATTTATCCGGTACGGTATTTTGACAATGCCTGGTGTGTTTTTATATGAGATATGTCTTTATATTTTTATTAATAGAAGTAAGTTTGTAATATATCTTTTAATTCACCTAATTGTTTTGGTTTAAGAGTCTTTAATGGTTTGCCAAATGAAATTAAAATTTGCATTATATGCGAATATTTAAGGGGGAGATTCTACATCGAAAATTAATGATAGTTTGCTTTATAAACTATTGTCCAAAACAGTGGTGTGCACACGAGCACTGACTTTAATATTTTTGAAGAAAAAAATAGTACAGCAATGGTTTTCTCCCAGATAAAAATTATTTTTGAATTCTCCGTTCAATTTGAAAAATTAGAGCCCTTTTGAGTTTTTGGACTGCGTCATTTTTGAGAAAAAAACCGATGGATTGTCGTAGATAATTAATGTAATTACTAAGGCCGCCGTTACCGTGTATTAGCAGAATAGTCTACAAGACAGTAATATTTTAAACCCTTGACATATACTGCTATCTAGTGATAACTAAACTATCACTCAAAAAATACCGCTTATTGTATATTATGTGATCTTACTGGTGGAACAGCATGCATATCGACATAGATAATTTTTAGTTTACCTTTCTCTTCTATAAAAAAATTAACACTTTTTTTTACTGCAGCAAAATACACATAAAGGATTTTATGTTCGTTTTTCTTACTTTGGCTTTTAAATGTGAAAAATTTATTGTTGAAATTTATGTAAAGATTCCATAAAAGAGCCACTTTCAATACATATTTTAAGTATAAAATCGCTATATTTTGATAATATAAATAATAACACTACCTAAGTTGAACTTTGTTGTATTCAGTGATGTTTTTTAGATAACTTGAACAGGGTTTAAAATTCCTAACTTTAAAATTACATCGACATTTCACTATTTTGGGCCACAAATACGGCCACCTTAAAGGATACAATTTTACAATAAATCTAGTTGGCCTGGAATATGTCACTTGCTTTGTGATTTGACATTTCAATCAACTTTTTGTCGTTAAAATTTGTTTAAAGTGAATATCTTATTTTTACAAACTCGCTAATAACGGTGAACTATTCAAATGTGGAAATGGTGGAAATGCATTACGTGTATGACCTAGCCGATGGTAATGCAGAGCAAGATAGACGTATTTATCACGAGAGATATTCCAATCGTGTCTGCCAGATAGTCGCACTTTTCCTAATATTCCTCGTCGTCTTCTTGAAACTGGTAGTGTCCGAAAAGGTGCATCTGAAGGTATACTTCGAAATGTAAGAACACCCGAAATTGAGGAGGAGGTGTTGCACATTATCGAAGAACATTCTGAAACGAGTACGAGGAAGATCGCTAGAAACTTGATTATTTGCCACCAAATTGTTTGGAGAATTTTAGTGTTTTTTTTTGTTATCTTAATATATAAAATTCTCGTGTCACAGTTTTAGACGCCATACTCCTCGGAAATGGCAGACCGATTTTTATGAAATTTTATATGTATATTCGGTAGGTCTGAGAATCGGTCGTAATCTATTTTTCATACCCCTAAGTGATAGGGGTGGTCCACCACAAACAATTTTTTATATTTTTTTGGAAAAAATTTTTTATTTTTATTTTGTTTTGATGTGGCATTAAAAAATACATACAACCCTTAATTTTCATCCTTCTGACACAAGCCTCTATTTTTTAATAACCATTTTAGTAATTTAATCATTTTTAACCCTGGTCGATAACTGATCGATTATCACTAGATCAGTTCTTCCCGCCAGGCATCTACCGGTGTCACTTCTCACCCAGTAAACAGCACGGAGTAGGGATGAGAACGAAGCCGGTCTCCTGTCTCTCTCACAATAAGCCTTCTTTCACTCCCTATACAGTACCTTTATTATTGTGTTTGAATCGAGGATAATAATGGCGTTTACAATTATCATTTTACCTTCTAAGTGTAATTCTCAAGTAAATTTATTATTAATTTGCTGGGCCATAATTATTTATTTCCTATTTTATCAATAATTAATAAAATTATTAATTTTAAGTGTAGTTCTCATTATTAGTTAATTAAGTGATCTACATAACCTCAAAAGTACGCAACACGTGTCACGAGCTCCCGCCAACAAAGGCTATTATTTTACTATATGGCTATTTTTTGTACAGTGTACAAGTAAACAAGTAAAATTGCAGGCACGCGAAATAATTCAAAAAATGAATGTTTCGTGTTTTGTTATTCTTATAGGCCGTCATCGTTCACAGTGCTCCATTCCTCTTTTAGTCATATACCACATCTCCACACACTTACAATAAGTTAGTTTTTTTTTATTTAACTGCCAAAGTATTCACTAGAAATAATTCATATGGCAAAACAACGTTTTCCGGGTCACCTAGTTAGTATCCTTATAATATTTTAAGAGTGAAGACGTTACTTTCCACAGATTTTCCAAAGCGTGTGATCTTTTGCCAGTGGTATCTTCATAATGTTGTCCAAAATCCACAATTTAGATCGCATAACCGGTGTGAAGACAGCAACCAAAGATAGCAACCAGAAGATACCCGAATGACCATAGGCGCGCATTTGATGGAGACAAAAAGAATACAAATTTGTAACGCCGGAGGTACACATCGGAGCACCTCTTCGCTTTCAGGGTTTGTTAAGGTCTTCTCTAGGAACCGTCAGTTAAATTTGAACGACTTAAATTGGCTTCCTGGGGATGAAAATAGAGAAACACTCTTAGAAAATTGGAGGAAAAATTCGTATCACCAGAAGTACGCGTTGGAGCACTTTTTCGCTTTCAGGGTTTGTTAAGGTCTTCCCTAGGAATCGCCAGGTAAATTTTGAATGACTTAAATTGGCTTACAGGGGGTGAAAATGCAGGAAAATTCTTAGAAAATTGGAAGAAACGTTCGTATCGCCGGAAGTACGCGTCGGAGCACTTTTTCGCTTTCAGGGTTTGTTAATGTATTCTCTAGGAACCGCCAGTTACATTTTGAACGACTTAAATTGGCTTCCAGGGGGATGAAAATAGAGAAACACTCGGAGGTACGCATCAACGCACCTTTTTTCTAAAAAAGTTTGAGAGGTTAAATGATTCTAAATTTCTATGGTATGGTCAGCATTACGGTCCAAGGCAAAGGTCTTATTATTATTTTTGTGCAAAATTTTTACTCATGTAATGACTTGCAGAAAGATAAAAAATTGTATCCATTGAGGTAGCGATTGCATTTAGTATTGCCTACACAAGTATTTTTAAATCGCTGTAAAGGTGTCATGTTTTTGGATTTGTCCTTGTGTGAAATAAGGCACTTTTTATGAATGAGTCGCTGACACATTAAACATTTGTAGAAGCCTTCGCTTGCGACACGATTACAGTACAAACATCTGTCACTGATGTTGGAGGATTTACACAATATTAAGTATTTGATCGTCCGTCTGTATTCGTCGATGTCAATATTATCTGTTAAATCTTTATTTTCACATATTTGTCTAAAGAATTTTATAATGAAAATGCCGCAGTTGTAATTATCTTGTTGTTTGATATGATTGAGGTCATAAGAAGTTCAGTTTTTTTCAAATTGTCCAGGGTTTGAATCCACCAACACTCTCATTAACTGCAATAAAAATTTGTTCCGTTTCTCATTCGAACATCCAAGAGGATCTAATAGAACGATTATTTTTCGGCATAATTTATCACAGCTAGGACGCAGTGATTATTATTTTCCAATATTGGCATAACAGCTTTGTCTTTATTGTCCAAAACGTACGGTGATAAATTTTCTGTAGACATTATTTTGGTGGATAGCTCTGTAGAAAATATCATTGTTCGTATTGTATATATGTAAGCATACATCCACCATAAAATTAGTTAGTTATTTATTGGAATCCAATGTTAAGAAGTCTTCTATAAGCACTTCATCCGTTACACTGGGCAGATAATCAAGGTATGCCACAGTATATCCTCTTGAATTGGAAAGATTTTTGATATCGTCTATTAGTCCGTCCAGCAAAAATTTTATTTCTTTCAAGGTCCGCCACTTTCTGTTTTCAAATTATAAGTGGGAATTAGTATAAATAAGTTCTCGCAAAAAAACGAAAAAATAAAATGATTTTAATTTAGGCAACATACATGTTCGTCAGAAATTGATGTCTCTTTTAACTGGAACAATTCGGATCGCTTGAAAAGTGAAAATACCTAGGTCGCACCACTTCCTGTTAGTTACTTCAAGTATCCCCTGTATTTGAAAATAATGATCACTCGTGTTCTTTAAAAATCCGTCTGAATTTATAAAATCGAAATTAACATTGTTGGTGTCTTGATCTTTAAATTTATAGGGACATTTTCTTTCAATAATGCCTGACTCACGAATAAGTCCATCCGGAGAGGCGGCTAAAAATTAATACTTCCTATGGATTTGTAGTCCTGTTTGTGTAGATGTTATATTTTTCAAAGCACAATAAGTTTCTGTGGCAACAGTCAAGTGTCAACTCCATGGGATAAGGCTGATGTAATTATATCACTAGGAAACATTCTTCTCTTAAAATACTTTTTTCGATTTATCCCTGCATTTATAAATTCTAGCAAAACGACTCGCTGTTAACCTAACCTTCCTTACTTCTTTCCATAATTCATACAGATTTTGGCCTACCGTAGATTTTTGTAATTGTGCTCTATCTAAATCAGAAATAGTTATTTTATTTATTATATCGGTACATTCTATATACAAAGTATTATCAGGCTGTGTCTACTCGCAAACTTTGTGGATTCCCTCGTTGCAAATGGCACATTGAACAAAACTCATGGTTTTACAAAATTTGCCATGCCCACAATAGGCACACCTAGTAGTGTCATCTAAAACGATCAAGTCGTTATTTATGTCTTTTTTATTAGTAGGCTCTTGTATTAAATGGGACTTTAACTTCTTCAGAAGAGTCCCTAAGAAATAACTACTGGTAGTTTTCACTTTCCTGTTCTAAGATTCTTGGAACAACTTTTCATCAGAATTATCTGCGAAATAATTATTTTTCTTCTTTTCCTTTTGTGTCAATCGTGTTTTTCTTATACTTAAGGTTATTTCCTTATACATAGAAGATACCTCTTTCATATGAGCACTTATAAATCTTGAACACTTCAAATTCTTCTGACCATCCAATGTATATTTTTTAAGTTTTCCGAAATAGTTTTCGACAATGGAATTGCTCGTACGTTCATGTTTCATTCCAAGCATTAACCCACTCCATAGTGGACAGTAAGGAAGATATTTTTTTAATATTAGATTTAATATTTTTTCGTTACATTTGTTATTTCATTTTTGTCTTCAGCAACATGCACATTTTGCAAGAGCTTGCAACGGGTAAACTGTCTATATCATTTGCTGGCATTTCATTTTCAGAACTAATAAATATGAACTCTGCATTTATTTGACTATTGTCTTTATCATTTGTACTTATCTGCACCAATTGATTAAACGAATGTTTTGCTGAATCACAGAAAGTCTGAAATTTTAAAACAGTTACTAAATTAATAAACCAAACATCAAATTGGTCTAAACTTTTAAAATTTATAGCGGCGGCTATAAAATCCTTAAAAATTGATTTTTGCGTATCATTTCGGCTTAAATTATCAATATCTTTGCTTACCATTTTCATGAAATGCGCACAGCAAAGATGTACCGTATTCCAATTTTTTGCAGGTTGCCCATCTTTAATTTTTGTCATACACGTCTCAATATAGTCTCTTAAACTAAACGCTTTAACAATGGCATGAAGATTGGCAAAGCTAGAGTCACTAACTACCCCAGAGAAAAGAGACCATTTATTATTCTCCTCGCTGAAATATCGGAAATCGTGCAGTATCTTATATATGCTATTAGAGTCATGCTGTGGAAACAATATACTGAAAATAGAAAAAGTTTTTGTGTCTTAGCTACGTTTATGACACCTACATATAGCAACACAAGTTTTTTTTCCCGGTAGGATGTCTCACTATAGCATATGTCGCGTCGAAATGACTAAATATGTCCTCATCTTTGGAAGCTTGTTCTAAAGCAATTAATTGTTCCTTATTGTACAGGATTTAAAACAAATGCAATTTCTTTAAAGTAATCTTTATGGTCGTGTTATGTCGACCTTATTTTTCTGAACGTTGCATCTGATTTTATGTTTTCCAGATTATTTATCTTTTCAATGCGATCTTCGTTGCATTTCATTAAAATTTCGGGCGGATGCTTTCTTCCTTAGCAATTCCTGCTTCATGATAGATCGTCCTATGACCATTACATAACCCGTTGTTTTGTTCGTAGGATGATAATCTTTTGAAGTACTGCATACCCTCGCGATTCTATTTTTCACAGAAATTTTAAATTTTTTGCAGTTTCCATGTATACATAGCATAGCATAAATATTTATTGCTGAAGATGTTTTCAGATATTTTATCTACTTAAATGAGAAAGTGCAGATACAACCGATTAATTTACTGATACGATTCTGAAAATAAAATGGATAACAGGATGTGTTTAATTTTCCATTTTAATAGATCATCATAGGTCACTCCAAACATTAAGAAGGATGTCAAAAGTACCCTCAAATACGGAACAGTTTTTATAGGTTGAAGTAATTGGTTTATCAATATTCTTTGAAGAAACAACTGATACATAATTATCCCTGAAAGACTGTGTTAAATCCAAAAGTGATTTTGGAATTTTTTCTTCAGAGAAGGAAAAAACTTTTGTTTGTTATCTCATTTTCCACTTCATCGACATTAACAAGTCCTTCAGAACTTGGAGAACAGCGACCGTTATTTGGATTGCTGGTTGTCGTTAATTTTGTGTTGTGGCGTTGAACAAAATACTTCATCAAACAGTATATTACTTAAGGATGATGTGGAATTTTGTTCGGTAACATTACAAGACATTAATAAAATAACTAGTTTTCAAAGTATCGCGCAATCAATTCTAAAGCAATAAATAGTTTACCAATAGTATGAGAGATGCTGCAGCGCAGCTTATACAGCTAAAAGCACTTGCTCGTTTTGGTGATTAATGTTTTCTTAAACATTTTTAAAATAAATCTTGTGTTACTTATTGTGGAGTTGATATTTTATTTATTTATATTTCTAGCCAATTATTTGGAATATTAGCATTTTATTTTAGTTTTTAACATATCCTTTAAATCAAAACTATATTATATTTACATTAAGTTATTTAGAATTACTGCTTTAGTTTTGTTTTTAAGATTTTATTTCAACATTTACGTACTCGCTCTCAGAAAAGGTGCTTCGGTGCGTACCTACGCATTGGAAGAATTTTTCTTCCAATTTTCTAAGAGTATCTCTCTATTTTCATCCCCTAGAAGCCAATTTAAGTTATTCAATATTTAACTGGCGATTCCTAGGGAAGACCTTAACAAACTCTGAAAGCGAAAAAGTGTTCCGACGCGTAATTCCGGCGATACGAATTTTTCTTCCAATTTTCTAAGAGTGTTTCTTTATTTTTACCCCCTGGAAGCCAATTTAAGTCGTTCAAAATTTAACTAGCGGTTCCTAGAGAAGACATTGACAAACCATGAAAGCGAAAAAGTGCTCCGATGCGTACCTCCGGCGTTACGAATTTTTCTTCCAATTTTCTAACAGTTTTCCTTCATTTTCACTCCCTAAGTCGTTCAAAATTTAACTGGAGATTTCTAAGGAGAATCTTGTCAAATCCTGAAAGCGAAAAAGTGCTCCGGCGCATACTTAGTTACGTACATTTTTCTGTCTACATTCTTCCATTTTCACCACCTTGGGACTGATTATTTGTCTCAAATTAGTTCAAGACATATATCTACTTTAAATAAAGTCATTTTGTGGTGCAGGAACTAATCTAATGTATATTTCAATTAACTTTAAGATGGGTGTCAGCACCGTTAACGCATATTATTAATTCATCTTTAGAAATAGGCCAGTTGCCACCTCAATGGAAAATTTCTTCTGTTAGACCAATTCCGAAAAAGAAAAACCCTGAACAGTACAAAGATCTTCGTCCCATTAGCATGCTTTCTGTTCCATTAAAAATCGCTGAATCTGTTTTATATGAACAACTTTCCTGTTACTGTGTAGAAAATTCTATTATTCCTTCAAACCAGTCGGGATTTCAGAAAGGACTTAGTACGTCAACACTGTTGGCTAATGCAACTGATGAAATTTTGAGAGCCATTGACAACTCTCAAGTTTCCTGTCTTACTTTATTGGACATGACTAAGGCTTTTGATTCTATTGACATTAATTATCTAATTGCTAAGTTGTATTATTATGGTATTAAAGAAAATATTCTTTGTTGGTTTTGTAATTATTTGCAGGGTAGAGAACAATTTACCATGATAAATACTTCCTCTTCTATATTGACGTCGCAATGTCGAGCAGTGTGCTCAGGTGTCCCCCAAGGTTTTATTTTAGGACCTCTTCTATTTAATATATTTACTGCTGATTTGTCTAAACTTTGCTTTAATTCTAAACTTAGTATGTATGACGATATACAGCTTCTTTATAGTTTTCGGCCATCTGAATTATTTATTGCAGTAGAAGCTATAAATAACGACTTAAAACACATTTATGATTGGACTCAACAAAATACTCTGTTAGTGAATCCCATTAAAAGCCAGAATATTCTTTTTGGGACATCTTATCAATTAAGACATGTAGATATAGATGAAATAAGTATTAAAATTAATAACGATAACATCCCTTTTTGAAATGTAGTAAAGAATCTTGGTGTGTTTTTTGACTCCACTTTAAGCTTTTCTAATCATGTAACAAATATTTGCATATTCTTGCCTAAAACTGCTGCATTCCTTTAAAAAAGATTTAAATTCGCATACCAAGATCTTGCTTATTGAAATTATGGTTCTTTCTCACTTACATTATGCAGACGTTGTTTATGGTCCATGTATAAGTCAAGCTGACAAACATCGTTTACAAAGAGTTCAGAACTCTTGCGTCAGATAGTTTACTACTGTTCCACAATATAGTCATATTTCTCCTTATCTGCGTAATTATAATTTGTTGAACATGTCTGAAAGGAGATTCATTCATATTGTTGGCTTCATTTTGAATGTAGTGAATAGCAATAGGCCTGCATATCTATATAGTAAAATTAACTGGATATCGGAAATTCACTCAAAAGATTTGAGGCAGGTCGAAAAAAAAATTTGTATTCCTTCTCATAAGAGCGAAAGATTTAAATGTTCTTTTTCTTATATGGCTTCATACATTCTTAATAATCTGCCGGCTCACTATCACAATCTCTCGGTAATGACTGTAAAAAATAAGTTAAAATTGAACATACTTTCTTCTGCCATTGAACATTTCAATATTCATTTATTTTAAACTGAATTTGACATTTATTCTTTTATTATCTTGTTTGTATCCTTGATGGAGATGTTGTAAATCAACTTGTTGACACACCTTCCTTTTGTGAAAACTGTTTTGTACTTTTTTTACAATAAACCTTTTATTATTATTATTATTATTATTATTACTATTTCGTCCATAATAACCAAAAGAGTGAATCCGGCGCGCATGCGCCGTTTGCCTGTCCCTGTCCCGTATGGTCATACGGGTATCTTCGTTCGTTTTGGCTGCTGTCTTCACACCGCATATTCTATTCATATTTGGACGGATGAAAATCTTCATGCTATAACTAAAACCCATTTCCAACAACAATAATTTTCGGTTGACGTATGGGCAGGTATCATTGATGATTACTTTATTGAACCATTCTTCCTGCCGGGACGACTTGGCAGACAATCTTACCTGAATTTCCTTTAACAACAGTTGCCTTTGTTGCTTGAGGGTGTTCCTTTAGGCATAAGAAATCAAATGTGGTACATGCACGACAAACAATTTATCCAAATCATTGGATTGGGCGCGATGGGTTTCAGGAATGACCACCCAGATCCCTCGACCTCAATAGTTTAGATTTTTTTTGTGGGGCCACCTTAAGACGCTCGTATACACAAGTCCCATTAACACCGAAGAAAAATTAAGAGAGAGAATAATTGCATGTGATAAAATACGAGATACTCCGGGAACGAGTGCGCAATTCCATGCAAAGGCGAACGGAAGCATGCATATTAAGTAATGGGGGCCATTTTCAACAATTTCTATAATAATGATTTGTTACCATTATTACAGAAATTATTAGTTTTAATTTAGGTAGTTATAATATTATGTTAATGTGTTATATTGTTAGTTGTAGCTGTTTTCTATCAAAATGGTATCCTAATAATTACATGCATTTTCTCAAAAACGGCCCATTGCAGGTAAAAAATTCAAGAGGGCTCTTATCTTTCAAATTGAATAGGGGATTTTTAATCTGGGAGAAAACCAATGGCGTAACATTTTTTTTCTTTAAAAAATATTAATGTCAGTGCTCGTGCACACGCCACTGTTAAATATAGAAATTATATTTATATTGAAAAATATGCACCTTTATAAATAGTCACCACATACCAAATTTTATGGAAATATCTAAAGCGGTTTTGAGAATATTTCTTTTTCCTAAAACTTTAACACCCCGTATTTTTGTAATGGAACACTCCCTTAAAAATTCGCATATTATTAATGAAATGGTTATATGTGCATGTGTATATACTTTTATGGTTTGTCTACTTTGTATATTTTGACTTGTCCTATACATTGTATAAATGTCTTAAAGGATAAATAAATATTTATTATATATCACTCCATCTCGCTTGCCTCCTGTGGCTTAGTAAGCCTTCTGTGGCAAGCCTATATCTGAATCTGAAACCTCGGCACTCCACTACGTTCGTACCCTAAGCCAACTCAGACGGTGGTTATCGTAGGATTGATAGGCACCGGTTTTCCAAAGGAAAAAAGGGTTTTCCCCATTTTTTAAACATCGAGCTAGATTTCCAGAATGATCTTTTTATTGTCTTTTAGACCTTCCTGAGCACGTGTTTTAAATGTTCGTACTTAGTGGTAGTTAACTCTGTATATCCTCTTGTTGGACGAAATTATTCATATTATCACCACATTGTACGATCAGAAGGGAAAAGTATTCTTTCCATTTTATTTAGAATGATGATGCATAATACAGGGTGATTGAGTCATAATGTCATTAAGTTTAACCATGTATTAGGAAGGTCCAATAAAGACAGAAAATCGAAAAAAGAAATTCTTTACTCGACCTTTCAAAAGATAAACAAATCACCCCATATCAATCGGTAACACGACGCTCCTAGTGCGTTACAAAATTTCTGATGACGCGTATGGGTATTGAAACTATACAGGGTGAACCTTAAATAAGTACAAATTTTTAATTGCAGGTGTAGTTCATCATATAGATAAGTCTAGTGAAAGTCATTTTTAAAAATTTCAAATATTTACGGAGATATATTTTTTTAAATACCCACATTTTGAGGACCGCTGGCCAGATAGGCCACTGACGTAACCTAATAAAATAAACCATATGATTTACTGAAAGCGAGGTTGCCATATCTTCTGTAAGATAAATAATTTTTTTAGTAAATTCAATTTTTCCATTGTTTCTAGTTTAAAAACACTCGTTTTTAGCAATAAGTAAAGTAAAATTATCATAAAGGATTAAAATATGAACTTTCTCAAGTTTGATACAGTCAGTTAAAGAGTTTAAGAAGTTACTTACATTATTTAAAAAAATATATCCATAAACGTGCATAAAAGCTCACATACTTACTGAAAAACCAACTATTTAAACAGTTATCCATATTTCAGTTAATACCATGGTACACTGTTAGAAAGATTATCACAAATTATTCCTTTAAATTATTTTATAAAGAATAACAAAAAGCTATAACATCTTAGAGTTAATTTCCACCACATAACCTCAAACAACGTGTCAGTGCTAACCATTTCGTACCTCGTAGGTTCGTAGTGGGTGAAACAGATTTTAAAAATAAACACAAAACATGAAATAACAAAATAACTAGCTTGATGTATACGTTCAATATCAAGAGAAGGCAAAGTAAAATATTTAAAAGCAGCGTCAATTGCATGCACAAAGAAACTGATGTAGGCACAGACAACAGGTAGGTGTCAGGAACAGTAGCACAAGCCCCATCCTCTAGGCTCTAGGATTGATAGAGATAGATGTTGATGTTGATACCGGTGCACTGGACAAAGGAATAAGCTGTGGCACAGGCAAGTGGAATCAAAACATGTAATATTTGTGGAAAGGGATTTGATAATTTCAATACACGTAAATTGGAAGTTAATATAAGATACTTTTGCATCTTCTGAAATCGAACTAAGCTAATGGCTTCTTTAAGTAATGCACCGCTTGACGCATCTGTTTTAAGAGTTGCCGCACTAACGTATAAAACCTATTTAAATCGTCTTATTATTTTCACGGACAGTGTTTTCTCGTAAGTGTCTTATGTATTTAATTAACATTTTTCGTGAAATACAGTGTGATTAAATAAAATATGGCGCATTATTCAAACAGTGAAAAGGTTGACATGCTAAAAGCATATTTGTTAAGTAAGTAGTGTTCAGTAATAGTGATAAAAATAACGTATTGTGATAAATCAGTCGGAGTGTAGTAAAAGTGGATAATATAATTGTGAGTAGATAATCTGTTTTATATTTTCAATCATTCTTTGACATGTCTAAAAATTCTAGTGTAACACTGGCAACGCTGTGGAATGCATATCCACCAAGGCTCCCAAACCAGCGGTCCTCAACAAGTTTTCTATTGAAAAATCACAAAATTTATTTAATATTTGACTTTTTTATTCCTGATTTTTTTTGTAAAAATACTATTAATTATGTGTGCAGTGAACTGTACTGCTGGTTAAAATATTTCTACTTATTTAAGGTTCACCCTGTATAGAAGTCCAGCAGCGTTGCCAGGACCACATGCATTTTTTTTAATGACAAACTTATTGTTTACAATATAAAATGTATGCATTTTGTATACTTATTCTTTGAGATACCTTTAAAAATTGTTGAATTTTTAAGGTATTAAGCGTTTTATCAACTTTTAATGTAAAATTCATTCACCATGGCCTTGTAATGTACGTTCGAAAGTTCCGTAAAATTTTATACACTAAATAATTTTGGAATAAATGTTAAAAAATATCAATTTTTTTGTCACCGTTTCGTTATCTTGAAAGCAGAATCAAGTGGAGCTTTTCGTTGATATTCTTAAATAATGCAAATCGCATCTGATTATGAATATGAACCAGAATGAAATCCATTACTCACGATCAGTAGATACCGAATAACACAGACGCACATGGAAAACACAGATGCACATATCTATTAAAATGTCTTTCATAAATTTTTCCACGGCTCTGTTCAGCAGAGAACAACCGCGGTCTTTCACTACTTCACTTTACTCACCTTGAATTGCATTTTTATTTAGGCAAATAGCAAATTTTGTTAATAACCACATAAACAAGGGTAATAGTTTCCTTGTCTGTGCTCTACCATACCAAAATAATGACTGATGGATGAAGAAGGGAGAGAAGTCGGGCTGCTTGCATCTGTTCCATAACGAAGGCGGGCTCGCCTGATTAGAAAAACGGACCCGAACGATGTTCGACTTATTCCGCCGGTAACGTATTAAACGGGAATTTGAACTGCCAACTTTTTAACTGTGCCGAGTGTGCTGATTACAGCATATCTGATGTCGACACTGATTACTGCGGTTGGCATTTATTATAAAATTCTTATAATTTCCTATTAATTACACCGGGTGTTTAATGACAATAAGTAGGTACTATAGGAAAATATTCAAATTTGGAAACGTTGCTTCAAGCTGATACCGAGTTGAATTGCCGCCTCGGTTAGTGACAGTCTGAGAAAAGGGTTTAAATATTGATTTGAAAATATTTTTTGCGCCGTAAATATGCATTTAATTTTTTTTTAAATTCCATATTACTATTATACTCATTTTTTTGTATCTTCTCTTAAAGTCAATGACATCATGACTAAATCATCCTGTATTGTTTGCATTTTTTAAAGTTTTGTTGAATAATGAGTTCTTTTCCCAACATTACTTCATTTCACAGTGTAGTTTACAGGTTTGTTCCTGTAACAGTCTGCAACTGTCCATAACTATCACAGACATACGCAGTATGGATGTTAGCTTATCCAAGTACAATCCATAACTCCTAATCCGCTGTTCCAGCACGATCAAGACCAATTTGCTGAGTTTAAAGAGTTCGCGGATTCTTCATAAATTGATAATCCGGCACATGCGTATTAAGTAACATTCAGATAAACGTTAGTACAATGACACTGCAATTGGACTGTTGTATTGTAATTGTATGGTGTTAAATATTATTTACTCTGTTTACATAAAATTACTGTAGAATTATGAAGTTGGGGAATTTATCCGCTGTAAGTTGGCGACATGTAAAAACCCAAGATTCTTGACCTTCACGGAGGTTATGTTTATGTTTTGTCAACTACGTTCCTATCTACGGAAATTGTTGATTTTTATGATTTGCCGAATAGTAATTAAAAGCCTACCCTAGATAAAATATAAGCCTACAATCTGCAGGAATAGATGGTCTATTTGAATGTTTGGTTAAATCACAGTATACTAGTATACTGTGGGTTACATGAGGCCCCACTAATTTCAGCAAGTCATCAAACACTGCCACTGTCATTCGAGTGAAATGAAAAAATAATCGGCATTCTCATTTCGCATTTCTTTATATAAATTATAGAAATCATCTTGCATGTGCTATCTGCGGTTAATAGGTCGCACCCACCATCTCCGAGTTCTTCTCTTCATTTTTTTTGCATGTATAGTTTTTATACATATGACGTCGCTGCGAATAAGAGCAGCAAAAGTAACTGTTTCTAAACCAAACAGTCCTCTTCATCCATTTTTTTAGAAACAAATCAATTCTAAACTAAATATCTAAATTAGAATCTAATTTAAAAACTTAACCTGTAAAAATGTGAATCTTCTGTTTACTGTCAAAAAAGCAGTTTTCTGATTGGTCCTTGTATGATTGTTGGAAAAGGATTGGTAAAAGCTAAAATGCTTTTAGCTTCTGCCATACAACTGCAGTACAAAGGCGTTACTGTTAAGTTTATCTGAACGTTACAAAAGTCAGTTATTCAATTATTAAATGTCTAAAATTATTTGTATTTTGTAAAAAACACTATTTCAAGAATACGGCGCCCTTTTTAATAACTTTTCTGCAGTACCAATGCAACCGCACTAATCTTATGTGAATGAAGCTTTAGCCTATAATTTTATAGATAGTTATCTCTGTCTCTGTTATAATCTAACTTTAACTTTAATTTGTAATCTGTGTATCTGTGTTACTTAGAACGTCAGAATGGCTACTGTCGTCGTGATCGGTCATTCGTTATATTTGTTCCGTGCTCCGGTATCCATTCCATCCACAATCCACTGTTTCAACAAGAAATTCGCAACTAGTATAGAGTGCCATATTTCGCAAAGCTTAAAGTGGGACAGGAACAAAAGCGGGGTTTATAAAAGAGAACAGCACACAAAACTATATTTTTTATTTTTATTCCATCAAGTCTTCTACAGGGTGTCTCGTTAATATTGCGAAAAAAATCAGGAGGTGTTTCTTTGAACAAAAATAAGAAAAATACTTCCTTTGAACCTGTGACCGGAAATGCTTCATATAATTAATTTCGAGGAAATTATAAAATGTATTAAATTAATTTACAAATTTTAATACTGAGATACCAGGTGTTTATATAAGTTCGATAGTTCCAGCTAATCAGGCTGTCTGCAGTCGAATGTATAGCTTCGTTGTCTCCTACACTCTATCCCGAGGAATTTGTTTATTTTCCTTTGTCCTCGTCTCACGGTACCTCTCGGGTTAAGTGGTGACTATCGGTCCTTGGTTTCTAACACGGCCCTTCCTGACATTAGAGTATCCCACTGGTTTATATAAAAACAAATAAATATTCTGTATGTCGTTTCCAACATGATTGCCAGTCTGCAATTACCTAACCTATGCAAGAATAATAAAACATGGAAACATAAAATTATGTGTATGCATACATGAAATAATAAACATAACATTTCTACATAATTCTTAATAACTAATAATATAATAAACCTAATTAAACAAGACATAATTTTGTGGAGCTCCTGCACTTTCCAGGTAGAAGTAAGACCGGGCCGAGACCCACCTGCATAGTTCTCCTGTCCAGGTGGCTAAGTCCGAGAAGCGCACTCGCATAGACCACCTGCCAGAGCAAAGACCAGATGCCCAACCCGCATTGCTCTGTCCAGAACAAAGACCAAAAATCTCAGGTTTGTTTGTTTTTGTTCTGTGTACTAACGACGGGCTTATCACTGTAACTTACCCACAGTCGCATGTTCTCCGACCCTGCAATCCCCTTATATGGCACATATATGTGAATCCATACCACCAGGTATGTCAGCAACCTCGTACCTATCATTTTACAGTACTTTGATCACTCTAAACTGCCCTCGCCAACGCAGTAACAACTTGGTGCCGATGTTTGAATTGACCAGAACTCGCAGCAGTACCAAATCTCCTTCCTCTTATAGCTCGGTCCAGTAGTGTGATTTGTATCAGAGCGGCCACTGTTTAGAAGTCCACTGAATCCTATGAGGGCCTCAATAGATGTCACTCCAATGGCTTTACATATGGTGCCGCTGGCATCTAGCTGTAAATTAAGATTGTCCTATTCTTTATTAAACCCATTACCTCCTATTGTGGCCAACGAGTCAAGAAGTAATTACCTTATTAAACCATTCCACCTGACAGTTTTACCTTGGAAGGGTCACAGCATTGAGATGATGCTTTATTTTATAAATTGGTATAAATTTCGAAAATTCGCGTAACGTAAAAGATTTTTCTTGATTGGTAATTATTTGATGAGGAACATAAAACACCTTTAATATATTTCTTAGGGCCCCTATTAGGGCATCGGTATTGGTATTTTTGATAGGGTATAGCAGAATAAATTTTGGAAACCGTTTGGCGTTATAAGATAAACTTTTTCACCCTGAATTGTGTAATTATTAAAATCATCTTTAATTCTGTTACTGTACCAGACTTTAAAATTTCATTTTTCATCAGTTCATCGTTGAATGTTTATAATGTTAGAAATACACTTAATTTCGAGGAAATTATAAAATATATTAGATTAATTTACAAGTTTTAATACTGAAATACAAAGTGTAGTTTCGATAATTCCAGCTAATTAGGCTGCTTGCAGCCGAATGTGTCGCTTCGTTGTCTCCTACACGCTATCCCGAGGAATTTGTTTATTTTTCCTTAGCCCTCGTCTCACGGTACCTCTCAGGTTAAGTGGTGACTATCGGTCCTTGATTTCTAACAATAAAATGATGTGTAAGAAATTAGAAGTTCATTCGTTCATTCATAAATGTAAATATCACAAATAATTAATAGTTTGTTAGGAGTATATAGTTACGAAGCGAGACAATTTGACCGATGGGACGACTACCTGACTTGAGCAGGGATCATGTTAAAATAAACATTGATAAAAATGTATAGGAACTTTGTCTTAAGTGTTTAGTCGGACCCTAAATGATTTTTTACAGTCGCTTTATTTCTTTAAGACAGTTCGAGGGTGAATGTGTGCGTGCATACTAAATTAAGTTATTAAATAGTGGACTAGACAATTGTATTAGTGACCTGTGTTGTGTTGGATTATTAGGTGAGTTACATCACTGAGTACCTACTTGGCATGCTTAACATTTGTTTATTAGCTAAGTTAGTAGTTGATTAATTAAATATTTGAGATTATGAATGATAGTGTATTACTGACGAGGCCGGCCTATTATTGTTTTGTTTATTTATTGGCCGTTAGCTGCGTGTGACACGGTATTTTGAGGTATGGGGTATCCTAGGGCTGTTAGCTGCGGTGATACAGTCCGTCCGTTAGCTGCGGTGAGCGGGGGATATCTCAGGGGCCGCTAGCTGCGGTGACGCGGTCTGGTTCTGGTTTAAGACCTAGTCTTGCTATGAACTATCTCTGCAGAGGTGGTCTGGTCAGTGTACATTGTTGTATTGTTGATATCCAGCTGCAGTCTGAGGGAGAATATATTTACTAGTTGATCTAAGTAGTACATGTTGATGTTTTGAGAATGTGAAGGTATGCTTGGGTACTCATGTGTTTCTCTCTTATTTGTTGAAAGGTTCTGAGCTTGTTGCAAGAGCTGCATGCCAGTGAGCGATTCCGACGGCAATTCTATCCTGACCTAAACTCAGTAAGTGTTTTAGTTATTGTTTATACATAGTTATATAGTATTAGTTGCAAGGCAACAAATCACAATCAGTTACGTCCAATGGTTCACGCCCTGTATAAGTAGAAACGCCCCTGACGAATTATATGAAGTAGTAATTATATAAACGAAACAAACACAAAAACGGACACCTAACAAGTTATCTTTTCTTCATTTATTTCCATAGTGAGTATTTTTTCTTTAATAATTTTACTGATTACCTTTCTTTTAACGTAATATAATCTTTTATATTCCCCAGACTATTTAAAGAAATCCATTTTACAAATTTTAATAATTTTGTTTGATATTTTAATGCTACTCATTTTCCTGTTTTACATGTTTAAATGTAAATGTGTTTTCTCCTGGTCCTTTTCGTAGTCATTTCAATTTCTCGAGTTCTTTGAAAATGTACACTTAATGTGATAAAGAATAGATTAAAATATGCTGTGTGATTTAAATTTGAACGCCGGCGGAATTACGGTAAAAATCTTCCACACACACACACAATATAAATGTGAGAAATTTCCATTTTTATAATACATGTCAGAAATGAACATATTTATTTGCATAAGCTCGACGTCCATTTCATTTTACAACTCTCTCTTACACAACTTATTCTGTGAAGAATACGTCATCTATCGTTCAGCGAAACCACCTCTAATACCCTCTTATCGATTAAAACTGAGGGGTTGTAAAACTATTTCCGGGCAAACTAATATGAACAAGGGATTGTCCGTTCGTTGAATCGTTGGTTGAATATTTCACGCGTTTCCTATTAAATCGAGGGTTACACTGATCGAGATAACTAAAAATTGTTATTTAAATGGTGACGTCACTCTTTACTTAATCATGTAAAAGAAATATCGGGTTTTATGAAAGTAAATCCACCACAAGTAAATTTAAAGGGAAAAAAGAATATTATTCCATTTAATATTTAAACATGAAATGGTTTTTATTTCCGTTTCTTAACTAATAAAACAAATAATGAAGCTCGAAAAGCGAGTTAAATAAAAAATATTGAATACATCTCCCGTATCCCTGTTTTTGTTGAAACAGAAAGAAAAACATTACTGTTAAGATAGCATTTTTAAGCTTCCGGCAAAGAGGTGTACGGCAGCGGTATGTACAGGGTACCCGGAATATGTGTGTCTTTATTTCGCTGTATGGTGCACCAAACAAAACGTATTTGAATTAACAATTTTTTTTCTCTGATCAACGGTAACAGAATTATGAAAACAAACAATTTGTGTACTTACCTACTGGCTTTTATGATTCTTATTAATAATTATTATACCAGTGTTTAAGTTAATTAACTTTGTTTCTCTTTGGGTTCTATTCAGTTTTTATAAAAGAATAGGTTTACCGACAACGGCAAACACTGGTGATGCCGATATTGTCGCAACTTTTTTAGGAACAAACTTTTTTCACAAAAATGCAAAATGCGATGGGCTCCTAAATCCAGTGGTGTAGTGAGATTTTTTA
The DNA here is from genome assembly GCA_037114965.1 of Monochamus alternatus. Classification (NCBI taxonomy): domain Eukaryota; kingdom Metazoa; phylum Arthropoda; class Insecta; order Coleoptera; family Cerambycidae; genus Monochamus; species Monochamus alternatus. Next base: position 113,798,277 of record CM073426.1, read on the forward strand.
TATATAAATTCAAAATTTGTATCAAAATAGAGTTTTTGGAGAACTATCTTTTAAAAGAAACTCGGCTCAAATAGATCCATAAAAAACTTTTGTACGTGAGTATTCCCATTCTTAATGGGTTACCCTATATACTGTGAATTCCTAGTACGCTCACAGCCTCGTAACATTTCACATTCGGATATACTGCTTCGGGTTGAGATAAATATATAACAGATATCTTGTACTACTTGGGGGATCGTGTGCGACTAAAAGAAATTATATTTAAGGTGAGGTACATAATTTTGTGTGAGGTAGAAAGTGAGCAACCCTAAATTGTCAAAAACCTGTGTTTACAGACGTCTGTTTTAGTTCAGCCACACCATGGAATATCTGTTTTATTAAATGAAGAAAATTGGCAGTGTCATCCTTACATAATTCACAACATAACCTTATTATTACTTGGCATAAAATCATCTATAAGAAAATATTTGCTATTCATGTGTTTTGGTATCGGTCTTCGAATTCTCAATTTAATTTTCCACTGCTTACAGAGTTTCGAATTTTCAGGAAATTTATGCAGGGAAATATCAGAAGTAGATACAGTAAGAGCAGCACTGTATCTACTTCTGAAGAACAACACAGATTTTCCGAGGTTTTGTTCATATCTTCTCTATTTTTCTACACTTTTTATAACTAAATATCAAACGATTTCAAATACAAAACCGATTTGTTGGATGTTGTTCACCCCAGACACGATTTATGCAGATTCTGCGCATTTTTCGTTCAAAATAAAATTATACTATTTTCAAACTGATCTGGTACTATGTATACAGAAAAAATAATTTACACTCATGCTATGGAAATAATTTAATGTTCATAACTGCAGCAGTTCCGAAATCTTTCAACAGATGTCAGCCACTTCGTGATTTTCACCAATAATACTTTTAGCTCAACAGGTCAACAGTATAACAAGCAGCAACTGAGGCTTGCAACATACTGTATCGTTACAGTTTTAATACTTTGTAATCTTGTAACACAGTTTTGAATTTTATTACTATCGTATTTTTATTTTTGAAGTATATTTTTTAAAAGAAAATTTGTTTTAGACATTTTTTTCATTAATAGTTTTGTTGCTTTTAGTCATATATAAGCCCTTAACATTACTGCACTCATATTCCGGACACTCTGTATTCGTAACAGCATATCATAGAATTATAAGTTAATATTTAACAAAATCCTACTTTTAATGGAATATTTTACAAACGTCTCGTAGCCAGAGAGTTTTACCTAGATTCGTCACACATTGTCATGCAGCTGGTCATGGATATTATAATTTGTTTCATTACTGTTTATGTAAATTTACAAGTACCAAGCAAGCACTAGAGAAAAACGAAACGCACTAGCCACAATACTACTATGGGTGTACTATTAATACTGTTAGGTTGACAGCAGCAGCTGACAGATTGTAATGTTGTCGAACGTTACAATACACTACAGTTTTAATGATTATCTGGGACACTTCAATTGTTTAGTTCATTTATACTCAAATTAAATCAATAATATTTTTTTATAGTTTACAACTTTATCTAGATAAATACTCATACATAGAGTAACCCTGCAAGGAAATGTTAAATTTGTAAAGTGCGATTAATTTAACTGTGAATAACGCTGTGGGGTAACTCTTATATACTACGCTGTTTGGGCTCTGTTTAGTCCGGCCGTGCACGTAATCAAAGAGTAAATTTTGTGTATATAAAAGAAGTTGTATCTGTAGGAGTTTATTAAGATGTTGATAATTTGAAACTTTTTACTGTAATAAGATCTGTAGATGACTGTGTGCTGCTCCAGCATGATTTAGACTTGGTTAACAATTGGTGTATTAAAAGTCATTTTTACTTAAATATCAATAAATGCAATTCCATGATATTTACTAGAAAGCTCAGACCTGTAAGTTTTAATTATCGGCTGGATGGACAGGCACTTAATGCCGTCACCTAATTTAAAGATCTTGGTGTAATGTTTTCGGCTAATTTGTCGTTTTATAATTTGCAATAGCCATAATTTTGAGAGGTGTGATACACTCATATAGTTTTATATAACGCTTTTGTCCGGTCGAAGTTGAATACGCTTCTATCGTTTAGAACCCGTACTATGCATCTCATATAAAAAATGTTGAACATCCTCAGAGACGATTTGCTAAATATTTATGGTTTAAGATTGATGGAGTCTATCCCTCACTTGGGTTTCTTGAGGATGTATTGTTGTCGAAGTTTGGTTTGTCTGAACTGGAACTACGTCGTAAATATTATTCAGTTTTGTATTTGTACAAATTGTTGCACAACGTAATTGATTCTCCTGAGCTTCTTCATCGTGTTGGTTTCCTCAATACCAAATAAGCGCACCCGCTTGCGTTCTTCCACTTTTCATCTATCTAATTTTAAAACTAATGAACATAGTAATTCTCCAATGTTTGTCTTGTGTAATAACCATTTTACTGTTCAAAACAGGATTGACGTTTTTTGCTGTAAACCTACTGATGTGTATTTTTTTAAATTCTGCTTCCTTTTAGAGTTCGATGTATTTTACATAAATAATCTTGTACTTGTGTTCTGTACTTTATTTTTGTTTGATTTCCTTTTTTTATACCTATGTTTTTAGTGATGTAACTCATGTTTTTCTTTTTATGTAGTTGACTTGTAACATATTACTGTATTTCCTGTCTTATAATTGGATTTATGTCTGGACAGCGTAGTGGTAAATAAATAATAAACTAATAAATAAATAAAATAAATCCCAGTTTTTTATCTTATTCAACGTATTTGTTTACTTGTGTAAGATTTTGCAATCTACGTATTGTTGCTTGTGTGTTTTAAGATTTAAGTGAAAAAACTAAGGGATGAAGTGGAATTAAAAACCTGACATTTCGCAGTTTGAGTTGAATATAGAGCAAGAACTTCTACTCCAGTAATCATGAATCCTCAGTATTCATAAGTACGGGGATATTCATGGATACCCTAAATTTATAAAATAGTTTCAGTAGGTACTCATGAACACTACTGTCGAGTACTGAATCCTGCATACATATCTAAATGAGGTGAATACGAATACTAAATGCCGTGAGAAATGTATGTACAATATTTGACTTGACAACTCTCAGCTTTAAAGCGGTGCCTTTGTCAGTCTTCTGTATTTAGTTGGTGCATCAGGATCACTGTCCATGCGCACCCTTGTGCCTGTGTCACGAAATGCGATGGAATCGTCACTCGAGCAACGTTATGCCATAAAGTTTTGTTCGAAACTGATCAAATCTTTTACAGAGACCCACAAATTGATTGTGCAAGCGTACGTACTCTATCGTATTCGCAAATTTAGCTGTGGTTGAAAGTGTTTAAGGAAGGCCGAGAAGAGGAGGTCCGCACAACCGACGACAATTTGGCCCGGGTGCGCGATCTGTTAAATTCTAGCCGTCGCTTGAGTGTCCGGGTAATTGCAGAAACTCTCAACATTCCTAAAACTATTGTACACGAACTGGTGACCGATACATTGCACATGAGGAAGGTGTGTGCCAAGCTGGTTCCCAAGCTTTTGACGGACGATCAGAAAAATCACCGAGTGACTGTCGCGACTGAACTTCTCGAACGCGGCGAAATTGGACCTTCTTTCTTGGGCAATGTCATTACCGGGAATGAAACATGGTGTTCAGAGTACGACCCAGAAAAGAAACGTCAAAGCTGCGAGTGGCACATCTCGAGATCCCCAAAACTGAAAAAAGCAAGGATGAGAAAGTCGAAAGGGAAAACAATATTGATTGTCTTTTTCGACGCCAAAGGTGTGGTCCACAGAAAGTTCGTTCCTCAAGGCCTAACCGTGAACGCTGCGTACTGCGTTGATATGCTGGAAAAACTGCAAAAATGGGTCGTCCGAGTGAGAAAAGAGGTCGCCACTACATGTGAGCTCCACAATGGCAACGCTCCAAGCCACACCGCTCTGCGCGTCCGTGAGTACCGGGCGAAGCACAACTTGGCAACGCTGCCACAACCCCTCTACAGTCCAGATACGGCTCCAGCTGACTTCTTTCTCTTCCAGAAGATCAAGCCTGCCTTGAAAGGAATCCATTTTGGGTCAATTGAAGCCGTCCAAGGCGCCGAGACGAAGGCCCTCGCCGGGGTCCCCGTTGAAGTCTTCCAGAACGCAAAAAATATTGCATTACTTTTCGGACACACCTCGTATGTTTGGAAATTGGTTTTAAATTTATTGACATAAATAACATTTGCAATACCGTTAAATGAATATACTAAAACTTTAAATCAAGCCCGAGACAAAATAAAATTAAGGAAATTAATTTAAAAATAATAATGGGCAATATAATATCAATATCAAGTAATAAAATAACTTATGGAATATTTAAATACATAATTTCAAAATAATAATTATATTTGATGTACAGGATATCAAAGTTTAGCACCGGATGACGGTTTTTAATTAGTATTTTCCAAACGCATAGAGATAGGTAATAGAATAAAATTGACAATCCTATAATTTTCCATGCTCTTTTTAAATATCAAAAAGAAATGCACACAGTTCGTCCAGAGGCGGGCAAAATAATGGGAGCAGTGGTTAAATAAAAAAAAAGTTTTTTTGTGTTTTTGATAATTTTATAGCAAAAAATAAAACTAAAAAGATTTTTACATAAAAAAGTATCTTTGTTGAAATTTCGGCAACAGTTTTCGGGAAAAAATGGATTTGGTATCTCAGTAAATCTACAGGGTGATTCAGAACTTATCTAAAAAAAAAATAGAACGTACTGAGCAGTAAAAAAATTATTTAAATTCCGCACGACACTTGAAACTGGTCCGTTATGAAATCTGACTATATGCTTTGCTATAGTCGGCGACGGGACAAAAAATTGAAAAAAAATCCCAAAGAAAGAAATAAATAACATTATAACGGGTAACAAAAGTCCCGCTACCATTTCGATTGCTCGCCATCTTGGTTATGTGACGTTTAGCTTTACCATTGGGTTGTGTAGACGTCTAAGTTTTATAATGGATAAATATACGCCACAAGAACGAGCAGAAAGAGTGACAATATTTATTGAAAATAATCGTTAAATATCCTAATCGTCCAGTGACTCACAAAACCACAATTTATCGTTTACATGCGAATTTTCGACAGTACGGTACGACAGCAGACAGACCTCGTTCTGGAAAACAACGGACGTATTGTAACGCTGAAAATGTGGCTCTGGTGCGCGATAGTGTTGCAGAGTCTCCAGAAACATCAATTCGAAGACGTGGTTACCAGTTACACATTTCTGCACGCAGATTAAGGCGAATTTTGAAAACTGATTTGAAAATGTTCCCGTACAAAATTCAGTTAGTCCAAAAATTGCTACCGAGGGATCCTGATCAACGAGTTGAGTACAGTAATGCAATACTAAGGCTGTCTGGTGAAATTGAAGATTTTTTGTCTAAATTGATAATGAGCGATGAAGCCCATTTTCTTCTCAGTGGCTACGTCAATAAACAGAACAGTCGGTTTTGGGGAACACATAATCCTCAATTAATTCATGAAACATCATTGCATCCCCTATTTTTTTGAAAATGACCAAGGTGTTGGAGTTACTGTTACTGCTGATCGGTGGCAAGACATGATTCGAAATTTTCTTGTGCCTGAAATGGAAGAGCAAGGACTAGAGAACATGTGGTTTCAGCAAGATGGGGTCACAGCACACATAGCCCATTCAACAATTCAATTATTGAATGACGTTTTCCCACGAAGATTAATTTCACGAAATGGCGATTTAGCATCGCCAGCCAGATCTCCGGATTTAACAGCACCAGACTTTTTCTTGTGGGGTTTTTTAAAATCAAAAGTTTATGTGAATAAGCCCCAAACGATTCAACATCTTAAAGACAATATTCGTCACGAAATTGAAGAAATTCAGCCTGAGATGTTGCAGGATGTCATGAAAAATGCCTTAAAAAGAGCCGAAAGTTGCATAGCGAATCGCGGTCACTATTTAGCCGATATAATTTTCCAATCATAACGAAAAAAAATTTAAAGACCAAATAAACTTTTTATGAAAACCAAACTTACTTATCTTTTCTTTGAACAAAGTTATAGGCAATCAGAATGGTAGCGTGACTTTTGCCCCACCTGTTATAACACCTATTGTATACAGCAAATTCAACTGCTTTTGTCACTATTATTATCAGATATTAAAATAATTAATTTGAGATTTTAATTAATAAAATAGTTTGACATACCTGATATTACAAAAACAAAATTTTGAGCTCGTCTTACCCAGTTTCTACAAACTAACACAACTGTTTCTGTTTTTCGACCGCTTTTAATCAGTAAGTTATTATAGGAGCAGCTATGATACATTTGCGTAAATCATCAATAATGTCCACTCCCGTGCGATACACTTCATTTTTTAAACATTCCGACAAAAAGAAGTCCAAATGATTTAAAGTCAGAATATCGTGGCGGTCATGGTGCCGGTTCTCCTCGTACAATCCCTTGGTAATAGTGCTTGAACTTGTATGATACGTCACACTGCTGCAATACGCCGTGGACGTCCTAGATCTACATCTCTTCCACGATTCGATTTCAAATTTCCTGTGTCACGCTCGCGTTGCCCTACACTTGAACTCACAACACACCGCGGTAAGAGTGGCTGCATTTGGAACATGTTTACCGGGAAATCGTTCTACTAAAGCATTTTCACATCACCATAAATTAAAACGATATCCATCAAGTACGAGTTGCTATACACCAATGGTACCCAAACTTGTTTTGGTGGGGCTTTCTAATATTAAACTACGTGTAGTTAATAAAATAATTGTTTACTATGAAATTAATAATAATTCTTAAATATGTAGTTTGATGATTGATATAATGATGTTTGTATAAGAAAATAATAACATAAATTTCAGTAACGAAAGATTAACAATCATTTTATAAGTAAAACGAAATAGGTTGATTGAACTTAGTAGAATATTTTAACAATTAATATTGATTAAAATTTAAATCAATTCAGTTTTTGGTTTCATCCGTCGACGATGAATGATCCCATTATCGATCTCGAATTTTCCCACGATTAAAGCATGGAGTCATAAAGTTCCCCAAATCTAGCTCCAGATCTTCATCATGTTTCATAAGCATTTATGTTTCTAAATAAATAAAAAAAATAAATTTTGCTTCATAGGTAATTTATATGTCTATTGTAGATACTATTTATATTATGTGTATTATACCAATTATGGAAAGCCATTGCATCCCCTATTTTTTTGAAAATGACCAAGGTGTTGGAGTTACTGTTACTGCTGATCGGTGCCAAGACATGATTCGAAATTTTCTTGTACCTGAAATGGAAGAGCAAGGACTAGAGGACATGTGGTTTCAGCAAGATGGGGTCACAGCACATATAGGCCATTCAACAATTCAATTATTGAATGACGTTTTCCCACGAAGATTAATTTCACGAAATGGAGATTTAGCATCGCGAGCCAGATCTCCGGATTTAACAGCACCAGACTTTTTCTTATGGGGTTTTTTAAAATCAAAAGTTTATGTGAATAAGCCCCAAACGATTCAACATCTTAAAGACAATATTTGTCACGAAATTGAAGAAATTCAGCCTGAGATGTTGCAGGATGTCATGAAAAATGCCTTAAAAAGAGCCGAAAGTTGCATAGCGAATGGCGGTCACTATTTAGCCGATATAATTTTCCAATCATAACGAAAAAAAATGTAAAGACCAAATAAACTTTTTATGAAAACCAAACTTACTTATCTTTTCTTTGAACAAAGTTATAGGCAATCAAAATGGTAGCGTGACATTTGCCCCACCTGTTATAACACCTATTGTATACAGCAAATTCAACTGCTTTTGCCACTATTATTATCAGATATTAAAATAATTAATTTGAGATTTTAATTAATAAAATAGTTTGACATACCTGATATTACAAAAACAAAATTTTGAGCTCGTCTTACCCAGTTTCTACAAACTAACACAACTGTTTCTGCTTTTCGACCGCTTCTAACCAGTAAATTATTATAGGAGCAGCTATGATACATTTGCGTAAATCATCAATAATGTCCACTCCCGTGCGATACACTTCATTTTTTAAACATTCCGACAAAAAGAAGTCCAAATGATTTAAAGTCAGAATATCGTGGCGGTCATGGTGCCGGTTCTCCTCGTACAATCCCTTGGTAATAGTGCTTGAACTTGTATGATACGTCACACTGCTGCAATACGCCGTGGACGTCCTAGATCTACATCTCTTCCACGATTCGATTTCAAATTTCCTGTGTCACGCTCGCGTTGCCCTACACTTGAACTCACAACACACCGCGGTAAGAGTGGCTGCATTTGGAACATGTTTACCGGGAAATCGTTCTACTAAAGCATTTTCACATCACCATAAATTAAAACGATATCCATCAAGTACGAGTTGCTATACACCAATGGTACCCAAACTTGTTTTGGTGGGGCTTTCTAATATTAAACTACGTGTAGTTAATAAAATAATTGTTTACTATGAAATTAATAATAATTCTTAAATATGTAGTTTGATGATTGATATAATGATGTTTGTATAAGAAAATAATAACATAAATTTCAGTAACGAAAGATTAACAATCATTTTATAAGTAAAACGAAATAGGTTGATTGAACTTAGTAGAATATTTTAACAATTAATATTGATTAAAATTTAAATCAATTCAGTTTTTGGTTTCATCCGTCGACGAAGAATGATCCCATTATCGATCTCGAATTTTCCCACGATTAAAGCATGGAGTCATAAAGTTCCCCAAATCTAGCTCCAGATCTTCATCATGTTTCATAAGCATTTATGTTTCTAAATAAATAAAAAACATAAATTTTGCTTCGTAGGTAATTTATATGTCTATTGTAGATACTATTTGTATTATGTGTATTATACCAATTATGGAAAGCCAAAATTTCGGTCACGACCTGCTTAAATAGGATCCATTCTCGTGGACCCCTATTTACATTTTATGCACACCCAATTTGTGTTTTCGCTGACATGTACCCCTCATAGTTCGGCGTCGACCCCTAGGGGTCGATATAGACCACTTTGGGAATCATTGCTATACACGTAAGCCATTTTTGGCAACTTGAAACGCTAATGTAAATATTCGCATCACAAAAACGTTAATATATACTTATAAGTAATTGGATTTTAATATTCAGAATCGCATGGCTGGAGACTGTAGTAGCCCAGCGATGTAAAGGTTGAAAATCTTATAACTTCTATAATTTTTTTGCTCGGAAACAATAAGGGTTTTACATTTTTTAACGATATTCACTTCCTATTTCATGTCGCATCTATTTTTTTAGATAAGTTATAAATCACCCTGTATACCGGACTTGAGATAAAGTTCCATACATATGAATGATTAGTAGATCGTGTGGTTTTTTATTTATTTAGACTTTTTGTCTTTTAGAATCACCTTGTATAATAAAACCTTTTTTATGAAGAATACAATGTACGTAAAAATTTGTAGTACAAAATTGATAATATTAGTGGGCTATATTTTTTCCAATGCCAAACGTGTACCTGTAATACTCTGGTCGTCCTATGTTGCTCAAACCAGCTTGAATACTTTTAAAGAAGGTATGCATCGTCATTACCCTCAGATATTCATCAAGTTTAAATAGCGGTAAATTACGAACACGGCTTCGTTATTACCCGTCGGCCATGTTGCAACAAAATTAACATTTTCCACTTCCAAAGTGGTATTTAGCATCTTGAAATCTGACAGTTTTGTTTTATTTGCCACATGGAACTTATAACTGTGTTATTAAATATTAGCGGGGTGTTTGGTTGTTGTAGCATTGCAATGCCGGTAGAACAGGGGATGCGAAATATCATTTATAAGCTCAAAATGCTAATTTTCCTGCAATATGGCAAATGTGGTAATAGTGCCGCTGAATATTCAAATCGGAGTGTAATAAATATGCCTAGATCCGATATTATAATTCAAATATGTATTACTATGACTTCAACTGTGCGAATAATTTTACGGTAGTAAAACTTTTGAAAGAGATAAAATGTGAATGCAATAAAATTCACAATTTCCTTTATTACATAGATACTCATTTATTTTATTGAAATATTTATATGTTTTCAATTACCTAAAATTCTGATTAAACTCCCAGTTATGAGTTATAGGTAATCTTTTTATAAAATAATAATTATTATTCTAGTTCAAATAACAATGTACAAGTACCTTATCCTGTTTTTTTACTTGTTATACTGACTTGGCTGTTATGATGACTTCGCACACTTGCCCAGCACGGATCAGCAACTTTTTGCAAGTTATGTATGTGACAGATGTTTTGATATTTTTAAGCAGTAGTTGAGTGTTGCTCGGAAGGAATTTTTATTTTAACGATGTTGTATGAAGCAAAGGTGAGAAAAAAACGAAGAAAATGAGAAAGTTTTGGGTTCACCCTATCAATAAAAAGAGAAGGCTGTGTGGTGAATTTTACAATTTATTTTCAGTATTTCCGAAGGTCACAAAAATGTTGATTTCATCTCTTGGATCGTCCTCGCCACCAAAACACAAGATTTCGCTGCGCAATGTCATCTGATGAAAGACTTGCAGTTCGTTTAAGGTAAGTAAATAGAGGCTGTTGATAAGCGAGGGTGTCCTACAGTTTAGCGTCACATTCACAACTTAACTGGTCGAATATTTCTAGCACTTTGAAACCAATCCCTGACTTTTGTGGGAACAAAACTTACGTTGGACTAGCGCGGCCAACCATAGAATACAACCTGCAGTGACGATCGTTGCAGGTGCCGGTAGAATTCGAAAACTGATTTAGAGGTTTCCGAAATAGGACTGGACTTTTTTAAAGTTACTCCTAGTATAACGTTACTCCAACTTGCAAAACTTAGACATTATGATGGAATCAAAGCTGGGAAGCACGTATCTTTTCGAAATCAGCTTTCCAACACAAAATTTATCACTTACAACTGCACAAGAGGTTTATATTTTATCGGGCAAATTTGGGTGGTTTAATGAGAAAATGTTGCTTAATAATTAGACGACAAAAACTGTCAACTATTAAAAACGCGACACTGAAGGTGGAGCTTTTTAGGTCGACAGTTTTTTGCGTCAAATTGCTAAAGGAAACAGTTTAGAATTTACACAATACAAATTTACCCGGTATCAATACAAACATCGAGCGTAATTCGGCAAGACAATTTAATGAATAATAGATTTAAAAACATATAAATGCAAACTTTATTTATGAAGCACTAAAAACAAATACAGTTTTATTTGAGCGTACAATTATTAAACACGCAGTTATTGAAATTCATGCGAGGAATGCTAATGTCGCTACGAGTGCCACAGCTAATCGTTTCTGTAGTAGATGTTGAAGTTTGTTCTTTTTCCAAAGGAATTGACAAAGAGTATCATTCGAGCATTATTCAAGCTCGAATTTATACTCTTTGTCAACTTGTAAGTATGGTTTTACTTGATGAATTGATGTGTCCTATTATTTTTATGGGATTGATTGTTCTTTAATTCCGTTTATACTTCATTTGCTAACTGCTGCTGCTCTATTTGAGTGATTTGTAATTTTGACAAGTTTTACATCAATACCAATGCGTTATACTGAGCATTTAGTCCATTTGGAAATTTCATTAATTCCAATTGGTACATTCTTATACCAACTTTTAGAATTTTTCTTCTTCCAAAAGGGATTTGGTGCCCAATGTTATAGGAGTGCCTCATTTTTCCATCAACTTTTTAAATAAGCGTAGTGGGCAAATATTTTCCTCTAAAATATTAAGCGTATTTGCTGTCACATAAATTATTGTCACCGCCTTGTCTCGTTTCCGAAGATATAGGATTATATTCGATACGGCCAGTTTCTTTTCCATTATTTCAGATACGAAATAAGTGGTTTTGTAGTAAGTTGCTTTCTCTCCACGCCAAGCTAATTCAAACCTCAAAATGTGATATAATTTCTTTTGAAGTCCTTCTGGTTCATTTTCGTCATATAATCTGCCCATTGCAAATACTTCACATTTATTAAGAGCTGATGTACTGGATTTTCTCTTGGCCCAACTTTCGTTCAAGGGCAATCAGTTACAAAAGAAATTGTTCTATAGGAAGGTTCTACACAAGATTACTAGTATATAACCAATTTTCTATTTCCGCGGAAATGTTTCGTTTTCCGGAAAACTTTCTTATATTATATGTTAACTAAAAATTACCTGAAAAATTTCTTTTTTAAATGTCTTTATATTACATGCTACTCTAGAAATACAAAATTAATAAAATTGCGGCTTTGATTTAATGTAAAAATGTAAAAATTTACGGAAAATTTCCATTTTCCTTCGACTTTAGAATAAGGGAAATCAGTTATAGAAATGATAATTAGATAATTTGATTTGACTACTAATTTGCGCTTTAATGATATATAATTTTATTTGCGGTAATTTTTTTTAAGGAAAGTATTGAGAAAAATCATTTACATATTCATGTTTTTTAGGGTTTTGTGAATAATCGATGGTTAATTAGTATTAGTATTCACGTTTTTTGAGTTTTGTGAATAAATTAATGTTATTCAAGTTATAAAAAGTAAGTGGATTTGTAGCTTTTTTAAAAAATGGAGCGCGCCCGGTCGCGTATATTAATTATATCCACATAAATGTTTGTTATATAAATATCAATGTTAAATAAAAATCATGTGAGTTTGTAAGAATTCTGTATGTATTTAAAAGTTAAGGTATCTTTTGTAGCAATACTATGGCGGAAATTATTTATTTGAAAAATCTCCATATTCTAATTTTATATAATTAATGAGCTCATCCATCGGATCTAGACTGTTTTTCTTACAATGGCGTCTGCAAATTCGTCCGGTGGAATATGTTGACCTTTTTGAATTTTTTTGCAGCCGACTACGACGACTTGATCCGTTGGGTATGAGTACCGTCTTCAACAACGAATATATGGTTAACAGTCTAATGCCATATTTAGTGAATCTCTCATACGCCTTCCACATATCCGAATGGATAATAGACCCTTTCTCTACGTGTTGTTCCAAAAGAAGAATGTTTCTGTGTTAAAAAAAATGTCTATAATTTACAGCAAAAATTTTTTTTTTGTAACTGATTTCCCTTTTTCTAAAGTCCACAAAATTTCTTTTATAATGGAAATGACGCATTTCCGCGGGAAAATTTTAATGTTTCTGTGTTCAGAGAGGCCTCTGAATGCTATTTGTTATTTGTTTTTTTTTCATAGCTGATTTCCCTTAAACGATACTTGACCCTTTCTCTTTTCGGGTTGTGCTTGTAGGATTTTACTTTTAGCATTACGTGCAGGTCGTCAGTGAAAGGGTTAAATATAATATTGAATTGTTTATAATATTTACTTTGTAGCATTTCAGCGGTGGTGTTCCAAATTGTTTTAACTACCGCCTCTTTGTAGTCTTTTCCGTCACATTTTCGCATATTGAAAGCTCAATCTTGCAATATTACATTCAATTTCTAGATGGAAGTATCAGGCTCAAATTTATAGCCTTTCGCATCGCAAAAACTAGAAAATTGTAGCCAGATTGATGATTGAGTCGCAAATGTATTAGCAGGCACACAGGTATTAACAATTTGACTAATCGATGTTCGTAGACTCACCGAATCGACTCATTGTTACGTAACGTTCAGATAAACTTTAGTGCAATGGCACTGCAGTTGTACTGTTGTATTGTAATTGTATAGTGTTAAATATTATTTACTCTGTTTACATAAAATTACTGTAGACTTAAGAAGTTGGGGAATTTTTCCGCTGTAAGTTGGCGACATGCAAAAACTCAAGATTCTTGACCTTCAGAGAGGTTATGTTTATGTTTTGTCAACTACGTCCCTATCTACGGAAATTGAATGTCCGAGTTCTTCTTTTCATTTTTTTTTTTCATGTATAGTTTTTATACATATTGACGTCGCTGCGAATAAGAGCAGTAAAAGTAACTGTTTCTAAACCAAACAGTCCTCTTCATCCATTTTTTTAGAAACAAATCAATTCTAAACTAAATATCTAAATTAGAATCTAATTTAAAAACTTAACCTGTAAAAATGTGAATCTTCTGTTTACTGTCAAAAAAGTAGTTTTCTGATTGGTCCTTGTATGATTGTTAGAAAAGGATTGGTAAAAGCTAAAATGCTTTTAGCTTCTGCCATATAACTGCAGTACAAAGGCGTTACTGTTAAGTTTACCTGAACGTTACAAAAGTCACCCGTATTTCTCGCCGTTTTACTTCAGTATCTTTGAATATTTGCAGGTGGGATGAATTAACATTCCTATTATTTGCTAAACCCTAGATTATTCAGTTATTAAATACCTAAAATTATTTGTATTTTGTAGAAAACACTATTTCAAGAATACGGCGCCCTTTTTAATAACTTTTCTGCAGTACCAATGCAACCGCACTAATCTTATGTGAATGAAGCTTTAGTATTTAGTAATTCAATAAGTTGTTGACAAAGATGTCACTATTTATTTTGGCAACGGATACGGCGATAATTGATTAAAAAATTAATAAGTGAAAATCCACTAGTGCATTTGCCATTGTAAAAGTAGTAGGTAATTTTTACCGCTGTCAAAGTGACAATTACACTGTGGCATGTGGGCTTTTTTATATTATAATGTCTGATAAGTCACTTACTCAATTGTTTCGATTGTCAACAGCAAATATGTTGAGTAAGTAAGTAGTAATATTGATACACTGGCTAGTGAATAACCAACATTCCCGAACTTCCTACTAATTTTTTTTTGTTTATCTGTAATTTTTTGAATTAGAAATAATTATAAAAACATAGACTTTTTTTGTACATTACAAATCACTGATGAGGTCGCATACGAAGTATTTTATGATTCAGTCCTCGCAACCGCAATTTTATTTACAGCGCCCTTAGGCCATTTGAAATTGGACAGCTCTAATCTACATTATCATAAATCATAACGCCATCAGCAATAAACAACATCATTATTTACAAGCAGACAGTACATAATCATAAGACCCTCAACATCTAAATAAAATACAATTTGTACACATTTTTTATTGTTATTTAAAATGTCTAGCACATGTTCTTAACGGATTATTGTGAAAATGATAAAGGCATTAGTATTCTGTCCGCTAACGGTATCTGGAGTATTCTCACATTGTGGTAATGTACCTATACAAGGTGGTCAAATGAAAACGAAACATTTTCAGGAACAGCGTCAAGATTGTAGAAAAACGCTGAGACCCGTCGGTTTTAGATTAAAGGGGGGCATACTTTGCTGGTATTTTTGGCTGCGCCAATTTCACCCCCAAGCAAGGGTAAGCATCACCCCAAAATATTTAAATGGCATTGGGGGTTGAGCAATATTTATTTTAACATTTTCCTCCGCATTATGCGTTAATTGTCCGTCAGTTTTTGGATCAACGTTTTCTACGGGATTGGATTGGGAGAAGAGGCAGCATTGAGTGGCCTCCACGAACATCGGATTTATCACCCCTTGAACATTTAATCAACTAAATAGTAAGTAAGCAACTAAACGTAATTTAAATTTTAAAATGTAATTTCTTATTCAAAGTATTGGGCGGAATTATAAAATTTAAAGTCTGTTGTAAAGAGAATTGTAAGAGCTTTCAAAATAAATATTACTCGACCCCTAATGCCATTTAAATATTTTGGGGTGATGCTTACCCTTGCTTGTGGATGAAAGTGACGGAGTGAAAAATACCAGCAAAGAATGTCCCCCTTTAATCTAAAATTGACGGGTCTGAGCGTGTTTCTACAATCTTGACGCAGTTCCTGAAAATGACTCTGTTTCGTTTTCATTTGGCCGCCCTGTATCTAGTAGGCATTGATATTATGAACAAGAAATGTCTCATGAATATTTATTCTGGCAAAATGTTGCAGCCTGGGCGTTATAGCATCTAAGCATCTAAATTTATTTAAGTATTAAACATACGCCTAGCGATGTGCAAATATTTACCATCTTGTGAATTTATAGCAGATTTGGAATTGGCGTATTTGCTTTAGACCCTGAAACTGCTTGATTATCGTATCGATATGATGGCATTACGAATTAAAATCCGTAATTAATTAGAACTTAAACACTACATATAAACACTACACTCTAATACGCTCATGCATACAGGGTGATTTAGAACTTATCTAGAAAAATTTGAGAATAGATGCTTCATGAAAAGTCAGTATCGTAACAATTTTATTTGTAAAATCCTTATAGTTATCGAGTAAAAAGAATATTGAAGTTGTAGTAGTTGTTTCAACCTTTAAATCGCTGGACTACTATGTAGTCTCTAGACAGGCGATTCCGAATATTGAAATCCGATTACTTTTGGTAGCGTGTACCGTTTTTGTGAGTGAGTCTTTACATTAGATTTCCAAGTGGCTTACGTGTATAGCAACTCGAAGTTAATAGATATCGTTTTAATTTATAGGGATGTGAAAATGCTTTAAAAAAACGATTTCCCGATAAACATGTGCCAAATGCAGCTACTTTTACCACGGTGTGCAGTGAGTGCAAGTGTAGTGCAACGTGAGGGACATTTGAAACCGAATCATGGAAGAGATGAAGGTTCCGGGCGTCCACGGCGTATGGCAGCAGTGTGGCGTATCACGAGGCTCAATTATATCCATACCATGTACAGTATGTTTAATGATTAATACCAAAGGTTTGGATGAAACGATCTTCTAACTTTAAATCATTTGGACTTCTTTTTGTGGAGGTATTTATGTGTGTCACACCGAAGTGGATACCTACTATTGATGATTTACGCAAACGGATCATAGTTGCTGCCAATAACTTACGATTTTAAATCAAACAAGCAGAAACATTTGTATTAGTTTGCAGAAACTGAATAAGACAGGCTCAACATTTTTGTTGTAAAATAGGTGTTATAAAATCTAATTTATTTCTTTCCTTGGCAATTTCTTTCCATTTTTTTGTCCGATCGCCGATTGCATGCTTTGCCTCTTTATTAGGTTTTACAGTGGACCATGCAGAAATGTATTTTTAAATCATTTTCGAACTTTTTGTACAAAATTGTATTTGTAAAAGTCCCTTGTACATTAATAAAACATTTTTAGATAAGTTTTGAATCACTGTATAGTTAGTTACTGGACAGCTGCCCGCGTTCCGCTTCGTCTCGTTCGAGCATCTACTGTTGACGTGCGGGAAAGTATCACTTTTCGCACTAGTTGATTATTTACAATACAAGTGTTGTACAGATTCATATTACAATATAGTGATAGTAGTAATATGAATTTAGAACAAGAATATTGTACAAAATTTTATATTTGGTAAAAAGTACCAGCGATAAGAAGCTGGTATATTTTCTATGAACAGAAAAAGTACCAGCTATTATGTTTACGGATCAAGTTTTCTTACTTTTCGCATGGTTACTGTTAAAACTTTGTCAAATCCATAAATATAAAAAGCGCTTTTCAAAATGAGTAATTCTGATTGAAGTTTACCCTCTAATATAGAAGCAGCCGCAAGCGGCGCGATCCAGTTCCGACAAAATCCAAGGTGCAGTTTGAGTTGGAGTACCAAAATAATTAAGGATGGTGCAAAGCTAACAAGGAAAAGGAGGAGTACACTATAAACTCAATACTCAATATTGAGAACTGTCATTTCACTTAGGAATAATCAATATACAGGGTGTCCGGAAATGATGAGCAAAAAATTCAGGGGATAATTCTAGATCGAAAATAAATGCTGCCACTTTCTATAACATTTTTTACAGGGTAATAAAGTTAAAATTTTATTTTTGATATTTGTAAATAACTTATTAAGAAATCTAAATATTTACATAAAATTTGTAAATCGGAGATTTTTGCGGACGAGAAATTCAAATATGTTTCTAATTTTGACATCACTAGTAGAGGGCGCCCATAAGCGTATGGCGCATCATGTTTCTTTTAAATGACAGAACTTTTTTGCTGGTTAGTGTATCCATCTGACTATTGAAACAATCGATTCTCCTGCACCGATTGAAAACTGTTATCGTTTCAGTTAAAGTGTCTTTTCTACTGAAATTACAGCAAAATGTTATCTACTTGAAAAAGTTGTTCAGAACGGTATATTATGGCCAAAATTAAAAAAAAATCGGCCTGCTTTAATAAAATCTTTGTGCTTTGTTGAAAAATGGTTTCATCAAATCTAGCTGATTTTCTTAGAATTTTGCACGTCTCCATAATTTACGATTCTGAACAACTTTTTCAAGTAACATTTTGCTGTATTTTCAGCAGAAAAGGCACTTTACCTGAAACCAAAACAGTTTTTACTCGGTGCACTGAGCACTTCAAATAGTATTATTTCAAAAATGGTTACACCTACCGACTTCAGCAAGGTATACCTTTTTCAAATAAAACAGGTATGAGAATCGATTTTTTCGATAGTCAGATGGATACATTAATATGCAAAAAAGTTCTGCCATTTAAAAAAAACATGGTGTGCCACAAGTGGCGCCCTCTGCTAGTAACGTCAAAATTAGAAACATATTTGAATTTCTCGTCCGAAAAAACCCCGATTTACAAATTTTATGTAAATATTTGGATTTCTTAAGAAGTTATTTACAAATCTCGAAAATAAAATTTTAACTTTAACATTTTATTGACGGAGTTACAGGGTACTCCGTTAATAATCAGTTTTCGAAAAAATGTTATAGAAAGAGGTTGCCTTTGTTTTTGGTCTAGAATTATCCCCTGAATTTTTTGCTCATCATTTCCGGACACCCTGTATAAGCAGATTTCTCAACTAATCGCATTGTTGAAAGTTTGAGAGGGTTACAAGGCCAAAAGTTCAAACATTTTACAAAGAAAGAAGTATATAAGTTTCTAAGTGCAGATGAAGAAACATAATATTTCGTCATGAAGGTTGCTATGATAATGGGCATTTTTGGTTCATTACAAAGAATTAACTAAGCTAATGTCCTCTATATCAAAATTATTATTATTATTCCGTTCCACGAAAACAAAAATTGTTCGAGAATTTGTTATAACTAGAAGGTAATAGAACTAATAAAATCAGAGAATAAATCTTATTTTAATCGCCAATATAACGCTGATAAAAAACAAAATTTGACGAGATATTAAATTTCTAAATATAACAAAAAGTAACAAAAATGAACTACTGGACAATTTGTCTAATACTAATAAAATAAATGACTACTATATTCACAGTATTGCTACTCCAAATATCAACTTTGATGATATTATTAACACAACCAATACGTTTAATAATAGCTCTTTCAGCTTTAAACCAGTATCAGAACTTGAAGTTTTAAACAACATAAACTCAATAAAAACCAAAGCCGTGGGATGTGATGAAATATCAGTCTTCATTTTAAAATTGTATATGCCATTTTTATTACCATTTATAACTCATATAAAAAAATGTTCATTAAATTCGGTGTTTCCAGAACAGCGGAAGAAAGCTCACGTTTTAGCACGCCCAAAAATAAACTCGCCAACAGAACTTTCTGATTTTAGGTCTATTAGTATCTTGTCATGTCTATTGAAGGTTATTGAGAAGATCATAGAGACACAACTTCGTGAATACCATAATATTCATAATATTTTACCTGCAACTCAATCGGGTTTTCGACCTGGTTATAGTTGCAATACTGCGATGCTTGATATAACTGATAACATTATAAAATCAACTGACCGTAAACTCACAGCTCTAATTCTCCTGGACTTCTCAAAAGCATTCGACTCTCTTATTACTTATTTCTATTCTAAAATACATTGGGTTAAGTCACGATGCAACTGTTTTAATAGAACGCTTTTTAACTGATAGGTCACAACCTGTTGTTATTGACATAAATATTTCACAGTACAGCATTATTAACAGGGAGTAGTATTCTGGGGCGACTTTTATTCACACTGTATACTTTTCAACTCTCTAATTCTCCCCACCACTGCTTATCAGATGCTTATGCTGATGATCTTCAAATTTATAATCATTTTCAGCCATATGAAGTAAGCTACTGCATGCATGCGTGTGACCGCAGACCGCTAATATTGACACATGTGCAACACAGCACGGATTATTATTAAAGACAAATGCTATTATTTTCGGCAAAAAGAAGCAGCTATCATTAATACAACAAACTGTAAAAATAACATTAAGAAGAGACTTATTAAACTTTAATGAAAATGTAGAGAATCTTGGAATTATTTTTTATCAACCCCTAAGATTTAAACAGCATACTGCTAAATTAATATCATTGGCATATTTCAAACTAAAACTATTATATCCACATAGACATAATATTATAATTAAACAAAAACGTTAAAGCGCTGTTATGCGAATCGATTGTACTCGATTGTCTCAATAAAGCAATTGCAATATAGTTCACTTTGTGAAGTATATTTATCAATTAACTATATTTGTGTTCATCGCACCACTGGCTAATACATACTGACTTAATTATCTTAGACTAAGCATTTTCTAAGATTATAGATTATATAAACATTCTTTTTGTATAGTACAACGTCTCTTAAGATTATCGATTACATATTTGTATACTACAATTATTATTATTATTATTATTATTATTATTATTATTATTATTATTATTATTATTATTATTATTATTATTATTATTATTATTATTATTATTATATGTGGCAGGTATCATCTATTTAAATATTTTTCGAAAATATGCTGAATTTCGTCTTCGTAATGCAACGTAAAGGCGGTTTTTGTATTCTACAGACAAGGAAAATGTACCTCCCAGCCTATCGGAGTTAATACTTTTAGAAGCATTCCAAAAATGATTGCAACAATTGCAATTGCTTGGATTGAAGAATCCCGAAGGTCTGATTGATGGCGGTGCAGATATGCAGATGGTAAAGCGTCATAGAGGCAGGAACGATTGAAAATTCGAACATAAATAGTTCCATCACATCTACTTTTGTATACAATTTTCTAATTGTAAATAGTGTATTATTAATGTTTATAATTTACCTTAGGTAGTATAATATTTTCTTTAATAATAAATAAATCATCCTTCCTAAACAGAAAACTGTTAATAAAAACGGTTTTTATTTTCATTACAGCAGCACTAGTGCTGTAGAACTGTAAAATTCATATTAATAAATGAAAGAGGATAGTTTTTTTATTCTACGTGCTCGAATGAAGGAGTAAATAAGATAAATGAAGTTGTATTTAAAGTAGCCAATATGTGAACATGAAACTAATAATATGTACGAGTACGAAACTAATAATAACAAACTCTTAATTTATTTTATTATTGTTAATATTAATGATGAACAAATAATTTGCAGCCTTTTGCAAATTTATAGTTCAACCCACCTGTTGTTGCAACTGACTGTTCTGTAAGTGGTTTGATTTGAAAGTTCGGTTGAAGATGATGTAGTTAAAGGGGTCTCAAGAACTTTGTTGCACACGTTTTCTTTTTGTTTCCCCGATTTTTCTAGTATCCTTCAGCCGCCAAAGTCGATTTCCAACCTCCTAAGGGTTTTTGTGGCCCTATGGCCTGTGTATCGTTCAGAATTTCGAAGATGCAAATAAACCACCATTTCGGAAGACATTTTTTCAAAATTGTTGATCCCGACACATTATGCATTGCATTATCCTATTGTATTTTTAATATAAATACGATGGGGTGAAGTGATTGGAGATCGTAAGTTCGCATATTTTCTGTTCCATTGTTTACTTATTGTGATACGATATAAACGATCTTAAAGAATGATTTTTGTCCGACGACAAGCTCTTTCCAAACCAAAAAGGATAGCCACTTGGATCATGAGGTACGTTTTATCTGGTGCTGTTATCATAAATTTGGATATACCTTGTTTTTTTGTAAATACTTCAGCTTTTTATGGTTCACATCCAATATTTTTCTTTATAGGAAAATCGTCACTAGAGAATTTATTGTCAATGTTTTGCTTTATTTTTGTCACACTTTTTATCATGGAGTAACGTGACTATACGGTGTTGGCTTTAAGAACCTTGGCAAAATTGGCTAAAAATACTTCTTCTTTGAAACTTTTCACTCTTTGTACATGTACAATAATTGCTTAAAACAGATACAAATTTTTAATCTACCTAACCGCATTATAAAGACTAAAATAGATTATAAAATACACATTGTCAGACACACTTGCAGAAAAATAATGTCATTGCTATTTCTCTTTCATCTACATTCATTTGTCATGAAATTTGGATCTTGTTATTTTATAATTAAATGTCACCTACATACTAAAATAGGTTAAGAATATATGAATAATTTACATTTATTATTTTATAATTTTCTTAATTGTCTGAAGACAAATTTTCTCCTCTTGACTATTTTCCTTTAAATTATTTTCCATTTTCTTATTTTTTAATCTAGTAAAGACATTTTAATGTTTTAATTTATTATAAACAGTAAATTGATCTCTAAATTAAAAATAACACTTTATTCTATTTAAAAAATTATAAATTTTATTATACGTAGAATGAACGTCAGTTAATTTTTATTTAAAAATAACGGCGTAATTTTATAGATTTTTGTAGGTTCGTACATCCCCTAGGGCAACAGTGGCTTACATTTTAAAATAATTAATCATTTGGATGGTTAATCGTGCATGATATTATAAATCGTTCAGTTAAATGTTTGACCAACAAATTTATCATAAAGTAATATTTGTTGTACAGTTTTGTAAGTTATACAATGTGTTTTTGAAATAAGTGATGTGCAAAAATTACTATGTCTGGGTGATTCAGAACTTCTAAAAAAAATCTGAATGTACGACTCAAATTACAAGCAACATATTGTGATACAAATTTTAATGAAAGAGACGAGTGCATGTCGAAAACACGCGTGTTTGAATGGTCAAAACGGTTCAAGGAGGGGCTTGAATCGGTAAAGACGAGCTCTCGTCAGCTCTCATACTGGCGTCTAAGCATTCGTGCGTTGTCTGACGAGTTAAACGTCAACAAAGAGACCGTTCGCAAGATGCTACACAATTTGAATATGCGAAAGATTTGCGCAAAGATAATGCCAAAAGTTCTCACCCGTGAATAGAAAACTGATCTGCGAGGATTTGTTGTCCCACATTCGGAGCGACTGTAGAGACTGGATGAGTCAAGTAGTCTCTGGAGATGAGACCTGGATATTTGAGTATGACCCTGAGATCCGTAAACAAAGTCAGCAGTGGGTGAAAAGCGGCCAACGAAAGCGAGGTTGTCCAAGTCACGACTGAAGGTAATGTTGATCGTTTTTTTCGATATGCACGACATCATTCATTCTGAATATGTTCCTGTCGGCCAGACAGTGACTGGACAGTTCAATGTTGGCGTCCTGGAACGGTTGCGGGCTCGAACTTTCCGTGTGCGACCCGAACTCGCCGAGACTGGATCTTGCACCACGACAACGTGCCATCCCATTCCTCGTTCACTGTTTCAAATTCAAATCGGGGCAAAATATAATTTGCTTGTTTTTTCATTGACAAATTTCCAAAACTTAATTGCCACACCTCATATTTTAATTTTAAATATTCGATGTTATTATGTGATTTTAAATTATTATTTTCCAACAAAAAAGAACTAATCAGTTAAATTAGGTATACCTCTATACCAAATAAAAACAAAATAAAAAAATAATTTGTGGTTGTATATGTATATCCTCGTGATATACAGACACAATATAATAAAAATAATATATTTCCAAAATATTTTATATATTACATATCAACGACACCATATAAAAACAGCAAAAAATGTACTTAAACATCATAAAAAAACACACTAGCACTAACATTCGTCAGAGTCACTACTAACGTCACTTGTATCCGATTCTTTATCAACAGCAGTTCGTAGTTCCACTCACTGACAACACAACACTGAGTACTCACGACCCTAATGTAGAATTCACAATACTGTGTAAACAATTATGCATTTACAAAATTAATTTATAAGCCAACGATAACAGTATTTAAAAAATACCTAATATATCACGAAAGCATTATAATACGTTGGAGCACTCGAAATCACCTAGTACTATTCTGCACTGCAAGCAAAGTAACCAAGTAATAATCTAAGTTGCATCGTTAACTGCCCTCTTCCTTACGGTATTCAAGAACGGCGTATGTCGGCAAGTTGATAGACAAGAGACTGCACAGTTGCCAAGTTTGTTGCCTGCGATTAATAAAATTAAACGACTTTTTAAAAACGCAGTGGGATCGACTAGGGTAAAATAAACACTAAACTAAACTAAATGTAAAATATTTCCTTAATAACCACCCCGCTTTAAATAATATCGAGTTAGATGACTTAAATAGTCATGTTAATATACTATGCATATATCCACATACTCTAATGACTTTTATGTTACTTGCTTGAAATTATATTGCACTACTCTATCACACTATTTACGGTCGGTGTCTTTTGAATTTTTTTATATTCCCTTATATCGACGATATAGACTATACCATTGATGCTAAAAATAATTCATGTAATTTTTACCTGAACATAAAATATCTCTCAGTGACATATCGAACATCAAACCTATAAATTATTCATCAAATACAATTCAATTTTGTTTCCTAACGCAAGGCCTTTGCGTATACATTATTAAATTATTTTACATGTCAAAAGAGGCAGAGCAATAGTAAATTTGATAATAAAATTTGCAATTCAGTTTTTTATTTAAGGTGTTAGACATAGCAATATGACTATAGGACTAATAGAGCATTGAAAAATAAGTGGGGTTTGCTTAGTAAACGAATGTCATTGAGGCACTCAATTTTGAAATACAGGGTATGTAAAATAATTTTAAAAAATCATATTTTGGATGTAATTTGCTTTAAAGTACGACATATTTTATTAAAATTTGTCACAGATTCGTTTTTGATGATGCCGAACAAGCTGGTGCTACCGTAGAATGCAGTGGCGGCTTGTTAGTGGCTAAGCCTCCTCTGCGGTGTTTGTAGCATTGCTAAACAAATGTTTTATTTATTTTCATTTTACATTAAATAAGTACTTACATGTATCATATTTTTATATTTATTTTGTTATAAATCTATTTTCACATGCAACTAATTATTAACTGAGATCTTCAGTGAGCAAATAAATCCGTGATTTTTTAATGCGCTTTAAGTTTCGCGCTCTCCGAATACGTAGCCCATGCCAACGGAGCTGCTGGCAGCTAAGCGCGGTAAGCCTCCAGCCCATTCATCTGTGTATCTTACAGTGCGCGACCTTGAACGTCTGGGGATAGCGTCATTACACCCGCAAATAAATCTCAGCACAGGCAACTAGTTGCCATCATCTATCTCTTTTTAATATGTAATTTTTTTAATATAGCCATCCTTCTTCTACCACCATGCGATCGCCCGTCTTGAAGCCTCGGCATTCTCGGCAATAATCGGAAAGAGAGCAATTCAAACAAACGAAAAACATTAGCCATTTGTCATTTGTCATTTATCATCTATGAGATGCAATTGCGCCGGGTTTCTATAATTAACGGGTTTTTTGTGTAATTTAAAAATGTTTCTTAAGAATTTGTGTTTGACAAGCAATCTTTTACATTTTACTGGTACGCATTTAAAACTTTATGTAAAAAATGTGCTCAAAATGACAATAACGTCAACAGCTTTTCTAGTTGCACGGACATTGTAGATTATTTACTATTAAAAGGATTTCATACTCTCAGTTACGATGAAAAGCTGATAACTAAATAAAAATCTAGACCAACACCTTCTTTGCCGTCTATAGTTGTAGTAGATGAGAAACAAAATAGGGGATTTAACAATAATAATTATAAAAAAACGACTGGTTAACCGCATCAACTATTAGAAATAAATTATACTGCTGGCAATGTTTGTTATTTACTAATGATATTTTATCAGTTTGTGGTTTTAATAATTTGCAAAATATAACGCGGGGTCTCGAAAGACATGAAAAATCTCAGGAACATATTTCATCACGTATTAAATTTGAAATGCTGGGTAAACCTAATATTGTAAATGCTTTAGATTCTGCTGACAAAATGGATATACAAAATTATAATGAGAAGGTCTGTGAAAATAGAGATATTTTACATAGATTAATCGATGTAGTAATGTTTTTATCGTCTCAAGAAATTTCTTTTCGCGGTCATGATGGAAAAGCGGATTCTTTTAGGGCTACCAACGAACAACCCACATAAAAAAATGTAACGCGCCCATGGCACTACCTCAAGAGTGGTGAGGAGATATACCAATGTGATTATAGAACAATAGTTGAGGTTTTTCACTTCAAGCTTCCTTTACTGAAAACATCACGAGCCGCCACTGGTAGAACGGTATGTTCCTGAGCCGTAGCCGTCTCATCAATAACGTATTTCTTTGCAAAATTATTGCTCTTGACTATATGCAGTAACTTATCTCAACTAGCATCGTGCGCAATTTTATGAATTTTGAGAAATCCTTGAATATTCTTTTCTTTGCGCCAGTATCGGAATCCTTTCTGAAAGTTTTTGAACTCATAAGGTATTGATTGGCAGCAAATATGATACGTTTGAGTAAATCCTCAATAGCATGTATGCAGTTTGATACAATACACTTCATTTTAGTAAAAGTAGCTGCATCTGGCACATGTTTACCGGGAAATTTTTCTGCTAGAGCATTTTCACATCGCCATAAATTAAAACATCCATCGGGGTATTAAAAAATATATATTCAACCCAGTTGTTATACACGTGACAAGCCATTTTTGACACTTGAAAAACTAATAAAATAAATGAAAGAGTTGCATAACAAAAACATTTAATACCTACAAAAAGTAAACGGATTTCAATATTCGGAATCGCCTGGCTAAAAACTACAATAGTCCATAGATATAAAGGTTGATAATGCTACAACTTCAATAATTTTTTACTCGGAATCTATAAAGATTTTTATTTATTTATTTTTGTATTATTTTTATTCCTAAATTCTTATAGATAAATTCTGAATCACCCTGTATACATATGTGTATAACAAAAATTACGGTAAGTTCTTTATTTTTTGATTAGAATAGTAATTTGTTCTTTGCAAATATTGTAATAACGTTAAAATTTGATTCTGCTCTTTTTATTAGGCGCGACTACATAATAATGCAAAATTATACCAGCAGTGCAGATGTTGACTTTTAGGTGAATGTTTAAAGAGTGCAGTTAGATGCTCCGTAAAAATTTTTATACTTTTCGGTAGTGGTAGGAATACAATTGTTGTTCTTTTGATATTATTATTGATTTTGTTTAAGTTTAACATTACCAGTTGTCAACAACGCTTTTGTGCTACCAAAAATGTTTCTCTATTTGCAGCTGCCTCTCAGGAAATTTTTTGGAATTGTAAGTATCTAACTACTGCTACAGCACCATTTGTCTAAAACTCAGCACATCTGCACTACTAGTAGAAGTTTCCATTAGTATTATGTAGTAGCGCGTTACAAACACAGAACAAAATAAAATCTTAAGTTTATATATTCTATAAAAGAACAAATTACCATTCAAATTCAAAGAGAATAAACAACATACCTGAGTTTCCCTTGTATAAAATATGACATATGACGGGGTTTGACACATACACACTTGATAAGTAAGTCCTATTACAGACATTTCCTTATTGATTTTACCATCTAGCGGAAATACTAGCATCTATTTTATAAAAAAAACTCATAACAGCAGCGTATTAGGTACTAACAAAAATGTACCTGTGTCAAATTTTAATCAAGTCTGTTTTTGGGATTTGAATACATACCCGAATTTTTATCGTGTTGAAAACCACTCTTTTTTCTAATAAACTTTTATAAGAGAATTTTTTTCGGTATTACTTCCCGTTTAAAAGTTATAAACAATAACGTACTAAAGAGTTTCAAAAGAAATACCACCTAAAAATCACATTAGCGGTGAAAGGATCAAGTAGTCGTTGGAAAATAATTGAATGTTCGTTGTTTAAAGTGTATAAATGTCATTAAGAATAAATAAAATTATTAAACTCGATAATTCTTTAATACAGTTAAAACAAAAGGTGATGATAACAATAACTTAACTTTAAAAATGGGGCAAACACTCCACATACTACATACATATTACAATCTATTCTCTATATGATCTCCTCTCATTTCACGACACCTATCCAATTTTTTCCTGACTTCTTTGTGGGCTGCGTCTATTAACATTTAGCCTTTAACTCGTTACAAGCGTTTGTGAAATTCTTTTGTAAAGCTTATTTTTAAAACTCCACATAAAAAAATTGAGGGGTTTTAGATCTGGTGATTTTCCGCGCCACCGAATAGGTCCATTAATCCTAATCCATTTTTCTACGAAACTGTTATCTAAATATTGCTGCACAATCCTGGCCTAGTGGGGTTGAGCTCCGTCGTGCTGAAAGAATAGGTTTCTCCTTACCTGCAAAGGCACATTCTCCAAAAGTGCAGGAAATTCTTCTTGTAGGAAATTTAGGTAACTCACGCTGTTCAATTTATGTTCATAAAAATAAGGCCCAATTAAATGCTTACCGATAATGCCGCACCATACATACATACTCCATAATGACGTTGGTGTTGAACTGGATTTATAATGTGGAGATTTTCAATGGACCAGTAGTGTAGCGCCTGTTTGGCAAACCATTACTGACAAACCGGCTTTCGTCCGTCCAAAGAACGTGCTGAAAAAGGTTCTGATCAAGAGTTTCTACATTTACTACAATTTTGAGCTATAAAATTGAGTACGTTTTTAATTGGCCTTTAAAATTCATTGAACGGTTGATTTACTTATTTCATTCTTCCGAACAGAAAATGCATCTTCATTTCGTCGCAAGATGTAAAGGTTCTATGATCAGGAATGAGCCGCGCTACCTTTCTCGATATAACTCTGTAGAGTTATATCGAGAAAGGTAGCGCGGCTCATTCCTGATCACTTTTTAAATTTTTTTCTGACTCAACGAACATTCAATTATTTTCCAATAACTATTTGATCCTTCCACTGCTAATGTGATTGTTAGGTGATAGTTCTTTTGAGACTCTAGGACGATATTGCGGGCTTTTTAACAAATTGGGTATGTTTCTGGAAAATTAGTCGTTTCTGTCAAATCTCAAATACTTTAGATTGAAAATGGAGCTCATCCCATTTAACACTACGTGTCCCAAGTTTTATTTAAATCTTTCGTATCCTCGCAGTAGGCCCATACTATCCAGTTTGAGAGACAGTACAATCAGTCCTAGTAGCATTGCCATCTCTTTTTTTTTACTGTTTTAGAAAGGTATTTTAAGCTAATATAAATCAAATCTCCTACAATTCCTATCAATGAAGTCATATGAATGTTCTCTGATACCAAACATCTAGGTATGCTAATGAACAATTCCACAGACAAAGCTCTATTCAATAATTATATAAAGAAAATAATCTATTTTACCAACCTGCTAATGAAACACTCTATAAATATCTAACTTCACTTTTTGGCAGTGGGAACACGACAAATTCAACCACAATAGATGAGATCTGACCTATTTCTACATTTTTAGGATTGATTCTTCAGGTGGTCTCCTTTAAGTTGAATCAAATATCTAACTATAAAAATTATTATAAAAATTAAAATTATTTGAAGTTAAATATCGACAATGACAAAAAGTGACGTCCTGTCAATGAATTAAATATGACAATACCTACTTGAAAAATGTTCACCTTTTATGTAAAAGTTTTTTATATTTTTAGGTATTAATAATATTGTGTGAACTAACTACTCAGTGTAATTCAACGCAGGTTGGGGCTTTTGTCCACTGAGTAGTTAGTTTCACACAATATTATTAACACTTAAAAATATAAAAAAACATTACCATCTCTGTTTGAAACACCCTGTATAAATAATATATTTTTGTGTACCTTTATTTCTAAAGTCTATTATAATATTATTATTCATAAGATAAAACAAACAACTCAGACTTTTCTTATCGACTTTATAATAACAGTCATTTGCATTTCATTGTCATGCAGAAAGTTACCAAGGAAATATTTAGCAGTCCTTTATAGTATCGTTAACTAAAAAATGTATCCGTATTTTATTTCTGATTTCGTTTGAAACAGTTTCAAATATAAATCGCATATGAAATTTGAAACTGTAATACAATCGTAAATCAACATAAATCTCATAAAGTGCCTATAACAGTGGCGGTTCGCCGTGTGAAGCGGATCAAGCAAAAATTCACCTACTCAAATTCAAATAGTTGTAAATGTCCGTTTAAATTTTAAATATTTATAATTTTACATGATTTATTATTTTATAACAAAATGCTTTACAAATGCAAAAAAAAACGTACAAACCTTATCATTTTTTATTTGCCGCGAATTTTAATGCCATACCTCTTACGATATTTAACCGTGTGAGGCAGAATAAATATGACCTTGAATTTGCCTACCCATTATTATGTTTTTAGCTTCGAGTATACATCGTATCGCATCAAACGACGAATGGCAGGGGATGAGCCACCCCTCCATGACGCAAAATAGTGAAAATATCTCAGGCTGCTTCTGCTCGCTGGCTGGAAAGTGGAAGCAAGAAGCAGCGAGCGGCGAGGTTATGGTTTCTCCTGCTTCGAGTCTCGCGACAAGAATTCAGACGACTTATGTCATAGGAACAAATGAATAATTCATTATATTTTCATCAAAATATTTAAGATACTGCATCTGATAGTAATAAAACTGTACACTACATTAAAAGTTTGCATTATACAGGGTGATCGCGATATAATGGGCCAAAATTCATGACTAGATTCCTGACGTGAAAATATTGCCATATGGACAAACTCACCTTAGTCCAAAAGTTGATACTTACAGAGATACAGGGTGTTTAATGCAAAATATTATTTTATTTTTTTCTTATTTATTTCATAATAAATGCTCATATCGAGATGAAATTTTGGTGTTAGGGGTTTTCTGGTGCGAGAGATTGAAATATATCCATGGTTTGATTGTAGCTCATAAAGAGCACCACCTGCGCTAGGTCGAATGCGTTGAAAACGACAGAAATATTTTATCTTTCAAAAATCTAATTCTTAAGTAGCAAATTCTGATTTTACAACTTCTTTTACACAAAAAAGCTATACTTTTTGATAGTCGCTATCTTGCACCGTTCTCAAGATATTTAGCTTTGGCAATTCGAGTAATCAAAAAGAACAAGAGTTTGTTTCAAATTATAAATTGTGATGAACAATTGAATATCGAATATTACAATAAATGTTCAACATGTCCGCCTCCAACTTCAATACATTTATTAACGCGTTTGTTCAAAGACTGCCATATTTTAAATTAGATATTCTTGTTACGAAATGATTCGGCGGCATTTACAATTTTCTGCCATAGCTCTTCGCGGGTGTTTATAGTTTCTCTATAGACAACTGATTTCATGTAGCCCCAGAAACAAAAATCCATAGGATTAGAGTCAGGACTATGAGGAGGCCATAATATTCGACTCCCATGACCGATCCATCGATCCGGAAAGATGTGGTCAAGATAGTTCCGTACTCTGACAGAATAATGAGGGGGAGCTCCATCTTGCATGAAAAATAGATTTTGCCGTGTATTCAGTGGTAAATCGTCCAGGTAGTCAACTAAATGGTGCTGCAGGAAATCTAAATACAAGTCACCATTTAGATTTGGAGGAAGCTCATGTTGACCCAAAAGGTGATTTCCTATGATTCCGCACCAAACACCAAATTTATCTTAAATTCATGTTGGAAGTGACGCTCACTGACTACGTGAGGATTTTCATTATCCCATATGTGCTTGTTTCTAAAATTGAAAATTCCTCGACGAGTAAAGGTCGCTTCATCAGTGAATACTACATTACCCAAAAATTCCTGGTCAAGGTTTTGCTGATTGCGCATAAAATGAGCAAATTGTAATCTAGCTGGTAAGTCTACTGCTAAAAGATTTTGCACGGGTGTAAAATGGTAGGAATATAAATTTTCCTTGTAAAAGATTTTGAGAACTGTTGTTTTACTAACACCTGTTTCTCTAGCTACCTGCCTGCTGCTAACTTCTGGATTTCCTGCCACTCTTACTAAAATTTCTTCTTCTCGGTGAGCTGTAACAGTACGCCCTGCGTTGTCTCTTTTAGGACGAAAACTATCAGTTTCTCCAAGTCTATTAAAAAGTTCTTGAGAAATAGTTTCCGATTTGGTTGCCTTCTATTCGGATACAAATCTGAATACCGACGAAGCGCTCGACGTCCAACATAATCTGATTGCGCATAAACGCAAACCATATCGCGCATTTCTCCATTTGAAAATAAATTATAGCGTGGCATGTTATCTCGCACTACGATTTAGATCATAAAGTAAAGAATACTTTTAATAAGGCACGAATAATACTGTAATACTACTGACAGCACTAAGCTAAGTGGAAAATGTCAAAATTGGATTTTAACATAAGCCTACTTGAAAATTTTTGTCTATTTGTAATTGAATGCAAATACATTGGAATTTTCAATGGCAAATTTTACGAGAACGGTGCAAGATAGCGACTATCAAAAAGTATAGCTTTATTGTGTAAAAGAAGTTGTAAAATCAGAATTTGCTACCTGAGAATTAGATTTTTGAAAGATAAAAAAGTTCTGTCGTTTTCAACGCATTCGACCTAGCGTAGGTGGCGCTCTCTATGAGCTACAAGCAAACCATGGATATATTTCAATCTCTCGCCCCAGAAATCCCCTAACATCAAAATTTCATCTCGATATGAGCATTTATTATGAAATAAATAAGAAAAAACTAAAATAATATTTTGCATTAAACGCCCTGTATCTCTATAAGTATCAACTTTTGGACTATGATGAGTTTATCTTAATCGCAATATTTTCACGTCAGGAATCTAGTCATGAATTTTGGCCCATTACATCGCGACCACTCTGTATATTGAACTAAATTGTAAAAAATGATTGTTTTTAACGCAACCAAATATCGAAAATTACGTTGACAATAAAAACAAATGTGTAACGTCAGCCGTGACGTAAGACGTCTGAATTCTTGACGCGAGTTTAGTAGTGTCATTGTTTTGCAGTTTTATTTTGTGAACACCATGTTTCCATGACCCTATTTCTGTTATTCTAGAAACTCCATTTTCTAGACGGGCTAAAGGTACGGATTCGCTGGTGCGACTGCGGCTGCGGCTCGCGACTGCGACTCGTCGCCGACCAATAGTCAGTCTAAATGCTGTAGTTGATGAGAACATTCAGACTGCCTATTGGTCGGTGACGAGTTGCAGTCGCGAGCCGCAGCCGCAGTCGCACCAGCGAATCGGTACCTTAACGAAGATAAACAGCTAACAGTTTCTACGTTGGGAAAGGTGAATGCCTGTATTATGTGTAAATAAATAAATTATAGTTTAAAAAAACTAAAGAAATACGCTTTAATAGCAAACCGAACTAAAAAGTAGAAAATAATTTTGAAGTATCAAGAGTTTGTATTACAGCAATAGAAAATTCTGACAATCAATTACAACTAATTAATTGGAAATAAGCTTAAATTAGAAATTAAATTATTAATAAAATACTTCAATTATAGTAAAAAAAGCGTGGGGTGCTTGATATTAAATGTTAGAATTATTTCAGTAGTGTAGCTGTTTATAAAATTAGTCATTAAGAAAATATAGTAAATTGCACCCCACGCTTTTTTACTATAATTACATTATAATTTTACAAAATTTTAGATTCAAAACCTTCTTCAAAATATTTGCCAAAATTTTCAAAATAAAATTTCTTTGAATTTGAAAATTTACTTGTTTTTCAAAATTTTTAAATTAAATTTTTTTTCAAAATTTTTCCAAAATATTTGAATTTTAAAATTTTTGAATTGAAAATTTTTTCCGAAAATATTTGAATTTTATTTTAAATAATCAAATTTTTATTTATTTCTAAAATTTTTTAATTTTGATTTTATATAATTCCAAAATCCAATATTATTAACAAAATTTTGTATTTCGAATTTTTTTAAATTTTAAAATGTATTTTTTTTCCAAAAAATTTTTGACAATTTTTCATTTTTTTTATGTTTAAATTTAAAATTTCGGTTAAAGTTCAGTTTCGTTTCCATTCCAAGTTTTGCAATGTCATTTTTTACAATTTATCTAGAAGTTTATTAATTTAAAATTAATTCAAACTTATTTTTTTAACTATTCCTATCATTTTTTTCTCAGTCTCAAATTATTAAAAAAAAAATTAGAAGTGGTCCATTATAATAAGTTAGACTTAATAATTCAATAATTTGCAAAATATATGTAGAAAAGTTCCGTAACGACATCTATCGTATCATAATCGTACTATTAATTTTCTTTAAATATACTCTAGTGGTAAGAATTCTTTTTACTTATATCGGTAAAGAAGAATGTCATTTACCATCGTTCTATGGATTGTATACACTTACGTTCATGTAAAAACCAAAAAATATTTTTTTAGATGACACTAAGTCTAGGAAAATATGACGTCTATTTAAACGTTTATGTTTGTCATGATGACAAATCGCTGTAGTAGAATGACAGATGAATGCAATAAACATTTTACTGCACTAATGCAATAAAGAACCACTTTTTCCACTAAATATAGTTCAATAAAGTTTTGTTTTTTGCATGAACGTAGAAATATATATATATATACTTTAAATTGTAACTTCTATGTATACTTTAAGTAAGTATCTACAACAGCAGATACCTCTCCAATCTTAATTTAAAAAATCCTGCTCCCTATTTTTGACGATGCTGAACACGAATCTAAAATTAGTTTTATGCGGTTTAGTCCAGTTTGCAAAAAAACAACTTACCTAGTGTAAGTACACCGATAATTCTTGAACTTATATGCCCCCCTGTCTGCTAAAAACCATTTTTTACGGAACTTAGTTTTAGAGAATAACTATTTTTGCACCCCAAACTTGTAATGTTTGGTTTCAGAGTAGTTGACCTTGAAATCATGTAAATTTTTGCCTACGGCGAACATAACTTTATATTTTTTCTATTTCTACATCTCTGCTTCACCTTCATTTGTACCTACGAGCCGCCACTGGCCTATAATGCAACAAAACGGTATATTTTGAACTCGATTACACGGATATTTTGCTGCTGTTTCATTCATGAAGGACATAATCCTTCTGGAACCTGCAAACACGTTTTTGACAGCAAAAAATCCGAATAAAATGATACATTACTGAAATAGCTAACTCAGTGTAAAGTATGTTGCCTGAAAATATTAA
Organism: Monochamus alternatus; assembly: GCA_037114965.1. Taxonomy (NCBI): domain Eukaryota; kingdom Metazoa; phylum Arthropoda; class Insecta; order Coleoptera; family Cerambycidae; genus Monochamus; species Monochamus alternatus. The sequence continues at coordinate 113,833,536 of CM073426.1, forward strand.
TATGGTTAAATCAGCGATATTTGATTTCCGCTTGCTTACAAAGTGAAACGTAAAACAGTTGAAAGTGTAGTATTTTGTAACATACAACAATAACTGGTTTTTGTATTGAAGTTTCTCAGATGCATAAAATAATATGATGGTTGTAAAAGTATTCCTGTCTGATTGAATTTATTGAGAAACCGGAAAATATACTGCCCTTAACATCTGAAGTAAATAAGAGAAATCGGTATCAAATTTTATGCTTCTTTCTATTGGTCGTATACTGCGTATACTACAATAAATTGTCTGGGACGAAATTTGATGTTATTGCTTTCCACATAGTAAACCCTGGTGTAAACTATAAAATAAGCCATGTTTTTCTTTAAGCGTAGATCTAAAATTTTTATTTGAAATGAATATCACAAATGAAAGATGCCTTGCTGCATGAGATACTAGTAATATTAGTATCTAGATGAGACCCTGTATATATTTTTATCTCACTTATGCATTCTTTACATAATATTAATATTATAATAACTTAGTTGCTTGCCTATGTAAAATAATCGCTGAAATAACAAAATAGCATTATATAAACTCAGACTGTAAACAAATTGAGTCAGATTCAAGTAATAAGGAGTTAAGTGCACAACAAGTGAGTCTTGTGATATCTCTGTGAACGTTCCCACTTCACTGGTGCAGTCGACGAGGATTGGAATCAAGGTCAACGATAAACAGCTGAATGTGTGCCTGATAAGCAAACAATCGCCACCTTCGTGCACCAACATTCCACACCAAGAGAACACAGTAAGTACTCATTCCTCCTGTTACTTTTCTCATTGTTACCGAAATCTCACTGCCCGATTGGCAAAAAATTGACTTGATTAGTCATTAGTGTTAAGAAATTGATCCGATTGATCACTAGAATTAAGAAACAACTCAAACAAAAATTCAAACAAACAGTCAAACAATCACTTCTCTTAGTGTAGATCATTTCAATGCTAAGCAGACAAAGTCTCCAAGACGCAAACAGGAACTTGAACGAAATCTTAGATAACACGATGCCTCCACCGGAACACAGATTAGATACTCAGCTTTTAAAATTATACATTGATACTGTTCCATTCTTTGACGGAAATAATTTGGTTCTTCATTCATATATAAAATCGGTACGCAGCACTTTTTCGAATTTTCCCGATGATCCACAACACGTTACGCATAATCTCATATTACAAGCAGTAAAAAATAAACTTAGAGGTCGCGCTCAAAATTTAATAGCCAGCCGAACTGATTTCACAACGTGGATACAAATTGAAAATCTATTAAAATTAACATTCGGTGATATACGCGATTTACAATATTTAACACATCAACTCACTTCTCTAAGACCAAATAGAAATGAACGTCCATATGACTTCGGATTACGCTTACAGGAACTAAGAGCTATAATAATCATGAAAATTAGTGATGATTTCCCAGATCCACAGGTTAGAGATTTACAAATTGGAAATTACAACAATATTACAAAAACGATTTTTATTACAAATTTGCCGACAAATTATCAAACAATTATTCGATTAAAAAATCCAGCTACTTTAGAAGATGCTTTAAATTATGTTTTAGAGGAAGAAGAATTTCAAAATTTTGCAAAACTCTACCAAAACAGATCTCCTTTTACAAATTCAAAACCTAACAGTCAAAATTTAAATCAACATAAAAATGTCAATCCAAATCTTAATGCAACTTTTCAGAATCAAATGCCACAAGTTAATAGAAATAATCAGCCCCAATTTTCTTCACAACCAATGCAACCTAAATTTCCTTCACAACCAATAAACATACAACCGCGACAAGTAAAACCATCTTTCCCTAATTATAAACAAACATTTGTACATCCAAGCAAACAAAATGTATGGAAACCTAATCAAAATAACAATCTACCAAAACCGACTCCAATGTCAGGAATACCGTATACCAGTCAACCGAAACCAACACCAATGTCAGGAATTAGTCATCAACAGATGCACAATACGGAAGTTACAGAACACATGCCCCCTTATGCAACTAGACACTACCAAGATATGCAAGCTTATGATCAAGAAAGATATGAAGACGTCACATTGGCAACGTATGGAGAAAACTACGAAAATCAGGAATATGAAGAAACACAAGAAACGCAATATGAAGAAAACGATCAACAAGAACAAAATGGAAATTTTCTGAATGCCGAGATAACAGAATACCCGACGTAAATGCAATCAATGGCCTTCCTTATATTAACGTAACTTTAAAAAATAAAAGATACAAACTTCTTATAGATACAGGATGTTCTTTCTCAATCATTAAACCAGCGATCATTGAACAAAATTTTCCTCAAACTATTTATATAGACCCTATTACCTTACAAACATGCACTGGAAAAACAAAAGCTGTATATAAAGCAACAATACCACCATTTTAAGAATTTCAATCTGACATACCAATAAATTGTATTTTATACGACTTTCACAATTACTTTGACGGACTTATAGGACTACAAGAACTGATCAATGCAAAATTAAATATCAACTTTTCGAACCAAACATTAGAAAATGAACACGTACAAATCCCACTTTATGTAAAAGATGATTTCAACTTACACTTACTTACAAATCCCTGTTACAACAGAAAACGGACCAGTAATAATACCCGAATTTCGATCAGAAAAATTTTACGTTCCAGAAATATTATCTACAAGTGCAAATTTCCTTGCCCAAATAGAAGTTCACAATTTGACAAATGGTTTCTTTCAACGAACCACAAAAATCATTACCATTCAATGAAGAAGAATATGAAATATTCGATTGCAAAATTATACCAAATGAAATAAATCCCAAAATAAAAATACAAGATCACATTCAGACAAATCATTTGAACAACGAAGAAAAGCAAGCAATAGAAAGTTTATGTCAAGAATACTCTGATATTTTCCAAAACCCTTCAGATAAATTACCATTCACAAATACAATAAAACATGAAATTAAAACTACTGACGAAACACCCTGCTATACAAAGACTTACCGATACCCACACATCTATAAAGAAGAGGTCCAAACACAACTATACAAAATGATAAAATAATACGCCCAAGTATATCACCATGGAGTTCCCCAATATGGGTAGTACCAAAAAAGACAGATGTCTCCGGCAAGAAAGAATGGAGAATAGTAGTAGACTATCGCTCATTAAATTCAAAGACAATTACAGATAGATATCCCATCCCTAACATCACGGACATTCTAGATAAATTAGGTAGAAGCTGTTATTTTACAACTTTAGATCTCGCCTCTGATTTCCACCAAATCGAGATGGCACCAAATTCTATTAAAAAAACAGCATTCAATACAGAGCATGGGCACTACGAATTCCTTACGATGCCCTTTGGTCTTAAGAACGCCCCTAGTACATTTCGGAGAATGACTGATAACGTTTTAAGACAACATATCAACAAAACTTGCCTAGTATATCTCGACGACATTATTGTTTTTTCAACATCACTCCAAGAGCATATCGCCAACCTAAAAAGAATCTTCCAGACTTTAAGAGAAGCAAACCTTAGAATACAATTAGACAAATCGGAATTCTTAAAGAAAATTTATTAAAAATTTCGCAAAGATTACCAAACCTCTTACACAATGTTTAAAGAAAGACCACAAAATAGAACTCACTTCAGAATACATATCATGCGTTAAGCATTGCAAAACCTTGTTATTAAATGAACCAGTATTAGCATATCCAAATTTTGAAAAACCTTTTGAATTAACAACAGATGCTTCGAATTATGCCATAGGAGCCGTACTCTCTCAAAATGACCGTCCCATAGCATATGCCTCAAGAACTTTAAATCCAGCTGAAACAAACTATGCTACAATCGAAAAGGAATTACTTGCAGTAGTATGGGCCTGCAAATATTTCAGACCTTACCTATACGGAAGAGAATTTACCATCTACACAGATCATAGACCACTGGAATGGCTATCAAACCTAAAAGCCCCAAATACCAGACTTATTCGTTGGAGACTACACCTAGAAGAATTCAATTACAAAATCAAATACAAACAAGGAAAAACTAATCACGTAGCAGATGCCCTATCAAGAATTAAATTAGATAACAACCCTCAAGAGATAAACGCAGTTACACAAGCTACTACAACACCATTAGAAGATAATCTCATATCCATGTTAAACAACGTCGATGAAATACCAGATGTTGATGAAGCCAGCTTAAAAGAAGTACTAGAAACATTAGTTCCAGGAACATCTACAGAAGACGACATTGAAAATCAAATTCCACAGACTATTATAAAACAAATTCCAAATCAAGACGACGAAATTGCTACAATTCATTCCGCACAAGAAAATCCCATTCAAGAATTCCCATATACTGAAAAATGTGTAAACCAGTACGTGAATCAAATCATAATTACTGAATCAACAAACAGTATGGCAAACTTCACTATCCATGAACCAATTTTTAATAATACAAGACATAAAGTTACTTTAAAATCAAACAGTACAGAAGAAGAGATTATAAAATTATACTGTATGTTTTTCAGAACGAACAAAGACAAATGCGATCCGTGCAAACTTATCATAAATTTATTCACTATATAAATTTGAATCCAATACAAATCGAACTAAATAATACAAAAACACAACTATTGCAACCAATAGTAAAGTTCAAGATATGAATAGAAAAACAACTGACACTGGATTGTTAACATCAATCACGCAGGCACTGCAACTAGTCTCTGAAACAAAAACAAAACTAGAAAACTTGGCACCACAAAAATTACGTATCAAACGAGGTTTATTAAATATAATAGGTACCGGACAAAATTGGCTATTTGGAACGATGGATAATAACGATCGAAAATCAATAAACAAAATTAAATGAAAATAATAACCGCATTGAATATCAAATGAAAAATCAAATTAGTCTAACAAACAAATTAATAGAAGACTATAATAGAACAGTAACAACTCTATCCCAAAATCAGAAAGCTATTCAAAAATTTCTAACTCGAACCATTACGGAATTTAATGAAAAATTTACACAAGTGTTATCCACGATTTCAATTCAAAATATTCTATCTCAATTATTTGTAAATTTAAATTATATTAATGAATTCTTAGACGAATTGGAAAATGCTATTACATTTGCATCATGGAACTTAGTTCACAATTCAATTTTACCAAAACAAAGTTTATTTTATATTTTAAATAAAGCAAAAGAATTATACGATACACAAGGTATTCTAGAGCTGGATCATTTTCAAAATTACTATTCATATTTAGATACTTCAGTATACTATACTGACAATTCAATTGTATTTGTAATTAATTTGCCAATCTTGACAAATGAGATTTACTCCTACTATCACACAATCCCAGTTCCTGTGCATAACCTAACTATTATTCCAAAAACCCCATACATTGGAATGAGCACTGAAACTTACATCACAACGGTGCAAAGCTGTCCAAAAATTGAAGAAACATTCATCTGCAACTCATTAAGCCAACCTCATGATAACAGTTGCATAGTTCAATTAATATCCAAGGCCGACCATAGTTCCTGTCATGTACACCACGTAACAGCTACTAAACCATTAGTCAACATGACAGAAGAAAACCAAATATTAGTTGTTCCAACCAGTGTAATGCAAATTCCGGATTGCCGAGAAGGAATGCAACTATTAAGACAACCAGCAGTCCTTACTCTACCCAAAGGTTGTACTACAACTATAGCCAATCAGAGATTTACCTCGACAAATACAAAAACAGTAACTCCAGTTACCAAAAATCAAACAATCACAACTATGGAATCTCACCATAAACAAAAATGTACCATTAACCTTGAAAGAAACTGATACAACTGGAATTGACACTCTAATGAAGCTGTCAAGAACTACCAAAGCAGATCAGTCATTTATGGAACCTGCCAGCACTCTAGACTCCTTGAACTATTGGCTGATCACCCTAATTATAGTGATATGCCTAATCATCATCGCCAAAATTTATAAAAAATACAGAAAACGATGTTCAGTCCCAATCAGTTGCTGTCCAAATTGTTGTCTGAACCGTTCCAGGAATAGAAATTCCCCAACAGTCCAATTCAACCCATCATCAGAAGACGATGCCCAAACTTCGGCGGGAGGAGTAATATTAGTATCCAGATGAGACCCTGTATATATTTTTATCTCACTTATGCATTCTTTATATAATATTAATATTATAATAACTTAGTTGCTTGCCTATGTAAAATTAAATCGCTGAAATAACAAAATAGCATTATATAAACTCAGACTGTAAACAAATTGAGTCAGATTCAAGTAATAAAGAGTTAAGTGCACAACAAGTGAGTCTTGTGAAATCTCTGTGAACTTTCCCACTTCACTTACTTAAATCTATATAGAGTAGGTACAATATTTGTGTTTATATTAATATTATTTTCCAAAACAGTTCGTTAAAAAACTAAATTCAATGAAATATGCAAGCTAACTACACATGCGGTCATTTTATAGCGTATTTGCAGTTTCAATTTATTCTGGAGCACTGATTTCAGTTTAAATGTTTGATGATAAAGCGTAAACTGAATAGTGGATTGAATGTATCATTGCCTTTTATCCATCGTCTATATTTAAAAAAATCTGCTTTTCATGTTTAAATGGAATTCAGCAGAACAAAAATATGAACATATTTTATTCTTCAGGAAATAGCTTGGCATGGAATATCTGCATATATTTTGTGCATACAAGTCAATTGTGTACTAATTTCAAACATTACGCTTTTATTTATTTTAGTATACACTTCCCAACAGATTACAAATCCAATTACAAGGTAGAACAAATAAAAAGAAAAAATAAATAAAACACAATAATATACTGCTAGAAATATACTTAATTTTAAAAAAATTATAAAATCTATTAAATTAATTTACAAGTTTTAATACTGAGATACAAAGTGTTTATACAGGGTGTCCGGAATATGAGTACCTTAAATTTGTGATATGATAAGTTGTACTAAACAAAACATATTTTACTTAACAATTTGACCAACGGTAACAGAATTACGATAGCAAACAGGTCTTGAATATGAAAAAAGGTCGGTCACGTACTATCTTAGGACTGTTATGTATTTATACATAATAATTACAAATAGATACACCTAACCCTATGTACTTACTGTGAATGGTTTTCATAGAGCTCTATTCATAACACAGAATAATAGTTACAAACAAGTCTTTAAAATGACTTCTGTTTCTGACAAGAAGCGTTTACCGTACAAACGTCTCGTAGCCAGTGACTTTTGTCTAGATTCGCCGTAAATTAACGTGGCATACAGCTGATTGTTCCATTTTTGTTTATGTACACTCACAAACATAAAAAAAAACTAGACAAAAATGAATCACACTAACTGTACGCACCATTATAACTAATATTACTTTTAGGTTATCACCAGCAGCCTGGCGCTGCAACGTTGTCGAACGTTACAGTATATTACAATTTTAACGAATTTCTCGAAAACTTCAATTGTTTACTTATTAATTCTAATCCAAAAATCAAATTATGTTACAGGTGCTTTTGCTTAACCTTAATTGTACTTTAGTTTGTAATTTCGTAAGGTAGCTTTGCATATTATTGTAGTTCTATTTTTATTTTTGAAATATATTTGTAGACAAACTATTCGTTATTTTTGTGTTAAAAGTTCTTTATTGCTTTTAGTCAGATGTTAGATATATAAGTCCTTAAAATTACGGCACTCATATTCCGGACACCCTGTATAAGTTTAATACTTTCAGCTAATCAGGTTGTCTGCAGTCGAATGCGTTGCTTCGTTGTCTCCTCTACCCTATCCCGACAAATTTGTTTAATTTCTTTAGTTCTCATCTCACGATACCTCTCGGGTTAAGTGGTGACTATCGGTGCTTGATTTCTAACAATACATATATAGGATGTTTCAGGACACTCATGCAAGTAGAAATATTCGGATAACCCCAAAAAATGCACATTTATCCCTCCAAAGCCTGTTTCAAATTTCGAGTCGATATCTTTAAAACTCTTTGAAACAATTAATAAAAATAAATAAAAAATTAAAATTTAAACACTCTGTATCTCGGAAACGAAGCATATTTCGATCTACGTTTATATAAACTTTTTTCACAAAATAACTTCGGCAACCACCCCCTAAAATATTTTGCACTTATTTACAAACACCCTGTGTATAGTAATAATAGTAAAATGAAAAAAATTACAAATGCAACGCTTTTAAAAATGGTAAACTGCAGGACACCAGATCAAAATGTGTATCACATACGGTGCGGCTATAAAGATAAGATGTTGCAGTTGATCTTCCTTTTATAAATAATAATAACATGCCTTTATTTACATTTAAGTAAATTAGAAAATAGTTAATAGTGGCTGCTCATACAACCACCCATATTAAAGTAATATTAGAAAAAATAGTAGTAACAAGTCGCAAAATACTTAAGGTATTGATTATAAACTGTTTAATTTTTTATTGAAAAGCGTGAATATTAGTGGTTCCTCTGTCTGATATCATGAGGCAAAGAGAAAGCTAAAAATATTGGGGTAAGAGAAGCATCGATGAAACATTACAGAGCTATGTCTACGGGTAAGTAATAATTCTCTATGACAAGTAATACGATCATGAACATCACTGTTTTTAAGAAGATTATTAGATAAATATTCAGGCATATTTAAATTTATAACTTTAAAAACAAAACAAGCTAAAATGTGATTTAAATCGTTCGCCTAGTGCAAACCAACCAGAGTCTCTGAGGGCACCAGAAATATGATCATATTTTCTTAAGTTATAATAAAACCGCAAACAGTCATTTTGTACCTTTTGAAGAATATTTTTGTCAACTGTAGTAAAGCAGGCCAAAACACAAAATCGCAATATGATAGTAAAGATAAAATTAAACTATCAGTCAACCTTAATTTGATGTCCTGGGGCAGAACTTCCCTATAACTATATAAAATTTTTAAATTGAGAAAACACTTTTCGTCGAAGATTTTTACACTCATTGACTGGTGTAATAACTGTATCATTGATCTTAATTAAAATTAAATGATGACAACCTAACACAAGTAGCTGAGTTTTCACTTCATTAAAAATGAAATCGTGCTGAATGGAAAATTTACAACTAATGTCTAAATCTAACTTGATGTTGGAAATGGCAGCCTCCAAATCATTATATAAACAAGAATAATATAATTGCGTATCATCAGCATAATTGTGTACGGAACAAAAATGTAAATAACGTGACAGGTCGGAAGTATATACAGAAAACAACAGGAGCCCATACATACTTCCCTGGGAAACACCTTTACTTATAGGAAGAAATTTTGAAGACGCATTAGACATACTCACTCTTTGACGTCTCAAATTTAGATAATTACTGAAAAAAATGAACGCCACATTACCAACCCCAAAGTGCTTAACCTTGATGAACATAGTGGAATGATTTATTGTGTCAAACGCCTTGCTATAATCTAACAAAACTAAAAAAAGAAGATTTATTGGCATCATGGGCACGGAACAATTCATCACTAACTTTAAGTAACGCCGTTGTTGTACTGTGATTACTTCGAAATCCCGATTGTGTATCAGATAAAATTTTATTCATGGTTAGAAATTTAGTAAGTTGTTCACAGACGATTTTCTCAAGAATTTTAGATAATACAGGCAGAATACTTATTGGCCTAAAATGAGAAAGTGCCGATGGGCTCCCAAGTTTAGGAACTGGAATAATATTAGCATTTTTCCATACACTAGGAAATTGTCCAGATGAAAGGCATTTGTTAATTATAAACGTAATATGGTCATTTAAATAGGGTGTAATAAATAACATTTTTAACGAAATTCCATCGGAACCAATGGCATTTGTTTTAATTTTAAACAAGAGCTTAGACACGGCATCAGAATTAACTAACTTAAACTGAAAATTATTAGTAATGCCAGGTGTTAACATAAGATGATTCAAAGATATCATCCTTAACTCGATAACATAAATCCGTGTTGCTCGTCCATGTTAATTGAAGAGTGGAAATTGAAAGGGTCTAAGTGTCAAAAACAGTTTTGAGATAATCAAGAAAAACTAAATAAAACTCGGATAACTTTCATAAGTAAACGTTTATGAACATGACAAACTAAAACAATGAACACTGAAGGTTTATTAACAAAACTTGGCAAACTAAACATTGTACTACAACAACATGTTTAAAAGTGTGACATTAGGAAAAGACGGGAAATGGCCAAGTGCCATAACTACTGATGTTTAAAAAAGAAACATACATAAAACACCTTTTCGTTCTTCTTTTGTAATACTAAATCATTCATGTCTTTAATCTGAAGTAGCTGTCTGTAGAAGCGTTGATGTTCTGGATTTTTAAGATAAGAAATCATGCTCCGAAGAGATTTTTTGTATTATCCGATACCTTGCTTTCTGATGGCAACTTCATTATATTGTTCTGTCTAAGTCCAGCTAAAGTTTTCCCTTTCTTTAAAACATTAACTTGCACTGCTTCTTCAAGATCGGAAAATGAATTTCTTATCCTAATAAGTGTTGCTCACATGCAACTATCGACATACACGAGATGTTTCTATAAGGTTAAATTTTATTCTTTTCACTTAGAACCTTTCATAGGACATAAAGCATGGTACATAGAATGTTTCTATGTGAAAAACTTGATTTCGGAAAATATGGCACTTAGGCCCTTTCTAATTTCCACTCTTCAATTATGGTTATAGGTCTATAATTTTTAACCACTTGCTTGCCACTTTTGAAAATCATAAAAATATCAAATTTCAATGCATTGGGATATACAGGGTGATTCAGAAGTTATCCAAAAAAGTAATTGAGAATGTTCAACATACATGTACAAATATGGTAATGCAAAAAAAAAATATATGCATTCTGAAAACTATTTAAAAATATTTAATTGCACGCCGCTGGAATCTGGTCTACAGAGTTAGATGACAATGCAAACTAGCGAAGTCGCAAAAAAAACCCTCCGTGAAGTCCTGAAGTTCTGTGATTATACCGACACCGGCGCAAGAAAGATTTGCAGTGTTTTTACTTTAAAATAAACTTAAAGATAGATAGATCTAACCAAAGCGATGTGCCTTTAAAATGTATAAAATTTTGTTACACTAATTTTGAAAAATTGCGGTGCTCGATCACTATTAGAAATATGAAATTTATAAAAAAAATAGAACATACCTTATTATAATAATAAAAATAAATAATAAACGCTCGATTTCTACCAACTTATTAAATTTTACCCATTACATTCTGGAGGCTTTTGAGCAGGGGGTGCAAGTGGATACGATATACACGGATTTTCGCAAGGCTTTTGATAAGGTTGACCATGACGTGTTAATAAATAAGCTTTGCGCATCTGGAGTTACGGATTCTGTGATCGCGTTGATAATATCATATCTTCAAGACAGGAAGTTTGTTGTGAAATACTATGGTTTTTTTTCTGATGAATGTAGAGCTAATTCGGGTGTACTCCAAGGGTCTAATTTGGGGCCACTCTTATTTTTATTTTTTATAAATGATATAACTGACATATTACAAAATTCGAATTGCTTGATGTTTGCAGACGACCTAAAGTTTTACAAACGTATCGAATGCCCTAATGATGCTATTTTACTCCAACATGATATTGATGCGGCTTTTGAATGGAGTCGTACTAATAAACTTGATTTCAATGTTCAAAAATGCTATAATATAACTTTTACTCGTAATAAGCAAACGATATCTTATCGCTATAAAATGAATAACGTTGAATTAAGCAAACAAAATTTTGTCAAAGATTTAGGTGTAACTATTGATTCCAAACTATCATATAAAATGCACATTGAAAATATAACCGCCTCAGCATATAAAGCCTTAGGTTTCGTGATAAGAGAATCAAAAAATTTTCAAAACATCAATTCAATTATCTCTCTTTATAACAGTTTAGTTAGGCCCAAACTTGAATATGCTTCGCTGTTATGGCATTCACAACCTGGAATATATACAGAGAAGGTAGAAAAAGTTCAGAAGAAGTTTCTAAGATTCATCTATTTTAAAAAATATAACAGGCCTCCGGATTACAATGTTATTCGGACTGTTCATTTGTGTAAAGAGTTTAAAGTGAATACATTATATAATCGGCGTGTCATTGCAATGCTCCTGTTTGGATACAAAATAATAAACTCTCTTATCGATGACTCATATTTGTTGTCCTTGATTTGTGTTAATACCCATCTTAGAAATACTAGAATGCATGAACTTCTCTACATCCCCATTCGTAAGACAACCCAGTTTGCACCCCTTCTGATACTGTTTCGTCTAGTTAACCAGGTTTCCTCTAAGAATAGTGTGGATCCCTTTGAATCCTTTGGTGTTTTTTTAAAAACCATAAAAAATATATATTCGATTGATAATCTGTAATTACTCCTCTGTTAGTGTTATCTGCTGTATTTATGTTTAAATACTGTACCTGTGCTATGCTATGATATATTACTATTTGTATTGTATTTTGCTATTACTTACGTACTTTCCATGTAATTAGGCAATGATGCCTGTTTGGAAGCAATAAATAAATAAATAAATAAATAATACTGTTTAAAATGTTGTTCCTCGGCTTGTACTTGTACACACATTTGGGTACGCCTTATCCAATTTTGCCGTACTAAAGCGAATGTTCCTCCTGGTTTCTGTTCTTGCACACGCAAATTGTTCACGGTAGCTGTGATACGCTCGCCCAAATCCTCGACGGTTTCCACTTCGGTACAGTACACCTCATATTTTAAATTGCTCCACAAGAAGGAGTCAAAAGGGTTTAAATCCGGAAACCACGAGGGCCATGCATCCGGTTCACCTCGTCCAATCCACCATACTCGTGACTTGATGGAGATAATATCGAACATCTTGTCGAAAGTGAGGAGGTGTTCCACCATGTAAAAGCAACATGCCAAGGTTCTCAGCAATTTTTTAAAACCAAATTCCCTGACATTTCTAGGTTTTCCCTGACATACTTTTTTAAAATTCCCTGACAAAAAGCATACAAAATATCATATTTTTTTAAACTTAAACCAAAGTAGGAACAAGTCAAATAATAAGGCATAAATGAGCCCATTCGATGACAAATAAGTGACATGGATATTTAATTTTATTAGAAATATTTATTTCAGTCATTGAACACATTGTACTATGTTAAATATTAACAAATATAAATATTTAGGAAATCTAATAGAAATATGTATAAACAAACACAACAAAAACCAATAAAAATAGATTTTACTACTGAGCAAACAGCTATACAAAAAACAGCTATAAGCTGTTTTTTGCAATGAAATGTATTCAAATCGGTTCAAAACACTATATTTTTGCATTGAAACAGTAACGCTACACAGGTCGCTTTTTAAACCGTGTTTAAAACGTCCACTGAGACCGGTTCCAACTCTTTAGATGCTTTGCTATTGGTCTATGCAGCAGTTGCTAGATAGAGATTTCAAAATCGGTGTGATTTAAATTTTCAGATTTTATGTTTAAAATGATTGATACTTTTATACTTCTTATCTTGTTTATTTAAAACGGAATTGGTTGTAGTTTGTTGTAGGTACCTCTACAAATTTTAACGTATTCTTAGACATTTTAAATTACATTAGAAAAGAATGCTCCAATTATTTTTCTCTCCAAATTTCATTAAACCTGTCACGAACATGTAAGTAATTATTTGTTTTTGGTTTGCAGTTGCTAAAATCAATTCCATGTTTTTGTTGCAGATCTCACACATTTTCAAAATATATATACAAAAACATGAACAGGAAATATATTGTTAATAATTTCTACCACTAATAATCGTTCTATTTTAATCCAAATCTAGTGTAGCTTTGTTATAAATAAATTGTATAAACAATAATCAAAAAGTGTGAGTGTGATGTTAAAGAGAAACAAATATTTGATGACGTTACGTTTTGAAACTATACATTTTCTTGATGCATTACATAAGCAACGTCACCATTGAATGCGTTTTGAAACAGGCGATAAATATGGTTTGTCACAAAAAAAAACAGCTGTACACTCCAGATGTATCCGTTTTTTTATATCAATCTGCGGGTACGTGTGATTAAAGCAAACAGAAATGGGCAACTGGGTGTGTTCATTAAATAAATAATTTAGACACGGCATGAGTAGCGTTCAGAAATTTTTCCTGACGACAATAAAAATTCCCTGATTTTTAACAATTATTGGCACTTTCCCTGACGTTTCCCTGACAAAGTTCAAATTCCCTGACATTTCCAGGTTTTTCAGGTTTTCCCTGACACTGAGAACCCTGCATGCGTTGTCGGACAACTAAGGGTACATTTTCAAGAAGAACGGTCAGGTTTTTTCGAACATATTTGAGATATTGTAAACCATCCATACGATTGGGCAGTATCAACGGTCCAATTAGGCGCTCACAACAATTCCTGCCCAAACCTTCAGTGAAAAACAGTGTTGGAAGTGGTCTCCTTTAGTTTCATGCGGATTTTTGAGTTCCCAAACGTGTGCATTATGAAAGTAATGTATTAGCAGCAGTAAATTGAGGGTTTTCAGCATTTTATTGTAACAACCACTCACAAAACCTAACTCGTAATGGCTAATTCGATGGTAACAGTACTTGAACACGCTGGATATGATATGGATATAACCACACCGTTGACTTATTCACGGATTTTCACGGGCCACATTCAACACTTGTTCTTCAGCTACTAAAATACGTTGCATTCGCCTGAGGCCACCATTTCGTCCACGATTTGCATGTAAATTACCAATATCACGTCAACCTTGCACCACTGCCGCAAAAGTTTCATAATTTGGCGTGTGTACAAGAGCGAAGCTGCCAATGTATTTTGTCTTACTTCACCATAAATAAAAATCATATCCACTAACTCAGCATTGCTATACACATTTTGAAAATTTTAAAAGTTGACACTGCCACGATAAATAAAACAACATTACTCGTTTGTTGGCCACCTACAGAACATATCCCCACTCTAACACTATTCGCCAAACAGACGTGTTTAAATTTTCCGACTGTCGCAGTCGTAATACCAACAATAGGAGCCGAAATAAGAGATACCGATTGCGGGTCTGTTCCCACCGAGCCTAGCTTGAGAATAACCAGGGCAAACAAATAATCCCGGCTAATGCTAGGGATGTGCACTTTAATTCTGTTCCTGGCAGCGACCAGTTACCTAGGTCACTACTCGGAAAATCAATATTTCTTAATTGATAGCACCGACAATAAAAGCCTAAAAACTAGTATGTCAATTCTTTTAGATAAGTTCTGAATCACCCAGTACATCGTTAAAGATAATTCAATAATTTTGATTTTTTTTTATAATGTTGAATTAAAAAAATATTCCACTATATTCGACCAAGACTTAATATTATCGGAAAAGGAATACTGAGATTTATTTCAAAGGCGCCAAGAGTCATGGAAAATTAATATGCCCTGGGTTTATTTTCTTCCTCGTTGTTCCTTATATGAGTCCAAATTAAAACCAGGATCCAGAAAACGGAAATCTTTCTGTAATAACAATAAAAACCGTCCGTCTGTTCCGATATTGAAAATGTCTATACTTCATTAAAGCAGCCCCAATAATATCAGCCCCTTCAATAAATGAACCACCACTCTTTCAATTAATGGAATAAAGAAGGGCTTTTCGAACGAAAGAAAAAATCTCGGTAGCATTGGATAATATATTAATATTTAATTTAATTTAGAAGCGCTTTTGACCGAAAAGGAAAAATATACAGCATACCTACAAAGGTAGGTTAGTATCAGCAAAATTCTCCGGCTTCTCAGACTGTTCTTAAGGGGTCTTGAAACTAGTTTCAAAACACTTATATTATTGTATATTATTATATAGGTAGAGGGTGCAGCGGACCACATACGATATTTCAAAAATCTGTTTATATCAGGTGGAAGGTATCAATTTTTCAATAAAAATTTATCCCCAATAAGTTTTCTCTATCTCTTAAAATAAAAAAGTTAGACAGCCTTTGGGCACTTTACAGTTTTTTTTTGTTATTACTCATAAAGTTGGCCATGGATCTCAAATTTCTTTTTACGAGCATAAAGACCTCCAAAATTGCAACAAGAAACAATTAAATATTTTTGACGTGTCTCGCATATTAAGCGAGATACATGGGAGTGGCCCTCTTATGTGATACAGCCTGTATATATTATTTTATTGAAAACGATTATCGTTAACGCCAACATTTTAAATAAATTTCTTTGGAAAGTCGTAGAATATTTAGTAACTTAGTTCTATTATTTAAGTTAAGTAGTAAATGTTCCTGGTGTTCTACAAGATATATATTTTAACGTATCTTGAAGAAATCTTAGAAATTATGAACTTTTTTATGTACCGTTTAAACGGACAAGCTACTGCCAGAATTCTCGACCGTGTAGAATATTTGTTGAGTGCAACAGATATTGTATTGACATTGATATCTTCAATGTGACTTTGGCTAGATTTAAAAAAACACTTGAAACATGTACTACCTGTTTAACGTATTATGCTTATTTATGTATATTTGTATTTCGGTTTTTTTGCATTACTTTTTTGTTCCTAAAATGTTTTATCTATTATTTTCTTTTTATTATAATGTGAACGCTCTTGTAGGTATTTTAGACCTGTTGTATTCCATATATGTGAATAAACAAACAAATAAACAACAGCATCTACTTTTCTGTGAAGAATTTACTTTCAACAAATCAACATGGTTTTATATCTCACAGATCCACCACCTCTAACCTGGTTTATTTTATTATATTTCGAATATTCTAGATAACCATGGGCCAGGGATGTAGTGTACACTGACTTCTCTAAAGCTTTCGACAGGATACATCACTCAATTTTAATGCAAAAACACATTTGGTTTTAGTGATGATTTGCTTGTATTTTTTCGTTCCTACCTTCACAACAGGATGCAATATATTACATTCAATGGTTTTAAATCTCAAACATATGTCGCTACATCGGGAGTTCCTCAGGGCTCGAATTTGGGTCCGTTACTGTGTTTTTTATTCATTAATGACCTTGACAGTGTGTTGAATTGTAGGAAGCTTTTGTACGCTGATGACGTTACTTGCATTTCCTGAGCAAACCAGGCCCATAATCTTCAGGTAGAGTTAAATAAAATTATAGCTTGGTCTGTCAATAACAAACTTAGCCTAAATGTTAATAATTGCAAGGCTACCACCTACACTCGTAAATCCAATCCTGTTGTATATGATTACCATATGAATTTTCAATTACTTAGTTGCCACGGTTCTAAAAAGGATTTGGGTATTATAATTTGATAGTACTTTAAGCATCTCGCAATATATTGAATATATTGTCAAGGGGGCTTGAAAGGCATTAGGATTTATTATTAGAAATAGTAAATCATTTAAAAACCCGAATACATTAAAATTATTATATTATGCTTTTGTAAGATCCAAGCTGGAATACTGTTCTTTAATTTGGAATCCTTATTGCATGTTATATCAATAGTATTGAATCTGTTCAGAGAATATTTCTTAAATATCTTGCATTTAAATCTGATGGTGTTTATCCGGTGTCGAAGTTTTGACAACAACGTATTAATATCTAGCTAACCTAACCTAACCTTCATTCTTTAAAGAAGGGGAGATACTTCATCAGATCTATATACAATCTCTTGCACAATTCAATTAACTCCCCATATATTTTTTCCCAACTTAATTTTTTGGTGCCACATCCTTCGATTAGATCTCATATGACATATTACTGCCAATCTGCTAGAACTAATCTCATGTTAAAGTCTCCTGTATACAATATGACGTCCAATTTTAATTTATTATGTGATATGTGTGATAGTAATAATATCAGTTTAAACCAGCTGTTGAGGATAGCCCATGACGCGCTGCACTTTTTTCTCATAGTTACTTATTTATTTTTAATATTTTAATTTTTCTTTTTTGTTTTAATATTATTTTATGTATATGAACAATTTTTGTGATGGGCCTGTAATTGTTTTTTTTTGTTCCTGTTGGACTATTAAATACTATTATTATTATTATTATTACAATAAGTAGGTACTATAGGAAAATATACAGTGCTTTCGAAAAGTAACGAATAGATTCATTATTTTTTAAATTGAGAACTTTTCGTAAAAATCCCCTGGCACGTCGATTTTGTTTTTAAAAAAGGCACTTTTTGACATACGACCCATATTTGTGACGTCATCGTTGTTCGAAATATGACGTCATCGATAATTTTTTTAAAAAGCAGCCCCCAATTTTTACCTTGCCATTTGAAAGAGCGTGTCATTCTACATACACATCATAACAAATTATGGTGTTACATAACAAAAATTTCAAGAAAATAATGTTTAAAGATTTTAAAATTTAATTTTCACAATACTCAAACTGATAATGATTATGTAAAAA
Source organism: Monochamus alternatus (assembly GCA_037114965.1). Taxonomy (NCBI): domain Eukaryota; kingdom Metazoa; phylum Arthropoda; class Insecta; order Coleoptera; family Cerambycidae; genus Monochamus; species Monochamus alternatus. The sequence continues at coordinate 113,852,039 of CM073426.1, forward strand.
ATCGGTTAAATTAAATGTTCAAATTGTGCACCGTTGGCTGCCTGACAGTAGGCAAGACGATTAATAAATTCTTTTCGAAGAAAATCCAAATGTCTTGCACCAGTTAGGTTGACGTCAAAGAAATAGGGACCCAGAATTCTTCCGTCGACTATGCCGCACCACATATTTACTTAGGACTTTGAGTGTTATACTCCATCATCCATCGGGGACTCTCGGTAGCCCAATAACGGCAGTTTTGCCTATTGACATGGCCGTTCAAAACAAACGTAACCTCGTCAGAAAAAATTATGTTTTTTACGAAATTATTATCATTATTGCATAGCTTTTGCATTTGCTCGCAGAATTGATTTCGCCGATCAAAGTCGTCTTCAGATAGCTCATGAACAAGGCATACCTTATAAGGATGATACTTGCTTCTTTCATGATTTTGTGAACTGTGGACGCTGCCATATTGAAATCAGAAGCCAATTGGTTAAGTGTTGAGTGATGATTTTCTTGTATTGCCAACAAAACATTAAGCTCATTATCTACTGATTTTGACGGTCGACCAGATTTAGGAAGATCACGAGCATGTCCAAAGTTACGGTATTTAGACTCAATATTGCTTACCATGTTTTGACTAATGGGATGTCGATTAGGATGAGTTTCATTGAACAATTCAACTACTTCTTTTTGGGTGTGCATCCTGTCTCCAAATCGGATCATGCAAAGAATTTCAATTCGTCCTCGTTCAGTTAATTTAACCATTTTATAAAATGACAACGTATAAAATGACAAAGTTAATACTCAATAAACACTTCAAACGCACTGCTTTTGCCAAACAAAAGATAAGAACTAAAGAAATAACTCAGAAAACAAAAAACTATTTAATAAAGTACGACTTCAAGTTTTTATCTGACAGCAACAAAAAACATTCTTGGTCGCTAAGGCTACTGTCAGGCAATCATGATTTTTGACGATGCGTATGTAGAATGACACGCTCTTTCAAATGGCATGGTCAAAATTGGGGGCTTAAAAAACTTGTCGATGACGTCATATCTCGAAAAAGGATGACGTCACAAATGTGGGTAGTATGTCAAAAAGTGCCTTTTACAAAAATAAAATCGACGTGCCACGGGATTTTTGCGAAAACTTCTCAATTTCAAGAATAATGAATTTATTCGTTACTTTTCGATTTGGCAACGTCGCATCAAGTCGACACCAAGTTGAACTGCCGCTAGTGGTTAGTGGCAGTCTGAAAAGGGGGTTTAAATAATGGTTTGCCAATATTTTTTCGCTATATATACGCATTTAAATTTTTTATAAGTCGCATATTCATATTCATTTTCCGTATCTTCTCTTAAAATGAATAACATTATGAATCACCCCGTATGCTTAATTCGTTTTCCACTCACTTTGTTAATTATATTTGGTTTATAGGATTTCTGATGGTCTACAAAGTCCACCTAATGAACTGTTGTCAAATTTGGGGCTCAGTCGTACTAAGAAAGAATTAACGCTTATAGGCTTAAGGAAATCCTCATACTGCAGGAACTGAGGCAACGGGCCGATATTATCTAGTTTAGGCAGGGTTGAAAGGAGATTGCGAGAGTATTATTTATTAGTGTAGATTACATTTAATTGGAAATTTTGGAGTATTGATCGTTTGAGTATATACAAACACATTTGGTTGTTTAGCGGATTAAGTTTTCTTGTGCATACTTAATATTCTGTATAACTAAATAATTATTTCTGGATATTTGATCTCAATAAATAGAGTACAAGGAATCATAAGCTCATCCGCTCGTATGTAACTCAATATGGATAACTTCTCTCCAACTTTCCGCTTTGTTTCTAAATTGTTTTACTTTTGCTGCCTATTTTTAGACATGAGATACGTTGTGTTAGAGGATTTATTCCCACTAAAATCACAAATTAAAACAATGTTAGATATTTAATTAAATTACATTTATTGAAGTATAAACATTATCAATATTGATTTAAGGTCGCCGTATTGTAACCGTAAAATGATCAAATTTGAGGTGTTTTTTAGGTACAGAAATCTCAAAAAATAAAACACGTAGAGCGAAAGTAATACCAAAATTAAAATTGTTGATATTTTGTTCATCCACGTTTACTATTTAAGTTCTCAAATAATATAGAAACTGTTAAAATGCATTTGAATCACACATTATTTTGCTATTATAATCCCACATTTTAACAATTATTTTTACATACTTATAAACAAAAGGGATCAAACTTATATGCAGAACTATGTACGTTTATGTTATAACAATATTTGCATCTACAATTGAATTTAAAAAAATACGTATTTTGAAAAATGTCTGTACCTAAAAGTATGTTGATTATACCACTTTTTGTCAATATACAAGGTGTCCAGTAAGTATATAGCATACTTTCTTGAATGTATAGGAGAGGTCAAAATAACACTAGTTTGTCATAATTTTTTTTTTCCTAAAGTGCCCCTTAACGGAGATGCAGAGCCTCTAAGGGGTACCCAGCGATTTACATTTTCGGCTCTAACTTTTGAACCGACCTGTATAATTTAATGAAATTTTAATATTTTATGTAGGCCATAAAGGCTCATAAAACTATACTACAACAGTAGATGTTTTACACTAAGGTAAAAACTGAATTTTTAAATACTTTGGTCATTCCTCGTTAAAAAAGGCACATTACAATTATTTCGATAAAATTGACCGTTTTCGAAAAAACAAATTTCTTGTATAACACGTTATTGAAATAATACATCAGAATAAGTACTGCAATAAAACACAAGTCGTTTCTATGACGTTAAAAATGTGTTATTGACAACACTTGTCAAAATTGTCAGATTGATTGACTACACAAGACTAAAATGGAGCATTATTCCTACAGCGAATATGCTGACATGCAACTAATTTATGGACAAGCACTCTGTAATTCTCTTGAGGCAAGAATAATTTATTCTGATACATTTCCAAATCGACGTTTACCGCACCAAAGAATTTTTGAAAGAGTTGATCGTAGCTTACGAGAAAGAGGTAAAATTTCAAGTAAAATAAAAAGAATTGTTATAATACTAATCTTCTGCTAATCCATTTGAGGAAGTTTTTTGCCGCATCGTGGAGGGCCTCCAAGAAGAGTAAGGAACCCACAGTTAGAGGAGGAAATTCTGGATGAGATTGCTGAAAATCCCTTTAGTAGTATAAGAAAGCTGTCGTTCCAAGTTCATGCGACAAAGTGGACCGTTCATGAGACTTCGAGAACAACTGCTACATCCGTATCACTTCCAAAAGGTACATGCTATGTCTCCCGCTGATTATCCTGCAAGAGTCAAATACGCAAATTGATTTTTACAACGATTTAGGCAAAATCCAAGTTTTACGAGTATTGTTTTGTTCACGGATGAAGCCGGTTTCACCCGAGACGGAGTAATAAATTGCCATAATTTGCATATCTGCATGAAGAAAATCCTCATGCAATAGTACAGATAAAGCACCAACAAAGGTTCATGGTTAACATATGGGCGGGGATTTTTGGGAATCACCTCATTGGACCGTTCTTTTTTGAAGACAGATTAAATGGTGTCATGTATTTGCAATTTTTACAACAAAGCTTAAACGGTTTATTTAGAGAATGTGTCCTTAGAAATTAGATGTGGTTATGCATGACAGTACACCGCCCCGTTTTAGCAATTTAGTTCGTCAGCACTTATCAAATACATTTGGTTGTCGATAGATAGGTCGAGGTGGGTCCATTTTATGGCCACCGAGGTCGCCCGACATAACTCCATTGGATTTCTTTTTATGGGGAAATTTAAAGAGTCATGTTCATTCGACAGCAATACACACCAGGGAAGGCCTGATAGAAAGAATAAGGCACGATCCGTAGGATAAGGAAATGTATAGAGGTACAAGGTGCCCATTTGGAAAATGTGCTCAAGTAAACAAAAAGAAACAAAGCTTTCAAATTATTTAAGAAGCGAATCTTTCAAAAGTTCTTCGGTGCGGTAAACGTCGATTTGGAATTGTATCAGAATAAATTCTTCTTGTCTCAACATACTTGCAGAGTGCTTGTCCATAAGTTAAATACATATCAGCATTAATGTGATGTAGTAATAAGAAATTTTATTATTTTAATACGTATTATTAGTTATTGTGGTATTCGATTAGTTATTGTGTTTAAATAGAGTATGTTAAAAAACTTCATAATTAAATAAATTTCGAGTCAATGTTTTAACGTGTTAAACAAAAACTTTTTTTTTAGAAAACGGTCAATTTTATCGAAATATATGTAGAGTACCTTTTAAAACAGAAATGACCAAAGTATTTGAAATTTCAGTTTTCACCTCTATAAAATGACACCTGTCAAAATTTTGGCCCAACGAGTTTGGTGGCAAGTCCGTTCCTGACTTCCCTGACAGTGTAAAACATCTACTGTAGTATGGTTTTATGAGTCTTTATGGCTTACATAAAATATTAAAATTTCATTCAATTATACAGGTCGGTTCAAAAGTTAGAGCCGAAAAGGTAAATCGCTGGGTACCCCTTAGAGGCTCTGCATCTCCGTTAAGGGGCGCTTTTGGGAAAAAAAAATTATGACGAACTAGTGTTATTTTGACCTCTCCTATACACTCACAAAAGTATGCCATATACTTACCGGACACCCTGTATATTCGTTTCACTTCGGCACCTTTGAATATTCGCAGATGGCATGTGATAACATTCCTGATATTTGTTAAACTCTATATTATTCAGTTCTTAAATGTCTAAAATTACTTGTATTTGTAGAAAAATATATTTCAAGAATACGACACCCTTAATATTTATAAATCCAAAATAGGCAGTTACACTTCATTCACATTCATCAATATTTCTGTTTTAGTATATTTAAATAAGTAGTGTCATATCAACTTACAATCTTTTATTCAATAGTGGCGACCGGTTTCGAGGAGAAATTTTGCATCACATCTTCAGGTCATACAAGAGCCTGCAATGTAATGTAAAACAAATAAGTTTTAACTTTTTCAAAAAAAAAAAAATCCTTCTTTGGAATTTTTCCCATTATTGAATTAAATTTTAATATTATTATAAAGACAAAGTATTAATTTTTAACCATAGAAAAATTTTTCTATACTATTAATTTTTTAACGTCATCAAAATTTAGAAAAACTTTTATTTTTAAACATTAGAATACATTTTAATTTTAATTTTTTTTTAATTTGTTACCCTAATAAAGCTAACAGCCCATTAAACAAATTTTAAATATCTTAATATTCACATATTATAACATTCATAATATGCATTAACTAATTATCAGTCCAAAATCAAATTTAGATTAACATTAAAACATAAACTGCAGACAAACCACATCAATGTTATAAGTATTTATTGCTTAATTTAAAAATTTTCAGAACAACTGAGTGGCACTCATAGAATTTTTAACAATTTTTTTATTAGATTTTTTAATTTAAGAATTTCTACAGCGCCATCTAGCTTAAACACTGACAACTATCAATGAGAAGATCAAGTAGGAAACAGCAAGAAAAGGTAATTTTATAAATGTAAACTATAGTCAAATTAAAAATTTCCAGTTCCAACGTTTTTTTAGTGGCATTTTTTATAGGGTATGAAATTAGAACACAATTATGAAATACAACTAAGGCAAAACAGCAGAAAAATGGTTAAGTAATCCAAATTTACTACAGTATTATTTTTAAAAAATGGACTCACATTTATCAATTTGAATTTAGTATCTAATTATTACAAATTTATATTATTTTTTGTAAGATAGTAATTTCCATGGTAATAATTTTACTTTAGGGCGGCGTTACTTAAGATTTTAAACCCTTGACAGATGCCGCTATCTATCTAGTAGTAGCTAAATTATTTACGGCTCAAAAAATACCGATAACTGTGTATTACGTGATCTCGCTATTTTTAAATACGACGATAATCAAAACAACGTGAAACTCGACATAGATAATTTTAAGTTTACATTTCTCTTCTAAAACATTTAACATTTTCTATGACTACAGCAAAATACACATTAAAGATGAACAGAAAGATTTGTGTTCATTTTTCTTACTTTTGCTTTTAAATGTGGACAATTAATTGTTGAAGTGTAGGTAAAAATTCTTTAAAAAAAGACAATTTCAATATATATTTTAAGTATAAAAACTCTACATTTTGGCAATATAAATAGTAACACTACCTAAGTTAGACTTTCTAGTATCCAAACTTTAACAGGATGTAAAATTCCTAACTTTAAAATTACATCAATATTCCACTATTTTGGGCATCAAATATGGCCACCTTAAAGAATATAACTGAACAGTATTTAAAGCCAGAAAGAAACATATTTCGAGGCGTAAGTATAAAATAGATAAGTGAAAGTATAAATATCTACATTTTACGTTCATCGCGGCTTGTGTCTCTAAGTTTAACCTATTTATGTCCCTTATGATAGATGAGACGAGTAGAAGGGCTTTTATGGCTTTAGGAAATACGAGGCGTTTATGAAAATCCGTGTGGAAAGAAAAATCACTCTTCAAGAGCAGTAAATTTGCTATGAATTTTTATGAACGGGAAGGAACACCACTTATTGCGAATTCCAGTGACACTCACCAAAGACGTTTATTTTATATGTTCGTTCAAAATAGAGCGGAACAGTAGAAGTTTAATTATAATTTCAAATTTTTGCCTATATTAATATCACACCTGAATACATTGCAATTTGTATTTTCTGTCATTATATCTAATCATCTTGATAAAAATTACTGTTTTATTGTGTCAGAAACCTTAGACCTTTATTCAACGGATTAACGGGTATAGAATAGGTATAATATTTACTAAATAATTAGTAATTTTCTATCATTAAACATTTTGTTCGGAATCTGACATACCTTTGTAGTTCCTTAATATTGTTCCTGTTTTGCTTTAATTATAATTTTTGTAATACCTTTATTTTGACGTTCACAAGTCGTAGAAGAAAATGTAAATAATAGTTAGAACATGAAGTTACAAATCTAAAGTCACAGATATCTACGAAAGAATCCCATAAGACTGAAAGTAGTTTTCTTCCATCTTCAAACACTAAGCCGCCAATGTTTGGTGGAAAAGTGCCATGGAGTACTTATCTTACACAATTTGAAGCAGCTGCCCTGGCAAGCAACTGGTCAGAAAGATAAAAGGTCACCTCACTAATAGTAGCTCTACGAGGTGAAGCTATGAAGATTTTAAGAACGCTAGCTGAGGTTAAACAGAAGGACTATCAAACGTTGAAGAGTGCCTTAAAAATGAGATATGGTAAAGGCCATCTACAACATGTTTACCACGCCCAACTATGAGGCCAAAGATAACGTTTCAAAGAAAATCTGCATCAATTTGAGGCAGATATAGCACTTACGGTGAAGCTAGCCTACCCCACCGCACCGACAGAGATTCCGAGATTAGTCAAGCCAGACATAAAAATATATCCGAAGCTTTCACCCTGGCGCTGAAAATCGAAGCCATTCGACTACCATCTAGATGTCGTCAAGGTAAGACAAGACGAATAAACGAGGCGTCCGAATGAACGTAAAAGAATTTGTGAAGAGTCTGCAAAATTTATTGGATAACTTTAATAAAGGCCAAGACCGTGCTGATTTCACCATGTACAGAAATCGAAGACCTATCCATTGTTCTGACAATTGGAGAACAAGCAGTGAAAGAGTCCAGCCAGAAAGTTCCAATATTGAGACCCCGAAGAACCAATTATTAAAATTTTGACAGCAACTGAAAACGAAGAAGAAAACAGTAACTGGTCTCGACAACCAGAATGAAACTTTGGAAATTACTAATGCCGAACTCTTCAACCAGATGAAATTAATTCAGGATCCAATGAAACAAAAAGAAGCCCAGTGGGTTAAAGAAAATGAGGAACTGTCGAAAAACTTAAAACATAAAGATCAGTTGCTGCGGAAGTTAAAGACCGATGAAAACAAATTGGAAACGCGATTGAAAGAAATAGAGAGAGAAAAGTCGTCAGTGGAAGAAGAATTACGAAACAGCATAGTAACTTTAACAATAATTGAATAAAACGAGAGAAAAATACAAACATTTATGCCGAAGAACTAAGTTGCAGAGCCCGAATGAATAGGATAATAGAACGCGTGCTAAAGAACAGAGTGAAGATTCAGACTTCGGGGATATCAATGGAAGATTAAACACTTGGATAGACCTGGAGTGACGTTTCTAATAAATCTTCGTCTTCGAAGAATTAGTGGACTTTAAGGGATTCCTTAGTAATACAGAGCGTATTAAAAAGAGAACTTGATAATCCTAATGGCAAAGAAAGGATATGTCAAACTGTATTATCCCGAAAAAAGTGCCAGAAGTTTTTGAAGCTCTTCATAGTGGTATAGGTGACGTGCATTTAGGAAGAACAAAGTCAGAGAACGATTTTATCGATTTAGAAAAATGTAGAAAAATGGTACAATGTAGTACTTATACATTAAATAAAGAAGATTATACAGTGAAGTAACCTGATCGGTACAATCAGTTTTATTTGGTTGATGCGAGAGTCTTACGTACAAATGAGAAACATGGAATTTTATCCCGAATTTGGTGGTGATTACTCTCGGTCGGCTATGATCCTGTTCGAAGTTCACACGTAACTATCAATATGGTCATCCATCGACAGCGGTCGATTGGTAGATGTTGTTATAATAGAATATAACTCTTTCGGACAAGTCGCAGTGAATTTATAATTAGTTTTAGTTCCGCAGAACTGGACCTAGACCTAATAAATTTTATTTTAAAAATAATTTTATATGCTACATGTCGTTTAAATAATGTATATACCTACAGAAATGCAATATTTATTTTTTCAACTAATGTTTACTTAAATATTACCCCTTCTTATCTTAGCTGTCAAGTTTTGTCTAAGCCTTATCGTGGTTTGTCTTGCGAGACCAAGACAAGATCAAGAAAAAAAATACATAATGCCAACAAGAGTTAATAAATTTATTAAAAAATAAAAATTTATCTAGACCGGATTAAATACCTCTATTTCCAGAAACGCGTTGTTTCTCTGCTGATTCAATCGATCAATCTCAATCATCATCATCATATTATATTATTATTATTATAGTCAGTCTCTCGCTTGAGACGGCTAGTTTTCCAAAATGTTTAAAAGTAGGGAAGGTTATTTCACTCTACAAAAAAGGTGACTTTTATTCAGTGGGGACAGACCAGTCATTTTATTTTTATTTTCAAATGTTTTGAATACGCATTTCTTCAACGTTTGACTCTTTTTTTAAATTTAATGAATTAGCTTTAAACAATTTGGGTTTTGTGATAATAAATCACAGACACGTAGCGTTCTACATGGCAGTAAAAAGCCATTGAAAGCTAGAGACCTCTATCGCGATTCAGCGATAACGATGTTTACAAATACAGAATTCTAGGAAACAACTACTCTGCGGGCTAATGCCCCGACCAGCATTGAATTACACCTAGAAAACCTATAACGAACAGCCTCGTCAGCAGCCCACCAGACATATACCGGTTTCGACCTTTTTTTTATTTTTAAATGTTCAATATCTTTAACCACCCAGTACATACAAACAAACAATTATTTTAAAAGATAGTACATTAATTTTTATTAAAATAAAACAGCAAAATGATAATTCCTCAATGAAATTAGAAAGCATTCAAAATAATGAATTTTAAAGAATATTTTTACAGTTTAACATTTAACAAGTTTGACTTTTCTTAGATATTGCCTCATGTGTTTTTTCTTGTGTTTAAAATAATTTGAATTTACTTACTGCTCTTATGCAACTCGAAATACACACGAATGCAATAGAACTTGTCTACTTCTATTTAAATGTAAGTTTTTGACGTCTTTAGTTTCTATTTTGTGTCTTACAAGATTTAATGACTGTATTTATAAATTTAAGCTTTTTAAATGAGTAAAATCTAATAGAAGGTAAGTAATTAACTGTTGTATATTGTTATTAATCGTTCAGAAGTTACTTATTGTTATTTATCAATTTGTATTCGATCTAGCTAGATAACCTTGTATAACGTATACGTTATTTCTTACTTTTTTGTAGATGATATTTCCAATGTTCTTGTATGGAATTTATCCTCTCTGAATGATGTTATATTCTCTGGATACTGTTGATCCTCCGGCCTGGATATCCTGTTGAATTCTAAATTTCTAGTCTTGCCGAGATCTTGATGTGGATTTTGAGGTTAATTCCCTCTAAGAATGGATTTCTTCGACCTTTTGCAAAACCCACAGGTCTGGTCTGGTCTGGTTATGGAGATGATTTCCACTAAATTCCTGATTGTGATATTGATCGATGTTGTCTTGAGTTACTTTAAGTTTTAATTATACTGTGAAACTGGTACGTATGAGTTTTTTTTTTAATTTTAATTAAATTTAACTATAAATTATGAAATTTTCGGCTCTAGCAAATTCACACATCTTTTCTCTTCCCAGTTTTCTTCGTAACTAATCAACAAATTATTGTTTCTAGGTAATTTTACCTTCTAGATTATTAGTAGTTTTGTTAGGGTCAATACACATGTAACATTTTAATTTTTAATTATTCTTGTAGAAACACTATTCACTACTCTTGTATTCTTATATCTATATTTTACAACTACATAACAGTTTTTACTAATTTTATTCTTAAATATTCTTTAATTTGTCCTTTTTTTAAGTCCTGTCAGAGATGCTGAAATTTCCTTGAATAGCCATCTTTACATTTGACATTTCTAATTGTCATTATGTTTTAAAATTGGAATTTTCATTTTATCTAGCTAATATTTTATTTGAATGATGTTTTAGTCTTGCGATATGCTTATATGCTAAATCTTTGTCTTTAAGCTTTGTTTTGATATGTCAAAATCTGGTTTTTTGAATTCATTTTCATTATGTACTGTATGTTTTTGTATCGCCAAGTCCAAATTTGATAGATAAAATTTTAAATTGAATTTAATAAAATTTGTAAAATTTTGTTATTTAATATAATAACAGTAACATTTCAATAATAATTCTCTATTTTTGTTGCTTAAAATGAATTTCCTGGTATTTAATTCTTATGCAATTTCTGTTTTATCACTACTTCAGTATAAAATAGATAAAGTGTACCAAAATAGTTAAACAGTATAAGGGCATAATTCAAGGTGTTCTTAAAATCGCAATTATATTAAGGAATTTTATCACAACGTAGCAACACTGTGAATACAACTGAAAAAGGTGCACCAGAAAGAAACATACCAAGAGACACTTTTTAAGCAGAATTAACTTGGCTTTAAGAGAGCGATACCGATTTGTCCAAAAATAACTGGCGTAATTTTTTTTTTTGTAAAAATGAAAATAATAACGAGACGGACGTAATTGATGGTAGTATATTACATACAAGAGAAATTTATACACGTAGCTGTTCTCTATACACTCAAAAAAAATCAAAATCAAAAATATTTTATTCTTTAAGACATAAAAAATGTATAAGAAACGTCATAACTGTTACAAACAGACTAACAAATATTCAAACATGCACAATGTATAAAAACATGCAATACCTATATAAAATATAATATAAAAAGAACACGTAAGCAATATAGTTAATGTCCGACTAAGTATAAAAGTCTGCGGTACTATATAAGCACTTTTCAACAAGATATAATTTTAAATTGAGTTTAAAGGCATTTATATTTTTAATAATTTTTATATTTTCTTGGAAGAAATATTTACTCTGGAGTAAGGAACACGCAAATCATTCCTTGCTCTAGTATTATTATTATTATGGACATCGCAATTAGCTAAAAACTTAGATTTATTGTTAAACACAAACAAATATATTTCAAATACATAAAGGCTATAAAGGGTTAAAAGTTTATATTTTCTGAATAGTCTCCGACATGAATGTGTACTAGGGACATCAGCAATGCAACACAAAATTCTCTTCTACGCGACAAAAACATCACGTGAGAGAGTGGAGTCGCCCCAAAAAGCAATTCCATACCTAAGTCGGCTTTCTACTTGTGCATAATACAGTTTTAGTAAATGGTCAGTGCCAGGCACATTTCTAATGTTATAAAAAAGGTAATAAAGAGATGCCAATTTAGATGCTAAAAATTCACAATGTCTTTTCCAGTTTAAATGCGAGTCAAGATTTAGACCTAAAAACTTACAGCAATCATCATGAATAAGAACCTTCGCATCACCATTAACAGAAAGCTACACTGTTGTGTACCAAATCCTATCTCAATATCTCAATCGGTTTTCGAGAAATGAAAACTATAGTATAAAGGTACAGTTTCGCTGGTGCGACTGCGGCTGCGGCTCGCAACTGCGACTCATCGCCGACCAATAGGCAATCTGAATGTACTCATCAACTGCAGCATTTAGACTGCCTATTGGTCGGTGACGAGTCGCAGTCGCACCAGCGAATCCATACCTTAAGACAGAACATTTTAAACAACTTGTGTCTCGAAAACTAGGCATTTCCGAACCCATGTTTATACAAACTTTTTTTCTTATTTTTAAACATACAGGGTGTTCCGGTTTGTTTGGAACAAAAACTATATATGAACATGGGCTTTCTCTCGATCAGTAGCGGAGTTACGGTGAGCTAAAGTTTCAAACAAATAAATTTATTTTTTTTATTACCAAGTTCGTGTAGCACACAGATCTTCCAAATTTGATACATGTACTGCTCAACTAGTCTCGGATATTATAATAAGTAATATAAGTTCATTTTTTAAAATCGTTATGCAGGGTGATATTTTTTCAAGGTTCTGCTATCATTGAACCCTTCAGAATTTTTTTCTTGTACGTCGCTGCTGAAGTTTGAAATGTTTTTTACTCCCTTGATTCATTGTCTAAATTTCGTCTCTCTTAACTTTTGAATGTATTCTTGTAAATTTTCTTGTAAAACGTTAATTTTCGTGTATCGAAACGAAATTATCAAAAAGTATCATATTTGAATATTACGTACGATAACTTGTAAACAAATGAAGAATTTTATAAAATTACTATTTTAGGATGCAATCAAATTTTAAGTGCAGTTATTTATTGAAAATACCTACAGCTTACGCCTTCGATAGAGAAGTTTGTACACTTTCCCTGAGTAGGCATGGTAAATTTTCACAATTTACATGGTTTGGGTCCAGAAAATCTGCATACAATAAGAAATCTACACATTTTTAAAAAGAATTCGGTGTATCTGGATGAGAATAATTGGTAATGAGATTTGAAATAACAGTGAATTTACACATATGTATGTATTTATTTGTTTGTGACTTGTTAGTAGTAAAATGCAAGTTTGTTGATATTTCAATGTTTGTTCCGGTTTCAGTATTTTTATTAAATGTGTTAATTAAAATAAGGAAAATTCAAGTTGAATACATAACGTCAAGAATTTTTAGAAAACGATGCTTATGTCAGTAATATCTAAACAATTTCTTTCTATATTTTATTTACAAATTTCTGAAAATTTCTCTATCGAAGACGTAAGATGGAGGTATTTTCTATAAATAATAATTGCACTTAAAATTTGGTTGCACCTTAAAATAGTAATTTTATAAAGTTCTCCTTTTTTTACAAATTACCGTACGTAATATTCGAATATGATACTTTCCTTTCGATACATGAAAATTAACGTTTTACAAGAAACTTTACAAGAATACATTCAAAAGTCAAGAGAGACGAAATTTAGACAATGAGTCAAAGGAGTAAAAAAACATTTCAAACTTTACCAGGGACGTACAAGAAAAAATTTCTGAAGGGTTTCATGATAGCAAATCCTTGAAAAAATATCACCCTGTATAGCGATTTTAAAAAATGAACTTGTATAATATTTGAAACTAGTTAAACAGTACATGTATCAAATTTGGAAGAGCTGTGTGCAATATGAACTTGGTAATGAAAAAATTAAATGTATTTTTTTTAACTTTAACCCCCCGTAACTCCGCTACTGTTCGATAAAAAGACCATGTTCATATAAAGTTTTCCTCTTAAAGTTGCTTATTCTATCTACCGTTTCAATTTGTTCGAAACAAACTGGAACACCCTGTATAACGTCTTAACATCATTCTGTAACACCTTGTATTCATGTTTGTGTTGTGTAACTATACTTTACTTGTACCAATGACTATTGCTACTACATTTTCGGTTATGCCTCTACACGTAGATATAACGAAAATATGCAACCTTTTGACTCTTTTTATTAAATTTATTTACTCATTCCTTTTCTCATTAAATTCTGCGAACCTGCACTAAAAAGCGAGGACTTAAAACACCTTACTAAATTAAAATCGCTGGACAAAGCTCCAAGACTTATTTAAATATTAAACTGTGCCAATACCAGGTACTACAATTTTTAAATCTCAAATTGTTGCCCTTTTAAAGTCCGACCGCATCACATGCGATTTTTAATTAATTCTTAGCAGGACACACAATGTAGAATTAAATGAGGTCCTAATGAAAATTCAAGCAGATAACGAGGCTTAAGAGCACTTTTTGAACGCTTTCTAATTATGGGGCGTTGTTCATGCCAAATTGTGGTAGGCTGACAAAAGTTTGAAGATGTAGATTGTAATTAGTTTGAATGAGTGGAGGGTTTTCTCAAGGGCAGAGGTGAGGCGAAGTAAACAACCTCTTGAAAGGCTTTTTAATCGCTCAAAATCTACTTGTCGGCAAATAATTTTCATAAAACGAATAATATATTTTTCATTGAATAATATTTACTGGGAGACTAATAATTTGTAGCTTTTATGTTGATCGTGAAAGGTTTTTGCTGAATAATATTTATTAAAGCGTTACCTTTAGATTCATGTTATGGGAATATGTCCAATATAAAGCGGACTGCAAATACTTATTTATTGATAAGCACTGTTCATATTGCCTTTAAACAAATAGTGCATTTATTTGTAGGTATTAGGGGTGATCTCCTCAAATGGATTGCTGCGTTTTTAAACAATCGTCTTTTCCGAGTAAAAGAAGGTATTGATGTCTTTAAATACTTTTCTGTTAAGAATGGAGTCCCTCAGGTTTCAGTGCTTGGTTCATTGATTTTTCTTATTTATACAGCAGATCTTCCGCAAATAGTGCCCCTCGAATGTTCTCAGTATGCCGATGATATCAAAATTGACGGGGATCCTATTAATGATTATCAGCTATTACAACAGAGCTGTAGAGAACTGGTGTAGCAAATGGTTCATACCTCTAAACATCAACAAATGTGTAGTTTTGCTTGTGGGTAAACACATATTAAAAGTGGATATACAAACTGATCTTGGTATAGTGATTTCTAATGACCTCTCATGGTCATCTCATATTAATGCCGCTTTTAACAAGGCGAAACGTTTTTTGTTTCTTTTTAAGAAGATTTTTTCTACTTCATCAATTGCAACTGCTGGTTTTTTGTATAAATTCTATAGACGACCCATCATAGAATATAGTTGAGCTGTGTGGTATCCAAATTTGATACATCAATCTCAAATTGAATTGCTGCAACATGCCGGCACCAGACTTCCTTATGGCGCCTCTTGTCTTTCTTATGAAGGGATGAACATCTTCAAACTAACGCCAGAAATGGATAGACTTAAGCGTGGTGACCTTATTACTACGTATCGCATTCTTCATGGCACATATTCTACAGACCTCTCGCACCTGTATGCATTATATACTGATGTGCGACTTCGTGGTCATAATTACAAGCGTAGCCACCAGAATTATACTACCAGATGTAGGCAATGGTCTTTGTGTAACCGTGTATTTTATGATTGGAATTCTCTACCAGAGTGTTGTAAATGCTCCTTCCATAAACTATTATAAAAATAACCTCGATAATATACTTAATTCTCGATAAGTGTTCTGTATTTATTTTTTGTATTTATCTCTATACAGATTCGGAAATTGCGGATCTTTACAGAGAAAGTAGAAATTGCCGCTTCATCTCAGGGTAGGTACGAAGTTTAAGAGGCGCGGCGACGTGCAATTGTCTAGCATTCCGTATCGCCAACGCCAATTAGCCATTGCAAATCTAACTGTCCGGTCAACTGATGCCAGTGTTGTCAGGTCTCATGCTTTTGCATGGGATCTCATGTATTCCGAGGAAATCTCATGCTCTCATATTTTGATTACAAAATCTCATGCTTTTTAATAGACACAAAAAGAAATAATAAAATTATTAAAATTACTCTTTTAAATCTACCAAAACAAAGACCTAACGAGAAATAATGGCAAAATCGAGGGCAAAATTGAATAGATAGAGGTAGTTATCTACAATATTTGGGTACTTGAAATGTCCTTAGCAATGAATACATAAACGAGTATGACAGGCTACGGATATGCGGTGTGTGTGCTGTATTCACGCTGTATTGCAGTGATTCTTAATTCTATTCCGTAAGGGTACCTACATTTTCTGGAAACAACAGATATTACGACCCGTGAGTCACCCTGCGTCACGTCAACTGCGCCTCAACATTCGCCCGGCCTAACAATAAAATAAATTAGAAAGGTTACGTGGTTAATAACTTTTAAGTAAGTACCTGTAAGTACCTACTTACAATGTAATATTATGATAAAATAGCAGAACATAATGCTTTTTAATGAAATAAAAATGGCATTACAAAAGTAATTAAAAATTAAGCTGTGTCAAGAGGTGTTTTTTTATAAATTAAGCCATCTCGTGCTTTTTTCTCCAAACCTTATGCTTCTTTGAAATTATTCTCATGCACTGAATTTTTCCCACCTGGCAACACTGCTTGATGCGAACACGCTGTGGTGGAAGCATGACACAAATACACGCTAGCGGCAAAACACAATTCACCATCAAGATCCTCACTTTCCAAATCTGTATATATATTTCAATGTGTTACTTTTGCGTAGTTTGTACTTATAGTATATTTGGTTTTCATATTGTACGTCTAGATTTAACTTTTTTGTATGTTATTTATGCCTTTTGAGTTTTATAGGTTTTTACTTTTTCTCTTATTGTCAATAAATAATAACAATAATTTATTGTAACTATTTACACGACGTCTCCATCTTATCTTACTTGCTAACAATTTTAATTGATTGATTGATTTTTAACTGAATGATCATTATACTTCGGTATTTGCCAAAATATATGCAGAAAGAATGTATTATTTTTATCGAAATGGCATTTGTCCTAGACAATTTTGTGGAAAAATAAGCCTAAAAACGGTATTTAAAATTTTATTTTGGTCACGCTCCTAGAAAACGATGGCTACTACAGCAAATACCTGTGACGTTAGAGCCTTTTCACACGGGCCACCGTGCAGCGCTTCTCGGAAGCGCCGTTGAGTGGTCCGTTTTGACGAAACGTTATTTTAGAGTCTTTTCACACCGGCCACTATGCAGCGCTGCTGAGTGGAGCCACTAATTTATGGTTGACGTTTCAGTGGGAGTCGGAGACTACGCGCCACCGTGGCGCTGCTAATTCTCTGGCGCGCCCGTGTGAATAAGTCTATATAAAATAATGTTTCTTTAAAACGGACCACCCAACGGCTCTTCCGAGAAGCGCTGCACGGTGGCCCGTGTGAAAAGGCTCTTATATAAACTTATTCACACGGGCGCGCCACAGAATTAGCAGCGCCATGGTGGCGCGTAGTCACCGACTCCCACTGAAACGTCAACCATAAATTAGTGGCTCCACTCAGCAGCGCTGCACAGTGGCCCGTGTGAAAAGACTCTTAGACAACGTTCACATGTGTATAACATAGCATTGTGCTTTATATCTGCATACGAGTAGCCCCCTTTGGAATATTAAAAATAACGGTAAAAAGGTAAGAATTTTAAATGTTTTACAGTTGTTTCCTGTTACTTTTGTTTTTGTTTGTTTCTATGTTCTTTTTAGAATGTAGGATTAGATTTTGGTGATTTTTTATGATTTGGTCACGTTTACAGGTGTAATATTCAATTTTATTTTATTTAGGAGTGAATGTCATCTGCTATAGCACCAAAGAGTTTACCAAAGTTTATTGTTTTAAGTTATTTTTCATTAAAACTTAGACAAAATTACCTACGCGTTATTTTTGTTGCCCTCTCCCCCATACATATATATCTACCGGCGCCTATAGGAAATACATAAGTGGGTTGGTTTAAGTTCAAAAAAATTAAAATTGAGAATCAATTATACTTTTCTATTAAGCTACCAGTATGTACACAGGGCGTTTAGAAAATCAATGGTAAAACAAACCTACATTTTTTTTTTTCATTTATTGTATAGAGCTCTTTATTCCGATTCCAAATAACATGCAACTCCTACCACATCGAGATGTATAACGTTATTTGATGCATTTATAAAATTTTGCTATCTGACTTCACTACATTAAATTACCTGTTTTATTCTGAAATCATAATAAACTAAAGTAATAAATAAGCATTTTTAAAAAATATTTAAAGGGAGTTGAAATCAGTAATAAATAGCAATAAAAATAAATTAATTAACAAAAATAAATGTTAAATATCATTATGCAGTACTTTTATTTATTATTTTTCAAATTAAATCAAGTGGTTTAATGTGGCATCATTTTATAAATGTCTCAAGTAAAACCTCCTATCTGTACCGTAATTTTCGCGAGCGGATTTATATTGCAAATAAAGAATTAAGTTACATTTAACAAAACTGTAACTTCACCACATCACCACTAATAATTATGGTAATATTAAAAACTTCGACTCCCCGTATTTTCTGCACTAATGAAGTTGGGATTAGCACCAATGAAGTTCATAAGTAAAACATGAAATTAATCGTGGTAACTTAATAATAAACGTCCCATTACGCTTACACAAAACCCGCTTCCAACATCGTGGAATTTGCATTACCTATTGTATTTACACTATCATAAAAACGTTAAAAAATAAGCAACGAACGCCTGTTTACATCATCAGCACTGTAACACTGCACCTGTCACCTGTATCTACGGAAACATAAGCCGCGCTGAACGGCGTGTGATATCACACCAATGATATCTCATTTTCAGCCACATGGTTTTGTATTACATTCCATGACAATTTATTAATATTAATATTTTAATAATAATAATGATAATGATAATGATAATAATAATGATACTGATGATGATAATGATAATGATAATGATAATGATAAGGATAACGATAATGATAACGATAACGATAATGATAATGATAATGATAATGATAATGATAATGATAATAATGATAATGATAATGATAATGATAATGATAATGATAATGATAATGATAATAATAATAATAATAATAATAATAATAATAATAATAATAATAATAATAATAATAATAATACTTATTTTTCCACAGGTAAAACCCAATTACAAGAAAACAAAATAAAATACATATAATTTGTATAGTGCTACATTATAAAATAATTTATCAAAATGGAGATCACACAGAGAAGATAAAGAATTGAAAAGAGTGCATTAACTATTGGTGATCTCGTCGTTACATTTGTACTAGCAAAATCGCAAATAGAATATAACATTTTGACGTGTTTCAAATCTAGGAAAAACAAATTTAATTTATGCAATTGAGAAGCAGTCAATTTTATTGTTCATTAAGTAATAAATAAAATAAATTGCAGAACAATTTCTTCTAAGCAATAGTGTCTGTAACTGGAGAGCTTAAAGTAATATACTATTATCTATACCTCGTTCAGGATATATACCATTCATTTTAAACAAAACAAAATCTAGGAACTTCCTATGTACGTATTCAACTTGATTTTTATGAGAAGAGTAACGCCCAATAGATGTCATTATTTGATAATTATAATAGCTTCTTTTTTTTTGTATAAGAGATTATTTTACATGTGGATATGTTTAATTTCAAAGAATTTATAGAACACCAATCACTTATCTTATTTAAATCTTCTTAAAGAGTTAAGCAATCGTCAACTGATGCATTGTTACAAAATATCTTCAAATCATCCGCAAATAACAGTTTATGAAAGTCTATATTTGATATTATGTCATTAATGAATATTAAAAATAGAAGGGGTCCTAAGTTCGGAGCTTGCGGAACTCCTCACCTGGCAGTATTCATTTTAGATTTATAACCCCCATATTCTACAAACTGAAATCTGTTGAGCAAATACGATTTTAATAATTCTAATAAATAGTCGGAGAAACCAATATGTTGAAGCTTTGACATTAATTATCAAGTAGTGATGAATTTGGTCGAATTGTGATTATTACCACCAGACACGTTTTCTGACCTTTGAATATGTTTGAAAGATTATTATTATGTTATACAGTTCAGGATCAGTTGAGTTCAACAAGGTTGCGTTTTGTGCGCTCAGTTTTATTTAGAATCAAATATGTATTTAAAAAAGTTGTTTTCTTTACCAATCTTTTAAAACTGTTGCTCTAGTTAATTTTTTATCTTTTATTTATTTTTTATTATTTTATTTTGTATTTTTTATCGATATAATAGGGAGGGCTTGAGTCTTAAAGGCCCACTATGATCCACCACTGTATGTAGGTATATATTAGGAGTTGATAATAAAAAAATCAATACCAAGGATACTGAATGTGGGTCAATATCATTAATCATAAGGTTACATACATACATGTTATTCTAAAAAATGCTGTTTATTATTTAAATTTAAACCTGGAAAATTTCAAATTTAACAAAAATTGCGATCATAATTATTAGTGCATAGTATTTATATAAATATTCAATCTTGATGGAATTTTCTAATTTATTGTAATCCTATGGACACAATATGTATTACCATGTAAAAAAACTGTATACATTTTACCCGAAAATAAATATTTACTTGAATATAACGTGTTTTGGATGACAGAACGGATTTATAAAGAATTGATTTATGCATATAGGGACACAATAATTCATTTTATATGAAAATATTTGTTTTCCAAATATAGACTTTTTTTAATAAATGCCACGTTGTTTTAAGGCATTTCAATTAGTTCCAAACCCAAGTCTTTTACTGAATGTGATTTAAAATTTTCAGTAAAAAATTGGATACACACTCATACTGATAAATTATTTGATCTATATTGTTTTCTGATTTATTATTTATGAACCCAAAATTTTGTTTTTTGCGAAATGTGTCCTAAACCTCTAAGTTGATTTTAGGTACTAGAATTAGGTATGTGGTTGTAGGCAGACTATCTGAACATGATTAATAATTAAGTTCAGTTGTTTTCCAGGTATTTAACGTTTAATGAAAAAAAGTGACATCATATTAAAAATATTGTATCTCCAACAGTGCAAAATCCGAGAATTCGTACCTACATCTGAAAATGATCGTAAAATGTCTGAGAAATATACAGGGCGTCAAAAAATAGGAATCAATTTACCAATTTAATACATCGATTTTTCAAATAGAACACCCAGTATATTATTCTATAATTGAAAAAATAATCAAATTTTGAACCGATAAATGATATATCATTGTATGCAAGATTATTAAAAATCCTTTTAATAACCTTGATGAGTACCTGATATAAACGCCAAATTTAATGATTTTTTTATGCACCGGAGATAAATAATGACAGTCTAATAAATGTCGGACTCGTACTACTATTCAAAGATTAATTCTTTTATTTTTTTATTTAGTTTATATCAACGAGACTTTTTTTAATGAAATAAATAATATCACACGTATGTAGTTTAATAAAATTCGTATAGATGTTGTCTATTAGACAAACCATAAACCATATACAGGAAACCAGTGAAATCGGACTTTAGTAATATATTGCAGATTCTAAATCATGAGTTATTTCATTTTTTTATTCTATGAATCCAGATATATTTCTAATAATCTTAACGGCTCAGTTCCCCTCACTATCTATTCTGGGTTGAAGACTTGGAATCTAGTTGTACCAGAGCCGGCGGCACCCGTTTACGTCTATCTTGCGAATATTACGTAATTTTTACAATTATATCATGTTTGTGGTAAAATTCGCAATTCGGTAATTTATGTATCATTTCTTTTTATATTTGTCTATACATGTAATGATTAACTTAATATTGTGTGTAATATAAATTAACTTCATAATGCGTAAATTATATTTTCCACAAGAATATATATTTATAAATTGAAAAGAAACGAATCACACACAAAATAAATAACTATATTCACCACTGTTCTGCTGCCTAAAGTAATCAGTTATTAATGAATAAGGAAGTGAATTGATTTTAGAAGTTTATAAATAGATTTTTTTTATTTTTCTAGTATTTCACAAAAATTTAAGTAGTCCAATTAAACAAAAGTATTGAGATTCTATAGTAATAATTGTCATTTAGTAACTGATTATTTAGCCATGTAATGTTGAATAGCATAGAGATGGTTCAAAAATTAAATTGCCAAAAGTGGACAATGTAAATTTGCACGAAAAATTATTATTCATTTATAGCTGTTTTATTGATAATTCAAATATTTTTGTAAAGAATATACAGAGTGTTCTGGATAAGAACAAATAGAACAGAAATGTGACAGATAATACACAAACAAATATGGATTATTTTTTTGACTGAGGTATCCAGTTTAAGGCACTTGTGTATGTTGGTAATTAACATTAATTGCATCAGGGAAAATCTATTATCAATATATTTTCATATATCAAATTTAATTTTAATCGTTTAACGCTTTTCGGTTTTATAGCCGGTTATTGCTATAATAATAATATCTCTATATTGTTTCTAAAACTTTGGCGCTCCCTAACGGCTCATTTTTGCATATAGGTAAACTAGCATAAATCGTCATATTTTGATCTTAACAATCTAGTGTATTGTATGAGTAACAGTAGTAGCACAACTATAGATATATAATTTTCATTGTATTTGTAAAATTATTTGATGTTAGTAAAAAATAATATACAGGGTGTCTCGCTTAAAAGTGGAACAAGCCTGTAACATGCCTACCGTTCGATCGATTTCAATAATTTTTTTTTTGTTGGATACACCTTCAAAAAGTCTATCTTGGACATACCTGGTGTTCTCTAAAATGCGAAACCGTGGCCGACTACGATACAATTTATGTGGCTTAAAATCGAAAAGTCATATTAGGGATTTTTTTTATTCGAAAAATTCCCACGAATTCTTGATCAGGACCCCAGAAAACCCTACCAACCAAATTTTCTTTGCCACAGTATATAGGGGGATCAGGATAACTTGGGTGTCTCGCTTAAAAGTGGAACAAGCCTGTAATATGCCTACCGTGCGACTGATTTCAAGAAACTTTTTTTGTTGGATGCACCTTCAAAAAGTTTATCTTGGACATACCTGGTGGCCTCTAAAATACGAAACCGTGGCCGACTACGATACAATTTATGTGGCTTAAAATTGGAAAATCATATTAGGGATTTTTTTATTCGAAAAACTCTCACGAACTCTTGATCAGGTCCCCAGAAGACTGTCTCAACCAAATTTTAGTTGCCACAGTATACAAGATGCTGAAGATAATTTGAGTGTCCCGGTCATTAATGTTTCAAAGATTACTTTAATTATACCTCTCAAATCGAATTTTAGAGAACGCCAGGTATGTCCTAGATATACTTTTTGAAGAAGTATCCAACAAAAAAAAGTTTTTTGAAATCGGTCACACGGTAGGCATGTTACAGGCTTGTACCACTTTTAAGCGAGACACCCAAGTTATCCTGAGCACCTTGTCTACTGTGGCAACGAAAACTTGGTTGGTAAAGTTTTCTGGGGTCCTGATCAAGAATTCGTGGGAATTTTTCAAATCAAAAAATCTCTTATATGATTTTCCGATTTTAAGCCACATAAATTGTATCGTAGTCGGCAACGGTTTCAAATTTTAGATAACACCAGGTATGTGCAAGATAGATTTTTCGAAGATGTATCCAACAAGAAAAAGTTCTTTGAAAGCGGTCAAACGGTAGGCATGTTACAGGCTTGTTCCACTTTTAAGCGAGACACCCTGTATATTGTTACGTTATTATTCATTGATCGTGCGACGCGACGGACTGTTCCAATTCGTAATCCTAAAATATGATACAGTGATATACCTATTTTGCCTAATTCTAATGCCGCCCGTTTAAGTCCGAATCCTACTCTGTCGAGCGCGTTTCGGTTTTTACTGCAACGCAGATAATTTATTGCTTCTAAGCACCCGCCCACCAGTCAAAAAGTCCCCTTCCGCGACCGCAAATTTGTACAATGTGTCTGTAGTTGTCCACTCTTTTGGTTTCCAAGATATAACGAATTCTATTACAAAAATTTTCAAAAAAATATTATATAGGTACAGGATGAGTCAGAAAGAATGGGTCAACACTAAGCTGGAGATACTAGACACCATATTATGTTTGAGCTCATCATGTCTTACATGAATGTCGCCAGTCTAGTATGATCTGTAGCCTCTACATAAGGGAATATAAAAATTTTAAAAAAACGCCGACCGTAAATAGTGGGATAAAGTGGTGCAATATAATTCATCAATCAGTGTTTTTTTACCCCAGTCGATCCCACTGATCGAATATAAAAACTTATATCGGCAAGGCGCTATTTGGAATGCAACGTTGGAACATTTCACAAAAACAACGTAACTGCTTCCTGAATATCATGGAAATGGGTTCTTGTCTTTATAAAATTTAATTCTTTAAGAGGTATCAAATATGTATATATGACATATCGAAATATTAGCACTTCATAAATTCACAGTGACCTTTTTAAGAAGTCGTTTAATTTTATTAATTGTAGGCAACTGTGCAGTCTTTCGTCTATCGCCGACATACGTCGTGTTTGAATACCGTAAAGAAGACAAGAGGGTAGTTGCCGATGCAACTTAGATTATTACTTGGTTACTTTGCTTACAGTGCAGGTCAGTACTAGGTGATTTCGTAGGCTCGAACGTATTATAAAAATAAGAATTAACGGAATCACCCTTCAAAAAAATTCCAAACTTATTTATAAAGCCAAAAAAAGTTTTTCGATATTATTTTAAATCCTTATTTAACGCCGCCAATGTTAACTTGCTTGTTGGTTGCCTACTCTACAAACATGCAACAGTCGCTCGCTCAGTCGGTATCGCTGTCATGTCATAATTCAATTCCTGTGTTTACATTGTAATTTTGTGTTCATCTTCAGTTTTTAGTGCCTTTTTTAATTTTTAAACGTTTTATAGTTATTAAATAAAGACATTTGTGTTGGGTGCAGATACTTTCCCACAATATAGTTCGCCAGTTTGGTTTTCTAGGTTATGGGACAAGACTGCCGCGGTTACATTAAAACTTGTCTATTATCTGTTCCTTTCGTTCGATTTTGTTATAATAAATAGGCATTTTATCTAATTGTACTTACGGGAAGTGTGTTGTATCGGTAGTGAGTGGCTGTAACGAGCGAATATGTAGTTTTACCAGTTTATAACGAAATAATGAAAAACGAATGCAAAATACTGGAGCTAACTGGATTAACTGTTACCTATCTATCAGGTATTATTACTAATAAGAATGTTAATTTTTGTCGTTTCTACATTTAGAAACGCTACAAAAAGACGACCGCGTGGTAGTTGACATTGTTGAGAGATGTAAGCTTTATCTATGAATCTAAGCCATCTCAGTCGATTCTTATCATAGGCGCCGACTCTCCGTAGGAAAAAAGGGTTTTACCCCATTTTTTTAAATATCGAGCTAAAATTCTGGAATAATTTTTTTTATTGTCTTTTAGGCCTCCCTGAGCACGTGGTTAAATTTTTTTTATTTAGTTATAGTTAACCCTGTATACTCGCACGGTAATTTTTAAAACATTTCTTAAGCCTAGTTGCTTTGCTATTTCTACTAAAGTAAAACAAGAGTGTTATTCTTCATGGTAAAGTTTAAAAATGGGAAAATATCAAGTGTTGATACAGTTTTCAAGCTTAAATGTAATATGAGTAGCTCCTACGAGAAGAGCAAACTAAAAGAAGACTGATTAATTTTTTCGGGATAACAATATTCTCAAGTTTAACTGTAAACCACGATTTCCTTTTTAGAGACTTACCCGACAGCCTGTTTGGCAGCGATATGTGGAAAATTACTCAGAAGTTTATTCTATAATCGAATTAACTATGACAAAACCAGATAGAAAGATGTTTTCCGTAAAACATGTCTATATAAATCGTTCAAGAATTGCCACCTAATGCAATGGTATGAAATGATATTTGCATTATTCTTCTTCTTTATATTTAAAAGAAAATAATAAAAAGAAAATAATTGTAATAATTAATAACAACAATTTCTTAAATATTCTGTTTTAAAAATATACTGTTTGTCGTCAAATAATCTAAAGATATTTTTATTTCATGTTTTCTTAAAGGTACAGTTATGCTGGTGCGACTGCGGCTGCGGCTCGCAACTGCGGTTCATTATCAACCAATAGGCAGTCTGAATGTTCTCATCAACTGCCTAATCCGCGAGCCGCAGCTGCAGTCGCACCAGAAAAACTGAACCTTAAAGGACCATTGCATATGAAGCGAATATTTTGATGTCATCCAAAAAACAATAATAGAAATTGATGATAATTTATTTAAGAATTTTTTCAAGCACTGTTCAATAACAAAAGTATGTAAACTTGCATTTACAACAGTTTAAATCTAGAAAAAATAAGGATATCCCCATAGTTTTAATTGTTTAGTTGTAAAAGCTTACCATATAATTGATATTCTAGAAAATGTATTCCAGTTTCATTTTATTCTTATAAGATTTATGGAACATGTCACAGCTATTATACAGGGTTGACTATAACTAAATAACTACTACTAAAAGGGGATAGAGAGATAATTATATGAATTAACGAAATCGCATTTCAAAACATTTGCAAACTTATTTATAAGGCGAAAATTGTTTTTTGTTTTTTTTTTTCAAAACCGTATTAAACCCCAATTTATCGCCGACTCTGGCAGCCGCTGTTAGCGCATATTTGACGTTTAAAGAGCTAAGCAACCACTAACAATTTGTTGTTATAATTAAAATCTTGTGTGTTTACGTTTGTGATTTTCTGTTTTTTTTGTGGTTATTTCTTAAATTTTAAATATTTTATAGACAGAAGTATCGGCCAGTTGAAAATTTATATAAAATATTACCAATGTATCGATAATGTATTATCGAAAATTTTAATAATATCTATATTCTTGAAATATATTATTCAATGTCAATACCATCGATATTATCGATAATTCGATTTTGTTCCATCGAATGCTAGTTCGATAGTTCGAAATCGTTATTACCCACCTCTAAAAAGCTATTAATCTTCGTCATTTCGAAACTTTCTTGGATATAATATACCTTCTTTGTTTCTGATTTTGTTTGAAATTTTATAAATACAATATTAATTTTCAAAATGCTGTAACTTTAACAAAAATTAATTTTTTTTAATAAAATCTGAAGCATATCGGTAGAATTACGTCTAGTTATGAAAAAAAAAATGTTTTTCGAAAAGACCCCGCAGAGTCCTTATGGAAATTGGGTCTCGGTCAAATTTGATGAAACTCTGGACTCTGTTAGTTCTCGACGAGTAGAACAAAAGTTCTCATGGCCACTGAGTCCAAAAGTCTCATGGTTTTGAGATATAGCTCTCTGAAGTTCGACTTTGGGTGCATTTTGCAGTATTACTAGTTTCACACTTACAATGCACTTACCAGCCGCCGCTGTGTTCGACCACGTCATTTGTGCTGTAGAGTGCTGGCACGCGCGGCGAGTCACTGGGTAAAGGAACAGACTAGAAAAAGCACGGCTGCTGCGATTTAGCCGACGATGGTCAAAGTAGTAGTTTATAGGAAATAACTTCCACGTCCATACTCTTTGCAACCGCATCGCATACCCTATCATCCTTTGAAGTGATGGAAATATTAGAGATGGGTAGTTCGCGAACGAACTGGTACAAACGAACTATTCCCTTCATGAAATGAATCATTCCTTCTTGTCGGACTGAATCATTCTTTGTGAACTAAAAGCAACGTTGATTCTAAAAAAATTAACAATGTAATTCAGGCGAGTCAAATTCAGTCCTTCTATACTTATTCATAAGTTCACTGAATTAAATGAAAAATTGCAGCTGACGATTAGACGTAGACGGTATCGGAGATGTGACTCAATGACCGGTTTCACTCGTATCACCTATATAGAAATTAGACAAAATTTCTAAAATTTTGTTTTTAAAATTATATTTTATTACCTATATTTAAATGCTTACCTATAAATATTTTAATCTAAAATCTAAATTTGTCTGTAATCTCAAAAACATTGTATATTATACCTATGCCTCTAAATTACGACACCACGCGAGTCATGAAACAGTCCCGTTGTAAGCAAACTCCGATATTGAACGCCGAGACTGAACGATCGGTGGTCGAATTACAAATATACAATTCTCGACCATACTGAATCAAATGAATTACTCAAGTGAATGATTCTCTTAAGTGAATGAGACTGATAGAACGAATTCACCAAAATGAACTAAAAGTCCCATCTCTAGGAAATATCGACAAGTGTGAGGAACGCTGCGAACCTCGATGGGAACACCCATGGTTGCTGTGATGTAACGAGGTTACAGGCTCTTGACACACGACGAGGTTTTTGACGAGGTTCTGTTACAAGTGTATTTATTCGTAGCTTTACATCGAACATTCGGGTCGTTGAAGTTTATAGAGAACTTCTCGAACGGAGAAACAAGGACAGGGTTACGTCCACAAAGTATAAACTTTAATATTTTGTGGTTACGTCCCTTTGTAGAAAACAAGCGAACCGTCAAAGTTAGCATATGTCGAGTAGCAGATCATTCGCTTGTTTCAAGCGTTCAGCTCATCCAAGTTAAGAAAATTGTAATTGTTTTTTTATAAATACGATGAAATAACTATTTAAAATGATTATAATATTTTTTTACTGTTTTTCATTCAATGTGGTTATCCTAATGAAATATTTACTAGTTTAGCCTCTAGGTCTATAGAGAGTGACTCACAATTTATCTAAAAAAATTTGGAAATAGATGCGTCATGAAAAATTAAGTCAATATCGTAAAAAAAATGTAAAATCCTTACCTATAGTTTTCGAGTAAAAAATTATTGATGTAGTATTTTCAACCACTACATCGCTGGGCCACTGTAGTCTCTAGCCAAGCGATTCCGAATATTAGAATCTGATTACTTATAGTAGGTATTAACGCTTTTATGATGCGAATATTTACATTAGTTTTTCAAATGTCCAAAATGGCTTCATGGATAGCAACTCGAAGTTGATGGATATCGTTTTAATTAATGGTAACGCTTTAACATGTGCCAAATGCAGCTACTTTTACCGCAGTGTGCATTGAGTCCAAGTGTATTGCAGCAGTGTGGTGTATCATACACGAAATTCGATTAATCTGCATCAGCGTGTCCAAACATTAATACCAAGGCATTGGACGAGGAAAACCAGTACCATGGCCATCACAAACTCCTAACTCATTTGCACTTTTTTGTGAGCACTATTGATGATTTACACAAACGTATCGCTGCTGCTAACTTACGAGTTCAAAACGGACAAAAAGCAAAATGTTGTTGTTGTAACATCAGGTATCTCAAATTGTTTTATTAATTGAAACCTCAAATTAATTCTATTAATAATTAATAACAATAGCGGCAAAAACGAATGAAGTTGCTGTATAAAATAGGTGCTACAAAATGTTATTTATTTCTTTCCCGTGAAATTTCTCAATATTTTGTGCGGTCACCGATTGCATGTTTTGCCTTGTCAGATTTTACAGCAGACCAGTTTCCAGTGCAGTGCAGAAGTATATTTTTAAATCATTTTTGAACTGCTTTTTTAATTTTTTTCTTTACAAAATTGTATTTGTAAGAGTTGTACATGTTTTTAGAAAAGTTCTGAATAATCCTATATAATTAAACGCTAAACTTTAGCTTTTAGTGAGTGTTGGTAGTAGATACACTACTGAATAATGGTACACATGAGTGGTACGTGAAAAAAAAGTTTGAGAACCGCTGGTTTATAGTTGAATGACTATACAGTTCCGCGTTAATTCAGAATTAATCTCAGATAGCTCTCAATTTCTGAACCAAAACAAAGCCCAAGTCGACGTGTAATACAGAATCAACTCCATGCAACTTTGTCATGCTTTGTATATTGTGATATTTGTCACAGAACAAAGCTACCATCTTTGATGGCCCCCTATATTACCTGCAGCTTCAGTTTAGTTTTCAAGAATATGATGAAAGCATTATAAGTGCTTTAAATATTTATTCTTATCAGGAGCGACTCGTGGTGATCATAATAGGTGAAGCAGAAGGATAAATAATACTTCGTGGCGAATTTGTCATTTTATAGTAAAAATATACCTATCTAATTCACCCACCTACTTTTTAAACATAAAATCTCTGCAAACTTATAGATGATGTGATAGCAAAATGGTTATAAACTTAAGTTCAATTAATAATACTCACTAAATTTTTTGCCAAATGTGTCCCGTTTCCGTCATTAAGTTACGCAAATACGTTTTTATTCTTTTTAAGAATAAGAAAAACTTTTTTTAACCATTGGTAGGGAGAAACATCACGATAATATAGTATAATAAAGGAATTTGATTATCGCCTTGCTCATGCAAGTTTGAATTCGTGTTTGAACATTTGTTTGTAACTTTTGACGTTTTCATTAAACTTATATTGAAGTGAATAATATAAAATATTTTAATTTTCAAAATTCTTATTATGTATATCTGTCCAATCTGCAAACTCATCCTAACTCATAAAGAATCACATTTCAAATGGCGCTATCAAAAAATGGAGCAGCTATTTTAAGAGAAAAAAAAGAAGTGGACATCATGCTTGCAACAATGGTGACGTCATAAAATATGTTGGTTTGTCAGAATTTGCGCATTTAAAAAGTAAGGGTGAGTTGGAGCGATTATTTTGTTAGCTGCAAATAAACATGGTATAAAAAAAAATTTTTAATATTTATAACAGAATACATACGTATAAATAACACTACTGACACATAAAACCTTTATTTAATTGTATAAACAGGCGAAGCAGCCCTCGACCTACGCGCCACCTGCGAGTTCTAGCCTTGACTATATACACTAAGACTAGTCAATCTAATGGGAGACCTTATTGGCCTGAATGGGAAACCAACTCTCGCGTAATGGGAAACGATCTCAAAAAGAACGTTTACGCTTGGGCTATTTGCTAATAGATGGCGCAATATTAGGTACTAAAATGACATGAATTTGGATATATAATTTTGAAAGCTCCTCCCATCGAAGATGATTGGTTCATACATATTATGTTATGTACAATCGTTTGCAATAATATTGACACTCTTTAAATTCAATTTTGCTATTTCTTTTGAACTGCTGACGTATTTGTAATGAAATCTACTCTCAACTTTTAACATTAGTAATTAGTTGTTTCACTTCCCAATATAAATTTAATGAGTTTCTACTCAGAACTTCTAGAAGTTCAAAAACTGTTTTGAGAGAGTGTCATTGTTATTTCAAAAGCTTGTATGTACTTAAAATTCATAACTTTAATGACATTCGATAGGATTACTGTTTATTTTATTATTAAGTGAATGTGTTAGTCATGAGGAAGCAGGCAGGAAATAAATGTTAATTTTTAAAATGTAATAAAACTAGATGAAACATTCCAGGAATAAAACTTGTCCGCGCAAGGCGAAAATCGACTATAATGATAGATTTTGAATTCTGATAAGTAATTATAGTAATTTCATCACGATTTTTAATATAAAAAGAAATACAGAAGTGCAGTTATCCAGTTCATATTCACTTTCGCGTATCAATGAAAGTCAAAGCTTAAAATATATTAACCGCCAGATAACACTTTTATCATATTCCTCCAGCTTTGGTAAATTCAAGTGAAGAAGTCATTCAATACGTGTCGATAAAAATATACAGGGTGGGCCATTAATAAGGGGGCATAGAAGAGGAGTAACATCATTGGGACGAAATATGAAGATATAGCTAAATATATCTTCATAAAATATTTCTGTGGAAAAAGATACAAGGTGTCAAAGTTGAAATATTTTTATTTGTGTTTTCTTCTTTTGTATTAACGCAAGTATCTCTCAACTGATTGAAATTTAATTCAAAAAAATTAGTAGGTATCAATGAGTCGTTTACTTTTTTTAAATGTCCAGAGTAACTTTGGAAAAAAACTCATATTTGAAAAAAAAATTATCTACATATTTACTTTTATGGACAAAAATAACAACAGAGCAGTAAAAACAACTTAGCCCTTGAGCAAACTCTCCCTACTTCTACATGTCTTAATTAATTAAACTAATTATTACAGCTAATTACAGAAAATTTTCAATATGGCAATTTTCTAATGCTCCTAAGAGATTTCCTCACGTCGAAAAATACATTTGGTTGTTTTAGATCAGTTTTCTGGAAAACGGTAGAAATTTCGTTAACAAAAAATAAGATAAAAATTGTCATCATCTGGCAATATCTGTTTTAATAGGTACCTACTACATAAACTATGATTGCTTTTCTTAAAATATTTTTCCCTACCAAATTTGATGACAATCGGTTGAGCGATCCTAGTTATTAAAAAAAAACGAAAAAAAATATGTAAACCTGTATCTTTTTCCACAGCAACATTTTAGTAAGGCATATTTAGCTATATCTTCACATTTTGCTCCAAAACTGTCATTCCTACTCTGGCACATCATTAATGGTTCACCTTATATAATACTTAAAGTAATAAACTACACATGAAACACATTCTTTTCTGATGAGGCCTGTAAAGTTCACAAATTATTTTTACTAAAAACATTAGCGCATGTAAATTTATTTAAATTTGCATGCACAAATGTTAAATTATTTGAATTTTTAAATTAATTTAAATTTAATTTTAATTTAAAAATTACTCTTCAAAAAGACTACAAAATAATATTTATTTCACACCATCACAAAATTATGCTTAGATCAAACATTGAAAAAAGATACTTGGTGTTTTAGAATTTTTACTAATGAATTTTTCGCAAAATAATAATGCATCTTATGCAGTAAGAGAAACCCACACGATAATCTGCAGTTCTATATGTCTCTTTATAGAAGTAGGTATGTCGAATTCATTTGAATTATCTTAATATGTTTAAAGGAAATAAAACAGAAAATGTAAATTTTGGCATATCGCTGAAAACTCTTTTAACAATCTTATTTTTCTGTTTTTTTTTTTAATTAATTTACAGTTCATATTCTTACTTCTCTAACGCAATAAAATAAACTGCTTATGTTTCAAACTTTATGATCTGTGGTTTGAATATAAATATATTGCCACAATCTTATTATTTAGGCAGGTATATGAAAAAGGGTCACGCGGCCACGCCCTCGAAACGCCTTCACAGTTTTTTGCAGATTAAAATAGTAGCGCTTTATTTCCTTCGTTTGAATAAATGTGTATTGTTACACAGTACGACATCTAACAGGAATTATGATAACTATTTAGGTCTTTATTAAGGATTGACTCTCTTGGTGTAAATACTCAAGGGTTCTAGTCAGCTATGCGTTTCACCGTTGATATGACAACCGCCGTAAATGAGGCTGATGATTTGCAGCGGTTTTAAATAGTGCCGGTTCCGCGGACGTTGCTTCTGCATTGCAGAAAAATCATGAAATCGATTTTGGTAAATTTTGCAATAGATATAAACCATGTACTTTAATCTATAGACACAAATTACAAAATTTATATTAGATTAAAAATCATAAGTGGTATGCACAATCTTCTTTATAGGTGCAACGGTGCCTCACTTGCATCACCTGACGAGACGCCACTATTTTTTATCTGTAACTGAAGATAGTAAGCCCGAAATTGATTTTAGCTAGCATACATTTGTTTGTTTAATTTGTTTATTTTCATTATTTATTTTAATTTTTTTATTTTCTTGTATATCATTTGTAGTAAAATTATTTTTATTTTAGGGTATCTATACTATTTACAACCTTAATGAAAAAAATATGAGGAATCCTCTACTGCCCCTTTGGAGGTGTATGTTAGAATTTGGATTTTCACTGCACAATAAAGATCTTTTTAAAGGAATACTTTATTTTGCTGTACTAGAAGTGTAATTGTTTTCAACTGACAAGAATCATACAGTAAAACATTTAAATCAGTTTAAAAATTCATGGTATCGAGTGAATGTTATACAGCGGATACAATCTATTCAGAATCGTTTTATTTGATTTGTAACGGAAATGAATTATAATTTTTTATTACAATGTATAATTTAGATAAGATCTGGATTATTGTAATTAGATACTCTACTATGTACAAAATGACAGTAAAAAACATATACTGAAATAGAAACAAGATTTGCATTTACATAAGAAAAATAAAACTTTAATTTGAGCAATAGGATAAATAAAAGTAATTCAAAGAAAATAGATTTAAAATAAAAATAGGAAAATATAATAAAATATCAATTTCATATAATATAATATAATATCAAAATATTACGTCAGATTCACTTTACAAATTATCCAATTAAAAAATTACGATTAAAAAGAAAGAGCCAAACAGACTACAGAATTTATCATGCAACATATTTGAAAATTTATAAGAAGACGGTTAAATAAAACAATTGACATCAAAATTAAATAAAATTAACAAGAAGATGACTTGTAGAATAATAAGATATTAAATTTTAATTTTTAGAAGAAAAAGAGGAAAATATTGCTTGAAATTATGAAAAAATGCAGTAAAATAATTATAAAAAAAATATTTTAAAACATAAGATCACCTTCTAAAGATTTACAAACTTAAATGAATTTATTTTAAGCAAATTACATGTAAAAATATTGTATAATAAAATAATCGAAAAAATTAAAAAATCTAGTAGTAAGCATTGTAGAAACAGGAACAGAAAGGGTCTACCAGGACATACCGGATAATATTGAGAATTTAAAGAACAAGATTAGGGCGGAGATGCATAATTTACCAGCTAGAGTCATTCGGGATGCTGTGGACAGCTTTTACTATCGTCTTGGAGAATGCCAAATAGTGAATGGAGGACATTTTCAGCATTTACGGCATTGATTTTATTTTTGTAAATTATCTAGTTGTTTTTGGTATGGTTTTCTATAAGTTTTTCAACGAGCCCACTCATGCCTTATGTTTCTATTTGAAAAAAGTAGGGGTAGCTGGGGGTTAGACGGTTGAAGAAAAATTAATTATTATATAACCGAAAGATGGGAAAAAATCAAGATCAGTTAACGTGTTTCGGCGTTTTAAAAAAATTGAATCATTCAAAAGATATGAATTTTATTTCGTACTTCTGGTCATCCCTGTAGATTAATTGACATAATCATACGATACCTTATGAAAGTAAACACGTAAGAGACGAGCAAAGAAACACATTTCCCTAGAGCACTAATCGCCGGTAACAATGACGTTTTATTTTCAACATGCAATTTAAAATGTTATGGCACATGATTTGGTAAATCAAAGCGTAATAGCTACAATAAATCTGGGAAAGAGCAGAACGTTGTAAATGTTTAAGGAGTTGTTCAAGCCAATTTAACTGGGGTGTTGCCAAGGGAGGTTAAAGTTCGAGCCCTGAAAGAACTGTCTTAGAATTTTAAGTCAACATGAAATATCTACTGAGCTACTTTATTGTACGTTTTTAACCTTAGCTTGTTACCTCCCTTGTTCTGTTCGATTGATGTAAACGATTTCGCTATTTATTTATTCTTCACGTTATGTCGTGTACCCGCTCAAGTTAGTGAATACTTTAATATAACATTTGAGATAAATATACTACTCGATAACTAGAGGCAAATACTTATTATATATCATTTCATTTTGATAATTTATTGCATGTTTACTACTCTCGGTGAAGATAAAAAAAAACCTTGGAGTTTGCATAGGTCGTACTTGATAACGCAGCTTTAAAACAAATTCTGCTTACATTTGTGTTGCGAGCAGTGCTGTCAGATATATAAATATAGATTGCTCTTTCTGTTTTTATGCAATGGCGGACAACTATCAGTTCTGGGTCACTCTGTATATAATTCCATATCTTCACACCGTTCAAAACGCTATTTTCCAGCAAGATAATGTTAGACCTCATGTTGCCAGACAAACAGCAGCTTTTATGGATCAACATCAGATCAACCGTTTATCCTGGCCAACAAGATCGCCGGATCTATCACCTATTGAACAAGTCTTGCAAAATTGATACCTTCCGCTTGATATAAACAGATTTTTGAAATATCGTATGTGGTTCGTTGCGCCCTCTAGGCGGATACAAATTTTTTTATTGAAGCAAGCTATGGCCACAAAACATTGCCTGTTTTTTCGTCTTTCATGCAATATGCTACTGCTAATGCTAATGTTGCCCTTATCTTTTGTATTTATTACATTTTTTTCAATTTTAGTTAAAAAAAAATGTACCTAAATATATTCGTGTTGCTCAAGACAATGTAGAACCTGTTTTAAAGATGTCAACTGCAAAAAAATAATAAACAGAATGTAGGTACTTTTATATGCAAAATACAGATTTTCTTATAATATTATTTTATTGCTTTTCACATTAGAAGCAATTGGGTCTTTAAAATTATTTTGACACAGACAATGTAATAAAATAATATTATAAGAAAAT
The DNA here is from genome assembly GCA_037114965.1 of Monochamus alternatus. Taxonomy (NCBI): domain Eukaryota; kingdom Metazoa; phylum Arthropoda; class Insecta; order Coleoptera; family Cerambycidae; genus Monochamus; species Monochamus alternatus. The sequence goes on from CM073426.1 coordinate 113,888,629, forward strand.
CTGTATTTTGCATAAAAAAAGTACATTCTGTTTTATTTTTATTTTTTTTCAATTGTCGTCTTTAAAACAGGTTCTACATTATCTTGAGCAACACGAAAATATTTAGGTTCATTTTTTTTAACTAAAATTGAAAAAAATGTAATAAATATGAAAGATAAGGGCAACATGTAGTATATTGCATGAAAGACGAAAAAACAGACAATTTTTTGTGGCCATAGCCTGCTTCAATAAAAAAATTTTTATCCGCCTAGAGGGCGCAACGAACCACATACGATATTTCAAAAATCTGTTTATATCAGGTGGAAGGTATCAATTTTGCAATAAAAATTTATTACTAATAAGTTTTCTCTATCTCTTAAAACAAAAAAGTTAGACAGCCTTAAAGTTTGGGCACTTAACAGGTTTTTTTGTTATTACTCATAAAGTTGGCCAAGGATCTCAAATTCGTTTTTACGAGCATAAAGACCTCCAAAATTGCAACAAAAAACAATTAAAGATTTTTGACGTGTCTTGCATATTAAGCGAGATACATGGGAGTGGCCCTCTTATGTGATACAGCCTGTATATTGATTTTACTTCGGTACCATTGAATATTCGCATGCACATACCATTCTTGTTATTTGCTAAACTCTATATTATTTAGTTCTTAAATGTCTAAAATTACTTGTATTTGTAGAAATCACTATTTCAAGAATACGGCGCCCTTAAATGCGTTTTATATTAAAATGAGTCCAAGAGCTTTTATCATGTGCATTGTACTTTCAACAAGTGTTTTTGCAAGGATGATGTAGTAATAGTTACGTAAAGCTATTTTTTAGAAACTTTCAAAACAAGTTGTATGTATGACCAGAAATATGCCAAGTTATCTTACCGCAGAAACAAATTTGACAAAACCTAGTAGGAACATGTTTTCTATAAATATATAACTCTTATTATCTTTCAGGACTTGCCACTGGATTTAAAGGTAAGTTTTTTTTATATACTGGATAAAGCTTAAGATATATAAAAATTGTTCTTGCGCAGTATTGTGCCACGATGGAAAAAATTGGAAAAGGTTATACCTGGGGCAGAATGATCTGTCACGAATTTGGAGACAGTTATCGGACAGTGATGTATAGTTGTGGAAAAGCTTGCAATTTCTAATGCTCTGTGTTCTAACGGTGACATGTAGTCCATTTGGCTTTGTCACCCAATGAACTTCTCGAATAAGATTCAGACATTAAAAAATAGCTCGATTTTAGGAACATAAATCTTTACATACATTATCATAGGCTTGATTGTTTTCTTTCTGTTAATTTGCGTAATTGTATAAATATACCGTAGATATTATCTGGCGTAAAATGTGTCCAGGAACTAACGGTCAAAAATTATACAGGGAAGTCAAAACAATGTCAGTACGTCATTTTCGCCCTACCTGACTTCCTTAGTTATATACAAAGCTTCCAAATAAGAAGTTAAATATTGAATTTCAGCTATAATTTCCAAACCATTGACAACCTTGAAATTTGGGTAATAATAACAATTGGAATTAGACATGCGTCATTATACAGGTACGATCAAAATTAAGTTTCAAGTACTTGTTAGTCCATTAGTAGGCATACTCTAATTAGTGATAATCAAAATATCATAAATTACAAATGTAATAGGAAATTCTTGAATATTTTAGTCAAGCTACAAATAAGCCTTTAAAAGTATCCGTCAGAAACTCCCAATCCATAAAATATGGAAGTTCCCCAACCAGCAAAACAGTTTTATAATTTTCAGGTTATACGACAATTATATTTTATTGCCGTATTATTATTGCTTTCGAAGGACATATTTGTTCTGTCATAGCGGCAAGTAGGTACCATTATTTTGTTGTCAGTAACTGAAGTAGCAAATATACAGGGTGTTTCTAAACTATGGTGCCAAATGAATATGACAGATAGAAAATGTCATTTTGAGCAAAAAGTTTCATGTAAACATAGGTCCGAAAATGCATAATAAAAAAGTTACAGGGTGATAAAAGTACAGTTTGAGAAACAATTTTTCGCAATAACTTCTACAAAAGTTAGGCAATTTAAATGAATCTTGGTGCAGTTCCTTGGACACTCAAATGCAACAATTTCGTGCAAAAACAATTTATTGCCATCGCCCAGGAACGGAGAGCCGGGGTAGCACATAGGATTTTATAATGAAAAAAAATGTCTTTTGCATTTTCGAAAAATTGATCAAATTTTCTGAAAAATAAACTAATATATCACAAAAAAGGTACTCTTGTTCAATGTCGCCAACATGAACCGTTCTCTTTAAAATTTGCAAAATTTATTGTCGTGCACCCGACAACAAGAATGCTGTAATCAAGAAGGCTATGCTTTATATGGTAACTGGGTATCGATTTGGTTTGTAAATTTGTTATAACAAATAACATTTATTTTTAGATTACAACATAACAAAACTACTTACTACAAAAAAAGTTATTTAAGCATATGTTGAAAGTGATCACCGTTAGCTCTAATACATGCTCTAACTCTTTTTAAGAAATGAAAGGAAAGCTTATTCAAAACTTCTTCATTCGTCTTTATTTCATTGAAAATGTCCGTTATTCTTTGCTTTAAATGATCCTCGTCTTCTATTGGAATTTCATACACTTTAGAATTTGCGTATTCCTAAACAAAAAAATCTAAAGGAGTTAGGTCTGGGCTTCTTGGTGGCCATGGCTGAGGAGCATCCCATGCAGGACCAATCCATCTATTTGCAAAAAATATTATTTAAATGTCGCCTACTTGTCGAGAGTAGTGAGGAGGGGCCCCGTCTTGCATTAGCCACATATTTCTTCTGGTTTCCAAATAAAGGTCTTCCAAAACTTCAACAAAGTCGTTGTTCAAAAAATGTAAGTAATTTTCCCCATTCACATTTAGAGGAAGTTCAATTGGACCCAAAAGTTTATTGCCAATTATTCCCGCCCATAAATTGATTTTAATTTTGTATTGTGAATGTCACACAACTGTTGCATTTGGATTTTCATCATTCCAGTGATGACTATTTCTTAAATTGAAAATGCCATTTTTCGTGAAACAACACTCATCAGTAAACAAAATACGTTTGGCGAACATCGCATCAACACGAAGCTTTTCTGACATCCAGTTGCAAAATTGTAGTCGTTTTGGCAAATCTTCAGCAAGCAATTCTTGTACTTTAGTAATATGATATGGATGCAGTTGTTGTTCCCTAGCAATCCTCCATACCAAGGAATGTGGCATATTTTCGGCGAAAGCAATTCTTCTGGTGCTTAAAGTATCATCTTTTTCAAAACGTTGGAGAACACGCTCTTCAGCCCCTGTAGTTCGGCTCGTTCTGGGAGGGCCAGTGTCATAATGACTTTTTTTTTAAAGTACCTGTTTCTCTAAGGCGCCGGTCGATGGACATAAACAATTTTTGAGAAGGTATTCTCCTATTTGGATAGGTTTGTTCATATAATCTACTTACCATTCTTGTATTACAGCCACATTTTCCGTAAATTAAATGCATATTTGCAAGTTCTCCAAAGGTGTATTGTTCTGCCATAACAACTTTTAATGAGTAACGCCAGCTAAATTGTATGCTATCAAAACTTACAAATAACTTTTGACAGGAAAACTGAAAGGTTATCTTAAATTTCATGGCTACTATGATGACGAACTTCCATTCCTACCTCTATCTTGTCGGGTGCACGACAATAAATTTTGCAAATTTTAAAGAAACAGTTCATGTTGGCGATATTGAACAAGAGTACCTTTTTTTTGACATATTAGTTTATTTTTCAGAAAATTTGATCAATTTTCCGAAAATGCAAAGGACCATTTTTTTTCCTTATAAAATCCTATGTGCTACCCCGGCTCTCCGCTCCTGGGCGATGGGAATAAATTGTTTTTGCACGAAATTGTTGCATTTTAGTGTCTAAGAAACTGCATCAAGATTCATTTAAATTGCCTAACTTTTGTAGAAGTTATTGCGAAAAATTGTTTCTCAAACTGTACCTTTATCACCCTGTAACTTTTTTATTATGCATTTTCGGACCTATGTTTACATGAAACTTTTTGCTCAAAATGACATTTTCTATCTGTCATATTCATTTGGTGCCATAGTTTAGAAATATCCTGCATAACTTTTTATAAAGAAATATAGACAAGCCTATAACACATTTTAGCTAATAAATCTAAAATATTTTTTAATAATTTTTTAATTATGTTATATTAATAAAATCATAAATAAGTTTCGAAAACAAATATGTTGACATTTGTTTTATGTTCTACAATGAAAAACACTTTTGATGACAGTTTTCGAAAATTATTAATAAATTACTATTACATACATCATTAAATACGTGTTTATCTCGAAAATGGTAAAAGATCTCCAATAAAACAACATATAACGTGTTTGCAGCAAATTGATAGGGGACTCGAACAGTAAATACCAAATCTCAGATTTAGCAACACCGTCAAAATTGTATAGTAATTCTAAATTTTAATTTTAACCATACGTACATAATAAAGCAAGTCTAATTCCAATTGAAATAGTGAAAGTTATATTACTATGAGCTACTACTATCACCTAAATTTCGAGGTTACCAAGGTAACAGTTTAGAAATTATAAAATTGAACTTTTTACTTAGTAGCACCGTATATCCGTAAGGATAGGACAAAAATGTGACTCCCCTGTATGTTCTATCATGTTGACACTAGTTCCTGGATACCCTGTATATGTATTATACAGATATAACAAAAACGTTATTCTTACATCTTCCTATTTCAGTTTAAAGCTTCTTTATAAATAGGCAGACAATGTATACAAAAAGACTGCAATAGAATATCAAGGAATATTTTGGGATTATCTAAACAAGTAGAGAAAATAATGTTATAAAAGGATGCCCTATAAAAAAGATTTGTATTTTTTTTATTGTGATAAGTTTATTAAGTTTTGGTAAAACTTATACCATTAATAAAACTCTTGGAAATATAATTTCCTCTTTCGTTTTAGGGACGATACTTAGGTTATGATTTCAATGAAAAACTAGTTCAAAGCCCGTTTCTTCCACTTTGGACTTGCAAATTAGACTTTACTGTGTCTAGCGACAGAGAAAGTATACAGTGTGTCTCATAATTAGCTGCCAACCCTGAACAAGCCGATTCTATGATCAAAACTAAGTAAAAAAGTTCATATGAACATGGGTTCGGAAATGCTTCCTAAGGGACAGGGACCCATTGCGTGTGTAACTTTTTCATCTTTGACTTTTTAACAAATTGGACAGCAAATTACGTTTTCCCGAACTGTTTTACGTTAAAAATGTACTCTTGTTTCAAATCGTTATCTTTAACGGTTTCTGAGAAAATCGCTCTTGAATATAATCCCACTCTGGTCAATTTCATAGTAATTTAAACAAAATTATCAAGGTATTTTTATGTCAAAGTATTGTTCTAAGCGAAAAAAATGGAAGAGTTTATGGGACAAGAGTTAGTTGATATGATATTTATTTATGGCTTTTGGGATGGTTATGCTGCAGCGGCAGAACGCGAATACGGAAGAAGGTTTCCAAACCGAAGGCTGCTATCAAGGAGGACATTCCCTACGGTATTGAGCAACTTTTGCCACGTATGCAATTTTGTCGCTGGATTTTGTCGCTGGACAACGAGCAAGCTTTCAAAATTTTGTGGTGTGACGAAGCTACTTTTACCCGAAATGGAAAATTAAATTTTCATAATTCTCATTATTGGGAAGAAGAGAACCCACATGTTGTTCAGAGAACAAACTTCCGGCAACGGTTTTACATAAATTTATGGGCGGGAATAATTTACGACACTCTATTGAAATTCCACACGTCTCAATTCAAATCTTTAAACTTACTTCAAGAAAATCTTCCCCATATTTTTAATAATCTGCCTCTGAATTTACAACGTAACATGATTTTTCAACACGATGGAGCCCCGGCACATAGTGGTCGCAATGTTCTAGATTTCCTAAACGAAAATTTCGCTGGACGGTGGATAGGGAGGCACCAGTAGCTTGGCCGCCGTGTTCTCCCGACCTAACCCCGCTGGACTTCTTTTTCTGGGGATATCTAATTAAAAAAGTTTACGCCACCGAAGTCGATACCCGTGAGGAATTGCTGCAGCGTATCAATGATGCAGCCAATGAAATTCTTCAAAACCGTTTTAGCATCTTAATAGCTTCGAGAAGTGTTACACGTAGGGCAAGACTTTGTATCAGAGAAGGTCAAGGGTTTTTTGAAAAGTTTTTAAAATAGCTTGTTGTCTGTTATCAAAATTAAGTTTCCATCTTATGATCCCTTCGAAAAGTGACGGTTGCAGCTAAATTGCGGAATACAGTGAGGAATGTCCTCCTTGATGTCAGCCTTCTGTTTAGAAACCTTCTGCCGTACTCGCGTTCTGCCGCGAAGCATTACCATCGCAAAAGCCATAAATAAATATCATATCAACTAACTCTTGTTCCGTAAACTCTTCCATTTTTTTTTCACTTAGAACTATTAAATTGGCAATCGGGTTGACAATACTTTGACATAAGAATACCTTGATAATTTTGTTTAAATTACTATGAAACTGACCAAAGTAGGATTAATTCAAGAGCGATTTTCTCAGAAATCGTTAAAGGGGAAACGGAATTTGCTATCCAATTTGTTAAAAAGTCAAAGATGAAAAAGTTCCACACGCAAAATACCAGTTGAAGCATAAGATGTATTACCTCAAATTACAGATTGTTAAGCTTTCCATTGCATATACAATTTAAAAGTTCCAACTCCTGCTATCGACTGAAAATGCTTTCTATAATTTTCAAATTCGAGTTAAGATCGCTTTACATTTAATTGTTTTTCTAAATTAAATAATGTAGTTTGAAATTGATTAAGTAAGTGGTTACCCGCCATTCATGTGAAGAATATCCATTACTCCATCACTACGAAAATTGCTGTGTTATAAAGCTAGAGTATCATATATTATCCTTTAATTTCCGCTTAGACAGTACAATAAACTACTATGGCGTTACATTTACCGCTCATGTCATAAATTTAGTGCATTATTATGTTCGCTACAACCACATATGTGCATATAACTGTAACAGTAGAAATGTGTGTGTGTTTTGCGTTATGATGACATTGGTTGGCATCAAATAGCCAGCTATTTAGCAGTAGAAATAAATAATATATTTACTCGGGATTGAACTGAATTTAACTTATTCAGGGTATCTATCCTAAGTAGCACAATTAGTTAATTTATTAACTGTTAACTCGCAATATTTTGTTTCAACTGAAACAGGTAAATTTTATTAAACCTAGACGTAGCTATAACCTAAATTTTGTCTTGCCCTTTTAGTCTGATTTTAGTTACAAATATAATTTAACAGCCAGAACTGATTTGAATCCTAATTTAACTTTGCGACTTTCCTGTGACACATACTTTACCTAAAATTTCCTTATAGTTATTTTTACTTAAGGCTTACGGTGAGCGCTCGATCCAAAGGGATATAGTTTTCGCTCAGTAACTCCTCAAATAAAAATGATAAAAATATGCGGTTTTCTTTAATAGACTACAAATATTATTTTACGTCGACGCTGTGTTTTGAAATTTTGAAAATATGCAAAATTCATTTAAAAAAATTTAATTTTACACTTTTTCAAAATTTCAAAACACAGCGTCGACGTAAAATAATATTTATAGTCTATTAAAAAAAACAGCATATTTTTATCATTATCCGTTAAGGAGTTACTGAGCGAAAACTATGGGTTTGTTCCAACACAGCAATAATCGATTCCGAACCGTCCAGAATGAGTCAGTCAGTTCAGTTATTAATGTACTCTCGGCGAATGCGACGTAAGACGGTGTTGGTCAAACATTTTTCACGGTTCTGAACCAGTTCTAGACGGTTGTTGGAACAGACATTATATATCGTTTGATAGAGCGCTCACCGTATGCCTTAAACCATTAATATTCCCTCTAAATTAATTAACAATTATTTTTGTTCCAATAACATGGAAAATAGGTAGAAACTAGTAGCTCTCGTTAATAAATACAGTCTTTGTGAGAGAATGACCATATTCTTTTACTGTTTGATACAAAGAACTCACAATTAGCCTTATTGAATAGAATTAGACTTATGTATAAACTATATTATTTACTTACTTCTCTCTTCTGCTAAATCGCAGCTGCCGTGGTATTACAAAGGCGACACGATACGATGCGATAAGTTACTTAAACAGTGAAACAGTCAAGTCGGCCAACACAAAGAAAAAAGTTAGGTTATGTATCTAATACCAACCTATCTGGTCACATAAACTTGAATAGGAAAAATGGCTAATTTAGGTCTACATTAACGTCAGAATAAACTTTACAGATTATCAGACTAACAGGATATTTGAACCTAAATAGATTCTACATAACTTTAAAATCAAAAATATAAGTTGTAATAACTTTGACTAAAGGCAAAATGTCAGTTAAGATAGCCATTAAACCGCACGATGATAAGTGCGCCATATTTTTCAGAAGTTTGTAAGGGGCCATTTTGTAACAAAAGTATGTCACCTGAATGAAGTATGTCACGTAAATTTGAAGTCAGTTAGGTTAGTAGTATAAATTAGACTAAATAAAAGTCAATATTACGTAATTATAACATAAAGTGCTACTTAGATATCGACACCTCGGTTAAAATATTTAAGACAAATTACCTCGTAAGTGACTCATAACAACATTAGCATTTATAACATTTAAAATAGTTTATAAACTGCGGATTACAAAATTTATAACAGTTTATATATAATAGATCCATCCCTGAAAGTTTTAAGCAGCGTAAAACTATAAAAAGCCGAAAGAATATAGCATAAAGCCATAATGGAACATTTAGATTTGTTTTATTACATTCTCTGAATAATTTTGTAATTTTAATGCGATCTAAAAAAAATTGTAATTTTCTGACTCCTTTAAAGCCTTTTCAAAGAATTTGAGAACTTGGACTATAAATCGCTGTGTGACTTCATTGTAGGAGGTAGTGACGTCATACAGCGGTTTATGTCAGGTTGCGCTACTGTTTACTTCAATTTCAAATACTGGTGTTATTAGAGACACTAAAACAATACAATCAAACTTTAGATATTGTATTGTACCAAAATGTCCCAATACAACTATAAAATGTCCAGAATTATTTATTAGTTTTACCCCAGAATTCCAGAGCGACACATGTCTTCAACCCAAAACAAATAAATATGTAAGATATAAGTGGTCTGCTACTTCCTGCTCGGCCTAAGCTGCTCGATTTGCAGGAAGCGATCTACATTGCAGCAGGACCGATATTGAATTACACCTCATTTCAGCTATTGCATACTGATGAGGGCTAACAAGCCCGAAACCGGTCTATGTCTGGTGAGGTGGTCAATAAGTGTTCTTGGCTGTTCACACAGATACTGCAGGCGTAGAATTTTTTTACCCACATTTATAAAAAATTTTTATTTTCCATGTTTAATTGCATTTTTACTTTGACCATAATAACACTTTAGTAAAAGATACCTTTAAATAAAAGAATAACAAAACCTACAATAAAATATTATTTGTTTCCCGAAAACGGTGCATCCTACGTTCCTACGAAAAAAATTAAAGACCAATTTCATTCATAATTGATGACGGATTTCTAAAAATTATCAAAACTGGAAAATTCAGTGGCATACCTTTTTTTATTAAAAAAGGTTGTGGCATTCTCGCACGAACGGCACTGGTGCAAGTAGAAATATTCGGATCACCCCAAAAAATGTACATTTATTCCTCCAATGTGTCTTTCAAATTTCTAGTCAATATTTTTAAAACTCTGAAATAATGAATAGAAATAAATAAAAAATTAAAATTTAAACACTCTGTATCTCGGAAACGAAGCATATTTCGACCTACGTTTATATGTACTTTTTTTCACAAAACACTTCGGCAGGTTTCCCGTAAAATATTGTAGGTATGTATTTTCAATACTACCAGCAACGTATCAATCACCTCGAGTTTAGACACAATTGCCTATTTGATTAGAAACTGTACCAGATACAATCTATATTTCCTCGAGGCTACAGAATAAATATGAATAAGGGAAGGAAGGAAAGAAGTTTTTAATTCTCCCGTTAAGATATGCTATATGTAAGTTAGGTTTTTTTATTTGTAATATATCTACCTAATAATAAATATATATAATGTTGATTCATAAGCATATTGCCAAAGATATTTTCAATTTTATGACAAATCTTTTAAGAACTATAGTTGACGGCCAAAAATCTAGAGAGTGACTAATCGCTAGCTTGTAGACAAGAGCGACGGGTGAAGCGTGCGAGGAGCAACATTTCAGAGACATAGTAAATTTGAATGCAGATATAAAATATATACAAAAATGACAAAAATAATTGCATTACATAAAATCCATTATTTTTAATAGAAACAGTGATATAACAGTTTTTGTCAATTTCAAGGCGTTAGATAATAAAAATAATAAGAATTATTTCAAAATTTAAAGTTTTTATCTTGTATTATCAATTACCCAAGGTCGAAAATAGTGTGACTAATTCACAACAGTGGGATGAGGACGAAAGATACAGGTGGATTACCTAAGCGTGCCACTTGAAAAGAGTTAACACATTAACAATTTATTTTAACCACCTGTGTCATCCTCTCTACAAATTATAATGCCGCCCTTTTGGACGGCTATTGCCCACCACTACTCACTTACACCTACCTGATGCGCACTCAGCGGATATCACACTTAAGCCTTGTCCTCATGGACGCGAAATTTACGGATTTTTGCACGAATTTTGCAACTTCTGTTTTAATTATTTATGGGAGGAAAATCTCAGCTTTTGACAAAATTTGTGAAACTGTCAAACACTTCAAATATTATTGCCCCTTTCACTATCATGTGATGTTAATAAATTTGTTTCGAGCTTCTGACAATCTACCATGGCAGTTTAATGATGAAAATGATAGAAATTGTTATAGGTAGTTGACAAAATTTGTTACAAATAGAGATTTTTCCACCATTAAATAAATCGCTCAAATATTTACGATTTCCGCTCTCAACGGAACAAAAGGCTTTAGAATACATACACACTATTTACTATTGGTTACTAGCACTGTCACTCTAACGGTCACATTAACACTTATTATATCATATAGTACCGCTTTCCGTATGACCTTCATACATCCATGTTTCGTCAAAATTTAATATATTTTTCGATCCAGATTCTGATTTTTTAATATTTATTTTAAATAGTTTCTTCACCATATCACTATTTCATCTGCTTTTACCAGTATACTCTTTTCGATTTCATTTATATGGACTAAGTTTCATCTTGTAAGATATAGCAATCGATTTTTTTTGTCGAAAACGCATTTTAAAAATACCATCTTCCTTTCGCAAGTTTCGATCACTTTCCGTTTCACAGTTGTACTTCTTTATCACTTTTTTGTTTGCACAGATATGCTGTTCATGTACAATTTTGTTAATGAAATACATGTTTCAACATCACTTACACTCATATTTTGATCTCGCGCTCTAAACTCTTCATACATGTCATCATCCGATATTCCTCACTTGTTAAATTAGGACGATTTTGAGAATACGCTATAGAGCTTGAATTATTCTCCATTCTTAAGAATACAAAACCAGTAATAAAATTAATTACATTCATAATTAAATTAGCGAATAGATAAACCCGAAATTTTGCCCGCTCGAACGATATACCCGCCTATGATAGCACTAGAAATCAAAGAGGTGGATCCGACAATTCGTCGCAGCCAATCAAAAGCTGCAGCTCATGCGTACTTACTGCAGCAGAAGCTGAGAAATCGGGTATGCTCTCACAGATATGCGGCACACTATTATATAGGAAAAATATACGGGCTGGATGTATATTTGTTTGTGTTGACTGCTATAAATTGTGAGCAGGTGTATAACATGAGTCACTCTCTAGATTTTTGGCCGTTAACTATAGTATATGTACTTACTGAACTGTATTTGCGACTAATATACAGGGTGTTCCTTAATGATATGCGAATAATTAAGGGGGTGATTCTACATCAAAAATTAATGATAGTTTGCTTTATAAACTATGGTCCAAAAATGTTCCGTTTCAAAAATACGGAGTGTTAAAGTTTTAGGAAAAAAAAGGAAAATAATTAATATTTTCGAAACCGCTTTAGATATTTCCATGAAATTTGATATGTGGTGACTATTATGCACCTTTAGTGCATGTTTTGCAATATAAACATAATTTCTATCTTGAACAGTGGCGTGTGCACGAGCATTGACTTTATTATTTTTAAAGAAAAAAATGGTACGCCAATGATTTTCTTCCAGATAAAAATTATTTTTTAATTCCCCGTTCAATTTGATAAATAAGAGCCCTATTGAGTTATTGGACTGCAATTCGCCATTTTTGAGAAAAAAATGATAAAAAAACGTTAGATTGTCCGGGAGAATTCATGTAATTATTAACGGATACAATTTTGACGGAAAACAACAACTAACAACATAACACATTAACATAACCTAAATTAAAACTAATAATTTCTGTAATAATGGTAACAAATCATTATTACATAAATTGTTGAAAATGACTCCAATTACTTAATATGCATGCTTCCACTTTCCGTTGAGTTGGAACTTGTGTACGCGAGCGTCTTACGGTGACCCCACAAAAAAAAATCTAAACTATTGAGGTCGGGGGACCTCGATGACCATTCCTGAGGCCAACTGTGCCCAATTCAAACAAAGGCAACTATTGTTTTTTTTTCATGAAATTTGCTTCAAGCGATCGAAAGATAAGAAAGAAAATGTGATTTATTTCTTCAATTTTGACACCCTGTATCTTTGTTATTACTGATTTTGGTGGATTTTTGTAAAATTAGCTAAAGTAAATCGACTTATTTTGGTCGCAGTACTATGCTGTTACAGTATGGCTCATTACTTACGCAACAATTTGACTTTACTCTTAGATAAATTGCATGCATCATGAGATTTAGATGCGTTTTTCTCAGAAACCATTGCTTCTAGTGACATCAACAAGGTGTACCTTTTTTAACTAGAAAAGATAGGGAAGAAAATTTTTCCAGTCCAAAATGAGACAGTGTAGCACAGAAAAATTCGTAGCGATTTAAAAGGGTCCAAACCATCGTTGGTGGCGCCCTCTAGCAGATACACCAAAATCGTCGACATATTCGAATTTCTAGTCCCAAGAAACCAAAATTAATAAAAAAAATGTGATTTACTTTTTCAACTTTGACACCCTGTAGCTCCGTTAGTATTAACTTTTGGATTAAGGTAAGTTGAGTTAATTCAGCTTATTTTTATCCAAACTATCTGCATCTGAAGGTTGGCCCATTTTTTACTGTATATGCCGTTCAATTACTTTATATGGAAATGTTTTAATGTTACATATTTCTATATTTACAAATATGTAACGAACTGTTTGCCCGGCTAGAACTGAATTAAATATCCAATATTTTAAAATAATTACAGCCTTATATAATTCGATAATGTAAAAGTAATAAACCAAAGTATAGAAATTATTTGCAGAGTGAAATAAATAATTATATTGCAAAGTGATCATAATAATAAGTATATTTGCTACAAAATTGTAAATAAAACCTTTTACAAAAAATATATGAATTTATTTATATGTAGGAAACAACTTAGAGGTACACTCACTAAAGACTTAACCTGTACGTGAGGGAACAAAATTAAGTATATAAAATAATAACAATGATAAAAAGAAACAAAGTATTGGCAAACAAAATATCAAAAATACACACTTTCAAGCTGTTACAAGTATTAGTAAGGTGTGAAGATTGCACCAACTGAAAATAGACCCATCTGGACGTTTAATTAATGGACATTTTAAGCTGTACTATGGATTTGATTTCTAGGTGTTGCAAAAATATACTTTTTTAGTTATTTTTTTAAATTACATGATTATTTAAAGAGTTTAGTCTACCAGGTCGAATCGAATAGTACATGGAATTCCGAAACTGCAATTTTGCTTGCTAATTTTTCTCCAACAGTAGCATAATGGTTATTGAATATATCAGCCATTTGTTTTGGGGTGTTTACCTAATGGTATAATTACCATTATTATATACGTTCGGGAAATCATGAATTCACAAATGCAATAGTTACGTATTGTTGAAATAGTGTTTACAAATACAAATAATTTTAGACATGTAATAATCTAGGATGTAGCAAATAACAGAAATGTTGATAACAATAATAATAAAAATAATAATTTATTTTTCTATAGATAAAAAAGTACATTTAAGTATATAGGAATAGTCACATTTATCACCCATAATCTAACACATATAATAATAATAATATCTCTACCCCTCATTCTAATTACGAGGATTAGCGCAGAAGTCGAAGACTTGTGCGGGAGAGGGGCGGCATATTATTAATCAGACCGCATTTGCGTCCAGGAACGACTTACGTTGGTAGGTCCTAATCACCATTCAGTGCAGGAATGAGGGAAAGCTGGAAAACTTCATTAATATGAGGGGGGTAGTCAAATGTCGACCGGTATCAATCTATCACATTGACCCAAGCTAACATTACTCCACCCTACCACACCCTCAGAGAGAGTGTCAATCCTCTCCACGAATATAGCTGATATACGCATATATGCATTCCTAAATAAGATGGAGAACTAGATGTCACGTTATACTTGCAAAATGGGACCGTTTATTTTATTTATTTTTTATTAGTATTTATATTATGTAGATACACTCTTATTCTTATTTATATTGTGTTAATTCTTATTCAAAGGAAAATATTCTTTAAAATATAAACATACATTTCATATATTAACATATCAACACCATTTAAAACACTGAATATTTTGAATAAGTTTCTACAAGAGGACTTTATTTATTTTATTTAATTCACCCAACGGGAAAAACCGAAATACAGGATGAATAATGCAATACAAGTTAAAGTAAGTTAAAACAAAAATAATTACAAAGAGTTCAGAATATTAATCCCTAAAATAACAGAAGTTGGTGTATGTATATAATTAAATTCAGGATATTAAAATTACTGTCTTTAAAAACAATTTTATTTACAAAGGCGACCTCTCTAGCTTAAGGGCGCCGTATTCTTGAAATAATGTTTTCTGCAAATACAAGTAATTTTAAACATTTAAGAACTGAATAATCTAGTGTTTAGCAAATAATAGGAATGTTAACTCATCCCACCTGCAAATATTCAAAGGTACCGAAGTAAAATCAATATACATTAGAAAGTGATCTATCCAATAAACTTTTAGGTACTGAAATCTTTCAACGTACGTGTTTTTTTAAATTGAACTATAGATGTAAACATTCTTATAACATAAGCTTACATAGTTCTGCAAATAAGATTGTAAGATTGTACTTTTGTTTATAAATATATGAAAATAATTGTTAAAATGTGGGGTTAGAATAGCGAAATAATATGTGTCATTCAAATGCATTTTAAAAGTTATTATATTATTTGAGGAGAGTATAAATAGTAAAGGTGCATAAACAAAACATCTGTAATTTTATTTTTGATATTACTTTTGCTCTACGTGTTTTATTTTTTGAGATTACAGTACCTAAAAACACCACAAATTTGAGGACTAATAAAAACTGAACTTAATTCTAAACTTTTGGGCTTTTATAACGTAGGTGCATTAGACTTATCTAAAGGCGGTTGTGTTCCGACGACATCTTAATGGGTTAGGTGGCGTCTTAAGGGTTGATACCAGTTGAACATAATTATATGCATAAATGACAGTGACAAAACACAGACTAACTATAACTATAAAAATAGCATAGACTGTAACATAACAACTGAAAACAGATTATAACAAAGTTGAAAAAGAGAACCTAGATCTAACAAAGTACTCGTTTGATATCCATAAGATAAGTATTGAATAAGTCCAGATTATTCTCCAAATTATCGTAATTAACTAGCATTTGGTGTATGGGGGACCACTATAGCATATTAGTGCGTGCAGGACTAAACAAGTCATTTGACCTACTATTTTGTCGAGGAAGCGATCATTTATTTTCGATGTAAGTATAATACAATCAATACAGTTGTAAACTAATTTATATAGAAACACTATTGAGTAAATAATCCTTCTCCTAATTAGACTGTTTATCTCAAATCTATCAAGAAATACACTTTGAAGAAATCCCTGAGCTGGATAGATCCTATCCAAGAAAAAACTTGTGGGTTTAGGAAACCGTCTCTGCACTTTTTCTGAAGATGTAATATAACAATTATAATAAGGAGCTTCAGAGGCGTACTCAAGCTTGGGCCTAACAAAGCTAATGTATAATGTACGCAACGTGGACACATTTTTTAAGTATTTACTGTTACGCAACACGAAACCCCTAAATCCTTAACAAGCTCATGTCTATCCAGCACCTGACCACGTAAAGTGTAATCAAATTGAATGGGGTTCATTCTACGGGAAAAAGACATAGCATTACATTTCGAGATTTTTAAGGGAAGCCGGTTATTATCACACCAATTGGTAAGGAGATTCAAACAATGCTGAATCCTATTACAGTCAGATACAGAGGTAACATCGGCCAACATAGAGTTAGTGTTAAAGTTTTGCGCTTTATCGTTTATAAAAAAAAATAAGGGTCCCAAAACTGAACTCTCTGGCACACCTGATGTTTGATTAAAATTATCAGATTTATAACCCCGATATTGCACAAATTGAACGCGATGTAATAAATAAGATTTAAACACTAGCAAAAGAGCATTGTTGATAACAAAACTGTGAAGCTTGTTGAGCAATATACCATGATCCAATTTATCAAATGCTTTGGTGAAGTCCGTATATATAATCAACCTAATTAGACACAGTAGATCTGCCAGGCATAAAGCCATGCTGCTCAGAAACAATTAAGCTTTTAGCGTACAATAAAATGTGTTCATAAATAATCATTTCAAACAATTTAGAGAAGTTGCATGAAATAGCTATCTGTCTGTAATTCTCAACGTTGTCCTTGTTACCTTTTTTAAATACCAGACATACACGAGACTATTTCCATAAATTTGGTAAGGATTTAGACTTAAGGATTTGATTGAAGATTATGCACAAAGGTCTAGAAAATAAACTAGCACAATAAGAAACGCCGGTAAATTGTCAGGATCTGTAATCATATTTGCTTTGAGTCTCTTTATAGAATTTAAAATTCACTAATTTAGGGATAGATGGAATATTATAGTCGCATACGCCAGATTGAGAATTAAAATCGAAATAAGTAGTCAATAAAAGAGTTCGAAAAATAATCAGCAAACGCGTTGGCTATGTCTTGTGGATTACCGTAATTATGGTTATTATAAGACATGGAGGAAGATATTCGAGTAGAATCTCTCCTAGAATTAACAAAAATCCAAAAATTTTTAGAATCACTCGTAATGAAATTTTCCGATTCGATGATATAATTTGTATAAGCGACCTAGGTGGCAGATTTTACTTGAGAACGAATATTCTGAATAGGACTTGCAAGACACATCAGTTATACATCTAAAAATGGGTTTTTGTGCTTTAAATATATCCAGTACCAGAGTGGACCCCTCCCCCCCAAAACACACTTGTAGTTCAGATAAGATTATGTCTTTTTGCTTAATTATATAAGAAAATATTTTTATATCTACCTTATTGTCCCCTGTCCCACCCTCCAAAACACTAAATAGGGTTTCATTGGATGTATTTTCACAGTTGTTGAAGTCGCGGTCTAGACGCATCGAGGACTGCTCTGTGCCGAATCGAGCACGAACTTTAGAAAATCAGTCGAACATATCATTTTCTATGCGCTTCCGACGATTTAGATGTCAAAATATATGTGACAGATATATTTTTATTTTTCGGTTTTGGAACAAGGGTTGAAGCGCCGAACTGGAGCTAAATTTTGAAACGTACGCTCCAAGTGTGTGTTGTTAAGAAGAATAACGCTCCAAGCTTAGACGCCAGGATTGCAGATTTGAAGCATCCACTCCAAAAATTTCTTTGTAAATGTTAAAGTTGAAGGTATTGGAGTGCCGTGTGGGATTTCCGCCAAGTTGGAAGTTTCACATGACGCGCCAATCCTTTAGTTATCCAAAGCCGAATTGCCTGTCCATATCGTATTGTAGTTAGTTTCTGCTAATTTCAGATATATATAATATTATATAATAATCACCAAATGGTAAGCTATACTGATGATGTGACCATAATTGTAAAGGATAGTGAGAATAGCAGAGCAAAAGAAAGATAAATTTAAAATTGACAATACACCAAAAAGATGGAGTCCGAAGAAGTAGTAGAGGGTGCTGATAACAACTAAGTGTGAAGATCAGCAAGGACATAATAAGAGAACAATAATAGCAAACAGAAATTTAGAAGCAATCAACCACTTTCCAGTAAAATTTGGACTGTACAAAACAATCTTAGGACAGACGACACTATATAGCAGTGAAACGTGAAACCTCAATAAGAACTCGAGAGAAAACCTGATGAGATGGCAAAGAAAGACCTTAAGAAGAATTCTTGAAGGATAGGAGACGGCTATTTTAAGAGAAATAATAAGGAAATATATGAAATATACCAGGCACCAAAAATAGAAGTGGTGGTATCTAAAAGATAGCAGTGGCTAGGGCATCTAGAACAAATGGGAGATGAAAAGACAGTGAAAAAATAGTAGAAAGCGTTGGAAAGAGGTCGTTACAATAGATCTAAGGTAAGAAACATAAGATTGATATATAATAATATAATATAATGTTTATAATTATGTAACAATAATTAAAATGCGAGGTTAGAATAGTAAAACAATTTAATTAGTAATAATAAATAAATAAAACATAAAACATTATATTTTATTTCGATAATTTTACAATTAAAAAATTAATGCAAATTCTTTCAAAATATTATATATATATATATACAGGGTGTAGTCCACCCACCTCAATACCACGTCCGCCGGCTAGGCTAGGGAGGAATGACATGAATAATGACGTGGTTAATGGTATTAGACCAGTGGTCTGGCCACCCAGGTCACCGGATCTTAATCCGCTAGTCTTTTACGTTTGGGGCACTATTAAAGTCTACGCTAATCCCGTATTAACAAGGGAAGATTTAATTCTAAGAATTCAGCAAGCCTGGAATGATATGCGGCAAAATCCGCATTAAGTATATGCTGCAATAAATAGTGAAAAGATGTCGAAAATTTCGAGCAATTTTTGTGATTTTACCTTTAATTTCCTTTCTTTTTGTTATGGTTGTTGAAAGCCACTAATTAAATTTCTCATTTTCGTTTTTGTTTACTTAATTACTTTTCAGAAATCATTAGGTAATTTTATTTTTTACTGGCAAACGGTGTGTCAAACGAAAAAAGTAAGTAGCCTTTTTCTGCTGTAAAATGAACAAGGATTCTAGAAATAGTTTTTGTTTCTAAAAAAAACATTGGCGTACCATTTTTTTCATTAAAATTTCCCGAAGATCTGTCCGTACGCACACCACTGGTGGAAAAATAATAATATTTTTTACGTAAATATATGTATCTAGATTGCCTATTCAAAGGTTCCAAATTTCATTTAAATATCTAAAGTAGTTTTAAAAATATTAATAAATTTGGAACCTTTGATAAAAATTTTGACATTTCTTTGTAACGAAGCATTTTTCGAATATAGTTTATAATACAAACTAATATCATTTTGTGGTTCTCTGTCTGCCTCTAAAGCTTCCGCTTTCGAAAGTGGACCACCCTGTATATTTCAGTATACCGGTATGGCCTCTTACCTACGAAATCCTGTTATCTGAATTAATGTACATGCAGAACTGGCTACGAATATAATTACTGTATTTCACCAAGCGTATAACTTCTTAGTAGAACCCTTTGAAATTACTTAGAAGGGAATCAAAGGTCTGGATATAATTCTGCGTCGGTTTCTAGTCAGTGCTCAGCAAAAAAAAAACAATAAAATGCACACAATTAGCGGTTATTTATAGCATCCAGTCTGCTTAACAATTTTATTGGAACACTGAAGCATATTCAAGATGTCCCTTAGTGAGCTTAGAAAAATTTACCGGTTTATAGAACCGAGCAAAATAGTGGATACAAGCTATTCCAATGATAATGGCAGTCTTGCTTGAACTGCTGACGTATTTGTAATAGAATCTATTGGTGAATGGGATAACTAAGAATTAATATACAAAAAGAGGAAAGTAGATTTCGTTACTAATAGGCCAGCAGTTCAAAACAAATCCAAATTCGACTCAAAGTGTGTCATTATTAGTACAATAGCTTCGACCTACCAAAACATAAATAATATTTTTTTTTGTTTATTAGAGTTTTTTAATATCTTTTGGGAGGTACACTGGTTCAGGGCCACTTATTTATTGAAAGGTTACATTTTCAGTAAGATGATAGAACCTACAGCAAAAATTGGTTCAGCAGTGTGTTGTGAACCTGCCATTCCTAATACACTTATTGATACGCCTGTGTGTGGAGGAGGGGTGTTGTAAATGCAGCAGTCTGCTGCCAATCAGTTCTCAGACATATTCAATAGGTGACAGATCCGAGGAACATGGTGACCAGGGTATACGGTTGATCTGATGTTGATTGTTTTGCTAGTGTGAAGACATGGAATGATACCACTTTCTGTATGGAGCGTTAGGTTGTCATGTCGCCTCTAATGAAAATTATTGGCGATCTGCTACCATACGCGATAGCACCCCATACTATAACGCCTACTCTATAATGGACATGACGCTGACTATCAAATTGTGGCTCGTGTCTTTCACCACGTCGCCTTCTTACTCTCGCACGACCATCGTACATCCTCAGACAGAAACTTGATTGATCCCTAAAGATTGCCTGATTCCATTCTTGGTCTCACTGAATCCTCTCTCTACACCATTGTATGTGGTTAGCTCGATGTTGATGAATGAGAGGCAGCACCCAATGTAGACGGAAACACGAGAGACCAAAACTTCGTATTCAGCGATATACTGTACGCATATCGACCATCATCAGCCCATGTTGGTTAAACCATTGATTTGCAATAGTCCGACGGCTGCTAAATCGGTCTCTGTGAGCTAAAAGTCGCAATCGACGATATTCATGCTCTATGCTCCCTCTACGACGGTTGGCGTTTCTTACTCTATGAAAATTTAATCATTTTTTACTTTCAGCGAGAGAAGTGAACATTTATTTTGATAATTTACATGCATCATTATCTTTAGATGAGTTTTTAAAGGAAGCGGCTGCTCCTAGAGACTTCTAAAGATGTATATCCTAAACGAATCGTTTCCAGATCTAAGTTCATAGGAATTTTTTTGCTTAAAATTAAACGTAGAATAACATACTGAAGTATGTACATCTCCTCCTGAAACACCCTGTATAAAATGATAACATGAAGTATGTACATTTGCTATTTGTAAAATACAAAAGTCGCAAATTTTTAGGAGAAATCCTGCTTTACTCTTGGTAAACTTAACGTCTTGGAAATGTCATCAGTGTTGGAAAAGCAGTAATTATTTCCATTTACAAATTGCAGTAAGCATTGTGTGGTGTGGATATACGTCTTTTAAAACTGTTTTGTAAAAAAATGAGCTTATTTTTATAAAGAATAAACAATGATGAAAGCTTTTTGCGACTGGAGAAATTCGTAAAGACAAGGTTATTTATTACATTATGTTAATACTCAAGCTCAGCTTTGGCTGAGAATGCCATTTGGATAATGTTATTTTCTCTTAACACTTTTTTAAGTAGTGGAACGTCAGCTATTCGTGTTTTGATATTTCATCCTAACGCGTCGAAAAAAGATTTTTTTCAATTTTATAAAGAAAATTACTTAAAGTAGGAATGAAGAAGTACCTTCTTGTATAATTTTATTATCTAGTATCCAATAACAAACATTGCCAGCAGTATAATTTATTTTTAATAGTAGATGCGGTTAACCAGTCGTTTTTTTATAAATATTATTGTTAAACCCTCTATTTTATTTTTCACATACTACAACTAAAGACGGCAAAGAAGGGGTTGGTCTAGATTTTTGTTTAATTATCAGCAAATAATCTACAATGTCCATGCAACTAGAGAAGCTGTTGACGTTATTGTCACGTTGAGCACTCATTGTTTAAATAAAGTTTTAAATACGTACCAGTAAAATGTAAAAGATTGCTTGTCAAACACAAGTTATTAAAAAATCACTTTTAAATTACACAAAAACACCCGTTAATCACAGAAACCCGCGAAATTACAGATCATAGATAAATGACAAATGACATGACAAATGGCCAATGTTTTTGTTTTGTTCGAATTGCTTTATTTTGCGTGGTGGTAGAAGAAGGATGGCTATATTAAAAAACTTACATGTTAAAAAGAGATAGTTGATGGCAACTAGTTGCCTGTCGTGAGTTTTATTTGTGGGTGTAACGACGCTATCCCTATCGTTCAAGGTAGCGCACTATTAGTTACATATATGAATGAACTGGAGGCTTACCGCGCTTAGCTGCCAGCAGCTCCGTTGGCATGGGCTAAATATTCGAAGAGTGCGAAATTTCAAGAACATTTAAAAATCACGTATTTATTTGCTCACTCGAGATCTCAATTAATAATTAGTTGCATGAGAAAATGGATTTATAACAAAATAAATATAAAAATATGATATAGGTAGGTACTTATGTAATGTAAAATAAAAATAAATAAAAGACATTTTCCCAGGAATGCTACAAACACCGCAGAGGAGGCTTAGCCTCCTCTGCCTCCTCTCTCTAAGCCGCCATTGGATGCCATTGTCAATATGCACAAATTAAAACGCAAGAAACGTAATAAGAAACAAACACAGAGACGCTACACAAAGCAACCACTGTTATGTAACGGTGGCTAACGGGATGGCGCGAAAATTAAAACATATGACGTCACATCGCCCGATGAACTCAATGAGGGTGGAGCGAACTTTCACCATTAAGGCTGGCGTTTCAAGGACAAATAATCGTATCTGAAGATGCACCAAAAAATACACCAAGTAGGTGTTCTTATTACCGTAGTACTAAAATATAATGATGAAATTGAATCATTTCCTTTAACTTTTCAAGGGAAAATGTGCTAGAGAATATGAAAGCCCGTAAATTTGTACCTTATCACTGTGTTCAATACACCATGAAAAATACTTGATAAATTACATAAACTCAAATATTACTAGTTTTTTTAAAAGATTTCTGCGGAATGTGATAATGTTTATAATGTATACAATTTTCTCAATGTGCAGTTGTCTTATTCTAAATGACCTGTTAGCCTGGAAATTGTTTTATATCCTGGAGAAAACTTGTATAACTGACATAGTGAAGAGATGTTCTTTCTAACTTACCCAGATTTTTTTTTAGACTCTCGACAAACCGCTATGAAATTCGTTGAAAATTTGTGTATAAAAACGGCGCCCTTACTCCTCTGTTTGTGGGTAAATAAATCTATTTTTTATCAACATATGCTTAATTTGATTAGATCTGCCATAATATTGACACACTCAGATACATTTTGATTATACCATATGACCCCATCACGAAATAATTTTTTAATTGTATCTCTGAGCACGTGGTTAAAATTTTTGTACTTAGGCATAGTTAACCATGTATAAACGCATTAGGAATGCTCAGCTGCAGTTGAAAGAATGGTTAAAAAACATTTAGAGTGGTATTATTTATATACAGATAATTAAACATTAAAATTTTTAAACCTTAAGCAAATTTATTCAGAAATATACCACTACAGTTGAATACATCGTTTACATTTATTACCTCTGGATATCAATTTGAAATGTAAATGTTTCCCTCATAACTAGAGAGAAGCAAGAAAGTAGCACAGCCTTTCATAGAGAACTTCAACATTGACATTGAAATAAAAATAAGAAGACATTTCAGAAATTCTGTGCAATATAGAATTTTATTTCAAAATATAGTTCAAAGGTCTAATTCCTAACAAGGAATTGTATTTTTCACATCTACTTTTACCTTCCTTTCACATAAAAATGTTAATGTAATATATCCTGGATGCCACTATATCTTTGCAAGGATTAAATAGGAAAATTAAGCTATTTGCATTTTGTTTTGTATTCCGATTAAATTAACGAAATTAATGTGGACTTTTACAGTTTTTTTTTAATTAAAAATCCCCATCCTGGTGAATATTAATGAAGGTTAGAGGATAACGTAACGATAAGCCGAATCCGCCTTTCAGAGAAATTTGTAAACAATTTATGTAATTACTGCTGCTTTTAGTGGAAGTTAGATAAATGTATGTCTTCATTCGTTATAAATATTTCTTGCTGTCAAATTTGTTTCTAATAGATACTGATGAAACTTGTTTTTAACAGAGTAATCTGAATTTAATCTTATTTCTTTCTTACAGCATCCATTAATTTAACGAACGAAAAAAGAACTATATGAGAATCACAAGTGACATAGACGTATTGTTTTGTTTTCGTTTTATATTACATTTGCAAATGAAATTCATTTTAATTCAAACCAATTCAAATAAAATTCTGTATTCACTGAAAAGAAAATTTATTATTAATTGAAACCAACTTAATGTTGGAACAAAAAAAAAATCGTAGGATTGCTGATGATAAGTAGTTATTTACACAATAAGTGGGATATACAGGGTGTTTTTAAATGAAGTAGCAAAAATGAGACCACAGCTTCCTTAGGTGAAAATAAATCGATTTTACCTAACATACCTATATCCCAAGTCGCATAATAAAAAAGATACAGGGTGTCAACGTTAAAATTTTATTTTCGATATTTGTAAATAACTTAAGAAGTTAATACAAATATTTACATAAAATTTGTAAATCGTGGCTTTACAACGAGAAATTCAAATTTGTTTCTAATTTTGACGTCACAGTAGAGGGCGCTACTTGTGGCACGCCATGCTTCTTTTAAATAGCAGAACCTTTTTGCAGCTTAGTGTATCTATACCTTGCTGGGCTTGCTAAAGTCGGTAGGAGTAACCATTTTTTAAATAATCCTATTTGAAATGATCAGTGCACCGACCTGTTTTGGTTTCAGGTAAAGTGCCTTTTCTGCTGAAAATACAACAAAATGTTACTTGAAGAAGTTATTCAAAATGGTAAATTATGGAGACGTGCAAAATGTCAAGAAGATCGGCGAGGTTTGATGAAACCATTTTTTAAGCACAAAGATTTTATCAAATGCCGATCTTGTTGAAATTTTGCACATCTCCATGATTTGCCGTTCTGAACAACTTTTTCAAGTAACATTTTGCTGTAGTTTCAGTAGAAAAGGCACGTTACCTGAAACGATAACAGTTTTCAATCGGTGCACTGAATATTTCAAATAGGATTATTTCGAAAACTGATGGATACACCAAGCAGCAAAAAAATTCTGCCATTTAAAAGAAACATGATATACCATAAGTGACGCCCTCTATTATTGACGTCAAAATTAGAAACAAATTTGAATTTATCGCCTGCAAAAACCTCTGATTTACAAATTTTATGTAAGTATTTTGATTTTTTAAGAAGTTATCTACAATTATCGAAAATAAAATTCTAAAGTTGACGCCCTGTATCTTTTTATTATACGACTTGGGATATAAGTAGGTTAGGTTAAATCGATTTATTTTCACCTAAGGAATCTGTGGTCTCATTTCTTCTACTTCATTTAAAAACTCCCTGTACATTACAGTACGCATACTGTTACGGGCTTATTATTATTATTTTTATTATTGCATTCATAGATTATTTTAAAGATAAACAGGAAATCCATGACTAAATTGATCTCTTAACCACAACTGCTCTTAAAATTGGTTGTTACCGCTCAATTAATTTAATATAACAAATTAATATTTTTTATTTATTTGGTTATTGATTATGGTTCAGCTTGTACTATTTTCCTAAAATTTCAGTTATGAATCATCATCTGATTGGTCACGGACAGTGATCTATAATATAAGGGTGTATTGCAAGTCGTTACAATAATTTTAGGAGGTGATAGAATACGTGATTTTGAGTCGATTGAAACAAACACCTATATACCACGTGTTACAATATTTGTTATAATTCATTTTTTAATTTAACCATGCTTTTCTGCAATAATTGTAAGTGTAGTGTACAAACCTTTTTTTAACAAATATTTCTATACTTTTTTTTTAGGAATTAGGAATGAATGGATTATTTAAATGATTTAACCAATAAAATCCAAAGTGGCTTCGTTACTTACCTAGAACTTGTGACGTACCTACGTCATGATTGCAAGACGACACAGTGTCACTATGACGCCTGAGCGGTGGCGGCGGAAACCTCGGGCGCCAGTTTTTGTTTACAGTGCAGAAACACCACTACTCGAGCGGCTACAGTGAAGACACAGTATGTCCAGAAGGTTGTGAGGGAGGTGTCCAGTAAAACAAGGCGCACTTGATAAATATTTACATTTATTTAGTGCCAACCTAAAGGTACAATTCTAATTGTTATCTTAACTAAAAATATCACGGGGCAAATAATTCGGTACAAAAATACGAGGTAAACAGGTACGGTACAGACGTTGGCAGCGGGGCTTCTCTCCAGGGATTGCACGGTTGGGCAGCGGGGCTTGCGAAACGACTAGCTGTAAGGAAATGTATGGTTAGTTACGACCCACAGTTCAACTCATATAGACGGATTGGGAACAACATCCTATGAGCCGAACGCGTGGTGAGGTAAAGTACACCGGATAAGGACAACAGCGTCTCTACCCTGTCGGAGTACGAACGGAAAGCTGAAACGTAAAGTATGGTTAGGTACCTGAAGATTAAAGTGAGATTAGCTACGACCCACGTTTCAACTCATACAGACGGATTGGGAACAACATCCTATGAGCCGAACGCGTGGTGAGGCAAAGTACGCCTGATAAGGGCAACAGCGCCTCTACTTTGTCGTAGTACGGCGGTAATTTGAAAAGCTAAAGATGGTTAAGTGCCTGCAAAGGAAGGTATGATTAGCTACGAACCACGTTTCAACTCATACAGGCAGATTGGGAACAACATCATATGAGCCGAACGCGTGGTGAGATAAAGTACGCCGGATAAGGACAACAGCGTATATACCCTATCGTAGTACGGACAGAAAGCTGAAAAGCAAGGTATGATTAGCACAAAGTTAACAGCGGCCAAGTTTTCCCTAACCTCCTACTTACTTCCTCTGCTTGCGGACAGGCACGTCGGTACAGCTTGAACGGCGGAACGGTACTGACTCTAACAACGGCGGTAGTTACCTCGTCAAGCCCTCGTTTGGCTTGGCGGACATGCGCAGTAAGCTTATGCGCAATTTACCTATTATCCTTAGTTGACGGTACTGGACTGGACTGCTGCTGGTGCTGGCTAGACAGGAACTGACTCTGCGGCCACGATGGTGGGACACCTAACACTACTAGGTGATAGGCGGCTGCGCATTGGTCCCCAGACTCGACTTAATACAGTCGCCAAAGGCGGCTTCTCTGGTGGGCTGGACAGGCAGGACTCCCCTCGTGGACGGCTGACCAGGAACTGAATGGTCTCCTGGTCAAGTGGAAGCCCTCGATGCTGGTACCCAGTTGGCGTCTGCGCAGTAGTCTTCGGACTGAACTCTGAAATTTCTTACCAAAAGCAGCTACGGCTAGTGGTCTCGGTCAACTCCTCAGCTACTGGGGTGGTAGACAGGCAGGACTGCTCTCGTGGACGGTTGGCCAAGAACTGAAGTGCCTCTTCGGAGTTTGAAAGCCCTCAGTGCTGGTCACGGGTTGGCGGCTGCGCAGTGGTCCTCAGACGAGACTTGGAAAAATCTCACCAACAGCTACGGCTAGTGGTCCTGGAAGAATTTTTCTAAAAAAAAAATCACGAACAGCTCCTCTGGTGCGGAAGTGGTGGACGGGCAGGACTGCTCTCGACGACGGCGGGCCAGGAACTGAATCGCTTCCTCGCTGTTATAACGGCTTCATTGCTGATCACGGATCGGCGGTAGCGCACTGCTCTCCCTTTTGAACTTGTAAATTTCTTACCTTAGCTCGGAAGTTGATTCAGCGACTCAGAATAATTTTAGTCGGCGGTCAGCGCGTGGAATTTTTCTAAGTTCGTCAGCGACTCTCAAAATTCCAGGCTCTCGCGTGGCAGCGAGTGAGCCACGCGGCAGGTTTTCTCCCTTCGGCGGCCGGGACTGGACTCGCCGGTCAATGCGCTGCGACTGGCTTTGTCTCGATGCGGACGGTAGCGAGTGTATGTGCTGACGTTCGATAATTTAAACACATATCGGCGGTCGGTGATAATTTTATTAATGAAAATTCACTTCATTACAAACTTCATAAACATGGTTTTTCTACTTTGTAAAAGCGAAGAGTCAAATTTAAACGTGGAATTTCCTTTGTGTGTAGGTTTATTCAGATATTATTAAAAACTTAATAAGCAATGCTCTTTCAGCTCTTAGCAAAAGTTTCTTGATAAACATTCTAAAAATTAGGAAATTAGGTTCCTAACATTTTAAAAATGTTTTTCTACAAACAAGTAAATGTCAAATTGTGACAGTAAATTTGCAATACATTTAATTTGTATTTTCTTTATTAACATGAATACTTATGTTACAATTCACACAATTTGAAAAATTAAATCCATCCACAATAATTGTACCACTATCAACTGGAACGACCGCATTCCTAGTTGACGTTTGAGCAGAATCCGCTGATATTGATGGCACTGAAAGCACTTTTCGGACAATCGAATATTTACTTTCCAACAAATCTTCGATGTATCCCTCGGCGACTGTTGAAGATTTCCATCCGCCATGCCGCTTAATTGTCGTTAAATTTGCTCCACTATCTGCTAATAAGCTTGCCCACAAACGCCTTTTTCTTCACACCAGTTCACAAACTTATTGCATGCAATTTCATATTGAATCCGGAATATTCTTGGTAATAAGTCCAAAGTAGTTCGGTTGGTCGCTTCATCGGAAACGCTTCGTTTAGGATATAGAGGATGTCAAATTTAAAAAAAAAAATAAATACATTTTTTTTAATAACTCTCGACTATTTTGCGTTAAATTTATGAAATTTTGTATGCGGAGTCTTCTTGAAACGGGAAATTCAATTATGGACGATTGGCTGTATTTCTCAGAGGGCGCCACACGCGACTATTAAGAATAGAAAAACATTTTTCCCTACCTTTTCTTCTTAAGAAATGTACACCTTATTGAAGTCTCTAGGAGCAGCCGTTTCCATTAAAAACTCATCTAAAGATGATGTATGCAAATTATGTATTAGAGTGCTAATTATGCATTAACTTCGCCAGTATAAAGCATCACTGGAACTAGTTAATGAGAGTTATTAACAAAAATGTAATTAATTTTTTTAAATTTGACATCCTGTATGTCCCAAAACGAAGCGCTTAAAGTGAACGTAGAATAACATACTGAAGTATGTACATCTCCTCCTGAAACATCCTGTATTATCACACTAGTGCTATAAACACCGTCAATATGATATTGAAATAACTGTCATTTTACTGCTATGTAACGAGCGTAGATAATAGCTATTTATGATATACATGTTAAAAGTAAGTAAAGTAAGTAAGTTCGTGAAGTTAAAAAACTCGCTACGCTCGTTTTTTAATCATCTTCACTCACAAAATAAAATCACTTTTAACACGTATATCATCACTATTTTTTCTACAAAACAATCGGAAGAACTTTAAACTCAATAAAAATAAGAAATCAAAAAATACCACACAGATCGCAATGTTTATGAACCAAAATTTTCATAGCAACCAGTGCTGTTGTTAGTTATGGAAAAAACGCAAAAATATTGACAGCATTTTCTAGTAATATTATAAGTATAATAAATAATCTCGATAATGAGCGTAACGAATCCATCCCTGCTGAAGTCGAAGAAGCCGCCAATCGAGCAACATTGGAATTATTGCCGGCGAAATCAAAGGAACAGTACGAAATCGCTTATAGACGCTTTTCGGAATGGTGCAACATTAAAAAGGTCCTTGGGAAATGTAGCGAAAGTGTTTTACTGGCATATTTTGAGGAAAAAGCCAAGATATGGAAATCGTCAACGCTGTAGTCAAATTATTCCATGATCAAAACTATGTTAAAAATAAAGCAAGATCAAGATATAAGCAAACATTATAAACTTATTGCTTTTTTAAAACGGAAGGGTGAAGGATATCAAGCAAAAAAGTCAAAAGTTTTGACGAAGACGCATATCGACAAATTTCTCACTAAAGCAGAAGACGAAAAGTATCTGATGATGAAAGTCGCAGGTCGCAGCAATAGTGGGTGTCTTCGGGGCGTGTCGCCGGGAGGAATTGTGGCAGATAACCATCGACAATATCGAATATTTGGGCACTTCGGTTGTTGTGACCATACCAGATACTAAAACGAAAGTGCCTCGGACTTTCAGTGTTGTTGATGAATTCTATTTAAACTTTTTTAGAAAGTATATGGCACTCCGGCCACCCAACGCTGACTATAGACGACTTTTTCTTAAATATATGAAGAATAAATGTGTGAAGAATCCAGTCAGAATTAACATGTTTGGTAAAATGCCTGCCGACATTGCAGAGTTCTTGAATCTACCAAATCCTCAACTCTACACCGGACACTGTTTTCGTCGTTCATAAGCGACATTGTTAGCAGATTCTGGTGCAAATCTTACTACCATCAAGAGACATGGAGGATGGAAATCTTCGACGGTAGCTGAAGGCTACATTGAAAATTCACTGGAACAGAAGATGGAAATTGCGTGCCAAATACTTCTTACTGCTGCAACTGCTAGCAAGACCACCAGTACTACCAATAGTATTTCTACAGAAAATAGATGTGTCACACATGTTGACAGTAAAACCAACTTAAGTATGATGACTCGGCAGGGAATTACAATTTCAAATTGTTCTAACTTTACTATAAATGTTAATAGTAATAACTAGTTAAAATGATTAATTTTCAAAACAAAATTTAAATAAACTTTGATTTACTTTTAATACTAGTGTTAAAAGTAACTTACTTTTAACACGCGTGTCAAAAAATTATATTTTTAACATCAAAAATGACAATTAAAAAGCCCACTTTTAACAGTTTTGTAGAAAAACATTTTTAAAATGTTAGAAACGCACTTATTGACGTATCTGTTAAACCATTTGTTAAAAATTTTATACAAAATTGTTTTCTACTCTTTGTTTGAGAAATTAAATTTATAGGAACGGGTAGTTGGGAAGCAAGTGTACGATTATTTATTATTCCGTTAGCACTCAGGCATAATATGATCATTTGTCAAAGGGAAGTTGGACAGCTGTCAGTAAAATGGGGAGAATAATACCCTCTGATTTAATTTTGATGCGCATTCCATGTTTTACGAGTCGTATGAAAAAAATTGAAAATAATTTAATCTAATTAATTATTTCAATTTTTGTTACGTGTATACTTTTGTAAAGTTTTAGTTCAAGTAATGTATTTAAATAAAATTGCTATACGTAACGCAACTTTATAAATGTTTTTAGCTTCTATATGGTTAAGGAAACTTTTAACAAGTTAATTTTACGGAACAGATAGTCTTTCATTAAAGGGGATACGTAAATGAATATAATTTTAATTTTCAACGTAGGTAGACCGTTAATATATGAAGGCAGTTGTGTAAACCAAATAATTACTCTTAAAGTAATTAAGTAAACCTTCAGTAATATAAGTGGGTAGTGAAACATATTATGTTTATTATTTTATGACGTTAATAAACCTTTTAATATAGTTGCGGCAAGAATTCAGACGACTTACGTCACGGCTGTCGTTTTTTGTAATTTATATCTGTAGTGTAGAAGTCACACACTAGAAGCAGTCAATAGACAATTGGAATTTTTCACCGAGTCCAAACAAAAAACACTTGAAATAAATTATGTAAACCGTCCGAAGGAGGGTGGTCGTTGTGGTAGAAAACATCCATCAAATTTTCCAAAGTGCCCGGCTAAACTAAAAATCTGTAGCAAGTGTGGATACAAGAGGCACTTTCAAGCTTACTGTCGAACAAATCCTAGAAAACGACGTTTCGACAACGAATCCTTAAATGCTAAGCGTAAACATGAAAAGAAATCAGAAGAATTCAAGAAATCTAAGAGTCGCGAGATCTTCAAAACGTAATAAAGAAGAAGAGGAAGAATAAATTGACTATGTGTTCCAACTTGATGATGATAGTATCGTAGAGTGTAATCTGGGTGGAATTACGATGTTAATAATATATTAGATGATAAAGCGTGGGTCAGTTTGAAACAAGACAAGGTTAAGATATAGGATCAAACAAAAAACCCAGAGAAGATACTTTTTGCTTATGGAAGCAAAGTACCATTAAAAATTCTTGGATCGTTCAAATCTAAAATTAATATTGGACAAAATAGCACAGTAGCAACATTCTATGTAATAAAAAATGGAAGCAGGTCTTTTCTTGGTAAATCGACCGCTATTGCTTTGGGAGTTCTAAAAATTGAATTAGAAGTCAACACTATAGGACAGTTTCCAAAAAATTAAATAGGTTTTAGTTGATATACTTATCGACGAGACGGTAACCCCTGTATGCCAGCCATGCAGGAGAATATCAATACCTTTGGAATCCAAAATACAAACTCCAGGAACTTATTGATTCGGACATTATAGAACCAGTCAAAGGACCTGCCAA
Source organism: Monochamus alternatus (assembly GCA_037114965.1). Taxonomy (NCBI): domain Eukaryota; kingdom Metazoa; phylum Arthropoda; class Insecta; order Coleoptera; family Cerambycidae; genus Monochamus; species Monochamus alternatus. The sequence continues at coordinate 113,921,321 of CM073426.1, forward strand.
ATGGATTTCCTCAATGGTACCAGTACTAAAATAAATGGAGAAGTTAGGATATGCATAGATATGAGACGAGCTAATGAGGTTATTCATAGAGAGAAGATGGACATTCTACTTCCACATTTCAGGAAAGCACATTTCTTTACCAGGTTAGACATAAGAAACGGATTTGACCAAGTAGAAATATCGGAAAAATCGAGATACATCACTACATTTATTAGTAACAAAGGATTATTCAGATATAAAAGATTAATGTTCGGGATATCTTGCGCATCAGAAATTTTTCAAAAGATATTAGATGCAATTTTGCATTCCTGTGAAGGAATCGCGAATTTTATCTATGATATCTTTATTTATGGCCAAGATCAAGTAGAACATGACAAACGAGTAACAAAAACACTTCAGGTGTTAAAGCAAAACAATGTTCTACTAAATGAAAAAAAATGTGTCTAAGATACCACGAGTAGAATTTTTAGGGCATAAACTTTCTTCTATAGGCATCAGGCCGTTGGTAAGTCACGTAAAAATAATAAAAAAAATTTTCGAGCCCCAAGAACTATAGACGAAATTCAAAGCTTTTTGGGCCTTCTGAATTTTGTAGGAAAGTGGATTGCAAATTTGGCAACAATGACTGAGTCGATTAGAAAGATACTACGGCTAAAATTAAGCAAACATGCTAATATAGAAAAGTACTGGCAAGAAGAACAGACTAAAGCGTTTTCAAAACTAAAAGAAAGTTTACTCAATATTGAAACACTGGGATATTACGACCCTAAGGATAAAATACAAGTAATAGCAGATGCTAGTCCAGTCGGCTTAGGAGCTGTGTTGGTGGAATATGACAACTTAGGGTCCAAAATTAACATTTATGGAAATAAAAGCCTTTCCGACTGCGAAAAGCGCTATTGTCAAACGGAAAAAGATGATTTAGCCTTAATCTGGTCGATAGAGCATTTTAAAATTTATTTATACGGAAAAACAGGAAAAAGTTTGAACTAATCACTGATCATAAACCTTTAGAGGTAATGTTCAGGAAAAAATCTAAACCCTGCGCGAGGATTGAACGCTGGGTCCTCCGCCTGCAATCGTTCGACTTTACAATGATTCATAAATCAAGAAAAACTAACATTGCGGATCCACTATCCAGATTATATACCGCCCATCCACAGACAGTAGTATATGGCAGAGAAGGACACATGCTAGACCAAAAGCGGTAACACGAGATTGATGAATTATCCGCCACAGATAATGAAATCCAACATGTAAGGAAAGGACTCTTCCACAATATATGGGAGGAGGATGTATCAAACTTCAAATTCTTTGCCACAGAACTGTGTTTTTTTTATAAATATATTATTGCGAGGAGATAAAATAGTAATTCCAAAGGGACTGAGGCAAACAGTGCTGCAAGCTGCCCATGAAGACCATCCAGGGATAATGGCGTTGAAAGGTAGATTAAGAACAAAAGTTTGGTGACCTAAAATTGATCACGATGCAGAATTAATGGTTCGAAAGTGCAATGGATGTACCCCCTTGTGGCTCCCCTACCTATAGGTAGGTTATATTTGTTATAGTGGACTATTATAGTAGATATAAAGACGTCAAAATCATGCAAAACATCACAGTCCAAAGAACCGTAAACACCTTACAAGAAATATTCTACAGATTAGGTTATCCAGTTCCCATGACCGCTGATAATGGTAGACAATTTATTTCAAAGGAATTAAAGAATTTCTGCAAGGAAAGAGGAATAACCCTTTTTCACTCAATTGGCCACAACAAACAGAGACATACTTAAAAGGTTAAAAATAAGCCAAGCAACAAAAAAAGATTGGAAACAAGAACTGACGGAATATCTAATTATGTATAATAGTACACCCCATTCTACTACTGGTAAAACACCTTCAGAATTATTTTTCGGTAGGAAATTTAAAGACAAAATTCCTCGTTTACAAGTTGAAAACCACTACAATTACGAGGAGGTTAAAGACAAGGACCAAATACAAAAGGAAAAAGAAAAACAATACAGCGACAAGAAGCGCAGAGCAAAATCAAACGATATAAAAATGGGTGATAAAATATTTATAAAAAAATATGACTAAATCTAATAAAATATCTCCAACCTCAAAGAATAGTGGAGATATACAAGTAAAAAATGATGCCACAGGTGAGGAGTACAGGCGGAATGTAATCCACTTAAAAAAAGTTGGAGACGAGTGGCAAATAGCAAAGGAGAGGGATGAACAATTAAAACAAATGCTAAAATAGATACACATTTAATGTCATATTGTAAAACTAATAAATGTTATTGTATTTCATAATAATTAATTATATGTAATATTAGTTAAGGATATGCAATATAGTTTAGGGAGTGAATAAATAAATAATAATTTAAAAATTGTATATAAAGAAAGAGATGTAGTGTACTGCATTAGTAAATTAACATTTTATAATAAAAACCTTTACTTTGTGTGAATCATATAATTACATAAGTCTATTGATAAGGTATTGAAATGATTAGTAATATCATTTTATTGTAAAAATGAAGTAAAGGTTCATGTTCTGCAATTTCTTATTGTCTTTTTTGTTCCCTAAGTGCATGTACTTTCTTACCACATTAAGAAAAACCACTAGGTTTAATTAAATCATTTTATATACAGGGAGTCCGAGACTTTTGACGTTGTGTGTAGTAAGATCTTAAAGAATACCTACTCTTCTTGAATAGAAATAAAACTGAAAAGAAACCATTTAGGGAAAAATAGATACACTAAATTTGTTAGATCAACCACTAAAAACTAAACTAACAGCAGTAGAAAATCTAACAAAAAAAACATATAGGTCCTATAAAACATGTATAATATTTTTAAAACAATAATAATTTAAGGGCGCCCCACTAAGACGAAAAAAATAAATGGTCACGTTATATATGCCACAAGTCAAAGATGTCAAAAGTAGTGACAGGGCACCGCGTTGTCACGTGTATCGACTTACATAGATAATTATTTAATGATTTAATGAAAAACATGATATGGTAGCACAGGGATGTACCATGCACCTTACTTCAAGAATGTTTTCTTACTTGTTTACATTAAAACTTGTCGTTGCAAAGATTTTTTTATGTGCTACCTCTCGTTTCTTGTGGACCTCTCCTTCCCTCGGCCATATGTACACAAATACATAAAAACACTGCCACAGAGCCACACATTTACCGCCAAAATATTGCAGCAGTTGTTCATTGTGGTTCAAAGAGGATTCAGTATAATATTTTATCTACTTTTTAGTATTACCACAGCAGAATCAGTCGGGCCGAAATAATAAGTCGCGCATAGCAGCTCGCCTATCCATTTCAGGCTACTGATCCGCGTTGCCGATTTGCCAGTAATTACTGGCATTTGCCAGGAGTCGACAGTAATTTTTCCGTTACTATTCTTTGTCCTTATTTCATTGCTATATTAGGAAAATACTTTTTCTACTTTAGAAATCAATCTAAAACAGTAGGTGAGAAACGTTACTTAATTGTGTATCACATACACATAATTTAATAAAAAGTAGTAAGTAAAAAAACTAAAAAAGCTTTGCCAGTAAATTGCCAGGAACAATATTAAGCTTTGCCAGTAATTGCAAGTAATTTTATCAAATTTCTGCAGTAATTTCATAATCATATATTGGCAACGCTGCTGCAGAGACCTCAGTTTACATCACTGAAATGAGTGAAATGTACGATATGGAATGCTTTGAGTTCCATTGTGCATCCAAATAAAGGTACCACACCTAGGAGCAGACAAAAGGAGGCACATGAAACTCAGCAAAGAAATACGTCATTGGTTATGTATGTGGGTGCGCGAGAGACAATCATCTGCACGTACGATATGAATTGTGTTCTTAATTTCCCATTATTTTGTTTGTAAACACGTCATTGGCGTACAGTGTGGTTGACCAGTACATTATTTTATCTTGTATCTCTTTAGTGTAATTTTTTGTGTATTTTTATGGGTGTTATTGTTGGAACATGTCATGTTTTATAAGGGAGTGTAAAATTAACCAGCATATAGCACAAAATAATTCTTCATATCCAGAATTCAATTTCATTTCAGTTCACAATCATGTTACCTATCGTTTGTTATAAACAATAAATGTACAATGTTGCGGACGGCTGCTCTTTTAGTCGGGGCACTTTTTTATAGTCGTGGGTTCTTGACTAGCAAACTGTTTAAAAAGATGTTATAATTGGGCGCCACCTACAGAATAATCTGTTCGGTTTGCCTTTTCACCCCTGTAGGAGGATGATAAATTTTGCTGAAGTCAAACAGTTTGAAATAAAATACATACATAAAAAAAATAAACACAGTTTATTAACTTGCCCAGCAGTTGATACACAGACGTGGAATTGAAGAAGTTGACATACAGAAGTGGAATTGAAGCCAGTTGACAAGTTCATCCGTTGTTGTTAACGTTGGAGATGACTCCGAGATGGGCAGCTTTCCTCTCGTACCTGGATGGTGCCGCTTACAATCTAGATTTCTAAACTTTAGAATGGCCTTCTTATTTCAATTTTGATTTTTCAACAAATAAACTTTCCAGCAACGGTTAAACAAAATATTCCAACTTAGGAAATAGAAATTCTCGAAATTCAATCGATTATTGAATTAATCGTTCATTTAATTAATTATCTGTTTAATTAATTGTTTATTTAAATATTGTTTAAAATGAAATCTACTATCGATAATAATCTTAATTAATTAAATATATTACCTCCATCCTTATTGATGACTTCAATTAAATTTAGATTTATTTTCAAAATGTGGCTTCGCACTATAACTAAATCTGTAATATGGAATACTTCAATCGACCAAAATCAGAACGAAAAGGGACTAGAATTTAGGTTCCTGTAGGTTTTATACGCTACAAAGATCTAAAAAACTCACTGAAATCTGATTGGTTCGGTTTCTATGTAATTTCGGGCTAATGTTCGTTCGAGATCTCAGCACATTGTTCCAATAGTTCGAATCGAATTGAATTATTCTGACAGTTACCTTAACCTTGCTTTTTGCCAAAACAAAGCTTATTACAATAAGTGATACTAATTAAATAATAAACTGTTAACAAATTACTAGAGTGTTATACAGAGTAGAAAAATATAACATAACGATATACATCGATGTAACTGGTTCACAGTAATGGTAAGTAAATAAATAATAAAATATTTATCGTACAAAGTGTTTAGGCTAACTTGAAGAAATCTAAAGTTACATGGTACACTGGATATGGTTTACACTTACTTAATCTACCGACATTATACAGGATGTGCAAAATACCTTGTTACTAGACGTTTCATATTGAAATTGTGACATTCTTAATTTTATAATAAAAGGAATGTTACAATATCCAGAATTCAATTTCATTTCAGTTCACAATCATCTAAATCTTTATTGCTCCGCCATTGCTAGAAGACACAAAGCAAATATGGCGCTGACCACGAGTAATCCATTCGCGCAGCTTGACGAGCATTCCAGTCATTATAATATAAAATTTCATTTCAGTGGTTTGAAGCCCTGTTAGATGGTAAAAATATATTATAGAAAATCCCAGCCTTAACAGGCTTTCGTATATTTTGTCGTTACCAAAATTTAATAAGCTAAAATTTCATATTATAGGAATTTCTGCCGACATAGACATTTAATTTAAAATATTTCTGCTACATTATTGCTGCCAGAGGTCATACATTTCCGAAATTATGGCCATTTGCTCTGATCTTGTATAAAGAGAAACCAAGTAGGTAGGTATATGAAAAGCTTCATTCGAGTCTATGAAAATACAAATTGAGGGTAGATATACTTTCATTAACATCTAAAGGACCGTAAATATCAAATATTAAATAAACGTTTATGTTCCCTTTCTAAACCTACATTACAAATTTCGAGGGAAGTGAAATTTATCATTTGCGTAATTAACTTTAGATTTTTAATTTACTGTATGGTGTATGGTATTTCACTCTAAAGCTGAATATATCAACAAAAAGGGGTCTTAGAGAAATGGTTACAGCTGGACACATATTTTAATAAATTATTCTAAATTAAAAACCTTTTGGCATACATACAAATATTGAATTCTTTTATTGAGACAAATTTATAAATATTTTTAGATATTAACAACATTGTGTGAAACTAACTATTCTGCGGACTAAAGCCCCGACCAGCGTTGAATTACACCCACAATATCTACCCATATATTCTTTATTATTAACTTTTGTAACATTTTTTGCTGTATTGGAAAGGTATTTAAAGCTAGCTAGCTGTAGGAGATTTGATTTATATTAGCTTAAAATACCTTTCCAATACAGTAACAAATTTATAATTTATATTATCAATTGATTATGTGTCAATGTTACACAAGTGAAATTCAAAACAATTAAAAGTGTCCAGTTGCAAAGGTTACTATCAAACCAAATCGAAATTTTACGTTTAAACGCCTTTTGACTACTGTAAAATAGCAGAACTAGTTCTGGGCATTATAAATTGTTCAAAATTAGTTTTGTGCATTTTTAAATGACCAAATCTAGTTTCCTTCATTTTCTGAAGGTTACGATATATATAATATTCAAAAAAGTATGCACAACTAGTTTTGAGTTCAGAAAATGTAATGATAAAAATGGCATAACCCTACTTTTCATTAATGTAACTATCACAAAATGAATAGAACTAATTCTGGTCATTTCAAAATGCACAAAACTAGTTTTGAACAATTTATAATGCTCAGACCTAGTTCTCTGTATTTTGTAATATGCAGAAACTGTTTAAATGTATAATTTAGGGTATGGGAATCTTTTGGAAGTCAGAACCAGTTTTGCATATTTTTTTCGGACATTGTCCGAATTCCAGTATTGTGTGTAACACGTATAAATACTATTGAAACTAGGCTAATGTCAGCCAGTCCATGGCCAAAGGACGGCGGTCAGCCGGTGGCTGACTCTGATCTCTAGAAGAGATTCTCCCCAGTGCAGAGGTTACTCTTTATAAGTATGATTATTGGTATGATTGTTTTAAAAAGTTTATATTTGTATTAAAAGGTTGATTTTCATTAACTCTCGCAGTAGCCAAGCGAGTACCCTAAGAATATAATAGAGGTATCATTTTTAAAGGTGGTGCAGGACAATCACTCATTACGACACTTTTGGTGGCAGCCCCCTAGACTTCCCTGCTATAGGGTCAATTTTTAAATTCTGGATTTTTCTCCATTTAATTGAATGCATTTATTGTATCGTCTTTCAATGTTTGCCATAACATTAGACAATTGATGTGGTTTAATTTCAACGCATAACGAGTGATCATATTTAAATAAAACAAAGAAAGTCGACATTTATTAAATTTTGTTTACTGACGAGGCAACATTTACAAAATATTCATTCAATTAAATGGAGATTTAGTTGAAAAATCCAGAATTTAAATTTAATTCAAGTGTGTTAATTTTATTGTGTTTTTCGTAAATTTTATGATGATTTCTCGTTTGGTTTTCTGTTTGTTTCATTGTATTTTGATTTAAGGATGCCTATTAAATATTGTTATTAAATATTTGTTGCGATTGATTTGTTATCGCATGGGTTACTAGATAAAAAGCTTCTTAATGCGTAATAAACAACTTGACAGCAATTTAGCCGTAGAATCGTTATAATATTGAATATTTTTTCATGAAATTTGGTACAGATCCATTTCAGGGGACGCCGAATTCAGTGGCGCAGATTATTTTTTAAAAAATCACTAAATTAATAGCGTGAGTGAGTTATTATAACTCACGCTGGGCTTCTACAATGATAATTCGGTATGTAAATAGTGTACCCAGTAATTTCTTGGACATTTTTAAGCCGATACATACGTTCCATTGGTGTAAAATGGGAAGAATTTTTAACAAGTGGAAAGGAATGAATAATTAAAAGATTTTAAAATTATTAAATTGCCAACGCCTCTCAGTAGGCGGAACTGTCAATTATTAATAATAATATGGACTCCGGATTTTTCAGCCTCTGAATGTTATCTAGTAGGTTTTAATTAAAAAAAAAACTGGACTCCGCTTGGCCTCAAAATACACATTTCCCCTCTCGAAATTTAAAAAAAAATTTCGTCAAAATCGCTCCATAAACAAAAATGTTATGAGGGTGGCTCATTTTCAAATGGGTCACTCTGTACATTTTAATTATTTACGGATACCTTCAGTCATTCGCCGTCTTGAAGCAGCTGTGACAACATCAAGATATTCAATAAATAACGCAGTAAATAATGTTTTTTTATTTCCGACAGTTATAAGGACCTAGTGCTGAACATAGTATCAAGAAAAATATTGATACCGTTTTGTAGAACAATCCGCAATTTCTTGATTTTATGTCATATACTAGATCTTTTGAGATGGCAAAGAAGTACATTTTTATGAACCCACCGTAAATGTGTCACCCACGAAAAATTATATATACTTTAAATATGCCCCAGTGACCTCTGTAGATATTGAAGATACGTTTTCGAAACCGAAAAGGATTATTAAGAACAAACGCCACAGCCTAACACCTGAATCTTTACAGTAGTTGCTGGTTATTCAATTTTATTCCAGTACAACAAGTAAATAGTTATGTAGTGTTTTGCAAACTAATAAACTTAATATGAATAATGCTGGATATTATAAATTACCAGTACAAGGTACAGATGTTAGATTTTGTAAGTATATGTTTGCACCTCGGTTTCAACAAACATTAACTTAACGTCCCAACGAAGTACGGGCTTTACTTTATACACTGAAATGAAATTTTATATTATGATGACTTGAATGCTCGTCAAGCTGCGCGAATGAATTATTCATGATCAGCGCCATATTTGTTTTATACCTTCTAGCAATGGCGGAGCAATAAAGATATAGCTGATTGTGAATTGAAATAAAATTGAATTCTGGATATGAAGAATTATTTGGTGCTACAAGCTGGGTAATTTTTCAGTCCCTTATAAAACATGACATGTTCCAACAATAACACCCAATAAAAATACACAAAGAATAACACTAACGAGATACAAGATAAAATAATGTACTAGTTAACCACACTGTACGCCAATGACCTGTTTACAAACAAAATAATGGGAAATTAAGAATACAGTTCATATCGTACGTGCAGATGATTGTCTCTCTCACACCCACGTACATAACCAATGAAATATTTCGTTGCTGAGTTTCATGTGTCACTTTTGTCTGCTCCTAGGTTTATCACTTTATATGGATGCGCAGTGGAACTAAGAGCATTCCACATCGTACATTTCAGTGAGTTTATAATATAAACTTACATAGTTCTACATATAAAATTGTTCACTTTTGGTTATAAGTATGCGAAAATAATTGTTAAAATTTGGAGTTAGAATAGCAATGTGTCTTACGTACGCTTCTTAAATTATTATTTTATTTGAGGAAAATTTAAATAGTAAAAGTGGATAAACAAAACATCAAAAATTTTAGTTCTGAAATTTTTGTTCCGCGTGTTTTATTTTTCTAGATGTCTGTACCTAAAAACATTGATCATTTTACGGCGAGAAATACGGTGACCTTAATATTCTGCCAGTCAAATAAAAAACAAATGTTTTTGTCAACAACAAAATACGTTGACAGTTTCTTTCATGTTTTCTATAATAAAACGCTATTTATCTCGTTAGAGCTTTTGATAATGAGTACATTTCTTGTACAGAAAACATTGGCAGTTTCAAATTACCAATTTTCCTAGAGTCGCAAAAATTAGGAGCAAAAGAATCTCACACAATCCTAAAATCTCCGCCACTATTATATGAATAAAAATTGAATTAACCCTCAAAAGCAGCTTATGTTCATGATAATACGTGTGCACTGATTCATTCAAATAAATATATTTTGTCAAATAAATATAGTTAATTGAAATATATATGTAATTTAATTAATACATATTTTATTCATTTATAATATAGGTCACTTCTTAATTAACAAAATATTTCTCTTGCTTATTAACATAAATACAGATTCTCGTAATATTTGGTAACGATTAACATAAACACACAACATTCAAATGGAAATGCTCAGTTCCATTATACATTTTAATTAAATTAATAGTAGACACAATGTTTAACATGATAAATTCAAAGCCAATATGAACGCCACACCTGCGTTGCCATGTCACAGTTAAGGCTGGCGTTTCAAGGACAAAAAATCGTATCTAAATATGCACAAAAAAAACACCAAGTAGGTGGAGGTTATTATTAGCGTAGTACTAAAATATAATGCTGAAACTTTTGAAGGGAAAATGTGCTAGAGAACATGAAAAACCATGAATTTGTATCTTATCACTGTGTTCTATATACCGTGAAAAATACTTGATAATTTACATAAATTCAAGTGTTACTAGTTTATTAAAAGAATTGTGATGTGATAATGTTTATAATGTCGTATACAATTTTCTCAATATGCAGTTGACTTGTAAAATTCAGCAGATTTTATGATAAAACATAATAGGGGAAAATGCTCATTCTAAATGACTTTTCAGCCTGGAAATTGTTTTACTTCCTGGTGAAAACTTGTATAATTGACATAGTGAAGAGATATTCTTTCTAACTTACTCAGATTTTTTTTAGACTGTCTCAACAAACAGCTATGAAATTCGTTGAAAATTTCCGTATAAAAACGCCCTTAAAATATTTGTGTTCTTTCATAGACTACTATCTGTTAATACGTATATGTGTAACTGATATTAATAATATTATTAATTTAGCTAAGCAAACTGTTTTGGTTAAGTACAAGTTGCACATTTCACAAAGTCAATTTTTAATAAATAAATCAGAGGTATGTTTACCTGTTGAATTTGCATTTCAAAACATAACGCATTGTAAATAAACTAACAGCAGCATTGGATAATAACAAATAGGTAAGTTATTATAAATCAGTTATTTTTCTTGAAATCCCACTTACGTTTCATAGCTGCCTTCATTGTTATTGTTAATAAAAACTATTAATAACCAAAAAAAAAAACTAAAATAGATAAGTAGGTAATACGGTTTGATATAGAAAGAAAATCGTTCCAGAATACGGAAAAACATACAGCATGTTCCGTTTTAAAAAATCTGAAATTTTGGTGATTTGAAGTTAACCCAACATTACGTTGTAACTACTCTGTACAAACTTGAGCAACGTTTAGGCTATAGCTGGTAAGGTTAGCACTTGTACTATCTAACGTACAAATGAATGTCTTTGATTTATCCCTCCTTTCCTAAGAAACATTTTTAAGTTGAATGAATTAGATTATTTTATTTTAAGATCCTAATACTTATCTCGAATAGACTAGACTATTAGATTTAAGGGAGGAATACAAAGGTCATAGAAAATTTTTCGTTCTTTTTTCAGAAATATCACTGTAATATTTTTTGTTTCTAGATAATAAATAGACATTGTAGTTATTTTATTTTTCATCTAGCGGCACTACCCTTCCGTATGATCATATGCTTATCTCCGATGATAGTATATATTTTTTTTAATTTGGTTGAACATTTTATTTTTTCAGGTTTAAGCAAGTGACATATTTGCAATATGCTTTTATGCGTTTAATGTTTTTGGTTTAAATAAATATGTATAAAAATGAAACGCCTCACTCTACACTTCCGTTCCGTTCCGTTCGCCTGCCGGCAAGCATTTCGATGAAAGATTGTTGGAGAGCTTGACTGTGCAACACACACTTAGGAGATTCATCGGCTCTCCGCTCACCGAAATATTCACCAGCGAAAGTTGCCTCGGCGCTTCATCCGCGCGCGACAAGCTCAATATAGACACTCTCACACACAAAGTTAGAAAGCCACTTCTACGACAAGAACATTTTCAGGTGATTGCAGAATCTAGATATCCCAAAGCAAGGACCGGAGTACATTACGCGAAAACTATTTATTGATTACTATTAGGAAACAGATATAGCCGTACTTAGACGGTATTCTAACTTTTGGAGTGTACTGCTGGTTGCATATTTACACTACCCTCGACTTCATAGAGATACAGTCGTAAAGACTGCTTTACATTTAGGCAATGGATCATGCAATGCAATGAAAACTATTTTGCAGCAAAATCTTTCATGCAATATTGGCAGGTGTCATTTGTTTTACATTTATGCAATATATTGCCCATTGCCAAATTAGTAAAATGAAAATGATTTCGATCTGTTGCAAAACCATCAAAACATACTGGTGTTGTGTACTGTGGTGTGAAGTTTCAATCAACCTAGAGTTTCTAAAAAAGGAAATTATTATGGTTAATTGAGGTTAGTTCACTTATTACTTAATTCCTCGTTGTTAGTTATTTTTGTGTAGGATGGCAAAACTGAATATTACCAGAAAAGGAACCAGAATTTTACGTGCAATGCAATCAAATTAGAGCAGACTCTATATTCGTGCAATGGTCTGAAAATTTTAACTTGAATGCACATGCAGTATTTCTTTGCATGCAATAAGAATTGCATAAATGTAAATGTCTTAAAGAGTGTTATTATAATGGCATTAGATATTAGCGTAAATTTGGCAACGTTGCACTCAGACGGTCAACGAGTTGGTTTCGGAACAGTATGAATCGGTCAGTGACAGCCTGAAAAGGGGTTTAAATAATGATTTTAAAATATTTTCTTTTCAGTGAAAATATGCATTTATTTTATTTTATAATCCGGTCATCGTAATATATTAATTTTTCCCTATCTCCTCTTAAAACTAATGACATTATGTTGAACATAGAAAGAGAGGGAAGCCCAGAACCGGATTTACAGATTAGGTGGAAAATAATTTAAGAACGCTAGGAATTAGAAATTGGAAAACTAACGCGAAGAATAGAGAAGAGTGAAAGTAATTTTTCAAAATTTCAAATATTTACGGAGATATTATTTTTTATAAAATACCCACATTTTGATGACCGCTGACCAGATAGGCCACTGACGTATCCTAATAAAATAAACCATAGGCGAGGTTGCCATATCGTCTGTAAGATAAATGTTTTTGTTTCACGTAAATTCAATTTTTGCGGTTGATTCTAATATAAAAACACTTAAAGTGTGTAAAGTAAAATTACCATAAGCGATTCAAATATGAATTTCCGCAAGTTCGATACTATCAATTACAGTATTAAGTTAATTTGTTCAATGATTCCAAACTCAATAAATATGCATAAAAACTCACCTACTTACTGAAAAACCAACTATTTAAACAGTTATCCATATTTCAGAAGTAGAACCGTAGGCACAGGCAACAGGTAGATGTCACGAGCAGTAGGTGAAATATCCCGTACCAGCCCCACCCTCTAGGATTGATAGCGGTGCAAGTTACAAGTGGAAACAAAACATGTAATATTTGTGGAAAGGGATTTGATAATTTCAGTACACGTAAATTGAAATTTGATACTATTGCATTTTCTGAAATCGAAATAAACTAATAAGTAATGCACTGCTTGACGCATCTGACAAAATCACGAACTTTATTTAAAATTTGACTTTTATACCTGATTCTTTTTGTAAAATAACTATTAATTATGTGTTCTACACAGTAAACCGTACTGCTGATTAAAATATTTGTACTTATATAAGGTTCACCCCGTATTTGATGTGATAACTTTGACACATACCATGAGTCCAAGATCGAACCAGTCCTCATAAACTCATGTCAAAAATGGAAAGTGTGAACGTAAAATTAAAAAATCATATGATTTTTACCGCCACATGATTTCATATAATTTTGAATATTAAGAATCATGTGATAAATCGCATAGCCTAAACACACTTTAAAAATTTGAAGAACCCCTGTAATTTTCAACGAGAAATCAATCATTCCCCGAAATTTTTCTCACTTATTTATACCTTGTATATGTACTCAACAATTGCAGCTCTAGGGTTGTCATTAGTGTGATAATAACTTAATTAGCCAATTATGCATATGTGAATAATTTTCAGGGAAATTTTCTGAAATAAATTATAAGGCAATATGATTTTTCACTAATGATCTGTTCGTGTCAATCACCCTGTTAAATAATTTATTTATAATATCGTACCCCATGGAGGTGAGAATAAATCAAACAATATAATAATATTTGACAACAATGTACAGCATAACAATCACTCATTGATCCAGTCTAATTTTAGTAATTTTATAACGATAATCGCTTTTCACTCACATATTAATATTACTTTTAATTCATGCATCTCAACAATACAGATGCAAATCAATATATAAAGTGATTCTAAAAGTAATACCATAAATTTAACTTCGATTTCTAGACCCATAAACATGTATCCAAAAACGATTTGCTTTCGACATACAAACATCAAATATAAAATTATCTTCCCATTACAATTTTATTGAAGTAGTAGTATAGAAGGTATAATTTCCGAAAATCAACACGGCTTTATGAAAAATCGTTCGACAATCACTAATTTAGCCGTCTTTAGGCAGAATCTCTCTGAAGCTATTGATGCAAATCAACAAGTCGACATAATTGCCTTTGACCAGATTTACCACAGCATCATTTTGCAAAAAATTGCTGCTGTTGGTATTAGTGATAGATTGGTTTTTTAAATCATATTTACCAAATCGTTGTCAATATGTTGAGTACAAGGGCTTCAAATCAGCTTCTTTTATTACCACATCTGGGGTTCCAAAATTGTCTATCCTGGTACCATTGGTCTTCAACACATTTATTAATGACTTAGCAATGCAGTTTAATAATAAATCACTTGTATATGCTATATATCTAATAAGCTGAACTTAAATGTATCTAAATGTAAGGCTATGACGGTTACAAGAAAATTTCAGGTTAATTTTGACTTTCTAATTAACACCAGTCAATTTGCACGATGTCTTAATACCTTCGATTTAGGTATAACATTTGATAATAAGCTTTTATTTGACGTCCATATAAATAATATTGCCTCTTCATCTATGCATTCACTGGGTCGCCCATTTACCAAGTACACAAAGCCAAACTTGAGAATGTGCAGAGTACATTTCTTAAATATTTATATTTGAAACGTTATGGTGTTTATCCCGATCAGAGATTTAATCATACTGCTCTTTTATCCCAATTTCATATGTATACCCTCAAATTTAGAATAGTAGCTGGATTAGTGTTTCTGTACAAATTATTTCATAACTGGATTGATGGTGGCAACTTCATTCCAGAATAACATTCAGAATTCCATCTATTAATATTAGAAACACGACACTTTTCTATTTTCTACAGGCAAACACAAATGCTATGTTGAGGTCACCTATATATCCTATGTGCAAAAATTTCAATTTGATTAATAATTTAGTAGATATGTTTAGTAGATATGTGTTTCGCAGAATTCATATGTATACGAAATATCAGAATGTACCTTTATTAACATTATCTCTTAATACAGGGTATCCCAATGAAAATTTGACCCCTTCTATAATTAGAAAACCGAATAATATTTCAAAATTCGCCGAGACCCGTCGATTTTTGTTCTTGGGGGGAGCTTTTTTGACAGTCAAGCCAACTCGATATGTTCATCCCCCTAATGCCCCAAATAAAAATTTCAAATGCAACTACCCCACTTGTGGCACATCATTTTAAAGCCCTTTTCATTGCGAATACAGTGACGTACCGTTTTTAGAAATCGGTTGAGATTTGACAGAATTATTGATTACAAACGAAAAGATGACAAACCAACTTACGCGTAGTAATTTCTACACAAATGCCCACCACTAATAAGTTTTTTATTTACTACACATGACCGCATTACCTAATTGTTATTGATGTGTCTATCAGTTTACAAAAAATTCAGAAATGAAATAAAAAAGCTGAAGCAAATAATAAATCAGATTTATTTGATGAATTGCTCAAAATGACCTCCGTTAACTCTCAAACAATAATACAGTCTGTTTTCTCTTCTGTCAAAAAAGCTCCCCTCAAGAACAAAAATCGACGGGTCTCGGCGAATTTTGAAATATTATTCGGTTTCCCAATTATAGGGGGGGGGTCAAATTTTCGTTGGGATACCCTGTATATTGTAATACTAGCATCAGAATCTTGTTGACACTTTTATTCATTTTTATCTCTTGTATTATTACTTACTATGTTATCTATCTTGCATCTATTTGTTTCCTTTTATCTTGTTATATTTTTATCACATCTATTTGTATCACTCTTATTTTATAGGTACATATTTTGGTGTCTTTTTGTTATTTGTCGTTATCATTCAGCCCTATTATTGGACACTATCTAAAATCTAAAATGAAATGAACACAGTTTGTCCCGGGGAAATGTCCAAATTTCTTTGTGTACGTTTTTTTGATAGTTTCAAAGCAAAAATGGCAACTCTAAAGTTTTTTACACAAAAAGGTACTCTTGTTGAAATTCGATGTCGGCAACAGTTTACCAGTAAACTGATGGATTTCAATATCTCGTCGCATAATAAGTCTCAAGAAAAAACTAACAAACATGAAACATGTTTAGTTGGCTTTTAAATGAAAAAAATGGAAACAATTTTAACATTTCCATACATATAAAAATTGATTAGTAGATCGAAATCGGTTTTCAACAATGTTTTATGTACAAATCTTTAGTTTTCATTTTTGCTATGAAATAATCGACCACTGGGATCAAAATTGTGACAAGATTTTGCAAAATAGAGATTTCCAAAGGATTTCGCGAAATTCCGGATAATTTCCATGAGTTTCCAAGGATTTCTCATTTGATAAAAATTATCTATACTGTTCCTATACTCAAGGTTGGGGAAAAAACCACATATTCCAGGAGCCAAAATATGATGGCGTAAATCAAACAACATTTTATAATTTCCGAAATACAGGGCGTTGAACTTTTTAGTTTTTTCTCAATAATTTTATTATAAATTGTAGTAAATACATAAAACTTGATTGTGGTGAGTTTTCTGGCACGGGAAATTGAAATATGACCTCGAATTTGCTGTCAGTTGTAGACAGCGAGGGAGATTCTACAGTACTTTACATGTATTTAAATCATCATAAATTTTTTATACACGTTTAATCAATAATTCTTATTTTTTTTTTAATGTTTTGATCAATCGTTTTTTTTATATGATTTTAAGGTTTTATTTCATAAACATAAACTCATTCTCTTCTTCTATACTTAAATCCATGTGAAGCACTGTAGGTGTCGTCTTCTATAATTGACAGCAAATCCATAGACATATTTCAATTTCTCGTGCCAGAAAATTGTTCTGCACCAAGATTGATGTATTTATTACAATTTATTTGAAGTTATTGACTAAAACTAAAATAAAATTGTAATTTCAACACCCTGTCGGAGACTATAAAACTGTACAACAAGAAAAAAAACAAAAAAAAATTCGATGCCATTAACGAAGACGGGAAAGATGGCGCTTTACGACATTGGCTGAAACTCTGATTGACAAAAAATGTGAAATTAACCTTCTTAGAAATAACGTTTTCTTCGTTCTAAGTTTTGCAAAATAGCTAAATTGTTTGATAAGTTGCGAAGCGCCGAGGTTAGCTCATGAGTTAGCCCTATACTTCCCCGCCTCCTAGGTACAGGGTGTCCGTTTTTTTTATGTTTACAAACTTTTAGATAAACTAATTCAAAATAACGTCGAAGTGCAAAGTCAATAAAATGAAAGAAAAACATTAAGCTTTGAAGACAATCAACCTTCTAGTGGTTTCAAACAACCGTCATACGCTATGGAATAATAATGCGAGCGGCGGCTTGCGTTATTCGCGCAATGGAAACGGAAATAAGTATAATAACGTGGACAATGACGCTAGGTGACAGTATTGTCAGTTTTTACTGGCAAATTTGCCTCCAGATGTAGCGGAATTTTGCGCTATATCGCGTGATTTCTCGGAATTTCGCGCGATTACTTGTGATTTCACACGAATTCTCGTGATTTCGCACGATTTCTCGGGATTTCGCACGATTTTTCGGGATTTCGCATAATTTGTGACAAGATTTCCATGAGTGGTTACCCCCTTGAAAATAAACAGTCAATAATCAATGCGTATAGGAAAAGGAGTTAAATTTATAGTAATACTTTTAAAATCACCTTTTATAACAGTACAGTGTTGTCTAATAAGCATTAAGCAAACATCATTATTTATATTTAAAATAAATGTGTTTACTTCCAGAAGTTATCTACTTATACTGATTTTTGGACTATTTCAGTAGTTATTTATTGTGTAATCTATACAAAAAACATTTATATTCACGCGAACCGTAATATACTCGGAACGATTTCCATACCATCTGTGACTTTTTATTTCCAGATGCGTCTCTGTTAAAAATATCGTTTTAGTATACTGAAGCTTCAATTTTTTACGAAAGCTTTAAATATCGAAGCAAATGGTCAAACAAGTGTTCTGTTATAAAGAATATGTACAAACTTATGAAAACCACTGCACACTCTTCACAGGTGTAAAACCGGTTACGGGCGGTGAGTTATAATATACAGTGTGTCCCTAAAGTCACGCACAAGTTCATTATTAAAAGACATTATTGAAAATTCCCGAGACAGGTCGATTTTTAATTTTAATTTACTTTTTTCAAATAGTAATTTAATATACAGTGTGACCTACCTTCGAGTAATGACGTCATCACATATTTTTTAATGGAACACCACATTTTTTTCCATTTTCCGTCCCTAGCTGAGCTGTTTCCAAAAATGTATCACAAGTTACTCTTAATTGTTACGGAGTGGGCAACAATACCCAAATTATTTACAAATATCAAAGTTATTTACAAATGAATAAACCCACTAAAAAATTGATTGAAATTATTATACGTCATTTTAAAGTGTTTACTGGAATGTACTCAATTTATAAAAACATTAGTATTACATACAAAAACGTAGAGAACCGTGATCAAGTGGACGGCCAAAATTGTAGAGAGTGACTAATCGCTAGCTTGTGGACAAGCGCGATGGGCGAAGCAACATTTCATAGGCGTACTAAATTTGAATGCGATAAGATATAAAAAATACAAAAATTTCAAAAATAATTACATTACATAACATCCATTACTTTTAGAGTAGAAACAGTGATATAACAGTTTTTACCAATTTCGAAGCGTTAGATAATAAAAATAATAAGAATAGGTAATTCAAAACTTAAAGTTTTTATCTTGTATTATCAATTACCCAAGGTCGAAAATAATAGAGAGTGATTAATTCACAACACGAGATGAGTATGGAAGATACGGGTGGTATGATTACATACCTGCCACTTGAGAAGAGTTAAAGCACACAAAATTATAAAAATAAGTTGACGTCGGCTGAACCCAACACATTAACAATTTAAATGTGCCACCTATGTCATCCTCTGTACAAATTAGACTGCCGTCCTTCTGGACGGCGATTGCCCACCACCACCCACTTACACCTACCTGATGCGCACTCAGCGGATATCACACTTAAGTCTTGCCCTCATGAACGCGAAATTCATTGTTTGCACAAATTTTGCAACTTCTGTTTTAATTATTTATGACGGGGAAAATCTCAACTTTTGACAATTGCAATTTGCGAAACTGTCAAACACTACAAATATATTGCCCCTTATTATGTGGTGTTAATAAATTTGTTTTGAGCTTCTGATAATCTACCCTGACAGTTTCATGGTGAAAATGATGGAAAATGTTATAGGTAGTTGACAAAATTTGTTACAAATAGAGATTTTTCCACCATGTTTGCGAATTCCGGATTCAAAAGGGCAAAAGGCTTTAGAACACATACACACTATTTACTATTGGTTACTAGCATTGTCACTATAACGGTCACGCATTAACACTTATTATATCATATCGTATCGCTTTCCGTATGACTTTCATACGTCTATGTTTCGTCAAGATTTAATATATTCTTCGATCCAGATTCTTATTTTTTAATATTTATTTTAAATAGTTTCTTCGCCATATCATTGTTTCGTTCTTTCTATCAGTATACTCTTTTCGATTTCATTTATACGGACTAAGTTTCATCTTGTAAGATATAGCAATAGAATTTTTTTTTGTCGAAAACTCATTTAAAAAATACAATCTTCCTTCCGTGAGTTTGCATCACTTTCCTCTTCACAGTTGTACTTTGGTACTTTTTTATTTGCACACATATGCTATTCACTTACAATTTTGTTAATGAAATACATATTTCCATATCACTTACATTTAGTGATGGAAGATATCGTGAGTTTTCGATATCAACGTGATTCGTGACTGTGATTTTTTAATATCAGTGATTTTAAAACGTGACGTGATCAAGTTTTAGGAACCAAATTCACATTCATAGTTTATAGTTTTATAGTATGATATATCAAATATCAAATCACTGGTGTAAGTGCATGTTATGTACTTAGTAAATAATTATTTTCAGTGTGGATTCATATACTTAGCAGAAAAAAATACATCGTATGTCATCCAACATCAAGGGAAAAAGGCATTTTTTAGTCATACTTCTTTAGTTAGCGGAAAGATCATAGATGAAGATGACCTTTAAAGATTAGTTTTGTAATTCAATAAGATAAGCAATAAAAAAGGGGATTCCAAGAAATCCTTCAATCAAATAATAAATAATAATGTTTAGGAAATCATTAATTTTAACTTATGCACCTTATTAATTAACAAACTAAAACTTAAATATTAAAAATATCAGTCAAACAAAAATGAGGTTATATTTTACCAGCCGGAAGACCGTTATTAAGCGAAACCGAACCTTATTGCAGTAAAATATCACAATCAGTAATTCAAGTATCCATATCCAGCCAGCTATCCAGTATCATATAATAGATATCAATATTGTGAATCACATTTTGCATCACGCGCCGAGAATTCACGTTTCACGTGTTAACATTTCAAATTCCTAGTACGTTCCCGTTATTTGGTTCCAACGCGCTGAACCGTGATCACGTGACAGCTTTAGAGCAAACTTTATAACAACTGTGATCCGTGATTTTTAGATACCAGTGAAAAAATCACAGGTAGTGAAATATCTCCCATCACTACTTACATTCATATTTTGACCTCGCTATTAACCATACATATAATTGGTTCCCTCAGTATAACATTTACATTTCTAGAATTGAATCAGTTCAAAGCAAGCTTTTAAAATTCTTGGATTATAAAGTCAATGGAGCATATAACATTAATCAATCCTACAGTGGTCATCAAAAAGGAATTTAATATCATTTCTAAGGTCGCAGTATTTCTCGCCGTAAAATGATCAAATTTGAGGTGTTTTTTAGGTACTGAAATCTGGAAAAATAAAACACGTGGATCAAAAGTAATATCAAAAATAAAATTACTGATGTTTTGTTTATCCACTTTTACTATTTAAACTCTCCTCAAATAATATAATAACTTTTAAAATACATTTATATTACACACATTATTATTACAGGTTCATCAGGAAGTGAATTTAATAGTTTAACAGCATTATACGTAAAAGAACGACGATAGAGAGCCGTGTGATGACGATTCATGGTTAATTTATATTTATGGCGAATATTGACTGCATGGACATTAGCACGTGGAATAAGTTTACTTTTTAATGACAAAGGAGCGTTTTGTTCTTCTGTTAGACGCTTAATAAAGTTCCCGAAATGGTGAAGTCTACGATCATCCATTTGTAGCCACTTAAGTTCACGAAATGTATGAGAAATATGATCGTACTTTCTTAAATTATAAATAAATCGCACACAAGAGTTCTGAACAAACTGAATTCGATTTTTGCAAGCGCTGTCTAAAGAAAAGCTATATAAAAAGTAGCAATAATTAAAATGAGACAAAACAAGAGATTCACAAAGAGCTTTTTTTAACGAGAAATTTAAAATGTGACGATTAGAATATAGAATTTTCAAAGATAAAAAAGATTTCTGTAGAAGTTTTTTTACGTAGTCTCTAAAACGGAAGTCGGAGTCTAATATAATACCTAAATTTTTTGTCGAATACACAAATGGTAAGCGTACACTATTTATAGTTACACTAAAATTTTCTTTTAAAAAGTTGATACGACTTCTGCTACTAAAAAGCATTAAATGAGACTTAGATGGATTTAATTTTAAATTGTGACCGGCAGACAGTTGACTTAAAGCATCTAAATCACGGTTAATAACTTCCATAGCACGCACATAGTCATTGTGCTCGAAGTCTAAATAAATTTGTGTATCATCAGCGAATGTTTGAATTTTACAGTTTGCCATGGCTTTGAGAATATCTGATGTATAAACCAAAAACAACAGCGGTCCAAGGGCAGACTCTTGCGGTACACCTGAGGTAATATTAATATCAATTGAAAAACTATTATTACTAAAAAATTTTTGGGAACGATTAAATAAATAAGACTTCATTAGTTTAAGCGACATTTCATCAAAACCATAATATCTCAATTTAGAACAAACTAACTCATGATTTATGGTGTCAAAAGCTTTCGAGAAATCTAACAAAACCAGCGCACAGTCCCTACCACAATCACGAGCTTGGATAATATCATCAATAACGTTGGCTAATGCTATAGAAGTTCCAAATCCCTTCCTAAATCCACACTGACAATCAGGCAATATTCTATTACGATAAATATAATTATACATTTGACTATAAAGGATTTTCTCAAAAAATTTTGAAACTGCAGGAAGAATACTTATAATCCTTAAATCTGAATAGGCGACGGGCTTGGGAGTTTTGGGAAGTGGAATGCCTATAGAAATTTTCCATAAATCAGGAAAATATCCAGTTTCAATGCAAGAATTGATAATATGCGTGATATATGGATCGATAAAAGGGCTGCAGTATTTCAACATTAGAGATGACAACTCATCAACACCTTTAGATCTTTTCCTGCACTTATTTAAAAAATAATTAACCTCAGTTACTCTTGTAAGTTGAAAAGTGAAACTAATGTTATTATTAAATATATTATTATTATAAAAATCTATTTTTGACCTACAATCCGAATCGTTTTGCAAAAACAACGAAAAATAATCTTTTAAGTCATTAGGGTCCTGTAAGTGTTCTGGAATACTGCTTACCTTATTATATCGAACATTAAGGTCACTAAGTGCATTCCAGGTTTTACGTGCATTATTTTCTCTTGAAAGTGTATTTAAATAATATTTTTTCTCCTGTCTAATACGAGATAATGTAAAATTCCTAAGTCGTTTGTATTCCTGACAATCTTCATCATTTTTAGTTTGTTTGAACTTTTGTAAAGCACAGTCTCTTTGTCTCATAAAATTTTTTAAATTAGTCGTTAACCAAGGTGCTTTAGGCTTAGTTACCCTGACTTCTTTTATAGGTGCATGCTTATCAAATATATTCACAATAAATTCATTAAAAATAAAAACTTTTCTATCAATATTATTTTCTCTCAAAATACAATGCCAGGGAAGATTAATTAAGTCTTGAAGAAACAGATTATAATTAAAATTAGAGAAGCACCGAAATTTAACAAATTTATTAATTTTATTCTTCTCAATATTTAAATCACAAAACACCATTCTATGATCAGAAATAAAATCCGCAGAAATTGTACCAAAAGCAGTTACTATGTTAGAATTCGATACAAAAATAGGATCCAAAAGTGTGCTAGTGGTGCGCGAAATTCTCGTAGGCTCATTAATTAACTGTGAAAAATTGTAAGATTCAAGGCAATGACTGAGAGGGTTATCTAAATTAAATAAATCAACATTAAAATCACCCAAACAAATAATTTCATCAAAAGTAGTGCATAAAAATGAAAAAATGTTATCTAAATCTGCAATGTATGTGTTAATATTAGTACGTGGGGGGGCGATAAAATATACACAGAACGCAAATAAACGCGATTTAATTTTTAATCTAAATAGTAAATACTCCAATGAGTCATTTACTGGAAAATCTAAGTCAATACATAAATAAGAAGTCCTGATATAGGCAGCAACACCTCCACCCACACCCTCTCTATCCTTATGTATAAAACTGTAACCAGGTATGCCAATCCCATGCGTATCTACATCACGAGAAATCCACGTTTCAGACAACATCATAATGTCAAAATCATTATTTATAAGATGTTTATGTTTTTAAATTCGTTAAATCCTGTAAAAATAGAACGTATATTTAAATGTCCAATTTTCATACTCAGTAAGTCATATTAGTCAAATTATTAAGTAATACCTAATGAAATATATGTATATATAAATATAATACGATATCCTAATTATATTACAACCAGTTGTATCAAATAAATAATACTTAGCAAGTTGTATCAAACAGATTAGACAGAAGAAAAATAAAATGCTAATTTATTTTCCCCTTCAGTTACAAAAATTATACTTTGATTTAATAAGGCAAGAAAGAATTCACACAAAAAGTGAAATACTGGTGATTATGATATAAGTGTTCTAAATACCGGCTGTGTATAAAGTTTTGTATAAATCTCTCTTGACTAAAACAACTATTGTATAGTACTTATTTATCTTCGTGAATACACAGCCAAACGTTTTCTGTGAAATTTCCGGACACCCTGTATAAGATTAATGTAAATCTCATTAGAAAAAATTGAAAATTGACTTCTGTACACAAATTCTTTATGTGTTTTATTGTTATATCATTAAGAATTCGAAATGAAGTGATATGGGCGTGTATATAATGTTTTACGGAAAAATATGGAAAACTATATGAAATAAATTTTCTAATATTGATTAATTTTCCATGAGTTATAGTGTTATGGTGTGAAATCGAGAGGCAGACCAAGGAAACCCTAATCTGTCAAGAAATATGATTTATGGAGGACATGCTGAGTGATTATTACTGTAGGATCGAAGGTCCCTAGAAGTCACAATATTTACGGCTTTAACACGCGTGAATTTGTGACCAATCATTCCGTATTCATTACTCCAAATATCTAAATTCAATTTCTTAAATTACAAATAAGAAACCACATGTAATTCGTTTGAGCTTTCACTGTTTTATGTTGAACTGGAAATTGGCAGAATAAAAAAAATATATGAACTGAAAATATTTAACTACCTATATAGCTTATACGGGGCGATTCAATAGGAGATAGGGAAAAATTAGTATAATATGATGACGCTATTAAAAACATTTTTAAATGCATATTTATGCTGAAAAAATATGTTTAAATCATGATTTAAACCCCTTTTCACTGACTGATTCATATTATTCCGGAACCAACTTGTTGGCAGCCTGGGTGCAACGTTGCCAAGTTTAAAATTTTTCGCTAGTATTTATTGCCATAATAATAATAATAATAATAATAATAATAATAATAATAATAATAATGATTTATTATCCGTTCGACCAGTACAGGTATAGGAGTCGTCAAGAATTACAAACTAGTAGAAGATAATACAAACATAAATGATAACAAAAATTACAATTACTCACACGTAAAGTGAATAAACACTTAACACAATACAGACAAACAACTTACAAATATAAAAAATATGCACTGAACACAATCGGTAAAAAAATATATTTAAAATTGACAATCCAAAAATTCATCAATAGTATAAAAACAATACATTAACAACATTTCTTTCAATTTAGCTATAAAGGCTCTTACGCTAACAATATCTTTAAACCTCCCTAGCAACTTATTGTACAATTTAATACCCATATATGTGGGGCTCTTTTCATAGAGTGCTAATGTATGTTTAGGCAAAAGTAAATCGTTCTGTTCCCGAGTTTTATAATTATGATGAAAATTATTTTTCAAAAAAAATAATTATGATGTAAGTATTTCGGCAATATATATACAAGGTAAAGGCAACACCTGCAGACTTTTAAAATATGGTCTACATGAAACGAAATTATTAATTCCCACAATGTTGCGTATAGCTTTTTTTTGTAATTTGAAACCCTCTTAGAATAGGAGGATGAACCCCAAAATATAATGCCATAAGATAACTTAGAGTAAAACTGACCATAGTAATAAGAAAGTAACACCCATTTGTTTGCCACACCTCTCAATCTATAAAATGCGTAGCACACAGGAGTTAATTTTTTACATAACTCTAAAATATGCTTATTCCAACCCAGAACACTGTCCACATAAATACCAAGAAATTTAGTCGATTCCACTTGCTCTAATGATTTACCATTGATTTTTAGCAAATAGTCTTTATCATTTTCTCTCAACACTGACTGAAAATTAATAAATACAGTTTTCTCACGATTCAATAAAAGTTTATTACTCTCAAACCAAGATGAAAATAAGTTAATGTTATTCTGAGTGTCGGCAATTAAGTCAGGTATGTTATCCTTAACATTTAATAAAAGAGTGTTATCATCTGCAAACATTACCAGGAAACATGATGACACAGCTGGTAGATCATTAATAAAAAGTAAAAATAACAAAGGTCCCAGTATGGAGCCTTGTGGTATTCCTCGTGAAATAGATAATTCATTCGATTGTGTCGAGTTTATCTGAACTAATTGCAAGCGGTCCGTCAAATATGAAGTAAGCCACTGACCTAATTTTCCCCTAAATCCATATCTACTTAATTTCATAAGAAGAATGGTATGATCCACCAAATCAAACGCCTTGCTTAGTAGATCCATAAATATGCCAAAGCATTTTTTATCACAATCTAAATTATAATATAATTGATCCAGAAAGGAAAGAATGGCGGATTTAGTGGATTTACCTACTCGAAAACCATGTTGCTCATTACACAGTATATCATAGTCATTACAAAATTTTATCATTCTATTATAGACAACTTTCTCGAACAATTACGATACAGTCGATATCAGAGAAATAGGCCTATAAATATTTAATGATATACTGTCACCCTTCTTAAATAGTGGAATAACCTTGGCCGTCTTAAAAATGTCCGAAAATATGCCCTCAGAAATTGATAAATTAATCAGGTATGTTAATGGGCGCATAATGAAACGTACTATAAACTTTAACATATTAGCTGTAATATCGTCAACATCACAAGAATTGGATTTCTTTAGCCCCATTATTAAATTATATATTTCATTTTCTGTTACAGGTTCTATAAATATTGTAGGATAATGATTTGTGATATTTAAGACAAAATTATCTTGAGGTCTGAAATTTTTCGCTAATTCATTTGACATGTTAACAAAATAGGAGTTGACAACATTACTAATTATTTGCGGATCTGTCAGTATTTCATCATCCACTTTTATTTCTTTGATTCCGGGTGAAGCATTTTTTGTTAAGATTGTTATTTATAATTGACCATGCAGTTTTGGTTTTATTAGACGAATCGGCATATACATAATCAAAATGTAGTCTCTTCGCAGCAAGTAGAGTTCTATTATACCGGGTGTTCCCTCTAAGACTTTCAGTGCGAATATCTCAGAAACCATCATAGCCAGTGCGACGAAATTTGGTATACAGACACTAGATGGCGCGTAGAATCTGATGATAACATCAATTTTTATACAGGGTGTTCCATTTTCCAAGAAATCGATTTAATTTTGATTTTTTGGTTGTCAGCCCTGCTAAAACTTATTTTTAAATTGAAATATACTTAATTATGAACACATTCTGATAAATAAACATTAAAAAATTTCTAAATTTAACATAAAAAAACGCCTCCAAAAAGTACCCAAATTTCATTGTTTTGTCATGTAAAATGTGTATAGCCTTGAGCCAGACTTACACAGAAGAAACTAACATCGGTGAACGTCAAAACTATGAATTGTCATTGAATTGTCAAATATTAATGGCATGAAGTATTTTATTTTACATAAATAACGCTAAATAATGGATTTAATGCAATTTACGTATGCACAATGGTGTTATTGAGACTTGTCGATAAAAATTTAGACTTGAGTTGAGGCTTTTGGAGCATTGTGGTCGCCGTGCCGGCGCAGTCTACCGCTACAGATAGAGTTACAGCGTGAAGATTGTGTAAAATATCTGTGAAAATTTTTAAATTATTCCATTATAATGTAATAAAACTTCAGTAAATTGTTTTTTTTTATGTTACTACAGTGTACAATAATAATTAGGTACACGTATTTTTTATGACAAAATAATTTACAAAATTGTGTAAGTACTTAAAGAATATCCCTGTTTTCCAACTGCTGTAATAATTATTGATTACTTATTTAGCAACAAATAAATTCAAACAAAACCATTTATAAGACTTTTAATTATAATGTGAACGTGTTTGTCGTTGAAAGTCAGATCTGAACCTACCCTAGCCCCACAAAAGAAAATATTACGAAAGCATAACCTAGAAATGATTGATTCTTGTATCCACATATTTCAGCACTTTACTTATGTACTTATGTTTAAGAAGAACTCTACATCTGTAAAATAGTAAACAATGAACTACAATTTCTGTATTTCATGATACAGAACTGAAATAAAGCAACTGGTTTTTGCTAGGAAGAATCACCTGCAAATGTACTATACCCAGTAGGTAGGTACCTATCAAATAGTCGTTTAAAGCTAGATAATAATTTGTAATTGTTGTTGTAATTGTTTTTATCTTTCAGTTATGTGTGTGCAGTGCCACAAATTACATTAAAACAGACACCAGAAAGAATAAGCGAAAAATATTACGGACATTTTCTTGGAAATAATTGTAAACATGGATAATATTATAAACAAGTCTGTAACTCACATTCTTTGAAGAGTATTCTATAAGACATTAAATTCAGTTGTCTGTCGTGGGTTTTAAAATTTCTAAACGAATAAAATTAAGAAAAATAAACTAATTTCATAATTCTATGTACAGTATGAAAACATCTTGTTAGAATATCTTTAAAATGTTGAAAGCTAACTGTTGTTACAACATATACACAACATAACATAATAAGGTAGGTATTGAACGATGAAACGGCAAGATTTGTTTCTAATCGTACATGCATGTACATTCCTCAGATTGAACGTTGTTCTGTAAATGAAATTAGAATACAGAATAAGTGTTTAATATAAAATCAGATGTAATAATGTAAATTTATTTTATTGTTAATTAATCAAGAATTCATTTAAAGCTAGACAGTAATTTGTAATTATTGTTTTTATCTTTCAGGTATGTGTGTAGTGCCACAAATTACATTGAAACAAAACGATTTGTAAAATAGGACACCAAACAGAATGAAGGAAAAATATCGCAGATATTTTGTTAGAATTAATTTTATACATGGAATGATGGATAATATAAAGAAGTCCCCTAACTCACATTGGACACTATTTTACAAAAGAAAATTTTCAAAAAAGATTAAAGGAGTGATTTTTTATATTTTATTATATGATTCAGTTGTAACCAGCATACATATTTACATATTTAATTAAAAAGTAATACGTACCTACATTGTGGCTTATTTTTTAATTAGTAACTAAATTGAATAACTTGATCCTTCATCTTTAAGTATTAATTAATTTTATATTATTTCTGAAACATTTCTGTTTAATAATTTGAGTAGAATAAAAAACAACAAATACAGACTTTAATTTATTAACAATAAAATAAAATTACATTAAGTATCTACATTATTACATCTGATTTTATATTAAACACTTATTCTGTATTCTAATTTCATTTACAGAGCAACGTTCAATCTGAGGAATGTACATGCATGTACGATTAGAAACAAATCTTGCCATTTCATCGTTCAATACCTACCTTATTACGTTATGTTGTGTATATGTTGTAACAACAGTTAGCTTTCAACATTTTAAAGATATTCTAACAAGATGTTTTCATACTGTACATAGAATTATGAAATTAGTTTATTTTTCTTAATTTTATTCGTTTAGAAATTTTAAAACCCACGACAGACAACTGAATTTAATGTCTTATAGAATACTCTTCAAAGAATATGAGTTACAGACTTGTTTATAATATTATCCATGTTTAGAATTATTTCCAAGAAAATGTCCGTAATATTTTTCGCTTATTCTTTCTGGTGTCTGTTTTAATGTAATTTGTGGCACTGCACACACATAACTGAAAGATAAAAACAATTACAACAACAATTACAAATTATTATCTAGCTTTAAACGACAATTTGATAGGGGTACCTACTGGGTATAGTACATTTGCAGGTGATTCTTCCTAGCAAAAACCAGTTGCTTTATTTCAGTTCTGTATCATGAAATACAGAAATAGTAGTTCATTGTTTACTATTTTACAGATGTAGAGTTCTTCTTAAACATAAGTACATAAGTACAGTGCTGAAATATGTGGATACAAGAATCAATCATTTCTAGGTTATGCTTTCGTAATATTTTCTTTTGTGGGGCTAGGGTAGGTTCAGATCTGACTTTCAACGACAAACACGTTCACATTATAATTAAAAGTTTTAGAAATGGTTTTGTTTGAATTTATTTGTTGCTAAATAAGTAATCAATAATTATTACAGCAGTTGGAAAACAGGGATATTCTTTAAGTACTTACACAATTTTGTAAATTATTTTGTCATAAAAAATACGTGTACCTAATTATTATTGTACACTGTAGTAACATAAAAAAACAATTTACTGAAGTTTTATTACATTATAATGGAATAATTTAAAAATTTTCGCAGATATTTTACACAATCTTCACGCTGTAACTCTAGTTGTAGCGGTAGACTGCGCCGGCACGGCGACCACAATGCTCCAAAAGCCTCAACTCAAGTCTAAATTTTTATCGACAAGTCTCAATAACACCATTGTGCATACGTAAATTGCATTAAATCCATTATTTAGCGTTATTTATGTAAAATAAAATACTTCATGCCATTAATATTTGACAATTCAATGACAATTCATAGTTTTGACGTTCACCGATGTTAGTTTCTTCTGTGTAAGTCTGGCTCAAGGCTATACACATTTTACATGATAAAACAATGAAATTTGGGTACTTTTTGGAGGCGTTTTTTTATGTTAAATTTTGAAATTTTTGAATGTTTATTTATCAGAATGTGTTCATAATTAAGTATATTTCAATTTAAACATAAGTTTTAGCAGGGCTGACAACCAAAAAATCAAAATTAAATCGATTTCTTGGAAAATGGAACACCCTGTATAAAAATTGATGTTATCATCAGATTCTACGCGCCATCTAGTGTCTGTATACCAAATTTCGTCGCACTGGCTATGATGGTTTCGGAGATATTCGCACTGAAAGTCTTAGAGGGAACACCCGGTATATTTTTTTTGTATGATTTATAAAAAGCTATGTCGTCATCCCTCCCGGTAGCCAACATAACATTATGCAAAAATTTAAGCTTTTCACGGGAGATATATAAGCCAGGCGTCATCCAGTTCCTAACAAAATATTTATTTTCTTTTACATCTGAGAAAGGGAAACTGATGTCAATGTAATAATGTAAATTAGTAATAAACGCATTAGTACTCTCATTAACATCATTAATCTCATAGACATTGTTCCAGGTCTCTTTACTTACATAAAAATCAAACGCTTGATAATTATTACATGAATAAATTCGAGTCTTCCTATTTGCCACTTTTCCTGTCACGGGTAAGCTAAACGATAATATTTGACAAGAGTGATCAGACACTCCAATAGATTCTACTTTACAAACTGGATCAGACAAAAAGTTGCTACAAACATAATCAATGCTCGATGTTAACCTTGTAGGCTGCTTTACATGGTTACATATATTAAACATATCAAGCAAATCAACTAGACGGTGCTTCAATAGAGAATTTTCAAAAAAGTTTATGTTTAAATCCCCACAGAAAATAAGCATAGATTTGTCTATCAATAGTTTGTTTAATAGATCTTCAAATTTAAAAAAAATTAAGGTTCGATTTATAAAATATACTAACACCTCCATGTTTGTACTTATCTCTAAAATAATTTGCTATATTGACATAACCACTTATATGCGTAGCTTTTAATTCATGAGGCTGGAGCCAAGTTTCCGTGAAACATGCAATATCAATATCATATTCAGCCATTGCAATTTCCAAATGGTCAGTTTTATTTCTGATACATTGCATATTTTGATGATATATTTTATAAAATGTTGTTTCCTCATTGCCTTGTTTTAATTGCTATACATTTTTTTCGAACAATACCTAACTTTTTGTCTTTGAATTTCTACTCTTTTCATAAAAACTGGACAGTTAAAGTCAAACACAGAATGATTTACATTAAAATTAGTCTTCAATACATTATTTGCATCAATACAATTTATGCATTTTTTTATGTCACTGTCGCAAGGCTTGTTAGAATCATAATCATCCATCAGTTCTGCGCAATGCCTACATCTAGAACCATTAGAACACTGATCAGATTTATGACCGAAACCACCGCATTTAAAACATCTGTGAACATTTATATACTCATATACTCGGCAACGCGTCCAGTCAATGTACAACCCATTTTCATTCATAATACAGTTGAAGGAATCTGCATCACATTCCACAATGGCCATCCACTTACTTTTCATTTTTTTAATAAACTTAATATTCATGAAGAGAGAATCCTTGTTTAAATATGCATTTTGCTTTTTGATAACATTTAGTAGTTCCTCGGCATTCATTTCACGTTCTATGTCCAAAATTTTAACATTAGGATTTATTAAATCGGGAGTGCTAATATTATAAGTTTTACCTAATTTCTTCTCTGCTGCTTGTTTCACTTTAGTTAGATCTTCTTTCGTGTTACATTTAATGATCCCACCACCATCTTTTAGCGTTTTAACATCTGATATACCTCCAGCGCAGTGGGACTAACATGACTTTGAACCATTTCCAATGTTTTCTTTCCATCTTGTTTGCTAGACTTAGGTTTTATAATCACAACTTCTTTTGCAGCTTTTGCATAACTCTTCTTATCTGTAGTAAAGTCGACTTCGGAAACACTAGGCTGTGGTTTGTTTATTGCATCACGTAATTCTCTTATTTCAGAATACAATTTATTTTTTAAGTCACTAATTTCACTTATTAGGGTACATAGTTGCTCTGTTACTACAAAACAAGCAGTGCAAAACCATTTGACACCCTTACATTTTTGTATTACCTCGTATTCGTTGGACTGTATTTCCAGACATTTTACATGAAAACTCATTTTACACATTCCAGAGCATTTCAGTATGGGATCCTTTGACTTCTTCTTGCATTTACCGCAAAGTTCATTCATTTTCACTTAGAAATTACTATTGGTGCAAATCGTGTTCACCACAACAGACACTCTTTAAAACGAATTTGGTGACTTGTTTTAAACTGCAGACGTATTTGTAATGAAATCTACTTTCAACTTTTGACACGAAAACGAAATTTCATCAAAAATTGTTTTGTATCTCGATGAAGTCGAGGGAAGTCTAAGTATGCAACCAGCAGTACACTCCAAAAGTTAGAATACCGCCGTACGTTTTTCGTAATAGTATTAATAAATAGTTTTCGCATAATGTCCAGACCTTGCTATAGACCTTGCTTTGGGATAAGTGCATTCTACCTGGCCTTGAACATATTCTTGTCGAAGAAGTGGCTTTCTAACTTTGTGTGTGTGTATTTGAGGTTTTATTTTATACACGTCTGGTCAACTAGTTATTTCTCATACAAATCAGTAAATTACACAAATATTGCACCAATCTCCCCTATCAATTTTGACTCCGCCCCATATCATATAAATATGTTTATGCTATGGGTATAAGCACAGGTTGTGACGTACTTTCGAGGTTCGGTAGCAGATGCCGAACTAGTACAGCCACTTTAATCAGTCCGGGTTCACTCGGTGGAGAAGTTATGTCCAAGATTCAGGAATATTATAAGACTCGGTATTCAAAATAAAATATTTATTTCATAAAATAAAATGTCACCCTGTTAACAAATAATATTAATAATAATTCCCCAATATAAATAAACTAAAACCTGAAATAATGATACAAAATTACAAAATAAAAAATACGGCGGTAAGGAATATACGGTGCAGACGCTGAGTGTCGCGAAAAGAGCCTGCTAAACACCCAGTGTCGAAGACCACGGGGACGACGTCGAGTACCGCAAAGTAACACCTGCTAAATACTTGGAGTCGACGGAATACGGGTAAGACTCGAGCGCCGCGGAGAGGGCCTGCTAAACGCTCGGAGTCGACGGAATACGGGCAAGGCCTGGAGCGCCGCGGAGATTACCTGCTAAACGCTCAGGGCACCCAGAGGAAGGTAGAGTGTCGCAGAAGGAACCTGCTAAGCACCCTGGGATAGAGGAAGGTTGAGTGCCGCGGAAAGAGTCTGCTAAGCACTGCTGGTGAAGGCAATTTCGCCGGCTTTTATACAGAACGGTGGGTAGTGTCGTGTGCAAAAATTGCCGGTGTGCTAGACAATTTAAAGTACCGCGTGCGCCAAAGAATTAAAGTACAGCGTGAGCAAAATAAAATAGATTTATTACATGGTATAAGGGAATAAAAAAACGCCAGAAGAAGTACCATAAATAAGGCTGTTCCAGACAGCATAGGCATACGCATCATGTTAAACGTAATAAAATAAATTACTTAGAAAATAAGCAATAAATTAGTACAATTTATAACAATGGATTCAAAACTCGCCCTCCTTTTTATCTCCATGTACTAGGTTGGTTGTCAGTGTTATCACAAACTGGGAAAGCTGTGTATTAACTTTGCAGCATCAGGTAAATTTTTATTGTTGTCTCCGCGAGTGATGTTCGTTGGGGCGAAAAAATGTGCTTATAATTTGAGGACGACCTAAATTAGTCTTTGAACTCACATAATTTATTAGAATATTCACTAATAGTGTCATCACAAAGTCTTAATCGAGTAAAACCGGCGTTTTTCATTAACACACTCGCAAATTTTTTCCTAATGCTCATTTTTTGCATCATTTCTAG
The DNA here is from genome assembly GCA_037114965.1 of Monochamus alternatus. NCBI lineage: Eukaryota > Metazoa > Arthropoda > Insecta > Coleoptera > Cerambycidae > Monochamus > Monochamus alternatus. The sequence goes on from CM073426.1 coordinate 113,956,110, forward strand.
TGTTCAGCAAGCAATTTACTTCGTCCACTGTTTGCACTGAGTCCGCGAATGACAACGCACTGTTTTCTTGTTTATCGATGGTGTCATGTCAGTTTGACAATCCATTTCTACGTCACTATTTGCGAATGTACGGCCAACAAAAGAGACAAGCCCTGGCGCGTGAAAAAAATGACGTGACCAACTTACTCCGATGGCGACCATCTTAATTTATGTTTTGCATTCGTTTTTGTATATCTTGTCTTAAATGTGAAGAATGTTTTACTAATCACAGTGTAAATTTTTACTTCACTTGACTTTTGTGATATTATCGACATTATTTTGTCCTTATTCATTGTGCATATTTTATGTCAAAGATAAGCTATTATTTGGTCAGCCGCGAAATACATTTAAATGAATCTATATTTATATTGTTTGTTTGCTGAAATAGTAGACAGATTTGTGATGATACTATTAGTGAATATTTAGATCCGTTATGTGAGTTCAAAGACTATTTTAAGTACGCCTGTATTACTTCAATTGATGTGAAACAGTCGTTTTCGATTGTTATGTTTTTTGTCCCTCTGTATATCGCACGTCAACTTTCAATACATTTTTTGAAAGGGCCTCTCTGTAAAGTACCTCAAAAGAATTTATTTCTAGCGGTTCACATAATCAAAATATGTCAACTACTAAATATGACAAAATGAAAAAAAAATCGAAAACTATATTTTGATAGGGCTATTATACACAAAGTGTACTTAATTTTTTAAGTAGAATTCGATAAAATAATAAAAAGTTAGTATTAGAAAAGTTTGCATTAAAAAAACTTCTCTCCAAAAACTAAGAAATCAGGTACGTTATAAAAAAATTGGTTAAACCAATCAAGTTGTAAAGTCTCAGCTAACGATTATAGTTGACGTATGATGCTATAATTTTGTTGATAAAATTCCACAATTTCAAATAAAATTTGAATAATCCGTCATATTTTAATAACCGCATATTATTATAATGTTTCATTTAGACTCAAATGAAGATGTATAGGTATGTATATTTGAATAATGTGAATATAATGTTTTATATACAGTTTTATTTATCTAAAGACAACTGCCCATTAAAATGATTAACTCTCAATGAATGGGATTGTTTTTTAAATTGTTTTAAGTTAGTATTTATTAGTATGATAATGCTTATTAAACCAATGTTAGTGTATTATTCAACGAGCAAAAATGGCTGTAATTCACGAGGGTTGAGATTTGTAAATCACCGGAGTGAATTACAGCTATTATAATGCAAGTAGAATACTATATTTTGTCCTCGACTATTGATAATATTTTATAAAACTTTAATAATTAATAAACTTCTGTCATCATTCGGAGAATTGTTAATATTGCCGTAACTGATATAGTGGGTAGTTTGGCTTTCACACAAGAGATTCGGTTCAATTGCTAACACCGGAGAATTTTTGTTTTGTTAGTCCATTGCCGGTACCACAGATAAATTATATCTATGCCGATACTGTCACGCAGAAGAATAACAAATTTTTGACAGAAATGTGATTAATCATTATCGTCATCAATCAAGTGAATAACGATTATTCACTCCTATAGTGCATTATATACATATCATTATACTTAAAGAAATCGACGAATAATGTATATTGTATATGTCGCAGACGATAGATAGTATTATTACTCGACTGAATTCCAACCATTATATGCAGGTAGAATACTATACTATATATACTATCTACTACTATTAACAATATTTAACTTTTTGTTGAACATTACACAAGTTCATAACATGAACGTGACATAACATACTATTCAAAACTGTCAAAACACCTTACTTTCAAGTTTGTCATTTGTCGTTAACTTGATAAATTTAAAAAAGCAAATGAAACTTTAATTAGTAACCTTTTACTATCATGAAAATGAATATTGCTGTGACAGGTATAGTGGGTAGCGTTTGGCTTTCACACAGGAGGTTCAGGTTCAATAGCTGACACTGGAGAATTTTTGTTTCGTTAGTTCATTCCCGATTATTTGAAACCAGTGAATAATGGATATTATTATTACTGAGGAATCACATGTATAATGGATATTTTATAAGATAGTCGCGGACAAACATAGTTAAACCATTTACCTATATAGTCTTAGATCTGAACTAAGGTCGTCCATCGTCCATCTTCTTCGGATGAAAAGTATTTTTTATCTAACAAACAAATATATCGCAATTGGCTTGCCTAATGAAATATGTTCATGGCTACCCTTAATTAAAAATGTAATTTCACTCACTTGCTTACTAAACGAATTTAATACCAATCGAAAGTGCAAAGCATAAAGAACATGGTATAAGCAAATGAGTTGATACTAGCAATTTGTACTTATCTGCTTTATCATTGAAATATGTATTAAAATAATGATAATTTTATGTAGCGCAGAGTAGCACAGCTACCTCTAGCGGCCATTCGCGATTCCATGCCGGGCTAACAGCCACAGAGACGAAGCGTTCTACATCACAGTAGCAATTATTGAAAGCTAACAACCTCTATCGCGATTCGAAGATAACGATATGTTGCAAATACAGAACTCCAGGATACAACTATTCTGCGGGTTAATGCCCCGACCAGTATTGAATTACACCTAGAAAACCTATAGCAAACAGCTAAAGTCACTCGTCAGCAGTCCACCAGACATATACCGGTTCTGAGCTTATTAGCTATTCATCAGTTATGCCATGGGTGTTGTAACCGACGCATAACCTTAAACTGTTTTAAGTCTGTCTAACCCGACAGTAGGGACCATGAATACGCGAAATAGCACAGCTACCTCTAGCGGCCATGCGTTACTCCATGCCGGACTAACAGTCGCAGACACGAATCGTTTTACATCACAGTAGAAAACCATTTAAAGCTAGCGACCTCTATCACGATTCGGCGTTAACGATATGTTATAAATACGGAAATACGGTTGGTGCTTCCTGGATTTCCATTGCAATGATAATTTTATTGCTAACACGGCGGTATGAGTTTGCTTTAGAAAAATTGTTAATAAATCACAGTTGCGCGAGGCCTTGAAATTTAAAAACTGAAGAGAAAATTGCACGTACAATTCTTTAGAATTTGAGGAAAATCTAACTTCTGAGAAATCGAATCCTGAATGGTGTTCAGTAATTGAAAAATTTTCAAATATTTTTGTTTTTCTGACTTATAATAAGGTTGTTTTTAAACAACACTAATGTGTTATTGATTTATTTCGTTTTCTAAATTATTTTTTATTTGTTTACTCTGTTACCCATATAATATATCTACTGTCTACCTTATATTAATGATTTACATTTACATTTTCATCATGATATAATAGTTTAGCTGATTGTTTACTTGCCCAAACCTATCTTGACAGATTTTTCCATATTGTAGTGTGAATAAACTGTTTTTAATATAGAAAAATGCTCTTACTAGGAATATTAATAAATACTCATATGACCGCTACAGACGATGCGTGAATTCGAGATTAGCGAAGCGCGGTGCGTGGTTTGTAAGGAATTCGTGCATCGCGTGTAGGGTTTTTATGAATGGATTTTTAACGAACAAGACCATACACACTATTCGCGAATTCCTCGCATATCACGAATCGCGAATTCACACATAGTCTGTAGCAAGCCTATGATTTTAATCAAATTGATCTGAAACAAGTTTTTGTATAATATTTAGGTATAATATTTTATAATAAAATGTTATTTAACACGCACATTGATTATGTTATTGCAAAAGGCAGTAGTATGTTGGGTTTTATTAGGATAAGAAATAGCAGATCTTTTAAACCGCCTGAGGCATTGAAATAATTGTATTTCGCATATGTGCAAAGTAAATTAAGTTTTGCTTCTGTAATTTAGTTCCCTCAGTATAACATTTACATTTCTAGAATTGAATCAGTTCAAAACAAGTTTTTTAAAAAAATGGAGCATATAACATTAATCCTTTAGTGGTCATCAAAAAGAAATTTAATATCATTTCTTTAAAGAATCGACGAGAATTGAGTGACGTCATGTACCTACCTATAAAAAGTGCTTCATAGCTATGTAGACATGACCTTACTTTTATCTAATATTAATTTTTTTGTGCCTACCTGTAATTTTACAATAAAGAAAATAAAAAAGTAGGTATATTAAAATTCATCCTCTGAATATTCTGATGAATTATCTTCGTCTCCTAGATTGATTACGATAGGTTCCACAGTAACGTCAATTAAATTATCGAGTTGCCACATTTTCTCCTCTTCTTTTTGTACATGATGTATACATCTTTGCCAGTTATCTACAGTTACTCGTTCCAAGGAATTTTTTAACAAAATTTTCACGTCACTTAATTTAAACGTCGTATTATTTCGCGCTACATCTCCTTTTACCAGACTAATTCGATTGTGTTAAGTTCACAGTGATGAGGTGGTAACCGTAGTACCGTTATTTGGCGATTTGTTGCCATTTCATCGGTAACATGTTTTTTCTGATCTTTATTAAGATTGACAAATGTCAACAGTTCCTTTTTCACCATATTTGTTTCAAAAGAAATGTTTTTTCCGGATAACCATTGAATTATATCGGCTTTCCTCCAAGCAGTCGCAGGCGTCCGCTCGGTCTGCCGTGAATGGTAACATTATCTATGACAATTACAGACCCCGGGGGAATAAGATCCAACATCTGTGTAAAATACTCTTCGAAAACATCTGCGTTCATGTCTTTGTGATAGTCGCCTGTATTTTTAGATTCAAATAAAAGTAAACCACCATCTACAAAACCACTGGCACTAACTATATGTGTCACTATTAATCTTCGCTCTCTACCTGAAAGTGCCTTGAACCCTGTTGAAAGTCCATCCAAAAATGATTGTCGAAAACTTTTTACATTTTTATCTTGTCATGCTTTTGTTGCAGTATATCCCTCGTTGACCCAAGTTTCGTCTAGATAATAAATATTCCTCTCTTCGTCATGGAATTTTCTAATTGATCTTAAGTAGGATCTTCGCCAACAAATAATTTCATCTTTATCGATAAATACTTCTTGTTCTGCTTTTCCCGTTTCAATGCATTAAATACATTTAATATAATAATCTTCTCATTCTGAGAGATAATAGAATGTGTTGGTTACTATAGGTATTTTCAAAAAGCGTATTATGATTTTGTTTCTTATAAATTTATTTTATTTCTTCTAATATAATGTAGTTTTTTTCTTTCTTACTTGATATGTATACTAGTGGTACATTTTTGTAGTGTTGTTATTTTTTCTCTTTGCAATATTGTACACCAATTTCTTTAATTTTTTTGTATCCTATTTTGTGGGACACTTTTTAGGCTACTTTGCCTGTGGTGTATTCCCTTATTGATAAATAAATAAATAAATATAGATAAGATTAATAATCGAATCCTGAATGATGTTCAGTAATAGACATTTTAAAGTATTTTTCTGTTGTATTTCATTTGACTTATAATAAGGTTTTTTTTCGTTTTCTAAATAATTTTTTATTTGTTTACTCTGTTCCCGGAAAACCCTCGTTTTAGCCATATAATATAGATAAGGCTAATATTCAGATATACTAGAAAATGATGCAATTAACTGATTTATAACGACCTAACTTAATTGGCACGCCAGGAAGTTCGGATATAAAAATGCAGTTGATAGATCTCTTTGTCAACAGAGCATCCTGCAAACGTCATCCCAGATACCGTTTAATATCTCCTTCGCTCCTTCACTCGGCAATGCGGACGGTGTCACGTTTGAGTATCACAATGCAACTCTTTATGAAGAATCGATCCTGGTGGGTGTCCTGCAGGAATGAAATCAGTGTGGATGATTGTAGCAGGAGAATTTATTGCGATTCGTTTGTCGAGTCGTTGGTAGCGCAGTGCAATGTGCACAGTTCCGTTTCAAAATTGCAGTTTTCTATGAAGAACGCGTAGCTTGCACAACGTGACCGTCACTGTTCCGAATATGAACTAATATGGGAAGTAATAAGTCATTAGCAGGGTGTGGAAATGCTTCGTAAAGAAATTACTCTTTGAATAAAACTTTGACAAGAAACTATCAATATTTTTTTCTCAATCAATTAATTATATTTTTATTTCTATTAACATAGACTACTATATAAAATAACAAATTATTCTAATGATATTTTAACATCTTCCCTCATTAGATAATTTGTTCAAACCTATAGCTTCTCGAAGAACTTGAAGTTTAGGTTTAAATAATGCTTTCGTCAATACGCCTGCAGGTTGAAATTCTGATGCTACCTTTTTTATTTTAATATGATTATCCTTAACTATTTCTCTAAGAAAGAAGTGTCGTGTTTGGATATGCTTTGTACGGCGATGATGTTCTGGATTATGTGCTAATCTGATCGATGCCTCATTATCAACCAACAATATTGGAACATATTCTAGATCAGATAGTTCTTCATAAATACGTTTTAGCCATATTAGTTCTTTCGCAGCTTTACTTGCCGATACTACTTCTACTTCTGTCGAAATAGCCACTGAGGTTTGTCTTTGACTTAGCCATGACACAATACTTGCATACACCATGATCAGCATCGCTATAGCTTTCTAAATATGGAAATTTTCCTGACTTATAAACAATTCCATATTCCTTTAAAATAATGAAATATTCGTTTTATTCTAATACAATAAGAATTTTTAGGATTTTCTAGTGTCCTCGATACAACACTAACAGCATAAGCTATATCTGGACGAGTACCAGTCATTAGATACATTAGAGCACCAACTGCTTCTCTGTAAGGAAAGTTTTGTACATTTTCGTCTGTACTATTTAATTGAGTATCTTTAATTATTGGAGTAGAAACAGGGTTGCAGTCAATCATTCCAAAACGTTTTAATATCTTCTTCGTATAAGCCTTTTGACTAATTTCAACTGATCCATTTTCTTTTTTATTAAGTTCTAAACCTAAGAAATACGAGGCAGATTTCGTAACTATCTTCAAATTTTTCTCTAAATTTTCTAAAAATTCCTGTTTCATGCTTTCATTATTTGAAGCAAGGAATCCATCATCCACATATAGTGCCATAATTAATATATATTCTGTGAAACATTTAGTCTATGATATTAAGAAATTTTAATAAGTAAAGCAGCATTTATAGAGGGTGTTTAACTTTGAAGGGGGGTCCAGTTTGGAGGGGGGGGGGGTACCCCTGACCTTTAAAAACACTTATCGTAAGTTTGTTTTCTTAAATTCTATCACAAACACTGATTTTTTTTTGTTCCTTTTTTCGCAATTTTCATAGTACGCCAGACTAGCGCTGAGTATATCTAGTTGCAGCGTCATCAGCATTGTTGCCATATTTAATTATTGAAGTGGAAGATGGGAAAAGAAGTTCTATTAGAAAGCAAAAGGCCCACGCCACTAGTGAAGCACTGCTTTTTATAGTGCACTGCTTTTTATTTGTTTATAGTGTGTGTTCGCTTTATTATTCCATATAAACAAAAAATAAAAAATGTATTATTTTACGGATAACACACTATAAAACAGAAACAAGTCAACTAACAGAAAACTCAATAATAAATAAATACTTACTTAATCCTTTTTACTTATACTCAAGATTATTACTTGCCGAGTTTGTTTTTACTCAACATTAGAGTATTGGCGTTCATAACTCCCATTATTATACAGGGTGAATCTTAAATAAGTACAAATATTTTAACTGCTGGTGTAGTTCGTCATTTAAATCAGTCTAGTGAAAGCCATTTTTAAAAATTTCTAATATTTACGGAGATATTAATTTTTTAAAAAAATACCCACATTTTGAGGACCGCTGGCTGATTTTTCATCCAACAACGTAATGAAACATATGATTTGTTGCGAGGTTGCCATATCTCCTCCAATATAAATATTACGTTTCCTTTAACGTAATAGTTCTATTTTAAAAATACTTGTTTTAAGCATAAGTACAGTAAAATTGGGTATGTAGTATGATACGCAGCAATATTAACATAAATTTTAACATCTGAACTAACCTTACTATACTTCAACGATTAAAAATGAATTTCCGCAAGTTCAATCCTACCGTAAAATATTTAGGAAGATATTACGTGATATTACTATGTCCAATGTTCAAAAATTATACATAAACGTGCACACAAGCTTACCTGTTTGTTAAAAAATTAACTATTTAATCAGTAATCCACATTTCACAAGTTAAATGTCATTGTACACTGTTAGAAAGGGACACAAAACACAATTTCCTTAAGTTATTTTATGAAGAATAACGAAAAACTATGCACGCGTTTTTTATTTAAAATAGAAAAAAAATGTCAACTTTTAGCAAATTTTATTGCTATTTTCATGCATTATGTGGGGTTAACAAGTTTGACTTGGGCTTCCGATAATCTGTCATGACAGTTTGATAATAAAAAATAATATAAAATGTTACACTTGACAAAATTCGCTAAAAGTTGAGATTTTTTCTTCCTTGAAGCAAAGACATTTGTGTAATACTGGCAACACTGTGAACCACACGTTCAGTCTGCAGCACTATGACTCATAAAAGTATGAAGGGTCGGTCTAGGCCAGCGGTCCTCAACAAGTTTTCTACTGAAAAATTACGAAATTTATTTAAAATTTCACTTTTTTATTTCTGATTTTTTTGTAAAAAAACTATTAATTATGTGTTCTACACACAAAACTATACTGCTGGTTAAAATATTTGTACTTATTTAAGATTCACCCTGTATATTAAAAGCTGTAGATAACTCTCGCTCGCACACTTGACTCGAAAATTGCCCATTTTACCACCACAAAGACTTTTTTGCGAGCCGTGCGGCGCTATGCGTTTCGCCGTCTTTCTAGATTGCCTACGGCGTATTTTGATGCCGATTTTTTCGCGTTTTTCTAGCTAAATTTCCATTTTCCCGAGGCTCCTCGGCCAAAAACGACGGACTTTTAGATGTGGAACGAGGATAGAGCGAGTAAGTTACGCCTCTTTCTAGACATTAGACAAATGGCAGACAAAATGCGTTTGCACAGCATAAACGTCAGAAATGTCAAACTAATTTGTTGTTGTTTACGCCCTTTTGTAGAAATTCAACAAACGTCAAACGAAACGTCAAAATGAATTAAAACAGATTATGTGTTCTGGAACAATTTTCGGGCCCTTCCAGCTACGAGAATTTGTTATGTGTTGTCTGAGATATATCCGAGTCCTTTGGTGACGATTTTATAGCCCAAAATCTGAAATGGTAACTTAAAATATTTTTGTTTACATATTATGTGATAATATAGGAAATAAATGACAACAATATGTATTGTGCAAAGGTTGTAGTAGTTCGATTGGTAGCATTTAGATTTATCAGTCCAGAAGACGGTGGTTTGATTCCCGCACAGACCAACTTTTTTTATAATATTTTTTTTTTACTATACTTCATGAATTTTTTTGTCAAAAACTATATATACAAGTCAAGAAAGGACAATAATGCTTTTATAGAAACTTTAAATTTGAACTTTCTAAAATGTTCAGCGCCTTAGGTTTGGGTTTAAAATTCGATTTTACAACGAAAATTGCTTAAGTTTCAGTCAACTACGAGGCGCACCGCCGACCAAAATCACCGAAACGTCAAACGTATGCTTCGGCGGGATCTCAGAATAAAATTTGGACAAATGGGCCGACTGGAGGCCGGCAAAGACAAAAAAATGTAAATCTGAAGTCTCTAGAAAGTTTCTCGTACCCGAGCGCTGGAGTTTGAGGTCGTTTTTACATTGAACTTTGCATAAATACGAGTGAAAACGAAGTAAAAATGATAGGCAATATGGCGGTAGTCATTTCATTGCGGTGTCGCTTCAATTTATAGGGTGATTCAAGTAGGCTTGATAGACAGAATAAAAATTGACAAAAAAAATAAAATTCCAAATTCGAGGAAATTTTCGGTGTTTTTGCCTCGGAACGGTTGTCGAATGTGCGAAAAACTGTTTCGTATACAAAGTGTTGAAAAAATGTTACCGTTAAAAAAACTCTTTAAGGGAATTAACACATTTTTTTTGATGAAACTTCCATCAAGGACCCTTTAAATTCATGAAATTAAAAAAAAATGATAAAACTTTTAGCATCACATAACTACCCGAATCAATATTTAAAATACAGGTTGTTGAAAAAAAATTAACCAAACTCGAGAAAACACCAAAAATTACCAAAATATGCCAACTACTTTTCTAAATTATAGAGCACCGGAATTTCCCCACCATAGAGAGTTCAGCCAAAGTCACGTTTACATTTTATTATTCACAGGCGTAGAGCAGCGTGCAGTAATGGCACTACGCAGCGGTGGCCATACTACGCGCAGCGCGACCAGAGGGCCTTTCTAGTAAATCTTAAATGTTGAACTAATCTTACAGAAATTTTCTTATGCGGTACCGTCAAGGTCCTACGTTGGAAGGGACCTAACTACATAACAAAAGTTATCACTTGCCATTATTGTTCTTATTTACTATAAACACTTAACCCATAACACAAAACACTACACACTGTGCACATACCTAATACATGCGTCTGTCTTTTGTAATCAGGAGCGCCCGCAGTCGAACAACGAAGTGCGGACATATTTCCTAATCCCGTATAGTATTCCCAAGATTCAGTAATGTTCATAAGTAAACCCAAAATTTCCCATATTTTACAGGAAATATTTATTTTTTTAATTTGAATTTTACTTTCATGTAACAAATTTCATACAAATTACGTAAATTTTCTTTAATTTAGTAATATTTCATATTCTATGTAATTTTACAGTACCAGTTTGTTGTTCCTAATTTTTAGAAATTTTATTCGGACAAATTACCTGCATTTTTTACAGTGTAACAGTTGCTTGATATTTTTGAGTGTATATAAACAAAAACAGAATAACTTATAGTAACCATGATCAAAGTGAAGTGTTCAAAGAATTCACAGTATATTTAGGTGGACTTACCATGTTATGTACAAACACCAGACGTGGTATGTGATCGACATTGTTATATACTTAAGACCTGTTTGCGTTTGCTGGGATAATTCTGTTACCGTTGGTCAAAGGAGAAAATTTGTTAAGTTAACTGTATTTTGTTTGACACAATTTATCACACAGCAAAATAAAGGACTCATATTCGGAACACCCTGTATAATATTCAGTTGTACAATCTTGAACTGAAGTTTCCAGACTGATTCAGTATCATATTTTGTTTAAATTATGGCGGATTACGCGGATGATACTCAACTTTATTTTGGTTTCCATCATACTAACTATCTTCAAGCTACTGAACTTGTTAATGAAGACTTAAGGTTGTTTTGTGAACTTTCTGTTGACCATAATTTAAAACTTAAATCTCTTAAGTCGCATTTGATGCTTTTTAGTAACAGGAAACGTTTAATATTTTTAAAAGACAATCTAGACGTTCGTTTGAATAATATTCGCTTGCCTTTTGTTTATTCCACTAAAAATTTGGGAAAATTTTAAATTTCACTTTAAAGAAACAACTTTGTGAGGCACTAGTTTTATCTAATTTCACTTACTGCGATTTTATTTAAGGAAATTCGATCACGTTCGTTTGAATAATATTCGCTTGCCTTTTGTTTATTCCACTAAAAATTTGGGAAAATTTTAAATTTCACTTTAAAGAAACAACTTCGTGAGGCACTAGTTTTATCTAATTTCACTTACTGCGATTTTATTTAAGGAAATTCGATCACGTATCCCATAAGTATGCTGAAATTCGTTGGTTAAAGATGGATAATGATAGAATTAAATTGCACCTTGGTTCTTTTGTTGTAAAAATTATTAATAATCCCTCTTTCCTTCTGTTTCTTACGGAAAAACTTATTTTTAGATCGAATGTGCATAATGTCAATATACGGGGAGGACGTAAGCTAACTCTGCCTCATCACTACAGTGCTATTTTTTGTCGGAGTTTTACTTACAATGCTGTAAAATATTTTAATTCAATTCCTAACTATTTCTTAATGTTCAATGATAATAAATTTAAATGTGTGTTTAGGTCTTTTCTTTTTGAGTAACAAGTAATTTAAGTGATGATGTATGTTTACCGTTTAATTTTTTAACTCGTATTGACATTGTCAAAATTTCTATTAATAGTTCACAGGCTCGACGTTTTAAAAGTACATGTGTTAGTGTACTTACAAAGTGGATACAGGTCTTCTGCTTACCGGTAACTCACGCTTATAGGCGCTGATTTTTTGCGCGGAAACCGCACACAGTAAAAGATGTTAAAAGTGGGAAGACAAAAATTTATTCGATACGTCTTAGGTACTTACTTCTTGCAAAATATTAGCATCTGACGATGAACTGATCGTTTTGGATTATATAATTACTAAGTCAAAGAGAAGATAATTTAAAATTGCCCTATTAAACGCTATAAAAGAAATTATTCAGAATCATTTATTTAAAATTTAAGAAACGTCAAGATAAGTTATTTTCAATATACAAGGTTGACTCAAGAAATATTTCACTGCATTTTAGATAAAGTGAACTGCCGTATAATGAAGAATTGGTGTAATCAACAAGCTATTCTATCGGAATAAAGACTTTCAGGTAAGTAATTTATTTACTTTAAAGAAAATTAAAATCATTTTTTTAATAACTTCGATTAATGAAGTCATATGTATAGTTGCAAGTCAAAAACCATTTTTATTAAGGTTGTTGTATATATGTGGGCTGATTATATGTTGGTATACTTTTGTTTAAAAGTGAATTTTGAAAAGCCAGATTAATTTATAATTTAGATTTTTATTATATGCAAATAAATATTTCAATTATAAATTAATCTTACTAAATTTTCTAACGAAAAACGTCACACCTGACAATGAAATTATTAAATGATTTTCAAAATTAACTTTTTAACAAAATTGCCAGCGTATAGTCACATATATCCAACAACCTTAATAAAAAAATGTTTTTGAAAACTACTACATTATTAATATACAGGATATCCGGAATATAAGTGCCGATACTAAAGGGGCTTGTATATCTGACCAAAAGAACCAGAGACTCATATGAAAAAAGTTTCTAAAACTAATAGTTCTACAAAATAAAAAGATAACTGCAATAACATGCAAAACTGTGTTACGAAATTATAAACTAATTCATAACTAAGGTTAAGTAAAAGCTTCTGTAACGTAATTTTATTTTTATCAGTATTAATGCAGTAAATAAGATAAGATATCCTTAAAATTGTAACGTACTGAAACGTACGACAACATTACATCCATTACCTACTGCTGTTAATCTCAAATTATTATCAGTAGTAGTGGTAGCAATGCGGAGTCACTCGTTTTTCTGTAGCTAGTGTTTGTTTGATATTTGCGTACATAAACAAAAATGGAACAATTTATAGCAACCATGACCAGTTAATTTATGACGAATCTAGGTAAAACTCTCTGGTTACGAGACGTTTGTACGGTAAACGTTTTTCACAAACAACGACATTTATTTTGAACACTTATAACTATGTATTTCACATTTTATTCCGTTCATACGGCTTAATAAAAGCACTTATATTTCGGCCACCCTGCATATTTTAATATTTACTCTCTTCATTAATTACATTACTAATTTCTCTCCAATATTTGTCTACTATATATCGGTTACTGTGGATTTTGGTCTATATAGGTAATCGCAAAACTGAAGATATTACTAATTGTTTGTCCATTTTTCTACACATGACCCGTGCTTACAAATAAATGAAATTTGAATTCTGATAAAAGCGGGCTCGCAGGTTTCCGGCGCCGACCTGCTTCAACCTGCTTTCACTGTGTACGTGTCCATTTAAAAGTATGTTATAATTTTCAAAGTATATAGGCGCGGTTCGGCCCAGGGTACCAGTAAGCAGGAAACCGCTTCCACTGTATTCGCTTTAACCTGCTTTAAACTGCTGTTTTTATATCAATTTAAATTGTAGCGGTCACCGACACTGGTCACCGACCTACATCTGTGATCCCTACAATTTACGACATTTTCACTAAGGCACCAAATAAATCAATGCCAACAAAACCATAAAACTAACCCTTAGATCTGAGCCCATTTATGAAAGTAAACACATGGCCAGACATATGCCAGCCTTCCGAGACCTTCTTCGAAAGGTCCGGCGAGGACCACGGCAGTGACTTTCCGCTTGCCTTCAGCTAAACATCCGTCCAGACTTCTATATTGGTGGAACATTCTTTCCGAGCTGTTGTATCTTTATTAATATATATAACGTGTTACAAACCGTGGACTTGTTATTCCTAACCTAACAACCCCACAAATTGGTGACCCCGACGTGATTTCAAAAACGCGTTAAGTTAATAAAGTGCCCGACGTGATTTTAAAAACGCGTTAAGTTACAAAGTGCCCGACGTGAATCACACAATGGAAAACAGCACAGAAGCCAGTGGAACATCCAACGCGTACGTGAGTCGCGTAGGAATCAAAGTCCCGCCATTTTGGGAGAAGAATCCGGCAAGATGGTTCTCGCAAATCGAGGCGCAATTCGCGCTTAGCAATATCACAAACGACGAGACCAGATTCCACCACATCGTTGCTAACCTGGACCCACGAATCGCTGAGGAAGTCGGCGACATTATTGACTCACCACCTAGTCAAGGCAAGTACGAAAAAATCAAGGCAGAGCTCATAGCACGCCTCTCAGCATCGGCCGAGCAACAAATTCGCCGCCTTCTAGAGGGCGAAGAAATGGGGGACAGGCGTCCCTCGCAATTTCTCCGCCATCTCCGCGGACTAGCCGGGACCGCTGTGAGTGACACGATCCTGCGATCCCTCTGGATAAGTCGGTTGCCAACCCAGGCGCAGACCATCCTAACCTTGGACGACGACATACCGCTAGACAAGGTTGCTCAAAAGGCGGACAAGATCGTAGAGACGATGAGGCAATGCCAGCCACAGGTAGCCGCGACTTCGGAGGGAAACGACAGCCACCTATACCAAGCGATCGCAGCGCTCGAGAAAAAAGTGTCGGAGCTGTTCAGTGTGCAAGAACGACACGCGAATAGGCCACGCTCGCGAACAAACTCGCGCTCGCGTCCACGCTCGCGAACAAACTTGCGCTCGCGTCCACGCTCGCGCTCGCGGTCGCGCAACCCCGCAGTGTGCTGGTACCACAACCAGTTCTCTGCGAAAGCGAAGAAGTGTACCCCGCCGTGTAGTTACGCAACGGGAAACGAGAACGCCGAACGGTAGACGCGTCCGCCGGCGTGGACCTCCAATCGCGTCGCTTGTGCGTGACCGACCGCGAATCCCGAGTACAGTATTTGGTAGACACAGGTGCGGATTTGTGTGTGTTTCCCCGCAGCCGAATGCGAGAGAGAGCCTTACCAACAGACTACAAGCTGTTTGCCGCAAACGGGTCGGAGATTGCCACATACGGTGACGTCACATTAACACTCAATTTCGGACTACGCCGCGAGTTCACATGGCGTTTCGTGGTAGCCGATGTGACGCGACCGATTATAGGCGCCGATTTTCTCGCGCATTACGGATTGCTCGTTGATCTGAAGCGCCTACGTTTGGTCGACAGCCTCACAAATCTTTGCACCAACGGACATCTCGGACCGTGTGAAGCCGCTTCACACATAAAAGTAATACATGGCGACACAAGATATCACCGCATACTCGCGAAATTCCCGGAGTTGTCGAAACCCAGTGGACTGCCAAGACAGGCAAAACACTCTACCGTCCACCATATCAAGACGACGCCTGGTCCACCCACCTCAGCCAAAGCCAGACGCCTAGCGCCGGACAGACTGAAAGACGCCAAAAAAGAGTTTCAAACAATGTTAAAACTTGGCGTCGCGCGACCGTCGGACAGCTGTTGGGCCGCCCCGCTACATCTCACACGAAAAAAATCGGGCGAGTGGCGTCCGTGTGGCGACTACCGAGCGCTAAACGCGAGGACCGTCCCAGACAAATATCCAATCCCGCACATCGAGGATTTTGCACAAAGTCTCGCGCATAAAAAAGTGTTTTCAACAATAGACCTTGTGCGCGCGTATCACCAAATCCCGGTACACCCCGACGACGTCGCGAAAACAGCAATCATAACACCGTTTGGACTTTTTGAATTTCCCGCAATGACGTTCGGGCTCCGCAACGCGGCCCAAACGTTCCAACGGTTTATGGACGAGGTACTTCGCGGCCTAGAGTTCGCGTACGTGTACATAGATGACATTCTTGTCGCGTCGTCGTCGGAAGACGAGCACGAGAAGCATCTACACAAACTTTTCACCCGTTTACACGAGTTCGGTGTCGTGGTAAATCCGACAAAATGTGTTTTTGGAAAACACGAAGTTCAATTTCTTGGCTACACGGTGAGCGCAGGAGGCGTGAAACCGCTCCACGAACGAGTCCGCGCAATTAGCGACTTTCCAAAGCCACAGACGGTAACCCAGCTCCGCCGTTTTCTAGGTATGTTGAACTTTTACCGACGATTCATACCACACGCATCGAAGCTACAATCGCCGCTAAATAAATGTCTATCGGGACCCAAGATATCCAAGAAAACTCCCATAACTTGGTCGACCGAGCTAGAAAATGCATTTTCCAACTGCAAGGAAGCGTTGGCGCAGGCTACAGTGCTAGCACACCCGAACCCGCAACTACCGCTCGCGATCTTCACCGACGCGTCCGATTGGGCGGCCGGGGCATCGCTGCAACAGCTATCACCTAGCGGTTGGGAACCTCTAGCATTCTTCTCGAAAAATATGAGTGAGGCACAGAAGAAATTCAGTGCATTTGACCGCGAATTATGGGCCATCTACAAAGCTGTGAAACATTTCAGGCACATGGTTGAGGGTCGAAATTTCAGTATTTTCACCGACCATAAACCCCTAACATTCGCGTTCAAACAGAAACTCGACAAGTGTTCCCCGCGACAATTCAGATACCTGGATTTCCTAGGCCAGTTCACCACGGACATCAGGCACATTGCAGGCAAGGACAACGTAGTAGCCGACGCATTATCGCGAGTAGAATCGATAAGTGAAGCTATAAACTTCGAAGCCTTAGCCCGCGCACAGGAAAATGACAACGAACTCCGCGAATTACAGCGCGTCGGTACGTCATTACAGTTACGCAAAGTGACAATCCCAGGTTCACAAACACCGCTCGTTTGTGACGTGTCGACAAACATTGCGCGCCCATTTGTGACCCAAGAATTCCGGAGACAAGTGTTCTTTTCTCTGCATAACTTGTCACACCCAGGGGCGCGAGCAAGTGCACGCTTAGTCGCACAACGTTACGTATGGCCATTTATACAACGCGATTGCAGGCAATGGACTCGCGAATGCATGCAGTGTCAACAGGCCAAAGTAAACAGGTACGTTTCAAGCCCCGTCGGCGAGTTCCTGTTCAAAAGTGCGCGATTTGAACACATACACATAGACTTAGTAGGCCCATTACCATATTCCCATGGTTTTCGCTACTGCCTGACATGTGTTGACCGCGTTTCACGCTGGCCGGAAGTGTTCCCGATCGCGGACATCACAGCCGAAACCGTCGCGCGGACGTTATACGAGGGATGGATTGCACGCTACGGTGTACCCCTACGTATCACCACGGACCAAGGTCGGCAGCTAGAGTCAAATATTTTCCGCGAATTAACAAAACTCACCGGAATGACACACTGGCGCACAACTGCGTACCACCCAGCCGCCAATGGCATGGTGGAGCGTTTTCACAGGCAACTCAAAGCAGCCGTCAGGTGTCACGAAACGGAAAACTGGACCGAGATTCTACCAACTGTCTTAATCGGCATTCGCGGAGCCTGGAAGGAAGATCTCAAGGCAACAGTAGCTGAAATGGTATTCGGCGAGCCTATACGACTTCCAGGAGAATTTCTGACTCCGACTCCGGCAAACGACAACTCCACCGAATTCATCGCCCGTTTAAGAAGACACATGTCTAAACTTAAACCTGTACAAGCCACCAGACACGGACAGCGAAAAACGTTTGTGTTTAAGGACCTCGCATCCTGCTCGCATGTTTTTGTGCGCGTCGACAGTCCCAAACGAGCCCTCCAGCAACCATATGAAGGACCCTATCCAGTGACTACTCGGCACGACAAATTTTACACCGTCTCCATCCGCGGTCGCGAAGTGAACATTTCCATCGATCGGCTCAAACCCGCGTATATTCACGTGGAGGATGACAAACCAAATATAGCAGAACCGTGCAGCAGCGAGGAGGAAACCACACCGTCAACCTCAAGGAGCGGGCCACATGCCGCCGACAACACCGCGGAGGAACCGAAAACGCGCCCTGCGCGTCGCGTACGATTCCCCGACAGATACCAGGCGGGTTTCGCGTAAAAAGTGCTCGCGATGTGTCAGTGCTAAACCTCAGTGTAAAACTTATTTAGACAGTACCACTCATAAACAACATTTCTTTTTTTCTCAACATTTTTTTGTATTTTCACTTGTATAGCATTATTGTATACTTTTATTTTTTTGTCCACCAAAATAAAAGTCTGGCAGGGGGGTGATGTAGCGGTCACCGACACTGGTCACCGACCTACATCTGTGATCCCTACAATTTACGACATTTTCACTAAGGCACCAAATAAATCAATGCCAACAAAACCATAAAACTAACCCTTAGATCTGAGCCCATTTATGAAAGTAAACACATGGCCAGACATATGCCAGCCTTCCGAGACCTTCTTCGAAAGGTCCGGCGAGGACCACGGCAGTGACTTTCCGCTTGCCTTCAGCTAAACATCCGTCCAGACTTCTATATTGGTGGAACATTCTTTCCGAGCTGTTGTATCTTTATTAATATATATAACGTGTTACAAACCGTGGACTTGTTATTCCTAACCTAACAACCCCACAAAATATACAATTACAAATTTCATAGCTTATAAGTACATATTCGGCGCTGGTTACCAGTAAACGGAAAATCTGCCTCCACTCTGTCTGTACCCTTACATAGGAAACCTTTATGTTGCCGCCACCGTACATGTCATGCGGATCACGTAATGATTCCCATATTTCATAGCACCGAAACTAAATAAACCGCATAAATCAAATATACAACAATATAAATGATAGCCGTCTAAACTTAGGTTTGAAGAGAGTATTTTAAAATAAATTTGGAATAACGATACAATATATCTTTCCATATAATAGGCGAAAGTTTGGGAAAGCATGGAAATTTTTTAAATAACTATACGAGGTGTGGCAATTAAGTTCCGGGAATTTGTCAATGAAAAAATAAGCAAATTAAATTTCGCCAAAATCGAACCTTCACAATAGTCTCCCTCTAACTCTACACAACGATTTACGATAAAGTAAAATCGCAGGGGGCAATATCGAGGTTATATGGTGGATGCGGCAACGTTGGAATGCCTTTTTTGCCAAAAACTCTTGTCCAATGAACGAGGAATGGGCTGGCGCGTTGGTGTCGTGCAAGATCCAGCCATTTTCGGCCAGTTCGGAAAACACGGGCCCGCAGCCAACATAGAACTGTCCAGTCACTGTCTGGCCGGCATGAACATATTCACGATGAATGATGGATATCGAAAAAAACGATGAACATTGCCTTAAGTCGTGACTTGGACATCCTCGCTTTCGTTGGCCGCTCTACACCCTTTTCCACAAACTGCTGACCTTGTTTACGAGTCTCGGGGTCATACTCAAATATCCAGTCTCTACCGTCGCTCCGAATGCGGGTCAACAAATTCTTGCAGATCGATTTTCGCATGTCTTTCTGTTCACGGGTGAGAACTTTTGGCACCATGTTTGCGCAAATCTTTCACATATTCAAATTTTCATGTAACATCTTGCGAATGGTTTCTTTGTTGACGTTTAAATCGTCAGACAACGCGCGAATGCCTAAGCGCCGATCAGACGTGATCAGTGCACGCAAACGGTCAACATTCGCGTCAGTACTAAAGGTGACGTGGATCGTCTTCTACCGATTCACGCCCATTCAAACACGCGTGTTTTCGACATGCACCCATCTCCATACACACCTGCAATTTTCGAAGGATTTCCGAGGGTTTTTCGCCAGATATCACTAAAAATTGAATCAAAACACGTTGCTTGTAATTCGAGTCACTCATTTTCACGACGCCACTAAAAAAGTTACTTCCAAAAAATACACATAAAACACAAACCAAACGTGCTATCGACCAATCTTGGACTGACACTAAAAGGAACGATTTTCTAGAGAGGGGGGCTCTCCAGCAAATCGAACGACGAACGATGCAGTGTTGCCAGTTTCCGAGTTATAACTATATTCCCGGAACTTAATTGCCACACCTCGTACAATCTTCGATGTTGTTGCACAGGATTTTCTCATATTTTTATCAATACACATTAAGTTTAATATCGACTGATCTCTATATTAAAATATATGAGAACATGTAAGCTAAGTTGTTGTACATGCAGGGAAAATGGCAAATTGCTTTCGCGTTTCAGCGAGGGCAATTTTTCGAATAAAATACTGTTTTACTGCTTTAGAATTTTTTAAGATTATAGATGTTTCACTCAAACATGAATATAAAATTGATAGAATTATACTAAAGATATATTGAACAGCATCGAAACAAATCGTGCTAGAAATATTGTATTTTAGAATCTTTTTTGGATGTTACTCTATTTCTGTGACTATGATACTCGTGATACTCTTAATATTAATTAAGTCAAAAATAGAATTATTTATTTATTTATTATTACAAGGCATACCTAACAAAAAAATACATAAATATCATAAATAAATGTACAACACCATGAAGAATACATTATGATAAATACACATCAGGTTAATAGCTAGTACACATGCAAGGTGTTTATAAATTGCCAATTGAATATATATTTTTGATAGATTTTTAAATAAATTAAAAAAAAATTAATTAGATTTTCTTTAAAAATTCTCAACTACTTTGAGTTAAATTCATGGAATTTTGTATGCGGGGGTTTCTTGGGATGGGAAATTCAAATTTTATGCACAATTGGCTGTATCTCCAAGAGAGCGCCACAAGCGGCCATTAGGATCCTTTTAAATCGCTTCAACTTTTTTGTACCACGGTTTATGAAAAGGCAGGTGAAAAACATTTTCGCCGGCCTTTTCTACTTAAGAAATATTCACTTTATTGAAGTATCTAGGAGCAGCCGTTTCGGTTAAAAACTCATCTAAGGATCATGTATGCAAATTATGTATTAGAGTGCTACCTTACTTTTATTTAAAAAACAAGGTATAACACTTTAAAGACCTTAAGAACTATTAGTTTTAATCAAAACAGTCTTAATTTTTTGTGAGAATTGCAAAAATAAAATCACTAAACAAAATGTACAAAACCTGACAATTACCTTCGATTCACTCTAATACATAATTTGCACGCATCAGCATCTTTACATGAGTTTTTAACGGAAACGGCTGCTCCTAGAGATTTCAATAAAGTGTACATTTCTTAAGCAGAAAAGGTAGGGGAAAATGTTTTTCTATTCCAAAATAACATACACCATGGCACAAAAAAGTTTAAGCGATTTAAAAGGATCCTAATGGCTTGTGGCGCCCTCTTGGAGATACAGCCAATTGTGCATAAAATTTAAATTTTCCGTTCCAAGAAACCTCCGCGTACAAAATTTCATTAATTTAACTCAAAGTAGTCGGGAATTGTTAAAGATAATGTTATTAATTTTTTTTAATTAAACACCCTGTATATCCTAAACGAATCGTGTCCAAACCTAAGTTGATAGGAAATTTTTTGCTTAAAATTGAACGTAGAATAACATACTAAAGTATGTACATCTTCTCCTGAAACACCCTGTATATTATTGACAATTTTATAAAAAAATTGCTAACCGCAACATCAACGTCGTCTTGTCCAACAACTACTAACCAATATGCATTTCGAACGGCTAGCATTGGGGTATACAAGCCCCTTAGTATCGTCACTTATATTCCGTAGGTCCTGTATATTAATAATGTAGTAGTTTCCAAAAACATTTTTTATTAAGGTTGCTGGATATACAGGGTGAATCTTAAATAAGTACAAATATTTTAACTGCTGGTGTAGTTCGTCATTTAAATCAGTCTAGTGAAAGCCATTTTTAAAAATTTCTAATATTTACGGAGATATTAATTTTTTAAAAAAATACCCACATTTTGAGGACCGCTGGCTGATTTTTCATCCAACAACGTAATGAAACATATGATTTGTTGCGAGGTTGCCATATCTCCTCCAATATAAATATTACGTTTCATTTAACGTAATAGTTCTATTTTAAAAATACTTGTTTTAAACATAAGTACAGTAAAATTGGGTATGTAGTATGATACGCAGCAATATTAACATAAATTTTAACATCTGAACTAACCTTACTATACTTCAACGATTAAAAATGAATTTCCGCAAGTTCAATACTACCGTATAATATTACTATGTCCAATGTTCAAAAATTATACATAAACGTGCACACAAGCTTACCTGTTTGTTAAAAAATTAACTATTTAATCAGTAATCCACATTTCACAAGTTAAATGTCATTGTACACTGTTAGAAAGGGACACAAAACAAAATTTCCTTAAGTTATTTTATGAAGAATAACGAAAAACTATGCACGCGTTTTTTATTTAACATGGAAAAAATGTCAACTTTTAGCAAATTTTATTGCTATTTTCATGCATTATGTGGGGTTAACAAGTTTGACTTGGGCTTCCGATAATCTGTCATGACAGTCAATGACAGTTTGATAATAAAAAATAATATAAAATGTTACACTTGACAAAATTCGCTAAAAGTTGAGATTTTTTCTTCCTTGAAGCAAAGACATTTGTGTAATACTGGCAACACTGTGAACCACACGTTCAGTCTGCAGCACTATGACTCATAAAAGTATGAAGGGTCGGTCTAGGCCAGCGGTCCTCAACAAGTTTTCTACTGAAAAATTACGAAATTTATTTAAAATTCCACTTTTTTATTTCTGATTTTTTTGTAAAAAAACTATTAATTATGTGTTCTACACACAAAACTATACTGCTGGTTAAAATATTTGTACTTATTTAAGATTCACCCTGTATGTAGCTGATTATATGTTCGTATAATTTTGAAAATCATTTAATAATTTCATTATGCCAGTTATGTCTTTTTTCGTTTAACTAGATTAATTTATAATTTAGATATTTATTGTATGCAACCTTGCAACTATACATATGGTTTAATTAATAGAAATTATAAAATTATAAATTAAAAGTAAATCAATTACTAACCTCAAAGTAATAACAAGTCTTTCTTCCGATAGAATAGCTTGCTTATGCAGATTATGCCATTGTTTCATTATACGTCATTCCACTTTATCTAAGATGCAGTGAAAGATTTCTTGTGTCATCCTTATATATTGAAAATAACTTTCTTTGAAATTCAAAATAAATGAATTCTGAATAATTGTTTCAATTGCGATTCTTTTTCTTTGACTTAGTAATTATAGAATTCAAAACAATCAGTTCATCATCTGATATTTTGCAAGGAAGTACCGAAGACGTATCAAATAAATTTTTGTCTGTTCCCGCTTTTAACACCTTCTACTGCGTGCGGTCTAAGCGTGAGAAATCGGCGCTGATAAGCGCGAGTTACCGATAAGCGAGAAACTCGCTTCCACTCTGTCTGTACCCTTATGTCTAAGAAATTACGGGGATTGAAATTATTGTATTGCTTCACAGTTTTCACTGAAGGATTTATAGCAATAGTATTATTGACGTCATACATATTCTAAGGATGATACAAATCCTCTGGCAGAATGCTATCATCAACTCTTATCACAACTATATTACATAACCCTGCTATTGTCGGATATAGCTGTCAACATTTTTTTTAAGAAAAAGTTTTGATAGTTATATAAATTTTATTTTTTTTCTTGTTTACAGGTTTCACGCAAATGAAAGTTTCCGAAAATGAATGTATTAGCATGAACGTTACTTTCGATAAAACTGTACAAGTCAAATAATACAATAATATAAGAAACTTATCTTATTCATCAATTCGAATATTTTCGAAATAACGTTTCAGTTTTTATAATACCGTATAACAGTAACAGTAAATTAGACAGGAAAAACTTGGATACCAACGAATATTATAGCTAGATATATAATATGATTTATATTTGTAATTTATGCAAATAGTTTCATAGAAACGAAAACTTTGTACATTTTACAACCAACTGAAATTGGGTCAATAAATCCAAAGCTTAGCAGAAACCTTGTCTCGTTAATCTATGATTTACTTAGGTAATTTATTATTTTATTTACACATAGTGCATCAATTTTAAAGACAGGATAAAAATGTAAAATAAAATTTTGACCTACAAAATATTTTCGTGAAAGGAGGAATATTTTCTTTTTGACAGACCGGTATAAGTAAATTTAGAAGTTTTATCAAGAAAAATTTAAAAAAATACTTAGCAGTATATTTTTAAACACAGGGTGTTGCATGACGTATTGGCCAAACTTAAGGTACAATTTCCAGAGGTCATTCTGAGTAAAAAAAATATAATAGCAATGGGGTTAATTCTCCATGGTTACCGAGCTATGAACCTTTAAAACTTAGAAATAAATACTTATATGTATACAGATTTTAACCTTTTACTATGTTTGATTGTCAGAAATAACAATGACAAACAAAACAAAAATACAAAAAAACAAAGCAATTTGGAAACCGCGCAGGCATATTGACATGTAGCCATGGAGAATTGAACCCAAGTATATTATAACTTTTTTAATCAGAATTATCTCAGGAACTTGTTGCTTAAGTTTGTCCAGAACGTCATGCAACACCCTGTATAAAAGTGTTCCATATATGTCACTGTTCATATGTGCTCGATAACCACCTCTACATACTATGTGATTCAAAAGCTACACTTTCTAAAATATCTTTTTGCCAGATGCAGGAAAATCTCTTCACCATACTACAATTTTGTTTTTTTTTTTCAACGAGCATGTTTAATGATTTTGTTTTAAATACCGAAAATGTATTGTTCTTTTGATAACTGTATCAGATAATTTAGTATGTACTATACCGCCGATATTTCATTTCTGAAGAAGAATTCATAAATTTTCCTACAAATGGCGTATTTTATATCATCGACTTATTTTTTTTTCCTTTCTCGTGTTACCACTTCTTCCTTATTTGGATTTACTTCTACATATTTTTTATAGCACTATATACACTATAAACTGATACGTGAACGAACTACACATAACAACAGCTTTTTTTACACTTAATTCCTATATCTCCTTCATAACAAACGAGATTTACAGTTTTTCTGTATGTGTTGACATGTTCAAGCAAAAGTAACTGCTGATGAGATTACCCGTTACCTGAATAAATTGCATATTAACATTATTAGAATTTTTAATTAATTTACTTTGAGAAAATATTTTTCATTAACACTTTATAACGAACATGTGAATGTTAGTTACAATACCAAGTTTGATAGAAAAATAAATGAAATTTTTAAAATTCTTTTTTCTCATTATTTCCCGAAGAGTTAATTTTTACTCGTATCAGTAACTAACTTTTTCAAAATAAACAATAAACTAGTGTTTCAGATTTTCCCATACGCTTTACAAATGTTCTCATAAACAGGTTAAAACGTTTAATTTTTTTTATAAACCAATTGTCAATAAAAAGAAAAAAAATTAAGACCTGTTTAGAATCTTCACTGGGAATAAGTGTCTCATGGCAACAGTTTTTTGATTAATATTAAATTTAAATTTTTTTAATAATATTAGTCATTGAACAAAATTAAAAAAATAGCTTCAAACTCCTTTCCGTCAAATAGTTCTTGGAAATATCAAACACATTAAAATTTTAAATTTCAAATATAAGTGAACACAGCTATCCTGGTAAGTAGATGACATTTCAAGAATTTAAGAATACTACTTATCATAATAATTAACAAATAAACAATAAAATAACAAAAACACAAACATAATACATAACAATATATAAAATCCGATACTGAACAAAAACTGTTTTGTATAGGCGACAGATACAAATAGCATTTATAGATCGAAAAAAGTTTTATTATTAAATACGTACATAGGCCTGTTTTAAATCATTAATTATTCATAACAATTGGGTAATCATTTACTTTTATATGACGTTTCACCACCTAAGTCACCCAGTCTCAGATAAGCAGGCATCAGCCTTTAGTCTGTTTTACCTCTATCCTTTCCAACCTCTTTGGGTATAGTGGATAAAATACAGCCCTGTTGTTAACCACAAGTTATGCTACGCTATGGAAGAATATTTAAACATATTTTGAGTATTCTCATATTAGTAGGTTCGGGTTCGGTTCCTTTTCCGAAGCACGTAATCATCAATTATTTCCATGCTCATATATCAAACATATCTGAAATATAAAAGCGTCGTAAGTTATTATTTGTGTGCATCATAAATATGTAAAATATAGGTGCTCATATCCCCTCTGCTACACAATATATTTTTTCCGTGTATAGCGCCTAATGCAGGTGTATTCGACAAAGCATTTCCCAGTTTTGATACTCGGAATGCATATATCTGTGCCACAGACATAATTATTTTATGCCAGCATAAACATCATAATAACGTCACAAGCATAATGAAATTGCTCTGAATCCTTGTACTACACACAAGTAATTAACAACGACATACGCTGCACAATTGCCACGTAAAATTTAAATAGAGTATGATTTATGAATTTAAAAGCATTGCATTTATATGTAGAGATGATATTTATGTTTATAAAATATTTTTCTGGTATCTATACAGTGCGTTTTAGAAATTAATGCGTTCCTTCCAAGAAATTATAGAGGACGTGAAGATAAACAATAATAATTTCATTAATCAACCTGTGCTTTAAATTGTTAACTGTTGCAGAAAATTAATCAAGAATTATTACGGAAAACCTAAGCCGACTCTGTCAACTTTTATTATGAACTAATAGACTCGTCTAATGTGACGCCACATATTTAGGTAATCCGCAACAAATTGCCATAATTAATAATAAGAAGTTGAAATTGGAGATAGTCTCAAAAAACGGTGCGCCCACTTGTGACGTCACTACACGCAACTCTAAACTAGGAGACCTAACGCTAACACTCTAATATCCGATTAGATTAAAATATGCTATGTTGTTTCGTTACTGCGTTGTAAATATTTTAGTGTAATATGTTCAATTGATGTTGAATTTAATAAGCTGACAATCTACCAGAAGTTGATATGATAGATATATGATCCACGAGCGTTCTTAGGAACGCTGTATTTTAAGTTGCATCAACTAGTTCTTTATGAACTATAAAATATATTTTTGTTGTTGCTGTCAACAGCGGCGCGGATTGCCCGCTGCACTCAGGTCTGAGGACCTATTGTACATGCCGCTAATTATAGGATTCAAAACAGGCCCGTGGTAACCCCAAAACTGGTTCAGGTCCCACAAATTGACTGCTCAGGCCTTGTCTGGCCAACATGTCAGCGCTCTCATTACCTGTCACACCACTGTGATCCGAAACCCAGGTCAGCTTAACACGATTGTCCCTTCCCAAAAGAGAAAGAGCTTTGACACATTCCAGGACCACAAGAGAGGTGATCCTGAATGACAGAAGCCCCCTCCCCACATTTTCCCAAAGAGTCTCCAACAAATCCAAAATGATGTAATGGCTTTTTGTAATTGCCTGTCAATATGGGGTACCCCGGTTAGTTTATCATCCAGAGTAATCTCTAAAAACTTGACCATTCGTGCCCTCTCAATGGCTACGTTGAAAATAGTCGGCTTCTTGAAACCATCTATCTTCCGCCTCCTTGTGAAAAGAACATCAACTTTATAGGGACTAACCCTAAGACCCCGTTCTATGCATCAGCCTTCTATGATGTTTAGGGCCCTCTGAGTGAGCTCACTGATAAAGCCTGACGATTTCCCTGATATGAGGATAACAAGGTCATCAGCGTAGGCTTGAATATAAATTCCTCTTTCGTATATTACTTTTTAGAGAAATTTAAAAATATTGTAATATTGTTTAGCAACATATATCCACACAGATATTATTAAAATGACTGAAAATTTAAATATAACATTGCAATGTTATTGGCCGAAAGTTTGTAGGCAACCTCCTCTGTTTAGGGATCTTGGTTTGAAGCAACGTTCTGCAATCGTTTAGCGTTCGCGTATTTTGTCGTTTCATCACTCATCAGTACACAGTACATTAGTAGTGCAAGGTGCAAGCAATACTTTTTCTGTTCTACTTTAGGCTTCCGGTATTGAATATTAAAAAATATATATATTTTTATAATAGTAATATTTATTTTATTATTTCCAAGGATTTTATTTTCTTAATTATTACACATATTTACTGTTGTTTTTTATACTTGTGTCTTTTGTATACATGAACTGACAACGTAGTTTATTTTTTATGTGATACGGAGTGAGTTATTTCCTTTCCAATAAATCATTTGCAAATCAGCCCCGCAATTTATTTTGCACAAGGCCCTGCAAAAACTAGAAACCGCCCTGTTCCTAACGATTGATATTAGTGAATTAGGTCCACCTAAAGTTTCCGCTACGCTTTACTGATTAGTTTCTAAAGGTCTTACAATGTCCACAAAATGAAACCTGATAAGCTTAATTACGTTCGTTTTATTGTTTTATTGTGTTACTATTTTTCGAACCCTGCATCCCGGTTAAGGTTCATTTACACACATCAGTGACGTACCAGTTCAGTGTCAGTTCAATTTTAGTGTTATTTGTGGTGATGCCAGTTTACACATATCTGTCGGTAGTCCGTAAAAAGGAGTTAGTAGATGATCAAATGAAGTGCTCTGAATATATTTATCATGCAATTGATCAAAATTCCATACCAGCTTGATAAGTTTTTCATCCATTATAAGCAATAGAAAAATCTAGTCAGTTGTCAGTAGAATTACAAAAATATCGTCGCCGGCGTATTTAAAAGCCACTGAACGGACGCTGAAGCAGCTCTAATACGGCACTGTGACGGATGTGTATAAACACGCCAATTTAAAATCTAAGCAACGATTTTTTATTTTTCGCTGATACTGATACGGAACTGATACGGCACTGATGTGGGTAAATAGACCTTTCAAATGCATTTAAAACATCATCTCTTCAAAAAACTGATCCGAGAAATGAAACCGCTATTTAAAAATGGAAGTATCTGGCCTTTTATTTATTACTTAACTACCACACTCCATCAATATATGACATACAGCTAATATTATTCATGGAAATTGACGATGTATCAAATGCTATGGGAATGTGCCTCGGAAAACCCGCATGGAAATTGCTGATATTAAAGCCGCTCTTTGATAAAAAATGTAACAGAATGAGATCTATAGGACGGACAACTAATTCTAACTTCTTTGAGTAGTTTATTGAGATTTTTCTGAAGTTTTTTGATTTTAGAGGAAAATTATTCATAATATTTATTAAAAAATTTCGTGTAGGAATAAGTAATTTGTATTTAGTGAATTTGTTTAGTTGAAGGGTATGCATGAAAGAAATCTGCATTTTCAATATTTGTTCTATAAACAATAGACAAATATTAATTAAAAAGAGTGAAATGCATGTACCACAAAAATATTTTTCAATCAAGAGCTTAGACAAAATAAAAAAGAAAAAAATATTTTCATAAAAAAAAATATAAAAAACAGTGGTCTGCATATTTTCGCCTCGAAGAAAACGAGGAATATTCATGATGAAATAAATGTCAAGTAGCGATTATTTTGGTTTTTTGCATGACTTTTTCTCGTGTGGGAGAGCAGTGAAGAAACATGTTACATCCGAGTATTCAGAAAAATAAAAGTTTCAGTTATAAAAAAAGGAGGAATTTTAAAGTAATATTTAGCATATATAGTATATTTATTAAAAATTTGTATACATGAGTACAATTTTGAGAGTGGGCAGTGTAGTATAGAAAAGATAAATATTTATTTAGTAAAAGTTTAAAAGTTTATAAAGAAGATATAGATAGATATCAAAATAAAATAATAAAATGTAAAAAAAATATGTTAAATCTAGTTTATAATTAGTAGATATAGTTAATGTGAAGTGTATTAAAAACTCTCTGTAAGATAGTGAGAGAACGTTGCATAGGAACGAAAAGAAAAAAATAGGTTGTTGATTTAAAAAATAAATAAGTAGATGCCAGAATTTGAAAGTGAAGAAAATTTTATAAGAAATTATTAATAAAAACAGTACCTGAGTCCTGTTATAATCCAAGGTCCCAGAGCGGAAGAAAACTATAGTGAGGGATATATCCAATATTTCCCACACAACGAGAAACATATCTCCAAATAAAGGTATTCAAGTTTAATAATAATCTATTCCAAAGCCGAAAACAACACACTCGACATTTGCAAACCGGGTGAAAATCAGATCTGACAGTTTAGAAAGCGCTAAATACAAAAACAGCAGTAAGTAGTTCAACAAGATATCTAGAGAAGAAGAAGACGAACAGCTAAGGACAATCACCGACTAGAAAGTAAACTAGTAGACTTTTTAGTGTTTTGCAAGACTCATTTAAGGGACATTAAAACAGGGGTATAAAAAAATTTATATTTACGAAAGATAATGTTAATTATAGAAGTTAAGTTAGAGCAGGTTACGTAGGGTAATTTTTAAGAAAATTTTTAAAAAAATAATAAATTTGAGATCTATCTATAATATAAAAAAAATTGTCTTACCTTTTATTTAAAAGCAAAATTAATATACAAAAACATCACTGAACCACATTTGAGAGAAAGGTCTTATGCTTACAATAAATTTTATTAAATGGTTTTAAAAAGAGAAAATATAAAGAATATTAGTGTCTGAAGCAACAAATAAATAAATAAATAAAAATAAATATAATTCAGGAACTGTGTTAAAAATTAATTAAAATTACGCTTCAGACTGGTGCTTTAGAAAAGTAAGATAAGTGAATTAATTCTGAGCTATCCGGGAAATTAATTAATGATTGTAATATTAAATTTCACAATATATGTATATAATATCGTCGTTAAACTACCTTCGACTAACATGGAAAAAGTCTTACCAAAGTAACTCATACCAATAAGGTCTTCTCCATAATATCCTGCATTCTACCAGACTTTTGCCTTTTTTGTTTTAACCTCTTTCATTGCACTTATATTTGAATGAAAACATTTTAAATCACTGAAAACACTTGCAATAAGGACGACCTGATTTTGAACTCAGAAATTTGGTGTGGTGGAATCCACCAATGCACCCTTATTGGTTTGTTTAAAGAATTCTTATTTCTGATTGGTTAGATGGAATCCACCACACCAAATTGTTGAATTTAAAAACAGGCCATAATATTTCATGAAAAATGGCGTTTTGGATGGTGTGAAGATATGGAATGACATATGCCTCCATCACTTCCAGGATGTAGCGTTGCGCTGTTACTTTGCCTCTAATAAAAATAGTGGTGATTTACTACCATACGCGATAGTAACCCATACCATAACGCCTACTGTGTAATGGACATGACACTGTCAAATTATAGAGCGCGTCTTCCACCACGTCGCCTTCTTATATTTGCACGACCATCATACATCCCCATTCCGAAACGGGATTCGTCACTAAAGATCACCTGATTCCATTCTTGACCCCACTGAATCCTTTCTCTACACTATTGTATGTGATTGGTGCGACGTTGACGAGTTGACGAGTGAGACGCAGCGTCCAATGTGGACGAAAAGTAGGGTTGCCATACGTCCCGTATATACGGGACTGTCACTATATTTCACTACTCAGTCCAGTATTACTACTTGTCCCGTTTTTGTCCCATTTTCTCCGTACGTGTCTCTGCATGACGACCGACGGCGACGGCCGGCCTGTATCGGCTCCGCGGATCTCACAGTCAGTGTCAACTGTCAGTAGTAGATGAATAGTAGTTTGTTTGTTGCGCGTATGTAATAAAATAAATAATAATTGTTCTCTATCACACATCGAGTCTAAAATCATTTTCATACCTGTATAAAAGATGCCAAAGAGGAAGTGTCATTTTAAAGATAAATATACCAAAATTTGGTCATTTATAAAGAAAGGGTGAACTGAATTTGAAGCATTATGTTCTATATGTAGTTCTCATATTGCCATTAACCATGGTGGGAAATCTGACATCCAGCAACATATTGGTACAAATCTTCATAAATCAAATATCAGAACCGCTTCAACTTCTAAGGATATTTCTAGTTTTATGATAAAGATAGATTCGGAAGAGGAAATTTTAATTGCGGCTGCTGAACTAACTACGGCGTACAAAGTAGTACGTCACCATCAATCATTTAGCTCGTTAGATTGTACTACTAAACTAAATGCATTGATGTATGCTGACTCAAAAATAGTCACAAAACAAACTACAGCTAGAACTAAAGGCACGGCAATCGTGAAAAATATACTGGGCCCTTACAGTATGCAACAATGCGTTAAAGTTTTAAATGAAGTATCGTTTTTTGGAATAGCTACAGATGCCAGTAACCACAATACTGAAAAGATGTTTCCCTTAGTAATCCAATTCTTCAATGAAAAAGACGGACAGCAATCCAAATTACTAAAAATTTTTTCTTTATGCAATGAACGTTTCGGAACAATCATCGAGTATTGCAAAAATCTCTAGAAAATCTAAATATTCCCATTCCGTCCAAAAGAACGGCATTGTAATTTGTAGAGAGGATGGCACAGGGAACACATTTAAAGTACATAATTGTTAAATATTCATTCGACGTCAACTTATGTTAACTAACGTCTTAAAATTGGCAAAAACTGTTATATCACTGTTTCTACTAAAAATAATGGATGTTATGTAATGCAATTATTTTTGTAATTTTTGTATATTTCTTATTTCTGATCGCCTTCAAATTTAGTATGCCTATGAAATGTCGCTCCTCGCACGCTTCGCCCATCGCGCTTGTCTTCAAGCTAGCGATTAGTCACTCTCTAGATTTTCGGCCGCTGACTAAGTACAGTGATTAGTAGAGATGGGCTTAGCAGTTCATTTTAATGATTCAGATCTCGAGAACTGAATCACTAAAAAGAACTGATTCTTAAAACCAGCTCTTTAAGAACTGGTTTTACGTCAAACACTGCAGACAGATATACGCTTCTCTCCGAATCTCGCATCTCCATCAATCGCAGACGGTCGGTTTCTTCCGCGTTTTACGATTGCGACCCGTTTAGTGTTTAGACTTTAGAATAATAATTCTTAATCAAAATATTTGAAGCCTTTTTTTTCAAAATATCTCGAATCATTTAGATATTGATTTATATTTATTTTTTGTTTTTTATTACAGAATTTAATTTATATTTTTGTAAAGTTGTTGTATTTTACTTGTTAATAAACTTCAGTTCTTAATTCTGATACATCATATAATTATAATTAATGGCACATACCTATATCGTTTTTATTAATGTAACAATTTGATACGGACGCCTATGTGCGCTGGTATGCAGGTCTTGGATATTATATTTAACCAAGAATGATAATAACGCTCCGCAATCGGATCACCAATCAGTTATTCAGAATTCAGATCGCCCGTATGATTTTGAAGCTCACATAGGCTGTGAACACTCGTTCACTATTCACTTAACAGTTCCTTCTGACGTCTAAACTTGAAAATATCTCTCGCACTCTACATCAATCGATACAAATCAGTTCGCAAAGAACTGATTTGTCAACTTCTCGAGAACTGATTCTCGCAGTTCAGTGTCGAAACCCGTTCTTTTAAACCAGTTCACTCGGGAACTGCCCATCTCTAGTGATTAGTATATTAAATTTTGCGCACATTTTAAGCTTTATGTCTGAAATATTTTGTACATCGAAATATTACGTGAATAAGCAACACGTTGCGCCAATAATATCATTTTCTGTAAAAATAGACATATACTGTTTTATTCCTGTACCCGTCAGTTATGCTCAGTTAAGAATTTTCACTTTGAATCGCTTAGGAATTTTAGAACATAAGTAATATCATAGACTAAATGTATTTAGTCTTTAGTCTATGGTAATATTAAAATGTTTAATAGCTGTATTTAATGGAGAAAACTGAGAAAAAGTCTGATTTTATTAATAAAAGAAGGATAAATATAGAATTTTTCAGGGTAATTTAATTTAATTGACGGAAAAAACAGAATTGATTTAACATTTGTCAGTTTGTCAATTAAGCTGCCTTCACCATTTTCACAAAGCATTTTTTACATCAGATAAACGTCTTTGAAGAGACAAAAAATAATTAATCAAGAATTACTTGAAATGTTATAAAACATAAAGAGAAGACAGACTCGTATTATTTATTACTTGTTCCATAATTATCACGTCGAGAAATTTTTACGTCTTTTTATCAGACTGATTTTTCCAAATTTAAAATCATAATTTAATCATATATTTCACTCTATTAAAATTATTTTAACGTTCTTACAATTGAATATCCCGTATTGAAACAACTTTGTAAGAGGTATTAATATATCTATTGAGTACAAACAGTTTTTATTAAACTAGATTTAAAAATTGTACAAGATAATTTTGAACCTCTACGGATAAACTTGTGATATTATAGCCGAGGATAAATAATGACGATTAGCGAAAAAAAAATAGTTTCTGAAGTTTTCAAAAATGTATCCACTTTCGAATGCGGAAGCTTTAAAATCAGACAGAGAACCACAAAATAATATCAGTTTGTATTATGAACTATATTCGAAAAATGCTTCGTTACAAAGATACAGGGTGTGAAAATTTGTATCAAAAGTTCCCAATTTATTAATATTTTTAAAACTACTTTAGATATTTTAATGATATTTGGAGCATCTAAATAGGTAATCTAGATAGAGATTCTTACATAAAAAATATTATTTTTCTTCCACCAGTGGCGTGCGTACGAGCAGATCTTCGGGAAATTTTAAAGAAAAAAATGGTACGCCAATGTTTTTTTTTAGAAACAAAAATATTTCTAGAATCCTTGTTCAATTTACAATAGAAAAAGGTTCCTTACTTTTTTTGTTTGACACACCGTTTGCCAGTAAAAAATTAAATTACCTAATGATTTCTGAAAAACAATTAAGTAAACAAAAACGAAAATGAGAAATTTAATTAGTGAAAGAAAATTAAGGGTAAAATTATAAAACTTGCTCGAAATGTAGTCCACCCACCACAATACATTTTCGACATCTTCTCACTAACCCATTTATTGCAGCAGATACTTCATGCGGATTTCGCCGCATATCATTACAGGCTTGCTGAATTCTCAAAATTAAATCTTCCCTTGTTAATACGGTATTAGCTTAGACTTTATCTTTAACAGTGCCCAAACGTAAAAGTCTAGCGGATTAAGATCCAGTGACCTGGGTGGCCAGGCCACTGGTCCAATACCATTAACTACGTCATTATTCATGTCATTCCTCCCTAGCCGGCCAATCCATCGTTGAGGATAATTAGTACTGAGTCATTCCCCTGCAGCTATTCCAAAATGCGGGGGAGCTTCATCCAGTTGTATTCAACTCTCTAGTTGGGGATCTAGGGAAATTTAAATTTTACAAATGCATAGATCAAGAAGCACGGAGAAATAAATCAGTAAACAGACCAAAAATAGACCAAGAACATGAGTTAGGGTTGGTAGCTTGGTCAACTGTTACATTTAATATCTATTATTTGAATGTTTACTACTAGTTGCCAAATAACAAAACTCCATGTTAGTAGGTCTCAAGAAAAACGCATAATAAAAACTTTTTTAATCAAATATTCATTTTGTACCAAAAAGCTAGCGTTTTTAAAAATGTTGTACCACTGTACTTTTCTCTTTAAAATGTACCAAATCGGGTACAATTGTACCACCTCTGGCAACACTGGACTTTTATTTTACCGCTCACTTGTAAACCAGACTGGTCTCAAACGGTGGAGGCAATTAAGGGGACCAGGATTTGGTGTGCTATGCACATGCGTTGGTTCATATTGCCAGATTTCAAACTATTTCGAACTTGGAATAGTTGGAATGTGTTGATCATTCTATTACGTTGTGTTGATTCTTCTGTTGTGGTGTGCTCGTGATACAGTTTTAACGAAATTTAAAAATGACTCATCGTGAAGTTTTGAACGAGCAAAGTAGGAAACTTCTGTTAAATTTTTTGGAGCTTTTACTATCATTGATTATGGGAAAATTTCCCAGCCGACTCTGGCAATTTACATCTAAAGATAATTGAGTACCGACATACCTGCACTACTCTTATCGCACATGCGTTCCTACAGACCACCTTCCTAGCATAGTTTGGGCTGGCCCGCCAGCTACCACCACCCAGGTGTACCTTTCATGAGCAGGTATAAGTTGAAATGAAATAAATGTGTATGTTACACACAATACTCGAATTCGGACAATGTCCGAAAAAAGGATGTAAAACTAGTTCTGAGCCCAGAAAAATTCCCATACCCGATGTTATACATTTAAACGGTTACTGCATATTACAAAATACAAAGAAGTAGTTTTGGGCATTATTAATTGTTCAAAACTAGTTTTGTGCATTTTGAAATGACCAGAATTAGTTCTATTCATGAAGGAAAGGAGCTTAATGGATCATAATCTTATAAGAAACAGGTGGATTTTAACGGCTTGATGGATCCAGAGAAAAAAGATGGAGGGAACAACGAAGCAACTGCGGACAACGTTGGTTCTGGGTGTTTGCCCTTCATCAGCGCAGTGCAGCTTAAAAACAGGATGGAATAAGAAGGAAGGGCAAAGGACACGAACACAAGAGAATGACAAGTAGCCTGTCTATCTCTATTTGCGGCTTCGTGTCACACAGCCTCGTGTCCTTTGCCCTTCCTTCTTATTCCATCCTGTTTTTAAGCTGCACTGCGCTGATGAAGGGCAAAAACCCAGAAACTCCGTTGTCCGCAGTTGCTTCATTGTTCCCTCCATCTTTTTTCTCTGGATCCATCAAGCCGTTAAAATCCATCTAGTTCTATTCATTTTCTTATAGTTACATTAATTAAAAGTAGGATTATGCCATTTTTGTCATTATATTTTCCGAACTCAAAACTTGTTTTGCATACTTTTTCGAGTATTGTGTGTATTATAACCTTCAGAAAATAAAGGAAACTAGTTTTGGTCATTTAAAAATGCACAAAACTAGTTTTGACCAATTTATAATGCCCAGAACTAGTTCTACTATTTTACAATAGTCAAAAGTCGTTTAAACGTAAAATTTTGGGTATGGGAATTTTTCTGGTCTGGGAACTAGTTTTGCATACTTTTTTCAGACATTGTCCGAATTCGAGTATTGTGTGTAACATATAAATTTTATCTCACCAACGTTTTATTGCCCACTTCGTCTTCCGGAAGCGATTGTACTTTATAGAGTTTTTTTTATAATAATAGTAGCGTTTATTAGTTAATAAGAATAATATATACAAATTTAGTAAGGCAGGTAAGTATAAATGATTTTTTAATACATATAATAAAGTTACCTAAATTATAATAATATACACAATAATGTACTATATTTATAATTAGTTTGCTGCTCCTAATAAACACAATACACACTTAAGTAAAAAAATAACTTGAGAGTGAGAAATGAGCAAATTATAGAATGTTCTCATTTAGAATACAAACATACATAAAATATATTAACAACACAATAATATAATAACAATCCAACAACAAAATTCATTAAACATTCACATAGCAACATAACAACAAGTTATGAGTAGTTAAAATTTTTATATACATATAATATGAATTGTACTTGAATTGCAGGGTTTTCTTAAATTTGAACTAGTTCAAATTTACAACTACATAGGAGTGGTTTTATACTATTATCTGGTGAATAGCTATCCTGTCCGTTTGGAGAATATGCCTTATAAGTAGGTTTTTATAATTTTTTATACTTTTAATTCCTTTTAGTATTTCAGGAACTGAGTTATAGATTTTTGGAGCCAGGTGTTGATAACTGTGTTGTCCTTTTGCAGTATACATCAATCGAACTGCTACATACTTATTTTTTGATCTAGTGTCATAGCAATGTCATATTATGTAAGTTATTTGTTTCAGTATGAGTTTTTATTGCAACTTTAAAATAATATAATTGTCTAATATCAAAAATTGTCATTTCATTATACAACATTTCAGATGGGTATGTACTATTTTTATTTAGCATAGACTTCATAATTCTCCTTTGCAACACATTTATATCTTTAATATATACATTATCAGCTGTCCCCCAGTCAATTATTCCATAACTAAGATGACTTTCTACTAATGCATAATATATTATTTTTAATTGTTTCATAGTTAAGAAATCATCTATCTGCTTTATCTTGCATAGTACGAATCTTAATTTCTTTTTCCCGACCTTAATATGACCATTCCATCTCAGGTGTTTATCTAGGACCACTTCTAAGTAGGTGACATTTTCTTCTGATTGAATAATAAAGTTCATGTTTACTTCAAGGCTATTAAAATCTGGTAGAGTACTACTAAGAGCATAGAAAGGTAAGTATACAGTTTTTGTCTTATTGATTGTGAGTAGATTATTAGAATACCAAGCAAGTATGTTCTTCATATCTTCGTCGGCGTTAACTTTCAGGTCACTCCAAGACTGATCTTCATAGTAAATAGCAGTATCGTCAGCAAAAGCAAGTATGGTACCATTTGTTTATACTTCAAATAAATCGTTGATGTAAATATTAAATAAGATAGGTCCTAAGACTGTACCCTGCGGTACACCGCATGTTATGTCTCGAAAACTACTTTTAGCGCCATTTATTTGAACACATTGCTTTCTTTTTGTAAGGTAAGACCTAAATAATGTCTGACATAATCCTCTAATGTCAATATTGTCCAGTTTTCGTAATAGCAAAGTATAAGATACGGTATCAAATGCCTTTTGAATATCAACAAATATACATAAGGCCTTTGTTCTTCTGTCAAGTGATTTATATATTCTTTCAGTTAACATGTTGATTGCGTCTTGAGTACATTTCCCTTCTTAAAAACCAAATTGATTTTTAGACAGCAATGCATTTTTATTCAGATATTCTGTTAGTCGATTTTTTATTATTTTCTCAAACACTTTGGCTGATTTGAAATAAGAGAAATCGGTCTATAGTTTCCGAGGCACATAGAATCGCTTTTTTTAAAGATTAGTTTTACTATAGATATTTTGAAGTGTGATGGAAACTCACCTGTTTGAATTATTTTGTTTATTATATGTGCGAAAGGATTTGCAATTTCATTCTGGGTCTCTTTGAGTACTTCTGCTGTTATTCCATCAATACCCGGCGCTTTCTTATTCTTCAAAGAATTAATTAGTTATTCTGTAAACTTTGTCACAACAACCAACTTAAGGTCGTCGTATCTCTAGCCATAAAATGAAGAACAAAAGTAATATCAAAAATAAAAATATTGATGTTTTGCTCATCCACTTGTACTATTTAAATTCTCCTTAAATAAAATAATAACTTTTAAAATACGTTTGTAAGACACATATTATTTTGCTATTCGAACCCCACATTTTAGCAATAATTTTCACATACTTATAAACAAAAGTGAACAATCTTATATGCAGAACTATGTAAGTTTATGTTATAACCAAGGGGGTAACCACTGGGATCAAAATTGTGACAAGATTTCCCAAAATAGAGATTTCCAAGGGATTTCGCGGAATTCCAAAGAGTTTCCAAGGATTTTGCATTTGATAAAAATTACCTCGAAAATTACTATGCTTCTACAGGGTGTCTGTAAAATTTTGAGAATACTGCAGGGGTCAAAATCTGATGGCCTTAAGTTACCTTAGTTCAAAGTTTTTTCTCAATAATAATACATAAAACTAGTAGTGAATATGGTGAGTTTTCTGACACAAGAAATTGAAATATGACCTCCAATTTGCTGTCAATCGTACAGAGCGCCACCTACAGCACTTTACATGCATTCAATTCGTTACAAATTTTGTGTGCACTGATGTATCTATTGTTGAGGAAAAATTAAAATAAAATTTTATTTTCAACACCTTGTATCGCAGAAACTATAAAATTTTGGTCTAAAGTAAATTTATTACACATTTTAACGCTCGGAGTATGTGGTAGTATGTTTTCCTAATCTTACACACACCCTGCATACGCGAGATATATACAAAATTTCGATGTATTAACTGACAAAAGAACCTTTCTAAGATTGCTCAGAATTGACATTCTTGATCAAAAAACTGATCCTAGTCACACCCTGTACAACAAGAAAAAAGAACTATGAAAAAATTATTCGAAACCAGTGGCGAAGATGCGAAAGACGGCGCTTTACGACACTGGCTGAAACTCTCACATTGACAGAAAATGTGAAATTGACAGTTTCTTAGAAATAGCGATTTTTTGTTCTAAATTTTACGCAATAGTTAAATTGTTTCATAAGGTGCGCAGCGCCGAAGTTAACTCTTGACCCGCCTACGAGGTACAGGGTGTCCGGTTTTAATGTTTACAAACTTTTAGCACAGCATAGGTAGACCAGCAGTTTCACTCCGTTGTCGGCACTTTGAACTGCTTTCAGTTTTCTGCGGTGACCTCGAAAATTTACAGAATCAGTGATGAGGACCGGAATAAGAATTTTTGATTTGCGCGTGAAAACGTAGTTATTCCACATGAAAGTTTACGTTATATCTATCCACATTATGTTATAATAATTCATTATACAGTTATAAATTGGTAATTCAACATGTATCATATACTATCATTTACTGCTACTAACATACAGTGTGAAAATTCGATTTACTTCTTTGGACTCTTTAAAAAAAAGAGTTTAAAATATATATTATTGCACTACAAAACATTTTTATTTATTTACTTACTTTTTTGTTATTAGTGATAATTAAATTTTTTTGGGATTTTTTTTTAATTTAAATTTTGACGTTTGAAGTTTAGTGGACAAATAATTTATTATGATTTTTTTTGTCTTAAATGATCTACGTAAACCAAAAGATAAGTATTTTTCAGAACAGAAAAATTATGTTTACTTAACTTTACAAATTGTTAAATTGGAGATAAAAGTGCAGTAAAATGTAGATTTAGAAAAAAATATTTTTTATTATTTTGTTTTGAGACTTACTCTCATTATAGTGACTACAAGAAATATGATAATCTACATAATTTGAAGATGAGCCGTCTTGTGCAGGAAACGTTGGAACGGAATCTTTGCGTAATCTATTGCGCGAATCGTTAGAAAACATATTATTTTCAAAATGTATTTGACATAGTTTGTATGAACTATTACTAATCCTGAGCAGCTTTTCTAATAAATTTTAGAGAAAGTAGTGGGTATAGGTATCAATTCAAAAATAACGTCGAAGTGCAACATCAACAGAATGAAACAAAAATTATTAAACTTTGAAGACAAACAGCCTTGTACTAGTTCCAAAAAACGTGTCGCGCACATAATGTGACTTGGAACCTGCGTTATTCATGAAATGAAAACGCAGATAAATATAATAACGTAGATAATAATAATGACATAAGGTGGACAGTATTGTCAGTCTTAACGGGTAAACTTACCTCCAGATGATGCGGAATTTTGTGTGATTTCACACGATTGTGACAAGATTTCCCCTCTCGGTTATAAAAATATTTACATCTACAATTAAATTTTAAAAAATAACGTATTTTGAAAAATTTCTGTAACTAAAAATTTCTTAGACCATTCTCTGTCTTTATGTATTTGTTTTATTTCGGTACATTTGAATTTTCGCAGGTGGCATGAGATAACATTCCTGTTATTTGCTAAACTCTATATTATTCAAACCTTAAATGTCTAAAATAACTTGTATTTGTAGAAAACACTATTTCAAGAATACGGCGTACTTAATGGTTTCCTACGCTTGTAGTGTCAAGGCCAAAATTGTAAGCACAAATTTGGAATAGCTGTTTCAGTGGTATATCTTTCAATGGCTCATCAAGGACAATAATTTGATACTCATAACTACGTTCAGCTTTTTTGTTTTAATGAAAGAGTTTATATTTCGGAGACGCTAATACAAATAGTGTTTCAGTACACGGCACACGTGCCGGGAAGTTCGTCACCGGTTGTATTTCTCGAATTAACCGAGGTAGTAACAGGGAACAGCAGACAGTATCATAAAGTTAGAGATATTCGTAAACATTCTTATTGCGTTACCTGAAGAATGACAAAGGTTCTATGGGGAATAAACTTCGTGAGAAGTTAATCTTTCTGAGGAAGATATATCTGCAGAAACTTTTCCAAAATTGTTGCACGAGTCGTACAACATTTAGTT
Organism: Monochamus alternatus; assembly: GCA_037114965.1. NCBI lineage: Eukaryota > Metazoa > Arthropoda > Insecta > Coleoptera > Cerambycidae > Monochamus > Monochamus alternatus. The sequence goes on from CM073426.1 coordinate 113,998,379, forward strand.
TCGAATGAATATGTGCACGTGTACGCATTCCTAAATCGGTAATACCCACCTATTTATTTATTTGTTCTCACTCTATTACAGATCCCAACTATACAAGAGGAGGACAAAGAAAAGTATATCTATATAAATTCTGTTCTGGTAAAAATCACATTTAAAAAATAAAAGTAGGTACAATCATTTACAATAATAATGGTACTTTTTAAAATGAATTTTGAACTGCTATCGTATTTGTAACGAAATTTACTTTTAATTTTTGATATTAGTTCATAGTTGTTTCACTGAAATTTCTACTCAGAACTTCCGTAAGTTTAAAAACTGTTTTGAGGGAGTTTCATTATTGTTGCAAAAGCATGTATTTATAATCTATCATACAGTTAAAATAGTAACTGGTAAATCAGTTTTTAATTTCTAAACCGCTTGAGATAATTTAGCCAAATTTGGTGTGCATATTTAATATCACAGTATCAAGGGGGTAACTAATCATGGAAATTGTTCTGTTTTCGAAGTTTTTAAATAATTAAAACACACTTGTACTAAAAACACTCTATTTTTCAGTAAAGCCGAAAACATACTATATGGTTTCAATGATAAGCATTGGTTCTTATACTAATTCAGATACATAAAAACTGTTATAAAAAACTATGTAAAGTGTGGTGTATATTTTTAACATATATAACAGAAATCTTGTCAGAAGTCGTGCGAAATCACAAGAAATCGTACGAAATCACAAGAAATTCTACGTCATCTGGAGGCAAATTTATCCGTAAAGACTGACAATACTGTCACCTTACGTCATTATCGACGCTATTATTAAAGATAGTATGTCGTTCGCACATCTCAAGTCAGTACTCAGGTCCGTCGGTTGAAAATCGTAATATTTAAATATTCCTAATTAAAAACAAATATCATCTTCAAAATAATGGCCGGTGTTAATGAACCTCAGTCTGTTTATTTACCGGCATGTGCCAAGGTCGCAGTCCATCTACAGCTGTCATTCTCCGACGTATAGCACATCCGCCTTCCAATTGCCAGTATCAATATCGCAATGAAACGTTGTGCGTGTCGGATCATTATAGGGACGATACCGCATTATTAGCAAATGTTAGTTTCTTGTCGAGTTTCTTGTTGGTTTTTCTGTTTCGGTGCTTGAATATGTTCAGTCGGCCTCCCACTCGTTCTATATTGGAAAAATGGATTAAAGATTATCCAGATTTAGAATTTGACAGAATTAAAGTGCAAAATTTGTGAAAGTGTTATATCGTGGAATTATAAAACACGTATTGTGGAACATATGCGCTCAGAACAACACAAAGAACCTATGACAGCATCAGGCTATTCAATAAATAATGCCGTAAATAGTGTTTTAGACTTGCGACAGTTTATTTTCCAGGTACCAGGATCTAGTGCTGAACGTGTGAAGAAGAAATAATACCGTTTTGCAGAACAATCCGGGATTTTTAACTGTATACCGTATAGTAGACCTTTTTGAAGGTAAAGGAGTAGATTTTGCAAATCGCACCCTAAATGTACCATCAGTAAAAAGTCATACATATTTTAAATATGCCCCAGTGACCTAAATTTACCTTTAATTTACCTTAGTCCAAAATTTGATAGTACTTAATTGAATAAGGTATGAAATAAGTCAATGGGTTTATGTTAATGAAATAAAATCTTAAAAACTTATCCAAAAAACGGTTGTTTAAGACATTTTTTTAAGAAAAAAAGGTCAAAGAGTAAGAATTGTTGATTAAAAAATCAATAGACCAGTGCACAAAAAATTTATGACGATTTAAATGCATGTGAAGTACAGTAGGTCGCGCCCTTTACAATTAACAGCAAATTCGAAGTCGTATTTCAATATCTCGTGCCAGAATATTCACTACTATCAAGTTTTATGTATTTACTACAATTTATAATAAAGTTATTGAGAAAAAAGTTCAACACTCTGAACCTCGGAAACTATAAAATTTTAGACTAAGGTAACTTGATTTAGTCCATCATATTTTGGCTACCGGAATATGTGTTTTTTTCCAAACCTTTTCCACACAACCTATATAACTATAGTAATTTTCAATGTTATTTTTATCAAATGCGAAATCCTTGGAAATTTCCAGATATTGCTCGGAATATCGCGAAATCCCTTGGAAATCTCTATTTCGCGAAATCTTGTCACAGTTTTGATCCCAATGGTTACCCCTTCAGACAGTATATACAGCAAAAAATTACTAGCTTTAGAAACGTACCAAATTGGCGGAGATGTGGGTATCATTGATCATTATTTGCTAAAAAAAATGTAACACCCTGTATAATATTAATATTATTAACAAAATAGGTCATCATATGTGCCATTGTATTATCTTCACTTTTTGTTTCCTTATAGTTTTTATTTCAAATCGATTAACAACAAAATTGATTTATTTCACCAAGTGCATTTTTACGATACTCATTACATAAAATAAAAGCAAAATAATATTGCTTTACCATGATTTATTATAACAAATGTTGAAAATATTCACCTTCAGCCAAAATATATGCCTCAGATCTTCTTGAAATTGCAGCTCGAATACGTGCAACAATTGCAGAAGTAACTCCTATGAGATAACAACCAGTTATAATTTGTTGACGTAAATGCTGCTCAGGTTCAACGTGAACCTTGTAAACTAATGACTTGAGGCGTTCACAAACAGAAAAAAATAGGGTTCATATCGGTTGATCTGGGTGGCCAATGTTAACTGGTTTTTGAGTGCCTCGTCCAATCACGAATAGTTAAACTAAAATATAGAAGAGCCCTGTCGTGCATAAACCATTCTTTCGTCAAGTAGTTCAGGTAAAGTAAAAGTAAAGCCCAACAAGAAAATTTCCAATAATACCCACCCATACATTTAAAGAAATCTGACATTGAAATCGAATTTCAATTATGGCATTAGAATTTTTATCAGACCAAACGTGTTTATTGTAGAAGTTTATTATAGCATCTCTGGAAAAAATAGCTTCGTTGGTTAACAATATGCCTGACAAAATTGTAAGCAAGCAGAATAGTCTTGCGACAGTAAGGCTTGAACCCTTTGTATCTGATACGGGTAACAAACTAATTTATAATTCACCTTAAGATTTGTAGCTTTCTTCTTCAATTTTATGTAGAATAGTTTCTTCCAACTCAGGAGATCTAACACTCAAAGTTCTCCCAGAAATTGGACGTTTCTGAAGTGACTCCGAAAGACGTTGAAACATTTCTGAACATTCTTGGATTTGGAGCTGGATGATTTGGAAATATTTCCATATAAATTCGCCTAGTCTCGGTACAATTTCCATCTGTAAGGGTATAAGTGCCATATTGACCATTTCAACATTTGAATATGCATGAGCCATTATTGTAGAGTCTTTTTAAAAAATAAGCTTAATTTAACAATATAGTCTAAATAAAATGTATTATTACCTTCCCTTGAGTTGACTCTCGGAAGGATGTGCATGTCTTGTTTAAAATTTTAAATAAGACAAACACACTGTAACATTCAGTCTGTTAAATATCTTTGAAAAATCATTGTAAGCAATATCTGTTTGCAATTGTCTGTCCATGGATTCAAATATAATTTGTGTTATTGTCATTAGGTTAGAAGTCGTAGACATTCCATTCATAAATTCATGCTCATTAATTGATATTTTAATTTTATGTTGTAATAAATGTGACTATAAAGATGATAGAGATAGATACTCAAAAACCTTGCATAAGTTGCTGATATCCGGATGATTTCCTATTAATTACGTTAGTTTGCATTGTATTTATTATATGTATCTATATAATATGATTGAATGATGAATTTAAAATTATTTTTCGAAATTACTTAAATATAAGGGAAATCGGCCAATACAAAGTTTTGTTAAGCTAGCCAGTATCATCCTTATAATAATATTTTTTTATTTTTTCTTTATTTACAATATCAAACGGGCAATGCCCAATTACAGTATAGGGAACAAGACAAGAAACAGTAAAATACATATGAATACAAGCCGTAAAAGCTCAGAATAACACTTTTTAATATGAATAATACTTGAACAGAGTATATCTACACGAGATTCAATTTCAGAATAATTAATAATCATCTGGTGAACCGGAGACCTCTTATATAAATTAGTGCGATAATGTTTAACCTCCAGAAGATGAAAATGCCTCGTATATACTTTAGGAATGTGGAAATTAATCATTCGTAATATATCCTCACATATTACCTTATTATTCAAAATTGTATATAGAAAAATGACTGAATTTAACTTTCGCCTTTGAGATAAGCTACACATATTGAAGCGCTCAAAAAACGATTCCTGCGGAAAACCTTGAGGTGGATGTAAACCATCAATAAAAAATGTAGCCGATTTGAAGAATCGGCGTTGAATTTTCTCAATAGACATTACGTGCGTATCATAGATAGGTGTCCAAACCCTAGAGGCTTACTCAAGCTTCGATCTAACAAACATCTTAAATAGTAAACAGAGTATATATCTTTTTGAAGTTGTTCATGCGGACAATAAAACTCATTATTCAACATTTATAAGCATTTTTTACAACATGTTCAACGTACTTAGTGAAAGATAGTTTCGGATCAAAATATACACTGAAATCTTTAACAAGGTCAGGTCGCTGAAGGACAAACCCATTTAGCCTGTTGTCATACTGTATTTGGTCACATCTTCTACTGAAGGTCATAACGTTACATTTGGTAGAATTCAAGGGCAGTTTATTAACAGTGCACCAGGAGTTTAATAAATCAAGATTTCTTTGGAGATTCATGACGTCTAAAACATTATCGATGGAGCAAAATATTTTTATATCATCTGCGTACAATAAATATCTCACATTTAACTGAGAAGCAACATCATTGATGTATAATGCAAACATTAGCGGTCCGAGGATAGAACCCTGCGGAACAATTGACCATTGGGCGAATTTAACATATTGAAATATCTGAGCAAACTGAGTTGTGTCAGATAAATATGAATACATAAGTCCGAGTAAGTCTGATGAAAGCCCAAACGAACTCAGCTTAGTCAGTAGCAATCCATGATCAAGACGGTCGAATGCCTTCGAAAAATCCGTATAGACAACATCTACTTGGCTTCCTTGATCAATAGCCTGGCTAATAAACTGGGTAATGCATACCAAGATAGTAACCGTCGAGCGCCCTCCATAAATCCATGCTGTTCCGGCAATACAACATTTTCCAATTGAAAAGAAAGAACACGGTGTAAAGCAATCTCAAAAATTTTACTAAAATTAGACAGAATTGCAATAGGTCTATAACTGGTGACATCGTTTTTCCTTCCTTTTTTATATACGGGGCATATTCTCGAAATTTTCCATTGATCAGGGAATATACATGTAGATAGAATTAAATTAAAGATGGTAAAAAGTGGCTCTGAGAAAACGTTAGCGCAATCTCTAATCAAGAAAGCGGGTATTGCTTAATGGAAAATAACTTCGGGGGCTATATGCGTGTATGTAACCGCAAGTGTATTATTGTAAGAGCCAGCGCTTTTATCAAAGTTACAAGATGTAATAAGCGAGGTCGAGAAATAGTCAGCAAAAAACCATCAGCAATTTTTTTATTGTCACTAAGGGATGTTTCATTATAGATCATAAAAGATGGTACAGCTGAATTATCCCTCTTTGAATTGATAAAAGTCCAGAATCTATTTGGATTGGATTTTAATTCAAATTCCGTAGCACCAATATAATTTTCATAAGCTGTATGACTTTTGTATTTCACAGAAGAACGCAGACGCTTAAAAATATTATAATCTTCATCATTCAAGGAGGAACGATATCTATACCATGCTTTCTTTTTTAATTTAATGGATTTAATTAAATCACTGTTAAACCAGGGGGATAGCTCTTACTTGAGAATATGTTTTTCGGAACGTGTTTCATAAAAATTGATTTCAATATTTCATAAAATTTGGAAACAAATTGATTGGCACAAGTAAAACGTTTTAAAGGAGACCAGTCAACCAATGCAAGTTCCTGATATAACGCAGGGAAATTAGGTTTTTTGAAATTTAAACCCCTTCCAGCGATGTTCCGACTTACCGGTAACTTTTTATTGTCAGTATTGTAATATTACACCAATAAATAAATATGTATTTATTCTTGTGGTGACCAAACACAATTTTACAACCATAAGTCGTCGTTTCACTGAAACAATATATCTCTCTCTATACAGTATGCGCCAAAAGTATGGAATAAATTCAATAAAAACGAAACAATTATTTTTTGGGAAAAATCCTCGAACAGGTCGATTTTTAATTTAAAAAATACATATTTTAGCGTAAAATGCGATTTTCAAATGTCATTTGTTTTCGAGTAATGACGTCATCGATTTTTTTTAAATAGCAACACCATATTTTTTTCCTTGATTCTGAAAAATCGTTTAATTTTCTATCAGACAGTACTAAAATTTTGCCCTTTTACATAGGAAAGTTTTCGAGTAAATGACGATTGAATGTTAGAAAACGTAAATCAATTAAAATAAAGCAAAAACGTTATCAAGTTTAGTTTTTCGAATTCCATAGTTTTTTTATGGATCACGTAGGTGAAAATCTTTGCAGTGTCATTGCCATACCGACTTTCTAATAAATATTGTAAGCGACATAGAAATTATTATTTAATTTAAAGTATTATGGCACATTTAACTGTTACTCAAAGAATTGACACTTTAATTCTTATTGGATGAGGGAATATGACTAGAACTCAGCAGGAAGTTTGCGATTTATGTAATGAAAAATATCCAGATCGCCCTATCAGCCAATCAACAGTCAGTAAGGTAGAGTCTAAATTTAGAGAAACTGGCAGCGTTGTAAATATTCCGAAACCTGGACGTCCAAGCATTAATGAAAATCAGAAACAGAAGATTTTGATAAGTATGGTGGATAATCCTCATAATTCTTCACGATTGGTTGCATTAAACAATGACACTAGTCAGAGCACAGTGCTACGTATCTTGAGGAAGGAAAAATATCATCCCTACAAAATTCAACTTGTGCAGGAACTCAATGAAGATGATCCCGATCGCCGCTTACACTTTTGCGAAATTCTAATGGATTTATGTCAAGGAAATAGAAATTTACACCGGCAAATACTTTTTTTCAGATGAGGTCACATTTTGTCTGAATGGTACAGTAAACCGTCAAACTTGCAGATATTGGAGTCGGAAAAATCCTCATTGGATAGCAGAGACACATACCCAACACCCTCAGAAATTAAATGTGTGGGCTGGAATAGTTGACGACAGAATAGTAGGGCCTTTCTTCTTTGAAGGAACCCTTACAGGACAAAGATATTTAGAGTTTCTAGAAAATGACTTTGTTCCAGCCCTTGCAGTAATTTTTCCTAACGATAATGACCCTGACATTCCTGACGATATCATATGCTTTCAGCAAGACGGTGCACCTCCGCACTATGCCCTGTGCGAGATTTTTTAGACAACTGTTTTCCTGGGAGGTGGATCCGCAGACGCGGACCGATAGAATGGCCTGCAAGATCGTCAGATCTTACACCTCTTGACTATTTTTTCTGGGGATACTTGAAGTCAAAAGTGTACATTAATAAAACACATAATTTAGAAGAATTTCAAAATCGCATTCGGGACGAAATACGCAGAGTTACCCCAGAAATCATTCATAATGTGCAAGAAGAATTTCTTCACAGCCTTGCGTATTGTCAAGAAGTTGGTGGATGGCAATTCGAACATTTAATTTTAGTGTAAAATTTAATCAATTGTAATTTATTTTACATACCTCAGAATTGATACTTTTTTATGGATAAATTTTACGTTTCCTAACATTCAATCATCATTTACTTGAAAACTTTCCTATTTAAGAGGGCAAAATTTTAGTACTGTCTTATAGAGAATTAAACGATCTTTCAGAATCAAGGAAAAAAATATGGTCTTGCCATTTAAAGAAAAATCGATGACGTCATTACTCGAAAAAAAATGACATTTGATAATCGCATTTTACGCTAAAATATGTATTTTTTAAATTAAATATCGACCTGTTCGAGGAATTTTCCCAAAAAATAATTGTTTCGTTTTTATTGAATTTATTCCATACTTTTGGCGCATACTGTATATGAGGGTTATAATAACATTATGATTTGTAAAATAAATTGATATAACATTTATTTTCTACACACATTTAAAAATTGTGTTGCCCTACTCTCCTCATATCATACTTTGCGGCAAACTTTGACACTTTTATATTCACTATGAAAACCATGTATGGAAACTATACATTTTTTTTCTATGACTTTTTCTAAAATAGATAACTTATTGCAATGGATAGCTAACTTTAGTTAAGACCGACTTATTAACAGTTAAAAATAAATTTACCTATGTTGGCTACAAGGCTTCTTAAAACTACACTATGTGCAAATTTTACAACAGTAGCTAAATATTTTGCTAGCACGCACCAATCGTGGCTAATATACACATATCCAACCAGCAACATATCCGTCTTATGCTCAATATTACAGCAGGAAGGACACACTCCCTATCTTTCATATACATTAACTTGATACACAAGAACAATACTATATCATCGCCTAGCACAGGCAATAATAATAAAAAAGCAAGTTCTTGCGATTTATGTATACATCATATGTGAAATAAAAAAATGTTATAGTTATAAAAGATTATATAGGAGAATAATAAATCGAGTGTGTATAGTACCAATACCTGTAGTATTCATTAGTTGTCCATGTTATTAATTGTAAACAAAAACTTAAAGGAATACACTATTTAACATAAGTTACTTGTCGATCAACTAATTGTCAATAGTACAATTTGTTTTCAAATAACCAAAGCTTACTATGACAGTTTTACGTAAGTAACTACAAACTTTATTTTATTTTATCTACTCCTATTAATTTATATATTAATTATTCAACTGCTTTTGAGCAATTAATGGTATCAATAAACAAATAGCGTGAGTTTTTATAGTGAGTTATTATAACTCACGCTGGGCTTCTACAATGATAATTCGGTATGTAAATAGTGTACCCAGTAAATTCTTGGAAATTTTTAAGCCGATAAATACGTTCCATTGGTGTAAAATGGAAAGAATTTTTAACAAGTGGAAAGGAATGAATAATTAAAAGATTTGTCAATTATTATCATTGAGGGGACTAATGTAATTTGATATTTTAACAAAATAATTTTGACGTTTTCAAATCAATTTTTTTTCTCCATACTTGTATCTTAGTATTCATTGTTATCATCGTAGATAAAGTATAGATTCAACTTGCGGTAATGGTCATGGTCACTTGATGAATGCTGCAAACTTCATCTGCGTGAGTTATGACCTGCATTACCGCTCGTTAAACAATATACTATTATTGCATCCAATGGAAAAACAAAAAATAAATCGAAAACGGTTAAATATATCGACATAAAACAAGTATACCTTATTTGTGAAAAATAGATAAGAGAACAATATTTTTTTATTAAAACTTTCTTACACACACTGATAAAAAAGTTATAATCAGTTTTTATCAACCAAGAGTACATTTCGTAGCGCTCTCTAGCATCTACAGCAAAATTTAGTATCGTTTGAAAACTTTCTAAGGATTTTAAGAATTTCAAAATCAAAATTTGAACTTTAACGCCCTGTAACTTTTTTATTAGCCACAAATGGACTAAGGTAAGTTTGGCTTAATCGCATTATTTTGATGTAAGGAATCTACTCTTGCTCTGTGTCCCATTAATTTCGGGACACCCTGTATAACGTCATTTTAAGTTTTGTTTCTTACATTATATATTCGAGAACTATAGTCTTAGCACCTATTACCCGTCAAACAAATATTTCTGTCACGCTAATTACCTTTTAGTAATCCTGATGTGGTACTTTGTCTATAAGTACCGGAGAAAACAATTAACTTGCTATTGCAAGTATTTTTTATAGTTTTATCGATAACGTAACACATTGAACAACATAAATACAAATTTACTTTCTATCTGTATTATTTTCAAAATTACATGATATGTATACAGTACAGTACACAAATACTAAATTTAAAATTCATTACATATAAATATGGCGTCAACATGAACAATTGACGCTATCACAATATTATTAACTCTAATTCTGTATTTTATCAAATTGATCAGCAATAATATTCAATGTAAGTGCATGCATAAATAAATCTAATTAAATAATTATCATCTTATAGCATAGTTCTTATGCATATCTAAATATGTATACATTTGACAAATATATGTCTTCGAACCAAATTCCTTATTAATTTCAACAAACTTTCCTGTAAACTTTAAAACTAAACATCTATACTAATTGAGTCAAAAAAAATATATTTTTCAAGAAATTATTGTTTATTTTTAATTTTAAGTTTTCTTGAAGTATCAAAATAATTCTATTAAATGTATTACACCAATTTAACAAATATTCAGGTTAACTAAACCAATTATATGAATTAATTTTACATCATAATTTGTTGTATACAATCAAAAAATTTTTAAAATATTTATTTCATTCAACAAAAATATCTCTTATTTATATTTATTTATTTACACTGTTCTATAGGTTTAACACCCAACTACAGAACAGGAAGATACAAGTTTTACAAAAAAAAAACAACAATAAACAGACAAAAATCATTTACACAAATTAAAATTGATTAAAATATGATTTAAGTTTGTTAAGGCTGCAATTGAAAATATCAATATCGCCATGGATTTCCTAACCCGACTTTTTCTTTTACCAGAAAAACAAATAGTTACCTTTTACGAGCTACTTTTTACTTTATAAGTTTAAAATCCTGGTTCTCACTGCACATAATTCACTGAAATGAAATTTTATATTATGATTACTGGAATATGCACGAATTGAGCAATGGCAGAGCAAGAAAGATTTAGCTGATTGTGAATTGAAATGAAATTGAATTCTACACGGCATTATTTTGTTTATTTACCAGCATCACGTAGGGGCGATCGGGGCCATCTAGCGTTTCGCGATACTACAGTCGCCGAATTGGGTGCGAGCGGGAAAAATTCTGTGGTAATATTATTACAGCTTTTGTTATAAACTCTACACATAAAATGGTCAGGGGAACTTTACAATTGGTTCGTGTGCTCTACTCCAAGTTAAAACGCGCCTTATTTGTCGCGAATTTTCCCGGGGAACCGAGAAGTTCAATTTGAATAGTATGGCTGGACAATCAAGAATGGTGTGTATAAACTTTATAAAGAAAAATCTGTGAAAAGTGTAAATTAAACTGAAAATAGTCCATAGGTGGATAAATACCATGAGTTTTAAAATGTAGCAGTTTTAAAAAATTTCTCTGAACATTCTCTAGCATATGAGTCTCACAATAGGGACACCAAACTAGTGACGCATATTCTAATTTACTTCTAAGAAAGACAAAGTAAAGAGTACTTGTATTAATAAAATCACGACTACTACGTATAATGAAACCAAGTGTTCTAAGTGATTCACCAGTAATAATATCAATATGCGTAGGAAAGGTTAGTTTTGGATCAAAGATAACACCGAGATCACGAAACGTGGCTAGTCTCCGTAAGTTTATACAGTTGAGAATATAATCAAAAGTAATATAGGACAATCTACGAGTAAATGACATTACATTACACTTAGAAGCATTAAGCGGTAATATATTATCACTGCACCATTTATATAAATAATTTAAATTATCCTGAAGTCTCCTGCAGCCTTTTATGGTTTTGACAGTGGCTAAAAGTTTTAAATCATCTGATTAAAACAGAGAAGATACATCTAGCGTGTCAATTCTGCTATCTATAAAAATATTAAATAATAATGGACCCAGGACTGAACCCTGGGGTATGTTCGATGGAGCTGAAAGTTTCACTGATTTAAACCCATTGTAAACAACATATTGGCTTCGGCTGGACAAATACGATGTAAAATATTGCAGAAGCAAATCGGAAAAACTTACCTCATACCACCGGCTTAAGAATATCCCATGATTGAGCGCCTTCGAAAAATCCATATAAATTAGATCAGTTTGTGTCTGTATATCTAAGAATTCTGAAATAAACTTAGTAATGGGAATCTGTGTGTGTTAGGATATATGACACTTTATTTTATTTGTAATAAATATTATTTTGTTAAATTAAACAAGTTTTCTCTACATGTGAAACACATTTAATAGAAGTAATCTCTCTTGATTTCTGCCACTTTTAAAGTCACAGACGACAGTTTATTAAAATTTTAAGAATGAAAAAACTTTGGACATGCAATTAATTTTACTTAACACTCTCGGAAACTGTAGTTTCCACTTAAAGTCCATGTTCCTTACATTTTGTCGGACTCATGACATTGCAGCTCTCATACTTTTTCCGCAATTTAACTTTTCAAGTTTAATTTATCGTTTAAAATTTAGTACTGATTTTGTTATTTTATATTTTTTACTTTTTCCGTTTCTACAGGCCGTAGACTAAATGCTTAGAATAGTAAATTCGCTACATTATTAGGTAAATTATTAGTATACGCAATCTGCATGGACTGTGATTGACTTTAATTTTTGGTCATGGCAGACAATATATTTTTAGGTATAAAATCTTGCCTTGTTAAATAATAATTTTATTACCATAAAAAATAATATATTAAATTTCAATATACAGGGCACAGGCGCCGATTTAACAGGAGAATTCCTTCACCGAATGGTGGTTAGGGTCTACCAACTTAAGTGCACGTTTATGTTGGAATGGTACACCAAGCCACGACAAAAACCTTGCGCCGAGTTGCACGTCAAACTCCAAGACAAGAGCCAGAAGGAGTGCAACAGTGTGTATGTTGGAGACTTTAATTAGAATTAAGAAAATACCAGGTTCGACTTATTGAGTATATGAGGATGAAAGTAGAAATATTTTACTATATTGATAAGCATTTAAAACCCACAGTGAGAAAACAATGGAGAAACTGCCATGGCATGCCAATTGATATAAAAGCCTTGTAGTTAATTTGGAGTAAGTACTTTTTATTAGTGAATGTTGAACAATATTTTATACGCGGTTAAATAAATGTTTTTCTTTATGGCACTCATTACCTAATAGTAAAAATTGCCTAATATAATAAGAGAAACATATTTATTATACTTACTTAAAAAAACAGAAAACTCAAGTGGCACGTCTATGGAACCTGGTCCCCTGTAACCCTCAACTCGCGTACTCATCTAAATGCTGTATTATTTTGGATCTGGACCATTGCACCGTGCGTAAATAATACCTTGCTATAGAGCCTCTGCCCTAGAGCCTGGCAGGGAGCGCATTCACCAAAACAGAGGACAGCTGTTTAGTATGTAAAAATGAAGACATTTCCTAACACGAACGCAACCCTTAGAAAATATCGGAGGATTCAAAACGCTAAATATTTATTTCAATTGCTCAAATCTTAAAAGCTAATTTAAAGTAAAAAGGAAAAGCAATGTTTCTATTAAATAGCTTGGTATGCCATGAGAAAACAATTGCCCTTAGTTTCCATAGCACTATAAATGTAGATCAATTGTCGAATCTCAGTTAAAGTTTACTATTCTTAGACGTTTATTAGAAACCTTTGAAAATGCCATCATTAATAATTAATAATTAATAATGGCATACTTAAAAGTATTAAGATTAATTTCCCTAAATTTTAGAATGTTTATCAAGAAACTTTTTCCAAGAACTGGAAGAGCATTGCTTAGGTAAGTTTTTAATAATATCTAAATAAAGCTACATACGAAGATTTAAATAAAATCCACGTTTAAATTTGACTTCGTTTTTGCAAAGTAGACAAACCATGTTTATGAAGTTCTAGGTAATTAACGAAGTCACTTTGGATTTTATTGTTTAAATAATTTAAATAATTTATTCATACCTAATAAAAAAAGTATAGAAATATTTGTTATAAAAAGGTTTGTTTTTCTTCTACACCTCAATAATTGTAGAAAAGCACAGTTAAATTAAAAAATTTATTATTACAAATATCGTAACACTTGGTACATAGGCATATTTGTTTCAATCGACTCAAAATCAAGTATTATTATCACCTCCTGAAATTATTCTAATGACTTGCAAGACACCCTGTATATTAATTAATAGAACTTCTCAGTATAGTTTTTATTTGTAACATTAAAAATGAAACCACTTCACTGTTCCACTATTTATGAACATCTTACGAATGAAAATCAAAATTTATCTGTGTAGGAAGACTTTTGTTAAGAATATCAAAACTAACGGGGTTTTTTTTCTATAGCAAAAAGTCGTGTACATAGGTACTCTATATAAGCGCCCTGAAACTTTTATGTAGATAAACGTAACGCATCTCACAAAAGCGTGCAAAAGAAAATTACATTACCCTGATATTGAGGCAGTCCTGTGCATCAAAGTGAATATATATTTCTTTTTGAGAAAAATAGCTTTCGATAAAAACTTATACAAAGGAAAAACTGCCTCTACCTAGTACACAAATTCAATAAGATCATACGTATGCGAAATACTTCATTAGTGTTCGGTATAATCTACAATATAAAACAAGAGACAATATATTTATATGGTTAGCGTAAAATACATAATTACTGATGAGTGATGGCCAAAACAGTCCATTAGTTTTAAATTGAATAGTTTGATTAATAATTAATACAACAATAAAAATGTTTATAAACTGCATTTGACACAAAATTAACGCTACCTTCATTAGTTGACAACGTGACTTTTGTTAATGTAACCAATAATTACACCAGTAACGCTACATACATTTATTTTGTATTACGTTCCACCTATCACTTCTACCTATACTTAATTCACATATTTTATGTCGAATCAACTAAACATTTTGGGCTTATAAACATAAAACAATAATATTTAGAATTTGATTTTGTTCCCTGAAAAGAGAGACTTCGTTAAATCACGTCTGATACTAAACAAATAATATACAGGGTGATTCAGTTATAATGTCATTAATTTTAAGAGAAGATAGTGAAAAATTAGTATAAAACGAATACACGATTCAAAAAAATGTTAAATGCATATTTACGCCATAAAAAAATATTCTGAAATCATTTTTTACACTCCTTCATCAGACTGTCACTGACCGCTAGCGGTATTTCAACTCGGCATCGACCTGACGCGACGTTGCCAAATATAAATATTTTCCTATAGTAGTATAGTCCCGTAGTGTATATATATTTTTTAAAATAATGCAAAACATATTAAGTTTTGACATAAAAAATATGTAATATTGATATTATAAAACTCCAACGGATCAAAATAAATCAATCACATTTCATTACATAAATAGTGAAATAAAATCCAATACTCACTAGGTTAAATTATTAAGAGAGCCTCAAACGTTTTTTATATTTAAACGGCAACGCTAGATGCAAGTCAACTCGACCGTTCCGCTAAGCGCATTGCAACCATCCGACTTCCCTTACATCTTCTTGCCTACCTCGTATTTCATCGCCGGATACCATTAGTAATAATAACAGTAATTTATTGTTCCAACAGGAAATATCCCAATTACAGGACTAAACTGATACAAAATTTTAAATAATATATCAAATAAGAACATTATACATAATACAAAAACAAAAGCAAAAGATATCCTAGAAGAGAGAGAAAATTTTAAGCTAGTTGCTATACACATGGCTACAAATTACACTTATATTATCATTAAAGATATCACAATTCGATGAGAGTCTGTTATAAATACTACACCTTAGAAATATCAGAAATGTGGCTAGGACATAGGTTCGAGGTGCACTGCAATGAAATAGTGTCTGATGTCTCAAGTTTCCAGGTGATACCCGAAAGTATATTTTTTACTTAAAATATCCGAACAGTCAATCCTATGATTCAGAATATTAAAAATATATCGAATCAAAGCAATATTGCGTCGTACTTCAAGAGTTTGGAATCCAAAGCGATTTAAGAGATCAGCATGATTAAAACCTATTGGTGGATAAACACCATCTTTCAAAAATTCCAAAAATTTTAGAAACTGTCTCTATACCGATTCCAGTCTTCGATTGTGTATATTGTAAATTGGGTTCCATATTATGGAACCATACTCCAACCTAGAGCGAACGAGGAAACAAAAACCGTAAGTCTGGACAGCACTCGATATTACATTATTGATATGCGGAACAAAAGTGAACTTCCTGTCAAAGATAATTCCTAAATCTTGCAGTGATTCAACACGGCTCATGACGTACTCATTAATTGAATAATCGTAAGTTATAAAAGTGGTCTTACGGGAAAAAGACATAGCCTTGCATTTAGATGAGTTAAGGGATACCTGGTTGCGTTTACACTACAGGGACACTTGGTCAATATTAATTTTAAGCCATCCCAAAAAGTTAGGGTTAAGAGGTCCCAAATTCGAACCTTGGGAAACTCCTGACGATGGCGATGGATAAAATGAATATAAAGTTTGAGTATCTGACTTGAAACTGTCTGTCCGTTAGATATGATTCAAAAAGTGTAATTAATGAATCAGAAAAACCAAAGTAATGTAACTTTTCCAGTAATATGTAGTGATTAATTTGGTCAAAGGCCGTTTGAGAGTCAGTAAAAATTACATCGACTTGACCTCCACCATCTAAAATTTCAGAAATACACTGTGAAAAAACAGCAAGATTCGAAAGCTCTTATACTTGGTGCGAATAGAATTGATAATCACGCCCGTGAACCAAACTGGGTAACGAAAACGCCGAATTTGATGCGATGACGAAAACTTAGGAATTGCCGCATCGAATAAGCTGTATATTTTACTATAAAACATTGAAATCATATTCTTATATCATCAACAGCTGCAAGAAACGTCCAATCTGTACTGCAAATGAGTTCATACAACAGTGCAAAATTTGCTTTTTTAAAATTGTAGGGAGTATCTTGAAAGTTAAAACCAAATTTAAGATGTGATTGTGTAGTATTCTCATTAAAGGTAACTAAAAGATGATGACGATCTTCCTTAACTAATGGAGACTCCGATCTAGCAACCGTACACTCGAAATTAGAAAATAAAAAATCCAAAATGTGCTTGTTACCGTTGTAAATATTATATTGTTGAAATCCATAAAGCTGCTGAATTGAACTATTTGAACTTAAGCGGGCCCTTTAGCAGGCTTTAACTTAAAAGGCACTTTAGTTCTAAATTTACAAAGTTATTATCAATTATTTTCAGGAACAAAGTGTGTATAATTTAGTAAAATAATTCGCCGCTTGTAGGATGCTCATTTACTTTGGTTCCTTTACGTTTTAAACATTAGTTTACTCGTGTCAAAAAATATGATTTAAGGCTTCCAAGAAACTAGTTTTTTTTCTAAGGAAACTGGTGCAAGCCGCATCAAAATCGGATCATTATTACTGGAATTATTTTGCAACTAGTTTTAAGAGACCTAAAGAGGCCTCTTAAATACAGACAGTAATAAAAACCCTCGCGCTGTCAACAAAAAACAGTCCGAGACATACCTATTCAGTGATCAACAATACCGCAATCCGAGTCTAGACCTACCGTATTTAGGACAATAACTTTGTTTTTAATTCTACCCTTGAGTATTTACACCAAGAGAGTCAATCCTTAATAAAGACCTAAATAGTTATCATAATTCCTGTTAGATGTCGTACTGTGTAACAACACGTATTTATTCAAACGAAGGAAATAAAGCTCTACTATTTTAATCTGCAAAAAACTGTGAAGACGTTTCGAGGGCGTGGCTGCGTGACCCTTTTTCATATACCTGCCTAAATAATAAGATTGTGGCAATATATTTATATTCAAACCACAGATCATAAAGTTTGAGACATAAGCTGTTTATTTTATTGCGTTAGAGAAGTAAGAATATGAACTGTAAATTAATTAAAAAAAAAACAGAAAAATAAGATTGTTAAAAGAGTTTTCAGCGATATGCCAAAATTTACATTTTCTGTTTTATTTCCTTTAAACATATTAAGATAATTCAAATGAATTCGACATACCTACTTCTATAAAGAGACATATAGAACTGCAGATTATCGTGTGGGTTTCTCTTACTGCATAAGATGCATTATTTATTATTTTGCGAAAAATTCATTAGTAAAAATTCTAAAACACCAAGTATCTTTTTTCAGTGTGTGATCTAAGTATAATTTTGTGATGGTGTGAAATAAATATTATTTTGTAGTCTTTTTGAAGAGTAATTTTTAAATTAAAATTAAATTTAAATTAATTTAAAAATTCAAATAATTTAACATTTGCGCATGCAAATTTAAATAAATTTATACATGCTCTAATGTTTATAGTAAAAATAATTTGTAACCTTAACAGGCCTTATCAGAAAAGAATGTGTTTCAAAATTTATTATTTTAAGTTTTATATAAGGTGAACCATTAATGATGTGCCAGAGTAGGAATGACAGTTTTGGAGCAAAATATGAAGATATAGCTAAATATGGCTTACTAAAATGTTGCTGTGGAAAAAGATACAGGTTTACATTTTTTTTTTCGTTTTTTTTTAATAACTAGGATCGCTCAACCGATTGTCATCAAATTTGGTAGGGAAATATATTTTAAGAAAAGCAATCATAATTTATGTAGTAGGTACCTATTAAAACAGATAGACCATTGCCAGATGATGACAATTTCTATCTTATTTTTTGTTAACGAAATTCCTACCGTTTTCCAGAAAACTGATCTAAAACAACCAAATGTATTTTTCAACGTGAGGAAATCTCTTAGGAGCATTAGAAAATTGCCATATTGAAAATTTTCTGTAATTAGCTGTAATAATTAGTTTAATTAATTAAGACATGTAGAAGTAAAGAGAGTTTGCTCAAGGGCTAAGTTGTTTTTACTGCTCTGTTGTTATTTTTGTCCATAAAAGTAAATATGTAGATATATTTTTTTTCAAATATGAGTTTTTTTCCAAAGTTACTCTGGACATTTAAAAAAAGTAAACGACTCATTGATACCTACTAATTTTTTTGAATTAAATTTCAATCAGTTGAGAGATACTTGCGTTAATACAAAAAAAGAAAACACAAATAAAAATATTTCAACTTTGACACCTTGTATCTTTTTCCACAGAAATATTTTACGAAGATATATTTAGGGAGGAAATATGAAGATATACTTCATATTTCCTCCCAATGATGTTACTCCTCTTCTATGTCCCCTTATTAATGGCCCACCCTGTATATTTTTATCGACACGTATTGAATGACTTCTTCACTTGAATTTACCAAAGCTGGAGGAGTATGATAAAAGTGTTATCTGGCGGTTAATATATTTTAAGCTTTGACTTTCATTGATACGCGAAAGTGAATATGAACTGGATAACTGCACTTCTGTATTTTTATTTATTAAAAATCGTGATGAAATTACTATAATTACTTATCAGAATTCAAAATCTATCATTATAGTTGATTTTCGCCTTGCGCGGAAAAGTTTTATTCCTGGAATGTTTCATCTAGTTTTATTACATTTTAAAAATTTAAACATTTATTTCCTGCCTGCTTCCTCATGACTAACACATTCACTTAATAATAAAATAAACAGTAATCCTATCGAATGTCATTAAAGTTATGAATTTTAAGTACATACAAGCTTTTGAAATAACAATGACACTCTCTCAAAACGGTTTTTGAACTTCTCGAAGTTCTGAGTAGAAACTCATTAAATTTATATTGGTAAGTGAAACAACTGATTGCTAATGTTAAAAGTTGAAAGTAGATTTCATTACAAATACGTCAGCAGTTCAAAAGAAATAGCAAAATTGAATTTAAAGAGTGTCAATATTATTGCAAACGATTGTACATAACATAATATGTATGAACCAATCATCTTCGATGGAAGGAGCTTTCAAAATTATATATCCAAATTCATGTCATTTTAGTACCTAATATTGCGCCATCTATTAGCAAATAGCCCAAGCGTAAACGTTCTTTTTGAGTTCGTTTCCCATTACGCGAGAGTTGGTTTCCCATTCAGGCCAACAAGGTCTCCCATTAGATTGACTAGTCTTAGTGTATATAGTCAAGGATTCTACTCAATGATACGCGCTGCAGAGCTGCAGAACCGCTAAATAATAACAGAAACAAACAGTAATTAAATTTGCATTTTTACAAACACCTGGTGTAATCAATAGGAAATTATAAGCATTTTATAATAAATGCCAATCACAGTAATCAGCGCCGACATCAGATAGGTTGTAATCAACACACTCGGCACAGCTAAAAAGTTGGCAGTTCAAATTCCCGTTTAATACGTTACCGGCGGAATAAGTCGACAGGCGTGCACGCCATCTCTCTCCCTCATCCATATTCAACAGCCATTATCCGTCAGTTACGTTTTCACGATTTAGCGTAGTGGAGGTCTGTTGAATTTCGTGTTTGTAGTTTATAATTGTTAATAAAATTTACTATTTATCTAAATAATCATACTATTGAAGTTGAGTAAAGTGAAGTAGTGAAAGATCACGATTCTCCTCTGCTGAACAGAGCCGTAGAAAAAATTATAAAAGTCGTGAGTAATAGATTTGATTCTGTTTCATAATTAATTGCGATTTGGATTATTTGGAAATATCAACGTACGAACTCAACTTGATTCTGGTTTCAAAAACATAACGAAATGTTGACACAAAATGCGTATGTTTTATCCAAATTTATTTACTGTATAAAATTTTGCGAGTTTTTTAACTTGCATAACGAGAGCATGATGAATGAAGTTTACATCAAAACTCGACAAAACACTTACTGAATACCTTAAAATTGGATGTGGTTTTGGCAACGCTGCTAAGCTTCAATACTCCTACGCGTCATCAGAAAATTTGTAGCGTAACAGGATGCCGATTGTTATAGAATGATTTGTTTATCTTTTGAAAGGTCTAGTAAAAAAAATGTTTTCGATTTTCTGTCTTTATTAGACCTTCTGAATACGTGGTTAAAATTAATGACATTATGTCTGAATCACCCTGTACTATAACAGTTATATACAAGTGCTGAAAAACGGTACTATTTTATCTAATTTAATGATAGCGAAGATAAAACTTAACAAGTAAATGGAATTCCCGATCTTAATCTGAATGAATTTATTTTAATCCTGTTCTTAAAAAGATTAAATTAAGTAGATTAACGGGGGCAAATAATCCTTCGTCTTAAGTTCAAACAATATTTGAAAATTTGCCTCATTATTCAACTTTGTCATTAATAAGATTTAAATTCAAGATTTCTGGCAGGTTTCCATATTATTAATTATAATATTTTGTCACAGCCTCTTTCCGAATCAATTTTAAATCGATAATTGAAGTATTCAGGAATGCAAATTATAATTAAATGACTGAAATTGTCAGCATCGGAAAAGGCTACTATGGCTATATCATATCATATCATCGATATAAAGGAACAATAAAAAGACGACAGAAGAAACTGCCATAAAAAACATCAAAGGCTTCCATGTTCAGCTGGTAAGAAGTAGACAGGACCGTATTTACTTTAGATACCAGTATTCGCTCAATTTCGCCTATACAAATTTAAAATAAAATAAAGTATATAATAATGAATGTAAATGTGACTATTTGAAAAAAAAATGCTAAATACATATGTTGATTAAATTGAATGTTATTATGAAATTTTAAATTATTATTTTCCACCAAGGACTACGAGGAGGTAGGAGCGTTTTCTGCCAGGAGTGTGGGATTAGGATTGGGTAGGATAAGGGTACATAAGGGGAACAAAAAAAACAGAAAGAAAAAAATAACAAATATGTTAAATTATACCTTTCTAAAATAAAGACAAAATAATAATAGAAAACAATTTTACAAAAATATTTTTTAGATGTAATGTACACACAATATATATAAAAACATAATATTTTTCCAATATACAGAGCCTTCATAAATGATTACAAGCCACCTGACCAGCAATTTTGTTTGGAACGGTTATTTTACTTCGTTGGTGTTGGCAATTTAATTCTGGCAAATTTATATGTTCCTAAAAGAATAAGACCAAGGTTATATTAAAATACAATATTACGCGACTGTGATTTCAACGGCTCTGATTGGTGTAATTTATTCTTGACATTTTATTCAACCAATCGGCGATCGCAAAATCTCGCGCATGACAACCGTTTCGCATTGTTGATTATAAATCATTAGGACGTGTGACGTAAAATGGGCTTTTATGTATCTTTCAGTAGCGTTCGTCTTCCCGCTATTTCCCGGCGCCGTTGTTGATTTATTTTATCCTTGCGATTTTCTAATGTCTTGATTGATTTCCTTTGCCTCATTAATAAATCATACATATTTCAAACTAATCAGTTGTTTTCATAGCTAAACTTTTGGTACTTCATCGTATTACTGACAAGTTGTAACAAAAACCAAATTTAAGGTTAATAATATTTTTATTTGAGTTGAGAGCAGTATGCCTTTTACTGTTGAGCAAGATGCCTTTATTTTAATGGATCATTTTCGAAGTGGGACTAGAAATGAAGACGGGATGTGGACATACCCCTTACAATCTTGCATTGAGCAATTTATGACCGAGTTTCCAATTGCAAACATTGACTATGACACATTCTCATACCGAAAGTGTACTATCGTCAAACGATTTGAAAATAAACAATGCATTTGCAACGGAAAATCTACAGGCAGGCAAACTGTACTGACAGAAGATGTTACAACGAATAACTCAAAGTCCTACAAAATCTATATCAAAATTGTCTGCTCAGACATGTATTTTTTTTTATTAAGTTGATGTAAATATTCACAAATTCATTTAGATTGCATTTCTAAAATATATCAATTTTGAAATTTTTATTTGAAACCGATATTGAATAGTTAATAACCAACAATGTTTATTTTTATAACTTTCAGTTGGAACATGTCAGAAGGCTTTAAAAAAACGGTTATATTTACACCCATACAAGGTATCTGTTGTGCAAGAATTACTTCCCGTTGACTATAGAAGACGATTACACTATTGTGAATGGTTTCAAAAAAACATGAATCGTAACTTATTGAACTTATCATTTTTCACCGACGAAGCATGGTTTCATTTATCTGGTTATGTAAATAGCCATAATTATAGAACCTGGGCTGCAGAAAATCCTCATACATTTGTAGAAGCCAGTGTACATCACGTAAAAGTTAGTGTTTGGATAGCGATATCAAGAAGACGTATGGTAGGGCCTATATTCTTCTACGAAACTATAAATGCTGAAAGATATCGAACCCTTATTTTAGAGCTATTTTTAGAACAGTTACATGATGACGAGATGCAAGTAGGTTACTTTCAGCAAGATGGAGCAACTGACACACTGCAAGAGCAACAATTCAATTTTGTGAACAAATTTTATGACAATCAACTGATTAGTGCAGGTTTGTGGCCAGCCACAACATCAATTGTAATTAACATCTGGGCCGGCATTGCCATATTTGCTCCCACCACATTTGAATAAACACGTTTATGCTCAATTCCTGCAGCATGTGCTTCCAAAACTATTAGAGGATGTGCCACTGGACATAAGAGCTAACATGTGGTTTCAATACGATAGTGCCCTAACCCACTTTGGTACTTTTTCAAATTTTTATTTATTTTTTTTTTCTGTAGCGCAAGTACTAAAAATTACTTCAAACTAATCAGAGTACCGTATGTAGATAATATTTTTTGACATCTGAACTGATGCTTCACTTCACGGCAACAAATTTTTAAATTTCTTGTGTTGTTGGGGAATTAAATTCTGTTAATACTAATAATAGAAACAATATTAACAGTAATCGACGATGTTTGCATTAAAAAAATTAGTAATATTTTAAACTATAACATTCTATGATATTTATAGTGTTCTGTAAAAATTTTTCTTAGACTCTTAGAATAAAACTAACTTCGCATGTTCTTTAAGGTTTGGAGAGTATGCAGCTAGCAATGCAGTATTTCAATTTTACAATTTTAAACGTTATAGCAATTAAATAAAGTATTTTATGTCGGATATGTTAGTGGATAATTATGATGAATCTTCAAGTAGTGAAAATGTAGTTTTGGCAGTGCAGCGAAAGAAAGAATACAAAATATTGTTTATTTTCATCGTTTCTATACTTTCTACACTTGACAACCCTGCAAAAAGCGACCGCATGGTAGTTGACATATCTAGTCATCTCGGACGATGATTGATTATCACAGGCGCCGACTTTCCCTAGGAAAAGAGGATTTTGCCTCATTTTTTTCAACATTGAACTAGAATTCCTAAATAAATTTTATATTGTCTTTTAGACCTCCCTGAGCACGTGGTTAAAATATTTGTACTTAGTCATAGTTAACCCTGTATAATAAGCAACTTAACAATAATCAGTGTGTCTTTATGTCAATCCATCCATTGACGGATAATCATAAAAAACTTCTAATTTCCTAAAAGGCTTCCACTTTTCAAATGAAGGAAAGCTAGAATTTTCATTTTAAATAAAAGTTTCGAGTGAGATGAATTCTACGGCCATTCATTTAATTGATGATCCTCCAGAATTGAGCGCAAACTAATTCAATTTTTTTAATTTATCTTCAAAGCGAAAAGAGGATAAATAAACAATATATCTCACTAAAAATGCCGTTATTACTTTTTTAGCGTCATTATAAAAAAGTTCTTATACCCTAAACAGACGAGGTTGCCTACAAACTGCTGATTTTGTGTTAATGGAATTATTTTCGTATTTTGGCGTAATAATTGTTTTTCTGGTATTCAGTACAATTGAGAATACATACTTGTCAAATCTCAAATTATGTTGTGTTATAATTCTGAGGGCAAAATTTATTTTGTGACTATGTGTAAAACCAAAATGAAAAAAAGGAAACTGGCAAATCTAGTACCTTTCATAGCATCCCAAAATAACCTTAATTAAGAAGAAAGCGGTATGGAAGGTGCTAAGATCTTTTCGAGATGTGACTAGCCCGGTCTCAGATGTTATACAGTGCTTTCGAAAAGTAACGAATAAATTCATTATTTTTGAAATTGAGAAGTTTTCGAAAAAACCCATGGCACGTTGATTTTGTTTTTTAAAAAGGCATTTTTTGACATACGACTCACATTTGTGACGTCACTGTTGTTCGTGATATGACGTCATCGACAATTTTTTTAAATAGCAACCCCCAATTTTGTCCATGCCATTTGAATGAGCGTATCATTCTATATACGCATCGTCAAAAATCATGGTTGCCTGACAGTAGTCTTAGTGACCGAGAATATTTTTTATTGCTGTCAGATAAAAACTTGAAATCGTACTTTATTAAATAGTTTTTTTTTGTTTTTTGAGTTATTTATTTAGTTCTTATCTTTTGTTAGGCAAAAGCAGTGCGTTTGAAGTGTTTATTGAGTAGTAACTATGTCATTTTATAAAAAAAAATGGTTAAATTAACTAAACGAGAACGAATTCAAATTCTTTGCATGATCGAATTTGGAGACAGGATGCGCACCCAAAAAGAAGTAGTTGAATTGTTCAATGAAACTCATCCTGATCGACATCCCATTAGCCAAAGCAATATAAGCAATATCGTAACTTTGGACATGTTCCTCATCTTCCTAAATCTCGTCGATCGTCAAAATCAGTAGATCATGAGCTTAATGTTTTGTTGGCAATGCAAGGAAATCATCAACACTTAACCAATTGGCTTTATGAAAAAAGCAAAGTATCATCCTTATAAGGTATGCCTTGTTCATGAGTTATCTGAAGACGACTTTGATCGGCGAAATTAGTTCTGCGAGCAAATGCAAGAGCTATGCAATAATGGTAATAATTTCGTAAGAAACGTAATTTTTTCTGACGAGGCTACGTTTGTTTTGAACGGCCATGTCAATAGGCAAAACTGACGTTATTGGGTTACCGAGAATCCCCGATGGATGAGGGAATATCACATTCAAAGTCCCCAGAAAGTAAAAAATGTGTGGTGCGGCATAGTCGATGGAAGAATTCTGGGTCCCTATTTCTTTGACGTCAACCTAACTGGTGAAAGATATTTGGATTTTCCTCGAGACGACCTCATTCCTGAACTAATAACTTTATATCCAGATATAGAGGGACATGATCTTCCAAGAAATTACATTTTCTTTCAACAAGATGGTACACCTCCCCATTATGCAACTCCTGTCCGTGCTTATTTAGATGACCTGTTCCCGAATCGTTGGATAGGGAGGTGGGGGCCGATTGAGTGGCCAGCCAGATCGCTTGATTTGACACCCCTAGATAATTTCTTGTGGGGATACTTAAAAAGCAAAGTATACGTTACTAGACCGGTTAATTTAGAAGATTTAAAAGCAAGAATTCGTCACGAGATACATCGTATCTCCGAAGTTATTGATAATGTCCAAAAAGAATTTATTATTCGTCTTGGCTACTGTCAGGCAGCCAACGGTGAACAATGTGAACATTTAATTTAGTCGATTTTTTACATAATCATTTTCAGTATTGTGAAAATTAAATTGTAAAATCTTCAAACATTACTTTCTTGAAATTTTTGTTATGTAACACAATAATTTTTCATGATGTCATGATGTAGAATGACACGCTCTTTCAAATGGCATAATCAAAATTGGAGGTTGCTATTTAAAAAAATTGTCGATGACGTCATATCTCGAACAACGATGACATCGCAAATATGGGTCGTATGTCAAAAAGTGCCTTTTTTAAAAACAAATAGCGAATTCGGGTGATCGCGCTAGTGCGCACCAGTGCGCAACTGTCACGGTGCCGCATATTTGACCGATATTGCACGCCGTTAGTGCATTAATGTTTGTATTCGGATGAAAGAGATCTGCACGCGGGTTCATAAGTTTTGTATTCGATTGACTAGTTTTCCACGCTCGCACTTTCTGCACCGTGATTACCGACAGTTCTACTGTTGACCTTCTTTGGAATTTAAAATTTGTCCGTTAAATTCAAAATGGCCCATGGTATGTTTCTAAATTTATTATTGGAATCCGGCAGTAGTAGTGACGAAGATGACGAAGACTTATTGCTAGAATGCTAAATATCAAATTCATTATTTTGCAAACAAAAAAAGGCTAAACTGAAAAATTTATATCGTGTCACACAAGATCATTGTCCCGTCCTCATTTTCTACAGGCTCCCCGTTTTCGTCTGTTACAAACTCCTTAAAGATAATATTTTCAGACATTTCTATAGTTTCATTGCTTATCATAAAAATCTTATTATTTTTGCAGTGCAATATCATAGTTGTAGGTTAAAATCACATTAATGCAAAAAACAAAAACCTTCAACCTGCTTTACCCAAACACGATTCGGAGCAGAACTTGGAAAGATCAAATCGTGCCAGTGCAGTCACGTGATCGTGGTCATGTGCTCGGAGCTAGAACTAACCTCGCTCGGAGCAAGTGCGAATTCCATACGAGCTGGCACGGAGCAAGTGCGTCTCTCCCGAATTCGCTAAAAATCGATGTGCCAGGGTATTTTTTCGAAAACTTCTCAATTTCAAAAATAATGAATTTATTCTTTACTTTTTGAAAGCACTGTATAGTGGGAGCTAGGGCGTGGTTCGGAATAAATGTATGAAATAATTTTATAATTTTTATTTGGATAGAAAAAATAACTACCACCCGGACATTAATATTCAAACTTAACAAATTTTAAATATTAGTGGTTTTACATATGGCTCTAAGCCTCAAAAACTAATATCTTAATCGTAATGACCAAAACGTAATAATAAATCCGTATCTAAAAGAAAATCTGTCCGATGAATAAAATTAAATAATCTTAAAGAAAATGTTAGTGTCTCTCTAAATGACAAACTGTGTCGGTCTCACCAATGACAGAAGCCACCTTGTTTTTACTCCTTGAATGTTCTCGCCTTCTACTTAGGCAACCATAAATTTCTTCCGTCGCCTTCGAAATACAACTTGACCTCCACTATCAGCCGTTTTATTGGTTCCTCAGAGCTGTTTTTCAACTTAGGTCCAAAGTTCAATTCGAACCAGTAATGACAAATGTATGCCCAGTATTAAAACTCCAAAAATCTGAATACAATTTATCTCACTCTTGTTGGATAAACCTCTCCCTTTGAACTTTTAATTAATAATCGACAATAATATCAGTAACAACTCGAGTTCCTTAAATTGGCAATTGACTATAAACATAAAACAAATTTAAAATGTGACTCTATTAATGGAATTTAATACATGAATGTTTTTTTTCCACCCTGTAACCTATGTGTAGATAGCAGCATCAAAAGCACTTGGCATATTTAACTACTTAATTATAGGTTGCAGAATAGACTGTCTGTTTGAGATTCTTCGTTATATGTTCTAAACTGTCAGGAATATTGTAACAGTACTGTTTAGCAGCATATATCTATACAGAAATGATTAAAACGACTATTGAAGATTCAAATATAACACTGAGTTGAATGGCGAAACTTAAATTAAATACTTTTTTTTACTGTTTTAGAAAGGTATTTTAAGCTAATATACATACCTTTCTAAAACACTAAAAAAATGTTACAAAAGCTAATAATAAGGAATATATGGGTAGATATTGTGGGTGTAATTCAACGCAGGTTGGGGCTTTTGTCCACTGAGTAGTTGGTTTCACACAATATTATTAATACCTAAAAATATATTAAATTAAATACCATCGACGTCATCCGGTTTTAAAAATACTACAGTGCTATTGGACGAAAGTTTGTAGGCAACCTCCTCTGTTTAGCAATCTTTAGGAATATAGATCTAATTCAATGGTCAAAAGAGTTCCTGTTTTTTAAATAATCAATAAATGATATATGATTATTTTCAATTTTCGATTAAAAGAATTACTGTTCACATTAAACTCCAATTTTAAGTTATGCTACTGCTACACAATTTACATTCAGATTTTGCAGTATTTGCTCAGACAAAATTCTTGTTATTATTAAATTAAATGTTCATCTACTGTGAAATATAATATTATTATAAGATACAAGATCCTGTATTAACTTTTCTTTGCTTGAAGCAATTTCTAGTATTGACTAATATTTTATACATTTGGAGTCCAATGCTTAATGGGCGAGTTGTTTTGTATCCATCGTATTGCTTATCTGCGTAGTAAAATTGAATTATAGTCCTCACATTTATAGAAAACGATTTCTTTGCGAGGGTAGTAAATGAGTAAGAAATTAAAAGGATAACTGATGATAACAGAATATAGATTAGAATTTCTAATCTTAAGGGTGCCGTGCTCTTGAAATAGTGTTTTCTACAAATACACATAATTTTAGAGATTTAAGAACTTAATAATATAGAGGTTAGAAAATAACAGGTATGCTATCTCATGCCACCTACGAATATTCAAACGTACCTAAGTAAAACGAATATACAAGGTGATTCATTCATAATGTCATTAATTTTAAGAGAAGATATGGAAAATGGCATATATACATGCGATTTATAAAAAATTTAAAACTATATTTATGGCGAAGAAATATTTTTAAACCATTATTTAAACCCCTTTTTCCGACTGTCACTAACCGCTGGGGGCAATTCAACTCGATGTCAGCCTGTAGCGACGTGGTAAAGTTTAAATATTTTCTTATAGTACCTACTTATTGTAATATGTAATTAATGCTATAAATTATTTTTTTTTAATTATGCAATTAACATTAAATTTCAACATAAAAAATATTTAATATTGAAATTAGAAAACTTCAAAGGATCAAAATAAACCATTTTCATTACATAAATAGTGAAATAAAATGCAATACTCACTACGTTAAATTATCAAGAGAGGCTGAAACATTTTTTATATTTAAATAGAGACAATAATTAAAAAAACCTTCTGTCAGCAAAATATAGTCCGATACATACCTATTCAGTGATAAATAATCCGTCAATCCGAGGCTTAACCTACCATATTTAGGTCAATAACCTTGTTCTCCGTGTGCATAAAAATAACGAATTTGATTCAACGTGCGAGCTGGAAGTCATGTATACCCATAATATGAAGTACTAACATTATTTTGACTCTGTCTCTCTCTCTACCTCTCTCTCTCTCTCTATGCCTTATAATTGACCAACGCCCTGTATATAATAAATATAAATTATATTTGCCAGCGAAATTAATTCATCAACTAATTAAGGTATATTTAATTAAATTAAAAATCATAAATAAATGTTTTATTATCTTTTTTCATTGTATCGTAAGGGGATATTTATTGTGTCGTATGGGGATATTTATTGTGTCGCATGGGGATATTTATTGTGTCGTATGGCAATATTTATGTTTTTCTTCAATAGCTCAAAAGCTGCTGCTAATTAACAAATGTGCAAGGGGGTATTTTTGCTCTAAAATAAATGAGATTCCTAAAAATAAAATAATAACCGAAATAAAAACCAGGAACTGGGAAACAGCATTAAAGAACATTATTTTCGCCACGATGAGCAAATAGTTAACAATGATAGCGGAATTCAAACTAACTAATGATTAATCGAAATATCGCACGTATCTAATGGCAAATTGGATTATGTCGGAGTCCTAGTAACGAGGTAAATTTCTGTAGAGCCTCATCATTATTCATATCTTAAAACCCGCCCGTATCACTGTAACTTAAATGACGGTTTTCTTTAGGGACGTCAGAAAATACCAAAATCTGCCTTGAACTATTAAGTAATAACTGTAGAGCCGCAGCCCCATACAAATATGCGTATCCGATGCTGGGGCCGACATATATGAGGCGCTGCGTTGTTTTTGAGGCCGAGATTCTTGACCCACGTAATACCACTTTGCTTCAGTCTCGCTTGAACTGCAACGGAGTGTGTTTCGGCTTGGGCCTTTGATTCAACTTGAAGCGTTGAATAAATTTATGGCCATTATCAAGCTATTTTTTATTATTGTGTGTATACTTTGAAAATAATCACTAGTCGATATAAATGCGTATAAGGATCCGTGGAAATGACGATAGCCGTTATATTAAATTTTCGGTTTCAAATGGAAGTCGCACTAAACAATGGCAGAAAATGTAAATATTGCGTCATTTTGTGACATAAACGAAATAAAAAAAAAAGTTATTTGTGACTACACTTTTCACCATGTGATATTAAAAAACAAAAAGAAGAAATTTTTAACAAAGAGCGCAGTTTTAATTCTACATAGTGAAAACGATACATACGTAATTATTATTAAATTTACCATAAATTTATCCTGTTTTACATTTCGAATTTCTATTACTCAATTATTACGTTATAAAAGATATAATAAAAGAATAGATATAATTTTGCAAAATATAAAAGAAAATGTTCCGGCGACGTGTGAATTATTTATAAAATATGAGTGTCTTCACGAAATAAATAGGTATATATTTTGCCGTGATTTAAATACCCTTTTTTACAAATAAAAAAAACGTATTGTTTCTGTTAGAATTCATTTTTAAGGTTAACTATTTTTCAGTTAGTGCCAAAATTGTTTTTTTTTATTTGCTTATGGATTCATTTGAGCATACCTACCGTTAGAAATCACGGCAAATAAGGATAGAGTTGGGGCACTTGCATTTTGATTTTTGGATTTGTAAAGCATTTTGTTATAAAATAATAAATCATGTAAACTGATAACTATTTAATATTTAAACGGACATTCACCATTATTTGAATGTAAGTAAGTACATTTTTCCTTCACCTACTTCACCCGGCGAGCCGCCACTGAGGTTCCCCCTATTTTTATTATTGCTCGGAGAGCGACCCTATTTATTAAATAAAGTAAAAATTCCTCGTATGTGAGAAATTATTCTTCGGTTACGCGACATAGATGTGTTTTTTTTTATAAATTTAACGCTAGCGTCAGCGAGAACGGGAAAATGTGCAGCCTAAGGCGGTAAAAGTGCCATTGGATGCAATTGCTGTCGACTGCATTTATGAATAAATTGTGAATGTATTTACAGCCTGCTTGAAAGTTTGTTGCAGTCCCTGTGGAGCTTTTCACATTTATCGCTACGGGCTAAGAAACAAACTAAAGCTTTATCCGCTTTAAGTTATAAAGCTAGTTCTAAGTGAATTGTTTTTTTTTTGTGCTGAAACAAATAAAAATGCAAATGTACGATTTGAAGCTATTTCCACTTTTAATTATTTGTTAGAAATACACTTAATTTCAAAAATTATAAAATATATTAAATTAATTTACAAATTTTAATACTGAGATACAGTGTTTATATAAGTTCAATAGTTCCAGCTAATCAGGCTGTCTGCAGTCGAATGTGTCGCCTGTCCTATCCCGAGGAATTTTGTTTATTTTCCTTGACCCTCGTCTCACGGTACGTCTCGGGTTAAGTGGTAACTATCGGTTCTGGGTTTCTATCACGGCCCTTCCTGACATTAGAGTGTCCCACTCTAACAATATACAGGGTGATCGAATTCCTGCCACCTAAGGCAAAAAACAACGATAGCGATTTGTTTTATACAAAAACAAATAAATATTCTGTATCTCATTTCCAACATGTTCGCCAATCTCCAGCTACCTAACCTATGCAAGAATAATAAAACATGGAAACATAAAACTATGTGCATGTTTTTGCCCGGACTAGCTTCATCCCTCTTGCACACATCAGGGCAGCGGACCTCTCTCTCTAGGGCCGATCCATAATTTATAAGGTCTATGGTGGATACATACACGAAATAATAAACATAACATTTCTACATATTTATTAATAACTAATAATATAATAAGCCTAATTAAACAAGACATAATTTTGTGGAGCTCCTGCGCTTTCCAAGTAGAACTGAAACCGGACCAAGATCCGCCCGCATAGTTCTCCTGTCCAGATGGCTAAACCCGAGAAGCGCACTCGCATAGACCATCTGCCAGAGCAAAGACCAGATGCCAACCCGCATTGCTCTGTCCAGGGCAAAGACAAAAAATCTCAGGCCTGTTTGTTTTTGTTCTGTGTACTTACGACGGGCTTATCACTGTAACTTATCCACGGTCGCATATTCTCAAACCCTGCAGTCCCCTTATATGGTACACGTGAACCCATACCACCAGACATGTCAGCAACGTCGTACCTATCATTTTCCAGTACTTTATTCACTCGAAACTGCCCTCGCCGACGCAATAACAACTTGATGCCGATGTTTGGATTGACCAGAACTCGCAGCAGTTCCAAATCTTCTTCCTCATAGCTCGGGCCAGTAATCCTATTTGTATCAGAGTGGCTACTGTTTAGAAGTCCCCGATGGGAAACACGGAATCCTATGAGGGCCTCAATAGATGTTACTCCAATGGCTTTACATATGGAGCCGTTAAATATCATGTATGTCCTGACTACAATTTTATTAGATCGGCACTACTTCGCCGAACGCAAAGTTTCACTTATCATGTCTTTATATAAACTTATCAATAATCTGATAAATGAACCAAGTATTTTACGATTAATACCTTTTAATGTACCACCATTTCGTACTCGTTCATCTTTAATGTTTCATGTTCCTAGTATAGGATCGTTCGCCCGAGCCCGAGCCCCTCTTGTTGCAATGCTCCGACTAGCAAACTCAATAAATGTCTTTACTAATTTAGATTTTTCGAATTCTCAAAGACTATTCCAAAATTCTCTAGTTCATTATTTCCTGGCATTTTCTATTTAATTAAATGTATGCATATGTACGCTTTATTGGGTAATTGATGTATACAGGGGGTCCCAGAAATCAACGTTAAGCCGGAAACGGGCGATAGGCCAAGTCGTGACAGTTATTAGAAAAATATAAAAAAAAATCTTTGTCATGTACTTTTCAAATCATAAGTATCAAAAAATAAATTGGAAAAACTGACATCCTGTGATGATCTATCAAGTCCTGTGACTACAAATATTAATGTTTCGTCAATCTTTTTTTCTGTAATGTAATCATGAATAACCCTTCTGTAAATTACAGTTTAAAATTACAAAATAACTGCCTCAGTTTCAAATAAAATGATGGATTTTTGCCCAACATTAATTTCAAAATAATTACATCACTTTAACCGACTGTACTGTATAAAAATACTACTACACTATTTTGGCAAATATTTTTAAAAGATGGCGCATTTAGTCCGGATTCTAAAATTGCATAATACTTGCTAGATTACTTCTTTGTTTAGGAAAAAATTATTTTTTTTTTTTAGTGGAACCGGATTTCAGGCCAATTTTGTTTAATAATTTAAAATGTCTCTATCTGTTTTACTCACATTGTCGATATGACGTGTACTTGTACCTGTAAATTGTGGTCTTAAAAATGCCCAGGCTGCATTACCAACATTTTAAAAAAAAATTTTGTTACCAGATACATCGTTTAGGTTTTTTTTTTAAACAAACTGATTAACCAAATCTTTTCAAATTGTAACACGGAATTACGTAGCTGTAAATTAGGAATGTCCCATTCGTTATTAAACCCATTATCTTCTATTGTGGCCAGGGAGTATATTATACCGTTCCACCTGACCGTTTCCCCTTGGAAGAGCCACAGCTTTGAGATCATACTTTATTATATGGTTCGCTATAAATTTCGAAAATTCCCCTGACGTAAACGATTTACCTTGATTGCTAATTAGTTGACAACAAACATCAAATATCTTTTAAAGGCCCTATAGAAGCATCGGTATTGGTATTTTTAATAGGATATAGAGTAAATTTTGGAAACCGTTTGGCATTATACGATAAACTTTTACAACCTGAATTACATAATTATTAAAAACTTCTTTCTTTTTTTACTGTTACCTGACTTAACATTTAATTTTTCAGCAGTTCATCGACTACCTCCCTTATCGCTCGATGCTCAGGTTCAGCAAACCTTCTGGCCCTACTTGTAATCGGGGGTCATAATTTTTTTTTTAACTTTACCTACTCTTTGACAGATTTGTGAGTACGCTACTCGTTAAGTAGTGTGATATGTTTCTTTTGGTCATTCACCCCTAAGTTTACCAGTAATTGACTAATAAAGTTTGATTGTATACTACCTTGCGTAAAATATTCCCTGATATAAATTTTATTTAATTAATATCTTGATATTTTGAACTATTAAGAAATTTTTTTGACTTGCGATAAAATTGACATTTTTGTATTCTAATGCCGGTGGCTTCTTAAGCCCCGGTGTTTATCTTTTTTGGGACAATCGCGACTCAAATGTCCGACGGCGCACAGTGGCGCAAAACGCCACTGTGCCACTCAAATTACTGTACACCCCTTAGGGTCGGCCGTTTGAGGTGATTTTTTTTTTAATGTTCGTCATAAAATTCCCTATCGATCCTTCTTTCTCAATCTTCGCTTTGGGTCTTCATTTTCGCGGAATTTGGCTCCAAAAATGGGTTTGCATGGAAAAAACTAGATTTAGCGCACAAAAATGACCCTACGGAACACGAGATTGAGATTTTGTCGGACTTTTTTATGGGGGAATGCTCGTCTTGGAAAGCCCTACAAGACTGTCCACTTAGATTTCGGGAAGAAATTTTCCGTTGCCCTTAAAATGGCCACAATCATCCAAAAATTTTCACATATCAAAAATCGTTCTACTGAAAACTGGGAAAGTATTGGAAAAAAATCTCATATCACAAAAATTATTTGTACACATTCAAGGAATCCGCAAAACTTTTTCCAGAATTTTTGGACTCATTTTTGGACATTTACCAAAATGGCCACATACAGATTTTCCGAATTTTCCCGTAAATGATTGATTTTTCCTGGAACTGTTCGGATTGAAATGTATGATAGTGAAAGTCT
This sequence comes from Monochamus alternatus, assembly GCA_037114965.1. NCBI lineage: Eukaryota > Metazoa > Arthropoda > Insecta > Coleoptera > Cerambycidae > Monochamus > Monochamus alternatus. The sequence goes on from CM073426.1 coordinate 114,034,077, forward strand.
TCAGCATCTACTGGATGCTTTAAACTTCCGAGACCATAAGATTTTATGTGAATCTTTCTCTTTTTGGTAATTTTGATCCAAAATCCACAAATGTTCAAAAATACTGGGAAATCATCTGGCATTCCCGAAACGTTTAAATATTTTGGCTGTCCAAACTAATTCTCAAAAAGCTCAGTCTTTTGAAGGGTTATTGTTATATTTATTATAAATGCCTTGTATATAAATTAATGTAGAATAGTGTATGTTTTTCTAGGACAGATATTGTTTTTGTATATTTTATTTCTTTTATTTTTTTTGTACAGCGCTCGATATAAAAAAGCAAATTTCGACGTTATTTTATGTTATCTCTGTGTGTTGGGAAGGAAATAATCAAATCAATCATTTCTCATTAACAATGAACTATTGTATCCAAAATGGCCACTTTTATCAAAAAATTGAATTCCTAAAAACATGTTCAAAATCATTTGTTTTGGAACCTTTCTGACCTTTTTCAGAATTAAGGGAAAATTCGGAAAATATGTAAGTGGTTATTTTGGTGAATGTCCAAAAATGTGTCCAAAAATTCTGGAAAAATTATTGCGGATTCCTCGAATGTGTACAAATAATTTTTGTGAGATGAGATTTTTTCCAATACTTTCCCAGTTTTCAGTAGAACGATTTCTGATATATGAAAATTTTTGGATGATTGTAGCCATTTTAAGGGCAACGGAAATTTTTTTGCCGAAATCTAAGTGGACAGTCTTGTAGGGCTTTCCAAGACGAGCATTCCCCCATAAAAAAAGTCATTTTTGTGCGAAAAATCTTGTTTTTTCCATGCAAACCCACTTTTGAAGTAAAATTCCGCGAAAATGAAGACCCAAAGTGAAAATTGAGAAAGAGGGATCGATAGGGAATTTTATGACAAACATTCTAAAAAAAAAATCACCTAAAACGGCCCAACCCTAAGGGGTGTACAGTAATTTGAGTGGCACAGTGGCGTTTTGCGCCACTGTGCGGCGTAGCAATTATGGCATTTGCGATAGTTCATATTGTCCCTAAAGCGCTTGTTATATGCTAAGGTGGATATAGAGCACCCGATTAATAAGCTTTTATTTATATTTCTTTCTTCATCTATAAAGCGCAAATGACGAGCTAAAACATTTGGATCTTTAACACCGGCCGCATCGATGGTAAATTTAATTTGACTGTCATTAATTCCGCCCATGATTAAATTAACACGGTCCTCATCGCTCAGCGGAATTTTTAACTTACACGCGTGCTAATTTTCGAAATACATATTCATACAAAGGTTCTGTAGGTTGTGCTACGCAGGCCATAACGTCTCGTTATAATTTATAGAGATTGCGTTTCGGTCAAAAATTTTCTTAGAGCATGGCATTCCATTGTGGCCACGTAAAAAATCGCGTTTGAAGTCCCCTAAACCAAATCTCAGCTGTTCCTTTTCATTTTGCCATGGCCAGGTGGGTGGTTGTTTTATCGTAACATCCGTGTATTAGGGCAAATTCGTTTACAGCGTTTAACCACTAGTTCACTTTACACAGTAATGAGATGAATTCCGGTATAATATTTTTTGCAATTGAGACATTACTTACCTCCAAGTATTGTTTGCTGGCCCGCCGTTTAATTTCACATACAACGGCGTCACCTATCTGAGAAACACTCTCAGCGTCTGTGGTCCTCCTTTCTCTGCTATCGCTCAGGGAGCGCGTCTAACTACGGTACCGGTCGCTGCGGCGGGAGTCTCCACGTAGACGATGGCGGCTACGACTTCTGCCATTCATCCATGTCGAGATCCTCCTCGGGCTAAAGGCGACGACATCTCTTTGGCGACGATGTAGGGTTAGGCTTCGATCTTCTACAGGTGAATCTCCATGCCTTGCACGCAAACTTTTGTGTTATTTCGTCAAATTTTCCATTTTAATTTATTAACACAAGCACATGAGTTCAATTCCCAATTTAAAATAAAATGAATAATTAATGCAATTGTGACTATTTGGGGAAAAACAAATGCTAAATACTTATTTTGATTAAATATTGAATGTTATTATGTAATTTTAAATTAATATTTCCTAAGGACCGCGAGGAGGTAGAAGCGTTCTATGCCAGGAGGGTTGGATTAGGATTGGGTACGAATAGGGTGTACATAAGAGGAACAAAAAAAAATCGAAAAAAATAATAACTAATAAGTAATTATACTTCTTCAAAATAAAAACAAAATAAAAAAATAATAATAGAAAACAACTATATAAAAATATTTTTAGGGGTGTATTTATATATTTATATTTTTGTGATATAGACACAATATATAATAACAATAATATATTTCCAATATACTTCATATGCTACATAACAACGACACCATAAAAACACAGCCAAAAATTTGCTTGTACATCACAATACACTAGCACTAAAATTCGTCAGTCACTTCTAACATCACTTGTATGCGATTCATCAACAGTTATGATGAAACCATCAGTTTTATTTAGTCCAATCAATTGGTGCAGCTTTATATAGCCTATATACAATTTTTATGACATGTCTCTTAGCCGTAGCCTTCGCATCAATAACGTATTTCTTTGCAAAATTATTGCTCTTGAATGATATAATAATAATAATAATATCTCTACCCCTCATTCTAATCACAGGGATTAGCCCAGAAGTCGGAGACTTGTGCGGGAGACATATGCTTATCTTTCTTCAAACTACATCGTACGCAATTTTATTTGAGAAGTTCTTGAAAATTGTTTTCTTTGTGCCAGTATTTGAATCCTTTCTGAAAATATTGAATGGTATGAAACGTTGTCTAATGCTATTATTAAATTTTTGATACAAGCCACTCTGGTGTCGTAAATCCCAAAGATTTAAAATGTATCGGTATCTAACTCGGAAACGACAAGAAGTAACCCTCAAGATGGATTTATTCAGGATATCCGCAATGTGATACTAATAATATAATATATATTAATTAAATAATAATTTGGCCATTTCTGTTGTCCTAGGTCTGGAGCTACAGGAAAATAATGTCAATTCTGGTAAGAGATAGATGGAAATAACTTACAGTACTTTGATGTTCAATGTCACGCGGCGAGAACAGCTGTTTGTAATTCCACTCACTCAGAACATAACACTGAGTACTCACGACACTGATGTAGTATTCATCGCTCTGTTTAAACAGTTATAGTAGGGTATTTTCACCGGTTCTGAGTCTCCCCCCACCACTTTCCTCTTTGAAATGACCTTTGCGGTAACGTATTTGATGACCTTCAATGACATTGAAGGTCACATCAGTTGGTAAATTTTATTTGACCTCTACCGATTGGAGGTCATATCAGTTGGTAACTTTTATTTTGACCCTCCATCAATTGAAGGTTACATCAGTTGGTAAGTTTTATTTGAACTTGAAAAAACCTTGCTCGATGTTGTAATACTAGAGTCTACAGCGCATGCTCAACTCCTATCTCATCATGAATATAAAGGAATGAGTAGGTAGATAGAAAACTCATTTGTGAATAACGTGTTGACCGAGAGTAACATAAAATAAAAAAAAAGATGTATTTATGCAGTGTCTGTGGTAAAAGTTTTACACGCAGTGATAATTTGCGTCGTCATGAAAGGCAGTCTTGTACGCCCATAAGTGTAGATGAACCTGAGTCAAAACGGGTTAAATTAGATCATGATGGTCAATCGCCCGAAATTGTAACAGTTAAATGTTGTAATAAGGATATACCCCGCACTCAAATACATGCACATCGTAGGACATTGGAACATAGAACAATGTCATGTACTCCTAAATCTGATGGTGTACAAATTATTAATACAGCATTTAAGTGTAGAATAATAAGCTACAGAGTTCATAGTGAAGAGAAACTTACAGACTTTGATGAATTTTTCAATCGAGTGAAAGCTAAAATAATAAGTTTGCTGGAGGATGTCATAAGGGTCCATAAATCCATAAAAGTGAACATGGAAACTTTTGCCAATTTTATATTGCAAACTCGCGAGACCTCAGATGTGAAAGCATTTAATAGTTGCAATAGAACTCTCGACGAGTCTGTGGACTTGGATGATGTTTACCAGGAATTTGTAGATACGATGAAATCTCAAACATCTGAATTTGAGGAGAAAGATTCTGGTAAGTAAATCTTATTAGAGGAGAAATTAATTTTCTTTATTCATATAAAAAATATTGTTACAGGTTGGGCCATCGAGGAAATATTGTATATGGAGGTAAATGTGAATAAAAATAGTCCTCTGTGCGGCTCCTCTTATATAAAATTGCCGAAGTTTGTGGAAAATAAGAAAGCGGTAGTAAATATAAAGAATCAGGATGAGTGTTGCTTTGCATGGGCAATAACTGCAGCCTTATATCCACCGAGAGGTCCAGTGCATGAGATGTCATCATATCCACATTTTTCTTCCGTTTTAAATTTGGTAGGTATGGAATTTCCAGTTAAATTAAAGGATATTTCAAAATTCGAATCAATGAACGATATATCTGTTAACGTATACGGTTTGGAAAGTGCATTTGAAAAGAATAAGTTAAAATACGAAATCGTTGGACCTTTGCGTTATGCATCAAAAAAATTGAGGTATCATGTGAATCTGTTATTTATTACTAAGGAGTGTAGCCAAAATCATCATTGTGTAAAGGAATGTGCAATAAGCCATTATTGCTGGATTAAGGATTTGTCGAGGTTGGTTTCTAATCAGATTTCTAATAATGAACATAAGAAGTTTTTTTGTGATGGTTGTATGTCTTACTTTGGTTCTGAAACTTTGCTTTTACAACATCAAAAGCGAGACTGCAATCATATTTATACCACTGTACCTAGTTTAGAATTGCGTGTCGATAAGTTTGGAAAAAGTGTTCCTGAAAACATATTAAAATTTGAAAATATTGAAAAACAGTTGAAGGTGCCATTTGTAGTATATGCCGACTTTGAATCTATATTGAAACCTATGGATACATGTGAACCCAACCCCGAAAAATCATATACATGTAAGACTTTCAGCCATGAGCCATATTCATTTGCGTATTTGATAAAGTGTTCTTTCGATGACTCTCTCTCAAAATTAGTTTTTTACAGGGGGGATAATGTCGCAAAGGAATTTGTACAGCGTTTAGAGGGAGATTTAAGGGAAATTTATAATAATTATTTGAAGAACATAGTTCCAATGACCCACTTATCTGAGGATGAGGAGCGTGACTTTGAAAATGCTGTTGTTTGCAGTATATGTGAAAAACCGTTTGAAAGGTTTCATGTTAAAGTTAGGGATCACTGTCATCTAACCGGGAAAAAGAGACAAGGAGCCGCTCACATGGGTTGCAATCTAAATTATAAAATATCGAACTTTATTCCAATTATATTACATAACATGTCGGGGTACGATGCTCATTTGTTCGTGCGTGAATTGTGCTCAAATAAGGATAAAATTGACGTGATAGCCCAAAGTAAAGAAAAATACATTTCATTTACAAAACACCTTTATATGCATGATTATGTTGGAAGTGATGGTAAAGTAAAGAAAAGTTTTCTAAAGATGAGATTTATCGACAGTTTCAAATTTTTATCCACATCTTTAGAAAATTTATCTGCAACTTTGAATGAAACTCAATTCGATGAAACCCTTAAATACTTTCCAGATAAGGAACATTTCAACCTAATAAGGCAAAAAGGTGTTTTTCCATATAGTTATTTGACGAGCTTAGACAAACTGAATACCCCATATTTACCGTGCAAAGAAGAATTTTACGATAAATTAAATGAAGAACATATATCAGATAAGGAATATGCAAGGGCACAAAAAACATGGGAAACGTTTAATTGTAGAAATTTGGGTGAATATTCCGACATTTATTTAAAATCAGACGTGTTCATATTATGCGATGTATTTGAAAACTTTCGAAAAATCTCCCTGAATACATATAAGTTAGATCCTGCACAATATTATACGGCTCCCGGACTTGCATGGGATGCCATGTTGAGATTAACAAAAATAGAATTGGAACTTTTGACGGACGCTACAATGATACAGTTCTTCAAGAAGGGTATACGCGGTGGAATAAGTCAATGTTCTGGAAGGAAACATGTTGCTAATAATATATACCTTCCAAATTATAATCCAAGTGAACCTTCATCGTTTATTACATATTTGGATGCCACGAATCTCTACGGACACAGCATGTCGCAATATTTACCAACGGGTGGATTTTCGTGGCTAACAGAAGATGAAATTTCAAATTTTAACGTTATGGACATTCCCGATGAAGGAGTTTACGGTTATGCGTTGGAAGTGGATATAGAATATTCTAAATTTTTACATGACATACACTCGGATTTACCCTTTTTAGCGGAGAATATAATACCACCCGGAGCTAAATCAAAAGTTCCAAAATTGATTCCAAATTTAAATAATAAATATAATTATATCATACACTTTAGAAATTTAAAACAAGCAGTGATAAATGGTTTGAAGGTAACAAAAATACATCGCATAATTAAATTTAATCAAACTCCTTGGCTGAAAGTTTACATCGATCTTAACACTAAAATGAGAAATGCTGCTTCAAATAAATTCGAAAAAGACTTTTATAAACTCATGAACAATGCCGTTTATGGGAAAACAATGGAAAATATTGACAATAGAAAAGATATCAAATTGATAACTCATTGGGAAAAAGTTCAAAAGTCGTTTGGCGCAAACACATTAATCGCTCGACCAAATTTTAAATCGTGTACTATATTTTCAGAAGACTTCGTGGCCATACATATGGGTAAATTAAAAGTTCATTATAACAAACCTCTCTACCTAGGCTTTTCTATTTTGGAACTATCTAAAACCGTGTTATATTCTTTTTTCTATAACACCATAAAAAGTAATTTTGGTGATAAAGCTTCACTATTGTATACGGATACAGACTCCTTAATTATTAAAATTTACACTGATGATTTTTATAATTTTATGAAATCAAATATTGATTGTTTCGATACATCTAATTATAAACAAGATAATAAGTTTGGTATTCCCGTATCTGATTCAATATTGGGTAATTTCAAGGATGAATTTCCTTCAGATCCTATAATGGAATTTTATGGTACCGGTGCTAAAGCTTATTATGTGAAATCCGTGAGTAATGAATTAAAAAAAGCTAAAGGGGTAAAGAAATCTGTTATAAAGAATCAGTTGACCATTAATGATTATAAGAAAATCGTAGATCAAGGTGGTTTAATTTTTAGAAAAATGAACTCTTTCCGAAGCGAGTTACATGACATTTATACAGAATTAAAAAACAAAGTAGCTCTTTCTCATTATGATGATAAGCGTTTCATTATTCCCAACACTGTATTAACATTACCCTGGGGTCACGATGATATTAGGTACTACCAAACCGAATACGATAAAAATTTCGATTGGTTCGTAAACGTCATAAGTCAAACGATTGGAATAGATGGAGACAATAATTTAAAATTATTAATTCAGGCTCTAGAAGAAATAATTGAATAACTGGAAATTTTATATCTAAACAATAGTATAAGTATACAAAGTATTGTACTTATTGTAAACTTGTTTGTATATTTGTTAACCTGAAAAAAAAAATAAAGAATAATATTCGTCCATTATGAATTGTTGTATATTTATTTCTATTTTATTTACCCACAATTTTATTTAGGAGTTAATAGTATCACAAAACCTCATTTCTTCCGCATATACAATTTATATTTATAAAATGTGTTGGTATTATTTATTTAATTTTCATATAATACTGTCTATTGAATTTACTTTTAGAATAAAAACTCTCAACCATTCTTCCTAAAATAAAGCATGTCAAAAATTAAAGAGAAATTACATGAAAATCAACATTAAGAATCTTAACATAATTATTTGAGAATTTTTAATATATAGCAACATATCAGATTTAATATACTTTTCAACACTACGCCACAGAGTTTATGTTTTATTCTTGATTGTTCCGAAAAATTCTCGAATATTCAATCCGCCCATCCAGTGAAATATGAACACTGGAGTGATGAATCATTTATTTTATTTGTTCTCGAAAAATCTGCTGAGAAGGTATTCACCAACATTCTAGAACATCATCGACTCAGTTAAGCATGAGCAGTGTAATAGGTAGCGGTAGATAATCATTTATTCTTGCCTGCTTTCTCTCTCGAAAATTCGATAACAGGCACAAGTTCTGGTATATTCTACAGTATTACAGAATAGGCGGTGGTAGGAGGTGGTGGGAGGGTTCACAGAGTATAAAATGGAGCCGTCCTCACGAGGGGTCAACCAGTCTTTCTGTGTAGTTCGAAGTGAAGACATCGGTGAAAAAGTAAAGTGAAAAGTGAAAAAAATGGGCAGAACAAGTACGGTACCAAGGAAAACTCCGACGAGTTCTAAGAAGAAGGTGGTTAGTGTAGGCAAACCAATGCCTCAGATGACACCTGAAGAGCGTCGTCATTTTCAACGCCACAGTGCCAACCCAAGGTCCAACCCAGGCTATTATACTACGCCGAACGTTCTAGATGACCTGCCAGTGATCCCCGCAGACGATATTTTGGCTAGGGCGTTATCAGAAATTCGCGGGGATCTCCCAAATATTGTGTTGTCGCCAATAAGTGACAATGAAGATGATGTGTTTCGACCAAAGTCCCCGCTGCCGAAGGTAAAAAAAATAAATAAACATCAAAGGGTTGAAACTTCTAGAAAATCCTCTGGGAAAGGGAAGTCTTCTGAATTGTGGCATATGTTGCAACAACCAGTACCATCAAAAACATCTACAAGCACCGCCAAAAAGGAAGCCCCACAAATGATAATTGAAACCCGAACGGTAGTGGTACCGCAAGAAATAACGGCACCACACACTATATCGCGAGCTCCAGTTGAAGAAGTTCCTCGGGTATCACAGGAAGCTCCTCAGGAACAGATTCCACCATTTGTGCCCATGGAACTGCAACCAGCACCGGAACCTCAGAGGATGGAAATGGTGGCACCGTCAACGACCACAGCATCTGACGAGGACGATATCCAGTGCTCACAGGTTGGTGAAACAGATGCCATTTCTGCCTTTCTAAAATTCTGGGCAAAACTGAATAGAAGAGAGGCAGAAAGTGATCGAGAAGTTCGGGAGCTGGAGAACAAACTCATCGAAAAAGAGGGGCAGTTGCGGGTGTTACAAGAAGAAATACAGAATTTGCGGCGGGACATTGATGAAAAGAAACGCAAGAAAAGTGAAAGTGAGAGAACGTTAAGACAATTGAGTGAGAGGATGGGTGTTAGAAGATTGAATGAATAGTAGATTTAGATATAAATATATGTAATATTTAGATATTGTAAATATATATATAATCCCGTGTAAATAATAAATTTTTCTAATCATATATATGTTGTTTAAATATATTGTAGATAATAAAAATTAAAAAAAAATACTGGTATGAAAATGTGGGTACATAAACCTTTAAAATACATAAGTTTCATAAACAAATTTTAAAAATTAAGTGTTTACATTTAAATTTAATTAATGAGAAAAATAATAGCATATTTAAATCTTTAAAAACTATCTAATATAAAACTAAAAACTTATGAAATATTATATGAAACTTAGCGTTTTTGTTCACAGTTTGGGATATAATCCCATGTAAATATACATCCTATATTTGAAATAAATTTTTATAATCATTTATATGTTGTTTAAATATATTGTAGATAACATAAATTTTAAATTAAAAAAAATATTGGTGTGAAAATGTGGGTAATATAAACTTTTAAAATACATAAGTTTTATAAAAAATAGGTGTTTACATTTTAATTCAATTACTGAGAAAAAATAATAGTATATTTCAATCTTTAAAAAAATATCTAATAAAACTAAAGATTTAAGAAATATTATATGAAACTTAACGTTTTTGTTCTCAGTTCGGTTACTTTTCACAATCACGTCACTTTTGACTTTACCAATAATAAAACATCTCCAGATTGTACTTTCATTAAGGGGGCGGGAGAAAAAGAAAAGAAGGGAAAGGAAGAGAAGGAAAAAAGGGGGAAAGGGAGGGGAGAAAAGGGGGGGAAAAAGGGGGGAAAGAGAAGAAAAAAAAAGGAGAGCTGGCCGCCAATAGCGGCGAGCGAGTGAGCCCGCCCACCAGCCGCCGCCCCCATCCCCCCCGCACCCATCGCCGCACCCACGCACTCATATTGGGGGGGCGGCGCCGCAGGCGCCGCCCCCAAGTCAACTCCTTGCAGGCACCGCCGGCCGCAGGCCGGCATTTTGAAATTATCGGAGTGATAATTAAAGAGGCAGCGGCGGCGCCGCAGGCGCCGTCCCCTAGCAAATCTTCCGCAAAAGCCGCCGGCCTTCGGCCGGCGCGTTCGGAATGGTGAGACGGAATGCAGCCGGTCGAAGGCCGGCACGTTGGAATAATCGAAGTGACAACTAAAGGTCACCCCTACGTTGACCGATACCATAAAATGATCGGACGGCAGAACCACTGAATAAATAAAAAGTTTTGTGAAAATTACCTACGCATCAGTAGTTTGTTAGAACTTTATGGTTTGGATACATATCAATATCAAACAAAATCTAATATTAGTTGCAATAAGTTTAATTTCAAATTTATTACAACAGAGTAATAATTAAATAAATACACATATCACATTTTTTATTTACAATAAATTAAACCATCTTCAAAATTAAAAATATTCTAAGCAGTGTTCAAAATCAGAGAAAAAAGTGTACAACATTTTGTTTTATTTCTTTTGTGTTAGTACATAAAAATTAAACATTTGTGAAATATTTCTCAGCATTTAATAACTAGTGGTACAGATATTAATGTTTTAATTTATATTTAAATATACTATATAATACGCATAAATAATTACTTATAAAATATTTTAATGCATTTCGTCCTCCATCTCATCATCACTCCGCACTTCAGGATCGTTGCCGATATCCCGCTCTACATCTCCAAACACCTGAGCTAGATTATTCAACCACTCTTCTAAGTGACCTAATCGAATAAAAAATTATTTTAAGAACTACATCCAATTGTTGCAACTTTCTTACCATCTAGCAGATCCATACTTAAATTGTCCGGTGTTGAATCTCCGGACGATGTGGTAGAATCAGGCAGCGGGTTCTCCTCCTCATTTTCATCACCATATATACTGATGGTGCTGTCACTCCACGACGGAGAAGATGGCCTAACGGGTGAGTGAAACGGGAATGTGGTGGAGTCAGCCTCAGCAATTTCTACCTCTGGTGCTGTTCTACTCTCCATGTTTCTTCTTTGTTTTGTTGCGAGATACTGACTTGAATATTTGAGATTCTTATTTATATGTTCTAGTCAAGTGGAGAGGGTAAATATGTACGTTATTTAATGATTATACATATATTTACTTTTGTTTAAGTAGACTAGATTGTATCCAATTATCAAGATCAACACAGTTTTGCAAACTACACACACATTTATTAATGCAATGATATAAACAATATGGAATAGTTTTATTAAATATTGGAGGTGATTCAACCACTTCATCGCAATTTAAGTTCTCAACGTTTATTATATCCTGATGAGATATAGGTTGTATGTCATTTAATTTCTGTCGGAGAAATGTTTCTTTCTGATGTCCTTTTACATATACTATTCTTATGTTACAATCCACTATATGTTTATATAATATATCATTCAACATTTCATAATTTACATAGCCATCATCATATTTTAATCCATGATGAAACCATTTTAAATATGTGGCTTGTCTTTTTAATTTGATATCTAATGAACTGTATGGAACTTCTGGTTTTAACAGATAATGACCAACACATTTGTCACTAATAAATGTAATCTCCTTTGGAGAAAATTCGGGTATATTATAACCTTGTAAGTCAACCACAATAAACTTCATTTTAAATCCTACGACACTGTACTTTCCACTTTGATGGTTTAGATACAATTGAAAGTAATGTAACACTTGTGTTTCCTTATATTTATAAAAAAAAAGTATTACGGGACGCTATATATATATATATATATTGAAAGAAAAATTATAGTTTCAATTCATCTATTTATTTAATATTTACAATGTTAAACTATATATATTACTATAAGTAAATACTTACATTATCTAAAAACTATAACTTACAACTAATCGCTAAAATTATTCAGTTTTTGTCTTTTTCACTTTTCACATAATTGCAGATGACACAAGTCCTTGTTAACCGCACTTGTTCTAGAGGTAGCCGACATGATGAACAGTAAAGCGAACATTCTTCATATTTCGACGTTGTGTGGCAATCATAATGTGTATGCTCATATTCTTCCACACCCGAAAGCCGCACCAACTCCATATAGCACCTGTGGCAAAATTTGTAGTCCGTCTCCGGGTCTGTGCTAACGAGTACCATACAATATGTGTAGCAGTACTGTTGGTTTTTATTAACAACGTCGCCGTTCCGAACTTCGTGGGACCTCATCAATATTTGATCGGGCTCATCGGAGCAATCTTCGACGATGCCCTCGTCCACATATTCAGCTACCTACATAAAAATATTTCATATATTGTTGTTATATTTTAAAAAATATATATATTTACCTCTTCTTCGTCATCTGCAGCTTCAACGACCTCTTCATTGCCCGCATCACCCTCATCCACCTCACCTTCATCGTTCTGCTCGTGTTCATTTACTTCATCCACATTATCTTGAAGAATTTCGCCATCTGCATCTTCAACCACCTGACCTTCATCATCATTTACTTGGTCCACATTATCCACATTATCTTCTTCGACAAGTGGTATACCCCAGGCTTCCTGTTTCACAAAATTTCACAAAATTAGTTTATCAATAAAAAAGACATTTAATAATATTTACCTCCTGCTCCATAGCAGCTAGCTCCTCTAAGAGATCCCAATTAACAAACCCTAAACGAGCCATTATAACTGATTTTTACAAGTACGCAAGTTTTAGTAAAAAGCTGTAGATAACAACTAATCTCTATCCTACCTCCTCTCGGGTTATATAGCGTTTCAGATGTGACGTCACAGATCACATCATGATGTCAAGGTCATCTAGAATATTTCTCAATCGTATGGAATGTTTAGAAGTCACATGAAGGTTATGCATATATAACTATAAGGGTTTGTGGATTTAGGAGGAGTTCATTCTTTTTTAGACATCTCAAATAGTGAACAAGTATTTAAAAAAAATGCCATTTCCAAAAGAATGGGATTCAAAGGTGAAAGTGCAAGTGATTCCTTTTAAAGTGATGAATTTGTATACATGCCACAATTGTTATTGTATGGTACACAAAAAACTTATTAATGATTGTACAGGACTTTGTAATGAATGTTCAAAAGAAAATCGAGTAACCGTAAAAACAGTGGAAACGGATAAATGCAATAAATGTCAGAAATTGAAATACACCAATTTTGGAATTGTTAGGAACCGTTGTGAAAGCTGCAGCATTGAAGATCATCCCCTGAAGGAACGGTGTGGTATATGTATGGTATATAAAGAAGATTGTTGGAACAGAGTCTGCGCTGCTGACAGAGAGGATACATTTTTATGCGAACAAACAGGACATTTATTCGCTAATAAAAATAAACATTTCAAACGTTGCTTTTGCTTAACAAATCATCAACAAATATTGCGAAATGAATTGTTTGACAGATAAAACACTATAATTGTATATAATAAAAATATTTTGTTTAAGCTAGTCTCTTTTTTTACTATTGTCCTCTCAAATTAATTTTATAAAAATATAAATGACAAGCATTTTGTTTCTTTTATCATTTACTACTATACTCAAATTCCTATTTTATATAAGTACAAAAAAAAATAAAACACATCAAATATACTCATACGTTTATTATTATCATATGATAAACATTTTATTACAATCATTTTATACAATATACATATATAGTTACATTTTATCAACATTAAATATCTCCATTGGTTTGTTGAAATGATTAAAACATTGTCCAGTTGTCATTTTAAATGATATACCATTATTATTCACTTTTAGACCAAGTCTGTTTTATTGATCCACGAATTTTGGGATGCGGGAAGACCAAGCCACTTACAAAATAATCTATCACCCTTCCTCTTCAAAATTTTCTCCACCAAATATACTTCCGGAAACTTTGTTTCCTGTAATTCCCACTCATAAAAACATCCTTTGATTGGCTGGCCATACATATCTTCTATCATGTATGTTGTCGGATTTGTTACGTTTATTTTTACAACTTTAAACAGTTCAGTAGAATAATTTGCTGTATATCCCTTCTCGAACACGTTTTTGTATTTGCTTATACGTACTATATCCCCTATATTGAATTTTTGCTTCAAAGCAACTTTTGGATAATTATAAACGTTTAATACAGTTGTTCGTTTTACATCGATAGGTTTCATTCTTGTAGTACGATGAACTCTGTTGTTATATGAATTTATAATCTTAGGTAATATATCAATCCACTTATAATTACCTCTAGCAGAAAACTCTTTATATATCCAATTTTTCAAAGTTCTAATTACACGTTCTACAATTGCTGCTTTTTTTGTACTAAATGTGGAATAATGATTTATGTTGTACTGACGCATTAGTTTTGAGAACTCTTGATTGTAAAACTCGAGCCCTTGATCGCTCTGTAAATTTTTTGGGGAATAACCAGCTTCACGAAGAACATTTTTCATTGCAACAGAAACTTCGACAGCGTTTTTTTTCTTTAACGGTTTGGCCCAAACATATTTAGAATAACAATCAATTACTATGAGTATATATCGATAACCTTTATTTTTGGTTGCAAAATCTTGCATTTCAGCCAAATCAATTTGCCACAAATCTGCAAAATTTTTTATTATGGTTCTTCTCCTTCTAAAATTTTTTCGGACCGGTTTATGTAATTCATTGATAATTTGTCGTTTTGTATCACTAATGAACATATTGTATTCCTCCCTTGTATTCAAACTTTGTAATACGATGATACATGCACATGCATGTGTTGCAATATTCTCTTTTACAATGATCGTTCCTGACAAATGGCACCCTCTTATGATTCAACTGGTTTTGACCATATAGATGGAAATACTAATCTACCTGTATCTTCCGGGGGATGATGTTTCGCAATAAGTTGCTCAACTTTTTCTATATCTAGTGCAAAATCTGACAAATCTTGTAGTAACTTATTATGAGATTCCCAATATTTGTCTTTGTCACTTTTTAATTTATCCAAATCAATTTTCATATCACTTATCGTTTCATCCATCTTAATTTTAATATTTTGAAATATTTTTGTTACCTCATCCACAATTTCATTTCTCTCCCTTTTTATGTAAGCTACCAAGTTATCGGTTATGAGATTGGCTGATTGTTGTACAGCGGAAAGGATATCATTTTTACAGGTATCCATAAGTAAGTTAACATAGTTTAATGTTGTTCCATCCTTTTCATCTGTTGGATCACCAATATTTTTTAATTGTTTGCCTTGAATATCATAATGTTTGTCATTGGTAAGTTTGAAACCGACGCCTTGCGGACCACGATGACCTACACAACCACTCTTTTTTCGACGTCCAAATTTGTCAATGGAGCCCATTATTCCTTTGTGTTCAAATTACAATTGATAAGAAAGAAACTAGTACCTGCTTTATATATTTATCATTCATGAAATAAATGTAATCAATATTCCTCTAATACACAATATCTTCCTCCCTTAGTTCGTCTATTATGGACAATATTTCATTTTCGTGACCTGAATGACCAGCCATTTTAGAACTCCATAATAATCTTAAGCGATCAATTAATTCTTTGGGTTTATTCCAATATATGTAGTCCACCTTTTTACCAGTATAGATTTTTCTCGTAGGTATTATACCCGAACCTTTCATGGATCGAGTTCTCATTCTGCGATGCAACAGCGGTTTTATGACTTCTATATACTTTTTCGTTTTGCTATAGTTATAACCAGATGTTACATCATAGTTTTTGTATGCTGCATTAGTTATATTTAATATTTCAGCAAATATATTTTTATTTTCATCGCTAACCCCATTTCCATCACTATTAAGAGCCGGGGGAAGTTTTAAAAATAGCAAATCGTATAACTGCGGATTTCCTTTATACGTTCGAAGTATTTTATTATTTCTCGAAAAGGAAATATTTTTCCCATGAAATCGAACTTCGGCATTACCCATGGATAGTTTTCCACTATCGGTATCAACACGAACCCCGTACTTGGTATCGTATGCAGGATCGCCGATTCTCACTCCTTCAATATAATTTGAAACAATATTTGGTAATTTTTCAGCATCACCACTAGACATAGCAGGACTTGAAGCTGTTGTTATTGATGATGGTGGTGTTTCTATAAAAGAAGGGTTTTTCATTATTGTTTGGTCTTCCTCAAATTTGGGTGTTTCAACCGTACTAGCACTGCAGGTGGTAACTTTTTTAGGGGGTGTTGCTAAATACTGCTGTGGGGCATGAAATTTACGATTTGTATCCTTAGTTGTTTCAGAAATAGTTTTTAATGGCTTCGTCAGTGGTTCATATATTTTTTCCAATGCAGCTTGATTTTCAACATGTCTATTTTTTATATAATTGAATTTCTTTCGAACAGAATCAGTTGCTTCTATTAATTTCCTTTTTAAATCTATTTCACTAATATTATTTGCGTCCTTGTCAACTTCGACCTTCTTCATTTTTGATGTGTACCCATCGCCACTTCTTTCACAATTAATGTAAAAAATCGTATGCATTATGGATATATGTAACTATCTAAACCTTTCCTATATCTACCTTCATGTATTTCACTATCTTTATCAATAACCAGAAATCCATATTTATCTAACCAGCATTTTGCACACATATCCAGAAACTGTTTGAAAGTAACATCCGGCGACACATGATCTTGAAATATATGATGTAAATTCATTTCGTCTTGCTTGAACATAACTATAAAATTCGAATTGTCTCTAATTAGTTGTTTTGGCACTCTAGAATATGTTTGAGCCAAATAAAAACTATCTATAGATTTATGTCGACCCATACTAAAATATGATCTAATAATATCTTGTTTCTCACATATAACATCATCAAATATAAAAACCGAGTTCGACTTGGCGTCAGAGGGTTCAACGATTTCAACATTATTGTTAAATGTATAAAATCCTAATCCATCAATGGGATTTAAAATCTTTCGAAGATATTCATATTTTGGTTGATACAATGATTTGGAGTATAAATAAATGTTAGCAAAACGTAAACCATGCGGATGTGTAATAAGTGATATCATAACATTGGTTTTCCCACAGTTCGAAGGGCCAATCACCAGACCTCGAATTGTTGAAGGTAGTAGCGGTCCATGGCGTCTGCTGTTAATATTTACACCACTTCCTACACGTTCATCGAAATTATCCACTACAAACGTCGCCTTTTGTTTTACAATCCGCATTGTTTGAGTGTCGGATACTATATAAATAAAAATGAACTGTATACATAATATTTAATTGGCAGTTAGCTTTCTTGGTATTGCGATTCTATAATCTAATAGAATATCAAACAAATATAATTACATTTGTTTATTACCTTTTTGCTCATTTTAATGCCGTTCGTCAGCGAATCTAGACGTAAAGTGTTAAATTCACGAAAAGGAAGGGGATTTATAAATTCTTTAATAAATAAACTACCGTTTGAATTACATTTGCCTGGAGGATATCAGTACTGTGGTCCTGGCACAAAATATCAAAAAAGGATATCAAGAGGTGATCCGGGTATTAATCCTCTCGATCAGGCTTGTAAGGCACATGACGGTGCTTATGAAGATTATAAAGATTTACCAACACGTCATAAAGCAGACTACGAATTAGAGCAACGCGCCTGGCAAAGAGTCAAATCCAAAGACGCTAATTTTAAAGAAAAGGCAGCTGCTTGGTTAGTTACAAACATCATGAAAGCAAAGCGACGTCTAGGTATGGGTTGTAAATCTAAATCCATTCCGAGAAAGAAAATAAACAAAAAGAAGAATATTAAGAAAAATATAGTTAGCTTTGGTGGTGGTATTGTTCATAAAGTACGAGATGAAATACGTAAAGCTGGTGGTAAACGATTTGTTTCTGGTAATGCACGAAAAGCAACCCAATTCGCTTTACAGGCAGCACGAAGATTTGTGAGAACATCAGGGGGTAAAAGAAATATTCGCACTCCCCGAATTATACCTATTCCGAAGGTTGGTGGAATATTACCCCTAATTCCTATTTTTGCAGGACTATCGGCATTAGGAAGTTTAGCCGGTGGAGCTGCAGGTCTATATAAGACTATTAGTGATGTGAAAAATGCTAATCAACGATTATCTGAAGAAGTACGTCACAATAAAAAAATGGAATCTGTAGCCCTTGGGAAAAAAGGTGAAGGTTTGTATTTAAAACCATATCGAACTGGATTAGGACTTTATCTGAAATCAAATAATTCAAAAAACTTTTAAACTCCCTACCTCGAAGACCTCTCAGCGATAACGATATTAGATATTACGCTAGTATTTTAAAAATCCCATATTTTCGAGGTGTATTCATGCGAGATGAACTTCCTGAAAGTGGCGCCCGACATAATGAATCAGCTGTTTTGAACTTAGACAGCTTAAATGGTCTGGGAACCCATTGGGTGGCATACAAGAAAATTGGTAATATTGTTAATTACTACGATAGCTTTGGAGACCTTCCGCCACCTAAGGAACTTATAAAATATTTACATATAAAACCAAACCCACTGCTCAAAATTTACTATAATTACGATCGTCAACAGAAGTTCAATACAGTCTGGTGTGGGCATTTGTGTTTATCATTTCTAACTAACAATGGAATTTCCAATGTGTCCAAAAGAAGAGCGTGACAAAATTAAAAGGATGGCTAATTCATTACGAGCTTTTTCCAAATATAGAACGCTTACAAAATTGACAAAGGAACAATTAGCAGATTTTCCTAAAGAGGTAATGATCACCTGTGCTCCACATGAAATCGCATGGGTATGGGATAAATTACCTGAACATCTAAAAAGCGACATTGATATATTGAAATATCAATACTGTTTGGAACATTACAGTGACGACAATACATCGCAATCTACTGATGTGAATGATGGGCCTGTTCCACGAAAATTTCTATGTTGTTATTGCAATGTACGTGATATTACAGTGGCATCTGAAAATAGGCTTAGTGGAAGAGCTAATATAGTACCATCAATTTCAAGGCAGGAGATACGTCTAAATTACTGCTGTAAACAACAATAAAATATTGTGCTAACAACTTATATACGTCAGTCATGTCTCGTACATTCACATTGTCAGGGCAATCTAGCGTACTAAGCAGCGACTATTACCCTCCACTTGATTTAGATACAAATAGTCGATATGGGTTAGGATTACATGGATTCTATTCCTACAATTCCATATTAAATGTTGATGAGAAAAATAATATTATTGGTTTCAAAATTAAGAACAAATCACCTTCAACTTTTATCCAATTACCACCAGGTGCATATGAAGTAGATGAAATGAACAGAACAATTCAAAATATTTTGGAATCTATTATAAAACATAATAGTAAGGACAACAATTTTGTTATTGATAAATACTTTACATTAAGAGCTAACAATAACACTCTAAAATGTGAAATTATATCCAAATATGACATCGACTTTTCTAATGAATATTCATTAGCAAGCATAGTAGGATTCGAAAGAAAAATATATCCTGCAAATATTTTACACGAATCTACTCTACCAGTGGACATCATGAAAGTTAGAATAATTCGTGTTGATTGCAATATCACTTCCGGAGCCTATGTGAATGGAGAAGAAGCACACACACTATATGAATTTGATATAGATGTTGAACCTGGTTTCAAACTTTCCAAGGAACCACAGAATATTATTTATATGCCTGTAACACCGGAAGGGCGTCAGTTTATCCATAACATTACATTGCGAATATTGGATGATAATGGTAGTCTGGTAGATTTTCGAGGTGAAAAAATTATTGTGAAACTGGAACTAAAGAAATTATACTAAAACAACTATATATAATGGGTTTCTGTTTTAATCATAGAAAACAGTCATCATCTCTACCATCTACAAAAAGTGATAAAATTTCGGACACACACCAAAACAAATCTATTCTACGAAAGAACGTTAAACAATCAACATCTAAGCTGTCAGCTAGAGATCGTATTTTCCTTCAGTCAATTGGATTGAAAGTAAAACCTTAATATTTATAATTATGGCATCAACCAGTGCAAAGTTGGATGTGTTCGATGAACCCTTGTTTGATAATTCATTAGTTAGTCTACATGAACACACCTACAAACCATATGGATCACCATACTATAGAAATTCGGATGAAATACGAATTCCTATTCATTTCCAAGATCTTATTCTTGATATTGCAGAAAGTTACATATATATAGAAGGTAAATTTACCCCTAGCGATCTCACTAAAGTATGTTACTTATCCAACAATGCATTAGCATTCCTCTTCGATGAGATTCGTTATGAAATGGGTGGAGAACAAGTGACTGTTATTCGAAAACCAGGTGTAACTACTACAATGAAAACTATGGTTTCATGGGGTCAAACACAATTAAAACCACTTTTATCGTATGGATGGGGTTTAACAGAAGAAAACCAGGATATTTTGGATAACAACAGTCATATATTTAGTGGAAAATTACCTCTAAAATATCTTATGGGCTTTGCTGAAGATTATACCAGGGGCATCCTCAATGCCAAACAAGAACTTATATTGATAATTGCCCGATCTTTTAAGAATTGTTACATTGGAGAAGTTGACGCCGATATTGAGATAAATAAAATCGAATGGAAAATAAGACACATCATCCCTGAAGATAGACAGAAACTGAAATTGTTAAATCGCATTAATAAAGGTGGTGCTCATGCTACAGTTAAGATGGCGTATCGTATGTGGAATCTATATGAACTCCCTACATTACGAAAAACTGCCTCTGATATTTGGGCTATAAAAACAACTAACAGTTTAGAAAGACCTCGATATATCATTATCGGTTTCCAAAGTACTGATAGCTCTGATAACAGAAGCAAAAATGTTACTCGATTCAGTCATGCAGACATAAGTAATATTCGTCTATATTTAAATTCAGAAGTATATCCTTATGAACGTTGGAATTTAGACTTTGGGAAGAAATTAGATTCTGCAGCTTACTATGCGTACGAAAATTTTCAACGCAGTTTCTATGATAAAGATAATCATGAACCGATGATGGATATTGGAGAATTCCGAAAAAACCCGCTATTTGTTATCGACTGTTCACATCAACAAGACGCCATGAAGACATCCACTGTAGATATAAAGCTAGAATTTGAAACCCGAAAGAAAAACTTTCCTGAAAATACACGAGTGTATGCATTGATAATTCACGATGCTTATATGTCTTACAATGCTTTGGATGGCTCTGTACATACCGGATTTAAGTAATCTAATGAATATCTTAGAAATCCCAATATATTTTTTTTAGTTTTTGTATTTTTTATTATATATAACTGTATTTAATATGATGTATTTTTATATATGTTCTTTTTTCTGTATTTATATAAGAAATAAGTTTACAATAAAAGTATAAAATCATAATTTTATTTTATTTATGTCACAACAGAAAGACAAAAATAATTATTATGATACAATTTATTAATATAATACACTATTTATATAATAATCATAAAATAATATATAAATTACATACAAATTTAATATTATGTTTGACAAACGTCATCGTCATCGTTATCTTGGTCGTCATCACCATTTTTTTGAGGTGCTAGCTTGTATTTTACAACAACTGCATATGGCAGAAAATCGAGCAAATCAGAACAAAGAAAACTTTTTAATCCTATTTCCACCATTTTCTCACAAAATTCGTCCAAATTTAAAGTTCCACTTAAATAATCATCACATATTGAAGCACCACGACGATACATTTTATAATTTTCTTCCAACATTTTTGTCTTTTCAACGGAAAAGTAGTAGCCCATATCATAATTACAAGCATTCATACGATCCATTGCTATACAGTCTAACTCGTTGCTCATTCTTTTGACTGCTGACTGAATGTCGACAGCTTCGGTCCAATTTTGGCTAGCATATTGCATCCACATATTTCCTAATAGTTTCTATAAAAATAAAAAAGAAATTGAAGTCAGAAAGAATATTACACTGAAATATATATATCCATACCATTACCTATTTTACTTATAGGATAAAATGAAGAACAACCTTATATGATAATGACTAGATAGTGTAAATATTTATATAATTATGAAACTAAATTATACTACTCTATACAAGATATTTATTACTACTAGATATTTATAAATTAACAAAATTACAAATAAATTTAATTTATAATTCCAAATTTTATCAATGCTTTACATTTAGCATCTTTAAAGGTAGGTTCACTTTGACCTATATAAGTTATCGTATACTTTTCCCAAGAAGAATTCATTTTCTCCAAACTGTCTTGTGATATATGTTCTGTAACTCTCTTTGGTAAGAAACACTTGAAATCTGAATTATCCTTTTGATCAAAAAGTACAGCTAAAATGCACTTTCCATAACGTGAATTGACGAAAGACAGTTTTTTAATCAAATAAGGTGTATTAATATCCAATGAGGCAATTGATCTCCGAGCAATATCATTAAAATCACCATTAATATTGCTATTAATTTTATTCAAATCATCAATTGATAATGCCATTCTTTTTTTGTTTAAAATTTTTTTAAATTCTAAATAATATCTAGTTAGCAATAAACACAGTAATTGTTCTCACTTTAAAAGATTTTGCCACAAAACAACACAACAATTTACACTACTGTAGACACTAACTGTTAGGTTGATACCAAACGAAATATGATTCTCTATTTTGCTCTCCTCTCTTATATAGTAAATCCCTTCCATTATACTTCGTACGTCACACTGCCTTTTGTATACATACTCCACTAACTATAAAAATTATAGAGGTCAATGAATGTGCATATAACATCCAATCGGTAGAGGTTAAATAAATATCACATCACTTAGTACTGATATGACCTCCAATCGGTAGAGGTCAAATAAAATTTACCAACTGATGTGACCTTCAATGTCATTGAAGGTCATCAAATACGTTACCGCAAAGGTCATTTCAAAGAGGAAAGTGGTGGGGGGAGACTCAGAACCGGTGAAAATACCCTACTAGTTATGTATTTACAAAACTAATTTATAATAAGGCAACGATAAGAGCAATTAAAAGACATCTAGTATATCACGAACGCACAAATTATAATACCTAGGCCCGAAATCACCTAGCATGAAAAGTACTGTCATGACTGTCATGTTCTGCCAGTAAAATAAACAAGTAATATTTTGAGAACGAAAACAGAGTTTTTCGAAATACGGAAGTGCGCGATAGTGATGTGATTTTTGTTATTTTTTATTTATCTATATCGGTGATATACCATTTTTTTATTAAATTTTTTAGAATGATTTTGTAATTTTAGTACCATCTGAAAAAAATATAATTTTCTACACCTAAAAGCCTTTAAAATAATTTGAGAACATCAACTAGCTCGTAAATCGCTCTGTGCCGTCACTGCCTTCCGGGTGCATACCGGGTTGCGCTCGCTACCGTTTACTTGCATTTAGAATACGAAGCGTTGAAGGGCCGTCCGTCGGCGTCGTTAGAAAAGAAGAAAAAGAATAAATAAATTTGAAGGTTTGTTTTAACACCCTGTATAATTAGTAATCAAATCTTAAACTAACTAAAATTTAAAAAGGCTGTCAAATAGGTATATAACAAAACAAATGTGTTTCATTATTTATTTTGTAAAATAATAAATTCATATTTTTTAAATGATTAAGTATTTATCTACATTATTTAAATAATAGCGTTTAATTCTAATTTGAACTCGAATATATTTCGAAACCTACTGATCAGAATGACTTCAAATTTTCTGGTTGACCATACATGCATCATAAAAATTAGTAGATACATTACATTTGGTCAAATTACAAAAACTGTAATTTTAAAAATGAGCCTTTAAAAAAAGTTCTATGAAAGTTTTCCATATTCAGGAAAGTTAAATACGAGGCAATTTTTCTTCAAAACAAAGCGAATAATTTATATAATTAACCCATGACCTACCCTTAAAATGCGTTTTTTCGTAGTTTTTTATTATTAAACTGGAACATTTTCAAAGGAAGATGCGGTAAAAGAAAATGTAATGCAAATTATAAATTTTATGTTTAGTTTCTTTTTTTATTTTTTCTTATTATTTTACTCAATAATATACAGGGTGATTCATTAATAATGGGACCGAGCTTAAGGGCATATTGCTGACCTCAAAATAGAGCGATTAAGCCAAATATGCCTCATCCGAATGTTACTTCTTTTCGATCTACATTATTTTTCGATCGCATCGACCGTATTTTATGAAATTTAGTATAGGGGGGTTTCTTGGTACTAGAAATTCGAATATGTCGACAATTTTGGTGTATCTGCTAGAGGACGCCACCAATGATGGTTTGAACCCCTTTAAATCGCTACGACTTATTTGTGCTACACTGTATCTCATTTTGGACTGGAAACATTTTCTTCCCTATCTTTTCTAGTTAAAAAAGATACACCTTGTTAATGTCGCTAAAAGCAGTGGTTTCTGAGAAAAACGCATCTAAATCTCATGATGCATGCAATTTATCTAAAAGTAAAATCAAAATGGGCCATACTGTATCAGCATAACACTGTGATCAAAATAAGCGAAATTTCATGAAATTTGCTTCAAGCGATTGAAAGATAAGAAAGAAAATGTGATTTATTTCTTCAATTTTGACACCCTATATCTTTGTCATTATTAATTTTGATAGATTTTTGGATTTTTTTGGGATAAGCTAAAATAAATCAACTTATTTTGGACGCAGTATTATGCTATTACAGTATGGCCCATTACTTACGCAACAATTTGATTTTACTTTTAGATAAATTGCATACATCATGAGATTTAGATGCGTTTTTCTCAGAAATCATTGTTTCTAGCGACATCAACAAGATGTACCTTTTTTAACTAGAAAAGATAGGGAAGAAAGTGTTTCCAGTCCAAAATGAGATACAGTGTAGCACAAATAAGTCGTAGCGATTTAAAGGGGTTCATACCCCTTCACCAATAGGTGGTGAGCTCTAGCATATACATTAAAATCGTCGACATATTCGAATTTCCAGTACCAAGAAACCCCCCCTATATCAAATTTTATAAAATACGGTCGATGCGATCGAAAAATAATAAAGAAAATGTGATTTATTTTTTCAACTTTGACACCCTGTAGATCGAAAAGGAGTAATATTCGGATAAGACATATTTGGCTTAATCGCTCTATTTTGAGGTCAGCAACATGCCCTCAAGCTCTGTCCCATTATTAATGAATCACCCTGTATAAAACAATTGTGTTTCCATCCATATATTTATTATTATTATTTGCGAGCTTAAACAAATTATTGATCACTTTAAATATTAATCTGTGACCTCAAAGAATATTCAGCTGTCAACCGTCTTTGATGAGCTATAATTAAAGGAAAATGACCTATTCTCGAATAACTGAAATATACATTCTTTTGGACACAACCAGGAATTGCAAACAGTAATTTCCAAAATATTTCGTGGTATCTAATTTCTAAAATTTTCAATTAAAGCGACTTCTAGTATCCATCTATGTAAATATATTCCAATTCAGAAGATCTTTTAGAGAACTAGTTAGCCAAAGATCATTTTGGATAAAACACCTTTTAATATTTAAAAATCATGGAATTTTTTCAAATATTAATATCCTATATTTTAAAAACACTCATATAAACGTCTTTGTAGACTTTAGTGATATGATTGTTCCCTTATTTAAAACTGTACTGTTATACTTACCATTTGACCATTCACCAGATTTTTTATGAAATGTACCCAAGTTCTGCTTAAATAGATACAGTCTATTGCAATAATAATGACACTCTTAAAACAAATTTAACGATTTCTTTTGAACTGCCGACGTATTCGTAAGAAAATCTACTTTCAATTTTAACAATAGTTCTTAGTTGATCCGCCCACCAATGGAAGTTTAAAAATTGTTTTGAAGGACTGCCATTATTATTGCGAAAGATGCTAAAAATGTTAGAAGAGAAACAAATGACTACAAAGTATATTCGGAAAATTATTTTATTATTAAAAGTTAGAAAAGAGGAATACATATAATTTTAGTTTTGTACATCAAACATTACATATACAATTATTAAAACTAGTTCTGCAAACACATCTAAACATAAGGCACTTTTTGTACTTGATAAATATAAAACCATATGGCACTAGGAATACCCAAATATGCAAGTGGAAATATTAAAAATGTGCGCATAAATATTCACAAAATATTTGAAAGATACAAATTTATTTCACTTAAAAATAATCATTAAAAACAAATAAAATACAACTTCACTTAGATATAAAACACAATTGACGTGATAACTTCGAAAGCACAATCAGAAATTTAATGTAGAAATGGATGTGCCTATTTGGACTATCTCTCACATTATAATTTACCAAGAATTTATTTCTCTTATCTGAGATAGTAGCTTTGTTCTTACAACACCAGAATCAGGTTTCCTGTCGTTAGGAGCATAGGCAATACAACTCAGACAATGCATTTTCAATCTTAAGCAGGCATTAAAAATACATTGCACGTACATCTGAAGTTTCCAACTGTTCTGCGAACAGGGTTAATAAAGATCTCAGACAATAATCCCTAACTCGGGATTATCGGAACATAAAATTTGTGAACCATATATTCTAGGTAAATGGATCTGTTCCAAAATTAAAAGAATGAAAATTCCTGCCAAACATCTATCTATAACTCTAGATTCTTTCAATTCGATGGATTTTATGCACAGTATGTGCAGTATGTTTTAAGAATATATACAAAATAACCTGTATATATGTACAGACTGTATCACATAAGAGGGCCACTCACATGTATCTCGCTTAATATACAAGACACGTCAAAAAACTTTAATTGTTTTTGGTTGCATTTTTGGAGACCTTTATGCTTGTAAAACAAATTTGAGATCCATGGCCAACTTTATGAGTAATAACAAAAAAACCTGTAAAGTGCCCAAACTTTAAGGCTGTCTAACTTTTTTATTTTAAGAGATAGAGAAAACTTATTGGTAATAAATTTTTATTGCAAAATTGATACCTTCCACCTGATATAAACAGATTTTTGAAATATCGTATGTGGTTCGCTGCGCCCTCTAGGCGGATAATTTTTTTTTTATTGAAGCAGGGTATGGCCACAAAAATTGCCTGTTTTTTCGTCTTTCATGCAATATACTACATGTTGCCCTTATCTTTTGTATTTATTACATTTTTTCAATTTTAGTTTAAAAAAATGTACCTAAATATTTTCGTGTTGCTCTAGATAATGTAGAACCTGTTTTAAAGACGCCAACTGCAAAAAAATAATAAACAGAATGTACTTTTTTATGCAAAATACAGATTTTCTTATAATATTATTTTATTGGTTTTCACATTAGAAGCGATTGGGTCTTTAAAATTATATTGACACATACAATGTAATAAAATAATATAAGAAAATCTGTATTTTGCATAAAAAAGTACATTCTGTCTATTATTTTTTTGCAATTGGCGTCTTTAAAACAGGTTCTACATTATCTTGAGCAACACGAAAATATTTAAGTACATTTTTTTTTAACTAAAATTGAAAAAAATGTAATAAATACGAAAGACGAAAAAACAGGCAATTTTTTGCAGCCATAGCCTGCTTCAATAAAAAAAATTTTTATCCGCCAAGAAGGCGCAGCGAATCACATACGATATTTCAAAAATCTGTTTATATCAGGTGGAAGGTATCAATTTTGCAATAAAAATTTATTACCAATAAGTTTTCTCTATCTCTTAAAATAAAAAAGTTAGACAGGCTTAAAGTTTGGGTACTTTACAGGTTTTTTTGTTATTATTTATAAAGTTGACCATGGATCTCAAATTTGTTTTTATGAGCATAAAGGCCTCCAAAATTGCAAAAAAAACAATTAAAGATTTTTGACGTGTCTCGCATATTAAGCGAGATACATGGGAGTGGCCCTCTTATGTGATACAGATATATATGTATATATATGCAAAATATTATGCGCTTTTCATATTTAGGTTACCCTACTAATCACAAATAAGTAGCGAGATTAAAATTTAAAGCTAGTAATTGTATTAAACTAAATGGCACAGGCAAAGTAATTTGAGGCATTCAAAATCAGTTACACCAGGATTGTAGTTAACCAGCAGAGTAGCGCATCTTGGTGGTCGTCACTTCCTAAAACACAAAGAATATAATCAATGCAATTTAATAATACTTAAGACCATACTGAATTTAGAACCTAAATAATAGGTATACGGTTTTTAACTTTTGCAAATAATTAAATCAGATACAAAATTTTTCAACGCAAATATGAGTAACAAATTGTTGCAGCTACCGATTATTTCCGTTGTAAACCCAAAAATAATTTAATAGGGGAAAAATTCATGAAATACGACATATCTGTCAATTTTTAAATTTTTGGTCATATCCATTTTAAACTATCCTAAATCCAACGGTGCACTCCGATTTGAAATTTTTGCGGTAGAAAAAAATTTGAAGTAGGTCTTGAAAATTTCATTCTGAAATTTGGTAAGTAATGTCATTGAAGCTGTATCAATGAAAAAGATTCTTTTAAATCGATCAACAAATAAGATTTTTAGAGAGACCTTTCCTGAAAAGTTATGTCCTTCCAAAAATTAAAAAAATATATACATATTTTTCTTTTTTCTCTTCCATACATATCAAACTAAAGAAATCAAACTTGGTAAGCCTTATCTGTCAATAAAACTACACTTTTTGAATTTTTTTCAATAAATAAAAATAAATAAAATTACACTGACATTTGTTTCTATGGATTCCATTGCAAGAACAGGCCATTAGATCTTTCGGCAAAATACATTCGCGTTAAACAGCTCATCTTTTTAAAAATACACATTTATTTTTTCTTCTTCTCATAAATCCTTAATTTTTTGAAAAAAACTTGAAGAAAAATTAGTAAATGAAAGAAAAAGTTGGTAAATGCTGTTTAGACATATTTTTGAAAACGAAAAAAATGTATCGAAAAAGAAACCCTTTTAAAAATACTTCAACGTTGGAAAAATGTCAAAAAAGTAGTTTTATTTAATGTTCACCAAATTTGGTTTCTTTAGTTTCATATAAATGGAAGATAAAAAAAATAATATTTTTTTGAAATACGTATTTTGAAAGATTTCTATACCTAAAAATTTGTTGGTTAGATCGCTTTTAGCCGTTATATATTCGGTTTACTTTGATACCGAGTCGCATGACATAAACACTACTGTTATTTGATAAACTCTTATATTATTTAGTTCTCAAATGTCTAAAATTATGTATATTTTTAAACAACACTATTTCAAGAATACGGCGCCTTTAAAGCAAACATCTTTCTAAAGGTTCTGTACATTGCAAGCTCTAGCATTACATGTTTTCACATCGTAAATTTTTAAAATCAATCAAAAACGACACCGCCGCGATATTGAACAAATTTCTGAACAAATTGAATTTTAATGCAGATGAGCCAATCGCTTTTCAAACTTAATTAAATTAAAATTGATTTACACAGCAGCTAACAATCATCAACGTTAATTCTGATATCGTCATAAACACAGCAGAGCAATTTACATTCCACAAAATAAATTTATTCTTTTATCTAACTGTGCTTTTACACCCTTCGTTAAAAAAATGAAGTGGTATCGACAGAGGGGTGCACTAAAGCAACAGTTCACTGCCTTGTTGAATAAACTTTCTTTGTCTCTACATCACGCTGTAACAACCTCCGTTAAATAGGAAAATTCCTATTAACGCAATTAAAACATTACTGAACTATTATTTAATTGAGGGAAATGTTTAATTATAAAAACGGATCGATCTGCACCTGAACAGTGTTTGTTTACGAACATTGACAAGGCAAAAACCAACATTTAGTCAAAAGTTAATTTCCCCAGTTATATCGAAAACGACATTTTGAATTAAAAGTTTGTTATCAAATGCGAAAAAGCGAAAATCAAACATTTACACTAACGAAGATTGGTGTGCAAACTGACAAATTATCACATTTAGGAAATTAGACACCAATTTAAACTTTGATAATTAGTAAAGCAAACCTTTGTCTTCTCTTTAAGCTTCGTTAATTTAAGTTGTTTGAATGGCCAGCAAAAAGTTGCTTCTGCCTCTACTACTATGGAAGACTATGATGAATGTAAATAAAATTACATTGAGAACACAATATACAGGGTGGATCTAAATAATACCGAAAAAATATAAGAAGGTATTCTCTGACTGAAATTAATAAGGATCTCTGGTATAATTTTTTATACCCTTTCCTGCAAAGTTACACTCCTCCAAAATTTCCAAAAAAATATTGTTTTTTTTTATCTTCCATTTAAAGAAAACTAAAGAAACCAAACTTGGTGAACATTATCTGTCAATAAAACTTATTTTTTAACTCTGAAGTATTTTTGTAAAGGTTTCTTTTTCGATATATTTTTTTTTCATTTTAAAAAATATGTAAACAGATTTTTCATTCATTTACTAACTATTTGATCTCTTCAAGTTTTTTCAAAAAGTTGCGGATTTATGAGAAAAAATAATAAATATGTATTTTTGAAAAGATGAGCTGTTTAATACAAATGTACTTTGCCGAAAGATCTAATGGCCTGTTCTTGCAATTGAATCCATAGAAACAGATGTCAATGTCATTTTATTTATTTTTATTTATTGAAAAAATTTCAAAAAGTGTAGTTTTATTGACAGATCACCAAGTTTGATTTCTTTAGTTTGAAATGTATGGAAGATAAAAGAGAAAAACATTTTTTTTTTAATTTTTCGAGGGGCATAACTTTTCAGGAAAGGGTTTATTCAAAAACGGTTTTATTTAGATACAACCTGTATACAGTGACCCATTTAAAAAATTTATCTAAAAGTGTTATTTGTTGACCGATTTAAAAGATTTTTTTTCAATGATACTGCTTCAATGACTACTTACCAAATTTCAGAATGAAAATGAAATTTTCGAGACCTACTTCGAATTTGTTTCTACCGCAAATATTAAAAAAAAAGATAAACGATTTTTTAATTTCAAATCGGAGTGCACCGTTGGATTTAGGATATTTTAAAATGGATGTGACCAAAAATTTAAAAATTGACAGAGTATCCCTGGATGGGAGAAACCACTCTTGTAAGAGGGTTAACTAAGTACAAAAATTTTAACCACGTGCTCATGGAGCCCTAAAAGACAATATAAAAGTTATTCCAGAATTTTAGCTCGATATTTAAAAAATGGGGCAAAACCCTTTTTTCCTACAGAAAGTATGGCGCCTATGATGAGTATAGACTCAGATGGCTTGGCTAAGATACATAGTTGGCATTACATCTGTCAACAACTACCATGCGGTCGTTTGCAGTATTTCTAAATGCAGAAACGACAAAAATTAACATTTTTATTAGTAATAATACTTGATACGTAGGTAACAGTTAATCCAGTTAGCTCCAGTATTTTGCATTCGTTTTTCATTATTTGGTTACAAACTGGTAAAACTACATTTTCACTCACTACCGATAAACACACTTCCCGTAGGTACAGTTGTTAGATACAATGCCTATGTATTATAACAAAATCGAAGAAAGGGGTGGTGGTAGGTAGGTTCTACTAGATAACAGAAAACGTTTAACACCCGCGGCAGTCTTGTCCCATAACCTAGAAAAACAAACCGGCGAACTATATTGTGGGAAAATATCTGTACCCGACACATATTCCTTTATTTATTAACTATAAAACGTTTTAAATTAAAATAAGGCACTAAAAACTGAAGAAGAACACAAAACTACAACATAAACACAGGAATTAAATTATAACATGACAGCGAACTAACTCGACTGGACCAGAGAAATGGAGTAGGGAGAACGCTGTCAACGAGCTTTGTTTACTTTGGGATTTGTTGTGTTTATAAATATATTTTTTCGATTTGTGAATATTTGAATTTAATTATTCTGATCTTTGTGTTTCAATATTGACTGTTAGTGTAAATTTAAACATTTTACCATGGCTAGTTGTGCTGTGAGAGGCTGCTTCAATAATAGAAAATTTTTACGTGAAGATATCAGTTGTCATACGTAAGTTGTTAATTGAGACTAATATAACTTGAAACTACGGCATAATACTTTTTCTTTACAGGTTTCCTAAAGATGATTTGCGGAAAGAGTGGCTACAAGCATTGGGTAAATCTAATGAAACATTTGTGTGGTCGAAAAATAAAATTGTTTGTTGAGAGCATTTTAAAAAGGAAGACTTTGTAAAATTGTCTGGTAAAAGATTATTGAAGCCTAATGCGATACCTTCACTGAAATTAGGAAAAGTTCAAATTGATGCATTTGACACCTTCTCGTCATCCAATATATCAGTACCTTCGACAAGTACTGTAGAATCTTCTTCATCAATTATACAAGAATCAGCATTATCGACAGATTAAAATATAATTAAAACACAAAAAATACGAAAATGTAAAATAGTAACAAGGTAAATAAATTTCAAATACATTAATAAGGTATTTAAGCAATAAAAATCAGTTAGAACTATTTAAAATTACTAAGACATCATTATGGTTAAGAGAATACCATTTATTTGAGAATTAACTCGTGGTAAACTGATATTGAGATATTTTTTATCTATCAAAATTGTAGAAGTAGATGCCGTTCATTGCCCAGGTTCGGAGAATGTTTAAAGGTTTTATAGCAAGCAACTTTAAGGAAAAAACCTAACTGGTGAGTTGTAATTAATGTCAAAGTTTTTATTTTTATTACAATCTTTATTGACATCGGCTAGCTGGGCCTCTTTTTTATTCGGAACCAGCAGATTAGCTATCGTTAAAAAGCTAAAAATTACCAGTTATGGCCACACTGCTGTTGTTTTTCTTTTTGTTTAGGTGCTGACGAATATAGGCCTGGGACCTACCATTATCATGATAGCTGAATGTTAAGGCTTTTTCCAGGGCTGTGGTATTGTAATATCTTTTGTGTGTTACTATTGATTTAAGTACCTATATTTTGTGTAAAGAGTTTAATTTATCAACAGAATTACAGATATTTGTTTGCATCGGGGTTTTCTCTGCCGTGCTCTTTTCCCCTGTGAATTCAACGCTGAGTACGACACTCTAATTCTCATTTATATTCCACTCAGTCATTCATAGTTATATATAATCAGGTTTTTGTTAATAATCTTCATTGTCGACAGAAAATAAATAAAGTAGGTGTATTTATTCTCTTTATAATCTTCCCCTTTCCCCTAATTTTGTACATATCCAAGGTAAGTTAATAAATAAAAGAAATAAAAAATAAACACAAGACGTACGTAAATTTTAATTGTAGCTCTAGTAATCTTTATTATTTTGCTTTGCAAAATAGAACAATGATATTTTCATTAATTTGAGTTTTATTGTCATAGAATGAAGTGAGCCAAACCACCCATCCTACCTGCTATGCTTTGCTTTGAGACGCTGTCCACCGTTTGCCAAAATTGAGTTATACGAACTGATTGACAAGACAGAGATTTACGTAATTTTTTCATAACTTAAAAATAGTCATGAGCTAATTTGTTTAAATTTTTTTTTATTAACATACCGCTTTCAGGCGTAACTGAAAAGTGGTATCTACTAAATGTTTACACTAAAAGTAACGCATAGCGATAGATTTTTTTTATACAAATTGTTAAAAAATTAGTTTAACTTTCAATCTAAAGGAGATTTTTCTTATAATTGATATTATTATTATAAAAAAAATCATTTTCAAAATATTTCAATTTTGAAAATATAAGTTTTTTTTTACTTCAACATCAATTGCTGAATAGTTACAAAAATAGTTTTATTTTTTAACAACTTTTCATACGATTTGCTGCGTTAAAGAATGTTGATGTAATTGTAAACAGTCCTGGTAAGTATAAAATATTGATTACTCCCTGTATAAAATTTGACATTTGGGTTAGAAGATGTCAGCGCCCTACATTAGGAAGTTTGCGCATGTTGACGATCATTCTCCCTACTCCATTTCTCTGGACTGGACCGACTGCCGACTGTGGCCAACTGTGGCCGACTGTTGCATGACGGTAGCTCACTGGTTGCATACTCTGATTCTCGCATTGGCGGCGTTAAATAAGGATTTAATATAATATCGAAAAAAATTTTTTTTCGCTTTATAAATAAGTTTGGAAATTTTTTGAAAGGAAATTCTGTTAATTCTTATTTTTTTCTATCCCCTCTTAAAATATTTGTACTTAGTCATAGTTAACCCTGTATATTGTTGGTGTTGAAATTTCAAATCCATAAAATCCAGTAAGATTTGGAAAAAACTGATTTCTTCTCACCAGTAAAGTGCTGTTTCTGTATGAGATACGACAAAATGTTATTAAAAAAGTTTTTGTAGAATGAAAAACTGAGACTTTTAAATGAAGTAGCAAAAATGAGACCACATATTCCTTAGGTGAAAATAAATCGATTTAACCTAACATACCTATATAATAATAATGCCTTTATTTCATACCAACAGAATATGATAACTACAAAATATAATCAAAATAGAATATATAATATGTGGAAATGAAAATCACGGAGCGATATCCCATAAGTCACATAATAAAACTGATACAGAGTGTCAAAGTAAAAATTTTATTTTCGATATTTGTAAATAACTTCTTAAGAAATCCAAATATTTACATGAAATTTGTAGGGGGATTTTGAAGGCGAGAAATTCAAATTTGTTTTTAATTTTGACGTCACTGGTAGAGGGCGCCACTTGTGGCACACCATGTTTTAAATGGAAGAACTTTTTGCATCTTTGTGTATCCATGTGACTATCGAAACAATCGATTCTCCTACCTATTTTATTTGAGAAAGGTATACCTTGCTGAAGTCTTTTTTAAATTTTGCATGTCTCCATAATTTACCGTTCTGAACAACTTTTTCAAGTAATATTTTGCTGTATTTTCAGTAGAAAAGGCACTTTACCTGATCTCCTAACAAGATAACAGGTAGGAGCAGCAAAAAAGTTCTGCCATTTAAAAGAAACATGATACCCTATAAGTCGCGCCATCTACTACTGACGGCAAAATTAGAAACAAATTTGAATTTCTCGCCCACAAAACCCCTAATTTATAAATTTTATGTAAATATTTGCATTTTTAAAAAAAGTTATCTACAAATATTGAAAATAAACTTTGACACCTTGTATCTTTTTTATTATGGAACTTGGGATATAGGTAGGTATGTTAGGGTAAATCGATTTATTTTCACCTAAGGAATCTCTGGTCTCATTTATGCTACTTCATTCAAATTTGGCGGCTAGGCTAAATATAGACACGTCGTTAAAATATAAGCTACATATTTAATAATCTCATACGCAATGCTTATTTAAATCTAAAAATTTATTTTTTAGATTTGAATATATTTTACTTACAATCAGACATTATATCAATAAAAAAGTGAAAACTTTATTTTGTAAGTCATTGGTTTTGTCCAGCTTTAATTTTTGTGATGTTGTTTATGGACCCAGCGTTGATTACAGAGATGTACAAAGAATTGACAGTTCAAAGTGCATGTCTCAAATTAATATTTGTCATTAGGAGACGGCGGAGTCTCATACAAGTTGAAAGAAGTTTATGTTTTATGGGAGACTACTGCGCTGCTTATAAACATCATAAAATAATAAACTCAAAAACCCTTCAATATTTATATAACAAAATTACGTTCAGAAGTGATGTTCATAATGTTAATGTTAGATTTAGAGGGAGATTAACACCTGCTGCTGATCATACAGAATTGTTTAAGCATTCCTTCCCATATCAAGTAACGAAAATTTATAATAATTTACCAAAGTCCTTAATATTAGAACTTGTCGCTCGATTCAAAAAATCTTTTAAAAAGAGGCTCTTGCTCCTTAAACTGTGCTTAGTTTATAAATAATTATTGCATCTCTATTTTGTTATATTATTTAGGTTATTCACTCAACTACGTACATGTTTGAATTTCTATTCATTTTAGTATTGACGTTTATTTAACACAGGGTGTTTCAGGAGATGTTATTCTACGTTCAATATTAAGCAAACAATTCCCTATAAACTTAGGCCTGAAAACGCTTCGTTTATGTGTATATACAGGATGTCAAATTAAAAAAAGAATACATTTTCTTTAATAACTCTCGACTACTTGGAGTTAAATTTATGAAATTTTGTATGCGGAGGTTTCTTGGGACGGGAAATTCAAATGTTATGTACAATTGGCCGTATCTCCAAGAGGGCGCCACAAGCGACCATTGGGATCCTTTTAAATCGCTTCAACTTTTTTGTGCCACGGTATATCTTATTTTGGAATAGAAAAACGTTTTTCCTTACCTTTTCTACTTAAATAATATATACCTTATTCAAGTCTCTAGAAGCAGCCGTTTCCGTTAAAATGCATGCAAATTATGTATTAGAGTGAATCGAAAGTTATGTACAATTTGTTTAACGATTTTATTTTTGCAATTCTCACAAAAAATGTATGCTGTTTTTATTAAAAACTAATAGTTAGTCTTTAATTTGTTATGTCTTGTTTTTTTTTTAGATAAAAGTAAGATAGCACTAATACGTAATTGGCATACATCATCATCTTTAGATGAGTTTTTAACAGAAACGGCTGCTTCTAGAGCTTCAATAAGATACACATATTTTAAGTAGAAAAGGTAGAGGAAAATGTTTTTCTATTCCGAAATGACATACACAGTGGCACAGAAAAGTTGAAGCGATTTAAAAGAATCCTAATGGTCGCTTGTGACGCCCTCTTGGAGATACAGCCAATTGTGTATACAATTTCAATTTTCCGCCCAAGAAATCTTTGCGTACAAAATTTCCTGAATTTAACTCAAAGTAGTCGAGAGTTATTAAAAAAAATGTAATTAATTTTTTTAAATTTGACATCCTGTATATCCCAGACGAAGCGTTTACAGATCTAAGTTCATAGGAAATGTTTTGCTTAAAATTTAACGTAGATTAACATTCTGAAGTATGTACATCTCCTCCTAATACACCCTGAATATAACAAATTGTGCTTTTGTTTAAGGATACTGTCAGAGATTGTGTTGCACACAGTCAGCTGATCTTCGGCGTTTTCTTTTTTGATTCACTTATTACTGTTTTTTTTTGTGCCATATACAGTGTATTTTTAAGGTGAATTATGAAGAAATAAAGTTCCTTTATTATTATTGAAGATCTATCATTGAAAAAAATCTTCAGAAATATTAGGTATTGGGAATGGGGTCTAAAATTAAATAAAACCAATTTTTTGGCAAGTCTACTTTTCGGTTGTATTCAAGTCTTCTTCTGGACAAAACAAGAAAAGTTTTTCGCGTAAAATACAAATACATAAAATGAGGAATAAATTTAGTACCTAATATGACATATTTTAGAAGACACAGTAGTACATTACTTAACAATGTACAGAATAATGAAAAAAATCGTCCAACAAACGAAACTTTTAGAGAGGTGTCCACTTTTATTACTCTGTATATGCAAATGTGATATAAAACAATGTGCACTCTAAAAAATCCAGTATGGGGTACTACATATAAATTGCTAAACTCATTTAAATAGAAGAAATTTATGGATCTACTGAACCGTTTTATGTAGTTTCAGGTTCGTGTTATATGTAGGGGTCTCTACCAGTAAGTTTATTACATAAAATTGATATATTATGTGTCTGCACGATCCCAAAGCAATATGCTACAACAGCAGAGATCTGATAAAAATAACCATGACTTTTTATAGTACACTACTTTATTAAAATATTTTAAATAATAAAAAAATATTGTTTTATACAAACTAGTTCTGGAGTTAAATGAAATAAATGAAATGAATTATTTATTTACTTAGTTATTTATTGAACACCAAACAGGCTGTAATAGCCTAATTACATGGAATACTATTTTTTTTACAAAAATAAGATATAACCTAATCTACGCAAGCACGACTACAATATACAGGATGTCCCAGAAATCAACGTTAAGCCGGAAACGGGCGATAGGCCAAGCCGTGACAGTTATTAGTAAAATATAAAAAAAATCTTTGTCATGTACTTTTCAAATTATAAGTATCAAAAAATAAATTGGAAAAACTGACATCCTGTGATGATCTATCAAGTCCTGTGACTACAAATATTAATGTTTCGTCAATCTTTTTTCTGTAATGTAATCATGAATAACCCTTCTGTAAATTACAGTTTAAAATTAAAACATAACTGCCTCAGTTTCAAATAAAATGTTGAATTTTTGCCCAACATTAAATTCAAAATAATTACATCACCCGACTTTAACCGACTGTACTGTAAAAAAAATGTACTACACTATTTTGATAAGTAATTTTAAAAGATGGCGCATTTAGTCCGGATTCTAAAATGGTATGATACTTGCTAGATTACTTCTTTGTTTAGGAAAAAAATATTTTTTTTTTAGTGGAACCGGATTTCAGGCCAATTTTGTTTAATTATTTAAAATGTTGGTAATGCAGCCTGGGCATTTTTAAGACCACAATTTACAGGTACAAGTACATGCCATTTCGACAATGTGAGTGAAACAGATAGAGACATTTTTGTACGTATACATAAATGTAAATTTACTATTTGCAAAATGAGACTGTAATTATTCATTTAATGCTTCTCATACACTATTTTACAGCACAACCAAACCGTACACATACTTAAAATATCTCGTACTGCTTTAATTTTAACTGCATTACAATATTTATAACTCACATAATTGCATACACAAGCCGACCATTACTGGATCAGGACGCTGTAGACGTTTATTAAATTTACACAACTGTACACGATTTTCTGCTAAAATTACAAAGTGAAATAGAAGTATTACAATATATTATGTGAATAACAGGATTATTACACTTCTTAGGTACTTATTATTAGAGCGGAGGTTAACATGCGTTTGTAATTTTTATCACCCTGTATATAGAGGTTTTAAAATAATATTTCGTAATTTTTTCAAAAAGGAAGTGTCGATCGAGCAAAGATTTTTTCAAGAATAGTTGAATCATGAAGATGTACTAGGTAATTCCGTGTTACAATTTGAATAGATTTGGTTAATCAGTTTGTTTAAATTTAAAAAAAACCTAAACACTGTATCTGGTAACAAAAAATTTTTTTAAAATGTTGGTAATGCAGCCTGGGCATTTTTAAGACCACAATTTACAGGTACAAGTACATGTCATTTTGACAATGTGAGTGAAACAGATAGAGACATTTTAAATTATTAAACAAAATTGGCCTGAAATCCGGTTCCATTAAAAAAAAATAATTTTTTCCTAAACAAAGTAATCTAGCAAGTATTATGTCATTTTAGAATCCGGACTAAATGCGCCATCTTTTAAAAATACTTGCCAAAATAGTACATTTAGTAGTGTAGTACATTTTTATACAGTACAGTCGGTTAAAGTCGGGTGATGTAATTATTTTGAATTTAATGTTGGGCAAAAATCCAACATTTTATTTGAAACTGAGGAAGTTATGTTGTAATTTTAAACTGTAATTTACAGAAGGGTTATTCATGATTACATTACAGAAAAAAAGATTGACGAAACATTAATATTTGTAGTCACAGGACTTGATAGATCATCACAGGATGTCAGTTATTCCAATTTATTTTTTGATACTTATGATTTGAAAAGTACATGACAAAGATTTTTTTTTATATTTTTCTAATAACTGTCACGACTTAGCCTATCGCCCGTTTCCGGCTTAACGTTGATTTCTAGGACACCCTGTATACATCAATTACCCAATAAAGCGTACATATACATACATTTAATTAAACAGAAAATGCCAGGAAATGATGAACTAGAGAATTTTGGAATAGTCTTTGAGAATTCGAAAAATCTAAATTAGTAAAGACATTTATTGAGTTTGCTAGTCGGAGCATTGCAACAAGAGGGGCTCGGACTCGGACGAAGGGTCTTATACTAGGAACATGAAACATTAAAGATGAACGAAATGGTGGTACATTAAAAGGTATTAATCGTAAAATACTTGGTTCATTTATCAGATTATTGATAAGTTTATATAAAGACATGATAAGTGAAACTTTGCGTTCGGCGAAGTAGTGCTGATCTAATAAAATTATAATCAGGACATACATGATATTTTTTAAAGTAAAGGTATCTCACAAATTTATTTTTATTTGTTCAATTGAGCTCAAATAATATTGGGGCTGTGTTAGCCAAATAATTGAAGAAAATTCAAATTTAGATCTGACTAATGTAAAGTATAGAATGTTTAATGTTTGAATATTTGTAAAAGCTGAAGTTTGTCGGATAATAAATCCTAACATTCTATTCGCGGAATTTATAATACTTTGAATATGGTCTGCAAGAGAAAGATCACTGCTATATCTTAGGCCAAAATCCTTAATACTAAAAGTTCTGTTTAATAAGTTACCATTCATACAAAATGGAATTTTGTTTTTTTTGCGACAAAAAGAAACTATATGGCATTTCTTCAAGTTAAAATGCAATATATTACTAACACTCCAATTAACAATACTATCTCAATCTCTCTGTAGTGCCACACAATCTCTAACTGTTTTATTTTTTTATATATAAAACTTTAAGTCATCAGCATAAAGTATACATTTTGAATGCGCACAAACAGTAGGAAGGTCATTAATAAATAATACAAATAGTAACGGTCCCAAGTTGGAACCTGAGGCACCCCAGAATTGGCATGATACTTACTTGCCCAAAGTATTTCCATTGTGTTTAACAACAAAACGTCTGTTGTGGAGATACGTTTTAAGTATCATTAACTTTGTCAAACGCTTTTGTAAAATCTGTATAAATTGCGTCATTTTGATGTTTTTCCTCAAATGCCTTATATATATCATTAGTAAATAAAAGTAAATTGGTATTAATTGACTTCTTTGCAATCCATGCTCTGAGATATTTTTTTCTACATGATGATAAAGTTTAAAATGTGTTCAAATAATTTAGCTGGAGCTCATAAAATTGCTATTCCTCTATAATTTGATATATCCGATTTATCACCACTTTTGTAAATTGGAGTATATAGAGCTAACTTCAGAAAAAATTTCTGATTCTATAATTAAATTAAAAATATGAATCAAAGGCAATCTTAACCATTCCTGACGTTCTTTCAAAATATAGGGTGGTATACCATCACTACCAGCTGCTTTTTTTGGTTTCAATTTTTTTATTGCTAAACTATAATCTAAATAATCAATTTTATTTAAATTTAGAAAGTTATTATGATAAGCCTTGATAGTTGCAAGAAAATTAGTAGTATAAGAAGATTTATCAATATCATAAACAGATGAAAAAAATTGTGCAAAAGCTGTGTCATTTTCAGTAATATGATTGAACATTGCAATTGTTATTAGCTCTCCTATTATTGACAAATGTCAAAAAATGCCTAGAGTCAGAAAGTAATTTATTTTCCATATTGCATATATAATTTTTATGAGCTATACGAATCATAGATTTTAATTTCCGCTTGCTTCAATATATTTTTGCATAAAAGTATTAGAAAACAATTTCTTTTTCGGATATACATTTTTTTCATTCAACAAATTTTTTTTTGTTTAGTGAACCAAATAGGATATTCTTTAAAATTAGAATTAAATTTATACTTAGGTACACATTTTTCAAATATTGCATTTACAATTTCATAAAAAACTTATAACGCTAAATCCACATTATATTTTGTTTCAGGATATGAGAGCAAAACCTCACCGTTTTCAGTAGAAAAATCTTGGACGCTGAAAAAGTACAGGTAAGAAATTTAAAAACAGCATACAGGGTGACCGGAATATGAGTACCAATACTGAAAATGCCGACTAAAAGCAAAAACAATGTTTTAAATGTTTAAACAGAATAGTTTTTCTACAAATACATTTCAAATATACAAAATACAACTACAATAAAATGCAAAACTGTGTACACAAAGTTGTAAGTTACAGGTACAAGAATCCGCAAAAAACTTTTTAACGTAATTTGTTGTTCGCGAGAAGAGCTGTAAGACAAGCATTCACGGTTAAAACCGTTTTTGTACGACCAATTTATTGAATACGTCTACTAGAAAGTAAACGTATATATGTGCTCTTACGTTTTCTTGTGAAAATAGTGGTAACTTTTTACAATTCCTGCTAAATTGTCTTAAAATTTCATACATACATATAGCTTTCTCTGATACTATTTTCTCAATTTGGTCATTCATTATGATAGAAAATGTCTCACAATTGCAAAATATGTACAAAATTAATTACAAAAAGAACGCCTGGCCTTCAGTGCCTGGGTTTTTGCCAGCCGAGATTGTTTATTATTACAGAACGATTTAGACAACTTTTCAAAATAATGAGTTAGTAATAAGTTACATCTTAATTTTAATAAACGTCACTGTATTTCTTTCACTAAAAATGTTACACCAATTAAATTTGATTATAGGATAAATAATGTAAGTTTTGAACGAGTAACGGAGATTAAGGAGTATTTTTTTATTTTAAAATGAGTTTTACATCTCATATTGATTATTTGGCTCGTAAGTGTAATACTATGCTATTTTATTATAAGAATATGCAAAGATTTTAGGTCTGTTGAGCTATTAAAACAATGTATTTTGCATATATTTACAGTAGATTGAATTTTGCCTGTGTCACATGGAGTCCTTATTACGATGTACATATATTTCGCCTCGAAAGAATTCAATATAAGTTTTTTAAATTTCTCAATTACAGGATTCATGGACTGTATAAAGTTCATGATATCTCGTCTACTTGTTTATTATTTGGCTTAATACCTTTAGAATTTTGTAAATTTCAGACGGACCCGATATTTTTATATAAGTTACTAAATAATTTTATAGATTCTCCCGAGTTGTTGTCATCATCTTACCTTTTCATGTACCAGTTAGGGAAACACGTGTTTTGTCTCTTTTTTATACTGACCATAGTAGAACCAACTTAGGTCTAAGGCTAAATTTGCTTTTTCATCGAATGTGTAGGAATGACGACAGATACTGTTCAAATATTGATATTTTAATAACCCCATAAGTCGTTTTAAACGGAACATTAAACGTATTAATTATTATTATGCTGTTAATCCAATAATATAGTTGTAGTAGAGTAATATATTTATATTATGTCACTTGTAAGCACACTATGTACT
Organism: Monochamus alternatus; assembly: GCA_037114965.1. NCBI lineage: Eukaryota > Metazoa > Arthropoda > Insecta > Coleoptera > Cerambycidae > Monochamus > Monochamus alternatus. The sequence goes on from CM073426.1 coordinate 114,077,471, forward strand.
ATGTACTTCTTATTGCAGTTGTGGTCACTGTTTTGGGCTTTTAACCTGTTTGTAAAATAAAAATAAAATAAAATAAATAAATAGAAACGTTTCTCCTTGTGCTTTCATTAAAAATATGCTAACAAGAATTTTTCATTTTTTACTGTATTAGAAAGGTATTGTCACGGAATTTGCCCCACTCGCACCCATTTCGACGACTGTGGTATCGCGAAATGCTAGATTGCCCCTACGCGATTCTAGTAAACAAACAAAATGCCGTGTATCGAGGCGTGACTGGAAAAATGGATAATCGACGAGAAGAGTTGGAGTTGTTCAAGAAAATGGATCTAGAGATGCTACAAAATACCTGGAATATTCGTTGGGTCTATAAAAGAAGCATAAACGGCCGAGACAGTGAGTTTTGAATTACAGTCTTGAATTGGAGTGTTTAGTTGGAAATTTCCTGGAGATTCAAAGTGATTTAGATAGCGATTAATTAAATAAGTGTTTAGTTGAGTTGTAATTAGTGTTCAGTAGTGTACTGAGTAGTTAATAAAAATAAGTGATTAATTAACAGATTGTTTTTTTCTGGTAATAGGAAAAGACGGATTGGGAAATCCGTGACAGTATTTTAAGCTAATCAAATCTCCTACAGTTCCTATCAATGAAGTCATATGTATGCTCCCTGATATCAAACATCTAGGTATGCTACTGAACAATTCCACAGACAAAGCGCTATTAAATAATTATCTAAAAACCTGGTTTAATGAAAACATTCTATAAGTTCACTTGTGAAACTGTTGGAAAATTCAACCACAACTTAAAGGAGGTCACCTGAATAAGGAATCCTAAAATTGCAGAAATAGGCCAAATCTCATCTATTGTGGTTGAATTTTCGAGCTCCAACAGTTTCAAAAGTGAACTTAGATATTTATAGAATGTTTTCATTAAACCATGTTAGTAAAGTTAGCTAGATTAATTTTTATTAATTTTTTAATAGAGCTTTGTCTGTTCATTAGCATACTTAGATGTTTGGTTATCAGAGATCATACACAGGACTTCATTGATAGGAACTGTAGGAGATTTGATTTATATTAGCTTAAAATATCTTTCTAATACAGTAAAAAATGTTACAAAAGCAAATAATAAAGAATATATGGGAGATATTGTGGGTGTAATTCAACGCTGGTTGGGGCTTTAGTCCGTAGATTACTTCACACAATATTGTTAATACCTAAAAATATATTAAAATTTTTTCATTTATGCTCTTTCCATAATTCCCTTTAAACCACTTATTGAAACTATTATGTCATTTCGTAAAGTTCTTTATATTTTTCAGGAATCATTGAAGAACATTTTATACGTATTACGTTTAAAAATTAATTTACAAGTTTGGTGAATATACGTGACACGAGACAAGATATTTTGTTAGTTAATATATAATAATATGCCGCCCCCTCTCTCGCACAAGTCTTCGACTTCTGGGCTAATCCTCGTGATTAAGATGAGGGGTAGAGATATTATTATATTATTATTATTACTTTCATTTTGAGTTAACACAGAAGAGATAATATAAAGTAAATAATAATTATAAATGAGCAAAGTTATAGAAAAATAATTCGAAGAAAGGGATCTGAAACTAATAACAGGTTTGGTATACACCACTGAAGTCATTGGTGGCTTTCTTAAGACACAGGCCAAATATGCCATAATAACTTTCTGTTTTTATGCCATGTTAATGATGTGAAGTTGTCAAATACTGTTTATCCAGTCTTTCTTATGGTGATATGTACAATCGTTTGCCATAATAATAACTCTTTAAAATGGATGCTGCTCTTTTGAACTGCTGGCGTATTTATAATGAAAGCTGCTTTCAACTTTTAACACTAGTTCTTAATTGTTTCACTCACCAATAGAGATTTAATGAAATTTCTACTCAGAACTTCCAGAAGTTCAAAAACTGTTTTGAGGGAATGTCATTTTTATTGCACAAGCATGTGTACCTAGACATTATATTAAATTACTCTCTACACATTTTGTTTAATGGTAACAATTTTTTAAACAACGACTTCAATAGTCAAGAATATCAACTAAGGTTCGTTTCTTCAAGTTGGAACGGTATTTTAGCTTTCAGATAATACTTACGTATAATTTCATATGATGTGATTGTGCTTAGTGACATTTTTGTTGATGGTTATAAAAAAAACTATAAGTACAATTCATATTCATATAATGGTCGTACAAAAAATAGTATAAAGTATATCTCGAACAGCAAAATCTTCTCGATATTGTCGTCGATCGGTAAACCCTCCTTACTGTTCTTGATACTTAATATACTATTTAGTCTAATAGTTTTGGCTCAATTCGTTTCTTGTCTTAAGCATACGCAGTGAAGAAAAAATAGCCATCAGCTGATTCTTTTCAAGTTCAAGAAACTTTTCAGTTCGGATCAAATGTTCTTAAATAAGTGTGATGAATTTTGTAATGCCAACTAAAACAAAATTCTCTAGGCAGAATCGTTGTTCATATTTCCGCATTCCATTGTGTTTTTTAATGGAAATTACAGAAAGTTGAGTGAAAAGCTTAACAAAGTGAACACGGATGGATTATCAATTATTGCAATAGTTTTTGTACCTACATTTTGTGAAACAAAGGCCAATCTAAAGGTACTTTCGCTTTCAAACGTTGGATGCGTAGCACTAAATTCAAGAAACTGTGCACTGTGACGACCAGAACAGTGAGTCAAAAAACTTGTATAAGAAAATTTAGTGAAAATATTCTGAACTGGAAAACCGGTTTAAAGTATGTTTAGGTGTATTTGCGATTGTTGAAACACCTGACAATTGTAGCTATGTGATGTAATTTATTATAAAACAATTATAATTATCATACAGCAGCCCTCATATTCTGGACACCCTATATATTTAAGATTAATTTTATTGTTTTATCAAACATATGCTTTAGAGTGACGACACAGCGGTTTGTATAAAACGAATGTATCTCTTATGTTTAAACGATACAATTCCTGGCGTCTATGACAATTCAGCTATCCAGCGGTAAACTGCAAGCTGCTTATTTTCAGCACAGCAAGCCGCTTTATGCCGCGGACTACTGGCTATTTTACAGCCGTTTCTTTTCCCTTAAACCTTAACATTATTTTTTTGTACCCTGTGCTCTGTGTTGAACACAAATTAATAATTATTGTTTTAATAAGTATATATTTTCGTTTCCAATTTGAATCTTTATAATTTAATAAAACTTTTCATAAACATAAACAAAAGTAACCTACAAATAAGTGTCAGAATGACAATTTTTGACATCCAAAATTGAGTTACATTTAGCGCAAGCGATCCAGCCAAAAAATTTTCACTGATTTTTACAGGTGCTGAAATTCAGCGTTAAGCTACATGCAAGGAAGCGCTTGCTTGTGTTAGACACGGGGATTTACACATTTCTCAATGCTTACGGATTTGCTATTATACATCATTTAACTTTTTTATAATTTTTTAATAAATTATAGTAATTTCTAAGTAAAAGTCTGTCGGCTGTCGAGTATAAAATCGCCGTGTGTGTCATCCCTCTACATCATCCTATTAAAAGCATCTTGATAATGTGCAAAATTGAGTTGTGACTGACCCTGCCAAGTTTTGGTCATATATGCAACAAAAGAAGGACACTTCTAGAATACCTGGTTCAGTTACCAATAACCATAATATCTTTGATTCCCCGGAATCTGTTATGAATGCTTTTGCTGATTATTTTAATAGTATTTATTCCGGGACTAATATTATAATTAACGTAGATCTTCATCATGATGAAACAAATTTGCATAAACGAGTCTAATTGAAGAAGAAATATTAAAGTCAATTATGAATTTAAAAGACAAAATCACATCAGGTCACGATAAAATACCATCTTGTCTCGTGAAAGATTGTGCAAGAGTTTTTTTATAACCATTATCTGTTGTGTATAATTTAATATTAAAAACATCTACGTTCCCTGACATATGGAAATTGTCGAAAGTGTGACCGATTTTTAAGAGCGGTATGGAGTCAAGAACTATCGACCGATTTCAATGTTATATAATTTTTCAAAATTACTTGAGATAGCCATGTACAATCGTACATATCCTGGTACAAAAACTTTAATATCGTGGAATCAGCATGGTTTCATGCAGGTATATTCCACGGTATCTAATTTATGCCTACTAACACAATTTATATCTAAAGAAATTGACTTGCAAGGACAGGTGGATGTGATATACACTGATATTGCAAAAGCTTTTGATCGTGTCAATCATAAAATTCTTTTACAAAAATTTTGTATGTTGGGTTTCAGTCATAAATTGTGTAGCCTTTTCGAGTCATATCTCCTTAACAAAAAGCAATATGTTTCGTATTTTGGACACAATTCTTATATTTTTACAGCAATTTCGGGAGGTCCTCAAGGTTCCAATTTAGGGCCCCTGCTTTTTTTATATTTTATTAATGATCTCTCGTCTGAGTTGATCTGTAAGAAGCTACTATTTGCTGATGATATGAAGCTATTTAGTAAAGTATCAGTTATTGAAGACTGTGAGGGGTTACAATTACAACTCTTAGGCAGCTGGTGCACTAATAATTGTCTGCAATTGAATATAATGATTGCAAGATTGTAATTTACACTCGCAAGTTGCATCCAATAACACATTGAATTGAAAAATGCTTGACAGGGTAAATCTACAAATGACTTAGGTTTGTTTGACTCAGAGCTCCTATCCACCAAGCACATAATGAGGTCACTTCATCTGCGTTAAGGATGCTAGGCTGTATTATACGCAACTGCCAGTCATGAAACTGCTTTAAATACTCTTTATAACTGTTACATTACATCTAAACTCAAATATTGTTCATTGGTGTGGTATCCGCAATATGATTATTTAAGGCTTTCTTTAGAAAATGTCCAAAGAAGATTTTTAAAATTTATGTCACTTAAAATAGATGGTTTTGATCCAGAGAGAGAACCCTGCTTTAACCACACTATTTTAGCTAATAGATTCAATTTCGCTCAATTTTATTCAACTTATTTCATAGCAAATTAGAATGTTCGACTCTGTTGTGCCAGTTTTTTTTCCATGTTCTTCGTGTAAATGCTCGTCAAAATCGTACATTTGTTCGTGTCAGGGTGAGGTCAAATTATCTTAAGATGTCCCAGTGCATATTATGTGTCACAATTTTAATATAGTATCAAATTTATGTAATGTTAATTTTAGCAACCTCAATCAGATGGTTGCAGCTCTTGGTCTGAGATTTAGTAGCAATATTTATTTTTCTAGTTGTTTGTCTTTTGTAAAATATTTGTCCTTTAAATGGATTTTTATCTGTTGGGCAATAAAGATAATTATTATTATTATTTAACCGACAGGGCTGCTGAGGCTGCACAAACCGCTGTGGCTGTCATCTCCCTTTAATTTAATTAGTCAGCATGCCAAACAAGAATTGATGATTAAGTAAGGTCAATAGTAGTAAAACGTTTGCGAACAGGATCCCACTACCTACACATTGTTTCCTTACACCTCAAGTAAAAGCAGGGTTCCAAGTTTTTCAGCTATAAGGAAGATTAATGTCAGGCGACTTGCGACAGTGAAATATAGGCAGGAGTTTGTTTTCTTTTGGTGAATAAGAAGACACCGCAACAAGATCCACAATTTGTCAACCCGATGCCCATTACTTTCATTTAGTCCCATTAATTTCCCATCACATGGGTGTTTCGATATGTATAGCCGTTCTATACAGATTAAGCAATTAATTACTACGTTTGGTGTCTGCTTTATGAATGAATACCTAAATATTATCCTGAGGATAACGACTTTCATTAAGAGTCGAATCGACATATTGTTTGTAGGGAAAACTAATAGAAATCTTTTAGAAATTATAAATATGTAGGTCTTTTCACCTGTTAAAAACAATTATGCGTGACATATGAATTATAGTAGGTGAATTTCCCTATAAATGAAATCGAAAAGAGTATACTTACTTATCAGTATACTCTTTTCGAAAAAGACGTAATAGTGATATGGCGAAGAAACTATTTAAAATAAATATTAAAAGATCAGAATCTGGATCGAAGAATATGTTAAATTTTGACGAAACATGGATGCATGCAGGTCATACGGAAAGCGGTACGATGTAATATAACATGTGTTAATGTGTGACCGTTATAGTCACAGTGCTAGTAACCAAAAGTAAACAGTGTGTATGTATTCTAAAGCCTTTTGTCCTTTTGAATGCGGAGTTCGCAAATATTTCCGCGATTTATTTAATGGTGGAAAAATCTCTACTTGGAAGAAATCATTTTCATCATGAAACTGCCATGGTAGATTGTCAGAAGCTCAAAACAAATTTATTAACACCACATAATAACGAAAGTAGTAATAATAAATATTTACAACAGAAGTTGCAAAATTCGTGCAAAAATTCGTAAATTTCGCGTCGATTAGGACAAGGCTTAAGTGCCATATCCGGCGAGTGCGCATCAGGTAAGTGTAAGTGGGTGGTGGTGGTTAACCACTGTCCAAAAGAACGGCATCCTAATTTGTAGAGCATGGCACAGGGGGCACATATAAAGTAAATTGTTAATGTGCTAGGTTCAGTCGAAACCTATTTTTGATAATTTTGTGTGCTTTGAACTTTTCTCAAGTGGCACGCTTAGGTAATCATGCCTCCCTCACCGTAGTCATCTCTGTGCTGTGAATTAGTCACTATATTATTTTCGACCTTGGGTAATTGATAATACAAGATAAAAACTTTAAATTTGGAAATAATTCTTATGAATTTTATTATTTAACGCGTTATATACTGTTTGTACTAAAAAATAATGGATTTTATGTTATGCAATTATTTTTGTCATTTTTTTATATTTTTTTCGTGATCGCCTTCAAATTTAGTATGCCTATGAAATGTTGCTCCTCGCACGCTGCGTCCGTCGCGCCTGTCAACAACCACTCTCTAGATTTTCGGCCGCTGGCTATAGTCTTTAATATTAAATGAATGGATTTTGACACCTGCCACCGCCTGCCACACATTGATCAACGTTTTTCTGCCTACAGTATTTAATTGAATCAAATATCATCGACAAGTTGGCATCTCTTCTGAAGTGTATCAAAACTTTTTTTATAAAAGCAAGATTATATTACGTTCCCCAACTTTTGTTCGCTGTTAAAGTTTCTTTAATTTAATAGTAATGAAAAAACTCTAGCTACAAAAATATTCAATGTTCTGTAAACAACTAAACTTGTAGGGCAATCTCAAGTTTGTGTAAAAAGAGGATATAAACGTATATAGTTGCTCCAAAGAAGTCGTAGGAAAAGAACTAATTATTTTAATTGAAAAATTAATGAAGCCCTCCTTTAGTCTATGATTCAATCCAGAAATGTTAGCGGTTTTTCTGTTTTATGAGCGGAAAAAAACAGAACCAATCCAACACAATTTTTTCGTTATGGTAAAAAATTATTACTTCGTTGAACAAATTCGGTTAGAAAATAATTGCCCGTCCTATGTTTTCATTTGGTGCTCTTGGATAAACAGCAGATAATTATTTCATTTCCATGAAACTCTCATTAACAATATTTTATACATTGAATAAAACATGATTTTCAAAACTTATCGACGATGTAGGCTCTGCACAATTTGCTTCGGTAAGAAGAAATAATTTGTAATGATTTTGTATACAGTGCTTTCGAAAAGTAACGAATAAATTCATTATTTTTTAAATTGAGCCATTTTTGACACTTGAAAAGCCAATGTAAACACTATCGTAAAAACGTTAATACCTCGTACAATCAAATTTCAGTATTCGGAAACTACAGTAGTCGAGCAATGTAATGATTCAAGATACAACTTTATATTTTTTGTCCCAAATTTTTTTGGATAAGTTGTGAATTACCCTGTAAATATACATACAATGCTTTCGAAAAGTAAAGAATAAATTCATTATTTTTGAAATTGTTTTTAAAAAAGGCACTTTTTGACATCGACCCATACTTGTGACGTCATCGTTATTCGAGATATGACGTGATCGACAATTTTTTTAAATAGCAACCCCCAATTTTGACCATGGCATTTGACACAACTAATATGTGCTCTAAATAATTAAAAATACACAAATACACTGAACCTGTATACTTACTACCTATATTGGCATTAATGCTCTCGCCTAATTAAATGTTTGAAAACAAAAGTATTTTTTTTATTTTACTGTACACTAATTAAAACCAGTAGTGCTATAAAAAATTATAGCCGCCCTTAAAAAATATGTACATTGTAGGTACCAATGATTAAATATTCGTAAACATGTAACTAAATGAACTAAATACGTTACATGTCAAACATTTTTCCAACATGCGTAATTTTATTTTCATGAATATTTCATGATGTTAACACATCATTCTTTGTAATTATGTTGATAATAAAAGTAAGTAAATAACTTAGTTTTATTATTAAAAACATAAACACACAATTCATAAATTAGTACTGAAACAATTGTTAAAAGTTTTAAATCTCTAAAAGCACATCTACTTGCAGAAATCCTACTAACATGCTTCTCAAAATTCTTTTTTATGCAATGAAACATCCGATGTTAAGGTTGAATTACCCCATAGGCATATGCCATATCGTAGCTTCGAAATCGCACAAAATTAGTATTCTCTTGATTTAAATGTTGTTTGCAAAAACAGTTTCCTCGAGCACAAAATTTGATTTATTAGAGACAATGAGAGATCGATCATCTGCATACATTGTTATAAAGCCATCAGATATCAAGTTGTCAGTTTCATTTGTGTACAATATAAACAGAATGGGTCCAAGAACAGAACCCTGTGGCACACCCATACTAATTATAGAATTCTGTGCTTGAAATACTAACGTACTGTTTTCTTTCTTTAAGAAAAGCAGATATCCAACACAAGGATTTATTTTGGATTCCATAAGCGTGAAGCTTTTGCAGTAATTTGTCATGATCAACACAGTTAAATGCCCTGCTGAGATCATAAAAAATTCCAACAGGGTATTCGCCTGCGACGATATATTCAACAAGCTTATCATATCAAATTTAATAAACAAGTATTTAATTAATAATTAAATATAAACAAGTAGTGCGTCGTGTGCCATTTATTTTCAGTGCTACTGTAGCTAAATCACACAATAATTTGATGTGAATAACATTTTTTGTGGCAACAGAAAATTCCCATTTAAAAGAGTTTTGCAGCGTTCCATACAAGTATTAAACTCAGTAAATTAAATGCTTAATAGAAAGGCTAACAACAACAATGCACGCTCGTCCAAATTAAAAACTAACTCAATCACAATTGTAACAAAATGCTTCAGTTTTGTACCTCAATATCTCCCGTTATCACAGAATAGATGTTCTGTATGTGAACAGATTCTGCTCTAATTAGATTTTTTAACTCCACTCACGTATTTCATGACATCCAAACATTAATAAGAGGAAAGTATCATTAAGCGTGAAAAATAGTTCTGTTGATTTAGGAATTATGTTGTATATTTCAGACGTGCTCCTCTCATTATTTCTTTACCTTAAGTACATCGCAGAAGCGAAGGCGATTTTCTTGACGTTTACTACTCCATATAAACTGCTCCACAAAAGTTAAGGAAGTTCACAAATATCGAGATTTCTTTTAAAGGTTGACGTTTTTTGTTTTCCAAATGGTTCTAGAAAATAAATAAAATCTTTACTTTCTTATCTGAGTGGTTTTTTTGCTCATCATTGAGTGACTTTTAGTGTTCAGATAGTTCTTATCTTTGGTCTTTTTAAGAATTTTGGAGCAGTCGTTGTTTATATAGTGAACTCTTATTACCTAAAAATATCTTAATACCTAAAAACTTTGTTTTGCAATAATAATAATAATAATAATAATAATAATAATATCTCTACCCCTCATTCTAATCACAGAGATTAGCCCAGAAGTCGAAGACTTGTGCGGGAGAGGGGGCGGCATATTATTATTAAGCAGGCCGCATTTGAGCCCTGGAACGACTTACGTTGGTAGGCCCTAACCACTATTCGGTGCAGAAATGAGGGAAACCTGGAAAACCTCATTAATTAGGGGGGTAGTCAAATATCAACCGGTATCAATTTCTCACATTGACCCAAGCCAACATTCTTCCACCCTACCATACCCGCAGAGAGGGCGCCAAACCTCTCCACGAATATAGCTTATATACGGTCTACCGGCAGCTGGGCTCGAACCAACACCGATCTAGTAACCTCGATTCAAGTACTGACGCCTTAAACCGCGCGACCACTGACCGATTAATGCCTAGACGAATACTGAGTTCACCTAAAAAGGCCGTTGGAATGATCGAGGCGGGACGCCCACTGAGAGAAGTTACTAACTTCTTTCAGGTCAGTGAGAGCGTAATTTCAAGCTTGTGCATCGATATAGAGAAACAGGAAATGCCATTGAAAGACCGAGGAGTGGATGCCCAAGATCTACTACACCTGTACAAGACCGGTTTCTAACAGTATCCACCCGTAGAAAACCTCTAAGTACTTCGCATCATGCAACAGCGACTTTTAAACGCTTCTGGTGTTGCGGTTTCAATTGAAACAGTTCGTAGAAGATTGAGAGACGTTAATCTACGTTCACGACGACTTTTGGGAAGGGTTCCACTAACACAAAATCATATGCAGCTTCGCTTGCAATAGACTAACGAACACGTGATTTGGAATGTTGAATGGAGGTCTGTATTCAAAGTATAACTTAAAACTACATAAAATTATAGCTACTTACTATACAGTGTAAAGGGTGTTCATTTATATTTTGACAGTGAGGTATAAGGTTTATTAGAAGAATTAGAAATAAAAAATACAAAAATTATTCCCACATCATCTTTGGGTTAATTTAAATGCACAAATAAATGTCAAAAAAAACCTTTGTATCATTTATTTATTTTAATTAAATCTTCCACTTGAATGGCAAAATATGAAAGAAACGCCCTGTACATATTGATCAAAATTTACACCAGACGGTGTAGTTTTTGCCTGCAGTTTGAAAATTTACACCACATATAGCAAGTGATTTACACTAGTGCCAGTAAATTCTATCAAATATTTGCTAAAATACATTACTCAAGCATTTTTGTAAAATTTACCAAATTGCGATGGGGTAAAATTTACCCTTTTTCCGTGCGGACTTCCCTGGACCAAAAAATTGTGTAAATATCATGTAAAATTTTACCTCTTTTTGCTGTGTATTGTAGCATATAAAATTGCTACTTACTATTTAAGTAGTTTATAAGAAAAAAGAAAATATTAAAATTTTCTCTCGCAATGTAGTTGGTTGTATAAATAATTTTCCTTTGTGGTCTGCACGGTGCTACCCACTGTAAAAAATCTCTAAAACTTTCTTAATGCAAAAACGGTTCAAAAACGTTCTTACTGATAAGTAGAAGAGTTAGCGAAAGTTGCTTGACTAAACGTATAATAAATTGAGAGCACGCAAAAATTTATATAAATGTGCTGATTGCAGATATCTGTTGGATTTATTCACCCATCTATCATTTTGTTAGTGCAAAATCTCAAATTTATTTGCTACTTGACATGTAAGGCCGCACACGAACTTAGGTAAGCCTCATGATTTTGATCTGTTTCATTAGTTAACTCGAGTAATTTCTCAATTTTAGACCTTTTCCGTATACTTATTTCTTCTTACCAATGATTGCTACTAGTCTGATAAACTGAAATTTTAAGAATGTTTCATATAAACTAATTGACGCCCTTACTTTAAGTACTTTACTTTTTATTGAGAAATTATTATTTATAAAATTAAACAACCCACGACTCTAACGCTTCTGTACAAACAAACGCTAGTCCAATCACGATACCATATTATATAAAATAAATATATGATTATGGTACAGTATGTATAAAACCTTCTGAACTTTTTCAAACATTTAATTCACTGAACAGAAGGTGATAGCATGATCCTCGGTTTGATCCACCTCATAACTTAGATGTTTTCATTATTTTTTGGATTAGGAATATTCCACTGATTCCATAACGGCCGTACTGCTGGTTATTTATCGTATTAAATTTCAGGACTCCTGTCATCTCGCCACTTTATTACTAAAATGTTTCTTTGTCTCCCGCTTAAATTGTGTACCATTTCGTACACATGAATTATTAGAATCCGTGAGGAAAATTTTCCTTTTTGTTAACGAGACTGAAATTTTCCAGTAATTTTTCTGTAAACAATTTCCATTTTTACATCATTCATCATTTCAACAAACATTTCCTTCTGGCAAAATTTAATTTACATCTTCGAATATCCGATATACATACAGGGTATCCGGAATATGAGTGTCTTTTGCGATATGATAATTTGACCTAACAAAACATATTAGACTTAACAATTTTTTTTCTGACCAACGGTAACAGAATTATGACAGCAAATAGGTCTTGAACATGTGACAACGTCGCTCACATACTATTTTAAGATTGTTATGTATTTATACATAATAATTACAAAGTGGTACACTATAGGTAATTACTGTGAATGGTTTACTTAGAACTCTTTTCACAACATAGAATAATAGTTACAAGTGTTTAAAATGACTTATGTTTCTTGCAAGAAGCGCTTATCGTACAAACGTCTCGTAACCAGAGAGTTTTGCATAGATTCGTCGTAAATTAACATATCATGTACACTCACAAACATCAAAGAAAAACTAGACAAAAATGAATCACACTAACTGTACGCACCATTATGACTAATATTAGTTTTAGGTTATCACCAGCAGCCTGGCACTGCAGCGTTGTCGAACGTTACAGTACGTTACAGTTTTAACGAATTTCTCGGAAACTTCAATTACTTACTTCATTAATTCTGATCCAAAAATCAAATTATGAACAAATTACGTTACAAGTGCTTTTACTTAACCTTAATTGTACCTTAGTTTGTAATTTCGTAACGTAGCTTTGCATAATATTGCAGTTCTATTTTTATTTTTGAAATGTATTTGTAGACAAACTATCCGTTTTAGATATTTTTTCTTAAGTTTTTATTGCTTTTAGTCAAATATACAGGCTGTCTCACATAAGAGGGCCACTTCCATGTATCTCGCTTGATATGCGAGATACGTCAAAAATCTTTAAATATTTTTTGTTGCATTTTTGGGGGCCTGTATGCTTGTAAAAACAAATTTGAGATCCATGGCCAACTTTATGAGTAATAACAAATAAACTTGTAAAGTACCCAAACTTTAAGGCTGTCTAACTTAATAATGCTTTAATTATTACATTTTTTAGTTCTGGCTATAACGACTACCGGAGGTATTTTCCAAGAAATACTGGTGTTATAATTTCAAAAAGGCAAACTTTTATGCACTTTATGATGCATTAGGTACTTAATGAAAACTGGAAAGAAAAATGTTGACGTAGGCATAAAAAATGTGGAGACTCTAATCATCTTAATGAATTTAAACGATTACGTAGCTTGAACAAACACGACATCAACATTGCTTATGTGAACTACATTAGGAACACTGAAAACAGTATTTCAATTGACCCTAGTAAATTTTGGGCGTTCATTAACTAAACGGAAATCTTCTAATATTGCTTCTGGAAAAGGCTATAACGGATAAAATATCGATAATCCTATGGATATAGTCAATGCATTTGCGAATTTTTTTAGTGAGTCATTCCTACCATCATCTGATGCTCTCATCAATCAAGGAACGAGTAATTTGTCTATCAGTATTGATAGTTTTAAGGAGAGCCAAGTACTTGACGCTTTAAAAAAAATGAAATCTAAAATGACCACTGGGCCAGACGGTGTTCCCTTATTTTTAATCAAGGACTGTGCCCCTGTTCTTGCCTATCCCTTATCCATTTTATTTAATTTATGTGTTAAGAATTGTTGTTTGCCTACGGTTTGGAAACACACTTAAGGTGTGCACAATTTTTAAAAAAGGAGATAAACATGATATAAAAAATTTTAGGTCAATTACTATTTTGTGCAATTTTCTCAAAGCATTTGTCATACTAATTCACGATTCGATTTACTCTAACGTCTCTCAAATATCCGAACATCAACATGACTTCATGAAACAACGGTCGACTACTACGAACCTGCTCTGTATTACCCAGAATGTAGCTGAAACGCTTGACCAACGGCAACAAATTGACGTGATCTATATAGATTTTACTAAACCATTCGACAGACTTGACGATAGTGTATTACTTAACAAACTTGCTAATTTCGGTTTTTCTTATAATATGCTATTATTCTTCAAATCATACCTCTCGAATAGGAAGCAATATGTAGCTTGCAGTGGTTTTAAATCTATTGAATATTCCGCAACATCTGGTGTCCCTCAGGGATCTATACTTGGACCCTTGCTATTTAACATGTTTGTTAATGATATTGTGAACGATCTTGAGGTTAACTGTTTGTTGTATGTTGACGACTTAAAATTATTTAAAATAATTACTTCTCAAGATGTAGTAAAGATTCTTCTAATGTAAATACTTTGAAAATATTATATTTTGCTTTTGTCCGGTCAAAAATTGAATATTGCTCTCTCACGTGGAATCCTAAATATAACGTCCATGTTAACCGTCTTGAGGGGATTCAGAGGAAATTTCTAAAGTTACTATGTTACAAATCAGATTCCGTTTATCCACAAGTTGGTGTTCCGCAGGAAGTACTTTTGACAAGATTTTCAATTGCGACACTTGAACAGAGGCGTAAGTGTTGTTCTCAATTATTTTTATTTAAACTTATTCACAATAAGATTGATTGTCAACATTTATTAAGCAGATTGAATTTTCGAGTACCTTATTTTAATGGCCGAAGACTTCAGACCTTCTACCTCTCCATCCCGAATTCAAATGTTATTAAATTTTCACCTCGTTTTTTCATGTGCAATGTCTATAATTGTCAATGTGAGAATTTTGACATTTTTAATTGTGCTGTCAGTTTCATAAAAAGTTGTTTCAAACCGTAAATAAATCTTTTTTTTGTTTGTTTGCTTTTGTTTTCTATTATATTTTGTTGTTTTTTGTGTTAAATTATATTTTGTGTTATATATGTTTTTCCTAACAGGTGAGCAAGCGTTATTACTTATGAGTTATTTCATGTTTTTTAAATAAAATATTACCTACCAAACGATATTAGATTGCCTTAATAAAACTTTGTCACATGCCTACATTTTAGATGTTAAGTTTTCAACGCGAGCGTGGAGAGTGACAGAGAAGTGTTGCGCGCGTCACTCCATGTGACAGACAGGGATGCTTAGAGTTCTTCTGAAAGAACATTTTTCCGATCATGTATGCGCGCTCCATTGAATTCAAGTCAGATTGATATCAAATTTTTTGCATTCACAGATTTATTTATCAGCGACAATACATAATTATAAAATAATAAGTTTTTCTGTTCCAAAATCTTTCAAAAGGAGATTTTTTATTCACACATTGATTTATTAATAGCAAAATATCTTATTGAAAAATTATATAAGAAACTTATTCCGATTCTGACTCGTCAGAAGTGCCTATATCAAAATCTAATTCTTCAACGTTTTCTTTGTGTTTCAATTCGCTGAGTATATCCTCAACTTGTAAGGGTATTGGGTCCCCTACGAATCACGTTGGCTTCAAATAACCATCGAAAAACCAACCGCAATCTTCAGGACATAATTTGACGAATGCATGCATGCATCAATTACATGAAGCAAGAAGCAACAGGGAATTTACAAAGACTGTAAGCAAAATTTTCTGTTTGGGTGAGATCCAAAATGGTGGGATCAAATTGGAGTCGATGTCTTTAATCTTATTTATAAACTGCTTTTTATCTTGGATCGTTCATATGTTTTTTGGAACATACGATATCTAACGTCATTGGCGCTTAAACAATGCTTGATCCCATAAATAAGGGCAGTAAACTTCTTAACACATTCAATTTTCTCTTCAACAAGAACATCTACTGGATCTGTTAAAGATGCAAATATTTCCTGGAAATCCGATAGTCTTGAAAATATTTTAAAAAGCTTGATTTTGTCGCTGATAAATAAATGTGTGAGTGCAAAAAAATTATATCATTGTTCATATTTAACCTGATTCGAATTCAGTATTTGATCAATGGAGAGCGCATACATGATCGAAAAAATGTTCTTTCAGATGAACTCTCGGCATCCCTGTCTGTCACATGGAGTGACGCGGGCAACACTTCTCACTCTCCACGCTCGCGCTGAAAACAAAATCTAGGCAATCATAGATGTGACAAGCTTTTGTTAAGACAACCTAATACCGTTTGGTAGGTAATAAAATAATCTTTTATTTAAAAAAATCATTAAATAATTGATGAGAGAATATTAACAACGCTTGCTCACCTATTTATACCTGGCAACATCATAGTTGTACTGAGGAGCAAGTACGCAACATAGGTTTTTCTAATTCCTTATGTCATATCCTCTCATCTAATGCTCGAATTATATAAATAACAAATCTAGGAAGTTGATGAAAAAGAGTTAATTATAATTAATATTATTTAACACAATCGGTACGCGATTTAGCTAGACAACCCATTCGCGATTTATCAATCTAAGTAATATCTAACATATAATCTTTGTCATCATTAAATAACAGATGAGGGTATATATTCTAATGCCAAATCTTAGACTATAGGTAAAATCGTTGAATTAGAAAAGTGATATATGTTACGAAAAACATAATTGTCAAATAATGTCGGAAGCATCAAAAGTTTGATTTAAGTTTGTCCCTACACAAAGTTGTACAAGTCCATTTCGAATGGCTAAATTGTCTCTCTACAAGATGGTAAATCAAGGTTTAATTCATTTATACCTTCTTTAAAAAAAACGGCATATTTAAAAGCCGATTTCACTCCACTATAACGCCATCTATGAATATGCTTGTGCATTATACGTATAGACAGTTGAGTGTAATAGCGGCAAAATTGAGTTCCACAAAACGTAAGTAAAAAAATTGTATTTTTTTAGAGGCTTTTAGTTTTTTATGTGGATAAAATATAACCCAGATAGAAAAGAATGCGCATGGAAAAGGGTTAAGTCACTTTTTAGCTTCTATACATAAAAACAACTTTCCTAGGACATTGTATTATTTTAATGTCCATTTTAATAGGCATCTGGTCTAAAATGTTATATTATTCAGAATTGTTTGACCTTAGAAAACTTAGAAAATCCTCAAAATAATTTTTTGCCATATCTAACTGAAGAAGCTACACGATGCAACTATCATGGCTGTATATTGTATAATTTGTTCAGTTCATCTTTGTTTTGTTGCGGATATAAGTTATTTTAAACTACATCATCGGTAATGTTCTATTGTAATACCTTACGTGTTCGTTTTTATATTAATATTTCTGTCCACACGTAATGTTTTTTAACTAGAAAAGTCAATAATACAATGTAATCATGTGTGTAAATAAAGTTATTCGAAATCTCCTTGAATCTGCCGAACAGTATTTAGTATGACTTTACTTAAATATTACTTGCCCTTATTTTATCCACAAAAATATAGTTATTGATTAATAATTTGTGGGAACGGATTCCTTTATATTATTGTTTATTTTCCTCAATTTCTGTTAATTTAATGGTGAATGAGAAAAAGAGTATGTCAATATCTTCAGAAAATGGAGATAAGTTACATATCCTCATTTCATTTTACTTCAAACATTCATCAAAACTAATTAAAAAAGCGAAAAGCATTTAGTTCTTATTGTAGGTTAGAAGGACAAGTACGATCCGATCTATCAAATAAAGGATTGTTTGACGTTATCTTAATCGTGCATTAATATGGTTAAGCACTATTCCTATCACCGCTGCCTTAGTGAAACAGCGCATGCTTAGATGTCAACATAAGGAAAACCTAAATTACAATTACTATGTATTACATAAATATTTTCGATATTCAAATTTCTATTACGCTTATCTTTGTAAGATAACTCCTACGTTGTTAGCAATCTTTAATTTGTCCTTACGCACTGTCCAGTTTCCAACTTGTTGTAAGTTTGGTAGAATCTGTCCTGTGCTAAAGAGTGGAGGATGTAACTAATATATCCAATTATAGACCAATTTCAATTCTTCCCAATTTTGCCAGGGTTTTGGAGATCTCTCTATAGAGCTGCATATATCAGTCAGTAAAAACTTACTCTTGATAAACGATCATCAATCACTAATTTGGCTTTAATTGCCCAAGATATATGTGAGGCACCTGATTCTAAGGGTCAGATTGATGTGATATATACAGATTTCTCCAGGGCTTTTGATACTATTAGTCACAATATGTATATCGTTAATGAAACTGAAGGAATTTGGATTCTACACTCCTTTAGTATATTTTTTCAAAACTTATTTAGTAGATCGATCTTACTATATTGCATACAATGGGTTTTTGGTCTCCGCAGGGATGAAATCTTTGTTTTTTGTTATTTATTGATGGACTCATGAATTCTGTTGACTGCCACAAACTGCAGATGACCTTAAAATTTATTGTAATATAAATAGTATTGCGGATTGTTTGAACTTGCAGTCTCATATAGATGCAATTATAAATTGGTACAGAAAGAAAAGTGCGATTATGTTTAATTATGCGCTGAATAATGTTATCCTGGAAAGATGTATTGGAATTAAAGACTAGAAGAATATTCTTTGACTGTGAGTTGAATTTTTCGTAGCACATAAATAACATTACAAAATCGGCTAGTAAAGTACTTGGTTTCATTATTAGAAACTGTTTCACAAATGAGATAGCGTTAAAAACATTGTATTTTTCATTGGTGCGTACTAAGATGGGTCATTGATTTGGTATCCTATTTATGAGAAACAACCTTCTAGTTTGGAATCAATTTAGTGCAAATTTTTAAAATATCTTTCTTTTCAAATTACTGATGTATATCCTGGACAGAGTTATGATCATGAGTTATTATTATCGATGTTTGATATTCATTCACTAAAGACTAGGCGAATTATGTGTAGTATTATATTCTTATTTAAACTATTTAATAACAATATTGATTGCTCTTTACTTTTCGAACGTTTTAATATGATAATAGCAAATTTTGGTTCTGGATAAACTAACACGTTTTATTTGCCAACATCGGAAACCAATATTCTTAAAAAATTACCAGTGTACTATGTCACTTAATTTTAATATGATCTGGTAATGTGACATTAACCAGTGGTATTCATTAATTAAAATCAATTATATCTAACACCATTCAATTATAATTTATTTTTTGCATTCTCTCTATCGTAATTTGTTTTTGCTTTATAATAACCATTTATTTTTGTTCTTTGTAATAATTTCTTATTGATGTACCTATTTGCTTATATGTAACATTTTAAATATGTTGGTTTGTTGTTACTATCTACTGATTTTTTCGTTTTCATTTAGCACACCATTTTTTATAACTTTTTTGTCCGGTAAGTGGATGTTTTCTGTTGGGCAAATAATTGAATTATTATTATTATTAAGATAAGTCAAATGAACCTTTTTAACAAATACATTATTTTACAATTTTGCTTATGGATATGTATTTTAGTTCCGATTGGTAGTAGAATGGAATGCAAAATACAATAAACGGATATAATTGATTGGATCAGACGCTACAAAAGCTCAAGTTTGAGATAGACGTAACTATCTACTAGACGTTATCGTGTACAACAGGTGGTATGCCTACATAAAAGCTATCAGTTCCCCTAAGGGCGCCGTATTTTATAAATGGTGTTTTCTACAAATAGATACAAATAATTTTAGGCATTTAATAACTGAATAAACTAGGGTTTAGTAAATAACAGGAATGTTACCTCATGCCTGCAAATTTTTGAAAATAACAAATAAATAACGCAAAAACGCGGTCTAGTCAAATAATGTCTGTCTGACAAACGCTTTTTAAGAGTTACCTATTATTTTATTTGAGGACTCAATGATTAAACAAAACATCAAGAATTTTATTTTTGATATTACTTTTATTTTACATGTCTTGTTTTTCGAGATTTCTGTACCTAAAAACACCACAAATTTGATCAATTTACGGCGAGAAATACGGTGACTTTAAATGGATCCACATAAAACAATATTAAAGATTCATGTCGATAAGAAGGTAGTAATCCAAAACTTGTTATATACTTTATTTTCCTTTCTCCGCACTTTTTATCAGTTATTGTATTTGAAGAACAAAGTAACGTAATCTATCGGTCAGTGTTGATCGCCAAATTTTCTTATACAAGGTGCTAGATTTTCTAAGTTGAAACATTCAAGGAAAAAGAGAACATGGAAAAACAATGAGTGTTATATGAACAAGAGTATTTAAAATTTATATAAAATACAATAAAATGCAAAAGTAAACAATAGAAGGATTTGTAAAAATCCTTCAAACTGTAACGTACGACAACATTGCAATTCATTACCTGATGTTAACCTCAAACATGTCACAATGATTATACAGGGTGATCCGATTGAGGGTAGATTGACCCATTTGAATAGGGGGTTCCTCTTAAAATTCTTATATGACCCCCTCTTCGATAGTTACGATCCTTAACAGGGGGTGTTAAATTTAGAGTTTTATTTAATTTCTTCCAAACGCTTTGAAATTAAGAAGCGAAATTTGGTAAGGTATTGAGTCTGATGAAACTTCCCCTCTTCTTTTTACAAGGTATTGAAATAAAGTACCCCCTGATACATAGTGACTTTCTGGGTTGTTATGCCGTGGCCTCGATAACTAGTCACTGCAACAAACAGAGTTAAAATGCACATCCCTAGCATTAGCCGGGATTATTTTGACTGCCCTAGTTGTTCTCGGACTAGGCTCTGTGGGGGAAGATCCACTATAGGTGTCTCTGGGCCTGCCCATGTATTGATTTCGGCTCCTATTGTTGGTATTACGACTGGCTACAGTCGGAATCGATCCTAGGATAATGGCGGTCCTCCTACTGCTTCCAACCGTTTCGCCGGTCTTCACTGTCGGCATCTTCAGTGGCGACTACGCAAAAGCTTCGCCGCGACTGAGTTGTAAAAACTACCAAAGTACCCGCTGATATTCATTAAATTTTGGGGGTTAACTTCTTCGATTGAAAAAATCTTTTTGAATGCCTGTTGAATTTAGAATGTATTTTGTTTCTTGCAATTTTTTGTTAAGTAGAAGCAAAGAAATACACATAGTTTTCTTTCCAATAACTAATTTACACATCGATATCTAGTAGGTTTCCATCATTTTCCATTTGATGGTTCTTTGATATCAAAAAACCCCAATGAGTCGTAACTTCCCCAGGGTTACATAGATAAAAAAATATAAAAGGGACCCCTTAAAATCGGTCTTACAATCTACCCTCTATTTTTTGTGCACATTATTCGAGATCACCCTGTACATCATACATAGGGTTGAAGCGGTTGAAGATTACGTATCCGGTAAGAGTACGAATTTGTTGTTTTTTTTTCAGTATAAAATATAAAAGAAAGAATGAAAGAATCTAAAATTTACTGAAGATTTATTGTTCTTAACTAAGAGTACGAATATTTAAAATTATTTCAAAAATGCAATATTTGTGTCCAAAAAATGGAATTGTGAGAGTGTAGCCTTAAAAAGCCACATAACTTAGGCCTCACTGGGCCCCTTGTGCTTCCATTAAGAGATCAATCCACCTGAACCACCAATCTAATAAAAAGATGATGATATTGCTCAGGGGTATCCCTCTAATGTAGGCCATAGATGGCCATCGCTCTCCCAACACGGATTCTCTTACTGATGAGACTGCGGTGAACTCACAGAGTGCATGAAGCACGGTCTCGTCTTCCGGTTCGCAACCCCTACAAAGAGGTGTTTCACACTTCCTCATATAATGCAGGTTCTTCCTTAACCAACAGTGTCCAGTTTGAATACCTGTCACTAGATAAAGATTGATCCTGGTCATGGTCAGGTATTTTTTGGCTGTATCTTTGCTGGGGTACTTTAGGAACTTCTTAGCAAATTGACAGCTATTTGTTTCATCCCATCGTCTTTTGAATTCTTTGTGGGTGTTCTCCTTGATAATTTCAACAAAAGCTGACAGCGGGAGCATACTGAAGGAATCAGGGCCAAAGATACTGAGACGCGATACATTCCTAGCTAGCTTATCAACTGTTTTATTGCCATAGTACCGCTCGTGTCCGTTTACCCAGCATACAGATATGCTGTTGTCGGTTGAGATCACTTCCAGAGCTTGATGGCACTCCCATGCTGATCTAGTTATTATTCATGGATTCTTCTTCAGAAATGAAATACCGACGATAAAAAATTCAAGCTACGATAGCTGAAGATGAGGACATGCCGCAATTATCTGACAAAGTTCTTAGAAGAATTTTCGGTTTTTAAAACGAAATCGTAAAAATATGCTCGTTGACAAAGATGAAATTGTAGTATGGCGAAGAGAATATTTAGAAAAACTAAGAGAATTTCGTGCATCGGGCAAAAGATATATTACATGGATGAAACATGGGTAAACGAAGGTTATACGGTATCAAAAGTTTGGCAGGATGGTAACTTTCGAAGTAAAAGAGAAACATTTTTATATGGATTTTCTACAGGATTAAAGGCGCTTTCTGGAAAAGGACGTAGGTTAATAATAATAATACATATTGGAAGAGATTCGGGATTTTTAGAAAATGGTTTGCATGTTTTTGAATCACGTAGGATGGGAGATTACCATGAAGATATGAACAGTGAAGTATTTGAAAAATGGTTTGAATCTATTTTATCATATGTAGAACCAGGAGCAGTTGTTGTGATGGATAACGCAAGTTATCATAGCAGAACAGTCGAAAAGTTACCATCAGCATCAAGGAAAGCAGATATTATTAAATGGTTAAAATCAAAGAATATTGAATATACGGACACCATGCTCAAACTACAATTATTAAAAATTGTCCAAAGAGAAAAAGGTCGATATATAGTAGATGAGATGGCCAAAGCGCGAGGAATTCATATACTCCGTTTACCGCCATACCATTGTGAATTAAATCCAATAGAGTTAGTTTGAACACGAAATAATACCACCTTTAAATTAAGTGATGTGAAGATATTATTACAGGAGGCCATAAATCATGTCACTGCTGAAACATGGCGTAAGTGAAAACTTTGCTACATAGTGGCAGTAAGGGAAAAGTGAAAGGGTGATAATGAAATAAATGTGTTATGTTATAGTGAAGTGGATGTGACACCGAAGTGAACGTGTGGTTATTTTAATAAATAGTGAACATACAGTGATAGTGAAGTTTGTTATGATTCTGACGTAACGCGTATTAATTTAGTGATAATGATAATATTCGTGTAACAATTACCTATATGAAATGTATAAATAGTCAATATCGAAATTGATAAAAACTGTTATATCACTGTTTCTACCAAAAATAATAGATATCATGTAATGCAATTATTTTTGTCATTTTTGTATATTTTTTATATCTGATCGTATTCAAATTCAGTACGCCTATGAAATGTTGCTCCCCGCACTCTTCGCCCGTCGCGCTTGTCTACAAGCTAGCGATTAGTCACTGTCCACAATTTCGGCCGCTGCCTATATTTCAGTTTGTAGGTAGTACGGAAGCATGTATATCCATTGTCCACTGATATCGGATGTGCAGCGATCTGGAGTAGATTCCACATCCTGCTCTTCCTATCTTTTTTATCCTTCTGAATATATTGATTACATCCTTGCGAGCGGTCTCCTCATTCCTGATAATTACCGTGTAGGGTCTGGGACTATTAGAACTACAGAATTAACATTTTTTTGGAAATTTTTATCTTAATCATAATTGCTAGGTAAATCAGAAAATACAAATATTATTATTATTTGAAATTGTTCTACTTTGTTAGACGAATAACCTCATTTCGCTAAGAATTTACAACTATTTGACGATTTTCCAGAACTTTCAAATTAGTGTATTTCTTGTACATATCAATATTAATTTACAGTTTGAAAAAATACAAATGAAATATAAATATCTAAATCTCGCGACAACTTTTTAAATCGTAATAAACATTTTTGTCAATGTTGAAAAACCGCACTTAATTATTAAATAATTAATAATATCGTTAGCATACTCCTCACATTTTCCTGTTCATCGGTGGTACTTGAGGGTCATTGCCATTTCACATTACACAGTTACAGTACACGCATGTGACACATAACTAAAACAACAATCAAATTTTAATTTAACGCACTGAAAATTTAAATATATATTAATAACGGAAAAGGAACCACGTAACGACCGTATAATATGATCATATCATTTTTCACACTAATTCAAACTTAGTCTGTGTCGTGAGAAAAGCCGTAAGATAACCATTCTTGTCAATATTATGCAGAATCACTTGACACGGTAGTTGTGTGCCGTAACATATGCAAAACCTGTTTGCTCTCATGGTTCTATCACCACTAGTCAAAGAAGAAAATTGTTAAATCAATTATGTTTTTTTGGTACAATTTTTCATACAGCAAAATAAAGGCACTCATAATCCGGACACCTTGCATAGGAAATTTTATTGGAAAAACAGACTACACATGAGTTAATAAATACATTTACAAAGTCAACATTTTGTTCAAAGCATATCACTTCTGCAGTTGCCATTGTTCTTTCAAAAATAATTGTTTACCAAACGTATCAAAGCTCTTTATGTAATTTGAGTTAATAAATACCTCCACGATTATATTACTGACAAAAAAAAACAATGACAAACAGTGTAATTTCCTGAACTTTGTGTTTCACTGAAATTGTATTATTTTACAGAGTTGTTTTATTAAACACTAACATACTTATTCATCAACAAGGCGTTAGTCAGACTAGCGGAGGTTACGCGAAAAATTTACGCATCTGTTGCACCAATTTAAATAAAAGGCATACTCCTATTCACTACTATGTATAATACTTACTTTATGATATGTTAACTAATCCGTAGCACTGAAAAGTACTGTTTTTCAATATAAATACTAAATATACAATGGGAAACGCAAGGAACTAGAGGCCGAAGTTACGCGATTTTTAGACAGGTACAATATTGGGTCTAACTTTTGGCGCAAATATGGACGTAAATAAACAGCCCACCTAGCAACGCATATTTCGCTACCTAGCAACGCATGTTTCGTGAATGGGCGCAAGGCTGGTTAGACCAACTAACGCGCTTTACACGGGCGCAAAGCTGGTTAGTCCGACTAACGCTACGCCCGTTTCATGAATCCGGCTGTAAGATACTACTGACTACTACTACGCTCAGAACATTTTGTAATATTTTTTTAATGCTCACTTATAAAAACAATTAAAAAATTAAATCTTTAGCATTCTGTGTACGCTTTAGCAAACTCATATTGTTTTTAGATATTTTGTTATCTTTTAGTTTTCATCTCGGTAATTAGACCACTCTGCATTATGTATATACAGGGTGATCCAAAACTTATCTAAAAAAATTTGGGAATAGATGCGTATGAAAAACAAATTTTTGTAAAATCCTTATAGTTTCCGAATAAAAAATTGTTGAAGTTGTAGTATTTTCAATCTTTACATTGCTTTGCTACTGTAGTCTCTAGACAGGCGATTACGAATATTGAAATCCGATAACTTCTTTACTTTTTTACAATAGTTTTTTAAGTGTAAAAACTAGTTTACGTGTATAACCCGGACTTGCTGGATATCGTTCTACCTTACGGCGATGTGAAAATGCTTTAGAAGAACGTTTTCCCTGTAAACATGTGCCAAATGCAGCTACTTTTACCGCAGTGTGTGCAAGTATAGTGCAACGCCAGGGAAATTTGAAACATAATCGACGCAAATGTATCATAGTTGCCGCCAATAGCTTACGAGTTCAAAATGAATAAGAAGCAGAAACATTTGTGTTAGTTTGTAGAAACTGGGTAAGACAGATCCAAAATTTTGTTGTAACATTAGGTATGTCAAACTAGTTTATTAATTAAAGCCACAAGTTAATTCTATTAATAATTAATAACAATAGCAGCAAATGCAGTTGAATTTGCGGTATAAAATAGGTGTTATAAAAAGTTATTTATTTCTTTCCTTGGAAATTTCTTCTTTTTTATCCGGTTGCCGATTGCATGCTTTGACACCTATCAGGTTTTACAGTGGACCTGTTTAATTAAAGTGTATCTCTGGTAGAAAGTGTCGTGTGGCAGAAAAAAATTTAAAAAATTAAGAACATTTCATATAAACATCCCTTAATTACAAAACATGTTTTTATGAAAATACAGAAAAGTTTCCTCAAATTTATACAAAATAACATTTTATGACAAATGGCTTGAAGTTATGGATGAAATATTTAGCAAATTTACTTTAATTGTTGTAAAATACCTCCCTTTTAGATCAACGACCTAAGAAATGATTTTAAATGGCGTTACAACTTCCCAATGTACCCGGAAATAGATTGACGTCAACATTAAAATTCAAGTCAGTACCTAATTCGTTTTCGCTTAAATATACTTGTTTAAAATGCAGACGAATGCTAATAAACTAATTAATCCCGATGTAATTGAAACATAAAATTGTACAAAACTCTGAAGACTTGCCTGTTGAGAATTTACTAAAAAGGGCTTAGCAGTATAAGTATATGTGCTGGCTACCTTATACTAGATCAATGAAATAAGTTTGTGATATCCCATATCCCATAAAAAAAAATTAAAATTTTTGAAATTTCTTCTTATACCAGTTTCTTTTTTGAAAAAAAGTTTAGCAATTTTGTTACAGTATTGCCCTATTCCATGACAAATTTAGTGGAAATCAATATCGGACAAGCAAATCTAGAAAAAAAATATTTTAAAGTTTTCATAAACCTATAAACTCTCATAAAAAAACCTTCTTGGAAATTAAGCTTACATTATTGCTGACTTTTACAGAAAATTTGAAATAAATCCGTGAGGGGGCAGCGCATACATATACTTGATTCGCTCTTTAAATACCTACTTCGATTAGAATTAAATTTACTGAATATAATGTATTTAATATTTTAATTAGTATGAAAGGAATGTCCATCACACATTTTAATTTAATATATGAGAAAAAGCCGAAAGTAACAAAGGTTTCTCAGATAAAGCAAGAACACGTTCACAATAAGATAAAAGCTGGATTTAAAGATCTAAAAAAAGCTGTAGTGATAAGTCTGCACTTTGTTAATGATGTTTAACCCTAACCTTGCTTTAGATGTTATCATTACGTATGTTTATAGAAAGGAACACTGTTTATTAAAACTGGTTTACTACTACTATGTATCTTTTAATAAACAAATAAATATAAATGTTTTTCCAAAATATTAATCAATAGTCTGTTTGGAAATGAAAGAGAGTAATAAAACTCCGAGATAAGAACTGGCCATGGGCGTGGTTAATATTTCGTTTCAGGTAATTATCGGGTAACACTAATGCTAATAGGTAATGGGTGTACATTATATTTTACTGGATACATCATAGGGCAGGAGCCAGTGTGTTGTGACAGATCAATCCAGTCTTAGAGCTGAATATACGAAGACGTGATAGTGCAGTAGAGTAAAATTCGACTTGTGTTTAGTGACTATTGTACCAGTGGATATAATATTGTTTGGGTAAAATGTCGAGATTATCAGATTACGTACCTGCTAAACGCTTGAAAAGATGTGCGCTGTCTCAGAATGGGAAGATTATTATATTAAATGTATTTAATGCATTGAAACACCAAAATCCTACCAACAGTGTTGACGACATCGTGGAAAAGTGTTCCAAAATGACAGGGATTGGAAAATCGACTATCTACAGACTTTTAAACGAAACAAAAAATGAACAAGATACTGTAAATCCCCAAAATCATCTATAGGGAGGTCAAAAGTCATTATAGATGATTTCTTCAAAAATGTCATTCACAGAAAAGTACACTCATTTTATTTTAAAAAAGAAATACCAACGCTAAACAAAATTTTAACTGAACTTTCAGAGGACAACGATTTGCCAAAAATCAGTAGAAGCAAATTATGGGCCGTCTTACGAGAGTTGAATTTTTGCTGGGAAAGGCAGAACAGGAAGTCAATTCTTATCGATAAAGATGAAATTATTTGTTGACCAAGATCCTACTTAAGATGAATTAGAAAATTCCGTGACGAAGGGAGGAATATTTATTATCTAGACGAAACTTGGGTCAACGAGGGATATACTGTAACAAAAGTATGGCAAGATAAAAATGTAAAAAGTTTTCGACAAGCATTTTTGGATGGACTTTCAACAGGATTCAAGGCACCTTCAGGTAAAGGGCGAAGATTAATAGTGACACATATAGGTAGTGCCAGTGGTTTTGTAGATGGCGGTTTACTTTTATTTGAATCTAAAAATACAGGTGACTATCACGAAGGGGTCTATAATTGTCATGGATAATGCCAGTTACCATTCACGGCAGACCGAGCGGACGCCTACGACTGCTTGGAGGAAAGCCGATATAATTATGCCGATATGTTTCTTTTGAAACAAATATGGTGAAAAAGGAACTTTTGACAAGTTGTCAATCTTAAAAAATAACGGTACTACGGTTACCACCTTATCACTGTGAACTTAACCCAATCGAATTAGTCTGGTAAAAGGAGATGTAGCGCGAAATAATACGACGTTTAAATTAAGTGACGTGAAAATTTTGTTAAAAAAACCTTGGAACGAGTAACTGCAGATAACTGGCAAAGATGTATACATCATGTACAAAAAGAAGAGGAGAAAATGTGGGGACTCGATAATTTAATTGACGTTACTGTGGAACCTATCGTAATCAATCTAGGAGACGAAGATAATTCATCAGAATATTCAGAGGATGAATTTTAATATACCTACTTTTTTATTTTCTTTATTGTACATTTATACAACACTACATTTGCTCACTATAATTTGAATATTCAAAATACATATATTTTTATGTGGAATAAAAGTCTATTCATTAAATTTAAATAAGTATTTTGATAATAATACTGAATAATTTTATTTGAATTACTAAAAACCCTCTTAACCCAATTATGATGAAGTAGCCTCATGTTTTGAAATGCTGTTTTTATATTGTTTACTTGTAAGAGAAATGAACCGAGAAATTGAAGCGGCATAGACAAATACGGATTGTCGGGGATTAAATTTTAGCTACCTGCTACAATTTAGTACAACCCGGTCACACAAAGTTTTTTTAAAAGTACACTTCATCTATACCGATAATACATAATATAAAACTATTGAATATAAGCACCAGTACTACATTTATTTACGATTTGCATACATAATAAGCTTTTATTACTCTCTGGCATTTCTAAACAGACTATATCAAAATGATTTTAGTGGGATAAAAATCAATAATTTATTTATTTTTTTTTGTTGTATACTAACTTATCATGTAGGTTTTGATAATTTTTATACGTACAGTGTGGAAATTACTTATGGCATAAATACAGTAATTTACAACACTGTGCATCAGATTTTATCAAACGAACCAATAAGACCTGCATAGGTGGACTCCACCACACCAAACTGCTGAATTTTTAAACAGGTCCATTATTGGATTTATTCCGTTTAGTTTCCATATTGTACACAAAAATTATTTGCAGGAGAGGAAAGTCTACAGAGAAATTGAATTTTTATATTGTTAATATTATCTTCAAAACTATGTGTTTTTTTTAATTATTATTGGTCTCAAAAACCATTGACAACTAAAGGTAAATAATTCCAAAAAATCCTAGAAAGTACCTATAAATTTAAGAAATATTTAAAAATATTTTTGCTAACATTGAAATATGCAAACATAAGCAAAATTTTAAAAAGAATACCGACGTGTACAAGCAAAACAACGTAAGCGATGGAACAGTAAAAACGGCATAATCGACAAAACTTTATTATAAAAATATTTAAATTTCAATCTGCGTAAACGCCACTTTGCCCCGTCTGACGGTTCTAGACTGAAACGCCAGAATAGCATTGCTTGATATGGAGAGATGAGCTCAGATTTATATTTTTTGAGGTGGCAATTACGAATATGCAGTGTTAGCGTCACGACTAGGGGGCGCTACGTTATACCGTACTGTCAATGTTAAAATATGTAACTTTTTTGTATTTTACACTTTTAAATTTTTTAATAAGAAACTATTGAACTACCTTCAATTTTAAATAGAAATGGTATACCAATTACAAATCGATAAACTGAACCGTTTTCGAGATGATGGTTTTAGTGCAAATTGCTGAAAACACACGTACAACGTACAAGCACACGTCAAACTACTGGCATCAGTCAGTCTTCCGTTAGAAGAATACTACACAAAGAAAAATTGTATCCTTATCATTTTTTTCCAGTTCAACATTTAACAAGACCCTCTAGCTAGCTTACGGTTTGCACAGTGTCTTCGCCAATAACAAAATGATCAACCAACATCTAATATATAAAATTCTCGTGTCACAGTTATGTCAAGTTTATGAAATTTTATATGTATATTGGGTAGGCCTGAGAATCGGTCGTAATCTATTTTTCATATCCCTAAGTGATAAGGGTGGTCCACCCCAAAATTTTTTTTTTAGTTTTTTGGAAAAAATTTTTTATTTTTATCTTTTTATGATGTGGCATTAAAAAATACATACAACCTTTAATTTTCACCCTTCTATCACAAACCCCTATTTTTTAATAGCCACTTTAGTAATTTAATCATTTTTATTTCTGGTAGATGGGGGGATAACTAATCGATTCTCACTAGATCAGTTATCCCCGCCTGGCGTCTACCGGTGCCACTTCTCACCAAAAACCCAGAAAAAAATATAGAGAGCGTCATGTCATTTTAAATGTCATTAAAGAATGTGACAATAATGTGACCAATGAGATTCACGCTACAATACAACCAACGTAAATTAGCATTAGTTTTAGTGATTCTGGACCTTTTAGGGCAGCCATGAATTAGCGGTCGCCGGCAATATGACACTGGCACAGTCTATATTTTTTCTAAGTTTGTGCTTCTCACCCAGTAAACAGCACGGAGTAGGGATGATAACGAAACCGACTACCAAAATATTCACTAGAAATAATTCTAATGGCAAAACAACGTTTGCCGGGTCACCTAGTAATATATAAATGAATGTTTGTCTGTATGTCCTTTATAGAATCGTAAACTATGCATTTGATCATGTGATGATCTTTAGCAAAGTTGTTGTGTACGACCAATTCTCGACAGATGGCGCCACTGTCATTCCAATGAATTTCATATATTTTTTCAAAATCAACAAAATGACTCAAAATGAATTGAGTATTTGTGCAATGTCACTTCAAATTTATTTTAGTTGGTGGCATAGCAACGCGCGCAGGGTATAGCTAGTTTTATAATAAAATATTATTGACGGACGAAGCCACATTTATTCGACTAAGTATTTTTAATTAGAGAAATAGTCATTCTTGGGAACTAGAAAATCCTCACCTGCTAAGAGAAGTACATTTTCCAAAGACTTCTCTATTAATATTTGGTGTGGAATTCTGTCCGATAATACTGTGGAGCCGTTCGTACTACGTCCACTTAACGGACAAAATTTTTTAAATTTTCTAATTAATGACTTGCCACTGCTTTTTGAAGATATTCCCTTTTTACGTCAGAACTTCGTTCTGACACACAACGTCAAAAGTCTTGTACCCCCTCTGTATATAAAATCATTCGATTAAACATAGTGGTTTTTCTTAATGTGGTAAAAAAGTACATGTACTTAGGGAACAAAAAGGACAATAAAAAATTGCAGACCGTGAACCTTAACTTTATTACCAACGTTTTTACAAATCTGATGACTTTGGCAGTGTATTCAGCCAAGTGTTTCTTTGAATTTTTCTACATTATAATGCCAGGACGTGAAATTTCTGTGTTTATCCGAGCAAGAATTACTGCTTGACATGATGCAGAACATTCTAATCATCAGATATAGAACATGTTGGGCATTTCTAGATCATCTGTTGTGTTGTAAGAATAGTACACAGATATGAAGAATTTGATACAGTGGAAAACATACCACGTAGTGGACGTCCTCGAGTATCTAATGAAAGGAGGATCGGTATTTGGTGCAATATACCCGTAGACACCGCACATCTTCAGCTTCAGCTCTCAGGGCCCACTTTCAAAGTATGTTTTGCCGTATTATATCGACACCTACTATTCGAAGACGACTCCACAACGCACATTTACGTGCTAGAAGACCATTACGGGGGGACTCTACTTCCAAGGCGTCGTGCTGCCCGTCTCCAATGGGCGCGAGGGCAAAGGGGTTGGCTCTTACGCCAGTGGCGGTGGGTCTTATTTACAGACGAAATCAGAATTGGGCCAGTTACTGATGACAATCGACAAAGAGTCTGGAGAGAACCAGGTCGACAACAGCGACTTCATTTCTTCCGTGAAGTTGCTTCGTATGAAGGGGGTACCGTAATGTTTTGGAGTAGAATAATGTTCAACAGCCGCACCCCATTAATTCGCATACCACAGAATATAACCAGTTAAATTTACATCGAACAAGTTACTACGCCTATTATCTACCCCTATGTAATGAAAATTTTGTGTTTATGGACGACAACGCTCGACCACATCGCATAAGAAGAGTTCTAGAGACACTCGAAGCAGGATATATCAATAGATTAGATTGTCCAGCCAACTTTCCTGACATGCATCCTATTGAAAACATGTGGGATTTCGCTGCTAGGGCCATTCATAATCACATTCCTCCAGATCAGACTGCAGATGAGTTAATCGTGGCGGCAGAAGAGGAATGGAACAATATTCCGCAAGAGATCGTTAACCGCTTGATTATCTCAATGCAGAGACGTATCAATATGCTCTTAGAACGTGGTGGAGGTCATACCGACTATTAGTCAAGTAGAGAACTTGCTTTGTTACATTTTATTTTGATTTAATCAATTTTTGTCAAAAATGTCACACATTTGCTAGTTCTGCTGGTTTCTTTAACAAGAATGAGGGGAAGTCCAAGACTTTTGACGTTGTATACTACACACAGTTGCCCGCAGCGTTACTATTCAAATTGACTCTATTTATAGCAGAAACAGAAGTTTTGACATCATATCCTGCTGAGTGTTTTATTTGTTTTAGTATATTTTATTTTATTATGTTATAGGACCTATATAACATTTTGTTGTTACGTTTTTGAAGATATGATGCCGAAGAATTATATGGACCTTATATATCCTTCCAAAATGGATATTTTGTTGTTTCAGGTTTAATATTTTTCAGCATTTGCCCCTCCTTGAAAAATTTTGTAACGACGCCCATGCTAAGAGAATATCTTAATAGCAATTCTCCGCTCCGGTGGATTGGACGCGGCAGCGAAGTACCTTAGCTTAAACGTAGCCCTGACTTAAATCCGCTGGATTTTTATTTTTGGGGCTATATTAAGTTTTTAGACGTTATTAATAGTCAAAAACAACTATGGAAAAAGATTCAAGAATTGGTAAATATTATCAGGTAACATAGAACTTTATTCAACGTCAGACAAAATTTAAATAAGAGGTTAAGAAAGTGCATTGAAGTCAGTAAGAATCTTTTAGGATTAATAATTTGTTAAGATATGCATAATAAAATTTATTACAGTTATTGTAGTGTTCGTCTTATTATTAATTCAGTTTTGATATCTTAGACTCCTTAATTTTCTAATTTAATTCCCGCCGAATCTCAAAAACTTAAATCATCTATTTCTCGATTTGTAACCTTTTCTATTTAGAATTGAAGGTAGATAAATAGTTTCTTATTAAAAAAATTAAGTGTAAAATACAAAAAGTTAGACATACTTTTACATAGACAGTCCAGTAAGTAGCGCCCCTAGTCGTGATCTCAACACTGTTTGTATATTCGTAATTTCCACCTCAAAAAGCATACTACAAATTTACAAAACAATCGGGCCATACGTTCTTAAAATATAGCAAAAAATCGAAAACATTTTTTCAATTTGAGCACCATTTAGAATGAAAAAGAACAACAATTGAATAAGGCATGTTGGGCGCTTTATTTTGACGTTAACAATCTGCCTTTAAGCTATGTACTATTATTAATGACTCATCCTGTATAAACCAGTTATGAAAAAGAAAGGAAGTTCGCAATTGTTTCATTATATTTATTTGTAAATGTATTATTCTTTACTTTTGTACATTATTATTAAAATTATATTAAAACTATCTTAACATAAATATCGGTTATGACATACCTACAGAGATTGCCCAGTCATAACTAAAGCCTTGTCCTCATAGACGCGATATTTGTAAAAATTCGCATGAATTATTTAATGATGGTAAATGTTTAGCGAATTTTGCCAACTGCAACATTTCCTATCATTTTCATAATAAAACTGTCATGATAGATTGTGAGAAGCTCAAGACAAACTTATTAACCCCAAATAATGATGAAAATAGCGACAATATTCTTGTTTTGCGAATTTCGCTAAAAGTTAAGATTTTCCCACCATTAATAATTTAAATCAAAAACTGCTAAATTCGCTTGAATATCTACAAATTTCGCGTCCATGAAGACGAAGCTTTATAAGCGACATTTTGCACGAATATGTCACACCAACATTTTCTAATTAATTAGAAGCTTATATTTTGTTCCGTTACCATGGTAATTCAAAAAGTTTCAGGAAAATCTCATATTCTAAGTAAGCTGGTTAATAATTAATTATTTAATGGCGGGAAAAGTCTCAACTTTTAGCCAATTATATCAACTGCAACATTTTCTATACTCGCGTCAAGAATTCAGACGTCTTACGTCATGGCTGACGTTACACATTTGTTTTTATTGTCAACGTAATTTTCGATATTTGGTCGCGTTAAAAACAATCATTTTTTGGAATTTAGTGCAATATATAATGCAAACTTTTAGTATAGTACATAGTTTTATTATTATCAGTTGCAGTTTCTTAAATATTTTGATGAAAATATAATGAATTATTCATTTGTTCGTATGACGTATGTCGTCTGAATTCTTGTCGCGAGTATATCATTGTCATCATAAAACTGTCATTGAAGGTCATGATAGATTTTCAGAAACTCAAGTTCAACTTACTAATCTCACATAATGATGAAAATAGAATAAAATTCGCGTGAAAATTAAGTGGAAATTTTTTGAGAGTTGAGAAATGATTTTACACTGGTATCTTATTTATATCCGAAATATGGTGGATATACCTGCAAAATTCAACAAATTGTTTCCATACACTTGCTTTTGATTCTCTATCTGTGTTATCTGGTATTAAGTTTTGCATTTCTTGTCAATAACTTGATGATGTTCTTTATCAAATCGACATTTCAGTATACACTTATTAAACTCAACGTACATACGCTTCGAACTAGTAATTGACATCTGTGACAGAACCTTTTAATTAAAAATGACAAATCAACATATGTCAACAATAACAATGCCTTGGCAGAGTCAAATTGATTTAAAATGTCAGGTTTGACTTATACTTGGAGTGTGAAATTTTCTTACTGAATACCACACGAGCGTAAATTATTGCTAGAAATTTTGTTTCGGTCACGAATATTTTAAGAAAATTATCGTGACCTCAATAAAATTTCCGGAAATAGTTTAAGCTCTTGTGAAAGTCTTATTATAAGTGAAAGTCTATCATTAAATACTTTTTGTTTTATTGTTATCCCTGAAAAAACTCCAACCAACATCTGTTGACGTAAGTGATACAGCTGGCATTGTTATGATTGATTTATGGTTAAGCAACAAATTTACATTTTGTGATTAGTTATAAGTACCTTATCAACTTGTACCTAATCATAAAAGTAAAAGCCTGGGCATAAAATGTATCTTTATAAATGTTTCGTTAATATGAAAATATTATGAAAAATGTATTAACACTTCAAAACGATGCGACACACTCACAATTTAACGTCACTCTTTACAGAAAAAAAAAATTACGTACCATAAAACACCTCAAGTACTGTTAAAGATCATCTCTCGGACCACTCAAAACATCCGGGACTATAACCGAATCCTCAGTGTCGCTAATATACCCTTTATCTCCAGTATAATGTGTGGGATAGAGCAGTAAGGGAGCCGTCGAAAAAGCCACTAGGTTTCGTCGGGGGAAGTGTTTCTTCCAGCTGTCCTGAGGATGCTTGTCGAACAAAATAGGCAAATATTCATCGACCGGCACTAATCGGGACAACGGATCGGCATCCAACAGTTTTCTTGCTCCACTCAAGCTGAGGACATAACCTAAGGTCCAATAAGAATAACCGACCCTCACTAATAGATTAGACCCCTCCACCCAGGGCTCCTCGTTCTCCTGCAGTCGCTTTCGGCCCAGATATCTGAAATTAAGAGGTCTCTTTAGGTAACTTAAAACTAGTTTCTTAGAAAAGAATGTATTTCCAGGATGCCATAAATCATATTTTTTGACACGAGTAAATTAAGGTTTAAAACGTAAAGAGAACAAAATATATAGGCATCCAAGAAGCGGAGAATTATTTTACTAATTTATATATGTCGTAATCATTGGGCGTAATTCGTCATTTCACGAAAAGTCACGGCCTAGTCATTGGCTATATTGCCGGCAAAAGCTGTAATCAAATCAATATTCTTTGATTGACTGAAGGTTGCCGTCATTTCAGGGATTGCCTGTTTCATTGTCGTCAAACAGAGTAAAAGATTAAACGATTACACGTTACAGCGTTTGACGGAAGTTTGTTTAGTCATTTGCTGAATTGTGTTGTGTAGAATTTGGGGTCTTAATAATTCTACTTTTTTTATTGTATATGAATAACCATATGTATAGAGTGATCACGTGAAAATTGCCCTCCCACCCCTTGTTCTCCGTTATTTTTTTAATTTGTTTTTTAAATAGAACACTTTATATTTTTACGTCATTGAAAAGATCGCCAATTTAACTTTTCAGAAATATATTATACATAATACTTAGCTTTTACGGTTTGCGATATATTACATGTTTATTGTTAATATGCAACATCATAATATAACTATATACAGGGTGGTCGCGATGTAATGGGTCAAAATTCATGACAAGATTCCTGACGTGAAAATATTGCGATTTAGACAAACTCACCTTAGTCCAAAATTTGATACTTAAGAGATACAGGGTGTTTAATGCAAAATATTATTTTAGTTTTTTCTTATTTCATAATAAATGCTCATATCGAGATGAAAATTTTGGTGTTAAGGATTTTCTGGGGCGAGAGATTGAAATATATCTATGGTTTGCTTGTGGCTCATAGAGAGCGCCACCTGCGCTAGGTCGAATGCGTTGAAAACGACAGAACTTTTTTATCATTCAAAAATCTAATTCTCAAATAGCAAATTCTGATTTTACAACTTCTTTTACACAAAAAAGCTATACTTTTTGATAGTCGCTATCTTGCACCGTTATCGTAAAATTTGCCATTGAAAATTCCAATGTATTTGCATTCAATTACAAATCGGCAAAAATTTTCAAGTAGGTTTATGTTAAAATCCAATTTTGACATTTTCCACTTATCTTAGTGCTGTCAGTAATATTACAGTATTATTCGCGTCTTATTAAAAGTATTCTTTACTTTATGATCTAAATCGTAGTGCGAGATAACATGCCACGCCATAATTTATTTTCAAATGGAGAAATGCGCGATATGGTTTGCGTTTATGCGCAATCAGATTATGTTGGACGTCGAGCGCTTCGTCGGTATTCAGATTGTATCCGAATAGAAAGCAACCAAATCGAAAACTATTTCAAAAACTTTTTAATAAACTTGGAGAAACTGGTAGTTTTCGTCCTAAAAGAGACAACTGTTACAGTTCACCAAGAAGAAAAATTTTTAGTAAGAGTGGCAGGAAATCCAGAAGTTAGCAGCAGGCAGGCAGGCAGGTAGCTAGAGAAACCGGTGTTAGTAAAACAACAGTTCTCAAAATCTTTCACAAGGAAAATTTATATCCCTACCATTTTACACCCGTGCAAACTCTTTTAGCAGCAGACTTACCAGCTAGATTACAATTTACTCATTTTATGCGCAATCAGCAAAACCTCGACCAGGAATTTTTGGATAATGTACTATTCACTGTTGATGCGACCTTTGCTCGTCGAGAAATTTTCAATTTTAGAAACAAGCACATATGGGATAATGAAAATCCTCACGTAGTCAGTCAGCGTCACTTCCAACATGAATTTAAGATAAATTTGGTGTTTGGTGCGGAATCATAGGAAATCACCTTTTGGGTCCACATGAGCTTCCTCCAAATCTAAATGGTGACTTGTATGTAGATTTCCTGCAGCACCATTTAGCTGACTACCTCGACGATTTACCACTGAATACACGGCAGAATCTATTATTCATGCAAGATGGAGCTCCCCTCATTATTTTGTCAGAATACAGAACTATCTTGACCACATTTTTCCCGATCGTTGGATCGGTAGTGGGAGTCGAATATTATGGCCTTCTCGTAGTCCTGACTTTAATCCTATGGATTTTTGTTTCTGGGGCTACATGAAATCAGTTGTCTATAGAGAAACTATAAACACCCGCGAAGAGCTATGGCAGAAAATTGTAAATGCCGCCGAATCATTTCGTAACAAGAATCTCTATTTTAAAATACGGCAGTCTTTGAACAAATGCGTTAATAAATGTATTGAAGTTGGAGGCGGACATGTTGAACATTTATTGTAATATTCGATATTCAATTGTTCATCACAATTTATAATTTGAAATAAACTCTTGTTCTTTTTGACATTCGTACCTTATTTTGATTACTCGAATTACCAAAGCTAAATATCTTGAAAACGGTGCAAGATAGCGACTATCAAAAAGTATAGCTTTTTGTGTAAAAGAAGTTGTACAATCAGAATTTGCTACCTGAGAATTAGATTTTTGAAAGATAAAAAAGTTCTGTCGTTTTCAACGCATTCGACCTAGCGTAGGTGGCGATCTCTATGAGCTACAAGCAAACCATGGATATATTTCAATCTCTCGCCCCAGAAAACCCCTAACGCCAAAATTTCATCTCGATATGAGCATTTATTATGAAATAAATAAGAAAAAACTAAAATAATATTTTGCATTAAACACCCTGTATCTCTGTAAGTATCAACTTTTGGACTAAGGAAAAAAATAGGGGGGGGGGATAATCGCGTGTCCGTCCTGATATAATAATATGTTTTACATACCTACAACTATTCGAGTCTGGCTGTAGAGGACCATTTTGATTTACGTCAAGTCTTTAGAATATTTTTTTGACGTATTAAAATTAACTGTAGATATAAATATTATCATAACATAAATTTACATTGTTCTGCGCATAAGATGGTTCACTTTTGTTTATTTTATATGTAAAAATATTCTTAAAACGTTAATAGCAAAATAATGTATCTTTCCAATGCTTTTTAAAAGTTATTACTTTATTTGAGAACAATTTAAATACTAAATAGATGATAAACAAAACATCCACAATTTTATTTTTGATACTAGTTTTATCCTACGTGTTTTATTTTTTAAGATTTCTGTACCTAAAAAATACCACTAATTTGATCATTTTACGGTGACAAATACGGCGATTTTAAGCGACATTTAAATACTAACAATGAATAAACAGAACATCAAGAATTTCATTTTCGTGTAGGTACCTACATACACCAGAAATGTTATCCTTTTTTTGCTAGAAATACGTCGACCTTAAACTGAAAAATGATTAAAAAAATACAAAATTGAGAAAAAAATATAAAATAAAAAATAGTTTATAAAACTGTTAATAATTTGTTCCATCCAATTCTACTGAAGAGTATACACAATAAGTTAGTGTAGTCTTCAGAGGATAGTGTTGTTTTACGTATCTGAGATGCTAGTATATTGAGCCACCGCAAACTTTGAGGTTTCCAGTTGTTTACAGCAAACTTAATTCTAGGTTCGCGTAACTTTCCCAGTCTCGATAAGTTAAAAACTAAAATCCAATGCCTCATGAGTAGTTTCACCTAAAACATTTAACTTGTTGCTAAACTTGCTAGTTTGCAGACGGACGATACCATACACTGAGAAAAGAAAAACTTTAGGAGCAATAGTTTTCTTAATGTCAACTTTTTGATTGTTGGCGCAAAAACACTTTTCTTGAATAAAACAAAATGATTGAAATCAAATTACGCTGACAATTTAAACTACTGCTACTACTACTGCTTCTCCGTGAATTTCTTTTAATGTCTTATTTGGTGTATCTTTCTGACCTATGATTATTTTTGCTATTTCGTTTTTATGTTCAATGGAGTTCTTGATATAATCCTTAACAACTGAATTTGATCGTTAACCTCCATGTCGCTTGAAAAGTGTCATGTCCGCTCCAGAATCTGCCAACATTGCAGAGCTGCGCCGGAAGCAATGGCCAATGTATACATTGGCGTTGGAGAGTCAGTCCAAGGAATT
Source organism: Monochamus alternatus (assembly GCA_037114965.1). Classification (NCBI taxonomy): domain Eukaryota; kingdom Metazoa; phylum Arthropoda; class Insecta; order Coleoptera; family Cerambycidae; genus Monochamus; species Monochamus alternatus. Next base: position 114,117,869 of record CM073426.1, read on the forward strand.
CCGCGATCTCTTTAGGCATACCTACAATTGTATTGATTCTAACTGGCAGGGTAGACGAAGTTTTACGTATGTACGAAATATATGTAAAAATTTATATCATCTATTGAGCCCTTAGTAATCGTAAACACAAAAGTTTTTGTGTTCAGAATGTTAACAATAATAAATGACAGAAATTTTTTTATGGCATCTACTGTCAAAAATGTGATTTCTTCCCTCCTACATGCTCTAAATACTTCGACGATTAAAACAACTTTGGCAAACAAGAATTCTTTATCCTCGGCTTATTTCATAAAGCATTCTATTTCCAGCTTCGTAAACATTTTTATTTTTTTGGCTGATATGCGAAAGCTTTCCTTTTTAAAAATGCAATTACTTATATCTGCGTTTTTGTTCAGGTACATCATGATGGGGAGCATTGAATATTCCACAAAGTTGGTGGCCCTTTTTTGTAAAATTCTTAATATGTTTTTCTTTGGCCCAGGTTTCAAAGTTGTAGGAGTTTTTGTATAAATTTTTCGGACACTAACGTGGATAGCGCACAGCTTGTTCAATATCCAAAGACTCGTCATTATCACTTATTTTTGGCGATTTCCTTGTAGAAAGTACGGCGTTTGAACATGGCAGAATCTTGACATTACACACGCATAAACAAATAAAAACATAAACATATCAAATTCTCCTCTTTCACAAAAAATCTTACATGGAATTCGAATCGAAATCGTCGTGCTTAAAACACACTCTTTTCACAACTTGTTACATAAATAGCTATTTAAGGTTCCTCTAACAAATACTTTTACCGGGAACTAGAACAATTATGAAATATTGAATTTACAAATGTTCGTTGACATTTTAAAAGGTTAAGTGATGTTGAAGTTATTTTTCGGTTCGCCATATATAACCGTGAAAAACTATTACTCTGACACTTTTTAAACAAATCTACATTGTTAAAATTAAATAATATTTTTTTTTGATAAAATTATAAAAGTTATTGAAGGTTTTAGTTGATTAAGAACGATCTAATGTTACTGTTCTGTTAAGTACAGGCAAACAACAAAACGCAAGCTTAGGGAACCTCTTCTATTTATTAACTTTAATTATTTATGCATTGTGAAGAATTTTAGTAGATAAAACAGTGCGCCACCTTGAAGGAAGCACGCAATTTATCAGTCCAGTGACATTTTGAAATATGTAGGGCAAGTTGTCAAGATAGCTATGATAAATATTTTTTTATGCTTGGCAGTGGCGATAACCGTTTATTAATAGTAGACTGAGGCATCAACTGCAAATCAAATTTCCATAAGTTTTTAACGGAGCTATTTGCACATAAAAACGTTATGTCGACTTTACACGCTACTACTTTGAAAGTAGTAAAATGATGTTTTATTTACAAAAATCTTAAAAGGTTAAACTGGAATTTTAATTATTTGATCAAATTTATATCTACAAAAAAAAATACTAAATCGATTTTAAAATTTAAACAAAAGTGGATAAACCTTATTCCCTTCCCAACTATTACCGCTGCCTGCTATCCAATAAGCATGCGAGTTATGATCACACAACTACATAAATATTTGTTTACTTTGCAGTTTTTTATTACACTATACGAAAACGAGTTGTAATGCGCGTTCATAGATTTATGGTTAAAACATATTGTGTAGTAATTTATAGTGCTATAAATATCGGAAATGACGATATCCATCTAAATGTACATATCTATGGAATAGATGAGACCTCACCTGTTATGGTTGAATTTTCAAGTTCCTCCAGTTTCAAAAGTGAACTTAGATATTTATAGGATGTCTTCATTCAACCAGGTTAGTAAATTTAGCTAGATTAATTTTTATTTTAGAAGATAATTATTGAATAGAGCTTCGCCTGTGGAATCGTTCATTAGCATATCTAGATGTTCTAATACAGATAAAAATGTTACAAAAGCTAATAAAAAAAATATATGAGTAGATATTGTGGGTGTAATTCAACGTTGGTCGGAGCTTTAGTCCGCAGAGTAGTTAGTTTCACATAATACCTCTATATCAAATAAAAATATATAATAAATGTATAAAAATAATATATTTCTAGTATATTTCATATATTACATAACAACGGCAACATAAAAAACACAACAAAAATATTACTTATATATCATAACAAATAAAAACACACTATAGTCTGTTTAGAAATGAAAGAGAGTAATAAAAGTTTATTATGTACGCAAATCGTAAATACTGGTGCTTATATTCAATATTTTTATATTATGTAGCATCCGTATAGATGAGGTGTACTTTTAAAAAAACTTTGTGTGACCGGGTTGTACTAAATTGTAGCAGGTAGCTAAAATTTAATCCCCGACAATCCGTATTTGTCTATGCCGCTTCAATTTCTCGGTCCATTTCTCTTATAAGTAAACAATATAAAAACAGCATTTCAAAATTAGAGGCTACTTTAAGCATCATAACCGGGTTAACAGGGTTTTTAGTAATTCAAATAAAATTATTCAATATTATTATCAAAATATTTATTTAAATTTAATGAATAGACTTTTATTCCACACAAAAATATATGTATTTTGAAAATTCAAATTATGGTAAGTAAATGTAGTGTTGTATAAATGTACAATAAAGAAAATAAAAAAGTAGGTATATTAAAATTCATCCTCTGAATATTCTGATGAATTATTTTCGTCTCCTAGATTGATAACGATAGGTTCCACAGTAACGTCAATTAAATTATCGAGTTCCCACATTTTCTCCTCTTCTTTTTGTACATGATGTATACATCTTTGCCAGTTATCTGCAGTTACTCGTTCCAAGGAATTTTTTAACAAAATTTCCACGTCACTTACTTTAAACATCGTAATATTTCGCGCTACATCTCCTTTTACCTGCGCCCGGACTAATTCGATTGGGTTATGTTCACAGTGATAAGGTGGCAACCGTAGTACCGTTATTTGGCGATTTATTGCCATTTCATCGATAACATTTTTTCTGATCTTTATTAATATTGACAAATGTCAAAAGTTCCTTTTTCACCATATTTGTTTCAAAAGAAATGTTTTTTCCGGATAACCATTGAATTATATCGGCTTTCCTCCAAGCAATCGTAGGCGTCCGCTCGGTCTGCTGTGCATGGTAACTGGCATTATCCATGACAATTACAGACCCCGGAGGAATAAGATCCAACATCTGTGTAAAATACTCTTCGAAAACATCTGCGTTCATGTTTTCGTGATAGTCACCTGTATTTTTAGATTCAAATAAAAGTAAACCGCCATCTACAAAACCACTGGCACTACCTATATGTATTACTGTTAATCTTCGTCCTTTACTTGAAAGTGCCTTGAACCCTGTTGAAAGTCCATCCAAAAATGCTTGTCGAAAACTTTTTACATTTTTATCTTCCCTTCGTCACGGAATTTTCTAATTGATCTCAAGTAGGATCTTCGCCAACAAATAATTTCATCTTTATCGATAAGAACTGACTTCCTGTTCTGCTTTTCCCAGCAAAAATTTAATATAATTTTTAGAAAATCGTTGTCCTCTGAAAGTTCACTTAAAATTTTGTTTAGCGTTGGTATTTCTTTTTTAAAATAAAATGAGTGTACTTTTCTGCGAAAGACATTTTTGAAGAAATTATCTATAACGACTTTTGAACTCCCTGTAGATGATTTTGGGGGATTTACAGTATCTTGTTCATTTTTTGTTTCCTTTAAAAGTCTGTAGATAGTCGATTTTCCAATCCCTGTCATTTTGGAACACTCTTCCACGATGTCGTCAACACTGTTGGTAGGATTTTGGTGTTTCAATGCATTAAATACATTTAATATAATAATCTTCTCATTCTGAGACAGCGCACATCTTTTCACGCGTTTAGCAGGTACGTAATCTGATAAGCTCGACATTTTACCCAAACAATATTATATCCACTGGCACAATAGTCACTAGTCGAATTTTACTCTACTGCACTAGCACGTCTTCGTATATTCAGTTCTCTGTCACAATACACTGGCTCCTGCCCTATGATGTATCCAGTAAAATATACTAATGTACACCCATTACCTGTTAGCACTAGTGTTACCCGATAATTACCTAAAACGAAATATTACCACGCCCATGGCCGGTTCTTATCTCGGGGTTTTATCACTCTCTTTCATTTCCAAACAGACTATAGATATATATTATTTTGATAGGGCGGCTGCCGCTCTTTGCTTTTGTCTACAAATATATAAAAAAATATATTAATATGTTTATTAGACCATTTGGATATATAGACGTTGATAATTTAGCAGGTTGTGCAAGATAAATGAATATCATACTTTGAAAAACTGTTGCTGACAAATCGTTGCTGTTTTCACAACCGTCATAGAAAGTTAATTTATAACCAGATAGAAGGGCAAATGATGTGTTTCATATCACGTAGGCAACGTGATATGAAATTCACAGCTTGTTTTATATTTCGCTCATTTTTCATTTCGCTTTGGATGCGGCGTAATAATACAGTGGACATGTCAACAAGCTTTTAAATAGCGAAAGTATTTTCAAAGTCAGTTCGAGTCCTTAGAAGCTCTTCTCTTGTCACCGGCAGATTTTATCTAAAAGGCACTACCAAGTTGGTTAAATGGATATATTTTATTAGATGTCACTGTAGTTTATCGTCAGAATAAGTGCGTAAGTGCTAGATGAGGTATATTGACTTTTTTCAAGTACCTAACATCAATGTTATTATCATTATCATTACCATTAACATTATTTATTTATTTATTTATTTACTTAAAGTAGTGTCCAATGGGACAGATCCCAATTACAGGGCAAGATAAAAAACACTATTCGAAATATATAATAATAATATTTTTTATTTGTCCAACAGTGAAAACACCAATTACAGGATAAAGTATACATTAAGTCAGTAATGTCTAAAGAAAAATAAATAAATATACCGGTACTTATGAATGCATAAACCAAAAAATATATATACATATACAATAAAGAAACAAGATGGAATATATATGAAGTGAATCACAGATCCCTCAAAACAGAATATAAAGAATTTAAATTTAACTAAATACATCGTAAGAATTACATATAGTATTGTAATTATTTGACATAAATGCAATAGGAGACTTTAGCATATTAGTCATAGCAATAGGATAATAAAACGTAAAAGGAGCACGACCAGCTGGTGTTACTGTCTAAAAAATTTAATTGGTTTAAAATTTCTGGACAGTCAACCCTGTTATGCGAAAGAGCTTGTACAAATTTTAAACTATGAAAGTGTGAAGGGGATATCTGAGAAAAGATTTTTATTTTGCATAACTTAAAACAAAAAAATGGTAAACTGAAATCGAAAAAATATAACAATTAGTGTATGCTATTAAATACAAAATACAAGGTAATTCAGAACTTATTAAAATATATAATGCACAATTTTATAAAAGAAAAGAAAATCGAGCAGTTTCAAAATGATTTAAAAATACAATTCTGTATGGCACTGGAAACTGGCCCACTGTAAAACTTCACCAAGCACAAGGCAATGGAGGCAGTCGGCGACCGGCACCAGTGGCAAAGTGTAATAAAAAATTATCGGAAAAAAAATTGAAAGAATTTCCCAAGGAAAGAAATAAATAAAATATTATAACACCTATTTTATATTAACAAAATCAACTGCTATAGATGCTGTTATTTTTAATTAACAAAATTAATTTGGGGGTTTAATTAATAAAATAATTTGACATACCTGATATTATAACTGGTCAAAATTTTGTCCACCGACGTGTAAACATATTGGGCCCGTCTTATTCACTTTCTACGAACTAACACAAATGTTTCTCGTTCTTGCCCGTTATGACTATTTTTTTTAAACTGGCAGTTAACAAAATAGCTGTGTTTAGGTCTACATATAAGGTATGCTTAATCATACGTCCCGCTTTGAGTGGGACAGTCCCGCTTTTAAGCTATGTGTCCCGTTGTCCAAAAAATACATGCAATGTTCTGCTTTGACAAAACAAAACCGTAGCAGCAAAAAGCGTTAATTGTAAGTCCGTACCGTGCGTGTATTGTCATCATATGTCAATATCGTTCAATAAAATAAATTTTCAATAATATATGAAAGCATTATTCTTCGATTGTGTAAGAGCAAGAGAAAGAATTACTTTTGACAGAGATATGGTAAGTTATAAACTTAAATGGGCAAATAATAATAATATTTCCATATGTTTTGAACATTCCGTAATAGTAGTAAGATCTTGCTAAGATCTTAAAGAATACTATTCTGCTTGAATAGCAATAAAACTGGAAACCATTCAGGGAAAAATAAATACCCTAAATTTGCTAGATCAACTACTGAAACTTAACAGCAGTAACAAATCTAACAAAAATATATTTATAGGTCTTATAAAATATGTGTTTTATTTTCAAAACAATAATAATTTAAGAGCGTCCCGCTCTGAGGAAACAAATAAATGGACACGTTAGGTATGCTACATGTTTTCGTTTCAAAATTTCATACCATTTCTAAACATTTTATGTGAAATAAGGAATATTTCCGATATTTTTATATATTTTTAGGTATTAATAATATTGTGTGAAACTAACTACTCAGTGGACAAAAGCCCCAACCTGCGTTGAATTACACCCACAATATCTACCCATATATTCCTTATTATTAGCTTTTGTAACATTTTTTTACTGTTTTAGAAAGGTATTTTAAGCTAATATAAATCGAATCTCCTACAATTCCTATCAATGAAGTCATATGTATGTTCTCTGATACCAAACATCTAGGTATGCTAATGAATAATTCCACAGACAAAGCTCTATTCAATAATTATCTAAAAAAAATCTAATTTACTCACTCTATAAAAATCTAACTTCACTTTTTTGGCAGTGGGAACACGACAAATTCAACCACAATAGATGAGATCTGACCTATTTCTGCATTTTTAGGATTGCTTCTTCAGGTGGTCTCCTTTAAGTTGAATCAAATATCTAACTATAAAAATTATTGTCGATATTTAACTTCAAATAATTTTAATTTTTATAATAATTTTTATAGTTTTGATTCAACTTAAAGGAGACCACCTGAAGAAGCAATCCTAAAAATGCAGAAATAGGTCAGATCTCATCTATTGTGGTTGAATTTGTCGTGTTCCCACTGCCAAAAAAGTGAAGTTAGATTTTTATAGAGTGAGTAAATTAGATTGTTTTTTTTTAGATAATTATTGAATAGAGCTTTGTCTGTGGAATTGTTCATTAGCATACCTAGATGTTTGGTATCAGAGAACATACATATGACTTCATTGATAGGAATTGTAGGAGATTCGATTTATATTAGCTTAAAATACCTTTCTAAAACAGTAAAAAAATATTTCCGATATTTCCAAAAGTAACCAAAGGTCAAAAATATTTTCTTTAAAACATCTGTACTGAAATACTTTCTACAACAATTTTCAAATTTATATCTTACTTGGTTATCTAAATACCTTTAATTTAAGGTCGTCGACTGACCCTGACGCTCTATACTCCCTGATATTGAACATTCTCACTAATATCGACGATTCTGAATAAATCCTAGCTTCACCGGTCCTCGAGATAAATGGCTAATTAATATTTATGACACAAGTGCCAGATTATCATAGCAAAGCGATTCGAAAACTTCAGGTATAACCGTAAAGTGCTGTTAAGTCCCCCAGGAATTTTAAAGCAGGAGATGACGGAAGGCTGCTAATTTGAGAATTGATGAGAAAATTATTTGAATTTCTACTCCTTATCGATAATCGCACCTTACGCTGCAGCAAGATTTATAAAATAAGAGGAATATAAAACAAGTCATGAATTTCACGTCACGTCGCGTACTGTCGAAACTACCGCTGATATATCTGGTGAAATTATATTTTTATTTCGTGGCAGATTTATTTTTTGTGGTGCACGTGCGATTTTTCTTACAAATTTTTTTGTCACCTCCTTATGATATGAAATAGATGACGTTTGTGGGTTGAGAAACAATCCAAACTGTCCCTTCCAGGTCTTTTCCGTCCTTTCGTCAGTTTACGATAGGATGTAGAGGCAGCGTTTTCGAATAAAATAGGTTTTCTGTCGCGGGTGGACAGGTACAATTTAATGGAATGCCAAACGCATTTTTTCACAGCAAGGAGCGGAAGTGAAATATTACGTCCGTTTTGACGTTCTTACATAGGCAGCAAAACGATTTATAATAGTGTACGAGTCAAATATATGATGGTTCTAAAAAAATACGTAACAGAGCAATTCTACAGGATGTTACAGTTTTGACTACCATAACTTCAATATAAGATAAAGTATAAATGAACAAAACAGTTAAATAGTATAAGGGCATAACTCAGGTCGTTCTGAAAATAAGTCAAGTAATTTTATCACAACGTGGCAACAGAGTGAATACACGCTGTGCCAGGCGAGTCGTTTGTGGGTTGCCTACCATACAAAAACTTCTAAGACTCACAGAAATAATCATAACTAAATATAGTATGTCGTTCACACATTTCCAGGTTCGTACTCAGGTCTGTCGGTTAAAAATCGTAATATTTAAATATTCCTAATTAAACACAAATATCTTCTTCAAAATAATGGCCAGTGTTGACGAATCTCACCCTGTTTATTTACCGGCATGTGTCAAGGTCGCAGTGAAACGTTGTGCGTGTCGGATCTTTGTAGGGACGATAACGCGTTATTAGCAAATGTTAGTTTCTTGTCGAGTTTCTTGTTGGTTTGTCTGTTTCGGTGCTTGAATAGAATCCGTCGGCCTCCCACTCGTTGTACTGTGGAGAAATGGATTAAAGATTATCCAGATTTAGAATGCGACAGGACAGAGTGCAAAATTTGTAAGAGTTATAAAACACGTATTGTGGGACATATGCGCTCGGAACAATACAAAGTTCATGTGAGTAATAGTATGACAAACCGTGAACGCCAAAAACAATTTAACAACTACTTGGTAAAAGTGATGGTCCTTTAAATGAATGCAGAGAAGACAATTTTTACAAAACTGTGTTAATAATGTAATGTTGAAGAACCTGTGACAGCATCAATACAACTATTCAATAAATAATGCCGTAAATAGTGTTTTAGACTTGCGACAGTTTATTTGTCAGGTGCCAGGATCTAGTGCTGAACGTGTGAAGAAGAAATTTAATACCGTTTTGCAGAACAATCCGGAATTTTTAACTGTATGCCGTATAGTAGACCCTTTTAAAGGTAAAGGAGTAGATTTTGCCACCCTAAATGTGCCATCAGTGAAAAATTATACATATTTTAAATATGCCCCAGTGACCTCTGTGGACGTTGAACGTACGTTTTCAAAACTGAAATAGCTTTTAAGGCTGGCGTTTCAAGGACAAGTAATCGTATTTAAATATGCACAAAAACAAAAAGATACACCAAGTAAGTGGAGGTTCTTATTAGCGTAGTACTAAAATATAGTACTGAAATTGAATCATTTCCTTTAGCTTTTGAAGGGAAAATGTGCTAGAAAACATGAAAAACCCTGAATTTGTACCTTATCCATGTGTTCTATATACCGTGAAAAATACTTGATAACTACATAAATTCAAGTGTCACTAGTTTTTTAAAAAAATTCTGCGGGATGTGATAATGTTTATAATGTCGTATACAATTTTCTCAATCTGCAGTAATCTGACTTGTAAAAATCAGGAGATTTTATGATAAAATATAGTAGGTGAAAATGATGCCCTTTTTTCTTATTCTAAATGATTTATCAGCCTGGAAATTGTTTTACATCCTGGAGAAAACTTGTATAATTGACATAGTGAAGAGATATTCTTTCTAACTTACTCAATTTTTTTAGACTGTCTCAACAAACAGCTATGAAATTCGTTGAAAATTTGCGTATAAAACGGCGCCCTTAAGCGATAAACGTCACAACTTAACAATTGAACATTTACAACAGTTGCTGGTTATTCAGTTTTATTTCAGTACTAAAAGTGAATAGTATAGTGTTTTGTAAACTACACAACTAATATGTACTATCTTGGACAACATACATATCACCAGTACAAGGTAAGACGTTGATATTAGGTAACTGTATTTGACAATAAATGTACGTATTTACTTGACTTCGACAAACGTTAACATTAGCGTTCTAAGTGCGACCCTGATAATGACGTCATGTGCGTACGATATACGGTCTCTAATCATAACCTATGTACAAGAAAAAATAATTTAAGTGCTTACCGATTAAAATACAATGCCATTTTTAAATGCCTAACTAACATAACACACAATTACAACATATGTTATAAGAATTTTATATTTATAAATTTTTTTAAATTTTATAATTATAAAATTCTTGGACACTATCAGTATCAGGAAGACGTTACTTCAACGAATATCTCTATTAAACAGTCGCCGTAAAAGGAAACGATTTAAATAAATACGTCTCCGATATCGACTGTTCAATTTATGGCAGTAAAACCTGTAACACTCTGTATAACTTAAAGTACTAGTTTAAACTGTACAGAGTGTCCCAATTTCGTTGTAATTGCAAGGTATCTCGGAAACTAAAGGGATAGGAGGATACGAATTTAATAATAATAACAGAAATAATAATACTTTATTATTCCAACAGGAATAAACCCAATTACAGGAATAAGTACTACAGAGTAATAAGTAGGCAATAAAAAGACTTAAAAAAAATACGAATTAAATACATCTTATCCTAAGCAAGACACATGTTTACAAATTGCTCTTAAAGTATCATTAAAAATATCGCAGTCCTTTCCAATTTTATTAAACACATCGCACATCAAATATATTGGAGATTAAGCTAACATATTGGTCCTAGAAACACCAGAGTAAAACAAAGTTTGCTGTCTTGAATTACCACGTGATACACGAAATGAGATTTTACTCAACAAAACCGAACAGTCAATTTTATTATTTAGAATATTAAATAAATAACGAATTAAAGAGACATTACGACGTATCTCCAGTAAATCCATATCAAAACGATTCAGAAGATCATTATGATTGAAACCTTGCGGGGGATTAACACCATCTTGTAAAAGAGCTAAAAACTTTAAAAAACGTCTTTGAACGGACGCCAACCTTTGACGATGTATATTATAAATAGGATACCATATTATAGATCCGTATTCCATTTGTGATTTAACTAGAGAGCAAAATAAAATTTTAAATGTGCATATATTTGTAAAATCTTTGCAGTTACGCTATATAAAACCATAAGTTCGAAATGCACAGGACACGACATTACTAATATGCTCAATGAAAGTAAGTTTGCTGTCAAATATAATACCTAAATCCTTGAATAAAGAAACCCGACTTATGACATATCCATCAATATTATAATTATAAATAATAAAGTTGGCTCTACGAATGAAGGACATTGTTTTACATTTAGAAGTATTAAGGTACAAACAATTTAACTCACACCATGACAACATACGACCCATACAAAGTTGGAGATGATCACAATCTGAAGTAGAATTTATTGAAAAGAATAATTTAAAATCATCGGCAATTTTTCACAAAAAACAATATCTGGGAGATCATTAATAAAGAGTAAAAACAAAAGTGGTCCTAAATTAGAGCCTTGCGGTTTTGATATCTGACTATAAATTGCCTACTTGTTAAATATGACTCTAATAGAGTTATTAACGAGTCTGAAAAATTAAAATCTTGCAATTTCGCTAGTAATATATGGTGGTTTATATGATCGAAGGCTTTTTGGAAGTTCGTAAATATTATGTCAACTTGCCCTCCACCATCCAAAGTTTCAGAAATAAATTGAGAAAAAACTGCGAGATTCGATATAGTACATCTTCTCTGCACAAATCCATGTTGGTGTGTGGATATCAATTGCTTAGTCAGATAGTAAATTTCGTTATGCAAGGTGGATTCAAAGACTTTAGAAAAATTGCACAGCAAAGATATAGCTGTATAATTCTCAATATCATTATGGTTTCCTTTTTTAAATATTGGATACACATATGCTTTTTTCCAAAAAGACGGAAATGTGGCATATTTTAGAATAGCATTGAATAAAATACACAAAGGCTGAACAAGTGGATACGCACAATCTTTTAGGATGAAATTTGGCCATCGAATACCATCGACGCCCATTGTGAAAGAGTCTTTAGATCTTCTAAGACTAGATAAAACCTCTTCTTCTTTAACAGATTTCACAACTGCTTTTTGGAGACAGTTAAGATGCCGATCAGAATTTTCATAGACTTCTTCGTTTTTTAGATATAGGGTAAAATTTAAAGAAATACTTTCAAGGAATGATTTTTTTACGTAGATGTCAGTGGTATTCTTGTAATTTCTTTACAGGGTGTATTTTTTAAAATATGAAACAAACATATTTTTTGAATGTAACACACTGCATAGTTTTATGTAATTCAATTGTAATATTTTTTTCTTCATAATGTAATAATATAAGTTGCTACTTATATTGGAAATTGTCAAAAAATATTTAAAATATGATATGATCTAAGCATACCATTAAAAAAGTGCATGTTTAAGTTATATTTAAAAAAAGACACCCTCTAGATAAATTACGTAGTACGCTTCGACGTTGAGTGAGAAATTATAAAGAGGCACGCACAACCTTATGGCGAAATGCGTGTCCACGTTTGGTGCCGAGATAGTATTAGGTAATAGCAGCTCTTTGGTTCTAAGATTCGTCAATTTATCGACAACTTATTGTTCACAGCGGTTTTCTTATTGAATCACACAGAACACTCAAAATTGACTGTCGTTAACAACAGTTCTCGACGGACAAATCTCGGCCCCAAAAAACCCCTACTGTAAACACGGTGTAACATAACGGAAGATCAAAGATGAAGGCCTTTATTTCTTGTGTATGTTCTGTGATTTCTTGTCTGACTTTAAAAACAGTTTTCTCTACAGATATTATCTATTAGGGCCTTTGTTTTCAAGATACAGGGTGTTAAACTTGTAGATCGAAAACGCATTTCGCCATTAAGGTTGCGCCTCTTTCTAATTTTTGTCACTCAACGGCTACGCTATGAAGTACGCTACTGAAATCTATGTAAAAAGCACAAAACATATAACTAGAAGAAGGGCGTTTTCTTTTTTCCAACATCGAAACAGCAGTGACAAATAAAGCGACCTCATTGTGTCGGGACAGAAAAATTGAACTAAAAATGTTACCTTAGTCGATAATAATGGTAACTTTATAACTTACCGGCTTCGTCGGTAAAACAGATATTGGATATTGTCAACTTCAGGGTCAAATATATTATTTTATTTCACTCTTATTTTACAATAATATTTAAAAGAATATACACAATATTACCATTTATTTACTGTGGTAACATTATAGTATACTCATTTAAATATTACTGCAAATTCATAAAAAAACTTAAGACTTGAAAAAAATTTTATTAAAGAACAAAACGATAACAAATCATTAACAAAATCTTATTAATTAATATTTATAAATATAGAGATGTTTTAATAATATTGTACATGTACATTTAAAGTGTGATACATTATTTTATTTACTCTAATAGAAATGAATATGATCCGTTGGTTTTGAATATTTCATGTCATTTTTTAATATCGTTTCACAATAAATATAGCTGGATATTGTTTATCAACGCTTGGAATATCTCATTATTACTTCATCATGATTATTAGCAACGGTATGTACTTGAACAACATCGTCTGTCTCAAATCGATAAAGAATTTGCATTACATAAAATTAATTCATTTCGTCTTACCTCTTATTCAGAAACTTCATTATTCAATGATTCATTATTAAATCTTAAATCTACTGTACGAATAGGAAAAGTTTTCACAAGCATGCGATTACAAATTTTAGGATATATAAAGACGGAATCTATAAAAAGACAACATACAAACAAATGTTTATAATTCAAATTTGGAAAAATACTACAAGCTTTCCATATTTGCACTATGAATAGAATTACGTTATGCAATATAAAACTTCAACGGTTTGATGAATTTTCCACAGACGATATGAACTTCTACCCGATGGATATTTGCAAGAGCATAACTTATCAATAACAGATCATGATGTAATGAGATTTGACATGATTTATAATTTACATATATATATATATATTTCATTCAAAATCGTAATAAATATAACAGACCTGTTCTTTGTATATATCTGGTATTCTGTAGCTCATATAATATTTCGATCACATCTGGTGGCAAATCTTCGTTACATTTTCTCTGTACCTACAATTGTAAATTAAATAATTAAAATACCTACATCCACAAAATAGAATGACTAGAAAGTGTTTTCTAGAAACGGCTCTGTATATTCTATTTTGTGACGATCATTTAAAAATCATTTTAACTGGATGTTCTGATTCTGAACGAGTATTTATTCTATATAAAAAATAATATAATATAATCATCATGTATAAAATACTGCAAGCATTTATTATAAATTAATTTACACTTTCTTCATACAAATGTGACTAAAAGTAAATTTGCAATAATTTTAATTAAATTCATTAGTATATTTACCTCTGCATTTATATGGAGAATAAATCTTTACTTATCATTTCCCTTTTAGCCGGTATTTCTAATTTTTAGTTTTGTTTATTATTATAATCAAATAACCAAGAACTGAATTCGTTAAAAGTAAACAATGACAGTGTGGAAAAATTACGAAATTAGTAATAAACCTAAAAACACCAGATTTAGTAAATTTTACCAGTGAGGAAAAACTAGTAACAAACTAAAAGTTACTTCCTTTTCCTTACGCCTTTCTTCATGTGTCGGGAAAAGCTCCATCCCCACCACCCCACCTTGTTGCTGCGAATTTGGCTGGACCACTTGCATACCCATGGTAAAAAGTCTACTAGAAGCAGATTTCGCCATTCCAATGTCTCAGCTATTCTGTGAGATATGAAGAATCCCTTAAAAGTAGTTTTTTTTTAATTTCACCCTGTATCTCAAAATCGGAGAGATATGTATTATACATTGTAAAAATAAAAAATTCTTCGTAAATACTTATCTGTTTAGCATAACAGGGCCGTACTTTCACTTTCTATTTGAACTTACAAAGCAACTTGAAAATTATTATTTTTATTTCATCTATAACATATCTATTTCTGAAAAATTTATTACTTTTAATAGTCTCTAACAGTTGTGACTTGTAATTTCTGTAAATAAATCTTGAATATCCTGTTTCTTTGATCTAGAATTTGTATTTTCTTCTTGTAACCTGGAATGATACGGGAAATTATCAAAAACAATAACACTATTTGTTTTTTTATTTGAAAGTAAAGAATTTTTAATCCATGCCTCAAAAATATCACTATTCATGTTTGGTGATAGTCAAGGCATGCATCTTTTGGATTTTTTCAATAAATTTAAGATAATCAGAAGACCCATCCACCAAACACTTTTGACTGTGGCATGTGTACCATACCAAGTTTCGTCTAATTAAATTTAATTAATTTAAATGTTTAATTTAATTCTTAATTTAAATCCTATTCAACGAAGTCATCTCCACAAACTTGTAGTTCTTATAGATGAAATTAACCAGATAATTGAAATTATTTTCATTAATATGAAAATACTAATACCAAAATTAGTATGCCAAATAGGTTCAATATCTTCTTGAGCATTGCTGAACCATTTCTCAAACGAACTTATAGCATGACAATATGATTAATTACATAATGAATTATGAAAGCTTTGATGTTTAATAAAACTTTTATAGCGATTTCCTGCTAAACGGTTACATTTATCGACTTGAATAAAGAGTACTTACATAATTTTTTCTCTTTTCAATAATGTTTAGATTTCTGTGATGTTTACCGAGAAAAAAGTTATGAATAAAACTAATTACAGCTTTACATAATGTGCTCTCTAGCGGCGCATAATAAAACTTTTCTTTGGCTGGCCAATAGAGCTTGATCTACTTAGTGGGTGTGACAAACGAGAAAGTAATCGAAATTAAATTAAATAAGTTATTAAAAAGAAAAATAAAAAGAATTGAACTTTGACAAGCTGAGAATTGCAAACAATTGACAATTAAAAAATGTTCACTAGCTCCTATTATCCGTAGATCGCAGAATCACCTCCCGGAGTTTCCTGATGGACTTTCAGAACACTCTGTATATTTCCTTATATGTTTACATTCCGTTGAGGGTTATCTTAAGGACCTATCTACCTAAGTACATATTATGAGTTTTGTATAAATATAAACGTGAATAAAATGTTAATGGATTGAAAATGGACTTTTGTTATGTTATAGATTATAGGTAAATTTTTTATGCGGTCGTCCGTTGCGACAATAAAGGTACGAGCCCATGTACTAAAAGTTAAAGCTGACAGCAACATTAATATTATAAGGACAGAGTTAGGTCCGTTTCAGTCCTTTTAAAGTGATTGTTTTATTTCCGGTCGAAAAACTACCATACGAATTAATGTTTTATGGCCGGTTTCTCAACATTTGGCGCAATCCATTCGATAACTATCGAGTACATAAATTTATCAGACCGATAACTTTATATTGGTTTCTGAACGCATGCCTTCCAAATTTTGTTGAATAGATAGCAGTTGAATGGATATATTAATATCTGCAATAATCATAAAGGGAGCTAGCAAATACACAAGTGTTTGCAGATGCCATTTATTTTAGTAAGACACTTTCAAGAAATAATTGTAGATGGCGCCACTATCGGCTACCTAATGACATCACATTAACTAAATAAAAATATATACAAACCTGTTGCATAAAAACGTTATTAAAACCTTTTCTAATACTGATAGTGAATTTGTTCTAGTACTAAAAACTTGAATACTATCTCCTATTAAATCTATCAGTAAATTTACAGTTTCTTTCGTTAAGGTCGCCGTATTTCTCGCCGTAAAATGATCAAATTTGTGGTGTTTTTTAGGTACTGAAATTTTGAAAAATAAAACGCGTAGAACAAAAGTAATATTAAAAATAAAATTACTGATGTTTTGTTTATCCACTTTTACTATTTAAACTCTCTTCAAATAATATAATAACTTTTAAAATGCATTTGTATGACACACATTTCACATACTTATAAACAAAAGTGAACAATCTTATATGCAGAAATATGTAAGTTTATGTTATAACAATGTTTATATCTATAGCTGAATTTAAAAAAATACGTATTTTGAAAGTTTTCGGTACCTAAAAATTTGCTGGATAAATCGCTTTCTGACGTTATACATTGATTTTACTTTCGGTACCTTTGGCCATTCGCTGGTGGCATGAGATAACATTGTTGTTATTTGCTAAACTCTATATTATTTAGTTCTTAAATGTCTAAAATTAATTGTATTTGTAGAAAACACTATTTCAAGAATACGGCGCCCGTAAACCTCTCTCGAAATTCTGTCGCTGTATTTTTCATACTGGTTTTCTCTTTCACGATAACGTCTTGGCCGTTCAAGATATCTGACTATATTTAAATATTCTTCATCTGAAGAGGCAGACGAATCAGAATTTTCCATTGCACAAAGTCATCGACACGAAAATATCAAAAAAAGTTGGGTTAAGCGTTACAATAAAGATGTAAACAAGCAACAGCTAAATCGCTGCGCGCGTGCGCTAATGTTTATTGGACAAATATCTTCCATTTTTCTTTGGATATGTGTTCGATAACTTAAGCAATAGATAAGCATTATCGAATGTAGACAAATATTGTTACTAAACATGAACTGGACTCTCTTATTCTATCTCCAGGGGGGGTTTATTTAGAAGTATACTCGTGTTGTCACTATGAATTCTTTATTAAATATCTCAAAGTTTACAATATCTCTTCAAAAATACAAATCTCTCAAAATTGACAATCTCTCACCCAAACATTGACAACCCATCTAAAACTAATTAAATTTATCTTCGCCATCTATGACGAACCACCTCATAACCCCCTTACATAAATAGATTTACAAGTATAATATATTTAAGTACCTGCTCGTATTAGTTTCCTAAAAATTGTATTTAAATGAATTAAGTGTGTTTCCACATTTTCTGAAAAAATTAATAATTCATCAACATAGCATAATGTGTAATTCTCACATTCCGCTCCTGATATCTTATTAGCCATTGATGTAGATAATCGAAATGGAAGAACATTAAAAATATATGTTTGATCCTGATATAAGAAACCTACAAACTTAGGTATTTGCCAATACGAAGCAATTAAATCTATAGTACTTATAACTTGACCAGATTTCAGTTTAAATAGTAGTTCTGAAATATTCGGTGGAGGTATAAAATCTCTGTTTATCCTTTTGTTTAAATTACGTGCATCTAAACATACCCTTACAGATTTATCTCGTTTTGTAACAGTAACCAACGGTAACACATACTCGGTTGTGCTGGCTGCATTTCTTGTAGTTGTGCCTCTACGTCTGCCCTATGTGAAAAAGGTATAGAATACACGATTTACAACATAAAATGGATAACTATCTCTCATAAATATTTCGTGTTCATAAACGTTAACTCTCCCCGGGCACTCTGAAAATAAGTCATTATATTTTTTTCTAGTAAAAATAATAATTTCGTTTTATTTGAATCATTTAGATCGGCCTTATTTACTGGGCTTTTTAAATCCACATATGTATATTGATGTTTAACCCTCATGTCTGATGTAGATAATTTTAAATTACTGTTAATTTGACTTGAAGTTCATCAAAGTTTAATTTAACTTTCTGCTTAGACAAAAAACCACATTCTAATAAGGCTTCTCTGTTTAGTTTTGGTATAACTAAAAATATAAATTCACATTATACCCCGTTTATGTTCATAGTTAAAAAAAGTCTTTGCAGTTTTCCTCCAACTGCTACTGAAATCTGTACTCCTGCCACAGGTAATAAAGGTACCTCTCGATTATTGTTAGTTTCGAAAAATGTTTCCGATATTGCTGAAACCTCACTACCACTATCAACTAAGACCTCAACTTCTTTTTCAAAAATCCTATCTTTTATAATCGGAACTGCAACATCTTTGCTATTTATTTGTTCCCCATCCTATTCCGGTTCAATTAGAAGGTTCTCAGTACTTTCATTGAAACGAGTTATCAAGTTTATTTGATTATTATTATTTTATCCCTATCATTCATTTCTATTGTCTCCGTTATTAAAATTTTGCCTATTATTACTTCTATTATAATAATTATTAGCATACTGATATTCTTGCGAATTCTCTCCTCTCCTATTATACTCATTACCTAAGCGAACTTCTAAGTGACTATCATCTATTTTCCTTAAATATTCTTCTACCTCATCAATATTAGAAAAACCCTTTGTTATAATACCAGTCCTTATTTCCCCTGAAAAATGTCTTGACAGCATATCTATTAAATCTTCTTCTTCCATTTTTTCTGACAAAAAACTAGCTTTCCTCACTAAGTTTAAAAAATACTCCGCCCTCTTCCCCGATTCACATTTGCCGTATTTGATTTCCAAAAATAACTCTCTCTGTTTGTCTCTTCCCCAATACCTTTTTTTAAAAACCTTTACGAAATCCTGATACCGTTCGAAATAGGATTCTTTAACCCCCACCCAGTCCGCTCCAGGCCCTTTCATATATGTTATTGCTAAATTTAGTTTATATTTTTCAGGCATCCCGGCTTCATCTAAAAGTTTATCTAAAGCTCTTAAAAACTGTATAGGATGAACTTTGCTGTTTTCATAAAACGTCAAATTGCCGCCCCCTAACACTCTCCAATTGAAAATATAAGATTTATCAGCAGCTAGCATATTATTTGTTTGCTTGATTGAAGTTGAGTTGTCATATTCACTTAATTTAGACTTTGACAGACTCTCAGTCAAACTTCCTACCGTAGCTTGTAAATTTAACATTCCATTTGCAATTTGTTGTAATACTAATTCTAAGTTTGTACTTCTATTTCCTTGTGCCTCCTTTTCTGACATGTTTATATTTTTTTACCACTTTCCTGCTTTGACATTAACCTTTTATAGTTAATTACCTAATACAAATTTCGTTTTCCCTCAAATATCGCTATGTCTATTCAATACAAAATGTCACTTGTGTTAAATTATTGTCAATTGCTTTTTCTTATTTTCCTTTCTTTTTCCTCCAACTTTAGTTCTTCCTTCCTTCTATCTGCTATGACCTCGCTACACGCTGGTGCCTCTCTCACTTCTATCCTTCGTATTCTTACACCTCCTTTCTGCTGGTTGCTATAATCCTCGCTTGTTTGTATAATCCTTTTCTTTGCCCTTCTTTCTTACGACTGATATTTACTACTCGCTCCTCGTTATTCCACTTGCTCAGCTCTTTTTCTTTTCCGATTTCTTACTGCTATAGACTGCTGCACTCCGTTTACACTATTTTTTTAAATTCTTCTTACCACTGGTTGGGCGCCAAATGAACTGGACTCTCTTATTCTATCTCCAAGGCGAGTTTATTTAGAAGTACACTCGTGTTGTCACTATGAATTCTTTATTGAATATCTCAAAGTTTACAATGTTTCTTCAAAAATAAAAATCTCTCAAAATTGACAATCTCTCAACCAAACCTTGACAACCCATCTAAAACTAATTTATCTTCGCCATCTATGACGATCCACCTCAAACATCAAGGAACACCATGCTATAATTACAAAAATTGAAATTCTTTGTTTTGATTTTACACAGGATGTCTAGAAACCAGTGGTCAAAAATGGTAGGGCATACAGGAAGAGTCAAAATTATATCTAATCTGACTTTCTTACACAGGTCTTCCAAATAAGAAGTTAAATATTGAATTTCTAAACCGTTATCTTGACAACCTAGAAATTTGGGTGATAGTAGCAACTGATAGTAATACAACTTTCACTATTTAAATTAACAATATACACGTATGGTCAAAATTTAGTTTTAGAATTTATACAATTTTGAAGGTGTTGCCAAATTTGCCTTTTGCGTTCACGGCACACGTTGCACTGAGCTAAAGTTGAAGTTCAGCATTGCTTGGGCCGTGTTGGTAACAATCGAGCCTTAGTGTTTTGTTCTGTTGAGGAAAATGGCAGACAAGTGCTGCGATTTTTATGATAATTTGACATGTTTGTAAAACTATTTCTCAGAAACAGTTGAAGATAGGTATAGGATATGCTTCTTAAAATATGCTTGGAATTTCGAGTAGAATCCAAATATCTAATAATATACAGAGCGTTTCATTTAAAAAAATATAAGTTAGGTTAAGATCCCTCAAAATCTTTGGTCTTTTGTTTTTTTTTTTCAAATAAGAAAAAAAGTTGCTAGTCCACTATGCAATATGGTTTTTGCTTAATTCCGATATCTTTAAAAACAGAAAAGTTACAGCTGATCAAAATGTTATCAAAGTTACTGAAACGCACGTACAATACCATTGTACACTGTTAGAAAGATAGACAAATTATCCGTTTAAATTATTTTCTGAAGAATAACAAAAAATTATGATTTTCGCACAACACCTAAGAGTTAATTTTCGCCACATAACCTCAAACAACGTGTCAGTACTAACTATTTTGTACTTCGTTGTTTCGTAGTGGGTGCAACAAATTTAAAAAATAAACACAAAACATACAATAACAAAATAATCAGGTTGTTGTATACGTTCAATATTAAGAGAAGGCAAAGTAAAATATTCAGCGTCACACAGTGTCAATCGCATGCAAAATAGAGGTTGGTGTCGTAGGCACGGATAACAGGTAGGTGTGTCTAGGTGAAATGTCCGATATCAGCTCTATCTTCTCAGATTAATAGTCACAGATAGCGAGGTCGACGAAGAGGTGGGATGTTGATACAGGTGCACTAGTCGCGGACTAAGGAATAAGCTGTGGCAGAGACAATGTACAAATGGAAACAAAACATACACCTAATATTTGTGGAAAAGGATTTGATAATTTCAATACACGTAAATTGAAGTTAATATGAGATACTTTTGCATCTTCTGAAACGGACCTAAGCTAATGGTTTCCTTAAGTAATGCACTGCTTGACGCATCAGTTTTAAGAGTTGCAGCACTAACATATAAAACGTTTTGGTATTGGTATAATGGTTTTATTATTTTCACGGGAAGTGTTTATCTCTTAAGTGTCTTGTGTATTTAATTCATATTTTTCGTGAAATACAGTGTCATTAAGTAAAATGTAGCGCATTCTTTTGGTAGATCGGTCAGTGGTCGCGCGGTGTAAAGCGTCAGTACTTGAATCGAGGTGAATAGATCGCTGTGGGTTCGACCCCTACAGCCGGTAGACCGTATATGTTCGTAGAGAGGATTGGCACCCTCTCTGCGGGTATGGTATGGTGCAAGAATGCTGGCTCAATGTGAGAGATTGATATCGGTTGACGTTTGACTACCCCCCTAATTAATGAAGTTTTCCAGGTTTTCCTCATTCCTGCACTGGACTTATGGACTAATCCTCGTGATTAGAATGAGTGGTAGAGATATTGTTATTATATTATTATTTAAACAGAAAAAAGGTGACATGCTAAAAGCATATTTGTTAAGTAGTCATAATCAGTGATAGTGATAATTATAGTATATATTGTGATAAATAGAGAATCTGGGAGAATACAGGGTAAACTTTAAATAAGTACAAGTATTTTAACTGCTGGTGTAGTTCGTCATATAGATCAGCCTAGTGAAAGCCATTTTTAAAAATTTCTAATATTTACGGAGATATTTTTTTTTTTAAATACCCCCATTTTGAGGACCGCTGTCATAACCAACCTAATGAACCATATGATTTGTTGCGAGGTTGCCATATCTCCTGTAATATAAATATTAAGTTTCCTTTAACGTAATAGTAAAGTAATACGGTTAAATTCTATTTTAAAAATACTTGTTTGAAGCATAAGTACAGTAAAGTTGGGTATGTAGTATGATACGCAGTATTATTAACATAAATTTTAACTGCTTAACTGACCTTACTATAAACGATTACAAACTAATTTCCACGAGTTAAATACATACCACCATAAAGGAAGGAAGATATTACGTGATATTACTATGTTTACTGTTCAAAAATTATGCATAAACGTGCACACAAGCTTACCTGTTTGTTAAAAAATTAACTATTTAATCAGTAATCCACATTTCACAAGTTAAATGTCATTGTACACTGTTAGGAAGAGACACAAGACACAATTTCCTTAAGTTATTTTATGAAGAATAACGAAAAGCTATGATTTTTACACAGCATATTAAATTTATTTTTCGCAACATAACCCCAAATGAGTCAGTATTAACCATTTATTTCGAATCCAGAACCATAAAGTGACTTCGCACTTTAATCAGTGAAACAAATTTTAAAAATAGAGGTACACAATATTAAATAACAAAATAGCAGCTTGACGTGTGCGTTTAATATCAAGAAAAGCAAAGACATTTGTGTAACACTGGCAACACTGTGAACCACACGTTCAATCTACAGTGCTATGACTCATAAATGTATGAAAGCCAGCGGTCCTCAACAAGTTTTCTACAGAAAAATTACAAAATTTATTTAAAACTTCACTTTTTTATTTCTGATTTTTTTGTAAAAAAAACTATTAATTATGTGTTCTACACAGTGAACTATACTGCTGGTTAAAATTTGTGTACTTATTTAAGGTTCACCCTGTATATTTGCAATTTATTGGTGACGTATAGGAATGACAAAGGGAAGGGGATGACCATTAATATTTTCATAAATAAACACATTTCAAACATTCTTTGACATGTCTAAAAATTCTAGTTAACTTTGTTGAAGTTTATTCGAATATATTAGTGTAACACTGGCAACGCTGTGGAATACACCACCACGACTCTTAAAAATATTATTATCGGAGTCGGAACAGAGGTTCTCAAAAAGTTTTCGATTGAAAAATCACGAAATTTATTTAAAATGTGACTTTTTTATTCTTGATTTGTTTGTAAAAAAAACCTATTAATTATGTGTTCTACACAGTGAACTGTACTACAGGTTAAAATATTTGTACTTATTTAAGATTCACCCTGTATTTATATGTTCAATTAGTTGTTTCGTGTTAACGTTATTATTTAATACGTCTTTTGATATATAGGTTTATGAGTAAAGTACTAGATACAAAAAATACTGTAACTATATACATACCTCGCTGGATATTTTGTCATAAATAAATAGATATCTAGTCGTAAAATAAAAAATAAATATGAGGTTCATTTATTCAGGTGTTTAGTATAAGGTTATTTCAAGACGGAACCAAAATAGCACAGGTATATGCATACCAAGCACATCTAAAGGAAGTAATGTAAATATAACAACTATTAAAAGACTGATCTGTCAGTATTCCTCAATCTCTTTCACGGATCGCGAGTTTATGCGCTTACTTCATCGCGAGTTCAAGTTTAGTAGTAAAATTTAAGAATGTAGTAGAAAATTAAAAGCAGTTTTAACTCACACCAGGTCCCATTCCGACATTGCCCTTAATTCCTCCATTAATTTCGCAACCTTCAGCCTGAAGAAGGGCTCAAAACGGATGTCATCCTCGAGGACGAGGGTAGTTTCATAGCCATTAGCGACTATCTGCGTAGAAGCAAATAAAGTAATTAGAAGCTAGTTGTTTAACTGATAAGAAGATTAGAAATATTTACCTCCTTCCAAATATTGAAGTGGCTCAAGAAGCAGCCGATCTCGCCCAGCGTCATAGGTCTGAAATTGTAAGAATTAATTAAGAAACATACAGCTAAACACTTTACCCTTCAAAATTGTGTGACATCACTAAAAGTATACAAGTAGTTTCCGAAAGGGTGTTTCTGATTTTTTGGAATTTTGATATATTTTCCGAGGGGGTAACCACTGGGATCAAAATTGTGACAAGGCTTCGCAAAAAAAAGAGATAACTGTTTAAAAATAACATAACCTAGAATACTGCATTGCTAGTTGCATACTATCCGGATGTTAAAGAACATGCGAAGTTAGTTATATTTTAAGCGTCTAAGAAACAATTTTACAGAACACTGTAGACATTTTGGGATGTTATAGTTTAAAATACTACTAATTATTTTATGCAAACAGCGTCAATTACTATTAATATTGTTGCTATTATTGGTATTAACAGAATTTAATTCCCCAACAACACAAGAAGTTTAAAAATTTATCGCCGTGAATGCACCTTTCATTAGTCCTACAGATGGCGTCTAGATCAGATCAGATGTCAAAAAATATTACATTCAGTACATGCTTTTCGCAAATTTATTTTTTCGCGTATTTTTTGTGTATTCACAAACATATCAAATACCTAGATGACGGATTAGGTGCTGATTTATGGAGTGTGACAAGAGCATATTATCGTGTGGCAGCGTAATACCAAAGACGTTTTCCGAGTACACAAAATATAATGCTTATAACTGTTATAATGCCTTGGCGGTAAACGTGTGGCAGTGTTTGTGCATATTTGTGTACATTTGCGTGTATTTTTTTGTTATCCTTTGGTTTTTTTCCGACGTAAGTAATTGACCTGGTCAGGACCGCCGAACCAAGTAGGTACCTCGCTTTAAACAAAGGACAGTGAAGGGAAAGATAGGTCCCCAGCATGTACAAAAATCTTTGCATGGCAGGTTTTAATTTAAACAAGTAAGAAAAGAGAAAATGATACAACATTCTTAAATCTCTCCAAATATCAATCCTGGAAATAAATATTATTAAGGTAGGTGCTGCTTCCCTGTGTTACCATATCGTGTTTTCCATTAACTCATTAAATAATAATCTCCTCGCGGCTGACAGAAGGCCAGTGACGGCGATAAATAAGGATTTGAAAAAAAAATTCGCTTTATAAATAAGTTTGGAAATTTTTTTCTCTATCCCCTCTTAAAATATTTGTACGAAGTCATAGTTAACCCTGTATTAGGTGTCTTTGAAAGGTTGGGAAAACTCCACATATTCAGGGCCAAAATATGATGGCCGAAGTTACTTTAGTCCAAAATTTTATAGTTTCCGAGATATAGGGTATTGAACTTTTTTAGTGTTTTCTCAATAAATTTATTATAAATTCTAGTAAATACATAAAAATTAGTAGTGGTGAGTTTTCTGGCACGAGAAATTGAAATATGGTCTCAAATTTGCTATCAATACAGTACTTTACATGCATTTAAACGGTAATACATTTTTTGTGCACTGGTGTATTATCAATCTTTCTAAGATTGCTCAGAACTGTGACATTTTTGGTTAAAAAAATCGATTTTTTATACGA
Organism: Monochamus alternatus; assembly: GCA_037114965.1. Classification (NCBI taxonomy): domain Eukaryota; kingdom Metazoa; phylum Arthropoda; class Insecta; order Coleoptera; family Cerambycidae; genus Monochamus; species Monochamus alternatus. Next base: position 114,144,067 of record CM073426.1, read on the forward strand.
TCCTAGTTATGCCCTGTACAAACAAAAAAACACCGTAAAAAATTATTCGATGACAGTGGCGAAGGCGCGAAAGATGATCTTTACGACATTAGCTGAAAATAATGTTTACACACTTTTAGATAAACTAGTGGATGGAGGCACTAATTCAAAATTTAACATCGAATTGTAAAGTCAAAAAAAGCATTAAACTTTGAGGACAATTAGCCTTTCAGTAGTTCCAAACAACCGTGATGCATGTCGAGCAACGCATGCTTTCGACTCATCGGTCATACACCATGGCATAATAATGCGAGCTGCGCTATTCGCAAAATGGAGACGGAAATAAGTATATTAACATCGATAATGACGCAAGGTGACAATATTGTCAGGCTTTACGGACAAATTTGCCTCCAGATAACGTAGAATTTTCCATGATTTTGCGCGATTCCTTATGATGTTGCACGATTTCTCGTCATTTCACATGAATTTTCGGGATTTCGCAAGATTTATGACAAGATTTCCATGAATGATTACCCTCTCGATATTTCCAACATTTTTTTGACACATTATTATCATTATTAGATCTTTATTAATTAGTGTTATAAACTGTTAATAAACAAGTTAAGTAGTCTAGGTTATCATTTTCAGATACTCAAAATGATCGCTGTTAGAAGCAACTTTATTACTGTCATGTGTATTTAGTTATACAGGGTGCTTCAGTCATAATGCCATTAATTTTAACCACGTATTCGGAAGGCCTAATAAAGACAGAAAATCGAAAAAAAAATACTCGACCTTTCAAAAGATAAAGAAATCACCTGTACTGAAAATTAATGAGATTATGACTGAAACACCCTGTATATTAAAACTATTATATGATAAATAGTCGTGTTTAGGCCTGATGGGTGAACTGTAAAATTATTTGGAGCTGCGGAATAACAAAGAGGACATTTTGTGAGTGGTGTTTTTGATATTTATTCACAATTTAAAACTTTGGATAGATTGCTCGGTAAACATATGATATAATAGTTGTATGTTTAAACGAAAAGTTACTTTCACCCATAGTCTTTACAAAAAAGTAATGTAGGTTAAAACTGAATTTGCTCCTAATTTCGGATACTATTATAATTAACTTAATTTCAGGTATCCGAAATTAGGAAGTCTAAAACATTTTTTTATAACATAATTTTGTTACATAGAGAAAGATATTCAAAAACAAAGGGAAAACATACGCTTGTGAGTTTTATTTAAGAATATCTGTGAAGTACCGCGAGGTCATTTTTACTTAAAAATTATAAATGATTAAACACTATCAAAAGTCAGTGATGTGTGTCATTTATTTCGTTGGAAATATATTATCAAGTACCCGTAGTTACGCCACTGGTGAAACAAGAATTGTCATTGTGTGTGTTAGAAAACTGGAAACACGGTTTACGAAATATACAGAAATAATAAAATAAATTGCATGTAATAACATTCGTGGCGAGATTAAAATAATTGCTTATTGCTAAAATAATTTAAATCATTTTTTGCAAGTTACTATATAAGGAAATAAAAAAAAGACATAAGAAACTGCCATAAAAACATCAAATGGTTCCGCGTCCAGCTGGTCAGAAGTAGACAGGACCGTATTTACTTTAGATATCAGTATTCACTGAATTTCGCCAATAATATTTTAAACTAAAATATTAAGTATACAGGGTGTTAAAAAAAGAGTGTAAAATATTTCAGGAGATAATAGTATGAACCAAAATAAGCAGAAAAGTCTTAATAAACATGGGCCCGTAAAGTAACGATTGCGAAGATATGGACCACTATTCATTTTCAAACATTTTATTTTATTAGGAATAAACCGACAAAGGAAGCTTTTAACAAACAAAAAACAAAGTTACAGAAGATGTTCAAAGTGCCCTCCGTCCATTTCCAAGCAGGCACGACATCTTCGTCTCAACGATATTCGAAATCACCCTCCTTGGTTTGGATTTCTTGACACTTTTGATTAATCCGTAGCTGCAGCTCGCTCTTCCAGGCTATTTACAGGAGTACCATACACTAATGTCGTCAAATATTCCCACACATAGGTATTGCAACTTTACTAATGTAATGTATACATAGAGGTTACAATTTTCTTGAAGCCAAGACATTAGTGTAACACTGGCAATGCTGTAAACCACGTGTTCAATCTGCAACGCTTGTGACTCATAAACATCGTCTGGTCAGCGGTCCTCAACAAGTTTTTTATTGAAAAATCATTAAATTTATTTAAAATTTGACTTTTTTTATTTCTGATTTTTTTTGTTAAAAAGAACTATTAATTATGTGTTCTACACAGAGAACTATACTGCTGGTTAAAATATTTGTACTTATAAGGTTCACCCTGTATACTATGCATAGATCCACATATTCTAATGATTTGTATGTCACTTGCTTCAAATTATATTGCACACTCTATCCCGCCATTTATGGTCTGTGTCTTTTGAAAATTTGTGTATTACCTTATATCGAGGATACAGACCACACCTATTAGATATTATTATTAATATTCATTTTCGTCGTTTCTACAATTGGAAGTAATGGTTATCATAGGATTCATAACTGCCGATTTTCCGGGGGAAAGTAGAGTGCTTAGTGGTAGTTAACCCTGTAAATGATCTGGACATATAGATATAACAGACCATTGTCTGCTAATTCGCGTCGCCTGCTAATACTTGTTGAATTTCAACATAGACTATGTTCTGTATTTGGTAATTTGGCGATCAGCACTATTGAAATTGCAACATGAGTCGTTCCGTAAATGATGTTTGCAGTTTTTGTGTCAAATAATGGAACGACGCGACGTTTAACATAAGCTTAGCATCTTCATTAATATGTGGACTACTTCGTGGACTAATCCCCACTTATATCTCACCTGCACTCGGTTTATATGTGAACATACATATGAAAGAAGAGCCAGTTGTCGGTCATCTCACCTATGGCATACTGATGAAGGCTAAAAAGCCCGAGCCCGAAAACGGTTTATGTGTGGTGGTGTGGACGACAAGGGTTCTTGGTTGTTCACACATATACTGCAGGTGTAATTCAATGCCGGTCGGGATATTAGTCCGCGGAGTAGTTGTTTCCTGCAGTATCATTTATAGATTTAATGGTGCGTCGCCCATGGCGAGAGGTCTGCGATTAAGTACCTGCTGTGATGTAGGTCGCTTCCTGTAACTCGAGCCGCTTAGGCCGAGCAGGATGTAGCAGACCACTTATATCTCATGTGATTTAGAGCGTGTCAGTGTTATGAGAATATATTGACATTATATTTATTTTTAGGTATTATTTTAAATTCTGGTATTTTTGATCGATTATGTTATTACATTATTTTGTTAAAATATCTTTCTTTATAAATGGGAGTCAGTACTTAAATCGATGTGGTTAGACCGGTGTGGATCCGGTGGTTAGGGCCTACCAACGTAAGTCGCTCCGGGGCGCAAATGCGGCCTACTTAATAAAAATAATAATATGCCGCCCCCTCTCCCGACTTCTGTGCTAATACTCGTGATTAGATTGAGGGGTAGAGATATTATTATATAATGGAAACTGAAACAGCCATAGTAAATATAATGGCTATTTTGTAAATCGTTTATAGATGTAGATTCTACAAGAAATATCAAAAAATAGCCATAGAATTCTATAATAAAATAGATTATACCTAACTGCCAAAAATCTAAACAGTTCAGAAATTGTTAATGTCAGGTGTGCAAACTCCATTACAGAACATACCTACATTATTGGCACTGGAAGTAATAATAATTTCTGTGAATTTGTGAACATCATAATTTTTTAATTTATAATTCCACAATTTCTATGACATGGGAGGAAGGACTGTTAATTTTATACACAGGGTAACACAACTTCTCTAAAAAAAATTTGGGAATAAATGCGTCATGAAATATGGAGTCAATATCGTAAAAAAAAGTCTTGTAAAATCCACAGTTTCAGATTAAAAACTTATTGAAGTTGTAGTATTTTCAACTTTTATATCACTGGGCTACTGTAGCCTTTAGGCAGGCGACTCCGAATATTGAAATTCGTTTGCTTACAGGAGGTATTAATGTTTTTGTGATGCGAATGTTTACATTAGTTTTTCAAGTGTCAAAAAAAGTTGATAGATATCGTTTAAATTTATGGTGACGTGAAAATGCTATAGCAGAACGATTTCTTGGTAAACATGTGCCAAATGCAGCTGCAATGCGAACGTGTCACGGGAAATTTGAAACCGAATCGTAAGTGATGGAGGTCCAAGGCGTCCACGGCGTATTGCAGCAGTATTGCGTGTCATACACGAGGCTCAATTATATCCATACCATGTACAGCGTGTCCAAGCATTAATACCAAGGGATTGGACGAGAAGAACCGGTACCATGGCCGCCATGATCTCCTGACTTTAAATCATTTGGACTTCTTTTTGTGAGGATATTTAAAAAAATAAATGCATCACACCGAAGTGGACACTATAGATGATTTACGCAATCGTATCATAGCTGCTGCCAATAACATACGAGTTTAAAACGGACAAGAAACACAAACATTTGTGTTAGTTTGTAGAAATTGGGTAAGACGGGTCTAAAATTTTGTTTAACATCAGGTATGTCAAACTATTTTATTAATTAAAACCACAAATTAATTCTATTAATAATTAATAACAATAGTGACAAAAGCAGTTGAATTTGCTGTATAAAGTAGGGTATTATAAAATGTTATTTATTTATTTCCTTAGGAATTTTTTTAAATTTTTTCTCCGGTTGCATGCTTTGCCTTGTCAGATTTTACAGTGGACCAATTTCCAGTGCAGAAGTATATATTTAAATAATTTTCGAACTACTTGATTTTTTTTTACAAAATTGCTTAGTCACCTTTACATTTAATTTTTTTTAGATAAGTTCTAAATCACTGTATAGTACTATCTAATTACACTCCTAAAATTTTACATTACATTTACAGATTTCTTAAGGAAAATAGAAATATGTTCGTGAGTCCACTTGTGGCATTCACTTTATGTTCTTAAATATCCGGGGTCTACATATAAAACCTTCCGTTTAACATCATTAAAGTATAATCACTTTAGGTATTTAATAATAGGATTGCTTACGGAGGGAGTCTACTTATATTGGAAGAACGAGAATTCCTTAAATGCCTTTTAGAATGGCAATTTTTGTTTAATTAGAGGAAACAGAGAAGAAGTTATTTTAAGCGGTAAGAAACATTCAAGTCAACGCTGCCCTCCTAGTACATGATATGTATAATCAATACAACTCGAATGAATTTTTATTTTTATTGTAATAAAAGGGACTACATCTGTAATGTAATTTGTTTAAAACAATGTAAATATATATTTTTCCTATCAAAGAAATATTTATTTATTTCATTTGATGTATAGTTAAATAAACTACAATTAGAATAAGTAATTCCAAGGCCAATCTCATTAATAGCTGTAGTAGTACCTAATTATTTGCGTGGAACTTGTACTATAGTCTGTTCAGAAATGAAAGAGAGTAATAAAAGCTTATAATGTATGCAAATCGTAAATAAATGTAGTACTGGTGCTTATATTCAATATTTTTATATTATGTATTATCGGTATAGATGAGGAGTACTTTTAAAAAAAACTTTGTGTGATCGAACCGTACTAAATTGAAGCAGATAGCTAAAATTTAATCCCCGACAATCCGTCTTTTTCTATGCCGCTTCAATTTCTCGGTCCATTTCTCTTAGAAGTAAACAATATAAAAACAGTATTTCAAAACTAGAGGCTACTTTAAGCATCATAACCGGGTTAAGAGGGTTTTTAGTAATTCAAATAAAATTATTCAATATTATTATCAAAATATTTATTTAAATTTAATGAATAGACTTTTATTCATTATATTCGTCTCCTAGATTGATAACGATAGGTTCCACAGTAACGTTAATTAAATTATCGAGTTCCCACATTTTCTCCTCTTCTTTTTGTACATGATGTATACATCCTTACCAGTTATCTGCAGTTACTCGTTCCAAGGAATTTTTTAACAATTTTCACGTCACTTAATATAAACGTCGCGCGTCGTATTATTTCGCGCTACATCTCCTTTTACCTGCGCCGAGACTAATTCGATTGGGTTAAGTTCACAGTGATAAGGTAGTAACCGTAGTACCGTTATTTGGTGATTTGTTGCCATTTCATCAATAACATATTTTTTCTTTATTAAGATTGAAGTGTCAAAAGTTCCCTTTTCACCATATTTGTTTCAAAAGAAATGTTTTTTCTGGATAACCATTAAATTATATCAGCTTTCCTCCAAGCAATCGTAGGCGTCCGCTCGGTCTGCCGTGAATGGTAACTAGCATTATCCATGACAATTACAGACCCCGGAAGAATAAGATCCAACATCTGTATAAAATACTCTTCGAAAACATCTGCGTTCATGTCTTCAGTCACCTGTACTTTTAGATTCAAATAAAAGTAAACCGCCATTTACAAAACCACTGGAACTACCTATATGTATCACTATTAATCTTCGCCCTTTACCTGAAGGTGCCTTGAACCCTGTTGGAAGTCCATCCAAAAATGCTTGTCGAAAACTTTTTACATTTTGATCTTGCCATACTTTTGTTACAGTATATCCCTCGTTGACCCAAGTTTCGTCTAGATAATAAATATTCCTCCCTTCGTCACACAATTTTCTAATTGATCTTAAGTGGGAGCTTCGCCAAATTTCATCTTTATCGATAAGAACTGTTCTACTTTTCCAGTAAAAATTCAACTCTCGTAAGACGGCCCATAATTTGCTTCTACTGATTTTTGGCAAATCGTTGTCCTCTGAAAGTTCACTTAAAATTTTGTTTAGCGTTGGTATTTCTTTTTTAAAATAAAATTACGATAATTACCTGAAATGACATATTACCACGCCCATGGCCGGTTCTTATATCGGGGTTTTATTACTCTTTTTCATTTCCAAACAGACTATACACTAGGGCGTAATACTATTCATCGATGTTTTGGAAAAATGCGTTTTCTTGATCACTTTCCATGTCAAGCGATTTGAAGTCACTTGTCAACAAACGATTGAACGTTCATTACCTTATCAACAATAAACTTCATGGACAATAATTTAATAGCTATTTATGTAATCAGTTATGTAAAGTATAATTTCATGTTTCATAACGTATTACATACAAGATTTTTTCTAATTTAGACGAAAAATGGGAAATACAAGTTTTTAATTTTGATCATTTAAGTTAATTTAAATAACAATTATGTAGTAGGTCAGCGTCAGTTTAAATTTTCTTGTCATTTGGCTTGACATTTAATAAACGCTGATCTATTCTGTCACTCTGATCGTTTCTATTACCATTTATTAGGAAAAATGTTTGTTTTACATTCAGATTCTGACGATATACCGAGCGATATCGAACAAGCGGCAAGAAATGCCATTCACCGAAATGTTCACTGATTCCTGAAAAATCCAAAGCGATATATGACTTTTCTTATGAAAAACTTGAGAAATGGCGTGAACAGAAGAAAGTATACGTCAATGAGAAAGTACCTACTATTGGCATATTTTGAAAGTCAGAAGAATTTGAACATTTTTGAAAAGGCAGTACGATCACGCGCACACTAAGAAATCAATAACATTTTTACGTGTTGAAGATGTTACAGATGAGAAGACGTATTTTCGAGTAAATATTCCTAATACAAAAACTAGAGTAATTCGTGAATTTGTAATCACCCCGGGAGATATAGAAGGACTAAACTTCGTTGACATTATCGGGAAGTATAGAAACCTACGCCCGGAAAATATTAAACACAATCGATTCTTTGTTAGATATAGAAATGACAAATGTGGTGTACAACCAGTAGGAATTAATATTATTGGTCAGTTACCAAAGATGATTTCTCAAATGATTGGTGCCGAATTGTGCATTATTCACGGCACTGTTTAAGAAGATCTTCGGCCACTTTACTTGCAGGTTCTGGGGCCATTATTTTAAAAATAAAGCAACATGGTGGCTGGAAGTCAAATTCTGTTGCAGAAAAATACGTTGAAAATTCTATAGAAAATAAAAAAAAACAATATCCGGTGATATTCTTGGAAAACCGAGTAATATCAATAGCATATCACGGAATATTACTGCAAGTTCAACAAATAAGATTTCTTCTGGAATTAGTTCCACTAACTGTACCAACTGCGTTGTAAATATTTATAATTAATTAATAAACAATTAATAAAGTGTTATTTATAAAATTACCGACTTAAATAAAAGTTACTTTAATATTTTTCTGTTGTATTTTATTTAATTCTTTTTTGCAATTAGTGATATAACGAACTTTTCGTAACCAGTTGTATAATGGTTTTCATTATGTAACTAGTTACATAAAGTAAAACATTTTGACACTTCGATAACAAAAGATGTTACGTTATATGTAAAAATTAGAAAACAATTTTTTATAAATTTAATAACCTACGAAATGCGCTGATTTGTATTTTTAATGATGTTTGTAGAAAAAATAGTGTATGATATACATGATGAAAGCGATTTTATTTTGTTGAAAGGGATGGAACAGACTTCCCTTCTCACAAAATAAAATGTAATTTTTGCACTTATATCATAAATAAATATTATTAGATTTAAGATTATAAAAAAGATTAGACGATACATCGAATTGTTCCTTAAATATATTAAAAAAATAATAACTCATTATTTCTGCCATAAATTAAAAACATGAGAATCTAGTAGGCCTGGTATATAAACTGACGTACCGACGTACCAAAAATAATTTTCCTAACACGTGCAGAGTGACACTTTCCCACACGCGACTGCCATTGACGGACAAACAGTCAAGTGCGAAAAAGACACTTTCCGCATGTGTTAGGAAAATAACTATTGGTTCCGAGTTAGGAACAAACATTTTTCTGCAAGCTCATGTAAATAAATGGAAAGTTTAATGTTCTTAAATCTGTATTAATACAAACGGAAAAAAATAATATACCAAGAATCAATACATATACATTGGAATAAGAGAAGTATTATGCTCTTACTTATTATTAGTGATATTAATTGTAAATGTACATTTAGATGCGTTATACAGGGTAATTTTAAATAAAGTAGCAAAAATGAGACCACATATTCCTTAGGTGAAAATAAACCGATTTAACCCAACATACCTATATCCCAAGTCGCTTAATAAAAAAGATACAGGGTGTCAAAGTTAAAATTTTATTTTCGTTATTTGTAGATAACTTCTTAAAAAATTCAAATATTTACTTAAAATTTGTAAACCAGGGGTTTTTGCAAGTGAGAAATTCAAATTTGTTTCTAATTTTGACGTCACTAGTAGAGGGCGCCACCAATGGCACATCATGTTTCTTTTAAATGGCAGAACTTTTTTGCTGCTTAGTGTATCCATCTGACTATTGAAACAATCGGTTCTCCTACCTGTTATATCTGAAAAAGATATACCTTGTTGAAGTCGTTAGGAGTAACAGTTTTCGAAATAATCCTATTTGAATTATTCAGTGCACCGATTGAAAACTGTTATCGTTTCAGGTAAATTGACTTTTTTACTGAAAATATAGAAAAATATTATTTGAAAAAGTTATTCAGAACGGTAAATTATGGAGATGTGCAAAATTTCAAAAATATCGGACTGCTTTGATAAAATCTTTGTGCTTTGTTGAAAAAAATGGTTTCATCAAACCTCGCTGATCTTCTTGAAATTTTGCATATCTTCATAATTTACCATTCTGAACAACTTTTTCAAGTAATATTTTGCTGTATCTTCAGCAGAAAAGGCACTTTACCTCAAACCAAAATAGTTTTTACTCGGTGCACTCAGCATTTCAAATAGGATTATTTCAAAAATGGTTACTCCTAACGACTTTAGCAAAGTATACTTTTTCAAATAAAACAGGTAGGAAAATCGATTATTTCTATAGTCAGATGGATACACTAAGCTGCAAAAAAGTTCTGCCTTTTAAAAGAAACATGATGTGCCATAGGTGGCGCCCTCTACTAGTTTCGTCAAAATTAGTAACAAATTTGAATTTCTCACCCGCAAAAACTACTGGTTTACAAATTTTAAGCAAATATTTGGATTTTTTAAGAAGTTATCTCCAAATATCGAAAGTAAAATTTTAACTTTGACACCCTGTATCTTTTTATTAAGCGACTTGGGATATAGGTATGTTAGGTTAAATCGGTTTATTTTCACCTAAGGAATATGTGGCCTCATTTTTGCTACTTTATTTAAAATCACCCTGTATAAGTTAATTGCAGATATCAGTATGGCAGTACTTGGAAGAAGATTGCTCTAATACGGAGCACAAATATTGGGAAGAAGTTTCTTCAGAAACAGGCGTCAAATAGTGGTTTATTGTACATCTGGGCAAGGCGTTAGTGGATGTAAATTGCAGTTTAAAGATGATGAAGTGTTCAAATGAAGTCTTCTAAGTACCTCTCAGTAACAGAACACAATTTCCACCCTGCCAAACCTTCAATATTTGTGATACCTTCTCCACAATCGACAAGAAAAGTAGCCGAGGGCCGCCGAAAACTGTGATCTGTGTATAGTTTCGGATTTTAAAGATGTAAATAGGCTGCGATTTCGGAGGGTATTTTTCATATTGAATTGATCCCTGCAGGCTGGACAGTACATTTTTCATGTTTGTAATAATCAGCGATGTGAAACAAATAATGGGAAAATATCCATTGTTTGTTTCTTTACATATCACGAAGGATCTGCCGGAATGATTTTTGGAGTCTTGATATTAATAATTATCGAGACTTCTTTATGTTCTATGAGGGGTGGTCTAAAAAGTTTCCGACCTAACAAAGATACAAGAAATTTTTTCAGTTTTTTTTTATTTTTCAATATAGTCTCCTTGTAACTCTACACACTTCTCTCAGCGATGCTCCCATCTCTGTAACCTGTCCAAATAGTACTAGGCGTTTTTCTCTGCAAAATAATTGTTCACGAAGGTGATTGCCTTTTCATTCGACGAAAATCTCTGTCCTCCGAGTACAATTTTTAGATAAGGGAACAAGAAAAAGTTGCTTGGGGCTAGATCTGGTGAGTAGGCGGATGGTCAAGCAGTTCAAGTAATTCGTGGATTTTTGCCATGGCCACCGCTACGGTGTGAGATGGTGCGTTGACTTGGTGAAACAGGATTTTCTTTTTCCGCAAGTTCTGCCTTAAGCTTGTCAAGTAATGATGCGTAGTATGCTCCTGTAATGGTTTTTCCTTTTTGAAGATAATCGATTAAAATAACTTCATGACTATCCCAAAAAACAGTCGCTATCACTTTCCCAGCCGAAAAAACTGTTTTTGCTTTTTTTGCCCCTTTGCAGTCCACTGTTTGGACTGTATTTTTGTTTCGGGCATATAATGGTGTATCCACGTTTCATCGACAGTAATTAAGCGGCGCCAAAACTCGGATTTATTGCGCCTAAACTGCACCAACAGAGCGTTGGAAATGTTTAGTCGAACACGTTTTTGGTATAACGTGAGCAAACGCGACACCCTACGCGCGGACAGCTTTCTCATGTTTAAATGTTGATTTAATATGTGACAAACACGTTCTTTTGACATGTTCATAACCTCTGCCATCTCTCTCACTTTAATTCGGCGGTCGTCTAGTACCATTTGGTGAACTTTGGCGATCTTTTCGTCGGTAGTTACAGTTTTTGGACGTCCCGAACGTTCATCGTCTCCCAAGCTCTTAAGGCCACGTTTAAATTTAACTGCCCAAAATTTCACTGTGGTAAATGATGGTGCAGAGTCCCCATACACAGAAGCCAACTCAACATTGATTTGCGTAGGCGTATTTCTTTTCAAAAACAAATATTTAATGACAGCTCGATACTCGATTTTGTCCATTTTCATAAAAACACTCAAACGACTGTTACATAACAACTGTGCGTCCAAAATGGTTGAAACTTTGATAACTGTCAATAGATGAACAACGAAAGTCACTAGCTTTTATTTACGAGTGCTGCCATCTTCATGTTGAGGTCGGAAGCTTTTCAGACCACCCTCATATATCGTCGATGGTTATTTCCTCTCGTCTGCAGGCACCATCCAATTCAAAAATCGTTACCAACTTAATCATCAGGTAAGTTTCACTCATAAATTTTGTTACGTCTTGACGAAAAATTTTTTCGGACAAATTCCCAACATTCTGTTCTTATAAAGTCTGTTATTTTATGAAATTTGCAATATCTAAATCTTTTCACTTACACTGCAACTGCAGTAGCTTCACTTTTACCAGATAAATCGAGAACCAAGTACGAGCAATTTTATAAACGATTAACTGATTGGTGTGCATCTAAGAATATAAAATATGAAGCAAAAGAAAAGGTATTAATAGCATTTTTTCAAAAATTATCCAAGAACAAATCATTTTAGTCTTTGGGCGTTCTATTCTATGCTGAGGTCTACAATTTGTATGCGGCAATACAAGTATGCTGACATCAGTAAATTCAACAATTTAATAGCTTTTCTGACAAAGTGGGATACAAACCAAAAAAGAATATTAACGAAAGATAATGTTTCAAAAATTTTACAAGATACCGATGACAGAAAATTCTTGCCAGCAAAGGTAAGACAAGAAAATGTTTGCTATTTGAATTTCATAAATGCATAATTGAAGGTTGCCTTAATTGTTGGACTTGGAGGTGCATGCACAATGGACGACTTAACTAATTTGCTGTTAGAAAACGCAAAAAATGAAGGAAACATTTTTCATATCTTCATACCGGATACGAAAACCAAAGTTTCCCGAAAATTCTTTATCACTGCCGGGGCAATAGCGAATGTGAATATGGTCCAAGTAATACCAAACAACTTCCTGTTGGTGTAAATACTTTTAGTGTAATGCCAAAAAAGATTGCTTTTTTTCTCAATTTATCACAGCATCAACAATTTACAGGACTGTTTTCGATGATCATCTACTTCACTTCTAGCCAACATAGGAGCAGACCTTGTAACTATAAAACGGCATGGTGGTTGGAAATCCAACATCGTGTGTGAAGGCTATATTGATACGTCTCTTGAAAACAAGAAAAAGACGCCACAAAAGGAGAGATTGTCGTTATTGAAGCCAATTGAGGGTGTTACAAAGAATATTTAAGCATTGTTAATACAGATACTGACCAGCTGCATTCATTAATCTTACGAATTACCAAAGTTGTGTTGTTAATATTTATAACACGTAATTAAATTTAATTTATCTATTAATTTCCAAATTAATAAACCTGTTGGGTATCTCTTTTTTTTAATGTCACTAGTGGCGTAATATGTCACATTACTAGAGGTGTAATGACCTTCGTTATTCAACTGAAACAGTGCCAAATAAATGCTGTAATGAGGGTATTATAAGGCAGTTGTAGATAAATATCATTACGCTATTATCAGATCAGTACCAGTAAAAATATGATTCAAAGTTTTAAAAGCATCTAAGTTCGTACAAAATAATCAAAAATTAAATACAAACGTTATTGAATAGTTGGTAGGTGTACGGCTTTGCAACTACATATTAGAATTAACAGGAACAGATTATTGTGGAACGTGTTTATGTTCTATCGAACTGTTAATCACCGTCGGTCGGATTGCCAACAACCCTGTTTAAAACAAACTTAATTTGAAGTTAAATCGTTACAGTGAACTGGACATGTGCAATTGCAACGCAGCCAAACAAATTTTACTATTTACTTAGCACAGGATTGCAGTGTAAAATTTAGATCCAGCAGGACTGGATAAATAAGTACATTACCAGTAGAAACCGAATTGAATAGCGTGCTGTTTCTCTTTTAAAATGTGCTCCTGAAAAACATTTTTACGAATTCTAATCATTATAAAGGTGGTGAATGTTAATTCTGAGGGAATTATGCACATTAATACGTACGTACTTAAAAAAGGTTGACTTATTTCTTTCATTACCTACTTTAAATATTTGATGAATGCGGGCCTGGAGTATTTAAAGGGAAAACCAGAAAATATTTGCATACGTAAATGTAGAGTGGAAGATCAAAGACTAGTTTAATATCTTGGAATGAAGGGGAACTTTCATTAATCTAGTACTTATCAATTATCGCGATCTTATATTTCCATATTTGTATGTATGTTGTACATGTAATATGTATATATCTAGTATTAGTACATACTAAAAAGTTATGAGTAAAAAAATGAGTTATAATTAAATTGATGATATAACACCCTCCAAATTCCAGTAGAATACAATTGACGTAATATACAATATACTAAAAGACACAATACGTGATTGATGAGTTTGTAATATTTTTTTACATGCTGGTAATAATACAATATTCGTAGGATCCTAGAACAGTCTCTCTGTCTTGGATATTACTTTTTTGCATGTATTGTGAAGTTATTTAAGCTAATATACAGGGTGTTCGGAAATTATGCGTCAAGACTTCAGGAGGTGATTTCTCACAAAAAAATAGAAGTCCTATAACAATTTTTCGAAAACTCAATATTAGCGGAATACAGGGTGTTAAAGTTAAAATTTTATTATTATTATATTTTATTTTGACGTTTCTGACTAATGAAACAATCGATTCTCCTACCTGTTATATCTGAAAACGGTATACCTTATTGAAGTCGTTTGGAGTAACAGTTTTCGAAATAATCTTATTTGAAATATTCAGTGCACCGAGTAAAAACTGTTTTGGTTTCAGTTGAGGTGCCTTTTCTACTGAAAATACAGCAAAATGTTACTTGAAATAGTTGTTCAGAACGGTAAATTATGAAATTATGCACGTCACCATAATTTACGATTCTGAACAACTTTTTCAAGTAATATTTTGCTGTATTTTCAGCACAAAAGACACTATACCTGAAACCAAAACAGTTTTTACTCGGTGCACTGAGCATTTCAAACAGGATTATTTAAAAAATGGTTACGCCTACCGACTTCAGCAAGGTATACCTTTTTCAAATAAAACAGGTAGGAGAATCGATTGTTTCGATAGTCAGATTGATACATTAAGATGCAAAAAAGTTCTGTCATTTAAAAGAAACATGATGTGCCACAAGTGGCGCACTCTACTAGTGACGTCAAAATTAGAAACATATTTGAATTTCTCGCAAAATCCCCGATTTACAAATTTTATGTAAATATTTGGATTTCTTAAGAAGTTATTTACAAATATCGAAAATAAAATTTTAACTTTAACACCCTGCATCTCCGTTAATATTGAGTTTTCGAAAAATTGTTATAGGACTTTGTGACCCTAATTTTTTGTGAGGAATCACCTCCTGACGCATAATTTCCGGACACTTTGTACTTCACCATAAATTAAAACCATATAAACTCTGGATAGATTTTAAGAATGTTTATCATTTTCTGTTCTACGGACCTCTCCTTCCCTCGACCGGTTTTTTTATTTAAAGCGAGGTACCTCCTTGGTCCGATGGTCATGACCAGTTTGATTACTTACATCGGGAAAAACCATAACAGATAACAAAAAAATACATACAAATGTACACAAATACTTAAAAATCCTGCCACACGTCTACCGCCAAGGCATTATAACAGTTGTTCAATGTGATTCAAAAAGTATTCAGCATAATATTTTGTGTATTCGGAAAACGTTTTTGGTATTGCAATGCCACACGATAATATGCACTTGTCACACTCCCATTACGACATGTTTGTAAATACACAAAAAAAAATGGCAAATTAAATTTGCGAAAAGCCATTACTGAAAAATTATTTGCGGTATACGGGTGCGGTATTAAGTTAATACCCGTACATAATATTTTTTGACATCTGCAGATAACATAGAATAGTACTAAGCTTCGCATGTTCTTTGAGGTTTGGAGAGTATGCAACTAGCAATGCAGTATAACTAGGTTATGTTATTTGAGAACAGTTTATGTCTAACTTTAAACGTTTTATAGTAATTAAATAAAGTATTTTATGTCGGATATGTTAGTGGATAATTATGGCGAATCTCCAAGGAGTGAAAATGTAGTTTTGGCAATGTGCAACGAAAGAACGAAGAACTAATACAAAATACTGCAGCTAACCGTATTAACTGTTATGTATCAGGTACTTAGGCATTATTATTAAAAATAAAAATGTTTATTTTCGTCGTTTCTATATTTGACAACGCTGCAAAAAAACGACCGCACAATAGTTGGCATATCTAGCCGTCTTGGATGATGCTTGATTGTCATAGGCGCTGACTTTCCGTGGGAAAAGAGGGTTTTGGCCCATTTTTTAAACATTAAGCTAGAATTATGAAATATTTTTTTTATTGTCTTTTAGACCTCTCTAAACATGTGGCTAAAATTTTTGTACTTAGTCATAGTTAACCCTGTATAACCGTGAAAAACCCATATATTCTTATATGCATATTACTTCATTAATAAACAAATTTAAGTTGAAATTCTTGAAAATTTTATATTTATTTAATCTCAAACGGAAGAGAGAGAAAGTTTTTATGTATTCTAAAAATCATCTTAATCTCTATGTTTATTTAATCAATTCAACATTTATAAAGACGTAAACTTCAGCTTCATTTCTAAATGGACGTTGATGAATTATCTTCTTATTTGTTCAATACATCCAAGGAACGCGGGGTTAATGAACCGTGTAAAAGCTTAGTTGGTTATGTCTCTGCAGGTATATGAACGGTATCAATCAAAGAATAAACATTTGCAATTGATTTATGACAACATATCACCCCAACAGAGGTAGCTACCAATGAAAAGGAAACGTTTAATACAGCCAAAGATAATACTAATAAGATTTAATCTTTCAAAGATTCTTATTCTCCTCAAGGTATCATTTCGCCATCTCCTTCACAACAAACTCCAAACATAATAGGTTCCTGTGAGCAAAGAAACTGATAATAGTCCCCTAGTGTTTCATTAAAACCATGGCCTTAATGATATTGTTTTTGTTTGATTTTTTTAGTCTATTAATTCTTTTTAATAAGATCATGTTGCACAGAATGATATCTAATTTCTGCAGAAGGTTTCATGCATTTTATTTCTAAAGTGCACTGCTTCTCAATTATTACTGATTTTGTAATTAATGTTAAAATTAACTTAATAAAATATCCCAAAAATATCAAACAATAAAAGTACAAGTTAACCAAAAAATATGTTTCTGTGAAATTGTTTCGAAATTGACAAATTTCGATATTGATTAGAATTTCGAAATGACACTCTTTTAGGCTCTAGTGCCCAAAAGTAAAATTGAAACATTAAAAACAATAAAAATATTTATTTATTATAAATGTTTAAAGTACAATTAGGTTAGGTTAGGTTAGGTTAGGTTAGGTTAGGTACATTGTTAAAGTGAATACTAGAGGCATCCAGTTTCTCTTCTCTACCAACAATGCAAGTACTAGTAGTCGGAATGGATAAATTGCTAGTAGGAGCAATACTGCTAGCTTCTGCTTCTGCATGAACTTCTTCTTATTTGGCGTATCTTTCTTTTCGCTATTTCGTTTTTCTGTTCAGTGGAATTTTCGATATAACCCTCTGCAACTTGATGGCCAATTCTAGAATCTGCCAGTATTGTTGCAAAGCTGCGCCGGAAGCAATGGCCATGTATTCATTGGCGTTGGAGAGTCCAAGGAATTCTGCGATCTTTTTTGGCATACCTCCAATTGTATTGATTCCAACTGACAGGCTACAGTATTTATTACTCTGACATGTCAAGAAAAATCGCTGCTGTGTAGTATTGAGTGGACGAAGTTTTGCGTACTTGTGAAATATATTTTTTAAAAATTTATACCACCTATTATATAAACATTCTTGAAACATGGGTTTTTTGTGTTCGGAATTTTGACACTAATAAATGACTGACATTTTTTTATGGCATGTACTATCAATAATGTGATATCTTCCCTCCTACATGCTCCAAATACTCCAACGATTAAAACTTTGGCTAGGAATTCTTTATCCTCGGCTTGTTTCATACAGCGTTCTATTTCCAGCTTCGTATATATTTTTGATTTCTTCGGCTGATATCCGAAAGCTTTCAAAATGTGTTTATATCTTTGACAGCTCTTGGAAACCAGTAACTTTAGATCTCTGGTGTATTAAGACTTTTGGGCTTAAAATGGGCTCGTTAATCTATAACATGGCATGGACTTAAAATATACCCTATACACATTTGCTAATAACAGTTAACTACTCAGAAGAAATAATTCTATCCAAGAAACGTTCCAAGTGTCAATTGAAATACATTTCATCTTGGAATATAATTAGACTGACAATCTCCTCGACACAGTCCTGAATGAATGTCGATGTAAATGAAATTATAAAAATACTTTGTGATGTCTTTCCATTCGTAAAGGCATTTCAAATAAGAAATCAGCATTTCAATTTATACGAAACGGATAAAAAAACGTCGATTTTACTCGTCATGTTACGAAATTCTGTACTTAATATTCTTAAATACAGATGAAATAATATTGGAGCAGCATAAAACTTATTGAGTAAGTACGTTTGGGAGCACCATCCCAAAAAAAATTATATGAGAAAAACCGAATCAACAAAAACAAAATTAAAACACGACCTATTGTTTTTGCAAGGCACATATGATTTAAATTGACGATAGATGTAAATGAAAAATTTTAATTGTGCAATAAATGGTCTGTATATTTCGAATTGTTATAAACACACGCAAAAGTTCTATAAATGATACTGCAGGAAACAACTATTCCGCGGACTAATGCCCCGGCCAGCATTAAATTTATGAATTTAGACATGAAGTATATGTGTTAACAGTCAAGCATCGTGTGCTAACTCGCAGCGGCTGCGCTTTTTCTAGTCCGTTCCTTTGCCCGTTTGCAGTGACTCACCGTGCGTAGCACGACACTACAGCACATATGTCATAGTTGTCAACTGTTTCTATCAGTAATTTGACGTTTTTTTACAAATTATGACAAATTTCAAATATCCGTTGAGAGTACATTTCTGTTAATGTTTTATTTTTAGATTTATAAATTGATACAACTTAAAGTAATGAAGTATTGTGTTTTTCATGGAGAAAGTGAAGTAGCAGTTCATTATTGTGTATGTATTTTATAACAATCTACAGTATTTGGACAGAAGTACGTTATGTGGAGTACAGAAATGGTATTAATGCATATTTTGAAGTAGTAGATATAAAATACATACATTTTTACAAACTAAATTAAATAAGTAGGTTCTATTTAAAGAAAAGTTATTACAGTCTCAATATCAAATGGCAAATTGTGTCGTTTATGACCTGATTCTAGATTGAAATTCTGGTGATTCGGCAGACAAGTATTACAAGGCGACGCAAAAAAAAATTGCGCATCACGACGCTCAACTTCGTTTGGTGATGATTTCCTTATCTACATTAATTTCAAGTCTTAATCAGTCCAAACAAACTTTGAATGGCAACGTTCACTTTGCTTCAGCCGATTACAAGAAAAACGCATTTCCCATAATAAAAAATCACCCTGTGCGTCTTTAATACACTTTCAACTATTTCATTTAAAAGTAATATCGGTTAGAAAGAGATTGTGTGATGTATTAAATATTTTATTCAAAACTAATAAAACTTGACAAAGCCTTAGGTTTATGAAATAAAAATTCCGCGGGGTTTTAAGTTTAAAATTCAGGTAATTTCAGTCTAAAAGATCTGTTATGTATACATTAGGACTCGAGTTTGTAAAGTATTCACCTGTTAAAAATGGACCTCCTTCCTTTCAACCGTCAGATCCTTTGATGGATTAATGACGCTAGACAATGATAAATTGCGGATGGGTTCTAAATAGTGAACGCTGGGCTGATTAACAAGTGAGTGGGTGGTCTCATTAGATAAAGTGTCTAAAACACGTTCTTTGTTACATTTACAAATATTCTCCCACACACCTCATAGTTCATAATCTATTATGCTAATATTTAATTATTGCTTAATTCAGATTAAATATACACAGAAATCCTTTAGTTTCAAAATCACACACAATAAATGCAAGTGCAATAAAACTTGTAGCATATTTTTAAACAGTTGGAAAAGTATAAACCACATCGTTGGGGAATTCTATATATTTTAATTATGCAAATTACTTATAAGGATTAACTATAACTAAGTACAAAAATTTTAACCACGTGCTCAGAGAGGCCTAAAAGACAATGAGAAAATTATTCCAGGTTTTTAGCTCGATATTTAAAAAATGGGCAAGACCCTCTTTTCCTGTGGAAAGTCAGCGTCGACTGAGATGACTTAGATCTATAGATAATGCTTCTGTCATCTGTCAAAAATGCCAACTACCATGCGGTCGTTTTTTGTAGCGTTTCTAAATGCAGAAACGACAAAAATTTACATTCTTATTAGTATTAATACCTGTTAGATAGGTAACAGTTAATTCAGTTAGCTGCACTATTTTGCATTCGTTTCTCATTATTTCGTTGCAAACTACATTTCCACTCACTACCAATAAAACACACTTCCCGTAGGTACAGTTAGATAAAATGCATATTTATTATAAGCAAATCGAGCGAAAAGAATAGGTAGATATAGGTACTAATAGATAATAGAAAACTTTTAATGCACACGCGGCAGTCTTGTCCCATAACCTAGACAAACAAACCGGCGAACTATATTGTGGTAAAATAAAAAAATATAAATATGAAACGTTTAAAATTAAGCAACTAAAACCTGAAGAAGAACACAAAACTACAACGTAAACACAGGAATTGAATTATGACATAACAGCAAATTTTACCGTTGTCTTGCTGGTTGTCTACTCAGCCTCTGTCAACGTCAAACTTGCGGCAGCGTTAAATAAGGGTTTAATATTTTTTTACTTTATAAATAAGTTTGGTATCTTTTTGAAGGGTGGTTCCGTTAATTTTTAATTTTCTCTATCCTCCTTAAAATATTTGTAATTGGTCATAGTTAACCCTGTATAATAACAGTATAATTTTGTACCAAATTTATGTGCTACCATGGGGCAAAAACCTCTTTTCTCTCGAAAAATAGGCGCCTATGACAATCATAGTCCGAGATGGCTTAGATATATTAACAACCATGCGTTTTTTACAACCTTTTCAAATGTAGAAACGACAAAAAAACATTTTTATTAATACCAATTTTTATAACAGTTAATCCGGGTAGCTGCAATTTTTTTGGCATTTGTTCTTCGATCCTTCGATACATACTGGCAAAAATACATATTCAGTCATTATAGGTCCGTCAGAATTATCCACTAACATAATACACAGTCCGTGTTCAATTAAATGAAATACTCATTTATTCAAAGAAAATTGAAATTTAATGTAAAGAATATCTAGTAATAGATAACTCGTTAATTATTATAAAATCTTGTACGATTGCCGTAGCTCCGATGGATTTGCCTTCCACTCTAGAAAAATACACATTTTGTTATCAGCAACTGAAATATTGTATAAATTTATCACAAGAACGTTTTGGCAGCTAAATTATAAAACAGCTCGTACGACAAATATATAACTATTTTATTAACATTTCTGCGGTAAATTTACAAAACTAAAGCATTTTATAATAATTTGTTAGCAATGTTCCGTATTATTTCTAACAGCGCTATAAAAAAAATAATTGTTTCTTAGATGTGGGTAATTAACCTATAAAACAGTTATATTAAAATATACGTTTAATTTCACTTAAAATTTCATTGACAAACCATTGTATAAAACAAATTTGAAATAGCAAAATGGGGAGACCTTGTTTTGTTTGTGTCATAGCGAACGGTAGAAGTTTCTAGTTTTACCTCTTGCTTTAGCTTTCATAGTCATTGTATAAGAATAAACATATCAGGTTTAAACCAGTGGAAAAAAATTAAAGGAAGTGGTACATTTAGAAGAAATATTATTAAAATAAAAAACCTGACATATCAAAATTTTAAAAAGTCTGCTTTTGTCATCCGTTTTATTGAAATGTTTTGGAAATATGAAAAATCCATGATTTTAAATGCCTTCATAGAATCATAATCTTCAGTGTTTTATAGAAATCGCTCAATTAGCTTACTTGTCATTTAACGATGGTTTTTTGACATAACGCTTAAAATCATTATACTATACCAAAATATTACAAATTTAGCCGCTTTCCTAATATTGAATAATAAAAACGTAGACAATTATGAAAAATTATGATGATTAACGCTTTTGACGCTAGTTTTAGCGTCAAAAACCATGAAATTTCAAAAACGTAATACATAATAGATGTGGGCCATACCATACACAATAAAATTTTCTCCGCTATAAAAATTGCGTTCACAAAGTGCTGATATTTTTCATTCATATTTTTTCAAAAACTTTGGCGTTCTCTAACGTTGCATTTTTGCGTATAGATAATTTGCATAAATCGTCGTATTTTGATATTAAAAATCTAGGGTGGCTTGCTGAGGCTTTTCTAGTAACTTTTAGCATAAAGGGTCGCTCTCTGCTTGTGACTGAGTAATGAGTAGCCACTGGCTACTAGATCACCTCGAAAGTCTCTTGTTAAAAAATTATATAATTTGGTAAGACAATATTATGTATATACAAACAGAAATGATTTAGTGATGTAACAATTTGTAGAAATTGTTTTAGTAGGTTTTGTATCAATCAAACAATTTTTATATACATAGTGTGGCAATATCCTGTATGTGTTAACAGTGGCGCATCCACCAAAACGTAGATTTCACTTCTAATATGTATTTTATTTTAATAATTTAAGAACACTAGCATTTTTTATTTCCAAAATTATACGCAGTGCTACACATAGAATAATAGTTTATAAAAATAGGGTAGTTTAATTTTTATGAACCACATCGGTTTATCAAAATATGATGGAGCACCATCGTGAAGAAACCGCATATGCACGCTGTCTAACGTTGAGCTTAACTTTTTTGAGGAGTACCGGTAAATTACTATCCAAAAACTGTAAATAAAGACCACCAAGATGCCGACAGTGAAGAGAGGCGAAACGTTTGGAAGCATGGGATGCGACCAATTACAGCGACGGCTACGGGACGCCTCGGAGGATCACCATTATCCGAGGAATTATTCCGACCGTAGCAATAGTACCAACAATAGGAGTCGAAATTAATGTAGCGGGATAGCGGGTCTGTCCCCATGCCATACCCCGTAGTGTCTAGCCCAAGAACAACCAGGGCAGGTAAAAGAATCCCAGCTAATGCTAGGGATGTTCATTTTAATTCCGATTCTGCCAGCGACCAGTTACCGAAATCATGGCACAACACCCCCGAAAATCATTATACAGGGTGATTCAGGTTTAATCTTGATAACTTCAGGAATCGATAGACCAGGTTAAAATAATGTTCATTTGTGATATAAACTTATTTCCTAAAACGCATCGTTTTCGAGATAGAAGGCGTTGAAGTAGGAATTTTTTTCTCGTTTTTCCCTCATAACTTTTGAACCACTTATCCGATTTAAGTGAAATTCGGAACACAAACATTCCTTATGATCTTACATAAGCTTCTTAAGTTTGAACTACCTACCCCTCTTACTTTATATCAAAACTACAAAAAAAGAATTACTTTCAATAAAACATCTACACACCACTTTCACCTGATTAATTTCGAAACCTTTTCGTCTCCTGGTTTTTTTTTCGACGTTTTATCTTGTTTCTGAGACATTCAAAGAAATTGGTGACAGTGTAGCGCACCAGCCGCGTAAATTTCATTTAACGTTATAGCAACCCATGAAAACAAAACTCAGTGATTTGTGTAAACTGACGTTTTGGGCGCCACAATAGCCGAGGTGGCTGGGAGACGACTGTTCGTGGAACCAGTCTGGATCGGCTATGTCGGTGTGGGTTCGAATCCCACTGTAGTACCATGGAGGTTTGTGCTCGTCGAGAGATGCACAATAAATCTATAGGCTGTGGTGCTTCCGGGAACACTGTCGGACGGCTCTCAAAAAAAAACTGACGTTTGTGAAAATCATTGGCAAAAGTATTATTTAAAGAGTGTTCTTAGTGTTAAGAAATGCCAATAACCTCAAACATAAATTTAGTAACAACTACTTATTACAAGATTTACAACAAACTTATCAACTACTAAAAAAATTACAATAATTGTTCAAAGTGCATTCCTCCAGCCTCAATACATTTTTGGCATCGACGAACTAGTGTATTAACCGCAGCTGCTATTTGAACAGGATTGTTTTTTATGTCATCACAAGCATGTCTTATCCTTTGGATCAATTCTTCACGGGCATGTATTGGCGTATCATACACAATTGCTTTTAGATGGCCCCAAAAGCAATAATCCAGAGTATTCAGATCTGGCGAGCGCGGAGGCCAAGCCACTGGTCCTTCGCAAGGAATCCACATATTTGGGTGGCTGTTAGGTTGCCGTCCAATCCATCGACGAGGATAATTCTCATCCAACCACTTGCCTTCCGTAATGTGCAGGGGCACCATTCAACTGCATCCAGTTCCTTTGGTGTAAATTTAAGGGGGCATCGTCAAGCACGTCGGGGAGAGAGTTTTGCAAAAACAGAGGTTATTACTTAAAACACCTATCCACACATTTACACTAAACTGTTGCTGAAATGAAGATTGTCTGACACATCGAGGATTGACTTCACTCCAAACGTGAATGTTGTGGTAATTCACAAGTCCAGCTTTTGTGAATTTAGATTCGTCGATCCATAAAACCTTATGCAGAAATTGTGGATTAATTTCTGTTTAATCTAAAACCCATCTATAAAAATTTTAACGTTTTTCAGCATCTCCTGGCAACAAACCTTGAACTGGTTGGAGATGGAAAGCCCTTCGATGATCTTGTTTGAGTGCTCTCAGTACTTTTGATTGAGATAAATGGTGTTGCCGAGCTGCTCGGCGTGTGCTTAAAGTTCTATCGATATCAAAAAGATTAAGAATTTGCTGATTATTTCTTGGCGGTACATTACGATTATGATCATTGTAGCGGCGCAAACCATATTCCGAAAATCGACGATGTACATCTACAAAAACGTGCATTTGGAATTCTTCTATTAAGGAAGCGTCTTCGGTACTCTCGAACTGACGCCTTGGAATTTCCGTCACAGAAACCATAAACACAATGTATATCGGCATATTCAGCATTTGTAAACGGTCTTAGCATTTTTTCTTAGCACTAAAAATGGTCTTTAAATAATACTTTTGACAATGATTTTCACAAACGTCAGTTTACACAAATCACTGAGTTTTGTTTTCATGGATTGCTATAACGTTAAATGAAATTTACGCGGCTGGTGCGCTACACTGTCACCAATTTCTTTGAATATCTCAGAAACAAGACCAAACGTCGAAAAAAAAAACAGGAGACGAAAAAGTTTCGAAATTAATCAGGTCAAAGTGGTGTGTAGATGTTTTATTGAAATTAATTATTTTTTTGTAGTTTTGAAATAAAGTAAGAGGGGGGGAGCATACATAATACACTTCTAAGACGGGTAGGTAGTTCAAACTTAAGAAGAAGAACTTAAGATCATAAGGAGTGTTTGTGTTCCGAATTTCACTTAAATCGAATAAGTGGTTCAAAAGTTATGAGGGGAAAACGAGAAAAAAATTCCTACTTCAACGCCCTCTATTTCGGAAACGATGCGTTTTAGGAAATAAGTTTATATCACTAATGAGCATTATTTTAACCTGTTCTATAGATTCCTGTTAGTTATCAAGATTAAACCTGAATCACCCTGTATATGTATTAAATGTTGGTCAATAAGTACTCCGTTCACAACTCCAGCCCACACATTTACTGAAAATCGTTGTTGAAAGTGTGTTAGCCGAGTGACATGAGGATTTGATAAGTTTTTGCTGACTTCCGAAACTAAAAATATTTTACTACATTTTTTTTCGCTATTCATTAAATGTTCTCAGTTATAATTTCAGAAGTTTATGCGTAGGTATAGATTAAGAATCGCCTTATATAATTGTTTACATTAATGTACAACTAATATTATACAATTATAGTAGGTCCAGCGACACCTAAATGAAAAGTATAAAATTCTATTTCCAAATGAATGTCTAAAATTAACTTTTATGAATTTGGTACCCTCATCAAACCAGGTACAGGCCTCAGGCAGTCACCTAACCAAAACGTCCAGTCCATAGTTTAACAATTAAGTTTCTAACATTTAATCTTTTGCTGAGAAGTGTCCAGCCGTAGAAAGCTCGGTAAAGAGAATAATAATTGTGTTGTTTAGCAAAGTTAAAGTAATCAAAAGAAGATATTTTGCCTGGTTAATATTAACTCGCTTCTAAAGCATAAAAACATTCAAGAGAATGCTTTCAATATTATTGTAACTAATATTTTATATAAGGTTTTACGTACCTTTTATGATAGGGATCCTTAAATTCAGGCATAAATTGAATTCCTTCCAAGAAAGTTTCATTTAAATTCCTGAAAGTAAAAGAAAAATGTAAGAAAAACAAGCACTTAATATAACTTTTACCTTGACATTACATTACATTTTCAAGATCTCACAAGAGATTCTAACTATAAAATGAGGAGTACGACTTTTATATTCTGGATATGAGACAACTGTTCTTTATTTTGTTGTCAAAGTATTTGAGATATTTGAAATGAGCTTTTCTATAATTCCTATCAATGAAGTTATATGTATGTTCTTTGACACTAAATACAGGGTGATTCAGTCATAATGTCATTAATTTTAACCATGTATTCGGAAGGCCTAATAAAGACAGAAAATCAAAAAAAAAATTTTACTCCACCTACATTTTGTATATTCTTTGAGATACTTTTAAAAATTCAAAAAGCGTTTTATCAGTGTTATACAGTAAATAATTTTGGATAAAATATTATAAACATACCTATTTTGTGTCACTTTTTCGTTATGTTCTTGAAAGCAGAATCAAGTTAAGGCCGTGCGTATAAAATTTTGCGGAGCTTTCGAACTTGGATAACGAGGGCATGGTGAATGAATTTTACGTCAGAACTTGACAAAACGCTTCATGAATACCTTAAAAATGGATGTGGTTCTGGCAACGCTGTTGGACTTCTATTAACTTCAATACTCATCAAAAAATTTGTAGCGTACCGGGAGAGTCGTGGTACTGATTGTTATAAAAATTTTTTTCGATTTTCTTTCTTCAGGGTTAACTATGACTAAGTACAAAAATTTTAACCAGGTGCTCAGGGAGGTCTAAAAGACAATAAAAAAATTATATCGCAATTCTAGCTCGATGTTTAAAAAATGGGGCAAAACCCTCTTTTCCTACGGAAAGTCGGCGCCTATGACAATCAATCATCGTCCGACGTGGCTAGATATGTCAACTATTGTGCGGTCGACTTTTCAACATTGTCAAGTGTAGAAACGACGAAAATAAACATTTTTATTAATAATAATAATGTCTAAGTACCTGATAGATAACAGCTAATCCGGTTAGCTACAGTATTTTGTATTCGTTCTTCGTTCTTTCGTTGCACACTGCCAAAACTACATTTTCACTTCTTGCAGATTCATCATAATTATCCACTAACATATCCGACACAAAATACTGTATTTAATTACTATAACACTTTTAAAATTAGTTATTTAGCTGATTTAAAGTAACAGTAAGTTCTAGGTTATGAATACTGCATTGCTAGTTGCCTACTTTCCATGCTCCAAACCATGCAGAAAACGCGAAGTTAGTTATAATCTAAGGGTCATTTTTACAGAACACTGTAAACATCTTGGGATGTTATAGTAATATTACTAATTATTTTATGCAAACATCGTCGATTACTGTTAATATTGTTGCTGTTATTAGTATTAACATAATTTAATTACACAACAACGCAAGAAGTTTAACAATATAACATTGTGAGTACATCTTGCATTAGTGGCCTACAGATGTCGTCTGTAGATGTTAAATGGTAGTAAGTATACAGTTACAATACTCCTGATTAGTTTGAAATAATTTTTCAGTACTTGTTTTTCGCAAATTTAATTTTCCGCGTATTTTTTGTGTATTTACAAACATGTCAAACATGTCGTATTCAAATGCCTAGATGACGGATAAGGTGCTGATTTATGCGAGTGTGCATATTATCGTGCGACAGCGTCAAGGACGTTTCCCGAGTATACAACATATTATGCTGAATACTTTTTGAACCACATCGAACAGCTGTGTTATGCCGTGGCGGTAAACATGTGGCAGTATTTTTATGTATTTGTGTACATTCATGTGTATTTTGTTGTTATTCTTTGTGCTTTTCCCGACGTAAGTAATCAACCTGAGCAAGACCGCCAAATCAAGTATGTACCTCGATTAACACAAAAAGAACGATCGAGGGAAGGAGAGGTCCACAGCAAGTACAAAAATCTTTGCAGGTTTTAATTTAAACAAGTAAGAAAACAGAAGATAAATCAACATTCTTAAAATTTTTCCAAATATCAATCCTGGAAATAAAAATTACTAAGGTAGGTGCTGTCTCTGTGCTACCATACCGTATTTCTCATTAAATCATTAAATAATAATCTACATTTTGTAAAGATTTTGTTTTCTTTCAAAGCGACTTAAACTGATACAGGTGTCAATGCTGTGACCTGTCACTATGTTTGACATCTTTAAAGGATTTAATACAGTTTTAAAAAAAATTTTGTTTGGCTTTATAAATAAGTTTGGATTTTTTTGTGTGATTCCATTAATTCTTATTTTTCCCTATCCCCTCTTAAAATATTTGTACTAAGTCATAGTTAACCCTGTTTATTAGGCCTTCCGAATACGTGGTTAAAATTAATGACATTATGACTGAATCATTCTGTATAAGGAAAATGAAATTGAAATAGCATAAATACAACAAAATAAAAATAAATTACATAAACTAATTATAGTAGAATATACATGGGTAAAATATCGACAGTGTAATTCCACCTGGTCGGAGTATTAGCCCGCAGAGTAGTTAGTATCACCATTGAATAATAAGTTTTGTTTCACACAATATTGATTATACCTAATAAATATGGATAAAAAATAGACAACTATTATGTATTTCAATAAAATAATTGTTAAGAAGAGAAACAATTATTTAATTCACGTTCCCTTGTGACAGTTTAAATGTTTTGATATCAAAACAATTAACCCACATTTAAAATTGATGCAAAAAGTAATTACAATTTAAATTACTTGTCAGTTCTCTAGTATGACAGTTAAATCTCTAAGCTAGATAATCCTTTTCAGTATTCATTGATCTTTATATTTTCCAACCCACTCTTATATTGTTATATACAGTTATAATTGTGATAAAGTTCTGTTTTCTTTTCATTTTTAGATATAAAGTGTTGGGATGAATTTAGTAGCTATTGCGTGGATTGACTGCATTGAGTTTATGAAGTTATAAAAGTTCTAAATGTATTTAGTTGCTGATGCTAAGCTTTAAGCTGCTTATAATTTATAATGATCGTTAGTAAAGGTTAATATATCACATAAATTATTACTCTTTTCGCCGCTGTTTGCAACTACTATCGAAATAAATGAAATAGACCCCTGAGGTTGGAAATCAATATTAAAAAAAACGTAGGGGCGAAGAAATTTGGACCATATATAGCCTCACTATAATTCTATTGTGCTAATATTTCAATTAGTTTCGTTATCCTATTGTTTAGTTATTAATGAAAATGTTGAAAAAATCACGGTTTTCCTCCTACAAATTTAATACCTCTCACTTCAACTCGTCGCAATTTTTTTGTTCATTAATACAAAAATTACAAATTTTTATTGAAGGTAGGTCGAACTATTGTCTTTAGTACTGTGGAGGTCATTTGTGTCAAAAGCTCTTCTTTTTTTATTTTTAAGCAAAACAGAAAGGAGTGCATCTCCGTAAATATTGTGTTCGTTCTTTAAGAAAAGAAAAAACTGAGACAGGTAGTGACTAACTGTAAACAACAATCTGAAAAAAATTGTTAAAATAATACAGTTATAAAGTTATACTGTTTAAATACCTTATATTTATTAGGGATCCGAGAGGAGGTGCGCGCCATTTGGAAGACGTTCGGCGAGCAGTGGCGGCTCAAATATTTTATTTGTACAATCATTTTTTGGCTTGTTTCATTTTCATTTTTATTGATAAAACTCTTCGGAGATATTAGGAATTTTGTAATCTTATTTTTAATTTGTCTGCTTTGGTGTTAAGTGTTACTGCATAAAAATGTTCCTGGAAATCCTCAGAAAACATATTTTTTAAAATTGTTATTCAGCAGTAAGTGGCACATTTATGTTATCTTTAATGTTAAGTATAAATAATATCTTCAATTGCAGTTTGAAATGTAGCGCAAAATAAACAAAACTTTAGGAACAATTTCACTGATTTTTTACTGTATTAGAAAGGTATTTTAAGCTAATATAAATCAAATCATATGTATGCTCTCTGATACCAAACATCTAGGTATGTTAATGAACAATTCCCATAATTATCTAAAGAAATTAATCTAGCTAAATTTACTAACCTGGTTTAATGAAAACATTCTATAAATATCTAACTTCACTTTTTAAATAGTGGGAACTCGAAAATTCAACCACAATAGATGAGATCTGACCTATTGTAGGAGATTTGATTTATATTAGCGTAAAATACCTTTCCAATACAATAAAAAATGTTACAGAAGCTAATAATAAAGAATATGTGGGTAGATATTGTGGGTGTAATTCAACGCTGGTTGGAGCTTTAGTCCACAGAGTAGTTAGTTTCACACAATATCATTAATACCTAAAAATATATAAATATACTGTTTTCAGTCAGTTTTTTTTTTCATTTCTTAAAGAACGCAATATTTACGGATAGCACTCCCTTCACTTTTGCTTAAAAATAAGAACAGCAGAGCTTTAGAGACAAATGACCTCCACAGTACTAACGATTTTATCAATGAATAAAATATTACGAGTTAAAATCAAATTTGTAAGCTGAAAACCCTGATTGTTTCAACATTTTCATTAATAACTAAACGATAGGACGAACTAATATTTTAGCTATATATGGCCCAAATTTTATTTTTTTTTTACCCTTAAGTTTTCTTATTATCTGTTTTCAAACGCAGGAGTCTATTTCATTAATTTCGATAGTAGATACCCACCGGCAGAGTTCAGTAATAAATTTAGCATAATTTAAAAATGTACCAAATTAAAAAAGTAAATTATCGAACAGTAGACGGGTATAATCAATAAAAAAAATACTGGCAATATAGGAAAGCCCGAAAGCAGTATGCGGAAAGAAATACAAAATGCCATTGACCAAAACGATTATACGGCTAGTCGTCAATGTGAAATTCAAATTGAGTCACAATTAATAATAGATATTGAGTTGAATATAAATGTATCAATAATGCAAAATAAGGGTTAGGATTTCAAGATAAAGATATTCAGTTCGCGAAACCAGAATTATTATAGAATAATAAAATTCTTCAAATGGCGATTTACCCAATTCGAGGGATATCAGAGGGGTAATGTAATAATATTAATCGAAGTAGTTAAAAGTAATGGTCAACAATCATAATAATAATATTAGTAAACATTAAATGAATAAGACAGGATTTATAAGAAATAATTTAGTTATTAAAACGTCTAATGGCTAATAATGTTAAGTATGTCGTTCTAATTGGCAGAAATGCATTGTTTTTAGAATAAAATAAAAAACATAGTGGGCAAATACACCCTGGATACCATGGATGAGGAGAAATAAAAGAAAGTTTGTTGACATTTGATAGAAAAGAGGAAACCACTACACGAAAAACGATTTAAAACTAGTGAAAGTCGAACAAAAAATGTTTAAATAAAAAATATACAGCCTCAAGAAAGTCACTGATAAAAAAGGGAAACCCACCAAAAGGTGCTTAAATCAAAATAAACAGTGTGGAAAATATCAAATAGAGTAAACAAAGTGTGAATCATGTGGAAAATAAAAATAAAAAAAGGTGTGAAGTACCAAGAACAATAATTTCGAAACTCATCAAGAGAGAATTTTACCAAACACTATCCTTCGAGGCAAGAATCAAAGCAAGATAGACAACTCCGAGAAAAAGACAGCAATGCACATGAAGAAGTTGACATCTATTTGGATGAAGATAGGAAAGACAGAAATCAACTTTAATCAAAGCCAAAAAAGTGTTATAAAATTCGTATTTCTATTCTAATTTATGCGATTATTGAATATTTGTATTAATTTTGGTCGGTCAGTGGTCGCGCGGTTTAAGGCGTCAGAACTTGAATCGGGGTGACTAGATCACTGTGGTTCAACCTCCGCATCCGGTAGACCGTATATAAGCTATATTCGTGGAAAACATTGCACCCTCTCTGCGGATACGGCAAGGTGGAAAAATATTGGCTTGGGTCAATGTGAGAGATTGGTACCGGTTGACGTTTGACTACCCCCCTAATTAATGAGGTTTCCCACATTCCTGCACTAAATGTTGGTTAGGGCCTACCAACGTAAGTCGTTGCTGGGCGCAATAATGATATGCCGCCCCCCTACCGCACAAGTCTTCGACTTCTGGGCTAATCCTCGTGATTAGAATGAGGGGTAGAGATATTATTATTTAAATAAGTAGAGTAAGTTTGCAGAGGGTAGATACACGAAAATAGTGTAACCATTAGAACGAAACTTGTCTTTATAAAGTTGCCTAAATAATCTTTAACATTCATTTATTTATTGAACAAAGCCATCTTTTATTGAAAAATTAATTTTATTAAATAATTTTATTCTAAAATCCATAGGTACTGAGCATAATTAAATAATTTTGATTGAATTATATCTTCTCAGGACCGTCCTTGAGCAAAAGAGTATTTTTTGCACTTAGACTATACGTGATAGACTTTATTTAAGGCCAACATACAGCAACATATAAAAAACCAAAACGTTTACATGAACTGGCGCCCAAGTTCTCTGTCAGCAAACTATAAGTTAAAATCCACTTAACTAACTACAACAACATTATGCCTGTTTCAAAAGATCCGCAAATAAATAATTTATTATTAGAATTGAAAGTAATTTTTAATTAAGAAACTTGTCCTTCCCTAGTAAACATGATAAATACGTCACTGATTTAGAATGTTTGACGATTGACGAAAATGGTGCTCACTTTGAGCATCACTTTTTACAAACCGTTGTTTTTATTTGTTTAATAAATAATTGACTGGCTGATTGGCAATTTTTAAAATTTCATAGGATAGCCCTTCATTAGAAAAAGTCAAAATATCTGAAAAACAAAGCTTTTTAGTGAATTTCCTGAAGAGCATTTTTTTTCAAAAAGTAGAATAAAATTTTAATATTTGTACTGAACAAATACTTGTCATCATTGATGCATTGGCGTAGAAGTTAAGGGGATTCAAGGGTGAAGAAAACCCATACCTACGCCACTAGCTCTAGTTCACAAAAGTTATTTACGTCAAAATATTAACTTTTTGTCATGATTATTGCATACCAAATTTCAAGGAAATATATGTATTTGTTTAGTAGATAAAAAATAAAATTAAATAACTTTTTAAAAGTTGAACGAGCTGTATCAAAAATTGCAGGAGTGAAAAAATGTCGTATAAAGACAGCTATTATTTTTTCAAGTTCCATTTTTTCCTCAAAGTTAAGAAGGAAAAACCAGGGATACCTTGTATTTGGGTTCCAACTCATGTGTTTTAAACTATGAAATACCATTTCATTCAGTTTGACAATTTTACCCTTATACTAGATAAATCAAACCTACTGGGAAATTTGAGCTTAAATTATTGCTGGCTTCTACAGAAAATTTCAAGTAAATATGTCACGGGACAGCTCACACATATGTGTAACTCGTTTGAACGAAAATATGTTAGATGCGATATAAATAAATTATATTCAAAATTTTGTACATTTCACTTCATATTATGCTATTAAGGAATTAATGTTATTTTTAGTGGTGCGTTAATTACAATAATTAGCATTTCAAAACTAGATTTTCTGCATTTTTCTTCTCTTGGAATGAATACAGTCCATTTTTTTGTTTCAGAATCCACAAACATGGAGGAATACTTTCTGAACGCGACCGATAGTGCGTTCAACGGAACCTACAACTTCGAAAACTACACAAGCGACGCCTTTCACGAAAATATCGTACACCTGTGCATATCCCTGTTACTAGTATGCTGCCTGCTGGCCATGTGCGTCAACTGTGTGGTCATCGTCAGCGTCTACTGGATCCGGAGTCCGATGACGCCGAATTTAAAAATCAGCCTAAGCCTGGCCATAGCAGACGCCGTAAGTTCCAGCATGACTGGACTAATGCTGTTCCTTGACGAGATTCAGATTTCAGAACACTTGGGAGTGTTTCCCTGCCTCATAGAATTGATCAGACTTAGCGGGATAGTTATAACTGTCCTCCACTTGTTGGCGCTCAGTCTAAACCACTACATAGGGATTATGAAGCCCTTACATTACAACTCTATAGTCACAAAACGGAAAGTTTCCACAGTTATCGCCTTGCTATGGATCTGCCCGATTATTTTACTGGTGATATTGTGCACGATAGAAAGCAGGGGCACGCTATTCGAAAACATCCAGCATAATACGAGTTCTGGACAGATATTTACGACTTTTCTCGCGAGGATGAGTTACGGTACCTTGTTCTTCTGTCCCATCGTGTTGATGGTGTTCTGTTACACTCACATATTGATAACCGTCAGGAATCAGCAAAAGAAGTGGAACAACCTGTCTAGACTGGGCAGTTCGAGAAACAAAGGACGCAACGTCAACGGACGATCCAGCAGCCAGAAGGCCAACAGGGAACAAATCAGGCTCCAGGGCAACATAAAGGCTATCAAGACGACACTGCTGATTTTAGGATCATGTTTCATAGGATGGATGCCCGCGCTTTTGTTTTTCATTTTGATGTGTAGAAACGACTGTCCTATAAATGGGGAAACTCTGAATACGCTTAACCAAGATTATAAATATGAAGTTATGACGCTTCGCCTAATAGATAATATGTTAGTAATTATGAAGATGTTAGCTAATCCCATTATATACACCATTCGGATGAAGGAGATAAAGGTAAGGTTACCTATCCATTATTATAATAAAAATCATATTTAATCGAAATACCTATTTCACAAATTTCAATTTTGTATTAAATTAACAGTATATAGTGTGTACAATGTAATAACATGGTGGTTTTTAGGCTTTTACGGCCAGTGCTATTATTTGATGCATAGTGATTTTCTGGGTTATTATGACGTTACCTCGGTAACCGGTCGCTGCCAGTAACATAATTAAAGTGCATATCCCTAACATTAGCTGGAATTTTTTGAAATGTCCTGGTTGTTCTCGGGCTATCCTCTATGGGAACAAACCCGCTATCGGTATCTTGGTCCGGTCATATATTGATTTCTGTTGATCCTATTAGCTATTGGCTTATTGGCTCCTATTGTTGGTATTACGACTGCTACGGTCGGAACCGTTAATCGGATAATGGTGGTCTTCTGCGGAGTCACCACTGAAGATGCCGACAGTGAGAACGGCGAAACATTTGGAAGCATGAGATGCGACCAGTTACAGTCGTCTCAGAAGACCACCACTATCCGAGGAACGGATAGCAGGTCTTTCTCCACCGAACCTAGTCCAAGAACAACCAGGCAAGTCAAAGAATTCCGGCTAATGCTAGGGATGTGCACTTTAATTATGTTACTGGCAGTGACCACTTACCAAGGTCACGACATAACAACCCGAAAAATCACTATGTATCAAATGTAACAATATAGTTTTCCTTTTTTTCACAGTACACCCTCGTATAGTTTTAAAGTTTAAAAATGGTGGAAACGTCACGATATATTCGTACGATTACGTTGTACAATCTAGAAATGACAAATGTGTAGCAAAATTCATAAAACCATTTGAGCCACCATGCAATCAATATCATAAATTTATTTGGTTATATAAGATGTTCATGTATAAGATTTATATAAATTTTTTCTATTTGGTTTACTTTGAAATATACAAGGTTCCAAGTAAGAAGTTAAATATGGAATTTCAGCCACAATTTTTAAATCGTTATATAGGCAACCTCTATATTTGGTATACTTTATTATACAAGTACAGTCAAAATTTATACAATTTTGATAGTGTTGCCAAATATGACATTACAAAATCGCTATACTTTGTTTCATTCGATATTTTTTTGCCATTTAATGATGTATGTAATAGTCCTTATAATAAAGTTCGTATTTCCAAGGCAATAAATAAACCTCAAGTTTCCATATATTTTCTAAACTAGTTTAAATACCTTCGTTGCGCACGAGTTATTTCTAATGAAATCACAACTAATTACAATTCAATTTAGAAGTTCTGGTGCAATAGACCAATTATTTTGTATGTGTTTTCAAAGAGTAAAATCCAAAGGATTAAGGTCAGGAGGAGGTCTACCTACGCTTTCCAATAAAAGATTTTGTTGTTGTTGTAACTAATTTAGATATTTTCATCAAGTCCCGTCAATTATCCCCAACCCAGTTAACTAGAAATCTATACTGGTGTTTTGTTTAATGACCATATGGGGACAACAATACAAAAATTCTCCTGTGCCAAACACTACCCACCATACCAGTCACGGCAATATTAACATTTTTTCGAATAATAGTAGAAATTTACAAATGAAAGTTTTTTGTTTTTTTTTTTTAATTTAACAAGTGAACGAGGAATGTAAGGTATGTTGACAGTTATGAAGAATTTCATAACTAGTTTTCATAACTTTCATATGGAGATTTTTTTGAAGAATGATTTGATTTTCTTTGTAGTGAAACAGGAATAATACAGATATGTTCCTAAATCTGTAGCTATTTTATAAATGCGCACAAAGTTTTATTTGAAAAAGGTCAAATTGCCCTCCAGCTTACACACTCAACAAATCCGATTTTTCAGAGCTGAATTTCTTTTCTTTCAGTTTATTGCAACTTGACATTAACCCACACATTTGTTTCGAAAAATTCATAATCCATAAAAAAGTAATATGCTCTGAAATGAATTCTTTCCCGCGAAGTTTATATACTGAAGCAATATAAGTTTTACGCTGACAGCGAGTTAAATTATTATAGAGAGTTCTGAAAAGATTCTAAATAAAATATCTTCAAAACTTTCTCAACAGGAAGCCTCGCTCAAATTATTTCTAACTACATTTGTAAGAATTTTGGTCACGTTTGTGTATATCTATGCAAATAAAATAACTGGGGAAAATTATATTTATTTATATTTATTCTATTTGTTATTGTCTAAAAGGCAAGTATATTTTCCTAAATAATACAAGTATGTGACGAGGAAACAAAACTCTGTATCGCATTGATCGGTCTCTACAGATTGATTTTGAAAACTCTCAACAAATTTAATTTCATTTCTTATGTTTAAAAAGCAGTGACTTATTTTGAAGTAATATGGAGTTATAATTTTAACAAAATACCATTTATCGCATTTGATAGGGAACATAAAGCGCTAACGTTGTCAGCAACAAGTGTTTTATAGGCCGGAAGCCACAGTCGTAAAACATTCATTTAAACGTCACGTCATGTTTCGAATCCAAGTGGTTTTCCTAATTTGCTTTTATATTATGTTTTTCTTAGATCTGCATACGCCTGCTGTACTAGCAACGCTTTTCTAATAACATGTCCAAAAATATGTGTCAAATTATTATTATTATTATTATTATTATTATTATTATTATTATTATTATTATTATTATTATTATTATTATTATTATTATTATTATTATTATTATTATTATTATTATTATTATTATTATTATTATTATTATTATTATTATTATTATTATTATTATTATTATTATTATTATTATTATCATTATCATTATCATTATCATTATCATTATCATTATCATTATTATTATTATTAAATGAGACAAAGTGGCTGAAGAAGTGACAACGAAATGCATGATTTAATTACTGTTTTGAACAATCCCTCAATTTAACGTATTTACTAGTTGGATTAAGCCTCTACGCAGTGGCGGCTCGTGGTAGATGCTAGAGGCGAGACCTAACTCATTTTCAAATAATAAATAGAAATAAATTTTCATGTCACTTCTGAGGTAATATTCCTTGACGCGTTTATCGTTTTTTATTATGGAAATCTTCGCCAATAGCTATTATAACCATAAATTAAAAGAATAAATGACATCAGAGCTTAGAGTTTTATTTACAATAGAAAAATTATATTATATTTATCCAATAATTTAAAAAAATGTTCGTAATTCATTTAAGAGAACACAAAATTTTAAAAGACCTAAAACTGATTTTCAAGGTAACCAGCCTACTTATCTATTCTCACATATAAAACAAGGGTGCCGAATTTTCGTTTTCGTTTGCCTCCACTTTTAACAAAATATTTTTAAATACTCAATTTATATAAAATAGATGTATTCGACTGCCTTTTAAATTTGCAATTTCATTTATATCTTCATAAAATTGAAACAATTGTTGCAGGAATTATTAAAACTAAGCAAAACAATTTGTATGCTTCCGAAAATACCATTTCAAATTCCTTGCATATTTTTACCGTTTATCGAACTTCTAAATTACGAAATTATTCGTCTCTGTACAAAATATAAAGTTTGTTTTTCAACTTTTTATCAAAAACGTTTGGATACATTTGTACTAAATATTTTTGCATATTCGAAATTTTTGAGGAATCTGCTAAAGCAAGTAAATAAGTAAGTAAATTTCCAAAAGGAGTACTTAGTTGAAAAGAAATGTAATCTATAAATTCGTAGTATAGCATTTTATAGCTCGAAATTATTTCTAATTTGTCGCAAGTTTTTACCCCATTTTACTCCTAGTTCAGTAATATTTTTCGCATTATCAAATATATTTTTAAATTTTTCTTCAGAAATTCTTTGATTAGCGATTTTAATTTGGTTAGAGTTTCCATTTAAGTGTTTGATTTGCAGAATTTAGAAAAGTAAATCTGTGCACACTAAAATTTCGTTGTACATCTTGGTAAAATTACAAATTCAATGTATTGAAATTGTTTTAAAAATTTAAATATCGTGATAGAGATATAGATACCTATCGATAATACCATCTATTTATATTAGATATGTTAAATGTAGTCTTACCCTGAAATGAAGTTAATTTTTATTTATTTTAAATTAAAACCTTACCATCTAATTTTGCGAATATCTAAGAAATCACATTCAATAGTAGCAACTAATCAACCATTTCAAATAAACCATATGATTTATTGAAGGCGAGGTTGCCATATCGTCTGTAAGATAAATCATTTTTTAACGTAAATTCAATATTTGCCATTGTTTCTAATTTAAAATCACTTATTTTTAGCAATAAGTAAATTATCATAAACGATTAAAATATCAATTTCCGCAAGTTCGATACTATCAAGTAAAGTGTTTAGGAAGTTACTTTGCTCAATAATTCCAAAAATTATCCATAAACGTGCATAAAAGCTCACCTACTTAGTGAAAAACCGACTATTTAAATAGTTATTCATATTTCACAAGTTAACACCATTGTACACTGCCCCCTTACATTATTCTATGAAGAATAACAAAACACTGTGGTATTCATGCAACATCTTAGAGTAAATTTTCGCCAAATAACCTCAAACAACGTGTCAGTCCTAACCATTATGTAACAAAATAACTAGCTTGATGTATGCCTTGAATATCAAGAGACGAAGCAAAATATCTAAAATCAGAGTCAATAGCATGCAAAAAAAACTGGTGTTGTAGGCACAGGTAACAGGTAGGTGTCACGAGCAGTAGGCGAATTTTCCCGCATCAGTCCCATCCACTAGGATTGATAGAGGTTATGTAGATACCAGTGCACTAGTATGGTCCAGGGCAAAGGAATAACCTGTGACAAAGGCAAGTGGAAACAAAACTTAATATTTGTGGAAAGGGATTTGATAAT
Organism: Monochamus alternatus; assembly: GCA_037114965.1. Classification (NCBI taxonomy): domain Eukaryota; kingdom Metazoa; phylum Arthropoda; class Insecta; order Coleoptera; family Cerambycidae; genus Monochamus; species Monochamus alternatus. The sequence goes on from CM073426.1 coordinate 114,183,945, forward strand.
TTCAATAAATTGAATGTTAATATGAGATACTTTTGCATCTTCGGAAACCGAACTAAGCTAATGGTCTTCAAGTAATGCACTGCTTCACGCATCTGTTTTAAGAGTTGTGACACTAACATACAAAACGTATTTAAACCGTCTTATTATTTTCACGGATAGTGTTTTTCTCTGAAGTGTTTTGTGTATATAATTCACATTTTTCGTGAAATACAGTGTAAAGGTTGACATGCTGAAAGCATGTTTGTTAAGTAGTGATAATCATTAATAGTGATAACGATAACGTATTGTGATAAATCATTTGGAGTGTTGTAAAAACGGATAATAACCAAATTCTAGATTGAACTATGATTGTGAGTAGAGAATCTGGTTTATATTTTCAATTTATTGAAATGTATATAACTGGGATTAAAATAAAATAAAATTAAAACACTAGGTACTTACTGTTTTTGCAGATGGGTCTTATCAGATCAAAAATTGACGATTGATGTAAACGAAATATCCCAGTTACATAATAGGTGGTTTGTATTTTTTAAACTGTTATAACCACAAGAAAAAATATTTGGAAGTAAGCTTGAAAAGAAAAGTTCTTTCAATAACCGTAAAAATGTGGTATGCTTCTGAGAAAAAAAATTGGAGCGTCACGACATCCAGCGTTGTTTGGTTATGATTTCGTTATCTACCTTAAATTCAAGTCTTAGTCAGCCCAAACAAACTTTGATTGGCAACGTTCACTTTACTTCAGCCGTTTACAAGGAAAACGTATCTTCCATAATAAAAAATCACCCTATACATATGAGTTAGTATTGGTATATTCAAGTTGCAAGAATGAAATATTAGCCTCCTTTGAAAAACAATTTTAATAAACGACTTCTGGAAGATAAAGTAAAAGAATTAGGTAGGCCATTACCAAAATTAAAACTGGAAAAAAGCATGAAAGGAAAGCCGAAAACAGCGCTTTAATGAGACACTTTTCAGCGGACATTTATAAAAAACAACTGTGGTTGTCTCCTTACTTTGTTACATTGTTTTCCACTTTCCGTATGCTGTTCTATAAGAATCTTTCTGAATCATCATATTTAAATTGGGATACAACTGGGCTAAAAGGTCTGCGTCATCTTCCATTAAAAATTAGAAAACATCATGAAATCTTGTGATAATAAATATATTTAATTATTGCCCGTACAGCGTTTGCTTTATTTGGTAGCAAATACGATGGAACATAATTCTACTCACAGGAAACATTATACCGGATGAAAAGTATTTTTTATCAATCATTTTTTATATATCTATACTAGACCGCCGAAAACCTGCTTACAATTTATAGCACTCGAGTATTCTTAAGAATAAGAATAATTCAAGCTCGTGTATTCTCAAAATCGTCCTAATTTAACAAGTGAGTAATACCAGATGATAACATGTATGAAGAGTTTACGGTTCGAAGTCAAAATATGAGTGTGTGATGTTGAAATATGTATTTCATTAACAAAAATTTACGTGAGTAGCAAATATGTATAGTGCAAATAAAAAAAGTGGTAAAGAAGCACAACGGCGAAATTGAAAATAATGGAAAGTCGCGGAAGGAAGATGGTATTTTTAAAATAAGTTTTCGACAAAAAAAGATTGGATTGCTATATCCTCCAAGATGAAACTTTGTCTAGAATACATACAAGGGTGCTTTTACAAATTATAGTAGGTGAATTTCCGTATAAATGAAATCGTAAATAATATACTGACAGCAAAAGACGAAATAGTGATATGGCGAAGAACTATTTAAAATAAATATTAAAAGATCAGAATCTGGATCGAAGAATATATTAAATTTTGACGAAACATGGATGCATTAAGGTCATACGGAAAACGATACAATATGATATAATAAGTGTTAATGTGTGACCGTTATAGTGACAGTGCTGTAGTAACCAATAGTGAATAGTGTGCATGTATTCTAAAGCCTTTTATCCCTTTGAATGCGGAATTCGCAAATATTTGAGTAATTTATTTAATGGTGGGAAAATCTCTACTTGTAACAAATTTTGTCAACTATAACATTTTCTTAATTAATTAATTCTTAAGAATATTAAGTTTTGCAATAATGCTACATTTTTTATTACATTTTAAGTCTTGATTGATAAATTTCAAAGAAGAAATAAAATAAATGCGTACTCTTGTATAACAGGGTATAGCTTTAAAAGAGGGTCCCCCTTTTGAGGGGTAGTCCCTGTTCCCTAGATTGCTAATCTGAAATTAGTTTTTTTTAATCAAATAAATAGCCGAGTTATATTTAATTGTTTAAACTTTACCTGAGTTTCACTGCAGAACCATGTCTACGGTGTTGCCAGTTAGTTGTTATTAATCTAGTCTTCGGAACCAGTATTGCAACCCCTATTACAATTGTACTAGATCTATTACAATTTGATAATTTTTATTACTCTATTACCCAGGCCGTAATATCTATTACAATTTGAATATCATCGTAATTATTGAAATCAAATTTTACTGCCACAATGCCGATTTACGGATTTGTATTCTCTTGTTCTTCGTTGACAAAAAAATGAAATAAACACTGTACACTGTAAACACTGTATTGTATGTTCTTTTTTTCGTGTTTTGTGTACAGTGGTACGCTACGTTGGTACGATTCGATTTCAATTACTACTAAAAATCATTCTTAACATTAGCAATATAAATTTCTAAAACAATATCTGTGATTACATATTTTATTTTGCACTTTTTATATTTTTTTCTGTAAATAATAGCTTCAATATAAAGGATTTTATACTATTTTTTAAGCGCTTTGTGAATGTCCATTAAGTAACCGTGACATTGACCTACTTTATAAAATAAAAGTATCGCATAAATTCTGCACAAAATACATGAAATTAGATGGATGGACGATGGATATTATATCTCAGATATCTTCTAAAGGCTTCCACAGTTACGCTCGATCAAAATACGCCTTGCTGTAAGTTTTCGGTGTTATTACTTTTAAAACTCTGTACTCTTATACACAAATTGTGCCCGACAGTGGTCAAAATTGAAATTTGCATTTCTGTTTCCCATTCTATTGTGCAGAATTATTTATATCCAATTTTGTGTATAGTTCATGAACATGTGTGCAATTATATTAAACAAAATATGTGTATAAAACAATATACAGATATGGAGAGAGAAAGCAAGTTTTCTGTGTGATTTTTTACTGAAATCGAATTAGAATTTGTTTAGTGCAGTGTTGTATTTTGCCAAGTTCAATATCATAATTTAAAGTGGTATTTTGTGGAATAAATAACCTTATAAACGTCAGCTTTCGTTACCAAGGGGGTGTGTTTAATATTATGGAAAAAAACATGTATACAAATTAAGAAAGCTTCTTTTTTATCAAAAGAAGACGGCAGCTGCAAGAAGACAATATCAGATGGATTACCGCGATAGACACGTACCGCATAAGAAAATGTTTGTAAGATTATAGGAGTTCTGAACGCCAGTACTCTAATGTTGAACAAAAACAAACTCGGAAAATAAGAATCTGGAACCAAATATTTTAATTAAATGCCGTAGAAGAAGACTTTAGCCACGAAAGTAAGGATTATGTATCTATATATTATTGAGTTTTCAGTTAGTCGACTTGTTGCTGTTTTATAGTGTTATGTTATACCTACGTAAAATAATACATTTTTTATTTTTTGTTTATATGGAACAATAGAGCGAACACTCACTCCAAAAAAATGTATATGTCAAAAAGCACTATCTCATGAGTGGCGTGGACATTTCGCTTTCTAATAGAACTTCTTTTCCCATCTTCCACTCCAATATGAAATATGACAACAATGCTGGTGACGCTGCAACTAGATATGCTCAACGCTGGTCTGTCCAGTGGCGTACTATGAAATTGCGAAAAAAGGCAACAACAAAAATCAGTTTTTACGACAGAATTTAAGAAAACAACATGTATTTGTAAAGCTCAAAGGCACCCCCCTCCAAACCCTCCTTCAAAATTACACCCTATATAATGAAATACCTATAAAATAATCAAAAAGGGAGTCGATGCGATTTCGTTTAGAATTTGCAGGGCTTGTTTCATCAAAATGCAAGCTATACATTCTAATTAGTTTGTAATATTGATCTGCTGAAATATCGGCATATCTATGTGTTCCTGCAAAGGCTAAAGCTTGTTTCTAAGCATTATTTCTGCAAGAAAGTTCTTATAAAAATATTTGCGGAAAATTTTCCTTTTTAGAGAAGAAAAATCTGAATCGTAAACTATTTTTTTTAATTTATTATTATACAAGGTGTATCTTAAGTGATGACTTTAATTTCAAGGGGTGATTCCTTGTCATATTTTAAGCAAAAAAGTGCATATGAACATCGGTCCGCAAGTGCTTCGTTACCGAGATACAGGGTGTCAAAGTTGTGAAAATAAATCGCATTTTCTTAAATATTTTTCGACTGATTCGAAATAATTTAATGAAATTTCATACAAATTCAAAGCTGTAGTCAATTTAGGTGTATTATGTAAAATGCGATTTATTTTCCCAACTTTGACACCCTGTATCTCGGTAACGAAGCACTTGCGGACCGATGTTCATCTGCACTTTTTGCTTAAAATATGACAAGGAATCGCCCTTTGAAGTTAAAGTCATCACTTAAGATACACCCGTATTGTGTGGACACCGGAAAAATGCTAGTACATCATCGTATACAGTACATCTACAGAACAACGATGTCTGGACATTATTAAATAAACTAAGTCCATTACGAATTGATTGAGACACTATAAACTCAAGATAATATGCGACACGCGACAAACCGAGAGACTGAGTGCGTAATGTGTACCAACACCAACGCGTACCCTAATGATATACGGTGAAGGGGGTACTGGAAATACCGATCATGTGATTGAGTGCGGTAACTTAAATCCTTGACTCATCGAGAAGTTCAAAAACTGTTTTGAGAGAGTGTCATTGTTATTTCAAAAGCAAATGTACTTAAAATTCATAACTTTAATGACATTCGATAGGATTACTGTTTATTTTATTATTAAGTGAATGTGTTAGTCATGAGGAAGCAGGCAGGAAATAAATGTTAATTTTTAAAATCATCACGATTTTTAATAAAAAAAAAATACAGAAGTGCAATTATCCAGTTCATATTCACTTTCGCGTATCAATGAAAGTTAAAGCTTAAAATATATTAACCGTCAGATAACACTTTTATCATACTCCTCCAGCTTTGTTAAATTCAAGTGAAGAAGTCATACGTGTCGATAAAAATATACAGGGTGGGCCATTAATAGGGGACATAGAAGAGGAGTAACATCATTGGGAGGAAATATGAAGATATAGCTAAATATATCTTCGTAAAATATTTCTGTGGAAAAAGATACAAGGTGTCAAAGTTGAAATCTTTTTAATTGTGTTTTCTTTTTTTGTATTAACGCAAGTATCTCTCAACTGATTGAAATTTAATTCAAAAAAATTAGTAGGTATCAATGAGTCGTTTACTTTTTTAAATGTCCAGAGTAACTTTGAAAAAAAAATTATCTACATATTTACTTTTATGGATAAAAATAATAACAGAGCAGTAAAAACGACTTAGCCCTTTAGCAAACTCTCTCTACTTCTACATGTCTTAATTAATTAAACTAATTATTACAGCTAATTACAGAAAATTTTCAATATGGCAATTTTCTAATGCTCCTAGGAGATTGCCTCACGTCGAAAAATACATTTGGTTGTTTTAGATCAGTTTTCTGGAAAACGGTAGGAATTTCGTTAACAAAAAATAAGATAGAAATTGTCATCATCTGGCAATGGTCTATCTGTTTTAATAGATACCTACTACATAAATTATGATTGCTTTTCTTAAAATATGTTTCTCTACCAAATTTGATGACAATCGGTTGAGCGATCCTAGTTATTAAAAAAAACGAAAAAAATATGTAAACCTGTATCTTTTTCCACAGCAACATTTTAGTAAGGCATATTTAGCTATATCTTCATATTTTGCTCCAAAACTGTCATTCCTACTCTGGCACATCATTAATGGTTCACCTTATATAATACTTAAAATAATAAATTTTGAAACACATTCTTTTGTGATGAGGCCTGTAAAGTTCACAAATTATTTTTACTAAAAACATTAGCGTATGTAAATTTATTTAAATTTGCATGCGCAAATGTTAAGTTATTTGAATTTTTAAATTAATTTAAATTTAATTTTAATTTAAAAATTACTCTTCAAAAAGACTACAAAATAATATTTATTTCACACCATCACAAAATTATACTTAGATCAAAGATTGAAAAAAGATACTTGGTGTTTTAGAATTTTTACTAATGAATTTTTCGCAAAATAATAATGCATCTTATGCAGTAAGAGAAACCCACACGATAATCTGCAGTTCTATATGTCTCTTTATAGAAGTAGGTATGTCGAATTCATTTGAATTATCTTAATATGTTTAAAGGAAATAAAACAGAAAATGTAAATTTTGGCATATCGCTAAAAACTCTTTTAACAATCTTATTTTTCTGTTTTTTTTTTAAATTAATTTACAGTTCATATTCTTACTTCTCTAACGCAATAAAATAAACTGCTTATGTTTCAAACTTTATGATCTGTGGTTTGAATATAAATATATTGCCACAATCTTATTATTTAGGCAGGTATATGAAAAAGGGTCACGCGGCCACGCCCTCGAAACGCCTTCGCAGTTTTTTGCAGATTAAAATAGTAGCGCTTTATTTCCTTCGTTTGAATAAATGTGTATTGTTGCACAGTACGACATCTAACAGGAATTATGATAACTATTTAGGTCTTTATTAAGGATTGACTCTCTTGGTGTAAATACTCAAGGCTTAAATTTTAATTCTCTAAACTTTCGTGCTATCCTCCGTAACCAGCTCTTAGACTATCATTCTTTGTTTTTCCTTTGGGGCAATTTACGAGCCAAATTTACGTTTTTGTACTAAAATCGGAGTTGTCAGATTTTAACTAATGAACTCCAGTTTAATTAAATGGATTATTTGCTCTGTTTCAGGACAGCACCCATCGGATGTATCTGGCCCTGGCAGGAGTATTCTGCCCATCGAGAAGGAATAACAACGCATACAGCATAGCATATCAATCGTCCAGGAAGCAGAACAGCGTGGTCACCTCCCAAATCCGACTGAACTCATTTCGCAACAATGTGACAGACTCTCACGTCATTTGACACGACGTCGAGAACACCTTCTTATAAAATAACCGCTAGGTGTATTCATATCTTTGTGGATAATCATTGTAATATATGTTTTTGTAAATAATACTTTTACTATTAGTCTAAGATCCGAACTAAAGTCGTCCTGCACCCATCTGCTTACCGGATTAAAAGTATTTTTTATCAAACATAATATGTAAATAAATAATATGAATGAAATATATTCATGGCTACCCTCAATTAAATATATATTAATTCATTTTCGTTTAACATTGCGCTCATTTGCTTACCAAACGAATTTAATACCATTCGAAAGTACAAAGCAGGAGGAACGTGCAAAAGTTAGGTTGTCTACTTTTTACTAGTCACTATTACCTGGTTGCCCATTATAAAGAGGTGAGGTGATGATGCTAGCAATTTGTACTCATCTGCTTGCTCAATAAAATATATAAAATAAAAATAATTTTTCTTTACTTTTATTGGGTTTTTGCCACATTTCTGGAAAAATAAAGATTAATCAAATAAGTTTGACAGTTTAAAATTTTAAACTGTCAAACTTGACATACGTTTAATACTTTTACTACTATTTTGAAAACGAAAACAGAGTTTTTCGAAACGTCAACACGTCCGTTCCGTTACTACGGAAGTCGCGATAGTGTGACTTTTGCTACTTTTTACTAATCTGCTTTTTTCAGTGTGAGATTTTTTGGTTAGGTAAACTTAGTTTCAAAAATAACCCTTGACTGGTCCGTTTGGCGCAAGGGCTTATTTAATTAATCTTTATTTTTTCAGAAGTGTGGAAAAAATCCAATAAAACTAAAGAAAAACTAAAATTATGCCACAAATAGCTTCAGACAATAAAGATAATTGTATTGCGAACACGGTGGTATAAGGTTGAAAAGTAAATAAAAAATCGAAATACAAAAAAAAATATTTGAACATTTGTTAATTACTGAATTCAGAATCCAATTCAGCGGTTAGATGATTATCCTCAAATTCTGAGGAATTGTCATCATCATCTTTTTCAGTTAATTGTATATCCTCTAGTTTTAAAGGCGTCTGGTCTCCAACAAAGCCTGTTTTAAGTAACCAACCGCAATTTTCAGGGCACAGTTTTGCACAGTAGACATCAGTTACGCACACTATTCATAACAATTTCTAAAAAGTCAATAACTGAACTATCAATATGATGCCAAACACATTTTTGTTTTTTACAACTTGCTATAGTAAAAAATAATCATAACTTCGATTCCTCGTTTTTAACTCATGTAACACTATTTTTAAACGGATTTTACTCAAAAATAGAACTAAGAGTACCTTTTTTACTAAAAAAAACGAAATGGTCGAAGCACAAAACGTTATGGTAAATACTATCTCACTTTCCCCCAGGTAGAGACGTATGTGACAAATATTTTCAAATTTTGTTTATAGAAACGGACAGACATCATAAAAAATAGACAGTTACCAAATTTCATAAATGTATGTACGAGATATTTGGAAAAAAATCATCATCAGGGTGACCCTTTTAAATGGCTATAACTTAGGAAGAATTTTTGGATCTACGTTTATATAGAGAAAAAGTAATCTTTTTCGACATAGAACATTGGAGTATTGTATGTCTTTAAAAAGTCATTTTTTCAAATGTAAAGAGGGTGGGTTCTATTGATTTTTTTAATAAGGATTTTTTTCCGAATTTTGTGGTACAACAATTTTTAAAATCCGTTAAAAAAGAAAACAATTTCTGCCAGTCGCGGCCTTCTAGCGTTATTTTAAAAATTAAAAAAACTTACTTACATCCAGAAAATATGTCGGAAAATTGGTCCTACCATACGTAAAATGTTCCGCTGATTCCAAAAATGTCAAAAAATATAGGGTGTCCCATTTAAAAATATAAATTTACGGTCATTTCCAGTCAAACCGGAAATGTCATGAAATCCGGAATGACCTCAAAGAATTCACGGCATCCACTCAATTTCCTAATCAGCAGTCATAAAAATGTTACAGCGTGTTTCCACTTTAAGTTGTCACCCGGTAAACTATACTTTGTCAACGATTACTTTAGTAAATTTTTTACTGAAAACATTACACAATATGACACCCATAACATAAAAAAGATAATCATGTAGGTGATGAGCAGACTTCTGAATTTAATAGATAATTGAAAAATTGTCAAATAATAATTTTGTATTTCAATTGTTTAATAATAAAAAAAAGTTTTTTTACGCCAGATTAATTACTTCAACGTTTTCTAAAAAAATATATTATTTTTATTTGTTTACTGTTCTCTTCATAAATTAGATAAAATTTTTAAAATACATATATCACTAACATATTATTTTGATAGATGTTTTTATATGCTAATATATATTTAACATACATTTTTATATTCAAAGTAATTATAAGTACACTATCATTACAGTACGTGTAATACTTCTCCGTTTGCTCCAAATTTTAAATTTCAACGCGTGGCAATCGTGATTGATGAACAATTTTTCGCAAGCAACCTTATACCATCGTGTTCGCAATAAAATTATCTTTATTTTAATATATACTTCATTGAGCAAGCAGATGAGTACAAATTGCTAGTATCACCTTACCTCTTTATAATGGGCATCCCGGTAGTAGTGACCAGTAAAAATTAGATAACCTAACTTTTCCACTTTCCTCATGCTTTGTACTTTCGATTGGTATTAAATTAGTTTGGTAAACAAGTGCAATGTTGAAAAAAAGGGTAGCCATGAACATATTTCATTAGGTAACCCATTTGCGATATATTGTTTACATATTATTTTTGATAAAAAAATACTTTTCATTCGGTAAGCAGATAGGTGCAGGACGGCCTTAGTTGGTATCTTGTACTAGATACTCTCCTATTTAAGAAATGGTTATTGAATTAGTCGATGTATGTGTTGAGATCTCGAAATAGTTTCGAGATACAACGAAATTTGTAAAAAAATTTTCCTAACTACATCGCATCAAAATTAACGCACCATTTAGAAAAACCGAAGTCAAACTGAATTTTTTAGCGGACCATCAACCCAATATCGATGATTTTTTTTGAATCCACGTTCTGAGAGCAACATGAACAATATTGACTAAGACCAGATTACGCATCTGATTTCAAGTATGAGTAGTAGATACCAAGCCGTTATTAGAAGGAGAGGTGGAAATATACGGTATTGATTTCCTTCGTTCGTTTTGTTGATTTTAGTTCTTGCTATTAAATTAATACAATAATACTGCAAAACTGACTTGTGGCGTAATCTGGTCTTAGTCAATATTGTTCCTGTTGCTCTCAGAACGTGGATTAAAAAAAAATCATCGATATTGGATTGATGGTCCGCTAGAAAATTCAGTTTGACTTTTTCGGTTTTTCTAAGCGGTGCGTTAATTTTGATGCGAAGTATATTGTTCAGGACTTAATTGTTTGTGTACATGTATATTTAAACACTATCAAATAGTAACGTTTTAAATTCTATGTAACTAGAATGTGCTACTGTTTACTTATTTTCATGACACGTTTATAATGTATTTTCTAGTTTATACTTTGTGTGTATTTTTATCTTGGATTTTACAAATACCTATAGGTGTTAGCCGTTTGTTCATTGTTGCTAAAGCATAGAGCATGGAAAAATAATAGAGATTTCATATAAACATTTTTCTCTATGACACTTCGTTTTTGTGATATATGGTATGGAACTTAATAGTCATTTACAGTTCGGTAGGTGGCTTATTACAGTACGAGTTGTTTTAATGAAAACGAGTAAATAAAAGAGAACGCAGTCGCGGTCTAGGTGCATCGCGGACCATTCTGTGCAGAGCGGGTCATGATCTTTTACAAAATCAGTAGCATATGTCCTCCTCTATGCGCTACGGATTTGTTCTAGTGTACTACTTCGGTGTCAAAAACTGTCTGAAAGTATAGTGCAAATATGTACGTTTGAAATTATTAGAAGATTCTTCACTAAACGAGGACAACTCTAGTATGGTTCGTGCTGCCCCTAGACCGCGACCGCATAGTGCGTTTTCTCCTTTATAATAAGCCCTAACAGACGTATATGGTATAATATTTTATTTCATACTGTCTTTATAATCCGTTTTAAAAATTAATAAATTGCTAAAACTAAAAAAATATTAATTGGCATTCTTTTGCTTGTCAAATAAAATATTTTCACATTTTTTTGTAATATCATATAAATATTAATATAATTCCAATTTAAATTCTAATCTGTATTTCAAATAATGTACTTATAATTTTAAACTACATTCAAGTATACAGGGTTAGTCAGTCATAATGTCATTCATTTTAACCACGTATTCGTAAGGCCTAATAAAGGCAGAAAATCGAAAAAAATGTTTACTCGACCTTTAAAAAAATAAACAAATCACCCTATAAAATTCGGTAATACGACTCTCCTGGTATGCTACAAACTTTCTGATGACACAGCCATATGACAACCGAGTGACGAAGGAAACATCGTTTCCACATCATGTTTAAATATATAATATCGTCTAACACTTCAACGTGTTATTCAAATTTACCACCATTTATATGCATTTTCTGCATTTCCCGCATTTCCTTCCCTCCAAATTTGGAGATCACACCACACATTTTGAGAAGGGATGGAGAATATAAGCAGTAGTTTGTTTATTTCGGTCTCGTTTATTGGTTGTAAATTCACAATGCCTAATTTTACAAATTTCGAATATGCGGAAATGGTAGTTTTATACGGAGAATGTTTACGAAATGCATGCCGCAGCTGCTGAATATCGGAGACGTTTCTCTAACAGTGTGCAAGTACTTCTACGCCCTCACGATATGGGTTCTGTGAAACCGCGTCGGGAACTTGCTGGACATCGACAAAATGACTTAAATGTGAAGCTGTTTTAAATTTAGTTGAGGAGCAGCTATAAGAACCATTTCAAGGCGATTGGAGATATCCCAAAGCAATGACTGTAGAATATTACGTGAAAACTCACTGAACCTGTATCATTTTCAGAAAGTTCAGGCTTAGAACCTGCTGATTTCCCCAGTCGTCTTGAATTTTGCAATTGGCTGACCCTAATTTTATTAATAAAGTGCTATGAATGGATGAGTGCAACTTTACTCGAACTGGCATTTTTACAGGTTAGTACCATACTACTTAAAAAACAATAAATTTCTAGGCTAGATGTACGTAACTACAAACTAAATAATTAATTCTTGAGGAATAAAAGTAATACACCCAACATCTTCCATTTTACGCTATGTAGATAAGCTACATCTAGCGGCGATTCCATGCCGGACTGAAAATTCACAGATATGAAGCCTTCTACATAGCAGTAAACGCTATTGAAACCTATCGACTTCCATCGCGCCCGGCGATAACGATATATTGCAAACACGGAATTCTAGGAAACAACTACTCCGCAGGCTAATGCCCCGACCAGCTTTGAATTACTACTACGTTCTCGCGTTTAAACATTCTTGCGTATGCCCTGTATAACGAAAAAGGAATATCACAGAAAAAAATATTATATACCCCTGCATATGCTCTATCCTTTAGCGAGAAACGAGAAAAACAGGAACACTTTGTATACTTAATATAGACGTATATTTAGTTCTTGACTGATTTTACTTAAGGCCTTTGATGTTCTCAATACATTTTTTAATTAAATGTTCAAATTAAATCGAATTTCATTTGTAATCCCCATTCGACGTAAACCAGTTGTCAATTTCAATTCATTATTGATCGAATATGAAAAATTAAAATGATTTATGCAACTGGAGCACATTTTGAATTACCTATTAAACGTGACCATACTTAGTAAATAGATTAGAGGAACTACGCGAGTGATCTAATTCATTCATAGTCGAACGACGATGGTAGCTATCGACGTGACAAGAATAATTGTCACATTGCATTTAATATAGGAGACCCTCGCAAATAAGCAAAAACAAAAAGATATAAATAATACTGAATGAATAATTAACTCTATGTACATGTGTCTACGAATATGGTTTTGTTAACTTGATATGATATCTTATAACACTACTAGGCATGGTAACTTGAGTGTATTTTTCTATATTTGTTCTACAGTTATTCATTTGTAAATATATCATACAGATATTCAAATTTCGATTACAAAAAAGAATCTTAATATATCGTAGGCTTTATTGCACTGTTTATTCATTGTGGTGAAAATAAATGCCCGAAGTAATTATTAAGGAAGTTGGCAAGTTGGCAAGTTGGCGTGAATATAGCGATATAGCTGTCAGAAAAAAATAGTGTGATTGAGGTAACAGAAGATGTCCTGATGGTTTATACGAATCAACTATCTATTAGATTCAGTCTAAATACATCATGGGTAAAATGGTGTATTCAAAAAAGTTATTTAGAAGTCAAGAAAAATGTTCAAGATTGCAGGTTTGGTTTTTATTTAAAATTATAAAAATGTGACCTTCAGTTAACCTTTGTGGATTTATAAACGTAATAGAATTTCTCAAACGAAACGAGCAGCGTTATATTCTAAAAAATGTCAAGGTTTTAACTAAAAAAGAGGTGGATGACCATTTGTTGCTTGCGAAAATTATAACAATATTCTATTCCGGTCAAGACAGACAAAAAATAGTGGTAAGTGTTCAATAATTCGAATAGAACTGAACATTGATAAAGGTCTTACGTACACTATTACAAATAAAATATCAAAAATCTTTACTGATCCTACATCATGTCAGATTGTTACAGAAATTATTATCGCGTGGTTTGTCATTAATAGTTATTTATGCAACAAGTACAAAAAGTGACGTCGCGTGCAATAAATACTTTTTGTACGAGTTGCATATAATTTTTTCTACGTTCATGCAAAAACCAAAAAATGTTTTAGTCTAGGAAAATACGACGTCGATTTGAACGTTTATGTTTGTCATGATGACAAAACGCTGTAGTAGAATGACAGATGAATGCATCAACATTTTATTGCACTATTGCAATAAAGAACCACTTTTTCCACTAAATATATTTCAATAAAGTTTTGTTTTTTGCATGAACGTAGAAAAATTTAATTATTCTGTTCATTTCTTACCTGAAGGACAGAAAACAGTATGTCGTGTTCAATGGATTTAAATCTACGGAATACATAGCTACATCTGGAGTGCCTCAGGGAAGCAATCTGAACCTCTGTTATTAAATATTTTTGTAAATGACATACTTAAAGTAATAGATGTTCATTCAGTACCTTCTTTATGTAGATAATTTAAAAATTTACTAAGAGATTAATTCAGAGGGCGACTGTGCCCGGTTATATAATAATTTGAAGCGAGTGGAAGATTGGTGCACTTTAAATCATCTCAAACTTAATGTCGCAAAGTGTAGCGTAATGTCCTATTTCTTCAAAAAAGATCCCATTTATTATGTTACAAGTTAAATAATATTATTATTGAAAGACCAGAAACCATATCTGATTTAGGGATAACATTTGGTAAATGTCTGTCGTTCAATGCTCATTGATAAGATCGTTTCCAAATCCATCTGTATGTATGGAGAAGAATCAAATTTAGGTTTATTGCTGATCTTTTTTTAACATGAGATAAAGTTAATTGAAGCACTGCTAGGTGTTTATTTGGGGGCAACTTACCCCTAAAATTGTACTAAACTTTTTTTCTCATTGACCAAATGAGACTTTGGAGCCAATTCAAACTTTACTCCCACTTGCTCCCCAAGAAACTCCTTAACACACTTTTTTGCAATTGCAAATCCAATGTTGAATCAAATGCAACAGATGATGATTTCTATGATATCAATGAGGAGACAACGGATGCATCTTTCTTAGAACAATTTACAGACATCCAGCAAGAAGACCAATAAGAATAAGGATGTGAAAGTAGCATTTGGAGATTATCAGTCAATCTAAGGCCTAAAGTTTTTTCGAAATCAACAATAACTCGTGCCACTTTAATATTGTCCAAAAGTACCATTTTTGTAGTTAATAAAATATTATTTAATAAAACTAAATCACAATAGATCGTGGAGTATACCTACCGGAGAAAACACGTTAAAAAGAATGCCCCAAGTACACTACCTTACAGGTGGTGCAGAAATGTGTGCATATTATGTAGAATCGATTTCTTCAAATTTTGAAATCGCAATATCTCAGACATAGTGATTCGTAAAAAAAAGTATAAGAACAATTTTTGTAGATAATTATATGATCTACAACTTTTGTCTGATCTACTTTTATGATAACACTTACCGTTTACGAGAAAAATGCAAAAAACCAATACTTTTGACCTTCGATCTTAATTTTTTTTAACAGGCGTAGAATTGGTAGAAATTTTTGATATTTTATTTGTAATAGTGCACTTAAGATCTGTACCAATTTTCAGCTCCATGCAAGTTATAGTAAATTGAAATGTCTATTTTCACCGTACTATTCGGGATTTATGGTTGTTGTCAAAGTGATGAAACAGAATTCTCTAGTGTAAATAATACTACAAACTTGTAAAATTGGCAGCTAACCTGTAAATATTCTACAACCTAGTAGCTTGTAAAAATAAACTTCTTAGGTTAATAAGGTGTACATTGACGTTTACAAATGAGTAACGAATAAAACCTGTTAAGCTGCTACAAATATTTTTTTTGTGAATAAGTTTATCCAAGTCTCACTTAAAAATTTTACTTCATATTTCATATTTTACTGGGTCCATTGTAATCTTAACTCATCAAAAATATAACATATGTAGCTCACTGACCCAATCCGTGTTAGACACGGATGGGTCTAAGCTGGGCAAGCCGAATTTTATTCAGGTGACCGCACAGCTGACTGATGGATCAGATTGAGTGGTGCGATCAGTCGAATAATATGGAATGGACGTTATTGAGACTTTGAATATATCGGATGTAGCAAACATAAATTTTACAAACATGTGTGCCGTTATTTTATTGTACGGAATTATTCAAATTCATTTTTCTCAGTTCTCAAATGTTGTTAACATCACTGTATTTTCCACGAGACTAACAAATATTTGGTGTCTTTCATATACAGGATGTCTCATAATTAGCTGCCAACCCTGAACAGGCCGATTCTATGATCAAAACTAAGTAAAAAAGTTCCCTTGGTATTTTGCGTGTGTAACTTTTTCATCTTTGACTTTTTAATAAATTGCATAGCAAATTCCGTTTTCCCGAACTGTTTTACGTTGAAAAGGTACTTTTTTTTCAAATCGTTATCTTTAACGGTTTTTGAGAAAATCTCTCTTGAATTAATCCCACTTTGGTCAATTTCATACTAATTTAAACAAAATTATCAAGGTATTCTTATGTCAAAGTATTGTCAACCCGATTGCCAATTTAATAGTTCTAAGCGAAAAAAATGGAAGAGTTTACGGGACAAGAGTTAGTTGATATGATATTTATTTTGCTTTTGCGGCTTTTGCGTTGGTAATGCTGCAGCTTCAGAACGCGAGTACGGGAGGAAATTCTTTTTTCCCGAACTGTTTTACGTTAAAAAGGTACTCTTGTTTCAAATTATTATCTTCAACGGTTTCTGAAAAAATCGTTCTTGAATTAATCCCACTTTGGTCAATTTCATAGTAATTTAAACAAAAAATAATAATAATAATTTAATACGTAATCAGTAATACACATTATTGATGTAGAACAATTATGATATGATGATTTGTTTATGGCTTTTGCGATGGTAATGCTGCGCGGCAGAACGCGAGTACGGCAGAAGGTTTCCAAACAGAAGGCTGACATCAAGGAGGACATTCCTCACTGTATTCCGCAATTCAGCTGCAACCGTCACATTCCGAAGGGATCATAAGATGGAAACTTAACAGACAACAAGTTATTTTAAAAACTGTTCAAAAAACCCTCCACCTTCTCTGATACAAAGTCTTGCCCTACGTGTAACACTTCTCGAAGCTATTAAGATGCTAAAACGGTTTTGACGAATTTCATTGGCTGCATCATTGATACGCTGCAGCAATTCCTCACGGGTGTCGACTTCGGTGGCTTAAACTTTTTGATTTAGATATCCCCAGAAAAAGAAGTCCAGCGGGGTTAGGTCGGGAGAACGCGGCGGCCAAACTACCGGTCCGTGCCTCCCTATCAACCGTCCAGCGAAATTTTCGTCTAGGAAATTTAGAACATTGCGACCATTATGTGACGGGGCTCCATCGTGTTGAAAAAACATGTTACGTCGTAAATTTAGAGGCAGATCATCGAGAATTTGGGGAAGATTTTCTTGAAGTAAGTTTAAATAAAGATTTGAGCAACATGTGGGTTCTCTTCTTCCCAATAATGAGCATTATGAAAATTTAATTTTCCATTTCGGCTAAAAGTAGCTTTGTCACACCACAAAATTTTGGAAACTTGCTCGTTGTCCAGCGATAAAATCCAGTGACAAAATTGCATACGTGGCGCAAAATCTTCTGGTATCAAGCCATGTACACGTCGATAGTGATAGGCATGTAGGCCTTGTCGCTTTAATATTCTTCCAACCTGAAATGTTAGTAGCACATCTAATCAATTATGTTAAGGAAATCTTTAAGATATGTAGTACCGTTGGCCGAGGAACATTTATTTGCCTTGAAATGTTCCGTATGCTAGTCGTAGGATCTTGTTCAATAGCGTCAAGGACCTCCGGTTCCCTATTAATCGTGGGACCTCCTTGACCCGGTGCCTTTCGAAAAGTGGCGGTTGCAGCTAAGTTCCGGAATACCGTAGGGAATGTCCGCCTTGATGGCAGCCTTCGGTTTGGAAACCTCCCGTGCCCGCGTTCTGTCGCTGCAGCATTACCATCGCAAAAGCCATAAATAAATATCATATCAACTAACTCTTGTCCCGTAAACTCTTCCATTTTTTTCACTTAGAACTATTAAATTGGCAATTGGGTTGACAATACTTTGACATAAGAATACCTTGATAATTTTGTTTAGATTACTATGAAATTGACCAAAGTGGGATTAATTCAAGAGCGATTTTCTCAGAAACCATTAAAGATAACGATTTGAAATAAGAGTTCCTTTTTAACGTAAAATAGTTCGGGAAAACTGAATTTGCTGTCCAATTTGTTAAAAAGTCAAAATTGAAAAAGTTACACACGCTGGTATAAATGGTGGTAGGGGAATTAACCCGCAGTTGTTTCTTGAAATTCTTGAACAATAAGTTGTTGACAGATGTTTAATTGGAAAAAAAATCATAGATTTAGGTAAACTTTACTAGTTAGGCGGTTTTCTGTTGTTTTCTTTCCTCGATATCTTCAAAATACTCAGGTGACATAAAATACCATTCCCGTCATTTGTTAAACCTTATACATAGTTCAGTTATTAAATACTTAAAATCATTTGTCTACGAAAAAAGAGAATTAAAAAATATATGATTCTTAAAAAAATCTATGTTATTGAGAATTTAGCTTGATAATGAGCCCTCCTGGTATATTGTTTTTCCTTGTAGAGAAGTGGACACGGAATCCATTTATATTTCATTATTTCTCCAATAAATTCATCAGTCAGACATTAGGCCTGTCTGTAACAATTTATTGGGAATTACTGTAAAATACTGCACGACAAATCTCCCGTCTCATTTAAGTTATTGGCAAAATGTCTATGAGCGGCATCGGCTAATGTCAGTATTGCATGCAAAGCACAATTCGTTTTGCACGCATTTCTGTACATTACAAAAAAATTCGATTCTCCCGAGACGATAAAGGGATTCGAATGCTACATTCACTTAGAACGCTTTCAGAAAACTCATTTAAACTCGCTAAGTGGATTTTTTATTACTCTATAAAAGAAAATACAGGCCGGAGGAGATCATTGCTGATCTTTTTTGTGCATCGGGTAAGGTCTTTATGACTGTCGTGCCAACCATCTACCTTCGAAGACATCGGATAAAGAAAGGCTTGACATACAAACTTTAGAGAGTGATGATTAAGAGTTTGGGCAACTTTTTCCATATAGATACAGTCATTGGTTTGATAAGCTAGGAGTCTTAAAGCTACATCATACAGGATGTTATTTTAAATGAGGGTTAATTTATCAGTAATTACCCATTTTTCTCCGGAATGCTCCTTTTTAGTGACATCAAGTCCTAGCATTTTAAGATCCTACGATTTTGGTTTACATGTTTATCATTTTATATTAGCATTTATATACTTAATATTACTAACGTAACCACTTTTACAGATATTTTCTATTTCGTGTCACTAGTCTCTTTCGTGCAAAGTATAGGTACTTTTACAGTAAAAAGTCATCGAAAATTTTAAATTTCTGCTTTACAGAGTGACGAAATATTTATTTATTTTTTTTATAAAAGAATCCCGAAAATTAAGTTTGCAAGCCACTGACTTTTGTATTTACATGCGGTCATTTAGCACTTTTTTTATTACATTTTCCGAATTATTTTGTAGTTATAATCTTCACAAATGTTACTGGGAATGGGTCCAAAATTAAAGAAATTGGCAATATATTGGCAAGTCTAAGTTTCGGCTGTATTTAAGCCTTCTTCAGGACAATCCAAGTTTTCCGTGTAAATACAAACATATATAATGGGTAAATAATAAAATAGGTAATATAACATATTCAGTTCAGAGTAATGATTATTATTTTATACAGTGTTTTTAAGTGAAGTAGCAAACATGGTATCAGTGAATGTAGAGCCAAAAATCAGAGGATTGAAATAAAAATACCTTTTATGAACGTTGTACCCCTGAGGGTACTGATACCCTCTTAAAGGAAGGGATTGAAATTGACATTTTAATTTTTTTCTTTAACATGGGGAATGCTAGAGACACGAAATTTGGTATAAGCATCCTACTAATAAAGAGGCAACTTTTCTATACTTTTTCGATAAGTAGCGTATTTTATAAAGGAGTAAAACAGTCAACCCCATTGCAATATTTTATTAGAAATTTTTTGTATGAAGTAAGTTATTTATTTAAAAATATTTATTGGGAAGACTGATTTATAAAAATAAAATTTGTCTTCGATGATTGTCCAGCTGTACAGACCAAATCTTTAAAAATTAGTACGGACATTTGGTGGAGGAGTATTTGAAAAATGTTTTATGAAAAAGTAAAATTAAAAGTTATTTCCATATTGTTTACTTTTCTGAGCACCCCTGACATGAAAATGTTGATTTTCTACATAGCGAGCTTTTTCTAAATACAAACAAAAGTGTTTATCAAGTGTGCACTTTTCGGTAAAACGAAAAATAAAAATGGTTTTCCTGTTACACGTCCTTGCCGTGGACATATTGTACGGGGTGTCCGGAAAATGAGTGCCAATATTGAAAGGACTTCTAATATCGAACCAAAAGCAACAAATAACTCCTATGAAAAATATACACTTCAAAAACTATTAAAACGCAAAACTAAATTGCGAAATGGTAAAGAAGAATAACTAAAAGTAAACAATAGAACAAACTATAAATAATTATAACGTGTGACAACTTTACAATCCTAGAATCACCTGTTACTGTTACCTAAAATCGCATAGGTGTAAACTTCTTATTGAGAATAGTGAGTTTCATTACTTTGTACCTATACCTGCATGATGTACTCGTCTATGAGCCTACATAAACAAAAATTGAACTTTTAATAACAATGAGCTACATAAAATGCTATTAATTTACTGCTACACTGGACAAAATTGTCTGGTTATTAGATATATGTATAGTAAACGTTTTCTGCAAGCAACGGCAGTTATTTAGAATACTTGTAATTATTACTATGTAAAACCATATGACATGAAAGGTCAGCGACGTTGTGTAATAACGTCTGCAAGACTCTAATACCGTTGGTCAGAGAAAAATATTTGTTAAGTCAATTGTGCTTTATTTGGTGCAATTTACCATGCAAATAAAGGCACGCCTATTCCCGACACTCTGTATATCGGAAACGAAGCATTTTTCGTTTTATTCAACTAGGTACGATCCTTTTTACAACAATCCTACTTTTTCATGCTTTTAATGAGTTTGCGGAATTAAGACTTCAATTTCATTATACAGGGTATCTTGCAAGTCGTTACAATAATTTTAGGAGGTGATAGAATACTTGATTTTGAGTCCATTGAAGCGAACATACCTATATACCAAGTGTTACAATATTTGTGATAATAAATTTTTTAATTCAACCGTGCTTTTCTACAATATTGAAGTGTAGAAAAAAAACAAATCTTTTTACAACAAATATTTCTATACTTTTTTATTAGGAATGCATGGATTATTTAAATTACTTAACCAATAAAATCCAAAGTGGCTTCGTTACTTACCTAGAACTTCATAAACATGGTTTTTCTACTTTGTAAAAGCGAATAGTTAATAGTTAAATATAAACGTGGATTTTATTTAAACCTTTGTGTGTAGGTTTATTAAGATATTATTAAAAACTTACCTAAGCAATGCTCGTTCAGTTCTTAGGAAAAATTTCTTGGTATATAGGTATGTTTATTTCAATCAATCAAAATCATGTATTCTATCGCCTCCTCAAATACACTTTACGCAGTTAATAATGTACAGGATGATAATTAATTTTTTAATTCAACCGTGCTTTTCTACAATATTGTAGAAAAAAACAAATCTTTTTATAACAAATATTTCTATACTTTTTTATTAGGAATGCATGGATTATTTAAATTACTTAACCAATAAAATCCAAAGTGACTTCATTACATGGTTTTTCTACTTTGTAAAAGCGAATAGTTAATAGTTAAATATAAACGTGAATTTTAGTTAAACCTTTGTGTGTACTTACCTAAGCAATCCTCGTTCAGTTCTTAGGAAAAAATTCTTGGTATACTCGCGTCAAGAATTCAGACGTCTTACGTCACGGCTGACGTTACACATTTGTTTATATTGTCCACGTAATTTTCGATATTTGGTCGCGTTAAAAACAATCATTTTTTGCAATTTAGTGCAAAATATAATGCAAACTTTTAGTGTAGTATATAGTTGCATTACTATCAGTTGCAGTTTCTTAAATATTTTGATGAAAATATAATAAATTATTCATTTGTTCGTATGACGTAAGTCGTCTGAATTCTTGTCGCGAGTATATATAGGTATGTTTATTTCAATCGACTCAAAATCATGTATTCTATCGCCTCCTAAAATTATTGTGACGACTTGCAAAACTCCCTGTATATTTTTTTAATGTCTTTAAGTTACTAGTACTAAATAGCGGTTCTTTACGATGGCTGAAACCGACTGAAGAATATTGCAAAGCTTAACTTCAATGATTAAATGAACCGAAAGACGCTACAATCCAACCGTAATCGTTTTAGTGCTGAGTGAATTAAATTCATCAAGCCGAGGTAGCTGCGGGAAGGCTACTATTTCCTAGAATGTTACAAAGTTCTCTGTGGCAAATTATGTAAATTAATTTCTGCAAATTAATTAATCAACTAACTAAACTGTACCATCTCCTGATTGTAAATACACCGACATATTTCAATGTACTCCTGTAGAACGATTCAATGTTATAGATACCTAAAATATATTTACCTATATTTATATATTTTTCTGTTTAAGTACATAACTTGACCTAGAAAAACAATTGAAATTAATATTATACAGGGTGTTAGAAGTTTGACTGACATAATTTTTTTCTCAATAATTTTATTATAAATTGTAGTAAATACATAAAACTTGGTAGTGGTGAGTTTTCTGGCATGAAAAACTGAAATATAACCTCAAATTTGCTGTCAATTGTAAAAGGGGCCACTTACAGTACTTTACACGCATTTAAATCGTCATAATTTTTTGTGCACTGGTGTATTGATTTTTTAATCAATAATTTTTATTCTTTGACATTTTTTTTCTTAAAAAAATGTCTTGAACAATCGCTTTTTGGATAGGATTTTAAGGTTTTATTCCATAAACATAAACCCATTGTCTTCTTTTATCCTTTATTCAATTAATTACTATCATATTTTGGAGTTCATCATACCTTTGGCTCTAGAAATATGTGGTACCATTTTGTCCAGATCATTTAGAGACACTCTGTACTGAATGTACAGGCACAAAAAAATTATGACGATTTAAATCCATGTGAAATACTGCATGTGACGCTCTCTACAAATGACAGCAAATCGGCGGAAATATTTCAATTTCTCGCGCCATAAAATTCCTCTGCGCCAAGTTATATATCTACTACAATTTATATGAAGTTATTGAGGAAAAATTAAAATTGTAATTTCAACACCCTGTATATCGGAAACTATAAAATTTCGAATTAAAGTAACTTTATTTAATAATAGATCATCATATGTTGATCCCCAAAATATGTGGTAGTATATTTTGCCAACCTTTTACAGATACTCTGTTTACGCCAAGATATCGAAAAAAATTCAAAAACATTCCGATGTGTTAACTCAACAAAAAAGAATCTTTCTAAGATTACTCACAATTATGACTTCTTCGTCAAAAAATTGAGTTTTTGCACGATCCTACTCACACCCTGTACAACAAGAAAAAACCGTAAAAAAATTATTCGATGCCAGCGGCGAAGACGCGAAAGATGGCGCTTTACGACGTTGGCTGAAACTCTCAGATTGGCAAAAAATTTACCCTCCAGCTACAGGGTGTCCGGTTTTAATGTTTACAAACTTTTAGAAGAATAGAAGATACACTTCAAAATGTAATGTCGAAGTGCAAAGTCAATAAAAAGAAATAAAAAACATTAAACTTTGAAGACAATCAGCCTTCCTGTAGTTCCAAACAACCGTGACACATGTCGCGCACGCATGCTTTCGACTCATCGGTCATACGCCATGGTATAATAGCTTTGTTCCTAGAGCGCAAACAATTGGTTTCAAACTGTCAGAGATTGTTTGACCAGGCGAATATTGATTTGAAATCGGTGAAAGTATAGTAGCAACATAATTGGTCGCATATCTGTGATAGTTTGAAACAGTCTCAAACTGACTCTTGGAACAAACCTAATAATGCGAGCTGCGTTATTCGCGAAATGGAGACGGGAATAAGTCATAGAAAAAGACAAATATGGAACGCGTTTAGACGAGTGCGTATCCATATTTTCAGAAATTTCATAGGCGCTGCCATATATGTTTTGGTGGCTACCAATTTGAGCAACATTTCCATGGTTACGTTGTTTGTTGTGTTTATTTACATTCTACATTTAATATATTTTTGTTGTTTATTCTGTCCTAATTTGTGTTTAGGTTTTATTATTGTGATATTAATTAAGTGCTATTAAAGACTTTTCATTCCTTTCATAGCGCAGTACTTACTTAATAATAAATATAATATGTTCTCTTTTTTTAGATCGAGGTAAATTTATGGTTAATTATTGGCATTGTTTAACTAATATTGTGTATACAAAGAATCATATTTATTTGTTTCTAGTTTTGAGCAGAATATGGCTTGTACTGTTCTCAGATGTAAGAACGTTAACTGATTAAACAGTCCGGAAAGTGGTATAAGATAAGGTTTGTATGTCACATTAAATTCAGTAATAAGTACTTCTTACTGCATGTAGTTTTATTATTAGTTAATAACAATATCACTAAATAATTGCAAATATTTTATTTCTGATGTTTAAGACTAATTTACTTTGCAGGTTTCCTAAATGTGAACGTTTGAAATTCTTTAAGGAAATAATAGATGGGGCCCAAGAAAATATATTTGTTACCACAATTTTTTGGACGCCGATTTTTACCTAAGTGAAAAACATTTTAAAAAAAATTGCAGTGCAATTAAGAAATTTAGTCCAAATGGAAATTTGTGAGGCATCAAGTGATATTTCTTGTCCTTTCAAAAGATAATTTGGCTTCAAATGAAAATTACCATAAAATATTAAGAACTAGGTACTTTAATTTCCGTTATCATATCTTTTTTAAACTATTTTGTTTGATTTTATAATTATAAACACAGTGCAATTACTCCTAACAATACTGCGACATTTTCTCCAGACAAAAAAATGCCAAGTTCGTCAAGTCCTACTACATCTAGTGTCACATAAGCTCGCTCCATCAGAAAAACGAAACATTTAAGTAAGTAACGGTAGTTATATTTATTTGTAGTTAATGTTAAGTATATGATATTACATCCTTGACATTTTTTTAGAAAACCTGTCGTAACCGAGTCATCTCTTGATACATCATCCGCTGATACATCGACCAGCACAAAACAAATGAGAGTACCATTACTTTAACTTCTACATAATTATAGGTACATTTTTTACATTTATTAAAAAATAAAAACAATACTTTAGTGGAGTAATTATATTTTATTTCTATTTTAGTTTCAAGCTCAGGAAACGAATAAAAAAGGTGTCGTGTTGATTAATGCACTCGATAAAAGTCGAAAGAAATCAGCAGCAAACTGCAGATGACTTGAAGGCAAATGAAATGATGTCACTTACTGGTTTAAAGCAATTGCAGCAATTGAAGTGCCAAAAGATTTGTTGTCTCTGTTCTTAAAGAATGCGGAGAAAGGTGAAAAATACATAATTTTCTCACTAGATGGATTGTAAGTACGAAAGAAAAAATATATGTACAAATCTATACATATATTTTTATTTTCTTTTCAGGTAAGCAAACGTTTATTCGTACATAACAAATCAGAATATACCTACGTAACGGATGAATCAGTGAAGTAAAACAAAAGCTGTAAATATAATGTGATTTTGTTTCTAAATATATAATAAAATATTTTTTTTCTCAAAAAGTATTTTTATTTAACTAATGTTTAATAAATTTTGTTACTAATTGAGTTATTACATAATGAAAAGAATATACCTATTTGAGAACTGAGAAGTTATATAAAATCTAAAACCTTTTAAAATTGACTGGTAGTGAAATAGATGTCTTGTACTATCGGAAAAACAACTGGTATGAACTATGAATAATGTTTATTTACGATTTGTCTGATTGTTCTGTTTGGCAGTGATTGCCATGGAAACGTGGCTCAAAATGGCAGCCATTATATGACGCTAGTTCGCGCATCCTCCAAGCACATTCTGTATTTGTCTTTATCTATGGAATAAGTATAATAACGTCTATAATAGCGCAAGGTGTGAGTATTGCCAGTCCTTACGGGTAAATTTGCCTCCAGATGACGCGTAATTTTGTGTTATTTTGCGCGATTTCTCACGATTTACCGGAATTTCGCCCATTTTTTCGGAATCTCGCAAAACTTCGCAGAATTACGTAATATTTGTGACAAGATTTCCATGAGTGGTTGCCCCCTCGCATGGCTCTTAATCACAATAGAAAAAAAATGACAATATAGGGTTTGATGTGCAAAAGTTCAGCTAACTTAGGAATCGCTCCGTAATTTTCTGCACAGACTATCATAAAATGCAATATTTACTACTACCTCTGTTATTTACTTTTAGTAACTAATAAAATAATTATTTTTTTCTTAATTAATACAAGTGCGATTCGGCTTCGAATTAAATATTTAAGTAATTTAAATTACTTAAATATTTAATTTTAATAATTAACAAATAAATAATAAATGGCAAACAATAGATTGGCCTTAGCTAATACTTATGAATTTTTTAACATTCCTATGAATTACATAACCGTGAGACGAGGGCTAAAGAAGATAAACAAACTCCTCGGGATAGGGTAGAGGACACAACGAAGCAATACATTCGACTGCAAACACAACCTGATTAGCTGGAAGTATCGAACTTATACAAACACTTCTTATCTCAGTCTTAAAACTTGTAAATTAATTTAATGTATGTTATAATTCCCTTGAAATTAAGTGTATTTCTAACAATATGTAACCTACACTTTGTATAGAATATACAATATAAGAAAATTCTGCACTAAAGGAATATACAGGGTGTCCCGAATATTAATTATTAAAATCAATAAAAAAACTCTTATGAAAAAAATGTCTAAAACGAATAGTTTATCTACAAATACATTTCAAAAATAAAAATACAGCTGCAATAATATGAAAAACTATGTTACTATGTAACGTAATTTGTTCATAATTTGATTTTTGATGAATGAAGTAAACAATTGAAATTTCCGAGAGATTTGTATAAAACTGTAACGTTCGACAACGTTGCAGTGTTAGGCTGCTGATAATAACTTAAAAGTAATATTAGTCATAATGGTGCGTACAGCTAGTGCGTTTGTTTAGTTTTTCTTTGTTTTTGAGTGTACATAAACAAAAATGGAACAATTTATAGTAACCATAATCAGCTGCATCGCATGCATTCTGAGAAAAAAATGGTTAAGTCAAATATGTTTTGTTTAGTATAACTCATCACATTGGCACAATTAAGGCACTCATATTCCGGACACCCTGTATTTAAGTTATAGTATTAAAGTTCATTATAAAATGTTCTTGTTGCGTTTTATAATAATAATGATTTTAATGTGCAACTATCACACGAACGTTTTTATTGACATTCATACACATACTCGTAACACCAATTGGTGACTTCGTTCGGTTCGTTCTTGGTTTGTTACATCTGAAGGTTACATTCTATCTGGAATTATAAAGGTCCATTTACACACATCAGTGACGTATCAGTTCAGTGTCAGTTCAGTATCAGTGTTATTTGTGGTCGATCACTGTTGCCAGTTTACACATATCCGTCCGTAGTCCGTAAAAAGGTATTAGTAGACGATCGAAGTGATCAAACAAAGTGATTTGAAAATATTTATCATGAAATTGATCAACATTTCGTACCAATTCAATAAGCTCTTCATCCATTCTAAGCAATAAAAAGATCTGGTCAGTTCGTCAGTAGAATGACAAAAATATCATCGCTGGCGTATTTAAATGCCACTGAAGGGAGCCTGAAGCAGCATTGACAGCACTGATACGGCACTGTGACGGATGTGTATAAACACGCCAATTGAAAATCTAAGCAACGATTTTTTATTTTTCACTAATACTGATATGGAACTGACACGGCACTGATATGTGTAAATAGACCTTAACTCGGCACCGAAAATTTAATGTTTCCAAGTATATTGGAGCAATTAATTAATTATGTATTATTTTATACAGGAAACTTAATGATATACAAATTTCTTGTAATTGTAAGCTACCGATATTAAACCGGGGATCCTTTCAGGACATATTCCATTAATTTTATTCCACATGATAAATAGCCACTCCTTAATAGAGTTTCGATTAAATTTATTATTGTTTGTATAATTGCAGACATAAAAAATGTTTCTAGTTGCTGAATTTCTTTTTTCTCTTTTTTTATTCGTTTTTAATGTGTACATTTGTACATGTGTAGTTTGTTTTATTATACATAGTATATGTTTGTTGAAGATTTTTTTAGTTTATGCATGATGGGGCACCGCCTCATTTTAGTGCTACTGTTAGAGACTTTTTTAATTTTAAATTTCCAAATATATGGTTAGGACGAGGAAATAATTGTCCTCAAAATTGGCCACCATGATCGCCAGACCTCAACAAATGTAATTATTTTCTTTGGAAAACATTGAAGGATTTAGCTTATCCCTCGCCAATTGAATCCCAAGAACATTTGTGGAATCGTATTACGAATAAAGTAAATTTCAATTTTTGGCGAAGAATAAATTTATGTTTCAGAGAAAACTGTGCCCATTTTGAACAATTTCTTTAGTTTTAATTTTATTTTGTAATTTTATCACTAACTACCAAATTTTAAAGACAACGCCTACTACTGACTTTTTTATTTTTTCTAATAAACACTATTAAAATGTTAATTCATTTTTTCTTGAAAACCTTATTTTTTAAAATTTAACAAGAGTAAATAAGTGTTTTAAATTAATTTCTGCCCGAGATGTTATCATTCGTTTTGAATTCGATCAATGAAAAAAAGAGATTGGTATAATTTTAGGGGTGGCTCACTCTCAATGAACACCTTATAGTGTTTCAATTTACTTATTAACCCATAGTCAAAGAAGACCAATAATAAACCTAAATCATGTACTAAATTTGGTTATTCCAATTTAAAGTAATTGATATACAAGGTGTCCCAAAATAGAAGGCCATACCATTAACCACATATTCTTTGGACAAAAATAATGCGACTTTCCTTATGCCATTTTTTATTTGGACGTCCCTGTTTCAATATACAGGGTGTTAAAATTGCATTTTAAAAAACTATTTTTGTTAATAATTCCATTGTTTTGTAAGATACATACTTGACATTTTGCACGTACTTTTATCTTATTCCGGCATACTTATCATGTAATTTTGGTGAAAAAAATCGAACGGCGAATGGAGGTAACTGAGGGATGCGGTACCCTTTATCCCCTCCAATTATTTCTAAGTACGCCTATGCAGCTTTTTCTGAAAATCAAACGTAGAATTTTCTTCTGATCATTTTATCTCATTTGTAATTTTTTGTTTAAATGCTCCGTTTGGGAGAAAAACGCGATTTGTAGTGCCCATAATTCTTTAATTCACAATCATTTTCAAATAATGAAACTGAAATTTTGTGGGTATATCTATCTTTACAGTACCTTGGCAACTTAGCAAATCGTAATACTTACTGAATGAATATTTGTTAATTCAAACAAAATGGATAATTCTAAATTTTATAAAATGAGAAATACTTATGAATTGAAAAAATAATATGGCATTAGAATCTGTAATACAGTTCTCTTATCAACCAAAGAATAATAGTCTCATTTAATAATAGTAATAATGAACGATCAACATAACTTTTTATCTAAATAACATTAAATAAAATAATTATTTAATTACTACTAATTTAATAAATGTTTTACTTGCCCAGACTACTCATTAACACATGTACGTGCCCTTTTAAGTAGCGAAAACATTATGTTTCGATAGCTATTGTCCTTTTGCCTAAGTTCATCTGTTGCCATTACTATTCTCTCTCTGAGATGGTTAATGTCATTTATTTCTGCAGCATAAACCATATCTTTCATAGCACTTCAGAAAAAAAATCCAAAGAATTAAGGTCAGGAGATCGTGGTGGCCGTTGAATAGGTGCGTCTTGTCATCGATCAATCCAACGATTGAGAAATAAATGGGTATTTAAATATTGCCAGGCGTTTCTACCATAATGGAGTGGATATTTTAAGGGCTTAATTTTCTATGTAGGCCGTAAATTCCAAACTTCTGATCCATAAACTTTCCGGTTTCATGGAGATGTCGTCCCAAATTTAAGAAAATCTTCCTTTTATGATGTGATCTGTTGGGATAAGAGAGCTCACTATTTTTTCCTGGCATTCATCAGCCGCTAAGACATTTGTAACCCATCAATACATGTCGTTTTTCTCCAAAACGAAGCATTTAAACAAAAAATTACAAAAGAAATAAAATGATCAGAGGAACATTCTACGGTTGATATTTCAAGAAAAAGCTGCATAGACGTACTTAGAAATAATTGGAGGGATAAAGGGTACTGCAACCCTCAGTTACCAACATACGCCCTTCGATTTTTTAAACCAAAATTGCATGATAAGTGTGCCGGAATAAGATAAAAGTACGTGCAAAATTTCAAGTGTGTATCTTACAAAACAATGGGATTATTAACAAAAATAATTTTTTAAAATGTAAATTTAACACCCTGTATATTGAAACAGGGACGTCCAAACAAATAATGACATAAGGAAAGTCGCATTATTTTTGTCCAAAGAATATGTGGTTAATGGTATGGCCTTCTATTTTGGGACACCCTGTATATATTAATTGTTTTCGAAATATTTTGTCCCACTTTGAAGGCCTGTAAATCTGCTTGTGTGCAACATTGTATATAGCTATGTTTGATTAAATGGCAATATTTTGGGAGCCCCTACATGCATCTGCTCTATGTCGGTTCTTGTGCGGGACATCCTTTATACAGATCGAAATCCACTGTCCACTACACTCTCAGGTAACCACATTTCGCTCAATGCAATTAGATCAAATTCAGCCTCACTTGCCGTTGAATAGAAATCTGATACCTTTGAGTTGAGATCACGGTCATTTTGGTAGTAACACAGTAAACCATTAAAACTGTTAAGACACTTCTAATTCAAAGTAACAATTTTAGGAGTACCTTTCACACGTTTTATTTTGATATTCACCCCGCCCGATTGTTTTCTTTCCATAAATTCATTTTTGATTTTCCAGTTGACGTGTAGCACGATCACAAGTTACAAATATTTTTTTATAAAGTCTATATTTTCTTTAGAGTACTGACCTTGCTTAATACATTATAAACTTAATGATATTTTTATAGGACGATTTTCATTAATTATAAATCTTCCAAGTAGAATAAGTTTAACCTTTTGAACATTTAAATCAGGAACAACAGAGTGAAAAATTTCTATAACTTCAGTTTTATCTTTATTACGTTGAAACGAAACAGGTTGTTCTTGATTTTGTTCATTCGTACCAAAAATTACCAAATTATTTTTACAGATGCTTCGTTGATTAATGTATTCAATATCATCCTCTGGTGGGAACGTTAGGATTAGATTTTTCAGATCTCAATTTGACAATATCCTCTCGTAATGTTAAAATAAGAGCCTTCTAATCCTTTAATTTGTTACCAAAATTCCTGCAATTAACACAAGACCAACCATATTCCTTACTTGCATCAATAATAAATAAGTCATAATTTCTTTGGTTATTTTGTTTTTTAAATTAGCTAGCGATTCCACAGCCATTCAAGCAAGAAATCGGATAATATTAATTACTCACAAAACCGTCAATAACAGAAAAAATATAAGAGATAGCTATAGAAAAGTGTAATATGGGTAGATAGAGGATATAATTCTACAACAGTTTTTGATTAAATATACAGGGTACAAGTTTTGGCGCTTCGAAGCAAATTCGACAATAAATTTTCACCACCCTGTGTAAAAGTTTTTAAAATATCTATAACAAATGATAGGCATCCTTCTATCACTCTTTAAATACCAATTCCTCATCTTGCACGATGTAAAAAATAGGCAATTTTGAAGCAACTTTTTCGTTAGGTAACTCATTAAATAATTATTTACATTTTATAATTAAGATTTTTTACACGTGACAACGCGGTGTCTTTGACACCTTTGACTTTGGCGGGATATACCTACTCTCGCGGTTGACACAAGCCGGGTATAAATAAGGATTTAATATTCAAAAAAAATGTTTTTCGCTTTATAGTTTTGGAAATTTTTTGATGGGCGATTCCGTTAATTCTTATTTTTCACCATATCCTCTAAAAATATTTGTACTTATTCCTGTATGTTTGGAAAAAATACGTACAATCTTAAACAAAATGGGTTTACTAATTTATAAAGCAGAAGTATGAAAAAAAAAAAGAAATTACTATCCAGTTTCTTTTAACATTGAGTAAGCCACAACAGAAGTCGGCTCTCATGAATAATTACACATTTCCGACATTCACGTCGTTTGCCATTTTTTTCGTAGCCATTACTGATATTGCCCAGACACAGCTGGTTAATTCCATCGATCGTCTAATAATTTTTCATCAAACCTTAATATCGAATTACATACGTAATTTTTTTAATGATATTGACGGACTGCGTCGGTAAACAATGTTAATATTGTCTAAAAAATTAACAGCATACTCTCACCTTAATTAGAAATATATATTACCTAACTTTGCTAATTAGTATCATCTTCAATAAATTAAAAAACATTTAAGATATTTTTTCGCATTTAACAGCATTTAGTTATTTTTATTAATGATTTCTCTTGCAATTTAATATCATGTAGATATTTAATGTTTGCAGATGACTTAAAATTATTTCTATACAGGGTGAATCTTAAATAAGTACAAATATTTTAACTGCTGGTGTAGTTCGTCATTTAAATCAGTCTAGTAAAAGCCATTTTTAAAAATTTCTAATATTTACGGAGATATTAATTTTTTAAAAAAATACCCACATTTTGAGGACCGCTGGCTGATTTTTCATCCAACAACGTAATGAAACATATGATTTGTTGCGAGGTTGCCGTATCTCCTCCAATATAAATATTACGTTTCCTTTAACGTAATAGTTCTATTTTAAAAATACTTGTTTTAAGCATAAGTACAGTAAAATTGGGTATGTAGTATGATACGCAGCAATATTAACATAAATTTTAACATCTGAACTAACCTTACTATACTTCAACGATTAAAAATGAATTTCCGCAAGTTCAATACTACCGTAAAATATTTAGGAAGATATTACGTGATATTACTATGTCCAATGTTCAAAAATTATACATAAACGTGCACACAAGCTTACCTGTTTGTTAAAAAATTAACTATCAGTAAATGCAGAAATAGGTCAGATTTCATCTATTGTGGTTGAATTGTCGTGTTCCCACTGCCAAAAAGTGAAGTTAGGTATTTATAGAGTGTTTCATTAAAGCAGGTTAGTAAATTAAATTAATTTCTTTAGATAATTATTGAATAGAGCTTTGTCTGTGGAATTGTTCATTAGCATACCTAGACGTTTGGTATCAGAGAACATACATACTTCATTGATAGGAATTGTAGGATATTTGATTTATATTAGCTTAAAATACCTTTCTAATAAAGAAAAAAATGTTACAAGAGCTAATAATAAGGAATATATGGGTAGATATTGGGGGTGTAATTCAACGCAGGTTGGGGCTTTTGTCCACTGAGTAGTTAGTTTCACACAATATTATTAATACCTAAAAATATATAAAAACTTTTACATAAAAGGTGAACATTATTCAAGTAGGTATTGTCATATTTAATTCATTGACAGGCTGTCTCTTTTTATCATTGTCGATATTTAACTTCAAATAATTTTAATTTTTATAATAATTTTTATAGTTAGATATTTGATTCAATTTAAAGGAGGCCACCTGAAGAAGCAATCCTAAAAATGCAGAAATAGGTCAGATCTCATCTATTGTGGTTGAATTGTCGTGTTCCCACTGCCAAAAAGTGAAGTTAGATATTTATAGAGTGTTTCATTAAAGCAGGTTAGTAAACCAGATTAATTTCTTTAGATAATTATTGAATAGAGCTTTGTCTGTGGAATTATTCATTAGCATACCTAGACGTTTGGTATCAGAGAACATACATATGACTTCATTGATAGGAATTGTAGGATATTTGATTTATATTAGCTTAAAATACCTTTCTAATACAGTAAAAAATGTTACAAAAGTTAATAATAAGGAATATATGCGTAGATATTGTGGGTGTAATTCAACGCAGGTTGGGGCTTTTGTCCACTGAGTAGTTAGTTTCACACAATATTATTAATACCTAAAAATATATAAAAAAATATTTATATTGATTATAATATTATTTAATTTATTGTAAATGTTGAATTTATTTTTTAGAGCAACTGTTATCTTTATTTTCGATTGTATCATTTCGGATAATCCTGTAGATACAAAATAAAAATTAAATAAATAAATAAATTAATTAATTAATTAAATACATATTATGTAAAAACCTTGGAAGTGAGTAGATCGAGTCAAAATAATAGAACTAGAGATTAAATAAAGATATAGTTTAAAGGGCAGACGAAATCGAGCATACATAGCGCATTACGCTTTGTGGGCATATTTGAAATTATTTTAGTTTGACCTTGACAATCCCGTTTAATAATTCTGTCATTTAAAGTGACAGATTACAAAGTTCCATAATTTCAATTAACATTGGAACATTTGTTTCATATCTGTAAATCGATACTGTAATGTTAATACTTTTTTGAGTCAAAATATCCTCAAATTTTGCGTATTTTTTCCTAAAAGTTATAACAAAATATATTTTTGTCCAACTGTAAAAAGACAATTTCTCAGCGGCGTTGAACAAAAACTTGCTATTGTGAAAAAATGGAAGCAAAAATACGCGATCGTGAAAATTTGCTATTTAAGTACTAAAGGAGATACAGGGATGATTATGCCCGCAGGTGACAGGTTGCTTCCAAGGACCGTTCAGGCCCGAGGAAATCAAATTGCCTAAAGACATAATCATCCTAGTATCTCCTGTGGTGCATAAAATGTTTTATATTTCACTTCATACCTTCGAAATAACATTTATAAAAGGTCATAGCTCAAGGTTATGACTAAATAATTATAATACCTAGGATACGAGATATGCAGAGTGTTTGAAATAAGTGCGAAATATTTTAGGGGATGGTTGCAGAAGTTATTTTGTGAAAAAAAGTTCATATAAACGTAAGTCGAAATACGCTTCGTTTCCGTTTAAATTTTAATTTTTGATATATTTTTATTAATTATTTCAAAGAGTTTTAAAGATATTGACTCGAAATTTGAAATTCGCTTTGGAGAGATAAATGTACATTTTTTGACCACCAGTGACTTCCGTGCGAGGATGCCACAAATTTTTTAATTAAAAAAAATGGTACGACACTGACTTTTCCCGTTTTGATATTTTTTAGAAATCCGCCATCATTTCTGAATGAAATTGGTCTCTTCAATTTTTATCGTAAGATGCACCGTTTTTTGAGGAAAAAAATAAAACATATTTTATTGTAGGTTTTGTTAATCTTTTATTTAAAGGTCTCTTTTACTAGTAAGTGTTATTATGGCCAAAATAAAAATGCAATTAAACATTAAAAATAAAAAGTTGATATAAATGTGGGTAACAAAATTCTTCAATTTCGAGATACAGGGTGCTCAAATTTTAATCTTTTAAATTTTTTTCTCTTGAATATTTCAAGAAATTATTATTATCTAACACAGAAACATTAAACCAAAACAGTAGCACAAAACAACAGCAAAAAAAATATTTTTTAATAGTCGCAAATGTATGACACATGTTGAAAATGACCTCCTCCACAAATGATACCAAAGTCAACGCTTCGTCTCATTGACTGACGTATTCCCTGAAATAGTCCTACTGTATTATTGTCTCACAGCCGGCTGTAATTCGATTCCTCAGGTCTTCAACATTTCGACAGAATTGAAGTAAACAAATGCAAAAATCTAAGGGATTTAAATCCGGAGAGCAAGCTGGCCATCGTGACGCACTTTCCCTACCTGTCCAACGATTTGGATATACTGTATCACGACGTACATTAATACTAAAATGGGTTGGGGCACCATCGTACATGTACCATACATTTTGTCTGAACAGAAGAGGTACTTCTGCAAGAAGAGCAGGAAACTCTTCCTGTAGGAAGTGATGATAATATTTGCCATTTATAAATAATGGGAGGAAATATGGACCACTTAAATAATCATTAAGTACTCCAAGCCACACGTTTACTGAAAATTGATGTTGAAAATGACCTTGACAAAATCCATGTGGATTTTCATCAGCCCATAAGTGATTGTTATGAAAATTTCGTAGAGAATCTCTTGAAAAACTTGCCTCGTCAGTAAATAAAACGTCATTTAAAAAATTAGGATTTTAAGTGGTTACATGAAGAATCCATTGGCAAAAAACTAGACGTTGTAAAAAGTTTCGAGGTAGTAGCGCCTGTACACGTTGAATTTGAAACGGATACAATTGCTGCTCTTTTAGAATTTTAAATACGGTGAAATTTCTTACATTCAATATTTTGGCAATTTTTCTAGTGCTAGATTCAGGTGACTCCAAAACTATATCGAGAACTGCTTCTTCTAGATGCACAGTTCGTGCTTCTCGAGGGCGCCCACAGTTCGTTTCATAAATGTGCCATTTTCGCGCTAACGTTGGTGAAAGCGAGCAAATATTGTGTGATGAGGTATCCTACGTTCTTGATACAACGCATTTCCATTACTTCAACCATAGGCAAAATGCATATCTGCCATTTCCGCATTTGCAGAATTTCCATTTTTTTTTTTGAAGGCAAAAATTATTCGCTCATTGACATTAATTTTGTAACAAACAAATAATGAAAAAATGCTAATTTGACATTTTGACGAGATGGTTATATTTTATTTAGAAATATTGAAAGCAACCTACTAGATAATGTATCAATAGAAATTAAAAATACAGAACTTACAATAAAATATGTTTTATTTTTTTTTTCCTCAAAAACGGTGCATCCTACGAAAAAAATTGAAAAGACCAATTCCTTCAGAATTTATGGAAAATTTCTAAAAAAAAATATCAAAACGGGAAAAAATCAGTGGCGTATTTTATTAAAAAAAGGTTG
The DNA here is from genome assembly GCA_037114965.1 of Monochamus alternatus. Lineage (NCBI taxonomy): Eukaryota > Metazoa > Arthropoda > Insecta > Coleoptera > Cerambycidae > Monochamus > Monochamus alternatus. The sequence goes on from CM073426.1 coordinate 114,221,162, forward strand.
TAGCATTCTCGTATGAACGTCACTGGTGCAAGTAGAAATATTCGGATTACCCCAAAAAAGTACATTTATCTCTCCAAAGCGTGTTTAAAATTTTGAGTCAATATCTTTAAAACTCTTAAAAAATTAAAATTTAAACACTCTGTATCTCGCAAACGAAGCATATTTCGACCTACGTTTATATGAACTTTTTTCACAAAATAACTTCGGCAACCACCCCCTAAAATATTTCGCACTTATTTACAAATACCCTGTATAAATATACCCATATCACCCCAGACATCCATAATGCCCGCTCTCATAGCAGCGGGCAAAATGGATCTTTTCACGCCCGTTGCCTCCGAGAATCCAAAAATAATGATACTTCGGTTGTTATAGATATGACTGAAAATAACAAATCAAGAAACGTCAAAGCTATGACCTTTTATAGTTTTTTTTATGTGAGAACATTATATATTCAATTTTATTTCGTGCATTTCAGTGGCGTACACAACTTTTTAAAATACTCTTTATTTTAGTTCATTTGATATATAGAAAGCGGTTACCTTGTTTATGTGAAATGTTACAACGTCGCATTCCAAACAGCGCCGCGCCGAAACAAGTTTTTATATTCGAGCAGTGGGTTCGATTGGGGTAAAATAAACACTGACTGATGACGAGATGTAAAATATTTCCTTAATAACTATCCCGCTTTAAATAATATCGAGTTAAATAGACCTAAATAGGCATGATACATATAATTGTTAAAATACTATGCATATATACACATATTCTAATGATTTTTATGTCAGTTGATTGAAATTATATTGCACCATTCCCTTATATCGATGATATAGACTATATCTTGTTTGTATATATTTTATATCTGGACGCTTTCTTGTCTAGTACGTCTATGGAACGTTGCTCTTTGCATCGCCCGTCGCGCCAGTTCAAAAGCTAACACTGAGTAACTAGATTTTTGGGAGATTGGGTATTACTCCAGAATTGTTTACATCAATTCCTGGGATATCCTTTACAGTGAAGCTTAAATAAACAATGATAATACTATTGTTTCCATTTCAAATTATTTACGTTTAGATATAGAGCTAATGAGTATAGATTTGCTGGTTTATATGCAGATAATATTTAATCAACACGATTTACTTCAACAAATAAAGCTCGTGCTAATTATCATACGTTCTATGTAGTCATTGAATTAATATGGTACGATGTTTCTGAGGATAAAGACAAAAACAATTTGATGCTGTATCTAAGATATAAAATAAAGTTTTGGTATTCAAGTTCTATGCCACTGCAATACGCAATAAGCCTTATAACACTTTAAATTGACTGCAGTAACAAAATAGAAATGTAGGTCTTAAAATTAACTGTCTGGAAACATTGCACCTAAATATTTTTTTCTCCAAATGACATTAAAAGCGGCTTTTTAATGACAGTTGACAGGCTTAAAAGGTGTATTTATTTAGCTCGTTGCTATACAACGTTCCAGATAACAATTTAAATCAAACTGAAAATTAAAATTGACAGACATTATTTTTTTTAAATTATACAAAACGTGTTTTAATTCATTGCAACTACAAACTACAACAGGAAATTTTTACTTATTAGAAATATTTATGTTGATTTGTGTACAATTTACATATAATATTAATCGAAATGTTTTAAACAATAAGGATGTAATTAAAGATTAAAGATTATATTATTGACAGTAAATTGACTTTTAATCGATATATTTCGAAAATAACTAATCAAGCTTATAAATCTTTAAGATAATCCACAATTCGTCTAATTTTTATATGATTGCTATATCCAGGAAATTGAAAAAAATTCAGATTTTTTTTTTAAGATATCTTTATTATAAGAAATATAATATATACTACTTTGATATATATTATGCTTTTTTATTAAAGGAATTTTCTGTCTATACAATTTTGAGGCTGTCTGAAAGGCGCAGATTTTTTGATAGTTTGTTTATATTTAAAGTAATCCATGCCTTAATCGATAATAGTCACTTTCTAAGTTTGCTAGATTTCTCAGTGCTCAGTTTCTCTAAATAGCAGACGTGTTTATATGTTTTTTTTTTTAGTGTCTCAGGATACTAGAACTGAGAGGTTTATTGCATATTTCTTTCGTTACTTGATTTTCCGTTTAAATATATGGACTATTGTTTTCCCAGTTATTAATGTTATTAAGACTTACAGTGTTGTAAATATTTAAATGTGTATTGATTTGTTTCTTATATTGTAACCTGTAATTGGGTTTTATGCCTGTTAGTTACCAATAAATAAATAAACTTCTACACTGTTATGTACCCACCATACCAGTAACGTGGCCGAAGTTCTACAAAAGCAGTGCCCAGTAGACTTTTTCGCATGGGCTAGTTAAAGAAAAGTAGCAATTTCTTATGGCATTTTAACGAACTTGTGAACGCCAATAAATTGTTGATGTCCTTTACCGTTCGCATACTTATAGATGAAACGCCGATTGTTCAAATTCGAGGGTCTGGAGGCTGCATATTTTCCGTAAATGTTTAAATATTCCGTTACTACAAAAGATCTTGATTTTTTGGTTTCAGTATTTGGTAGCATAATTAGCAATTTCTTGCTCATATCATCTATATCATCCGTTTTCATTTGCAAAAGCTCATCACATCTACAAGTCCCAGCGACTGCAACAATAAGTACAACCTAAAATATAAATTGAAATATAGTTATTTAACCCATAATAGATAATTTTCAGTATATTCCTACATTCGTGCTCAAATAGGTACAGTTAATTTGAGGCCTCTGAGAAAAATTTCTCGATTTCTTCTCTTTGAAAAACTTGGGATTTTCTTGCATGGAAACCATCTGACAGTCGTTTCAAAAAAGCTCGTAACTTCAGATATTTGTCCAAATCAATGTTACTTTTTATATTCAGGGTAGCTTTCAACATCGAATAGGTAGACTATAACGTCGCATTTTCTTTGAAATATAGGAAAAATAGGCGATCAGCACATTTTCAGAGAACGATCCTACATTTTTCTTCTGTCTATATTCCATGAATCTGCTGTATGTGAGTTCATATATAGTTCTTGACTTATCCGGTAATAGAATCAATTCCACATCTCGCGCCAGGTCTCAGGTGGTGTTAATATTAATAACTTATTCTCACTTTCAATTAGGTACATCCATTTCCAACAGTTACTTAACATTTTTTAAAATTGACAATGACATTAAAATAAACAAACAATAGGGTAATCCACAGTATACTAATCAATACACTGTGGAGTAATCCAACCACAGTATACTAAGCAATCAGTAGGGAAACTCAGCTTTCCCGCGTCTTCCAAAAATCCACCATCTTGTTGGTGACGGACAGTTATTACTATAATTTCTGTGTCAGTTAGGTTTTTTGAATTTTTGACATTATTACATGGTTATCCACTCGTTATCGTTATTGTACTTATATTCCTGCTTTGTATGTCGTGTTGAGTGTTTAGTTATTTGTGTTTTTATATTAGTGATTATTTATTAATGGAACTATACCCAGTAAATAATAAATAAACTATGGGAGGAAATAAATGTGTTGTAAAAAAACTAACGCATAACGCAGCTCTGGGCGTAAAAGACCTGCAAACAGTTTTATATATGGGAGACCAAGTTAGACGTGATAGCTTAATTGAGAAAATCTTAAGGAAGAATTAAAACATGAAAGGGGGCAAAGGATTTAACTCCAAATAGGAGAGAGACTGCTTTCATACATGAATGAAAGAAACCACTCCATACACCTAATAGAGCAACGGGGGTTTTTGATTATGTTACCAATATATATATTTTGTAAACCTCAAAATAAATTGTACCTAATATTCACCTTTTAATTTCATTTCGTATTTTCCTAAAAAAAAAAATAAGTAAAAATATAAAAATTACACTGGGCTTAAATTTGATAATCTGCTAACACAATAAGGTAAACATATACATCTTGACATAAAGGCAAAAGTACTACAAAATATAAAATAAAACTACACTACTAGTTGACCTAGTTTCCATGTTTTCGCAATTTTTTTAAATAAATTTAAATTCATACTGGTTTTATAATCGATCGGTCAGTGGTCGCGCGGTTTAAGGCGTCAGTACTTGAATAGAGGTGACTAGATCGGAGTTGGTTCGAGCTGCCGGTAGACCGTATATTCTGCGGGTATGGTAGGGTGGAATAATGTTAGCTTGGGTCAATGTGAGAGATTGATACTGGTTGATATTTGACTACCCCCCTAATTAATGAGGTTTTCCAGGTTTATCTCATTCCTGCACTGAATAGTGGTTAGGGCCTACCAACGTAAGTCGTTCCTGGGCGCAAATTCGGCCTGCTTAATAATAATATGCCGCCCCCTCTCCCACACAAGTCTCCGACTTCTGGGCTAATCCCTGTGATTAGAATGAGGGGTAGAGATATTATTATTATTATTATAATCAAATTCAAATTATATCTGCTAGAAACCTAAATTAAGACAAAATGTGACCAAAACCTCAATTTACATTTAACTACACTGGATTACAACAGTTAATTAAGAATTAATGCAAAAGTATTAAAACTACGAACAACTTTGGTTATGTTTACGCCAAATTATTAGCCATTTTTTCCTATGTTCTCTGGGATCCGCCATATTCTTGGCGACTTTTTCTAGAGTGGGGGTATTTAAAAACTGCCAGACGTATTTCATTCATAAATTGTCTAAGATTCTGGCGACTGTACGACATACAACTCAACATACGACAAGCAGAAATTTGTGCCTTTGTGTAGAACTATGTGTTTTGCTCATTATATTTTATACCTATTTCGGAATACCAAGGATAATTCAGACTATAATAATGGGTTTGTTTTGTTGTGTTATGAATTGTGGGAGTAGAGAACAGCGAGATCAAGTTAGAGTTTTTAGGATTCCTACTGCATTGAATTATAGACATAGAACTGATCTCAATGAACTCTCTCATATAAGACGGCAAAAGTGGCTTAGTGCAATAAAACGGCAAGAAAAAAATAAATACAGTGTCGTTTGTTCAAAACATTTTGTATCGGGTTAGTTAATAAAAAGTTATATACAACAATTTAAAAGCAGATATTTCAGGTAAACCGGCTGCTTCAACAGATAACTTACATCTTGATTGGATTCCTAAATTGCATTTGGGTTATCAAATTATCACTGCAACGTTGTCAGAGACCAAAATGGGTAGATATAAACGAAAATGTAGTGTTGCGGTAATGTTTTTTGCAGTTTTAAATATCTGCAATATAATGTATGTAATGTAATATATGCCTACCTATGCAGGCCCCTCTTTTCCATTGGGCACTCTAGGCAAGTGCCCAGGGCCCTACGATTGATGGGCCCCCCTAGTTCCTGCAAGATCAACAACCTCTCTTTTTTGCGGTTTTCCTTTGTTGATATGTACAGAGTTTCAGACAAAACTATCACAGAAAATTCAACATTTTTAAACAAATTACTTCCTGATGATGTTATAATGGCAGACAGAGGATTTTTGATTAAACAATTTGTGCAATTATTTAGAGCCAATGTAAATATACCAGCATTCATAAGAGGAGCAACACAGTTACATCCTACAGAATGGGAAAAAAACTCGAGCATTAGCTCATTGTAGAATTCACGTTGAGCATATTATAGGTATGTTAAGACAAAAATTTTCAATATTAAATGACGTCACACCAATATTTTTAGTAAGTATGGGAGGTGATGAACCAATTTTTGACAAGATAGTATTTGTGTGCTGTGCATTAATCAATCTCTGTCCTCCAATTGTTCCAATGTGATTAGAAGTAAAATACTATATAGGATGAGTTTAAATAGTCAAACTTCAACTTACGAAAAGTTCTGGGAAAAAAATCAAATTTACACGTATTGTATTTTGTAGGTACTTATTATTTAGGATGGATTATCTCATTAACTAAAAATCGCAATCAAATTATAACCAGTGGCGTAAATGTGAGGGTCTATAACACCTTTTGAGAAATATATTTGGTATGCCACTGAACAGGTAAAGAAACATGCGATCTCTTTACTACTTAAAAGAGCTCTGGCAAAAAAAATTCCCATAGAAATGTTTTATAACAATTGTACAGTGAATGATAAAATCAAACAAATAGGTAGGACATAAACTATACAGGCAGGCTAGCCTTACAACAACCACTGCCTAATGTAAAAGTAGAAAACCTAAAATTCATTGTCAGAAGTACTGTTTGGAGTAGCTGGTTATAATTTTTCTCCTTGAACTTGATCATCCTTGTACCTGTTGGAGAGCAAAATAAAAAGTTGCTGTATTTACAATTTTTACTTGAAATTTTGTAAAGAATTTATTCCTAAAGTTTGACTATTTAAACTTGACTCGCCCTGTATATATATATATATATATATATATTTAATTAACAATTTTTAAAAATTGACAATGACTAACAATTCAACAAACGTCATCGGCGGTAAACATAGTAACGAAAAGTCAGATTTGGATATTGATAATAAACGCAATTAATAAATAAAAAAAATGATTATACATGAAATTGGAACAAATTTGGAGAAAGAATTCTCTAGACAGAAAAGAAGATTTAACGCCTTGCCGCGGCATTCTCTGCCTAGTGAAACAAATAACTATAATCCATAAAGGTTATTCTAGGACCAGCAGTGCGTCCATTCGGCAAAATCAGCAGTTGGAGGGGTTCTCAATTTTTTTTCTCTATAGCAGTCAAACGTAAAGTAATAATGTAGTAGTCTTATATTACAATACTTTCTTATAGTCTGGTTGTACGACTAAATAATTAGTTGGAGGAGCGGTGTGTGGATAATAACTTTCTTTTAAATATTAAGAAGCGTAAGGTACATACCTTTACTTTTACATTCCAGCCCTTTATATTTGAATCTACTATTAATTCAGTTGTAGAATGTCAAAAACCTGGGTGTACTTTTCGACAATAAACTATCTTTTTCTGATCATGTTATTCAAGTAGCTAATAATGCATATAAAGCGCTAGGTTTTCTCATTACAAGTGTCTTTCGTTAGTACGCTCTAAGCTTGAATATTGTTGTCTTATTTGGTATCCCTCCTATAATTTACGTATCCAAGAGGTAGAAAAAATTCAACGTCAATTTTTAACTCTTTATAATTTACTTTTGCAAAGATTTAACATTCAATCACTTAGCACTAGAAGAGCACTAGCAAGTTTATCATTTCTACATAAATTATTTCAATGTTTATGGCAATGTTGACTCCTCTGCTTTGTTAAGTTTACTCATTATTCGAGTTCTCGAATTAATGATTTATTTTATTGTCACAAAGATAGAATAAATATTACTTGGAAGTCTCCTGTATATGTGATCTCCATTAATTTCAATAGCAATAGTAAACATTTGCAGCCTAAGTGAATTGTTAACTTTAGGAGCTGAATCTTTTTACTACATGAGCATACTTGTAAGCAATTGGTGAATTATTTTCTACTTTTTATCTACTTAGGTAGGTATATTATTATTATTTCGGTTCTACTAACCTTCGTCTTGTATTGTTCTATTATTGGAAGAGATTCTGTTGGGCAATATTAGTATTATTATTATTATCATTGACATTATCATTGTCTATGATTATTATTATAGTTACTATTATTCTAATTTTGGGATGTGTGCTCACGCGTATCATGTGTGTCACGTATGTCTCGCGTATCACGCTTGCCACGCTTATAACGCGCGTCTTACGTATCACGTTTGTCACGCTTTTGACTTGTTACGCGTGTTACGTCACGTTTATCATGCGTATCACGTGTGTCTCGTGTATCACGGTTGTCATGCGTTACGTTTACCACTATAAAATGCGATTTAAAATGTACATACAATAAACAACTAATCAGTACCTACTGTTTTCTTAATTAAATATAGGCTTAAAATATACAACATATCAGAAAATAAGTAAATACTTCACGTTACACATTTGCTCATGATGATAACGTTTAAATAATTAAATGATATTTACCAAATAATTTTATACAAATTAACAGAATTCAGTAATCATAATTGTTGAGATTCTGATTTATTTTATAAATCACTAAGAATTTGGCCCATATTATAATTTTCTTTTTTTTCCTCGGTAGAACTATATAAAAATTGAATTATTAATAACCGATATTTTAGATATAAATATCTTTTCTTTTTAAGTAACAGTTAATTATATTTTTGTGTTTTTCTATTTATCATTTTCCGTTATTATTATTATTATTATATTGATTAAAAACTATTCGGTTTTGTATAGGTACCAAAAAGTATTTGTTATTGATCAAAAAAAGTGTTATTATTAATTACGTACATGATGTCTGTTTTAATTAGTACTGAAAATGGGTAATCATTAGTCACTAAAATTTATAAATACATCCAGTCACGGAAAACAGGCAACCTTTTTGGAAGTAATATAGATTTTGCTTTTGCTCTATCTCTTCCAATCTCTTTGGTGAAAGTCAAACGTTCTACCCACTTATACCAGTCAATAGTTTACTAATTAAAGTTTTATTTGCTATTTCAAATATATCAAGTGATTGACGAATGTCAAATCTGAAAGTAAGGTGGTTTGACAGCTTTGAATGGTATGTTATGTGTCATATTCATGTTACGAATGTCAAAATATATATTTTTTCAGTAAAAATTTTGCTAAAATATTAATAGTTGTGGACAAAGTATAGTATTCTACTTGCATATAATGTCTATTAATTCACTCGGGTAATTTACGCCATTCGGCTCGTGCCGTAAACCTTCACCCTCGTGAATTACAACCATCATTGTATGCTCCTTGATTCCTATACTATTAAATTTATATACTTTCTATTGTCAAAACTATTATTTTGACAGCATACGCTCAGCCAATAACAACAACGAATCATATTCCAAATCTGTCTGCATAAACACAACTTCATGAGTGTATAGAAATAGTCTTAAATATAATATTGAAAATAGAACTATCACCATCGATTCATAATATGTTGCAAAAGCCAGAAATCTGCTAAACTGAACATATACAAGCACGCACCGGTTTGTACTCTTTTGACCAAATTTGTCGGTGTATATAATGTGGAAATTTTGACAAGTGTTAAAATGAATGATGAAGTGCTTTCCTTTAATGGGTTTCTTAATTAATCCCATCACCGCGAGCGCTTCCACCAACAACGGCGCAGTCTACTCTCCAACAGAATCCGTGACACATCGATTTTTGACATAGAATAGCGTTTCAACGGAAATATTGAAGTGGGAAGCTTTTATCGCCGGATGGAAGCAGCTGCCTTTAAAAATCCTAATAAATGCAGCTGTATGTCTAAAACTGCAAAAAGAAGAGGTAATTTTTACACAGTCACATTCATTTTACATACTTGTTATTTTAAAACAACCGCCCAGTAACGACAACTTGCAAAACTATTAATAAAAAGAAATATTTCATTAAATCTGGATCTGAATTATACAGTTTATCTCATCGATATAAGATAATAAAAAAACGGCATAAGAACTGCCATAAAAACACAAAAGTTTCCGCGTGTACCATGTAAGTCGTAGACAGGGCCGTAATTTACGTCAGATATCAGTATTCGCTCAGTTTCGCCAATAATAATTTAACATATAATTAAGTACCTATGCAGTTATAAATGTAAATATGACTGTTTGGAAAAAAACATATACTAATTGCTAATAATAAACATTTTTTGTGAAGTAACTTTATTACCACAAATGTATATTTTAAAAACATTTAAAATTATTTAAAAAACCAGTGGCGTACGATTTTTTTCCAAAAAGGTACTCTCCTCCTTCAATAACTATGCCACTGGAGTATATTTTGGAATATGTTATCCAGGAAAAAATAGTCCCTACTACAAAAATGTTATCCTCCAAATTTTATAACACAATCTTTTTTTGCCAGTAATGTTATAGGAAGAATAATAGAAATATTTGAAACTTTTGACACCCCGTAGGGAAGTGTCCTATCAAAAGTTTTTATAGGGCAATTATTGAGTATTTTTATGAATAGAATACGCCATTAAAATTTGGCAAAACTTATCATTGACATCCTGTATACACAGATACAATAAATAAATAATAAAAAATAGTACCTATATTTCATATAATACATAAAAATGACGTCATAAAGAACAGCAAAAAATATACTTAGTCATTATTAACGTCACTTGATGAAGCGACGTTTATTTGGCCCAATTAATTGATGCAGCTTTATAAGGGCTCCCTTAATTTTTATGACATGTTTGAAGCATTTTTTTCGATTAGCTGATGTAATTTTATCCAACTCGCTTCTTATAACATCTATCATTGTTTGGTGAAAAGGTATTATTTTTGAATGCATCTTTTTAGATGATTCCATACTCAGTTTCATATTAATTCAATGGGATTAAAAACGCAGCAGCATAGAGGCAATTGTATAACGGTATGTCCCTGAGCAGCCAACTCATCAATAACATATTTATCATTGGTTTTGAGCAGTGGCGTAGTAGCCAATGGGTTGGGTTGGTTGGGTCATATAGGTAATGTCTCACTACAAACCTGCAATCACTCTATTCGCCAAGATTTAGCAACACGGTCAGTGAACTAGATCTCGGCAACCTTATATTAGGGTTCACCTGCAACTAAGTTCTAATTTTATTTTTGTCATTTTTGTAACAAATATTGTTCGTACCTGTTTTTTTATTAAAAATTATTTTTATTTTTTTTTATTACAAAAATCTAGTTTGAAATGCCTTGTTCACTGAACCCCCCATGTCAAATTTCTGGCTGCGCCACTGGTTTTGACTATATGCAGCAACTCATCTTTCTTCAAACTTGCATCGTACGCAATATTCTGGATTTTAGACATTTCTTAAATATCATTTTTTTGTACCAGTATCTGGAATCCTTTTATTCACATACAACAACACTGAGTACTCACAACACTAATGTATTATTAACAAGTAATAATCTAAGTTGCATCGTTAACTGCCGTCTTTGTCTTCTTTAAGGTGTTCAAGTATGACGTATGTCGGCAAGATGATTTTGATTAATATCGTATTAGATATATGTATTCACACATTCTACTGATTTGCACTTTGAAATTATATTCTTTCTTAAGTTTTATTGGGTTTTTGCCACACTTCTGAAAAATAATAAAAATTAATTAAATAAGCCCTTGCGCCAAACGGAACAGTCAAGGGCTACCCTTGAAACCAAGTTTGCCTAACCAAAAAATCTCACACTGAAAAAAGCAGATAAGTAAAAAATAACAAAATCACATCACTATCGCGCACTTCCGTAATATTGACGTTTCGAAAAACTCTCCGTTTTCGTTTTCAAAATAGTAGTAAAATATTAAACCGTTTGTCAAACTTGAAGTGTGGCAAAAACCCAATAAAACTTAAGAAAGACTAAAATTATGCCACAAATAAATAGCTTCAGACAATATTGAAATTATATCCCGTCACTTTGTTCTACGACTTCTTTGTCGGCATCGTTTGATTTTTTTTTATATTCCCTTATTGAAATGAGATTGAGATAATCTGTATAATTTTGGTTCAATTAAAAATTAATACAGATATAACTTGCCAGGCTCTCAGCTATAAATCATAATTCTTTCATTCTATAAATATAAAATTTTGACTGTTTTACGGTTAACGAGAACGAATAGCGACAAAAGAAATGAAAAAATTAAATTTTATAGCCTTATTATTCAAATCTATATAAAGAAACCTCAAAAGCAGCTACCTTTGTATAATTAAATAACGGTAATTTTTCTAAAATATTCCTTGACTTCTGCAGTTTAATCCTCCCACAAATATTTTCAGAATTAAAGATTCTATCCATTAACATAAATTCCAAGGATTTACGCTACATGTTCGAGATACTGGCAATATACCTACCTATTAAAAAATCAATTTTAAAGTAAGTAAAAAGTATGATTTTTAACGCATGCTGTCAGTGTCTAAAATGTCATGTTAAGACACTGGTGTTAAAAATAATTTAGTAAATGACGTGATTTAAACACACTTTAAAAAAAATACTTGTGTGAAAATAGAAAACAATTAAGAAATTTAAAATCTAAGAAATTAGTACATTATACTATAAGGGAGAGAAATGCGTTATTTTGGCAGAGGTGCAATTTGAAGCCCGAGGGCTACAATGCACCGAGGACAAAATAGCATCTCTCCCGAATGGTATATACTATTTTTCCACGGTCTCATTAACTTGAAAACACATATTTTGTCATTATGAAGTAAGTAGCACCAGAATTATTGTATTCGGATTTGAGCATTTATTTAGTAGTCATTGAGTTATTGTCATAACTACAAAATAAACAAACAAAAAGAATTGTAAAATTAAGGTGCCAGTTTGGTTTAGTTTAAAGTTTGTTTAGTGCACAATGAATAATTGTGAGTCGGAAGAGATTGTGGAGGCTGCAAATATTGCAATAAGCAATTTGCTGTCTACGAAGTCAAGATCTTTATACGATATAGCCTACAATCGGTTCAAAAAGTGGTGCGCCGAGAAAAATATTCAAGTATACAGCGAGAATGTTTTGTTGGCATACTTCAGTGAAAATGCAAAGAATTACAAGTCTTCCACGTTATGGGCGCAATATTCTATGGTTAGGTCATGCTTTATAATTTACGACAACATAAATATAAGCAAATTCTCCAAGCTGATCGCATTTTTGAAAAGAACCGGTGACGGATATCAAGCGAAAAAATCGAAAATATTGACAAAGGGTGAAATCGACCGTGCAGATGATAAAGAATTCTTAATGATTAAAGTAAGATTACTTTTGTTGTTAGGTATTTCAATTATTAAGTTTTCTTCCACCAGTGATTTTGATTTTTTGTAGGTTGGATTAATTCTGGGGATTGCCGGAGCTTGTCGAACTGATGAACTATTCAATTTAACTGTAGATGATATTGAGGATGTAGGCTCTTCCTTGATTGTAAAAATTCCAAACACTAAGACAAAGATTCCACGAACCTTTTTGGTTACCGATGTGGGAAATATGCTTGAATTGTTTCGAAAAGACCTGTCTCTCTGTCCTCCCCACGTCAAGCATAAGCGCCTTTTTTGTACTACAAAGCAGGAAAATGCAGTTCGCAGCCAGTTGGCAAGAATACCATGGGAAAAATTCCGAATGTAGTAGCTTCGTATTTAAAATTACCTGATGCTGCATGTTATACTGGTCACTGCTTACAAAGATCTTCAGCGACATTACTGGCAGATGCTGGTGTGGATATCACGACAATAAAGCGTCATGCTGGTTGGAAATCAACGACAGTCGCTGAGGGTTATGTCGAGAACTCCATTGAAAATAAAACCAAAATTGCTAATCAGGTTTTAGTAGGTACCACTACTAGTGCAATCACAAATACTGTAAATGTAAGCGAAAGTAATATTCCTTCTAATATTAATTTTGAAAATTGTACAAATGTAACATTTAATTTAAATGTCAATAAATAATTTCAATATTATCTTTTTTTGCATGAAAAACGTTCTCCATAATGTAAACTCCCTTGGGAGCATTATACTCCCTTGGGAATAATCGACTACTTCTGTTTTAATTTTGATGTCATAGAAACTGATTTTTACTCCCGACCGTGGAAAAAAATATTTATCTACTTAATTGAATGAGCAGTTAAGGAAACTATACAATTAGAATAAGTCAATCAGTCATGGTCAATCTCATTAATAGCTGTAGCAGTACCTCATTATTTTTGTGAAACTTGTACTAGGGTAAGGAGCAATGTTATCCGCTGAAGTTTTAGACAAAATTTGGCCCATGATGCTCTTCTTGTTTTGTAACCAGCCTTCTATACAGGGTGGTCCACCTTCGAAAGTGGAAACTTTAGAGACAGACAGAGAACTACAAAATAATATCAATTTGTATTATAAACTATATTCGAAAAATGCTTCGTTACAAAGATCCAGGGTGTCAAAATTTTTATCAAAAGTTCCAAATTTATTAATATATTTAAAACTACTTTAAATATTTAAATGAAATTTGGAACCTTTGAATAGATAATCTAGATACATATTTTTAAGTCAAAAATATGATTTTTCTTCCACCAGTGGCGTGCGTACGGACAGATCTTCGGGAAATTTTAATAAAAAAATGGTACGCCAATGTTTTTTTTTAGAAACAAAAACTATTTCTAGAATAGAAGATTTTGCCAGTGACTTTTAAACTCGACGGAAGAAAATCCTGACTTTTTACATAAGATTCATTGGACGGACGAGTTCTCTTTTACCAGACGTGGGGTAAAAAATTACCATAATATACCATATTTGGGCACATCAGAATCCTCGAGAAATTCGGTAAAGATCATTTCACAATGAATTTTCCGTTATTGATGCGAATTAGAATATTGCAAAAATGTCGAAAAATCAGCAGTATAAACTGAAAACAACCTTCACCTAGGTCATCCCCAAGATCTCTTGGGTATAATTTTTGGAATTCTATAGCATTAAGCCTAACTTCCGCTTAGGAAATTGTATCCAAATTAGATAAAAACGCAAAATTAGCGATTACTGCGTCATACGAAATTTTGCGCCTTCTTAATTCTCCTAACAATTGGTGGTATATTGAGATGAACCCTGAAATAATCACATCCTTGTAAAAACCCTTGGGACACTCATCGTCTCGTTTCTTCCTCTTATTTCTCCTGTGATTACTTCTATATTCTTCTCCTGAGGACTTTTTTCTACCAGCCTCTTCAAAAGCTTCAAAAGATATTATATTTATATTTATTCTGTAAACTTTGACTAAACAATATACAATATGATTCAGTTTTTGTTGTTAACTGGGTAGCCTTCCGCCGCCCCAGGCGATGGTCCCCATGGCGCTAGGGTAAATATGCCACTGAACAGGCCACATCATTTTTTAGATCACACCATCTCAAGAATCGATTGTACGATAACTCGTACTGTTGCTTTGACTTCTAGGCAACAACTGGAAAGTGGCGTTATTAGCAGCTTCTTCAATTTCCGCAGGGAGAAAGTCATTTCATTCGAAGAGACAATTTGCCTTCGGCGTCATGTCTCAAACTTCCCTTCTCGCAAAATAAAATTTTAGTTTCAGCACGATACGAATATAACAAATAACTATTACGTCTTATTATAATTATTGAATACGTACCTACCCGTCTAGGGTAAACAATTTAAATTTAATTAAATGAAGTTTAATTTTCTCGTTTACTTAGGAAATCTAACAAATCTCACAGAAATGCTGGAATTGTTCATTAAAAGATTCTGTTATTGACTTGAATTTGGGTAAACTATTCGAGAAACTTATAATAACTATAAACTCAAATACATTAGTTCATTTTGTGAAAATCCAATTGAGGATAATCTATTGTAATGTAACGAAGAGCTGAAAAATATATTTTCAACTTTTCTGAAGAGATAAAGAATTTATAAAATATGTAAATGTTACTTGAAATGCATATATTTTTTACATTACATTTATACGTTTAATCATGACGCTTTCAAATAGGCATTTTGAGCATAACAATTCATGTTTCGTGTAACATTCTTATAAATAAACAAGCATTTCGGATAAATAATACTAAACTGGTTATCTTATATTAAAAAAATATTGTAACAGAAGCTCACCTACCTTTTCAGTTTGTTAATTATGTTGCTGTTTGCGTTAGAGTTTATAATTTTTGTAATACCTTTATTTTGACGTTTTCCGGAATATTCAAGGCTATATTCTATTTGTTTTTCGACACGTTCTCGAGATCGCAGAAAGTTCAAGAACTCTAAAAACCTATATAAGCGGATCGGTTTCGCCGTCACAGTCGGTTTATATTGAGCAGTCAAACGTGAGGTACAGAAACGTCAAAGGAAAGCGTTGACAGTTGTGAAATTTGTTCGAAGGATATTTCTTGTATAATCAAGAGTGACAATAAAGTACGAGACGTGTTTCTACGCTAACCCAACTTAGAGGTTACAATATATATCTAACAACCATTTTAGTTTTTAAATGTAAGGTCGATATTTTAGAGCGGTAAACTTACGATGACATCGTAAAAACGGTTTAACAAAAAATCACAATGTAAACGGTGTTTCAACGATAACGAATTCTGCACTGATACGATACAATCGTTCAGTCTGCTGAGAACTCCAAGAAGCCAATATTGTTATAAACAGGCGAAGCAGCTCTCGACCTCCGCGGCGTGTTATGTGGTATTGAAATTAATTGGGTTATAGGGTTATGGGGTTATGTGGTTTACGAGCCTGAGTTTTCAGATTACAACTTCATTCGTAGAGTTGTATGCATTTAATAACTTAAATTATGAGTTTTTTAGGTTGCAGCAAAATCCTGATGTAATGGGGTTAAATAGACCTCGGATTCGATAAAAGTTATTTATATGACATATAATTAAACATTTGGTTGCCACTTGGTGGTTGCAGGTTTTTTTTTGTTATTATAATTTTTCTGTTTTTTAATCTGTTTTTCTTTTTATTATTGTAATTGTGACAGGATCAGGACTAAATATTTTATATGTATTTGTTTTGAAATGTTTAATTTTTTAAAAATTGATTTGTGTTTATTGACGAAACTTTTATTTTATATTTTAACTGTTTAATTAATTCATTTTTAAAAAACTTTTTTGTACTTTTATATTGTAGAGCCCTGAAGATGGTGTAAAAATAACACCGAAACGTTGGCAATGAAATAAATATGATGTTCTTCTATTTTTGGTATTTATCCCACTAAGAAAAACCACGTTAATAACATAATAAGGTTATAAATTAAGACAGCTTAACCTCACTTCTCTCTTTTACTAAACGATATTTTACCAATTTGTTCAGATAGTATGTTAGCACACTGCTTAGTTCTTGCTCCATTGGCTGTGTCCATTTATTATCAAATTTATATTCTAATATTCTATTTATTCATTACGTAATAGCAATTTTTAACGTCAAACTGGAAATTAAAACGATATGACCTTACATCCACTGAATTCGTTTCAAAATTATAGTCTTTGTTTTATTTTTACCTTCGTATATTGGCTTTTAATATTAATACAATTGTAGAAATATACACTTAATAATAAATAAATTATCCATTATCCATTTGGCATAGAAATGGCTTGTCTACAACTAACACTGAATCCACAAAATACATCTTATTCTGGATGGAAACTACCATTATTCTCACAATATTTTCAGAAACTTCAATAAAGGTAACATTTTTCAAAACAAAATACTCAAGTTTGAAAAAACTTTTCAGTCGTAGCTATATAAATAAAAATATTTAAACTCACGTTTTTTATTGAGTTTTTCATCTTATGATTCACAAATTTATGAGAATTATAACCTCCATTTTTAGATTGTCAAATGTGTCTAACCACAGATCATTGGTCTCTTATAAATCATAATTATTAGACAATTGAGTTTATATAAAGCTTATATAACCAGTGATTAGACCAAGGTCACATTGTTTTTGAAAAATGTTATTACTTTGATTTAAAATTAAAATGTAGGAATCACAGATTACGAAATGCGAATACCTATAAATTGTCAAGTTTTTTTATTGTTTTTCTATGAACTTCAAAACATTCTACACCTCCATCCTCTATTGGTGATTAGAATAACTAAGAACTAATGCTGAAAGTTGAAAGCAGATTTCTTTACGAATAGGCCTGCAGTTAAAAAAATATCTCAAAATGCATATTTATTGGTGTCATTAATATTGCAAACGTTTTTACATTGTACAACTGGTAAACATACGTTGTACAATGAACTCATGCGTCTCCCTGTGCTTAATTATTAAACGCATCTTTCCCTAAAAGCGAGGGAGATACTACTACAAAGGGAAAACAATACGGATCTTTCCAAATCCACAACTTTGCCAAGTTTACACTCGTATTCCGCTCCGGCTTTTTCCAAGGAAAAACAAATCGCTTTGTTCAGCCAGATCACATATAAAGTTTATTTTCCGCTTGTAAAATTCAGATGTTTACGTTCGCGTGTGCACATTCGCGACAGAAATGTACGTCGACATGTTCTATTTGGCGAGAATTGTTAGCAATTATATTCATGCCGGATTGAAGCTTGGATTTATCGGATTTATTGGAAAAAGAACGAGAAGTATAAAAATAAACTAAATATGGTCAAGAGAAAATACTTTACAAAGAGAGAAGAGAAAATTTATTGGTGCTTCTATATAGATATCTAAAATCTCTCTCGGGAAAATGCTGCAGTTATTACGTATCTTACTTTTTGTTATGACAAAGACAGTATCAATAACGTCAACAGTTTTGAATTTACTGAAATTCTTGAAGAGTATATTAAAGGTAAATAACGTACGATCTCAAGATGTTACTTGCTGTAAACCCATTTAATTGCGACAGCTGCTGCAATTTATTACTCTAGCATTGTATTGCTGCTGGTAGACACCTAGGGCGACTACAGCCGGAGACACATTGCTCTGATGCTATAGTCTGTTTAGAAATGAAAGAGAGTAATAAAAGCTTATTATGTATGCAATTAATAATAATAATAATAATAATAATAATAATAATAATATGTCTTTATTTTATCACAAAAACAAATAATAAACATAATGACATAAACGACAATTCGTAAATAAATGCTAGAAACTAGTTGTGGTGCTTATATTCAATATTTTTATACCTATTATGTATTATCGGTATATATGAGATGTACTTTTAAAAAAAACTTTGTGTGATCGAACCGTACTAAATTGTAGCAGGTAGCTAAAATTTAATCCCCGACAATCTGTCTTTGTCTATGCCGCTTCAATTTCTCGGTCCATTTTTCTTATAAGTAAACAATATAAAAACAGCATTTCAAAACATGAGGCTATTTTAAGCATCGTAACCGGGTTTAGAGGGTTTTTAGTAATTCAAATAAAATTATTCAATATTATTATCAAAATATTTATTTAAATTTAATGAATAGACTTTTATTCCACACAAAAATATATGTATTTTGAAAATTCAAATTATGGTGAGTAAATGTAGTGTTGTATAAATGTACAATATAAAGAAAATAAAAAAGTAGGTATATTAAAATTCATTCTCTGAATATTCTGATGAATTATCTTCGTCTCCTAGATTGATAACGATAGGTTCCACAGTAACGTCAATTAAATTATCGAGTTCCCACATTTTCTCCTCTTCTTTTTGTACATGATGTATACATCTTTGCCAGTTATCTGCAGTTACTCGTTCCAAGGTTTTTTTAACAAAATTTTCACGTCACTTAATTTAAACGTCGTATTATTTCGCGCTACATCTCCTTTTACCTGCGCCCAGACTAATTCGATTGGGTTAAGTTCACAGCGACAAGGTGGTAACCGTAGTACCGTTATTTGGCGATTTGTTGTCATTTCATCAGTAACATATTTTTTCTGATCTTTATTAAGATTGACAAGTGTCAAAAGTTCCTTTTTCGCCATATTTGTTTCAAAAGAAATGGTTTTTCCAGATAACCGTTGAATTATATCGGCTTTCCTCCAAGCACTCGTAGGCGTCCGCCCGGTCTGCCGTGAATGGTAAACGGGGTCTGTAATTGTCATTATCCATGACAATTACAGACGCCAGAGGAATAAGATCCAACATCTGTGTCAAATACTCTTCGAAAACATCTGCGTTCATGTCTTCGTGATAGTCACCTGTATTTTTAGATTCAAATAAAAGTAAACCGCCATCTACAAAACCACTGGCACTACCTATATATGTCACTATTAATCTTCGCCCTTTACCTGAAAGTGCCTTGAACCCTGTTGAAAGTCCAAAGCTTGTTGAAAACTTTTTACATTTTTATCTTGCCATACTTTTGTTACAGTATATCCCTCGTTGACCCAAGTTTCGTCTAGATCTAGATAATAAATATTCCTCCCTTCGTCACGGAATTTTCTAATCGATCTTAAGTAGGATCTTCGCCAACAAATTATTTCATCTTTATCGAAAAGAACTGACTGTTCTCCATTTCCCAGCAAAAATTCAACTCTCGTAAGACGGCCCATAATTTGCTTCTACTGATTTTTGGCAAATCGTTGTCCTCTGAAAGTTCACTTAAAATTTTGTTTAGCATTGGTATTTCTTTTTTAAAATAAAATGATCTATAACAACTTTTTTCCTCCCTGTAGATGATTTTGGGGGATTTACAGTATCTTGTTCATTTTTTGTTTCCTTTAAAAGTCTGTAGATAGTCGATTTTCCAATCCCTGTAATTTTGGAACACTTTTCCACGATGTCGTCAACACTGTTGGTAGGATTTTGGCGTTTCAATGCATTAAATACATTTAATATAATAATCTTCTCATTCTGAGACACCGCACATATTTCACGCGTTTAGCAGGTACGTAATCTGATAAGCTCGATATTTTACCCAAACAATACTATATCCACTGGCACAATAATCACTAAACACAAGTCGCATTTTACGCTACTGCACTAGCACGTCTTCGTATATTCAGCTCTAAGACTGGATTGATATGTCACAATACACTGGCTCCTGCCCTATGATGTATCCAGTAAAATATACTAATGTACACCCATTACCTGTTAGCATTAGTGTTACCCGATAATTACCTGAAACGAAATATTACCACGCCCATGGCCGGTTCTTATCTCGGGGTTTTATTACTCTATTTCATTTCCAAACAGACTATAGTTATGCTACGCCACCCGACGTGATGTGACATATGTACTCTGAGTGTATACTGTTATCACGCCGTGCGCTGCCTCGTTACGTTACATTTTATCACTGGCACTAGTTAATGCATAATACAATTTATGTGTTTCAAAAAGGCAGTGGCCAAAAATACCTTCGTTCCCTGCTAGCTATTCGAGCAGCCGTACGGCAGCGTGTGTACAGTTTGTCACCCTGGAAAGAAATTCATGGAACCAATGAAATGGGGTTGGAAACGCAGTATTAACGGTTTACTGCTAGTAACCACTGAAAAAGGAGCAGCGCCACCAGCATTACTCATATAATCTTTTGTAATTGTCGAAATATGTTCAAGAGCAATTGAGGCTGTCGTAAGCTTGGACTGAGCTGTTTGATTATTTTTACCACCTGCGAAGGTAGAACTTGAAACGTTGATGAACTTATTGAAATTGATTTAGAGAATTTCCTGACAATTGAACTATCGGATAAAGAGAATTAAGAAGAAGAAACTGAAGAAAATAGAGAAAGTAGAGACTGCGAGCCACCAACGCCACATCACCTTGATGGGCACTCCAATTGTAAAAACGGAGACTAATTGAATAAAGTAAACAGTTGATTTAATATAAATGAATAAATAATGATAATTTAAATATTCCACTTGGTTTTGTATACTGGTACAATCTATTCCTTATTTTATCGTAAAACAAGTAATTCGTTCAGTGTTGTCATTAACAAAATTTCATCAATTTTGTCTGTCACTTTATGTGTTTGACATGAAATTCAGGTGCACGCGGGAGGATCCCGCAGCCCCGAGAGTGCAGCCCTAAACGGGTGATCCATCTAAGGCTAATCTAACAAGTCGGGATTCGCAACACGTCGAATGGCATCGCATGGCGTGGCGTGGTGTATCGTCAGAGCAATGTGCACACAATATATAAAAATACATAAGAATACACGGTGCCAGATCCTTCTGACGTTGCATCGCATGGCGTGGCGTGGCGTGGCATCAGAGCAATGTCCCCCGGCTTAATTCTGATGCAATATCAGCAAACATTTATTTTTACTTCAAGTAAGTGACTTTTTAGTCTTTAGTAAATGATTTTCTTGCCATTACTATGTGTATTTAACTTAGTTTAATTATCAATTTCAACTTTAAACATTCATTTTATGCTGGAAACATTACAAACTACAAAATACCCACTATTTGGACAAAATCAACCATCTCCTTTTAACTTTTTTGTACATTGATAACTAGTGAACACTATTAGGTAGTGGAAATATACATGATGTCCAAAAACCATCTACTTCTGATATTTCCCTGCATAAACTTCCCGTAGACCCAAAAATGTGTACACAGTAGAAAATTAAATTGAGAATCGGAAAACCGATAACAAATCGCTTGAACGTATGTAACATTTTCTTATAGAAGATTTTATGCCAGGTAATTATGACAAGGTTATGTTGTGAATTATTTAAGGATGCTTTTAAATCTGTGTTACACATTAGACTGCCAATTTTCTCCATTTAATTAATGCGTTCTACCCCAAATAAAATTATGTGTCTCACTTTCTTTTAGAGGTCGCACACGATCCCCCAAGAAGTTCAAGATGTCTCGAACCGAATCATTATACCAGAATCTGAAAGGTTACGAGCATACTAGGAATTCAAGATATACAGTGTGTTTCTAAACTATGGTGCCAAATGAATATGACAGATAGAAAATGTCATTTTGAGCAAAAAGTTTCATGTAAACATAGGTACGAAAATGCATAATAAAAAAGTTACAGGGTGATAAAGGTACAGTTTGAGAAACAATTTTTCGCAATAACTTCTACAAAAGGCAATTTAAATGAATCTTGATGCAGTTTCTTAGACACTAAAATGCAACAATTTCGTGCAAAAACAATTTATTCCCATCGCTCAGGAGCGGAGAGCCGGGGCAGCACATAGGATTTTATTATGAAAAAAAATTGTCCTCTGCATTTTCGGAAAATTGATCAAATTTTCTAAAAAATAAACTAATATGTCACAAAAAAGGTACTCTTGTTCAATGTCGCCAACATGAACCGTTCTCTTTAAAATTTGCAAAATTTATTGTCGTGCTATAGTTTTAGCAATACGCCGACATAAGGTAAAAACAGTTGTAAATAAGAAAACTAAATAGACATTTCGTCTGTACAAGTGAAAATATTGTAACCTCGAAATTGACTTGACAACTGACAAACAACTTTATTGTCACTCTTGATTATACAAGAAATATCCTTCAAACCTATTTCACAACTGTCAACGGTTTACTTTGACGTTTGTCACTCGCATTTGGCTGCTCAATATAAACTGACTGTGACTGACGGCGGAATTGATCCGCTTATATAGATTTTTAGAGTTCTCGAAGTTTCTGCGATCTCGAGAACATGTCGAGAAACAAATAGAATATAGCCTGGAATATTCCGGAAAACGTCAAAATAAAGGTATGACAAAAATTACAAATTCTAACGCAAACAGGAACATAATTAACAAACTAAAAAGGTAGGTCAGCTTCCGTAACAATATAAATAAATATTCAATTATAACTTGATGACCAAACACTGGCCTTATGGAAATTTCACAAACCGTGAATTTCAATAAATCAAAGTTGATTTTAACGAAAATAAATTTTTTTGTTACTTCATCCAGTTGTCTACTTTTTTCTTATATTGCATACGTGATTAAAGCAGCAAACTGACCGAAATGAACTGATCATTGACCTGGAATGTATACCCCCAAGAACTTTGTATAGCTAGTATAGTAAATGTTTATAGGACTACTATTAAATCGTAAAGTTTCTCATACAGAATTTCAATTCATTTCTCACAGTTAAATAACCTACCGAGCGTATATGACTCGGCATATTAAAACAGAAGCAAACATTTAAAAAAGTTAGCCTTAGGACTTGTGCGAAAATATAGAATACGTAGTTATTATTTCCGCGCAGCAGTTTTACTACTCAAAATAAAAATGTGTATCGTAAAGTTTATTTTTGCATTACTGTCGCTTGGATTTAATACATTTGTGTTCAAAACCACTAGTGCTAGACCACAGAGATACGCGATGTGGTTAAATAAATTTAAAACAATAATGAAAACAATCATTGTAATCACACTGCCCGTAAATGATATTAAATATGTCCATAATACATTACTAACATATGCACAAACCTTTGCAAATAATTTGGACACAAATAATCCACAAAAATACGATGATTTCTACCATTATCGTCGGTTAAACCGCAGCAACCGTGTTTATTATTAATACTAGTAATTGTAGACATTTAAGAACTGAATAATATAGAGCTCAGCAAATAACAAGAATGTGTTCTCATGCCACCTGAGAATATTCAAAGGTACCGAAGTAAAATCAATATGTATCTTCAGAAAGCGATCTATCCAGCAATGTTTTAATACTGAAATCTTTCAAAATACGTATTTTTTTATATTCAGCTATAGATGTAAACATTGTTATAATATAAACTTACATAGTTCTGCATATAAAATTGTTCACTTTTGTTTATAAGTATGTGAAAATAATTGTTAAAATTTAGGGTTAGAATAACGAAATAATGTGTGTCATACAAATGCATTTTAAAAGTTATTGTATTATGTGAGGAGATTTTAAATAGTAAAAATGGATAAACAAAACATCAGTAATTTTATTTTTGATGTTACTTTTGCCCTACGTGTTTTATTTTTCGATATTTCAGTACCTAAATAACACGTGACACAAATTTGATCATTTTACGGCGACAAATACGGCGACCTTAAATTTGACTATTCGCTTTTACATAAGTAGTAGAAAAACCATGTTTATGAAGTCCTAGGTAAGTAACGAAGCCACTTTGGATTTTATTGGTTAAATCATTTAAATAATCCATTCATTCCTAATAAAAAAAAGTATAGAAATATTTTTTATAAAAAGGTTTGTTTTTGTTCTACACTTCAATAATTGTAGAAAAGCACGGTTAAATTAAAAAATATTAAAAAATTAATTATCACAAATATTGTAGCACTTGGTATATAAGTATCACTTCCTAAAGTTATTGTAACGACTTGTAAGACACCCTGTCTATTTAAACGGGGTTAAAATAGTTTTTAAATATGTAATTTTTACCACATCTGAACAACCGGCGTTATGGATGGCAAAAGAGGATATTGGTTTTGATTATCGGAGTTGAATTCATCTATCTTATTACGTTATCTTAAACCTTGGTTTTACGACACTCCGATTCATTTCGATCGAATTAAATATGAGAAAAAAACAGTGGCGTACTATTTTTCTCGTTAAAAGAATTAAATATGAGAAACAAACAGTGGCGTACTATTTTTCTCGTTAAAAATACTAAATTTTTGCTGGAATTCATGCCACTTATCAAATTGCAATAGTTATTTAAGCATCCAAAGCGGTAAGGCTTGTTTCCTGGTCGTAGGCAAAAGTTTGCCTACCTTAACGCTTGTGATCCTTATTAAGTTTTTTACACGATCCGTGCAATAACCAAATTATATGATTTAAATGATTTTTAGATTTATATGCATTATCAGGTAATCTATTGTTGTCTCTGTGCGAGTGATGTTCGTTGGGGTGAAAAAATGTGCTTATATTTTGAGAATGACCGTTTCACATGAATTGAAGTAATACAGGCGTACTTAAAATAGCCTTTGAACTCACTTAACGGATCTAAATATTCACTAATAGTATCATCACAAATTTGTTTACTATTTTTTCAGCAAACAAATAATAAATATAGATTCAATTAAATGTATGTCGCGGCCGACCAAATAATAGCCTATCTTTGACATAAAATATGAATGAATAAGGACAAAATAATATCGATTAGATCACAAAAGTCAAATGAAGTAAAAATTTACACTATCATTAGTAAAACTTTCACGTGATTTTTTTCACGCGCCAATGTCTTTTTATGTTGGCCGTACATTCGCCAATAGTGACGTAGAAATCGACTTACAAACTATTCACATGAATTATAGCAGCTTACATGACGCCATCGAAAAATTACAGAACAGTGCGTTGTCATTTGCGAACAGTGGACCAAGTAAATTGCTTGCTGAACACTAGAAATAATGCAAAAAAATGAGCGCATTATGGAAAAGTTTGCGAGGTTGTTAAAGAAAAACGCCTGTTTCACTCGATTAAGACAAATTTGTGATGATACTATTAGTGAATATTCATTATGTGAGTTCAAATACTATTTTAGGTCGTTCTCAAAATATAAGCACATTTTTTCGCCCCAACGAACATCACTCGGACTGAATCTAACAGAGAGTTGATTCATGTAAACCAACAGAACATCTTCTGTTACTCCAATCGCATCATTTCTATTCTGCTAGTTTTTGAAGTCGTCATATTCACACTCGAACATTGATTTTAACTTATCTCCCTTAATTTTTAGTTTCTTGAAAAGAGTTACACTTAAATTATGTTTTGCCTTTAGTTATATAGGCCAGGAGGGTTACAGATTGGCATGGCTCTAACGTGACGTAACTTAGATAACTATTGGAATCGCTCGGGAATGGTATACTTATTGAAAATATCGAGGTGCGCCAGCTTGAAAAGGTGTGCTATTTGCATAAACAACGAAAAAGTGAAAAAATTGCGAAAATCGTGTTTTTTTCGGAAACAATCGCATATAACTCGGTAAGTATGCATTTTAAAGAAAATATGTCTACTTATAAATTTGTTCGTTATAAAATTTTCTACAAGATAGTGTTGGTCCGATATCCGTAGATTTGAAATGTTCGCTGTAAAATGCTCGAAAGTGCAAAAAAGTAGGTAAAAAACAAGGTAATTTTAAATTATTTATTTAACAATGAAAAAATAACCCAATCACGCCATACATTTAGAGAAAAGTACTTGAATTCAGTACAAAACGAGAGCCGTAAGGCCGATTAAGACCGGACTGACAATTTTTGCATAATGCAATTGTTAATTAACCTACCTGGAAAAAATACCTTTTTTTAATTTTGTGCCAGGCTAAAAGTTATGAATATTTTTTGCGCCCGCGCTTTTACACCTTCTTGGGCCCTTAAACTATCATATACAATTGCTATTTTAACCATTTTTCAATTTTTAATAATTTTTTGAGCGGTTTTAAAAAGTTTGAAAATGTTGACTTTTAATTAAATAAGCCTGTGAAGCGGGATTCGCGAGTGGGAAAAAATCAGAAACTATAGAAAAATAGTACTCGGAAAGATGCTTCTTTTTTAAAAAAAAATTATCCAATTCGGTCCAGTAGATGTTGAAATATTAACTTCCAAAGTTGGGAAGGATATGCGGCGTAACGGTTAATGATGTAACAATAAATTATATACCAACTAGTTCCTGACAGTATATTACGAGACATCAGTTGTAAATGTGCACAAAATCTTGTAGTTGTGTCAAACACTGATTAAAATGTTCCGATTATTGCGCAGGTTGCCACGGTCAAACTTGTAAAAATTGCGAAAAAAATGTATTAGGCACTAATATAGAATGTAGAAGACAGCGACGAGAAAATTCCGTGTAAAAGAAAGTATACCAATTAATGTAATAAATGAACTTGTATTATAAATAAATTCTTTAAATTATGTAAATTTAATGAAATTGTCGATATTTTACGATTATTTATACCTTAACTCCTGTTATTCAATGTACTATATTATGCATTAAATAACAATTAAATTAGTTTATAACATTATTACGCATTAATTCTTCAATTTAAAATTAATAAAATAATGAATTTACAATGGACAATATATGTCCAATAAGGATATTATGATTAGCACTAATTTTTAGCAACATTTAAAAATGCTTGATTATGAAAATCGACCACCGATTGTTTATTTTTTTAAATTGATAAATGTAACTATAAAAATCCTCTCGATTTTTCTATCCCAATTTTAAAAAAAATCGTCAAAATCGGTGCAGTAGAAGCCGAGATATATCATCCTGAAGCGGGCGCGCCGATTTTGAAGCGCCGAATCTAGTTATACTAGTATATGTTTTGTGCGGCGAAGATTCGCAGCTTATCCGCACCCCTTCGAATTTCGACTCCGAGCGCACACTACACAATGTTTATGCAACTTCTTGTGCGTGATGCACACGTGCAATGTAATTTTTGAAAGCAGATATGAAAACATCCCGGAAAAACCTATGGATTGGTATATAATTTATTGTTATATCATTAACCGTTACACCGCATACTCTTCCCAACTTTAGAAGTTAATATCTCAACATCTACTGGACCGAATTGGATAATTTTTTTTTAAAAGAAGCGTCTTTCCGAGAACTGTTTTTCTATACTTTCTGATTTTTTCCCACTCGCAAATCCCGCTTCACAGGCTTAATTATTTAAGAGCCAACATTTTCAAACTTTTTAAAACCGCTCAAAAAATTATTAAAAATTGCAAAATGGTTAAGATAGCAATTGTATATGATAGTTTAAGGGTCCAAGAAGATGTAAAAGTGCGGGCGCAAAAAAATATTCATAACTTTTAGCCTGGCACGAAGTTAAAAAAAAGGTTTTTTTCCAAGTAGGTTACTTAACAATTGCTTTATGCAAAAACTGTCAGTCCGATCTTAATCGGCCTTACGGCTCTCGTTTTGTATTGAAGTCAAGTACTTTTCTCTAAATGTATAGCGTGATTGGGTTATTTTTTAATTGTTAAATAAATAATCTAAAATTACCTTGTTTTTTACCTACTTTTTTGCACTTTCGAGCATTTTGCAGCGAGCATTTCAAATTTACGGATATCGGACCAACACTATTTTGTAGAAAATTTCATAACGAACAAATTTATAAGCATACATTTTTTCTCTAAAATGCATACTTACCGACTTATATGCGATTGTTTCCGGGAAAAAACACGATTTTCCACTTTTTCGTTGTTTATGCAAATAGCACACCTTTTCAAGCTGGCGCACCTCGATATTTTCAATAGTTATCTAAGTTACGTCACGTTAGAGTCATATTTGAAAGATTTTTTCGTAATTCTCCTGGCCTAATACGCTATTAAAAAAATGCCTCAACTTAAAAATCGTCAAGCATAAGCATGCTCAATATCTCTGATCTAAATCATCAAAATTAGAATATATATGAAAAAAAAACACTTACTTTCCATCAACGGCGTCCAAAGTGGTCACATCGAGTCCCAACTCATCGAAACAAGCAAACATGCGTCGCCTTCTTTCCGGCCTCCTCCTCAAGTTTATCATAAAAATTTCATCAAAACCTAACTTATCCTTCTCGGGCATCTTAGGCGTGTAAGGGGCGAGAAGATCGTTCACATAAAGACTACCGTTCTCCACCAGGACCTCCAGTTTGATATTGATCAGCTGCTCGTAGTCCAAAGCCAGTTGGTCCCCTTGCTCCAAAGGGACCATCACAAAACCGAAATTTTCTTCATTGCACAAATTCAAAGAAACCCCGCTGCGGTTGGCGCCCACAGCAAAAGTGATAATATCATCATTTGGTCCGTTGAAATTGTTGATGTTACGAGGAACGTAAGTTAACAAGTCGGATTCGGACTTCCTTAAGTTAATCAGTACGCAAGAGTGTACCATGGGCACGTTGAAACAGCCTACGTTTTGTCTGTTCAGCACCGGTTTGTACTCGTCAGTTCTTTGATAGTAATAGTCGTCGGTCATGCCATGCCAAAAGTTAGAATACAACCCGTCTGATATTACCATCGGAGCGACGACGGTGAAGTTTTTGGAAACCAGATAGTTTAAAGTCTCTGGGTTTATTAAAAATACATCACAGTCTATGGCCTGCAAAAAGAAAGAACTTTGTTATCTCAGGCAAATTTAATAAACAATTAGTAAATTAGTATACAGTGTGAGTCAGAGAGAATGGGTCAACACTAAGCTGGAGATATTAGACACCTAAATATTATGTTTCAGCTCATCATACCTTATACGAATGTCGTTGGTTTAAGAAACACAAGGTGTTCAAGGTTTACATTTTATTCTGAAATTTCTCAATAATTGAGAAAGTTTTGATATACTCGCGTCAAGAATTCTTACGTCACGACTGACGTTGTACATTTGTTTGTATTGTCAACATAATTTTCGATATTTGGTCGCGTTAAAAACAATCATTTTTTGCAATTTAGTGCAATATATAATGCAACTTTTAGTGTAGTATATAGTTTTATTACTATCAGTTGCAGTTTATTAAATATTTTAATGAAAATATAATGAATTATTCATTTGTTCGTATGACGTAAGTCGTCTGAATTCTTGTCGCGAGTATAGCATGAAAATTGGTAAGTAGTGTTAGGTTTTTTGCTGGGAGAAATACGAATTTGAAGCTTATTTTGATGTTGCTCCTAGAGAGCGCTAGTTTCACAGTATTATTTAGGTAAATCAAAATACATTTTCTCTGCTAATTCTTGTTATTTTTGAGCAGTTGTTAAAAATTTGTTTGTACTTATTTGGATTGTAGATCACTTAAAGAATACTCATTTAAAAAAAAGTCGGCGTTTGCCAACTTCCTAGTAAAGTTGCCCCAACATTTGAACTGCTAAAAAATGTCTAAGAAAACCCATACTTTTATATCTATCCTGTTTCAAAAAGAATCCCAATTGCTTTTCACTGCTAATTCTTGTTATTTTTGACCAGTTATTAATAATTTGTTTGTAATTTTTTAGGTTGTAGATCCTCTTAAACAAAACTCATTTAAAAAAAAGGTAATGTTTCGGTATTCGAGTGTATTTGAATGTTTTCTAAAAAACCCACAATGTTATATCTATCCTGTGTCAAAAAAGGATCCCAATTTCTTTTCACTGTTAATTCTTTTTATCTTGACAATAATTTGTTTGTACTTCTTTGGGTTGTAGGTCTACTTAAAGAAAACTCATTTAAAAAAAAGCCGACGTTTCAGTATTTTATTATACCATCCTCAAGGTGCATAATTTTCCAACTTCCTGGTAAAGTTGCCCCAACATTTGAACTGCTGAAAAATTTCTTATCCATACTGATTGCGAATGTTTTCTAAAAAAACCGTACTGTTATATCTATCTTGTGTGAAAAAAGTCGCAATCAGTATGAACAAGAAAATTTTCAGTAGTTCAAATGTTGGGGCAACTTTACCAGGAAGTTGGCAAATTATGCGCCGTGAAGATGGTATGATATAATACTGAAACGTTTTTTTTAATGTTTTCTTTAAGTGGACCTACAACCCAAAAAAAGATACAAATATATTTTTTTTATCCCACCTATGCTTAAAAAACCGTAAATTGATAAAGTTAGACGACCTAACCAAGCGTACATATTTTATGTAAAATTGAACGTTCATTCAGATTTTTAACGTTTTTAAGCTTAACAGTTAATAAAAATATGTTTTAATTTACATAAACAATACGGTGAAATTATCGCCCTATAGGAGCAACGTCAAAATAAGCTTCAAATTTGCAATTCTCATACCAAAAAACTCAACACTACCAATTTTCAGCCATGCTATCAAAACTTTCTCAATTATTGAGAAATTTCAAAATAAAATTTAAACCTTGAACACTCTGTATTTCTTAATTGACCGACATTCGTATACGCATAATGAGCTCAAACATAATATTCTGGTGTCTAGTATCTCTACCTAAGTGTTGATCCATTCTTTCTAACTCACCCTGTATAATTTCGTCTGAGTCTAATGACCTGAGCTATCGTAAAATATTGTTAAGTTTATCCAAAAGAAACATTTCCAACATTGTCTTACTGTGGAAATATATATTTATTTCATGTTATTTTGTTCGCTCTATCTCCGTTATTCACACAAACAGAAATAAAATAGGAGAGGCATAGCTTTGGAATACAGATGGGAGTACACACGCTCACCGTCCAATAATATTCTAAATAAGTTGGTCCATTCTCCACTTTCGCCAAAAATGTCCCTTCTGCTTGCCGGTGATACGCTGCATCAGTTTGAGTGTCCCGCAATGGGTGTGGCAGATTTAATTTTTTTGTAGAAAAGATTTGAGATCCTCTTACAACAAATGGGCAGATCATTTACATTTTAGATCGTGCCACTATAGGCATCACGTCTATTGATTTACTTTATCTTCTTATAGAAAAGCAGTGGAAAGACCTACACATTCTGAACCTGTATAATGGTATCAATTGTACTTGCAAATCATTTTCATATACAGAATGGCTCAGTGTTTACATTTTTTGAGGTGCCTTAGACAATTATTGCATTTTTAAGTTAGTTATTCAATAAGCATTCGGTCAAATTCAAAAGTTTCGCAAAATTGTATGTTTATAGTAAATGTTTAGATAAAACATATCTATTTTTTATCACCTCTTTGTCATGTTATTGAATCAAGTTAAGCTTGTACGTTTTACAATTTTATTTTTGTTTTTATTTTCTCACTTAAGAATCAGATTCCTTGCTCCCGTTTCCATCCAGGCTTTCTCATCATGATCAGTATCGAATAACATACACGGAAAACAAATAAAAGCATTTTTCTTGAGGCACAATGACGGATCCAATTATTTGTTAAATAACACACGACGCACCTTCTTAAACAACGCAAAGATGGTAACTGTTGGAAGAAGTCGGACCGCGTTGCTCGAGTTCTAGATGCAGTTCGACGACATAAATAAATTAGTTTCATTAAATTTAGCAATTATTATTTTAGTAAATATTTTTACACATCGGCAATACAAGGCTCAGTCTAACGAATCAAAACTCCGCCCATCTGGAGTGAAGCGGAGCAAAATTTACATTGAATACCCGACGAGATATGTAATTATTGATTTATCATTCTATTTATCATAAATTTTGTATTCAACTTATTTGGATGAGTGTATTTGATAAGAGCGTTGTGATTTGTAACATAAATTAACTGTTATAACATTTATTTTCTGTGGACATTTAAAAAATGTATTGTTTTACTCTTCCCGTATCACACTTGTCGGCAGGTTTTGACATTTCTTATGTCTACCATAAGTATAAAAAGAACAACAATATCATTTCCACTGCTTATTTCAAGTGAAAAGCGGAACAGCCCAAATGAAAGATTCTGTTAATTATATGTTCAGTTTGTAGAATTACCTAAGTCATCAAAAAACAAAAATTTCATCTTCTCAGAAAAGCTTTCCAATTAAAATTATATAAAATAAACAATGGAATTGAAAGCCATCAGTAAATTGGGAGATTTAAAATTCAGATTATTTTTCATATAAAAGTAAAAAAAACATTTAATTACTTCCTCTTCAACCCTTTGACTTTTTAAATTATAAAATGTAACATGTAACTTAATTAATTTATACGAAACATTTTTTAGTCATATATTCATTAATATCAACAGATAACAATTTTTATTTATTCACGTATTTGTACAACCAACAGTCAAGCAAAATATAAACAATAAATCCAAATAGCACGTGCAATTAATTCACACGCCGAAGTTTCGCTTCAACATTCAGTGAAATGAATGTAATGGTTAATTAACAGTCAAACCCCATTTAACAGGAATAAAGTTGGCAATAAATTAAATATAAATCAGAATGACATGTACTTTGTAGAAACGACTAATCAGTGATGAAAAATGAGACGTGAAATAGGCTCTAATAATTTAAAAGTGAAAACTCACATTTACTATAGTCAGTGCTGCGTTACTCAAAAGGAAAAAAGGGCGATCCAAGTTTTTGGAGTTACTGTTACAGCTTATCTTCAACGTAAAGTTGATGATAACAATCACCAATTTCTATGATTTCTTAAGGACACCGTATTATTGAAATAGTGTTATCTACAAATACAAATAATTTTTTCTACAAAACTATTATAAAGTGGGCTTTTTAATTGTCATTTTTGATGCTCAAAATGTCATTTTTTGACACGCGTGTTAAAAGTAAGTTACTTTTAACACTAGTGTTAAAAGTAAATCAAAGTTTATTTAAAATTTGTTTTGAAAATTAATAAAACGTTTTAACAAACACATGAACAACTTTTTATTTTAAATAAGTACAAACCAACATTTTAACTAGTTATTACTATTAATATTTATAGTAAAATTAGAACAATTTGAAATTGTAATTCCCTGAGGAGTCATCATACTTAAGTTGGTTTTACTGTCAACATGTGTGACACATCTATTTTCTGTAGAAATACTACTGGTAGTACTGGTGGTCTTGCTAGTAGTTGTAGCAGTAGGAAGTATTTGGCACGCAATTTCCTTCTTCTGTTCCAGTGAATTTTCAATGTAGCCTTCAGCTACCGTCGAAGATTTCCATCCTCCATGTCTCTTGATGGTAGTAAGATTTGCACCAGAATCTGCTAACAATATCGCCGATGAACGACGAAAACAGTGTCCGGTGTAGAGTTGAGAATTTGGTAGATTCAAGAACTCTGCAATATCGGCAGGCATTTTACCAAACATGTTAATTCCGACTGCATTCTTCACACATTTATTCTTCATATATTTAAGAAAAAGTCGTCTATGGTCAGCGTTGCGTGGCCGGAGCGCCATATACTTTCTAAAAAAGTTTAAATAGAATTCACCAACAACACTGAAAGTCCGAGGCACTTTCGTTTTAGTATCTAGTATGGTCACAACAACCGAAGTGCCCAAATATTCGATATTGTCGATGGTCATCTGACATAATTCCTCCCGGCGACACGCCCCGAAAACACCCACTATTGCTGCGACTTTCATCATCAGATACTTTTCGTCTTCTGCTTCTGTGAGAAATTTGTCGATATGCGTCTTCGTCAAAACTTTTGACTTTTTTGCTTGATATCCTTCACCCTTCCGTTTTAAAAAAGCAATAAGTTTATAATGTTTGCTTATATCTTGATCTTGCTTTATTTTTAACATAGTTTTGATCATGGAATAATTTGACCACAGCGTTGACGATTTCCATATCTTGGCTTTTTCCTCAAAATATGCCAGTAAAACACTTTCGTTACATTTCCTAGGGACCTTTTTAATGTTGCACCATTCCGAAAAGCGTCTATAAGCGATTTCGTACTGTTCATTTGATTTCGCCGGCAATAATTCCAATGTTGCTCGACTGGCGGCTTCTTCGATTTCAGCAGGGATGGATTCGTTACGCTCATTATCGAGATTATTCATTATATTTATAATATTTCTAGAAAATGCTGTCAATATTTTTGCGTTTTTTCCGTAACTAACAACAGCACTGGTTGCTACGAAAATTTTGGTTCATAAACATTGCGATCTGTGTGGTATTTTTTGATATCTTATTTTTATTGAGTTTAAAGTTCTTCCGATTGTTTTGTAGAAAAAATAGTGTATGATATACGTGTTAAAAGTGATTATATTTTGTTTAATTTTGTAATCATCTTCACTCACAAAATAAAATCTTACTTTTAACACGTATATCATAGATAGCTATTATCTTCAACTGCTTTATAAGAGCCTCATTATAACATTTATTTGGCACTGTTTCAGATGAATAATGAAGGTCATTACACTACTATTGGAGTAATGTGACATATTATCCCACTAGTGAAATATTTAAAAAAGAGATCACTGCTTAATGGTTATTTTTATTAAGAACTAACAGGTTTATCAATGTGACACTTAATAGATAATTTAACTTAAATTGAATTATTTGTTATAAATATTAACAACACACCATTGGCAATTCGTAAGATTAATATCAGATGAATGCAGCTGGTCTGTATTTGTATTAACA
Source organism: Monochamus alternatus (assembly GCA_037114965.1). Lineage (NCBI taxonomy): Eukaryota > Metazoa > Arthropoda > Insecta > Coleoptera > Cerambycidae > Monochamus > Monochamus alternatus. Next base: position 114,256,524 of record CM073426.1, read on the forward strand.
TTGCTTATATTTTCTTTGTCAATCTCTCCTTCAAGAACTTTTGTGGCGATTTTTTGCTTGTTTTCAACAGAAGTATCAATATAACCTTCACACACAGTGTTGGGCAGGTCTGCTCCTGTGTTGGCTAGAAGTGAAGTAGATGATCGTCGAAAACAGTGCCTGTATATTGTTGAGGCTGTGATAAATTTAGAAAAAAAGCAATCTTCTTTGGCATTACACTAAAAGTATTTATACCAACAGGAAGTTTCATGCATTTACCACCTCTGTAACCAACCAAAAATCTTCCATGATCGGCATGACTAGGACACAGGGCGAGATATTTTCGTATTAATTGGATCATATTCACATTTTCGATTTTCCTGCAGTCATAAATAATTTCCAGGAAACTTTGGTTTTCGTATCCGGTATGAAGATATGAAAAATGTTTCCTTCATTTTTTACGTTTTCTAACAGCAAATTAGTTAACTCGTCCACTCTGCATGCACCTTCAAGTCCAATAATTAAGGCAACATTAAATTATATATATGAATTTCAAATAGTAAACAATTTCTTGTTCTTACCTTTTTTGCAAAAATTTTGTGTCATCAGCATCTTGTAAAAATTTTGAAACATCCTCCGTTAATATTCTTGATATTTTAGTTTGTATCCGACTGATTGCTTTTTCAGAAAAGCAATTAAATTTTTGAATTTACTGATGTCAACATTTTGCCGCATACAGATTTTAGACCGTAGCATAGAATAGAACGCCCAGACTAGATGATTTGTACTTCTTGGATAATTCTTCAAAAAATGCTAATAATACCTATTCTGTTGCTTCATATTCTATATTCTTAGATGCACACCAATCAAGCGAATCGTTTATAAAATTGTTCGTACTTGGTTCTCGATTTATCTGGTAAAAGTGAAGCTACTGCAGCTTTTTCAATTTGAAGAAGCAAATTTTCTGTTTCTGAATCACTTATTATTTCAATCAACACCACGATTTTCACAACAAAAACTCAATTTTGTTTATAACAAGTTTGACAGGTTACCATTACAGTGCCTTGCTTGTTGATTTTGAATCAAACCTTACAAACTTGATCTGATTTCGGATTTTTCTCAGTTTAAAGTAGTTGTAGATAAATGTTTTGCAGTTCTAGATAAAATTTTATATAGTACACGTGGGATAACGGCGGTGGGATAAGGTTTATTACATTTGTGAAATTACACGACTTGGACTACGTCCTCGTCGTCTCACTCATGTATAATAATGCCAATATCCCACTTGTACTATAAATAACTATTAGACATTTAAGAACTGAATAATATTATCACGGGTTTCCTAACCCAACTTTTACCAGAAAAACAATCCGCTAATTAATCACTTATCTTTATTAACTACTATGCAGGGCCGGACTGGCAGGTCGGGCGATCAGGCGATCACCCGAGGCGCCGCTTGTTCAACAAGCCGAGGCGCCGCCTGTTCAACAAGCCGGCGCGCCGCAATAAACTATCAGTACAGACTACAGTACAAATGAATCGCCGGCGTCGCCCGAATATAACATGCAGTCACGTATGTAGTATGCGAACGTAATTTCTGCGGTTACTGCGGTTGCGCGATTTGCGTCACACTGACTGCGATCTGGGACGTTTTTTTAATCTACAGTCTCCTCCCTCCACCGTTATTCTTAGAGAGAATAGACAAAACAAATGCATTCAGCATTCAGTACCGCAGCACAGTTTATTATACAGCTCGTCGAGTGAAGGTTCCAGAGGGTGTGGTATGGCTAAATCGCGGCTAAATGCGCAATGAACACCAATGAAATTCATATGTACACGACGAAGTGGGAGAAATTCTACAAATCACCGTGCCCCTTGAGTGCGCGAATGTGCGGGGCTAAATGCGCAGTCGTCTTTTGGTCGTCTAAAAAAACGAAATCTGGGACCTCGACATCAAAGGAGCCGACGTGAAGACGCCGGACTGTATAATAGACTGTGACCTCAGTATCTAATTGTCTATCGATGGTGTATACTTCGTAGTTCGTTAAGTTTAGATAAAAGGGAATCTAGATTAAAAGGTAGGTAACTTAAGTAATGCGTAAATGATAATGAAACTTTTTAATGCAATTGAATATCTCCAATGTACATTAAATACCCAATTTTGTCTCAATATTAATTCAGTTTTCATTTTATTTCCTCTTTGATAAAATAATTCGAAATCTAAATAATAATATATTGATTCTTGAAAACTCCCCCACTTAAATAATAAAAATCGAGAAAATTATTTTATTTATACAGGAAGTTCCGATTATGCTTAAGAAAGGGGTTTGTGTTCGAAAAAAATAGCGAGCATTGCTCACATATGATTTCCGATTTTAACGTCGTAAACCTTCAACATTTGTAGACGAGTAGATGTGAACCATTTTTCAATAAAGCCGTAAAACAGATTCATTATAAAAACCAGTGACACGGCTACCGATAGGACTACAATTTCATCTTATCTTATACTAGTACAAATATTATGAGGACATATTCGAAAGAAATAACGTTAAAATTGTACACTCAAGTATGAAGTACTTATTTTAAAGATTTTTAAACTGAAATTTAATGTCCCTATATACCAAATCTTGTGTGCTAATAAATTTGAACCGAGTGCTGATTGTAAAACAGCCTGTCAAATGATTATTGTTACAAGTTGAATTTGTGTTGTAGATATTTAGAAAAAAAGTAAATAAATAAAGTACTTGGTGCGATATCGCATTTATTAGAACTTCTTCACCTCATAAAGTAAATAATTAAGTTTGTCAAATGTATGTAAATACGTAAATTTTAAACCATCACTGCGTATACTTTTTTTATACGTATTTTATTTCTTAATATTTAGCATTGTCATAAAGCAAAGTTTAAATTATTTCTTACTTCTTACTTCTTACCTACCTATTCACCAAACTTACAACTTGTATGCACATCTAAATATACGATAATTGGTAAATTGTATCATAATGGTATCATCATAAAAAATGTTTTTACTGCTTACATTTTTCTGCCAAGAAAAAGATGGCGCCGGTTATAAGAAACGCCCGCGCCGATCTGTCGACCCAGTCCGGCCCTGCTACTCTGTACACTACCCAATACTAATTACAACTCAACTAAACACTATTTAATTAATCACTATTTGAATCGTATCTAAGATCTCTAATTCAAGACTGACTAACTCGGCCGTTTATTCTTCTTTTATAAACCAAACGAATATTCCAGGTATTTTCTAGCATCTCTAGATAAATTTCTATTGATATTATTTAAATCCACAAACATTCTTGTACAAACCACTTAAATTGTCCATGTCCTAGTACGAAAAAAGTAAATTCTCTAAAATATTTAGGAATAATTATAGATCAATTTCTACGATGGGCTGAGCATGTTAAATGCACTGTAAAGAAATTAAGAAAACTCATTTACAAATTTTACCAATTAAGGGACATTCTGGATAGGAAACATATATTTATTGTTTATAAGGCGCTAGCAGTGTCTGTTTTAAGATATTATATAACTGTATGGGGTGGTTTAGGTAAATCATTGATCCATAGTTTAATTGTACAAAATAGTATTGAAAATTATGTTAAAAAAAAGATAAGATTTATTCAACGGAAACTTTGTATAAAGTAGCCAAGGTCTTTAAACTTAGAGAATTGTTAGTTTATGAATATTTAATACGAGTATTTAGTATTGATTGATTATATGTATCTCCCATTTCCATAACACTCGTTCTTTGCCCAATATTAATACAGTCATCTCCCGTTGTAAAAAGAGTTACTCTCAAAAATTCTCATCTTATTTGGGTCCTAAACTATTTAATATATTGCCTAAAAAAATAAAAAGTATTGCAAAAAAGTCGGTTTTAAGGAGAGAACTAAAGTCATTTATAATTGAAAACTATGCTTTGATTGAACCCATTTTTGGTTAGTATATGCTTTAAGGGCACACTTCTGCGTCCCCCTTATATTTTACGTGTGAAATAATATTTTATTACTGTTTTTATAATCAAAACATTGATTTCTTTTGTTTTTTTCTTCCATTTTTCTTTCTTGTTGTATAGTGGAGTGAATCGCACAACACAAGTCTCACTTACGTACGATTCATGCTACTTATGTTTATTTACTTTGTTTTATAACGAAATCTATTCCTGCATTAATTTTGTATTCGTTACTTGCACCTGAATAAACTTACTTACTTACTTACTTACTCATTTCTCGAAGGATTCTCGTCGATTCTCAATATTCCAATCGCGCCTCGATACACGGCATTATCACAGCATAGGTAGACCAGCAGTTTCACTCCGTCGTCGGCACTTTGAACTGCTTTCAGTTTTCTGCGGTGACCTCGAAATGTGAGTGCGATAGCGCATCCGATAGAATTTACAGAAACGGTGATCAGGACCGGAATAAGAATTTTTTATTTGCGCGTGAAAGCGTAGTTATTTCACATGAAAATTTACGTTATATCTCTATCCACATTATGTAATAATTCATTATACAGTTATAAATGGGTAATTCAACATGTATTATATACTATCATTTACTGCTACTAACATACAGTGTGAAAATTCGATTTACTTCTTTGGACTCTTTAAAAAAAAAGAGTTTAAAATATATATATATTACTGCACTACAAAACATTTTTATTTATTTACTTACTTTTTATTAGTGATAATTAAATTTTTTTGGGATTTTTTTAAATTTAAAATTTGACCTTTGAAGTTTAGTGAACAAATAATTTATTATGATTTTTTTTCGTCTTAAATGATCTACGTAAACCAGAAGACAAGTATTTTTCAGAACAGAAAAATTATGTTTACTTAACTTTGAAAATTGTTAAATTGGAGATAAAAGTGCAGTAAAATGTAAATTTAGAAAAAAAAATATTTTTTATTATTTTGGTTTGAGACTTACTCTCATTATAGTAACTACAAGAAATATAATCATCTACATAATTTGAAGAAGAGCCGTCTTGTGCAGGAAACGTTGGAACGACCTCTTTGCGTAATATATTGCGCCAATCGTTACAAAACATATTATTTTAAAAATGTATTTGACATAGTTTGTATGAATTATTACTAATCCTGAGCAGTTTTTCTCATACATCTTCTCTATTAGAAGCATCTGCACAGAATTATGCTCTAAAATAAAAATATGTATTTGTGAATAATATAAATATGTATATTTTAAACTTCACTTGCATGAGAAGTATTTATATTCCAATGTTATACTTAAGAAATAAGTTAATAGGTAAGGCAATAGCAGTAAAATATCATTTATGGTCTGTACAGTATATTATAGATTACTTATTACTTATTTATGTCTTTAGAAAATTTAAAGAAACTTAAATTACTATTTATATATGATATATTTAAACATCTAACTGCTGCGCAGCGACTCGTTACTCGATCAGACTCAAAATATTGCTTTAATACGGCTCTGTATAACCGATGTTCGCACTCCCAGAGTTGGACGTAAACTAAGGTCTCTGCAGCTTGAAATGGATGCGCGAGCTGCTATGCGCGACTTATTATTTCGGCCCGAGTGTTTCTACTGGTCTCCCTATACTGTGGCATTATTTTGTTTGTTTACCAGTTTCGCGTAGGGCGATCGGGGCAATCTAGCATTTTGCGCTACCACAGTCGTTGAATTGGGTACGTGGTCAAACCTCAAATTACACTGGTTTCTAAATTTTTAAGCCTTTATAATGTACAATCAACCCAGAAGGCGGTCTGATAAGTATTTTCCGAATTATATAAGGTCAAATAACCTACGAACTAAAATATTATTAGCCATGAGGTGGAAACATAAGCTATACAAATTGTTTCATTATTTCATATATATTTTGACGTAAAGGTGATAAATTTAAGAGCTTGATAGACAGGGTGTTACAATAAAAATTAACAAAATATTTCCAAATTCTAGGTAATTTGTGGTTTTTTCGCTTCAGATCGGTTATCGAACATGCGAAAGACCGTTCCGTATTCAAAATGTTGGAAAATTTTTGATCATTAAAAAAAATCTCAAAATTAAACGAACTAAAAATGTTCTCTTGATAAAACCTCTAGTCTATTAGAACATCAATTAACGAAAAAATACAGGGTGTTTAAGAAATCCGAACCAATCTCTAATATCCTTCATGGAATTTAAAAAAAATTGATGAAACTTCTAATAAGAGTCTATCAGTTTTTTTACTGTATTAGAAAGGTATTTTAAGCTCATATATAGCAATATAGCAAATCTCCTACAATCCCTATCAATAAAGTCATATGTATGTTCTCTGATACCAAACATCTAGGTATGCTAATGAACAATTCCACAGACAAAGCTCTATTCCATAATTATTTAAAAAAATTAATCTAGCTAAATTTACTAACCTGGTTTAATGAAAACACTCTATAAATATCTAAGTTCACTTGATATATATTAGCTTAAAATACCTTTCTAATGCAGTAAAAAATGTTACAAAAGCTAATAAAGAATATATGGATAGATATTGTGGGTGTAATTCAACGCTGGTTGGGGCTTTAGTCCACAGAGTAGTTAGTTTCACACAATATTGTCAATACCTAAAAATATATATAAAAAAAAGATTACATAAAGAGTAAAATTTGGTTATTAATTTAGTAGGTCGTTTGATGTTTAAATTCATTGACAGATTAATCACTTTTGACATTGTTAACATTTAATTTGAAATAATTTTAATTTATTGGTATAACAATTTTTATAGTTAGATAATTACGTTCATTATCTCTAGTTACATAAATTCTTTACGTCGGGAGTTTTTTAATTATTTTATCCTTTTTCAATGACAGTTTTATACGTAGTGTCCCGCGTAAATATTATACGGAGTGTTTCGAAAAGTTGGTACAAAGCTTAAGGTGGTAAAAGTAGAGCCAAAAAAGTAAAAAACTTTGTAAAAGGTTGATGCATTGGTCCTTCGGAGCAACATTACTGAGATATGGCCCTCCAAAGAGGTCTTATCAATTGGATATTTTTTAAAATAACTTTCTTTCTGATTAAGACAATGGAAAGAAAATTATAGGTAACCCAACTAACATTTAAGGCTAATAGACTACTACACAAGAAAAATAATTCTAAATTGATCAAGATTTACTACTTTCCTCCATAAAAATAGTCTTCAAAGTTACAAAATCTTATAATACCAAAATTTTAGTCAAAAATTTGTTAATTAAGAGTAATATAATGACTTCTAAGTAAAATGAAACATATGTCAATTTATACAGTTCGAAATTACATATTGTCTACCTATTCTTTGTTTTCAAATGCTAACATTCCAATAACGTGTAAGACGAAGTTATAATTTACTTAATTTCGCCTTGAAATCTGTCTTCAATATCCAAGGATTTTTTAAATTATTACAATAGGTAATTATTTACATATTTATTACGAAATTGTAAAACTTATTTTGTCTTCAACTAGTAGTTAAAAATAAGGTAATAACTAGTTTCAATTCATATCATAACCTATTTTCAATTTTGTTGATAATTTCTAAAAAATATTTAACCATTTCAATTAACCTAATAGAAATATTGTTCTATATTATGGTATAAATTTACTTGTTAGGAAACAAGCTTCTTATATGTATTCCGACAGATCTTCAAGTAATGGGGGGTAGAAATTGTTTTGGCGATCTGCAGTGAAAACCAAGCCCTACACAATGTTACAGAGTTGTAAAAAACGAATTTAAGCCAACACTGCATATTATGTAAATCAATCTAATGATAATATATCGATAAACACTTCATATATAAGTATTCTTATTACTGTTATCGTGTCAGATGAATTCAGTAGTGCACGTGAATTGAAATTCGAATTGACTTTCGTTCGAAAATATTTATTTTGTTTTTGTTATTACGCATACATAATATTATTGGCTTTAATTTGAATTTTCAATCACAAATAACTCCAAGAGTAGAATTTTATATGTAGGTACCTAGTAATAATTTAATTGGTAATAAATTACCATAAAATATCTTAATTTGGAGGAAATCTCAACCACAAAGTTAATATTTTCCTGTGATGTCAACATTGGCATAAGCAATTTGCCCTATAGGTTAAAATTTACAGACAAATTGACTTCAAAGTTGATTTTATTTGAGCGGCCATGTTGTAATAAGCACTAAATGTTTTTTTCATTATTTCTAATTGATTACTCATTAAAATTATGTTAATACAGATAATATTAGTTAATAAGTTTATGACAAAAGATTATTAAACACATTTTATCACGAAGTACATTCAGTTTTTATTTTAGGTTATTTTTCAGTATAATAATATTATTAAAAAGCAATAGTAGAAATGTATATTTGTAAGGCGCGTTATTTTTATGAAAGTTTGGTCATAACATTATACGAAAAAATTTCCTGGGTTGTACAATTTGATGAATGGAAACCAAAAATACAGACTTTATTATATTAAAATATCTATAAATATACTAACTCCTATTATACTTGTAGTTTAGTAGCCTGACTTATAGTCTTTCTTTTTCTTCCTATCCCTGTTCGCTATTAGAATGTATAAAATATAATGTTATCTCTCTCTGGCAAAAGTATGTCATATAAAGGGCATAATTAGGGTATATTTTGGTAATAATGTCTTTTATATTTTGAAATTTTAACATAAAATTGGTTTGTATTTCTTTTAGGTCCAATTATCTTATTGGAATAAAATTCTTGCCGACCAATTATTAACTTCCATATTACTTTAGTTTTTTTCCCCACATAAGGAAAAAGACCAACGAATATAGGTAAACTTTCCTTATACGGAATTGGTCATGAACATTTTTTGACCAATTCAGAGGTCAAGTTAACGTAATTTTAACTTTAATTGTTTGTTGGGAATAATCATACCACAAGGGTCTTGAACTACCGTCAGTTTCATCAAAATCGGTTCTTAATAAGTGTAATTTTTTCTATACTCGCGTCAAGAATTCAGACGTCTTACGTCACGGCTGACGTTACACATTTGTTTTTATTGTCAACGTAATTTTCGATAATTGGTCGCGTTAAAACCAATAATTTTTTGCAATTTAGTGCAATATATAATGCAAACTTTTAGTGTAGTATATAATTTTATTACTATCAGTAGCAGTTTTTTAAATATTTTGATGAAAATATGATGATTTATTCATTAGTTCGTATGACGTAAGTCGTCTGAATTCTTGACGCGAGTATAACTACTCTGAACAGTTCTTTCGAAATTTTTTTATTCTCTTGAATTAATCAAGCGAATAATATTATTTTTTAATAAATTAGACTTTTTTAAAGACAACATTTCTCAACTTTTTTTGGAATTCTGGCTAGTTAGAAATACTTATTTTTAAATAATATATGGTTCAGGACAGTAACAATTTTTTTAAATTTTCGCATAGCTGGCACCTGTCATGGTGACAGTTTTCATTGTAATGACTGTCACTTTTTAGTGCTTTAAATTATTACGTTTTTTTTATTTTCTTAGTTGCGACCTTGTGTAGCTTGACTTTGCATTTTATTCCATTTTTTTACAACCACGAACCATCACGCTTTTACTAACTGTGAATATGCCGATATGCATTTTATTTATAGCTTCTGTAATGGAAATAATCTGGCGGCTCAAAGACCGGCAACATTTCCCTGATAGAGGGCAACCTTCTGCAAAATTGTTTAGGGACCTTCATGCAAAACCGATGGAATCAGGAGCGGCAACTCCAAAATATCGTAAATATGGCTTTTTGAGAAGGCGTAGGCATGATTTAAACGAAGTAATTTTAAGATTTTATGAACGTCATCCTACTGCGAGTGTAAGAAGAACATGTGTTCACTTAGAAATATTTTAATTGCCGATGAGGTTTGTTATACGGGATGGCGTTATCAATTTGCACAATTTTCATATCATACGTGGTGTGATGAAAATGACACTTTTGAAATTCGGTATTAAAGGGGATTTTCAGTAAATGTTTGGGCCGACATTGTTGGCCATTATTTCTACCGAATCGACTGGGAGGTGTTGAATGTCAAAGCTTTTTGGAAAATAGTTTTCCAGGCCCGCTAGATGATATTTCTCTTGAGCTACAAGCAAACATGTTTGTTTTAAAGGATGAAGCTCCTCCACATTATGCTCGGCAAGTGCTGGATTTTTTAAATCATCATCATTCCCGGGAAAATGGATTAGTCGTGGAAATGACGCGCCCATACCATGGCCGCCTCGTTAACTGGATTTTAATTTGGCGAGGAGAACCCCTAATGCCATTTAAATATTTTGGGGTGATGCTTACCCTTGCTTGGAGGTGAAAGTGACGGAGTCAAAAATGCCCCCCTTTAATCTAAAATCGACGGGTCTAAGCGTTTTTCTACAATCTTGACGCAGTTCCTGAAAATAGCTTTGTTTCGTTTTCATTTGGCCGTCTTGTATATAATTTTTCGTGGATGACATATTTAGGGTGGGTCAGAAAAATCTACCTCTTTGCCATCAAAAACATCTACTATACGACATAAAGTCAAGAAATCCTGGATTGTTCTGCAAAACGGTAGCAATTTTTCTCTTCAAACAATATTTACTGCATTATTTATTGAATCTTCTGATGCTGCCACAGTTCCTTCAAGATGGCGAATAACCGAAGACATAACCGTGAATAATTAAAATGCATATACTTATGCTGAATCTTCGCGAATTCTAGGATTGTTAAATATCCATCAAGCATATAAAATAGAAGTAGCATCACATTTGAGTGTAGGCGATGTGGATTACTTTTTACGGTTTCATCGCAAGTGTTCTGTTTTACCTGCTATCTACTAGCACAGAAAATATAGCTACATATTCTGTGCTAATAGTAACCTGCTGTAAGTGTAAATCAGTGTTGCCAACCTCTGGATAATTCCCCAATTTTTAGGTATTTCTTCTAGAATTTTTAATTCTGGGAATTTGGATAACATTTTCAAATTTACCTTCACATGGTGTTACTTCGTTGTGGACTGTATCGTTTTCTTTTTTATTGAATAATTGGAAACTTGTTCTTCCTAACTATATTTATTTAATTTTAATATACTATAGAGCAAAATATATTACATTCTGTTACTAGTGTTACAGCGTAGACATTATCATTACAATGGCGTCTCGATGAACTCTGTCTCTCTTTCGACCAGTTCGCCCGTTATCCCCACACGGCACACATTTGGCGCATGCGCTCTAACACATGGGGTATTTTTGTGTCGAAAACGAAGCAACAGTACAGATGCACCAGGAATTTATTAATTCGATAAAATTAAGAAAACAACAACCAATAATTTAAGTACAGCATTGTCAGTTGTTATCTGTGTTTAGTGGTTTATGACTTTTGTCACTTTATGTTCTATGGTTTTGATGCAGAAAATATAAAAAAGTGTAAATAAATTTCTGTCGTCAGCAACATTGTCATGGTCAGCAACATAATCTGTCGCTGTATTGTTTTAAGTTTCAATAAAATAAATATTTTTTTGAAACATTTAAAGAATAAATGTAATCAAAACGCGCCTTATGTGTATATTTACAATTCTTGAAGATAATGGTCAAGAATACATATTTGCATTTTCTCATAAGAATTTACTTAACTCAAGAATCGAGCCCCTGCGGGTAAATAAACGGGATGTTTCTGTCGATTAGCTGACATGAATAAGATTAAATAAATTTATTTTAATATAAATAGAGTATATTTAAATATTAAGGTCGTCGCCAAGTCCGGACCTGAGATCTGCGAACAAAGTGTAGAACTGATTGATAGCATACGTAATTTGCTCCAATAAACATCGGCATATCCGAACAGATCAAAGAAGTGACCCAATATAATATTAAAATATCTTTGGACGATGCTTCCCAAGCAAAAAAAAATTAATATTCACATGAAACGTATTATTATATGTATTATCCACCATATCGAATATAAGAAAAAATAAATTAAACTAAGTTTTATTCTGAGCTATATTACTTTTTCCTATGTTCCATATTAAATTATGCTGGCAGGGGCAGGTGGCTATTCAATTTCAGAGACTAAACTTATTTGGATGAAAACTCACCAATAAAAAATCTGCCCAAATCGATCGAGCATAATTCAGAGCAGATTCCCGTAAATTTATGACATGGTTAAATCTGTCGACAGTCCAATGGGCTGGACCTTGTTCTTGAGGGAATCCCCGTTCTGCATCACTGAATTCTGTGTTGATAGAATGATACTCATCTTTTACGGATGATACCCACAACCTGAGGATCTCTATACTTTTGTCAATGTTGTGATCGCTTCTAACCCTAAAAATATAATATATCCACTGCATTTGCAAAGATCCTAAATAAAACATTATGACTAAAATTTGATTGCGGGATTGACGGGATAGTATAAGAAAGCCAGTGGCGGCTCGTCAGTTAACGCACCGCTTCACCTAAAATTATCGGTTGTACAGGGTGGGCAAATTTCGATGTTTTTATAATGGACGTAAAATTAACCCTCCATTTTTTGATAAAATAAAAAATAAAAATTGTGCTGAATTGTGCCGGATTTGTGCTACATTGTGCCGTAAAAGTTTAAAGAAAAATAATAGCAATATTCCTAGAAAATTAAAATAGTGTTTTCCACGTTAAGGGGTCATAAAATTATGACCCGTTAACCTTAGTTTCTTCCCAATGCTTTCAAATTAAGAGGTGAAAGCTGGCAAGGTATTTTTATTTAGGCTGATGAAATTTCTTCTGGGCGAGTATTTTTCATTTTCCTCGTCCAGTCATAAGGTGTTGAAATAAAGTACCCGCTGTATATTATTCATGACATTTTTCGGGGCATTAACTTTCTATTGAAAAAATATATTTTTTTTTGAATGCTCATTGAATTTTGAATGTTTTTTGTCTCTTGCAATTTTTTGCCAAGTACCTATATGGTTCTTTGATATCAAATATTACTATGTATTAAATATTGTTAACTAAATAAAGCTCATGACCGTCCTTCCCCCCTAATAAGTGGTAACTATCTCAGGATAGCTTAAATAAAAAATGTTTGTATGAAGGACCCCTATTAAAATCGGTCGTACAATTTACTCTCATTTTTTTTATTTCGGGATCACCCTGTACATATAAATGATTAAAATATTGTATAGTTACAATATAAAAAGAAAATTTAACAAACTTGAAAACTCTTACGAGATACCAGAGCACAACCATTTTGTAACATATAAGATACGTTTGTGCTTATTATCTGTTCGTTTTTCCTCCAAACCAGCCACGTACCGCAGATGCTCTATTTAAAATTATTTTGAATCTAATAATAAATGTTATAATTTATATTTCGATATTAAACATTTCTGTTGCAGAACCGGCGTAACGCAAAATTCGCTACAATTCATCAGCCTTATTTACGGCGGTTGTTATGACACGGGGCGGCGTATAGCTGACCAGAATTAGCGGGGACAGCTAGAGAAAATAGAAAATACGTAGTTATTTCTTACTATAAAGTTGGCAACAAGAAGAGGCAGCACTGCTATGAGAATCTGTAATGAACTAAACACAAATTTTACATATTATCATTTGCGACATTATTTATGAGTTTCTTGCCGCAATGAAAAATATGATTTATATTATTTAATATAATATAAAAGTCTGTTCAAGCAAAGAATCCGGACTTTTTTTACTGTCAGGCATATTCGACCAGTAAGTTATGAATTTATTTTCAGTAAACATCATGCAAAGTAGTTGGATGAATGTTTCTGACAGTTTGGAACCAGTCTATATTCCTTGCTTGAACCATCGTCGGTTAAATCGCACAGCCGTGCTTTTTCTAGTCTGTTCCATTGTCTGCTTGCAGTGACTCATGACGCGGCAGTACACTATAGCACAAATGACGTAGTCGGACATAGCCGTCAATTGTTTTCACAAAAATTATGAATAAATGTCAAATATATATATATATATATATATATATATATATATATATATATATATATATCTGTTAAGGTATACGTTTCTGGTTACGTATCATTTTTAAATTGGTACCACCTAAAATAATAAGTATTGTGTTTTTATGGTGAATGTGTAAAATGTAAAATATTTAGACAAATTCAGGTGATTCGACAGACATTATAAAGTTGACGCGATTTAGCAGAGAATGCTTGAATCTAATATTCATCCCTCTTACAATTGCTGTTTACACTTGCTTAATAAATATAATAAACTCATTACTCATTACTCCATTCAGAGAAAACAAAAATAAAAATAAAATTTATGACTGCAGCACAGACTATTATTTTTTTGTTATTATTGCTTGTAATTTGAAATTTACCATTTTTTACATTAAATGTCTATACGCGCAGGGAGGCGTTGCTATTATAATGGTGCCAATTGCATGTTTTCAAACAGTTTTATTTTAATTTATCTATGGGGTTACTGTTGTTACTTCCGTGTCTGGTGTTCAGGTCTTCGCATGTTAAGAATATTTGAATTTGTCAAAAAGTTTCTATTTTATAATCCCGTTCGTGTTTTGTTGAAAATAATTACGTATAATAGGTGTTCTATGCGTGTTCAGGAGTTAAAAGTTCTGTGGCAGCCAGTACGATGAGGCAGGTGAGGCAGTAAAAATTTGAGAGTAATAATTTACATATAAGAATCACTAACTAATTAATTTATTACGTCCAGTAACAAACATTAGAATATATTGGCTATGTATATTTATAAATTACTGTAAACACACAAATGTTACACCAATAAAAGCATTAACGGTAAAAACTAATATGCATCTAAGGCATTCGTCATACCAATAACATATTAAATTAAAAAGATGGAGAGCAGATAGAGAGCAACACAATAGGTAGCCTATTGCGAGAGAGAGGCCCTTCAGAGGCATGCTTCATCCTCATGTCTAGATTAGAGTGCAACAGAGACTCTAATATATTTTTTGCTATATTAATATATTTAAAAGTTCAGTGCATTGTAATTAAAATATTATTGTCGTTTCTGTTTCTTTTTAGTTAAGTTTGAGATGTGTGTACTGTTGTTGTGTAATGTGAAATGACAATGTCCAGGGTCTCACGTACTACCGACGAACAGGAAATCGTGAGGAATATGTTAACGATATTAATATTTATTCAATAAATTAACACGCTTTTTCAACATTGACAAAAATGGTTATTCCGATTTAGAAAATCGTCGCAACATTTATTAATATTTCATAATAAAATTACTCATTGTATTATTTCAAACTGCAAATTAACATTGATAACTACAAGTAAATAAAATATTACAACGGTATTGGACGATGCGCGTAAAATAGAATAATACTTAAATTAGTTAATTTAAAAGTTCTGGAAAATTCTTACTTAAATGAATTTATTCGCTTAACAAAGTAGAGCAATTGCAAATAATCCTGTTTTGTATTTTCTGATTTACCTATAAATAATGATTAAGAGAGTTTCCAAAAAATGTTAATTCCGAGGTTAATTCTATAGTATTTGGAACTGACCTGGCCTTCTTGCCTTGCTAGTTTAAAAAGAGCCGCCACTGTAAAAGTTATCTGCGTAACTCCAAGGACAGAAACCTGACTTACAGATTTGGCAAACATTTCAAGTGAGAAGTTCTAGTATTAAATAAACTTTATAACCATTTTACATCGATAAGTTTATATTTAAAAAGAAAGTGGGTTTGTTAGTCCACGAGCCACCACTGGAAGCATTTAAAATTGACCTCTTATATATTCAGTAAATGCAAACAAATTTAAAACAATTTTTTTGTAGCGTGAAAAAAATATCTTGATTAGTAAACTATATTTTAGTCTCTGCGAGTACGATTAACTAAATAATTTATTTGAATTGCTTATTTTAAGATTAAAATTGGAGATAGATATTTTTAGCTCCTTTTATAACAGAAAATTTAAAAATTTCTAATATATTTGAAATATTATTAGAAAATAAGCGCGAAAGTAAAATAATTGTAGGCAACTTTAGAAAAATACTAAAACTAAACAATTTTTAGTAGGGGAAATAGGTGTTAGGGATCTTTTTAAATATACCTGTACACGTGTGTAAACAATAAACACGACAGTAATGGTTTTATTAGATTTATGTAGTAAAACTGGTCTTGACTTACCATAAAGAAATTCGGTTTTTTGGATAATTCAGTCTTTCTAAATTCGAGAGAAAGTATGGCAACGTGTGAGCTTTATTTCTAACTAAAATTGATATCACGATTGTAGGTTTTTTAAATTCGTCACTTTTATTTTTCACAGAAGGTACTATAATTAAGAGAAGACATAGTAGATTTTTTATGAAATTCATATCTACCATTTATGATTGTCCTTAACGCAAATCGCAATATCATTTGAATGTTAAGTACTAAAAACAAAACACTAACTACTGTATTTGGGTCGAATGATGAGCGGTACAGACGATTGTCCAGAACAATTCCAGCTGATCATAGTCGGCCATGTCTAGCAACGCGTAAATAAACAAAACAGCGGGAGTTTCAAATCTGACATATGAAAATTAACTATTCAGCATACATCATTCGCATAAGAAAAATTCTGAGAATAAAACAATGAACTTAATATTTAATATGTATTTTCCAAAATTCATATAAAATATATCAAAAATTTCATATAAAAAAATAACTGTTAACTGGCACATCACACAGACATTTAATTATTAATTATTATTATCACGATGGCTTCTCTTCTGTACTCTCCGGATTTTTCTGTTCCTTGATTTTCTTTTGTTGGTAACTTAAACTGGATTTATCAAAATCCAATGCCATTATACCTAAATCACCGCTGTATCTATTTTTAGCAACCTACAAAAAATAAAAAAGGAAGACAAATTATGTGACAGTTGAATAACCAATTACATCCCATTTATACAGTATGTCCCATTTTTCAGGTTAACACCTCTGGAAATCTAAGAAGGCTGTGGAATTTTGACAAACAACTTAACTGGTCGAATATTTCGAATAGTTTGAAATCAGTCCCTGATTTTTGTAGGAACAAGTCTAATAAAATGGTTAGTAGAATATATACAGCCTTCTTACATATTCAGAGGTGTTAACCTGAAAAATGGGACACACTGTATATCAACTGAAAACAAAAATAATTGAAAGATCAATCATATATTAAATATGAAAAACGTTATACATTTAGATTTAAAATTACCTGTAAGTACTTCTTGCCTCTGACAGAGGTCAACCTTTTGTCTTGAATAATCAATATATTGTCCGCTTCTTGGGCTGCCTTTGCTCCCCCAAATATGGAACTGGTACTCAAGTCTTCGTCGTCCCGTTCCTTTCTAGGATGGATAACCAATGTGACGTGACAGTTTTTTCGTGTTGCAAATTGTCTGAAAGATGCGATTAACGCGTCTTGCTTCCAAAAACGATCCATGTGCTTCGATTCGTCGGACATTCCTATCATAAATTGTACATTGTCTATTATCACATGAGCAATATCATAAACATAAGCTGCATGCTCGACGGCCTAAAACATAGAACACCATTATTAGTACAAATTAATTTCAAGGTTTTTAATCGAGAAATCTCACCTCCATTACAACTTTTATAGACTGTTGTCCATGAAACGTCATAAAATAAATAGGTAGCTTTTCAAATATATCTGCCCAGTAGTCGAATACTTGCAGGTTTTCGTCAAGAGGTATACCAGCCATTTGTTGTAACATCGTTCTTGCTAGCCTAGCGTTTCTTATTTCAAAACTGCCCCATAATGTGTTTACCTTAAAAAAAACATTTGTGTGACTTTTTATGCAAAAATAGTATAAATATGTGGATATTAAGGTCTTTAAAATATGTGCATGACGGCGAAGCCAGGGTTCTCGAAATAGAGCAAGTGTTTTAAAGACCAGGTATCAATGCTTTACGCAATTTTTTTTATTTGAATCATAAATACTGGTATTGATACTAAAAAATATGAAAATAAGTACTAATAATGTAAAATGGTTGACTTCTTGATGTGACATCGGTATACATGTTGTCATGAAAATGAGAAAAACAAAAATTAATATGCAATCTGTCACATAAGATTAATTCTTGTCACAACAGTTGTTACTGGTTGTATATTGTTTAAAAATGATTTCTAACATTTATTACTTAATTAGTAAAGCAGTATCACGATTAATATCGCAAAAATCAGAAAACGCTTATAAAAAAGAATACGACAAGTTCATCAAATAGATGGAAGAGCAAAAGGTAAGAGCAGCAGATGAACGAGTTGTGCTCGCTTACCTTCAGAAAATGTCAGAGCAGTACAAGGCGTCGACTATGTGGGCTTCCATTCGAAATTACAAAGTATGTTGAGGATAAACAAAGGGGTTGTTTTAAAATCATTTATGAAAGTGCATGCATGTATAAAGGCAATTAGCAAGAATGTAGCCAAGGAAGGCATATGTATTCAAGGAAAACAATTTGCAGAAGTTTTTCACAGATGCACCTGTCATTACTTATTTAAGATGTGAATTGTGCGACTTACATGACATTAAGGAAGAAGGAAGTATATTGCTTATTACTATCCGACCATCTAAAACAGTGAAGGCTTGACATTTTACTGTTGCCGAGAGTGATGGAATAAAATATGTGCATTTGGTGAAGCAGTATTTATCATTGTGTCCCCAAAATGTAAGTATAAACCGAGTTTTCTTATGGTATGACAAGGGGAAGTGCACCAATCAAGTGAGTGGTATTAATACATTTGGATCATGTCCCTTGCAAATTGCATGTTATCTTAAATTGGACGATCATGAGAAATACAATTGACATACGTTTCGACCATAGACCTTATAATTCATGGACCGGCCCTAAAAAGAGAGGTCTGCTGTCCTGATGTGTACAAGAGCGATGAAGTTAGTCCGGGCAAAAACAGATGTTCTATGACAGAAAAATATATAAACATAACCTGACAAAACCTTTCCTAAATAATTAAAACCTTCCTTACAAATTGTTATTATTAAAATCTCTGTCATACATCTGTCACTTACGGTTTTTGTTTTTTCCGGCCAATGATCTGTGGGTTTTTGCCCGGACCAGCTCTATCTCTATCGCACACATCTGAGCATCGATTTGTATAAGCAGAAAACGGTTTCGGGCGCGTCCATGATTTATAAGGTCTATGGTTTCGACATACGTCCACTACCATTACGGCGAATAGTGGCATGACAATCCAATTTCTATCCAACGACAAGTAGGATGGAAATTGGCAGGTGCGGTAACTGGTTATGTTGAAGAGAGTAATAACAATGAGAAGAATGTTTCAAACATTATTGGGAGTGCTATTAATGGAAGTGCAACCTCATTGACTTCCGAGAATGTTAGCAGTATTAATTTGAACAGAATTTCCTCTGATTTAAAAAACTGAAGTATTAATATTTCAAACAATACCAACTATACTTTTCACATTCATTTAAAAAATTAAGATTGCTGAATATTTGAATAAAGCTTTTGAAACATTTGTTAGTAATATTTAATTTGACACTACAAGATAATCCTGACAGATCAATAATTAAAAAGGTGACATTTAAGTTTCACGTTTCTCAAGTATGATTTTGCCATGGTAACTTTAAAACACATTCATTTTTAAAAGTTCGATTTAAAAAAGCTAAGATACTTTAAATAAGCAAAATAGGGTACTAATACAAAAAAAGATTAAATTACACACTTACTCCCTGCATAGCCAAATCTAGAGAATAATCGCTAATAAATGTGGTCTTCCCACTGCCTGTGGGACCTGTGAATACTGTCAGTTCGCCCCTACGATGTCCTTTTAGTATTTTATTTAGTGTAGGGTATCTCTTCCACTTTACACCTTGAACCTAACTACAATGTTACAACGAACTTAAAATAAAACAACGTAACTCTACCTTGTCAATATTTTGAAGGTCAGAAAGAACATCTGCTCTTAAACTAGCAAATGTCGTTATAGACTTATGCCACATGGGTTGGGAAGATGAAATAATTGTTTTAAAGTCTTGATTTTCATCTAAATGTGGAAGTTTCTGTTTATCGGTTGGTCTAAAAATATGCTTCAAAATTAAAATTTGAATAACCACCAATGTGATTACTGATTATTGGAGCGTGGACTTTGAGTAAATAAAAGCAGCAAAATGAAGTAAAAACATTTTCTTATCTTTCTTTTAGTCCTTCTTGAACTATTGACGTCCAGTTGTAAAACCTATTAATATCATACTCACACCACGATAATGTACATAAATGAATTGGTGAATTGTGTAGCTACTGTTACTAAAGCAAAGCGGTAAAGTATTTTAGCATAGAAATTATACCAAAAGTTCACGCTCTAATACTGTAGACAAAATTAATATAATGAAAAAAAAAAGAAACATGTACCTTATAAGAAAACACCTGTTTTCTCCTAACTTTTTTGCAAAGTGCCGGGCAGCCTCCCAGGATTTAGTATCGTTTCCGAACCAAATGACTAGTTTCTTAAACCTTTCTAAGCTGGGTAACACATACTGAGGCAAGTTATTTACACTATTTGGCAAGCATACAATATTTGCACTCACTTTCGAATTTAAAAGAACTAGAAAATCAGAAATATTTGGTACTAAAATGGCTGTATCTTTACTTTTTGGTACCCTTCCAGTTAAAATGCCTCCATACACTATACTAGGTAATACTGTGTCATCACTATTTAGAAATTCACTTTTCCTATAGCCAACCACTTGGTTTTCTACATTTTCCAAAGGAAAATATATTGAGGTTTCATCTGGTGCTACTCTGACGTCCATGTTTGATAATGTATTATATTCAATCGCCTACAAAAATATATTTTGTAGTCACCTACCAATGGTACACTGTTGAATTTGAGTTTGAGTACTAGTAAAGAAAACATATTTGTATTTTTTAAAAGGAAAGTTTTTGATTAGCTCGATGTAGTAAATTTGGAAAAAACCATACATAAGAAATACTGGTGTGATATAAAAAAAATTAATACACAAATTACCATAAATCTTTACCACTCAAAAACTGCTTACTGGAAGATAAAATTTTCTTAAAATATCCTGAAATGCATGATTACTGAAGGATTTTAATTCTTTTGTATTTTTCCTGATATCGCTAAGAGATTCCTTAAGTCTTTTTATATTTGTCTCTCCATCTTCTACCTGCTCTTCGTCAGCTTTATTTTTTGATTTAAATGGCTTATTCGTACCAAGAGCCATAAAATTATTCCACTGGCCAGTTCTCTTACAAAATGTACACATGAACATACCTACAGAAATTAGATGTTGAATTAAATTTGCTGAAACACTACGTACTAGCTACATATTACTTAAACGTATTTATATTACAAACCTGTTGTTTTGTTAATGTAAATTTTGGCTGTAGGCTGTTTGGCATTATTACAAATTTTGTTGCAAAAAGAACATTTTGCAATAAAACAAGTATATCCATCTTCATAAGCTATATTATTTGCTTTCAAAGTTTTTCTTATTAAGGCGGTCGATACTTCCGGAATATTTTCCAAATTAACATCATAATATGTTCTAACTCTTATATTAGGAATGATTTTTAAAATATTTCTTTCTATTTTAAATTCAACAGTTCTTCGTCGTGCCAATTTTAACAAAAACATTTCATAACCTGCAAATATAAATACACTTTCTTCTTCTTCTCTTATTCTTCGCATTTTTACTGATCAGTTAAATATAATTACATTTTGTCCAAATTTTCATTATTTCGAATACAAATAAGTTCATTACTGATCTTGATCGCAATCTACTTATCTTTGTAACCTACTTCTCTTTGGTTTTTAAGTTTGTCATTGTTACTTTTTTTCGTCCAATGATCTGTATACACTGAGCACCACAGTATAGTACACTGTGCTGAGCACAAACCTAGAAAAAATATCTAGGTTTGTGTCTGTGAGGGTTGCTATACTTACGGATTAATTCTGTTGGTTACACTGCATTGTAATCTCAGCATACCATTGAATCCAAATGAATCCAAAATGGAATGTTTGTAATTGGAACAAAGAAATCACAAATTCTTCTTCTTCTTCAGGTTTCCTCGGAAAATGAGTCCTGCAACTCCTGCAACCTGCAGCTCGTCTGGGATGTCCCGTTTCTTCCGAGGGTGGATTTTTTTTCTTGCCACTTGTGTCTTGCTTCTTCTTATCTTGGGCGGTCTTTACAGTTCTATCCGATACATTTACTTTGCTTATTTTTTATTTGTTTCTTTTCTTTTTTCCTATTTTGAGAGAGAGATTTACGAAAGAGGGTTAGTAACAGATAGTATAAGCAAAGGTATTATTCTTTTCGCTCCAGGACAACGGCAGAGCATTACACACCCGAAATGTTGCCTCGGATAAGTGTTCCAGAGGGATGTGGATTGAATAATAGAAGGATTTGGATATCTGATTTTGTTTGCTTATTTTTTTGTCAGTTTGTATTGTATTTTTCCCCCTTTCCCTTCCGATGCCTTATAGCCTTTTGTTCTACTTTTTTTTAATTATTTTAATTTCTTTGTTCTTGTTTTTTCTTTCTTTCTTTCTTTGTTAAAGAAAACAGTGGTTATGATTTAGGAATTCTGTTAATTTTTTAAAGCCCTTCCAATTTAGTTTTGCCAATATTTGTTTTATGTTAGTATAGGCATGTCAACTTTACAGGTGTTCCCTAACTCAAAATATATATATCAATTTCCAAATTCTTGTTTATCTTAGTTTCAAAAATTAAATGATCTAGATTTCCCAATTATCCACATTTACACCAAGGATTCTCTGTCACACCAATTTTGTTTGTGTTCATCAGTTAAACAATGCCCAGTTCTCATTCTTCTTATAGTAGAAATATGTCTTTTATTGGTGAATGGAAATTTGTTAAACCACGGTGGTTTGGAAAAGATTCTTGTATTTCCCTATACCATTTCCCTTTATTTTTTGTTTGCTCTTTCCATTCATTTTGCCACTTTCTGTTGAAAAGTTTTCTGTAATACATAATCATGTCTGTTTTGTCGGTTTGTATCTTAAATTTGTTTTCCGCGTGTTTCCCTGCATTTGCTAAATTGTCGCTATTTCGTTTCCTTCAATTCCCGTGTGCCCAGGAATCCACGTTAGTTGTATTTCGATATTAATTTCTCGCGCATCTATTATTAATTAATTCTCTTTTTAGTAACGTGTAGTAATCTATATATTTGTTTTATTGTTGTTCCTTTTGCTATTTTGGTAGACTGCTTTGTAATGCGTATTTTTTTTTCGAAACATATACTCCTATTCCTACTTTATCGTCGTCCGGGTTTCGGGACCCGTCGCTGAATACGTGCATGTGGTTCATGACAAACCTTTTTAAGTTCCGTACTGTTGCTTCCCCTTTTTTTAATTTAAAATTTTGAAATTCAACTTTTTGGACCAAATATTTATATTCTCTACTGCTAATGCTTCTATATTGTATCCACTAATTAATAATACTAGATCATCTGCGTATGCTAATATTTTTATATGGTATCTAGTTTTTTGCTGCTTACGTAAATATTAAATAACAATGGACTTAGAGGCGATCCCTGCGCCAAGCCTTTAGATTATATTTTGTGTCCTGAAACCTTTCCCGTATTTTCTTTGATATAGATATACCGATTGTCTAGCATTTTATATATACAATTGCAAATGTAATTTTTTGTATAGTTTGCCCACTTACATTATTAAATAACAATGGACTTAGAGGCGATCCCTGCGCCAAGCCTTTAGATTATATTTTGTGTCCTGAAACCTTTCCCGTATTTTCTTTGATATAGATATACCGATTGTCTAGCATTTTATATATACAATTGCAAATGTCTCCTGGAAATTGTAATTTAATTAATTTTTTGTATATTTTGCCCAGGTCTACATTATCATATGCCGATTTAATGTCTAAAAATACCCTAACCGTCTTCATGTTTCTGCTAAACCCTAATTGTACCCAGGTGGTTATGTACGCTATGTTATCGACTGTACTTTTTTCTTTCCTAAACCCATTTATTAAATTTGGAAATATTTTTTTATTTTCCACGTGCCATTCTACCCTTTCTTTTATTAAGTTTTCCCACACAAGATGATAGCGCTATTGCCCTATAATTTCACTGTGCTGTCTTTTTTGTCCCTTCGGCTTTTTTTCTAATTCCGTATATTCTAAGTGTGTTGCATTTTCCGTGTTTTCTTTTTGTATTAGGTTAAAATCAGCTCTCAAGCTGAGGGGCGTGAGATTAGTTAAAATCTCTTTGTTCGGTATTTTATTGAATTTTTTTTCTATCATTGTATACGATATTATTTTAACCATGTTCCAGATTTCCTTCGTGTCGGTGTTTCTATTTGCTTTTGCGCAAAATTCTTTATATTTATTTACCTTTTTTTGTTTTACTATTTTTTTTATACCGCCACTCTTTTTTTTAATTCTACAAAATTTTCTACAGTTGGATTGTTCCTAAATTTGGTAGTTTCTGTTTTTCTGTCAGTTTAAATATTTATTTTTCCGAGAATAAAGGAATGGAATATCTATCCAAAAGTTGTTATACAAATTTTCAATGTTTGGCAAATTAACAGAGTCGTTACTATAAGCTTGTTGAAAAAAATTGGCGAAAGAGTTGCATATAGTTTCAGGATCAGTAATTAAGTCACCGTTAACCACAAAACTATTCGGTTTATTAAATATATCAGCAACCTCCGTTTGAGCTTTAATCGTTGATACCTACAGACTTCATAGTTTCTGATCTGGCTTACAATGTTAAGTTTTAAACTGAAACAACTGTGTGATCTTGAATGAATAATAAATATATTTTGAAAACAAGTATACATTAATTTATTACAGCTACACCAAAATATACCGGTTCAGACCTAATATTAAGAATAAATTAAATGTGCTCTATAAATCCATATTTATAGCTATACGATTATTTCCAATTCCAATTTTAGATGGCCCATCTCAATTTATTTATAATTATAAGTACAAAACTACAGACTTGCCCGCTCTCATTAACTCTCCTTTCTTATACAATAAACCAGATTCATGTGAAAACAAAATCAGATTCAATGTTCACGTCCCATGGTGTTTCGAACATCTCCGACGGCAAACTCACGCAATGAGTTGATTTGAAGTCTTTCATATACTTTCTGGCCTGAAACAAATTAATTAAAAATGTATGACACTACTTTATGCTTTTATCTCAAATCGAATCAGTTTTATTTACCAAAAATATTGCCATTTTCGCTTTCTCATGGCTGCTGAATTCCTCGCCAATTTTCATTGGGTAACTTTTTGAATATTCAGACACGTAAGACTGTAGCAAAGACTGACACATGTTCTCATCGACGGAATATCTATTCAAGAGGTCATCTGAAATGTTTGTAAATTAAAAAATTTGTTGCTGATATTTATTGAAGACAAACCTTGGGATCCCTGCGTTACCGACAAATAATCAAATAGTAAATTTGTTTGAGTGTCATCGAAAATGCAAGGGTATCTCTGACGAAGAAGTTTAACCAATAAATGATTTCCTCGGTTTGAGGACAGATCATTCTCTCTGAAATAAAAATATTTACAACCTCGATAATTAAAAAGGGGGTCAGTAATAGGTACTTACTTAAGACAGACTACTTCATCGTCTGTGCGTCTTATCAGTAATACTGGTCCCGAATATTTGGAAAGTTGTTCGAAGATATTAAGATTAACATATTCCTTAATTGCTAACTTCACAATGGACTCCCACCAACTAGGCATATGGTTAATAGCTAAGGGTAAAATATCATCAAATGTAGCATCCAGAATCTAAAAAACAGGTCTTAAAATGTTTCTAAGAAAAAAATATACACATATTTGTTATTATTAACTTTTGCAATCACCATAATAAATGAGACCTGACGCTTTTATTCTTAATTGTAAAAGTATTTAAGCAAATTCGAATCATTTTTTCTACTATTCCTATTCATGAAGTCATGTATGCTCTTTAATATAAAAAAAATAGGAACAAATAGTTGCCTATATTTATTTAGATATTTTCATTTCATTCGAAAAGAAGGTTGAAAAAGCAATCCCTAATAAGCAGAAATGGGCATATGTCCAAAAAATAATGTAAATTTTGAAAACCATTTAATGATTTCATTATTTAAATAGTTTTAGCTGAATATTTTTTTTATTTTAGATATTCATTGAATGCAACCTTATTTATTGAGTCATTTCTTTAAGATACCTAGAAAATTTTGCATCACAACACATATTACTTCACAAACTGTTTTATACAACGCTTTATTGGTAATACAAATAATGTATAAGATTACGCACGTAGTGCACTTTTGAATATTTTTTGTCAAATTGATTTTAAAAAAAATGCAATTGCAGCAAATACACATGCGCGAGACCGAAACGTTCCATTTCTATTGGTTGTGAGGAATTGACGGATCCACCTGTTCCTTCTGCAGCACTATCATGGGTGTGCGAATGGAAAAATTTCAGTACATATTTCCGCTAATTTAATTATGAATGTAATTTATTTGTTAATGGTTTTTTGTTTTTAAGAATGGAGAATAATTCAAGCTCTACAGTTATCGTAAATGCCCTAATGTAACAAGTGTTGAAATAATATGTAGTTCATTAACAATAATGTATGTGAGTAGTGTATATGTATAATGTACTAAAGAGTGGCAAAGAAGTACAACTGTGAAACGGGAAATAGTGGACACCACAAAACATGTGGAAACTCGCGGAAAAAACGTGATATTCAAAAAATGAGCTTCCGACAATAAAAAAATTGGGTTGCTATATTTTATAAGATGAAACTTTACCTTGAAAATATAGAAGGGTACTTTTGCAAATTATGCGAGGCATATGGTATGTGAATTTCCGTATAAAATGGAATTAAACAGAGTATACTGATAGAAAAAGACGAAATAATGATATGGAAGAAACTATTTAAAATAAATATTAAAAGGTCAGAATGTAAACCAAAGAATATATTACACTTTGACGAAACATGGATAAATGAAGGACATAAGGAAGGCAGTACGATACGTTATAATAAGAGTTAATGTGTGACCGTGCTAATAACCAATAGTGAATAGTGTGTATGTATAGTGCAATGTATTCTAAAGTATTTTGTCCTTGTGGATGCGAAATTCGCGAATATTTGCGAGATTTATTTAATGGCAGAGAATTTAAAGTAAACTGTTAAAGTGCTACGTTCACTCGACATCAACTTTTGGTTATTTTGTGTGCTTTGACCTCTTCTCAAGTGGCATGTCTAGATAACCATGTCCCTCACAACCCTCACCTCCCGCACTCATCTATGTGCTGTGAATTAGTCACTCTCTATTATTTTCGACTTTCAGTATTTGATAATACAAGATAAAAACTTTAAATTTGGAAATAATCCTATCATTCTTATTACATAATGTCCCAAAATTGACAAAAACCGTTATATCACTGTATCTAATAAAAATAATGGATGTTATGGAATACAATTATTTTTAATGTCTTTTTTGTATATTTTTTATATCCAAGTGCGTTCAAATTTAATTCACCTATGAACTGTTGCTCCTTACACACTTCGCCCGTCTCACTAGTCCACAAGTCAGTGATGAAATAGACACTCTTCAGGTTTTCAGTGGTTGTGTTTAGTGAACCCTCTCATTTTTAATATTTAATAGTACCAATTTTAGTTACATTCTATAATTTGTTTTTATTTAAAAATATATATATATATTTTTTAAAAGTACCTACACGTATTTCTTATTGCATAGTAAATTTTAAAAACTTATCTTGAAATATTCTGCTGATTTATTTATTACACCTATATATTTGCTCATATTGATATATTAATCTCATGTCAATAATTTAAGTAAAGGTATTTGATGTTAGATTTAAAAAAAACTATAAATGGTACTCACGATTGCTTTAATTTCAGGATAATTCATAGCAGCCCAGGTCGCAGGATATCCTCCAATGCTCCATCCGAACAACATAATGTTCTCCAGTTTAAATCCCAATTTGTTAATGGCAAACTGAATTACAGCATCAATTGCATTTTGCTCTTGAGAAGGATATGGTCTTCCCTAAAAACAAGAACTTATTTCAATATTCTATTAATTTGAAGTAACTTAACACTGATATCTACCGTGCTACCCGCAAATCCAGGATGATTCCATCCCAGGACAGAATATCCAGCTTCGATAGGTGTTACTGCTATACCAATTTCATAAAATCCTGCATTACCTTCACAGCAAATAACCAGAGTATTGCCATTAGGTGAAGCATTTCTCCGATTAATGAACATTGTGTCTATTTCATTGTTATCTGCTGTTAGTATCTTAAAGCGTTCTCCTCTATAAAGTTCTATTAACCTGGATCTTCCTTGCAATAAACTTTGTTCTAAAATAATATTTGTAGACAAAATATACATACTTATCAACATTTCATTAGCAAATACACACATTCAATACATAGTACTCACCTAGTATTATCTGAAAGAATCCAATTGTACCAGGATAAATTAATCTAATACCAAATGTATGAATAGCCACATATGCTATAATTTTATATGGGATATTTACGATATATTGTACAAAGCTGTAATGAGAAGCTGACTTTCTAACAGGATAGCGTTGTCTAGTTACACTAAAAAAAGTATTAGTTCATTTTCATCTAGTACTGTCCATTTTATTTTAAAATATTCTCAAGAAAATACGTATAAACATTGAAAATTTATAAAAAACTTACTTATTACTGTCAGGTGTGTATTCAATGGGCCATGCAGCAAAGTCAAAATCGTACATATTTAATTGTTGTTTTACTGCCGGCGTCATATGTTTTTGGGCATCTTTTAAGGTGGAAAAAAAATTTTGATAAGTTGGATTTTGCGCCCGACTTAATCCCCTGAAGCAGAATGACACAACTAAAATGACTCCCACACTCGTCACAAGTTTGCTTAATGTAATTAATCCTTCTGGTTCAAAATAGCCCCTTTGATAGAGAATTCCCACAAGAAATGGTGATGTATAAACTCCGAATTTCCACATAACATATAACTAAACAGAAATTCATATGTAGCAACTCAGACATATTAATTTGTATAAAACATACCGAATTTATAACTTGGTCGCCCCATTTTTCAAGTGTGCTTGGTTGATAAATTTTCTACAATTAATAAGTGATCAGAAAATTGACAAATTTCATAAAATGAATAACTTACCTCTACAGGCCCATTACCATAAATTTTAATTAATTTTGGCGAGAACATATAATCCCAAACTGTTTTTATTGATGACATTTTGATGTAAATTACAGGTTATAAAAATCTGACAACACAATTTTACATTTAGAGGAGTTTATGTTTATACCGTTTTATATGTTATGTAAAAGTTGAATAACTTGCAGTTTTATATTGGCTACAAAATTAGATTATTCTTCAATTAAACTTAATTACAACACAACTACTATAAGAGTTATTTCTTGTGTCCAGTGAAATGAAAATAGACAATATTTTATATTTTCTTCCGTCTCTTGCTTGCTTGTTGATTTTGTTGTTCATATATTCGTTTTGTTTGACTGTAGACAGTAAAGTAATCTGAAGTAATCTATGGACGTTATATGTTCTGTGCTATGGACTGTAGTTGCTCACACAATTCACTATCTCTAATCTCACAATATCTAAAAAAGACTCTTATCTGTTCCGAGTGTTGTGACTGTTTTGGTGCTTTTGCTTGCGAATGTACTATGACCTTCGAATATACCACAAACCAAAACACACCACAACCACAGTAAAATGACGATTATCGTTATCGATGATGAT
This sequence comes from Monochamus alternatus, assembly GCA_037114965.1. Taxonomy (NCBI): domain Eukaryota; kingdom Metazoa; phylum Arthropoda; class Insecta; order Coleoptera; family Cerambycidae; genus Monochamus; species Monochamus alternatus. Next base: position 114,286,301 of record CM073426.1, read on the forward strand.
TCTGTATCGATATAGTTCTTCTGCTTTTCTTGGAAGTTGGACATGTTAGATTATAGGTTCTTTCCTTTGTTTTTCAGTGTAGTGTAAATTACACTACGCTGAAAATCAGCTGTTCAGGGCAGTGCAGAAGTGGTGCTAGAATCAAAGGAATAACGAAGTGTAGTGAGATGGTGTAGTCAGCGAACAACCATGCGTGTACAGTAATAAGATTAGGATATATTCTAAATTTGAAAGATGTTTCCTAACTAATATTAATTATGGACGTCAAAGATGTTTTTTGTGATGATGACTAGACAATAGATTAGTAGATCTTCATTCAAGCTCGGCTAGCTCGAGTAATAGTGGTGATGAAGTAGAAACATTAGAAACATTAATCAGTTCTTTATTTAAAAGATAAAAACGAAATTAAATTAAACAATTATGTAGAAGAAATTGCACCTAAATATTCTGATAGTTTTTAAAATATGTTAGAATAAATAAAACTTGATTATTTATTAGTTCTTACAAGAATTGTGAAATATTCAAAAAACTTTCAGATTTGTTAAAGATAATGCAGGTTTTGCTGACTGCGCATGTCCAGTGCATTTACTGAATTTCACTCCTGCTCAGCCTGGGTGTAAATAAATTACACTAGTGTAACTAGCACTGGGGCAATAGAATAAAAAAGTCTGGTGGAAAATACAATACTCTCTTGCAAAGGAACGTTTTCGGGCTATTCAGTGCAGCTGGTGCTACACTTTCTGTGCAGAGGAATAGATCTTATCTTATCTATGGTTCAGACATATATGTAATACTACCACAGTCTATACTACTCATAGACCTTATAAAAGGTCTATGATACTACTATTACGGCTTCTCTCTTGGGAAAGCGTCTGCAACACAAACCTAGAAAAAATATAGACTGTGCCAGTGTCATATTGCCGGCGACCGCTAATTCATGGCTGCCTTAGAACCGTTTTGCACACAAGAGAATTCTCCCGAAAATTATAACATTATTGGCAAATCTTTGCGAAGAATTTTTATTAAAGTTTGTATGTATATTTCAGCTATCTACGTTACTTTACAAATTGCCAAACTCGAGATTTGCGCAAATGCTGCTGCACTTTCTCGATTATAGTCATAAAAATATAGAACATGTTCTATATTTTACGAATAAAATTTTCCATTAAATTATTGATATACTTCTCGTATGTATAAAACATCTAAAAAGTTTCACGAAAATTTTTAGCAAAATTATGAGATAAATTTTTGCTATAATTCTTGTGTGTGTAAAACGGTTCTTAGAAGGTCCAGAATCACTAAAACTTACTTCTTTCATATTGCAATGCAGCCATCATATTTGCACAACCGCCAACATAAAGTAAATAAAATATCCATTTTCTGGACCGTAAGACCCTAGGCAACGCGGGACCTGTCACGTGACCTATATCATGAACCGACGTAGTTTATATTTTTTCTAGGTTTGTGGTCTGCAAATATCCTATATCTCTATATCGCTTTTTTCTAGTGCACTTGTTGCTTCTGCGCATGCGTCGACCTGATTTTTGCTATTGCGCAAACTCGAAACTATACATTGTATGGTTTTCTATGTATTTGGAACAAACCTTATAACGCAACATAATTTAAGATTTGACATAAAAATATATATGTATTCTCAACAACACTGAAATAACAACCAAGACGTAACGGAAACGAATACCAGAACAACAATTATTATACCAAAATACGAAAATAATTCCAGTAACATAAAAACAATAACACGGGACAGATACACTTCTACAATACAAATAAAAGCCGAAATTTTCGATAAAAATACTAGTGACATCACTCGTAAGTTTTGGGGCTGAGCGGAGCTCAAAAGAATAAATAAAGAGGTCTGACAGGCGAGGAAGGGAATCAGATCAGCAGTATGTTATGTTGGCAACACAAACCTAGAAAAAATATAAACTGTGCCAGTGTCATATTGCCTGTGACATATAGAATTCTACATATCGAAATGTTTCTATGCAGTTTTTGGCGTACAGTGTGGTTTCTTCTTTTATCTTGTATCTCGTTAGTGTTATTCTTTGTGTATTTTTGTGGGTGTTATTGTTGGAACATGTCATGTTTTATAAGGGCCTGTAAAATTAACCAGCATATAGTACGAAATAATTCTCCATATCCAGAATTCAATTTCATTTCAATTCACAATCAGCTAAGCCTTTTTGCTCCGCCATTGCTAGAGGCACAAAACAAAATATGGCACTGATCATGAATAATCCATTCGCGCAGCTTTTAGCGCATTCCAGTCATCATAATATAAAATTACATTTCAGTGGGTTGGCAACCTCATCTCTTTAGGCGCCTATGGTATGGAAATGGAATTCAATAGGGCAATCATATATTCTGTGGGACAATCCAACGAACTGTCAAATCACTTTTAAAATGGCGGCTGTAGGACAAACAACTCGACATATGACAAGCAGAAATTTGTGCTTTTGTGTAGAACTTTTAGTTATTGGTCTGTGTGAAGAACTGTGTGTTTTGCTCATTATATTTTATACCTATTTCGGAATACCAAGTATAATTCAGACTATCATAATGGTTTTGTTTTGTTGTGTTATGAATTGTTGGAGTAGAGGACAGCGAGAAGATCAAGTTAGATTTTTTAGGATTCCTGTTGCATTGAATTATAGACAGAACTGATCTCAATGAACTCTCATATAAGACGGCAAAAGTGGCTTAGTGCAATAAAACAGCAAGACCTAACTCAAGAAAAAATTAAATACAGTGTACAAGTTTTAAATATATTATTTATAAATAGGTACCTAAGTTCTTTTTTCTCTCCAACTAGTAGTATAATTACACCCCCGCCAGTCCTAGCAATTCAGGGTCCTGGAGAATACTATATATAATATTAATAAAAAAATATATTGATAACAATATTGGCAGTTATATATAATTAATTAGTAAACTATTACAGAGGTACGTAATTTAATTTCAACAATTATTTATGCATAGATACATGGCAGACTCGCACAACAAAACAAAACCATTATGATAGTCTGAATTATCCTTGGTATTTCGAAATAGGTATAAAATATGAGCCAAACACACAGTTCTACACAAAATCACAAATTTCTGCTTGTCATATGTCGAGTTGTTTGTCCTACAGCCGCCATTTTTAAAGTGATTTGACAGTTCGTTGGATTGCCCATACAATGACAATTACATTTGAAATCCGTCAACATAAAGAAAATAATTCATTGTTCTTAATCTTTGATCTTTAACACTTGACTTGAGTTTTGAATATATAAAATAGAAAGATAGGTATAAGACATATGGTTTAAAACACAAAAAATATATTAAGTACGAAGGAGGATGTACTTTACTGTTGAAGTGATAAGTAACAGAAAAATCAATTTTCCAGAGTAAGGCATAAGTTTTGTATGGTGTAAAATTTGTTAGGTATAAAGGACCTTGTATTTTATTGTTGAAGTGATAAAATAGTAAAAATCAGAGGATGGCCGAAAACGATATTATTTTAAAGTACAGAGATGGTGTACGAACTATAATATTTAATCGACCAGATAGAAAAAATGCAGTATCTTCAAGCATGTATCAAACTATCAGTAATGTGTTAAATGAGGATGCTATAGATGATAGGATCGTTGTTACTATAATAACTGGATCTCATAGCTACTTTACCAGTGGTAATGACTTGATAGAGGCTGTGTCACAAGAAATGTCTGTCAATGATAGGTTAAACATAGTGAAGACTATGATTAATGCATTTATAAATTATCCAAAATTGTTGATAGCTGTTGTTAATGGTCCAGCAATAGGAATTGGAGCAACAGTGGCAGCTTTATGTGACATTGTGTATGCAACAAATAAAGCTGTTTTTGATGCACCATTTGTAAAATTAGGATTATGTGCAGAGGCAGCGTCTAGTTTTACATATCCTCATATCCTTGGAAGAAGTAAAGCTTCCGAAGTACTATTATTAAACCATAAATTGAGTGCACAGGAAGCATATCAATTTGGACTAGTTTCTGATATTATTCCTCACTCGAAACTGAATAAATTTATTGAGAGTTTACATAAGTATGGACAAATTCCAGTGAAAAGTCTAACAAAAAACAAGCAATTAATTATAGCCAATTATAAACCAGTTCTACATGAATGTGTCGACAGGGAAATGGAGCAGTTGTTTGAATGTGTGGAATCTGAAGATTTTGCTAACGCCATGCTAACATTTGTAAATAAAAAAAGTAAATTATAAGGCAATTATACTTGCTACTGCTGAAATTATTTTTAAATTTGAAGGTCATAGAATAAGGCTTATATAGCTGATAACTGATATTAAGATAAGATAGCTATGTATATATTAATGCTATATCTACATATTTGAATATTTGTATGTACTAGGTATATGTACAAGTAGTATGCATATAATAAAAATATACTTATTTTAATTACACTTGAGTTTTATTTTAAGAAAAAATAAAAATTGTTATATGAATTACTCTCACAATTTAAGAATTTACACCCCAATTTTTTTAAGTATAAATCGGGATACCTTGCAAAAAATATATTTTATTTAGTTTTAAATTACATACCCCTACAACAAATACCTAGATATAGAAGTTTATCAATAGACTACTATAATAAGGAGAATTATTATTTTTTACTTAGACTTTACTTACTTATAAAATGTAGTAAGGAAACCAATATGTGAGTGGGTGTTTGAAGCATCGTTTGCCAAATTGAACTGGCTGAAAGAAGTGGTGATTTGCAATCTTTTCAACCCCAATAACACTCTTAACTGCATATTTTTTTTTTATTTCAATTTTTTATTGGTGTTTTCATCGTTTGCCAAATTGAACTGGCTGAAAGAAGTGGTGATTTGCAATATTTTCAACCCCAATAACACTCTTAACTGCATATTTTTTTTTATTTCAATTTTTTATTGGTGTTTTCAAAAATCTCAAAATTCAGTATTTAATCTTATTCAATTTAAAGAAAATAATAATGGTGTAGGTACGAAGGCGTAGAAACGTTTTTTAAATTTTATTTTTGTCGAGTTTATCTATACGAAATTTCTAGAAAACGTGGAGTTTGAACACGTGGATCACCTCAGATTTTACATCTTTACCATTTTTTTACAGGCATCATTTTAGACAGGTATTAATAAAATATTTACAATATAAATCACAAGTGTTTACGTAGCTGTTAAATATTATCTCTATAAAAATGTTAAGGGACAGAAATTACATTTTTGGTTTAATTTTTAATTGATTAGAGCTTACGAATTTATTCAAAACAATTTTATTGAGTATACCATTGTCGATTTCGATAATGTAACCACAGAACATGTAACTAGACTTATAACGGTATAATAGCATTGTTTATCCATTACAAAGACAATGATAATAGTAACTGATATCACAGTCTATATATTACAGTCGCTTCATGCCGGCTCCTTTGATCTTTGATGAGTTTCATGTCGAGGTTGGTCGAGGTCCCAGATTTCATTTTTTTTAGACGACTGCGCATTTAACCGCGCTCTACGGGCACGGTAATTTGTCAAGAAATAGATTTTCTGAATTTATTGATTTTCACACATAAGGATAAGTCTGTACTTATCTTTGCAATTTAGATTTAGAAGGTAAAAATGCAGAGTAACAACTTATTAATAGTTTTATACAACTGTAATAAGTTTGCATTAAGTTAGATTATGAAACAAAATATTGAAGGACATCTGGTTTTAAATATACCTTAAATGAAATATCACACTTAAGTAAAGTGCTGAGGGCTGACTATGAATTCCGCCCTTAAGAATGAGTATTGTTATGATATTCTTACGTATAAGCCTGAAGGTCCCTTACGTATTTCATAAACCACAACACGTGAGCCGTGAGGTAAGGCGACAAGACACACTCTCATATTCATTGAGGGGCCGTTTATAGATTAAAATTCAGATTATTTCTCGATCTGTTTGTTTTAATAACTGTTCGCAAATTTTTTAAATGTTTTCATATTTTTATTTTTACAATAGAGAAGTTTGATGACTTTTATGAAGCTGACAATGAAGTTCAAGTTAATCAAGTTCCTAAAAAATTGATGATAGGTTTACAAAATCTTGAAATGTTTGATGAATTGTAATTCCAGGGGTGGTATAGATTTCGAAAAAACTGTGTTACCGTTAACTTAGAAAATATAGGAATCGTAGTTTGCCAATATCACCAATATTAGAACTTTGTGTAGAAGTAGCAGTCAGATTTTATGGTAGTACCTAACAGTTTTTAGATAGGTAGGTATTCCATATGCATTTTTTTTTTAACTTTTTGCTGTCTTATTGTGATGGTAATATTAAGCTTTCGTCTTTTAAGAAAAAATATTTTTTGATAAATAATATGTACCTAATTATATTTTCAACATAATATCTCTATTTTACATTTTCTCAGCTTTCTCTCAATTGTTTACAAGGAACGCTTTGAGAACCCTGTTAAAATTGAAATCTTTCAAGTTTATTTGTAAATTTTAAAGTACAAACAACCAACGGATTTTCTACTCTCTAATCTTTTTCTTTAGTTATTAGTTGCACTAATAATAGTTTATCTTATTCGATAGTCACAGGGTTTATTCCAATTTTGAAAAATATCATGCTGATATCCACTCAACATGACATAAATTATAATGATGAAACTTACAGTAAAATTTACAATCGTATTTACACAAGTAATAAATAAATAAAATATTTATACATCGCGCTACATGGCTACATGCATACGGTTAGTACTACAACTAATCAGATCAGCCGCATACATAAATGTTTCCAATACAAATTCGGCAGCTCGCCATCTCACCTATGGGATGGTCGGATGCTGTTTATGAAACAGGGTGAAACAGGTACAAGTGTGAGTCTTGAGAGACCCTTAGGCAAGTTGCCCTCAGCTACAAACCTAGAAAAAATATAGATTGTGCCAGTGTCATATTTCCGATGATCGCTAATTCAAGGCTGCCCTAAAAGGTCCAAAATTACTAAAACTGGTTTTTTTTACCAATTTACGTTGGTTGTACTGTAGCATGAAGCTCATTTGTTTACTATGATTGGGTACAATCTTTAATGACATTTAAAATTACAACAAGTTAGTTAATTTCATATTGCAATGCAGCCATCATGTTTGCAGAACTTCAACATAAAGCAAATAAAATATCCATTTTCCGGACCTTAAGACCCTAGGCGACGCGGGACCTGTCACGTGACCTATATAAGGAACGGCGCCGTCTATATTTTTTCTAGGTTTGTATTTTAGCGATTCTGGATATTTTAGGGCAGCTATGAATTAGTGGTTGCCGGCAATATGACACTGGTACAGTCTATATTTTTTCTAGATTTGTGTTGGTCACATTCTTTAAAGACATTTAAAATGACAGCAAGTTAGTTAGTTTTATATTGCAATGTCTCAAATCATATTTGCACAACCGCCAACATAAAGCAAATAAAATATCCATTTTCTGGACTGTAAGACTCTAGGCAACGCGGGACCTGTCACGTGACCTTTATCGTGAACCGACGCTATCTATATTTTTTCTAGGTTTGTGCCCTCAGCACTCAGCTTGAGGGACTGGCTATGAATACGGGCGTAAGTAATAATAATTTCATAATAATAAAATAATGGAATATTAAATGTAGTTAAATATTTGAACCATATAAAACCATATTACTGGGTACCCTGAATTTTTAATTTCCTACAAGTTACTAGAGTACTAAGTAGATACTTTTAACATGATTAAATTTTACCTGCACAACCAGGTACACATATTGGCTCATATTAATAATATTTAATATTGTCCGCACTAACACAATCACAAAGCACAAAATAAATTATTAAAATAAACACAGTATTTCAAACACACGAAAACAGAAAAATTAACAACACGTACTAACAACCAATTGTTAAAACGATACTAAAAACAAGATGTTAAAATGTAAAAATTGTTACGTTCAGCGCCATCTCACATTTTCTTACGTAACTTGTTGTAAGTGTGGTTCCAGAAGAAGGACACCTCTGCTTATAGTCTCTGATCAAGCTCTGTTTGTAGATCATGGTCTGTGATCTTGGCAAATTTTTGATCATTGACATAGAAAAAGATAGATATAGAACGAGTTTAGATATCTGCGCATCCACTTTTTGGGTCATAGCCTGCTGGCAGCCATTTTTAGTCATATATCTGTGGTTTGTTTACAAATAAAATTGCGTTTTGTGGTTTTGTTTATTTACGTGTTGCTTATCTTCATTTATAACCCTAGATAGTTCCACAGATTAAATATATATAAATATGGATAATTTATTATAACTTTTGAATAATATAGTGTGTGTCTAGCTTTCATTTACAGTTTATATATTATTTAATCATTATTAAAGACTTTTCTTATCGAACGTTATTTTTCCTTCCTACACCTCTTCGTAGTAGTATATATTTTAATATGTAGTACATAATGATAAATTGCATTTTATGGATATGTAAAATATTAATAAATTTGTAAATAATAATTATATTTATTTTAGATAGTCCCAAATTGTAAAAACGTTTCCCATCTAACAGATACATGAACTACAGTAACATTCCGTAGGTAAACCTTTGAAGCATACATATTTTTTTGTGACATTAAGATCGTTGTCAAATTTACATTAATCTACTATTATATTATGTATAATATAGTATATATAAATAATTTAAAATATTTGCAGATGCCATGTCTAAGAATAATTTATTTACTTTTAGGTTTCCGAGAGGTGAACGATTTAACGTACTTTATAAATAATAGATCATCCAAATTTACAGTGGAATCGTAGAAAATATATCTGTTCACAACATTTTCTTTAAACAGATTTTAATAATGGAAAACGATTCACTTTAAAAAATGTTGCAGTTCCATATCAAAATTTACGAAGGATAGAAGTTTCCCCTGAAATTGATGTTTTTATCCATTAAAAAGAAAGAATAATAATGAAAATGTTCAGAAAAAGGAATGAGGAGAATTACAACTAGGTAGTTTCATAATCTTTATCACTTCTTTATTTTTATTAATTTTGTCAATAATAAATTGCAGTGCACTGAAAATTCTAGTAGTACTATAGCATTATCTTCGCCAGAGAAAAGTTATCAAGCTCTGAAAAAATGCCATCCAGTCCTGTACATCTAGTATTTCAAGCTCACCACATAAAACAAGAGAGTTTTATGTAGGTAACATAATTTGTATTTGCATTTAGCTAAATTAAACTGACTACTATAAAATTATAAAAATATTTATATATTTAATACTTTTTAGAAAACCTGTATTAGCTGAGTTCCTTCCTAGTATACGTCATCTGGTAGTATACGAGTATCCAGCAGTACGAAACAAAAGAGACTGAGAAACTTTTATTCGTTCTGTATACATTTATAGGTATATTTTATATTTACTTAAAACAAATAAAATATGCCAGACATTTTTTATTTTTATTTCAGTTTAAGCACAGGAAAGTAAAGATAAAGAGTTCTTGAAGTTAAGAAAAGATGTAACGAGTATGCTAGTTTACTGCACGAAAGAGCTATCAAGAAAGAAATGGTGAAAAGAAGGAAATCGGTTCACAGTTCGGAGCTTATAATAGATGGTTAACTCATTATCACTTTAGAGTGGGGTGTTTGCCCCAAGCTAGTTGAAGTAATATGATAAGTTCATTGTTGTAGGTAATCTGTTGTATATTTAACTGTTTTCTGTAATTTATATGTATAAATAAATACTTCTTGCAGTCAAACAAGTAATTAAAATTATAATAAAGGATTATTAATTACTTTCTAGTGTCTTATTAGTGACTTTGTAGTAGTGACATATGGTGGAATCACAAGCATATTCATAACATTTTAAAGTAGTTCATTCCTAGATGAGGAAATTTTTTATTAAAATTGCACTGTACATATGTATATGCTAACCCTTTTAATAATTATTTTATTGAGATTGTTAAATATACAAGTATCAATTAATTCGACCCTTATTATTATATATTATATTACAAAGGAAATTATTTAAGAGCAACTTGAAAAAATTACATACAATATAAAGATATACAATGCTAAAAATATTTGTCATGTAGCATCAGGCAAATAAATCAGTATCAACAGTGTTTGTTTACAAATTTAAATTTACCGGCTTCAACATACCTAAAAATGTCGGAACGCACACGATGACTACTTCGCGCATCTTTAAGCACATTCTATATTTATCTTTTTCTATGATCATTGACAAATGACTAATTGACAGAATCACATTTGACAATAATTGTGACGTTAGATATGTCATTGTTTAGGTTTCGTTATTTATTTTAATTGTTTAGTATATTTTAATTACTGACTATTGGAACGCAGAAGTTGTAGATCTTTTGTTGGCTACAAGCTACACCATGAGGTAAGTTTGCTTTATATATTTAAACTTTATAATTGCTAAGTATGGTACAGAAATACATAACATACATTCATAACATCGTTTTTATACTTTAGTGGTCCACGAATGGGCACATCTCAATTAAACGGCAGTAACAGAAGGCCTTCAAATATTACTCCTATGATTCCTAATGATAAACCAGTTCATGCTCAACACGATGATTTAATAAAGTATATTTATGACTCATGGAGGAAAGTGGAAATGGATAGGGGATCTAACTCTGTAAGATATTATCAAGATGAAAGTGCCCATCAATTGAAAGATTTCCAACCATTTGATTTAGACGCATACTGGGGCAGACGATTACACCAAAGTATCCAACAACAGCACTCATAGCATTATTATATTGTGGCAAAGTCAAATCATGGTTTTTACGAGATTTAGTTGCCTATTAGAACTATGCACCATTATTATGTATTATTAATTTGCTTTTTATACCTTATATTGTTTTTAAATGATGAAAGTCATTAATCATGTTATATATTATACTTTTCTTTTTTTTATGTATGTAACTTTTGTGAAAGATCATTTGGCCCATATCCATAGTATCTTGAAAGCAATAAAAATTATAGCAGTAAACTTGTGAAAATATTGCTTTTATATTTACAGTATTCTATTTTTTTTTTGTTTACATTCCTATAATGACTTCGTATCATATTCACCATTAATTTACCATATCTAATTTATTATTTTAATTATTAAATTAGACAAATTGTAAATTAGAAATTAATGTTAAAATAAAATTTTTTATTTATCGTCATTGAGTGTTTTTTAATGTAAAGTTCATAATTTTCAAATTATAGCACCTAAAAATCTATTTGGTGCAAATCTTGGAACCAGAGTACGTACTTTTTATATTTTACAAAAATTTAAAGAATAAAAATTATTGGAGAAACGTGTGCAGTACTATATGTAGAAGGTATAGTGATTGTTGTACTTAATAAGACATTTTTGGAGTTTTTTATTTCTCAAAATATTTTATATATATTTATGTCCATGGTAAAAAATTACAAAACATTATAGTTCCAACAAAAAAATAACTTACGAAGTATATTACAATAGAATATTGTTTTAATGACATTTTTTTGTAAAATATGTCGGTGAAACTATCTAACTTTCTATCAGTGAAAACATTGGCACAGTACCAGTAGAAAAGAGGAGAAGCTGAACATAATATTCTGGTCGATACCTGAATATGTACAAATAAAATACAAGACAGCGATAAAAATAGTATATGGATTACAAACACATTCAAAATTGGATCATAATTTACATTTACCTGTTTATTCTTATTAAATAACTTATCAAAACTAAAAATACTAATAACATTTTTGTTGATATTGTATATAATGTGTTGACACGACTTTTTTATAAGAATAATTAAAATGGGAGCTGCAAGTAAAAAATTCGGCAGCTGCTTAAACTCGTAGTAGTTTAAAAATCCTACTTTCCAATAGTGATTTTGCACATGAGAATACGCAAGGGGTATTTTGTCATAGCACCAAGATTGATTATACTTAGAAAACTGTCCAGGTAAAATAAAGCTATTTTTTTGAGCATAAACAAGTATATTTGAAGGAAGTTCTATATCAAAATTTGTACAGAACATGTAGTAACAATAAATTTGATAAATAAAAAATGGAAGTAGGCAAATTATTGTCAATATTGAAAAAATAAATACTGCTTTTGTTAAGAAAATTATTCTTATAAAACTGTTCGTTGGCCAACGTTTAATGCATATGCAACAAAACGTATAAGCAAGGAAACCTATATTTAGTATACCATTGGATCTTACTACTAAACTTAAACAAATGGGTACTATGTAAAAAATATGTCTATAATCTACTGTAGATTTTACGTTAGAATACGTATTATATATTGCTATAGAATTTAATATCGTCTGTAACGTTAAGTAGCAGAATAAACATTCACTGTATGGCGCACTGAAAAATATTGATGCAGGATTGATACAAAAAAGTATTGTGCTGTTATAAGCTACTGTTTCATTACAAATAATTGTAGTTAATTTGAATAGTACTTTAACGGAGAGAACAAACACAGTAATATTTAGACCTATAAATACTAGTAACAGAATAGAGTCTAAGCATATCCAAGGAAAAATTGAATGTATCACTAAAGCAAGCAGTCTGGAGAGCAGTGGATAAAGCGGAAAAAACGCCAAGGTATTTTCAAATGTATAACCGTATCTAGCTATATGCATGAAATACTGAGCATCCCATCTTACAAAACCTCCTAGAAAGTGATGAATAATTTTGTCGATAAGATTATAACTGGTATTACTGGCCTGGGGATAAACGAAAGCATCAGCTTCGTGATCGGGAACCAAAATATTACTAAAATACTGTAATATTATCACAAAAATTCGGGTATTCACACTGAATTTTGTTAAAGTTCCTTCCATAATAGTTTGAAAAAAATCTTAGTGGAACCTAAACAATAAATATTTTTCCCTTAATTTGCACTCCGTCACATTTTTTATATTTTCGATTGGTTATGTTATTATTAAGTGCTGATTTCATAAAAATTTAAAAAATATTTGAACTTGAACTGTTATTAGTGTGGTTATGTTTATGTTATGAATTATGAACCATAATATAAACCACAAAACATAAACTATGCAGATGCACAGATCATGGACTTAAGATCCCAATATGTTTATTTTCTTCTTCCTTCTTACGATTCATTTATTCACTTAGAATAACGAGAAAGAGCTTTTTCATATAAACTAAAAATATATTTTTGCTTTGTAAAATCATCGTCTGCTAAATCGCGACCTACAAACCTAGAAAAAATATAGACGGTGCCAGTCACAAAATATGATGGTACTAGAGTACCAGTGGCATATTGCCACTTTAGAAGGTTCAGAATCACTTAAAACTTGTTTTTTACATCGATTTACGTTAGTGACGCTGTAATCTGAAGCTGATTATGTTATGGGTTATTGAAATTGGTTACAAACAACGATCTCTCTTTGTAATTTGTATTGACGTCGAGCTTCGTGGTTTATAGAGAATTAGTGTTTTACACTTTTACATTTTGTCTCTGTAAAAAAATTACTAATTTCATTTTGCAAAACAGCCATCACAAATATAAAGCAAGGCAAATATCCATTTCCTGATCTAGCAGTGTTGCCAACATCAAATTGTTAAATTATACAGTGGTTAGGTTCAAAATATACACTTTTATACATCAATACAACAATGAAAATATCCTCATTCGAAGAGGAAGGATGAACGTCTATTTTCTTAATAATTACTGTTCGTATACAAAGAAATAGACAAATATAAATGCAGATGTAACCATAGCAACTACACTGTATCATAGATGTAACTATACGCAACCATGAATCATGGATTACTGAAAGGGAACTTGGAATCCCAAGTATAACTTTTCTGTTAAAATGAAAAGTTACACCAATTATACGATTATTACTGAAAAGTACATATATTATACGATTATTATTAGGATTATAAAATTATACAGTCAGTTGAAAAAATACAAAAATCGTATAATTATACACCGATTGGCAACACTGGGATCTAGATCCCTAGAACACGGCAGCGGTCACGTGACCTATATCATGGAACTGCGCCATCTATATTTTTTCTAGGTTTGTGTCGCGACCCCTTGAAAGCACTATTGCATTAGACTGTGGTAAAGCTACGTTAGTTAGCCAATGACTAACAGATGACGCTGACAAAATTAAATAATCAACTGAATAACTCAATGGTTATTTGAAATTATACATTTTCCTAAACAAAACAGCTACAAGCTACAACCATAGACTAGATGTATAGACTGCTCTTTCAAATATCCCAGAATATTAATAAAATTTCAGTTGGACTAAATGCCGCCAGATGTCAATAGAATTCAGTTTTTACTCAGACCCGGCGTATCTGAAGCACACACAGTTAAATCGCTTTAACGTGTAGTCGGAGAATTTCATCTCATCTAAATAAGCACGGACAGGTGTTGCATCATGGGGAGGGGGCACAGTATTGTGAAAATTAAATTGTAAAATCTTCAAACTTTATTTTCTTGAAATTTTTGTTATGTAACACCATAATTTTTCATGATGTATGTATGTAGAATGACACGCTATTTCAAATGGCTTGGTCAAAATTGGGGGTTGCTATTTAAAAAAATTGTCGATGACGTCATATCTCGAACAACGATGACGCCACAAATGTGGGTCGTATATCAAAAAGTGACTTTTTTAAAAACAAAATCGACGTGTCAGGGAATTTTTTCGAAAACTTCTCAATTTCAAAAATAATTAATTTATTCGTTACTTTTCGAAAGCACTGTATATTGATTTTACTTCGGTGCCTTTGAATATTCGCAGGTGGCATGAGATAACATTCTTTTTATTTGCTAAACTCTATATTATTCTGTTCTTAAATGTCTAAAATTACTTGTATTTGTAGAAAACACTATTTAAAGAATACAGCGTCCTTAAAATAAAATATTTAATAAATATAATTTTTCTGTCATCGTTTTAAAATTGGAATACTTAATACATTATTCGAATTTACTGTCATCTAATATCCCCTGTTCAAAGCCGATGCGTGACAAGTGCTGAAATTCTCTGACGACACGTTAAAACGATTTAACTGCGTGTGCTTCAGATACGCCGGGTCTGAGTAAAAACTGAATTCTATTGACATCTGGTGGTATTTAATCCAACTGAAATTTTATTAATATTCTGAGCCATCTGAAAAAGCAGTCTATACATTTAGACTATGTTATTAGCAGCGTTGCCAATATATGAATACAAAATTACTGCAGAAATTTGATAAAATTACTTGCAATTACTGGCAAAGCTTAATATTGTTCCTGGCAATTTACTGGCAAAGTTTTTTTAATTAAGTGATATATACTAACCTTTTTTATTAAATTACACAATTAAGTAACGTGTCACACTTACTGTTTTATATATAGCAATCGAATATAAACGTTTAAGCGGAAACTCAATTATGCTGGTTCGTAAACTAAAATAAAGAGACTACAAGTACTAATATTCCTTAGATGTTACAAATAAAAATACCATCATAGTATCATTCACAGATAACGGTCATGGTACGACCCGTACGAAAAATTCTTATAAGTATCTTTACTACATATGTATGTGTATATTTACAATTCTTGCAGTTTATATTCGTTTGGCTAAAAACCATATGTAACTATTAATGGTAAAATTTTGGTCGTAAGCCCAATACTGGCAAAGTAGCAAGACTGTCAACTCCTGGCAAATGCCAGTAATTACTAGCAAATTGGCAACGCTGGTTATTAGGTTTAAATTTCTCAAACGTGACGCCCATTGACAATATATTTATGATTATTATAATAAAATTAAAACATACGAGTAAATTATTCTTTTATTAACTTTTCCTTTCGTTTAATAAAAAAAACATTTTATAACATTTTAGTTTATTCATCTTCTATTACAATAATTAAATACACCTCAAACAACACTGGTCTTATGCAATATATTTTATAAAAATACACAAATTAGTTCAGCATAACAACTTTCTTAGCTAATTTAACCAAAATAAATAATAATAATAATAATATCATCCTTATAATCCTATTCTACTTATTTAGAGTACCTTAAATTGGTTTATACATATTAGTAACATTATCCATACAAAAAATATTATCCTACATAGTAGAGCCATATTCTATATCTAATATTTTGTTGTTTTCAATTTTCACTGATGAGCAAAATAATTATATTTTCAATCCCAAGTTTTCTAAAATGATGCTTTATACACAGGGATATGAAATTATTTTTTGATAAGTACATATATAAAGACTGTCTTTTGGTGACGGCCTATTAGAATAAACTTTTGTCTTAGAATATTTCAGACCTCGTTTTCAATTTTCAAAATTTTAGGTTTTGCGATGTTCGTGATGTTTTCTCTTTAAATATTATAATGCAATTCTTGTAGCACTTCCGATTATACCGAAAGTTGCCATCTACTTGCTTATTTCAAACAGAACACCCTGAATATTTTTTCATATTTAGTTTTTCCGTATAATTTATCTCTAATGGTCTTTAGTTTTACACAGGGTGGTGAAAATTGTTTATCAAATTTGCTTAACTTCAAATCGTAAAAACTTGTAAAACTGTTGTAAAATTTTACCTTCGATTTATCCATATTACGCTTCCCCACTTCTTTTAAATTTTCTGTTATTGACGGTTTTTGTGACGGGTAATTAAAATTATCCAAATTGCTAGCAAACTTAAAACAAAACAACCAACATGTTAGTTGTTGCTAGCAATTTCACAGCCATCGTTGCAAGAAATTGGATCATATTAATTACTTACCACAAACACTGTCCATAACAGAAAAATTAAAAGAAATAGACAGCAGGGCGTGATTAAATATACAGGGTATTCCATTTAGAAAAACTAAGTTTTGGCGGTTCGAAGTTGTTAAGTAAATTCGATAATAAATTTTCACCACACTGTGTCAAATTAAAGTTTTTAAAATATCTGTAACAAGTGACGACCATCTACCTATCTCTATTAAATATCAATACTTCAACTTGCACGATGTGAAATTTTGATAGAATTGAAATATCTCGAAGAGGGAAACTTGATAAAAATCGTCCTAAAATTACGGGTATACAGGGTGTTCCATTTAAAATAAGCAAGTAGAAGACGATTTACAGTATAATTGGAAGTGTTACAAGAATGGCATTATTTTATTTAAAGAGAGTACTCTCAAAAATCCCAAATTTTCAAAATTGAAATCGAAGTAGTCGCTGAAATATTTTAATAAGCTGTCATCCTAAGACAATCTGTATACTTAAAGTAGCTGTTAGTAAATGAATTAGATATACCAATACATATATCTTTATTTTATTTTTTGTGATAACATTTTAGTTTTATGAAAATATTTTTGGTCAATTTTAAAACTGGTGTAAATTTTAGCAAACGTATATACGTAAATAATTCAGCTGTTACAAATCTTGTAATTTACAGTTTGCTAACGCTGAATAGAAGCAATAATGTAATTCTTAATACTTTGCTTGATTAGTATTTTTACTTTTAATACATGTGTTTACGTATGTATCTAAAGGATAACATACAAGGTGTTTTGAAAAGACATGACATTGTTGCACGCTTTTGGTGGTACTGAACACACTGATATTAGTTTCTTTGTTCAAAGTAGAGGGTGCTAGTTGTTAGCGCTTCTGCTGACGTTTTATTCTGTAACTTTTGTTAAGACTCCGTTCTTATTGACATAACTGGAGCGGTGAACTTTACGTGATGCCGCTTTTGCGATGTATTGCGTGCAGTTTTCATGTTCAAATTGGTTAAACGTTGTTTGATATTTTATTTATTTATTTCATTTTACTTACTTATTTTACTTACTTTAAATTTTATTCAACAGGCTAATGCCCAATTACAGAATGGCAATCACATACAAAAAAAGAAATACAAAGAAAAATGAAAATATACAAATATAAAAATTACAAACTATATATAAGAAATAAGAAAAATAAATACTAAACAAATGCAAAATACAGAAACCAGAAAAAGAAATACTTACAATAAAGATGTACAAAACTATAATAACACGAGTTAAGTCTATTTAATAAATCACCACAATCAGTAAGATTATTTAATAATTTAAATACAAAATACTATGTAGGTAATGCTACTATATTTCAAATATTAACAGAAAACTTTTGTGAAAGCTCATTCTGGGAAATGCGAGTTTGAGGATAAATTTCATCAGTTCTAAAAGACAAGAATTTTGAAAAACGACGTTAAACTCATTGTAAACTCTCAATATATGTTACATAATTTGGGCATCAAACAACAGATGCATATTCCAATTTCTGCCTAACTAATGTGGTATAAAGAAGTTTCAAAGTCTCAACAGATTTAAACATGAACGTGTTCCTAATAATAAATCCAAGTGTTTTATACTCATTAGATGTAATATCCAAAATGCGATCATTAAACGATAATTTATAATCAAATAATACTGCCAGGCATCTAAAAGCTCGAGTTCTCTCAAAGAAATGATCAATAAAGTTGTAATTAAATTCAATAATATGCAGTTTGGTAGTAAATGACACACTTTTACATTTTTCAGGAATTAAAAATAAACTGTTTCTCTGCCATTAATATTGGATATTTGCTAAATATTTTCAGGTCATCGGCATAGAGCAAACAATCTACATTCAGATTACTAACAATATCGTTTATAAATAAAACAAATAATGGGCCCAAATCGAGCCTTGTGGGACTCCTGAGACGTAATCACTTCAACAGATTCAAAACCACGATATATAACATTCAGTTACACAAACCAGATTCGTAATCATAGACCTCCCTTTGAAAAAACCATGTTGTCGTTCACTTATATGCTTGGTGTGGTGGAAAAAAAGAAAAACAAAAAGTAGGCGATAGTTAGGTATTCATGTCTAACTTATCACCTTTTTTGAAAATAGGAATTATTTTAGAAATTTTCCATTTTAGGGGAATAATATATTTTTCAAAATAATGTCAAATAAAATTTTTAAAGGAGTAGTAAATAACATTCACAATCCTTAATCTAATTTAAAAAAGTTACGTAATAAAATGTCAGCGCCTAGAATTTAATTTTCTAGTATTGCCATGTCTTTGAAACACCCTTTATAGGCAAACACACAATTCTATCGGGAACTTGAAGTACAAGTCCTTGTGTTGATAATCTATAGTTCCTACATTACGTTTGTTACATTTAGTTTATGCATGTCTATAGTGGTGGTGGTATTTGCATTATTGCATTGGTATTATAAAATGCTACCTACATTTGTTTTGATATAATTACGAATAATTAAGTCCATTTTCCATTATTTAGTACTCATTTTATATTGGTATGCAAGATTTTTTACTTTAATTATTGAAGTGAACATTTATTCAAATTTTCGCCAGTGTTTGAAATTTGTTGATTGCAGTTTGGTTCACTCGACCTCGAAACCCACAAAAATACGTTGTTAATTTAATATTGAGCGTCATTTAGCATTTTCCTCTTAGGGGTCATGAGTTGGCTGAACACTGATGTCACTGGAAATGATGCCTAAGGGGTATTTTAAAAGGTGTAATTAGAATTGATAATGGTGGCAACGGAGAGATAAGGAAAACGAAATTTATTCCAGTCACGCACGGAAGGGTGCAGAAACTACAGAAAATTTGTAAACGCGTGTAGATGGAAAATAACATATTAAGTGTAGAAAAATGTCTGAAATGCGCATTTTAATAGCTTGGTGTCTGCTGTGTTCTTTACATTTACATTGTCATTCCTTTCATGCCTTATTATTTTGCTAAGTTTGCCAAACACAGTGTCACAAAATATATATGTGCCAGTATTTTTCTTTTATGTATTTTGTGGTAGGTAAAGTCGTCTTACAGCTCACATGTTTTGGTTCAATTCGCAAATTTCTTATTTTCCTCAATTTTCTTGAACAAGTCTGGTGAATTCAGTAATGCCAACCCTGTGCTGTAGACAGAATTGTTGTTGATATCTTCCATATTCTATTTTTTTAAATGGAAATTATGAAAACCGAGTGAAAAGCTCGGATGGATTATCATAATAATTTTTGTACCTACAAGAAACAAAGGTCCATCTAAAACCAGCATATTTTCGTTTTCAGAAATTCAAGAAAACTGTCAACTGTAAAGCGATTTGGCGAGAAAATTGAGTCAAGAGACTTGGACAAGAAAATTGACTTACGAAAAACTTTGGACTGGAAAATGAATTCTACATTCTCAATTCGAAAGTTTCTTGTATTAAGCATGCGCAGTGAAGCCAAAATCTGACAAAATCGTGATCATCTGATTATTGAACTTTTCAGCTTGGACCAAAATGTTCAAAAAGTCTGGTATTTGGTAATGCCAACCAAACAAAAATCTCTAGGCAGAATTGTTGCTGATATTTTCCGTATTCTATTGTTTTTTTATGGAAATTATGGAAAACCTAGTGGAAAACTTAAAAGAGTGAATATGTATGGATTATCACAATAATATTTGTACCTACATTTTGTGAAACAAAGGCCCATCTAAAACACCTAGAATATTTTTGCTTTCAGACATTGGCTGCATTGCACTAAACCCAATAAAACTGTACCACTATAAAGCGATTTCACAAGAAAATTGAATCAAGAAACTTGAACAACAAAATTTACTCGATATAAAATTTTGAACTATAAAACGAGTTGAACAAATATGGTGTACTAGTTACTTGTATATGCAGCTCTCGTTTTCATTCACTTAAATTACTTGTAGGAATAGAAAAAATACCCACACTACCAGGCTTCGCTCATGGCTCAGCTATAAGGTCCAGTTCCAGAAAAAATATAGACAGCGCCGTTCCATGATATAGGTCACGTGACAAGTCTCGCGTTTCCTAGGGACTTAAGGTCCAGAAAATGGATACTTTACTTGCTTTATGTTGGTGCTATTGCAAATGTGATGGCTACATTGCAAAATGAAATTAGCAATTTTTTACAGAGACGCAAAATGTGAAACACCACACTATATGCATAACCGCGAAGTTTGACACCAATACAAACTACAAAGAGAGATTGTTGTTTGAAAACCATTTGTAAACAATTACAAGAACCTACAAAAACATAAGTAGCTTCAGGTTACAGTGCCACCAACGTAAATTGGCGTAAAATGCAAGTTTTAGTGATTCTGGGCCTTCTAAGGCGGCCATGAATAAGCGGTCGTCGGCAATATGCCACTGGCACCGTCTATATTTTTCTAGGTTTGTGGTCCAGTTTCTTTCAACCAAAACCAACTAGATGAAAAACCAATGTGCACATTTGACATTTGTTTTTTTAGATTTATCAGTGAAATGAAACGCTACAACTAGTGATAGAGTCTGGATCTTTGAAGGCACCTTGCTTTTTAGATCGTCAGTTTTTATAATATTGTCCAACATACATCAAAATTAGTTCTGAACAGTGGCAGCTCGTGGACTTAATAACAGTTAAAGCGAAGGGATAAATAATACTTCGCGGCAAATTTTTTATTTTATATCAAAACGTATCTAAAAGACCCACTTACTTTTTTAAATATAAAGTCTAATTTTTGATCATTTAAATATAAAACTTCTGTACTTATTAGTTCATATAATAGTACTTTCTTATTTGAAATTTTTTAAAATTCTGTAAGATTTTTATTCATATAAGTTTAAAATCTTTTTAGGCTAGAAAACATTGTATTGGTACTTCCAATGAAACTCAAATGGAATCATAAAACAGAACATTTTCGACAAATATGAATACAATATTCATAACATGCGAAGAACCGAACGCCAACGTCGAATAAATAACAACCCCACTGAATCATAAATATTTATTCTAATTGTATAATAAGGCAAAACAGCTTTTGACCTCTAGGGCATGTGCCGCGGAGGTCGAGAGCTGTCACCTATACGCGTCTGCATTGTCATAGCAACCACCGTAGAAAAGGCTGATTACTGCAGCGAATTTTGACTGACGCCGATTCGGTGACATTTCTTGCTTATGCATTGTATGAAATTGGTAGTCGCGCTCAGTGAAAGCACTGTTTTGTTTTAAAAGGCATTCGGCGCCCTACGTTTTAATAATTATTCCTTTTTTCGTACTGCCGATAATGTAACAAAAATTACAAAATTTATTAGATTAATAATTTTAAGTGGTACGTAGGTACAGCCGTTACTGATTTTGAATAGTCTGAAGTCTGCGCAAATTGAATTTAGCTTTTCATCAACTATTGCACTGATTCTGCAACTTTTAAATAGAGTGTTGCAACAGCTAATTCGGTAACGGTGGAGTTAGTTCCTGGGTGATAGTAGGAACTCATGTAATAATTCTTGAAGCATGCGTACAGTAAGGTTCGAGGATATCATAGATTTATCTTATTACTGTTACGAGAATTTTCCCACTATGTTGTCCGTCAGTTGCCACCAGGTGATCGCCTCCACTTGGAGGCTAGGTAACTGTGACATGGCTTTTAAAATGCAAGGGAATGAATCTGGTTGCCGTACTGGAATTGAATAGAAAATTCGAGACGTTTCCCATATTTAGATTGTAACAGTTTAAACAGTATTAGAAGTTTAATTTAGTGTGTTTTAGTTGACACCTCGGAGTCTTTTTTGTGTAAGAAATAGGAGCAATATACATCAGTATACAGGGTGATTCAGTCATAATATCATCGATTTATACAGCTCCGAAACTACCTTGATGACCACGTAGCTGCAACGTTGCCAAATTGAAAAATGTTCGCTAGTATTAGACATCATAAATAAGCTTGACTACGTACTATCTATTGCCATAATAATGACACTCTTAGAAACAAATTTGGTGACTTGTTTTAAAATGCTGACGTATTTGTAATGACATCTACTTTCAACTTTCGACATAAGTTCTTAATTCCATTCACCAATAGAAATGTAAAAAAGTTCATCAAAAATTGTTTTGAAGGAGTGTCATTATTATTGCAATAACTTGTACGTCTATATCTCGACGAAGTTGAGGGAAGCGTAAATATACAATCAGCAGTACTATGACAAATCTAAAGTTAATAGTAATTATTTTCACGTCCCACAGACGTATTCCAGACCTTGCTTTGGGATATTTGCATTCTGCAATTGCCTTCAAATTGTTCTTGTCGAAGAAGTGGTTTTCTAACGTAGTGTTCTGACCTTTTTATTTGATACAATGCGATGTGGAGTTTTCATTATAAATTTTTGAATGCAAATTCAAACAGATAAATGCCTCTGCTTTATTTATTTCCTTTCAATGAACGTTGATTTCGGGAAGTGTGATATTTGAACTTAACCAAAATATTTTGCATGGCTAATACCTACTACTGTTAAAATCAGTTATAAGAATATTCAGCATGCTTCTTTATTTTGTTGATTTTTATTGGTTTCGTGCGTATACGTATTAGCAGACAATAAGCTATGAAGGAACATTTAGCCGTGATGTGGCAACTCAGGTGTGACGTTGCTCATTTCACCACTCGACACTCTGTGACGTGGTGACTAGGAAGTTATTGTTAAGATGAAGCTCAGTACTACCTGCTGTTATGGGTTGATTTGCTTCAATTTAAAAAGTCGAGTAAACATTTTTTTTTTCGATTTTCTGTCTTTCTTAGACCTTAGGTTAAAATGAATAACATTATGACTGAATCGTTCTGTATACATTTGCATTATACGTTCCAATTGAGAATCACCAGTTGAGGATTCAATCTTCTTTAGGTATGTGCTAAAAATTGAACTCTCTTCGTATCGCTTGTTGAAACAAACCTTATATTAAACAGCATCATGTAGTCTAGATGAATTTTATGGTTATATGATTTACCCCAAACTACCATTAAGCGATAATTTGAAATAAAGTATTTTCAATTTTCTTGATTCATGCGATCGAAAAAGCACTAAAAACAAAAGCATAAATACAGTTTTTAATATTTTATCTACGCTCGTTAAATAATGATACTAGTATGACACTTATTTCAATATCATAATGAAGTTGTTTATAGCACTAGTGCGATATATATTTATCATACGCATTTTATAGAAAAGCACGCAGTTGTATGCTTCAATAAAACGTTTTCCACACATTTTTGACATTAAATCAATACGTGATTTGTATGTCTTATAAAATGTATTTGTTTTACGATTTACGTTTATAATATTCTAGACTGTAAGTTATAACTTCTACGAAATATTTCCCTTATATTGAAAAAAAAAACTAGTAAAATCGTTGATTATTTTATGCTCCAATACAACACTGACAAACGTCATATGTTACGATGTCTGTGACTGTTGGGTTAGACTCATAAAGTAACACCCCACGGCACAGTTGGCTGGTCGGTAAACCAATGACATCATCGGTTGCGAATAAGAATAACTTTTGTTACCTATTTCATTATGGAGTTATTATTCCATGTTAAAAACGGAACCACTCATCAATAAGAAAAAACGTAGACATAAAAAGTATGTTACTTATTTGCCATGTTTAAAAAAGTCAAGAAACATATAACAACATTTCTACAAACAGCCGACAATGAAATGTGACTGTGATTTCCAATATTCTTTTTATTTTTTCAGCAAAATATATTTTTTAAGGTCTTACTGATTTTTGGAGTGGCGGCTGCCTATAGAAGAGCGGAATTGACGAACATGTTAAAAGAAGATGTTATAAATGAAGGAAGTTGCTTCAAAGTCCAAGTTAGGGATAAAAAAAACAAAAAATTCATAGAAACTGTTTTCTAACCCCAGAAGACAGAATGTGTCGATTTAATGGATACTATTAAAAAATATGCTAAAATGAGACCTCAAACTGTACACATAATCGTTTTTTGATACATATAGAAATAGGATGTGTGTTAATATACCGATTGGTAAGTATAAACACAATTTCTTTAAAACTATCCAACCCTAGACAATAGTACTGGACACTGTTTCCGACGTTCCTCAACGTCAATATTAGCGAATGCTGGAGCTGACCTTTTACCGATAAAAAGGCATGCAGTTGCGGAGAGGTACAATGAAACCTCAGAAGAAAACAGGAAGAAAACTGCAGTTAAGATATTAGGTGAGAGTACTTAATCAGAATTACAAAACAAATTGGGTGCTTTGCACCATCGTTAATACAAAGGCAACCTCTTCCCAATGTGGAGTTAATCTCATAAACTGTCAAAATTGTGTACCTAATTAATATTCATAATAAATAGTGTTGATTATTTAGTATTGAATATTTAGTATTTGCGTAGATGTGTGTTGAGAATAAATAATGTTGATTAATTAGTAATTTTTTATGTATAAAAAAATTAATAAGTTGAGCGTAGATAAAATCTTGTATATTATACTTGCCATATCTGTAATTTATGGCACTGAAATATCTCATGGCACTTATAACATATATAGCTATTAGTTGACGATTGATGGCATTTTAGTTATCGCCCACTGACTGTTTTCTGCAATAAAATAAAACTTTCAACATAGATTGATAATGGAAATTGGACTATTGAGACATTTAATACAAACCAACACTTTTTTATTGCAACGTACAGCCGTTCTCGATGCGCCTCCAGCGAATCGGCGAATTGTTTGAATTACCCGGACTATCACCTAAACTACACGTCTTAGTCCTCATGATCATCAGGTCGGTCCTTATGCTAGGTCGTCGCACGTTAGGCGTCACCACACCGCACGCGTCACTCAGTCTCCTCTTCACAGAGAGGTGGTACTTCTTGGAGTGGTGCGAAGGGACCGAGGGGGGTAGCGGGCAGGGGGCGCCGAAGCTGGCGCTCACCCTCTTGTGGTGGTTGGGGGCCATCTCTTGAGGCAGGTTGGCCACCACGAACAGCTGATAGAACACCTCGTCCACCTTCAGATTCCTCTTGGCCGATGTCTCCACAAAGGCACAACTAGAATCTTGAGTATCGCAGTAGGCTTGCACCTCCTCGGCGGTGACTGTCCTGCGACATTGAGAATAAAAAATAATCAGTAAACAATAAATATAAAACAAATTGACAAAAAATCAATCGAAATAATGAAAGTGTATGCATTTGAAAGAAGGAATGTGACTCAAAGAGTAGGGTTATAGTAGGATTAGTTTTTTTGTACATTTACACTGATTGTATGAATATTCGATGACACTTTCCACTAACATATCTGAGAAATAATCAACGTTGTACCAATCCGGGTAAGAGAGCAAAATTTTAGTACTGTCTGATAGAGAATTAAACGATCTTTCAGAATCAAGGAAAAAAATATGGTGTTGCCATTTAAAAAAAAAATCGATGACGTCATTACTCGAAAACAAATGGATTTTGAAAATCGCATTTTACGCTAAAATATGTATTTTTTAAATTAAAAATCGACCTGTTCGAGGATTTTTCCCAAAAAATAATTGTTTCGTTTTTATTGAATTTATTCCATACTTTTGGCGCATACTGTTTATTAACACAATGGATTGTGTTAAACCTTTAACACACTGCTACATACCGACAAATGTATAAAAATATACATAATCTCGTATGCACCTCGATTAACATAGTATTGCGTTGAAATGTGTAATTATCTTTTTGCAGTGTACAATTTTTTTTTAACAAAATAATGACAGGACTCACAAGTAAAGGAATTACAATTCAAAGAAACGACTTCAAACAACTCCCTTTCTAAAAGCAATGAAGTACGAGACCAGAAACAACAAACTTGTTTAAATATAACAAATCTCATTTAAGTCGAATGGAATGTTTCCTCCTCCGGCGCACTGGCATAAAGGAGAGAATTTGTTTCGTTCTAAAAATACATTCATCACAACTTGCATGAAACGTGCTTAATATTTTCGACACAAAGGTGTCTTCATGCACGCTATTTTGGGCCGTTTGTCGGAAAAGGGCTCCAGGAGATCGCGTGACCTGCTAATCACAACAGATGGTATCAATAAGACCCTCTGCTAAGATATTCTTAAATGGCAACGTGTCATCTTGAGTGACATCTCTTTTATTTGCCTCGGATAGCGTTCTGAAAGGCTGCGCAGGATGAAAATGGCTAAATTTAACATGGGGGAAAGTTAAAATGTGCAGACAATACAGCACAGCATTTTTAAAATGTATTATTTACATGTTAAAAGTCTAAAGTATGCTATAAAAATGTATTTTTTTGGTGTTTATGATTGCCTATTTATCGGTTAGAGAAGTTATTAATCTAGAAATTTCGTTTTCTTCTATAATAATTAAAAATGTAAAAGTCAAAAAATCTCTCAAATTAGAGACACTTGTAATGAAAATAGCTGTCATACTAATCATATTCCGAAAAACAATTTTTTTTTCAGCAAACAAATTTATTTAAAAATTATTTAGTATCGGGGAACAAATATTTTTTGATGTAATGATCACTTTTTTTGTCAAAAATAAATTGAATTATTTGGTAAGAAAATGTAATATTTTTGACGATTATTTGTTTAAATTTTCAATTATTATTATTATTATTATTCCATTTGAACATCTTACTTTATTTCAAAAATGATTTTCAAATAAATATTTTTTTCATTTCTCTAAACAATTTGTTCAAATCTGTATAATAAGATTTTGAATTAAAAAAAAAATGTTTTTTGATTGAAATGAATACGCATTCGAATCAAATAATGCGTTTATTTATTTAAAAAATGCATATTTTTAATTGAGGGATGTCGAAAAGGAAAATATGTAATCTTTTAATTCTTTCTGTAAAATTTTTAAATGAAGTTTTGATAGGAATCTTTTGAAAAACCGTAAATTAAAAAACTCAATTTCGTAATATTGTCGTATCGTCGAAAATACTATTTGTTTGAGTCGAAAAATTCGTTTCTTATAAACAAAAAGTAATTGTCAATAGGTTGAAAGCTGTAATTCCCTATTTGTAACATATCGTTATCACCGATTCGCGACAGAGGTCGCTAGCTTTCAATGGTATTTACTGCGATGTAGAACGTTTCGTGTCTAGCAGTGTCAAATAGCGAATGACCGCTAGATGTAGCTTTGCTACACATAATTCTTACTGTTGGGTCAGACAGACTTAAAACAGCTAACATTATTCGTCGGTCACCTTACCTACGGCATAGTGTTGAGAGCTAATAAGCTCGAAACCGGTATATGTTTAGTGGGTTGCTGACGAGTGACTTTAGCTGTTTGCTACAAGTTTTCCATGTGTAATTCAATGCTGGTCGGGGTATTAGCCCGCAGAGTAGTTGTTTCATGGAATTTCATGTTTGCAAAAGGTATATTGTTACAATTTTTAATACTTTTGACGGTTAAGTTGAATATTACTAATATGACGGTTGATGATTTAAAATAATCTGTTTTTTATGTACTAGAGATAAATGTCATTAAAGAGTATAGTAAAACTGTTTGGAAACTTTAATTTTTAAAGAATTTTAGCAGAGGCGCCTTCGCCATATTATGCAAAATCCAAGTTAATATTTAATTTTAAAATTAATAACTCATATTTTCAAATCTGTATCTAAATTCGAATTGTGAATAAATACATACTCTAATTGAAATTGTTTTAAACTTGTACATGGTATTTTTTAAATATGACTTCAAATTAGAACAGGAAATATCATATTTAGTAAAAAGCGGTGGAATTTCCCTAACATCATATTATTTAAGGCCTGCTGAAATTTAAGAACTAATAATTTTATCTATTTAAAACCATTAATTTATTTTTCCTTCATATTTTAATTGGACATTTTTTTATTAAGTTATTACAATATTGACACACCTAATATAAATTATATATATATATATATATATATATATATATATATATATATATATATATATATATATATATATATATATATATATATATATATATATATACATATATACAGACAAAAATTGACACTGCAGTTTCATACATTATAACATTTTTTACTAAGCGTTTAATAGACTTTTCATTTCATTTTTTTTGTATTTCCTATTTCACACATTTGGCACTACATTTTAGAATCGCTCTTATAGATTGACAATCGGATTTCGTACAAAAGCTATTAAAGCAAGAAAGCGAGGTTGTGGCTTTACGTTAAGTTTCAAAGAAAAGGCTTTGACCGGCAGACAGCCGTTTCTCTACTTTTTCAGAACTATCTAATGGGTTATCCGCCAACACAACTGAAAAATTAAAAGTATTAAGGCACTGTGTAACCCAATTCTCGAACAAAGTATTTGCGGAAATTGGTTTTAATGTTACCACTACATCCTGTACATCCTAAACAATAAATTCGTCTGAAAACACGTCATGTGTCGTGCTGAATAAAATGGTGAATTTTAAAACCAATACACCGTTTCCTAAGAAACATAGAATATCGCATTCCTACTGCATTGTCTTTCAAGCAAGTATTGTAGACTGACTGATAAATCCTCTGTCGATTACTTTTTATTGGTGAAAGAAACAGGATATCTCAAACCGTTCTGTTCAAAACCTACATAGAATACAATATTAAATAATAGTTTTAGTGAATTTAAATGTACAGGGTGTTCAGTAAAGGATGGGCCATGCTTTAAAGCTAGCTTCTTTGGACATAAATAATGTGAATTAAATCAACTTAGTACAATTTTCCTTACTTAAAAAGTTATAGGCCTGAGAAAGTACTTTTTTATTTCATTTTTTATCAAAATTTTCTTATTAGTTATGTAATTGTACTCAAATATCTAATTGATGTTTGAGTTAAATATACAGGGCGTTCTGAGCGCTTGTGCCACTATATTATTACTTTAATTTTTTTTTTTAAGATAGAGATTTTTGATAAATTATTAGTAATTTTGAAACATCCTTCGATTTGTTTAACAAAATATATACTTGTTGCATGTCGCCAAAACTTCATCATTTTAGAGAAAACTGCGTTTGTTTTTTTAAATTTGGCAACCCAATATATTGATAAACAATACAAATTACAGGGTGCACTATAAATAATATTATAATGTAACAATAGGGTGTATACAATACAATTAACTTTAAATGAAGAAAATCAAGTTAAGACATACCCTATTAAAATAAACAATTAACTAGTAACTACCTGCCTAATAGAATATAATGAAATAAGTTTAGAAGAAAAAGAAAAAAAAAAGAAATAATAAAAGAATTACCAGAAAACCAATCAAGCCTGGTGTCTAACCGAGTTGAAAGAAAGATCGAAAATATCGATATGATTAAAACATAAATTGTGAGATTTTGCAACATACTAAATGGTGAATTATTTGCGGCATTTGTGGCATAAGCAATGTGATTTGAGGAGCGCCAAATGTATTTTTTGATATTAAATGATAGTGAATCCAAAATGTGACCACAGTGAATTTTACCGATACATAGTTTGTAAAGGAATGATACAATAAGCAATAATATCTCCTGGAAGATCATTTTAATAGTTTGTAGTACTGCAAATTCGAATCATAACTTGGTGGTAGCAAATGCCTGTTAAAACGATAGTTTAAATTATGGATAAATTTATATTGGACTTTTTCTAAATGTTCAATATAATTTATGGTATTGAGGGTTCCACACTAAAGAAGCAAATTCAAGATGAGGCTGAACCATGGAATTATATAAAATTATTAAGGACCTGGATTCACGAATGGATTTAGTTACACGCAAAATAAATCCAAGATTTCGCAAAGCTTTCCGCACAACATTGTTTATCTGAAGCTCAAAACATAGTTTAGAATCCAAAGTGACACTCAGGTCACTAATGAAGCCCACTTTTTGCAGTAAAACGTTATTTATCGTATAACTAAAATCAATAGTATTTTTTAGACGATTGAATTTAATGAACTGACATTTATTAATATTCAAGAATAATTTGCTAACGTTCCAATAATCAGTCAAATGGTTGATATCAGATTGAATATTCAGGCAATCAGTAAGAACTGATATTCTTAAGAAGAATGGCGAAAACAGGAACTAATGTAATTAATAAAAAGAGAAAAAGCAGGGGTCCTAAATGAGAGTTCTGTGGTATAGCTGTGTTATTGACTGCCACACATTGACACGTAGAAGTTAAATATGATTTTACTCATCTCAATAGATTCTCATGTATATCGATATTCTTCGAATTTACAAACAATGTAGAATGATGTACCTTATCAAAACCCTTAGAAAAATCGGTATACACGGCATCTATTTTATTTTATTTTATTTTATTGTAAGAAACAAACAGGTTGTAAAACCTAATTACATGTTTCTAGACAAATTCATACACATGTTACATAGAATACCTTATCAAAAAAAAAAAAAAAAACAAACTAATCTCCATATAAAAATAAAATTAAACCCAATTATTAGAACGAAGTTGAGAACTAAAAATTCTAAATTAATTTTCACTGAAAATTTAATTTACGAATACAATTCTTAAACTGCTCTTCGCTCACGTTAAAAATCCCACTCGAAACTTGTTGTTGATATTTATTGAATAAACTACACATATCGTTCAATAGACATTTATTTTTTGTCACGTTAAACGTTACTGTCACACGGTAGTTAGGAACGCAGAGACCCAGGCGAGACAAAAGGTAAGGACTGTCCAATTTATTATTTAATAACTTATATAAAAATACCAACTGATGGCAGTACCTTCTATGTTCTAACTTGGCAATTTTAAATTCAATGCGGTATGGATCATAACAAAACTCTGGATTTCTATTATGCTTCTTGTAATATAGATATTTAATAAATTTATTTTGAATAGTCTCTAAGGATTTATTTAATTTTTTTATGCCAGGATTCCAAATTCGCACACCAAATTCGAGCTTACTACGAACAAATGAATTAAACAACGCTATAACAGAATAAATATTTTTAAAGTCGTAGGTCATTCTTTTGACAAAGCCAAGTAATTTGTAAGCCTCTGAGCATATAGTTTTTATATGATCATCGAAGTTCAAATCCGACTGAAATAATATTCCTAAATCTTTAACTTCTTTAACTCTCCTAAGAGGAGTATCGTTCATCATGTATAAGTAATGTTCCGATGTTTTATGTTTACTATATGTCATTATACTACATTTATTTAAATTAAAGTACAGTTTATTTGTGACGGACCAATTATATATACTATCTAAATCATTTTGTATTTTCAAATAATCATCAAAATTACTAACTTTACTGAATAGTTTAAAATCATCTGCATACAATAGATTATCCGACAGAACATTTCCAGGTAAATCATTAATAAAAATAATAAACAACAGGGGACCCAAATTAGAACCTTGAGGCACACCCGATCTTGCTAAAAAGTAATTCGACTTCTCACCCCTATAAGTGACATACTGATTTCTACTTTGTAAATATGAACTAAAGAAATTTAATATGTGGTCACTCATGCCATAGAAATATAACTTTGATAACAAAATATCATGGTTCACTCTATCAAACGCTTTAGCAAAATCTGTATATACAACATCCACCTGGGCTCCCTCTTCAAAAGCAGCCCAAACCTTATCAACAAAAGTTACCAAATTGGTATCAATGGATCTCTTTCTACAAAAACCATGTTGATTGGTATTAATATATTTACTCATGTGTACATACAGTTTTTCATATAAAATGAATTCAAATAATTTTGCAATACAGTTCAAAACTGCAACCGGTCTATAATTAATTACTACTGATTTATCTTCTTTCTTATATATAGGAGTAATCTTTGTTTTTTTAAACTCAGAAGGAAATACTGCAGTTTCTAAAGATTTTTGGTATATGATCAATAACGGATACAACAAGAAGTCTTTACAAGCTTTGAAAATATATGGTGGTATATCATCAGGTCCCGAGGACCGCTTCGGTTTAAGTTTCTTAAAAGCTGCCTCCAATTCATCTAAAGATATTTTGCCAAAATGGCAATTTTGTGAATCAAAATATTTATTTACAGGTGTAGCCTTTATTTTATTAATTTCATAGGATGAAGAGAAGGTAGAAGATCTACTTGGTTTTGGGTTTCCATAATTTCAATTATTTTTTGTACGTATAAGATTAGTGCTCCTCTATAATGAGATTTTTATAATGAAAGAAAAGTTTCTTGGTAATAATGGCCTCAAATACTTTAGCAGGTATGGATGCATAACATTGAAATAGGGCGATAATTCGTTACATCACTTTTACACCCTCCTTTATAAACGGGTACTACACGAGCCTCTTTCCAGGCGCTAGGAAACACACCCATTTGTTTGACAACGTTTCGGTAAAATCTCATTTACCATCTTCAGGTCTTCTTACTTCTGCTTCGCGTCAAGCCGAACGTAGTAACGCGAAGCAGAAGTAAGAAGACCTGAAGATGGTAAATGAGATTTTACCGAAACGTTGTCAAACAAATGGTTCTTTTGAAGACCATGCAGATTCATCGCGGAAAGGAACCCGGAGAAATTTTACAACCATATATATATATATATATATATATATATATATATATATATATGTACAAAAAATTGAGTACACTTATTCAACTGAGCAAAATTGTACTAAGGTAAGTTGATTTAATTCACATTATTTTTGTCCAAGGTAGACAACCTTAAAGTATGGCCCATTCTTTACTGAACACACTGTATAGAATTATAAACGTGTTATTTTGTGTAACAGATTTGTATCCATATTTAACAAATATATTTACAAACGCTACGATAGGTCCATCAAAGCATTAAAGTTTGAGTATCTGAAAAGAAACTTTAAGGCAACGAAAACACTTGTAAAATATTCATTCGCTATAAATGAATAATACAAATGAAACATGAAGAAATTCGGAAGTTTTAACAACTCCAGAACCGAGGTATTGCAGTAGGAAAATACCTAAGTACAAAGTAAAAATCATCAAGTACAATTAAAAATTTCTTTTATAAAGAAAATAAAAATGAATTACTTTAAAATTATACACAGTGATTTCCAAGTTTATGATGTAACTTCAGAAAGTTTTTTTTTGAGGTTATTTCAGACCAGACAGTCTTAATAATGTCATTGGTTTTGGTATAAAATTTTCGAAAATGTTACATTTATCCGAATATATCGATTGCTTAGCCCACAAATATGTTAAGTACTTAAATATGTTTCGAGATAGTTAAAAAAAGTTTTTATTTGATACAAGGTAAATACCTCAAATTTTCAATCAAAAATAGATAAGAGTATAAGCACTTGTTGGTTTTAACAGAAGGATACTTAATTAAAAAATGCTTACATTAATAACCGAAATTTGCAATTTTTTGTTTAATTTAATTTAATTAATAATTTGTTTAATGTACCACATTTGTACTACTTATAGGGCTATTAGATAAACAATAACGTAATAGTATATTATGCAACGATCATGTAATGATGGTTGCATAAACCATACGAAACTCGCCTTCGGCTCGTTTCGTATCCCGGTTAATGCTCGTGTATTAATAATCATTACATGAGAGTTGCATACGCTATTTTTTCTACACCTGATAAATAATCAAAAACCATAAATTTTATATTTTTATTGAACACAATAGGTAAGAGTAATTATTCGTATGAACTGCATTTTCTGCTTTCTCCGATATGTGTGGAGGAGTCGATGGTAATTCTTCTATATCGCTGATATCAGACATTTTGATAAATTATCGAAGTTTAGCTAGGTATCTACGAAAATTTAATACGTACTGATTTTGACATCTAAAATAATTACATAGGAACCTAGGATAAACGTCAAATGCACAGCATGCTTGATTGAAAAATTATGGGTTTCTATTGATTAAAATCTGTATCGTAATGGGTATCATTATGAAACGGATTATGGATATATAAGTGCATTGTTATAATAAGGGTGTAGAAAATAGTTATTTATGTAATAAGGATCATAAAGACGATCATTATGGTACAAGTCGTGAATGTTATTGGGCGAGGCGTAGCCGAGTCCGATAGCACGACCTGTGCCATAATGATTGTTTATGATTCGTAGTAGATACAAAATTTTATCTGATAGCGAAAAATTAAAAACTGCATTTTTGACATGTCACAATGATAACTATTATTAAAGCAGAAAGAGTATGTGTAGTTTAAAATATTAGTAGGTTAGTGAGCTGTGCTTTGCCATTTCCTTGACAACGTCAGGTTGTAACGCAGTCAGACATAACTATTGTCACGTAGAATTGAATATAATTTAAATAATAATTCTGAAACTGGTAGTTTACCTTCTGATTTGGAC
The DNA here is from genome assembly GCA_037114965.1 of Monochamus alternatus. Lineage (NCBI taxonomy): Eukaryota > Metazoa > Arthropoda > Insecta > Coleoptera > Cerambycidae > Monochamus > Monochamus alternatus. The sequence goes on from CM073426.1 coordinate 114,321,483, forward strand.
GAAATGACGCGAAATATCGTGGACTCCCTTTTGCCGGAAAAATCACGGAGTGTATAAGAAATAGCGTTTAATCGGTACGAAGAATAGTATTCTACTAAGAAAATCAAGAATATCGCTCATGAAAAAGTATTTTTGGCTTACTTTGAATGCTTATTTACGGAAAGAAAACCATTTCTCTCTGGTCGTATTATTCGATGATAAGAAGTATTTTATTAATAAGAAAAAACGTCAGTATTAGTAAGTACCTACAGCTGGTTGCATTATTAAAACGTAAATCAGAAGGTTACAGACCTAAAGAATCCAAAATTTTTACTAAACAAGATGTCACAAATTTTTTAACGGAAGCATCAGATGATACATGTTTATTTAAAAAAGTTGCTATGTTAATTGGACTAAGTGAAGTATGCAGAAGAAAGGAACTGACAAATATGCTTGTTGAAGATGTGATAGACGAAGGATCCGACTTTAGAATTATTTTATCGAATACAAAAGCAAAGGTAATGCGAGCATTTTTTGTAACATCGAGGAATATCCCAGGATTGAATATGGTAGAACTTGTCAGGCAATATGTGAAAATACGACCTTGCAATACAAACCATCGACGTTTTTTTGTCACTTATAAAAATAAGAAATGCACGAAACAACCCGTTGGAATTCACACCTTTGATAAAATGCCAAAAGTTATTGCCACTTTTTTTAATTTACCAGACCCTGAAGAATATTCCGAACATTGTTTTCGGCGATCGTCTGCTTCATTTTTGGTCGATTCTGGAGCTGATCTGTGTACCGTGAAACGCCATGGCGGATGGATGTGTCACTATAGGTTACATCGAAAATTTGAAAGAGCAAAAAAAAATATCAGATGCAATTTTTGGTGCCAACAACCAAACAGGATTACAAGTTTAACAAAAAGCATCAACTACTGATGGAATTAATATTGTAGTAATTGCGCTTTTACCATTTATAATAAATAGTTTTGTATATAGTTATGCATTTTGAATAAACTTCTTTGATCTTCCATCACGTTTTTCATATAGAATTTCATTATGGTACTACCATAATAAGCTTCCTTATGTCATCAAAATTGAGTGACATAACGTTGTCACGATTTTTAAGTTTTACTGTAAACAGTACAAAAAATTTAACGGCTTTAAATTATTCAGAATCATCCTCGCGAATATTTAGTGTTCATTCATTAATTCATCATTTATTTTTGCTTCGGGAATATTGTTAATACATTTACGTAAGTCTCTAGAATTTCTCTGGTTCAGCAAGAATATTAAGTCTGATATATACTACGTGACAAAGGTAAATATCTATACAGAGTGATTCAGAACTTATCTAAAAGAATTTGGGATAGATGCGTCATGAAAATTGGAGTCAATATCGTAAACAATTTGTTTATAAAATCCTTATAGTTTCCGAGTAAAATATTATTAAGTTGTAGTTTTTTCAACCGTTATATCGCTGAGCCACTGTAGCCTCTAGACAGGCGATTCCGAATATTGAAATCCGATTATTTTTTGTAGGTACTAAAGTTTTTGTGAGGCCAATGGTTTACGTATATGGTAACAACTCGGAGTTGATGGATATCGTTTTAATTTATTACGCTGTGAAAATGCTTTAGCAGAACGATGTCCCGGTAAACATGGCCAATGCAGCATGCAGCTACTTTTACAGCGCTGTGCAGTGAGTGCAAGTGTATCGCAGCGCGAGGAAAATTTGTAACAGAATCGTGGAAGAAATGGAGGTCCAGGAGTTCCACGGCCTATTGCAGCAGTGTGACTTATCATATACGTGGTTCAATTATATCCGTACCATGTACAGCATGCCCAAGCATTAACACCAAGGGATTGGACGAGGATGACCGGTACCATGGCTCCACGATCTCCTGACTTTTAATCATTTATACTTCTTTTTGTGGGAATATTTAAAAAATGAAGTGTATCGCACCGAAGTGGATACATACTATTGATGATTTTGAGAAACGTATCATAGTTGCTGCCAATAACTTACGAATTCAAAACGGACAAGAAGCAGAAACATTTGTTAGTTAGTAGAAACTGGGTAAGACGGGCCCAAAATGTTGAAGTAATATTATATTATTATTATTATTAATTAAGTAAGTAAGTAATATTATTTATTTCTTTCTTTGAGCATTTCTTTCCATTGTTAGTTCGGTAGCAGATTACCTTATCAGGTTTTGTATTCAGTCAGTGGACCAGTTTCCAGTGCCGTGCAGAAGTATATTTTTAAATTTTTGAATTGCCCTTTTTGATTTTTTTCTTTACAAAATTGTATTGCAGTTCTGAATCGCCTGGTATATATGTTCATTTGATTTCAATAAGTTTTGGTATACAAGTTCAAGGCCACTTATGCAACACAATATTGTTAATATTTAAAAATATATAAAAAACGATTACATAAAGGGTAAACATTATTTAAGTAGGTATTTGTCATGTTTAATTTAAATTTCATAGACAGGTTAAAGTTACTTTAGACATTGTCGATATTTAATTTCTAATAATTTTAATTTATTGGTATAATAATTTTTATAGTTACATATTTGACTTAACTTAAAGGAGGCCACCTGAAGAAGCAATCCTAAAAATGCAGAACTAAGTCAGATCTCATCTATTGGGGTTGAACTTTCGAGTTCACACAGTTTCAAAAGTGAACTTAGATATTTATAGTGTTTTCATTAAACCAGGTTAGTAAATTTAGCTAGGTTATTTTTTTATTAGATAATTATTGAATAGAGTTGTCTGTGGAATTGTTTATTAGCATACCTAGATGTGTGGTATTAGAGAGTATACATATGACTTCACTGATAGGAATTGTAGCAGATTTGATTTAAACTATCTTAAAATATTTTTCTAATACAGTAAAAAATTTTACAAAAGCTAATGATATATAGGTAGATACTGTGGGTGTAATTCAACGCTGGTCGGGGCTTTAGTCCGCAGAGTAGTTAGTTTCACACAATATTGTTAATACCTAAAAAGTCTTTAATTTTGTTTAGCTTGATTTTAAATTTTTCTCAAAGTAGGCTTAAGACAATCAAATTTTGCACATATCCTTAATTTATCATTCTGAGATGATGTTTTGTTGTATATCATACAGAAACAGCACTTTACATGATAATGTTTTTCGTAGTAGATTCTATCTCACAAATAAGCAATAACATTTTTTTTCTCTTTCAGGAGTTGTTTTATCTATTCGGGGACAAACTATATTAATATTAAATTAAGTAAAATTACATTATTTATATAAATTATTATATATGTTTATACAAGGCAACTAAATAAATTTTCTTGGTCCAAAATAATCTCTTTTTTTGGGCATAAAGGACTCAACTTAAAACTTTATGAAATATATTTTACTAGCTTTATTTAGTATTGTTTTAAAATACAGCCCTTTTCACGTGGAAGTGCGTAGGAAACGACATATGTCTACAAAATACTTCAGAAGATAATTACTCAACACACTGTTGCTTCCTGGTAAAGTATGTTGTATATTATTCAACATTTCCAAGCGATTACACATAAGAAGGATTCTGTGATCAAACATGCGAAATTTGTAAGGGATAAACCCTTTTTAAACCTTCGTGAATATAAATATGCCAAGCACCAGAATTTAACAAACTGTTCATATTACATATGTTACATTTTTTATGTATAATATTATAAATTTTGCATTTACATTTTAAAAAATGTAAAGCATTTTTAAATTTAGTGAAAAATGAATAGGTAGAGTTTTCTTCAATAAAGTACCGCTATTATTACTAAACTTTCAGAAGCATAAATTAATAAAATCTTGTTATTAAAAAAACTCGAAATGACGCCAGAAACAATATTTTGCAAAGAGTAAGGGGGAATTGAATACGTTCCAATAAATATTCCCTTCGTAAAACGAAAGGAACTTTTTATTTCAGCCGGATATTGTAAGACGTAAAAAACATACGCATACATGCTCAGAAACAGTATATTAAACGTATGCATATGCTTCACAAAAGTTGAAACTGGTCATGTCGTAATATTATATATAATACGTCCCAAAATTATAGAACAAAATTCATATTTTTCTGCAAGTTGATATTAAAAAAATCAGATCAATTAGTATATAGAAGTTGGCACTTTTCTGCAATATTTTCTATTATTTTAAGTCATGAGCTATACCATTACTCCGACATACTTCTTAAATGCCTATTCATATATGTTTGTACCTACTTGTACTTTAGAAGGGTCATCTTTATATTATGAAATATAGAGAATCCTATTTTAATAAAATGTCGACTATAGGTTTTTTCAGAAATGGCTAAATAATAGAAAATATTGCAGAAAACTGTCAATTTTTATACAAGGTGGTTCTAAAATGAGTATTAAAAACAGAGCATATAGACAAGTCAAAAACCTTAGTATAGTTTTTTTCTCAAACATTTCCTAATGAAGCTGCTGCCCCTAAAAGGGGTGGCCCTGAAAATGCTTTTTATTAAATAACTTTAAAACGGTATGATATTAAATTATGAAATTTTGGTTAGCTACTGAACTGTTTGTGCTTAACAATAGCAATAGAAAACCTAACAGTATTTATGCCAGACGTGTGAGAAAATAGGTTGATCTTGGGTAAAGTTTACTTTAATATTTTTATTCGTAGATTTTTTAATTTCTGAATAAAAAATATGAAAACTTGATGTTTCTTAATAAAACTAATATCTATCTAATAGCAGTTGCACTTTAGAGTAGAGGTGGGCACTTGGCGTGAGACACGGCAGGTCACGATGGGTAACGCGTGACGTGCGTGAATTCTACGTTTTAGTTTTGAAACCGCCACGTGAATAAGAGTGCGCGGGTGAGTGATGGTCACTTAACGTGAGTCACAGCAGATCATTGCTCACGACTATTTTCCAATGTGCGGCGGTAATCTTCAATTGCAATTTTGTTTTCCCCTACCGCGATTCGCGACGCGACGACTACTGCAATTCTGCAACTTATACCCAACTGCAAAAATGTAGTGATTAATGTTATAAAACTGCTCACAATTTACAACAGTCAACACAAAGAAAATACATGCAATCCGTATATTTTTGGCAGTTAAAACATCGTGGTACATCCAAGTCCTCATACACTGTATACCTACACATAATTTCCTTTCAGCTATAATTTGTTTAAATGCTGCTGCTGAGCATTCACAATAAACAATGTAGCAATCTTTTTTCAACATATTTTGTCCTAACTACTCCTATTAAACTATACTTATTCAGTTTGATACAACAGTAGTTTCTTTTTGTCTTTATCCTCAGAAACATCGTACCTCGCCATTTTTGTTCTGCAATACTAGTGTCTATTTCATCTGCAGTCATGTTTCTATTGGAGGTAACAATTTTTATTATAGGTTTCCTCATTTTTGCTTGCTCTGTGGTGTAATTCATTTTCAATTTTTCATCATGATCATGACATGTATGAAGGATTAGGGCGCGAGACCAAATATGAGTGTAAGTGATGAGTGATTGAAATACTCGTATATAGTTCATTAACAAGAATGTCCGTGAGTAGAGTTCTCGTAATTAGGATGCGTAAATCACGCATAAGTTACGGTCACGCGTGATTGATGGGCGTCGTGTTTCACAAACTCACGCGTGGAGTGGACGTCCACTTGTAATTCATGCGTGATCGAAGCTTCTAACTCACTCAGCGGGCGGGACCCACCTGAGGCTGGACGTGAGTAGGTATGTGAAACTAGTCACGTGACCACCTCTGCTTTACAGCACGTTATAAAATTTTCAAATCGATGTTGCTCGAGAACAGTGCAACATATCGATATTTCTTAAAAGTAGCATTTGTATGTTAAAAACATTTTCATATTTATAATTCAGAAATTATAAGAATTCATGTATAAAAAGATTAAAGTGAATTTTACTCGATCAAGCTTCTTACACTCCTGAGAATCCAATCTCTGCTTTGAGGGTTACTGAAGCGAAGGATAGATTAAGGTTGTGAAAGAAGTATACTACCACCGTGCTTCGAGAGAACGATGTGAGCGAGCAATGGCTATGTTACCCCCGGGGTCTCTGATATGCTACACAGATGGGTCACGGGTAGGAGATGAGTTTTCTGGGGCAAGAATATACTTGGAAAATTGAGATATCCGGCAGAACTTTTTGCTGGGCACATACTCCACGATTTTCCAGGCGGAGGTCTTTGGTATTTTGATAGTAGCAAGCAAGAGAGAAGTAAGAAATTCAGTAGAGGAGAAAATCTTCATCTGCTTCAATCGTCAGGCTGCACTCAGAGCCCTTAACTCTCCAAGGACGAGATTCAGTCTCATTCAGTATATTGTCTATAAAAATCCAACATTAGCCGGCAGAACTCAATTCTAAGTGGATAATCTTGAGGTTGTAGACTTTGCACCTTTAGAATATGATAGGGGTGCAAAAAATTTTCTTTGGCTACTCGCCAAACCAACGTTCTGCCAACTGGTTAGAAATTCTTCTGATACTTGCTCTGGGATTCTGTTCAAAAGCTCTTAATATCAGACCATCAAGTTCAAGATTTCTTGCTGGAATTTTTCCACTGCCAGCAAAATGAGGCACAACACTTCCAGTTTCACAAATCTGGGTGTAAAGCTGTATAAACATTCGAACAGATGGCACGCCTGTTTTTAGGATATCTTTCAGAGTACACTCGTCGAGCTGCTGTTGCGTTACCGCCGCAAAAACCATAAATAAAATGCATCTCTGCATATTCACGCTTAGTGAAATAAATATTATTCATTTTTATTCGTCTGCAGAATGCTCAAATTCAAACAAAATAACATAACTGTCACTAAAAGTGACAGACGCCTACTATGCAAATACAAATTAAAATAAAATAACAACATAAATGTCACTAAAAGTGACAGACGCCTACTATGCAATTATTTAAGCTCTCTATCTCGGGGTAAGTACGAGGTGATTTCATTTAATGTAAAAGCCAAATAACTCGAAAACGGTGAGTTTCACGAGAAAAACTTAAAATACCCTTTTTTGTTCTTTTATTTAGTAGAACGTAAATTATTAAAAACATTTTTAAAAAATTCAGTGGCGTATGTTTTGTTTTAAAAAAGGTCCGCCATCTCCCTTGTTGCACGCCACTGGTTAGCAGTTCGGCACCAGTAATTACACTAAATAAACATACCTCTTAGCAGGTATGAACCACACCAAGTTTTATTAAAATTTTCAACTCGGTCATTGAGATAGCTCAGAAAAACTTTTTTTTTTATAACTTTACCACCCTGTATCTCGAAAATGAAGCCTTTCTGGACCCAAGTTTATAGAGAAAACTAATATTGTTTTTAAACGTACTATCATCCCCTGAAGTTTGTGACATGCTTTTCTGGACACCCTGTATAGTACTATGGTTAAAGTATATTCGTTATGTAATCAAGTAGTAACTATAAAATTTGTTTTTCTACGTGACGTGTTTCAAGGCTAAGTCAATGTAGAGGTTACAATGATATACCATTTTAAAGTTATTTAAAACAAGCATTTTCTGGGTCACCTCTTTCAGGGGCGGTATGTGCTTGAAAAAATAACTATATTAACGTTTTCCTCATCTTTTGACTTATTCTACATGCATTCAAACTAACTTATTTCAAGGATTTTTTTTTTAATTTCAATTATTTTTTTAAATTTTTTATTATGAATTTTGAGGCGCACTGTATAAATATTAGAGTAGATGTATATAATCGTAGGTCTACATACTCATGTAAAACGCATAAGGTTTTTTTTTTATAACGAACATATGAAAAATTGTTTTTAAACTGATTCCAGAACGTTAAAATATTTTAAATACTTCTGAATGAACTTTTAAAAGCGGGCTTTACTCCATTTTCCACACAAAAAGGTAAAGGTTGAATTAAAATGCAAAACACGCTGGGCATGTTTAGCAGAATTTTAAGAGGTAATACCCTGAGAGTGCGCCAGATGCCGGCTGAATATTTTTCGTTACAGAGTATACCCATACAAAGAATTTCGGATTTCTTGCCCAGTACAGCATAAAGGATTCGTGCCTAACGTATTATTTATTACTACTTACATGATTCAAACGGAATATTCAAGTACAGAGTAATCCTTACACAAAACTGGCGTTTGTTGCTCTATCTAACATTACATGCGCTTGTGTAGGCTGTAGCATCGAGTTATTAAGAAACATTGTAGGTGTTACAATAAAGCAGGGCTGGTTCCAGGCGGTAGGTAAGGTAGGCGACTGTCTACGGCGGCAAAATTTAGGAGTGGCAGAAACCTCCTGAACAACACAACACACAAAAATATATTTCGATTACTAGCTCATATCGTCCCTTATATCACGTAGAGGCGTATCTGATAAAAATGGAAAAATGAGATACATCAACAATAAGTAAGTTTAGGGCGACTGCTTCAACTCACATAGTGACGTATCTGCATTTCCAGTACTAATGTTAGACGGTCAAGATTTTTCTAACTGTCGTATCTGTTAGAGATGGGCGATTCGAATCTTTTTCAATATCCGTATCGTTCGAATAATTTTACAAAATGATTCGTACCATGAGATTCGTACCAAAAATTCGTATCATCATAACACAAATTGAGTGTAAAGTAAGTAAGAAGTACTAACAAATAGCTCGGTCCGTGCTCGTATTCCGAACCGAACTGTGAACTGTATAATTATTTGTTATGTGAATATGAATCAACAGTCGCGTCGCGTCGGTACGGTTCCGTTCAGATAAATTTGGTGTCGGTTTTCTATCGGAAGTCCAGTTATATGGTACGACTGGTACGAATCATTTTAATATAGAGGATTCGTATCATACGAATCAGTGTCTTGATTCGAATAATTTAAACGAATCATACGGATTCGACTCATCTCTAGTATCTGTTAATTCTCCTTAAATTTTCTCACATAGCGGCGTAAGTGACATACGTCGGTACGTATAGAAATGTCAGATACGCCTCTACGTGATATAAGGGACGATATATAACATATTTCCGTAAAAAATATTACTTTGAACAATCTCTAAAAGTTGTGATTTCGTTAAATTTTTCTGGAATTCTAAATGCACAGGCACAGCACGACCACGCAAACTGAGCTGTCACATATTTAATGTAATACATTCACCATGTCTAGTTGATTATCTCTGTTTTCCATTAGGAATTCGAGAGCAACGTACGTCTGAGATGATTAGAGTTTGTTTTCTTGAGAACTAGCTGTGTTGCCAAATGTTTAAAGGATTTAATATTGTACTAAAAATGGACATCATAAATTTAGTTAATGAATGCAAGTATTCCTTAAATAAACATTTAGATAGTATATCCTTATATTTTCAGAAATTAACTTAATACCAGAAAAGCACGACTTTTCTATGACCACTTCATAATTTTCAAGAGCGGTTGTCATTCTAATTCAAAAAAATCAAATTCTGCTAATTTTGTGTTTCTTTCAAGTTTGCTTACGTTTTTTCGACACACTGTGTCATAAAAGTTGAATCGGGTGCTCTTTATTTGATGATGAAAGTTTCATCTGGCTTACTTTTTCATGACCGCACCATAATTTTCAATAGCGACTGTCACTCTAATTTTAAAAAAATGTCAAATTCTGCCAATTTTGTGTTTCTGTATCAGGTAATATCTATTACTGTTTTTTTAAACTTGGGGTTGCATTTTTTGCGGACCCTGAATTCCACAAAACAATAATTAGACATACTAAAATCTGAAACAATTTAAGACAATTGGGATATCAAATCTATTAAACATCTCAATTTGTTTCTATTTTCAATACACTGAATATTACACGCTTTTTTGTATTTATACTCGTATGATTGTACCTGATGATGGAGTTCCTCATTGCTACATATTCAATTAGAATAAAAAATGACATTTCTTCCAATCTTACCGCTCTGAATCCAGATAACGAAACATTTTTCGGCAAAATCATATTTCAACTATTTTAATTATAAAATCTATTTTTGACATTTACCCTATTAGAAATTGAACATTCCGTATAGTTCGTTTTAAAATTGATTGCTTAAATAAATGTGGCAACATACTGAATTCTTAACCTAAGAAATTTAACTATAACTTTGTATCTAAACAAGCAGCTTGATACGTGTAATTCGCCAAGAGTTGTGGTTGGAAATTTCAGCCACTTGGGAACTTGAGGTCTGGTTGCGGTTTAACATCAATAGATTATGTATTAGGGGTGAACTTGGTGCTCCTTTATGGTTTACACGAAATAACATAATCTTTATGTACCCATCCATACACCCAACAGTGAGAGAGCGTCTCCTTGATGTAATAAAATATTTATTTACATTCACTGATATTAATAGCTGAGCTAAATGTACCCGTAGGTATTGAGTGATTGCGTTTGTGATTAAATATTTGTAATATTTTCTTAATGTTTCAAGAGAATTACAAGATATTTATTGTTGTTTTAATCAATTATGTGCAGATAGAGTGACCAGATCCAGATGTATACAAAATATGAAAAAAAAAGGTAAAAAGAGGACATATTAATGTATTTATATTTTAAGATAGTTAAGGACTAATCGAGATTAGGAAGTTGGTTCATGCATTTACAATTACCACTTATAATATCACAAGAGCTTAAATTATTTCCAGGAATAATTTAAACCTGACATTTTAATTTTATTCGGCCATGGTATTGACATTTTATATGTTGATATGTCATTTTTATTTCAACGGTTCTGTCACAGCAGATGTCAATTTCTAGTTCAAAACCTATGTACCTTGAGTTTTATAAGTGTATACTGAAATGTCACAATTTGATAAGGAAAATCAACAAGTTGTTAGACAAGAAATTCAAAACCTGATACCAGATAACACTAGAAAATCAAAAGCAAGTGTACGGAAATAATTTGTTGAATTTTGCAGATATATCCACCATATTTCGTTAAATAAAAGAATTATCAAATTTTAGTTACATCAAAACTCAGATGGGTTACTAAAGGTGGTAGAAATATATTTTTTATAGGTATATCCACCATATTTCATATATAGATAAGATGCCAATGTGTAGATCATATATGTTTACCTTCTTCACAAATTTCCACTTAATTATCGCCTCGCCTCGAAAAAATTTCCGGATATTATTCTGGTTGCCATAGTAACGAGTCAAAATAAATGCATCTTATTGGTTTTAAAGTAGAGGTGTGAAATTTTTAATTAACGTATTTATGGTAGCTAGAAATATTCTAATATCCGTATATTTGGTTTTACAATCATCTCCACCTATTTGAATATTTTATAGACAGACTGAGAAGTTCAGTTTGTTAAATAATTGCTTGCATTTGTATAAATTTGCAGAACATTTTATTTTAAATGCATTCTTCATGCAAATCTCCATGTTTGCTTGAAATTGTTGCTAGGGACAAAAATAACGCTAATGCCATCTAGTAGAATATAGAATAAGTAATTATGTAGAAGTTTGAAATTTTGATAACAGGTTTGTAATAGCTTTAATTCACTTAAACTGAACCGAGCAGAATGGAACCGTTTGTGAATAAAATTATATATATTAACAAGATATTCTTTGAGACAATATGTATCTACATGGTTTCATATATATATTTAGGTATTAACAATATTGTGTGAAACTGATTACTCTGCGGACTAAAGCCCTGATCAGGGTTGAATTACACCCACAATATCTACCCATATATTCTTTATTATTAGCTTTTGTAACATTTTTTACTGTATTAGAAAGGTATTTTAAGGTAATATAAATAAAATCTCCTACAATTCCCACAGTTTTAAAAGTGAAGTTAGATATTTATAGAGTGTTTTCATTAAACCAGGTTAGTAAATTTAGCTAAATTTTTTTTTTTAGATAATTATTGAATAGAGCTTTGTCTGTGGAATTGTTCATTAGCATACCTAGATGTTTGGTATCAGAGAGCATACATATGACTTCGTTGATAGGAATTCTGGGAGATTTGATTTATATTAGCTTAAAATACCTTTCTAATACATTAAAAAATATCTACATAGTGTTTAACAAAATTGGACCAGGTTCAAAATAAGACCGGAGGACATGATAATCACGATGATAATGATCATAACGATGACTATGATAACGAGGAAGATAAATATAAAGTTTTAAGTTTTTAATGATTTATTTATTATTATTATTATTATTATTCTACATGGAATAGGGCTAAGAAATTTCTATGTAGCCCAAATTTAAAATTATACATCAATAAAAGTATAAATAAAACTAGTACAAGAGCAAAAATAAAAAATAATGTGTACGCGTAATATAAAAACAAAATAAATGTTCATGTGTTTCTTCTAAACAGCGAAGCATCAAGTCTTTTCTTGAATATAGATACATTTGGGGAATTAACCACGTGCAATGGCAGAGAGTTCCATGTCGAAAAAATGCGATTGGAGAGGAAAGTTTGCCTGGTTGTTGATTTAAAATTTTCTTTCTTTAACTTCAAGCCGTGGCCCCTCAAGCGTTGATCTGGATTTCTTGGAAAGAGTTGGCGAATGTCATCACTAAAAAAGTTAGTTTTCAAGGCTTTGAAGGTAAAGATCAAATCTCCACGAAGTTTTCGATCAGCAAAAGATGTCAATCCGGCGGAAAGTAATCTCTCTTCATAGCAAGGTCGCATACGTCCAAAAGGCAGTCGTGTAGCATATCGTTGCACAGATTCCAATAGATTTTTATCTCTCACGAGGTTGGCATTCCATACTGGCCCAGCAAATTCCAGCAAAGGACGGACATAGCATTTAAAAAGGCGAACAAATACGGGAAACGTGGATTTTGCAAAAGTCTTCTTCAAAAGGTAAAGTTTGGAATTTGCTTTTTTACAAACTGCAGCTATGTGATTAGACCACGAAAGATTTTCTGTAATAGTAACTCCAAGATCATTATAGGATGATACGATATTAAGTGGGATATTTTGTAAAGAGTACTGGTAACGGGGGTTGTTTTTCCCAAGATGGAGTACAACACACTTATTTGCATTGAGAGGGAGCATCCAGTCATCGCACCATTGTGCAATGTTGTTCAAATCTTGTTGAAGTGTTGCCTGATTCAATACTGGGTTAGCATACAGTTTGGCATCGTCAGCATAGTATTATTGAAATTTTAATGAAAAAAATTATTTGTCAGTTATTTACTACTTCCTAATTTACCTCATGCTTTTTGAGACTTTATATACATGGTGTTTAACAAAATTGGATTAGATTATTCTTTACTTCTCTGTCAATGTCCAATCAAAAACTATAAAATAATAATCAGTCATTCATAAAAAAGGAACTAAAAAACAACACATAGAATTAATTATATATTACAAACCAAGACTCTCTACATACAGGGTGTCCCAAAATAAAAGGCCATACCATTAACCACATATTCTTTGGACAAAATAATGCCATTTTTTATTTGGACGTTTCTGTTTCAATATACACCCTGTATAGTAGTAATTAATGAATTATTTTATTTAATGTTATTTAGATAAAAAGTTATTATGTTGATCGTTCATTATTACTATTACTAAATGAGGCTATTATTTTTTTGGTTGATAAGAGAACTGTATCACAGATTTTAATGCCATATTATTTTTTAAATTAATAAGTATTCCTCATTTTATAACATTTAGAATTATCCATTTTGTTTTAAAATAGCAAATATTCATTCAGTAAGTATTACGATTTGCTAAGTTGCCAAGGTATTGTACTGATAGGTATATCCACAAAATTTCAGTTTCACTTGAAAATGATAGTGAATTATAGATTTATGGGCACTACAAATTGTCGTTTTTTCTCCAAAACGGAGCATTTAAACAAAAAATTACAAAAGAGATAAAATGATCAGAAAAGAATTCTGTTTGATATTTCAAGAAAAAGTTGCATAGGCGTACTTAGAAATAATTGGAGGGGATAAAGGGTACTGCATCCCTCAGTTACCACCATTCGCTCTTCGATTTTTTTTTCACAAAAATTACATGATAAGTATGCCGAAATAAGATAAAAGTACGTGCAAAATTTCAAGTGTGTATCTTCAAAAGCAATGGAATTATTAACAAAAATAGTTTTTTAAAATGTAACTTTAACACCATGTATATTGAAATAGGGACGCTCAAATAAAAATTGGCAAAAGTCGCATTATTTTTGTCCAAAGAATATGTGGTTAATGGTATGGCCTTCTATTTTGGGACACCCTGTATAGTCGTAAATTTTTACTGTACATTTTTTTTGTAATTGCAGGGTATCTCGGAAACTACAAGATATAGAAGGATGCGGTTTTCGCAACAATGGACTACTTTTTCGAGAAGCTTAAGATGTCGTAAACAGAACTTTCATAGACTTCTTCGTTTTTGAGATACAGAACGAAATTGAAAAAGAAACTTACTTTTTCAAGGGACTGTTCGTATCTCAGAGAACATCGAAAATGGTGAAAATTGCTTCTTATAAAGTGTTTTTCGTTCAGTTCAGTGGCGTACTTGTAATTTCTTTACAGGGTGTCTTTTTTAAAATATAGTCCAAAACATATTTTCTTTTACATGGAACACACTGTATATTTTTATGCAATTCAGTTGCATTTTTTCTTACTTAATAACATATAATAGTTAGTACTTTATATTCTAGAAATTGTTGAAAAACGTTAAATTGATATAACTGATGTTGCGTGGTGCATAGTTGGCTATGCATTTATTATACAAAATTGGTTCATGAATAAATTAACGTTAACAATTCTAAAAATAATTTTCTCTTTAATAGGTATGTAATTAAAAATATAATTTTAACAAGATAATAATATTAACCAATTGAGTAATTTATAAACATATTTAATTGAATAGCATTTGAAAAAAATAAAAACAAACATACAAATAATTCATAAGAAGAAAATTAAACGACAATGCCATTTAAAAAACTGTTGAAAATTATTTAATATTGTAAAAATATTTGGAAACTATTTGATTTTTAGCCATCTGGTGAAGATTTTAAATATGATCATGAAAATAATCAGCAAATTATAAAATACGGATAAAAAAGTATGTATTTTAGGTTTTAATTCTTTCAATATTGATGAATATTATTCTTAACAAGTATTATTATATAGTACATAGGTATTATTATAGATATAGCATAAAATATATATATAGCACTTATGATAACCTGTAGGATGGATTGTACATATTTAACACCAATATCAGTGCAATAAAAAATAAATTTTTGCAATAGTGATTACTCTTTTTTATTTTCTGTATTCATATTTTGTTTCTATATTACGTTGTTTTTTATTTCTTATGTTATTTTTAATTTGTCTAATGTCCTTAATAATGCGATGTATTAAATAAATTCATAAATTGGGACACACTGTACAAAGACGTAGTCCTTAGCTTGAATCGCCAATAGAATTGTATTACGTAAAAATGAGTTGCTCTGTTTATAGTAATTGTAATGTTTCCTCAGAATTATTATAGACACCTCTTTATTATCAATATTTTTTAAAAATTATTTTTTTAGTTTTTGCAACGTATTATTAAACAATGGACAACTCTTGCTCTAATTTACCGACTGTAATTCAGACTTATCAGTTTGATATCGGGTATTTAATTAAAGCAGACTCTAAGTAAAAGGGACCAAATGCGGTAGGATATTGTTCATTAGAAGAAAGAGGGGTCTAAAGGAAACCCGGAAAAGGGATATAACATCTAAGCGGGATTGGCATTTGTATTAAACTAGATCCAAATAACCATATAGAGATCTAAGATTAATTCTTTCCTTTTCACTTATATTTTATAGATTCATTTATATTTTACTGCAAGGTAGGTGGTACCTAATAACTGCTTTCTTGCTCATTGAAAGACCATTAATCTCCTCACGGTGTAGCCTCTCAAAAATGTAATTTTTTATTTTATTATTTTTCTGTCATGCCTTCACAAAGTGATGTATATTACGAAAAAGCTAAATGGGAAACAATTTATATACAGGTGTTTGACAAATGGGACTGTTTGTTTTAGACCGTTTGAAGGAATTCGAACATATGTTCGCGAAAGCACTTGAAATATCGCGGAATGTCATAAAGTTATGATTGCTATTAGGCTCAGCGAAAAAATGTTTAATAAGCTCAGAGACAATACCAATTTGTTTTCTCATCTTCCCTGCTCATTTGTGGGCAAAATTAAATTTAAAACTAATGGTCAATATTGCCTAGATGAAGCCGTGTAACCAATACGACAGAAATTTGAGTTGAAATACGTGAATGTTTATAATTTTATTTAAATTAATTATTTAAGTAAGTATTTATTTTTGTACGTGTAGAACTACAGAACGAATTAAATTATTTTTGAGGTAATATCCAACCGCTTCAATAAAAAACAAACAGGTATATGTACAGGGTGTCTCAAACTTAATAGTATGACCCTACCATGATTATACAAAAAATGTTGTTAAATTGGATGAGGCAAGCTCCAATTTCAGTCGAAAGTATTATTTTTGGGATTTGACAGAAACGACTAACGACGTCAGCAACTATATTTTTTCCAGAAACGTACTCAAATTTTTTTCCTGTTAACAAACTCTCATTTTTCTAATAAACTTTTATTAGAGAATTTCTTCTGTATTACTTTCCGTTTAAAAGTTATAAGCAATATCGTCCTAAAGAGTCTCAAAAGATATACTATACTCGCGTCAAGAATTCAGACGACTTACGTCATACGAACAAATGAATAATTCACTATATTTTCATCAAAATATTTAGGAAACTGCAACTGATAGTAATAAAACTATATACTACACTAAAAGTTTGCATTATGTATTGCACTAAATTGTAAAAAATTATTGTTTTTAACGCGACCAAATATCGAAAATTACGTTGACAATAAAAACAAATGTGTAACGTCAGCTGTGACGTAAGACGTCTGAATTCTTGACGCGAGTATACCTAAAAATCACATTAGCGGTGGAAGAATCAAGTAGTCGTTGGAAAATAAGTTAATGATCGTTGTTTAAATGTGTCTATAAATGTCATTAAGAATAAATAAAAAGACTAAACTCGATAATAGTTATAACTAAACTTAAAAAATGAGGCAACGCCCTCATACTGGATATACAGGGTCGGAAAACGCTGATGGTCTATCTGAGTTTACACGAGAGCGACAAAGTAAAGTATAGAAATCCGTGCGATAGACAAGGATGACTATATTGACTACGTTTTAAAATCTAAATAGTCAGCGTCCATTTCGTTATTCAACAAATAAAATCTACTCCCACTTATATCTCAGCGACCAATCGCCATCTTTGTCTTTATTGTTTGCCTTTCGCTTTCGCAAGAGATGTCGCTACTTGTGCAACTCCAACTCCGGTATTCTGATATTTTACCGGCGGTCGAAATTGTGGACAGTGACTAATCGCTAGCTTGTTGACCAGCGCGACGGACGAAGCGTGCGGGGATCAAGATTTCATAGGCGTACTAAATTTGAATGCGATCAGATATATGAAATATATAAAAATGACAAAAATAGTTCCATTATAAAACATCCATTATTTTTAGAGTAGAAACAGTGATATAACAGTTTTTACTAATTTCGAGGCGTTAGATAATACAAATTATAAGATTTATTTCAAAATTTAAAGTTTTTATCTTGTCAATTACCCAAGGTCGAAAATAATAGAAAGTGACTAACTCACAAAACAGAGATGAGTACGGAAGGTACGGGTGGTATGATTACCTAAGCGTGCCACTTGAGAAGAGTTAAAGTACACAAAATTATCAAAAATAAGTTGACGTCGGCTAAACCTAGCACATTAACAGTTTACTTTAAATGCCCACTACCACCCACTTACACCTACCTGATGCGCACTCCGCAGATAACATCCTCATGGACGAGAAATTCACGGATTTTTGCACGAATTTTGCAACTTCTGTTTTAATTATTTATGGCGGGAAAATCTCAACTTTTCACAATTGCAAGGCTATCATGGGCGGGTATATCGTTCGGGCGGGCTAAATTTCGGGTATATCTTTTCGTTAATTTAATTATGAATGTAATTAATTTTATTAGTGATTTGATCGAAATGAGGAATATCGGATGATGACATGTATGAAGAGTTTAGTGAGCGAGGTCAAAATATGAGTGTAAGTGATGTTGAAATATATATTTCATTAACAAAATTGTACGAAGAAACTAATTAAAATAAATATTAAAAAATAAAAATCTGGATCGAAGAATATATTAAATTTTGACGAAACATGGGCGTATGAAGGTCATACGGAAAGCGGTACGATATGATATAATAAGTGTTAATGTGTGACCGTTATAGTGACAGTGCTAGTAACCAATAGTAAATAGCGTATGTATTCTAAAGCCTTTTGTCATTTTCAATGCGGAATTCGCAAATATTTGCGCGATTTATTTAACGGTGGAAAAATCTCTATTTGTAAGAAATGTTGTCAACTACCTATAATATTTTCTATCATTTTCATCATGAAACTGCCATGGTATATTATCAGAACTTATTAACACCACACAATAATGAAAGGGGCAATAATATTTGTAGTGTTTAACAGTATCGCAAATTGCAATTGTGAAAAGTTGAGATTTTCCCGCCATAAATAATTAAAACAGAAGTTGCAAAATTCCTGCAAAAATCCGTGAATTTGGCGTCCATGAGGACAAGGCTTAAGTGTGTTATCTGCGGAGTACGCATGAGGTAGGTGTAAGTGGGTGATAGTGGGCAATCGCCGTCCATAAGAACAGGGACACATTTAAAGTAAATTGTTAATGTGCTAGGTTCAGCCGACGTCAACTTACTTTTGATAATTTTGTGTGCTTTAACTCTTCTCAAGTGGCACGCTTAGGTAATCATACCACGCGTACCTTCCGTATTCATTTGTGTGTTGTGAGTTAGTCACTTTCTATTATTTTCGACCTTGGGTAACTGACAAGTTAAAAACTTTAAATTTTGAAATAATTTTTATAATTTTTATTATCTAACGCCTCGAAATTGGTAAAAACTGTTATATCACTGTTTCTACTCTAAAAATAATGAATGTTATGTAATGGAACTATTTTTGTCATTTTTATATATTTCTTATATTTGATCGCATTCAAATTTAGTACGTCTATGAAATCTTGCTCCCCGCACGCTTCGCCCGTCGCGCTGGTCAACAAGCTAGCGATTAGTCACTGTCTACAATTTCGACCGCTGGTAAAATATCAGAATACTGGAGTTGGAGTTGCACAAGTAGCGACATCTCTTGCGAAAGCGAAAGGCAAACAATAAAGGTAAAGATGGCGATTGGTCGCTGAAATATAAGTGGGAGTGGATATTATTTGTGGAATGACGAATGGGCGGTGACTATTTAGATTTTAAAACGTAGTCAACATAGTCATCCTTGTCTATCGCACGGATTTCTATACTTTACTTTGTCGCTCTCATGTAAACTCAGATAGATCAGCGCTTTCCGACCCTGTATATTACAATCTATTCTCTACTAGCGAACCTGGCGAACTTCGTTCCGCGTTCGTTAATGAATGAGTAGATTTAGGATTTTAAAATTTATACAAAATTATTAAGTTCAATTTTTTATTATATTAGTATAATAAAATATATGGGAATTGGTGGGTTGCACTCTTCAGTGAAGCACCCTGTGATATACGACATTTTTCTTTTTTTATCAGGCGCAAGAACAAATAAAGAAGATGGTTTTCCGACTAACGAAAACTTCCTCACCTTTGAATTTTCCTTTGAGTATCGTCGCGTAAATCACATTGATCATCAGTTTAGTTATCACCAAACGCGTTCCGTTGCATAGTTTTGGTTGGTTTAGGTTTCGAAGCATGATTATTACCGAGCCAACCTTTAGTTGTAAATTGTGCGGTGGTAAGCCAGGCACATCCAAGGAGTTTAAAAATTCAATAGGATAGTTGGTGGTTTCATCTTCATTTGTTACACAGTCAATAGATTTGAATGAATGAAGTGTACTATTGATTCCATTCTGAATTACGAAATTTAAGTCATCCACATCTTTATTCTTAGCTGCTAAAATTGCTCGTTCACTCAAACATTCGTTATTTTTGTTGTTAGCAATGATGCTTAGGAATACTTATATTTATGAGTTCGTCTTTCGATGAGACAAAATTACAGAAATTTGGAGGAAATGAAATTAATCCGGTCGATTTGTCGACAGTGAGCTGTCAGAATGAATGAGAGCTATCAGTTGCGTTTTGTTATATCACTATTATCACTGATGTTTTCCCTCAATATCATATTTTAATTTTTATTATCCTATTCCTGACGAAGACAAATTCAAAAATACAAAAATCATAAAAATTTGTCCAGCCGTTCTTGAGTTACAAACGGTGTAACTAACACGACTTTGTTTTATACAGTATGCGCCAAAAGTATGGAATAAATTCAATAAAAACGAAACAATTATTTTTTGGGAAAAATCCTCGAACAGGTCGATTTTTGATTTAAAAAATACATATTTTAGCGTAAAATGCCATTTTCAAATGTCATTTGTTTTCGAGTAATGACGTCATCGATTTTTTTTTAAATGGCAACACTATATTTTTTTCCTTAATTCTGAAAGATCGTTTAATTCTCTATCAGACAGTACTAAAATTTTGCCCTCTTACATAGGAAAGTTTTCGAGTAAATGACGATTGAATGTTAGAAAACGTAAATTTTATCCATAAAAAAGTAACAATTCTGAGATATGTAAAATAAAATACAATTGATTAAATTTTATACTTAAATTAAATGTTCGAATTGTCATCCACCAACTTCTTGACAATGCGCAAGTCTGTGAAGAAATTCTTCTTGCACATTATGAATGATTTCTGGGGTAACTCTGCGTATTTCGTCCCGAATGCGATTTTGAAATTCTTCTAAATTACGTGGTTTATTAATGTACACTTTTGACTTCAAGTATCCCCATAAAAAATAGCCAAGAGGTGTAAGATCTGGCGATCTTGCAGGCCATTCTATCGGTCCGCGTCTGCCGATCCACCTCCCAGGAAATAGTTGTCCAAAAAATCTCGTACAGGGCGCGCATAGTGCGGAGGTGCACTGCTGAAACCATATGGTATCGTCAGGAATGTCAGAGTCATTATCGTTAGGACAAATTACTGCAAGGGCTGGAACAAGGTCATTTTCTAGAAACTCTAAATATCTTTGTCCTGTAAGGGTTCCTTCAAAGAAGAAAGGCCCTACTATTCTGTCGTCTACTATTCCAGCCCACACATTTAATTTCTGAGGGTGTTGGGTATGTGCCTCTGACATCCAATGAGGATTTTCCCGACTCCAATATCTGCAAGTTTGACGATTTACTGTACCATTCAGACAAAATGTGGCCTCATCTGAAAAAAGTATTTGCCGGTGTAAATTTCTATTTCCTTGACAAATCCATTAGAATTTCGCAAAAGTGTAAGCGGCGATCGGGATCATCTTCATTGAGTTCCTGCACAAGTTGAATTTTGTAGGGATGATATTTTTCCTTCCTCAAGATACTGTGCTCTGACTAGTGTCATTGTTTAATGCAACCAATCGTGAAGAATTATGAGGATTATCCACCATACTTATCAAAATGTTCTGTTTCTGATTTTCATTAATGCTTGGACGTCCAGGTTTTGGAATATTTACAACATTGCCAGTTTCTCTAAATTTAGACTCTACCTTACTGACTGTTGATTGGCTGATAGGGCGATCTGGATATTTTTCATTAAATAAATCGCAAACTTCCTGCTGAGTTCTAGTCATATTCCCGCATCCGATAAGAATTAAAATTTCAATTCTTTGAGTAACAGTTAAATGTGCCATAATACTTTAAATTGTATAATAATTTCTATGTCGCTTACAATACTTATTAGAAAGTCGGTGTGACAATGACACTTTGCAAAGATTTTCACCTACGTGATCCATAAAAGAACTATGGAATTCGAAAAACTAAACTTGATAACGTTTTTGCTTTATTTTAATTGATTTACGTTTTCTAACATTCAATCGTCATTTACTCGAAAACTTTCCTATGTAAGAGGGCAAATTTTTAGTACTGTCTGATAGAGAATTAAACGATCTTTCAGAATCAAGAAAAAAATATGGTGTTGCTATTTAAAAAAAAATCGATGACGTCATTACTCGAAAACAAATGACATTTGAAAATCGCATTTTACGCTAAAATATGTATTTTTTAATTAAAAATCGACCTGTTCGAGGATTTTTCCCAAAAAATAATTGTTTCGTTTTTATTGAATTTATTCCATACTTTTGGCGCATATTATATATATATATATATATATATATATATATATATATATATATATATATATATATATATATATATATATGATATCCTCTCATTTCAAGACACATACATTGGAGCTTACCTCATCTCCTTTAATACCACGTGTTCCAAATTTTATCACATTTTGAACGAGTGTTCCATAGCATAAAACAAGGAAAAAAGCGCCATTAAATATATGTCCCTGCTTGTTTTGAGCTATAATCTAAATTTTATCGATTATGAAATTGGTATAAGACAATAAATTCAAAACAAAGTTGAAAATGTCATTTGACATTGATACTGTTAAAGAATATAGAAGACGCAATTAACAAAGCTAGTATTGGAAATCTTGTCTTGTTTTTTCTTTGTTAAGACAAGGCAATATCAAGACAAGATTTAAGAAACAAAAGTTTTGTGAGACAAAGCATTTATATTGTGGGTAGGTATACCGGATGACAACGGAAAGTGGAAACACGCTGTAACTTTTTTATGACTGCTGATAAAAATTTGAAATTGGGTGGGTTTATACTAGATGGTGCCATGAATTCTTTGAGGTCAATTCGGATTTCATAACATTTCCGGTTTGACCGGAAAAGACCGTAAATTTATATTTTTAAATGGAAAATTTGTTTGAAAATTGTTTTCTTTTTTGTTTGTAATTATGGGAAAAATTTTAAATTTGAATATTTTTGTAAATTTTTTTTGTTATTACCACTAAAAATTTTGATTTATTGTATTTCCTTAATAACTCATTTTTTTCAAATGTAAAAAGGGTGGGCCCTATAGATTTTTTAATAAAGGATTTTTTTTTTGAATTTTGTGGTACCACAAATTTTAAAATCCCTCAAAAAAGAAAACAGTTTCTGTCAGTCGAGGTCTTCTAGTTTTAATTAAATTTAATTTAAAAAAATTACTTACATCCAGAAAATGTGTCAGAAAATTGGTCCTACCATACGTAAAATGATCCGTTGATTTCAAAAATGTTAAAAAATACAGGGTGTCCCATTTAAAAATATAAATTTACGGTTATTTCCGGTCAAACCGGATATGTCATGAAATCCGAAATGACCTCAAAGAATGCACCACCTAGATGGCACCATCTAGTATAAACCCACCCAATTTCAAATTTTTATCAGCAGTCATAAAAAAGTTACAGCGTGTTCCCACTTTCCATTGTCACTCGGTATAGGTAGATACTTTATTTAAAGTACATCCAGCATATGAAATTATTTTTAAAATCAAAGTTTAAGTCTAGATCCAGTTCTGCTGACCTAGAACTAGTAATTGTAAATTCATTACTATTTAACTGAAAGAAGTTTGATTCTGTTTCACTTATTTCGTCCATTATTTATAACTTATTGTGTAAAACTGGCTGTTTTTATACGTCTACCAATCGACCATATCGATAGATACGTGTGAGCTCCGAGCGGAACCGTAGCCGACCGAGAGTACCCACCACTGCTAATTCCTAATAAAATTCTCTCATGTTTCTCATTTCTTGCTTTGCGAAAATCTCACAAGATAGAACAAGACAAGAACTTGACTTGAATCTTGTTTTGGTTTGCGAGACAACACAAGACTTTTTCGTCAAATTTTGCAAGATTTCTTGTCTCAGCCAATACTTTTGGTCAATACATATGGAATATTTGTGCTGGCCAGAACCTAGAAGCCACCATGCCAGACACCTACACCAATGTTCAATAAATGTGTGGTTACGAATAATACATGGTTATCTTTGAGGTCTTCCAAGTACCTCAAAACTTAACGGCGCATCAATTTCTAACTGAGAAGCTACCACTTTTGAAAAACGTACCATTAGATACACAAGAAAATATGCGGTTTGTTCATAATGGAACATCAGCGTATTTTGCTCATGCAATTAGAGATTTTATAGATAACAGCTATCCGCATGGTAAGATTGGCTAGGTGATTCCGTTGATGGCCCGCTCGCTTTCCTGATCTAAATCTATTAAATATTTTTGTTTGTGGTTAAGCGTTGTTTAAGGCAATAAGAAGAAAGTAACCAAGATGTATATGAATTATGGAAATGGATGAAGTAGTTTGCAATGAAATACGCAACAATACAGGAATATATGAACGAGTGGGGTTTACAATTTGAAAATATGCTATAAA
This sequence comes from Monochamus alternatus, assembly GCA_037114965.1. Lineage (NCBI taxonomy): Eukaryota > Metazoa > Arthropoda > Insecta > Coleoptera > Cerambycidae > Monochamus > Monochamus alternatus. The sequence goes on from CM073426.1 coordinate 114,345,896, forward strand.
TACCAATGTGTTAATGGTAAAGATATGTTTATTGAAAACATTTTTCTTGTTTTGCGCTGTGAAATACTTCCTTCAAGTTTTATGATAATTTTTTTGTTACACCCTGTTAGAGAGCAGACTGTTGAAGTGCACTCTTATAGAGATAAGCGCTGCTATCAATGGAATGCATTAATAACATTACGAATATATGTTTGATATGACAATAAAAAAAGTGTGACACACGATGTACTAATTTCGATGCTATGCTAAACTTTACACCTTATCTCACTAATTCATGTTTATCAAAAAAGATATATATGGACTGTGTCTGCACCGCATAGTTATTGATTTTTTTATATAACATATCAACCATTTGTTATTTGCTTTCTGCATAATTGTACATAGACATGTAATTTTTATTTACTTTCAAAAGGGAGTTGTGTTGTACCGCATGTGTATAACAGGACCGTAGAATAAGGTCATATTATAAGAACACGGTTTCAGTCATTTTCTCAAATATTTTTATTAAAACAGCTTTTCCTCTTGTAAATTTTTGAACATAGAAAGTGATTTTAAAAGCGGGGCAGTAATTTTAGTATGTCTACTTATTCGAAGAACAAGTGATATGCAAAAATAGCGCTATTTTCGCATTTTTAAATTATGTAAGGCCTGTAAAATTATATTCGCTTTTCGTGTTTGCCTATATCCCGGGTTCTTTGTGTTAAATAAACAAATGTAACATTATACTAATTTTGATTACACTCTCCATTACACTAATAATATATCCACAGATCATTATTATCAATATATTTGCTTTTGTTATATCACTGTGTCAGTGTAACACAAAATGACACTACGTACACACTAAAAAATACCTAAAATATTTAAAAAACCACAATTCGTTTACGTACGTGTTACGCTGTTATTTAAGGTTACGGTTATAAAATATGCGTGATACCAAACACTGTATGCGCAAATTATCACATGTCGCTTATCGATGACGTATTGTGAAATAGTTCACAGAGTCGCCTTTAAAATTTGCCATAACTTTAATCTCAGTTATCTCGGTTATTAAAAAACTTTTATTAGGGCAATATGATTGATTTTAATGCCTACTATCATCCGTTAAAATTAATATGTCACTTTTATAAGCACGCTGTATAGTTTCATCTATTAAGTTTTCACTATAGGGATATTCTGGCTACTAGAAGACTAAAAAATGCGTACATATCATATGAGCAGTGCCGCTGGGCTGTTGGTAAAAGCTAGGGAATGAAAAGTAGTCATGTGGATATACACCGCCATTGTGAAACCAATGTTAGCCTATGAGGTTGTTGTTTGGTGACCGAAAGTCTAACAGACAACAGTTCAACAAAAGCTCAGTCAGGTACTATGGAAACTACGCCGACCATGGCAATGGAAGTAATCCTATGTCTTTTACCTTTAGATATTTATCTAAAGGAAATAGCTGTGATAACTATGCTTCGCCTCAAGTATACTGGTATTATACCAGATGTAGGATGTGGAAAAGTTAGAAGTCGCCTGTGGAATGGGATTGTCAGAAGAATGCCTCTTCTGCAGGCAGACGCTGACAGTATTTCTTCTAAGTTTGCTTTTGACAGACCCTACATGGTAATTGTCAACCGCCCGCGAGGATGTAATCAACATATTCACAGACAGATCAAAAAGAAAGGAAGGTGCAGGATGTGAAATCTACTCCAGATCGCTGCACATCCGATATCAGTGGGTAATGGATATGCATGCTACCTTAGTACAAACGGAAATAGCAGGTAAAACCACAGCCGCCAAGGAAATTGTCTGTAGGCATATAACGGGCAAAACCATCAGAATCTACACAGATATTAGACAATCACTACCGATATTATGTAATCATAAGATAACAACTAGATCAGCATGGGAGTGACATCCAGCATTGGAAGTGGCCTCAACTGACAACAGCATGTTTGTATGCTGGATAAAGGGACTGGAGTGGTGATACGGCAATAAAACAGCTGATAAGCTGGTCAGGACCTGGTCCCTCCAGCATGCTTCCGCTGACAATTTTCGATATATGAAATTATCAAGGAGAATACCCACAAATAATTCAAAAGAAGGTGGGCAGAACAAATAGCTGTTAATTTGCTAAGGAGTTCGTAGAGTATCCCTGCAAGGATACAGGCAAAAAATACCTGGTTGCGACCGGGACAAATCTTTGTCTAGTGACAGGTATTCAAAATGGACAATGTTGGCTAAGGAAACACCTGTATTATATGAGAAAGTGTGAAACACCTCTTTGTAGAGGTTGCGAACAGATGCACAGCAGTATCATCAACAAGAGAATCCGTGTTGGGAGAGCGATGGCCTACATTAGAGGGATCTCCCTGAGCATCGTCACCACCTTTTTCTCTTTATTAGGTTGGTTAGCGGTTCGGGTGGATTGATCTCTGAATGGGAGGAAGCACAAGGGACCCAATGTGCCTTAAATGCTATGGCTTTTTAAGGCTACTCTTCCACAATTCCAGAATCCTGATCATTTTTTAATAAAAAACTGTGGTTGAAAAATTCGTCATATAATTCTGTGAATGTTAAAATGACATTTCCAAAAAAACTGTTAAACGCGTTAAAGAAATATGTCCCAAAGTTGTGCAATTTTTATATATTTTTCTATATTTGATCTCTGCTTTTTTTCTGATTTGAAAAATAGTTATAAGTTGCAATATCTAATAAATAAAATTGCCATAGAGAAATACGAATCATACAGAGTATCTGTGAGATAAGTAGTTATTAAAAACGTGAAACTAAAAAAAAATATTAAGCAATCTGGGGTCTGATATGTCGTGTAAAGTAATAAATAAATTAATAAAAAATATATTACAAGAAACTTACGTAAACAACTGTTTACACTGTGGACGTGTCTTGCTTTGTTTTATTTCAAAATGCTTTATTCAATTCAAGAATTAGCAGATTTGCTATTAATAATTACCATTTAAATATGTTTCTTGTTTTGTGCGAATTGTTACTCCTAAAAACAACAACAAAATTCTGAAACACCGCACCACAGTATTAAAGAGTGCATTTTAATTCTGTTTCTGGCAGCGACCAGTTACCGAGGTCTCGGCATAACCCAGAACATCACTTTGCATCTAATAATTAATTCAATTATTTTGATAAAAATATGTACCTGAAAGAGACCATTACTCTAGGCTATTTTACTCTGTTTTAATTTAAAATTACGCCCAATGAAATCTAATTTCTGACTTTAACGGATTTATATACTAACCCTTCCCTGTACAGTCATAAAATAATTTAAATTGTCGACACGTATTTGATTCCAAACAAAATTAGTTAAAATACACTGGTGAAAGTTTACCTAAATAATATAAAACGAAATTTTCCCTTCACTTCCCCCATTTAAAGGAAACCTAAAGGCACTTACTTCATTTCTTTATCGCATTTATTCCCAGCCAGGATCATCGGCACCCTCGGAAGGGTTTTCTTCCTTGTCAACCCGCCGCTGTTCGAGGCTCCGGCATTTACTTTAGTTTCTATTATTTGCTCCCGTAATCTTATTGCTTCTTCGAAAGTCTCTCTACTATCCATGCTGAATACAATTACGAACAGATCCCCTGCAACAAATCACAATTTAAGTGGTTTACTGTTGTGAGTCCAGAATTATGCGCAACTGATATAAAAAAAAATTCTGTTAGAAGAAAAATAAACAGTATTTGTTCAAATAATTATAACAAAATGGTAACTTATATCACGTAACATCTAAACATCTAAATAATTTACTTATTTAATTACAAACAGAATATACACTGTAAAAAATAATTACAGTAAAAATAGATGGCAATTTATTTACCATTCATTATTGCTGTGATTTTCTTATAGATTGTGATTTTACAATTAAAATGTAAAATTGCATTGTAAATTTATTTTACGATGTAATTTTCCGTTTAGTAACTGTAATATTACTTTGTAATTTTACAATTCAAAAATTTTTACAATGTAACTTATATAATTACTTATAAAAGTACAAAGTAACTTTACAATCAATTGTATAATTACATTGTAATAAAACATTTTTCACTATAACTACAATGTAATTTTTATTTATTGTACAGGATGGTCCAGTTTGGATACTTAGGTACCTATAGAAGGTTTCTCCTATTTTCGCAAAAGACAGAAAAAAGTTAAGCAGATGTTTCGGACTCAATTTTCGAGAAAAGTTGAATTGCGAAAATTACATTTCGATTTGTTTAAAAAATACCTATGTGATGTTTTTCAATTTTGCTCGTTTTCTATGATATCTGTGAAACTTTTCTACTTATAAAAATATTTAGCGGCTTACGCTTTTGTATCACTTCTAGTTTTTCGTTATAACAAACTTTCATATTTTTTTAACGAAACATGTGTTTTAATTTATTTTTATTCAACTTGTAATTTATTTCATCTTACGTGAATATTTTCATAATATTTATTTACAAAAAGAATTTGCTAGTATATTTATAACTTAAAAATATTTTTATGCATACCTACGTATCAAGTACAAAACTTCATATCAAAAAATGTATATGATGTTATTATTTTTTTTAAAAGTTTGTGTAAGCCACTAGATTCTACACAAAAAGCTGAATATAGTAATCTCATTAGAGAGTACAAATATTTTCATAAATAAAAAAATATAGAATACCTTCCAAAAAAAAAGCCTAAAATTAACAAATGTACTGTATCAAAGCGAATCAAGATATTGAAATGAAATTTTCGTTATTCAACTTTTCTCAAAAACTTTTTCCGTGACACTTGGACTATTGTTTTCTCTATCTTTTCCGCAAATAAAAGAAACCTCCTAAAAGTATTGAAACCCCTACAGTCAATTTTAAAACAGTTACTTTAATGACATCTTGTTTATAACACACGAAATCTCTAACAGTGTTTTGACATAGATACTTAATAAATTTTCTGAATAGTAATTCCAGAATTAACAATTGTTACTTACCTTACGTAACAATCATGTCAGACTTTTCTGTAAGTTTCTCAATAACATCACTTCATCAGGATGTTATTTTAAAAGAAAAATCTTCTAAACTAAATATTCGTTCTATTAAACATTTTTGCACAAATTGTGTGAAAAACATTTACACAATCGTACTATTCCTAACCGATTATATAAGTTCAGCTCAGTTAGCTAATCCATAGTTACAGCTATACCTATTATATCTTCAATAAATTAAGTACCTTATTTTGCTTAATTTTTTGAATTTAGAAAAACATGTAGATACACCTAAGTGGTACTCTACGAATATAACGAATATATTTTTGTAGGTAATGGTTCATATTATTGCCGACTACAAAAATTCTGGTTTCACAGTTCCAACAATAATTTTACTATTTTTTCTAGTATGTTATGCAATTTAGAATAAGAGTTTATAATGTTAGAATAAATATAGTTAGATTATGAAAAATAAAATATTAAGGTCTTTCGATATTTTTTATTTAATTTGGTACCTGTACATTTAGGCCAGTTTTACAAAACAGGACACTTAACGTTATACAAAACATATAACAAAGTAAATCTATATATTGTATATATTAAATAATAAAGTTTCTTGTATATGTAAACATAAAAAAAATAAATATTTTATAATATTCAAACGAGATCTAATGCGTAATATAGGTACCTACAATTTAAATATAATTGTAACGTAGAAAATAATATATTGTTTGTATGTAAGATGAACAGAGTTCAATCTACAGTTGGTATCTGATTTTTGTAGATGCAAAAATACCATTGTTCCTTTGCTTCAATAATTCTGTATCAAATACATACCTAATTACGTTATTTCATATAGGTTATGTTATAAGCAACACAAGACAAAACTACTTATTGTAATAAAAGCGCTCATTAGTCACTCTAGATTTGATTATTTTGCTAGTCACTACTCACTAAATTAATTATGTAAGTACCTAGATCCTAGGTATACGCTGCATTCATCGAAATGAAGCAAGAAATAATGAAGGCGTCACCACCCAACGCTCTCAACGGTTAATGGCAGTGCGTTTTAAAATTAGTAGTATCTTCACACACAAATTAAGTATATTTTTACAGTCAATTATATAGTAAATTTGGTATGTTCAGTAATTGTACAATGTAAAACTGGATTTCACATTGCTAATTGTAAATGTATTACAATATATTCTATACATGTACATATTACATTATAATTACATATGAAGTTTACGGTTTTGTTGTATATTGGCAATTTTCGTGTAAAATTACAAGCGTCAGTGTAATATCACCATCATTTTTAGAATTATTTTAAGACAATTATAAGGATATTTTTACAAAGTATATTTGTAAAGTTACTGGCCTTTTTTTCAGTGTAGTCTTGTCAAGTATCGGTTTATCGAAAATAAAATTATTAATGTTTTGTTTATTACTTTACTATTTAAATTCTCCTCAAATAATATAATAACCTTTAAAATGCATTTGTATGACACACATTATTTTACTATTGTAACATTTTAACAATTATTTTCACATACTTATAAATAAAAAAGAACAATCTTATATGCAGAACCATGTAAGTTTATGGTATAACAATATACACATCTACAGTTGAATTAAAAAAAAAATACGTATTTTGAAAGATTTATGTACGTAAAAATTTGTTGGTTAGACCGCTTTCAGCCGTGATATATTCGTTTTACTTCGGTACCTTTGAATATTCTCAGGTGATATGAGATAACATTGCTCTTATTTGCTAAACTCTATATTATACAGTTCTTAAATGTACTTGTTACTTGTATTTGTAAAAAAACACTATTTCAAGAATACAGCTTAATGACGTTTTCCAGTAGTTAAATTTCTAAAAGCGGGCTCTAATTTGTCAGTTTCGCTGATTCATTGATACTGATCAAAGAATGAACGTGAGAACACGTTTTCAGTAAAATAGTAAAATATTGATTATCAGCTGAATACTAAAAAATCTTGGAATTGTTTGTATGACATGCATTTGTTTATTTGTCAACAAGAGTGAAAAATTAGTGAGAATGCTGATAATTACTTCATTCCCATTCCGTGGAATTCGATAACTGGCCAAAAAAGGTACATAGGAGAAGGAACAATTACAGAAGAGGTGCTACTATCCTACTTTTTCAATGTGGAGAAACGGTTTGCTGCCTCTTCGATGTGGACAAAATGTTCCATGCTAAAGTCAATGTTGAAAGTACACAAAGGTATTGATATTTCGAAATATAGTACTTCATATTTGAAACTTGAATCAAGAAATTATAAACCAAAGAAGGCAAAGGTACTGGAGAGAAATCAAATCGAAGAATTTTTTAAAAAAGCACCAGATGAGGAAGTTAAGGTAGAAAATTCATGATTTTAATATTTCAATTTATACCTTAAGCGTTTTATTTTGAATCCATTACAGGCTGCAACGATCATGAGCGTCCTAGGTGCTGTCGATGTACTGTTCAAGACAAAGGCAGTTACCTATGCCTACTCGTCTTGGATATAAAAATAAATATTTCAAGAAGTTCCACGATCGTAGAAGAAGCTTTTTCAGTTAATGCTGTAAAAATGTGTCGAAAATACACCAATCAGCGACGTAAAAGTGCCGGTGGGAGATTTTTCTTGCGATATGTAGCTCCCGGTCAAAATAACAAGATCGTTCTTGAGATAAATGTTAATAATAATAATTCAAAATAAAATGCTATACAATCGAAGTGTGGTATTATAAATTTTAATCCACAACTGTGTTAAAAGGCCTTTAATTTACGGAAAACAGACGTATTAAACCTTCTTAATATAGTGGTCGTGGATAAATAATCATTAAATTCGTTAAAAGCTAGTTCTACTTTTGTTCATTTTGAGGGATCATTTTTAAAGTATGAATACAAACTGAAGTGTAAGAACTACATATTTGTGAGCAGTTTCTCCCTTTTTGAGGTTAGAAGTATTATTTGCGTATGAAGCGTTGGTCAAAATTGTTTTTCGATGGCGTGATGAGCAAACCGATGCATTTTAAGGCAGCTACAGAAAATATGATGAAATATCAGTAGATACTTCTACAAAACACGAAACGTGTGAATACGTTTAATTTTCATTACTACTGGATCAGCTGAAATGAATCATTGAAATTGACAAATCAGAACCCGTCTTAAGGAAATATAATAAGCCAACAATGTCTGCATAAACTTCAGTTTTTCTGGATGCTGATTGTGTATCTTACGAAATATTCTTGGAATGTTTTCCGGTCAGCGACAGCTATAACTTCCTCATATAGAAAAAAGAACACTCTTAAGGAGTTGGATTGCCAATTATTATTCGTTGCATAACGACTGTTGGCATCTTACCTTATTTAGTTTTGATCTTATTTTGATCTCGTACGACAAGACAAGCTTGACAGCTTGAATTGCAAGACAAGACAAAATATAAAAACAAAGTTTCGCGAGACGAGATAAGAAATATTGTTACGGAAGTAAGTAAGAAGTAATACTTAAGTGAACGTTAGCTGAAAAAATAAATATTGAATTTCTATTGTAGGCATATACTTTATTTAAAGCACATGCAGCATATAAAATTATTTTTAAGATCAAAGATTATTGAGTCTATATCCTGTTCTGCTGAAAAAGCTCTAATTATGTTGTGCCTATTACGTATATTACTTATTATGTAAAACTGGCCGTTTCCATATTTTATAACGTCTACCAATCAACTAGTGTCGACGATCAACAATATCACCACTGTTACCAAATTCGTAATAATCCATATTTCTGTAAATGATACTGCAGGAAACAAATACTCCGCGGACTAATGCCCCGACCGGCATTGAATTACTCCTGCAGTATCTGTGTGAACAGCCAAGAACCCTTGTCGGACACTTCACCAGACATAGACCGGTTTCGGACTTGTTAGCCCTCATCAACCCAGACATCAGCAGCAGGCTTAACGCAGCCCTCGCCTAGGGCGAGAGATTTGCGTTAAGTACCTGCTGCAATGTAGGTCGCTTCCTGTAAGTCGAGCCGCGTAGGCCGAGCAGGAAGTAAGCAGACCACTTATATCTCAACTGCACTCAGTTTATATGTGAACATACATATGAAGGAACAGCCAGTTCAATTGTCGATCATCTCACCTATGGCATACTGATTTGAAATTTATTTGTAACAATACTTTAGATTACTCTGTATTTGAGTGTTTTTAATGAGCGCGATGGTTTGAAGTTTATAAATAACAGAAAAGTAAGAAATTATCATTTATCTTATATTTACTGAAAAAAGAGAGGAAAGAAATATAATGCCTATCTACACATATTGGAACTTTTTTTTAAATTTTCATCCTGCTAAAGAACAAGGCAATTTATTAACGACAACCTTACTGTGGGAAATGGAAAACCGCACTAATTTGTTTCATGGGTCATAAGTGCATTTATAAGTATCTAGATATAAGCTTCTTGATGTTTGACACTATATATTTAGACGAAGGACATTTCAAATTTCGGTGAGTTGCAAAAAAGAAAAATAAGTTATTTATATGTCATATAATTAAATATATTGCTGCCACTTGGTGGTTGCAGTTCTTTTTTATTATAATTTTTCTTTGTATTTTAATTTGTCTTTTTATTATTGTAATTGCGACAGGATCAGGACTAAATATTTTATATGTATTTGTTTTGAAATCTTTTAAAAATTGAATTGTGTTCATTGACAAAATTTGTATTTTATATTTTAACTGTTTAATTAATTTATTTTAAAAAAACATGTTTCTACTTTTATATTGTAGAGCCTGAAGACGGTGTAAAAATAATATCGAAACGTCGGCAAGGGAATACATATAGTGTTCTTTTATTTTTGGTCTTTATCCCACTAAAAAAACACTTGAATATTTAAGCAAGACCGCCAATTTAAGAAAACTTAATTAAAAATAATGCCCATTAAACTCATACAATCAGTTAAAAATGTGTTGCTACCTTATACATTCGTCTAAAAACAAAATATCACACACGGTTGCCAAAATAAATTCTGGATATTTTATTGCTTATTTATAGCAGCAATTTCAATTAGCGTAATATTACGCTTGCAGCCACCATTTCTTTCAAAAACGGCACAAGTTGCAATACTGAAATTGGTGGCACAAAATATCCACCACTTGGCTGATCATCATCCAAAATTAAAAAGCTATGTTGAAAAGACAATACTCTTTAAAATGATATATCACATCATACCATTTTCCATTTAATATTTTAAGGCTACAGGTAGAAATTTGGAGAACATCTAAGAAACATGCTTCCCTTAAAACAAAAGTTGAGTGTTATTTTAGGTTTTGTATCAAAATGAAGGAAGCTTGGATGACAAGTTTTGGTAGCACACACTGTATACTACTTACTAAGGAAAATAATAGTAATAGCATGATCATAATCATCAAGCTTAAAGTCATATTATATTTTGATATTGTTTTTTCACCCCTTCATAAATTGTAATGTGAACTTCAGACATTTATTAGATTTACTGACGTGAATCCGATGAATACATGACATGAATTGACTGAATTTATGGGCAATAAAACCAATTTGTTCGTCTATAATACCCGAAACCCGATGATATATGTCCAGGATTCTCTATACTAATTACTAATCTCAGTTTCTGTTTTCCTGCTACACGAATTAGAAATATTGATCGCTGTACCCTGTACAAGAGTCGATTAATCAATCTCAAGTAATCTTTAAAACCGATTTATTTCAACGGTAGGTATTGCATATCCTCAACGGATATATCCGTTGAAATGTTTTTGTTACACGTCAGGATCATGTAACTATTCGTTTTTAATCCATCGATGTATTTTTTATGAATGCTCTGTTTGCGTTAGTGTTACTCTGGAACAAATTCTGTTGAATTTACTGAATTTCATTTAATCATTTTGAAACGTTGTTTACTAATTTTGTGGCAGGCAGTGTTAGCTGATGTTACAAAATATGCAAATTTATTTGACGATGATAAAATCGCGTGATTTTATAAAATATTTCAGCGGTACGTGAAATTCAAATGCATCAAATATACGGTGTCCCCGGTTGGAGTGAATGAAACAAAAACGTTTTACGAAAACATTCTTTGATAAAAAGTTTTGCTTATCCACGTACGTGGTGTCCAGAAAAGTAAAAAAATATATATAATGCCATAGGAGTGAAAGTACTAAAATACCTTTATTTTTATGGTTTCCAAAGAGAGCAGCAAAAGTTGCTCGGAATTAAAAGTTATGAAAGCATTCTCATTTGTGTCGAAGATGGCTCGCTTATTTACAAAATATTATGTTTACGGTTAGAGTGGATGCAGGTCGTAAAAATGTGCAAAAAAACTGTAAAATTTTGACTACTTTTTGGATAAAACCACATTGTGATTAGACAACTACACTGAAGAATATATCTTCAAAGGTTTTTCAGTCTGACCAAAGACTGAAGAACACACACATACAATCTTCTAATTCAGTTACATTATTTTTTCTATCATAATGATACATAAAAATGGAAATTGTCAAAAAAGGTTCAATTAATAAAACTGATGTTGATTTTTGTATTTGTTCATGAACTGTACCCTATGTAAACAAAATAAACAGTTGCTTAAACAATTAAGTTATATGTATAATAAAGAGCCGATATTTTTTATGCTATATCTAGCTGATCTTCAGCATTATAATTAATAATCACAGGGCAATTCAAAACTTCTCCAACAAATTTTTTTTAATGTACAGGGAACAATTAAAAAGTGCACTTCAAAAATAATTTCAAAATACGCGGCACTGGCAACTGGTCCATTGTAAAACCTGACCCTGCGCAAGGCAAAATATGCAGTCGATACCGGCATGGCGGCAAAGTGTAATAAAAAAATTAACAAAAAATTTAAAGAATTTCCCAAAGAGACAAATAAATAAAATTTTATAACACCTATTTTATAGTAAATTTAACTGCTTTTGTCGTCATTGTTATTATTAGTTAATAAAATTAATTTGTGGTTTTAATTAATAAAATATTTTGACATACCTGATGTTACAACAACTGTTAAACATTTTGTCCACCGACGTTTAAACATATTTGGGGCTGTCTAATGTTTCATGTTCTTGTCCGTTTTGAACTCGTAAGTTATTGGCAACAGCTATGATACATTTTTTAAATGTTCCCACAAAAAGAGACTCAAAGGATTTAAGTCAGGAGATCGTGGCGGCCATGGTACCGGCCCTCCTGGTCCAATCCATCGTATCCCTGGAACTTCATTAAGGTACTCTCGAATATTTTGTCAGGCGGAACACAATCGTGGAAGAACCACATTCTGAGTCGGACAGCTAAGGGCACATCTTCGAGAAGTTCCGGCAGATTATTTCGAAGAATCTCGAGATACTAAACCCCATCCATTCGATTTGGTAATATGAATGGTCTAATTATGCGACCCTCTCTGCATTGCTCAAACACTTAAGGAACAGCGTTGCTGAAAATGATCCTGTTGAATCACGTGCGAATTTTTAAAATCCCAAATTTGAATACTATGAATTATACATCCCATTTCGTATAAAAATAGCTTTATCTGCAACTAACATCTCAACAGTAAACAGTTTCTGAGCATACATCCCATTCTATGTAAAAATAGCTCCATCTATAAATAACACGTCAGCTGTAAATCTGGGATTTTGTTGCACCACCCATTCACAAAATCTAATTCGTAAGAGATAATCCCTTGGTATTAATGCTTGGACACGCTGTACATAGTACGGATATAATTGAGCCTTATGTATGATACGTCACACTGTTGATTGTTCGGGGATTCTCTTCAACAATCTTCAGTACGCCGTAGATGTCCTGAACCTCCATTTCTTATACGGTTCGGTTGCAAATTTCCTGTGTTACACACACATCTACCGGAAAATCGACATATCCGAGTTGCTATACAGCTAAGCCATTTGTGACAGTTGAAAACTAATGTAAACACTATCGCAACAACATTAACACTAAAATCGATTTTTAAGAAATAATAAATAATTAAATAATTTCCAACCGTTTCTTTAAATCACATTGTCGATCAATTTTCTTTATTAATTATTTTTTGTTTGTTTTTATTTATTGTTTGTTTATTTTCAAATGCCACTCTGTTATAGATATTTATAAATTACTTAATTGGCTACTACAATTATCTTCTTAAAATCACTTTTTGAATTATTACAGTGAATTAATTCATGAATCAATGACATCTCAGCTATTTTCTAAGATACGAAGAATCCCTTAAAAGTAGTTTCGCCCTGTATCTCAGATACTAAGAGGTTAATATTATAAACATTATATTTGCGGCATTTTAAGTTTCTCGAATAAGTAACTTAATGTTGTGAAAACCACATCCTTCTCTCTTATTATTTATTTTGAAGAATCAACTTAAAAGCTGTCGCAAATTTGCTGTTACACTCTGTACAAGTTACTAAACCCTCTCCCGCTGGGGTTTAAAATAATATCTCTTCTTAAATTATCCCGAGCTTAATCAAACCCCTTGACAAGGCGAATACTCTGAAGTTCGTTTCCTACTACATAGTACGAGGGGAGCTGAGTTTGCACAAAATTTAACTCCTCAACAAGAGATATTTATTTATTCATCGCTAACACAAGATCCTGGAGCTTAAATACGAGTGAGTTTTAATGGTACAATTATTTTTTTTCTAGGCATTTAAGCTTGCAATCAATTTGCTGGCACTGAACAGGTAAATAATTTGGGTTACGAAAACTTACCGTTACAAATAACTGAAACTAAGTGGAAATAGAAAATTCAAAATTTAAAAATATATATTCCAAGGGTCTCTTAGAAGAGCCCGTCAATGTACTCATAGGCATGTGAACATGTGGAGCAATTAGTAAATTAAAATATTAATAATTAATAATAAATTAAAATCTGAAAATTACGAAGATAAATTAAATTGCAGTTTTTAAATGTGTATAACAAATATGTTTCTTAAATAACTGTTTCAATTTCTGTTTAGTAAAAGAAATTACATGTCACAAAAACATTTATTTGCGAATAATGGTAAATCTATAAATTTGGCTAGCCCTATGTTCAATTCCTGCAGCTGGAAGACCGTAGATCAGCTAGCACTTGTAGGTATGTGGTAGAAAAACGTTGGCTTGGGTCAATGTGAGAGATTGATACAGGTTGGTATTTGACCATTCCTCTAAATAATGAGGTTTTCCATGTTTTCCTCATTCCTGCACTGAATAGTGGTTAGTGCCTACCAACGTAAACCGTTCCTAGGCGCAAATACGGCTTACTTGTTAATAACATGCCGCTCCCTCTCCCGCACAAGTCTCTTTTTTTGGGCTAATCTCCGCGATTAAAATGAAAGGTAGATATATTATTACTATTTAATTTAATTTTTAACCAATTGACAAAGTTATTGCGAAAAAGCAATTTTCAAGTTTAACAACAAAACTATGTCTCGCTTCATTTCTTTTTGTCACAAGTTTAGCGTATATATTGGAATTCCATAGTAAGCTAATACATCATTTATCTGGGACATTTCGGTACAATACAATATCTAAAATGTTATTGTTTTGTTTTAATGTATCTAATAATACCTTCAATATTTTAATTTTCCTTCAGGCCTAAAAATGCTAAATTACCATATTTCAAAAATAAAATGGGGAAGTTGCGTGATTTTTATATTGGTTTGAAATGTATTACAGACTAATGCTTCAAACATATTGAAACATGCTTCTGCAATAATCACATAATTAAAATGATAACATTAATAAATTTCCATAGAATGTAAACAAAACCACTTAGCCAAAAACGCGATATCTAATACTTTCCTTTTACTTGTGAGGTGAGTATGAAGTGAAATAAGATTATCTAAGCCACTCAGTTTAGCTCTTCATGTAAAAGGAACATAAAGCGGCGAATTTAGCGAAGCGAACGTTCTTTGTCGATAACCTCAAAATTGTCAAAGTTCATATTGTCTAAAAAAATGTTGGTAATTATTTACAACAGCGTAAAAACCTCCAATCTTAACAAATCATACCCCCTATTTTCGAGGGTGCTGATCACGAATCTAAAGTCAGATTTCGGCCCTCGCATGTAGTTTTGGAAAAAAACTTTTTTTAAAATAAATTGGTTTAACAATAATAACCTCACTTTTAAAAAGTCACAGAACAGACAGAACTTAATAAAAATAAGTTGTGAATGCGACATAAGTCTTAAGTATATGATCTAGAAGCATAAGCCAAATTTCTCAACTACAAGCCAACCTCAAGAGGTTGTGCTGCATCGGTAAGGTGGGAGGTAAAAATTCTCAGTTTGGCTTACTTCATTATTGCAAAAGGAACGGCACTCCTCTAAGCTGAGGTAAGAATAACTGAGTATTGTGGCAAATGGAAAACAGCAATCATTGGTGTGACGTTACACCCAGGTACGGTACTGGTGATTCCACAATAGAGTGGAATAAATTGTTATGTAAAAATAATCTACAAATTGCATTTTTAAGGCAGTTTCAAAAACCTTAGAGCCAGAACGGGAACAAGGGATATTGGTCGATAGTTGGAATTGGGATTGGATTGGATTCATGTTTTTGTGCAATGGATAAGACAGTACAGTATTTCAGTACACGGTAATCTGAATAAATTTCACAATACAAATGCAATAGGGGCTCTATTATACGGTCTCAGCGTTTTACTAGGCGGACGTAACGGGATGAGGTGTTGCATGGCAACAGATGCTGTCACAGGCTCTAACATGTGCGCCTTGAAGCGAACCCTTTCATGATCATCTGCCCCGTACGGCCTCGTTTAGCGGCTCTGGATAAAGTATCGTTTTCTTTTTCCGGAGTGTTAATTTTCGCTAAAATGCACAGCTCACAATTTCACCAGATACGGGCGTTCAAAGAGCCTTTAGAAGAAACTGTTACCCTTTCGAGAGATAAAAAGCATTTGCTTGTTTTTCCAATTAAACTAATTGGATTTTTTTTTATTTCAAGATTTGTGGAATACATGAGTAATATTATTTCTTCTCCGCGTATTATTAATTTAAAAAAAAAATTCTATTATTGAGGAGGACCAAAATAGCGACAAACTGTAAATTATACAGGATATTTTAAAAAGACATGGCAATATTGCTAGGTCTAATAAACCATAGAAAAATAAGTGAGGTTATCTTATGAAACATATATCCTAGAGCTACCCATTTTTAAGGTACTGGGTGCGTAAAAAATTTTAGAAAAATGAAATTATGGACGCAAATTTTTTAAAGTTACAACATATAATGATACATAATAGTAGTTTTATACATAACGACATTACAAAGTTCGGTACTTAATTCCTTTTGAAAACGGAGAATTAGAAAGAAGTTTACTTATAAGGTAATTTTATTTACTTTTACATTTATTTGAGGATGAAATGTAAATAACAGTGTTACCGACGTACTCTTAAATAAATTCTGTTTCACGTCAGCACGGACTGTAAAGTCTGATAACAGTTTACGACCTAATTCAACTTTTATAACCCAGTCGAAGTATCTCCTACAGCAAAGCAACACACAATACGACTTTTCAATAAATCAGAATTGTGCTAGATTGCACATTAAATACTGTAGTTCTATTTAAACTGCCCAATTACCCTAATAATACCATAATTATCCATATTATTTGAGAAAGTTCGTACGTTTATTATTTACGACATTATCATTTCTACAGGGTGTTAAAAAAAGAGTCTAAAATATTTCAGGAGGTAATAGTATGAACCAAAATAAACAGAAAAGTCTTAATAAACATGGGTGCGCAAAGTAACGGTTGCGGAGATATGGACCACTATTCGTTTTTCAAACATTTTATTTTATTAGGAATAAACCGACAAAGGAAGCTTTTAACAAACAAAAAACAAAGTTACAGAAGATGTCAAAAGTGCCCTCCGTTCATTTCCATGCAGGCACGACATCTTCGTCTCAACGATATTCGAATTCTTTCGAAAACACCCTCCTTGCTTTGGATTTCTTGACACTTTTTATTAATCCGTAGCTGCAGCTCTTCCAGGCTATTTACAGGAGTACCATGCACTAATGTCTTCAAATATCCCCAAACAAAGAAATCTAGAGAGTTCAGATCAGGCGATCTTGGAGGCCATAAAATAGGTCCCTTCCTACCCATCTATGTGGAAAAGTTTGGTGTAAATGCTCTCTAACGGCCATGGAAAAATGAGCTGGAGCACCATCATGCTGGAACCACATTTGTTGCCTCTGATTCAAAGGAATGTCTTCCAAAAACTCATACAATGTGTTCTGCAGGAAATTGAGGTAAGCAGCGCCTGTTAATCGGTTTGGTAAAACAACAGGACCTAGAAACCTGTCACCTATAATACCCATCCAAATGTTTAATGAAAAACGTGCCTGATGTCCAGATTCTATTAGAGCATGAGGATTTTCGTCGGCCCAAATATGCGTATTGTGAAAATTAAACACTCCATTTCTTGTGAACCCGAACCAGTAAAAAGAATGTTTGCAAGAAAACGAGGGTCTTCTGCATCATGACGTAGAAACCAGCGGCAAAAAACCAAACCTGCTTGATGATCATTTATTGGATTTAAGGCCTGTACTCGTTGCACATGGTATGGATAAAGCAGTTGCTCTTGAAGAATTCTCCAAACAAGAGGACCACTAATTCCTATCTCGGCTCATATTCTCCGCACACTCGTACGTGGATTCTGCTCTACCAGTGCTAAAATTTCTTCTTCTGCTCTAGGAGTGGATACCGACCTTGGTCTTTCGGTTAAATGTCACTGTTTGCTCAAGGAACCGGTATCACGCTGGTGAATTCTTCCAAACATGCGTTGTGAAGGAATCTGGCGATTTGGATAAGCGTCAACATAAAGACGTCGCGCTTCGGTGGCATTCCCATTAGTACGACCATACATGAAATGCATGCCTCTTAATTCTGCGTTAGAGTAACCAGCCATAGCGAAAGAAAACTTGTGTACTGAGAACAATTGTCAAACACGTACTGTTTATTTCACTAAACATCAACCAACTATTATAAGAAAATAGACAACGTTTTTGCAAAATAAAAAAGGGGCTAAAAAACATAAAACATTCTATATCTCCGTTACTTTGCGGACCCATGTTTATTGAGACTTTTCTGCTTATTTTGGTTAATACTATTACCTTCTTAAATATTTTACACTCTTTTTTTAGCACCTTGTATATTTCGATCTGATAGTAACATTGCTTTCCAAATTATAGAGTATCAAAAAATTCCTCGGGTAGATCGATTCCTATTTTCAATTGCGCATCTCTTAAACTGATTGTTTTAACTACGACGCCATCGCTGTTTCAGTGACAACGTTTTCAATTTTTTGAAATATATATATATTTTCAATTTTCAACTAGTGTTCATAGGTTTCCAGCAGAGGCGGCTCGCCGGGCGAAGAAGGTGAAGCAAAAATTCACCTACTCAAATTCAAATAGTTGTAAATGCCCCTTTAAATTTGAAATATGTTTGCAGCTTCGAGTATACATCGTATCGCACCAAACGACGAATGGCAGGGGATGAGTCGCCCCTCCATGACGCAAAATATTGAAAATGTCTCAGGCTGCTTCTGCTTCCTGGCTGGAAAGTGGAAGCAGCGAGCTTATGGCGTTCCCTGCTTCCAGTATCAGTACTATTAGTAGCCTAAGCTTGTTGTGTTTGAATGCAGCGAGTTTATTGCCTTCGTTAAACTGCATAGGTACTGTCATTGTTTCGCACTTTTATTTTGAACACCACGTTTCCACAATATGACCCTATTTCTGTTATGCTAGAAACTCCATTTTCTAGATAGACTAAAGAAAATAAACAAGTTTCTATGTTGCAAAAGGTCAATGCCTGTATTATGTGTAAATAAAAAACGACAGTGAAGGGCAAAGTTTATATCCGGAATTTTAAAATATGTAGGTATCCTGGTATTCTCAATATGAATAATTATGAGGTTAATTATTGTTTAAAAAACTTTTCTGTATGCCCTGCTTTATTAATATGGTAATTATTTTCAAGAGTGGGAACCTTTTCAATCTTTATTAAAAAATTAGAATCCCTCTATTTTCGAGGGTGTTGAAAACGAATCTAAAATTTGTTTTTTTTTCGGACGAGTCTAGTTTTAAAAATAAATTATAGTTTAAAAAAATTAAAAAAACACGCTACTAAAAAGTAGAAAATAATTTTGAAGTATCAAGAGTTTGTATTACAGGAATAGAAAATTCTGACAATCAATTACGACTATTTAATTGGGAATAAGATTAAATTAGAAATTAAATTATTAATAAAATAATTCAATTATAGTTAAAAAAACGTGGGGTGTTTGATATCAAATGTTACAATTATTTCAGTTGTGAAGGTATTTATAAAATTAAAGTCATTATGAAAATATAGTAAGTTGTACCCCACGCTTTTTTAAACAATAAGTAAACAATATAAAAACAGCACTTTAAGCATCATAACCGGGTTAAGAGGGTTTTTAGTAATTCAAATAAAATTATTCAATATTATTATCGAAATATTTATTTAAATTTAATTAATAGACTTTTATTCCACACAAAAATATATGTATTTTGAAAATTCAAATTATGGTGAGTAAATGTAGTGTTGCATAAATGTACAATAAAGAAAATGAAAAAGTAGGTATATTAAAATTCATCCTCTGAATATTCTGATGAATTATCTTCGTCTCCTAGATTGATAACGATAGGTTCCACAGTAACGTCAATTAAATTATCGAGTTTCCACATTTTCTCCTCTTCTTTTTGTACATGATGTATACATCTTTGCCAGTTATCTGCAATTACTCGTTCCAAGAAATTTTTTAACAAAATGTTCACGTCACTTAATTTAAACGTTGTATTATTTAGCGCTACATCTCCTTTTACCTGCGCCCAGACTAATTCGATTGGGTTAAGTTCACAGTGATAAGGTGGTAACCGTAGTATCGTTATTTGGCGATTTGTTGCCATTTCATCGATAACATATTTTTTCTGATCTTTATTAAGATTGACAAGTGTCAGAAGTTCCTTTTTCACCATATTTGTTTCAAAAGAAATGTTTTTTCCGGATAACCATTGAATTATATCGGCTTTCCTCCAAGCAGTCGTAGGCGTCCGCTCGGTCTGCCGTGAATGGTAACTGGCATTATCTATGACAATTACAGACTCCGGAGGAATAAGATCTAACATCTGTGTAAAATACTCTTCGAAAACATCTGCGTTCATGTCTTCGTGATAGTCACCTGTATTTTTAGATTCAAATAAATGTAAACCGCCATCTACAAAACCACTGGCACTACCTATATGTGTCACTATTAATCTTCGCCCATTACCTGAATGTGCCTTGAACCTTGTTGAAAGTCCATCCAAAAATGCTTGTCGAAAACTTTTTACATTTTTATCTTGCCATACTTTTGTTACAGTATATCCCTCGTTGACCTAAGTTTCGTCTAAATAATAAATATTCCTCCCTTCTTCACGAAATTTTCTAATTGATCTTAAGTAGGATCTTCGCCAACAAATAATTTCATCTTTATCGATAAGAACTGATTTCCTGTTCTGCTTTTCCCAGCAAAAAATCAACTCTCGTAAGACGGTCCATAATTTGCTTCTACTGATTTTTGGCAAATCGTTGTCCTCTGAAAGTTCACTTAAAATTTTGTTTAGCGTTGGTATTTCATTTTTAAAATAAAATGAGTGAAGAAATCATCTATAACAACTTTTGATCTTCCTGTAGATGATTTTGAGAGATTTACAGTATCTTGTTCATTTTTTGTTTCCTTTAAAAGTCTGTAGATAGTCGATTTTCCAATCCCTCATTTGGAACACTTTTCTACGATGTCGTCAACACTGTTGGCAGGATTTTGGTGTTTCAATGCAATAAATACATTTAATATAATAATCTTCTCATTCTGAGACAGCGGACATCTTTTCACGCGTTTAGCAGGTACGTAATCTGATTGTCACAATACACTGGCTCCTGCCCTATGATGTATCCAGTAAAATATGCTAATGTACACCCATTACCTGTTAGCATTAGTGTTACCCGATAATTACCTTAAACGAAATATTACCACGCCCATGGCCGGTTCTTATCTCGGGGTTTTATTATTCTCTTTCATTTCCAAACAGACTATAGATAAAAAAAAAACTAATTTTAAATTTGTGTTCAGCACTCTCGAAAATAGGGGGGTGAGGTCGCAATTTTTTAATTAAGAATGGGGAGAGTTCCGCTAATATAAATAATTACCAAAATATATAATCTGAACAGATTACATGGTAAGTACCTAGTATAAGTACACCGATAATTCTTGAACTCATATGCCCCCTTATCTGCTAAACAATATTTTTTTAAATAACTTAGTTTTAGAATATAACTATTTTTGTACCCCAAATTTGTAATGTTTCATTTTAGAGTAGTTAACCTTGAACTCATGAAAATTTTTGCCGCGGCGCATTTTTTTTTACTTACAACTTTATATTTTTTCTGTTTCTATATCTCTACTTCACCATCATTTATACTCACAAACTACCACTGATTTCCAGCTACAAACATTTGAAATTAATATTTATTGAAGTTAAAATTTTTAATTTACTGTGATTATTTAAATTAAGTATTTACTGCGGTATTATTTTTAAAGATAGTTGTACTACCTGTCAACATTTCTCAACAACAACACCGTTGAATAAATTTTCTTTACAACAATGCGTTTGTCGCTATGTCTTATAAGTTGAAATTTCTATGATATGGTGACAGGGTACGAAAGCAATAGTAACTATGTGCTTTATTTGAATGTATGTATACAGAATGTAATCGCTGTATACAGAACACAGCGCATGACAAGAATTTATACCCGTAGGTTATAATTTCTTTCTTCTACAACATAATATCTTTAAATTCCTCTATATGAAATTGTTTACTGCAAATTCTTTGGTTATCTAGATAAAAAGTATCTCTTAGATTGCATCAATTTCGCTCTCTTCTTAATTTAGGTTATTTTGGAACACTATGGAAAGTAATAGATTCGCCAATTTCCTTTTGGTTTTGCAAGCAGCCACATATAAATTGTACACCCAGAATTATAATGCAACATAGTTTGAGATTTGACATAATAGCACGGGACACAGAGATACCTCTTCAATACAAATAAAAGTCGAAATTTATTAGCAATATTTGACATTTTCGATTAAAATACCAGTGACGAATCTGCAGTTTGTAGGCAACTTCCTCTGTTTATGCCTTCAGAATTATCAGGCAACATAATTTAAGATTCGACATAAAAGGATGTATTGTAAACAGCACTTAAATAACAACCAACACGTAACGACAACAAATACCAGAACAATTATTTCACCAAATTAAACACGAAAATAATTCCAGCAACACAAACATAATAACACGGGACATAAGGATGCTAATAAAATACAAAATCAAGCAGAACTTTATTAGCAAGCAATATTTGATTTTCGATTAAAATAACAGTGACGTGAGTTTGTGGGCGAGCGGAGAGAAGGGAATCAGCAGTTTGTAGACAACCTCCTTTAAGTTGTTTAGTGATCTTGTTCGTAATATGCATGATGTTTCATAATAGTATGTTTTTATAATGGAGGGTGAATATGAGCATTTTAAGTAAGCAGATCATATAATAGTATATTAAACAACAAGGTTTGAAAACGACTCTTTGAAGAGAGGTTTTCAAACGAGTTTTTTACGATACTTTTTATACGACTGCAAAGAGAGACCACAAAAATCAAATTTTAAATTAAATCGTTTTTATTACTAAAATTGCCAACTCATTAACAAAACAAATTAAATACAACTTTTAATTTAACTCGTTTTTATTAAGAAAATTGCTAACGCATTAACAAAAGAAACTAATATTTAATATTTATGGTAACATTTGAACATTCCTTCAAGGTTACGCTGGGAAAAGCAGTATTATTGTGCACCTTATTTCCGGTAATAGAGAATATTTTTGGTGTCGTGTTTTTAGTGCAGTTTTTCAGCGTGCGGTGGTTGTTTTCTTGTTGTATTTCAGTACACGATCGTTGTTCTGGTTCTGTGGCAGCAGAAGACACTGAAGACTCTATCTTTTTCGAAACTTCCATTTTATTTCTCAAACAGTCATCAACGTAGCCTTCGGCAACTGTACTGGATTTCCATCCTCCATGACGTTTGAGGGCAAGCAGATTTGAGCCAGAATTGACTAAAATTGTGGCCGGCAAACTCAAACAAAAACCACAATCTGGAGAGGCGTGTGCAAAGATGACATAACCGTGTGCAAAATACCGTTTTCAGAGCGTGCTTTCCGTGTGCAAAACCCCCTTTTGCAAGGCAGTTTAAAAACATATGTTCGTAAATGCTTCTTTACCATGATACCTACAGGGTGTTAAAGTTTAAATAATTTTTCTATATTTTCCTTGTATCTCGCACAGCTTTCGATATATGTAGCTCAAATTTGGAACGTAGGCTAATCTAGATTACCTGCATCATTAGTTCTGCTTAATAGTTGCCATAATCTGCAGGGTGAAACTTTTGCCGAGGTTGGGTCTCCTATCATGGTACCGAAGCATTTACGGATACAGCTTTATATCAACGTTTTTATTTAAAATCAGTCTGTGGAATTGTTCATTAGCATACCTAGATGTTTGGTATCAGAGAACATACATATGACTTCATTGATAGGAATTGTAGGAGATTTGATTTATATTAGCTTAAAATACCTTTCTAATACAGTAAAAAATGTTACAAAAGCTAATAATAAGGAGTATATGGGTAGATATTGTGGGTGTAATTCAATGCTGGTTGGGGCTTTTGTCCACAGTGTAGTTAGTTTCACACAATATTATTAATACCTAAAAATATATAAAAAATGTTGATATGTTGCTAATTTACGGCGAGTCACAAAAAAATTCAAGAAGGGCTGTAGATGTAGAGTTATATCGAAAATGGTATCCAAAGCACCGCATTCCTGTTTATATAACCTTTACAAGATTCGAGGTGACCTTGTGACGAAATGAAGATATATTTTCTATTCGGAACAAAATCTATGAAATTCTATACGGCAGGATAGCCGGGAATTGAATTGGGATAAATCAACCGTTCAACGAATACAAATTGTAGTAAATGTAGAAATTGTTGATCAGAACCTTTTTCGGCACATTCTTTGGACGGACGAAAATCGGTTTGTC
Organism: Monochamus alternatus; assembly: GCA_037114965.1. Classification (NCBI taxonomy): domain Eukaryota; kingdom Metazoa; phylum Arthropoda; class Insecta; order Coleoptera; family Cerambycidae; genus Monochamus; species Monochamus alternatus. Next base: position 114,370,091 of record CM073426.1, read on the forward strand.
AGTAATGGTTTGCCAAACAGGCTCAACGAACTAACGGACACTACTAGTCTATTGAAAATCCCCACATTGTAAATCCATTCCAAAATCAAGGCCATTTCGGAGTAGTATGATGCAGCATCATCGGTAAGCATTTAATTGGGTCTTATTTTTATCATTCATTTATTGAACAGTGTGAGCTACCTAAATTTCCTACAAGAAGAACTTCCTGCACTTCTGGAGAATGAAGGTGAGAAGAAAAAAATGACGCCACAACACTTTCCCAGAAAAATGAATTAGGGTTAATGAACCTATTCAGTGGCCCGGAAAGTCATTACATAAATATGGAGGTTTTAAAAAATACGGTTTACAAACACCTTCGCGAGATATTAATTATTTGAAAGAAAAAATGACGCTTGTAATTAATTAAACGGCATAAGGCAAGGCGCATATTGAGACGTGTATGACGCGTGTGAGATGACGTGACCCAAGCAGCATGACACGAATGCGCGACACGCGTAGCGTTGTATTTCACATATTGCAAGACAGTTCTTCTCGCGACTTTCGAACAGCCACGTCGTTCTAATTTTTCTTGTTTATTATAAAAATGAATGATTTAAACAGAAAAACAGAAAACTGAATTTATAAATGAAATAGACCCCTGAGTTTGGACACAGATATTAAGAAAACGTAAGGATGAAAAAATTTGAAACTTAGACCATATATAGCCTGTAATTTCGTAATCGTATTTTTTAGTTATCAATGAAAATTTAGAAAAAATTACGGTTTTCTATCTACAAAATATACCATCTTTTACGTACAGCTCTTTTGCAATTTCACACCAAATCTTGTTTTTTATCTTCGCTTTCATGTTATTCTCATGTCTGGTATCATAAAGCTCTCTATGCCTTCTTACCAGCTCTACTACCAGTTTTGTTTTCATTACCATGGTAGAAAACACAACTAACCTCAAAATTATCAACACGTGGTGCGTACGGCGCGAAAAACTATGCCGCTGCCACTGCGCCGCGCGTTTTGCGTCACAGGCGCGTCTTGCTGTGCACGAATTTGCGCTGTCCCATTATTTTCCTTAGAACCGTTTTACACACAAGAGATTTCTTCCGAAAATTATAACGAAAATTATGGGCAAATTTTTGCGAAGAATTTTTATTAAAGTTTGTATGTATATTTCAGCTATCTACGTTACTTTACAAATTGCCAAACTCGAGATTTGCGCAAATTCTGCCGCACTTTCTCGATTATAGTCATAAAAATATAGAACATGTTCTATATTTTTACGAATAAAAATTTCCATTAAATTATTGATATAATTCTCGTATGTATAAAACAGCTAAAAAGTTTCATGAAAATTTTTAGCTAAATTATGAGATAAATTTTTGCTATAATTCTTGTGTGTGTAAAACGGTTTTTAAGCTACAAAAGTACGTGCTGTGCTGTGTCACCGTGTCACCACACACGCATCTTACGCGTCTCTTTGCCTTGCCTAATGTTAATAAACGCAGCCTACAAAAAAGTCAGGCAAAGATTGGAAATGGGTCTTGAAAGGAGACGAGGTCATATTATGTATGTAGTATGAGAGCGTTTGCCTCGTTTTTAAGTTTAGTAATTGATATACCTTTTATTTTAACTGTATTAAAGAATTATGAATTATTATGACATTTACGCACTTTAAACAACATTCAATTATTTTCCAACGACTACTTGATCCTTCCACAGCTAATGTGATTTTTAGGTGGTATTTCTTTTGAGACTCTTTAGGACGATATTTCTTATAACTTTTAAACGAGAAGTAATACAGAAAAAATTCTCTAATAAAAGTTTATTAGAAAAAAGATAGCTGTTTTAACAGGGAATTGGCCATGTTTTTGGAAAAATATTATTGATAAATATTTTAGATTGAAAATGGAGCTTGCCTCATCCCATTTAACACCACGTGTTCCAAATTTTATTTAAATTTTTTATATCCTCACAGTAGGCCCATATTACCGAGTTTGAGACACTCTGTACATACTGTACATTTATTCATTTAAATAGAAACATATCGAATTTTATATGGATTTTTTTAGAATGAGAACGAATTTAATGATTAGTCCCTTTCTTGGGCAAATTATAGGGGTGCCTGGCTTTCCAGATGAATATTAAGTACATTTTTAGGAAACGATTACTCCAAACGATTATTAATTTTTTTTCAGCGAACAGCGGACGCAATTATGGGCGGCAGAAAAAGCCTTTTATTTACAAGGCCATGGAAATTGAAATATCGCCGATTCGAATGTTAATAAAGGAAGTTTGGCATGATTTTGCTATGCTAATTCGCTCATCGGTGTTTTAATCAAATTTTTACATTATTGGGCGGCATATGGAAACCTCGCCAGCGAGCTAATGTAACGGAAAGCGAATAATTAGACGACATTGAGCACGTTCGATGCCCTAGCCTTAGGTTATGCATGTTTGAATTATATATGACATAATTAGTTGGGGGGAACGGGGAAACTATCGATTCAAATTTCGTTTTTGCCAGTGTGTATTAACTTTACACGAGGCGTAATTTATTTTCAATAATTACAGAGTTTTACTTAAATATTCGCAATGATTCAAGGGGGTTACGAACGGTGAGCGATAATATAATATACAGGGTGGCCAGGTGAAACCGAAATAGAACCATTTTCAGGAACTGCGTCAAGATTGTAGAAAAATGCTCAGACCCGTCGATTTTAGATAAAAGGGGGACATTCTTTGCTGGTATTTTTGACTCCACTAATTTCATCGCCAAGCAAGGCTAAGCATCACCGCAAAATATTTATATGGCATTGGGGGTTGAGTAATATTTATTAGCTCTTACAATTCTCTTTATAACGGACTTTTATGATTCCTCCCAATCGGTTTTCGAGAAATGAAGACTATAGTATTTTAAACAAACTGATAACGAGGCATTTCTCGATCCATTTTTATAAAAACTTTTCTTATTTTTAAACATATAACCTACCCTTAGATTTTCTTAACATCATTCTGTAATACCCTGTATATGAGTGAATAGTAAAATTCTGTAGATACATTTTACTACCTTCTCTTGGCTTTTAATATTAAAACTTATTAGAGGCTTTTCCAGAATAAATAATTTAAACAAAAATTTGTGTCGTTTCGAAGTCTTCTTAAGGGCCAGTTTTGATATTATAATCCGTATTTTAGCATGCAGTCAAGTTTTCGGAGATGAGATATTCCTGAATATTTAATGAATTGTGTCCTAATTTCTATGTTATTCTATAGTATTAAATTAAATATTAAATAAATGATGATGAAAATCATTTTCGTTTATTTTGTAACTTCTTCATATATTAATGCATTTAGAACTGCATTATTTACCAGTGTTATTTAAACTGGAAGTTCCAACTTTATCAATTTTTAAAAGACCACGCTAGTTATAAATAGAATCATTTATAAAGTACGAAGCCCAACGCTCTTATTTTTATTTATTCGATCGAATGTCAGAACTGCAGTTTAGTTTCTCGAGTAGACTTGATAAATGCTGCTCATCAACGTCACCATTATTCAAAAATTTTGCGAAGGAAATATATAATATGCTGCTCTAGGGGAAAATAGTTTTAGTTAGTAATTTGTAATGTTCAACACTATAGAATCCAAATCTATAAATTAGCATATTAACAAACTTGGGCTAGACTATCCCGATATGCTCGGCAAACTTGCACGAATATTACAAACTATGCTAACAAATCTAAGGCTTTTGGGAACGTGAACGTGAGAGATATAAAATTTCATATTGGACTTAGTACTTGGTATGGTATGTAATCTTTACTTTTATTATACTTTAGAAAAATCCTTAATAAAAGTAAGTAGAAGGGTAGGAACGCCTAAGAGTACATGTGCCTTAAGAGTATGCATTTGTTTTTTGCAGTAATTGTAAGGAGAGTTGATGCAGGTAGGTTATTATGACTGTGACAGTTTCTGGTCAGAATTGGAAATTGGTGCGTGTCCGCTATCCGAAGTAACAGCAGCAACAACAGTAAGTTTATTTGTAGTGTAAATATTCTAATATTATGAAATTAGTTGGTAAGTTGTTGCAATTATTTTTTTACGACCATTCTATTTCTGACTGTTTATCATACTTAGTTTTAGAACAGTAATGTAATATGTCTATACTGGTTGCCAAGTAAAAACGCGTCGGTAAGTAATTACTTGCTGTTCTGGTTTTGACAGGACTGAACGGTAAGTAATTATATTATTTTTTGTCGTGAAAAAATACGAAACGCCTAATATCATTGCGACCTACAAATGTTTAGAAACCGGATTGAAGTTTTTACTATTAAAAATTAATATTAATGTATACATCTACCTTATGAATCAGAAATGTTTCATCTGGTACTTCCAATAAAAATATGTCAACAAGAATTTTTCATTTATGCTCTTTCCATAATTCCCTATAAACCATTTTTTGAAACTATTATATGTCTTTTCGTAACGTTCTTTAGATTTTTCAGGAGTCGTTGAGGAACATGCAATATCCCAGGCCTCATCAATATCTGAATTATTTTCGTTTCCTGGTTCACTCATGCTCATACTCACTCGTTTGATAAATATATTAACGTTTAAATATAAATTTACAAGCGTATCCATGGTAACGACAAAACCTACTTAATAATGATTGTACAAGCATAGTATAAGCATCTCGAACAGTAAAAAGTTTACCAATCTCCTCCAACATTATAGATCGGTCAATGGCCGTGCGGTTTAAGGCGTCATTACTTGAATCGAGATGACTAAATCGCTGTGGGTTCGACCCCCGCAACCGGTAGATCGTATATAAGCTATATTCGTGGATTGGCACTCTACGGGTATAGTAAAGTAGACTTCTTTCTGCAGCTTCTCCATTAAATTGATTTTGACAATAAACAGCGATCATCTCTGCCGTTTCGGAGTGGGAAAACTGATTATGTCGAGGTATGTTTTCAAAATTTCACAAAATACTACTAATAATTTGAAATTATTCACAGATTACATTTATACAACTTCACTCAGAACAACAATTAATATTAATCTGATAGGATTTTGATCAAATTTTTATCTAATTTAAGCGTATCAACGTCAGTTTGACAAGTGGTAACTTGATCGAATTTTAATGTGCCGAAATTTTCAAACACATTTTAACCGAAAACGGTGCATTTTATCGACATGGAACAAGTATAGCTTTTCTACGCAAAATTAATTTCTCCATCATAATTTTTAGTCAAGTGTATCAGAATAGGACCAACAAAAAAGATACAATAAAAATTACTTGTAAAAAAACTGCCAAGAGCGCCCTCTACGATATGCGGCACTACTTACTACTTCACAATGCTTGTACTTATCTAAAACATAACTGTACCAAATTTGAACATGATTGAACACTTCGTTTCTTAATTATGCCCATAACAAGAAAATAAATGTTTTTCTTTGAAGCCCTGTAGCTTCTAAACGTAGCACTTTTGGACTAAGCTAAGTTTATCTAAATCGGTTCTATTTGATCACAGGAACCTATGTTTAAGCTAAGTCCCATTACTTTCCGGACACCCTGTATGTATTAATTTAGTAATGAAGTATATTTGATATAAATATTTGCATATTCAGAACATCCACTATACATACTTAATTCAACTTTTTTCTTTATTAAAATTACACTAAATTTAAGAATAATTAATTATAGAATATGTTACTTAAATTATAGTTTTATAGATTTGCACGAACTAAAATTATTAATATTTTGTAATAAATGTCATACTATACAATTTAAAATGCGGTTATTGTGCAAAATAATAATATTTATTGATGATATTAATACAACACTTATGGTGATCATTATTCATTACTACAAATGGTATTAAAGCTGTGTGTGCAGGTGGACTACCAGGTTTACCATGTGGTCAAAAGAAGTAGTTTCATGTTGCACATCTACTCAGGTTCCCTGGAATCTGGAATTGCGGGGATGGTAGCATAAGGGGCTACAGCACTTAGGCTCCATTGGGCCCTTTGTACATCCTCCCATTAGAAGATCAATCCACTTGAGCCGTTAACCAGCCTAATAAAAAGAAGAAGGTGGTGACGTTGTTCAAGGGAATCTAATGTACCATACCATAGAAGGCCATAGTTCTCCCAACACGGATTCTCTTATTGACGAAATCCCTACGAAGAGGTATTTCACACTTTCTCATATAAAAAAGGTGCTTCTTTAACCAACAGTGTCCAGTTTGAATACCTATCACCAGACGAAGATTCATCCTAGACATGGCCAGGTACTTTTTCGCTGTATCCTTGCAGGGGTACTCTAGGAACCCGATTTCTAAATCTTTCTCTTTGTGGGCGCTCTGCTTCATAATTCTAACAATAGCTGACAATGGAAGCATACTGTAGGTACCTGGTACAAAAATATTGAGACCTGACGCTCTCCTGGCTAGCTTGTCAGCTAGTTTATTGCCATTTCATCGCCCGTGGCCCTTCACCTAGCATACAGATATACTGTTGTCGGTTGAGGCCACTACCAGTGCCAGATGACATTATGATTATGTAAGATCAGTAGTGACTGTTTACTATGTGTATAGATTCTGATGGTTTTGCCCGTTGTATGTCTACGAACAATTTCTTTGGCGGCTATGGTTATACCTGCTAATTCCGTATGTACCACAGTAGCATGTCCATCCATTGCCCACTGATATTAGATGGAATAGATTCCACATCCTGCACTTTCCTTCCTTTTTGATCCATCTGGTTGATTACATTCTCCTCAATTCTGATAGGTACCGTGCAGGTTCCCTTCAGTACTGAAGAAATCTAATAAGCTCAAAAATTGTATATGTCTGGTGTGCCGCTAATGGATGACTTTGACAGTTTGTTATAAATCTTCCTTTCATTATATAAATAAAATTAAATACTACTGAATGCTAAGTAGCATTTAATTATTTATATAAGATATCTTTATATAAATAGTTACATACTGCTGAGTGAGTAGTATTTATTTATACAGGGTGTCCAAAATATGAATGCCTTAATTTTACCATATGATAAGTTATACTAAACAAAACATATTTGATTTAACAATTTTTTTTCCCTGACTAACCGTAACAGAATTATGACAGCAAACAGGTCTTGTATATGTGACAACGTCGCTCACATACTATCTTGGGTTGGTATGTATTTATACATAATAATTACAAATATGTACACCTAAACACAGGTACTTACTGTGAATGGTTTCCTTAGAGCTCTTTTCACAACAGAATAATAGTTGCTTAAAATGACTTCTATTTCTGCAAGAAGGGTTTACCATACAAACGTCTCGTAGTTAGAGAGTTTTGCCTAGATTCGCCGTAAATTAATATGTCATTCAGCTGATTATGGTTACTATAAATTGTTCCATTTTTGTTTATGTACACTCACAAACATCAAAGAAAAACTAGACAAAAACGAATCGTACTAAAAATGTCTAAGACAACTCGATTTAGACATTTCTTCCATAAGACTTTTTTATTGCTTTTAGTCATCTGAGTGATTTAAGGGCTTATATATCTATATAAGCCCTTAAAATTATGGTACTCATATTCCGGACACCCTGTAGAGTAGTAACTAAACTACTCTAGAAAGGAATACAATAAGCAAGAATTTTGAAATACTAATTGTGTATGTTGTATTCAAAATTATTTAATGTTATTTAAAATATTTGCAGTAATTCTTTCAAGTCACTTAAAACTTCAAATAAAGAAAATAACTTTGTAGTTGTTTTAGATAGTTTTCTTGATTTCAAGTAATTTTTGTTCTTAAATGAAGAATATATAATCTTATGATACAAGAAAAAGCGAATCTTCCAATAAAGTATTACTATACTATACAAAGGTAGCGCTGGAATAAGTGTATTAATCTTGATATTAGCTTTCTTTTCGTGTACATTTAAGCTTTCAAATCATGTAATGAGGTTATATGACGTGCTATTCATTTTACTCCCTAAGACTCCCTCTTTTTAATTTGTACTTAATCCCAATGGGAAAATATAAAAGAAAGAGTGAATGACGTGATGAAGAAAATTTACTGAAAATTTATTGTCACTTTTAAAACCACTTATGCGTACTCTTAGGAACGTGTGATCTTAAAAGTACGCATATTTAAAGTTACAATAGTTATTTACGTTACAAGGCCGGGAAATGGTATATTAAAGTACAAGTCTAGATGTTTACGAACGAAGGAGCCAAGTCAGGAATTTCTAGATGATTTCACGGCCGTGTATCGAGCTAAAATGTGCAACCAGTAAATTGGTGCCTACGAAGTCTTCTGCTCGTTATGAGAAGGAATACCAGCTCTTCAACGTGTGGAGAAAAACCTATAAGGTGGAAAACGGCCTGAATGAGAATGTCGTTTTGGCGTACTTCTTGGATACCTCCAAAAAGATGAATCCTGCGACAATGTGGGCAAAATATTCGATGCTCAAGTCTATGCTGATGGTAAAAGAAGGAGGTGATATTTCAAAATATCCAAAACTGGTGGCTTTCTTAAAAAGGCAAGCAGTTGGTCATCAGGCAAACAAATCAAAAGTTCTAACAAGAGAAGAAGTTAATAGATTCATGAGGGAAGCCCCATCAGAAGAGTATCTTTTGGTGAAGGTAAACAAGTTTAACCTTTTCATTAGTTTTGAATTAAACAATGTGCATCTTGAATGATATAGGTACTCAATGTCAATTAATTACAAAAAATACATTTCTTGGTTTCGTTAGTCGAAATTTCATCAATTTGGCAATCAGTTTTAAACCATTTCCTCTATTGTTGGAATGCCCAGAAAAATATACGGGGCATTGTTTCCGCAGAACATCTGCCACTTTTTTGGCGAATGCGGGAGCTGATTTATCAACAAACTTCGTGGTACATGGAAAAGCTCATCTGTTGCGGAACATACATTGAAGATTTATTAGAAAACAAAATAAAAGCAGCAAGGATGATTCAAAATGGAGAAAACTTTATACAGGTTCTTCAGACCAAGCAACAAACTATATCCACCACCACTACCGTGTCTAGTGAAGATTCTGTCCCTAAAGGTATTCCTGCATTCACCCTGCAAGGAAATTCACATTGCACAGTTACTGTTAATTATAATTATAATTAGTTTTTATAGACTTGATTTTGTAGTTTTAAAGACTAAATTTTTTAAAAATGTGAATATTGTGTTTTTTTAAAACAGTCCGGGAAGTAAACATTTTCCGGACTCAGTACTGTAATGAGTTGTTTCCCGGACTTAAATGAGTCCGGGAAATAACTCATTACAGTACAATATGAAATAAAAATATAATATTAAGCTATTGACGATTTTAGTTACTTAAAAACTGTTTATTGTTATTGTCGTGTTAAGTATAGGTATATAAATTATATGAATGCTATTTGAAATCAAAAATTAGGTGCGTACTTTTAAGCGTTTTTACCCTACATAACATCTTAAAAGCTTATAATTTAAATCACACTCATAAATATTGAATTGTTTACTGATAAAATATATCCCATGTTTGACTCGGATACAGCCAAATTTCTTTTTTACGATATTCTTATGGTTGCCTTTGACGACATAAAAGCACATTTTATGTTGGGCCCGGAGAAATAAAAACACCGGGTTTCAAATCCTTTTTTATGTAGGAAGGGCAAATTTCAGTAGAATAATGACGGGACTTTGTCCTTGTAACACAATTAAATTATTTCATAAACCTCTTTTTTTGCAGTCACAGAAAAAATATTTGTAGAAGCTTTCACGGCGTTTTTTATGCTGGGGGCTGTTATTTTTGGTAAATTAGCTATATGAATGCATACCATCTTTGTTGGGGCCACTCGATTCTTGCTGAGTATAGAGTTGCTCTTTTATTTTCTTTTGTTTATACGACGAACAACTGAATTGTTGTTTTGTCTGTGGTGATTAGCCTTCTTAGAGAATTGTAATATTGATAAATGTATAACTAAACGGGGCATAGAGTGGTGCGATATAATTTCAAGCAAGTGACACAAACATCATTAAATATGTGGATATACAGGGTTAACTATGACTTAGTACAAATATTTTAAGAGGGGATAAGGAAAAATAAGAATTTATGGAATCACCCTTCAAAAAAATTATTTATAAAGCCAAAAAAAAATATTTTCAAAACTATATTAAATCCCTATTTATCGCCGTCACTGACCTTCTGTCAGCCGCTAGGTTAGGTATATCCTACCAGTCAAAGGTGTCAAATATAGTGACAGGTCCATTGACACGTGTATCAATTTAAGCCGCTTTGAAAGAAAAAAAATCTTTACAAAATGTAGATTATTATTTTATGATTTAATGAGAAATACGGTATGGTAGCACAGAGAGGCAGCACATACCTTAGTAATATTCATTTTCAGGATTGATACTTGGAGAGATATTAAGAATGTTGAATCATCTTCTGTGTTCTTACTTGTTTAAATTAAAGATTTTTGTACTTCCTGTGGACTTCTCCTTCCTTCGATCGTTCTTTTTGTGTAAAGCGGAGTACCTACTTGGTTTGGCGGTCTTGACCAGGTCGATTACTTACGTCGGGAAAAAGGACAAAGGATAACAACAAAACACACGTAGATGTACACAAATACATAAAAACACTACCACACGTTTACCGCCACGGCATAAAACAGCTGTTCGATGTGGTTCAAATAGTATTCAGCAAAATATTTTGCATACTCAGGAAACGTCTTTGAGGCTACCGCACGATAATATGCACTTGTCACACTCCCATAAATCAGCACCTTATCCGTCATCTAGGCATTTGAATGCGACATGTTTGTAAATACACTTAAAATACGCGAAAAATTAAATTTGCGAAAATCAAGTATTGAAAAATTATTTCAAACTAATCAGAGTACCGTAACCGTAAATTTACGTTATTTGACATCTACAGACGACATCTGTCACTAATACAAGGTGCACTCACGCCGATAAATTTTTAAACTGCATGTGTTGTTGTGTAATTAAATTCTGTTAATACTAGTAATAGCAACAATATTAACAGTAATCGGCGATGTTTGAATAAAATAATTAGTAATATTTTAAACTATAACATCCCAAGATGTTTACAGTGTTCTGTAAAAATGACCCTTAGATTATAACTTCGCATTCTGGATGGTTTGGAGCATGGAGGATATGCAATTAGCAATGCATAACCTAGAACTGACTGTTACTTTAAATGAGCTAAGTGACTAATTTTAAACGTGTTATAGTACTTAAATAAAGTATTTTATGTCGGATATGTTAGTGGATAATTATGATGAATCTGCAAGGAGTGAAAATGTAGTTTAGCAGTGTGCAACGAAAGAACGAATACAAAATACTGCAGCTAATCGGATTAGCTGTTATATACCAGGTACTTAGACATTATTATTATTAATACAAATGTTTCATTACGTCGTTTCTACACTTGAAAATATTGAAAAAACGACCAGTAGTTGACATATCTAGCCATGATGGATGATGATAGATTGTCATAGGTGCCGACTTTCCGTGGGAAAAGAGGGTTTTGCCCCATTTTTTAAACATCGAGCTAAAATTCCGAAATAAATTTTTTATTATCTTTTAGACCTTCCTGAGCACGTGGTTAAAATTTTTGTACTTAGTTATAGTTAACCCTGTATGCAAAATATATAATCATAAGGCTACAAGCCGCTATTTGAATGGAACGTTGTAACATCTCACACAACAAGGTAATCGCTTTCTCTCACGGAAATGGGTCCTTTTCTTTATAAAATTTAAAAGGTATCAAATATGTATATATCACATTTGGAATTACTAGCACTTCGCAAACGTTTCTATGAAGTCGTTTAATTTTATGAATCATAGGCAACAAACTTGGCAACTATGCAGTCTCTCATCTACCAACTCGTCGACATACGTCATATCTTGAACACATCTAATCTGTGTGAACACCGTAAGGAAGACAAAGAGAGCAATTAACGATGCATCTTATATTATTACTTATTTACTTTGCTGTCAGTACAGGAGTGCTTGGTGATTTGGCAGGCTCGAATGTGTTATAATTTCTGCTTATCTGATATACTATGTATTTTTAAATTACTGTTATAGTTGGCTCATTATAAATTAGTGTGAATACTGGTATCAAACGTAAACACGGTCCTGTATACGGCTCACCGAGTACATGCGTGATGTTTTCATGGCAGTTTCTCATGCTGTTTTTTATTCCTTTATATCGATGAGATAAACCATACAGTTACAGTCTTAATCTGTGAACGGAAGTATGTATGGTTGCCGACCTTTCACCTTAAATGTCTGTTAATTGCTTAATTTACCGAACAATCCGAAATGTTAGCATGCACAAATAAATATCAAACTTTTTTATGCAGGCTACCAGACCAGAAAAGATAAACCAAATAAAAAATAGACAGAGAATAAAGCAAGACTCTGATTAATGACATAAAACACATGACAATCGCACCAGAAGACTGCAGTCACATGGCCGCCTAGTTTTAAATTAATTAAATCGTTTTTAAAAGTAATGTCATCAGCAGGCTATTAACGTTATTTTCTGTTTTCAATTTCGTGCCTGCGGTTTCGGACGGTCTGACGTGTTATATCTAATTAAATTATCATGAAACTCAATTCCAGTGTAATGTGAGCTGCGTGGTCTATTTATTTAATGGGAATGGGATGGGCCATTGCATATTTTAAAATCGATGTTTCCTATAACAACATTTGGCTGAAAATCCATTTCCTGCACGTTACCCGTCTATCTATACAATCACGATACTCGTTGCATACATATATTATTCTATAGGCAAAAACAATGTAATCCGATGAAGACACGTACATGACATTTTTGCATTGTTGGTTTACAATTTTGATGAATTGGATATTTTTTTTGTATAAATGACAAAGAAGAATCAATTAAATTTACTTTAGAAATTGAAAAGGATAACATATTATCATTCTTAAATGTTCTGAGTAAAAAGAGTAACGACGGATATGTCCATAGAAAATCAACAAATGCCAAAAGATATTTAAATTTCAATTCAAATCGTTACATAAAATGTAAAGGTTAGTGTTGAATGAAACAAGAGGCTCAAAATTTGAAAAAGTCTTGTCTTGTCTCGCAAAAAGATTTCTTTAAAGTCTTGTTCTTGCTCAATCATGTCTTGTATTGTCTTGCGAGACTCGTAAATTTCTTGTCTAGCATTTTTTCAAGATTCTTGAGAAACATGAAACTTTATTACGAATTTGGTAACAGTGGTGGTTACTCTCGGTTCACTACGTTCCTCACACGTAACTATCGATATGGTTGATCGTCGACAGTAGTCGATTGGTAGACGTTATAAAGTATAGAGAAACGGCTAGTTTTACATAATAAGTAATGGACGAAATAAGCGAAACAGAATCGGAGCTGTAAGATAGATTGGGGTACAGAAGGGTTTAATATGATGGTCAGCTGATACCATAACGATGTAATGGTAATTTGTTTATATATTACGTGGGCGGTCTAACATATGTGTAACTATAGCAAGATATAAATATCTGAAATGAATATCCTACATCGGTCGTGGTTGGGGCAGGTCAGGACTCGAACATTTTGGATGGTGAGGTGAGATGATTCGTAATTTATAGGAGCCATAAAATAAGTCTGTAAATGATTTAAAACATACCTGAGCACCCTACCTTCTAGTTATAAAATGTGTATAAACGACTACTGAATATACTATTTGTATGTACCTAACATTTAATTGTAAACATGACTGTATCCATGTAGCTTTGAGTATATACAATGTGTGATACTGCACAATCAATAAGCCATTATGATTCAATCTATTATCATACTATTACACATGTTGAATATTTAGCCAAGTCTAGCATTATCGTACTGTTCTTGGCACCCATCGGGAGTGCCAACACCAGGAGTGCAATGGGTGTTAGGGGCAAACACGCAAAAGTCCCTTCCAGTGTGCTCAACACACGGTCTTGTGGCTTCGACTAGCAAGAGGGGCGCTGCGGGTACAAAGGGCAAACTCACAATGTATCCCACCTATATAAATAGCACGCCACCAGGCACACAAAATATTATCCATGGATCTTTACACCTGTCAGTACTGACGAGCAAAACAGTAAAGTTCAAATGAATAGAACTTATTCACATCAAATGTCATTAAAACTAGTAACTAATCAATCAATTGGGCAGCTTGAGCATATCAATCCATAATATAAAATCATCAACGTTACTAACATAAACTGGCTCTTTTATTAAGCAATGCTTACAGCTAACTCAAATGACATTGTACTAATTGAATGTACCTCGTATATAATTTCATTGGTCTATGCAACAGGACAATAAATAACTCATTAACAGCAGAATATATCAAAACTAACTGTAATTGAGGTATTTACTAATTAATCAGGATACTTTATTGCAGGTATCAATCAACTATGATCAAAATATAATTACTGTAATAATATTGAAGATTTACTCAATATGAAATGGTTCTGATGTTCGTGATAAAAGCAGGTATGCTCAGTTATATATAAGCTACTACTACCAGATATCAAATTAATTATATTACATAGGGGTACTCAGTGAGAAAACTCACAAACATGTGAATATCAAATTACGTTAGATAGGGAACTCAGTGAAAAATAAAACTCACCCAATAATACCAAGTACATCGTCAGGTGATTTCCGGGCTGGTTGCCACGTCGTCGGTTTAGAACTCTTGACGTTTCGAGAGACATATCGCTCTCTTCTTCAGAAGTTACTCTGATACTGGAGATCTACTGGTCGTCGCACTTGTAGATATCCAGTTTCAGAGTAACTTCTGAAGAAGAGAGCGATATGTCTCTCGAAACGTTAAGAGTTCTAAACCGACGACGTGACAACCAGCCCGGAAATCACCTGACCATTAACGACAGCCACGGAAGCCTACAAACTAATACCAAGTACAGATTTGGCACAAACACTGTTTCTACACACACAAATACAAGTGAAATGAAATCATTGTTTCATGCATTAAAAAAGGGCTGCCTGAGAGTTTACCTAAATAGGTTTGGTCGGTACCAGATGGCCACTTGAGTTAAATAATATCACAGGTCTAACTCGGGTAAATATGCATAATTTCTATTTTAACACAACATATAAAATGAGGCCTTAATAAGGTAAGGCCTTAAGGTGTAACAAAAAGTAATAGCTTACAGAGCTCTTTCAGTAAAGTGGCAGTGAATTTATAATAACTTCAGTAGAACTCATCAATAAACTTTTGAAAATAATTTTATTTGCTGGATGTCCTTTAAATAATGTATATACCTACTTGCATATAATAGAAATGTAATTTTTGTTTTACATTAGTCATCGAGAATATTCTGACATTATTTCTATGTATGGATATTGCAACGCTAGCGCTAATCGTGCAGTTGCTGAATATCGATGTCGCTTGTCGAACAGAAAAGTGCCTGATAGAAATGTATTATAGACAGTCTTTAGCAATGCACGGGAAACTGGAATATTTCCCACTGTGAGAATTACATCTCAGAGGCAAGCTGGTCCTGGTCTAGCAGTGGAAGAAGAAATTCTAAATATGGTAGAACGTAGCCCGGTACAAGGCGCATTGCAATCCGTCTCTAAATTAATCAAACTACGGCATGGGAAGTCATTCACAAAAATGGTTTAAAACGTTTCCATATTGTCAACAAAGATGATCTTAGAGAGATACTTTACAGCTGGGCATATATTTTAATTATTTTAAATTAATAATTTTAGCGTATATACGAATATCAAATTATTTTATTGAATCAAAAGTATAAACATATTTACAATCGATAGTGTGTCAATGTTACACAAGTGAAATTCAAAACAATTAAAAGTGTCCAGTTGCAAAGGTTACTATCAAACTAAACTATGTCTATCCTTCTTGCTCTCTCTAAGAACTAAGCGATAGACTTGCTGGCTGTTCCCATAGTTTCAATAGATAGTATAATTCTGACGGAGTCAGCATTTTCCGAATGTGTATAAATACTATTGAAACTGGGCCAAAGCCAGCCAGTCCATGACCAGAGCCAGTCCATGACCAGAGCCAGTCCATAGCCGGAGCCAGTCCATGACCAGAGCCAGTCCATGGCCAAAGGTCGGCGGTCAGCCGTTGGCTGGCTCTGATCTCTAGAAGAGATACTCCCCAGCGCAAAAGTCCACTTTATTGTAAGTATGGTTGTTGTTATGATTTTAATAAATCTTTATTTTTATTGAAAGGTTCAGTTTCTTTACCTCTCGCAGAAGCCAAGCGAGTACCCCAAGAATACAAGAGAGGTATTATTTTTATATGTTTATAGGTGGTGCAGGACAGTCACACTCATTACGTGACATTCGAGGGAAGCCCTAGACTTCCCTACTAGATAGTCACACACGCTTTGTGACAATATTCAGCGCGTCCAGAATCTTCATAATGATTTGCGGTTGCATTTTTGCAATTGGATAAACGCTTACCATACACTTAACAAATAGATTTTGTTGACTAATAAGGTTCAGTTCACTCGTGATGGAGTAAATAACTGCCACATTGCACATCGTTAGTCAGATGAAAATCCGCACGCCATGGTAGAAAGTAAGTTTCAGCATAGGTTCAGCATTAAAGTGTGGTGTGGTATAATTAATAATCAATTACTAGTCCCAGTTGTGGTAGATGGTCGTCTTACTGGAACTAGATATGTAGAATTTTTAGAAAATAATTTGACATATCTACTGGACGTTGTTCCATTGGATATTATGCAAAACATGTATTTTCAGCATGATGGTGCCCCTACCCATCTTAGTCGTGTTGTGATCAATTATCTCAATAATCGTTTTCCACAACTCTGGATTGGCCAAGGTGGTTTCCAAAATTAGCCACCAAGGTCACCAGACCTTTACGAATGATTTAAGTCATTAGTATATGCAACAAAAGTGAACACAAGGGAGACGCTATTCGATCGGATTGTCAATTGTGCAGCACTCATAAGAGAAAATCACCGTGCACTTCAACGAGCTACCCGTGCAATCCACAAACGAGCTGATGCATGCATTGAGACAGACGATGATATGTTTGAACAGTAGTAGTACATTAATTTCAGTTTATTAGATCTTTAATTAATGTTATAATTTATAATACCAACAGAATAAACACTTTTCTCTACTGATGCATTACAATAATTAACTCGGGTAAAAATATTTTCTTTGCCATCTCAGTAACTGTGGTATTCGACCATATGTTTATTAGGATTTTTTGTTCACTTTTGCCCCCTATCGAATATTGGGGGTTCCCCAATCACTCCGTATCTGATTGCAAGCAAATATATATATATATATATATATATATATATAAATAAATCCAAAATCCAAGGGTAGTCACGACCGACTTGTTGAAAACCAAAATATACAAAATCAATAGGGCCGTAGCCCTATTAATTTTGTATATATATATATATATATATATATATATATATATATATATATATATATATATATATATATATATATATATTCAAGAATTCAGACGATGTACGTCACCACGGCGGACGTTACGCAACTGTGTTTACTGTCAACATAATTTTCGATAGTAAAACAATCATTTTTTGCAATATAGTGCAATATATAGTGGAAAAATATAGTGTAATATATAGTTTTATCATTCTCAGTCAAGAATAATTATGTCATAGTTCGTCTCTGGCGTTCTAAGAAAGTAATGTGAACTACTTTTGCGATGGTTTCAAATACATACTTTAATAATTATAAAAAAAGATTCATATTTTCAAATTTTGAGAGCCGTAATTTGGTAACGTCTGCCCGTAGAAAAAAATATACGAGGTACTGGCTTTATTTTGACTTCATTTGCTCACTCTCCAACTTTTTATATCAAGTCCCCAACACCTCATAAATTTTATCTAAAATGTTTACAATTTTTTAATCATGCGTTCCTTAAGCAGGAAAAATTTGGTTATAAAATATGTTTAACTACTTAAGCATTATTTATTAGTTAACTGAACGCCTCTATTCCTGGATACTTATTTATCAAATGATTTGAAAAGTTCCTTTCATATATCCGGTTTTCGTGAATTTAATAATCTATTTCCAGGAAGAGGAAGCACTCGTTATTTTAACTTGAGCAAAATTAAAATTAAATTTCAACTTGAATCAATACGCAAGCAGCGAGGAGACAAACGATACATCCGACATCAGCTTTATGGCCCTTTAATATTTTATCAATCCCTCTCCATTTTTCAGGCTTTGACCCATCTGATTTATTACACGAATTTTGTTAACCAATTAGATCCCAACGTTGCAATTAAAAATATTAATATGATCATAGAAGGGGAAGAGGATATTTAGGTTTAGGATATTTATGAGATTGTATTTAAAATGTTATTGAATGTATACCGTGGTATCGACATATCAGGGTATTTTCGTTCTATTTGTTAAAATTTATGACATGTAAGTATTGATTATTAATCACATACGTACTTAGGTGCCTTTGAAATCTAATCATAATTGAATATTGAAGGATATGGTAATATTATGGTCTAACTAACACCTGTCCTTAATAGTTTCTGTCTCAAATAATTCCCAAATCCTACATTAGAACATACTTAATAAATGAAAGTTTACAGATTATTTTAATATTGACACACAATAATTAACCGAATAAACCAATTTGCGGTCTATTTTCCACGTTTAGACTTCTTGATGTTTCGAAAAACATGTTACTCTCTTCTTCTTTTCCTTAAATCCTCTGGCTAGTATTCGTTTGGTTGAACTATTTCCGGGCTGGTTAAGGCCCCTTGACGTTTCAAGAGAATATAGGATTAACAACTGTCATACCAAGCATATTTTATCCACGACCAGTATATTAAGGTGGTTTATCCACCACCATATTAAGAATGTTTAATAGATTCGTCTGTTTTCCGTGGATTATATGCTTATAACACTGTAGTGGATTAGAATTCATAATACCACGCTTCGATTTAATAGCATTTTATTTAGAATTGTTATTATTAACATTAACATTTATCTCAAGAACGATCTTGACCGGGAATATTTAAATTCACTCGATGAGTTTCTGAAGAACTGGAAGGCCAATTATTGAGTTGACAATCAATATTCTTGATTATAATAAATTTGTCAAATATGACGTTTTTAAAAACCATAATTTGCATTGAATTACACTCGGGAAATTAACCAACCTTTAATCCTCTCAAAGAAATTGTAACTTTCGGTTGCGTCTCAAATGTCCATTTCTTCTTGTGGATTAACGGCTTGTTAATTCCCTTATATAATTAATAACTATTATCTACGCTCGTTACATATTGATAGTAATATGCCACTCATTCCAATATCATAATGACGATGTATACAGGGTGTCCGGAAATTATGCGTCAAGACTTCAGGAGGTGATTCCTCACAAGAAATTACGGCCACGAAGTCCTATAACAATTTGTCGAAAACTCAATATTAACGGAGATACAGAGTGTTAAAGTTAAAATTTTATTTTCGATATTTGTAAATAACTTCTTAAGAAATTGCTGCTTAGTGTATCCATCACTATTGAAACAATCGATTCTCCTACCTGTTATATCTGAAAAAGGTATCTTATTGAAGTCGTTAGGAGTAACAGTTTTCGAAATAATCTTATTTGAAATATTCAGTGCAGAGAGTAAAAACTGTTTTGGTTTCAGTTAAAGTGCCTTTTCTACTGAAAATACAGCAAAATGTTACTTGAAAAAGTTGTTCAGAACGGTAAATTATGGAGTGCAAAATTTTTAAAAAATCGGTCTGCTTTGATAAAATCTTTGTGCTTTGTTGAATATGGTTTCATCAAACCTTGCCAATCTTCATGAAATTTTTCACGTCTCCATAATTTACGATTCTGAACAACTTTTTCAAGTAATATTTTGCTGTATTTGCAGCAGAAAAGGACTTTACCTGAAACCAAAACAGTTTTTACTCGGTGCACTGAGTATTTCAAATAGGATTATTTCAAAAATGGTTACGCCTACCGACTCCAGCAAAGTATACCTTTTTCAAATAAAACAAGTAGGAGAATCGATAGTTAGATGGATATATTAAGATGCAAAAAAGTTCTGTCATTTAAAAGAAACATGATTTGCCACAAGTGGCGCTCTCTACTAGTGACGTCATAATTAGAAACATATTTGAATTTTTCGTACGCAAAAACCCCCGATTTACAAATTTTATGTAAATATTTGGATTTCTTAAGAAGTTTACAAATATCGAAAATAAAATTTTAACTTTAACACCCTGTATCTCCGTTAATATTGAGTTTTCGAAAAAATGATATAGGACTTTGTGACCCTAATTTTTTGTGAGGAATTACCTCCTAAAGTGTTGACGCATAATTTCCGTACACCCTGTATATGGCACTAGTGTGATATAATATTTATCGCACTCATGTTATAAAAAATAAAACTTAATCCATACATTTTTGACTTTGAGAAATCAGTACCTGTTAGTTACACTTCAAGTAAGCAAACTAATTAGACTTTCAAGAAATGTTTCGGTTATATTATAAAAAAAATAATAAAATCGGTTAATATTTTACTCTACAATGCAATAAGTTACGATGTCTGTCACTGTGGGGTTAGACTCATAACCTGGAACCCCACAGCATAGCTGGCTGGTCGATGAACCGACCGACATCATCGGTTCAGAACGAGACATCAACAAACAGCTATTATTGTTATTAAATCCTAATTTGTTATTACCGAAAAAATCAAAACAAATTCTATAAAAATGAGTTTTCCGACAAATATTTGCAAGTGCATGCACTTTGAAATTTTAGGCCTTGTCCCACAGAAGTCTCGCGTACAGTATGTCTTAGTATTTTAAAGATATGAAAATAAAAATAAAGACATAACTGGTGAAAAAGTTCTATTAATATATTTCAACAAACTAAGTACGGATCGTAAACCTACTTTGTTATGGAATTATTATTCAATGTTAAAAATAGAACTATCAATAGAAAAAAAACGTAGGCATAAAAAAATATGCTACTTTATTTGCCAGGGTTTAAACAAAATCGGAGAGCTATAAGCCGAAAAAATCTAAAACGTTTCTACAAGCAGCCGACAGTGAAATATATTTGGACTTAAAGGTAAAATATTTGTTTTCTAAGATATTACTGATTTTTGGAATGGAGGGTGCCTGTATAGTCCAAGATCCCACTGCAAAGTACCTTCACCCAAATGTTAATAGAAATAATTGCATTTAAACATGTGTTTCATGTACATCCTAATACGAATTGGCTAGGTTTGCTAATCAAAGCCGGATCCTAGAGGCATTAATTATGCATTACAAATATTAATTATCGAGGTGAACTACAAATTAGTTTTAATGAAATAAACAATGTACCATTTGGAAACTGACAAACTGATAAGTAAAAATGTATAGGGTTGTCATTCCTTAGGAGGTTCTCAACATAGGTTGTTTAAACATTAATGTTTATATTGTTGGCGTACAACTTCACCGGCTGTTTAATGAAACAAAATATATACCAATCGAAAGTTCCTAGTCTGCGTTTTAAGAATATATAGAGTTGTCTGTATATTTTCAGGTCTAAAGTGATACAACCCTCTGCGAAGAGTTTAAATTTTGGGCGCACAAATAAAACGAAATGCCGCTATGCGCTCAAGGACAAATTCCGTTCCAGACTGTCCGTTGCTTTTTATAATTATGTAATGTGTTTCTTTGAATGAAAAAGTTATTTTCTTCCCAATATACATATTTCAAGACCGACATATAATTTATAATATAACAAAATATTATAGTATATAATTTATAGTTTGAAGTAAAAATCATCTTAAACATTTTTAAAAAATGACAATTTACATCACAGCAAATAATGTTGCTGACAAATTTATTATATAAAAAATAAACAAATGGTGAACCATTTTTAATTTAAAAAGAACAATTGTCGAATTTTTGGCAGAACATTGAGAGAATGACACCCTTGCTTCAATTTCACAAAACAATAAAGTCTTCATTACAGTTAAAGAAACATGTTTCTCATACCTTGTCGTAAATGGTTCAGTAAACAAACATGAAGAAAACCATCTGAAGTGTTATCATGAGGAAGCTGATACGCGCATAATTTTTCATATAGCTCATTGTGAACCAGAATTGAAAATTCTGGTGAAAACTTCTGATACTGATGCTAAGAAATTTGCGGAAATGAGACCTCCAAACTGTACACATAATTTTTTGAAACTATCTAACCCTAGACAATATACTGAACAATATACTTTTCGACGTTCTTCAACGTTAATATTAGCGAATGCTGGAGCCGACCTTTTAATGATAAAAAAGATATGGTGAATGGAAGAGTAATGCAGTTACATTAGAAGAAAATAAAAAGAAAACTGCAATTAAAATATTAGTGAGAGTATTTCATCAGAATCACAAAACAAATTGGATGTTTGTACTATTGTCAGTACAAATGCAACTTCTTTCCAATCTGAAGTTAACATCATAAACTGTCAAAATTGTATTAAGTAGTGTTGATTATTTAGTACTTGTAGATGTGTGTTGCAGCGGCGGCTGGTGAGATTTCAGATATGTCATATCTCAATAACCTGACATGGAGCCCAAACCAAACTTTAAGATATATGTACTGTGATTATATAGACAACTTTTGTAGAAGGCGAACCTTTTTGCAGTTTGCGAAAAAAAGTTAAAAAAAAATCGTTGCCTCAAGTAGGCATTTCCAGATTGGCTTCTTCAATTTTAGTGAACTATTTTTTTTCATAAATTAGAAGTAATTTTATCGAGGTATTTTAAATTTTATTAAAAACTAATGATTTATAGCATTTTGAAATTTTTGTATAAACTGTTCTAATAGATTATAAATTGTTTATTAGTTTTTAATAAAATATGAAATACCTCGATAAAATTACATCTAATTTATGAAAAAAATAGCTCGCTAAAATTGAAGAAGCCAATCTGGAAATTACTTGGCGAGGCAGCGCTTTTTTTAAACTTTTTTTCACAAACTGCAAAAATGTTCTCCTTCTACAAAAATTGTCTATATAGCCACAGCACGTATATCCTAAAGTTTGGTTTGGGTCCCATGTATGGTTATTGAGATATGGTATGCTGGTGTGTTGAGAATAAATAATGTTGATGAATTCGTGATTTTTTTTATACGTGTCATATCTGTATTTTATAGCACTCGTCTGTACCTCGTATGGCACTTATGGTATAAATAGCTTATATTTCACATCCTTATAATTCAGTTATAATACCTACAACACGAGATAAATAAACATAGGTACCCATATCACCCCGGACATTCATAATGTTCGCTCTCTCAAAATGTTTTTTTTCACGCCAGCTGCCATAAGAAACCGAAAATAATCACGCTTGGGTTGTTTGAAAATATTTAGCACTGACTTATTACATCAGTCGAAATCACAAACTAAGAAATGTCAAAGCTATGACTCTTTATATATTTTTGTTTCGTATGAACTGAAATATAAAATCTTGTATGCACCACTGGCGTTATTGGATGATTATGCCCATCTGGCCACAGCCATCCTGCTGGACATGTCGTCCTTCGCATAATCAGCTACATAACGCCCTTGGTATATAATTAGCTATTTTGTCAAAAAATATATTTTTTGTTTTAATCCATTATAGTCTAGAACTCATTGTATGTTATTATATCCAGAAAATCATATTCTCAATATGTCAGGATATCTAAATCAACACCTTAGCTTTGAGTTGCAGGCCTACATCTCATGTAGATATCTACATCGCTTAAGAAGAATAAAGTTTATGTGGTGTACACTTTTGCCAAGTCTATCAAATACTTTTCACCCTGTTTCCAATGATATGATGCTTCAAAGATTTCTTAATTTACACTTTTGTGAATATTGTTACGGAAATTCACCTACCTTTGTAGTTTGTTAATTATGTTTCTGTTTTGCTTTAAAATTTGTAATTTAAATTTATAATTTCTGTAATACCTTTATTTTGACTCTTTCTAGAACGTTTCAGGCCGCCACAGTTCAGTTTCTTTTGAGCAGTTGAAAGCGAATGACTAAAACGTCAAAGTAAACATTTGACTTGAAATTGTTTGAAGTACATTTGTTGTGTAATCAAGTAGTGACAATAAAGTTTGTTTCTCTACGTGACGTATCTCATATAGGGTGTAACTTTAAGTTCGTGGTAGTTTTTTAAAAATAATATCTGTTGTTGTAATTATTTTTTTAAAATGCTCTTAAAGTGTTGTGTACTACCTATTGGACAGTACAAGAGCATGTATTATTCATTACGTTTAAAATAATTGATATACTCGCGACAAGAATTCAGACGATTTACGTCATACGAACAAATGAATAATTCATTATATTTTCATCAAAATATTTAAGAAACTGCAACTGATAGTAATAAAACTATATGCTACACTAAAAGTGTATGTTTTGCACTAAATTGTAAAACATTATTATTTTTAACGCGACCAAATATCGAAAATTACGTTGACAATAAAAACAAATGTATAACGTCAGCCGTGACGTAAGATGTCTGAATTCTTCTCGAAAAATGAGAAATATAAAAATGTTTATATTGTAAAAAAATTAATATACCTACATTGTGTAAATTTTTACTAATCATCCCTTACGCGAATGTTGCTGGTTTAAGAAATACAGGGTGTTTCAAGTTTAAATTTTATTCTGAAATTTATCAATAATTGCACGAATAATAAAATCACACGTACGCAAAATAGGCTAATATTTATTGAAATGAAAACTTGACACAAGCCTACTAAGAAAAGAAATAGCAATATCAGCGCCTGAAAGAAAATCGCCACAATACTTTTAAATACAAATAACTCAGAAATCGATTAAGTTAGGCGACCTACACAAGAGTACATTTTTTATGTAGATTTGAACGTTCTTTTAGATTTTTAACATTTTTTAAGAATAGCTCAACAGATAAAAAAATATATTTTGATTTACCTAAATAGTACGGTGAAACTAGAGCCCTTTAGAAGCAACGTCAAAATAAGCTTCAAATTCGTAATTTTCATACCAAAAAAACCAACACTACCAATTTTTGGAGTCATGCTATCAAAACTTCAATTATTGAGAAATTTCAGAATAAAATTTAACCTTGAACGCCCTCTTAAACCAGCGGCATTCATATAAGGCATAATGAGCTTAAACATAATATTTTAGTATTTACAGTAATAATAAAATAAAAGACATGTTACTTTTTACTATTTTATTAAAAACATATAATTTAGTTCAAATGAACAACAACCAAGTTTTCTAAAAAAAATTATAGTAGTAATAGTACATATTCGAATAAAGGACGAAGAAATAAATAACGTTCTAGTAGATCATAAACAACAAACATTAAATAAAGATGAATTTAGTCACTACATAACAAAAGTTTACGAAAATTCTCTCTAATAATTTGAATATATCATTTTCTTTCTCCAAAATAATACAAAAAATCAAGTTTTAGAGACAGTAACCTCAAATGTCAAAGTGAATACCCAATATTTATTTAAGAGTTTTAATTAAGTTTGGCTTTATCACAATTATCAGCAATATTTGTTAGTTTACGTACATATACCATTTTCTTTGATCAAACCTCAATTTAAATTTAATGTTCTCCATTTCAACATCGTGAACGAGAGTTACCTGAACACAACAATGCAACACGACCAACCTGGTGTAGTGATGGGTGTTGAAACAACTGATTTACTGCAACTGGCAGTTGTGTTCAACCAGTCAGGAGTAGGGATATAAATCACAGTGTGTTAAGTTTATAAGAAATGGTGTACTTTTAACACATCACTGATAGATATTACACAAATTCAGTATACCTTATTATAATACTAGTAATTTTAACGCATTTTATGCTCTAGTGTGAAAAACTATTAACACGGAAATTTATCATACATCCTGAATTATACTCTGGAAAATCTCACTTACACAGTAACTTTTTTTACAGTGATATGAAAGATTAGGAACAATTCTTTCATTTTATTTTATGGTCACTAAAATTAGTAATTACGTTTTTAGATTTAATGAGGGGAGTATACGTACGAATTCATTCACTACCTCACCTATTGAAATCGAAAACAGATCTGTCGTAGTCTTAGACATAGAGTGCATATTTATTAGATGCGGTGGGGTTGTGCACAGGATCAAATCATTTGCTAGGGAATTTATGGGGTCGAATTGATGGTTTTAAGTCGGCGTCAGGGTAAATTGTTCACGTTCAGATTAGCTCCTGAGTCGAACTAAAGGCGGAGGAGTCGGAGGAATTTATGGTTGCGCCAACAGCTGACATTTTTAATTACACATAAATAATCCGGTTTCATAATTGCAACTCCACTCTAATTTCATAAATAAATTCCCTGAGGTTGGAGATAAAGCTGTTTTTCAGAAAAAAGGAAAGTTTATAAAATGTTACTTGGCAGCATATTGGAAATAAAATATGTAATACAATACAATAATTTATACAGGGTTAACTATGACTAAGTACAAAAAATTTAACCACGTGCTCAAGGAGGCCTAAAAACAATAAAAAAATTATTCCAGAATTTTAACTCGATATTTAAAAAATGGGGCAAAACCCTTTACAATGTAAGTTGTAGCGTTTCTAAATGTAGAAACGACAAAAATTAACATTCTTATTAGTAATAATACCTGATATATAGGTAACAGTTAATCCAGTTAGCTCCAGTATTTTGCATTCGTTTTTCATTATTTCGTTATAAACTGGTAAAACTACATATTCGCTCATTACAGCCACTCACTACCGATAAAATACACTTCCCGTAAGTACAATTAGATAAAATGCCTATTTACTATAACAAAATCGAACGAAAGGAATAGATAATAGACAAGTTTTAATGTAACCGCGGCAATCTTGTCCCATAACCTAGAAACCAAACCGGCGTACTATATTGTGGGAAAGTATCTGCACCCAACACAAATGTCTTTATTTAATAACTATAAAACGTTTAAAAATTAAAAAAGGCACTAAACTAACTGAAGAAGAACACAAAATTACAACGTAAACACAGGAATTGAATTATGACATGACAGCGATACCGACTGAGCGGCTGTTGCATGCTTGTAGAGTAGGCAACCAACTTGCTTGTTGGTTGCCTACTCTACATTGGCGGCGTTAAATAAGGATTTAAAATAATATCGAAAACAATTTTTTTGGCTTTATAAATAAGTTTGAAATTTTTTTGAAGGGTGATTCCGTAAATTCTTATTTTTTCCTATCCCCTCTTAAAATATTTGTACTAAGTCATAGTTAACCCTGTATACACGTCCACGGTTAGAGTGGAAAAGACACATACTTTTATTTTTCATTTACGGGAAAAGACATTTTTGATTAAAATGTTTACTTGTCTTTAAAATGCGGTTGACATGGAGAATTTTCAATTTTTGCATGAATCGGCCTACTTTAATGGAAAAGGCAGTTAAACATTTAAAAATTTAAATGCCTTTTCTCCGTAAAATGAAAAATACAAATATTTTCTTTCTTTTCCACTCTAACCGTGGACATACTGTATATTATTTTTTTCAAATGATTTTCATGACTTGCACTTATTGTTTTGTTAATCATTTTCATTCTAAATTCATACATAAATTCCCTGAAATTAAATAGCAACCCATTTTTCAGAAAATATTAACAGTTTAAAAATTGTAAGAAGACAGTAGGTATATTGGGAAGTATCTAATAAGAACAATAATTTATTTATATTATTTTTTCAAATGCTTTTCATGTATTTAATTGTTTCCTAAATTATTTTTGGTCTTAACAGCATATTTACTAATCTAAAAGGGAAAATCAATAAAACAATCCAGGAAAACACTAGAACAGGCTGTTGCTAATTACACAAGGGTATGTTAGTAATTCTGAACCGAAGTTTTATGGGAAAACTATGTGAAGTAATTAAATAGCAGTCGATACCTTAAACATCCATAAGTTTAACTTGAGTCGCATTAATTTTGAAATAAATAACATAAATTTAATAGAAAATTCCAATTAAAAATTGCTAGGATATAAGTGGAAACCAAACTCCAGATAAAATATTCAAAAATACTCAACTACAGCTCACTATTTTAGATTTGAAATTTCATTTCATTCAGATTATTTCCATAGAATATCTTTGTTATACATTTATGTAGTCGTATTTTTAAACAACGTACAGTGTGTTCCTGGATTGACCCAGCGCTAGGAGAAAAAGAAAAACAAAAAATTACATAAAACAATTAAACAAAAGAGTTTTATCGCCGTTTCTCTTTCAGAAAAGGCAGCTAAATTAAGAAAAATATATTTTTTCTAAACGAACAGCCAGGGTTAGTCGTCGGTTGCCTCACCTATGGCATACTGATGAGAGCTAACAAGCTCGAAACCGGTATATCTGATGGTACCGCTGAGGAATGACTTTGGCTGTTTGCTATAAACTGTGTTGGCAAAGGATTTGGCACTTGGCACTTTGGCAAATATATGTTGGTACTACACTACCCTGCAACTAGTTTTGAAATGAAAGCTCCTCTTTATAGAGCGTACAATGTTATAAATCAACATAGTAATACTGATGTTTTTAGTATTTCCTTGACTTTCTTTAAAAAATTAATGAAGATATCACTTTTAGAGGGTCAATTTCAAATATAATTATTAATTTAGATTAAGCTTTTTAGTTTCTTTGATTAGACAATATTTATTTATTATTAAGAATATTGTTGATTAAGAGAAAAGTTTTTTAGAAACAGCAGTTAATAATGCTGCTGTTCCATTATTGGTTAGAATTAAGTATATCACTTGTTTTTCCAGGCATAAAATGTTTTTCTTTGTATTGTTTGTTTTATCATTAACATTTCTAGCTTACTTTAGGTATTTAATTAGGTGTATGTAATGTAATATTATTGTAACCTAGAATTGGGCCCCTTCTGCCTGTTGGTTACTTAAATAATTTAAATAACTCAATAAATAAATACAATCATTTTTTGTTTTGGCTTAAAATTTTTCCACCTCTGGGGAATTGCTTTAAGGTACAATTTATTCAAATGGTTAATTTTTAGATAACAATAGTGCTACATCACGGGTACTATGGTAATAAATACATTATATCTTTTGTTATATGAATTTATAAAACTAGAGAATTAAAATAGACAAACATTTTTGTAAAATGGTAAATGCAAAATATCATAAAGTTGAGGTTATACAAATGATTGTATTTGAAAATGCAATTAATTTAAAAGTAAAAAAATCACTAAAGTCAAAGTAAAATCAAATTTTCAATTGGCATGGTCAGTGCATTTCTTCCTTCTGTAAATAAATTTTGATAATCTGATATTTGTACTGTTAGAGTTCGCATAATATTTTTAGTTTAATTATTTTTTTTTTCTTTAAGAAATTCATTTAACAATTGATGTTATACCAAACAAAATGTCAGGTATTACGAGTATCCTGCACATTACTTTTCTATCGATACAACAATAAAATCCAGGAGATGTCATTATAATTGTTCATTAAAATTAACTTCGCTGAAAATTTTTCGGGTGTACAGAATCACCAGCAAACCGATAATTGCTGCATTGGTAGGCAAGGAGAAGTGCGTTGGTAGGAGGAAACTTTACGTGAAATGGAAAGCCAAGCGACTTATTAGACAATGTTTGGATGATAACCTTACCGTTTACTTCTAAGCCTGATGCTAGAAATAAAGTTATAAAATCAAAGCCTTTATTAATGTTTCCACACATAAACCATCAAAAGATGTTCCTGATGTATTCATGCAAAAATGTGTTTTAGTAAGTCGCAAGTTCTTTGCAAAAATGCCGATGGATCTCTAAAGCCTGCAAATATTTACTCAGATCGAAGTTAAAATATAAAAAGGTAGGTATACATAAATATAATGCTACAATCAGCGTTACATAATACCACAGTATTATATTTGTTAAGGTGTATTTCATATTTGTAGGCTGTCGCCGAAATATTTTGTTTTGTGTGTAATTAATTATTGTCATTTTTTTTTTTAGTTCAAAAGGTGAAAATTATGCAGAAAGATATGTAAAGTCAGTAAGAAGTGGTTGTTGTTCATTTTATTTTATTCATGTTCTGCAATGTACAAAGAAAGAAATTTCATTATTTGAAAAAATGTTTCAAGTGAAAAAATATTTACAAAAATCTTAAAAGGAACAGAATTTTAATTATTTGATCAAATTTACAGCAAGATAAGAAATCTATCAAGTCGAGTTTAAAATTTAAACGAGAGCGAGTAAACATATTCCCTTCCCAACTATAATCGCCGTTTACTGTCAAATAAGAATTTTAGTTACAATCACGCGACTAGTAAATACTTGTTGGTTGCAGTTGTTGTTTGCGCTGCATACGAGAACGAGTCGTAATTTGCGATTATAGTGTTAACGGTTAAAAGAAATTGTATAATTTATTATGCAATAACAAAGTGACCTGATAGAAGTTCTGGAACTACTACTACTACTGCTACTACTAATAGGTGGCTTAAATGCGGCTATCTTTATAGCAATATATTTTTTTATTTATGCTAACAATGTTTTTGAAAACATCCCTAATTGCCAGGAAACTTAACAATGTTTTTTTTGTATTAAATATTGATTTTGTATTACAAAGTGCTTGAAAACAATTACTTCCCAAGTAAAACCTATAGATGATCTTAATGTCATTGATTTAACAGCCCCAGTTTCTCAAGTTAGCCAAAAAGAAAAATACAAAGAAAAGGTTGCAAAATCTTCAGCTGAATATAAAGTAGAAAGTGACGGTTCTGGTAAGAATAAGAAAAAAACAAAACGTGACTTTATATCTTTGGATTCTGAGTCAGAGAAAGCTGAGACAAAGAACGAAAAGAATTTAGAGCATGAAGAAGAAGTATTAGATTCTTCCAGTTTAGATGAAGAATTTAATGATGGGTATGATGATCAGCTGATGAGCGATAAAGAAGATAGAGCCAGGGAAAAGGAACGGGAAACTGAAATCTTTAAACGTATTGAACGAAGTGAACTTATTGAAAACTAGATTTGAAGCCTTGCACAATTGGTCCTAGCTCCTAAACGCACTTATCTCGAATTAACACCAGACAGTGTAGTTTTGTTGTAGAAGGGATTCTTTGTCAAAGAATGCAAACAGCCCTAAGAGCCATTGAAAAGTGGTGTGAGGACCATGCTCTGTCCGTCAACCCCAGGAAAACAGAAATGCTTCTCTTCACGAGGAATAGGTAACAACCTTCCTAAACACTACGTTAAGCTTCGAATCGGATGTGAAATACCTTGGAGTCACGCTTGATTCGAAGGTAACATGGAATCTTCATTTGGAGAGAAGACTAAAAAAGGCGTGCATATCCTATAAGCAGTGCCGCAGGAACGTTGGTAAAATTGTGAGACCATGTTAGCCTATGGAGATGTTATCTGGTGGCCGAAACTCCAACAGACAACAGCTAAACAAAAGCTCAGCTAGGTACAAAGGATTGCCTGCCTAAGCATAACCGGAGCTATGCGCGCCACACATACCATAGCAATGGAGATGATATGTTTGCCATCTTTGGATACTTATCTAAAAGAAGTGGCTGTGATAACTATGCTTCGCCTGAAAAATACTGGTAGGAAAAGTTAGGAGTCGCCTGTGGAATGAGGTCGTCAGAAAGATGCCCCTTTTGTAGGCAGACACTGACAGTATTTCTCCCAAGTTTGTGTTTGACAGACCCTACACGGTACTTATAAAAATGCTTTTATAAATTCAGTGTTTTTGTAGTTTTTTACATTAAAATTGTAACCTGCTTCAAATGCTTATGTAAAGCATAATGTTGTTAATAAACACTATACTATTGAGAATGAGAAGACCCCCAGTGAAGATGTGATCAAAAAAGAAAGAAGGTGCAGGATGTGGGATTTATTCCAGATCCTTACATATTCGATACCAGTGGGCACTGGACAGACATGCTGCTGTGGTACAAACTGAATTAGAAAGTATAACCATAGCCGTCAAAGAAATTGCCCGTAGATATACAACGGGCAAAACCATCAGAATCTACACAGATAGTAGTAGTAGTACTTTCTTACGTAATCATAAGATAACAACTAGATCAGCATGGGAATGCCATTAGGCACTGGTCTCAACCAACAACAGCGTACCAGTATGCTGGATAAATGGACATGACAGTTGAAATGGCAATAAAGTAGCTGACAAGCTGGCTAGGAGTACATCGGGTCAATATTTGTGAACCTGGTCCCTCCAGTATGCCTCCGTTGTCAGCATTTGTTGAAATTGTCCATAGTTTAGGAAACGTTGGGATGAAACAAATGGCTGTAATTTTGCTAAGGAGTTCCTAGAGTACCCCTGCAAGGATACAGCCAAAAAGTACTTGGCTATGTCTAGGACGAATCTTCGTCTGGTGAGAGGTATTGAAACTTGACATTGTTGGCTAAGGAAGTACCTCTATTACATGAGGAAGTGCGAAATACCGCTTTGTCGGGGTTGCGAACAGGAAGACAGACAATACTTCATGCACTCTGTGAGTGCACTGCCATCTCGCCAATAAGAAAATCCGTGTTGGGAGAACGATGACCTTCTATGGTCTACATTAGAAAGATTCCCCTGAGCCACCATTTTTTCCTTATTAGATAGGTTGGCGGTGGATTAATCTCCTAATGGAAAGAGGTACAAGGGGCCCAATGGAGCCGAGTATTGTAGCCTTTTTGCTACCCTCCCCTCAATTCCAGAATTCCAGTGTAGTTTGAAAATCTACACTACATATAGTAATTGATTTACAACAGATTTTACGTATTTATTGTCAGTAAATTCGACCAAATATTTCTGAAAATATATTACTTCAGCGACTTACCAGGGGTAAATATCCTTCCTTCTGCGGATTTCCCTGAACCAAAAATGCTATACATTTTGTGTGAAATTTTTCCGTCCTTTTTTGTTGTGTATTAAAATCAAAAAAATATTAAATTACTTATTTTTCTTTGCAGTATTTCTCACTTTCTAGTTTCTTTAATTTCGTATATTTATACACCAGCTATTCTAGAAGTCATTAAGGGGTATTAGGAAGGGTTGCAAACCGCTTACACGTCCTTTCATGAATTCTTGATGTTCTGATAGTCTAGACCGGGGAAAAATCCCAAATTGATGTTAATGGGACATGATATTATAACTTTCTCTTCTGTACGTCTTTGAAAAGAATTTTCGGTTGCTAAAAGTTAACATGTAATTACAGGGTGTCCGAAATTAGGAGACCACATTTCTCCACGGTGTTCTATGTTGAAAAAGATGAATTTTTCTTTGTATAATCGTGGGCCCAAAAATTCTTTCAAGCGGGGGGAGAAGGGAGTAAAATTTGCCATAACTTTTTGTACTATTCCGACTTTTGACTGAAAATATTAAATTTAAGAGTTGGTTCGTTTATATTAAAAAATTGCTTAATTTTTGAGTAAAACCCCTTGAAAAATAATGTCACATATGCGTCAAAAACGGAAAATTGAAGTTGTAATTATTTTCTATCATATCAGGTTTTGCAAAAATGAATTTGCATTGATTGGTAGTTTAGTCACCATATTTCGCAAAGCTTGAAGTGAGACAGGAACAAAAACGTCAGTACCTCAGTGAACAAAAAAAAAAAAAAAACAAAACGGAGTTTATAAAGGAGAACAGCCCACAAAACTATATTTTTTGATTTTATTCCATCTAGTCTTATACAGTCCCGTTAAAATTGCGAAAAAAAGCAGGAGGTACTTGAACAAAAATAAGAGAAAAAGTTCCTATAAACCTGTGTCCGGAAATGCTTCATTTCGGAGATACAGGGTGTTGACATTTAAAAAAAATGTTGGGGTTGGGAAGAACCCTAATTCCAATTTTTTTGAAATTTCGCATGTTTGTTTATAAAAACCATATACATCTTCTGACTTAATTTAATTTATTTTATCAACTCCAGTGGCGTACTTTGTTCTATATTTGTTTCCTACTCCCATCAGGAATGTGCATGGAAAATATTATTAATGCTTTGCTACAAAAAAGAGGCAAGATACCAAACAGAGTAAAACACAAAAAAAGTTGTATTTTTAATCGTATAATTAGAAAAAAAATATGAAACCTAAGGAAAAGCAGTGGCGTCTCATATTTTTACGTATTAATATCAATAGGAATGATCCCCCGGAGTCACTGGAGTAGATAAAATAAATCAAATTAAGTCAGAAGATGTTTATAGTTTTTATAAACAAACAAACAACGAAATTTCAAAAAATCGGAAGGGATCAGATATTAATAAAAAGCCTATATTTTTTTAAAATTTCACAATCTGTATCTCCGAAACGAAGCATTTGCGGACACAGGTTCATAGGAACATTTTTTCTTATTTTTGTTGAAGAAAATCCACTGATTTTGTCGCAATACTAACGGGACACTCTGTATATCATTTGAAAATAAACATTGAACATGACAATGTCAGTCTAAACAGCTAAGCAACTATTACATTAAGCAACCTATTAAGAAAAGTGATGAATTCGTTTCAGAATTGATTCATTTTTTCTAGAAAAAAATTATCACTAGAGTGGTCCCTTTCAGTAATAGTCGCGGCAAGAATTCAGACGACTTACGTCATACGAACAAATGAATAGTTCATTATATTTTCATCAAAATATTTAAGAAACTGCAATTGAGAATAATGCAACTATATATTACACTAAATGTTTGCATTATACAGGGTGTCCGTGTTTTTTGTAGCAGGACTTTCACAACTTTTACTAAAAGTCCTTTAAAAAAAAGTTTATATAAACATATATGTATAGATGCGTCGTTTTCGATTTGCAGTGTTCAAGTTTAAAATGAGAATTGATTTTTTATTCGTAAAACGATAACCCCTTTTTAGACTTTGTTGAAACTTGGCAATTTTGTTTGTAGTAATAATCCTTATTTTCTCACATAATTTCATTTGTCCTATTTTCTCCAGTGGCGGCACAACAAGGTACCAGCTAAAAATAGAAACAAATTTGGTACGTCACTGCTTTTTGGTAACTTTGATTTTTTCCCAGATTTAGCTATCAAAAATACAACGTTTCGTTATTTATTTTTTTTTTCTTATCTCGCTTTGTTTACACAAAAATAAAACATTTTCATGAATAGGTTCGAAATTTGCTTAATTTATTTATTTATTTGTTACAAAGTGTGCCGTGAATATTTGTTTTTGAGTTGCCAAGTTATTGTAGCAATGGTTTGACGTTTTCTGACCTTCTTTAATTAAGCTTTTTCGATTGTCGGTTTTCTTCAGTTTAGTAATGAAGAGTATGCATACATGCATTATTTATATGGATTTGCGATGGAAACTCTGCTGGTACTGCTCACGAATACAGAAGAAGGTTCAAGGCTTCAAGACAATTAAATGTATCTAAAACCAAGAGGAAAATTTTAAGATAAAATGGTATATATCCGTACCATTTACAGCCTGCGCAAGCATTACAACCTGAAGATGCACAACGTTGCGTAAATTTTTGTAATTGGGTACTTAATCAGGTAAGAGAAAATCCAGAGTTATTTGGATGGCTGAATCCTGTTTCACAAGACATGGTGTAGTAAATTTCCATAATCTTCACGTCTGGAAAAATGAAAATCCATGTCTGATTCAACCTATGAGGTTCCAACAAGAATTTAGTGTAAACGTTTGAATGAGAGTGTTTGGCGATATTTTGTTGGGAGCATACATCCTGCCCAATAGATTAAGCGGTCAATTATTTATTGAATTTTTAACTGTCCGGCATGATAACATGCGACGATGTTCCTCTTCAACAAAGAATAGACTCGTTTTTTCAATTAGATTGATGTCCTTACCATTACTCTTTGGTGGTACGAAACTGGCTGAACACAGAGTATCCATAGGGATGGGTGAGTCGTGGAGGTCTAGTTGGGTTTGGAGATTCATTAAGGATGCAGTTTACTCTACGCCTGTTAACTCGCAAGAGGAACTTGTAAGACGAATCCGGAACGCTGCTCTCAAAATAACTCCACATCATTTGAGAGATGTTAGGCGGTTTTTGATACGTCGCTGCACTTCGTGTGTAGAACTAAATGGCGGACGAACAGCTCCTTTGAGGGCTGTTTATACAATAACTTGTTTGCCATAAAGTGTTGTTTTTTTATTATCTTACAGTAAAGTGTGTGAAACAAAAAGTTTTATTTCTGTCTAAACAAAGCGAGATAGGAAAAAAAATAAATAACAAAAAAGTTGTATTTTTGATAGCTAAATCTGAGAAATTTCAAACTTGTGGCGTTCCATATTGTTTTCTATTTTTAGTTGGTACCTTGTTGTGACAGCACTGGAGAACATAGGACAAATTAAATTATGTGAGAAAATGAGGATTATTACTACATATTAAATTGTCAAGTTTCAACAAAGTCTAAAAAGGGGTTTCCGTTTTCCGAATAAAAAATCAATTCTCATTTTAAACCTGAACACTGCAAATCAAAAACGGCGCATCTATACATATATGCTTATATGAATTTTTTAAAGGACTTTTAGTACAAGTTGTGAAAGCCCTGCTAAATGATTGTTTTTAACATGGCCAAATATCGAAAATTATGTTGATAATAAAAATAATTGCGTAACGTCGGCTGTGCCGTAAGACGTCTGAATATCTATAACTTCCCTGGGAATTTTTTTACTGTTTTAGAAAGGTATTTTAAGCTAATATAAATCAAATCTCCTACAATTCCTATCAATGAAGTCATATGTATGTTCTCTGATACCAAACATCTAGATATGCTAATGAACAATTCCACAGACAAAGCTCTATTCAATAATTATCTAAAGAAAATAATCTAATTTACTCACTCTATAAAAATCTAACTTCACTTTTTTGGCAGTGGGAACACGACAAATTCAACCACAATAGATGAGATCTGACCTATTTCTGCATTTTTAGGATTGCTTCTTCAGGTGGTCTCCTTTAAGTTGAATCAAATATCTAACTATAAAAATTATTATAAAAATTAAAATTATTTGAAGTTAAATATCGACAATGACAAAAAAGTGACACCCTGCCAATGAATTAAATATGACAATACCTACTTGAAAAATGTTCACCTTTTATGTAAAAGTTTTTATATATTTTTAGGTATTAATAATATTGTGTGAAACTAACTACTCAGTGGACAAAAGCCCCAACCTGCGTTGAATTACACCCACAATATCTATCCATATATTCCTTATTATTAGCTTTTGTAACATTTTTTTACTGTTTTAGAAAGGTATTTTAAGCTAATATAAATCAAATCTCCTACAATTCCTATCAATGAAGTCATATACCTAAAAATATATAAAAACTTTTACATAAAAGGTGAAAATTTTTCAAGTAGGTATTGTCATATTTAATTCATTGGCAGGATGTCACTTTATTTAACTTCAAATAATTTTAATTTTTATAATAATTTTTATAGTTAGATATTTGATTCAACTTAAAGGAGACCACCTGAAGAAGCAATCCTAAAAATGCAGAAATAGGTCAGATCTCATCTAATGTGGTTGAATTTGTCGTGTTCCCACTGCCAAAAAAGTGAAGTTAGATTTTTATAGAGTGAGTAAATTAGATTATTTTCTTTAGATAATTATTGAATAGAGCTTTGTCTGTGGAATTGTTCATTAGCATACCTAGATGTTTGGTATCAGAGAACATACATATGACTTCATTGATAGGAATTGTAGGAGATTTGATTTATATTAGCTTAAAATACCTTTCTAAAACAGTAAAAAAATGTTACAAAAGCTAATAATAAGGAATATATGGGTAGATATTGTGGGTGTAATTCAACGCAGGTTGGGGCTTTTGTCCACTAAGTAGTTAGTTTCACACAATATAATATATAATACCTAAAAATATATAAAAACTTCCCTGGGAATATTTCCCCTTAATATCGGGATTTCCTCTGTAATGCTGGTTTTTAAAAAATTAATTGTTTGGACTCGAACTTACTAACACCATCTCTTTCTTTTTTTCAAAGATTGAGATTAAATAAAGTGAAATGTATTAATAATATGGCATTTAACTCTGAAGTACGGGTGTAATTATCTTTTAGTAATTTAATTTGTATCATCTTGCCTGCAAATTGAAACCAACTTCCCTCGGGGCGAGACCAGATATAAGCTTAGATCACATTAGGTATATCAAAGGCTAGATCGATATACAAGTAATTTTAGTCTTAGACTAGATGCAAATTACATATTTATAGTGAATAATTATTAGGGGGAACAGGGAATGTAAGTTTCTTAGGAAATAGTAAATAACTTTTAAATAACAATTTCTCTGAAGGAGGCAATGGAGGCATAACTATTTGTGTGAAATATGGAGCATATGTTATTATACGGGTGACTGCTCCTTATTATACAAAGTGTTACAGCGAAATGAAAAAACCCTCTGGAAACTATTTTAATGTTTCTGAAATAACCGCTATCTCAATAATTGTGCTTCAATATACGTAAAAGCTTTTGGTGGATTAAAATAGGTAAATCGAAAATACAAGGTGTACATTTTGGTGTTTTTTTATAGAGGTAACAAGTTGATAGGTGAAACGAGAAGAACCGAATGTTACATTTGTATATTATTACATTACAGCTTTCAGAGCAGGTGGGTTTATTTTTTACTGGAATTATGACAGAATATGTGTTGTATTTCATTAATTTTAATCTGTCATTAAATTATTGGTATTGGTCAAAGTGTTCTCCTCTGAAATGTGTGTTTATAAACTTATAAAGCAGTGGCGACTCGTCGATATAGTACTACTAAAAGCAGAAGGATAAATAATAGTTCCTGGTGCATTTGTCAATTTAAATTAAAAATTTACCTATCTAATTCACCTATTTACTTTTTAAATATAAGATCTATTCTTCGAATTTTTTAAAGCTGCAAATTTATGGATGGGATCGTAAAATAATTTTGTACTTATAAGTTAATTTATAACCCATTATTGCCCATTAATGGCATTATTATTATTATTATTGTTTGGGATTATTTGGCAATATTGGGATCATTTGGAATTATTTGGCATTATTGGCATCAGTTGGCATTATTTGGCAATATTGTCAATTTGCATTACTTGGCACTACTTGGCAATATTGGCATTATTTGGTATTATATGGCATTATTTGGTATTATCTGGCATTATTTAGAATTATTGGCATTATTTGACATTATTGGCATTATTTGGCATTACTGACATTATATGGCATTATTGGCAATAATTTGCATTATTTGGCATTATTGGCTTTATTTGGCAATGTTAGCATTATTTAGCATTATTGGTATTAATTGACATTATTGGCTTAACTTGGCATTATTGATATTTTTGAATTATTTGACATTATTGGGCAATGTTGGCATTATTTGGATTTATTGGCATTAATTGACCTTACTTGGCATTAATTGGTATTAATGGAATTATTTCGCATTAGTGCCATTAATTGACATTATTTGGCATTATTGGCATTGGTTGGCATTATTGCCATACTGTGGTCATATGGCTAAGACGAGAAAACTATTTGTCCATAAATCTCATATAAGCAATAAACAAAAACAATTATTTAATAACAAAATTCAGTCTTCTCAGTCTAAGGAGTAATGTTTTATTATATTCATTCTCTTACAATTACATATTTACAGATATAGAGTAACACAAAGCATTCCTGCAGGAGAGATAGTGTCTGCTATCGAATTGTATTCAACATTCGTTCCGTAGTAGTTAACCAGATTTAACATAAAATCCCTAATAGGCTTTGTTCACCGCATACACCACTATTACTACCAATGTAAACAATACAAATACAAACAATCTCGCAGGCCAGACAATAGCATCCAGAATTTGGCTTTTTGTGGAACAAACATATATCATAGCCATAAAATTTAATTTTAAACATATGATCTGTCTGAAAGCAACGTGGGGTGAAATTGAGATTTTTTTTCGCACCCTCTTAGTCCGTATGATGTAAACTTTACGCACATGTGGATATTAAAAATAGAAATTTATTACATGCATCATAAGACATAAGCCAATTTATTACATTTTTTAGTGATGAGCTAACTCGAATTAAAATTAATATTTAATCCGATTATTGATATAACTTTTAGTATCCGATTATTGTATCCGTGGTACTTTGTGTTATAAGAAATTACATTTCAATAATCAAGTGTAATTATAATGATCCTTATAAAACCCATATTTAGGGAAGAGTTGTATTAAGTGGATTTATCTGTGCTTATATCCCTTAAATAACTGTGATAATTGAATTAGAAAATATAACTTATACATGTCTCTACTTAGTATTCCATAGATATAATTAATAATAATTAAATTATCTATCTTATCAAAATTGTTAGGCATCGGTCAACTTTTACAATATTTCAGTGACTTAAAAACTAATGTAAGCATATCGATTATATTGATATAAAACAAAAACAAATATTGTTCACAAATCTCTGGATCTTCATTTTCTACTTCATGCTAATAAGACTAGAATCTATGTGAGGAATGTATTCTAAAGAGAACTGTGGTATTATCCCAAAAACCTTTATATCTTTTTTGGATAATTTACATGTGATAAGGTTATTTTCTGATTTTTGAAAATATTTCCTTGTCACAGATTTTATTTTGGAAGATGGACTTAATTTTGAAAGTAAATAATATTAATTTAATCTTACCTAATCCATTCGTACCATACTATCTAGTAAAGTACATAATTCTTAATTACTATACATTCTTAACCTAGCTTTTGTTTGTTTTTAATCTTTTCATTTTACAATTTACGATATTCATAATATATACAGGGTTAACTATGACTAAGTACAAATATTTTAAGAGGGGATAGAGAAAATTAAGAATTAACGGAATCGCCTTTCAAAAAAAAATCAAATTTATTTATAAAGCGAAAACAATTTTTTCGATATTATATAAAATCCTTATTTAACGCCGCCTATGCGATCCGCCTGCTACACGTTTACAGAATCAGAGTAGGCAACCAGCAAGCAACGGTTGCTGTCGCTGTCATGTCGTAATTCAATTCCTGTGTTTACGTTGTAGTTTTGTTTTCTCCAGATTTTAGTGCCTTATTTTAATTTTAAACGTTTTATAGTTGTTAAATAAAGGAATATGTGCCGGGTACAGATATTTTCCCACGATATAGTTCGCTGGTTTTTTTCTAGGTTATGGTATAAGACTGCCGCGGGCGCATTACAAGTTTTCTATTATCTATTAGCACCTATCTATTCCTTTCGTTCGATTTTCTTATAATAAATACGCATTTTATTTAACTGTACCTACGGGAAATGTGTCTTATCGGTAGTGAGTAGTTGTAATGAGTGAAAATGTAGTTTTGCCAGTTTGTAATGAAATAATGAAGGACGAATGCAAAATCTTAGAGCTAATTGGATTAACTGTTACCTATCCATCAGGTATTATTACTAATAAGAATGTTAATTTCTGTCGTTTCTGCATTTAGAAACGCTGCAAGAAGACAACCGCATGGTAGTTGACATTGTTGACTGATGTAAGCTTTATCTATGCATCTCAGTCGATGCTTATCATAGGCGCCGACTTTCCGTTGAAAAAGGGTTTTTGTACTTAGTCATAGTTAACCCTGTATAATAAGCTTTCTGGTTCGATTATTTAGGTCGATCAATAAAATAATCGAATCGAGAGATTCCGATTATGAAATTGTGCCCATCACTAAAATTTGTATATTAAATATACATATGAAAACAATTCATTTAGGTATGAAAGCTTCTTTTTTTAATTATATGACACAGAATAAAGATTTCTACATTTCAATAATTATTTAACTGATATTAAATAATTTGCATATGCACTGAGATTTTTTACCTTTCACTACATGCAACATCTTGGGTAACTGAGATTTTCCAGTTTTTAACCGACTTACTTTATTATACGTTTTACAGAAAATGTGTTAAAATTTTAGTATTATAATAAAACATGCGTAACATGCACCAATAATGTGTTAGGAATACTCGTTTCATTAATACACATCTGTCTCTCTCTGCCTCTGTTTCTGAATGCGTAACTTAGTGTCAGCACACATCTCTCTATATTTATTTATCGTTCCACTATCCAACGGGATTAACTTGGAAATTAATCCCAATTACAGGACGGGAAATAGCTTACAATAAAAAGAAAAGGAAAAACAACAACAACAAAAATTACACATAGCAAAATAGCAAACAAATAAACATATGAAAGTTAATCAGTATAAAAAAACAAAAACAATAATACATATATATATATATATATATATATATATATATATATATATACAAACAAACAATTCAGACACCTAAGACTTAAAAAAAATGTAAAAAACGGAAAAGGAACAAACAAAACAATAATCAAGATAAAAATACATTTTTTATGTGCTTAATACTAGAATTAAATATATCAACGCTGTCCTGCACAGTTTTATAATAACGTAACATTGCATACAATGGTGAATAATACAATATATTGGTTCTAGTAGTTTTCATAAACAATGTTTCACTACGCCGTGTATTATTTGTGGGCACATTTAGATTAATTTTGTGTAGAATTTCGGGTAAGTCACATCTAAAGTTAATAACGTTATGCAAGAAAATAACAGATTGTATATGACGACGGATAGCCAATGAATTGTAGTGATGATCACGCAGTAATAAATTGCTTGGGTACCCAATTGGAGGATATATTTTGTTCTTTTTCAAATACAAAAATCTTAAAAATCTACGTTGAACTCTTTCCAAACATTCAATATATTTCACATGATTAGGTGACCACACGATTGAGCAGTATTCCAATTTGGATCTTACAAAAAATGAATTGTACAATAATTTCACAGTGTCAAGGTTGACAAAATCTCTGGAGTTTCGAACAACAAATCCAAGGTTCCTACATGCAGCTGAAACCATTTTAGTAATATGATGTGAAAAACTTAATTTCTGGTCAAAATATACACCCAAATCTTTAACATATTCTGGTCTGGCAAGTGGGACTTTGTTAATATTATAAGAGAAATTTAAAATATTCTTCTTTAAGGTATAGCTGAATGCACTACACTTGCTAATATTCAAAGGCAATCTGTGTTCTAAACACCATAAATGAAAGTTCAGAGATTTATGACATTGATAAAGGAGTACCACAGGGATCCGTGTTGGGGCCTTTAATATTTCTATTATTCGTAAACGACTTACCCCATCATATAAATTCAACTGTCTTGACACTTTTTGCCGACGATACATCGTTAGTGATTACTGCTGAGACTCGAGATGAACTCCAATTGTTAACTAAGAATTTGGTGCAATGTTTTGTCAATTGGTGTATGAAGAACGGGTTGATAGTTAATATTGATAAAACCGAATGTATTTATTTTCACTTCTCCAACACAAACCCGAAACCTCTATTAAGTTTTACTGTCTGTAATAATCTTATAACTTCAAAGAAATGCACCAGATTTTTAGGAGTATACATAGATGGCAATTTAAGTTGGTCTAATTAAAAGGCTTAATAATTCATACTACGCGATATTGAAGATTAAACAATCACTGCCAGAAAGTTCTCTGCTTACTATTTACTACAGCTTGGTTTATAATTTACTTATTTATGACGTGGTTCTGTGGGGAAGTGCCACCGACTCTGGAAGAATATTCAGGTCGCAGAAAAGAATTGTCAGAATTATTTTCAATGCCTCTCCTAGAGATTCCTGTAGGCCAAGTTTTATTAGTAATAAAATTATGAGTTTTCCTTGCATCTACATATATCGTTCTTTATTATACATCAAAGAAAATTTGAACAAATATCTTCTTAGTTCATCTTTGCATTAATATGCAACAAGAGATCAAAATTTATTAGTATTACCTAGACACAGAACTCATAAATTTGAGAAATCAATTTCATATGCATATAATCATCTTCCAAAGTACACAAAAGATTTAAATACAATACACTTTAAATGCAGAGTTAAGGAACTGTTATTAACTAAATGTTATTATAGCATAGATGAATATTT
Organism: Monochamus alternatus; assembly: GCA_037114965.1. Taxonomy (NCBI): domain Eukaryota; kingdom Metazoa; phylum Arthropoda; class Insecta; order Coleoptera; family Cerambycidae; genus Monochamus; species Monochamus alternatus. The sequence goes on from CM073426.1 coordinate 114,414,182, forward strand.
TTTAGATAAGGATTTTTTGACTGTGTAACTGTTGCACTGTTGTCCATTTTTAATTATTTATTATTGTTATAGTTTGTAATTGTGTGTGTGTGTGTGTTATACATATGTTTGCTTGTGCCCTACATTTGACTTATCCTATACATTGTAAAAATATGTCTGTGAGGATTAAATAAATATTATTATTATTATTATTATTAAATTAAGTTTGTCAATATTTCTCTGCAAATCAATACAATCCTGAATACTCTCTATTCTTAAATATATTTTCATGTCATCAGCATACAACAAATGGGGCACATCCAAGCAATCAACAACAGTATTGGTTGCGTCTCTTTGTTGTGTTCAGTTAATTCTTTTTCGCGGTGATCAACTGGAGAATATTTATATTCAAATTAAAGATTGACTTTAGAAAGTGATATCTAACGTAAATTACCTAACTATAATAATTAATGATACATAATTGTGTTAAAGGCTAGTACAAGCGAAAAATAATGGATCTCCAAATATTAAAATTGCGATTGCGCTCGACTCGATGATTGTTAAGCCGGGTCCACATATAACCAACGAACATGAACAAATAAATAGGAAGATACATATACGATCACGATTCATCACCTGTCGGTACATCAAAGTAAAAGAGGTCGATCGTGTGCGGCATGTGTGGACGGTTTTTTGTGCAGTTTAGAATAAGGTTGTCGTTTTATTTAATTTACTTTTTAACATCAAACATGGAGTGGTCAAATGACTTAATTTTATTATTTATCTGCGACGGACAACATCGACAATCGTCGTTTCCGTTTCTCTTTTTGTTTTTAATAATAATTCATGTAAAATTATGTAACTACATGTTGCAATAATTAGTTTCCTTTATCTTGCAACACCACTCATATTTTTCACCTAAACTGGATTATCGACAAACACAATGTTCGCATTTGTCTCAGTTTGTTTGTGCGCGTTCGGAGGCCTTTACAATTGTTTATGTTCACGTCTGTCCGTTTATGCTCATATAGATGTGTTTATGTTCGTTCTTTATATGTCGACCCGGCTTAACATGGCATGTAAATACATTCCATTTTCGGAGAAGCGCTCGTGTTGTGTTCTGCTTGTTTGATTCAATACGAGTGCAAAAAAAGAATTTTAAGTATATTTACAGAATGTACAAATGCTTTAGAAAAATTATTTGTTTGCCAATTGACCAAAAGAAAAAAGGGCATGGCAACGTGTTGTTATGAGTATCACTTTAACGCGAGTTTTTGAGTAATATACTGGCATATGACGTTTTTGTTTGAAATATAGGTGAAAAGAACAGGAAAATTATCTTTATTTGAAACCCATGAAATGAGCAAGAATATAATTGAAATTAGAAACGTTTCGTAACATATTTTAAAACTCGATTATTAATACAGAAAAAGCCGCCATAGAAGAATATTGTTATTTGATCTATAGTGTTTTTCCGGGTGGTTAATCTGTGACCTAGGATAGGATAGGCTGTCGGTAACAGAATTAACTTGAACATCCCAAGTCTCAGATGAGATTCTCATCTGCTCTTGTTGATCTCGGACTAGTTTTGTGACGGACGGAGCCGTTTTCAGTATCCCGGAGCCCGCTTATACAGTGCTCTCAAAAAGTAACGAATAAATTAATTATTTTTGAAATTGAGAAGTTTTCGAAAAAATCCCCTGGCACGTCGATTTTGTTTTTAAAAAAGGCACTTTTTGACATGCGACCCACATTGTGACGTCATCGTTGTTCGAGATATCATTTTTTTAAATAGCAACCCCCAGTTTTGACCATGCCATTAGAAAGAGCGTGCCATTCTACATACATACAATATGAAAAATTATGGGGTTACATAACAAAAATTTCAAAAAAATAATGTTTGAAGATTTTAAAATTCAATTTTCACAATACTGAAAATGATAATGATTCTGTAAAAAATCGACTAAATTAAATGTTCAAATTGTGCACCGTTGGCTGCGTAACAGTAGCCAAGACGATTAATAAATTCTTTTTGGACATTATCAATAACTTCAGGAGGTATACGATGTATCTCGTGACGAATTCTTGCTTTTAAATCTTCTAAATTAACCGGTCTAGTAACGTATACTTTGCTTTTTAAGTATCCGCACAAGAAATAATCTAGGGCGATCTGGCTGGTCACTCAATCGGCCCGCTTCTCCCTATCCAACGATTCGGGAACAGCTCATCTAAATAAGCACGGACAGGTATTGCATAATGGGAAGATGCAGAGTATTGTGAAAATTAAATTTTAAAATCTTCAAAACATTATTTTCTTGAAATTTTTGTTATGTAATACCATAATTTTTCATAATGTATGTATGTAGAATGACACTCTTTGAAATGGCATGGTCAAAATTGGAGGTTGCTATTTAAAAAAATTGTCGATGACGTCATATCTCAAAAAACGATGACGTCACAAATATGGGTCGTATATCAAAAAGTGCCTTTTTTAAAAAACAAAATCGACATGCCAGGATTTTTTTTTCGAAAACTTCTCAATTTCAAAAATAATGAATTTATTTGTTACTTTTCGAAAGCACTATATATTTTGATTCCTACTTATACTGTTGTATTACGGCTGCTACAGTTGGCACTGCGCTTCTGACAACGGTGGTTTTCATATTTTTATAATTTAAATGATTTAGAGAAAATTGTAAATATAGGTAAAAAATTAAATAGATCATTTCACTTTTAATATTTTTTATATGTATTCTTCATAAATATTTAAAAAATCAAAGATCGAAGTTTTTAACTGAAAAATATATGTACAGGCTGTATCACATAAGAGGGCCACTCCCATGTATCTCGCTTAATATGCGAGACACGTCAAAAATCTTTAATTGTTTTTTGTTGCATTTTTATAGATTTTTGTTTTAACGAGCATAAAGGCCTCCAAAAATGCAACAAAAAACAATTAAAGATTTTTGACATGTCTCGCGAGATAAGCGAGATACATGGGAGTGGCCCTCTTATGTGATACAGCCTGTATATACATATATTATTTTAAGAAAAGACCAATTTAAATTTTTTCATTTTATACCATAATTTTTTTTTTGTAATCAATAATAAGTAAAATGTAGAGCAGTAGTATATTTTTTAAATAACTAACTAAATAAAAAAATGGTTATAGCCTCATTTTATAAATCTTAACTTAAATGACGAAATAGAAAAATATTTAATATGTTAATAACTCTGTACTTTATTCCCTTCATTTTTGTATGATTATTATAATCGATATCGATATATCATGAACACATCAACTTCTGGTAAATTGTCAGAATCAGTTTACTATATTCAACTTAATTGTTATGTTAATTGTGTTCAATTATTATGCTAAAATATTAACAATACAACAATGAAACAACATAGCACATTTTAACGTGATCGGATGTTAGCGTGTTAACGGTAGATTCCACTCTACAGTTGCGTATACTGACGTCACAAGCGGACGCACCGCTTTTGATTAGCACCAATTTCAACCTCTTAAATCTCGAAAATGCAAAAAGTCAGTCACATGAAATTTTAAGGACATAAATAAAATATTGAATGCTATTAAAAAATGTAAAAAACCATTAAAAAAAAAATCACGAAATAAATTGCGATTATTATGAGTCAATTTTCGCAAACTCTTATTATGCAGTGTAGTTAAATACATATGTATTTCATGTTCTTTTTTATAATTTACTAGAACATTATTTGTTAACTAAAAATAACTTTGTCAAATAACGTAGCTGTTAGTCATTTATACTGGACTAATTATTAATGATAAAAGCAAAATTTATTTCGTTTTATCATTAAGGCCTCCATTTTGTAAATACTATTGTATATGGCACTGTTATTCAATAAAATTAGCAATTTAATGTGCAATACACATAACATGTATATTAACACAGTCGAATGTGTTCATTTAACACATTGCTAACGTACAAAGAAATGTATAAAAATATACACAATCCCGTGTGGATTTACATTAACACGGATTATGTTTTTTTGTGTTAAAATACGTAATTTATATTTAGAACGTAGAAACCTCATATAAACTGACTTTATTTAATGTGACAAGCAATCAATCTTTTGCCTGAGTTTTTGCGTACTTCAAAGATTATTTGCTACAAAAAGCTACGTTCTGTATCCAGAGACACTTACAAATTAGCTAGCAATTTGAGGCGTATAACTCTAGAACACTAATCACTTCTGAATTCATAGCACTGTTACGCTAACGATTATTAGTACTACATAATTCAGTAAAGGGTACATGGCTCTTTAAATTTCTATTTGCTGATATCGACCCGTTTCACCTTATCATACACATAAAGCTTGTAAGTTTCAGTCCTTCCATTTGCTATACTGAAAATACTTGGAGATTTAAATAAAAAAGATTATGACCGACTCTTTTAGCAGCAAGAGTATACTGTAATCAAAAATTATCCTCTACAAAGTTATAAGGAAGATATATTACTTAACATACCTAATAAATATGTTCTATAAAGTTTTCTACAGCGAATAATTCTCCTTGAAAGTTTTTCAACATTTTAATGGTTGTACAATAAATTAAAATAAACCTAGGCCTCCAGTAACAGTAAAAGTCTTCCCTTGACAGGGAGGAGGGTTAAAAAAGGTAGGAATGCATAAAAGACGATATTGCCAAGGGATTTGCTATAATATACTTCTTTGTGTCTATTTGAATAGGGGATGTAGATATACGGATACTGTTTTTAAATTAAAATTTAAATAACATATTTTAATGACGAATCATTTTTAATTTAAGCAATATTATTTATTGTCTTTAAACTAAAATTTAGTATCTATGTTTTCACTAAAAAGTTATTTCACTACACGTGGTACATTGGGTATCCGTTTTTGTTTTAGAATTTCAAATTTATCATTCCATAAAATGCATTATGTTATTTTCACTATCTCTGCTGTTTTTACTTTCCAAATTGTTCTATCATGTACGAATAGATGTTTGAGGTAAGTGATGGTTAATTATCACAACTTACAGTTCGGTATTTCTGCTTGCTAGCCTTCACTATTAATTTTACTTTTTAAACTGTTATCATGTACCTACGAGCAGGTATTTGAGGTAAGTGATGATTATTTCTCACAACTTACAGCTACGTATTTCTGGTTGCTAGCGTTTCCTATTCGTTACTATGTATTATGTTTGCTCTCAAAACTGATTTCGGATTTTAATTATGTCTGACTCGGTGTAAATTGGCTTCTGACCGCACTTTGTATCACTTTCGTACTTTCACCGCTTGTTTTGGGTGATTTCTGGGTTTCGAACTGGTACGTGTTTTCAGTACGAATGCTCGAGAACAATTGAACTGCGAGACTCGTGCGCCACGCAGTGTTGCCAACCCTTGGGATCAAAATTTCTCACAAAGCAATTAAAAAATTCTCGAATTACCCACAACAATTTTTTATAAAATTCCCAAAGAATTTCCCACGATAAATAATAATAAAAAATGTTTTGGAGGAAATAGGAAGACCAGTCATAAAAAATTATAAAACTGTCAAACACAACATAGAAACATAATAGGTAAGTAGTAAGTAAGTAGTGTTGTCTAAAATATGACAAAAATATAATTTGTTGTTATTTAAAGGTAATTATTTACGACAGCGTAAAACTGTCCAATATTACAAAAAAAAATACCCTCTTATTTTCGAGGGTACTGAGCACGACTCTGAAGTCAGATTTCGGTGGTTACATGTAGTTTTCGAAAAAAAATTTCAAAATTGTAACCTCTGTATACATTACATTAGGTTGAAATTCTAATATAACATCTCTGTCTTCTTCATTTTATGACGTCACACTGTTGTCAATATAATAAATTCCAACTTCCACCTAATGTAATGTATAAATAGAGGTTATAATTTTCTAGATTTGTGATACGGAACTCTTCTCAGATTGTAAAGTTTTTCTTGTTAATTGTTCCAATAAAATAAAAGTAAAGAATATTTCACGTAAGATACAATAAAATTCTTCATTGAAATTTTTCCCACAAAAACTAACATTTCTTAATTTTCTTACCTTTTTCCTATTTTGCATTTTTTCTTCCAAAATTTCCCACAAAAAGGCAAATTTCCTACGAGTTGACAACACTGGCGCCACGTCAGTTTTGCACCGGTTGTCTGGGCAACTATATTCGATTCTTTTCTCGAAACGGATGTGCGTTATCAATCGAAAGGTAATTTTGTCATTTTATGCATACCTACTTCCTGATTTCAAAATTTTCTGTTTCTACTACATTTTAACAATTTTTTTGACATATTAGATATAATTTTACATATAATTTATTTTAAATAAATTCATCCAAATTTATAAATCCACAATATCATCTATTTGTTATAAAAATATTATTTTTTAATTGATTCTATTTAGTTTTATAATTAGATATTTTAAATAATATTTTCCTCTTTTCTTTTATAAATCTGGAATTTAATTAATATCTTCTAGTTATTTATTTCAAATATTCTATAAGTCTTTTCTTTTGTTCATCCATAAGTGATTTCCACATTTTACATGAGATCAAAATTACTGCAAAGTTGCTACTACCTTCAAAATTTACTATGAAGTAATCTTTACCCAATAGTCATCTGCTTCCTACCTGACCTTCTAACGCTAGATTACTAGTTTTATCCTGTGTCTGTGTGTAAGATAGGTAGCGACAAAAAACCTCGCAGAAAGAAGACTTTCGGCATTCGACTAAGTTTTTATAGAAAACTATAACACACAGAAAGTGCTACAACTCTTGAGCATTGTTTTTCGAGTTGAAGAGCAGTTTTAAAATTTCCTAATTCTGAAAATTTTAAAATGCCCTTAAGTGAAGACCAAGTGCAAGTTGATGGGTTGGTTTCATTGGCCACTTGTTTCATAAGTTTTCAAGAGTTAGATATCTTGAATTTCTGTCACTTTAAGTACGCATTTGAGTGTATATCACTTCAAAGTGTCAAAAGCAGACATGTTTACAGATGTATGTTTAAGGTCGTCATTTTATAATAGAAATTTAAACATTTCCTTATCAGTACTGCATGAAGTTTCGTAGGTTTATACATAATTACTGGTTTTAACTAAAAAAATTGTTATAAAAAAATTTTAAGGCATACCTACATACCTACATAATTTTTGATTCGCAAAATTTACAGAATTATTTAAACTTTTCTTTATTATCGATTTTTTCAGCAACGCTTGTTTGCATTTTGAGCTGTATCATCTATATTTGATAGAAAACGTTCTAAAATCGTTCTAGTTTTATACCTTGGAATTATTCTAATTCTATATTATTTTATATGTTGTATTATTATAATAACTATTACTTTCCTAAATGGAGAAGCAGAGATAAAGGCAGAAACAATATATAGGAAAGAGCTATAATGAATATTTAGCCAACAAAGACAAGTATATCTAGTACACTTTCTGTTTCTCAAGTTTCTAATTTAGACGGGGCAACCACATCTCTCCGTTTTCGATGTTAATAAAACGATCGTTCGATCAGAAAACGTGGATGTTTTGATAACACCGATGGTTGATAAATAAGTTCCATCAGAAATAAATAGATAATTATATTTAAAATACTGGCACATAATAGAAATATATTCTGTGATATATTCTTCGATACAGATTGAAGAAATACAAGGTTTGAAATTATCTACCCCTCCAATCTATTTCTCTGTGTATTAGTCCAGCTTTAAAGAAAAGTATCTCAGTTAGTGCAAATGTTGCCATACTGCTAATTTGGGAAATGTTATTGCGTGAGATTGCGTATTATCGGCAATTCTGTATGCATTTACACTGACGTCGCAAAATAATCCACTGGAGAATCAGCAATATTTTCTAATTTGCATGTTCAGCCGATAAAAAATCGATATAGCCGTCTAAAACTAGAGGAAATGCCTAGCCCTAGATGATCCCTGCACTTGTAAGTTGCAAGTGAGTGTCTATTAGTTCGGGACAACCGACGAAATCGGTCACCATTGATTGGTAGTCATGTTTAAAATATTCACCATCGATGCTGAAAATATCGAACATCGAACTCTAACATCGATGTTTCGAAAACATCGATGAACATTGTCCATCACTACAACGTAGTTTAAACGTATTTGTATAAGATGCAAAAACGTCGTTTGAACGTGACTACCTCCAAAAAGTGTTTCCCATTTTAGTCATTTCTATTATATGTGGTAGTGATTTTGGCAATACTAAGTTTTCAGTGTCGTGGCATTTACTAAAAATGTTACTTGGGATTGTTTAATACTACTGACATATCAAATCCAAAGGTATGTAGATCAAGTTATAATAAGAAACAGAAATGTATCATCTTTTATTCAAAATATATCTAGCGTTAAAAATGATAGATAACATTGCCGTGGCGGACTCTATATAACTAGTAATTTTTTACACAATTTGTGTAAAACATATGACGACAGTCAGACTGTGTTTACTATTAACTTAAAAAATTTACACATGCTGAATTCCGTACCTAGTTAATACCGGTTTTGCTTTAAATTGCAAAAGTCTATAATTGTACGACCATCCACAGGGTGATTTAGAACTTATCTGAAAGAATTTGGGAATAGATGCATCATAAATTTTTTAAAGTAATATCAAAAATAAAATTATTGACGTTTTGTTTATACATTCTTACTATTTAAACTCTCTTCAAATAATATAAAAACTTTTAAAATGCATTTATTTCATACTGTACTGTAATGAGTTATTTCCCGGACTTAAATGAAAGTAAACATTTTCCGGACTGAATCCGGAAAATATTTACTTCCCGGACTGCTTTAAAAAAACACAATATTCACATTTTTAAAAGATTTTATCTTTGAAACTACAAAATCAAACCTATAAAAACCATCAGCATAGACTTGAGCATCGAATATTTTGCCCACATTGTCGCAGGATTCATTTTTTTTGGAGATATGCAAGAAGTACGCCAAAAGAATATTCTCATTCAGGCCGTTTTCCACCTTATAGGTTTTTCTCCACACGTTGAAGAGCTGGTATTCCTTCTCATAACGAGCAGAAGACTTCGTAGGCACCAATTTACTGGTTGCTTCAGCATATTTTAGCTCGATTTCTTCCATTTTTTACGAAAATTACCACAAAATACGCACGGGATGACAAACTGTCAAATTTGTTATTTTTGTTTTTACATCACTGAGCTAAATCAAAAACTATGCGATAAAACAAGAATCGAAACCACGGTAACACCTACATACAGACAGGTTAAAATAAAACACAGTATGAAATAGAACGTTGTACGATACACGGCCGTGAAATATCATTAAAGTACTCGTCTAGAAATTCCTCACTCGGCTCCCTTCGTCGCCTCCTCCGTAAACATGTAGACTTGTACTATAATATACTATTTCCCGACCTTGTAACGTAAATAACTATTGTATGACACATATTATTTTGCTATTCTAACCCCACATTTTAACAATTATTTTCACATACTTATAAACAAAAGTGAACAATCTTATATGCATCTATTTTGAAAGATTTCAGTACCTAAAAGTTTGTTGGATAGATCGCTTTCTGACGTTATGTATTGATTTTCCTTCAGTCCCTTTGAATATTCGTAGGTGGCATAAGATAACATTGCTGTTATTTGCTAAACCTTATATTATTCAGTTCTTAAATGTCTAAAATTACTTGTATTTGTAGAAAACACTATTTCAAGAATACGGCGCCTTAAACAAAATTGTATTGTAAGTTTTTTTTTAGGTAAATTCTGAATCGCCCTGTATATCTACTCGCATATCTGTAACGCTTTTTTCGTGTACTATACTCTGTATATTGCCTGACACTGAACGTAGGAGCAAACATAAAGGTCATTTGAGAGCTAATATATTTCAACGCCATTAGCGTTCCTAAACGTTATTTTCGTGGGATACCAGCCTATTCCTTTTCCCATTTCGACTTTTAGTGTTGGCTGTATCGCTCCTACGAATGTGATTCGAATGGAGATCCTTTCAAACTCAATGATTGTAAAAGAGTACAATAAGACCGGGGTGAACGTCACGAAAGCACAGCAAACAAAAATAAATGTTGGCCTTTTCCTGTATTCGGGCAAATTAAAACATCAGTCGAGATATCGTGAAGCTGTTAGCAGCGATTATCAGTTCAAAGGAGCAGTTTCTAATTTGCAGGATATACACAAAAGAAGCAAGAGCAGTTAATCATTTTTTTTATTGTCTTAACTGATTACAAAAATATTTTCATTACTAGCTGCAGCAGCTTTACGGTACTAGTTGAAGGTTCTATTCAGTAGTAGGTTTGTATTATAAAGGGTGATTCGGTTTTTAATGAACAAACTTCGAGGGTAAGTAGAACATTGAAAAATAATGGCAGTTTATTATATAATAGTTATAATTTTGGGGTTTTATAAGGAACATACAGGGTGTTGAAGTTTGAAGAAAAAAGTTTCAACATATTAACAAAACAACAAAATTATTTAATATTAAAATTACAAAACTCCAACGGCTCAATGCAAATCATTCACATTTCATTACATAAATAGTGAAATAAAATCCAATACTAACTAGGTCAAATTATTAAGAAAGGCTTGCATTTAAATTCAGACAGTAATAAAAAACCCTCGTGCTGTCAACAAAAAACAGTGCGAGACATACCTAATCACAATCAGTGATCAACAATCAAGCAATCCGAGTCTTAACCTACCGGCCGCGGGGCGGCCACTGAAATGTAATTTTATATTATGATGACTGGAATGCGATTATTCATGATCAGCGCCATATTTTGTTTTGTGCCTCTAGCAATGGCGGAGCAGTAGGGGCTTAGCTGATTGTGAATTGAAATGAAATTGAATTCTGGATATGGAGAATTATTTCGTGCTATATGTTGGTTAATTTTACAATTCCTTATAAAACATGACTTGTTCCAACAATAACACCCACAAAATACACAAAGAATAACACTAACGAGATACAAGATAAAAGAAGAAACCACACTGTACGCTAATGACGTGTTTACAAACAAAATAATAGGAAATTAAGAACACAGTTCATATCGTACATGCAGATGGTTGTCTCTCTCGCACCCACATACATAACCAATGAAGTATGTCTTTGATGAGTTTCATGTGCCTCCTTTTGTCTGCTCCTAGGGTGGTACCTTTATTTGGATGCGCAAATGGACTAAACGCATTCCATAACGTACATTTCAGTGGGGGCGGCAGCTCTCGGTCGGTGAACAATGGGTGTGAGTAAGGATTGCAAATTTTTGTATCAAAAATCACTATAGATATGTTACCTACTTAATTAGGTCTTTGTTATTCAAACTAAGAAATTACACAAATACACAGATGCGATTTCATAAGATTTTAATTTGACAAATATTTAGTTACAGTAAGTAATATTTGATAAAAAGGTGATTTACGGTGTGAGCATATATAGTACAATGATTATTGTTTTTGTTTAGTTTAGTTAACACTTGAATTTGGATCACCCTGTAAATAGTACTATTTGCACATTTTAGGCAAAATTAAAAAGTAATAAAATGGAAGGTAGATATCTAAATTATTTATAACAAATGTTGATTATCATATTAAGTTTCTAGAAACTCTAATTATAGCGGCCCTGCACTTTTCTGAATTTCATAACTTTGAAATATTGATATAAAAATAAAGGGTAGACCTGACCTAGTGATATCCTTAAGTGTTGCAACATAAAATAGTTTTCTTGACCTGGAATTACGCCACTCTGGATAGGCTGCACGGTGTATGCAGGAGTTCAGATTGTATACCTAGCTGCCTTGAAAACGGTCTGCCTGTTACGGTGCAGCAGAACAGTGCAACACATCAAACATTATTTAAAGGTGCATCGGTACAGGGTATGGGATCATATCATAGGTAAAATAGCTTTGTGAGATTTTATTTTCATAAGTGGTTCTGAATTATTCGGAAACGTAAAGTAACCAATAAAAATAAGGCCAAATCTATAAGAGAAGTAATGTATTTTAAAATATACACTTTACTGTTAAGGACTGCAAAAAACTAGATACGATATACAAAGAAACGTACCTTCTAATCAGAATGGCATTTTCCTATTTGCTTGGCACTCAACAAAATTATAATGGTACACCGCAAAAATAATGGCGTCCGTCTTTACGAAATCTGCGGTCAGTCGTTTTCTTTTGGGATCGAATCCATTTTCGCCGAAAATCCTTTTTGAAAAACTATTGGCAATTACCTTGAGTACTTGGCGCACGACGTCACCCTGTCCGCGTACGAAATGTCGAAAATAAGGAAATAATATGGAATATTTATGGAAAATAACGCACTACCTTCCAGAGTAAGTCTCTTTTTATATTACAATGTTATTTTAATAATATAACAATTACGAATCAGCTTACATACAGCGTATTCATTAAAATACAGTATGCGCCAAAAGTATGGAATAAATTCAATAAAAACGAAACAATTATTTTTTGGGAAAAATTCTCGAACAGGAAAAAATACATATTTTAGCGTAAAATGCGATTTTCAAATGTCATTTGTTTTCGAGTAATGACGTCATCGATTTTTTTTTAAATGGAAACACCATATTTTTTTCCTTGATTCTGAAAGATCATTTAATTCTCTATCAGACAGTACTAAAATTTTACCCTCTTACATAGGAAAGTTTTCGAGTAAATGACGATTGAATGTTAGAAAACGTAAATTTTATCCATAAAAAAGTAACAATTCTGAGGTATGTAAAATTAAATACAATTTATTAAATTTTATACTTAAATTAAATGTTCGAATTGCCATCCACCAACTTCTTGACAATGCGCAAGTCTAATGTACACTTTTGACTTCAAGTATCCCCATAAAAAATAGTCAAGAGGTGTAAGATCTGGCGATCTTGCAGGCGATTCTATCGGTCCGCGTCTGCCGATCCACCTCCCAGGAAAACAGTTGTCCAAAATCTCGTACAGGGCGCGCATAGTGCGGAGGTGCACCGTCTTGCTGAAACCATATGGTATCGTCAGGAATGTCAGGGTCATTATCGTTAGGAAAAATTACTGCAAGGGCTGGAACAAGGTCATTTTCTAGAAACTCTAAATATCTTTGTCCTGTAAGGATTCCTTCAAAGAAGAAAGGCCCTTCTATTCTGTCGTCAACTATTCCAGCCCACACATTTAATTTCTGAGGGTGTTGGGTATGTGCCTCTGCCATCCAATGAGGATTTTACCGACTCCAATATCTGCAAGTTTGATGGTTTACTGTACCATTCAGATAAAATGTGGCCTCATCTGAAAGAAGTATTTGCCGGTGTAAATTTCTATTTCCTTGACATAAATCCATTAGAATTTCGCAAAAGTGTAAGCGGCGATCGGGATCATCTTCATTGAGTCCCTGCACAAGTTGAATTTTGTAGGGATGACATTTTTCCTTCCTCAAGATACGTAGCACTGTGCTCTGACTAGTGTCATTGTTGTCATTTCAATTCTTTGAGTAACAGTTAAATGTGCCATAATACTTTAAATTGAATAATAATTTCTATGTCGCTTACAATACTTATTAGAAAGTCGGTGTGACAATGACACTTTGCAAAGATTTTCATTTACGTGATCCATAAAAGAACTATGGAATTCGAAAAACTAAACTTGATAACGTTTTTGCTTTATTTTAATTGATTTACGTTTACATTCAATCGTAATTTACTCGAAAACTTTCCTATGTAAGAGGGCAAAATTTTAGTACTGTCTGATAGAGAATTAAATGATCTTTCAGAATCAAGGAAAAAAATATGGTGTTTCCATTTAAAAAAAAATCGATGACGTCATTACTCGAAAACAAATGACATTTGAAAATCGCATTTTACGCTAGAGTATTTTTTAAATTAAAAATCGACCTATTCGAGGATTTTTCCCAAAAAATAATTGTTTCGTTTTTATTGAATTTATTCCATACTTTTGGCGCATACTGCATATGGCTTTATTGTGTACTGCTAAATATGTGTTTATTATTCGGTACTTCTCTATACTAGATGTTCTCTAAAAAATGTATAGAATTACTGTTACACAAGCGCTGCATAGCTGCAGAACCGCTAAATAATAATACAAACAAACAATAATTAAATTTGCATTTTTATAAACATCCGGTGTAATCAATAGGAAATTATGAAAATTTTATAATAAACGCCAACCGCAGTAATCAGCGCCGACATCAGATAGGCTGTAAGCAGGACACTCGGCACATTATTTTCACGTGTTAGAGGTTGGTCAATTTGGTGTGATCGTGTGTGTCGTCAGTGTAGTTTTAATGTTTTATCCAAAATAATTTACTGTATAAAATTTTGCGGAGCTTTTAAATTTGCATTACGAGGGCATGATAAATGAATTTTATTTCAGAACTTGACAAAACGCTTAACGAATACATTAAAAATGCAACAATTTTTAAAGCTACCTCAAATAATATACAAAATACATACATTTTATATTGCAAAGAAAAAGTTTGTCATTAGAGAAAATATCACTCCACTCACCGAACATGCTATTATTATATGCATGCGGCCCTGGCAATGCTGCTGGATTTCTATATGGCTTCAATACTCGTACGCGTTATCAGAAAATTTGTAGTGTACCTGTAGCGTCGTGTTACCGATTGTTATAGGGTGACTTGTTTATGATTTGAAAGGCCAAGTAAAACATTTTTTTTTCGATTTTCTGTCTTCCGATAAGGCCTTTCGAATACGTGGTTAAAGTTAATGACATTATGACTGATTCACCCTGTGTAACCGTCACTGTCTACTGTATGAATGCCTATTGACTTATTTTGTTTCTCTTACACAAAATCAAAGAAAAAAGATCATCTCTGCTAAGTGCAAAAAATAGTTTTAAAAGATTATACTATCAAGACACTGTTCCATGACATTGAAACAGAAGAACCATTGTTTCAAATATGTTTTACTCGAAGATACGAATTTTAGAAAAAAAATCGCAAAACATTTGTGTCTCCTAGAGAACACTGTTGGGTGTGAAAAAGTCAGTCCCGCGAAAGGAACTTCAACTACGGTTAAAAATGGAGACAGCTTTTATCTTGATTTAACTTCTCATTTCAGTGAAACTTATGCTATATATTATTTATTATAACCGAGAAGGCTTATGACTCCTAGCAAATTTATATTTAGCACGTTATGGGCTCCATTACGCGTTTAAGTTTATGGATATGACCGGTTGGATGTTCTGTGAATTAATGATGGATATGTGTCGTTAAATACGGAAATTACCCACGGAACTACTGCAGTAGCAAACAAATATATCCCTTATAGGATTCAGCTTCAAACTTGTAATGCTTTGATCAAGCGACTAAATGGAAGTAATTAAGATACCAAATAAAATCACTTCCCTAATAGGGTAATATTGGAACAAAGCCT
This sequence comes from Monochamus alternatus, assembly GCA_037114965.1. Taxonomy (NCBI): domain Eukaryota; kingdom Metazoa; phylum Arthropoda; class Insecta; order Coleoptera; family Cerambycidae; genus Monochamus; species Monochamus alternatus. Next base: position 114,429,599 of record CM073426.1, read on the forward strand.
TTATGGCACAATTTCTATAGAATTTATATATTATTGAACCTATAATACAACTAAAATCCCTATTTCTCAAAAAAACCAGTCAGATGTCATAATTAATATTTGCTGGACCTTAAGGTCGCCATATTTCTCGCTGTAAAATGATCAAATTGTGGTGTTTTTAGGTATATAAACTTTAAAAAGCATATTATTTTGCTAGTCTAATACCACATTTTAACAATTATTTTCACATACTTATAAATAAGTGAACAATCTTAAGGCCCGGCGCAAAATGAGACGCAGCGTGAGGTGAGGCAGCGTCCGTCACGGCGAATTTTCTGTGGGAGGAAACTGCTAGCGCGAGTACCGCGCCAATACGATTGCAGTTTTCACTTCGCAGGCAGGCTACATTACTGAAAAATGACAACTATTGCACTCATTGATTCTCAATTAAGTTCTGAATCTGATTCAGAAGACGAGTTTGAATCCGAAATGGAATCGTGTATCACCCAGAAGCGTAGTAATAAAAAATCAGTGAGAAGTTTGTACTTGAAAATAAACAAAAACTCACACTTTCACATCACTTCCACATATTCACTTCACTATCACAATTTAATCTTCACTGTAACACTTTTGCATTACTGCCACTATGTAGCAAAGTTTTCGCTTCATTGTATTTAATTATCACTATCAGTAGAGATGTTGCTATCACTGTCACTTGAATCATCATCCCCTAAATGGATAATGAGTGGGTCTATTAAATTATCTACTGTTGTATCTAGATCCCACAACGAGCATACTTTTACGATTTCGTTTTAAAAACCGAAAATTCATATCATGCATTGTTCTTCTAAGAACGTTGTCCGATAATTGAGGCATGTCCTCATCTTCAGCTATCGTAAATTCTACTTAGTCCATTGAAATGTTACATTATTTTGGCCTTAGCGTGCATTTTTTAGAGGACGCCATTTTATTATTTAGAAAAGAGGGGGGGGGCGGTTCAAAAAAGCTTAACTTGAAGTTTGTGGGGTCACAACCTTCCAGCTTTGGCCGCCATCTTAGAAAAGGTGGTTAAATTGTTTTTAGCATTTATCAGGTAAACTATTGGTCATACAAAATTTTTTTAAAAATATTTTTTATTGCAAATTGAATCCTCTACAATTTTAGTCAAAATAACAAAGATATTAAAGAAAAACCATCAAAATTTTTGGACAAATTTTCTTTCGGACGCCATAATTTATTTATTTTTTTATTTAGAAAAAAATGACATCAGAGCATTGTAGAGTGGTTTCCAACGAAGAATTTTTATTATATACTTTTTTTATTATATTCATTCGTTTGGGTTTTATAGCGCTATGAAGTGAACACTAATATTTCCTATTTTGTATGACCAATAGTTTACCTGATAAATGCTAAAAACAATTTAACTCCCTTTTCCAAGATGGCGGCCAAAGCTGGAGGGTTGTGTCCCCACTAACTTCAAGTTAAGCTTTTTTTGACCCCCCTCACATCTAAACAAAAAAATTGCGTCCTCTAAAAAATGCAACCCCAAATGTAACTTTTCAATGGACTAACTCTATTCATTTCATTCCAATATCTAAGTAAATAGGTACAAAACAATCAGAAGCCAAACATATGAAAAACTGTTAAAGTGAGATATCTATCAGAGCTTAATACAAAAATAGACAAAAACGAAAAGTGAAAATTTAGTACATATCAATAAAAATATATGTATGATAAATTAAAAATAAGGTAAGATTAAATAAAGTATGATAACAACGAATAAAATAACGACGAAAACCTACTCAATAATTACTAAGTCTCATGCAGAAGATATTCTTTTAATTTTTTTTTTGAAATTCAAAATTATGTAGTTTTTAAATTCTGCAGGTAAACTATTGCAAAATTTGCACGCTTGATAAATAAAACTTCTAATATATAAAGCAGTAGCGTGGCGAGAAATTTATAAAAGAATAACGAAGTTTAAATAATGCAGGTTCTTTATGGAGCCTATGTAATTTTCTATGCAGATATTCAAGAGTGCAACTGATCAATATATTATGAGTTAGACTTAACAGATGTAATTTCCGTGAATTTACAATGTTAAGGTAACCGCTACTTCGAATTAACTCACTTATACCTCGCTCATATTTTCTGACACCGTAAGCAAACCTAAAGCAACTGTTCTGTATTTTCGGTAAGCGTGTTATATCAGTACTTAATACAGCTGGCCCATAAATGCAATCGCAGAATGACAGTTTTGATAAAAGTTATTGATAAAAATGAGGACTTTTATATTATGTAAAAAATCATACCATAAACATCTACGTTTACGGTTTTGCGATTGCCCTTTCTGTTTTCACGTAATGGCGGCCAACCATCAGTTCTGGGTCACCCTGTACAGGGGGGCTCCTATAAATACAATCTTGTAAAAATAAAATCAAAAAGAGGAGCAGTTTAAAAATAATTTAAAAATATACTTCCGCACGGCACTGGAAACTGGTTCACCGTAAAACCTGCTAAGACGTATAATCGGCGACCGGACAAAAATTGAAAGAAATTCCAAAAGAAAGAAATCAATTACATTTTACAACACCTATTTTTATATAGCAAATTCAACTGCTTTTGCCGTTATTGTTATTAATTATTAATAGAATTAATTTGTGGTTTTAATTAGTAAAATAGTTTGATATACCTGATGTTACAACAAAATTTTGAGCCCGTCTTGCCTAGTTTGTACAAACTAACACAAATGTTTCTGCTCCGTTTTGAACTTGTAAGTTATTGGCAGCAGCTATGACACGTTTGCATAAATCATCAATAGTGTCCACTTCAGTGCAATACACTTAATTTTTTAAATATCCCCACAAAATACACTGTGAACCCACTGGACCTACATATCGTCCACGATTCGGTTGCAAATTTCAAGTGTCATATAAGCGTTGCACTCATTGCACACCGTTGTAAAAGTAGAGCCTGTTTACCGGAAAATCGTTCTGCTAAAGCATTTTCACTTCAACATAAATTAAAACGATATCCATCAACTGCGAGTTGCTATAGTCGTAAGCCATTTTTGATATTTGAAAAACTAATATAAATACTTGCATCACAAAAAAGTTAATACGATAAGTAATCGGATATTATATACATATAGAGACTACAATAGCCCAGCGATGTAAAGGTTGAAACTATTAAAGCTTCAATAATTTTTTTCTAGGAAACTATAAGGATTTTACAAAAAATTGTTTTACGATATTGACATCTTTTTGCATGATCTATCTATTCCCAAGTTTTTTCAGATAAGTTCTGAGTCAACCTGTATAATACATTTTGCCTGACCCTGCAAAAAAGTATCTTCTCAATATTTAGTACTGCTTAATTCAGTTGACTAAACAAATAAGTATTTAAATAAATTTGTCAATCATTTCCATTTCTATATTCTATTCGTTAAAAGTTGCATAACCAAAAATTTTTGTTGGATCATCGGTGTGCAGTGTTAGATAAAGACGCCCCATCACGCTAAGTGCAGCGTATCGAGGCGCTATCTCACTATGGTGAATGTAAAGAATAACGAGAATGTACAAGGGGGCTTGCACCCATTCAGCGGTGCGCGTGAAGAGCCTTCAACAGTTCCATAGCTCGAGGAGGCAGTCACATAAGGAGTCAGCGGAGCGCTAACTTTAAATTTTCTCCAATGACCTGGATTCGTTCCCTCTGCTAAAGCAACATCGCCTACTACCGTAGGACGAGAGGCAATTTTTGCAGTATAAGGACATCGCAAACATTTATAATATTTATTTTATTATGCCAATCGCTTTCTGCTCCTGTATTACTTATATATTTGTGATTTTATTATGTCTAAGAAGAAGTATCAGTATTTTTATTAATACCAACATTTGTATATTTAATTAGGGAGAAGATATTTAACAGGGAGGAGTCTCAAAAATCAAGAAATTAATATTAACTTGACAGTTAGATAGCACAAATAGTAATCAGCTTGTACTACGATGGATTGAATCTGTCACTGTGATATTAAGCCAGATAAACTCAACACCAGGAAGACAGAAATGGTTCTGTTCGCGAGGAAGAGAAAAATGGGGCCAATAAAGGCACCATCTCTCCTAAACGCTACGTTAAGCTTCGCATAAGCTGAATTACCTTCACAGTCACACTTGATGCAACGTTAACATGGAATCTTCATTTGGAGAGGAGACTAAAAAAGGCGTACATATCTTATGAGCAGTGTCGCAGGACCGTTGTAAAACCTGGGGAAGGAATCAAAGGTGGTCATGTGGATATACACTGCCATTGTGAGACCAATGTTAGCCTATGGGGCTGTGGTCTGGTGGCCAAAATTACAACAGTCGACAGCTAAACAAAAGTTCAGCCAGGTACAAAGAATTTTCTGCCAGAACATAACAGGAGTTATGGTAACAACACTCACCATAGCAATGGAGGTAATGCTATATCTGCCATCTTTGGATATTTATCTGAAAGAAGTGGCTGTGACAACTATGCTTCGCCTCAAAAATACTGGTATTATATCAGATGTAGGATGTAGAGAAGTTAGGAGTCACCTGTGGAATGGGATCGTCAGGAAGACGCTATTTCTGCAGGCAGACACTGACAGTAATTCTCCCAAGTTTACGTTTGACAGGCATAGCCGTCAAAGAAATTGCCCGTAGACATACCACGGGCAAAACTATCAGAATCTACACATACAGTAGACAATCACTACTGATCTTACGTAATCATAAGATAACAATTAGATCAGCATGGGAATGCCATCAGGCACTGGTAGTGGGCTCAACCGACAAGAGCATATCTGCATGCTGGGCGAAGGGACACGGGCGGCGCAATGGCAATAAAGCAACTGACAAACTAGCCAGGGGGGCATTGGGTCTCAATATTTTTGGACCTTGTCTCTCCAGTATGCTTCCGTTGTCAGCTTTTGTTGAAATTATCAAAAGTGACATCCACAAAGAGTTTAGGAAACGGTGGGATGAAATAAATAGTTTGTTAAGGAATTTCTAGAGGATACAGCGAAAAAGTATCTGGCCATCTATAGGACGAATATTCGCCTGGTGACAGGTATATAGATTGAACACTGTTGGCTAATAAAGCACCTTTACTATATGAGGAAGTGTGAAACACCTCTTTGTATGGGTTGTAAACAGGAAGACGAAACAGTACTCCATGCACTCTGTGAGGGCATTGCCATTTCGTCAATAAGAGAATCCGTGTTGGGAGAACGATGACCTTAGCGGCTCAGGTTGATTCATCCTCTAATGGGTGGAAGTACAAGGGGTCCAGTGGGGCCTAAGTGCTGTAGTCTCTTAAGCTACCCTCCCCACATTTCCAGATTTCAGAAGCCAGATAAAATATATAGGCTAGTATAGAGTCCGGATTATTTTACAGTACTGCTGGCTGTATTAGTAAGACACTCACGTAGAAGTAAATGACAAATAAAAAAATACTGACAAGATATCTCTGGACAAAAGTAAACTAAGAAGCTTGGAAAAATTATGGCTATGGTTATGGTTACGTTCAAAGTAAGTGGGCCAAGAACTAACCCTCCACTGCGACCTTGTAGTCTATTGTGACTCACATCGATATTATACTTCATCCAACAAGTTTAGTCTCTTTACGAAGCTTAGCTTATTGGGCGAGATTTTGTCCAAACCTTCCGGCAACAGATGCATCTCAAATATGGAAAATTTGGTCCGTTCCCTGCTGGACAGTGAAATAGTATATGTTCTGCTAATTTCCCACTCACACAATCGACACTCAGTCTCTTCAGGCAAGCCCAACCTGTATATGTGATTCCTTAACCAGCTGTGCCCATTATATAGGCAAACTAGAGTCTTTAGATCTAGCCTATTTAACTCTATCAAGTTTTTAGCTCTCTTTGTCGATGGGTCCTCTATGAAAGCCTTCGAATGAGCTAATCTTGGCAAATCCCGCCAGTATACACACACACTTTTTCCTTCACCAAGGTCGAGATGGATGCTTTGGCAGCAGCGAAGCTATGACAAGAGCCGTTTCTGGATGAATGAAGCTGAGGGAAGCATCTTCCCTTACTAACCAGTTCGTCGCCTCGTTCACCTGGATACTTACATGATCAGGTATTCAAACCATTCCATAAGCGTGTATGTTTCAGCTTTTTCACCTTCTAGTCATACAACTTAATGACATGAAATTCTGTCTGAATTACTATTATTATACTTATCCAGACTTACTGACAGCCTGGTCTTTAGGTTGCAACTGTATACTCCAGCTCTAACACCTACCGAAGTCTTGAATCCATTGGTGTACCAGCAACTATCTATCTTCAGAAGATCGGTTCCACCCCATTTTCGTTCCTTTCTCCGAGGAAGAAGAATTTCAAAAGGCAGTTTATAGTTGATTCTTGTAGGCATAACATCTGAGACCATCAACAGAGTCCTATGACTTTCTATGTCTTCCAGCAGTCAAATGTACCCCATTATGTTAGCCTTCCACATAATAATAGCCGCTTGTCTCAATTTGTGTACTTCCCACTTAGCTCCGCTCTCCAAAAGTATATGGTGATGGTTCTAGGGCGACTTCTAGAACTACTAACGATGTGGAACTGATTGCTCCCGTTATCGCCGATAAGCTTGTTTCTGTAAACCAGAGAGTTTTGCCTTGGCTGTCCTTTGAAGACCTTTGGACTGCCAAACCATCGAACCGTATGTGATCATAACTCTGATAACCACCACATACAGCCAATACAGATGATTATGGACCTACACCCCAGGACTTTCCACAAATGCGTCGACACGTCCATAAGGACATTTGGGCCTTGTGAGTGATATTTTCTATATGAGAGCTCCAGTTAAACGTCTTATCCAGAACAATTTTCAAATACTTTGCTTTCTCCGCAAATGGTATTGTCTCTCCCAATACATTGGGAGGTCTTAAATTGACTAATTTGCGTTTCTTTCTATAGGATACAATAACTGCTTTGTGGGGGTTCAGAGAAATCTGTTCCCTCTCACACCAGCTTAGTACTCCGATTAGAACTTCTTAAAAAGAAAAAGTAGTTGATGGCAGACCTACCGTTAAAAAATTAAACTGAACTGGATAATCTGATATGAAATATATGAAACATATTTTTTGTGGATGTAACGATTCTACTTCGATAGAAAAATACAGCGCTTTAAAGATAAGCTAAATAAATCTTTATTTCTTAAAATAACTAAAATTACGAAAAACATCATTTTACATATAGCAAAATGCCCACAACTATGAGGGTGCATACTGAAAAAGATGCATCTTGGTACTAAATATGAGTGACATTTCATTTGTCTATTCGAAATCTTTACCCTTATGTAATTGCTGCTGTAACCCGGCACAATAAAATGGGTAGTTTCAGCACAAAATGGTTAAACCCGTTTTATCGTTACTAATGAAAGAGCAACTGTCATAAACATACATGATAAATGCATTCACCGTAAAATTGAACAAGTTATTTCAAGTATGAAATCCTTTTAGAGGGCTGAAATGTTTCAGGAATTAAATGTTTTCACAGCTTTTGCGTACATACCTTCGTGTGTGTACCCCTTTCGGTAATTAAAAGGATAAAAACATAAACCTTTTAACGGACAGGAGTCAACTGCCTCGTGTGATGACGTGCTGTTAAGCTTTTTTCGAGACTAACAGGTTTTTATTCAATAAAATAATGACACTACATATTTTCACAAATTGGACCGTCAAACGCAGACTGATCTGTGTCCTAATATTTTAGCTATGGAAGTAGACAGAAGGACATACACATATGGAGCATCGTAATCCGAGTGGGATTCAAGTTTCATTTTTCGTTCAGTGTATTTCCTTCGATTGGTTGGTATGTTTGAAGAAAATTTAAAAATGTCGCGTTCGGACGATAAGGTCGAGCTATGTCTTTAATGCAGAAAAAATAAAAAACGGATATATGAGATTTTTCGGAATAAAAATATTGTATACCAAAAAGTCCTATATTCACATTTTGTCAAGAAAGTTGAATTTCAATTTTGTAGTGGAAAAATAAATCCCAGTACCGCCTAGGCCAAAATATTACCGTTTAACAGCTATGAACCTAGCGATTACCTGTCCATAAACTAAGACAATGTTGCATACAGAGTTTTCATACACTAAATAATTTTGAATTGGATTTTTTAATAAAAATCTGGTATAACCGTACCGACATTCTTAGGGCTAGACTAGAATCAATAAAAATTAATTGCGAAAGGTGAGCAAAATTTAAAACAAGTGTTTTTTTATTAACAAGCCTAAATTCCCATAAGAAATGCACTTCAATATGAATATAAATGTAGACAAATTAATAATTTTAGGCAGCTTAATCGAATCTTCATTTTAATAAAGAGAAATAAACTGTAAAAGTGAATTGGTTACATCTCTGATCCGAGATAAGGAAACAAAATACAGGATATTAAAAAAAATACTACTATTATTTAAATAAGTGATTTGGATTTCTACAAACAAAATTAAGTGCAAACTTACGCCTTACGCACACATGACACTACACTACAAAAAGCGTGATAACCGAGTATTTATAAATTAAATAAAAAGTGTATAGAAAAAAACTTTAAAACTAAGTACATCAGAAAATTCTTCACATTCTAGTGACATGAAAAAATCTTTTCTTCACAGGAGTAAAAATGGAGGTAAAAATTCTTCAATGTAGAGAAAATATTCACATCTGTCAACACTAAGCTCGTAGTCTTCACTACACTCCACTTCATAGGTGTATGCGGAGTATGTACAAGATCGACGCGCATCCTGATTCAATATAACAGTTTGTAATGCATGTTCTTTAAAATAGTTGCTTAAAACAATATATCTTAATGTTAGTAAATGATGGAATTGCTTATATGGTAAAAATAGTACGACTTGATCATTCATTCTTTCATCGTGTAACCATCGGGTTGTAGACAATTTAATATCAAACACAGAAGTTTATTTGAAATTTCTGCAGTGAAGGATTGCCCTCGGCAACTTATATTATAGAATTGAGGAACTTAAGTAAATGCATGTTTAAGCTAAATGCATACTGTTAACATTGCACGGAACGAACGAACGAATTTTATTTGGCAACATCGCATTAATTACTATCTGTATCTTGTATCGGGAGTATCGCGTCGAATGGACTGCATATGCCAGTTATGTCCCCTGTATATTATATATTTTTGCTTCAAGGTGTTCTAAGAAACATAATATAAACGTTAAGCTTTTGCCATATCTAGTTAAGATAAATAAAATGTTAATTCATCAAAATTCATTTATTATAAAACATGTAGAATCTTTTGTAAGCTCAGTTAAGTTGTATTTGGTCGTAATAACGCTTCGCATTAAACATCTGCTACTCAAAAACAAATTGTTTTATTCCAAAGACAAAACTGGCGACGAGGATACGGATAAGTAGTGCCGTTCGAACCTATGATTAGTGATTCGAATAAACTTTTCTAAGTTGAAGGTGCCGCGAATTCACAAACGGACAAAGTGAAAGTGATAGACTGCCGATCGATTCCTTGTGCGATAATCGATTAGAAGCTGCTCTTCTAAGGTGGAAAATCATCTTCCAAAGCCGAAGCCACCCAGGACTGTAAATCAATCAGGATTTAGTCAGCTGAGAGGACCAGGCCGAAAAACACCAAAAAGTAGTAAGTCAAGCATTATTTTCCTCCAAATTGCAACTTGACTCACGATCCCTATTTTCAATTGAGAACAATAGGCCCGCCGTTCATTGTGAACAATTAGATTTAAGAAACAAAACTTGAATTCAAACTCACGTCTTGATTTTAGTTAGAAAACCTTAGCTATAAGTTAGAACAATAAACAAATTTTTTTTTCAAAATTCTTTTTTCTGTTTTAAAATTTAAATAATTTTTAAAAATTGATAACGTAACAAGTTTGATTGATTCTTTAAATAGTTTAAATATCAGTACAATGGCAACTAGCAGAGAGCCAAGCGCCCACGCTGTGCCCACAGCTGTAGACTATCAACTTCTCAGGTTATACATTGATAACATTCCAAGATATGATGGCAATCCATTTGGTCTCAACACTTTTATTAGTTCATGTGATAATCTCATAAATAGTTTTTACAAAGCAGATAGAGATGCTTTAAATAGTTTTATTCATCAAGCGATTTTAGGTAAATTAACTGGTAAAGCACAAATGCTAGTAGGTTCCCGAATCGAAATACAAAATTGGCTACAAATAAAAGAAGTTTTGAGAGTTAACTTTGGCGATCAGAGAGACATAAAATGTTTAGAACATGATCTATTAAATTTAAAATTATCCAAAAATGAATCATATCACAGTTTCGGATTAAGGTGCCAAGAATTACGCAGTCTTTTATTAAGCAAATTAGTTCATTCCAATAAATCTTATCAAGAAAAAGAATTTTATTCAAAACATTACGAACAAATGGCTCTTGATACTTTCACCAGATCTCTAAATCCTATGCTTCAATTTATGATTAGAATTCAGAAATTAGATTCTTTAGAAACTGCTATTAATAAAGTAAATGAAGAACAAAATTTTTCAAATTATAGTAAATCATTTAATGGTTATAATCCACCTAGTAATTTTCAAAAACCAATGATTCCTTCGCTTCAAGTTAAACAGCCACAGTATAACTTTGTACCAAGACCAACTGTAGGATATAATCCAAATTCACAAAATTTCAATTTCAATCCAAATAATCAAAATCCATTTAGAAATCCAAGCGCCGTAGTGCAACAGCAAAAACAAAATTTTCCTTCACAACCAATTAATATTCAACCGAGACCAGCGCCCCCACAAAAATTCCCAACAGGTAGTAAAGTTTTTGGTAAACCACAAAATGTATTTAAACCTAAAGGTATAGTTCCCCAATATAAACCAACACCTATGTCGACTACATCAAAAGCGACCATACCAAGACCATACAACCACTTCCAGCCCACGGGTCCAAGAAACTGGACATCTGAAGAACTCTACCATGTCGGAGAAAATCCTTTCCAAACAGAAGAATGTTATGGAGAAGAACAACTCGAATATTATGAAGAGGAGCATAACGAAGAACAACAATGGTACCACCAAGAACAAATGGAACCAGAAGCCAACGAAACATCTGAAAATGAAAATTTTCACTCAGCTACAACTCAGAACAACCCCAGATAGCATTCGACGAAGAAGAACCACCGTATAACGAAATTAACGCTTTAAGGCAAGCATGTCCATTACCTTTTATTATAATTCAACAACCACCTATGAAATTACTAATAGATACCGGCTGCGCACCTTCTATAATTCGACCCTCTATAATTGAACAAAACTACCCTTCTTGTATTTACATAGATAAGACTGATTTAAAAACATGTGCAGGTACATTTTCAACAAGGTATAAAGCCGACATTCCAATTTTTAATGAATTTAGTTCTAATGAAAAAATCACCGTGATTCTTCATGATTTCCATGAGTATTATGATGGTTTAATAGGTTTCAATGATCTTCAAAAATTCCATTTATCAATTAATTTTTCGGAACAATCTCTTTGTAATCCTGATATGTCTGTCAATATTCCAATTAACTATCGTCATCCAGATGACAATTCCAAAAGATATTCTATTAATGCATATGAAGTCCTTCTTAAAGAAATTCCTGTAAACGCACCTGATGGAGACATTTACATCCCTTATCAGTCAACCGATAATCTTTATATTCCCGCTTCTATAAGTACATGCCGAAAAGGTTATGCTACTGTTGAAATATACAATATGTCTGAGGAAACTCAATCTGTTGAATTTTATGAACCCCTTGATGTCGAACCTTTTTCTGAAAATTACGATTCCTATGATTATGATATTAAATCTCCCCCTGTAAATTCGGATAAAAATAATATTGAAAAATTACTTCGTCTTGATCATTTAAATTCCGAAGAAAAGAAAGCCTTATTAGATGTTTGTAACAAATTTCATGACATTTTCTTAAAACCAGACGATCTCTTAACTTTCCATAATTCTGTTAAACATGAAATTAGGACTAAAGATGAAAATCCTGTTTTTTCCAAATCTTATCGTTTCCCTCATGTTCATAAAGCTGAAGTACGTACACAAATCGACAAAATGCTCCAAGAAAAAATCATTAAGCCAAGCATAAGCCCTTGGTCTTCCCCTATCTGGATAGTGCCCAAAAAACTCGATGCATCTGGTACCCAAAAATGGAGACTTGTCATTGACTATCGTAAGTTAAACGATAAAACAATTGAAGATCGATACCCTCTTCCCAATATTACGGATATTCTTGACAAACTAGGTCGTTGCAATTATTTTACAACATTAGATTTAGCCAGTGGCTTCCATCAGATTGAAGTTCACCCAAATTCTGTCGAAAAAACTGCATTTACTGTAGAACAAGGGCATTACGAGTTTTTAAGGATGCCCTTTGGATTAAAGAATGCCCCTAGTACCTTCCAACGCGTCATGGACAACGTTCTTAAGGATCTCCAAAACAAAATTTGTCTAGTATACATGGACGATGTTATTATCTTCTCAACTTCCCTTCAGGAACATGTAATGAATTTACATAAAGTATTCGAAGCATTCCGGAAACATAACCTCAAAATTCAATTAGATAAATCCGAATTCATGTCTAAATCAGTAGAATTCTTAGGTCACATTGTTACTCCCCAAGGTGTTAAGCCTAATCCAAAGAAAATCGAAGCAATAAAACGTTTTCCAATTCCTCAAACCCATCGTGACATTAAAAGCTTTTTAGGTCTCTTAGGTTACTATCGGCGTTTCATAAAAAATTTCTCTAAAATAACTAAACCCTTTACAAAATGTCTTAAAAAAGGAGAAAAGGTAATCCATACCCCAGAATTTGTCGATACTTTCGAATATTGTAAAAATCTTCTATGTAATGATCCCATATTAGCTTTCCCAGATTTCGAAAAACAATTCACCATCACAACCGACGCTTCTAATTATGCCATAGGCGCAATTCTTAGTCAAGATGACCGACCCATTTGTTATGCATCTCGGACTCTAAATCCCGCTGAGATTAATTACAGCACAATAGAAAAAGAACTGCTCGCTGTCGTATGGGCTTGCAAATATTTCCGTCCCTATGTTTTTGGTAGAAAATTTATAATTCAAACAGATCATAAACCACTACAATGGCTTTTTAATCTTAAAGAACCAAATAGTCGCCTTGTAAGGTGGAGGCTCCGTCTAGAAGAGTTTGACTATGAGATTAGGTACAAAAAAGGTAAACATAACGCCAACGCAGACTGTTTATCACGCATCAAAATTGATCAGGTAGACGCAAACCCTATTGACACAGAAACAAATCCAGGTGACAAAATCGATGACATTTCCGATTTTATATCCGAAATTGGAGACGAAATAACTGAACGACTTATAGACACACCCACAATGGAAGAAATCTTTAAGGACATCACAGCACCAGAACCTACTGTAGACGATGACGAAACACGACACACCGCGCAAGAAAACCCAATCCAAGAAATCCCTTACACCGAAAATTGTCTCAATCAATATAATCATCAAATTACTTTCATAGAATCCAATAACACTGTTTTAGATTCATCCGTTGCTTCAACCTTATTTAAAACAAAAATTCGACATTTAGTAACACTTAGAACTACAGCCCCAGACCAAGACATAGTTAAATTATTAAAATCCATAATATCCCCACAAGTTACATATTGTCTATATTTTAAAACCCCTGAAATTGAAAGAAAAGTTACCCGTGTCATTCAACAAAATTTCACTAACTTAAAGTTGTGTATTTCACGAAAACTCCTACAAGATGTACAAAATTTAGACGATCAAACTGAAAAATTAAAATATTATCATGAAGGAAAAACCAGTCACAGAGGAATCAATGAAGTAAAAATGTCACTACTCAAACGATATTATTGGCCTAACTTAGTTAACGATGTTACAAATTATATAAATTCTTGTAAAATATGTCAGAGAGCAAAATATGAGAGACACCCTCAAAGAATAAAATTCCAAATTACGCCCACTCCAAAAAGACCTTTCGAAATAATTCATATGGACTTATTTTTTGCAGAATCAAAAATATTTCTTACAATTTTAGATCCATTTTCAAAATTAGGTCAAGCCTATAACATAAAATCCAAAAACGCACTAGATACTTATGAAGCTCTATTGACGTTCATCTCGCATTTCGGTATTCCCAACAAAATAATTTGTGATAGTGGTAAAGAATTCGATAACAATATATTTAAAGAATTTTGCAACTTACATCAAATTGACTTTCATATAACTACTCCTAAAAATTCAAACTCTAACGCTCCCGTTGAACGTTTTCACTCCACATTATTAGATATGATACGTTGTGTTAAACTAGAACATCCCAATAAAGATCTAAATCAGATAATGAAATTAGCAATTATAGGATATAACAATTCCACACATTCAGTAACAAAATTAACCCCTTTTGAAGTAGTATTTGTAAACCAAAGAAAAACTCCATTTGATATTAACGAGACTGAAATTCTAAATGACTATATTAATGACCAAAAAGAAATTTCTAAAAAACTATATGACAACCTCAATCAACAAATTTCTCAAACTAAAGATCGCAATATTTCCAAATTAAATCAAAAAAGAGACGAACCAATAACAAACAAACCTGATGAAACAGTTTATTTAAAAACAAAAGATAAATTTACTTCTAAAACAAAACCAATTTATAAAGAAACTCAAATAGTTTCCGATAAAGAACATCTAGCACAGACAAAATTAGGGACATACCATAAGACTTTAATTAAAAAACCAAGACAAAAACTAAAAGAACCTCTTTTGTCACAGGTTGCAGACGAAAATGACTTTGAAGACCTTATCACTGCTTATCGCATTCAGTGGACTGACGATGACCAGTCAAGCAATTAACCCCTTGTTTCAAACAATAACTAACCCTATCCTACCGATACAACTAGGACCTACAAAATTAATCGAATCGACACATAAATTCGTATATCAAATAAATACATTAATGCTCTTGGAACATGCAGAAAACTTATACAAAACTTATGAAAAGCTTTGTTCTTTGACACTCGATGTCCCACCATTAGTAAATTTCACATTAACCAAAGTAGCTTTAAAACTTAATTCCTTACCTTTAAATAAAAAGAATAAAAGAGGATTAGTGGATGGTATTGGTAAAGTATCAAAATTCCTCTTCGGCACTTTAACCGAAGATGATAAAACAGAAATAATGGAACAATACAAAATCTTAAATAACAACCAACAAAATTTAGAAACCCAACTAAAAACACAATTATCCATTCTTCAGCCACTTTCTAAGATTTTTAACGAGACAGTATCAACTTTATCAGGTAATCAGCAACAAATCGCTAAATTAATTGAAGGATTAAGGCATGACTTTAGAGACGCTAATGTTAGATTCATTGGACAACAAATTATTGACAACGGAAATTCTCTCTTAACACTAATTGATGAAATTTATATAGCTATATCTTTCTCTGCTTTAAAAACAGTGTATAACCCTATAGTTAGTCTTAACGAAGTTTCATTTATGAAAAACACTCTTTCTCAAATTTATGGTAAGTTATTACCTTTAGAAAACGATTTATCTTATTTTAAACTAATGCATCAAGATGTATTTTTCAAATATCCAAATTTTAATTTTATTATAACATTACCGTTGTTCTCAAGCGAAAATTTATTCCTTTATAAAATCTACCCAATTCCACAAGCCAATGTTACCCTTATTCCTTATAAACCAATAATAATGCTTGGCGAGAAGAATCAGCAATATTTAGATGAAGAATGCCCACAAGTCAAAAGTTATTACATTTGTGATAAGAAACCACAACCCATCCAGGACGACTGTGTTTCAACAATAATCCATGGCCAACAACCCACAAATTGTCAATTTTCAAAAGTAAAAGTCACTCAACCAATCGTCTATCAAGTCAACCCAAGTCAACTACTAGTTATACCATTTAAAGAATCCAGTATCCGATTCCAGTGTGATACCAATGGAGTAGAACGAATGCAATCTCCCACATTAATCACTATTAATCCAAATTGTAAATTATGGATTGACGATGAACCCTACTTATTATCATCCAATCCCACTACAGTCGCAGGCACTGGTATATTATTACCACCACTACAACAAGTTAATATGTCAAGTATCATTTCCTATGATCTTAATCTAAAAACTGTCCATTTCGAGGATATTAATAAAATTATCCAATCGAGCCATTCACTGCCTTCAGTCACTACAATAGAAGCATTACCAGAAAAGAAGATCAAAATATTTTGGATCCTCTTTGCCGTCACGTTAACATTCCTAAGTCTGATGACAACGTACATTTGTTTCCAAGAGAAAATATCCAAATTCATAAAAACTACAAGGTCCAGAGGCAACTCAACCAATGATGTCCCAATGGTGTCCCAAGGCCCCCATGCGCCATTTTAAAGAGGGAGGAGTTATGTCCCCTGTATATTATATATTTTTGCTTCAAGGTGTTCTAAGAAACATAATATAAACGTTAAGCTTTTGCCATATCTAGTTAAGATAAATAAAATGTTAATTCATCAAAATTCATTTATTATAAAACATGTAGAATCTTTTGTAAGCTCAGTTAAGTTGTATTTGGTCGTAATAACGCTTCGCATTAAACATCTGCTACTCAAAAACAAATTGTTTTATTCCAAAGACAAAACTTGCCGAATTGTATGCGGTGTTGCCAAATAAAATCCTTTTCGTTCATTCCGTGCGATGTCAATAGTATGCGCTTAGCTTTATTATACTATAGTAAATATTTATCTTCTATTAACTACTCGTATGTAATTTTGAAATTAGGCCCCAAAGTTATCAGAGAATGTCAGTAGACATTTGGAAACTTTGAAGACAAACAACATTTGATTACGTAAATATAGCGTTAGAAAGTTTAACATATATTTATGCTAAACCAGCAAAACAATTTACATGTAATTTATTGCAAAAAAATATGTACACAACAAAACATTGCAGTGTTTCGTACAGAAAATACTGGAAATGCATGTATGTAAATGTTACATCTCTATATGTAGAATGTTTTTTCTCAAAATATTCTGTACCTACAACGGATAAACAAATGTGTTTTAAAGGGGACCGCTATAGAAATTGTATTAATAATACA
This sequence comes from Monochamus alternatus, assembly GCA_037114965.1. NCBI lineage: Eukaryota > Metazoa > Arthropoda > Insecta > Coleoptera > Cerambycidae > Monochamus > Monochamus alternatus. Next base: position 114,446,793 of record CM073426.1, read on the forward strand.
AATATATGAGAAGATTCACTATTCAGCTTCAATGAAATGAGACTTAATATACATAGTATTGAAGATTTTATGGAATGCTTTTGCATAAGAAGAAAATAGTAAGTCAGTAGTTATCAATTCTATATACAAATTCCATTTCTAGTGGAAGCATCTCAAATCCCTACTTAATCAAATCTTTTACAACCAATGCGGGACACTCAAACTGACTGACTCAGCCAACAAACTAATACCAAGCAAATATACATTTCCACAGTCCAAAATTGGAAATATTATTTTCTCAGACTCACGGTTTTAATAGAGAGTTAAATTTCTTTCGTATTATAGATCAGAGGGACCATTTGCATTTTCCGAATTTGTATATAACACAGTTCTTAGTCATGTTAATGACCAGTTCTCTTATCCAAGACTATATTATAATATATACATCTGTTTTCAAGTATATGATGTATGTACATGCTTTTGCAAAAATAATGACAATCCCTCAAAACAATTTTGGAACTTCTGGAAGTTCCGAGTAGAAATTTCATTAAATCTTTATTGGTGAGTAAAACAACTAAGAACTAATGTTAAAACTAAGTTTCATTATAAATACATCAGCAGTTCAAAAGAAATAGCAAAATTCATTTTAAAGAGTGTCATTACTATTGCAAACAATTGTACATACACTATAGGTGTGATTAATGATTAATCACACTTCTGCAAACAGGGAGTTCCAGGAAACAACTGCTCTGTGGGCTAATGCCTCGATCAGCATTGAATTACACCTGGAAAGCCTATAGCAAACAGCTAAAGTCACTCGTCAGCAGCCTACCAGACATACACCGGTTTCGAATTTATTCGCTTTCATCAGTATGTCAGATTCGTCAGACACCTCACCTATGGCATACTGATGAAAGCCAATAAGCTTGAAACCGGTATATGTCTGGTAGGCTCCTGACGAGTGACTTTAGCTGTTTCCTGTATATTTTCCAGATGGAATTCGAAAATGATTTAAAATTACACTTCTGCACGACACTGAAAATTGGTCCACTGTAAAACCTGATTAGGCGGCAATCTGCGACCGGACAAAAAATTTAAACAAATGCCCAAGGAACGAAATAACTAACATTTTATAACGCCGATTTTATACAGAGTGTCTCATAATTAGCTGCCAACCCTGAACAGGCCGATTCTTTGATCAAAACTAAGTAAAAAAGTTCATATGAACATGGGTCCGGAAATGCTTCCTAAGGACACAGGGACCCATTGAAGAGGGAGGAATGGAAATCATTTTTTTGGAATATCTCTCAATCGCGTTGTTATAAATGAATGAAATTTGGTATACACAGCTAAATTTTGATGAGCAATTTGATGGACTAATCCATGTATTTCCACAAGGTCCATTGGGGTGGGTACGGGGGGGCCCTTGGTATTTTGCGTGTGTAACTTTTTCATCTTTGACTTTTTAACAAATTGGACACCAAATTACGTTTTTCCGAACTGTTTTACGTTAAAAGGGTACTCTTGTTTCAAATCGTTATCTTTAACGGTTTCTGAGAAAATGGCTCTTGAATTAATCCCACTTTGGTCAATTTCATAGTAATTTAAACAAAATTATCAAGGTATTATGTCAAGGTATTGTCAACCCGATTGCCAATTTAATATCTAAGCAAAAAAAATGGAGTTTACGGGACAAGAGTTAGTTGATATGATATTTATTTATGGCTTTTGCGATGGTAATTTGTGGTTTTAATTAATAAAAAAGAGTTTGACATACCTGATGTTACAACATTTTGTGCCCGTCTTATCCAGTTTCTACAAACTAACACAAATGTTTCTGGTTCTTGTCCGTTTTGAACTTATTGGCGGCAACTATGATACGTTTCCGTAAATCATCAATAGTATGTATCCACTTCCGTGCAATATTTTTTCAAAAAGTCGGGTCTAAATGATTTAAAGTCAGGAGATCGTGGCGGCCATGGTACCGGTCCTCCTCGTTCAATCCCTTGGTATTAATGCTTAGTATGATAGTAGTAGACAGTTTATTAATTACATGTTGTGTGTCATGTTCATGTTATGGATGTCAAAATATTGTATAATTTTTCTTAAAAAGTTTACAAAAATATTGTTAATAGTCGTGGACAAAGTATACTATTCTCATTGAGGTTACCTCAATGACTATTCTACTTGCATATAATGGTTGTAATTCAATCTGAAGATTTACGACATCTTCACCTCGTCAATTACAGCCATCATTATATTCTCGTTGAATAATATACTATTATACAACCAAGTGGTGAGATTTCTCAAAAACTAATTTTTTTTAGAAACTTTGAAACATTTCATGAAAATCCTGTATTGCAAGAATTGATTTAGAAAGACTGCAATATTTTTATACACGAAAAGTATTATTAGGCAAAAATTTTCATGAATGCCACAGCTGCTTTAAATAAACTGAAATTTTCTTAAAATCGTCAACGAGCTTGTTGGAAAACATAACCTATAAATATTTCGCTGCGACTTGAAATAGTCCCTCGTTCATCGATCTTGACAGCTGCGTTACGCTAGCTATTTCATCCCTGCAATATTGCACTGCTGATGTACTTAATAAATTTTTCCCGGTTACGGTTTTCCCGCCGCGTTACAAATAAAGTAGCAGTCCTATGATAAAAACTCCAATTTATATTTTTCAACAGAACTGCAAGTAAACCGCGTGAACTGTAGTTCAGGGGGACTCTTACCCGGAAACCGATCGAACTAAAAGAGCGGTTTATATGATGTAGATTCTATGTAGTAGCCCAAAAAATTTGTAGTTCATTAACAAGGATGTCCATGTGTAGCATATATGTATAGTGCAAAAAAGAGTGGTAAAAAAATAGGGTTGCTATTAGCTTACAAGATGAAACTTTTCCTAGAATATAAACAAGGGTGCTTTTGCAAATTATGCGTGACATATGACTTATGTGTGACATATGAATCATAGTATGTGAATTTCCGTATAAATGAAAAAAAGACGAAATAGTAATATGGTGACGAAATTAAAAATAAATATTAAAAGGTCAGAATCTGGATCGAGGAATATATAAACCTTTCACAAAATATGGAGACATGAAAGTCATATGGTAGGCGGTACGATATGATTGTAAGTGTTAATGTGTAACCGTTATAGTAACAGTGCTAGTAACCAATAGTGAATAGTGTGTGTATAAATATAGTACAATGTATGTATGTAGCTTTTGTCTTTATAAATGCGAAATTCCCGATTATTTGCGCGATTTATTTAAAGGTGGGAAAATCTCTATTTAATGAATTTTTGTCAACTATAACATTTTCTATCATTTTCATCATGAAGCTATCAGGGCAGATTGTCAGAAGTTTAAAACAAACTTATTGACACCACATAATAATGAAAGTATCAATAATATTTGTACTGTTTTACTGTTTTGAAAAATTTGTCAAAAGTTGAGATTTTCCCACCATAATTAAAATAATTATTAAAGTTGCAAAAATCCGTAAATTTCGCGTCCATCAGGACAAGACTTAAGTGTGATGTCCGCGGAGTGCGCATCAAGGGTGTTGGTAAAGGACGGCATTCTAATTTGTAGAAAGGATGCCACAGGGGGAACACAAAGTAAACTGTTAATGTGCTAGGTTCAGACGACATCAACTTATTTTTGATAATTTTGTGTGCTTTGAACTCTTCTCAAGTGGCACGCTTAGGTAATTATGCCACCCTCACGTTCGGTACTCATCTCTGTGCTGTGAATTAGTCACTCTCTATTATTTTCGACCTACTATAATACAAGATAAAAACTTTAAATTTGGAAATAATTCTATCATTTTTATTATCTAACGCCTCGAAACTGGCAAAACTGTTATATCACTGTTTCTACTGAAAATAATTGATGTTATGTAATGCAATTATTTTTCTTATTTTTGTATAGCTTTTATGTCTGATTGCCTTTAAATTTAGTACGCCTATGAAATGTTGCTCCTCGCACGCTTCGCCCGTCGCGCTTGTCTTCAAAAGATTATGATGTTATTGCTACCAATTAATACTACTGGCTATATTGTTAGACTTGAAACAGGTGCTATCAGCTTATCACTAACAGTCTTTAAAACTTCACTTAACTGGTTACTTAAAGTATTATCTATGAATAATAACTGTTTTCCGTATTTATGCCTTAAAAGACAGCTACAGTTGTTAAATGGCGATCCACGATATAATTGGCTTGCACAAATTAAATAATTTTTTATACGACTGCCTTGCAAAAGGGTGCTTTGCACACGGAAAACACGCTCTGAAAACGGCATTTTGCACACGCTGTGTGCTAAACATTTTGCACACGGTTATGTCATCTTTGCACACGCCTCTCCAGATTGTGAATTTTGTTTGATGTCGTCACCCAAATTATGCAATGTTTCAAGTTGGCTGAGTTTCATAGCCGTCACGGTTCCTTGATTTTGTTGATTAGATACGTCAAAAATTGTTGAATTTCCGAAGTTTGGGTGTGAAAATGTGTGATTCTGAAGAGATTTTACAGAAAGCAAGCGAAATATGTTCGGAACTGCTGCCCACAAAATCCAGAAGCAGGTATGAAGCTGAGTTAAGCCGATTTATGGACTGGCGACTAGCCAAAAATGTCCAAACTTTCTTAGAAAACGCAGTAATAATGTATTTTGAAGGACTGTCTAAGAAATATAAATCTTCGACGTTATGGACGATATTTTCGATGCTCAAGTGCCAATCACAACATAGATCTTGGAAGCTATAAAAAGTTGCTAATCAAACGAAAATCCGAAAACTACGTCCCAAAGAAGTCCCAAATCCTCACAGAAGATGATTTTTGCCGGTTTTTGACGAAAGCATCAGACGACAAATATTTACTTATCAAGGCGGTGGTGGCAGTTGGACTATCTGCGGCATGTCGAAGGGACGAATTATATTATCTCAAAATAGAAGGCACCAAAGATTTCGGCAGTGCTTTGCTGATTAAACTGAAGAATACAAAAACAAAGATACCAAGGTGTTTTACAATTACAGGAAACCTTTACAGTATCTTAAAAAAGTACTGTGCTCTTCGTCCTGAAAACAGGCAGGTTTTTTTTAAACTATAAAAACGGAAAATGTCAGGCCAAAACGTTGGCATCAACAAAATTGGAAACATGGCTAGGGAAATTGCCAAGTTTTTGATGTTAGAGAATCCAGAAAGTTATAAGGGACATTGTTTTCGGCGTTCATCGGCCGCAATTTTAGTCAATTCTGGCTCAAATCTGCTTGCTCTCAAACGCCATGGAGAGTGGAAATCCAGTACAGTTGCCGAAGGCTACGTTGATAACTGTTTGAGAAATAAAATGGAAGTTTCAAAAGAGATAGAGTCTTCAGTGTCTTCTGCTGCCACAGAACCAGAACAACGATCGTCTACTGGAATACAACAAGAAAACAACGACCGCACGCTGAAAAAACGGCACTAAAAACACGACACCAAAAATATTCTCTATTACCGAAAACAAGGTGCAATACTGCTTTTCCCAGCGTAACCTAGAAGGAATGTTCAAATATTACCATAAATATTAAATATTAGTTCCTTTTGTTAATGCGTTAGCAATTTTCTCAATAAAAACGAGTTAAATTAAAAGTTGTATTTAATTTAATTTGTTAATGCGTTGGCAATTTTAGTAATAAAAACGATTTAAATTAAAATTTGATTTTTGTGGTCTCTGTTTGCAGTCGTATAAAAAGTATCGTAAAAAACTCGTTTGAAAACCTCTTTGCATACTTGCTCGACTTGTGGACCTCGCCTTCGGCTCGGTCCACCAATATGTCTTGCTCGTGTGTCGTTTTCAAACCTTGTTGTTTAATATACTATTGCTATAGTATTATAAATTGTGTTAATGTGTGGGAGAACTTGATTTATATCAATCTAAAAAACCAAATTCCCACGATGTTACTTAAATTCGAGGAGATGCTCGATCAAAAAGACTTGAATTCTCTCTTGGAGTCTACAACCCCTATACTCGTATTATACAGAAATTTTGATGTAACTAGGTGTACTGCTAAAGGTTATCTGCAGTTTCAAATTCCAATATACTTAATACGGATTATTGCTCAATTGCGCCTTTGTAATAAATTATGCATAAAATTATTTTTCAATGTTATTTCATACTCAATTGATCACTCAGAGTTGTGTTCAATATGTAATCAATATAAATTAGAGACTATTGGGCACATTGAAATGTCCTATATACACTACTTTGAAGCCGCCAGAATTAAAAAATATCACATCTGTCCAAGCGTTAGTACAGTTTCACGATAATCTAACACTCATCAATGCTAAGGCAATGTCTAGATTTGTAATTGGTCTTCTAAAGCTTCGCTCATTTGTGTTGTGCCCTATTGTATTTATTTCTATTTCTTTTTTTCTATTTTGTACTGTTGCTGCGCTGCTTACTTATTGATTTATATATTGTACTGCATAATGTGAAACGATGTATTAATTAGGTTATTATATTCTTACTTCTTTCTTTGTGTTATCTAAAGAGCACTCTTCCTGTAAAAAATGTATTATTTTTTTGAAGGAATAAAGATTATTATTGTCTACAAACTAGTGATTAGCCACTCTATAAATTTTCGTTGGGTGTAATTGTTATATAGTTTGTTAGAAGACAGAATATTCTCATTTCCATTTACAATCGGCCATTCCAAGGAATAAAAAATGTTGAATTGAATAGAATACACCAAACAATGTTTAGAATATACAAGGTGTAATAATTTCACCGTCAAAATATCCAGACCGTTTTACAATTTCATTGTATTTATATTGCATGCTGTTGGATCGTGTGTGTGCAGATACAACTGAAACACTTCTGATCTTGACTTTTTCATCTTGTTTCTCAATGGGTTTCGCTACTGATTGTAATAGTTTAACATGTACATTTTCATTCTACACAGGAGTTCAGGTTGCTTTATCAACCATTGTTTACATCACTATATTCGTTGATTATATTTTACTTTTTTTATTGTTATGGTTTCTGGCTATGCAAAATACAAGAGATGTAAAAGGAATACTTCCTGATCAGATAATATATTTCTAACGACAAAACTTTTTGTACTGCAACGTCATATAGTTTGGTTTGTAATCGTACTTAGGCATTGGATAGTGTGTGTCTTACTCAAAACAGAATTATACAATTATGATTATGCGTACAACAAAATTGCACGACAGTGTTGGACTGCGAGTGGCGACCTTTACTCGCGGCGTATGCAATGCTGCAAGTTGTAGTTGCACTGTTGGTATATCTCATAATTAAATGGAAAGTTGGGAAACTTTAAATATGGGGAAAGATGGGAACTTTATTATTAGAAAGTAAACTCCCACACCACCCGTGAGGTACTGCTCTTTGGCGCTTATTTTTGTTGAGTGGGTGTTAGCCAGGAGGCATATTATCCCACATAAACAAATAATAACTTCCTCTAAGGCGCTTAAAATGTTTAGTTCTAAGTTTCTTACTCTCTGGGTTTGTTTTCGTTCAACATTAGCGTACTGGCGTTTAAAATTGCCATAATTCTTCTACCAGCCGTCTTCTCCTGACAATAAATAGGCACTAACCATATATCAACTTCTTGATTCATACAAATGTTTTTTTCATATTACACACACTTGATAATGAAGACACACACAAGTGTATTAACCTTATAAGATAAAGTTAACACACTGCACAAGACATTTCACAAAATACCATTTTAAAATACTAATATATGTTTCATTAAATTAATGTTCTTTTATCAAGCTGAAAAATGTTAACAGTCAGAATACTGGAAGAGTTTTTTTACTGTTTTAGAAAGGTATTTTAAGCTAATATAAATCAAATCTCCTACAATTCCTATCAATGAAATCATATGTATGTTATCTGATACCAAACATCTAGGTATGCTAATGAACAATTCATTGACAGGATGTCACTTTTTGTCATTGTCGATATTTAACTTCAAATAATTTTAATTTTTATAATAATTTTTATAGTTAGATATTTAATTCAACTTAAAGGAGACCACCTGAAGAAGCAATCCTAAAAATGCAGAAATAGGTCAGATCTCATCTATTGTGGTTGAATTTGTCGTGTTCTCACTGCCAAAAAGTGAAGTTAGATATTTATAGTGTTTCATTAGCAAGTGAAGTTAGATATTTATAGAGTGTTTCATTAGCAGGTTAGTAAATTAGATTATTTTCTTTAGATAATTATTGAATAGAGCTTTGTCTGTGGAATTGTTCATTAGCATACCTAGATGTTTGGTATCAGAGAACATACATATGACTTCATTGATAGGAATTGTAGGAGATTTGATTTATATTAGCTTAAAATTCCTTTCTAAAACAGAAAAAAATGTTACAAAAACTAATAATAAGGAATATATGGGTAGATATTGTGGGTGTAATTCAACGCAGGTTGGGGCTTTTGTCCACTGAGTAGTTAGTTTCACACAATATTATTAATACCTAAAAATATATAAAAACTGGAAGAGTTGTTTAAATGTATGAGGTAAGAGCGTAATAGAATATATGATCATTTTTAGATCAGAGACTTCACATTAAAATATGGTTAAAATAAATCACCTTGTACATGGTATGGTAAATTATAAGTTACCCTGTTTATTAGAATAGGATTAGTAACTGTTTACTATTCTACAGAATATAAAAATGGCAAATCTAAAGAAAATAAATCCAAGTTAACACATTTTTGCCGCAGGAGCGTATTCTGTGGCCAAAAATAAGGGTTTTTTGTTATATAAATGTAGAGTCTTAGGACAGCCACTGTCCACTGTGTTAAAAATTAAAAAAATATCAGTTTTTAATTTCGAAACCGCTTGAGATAATTTAATTAAATTCGGTGTGCATATTTAGTATGACAGTAGGTATAAAAAAATACAGCTTTAGAAACATACCAGGGCGGAGATGTGAGTATAATCGATCATTATTTGCCAAAGAAAATATATCACTCTGTATAATATTAAAAATAAAGTATGTCATCATATGCGCCATTGTATTATTTGCTCTATTTTTTACACACACACTGTTACACTTTTTTGTATTCCAAACCGATTAACAGCAAAATTGATTTAATTGATTAAGTGCATTTATACCTACTCAATATATTACTTAAAATAGGTAAATAATTAATTAACAATGGAATTACTTTACTACTTTGTTGACGTAAGTGCTCTCAGATTCAATGTGAACCTTGTATACTAATGTCTCCAAACAAAAAAATCGATAGGGTTCGAATCTGGTGATCTGTGTGGCCAAGGTTGATCTAGCCCTTGAGTGCTCATCCAATCACGTTATTACTGAGTCTTTCATTTAAAAATTCATGGACAGTCGACAGTCAAACTAAAATGTGAGGGAGCCCCATCGTGCATAAACCACATTCTTTGTCTTAGAGCTTATGGAACATCATCAAGTAGGCAGTTCAGTAGTTCCAAAAAATGTCTGTCGCAGTCACCTGTTAAGTTATTGGTAAAAAGTAAGGCCCATCAAGAAAATTTCCAATAATACCCACCAATACATTAAAAAAAAGCTGATGTTGAAATCGAGATTCCATTATAGTATTAGGGTTTACATAGCATCTCTGGAAAAATTAATTTCGTCGGTAAACAATATACTAGAGGTAAAGTCAATATTTTCTTCATTTTTTTTTGCAAAATCTAGTGGCAAAATTGTAGGCAGGCAGGATAGTTCTGCGGCAGTAAGGCTTGAATCGTATAGGATACGGGTATGACTGTTGATACTTCAGAACGGACCAAACTAATTTATGATTCACATCATCAAGATTTGCAGCGTTCTTCCTAGTACTACTATTTGGGTCTTCTTCAATTTCATGTAGAATAATAGCTTCTTCCAACTCAGGCGTTCAAACACTTAAAGTCTTCCAGAAACTGGACCTTTCTAAAATGAGCCTGACTCCGAAAGACGTTGAAAACATTTCTGAATATTCTTGGACTTGGAATTCGATGATTTGGATATCTTTGGATGATTAATAAGCTTAATTTGACAATACATAATATTAAATAAGATGAAGACTCATTATTATTGTTTTGCATGGCAACCCTAAGATATGTTTAAGTATTACAAGTAACTGTGTAAAAATGTACAAGGTTTAGAAATTTAAAACTGTTGTTTTTTTTAATTTACATTTACATACACATTGTAGTTGGACAATGGCTGTCCTATATAAGCCCGAGGCATTTAGATACAGCCGTCAAACAGCACCACTTAAAATTACGAAACCTTTAAATCTTTGAAAGTGATGGTTTCATGTGCAGTATAGTACGTAGCGTTGTTTTGTTGAATTCGAAACACACACATATAAATCTTTCATCATTAACACTTAGAGCATTTTCATAATACATTTTTACAATATGTACGCGTTTTGAGATCGTGTAAATATCTATGATAATTTGGCACAATTAACTGTAAACATGAACCAAATATCTTAATAATACACTGCAAATATAGTCACTAGGCGCAGATGATAAAACATTTGTTAAAAATGTATTGATATATTTACGAAATTCCGGTCGGAACGTACACTTGTAAATTTTTTATTCCTACGCAACATTTTGATGCCGTAGAAGCAAAATAAGCACGCTTACAGAGGAAAAAAATTGACATGGAAGTTGAAGCCTTCTCATTTGTATATAGATAAAGCTAATCCGTCAAGTCGGACGCAAGCGAATTTTTCTTCACTAGCGTCACCTATATTGAAAATCTTTATTATAATGAAGCAACTTGAATAGCGAATACGACGAAACACGCGGGTGGAATTTGAATAAAAGGCGCATTCGGAATATTAAGGACTAGCCTTCATTTCACTTCGTGTAAGAAAGCGTAATGCATTTTATTCGAATTCCACATCAGGACTTTTAAATACACACAACGTCAAAAATCTTGGACCCCCTGCATATAAAAATGATTCGATTAAACCTAGTGGTTTTTCTTAATGCGGTAAAAAGTACATGTACTTAGGGAACAAAAAATTCAATAAAAATTGCAGATCATGAACCTTTACTTTACCAATGTTTATATAAATCTGGTCAATTTGGCAGGGTATTCAGCCAAGTGTTCATTTGAATTTTTGTACATTATAATGCCAAGACGTGAAATTTCTGCATTTACCCGAGCAAGAATGACTGCTTTACATGATGAAGGCCATTCTAATCATCAGATATCGCACATGTTGGGCATTCCTAGATCATCTGTTGTACGAATAGTACACAGATCTGAAGAATTTGATACAGTGGAAAACAGACCACGTAGTGGACGTCTTCGACTACCTAATGAAAGGGAGGATCGGTATTTGGTGCAATATGCTCGTAGACACCGCATATCTTCAGCTCTCAGGGCCCACTTTCAAAGCACATTGCGCCGTGTTATATCACAACCTACTCCTACGACACCACAACGTAAATTTACATACTATAAAACCATTACGGGTCCGCACTCTACTTCCAAGGCATCGTGCTGCCCGTCTCCAGTGCCGGTGGGTCTTATTTACAGACGAGACCAGAATTGGGCTGGTTACTGATGACAAGTGGCAAAGAGTCTGGAGAGAACCAGGTCGTCAACAGCGACTTCATTTTCTCCGCGAAGTTGCTCCATATGAAGAGGGTACTATAATGTTTTGGGGTGGAATAATGTTCAACCACCGCACCCCATTAATTCGCATACCACAGAATATGACCAGTCAAATTTACATCGAACAAGTTATTACGCCCATTATCTACCCCCTACGTAATGAATTAGGTGAAAATTTTATGTTTATGGACGACAACGCTCGACCACATCGTGCAAGAAGGGTTCAAGAGACACTCGAAGCAGAACATATCAACAGATTAGATTGGCCAGCCAACTCTGCTATTGAAAACATGTGGAATTTTGTTGCTAGAGCGATTCATAATCATATTCCTCCACCTCAGACTGTAGAAGAGTTAGTCGTGGCCACAGTATACTAAGCAATCAGTACGGAATCGGAGACAATTTATGAATAAAATACGTCTGTCAGTTTTTAAATACCCCCACTCTAGAAAAAGTCGCCAAGAATATGGCGGATCCCAAAGAACATACGAAAAAATAGCTAATAATTTGGCGTAAACATAGCCAAAGTTATTTCGTAGTTTTAATACTTTTGCATTAATTCTTAATTAACTGTTGTAATCCAGTGTAGTTTCATGTAAATTGAGGTTTTGGTCACATTTTGTCTTAATTTAGGTTTCTAGCAGATATAATTTGAATTTGATTATAAAACCGGTATGAATTTAATAAATTTATTTAAAAAAATTGCGAAAATATGGAAACTAGGTCGACTAGTAGTGTAGTTTTATTTTATATTTTGTAGTACTTTTGCCTTTATGTCAAGATGTATATGTTTACCTTATTTTGTTAGCAGATTATCAAATTTAAGCCCAGTGTAATTTTTATATTTTTACTAATTTTTTTTTAGGAAAGTACGAAATGAAATTAAAACGTGAATATTAGGTACAATTTATTTTGAGGTTTACAATATATATATATATATATATATATATATATATATATATATAGGTAACATAATCAAAAACCCCTGTTGCTCTATTAGGTGTATGGAGTGGTTTCTTTCATTCATGTATGAAAGCAGTCTCTTTCCTATTGGGAGTTAAATCCTTTGCCCCCTTTCATGTTTTAATTCTTCTTTAGGATTTTCTCAATTAAGCTATCACGTCTAACTTGGTCTCCCATATATAAAACTGTTTACAGGCCATTTACACCCAGAGCTGCGTTATGCGTTAGTTTTTTACAACACATTTATTTCCTCCCATAGTTTATTTATTATTTACTGGGTACAGTTCCACTAATAAATAATCACTAATATAAAAACACAAATAACTAAACACTCAACACATACAAAGCTGGAATATAAGTACAATAACGATAACGAATGGATAACCATGTAATAATGTCAAAAATTCAAAAAATATAACTGACACACAGAAATTATAGTAATAACTGTCAGTCGCCAACAACATGGCGGATTTTTGGCCGACGCGGGAAAGCTGAGTTTCCCTACTGATTGCTTAGTATACTGTGGTCGTGGCGGCAGAAGAGGAATGGAACAATATTCCGCAAGAGATCGTTAATCGCTTGATTATCTCAATGCACAGATGGGTCAATATGCTATTGGAACGTGGTGGAGGTCATACCGACTATTAGTCAAGTAGAGAACTTGCTTTGTTACTTCTTTATGATTTAATAAATTTTCTCAAAAATGTCACACATTTGCTGCTTTTTAATTTATTTAGTTTATCGAACATATTCTTTTCACAAAAAAAAAAAGATTCAGAAAACAATATACTTTTATAAATGTATTTGGTTTCTTTGACAAAAAAATTTCTTTAAACAATAAGAGGAGTCCAAGACTTTTGACGTGTGTATTATACTATCTGTACGTGAAGTTACCCTTTTTTCAAGAAGTTTGAAAAATTAAGAAAGTATTTAGCTATTATTAAGTATACCTATTAGTTATTATAATTCTATTAATCTATATTCTAGTTAATCAGTCAATTCTGTCAATCTTATTGAATACAAAACTTTCTGTGCCTGTTTCGAGCACGTACGCTCTGAAGAGTTTTCAATATTGCAAAATATTTAAAAAGGAAATTATGCATTAGCTTTGCTCAGACTCAAGTACATTATTTTATTTTTAACAGACTTTCGATACAAAAAATTGAATGTCTCTGAAAATAAGTTCCTTAGCCTTCTTGTAAGGGTAACAAGTTTTTCAAGAAAAATATCACCCCCAAATCCTTCAACTTCGAACGAACCTCTTGCGTCATTCATCAACTAAATAAAAAATTCATAAAGTAATTATTTTCGTATAAAGGTACGTCATTTAAACGCTATACATTTCGATATTAGTTATTAAGGTAACATCTCGTAATATTCCTGTGGAATATTAAATAAATTTTCCACAGTGTTATATCAGCTTTATTAATTTTTCTTCCCGAGACATTTTTTACCAGTTTATTTTCAAAGCAAGGAGATTATAAATTACCCGTCCGAAGCAGTTTTCTCTGTGAACAAGATGGTTGAGATTACATACACATTATTATTACTTTACTAAACAGAAAAATAGTGGTTACATGTGAGCAATCTTTTAGTGGTTATGTGATCAACTTATCAATATTTAATATTTTTAACTAGACTAATATATAAGCAGTATCTATTTGATTAATAATCGTTTTCTAGTAACTGAATTAATGTGCACATTGCTCACCTTAGCTGAGATTATTTGACCTGCCCCTGTTATTCTTGGACTACGTTATGTATGAGCGAATCCGTCATCAATATCCTATAGGCCCCCATATACCACTGTCGAGAAGAAAACTTACAAATCTTCAATTTCATGTGTAAAAATTAAGTTAATTAAGTTCAGTTTTAATAAAACAATTTTTTCGGTAATTATTAAAATTTGATAAATGTGGAGCTGCCGGGAGTACAGGTCAGTTGGTATCTGAACTCCAAAGTGTTAATGTGTTTGTTGCTTATCGGAGGTGCTTTTGCGTACCACTACTTTCTGTATTTTTCTTTGTTTCTTAAAATGTTTAGCATGCGCTATTCTTTCGTTATGTCATACTGTTGTTTCGAATACATCAGCTTTACTTGCAATTTCCATGTATTTTTACTGGAATTTTAGTCAATATTTAGCGTCTGTTATTTTACCTGCACGAGATTTTGTTGTCGTGGTATTCGCTCAGATCAAGAATAACATGTCAGTATATAAAATAAGCTGGGACATGGCAAACGATAACTTGATGTGAGCTGAGATAAATAGTCATCGGTACATTAGTTGCGTTTTATTTCGCAATTAACTAATAACATAATAAATAGTAATGTAAAGCATTATTGAATATTTCTCAAAACGTACTTTGACATGATCTGTAAAGGTGTCATTATCAAACCTAATATTTTCTTGAACGATACTTAGCTTACGGTGAATTTATGGAATTTAATTAATTCTAACAGAACCTTTGCTCGGAGGCGTTTCTCTATGGTGAGGAGCTTTCATGCGGTTGCTCAGCAATGCGTGGTAGAGACTGTGTCGTGTAACATTATGTGGACATGGTAAAGGATTATCTTGCCCCGGAAGATTCATGTATGGCGAGAAATTAACAGTGCAGTTAAAGGAGTTTATTCAGGAATTGCGACGTGTACTAACATATCGCTGTATGCAGTCGGTATAAAAAAACTATACATATACCATTGCCCTAATAATAGAATTACGTCATGTAGACGGGTATCAATTTAGAAGGTTAATAAAACTATTACTTGTAAATAATATGGTCTGTTCCATAACGATTCAAAATAACAGAACTACTAAGAGATGATAAACTGAAAATGTAACTGGGTGAATTTTTCTAGGATAATTCAAATTCGAAACCAAAACAAGATTATAAAGCAACAATAAATAATAATGTACTGGACCGGGATGTCTATTTTTTCTTTTACACCCAGCACCAATTTTTTTTTAAATCTCAACCTGTAGCTCTTGGGTTCGGCCCATAGAAAAAGAGATATATAACGAGTTTAAACGTCCAATTTTTGGATCATAGCCTGCAGGCAGCCATTTTTAGTTATGTTTCTGTGGTTTTTTTACAAATAAAACTGCGTTCTGTGGTTTTGTTTATTTACATTTTGCTTATCTTCGTTTATAACCCTAGATAGTTTATTATAACTTTTGAATAATATAGTGTGTCTAGTTTTCATTTACAGTTTATATATTATTTAACCATTATCAAAGACTTTCCTTATCGAACGTTATTTTTCCTTCCTACACCTCTTCGTAGTAGTATATATTTTAATATGTAGTACATAATGATAAATTGCATTTTATAGATATGTAAAATATTAACAAATTTGTAAATAATAATTATATTTATTTTAGACAGTCCCAAATTGTAAAAACGTTTCCCATCTACCAGATACAGGAACTACAGTAACATTCCGTAGGTAAATCTTTGAAGCATACATATTTTTTTGTGACATTAAGATCGAACAGTAATTGTAAAATTTACATTAATCTACTATTATATTACATATAATATAGTATAAATAAATAATTTAAAATATTTGCAGACGCCATGTCTAAGAATAATTTATTTACTTTTAGGTTTCCCAGAGGTGAACGATTTAGCGTACCTTAGAAATAATAGATCATCCAAATTTACAGTGGAATCGTAGAAAATATATATGTTTACAACATTTTCTTTCAACAGATTTTAATAAAGGAAAACGATGCACTTTAAAAAATGTTGCAGTTCCATATCAAAATTAACAAAGGATAGAAGTTTCCCCTGAAATTGATGTTTTTATCCATTAAAAAGAAAAAATAATAATGAAAATGTTCAGAAAAAAGAACGAGAGAACTAGATCTAGGTAGTTTCATAATCTTTATCACTTCTTTATCTTGATTAATTTTGTCAATAATAAATTGCAGTGGACTTCCTGAAAATTCTAGTAGTACTATAGCATTATCTTCGCCAGAGAAAAGTTATCAAGCTCTAAAAAATGCCATCCAGCCTGTACATCTAGTATTACGAACTCACCACATAAAACAAGAGAGTTTTATGTAGGTAACATAATTTTATATTTGCATTTAGCTAAATTAAACTGACTACTATAAAATTATAAAAATATTTATATATTTAATACTTTTTAGAAAACCTGTATTAGCTGAGTTCTCTCCTAGTATACGTCATCTGGTAGTATACGAGTATCCAGCAGTACGAAACAAAAGATAATGAAAAACTTTTATTCGTTCTGTATACATTTATAGGTATATTTTATATTTACTTGAAACAAATAAAATATGTCATACATTTTTTATTTCTATTTCAGTTTAAGCACAGGAAAGTAAAGAAAATGAGTTCTTGAAGTTAAGAAAAGATGTAACGAGTATGCTAGTGTACTGCACGAAAGACTTATCAAGAAAGAAGTGGTGGAAAGAAGGAAATCGGTTCACAGTTCGGAACTCATAATAGATGGTTAACTCATTATCACTCTAGAGTGGGGTGTTCGCCCCAAGGTGGTTTAAGTAATATGATAAGTTAATTGTTGTAATCTTTGTATATTTGAACTGCCTTCTGTAATTTATACGTATAAATAAATAGTTCTTGCAGTCTAACAAGTAATTAAAATTATAATAAATGATTATTAATTAATTTCTAGTGTCTTATTAGTGACTTCGTAGTAGTGACATATGGTGGAATCACAAGCAAATTCGTATCATTTTAAAGAAGTAGTTCATTTCTAGACGTGGATCATAGATCTAATGAAATCGATAAATTATAACATTAATCACCTATATGATTTAATTAACTAGACATGAGTGTAAATATACCTATTAAATCTATCGCATAAGCCTGACATGCGAGTTAAATCGGCATTCAATAAATTCAGCTATGCATGTAAAAGAAAAAATAGCTTATGACTTCATCAAGAAGAAATATAAATCAGATAAATTTCAACATCAGGTATTAATTAATTCGATAAATGTGAACAGGTATTATGAATCATAAAATAAAGTAACGTAATCATTGCGTTTACTTACATAAAATATTGTCCTTAAACGTGTTCTTAATTTTCCAAAATTTTTTATTAAAATTGCACTATATATATGTATACGCTAACCCTTTTGATAATTATTTTATTGAGAAAGTAATATTCATTTTATCCTCATTTGCAAATGACGCTATTTACACAACGTACTGATCAACTAAATATACTTGTATCGTTTTTATCTTTCACACATGGATAAGTTGGTTAAAATAATTAAACTTTCCTTAATTTTGAGTAAAAATGGTATGTTAGTCACAAGTAAAGTAAATCAACAGTTTTCGAGATAAAAGCGATTCTTTGCTTTTATGCTTTGCTAAATGCGAATTTATTTAGGAAAAAAAGTCGATTTTATTATCAAGTTCAATGTAAAGCATCATTCATTAGATAATATTGCAGTTAATACTGTTAGTCCACAATTTATTAACTGGCACCATTGATGACAGATTCAAACCTCCCTTTAAAGGGGTAGTTTGTAAATAGCCCTTCAGGGGGTAGTAAATAACGATGAAACATGGCTCTTTATTAAGGAAGTACATAGTTTGAATAAATCTCTGATAACATGGATTCGGTCCATTTCTCTCAATTACTTTAACGACTATAGAAGCTGTTAAACTCCATAAACATTACCAGATATCTTTGATATAAATTATATAAAAATAGCACGTTTTAAATGGCCTTTGTGCATTATTTTCTACACCCCTTTATACACACAATACTGACTTCTATCACCGTCCGCTAAATTGCAGCAGCCGTGCTTTATCCAGTCTCTTCCATTGCCCGTTGGCAGTAACTCACCGCGCGTGGCAGCACTCTACAGTACAAATAACATAGATAGACGTAGTTATCAATTGTTTTAAATCAGTATTTTGACGTTTTATATAAAAAATTATGACAAACGTGAAATATATGTTGAGATGTACGTTTATGTTTACATTATCAGTTTTAATTATCTATTAATTGACATATCTTAAAATAAGCTTGTATTGTGTTTTCTATAGTGAAAGTACAGTCCATTAATTATTAATACGTATGCACCCAGATTTCTTAAAAATGTAAAATATTTAGATAGAAGCACTTTGTGTGGAGCAAGAATAGTATCAGTAGCGTTAGTCTTAAAATATGTACATATTGTTTTTATAAGGCAAATTAGACAAGTACTCTTTATTAAGAGGTAAGCTATTGCACTGTTAATAATAAATGACAAATTTTGATATTTGCGACTCTTGACATTTGTGATTCCATATAGTAGCATTGGAGTCACGACACTACAGCGCAATACAGGATGTTGAAATTCGGCTGATTCAACAGACAGGTATTACAAAGACGACGCGATTTAGCAGACGATGCTTCTATCAAGTAAGGGATATGTAAGAATATTTTTGCATATATCTTGAAATGTTGCTGTTTAGAACATATCAGAATTTATATTAGATACTTTGCATATTTCTCCATTTTGTAAATTGATAGAACAGTTTTACTTAGATGGTTGTTTTATTGCCTAAGCAGGAATCTATCATAAATTACATTAACAATAAAATAACAATTTCTCCATGAAAATACTTTAAATAGCATTTTTTACCTACACCTGCTAAAAATTATTTGTTGCAATTTCAGATTATCAGAATTATTCTGATTGCAGTGAACTAGTGAACATGTTAAAAAATCATTGTACCTTGTGAATTAGTTCTTATCTAGTCTAACTTGCTTTGGATGACGATTGTACTTTTTGCAATGTTTTTTCAAAAATTGTTTACCGTTCGAAGAAGTTCCGAGCACGCCAACACGCCAAGAGATCATCTCGCATTGCTAGGATTAATAGTTATTTATGCAACAAGTACAAAGAGTAAGTGTTTATTGCACGCGACGTGAAATTGTCCAAATAGGCCGTCAAGCCGAGTAAGACAACACGTTGGGTGAAATAAACAGTTTTTGTACAAGTTGCATACAATATTTTTTTTTCGTTCATGCAAAAACCAAAAAATGTGGATTTGAACGTTTATGTTTGTCATAATGACAAAACGCTTTTATTGAACACAATAGGTAACAGTACTTATTCGTATGAACTGCATTTTCTGCTTTCTCCGATATGTGTGGAGGAGTCGATGGTAATTCTTCTATGTCGCTGATATCAGACATTTTGATAAATTATCGAAGTTTAGCTAGGTATCTACGAAAATTTAATACGTACTGATTTTGACATGTAAAATAATTACATAGAAACCTAGCATAAACGTCAAATACACAGCATGCTTGATTAAAAAATTATGGGTTTCTATTGATTAAAAATCTGTATCGTAATGGGTATCATTATGAAACGGATTATGGGCATATAAGTGCATTGTTATAATACGGGTGTAGAAAAACATTTTATTGCATTAGTGCAATAAAGAACCACTTTTCCACTAAATATAGTTAAATAAAGTTTTGTTTTTTGCATGAACGTATTAAAAAAAATTAAACCAAAGTTAGTCATAGTTCTTTAAACAAGCAAGAAAGACATTGTAAAAGTATTCCAAATATATTGTTCCTGAATCAACACAAAAAAATCTATAATAATATCAAGGATAAATTAGCTAAAGAATTGGAGCTCCTCCTAAAATTAATATTTTGTCGAATTTTATTAGATGTAGAAATATCTCTTTCCTGTATAAATATGTCTTAGTGATAGAAAGCATATTTTTTTTATACAAAACGTTTGAAGTAAAAATGTATATATTAGTACTATCTCAGATATTGTATAAGTACGATGATGTTGATTTAATAAAATTTATTACACGTTTAAATTGTTTTAAATAGTTTTTATTCAATAATCTTCTCACTGATCAGTAATAAATGATTCGGAGCAAACAGACTCGATTGACAGATTGAAATGACAGATAAGCCGTTTTTTAAATTTATTTTTTTACTTATACAGAGTGATTTTTAACCTATACGCGTAAAATTAACTGCGTTTTCTAGATCTCAAAATAATAATATAATGAGAATAAGACGAAGTCTATATAAACATGAAACATATATCTATCCTAAAATGTTTCATTTTCTACATACAAGTTATGAAAGGTTACTTGTTGATGACGGTTTTTAATTAGTATTTCCCAAACGCATAGAAATAAATTAATTACATTTGGCACAATCCCATAACTTTTGGAAAATCTGAAAAGAAATCAATATATTTTGTTCAGAAGCGGGTAAAACAAGGGGGTACATAGTGTTTAAAAAATACGAAAACTTTTTTATGTATATTTTTTTGATAATTTCATAGCAAAAATGAAAACACAAAGAAATTTTACGTGAAAAGGTACTCTTCTTAAAATTCAATATCAGCAACAGTTTTTAAGAATAATAGATTTTAAAATGTCATTAAAAATCTATGGAATTGAAACAAAATTGCTCTAAATGAAAGCAAATAAACAATTTTGACATCAATCAATATTTATATAAATGAAAATGTTTACTTCATTATTTCATGTGATACATTTTTGCAAACTTGAAATATTTCAAACAACAAAGATGCAATTTTATCTGTATTTCTTTTTGTGTATCTATTTTTTCTTAATATTACGGTCTAAAACAAATTTTCTGGTTTGAATATGAAATTTCAAATAAAAAGAAGAAATACCTTTCTATGTTGTGCTAACACATATAGTTACTTATTTATTTAAATTACTAGATCTTTAGAATTCTACATTAAATATGATAACACAGTATTTTACATATAATATAATATAAAATTATATAAGTTCAATTATATTATTAATGATATAAATTTTAAAACAAAATATACACGCATAAACTGATGAAAATTAGGGTAGCAGGTATTACATGTTCTATTTGTTACTCATAATGCAGAATGATATACCTATAGAAAACTAATAAGCTATGTTAGTGTAATGGTCTTTTGAATTATTTAACAGCTCAACCTGTTAGATATGATTTATGAGAGCACAGTACTAAAGTTTTGCTTTTTCACAGTGAAGTTGAATTAATTTATAGGTCTCACATATAAAAACTGTTCGAACAACGTTTCTGTTAATGGTGACCTAAAAAGATATTAATAATGTCAAAAGTATCAAATATAACGGCAAAATAAGCTAATCTGATATTAATTCTATTGTTAATTTGCTTAAACATCACAAAATAGATCCAAAATTAAATAAAAACAAAATAATTGTAAAAATATATGTAGGGTATTCAGAAGGCATAATAAAGACAGAAAATCGAAAAAAAAAGTTTTTCTACAAAACTGTTAAAAGTGGACTATTTAATTGTCATTTTTGATGTTAAAAATGTCATTTTTTGACACACGTGTTAAAAGTAAGTTACTTTTAACACTAGTGTTAAAAATAAATCAAAGTTTATATAAATTTTGTTTTGAAAATTAATAAAACATTTTAACAAACGCATGAAGAACTTTTTATTTTAAATAAGTACAAAACATTTTAACTAGTTATTACTATTAACATTTATAGTAAAATTAGAACAATTTGAAATTGTAATTCCCTGCGGAGTCATCATACTTAAGTTGGTTTTACTGTCAACATGTGTGACACATCTATTTTCTGTAGAAATACTACTGGTAGTACTAGTGGTCTTGCTAGTAGTTGCAGCAGTAGGAAGTATTTGGCACGCAATTTCCTTCTACCGTCGAAGATTTCCATCCTCCATGTCTCTTGATGGTAGTAAGATTTGCACCAGAATCTGCTAACAATGTCTCCGATGAACGACGAAAACAGTGTCCGGTGTAGAGTTGAGGATTTGGTAGATTCAAGAACTCTGCAATGTCGGCAGGCATTTTACCAAACATGTTAATTCCGACTGGATTCTTCACACATTTATTCTTCATATATTTAAGAAAAAGTCGTCTATGGTCAGGGTTGGGTGGCCGGAGTGCCATATACTTTCTAAAAAAGTTTAAATAGATTTCACTAACAACACTGAAAGTCCGAGGCACTTTCGTTTTAGTATCTGGTATGGTCACAACAACCGAAGTGCGAACCGAAGTATATTCGATATTGTCGATGGTCATCTGACACAATTCCTCCCGACGACACGCCCCGAAGACACCCACTATTGCTGCGACTTTCATCATCAGATACTTTTCGTCTTCTGCTTCTGTGAGAAATTTGTCGATATGCGTCTTCGTCAAAACTTTTGACTTTTTTGCTTGATATCCTTCCCTTTTAAAAAAGCAATAAGTTTATAATGTTTGCTTATATCTTGATCTTGCTTTATTTTTAACATAGTTTTGATCATGGAATAATTTGACCACAGCGTTGACGATTTCCATATCTTGGCGTTTTCCTCAAAATATGCCAGTAAAACACTTTCGTTAGATTTCCCAGGGACCTTTTTAATGTTGCACCATTCCGAAAAGCGTCTATAAGCGATTTCGTACTGTTCCTTTGATTTCGCCGGCAGTAATTCCAATGTTGCTCGACTAGCGGCTTCTTCGATTTCAGCAGGGATGGATTCGTTACGCTCATTATCGAGATTATTCATTATACTTATAATATTACTAGAAAATGCTGTCAATATGTTTGCGTTTTTTCCGTAACTAACAACAGCACTGGTTGCTACGAAAATTTTGGTTCATAAACATTGCGATCTGAGTTTTTTGATTTCTTATTTTTATTGAGTTTAAAGTTCTTCCGATTGTTTTGTAGAAAAAATAGTGTATGATATACGTGTTAAAGGTGATTTTATTTTGTTCGTGGAGTTAAAAAACTCGCTACGCTCGTTTCTTAATCATCTTCACTCACAAAATAAAATCTTACTTTTAACACGTATATCATAAATAGCTATTACTCGACCTTTCAAAAGATAAACAAATCATCCTATAACAATCGATAACACCACGCTCCTGGTACGCTACAAATATTCTCACAACTATTGAAGTTATATAGAAGTCCAGCAGCGTTGCCAGGACCACATGCATTTTTAAGCTATTCATTAAGCGTTTTGTCAAGTTCCGACGTAAAATTCATTCATGTCCTCGTAATGCAAGTTCAAAAGCTCCGCAAAATTTAATACAGTAAATAATTTTGTATAAAACATATCTATTATGTTTCACCTTTTCGTTATGTTCTTGAAAGCAGAATCAAGTTGAGCTCGTACGTTGATATTCCCAAATAATGCAAATCGGATTTAATTATAAATATGAATCAGAATCAAATCCATTACTCACAATCGGTAGGTACCAAATAACACAGACACACACGGAAGCACATTATTAAAATGTCTTTTACAAATTTTTCTACGGTTCTGTTCAGCAGAGGACAACCGCGGTATTTCAGTACTTCACTTTAGCCAACTTGACTTGCATTTTTATTTAGGTAAATAGCAAATTCTGTTAATAATTATAAATTACACTGGCGACACAAACACGAAATTTACCAACCTCTACCATGCGAAATCGTGAAAATTTAACTGATGGATGTGGAATGTGGATGAAGAAGAGAGAGAAGTCGGACCGTGTGCATCCGTTCCTGATGCAGTCGACGTCGAGCACGCCTGTATAGGACCCGAACGTTCGACTTATTTTGCCGGTAACGTAACGTATTAAACGGGAATTTGAAAAAAAACAATTTCCTGGATGCCCTAAATCATATTTTTTGACACGAGTAAACTAAGGTTTAAAACGTAAAGGACACAAAATAATTGGGCATCCTTAAAACGGCGAACTATCTTACTAATTTATACACACGTGATAATAACTTTGTAAATTTGGAATTAAGAAAGTGCATTTTAAGTTAAAGCCTGCTAAAGGAGCCGCTTACGTTCAAATAGTATCAGGCGATGAAGTACGAGTCAGGCAAAGGCAGAAGATGTAAGGGAAGTCGGACGGTTGCAATGCGCCTATCAGAATGACCGAGTTGACTTACATCTAGCGTTGCCTCTTAAATTCAAAAAATGTTAACCTAGTGAGTATTGGATTTTATTTTACTATTTATGTAATTAAATGTGAATGGTTTATTTTGATCCGTTGGAGTCTTGTAATTTCAATATTAAATATTTTTATGTTGAATTTGATTTTTTTTGATTAATTACACTATAGGAAAATATTTAAATTTGGCAACGTCGCATCAGGCTGACACCGAGTTGAATTGTCGCCAGCGATCGGTGACAGTCTGAAAAGGGGATTTAAATAGTGATTTGAAAATATTTAAATGCATTTAAATTTTACATTATGGCTGAATCATCCTGTATAACTGCGTAGTGTTAAAAACGGAAAACCAGAATAAAGAAACGAAAAAATACAATCGAGAAAAAAAGGTAGTAGCTTGAAGCATATTTTTTCGGCATTATATCGATCCTGCACCGTTCTCAGAGCCTGTAGGCCAAAACAGCGAACAGCTTCAACAAATTAGCTTGTCTCAGTTTGTCTTTTCACAAATTCAATTAACACTCTTGTGTTTATTATAAACCAACTGGGTCTTTGGC
This sequence comes from Monochamus alternatus, assembly GCA_037114965.1. Taxonomy (NCBI): domain Eukaryota; kingdom Metazoa; phylum Arthropoda; class Insecta; order Coleoptera; family Cerambycidae; genus Monochamus; species Monochamus alternatus. Next base: position 114,471,860 of record CM073426.1, read on the forward strand.
CATCGGATGAGGCTATGTATGGAATTTTTACATCTCTATATTAAATTATCTAATAATATATCATAAGGAAACAACGAGAAATGCAATAAAATATTTCCTTCTATTTTTTTCTTTGGACAAAAGTTTATCATTTTCTGTTCAATGCCTGGCATTAACTTAATAAAAAATATAATTAAACAATAATTGTAACGAAAAATTCTTACTAATAACGGTTGTCGGTATCACAGGTTTATTCAACAGGAATATGTATTTTGCTTGTTTGTTAGAAAGCGCCTACTGCCTGTACCATAACTTGGTGTACACAAACAATTGAAGCATACATTGTTTATCATTCGGTTGTTTGCCGAGTGTAGGTAGCTAAATCTTGAAATTGTGTATATATTCTGCGAATTACATTCCTGATGTAAGATAGTTTTGTCCCAACAGCTATATAAATGCTGCAACGTGTTACATTTACTAGGAATACTAGGTGAATCGGCAAACGTTGTTTTGCCATATGAATTATTTCTACTGAATACTTTGGCAGTTAAATAAAAAATAACTAACTTATTGTAAGTGTGTGGAGATGTGGTATATGATTAAAAGAGGAACGGAGCACTGTGAACGATGACGGCCTATAAGAATAACAAAACACGAAGCATTCATTTTTTGAATTATTTCGCGTGCCTGCAATTTTACTTGTTTGACGGTCCAAATTAGCCCCTTTACGTCTTGTTGGCATTGTTCACTGTACAAAAAAATAGCCATATAGTAAAATAATAGCCGTTGTTGGCGGGAGCTCGTGACACGTGTTGCGTACTTTTGAGGTTATGTAGATCACTTAATTAACTAATAATGAGAAATACACTTAAAATTAATAATTTTATTAATTATTGATAAAATAGGAAATAAGTAATTATGGCCCAGCAAATTAATAATAAATTTACTTGAGAATTACACTTAGAAGGTAAAATGATAATTGCAAACGTCACTATTACGCTCGATTCATACACAATAATAATGGTCGAAAACTGTGTAGGGAGTGAGAGAAGGCTTATTGTGAGAGATACAGGAGACCGGCTTCGTTCTCATCCCTACTCCGTGCTGTTTACTGGGTGAGAAGTGACACCGGTAGATGCTTGGCGGGGATAACTGATCTAGTGATAATCGATCAATCATCGACCAGGGTTAAAAATGATTAAATTACTAAAATGGTTATTAAAAAATATGGGCTTGTAATAGAAGGACGAAAATTAAGAGTTGTATGTACTTTTTAATGCCACATCATAAAAAAATAAAAATAAAAATTTTTGTCCAAAAAATAAAAAAAATTGTTTGGGGTGGACCACCCCTATCACTTAGGGGTATGAAAAATAGATTACGACCGATTCTCAGACCTACCGAATATACATAATTATAAAATTTCATAAAAATCGGTCAAGCGGTTTCCGAGGAGTATGGCGTCTAAAACTGTGACACGAGAATTTTATATATTAGATATACGTTTCTATTTATGAGAGGCTTATTCACTGTCTTACGGTGACGGCCCATTATGATATTTAAAAGACTACTCGATGGTGCTCTTTTTAAATAAAATAATGGCATTTTTGTAGCACTTGCGGTTATATAATAATTTTAGGGGGACTTTTATGAAGTTACCTTGTATCTGTCCCTAATGGTATTCGAAATACTTTGATTCTACCCTAATAAAAATGGGTGGAAATTTCCATTTTTTACTGTATTAGAAAGGGATTTTAAGCTAATATAAATCAAATCTCCTACAATTCCTATCAATGAAGTCATATGTATGTTCTCTAATACCAAACATCTAGGTATGCTAATGAATGAGTCATATTTAATTCATTGACAGGCTGTCACTTTTGTCATTGTCGATATTTAACTTCAAATAATTTTAATTTTTATAATAATTTTTATAGTTAGATATTTGATTCATCTTAAAGTAGGCCACCTGAAGAAGCAATCCTAAAAATGCAGAAATAGGTCAAATCTCATCTATTGTGGTTGAATTGTCGTGTTCCCACTGCCAAAAGTGAAGTTAGATATTTATAGAGTGTTTTATTAAAGCAGGTTAGTAAATTTAGATAGATTAATGTATTTAGGTAATTATGGAATAGAGCTTTGTCTGTGGAATTGTTCATTAGCATACCTAGATGTTTGGTATCAGAGAACATACATATGACTTCATTGATAGGAATTGTAGGAGATTTGATTTATATTAGCTTAAAATCCCTTTCTAATACAGTAAAAAATGTTACAAAAGCTAATAATAAGGAATATATGGGTAGATATTGTGGGTGTAATTGAACGCTGGTTGGGGCTTTTGTCCACAGAGTAGTTAGTTTCACACAATATTGTTAATACCTAAAAATATATGAAAATTTCCATGTTTACTTATGCTTTTTTACGTAATATTTACTGGAAAATTTTAATTTACATTGTATATTAACGAATGATGTGTTTTTACGTAACAAAATTAGAAAATTTCAGGAATAGTGTGGTAATACAATGTACGACAATGGAACTATTTACGTTTACTAAATTTATTATGAAATTATACATGTGATTTCTGTTGTACATCGCAGAGGTACATCAACCTAACCTCTAACCTACTACGTTTAAGTTGTGTTATTAACGTGTAGTAGACAAACATATATGGTTCATTAATAAGTTCAATTTTTGTGAGATATTCGTAAAATAGTAAGTATAAGATTATATTTTGTTATGTGTGTACTTGCAGCTTGTGCCAGTTTAAATATTACACAGTTCATATATATCATAGAAACTAAAACGGTACTTTGTTTGGATGTTTGCATCAAAATTATGCCATTACATGTAACTCACTATACAACATTCATTTCAGGCAACATATTTATCTTTATAACAGTTGCTTACAACAGATATTAATATTAGTTACGTTACTTATAAATTTACTAAAATTCGAGCTAAAAATATTTATTATCACACAAATATACGTATATCTACAAGTATTTTAAAAACCAAAGAATATATACTGATGTTTCAAGAATAATTATGTAGTATTTTCGGCAAAAATATTCAACATATTTTCTAATGCGAACGATATACCTACATTGCAATACATTTTTAGATGATGGGTGACCAATACACTTCTACAGATAATAGTTGTAATATCATATAACATAATATAGAATTCTATATCTTTAATATTACAGTGTACTTATTTCATTTACAAAATTTTTATCAGTGTATCAAAAAAAGTTGTTTCTCGATAGCCTAATTCAAAATTGGTTATCTTATATCGTATCAACTGAAATGTTGATATTCAAAAGACAGGTAAGGTGATTCCTATCATTTGTTACAGGTTTTCTAAAAACTGTTGAATTTTACGTTGAAAAGGTGGTGAAAATTTATTATCGAATTTGCTTAATTTCAAGCTGCCAAAACTTGGTTCTTCTAAATGGAACGCCCTGTATATCCGCAAGAAACTAGATTATTGTAATAGTTAAGAAGTCCTCCTAAAATTAAGCATATAATCCAAATATTCCAAAACATACAGGGTGTTGCATTTAAAATAAACAAATAGATGGCGATTTCCGATATAACCGAAAGTCTACAAGAATGGCATTATTTTATTTAAAGATAGCACCACGGAAAACCCCAATGCTTACATTTTCCTAATTGAAATCGAAGTTGTCCCGCAAGACAGCCTGTATAATAGGATCCCAATGTCTCTGTACCGTTTTATTTTTTTTTTGCAGAGAAAAAATTCGGGAGAATAAAGAAAAATATATATTTTGAGAGGGTCCCGAGATGATTAATTTTTGACCGTCATAAAAATTATAATTGAGAAAAGTTTTGTTTCCAACGAAAATGTTCTTTCTTCTCACATCTGGTTGTTGACTTCATCATAAAATGTGATGCAGCTTTAAAAAATTTAAAAAAATACGAATAACTTTTTACACCTTTTTCTTGTATCAAGTAAATAAAATATTCCTCTTATGTACAGACGTATGTACATTTTAGTTCGTATTTGTATACTGAACAATTAAATTTAAAATATTTCGTTGTCTATCGTTTATTTACAAAGTACAGTAAATATAAGTTTACAAAGTATAGATTAAACAATTCGTTACCTTCCTACTTTAGGATGAGAGTGTCTCGACACAAGATAAAGTAAATTCACGCGGATAATTATCATTTACATAAGCCGGTGTCTATCGAGTTCATTCACAGCTAACAGAAGAGAACTCATTATTCAAGCGGACAATTAATTAAAGCAGATAGATGTCGAAGCAGATATGCGAATGATTGCTTAACTACCACTGTGTATTGTATGTTTAAAAAATACAGAAGGCTGTTATAGAATGATGTTTAAAAAATCTGGGGACAAGTTTAAAAATAAGAAAACAAGTTTATACAGGGTGTCCCAAAATAAAAGGTCATACCATTAACCACATATACTTCGGACAAAAATAATGCGACTTTCCTTATGACATTTTTTATTTGGGCGCCCCTGTTTCAATATACAGGGTGTTAAAGTTACATTTTAAAAAAACTATTTTTGTTAATAATCCCATTGTTTTGTAAGATACACACTTGAAATTTTGCACGTACTTTTATCTTATTCCGGCATACTTTTTATTTAATTTTGGTGAAAAAAATCGAAGGGTGAATGAAGGTAACTGAGGGATGCAGTACCCTTTATCCCCTGCAATTATTTCTAAGTACGCCTATGCAGATTTTTCTTATATCAAACGTAGGATTTTCTTCTGATCACTTTATCTCTTTTGTAATTTTTTGTTTAAATGCACCGTTTTGAAGAAAAACGGCAATTTGTAGTGCCCATCATTCACTATCATTTTCAAGTGAAACTGAAATTTTGTGGATATACCTATTATTACAATACCTTGGCAACTTAGCAAATCGTAATACTTACTGAATGAATAATTGATAATTAAAATGGATAATTTTAAATTTAATAAAATGAGGAATACTTATGAATTGAAAAAATAATATGGCATTAAAATCTGTAATACAGTTCTCGTATCAACCAAAAAATAATAGTCTTGTTTAGTAATAGTAATAATGAACGATCAACATAATAATTTTTTACCTAAATAACAATATTAGTCTTAAATTTCGTGCCAGTAACAAAAAATAGAACTTAGAGTGAACAATTTTTGTAACATTGATTTTTGCCATACAGGGTACAATTTAACATATAGCAAATTGTTTATTTTTATTTTATTTGGTTAAATAAATGTGTATTAAAGTTAGAGTTTAAATTAAATGTTGGAAATGCTTACCATGTGCATTAATACATGCTATAGATCGCTTTCGCATTTGTCTTCTTTGTTCGGAATATCCCAGATGCTTGGCGTATTGTACCTGGTAATACCAAAGTTTACAGAATAAATATATATTGTTTCACTCTCGAACACGCCCGCCCTACCAATTCCGCCCTCCTCACCCGCCTCGGGGACGGTTCGGTACCCAGGAGCCTACACGGTGGCCGACGCTAGAACTATAACGTGTTGAGAGCGGTCGATATAGTGTGAGACAAAAAACCTTGAATCTGTTAGTGTTTATTTTATTTTATTTTTCTTATAAAAATGCCCGTGATATATTGTACTGTGGTTGATGTGTCCTTCTCCATTGTTTAAGGTATGTGTTTTATATATCATCAACTAATATAAAGAAATAGGTCACAATTTAAAATTTTACGCGGTACGCCGATAAAAATTAGAATCTTCATTTGAAAGATTGTCCTTATCAATGCTATAAAAATATTAGAATTTGAAGTAAACATTTTTCAAATGAAACATCAAACACTGTTTTTGTATGAACCAACAAGTAAGTTCTTTGTGGTATTTATACTGGTATTTATTAAAAAAGTGTAATATGCAATAATTATGTAAGCAGGTACTTAATTGTGTCACGTAAATGTTACATTCAAGCATTTTTGGTTCAAGCAGAGTGTCTGATAATACCAAAACTATTTTGGCGCCAAAATTTCAAGATGAGTGATAACTGTGCACAAACAGTATACAGTATGCGCCAAAAGTATGGAATATATTCAATAAAAACGAAACAATTATTTTTTGGGAAAAATCCTCGAACAGGTGGATTTTTAATTTAAAAAATACAAATATTTAGGGTAAAATGCGATTTTCAAATGTCATTTGTTTTCGAGTAATGACGTTATCGATTTTCTTTAAATGACGGCACCATATTTTTTTCCTTAATTCTGAAAGATCGTTTAATTCTCTATCAGACAGTACTAAAATTTTGCCCTCTTACATAGGATAGTTTTCGAGTAAATGACGATTGAATGTTAGAAAACGTAAATTTTGTCCATAAAAAAGTAACAATTCTGAGGTATGTAAAATAAAATACAATTGATTAAATTGTATACTTAAATTAAATGTTCGAATTGCTATCCACCAACTTCTTGACAATGCGCAAGTCTGTGAAGAAATTCTTCTTGCACATTATGAATGATTTCTGGGGTAACTCTGCGTATTTCGCCGAATGCGATTTTGAAGTTCTTCTAAATTACGTGGTTTATTAATGTATACTTTTGACTTCAAGTATCCCCATAAAAAATAGTCATTCTATCGGTCCGCGTCTGCCGATCCACCTCCCAGAAAAACAGTTGTCCAAAAAATCTCGTACAGGACGCCCATAGTGCGGAGGTGCACCATCTTGCTGAAACCATATGGTATCGTCAGGAATGTCAGGGCCATTATCGTTAGGAAAAATTACTGCAAGGGCTAGAACAAGGTCATTTTCTAGAAACTCTAAATATCTTTGTCCTGTAAGGGTTCCTTCAAAGAAGAAAAGCCCTACTATTCTGTCCTCAACTATTCCAGTCCACACATTTAATTTCTGAGGGTGTTGGGTATGTGCCTCTGCCATCCAGTGAGGATTTTTCCGACTCTAATATCTGCAAGTTTGACGGTTTACTGTACCATTCAGACCTCATCTGAAAAAAGTATTTGCCGGTGTAAATTTCTATTTCCTTGACATAAATCCATTAGAATTTCGCAAAAGTGTAAGCGGCGATCGGGATCATCTTCATTGAGTTCCTGCACAAGTTGAATTTTGTAGGGATGATATTTTTCCTTCCTCAAGATACTGTGCTCTGACTAGTGCCATTGTTTAATGCAACCAATCGTGAAGAATTATGAGGATTATCCACCATACTTATCAAAATGTTCTGTTTCTGATTTTCATTAATGCTTGGACGTCCAGGTTTTGGAATATTTACAACATTGCCAGTTTCTCTAAATTTAGACTCTACCTTACTGACTGTTGATTGGCTGATAGGGCGATCTGGATATTTTCCATTAAATAAATCGCAAACTTTCTACTGAGTTCTAGTCATATTCCGCATCCTATAAGAATTAAAATTTCAATTCTTTGAGTAACAGTTAAATGTGCCATAATACTTTAAATTGAATAATAATTTCTATGTCGCTTACAATACTTATTAGAAAGTCGGTGTGACAATGACACTTTGCAAAGATTTTCACCTACGTGATCCATAAAAGAACTATGGAATTCGAAAAACTAAACTTGATAACGTTTTTGCTTTATTTTAATTGATTTACGTTTTCTAACATTCAATCGTCATTTACTCGAAAACTTTCCTATGTAAGAAGGCAAAATTTTAGTACTGTCTGATAAAGAATTAAACGATCTTTCAGAATCAAGGAAAAAAATATGGTGTTGCCATTTAAAAAAAAATCGATGACGTCATTACTCGAAAACAAATGACATTTGAAAATCGCATTTTACGCTAAAATATGCATTTTTTAAATTAAAAATCGACCTGTTCCAGGATTTTTCCCAAAAAATAATTGTTTCGTTTTTATTGAATTTATTCCATACTTTTGGCGCATACTGTATTTATTCAGTAAATATTGGTAATACATTCCACTAATGTAGCTTTATTCGTTATGTGGATAGAATACACCAAATGCCCCCAAACTTAAAAATCGCATGGATTTAAGTCGGGTGATCGGGGTGGCCAATAAGTAGGCTCGCCCTGATCCAATTTCCTTGGAATGTAAGATTTAAATAGTCTCTTACATGGAGACTAAAATGAGCAGGTGCCCGTTGTGCATAACTCGTAAAAAATCCAGGTATGTTCGTCCATTTAATCTTCTGGGCAAAATGAAAGGTCCAACCTAACAATTTTCAATAATTCCTGCCCATATATTGACTGAGAACTGCTGCTAGTGTCGCTATTCATGAATAATGTATGCATTTTCATCCGCCCAAAAGTGTTCATTGTGAAAATTGAAAACACCGTTTCTGGTAGATGAAGCTTCATCCATGAAAGAAATTTAAAAAATCCGATATTCTGCATATTTTCTAATCCATTTGCCAGACGCCTTGTACCTACTTATTGCAGGATTTTGTTCAATCGCTTATAAAACATTTTCCTGATTTTCCATTGTTCGTGCAATTCTATGCTCCCCATAATTTACAAAATTATCTGTACTTTTCCCGTTTCTCTCAAACGTCTATGAACATTCGAAAAAGAGTTTGCACAAAGTAATTGCTGGTCAGGGAATACATGTTCATGGAGACGCCTTGCTTCATTCGAATTTCCGTTTGCTTATACCTATAAAATGTCTGTCAGCGAATTCTTCAAAGGAATAATTCACTAACTTAAACACTTCAAAAACAAGTCACTCGACACTTTGTAGTTGGCTTTTCTGTTTAAGTCTAACTTGGAATTTATGACAAACTGACACATGACATCTAGATTATTGTTTTTTAATAAGCATTCCAAAGTTGGTTTATTGTAATGATTAATAAATTAATTTTTATCTCGATATCTCAGGAGGAAAAAGTCCAAGTGACACTTTTTAAGAAGAATTAATTTGGCTTTAAGAGGGTGATGCCAATTTGTCCAAAAATCTGTGCCGTATAATTTTATTTGTTAAAGATGAGTAATTAACAGCACGAACGCCAGATACTATTATATTGTCAGAGAAATTTATACACGTAAACGTAGCCCATCACCATACACTATTGTGTACCTACTAAATCTCATTTCAATATCTCTATCGATTTTCGAGAAATCAAAAATTAAGACCAGTATTTAAGACACCCTGTATCTCGAAAACCGAGACATTTCCGGGCTCATGTTTATATAAAGTTCTTATTTTTCAACATAGAACCTGCCTCTAGATTTTCTTAATATTATTCTGTAACACTCTGTATATTAAAAACAAGGCTTGTCTTTTATAATTACCGGTTTTTAACATCGGCGCATTCGCCATTTTATAAAATAAATTCAAGCAATGAACTTTCAATGTCCTTCGTACATACAAAATATGACTTTTTTCAGATATTGACCTTAAAGGAGAGAACGCACAATGAGGTCGAAGTCTAGGCGCATCGCGCACCCGTCTGTGCCGAGCTGATCATGGACTTTTACACAATCAATGGCATATATAGTTATCTATGCGCTCCCGATTTATTCTACTGTACTATTTATTAGCTCTTTTATTTGACGCGAATGTCGGTCTAAGAATTCAGACATTTTACGTCATGCCGACGTTAAGCAATTATTTTTATTGTCAACGTAATTTTCGATATTTGGTCGCGTTAAAAACAATCAATTTTCGAAATTTAGTGCAATATATAACGCAGACTTTTAGTGTAGTATATAGTTTTATTACTCTCAGTTGCAGTTTCTTGAATATTTTGATGAAAATATAATTAGTAAATCGGTAGATAGTATGCTGTGCATTAAAACAGTTTTTATTATTTTATTCGAATACGGTGCGTTGTATAATAAAAGGTTGAGGGAACTATTTACTTCAGAATTAACAGAGAATTGAAACAAAAGAATATTTTAAGAAAAGTCAGTGGCGTACCATTTTATTCTTCAAAAAAGTTCAATGGCTTTCCACTACACGCGCCACTGGTAAGACTAAAAAATAACTGCATTAAAATGTATACGCCTTCCATAGCTATCAACACTTCTAAAATTTCATTATAATATCTACAACCGTTTGAAGAAATTTAAGTTTGTATCTTTTTTTCCATTAAATTTTAACACGCTGTATAACCGTAACGAAGCCTTTTTGGACCATAGTTGGGCAAACTAGTATTATTTTTCATTGTAGAATTAATGGTTAACGTATGGCGGTTTACTTTCAGGATACCCATTACAACGAAAGGTTTCCAAGTTAATAAAAAATTATTATAAAAATTTCGAAATGTTTGACACTCTATATCTCGGAAACTTTTAGATATAGATTATATTTGGGTAAATATCATTTATTTTGACTGTACAATCACCCTTCTAAGGATGCCAGTAATACCTGAGTATAATATATAATAATAGTCATAATGTTATTAATAGTAACAATAATAATTGTTATAAATATTTATGGTAATAATTTACAATCCGTACATTGTAAAAAAAATTGCTGTGTAAGCGAGATTTTCCAGTGTGTAATTTATGATGTGTAAAAATTCCGTGTTAATAGTTTTACACACTATGGCTTTTTTGTACGTTTTACACAAAATGTGTTAAAATTACTAGTATTATAATAAAATATACTGAATTTGTGTAATATTTTCCAGTTGTGTGTTAACAGTACACCATTTTGTGTAAACTTAACACGCACACAACTTAATAATTGTGTTCTATATCCCTACTCCTGACTGATTGAGCACAACTGCGCAGCTGCAGTATATCAGCTGATCCAACACACATCACTACGTCACAATATGACAATATGACATGACCAATGTCATGTAGCGGTGTTGTGTACAAATAGGAACATAATTAACAAATTAAAAAGATAAATGAGTCTTCCATATCAATATCTATTATTCAATAAAATTAACATGATAATGTGTAAAGCCTACACCTTCAATGATACAAATAACACATAAATGTGTGAAAGTTACACATGACATTTGTTATAACACACACAGTGGATTGTGTTAAACCTTTAACACACTGCTGCATACAGAGAAATGTGTAAAAATATACAGAATTCCGTGTGGACCTAGTAACACAGTATTGTGTTCTATTGTGTTAAAATGTGTAATTATTTTTTTTACAGTATATAAAATTAAACACATTTAACAGATACACAATAGGTCTAATTTTCATAAAAACTGAGTAAGAAACAACACAGTATAATGAAAAATTATCACTATTTGGAGTTTATTACAACACTAAAATTACATAAAGTAACTCATTACTGATTTAAATTGTATACATATTGCGAAAAAATAACGAAATAGATTGATAATATAACTCAATTCTGTGTTTGGAATAACACATAGTTTAGAAAGCTAACTCAAAAATTGTTCAATGTTACCCCTAAAAGATTTATTTAGCTAACAAATAATTGAGTGAACATTACATGAATTGTGTTGTTATTTTAACACAATCGAGTGTGGACTCGTTTTAACAACCATTTGTGTTGATTTTGAGTGAAATTTTACTCAAATTTCAATCAATTTGACAATTAGACACCTTATGCTAGATAACTCAAACATTTTTGTGGTATAACATAGTATCTCCAGTATGTCCCATAAAAAATTTCAAATTTAACAATTTTCATAAATTAATTATGAGTACAATTTGGCAATTTGTGTGATTTTGATTTATTAAACTACTCGCTATTAATGTTTCCTACTTTGCACTGAAAACTCCTGTGCAACTTCATAAACTCAAGTGTATATTAAAGAGCCACATTATAGCTATTAGTTGCATGCGCATAATAAGGGCAGTTCTATTTCAAACTTCAAGAACCCTTTTACCGAACCTTTGTTCAAGGGCTGTAGTTTGAAACAATGTCCTACCTAAGCATCACAAAGCTTTGATACTAAAAGGAGCTGAATGTATAATCAAGCCTTTGATTGCATTTAATGATACTGTCACATTTTTATAAAATTGCTCCACTCCACCTGAACTTCACCGGTTTCTTTCGTGGGGGCAACCCCTTTTAATAAACGAAATGGTAGAAATATATAAAAGGGCATTTAATTGATTAATCCGTTTCAGTGATGAATGGGTCATTCGAAAGGAGAAGAGAGGAAAATCTGTTTCAGAATTTGGAAGAGTATCTATCTTATTAGACCTTGCCAGCCGCTAAAGGGCAGCAAATGAGAAAGTTTTATTTAAGTAAATTTAGTTGTAATTTAATTTAGATGGTACGGGGTAATTTTTGCAGGTCTTTGGCCATTTAATTTTTAAGTTATTCAAAGCCAGTTAGAAATTCCATTAAACTGGGAAAAAATAACTTTGGTAAGCTCCTTCGGAAAATACTTTATACATCTTAAAGATATTACTGTTTTGGTATGAAACTTTGATTAAATTTTATAAAACGGTTTTTCGGATCTAATCCATTTAGGTATTAGTATTTTTCTTGGCAACTATATGATAAAGGTGGATTATTTGATTTTCTTATATAATTTTTACTGATGCTATTTGAGAAATATGATTTATTTTGTTATTATCCAATAATAATTAATTACAGTGGTGAAGCGTGAAATCTTTTTATGGATACACATCGAGAATAAACAATTCCAATGGGCAAGAAATATTAAATATTTTTGTAAAATTATCTATGGTATGTTAAATTCACAAACTTGTCACTTAAAAATAATAAAAATGTTTATCTACAACGATCCTATAAAATCTTTATTATACATTTGTTTGTCAATAATATTCACTATTCACTAGTTTCAAAGAATCAGGAACTAACAAACCAAAAATTCTCCGGTGTCAGCAATTGAACCTGAATCTCCTGTGTAAAAGCCAAACGCTATCACTATAGTATATCATTTAAGAAGTCGAAAGTTTTCTAAAAGTAAGGTGTATATTATGTCATGTTCATGTTATGAGTGTCAAAATATTGTAATGTTTTCTGTAAAAACTTTATTAAAATATTGTTAATAGTCGTGGACACAGTATAACATTCTACTTGCCGTCATCTCACCCTCGTGAGTCATCCTTATATGCTCGTTGAATAATATACTATTATTATGCACTTTATACAAAATATATTAAAAAAAATAAACATATTGAATAAAATGAAAAATACGAAACAATATTGCACGAAATAAAAATATACAGATATAGATATAACATAAGATTTAATTTTTTTTTAAAAAAGCAATTCGAGTCGACAGGTTTTAGTCGTAGCAAAATGTTCAATGCTTGCGTTAAATTTAAATCAGGCCACTTCTGGAAAATTTTAAAATTCAACTTTTTTTTGGAAAAAAGAAGAAAAACAAATGTCTTTAATATAAACGATTGGATCTCTTACATCTGTCATCTTATGATATTTAATTTTTATATTACACCCACAAAATGTAACGCACAATTTAAAAGATAATAAAAATGCTGACATTAGGTCAAGTGCGTAATCTAGACTAAATAAAAAATATAAACATCAGACAGCAGGACAATATTTTGCTCGTTGACTACGGTCTACGGTAGACAAATAAATAGTTGTCTTTTTCACCCGTATATCCAGATATATAATCTACAACAATAAGTTGTTAAAGCGATGGTGATATACGGTGCAGTCGACAAAGACAAATTCGGAAATGTTTACCCGTCACTCCCGTCGGTCTTTAATATATACCTAATTTATTCGAATTATCTTTTGTTAGCCCGTCAAGTAATTAATTCGATCCGATGCTGTCTTTTTTTTTTTGGCCGCTAACACAGTTGGAAAATGCAATACAATATTTTAGGTAGACAATGTCTATGTTTCATCAATTTAAATTACTTAAAAACTTTTAGGTATTTATTAGCCAGAGTCCCTAGACTATATATTGAAAATTCAAACTTATATTTCAATGTTGACGATAGGGATTTTGCTGCAAAATGGCGGTAGATTGTGGTGCTTTCAATCTAAGCTCCTATTTACAATTTTTCAAGAAATTTGTGATACTGTCTTTAACAGAAAGAAAAGATTGTATCTCCACTATAGTTTTTTAATTCTTGTAATAGATAAAACTATATTAACTGGAATACGTGACCTCTAAAATAAAATTTCCATCTGTTTCTCGTTTCAGCTTATAATAAGGAAAATGGTTTTCATCCAAGGAGAGCATAAAATAAAACCTTTAATATTATTTTACGGCAGACAGCTAAACTCATACTGTACATCTGTTCTATTTTATATCTGTATGAAATTAGATGTGCTGGAGGTGCAGGTTAAATGCTATGTATATGGATTACATTTTACGACACTGACATGTTATGCTGAAAAATGTATGTTTCAAGAAAGTAACTTTTCCAATCTAATGTTCTGAAAAACAATCGATAAGAAAAGGAAACAAAAGAATAAAAAGTTGAAAGAACTGCGGCAAAATATCGGGAATCGGTATCGCTATTGAAGAAGAACACTATTGAAAGTGTTTGAGCATTTAAGTAAGAGGTGCCGAACTTGTACGCATCAACAAAACAAAATTTTAAAACATTTAAATTAGAACTAGAGTAGTAAATAATGTTGTTTAAATATTTTTCTTAGAACATATTCAAGCTTGAAAACGCTTGAAACAGCGTATTTGAGACGTTGCGGTAAAAACGCTCCTCATCATTATCATTATCATTATCATTATCATTATCATTATCATTATCATTATCATTATCATTATCATTATCATTATCATTATCATTATCATTATCATTATCATTATCATTATCATTATCATTATTATTATTATTATCCCCTAAAAAGTTACAACCCTTTAAATGTAGGTAAGTACTGAAATCAAGTTTCTATGTTTTCTTAAGTGTCAAAACACCAGCTAAACTGGCAACAACGACTGACAACTAAAATGATAGGAGAGTCATAAAGTTGAAATGCTGATTTTTATTTTATTTTTTTATATGAAAGCTAGAAGATATCGTAATTTGTGTAGAGGTAAAAAAAGTTTTGATTTGAATCGGGCCATTCCAAAAAATGTATTTTTCTTCAAAATCTTTGTATAAAAAATTCTGATAATAAAGGTACAAAGGGTGTATTATATCATCTCCATACTATGAGGTGGCAACGAGTGGAATAGGTCAGCAAAGTGATATTTTAATACCTTCAATTGTTAAAATATCAATTTCCTGCATGCAAAAATTGGCGTGTTTAATTTGAGTCGGTTTTAAAATAGTCCATGGAAACTTGATTACAATATCCATTTTTAAAGAGCTGTAACTTTTTAGGGGATGCTAAAATTATTTTTTTTTACATAAATCTCCTCCTCTAAAATTGGCTTGAATCCACTGCTTCTTTTTCCTCAACTATTTTCGAAACATCATGTATATTGCTAATATACCCATCAACAAGCTGTCAAATAATTAGAATCAAGTGAAAATGATAATACGTTCATTCTGAAATATGAATAAAAGGATTTGCTATGATTTCTGAGGATACAAACAGTAAGTATATGAAAGTGTTGACACAAATAAATAAATTTAAATAGACAGATACGTTGTAGCTAGGAAATTATACCACTTATTTGTAATATTGTTGATGTGTTTATTTTTAATTTAAATTATGATTCTATGCAGAAGTAATTCGTAAAATATTGTACAAAAGTATTGTAGCAGCAAATACAAAGTAATGAAGAAACGTTGGTACTCTGATGTAGTAAAGAAACTAGTAAATTTGGCTCATATTACTAGTTTTAGATGAAACCGTATTAACGAATTTTCTAACGATTTGTATAGTATAGTATCACAAAAAAAACTAGGTGTGTGCTAAAAGAAATCGAAAATTGAGTTTTTATTTAGTATTCTGAGCAAATTTGTTATGAATTTTATATTCCAAATAATTTCTGCATGATTTTAGTACTGCTTCATCAATTCGACTGTAGTAATGTTCATCATTCACTACTCTATTGAAAATGATTACAAAATTGCAACAAATTCCTACAAAACATTTAGTACAAAAATGTGATTTTTGCCGTAACCTGGTCAAAGCGTTTATGTCGTGTTGATCAAGTCGCAAGCATGGTCGAGAACTTAATTGTGATATTTTGAGAGCAGTGGCAAAAGTCTTCTTTTGCGTTTGTACTTCAACTTACAACTAAAATATCTCCGTTATTTTTAATTTTAGCAAATAAAGTGTATTTGGTATTTAATGCTCAAATCAACAATGTAAACATATACAGGCTGTTCCATGATCGACTGTTTTTCTGTTTTGATCATTATAATAAGCAGAAAATATCACACGACGTTGCTAATCAACTGATATCGTTCAATAATAAAAACTCAATTAATTCAAAACAGACCTTGACTATCTGTTAGGAACTCTATAATAACCTTAATTAGTAAATTGTTAAAAACAATGAAAAAGTTACTTACAGATATCTGAGATAAAGAAATACACCATTAGAGGTACTATCATGTCAAGAAATTAAAACTTATAAGATAAATTATTAAATTTACTGGTAAAAATATTAGCACATAAATATTTCGACAAATTTTAATAAAGCAGCTAATATTATTTAGGTGGGAGGCCGACCAGACACTGTAAAAGCCTCAACATTAAGGCCCGGCGCAAAATGAGACGCAGCTTGGTGACGTGACGCAGCGTGAGTCACGGTGAGTTTTATGCGGGAGGAAACTGCTAGCGCGGGTACCGCACACATACGATTGCAGTTTTTACTTCGCAGGCAAGTCATATTACTGAAAAATAGCAACTGCTACTGCACTCATTGATTATCAATTTAATTCTGAATTTGATTCAGAAGACGAGTTTGAGTGCGAAATGGCATCGTGTATCACCCATATGGGTAGTAATAAAAAGTCAGTGAAAGAATTTGCCTTAACTAAAGAATTTAGTGACGATTTTGATCTCATGTAGTCTACATGGCTTGTATCGTACAAAACTTGTCGAATTCGTACAGTCTCGATTATTTTTTTTTCATGTTTTCCAACGCGCAGTGATTTCTAAAACTGCGGCAACTACACTGCGTTCCGCAGGATCACGTTGCGCCAAAACTGCGTCACGTCACGCTGCGAAGAAATATGCGGAATAACTACGAGGGTTGTCCGTAAATTAAGGTATCCAACAAGCTTCCCTAGCTTAAATCTGACAACAGCACCGTGTTCCTTTCTTCCCCCACCACTAATCTGGCTGGTCACTGCCTCGCTGTGACGGTCAATCTTGGAATCTTGGCCAGTGTTGTTAACACGTAGGGAAATTCCCTACTTGTAAGAAAAATTTGTCAATAAATTGGTTGGTAGGGAAAATATTCTTATTTTGTAGGGGAAAAAGAACTTTAACAAAATAATACGTTTCGCAAATACTTACTATTTTACTATTTAAAAGAAAATAAGATTTTATGGATCATTTCTCATATTCGTTTGTAAACAATAATATGCCAACAGCGCTTTATCTTTTATACAGAATTTTAACATTTCTAACTTGGGCTTGGTATGGCTTGGGCAGGCAGCGTAGAGAAATTTATAGTAGAGTAGGGTAGAGTTTCGTACTTCGTCGTAGGGAGACAAATTTTAAAAGATTAACATCACTTCGTCTTGGCTTAGCAGCCGTTAACGATGGAAGGAAAAATCGACGCTCCTGCCAAGTGTGAATTGCGTTCGGTGATTAGATTTTTGTGGTTTAAGGGGTCACCCCCTATTGAAATCCATCGTCAGTTGACTGATGTGTATGGACACAGAAAATGTGGTGTAGAGTTCGCAGCCGGTCGTATAAACGTGCATGACGAGGCCGGCCGCGGGCGTCCATCAGTTTCGACGAGTCAGTGACGAAATTTGAGGTGCATTTGCTTGTGGAAATCATAGACTATCCTCCTTACAGCCCTGAGTTG
This sequence comes from Monochamus alternatus, assembly GCA_037114965.1. NCBI lineage: Eukaryota > Metazoa > Arthropoda > Insecta > Coleoptera > Cerambycidae > Monochamus > Monochamus alternatus. Next base: position 114,489,671 of record CM073426.1, read on the forward strand.
GCCCCTAGTGCTATTTATATACTATTGTTTCCCAACCTGAAACAACACTTAGGAGGAATGAAATTCTCCAGCGACGAAGAGCTGAAGGCAGCCGATACCTTCCTGCGCGAGTCGGCGGGAGAGTGGTACGTTGCGGGTATGAAAAAGCTCCCAGAATGACTCCAAAAATGCATTGATCGTGACGGGGACTACGTTGAAAAATAGATAAAAGTCCAAACTTTCAGAGCATGTACTTAGTTTTGCAATAAAAAGATGTTTACTATTTGAAAAAACATTGGAGACTTTAAATTACGGACAATTACTTAGATTCACAAAAACTCGCCGTCTCAGTTTACGCCGGGCCTAAGAATTTGCTAGTGGCATACGAAAGACAACCATTTCTTTGTGTTCATATAAAAACATCTAAAAATAAGTTTTATAAAGCTATCTAAAGGAATACTTAATTAAATAATTTTTAATAAAATTATATTTAAAAAAAATGTTTTTAAACATTAAAGAAAATAAATAAATAGTGTTTCATTATAGGTAACTGCTGTTCCAATTATACTGATCCTATTATAATAATGTTATAAAAAACACATTGAATTATATACATGGAGTTGGGTCGCAATTAGTTATTACTTATACCTTCTAAAACTGTTTTGGAATTATTAGTAATTTTACTTAAATGCATCGGTAATTTCTAGGGAATCTCTTTTTTGACAATTGCACTCAATACATCCATTTTCTAGGAATCACCAATACTTACCAAGATAATAATAATATCTCTACCCCTTATTCTAATCAGGAGGATTAGCCCAGAAGTCGGTTACTTGTGCGGGAGAGGGGGTGGTATTTTATTATTAAGCAGGTCGCATTTGCACGGGAATGAAAAAAACCTGGAAAACTTCATTAATTACGGGGATGGTCAAACGACGACCGGTGTCAATTTCTCACATGGACCCGAGCTAAGGTTCTTCCACCCTACCATACCCGTAAAGATAATGCCAATCCTCTCCACAAGTATAGCTGATGACGTATGTATACATATTACGTTTTGAAATAAATAATAAAAATGTTATCTCTGCTTAAGGAACTTGAAATGTTAATGTTACCTTTATTATCGTTATTATTAATGATACAAAATAAAGTATTCCTTTAATAAGTTAATGGAAGTACATTGGCGTCCAGGAGTTGATGGGTACAAGAAGCAATATATTTTATATTTTTTTTTCTGATTTCAAAAATATGACAATTAAAGTGATTTATGAAAATAACAAGCATTTTGTTTTTATAATTGAAATAAATGTTTTGTAATTTTCTTAATTTTCAATAATTCGAATGGAATATCAATATCAATATGTCAAATTTTTGAAATCAGAAAAAAAGAATCATTTAAAAATTCAACAATACACATTAAAATATATTATTGTATCTTGTACCCCTCAACTTCATGCACAATATTTATTAAATTTCATTTGAATGGCTCCATCAGTTCAATAAATATAATGGATAATAGATTTTTTTACAACATTCTGTATCCCGAAAACTAAGTAGTTTTAAAAAAACATTAATTTTAAACAGTTCTATCACATATTCACAGGTTTGCCAAAATAACTTCTCTTCTTTTTTATTATTATATCTGTATTTCTATAACCCATCTCAACTATTCACTTTTTACCAACAACATTCATTTTTCACATAATAATCTACTATCCTAATAATTCCAGTTTACTCGAAAACTTTCCTATGTAAGAGGGCAAAATTTTAGTACTGTCTGATAGAGAATTAAACGATCTTTCAGAATCAAGGAAAAAAATATGGTGTTGCCATTTAAAAAAAAATCGATGATGTCATTACTCGAAAACAAATGACATTTGAAAATCGCATTTTACGCTAAAATATGTATTTTTTAAATTAAAAATCGACCTGTTCGAGAATTTTTCCCAAAAAATAATTATTTCGTTTTTATTGAATTTATTCCATACTTTTGGCGCATACTGTATTAAGTATTGCATTGTCGTTAATCGACTTAAATATAGAATATCGATCTCCGTAGACTCATTTTTGCTTGAACAAATCCTACGAAGTCCAGGGTGTTAATGAGCGACCTACATATTCGCTGGAACTAAGAGCTGAGCTCGAGAAGACACGCTGGCTCTGTGAAAGCTTTTACTCATTTTAAAAAAATTCGATAAAGTATTAATCCACACCCTGCAAGGCCTTCAAAGGACGAGGACACGTAAGCGTGGTCCATTATTTTGCAACAAAAAACCCACTGTTAAAAGCACTCCCGCGCTAAATGAAAAAATAGATCAAAGAACTAATTTATTATTTCACGTAGATGAAAGACATTTCGCTATATTGGTAATTAACATCAAAATTCCGTAGCATTATTTAATCGACAATTTTGGTTAATATTACCTTTGGTTCAGTTGCCCCCACAATGAAGACACTTTTCCGATGCTCATATAGTTTCTTTGGTTGCTGATCGAAAATGTTTATCACACCATTTTATATTTCTGCAACCGACATAAAACGCCTACTTTTTAGCAATTTCAAGAATATGGAACTCACAAGACAGTAGTTCTGGGCTGTCTAAACTTCTTCATTTCTTTTTATAAATATTTTCTTCTACCATTGGTGACATGAGGCATTGTGAAATAAAATCTTCTGGTCTAGACGTCTTACTCCTTGATGACGCTTGTTCAAATAAAACTTTCAAGGTCAAAAAAGTCGTCTTGCTTGCAGAAGATGGTGTTTTAAACTTCTTTGATCGTGATGATAGACATTTCTATGTTTCCATGTTTGGTCATCAGTAATTATTGACAATACTATTTTGGTTGTGATCCGTGGTATTTCAAAGATTTTTTACTGTATGTAGCTAGCAACCAAATTGCTGTACTTTAGGTTATATGACTACATCCATCCAATCATGAAATTATTGCAGCGGTATTTTCAGCAAAGATAACAAGATTTATTATTAAAATGTCGAATCAAAAATCAAAAAAATGTCAGATTGACAATTAATTTATTTTATGTGTAAAAAATTATCTTACTAAATACACCTCCACCCTTATCAGCCAATATGGCTTTTGTAAGACCCTTTATTTTAATCACGAGGGTTAGCACAGAAGTCGGAGACTTGTGCGGGCGGCATATTATTATTAAGCAGACCGCATTTGCACCCCGGAATGACTTACGTTGGTAGGTTCTGGATAACCTGGAAAACCTCATTAATTAAGGGGATGGTCAAACGCCAAACGGTATCAATCTGTCACATTGACCTAAATCAGCGTTCTTGCACTCTACTATATTCTCAGAGAGAGTGCCAATACTCTCCACAAGTATAGCTGTTCTACGGTCTACTGGTCACGGGATTCGAAACGGCAGAGTGGCCACATCGATTCAAATACTGACGCCTTAAATCGTTCGACTACCGACCAATCATATGTCATCATCAATCATCGTCGTCAATCATATATCATGTGTATATATATATATATATATATATATACAGGGTGAATCTTAAATAAGTATAAATATTTTAACTGCTGGTGTAGTTCGTCATTTAAATCAGTCTAGTGAAAGCCATTTTTAAAAATTTCTAATATTTACGGAGATATGAATTTTTTTAAAAAATACCCACATTTTGAGGACCGCTGGCTGATTTTTCATCCAACAACGTAATGAAACATATGATTTGTTGCGAGGTTGCCATATCTCCTCCAATATAAATATTACGTTTCCTTTAACGTAATAGTTCTATTTTAAAAATACTTGTTTTAAGCATAAGTACAGTAAAATTGGGTATGTAGTATGATACGCAGCAATATTAACATAAATTTTAACATCTGAACTAACCTTACTATACTTCAACGATTAAAAATGAATTTCCGCAAGTTCAATACTACCGTAAAATATTTAGGAAGATATTACGTGATATTACTATGTCCAATGTTCAAAAATTATACATAAACGTGCACACAAGCTTACCTGTTTGTTAAAAAATTAACTATTTAATCAGTAATCTACATTTCACAAGTTAAATGTCATTGTACACTGTTAGAAAGGGACACAAAACACAATTTCCTTAAGTTATTTTATGAAGAATAACAAAAAACTATGCACGCGTTTTTTATTTAAAATGGAAAAAATGTCAACTTTTAGCAAATTTTATTGCTATTTTCATGCATTATGTGGGGTTAACAAGTTTGACTTGGGCTTCCGATAATCTGTCATGACAGTTTGATAATAAAAAATAATATAAAATGTTACACTTGACAAAATTCGCTAAAAGTTGAGATTTTTTCTTCCTTGAAGCAAAGACATTTGTGTAATACTGGCAACACTGTGAACCACACGTTCAGTCTGCAGCACTATGACTCATAAAAGTATGAAGGGTCGGTCTAGGCCAGCGGTCCTCAACCAGTTTTCTACTGAAAAATTACGAAATTTATTTAAAATTTCACTTTTTTATTTCTGATTTTTTTGTAAAAAAACTATTAATTATGTGTTCTACACAAAACTATACTGCTGGTTAAAATATTTGTACTTATTTAAGATTCACCCTGTATATATATATATATATATATATATATATATATATATATATATATATATATATATATATATATATATATATATATATATATATGTCATGAAACATTACTAGAGGAACTCAGTGCGAGAACTCCTCTATTGCTGATCAAGTCAATTTCAATAACAGGCAATTTTAGGTGCCTCAAGGATCTGTCTTGGGTCTTGTTTGTTATTAATAAATCTTTGAAATGAAATTGCATTGTGTAATTACAAAGATCGCTATATGAATTCCATTCTGTGACTCATATTCTTAGTAATTGTTGAACTCAAACGATTCGACATTAAAATCAGCAAATATATATATATATATATATATATATATATATATATATATATATATATATATATATATATATATATATATATATATATATATATATGTCATGAAACATTACTAGAGGAACTCAGTGCGAGAACTCCTCTATTGCTGATCAAGTCAATTTCAATAACAGGCAATTTTAGGTGCCTCAAGGATCTGTCTTGGGTCTTGTTTGTTATTAATAAATCTTTGAAATGAAATTGCATTGTGTAATTACAAAGATCGCTATATGAATTCCATTCTGTGACTCATATTCTTAGTAATTGTTGAACTCAAACGATTCGACATTAAAATCAGCAAATAATTCCCATCATTTAAGGTTATAAAACAAAGTTCCTTGTTTTTACCTATTGTTTTGTTCGAAAGTCATTTTATTTTCAGTTTTTTCTCAAAATGTAGTTATATAATTGAGTTTTTAATATTATTGTGTTTTAAACTTATTTTTTTATATGAATGTTATGCTCTGTATGTACAGGGTTGGTATGTTTTTGAGGGCGGTTACGGGTAGTTCTGTCGTAGGTAAATCAAATCTGATGAACGAACACCGACCTCATTTATCGAAAAAATACAATGGCAAAAACGTCATCGCTCTATCTCTTACTGTTTTCCCCCTGTAGCTCTAAAACAATAAGAGATAGAGCGATACGGATTTTGTCATTCTTATTTTCTCGAATAAAATAGCCCAAAAAACATATAATTTCAACCCCCACATAGACTCTCCGCAACATAAAAGTTTCCAAAGTTATTCTTTTAAATGGGAGGTGGACATTAACAAAAAATGTTAGAGGCATCAATGCTTAAGGCGTATCATAATTGGGCATATTATTATGTGTGACCACTTTTATAAACAAGGAACGTTATAATTTTAACAAAATTTGATTCAGGTTAGAATAATGGAAACTTTTATGTTGCGGCTAGTGTACATTGTTACTGTAATGTTTTGTTTTTAAAACTTGCTATATTGTTAAATATATTATCATAACAAGAAATGCATTTACTATTTTTCTTGTAATCATGCCTATCATCCAACACAAACTAATGTATCCGACAAATTTGAGCTACGCCAGATTTTAAACTTTCGGACAGGCCTTTTTCATCTCGGGAAGTATCGTAACTAATTTCTTTGTAAGAGAAGAAATAAGAAACAGCAAACTACCGTATCTGAGGTTCTTTGTAGATATGATAGATCGTGTTACCATTACCTACTTTATAGTTAAACGTAACCTGTTAAAGATAAAGACGTTTGGAATCTTTAGTTGCCAAATAAAAAAAAAATAAACGCAACAGAAGAAATAAACGACATTATCAATCCTACAAGAGCACACACGCAGGTGTCCGACTCTGACCAGCTTCAACCTGTTTTCACTATGTACGTGTCAAAGCATGTTATAATTTCCAAAATTTATAAATGCGTGTCGGCGTGGGCTACCAGTTAGGAGGAAATTGTCCCTCTTTCCACCCTTCTCTATGCGTGTTTCGACGCGAAAAAACCACGCTGATAAAGGAATCTGCTTCCGCTGTGTTTCTATCTCAATTTGGGCAAAAACGTCAAATCTTCAGATAAAATGAAATCCTACAATTGGAGATTATACAATTATATACTTTTTATGAAAGATATATGCCAATCGTAATATAGGTAAGCGTTTTCATGCACTATTAGCATTAGTATATGAATTTGAAATGAATGCAAGTGATTAGCAATGGAGTTCAGTTGAACAATCGTATAATCCCTCGGTTGGCAAAAGAAAATGATAATTTAATTTTTAACTGCTACATTACGAGCTACGACAATCATTTGTAAATTATCCCCATTCTAGTACGTCGGTTAATATATTCTATTGTGGTAGATATATCATAATGATCGAATTGATTGGTTTACTTTCTACATAGACGTGTCAACGACCTCGTTGTCGATCTAGTCGATATCAAAATAGTATTCTCGTTTCAAGTGAGACTGCTTGTATTTCAGTCGTGCCTGAATATAGTGTCAAATTCTGTCTGGCAATGTAATACTGAGAATTTAGTATTAATGGGCTATACCCTGTGCTTTCGGGAGTTAAATGCATGTCCCAATCATATTTAATGCTTAAAATACTGGAAATATGTCGAATGATTGACAATGTATAGGTACATGGAGAGTGTTAGTTAGAGGAAGGTAATGAATTTTATTTAATTAATTATCAATAGATTAGGAATTGAGGCAAAAAACGAACAGACTATTTAATATGGCAAGAATCAATCTTTTTAACACGCTTTTATTGACCTGTATGTATGTATGTATGTATGTAGGTGTGTATGTAACGGAATCTTTCAGCGTAATTTTCACCAATTTCAAGAAGTCTGATCAGCTTGAAAATTTGCACAGGGGTTAACTGATGACCATACAATTATTTAATAACTTTGTTCTAATGTCCTGACTAGGATCATCAGAATAAAAAGAAACTATTTAGATTAGTTTGCAGGTTAAGTGTATGCAATCCATATGACGATGGTAAATGACATTCTTCTTTACCGATATAAGTAAAAAAAATTCTTACCACTAGAGTATATTTAATAAAAATTAATGGTACGATTATGATACGATAGATGTCGGTACGGAACTTTTCTACATATATTTTACAAATTATTGAATTATTAAGTCAAACTTATTATGATGGACCACTTCTAAGTTTTTTTAAAATAATTTGAGATTATGAGAAAAAAATAATAGGACTAGTTAAAAAATAAGTTTCTGAATTCATTTTAAATCAATAAACTTCAAGGTAAATTGTAAAAAATTACATTGCAAAACTTCGAACGGAAACGAAACTGAACTTTAACAGAAATTTTGAATTTAATATTTTGAAAAAAAAAGAATGAAAAATTGTCAAGAAATTATTTTATTTCGTAATAAAATAATTTTTGGAATCCAAAAATTTTCCAAAAATGTTCCAAAATTCAATATTTATAATTTTGAAAAAAGTTTTGAAATACAAATTTTTGAAAAAAAATTACATTTTAAAATTAAAAAAAAATCGAAATACAAAATTTTGTAAATAATTTTAGCGTGCTACTATATTTTCATAATGACTAATTTTATAAATAGCTACACTACTGAAATAATTATAACATTTAATATCAAGCACCCCACGCTTTTTTTACTATAATTGAATTATTTTATTAATAATTTAATTTCTAATTTAATCTTATTCCCAATTAATTAGTCGTAATTGATTGTCGGAATTTTCTATTGCTGTAATACAAACTCTTGATACCTACTTCAAAATTATTTTCTACTTTTTAGTTTTTATTTCACCAACTTCAATTTTATAGCTTGTACCGTTTTTAGAAAAATGATAGTTGCTAGCGTAACATTACGCCATTACCATTGAATTTCTTGACAAATAAGAACGACAGCAAACCGATTTTTATATCATATTTTGTTGCTCAACGAGTACCTTGAGAAGGTGTAGTTTTTTTCAAAAATCTAAAAATTTGGCCATTCAACTCATACAGTTAGTTAAAAGTTTATTGCGCCTTCCTCTTATCTAAAAATGAATAATCAAATAGTCATTAATGAAATTCCAATAATATTAGTCATTGTCTGAATCATTAAAATGAATTTGGAAACTGTTCTCGACAAGAAATCTAACAAAGTAAATTTTTTGTTTTGTTCATATTGCGGAGCAATTCGATGATCTGCTAGCGTAATATTACGGTAGCAGTTACCATTTTTATTGAAAACGGCACAAAGTACAAAATTTAAATTGGTGGTACAAATTAGCTACAAAATATCCAGACTTGTTTTTGTCCGCCGTATTTGATTTTTCGTTTTTACACAAACGTATAAGGCAGCAATAAATTTTTAGCTGACTGAGCTGACTAGCCATTTTTTTATTTTTGAAAACCATACATCCTTTGAAAGTACTGAAAAACCAACAAAATATGGCTCAAAAATCGTTTTGCTATCGTGCTTAGTTGTGAAGCAATTCTATGGTGTACTAGCTTAATATTATGCTAACAGCTCCCATTTTTCTCAAACACGGCACAACCTACAAAACTGAAACTCATGCCACAAATCAGCAACTAAATATCCACCTGTTTCTGGCTGCCGCTGAAGTTGCCTTGCCAGGGTAATAGAGCTCTCCATTTTAAATATATGTACTATACCTAGATTATTTTACCCAAAACGTAAAATAAAATATTCCTGAGCTAAATATCTATTTAAAATAATTAATATTCTTACTCATAAAAATATGAAATACGTAACAAAACACAACAAAAATCACAAAATAGAGGAGGACTATTAAGTTTTTATATAATCATATGTGGAAACTTCTCAATAATGTTAATATTTTAAAATCTTTCATTTATTTAGTAAATACTTCCAATACGACCTTAGTAAAAAACGCTAGAGGGGGGAACACTGCTTCCCTTGCAGATTTGCGAAGCGGGGGAAGGGGGAAAGCCCCCCCTTGTCTTCATTAAATCGGCGCCTATGACTGTACAGGATGGTTCAAATTGGTACCTATGTTTTTGAGGGAAATTATGGGTAGTTTAATCATATATAGAGCAAATCTGATGGGCGAGTCCTGGGCTCTATTTTCAGAAAATAAAAATGGCGAAAACCGAATCTCTCTATGTCTTACCATTTTTTTTCGAACTACAGGGTGTTTACAAACGCGTGTGTTACAGAAAAACGTATGTAGCTCGGAAAGGATAAGAGGTAGAGAAATGCTATTTTATCGAAAAAAAAGAGCCAGGACTCGTTTATTAGATTTGCTCTACCTCTGACAAAATCACCCGTAACCCTCAAAACATACCAATACATTCTATCGATTTTGAACTAGTATATATTTTTTGTGTTATCCATTGAGGTTATTTGAGAAATGTTTACTTGTAATGTATTTTCTCTTGAATTATACCTTTAGAACTACCTGAGCCCACGCCACTGTTCCTGTAATGGTTTGCACATTTTTGTTAAGACGCAGTTGATATTTACTGACGTACAGATTTTGACGTCTTGATACTTAGCCAACTCAAAGGTACCTTGTATATCTGCTATATATCGTTAATGTTATCAATATTGTATACTACCCTTACTATTTTTGTAAGAGGAACTTACTCCTTAATTTTTTTGAAGAATATCATACCAGACATCCTGACAAAAAAGCAGAGAAAAAATAAAATTGTTTTATATTTATGCTTTACAAGCGTAACAAAATAGACGCGGTTAGGTTATTATCAAATGCGTCAGCAATGAAAGATGTGAATTTTATTGAAATAGGCAAGTGGATACGGATGTGGTTACTTATTAGATTTGTGTATTTAATAGCTAATTGGAAATACCAATCTATGTGGTTTATAAACCACAGCACTACGTACAATACAAAGTAACGTAACAGTTCTTATCACAAAAGGTTATCATTATTGGTTTCATTGTAGTAAGGTAACCAACATATAGTTATTTAAAGTTCTTACATTATGGAAATATTTTGGCGATTTCTTTGAAAATTAAATGTTTTCACAGTTAAAGCTGTAAAGTTCACAAATGTTGTGCTATCAATATTCAATATTTTGTCATAAAATACAGAGTGTCTCACTTTTAAATAGCAGAACTACAAAAGTCTTTAGAGGGCCTCATTTTGAGACTAATAGTTTTTATAAATAAGGGCCCTAAAACGCTTCGTTTCTGAAATATAGGGCGTTGAATTTTATTTTTAATTATTTATTTATTTTTTTTATGAAAATACCGCTAACAAAAAAAAACCGTCACGAAAAACTTTAATCGATTTTTTCCTTGTTTTGGAGGTTTTTTTTTTTCAAAAATGTTATAAAAATACTCGCTTTAATTTTCACCAAAAAATCACCCTTTACATTTGTTATAATTTAAGGAAAAATAACCTATCCTATAATTAATAATATATTATTAATATTTTAACGAAATATTTTTCTTAAAAAATCTTAAATTTAGTGCAATTTTAAAAAAGAAAATTGTTGAATTAAGTACAAGAATGCTTAGATGTCAATAACATGTTAATATTTATCAAATATACTTTGTTACTGAATTAATACATACTTGAATGAAGTTTAAAATTTTAAGTATATTATTGTACAGATTATTTTTTTCCGTGTGTAAGTCAGTATTACCAAAAGTCTAAAAAGGGGGTTGAAATAATGATTTGAAAATATGCATTTCATTTTTTTAATCGTATTATACTAATTTCTCCCTATCTTCCCTTAAAATTAATGACATTTTGACTGAGTCGCCCTATATACAACATAAAAATATAGACTTACATACCACACGCATTTAAATAAATTTCTGTTTACTTTATTCGACGGTGATATTGGCTCAGAAACAACTAATTAATATTAACCAGTGTAAAACGCGGAGCGTAATCCCACCATTTGGATATTAATTAATATTTCCAAGCCCTAAATGTTTGCTGCAGATATAAAAGCCCCTCTAAAAGAGAAATTCTTGTATTTACGTTTCAAGAACTATATAATTTATAGGCCAGGCATAAATATCAAATAAAATTCAAGGAGCTTTGATTAAAATTTTATATTCAAGTACTTGTTATATGTTAACATCATTGTATTGTATACCGGGTGGCTCATATAATTTGAGAAAGTTATATATTTCGAAAACGGTGCGTTCTATGAAATAATCACCGACTGTAATAAATTGCAGCAAAATCTAAATCTTAGTAATCTGTGGTGTGTTAGTAATAAATTACCTGCCAATGTTGCCAAGTGAAATGTAATGTCTTATTGTTGCAAGTCTCGTGTGCTGCTTTATGAATACAAACTGGACAATATTACTTTAAATAGGCCTGCGATCTCGGTGTCACTTTTGATTCTGGACTATCCTTTGTACCGCATATTAAAAAAACTGTTAGTAGTGCCTATAAAACTTTTGGATTCATATTGAGGAATATGAAAGAATTTAAAAATATGAATACTCTTATACTTCTCTAGATCACGTTTGTCAGATCTAAACTGGAGTATTCATCTATTGTATGGAATCCTATATTGATGCAGTACATAACACGGCAATAGAAAGGGTGCAAAGGCGCTTCTTCAAATCTGCAGTTTTTTCTTTCGATACATTGAGAGGCACATCTTACAATTATTTCTTGGAGAGGTTTAGCATGAGCAGTTTAGAAAACAGCAGGAATATGACAGCTGTACTGTTTCTATTTAAAATTCTTCACAATAAAGTTAAATGTTCGTCTCTATTGTCTTTGTTAGATTTTCGTGTGCCTAGGATTAATAACAAAAATGGTGGACATTAAGAGCTATATAGAACTAATATACAGGGTGTTCTTAAATAAGTGTCGCAACGGAAAACTGTAAATTCCTCTTGAAAAAAAAGGATCATTTTTTTCCTCTTCCATTTTTCTGTCCGGGCTTTCGTTTCGAGATACACGGTGTCAAAACTTTATTTATTTTTTTTAGTTTTTCCAATATCTTAGGAACCGTTTGAACTACAGGACTGAGCTGTTGTAAACACATTACCACTATTAATAGCTACTTTTTCGCACCCTTCTCGAATTCATTGGACGTGCCAGTGGTGGAGGTTTTAAGGTATCGAAAGGGTTTTTTCCTCCATAACTTTTACGTCACTGGAAAAATTGACATTTGACAGTAAATTCTGAAGCGCCAATGAATTTTTCACAAGAATAGTTCTGTTGGTTCATTGCTCTAAAGTCAACCGTTTTCAATAAAAATGACTTTCTATGAACAAAACCTTTTTGCAATCGTTTCGAAAATTTTTTGTTATTCAAAAAATAGGTAGTAATAATGAACAATTTTAACGAGATTTAACAACTGATAGGATTTTAACTTTTTTTTATCAATTTGGCGAGTAAAATTTACATAAACTGTTCAATATTACGTTCGCGGACTTCAATGCACGCATTACATCTTCGATTCATGTTTCTTTCTGCCGCTGCGGCTTCACCCCTATCGGTCAACTCTTCGATACTATTGATATGGTTTTCATAAACGATGCATTTCAGATGTCCCCATCCGGCGGTTCGATTTGTCGTTCTCACATGCAAAATTTGAGGCTATCTCATCATATTGTTAATTATTACAACCTATTTTTTGAATTACAAAAGATTTTTGAAACGTTAGCAAAATGTTTGTTTTTGTTCACAGAAAGTCATTTTTATTGAAAACGGTTGAGTAATGAACCAAGAGAACTATTTTTGTAAAATTCATTGGCGCTTCAGAATTTGCTGTCAAATGTCAATTTTTCCAGTGGCGTAAAAGTTATGGGGGAAAAACTCTTCCGATATCTTAAAATCTTCACCACTGGCACGTCCAATGAATTCGAGAAGGGTGCGAAAAAGTAGCTATTAATAGTGGTAATGTGTTTTCGTTTTCGAAATATACAGGGTTAACTGTGACCGAGGGGTGTTTCGCAGAGGCATTTTGGTGTACACATTGCAGGTATTTTGAGACATTTTCTTGAATCTCGAGGTATTTTAGGGCATTTGGAAGCATTTTCTGATATTTAGGGGCATTTAAGTGCATTTCGAGGTATTTTCTGGAATTTCGAGGCATTTTGGGGTGTTTTAGAGGCATTTAAGAGCATTTTTGAAAGAATTTTTGTATTGTATGTGTACGCGCAATAGTTTGTCCACAAGGTGCTCGTTGAGATGGATTGTATAATTCGATATTAAGGCGTCAGGCTGACCAACTAGGCTCATGGATGTTGAAAATTTTACCTTGGTTCAAAATAAAAAACATGTAAGTAAGTGACCACTTATTTAATTATAATAGGTAACTATTTTTGTTTTTTTTAAACTTCGTTTTCAACCGGCTTTGAGTGATTCACTTCGACTCACGACTTCTATAGTTGTATACATTGTATAAGAGTTAAAAACGGATGTAAATAGGCAAAGCGGGTCCATTGTATGTTTGTTCAGTCGATAACTTGTAATACATTTTACATTAAAATGATATTCTAGTGCGACTTATACTTCAATAAATTGCACGGTTTCCGAGTTAAAACAAATTACTATGTAATGTAAAGCTTGTATTTTCTTAAATATACAATTAAATTTATAAGTTATTAATATCTAAAAATAACAGTTTTTCGTTACGTAGCAATTTTCAAGTACAATTTTACTCTGAAACGGTGCATTTTAACGAAGTCGAAAAAGAGTACCTTTACAATTTAAAATGCATTACATTTCTTTGGTCCAAGCTAGGGTAAAAATAATTTCTATCTAAAAAGTTAAACTATAAATATCATAAGCTTAACTCATATTTGTATCAAATGCTTAAATTTCCAGCGTTAAAAATTTCATTACTTTATCTTTTCCTTAATATTGGTAATATTGAGTATAAACCATCTTAAGTTTGTTTTTATTTAATCGTTTTCACTATTTACTATACAGGGTGTCCGTTAAAGAATGGGCCAAATCCACTAGATTGTACGACAAAAATTAATGGGCAAAAGTCATATACCTCCAATGTTGTTCATAAACGCTTAGTTTTCGAGATGTTGAAGTTGAAAAAATAAAAACGATTATCAGACATATCTCGGAGATAATATGTTAAGGGATTGTTTGCATATATGAGCCGAAAAAAATCCAAATGAAAGCATTGTACGACACTTTCAGCATGAGTTTAAGTTCAATATTAGGTTCGGAATATTTGACGATCAGGTTCTTGGGCAATATGAACTTCGGACATCTATCTTTAAACGGCTAACATTATCTGCACTTTTTACAATCTAATTTAATTGAACTACTAGAAGAAATGCCTTTGAACATTAGTGCTCATGTGATATTTACATGATGGTGCCCCTGCTAATTATCTTATAATAGTAAGAAAGCATTGAGATAATATATTTCGTCATCGATGGATATAAAAAGAAAATGAACATCCATGGCCGCCACGTTGTTCGGATCTAAATCCGATGGATTTTTTTTTCTGGGGTTATATTAAGGCCATAGTTTATAGTGCTGCCTCTATCAACAATAGAAATGAACTATGGCAAAGAATAGTTTCAGCTGCAAATGCTATGAAAAACATGAATCCATCATTTTTCACTGTTTGGAGAAATTTTTTAGAAAGATATCAAACATGTCTTTAGTCAAATAATCGAAAATGATCTTAAACATTACTAATGTTTAATTAATGTTTTTCTTGTTATATTTTCTTATTTACTTATGCCATACAAAAAATATTTTTATTTTTATTTTAGTTTTCTTAATTGTGTGATATATTTTACGACTATAATACTTGAAATATATTATGTAAACAGTATAATGTTTGTTAATGTAATTTAATTATCAAAAAATTATGTTTCTATAACACAAGTTGCAAGTTAATGGAGTTACGTAATCCACGAACTGCACATCTTTGCCTACTTTAAACGCAGTTTATTTTTTCAAAAACGGTGCCTCTCAGCCATATTCAACAAATATACCTTTTTTGTTGAAAAATAATTGAAAATTTTAAAAACATTATTTATTTCCGCTTTATGCAGTGATGCATTTATTTTTTAGAAAAGTATCTCGAAAATATAGTTTGCACGCCACTGTTTTTTTCGTATTGACGTGAAGTCGCAGCAAATAAAGTAAGTTGCCATTAGAACTCCTCATACTCAATTAGACAAAAATACCTTAATGCATCTCCGAGATAGGTATGCCTAAAAATTATTTTTCAACTTCAACACCCTGTATCTGGAAAACTAAGCTTTAATGAGCAACATTGTATGACTTTTCCCAATTAATTTTCGTCGTTGAATGTAATGGTAAGGTTTGGCCTATTTTTTAACGAATACCCTGTATAAAAATGATAAGTAATACAATTAGGACAGAAAATGGTAACTAAAAACATAAGGCTCTTCGAGGTATTTCCTGACATTTAGAGGCATTTTGTGGTATTTCTGGTAATCCGGTAACATTTCGGTGGCATTTAGGGCATTTCGGGGATATTTCGAACATTTTTTAGCATATTGAGGTAATTTGTGGCATTTCGGAGGCATTTTGGTGCATTTTCCGCGAGGAAGGAATTTTAGTGTACAAAATTTGGACAGCGAAACGCCCCTCGACTGTGACTTAGTACAAATATTTTAAGAGGGGATAGGGAAAAATAAGAATTAACGGAATCACCCTTCAAAAAAATTCCAAACTTATTTATAAAGCGAAAAAAAATTGTTTTCAATATTATTTTAAATCCTTATTTAACGCCGTCAATGTAGAGTAGGCAACCAATAAGCAAGTTGGTTGCCTACTCTACAAGCATGCAACAGTCGCTCAGTTGGTATCGCTTTCATGACAGTGTCATGTCATAATTCAATTCCTGTGTTTACGTTGTAATTTTGTGTTCTTCTTCAGTTTTTAGTGCCTTTTTTAATTTTTAAACGTTTTATAGTTATTAAATAAAGACATTTGTGTTGGGTGCAGATACTTTCCCACAATATAGTTCGCCGGTTTGGTTTTCTAGGTTATGGGACAAGACTGTCGCGGTTACATTAAAACTTGTCTATTATCTATTCCTTTCGTTCGATTTTGTTATAATAAGTAGGCATTTTATCTAATTGTATCTACGGGAAATGTCTTTTATCGGTAGTGAGTGGCTGTAATGAGCGAATATGTAGTTTTACCAGTTTATAACGAAATGAAAAACGAATGCAAAATACTGGAGCTAACTGGATTAACTGTTACCTATCTCTCAGGTATTATCACTAATAAGAATGTTAATTTTTGTCGTTTCTACATTTAGAAACTCTACAAAAAGACGACCGCATGGTAGTTGACATTGTTGACAGATGTAAGCTTTATCTATGAATCTAAGCCATCTCAGTCGATTCTTATCATAGGCGCCGACTTTCTGTAGGAAAAAAGGGTTTTGCCCCATTTTTGAAATATCGTGCTAAAATTCTGGAATAAGGTTTTTATTGTATTTTAGGCCTCCTTGAGCACGTGGTTAAATTTTTTGTACTTAGTCATAGTTAACCCTGCATATAGGAAGCTCTCTGAAGTCAAATGGACCACTCGGTACCTATATTAGATATAAATTGTTTTATCAGAAAAATCAGATAAACATAGGTATTTTAATGGTTTTATTAAAATTAATTTAAATTTAACGTATTAAAATATAGGATTTCAAAGAACCGCCAGATTAAACAAAATTTAATTCTTCTGAAATGAAATTGCATATTTTATACAGTCAAAGTTGTCTTCAATAAGAGACATCTTTGAAATATTTTGATTAAAAAAGTTTGACTGTTTAATGGAAATTAATTTTCCCTGGATCGATCGATTTTAGTTATTGAACATCTAAAAATAACACAGGAGAATATCAATGTCCATTATAACTGAATAACTTGTATCAAGATTGTCAGAAGCATGGTAATTATGTGAAGTATTTTTAAAATAAATAGGCTGTCTGTCTATAAGACCGCAAATTTTTCACTTATAATTGCACAAGAAGTTTGTATTTTACCGGGTAAACTTGGGCTGTTTAATGAGAAACTGTTTCCTAGTAATTAGACGAGAAAAAATGTCTACTATTAAACGCGACACCGAAGGTGGAGCGTATTTTCAGTTTTTACAGTTACAGTTTACAGCTTATTTAGTCAAATTTCTAAAGGAAACAGTTTAGAATTTAAACAGTACAAATTTACCCGATATCAATATAAACATCGAGTGTCATTCGTCAGGACAATTTAATGAATAATAAATTTAGAAACATATAAATGCAAACATTATTTATGAAACACTAAATACATTTTTATTTGGACGTACATTATTAAACACGCAGTTATTGAAATTCGTACGGGGAATACTAATGTCGCTACGGGTGTCACAGCTAATGGTTTCTGTAGTAGAGTTGAAGTTTGTTTTTTTCCAAACGAATCGATTGAATAATGCTTAAATGACACTCTTTCTCAACTTGTAAATATGGTTTTATTGATGCTGAATTGCTGTGTCCTGTTAGTTTTGTTAGAGCTTGTTCTTCAATTCCAGTTTGGCCCAACTTTCGTTCAAGGGAAATCAGTTACAAAAGAAATTGTTCTATAGGAAGGTTCTACACAAGATTACTAGTATATAACCAATTTTCTTTTTCCGCGGAAATGTTTCGTTTTCCGGAAAACTCAAATTTTTCTTATATTTTAACTGAAAATTGCCTCAAAAATTTCTTTTTTAAATGTTTTTATATTACATGCTGCTCTAGAAATACAAAATTAATAAAATTGCGGCTTTGATTTGATGTAAAAAATGTAAAAATTTACGGAAAATTTCCATTTTCCTTCGACTTTAGAATAAGGGAAATCTGTTATAGAAATGATACTTAGATAATTTGATTTGACTACTAATTTGCGCTTTAATGTTATATAATTTTATTTGTGGAAATTTTTTTTAAGGAAAATATTGAGGAAAATCATTTACATATTCATGTTTTTTAGGGTTTTGTGAATAATTGACGGTTAATTAGTATTAGTATTCATGTTTTTTGAGTTTTGTGAATAAACGAGTGTTATTCAAGTTATACAAAGTAAGTGGATTTGTAGCATTTTTAAAAAATTGAGCGCGCCCGGTCGACGTTTCACGGGCGCAGATTTAATGTTAAACAAAAATCATGTGACTTTGTAAGAATTCTGTATGTATTTAAAAGTTAAGATATCTTTTGTGGCAATATTATGGCGGATAATGATTTTTATGTTGAAACTATTTATTTGAAAAAAATCTCCATATTCTAATTTTATATAATAATTAATGAGTTCATCCATCGAATCTATACTGTTTTTCTTACAATGGCGTCTCCACAAGTACTCACAGAGTCGGTCTGCAAATTTGTCCGGTGGAATACGTTGACCTTTTTGAATTTTTTTGCAGCCGACTACGACGACTCGATCCGTTGGTTATGAGTACCGTCTTCAGCAACAAATATAACACTATGGTTAACAGTCTAATGCCATATTTAGTGAATCTCTCATACGCTTTCCACATATCCGAATGGATAATAGACCCTTTCTCTACATGTTGTTCCAAAAGGAGAATTAACGTATCCCTTTTATTTTCGGGACAAATTACCATTCTTAAGTCTTCTGAGTTATCTGCAATCGTTCTGAATACGCAGGGACCTTCAACTACACTTCCTCTGTTATATTTTCATTTACCAAATTTGGATTTTTGTGTTCAGAAATACGTTTAGAATTCAAAAATAAAAATTGGTCACATTTTCCCGCTTTTCTACATTTTTTCCATATAGGTAATGAAAATGACGCATTTCCGCGGGAAAATTTTGGCGTTTTTGTGTTAAGAAAAATGTCTATAATTCACAGCAAAAAATATCTTTTATGTAACTGATTTCCCTTTTTCTAAAGTCCACAAAATTTCCTTTATAATGGAAATGGCGCATTTCCTCGGGAAAATTTTAATGTTTCTGTGTTCAGAGAGGCCTCTGAATGCTATTTGTTATTGTTTTTTTTTTCATAACTCATTTCCCTTAAACGAAACTTGACCCCATTTTTATACTAACCTATAGAATTTGTTTTCTTCAAAAGGGATTTGGGGTAAGAAACACTCTGTCCAATTTTATAGAAGTGCCTGGTTTTTCGATCAACTTTTAAATAAGCGTACTGGGCAAATATCTTCCTCTAAAATATTAGGCGTAATCCATTTGCTGTCACATAATTTATTGTCACCGCCTTGTCTCGTTTTCGAAAATAAAGGATTATACTCGATACGTCTAGTTTCTTTTCCATTATTTTCAATTTCAGATACGAAATAAGATATTTTGCAGTAAGTTACTTCTCCTCCGCACCAAGCTAATTAAATCGCCGAAATGTGATATAATTCATTTTGAAGTCCTTCCGGTTAATTTTTGTCATATAATCTGACCATTGCAAATATTTCACATCTATTAACAGCTGATGCACTAGATTTTCTCTTTTCGGGTTGTGCTTGTAGGATTTTACGTTTAGCGTTACATACAGCTCGTGATGAATTAAACTGTACGTTGGTGAAAAGGTTAAATACAGTATTGAAATCTTTATAATATTTGCTTTCTAGGATTTTAGCGGTGGTGTTCCAAATGGTTTTAACTACCGCTTCTTTGTATTCTTTTAGGTCACATATTCGCATATTAAAAGACCAATCTTGCAATACATTCAATTTCTCGATGGAAGTATCTGACTCAAATTTATATCCTTTCGCATAGCAAAAAGTTGCAAATTGTCGCCAGATTGATGATTGAGTCGTAACTGTATTAGCAGGCACACAGGTACTAACAATTTGACTAATTTCGTTGTTCGTAGACTTACCGAATCGACTTAGTGTTTAATACATAAACAAGGGAACTTCCTTGTCTGTGGTTTAATAATTCAACTAGAAAGGTATCAAGTAGGCTATAACCGACTTGACCTTTCTTCGGGCTAAAGCCCTCTGGCCGCGCTGCGCGTGGCATGACCATCGCTGCGTAGTGCCTTTTACTCAATTGCCATTACTGCGCGCGGCTCTACGCCTGTGAATATAAAATGTAAACGTGACTTTGGTTGAACTCTCTATGATGGAGAAAATTCGGCGCTCTATAATTTAGAAGAGTTCCGAAGCGAAAAAACCGAAAATTTCCTCGAATTTGAAATTTTATTTTTTTTGTCAGTTTTTATTTTAACACTGTCTATCAAGCCTTTTTGAATCACCCATTTTTATCTCGTTTTCACTCGTATTTATGCAAAGTAGAAGGTTCAAATTTAAAGTTTCTATAAAAGCATTATTGTCTTTTCTTGACTTGTATATATAATTTTTGACAAAAAAATGCATGTATAGAAAAAAAAATAAAAAATTTATTATAAAAAAAGTTGGTATGTGCGGGAATCAGACCGCCGTCCTCTGGACTGATAAATCTAAAGGCTACCAATCGAGCTACTACAACCTTTGCACATGTTGTTGCCATATTATTTTAGCGTCTATATTACCACATAATACGTAAACAAAAATATTTAAAAATACCAATTCAGATTTTGGGCCATAAAATCATCACCAAAGGACTCGGATATATCTCAGACACAATAATAACTTCTCGTAGCTGGAAGGGCCCGAAAATTGTTCCAGAACACATAATCTGTTTTAATTCATTTTGACGTTTCGTTTGACGTTTGTTGAATTTCTACAAAAGGGTGTAAACAACAAATAGGGCAATCCAACGAACTGTCAAATCACTTTAAAAATGGCGGCTGTAGGACAAACAACTCGACATATGACAAGCAGAAATTTATGATTTTGTGTAGAACTGTGTGTTTGGCTCATTATATTTTATACCTATTTCGAAATACCAAGGATAATTCAGACTATCATAATGGTTTTGTTTTGTTGTGCGAGTCTGCCATGTATCTATGCATAAATAATTGTTAAAATCAAATTACGTACCTCTATAATAGTTTACTAATTAATTATATATAACTGCCAATATTGTTATCAATATATTTTTTTGTTAATATTATATATATACTGTATATAATTCGAGGACTCTGAATTGCTAGGGCTGGCGGGGGTGTATTATACTACTAGTTGGAGAGAAAAAAGAACTTAGGTACCTATTTATAAATAATATATTTAAAACTTGTACACTGTATTTAATTTTTTCTTGAGTTAGGTCTTGCTGTTTTATTGCACTAAGCCAGTGGTTTTGCCGTCTTATATGAGAGTTCATTGAGATCAGTTCTGTCTATAATTCAATGCAGCAGGAATCCTAAAAAATCTAACTTGATCTTCTCGCTGTCCTCTACTCCAACAATTCATAACACAACAAAACAAAACCATTATGATAGTCTGAATTATACTTGGTATTCCGAAATAGGTATAAAATATAATGAGCAAAACACACAGTTCTTCACACAGACCAATAACTAAAAGTTCTACACAAAAGCACAAATTTCTGCTTGTCATATGTCGAGTTGTTTGTCCTACGGCCGCCATTTTTAAAGTGATTTGACAGTTCGTTGGATTGCCCTATTAGATTGACATTTCTGACGTTTATGCCATGCAAAACGCATTTCGTCTGCCACTTGTCGAATGTCTAGAAAGGGGCGTAACCTACTCGCTCTATCCTTGTTCCACTCGAAAAAATCACTGTCTTCTATAAAGGGGCGTAACCGACTCAACTATCCTCGTTCCACATCAAAAAAATTCGTCGTTTTTGGCTGAGGAGCCTCGAGAAAATGGAAATTTAACTAGGAAAACGCAAAAGAATTGGCATCAAAATACGCCGTAGATAATCTAGAAAGACGGCGAAAGGCGTAGCATCTAGCCGTTAGGCGCCGCACGGTTAATATAAGGATAAGTTGTTGACAAAAATGTCAAATGTCAAAGTATTTATTTTGTCAACGGACACTGCGACAAATGATTAAAAAATGAATAATTGAAAACCCACTAGTGCATTTGTCGTTGTAAAAGATGCAGGTAACTTTTGCCGCTGTTAAAGTGACGATTACACTGTGTTATGTGGGTTTTTTATACATAAATTAAATTGTTTAACTTACCCGTTAAAAATGAAAGTCTTCTCATCGCAGGAAACGGGTGATTACCAGACGTATCTAATATATCTAACTGATAAATCTCTCCCCTAATCCTATATAGTTTTCTATGAAAGTCTTCAATGGTTGGTGTGTAGCTCTCCTGAAATTTACCTCCTAGAAACCGCGAGACTAGGCAGGTTTTACCTACCCTAGCTGAGCCTGCAACAAAGTTTTAAACTTGATTGAGTACTGGAGCCAACGTAAAAAATAAAAAAAAATCAATTTACAATCTCTACATACATACTAAGTAGAAATTGTAAATTAGTAAGTAAGAATTATCAATATCAAAGAAACTGTTTTGCTTTTCAGTAGAAGGTATACAACATAGTAGCAGTACTTAAGGTAGTACCTCAGAGTACCTAAGCAGATGACAGTATTAAGACAGATTCGGTATTAGCTTGAAAAGAATGATTTATCGCTTAATGTGAATTTCACCATTATCTGTAAGAAACACCCCTATATAACTGTAATGCTGGATTGAAAATTATTTTCTGTGAAAGCGTTTTGAAATTGGACAAATTTTGGTATTGATTAGGATTTCGAAATGACACTCTTTTAGGTATTAGTGCTAAAAGTAAAAAAGAAACAATAAAAAAATGAAAATATTTATTTATTATAAATGTTAAAGGTACAATTATGTAAAATGTTAAAGTGAATACTAGAGGCATCCAGCTTCCCTTCTCTAACAGCAATGCAAGTACTACCTAGTAGTCGGAATAAATAAATTGCTAGTAGTGAGTATGCTAATAGCTTCTGCTTCTGTGTGAACGTCTTTTAATTTTTTATTTGGTGCATCTCTCTGACCTATGATTCTCTTTGCTATTTCGTTTTTTCGGTCAATGAAATTTTCGATATAGCCCTCGGCAACTGAACTTGATCGCCAACCTCAATGTCGCTATAAAAGTGTCATGTCTGCTCCAGAATCTGCCAATATTGTTGCAGATCTGCGTCGGAAGCAATGGCCAGTGCATTCATTGGCCTTGGAGATTCCAATTTCGCTATCTTTTTTGGCATACCTTCACTTGTATTGATTTCAACTGGCAGAGCATACCATTTATTAATTCGATACGTCAAGAAAAATCGCTGATGTGTCGTATTGAGTAGATGAAGTTATGCGCACTTAACGAAATATATCTAAAAAGTTGATACCAACTATTGATCCCTCAGTAATCGTAAACATTCCTGGAACATGTGTATGGGATTTTGACACTATTAAATGACTGACAATCTTTTATTGCATGTGCTGTCAAAAATGTGATTTTTTCCCTCCTACATGTTCCAAATACTTCAACGATTAATAAAGCGTTGTATCTCCAGTTTCGTAAATATTTTTGATTTCTTTCGCTGATATTCCAAAGATTTCCTTTTTAAAAATGATCAGGTTTGTAGATTAGCTAATATCTACGTTTTTGTTCAGATAATCATGGTGCGGAGCATCGAAAAATTTACTCCACAAAGTTGACGGACTCAACGTACTGGATAGCTTCAGGAAATAGGATAGTAATACCTTTTCTGTAAAATTCTTAATATATTTTTCTTTGTTCAGGTTTCAAAGTTGTTCTATAGTCTGTGTGGAAATAAAAGAGAGTAATAAAACCCCGAGATAAGAACCGGCCATGGGCGTGGTAATATTTCGTTTCAGGTAATTATCGGGGAACACTAATGCTAACAGGTAATGGGTGTACATTAGCATATTTTACTGGATACATCAGTCTTAGAGCTGAATATACGAAAACGTGCTAGTAAAGTAGAGTAAAATTCGACTTGAGTTTAGTGACTATTGTGCCAGTGGATATAATATTGTTTGGGTAAAATGTCGAGCTTATCAGATTACCTACCTGCTAAACGCATGAAAAGATGTGCGCTGTCTCAGAATGAGAAGATTATTATATTAAATGTATTTAATGCATTGAAACACCAAAATCCTACCAACAGTGTTGACGACATCGTGGAAAAGTGTTCCAAAATGAGAGGTATTGGAAAATCGACTATCTACAGACTTTTAAAGGAAATAAAAAATGAACAAGATATTGTAAATCTCCCAAAATCATCTACAGGGAGGTCAAAAGTCGTTATAGATGATTTCTTCAAAAATGTCATTCGCAGAAAAGTACACTCATTTTATTTTAAAAATGAAATACCAACATTAAACAAAATTTTAAGTGAACTTTCAGAGGACAACGATTTGCCAAAAATCAGTAGAAGCAAATTATGGGCCGTCTTACGAGAGTTGATTTTCTGCTGGGAAAAGCAGAACAGGAAGTTAGTTCTTATTGATAAAAATGAAATTATTTGTTGGCGAAGATCCTACTTAAGATCAATTAGAAAATTCCGTGACGAAGGGAGAAATATTTATTATCTAGACGAAACTTGGGTCAACGAGGGATATACTGTAACAAAAGTATGGCAGGATAAAAATGTAAAAAGTTTTCGACAAGCATTTTTGGATGGACTTTCAACAGGGTTCAAGGCATCTTAGGTAAAGGGCGAAGATTAATAGTGACACATATAGGTAGTGCCAATGGTTTTGTAGATGGCGCTTTACTTTTATTTGAATCTAAAAATACAGGTGACTATCACGAAGACATGAACGTAGATGTTTTCGAAGAGTATTTTACACAGAAGTTGGATCTTATTCCTCCGGGGTCTGTAATTGTCATGGATAATGCCAGTTACCATTTAGGGCAGACCGAGCGGACGCCTACAACTGCTTAGAGGAAAGCCGATATAATTCAATGGTTATCCGGAAAAAAATTTCTTCTGAAACAAATATTGTGAAAAAGGAACTTTTGACACTTGTCAATCTTAATAAAGATCAGAAAAAATATGTTATCGATAAAATGGCAATAAATCGCCAAATAACAATACTACGGTTACCACCTTATCACTGTGAACTTAACCTAGTCGAATTAGTCTGGGCGCAGGTAAAAGGAGATGTAGCGCGAAATAATACAACGTTTAAATTAAGTGACGTGAAAATTTTGTTAAAAAATTCCTTGGAACGAGTAACTGCAGATAACTGGCAAAGATGTATACATCATGTACAAAAAGAAGATGAGAAAATGTGGGAACTCGATAATTTAATCAATCGTTATCAATTTAGGAGACGAAGATAATTCATCAGAATATTCAAAGGATGAATTTTCATATACCAACTTTTTTATTTTCTTTATTGTACATTTATACAACACTACATTTACTCACCATAATCTGAATTTTCAAAATACATATATTTTTGTGTGGAATAAAAGTCTATTCATTAAATTTAAATAAATATTTTGATAATAATATTGCATAATTTTATTTGAATTACTAAAAACCCTCTTAACCTGATTATGAGAGAAATGGACCGAGAAATTGAAGTCGGCATAGACAAAAACAGATTATCGGGAATTAAATTTTAGCTACCTGCTACAATTTAGTACGGTTAGATCACACAAAGTTTTTTTCAAAGTACACCTCATCTATACCGATAATACATAATATAAAAATATTGAACATAAGCACCAGTACTACATTTATTTACGATTTGCATACATAATAAGCTTTTATAACTCTCTCTCATTTCTAAACAGACTATAGTAGTTTTCGTATAATTTTTTCGATTTTTTGGGTAGTAACGTGGATAGCGCAGCTTCAGCAGCTTGTTCAATATCCAAAATCTCGTCATTATCACTTATTTTTGACGATTTTTTTCATAAAAATTTGTAGAAAATACGGCGACGCGCGACTTTTGAACTTGACAGAACCTTGACATTAAACAATGCCTTAGAAGCAGATTGCTTGCCCACTTTTCAAAAGTAACTCTGCACTACTAGTTCTTTTAAAAATTATGATTTATTACTGCTGAAATCGGATATTATCATAGGGTGTTTTACTGCATAACGGGTGGTTTTTACCTCTAAATAGCGAATTTAGGAAAGATATCGATGAGCAAGATTTGGTTTCTATATGTAAGTGACACTTGGGTAGTGTTATTTGTTAGCAGAAAAAAACCTTATCACAATACGGATACAAAATTGGTTGTTTGAAGTTAACCCCACTTGACCTTACCATCTTGTATCCATGCAGCAATGTTTGCGGCATAGCTAGAAAAAGTAGAACCTTTACTACCTGACAAATGCAAATATCTTTGCTTTATCTCTTTTGTAAATTCTTTTTAAATATTCTAATTGTCCAAAAACGGTAAATTTAGGTCAGTATTACCAGTCAAAAAAATGTTTTGTTTTTCAGAAATGTAATTGATAATAGCTTGATTGACGTGTCTACTTAGTCACTAGAAATTTCTTTTTAGTGAGTACTAGGTAAACTAAGAATAAGTGTAATCGTGGTTCGGTTTGTGTTTATATAAATCGTATGGAAAGTAAAAAGAAATGTATGTTTTTTGCAATAGCTTACGAAAAGTTATATCTTCAACCAGCGTACTGAAACCTTATTAAAAATCCCACAAGTAACTTAGAAATGCCCGCTAAAAGTATAAAGAAGAAACAGAGATGCAATTATAAGTTTTAATTTATTTTTTGTTTTTGTAAGGCTATTAAGTCAAATATATATCTTTTCAATGAAACCTTCTGCCATTTACTACAAACAAAATTACTTCTGAGAAGTTTTGTTTCATATTAATAACTTATTTAATTTAATTCCTTATGTTTCTCAAGAAAGTTAACTCGATCAAAACAAATAAACGTATTTCTCCTCTTACTTTAATCATAAACTTCTTGCTTAATGGATGTCAAAATGTAGAATGTGAAACTTAGCTTAATAGGTACATTTAACTATTTTTAGTAAAGCATTGCCCATGTTTTAACAATGATATTTTGGATTTAATATAATTTCTACTAATGGTGGACATACACGATATGGTTTACTGGACAACTCAACGCGGACTGCAAATGTACACGACTGCACACTTGTCCAGCACGGACCAGAAACTTTTTGTGCAGATTATGTGTGTGGCAGACGTTTTGATGTTTTTAAATAGTAGTTAAGTGTAGCTCAGAAGAAGAAATTTTTATTTTAACGATGTTGTACGAAGCGGAGGAGGGGAAAAGCAAACAAAATGAGAAAGTTTTGGATTCTATCAATAAAAAAGAATGATGTATGGTGAATATAATTTATTTACTGAACTGGAGAGAGATCAACAAAAAATTTTTCAGTATTTCCAACGGTCATAAAAAAAATATGAGCTTTTGGATCGTTCTCGCTACCAAAACACAAGATTTCGAAGTGCAGTGTCATCTGACGAAAGACTTGCAGTTCATTTAAGGTAAATCAATAGAGGTTGTTGATAAGCGAGGGTGTCCCACAGTTCAGCGGCACATTCACAACTTAATTGGTCGAAAATTTCTAACACTTTGAAATCAATTCCTGATTTTCGTGGGAACAGAACTTACTTTGGACTAGCGCGGCTAAGCATAAAAATTACAGGCCACTGGTACGACCTGCAGTGGAGGTCGTTACAGGTGCCGGTCCATGCAGATGGTGGTCTAGTGTGTGAGGCTCCATTAAATAACATGGGACCTTCATGAACCGGCTTTGCAGTCCCGTGCTGGTTCGTACAGGCATAACGTGCGCGATCTTTTAGCCGAAAAGCCCAGTCTGAATTCTCGGCCTCCTTCTAGAGCTTTTTTACCGGCCGGTTTGCTTTCTCGCATGCAAGTCGAACCGTGTATATGTGAGGAGTGGGTACAGACCGAAGAACAAAGAGAAATAGTCTGGTTAACATATTCTGTAGTCTGACATGGAAATACTTTTGTAAAAACTGACTGACATTACAATGTGGTCACTTAAAATCCTTAAAAAGTTATCTGCCTACAATATGCAAACACGGAGTTCCAGGAAACAACTACTCTGCGGGTTATCGCCCTGACCAACATTGAATTACACCTAGAAAATCTCGTTACTCGTCAGCAGCCCACCAGACATATACCGGTTTCGAGCTAATTAGCTGACATAACTATGCTAGTTATGATCTATTGATGATAAACTCGACACTGTTGTAGTAAAGTAGTTGTTTCCTGGAATTTCGTATTTGCAAAATATCGTTTCTCGTCGAACGCGATAGACGTCGATAGCTTTCAGTGTTTTCTACTGCGATGTAGAACGTTTCGTGTTTGTGGCTTTTCAGTCCGGCATGGAGTAGGGAATGGCCGCTAGATGTAGCTTGTCTACACCACGTGCCTACTGTATGTTGGTCGACAAATTACAGAGAGTAGATGCAGTATCTTCATTTTGAAGTAATAGAGAAACAAGTTTAGTAGTTCCGTATATCAATGACTCCCAAAGTGGTCTACATCGACACCTAGAAGTCGACAACGAATTGCAATGGGTCCATGTCAGCGAAAACAAAAATCGGAAGTGCATGAGCTATAAATAGAGACCCACAAGAATGGACCCCATTTAAGCAGATCGTGATCGAAATTTTGGCTTTCCATAAATGGAATAAATCACATAATACAGATAGTACTTATGTACTTATATATAAATTACCTATGAAGTAAACATTAAAAAAAATGGTTACGAAACATGATGAAGGTTTGGAGCAAGATTTTGGAAACTTTATGACTGTTAATAAAGTGAAAAATTTGTTATACGTTTGTTACTGAAATTTAACTTATTATTTTCTTATATATGTAACTGTTTTAAGAATTATTATAAATTTCATTGTAAACAATTATTTTATTTACTACAGGCAATCCAATATTCAATATTAGAAACGCGGAAGGGGTGGGAGGGATCTATCCAACATAGAAAAAATTGGCACGTCGTCTATGAGACAAGAGTTTGAAAATCAATGCCGTATATGAATTTTCGTCCATATGCGAATAATTTGTATAATCATCAGACTCCAGATTCGTTTATTGGGTACATATGAGAATAGATTTTTTAACCAATGTTTTACCCATTTATATTGCTTATAAAATGTATGATGGCAAATATCTCTAACAGCCATTTCTACAAAGTTTATAAATATATGAAATAAAGCAGGTTTCAGCTTAGTTTATATTTTATATATTTCACCCCCATTTGGTGAAATACACTTAACGTTTTTACCATTTGCATGCGATACCTGTCAGGCTACAAACTACCTACGAGTATGCTGTAGATATATAAATTATTCTCGTGACCTAAAGAGATAAAATAGAATAAATGTGTCGCCTTTGTTTGTCGAAAGCCAACTGTTATATATTTATATTTGGGAGTCATATCAAGTATCCACGGATTCTCAGATATAACGGTTATCCCTATATAGAAATCCTGGATGATGATGATATTTATATTTATACTAAAAATACACATATGCCAATGCTATATAAATAAATGGCAATTTGGCTTTACAAAACAAGGTGTGGGATGACCGTGATTCGAAGATGTTTGAAAAAAATACATATATGAACTTGATTCAGTGAATCGCAAAACAAATTAGTGGTAATTGATTTTTTTTTATTAGTATGCAGAAGTATTTATATTGTATTAATTACTAAATTTTTAAGTTCGTAGTTCTGTAATTTATATAAAAACTAGGTGACCCGGCAAACGTTTTGCCATATGAATTATTTCTAGTGAATAGACATTACAAATTAAAATACCATCACAGTACGATTCACAGATCATGGTCATGGTATGACCCATAGAAAATTCTCATAAGTATCTTTTTCTACGTTCATGCAAAAAACAAACCTTTATTGAACTATGTTTAGTGGAAAAATGGTTATTTATTGCATTTCACGTCGCGTACAATAAACACTTCCTTTTTGTACTTGTTGCATAAATAACTATTATTACACATATGTGTTGTGTATATTTACAATTCTGGAAGTTTATATTCGTTTAGTGAAACCATATAAGTACAAAACTACAATAAGAATGGTCTAGAATACATATTGGCATTCTCTCATGAGAATTTACGTCACTTTCCTGCGGGATTAGTGTAAGTATTAATGGGAAAATTTCAGTTGTAAGCTCAATACTGGCATGGTAAGACTATCCAAGACACTCCTGGCAAATGCCAGTAATTACTGACAAATGGGCAACGCTGCTCCTCGATGTGCCCTAGTCGATAGAGTCAGGAGTCAGGCAAAAGATCTTTCGGTAGATCTCCGTTCGTATGTGTCACACCCAACAAAGGTGAACCTGAGTACACGTGATGGAATACGTCACGTATTGTCAGAGCCAGTGTTGTTCTGGATATAAACATAATTGTACTAGGTTGCAGGGAAAAATTGTACTAAATTGACGTTAGATGGTACTAATATTTTCTATTCCTCTATGCGAATTTTTCCCATGTTGATATTTTCTTATTGCTACATAATTTAGGTGTTTCATTTATTTAGTTTTGAAATTTGTCATGGATTTTATTTTTGCCTTACATTTTTAAAATACAGGGTCGTACTATTACTAAATATCCCATAGGTGACAAAAGTACTAACAACATAAAACCATAGATAAGAGACGAAGGTTTAAAAGTTACAAAATAAATCAAAATATGGTGTAGGTTACTTTTGCACGTGTTTCATTTCAGTTAGTTCAGTCATCGTCGGCTAAATCGCAATAGCCATGTTTTTCTAGTCTGTTCCTTTGCCCGTTTACAGTGATTCACCGTGCATGGCAGCACTCTACAGCACAAATGACGTAGTCGGACATAGTCGTCAATTGTTTCATAGAAAGTCGACAGACAAAAGTAATATAAAAGCGACGCGATTTACCAGACGATGGTTCAACCACAGCTTAAATAACAATCAGCTCACAGACTCTACGGCGGCACCTTTGAAGTATTAAAACCTGAAAATTTGTCCTTGAAGCTTGTTGTCTCTCTCTCGCTCGGGATACACGTCAGGACCGGATTAAAAATAGTTGTCCCAATTTAGAAAGTGTTTTAACTGCAATTTTTCTAACATACAATTTGTTTTACTTGAAATTATTTAAAAATAAAATAACATAACAGTATAAAATACAAGAAAATCAACAAATCACAAAATACAGCACTCGTACGCCAATAACGCAGTTGTCGAACGGTATGGCTATAAGGGCATAATTTACAACCACACGTCCCTGCAATGTTGTATCCACAAATGGCGGCATTCGCGAAGATCTGCGCGAGACGTTCCCGCTCATACGAGTCTGTGAGCTGATTGTTATTTAAGCTGTGGTTCAACCATCGTTTATCCATTAAATAAGCAATACTAGGAAATATCACATATCACAGAATAAGTACAGTATAGGCATAGCATATGCAAATATATCAAATAAGTACTCTGTGTCACGGTCCAACAGACCTGTCGCGATACCGTGATATAGTTCTTGAATCTGTTGTTTGTGATACGATAATTGCACTAAATTTTATAAAGGGGTACTGTGGTGCATACATACCGTCAGTGTCAAGTATACTGAATTTAGTACAATTGTCCTGATTTGAAGGTTAAGAATACGCGAGATGTAAGTATCTACATCTAACCGCCCCTGGCTTATCCCATGCTGAACGTGATGGTCTCACAAAAACTACTTTAATATAACTTGTATTAAATAATATTACAATAGTCTCTCTGTAGTTTTGGTAATGATAACTAAAAGTGTTGCATTAATACAATCCATAAATATTGTTATTTTACAATATGACATTTATTACAAAATATAGTAAAAAGTTTTACAATTATATTAAAATTTACAACTCAATTACTATAATATTTTTGCATTTACCACAACAACGAACTTACGTATTTTAACTGTTTCAATAGTATTTTTTTCAGTATATAGGTACATATACATAAATAATAAAATTCTTAAGTATATAATAGCATATTATGCAACGATCATGTAATAACCATTACATGAGAGTTGCATACGCTATTTTTTCTACACCCGATAAATAATCAAAAACCATAAATTTTATATTTTTATTGAACACAATAGGTAACAGTAATTATTCGTACGAACTGCATTTTCTGCTTTCTCCGATATGTGTGGAGGAGTCGATGGTAATTCTTCTATATCGCTGGTATCAGACATTTTGATAAATTATCGAAGTTTAGCTAGGTATCTACGAAAATTTAATACGTACTGATTTTGACATCTAAAATAATTACATAAGAACCTAGGATAAACGTCAAATACACGCATGCTGCAAAAATCTGTATCGTAATGAAAAATCTGTATCGTAATGAGTATCATTATGAAACGGATTATAAAATCTGTATCGTAATGAAAAATCTGTATCGTAATGGGTATCATTATGAAACGGATTATGGGCATATAAGTGCATTGTTATAATACGGGTGTAGAAAAAATTATATTTGCAGAACCGTGAAGTTCTGTACATTTTATTGTGTAATTACACTCTCTTAATCACAATGTCAATAAACTTTTGTACGAGGAATAAACGGGAAGCTCTGTTATTACTAAAATTACTGCAAAATTGAGACATTATTCATTTTCCGTAATTCTGCTTCGTAGATTCCTCAAGTACAGCATTACAGGTTTCATTTTATTACTATTTAACTTATTAAAATGGTTTACATTTTGCTACTATCATTATTTTATTTGTCATTGCTATTCGTTACAAAAACATTTGTAAAAACTACAATTTTATTTCGCAGAAATTTATTAAAAGTTACTGAAAGTAAAATTTGTTAAATATAATCAGTAATTATATAATATGCAGTAATGATAGTCTTTGTATCATTCTATAACATGTCAGTTAGTTATCTAGATACCTAAGAAGAAGATCACGTCTTACGTCATGACTGGTGTTACGCAATTGTTTTTATTGTCAACGTAATTTTCGATATTTGATCGCGTTAAAAATAATCATTTTTTGCAATTTATTGCAGTATACAATGCAAACTTTTAGTATAGTATATAGTTTTGTTACTCTCAGTTGCAGTTTCTTAAATATTTTGATGAAAATATAATGAATTATTCATTTGTTCATATCACATAAGTAGTGAATTATTGCCACGAGTATATCAGTAAACAAAAGAGTAATCCAGGCGCTAAAGATTCTGTTGCCGTAAAATTCCTACTGAAGCATATAACTGAAAATGGGCAACGAAATTCGATGTGCCACATATTGTATAAACCACTGAGAGGGAGGTTATAGCATTTTCGCAAATATTTCCGAAAGTATCAATTTTAGGGAAAAAATATAGAATACAAAAATATTCCTCTTGTTTTTATGCTATCACGGCCGGTGCTATTATTTGATATATGTAGTGATTTTCCGAGTTGTTATGCCGTAACCTCGGTAACTGGTCGCTGCCAGTAACAGAATTAAAGTGCACATCCCTAGGTTAAGCTGGGATTCTTTGACATGCACTGGTTATTCTCGGGCTAGTCTCTGTGGTGACAGAACCGCTATTCTGAGGACTCAGGGACACAATTACAAAGTACAAAGGGGACGTGATCTGCTTTAAGAGCTGCGGCACTAACGTATAAAACTTATTTAAATCATTTTATTAATTTTTGAAGTGTAGTAAAAATGGATAATGATCAAATTCTGGATAACTGTGACTAGAGAATTTGGTTTATCTTTTCAATTTCATGTACTTAGATAGATAGATAAACTTTATTGATGAGGTATAGAAACGGCAAATGGGAAATGGGAATGGGTGGCCATTCATATTTTTTATAAGTAAACATATTTCAATCATTCTTTGACATGTCTAAAAATTCTAGTTAACTTTGGCAACGCTGTAGAATAGGTACACATCCACCGCGACTCTTAAAAATCTTAATCGGAGTAGGATCAGTAATCCCCAACAAGTTTCTTATTGAAAAAAAACATAATATTTATTTAAAATTTGACTTTATTCTTGATTTTTTTTATAAAAAACCTATTAATTATGTGTTTTACACTGTGAACTATACTGCTGATTAAAACATTTGTAGTTATTTAAGGTTCACCCTGTATTATATGTATATAGTTGTAAGCTACTTAAATATTGTATTACTAGTATGCATGTATTTACTTTTCCATATTTTTTTTAGTATTCGTTATTGTAAATAGTTGTTAACCGTAAATAAATAAACAAAAAAATATTATCCCAATAAAAAACTGACTCTTTTCGTGCAGAAGTTAATTAGAAAATTGTTTGAATTCTATATGTTTTTCCTGAAATTAATATTTTGGGGATATTTAAGAAAAATGCAAAAAATTTCTTTTATTTGTTTAAACTATATGTTACACATTAGTGCCCATTTTAAATTTTTCTCTCCTCATATATACAGGGTGTCTTGCAAGTCGTTACAATAATTTTAGGAGGTGATAGAATACTTGATCACCACCATGTGTTAGTAAGTGTTACAATATTTGTGATAATATTTCTTTTATATATTTTTTAGTTTAACCGTGCCTTTCTACAATTATTAAAGAGTAAAAGAAAAACAAACCTTTTTATTACAAATATTTCTATATATTTTTTATTAGGAATGAATGGATTATTTAAATGATTTAACCAATAAAATCCAAAGTGGCTCCGTTACTTACCTAGAACTTCATAAACATGGTTTTTCTACTTTGGAAAAACAAAGAGTCAAATTTAAACGTGGATTTTATTTAAACCTTTGTGTGGGTTTATACTTTATTCAGATATTATTAAAAACTTACCTAAGCAATGCTCTTCCAGTTCTTAGGAAAAGTTTCTTGATAAACATCGTAAAAATTAGGGAAATTAATCTTAACACGTTTAATATGTAATAAAAATGGTTTAAGAAAAGAAGATATTTGCTAATAAGAACGCAATTTTTAGAAAATATTGTAGTTATTAAAATATCTGAGGATTCGAAAAGCTAAATATTTATTTCAATTGTTCAAATCTTAAAAGCGAATTTAAAGTTACGGCGTAAAAAGGAAAAGGAATGTTTCTATTAAATAGCTTGGTATGCCATGAGAAAACAATGGTCCTTAGTTTCCATAGCAACCGTAGATGTAGATTAACTGTCAAACTATACGTTCGAATCTTAGTTAAACTAAAGTGCAAATATGTTCATTTCTTAAACCATTTTTATTACATACTGAACGGTTGTCCTATTTTGGCAAATACGCTCCCTGCATACTTAAACGTGTTAAGATTAATTTCTCTAATTTTTAGAATGTTTATCAAGGAACTTTTCATAAGATCTGAAGGAGCATTGCCTAGGTAAATTTATAATAATATCTGAATACACCTACAAATAAAGGTTTAAATAAAATCCACGTTGAAATTTGACTCTTCGCCTTTATAAAGTAGAAAAACCATGTTTATGAAGTAATAGGTAAGTAACGAAGCCACTTTGGATTTTATTGGTTAAACAATTTAAATGATTCATTCAATCCTAATAAAAAAAAGTATAGAAATATTTGTTATAAAAAGGTTTGTTTTTCTTCTACACTAATTGTAGAAAAACAAAAATTAAAAATTATTATCACAAATATTGTAACACTTCGTATATAGGTATGTTTGCTTCAATCGACTCAAAATCACGTATTCTATCACCTCCTAAAATTATTGTAACAACTTGCAAGA
This sequence comes from Monochamus alternatus, assembly GCA_037114965.1. Classification (NCBI taxonomy): domain Eukaryota; kingdom Metazoa; phylum Arthropoda; class Insecta; order Coleoptera; family Cerambycidae; genus Monochamus; species Monochamus alternatus. The sequence goes on from CM073426.1 coordinate 114,525,603, forward strand.
CACCCTGTATAAATAAACAAGTACTTAATCAAAGAATAAAAATTGTCAATTGCAAGTATTAGAATAATTCGATGATTTTCAACCTCTAACACCTATATTAGAGTGTAGATGGGATTTTATAGTGTCAACAGTAAAATGCAGTTTGTTTTTGAGAGATTTTAAGGAAAGGCTTACCCAACATGACCAATCGGTAGCAGTTTTTTGCGGGAGGAACGACGTCGTCACAAGAGTTTGAACTTCCAGGACTTGGTCCGGGCCCCGAGGTCACAACGGACTGGAAATCCGAAGTTGAATTCGGAATTTTGCCGTCTCGCTTGGCACATAACCAGTTCGTGCAGGAGCTCAAATTCATTGTTGTCTATACTAGCAGTGCTGAACATTACGAGATTTTTCACACTGCAACAAAATATTTCAACGTACAATCTATTGCAATAACCTCTCAAAATAGGACTACTGGATGTTTTGAGTAGAAATTTCATTAGGTCTCTACTAGTGAGTGTAAAGAGCTAATGTTGGAAGTAGATTTCATAACGATTCGGCCTGGGCAAAAAAACGATGTATACAGGATGTTCTGAAAAACGTTAGCGTAAATTCAGGGCCTGATAGATTTTCAAAAAATATTAAAATATGTTCTTATGAACCATGGGTCCGTTTTCAAACAGGGCGTTGAAAATAATTTTTTAGAATCTAGTTTCGGTCCTATTTTCCACAAAATTCGACCGAATGAACTGAAAATTTATTATGTGGGGCTTCTGCTAAAGGCTCTGGCATTATTAATTTTTGTCTAGGTATATCATACAGGGCGTTTTTGGCCTTTTATTACTTGGTGTTATGGCAATTTTTTTTCTAAACCAAAGAAAGGTGCTCTTGTAAGAAGCGCTAAAATTTGACCGTTTTCCAAAAATATCGGGCATAGTGCGCCAAATTCAAGCAGCTAGTATCCCAAATTGTGTTTTTTATTTCAAGTCGGCTTTGGCACCTAATGTTTGTTACCATTAGTTTCATTAATAAAACTCAAAATGAAAGTTATTATTTTATTGGTAATGATAAAAAGTAATGGTTAGTTTATTTCTGTACTAAATAAAACTGAAAAAAAAACAACAAAAATAACTGCTTATTAACAGACAATTAAAATTCCGTTTTCACGAATACAAAAATTTGGGATATTAGCCACTTTCGCCACATAACCTCAAATAACGTGTTAGTGCTAACCATTTCGTACCTCGTAATTTCGTAGTGGGTGAAACAGATTTTAAAAGTATGCATTCAATATCAAGAGAAGGCAAAGTAAAACATTTAAAAGCAGTAAATCGCATGCAAAAAAGAAACTGGTGTCGTAGGCACAGGTAACAGGTAGATGTCACGAGCAGTAGATGAAATGTTTCGCACCAGCTCCACTCTCTAGGATTGATAGTCGAGGTCGAAAAAGAGGTTATGTTGATACCGCTGCCGCTAGTATAGTCCAGTGGCGGCTGGTGAGATTTCAGGTATGCCATATCTCAATAGCCAGACATGGGACCCAAACCAAACTTTAGGGTATATATACTGTGGCCTTATAGAGAACTTTGGTAGAAGAAGAACGATTTTACAGTTTGCGAAAAAAGTTGAGGCCTCACCTCAAATTTTCAAAATGGCTTCTTTAAATTTTGAAGAAAATTTTTTCCTATAAACTAGATGTAATTTTAGGGATAGGTTTCAAGTTTTATTAAAAAAAACTATATTTGTAGAATTTATAGCATTTTGAAATTTTTATAGGTTGGTGCAAAAATAATGGCCGTTTCTACATTGTTTATTTTTATGTATGAATTTCTGAATAATTGTGGTCATGTTATATGTCGTTTTAAAGCGCGTTTTTCGCTCTATCTTTTAGTTTAGTTATCTTTTTATTATCGTCATACGTCTCTGATTTCAGATCATTTTTTACGATGCTCTCAAAGAAGGAAATTCGCATTATTTTGCTTCACGAGTTCAAACTTGGCCACAATGCTGCGGAGACGACACGAAATGTCAATAAAGCATGGGGCGAGGATAGTGCTTCCGAATGTACCACACGTAGATGGTTTGAAAAGTTTCGTGCAGGTGATACCAGCCTTGAAGATGAAGAGGATCGCGGCCGCCCATCTGAGGTTGACAATGACGAATTGAAAGCCTTGATCGAAGCCGATCCTCGCAAAACCACACGAGAAGTCGCACAAGAACTCAACGTCCATCACTCAACAGTCCTACGCCATCTGAAGCATATAGGGAAGTCAAAGAAGCTCGATAAATGGGTGCCTCACGATTTGAACGAAAATCAAAGAAATCGTCGTTTTGAGGTGTCGTCAGCCCTTCTTCAGCGCAACAAAAACGACCCTTTTCTCGACCGGATCGTAACGTGCGATGAGAAGTGGATTCTCTACGACAACCGGCGTCGTTCTGCACAGTGGTTGGACAGCGACGAGACTCCACAACACTTTCCGAAGCAGAAACTGCACCAAAAGAAGATTATGGTTACTGTTTGGTGGTCTGCCGCCGGTCTCATCCACCACAGTTTCCTCAATCCGGGCCAAACGATTACGGCAGAGAGGTACTGTCAACATATCAACGATATGCACCAGAAGCTGCAGCGTATGTGCCCGGCATTGGTCAACAGAAAGGGGCCAATTCTGCTCCACGACAACGCTCGTTCGCACGTCGCACAACCGACCCTGCAGAAGTTGAACGAATTGGGTTACGAGACTGCCTCATCCTCCATACTCGCCGGACCTCTCGCCCACCGACCACCACTTTTTCAAGCGCCTCGACAACTTCCTGCGCGAAAAATGCTTTAAAAGCCGAGATGATGCCGAATCGGCCTTCGACGACTTCATCGCCTCTAGAACGCCGGATTTTTATGCTACCGGAATAAATAAACTTGTTTCTCGTTGGCAAAAAAGTATTGAATCTATTGGTTTTTATTTCGATTAATAAAGTTCATTCTGAGTTGAGTTACGTTCGTTGAAAGTAGCTGTTTGAAAACGGTCATTATTTTTGCACCAACCAATATAATGTATCACAAATACAATATTAATTTTCAAACTGCTGGAACTTTAACAACAATTAAATTTTTTTAATAAAATTTAAAACCTATTGGTATAATTACGTCTAGTTTATGAAAAAAAATGTTTCTCGAAATTTAAACAAGCCAATTTGGAAATCTTAGGTGAGGCCCACGTTTTTTTTTTAACTTTTTTCCGCAAACTGCAAAATCGTTCTCCTTCTACTGAAGTTCTCTATATAGTCACAGTACATATATACTAAAGTTTGGTTTGGGTCCCATATCTAGTTATTAAGATATGACATACCTGAAATTTCATCAGCCGCCACTGGTATGGTCCAGCCCAAACTGTGGCATGTTGCAAGTGGAAACAAAACTTGTAATATTTGTGGATTTGATAATTTGAATACACGTAAATTGAAAATTAATATGAGATACTTTTGCATCTTCTGAAACCGATCTAAGCTAATGGTTTCTTTAAGTAATGCACTGCTTGACACATCTGTTTTAAGAGTTGCACTGCCGTATAAAATGTATTTAAATCATCTTATTATTTTCACGGGCAGTGTTTTTCTCTTAATCGTCTTGTGTATTTAATTAATATTTTCGTGAAATACAGTGTGATTAAATAAAGCATGGCGCATTATTCAAACAGTGAGTGAGTAAGTTGACACGTTAAAAGCATATTTGTTAAGTAGTAACAATCAGTGATAGTGATAACGATAAAGTATTGTGATAAATCAGTTGGAGTGTAGTAAACATTCTGGATAACTATGATTGTGAGTAGAGAATCTGGTTTATGTTTTCAATTTATTGGTGAGGTATAGGAACGGCAAAGGGAAGGAGATGGCCATTAATATTTTCATAAATAAACATATGTCATTCATTCTTTGACATGTCTAAAAATTCTAGTTAATTTTGTTGGAACCTATTCGAAGACATTAGTGTAACATTGGCAACACTGTGGAATTCACATCCATCATGACTTAAAAATATTAGTATCCGAGTCGGATCAGCGGTCCTCAACAAATTTTCTATCGAAAAATTACGAGATTTATTTAAAATTTGATTATTTATACCTGATTTTTTTGTGAAAAAACTATTAATTATGTGTTCTACACAGTGAACTGTACTGCTGGTTAAAATATTAGTACTTATTTAAGGTTCACTCTGTATATGTAGCTAACAAATTAGGAATTAATATAATAAAATGGAACCGAGTTCAGATCCCAAAGTGGATATTGCGGCAATATTATTTGAAGAAGGAGACAACAGAAAAAATAACAAAAGGAAACGTTTCTTTGTTGGTTGCTGCAATTAGGATCACTCATATGGTATAGTACAGTTTTTCATATACCTACTCTTACAGCGATATTTCAATAACCGAATACTGAGTATTTAAGTGATATCAAAAACCGATTGATAACTCGAGTGATGGTTACTTGAATTCTCAGCAGCTGTACATATAACTATTTTTGTAGTTTAAATATAAATGTTATATTTTAAATACATAAATATATACTTTTCGTATGGGCAAATTTATATATTTAAAATAAACAATACAAATATTCGATAGGTATATAACAAGATATGTTTCATTTACATAAAAAAAATTGTTTTTAATTTTTCAAAAATTATTTACGACTATCTTGCATTCTGTCAACCCAAATTTTATTTTGATCTATGGCTACGACAGTTTTTCGTTGTTTGTTATAGTTGCGGCAAGAAGTCAGACGACTTACGTCTTACAAATAAATGAATAATTCATTATATTTTCATGAAAATATTTAAAAAACTGCAACTAAGAATAAGAAATAACTATATACGTGTACCAGAAATGATGGGCGGAAGACATTGGAAATGTCGACAGGTGGTCGAGTGAAGCAGTTTATATTCTGTTAACTTTGATGCAAGTATTTCGTATATACAACCAATATAATGAAAAATAATGGCGTTATTCTTTATGTGGTTTCAATTTTTAAATATTTATTTAACAAATAAGTTATAGAAAATTCTTTTTTCTGACAAGCTCAAAATATACAAAAATACGATTTTTCTTAGGGTTAAAAATTATACATAGTAAGGAAAAAAGATACAAATTTTGTATAATTATAAGTACCACTGAGCTAGCTTAGTCCATTAAACAGGATCGGCTTAAATAATTCTTGATTTATTTTCGTAATACATAACACTTTAGAGCACTGGTTATTCAATGAAAATCATTTACGCGTCTTCATAGACATAATGAATTTATTTCAGAAACACCCTGTATATGACATAATGCAACAGTGGCGGCTCGTGGAGATAATAATGTGAAGCGGAAGAATAAATAATAATACCTCATGGTCAATTTTTATTTTATTTTAAACAAAAGTATCTAACAAACCCATTACTTTTTAAATAAATGACCTATTCTTCGATCTTTTAAAGCTGCAGTTGTATAGATTATGTCGTCGTAGTATCATTCTGCACTTATGAATTAATTTAATGGTCCTTCTTCTTTTAAATTTTTTGTCAAATCTGTAAGATTGGTTTCTATTTTTGAATTACGCAGATAAGTTTAAATTAAAAATGTAGAATTTTATGGATTATAAACAATTTTCATAGATCATAGGTAAATTGTTCTCTTACTGCTAAAAGTAATTCTGTGTCATTGAGATAATAAAAATTGTTCGTTATTCTTTCTTTTTTTGATAACTTAGAAATGTCAGGTACGGCAGTTGAATATAAATCAACTCACCTCAGTCAACGTTAAAGTCCTGGTTTTAAAATGGGTTATCATTCATATTTAAGACAATCCATGTCTTATATCAGCTTACGGAAAGCTGTGTGACCCCATTTTTGAAAACATTTTCCCCACCAATGGGCTTTTTAAGAAAAATGACTACATTTACTTGTAACCACCTCTTGTTAATTCATCTAACTGCTGTTAGAAGATTCGATTTAAAAAAATCTTAATACCTATAAGTTGGATTATATCTGGAAGATTAAATTTAGTATGTTTATATGAACTTATTTTGTCCCTTCCAGATGAATGGATTGTGCAGATATGAAAGGATTAGGTAAATATTATCTTTAGGGATTCTCCTAGTTTCTGCTTCTAATGAACTCGTGTTATGTTATGGATATTTCCCCAACCCTTTGAAATCTGCATAAGCGATGCATCTTCTTAAAATAACAGAAACTTCGGGTAAACTGAATTGGTAACATTTTTCGTTTCTCAGATATATCTTCGGTCAATTTGGTATCGTTTTGGTAACAGTAGATTGAATCTTTCTATTCGTCGATTTAGCAATTTTAAATCAGATTATTTGTTTATAATGACACTGTAACATTTGAACAAAACTATTAGATATACAGGATGTCCGGAATCTCCGCGTAGAAAATTTGCTGGAGGCGATACTACTCGAAAAAAAAAATGTGTCAAGTTCATGTAACATTTTCGAAAAGTCAATATTAATGGAGCTACGTAATCTCAAAGTTATTTTTTTAAATTTGATTTTTGGCTACAACTTTTTTAATACGGCAACAATTTTTTCAACACATTACTTTTATGAAGATGCAGTTTCAGGTAAATATTGCAGTGCCCTAGAGGGCAGAAAGGGCACGTGCTACGTCAAGAAATTATCATATCTTTTTTATTTCTTATTAAAATTTTAAGAGCATTTCCTTAAAAACTGATCATTTATCGAAAAAACAGTTTGCGAGAAAACCGGCATCATGATCATACTAATGAATCTCATGTCTTTTACGCTGTAAGCTGTATTTTGAAAACAATTATTGAATGACAGCTGTCATATTACTTACATATATATTACACTTCGTTTATACAAAGTAAAAGTAGAAAAGCAACGTTTTATGAGAAAATAGATATTTAACTAATTTATTCTAACCTTGGCAGAGCAATTTCCGGACTGGTAGCCACATCGTCGGTTTAGCTTCCTTGACGTTTGACATATCGTTATCTTCCTCAGAAGTAACAAATCTAACTTTAACCTTATCATATGTTTCGTAAGGAAGGTAATTCGACGACGTGAAAATTCTGCCAATATTAGAATAAGTTAGTTAAATGTCTGTGTTCTCACAAAAGGTTGCGCTTCTGCATTTACTGTGTATGAAAGCGATATGACTTATATCGTAAAACAAATGAGATTCACCAAAAAATGTCTAAAAAATTTAAATGTCGATTTTATAGCAAACGGTTACTTTTTTCGACTTCAAACAAGATTATCAAATTTTTAGATTATCAGTCTATAAGGAAATGCCTTCAAAATTTTAATAAAATTAAAGACAAAAAAGTTATGATCATTAGCTAGCACATGCCCTTAAAAAGCTGTACTTTTAAAAATATTTTACCTGAAATTGCATCTCTATAAAAGTAATATGTGTGCCAAATTTTAAGAAAATAGTTCCAGTATTAAAAAAGTTATAACAAAAAAAAAGCGTAGTTTCCGGACATTCTGTATAGTGAGGTTTATGCAACCAATGAACAAAACCAGACTAACGTAAATTTAACTAAATTCCACCATAATAATAGAAAATTTAATTATTATTTATTTTACTTGTGACGTACTTTTTATTTTTATAATTTTTAGTTCTGAAATTATATTGATATTCTCCAATTTTGGTCTCGCTTTAAGGGGACCGTTTTTATACGCAAATTTCTAACGAATTTCATAGCTGTTTGTTGAGACAGTCTAACAAAAATCTGAGTAAGTTAGAAAGAATATCCCTTCACTATGTCAATTATACAAGTTTCATTTTCAATTGTTATGTTTTATCACAAAATATCCTGAATTTTACAGGTCAACTGCACATTATCACATCCCGCAGAATTCCTTTAAAAAACTAGTAACACTTTAATTGATGTAAATTATTAAAAAAATTTCACGGTGTCTGAAACACATTGAATTATTAAATTTGTGCATTATATTTTAGTACTGTGCTAATAAGAACCTCCACCTACTGGATGCATTTTATTTGTGCATCTATAAATACGATTCATTGTTCTTGAGACGTCAGCCTTAGGCCCGCTACAGATTATGCGTGAATTCGCAATTCGTTATGCGCGATTCGTGATATGCGAGTATTTCGCAAATAGTGTGTAGGGTCTTGTTCGTTAAAAATCAATTCATAAAAACACATGATGCACGAATTCCTTACAAACCACGCATCGTGCATCGCGAATCGCGAATTCACGAATAGTCTGTTGCAGACCTCTCTTACTTGTACCTTAATTTCCATTTGGCATACTCTGTTCCACAACTAACGAACGTCTTAGGTAGCAGCTGATAGCCCTTTAAAAGTTGTCGTATTAAAAAGAAACCGCACTGGACCAATGAAACATTCATTTTTGTAATGTGTCTCAAATGGCGCGTCAAAGTTATTATAATAAATTGAAACGTAGGATCAGCGAGGGATTTAATCCTAGAGGAAGAGAAATACTTTATAGCGTAATTACGTTAAGTATTTTCCACTTATAAATGCACTTTTTCCCCACACGAGACATTATATTATATTAAGAGTTAATTCTTTCTATTCATTTAAAGAACCAGGATATACATGGTGATTCAGAACTTACCTAAAAAAAATTATTGAATGTAATCAAGGCAGTTCGAAAATGATTTAAAAATACACTTCTACACGGCACTAAAAATTGATCCATTGGAAAACCTGACAAGGCAAAGCATCATGCAATTGGCGACCAAACAAAAAACTAAAAGAAATTCCCAAGGAAAGAAATAAATAACATTTTATAACACCTATTTTATACAGTAAATTCAACTGCTGTTGCCGCTATTGTTATTGACTATTAATAAGAATCAATTTGTGGTTTTAATTAATAACTAATGTTAAAGTAACAAAATTTGGGCCCGTCTTACCCATTTTCTACAAACTAATAAAAATGTTTCTGCTTCTTGTCCGTTTTGAACTCGTATGTCATTGGTAGTAGCTATGATACATAGTACGCTCGCGTAAATCATCAATAGTGTCCACTTCGGTGCGATACATTTCATTTTTTGAATATCACCACAAAAAGAAGTTCAAAAGATTTAGTCAGGAGATCGTGGCGGCCATGGTACCGGTCCTCCTCGTTCAACCCCTTGGTATTAATGCTTGAACACGCTGTACATAGTACATATATAATTGAACTCCGTGTATAACACGTCACACTGCTGCGATACGTCGTGGACGCCCTAGGCCTCCATTTCTTCCACGATTCAGTTGCAAATTTACCGTGTTACGGCCGCGTTGCATACACTTGCACTCACTGCACACCGCGGTAAAAGTAGCTGCATTTGGCACATGTTTACCGAGAAATCGTTCTACTACAGATTTTTCACTTCACTATAAATTATTAAAACAATATCCATCGAGCCCGAAGTGCTACACACAAACCATTTTTGACACGTGAATAACTAATGTAAATACTTGCATCACAAAATGTTAATACTATAAGTAATCGGATATTTGAAATCGCCTGGATAGAGACTACAGTCGCCCAGCGATGTACCTAAAGGTTGAAAATACTACAAATTCAATAATTTTTTTCGTTTAGAAACTATAAGGATTTTACAAAAAAAATATTCCCAAATATTTTAGATAAGTTGTGAATCACCCTGTATACCTCGCTTTTGGAGTTCTAGAACAGTGGTGAATCGTTCAAAGGTTTAATGCCCTGCAATTGAGAATAAAATTGAAAAAAAATATAACCTTACTACGTCAGTGACTGCTCTAAAATGTCGTTTCTTTTAATACATCACTTCAAAGAAATTAATAGCTTTGTTCGCGGTAGTGATTCCTAATATATCCTGAATTAATACTGAATTTATACCGCACATATCAAATGCGCATGTGATATTCTGAATATGTTCTGAATTTCTACAAATCTGCGAACGTTTCTCAAATGTATTCTGTGTTCAGTTTGGAGTCGAATGATCACAATTTCAAATTTAACAATATTATCTGCCATTTTCTTTTTGTATCGTTTCCTTTTTTAATAAAATATTTATTTTAATAGAAGTTATAGTGGGGTAGTCATAACTATTCGTTGTATTAGATTCGATATCTTATTATCATGACAAAATGTTAAATTATTTAATAAATTATATACAGTGTGTCCCTCATAAAAACCGACACAGAGCAGGCGGTGCATGTAGAGGCGTCCAAAATATTGTAATTTAACTGAACTTACTTAATACAAAGTTACACTCCTGAGGAGTGATTAGTCCCCAAAGTGGGGCTTTAAATTTCGAAAAAAAAAATATCTATACGATATTTTCCGTAGAAGAATCAAATTTGGTACATGGTTTAGGTTTATTACTGGTCGTTTTTGAACATGAGAACAGGTATTCAATAAGATTTTTTTTTAATCGAAAAGTTTTTTCAATCAAAAAATGTAATGAATATACATGGGGTACTTTATTTCAACGCCTGATGACAGGACGAAAAGAATAAAAAATACTCGGCCAGAAGAAGTTTCATCTGCCTAAATACCTTTTCAAAATTTACTCCTTAATGTGTTTGGTTTAAGTGATTGGAAGATTGTTAATAAAACTCTAAATTTATAATTCACTGTTAAGGGGTCGTAAGTCCTTAAAGGGGACTCATATTAAAAAATGTTATAAGCAGGGCCCGTATTAAAATCAGTCGTATAATCTACCCTCAATTTTTTTTTTGCATTTTCGGGATCACATTTAATAAAGTTGAGTCATTTATATGAAATCATTTTAATAGATTAATATAATGTTTCTACATATAAATATTTTTGAAAGTAGTCCGAATATGTAAGACATCTAGATCCAGTTCATGCAACAACTAGGTACTAAAATAGTAAAATACGCATGCGTGGGATTAAAAATTCTGCATCAGGTCCGAGGATGCATGGGACGGATTCAGAACACGTTCAAATTTATAAATCTGGGTTCCGCGAACGCAAGATTTATAATTCCGAACGTGCACTAGGTGCACCGCGAACGCCCAACTTCAAACTGCGCATGAATTTAATGTCTGAATTAGATCAGGATTGCTACCGCGAACAAAGCTAATATTTTACGTAATATGAAACGTCAAAATGAAGTATTTAAGATATCAAATCAAATATATAAATAACCTGATACAACAAAAATATATAAGATTGTCATCATCTACAAGAAGTCAGGAATCCAAAACTAACTAACATATGTTGAAGTATTGTTACTGAATTTTCTAGAACCGAAATAGTAATGGGACAAAAATTAATGTCAGTAGAAAAATATCATGTTGGATTACATTTTTCGCGGGAAATTGAAATTTAAACTGTTTTGTGGATATATGAAGATATATATTTTATTTTTGTATCAGTGTAATTACAACTGCTATATTTTTTCTATATAGCATACAGGATCTTCAGCAAAGAATGAGCCATCTTTTAAGGATTACTTGGATAAATATTATGTGATTTAAATCAACTTACCTTAATACAGTTTGCTTTGCTGTACAGATATTCATATTTATCTCACACAAAAACCTTCTTGGCTTAGCAAATAATAGGTATGCTATCTCATGCCACCTGCGAATATTCAAAGGTAGCGAAGTAAAAAGAATATAATCTAAAAACAGAAAGTGGTCTAATCAACAAATTTTTAGGTACAGAAATCTTTCAAAATACGTATTTTTTAAATTTAACTGTACATGTAAATATTGTTCTAACATAAACTTACATAGTTCTGCATATAAGATTGTTCACTTTTGTTTATAAGTATGTGAAAATAATTATTAAAATGTGGGGTAAAATAGTAAAATAATGTGTGTCCTATAAACGCTTTTTAAGCATTATTATTTTATTTGAAGAGAATTTAAATAGTAAAAATGGATAAACAAAACATCAAGAATTTTACTTTTAATATTATTATTGTCCTAAGTGTTTTATTTTTCGATATTTCGGTATACAAGAACACTGCAAATTTGATCATTGTACGGCGAGAAATACGGCGACTGTAAGGAAGCAAAACTATACTACTAAGGTAAATTGATTTAAATCTCATTAATTTAATTAATATTGTCCAAGGAATCTAGCCTGAAGCCCAATACACTATATATTCATTTTTGGAAAGGACATGGAAACATGTAGCCTACTCTATCTATAATTTAACCCAACTATTTCGATGTTATTTGGCATAACGATAGTTGACGAGGTTTGTAAGAATCTCCATTTCCTACTTTTTGCGTATTCCATTTTGGCATGTAGTTTTGGTATACCAAAAACCGTAACGTGCTTCACCCTTTGTATTTAATAGAAGTTCTAAATAAAAGTGATAAAAGTTTTCATTTTCTGGTTACTTTTTACTAATTTCAATAGACAAAAACTTTCTTATTTGAAATAGCACACTGAATTTCATTTATGCATGCAAAAAAGTCCTATTATTTCTTAGCAACACTTATTAATTACATATACAGAGTGGACTATTAATAATGGGCTATAGAGCAGGGGCGATATCTTTGAGACAAAATATGAAGATATAGCTAAATGGTCTCAGTAAAATGTTGCTGTGGAAAAAGAAACAGGGTGTCAAAGTTAAAATTAATAATCCGTGTTTTTTTTATAATAATTCGAGTACCGCTCAACTGATTGTCACCAAATCTGTACTGTGATAAGACAAACGAATTCTCATCTTATTTTATAAATATTCAGAATAACTTTGGAAAGGAAAATAATATAAAATTTACTCAATTCTATGCATATTCTAATTCTCTTGATAAGAGATTTCCTCCCATCGAAAAATACATTTGGTTGTCTCCTAATAAATATTCAAAACTCAAGTATCTATTTGTAATTGTTGCTCTTTTGATCTGTCATGTTACAAACCAATTAGCTAACTAATCTTTGAAACCATGCTATGGTGTTTTTCTGAAAAAATATTTCAATAGCATTTTTGAAGTCGTACGAAAGTAGAAATCTTTTAGGGCAGTTTTCCCGAAAACGGAAGGAATTATCAAATTCTGCCAAGTGTACCTTTTTACGCAGAAATGACGCCCAGGTAAAATTTTGCAAAACGTTTCGTCAGTAAAAATAAGAGAGAAATTCATCAGTAGTCATTGCTAATTCAGCGCCGCCCTCTATGGCCGAACCTGATTTAATTCATAAATTATTTATTTATTTGCAATACACTGTCCAGACAAAATCCAATTACAGGACAGGAAAAAAAACAAATAAGTAATAACAGATATATACAAACAAACGAAATAAAATCGAGTAGGTATACAAAATTTACATACATATTAAAATTAATGAAAAAATGCATTTTTAATTTTTTCAACATTATAAAAAATATATCTAAGGTATTATGCACTAAGAAATAATTGTAACACATAACAAGCATTAAGCATTATTAGGAGCATTAATCTTGCATGTAGGAATATGAAACATAGAAGAACGAAAACGCGTTATTAAATTAGGCTGTGATAATTTAACATAACAAAGAAGTCCCGGGGAATCAACGAGATTATTCAATAACATGAACAGAAAAACTACTGAGTAATATTTGCGACGTAAAGACAATTCAAACATTAAATTTGGATAACAATTGTTCATTGGATAATCCAACTGGGGGATATACCCCATCATATTTAAACCATAATTATTTAGCAAATCGTCTTTGGGGTCTTTCAATGTTCTTTAAATTACATTCATAGGAAGGAAACAACAGACTCATATTGTCAAGAATGGAAACAATATTCAAACTTAGGTCTTACAAATGCGTTATATAATGCTATAAGTGTACCGTGCCCTTCAAACTGATCACTGTTGCGTATTATACACCCTAAATTCTTGATCTTTATATTGCGTAACAGAGTTAAGTTTCTGGTTGTTGAACGGGTAATCAAATTTAATAGGAGCTAGTTTTCTAGTAAATATCATTGCATTACATTTATTAATATTAAGAAATAGATTATTATGTAAACACCAATGATTAATCACTGCAATATCACGTTGTAGCAGAATACAGTCTTCAAGAGGTCCAATTGTCGTAAATAATTTCAAGTCATCAGCATACAATAATGAGCGGCAAAGTAGGTCGCATGTGATGTCATTTATAAAAACATTAAACAATAGGGGACCAAGTACGGAACCTTGAGGTACTCCTGAAGTCGGCTCTATTTCGCCAGAACTGAATAAATATGATTTTAAAAATCTCAAAAAAATTGTATTTAATCCAAAAGTAGATAATTTACGTAACAAAATACCGTGCTCCAGTCTGTCAAAAGCTTTGAAAAAATCTGTATAAACGGCCTAACTTAGCTTCCATTTTCAAGTTTTTCACACAAATACTGAGTAAGGCAAAGTAAATTAGTAATTAAGTATAGACCGACCGGGCATGAACCCATGCTGATCATTACAAATTTGAGATTTAACATGACTAAAGAGTATCTCATGAATAAACTTTTCTGAAATTATTTAATATAACAATAGCTCTATAATTTGCTATAACTTCTCTATCATCTTTTTTAAAAACCGGAATAATTTTTGTTTTTTTCCAAACATCAGGGAAAGTTGCAGATCTAAGTGATAAATTAAATAAAATGGAAAGGGGATAAGCTAAAATTGTAGCACTTTCAATAAAAACGCAGGAATACTATCAAAACCCTTAGTATTTTTAGGTTTAAGTTTTTTAAGTGCTCTAGCTACACACTCTTCGGATATATTAGGCACGGACAAGCAAGCAGCACTACAAGAGACATGATCAGTAACAGCAAATTCAGAAGACAAATGATAAGAATCATTAAAAAATTCAGCAAATGCGTCAACAATAGTCTGCTGTTGACTAATTTTACCACCTTGCTAAACCATATAATCTGGGATACAGTTTAAATTTCTCATTAATATAATGCCAAGAATTGTAGGTTATTTTTCAACTTTCAAGTTTCTCTGTATACCTTTTATGCTCAATACCAATGTCCTGCTTTATAGAAGCTCTTAATACTTTGTATACAAGTAGATGTTGTTGATCGCCTATGCTTTCATATTTACGCCAGATTCTAGATTTAATCTTCATATTCTGAATAATTTGACGAGTAAACCAAGAGAGAACTCTGATTTCTTTGATGTTGTTAGTAGGGAGTAAAACTGATCACAAGCCATAATTATATTTTCGTAGGATGATATCTGCATTTTGTATATCTTCATATAAAAATCAGCTTTACGAAAATTGTAACTTACAGACGGGGGTTAACTGGAAAAGGTTTAAATGTAACATTTAAATTCAAAGATACTGATAGTGGAGGATGATATTATCCACGGACATTAACGGATCACAACATTATCAAATTTCTACTAAGTTAAGTTAAATACTTCACAAAATTATAAAATTGAAACAATGCAATTATTACTATAATTGTTATTTTGCAAATGTTGAAAATATGTCGGTATATTGAAGTCACCAATTGCTATTAGACGATTATGATTTCTTTCGTTAAAAAATGTTACCCTACCAAATTTAGCGACAATCAGTTGAGTGGTACTTGAATTATTACAAAAAAAAAAAAACGAAAAAATAATTTCAACTTTCGTACTCTGTAGCTTTTCCCGAGCTTTTTCCATAGCAACATTTTACTAAAACATACTTAGCTGTGTTATTAAGGATTCGCCGGATATATTTCTATTTGTTATTTATTTTAACTTTCTAATAAACAATTTACAGTGGTGAATACTTTTTAATTCGACTTTAAGAAAAACCTAGGCACTTTTTTCTTTAGTTGTTAGTTGTTAAACAATTTATTTTAAAGGCAAATAAAATCAGTACCTACAAATAGATCTAGGAATTATAGGTACAAATATAGCACGTAGCATTGTTACTGTGACAGTTTTAAGCTTTGCAAGTATTGGAAATGGTTTGATAACGCATTAATATTAACATTATAATGTTATACAATTTACACGTATCGCGACTAGTTTCTTGTTGTTTATTTAACAGATTAATAATTCTGGAATCTAATGCCTTTGTGGCGAGGCTTTGCAGAATAGCCGTGTATACATTATTACGGCTATTTACATATCAAAGAACATTCATTATGTCCGCTTAACTTCTCCAATGGGTAATTTCATTGCATAAAATCTGTTGCGAGGACTCGTCAATGGGAGTAATAGTCCAGTAACCACATCCGGTAGTTCTGATTTTCTGATGAGTTGTTTATGATGTCGGTTAAATGAATAGTCCAAGTTTTCAACCTCTAGCACTAAAAACACGAAATTTTCTACCTGTCTTCAGTTTTTAGCGATTATAACCTTTAAGGTCGCCGTATTTCGCACCGTAAAATGATTAAATTTGTGGTGCTTTTTAGGTACTGGAATCTCGAAAAATAAAACACGTAGAGCAAAAGTAATATCAAAAATAAAATTACTGTTTTGTTTATCCACTTTTACTATTTAAACTCTCCTCAAATAATACAATAACTTTTAAAATGCATTTGTATGACACACATTATTTCGCTATTCTAACCCCACATTTTAACAATTATTTTCACATACTTATAAATAAAAGTGAACAATCTTACATGCAGAAATATGTAAGTATACTTATGTTATAACAATGTTTACATCTATAGTTGAATTTAGAAAAATACGTATTTTGAAAGAATTTCAGTACCTATAAATTTGCTGGATAGATCGCTTTCTGACGTAATATATTGATTTTACTTCGGTACCTTTGAATACTCGCAGGTAGCATGAGATAACATTCTTGTTATTTGTTAAACTCTATTATTCGGTTCTTAAATGTCTAAAATTACTTGTATTTGTAACACTATTTCAAGAATACGGCGTCCTTAAGCACTAGTTTTCTATACGTCATACGTTATTAAAGTAAAGAATATTTGATACAATTTGAGCCCAAAACTGTCTCTGTAAGCCCAATAGCTTCCGAAATACAGTTTTCCAAAATTAATCAATTTTTTCGAATTTGGAAATATTTACCAATATTTTGCAGGAATTTTGACTCTGTAGATCTTCTTTGGGAAATACTCTCTCTTCCATATTCCAATGGCCATTAAATAGGCTTGAGAGGACCTACAGATGAACCATCCCCTACATTTTTCATATATCGCACTACTAGTGTTCCTTGTGTTACATTATCGAAGCCTTGTCTGAACGTTGCATGGCCATGTAGATTTCATTTATTTTATTTAAATTTTTCTAAATTTTTAGTTTTATTTTAACTGATTTTCTACACAATACAATACATGTTCTTTGTTTTCTTCTATTTTCAACAATATGATTTTTTTTTGTTTAGTCCATTACCTTTAGAATTTATGAGAAATTCTCTTATACAGGGTATGCCATTTAACACTCCCGCTGCCAATATCTCACAAATGAATTAATTTATTTTAGTTCTGGAAACTGGGGTTGTTAGGTCTCTCGAATAGCTTCAAATTGCAGTTAGAATTGTTAGTTCAAACTTTTCTGTATAGATGGCGTGACGATACTAAAAATTTTTTTGATTCCTGGAACATGGAAATGCGGTCCATCCTCGGGTCTATCTGAAAGATCGTTAAAGTTTGAGTAATTTTTAAAATACAAAGTTTTTCTTAATATTTACTTGTTTTCGAAACATTTCTGCAATGTATGATGTAATAGAAAAGTCTATTATTTTATTTAATTCACACTGAAATAAAATAATCCTTTAAAATATTTTATAACGGCTTAATAAATTATAAAAAAAATAATCAACTACAGAAAAATCTAATAAGCAGTAGAGACGAATCAAATATTAAAAAATACAGCCGTAGGTGGCTCATTTAGATCGTGACATTTTATTAAGAACCTGTAATGTCCAACTAACGAGAAGACTAACATTGTATATTAATGTTGAAAGATGTAATGTTGAACGTTTATTATAAGTAATCTTTGTTTTAAATCGCTTCAGTAACTACATCTACATCTCCGTTATTATTTTAAATACTTTCTGTTACTTTTTCTGTAGTTGATCATTTGTTTTTATTTTATAATTTCTTGTTTGTTAGTATGTGGTGTGAATAAAGCTATTATAACAGTATGTTAAAAGAATATTTTATCTCAGTGTGATTTAAATAAAATTATAGATTTTTCTCTTACATCATACATTGCATATTGAAGTCGATAAGTCTCGAAAACAGGTAAAAATTGGGAAAAACTGTATTACAAAAAATACTCAACATTTAACGATATTTCAAGTGAACAGCATTTCCACGTTCCAGGCATCAAACAATTTTTCAGTATCGCCACGCCATCTATACAGGAGATTTGAATTAACAATTCTATCTGAAATTTGAAGCTATTCGAGGGTCCTAACAATCCCAACTAAAATAAATTTCTTTATCTCCGAAACATTTTCAGCGGGAATGTTAAATGGCACACCCTGTGGATATTTCGTTTTTTAATACTGTTATGCTGGGTACAATAAATTGAAACATTTGTGCTGTGACGGTTTTGGGTAGATAAGGTTTTGTAAATCTGGTCCTGACTTAATTACAAAAAAGCGTAATTTAATTTTAAATATATTTTTTGAAATTGAAATTAATAATGGGGAAGTTGCATGAATTTTATATTGATCTGAAATGTATTACAGAATAATCTTTCAAACATATTGAAAGATCAGAACATGTGTCTGACGGCAATAATCACATAATAATTAAAATATTAGCATTAATAAATTCCCATAGAATGTCAACAAAACCACGTGATCGAAAACGCAGTGTCATTGGTGTGACGTCAAATGCCAGTACGCCATCTTGCTTATGTTACGGTGATCGTGACGTAATATAGGCATTTGTTTCTTTTTTCGTGACATTTCTTTTGAGTCATACGTATTGTAAATACTGCGTAAGGTAGTGCTGTTATAAACAAGGTGCGTAAGGTAGTGCTGTGCATATTATATATATTTACATATACCTACAGTTGAATTTAAGATTTTCAAAGGTTTCTGTACTTAAAAATTTGTTGGATAGACCGCTTTTTTCATTATTCATACTTATTTCCAGTTACTTAACCTTACATTAAAATGATCTTCACAAACATACAACGTAGAAATGCTGGAGAGCTTTACGTTTCTTGACTTTATTTCGTTGCGATTCATTGCCATTCACCACATTTTTCTTGTCTTTTCAATTTTTGGCATGGAGAAAAATTTTTTATTAGGCACTGTATGGGAAATATTTGTACAATGCAATATTTCATGCATTTCCCAGGTGTTAATGCACTTTCTGTACTCATTTTACAATTTTCAACACCAGTCTCTGTTTAACACAATAACACTTAATAAATGTCACAATGTCACAAACGAAAAACTAACTTCATGAACCCTTCTGTTTAAAACACAAATTACTGCACTATTAATTTAAATGTATGTAGTCGTACCTCGTACTGCGACTGCGTTGTTCAAAAGCACATAACAATGTTTTGTGGTCCACAGCACACCAAGGACAGATTATACAGGACCCGCGCAACTGGCAGTTGACGTCACAGGTTTTCAATATGGCGACCACCGTTTTGTAGGGGCGTGGCCATACCAAAACTTTAAATACCGTTTTTGGGCTTATTTTTTCACGAAATTGTCTGGGACAAACGCCATTTCGATTAAAGTAATACATTCTTTCATCTCCACGTATTTGAAAAATTCATGCAATTTCCCCATTCCCGTTTTCTTTCATAACATAACAAATAAAAGGAACAAAACAATAATATTGCCTGATATATATTATTTTCAGAATATTTGACGTAAACGAAAGGGAAGAGGTTTATCGTTATGAAACGTTTATACAAGGTTTCGATAATGTAACACAAAGAACAGTAATGATAAATATGGAAAATGTCTCCTCAAACCTATTCCAGCGTCCATTGGAATATGGGACGGAGAGGGGCATCTTCCGAAGAAAATTTCCCTACACAGTCGAAATTCCTACAAAACAACAAACTATTTATAAAATTCGAATAAATAGATTTTGAAAAATTGTATTTTGTAAACTATTGGATTTACAGAAACGGTTGTGGTGTTAAATTGTATCAAATTTACTCTACTTTGAAAACGTATGGCGTAGTTACAATTGAAAGCTAGTGGAATTCAGAGATAAAATTGTTAAAAACTGAAGAAAGATAGTGTGATGTATGTATTGCACAGTATAATAATGTTCTATGATATTAGACAGTTGGTAACCCTGCGTGGCCAAAACGGTCAGCCGAGGGATGTCAAAAAATAAATATATACAATACCGCTCTGTTAATGTTGTTGTTTTATTTAAAACTCTAAAGTGCATGAACTAAAATGTTACATGGTGGCAGCGGTAAAGTGGTGTAACTGGTGTATTTGTGTTAGAAGTTAATCGCGAAAAATAGCGGCGTGCGAAGAAATCGTAAATACGAACAGTTGGTGTCGGCAAGAAATGAACGATTGTAAAAAACCGATTTAAACAAAAAACTTTTGTGTTTGTTAAAGCGAACAATAATAAAATTTGTTGCTATGTCAGAACAAGGAAGGGCTCCGGAACCATTTAGTTTCGAAGGAAACAATGTAGCTAATAACTGGAAATTTTGGAAACAAAAATTTGAACTATTTTTGTTAGCAACAGGGAAAAGCAGTAAAGATGATAAAATAAAAATCGCAATTCTATTAAATCACATGGGTGATGAGGCACTTCGAATATTCAACACATTTGAATATGATAATGAAGGAGATGAAAAAAAGTATTCTGTTGTCTTAGAAAAATTTGATAAATATTGTAGCCCTCTAAGAAATCTGGTGTATGAACATTATAAGTTTTTTAAGCGAGATCAGCAACAAGATGAAACCATAGATCAGTTCTTAACTGCTTTAAAACAACTTGCGGCATCCTGTGAATTTAAGGAACGAGATGTTTTAATCCTCGATCGTGTGGTCTTGGGTGTTAAAGATTTGAATATGCAGGGCAAGTTATTACAAATCTATGACTTAACACTTAGTCAAGCTATTGACATATGCCGGTCCATGGAAAGCAGTGTGGTGACCCAACGGGAAATTAAGAAAGAAGTTAGTGTTATTAAGAAAAGTGAAGAACGAGATAAGAGAGCAGGTGAAGGAACTTATAGAAAAGGTAAACATGCTTCAGGAAATTTTGAAAGCAGGGCAGGAGGTAGTAGCAGCTACAACGCCAACAAGTGTCTGAAGTTAAGTGCGCGTGATAAGTTGAAGAATAAATGGCAGGACAAAGGTAGGGATATGCCTTGTAGGAGGTGTGGTCTTCAACACGATAGGGGTAAGTGTCCTGCGTATTTTAGACATTGCTCGCTGTGTCATCAAAAGGGACATTACCGTAAGATGTGTTTAAACAGAGACAGTAATGTACATGAAGTAAACAATGACTCTGATAGTGACTCACAGAGTGATACGCAAGTAGTTTGGACAGTAAATAATACCCTTGTAGGATCGCGTATAGACTCAGTCGAATGGTTTGAAAAAATTAAAGTTAATAATTGTATAATAGACTTAAAGGTAGATACTGGCAGTCAAGTAAATATATTAAATACTGCTGATTTCATTAAGTTAAATATAAATCTCAGTGAGTTGGAACCAGCGGCTAGCACTTTGTCTAGCTACACCGGTCATAAAATTAATGTTAGTGGTCAAATAATGCTCCCATGCCAGTACAAAAATAACACTCAAAACTTAATGTTTTATGTTTTGGACAGTAACATTTCAAAATCAATTTTAGGGCTAGCTGCTGCCCAAAAATTCCAAATAATTGTTGATAAAAATTCCTATAAAACAGTAAGTGTCGTTAATACCGGTCTAGAAAAATTGTTAAATGCTTATAAGCACGTATTTCATGGAATTGGTAAAGTCAGCAAACAATTTACTATAACTTTAACCAATGATGCAGTACCTTTTAGTAGCAGTACTAGAAAAATTCCTCTGGCATTAAGAGAAAGGGTTAATGATAAACTTAACGAGATGGTGCGTAATAATATTATTGTACCCGTCAGTGAGCCTACTGACTGGCAGAATCCTATAGTTGTAGTTCCAAAAAGTAATGGTACTGACATTAGAATTTGCATGGACCCCTTGCATTTGAATAAATATATTAAACGTGAAAGGTTTCCGATTCCGACTCAAGATACGTTGTTCACAAAATTAGCTGGTGCAAAATATTTTTCTCTGTTGGATGCGTCATCTGCGTTTCTGCAGCTACCTCTAGACTATGAAAGCTCTCTGTTATGCACGTTTACAACCCCTTTTGGTCGGTTTCGCTATTTGAGGCTACCCTATGGCTTAACATGTTCACCGGAAATTTTTCAACGATATATGTATAAACTACTGGAAGATGTACCAGGTCAAATCACATATTTCGATGACATTTTAATATTTGGGAGTACAATTCCGGAACATAATAAAAATTTGGAATCTGTATTAAAAAAGATTCAAGAGAGTGGATTAACACTTAATTTAGAAAAATCGAAATTTTGTCAAAATGAAATCAAATTTTTGGGCCATCAAATTAGTGATGTAGGAATTTCTCCAGATTCTGATAAAACTCGTACTATTACCAGTCTGTCGTCTCCAAAAAACCGCAAAGAACTACAGCGTTTTTTGGGAATGGTAGTTTACTTAGCTAAATTTGTTCCAAATTTATCAAATGAGACAAATAACCTGAGAAAATTGTTAAGTGACAAAAATGAGTGGCAATGGACAGCAACAGAACAGAAATGTTTTGATAAAATTAAACAACTAGTAGCATCTGCATCAACTTTGCGGTATTTTGATGCCAAAAAGGAAACTGTTTTATCTGTTGATGCCAGTCCATATGGCCTTGGTGCCATGATTTCACAGGAAGGATTTCCTATAGAATTTGCGTCTGTTTCTCTGACACCTACACAGATGCGCTATAACCACATCGAAAAAGAGCTTTTAAGCTTGGTATTTGGATGTGAAAAATTTTCATTTTACCTCTATGGTACTTCATTTCAAGCTGAAACTGATCATCAACCACTTCTCGGACTTTTAAAGAAACCATTAGAAGAAATGTCCCCAAGAATACAGCGACTTGCATTACGCTTACTTAGATACCAATTCAAGTTAAGGTACGTCCCTGGTAAAAATTTAAAAGTTCCTGACACATTAAGTAGAGATCCTTTAAAAGAAATTATAAATACGGATTACTTGGAAAATAATTTAAGAGTATATTCAGTGCTAACAACAACAAAAGAAAATGAGGAACGTCTAAAAAAAGAAATTAACTTGGATGATGTCCTACAAAAAGTAAAATATTACGTACTCAATGGTTGGCCTCATCACATCAAATCAGTTCCAATCTCTGTTAAAAAATACTGGCCTATAAAAAACGATATATATCTTCATAGAGATGTTTTATTCTATAAAAAAAGACTGATTATACCAGAAACATTGAAAGGTGAATTTCTTAATATTATCCATCAGTCACACCAAGGAGTCGTTTCTTGTAAAAAGAAGGCCCTGGAAGCTATTTATTATCCTGGACTCATGAGTGATGTTGAAAAAATTGTACTTAACTGTGATATGTGTCAAATGTACTCTAAAAATAGTGCGCGAACCATTAACACCACATAAACTACCTAAACTTCCGTGGCAAAAAATCGGGATAGACTTTATGACAGTAGCGTCACAAGACTTTTTAGTGATAGTGGACTATTTTTCAAAATTTGCTGTTGTCCAGAAACTTCCAAATAAAACTGGTGGGACTGTTATTACAATTTTAAAAAATGTTTTCATATTAACGGGTCTTCCTTTTGAAATTTTTTCCGACAACGGGCCGCCTTATAGTTCCAGAGAATTTGCAAATTTTGCACGCAAATATGATATACAACTCACAACTTCTAGTCCACATTATCCAAGAAGTAACGGTATGATAGAAAGGACAATTCAGACTATCAAAGGTCTCTTTATCAAGGCACTTCAAAATAATAAAGATCCTTTTCTGGCAGTTGCAGATTATAACTCTACTCCTAAGCAAAATTTACCAGCTCCATGCATGTTGCTGATGGGCAGAAAATTAAGGACAAATTTGCCTGTTAAAACAGATTTATTAAGGCCAAAATATTCCACAAAAGGTGTCCAGTCTGCATTGAAAAATAACCAGAGCAAACAAATACATGAGTATAATAAATCAACACATAAGTTGTCAGAATTGGAAGTTGGTCAACCAATCTTACTGCAAGAGGGCAAAAGGAAGTGGAAACCTGGAGTAGTAGTCACTAAAAATAGACCAAATGACTATACTGTCAATGTTAATGAAACAGAATACAGGCGAAATAGGCAGTTCCTTAGACCATATTCTGAACAATCATTTGTACCCCCTGAAGCTTGTGGTTCTAATTCGGACAAACGCCGAAGTTCTAGTAAACAAGAGGGGAATAATATCGCACCAGTTCAGTCCTCTGTAAAACTCGATGCAAATCCTGAAGGGGAGAACATCGTTCAAGCAACGTGTGGACAAAGACACCCGGTATCCAAATTAGAACCCGGCAAGACTGAACTGAGAACAAGAAGTGGTCGAATTACCCGGCCGCCCCAGAAACTTAGTGTCATATAAAATACGTCTGATTTTTAGTATGTTTATTGCAATATGTGAAATGTTATTATTGATTCTTTTTAAAATATTGTTTTTTGTTTATCATTTAGTTTGTTAAAATAGGGCGTGTGATGTATGTATTGCACAGTATAATAATGTTCTATGATATTAGACAGTTGGTAACCCTGCGTGGCCAAAACGGTCAGCCGAGGGATGTCAAAAAATAAATATATACAATACCGCTCTGTTAATGTTGTTGTTTTATTTAAAACTCTAAAGTGCATGAACTAAAATGTTACAGATAGAAAATTACGTTTTTTTTTTGGATTTTTGACTACGTAGCGTTCGGCGCTCGACGTCTCGAAAATTTATTTATTGGACTAACATCATAAACAACTCGGTAAAAAAAATAAGAACTACCGGATCTGACCCTCCCTTTCAGGCGACAAGGTTACTGAACTATAACAGATTGTTGCAGTAAATAAATATGTCCATTTCAACAAATGTTAAACGAGATGAAGGTGCGGAAATTGTGGATGTAATGAACAAGAGTAAGTTCAGATCGATAGACATTGATAATTATTATTAAATTATAATATCCTGCCCTGTTAAGAATATAAGTCGTATCTAAATTTTTTATCATTTTCTGTTTATGACACCCACAACTTGGTAATTAGTATACAGTGCTTTCTAAAAGTAATGAATACATTCATTATTCTTGAAATTGAGAAGTTTTCAAAAAAATCCCCTGACACGTCAATTTTGTTTTTAAAAAAGGCACTTTTTGACATACGACCCATATTTGTAACGTCATATTTGTTCAAGATATGACGACATCGACAATTTTTTTAAATAGTAAACCCCAATTTTGACCATGCCATTTGAAAGAACGTGTCATTCTACATACATACATCATGAAAAAATATGGTGTTATATGACAAAAATGTCAAGAACATAATGTTTGAAGATTTTAAAATTTAATTTTCACAATACTGTGCACCTCTCCATTATGCACCACCTGTCCGTGCTTATTTAGATGAGGCCGATTGCCGATTGGCTGGTGGTCAGCCAGATCGCCTGATTTGACACCCCTAGATTATTTCTTGTGGGGATACTTAAAAAGCAAAGTATACGTTACTAGATCGGTTAATTTAGAAGATTTAAAAACAAGAATTCGTAACGAGATACATCATATATACCTCCTGAAGTTATTGATAATGTTAAAAAAGAATTTATTAATCGTCTTGGCTACTGTCAGGCAGCCAACAGTGCACAATTTGAACATTTAATTTAGTCGACTTTTTACATAATCATTTTCAGTATTGTGACAATTAAATTTTAAAATCTTCAAACATTATTTTCTTGAAATTTTTGTTATGTAACCCCATGATTTTTCATGTATGTAATGTATGTATGTAGAATGACACGCTCTTTCAAATATCATGGTCAAAATTGAGGGTTGCTACTTAAAAATATTGTCGATGACGTCATATCTCGAACAACGATGACGTCACTAATGAGGGTCGTGGTCATAAGGTGCCTTTTTTAAAAACAAAATCGACGTTCCAGGGGATTTTTTCGGAAACGTCTCAATTTCAAAAATAATGAATTTATTCGTTATTTTTCGAAAGCACTGTATGTAGGCACATGTTAAAACTCAAAGTCGTATTATCCTCTTTTATGATGTTATTTAAATCTGAATTTTATTTTTATATTATTTTTCAAGTCGTATCAATCAAGAATATAATTACCACTTATATGATAATATAAAGTTCTGGCCTAATAGAACCCAATCCAGACAGTATCTCAGAATGAAAATTTTGTCAGTTACGACTTCTATGTTTAACAGGGCAGTATCAGTACTCAATTGACTTATGGAAAATGCTTATTGATAAAACCATACAAAGTCAGTCGCTTCCATGTTTCGTAAAAAATATTTCACGTTTAATATTTATAAATGTAAACAATAATGACATTCTCA
Organism: Monochamus alternatus; assembly: GCA_037114965.1. NCBI lineage: Eukaryota > Metazoa > Arthropoda > Insecta > Coleoptera > Cerambycidae > Monochamus > Monochamus alternatus. The sequence goes on from CM073426.1 coordinate 114,552,128, forward strand.
ACCTAAAATTAAAGCTTCGAAATATTTACTTAACTTGAAAACAAAAACATGTAACATTTTGTTTGTATCTGCAATTTCTGAGCAGTAAATATAAGAGATATTGCCAACAAAATATTTTTATGTAAATATTATCTTTACTTCTGTCAATATTGATTTCATTTCATTTCATTATATTTCTTCTACCCTGATATTTCTCGTTTTAATAATGGATGCAGTTTTTACTGAGTGATTCTTAATTTATTAGTCCATTCTCAATTGCATACCTACATATACAGAGTGAGTAAAGATTAAATAGTCAAATTTCAGGAATAGCTTCTTTATTAAATTTTAAGATAAAAATGTAAATACAACATACCCTTTACCTCGCTCTCCAGCAGGGTGATCAGGGAAAAGAAATCAAACTTTCCCGATTACTCGAATATGACAAGTCTCTTATGAACTAAAAAACAGGAATCAAATTATAACCAGTGGTGGAAATATGAGAGGTTTATAACATTTCTTGAAAATAATATTTGGCACGCCACTGAACAGGGTAAAAAATATGCAATTTTTGGAATGCTCAATCTCTTTACTACATAAAAGGATTCTGGTAAAAAAATTCATCAAACGCACCGTTTTCCCATATAAATATTTTTGTCACAACTGTACATTAAATGTAAATGTAAAAAATAAACAAATACAAAAATACCCAGGCAGGCTGGGTTTAAAACAACTACTGCCTAATGTTAAAGTAAAATCATTGTTAAAAGTCACAAATATTCTTTGAGGTAGCTGGTTGCAATTTTTCCCTTGAACTTGATCACCTTGGTATACCTTTGATGGAGACCAAGATTGGTATGCTGTAGTCCTGAAGTTTGACTATTTAAATTTGACTGACTCTGTATATGCATTGAATACAGTCACAAATTATAATTTTGACACTTGACAGAATTACTATTAGGTATACAGAAGAATATATTGGCATATATTTTTAATCAAAATTAACATTATTACGTACATAGCAAATGCTCGTTTAAACCTCCCTAGGCCTGTTTTAGTTTTGAATTTTAATAATGCTAGAACAGTTCTAAATAGTTATCCACTTGCATGTTGAGCTTGTCATAGCTTAGTAGTTTTTATTGATGAAATGCTCAACTATTTTGACGGTTCGCTCCCACGGAGCCTATCGCGAAAATATCAAGGGCCAGTCAAAGAACCCAACTAAGGTTAGGGATGCGCATTTTAATTTTGTTACTGGCAGCGACCAGTTACCTAGACCACGGCATAACAACTCGGAATATATCCAGTGGGTATAGATCAAAAATGAAGTACCTACTTTTAATTAGTTCAGGATCGTAGTATGTAAATACATACAGGGTTTTTCAACGAAAAGTAGCCACCCTTATTATCTTTTAAATCTGTTTTGTGGTTGAAAATTGCCAGGACATGTCGACAAAGGTAACAAAGGGGACATCTTTTTAAATAAAATCCGAATTTCTGCCATCAACCCCTTAGCCGCCACAGCCACCCCCTCTACATTTTCAAATGGCACCGTACCATATGTAGCACATCGTTGTAAAGCTTATTTCATAGGGAATGCATTCTACTATTCGTTTTGTATCGCGTGAAATTGAGAGATAATTATTTATGAGTAAATCGGATAATACAAATACAGGATTATTTGAAATTACTCTACTTTGTTAGGCGAATAAATTCATTTAAATAGCAATTTTTCAATTATTTTGCGAACTTCAAATTGATTAATTTTTTATTTCTATTTTACGCGCATCGTCCAGTGCCGTCCTAATACTTTATTTATTTGAAATGTTAACACAACTTTTTAAATTGGTATAAAACGAATCAGAAACGATAATAAAAATTTAATTACAGTGTACTGAAATTTGAAATACAATATATTAATAACGGAAAACGTACCACGAAACAATACATTATTACAAACTATATTAAACTATCTCTGATGCAATACCATAGAGACGAGGCATGCCTTTGAAGGGCATATGCACAATATTGCATATTAGTTATTATCGTTATTACGATTCACATATATTATAGGCATATTCAAAAGTGCCTCAACGTCGCTGTTTTCAAATCGCGCCGCCGTTACTTATTTGTTACTTATCAAATTTTTACTGAGGACTGTCTCACCTGTATCATCATAGTGCTACTGCTGTGGTTGTTGGCCATATATTGAATATAACTTTTGAGGAACTATTTTTCCATTGTCTGAGAAAATCAATAATATGAAATACGGACTAATGGCACTAAAATTTTGTATATATAAAAGTATGATAACCAGGGATTCTGTTTCACTGAAATCCTTTTTCTAGGAGCAAATTATCATTACACAATATAGATATTTCATAAAAAGGGCTCCAAACAATTATTGCCTCTCATAAAATAAATAATAGAAATACCAAATCCAAATACGTGCAGAAGAAACAATGTATTATTTTATCCGAAATGGCGTTTGTCCTAGGAGTCATTCCATATAAAATAGTCTGAAATAAAAAAAAATTGTTGCCGACCCATTTTAGATTTTGGTGTAACTTTGAAAAACTCTACTCTAGGGTTCCAAACAACAAAATTTACACGAGTTTGATTTTTACAAGCGCTTGTTTCCGTCTATTTAAATAAAGACTTAAAAATTGCTATTTTTAAGCTTTATTAATTTTTGCTGTCAAATTTTTCTGTTTGAAGATATTTGAATGATCAAGACGGAATTCAGACTGGGAAAGATAGTAGTTTCAGTGTAAATGAAGATAATTGGCTCGGACGATCCCTTTGAATAATAGCAGTGTGCTGAAAATGAGTGTTTTTTAGTCATTTTTCGTGAATTTCAATCGACTCTAGCGTCTTAACTGTTGAGAGTTAAAAACTCATGCTCCGCGGGAATTAAGTATACATATCATAGACAAAATTCAGCCACAAGTTGACCTCACTATTTATAGAAGAAAACTTTGCTTGAAGTTTTGAAATTTTTAAAAATCCCAATATTTAGACTATGAAACGAGCGTGTTGACTGCGAGATACTTACAGAATCTACTGTTCTTACCTTCAACTTTAAATGACTATATCACTTGTTTTGTTATTTTCATGTTTAGTGCATGTACGAGCCGTTTTTTTTACAGCAAAAATCTGGACGTTTTTACTAATGAATTAAAATTACTTACCATCAAAAATAATTATAAATATGATAAATATTTCAAGTTTTAATAAAGTTATGGATATTTAGGGTGTAAAATTGTTTCTGGAAGTAATTATCATCGAAAATGACAGTAACTGTAAACAATTTTTCGACAAGAAAATTATTTTTTATTTAACTTTTCAAATCGACGGCATCGAATTACAAGAAAATATATAAATTGGAAAATGACAGAAATTAAATCTTTAGTAATTTTATTAATACTTATGAATTCGAATTTACTTCTCTAATAAACTTATATTGTTAATAATATAATGAATAATTAATAATATTGCTAATTTCTTTTTTAATTTACGCATATTCGTACTTACTTTTAAATGCAATACAGTCAAATAACGGAAATAAGCTTACCTCTATACGCATGCATAAAAATATATAAAAATTCTATAGATAAGACGGAATTTTTATAGAAAAAAAATAAGATAAAAACTACTAGTTATTTAGAAAAAAAAATTGAGTTGATTTTTGCTATAAAAAAACGGCTCGTACATGCACTAAACATGAAAATAACACAACAAGTGATGTAGTCATTTAAAGTTGAAGGTAAGAACAGTAGATTCTGTAAGTATCAGATTTTTATCTCGCAGTCAACACGCTCGTTTCAAAGTCTGAATATTGGGATTTTTAAAAATTTCAAAACTTCAAGCAAAGTTTTCTTCTATAAATAGTGGGCTACTCAGGTCAACTTGTGGCTGAATTTTGTCTATGATATGTATACTTAATTTCCGCGGAGCATGAGTTTTTAACTCTCAACAGTTAAGACGCTAGAGTCGAATGAAATTCACGAAAAATGACTAAAAAACACTTATTTTCAGCACGCTGCTATTATTCCGAGCCAATTATGTTCATTTACACTGAAACTACTATCTTTCCCACTCTGAATTCCGTCTTAATCATTCAAATATCTTCAAACAGAAAAATTTGACAGCAAAAATTAATAAAGCTTAAAAATAGCAATTTTTAAGAGTCTTTATTTAAATAGGCGGCAACAAGCGCTTGTAAAAATTAAAATCGTGTAAATTTTGTTGTTTGGGACCCTAGAGAAGAGATTTTCAAAGTTATACCAAAATCTAAAATGGGTCGGTTTTACCAATTAGACGATTTCAAATGGAATGACCCCTAGACAATTTCGTGGAAAAACAAGCCTAAAAACAGTATTTAACAATTTAGTCTGGCCACGCCCTCACGAAACGATCGCCGGCACAGTATAGACATGTGACGTCAGACGCCGTTCGCACGTGTATACCTAAATATAGTAGTGTGCTTTACTTCATATCTATATACGATGTCCATGTATTTGGACAACGCAGTACATACGTTTAGAAGAGTTAATTAGTCATTTGTCATATTATTAGGTGTTAAATATACATCGGTATTAAATAAAGTTGCAAAATCGACTCTAAAAATGGACACAGAAAGTATATCTCACCGAGCAAATGGAAGAAGTACTGCATTATGCCATTATGTACGAATACAGCACACAGCGCCCAATATCTTTTACCGTGCCAAAAAAATTAAAAGAAGAATGTGGTGTAGGCCGATGAAGCGCGACGAAAGGAAGCATTGCAACATTGTTTGTTTATGAAGACCATTTAATGCAAGTTTATTTGGAAATACAAGTAGGTAGATTTAAATTAATCGAAAAAATTAAAATGTAAAAGTTGTAAAGAATCAATTATACTAGGCGATTAGAAAATCAACGGTAAAGCAAACTTACATTTGTTCTCATTTATTGTTTTCAGCTCTTCATTCCGATTCCAAATAACATATTCTGTATTTGCTCCTACCATTTACGTAATGTTATTTGAAGCATTTATAAAAGTTTGCTCTCTGATTTCACTACATTAAATTACCGATTTTATTCTGAAAATATGATAAACAAAAGGAATAACAAATGATTTTTTTAAAATCTTTAAGGAGAAATGAAGTCAGTAGTAAATAACAATAAAAATTTACTACATTAATTTTAAAAAATGTTAAAGATAATTATTCATTACTTTCAATTATTAATATTCAAATTAAAACAAGTAGTTTAAGCAAGTTCATCATATCACCATCAATAATTATGACATTACCTATACAGTATTTGCACTATACAGGATGTCCGGAAATGATAAGCAAAAAATTCAGGGGATAATTCTAGACCGAATATAAATGTTACCCCTTTCTATAAATTTTTTTTCCAAAACTGATTATTAAAGGAATTACAGAGTGTTAAAGTTAAAATTTTATTTTCGATATATCACTAAACCATAACCTACATCTGTACCTATGGAAACAAACCGCGTTGAATGGCGTTTAACGTCACACCAGTGATATCGCGTTTTTTGCTACGTGGTTTTGTTTACATCCTATAGCAATTTATTAATGTTAATATTTTAATTATTATGTTATTATTGCCGCCAGACACATGTTCTGTCCTTTTAATATGTTTGAAAGATTACCGTGTAATGTAATTACATTTCAAATCAATATAAAATTCGTGCAACTTCCCCATTAATAATTTAAGGGTGTCCATGTATTTTGTACTTTTTATGCCTGTAATCAATGGATTACAAGAATTTCACAATCATCTAAAAAAAATCATCAACATCAACATTAAAGGCAAATATTTTTCAGTTTTACTTTAGTCAAAGTTTTACTTGATAACCAATTAATTTGAAGTCGGTGGTGGTTTATCCTTTTTTGTTCGCACGATTGGTTTAATTTGTGCTTGCGATCTTATTAATTTTCCTTATCAAAGATTAACCGAAATATTGAGCTAAAAATACTGAAAGTGTAATTTGTATAATTATCAGTGATAAATCAAATTCGTCTGAAAGGCCGGCACTTTTTTATGTTGTAACACGAATTGTTCACGCTTAAGCTTTTAAATGCAAATGGCATTATTTGTAGGAAATTTGCATATAAGAACATTGCGTGCAACCGCCTCATATAACTTGACCTTATTTTTTCTTGAGATGTGGTCTTGGAATAGAAAAATATTATCAACTTATTTCTTAAATCATATATTGTAGATTTATTCACTGAAAAGGAATTTGGAGAGGTATATCAGATATAACTTTCCTCTTGCTGCAAGAATCTTAAGATAATACATAATTGATAATGTTTCAAATGCAAATTAAAAAATTTAAGCAACTAAATTTACAACCTTTAAAGCAAATTTTTATCTAGAAACTGATGTGATTATCATTTGCCTCATTGAAAAAAATCTATTAGGTATTCTAACGTTTGTTAAAATATGAATGAATTAATGCGGTTAAAAAAAATGCCTGCCGCTTTACGCCAAAGTAAAAACACAGTGAATCCAATGGAATCATAAAAAATTACCTGCTTAAAAAGATCACCCCCCGAGTTTTCGAACTATCCCTTGGGTCAACGTCGGAGGATAAAACTTTTTTATAAAAAGCACAGGGGACTTGGTATGAGTGTAAAATTTTAAGATATAAAGGTATATATAGATACATAAAAGATACATTAGTTTTAAAAGCTGATTTTTTATATAAAATTTATATTTGGATGCTAATATTAGCTACCTACATTACCTTAAATTAGATCTAAAATCTAAACTAAATTACCAATATGCACTTGATTATACCTTCTTCGATATTGCAGTACTGTAAGTATATAGTGCCCATTTCGAGTAATAATAATAATTAAAGAAATCGTTTTCTATTTAATCTGCTCTATAACTCAGGTACTATTCCTATCTTTGCGTTTAGATATTATTTATTGCTTAAAACATCAAAATATAGATACCTATATTATACGTCATGCAAATAATAATTTCTTCAATAGGTGATGCACATGATATAACATCAAGCAATTCAACGAACTCGTGCACGTGCTTTTAAAAGTTTATGCCTATTTGGAATACCTACATTTACTTAAAAAAGTCAAAATCACTGAGTTTATTAGAGGTATTAAAATGTTGGGTGTATATAGGTAAGTATAACAGCTTAAATCCACTCACGGTCTAATTTTTTATGTAAAACATGAACCTTTTCCATCACCTACCATACAACAAATTTAGTGAATCTAAATTACTATTTAAATATTTCTTACCAATCATGTAGAAATGTAAGAAGAACTATGTCAACATTTAACAGCCGGATTAGCATTACTTATACGATAAAAATATAAAGGCCCCCCATTTTAATACTCGTCACGTTTCAGTCATCAGTGCATTTTTTTCAGTTACGAAACGCGTTCTATTGTTCTGCGGGCGAGCGACGCATAGCGTCTAGAGCGTTGAGACGCCTGTAGCTCCCATAATAACAATTTCAGACGTCTCCGTCACCACTGACAATACCCCCACCTCGTTAATAAAATCAATGGGCCGCATCTGTCGGTAAAACAGATTTCTATGTGTTTTCTTTAAAAAAAAAATACTTAACAGTAGACAGCTAATGTCAAATAAAATTATATTTATTGTAATTTAGATAATAGGTCGGTAGTAGTGTCTATTGAAAATATAGTCACTTAATCATTAACGTGAATGAATCTGTGTGACTGTTATTAGAGGTCATTGTTCTTGTTAAGTCTGTTATAGAGGAAATAACCTGCAAACTTTATCTGCAAATTTTGTTTTCATAGCAATGACGTAAATAAGTGACGTGTTTTCCCAGTAACTTTAAAAAGGTAACTACTAAATACGTAAACAACTATAAAACGGTCATGTTAACATCCTGTGGCAATATGAATTGTGATGTCTGTCAACAAGTGCTTGTCAGAATGCTAGGAACCGTACTCCTATAGTTACATTCTCTATAAATTCTTATATATGACTATATCCTGAAACGGGCAGTTCTTATAATTCCTTTATTTAATTTCCTTATTGCAGAAGACACATGAAGATGACTCCCCCAGTTGAGGAAGTTCGGAAACGTTCGCCATCCGACTATATTTTTGGAAAGGTCCTAGGTGAAGGGAGTTTCAGCACGGTTTATTTAGCAAAGGATGTACACACAAGTAGAGAATATGCAAGTAAGTAAAAATTGATCAACAAAGAACAACTGAATAAATTTTACAAATTAAGTAACTTACACTATCATGAAGTCAGTATTAACTTAATGTAGTGTCTAGCTTTTATAATTTATCTTGTAATTTAAGAATGACTTAATTTTAACTAATGTATTTTATATGTACAATTTTTTGTGTTGATGTATTTTCCTGTTTTCAGTTAAGGTTTTAGAGAAGGCTCACATCACGAGAGAGAAAAAAACTGAGTATGTTATGAGAGAAAAGGAAGTGCTGCGATTACTGGGAGGTTCTTGCCAATACTTTGTACACTTATACTGGACATTTCAAGATCCAGAGCGCCTCTACTTTGTTTTGACATATGCCAAGAACGGAGAATTACTGAAACAAATTGATAAACACGAGTGCTTCAATATAGAATGTACGAGATATTACACTGCTGAGCTGGTTCTCGCTTTAGAATATCTTCACGGTAAGGGAATTGTACATCGTGATTTAAAACCCGAGAATGTACTCTTTGATGAAAACTGGCACATTCTCATAACGGACTTTGGCAGTGCTAAAATTGTTAAAGAAGAAACTGACAGATGTGATAATGAAAGTGATACAAATTTTCGCAAAAGGCGTAATAGTTTTGTAGGAACCGCACAATTTGTAAGTCCCGAGATGCTCACGGACACTTCGTCGTCCTACGCCTCAGATCTGTGGGCCCTGGGCTGCATTATTTATCAAATGGTCTCGGGTCTTATGCCTTTCAGAGGCGGTAGCGAATATCTGATATTCCAAAAGATTCTGAATCTAGAATACGAATATCCGGAAGGATTTGACAAAGTTGCTAAAGACTTGGTAGAAAAATTATTAGTTATAGTGCCTAATAAAAGATTAGGGGCGACTGACGCTAAACCTTACACGAGTATAAGGGAACACGATTTATTCAATGGACTAAACTGGGACAATGTGGGACCACCGCCAATAATTTCCGATAACATAAGCCAACATATAATTCCTGACCATTTAGAGCCCGGCTTAGATGAAGAAAAAGTTTCTAGGTTGCAATTAGATTTACTACCACCGGCCCCGACACCGTCTCGTAAGAAGTCTCAACCCGGTAGGAAAATTACGGATCTAAGTCCGGAAGAGATCAAACAGAGACTCGAAGAGCAAAAGACTAACCTTTACAATACTTTCGTCGGTGGGAACTTGATACTTAAACAGGGTTTGATTGATAAGAAAAAGGGCTTGTTTGCCAGGCGGCGGATGTTTCTGTTGACATTAGGACCCCGTTTGTATTACGTTGATCCTGTAACTATGATTTTGAAGGGAGAGATACCGTGGAGTGAAGATCTTAGAACCGAGGCAAAAAATTTCAAGATATTCTTTGTTCATACGGTAGGTTATCGTTTTATTTAAAATAAAATTTCATGTATTTAAATTTCGTAATGTTTACACAGGGCAATCATATTTTTTTTTTACTATTATAATAAATGCTGATTTAACTTTTTGCGTGCGGGTCTTTTTATGCACACAGGGTAGTCTATAATTATATGTTGCAAAACCTACTACGCTAATAGCTAGAAAATGGTGAACATTTTTAATAAACTTTTGATCGGTGAGGCCTATTTACGGAGGTACAGCCCTGCAAATTTCTAAAATAAAATTCTATTTTTTTTTTAATAATTGTGGAATGTGTTGAAAAAATAATTAGACATCTACAGGTCTGCTACATATTTTTAGGTGGCACGATTTAGTTGTATTGCTGAAAAATTAAACTGACCAGTGGCCGATATATGATGCTAGACATAACATTTTTATTTAAATTTTAAATCACTCTGTATTATTTTGAAAAATAGTAGTTTTTATCTACAAAAAGTTGTTTTGTAAAATTTTAATGGAAGGTTGGGTTTTTGAGATAGTTTCAGTTTTCGATACCTTTACAATAAAACAGCGAAAATAAAATTCAATAGTGGGTTATGTAAAAATTGGAATTTTATTTTACAATTTTGCAGGATCGTACTTCTGTAAATAGACTTCACCGACCAAATGTTTATCAAGGAAATGGTCACCATTTTAGCCATTATTGTATGCAATTTCATTATTATTGAAAAAGTAGCAGATAAGATGTCTTCAGAACAATGATTAAAAATGATTTATATTAACATATCTCAAAATATTTAGTTTTATGCCTCACGTTTCTTATTTATTTATTTTTTTTTTGTTATGGATTAGGTCAGAAAGTGTCACAAGAACTACTATTGCTCTTTTCACAATAAAAATGATGAAACATGGAGTGCAGATTTTGTTATTCTTCTCAATCCAAATCAAAATAGATAAACAAAAGTATCTTCTGGGCAATTAAGTAAAAAGTTTATTACAAAAATTGAAATAGATTTCTTCAAAATTTGTGGTAAATATTTTCTCTGTTAGGGGATATAGTTCAGGATATACATACATACAAATAAACCATTATTGCTCTAGTCATAACTATGATTTGTGTTTTTTTAAATCAATTTTGAACTGTCAAAATTGGATTTTCCAAGTAACAAAATTAGTATTACACTGTTTATTGCAATTTATCGCAATGTTTCTCCTTGTCGGTTTATTGACTCGATGTATCAATATTCAGAACATATGAAATCTTGCAAATGATTATTGTATTTGTGTCAAATATGAATATATTTTTTTTAATATTGCTGTTTTCTATTTGTACAGATATATCTAGACATGAACTGTCCCACAAAATTTAATCAATTTAAGCACGTTTATGCATACATTTTTGATGAGATAATATCTTATTATTTGGATAAATTTTAATTCTGTTCGCTACATTATTTGTATACAATTAATATTACCAAATACATATGTTGCTCCATTTCATGCAGATAAGATATGCATGTTTTAATTTTATTAAAATGGAGTAATCCTGATATACAAGGTACTCTATTTATAGGTGTACAGACGAAAAAACAAATGTCAGATATGTTTTTTTAAATAAAAAAATGTAAATTTCTTAAAATTTCTAACTCTAAACCTTACACAATTTTCTATAGATACTCATTTTGGAAAATATTATTAACATATGTAGTTTTACACAAATAATATAGGTACTCTTTTTATTGTACAAATAAATTTTAATTACAGAAAAACATGACATTTATAGGCCGTCAAAATGCAAGGGGCATATCAATCGAAACTATCACATCTCTTAGGACCTGTGTCAGAACAATAGACAATTTGTTACAAGTATTATATATGAAAATAATAATAAAAAAAATAATTACTTAATTTGTTAGTTCTGAGGGTGTTAATCGTAATACAATTTGGATTTAGAGGTCCTACAGATATCAAAATTTACGGCTCAAATTGTGGTCTTATTTTAACTTATATGATAGCAAAGCTTATTTGTAATAATCAATGTGTAAAATAACTTGTTTGTGATGTTTAAAAAAAATTACTTATTTCTTACACACAGATTTATCAATAAGGCGCAACGTGAGTCCGACTAACGGAAGTTATGTACAAATTTGAGTCCTTGTTATGCAGATCTAAGTCCAATCCACAAAAAGTATGTAAAGGAGAGTAACTAATTTTAATTCCCTGTCCTTTTAACATAAGTATTGATGCAGAAACATTAAGCATTTTTCATGAATAAGTTTATACGAACTTAGTATGACTAAACTTGCACTTTTCATGAATCCAGCTGTTCAAATTTAGAACCTAGAAAAATCACAGCAGGTTTATGATCTGAAAAATTGTGTGAAAGTTATAGTTAGTATACTATAATAATGCACATATTTTCGTAAGGTCTATTTAATAAAATATACTTATTAAAACTTACTACAATCCTGAACTATTATAATTCTTATTTTGAAAGGATTAATTAATAGAAATTTTGAACCTCTTATTTCAGTATCATGATAACGTTTTTTTGACATTAGTAAATGTAGACATACTACACCCCCATGAGGCAAAAATTTGGACTATATCTAGGCAGGATGGCAAGAGGTGGTTTTATTATAATAGCATATTGCTTATTTAGTTCTCTTGTATGAAGGGGGGAAATTATTTCATGTACCTAGTTGCTTGATTGAGTTTTGTAAGCGGTGCATTGATCACAAATTAAACTTGAAGCAATGTTGAATAACCTCAAACTAGAGATGGACGATATGTATCGAGGTTCACCAAACATCAAATTTTGACATCGATGTTCCCCATTTATTTTCATCGATGGCTTTTATAATGGCATCTGTTAGTAAATAGAAAATTCTCATACACATCTCATTTAGATCGTCTAAATGAAACCACAACCACAAATTTCATGTCGGTATTGCTGATTTCCGGTAACCTCCACCTGCATTCCCTTCCTTTTTTTTGTCTTCGTGCCTTATACATGTAGCAATTGAATTAGAGTACCGATGTTAGGAAACAGCAATACTTGCTAACCAATGTTTTCTTAACATAACATTTTGGATCGGTCAGTGGTCGCCCAGTTTAAGGCGTCAGTACTTGAATCGAGGTGACTATATCGCTGTGGGTTTGACCCTCGCAACCGGTAGACCGTATATAAACTATATTCATGGGGAGGATTGGCACTCTCTCTGTGGGTATGGTAGGGTGGAAGAATGTTGACTTGGATCAATGTGAGAGATTGATACCGGTTGGCATTTGACTACTTAATTAATGAAGTTTTCCAGATTTCCCTCATTTCTGCACTGAATGGTGGTTAGGGTCTACCAACATAAGTCGTTCCTGGGCGCAAATGCGGATTGCTTTATAATAATATGCCGCCCCCTCTCCCGCACAAGTCTTCGACTTTTGGGCTAATCCTCGTGATCAGGATGAGGGGTAGAGATATTATTATTATTATCAATGCTTGACATCGATATTTACCCGTTGATGTCTCATCCCTACCTCAACAACTACTGCCGACTGCCTATCTTTGAAAAAACAATTGATTGAACAGCGCCCGAAACTTAATTTGAATCACCAATTTGATCGCTAGCATTATTTAAATGGTTCTAAAACTAATAAAAGTATGCCAAATGTTAGAATTTTTAAAAATATTTGAAATAAGTACCACACTTCCAAATTATTAGCATAATTATTTGGCTTAAAAGCTTTTTTGAATATATAATAATAATGCTAATTGCCTTGCAATTACTAATATTGCCATTTTCATAAACTAGTTTATATTTAATAAATAAAAAACAATAATTTGCTAGATTCTAACATATGAGGTTAAATTTAAAGGACTGCTTTTTTAAAACGCAGTTTTCTAAGTTTCACTAGAGATATGAGCTTCCATAGATATGAGACGTCCGAATCAAAAAGACATTGCAATGAACATCCTTAGGTCTAATAAATTAAGCATTTATTATTATCATTTATTATCTTTACTGTCCTATTGAATTAGTGTAAGTAACAAATTACTTTTTCTGGCATAGGTCCTGAAACCTGGCAATGTCGATCACAGAGTCTGCCATTTCTGATGACCTACAAACGTCAAAGTTTTGGACCATATCAACAATTAGCCGGATCTTATATAGGGTGAGTCAGAAAGAATGGATCAACACTAAGCTGGAGATATTAGGCACCAAAATATTATGTTTAGCTCATCATGCCTTATACGAATTTCTCTGGTTTATTAAATACAGGGTGTTCAAGGTTTAAATTTTATTCAGAAATTTCTCAATAATTGAGAAAGTTTTGACAGCATGACTAAAATGGTAGTGTTGTTTTTTTTTTGTGTGAGAATTATGAATTTGACGTTGTTTCTAAAGGGCGCTAGTTTGACTGTATTATTTAGGTAAATCAAAACATATATTTTTTTATCTGTTGAATTATGCTTAAAAAAGTTAAAAATCTAAAAGAACGTTTAATTCTACATAAAAATGTACTCTTTATTTCTCTCTCTCTTTGCTTTCAGATGCTGATATTACTATTTCTTTTCTAAGTAGGCTTGTGTTAAATTATCATGAATATTAGCGTATTTTGCGGATGTGTGATTTATTATTTGTGCAAAATTATTAGCTAGTGATCAAAAAATGTCACAACATCTGAACAGTGAGATGCGTGATATGATTTGTGTTTTTACCACAAGCCTGCTTAGAAAAGAAATAGCAATATCAGCAATTAAAGAAAATCACCACAAAATACATTGAAACTTTTAAATGCAAATAACTCAGAAATCGATAAAATTAGTCGACCTAAACAAGAGTACATTTTTTATGTACAATTGAACGTTCTCTTAAAATCTATTTAAGCATAGCTCAACAGATAAAAAAATTGTTAGCACCCTCTAGAAGCAACGTCGAAATAAGCTTCAAATTCGTAATTCTCGCATCAAAAAATCCTTCACTATCAATTTTCAGAGTGATGCTATCAAAACTTTCTCAATTATTGAGAAATGTCAGAACAAAATTAAAACCTTGAACACCCTGTACTTCTTAAACCAGTGACATTCGTATAAGACATGATGAGCTCAAACATAATATTTTGGTGTCTAGTATTTCCAACTTATTCTTTTTGACTCGTCCTGTATATCTAATGGTGTCATCATTGGTTTTATAAACTTCTCTTTAAATCGAAGTAGGATTTCACTTTTTGCGACAAATCTTAGACCGTCCAGAGTTATGAAATCGTCATCATAGAGAGGGCATTGCGATCAATGCCCTTAGATCTAACAAATTAAGCATTTGTTATTAATTATTACATTTATTACCATTACTACCTTATTAAAATAGTATAAGTAACAAATTACACATCTGGCACAAATTTCATCTCGTGATGTCGATGGCAATTTCTGAGATTTATGATGGCCTACAATCGTCAAAAGTTGTGGATAATATTATCAATAATTTGACAAACCCCTTTATTATTATATACCTTATGGTTTCATTTGAATTAAAACTATTATCAGCATTATGATAAAATTAAAAATAAATGTCTGCTTACAGCTTTCTTAATTGTTATTTATTTTTTTTCAGCCAAATAGAAAATACTATTTGGAGGATCCCGAAGGGTATGCCCTGGAATGGTGCAAGGCTATCGAAGACGTAAAGACATATTATTTCCCGGAGCAGTCATGAAAGTGGGACTAAATTTTTAAATCACCTTACATTAAAATTGGCAACTTAGTTTCTCTATTTATTTATATTTTAAATTATTTATGTATTAGAATGTAATCATATAATTATTTCATGTGCTAGTGTTATATTTTATTTATAAATTAATTATTGTTTAAAAATATTCAATTTAAATAAAATAGTCAATCTGGTGACTTTAGTTTTATTTCATTTGACGGTTGGCAGCGCTAAATTTCAACATGGCGCTAGTTGATAGTTATTGTGACATATGAGTGCTTTGATACAGATTTTTGGACAATTAAATTGACTTTTCTACGTATGAGGTAGTGTTATTAACTTGAGACGTTATCCCGAGTTCCGTGTTAAAGAAATGGTGCCTGATTATTTATGGTGAGGTATTTATGTGTGTTGTTTTTTTTGTTACGTTTTGGAATATACCACCCACCCACTCTAAATTATCTGCCACATGATATTTTTGCTTAGCAGATTTTCTGTTCTGGATAAACATTTTCAATTTTTTTTATGTATATCACTAATAGCAATAACAAATTGATAGGTGAAGTAGTTATTTTGCTTTATTACCGGCTTGTTTGTAATTCGTTTAAATATTTGACAGTTGTCGCAGCTCGCAGTTTGTTTATAGTTGCACATAAACATTTTTCTTTTTGCAAAACCGGCCAGACGGCCGGACAAAGATAATGAAATATTTATTATCTTCTTGTTTAGAGCCAGTTTTGTTGGCATATTTTTGTAGAAGAGTAAAACTTGATTGCCTCAAATAGGACGAACTAATTAATATTGATAAATATAAATAAAACATTACAGAACATTAACTATTGTTTATTTAGAAACCTGTTGTAAGAACATATGTTTATATAAACCAAATCGTCATAAATATATTGATAAATAATGACTGAATTGAATTTATTTTTTCTACGTTCATGCAAAAAACAAAACTTTATTATATTATATTTACTATACAGGGTGGGCCAATAGTGTGTGGACGGAAGTTTGTGGTTATACTGATATATATTTTTAAAATCTGTTGTTAGTGGGGGGTGGGGGGTAGTAAGAGCTACAAACTAAAAATATTTTTACTGGAATTTCTAGGCATATACAGGGTGATTCATATCAAAGTTACATTTTTTTGAATGGAACCCCCTGTATATTATTGCATATTTGGATTCCTCGGTCAATTCTAGTGTGATTTCATGTACCATACTTGGTGCCTAAAACGTACCGTTTGGACGTTATTCGATATTTTGTCAAAAAGTTGATGTCTAGAAACAGTTGAATATCAGAGGTGAGCGGCAACATAGGAGGCTGTGATTGGGGGAAATTATTGACCACCCTCCATACTACCAAGAGCTAGAAAGTCAATTTTGAACTCTGTTTGTTATGGCTGATATCGTTGCTCTAATTTTGAAAATTTCAATCATGGATAACTTGATTTTTTTAAATGGAACCCACATATTATTTTTACGTCACCAAATAACACATTTCATTACCTTTCACCCGATATAAAATTATCTGTATTTATCTCTAATCCTTTTCTTCTAATCCGCAATTACTTTTTACTATGATGGATTTATGCAAACCAATTAATGTAAACTAAATTCAAAAATAAATAAATAAATATTATGGCAGCATTTATTCATACGAATTAATAATTAAAGTGATTTTTTATTAAAAATGACTTTGTTTATTTGGTTTAATTCAAATGGTCTCCATAATTTCACATTTAGTTTTTTCAAACACTCGGAAGTAAAGTTGGCCATGAAAAACAAACAATAAAGTTCTGTCACCTTAACTTCACTTTGACAGTAATTATTTCTTCTCTATACTTTTTGGTTCTTGTTGTTAAATTAAGTTACTAACAATGGCAAATTATAGTCAAAATGAAATGATCGATATGGTTTTTATCCTTGGAGAATGCTTCAAAAATCCGTTATTATCAAGTCGAGAATACAAAGCAAGATATCCTGATCGTGAGCGCCATCCAAGAGAAGAAACTTTTAAAAAGCTTTTGGAAAGGTTTAATGCTACAGGAAGTGTTTGCTACACTCAAAACCAAAATAGAAGGAAATCTGTGATAACTCCAGATAACGAATTTAATATTTTGGCCGCTTTAGTAGAAAATCCCCATGTGAGTACCCGACAACTTGAAAAAGATTTTGAAATAAGTAGAACTTCTGTTAGGAGAATAATATCAAAATATAAATTCCATCCCTATCATATCCAAATGCATCAAGAGCTTAAAGAGGCAGATTTCCTAAATAGAATGAATTTTTGCAATTAGGTAGAGCAAAACTTGAATGAAAATTTGAATTTTTCACATAAAATTTTGTTTGCCGCCGAGTGTACTTTTCATCGCAACGGATTCGTAAACAGACACAATTTTCATTATTACTCGGACGAAAATCCACACCATTTCAACGTACATTCTCAGGAGAGATGGACAGTTAATGTTTGAGCAGGAATATTAGACACACGTATTGTTGGCCCATTTTTTTTTGATGGTGTTCTAAATTCCAACATGTACGTCAATTTTTTAAACCACCATTTATTTGATCTTGTAGAAGATGTACCGCTAGCTCAAATTAGAGATATGTACTTTAAGCAAGATGGGGCACCTCCTCACCGTGCCCGTGTTGTGACTACATGGCTTAATGATGTATTTCATCAAAACTGGATAGGAAGGGATGGGCCAATACGTTGGCCAGCGAGATCTCCGGACATAACTCCCCTTGATTTTTTTTTTGGGGGTATGTTAAGGAAAAAGTGTATATTGAACAACCAACGACAGCTGAAAATATGAAAATCAGAATTAGAAATGTTTTTACAACTATCACCCCAGAAATGTTAATGAGAGTTCAAGATTCTTTTCGCCGAAGAATTCACATTTGTATTCAACAAGAAGGTCGTCACTTTGAACATTTACTTTGAAGTTATGTTGTCATTTACTGTTTATTTACTAAACCACTGTAGCTTTTGTGAAGTTGTTTGTAATTCTTGTTCATTTATTTGTGTTACTATTTAATAAATAATTATAATGAAACCTACTGTTTGTTTTCCATGGCCAACTTTACTCCCGAGTGTTTTAAAAAACTAAATGTGAAATTATGGAGAACTGAACTAAATAAACAAAGTCATTTTTAATAAAAAATCATTTATTATTAATTTGTATGAATAAATGCAGCCATAATATTTATTTACTTATTTTTGAATTTAGTTTACATTAATTGGTTTGCATAAATCCATCATAGTAAAAAGTAATTGCGGATTAGAAGAAAAGGATTAGAGATAAATACAGATAACTTTATATCGGGTGAAAGGTAATGAAATGTGTTATCTGGTGACGTGAAAAAAATATGTGGGTTCCATTTAAAAAAATCAAGTTATCCATGATTGAAGTTTTCAAAATTAGAGCGACGATATCAGCCATAACAAACAGAGTTCATAATTGACTTTGTAGCTCTTGGTAGCATGGAGGGTGGTCAATAATTTCCCCCAATCACAGCCTCCTATGTTGCCGCTCACCTCTGATATTCAACTGTTTCTAGACATCAATTTTTTGACAAAATATCGAATAACGTCCAAACGGTACGTTTTAGGCACCAAGTATGGTACATGAAATCACACTAGAATTGACCGAGGAATCCAAATATGCAATAATATACAGGGGGTTGCATTTAAAAAAATGTAACTTTGATATGAATCACCCTGTATATGTCTAGGAATTCCAGTAAAAATATTTTTAGTTTGTAGCTCTAACTACCCCCCACCCCCCACCAACAGCAGATTTTAAAAATATATATCAGTATAACCACAATCTTCCGTCCACACACTATTGGCCCACCCTGTATTTAGTGGAAAAAGTGGTTCTTTATTGCATTAGTGCAATAAAATGTGTATTGCATTCATATGTCAATCTACTACAGCGTTTTGTCATCATGACAAACATAAACGTTCAAATCGTCATATTTTCCTAGACTTAGTGTCATCTAAATAAAAATTTTTTTGGTTTTTGCATGAACGTAGAAAAAATATTGTATGCAACTCGTACAGAAAGTGTTTATTGCACTCGACGTGTTGTCCTACTCGGTCTGACGGACTCGTTGGACAATTTCACGTTGCGTGCAATAAACACTTACTTTTCGTACTTGTTGCATAAATAACTATTTTTTGTTCAAATATTGTTATTTATACACGTCACAATTGATAAGTGTATTGCATACAATTGAGAATGTTTTATTAGCTTTATTATCATATGCAGCGATTACATATTTGATAACTCCTCGGCAAGGACGATTGCAATAATTGGAAGTGATTCGAACTTGTATGAATTAAAAAATCTCCGTTCTTATTCTTAGATGTGTAGATATTTTTGTTATTGCATAAAAATACACATACTTATACATTTATTTTAGTTTCATTGTAAAAAATATACATTAAAATTTCTTAGGAACGCTTCCTTTTTTTTTGGTGATTTGAAAAGATTTGTTTATAACTACTAACTACCTACACGTAGGTACCTAGCTAGGTTCTATACAATTTATGTCTATTTGACTGTCAGGTTATTCTCAATATTAATATTATTATCATTCTAACTAATGATGATTAGCAGCCTTATTTATGTTCAATTTGTTGTCGATAGTGGGAAATTAGAGGCCAAATTTCAAAGAAAACACCAAATTTTCTAAAATTGTCGACGTTTCGTCACTTATTGTGACATCCTCAGGACACCATAAAATTTAATAAATTCAAAATTACGTCACAATTTATAAAAACCAACTTAACATAAAATATTAAAAAAGTGTGTTTAAAACATTACAATAAAATGGCTACAACAATATCTATATAAACATGGTTTCTTGTTTCATGTTTATATAGATATTGTTGTAGCCATTTTATTGTAATGTTTTAAACACACTTTTTTAATATTTTATGTTAAGTTGGTTTTTATAAATTGTGATGTAATTTTGAATTTATTAAATTTTATAGTGTCCTGAGGATGTCAGGATAAGTGACGAAACGTCGACAATTTTAGAAAATTTGGTGTTTTCTTTGAAATTTGGCCTCTAATTTCCCACTATCCACAACAAATTCAACATTATTATCATTGGCTATATAAGTTTCGCTACCTAGGTATATAAACTCAATGTTATTAATTATTATGTTAATACTGACCTATGACTTTGCATGTTGCGACCAGATGCAAAGTAGGTCGCTGTCTGTCTGTCGTCCCAGCCCAGGTCGTGGTTCTGAACTACAAATACCGAATTTAATAATTCTTAATCAAGATCAATCTGTTTAGATAACACTACAATGCATATATATTAATAAATATTGAGCAGATGCCTACACCTTTTTGTCTGTCTGTAAGATTTTGTATTCAAGATAAACAGGAATTCTTTTCATACCTATATGTTACCATATTTAAAGTACCTACCTAATTCCTAGATGTAGTATTTTGGCAGTGCTTTAAGGCGACTCATTAGTTTTTACTGATTGTGTTTTAAAAATAAAGAGTTATAAATAAGAATTTGGTGTGATTATTTTGGTTATAGTTTAGGTTCTATTGTTTTATATATATATCAACAGCAATGGGGAGTTAATAAAGATATCAGTGACTTTTTGGTGATAGCAAACTGCTAGATAAAAGTGGAAGTGGTCATCTATCCAACAAAAACGGACGGTGTTGTGATACACCCTTATTATTCAGATCTGCTTCTAGTAAGACTGATGAGTATACCTAATATATATTTGCCAATATTTAAATAGTTTCCAGGTATCGAATGTTTTTTTTAATATGAAGTAACTGGAGTTGTAATAATTTTTCTGATCTATAATACTTCCCACATGTAAGATATGAGAAAGCAAGCCGTGGTTTAGGAAGTTATTTAAATAATCTCATAATATTTTATATTAAAATATACTTAAAGTAAAACAAGCAAACTATAAATCATGAAATATAACAAATATTATTATTTATAGCAAACTCATAAAAACATAGTTGACCAGTTTGCTACTAAGATTATCGGCATCAATATTTCTTGTTACATTCAGCTGCAAATCATAAGTCCCAATAGTCATTGACCAAGCTAATTTATAAAACAATATGCCAATATTTTGAAAATTACTCCAAATTTACTTATGTCATAATTGTATTGCACTTTGAGCTATTTATTTTTCAGTGAAAAATTTCTTAATGCCAGGATCAGTGATAATGAATACCTATCTTCTAAAGACGTTGCATTTTAGGCACTACTTTTTCACAAATATTGAATGAATTGAAACTATTTTTGTCATTTTGTTTATTTTAAAACATGTTTTGTTGTACCTGAACATTCTTAAATCGAGGAAATAATAAATACATACAGGGTGTTGTAATTCATAAATAAATAAACCGTGCTAATATATTTATGTGTATATTGAAGTAAGTGAGTCTTTCCCATATAAAATGGGCCCAGCCCGTAACAGTTTCAGCGTATATTTACATGTTTGTTGCTTTTACGCTTATGAAATTGAAATTTCCGATATACCGTTTCACATAAAAAAAACTTTGTAAAACACTGTACAGTTTATGCTAAGACGTCTTCGTGTTAGTTTTAGCTTCATTAGAAAATCTACTCAATATAAGATGAAATGAATTTAATAATCATTTGGGAAGAATGATTTTCTTACATTGTAAACAACGTTATAAAATGTATTAACGATTTGCTTGTAAGATCGAATTGATGTTTCGGATGTCTCAATCAAAATATTTATGTAATATAGAAAGATACAAGTCTCTGGTTAACAGTTTCCAGACTTACATAATAATTTTTTCATACATATATTTGAAACTAGTTACTTTTTTCTAGTTTTATTGATAGTATTTAACCGTTTAACTTCATTGGACCATGTCCATCTTTTTAATTTTCGGTCGTGTTATACAGGGTCATCCGTTTTTCATTTCTCACCACTGGAATCTCGGAACACTATAATATACGGGGTGGCTCAAATTTGAAAAAGTAAAGCCTTTTGATTGCCATTAAGATAACTCAAACAGATCCAATATATCTGCTGGCGTTGCTGAAATATTATAAAAAAACTGAAAATAACGATTTTAGATAATGCCATCTGTTGTCACTATTCTTCAACAGAAAGAACTGAAATTTGGTACAGAGAGATAAGAATTGACGTGAAATCGATTTGCGTCGAACATTTCTACACTAGTTTTGGTTATATAACATTCAATTGATTTTTTCTTATGGGCGTTATATTAGATCTTGACAGTAACAGATGCAGAATAAAATTACGAACATCAGTATTTTATGTCAAGAATAATTCATAAAGTAAAAAACTACAATAATCAAGAAATATTTTGACATATTTGATATTTATTATTTTTTTACTGTTGGAAGCCTTACTTTTCACAAGTATTTAATTTTAAGGATGGAAATGGAAAATGCACTGATAATTTTTCTTAAAATTATAAGTAGGTATTACAAATGGTTCAGCAACATGTTGTAGGACCACATAATTATGTAATGGTGTTCCAATATTTAAATCGACGCTTTCCAAATACAGGACTAATTATAACTAAGTAACTACAAAAATTTTTATCACGTGCTCAGGTAGGCCTAAAAGACAATAAAAAATGTATTTTGGATTTTTAGCTCAATGTTTAAAAAATGGGGCAAAATCCTCTTTTCCCGCAGAAATTCGGCGCCTATGATGGCTTAGAAATGTCAACTACCTTCCTGTTGTTTTTTACAGCGTTGTCAAATGTAGAAACGATGATAATAAACATTTTTATTAATACAATTTTTATTAATAATATCTGATAGATAACAGTTAATCCGGTTAGCTGCAGTAGTTTGCATTCGTTCTTCGTTCCTTCGTTGCACTGCTAAAACTACATTTTCAGTATTTTCACTCATTACAGGTCCGTCAGAATTATCCAGTGACAGAATACACAAACCGTGTAGTAAAATACCCTTTTATTCTAAGAAAATTGAAATTTAATGTCATGGATACCTACAAATACAATGCACCCGCGGCAGTCCAGTACTTGTGTAAAATTTAAAATCGTGCACGATTGCCTAACTTCGCTGGATTTGCCCTTGACTCTAGAAAAAACAAACAGCACATGTCTGTACCCGACATAAATTCTTATTTAATTAATTATTATTTAATTACTATAAAACGTTTAAAACTAAAAATTAGTCACTTCACTAGTATTGACCAAGGTTTCGATTGACAATTTGACAGTTTGCATTGCTAGTTGTATACTCTCCAAACATCAATGAACACTGATCAAAGCTTAGAAGGAATATCTAAGGGATTTTTACAAAAAACTGTAAGCATCTCAGGATGTTATAGTTTATAATAGTTGTTTTATGCAAACATCGTCGATTATCGTTAATATTGTTGCTATTTTAGTATTAACAGAATTTAATTTCCCAGCAACACAAGAAGTTAAATAATTTATCGGCGTGAAGTACATTTTGCACTAGTGGCCTACAGATAGCGACTGCAGACAGCATCCGCACAATTTATTGACTGTGGCTCAGCTTCATAGACCTTAGAAGTCTATGACGAGATTCTGTCAAAAATAAGATATCGTAATTAGTTTGAATTAATTTCTCAGTACTTTTTTCTCTTTAAAGTTTTGGACACAACACTAATATTAAACGAGAAAATTGGGATGTATTGATTTGTCTTACCAGCAATGGAATATATCAAGAAGATCGTTTAAAGCGTTTAAAAAAAGAATGAGATACTCTACTTCTGAAGGACGAGACTTGTTATGAGGTTCTACGAGGTAATGTCCTATCATCCCTCCTACCACGAATACTCCAGATATGCATAAGGTATTATAAAAAATAGTCAATAGTAAAAATTCATGTTGCTTCATCAGTAAATAATACAAAATTAGAGAAAATATTATTGCGAATGTATATGAAACAATAAGAAAATTATTACGAGCAGCTATTTTCAGAATAATAACGATAGGTAGTAAAATTACCACATAAACAGAATGTATGTAAAATGTGATTTCAAATAAAAAAACGGGATGCCGTAAAACATGTATAACTGCTTTACAAATTTAAAACAGTATCACCTAATAATAATAATTCCTTCTGTAATCACTATATTTTTTATGCTTCTAAATGTGTCCGTTTTTTAACTTTTGGAAGAGAATGAAGAGATAGAGCATGAAAAATAATAGATTTTTTATATAATATTTTTCTAACTATGACACTCCGTTTTTCTTAATTAAAAAAATATATATTTATTTAATTTTCTGTATTATCTACTAAACAAATAAATATTTTTCGTTCAAACAAGTGGTGTCTCGTTAGGTGACGGTCGCTGCACCTATAACAGTCGGTTGTGTGTACCACTAAAATTGCTTTTAATCTAACATAAATTTTCTAATTTGTGTCTTTAGATTAAAATAGGTATATGGTTTATATGTATGTATTGCGTAATTTATCAAAATCAGTAATAACAGCCCTATTCGCACAGTAGTTGAAAACCGTTTCCAATCGTCCGACGCATGCGCTGTTTATTTATAATGCCTGCATAAAGTTGAAAATACATTGTTTTAGTTGAACTGCGTATGCACCTGATGATTGGAAACTGATTTCTGTATTGTGCGAACAAAACTAATGATTTTAAAATGTAAAACGCTAAACGCCTTCTCACAGAAACAGTGCTCTCTGAGCGCGACTACCAATTTCATATAATGCAGAAATATGTTCGCGGAACAGACATCCGGGTAAATTCATCGGCCTTATTTGCGGCGGTTGTCCGTTTTTTAACTTTTGGAAGAGAATGAAGAGATAGAGCATGAAAAATAATAGATTTTTTATATAATATTTTTCTAACTATGACACTCCGTTTTTCTTAATTAAAAAAATATATATTTATTTAATTTTCTGTATTATCTACTAAACAAATAAATATTTTTCGTTCAAACAAGTGGTGTTTCGTTAGGTGACGGTCGCTGCACCTATAACAGTCGGTTGTGTGTACCACTAAAATTGCTTTTAATCTAACATAAATTTTCTAATTTGTGTCTTTAGATTAAAATAGGTATATGGTTTATATGTATGTATTGCGTAATTTATCAAAATCAGTAATAACAGCCCTATTCGCACAGTAGTTGAAAACCGTTTCCAATCGTCCGACGCATGCGCTGTTTATTTATAATGCCTGCATAAAGTTGAAAATACATTGTTTTAGTTGAACTGCGTATGCACCTGATGATTGGAAACTGATTTCTGTATTGTGCGAACAAAGCTAATGATTTTAAAATGTAAAACGCTAAACGCCTTCTCACAGAAACAGTGCTCTCTGAGCGCGACTACCAATTTCATATAATGCAGAAATATGTTCGCGGAACAGACATCCGGGTAAATTCATCGGCCTTATTTGCGGCGGTTGTCATAACAACGGCGAAACGTATAGCTGACCAGAAGTCGCGGGTGCCGCGGAGATCTAAAGGTGCTTCGCCTGTTTATACAATAAAAAGAAAATTTTCATGTGTCACTGTGTTATTTCTATGTATGTATTCGGTTATAAATATTTTCAATTTATGGTCCCATTTGTGTTAGAAATACCATTTTCTAGATGGAAAAATGAGGATAAAAAGACTTTACATTTCAAAAGAAAATACACCTTCTTTTGACATTGACAAAAAAGGAAAATGAAAGGACAAAATGTTTATTCGGAAGTTTCAAGAGGAATAGTATTTACAATATAACTGGCTGTCTGGAAGCATTTATTGAAAAAAACCTTTTCTACCCTGTTTAATTGCAGGTGTAAAATCTGGCTGTGAATTTAAGGATGGATTTAATAAATGTTACTCGGGGTTGCCGTAAGCATGAGGCTTCCTCAGAACATACAATGACGTAAATGTTGGAACAAGTTCCATGAAATTTGTACAGAGCGAACAAAAAAAATCGCTCGGACTCAACCTTAATTCAAATTCTGACAAACATGCAATGAAAATGTAAATGTTGGAACAAATTGAATCAAATTTGTACAGAGCGAACAAAAAAAATGCTCGATTCAACCTTAATTTTTAAATGAACAAATTTTGACAAACATATTTTATGACGTCATTATTATCAGACGTCACACACTTTTTTTAAATGGCAGCCCCACATTTTGTTAGTCCATTTGATGACACTATATTCCGTATAATCGTGACTACTAGCGTTTCAACTGAAAAATATTTTTCTTGCTTACAAAGAGTTAAAACTTAGGTTTAGAACCATTTTACGACCACATCATCGAAGCTTGCAACTTTAAATAATTCTTAGAATAGATTTTGTATTTAAAAAAAGATTTGTGAATTAGATAGGTACTTTTTTTACTCTAAAATGACAAATTCTCCTCGAAGTATTATTTATTCTTCTGCTTCACCTATTATTAAGTCCACGAGCCGCCACTGGTTCAGACCTTGGTATACAGTAATCACAATAATAGTTATTTATGCAACAAGTACAAAAAGTAGCAATAAGCACTTTTTGTACGAGTTGCATGCAATATTTTTTCTACGTTCATGCAAAAACCAAAAAATTATATTCAGATGACACTAAGTCTAGGAAAATGTGACGTCGATTTGAACGTTTATGTTTGTCATGATGACAAAACGCTGTAGTAGAATGACAAATGAATGCAATAAACATTTTATTGCATTAGTGCAATAAAGAACCACTTTTTCACTAAATATAGTTCAATAAAGTTTTGTTTTTTGCATGAACGTAGAAAATAGGTATTTTGATGTGAATAACATTTTTCAACTAAAGCCATCGGCGTAGGTATAGAGTTTTGTTCACTCTTGGACTCCCTAAACTTCTACTCCAGTGGTGAAAAGCATTTTGACAGTCTTGCTTTTATGGAAATTCACTAAGAAGTTTGGTTTTTCAGGTATTTTAACTTTTTCTAAGCAGAGTTATCCCATTGGTAATTAAAGGCAAAGAAATAAAAGTATATAGCGTGTTATTAAAATATATATATTGTAACCTCTACGTTGACTTTGTGTCACGTAGAAAAACAAACTTTATTTCCACTGCTTGATTACAAATTATTGTGGTTGAATTTGTCGTGTTCCCACTGCCAAACAGTGAAGTTAGATATTTATGGAGTGTTTCATTAGCAGGTTAGTAAATTATATTATTTTCTTTAGATAATTATTGAATAGAGCTTTGTCTGTGGAATTGTTCATTAGCATACCTAGATGTTTGGTATCAGAGGACATACATATGACTTCATTGATAGGAATTGTAGGAGATTTGATTTATATTAGCTTAAAATACCTTTCTAAAACAGCAAAAAAAATTAGATAAAGAGGTTGTAGTAATGCTTGTAATGCCGTAATATTCGTATTGATTTCTGCAAAATATTCTGAAATGCCTATAATTATCCCTTTGGTTTACGATAAACGAATAACAGTACATATTAAAAGAATGGTAGGCAAGTAGTCTTGTATTCTGTTTTTTAGTTTGTTTAACGGTTATCGAGTTGGTGTGGTTTGGATTTTATCTATGTTTTACAAGTAATTAATATCTTGATGTATGCATTAGATAACTGTATTTGTGTTGGAACGACGGCGAAAAACACGGGGCAGGAGCAGTTAATCCGAATAAAACAAATATAAAACCGTTAATATTCTGCGCTAAGTCCATCTAGCAAAACAAATTTTATTACAATCGCGGCACAGTGATGAGCTGTGAACGTGCGGCCCCACCCCGAAGACGCCGCCGCGACGCCTAGCGTCTCGGCAACCTTCGGCCGACGCGTCGAGCCATTTGCTCGTTTTTCTGCGTGCCTTCAGTACGTCGTCGCAAGTGACCGCCGTCCGGTGCCTTTAGCGTCATCGCGCGCCCTCTGGCATACCCAAAAACATTTGTCTCGACCAGGAGATGTCTTGCTGGCGGTACAGGGTGGTGGCTGCCGGCGTGCGACAGGATGGTGGCGTGTGAGCGTGCCAACTCCAGCAGCTAGACCATGCCCGTGAGCACGGGGTTACTCGGAGAACCTCGCGCTAAGCGCTGCAAACTTTGCGACGGTAACGACACCCCCCCGAGTGTGTGTGTACATGTGCAGTGTCCTCGTGCCCCTCAATGTCTAACCGTCCCCGCACCGTCTGGCTTTCGGTGGTTTGATGTTTGCTATTAACACGCTAAGCTAACCCCCGGCGCGGCGGACGTCTATGGCCGTTGTTGGTCCATAAAGCCGTCATTGTTTTGAGGCTGGCTTATGGTTGTTCACCTCAGAATTGCCACTGAAACCGTTGATATTAGAGTAGGTGTACGATTTGTACATTTGCAGCGTCTTTTGCGGAAAGCCTTACGATAAAATAACAAGCTCCTAGTATATATACGAATAGCACTGAGTAGCACAGACTCAAATAAGTTGACAGGCTTTTAATCGCTTTGATTTAAATATCTCGATTAATGGAATATAATTAAAATTACATTCAACTGAATAATAGCGTTGTAAGTCTTAGTATTGTAGATTAGATTTTGTTTAAGTCATATGTATTCCATAAACAGGTGGTAACTTTAACCCTTTCTATATAACTAACACCTGTTACTGTTAGTGATGCTTGATTCCTTGATCTCAACTTTCGATTTGATAATTAAACTAAATAACATCAAAATGATTCTGTCTGATTCATACAACAATTCAATGTTAATATGTTCTTTATTCCTACGTTATATATTTTCGATAAAAATAAAATGGTTACTATAGAAGAGATCTTTTCGAATATTTAGTGAATATGCCATATTTTTACGTTTATTTGACGTTAAACGTCAACATATTTCGGCCAATTTTATACAACAGATGCTGCCGAATGAGTTATGTGTATAAGAAGTATTAAAATAGGTCAGTTCGTAAGGGAAAGAAAATAATACGTGTATCTTTTAACTTGCACATGTTTAGGCACGTGTTTAATTGTTTCATAAATATTTCTGTACGAGGAGAATATTGCATATTTATAAGAAAGTAATTAAATATTTTGATGTTACAATTAACCAGCCAGAAATTAAGATTAGCATCAATAATTGCCTAACATCATTTTTGTTAAAGTTAACAAACTCGGGATGTTACGGTGTGCGGTTCTTTAATTTGTTTGTGAACTGTTATGATTTTTATTATAAGAACATTTGAAAGAAAACCGTTATCACTAGCGCATCCATTGAACTTGACTTGAAAATTATTTTTTTTTGCGAGTAATCATCTTGTAGTAAAAAATTGTGTTTTTGTGGCATATTTATTCTTTCACAAAATTAAAATATGTAATTTAAATTACATATCTGTAATAATATGAATAAAGAATGAACCAGTATATTTTCTGAATTACTGAAACATGTGAAATTGCAGTAATTTTGACCTTAACCAGAGAAACCTAGCAAATGGACTGACTCTAGTTTTTAAGTGAAAAGTGGACATAAGTATTATATTTAAAAACGTTTAGAACAGTTTGATGAAGTAATAATCCTTGAAATAACAGGTCTAGCGCCATCATTCAAGGATACCACAAGGTTGTTACCTACGCCTTAGCTTGCTAAATAAAACTTGTACGAATGTGCCCACCTTTCCCCCATTGGAGGAATTCCAGATTTTTTTTTTGCTAAAAGCCATTAGCGATTGTGTATGTCATTCTATTATTTACATCCTGAAATGGTACTTGTTGAATGCAGTGGGTTGATAAAGGTTTCAAAAGTTTTTAAAAATGTTTGCAAATTTTTATTTGAACATGAAATTCGTTATAAACTTTACAAAAATTGAATATGTTGATCAAGATTACAGATTACAGCTTTATCTAGTTGTGCATATCTCACTAAGACCTAACATTTTCTAGAGGGATTACAGCCACAGCAAATTTGTTTTATTTTAATCTCTCTTGCTTCTATTCTTCCTTTCATCCATATCCCTAAAGTTTTCACGTTTTCTTTTTGTGGATTTGTGACCTATATATTAAATCTGGCGTTGACAATTTCAATAACCTACTAACCCACACCGCATATGCTACATGTCTTATACTTGGTTGACAAATTTTTGACATACGACCTCGAATATCTTTCATTCTACTATTTTACACAAACTGACAGTTTTTACATGTATTTCGACATTGTGTTGAATTTATAAATATAATATTAGTTATTGCTTTCAGTTAATCTGTCTAATGCGTCTGTGTTTTGTTTGTTTCTCACAAAAATAGCAATTCTTATTAAATATAGAAAATGAAAGTGAAACTAGGAATGTTTTAAGATTTCTTTTTGCAGAATGGAGCATACTTCATTGTGTGAAAATAAATTGATTTACAAGTTAGCTTAGTACAATTTTTGAGGTACTCTGCAAATATTATATTTCAACTTCACCTTTTTATTAAATTAAACAACCTACTTATATTTAAAAATCGACCCATATATATTCAAACGTTGAACAATATTCGAGCCAGTTTGGCTTCTTGACGTTTCAAAAGATATCGCCGTCTTCTTCAGAAGGAACTTTGAAAGAGTGGACGAAACGTCAAAAAGCTTAAATCGACGATGTAGCAACCAGCTCGGATGTTGTTAAGAGCGCCGTATTCTCAGTAGTTTTAATAATTTTAGGTATTTAGGAACCTCCTCCCTAGGATTTTCCTTCATCGTACCAAGTGGCGTACGATGAAGGTGAAGGGTAAAGATTACTATTCTGATGAACGGTGCTTAACATAATTTTTCTAAACTTCTCAATTATACGTACATTTTTATGGATTTCCGCAAAATTCTTCAAAAAATTTTGATACAAAAAAATTGACCGAGAGTTAGGACTGTTTTTAGATGATTTGGATATCGATATTGGGTCGGTCAGTGGTCGCGCGGTTTAAGGCGTCAGTACTTGAATCGAGGTGACTAGATCGGTGTTGGTTCGAGCCCAGCTGCCGGTAGACCGTATATAAGCTATATTCGTGGAGAGGTTTGGCGCCCTCTCTGTGGGTATGGTAGGGTGGAAGAATGTTGGCTTGGGTCAATGTGAGAGATTGATACCGGTTGATATTTGACTACCCCCCTAATTAATGAGGTTTTCCAGGTTTCCCTCATTCCAGCACTGAATAGTGGTTAGGGCCTACCAACGTAAGTCGTTCCGGGGCGCAAATGCGGCCTGCTTAATAATAATATGCCGCCTCCTCTCCCGCACAAGTCTCCGACTTCTGGGCTAATCCCTGTGATTAGAATGAGGGGTAGAGATATTATTATATTGATTTTTGATATAAAAACGATAATGTGGGGACGGAAAATAGTGAACTAAAATTAAGGTTAGCTGAAAATGAAATTAAAATGGAAGCGAGGTCTGAAGAAAGCTGTTTAATATTATCAAAAAAGGCTAACATAAATTAGAAACTTTTAGCCGAACATTATAAGAAAAAAACTCAGATCTCTTTCAACTAATTATTAATTAATTAATTGTTAATTTTCTTTCCGCGTTGGTTTTAGAATTAACAGTAAACATAAATATTGCATAACCGCTGCTTTCCTTGTTTTCCAATTCCAACGTAATTCTTCCTTAGTGTACGATGCAGTGCAACATACATCGTAGGAGCAGCCGTATTCGAGATATTTTAATTCCAAGGCCTCAAAATATTTTCCAATCCGGTAGCTGCGGATTTTTGCCGTGTCGTGCAATTACCCGCGACATTCAACACTTCACGTTAACCGGCGATATTGAGCCGGTAGCTGAATAGTTCGTCAGTGCATTTAGAATCCAACAATGCCGGTTGGTGACGCTGGCGTCTCTGGATGTATCTTAGGAGGTCTATTAATATCGCGGCATACATTCCCTAATGGTGTCGGACAAACTCGGGCTTAAATCCAACTGCTACTTTCGTATTACCGACGAATCGTGGAGAATTATTTATCTCCGGCCTGGCCGAGACTCCAACTCAATTATGTGCGTCGAGATTTCGACATCTTTTAGTCCGAATTTATTCTAATTAGGGCCCTGATTTCGCAATTCTTCGGGGATAGATTCGCGAGACGGCTACAGAATAATATTTGGTGGAGTTCGGGTGCGTAGTGAATTTCTTTTCTGAAAATAAAATGAAATAATAGCTAAACCACAAAAAAAAATTGGACGGACGGAGTAGACTTGTATTTTCACAAGCTGAATCGGAATATGGATCCATTTAACCCCATCGCCATAGGTTCAAGGTCATTCCAAGGTCAAAGCGAGAAATATATTTACAAGTGGACTAGACTAACGTACATTTATATTTTTGGGGTCGATGAATCTGAATCCGGGATTCATTTAACCCCATCAGGTCAGTTTCTCAGGAAATTCTCTCACACATTCGAATCTCAGCATGCCGCTTTTTCGTCTTCTCTCCTTTTGGTGAAAAAATGCTGTCTCTCATTATTTTGTGAATCTAAAATTCCTTCTCGTAGTTTAGCATCCGAAGTATTAAGAAAAACTTTTCGTAGATACAGATGGCATTCACCTTCTTTATTAAGAGCATTCACCCGTTATTTAACGAGTCCTAATTTGATGTGAATAAGTCGGAGCAGGACTTTGGAAGGAAGAACTAATGCTTCTATGATGTTATTGTTAGTACATGGTTGAAACGAAGCTCTTCATATTCTTTCATTCAAGAAGCATATATTTTTATTTAAACCTGATTATTGTCCCAATAAAATTGTGAGCATTTCCACAAATTTGTCGTCCCTATTCTTTGTAGTTAATTTTTTCCAGAACTGTTCATGTTTGTATAACTCTCCTTTTATAACTGTTGAATACGTTACTGGAATGGAGGCATATACTTTATTCTACATATAGGTACATGAAGCAGGTGCGCTTTCAGGCTTCTCGAAGAAGTTTGAGTTTGTTTATTAATTGGTTAGTATCTTTACAATAAGCTTAAGAAAAATATTCCAGGATTTCCTTGTTTTTGTGACGATAAACGGAAGATTTGACTTTACTGGCATTTGTCATTACAGTTTTGAAATTGTCAAGCTGACCCGATGGTGTTAAATTAACTCCAAATTGGGATCCAACTACCCTTAAAATATAGACGTGGTTTTGCTCATTTTACTTATATATATATTTCGATTTGACCTTAGAATAACTCTGAAGCTGACTTGTTAGAGTTAAATGAATTCCCGATCCAAACCCAGCTACCCCAAAACATAAATCTACGATGGTCTGATTTACTTGCATATTTGTCTTCCTATTTGCCCTTGAAGCTGTTCTGATGGATTTAAATAAGTTCCCGATAAATGTACTATAGTCTAGTCCTCTTTCGCTTTAGCCTTGGAATGATGTTGAACCTAGGGCGATGGGGTTCGAAGGACCCCAGACTGGGATTCAATGTGTGAAATTAGATTAGAAAATCTAGTGGTCTAGTCCGATGGACAGATTTTGACATTCATAACATGAACATGATACCTAACATTCAATTCAAAACTCAAAATATTTTACTTTCAGATTTGATATTCGTCGTTCATTTGATAATTATAAAAAGTAAATAAAACTTTAATTAGTAGACTTTTACCCGCATTCGGAAAAATTATAATATTGCTGTGACGAGTATAATGGAAGTATATCTTAAAAACACAAATTATTATTTTATTATTTTTTTAGAATAACCCTTATAAAAAGGACCATCCCAGTGCGATGTTTGTATGACCGGTGGAAATTGATACTCCAGTCGGTAATAAGTAATTTGTGACAGGTCGTAGCTTTTTAGTGACCTCGGAACTCATTTCTACAGGGTTTTTGGGTTTGTAAGAACTGTATTGCCATAAAATATGTAATTTTTGTTGATTCTGTACGTTAAATTATAGCAATGTCGCTAAATATTGGTGTTGCCAACTAAAAATTTTATTTAACTGCTCCTTGACCACATTTCTATAAAATGCGTTATCATAGTACGAGCTATGATGTTAGTTTATTTTTAAAATCTAAAGGCATATATAGGGTAATTCAGAACGTATCTAAAAAAATTAGAATGTACAGGGGATTTTTACAAATACAATTTTGTAAAGAAAAAAATCAAAAAGAGCAGTTAAGAAATAATTTAAAAATACACTTTTACACAGCACTGGAAACTAGACCGCTGTAAAAACTGACAAGACAAAGCAAGCAATCGGCAACCGCACAAAAAATTGAAAGAAATTTCCAAAGAAAGAAATAACATTTTATGCAGCAAATTCAACTGCTTTGCCGTTATTGTTATTTATAGAATAATTTGAGGTTTTAATTAATAAAATAGTCTTATCCAGTTTATGCAAACGAACATATTTGTTTCTGCTTTGTGTCCATTTTGAACTCGTAAGTTATTACCAGCAGTTATGATACGTTTACGTATATCATCAAGTGTCCACTTCGGTGCGATACTCTTCATTTTTTAAATATCCCCACAAAAAAGTCCGAATGATTTAAAGTCGGGAGATCGTGGCGGCCATGGTACCGTTCCTCTTCGTTCAATCTCTTGGTATTAATGCTTGGACACGGTGTACATGGTACGGATATAATTGCGCTTCGTGTATAATACGCCACACTGCTGCAATACGCCGTGGACGCCTTGGACCTCGATCTCTTCTGCGATTTAGTTTCAAATTTCCCGTGTCACTCTCGCGTTGCACTCACTGTACACCGCGATAAAAGTGGTTGCATTTGGCACATGTTTACTGGGAAATCGTTTTGCTAAAGCATTTTCACATCGCCATAAATTCAAACGATATCCATCAACTCCGTGTTGCTATACACGTAAGCCATTTGTGACACTTGAAAATCTAATGTAAATACTCGCATCACGAAAACGTTAATATTACTAAGTAATCAGATTGTAATATTCGGAATCGCCTGGCTACAGTAGCCCAGCAATGTAAAGGTTGAAAATACTACAACTTCAATATTTTTTTATTCGGACTCTATAACGATTTTACAAAATTTTTTTTTATAATATTGACTCTATTTTTAATTACGCATTTATTCCCAAATATTTTTAGATAAGTTGTGAATCACCGTGTGTATTCCATGTGATGATATTCAGACGTTGCCCGTACACAGTATGCGCCAAAAGTATGGAATAAATTCAATAAAAACGAAACAATTATTTTTTGGGAAAAATCCTCGAACAGGTCGATTTTTAATTTAAAAAATACATATTTTAGCGTAAAATGCGATTTTCAAATGTCATTTGTTTTCGAGTAATGACGTCATCGATTTTTTTTAAATGGCAACACCATATTTTTCTCCTTATTATGGCAAGAATTGAAATTTTAATTCTTATTGGATGCGAGAATATGACTAGAACTCAGCATGAAGTTTGCGATTTATTTAATGAAAAATATCCAGATCGCCCTATCAGCCAATCAACAGTCAGTAAGGTAGAGTCTAAATTTTGAGAAACTGGCAATGTTGTAAATATTCCAAAATCTGGACGTCCAAGCATTAATGAAAATCAGAAACAGAACATTTTGATACGTATGGTGGATAATCCTCATAATTCTTCACGATTGGTTGCATTAAATAATGACACTAGTCAGAGCACAGTGTTACGTATCTTGAGAAAGGAAAAATATCATCCCTACAAAATTCAACTTGTGCAGGAACTCAATGAAGATGATCCCGAACCTGGCTTACACTTTTGGGAAATTCTAATGGATTTATGTCAAGGAAATATAAATTTACACCGGCAAATACTTTTTTTCAGATAAGGCCACATTTTGTCTGAATGGTACAGTAAACCGTCAAACTTGCAGATATTGGAGTCGGGAAAATCCTCATTGGATGGCAGAGGCACATACCCAACGCCTTTCTTCTTTGAAGGAACCCTTATAGGACAAAGATATTTAGAGTTTCTAGAAAATGACCTTGTTCTAGCCCTTGCAGTAATTTTTCCTAACGATAATAACCCTGACATTCCTGACGATACCATATGGTTTCAGCAAGACGGTGCAACTGTTTTCCTGGGAGGTGGATCGGCAGACGCGGACCGATATAATGGCCTGCAAGATCGCCAGATCTTACACCTCTTGACTATTTTTTTTGGGGATACTTGAAGTCAAAAGTGTACATTAATAAACCACGTAATTTAGAAGAACTTCAAAATCGCATTCGAGACGAAATACGCAAAGTTGCCCCAGAAATCATTCATAATGTGCAAGAAGAATTTCTTCACAGACTTGCGCATTGTCAAGAAGTTGGTGGATGGCAATTCGAACATTTAATTTAAGTATAAAATTTAATCAATTGTATTTTATTTTACATACCTCAGAATTGTTACTTTTTTATGGATAAAATTTACGTTTTCTAACATTCAATCGTCATTTACTCGAAAACTTTCCTATGTAAGAGGGCAAAATTTTAGTTCTGTCTGATAGAGAATTACACGATCTTTCAGAATCAAGGAAAAAAATATGGCGTTGCCATTTAAAAAAAATCAATGACGTCATTACTCGAAAACAAATGACATTTGAAAATCGCATTTTACGCTAAAACATGTATTTTTTAAATTAAAAATCGACCTGTTCGAGGATTTTTCCCAAAAAATAATTGTTTCGTTTTTATTGAATTTATTCCATACTTTTGTAGCTGTGACTGCATCTCGTAATATGCATTGAAAATTCATTAATATTCTGCTCACAACCGCAGGTGACTATGATCAAGGACTGCTATTAGTTTGTAGTACGCTTTCATTTGTTTCTTAGAGATAAACAAAAGAGTAATTCTATTCGGTATAAGAAGTATTGTCAACTGTTTATTCTTTTTTCCACAATTTCAATGTTTGCTATAAACGAACTTTGCCACAAGGGTATTGTGTTGTATTTAACCTCTTCCGACCCCTTTGGTATTCTGTTCGCAGTTCAGGTGACCCAGAGCAAATACTATTATTGGTTGTCGCTTTACGGATTCTCCCAAACTGTTATATTGGCTTTCCAGTACCCTCCATGGGTAGAATTTTATCGCAAAAACAAAATATCATCATCATCAATCATGTGAGGTTGACCTGGGGGAAGATATATAGGTTCCAATTTATATAAATATCAAAACAAAGATTCTGTAGAATTTTAAGTAGTTTCCTATCTAAAATGCCTTGTAGTTTGGTAAAGCATCTACTTAGACTTTTAGTAATAATAAGAACTTTCTAGTAGATACGTCCTCATAAAATAATAATAATAAATATAAAATAATTAATTAGTAAAATCCATCTAGATATATAAGTTTTGTTTCTAAATACTGAACAATTGGTAGTGTGAATAAAAATGTAGCAAAAGCGTTTTCTTCCAATTTGAAGCTATCAGTTTTCCTTATTTTACC
Source organism: Monochamus alternatus (assembly GCA_037114965.1). Taxonomy (NCBI): domain Eukaryota; kingdom Metazoa; phylum Arthropoda; class Insecta; order Coleoptera; family Cerambycidae; genus Monochamus; species Monochamus alternatus. The sequence goes on from CM073426.1 coordinate 114,589,706, forward strand.
AAATTGTCTGATTAACTGTTAATGTTTCAGACAAAGCTTTTGCGTAAAATTTATTCACACTGCCCTCTTTATTTCAATTTCGAAAGGGTTTTCTGATCATTACTAAATCGAATTTCTGAGTGGTATACTTTTGCATAATTTATATTTAGTACATAGTTTAGACCAGAAACTCTATAGTATATTAAAATTAAATTGAAACATTATTAGAAGTCAGAAATTTCTTTGCCTCTTAATTTTTCATTTTCCTTAACATTTGTATACGTTTTAATTCGTTGTGTATGTTTAAAAATGTAAGATTTAGATAACATTTATGGAGTATTAGTGTTATGTTACATACTTATTTTGGTTTATATTACGAATTAAATTTTATACTTTCTGGCGTCTATGAACTTACATTAGTTTTGCCCACACAACCCAAGTAACAATGAATTTGAAAGGTTTAAATGCTTTCATGCATAAAACTGGTGCTGGTCTACAGGTCAATATTTACTTTATAATAAAATAATATATTTTATCGCCAACCGTCAATAGAGCCTTGCATTACCATATTGATTTCTGGAAGTAAACAAACACTTTATTTTAACCAGAACAACTAAAAAGTTTTACCTGACGCAAATATTTCTCAACATAGCCATTACTGTGAGACATTAAATAGAAATCGCAGCTCCAAATTCGTGAAAAATCATCGAAACGTGTTTCGAAATTCTTCCACAAAAATTAGTCGAAAAATACAATCTTTAGTGTGACGTATTCATGGAATGGCGCAAGAAACACGGAATTAAAACATTGAGTAAAAATGTTTTACTGGTATATTTTTCCGAGTTATCGAAAGATTATTCTTCTTCTTCAACGTGTTCGTATTTATTTCATGGTGAAAGCAACCCTTTCAGCGAAAAAATGCGTTGACATTAGCAAATATAAAAAACTTACGGCTTTTTTTAAACAGAAAGAAAGAATCCATATTCCAAAAAAGTCCAAAACTCCTTCACAAGACGAAATACTTAAATTTTTAGTAAATGTACCGGATTAAATCTACCCGGATGACGAAAATAATTTATATTAAATTTTCAACAATAATTTGATATACGAGGTGTGGCAATTAAGTTCCGGGAATTTGTTAATGAAAAAACAAGCAAATTAAATTTTGTCAACATTTTATTACCGACTTTCACAATAGTCTTCCTCTAACTCTACCCAACGATTCCAATGTTGTTCCCACGACTGAAAGCACCCTTGGTAATCCCCCGCAGTTAACCCGTTCAGCACCACGGTTACAGCTTTTTTGACCTGCTGTACGCCGCCATGATGAGTTCCCTTGAGGTGCGTGCGACTTCATCTTGGGGAATAAAAAAAATCGCAGAGGGCAATATCGGGGCTATAGGGTGGGTGCGGCAACGTTGGAATGCTTTTTTTGCCAAAAACTCTTGCACATTGAACGAGGAATGGGCTGGCGCGTTGTCGTGGTGCGAGATCCAATCGTCCTTGGCGAGTTCGGGTCGCACATGGAAAACGCAGGCCCGCAGCCATTCCAGGACGCGATGAATGATGCCTGGCTTTCGTTGGCCGCTCTCCATCCCTTTCCACCCACTGCTGACTTTGTTTACGGGTCTCGGGGTCATACTCAAATATCCAGGTCTCATCTTCAGTGACTACCCGACTCATCCAGTCTCGCTCCGAATGTGGGACAACAAATCCTCGCAGATCAATTTTCGCGTTTTCACAACGCCACTAAAAAAGTTATTTCCAAAAAATACACATAAAACACAAACCGAACGTGCTATCGACTTCAACTTTGAACTGAAACTAAAAAGAAGTTTTCTCCTCTCTAGAAAAACGTTGACGAACGATGCAGTGTTGTCAGTTTCCGAGTTATAACTAAATTTCAGGAACTTAATTGCTACATCTCGTAAATGTAGTAATTATTTTAGATTTGTGTTGTGTTGCATTGCTAGGGTCTTTATGTAACGAATGAAGAATTTTTGAATTTAAAAGTAAGTGACAAAGCACAAAGAAATAATTCTGGTTGTTCGTGTAACTAAAACAAAGACCAAAAGGCCTCGAATATTTGTGATCACGTCAGAGTTTGAAGGAAAAGTAAAATCTGTAGAATTATTCAACAAATATTTAGCTCTGTGTTCTAAATGGACACCCCACGACCGATTTTTCTTAACTCAAGTCCAGTACAGTCAGTTGGAATCCATACTTTTGGAAGTGTACCAAGCAAAATTGCCAACTGTCTGCATTTACCAGAACCATCACTTTATACGGGACATTGTTTTCGTCGCATGTCCGCCGTTGTCCTCGTCAACACAGTAAGGAAAATTTAAAACGTCACGGAGGGTGGAAAAGCGACACGATTGCTGAATCTATGTTGAGAAATACTCGACGATTTTAGGTGAAAATCAAACTAAGAACATAATTATTACCAATGATAATTTTACTAAAGATTTACAAATTATTAACATAGATAATAATCCTCAAACATGTTTCATTCATTTTTCTAATGCGTCAGTCCTTTTCGTCTAGTGAAAAATCTCCTAATGATATTAAATGTGCACATTTGCACTTGTAGGTCTGGAGCTGGACTCGCTCGCGTCCCGGTCTTCACGAAAACTTTTTGGATAATTTCGGCCAGTCACGTCAAATAAAAGAGCTAATAAAAGTATACATTCCACAGAACATAATTTGGACACATAAATAGTACAGTAGAACAAGTCCGAAGCGCATAGAGAACGACATATGCGACTGATATTATAAAAGATCAGCTGTGCCGTGATCAGCTCGGCACAGAACGGTCCGCTATGCACCTAGACTGCGACCGGGTAGTGCATTTTCTCCTTAAAGCCACCTATCCGATTTATAACGTAAATTACTATTGAGCGATATACAGGGTGTTAAAAAAGAGTGTAAAATTTTTAAGGAGGTAATAGTATGAACCAAAATAAGTAGAAAAGTCTCAATAAACATGGGTCCGCAAGGTAACGGTTGCGGAGATATGAAATGTTTTATGTTTTTAGCCCTTTTTTTATTTTGCAAAAACGTTGTGTATTTTCTTATAATAGTTGTTTGATGTTTAGTGAAATAAACAGTACGTATTTGACAGTTGTTCTCAGTGCACAAGTTTTCTTTCGCTATGGCTGGTTACTCTAACACAGAATTAACAGACATGTATGGTCGTGCTAATGGGAACGCCACCGAAGCGCGACGTCTGTTTGTTGACGCTTATCCAAATCGCCAGATTCCTTCACAACGCATGTTTGGAAGAATTCACCAAAGATTGCGTGATATCGGTTCCTTGAGCAAACAGTGCTATTTATCCGGAAGACCAAGGTCGGTATCCACTCCTAGAGCAGAAGAAGAAATTCTAGCACTGGTAGAGCAGAATCCAGGTACGGGTGTGCGGAGAATATCAGCCGAGATAGGAATTAGTGGTCGTTTTGTTTGGAGAATCCTTCACGAGCAACTGCTTTATCCATACCATGTGCAACGAGTACGGGTACAGGTACAGGTACAGCCTTAAATCTAATAAATGATTATCAAACACGTTTGTTTTTTTGCCGCTGGTTTCTACGTCATGATGCTGAAAAGACCCTCGTTTTCTTGCAAACATTCTTTTTACTGATGAGACCGGGTTCACATGAAATGGACTGGAATGAAATGTTTAATTTTCACAATACGCATATTTGGGCCGACGAAAATCTTCATGCTCTAATAGAATCTGGACATCTGGCACGTTTTTCATTAAACATTTTGATGGGTATTGTAGGTGACAGGTTTCTAGGTCCTGTTGTTTTACCAAACCGATTAACAGGCGCTGCTTACCTCAACTTTCTGCAGAACACACTGTATGAGTTTTTGGAAGACATTCCTTTGAATCAGAGGCAACAAATGTGGTTCCAGTATGTGCTCCAGCTCATTTTTCCATGGCCGTTAGAGAGCATTTACACCAAACTTTTCCACATAGATGGGTTGGAAGGGCCGGACCTGTTTTATGGCCTCCAAGATCGCCTGATCTGAACCCTCTAGATTTATTTGTTTGGGGATATTTGAAGACATTAGTGTATGATACTCCTGTAAATAGCCTGGAAGAGCTGCAGCTACGGATTAATCAAAAGTGTCAAGAAATCCAAACCAAGGAGGGTGTTTTCGAAAGAGTTCGAATATCGTTGAGACGAAGATGTGCCTGCTTGGAAATGGACGGAGGGCACTTTGAACATCTTCTGTAACTGTTTTTTGTTTGTTAAAAGCTTCTTTCGTTGGTTTATTCCTAATAAAATAAAATATGTGAAAAACGAATAGTGGTCCATATCTCCGCAACCGTTATTTTGCGGACCCATGTTTATTAAGACTTTTTTGCTTATTTTGGTTGATACTATTACCTCCTGAAATATTTTACACTCTTTTTTAACACCCTGTATTAGACGTGACTGAGATATGTTGACAATTATAATGTCAGATGATTGCCGTTCGATTTATTGCAGCTGTGTTAAACAACTTATAGAAGAAGTGGCATGATTTTTGAAATACTTTTTAGACTTTTTGATCTAAAGCCAGTAGGTAGATACATGTCAACATCTGTTCGCACTTTAATCTCAAGTCGTTCGAAAATAATCGTTTTAGAGAGATTTTTTCATCGGTATTATTTAGACCTGTGTGTTTTCGGAGGTATGTTTTTTTTTCGTTTGGCAAGGAAAGCGTGTGCCCAACCTTGAATTTTATTCTATTATGAACGTTTTTTTATTGTCACCAGATCGTAACCTAGCTAAAAATATCGTGTATATAGGAAAAAAGAAGTTTTTTTTATCACCAAACAGCATTGAGTTGAAATATTGTACTGAAGTATGTTCTTTAAATCTCTATAAATTTTTTATAAAGAAACTGTCAGGGTATTAATGTAATTATGGTGATGAATCAACATTTATTTTTAATACTGAAATTACTTGTTGACAAGTCGGCGTCTGTTTACCTTACCGTCATTTATTTAAATGTGTAGTCTTGTGTTTTTGTGTAAAATACAAATAAAAATCAGTTAGCAAACCATTCGTCCATGAAAAAACAATGACGTGCCATCTCTCGGGAATATATTGTAAAGAAATGCGTACCCTACGCATTTTACGTGATGTGGGAAATCCCGTGACGGGGAGTTTTACATCTCGGTAAGCTGTGCCAGGGAATCTGTATCGTGTTAAGGGAAAATATCGTTACCAGATTTGTAAGAATAAAATGAATCAAGTTTATTGTGCAGACACATTTATATGTAGCATACACTGAGTAATAACAATAACAGTAAAAAATATTGAGTGCGAAGCAAAAATTAATAAGTTTTCCGAGAAATTGAACATTATTTGCTACATAGTAGTAGCATTCCTGAAGTATTTTCCTTATCTCAATCTGATAGCATTTCTTAATTAAATCTTCTATGTCGTCCATATGGAACACCATGGTGTTCGTAAACTCTAGTTTCACAAGAAAAAATTGAAGAGATTAATAGTGTTCAAGTACTGACGCCTTGAAAAAAGTCGAATATAAACTTTACCAGATTGGAAATATACTGCAACTATTTTGTGATCACCATGACTCCCGGATCAGCGGTCCTCAACAAGTTTTCTATTAAAAACTCACGAAATTTATTTAAAATTTGACTTATTTATTCCTGATTCATTTTTTTGTAAAAAAGCTATTATAGTGAACTGTACTGGTTAAAATATTTGTACTTATTTAAGGTTCACCCTGTATATTTGCCAATAATTACTTTTCATGTTGAGGTTAGGCCATCCACAATTACTGGTTGTTTGTTTTCTACATATTTTGAATTTGAATGCGTCAGCGTTATGAAATAGGGAAAAACATTACTGATATATGAATGTCTTTTTTTGTTGACACTTTTTCCCATTTGACTTTACACAAGCGCTGGATGGATGTAGAGATTTCCCTTCAACTTGTAATAGTAAAATCATCTAAAATCCCATTTGTGGTTTTGTTGTTTGAAAGAATATTCCACCTCGTTTGTGTTTATTTTTAAGTAGGTATAAATAATGAATTAATTAGCCGGCACCTGTTTGTAAGAGCCAAACTTTATAAAAAATGTAAGTACAGGGTACTCTTACAAATACAATTTTGTAGAAATAAAATCAAAAAAGAGTAGTTCAAAAATGATTTAAAAATACACTTCCGCATGGCACTGGTACTGTAAAACCTGATAAGGTGTATGGTGGGCGACCGGAGAATAAATTTAAAGAAATTCCCAAAGAAAAAAATAAATTACATTTTACATCTATTTTGGTGCAAACTCAACTGCTTTTGCAGCTATTGTTACTAATTATTAATAGAATTAATTTGTGGTTTTAATTTTAGCAAAATAGTATTACATACCTGATGTTAAGGCTTACGGTGAGCGCTCGATCCAAAGGGATATAGTTTTCGCTCAGTAACTCCTCAACGAAAAATGATAAAAATATGCGGTTTTTTTAATAGACTACAAATATTATTTTACGTCGACGGTGTGTTTTGAAATTTTGAAAATATGCAAAATTCATTTAAAAAAAAATAATTATACACTTTTTCAAAATTTCAAAACACAGCGTCGACGTAAAATAATATATATAGTCTATTCAAAAAAAACCGCATATTTTTATCATTATCCGTTAAGGAGTTACTGAGCGAAAACTATGGGTTTGTTCCAACACAGCAAGAATCGATTCCGAACCGTCCAGAATTAGTCAGTCAGTTCAGTTGTTAATGTATTCTCGGCGAATGCGACGTAAGACGGTGTTGGTCAAACATTTCTCACGGTACTGAACCAGTTCTCGACGGTTGTTGGAACAGATCTTATATATCGTTTGATAGAGCGCTCACCGTAAGCCTTAAAATAAAATTTTAGGCCCGTTTTACCCAGTTTCTACAAACTAAAACGAATATTTCTGCCTATTGTCCGTTTTGAACTTGTAAGTTATGGACAGCAGCTATGATACGCTTGCGTAAATCATCAATAGTGTCCACTTCGGTGTAATATACTTCATTTTTTAAATATCCTCACAAAAACAAGTCAAAATGATTTGAAGTCAGGAGATCGTGGCGGGCATGGCATCGGTCCTCCTCGTCCAATCCCCTGGTATTACGGATATAATTGAGCTACGTGTATGATACGCCACACTGCTCCAATACGCCGTGGATGCCGTGGACCTCCATCTCTTCCACGATTCGGTTGCAATATTCCCGCTTGCATTTGCATACAGTTTCATTCACTGCACAGCGTTGTAAAAGTAGTTGCATTTGGCACATGTTTACCGGGAAATCGTTCTGCTAAAGCATTTTCACTCCACTATAAATTAAAACGATACCCATCAACTGCGAGTTGCTATATGTAATTCATTTTTGATATTTGAAAAACTTATGTAGGTAAATAGTAGCATCACAAAAAAGTTAATACGATAAATAATCGGATATTTGAAATCGCCTGGCTAGAGACTGTAATAGCCCAGCGATGTAAAGGTTGAAACTACTAGAACTTCAATAATTTTTTCTCGGAAACTATAAGGATTTTACAAATTTTTTTACGATATTGACACCATTTTTCATGACTCATCTATTCCCAATTCTTTTTAGATAAGTTCTGAATCTCCATGTATAGAGCAACCTTAAAATCTTAATCTCTTAAAATCCATAGTAAATTTGCAACCCGGAGTTAATAAATACTGATTATCTATTTTAAGGTATTTAAAGGCAGTTTATATAGATTTAGGGGTGCAATTAATATTTCCCCACTTACTTAATGTACTCTAGTATCAGTTTTTGCATTTTTTGACAGTATATTTTTTTTCTAGCAATAGGCGTTCCCTTGAACATTTAAGCATTATCTATTTTTGATGTCGAAGTAAGCTCACCATTAGCTTTTGAAAGTCGTTTTTTTAATTTTTAGGGGTGGAATGGACATCTTTACAGTTATTTATCACTTTTTATATTGACATACTGTCTGTTCAAATCATTTTCAAGCATTTTTTTAATTTTACACGAATTTTATAACAATAATTAATGATTATCCATTTAAAGCCATTTAAGGGTAGTTTATATAGGTTTAAATAGGTTTATGCGTTCCTCCGGATAAGCCAAAAATCGGCTATTTTTAACATTGTCCTTTGCGGCATTGCACCAACTAAACAATAGTATATTTGAATACTCAAAATAAAGTTTATTCATTTTTTATAGAAATTGTAGTGCCCCTGTGATACGTTATAATCACGAATAATCCCCAGTTCACTTTATAAAATGAATTAATTACACTAATGGGAAATATGGCTCATCATCGCTAATTAATCATTCTCTAGTGCTTAGATATTCCCAACTTTAGAAAAAGACCACCCGGATAATTAATAACAGTTGTTTCGGTTTGAATGCACCACAGATCCACATTTTTAATCACTTAAATTATCGTCCATTGTGCGGATTATTTCTGTCATTGGATGCTTAGACAATGGAGAGCTGAGACTGCATTACGGATCTTTTGTGTTTAGACATTAATCTGAATCTGAAATATGACTGAGCAGAAGAGCAGAGTTCCATAACACAATCGATAGTTTCAGGTCGGGGTCTATTGTTCACAGAATGGAAGCTTGATTGGCGAATACAATAATTGTAATTATTCCGCTTGCCCTTGGCTGGTTTAGATTTTCTCGTTATCAGCGCCTCTATTGACAAATCAATGACTGAAACATATCTATCTGTCTCTAATTTAATTTTGTAGGCATTAGCTAGGCAAGATTGTAAATATTGATTTCAGTAGTACAAATTAAGTAGTAAAATACAATACATACATGGTCGTTGCGTATAAAATAGTCGGAAATCGATATTAGGTGGGTAGCGTAGATGAAATTTAGGCGCGAAGTGTGAATTGACTTACTATACTAGACAGCCGAAAATCTAGAGACAGACTAATTGTTAGCTTGTTGACAAGTGCGATGGGCGAAGCGTGCGAGGAGCAAAAAATATACAAAAATTTCAAAAATAATTGCTTTACATAACATCTATTATTTTTAGTGGAAACAGCGATATAACAGTTTTTCGAGGCGTTAGATAATAAAAATGATAAGAATTATTTCCAAATTTAAAGTTTTTGTTTTGTATTATCAATTACCCAAGGTCGATAATAATAGCGAGTGACTAGTTCACAACAGAGAGATGAGTACGGAAGGTGAGGGTGGCATGATTACCTAAGCGTACTTGAGAAGAGTTCAAAGCACACAAAATTATCAACAATAAGTGGACGTCGACTGAACCTATCACATTAACAATTTACTTTAAATGTGCCCCCCGTGCCATCCTCTCTACAAATTAGAATGCCGTCCTTTTGGACGGCGATTGCCCACCACCACCCACTTACCTGATCTGCACTCGGCGGATATCACACTTAAGCTTTGTTCTGTTTTAATTATTTATGACAGGAAAATTTCAACTTTTGACAAATTTTGCGGTAAAACATATAATTGTTCGGTTCGAGATATCTTAAACTATTTGAGGGATCGTGTACGACCTCTAAAAGAAGGTGAGGTACATAATTTTTTTCTGGGGTAGAACGCTTGAAGCCGGTATTTACAGCGTCTGCTTTAGTTCAGCCATGAAATATTCATCTTTTATTAATTGGAGCAAATTGGCAGTGTAATGTGTAATACAGATTTAAAAACATCCTTAAATAATTCACAACATAACCTTGTTATAATTAAATAGGTACCTGACAAAATCTTTTATAAGAAAAGGTGTGCTACATCCCTTCTTGTGTTTAGTTATTGGTTTTCCGATTCTCAATTGAATTTTCCACAGCTTACAGAGTTTCGGCTCGACAGGAGCTGTTGAGGAGTTTATGCAGGGATTTATTTTTTTTTTAATTTTTTGCTAAATATGTTACCAAAAAATGTTATTTTCAGTTTTACTTTTTATTAGTGCTTTTAATTAGTTATTTGTTCGCTATTTACAATATTTTGATATAAAAACAATCGAGGCCGTTATTTTTGCCTAGGTAGAAATAAGACCCACTTTTAGGGTATTTAAAACAGTCCTGTATTTTTTTAATTTTGCATAAATGACAATTATTTTATTTCAGGTTACATAGGTTTGTAAAGGTTTTACTGTGTTTTCATATTGGAATGTCACTATTTTGTCCAGGTTTAAAAAAATGATGTTTCTTATGTGGGCCTTATTTGTCGATCCTACCTTATATTGGCTTGTCATTGTTGATATATAAAAAACGAAGGGTTGTAATACTGAATAGGCATTTGCAGTGCAAATTTTGCTCTATAATTAAAAATTTCTTGGTATTCCACCCTTCTCTTTCTAGTATGGAAGTAAATATTGATGTAACTATTTATTTTTGGGAAGTATTGCATACTGCAGCGGTCCTTGATCACCTTAAATACAAATCTATAGAATCCAAGTTCAAAGGAGTGTAATAAATGAGGATAATAAATTTATCGACAGCCTTCGTACATATTAGAGTTGGACATTGGTACGTTTCAGACAAATGTGTTTACTGAAAATTGTAACAAGAACTGTCATCTCTCAAAAACGAAAGCGATTTAGCATGAGGTCAATACTTTTTGATGAGGATTTCGTCTTTGCAGTGAAACTTTTAAAAATGAACTTCTGGCAGCAGTGTGACATGTTAAACAAGAGACAGATAGATTAGTTAAAGATAAGAATTTGTCGAAATAATATATAGATTTATTGTAATATTTACGTACAGTTTATTACTTGACATTTTTCCCTGTTTCTTATATTCGTTGTTCAGTTAAAGGATTAGCGTGTTAAAATCAGCTCATCTTGAGTAGTTCAATGTTGCTTATCATGTTTTGCATTACGTAGATATAGCTTTGCTATTAATAGAATGCGTTTTGTTTTTACAAGGCGTATACAGAGTTTTGCTCAATTATATGCCAAATATTTAAAATTCCTTCTTGTATCGAAGCATAAACTTACAATAATTATATACAGCTCTCCAGAAGCGGGGTTAGTATAATCGGGAACGGAGAATATGGTTGTATTCCTAAGTAGCATACTAGTCTGATAATTCAAAATTATAGGACCAAAAATTTATATAAAAGATACAGGGTGTCTGGGAAAGACGTGTACAACGGAAGACCACAGACTTCTGGGTTCAAAATAAGCAAATTTAGCCCAATTTACATATTTCCAAAATTGCTTCGATTGGCCGTTAGAGAGCGCCAAAGTTCGCGAAAAATTTTTGTTTATTCCGAATATCTCGAAAACGACTTGATCGATTTTAACCATTTTTGGGCTACGCAGTTATAAGTCTAACCGACACTTTTTGACATTATTTAAAATCTTTTGCAGTCATTAGAAATATAAGAAAAATCATGCAAATATAAGCATATATTTTTTAACCTCCTGTAGACTCATGTGTGAATGCTGATATTGTTGACATATGAAACATATTTTTTTGTCTAAACTACTCATCTGTTCAAAATTTTGCATAAAAAAACTTTTTAAATAAAGTCAGCTACTAATAGAAAAAAAACTGAGAGTAATTGTAATATTATCTTTATAGTTGTGATGGGCTTGTAAATAAAGCAGAATAATTGTATATATAACGTTTTTATAAGACATTATCATGACATGCTTTATTTGAATCGTATAGTTTGTTGTATCAAGGCTCATTGCTAAAACATAACTTGTTTTTATATAGAATTCTTAAAACACAATTATATAATTTTTATACAGCAACTATGTTTTATAAAAATGTGCATATGCCATGGTATTAGCTGCTGTGTTGATGCCAATAAGGTGTTTATGCCACTAAACTTTGCAACTTTAACTCTCCAAAAATTAGTTACAGGAACATTCTTAACCACTGCTATAAAATATCTTACTGTTACGTTTTTATCATGTAATCTTTATATTTGTAATTATCAGCTTTTCATTTTATTTAAAAATATACTTAGGCATATTAATAGAACATTATTAAAGTTATAAATGTTTTATTACAAAACCTCTATAATGCTTACTTAAATATAAACGTCGACGGATGACACATAATTTGGCAATCGTCTGACATATTGTTGCACAAAGTATTTGGTTGAATTGTGGTACAGTTTTTCCAGATTTATTTTGATGTTGAACATATCTTAGATGTGCTGAGCTTGAGTGGTATGACGCGTGCTTGTTTATTTGAAACATGAAACAGCGAAAAATCCTAAAAACAACACTGGTTTTAAGTATAGCGGGTGTCCCGTTAAGCCATCTCAGTCAATGCTTATAATGGGTTCCGACTTTCAGCAGGAAAAGAAGGTTTTGCCCCATTTCTTAAATATCGAACTAAAATTCTGGAATAATTTTTTTATTGTTTTTTAGGCCTCCCTGAGCACGTGGTTAAAATTTTTATACTTAATCATAGTTAACAAAGATACTATTCCAAAAGTGAGATTTTCTCCATAAAATCAATAGTGAAAGTATATCATGTTGAGCGGTTTTGAACTCTCCTATTGACTTTTTAAAAATTGTTGTGAGTAGAAACGTGTTTACTGAAAACGTATCGAAGAAAAAGTTGGGAAACTCCCGACTACGTTGACCAGTCTTTATATCGAAGTACGCCATCTGGTAGTTTAGGTTTAAACAAAAACTTAAGGATTGTTACAGATAATGATTCGGCTATCAAACAGCTTTTAAACAAAACCAAGTTCGCTAAAGCCGTTGACGTAGTCGGCAGTTTCCGAATTTTTTTCTGGAATATGATTCTATCATCTGCTCTATCTCTTAATAGAACAGAGGATGGAATCATATCGCAGAAAAAATCGAAAACTCGCGATGACATTGACCAATTTTAGAAAGCTTGATATTGTTTTAAAGCTGTTTAATAGCTGAATCAAGTGTAATAATAATTAAATTTCTGTTTAAGCCTGTAACGCGAGATGGCGCAGCTGGAAACAGCTCATCATTTTCCAAACTTAAGTTGTGAGCAAAAATATTTTACAACTTCTAAAGACACTAAATTACGGTGGTTTAAGCTTAAACAGAAACTTGAGTATTGGTACAGATAATGATTCCGCTATCAAATAGCTTTAAAACAAAGCCAAGTTTGCTAAAGTCGGTTAACGTAGTCGGGAGTTTTTCTACTTTTTCTGCAGTACGATTCTGCCCTCTCCCTACCCCTTATTTTAAGAGATATAACAAAATGTCATATAAACAATTTTTAAAGTGGCAAGGGAAGAATTCAAAACCGTTTAACATAACTTACCTTCACTATTCCTTTTATGGAAAAAAATTCACTTTTCGGCTTGGATTAAAAAGTTTTCCATCTAGTGGTAAAATTTGAAAGTGGAAAATAATTTTAATTGGTGAAAATCACGAAGTGGCTGACATCTGTTGATAGGTTTTGTAACTGCTGTAGGGGATAAAACAAATTACTTACATAAGAGAACTGTGGAGTTTTGTGTTTCTTAATATTTTTCTATTTTTTCTGCATTAGTATCAGAACAGTATGAAAATAGTACAATTTTATCTTGAATGAAAAAAAGTGTAGAATCTGCATAAGACAATTTGTAATAATTCAACAACAATTCAACAAATCAGTTTTGTATGTGTTAGGTACAGTGGGCATTTCCTATAATTTTTAGTAATTTTGAAAACGTTATTGATATTTAGTTATAAGTATACAAGAATGCAAAATATATGCAAGAATATTTGCATAAAATCTTGGAAAATCTGTGGTGTTCTCCAGTGCTCCTCTTACTGTATTTTTGATATTTCCCTGCATATATTTCCCGTAGACCCGAAACTCTGAGACTCTTTAAATCATAAAATCGGTAAGAAAGGCTATTTCCGACATCTTGAATTTTACAGCTCCATTTAGTGGTTTGTGAATATTGCGAATAGACTTCAAGTCACTTTTGTTATCAATATTTATTTTCTGGAAGCTTAGGGACGAGTAGTTTCCGAGATACAACCGCTAGTCGACCTTGACACCCGGTATAATACATATCCCTATATATTAAAAGCTGTAGGTAACTGTCGCTCGCACACTTGACTCGAAAATTGCCCATTTTACCGCCACAAAGGCGCAAGCCGTGCAGCGCAATCTTTCTAGATTGCCTACGACGTATTTTGATGCCGGTTTTTTTTGCGTTTTCCTAGCTAAATTTTCACTTTCTCGAGGCTCCTCGGCCGTAAACGGCGGAATTTTTTTATGTGGAACGATAGTTGAGTCGGTTACGCCCCTTTATAGACATTCCACAAATGGCAGACGAAATGCGTTTCGCACGGTGTAAACGTCAAAAATGTCAAACTGTAGCAATTTGTAGAAATTCAACAAACGTCAAACGAAACGTCAAGATGAATTACAACAGATGATGTGTTCTGGAACAATTTTCGGGCCCTTCCAGCTACGAGAAGTTGTTATTGTGTTGTCTGAGATATATCCGAGTCCTGTGGTGATGATTTTATAGCCCAAAATTTGAATTGGTATCTTTAAATATTTTTGTTTATATGTGGTAATATAGACGTTGAATTAATATGGCAACATGTGCAAAGGTTCTAATTGTTTTTTTTTTCAACAATCATTTTTTCTATTTCCATAAATTACAAGAAACAAGTTAATTAAGCAGTGCTCAATTATTTCATCTATCAAAAACAGAAACCATCATTTTTTTCTAAATTATATTTAATGTCTCCATTAATTATAAAGTAATAATTCTCTAACGATTCGATACGGACGATAAATCCTATATACCCTTTTGGCACTAAGGCAAAATCACAAGGTAAATGTTATGCCAAAATTTGGAAAACTATCACCTTATGCTTTCGAGCAATCAGTGATCACTGCCATGCTTTCTGTATAAGGAAAGATTTCGTCCTTCATTTCAAAGAGATATTTTTTATTACAACGTTTACAACAATTTATCTTGTTACCTATCGTTTGTTATAAACAATAAATGTACAATGTTGCGGACGGCTGCTCTTTTAGTCGGGGCACTTTTTTATAGTCGTGGGTTCTTGACTAGCAAACTGTTTAAAAGATGTTATATTTGGGCGCCACCTACAGAATAATCTGTTCGGTTTGCCTTTTCACCCCTGTAGGAGGATGATAAATTTTGCTGAAGTCAAACAGTTTGAAATAAAATACATACATAAAAAAAAATAAACACAGTTTATTAACTTGCCCACCAGTTGAGACACAGACGTGGAAATGAAGAAGTTGACATACAGAAGTGGAATTGAAGCCAGTTGACAAGTTCTTCCGTTGTTGTTAACGTTGGAGATGACTCCGAGATGGGCAGCTTTCCTCTCGTACCTGGATAGTGCCGCTTACAATCTAGATTTCTAAACTTTAGAATGGCCTTCTTATTTCAATTTTGATTTTTCAACAAATAAACTTTCCAGCAACGGTTAAACAAAATATTCCAACTTAGGAAATAGAAATTCTACAAATTCAATCGATTATTGAATTAATTGTTCATTTAATTAATTATCTGTTTAATTAATTGTTTATTTAAATTGTTTGTTAATTAATTAATTAATTATTGGCCTCTAAAGTTAAGAAAAATAACAAAAGAAAAGACAAAAAAATAATTAGCATGTGCTTTAGCAAAGATCAAGGTCAGGTCAGGTATTTTATATCCTTAGTTTCAAAAAATAACATAAAATATTGTTTAAAATGAAATCTACTATCGATAATAATGTTAATTAATTAAATATATTACCTCCATCCTTATTGATGACTTCAATTAAATTTAGATTTATTTTCAAAATGTGGCTTCGCACTATAACTAAATCTGTAATATGGAATACTTCAATCGACCAAAATCAGAACGAAAAGGGACTAGAATTTAGGTTCCTGTAGGTTTTATACGCTACAAAGATCTAAAAAACTCACTGAAATCTGATTGCTTCGGTTTCTATGTAATTTCGGGCTAATGTTCGTTCGAGATCTCAGCACATTGTTCCAATAGTTCGAATCGAATTGAATTATTCTGACAGTTACCTTAACCTTGCTTTTTGCCAAAACAAAGCTTATTACAATAAGTGATACTAATTAAATAATAAACTGTTAACAAATTACTAGAGTGTTATACAGAGTAGAAAAATATAACATAACGATATACATCGATGTAACTGGTTCACAGTAATGGTAAGTAAATAAATAATAAAATATTTATCGTACAAAGTGTTTAGGCTAACTTGAAGAAATCTAAAGTTACATGGTACACTGGATATGGTTTACACTTACTTAATCTACCGACATTATACAGGATGTGCAAAATACCTTGTTACTAGACGTTTCATATTGAAATTGTGACATTCTTAATTTTATAATAAAAGGAATGTTACAATCTCATTTTCAAGGCGTCATTTAATTCATCGCCTAATTCAAAATCATATATCAAAATTTTATAATTTTTTGCTATCTTTCCTAATTTTCTATCGGAATGATAATAACACCGTATTTTTTAAATTAAATTATTTCATTTTTTTTTACATAAATTATTCTCTGTCGGTTTGAGACGGACGATGAACTCTAAGTACCGTTTTTGGCACTAAAATAAGATCACAAATAGGGCATATGTTACGCCAAATTTGGAAAACCGCCACCTTATGCTTTCGAGCAATCAGTGATCAATGTATGTACAAGGAAAGATTTCACCCTTCGCTTCAAAGAGACGGTTTCATGTGTTATCACAAAAATTTGTATCACTAAAAGCATTATTTTGAAGGTGTTATTATTTATTCCATTACCAAATTCAAAATCAAGTGTCAAAACATAAATTCGAATTGTTAACATAAATTTGATTATAAATATTTTGTATCTCCATTAACTAATTCCTCAAATTGTTTCTTCATGCCAATAAATTCATGTGATAATATTTCCATACATTTATAATTGTAATTCAATTTTTAATATTCTTATTACTAATAAATGTTAAATGTCGGTCATTATTATCTATTCTGGAACGATTTTTACGGATGGATTCTTAACGAGCAGTTTCCAGTTTATTTTGGATGACACCGTAAGCTATTACTATTATTGTTGCATTCGAATGTCAACTAATATGTACTTTTTCTTATAATACCACTTATAATCATGTTTATTACTTTTAGAATGTTCAACCATTTTTAATATCTCCTGTCGTAGGCACGAGAGAAAGGCTCACCTACCTTTCTAGTTATTATTTATTTTGTGTTGAAACAATTGAAAATATTGTATTTATAATTATTATTGTTCAGTTCAAAATAAAATGCCTTCATGCCGAGTTAGAAAATGGCGGCTTTTATACATATTATATCTTTACTCGTATAGGATGATTAATAGTTGACTTTTTTTCTGTGCAGAATTCGGGACAATGCAGATGTTTTCAGTACTTGGCAGGGATCTGATATTGTTTATTAAATTCTGCAGTTACTATTTCGGCGCCTATATCGCATAGTTATTGTTGGCGCCTCATTAAAAACTCATTTGTAAGCATAACAAATTCAGTTATTTTTTCGTAAAATAAACGAATATTCAAAAATAAATAATACGTATGTAATTTTTTCAACGTTGTAATACGGGCAGTGTATAATTATTCGCAAAATCCAATTCAGTACTCTTAACGACAGCCCAATCAGGTTTATATTGTTTATGCGAAGGATGTTGAATATGCCGGAATTTTTAAATTATGTGCGGTTGAAAATTCAAATTGGCTGCTAATTTTCTTTATATCATTTGGATTTTTTTATCGGTTCTGATGGTTGAGAGCACATGCATTTTATATTCTCTGAGGATATTTATTTGTAGCATAATTCTAGTTTTTCTTTAGTTTAATTGGGTATTTTGCCACACTTGCCACATTGAAAAAATAAAGATTAATTGAATAAACCCTTGCGCCAAAAGGACCACTCAAGGGTTATTTTTGGAATTAAGTTTGCCAAACCTAAAATTTCACACTGAAAAAAAAAACAGATAAGTAAAAAGGAACAAAAATCGTATCACTATAGCGCACTTCCGTATTTTTTGACGTTCCGAAAACTTCTCTGTTTTCGGTCTTAAACATTGCAATTGTATTAAACGTATGTCAAGTTTGACAGTTTAAAATTTGTTTATTTGCTTCGATAGAGATGTTAAATGATTTTCATTTTATTGTTACTTCTTCTTGATACAACTGTAGCCAACAATGATCAATGTTTGACATACACTTATCTCCGTTCAGCAAAATAATCGCAGTTTTTTTTAGTTTTCTTTTTGTGCATTATCCTCTTTTTCTAATTTTTTTTCCGAACCCCGGTGAATCAAATGGCCGTTTTCCCAAGTGTGTTCGTAAATTTTTGATATTTTTAATTCCCGTTTTTTATATAATTTTTATGTTCCTAAAGTCTAACATTCATAGGTCGAGACGTTTCTCCAATATAATGTTTATTGCATTCGCAAGGTATGCTGTAGATACAATTTTTTGATTTTTGTATATCATTTTTTGAACGTGTTTTTGATAAAAAAGGTCGTAAAGTATAAGTTGTCTGAAAAACTATTCTAATATCAAATTTGTTAACAATCCTTACTCTTTCTGATAATATAGGAATATATTTCCATATTTTCTATTGTGTGATTAGTTTCTCTTATTTGTCTTAAAATGTTTGTTTTATCTGTAATATATTAATGTTCTATCAAAAAAGAGGGTACTCATTAATTATTAAAATATTTTTAATAAATTTTAGTTAAAACAACGAAATTTTTAACAACGAACTAAAATTGATTGATATTAGAACAGTTTTTCAGACAAGTCGATTGTATTTTTACTGCTTAGGATACGTCTCGTGAAGCGCTAACAACTTACCCAGTGTTAGTTTGGTAAGGTGTTTAATTTTTTAAACATTATTTGCTGTGTGTTGATCATATTTCACTTATTTAAGATTAAATTATAGTTAAATGAATCTCTTTATGATCTGTCTTAATTAATTTTTTTCTAAAGTTAATGTGTACGTATGTAATGCACTCGATAATCTCATTTTGATACATGCACCTTAGTCAACGAACGTCCATGGTCATTCGGTTATCTTCGGAAATTTCGGGTGCTATATCTTTGAATGCTGCTTTCACACCGGTTGTTTCTTTCAGTTTCAAAATTACAGTATAAAATAAAATATTACAGTACATCATTTTTCTTTAGCAAATTTTATAGGAAACTTCACCGCTTTTGTTACTAACAAAAAAATGTTCAGCCGCAAATTTGTTTTATTTGACTTAACCGATAAACGTATAACTATAATTGCTGTAATACTAATGATGTATTTTTCTTGTTTTAGGTGAGTCTACTTATATGTCGAATGTTACTTCTTCGGTGAGTATATTCATTTTCAAGGTAGTTATTTTCACATGATAGATTTTTTTACACGACGAACAATGGTATTTATTTGTTTGGTTTTATTAGTCAAGAGTTACTTCATATAATTGTCTTCTTGTCGAATAAACAGCAGATTTACTGCTTTTAAAGGAATTTAATGACTGGAATTATAAATAATTCATACGACGTCCTACACAACTTTAGTGTGGAAAAAGATAATCTCGCTATTAAAATTTGAATCGTAAATCTACAGTTGCGAAGATCGTTTTCCCTAAATTTAATGCAAAGCTGTAATTTAAAATCATCGCTTCTTAAACTCGGAATGAACCACGTCATAAGCGCCGTTCTCTTGTTCCTATGTTCTATTGTCTTTTCCTGAGTTTATCACATTTTTTTTTATAGTCTGCGGCCGAAAATATAGGGAGTGACTAATCGTTAGCTTGTAACTAAGCGCGACAGACGAAGCATGCGAGGAACAACATTTCATAGGCGTACTAAATTTGAAGGATATCATAAAAAATATATATACAAAAATGACTAAAATAATTGCATTACATAACATCAATTGTTTTTATTTAGTAAAAACAGTTATATAGCAGGTTTTGCCAATTTCGAGGCATTAGATAATCAAAATGATAATAATTATTTCCAAATTTCAAGTTTTTATCTTGTATTATCAATTACCCAAAATCGAAAATAAGAGAGAGTGACTAATTCACAACAGTGATGAGTACGGAAGGTAAACGTGTTACGATAATCTTAGCGTGTCAGTTGAGAAGAGTTCCAAACACACAAAATTATCACAAATAAGTTGACGTCGACTGAACCTAGGACATTAACAATTTACTTTAAATGTGCCTACCACCGCACACTTACACCTGATGAGCACCCCGCGCATATCACACTTCAACCTTGTACTAATGTACGCGAAATTCACGGATATTTGCACGAATTTTCTGTTCTGTTTTAATTATTTATGGCGGGAAAATCTCAACTTTTGACAAATTTTGGGAAACAGTAAAATACTACAAATATTATTGCTACTTTCATTATTGTGGTGTTAATAAATTTGTTTTGAGCCTCTGACAATTTACCATGGCAGTTCATTTTAAAAATACCATCTTCCTTCCGCGATTTCCATTATTCTCCTTTTCGCAGTATTTTTTGTCACTTTTTTAATTGCACTATACGTCATATATGCTACACACGTACATTTTTCTCAATGAAATACATATTTCAACATCACTTACACTCATATTTTGACCTCGCGCCCTAAACTCTTCATATATGTCATCATCCGAGATTCCTCACTTGTTAAATTAGGACGGTTTTGAGAATGCACTGTAAAGCTTCAATTATTATCCATTCTTAAGAACCCAAAATCATTAATAAAATTAAGTACATTCATAATTAAATTAGCGAAAAGAGATACTTGAAATTTTGTCCGCCCGAACGATAAACCCGCCCATGACAGCGCTGGAAATGGAACAGATGAATCCGTCAATTCGCCACAGCCAATAGAAAACTGCGGTGCATGCGTACTTGCGGCATCAGGAGCTGTGTAATCGGGTATGCTCTCAGATATATGACACACGATTTTATAGAAAACATATACGGGCTGCATGTATGTTTCTTTGTATCGACTTCTATAAATTGCGAACAGGTTTATGAGTCTCTCTAGATTTTCGGCCGTCTAGTATAGTAATAAAACATTTAAAAGAGCACTGATAACAATTATTTGTAACATTACGTGGTGGATTGTTGATTATTTGTTGCCTAGGTCAATAGTATGATATAACACACTATGATGTAATGATAGAACTCTAGTGGATTGCATTTTTACTTTAAGAACAAAGTTCATAGTGCTCATAGTAATGATAAGAAACTCATTTTGTAGGGTTTAAAAAGTCGTATTTGAGAACTGATATTTTGCTAGTGTAAAAGTTACACCAGTAACTATAATATAAAGTCGGGATGGCAGTAGTTGAAACATATTTTTAATCACAAGTACATTAATTTGAACAAATTTGTTTTTATCTGTAACCCTTGTGAAGCTTTAATGCAGATATTTTGCTGGGTTGATTATATACTTTTATTTTCTCATTGATTAATAACGCCGTGAATTGTAGAAGAACAATAGACTTTATTATTACAGAACAGATGTTACATAATATAAATATCAGACAAGAATACGATACGCTATTCATCAAGTCTGTACAACTACTGCCGCGAACCGCGAAGTCAGTCGTCAGTGGAGCTTCACTCTCCCCTACGGTCTTCTCGCACTGTTGCCAACTGTCTTAATTCAGTTCAAGTTTAAAAATTAAACCAACAATGATCAAGTTATATCAATGGCTTTACTCAATGTTCTAATATTTTCCATACTTAATAAATACACTTGTTTGTCATTCAAAACTGTTCAATATTTGATCCTGACTAAGTTTACCTTCTACTGACATTTATTTAAAAAAATTGGATGTGTTTCTTGAAGAAAAAAAATTAAAACATTGATTTTCTTCAATGTGTCTCGTTTTTTTTAACTCTGGGTTAGTATCGGAAGGAATATTAAATTTTATGAAAAGCAGATACTTAAGGGCGCCGTCATCGTGTATTATCAGAGTAGTCTACAAGACAGAAACAGCCGGATTCATGAAACGGGCGTAGCGTTAGTCGGACTAACCAGCTTTGCGCCCGTGTAAAGCGCGTTAGTTGGTCTAACCAGCTTGCGCCCATTCACGAAACATGCGTTGCTAGGTAGGCAGTTTATTTACGTGCATATTTGCGCCAAAGTTAGACCCAGTATTGTACCTGTCTAAATATCGCGTAACTTCGGCCTCTAGTTCCTTGCGTTTCCCATTGTATATTTAGTATTTATATTCAAAAACAGTACTTTTCAGTGTTACGGATTAGTTAATATATAAAGTAAGGATTATACATAATAGTGAATAGGAGTATACCTTTTATTTAAATTGGTGCAACAGATGCGTAAATTTTTCGCGTAACCTCCGCTAGTCTGACTAACGTTACGCCTTGTTGATGAATCCGTATGTTAGATTTTAAACCCTTGA
Source organism: Monochamus alternatus (assembly GCA_037114965.1). Lineage (NCBI taxonomy): Eukaryota > Metazoa > Arthropoda > Insecta > Coleoptera > Cerambycidae > Monochamus > Monochamus alternatus. The sequence goes on from CM073426.1 coordinate 114,612,087, forward strand.
CAGATGCTACCTAGCAATAGCTAAATTATTTAGGGCTCAAAAAATATCAATAACTGTATATTACGTGATCTTCCTATAGTTAAATATGGCGATAATCAAAACAATGTGCGTATCGACATATATAATTTTTAGAGCCGCTATTGGTTCCTATTGTTGGTATTTTGACTGCTACAGTCGGAACCGTTCCACGGATAATAGTGGTCTTATGAAACGTCCCGTAGCCGCCTCTGTAACTGGTAGTATCCCATGCTTCCAAACGTTTCGCTGTTCTTCACTGTCGGCATCTTCAGTGGTGACTCTGCAAAAGCGTCAGTCCCGGCGAAGCTATGTGCATATACCTAATTCTGTTTCTGGCGGCGATCAGTTACCGAGGTCACGGCATAACAACTCGGAAAATCACTATATATCAAATGTATTTAAAATATGTCTTTATTTTGTGCCATTTCTTGGAAAACTAGAAGTTTACCTGAAACAGTTTTCCACCACATAGAACAGGCTGAATATGCAAATTTTGAAATATAATGATCTTCTTCCGGATGAGCGATGTGTATCTAGGAAGAGGACGTCCAAAACGTAACAAAACAATTAGGTAACACAGTTTTGCAGTCGTAAAGTAAATACATAAATCCTTTCGTATTTCCCCTTGTTCTGCAGCTTTATAGGTCTTTAAAATTAACATAAACATTTCATTGTGGTTGTTGAATTTCTTCCTTTAGCCTCTCTCTCTCTAAATGTAGATATAGTATGTGTTTTTTATTCTATTTTGTCACATAAACAAGATTGGCGTGGGACGCAAGGTCGAAGTCGAGGTACGCGTTACTTTGGGTAATTATTTCACGTAATGCGGCATATCTGTCTTTATTGAACGGTGCAGTAAAGCAACCTTACTTTTTTTTGACGCGGTTGACTAACGAATATTATAAATAGACATTATTTACAGAAATAGCATCATTCAAAATTCTCGTTGTACCAAAATAGATGCTTTTAGAGATGGAGATAAAAATTCATCCTGACGGGCAACTCATTACATTTTTTATATTAAAAGAGTGTTTAGATTATAAGTTATATACTTTGACTGCTTGTCATATATTATATTAATATTTATTAATTTTATATAAAATTCAAAATACAATCGAAATCCCATTTACATCATGGTATAGGGTAATATATTTTCCTATATTATTCTGTTTCTGATACACGAAATCCGCCCACATTTTTTTTATTTCTAGATAGTATTTCTGGAGCACAACTTGGTGACAAACCATGTTGTTCTCCAACTTTTCAGTATTTCTTCTACCACTCCATCATATGGCTGTTTCGGTCTTTCTCTTCTTTTCTTCTAATTTCTCCATCTTATACTTATTTGTTTATCTAGTCTCTATAATCTGAAGATGACCACACCAACTTAACTGTCTTCTTTCAATAAAATCCAATGTATTCTGTATGTTTAACGGTTCTCTTATTTCTGAATCTCTTCTTGTAACTCCTCTCCCGTTGCTTGGATTCTACGACTTCTAGTTATCTCATTATTTATAAATTTCTTATTCATTCTGTCATATAGTTATAACTTTCTTTATTCTATTGTTAATCAGCTTCAGCGTCAGCTTCTTGCTTTCCACACTTTTAATTCTACACCCAGATAAAATGTTCTCACTAGTTCTATATTAACATATCTTTCAATTTTATATTCATGTTCTCAAATTCCCTTACTACCATTACTTAGTCTTGTTTTTATTTAGTCATTCTGTGTTTCCTTCCTAACAAGCAAAATGGAACTTTAAAAGAAGCGAATTATTTTATAACTATTGAATAGCGTTGTTTAATGAACAATTTGATTTTATAGAGCAAATAATTGTGATAATTTTGTTCCGGAAGAAAATAATTGTGTAAAATTGTTTTATAATAGTTTTTACAGTGTTTTATAGAACAAATAAGTTTCAGTTCTTAATTTTTTTTTTAAAGTATTATAAGGCGATATATAACATTTAAAAAAATATATATAAGGATTGTAAACATATTGTGTAAGAGTCGTATACTTTGGCAAATGACTTTTAATTATAACCTTATAAAATAGTTATATTAACGTGTTTTATTAAGGTTATATAAGGCAATTAATAAATTTATTTTTCAGCCTCGAAATGGGCTTATTTATAAAAAAAATTTATAATTGTGTTTGAGAAAACAAAATTTTGTATATTCCACGTAAGTGGCCATGTTTGAATGAATATTTGTTGAATCAGCGACTGTCGCCATTCACTATGTAAAATTAGTTGAAAGATAAAATTATCTACTATCGAAAACATAATTTTACTATTTTCGAGAGATTATTTTATAGCAAGATCATTAAATATAATTATACAATGATAATATAAATTAAAGAAAGCATAATTTTATTATTTTTTTTATAATTTTAAAGCAAATGTGGTCTAAACTAAAGCCCATCATTTTTTTGTCACAAACATATATATATAGTTTACCAATAAAATTTGCGACGCAGTAAAATTGAAACACGAGATTGGTGAAATGTTAATATTGGAAGTATTATACCTATCTACCATTGATAGCCGTTTAGTTTAGGGTACTCCATTTTCAAATATTTTAATTTTAAATTTTAATTAATTTTTTTGAAAAATCACCATTTTTCAATAAAAAACTTGTTGAGGACCGCTGACCAGACGATGTTTATGAGTCACAAGTGTTGCAGATTGACCACGTAGTTTACAGCGTTGCGAGTGTAAAGGACTGTTCAGAGTGGGAGCGATGAGCGTCGCGTTGCGTTAGCGTTGCGACGAGCGGTGCGATGGTATTTCAGAGTGGGAGCGTTGCAGCCGCATCTGCGAGGCGTGGAATATTCGACAATACAATATATTTTCAGTTTATAAAATGGCTCCAACAGGAGCAGTTCGAGCAGTTCGTTTGTTTTTGTTACTGGACATGCCATATCATTTTGGCCGATTAAACAAAAAAATTGGAATTCACCCCATAAATAGGGAAATGCATTTGTTTGGTGCATTCCACCATTTATACTATAAATTCAGAATGTATCCAGACCGATTTTGGAACTACCTGAGAATGTCCATCTGAACTTTTGATTACTTACTTACTTATCAATATTTCGGCAACGTCCTCCTCTGTTGGACTCATTTTGACGACTGCTACGACGCTCCAAAAAGTCAGTTCCATTTGTTTTCGTCGCTGTCGCTGGAAGGCATAGCAACACGACGCCGCGCTGATCGCTCTCACTCTGAATGCTTGAATTTGGTAACACTAGGTTGTTTAACTGTCAACGCTCCGCTCGTCGCAACGCTAACGCATCGCGACGCTCGTCGCTCCCACTCTGAACAGGACTTTACACTAAAGTAATGGCTTTAAGAAAGTTGGAACCTCTATTTATACATTACAGTAGTAAAGTTGCAATACCTATAACTACCTATAGAGGTTAGAATTTAAAAAAATAATAATAAATAATTAATGTGTTGTGTGAAAACCATAGTTTTTCGTTTTTCTTTATGCATGTATATGTATATTTTTTTTAATCTATGAACAAAGTAACGTCATTACTACTATCATATATCGAACTTGTGGAACTTCATTTTTTAATTGTTTATGGTAATGTCAGTTGAAAAGTTAAAATTTGGGTTCATATTACTGCGTAGTGTACTACCTACCTAATTTTACTTCTCTTATCACTTAAAACAAGTATTTTTTAATTCAATCTATGCAGATTAACGTAAAAAAATTATTTATTTTAAAAACGATATGGCAACCTTGTCTTGAATGGATCACCTGGTTTATTATGTTACGTCAGTGCTCTGTTCTATCTGATCAGCGACCATCAAAATCTGGGTATTTTAAAAAAAATATCTCCGTAAATATTAGAAATTTTTAAAAATGAGTTTCACTAGACTTATCTATAAACGAACTACATCTGCAGTTAAAATATTTGTACTTATTTAAGGTTCACCCTGTATAATTATAATCTTTTTAAATTTTTTATTTCTATCTCTAAATTCAATTGACATTATTATTTGTAACCAAGCATTCCACTTATAAATTTGACTTACCCATTTTTTTATGTATTATTCAAATATTCTAAATAGAGTTGGACGATATCTGCTATTTACAGTTGCAGTGAAATAGCTTTATTAAAAATTATAATTCATTCATATTAATCGTATTGTGTTTATAGCATGATCTGAGCGCAACAAATTCTGCTCCACCTTCGTATTGTCTATTTTCAAATGGGAAGGTGTTTTGAAAAATTATGTTATTCCTACTTGTTACGTTAATAGCTCAATATTTCTCTATGTGATTTTAAAATTAGCTATTTTAGTAATAAACAAGCACGTTAAAAATATAAAATTCGAGTGAGTAATTTTCGAAAATACGAAAATAGACTTTAAATATTTTATTGTTGTATCTACTTATTCAGCGTAGGAAAAATTGTGTCACGTAATCTTTTTTACATTGTTAACTAATGCAAGGAATCCATTAACTAGTACTGAAACATTCATTCATCGACACAATAAAATTGTTTTTTTAATGACGTAACAACTCATGAAATGATTTATTTATGTCGTATTTTGGTGCAGTGCTATTTGAGTCACGCAAAATCGTGTTCATTGATTTTTTCAGTCTCGCAAATTTTCCCAGAACCAGCATTTCTTTCTGCGGCATCATAACTTTTCCTAGTATACAGTCTGAAATACTTGAATGCGGCGGCGTTACTGAGACAGAGAAAAATAATTTCATAAAATCCGCGTTTAATTCGACTTTCGTTGCTTAAAGTTTATGAGACAAAAATATATTACGCTTGCAAATCCGTATTTACGTTAAATATTAACAGCAATCTTTAAATAAACACTGCAATTTATACAACACTATGAATTTCGATATTTAGATGTAAAGGTTTGAACAACTTTCAGATATCTTCCTTCTCGGTGCTGGCGCTGCACCAATTCTTCTTGCTTTCCGGTCGCTGAAATGTCATTCTTGAGTTATTGACAATTTGTTCCAGTTCTTTCGTCTTGGAAAACAACATCCGCCGTTGTTTGGATGGACTCCGAATGTTTCTAGGCGAACTTTGATGCGATATCCGGGAAGCATTTGACTTTTGAAAGTATAATTTTGAATCTTTATACAAGGTGATTCTAAAAGTAGTACCATAGATTTAACTGCGTTTTTTAGATCTCAAAATAAGGCAAAAAGTCTCTACCTGGTGTTCGGGAAAATGTGGGAAATCTCTCTCGTGCAGATAGAAGATGGAAAAATAAGATGACAAGTTCCTATAACATTTTTTGCTATAGGCTCTCCCTACGGAGATGTGTTCCTAAACAGGGTTCCCTCTCACCTGGAAAACCTTGAAAACCTGGAAAAGTCAGGGAATTCGTTTTAAGCGCAAGAAAATCAGGGAATTGTCAGGGAATTTAAAAATATGGCGTAAAAGTCAAAGAATTTTTAAATATATTTACAAGAGTCAGGGAATTTTAAAATTTATTGAAATTGACAAATATTTTTTTTAATTTACTTCGGATTTACATCAATTTTACAATATATTCGAAATCCAAATACTATGTATTCATGCCAAAGAATAGTTATTTTGTTACGAAATAAATATTTTAAAGCTGTTACTTGCTAAGCTATTTACTTTTATCGACTTGGAATTCTGTCTTTCTTGAATAATTTTTAAAGTACTCGATATAATTTAATGTGCTGGACACTAGTAACGATCTGTTAAAATAGTGTCCCTGAAACAGATTTAATTTTTTTAGTTTACCAGGGGCGGATTAAGCTTTACAACTAAACTTACCTAAAAAAAAAATTTGATTGTAGAGGGGACAAATACAATTTTGTAAAAATAAAATCAAAAAGAGCAATTCAAAAATTATTTAAAAATACACTTCTGCACGGCAGTGGGAACTGGTCCACTGTAAAACCTAATATGCCGTTTAATGAGCGACCGGCCAAAAAATTGAAAGAAATTCACAAGGAAAGAAATAAATACAATTCAACTGCTTTTGTCACTAACGTTATTAATTATTAATATGTAATTAATTTGTGGTTCTGATTAATAAAATAGTTTGACATATCTGATGTTACAACAGCATCTTGGGCCCATCTTATCCGTTTCTACAAACTAACCCAAATGTTCTGCTTCTTCTCTATTTTGAACCTGTAAGTTATTGGCGGCAGCTATGATACGTTTGCGTAAATAATCATTAGTGTCCACTTCGGCGCAATATACTTCATTTTTTTAATATCCCCACAAAAATAAGTTCAAATGATTTAAAGTCAGGAGATCGTTGCGGCCATGGTACTGTAGTGTAACAGACCCGGGTCCGTTCAACATTGTTGAAAGAGGAAGTATTTGGCGAATAATCGAGATTTACCTACGTTGTGTTTATTTATATTATTTATTGACTTGCTCAGCCGTGGTCAGCCTTGAATTCAGAATCGCCGTCGCTATTACAATGGTAATCATAATGATAACAATAGTAAAATTGTATCTATACTTTAGTACTTGAATCCACGGTAATATAATCATAATTCTACATATAAAACTGAAGAGTGTTTTTGGTTACTTAGCTGACTTGCATCAGACGATACGGAGGTCCCATACGGGAGACTACACAGCTAGTAGTTGAGGGGTTGAACAAAAATCTCATGGATCATATTATGTTTTATCGGATGTTTGTCCAGATACGGGAGAAAATATTAATAGATTCACTAAGGCTCTTACAAACACCTGCCAACCAGACCGCTAATTCAAGTAATAAAGTAGTAGTAAATGATTAATAATAACTTACAATACCATTAGCAACAGCATAATTTGTATTCAAGATAAAGTTGTACATATAATTTAAATAATAAATCAACAAAGTACCGTCTTACCTCAAAATTATAATAAAATATAATGAAACTGTAATAAAATATTAAACAGACAAGAAAATAATAAAGGAAACACAATGACATTTAATCTTTAAATACAATATACAAAAACAAGATACTGATCTGTAAAATTAGAACAGATGCACCACTTATCAACATGCACTGTCTTCCAGCCAACCTGCCGAAGTCTTAAAACCCAACTAACTACCCGCCGAATCACGCCCCGCGTTCCCGTGTTTATCACACTTCGTCTACAGTCTCCCCTAATGCTTATATAATATTATATACAGAGTGTTATTCATTCAGCAGTACGGATATGACAAAATAATATTTAACTAAGTGGATTCTCACAGTACCGGTCCTCTTCTACCAATTCTCTGGTATTAATGCTTGGACACGCTGTACATGCTACGGATATAATTGAGCCTCGTGTATGATACGCCACACTGCTGCAATATGCCGTGGGCGCCATGGACCTCTCTATCTCTTCCACGATTCGGTTGCAAATTTCGTGTGTCACGCCTGCGTTTGTGCTACACTTGTACTCACTGCACACCGTTGTAAAAGTAGTTGCATTTGGCACATGTTTACCGGGAAATGGTTCTGCTAAAGCATTTTCCCTTCACCATAAATTAAAACGATACTCATCAACTGCGAGTTGCTATACGTACGTCATTTTTTATAATTAACTAATGTAAACTTGCATCAGAAAAAAGTTAATATGATAAATAAACGGTGAAATCGCCTAGCTAGAAACTACAATAGCCCAGAGTTGTAAAGGTTGAAATTGCTAGAATATAAATTTAATTCAATATTTTTTTTCCCGGAAATCATTTTTACTATTTAAATTCTTCTCAAATAAAATAACTTTTAAAAAAGCGTGTGTAAGATATACATTATTTTGTTATTCTAACCTCTCATTTTAACAATTATTTTCACATACTTGTAAACAAAAGTGAACAATCTTATATGCAGGACTATATAAGTTTATGTTATAACAAGATTTACATCTGTAGCTAAATTTAAAAAGATACACATTTTGAAAGATTTTTGTACCTAAAAGTTGATTAGACTGCTTTCTGTCGTTATATATTCCTTTCATTTCGGTACCTTTGAATATCCGCATGAGATAACCTTCCTGTTATTTGTTAAGCTCTATATTATTCAGGTCATAAATGTCCAAAATTATTTGTATTTGTAGAAAACACTATTTCAACAATACGGCACCCTTAAACAATCTTAGTGTCATAGTGAAAATATCCCTGAATGCTGTTATCAGTTAAATGTTTAGTAATTTGTGTCACATAAGGAAACGAAAAAAAAAATAACGAAATTTAAATGGCTGTTAGAACTGTCAAAAAATGTTCGCAATAATTTATCTAGTGTTATAGATATTTATGTAAATGAGGTAACTAAATCTGTATTGATAGTTGTGTGTATGTGACAGTTCAAATTTAGAAATCTTTTCGTGTTAATCATTGTGTTAAGGTGTAATCACGAAAACATTTCGGCTTATTCCAATGAGGTTTTCGCGAAGCACTAAAATATAAAACACGGAGGTAGTTGTCTACTTTTAGCCAAAAAAATTACCGGCGCGATTACTAAAGTAGTACTAAAACGTCTAAAAATAAGCCAGTGAGTAAAGAGCCAAAATGTGCAATGTGGAGTCGCGCTTAAAGCATGAATCACTATAAATAATATCTGCAATGAATCTTTCGGACCCTTTTTTTTATAAACTAACGAAAAGCATATTTGAAGGAAAACTTCTGCGGTGTGACAGATAGCCAGCCTGATTTAATTCTCGGGCATAATAAGTTTTCGTTGGACGGCGTCCAAATGTCTGGAAATAAGGATTGACATTAAGAAAAAGCATTACCATTTCCTCTCCTCGTCGCTCGCAAGGCCAAGCGGGATGTAAATTAGATATTTTAAACAAGTTTGGCATTACTAGTAAACCGTCTAATGGTTACAATTACTTACAGGTAGGCATGTGTTATTTTTGGATCGAAACAAATACATCTTACGTAATTTTTATGCCACGAATTTCATACCCCGGGGGCCTTAGATACGTCTCTAAAAGAAAATGAATGGTTCGATGTTATTTGCTTAATGCAAATTCTAATCGGTGTTTAGATTAAATTTGATTTATACGCTCCACAATACACTTCCTTCATGTAACGTGTTGAGAGACAGTTTACGTTTAAATTGTTGAATATTTGCTACATTTTCTGAAAAGCTGATTCTTGTATCATAGTTTTTACTTTATTGTAAACGTATTTTAAGTTAATTAAAAAAAATTGTTACAATTTCTATGACTGTAAAAAAGATAATTACACATTTTAACACAAACGAACACAATATCTACTGTGTTAATCGAGGTCGACACGAGATTGTGTATATTTTTACACATTTCTTTGTATGTAGTAGTGTGTTAAGACTTGACACAAATTACAAGAAAATACAGATATAGTATTCTAAATCATCAGAGTGAACCCCTAATATTTTTAAGAGTTATAGTACTAATTAGTTTTAACTTAACTTAACTATCACAACTATCAGTAATATTTGATATAGTTAGATAGGTACTTACCATTGTCTTTGATCAAACCTTAATTCAAATTTAAATGTTTTCGATCTTATCGATGTGTGTTGGAATAGTTGATATACTGCAGCTGCGCAGTTGTGCTCAATCAGTCAGGAGTAGTAACATGTGTTAAGTTTACACGAAATAGTGTACTTTTAATACATCATTAGTAAATATTACACAGTATATATTATTATACTACTATTAACACATTTTGTGTAAACCGAATAAAAAGCCAGAATGTATAAATTTATTAAAGTAACGTTCAGATAAACGTTAGTGCAATGGCACTGCAGTTGTACTGTTGTATTGTAATTGTATGGTGTTAAATATTATTTACTCTGTTTACATAAAATTACTGAAGACTTAAGAAGTTGGGGAGTTTATCCGCTGTAAGTTGGCGACATGCAAAAACTCAAGATTCTTGACCTTCAGAGAGGTTTGGTTTATGTTTTGTAAACTACGTCCCTATCTACGGAAATTGTTGGTTTTTATAACTTGCCGAATAGGAATTAAAAGCCTATCCTAGATAAAATATAAGCCTACAATCTGCATGAATAGATGGTCTATTTGAATGTTTGGTTAAATCACAGTATACTAGTATACTGTGGGTTAAATGAGGCCCCACTAATTTCAGCAAGTTATCAAACACTGTCATTCGGGTGAAATAAAAAAATAATCGGCATTCTCATTTCGCATTTCTTTATATAAATTATAGAAATCACCTTGCATGTGCTATCTGCGGTTAATAGGTCGCACCCACCATCTCCGAGTTCTTTTCATTTTTTTTGCATGTATAGTTTTTATACATATTGATGTCGCTGCGAATGAGAGCAGCAGAAGTAACTGTTTCTAAACCAAACAGAAACACATCAAATCTAAACTAAATATCTAAATTAGAATCTAATTTAAAAACTTAACCTGCAAAAATGTGAATCTTCTGTTTACTGTCAAAAAAGCAGTTTTCTGATTGGTCCTTGTATGATTGTTGGAAAAGGATGGGTAAAAGCTAAAATGCTTTTAGCTTCTGCCATACAACTGCAGTACAAAGGCGTTACTGTTAAGTTTATCTGAACGTTACAAAAGTCACCCGTATTTCTCGCCGTTTTACTTCAGTATCTTTGAATATTTGCAGGTGGGATGAGTTAACATTCGTATTATTTGTTAAACCCTAGATTATTCAGTTATTAAATGTCTAAAATTATTTGTATTTTGTAGAAAACACTATTTCAAGAATACGGCGCCCTTTTTAATAACTTTTCTGCAGTACCAATGCAACCGCACTAATCTTATGTGAATGAAGCTTAACACGGAAACTGTACTCATCCTAAATTACATACCGAGAAGTGCCATTATTATTGCAATAAATTGTATGTAGCTTGATTCCAAATATCTAAGTATGCTAAAGAAATGTCTCCATACGCAAGGTAGAATTTGATCAATATTAGTTACAATTTTGTATATTTATTGAATCCACTATGTAATGGTAAAATACTTGTGGGTGTAATTCAACGGTGGTCGGAATATTAATTCGCAGGACCAAAGTTTGTATGCAATCTTCAAGTTATAGATTTGACAAAAATTTTAAATGAGATAGGATTATTTAATGCATTTATAAGTGCGGATCCATATTACGATGTCATCAACGATATGTTTGCTACTTTAAAAGATTGAAAAATAGACTAGAGTAGATATATTAAAAAAGTAAGTAAATATGTCTGTTGGATATTTTTTTAATATAAAATAAATTCACCGCGAATTATTATTTATCTCTTTATTTATCTGCACGGTAAGAATTATCTGAAATGCCAAAGAAATATCAATGAAGTAAGGATGAATAAGGCTAAAATAAGTGACAGATTCAGTTTCAATAGACAACAGACTTAAAATTTTAAAGAAATAGCTAGTAACAAAGGAATATATTACATAAAGCATTGTCTTCGAATAATTAAATTTAATTTAGTGTGTGTAATAATAATGTTCAAAGGCATTTAAAAGGTGCCAAATGCATTTGGGTACTTCCGCCAAGTTCATCAACCGGCAAAAAAGAAACGGGCTGCAAGGAGAGTTAAGACCTACTTAAACTCGCAGTATAAATATTCTCAGGTCGGGCTTATAAATCAGTGGGAATTACCGTCATCAAACTTGCGTCGCCCCCAGAAAGAAGTTTTATAGCATTGAACTCGGTCGAGATTAAAGTTAGGGTTCGTCGTGATGAAGTTTTTCAGAAATTGTTAATTCCAGCATAAAATAAATGTAATATAGGGAGTTTGAAAACCATACACCTGACACTGCTTTATGAATGAATGAAGTCAATTACGTTTTAGAATATATAAAAGGAAAATGTTTATGCAAGTAAGACTTACTATCTGCAGCAAATTTTACAGAAAGTACTCTGGGTAGTAGATTCCTTTGTGGAAATATGATTCGGGACTAGAATTAGGCTGTATTAAACAAAAAAGTTTCTATAAGATGCCTTAAATGAAATTTAGGAATATTATTCGAAGGAATAAATGTAAAACTATACATTTTTTAGTGTATGAAAAACATGTTGAATGGGTTAAGAATGGTTAATTTTTTTTTTTAATAATAATCTTCCAAAAAGGTACCTAGAATGCAGAGAATGATTCAGCATTTCTTCAGTATTTTTCAGTTATGACTTAATATTGTAATAGACTGCAGATTTCTAAAAATGATGTTCTTGCACAAATTCGATAAAATCAGTCTCAAAATTTTGTTATATACACCAGCGAGCTTTGTAGAAAGGAATAGAATCGTTGCAACAAATCTATTTAAGAAATGCATGCAACCATGCTGTAACATTCCTCCCAAAATGAGCAGGCGCCCCATTGTTGAAAATGCAAGCTAATCACAGTCTTCAAAGAATCATTGGAAGAACATTTTCGTTATCTGAAATACATTCACAAAACTTTATCATAAAATCATTTGAAATACATTACTGAATAGGTTAACACATGTTTGTAAGGCTTGCTACAGACTATGCGTGAATTCTCGATTCGTAGTGCACGATGTGAATAGTGTGTAGGGTCTTGTTCGTTAAAAATCCATTCATAAAAACACTATACGCAATGCACGAATTCTATACAACTCACGCATCGCGCACTACGAATCGCGAATTCACGCATAGTCTGTACCAAGCCTAACGCAGCTGCATACATTGTTTTGATAATTTTTTGTCTTTTAAGAGGCAGTATTTTTTCAATCTATGTTTATAGGAACTTTTTAAAGTTACTTTTAGTCATATAATCTTAAGTTGAATTATTGTAGTAAAATGCAAAATATTTTCAACAAATGATAACTTTTAGTTACTAGTTATATAAAATGGGTATTGTTGATTGACTTTAATTACATTTTAAGTAAAATATTTTTCTGAAGAATAAATACCTACAGCAACTAATTTTAATATTCTATTGCTCTAATTTATAAATACTGTATTGTAGTTGAATAGTTTTATTTTTACACAAAAGAAATGCAATGTGAACACAAGCAAACAAGTACTAACGCCAAGTGGTATAATGTAATGCCAGTTCATGGTTAGTTGTAGGTACTTACTTACTTATCTGTACAATTTTGTGTCTACATTGATCGTATTTGAATCAATAATTTAAACTTGCACTGACTACTGGAATTTCTGGTGATAGTACTATGTGTGCTTGTCTTTTGTGGCTTTCTGCTCGGGAAGTTCACTTACTACCTTTTATTTTTGCGTGATTTTGGAGAGTACTGGTAGTAGTACTTGATGGAGCGAAGTTTTGATACAGGCCGACACCGGGAAGTACAAACCATTTGCTATCTGTCAAAGCAACAATGGAAACATCCGGAAATTGACAGCAGCCAACTAGTTTTTCGTAACAATGGGTGTAGTAAAACTGCATCTTCCCGACGTGCAATACTTTACATTTTATTTTTTAACGTCGAAACAGTTAATTTTATCAAAAAATATAAGAGAGAAAAAAGTTTCTAAATGAATCGGCTTAACCTAATTTATTTTTTTCTACGTCGTTAAGGAAGTTTATTGAAAGTATAGTTAAAAAAACTGAAAGGGGTAGTTTATTTCAACCCTTTCCAATTATTTTCAAAAAGTGAAAAAATATGTCACAAGTGTCTTTTTATCATGGTAACACTTCCACAAAATTTCACCATTCCCACGCTTTTCGTTTCCGAGAAAAACAATAGAAACACTCTTTTTTCCACCATTTTTGCAACACGATATCTCCCTAATGGTTGACTTGTGACCCAACGTTTATATAACAAACTACCTTTTATTTTCAACAAGGAATCACCCCCTGAAATGTTTCGTGTTTGTTTTGAAACACCCTGTATACAAATGACGTCACTCATGAGTTTGTTGGCGGACGGAGTAAAGGGAATCAGCAGTTTGTAGGCAACCTCGTCAGGTTAGAGATCTTGAAGCAAGGTTTTTTTGAGAAGGCGTTCAACGCCCTAAATAAATATCTGGTAAACCTTAATCCATGTATTTAAAAAACAAACAAAAGACCATTATCAAGATATAAAAAAATTATAATAGATTATAAATAATCTTAAGCGGTACGTACAACCGGTAATTTTAGGTTAAGCGGTACGTCACCTGGCGAGTCGCCACTGGTTCAGGACCATAATTTCCATCAGTATTAATAAAGCTAATGTTTCATCTGTACGACCAATTTAAAAGTGATTTGTTAATTAGGTACTCCATATTACCTATTTCAAAACAAACTTTATTTGCAAGTACGTTACCATAAAATTTCGTTGAATCACGATTAGCATTGTACTTAAAATGATTATCTCATTCTTATAATTAGAAGGAGACTCAGAGCATCTAAATTCATGAGTGGATTTGGAGAAAATTTTGTTTACAAATTTTGATTTACCGGATGGGATTCGCGCTATATTTTTACTACAATATGACGCACAATTTTATTTTATTTTTACGCATTGCATTAATGCTGTAAAAATTGTTACAGACCAAATAGCATGCATGTAAAAAATATAACATACACCATATAAAATTATTCTAATAATGTTGTTTAAAACCACCTACTAGTATTACCCGAGACAACAGTTTCTTTGAAATTTTGTTCTTGATCGATCTTCTTTGGACTGTGGTGGTTACTCTCAGTCGGCTACGGTCTCGCTCAGAGCTCGATCGGGACGATGGGAGACGTTATACATAGTGTTCGAAAAAGTTGGTACAAAACTTAAACCGGTAAAAGTAGAGCCAAAAAAGTAAAAAAAAGTCTATAAACATTGGTCCTCCGGAGCAATGTTACTGACATATGGTCCTCCAAAGGGGTCTTATCATTTGGATATTGTAGATACCTAATAATCATACCATAAGGGTCATTAACTAAGTTGCATCAAAATCGGTTATAAATAAGGATAGTTTATAACCAGTATAAACCCTTCTCTTTTCTCTTTTTTCTTCGAATTCTTTGTAGCTTAGTCAGAAATAATTATTTTTTAAATAATGTATGGTTCAGAACAATAACATTTTTAATATTTCACACAGTAGAGGCATCTGTCATGGTGACAGTTTCATTGTAATGATTATCACTTTCTGAAAAGGAAATAGTCTGCAGGCTGAAAGGGGCCTATGGATGTACTTACAAAGTTACTAATTAACATGAGAAAGCAAAAGAGTAAAGCAACATAAAATTTTATTTTCAATTTTAGGTTATAACTATAAAAATGTTTATAGGAACTTTTTTACTTTGTTTGACTCCACTTTTACCACCTTAATTATGTACCAACTTTTCCACACACCCTGTAGATATAAGTATAGAAACGGCCAGTTTTGCATAATAAGTAATACTTAAGTACTGGACGAAATAGGCAAAACGGAATTCGACTTCTTTCAGTCAAGTGGCAGTTTTCCAAATAATTTTATGCTATATTTTTCTACAATAGAAATGTAATAATTATTTTTTTAAGTGTGTTTATTTGAACTCCTTATATTTTCAACACTTCTTATGGTATTTCTGGTCTTGTCCCGCAAGACATTTTTTTAAAAATCTTGTCTTGTATTGCGAGAGCGACATACTACCCAGACAGCAGCTGAGCATAGTGTTGTATTTATATGAAATGATTATTAAAAAAAAAAACGCTTATCGTTTTTAGTTTATGGATACGTTTTAATGCAAAATGTTAAGCAAACTACTACTAAACGATCTGTTCCAAATTGTTAATTTGTAATTTTCAAATACGCAAACAAGTGTGTCCCAAAAAAACTAAATATCTGTTGACTATTCTTTTTTTAACACGCATTATGGGACAATAACATGTGGGTCAACCGGTCCTAAAAATAATTTCCACTTCACTAGGTAAGTTCCATTTACTATTGATTGTACAGATTTTCATTTAGTTTTACGCAACCAAACTACTTTGATATATTGGAGTTACGCTGTACACAAATTGGCTTAATAATAAATGAAAGGTTTTATTTTTCAAAATTCTTCATTTGACTTGCATCACATAGCCTCAAATCTATATCAAGCTATAAATATTTTATCAATGCAACAGTAAATACAGTTTAGTTTATTACCACAATATTTTTAATTTCATTATGTCTATGGTAGAAGATAATTTATCAAAGTCGGTATACTATCTCTATTTTTATTTCATACAGAGCGGCAATATATCAACTTTTTGGACTGGTATATTAACATCATAAATCTACAGTTTCAAAATAAGTATTTAAATAAAATTTATAGCTGTTCTTCCAAATATTACTTTATACAGAGTGGTTCATAACAAGTGGCATCGTCTAATCTTAAGGGGGGTAACGTTCATTGAACTATACCGCTATATCTTCCCAAAAACTGGAGGGAAAACTAAAAGCTACAAAAAGCAAGGTTTGTTCTATGAAAGTTGACTTAATTTGTGATTAATTATCAGTATTGATGACCATTGTTCAGTTGCTTCTTGTAACTTTTTTAAGCTCTGTAAACTTACTAAGAAAAGGTTTGCATTATATCACAGGTTTATTTAAATACTTTAGGTTTGGAGAAAAAAATAAAAACCTAATTTGATTCTTTGGGAAGAGAAGAACGTAATGGAAAAATGTACTCATATCAAACTTAAGAAGCTTATGTAAGATCATAAGGAGTGTTTGTATTCCGAATTTCACTTAAATCGGATAAGTGGTTCAAAAGTTATGAGGGAAAAACGAGAAAAAAATTCCTGCTTCAGCGCCCTCTATCTCGGAAACGATGCGTTTTAGGAAATAAGTTTATATCACAAATCAACATTATTTTAACCTGTTCTATCGATTCGTGAAGTTATCAAGATTAAACCTGAATCATCCTGTATAATTGAAATAAGAGTTTTGGAGATAAGTAAGATAAGATAAGTTTTTTGGAGCCAGCAGTGTGGTTGTTTCCGTGTTAGCGTTCGATTTTTCGTATGTTACAAATATTCAGTGTTGACTGTCTTGTCTTGGTCTCACAAGACGAGACAAGACCAATACAAGACTTGGCAGTTAGAATTGCAAGACAAGACAATATTTTAAAAAGAAAGTCTCGCGGTACAAGATAAGAAGTATTACTAGGGCAAGAAGTGTTGAAAATATAATAATAATAATATAATAATATCTCTACCCCTCATTCTAATCACAAGGATTAGCCCAGAAGTCGGAGACTTGTGCGGGAGAGGGAGCGGCATATTATTATTAAGCAGGCCGCATTTGCGCCCAGGAACGACTTACGTTGGTAGGCCCTAACCACTATTCAGTGCAGGAATGAGGGAAACCTGGAAAACCTCATTAATTAGGGGGGTAGTCAAATATCAACCGGTATCAATCTCTCACATTGACCCAAGCCAACATTCTTCCACCCTACCATACCCGCAGAGACGGCGCCAAACCTCTCCACGAATATATTTATATAGCTTATATACGGTCTACCGGCAGCTGGGCTCGAACCAACTCCGATCTAGTCACCTCGATTCAAGTACTGACGCCTTAAACCGCGCGACCACTGACCGTATAAGGAGTAATATTTAAGTGAGCATTAGCTGAAAAAATATTGCATTTCTATTGTAGGTATATACTTTATTTAAAGGACATTCAGAATATAAAATTATTGTTAATATCAAAGTTTATTAAGTCTAGGTCCAGTTATGCTGAACTAGAACCAATTATAAATTCACTGCAACTTGATTGAAAGAGCTCTTATTCTGTTTCGCCCATTTCGTCCATTATTTATTACTTATTATGTAAAACTGACCGTTTCTCTCTTTTATAATGTCAACCAATCGACCACTATCGACAATCGACCACAGATTTTAAAGAAATTCTTGTCTCAGCCAACACTGCAAATATTTTTTCGAATTTTTTCTTTTATAGTTCTGTTTGTATTTTGTTGAATATACCATTATAATACCAATGTTTTTCGTACCTAAAAAGAATTAAAACTTATTTGCGTAACTCAAGGATATGAACCAGATTTACAAATTTGGAAAAAATTTCAAATGAGAAAGGATTATTAAATGAATTTATAACATCAGAACCATATTACATCATTAATAAGTTTGCAGCTTTAGACTTAAGATTAGACCTTACATTTAAAAAGTAAATGAGTTTGTTAGATACTCTTTTTATCACAAAATAACAAATTCGCTAAATACTGTCTATCCTTTCTCTTCGCATAGTAAGTCCACGAGTCGCCACTGGAATGCAGTAACTGACGTTTTCCTGTTGCTTTGGCTGAAAGGATAAAAAAATAATTCGAAAGTCAGATATACATTTCTGTACCTAACACCTACTGGAGTTCCTTACAATATATTATTTCATGGTTGGATGTAACATGTCCGACAGTTACAAGTATACAAACACTTTCTGAGAAATCTCATCCCTGAAAATACTTGCTCTCAATTCTTAGAGAGCAATAACATGGCTTATATGCAACTTAGTAGAATAGGTTTAGCAAATATTAGTAATATTAAACATAGCTGTTTAATCCATATCACAGGTCTTAGTATTAGTATAAAGGGTATAAAACAATTATGAGAGATGATAGGTTTGATCGAAATAGGAATGTCCCTAATATGTTTTTAAAAGAGCACTGAAGGCCTTTGGAAAATGTGGAGAAAAATTTTCGTTTTTATTAAGTTTTAGGAGCATGTCTTAGATCAGTTTTGTTTTAATTTGTAATTTAGGTATAAATTATTATGCCGAGCCCGCTGATGACATTGGAAAATATACAGCGTGGTGATAAAGTTCCGCATAATATTCATAACTTTGTTATTTACCATTTTTTTTTCAAAATCCCGAAACAGGTCGATTTTATTTGTAAAAAAGGCATTTATTAACATAAAAATTATTATTTTTATCAGACCACATTTTTGAGCTGTGACGTGATCGTATATTTTTTTTAAATAGCAACCCCCATTTTTTTTATCGAAAATGGATTCTCCTCTTCGTAAATACAACAATACCACATATTAAGGGTTTATTGCTAACTGCTGACAAGATACAGGGTGTTTTGTCAGAAAAACAAAATAAGTCGAAATGTAAGCAAGCATAATTATTATCAATTGAAATAACTTCAAGTTGAAAAAAAATATGTCTAATGATTCGAATGAAACTAAAAAATAAGGTTGGCCGTTTTTGTTATTTTTAAAAATCCTTATCTAAGAAGAAACTTATCCGATTCGAAATAATTATCTTAAAATTTATCGTTGCCAAACGATTTAAGGTGGAAAACACATTATAACTGAAATGTCAGTGCTGCTTGAACGTGAATCGTGAATTGTTCTAATAGCATTTTTTTTAATTACTGTAGAAATTATGGCTCGTTTAACGGAAAGAGAAATAATTGAAGTGTTAATGATGGTTGGATTCGGAGATCAATTAGGATCTCACGCTAAAGCTTCTGATTTATTCAATCAAGAACATCAAGATAGACCGCCTCTTTGTACGTCTACAGTAAGTAGGATAGTTTCAAAATTTACTGAAACTGGAAGCGTGAAAGACTTACCTCGGCAAGGTCGGCCTAAAATACCTGATGATATGAAATTGAATGTACTAGTTGAAGTTGAAAATAATCCACACACTTCTACAAGGCAAATAGTTCTAAATCACGATATTGATCATTCAACTGTCGTACAACTACTGAGAAAAGAAAATTTTCATCCCTACAAGCCTCAATTGATCCATGAATTAAATTAAGATGATCCCGACCGTCGACTGCAGTTATGTGAAGAGTTCCAGTTGAGATGTGATGAAAATCCCAACTTTTTAAATAATATTATTTTCTTGGACGAGGCGACTTTTTGTTTGAATGGAACAATGAACCGCCATAACTCCAGATGCTGGTCATAGGAAAATCGTCACTGAACCCAAGAGACAAGGAAAAATAAACGTGTGGGCTGCAATGATTGGAGACCGGCTAAATTTGACTACAGAGCGGTATTTGCATTTTTTGCGGGAAGAACTCGTTCCATCCTTAGCACTTGCTTTTCCTAACGGTGCGAATAACAATATGCCCCACGAAGGTATCTGGTTTCAACAGGATGGAGCTCCTCCTCATTTTGGTGTTAATGTTAGGCTATTTCTCTACAACGTATTTCCTGGCAGGTGGATGGGACGGTGGGGACCAATAGAATGGCCTGCGCGCTCATCCGACTTGATACCTCTAGATTTTTTTCTCTGGGGGTATTTAAAATCAAGGGTTTACATCAATAGGCCCAACAATTTAGAAGATCTACAGCATCGCATTCGCATAGAAATGGAAAGTATCGCTCCAGATGTCATTCAGCGTGTAATACAAAGCGTTTACATTCGTGCCGGCTCATGTCACAGCTCAAAAATGTGATCTGATAAAAAAATGATTTTTATGTAGATAAATGTCTTTTTTACAAGTAAAATCGACCTGTTTCGGGAATTTGAAAAAAAAGTAATTAACAAAGTTATGAATATTATGCGGAACTTTATCACCACATATTCGTTAAGAAGAGGGCAGTTTTTTAAGGGTGAAGGGTTGATTTTCATTGGATAAATACTTGAATTAAACGATTTCTAATGGAAAATTCAGAAACTATCAATAAAAAAAAACATATTTTTTAATCTTTTTGACAAGCTATATTTCGAAAACGAAACATTTGCGAACCTAGGTTTATAGGATTTTTTTTCGTATTTTTGATGTAGAATCTGCTCTAGAATTCTCTGAACAACATTTTGCAACATCCTGCATACAGGGTGATTCAGAACTTATCTAAAAAAAAATTGAATGTATAAGAGACTGTTACAAGTAAAATTTTTTAAAATTAATTAAAAAATTAAAATCAAAAAGAGCGGTTCAAGAATGATTTAAAAATACACTTCCGCACGGCACTGGAAACTGGTCCACTGTAAAACCTGATAAGGCGTATAATCGGCGACCGGACAAAAAATTGAAGAAATTCCCAAGTAAAGAAATAAATTAACATTTTACAACACATAATTTTGTACAGCAAATTAAACTAATTTTGTTATTATTATTAATTATTTATATAATTAATTTGTCGTTTTAATTAGTAAAATAGTTTGGCATACCATACCTGATGTTACAACAAAATTTTGGGCCCGTCTTACCCAGTGTCTACATACTAACACAAATGTTTTTACTTCTCGTCCGTTTTGAACTTGTAAGTTATTGGCATCAGTTATGATACATTTGCGTAAACTATCAGTAGTGTCCATTTAGTTGCAATACACTTCTTTTTTAAATATTCATACATAAAGAAATTCAAAGGATATAGTTCAATCCCTTGGTATTAATGCTTAGTCACGCTGTACATGGTACGGATATAATTGAGCCTCTTGTATGATGCGCCACATTGCTGCAATACACCGTGGACGCCCTGCATCTCCATTTCTTCCACGATTTGGTTTCAAATCTCCCTCGCGTTGCACTACACTGCACGCCGTGGTAAAAGTAGCTGCATTAGGCACATGTTTACCGGGAAATCGTTCTGCTAAAGCATTTTCACTTCACCATAAACTAAAACGATATCCATCAACTGCCGTAAGCCATTTTTGATATTTGAAAAACTAATGTAAATATTTGCATCACAAAAAAGTTAATACGATAAGTAATCGGATATTTGAAATTACCTGGCTAGATACTACAGTAGCCTTGCGATCTAAAGATTGAAACTCCAATAATTTTTTTCTTGGAAACTATAAATTTTTGAAATTCATCTCCGTTTTTCATGACTGATCTATTCCCAAATTTTTTTAAATAAGTTCTGAATCATCCTGTATAATTTTTCACCAGATCCTCCACCATTTGTTCTAATCACAGTGAAGTAAAATAGTATTACAATTCGTCACGTTACATACAAACTTTGACGTACTACAACTTATATATATAACGGGATTGTATAAAAAGCTTCAATATTCAGTTTTTTTTTCTGTCATATCGTAAATACAAAAATAAGTCATATTACTATTAAGCCGTACAAAAACAGAATATTAATAGCTACCTGTGCCGCAGCCAAGGATGAACGTGTACATTTATATTCAAGAATGCTTTGAAACCTTCACATTTATCAAAACACGAAAATGTACGGAGGAGCAACTGCAATTTTACGGTGAACAACTATACGTTTTCAATCGACAGCGGCGTTGTCATCAAGTGTGCCGGATAAATAAATCTTGCAATTGCGACGTCCTCCAAAGCATCAGCATGTAAATATAATAATCCTGAAATATGTCTAGGTTTTCTTATTTGTAAATTCACACAGTTCCATGTCTATTTTATAGTAGCATTTAAAAAAGTATTAGTTTGAAAATTTAGGTTTTTAGTAGATCTGCAAATGTCTAGTTATGGAAGAATTATCTTTCTTTTGAATTATTATAGACTGTATTATACCTACTTTTAAAATATACAGGGTGTTCAATAAATAATAGTATTATTTTAACATACAATAGTAAAATGTATTTTAAGCGAAGAGTTTCCTGTGAGAGTTTCCAAAATATAGCGTGTCAAAATACCCAGAAAAAAAATATCGTGATCTTTTCATAGAAGTGTTAACTACTGAACTTAGTCTTAGTAAAACCTATTGTAATAATAATGGCACTATCTCGAATCAGTTTTTAAATTACTGATAGTTCTGAGTAGAATTTTATAGATCTCTATTATTGGTGAGTAGAAACAACTAAGAGCTAATGCTGAAAGTTGAAATTAGACTACATTAAGAATATGTCAGACGTTTGAAATATATGTCTAAATTCGTTTTAAAGAGTACTATTATTATTGTAATAGATTGTACATGTTATGTATATATACTACAACAATTTTTCAAAACAGCAAGCTTGCGGAGATATACAGGGTTAACTGTGCATTTTAAATGTTTTATAGTTATTAAATAAAGGAATTTGTATCGGGTACAGATATTTTCCCACAATACACTTCGCCGGTTTGTTTTTCCAGGTTATGGGAAAAGACTGCCGCGGGTGCATTAAAAGTTTTTTGTTATCTGTTAACCTATCTATTCCTTCCGTTCGATTTTCTTATAATAAATAGGCATTTTATTTAACTGTGTGTTTTATCGATAGTGAGTGGTTGTAGTAAGTGAAAATGTAGTCTTGCCAGTTTGTAACGAAATAATGAAAAACCAATGCAAAATACTGCAGCTAACTGGATAAACTGTCTATACCTATCTATCAGGTATTATTACTAATAAGAATGTTAATTTTTGTCGTTTCTGCATTTAGAAATGCTGCAATAAAACGACCGTGTAGTAGTTGATATTGTTAACAGATGTAAGCTTTGTCTATGGATCTAAACCATCTCAACCATCTAAAAAAATTGTTTATTGTAACCATTGATGAAAATGATTTACGGCGCAAAATATTTGAAGGGGCAAATATTATTTATTCGTTAACAAAGAATATTTTAAAGGACACGTTAAAACTGCTTCCGTAGGTATTAATTATCTTTCGAAAGACAAGGTGGACGCATTAAACAATTAGTTAGTAAGACAAAAAGGTTGACCTCTATTTACTCATTTCGTATTATATCGTTTGTTCTTTTCAAAAGTAAAATGTTTTCTACCGTATTATTGTTATTTTGTCGATACATTTTCATGTGAACAAAAATAGTACCTATTGAGTCGACATACAAATAAAAAAAGATTATTGCGAAGGAACGGCACCACCATACAAATCTTTTTTTGCAATTGACAGTGCAATGAGATATTCTATCAAATTTATTTTGTACAACCTTCTTTGCCATATATGATATGATTTAGAAGCCTGCTGATTTTAATTGTTGATAGTTCATGCAGTGTCAATATGATTTAAGTTTAACATATATCACTTCGACTTCCGAAGATATTAAATATTTAGGCTTTTTTTTTCTGGATACGTTAACACTTATACTCAGAAACCTCATGACCATCTGAAACTTTTAGGGTAAATTAATTTTTCTATCAAATTTTAAGAGGTGCACTGATGAAAATTATTAGTGATATTGCACGGTGAATTGTTGGTCATTTATTATCTAAGTAATCTTAATAATTTAATAAAGGGTGATTCACAACTTATCTAAAACATTTTGTAAATTCTTTATAGTTTCCGAGAAAAAAATTATTGAAGTTATAAGTATTTTCAACCTTTATATCGCTGTACTACTGTAGTCACGTGTTGTGCGCTGTATGCCCAGGAGTTTCTGAATACTGAAATCCTATTTTAGTATTAGCGGTTTTGCGTTAGTGTTCACATTA
Source organism: Monochamus alternatus (assembly GCA_037114965.1). Lineage (NCBI taxonomy): Eukaryota > Metazoa > Arthropoda > Insecta > Coleoptera > Cerambycidae > Monochamus > Monochamus alternatus. Next base: position 114,636,286 of record CM073426.1, read on the forward strand.
CTTTTTCAATTGTCAAAAATGGCTTACGGGTATAGCAACTCGGTGTTAATGGATACCGTTGCAGAATGATTTCTCAATAGACATGTGCCAAATGCAGCTACTTTTACCGCGGTAGTGCAACGACTAATAACTTATTCGACTTCAAAACGGATAAGAACCACAAACTTTTGTGCTAGTTTGTAGAAACTGGATAAGACAGGAAAAATGTGTTTACACACTGGTGGACAAAATTTTGAACAGTTGTTGTACCATCAGGTATGTCAAATTATTAAATAATTAAAATTAAATAATTAATATATATAAAATAGGCGTTATAAATTTTTATTTATTTTATTAACAAAAATACTCTAGTATATCACGAAAACATAAATTATTATAATATGTTCGAGTCTAGGAAATCACCGAGCGCTGTCCTGCACTGTAGGTAAAGTAATAATCTAAGTTACATCGTTAACTGCCCTCTTTGTCTTCCTTACGGTATTCAAGAACGACGTATGTCGGCGAGTTGATAGACGAGTGACTGCACAGTTGCCAAGTTGCCGAGATATAAAATATTTCCTTAATAACCACCCCGCTTTGAATAACATCGAGTCAGATGACTTAAATGCATGATATATGAATTACGTTAATATACTATGCATATATCCACATATTCTGATGATTTTTATGGCACTTGCTTGAAATTATATTGCATCGCTCTATCCCTCTATTTACGGTCGGTGTTTTTTGAAATTGTTTATATTCTCTTATATCGATGATACAGACCATACCGAATTTAATGTGAACAACGTGTAAATGTACTACAATTTTTACCAGTGTAATATTTTATTTTAAATTTTATTAAAGAATGTGTGGTCTAAAATGCATTTTTTTTTTCAAAATAAAAAGAAAATTCGGACACACCATTGAACTATCATAATAAAATAAATAAAACTACTTACCATAAAACGATATGGGGTAATTCTACAACTATTGCATGTTTTTACTCCACACATAAAATTTAATGGGCTATACATCTTATATTTTATTAAAATGTTTAAATCTCATTAGGTTTATATTATTCATTAATATTTATGTGTATTGATTTAAGCAATTTTTCTGTCCTGCCAAACATAATATAAATATCTAATAACGCCTTGTCAAAGAAATTAAATCAAATCATGTTTTTTTGTCTTAAAAAATATTTCCAATTGAAATCTATTGTCTGTCATTATGGGGGACAAGAGTAATCGTTCTATCTTTTGCGTTTATCGAAATATAAATCATTGCAACTTCAAAGTAGTATTTATTTTATAAAATTTTCTCCAACTGCACATTTAGAATATCTATTTTTGTGCTCTCAATTTAAGTTCTATTTATTTATTCAGCATTACTCTTTTTTAACGTTTATATGAGCAATCGTGAAAAAATTTCCTCACCGCCTGGAACACAGTGAAGTGTAGGTATTCAGTTTTCCCATGCCATGACCTAAATAAAACAGGAAATGTTTTCCTTTGAATACTAATAAGATATACGGAGTGGTCCAGAGTATAATAATGCAATAAATTATTTTACGCGAATGTTTTATTATAAGTGTAGATCGTGGAACGCTTCGATTTTGAAATATAGAGTGTTGAAATAAAACATGTCACTGTTACTGAAATATCTGATCATGTTTGATGTGGACTGATGAAAGGTGGGTCATTGTTTATCTAATTATCAAAAAACGTTTTACGTCAGTTACTATTACTGGGAGATTAAAAATTTTAACGCACTTAGTATTTTGTAATTTTTTGAAATGCAATGAATGAAAAGTGTCTCATTTATTGAGAGTTGCCGTCATTTTATAAACTAGATGCCAATATACACGATACGATATACACTATTCACATACACTTTTTAACTACACATTTTAATCATATCACATATATTTTGGTCTCGAACCCTCATTCCTTCATGTAAGTTATATCATCCGATATTCCTTACTCGTTAGATTAGGGCGTTTATGATTTTTAGAACACGCTGTAGAGCTAGAACTAATTTCCATTCTGTAAAACAGAAATATAAAATCACTAATAAATTAATCTTAATCACAATTAAATTGGTGGAAACATATACCTGAAATTTTCTCCCACGTACATCCTTAGTAGCGCTGGAGATGGAACAGGTCAAAACGTCTCGACTAATAGAACCAAACCCACTGACAGTACTCCTGGGCCCGTCTATATATATTGATATCGATTGAAAGAGCAATTTGATTTGATAATAAGTTGTAAACGGCATACTTATTCTAGGAAATGTGCCGCTTTGTAACAGTTGTGAATGAATTATAAATTAATTTCAGCGGGGCATTTGCATTGTTGAAACCAACGTAGCTCCTATCTCCTATGATGTACGGATATATTAAATGTCGGTAATTTGTAGATGTAGCTCTCAATTTGTACCCTTTACCTACATGTTTTTTTTTTTTTTTCAAAAAATAACTAATTTCCTTCTTTTACTTTCATTGTATATCTATAGCGGTTGTTTTTCTTCTATTATGATCCGTTCTAATAATAAAAAAATTGCCTTTTATTCACGGTCAACAAAATCATACGTTATACGCCCACCGAAAACATTTTTACCGAAATGGTGGACGATAATCTGAAGTGCGCGGATTAAAATAAAGCCAGTGAAACTAGCCAATTATATTTTTTACGGCCTCCGAAACGGTCCTCAATCTCAGCCATCTCTCTTATGTTGTCACGCGATTTTGTTATTTAATGAATGGTATTTGTCGCAGCCGACGAGTTTGTTTTGATGAGTGGGAGAGAAAGTCGCAAGTAATGCCGAAGGGGCCGTTCATTAATTGATGTTACGCAACGCCGAAATATATTTAGAGGCTATTTCTATTCAAAATAAAATCCACTAATGAAAATTTTTGACGGGAATAAAAAATGTAATCCTATAAGGATAGTTATTTGTTTCATTAGGCATAAAATCACAAGATTTAATGTCGCAGCTGGTGTTTCATAACTCAGGTAATATACCAGGCAAGGCATTAAATCTGCTTTTCTGCTTAGTGAAACATATAATTTTTTCTCCAAATTTGTATCAATTTCATGTAAAATCGTCTTTTTTATATTTATTTTATTATCAATATCCTTTTCGTTACTATGTTTACCGCTGATGACGTTGTTTATTTGTTTGTCTGTTCGAAATGGATGTAACTGAAAATGAGGATGAGTTATTACCATTAACACCATCTGAGATAAGAGACCTGGCGCGAGATGTGGAATTGAATCTATTATCGGATAAGTCACGAACTGTATATGAACTCACATATACCGGATTCATGGAATATAAACAAAAGAAAAATGTAGGATCTTTCTCTGAAAATGTGCTACCTATTCGATGTTGAAAGCTAATCTGAATATAAAAAATAACATTGATTTGGCAAAATATCTGAAGCTATGACGCTACAGAGCTTGAATTAATCTCCATTCTGAAAAACAGAAATACAAAATCATTAGTAAATTAATCACAATCACAGTTAAATTGGTGGAAGGATATACCCTAAATTTTCCCTTCAACGTTATGGTCTATCTATTCGATGTTGAAAGCTACCCTGAATATAAAAAATAACATTGATTTAGTAAAATATCTGAAGTTACGAACTTTTTTGAAACGGCAGTCAGCTGGTTTCCATCCAAGAAAATCCCGAGTTTTTCAAAGAGAAGAAGTCCATAAATTTTTATCACAGGCCCCAGATGCACTTTATTTGAGCATGAAAGTACGAATGTCTTGATGCTCTGAGAACAAAAGAAAATACATCCTATAAATGGCTGATAACATAGTAAAAATAATAAAAAAAAACGGAAGAAATCAAAGTACAAGGTACATGCATGTAATATAATTATTTGAAACAAATTTATAAGAGACCAATCACATTGGATGCTGATTTAAGTGAGGGTCAAGTCAATTCTTGAAAGAATTTAGAGATGGAACTGTAACCACACTATTTGGTAAATCATTCCATACATTGAATATCCTGTTGGGTAGAAAATGTCTGTTACGTGTACGAAAGTTTTCCTTTTTAAGCTTGAATGTATTGCCTCGAAGACGGGGATTAGTGTTTATGTCAAACATCACCTGTGGGCAGTACAGTTCGAAATGCAGGATCCTATAAGCTGTAATAAGGTTACCTTTAATACGCCTTTGGTGCACCCCATGACAGTTTTTCTATTGTAATTATTCCGAGATCATTTTGTTGTGGAACGCTTGGCAATTCTATATCACCTACAATGTATGCTACCTTAGGATTTGTTCTAGACATATGGAGTACGTAGCACCTAAAAGGATTTAGAGATCAGAACACCAATTGCTAATAATATCTAGATCATCTTGTAGATGAAGAGATAGTGAAGAAACTAGTTTAAGATCATCTGCATATAATAATATTTGGGAAGTACAAGGTGTCTCAAACTCGATAGTATCGGCCTACTGTAGGATACAAAATATTTAAATAAAATTTGGAACACATGGTGTTAAATGGGATGATATAAGCTCCATTTTCAATCGAAAGTATTATCTTGGGAATTTGACAGAAACGATTAATGACACCATCAATAATATTTTTTCCAGGAATATGCCCAATATTTTTTCCTGCTAAAAAGCTCTGTATTACTTCCCGTTTAAAAGTTATAAGCAATATCGTCCTAAAGAGTCTCAAAAGAAATACCACCTAAAATCACATTATCGGTAGGATCAAGTAGTCGTTAGAAAATAATTGAATGTTAGTTGTTTAAAGTGTATAAATGTCACAAAATACCTGTCATTACGAACGTCAAAGGTAAATGTGCTTACAAAATATTTTCTCATTCAGAAAAAGTTGATATGTTGCAAATTTTCGGCGAGTCATAAAAAAATCAAGAAGAGCTGTAGAGTTATATCGAGAAAGGTATCCAGAGCGCCTAGTTCCTGATCATAGAATCTTTACAAGATTAGAGACGACCTTGCGACGAAATGAAGATGCATTTTGTGTTCGGAAGAATCAAATAATTGATCGAAGGGTAAGAAACAATGTTAATACTTCTAGACAGTATTTCAAACATAATCCACGAAATTCTATACAGCAAGCTAGCCGAGAATTGAACTTGGATAAATCAACCGTTCAACGAATTTTAAAGACCAAGGTAGTTACTACAAAATTCACAATTTGGAGTATTTGTCTTATAGCTCAAATTGTAGTAAATGTAGAAACTGTTGATCAGAACCTTTTTCGGCACGTTCTTTCTGTTTGTCAGTAATGGTTTGCCAAATAGACGCAACGAACACTTCTGGTTCATTGAAAATCCCCACATTGTAAATTCAGTTCAAAATCAAGGCCATTTTGGAGTAAATGTATGGTGCGACATGTATTGGACAGCGTGAGTTACATAAATTTCTTACAAGAAGAACTTCCTGCACTTCTGCAGAATGTGTCTTTGCAGTTAAGGAGAAACCTATGGTTTCAGCACGACGGGGCTCCACTCTGCAGGGTCAGGATTGTACACTTTCCCAGAAAAATGGATTGGGATTAATGGACTTATTCAGTGGCCTGGAAAGTTACCAGATTTAACACTCATCGATTTTTTTATGGAGAGTTTAAAAAATAAGCATTAAAAAACACCAGCGCGAGATATTAATCACTTGAAAGAAAAAATTACAAACGCTTGAAATGACTTAAACGGCGAAGTGTTTGAAATTAATGTTGTTTGGTTTACAGACACAGATAACGGCACAGTTTTGAGGCAAGGATCTAAACAACGTTTCGTGTCAGTTATTTTTATCAACATAATGCCCTCAGTAGTTTCATATGATTTTGCAAATATTGGTTTATTAAGTGAAACCATTACCAAACCAAGTTCTTACAAATATTGGACCACTTTTTAAATATTTTGCCAACATTGGTCCATTAAATATGTGGTACCTGGGAAACTAATAGATTTGATGAAGAAAGTGTTGACAGGACGCCCATTATTCTTCGGTGTACGAAAATAATGTGAATCACATTAAAAATAGACTTCTTTTATATTTCATGTAAACTCTTTGAGAGATAAATTTCAGCTCCCGAAAAACAATTGCCGGACAGCAACCACCCACCAATGGAGCCTTTGATGTCGGACACACAATGAATTTTCCACTTGCACCAAAACAGTGTATTATAATAGAATTGCTATAAAAAATTAAGTCAAGGCCGCACATCTATAACTTTATATGTTTTGATACAGCAATAAATGTTATTTCATTTTGCCAAAGCTACTATTCAAAAATTTTAAAGTTTTGTTTTTCAGCTAATTTGAAATGATGTAGTGTTTTTAATCAATCAATTAAGATTTAATAGTCATCACAGTGATGTCATATTTGCTTTTATATATCATTAATGAACTGAAAAATATAGGTCTGTAATTTGCGTCAGATGTTTACTATGAACCGGGTTCTATATTGCAGAGGCACTTGTGCCAGTAGTAGTTGTTCGCGAATTCCTTCCATTTTTCATAATATATTTAATATGTTTACAGTTATAAACAAGTTGCATCTATGAGTAATGTAACGGTCATTATGCACTTGTGCTTGAAAATAATAAGATTTCGAAAGATATGTGGGCTTTTTGAAACAGTGGTAATGGTTAAATCCAATAAAGTAAATAAATCAAATGTATTTGTAACTGCATCATAAATCATAGTAATCTTATTTAAGAAAAATAAATAATATTAGAATAATAGTTAATCTAAAGTCCTATTTTAGGCTTGCTACAGACTATGAGTGAATTCGGATTTCGTAATTTCCGTTGCGTGGTTTGTGAGGAATTCGTGAATACTGTGTAGGGTCTTGTCCGTTAAAAATCCATTCATAAAAACCCTACACACTATGTACGAGTTCCATACAAATCACGAATCGTGAATTTAGGCATAAGGCGAATTTTATTCAGCATGGGTTTACTTGAAGGCCAACTGCATTCTATTGTAAGCTCATGACGTCAAAGCAACAATTCGGTCTGTCAATTTTAGAGCACTCATATTGGGGCGGTTTTAATTTTTGGTTTCTTTACTTTACAATCAAAACATAACCTGACTTAAGTGTGATGTAAATATACGTTTAGAACGAGAAAAGGTAGAAAGTAGTTACAATGGAGTAAAATTTACAGTTTTTCTGACTTCCTGCGAAATTGCCAACGTTGAAAATAGTAAGTAAAAGCATTGTATAAATAAATATAGTAATATATTTTACGTACTCAAACTGTGAATCAGTGAAATGAGACGAATGATGTTGTCGCCATCTATCGTTTGTATCTATTACTAAATTTATTCTAGCAATTTTCCCTCTGTAATAATACTACATGCCGACACTTGATCAAGAATGGTAGAGGAAGTTAGACATAGATGGCTCTGAACTCAATTAGATGAATCAGGGAAATACCGTTGCCGTTATCGGGTCAATGTTGCCAGACCTACGGATTAATCTGTAAATCAATCAGATTTCTGTTATGTACGGATTCACGGATTATTTTCTCAATAAAAACTTTAAAATCCATATGGATTTTTAAGTTTTACAACTTATAAATATTAAATATCCAAATAGTTAATTTGTACTAATATGTATCTATTTGAGAAACTACTGGATGCTTATACATAATGCTTCATGTGAACGGATGTTGTCACCATTTAATTTCATAAGTTTAAAACAGAACAGCGGTTTATTTACTAAAATAATAGTACATTTAATACAAACAAAAAATTATATAGATAAAGATAGCTGCTGAAATTATACTGCAGGTATTTTTGTAGGGCTATTCATTCTATTGTTTAATTATATCAACATATTTAAACTTAAGTGAAACATGTTTTTACTAATCTACGAATTTTCTACGAATATCTTGTTGGAGTTGGATATCTACGGATTTCATAATTTCTGATGTGACAACATTGTCGGTATACACACGACAGACAATAGCATGGTACGACTCCCACCAACAAAAAAAACTGAAAAAACTTTATGGCCTCCCCCTCCAGCTTTTTTTGTAGGGTTTCGTTAGTATATACCTAATAATATGTTATTTATATGTATGTAGAAAGTCATAGAGGATACAATTTTGTAAATTTTAACGTTTGCGTATATTATAATTGTGGCAAATCAAAAGTAAAACATTCAAATTTAATATTGTATAATCGTTTTCCATCCCAAAGAAATCGCGGAGAAGATATATTAATTATATTATATTATTATTATATAAAAAGGGGATTGAAAACTGTGGTAGGTATTTTCTAAATATTTAACAGTAATAATATGAGATACGTATGTCGTCCAATATTTTTGATATAACCAAGAAAACCAGTCTAGTCATAGTAATAAATAAATATACACTTTTTATGACCTTCAATTTAATGTGTTTTTTGGCATAACTTATATATATTTAATCTGCGAACTGGACTTTAATTGAATGTCACAAAATATTATTTCCAGTTGAATTCGATTGCAGTCGCCAACTTCTAGTTTGAATTAGCTATCTATTTGTAAATGAACTTAAATTGATATTATTTTTACAGTAAGCAATAACATACCTTAAATTTGCAGTTTAATTTTCAATAAAGGTGCTTTCAATTATTTATATAGGTACCTATACTTATAGCCGAATTTGTTGTCAATTTATGTCTAAATAATTGATGGGTATATACCGTGGTGGGAATATAAATTGTCACTGATATAGCAATTTTCATTGCTTGCTGTCATAATTGCGCAGATATATGATTTGATGTTTTGAAAACACACAGACAGGTAATAATAATTCTGAGCAAAAATATGATGCATTCACTTAATTTTAACAAAAATCCTAATTTACACAGAAAGCAAGATATAAATAGGTATAGGAGTGTGTAATATCATTTGTGTGTATCAATTTATATGGATTAACAGATTGCAGAATTTAATGCACTAGAAAATGTAAAAATATATGCAGCTTGTATGAAATTAAGCCATCTATAAAACATTGCTAGTAAGCTTAAATATTCCTTTATAAAAATTATATATTTTATAAAAATTATTTTTCCATTTCATTCGATATAACTAATTTCAGTCAGTGATGAGAAATTATTTTTCGAAATATTGTAAACATTTTGAAAACGATACAACATACTTGATTACAATACAAGGAATCAAATTTTCTGAAAAAATAATCACTACAATCATGAAAATTTCTAACGGTCCATCGCTATGAATCAGCCAATATCAATTTCTTTGTGCTCGCTACAAGTACCGGCAATTTTCAGGTACACTGCGAATGCGCGCTAGATATTTGCGAGCCACCAGCAAACACGTCCAAATTGACCTATTATGTTACAGTGCCTGTACCCGGCTTTAAGGTTTTGATTATCTACATCTACATAGCAAATATCACTGATTCACAGATACAAGGCTACTATGATTTTTTAAAATGTGGCTATGTTTTTCTAATTTGCTCAGTAAAAATAAATTTACCAGCAACAAAAGTAATAAACAAATTGTCGATACAATGTCGGATTTACTGGATCGGAATGGCGCAATTGTGATAAGCCCCACTGCCAGGGGCCAGTTAGTAATGTCTACTAAGTAGCTGTCTGGCGCATATTTCAAAAATAAATTTAAAATGACAAAATTTGTTTGTAATATTGAGTTTAATTTTAAATGGTTATTTTTCATTTTTTCTTGTTGTCATATTAATCTGTATTGTGTTTCATGCCGTTTTATAAAAATAACATAACTAATTACTTTTTAAATTAATAATTCGTTAGAATTTATGTACTGATTTGGAAGTTCAACAAATACGTTAAACACAGTTTTCTATAAAATGGTGCATTTTGGCGACATGCAACAAGTATAACTTTTTTAAAACTATTGGAAGGCTGTTTCAATTCAATTCAATTACCCAACTAATGAGAAAAGTATCGTAAGTTATATCTTAGGGCTATAACTTCTTAAGGTGGTCGTATTTCTCGCCTTAAAATGATCACATTTGTGGCGTTCTTTAGGTGCAGAAATCTCGAAAAATAAAATACGTAGGTAGAGCAAAAGTAATACAAATAAAATTATTGTTGTTTTGTTTATCAAGAAAAAAAAACAGAACCCACAGCGCATGAATGTTGTGTAATTAAGCTATAAGTCCGAAAATTAGTTAATTTTATTTTATTGATAAGACCGGCTTTTTCGCAAGGGGGCGGTTGGCCCCAAACGACGCCTTTAAAAATTTAAAACCGAGACTCGTGGCCCGGTGTTGTCACCGGGCCACGAGTCTATTCCCGCGTGGGGATAGAATCTCGTGCATATCTCCACATATCTCGGGTTAACCAGCACCAGCACACCAGCAGCGAGTCGCGAGACGATAAACGGCGTACGACGCCGACGGAGAGACATTTCTGGCTCTGGTTAGGTATTTACTTATTCTGGTAAAATAATCATATTTTTGTTATATGTTTTTCTGCGGTAGATTATTTGTTTACAAAGCTATTATTTCATATTGATGACTATTCAACTGATAACATAATGTAAATGTAATTATTGTAATTATACTGTAGTTCTGTTATAGACCTACATTATTTTTATATTTCGGTCACACTCATTTGAAACTACATATATTATACTGGAGAAAACCGCACTCAGATTGGAAATAGAAAAATCGCTAATCATTTTTTTGGATTTTAGTGCTTCGAAAAATTTCGAAGGGTCTTGAAATTTTAATTTTCATTTTGAAATTTAGCACTAGAGTAGAGTTAGAGAGGCTCATCACTGAAAAAAAATCTTTTTAATCGCCCAACAAATACAATTTTTGTTCCGCTTTCAAATGGGTCATTCTGTATAATATAAATATAAAAAAATTCTATGCAGCCCCCTCATAAATACCTAAACGCATTTGTGCCCTTGACCACTTTACACTCTACCACTTTCGCTGTAGAATCTTATATAATGGATGCGTGGTGATGACAAGACCGTTCGTAAGCTGTCCCTATGAAAGCAATCTGAATTTAAATGAAATTTTGTATACCGAAATAATCTTCTCAATAATTTCGTTATGTCTTGAAATAGTAGAAACCTATTTATTAAGAGAATGTTTCGCTTCTTGGGTCTAGATGGCGCGGAATAAAATATCTATAAATCTATTTAAATTTATAAATAAGTAGATTTGGAACATGAGGCCCCCTCTGGTAGAAAATATACTAATTAATAAGTTCTCAATATTCCAAACAAAGGAAATATATTACTATATTTATTTATACAATGGTAAAAGTATGCAAAAAAACTTGTGCTACTAGTTCCAACACAGTAACATATCAAGTTTAATTTTTTTTACTGGAGGCGCCACCATCACTAGCAATTAACAAATAAACGTAAAACGTCTATTATAGTTATATATTTTTGGCAAAACGTGTGTAAAAAGCAGAAACACAGAACCAATGCATTCAATTGGCAATAATGATGACGTCATGAATTTAGAACCACTGTCAAAAAATCTGTCAATTTTATGCCAACCGAAATCTGAACCGGAGGTGAATAAAATTCGCCTATAGTCTGTAGCAAGCATTATTATAATACACAGACTGTGTGAATTAAACCTTGATAACATAAGATAATATTTGTAACTGAGCCATATTTTTCTGACGTCAGTAACAAATGTATAACCCGACAAAAGATGTCGCTAATGCTTACATGATTTTATTTATTCATTTTATTAGATGTTGTTTCTATGCAAGTTTATAAATTTGGACTGCTTTAAATATATTTCACCTGGTTTTTGCCTACTGGTGTACGTATCTACTTTTAGTTACATTTTTGTTTAATACAGAAAACATTCTATAGAATTTTAGCAAAATGAAATTTGTCTTTTTTTATAGACAAATACGAATCAATCATTTGCACATATCACGAGAAGTAGCTAAAATATACATTACTTTGATACTGTATGTACTGGAAGTATTCTAATATAATATTTTTCTTTACAGGTAAGCTGAAAATATGTTAATAAAACACCTGCCAGCGATGACTGAAAGAGAAATGTACGTAAGGTTGTATTTAAATTTGCATGAGGAATAAATTCACTGACCTTGTTTTCGAATAGAGCATAACATATTTACTAACCTTCAGATATCCCTATTAAAATATACACCAAAGTAATAATTAAATAATTTCGGCACACTTTTTATCATACAAAGTTTTGTGTTTAACGACATTAAATGCTATTTGATATTTTGATTATATATTATATTCTTGCATAATCTCAAGCATTCCTATTATTTATTTTTCTACGTTCATGCAAAAGTCAAAACTTTATTGAACTATATTTAGTGGAAAAAGTGGTTCTTTATTGCACTAGTGCGATAAAATGTTTATTGCATTCATCTGTCATTCTACTACAGCGTTTTGTCATCATGACTATCATAAACGTTCAAATCGACGTTATATTTACCTACACTTAGTGTCATCTAGATAAAACATTTTTTGGTTTTTGCATAAACGTAGAAAAAATATTGTATGCAACTCGTACAAAAAGTATTTATTGCACTCTACGTGTCACGTCGCGTGCAATAAACACTTACTTTTTGTACTTGTTACATAAATAACTATTATATTTGCAATATTACACCATTTAATATTTTTTATAAAACGGTTATAGTCTAACTCATGGTATAGTTATTAAAATCATTTATCTTTGTCGAAAATACCATTTCAAGGGTAGACCTTTAAATTGTAATATATCTGAACAGTTGGTTGTTCAAGATTTTGAATAATAACCCATAATAGCAGAGCCAGGAGTTTTCAGCGAATGCCTATATCTTAGAACTAAGACCATGAATCTTTACTATATTATTAATGTTTTTACAAATCTGGTCAGTTTGGCAGTGTATTTAGCCAAGTATTCCTTTGAATTTTTGTACATTATGATGCCAGTACGTGAAATTTCTGTGTTTACCCGAGCAAGAAGGACTGCTTTCCTAATCTAATCTAATTGAAAACATGTGGGATTTCGTTGCTAGAGCCATTCATGATCATATTCCTCCACCTCAGATTGCAGATCAGTTAGTCGTGGCGGCAGAAGAGGAATGGAATAATATTCCGTAAGAGATCGTTAACCGCTTGATTGTCTCAATGCACAGACGGATCAATATGCTATTGGAACGTGGTGGAGCTCATACCGACTTTTAGTCAAGTAGATAACTTGCTTTGTTTCTTCTTTTTGATTTAATAAATTTTGTCAAAAATGTCACACATTTGCTGGTTTTTAATTTTCTAAGTACTCAGTTTATCGAACATATTCTTTTCACAAAATAAAAGATTCAGAAAACAATATACTTTTATAAATGTATTTGGTTTTTCTGACAAAAAGATTTCTTTAACAAGAATGAAGGGGGTCCAAGACTTTTGACGTTGTGTATATAGGAACTGCATAGTCAGGAAACTAAATGGGAGCAGCATATTCGAAGATTGATTGAGCTAAATAATATTATCTTGATTATTGGAACAATCTCTAGTGTAAGGTTGTAAATCTATAAGACTTATACGCTTCAGATATTATTTTTTCACCGTGTGAATTGAAGGATAATTGAAAAAAGCAACACCAAGATCGTGAAAAGTATTAAGTTGAGTTAGAGAAATTATTCTCCAACATTTTACAGTTTTGACGAATCATAGGAAGTCTATTTAATCGGCTGAGATCAATTATCTCATAACATCTGTAGTCAATTTGATGTAGAAATATTACACAAAATTCTTTCGTGAGTTCACCGTTTTTGTGTTGAAATCATTGAGTAGCTTTCAGCATATTTACATTCTATTTCTTCACTGTGATTAGTAAAGCGTTGTAATTCCCACTATTTTCACCATTTGTTTGTATTCTAATGGCTTTTTCCACCTGTCTCCTTTCATTTTCCAGCTTACACGTAATCTGTTTCCACTTATTAGACTCCATGATATATGTCTTAACATTTGAAATTTTCGTCTCCTACTGTTTTTTGATGGCTTCACAATCTGCTCTTCCCGTAGATACAATATATTACATATTACATTACGTTGTTAAGACGACCTTGATTTAGATGCTTATCGGAAAAGTATTTTTAAAAATACAGACGTTAACATTCTATATTTAGACATCCTAGTGACTTATATTTTTAAGGTGTATTGAGACACATTCGTATATCATTCGGATTTATATGTCTACATCGTTGTAAAAAAAGAAATGACTAGTAAATTTGGCAGTATTTACTATAGTTGTTTAGTTTGTTCTAACAGATTTTATATGATTTAAATTTAGATGATACATATTGCCCCCTAAGTTCAAGGATACATTAAAATAATTCGGTACACAGCTATATCGCTTTTTGAGTTTGTGAATATGTCACAGTTATTTACTACGGGTTGTAAAAGTCATATTTTATAATATTAACTTTTGTGCTTATTTTAAGTTAACAGTATATTGCTGCATTCTATATGAGTTTTACTTTACTAACAATATTCTAAAGTACCGATTACGCGACAGAGCATATGAAATATTGAACATTCCTTAGAAGATAATTTCGTGAGAATTCTGTTACCTTATTATTTTTTATACTAGAAACAGATTACAACATAATTGCATGATTTTTACTTAATCCGAATATTATAACTCTGAAATTGAAACAACTGTGAGTGATTTAATATAGTTTAGATTAGGATATCATATAGTAAATTTTACAAAAGTTGTTGTTTGTATTTACTGTAATATTTTGTATCTGTATTGCACTATTTATATTGTGTTTTATTTTGTTTTACAACTACTACATTCGATAGATAATAACACCGGCACACAAACAAATAAAGTAACATGTGCGGTGAACAACCACACCATACACATATCTTTTTGGGTCGCTGAATCTAAATCCGCAGTCGGTTTGACCCCATCACGTTAGCGTTCATCACTTACCTCAAAACAATGTCTAAAATCGTCGGTTTTGACTTGCTTAAAGACTATAGTGCGAAACAGAGGATAAAAATGTTATTTTATATTAGAAAAATATAAGCAACACAAGCCCCCCGACCCCGTAATCATATAACCTCAAACCTCAAAATATTTATTATAAAAATTTGTAACTTTCTGAAATCTGTCTATGGTTTTTGGATATGATAAATTTGCTACAAAGGAAAATATGGGTTTTTGCTGCAACAATGTTGGGAAGATTGAGCTACCTGTGTTAGGGAGGCACCATAAATAGCTCTTAAAAAGCCGCATGTCAGAGATCTTGGTCCTATCGCAAGCGAGTCTGCTGCCCTATATAGGTCTTTCCGACTTTGACGAAGTCAATGTCAACTCGTCGTTGTATACACTACAGTATCATCCTCTCACTCTAACGTCCCTTTGCAGGACAGTGCAATTCCGCTGGTTTTGTTATCTTGATAGTTTGAATGATGATTCATTCAGTATCTGTCAAGACAGCAGGCTTTGCCGAGTTGTAATACAAATTTAGTATTACTAGTGTAAGACTCGCTATGATTTGGGATAAGAGTCGATAAACCTACTGTAAAACCAGATTTTAAGGTACACGAATAATGTCTGGATCACTGAAAATTAGCGTAGATCTATGGAAGCCATCGAAATCTACATTTTCTGGAATATCTTGTGATTGCTGCATCATATATAGCGAGATATATAGCGTACATCTTATTCACTGAAAGTTTCCCAAACTTTGTTGATGATCTAGATCTGTTTCCGAAAGTCTCCAGGATTGCGTGCACCGAGATATTTTTATCAATGTGCCTGGATTTTGGATTTATGGGCCAAAAGCTCCTCTGTATCTTATTTGTAATACCCTGATTTCTGTCAGTAGTTTTCTAGGTTAGGTAAGTACATGTTGGTTAGGCTCTGCTAGTTTTCTATTCGTTCTTCGTGATATGTGATTACATAGTTCAACCTCTCACTCATTCAAGTCCACTGGAATATTGGTTGACTATTCGTGGTGAAAATACCTTAGTATTTTGGGAGTTTTACTTCGTTATTTCCAAGTTTCTACATGCAGATCCTTGAGTCATTGAGTAACTGGGTTTTATGTTGATAGTTATGAGGCTCAGTACTTGTCTCAGGGCTTGTCAATACTTCGTATTCCCATTCACACCTGATCATGTCGATGCGTCCTACATTGTCCAACAGCCTTGATCAAGGGTCTTTAGGGTTAATCAATTTTAAGTTATGCGTTTATAGGATGGGAGAGTTATAGGATTGGAGGATCCTAGAGATTAGGGTCATAGTCACGTTACACTAAAATCTTATCATCAGTCAGCTGGGTTCTAGATTTTCCATTTCACCAGATATATTGTTTTCGGGGTTGTCAGTATTCTCTGGTTATATTAGTCGTATATACATACATTTTTACTCCTCTGTTATCTTCAAGTAAAATGAAAATCAACGATTTTAGACCTTTTCTGAGGTTACGGATGAACGTTAACGTGATGGGGTCAAACCGACAACGGATTCGGATTCAGTGATCCAAAAAACATATGGGCATGGTGGTGTTGTCCAGAGCACATTATACTTTATTTTTTTATGTGATGGTGTAATTTATGAACATTAATTTTTCGAAAACTGGTTACTACAAATTTAAAACTATATAATAATAAATATATATTAAGAGTGAATGTCATTCCCGCCAGGGGTAGAAATTGTGTGATTCTTGTCCCTTTCAAAAGTTGGCGGTTTCGGACGTTTTCGTAGGTCTTGTAGCTAGGTAGCAAGTTTTCGTATATTTCAGTAAATGCCAGCCTCGTCACCGTGAACGATTTCGTAATCGCGGCGATGAAGTTAATTTTAATAGAAATAATGGATTGCAGATAACTGACAAATAAACACATCTGACTGACAACAGCAAAAGTTACGGCCTGTAATAGGGTTACTTTGTAGCTAATTTATATTTGGACAGGCCGTAAGTAATTAATTTTATGGAGGATGGTGTCGAAACACCACGAGAATGGGATAATAGTGTAGCAGCTGAGAGATTGTTTACTATTCTGTGTCACACCCGCCAGATATTTTAGAGACTGAATCTGAATCATCTTCAGCGACTGGGTCTGATTCGTATCAGAAATTGCCGGCATCAATTAGGGGCCCAAGTGAAAGAGAACAAATTGCCCACATATTTAATAAACTTCTAACGTTAGCACATTGGTGGTGGCGGTACTATTTTTGTTTATATACGCTTAACATTAACATTGTTCATGGACGTTCAACTGTTCAAAACATTATCTAGGTCAGTGAAAAATATAAGCGTCGGAAAATTGTATCGAATATTGACCTTTGATTTTGGCAAGGGTTTTATTTGATCTGCGGGTACTTTGGGCTGCCATTAAATAACCTTTTTTGAGGAGCCTAAGAATATACAGGGTGATTCAGTCATAATGTCATTAATTTTATGAGGCGATACGGAAAAATAGATGTAATACGTTAAAAAAATGATACCGATTCATACAACTTCGAAGCCAACTTGTCAAAATTTAATAATTTTAGCTAGTATTACACATTTTAATTAAATTTGACTACGTACTATCTATTACCATGATAATGAAAACGAATTTAAAACGATTTATGTCAAACTGCTGAAGTATTTGTAAGGAAATCTACTTTCAACTTTTGGCATAAGTTCCACTCACCAATAAAAATGTAACGAAATGTTGTCATTATTATTACAGTAACTTGTACGTCTGTATCTCGATGAAGTCGAGGGAAGTGCAAATATGCAACCAACAGTACAATCCCAAAGTTAGAACAAATCTGTAAACGTTGCCTACCATTTTTCGTAATAGTAATAGTTTTCGTGTAATACCCAGATGTGCTCCAGACCTTGCTCTGGGATATTTGCAATCGCCTTGAAAGTGTTCTTGTTGAACAAGTGGTTTTCTAACTTTGCGTGGGTGTATTTGAAATTATATTTTGTATATTCGAACTTTATTTAGTGTTTTAACTTTTTTATAAAATGCGGTGTGCTGTTTTGATTATAAATTTTGGAATGTAGATTCAAACAGGTAAATACATGCTTTATTTATTTTCTTTTAATGAAAGTTGACTTCGGGAAGAGTCAAGCTTGTACCTACTTAGCCAAACATTTTGCATGGTTTCGTTAATGCTATTGTTAAAATTAGTTATAAGAAAATTCAGCATGTTCCTTTATTTTCTTTGATTTTATTGATTGAGTACATATACGTATTAACATTAGCGGATAATAGTCTATGAAGGAACACAAACATTTAGCCGTGATGTGGCAACGCAGGTATGATGTTGCTCTTTTCACCGTTTGACATGTGATCTTGTGACTAACAATCAAGTCCAGTTTTTTTCGGTTTTTTGTCTCTGAGACCTTCCGAATACGTGGTTATAATTAATTACACTATAATTAAATCACCCTGTATTTATTATTTTAAATATTTTTTATATGGAATGAATAGTCATACTTGTAAGAAAGATTTGAACAACGTTTTATATTGGACCTGTGCGCTAAACTTATTTTTTTCGTTCGAAAATCGTTCGTCTACAAATATTCTCATATCTCTTGACGGTGATATACCTAAACCTTCTTAAATAATTCAATTAGGACACGAATTGACGTACGAGTAGGTTTTTAACAAACACATATGATGGAAATCATATGGCACGTACAAGTAAATTTGACAGCTTGCATATGTTAAAAAAGTTATTTAAGTGGGTAGTAAGCGTAAACTAATGATTGCATTATGTTATGGATAATATGTGATCAACTGGGATCTATTTTTCAAAAAAATATGGTTGAGCTATACTTAAATGTACTTTGAATTCAGTAGAATTTTCCAGTAATAGATGATTATTGATATATAGAAGTCTTATTCCCGTTCACGTAAACTCTTTCTTATTACGGGAACATTTACTCTTCAACGAGATGTTATGCCGTAGCCTAGATAACTGGTTGCCAGTAACAAAATTAAAACTGTTATTCTTTGACCTGCCCTTATTGTCGGGCTAGGCACTGTGGGGATGCGTTGTCAGCACAGAGTCACCACTTAAGATGTCGACAGTGAAGAAAGGCGGAACGGTTACAAACATGGGATACGACCAGTTGCAGTCAATATGATCTTGATCTTCCAAGATCGACCAAGACATTAAAGAAATTCTTGTGTTTTGCAAAACAAGACAAGACTTTTTCCAATTTTGCAAGATTTATTGTCTCAGCCAACACTACTAGTGGTTCTGTCTCCACAGAGCCTATCTCAAGAACAACAAAGGCAGGTCAAAGGATCTCAACTAAGGCTAGGAATGTGTGCATTAATTATGTTACTGGCAGCGATCAGTTACTTAGCGGCATAGTAACTCGGATTTAATATTAGTTATAACTACTGTATAACCTCTACGTTGACTTAGCTTTGAAAGTGGTTCCCGTCACGTTGAATAACAAGCTTTAATGTCACTACTTGATTACGCAACAAATGTACTTCAAACAACAAATAACTGTCAAATCTTTATTTTGATGTTTCAGTTATTCACGTTCAACTTCTCGACAGAAACTGAACGGAGTAGGAGAAACCGATCCGCTTATATATATTTTTAGGATTCTCGAAGTTTCCTAGGCCCTTGAGAACGCATCTGGAACCAAATCGAATATAGCCTGAAATATTCTAGAAAATGTCAAAATAAAGATATTACAAAGATTTTAAACTAAACAGGAACATAATTAACAAACTACGAAGGTAGATAGACTTCCGTAAAAATACACTATTTTTGAAAAGGATAACAAAACTTTCAAAACATCTTCAAAACCGAACTAGTTTAATGTGCACAATTTATAACTCATTTGTTTGCAATTTATTTTCATATAGGGGCAATGAGCAATCTCATTACTTCCGTATACAACGACTGTAGCAGTCGAAGAAAGGTACGCGTGTTATTTTTAGTATACTTAGTACCTACATGTGTATGTTTAATAATTGTAGTACCGCATAATGTCGGAAACAGAATGATGCACATACGGTAGTGTAAAATTATTTTCAGCATCACTCAACACCGTATTGTCTTTTTCCTAAAATCTCTGTTTAAAAAATATTTATGATAAAGAGAACACAGAACTCAAAATTAAATAGATTTGATTATTTTGAGAACGAAATATTACAGCATATATATCTATGGAGGTTCTCAAATCTCAATCTGTAATTTATTTTTCGTGACTTATTAATGATTATTATACATTTATAATGAAAAATAAGAACTGGAATTATTCTATTTCAAAATAATAAATCTGAACGAGTTGTGTGTTGCGAAGCGAACAAGCTGCTACATCAAAGAATGCTCTTAATTGATATATTTATGTAACAAAGTGCAAAATAATAGTCCCACGATCGTGAGAAACCTACAACCTCGCGGGAGGAATATAAATACACAATATTTTTCTGCGATCCGTTGTAAAATAGCTAAAAGAAACACATAAAGGTGGTTCCCGGCTTGTCATTCATTTTAGTAATTGTTTTAGACAGACATGTAGGAGTAATGTTTTTTGATAAAACACATCAGCTTTATTTTTGTGACAAATCAAAATTTGTTTTGTATGGGTTCACGTCAATTTACGAGTAGTAGAGTACTTTTTTGTTGCCTAAAATTTCATTATAATGTTTTGTAAGATTTTTCATCATAAATGTCATATAGCAGTGCTGATATCGACCCCTTTGGGACTCTTGGACCTCTTTTTGCAGTATTCCGATATAAATCATTAATGCAAATTAGATTATGAAACATGTTTTGAATATTTTTCATTGACTTTTGAAAATTTATATAACGATTGATTAATTTTACAGCGCCTTCCACACTGAATTAAAAACAAAAAATCGGTAAATATACTTTTAAATACCTTTAAGAATATTAAATTCATTAATTACACAATATAAAAATATGGATATTGTCCTTTTACTGTATGTTTTGTTGGTTTCTTTAAACATTATTTTTACTTGACGTTTGAATGAAGATATTCATTGTCAATTTCGTTGCTTAACTTTAGAATATTGTAGAGGAACGTCTGAATCTTCAACAACCTTTAGTATACTTTCAAGAAAGATCAATAAATTGCTTTCATTCGTAGTAATTTTACCTCACTTTCGAATTACGTATTGTGAAAGTTTTATTCTCTTATCGGTTCTTTATTTCATAGATATTTTCTTTGCAGTAGAATTGTTTGCTTAACTTCCTAATTTTATATCGGGGGATATTGACAGTACATTTCAGTATAGATTTGAATGTTTTTTACTGCAACCATTGTCGTTTTCTTCACATTGGTAGTTTTTATTTAATCATGAAGATGACCATGTACAATGCCTTTGATGTACATTAAAGACAGATTTTTTTTTAATATTTATTTCCAAATGGATATCGCTCTTTTTATTTCAGTCATTACCATTGTCCTTCACATTAGAATTTCTGCTCAACTTTCAAATTTTGAAGAAATTAGCATCTTCAGTGCCTTTCAGTATAAATTAATGAGGAATGTGTTTTATAATATTTATTTCCATTTGTTTCATTAAATTGTTTTCGTTGCGATTTCTTTCATATTAATTTTTTTACCCAAGATTAGAATTTTGAAGACGAGAACATGTACTTTCGTATAAACGAAGACTGAGGAATATGCTTTTTAACACTTTTATTTCAAGTAATTACTAATTCATTCATTCATTTTCGTTACTTTTAGTGGTAGTTCTTCCCATTTTTCGATTTTTTTTTATAGTACCTTTGATTGTAAATTAAAGATGAGGAATGTGATATTTTACCCAAATAGATACTGTTTTCTGAGAACATCGACTCTAAACTGGCAAAGCGTTTAACATTTGTTGTACTCTTTTATTCATTAATTTCCATCACATTGGATGTTTTGGCTCAACTTTCGAATTTTGTAGAGAGTAGCGTCTTCAGTGCCTTTCAGTCTAAATGTGTTTTTTATTAATTATTCCCACTTATTCCGTTAATTTGATTTCCTTGCGATTTTTTTCAAATTAAAGTTATTATAAAAAAAATATATATGTTTCGAATTTTGCAGAGAATAGCATATGCACCGCCTTTTAATATAAACGAAGAATGAGGAATATACTTTTTATTTCAAGAGAATGCTAATTCTTTATTCATTCATTTTCGTTACTTTTATTTTTAGTTTTTCCCATTCCGAGAATTTTGTAGAAAACAGCATCTACTGTACCTTTGACTGTAAATTAAAGATGACGAATGTGATATTATAATACTCAAATGCATAGTATTTTCTGAGAACATCGACCCTAAATTTACAACGCGTTTAATTTTTTTTATTAGGTAATTCGTTTCCATCACATTGGAGGTTTTGGCTCAACTTTCGAATTTTGTAAATAGTAGCGTCTTCAGTGCCTTTCAGTGTAAATTAATGAGGAATGTGTTTTTTTAATATTTATTTCCATTTGTTCCATTAAATTGTTTTCGTTGCGATTTCTTTCAATTAAATTTATTGCCCATGTGTCGAATTTTGCAGAGAAGAGCATATGCAGTCAGTGCCGTTTAGTATCAACGAAAAATAAATAATTTACTTTTTACCGCACAGTAAACTTTAATTCTTTATTCATTCATTTTCGTGACTTTTAGTGGTGGTTTTTCCCATTTCTCAAATTTTGTAGAAAACGGCATCTACAGTACTTTTGCCTGTAAACTAAAGATGAACATCGACTCTAGACTGACGACGCGTTTAACTTTTTTTTTGCAGTCTCTTATTCATTTATAGTAATTTCCGCATTGGATGTTTTCGCTCAACTTTCGAATTTTGTAGAGAGTAGTATCTCCAGTGCCTTTATGTGTAATTAAGTTAAGGATGGGTAATGTATATTTCCAAATGGATATCAGTTTTTGATTTATTCATGAACGTGTCACTCGCATCGGATTTTTTGCCCAACTTTCGAATTTGGGGCCGATGCATAGGAGCACGTTTAGCGAATTGAAGTACGCGGCCGGGCGTGAAGTGGTAAACGTGCGTGGTGGAAGTGCACCATAGCCACTACACTGCCGCCCACGTCCCGTCCATTTGTTATTTTCCTCCTCGACAAGCGTACACAAGTTGTGATGAGTATGCGGCCGGTTCCAGGGGCCACTGATACTATTTTTATATAGCGTGTGCGAGGGAGTGCAGCTCTCGGTCCTGCCAACTGCCAACTGGCCCCACGGTGCGCTCATAACCGCTCGCTGCACGCCGCAGACTGGACGTCACCTGCATTACTCAACGGGCTAATTGACGAGTAATCGCGCTGGTGTGTCTCAAACCCATTGTACTCGTGCTAGATTTAATCACAGTATGAATCAGTTTAATTCGTGCGATCTAACTGCACCGTTTGTAGGGGCCCGGTTCTATTCATTATCTATCAGATGGGATTTATCTGTCTGCAGGCGGATGTTCGATATGTTCCATCAGATTTTCGAGGCTAATAGCGAAATATATTTTTACGTGTTGCCTACAATTCAAATCCCAAAGACGCCAGATTGTTGTTACAGGTGCAAACGCCTTCAGCAACTTTTTCTTTCACAAGAAGCAACAACTTAATTTATATATGAAGCTGTTTATACCTAGGCCATTTAGGACCAGATATGCGTTATTGTTTTCCCCGTCCCCTTTCCGTCGCTGTACCACTTCTTATAGTTAGCCTTACTTCCTACTAATTTATCTAAACTAACTAAACTGCTCTTGCATCTCCCATTCTAGATGCTCTAGCCACTACACTCTTCTAAATTTTACAACTTCATCAATTTTTGATGCCTGGTATATATTTCCTTATTATTTCTCCTTACATAGGTCTCCTCCATCTTCTTGTCTTCTTCTTAAGATCTTCCTTTTCTCACCTCAACAGAGGTTTTCACTTGGTTTCTTATTGAGATTCATTGTTTTCTTTTTTGACGGATTTTAAAA
Organism: Monochamus alternatus; assembly: GCA_037114965.1. Classification (NCBI taxonomy): domain Eukaryota; kingdom Metazoa; phylum Arthropoda; class Insecta; order Coleoptera; family Cerambycidae; genus Monochamus; species Monochamus alternatus. The sequence goes on from CM073426.1 coordinate 114,660,192, forward strand.
ATTGTTGTACCACAAAATTCAGAAAAAAATCCTTTATTAAAAAATCAATAGGGCTCACCCTCTTTACATTTGAAAAAAAATGAGTTTTTAAGGAAATACAATATCGAAATTTTTAGTGGTAATGCTAAAAAATGTGCAAAAATATTCAAATTTAGAATGTTTCCCATAATTACAAACAAAAAAGAAAACAATTTCTGCCAGTCGCGGCTTTCTAGTTTTATTTTTAAAAATTAAAAAAAAATACTTACATCCAGAAAATGTGTCAGAAAATTGGTCCTACCATACGTAAAATGATCCGCTGATTCCAAAAATGTCAAAAAATACAGGGTGTCGCATTTAAAAATATAAATTTACGGTCAATTCCAGTCAAACCGGAAATGTCATGAAATCCGAAATGACCTCAAAGAATTCATGGCACCATAAACCCACCCAATTTCAAATTTTTATCAGCAGTCATAAAAAAGTTACAACGTGTTCTCACTTTCCATTGTCACCCTGTATATCGCATTTGTAAATCAACGATTTTATCACAGCACATGAAAAGCCATAGCGCTTCTAATGGTGTATGTTGTATATTTAATATAGGTATAGTAAATGTGCCACTAGCTAAGCATTATGTATTGTAAAACTTTATTTTCTATGTGCCGCTTGTTAGTGTAGAGATTCCATTTTACTTTTTGTATTTCTTTTTATGTATTCGTGTTTGTAGATATATACCGATATTTTTATAGAATAAATATATATAAAATAGCAGCTTTGAGTATTATTACCAAAAAATACTAAATTATTACACTGGCGCAGTCGGTATTTAAATAAATAAATAAATCAATAAATATGTCAGTCGGAAAGTTAGAACCATTTTCAAGAGAGAAGAATTGGTCAACATACATTTCCCGTTTAAATCAGTATTTTAAAGCTAACGCAGTTACCGAAGACCTGAAAACTGCTATTCTAATAACCGCAGTAGGGGATGAAACGTTTGAATTGATGGTAGATCTATGCAGCCCAAAGAAACCTGAAGATTATAAATATGACAATTTGGTACAAGTAGTTAAAGACCATTTGCAGCCCACACCATCAGAAATTGCCGAACGCTACATTTTTAGGCAAAGGAAGCAAAACGAGGGTGAGTCCTTTTCAACTTATGTTGCAGCTTTAAAAAAACTGGCCAAAAGTTGTAATTATGGAACAATTTTGGAGGAGCAGTTACGAGACCAGCTAGTTTTTGGACTGAGAAATGATAATATTAGGCAGCACCTTTTTGCAGAAAAAAATTTAACTTATAAGAAGGCATACGAACTGGCAATAAACTTGGAGGCAGCAGAAAAAAATTCTGGATTGATAGAGCCCGCAGCAGTAAAGAAACTATCATCTTATCATAAACCAGGTAAAAGTCAAAGTGCAAAAGACTTTAATAAACGTTTTAATAAAGATAAAAACATTACTATCCCTAGTGCTTGTATTCATTGTGGAAAAAATAACCACGAAAGTAATCAATGTTATTTTAAGAATGCTTTGTGCCATAAATGTGAGGCTAAAGGTCATATCAGTGCGATTTGCAAAAAACAACATTCCAAACTTTTTACTAAAAATAAAAAAAACTATAAATTTACTAAGTATGTAGCTGGTGTTCAAGATAACAATTCTGATTATGACGACCTTGATTTTTATAATATTTCGTCTATTAAGGATAAACCTATTAAAGTAAAATTATGTGTAAATAATAAATTACTGTGTATGGAATGTGACACAGGTTCGCCTGTTTCTGTAATATCTGAAAATTTTTATTTGAATAATTTTTCTGATGTAGTATTACATAATTGTACCATGAACTTGAAATCGTATGCAGGAGATGTGTTGGATACTGTAGGTTTTATATACGTGACTGTTGCGTATAAAAAACTTACTAAAAAGTTAAAATTAGTGGTAGTAAAAAATGGAGGCCCTCCATTGTTTGGTCGTGAATGGATAACAGATTTACATATTTCAGTTGATGATTTATTGAGAGTAAATACTTTAGCACAAACTGATAATATAGATTACGATATATTAAATGTTTCGGACGTTCTAAAGAATAAATTTCCTGACGTTTTCAAAGCGGGTTTAGGTAAATTTAATAAAACTAAAGCTAAATTGTATCTAAAAGAGGATGCAATTCCTGTTTTTTGTCGACCCAGAAATATACCAATGGCTTTAAAAGAGAAAGTAGAGAAAGAATTAGATAATTTAGTAAAAAATAATATTTTAACACCGGTGCAGTTTAGTGACTGGGCTACACCTATTGTACCAGTTTTAAAAAAACATTGTGACGAAGTCAGAATTTGTGGGGATTTCAAGATTACGTTAAACCCAATGTTACATGTAGATACTTACCCTATCCCAAAAATTGATAATCTTTTTGCTGTTCTAAAAGCAGGGAAGTATTTCAGTAAAATTGATCTCTCTCAAGCTTACGCGCAAGTAGAATTAGAGGAAGAGTCAAAAAAATTAACTACTTTAAATACACACAAGGGTCTTTTTCAAATGAATAGACTACCATATGGTGTCTCTTCGAGCCCCGGTATTTTTCAGAGATTAATCGAGCAAGTTTTTGCAGGTATGAATAATGTGGTAACTTTTCTTGATGACATATTGATTACGGGGTCATCAAAGGAACATCACATGGAAAATTTAATGTTAGTTTTTAACAAATTGCAAGACTGTGGACTACGAGTTAAATTAAGTAAATGTTTATTTTTTCAAAATAAAATAAATTTCTTGGGTCACTGTATAGATAAGGAGGGTTTGCATACCGCCGAAGATAAAGTTAAAGCCATATTGGAGGCACCCACCCCAGAAAATATTACTCAACTTAAATCGTTTTTAGGATTAGTTAATTTTTATGGTAAATTTATTGAAAATTTAAGTCATAAGTTACATTATTTGCACATTCTGTTAAGGAAAAACGTTAAATGGTTTTGGGGTAGTAGACAAAAAGATGCTTTTGTAGCTATAAAAAAGGAACTGGCATCACCGAAAGTTTTAATTCATTATGATCCGACATTACCAATTATTTTGGCAAGTGACGCAAGTGCTTATGCTGTGGGAGGTGTTATCTCGCACATTTTACCTAACGGGGACATTAGACCCATAGCTTATGCTTCTAGATCGCTTTCAGATTCCGAAAAACTATATAGTCAACTTGACAGAGAAGGACTTGCTATAATTTTTTGTTTAAAAAAATTTCATGACTATCTTTATGCTAGATTTTTCACTTTACTCTGTGATCATAAAGCTTTAATAAATATTTTTGGAGAAAAAAAGGGTATTCCGCAGTATGCTGCAAGTAGATTACAAAGATGGAGTATCATATTAAGTACTTACAATTATGAAATTAAATATGTTAAATCAGAAAATAATTATGCAGATGCGTTATCTAGGTTACCGTTAACGAATAAAACAGAACTTGAACCTGACTTTGCTCATATTTTATATGTATCTGAAAATTTACCTATTGATTATAAAAAAATCGCTCAGTATACTAGAAACGATCCTATTTTAAATAAAGTACGCGGATATTGTTTACATGGCTGGCCTGAAAATAAAATCGAAGAACAGTATAAAGTTTTTTATAATAAAAAAGATCAACTTCATTTAGAACAAGGCTGTATTTTATGGGGATTTAGAATTATTATACCAAAAAAACTTCAGTTAAAAATACTAGAACAAATTCATTTAACACATATGGGAATAAGTAAATGTAAAGCCATGGCTAGGTCTTATATTTGGTGGCCTAACATAGATTCTGACATCGAGCACATGTGTAAAACTTGTAAAATTTGTAATACTATACAAAGTAATCCTCAAAAAACAGTATTGCATCCGTGGCCTTTCGAAAATACGCCGTGGAGTAGAGTACATGTTGATTTTATGGGTCCAATTTTTGGTCATATGTATTTTATTTTAATTGATTCTTTTTCAAAATGGCCTGAAGTTTTAAAAATTAAAAGTACAGATGCAAAAAATGTTATCCGTTTACTTAAAAGTTTGTTCTCACGTTTTGGTTTGCCTACTAAAATGGTATCTGATAACGGTCCCCCTTTTACCTCCCAAGAATTTGAAAATTTCTTAAAAGTAAATGGTATTCGACATTTATTTTCAACGCCTTATCATCCGTCAAGTAATGGACAAGCTGAAAACACAGTCAAAACTTTTAAAATTGCCATAAAAAAAGCATTGTTAGACAATAAAAACTCAGATTCTTTTTTAGAAGATTTTCTTTTCGATTATAGAAATTGTCCTCACTCCACTACGGGGGTGAGCCCAGCTATGAAAATGTTTAATCGTAATTTACGCAATCGATTAGACTTACTAAGACCTAATTTTCAAGATTATGAAAAAAATAAAACAGAATTATCTATCGCGCATTACGGGGGTAAATCAAAAAGTTTTGAAGTAGGTGAACAAGTTTTAATTAAAGATTATAGTAATCCAAGACATCCGAGCTGGAGACAAGGGGAGATAACTGATAGGGAAGGTTCAGTTATTTTCGATGTTAAAACACAAGACGGAAAAGAATGTAGGCGACATTCTGATCAAATACAACCTTTGAGGAAGTCAGGAAAATTTATTCGTAGCGAAACATTACCTGAAAACGCGGAAAATAAAGACAGTATTATACCGGACAATGATTTAACTGAGGTAGTAGACTCTAACCAAATACCAGGGGCTACAGAAAATACTGATAAAGTTTCGAGTTCAAGGTATAATTTGAGAAGTAGACCTTAATGAATTTAGATTATTTTTATTTGTTTTTTGTTGTAATTAAATTATGTTTTCATTTAGGGCGAAGGAAAGTGTTGTATATTTAATATAGGTATAGTAAATGTGCCACTAGCTAAGCATTATGTATTGTAAAACTTTATTTTCTATGTGCCGCTTGTTAGTGTAGAGATTCCATTTTACTTTTTGTATTTCTTTTTATGTATTCGTGTTTGTAGATATATACCGATATTTTTATAGAATAAATATATATAAAATAGCAGCTTTGAGTATTATTACCAAAAAATACTAAATTATTACAGTGTACACCAATTTTTGACAACTTCAAGCCTTTTTTAGAAAAAATTACTTCGAAAGTCGGCGTCTGCATATTTGTACATTAAAAACTTGCTATAAATATATAGTTGGCATAAATTAAACTATAACTGAATATTTTTTGACAGTTCCAATCCTTTTAAATTCGTTTCTAAATAAAATCTCTGGTTTTATTTGGACTTCAGAAGGCAAGATTTTTTAAAATTTGTTATATATTCTCAAATCATGAAAATGACTTATTCTCCATTCTAAGAAAAATCATAAATGCAAATGTTTATTTTAATGAATTGGGTCATTGATATCTTGATTTATACGGGGTGGGATTTATACATGGAAACATATTAGATTTTTCACATCAAAATATTAGGATTTAAGCCAACTTCTTTAATCAAATGTTGTTGATAATAACAAAAATACAGGGTGTCAAAGTTGGAATTTGATAAGCGATTTTTTGTAGTAATAACACTGTCTTTAAATGTATCAATTTAAAAATTTGAGAATAGATGTTTTTGGATGTGAGAAATCTTAATATGTTGTTTATTTCGACGTGTTTCCTAGAGGGCGCCACACCTGCCATATTGTGACGTAAATGTGAGCGTAACTTTTTGTATTAAAAAGTCTTAAATCTACATTGTTATCGAGGGAAAAAAGTATACTCAGCCTCAGAAATTGGTAATTTTCAAGAAAATAGCTTTTCAATAATCAGCTGATAGTTCATCATTGTACAATATTTTAATGTAGTAGGCGCCAAAATTCCTAAAGTAAATTGGATATGTAGATCTACAAGCAATAAAATTTACACTGGTACAAATAACAATCACATCTCTCATATCTGAATAGGAATAATAATTGTCTCAGAATTTCGATTTCATCCAAAACTAGATAAGTACCTTACAGTTAGAAATACTTATTAGCTTTAATATAAATTTTGTGTAATGATTGTTAAAATTTAACTTACTATTGGTGCCTACTGTACTTAAAATTTTGTTCAAGGAACTATGCAGCTGATTGTTGAAAAGCGATTATCTCGAAAATTGGTCAATTTCTAAGACTAATCATATACTTTTTTCTTCAAAAATAATGGAGGTTTAAAATTTTTTCAATAAAAAACTTAATAACGTTAGATTTAGAAGCTCACATTTACCTCACAAATATGACGGATGTGGCGCCCTCTAGGAAATACGTCGAAATAGGAACAGTCTATGGTTTCTCATATCCAAAAACATGTAGTATGTCTCCATCTTATGTAATTTGGTTAGATAATAAAAAAGTTGAATAAAAGAGTTGCATTCCTCCATCTCCATCACATTACGAAAATAATTTCATCCATTGGTAATACTCGAAAGTTAAATATGTTTAAAACAAATTGCACAAGAAATAGAGGACCAGCTGCTTCGTGATGTCAAGCCAATAAAGTGTTTGAAGTTTCCTCGAGAAAAATTGTTTAATTTTTTACTGTCGCCAAGTCTAATCTTTCTAACATAAGCTGTCGACTATTGGCCAGTAGTTGAACCACAGTTATTTTGGATTATGAATATGTACATATAATTTAAATAGGTTAAAAAATAAAGATTCCTTTTTTGTTCAAAGCTTACGCTTCGGTAAATTTATTACCATGTTTAGAGAATCAGCGTTTGCTGAAATTTCATTCTTATTAAATTTACTTATCTAAAGTTTTTGAACGTCCTCGACAATTAAAATTAATTTGAACAACGAAAAAATAGAACCGTTCGAAGAGGGATTCGCCGGCAACTTTTTTTTAGCTGCTGCCCTGCAAAAAGTTTTGGAGGAACACTTAAGTTACTTTCTCAAATTGCTGTAAACAGCTGTGCCCTGAAACAGAAAAGTAATTTTTAAGGTTTTTTTTACAGTAAAGTTATAATGGCATTAGTTCTTTCTAAGTAGTTATTAATTGTTTTAGTTTAGTTTTAACGATGTATGTGTATTTGATCTTAACAGTATATGTTTACATTATATTAAGGCGATATTTAAAAAAGTGGGTTTTTACGAATTTAGTAGGCTTGTATCCGTACTGTAAATATTTACGAGTTTATTCTTGCTAAAAGTATATAGTAGATACGTATTTATATTACACAAATTGTATATATACCGGATAAAATATAGCCTATATACTCCTCTGTAAAACCGTATTTGCTTATTTTAATACACATGAACCTCCTATATTTATTTAGTCCATAAAACAGTGGTGAGAATTAACGATAAATACAAATAAATATTGCTTTATATACCATACGTAGATGCTTTGATTTCATTTCTTTCATACTCCTGTTTCTGATAGTCGTTTACGATACCCAAGTTATATTTCAACAATAGGTATAGTTGCGGCAAGAATTCAGACGATTTACTTCATGCGAACAAATGAATAATTTATTACATTTTCATCAAAATATTTAAGAAACTGCAACTGAGAATAATAAAACTATATACTGTACTAAAAATGTTTGCACTATATATTACACTAAAAAAACAAAAAAATATTGTTTTTAACATGACAAACTAATTATGGTGACAAGTGTGTAACGTTAGTTGTGCCGTAGTCTTCTGAATTTTTGCCCCAACTATATACAACATTAACAACATATAAACTTTCAAAGTATGCAATATGCAGTATGCAATATATACAGCAGTCATATTTTTGGAGCTATTGTTTTATTAAACATAGGAAAATGTGGTTATACATATGTGGTTATAAATAACCTCTTACTTGGAAATACTACCAAAAATAAACTATATTCTTTATTACTTACTCTTCAAATCTATCTGTTTTTGTATAAAAATTATAACAAATATTATATACAGGGTGTATTTAAGTAACATCGAAACAATTTTTTGATGTACATTATTAGTGGCCTTTGTCATAACATTTTTTGAAAAACCCTTTCATGAAAAGTTACGCCCCTCCAAAAATTGTATATCAAGCTAAAGAAATCAAACTTGGTGAACAATATCTGTTAATAAAACTACACTTTTTGAATCATAAAACTTGTGAAAGAGTAAGAACCAGCAACAATAAATTACATTGACATTTGTTTCTACGGATTCCATTGCAAAGAACAGGCCACTAATCTTTCTGCAAAATACACCCGCGTTAAACAGCAAATTTTTTTTTAAACTGTATTGCAATACCTATATACATTTTTCCCCATATATCCTTAACTTTTCGTAAAAACTTGAAGTGATCAAAAAGATAGTAATTGAATGGGGCTTTTTATACTCGCGGCAAGAATTTAGAAGTCTTACGTCATGGCTAAAGTTTGGCAATTGTTTTTATTGTCAATATAATTTTCGATATTTGGTTGCGTTAAAAAACATCTTTTTGCAATTTAGTGCAATATATAATGCAAAGTTTTAGTGTAGTACCTATATAGTTTTTTTACTCTCAGTTGCAGTTTCTTAAATATTTTAAAAATTTATTGAATTATTCATTTGTTCGTATGGAAAGGAAAAAATGTTGTCGAAAAAAATTGATTATTTCAACCACTTGCAAAAATACTTCAGGGTTGGAAAAATTTCAAAAATTGTAGTTTTATTGACAGATGTTTACCAAGTCTGGTTTCTTTAGCAATTTTTTTGGAATTTTTTGAGGGGAGGGTTTTTTCAAAATATTTTATACCAAAGAGCCCTATTAATTTGCATCAGAGAATCGCCGCTTATATTTTTTCGGTGTTATTTAGATAATATAGAAAGAACTTTTGGATACAATAATCATTTCTAAAATTCAGTTCTTAGTAAAATTATGCTTTCAAGGAAAGTTCTATGTGTTTTTTGTTCATAGAATTTTTATTTAGTATCGGAATATTACGTTATTTGGATAGGATGGTTCTAATCGATCTTAAGGTCCTCGCGACGTTAATGTCACACATAGTCTAAAAATTGTAACATAGAACGTCATGCGAAGTATAATGTAATGTTTCGGGTTGTATTAAGTAACGTTCAGATAAACGTTAGTGCAATGGTACTGCAGTTGTACTGTTGTATTGTAATTGTATGGTGTTAAATATTATTTACTCTGTTTACATAAAATTACTGTAGACTTTAAGAAGTTGGGGAATTTTTCCACTGTGAGTTGGCGACATGCAAAAACTCAAGATTCTTGAATCTTGACCTTCAGAGAGGTTATGTTTATGTTTTGTCAACTACGTCCCTATCTACGGAAATTGTTGCTTTTTATCATTTGCCGAATAGTAATTAAAAGCCTACCGTAGATAAAATATAAGCCTACAATCTGCAGGAATAGATGGTCTATTTGAATGTTTGGTTAAATCACAGTATACTAGTATACTGTGGGTTAAATGAGGCCCCACTAATTTCAGCAAGTCATCAAACACTGCCACTGTCATTCGGCTGAAATGAAAAAATAATCGGCATTCTCATAAATTATAGAAATCACCTTGCATGTGCTATCTGCGGTTAATAGGTTGCACCTACCATCTCCGAGTTCTTCTTTTCATTTTTTTTTTGCATGTATAGTTTTTATATATATTGACGTCGCTGCAAATAAGAGCAACAAAAGTAACTGTTTCTAAGCCAAACAGTCCTCTTCATCTATTTTTTTTAGAAACAAATCAATTCTAAACTAAATATCTAAATTACAATCTAATTTAAAAACTTAACCTGCAAAAATGTGAATCTTCTGTTTACTGTCAAAAAAACAATTTTCTGATTGGTCCTTGTATGATTGTTGGAAAAGGATTGGTAAAAGCTAAAATGCTTTTAGCTTCTGCCATACAACTGCAGTACAAAGGCGTTACTGTTAAGTTTATCTGAACGTTAAAAGTCACCCGTATTTCTCGCCGTTTTACTTCAGTATCTTTGAATATTTGCAGGTGGGATGAGTTAACATTCCTATTATTTACTAAACCCTAGATTATTCAGTTATTAAATGTCTAAAATTATTTGTATTTTGTAGAAAGCACTATTTCAAGAATACGGCGCCCTTTTTAATAACTTTTCTGCAGTACCAATGTAACCGCACTAATCTTATGTGAATGAAGCTTAAGTCTGATTTGCGCGAAATTTTTGTTGTTGTGTTGGTAAATATTTCTGAAGAAGTATCTATACATTATTATTATCCATAGTCTGTTGTCATCTATCACAAAGGTTACATGTGTTTTGGTACGATTTGACAGTATTTTCAATTTTGAAAAAAAAAATATTATATATTTTCACGTTCTCTATTACCCTTTTCTCGCCCAAAAATTTTTGGAGTATTTAGTTCAGTCGGGTGAAATAAGAGACCTAATAAAAATATATCTTCCACAACATATTTTGACACATAAATAGTACAGTAGAACAAAACGACATATGCGACTGATTTTGTAAACATGTCTGAAAAGTATCCATATATTATCAGCCATAACGGATGTTTAGTCTGTTGTCATTTGCCACAAAGGTTACATGTATTTTGGTACGAGTTGATCATGTTTTCAATCTTGAAGAAGCAAAACATATTTTTTCTAATTTTGACATGTAAAGTAACTCTTGTTATCGAAACAAGTGTCAAATTGTTCTACTTTATATAACTAGTTACACAATGAAAATCATTATGCAACTGGTTACGAAAAGTCCGTTATGTCAGCAAAAAAGAATTAAACAAAATACAACAGAAAAATAATAAAGTAACTTTTATTTAAGTCAGTAATTTTATAAATAACACTTTATTAATTATTTATTAATTATTATCATTTAGTTATAAATATTCACAACGCAGTTGCTACAGTTAGCGAAACTAATTCCAGAAGAAATATTATTTGTTGAACTTGCAGTAATATTCCATGATATGTTATTGGTATTACTCGGTTTAGTCCTATAACACGCGGGGCGATTACAAATTCACGAATTACTCTAGTTTTTCTATTTGGAATATTGACTTGAAAATACGTCTCCTCATCTGTAACATCTTCAACACGTAAAAATCTTAATTCTGACTTCCGACATGCACCGGCTATTCCCATAACCAAGACGACCTAAAGCAAGAAGAATAAATTGATGAGATACCTAGGAATACAAATTTTGTTTGTTTTGTTATTGATATATTCTTATTATTACAATGTAATAATTTAAATTTGTTCAATAAAACTCAACTCAAAAAAAAATGCGAATTAGTAAACTGACGACTAAATGAAGCAATTATTAGTTACTTTAGCCATTAATGTCATCCACTTCCGTCAAAAACTTTGCAATATTTACTTTTGAAAAAACGTTTGATTTCTTAGCGTGGTATCCATCGGACTACCTTTTCAAAAATGCTATCAAACCATTGAATGTTTTAATGTCTATACTTCTTTTTTTAAAGAAAGCTCAGTTCTCAACATCGAGTAGGTACTGTGTCCATAACGTAGAAGCCTTCAAATTCTTCTTACCTTCAAAATATATAATATAGTACTTTGTCATTGATGTGTTTTACTTTCTTCTGCTCACGCCATTTCTCAAATTTTTTATAAGCCAAATTACATACTGCTTTTGATTTTTCAGGAATCAGTGAACATACGGCATTTCTTGCCGCTTCTTCAATATCGCTCGGTATATCGTCAGAATCTGAATGTAAATCACACATTTTTTCTAATAAATGGTAATAGTAACAATCAGCGTCACAGAATAGATCAGCCAACCAAATGATAAGAAAATTTAAACTGACATTGACCTACTAGATAATTGTTATTTAAATTATACTTGTTAATGATCAAAACACAAGCCTAGAAAATATATAAACGACGCCGTTCCGTTGTATAGCTCACGTGACAGGTCCCGCGTCGCCTAGAGTCTTAAGGTCCGGAAAATGGATATTTTATTTGCTTTATGTTGCAGTTCTGTAAATATGATGGCTGCATTGCAATATGAAATTAACTAATTTGCTGTCATTTTAAATGTCATTAAAGATTGTAACAGTAAATAAATGAGCTTCACGCTACAGTACAACCAACGTAAATTGGCATAAAAAGAACGTTTTAGCGATTCTGGACCTTTTAGGGTGGCCATGAATTAGCGATCGTCGGCAATTTGCCGCTGGCACCTTCTATATTTTTTCTAGGTTTGTGGATTAACATGTATTTCCCATTTTGATCAAAATTAGAAAAAATCTTGTATGTAATACATTATGAAACATGATTTTATGTAACGAATGCATACTTTTCATAACTGATAACATAAATAGCTATTAGACCACATATTGCTTGATAAAATTTGTATATTTTCACATTCTGTGTTTTAAAGGAACGCATTTGAGAAAATAATCTGCATATGAATGTTCCCGAGTCCGCCCCTGGCACTTACTTCATGTCCTTAAATTTTCCGGAATCGAATAATAATTTAATTTATTTAGTTACGTTAAGTTTTTACTGAACATAGATTTCGTTAAGAAGCAGAGCTTCGCTTGTACTGACGTTTTAAAAAATACATAAATATATTCTTTTTCTCCTGAAATAATGAACATAAATAAGTGTGGGTCGTGTCGTAAACTGAGTCATGCAACGTATAACATTTAGAAAACGTCTGTCCTACGTCCATTGCATTTACAACATATTTTCGTAAGATATATTTAAACTTATATGCACCAATGATTAATTTGATCCAAACTCCTATTAATGATTTGGGTAATTTGTATACAACGAGTGTACTAAGATAAATATTTACAGACACGTGCTATCAGTTGAGGTAGTATGAACATTCTCACAACAAGCCTCCGAATTGTAAATTTGGCATGTATACCTGATATTGTAGGAGTACTGGCTAGCATTTGTTATAAATACATCAAAATTTTGTTATAATTGTTTACTTATATTGAAGAACATGAGAAAATATTTATTATATAGGTAGGTCCTGTAGCGTATCGTTTATATCAGTGACGTAGCCAGGGAGGGGGTCCAGTGGGTCCGGATTCTTCAATTACAGTTTTTTAAGACAAAGTGGACAAGGTAAGTGAAGACGTAAAGTAAATGATAACAGGTTATTTATTGCACATGACGAAAAAAGTAATAAGATTTTAACGTGAGGTATAATATTTGTTCGCCGGAGGCGTAAGCAGAAGGAAACAAACACAGCAAGTGCTGCTAAAATCTTAATTTTTTTCCATGCGTGCGTACTACACTATCTCTGGTACGATTTTTTTGCAAGCAATTTCTTCGAAAAACACGGGATTTTTTTATTATTATTATTTCTTTGGACACACTTCACACCCTTGTGACCCAAATTCAATTAATTTCTATCCATTTATGGTTTTGTTTAAATAAAGTTATAGTGATTGCAATGGTTATAAACTTAGGTTTCTTTATCAATTTTACAAGTTACAAGACATATTTATATCGGACTATGCAGCTTAGACTCCCCCTCCAAAATAGAATCCTGACTTTATCACTATTTATATTTATGTGTATTAATATAACATATCAAAAAACAAAAAGATTAAATGTATTGGATAATTATTATGTGACCATAATAATATATAAAATATTCTAAAATAAAAAATGACAATTTTATTAAGAATTGTATAGGATGTCTGTGAAAGGTTGGGAAATCTCGGAGCTGGAGATACTGGTGACCAAAAAAAGTCTATTGAGCCAAATCCCGAATTATCCGAGTGTTGCTGGTTTCAAAAATACAGAGCGTTCAATGCTAGAATTTTATTTTGAAATATCTCAATAACTTTGAAACCTGTCGGAGTATTAAAAAATTTGGCACAATTATGTTTTTTGGCACGGCAAATAAGAATTTTTAACTAATTTTGACGTCACTAGTAGAGGGCGCCACTTATGGAACAGCATGTTTCTTTTCAATGGCAGAAAAATATTAATCCGACAGTCTATTCAATACGTGTTGTTGAGAATAATCATAAATTTGATTTTACTAATGTGGAAATTCGTAATAGTGAGAATAATTTTGAAGAAAAATGTACGTAATTCTGAAATGATACAAATTTTAAAAAATCTGCATCTACAAATAACAAAACTGATATTGGTCTCACAGTTACTGTAATTTGATTATAAATATATGTATATTTACTGATTTTTCAAAAAATTTGAAAAAGTCTTAGCTTGTCTTGCAATACTAGAGTTTCTTTAAAGTCTTCTTCTTGCTCCATCTTATAATCTTATAAGATCATGTCTTGTATTGTGTTGCGTGAGTCTCGCGATTTTGGAAGACTCTTGCTTGATTCTTGTTAGATTCTTGCATACAAATGAGAAACATGGAACTTTATTACGAATTTGGTAATATGGTGGTTACTCTCGGTCGGCTACGATCCCTCTGACACATAACTATCGATAGGGTCAATCGTCGACAGTCGTCTATTGGTAGGTAGACGATAGAAACGGCCAGTTTTACACAATAATGAACGAAAGAAAATCGGAGTTCTTTCACTCAAGTGGCATCATTTAGTTCTAGTTCAGCAGAACTGGACCTAGACACAATAAACTTTGAATTTAAATAGCAGATATATTAAAGTATAAGTGGATATTAAGGTTAAGTTATCCACGAATGCTTTACGCAATTTTTTTATTGGTACACTTTGAAATCATAAATACTGACATACATAATAAGAACTCATAATGTAAAATGGTTCAATTCGTGATATGATATCAGTATACCGTTTGCTCATTTGTTTGAAACAAAAAACTAATTTGTAATCTGTCACATAAGATTAATTCGTGTCATTGTTACTGATTGTATATTGTTTAAAAATGAGTTCTTACATTGATTACTTAAATAGTAAAGCAGAATCGCGATTAATACTGCAAATATCGGAAAACGCTTATAAAAAAAGAATACGACAAGTTCATCAAATGAATGGAAGAGCAAAAGAGCAGATACAGATGATAAAGTTGTGCTTGCTTACCTTCAGAAAATGTCAGAGCAGTACAAGGCGTCGATTATGTGGACTATCCATTCGAAATTGCAAAGTATGTTGAGGATACACAAAGGGGTTGATTTAAAATCATTTGTGAAACTGCATGCATTCATGAAGGCAATTTGCAAGAATGATGTTGACAAGAAGGCATATGCGTTTAAAGAAGACGATCTGCGGAAGATTTTCTCAGATGCACCGGACATTACATATTTATTTTTGAAGGTGGTAGCCATTTGCATTTACATGACATCAAGGAAGAAGGAAGCGTATTGCTCATTATTATCCGACCATCTAAGAAGACAGTGAAGGCTCGACGTTTTACTGTTGCCGACAGTGATGGAATTAGTCATGTGTGTTTGATGTAGCAGTATTTATCATTGCGTCCCCAAAATATAAATACAGACCGAGTTTTCTTACGGTATGATAAGGGGAAGTACACCAATCAAGTGATTGGTATTAATATATTTGAATCCTGTTCCTTATAAATTGCACGTTACCTTAAATTGGATGATCCTGAAAAATACACTGGACATACCTTTTGACTTACGTCCGCTACCATTATGGCGAATAGTAGCATGACAATAGCTCAAATCCCATAACAAGTAGGAAGGGAATCGGCAGCTGTGGCGACTGGTTACGTTGAAGAGAGTATTAGCAATAAGAAGAATGTTTTAAACATTATTGGGAGTGCTAATAGTGGAAGTGCAACATCGTTGACTTCAGAGAATGTTAACAGTACTAATTTGAACAGAATTTCCTCCTCCGATTTAAAAAACCAAAGTATAAATATTTCAAATAATACCAACTGTACTTTTCACATTCATTTAAAAAATTAAGATTGTTGACTATTTGACGTTTCTCGGGTAAAACGCGCGTTTTTTAAAGGCGCTGAGGCGTGCTTTAAATAAGTAAAATAGGATACTTATAAAAAAAATATATTTATTTTTATATGCTGGATGTTTTTAAAATAAAGTATCTACAATAGAAATGGAATAAGTAGATATTTTTTTTTAGCTTTCACTTAAATATTATCCCTTCTTATATTTGTCGCAGCATTTGTCTTGTTTTGCGATTCGATCTGTCAAGTTTTGTCGTGTCTTGCGAGAAAAACAAGAGCAAGAAAAAGCAAGACAATCCCAACACAAGGTGTTACCATAAATTTTAAGCACCTTGAAAATCGTACCGTTCTCTAATGTCGCCATTTAAAAAGCGACTTGATCGTTTCCAGCATAATCTAACTGGAAGTAAATTTGCAGTAAAACTAAATGTATACAATTTACATCTGCCGATCGGATTTATTTGCGTTTTGTCGTTAATCACATGTTTTATTGGACCGTATCTTGTATAGACTATATATAAACCTACGCCTCCAATAAAAGTTGGCTTGTTCCATCTTAAATAAGTTTTTGGCGCCTTATGCAATTTCATTTCATTCTAGGCATATTTGAAAAATAAAGGTTACTATAAATAGCTTTGGGAAGAGATAAATAAATATGTGTACTTACCTCAAGTGTTCCATAATTATGAATTCCTAGAAATTGATTCTCCATTCTGTAACTGTATTCTTATTCAAGTAAGTGAAATATCGTACTTCGGTTTAATTAAAAAATGTAATAAAATATTTATATAGCAGAAGTAGGAGGATATAGTAGGCCGACATTTTATGTCTCTTTATGTTGTATAATAAATTTGTGATACTCCGGAGATTTGAAACAAGCTTTGTTCAATTTGATTAGCTTGTCTTTGGGAGGTTACGCAACCGTAAGAAAATGAGAAAATATGTTTTTAATAAGGTTTCGGAACATATTTCATTAATTTCACAGCATGCCCACTGATTCAATTATTTCGTAAAGACTAAATGCCGGTTTTTTAATCTTTGCTTTACGAAAGAAAAATAACAGAAGTTTTAAACATTTTTACAGTACAGCATTCGCATGATTATGATGTCGTGTATCTAATATATAATAAATAACATTTTTGTCAAAACGAGAAGACTTTACAAATGTAGAAAAGAGGAAACGCATTATGCGGTCGCGGTCTAGGCGCATCTCGTACTCGTTTAGGGAAGAATTTAATGATTTTAAACGTACACGTTTGCAGCAGTAGGTCGAGGGCTGGACGTGGTCAATACACCTTTCACAATATACGTTGACACCTAAATAGTACAGGGTATCTCAAACTCGATAGTATAAGCTTACTGTAAGGATACAAAAACATTTAAATAAAATTTGGAACACGTGGTGTTAAATGGGATGAGGTAAGATTCAATGAGATACAATCGAAAGGGGATTGGGATTTGACAGAAACAACTAATGACGTCATCGATTATATTTTTTCCAGAAAAATATCCAATTTTTTCCGTTTTATTAGAGAATTTTTTCTATATTCCCGTTTAAAAGTTATAAGCAATATCGTTCTAAAAAGGACAGTATTATCTAAATATTCCTGCACAATCCTGGCTTTATGGGGTGAAGCTTCGTCGTACTAAAACCACACCATAGGTAGACCAGCAGTTTCACTCCGCTGTCGGCACTTTGAACTGCTTTCAGTTTTCTGCGGCGACCTCAAAATGTGAGTGCGATAGCGCATTCGATAGAATTTACAGAATCGATGATCAGTACCGGAATAAGAATTTTTCATTTGCGCGTGAAAGCGTAGTTATTCCACATGAAAGTTTACGTTATATCTGTACTCGCGTCAAGAATTGAGACATCTTACGTCACGACCGACGTTACACATGTGTTTTTATTGTGAACGTAATTTGGTCGCGTTAAAAATAATTATTTTTTGCAATTTAGTGCAATATATAATGCAAACTTTTAGTGTTGTCAGTTGCAGTTTCTTAAATATTTTGATGAAAATATAATAAATTATTCATTTTGTTCGTATGACGCAAGTCGTCTGAATTCTTGTCGCGAGTAATGTAATAATTCATTATACAATTATAAATGGGTAATTCAACATGTATTATATACTATCATTTACTGCTACTAACATACAGTGTGAGAATTCGATTTACTTCTTTGGACTCTTTAAAAAAAAAGAGTTTTAAATATATATTATTGCACTAAAAATATTTTTTTTTCTTATTACATTTTTGGAATTACATTTTTTTGGGATTTTTTAAATTTAAAATTTGACGTTTGAAGTTTAGCGGACTCATTATGATTTTTTTTGTCTTAAATGATCTACGTAAACCAGAAGACAAGTATTTTTCAGAACAGAAAAATTATGTTTACTTAACTTTGGAAATTGTTAAATTGGAGATAAAAGTGCAGTAAAATGTAAATTTAGAACAAAATTATTTTTTATTATTTTGTTTTGAGACTTACTCTCATTATAGTGACTACAAGAAATATGATCATCTACATAATTTGAAGATGAGCCGTCTTTTGCAGGAAACGTTGGAACGGCCTCCTTGCGTAATCTATTGCGCGAATCGTTAGAAAACATATTATTTTAAAAATGTATTTGACATAGTTTGTATGAACTATTACTAATCCTGATCAGCTTTTTTAATAAATCTTCTCTATTAGAAAACTTTGCTCTAAAATAAAAATTTGTATTTGTGAAAAATATAAATATGTATATTTTAAACTTCACTTTCATGAGAAATATTTATATTCCAATGTTATGCTTAAGAAATAAGTTAATAGGTAAAATATCATTTATGGTTTGTACAGTATATTATAGATTACGTATTACTTATTTATGTCTAGGAAATTTAAAGAAACTTAAATTACTATTTATAGATGATATATTTAAACATCTAACTGCTGCGCAGCCACTTGTTCCTCGATTTAGACTCAAAATATTGTTTTAATACGGCTCTGTATAACCGATGTTCGCACTCCCAGAGTTGGATGTAAACTGAGGTCTTTGCAGCTTGAAACGGATGCGCGAGCTGCTATGCGCGACTTATTATTTCGGCCCGACTGTTTCTACTGGTCTCCCTATACTGTGCTAAAACTATAACTGCAAAGGCACATTCCCAGAAGGGCAGGAAGTTCTTTTATAGGTAACTCATGCTGTTCAATGAATATTCATAAACATAAGGCATAAGAATGTCTACTGATACCGCACCATACATTTACTCAAAAATAGCCTTGGTTTTGGACTGGGATTTTCAATGGACCAGTACGAAACGTGCCGAAAAAGATTCTGATCAACAGTTTCTTCATTTACTACAATTCGAGCTATAAAATAAATTCTGTTTTCAATGTGACGCTCAGGCAAATACTCCAAATTGTAAATTTTGTAGTCATGATACCCATTGGTCTTTAAATTCGTTGCAGGTTGATTTACCCAAATTTAATTCCCGTATAGAATTTCATGGATTTTGTTCGAAATACTTTAACAGTCTAGCTGTATTAACATTGTTTCCTGTCCTTCGGTCAATTATTTGATTCTTTCGAACAGAAAATGCATATTCATTTCTCATTCTACGATCAAGAATGAGCTGCTCTGGATATCTTTCTCGATATAACTCTACAGCCCTTCTTGAATTGTAGTATTTCAATTGAGACTTTTTAGGACAATTTTGCGTGCAACTTTTAAACGGGTAGTAATACAAAAAAAATTCTCTAATATAAGTTTATTACTAAAAAGAAAACTTTTTAACAGGTACATGCTGGTGCTCTTCATGAGCAGGCTTTCTGGTCCGTGCCATGCAGGTATAATGTACGCGCGATCTTTAACTACCTATAAAGAAGCACGGTTTTAAAACAATATTTAGAAACGTGCCTGTTACAGCATCCAAAAGTACCTAAGTGGAATAGCTAAATAATATTTTATGTTTGGAACATTTTAGAACATAAATCATTTGTTACAAATTGCTGTCTATTTCTGGGGAGCTCACCGCAACAGGTGAAAAAGGATATAAGTTATTCAGGTGCCAACAATAATAATTTGAATTTGAAGAGTCCTTGCTGAAAACACTTGCATAAATAACTGGACGTGGTCATATTTCATTTATTTGAATTACATTTTACAAGTTTAGTGGCCCCCGACGTTTAATTTAATTTAATATTTATTAACTGCAGTGTTGATGCGGTGCCGGTAAGATGGTAGGCGTGTGTTTACTTTTATTAATTAATTACTGTTGAATAAAACGTAACTCTAACATCATACACCTGTATTTCGAAATTATATGCCGATATTTATTTATTAAGACGTGATTAGAGGTTATTTTGATTAGAAAAAAGAAGTAGTAGATACATATTGAGGTTAAAATTAGATCAGGTGATTTGTGTGTGTAGTGAATGACTGCTCTTGATTTGACAGTTTATTAACTATGTGAAATAGCGAAATAGAAAAATTTTAATGAGGGTGCATATCTTCATGAAGCCTGGAAACAAAAATAAAACTGTACAGTCCGTCATTCAAATGTATTCCTTGAAATGATAGTCTCGACAAAAATAATAAAAGAAGATGGCTGTTCCATTCCATTGACTGTAACAACTATTCGATAATGTAGAAAAAATTGTAGGTACCCAAGTGCCCTAATATGGATTTGAATTTTTTTAAATATATTTTTACTAATGTTTCGAATTTACTTGCAAATCTTTTATGTTTTGATCTGCCGAATTTACTTGTGAATGTTTTTATTGGTCTTTTGAATTTCGGCAATTATAGGTATTTATTGCATACTGTCCTTTAAATAATTATAATGCCAGTTGGAATTATATTGATACTGTTAAGCATTTGTAGGAGAATGTATGTACCTCTACTTGTAATATTATTATTTCTGGATTAATTGGCACGTTGCTTGTAATAATGAATTATAAATTTTTATTCACTTTAAAAAGTATTATAAAGGCAGTATTATGCGATATACGTCCGTAAGTCACTTACCAGCACACTGCCGTATCTATGGTATACACGTGGGAACGACGTCTGACGTCACAGGTCTACACTGTGGCGGCGACCGTTTTGAGGAAGCGTGGCTATACAAAATTTTTAAATACCGTTTTTAGGCTTACTTTTCCACGAAATTCTCTAGATAAATGCCATTTGGATTAAAATAATACATTCTTTCTTCACGTATGGGTCATTCCAATTGAAATCGTCTGAAAATAATAAAAATTGTTGCCGACCCATTTTAGATTTTGGTGTAACTTTGAAAATCTCTTCTCTAGGGTCCCGAACAACAAAACTTACACGAGTTTGATTTTTACAAGCGCTTGTTTCCGCCTATTAAAATAAAGACTCATAAAAATTGTTATTTTTAAGCTTTATTAATTTTTGCTGTAAAATTTTTCTGTTTGAAGATATTTGAATGATGAAGACGGAATTCAGAGTGGGAAAGATAGTAGTTTCAGTGTAACTGAAGATAATTGGCTCTGACGATCCCTTTGAATAATAGCAGCGTGCTGAAAATGAGTGTTTTTTTAGTCATTTTTCGTGAATTTCAATGGACTCTAGCGTCTTAACTGTTGAGAGTTAAAAGTTCATGCTCCGCGGGAATTAAGTATACATATCATAGACAAAATTCAGCCACAAATTGACCTGAGTAGCTCACTCTTTATAGAAGAAAACTTTGCTTGAAGTTTTGAAATTTTAAAAATCCCAGTATTCAGGCTATGAAACGAGCGTGTTGACTACGAGATACACACAGAATCTAGTGTTCGTACCTTCAACTTTAAATGACTACGTTACTTGTTTTGTTATTTTCATGTTTAGTGCATGTACATAATTTTCTCGTTGAAAAATTGTTTACAGTTACTATTTTCGATGATAATTACTTCCAGAAGCAATTTTACACCCTAATAAATATCCATAACTTTATTCAAACTTGAAATATTTTTCATATTTATAATTATTTTTGATGGTAAGTAATTTTAATTTATTAGTTAAAACGTCCAGATTTTTGCTGTAAAAAAAACGGCTCGTACAGCATCAGCATCTGCACTAAACATGAAAATAACAAAACAAGTGATATAGTCATTTAATAAAGTTGAAGGTAAGAACAGTAGATTCTGTGAGTATCAGATTTTTATCACGCAGTCAACACGCTCGTTTCATAGCCTGAATATTGGGATTTTTAAAAATTTCAAAACTTCAAGCAAAGTTTTCTTCTATAAAGAATGGTCTACTCAGGTAAACTTGTGGCTGAATTTTGTCTATGATATGTATACTTAATTCCCGCGGAGCATGAATTTTTAACTCTCAACAGTTAAGACGCTAGAGTCGATTGAAATTCGCGAAAAATGACTAAAAAACACTCATTTTCAGCACGCTGCTATTATTCAAAGGGACCGTCCGAGCCAATTATCTTCATTTATACTGAAACTACTATCTTTCCTACTCTGAATTATGTCTTGATCATTAAAATATCTTCAAACAGAAACATTTTACAGCAAAAATTAATAAAGCTTAAAAATAGCAATTTTTAAGAGTCTTTATTTAAATAGGCGGAAACAAGCGCTTGTAAAAATCAAACTCGTGTAAATTTTGTTGTTTGGGACACTAGAGTAGAGTTTTTCAAAGTTACACCAAAATCTTAAATGGGTCGGCAACAATTTTTATTATTTTCAGACAATTTCAAATGGAATGACCCATACGTGAAGAATGAATGTATTATTTTAATCCAAATGGCGCTTATCTAGACAATTTCGTGGAAAAGTAAGCCTAAAAACGGTATTTAAAAATTTTGTCTGGCCACACTTCCTCAAAACGGTCGCCGCCACAGTGTAGACCTGTGACGTCAGACGTCGTTCCCACGTGTATACCCTAGATACGGCAGTGTGCTTTAGTTCATATATGTATACGATTTCCATGCTTTCGAACAACGCAGTACATATGTTTAGAAGAGTTAATTTGTCATTTGTGATATTATTAGGGTTATTGTGTTAAATAGACATTGGTATTGAATAAAGTTGTAAAATAGATTCGTAAAATGAGCACAGAAAGTACTCTCCAAAGTTGTTCCTACCATTGACGTGACATAGAATGTTATTTGAGATATTATAAATGTAATGTAATAAATTTTACTATCTATCTTCACTATATTAAAAATTACCTGTTTTATTCTTGAAACAAAACAAACGAAAGTAATAAATAAGGAATTTTTTTTTAAATGTTTAAGGAGAAATGAAATCATTAGAATTTTAGGTTTGGCCCTTTCGACACTAAATAAGTAGGCGAGATACTACAAACAAACTTTATTATATGTTATAAATGCTTCGTACAAATAGACTGGAGAACGTGGAGCACGCACTTAGTTTTATACTAATGGTGTGCTTCCGTTGCATTTTTCTTAGATAAGATTATAAAAATATATATAACATATATTACATAATACATATTTAAAATAAGCAAAAATAATATAAAGATACTATTATAGAGTTCATATAATTCCTCCCCTCTTAGACGGAAAATCAGAGTTTACGGGAGTTGGCTCCTGGAAAGTCTGAGGTGTAGTAGTTGGCGTCTTTGTCCTTTTTGGGCATACCAGCCATGAGTTTATACTTTTCCTGAAGGTGAAGAGAAGAAATAAGATTGTAAATCCAATGAGAGACCATGTTAACCAGGTCGTCCAAGAGATTGATTTAGGTTCAATTGATGCAGGGTCAATCAACTGAATGTCTTTCGTTTCTTTTACTTTGTTCTTAAGGAACTCCAATTCATTTATGGTATTGTCCAATGTAAAATTTGATATTCGGGGTTTTCTTATTTCTGGCAAAAGAAATGTAGAGGCTTGTAAGTTCGTGGTAGGAAGGAAATAGTCTTCTTCATTAATTCGTAAAGTGCATCCTTCTTGGTTAGATATTAAAGAATCTTCTGAGAGAAAATGGTGGATGACGCTAGAACATTGTTCTTCTATATGCACCGTTTTGCTTGGTAGGACAAGCAACTGTCCGGAAGGTAACATGGTAATGCTGTCCTTAGGGTTTTTCAAATAGTAAAATGTACAATTTGGTTCGTCATGATCAATCATCATTTTTGGAATGCATGATGGTGGTTTTTCATATATCATTTCTTTAAGTTGGTAGTATTTGCCGACTTTTGGGGGTTTTTCTTCTAGCCAGGAATAAACGCTAGCAGAAGTACCAAGTGCCAAGTAACTTTCGGGGGGAATAATGGATATATTTGAGGAAGACATAAATATTTGGAATAAGTTATATTCATTGACATGGTAGATCGGAATTAAAATTTCCATATATATTACTGAACTTGATACGTAATGTTTCATATGAAATAAAGAAAATATTGAATTTTGGTCTAAAGAAGGTAATTCCGCGGGTTCATATAAAGTGTATAGAATTTTAAAAATTTCGGTAATAGTTGTAGTTGAAATTACATCGGAATGTATGATACTCATATGACTAAATAACAAGCCATCTTCAATTTGGTCTAAAATCTCTAAAGTGATTAAACAATCGTTAATTAAAGTTTGAGTTTCAAAAAAATCGTTTGCAGTTTTCCAAAAGTTGTTAATCTTTTTCATAGCACTTTGTATTTCACTTGTAAATGATTCCAGAACGGAAAGCTTCGTATTTAGCTGATCATTTATATTTTTCTGATTACGAAATACAATTTCTAATTTTTGTTCCAAAAGCTCCTTATCATCGGCACTCATTAAACCAAATAACTCTGAATAGATATTCCCGATAAAATTAAAAATACCGCGTTTCTCGCGTTTTACAGTGGCAGAAGAAATGATTTCGAATTTTTGTTTAATACGCTCTGTGAGATAATGTAACTGAATATGCCAGAATTGTTTTTCTTTAGTTGTATTTTCAGAGGATACGAGAAGTCTATTTACATGTTCTCCTATTTCCGTTAAGTTAAGGATGTGTACAAAAGAATGGTAAAAGGATATAGTTTTAAGGGAGCCCAAATTTACAGGGAGGATAGGGTTAGTCAGTCTCTCTATTTTTATTGTCATAGTCATGTTCTTCGTCAATATTGTCATCACCGTTATCATTGTCAGAAATGGAAGCAGGGTCTTCATTATTCTGTAACAAAGGAGAACCTTTAGTCTGTCTTTTCTTTTTAACTTTGCGTTTATGATATTTTCCTTTTTTAGTCTTCACAGTTATGTCTAAATCTTGTAGGACTTTAACTTTTTCAAAAGGATTTTGAATTTTACGAGACCAGGGGGTTTTTGTTTTTAAATAAATTTCATCATTAGGTTGTAGGACTTCAGGTTCATTACGATTTTGATTTAACTTTTCATTGCGCGTCTGCTTACTCTGATTCAGTTTAGTTTTAATTTGTTCATTAAGTTTTTCTGATAATTTCCGAGTATTTTCTACAAAGTCTTGGGTAGTTTCAACTTCATTAAGAATAGGTGAAGTATCGTTATAGATCGATGGGAACAGTATCGAAAAAGGGGTTTGCTGAGTAGCAGAATGGATAGAATTATTATAAGAAGTTATTGCTAACCTCATCAAGTAGTCTAGAGGCTTATGGGGATCTTCCGTTTTTAATATACGGATAGATTCTAGCAATGTCGAGTGGAACCTTTCTACAGGGCTATTACTTTGGGAATTTTGTGTTGAGGTCACATGAATTTTGATATTATGTAATTGACAGAATTGTTTAAAAAGGGTATTAACAAATTCCTTGCCAGGATCATGAATTATATACCTGGGGGTTCCAAAGAAAGACGTAAAAGTAGTTAGTCCTTGAATGGTATCAAGAGCATTTTTAGATTCAATTTTAATCGCTTGTCCGAATTTTGAAAATGGGTCAAATAAGGTTAGAAAAATATTTTTATCGATAAAGAAAAGATCTATGTGAAGAGTCTCGAGTGGTTTAGATGGAGTTGGAGTATTTTGAATTTTGACTTTTTGTGGATTTCTATCGTATTTGGCTAAATTACATGGTTCACATTTAGTTATGTAATCATGAACATGAGTTGATAAATTCGGCCAATAAAATTTTTTAGAAAGTCGTTTGATAGTTTCATTAATTCCTCTGTGTGTGGTTTTTGTTTCATGAAAGAATTTAATTTGATCCATTTGTTCATCTTTTGAAATTAGATCTTTCAACAATATGTTAGAAATAATTATCTTAGTTTCAGGGACAAAATTATTAGCCAATACTCTCAATACTTTTTCTTTAATTTTATCTGAATGAAAATAAAGACAGGTTGTTTCATTTATGTTTAAATACCTTTTTAGTATATTAGTAAGTTCATCGTCAGATATAGAAGTATGACAAACTAGAGTGGTCCTTAGTTTATCAGGAAATGGTTTTGATGTATGAATTCCAAATCGACTAGGCATATTTTGTGTTTCGTGTATAAATAATTGTCTTTTGTACCCATTAATACTTTTTTCTGTAATTGGGGGAGAACAGATAGGATTTTCTTGAGCGGTATGTTGAGTCTGGGTGTCGGATAGGTTATCTAAACGATCTAAAAGTCCTCTTTGTTCTTTGGGAATTTCAGTACCTTCAGGTATATGTAAGGTACTGGCTAGTTCTTCATTAAGGGAATCAATAAGTTGATTTATATTTTCGTCAGGAGGGTTATTAAGGATAGAGTCTAGGTCGTCAATTTCGTTGGCATTAAGTTCGTCTATTTTTATTCGGGATAGTGCATCTGCAACTCTATTTTCCGTTCCCTTTTTATATTGTACTGTGTAATCATATTCTTCTAATTTAATACGCCATCTCATTAATTTAGAAGAAGGGTCTTTCAGATTAAAGAGCCATTGAAGTGGGCGATGGTCCGTAAATATTTTAAACTTCCGACCGAATAGGTATGGTCTAAATGTTTGTGTGGCCCATACTATGGCAAGTAATTCTTTTTCAATGGTAGAGTATTGTATCTCTGAGGTGTTTAGAGTTCGAGAAGCGTAAGAAATAGGTCTACCGTTTTGAGACAGGACGGCGCCTAGTGCGAAATTGGAGGCGTCTGTAGTGACTTCGAATGGAATTTCAAAATTTGGGAAAGCTAAAATAGGACTATTAGTGATTAGGGTTTTACATTTTTCAATTGCTTCTAAAAATTCTTGATCGTGAATAATCTTTTTGCCTTTTTTCAAACATGAAGTCAGAGGTTTTGTAATTTTTGCAAAGTTATCTATAAAACGTCGATAGTAACCGACAAGGCCTAAAAATGATTTGATTTCTCGAGCCGTCTTGGGTATAGGGAACTTCTGTATAGCTCGTATTTTGTCAGGATTTGGTCTAAGTCCGTTAGGTGTTATAACATGTCCGAGAAATTTTGTTTCTTTTCTTAAAAATTCCGATTTGTCCAGTTGTATTTTTAAATTTGCCTTTTCGAGGGCTTTGAAAACTAGTGTTAAATTTTGAATGTGTTCGTTTAAAGAACTTGAAAAAACAATTATGTCATCCATATAGACTAAGCAAACTCGATTTTGAAGATCTTTCAAAACGTTATCCATTACACGCTGGAACGTGGCAGGAGCATTCTTAAGCCCAAATGGCATCCTGAGATACTCAAAATGGCCGTTTTCAGTTGAGAAAGCAGTTTTTGCTATACTGCCAGGTTCCATTTCTATCTGGTGAAATCCAGATGTAAGGTCAATAGTCGAGAAATAATTACATCTCCCGAGCTTATCTAATATATCTGAAATATTCGGAATTGGGTATCGATCGTCTATAGTAAGGTTATTTAAATTTCTGTAGTCAACACACATGCGATATTTACGTTTTCCAGATGCGTCTGCCTTTTTCTCAACAATGAGAACAGGGCTCGACCAAGGACTTTGAGATGGCCTAATTATTTCATTATCTAAAAGATCTTGTATCTGATTTTGTACTTCTTGTCGTTGGGTATAAGGTAGTCGGTATTGTTTAGTATAGATCGGGTCTTCTGTTTTAGTTTTAATTTCATGTTTTACCTCATTTGTAAAGGATAAAGGTTGTTCTTCTGAATAAAAAATATGTTTAAAATTTGAAATTAACTGGAAAATTTCTTTTTTTTCTTCATTGTTCATATGTTCAGTTCGTATGAGTTGTTTTATGTCTGTCTTCAAGGTTTTATTGTCAGGTGGTTGGATAATAGGTTTAACAGGATCGTAGTTATCTAAGGATGTCACTCGGATAGGATAATCGAAATATTCAGTGGATGGTTCATTAGTGTAGTTATGGATTTCTACATAGGCTAATCCGTTTTCTGCGTAAGATATTGATTCTGGTATGATCGTATGATCACTCTCGATTTTAGGAATTAAAATTTCGCCATTCTCTACTGAAACTGGAATTTGTGTTCTGAAAATTTCAGAGGCATTGACAGTAATTCTCTTGGAAATTTCTAATGGGTTTCGAACATATAAAGGAATTGAAATATTTTCATTAAAAACTGTTGCGTTTTTGTAATCAAAAAGTAATCCAAATTGGGTTATTACATCTAAGCCTATTAGTCCATCATAAAAATCGTGAAAGTCATATAATAAAATATCAATGTTATCATTACTGTAAAATTCATTAAAAGCGGGAATGGTTGCACAGAATTTTGTTTTCTTTTGGCCCATGCATGTTTTTAAAATATTGGAAGATTGGTAGATACATTCAGGGTAATATTTTTCAATGATATCTGGGCGAATCATAGTTTTAGAAGAGCCGGAATCTATGAGCAATTTCAAAGGTGGATTTTCAATGTTGATGTAAGATAGGGGTGCAGCTAAAATGGAATTATTTTCAAAGATCATTTCCCTAGGTTTTGGTTCGAGGCTGTTTTCTGAAAATTTTCGAATTCAGTATCAGGAATAGGTTGCTGAAAATATTCGGGTTGTTCGGGTTG
Source organism: Monochamus alternatus (assembly GCA_037114965.1). NCBI lineage: Eukaryota > Metazoa > Arthropoda > Insecta > Coleoptera > Cerambycidae > Monochamus > Monochamus alternatus. Next base: position 114,688,850 of record CM073426.1, read on the forward strand.
TTCAAGGTAATCAGGATCTACTGAGTGATTTGGATATTCATATTCTTGGTAATCATAATCTTCAGTTTGTAATTCATACTCATGACAATGATGTGAAAAATTACGAGGGACATTCTGAAATTTAGTTAATGTAGTGCTGGAGGTATCCATCGGTTCAGGTTCAAACTGTTTTCTATTATTTGAGTAAGTATTTGTAGAACGGGGTTGTTGATTTATAGTCTGTCTGGGGGGTAAGACGGGTTTAGGTTGATTATAAGGAGGCCTTATTGGTGGTTGAGTTTGTCTTGGAGCAGGATAAGTTGATGGGAATTGTCTTGGTAGAAAGTTAGGTTGCTGATTTGTATTACATTGGGGTTTATAATTATAGCTTGGTTTAGGAGGTAAGTTTTGTCTAGTAGGTAGCATAGGAGGTCTTTGTGGTTGAGTTTGTGGTAAACGGCGACTCATATTTTTGTATTCAAAATAAGTTTCAAGTTCAAGTATGGCCTGAACTACTGATTCTATGTCGTTTAAATCAGGTCTGGATAAAATGATAGTTTCGAAATTTTGTGGGAGATTACTTTTTAATTTGTTCAAAAGTAAAGAAGTATATACTAGTTGAAGAGAAGTTCTTTCTTGCGGATCGGTATATAGTAATTGTATTTTCTGAACAATTTTTGAGCGCATGCATAGAATTTTATTACAAAACGTACGTAAAGGTTCACGTATATCGCGTTGTAATAGGCAAATTTCGTTCTGCCATGTTTGAAGGGATTTATGATCACTATAATTTTGGATTAAAAGATTCCTAATTTCTTGCCAGGTAGTTATTTCAGGTCTACCTAAAATAAGCGTTTTTGCTTGTCCTCTCAATTTGCTTTTTATTATATTTATAAACAAACGTGACTGTATATCAGTTGGATGCGGCAGATCTAGAGAGATTATAAATGTTTCCACTGATTCTAAAAATTGGGTCAATTCGATTTCCGAACCATCAAAAGGTTGTATTGTGGAACATAAAAAGTTTAATTTTTGCGCGTCTAATTCTTTTCGCTGTGAAGCAGCTGGGTTCGTGCTTACGTTTGATTGCGGGTTTGACATTGTATTATTCTTAAGTTTCTTTATATAGATAAGTTAAGAGTTAAGTAGGTCGAAAACGACTCAGCTAAACACGGCTCACTATCAGTTTCCGGTAGACTATGCGTCCTTGCAAGTCCAGCGAGAATTTGATATGGCACAACAGATATACGACTTATGCGTATGTCGAGATCAACAAATTTTCAAGGTAAATTAATTATCTCGTTAATAAAACAATAAAAAGGTTTTTATTGTTAAAATGATTCTAATTCTAACCTACCACTGTCAATATGCGTTTGAAAGGATAGGGAGTCAAGTACTAGCACTTTGGTACTCACCAGGTAATTCCGGTTCCAGGAAATTTCCCTAAGGATGCAGCGGAGATAGATTTGGTGGTAATCCAAAACACAATAATCCAAACACAGGTGACGGGACGGACCTACTCAATTCAGCCCTTTATTATGCGATTTGCACACGAACGAGCTTACTCAGTTCAGCCCTTCACTATTTTCCCGACACGGTTATAGTCGTCTGCAGTTCTGCCTTCTTTTTAGGTCAAAATTACCAACGTAAAGTTCGAGGATTCAGTATCTCTGACCAGAAGGTCTCCTACCTTCACTGTGATTTACAATTGAAGGAGTTAACTGATATCCTACCGACTGCGCCAATTTTAGGTTTGGCCCTTTCGACACTAAATAAGTAGGCGAGATACTACAAACAAACTTTATTATATGTTATAAATGCTTCGTACAAATAGACTGGAGAACGTGGAGCACGCACTTAGTTTTATACTAATGGTGTGCTTCCGTTGCATTTTTCTTAGATAAGATTATAAAAATATATATAACATATATTACATAATACATATTTAAAATAAGCAAAAATAATATAAAGATACTATTATAGAGTTCATATAATTTTAGTAAATAAACGTTTATAAAATTAATTAAAAAAGAAAATAAATGTATATTATTTATTACTTTTACTTATTATTTTTCAAATTCAAACAAGTAGTTTAATGTGAAATCAAATGACATAATTTTATAAATGCAGATCTATATTGTAAACAAAGGAATAAGTTACGTTTAACAATATCGTAAATTTATCACATCACCACTAATAATTATAGCATTACCTACACAGAATTTACACTATGTATCTATGACTCACAAATGCCACAAAAACGCAAAAATACAACACCTGTTTATATTACTGACACCGGAACCTGCATCTGTATCCACGGAAGCAAACCACGTTGAACGTCACACCTACAGGTCACACCAATGATATCGCGTTTTCGGCTATGTGGTTTTGTTTATATTCGATGGCGATTTATTAATGTCAATATTTTAATTATTATGTGATTGTTGCCACCAGACACTTGTTCCGACATTTCAATATATTTGAAAAATCAGCTTGTAATACATCTCAAACCAATATAAAATTCATGCAACTTCCCCATTATTACAAATTTGGAGTAATAAGTGTCATTGTACATTTTTTAAATTAAATTATGATTAAAAAGTACTTTATTGAACAAATATATATATATAGTTTTACATAATTTGGTGAATGATACTCAAAATTCACTAAAACAATTTCTGCAATTTGTGTGGCATTATTAAATAAGTTTTTTTATATACATAATATGTCATAATTTAATAATATATGTAGTGGTTTTTAGGCTTTCACGGCCGGTGCTATTATTTGATATATAATGATTTTCCGGGTTGTTATGCCGTGACTTCTGCAACTGGTCGTTGTCTGTAGCAGAATTGAAATGCACATTTCTAGCGATAGCTGGGATTAAAGAATCCCAGCTATCGCTGAGTCCGTCCTTATATTGATTTCGGCTCCTGTTGTTGGTATTACGTACCCGTACTACGATAATTGGAAAGCCGGAATATTGGGAAACATCTACTCTGTGAACTGAGGCCCCGACCAGCACTGATTATTACATTACACTTAAAAAACCTATAGCAAACAACCACTGTATACTTACACTCTATAAATAATTACGCAATTAAAATGTAGGTATAGAACTCTGCTATGCTATGCTTTAAAATTTTCCAGTTGCTACGAATTTCATTGCACAACGTTGTGTGGATACCAACTAAAGAATTTGTCTGAGTGTAGTCTAATATATAAGAAAGGGATATAGATCTTACATATCAATTAGTTTTCCTATATTTCATCATGTCATTGCATTTCTGGGATGTAATTTGAGCGCCGATGGTTATGTTTATAATTTTATTTACATAATTCATTAGTCTAACTTCCGCCCGAGTTGTGTCCATTAACAACGAAACATTTACTTTAAAATATTTCCACAGGTGGGAGTACATATTTTCTGCCAGAAATAGATTCGCAGCAATGATTAAAATTATATTACATCGTCATATGTAATTATCTATATGTCGCTCTGATTCTCTTCTTCGCACTGTTCGCAGTTTCATATTTTAGAACATTAATTGGCAACTAAAATAAATTATGTGGTGTATTTGCATTAATCCAATAAGTGGGTCATAACATAATATATGCTTGTCACCAGTTATTGACACACCTTTATTGTTGTGGCCTTGTGCATTGGTCCGTTTTTTTCATTTTCTCAATGCGACTATTTTTACAGTATGGTTTATATCCATGCGACGATTGAGCTGATATTAAAGTAATGGTGCTAGTAGATGCATATGATACCATATTTATATAAAGAGTACTTTTAACAGATTGTTGGTTAGTTGTTGTTATTTATTGCAATTTCATTTATATGTATTTGTTTGCAAATAAAATGAATTGAAACTGAAAAAATTAAATATTTTTGAAAATAAGCTTTGGAGAATCCATCCTCATTCAAAAAAGACTGAAATATTTATTATTTTATCATTCGAGGTAATACAATTATTTATAGATTGAAGTAAAGTAAGGTGTAATTAAAAATAATTTCCACTAAGCTACCACATACTTTAAATAAATTTAACGGAATAACACGTCAGTCTTAACATTTGTTTTCTTATTTGCATGATTAAATTTTCTCTTCCATTATAGTGTTACTTATAAATAAAAAAGGATTTTTTTATTGAATGCCTAATTAAATGATAGTATATACTTACCAAGGGACTAAAATGCATCATTTTATCCCTCAAGTAGGATCTGCTCAAGGGAATAAATCAGTTTAGTCCCATTGTATATATGCTATTCTTGCACATCGTATCCAAAAAGTTAAAAAAACATAAAATTAGTTCAAATATCTATGTCGATTAAAAATATTCAGATTTAAATATTTCTGATTTCCATATAGAAGAATTAAACCATTCATTTATAACAAATTTGACATAATTGAATCCGCACTCTTCTTTAAATGGCCATATTTTCATGGTAGTCATAGGTGTTATTTTACCATAGCAACGATTAAATAAGTTATAAATCGTAAATCGCCATTATGGTATTGTATTGCAAAAATCATATAAAATGGATTTTAATACTGGCAAAGCCGCTAAAGAAACTAACTGAACTGGTGCCTTCAAAGCCCAGACAAGTGTACAAAAAATCTTATGAAGACTTTATATGGTGCAATCAAGAGAAGGTACGAGTCCAAATCAGCGAAAATGTTTTTCTAGCATATTTTAATAAAGAATCCAAAACTGTACCTGCTTAAACTCTGTGGACAAATGATTCCATGTTAAATTTGATGATAATAGTTAAAAATAATGTCGATGACCAGCACGAACCTACAAAACCTGCTCGTGGGCCCCATCTTACTTGGTGAAGCATCGCACACTAGATTAGCACCTGCATGGGCCGTCACCTGCAACGACAAGTCGCTGCAGGTCGTGTCGGTGACCTGCAATTTCTATGCTTGGCCGCACTAGTCCAACGTAAGTTCTGTTTGCATAAAAGTCAGAAATTGGTTAGAAATATTCGACCAGTTAAGTTGTGAATGTGTTACTGAACTGTCGAACACCCTCGCTTATCAACACCTTCTATTTACTTACCTTAAACCAGCTGCAAATCTTTCGTCAGATGACTCTGTTCTGCGAAATCTTGTGTTTTGGTTTATCATCCTTGGTTACAGCACCAAAGCAGGAAAAATACTTTTGAGAAATTACTCTAAACACTTCCTGAACCCTCGATGTACAGGGTGTCTGTGAAAGGTTGGTAAATCTCGGAGCTGGAGATACTGGTGACCAAAAAAAAATCGATTGAGCCAAATATGCCTTTTCCGAATATTGTTGGTTTCAAAAATACAGGGCGTTCAATGCCAGAATTTTATTTTGGAATATCTAAATAACTTTGAAACCTGTCGGAGTATTAAAAAAAATTGACGGCAAATAAGAATTTTTAACAAATTTTGACGTCACTAGTAGAGGGCGCCACTTATGGCACATAACATTTCTTTTAAATGGCATAACTTTTTTGCAGTTTAGTATATCTATCTGACTATAGAAACAATCGATTCTCCAACCTGTTGTATCTGAAAACGGTAAATCCTGTTGAAGTCGTTAGGAGTAACAGTTTTCGAAATAGTCCTATTTGAAATATTCAGTGCACCGATTGAAAATTATCGTTTCTGGTAAAGTGCCTTTTCTACTGAAAATACAGCAAAATGTTACTTGAAAAAGTTGTTCAGAACGGTAAATTATGGGGGACGTGCAAAATTTCAAGAAGATCGGCGAGGTTTGATTTTGAAACCATTTTTCAAAGATTTTATCAAAGCAGGCCGATCTTTTTGGCACCGGAACGTCTCCATAATTTACCATTCTGAACAACTTTTTCAAGTAACATTTTGCTGTATTTTCAGTAGAAAAGGCACTTTACCTGAAATGATAACAGTTTTCAATCGCTGCACTGAATATTTCATATACGATTATTTCAAAAATGGTTACTCCTAACGACTTCAACAAGGTATACCTTTATCAGATATAACAGGTAGAAGAATCGATTGTTTCAATAGACAAATGGATATACTAAACAGCAAAAAAGTTCTGCCATTTAAAAGAAACATGCTGTGCAATAAGTGGCGTCCTCTACTTGTGGCGTCAAAATTAGTTAAAAATTCTTATTTGCCATGCCAAAAAACATAATTCTGCCATTTTTTTTAATACTCCGACAGGTTTCAAAGTTATTGAGATATTTCAAAATAAAATACTAGCATTGAAGGCCCTGTATTTTTGAAACCAGCAACATTCGGATAAGGCATATTTTGCTCAATCGACTTATTTTGGTCACAAGTATCTCCAGCTCCGAGATTTCCCAACCTTTCACAGACACCCTGTATATACGGGTCACTGTTTTCTACGCGTCTGCGTTCTTGTTAGCTGATCTCGAAGCAAATATTGAAATCTATAGAAAGAGACACTGGATGGCAGCCCTTTACAATAGCTGAGGGATATGTTGATAGTTCGGTAAATATAACAAAACAAAAATATAGCGTGACAAATTCTTGGAGAACCAAACAAATTTGGATCAAGAAAAAGAAATGAATATAATCAATACGTCAATCACTTCCACATCAGTTAGTAATATTTTTAATTTTCAGGAAAACTATTACGGTAAATTTTTTAATTTTAATAATTGTACTAATATAAATATGGACGTAAATGATCAAAAATAGATATAATTAAGCAAATGTTAATTTTATTGAATACATTTGTATATATGACCATTTCCTTTTTATTTTTTCATTGGAGTGGTATCTAAGGGATTAAATTTTTCGGGGGATTAAAAGTGATACTTAAGAGCCTAAAATGCTGTAATTAAATAACGCGTTTAGTCTACGAAGTACAAAAAATAGATTTGAGCCTGCCTCATTTTGGAATATCATTTTCTGCAGCAGATGCGAGTTAATAGGGAAAACATACTGACTGTTCCAATTTGTCACGTCTGAAAATTTAGAGGCTTGTTTCCAGAATTATATTTATTTTTAGGTATTTAGAACATCCATAAATAATATCTAATGGAACGAAATTGTAAGTATAAAAAAATATAGTGAGGAGAGGTTGCAAGTGAAGTTTTCTTGAAATTATTTAGAGACAATATTAAGAATGATCAAACATGCCAATGATATGAAAGACAGAAATAATTTTTCAAACTTTCAGCATTAGGAGAAAAACAATATGAAGTAATATGAAAAATGAAGCGATTATTTATCATCGTAAACATACCTGTCCGGGCATCTTTATCTGTTAAAGACGAAAGTTATTTATTTATAAGCGTTCTTTATTTTTTAAAACGATTAAATTTAGACCTGGTTTCTCAATGCGGCTTAAAATAAACACCGAAAGGTAAATTTAATTGAATCTTCAGTTAGAATCGTGATGAGGTCCTGGCAGCGCCGGCCTCTAGACTTGCCAAATGGTCGTCGAAAAGTTACGCTAATCGCTACGTACTTTTGCACAATTAATTATGATTGATTTGTTTGAGAATAAGTTACGCTCTTGGAGCACGTTTCAAGTTCGACGCCGATTTATCGGTCGTTCATTTATCTCCGGATTATTTGTATCTTTATTGGCCGCACTCGGTTCAATGAATGAAAACGTTTCGATACAACGCAGTAAAATTTGTACCCGACGCAGAAAATGTCACATATTAGTATCGTCGTTTCGCTTCTCGAATTTGACTGCGATTACGATACTCATGTAGTAATAATCTCACTGCAGTGTTAACAATCTTCGATACTCAAAATATTCTTATAAAGTTGCCATTATCCGCCACTCGTTAAAGTAGGTGAACTGGCGAGAAAAAAGGGCGGGGGAGGGATTCGCAGTATTTAGGTGATATTGCAGGATATTTCGGAAGCCACAAGAAATATAAGGATACGGTTTTCGCATCGCTGGACTATTTTTTTGAAGAAGCTTAAAATACCATAATCAAAATTCTCATAGAACTTTTCGTTTTTGAGAGATGAAATTTGAAAAAAAAAACTTCTTTTAAGGGATTGTTCGTATCTCAGAGAACAGCTGAGATATAGGGATGGTGAAAATTGTTTTTGTTACAGTTTTTTATATTACAGTTCAGTGGTGTACTTGTAATTTCTCTACAGGATGGTTCTTTTAAAATATGACCGAAACATTAAGTTTTCCAAGAGGAACACCTTGTATATTTGCATGCATTATTTTTTATTTCATAATGATATATAATAGTTGCTACTTTATATTTTGGAAATTGTCAAAAAACGTTAAATTCATAAAACTGATATTGCGTGGTGGGTAGTTGGCCATGCATTTTTATATAATTACAAAATTGGTTCATGAACTTTACCTTAGTTACTTAAAGAAAAATGTAAGCATAATAAACAGCTGTTTAAACAATTAAGTTATATGTATAATAAATAGTATTTTATGCAATATGTAGCGGATCTTTAGCACCATAATTAATAATATCTACTATGTGTATATACGATGTGTGTTACTAATAATATTCATTAATATGGAAGAAAAGAAAACCTGAAATACATACTTCTATTTATCCCTATTTTATAATATGCTGACTATTTTCATGAATATATTTAAAATCTTCATGAAGGAAAATTTAAACAGTTTCTGAATATTTTTTCAGTATTAAATAATTTTCAACAGCTTTTTAAATGACATTGTCGATTAATTTTCTTTTTTAATACTTTTTTTTATGTTTGTTTTTATTTATTTTCAAATGTTATTCAATTAAAGATATTTATAAATTACTTAATTGGCTAATATAATTATTTCTATAGTTGTTAAATTGAATTAATTCATGAACCAATTATATAAGAATGCATGGCCAACAATGCACCACGCAACATCAGTTTTATCAATATAACGTTTTTTTGACAATTTGTAAAATATAAGTAGCAACTAGTATATATCATTACGAGGGAAAAAATAATGCAATTGAATGACATACAAATATACAGGCTCTTCCATTTAAAAAAAAAATGTATGTTTTGGTCATATTTTAAAAGACACATCCTGTAGAGAAATTACAAATACTTCTCTGAACACTACGTAAAAACTCTATTAGAAGCAACTTTCACCATTTCCATTTCTAAGCTATTTTCTGATACGAACAAACCCTTAAAAGTAGGGTTTTTAAATTTCACCCTTTATCTTCTAAACGATGAGGTCAGTGAAAGTTTTAATTACGGCATCTTAAGTTTCTCGAAAAAGTAATAGTATATCCGTAAATTTGAAAATATTATACCAAGCGTTTCATTTTTCCTGTTACATTTTGACACCTTTAACCAGCTATAACTTTTTTATTTCAAATGGAACACTGTATTTTTTCAATCTATCTTGTGCACATTGAAATTGTTTTTCAACACGGTCATGATTATTATTTTTGGTGTTTCAAAATTTTTACTATATTGGCAGTTTTAGCTATATCTGAGCATGTGTCAAATATTGTGGTATACGTATGTTCCTTGTATATGGGACTTCATACACTGCACCTTTTAACTTCACGTTAAAGATATCAAAAAAAAGTTATTTGAAAATGTTGCTCTGTACATTATGGACGTCAGCCTCGAGGTTGGTTATATACAATCTGCAGGGAACAGTGGAGAGTTCGAATAGGTTGACCTGCTCCATCATTCTGCCTCAATCCACTAGGTTTTTTCTTTGTTGCTTCTGATAGGGAAAAGGATGTACAAACTTCTATGTATAATAGAGAATTTAAAGTTAAGTAAATAATGCCATGTCGATTCATTCACATAAGATGCTCTTTCAAAAATCTATGTTATCGTTACATTAAATAAAACATCATTTAAATTAAATTGATTACAAGCTTTGTTTAATAAATAATTATTTACACTTGGAATGATACATTTTTTTTCAGAAAATAGTTTTTATATTTGTATTTAATAAATACTTTTCGCCATGGGCGTAGAAGTATAGAGGGTTAAAATGCGAAGAAAATCAGTATATATACGTCACTGGTTTGAAAAGTGAAAAAATATATTACCTTTAATTGCGATTACTGCATACCAGATTTGAATTAAAAAAATGTTTACTTGTTTAGTAAGTAGTGAAGAAAATATAATACTTTTAATTAAAGTTGGACGCCCTGTATCATGAAAGCAGAGTGCCATAGAGGAAAATATTAAATGGTACAATAATTTTTTCTTTAGTAATGTTAAGAACGATAAAACGGTCATACCTTGTACAAGGCAAAGTAATGACAAACTGATTTAAATTTTTTTTTTCAAATAGTATAGAACTGAGGGACGCGAAAAGATAAGATGCAGGCAGTGATTTAGGTATATGTCTACCGAAAACCGTGTCTTATATGCCTAATCTTATCTAATTTAAGAGATGAACGACTCTGAGTGTGACCAAATTCGTATTTCTCGTCCGAATTTATCATTATCTTGGATATCATCCGTTGGCAAAGGCCTGAACTATTAGTAATCGTTAGAGTTGAAAATATTCCATTTCCCTTCGTGAGTTGGTGACAAATGGTGCCGGCGTATAAATGATTCCCGAAAACGTCAAAACATTTCATAAAATAAACGGCAAGTGACAAATAAAGCAGTAGCAGTACATAAAATATTCATTAAACGCATGTAGTCGGGAAATTATACGCTGTAACGTAAAAATCACCGTTAACTTATCATCAATACACAGATAATTCCAGTTTATTTAATGTAAACTGATAAGTACGGGCTTCTAACTGTCGTTGATTTTTTAAATGGAACGGTTTTGAATCGGTTAAGGTTATTAGTCACAGTATGTTTATACATGTTTCTAAACATTTGATAATTATGGGCTAATTAAATAAAATTCGGAAACCGGTCTAGACAAACATACATATTTTTCGTACGATTCACAATACACCACAGATAGGCTAGAGTGACAATTCAGTATTTGATTTTTCTAAATTGTAGAACTTGATTAAAATAGCATAAAATTGGGTATTGGGTGATTGAGCGGGAACCCTCAATATTCGAAAGGGGTGTTTAGGGCGCAAAATAACCAAAAAAGCCTAGTAAACATAATAATATGGTCGAATATCAACGGTTACCGAGATAGCAATAAACATATTTTTAAAGCTATTTTTGCGAAAGCAGTTATTATTTGATATTTTATTATGAGTAAGTCATGCATTCTAAACCAAACTCACTAATGTGGGATTACTAATTGTCACATTTATTTTGACGTTTGTGATTAAAACGTTTTATAACTGTCGTATTTATTTGTACATGTGCGTTCGTTTAGTTGTTATTGTACACACATAATTTCGTAATGCTTGCCACATTTAGTCATTGAGAATATGCTGATATTATATTTATCTATGGGTATTGCAACGGTAGCGCTAATCGTGTAGTTGCTGAATATCGAACAGAAGAGTGCCAGATAGAAATGTATTCCAGATAGTCTTCAACAATGCACGTGAAACTGGAATGTTTCCCAGTGTGAGAATTACATCTGAGAGGCAAGCTGGTCGTGGTCTAGCAGTGGAAGAAAAAATTATGGTAGAACGCAGCCCAGTTGTAAGTACAAGGCGCATTGCAACCCGTCTCCAAATTAATCCTACGGCATGGGAAGTCATTCACAAAAATGGTTTGAAACCTTTCCATATTCAGCGCGTCCAGAATCTTCAAGATAGTGATAATGAGTTGCGATTGCATTTTTGGAATCGGATAAACCCAAACCATACACTATACAAATACATTTTGTTAAGTAACTTTCAGCATCGGTTCAGCATTAACGTGTGGTGTTATAATTTGACAGATCTACTGGACGATGTTCCATTGGATATTAGATAAAACATGTATTTTCAGCATGATGGTTCCCTGATCTTTTTAGTCGTGTTGTGATCAATCATCTTAACAATCACTTTCCACAAGGCTGGATTGGCCGAGGTGGTTTCCAAAATTAGCCACCAATGTCACCAGATTTGAATCCTCTCGATTACTGCCTTTGCGGATGGTTTAAATCATTAGTATATGCGACAAAAATGAACACAAGAGAGGCGCTATTCGATCGGATTTTCAATTGTGCAGCACTCTTAACAAAAAATCACCGTGTACTTCAACGAATAAACAGTATTCTCTACCGATGCATTACAATAATTAACTCGGGTAAAAATATTTTCATTTATATTTCAGTAACCGTTGATATTCGACCATATGTTTATTAGACTTTTTTTGTTCACTTTTGCCACCTTAACACCCCTTTCGAATATTGGGGGTTCCTCCCCAAGCACCCTGTATATAAATTGAGGTACAATCGTTTGCAATAATAATGACACTGTTTAAAATGAATTTTACGATTTCTTTTGAACTGGTAACGTATTTGTAATAAAGTTTACTATCAACTTTTAACGTTAGTAATTAGTTGTTTCACTTACCAATAGAGATTTAATGAAATTTCTACCCAGAACTTCCAGAAGTTCAAAAACCGCTTTGAGGGAGTGTCATTATTGCAAAAGCATGTACATTGACGTGACAGTCCCAAATTGTCATTTCTTAACAGCGTTTTGATGTATAATCTTCTTGTTGCCAACTTCTTAGTCATTGACACAAAATTGTCAGCAGAAATTAAATCCATTTGCATTAATTTCTCGTTTTGCTGCAAGTGAGTTGGACTGTAAGATTGTGCCATTATTATTACGATGTTGTTTTTAACGTATTGAGTTTTATATGGGGGCTTTCGAAATGGGTATATTAAGAGAACTGATGTATAAATTATCCAATCATTTAGGAATGCGAAGTCACTAACCTAAAGAACCTAAATCTTTAAATAGTCTAGCCTAATTTTAAATAAAAATACTCGAGTTATGCAGTGAATTAAAGGAATATTTCCAACGTTGGTTTGTGTCGATGAAACTTGAGGTTGGACTGTACAGCGTTTAAAATGGTTTTATATACTCTTTCAGCTACTGGTCGGATGTAGACCTAAAAGTTGGGTTTGCCTGAGTGATCCACAAATAAATAAAGCTAATAATAGAAGGCACTATAAAACTGATGTATTTTCTAGTATCTAAAAATTTAACAACTGTTGTACTTGCGTTTCAATTCAAGCATTTCGACATACAAGGTTATTGCTGCATACTGCAAAAAAACGACTCAATTTGAGCGAAATTTCCAATTCGTTAATATGAGTATGACTAATTTTATATCTATATTAGAACCATCATATAAAATTTCTAAAAACAGTCAATATTGATCTTTCGAGTATTTTGACTGATATTGGCAAAATCGGATATTAACCTTTTATAATATATTCTACTACTATGTGTGATTTATTCATAAATAGCATCAATTGATCTTTACGTACATATTAGTTAAGTTGTATTTATAATTGTAATGTGTAAGTCATTATTTTGCTAATTGCAAGTTTTCTTTATAAATTAGCCTTTGGCCACCAAGTGTCAAAATATTAAACATGTGATCAAAACATCAGCGAAGATGAAGTAGGAGGGAAATTCAACTTAACATCTGTAACATATTTGTATATAAAATAAACCCGATATACGGGTGTCCCGTTAATATTGCGAAAAAATTAAGGGGGAATTTGTTTGAATAAAAATAAGAAACAAAGTTCCTATGATCCTGTGTCCGGAAATGTTTCGTTTCGGAGATACAGGGTGTTGAAATTTAAAAAAATATATAGGGTTTTTATTAATATTTGAAGAACCCTAATTCCGATGCTTTTGAAATTTTGTATATTTGTTATAAATTGATATAAAAACCATAGACATCTTCTAACTTAATTTGGTTTATTTCATCTGCTCCAGTTGCGTCCGGAAGATCATTCTTGTTGATATTAATAAGTACGTAAAAATATGACACGCCACTGTTTTTTCTTAGGTTTTATGTTCTTTTCTAATTATGGGATAAAAATTACATTTTTTGTCTTGTGCTTGCTAGAATATGGTGATAGTATCTGCAGTATATCCCATAAAAAAATTCCGAATATTGTTGAAAATTTTTTTTATCAGTTTTTCTTTTGAAATAAAGTTCAACAATTTTTTTACAGTGTTTTTTTAGTTCCATGACATATTTTTGGGCATCAAAATCGGAAGTAGTTTTATAGATAACATTTTATTATTTTCATAAGTCCTATAAGACATTACCTTTTTCAGACACAATCTTCTGGGAAATTTCAGCTTACATTATTTCCGACTTCTACAGAAAATTTGAAGCAAATTCGTCAGAGGGCAGCACACACATATACTTACTTATCTTGCTAGGCCCTTTATGTTATTTTTTATAGTTTGGTGTTGCATATCATACCGCATTAAAACTGAATATAATTTGTAATCCAGAATGCGTGAAGTAAGCCTTTGCCAACCATTTGACGCCACTGCTTTATAATCTTTGCGCATCATTTAATCCGCATTTTTTTGTAGTTCTACATAATTTTATTTGAAAAAGTATCTACATGAAAAAAATTTAATTCCCCTTGATTTATTGCAAAACCGTTGGCACAAATAATTTTGTTTACCTGCATTGTGCCATTTGGCAAATTTCTAAAATTATTTCTAAATAAATAAATTTATATAAATCTGACACGGTTCATGTAATAGCCGAAGTGCCTTAAATGAAAATAAACGTTTCTAAAAGAGTTTGTCGCGCTAATTACGCCGGAACATTTACAACATTTAAGAAATATACGATGTTTTATCGTTGCCAAGTCAAAGCAAGTGATTTTTTAAATCAGGTTGTTTTGACAGTTGATAGCATTTAGAAATGATTAAAATAAGATCGTGAGAAACAAATGAACAACCGTTAATACAGTTAAGATTGTGCGTACAACAAGAATTCTGTCTTCAATATAGATTCAAAATTTTTAATCGATATTGTTGTACCTGTTGGTGTGTTGTTTTTACCATTTTGCCACATAGCTTTAAAAGGTTTCTCCAATTTCAGTTTTTATTGATCTTTTTTATTAGATATTTATTAAAACTTCTCAGTGCCATCAATTATTATAAAAATTTCATTGTACATATCTACAAAAGTTATGTAACCAATGTACAGAATATTCACATAATAACTATTCTTTATACAGTGCAAATACCACTTCCTTTGACACCAACCAACGAAATCGGATAATAAATGCAGTTTTTACAGACGTGTTTCAAGATAAAATGATAAAAATCATATCAATTTTCCCGTTAATAATAAATACTTTTTATGAAATTTTACATTATAACAGTGCAGGAAAACTTAATAATAACAAAAATGTTGTTACTCTGTTACTCGCATGAAAAACTGAACATTTCTGCAGGTTTTCTGCGTTGATACATTTATAACAATATTGGACAATTATAACGGGTGTCAGGAATATGTGTGCCTTAATTTTGCCATATGATAAGTTGTACTAAAGAAAACATATTTGACCTAACAATTTTTTTCTCTGACCAACGGTAACAGAATTATTACAGCAAACAGGTCTTGTATATGTGACAATGTTGCTCATCTTAGGATTGTTATGTATTTATAAATAATAATTAAAATGGGTCTGGCTTAGAGCTTTTTTCACAACACAGAATAGTGGTTACAAGTGTTTGAACTGCTGTTCCTTGCAAGAAGCGTTTACCTAGATTCGCCGTAAATCAACATGTCATGCAGCTGGTTATGGTTACTTTAAATTGTTCCATTTTTGTTTATGTACACTCACAAACATCAAAGAAAGACTAGAGAATAATTAAACGTACCACCACTATGACTTATATTACTTTTAGGTATCAGAAGCAGCCTGACACTGCAATGTTGTCGAACGTTACAGTACGTTACAAACAATGTTAACAAATTACGTTACAGTCCCTTTTACTTAACCTTATTTTGTAACTTTGTAACATAATTTTGCATATTATTGCAGTTGCATTTTTATTTTCGAAATGTATTTGTAGACAAATTATTTTAGACATTTTTTTCAGTTTTTTATTGCTTTTGGACAGATATATCAGCCCTTAAAATTACGACACTCATTTTCCGGACACCCTGTAGATAAAAATAACTATACATATAAAACATGAATAGTGGGTACTCATCAAAACCCTCAAACAATAACATTCACAATTAATCTAAGATCCGAACTAAGGTCGCCCTGCACCCATCTGCTTACCGGATCAAAAGTATTTTTTATCAAACAATATGTAAAAAAATAGATCGCAAATGGGTTGCCTAATGAAGTATACTCATGGCTACCCTTAATTAAAAATACTGTAATTCATTTTTGTTTCAACATTGCGCTCAGGTGCTTACCA
This sequence comes from Monochamus alternatus, assembly GCA_037114965.1. Lineage (NCBI taxonomy): Eukaryota > Metazoa > Arthropoda > Insecta > Coleoptera > Cerambycidae > Monochamus > Monochamus alternatus. Next base: position 114,705,092 of record CM073426.1, read on the forward strand.
AACCAATTTAATACCAATCGGAAGTACAAAGCACGAGGAACGTGCAAAAGTTAGGTTGCCTACTTTTTACTGGTCACTATTACCGGGTTGCCCATTATAAAGAGGTGAGGTTATACTAGCAATTTGTACTCATCTGCTTGTTCAATGAAATATATATTATTATTGTATTGCGAACACGGAAGTTGCTTGTAAAAAATTGTTCATGAATCACAGTTGCCAGGTTTTGAAATTTAAAAATTGGAGCAAGCAGAGAAGCATTGCACGCACTGTAATGATGGTATACTTATAATTACTTTCAATATAGAAATGTCTAGTAGTTTAGAAATATTTCATTCATGGATCAAGGGTGAGCAAAAACCACAACACAAGTTTTTAATTTTTTCTTTATGCCACAAATAAATAGCTTCAGTCAATATCTTAACAAGTTTTTAATTTCAGCTCTTATCATCCTTATTAAATTAAAATAAGATTTGCTAGATGCTTCAATGTCTCATCTCTCATTTGCAGTGTGTTCTTCACAATATTCCTGTTATTCTGTGAGCAAATAATTATCTCGGATTGGTACTGACTAGTCGTACTCGTATTTACCAGAATATTTAATTGTGCTTTGAAATTGAAGCAAGAAGTAAAACTTACACAACATTCGTATGTTCCTGTGGTTATTACTTACAGATACGGTTGATTTAATATGAATAAACCATAAAATTGTTATTGTATTTTTACGACTTCATTATCACCAGTTACTCGACATTTAAATAATGTAATTATAGTTGATAAGAAAGATAAAGACTGTATTATCTAAGAAAAATACTACACTGTATCATTATGCCGATATTTATTCTTGTAACGTTTGCAATTTAGAATAATAAACTCTATTAGTGGTTTAATACTTTTTTTATTACAAATGTCGTCTGATTTTGTAATGTGCTATTTGGTTATTGGTGTAAATCATGTGGGAAAAATATGACCAGCTTGACGATAACAGTAAGTTATTACGAGTATATTGTATATTGTATATTAAATACAACATTTATCAAGTATCTATAAGGAATTATTTTAGTGAGGTGTAGTTAGATTTATATTTTTCTCGCGGATCGTTTATATACGGAAATGGGGTTGTGTATTATTACTCTGTGCCATCTGCTACTCCTTGGGATATAATTTCAGAGATGGATGTTAAAAACAAGGTAAAGCGTAACCGTCTACTAGAATTGATATAATCGTATTACACGTGAAATGTAATCAGCCTTGCAGAATGACTTTTCCACTTGCTTGCTCAACGAAATGTAATGTGACCCCAGTATTCAGAACTACAACAGACAAAAGGAATTTTAAATGGGGCGCATGAACGAATGCCCTTAAGTCTTTAGAAGTGGAACTATTTCCAGAAATTAAAATGTTTCCTTCTGTCAGTTACCTTAATAAAACAATTTATACAAACGTATTTCTGAAAACGTGTTTTCAGAAAGTAAACTCACAGAAAACGATTCAATACTCAAATCGCTCCCAGTTTCAGAGAAAAAAATATTGAAGTTGAAGTAGTTTCAACCTTTACATCGCTGGACTCTAGCCAGACGATTTCAAATATCCGATTACTTATTGTGATGCAAGTATTTACGTTAGTTTTTCAAATATCAAAAATGACTTACGTATAGCAACTCGTAGTTTGATGGGTATCGTTTTAATATGGTCAATTATATCTGTGCCACGTGCAGCGTGTTCAAGCATTAATACCAGGGGATTGGACGAGGAAGACCGATACCATGACCGCCACGATATCCTGACTTTAAATCATTGACTTATTTGTGTGGGGATATTTAAACAGTGAAGTATATTGCACCGAAGTGGACACTATTGATGACAAACGTATCATAGCTGTTTCCAATAACTTACGGTTCAAAACGGACAAGAAGCAAAAACCATTTGTGTTAGTTTGTAGAAACTGGGAAAGACGGGTCCAAAGTTGTGTTGTAACATCAGATATAATATGTTAAACTATTTTACTAATTAAAACTGCAAACTAATTCTATTAATAATTAATAACAGTAGCCGCGAAAGCAGTTGAATTTGCTGCATTAAAATATGTGTTATAATATGTAATTTATTTCTGTCCTTGGGAATTGAAATCATTTTTTAACTGCTCTTTTTGATTTTATTTTCACAAACATGTACAAACATTGTACATTCAAAATTATTTTTACATAAGTTCTGAATCACTGTATAAATTTGACACAAAATGTACATAGAGATTATACTATTATGTCTATAAGTAATTTACACAATTAAAACGTATAGAACGCCACAACGATGTAGTTTAAAATTGTCCTATTGTTTAAAACGATGCTACAAATATTTATTACACAACGTTGTGTGAATATTAGCCAAAGGATTTCTCTGAGTGATGGTTATGTTTTAAGAAAGAATAAGAATTTGCATCAAATCTCAGTTGCGATACGAGTAAGAATTTCCAAACAATTTATCATCTATCGCTTCTATGAAACTCTCTGTCTGTTTGCACAAGCATGCCATTATTATAAATATCTACGTATGTTTAGTGAAAAGAAATCGTATTTCTATTGTAAAAATTCGCCTACGCTTAAATAACAATACCACTAAAAATTATAAAACTTGTTTTTCCGTTTGTCCACACAAACACGTTGAATTGTTTCAGGAAATCTGTTCTAAAATAGATGCTTGGGAGTAGAAATTATTTTATTTTTTTAGTAATACGATCTTCAGAAGAAATAAGTTCAGTTCATATTTATGTTTCTTCAGTAAGTTTAAATCTTATATGGGCAATTTTATTAAAATGCAATGCAATAGAATGCAGTGCATTGAATATTTGTCAAGGATATCGTTGCTGAAACGATAACAAGTTTTCATAGCTATCATCAAGAGCTACAAATAGTTGGAAAGCGCATTTAGTTCAAACAGGATTGTATGGCCTGACAGGTAATATAGCCCTATAAATCATATTAACGGCGCGAATTTTGTTTTAAATTGAAAGGTAGTTTCGTGTAAGTTGCATTTCGGCAATATACTTTGAAAGATGGTTGTACTTACTTCAGATAAATGTAAAAGATACATTTTGTTTTCATAAAATGGATAAAGTATAAGTTTAAAACTTCAGTAAAATTAAGTTTAACACGTTATATCAAGTTTTTGTTTTGTGGGTATTTTGTATAAACTACTTATATTATTTTTGACAGATTCTAGTTTAGGAAGATACACAGTCAGTTTAGGATACTGTTTCACATTTTCTCTAACAAAATATATTTGTGCTAAAAATTTTCCCGGACAAAAAACCAACAGAATACATATACATATGAAAGTGTATACATTTTTCTGAATATGACTTTCAAACTTATGTTTGTATAATTAGAAAATAAGTTTGGTTCACATTTCCGTCACTAGTGATGACAATCTTGACTTGTTTTTTCTTGGTATTGTTTTGGTCTCGCAAGACAAGATTTAAAAAAAGCCTTGCGAGACAAGGCAAGAAATATTGCTACGGCAAGAAGTCTTCAAAAATATAAATATAAGAAAGGATAATATTTATGGGGTATTTATGGGCTCTCGAAAAAATATACTTCTCGGCTGCGCTCGAGTGTCCTTTTTTCGATTGGTATGGTGAGTAGTGTTTGGCTTTCACACAGAAGGTTCGTGTTCAGTTGCTGACACCGAAGAATTTTTGTGTTAGTTCATTCGCGGTTCTTTGAAACTAGTGATGTAATGATTCCATTACCAACTAGTGAGCAATGATTCCATTAATCACTAGTGAATAATGAATATTATTATTTTTAAGGAAACATATGTATAATGAACATTTTATAGGATGGTTGTGGATTAAATATTTTTAATGTCAACGTCTAGGTTCAGTTCTGCTGAACTCCTACAACTAATTATAAATTCACTGCAACTTGACTGAAAGAGAAAGTGAAGTAAAGATAAATTCTAAGCAATGCTTTTTTAAAAGATTCATTCTACTGTATTTATCTGGAGTTTCTTGAAGTACAGTATGTAGATATTCGGTATTTTTTACAGTAATACGCGGTGTGATCAACAATCATTCTTGTGTACTTCTGAAGTTTTTGCATCCCGGGACATCCTGTATTTCGCATTTGAACGCACGTATCTCCGAAATGAGTTCAGTAACAAAGTAAGAACCAAGAAAATATCCTCCCTCATAATAAATTATCGCGTTAATCTTCACCGGATAAATTCTTAGTCATCCGAGCAAAAATGACAACGATATTTTTCCCTCTGCTCCCGATAAACACCCAGGAATCTTAATTTCGCGATAATTTACACCAATTAATGTTAGCTCGTTAATATTATACAGACGATGAGTAAAAGCGTGAAAAATATATATTTCTGTAAAGTTCACGCAGTTTAGTGGCACAGTTTACATATTCTTACGACGCCCGGACGCCACAACATCTGCGTCGACCGCTCTTGACGTCTTCGGCAACAACAAGAATTGCATAACGTATTTTTATCACTAGCGGTGGAATAATAAGGCTCTCTGCCAAATGTGTAAGCCTTAATGTGTCTCCAGGTCTAGACTAACAAATAAATAATAGTTTTGTTGATATATTTTAATCGTATCTTATTGGCAATACTTACGTCTTATTTACACATTTAATAAATATGATGTTTTTCGACTTTCAGTTCAAAGCAAGAGGCAGGCAAGATAGTAACTATACAGGGTGAACCTTAATAAGTACAAATATTTTAACCAGCAGTACAGTTCACTGTGTAGAACACCATAATTAATAGTTTTTTTTTTACAAAAAAATATGGTATAAAAAAGTCAAATTTTAAATAAATTTCGTGATTTTGCAATCGAAAACTTGTCATGGTGGATGTGAATTGCACAGCGTTACAAGTGTTACACTAATGTATTCAACAAAGTTAACTAGAATTTTTAGACATGTCAAAGAATGACTGAAATACGTTTATTTATGAAAATATTAGTGGCCATTTTCTCCACTTTGCCATTAATTGAAAATTTGAACCAAATTCTCTACTCATAATCATAGTTATCCAGAATTTGATCATTATCCATTTTTACTACACTTCAACTGTTTTATCATACTATCACTGATTATCACTACCTATATGCTTTTAGCATGTCAACCTTTTCACTGTTATGTTTTATTTATTATGTATAAAAATAATAAGACGATTTAAATACGTTTTTACGTTTGTGCCGCAAGCAGTGCATTACTTAAGGAAACCATTAACTTAGGTCAGTTTCAGAAGTTGCAAAAGTATCTCATATTAACTTTCAATTTACGTGTAGTTAAATTATCAAATCCCTTTCCACAAATATTACACGATTTGTTTCTACTTGTAACTTGCGTTTGCCACAGCTTATTCCTTTACCCTGGACCATACTAGTGCGCCGGTATCAACATAACCTTTTCATCAAACGCGACTGTCAGTCCTAGAGGATGACATTTCGCCTACTGCTGGTGACACCTGTTACCTGTGCCTACGACACCAGTTTCTTTTTTGCATGTGATTGACTCTGCTTTTAAATATATTACTTTGCATTCTCTTGATATTGAACGCATAATTTGTGATAATCGTTCTAACAGTGTAAATTATGTTGTGAAATATGTTTAAATAGGTGAGCTTTTATGCACGTTTATGGATAAATGTTTGGAATCGTCGAGCAAAGTAAATTCCTAAACACTTGGTAGTATCGAACTTGCGGAAATTCATATTTTAATCGTTTATGATAATTTTACTTTACTTATTGCTAAAAACAAGTGTTTTTAAATTAGAAACAACGGCAACAATTTACGTTAAAAAGTTATTTATCTTACAGACAATATGGCAACCTCGCCTTCAGTAGGTTCTTCTTATCTTCAAAATATGCCGTCTATTAAATGTCAAGCCAAACGACAAGAAAATTTAAACTGATAATGTAAATGATCAAAAGTAAAATCTTATCTTCAAAATATGCCGTCTATTAAATGTCAAGCCAAACGACAAGAAAATTTAAACTGATAATGTAAATGATCAAAATTAAAAACTTGTATTTCCCATTTTTCGTCAAAATTAGAAAAATATATTGTATGTAATATATTATGAAACATGATTTTATGTAACTCGTGCGATATTGCTTGCTTTGGTCGTCCCACAAACTTGCACCCGTTACATAAAATCATACTTTTCATAACTGATTACATAAATAGCTATTAAATTGTAATTATTTTATTATATACTATATTATATTTATGCTAGAATTCATTAATAAATTTATGCCAGGCTAATGTAAAATACAAATTGCTGTATAAATGAAAATATGACAACTATTGTTAAAACTCTATATCCTTCCATTAGCCCAAATTAAGGGGCCACGCTAATGGATGGATGCAAGCTGAAAAAACTAATATATTATGGAAGTTATGTTATGAAGAATTGTTTTATTAAATTTTTAAAATATTGATCTGGATGTTTTATTTTCAGATTTTGAAAGAGTTTGTTTTTATTGTGTTGTCATGTTACATATACCTAGTATATATGCAAAGAAAACATCTAAACTGGACGGTCTTCCTTAATTTCTAATGCATATCTTAGAAGTCCGTTCTCACAAGTCAGGGAGTTGTTTCAAACAGTTAAGTTGTGAATGTGTTTTCTGTGCATGTAACACAAGAAATAGTTGAACAAACAGCAGTTTCAAACGGACGGAACAGACCTATTAATTTCAAATTTGAAAAGAGAGGTTTCTTTTAGCATATTATATTGTTTCCATCCTTACCTTCAAATCCTGAACGAAGTTATCAATGGCTTATGCAAATAAAGTTTACACCTATAACGTGCTATTCTTGGCGATTTATTTCGTAATAAATGTTCGGAATTTTTTGGGTACTAAAAATAAAATTGAAGTATTTGAGATTCCAGTAGTAAATAATGTTAATTAATTTATTGTAACAACACGCCCCACGTTTTGTTTTGAGTCAGGCGGGAATTTATGAAACCCGTTTTAATGGCACGCTTATTTGTCTAATTTTGTTGCACAGAAATATTTTTATTATGCTGCACCTATTTGTTTTTATAGAAGTAGGTATTAGGATTCCAATAACAGTAGAAACATGTGTATGAAAATACAGAATTTTATCAAAAACTGACCAGTGGCGTCAGTGTTAGAAGGGGTCTGAAAGATTTCAAATATAGCTGAAATTGTACACTTCCATGCATTCGATATAATATGAAGAATAGTTAGTTTATCATACTAGACGATAGAGTAATATTTTATCGAAGAGTTAATTTGTGAGCAAGTGAATTAATACACAATGTAAAAGGAAAATTAATGAAAATAAACTTCCTTCAGACGTGGATGAAGGCCGTGGGGAACAGGTTGTTTTTGAAGTGAAAGAACATAAAACTATCAAGATTATAATGGATTTTAGGGTTTCACGGCCGGTGTTATTATTTGATATACAGGGTATCCCAACGAAAACTTGACCCCCCCTATAATTAGAAAACCAAAACATATTTCAAAATTCGTAGACCCGTCGATTTTTGTTATTGAAGGGGACAGTTTTGACAGTTAAGACAACTCGATATGTTCATCCCTCTAATACCTAGCGACCCCAACTTTAAAATTTCAAATGGAACTACTCCACTTGTGGTACATCATTTTAAAGCCCATTTCATTGGTAATACAGTGATGCAATGTTTTTATCCCCTCGTCTGTCATCAATTGAACATTCACGATTCTTCCTAGGATATAGAAATGGAAAATGTACAAGACAGTGCGTTGGTATAAAGTCTATAGAGGGTTTCCCTAAAAAAGTTGCCGATTGCTGAGAAGTATGCCGGCCGCTGTTTCCGGAGAACGTCTATTATGATACTGGCTGATGCAGGAGCATACATCACCACTCTTGAATGGCGTGGTGGATGGAAAGCAATGAACGTGGCAGAAGAATATAATATAGAGGATTCTGTTCAGCAAAAACTTCAAGTAACCTCAAAAATATTGGGACCAAGAGAGATCAAAATAAATACAAACTCAGCCTTACTTCATCGAATGCATGTAGCACAGGGCTTTCCATAACCAATTGTAAAAAAATGATAGTTAACATTTATAATAATGATAAGAAATAATTTAACGACGGCGTTTTCTTGAAATAGTGTTTTTTTACAAATACAAGTAATTTTAGACATTTAAGGACTGAGTAATATAGAGTTTAGCAAATAGCAGGCAGGTTATCTCATGCTACCTGCGAATATTTAAAGCGACCGAAGTAAAACGAATACACAGGGTGTCTAATTCAAGATAATTAAAAAAATGTTTTATTATTTTAAATGATATCGAAAACCCCTTCTTCTGACCCTACCACGGAATTTAAGATGGCGATCCAAAACCTGCTATGATTTTTTTATACCCCCTAAATTCAATAAAAACGTTTAGCGCTTTTTTATTTAAAATCTAATAAGGTGCTGTTAATCATTATAATAAAACTATACAGAGTGTTTTCTTCTACATGTCCTCAAAGTTTTATTTTTATAATAATTTGCAAACACTTTATTTTCCAAAATAACGCAACAAATATTTTGATGTTTTAAATGACATCGAAAACCGCTCCTTCTAATCCTCTCACGGCGTTTTAGATGGCGATCCAAGGCTTGCTATGATTATTTTTATACCTCCGGAATAAAAAAAAATGTTTAGCGATTTTTTTTATTTCTGAATCTGATAAAGTGGTGTTACTCAGGGTAACTCAATATCCCTATGTGTGAAATTTGATTAATATTTACAGAGTGTTTTGCTCTTCGCGTTCTCAAAGTTTTATGTGTGTACCATCGAAAACCGCTTGTTCTGATCCTACTTTGGCGATTCAAAGCCTGTTATAATTTCTTATACCCTTGAAATTTAATATAAATGTATAGCGAATTGTTGATTTACAATGATAAAAATAATCAGAGCAGGCCTTTGATCGCCATTTTAACATCGTGATACGATTAGAAGTAACGGTTTTCGATTACATTTAAATCAAAAAAATATTTGTTGCGCTATTTTGAGAAATAAAATTTTTCGAATTTTTATAAAAAAATCATAGCAGGTCTCGGATCGCCATCTTAAATGCCGCGGTAGGGTCAGAGGAAGCGGTTTTCGATATAATCTTGAAGAATAAAGTTTTTACGGATTTGTACACAAATAAAAGTAGACATCCTGTATAACGGTTGAAAGTGGGCTAACTAATAATTTTTTAGGTACAGAAATCTTTCAGAATAGGTACTTTTTAAAATTTGCGTGTAGTTTGTTATAACTTGTTTATATGTATGTGAAAATAATTGTTAAAATGTGGGGCTAGAATAGCAAAATAATGTGTTTTATAGAAATGCATTTTAAAAGTTATTATATTATTTGATTAGATTTTAAATGGTAAAAGTGGATAAACAAAACATCAATAATTTTATTTTTGATATTACTTTTGCTGTACGTGTTTTATTTTTCGATATTTCTGTACGTAAAAACACCAATTGATCATTTTACTGCGAGAAATACGGCAGCCTTAATTTGACAATAAATGTATAGTTTAAGAATTGTGATATGTTTTTTGCATGCGGGAAAATTTTTTCTAACTCAAATTAGTTACTAAATGTACAACTTTTTAAAACACTATTAGAAAAAATTCTTTATCAAGTATCGACGGGAAAAGTATACTACGTATATAACCTGTACGAATAAATAGCTTTTTATCGAAATTACGGAATTCAGAAATGTTGAAGAAAGAAATGACTATTGTCGCCGCCGACCTGCAGCCGAAATGCTGACAAATTCTGATGCTGACCTGATAGCAGTCAAACGTATAGGTAGAGATGAAAGAAATATTCAGGTGTCGAAGTTTATAGGCTCGTTTATAGGTATAGGTACTCAGTAACGAGAAAGGCTTGAGGTATCGAAAAACTTTCTGGAAATATTAATTGTATTTTGAAGTTCGGATTAATTCAAATGAAACTTAAATTGTATATGAATAAGTAATAAAAAAATTAAAATAAGTTGTCTATCCTTGCAGTTAAAGTGCTTCTTAATCTGCTGATTTGAGATGTATAAAGCACACTTTAGCATTTGCTATAGAAAAAAAATCATTGAATGGAATGCAGGATAATACGAGTGTTTCCATTCGAGTTTTGCGTTTCCCATTGATATTTCATTTCCGGTTCTTAAAATAAAGTTGGCATTTCAAAACCAAATGTATCGCAAAATTTATGCATACGACTATAATAAGACATAAGTCGGACTATAAATAGTGCTCTAACGTTCGTTGTATGTTAACTTTATGCGTAAGAATTCCATAAAATTTAGAAATTTTGTTAGGGTTTAAGATTCCGCGTACATATTTTGATTGTTATAGACAGCTGTATTTGATTTAGCGCGTGTACATTTATATTTATTTGGTAGTCTCTTGCCAAATAATAAAATAAAATTAATTTAAATGCATTGTATCTAACTGTGTATCTAACCATGAAGAGAAGACGCATGTAAAATTTAATTTACATCATTTACATTCGCTTTTAATTAAATCTAAAACATTTAAAGAAACTAAGTGTACTATTCATTATTAAGTCGTATATTTTTCAGGGAGATTAATAATGGTCAGAGGAAGACAGGAAATTTTCGGGAATTTTCTTCTGTTGCACTCTAAACACAATTTAAATTTACGACCTCACTGATCGGTAATATGGGTTGCATTTTTACCAAATGTACAGGTTGTTAATTTTAGGAATGAATCTTTTATTTTAAAATAAAAGGTTTATAGAAGCATACCTTACAGCGCTGTTTTCTAGATGAAGCGCAGAGTTGCAGATAAGTTTCCGCATCGAATTTGACGATTATAATAATACCAGTCACGCATTTGGCATAACTACGTTCATAGTTGTAGCTGTTGTAAACAACAAGTCGCACGTAAAACTATTTTGACGGGCCGAACGGCCCCGTTTATCTGACGCAACAGAATTGTTTTAACTGCGGGAAATTTTGTTATTGTTCAGGGTAAGATTTTAGTTTTCGGAATTCTGTTCTGCCGGCACTCACAGCGCTGCCAGATATTTTCAATTGAGCCGCGTTTGTTTTTTTTTTTTCTTATTATATAAATTTGTTTTCCGTAACTGCCCACTGAAAAGGTATTTTTAAAAACAAATTTGAATAAATCCATGGTGAGCTGATATAATGTGTCTGGGAAGCAGAATAGAAGCTTTACATGATTTCAATTTGTTCGAAACCACCACCAGTCTTTACAGCACTGTGTTTAGAGTGCGACAATAAAAAATTGAGGAAAAACGTTGCCTTACTTTAAAGGTACTTTTGACTTTAAAGGTGTTTAAGCTAATTCCAGAGCTGTAACCAGTCAACTTTCTCAGGGGTGGAGGGCTAAATGAAATCTTGGTGGAACTCTGATGCCTTCTTGAGTAATTTAGAAATATTAAGAAAGATTTAGGCACTGAAAAATAGTCACACTATGGAGAAGCTTATAAAACAGGTATTTAGGGAAAACTTAATACACACTGTTGGTAACACTGCATTTTAATTTTTAATCCCAGCGTACAATTGAAACCAAAACGGAATGTTTGTAATTGGACTATAGAAATTATGTTTCTACGAATTGAACGTAAAATTTTCACATTTTGAAATTTTCAGCCATTAGTGCGAAGCTACCCCGTTAGCACAACCGACTCATAAAAGCTATGTTACTGTGTTTTCTCCATAGGTTGACTATTTTCGGTACGTTTTTTGGCGGTCTATATATTTTATGATATCTATGGTTACAGTCAACTTGAGAAATTAATTGACCTCTATTTTTCGAAATTTCCTTATTCTGAATTTTAATTTTTACACAGATTTTTTTTTTCAACAAACAATTCAATTTACTTAAATATAATGAATTCTTGGGAAGCAATTATTCGAACGTAGCTATTAAGGTGGCCTCTATCACAGAGGACCCTAGTTATGCGTAATGCTATTTAGTTTTTTTTTTAAGACTATTCTATTTTTTTTTTCAAATTTCTTCAAACGTAATCGAAGCATTCTGACGATTTACGTCATACGAACAAATGTTTGTCTTTGACACGTCCAAATATTGAAAATTATGTTGACAAAAAAAAATCTAATGCGTAAAACGTCAGCTGTGAATGAATGTGTCGTCTGAATTCTTTATATATTTTTAGGTATTAATAATATTGTGTGAAACTAACTGCTCAGTGGACAAAAGCCCCAACCTGCGTTGAATTACACCCACAATATCTACCCATATATTCCTTATTATTAGCTTTTGTAAAATTTTTTTACTGTTTTAGAAAGGTATTTTAAGCTAATATAAATTAAATCTCCTACAATTCCTGTCAATGAAGTCATATGTATGTTCTCTGATACCAAACATCTAGGTATGCTAACGAACAATTCCACAAACAAAGCTGTATTCAATAATTATCTAAAGAAAATAATCTAATTTACTAACCTGCTAATGAAACACTCTATAAATATCTAACTTCACTTTCTGGCAGTGGGAACACGACAAGTTCAACCACAATAGATGAGATCTGACCTATTTCTGCATTTTTAGGATTGCTTCTTCAGGTGGTCTCCTTTTACAAAAATCTCAAGTTTTAGGTACTATATTTTAACTGTTTTTTTTTTGTTAATTTCGTAATTTATTATAATCCTTGCGAAAAAATTATATACCAGCAACGCATAGCACCAATCGACATTTGTCATTCAATCTGTTTTAATTATTGTCATAGTATTTTATAAATTTACGAGCCTGCCCATGGTAGTAGACATTTTAGTGGCGTTTCTAATAAGTTATCCCTTAAGTGAAAGATGAAGAATATCCTCTTTGCACATTGTAAGTCTGGGCTTTGAGTCTGTTGGAAATAATATTTGGAAAAAAAACTATTTAACATTACGCATAATTAACGACCTCTGTGTCAATTGGTAAAACTATTTATATTAGTCGCATAAGTACCAGATTTTATTAGAACAACAACAAAATACATATATCAATTTTAGTAAAAACTGGATTATCCCTATAAATTTACTCGTCTTCAGAAAGAGACGACAAAAATTAATATTGTTATTAGTATTAGCTTTGTTCGCATAGTACACAAATTAGTTTCCAATCGTCCGGAGTGTGCGCATTCCAACTAAAACAATGGATTTTCAACCTTATAGAGGCATTATAAATAAACTGCGAAACGGTTTCCAACTGCTATGCGAACAGGGCTAATAATACTTGATAGATATAGGTAACAGTTAATCCAGTTAGCTGCAGTATTTTACTTTCGTTTTTCATTATTTCGTTACAAACCGGCAAAACTACATTTTTATTCATTACAACCACTTACTATTGCTAAAACACACTTCCCTTAGGTACTGTTAGATAAAATGCCTATAATAGAAACCTTCTAATGCATCCGCGGCAGTCTTGTCCCATAACCTAGAAAAACAAACCGGCGAACTATATTGTAGGAAAATATCTGTACTTGACACAAATTACTTTATTTAATAATTGTAAAACGTTTAAAAAAGACACTGAAAACTGAAGAGGAACACAAAACTACCACATAAACACAGGAATTAAATTATGACATGCCAGCGGATTTTACCTTTGTGTTGCTGGTTGTTTACTCCCACTGACTCTGTAAACGTCAAACGTACGGCGGCGTTAAATAAGGGTTTAATATATCGAAAAAAAAATTTATTCGCTTTATAAATAAGTTGCATTTTTTAAGGGTGATTCCATTAGCTCTTAATTTTCTGCGTCCCTTCTTAAAATATTTGTACTTAGTCATAGTTAACCCTGTATATTCTAAATATGTTTACAGACTAACTCTAGGGGGGCTAATTTACACCAATTTTTCTACAATTTATACCAATGGTTGTGTATATTATTTGTTATTAAGTATCTAAGTATATTAAATAAATAACATGGAAATGTCTAAAATTAATAATACCTAATTTAACTATAAATTTAGTTAAATAATAATAACGAAAAAAATATACATATGATATTGATATTCTGTTCTATATAATTTCAACGGATTTAGAATGTAACAATATATTTCAGCTTTACATTTTTATCACTTTTTATTTCTTTTAACCTTTGAATTTAAACCTTGCGTTGTGTGTGAAAATTGCTTTTATATACATACCTAATTTAAATCCAACTGAACGTAAAACTACAGAAATTGATGTGGGACGTTTACTACAAAGCCACTTTAGGAGTGGATTTATTTTCCACCGCATGAGCTTCAAAATTGAACGTAGCGTATATGCCCTGCTGCAGTTGGGAACCGGGGAAGTTTTAGTTTGTGTTTTTGAACAAAAGTTTTATGAAATTAAGCCAAATTCCATTGTAGTAAATGTTATATTGCAGTAAAGCTCTCAAATTCGTGTTAGCTACTATTTCACTTATCCGAGTCCGAGAATTTAATAAAATGTATATACTCGCGTCAAGAATTCAGACGTCTTACGTCACGGCTGACGTTACACATTTGTCTTTATTGTCAACGTAATTTTAGATATTTGGTCGCGTTAAAAACAATCAATTTTTGCAATTTAGTGCAATATATCAAGCAAACTTTTAGTATAGTATATAGTTTTATTACTATCAGTTGCAGTTTCTTAAATATTTTGATGAAAATATAATGAATTATTCATTTGTTCGTATGACGTAAGTCGTCTGAATTCTTGTCGCGGGTATATTAATAATCCATAATATTATGAAATTTATATTTTGATATACACGGTGATTCAGTCATAGTGTCATTAATTTTAAGAGAAGTTAAAATAATAAATAATACATATTTATGTGGAAAAGAAATATTTTCTCCTTTTCACTTCTTTTTCACTCCTGTTACTGACCGCTGGCACGACATTGCCTAATTGCTATAAATTATTTTTTTAAGTATCCAATTAACAAAATTAAATTCCAGTTTAAAAAATATACTTACGAGGAAAAAAGTTGGCCGTTCAAATTTTCGTTTAATAGGTTAATGGCGGAATGAGCCGAAACTCATTCGGATATGTTTTCCTATGCCACCGTTCAGCTGCATCTCTAGCAACGCGGCTTGACTTCTCTTCCTTCTCCCATCAGTTACCATCTTCGCGTTATCTAGGAAGGTGCGTTTCGTGTGTTTGTTGTTTCTTGTTTGTATCGCCAGTGTAGTTTATTAATTATATTTACACAAATAAAAATGCAGTTGAAAAACTTGCATAATAGTGAAAAAGCGCGATCGTTCCGTGCCTGATTTAAACGTTGAAGTTGCTGCTCTCCAAGGCCGTGGACAAATTTTTAAAATAATAATAATAATAATAATATCTCTACCCCTCATTCTAATCACAGGGATTAGCCCAGAAGTCGGAGACTTGTGCGGGAGAGGGGGCGGCATATTATTATTAAGCAGGCCGCATTTGCGCCCAGGAACGACTTACGTTGGTAGGCCCTAACCACTATTCAGTGCAGGAATGAGGGAAACCTGGAAAACCTCATTAATTAGGGGGGTAGTCAAATATCAACCGGTATCAATCTCTCACATTGACCCAAGCCAACATTCTTCCACCCTACCATACTCGCAGAGAGGACGCCAAACCTCTCCACGATATACGGTCTACCAGCAGCTGGGTTCGAACCAACACCGATTAGTCACCTCGATTCAAGTACTGACGCCTTAAACTGCGCGACCACTGACCGCCCCAAATACATTTTAATAAAGACAGATATAATTAAGATACAATTGATTTATGACTGTTCCTAGAAAAATTGTTGTTTTTTTTGTATTTTTCGTGTGTGTTATTTGGTACTTATCACGACGAGAAACCCTGAATGGAAACGGGAGTAAGAGATTTGAATCCCACGCACTTAAGTGAGAATATATGAAAATGGTAATACTCTATTCATAATGAAATACGATTCGCATTATTTATTATTTTTCAACGTATAAGCTCAACATAATTCCGCTTTCAAAAACATAACGAAAAGGAGACAAAAAATGGTATTCAAAATCATTTACTGTATAATATTTTGCGACGCTTTTGAACTTGCACTACGAAGGCATGATGAATCCGAAAATGTTGAAATTTTTCACGGATTAGTGAATTTTACAACAGAACTTAACAAAACCTTTAATGCAACAATTTTTAAAGGCATCTCAAAAATATACAAAATGATGTTTTAGATTGCATACTAGAAATTTATCATTAGAAAAAAAAATAGTTTTAGGACCTTTAATGCTGTTGCTGTTACTATGTGATCCAAATGTGGCAACATTGTTTCGCTTCAACACTCGAATTTATTTTTTGAAAGGTGGAGCAAAATATTTTTTCGATTTAGGCCTTCTGAATACTATCCGAATTAAAATTAATGTCATTATGACTAAAACAACCTGTATATGAACTTGTGCAGGCATAATTAAAAAAGTTTCTCTACTCATTGACTGTGCTGCTTTTAAAATGATGATTAAACAAATTAGAAATACTTGTTATCAGATATTAATTAATTAATTATATTTTTCATATTAATTAATTAATTATATTTTGAATGTAATATTCTGCCAATAATTTATCAAACAGCTAGTTTTCTCTGATTCAGTATTTATTGCCATTGTTCCTGTTCATATGTTCTTTTACGAAGATATTCTACGTGGGAGCTCCGCTTTTTAATTCAAAAAATCGCACCAGTTGACAATTTTCGTTTACAACTAAAAGAATATCACTTTTTCATCTAAACTTTTTAATGATTTAATGAGTTTTTCATCAAATTCATGCGCATATTGAAAACAATTACCATATATTGGTAATTTCTTAACTCTTAGTATTGCGTTTCATCTAACGCAATAGAGTGAAATAATAAAAAGTACGTCTCCTTCATACATCGACCACCTGTTTCATAAACAACTTGGGAGACTTGTCCTTAGATTCAGTATCTTTCACTCTATAAATAATGCAAAAACATTTTTTAATTTCTAGTGACACAATTGGAAACGCTAGTTGCTAATTTATAAATAAACTTTTTACTGATATTAGTAATTTCTCAAATATGCTTCTTATTTAAGTGTATTAGAAAATATACAGGGTGTATTTAAATGAATGAACACAAATGGTACCGGATAATATTGGATCTAAAAGATTACGATTGTAACAAACGTATGTACCTTCATCCGAAGTTGTTCCGTTTCAAAATTGCCCTGGAAATTTTCTACAAATACAAACAATTTTAGACATTCAAGAACTGAATAATTTACAGCTTAACATATAACAGGAATGATATCTCATGCCACCTGCAAATGTTCAAAGGTACCGAAGTGAAACGAATATACAGGGTGAACCTTAAATAAGTACAAGTATTTTAACCAGCAGTATAGTTCACTGTGTAGAACACATAATTAATAGGTTTTTTTACAGAAAAATCAGAAATAAAAGAGTCAAATTCTAAATAAATTCCGTAATTTTTCAATAAAAAACTTGTTGAGGACCGCTGACCAGATCCAACATTCCGATTTTTATGAGTCATAAGTTTTGCAGATTGAACGCGTGGTTTACAGCATTGCTCGCGTTACACTAATGTCATGGCTTCAGGAAGTTTAGGTAATTATTTACATTAGCGGTAATCTGTCCAATTTTAATAATAATATTCTTACCCACCTTATCGAGGGTGCTACACACGAATCTAAAATTATTTTTGTGCGGTCGAATATAGTTTTAGAAAAAAAAATCCTAAATTGTAACCTCTATGTATACATTATATTTAGTTAAAGTTGCAATACCTTTAACTCTCCGTCATCTTCATTTCATGACGTCACATTTGTCAAAATAAATAGGCGTGATATTGCAACTTCAACCTAATGTAATATAGATACTACACTCGACCCCACAAAAGTAATTCGTGTATCCTCGAAAATAGGGGGATACCAAATTTATTATTAAGATTGGATAAGTTTCCTCTAATGAAAATAATTACCAAAGTTTAACTCCACATCTTTTTGCCTTACCAATAAAGTATGTCTTATGTACAAGCTTTTGCGATAATAATGACCCACAAAGCACACACGATATGGCAACCTCGCCTTGGATGGATCACCAACAAATTTTTAGTTACAAAAATCTTTCAAAATATATATATTTTTTAATTTTAACTGTAGAGATAAATATTGTTATAACAAAAATTTACATAATTCCTGCATATAAAATTGTTCGCTTTTATTTATAAGTATGTCCAAATAATTGTTAAAATGTGGGGTTAGAATAATAGAATAATGTGTGTCAAACGCTTTTAAAAGTTGTTTTTTATTTGAGGAGAATTTAAATAGTAAAAGTGAATAAACAAAACAAAGAATTTTGTTTTTTATATTGCTTTTGTTTTATTTTTCGAGATTTCTGTACCTAAAAACATCACAAATCTGATCATTTTACGAGTAAAGGTCTATTTACAGACATCAGTGTCGTGTCAATTCCGTATTAGTATTAGTGAAAAATAAAAAACGTTGCTTAGATTTTAATTAGGGGTGTTTATACACGAAATTTTGATCAACTGCCGGAAAAATATATTCAGATCACTTTGTTTGATTGTCTACTAACTCCTTTGTACGGACTACGAACAGATATGTGTAAATTGGCAGTGATCAACCACAAATACTGAACTGATACGTCACTAATGTGTGTAAATGGACTTTAATATGGCGACCTTAACCGCTAATACTATCTTTTCGAAAATTAATGTCTATTTACACACATTAACAAAAATCGTTGCTAAGATTCTAAATCGGCGTGTTTATATACGTCCGTTGCAGTGCCGTATCAGTGCTGTCAGTGCTGCTTCAGTGTAACTTTTTTCTAATTTGGGCCACAATGTAAATTCTACGGTTTTCTAGTTGGTAATTATGAGTCATAAAAAACAGACTACTTTGTAAAGTAACTAGTAACCTTGGATTTTTAACTGTTGATGGTCAATAGTGAAAAAATAAAGCTAAATTTAAAAAAACACACATTAATTATAAATTGTCAACATTTCGTCATCATATATTGCCTCAACTTAAATAATAAAAACACTGAAGCTTTTAGCAGGTATTTAGAGTTGCATTTATACATAAATAACGCTTTTGAAAAAAAAAATGTAATAAAATACCAAAAGTACATTGCATTTCCTTTTAAATTTGGCCTTATTGGCCACTAATACAATTCAATTTCTGACGCACCTACGGAGAAAATAATTAGTGGACTTGATAGCATTTGCATATCACGTAGGAGGCAGTGTTTTAAAATATGTTCTTGTTTTATAGTTCCTGATAATATTTTCCTTGGCGGCGAGGATGTTTTTATATTTAATTTGTTTTTTAAAAATGTGATTGAAACTATTTCAGGGTCTTGATTTACGTTATTCGTTTGTGTCTTGAATCACATGCTTAAAGAAATACTAACAAAGGGAAATTAGTCTTTAGTAAGAACTACGTTCACAATTTGTAGCACTTGTCATTTTTGTTGTCAAAATGGGAATATAATATAAATAGAAGGAACAAACTGGGTTATCTACATTTCACGGCGAATTTTGTCATTTAGGTTAATGAAGATCATTAAGTAAACACTTTAAAATAACAGTCGTGTATTATTTTCAACGTTCAAGGTGTTTTACAGTTGTTAAAGTTGTGTATTTAGCTACAGAATTATCTTTATGCTAAGTTAAGTTAGCTAATCGCTAATTTTCTGTTTATTCATTAATTTTATTATTTTTTAAGTATGAAGAAGCATCGCATCACATCAAGTATAGTAGTTTTATGCTTTCACGGTCAGTGCTATTATTTGATAAATAGTGATATTCCGGGTTGTTATCGTGGTTCTGTAACTGGTCGCTGCCAGTAACAGAATTAAAGTGCAAATCCCTAGCTGGGATTCTTTGATCTGTTCTGGTTGTTCTCAAACTTCATCGCGACTGAGCCAGCTTAGTCGCAGGACCACCACTGAAGATGCCGACAGTGAAGAGCGGCGAAACTTTTGGAAGCATGGGATGCGGCTACGGGACGTCTCATGAGGCCACCATTATTCCAGGAACAGTTCCAACCGTATCAGTCATAATACCATCAATAGGAGCCGAATTTAATATATGGGTGGCCCAGAGACACCGATAGCTGGCTTGTCCCCACAGAGCCTAGTCCGAGAACAACCAGGGCAGGTCAAAGAATCGCAGCTAATGCTAGGGATATGCACTTTAATCAATATTTATGATAACTAAGTAAATTAACTTATTAACTTTTTTTCAAGGAAACTAAAATGCCATATAAATATTTAAGTAGTGATAGAAAATTATGAGCACTTTGATACACAACAACCCCTCAAACAGGGTGAGGGGAAGAGTGACTATAGCACAATGACCTATTTTATTTGCAACAACATACCTGTTACATGTTATATATATATTTTTTGATAAATATTGATCGATGATCTGGCTGCTATAACATCTCATGTTTTTATAATAAAAATTGTTTTAAATATAGACCAGACAATTCTCAGAAAAAGTAAAAAATATATAGGGGGAGAAAAAAATCTAGCACAACCATCCTCATCTTCTTGCCCAAACTAACCCAATGAACGATTTTTTTTTTCATTTTGAAACGAAAGTAGAGTACCTGCCCTTAAAAGGTCCTAAAAATTTGATTTTGATACTTCAAAGCGTTTGAAAGTTATAACCGAAAAAGTGGTTTTTATTTCCTAATTTTATAAATTTCTGACACTAATGTGTTATCAGTTTCCTTATTTTTTTAAGTTTTTCTTCCTCTAAATATTTCTAGTCCATTTTAAATCGCCTTGTGTATTTGTCGTAAATATGAAATGGTTGGCCTACGTGACATAATACGTCTACGTGAGCCCAGTGACATCGCCGAGATTTGAAAAACATCTCGCAATTACCATAAATCGGGAATAAATTATGATATCTCGAGGAAGAAAGGAGTTGGCGTAAAGCCACGGAAAATTTTATTATGAAATTTTAGTTAAATGGATGGTTTCGCATAAAACACCTCAGTCGCAAAATAAGTTTTAATTTACTGCCACTATTTGTAAATTAATTAAAAGAATATATTAGGATACATATTGAGAAACACCATATAACTTTTTGGGTGCTTCTGTTTCTGTAAAATATGCTAAAGAATCTTCAATTCAAAACAAACAGAAAATATAATATTTTCACTTCACGAAATATCTAGAACTTGTTATTGATCAAGAAACATTTGCCTAAATTTTATCCGGATTCCAACGACTGATCTGTTCATATAAACGGCACCCCGTTGAAGTGGAGAAGATAAGGGATAAACATTAATTAAATTACTTCTCGAATCACGAAGAAGTAATTTGGTGGGAGAGATTTCGAATTAATTATTCAATTGTCTCTTAATCAGTCGACTTGTATACATTTATTCCCACTCTTCCTTTCCATCCGACATTACAAAAATCAATACAAAATGTTCTGTAATCTAATTAACATAATATTGTCTTATAAATGTTAAAACTTTCAAAAGAAAATTATTATCTTAATTTTTGTCTATACTCGTACACGGTTGTTTCTCATTTTTAATTGTAAGGTTTCAGAAGTGTAGTGTCATTAGATTAGGTAAATGCTTTTACAATAATAATGACAGTCCCTCAAAACAGTTTTTGAGTTTCTGAAAGTTCTGAGTACAAATTTCATTAAATCTCTATTGGCGAGTGAAACAACTAAGAAATAATATTAAAAGTTGAAAGTAGATTTCATTACGAATACATCAGCAGTTTAAAAGAAATCGCAAAATTCATTTCAAAGAGTGCCATTATTATTGCAAACGATTGTACATATACACACAACGTAAAAAGTCTTGCACCCCCTGTATATAAAATGATTCGATTAAACCTAGTGGTTGTTCTTAATATGGTAAAAAGGTACATGTACTTAGGGAACAAAAAAGACAGTAAAAAATTGCAGACTATGAACCTTTTCTTTATTACTAATGTTTTTATAAACCTGGTCAGTTTGGCAGTGTATTCAGCCAAGTGTTCCTTTCAATTTGTGTACATTATGATGCCAGGACGTGAAATTTCTGCATTTATCCTAGTTAATCATCAGATATCGAACATGGGCATTCCTAGATCATCTGTTGTACGAATAGTACACAGATATGAAGAATTTGATACAGTGGAAAACAGATCACGTAATGGACGTTCTCGAGTATCTAATGAAAGGGAGGATCGGTATTTGATGCAATATGCCCGTAAACACCGCACATCTTCAGCTTCAGCTCTCCGTGTTATATGGACACCTACTATTCGGAGACGATTCAACAACGCAAATGTACGTGCTAGAAGATCATTTCGGGTCCCCACTCTACCTCCGAGGTATTGTGCTGCCCGTCTCCAGTGGGCGCGAGAGCATAGGGGTTGGCTTTTACGCCATTACGCCAGTGGCGGTGGGTCTTATTTACAGACGATCCAAAATTGGGCTGGTTACTGATGATAATCGGCAAAGGGTCTGGAGAAAACCAGGTCGTCAACAGTGACTTCATTTTCCCCGTGAAGTTGCTCCGTATGAAAGAGGTACCGTAATGTTTCGGGGTGGAATAATGTTCAACCGGCACACCCCGCATTGATTCGCATACTACAGATTCAAATTTACATCGAACAAATTATTACGCCCATTATCTGCCCCCTACGTAATGAATTAGGTGAAAATTTTGTGTTTATGGACGACAATGCTCGACCACATCGCGCAAGAAGGGTTCAAGAGAAACTCGAAGCAGGACATATTAATAGATTAGATTGGCCAGCCAACTCTCCTCACATGAATCCTATTGAAAACATGTGGGATTTCGTTGCTAGTGCCTTTCATAATCATATTCCTCCACCTCAGACGCAGATGAGTTAGTCGTGGCGGCAGAAGAGGAATAGAACAATATTCTGCAAGACATTGTTAATCGCTTGATTATCTCAATGCACAGACCTGTCAATATGCTATTGGAACGTGGTGGAGGTCATAGGTTTGTTCCTACACAACATCAAACTAGCAGCAAACTGGAGTTTGCGCAGTACGAATTTAACCGTTCCAACATAATCAATCCGGGAACTAGTTGTAAGATTTTTTGTTCCAACACAAAAGTGGATGGTTTGGAAACTGTTTGCTGACAGTCAAATCGGTTTGAGGATTATTAGGAAACCACTTGTCAGACGCATGCGCAGATAGAATCTAACCGCTAACAGAAGTCTACTTTTGGTAGGCTAGGTAATGAACGTAACTAAAGTTTTATGTAATAATGCTATTTGAGAAAGTTATTATAGTTGTACAAGTAATTTGCAGATTTTTAAATACACAATTCTGTAGTTTTTCAAAATGAGTGAGTATATTCTTTTCACTAAAAATATTCAGAAAACAATATACTTTTATAAATGTATTTGGTTTTTCTGACAAAGAGTTCTTTAACAAGAATGAGGGGGAGTCGAAGACTTTTGACGTTGTGTGTAGTTGCGGCAAAAATTCAGGCAACTTAGGCACTTTGTACGAATAAATGAATAATCATCATATTTTCATAAAAATATTTAAGAAACTCCAACTAAGAATAATAAAACTATATACTAACTAAATGATTGTTTTTAACGTGACAAACTATCGAAAATTATGTTGACAATAAAAACAATTGCGTAATGTCAGCCATAACATAAGTCGTCTGAATTTTTACCACAACTGTATACATAGTTTTATATCGTAGGCATGTAAAATATGTGCAATTGTTTGTATAAAGTAAAAACTCCGCTCGAATGAAAATATGCTGCTCTATTATTATTTCCAAGAAGTATGCCACATTCCTTACATATAAAAGAAATCATCCGTACTGTAATATATAAAAGGTAATATGTCCTTTGTGTCCTTCTGTTAGTTTTCAAACAAACACGAACAATGAGAATAAGCTCGTACACAATTCAGTCCTCTTTAAACCTTTATTTTTGGTTTCATTCGAAATTATAGAAACAAAATAAACAAGTGCAACTGATTTTAATACAATTTAGTGCTGACTTGTAATAACCTAAGTAGAAAATATAATATGGGATAAGATCTCCAATTGTTTTCAAAAGCCGTCGTATCTGAAAGACTATTGCACTTTCAAAATATAGGTCTTGCTCGAATTTTATTATAGCTTTTCTGCAATTCTGGGGAATAATTTAGTGATTTATATGATTACCACCACACGCAAACATTCCTAAGCTGAAGTGTCAAATTCAGAATGCCTTATTTCGCTTTTACTTGATTAATGTTTGATTGCTGAGCTTGCAAAATATATTAACTGTAACCTTTATTTTATATGTTATGCTGTTTGTTATATTGTTACTTGTCAAATTCGATAAACAGTTTAGTTTTTAGTGTGCATTCGAGTTAAAGTGTTGGTATCACTTCTATTGAAATTGCGAATTGTCGAATGTAAAACAAACTGCAAGCCAGATTTTTGAAAAAGGTATTGCAGGTGCAAGGGCTTGCTGTAAACCATTGAATAAATCATTTTTAGAGACTGCCTAAGAAAAGTCAAAGCAAGTTAGAAAAAATATATTTCCACTATGTCAATTATTCAAGTTTTCTTCAAAGTGTATAACAGTTTGCAGACTGACAAGTTATTTAGAATAGGAAAAAACTTGAATTGAGCAGGGAAAAAATGAAAAATTTTTAGGCAAATACAATTGTGTCCCCTCAATGAAACAATTATATTTTAGGGTTCATATTCAGACTGCTGTGATATTTTAATTTGAAATTCTTTGTCTGAAACGAGTTTTGAAGTTATCGACTTCCATCGTCTTCACCAGTGTTTCGCGCGGTTGACATAATGAAATTACTGTAGTCACACGAAAAACTGGAGCGTCGACAAATTTTAGATTTTTTTTTATGGTAATGTAAGACAAATAATATTCCAGCTTTCATCATGCTGCAGCATAAATTCGGTCAACGTAAAATCAAACTTGTATATTGAAACAGGGACGCCCATATTAAAAAATGGCATAAGGAAAGTCGCATTTTTTTATCCAAAGAATATGTGGTTAATGATATGACCTTCTATTTTGGGACACCCTGTATATCACTGTGAAGGGAAAGAATAATGCAATTAAAATCCGTGAAAATCTACGGAAGGTTTCATTAAAAAATGCATAATTTGTCATATTTTAAAAGTGACACTCTGTAGGAAAATTACAAGTACGCCACTGAACTATATAAAAAAATATCAGAAGCAATTTTTACCATTCCGATATCTTATCTATTCTCTGAGATACTAAGAACCCTTAAAACTGTTTTATTTTTATTTTTCGAAAATGAAGAGGTCTATGAAAGTTATCAATGATACGGAATCTTAAGTTTCTTGAGAAAACCGCATCCTTCTATCTTATTTCTTGTAGTTTCCGAGATACCCTGCAATTACAACGAAATAAGGACGTCCTGTACACTATCTGTAGCACTATATAACTATTCTGCTTCAGGAAACTAGTACTCTGCAGACTAATGCCCCGACCAGCATTTAACACCATAAAAACTGCAAACGGCCACAGTTAGTGGTCAGCTGTGCCACCGATCATGTACCGGTTTAAACCTGAGATTAACTTCTGATAAGGTTTAAAGCTTGTTAATCATTGCCACTGTTCATAATCAACAGAAAAACATGAGTACGCAAGATGTTCTAAGTGTCTATATCTAATGGTCACTGGCTACTTAATACGGGGTCCTTCTGCAATTTATATAAATCATTTAAATAGTTGCTGACTGATTAAAAATCTTTATTAAGATAATAATCATACAATTGCGTTGAATAAATTAATAAGTTATGGAAAAAGTCTACAGGGTGAACCTTAAATAAGTGCAAATATTTTAACTGCAGGTGTAGTTCGTCATATAAATGAGTCTATTGAAAGTAATTTTTAAAAATTTCTAATATTTAAGCAGATATAATTGTTTTTAAAAAATACGCATAGTTTGAGGGTCGCTGATCAGATACAATAGAGCACTGACGTAACGTAACGTAATAAACCAGATGATACATTCAAGGCGAGGTTGCCATATCGCCTTTAAAATAAATATTTTTTTCAATGTAAATCTAAATAGATTGAATTAAAAAATACTTGTTTTGGTAATTATTTACATTAACGGAAATCTCTCCAATCTAAATTAAAAAATTCTAACCTCCTCTCCCCCTATCCTTGAGGATGCAGAACACGATTCTAAAATTACTTTTCTGTGGTCGAGTGTAGTTAACGGAAAAAATTTGTTTTTAAATTCTAACCTCTAAGTATGTATACCTATATTGCATTAGGTTGAAGTTGCAATATAGCGCTTATTTATTTTGACAAATGTGACATCATGAAATGAAGATGATGGATAGTTATAGTAGGTATTGCAACTTTACTAATGTAATGTATACATAGAGTTTACAACTTTCTTAAAGCTAAGACATTAGTGTAACACTGGTAACGCTGTAAGTCACGCATTCAATCTGCAACACTTGTGACTCATAAACATTATCTGGCCAGCGGTCCTCAACAAGTTTTTTTAATGAAATACGACGAAATTTATTTAAAATTTGACTTTTTTATATCTGATTTTTTTTGTAAAAAAACTTAATTATGTGGCCTACACAGAGAAGTATACTGCTGGTTAAAATATTTGTACTTATGTAAGGTTCACGCTGTATATAAATTTGGTACAAAATTTCGCAAAATTATTAAAAGCCATTTATGATAAAACCACTGAAATTAAATGTAGGTATACTGTTAGTATAAACAATAAAAATATATAAACTTTCGTAGCGATGTGGTTTAAAATTTTCAGTTATTTGAAACAAATTTTATTGCACAATGTTGTATATTGTACACGATTTCTATTTCATGCAATCAATAAATAAACTTTTTTGAAATCGAGAGATTTTTATTAATAAAGAAAGTATTGATGTAAATACCTATTCCATATGGATTCCATTGCAAAGAACAGGTCACTAGATCTTTCGGCAAAATATAATCGCGTTAAACATCTCATTTTTGCATTGCAATACATTTTTTTTCTTATAAATCCTTAACTTTTCGAAAAAACTTGAAGAGTTCATAAAGTTAGCAAATTAATGAAGCTTTTTGAACATATTTTTTAAAAGGAAAACAATTTGTCGAAAAAAAATTCATTGCATTTCCAGATGTGTTCGGTTAAGCTATATTAAATACCCAAATTGGGAATATATTATTCCCAGTACATTAATGTTCCAAGAAAACTAAGAATTAAAAGCCGTTTTCTCAATTAATTCTCATTAATTAATTTTTTTTCCATTTTGATGCTATAACTTATTTAGAAACTTGAGAAAATCTGTATTCTCTCATTGAAGATCTGCTTTTACTAGTAAATATGATTACCATTATGATAAATAATGTGCAAACTGACCAATTTATGAGTAATCCACTATAAACAAACTGACACCTGATAGTATACACGTGTTTCACAACAATGTATCCACTTCAAGAGTCTTTATGAGACAATGTCGATTGTTACCATCGCTAATCCAATTCTCTTAATCCAGATACGTTCGCATTTGCTCTTCGTAAGTTAAAACAAAGTACCAAAGGCGGTGGTGATCTAACTAAACTACTATTATTGCCTCGTTGTTACTTTGAAAAAATCTCGAACAGATCCGGTTTCAGTAAAAACTTGTCCCGCCCGCGCAAAAATGAAAACACGTTCGAAATGGATTTAGTTCTGTCGTGGCCTTGCGATAGATCGACACGCCGTTGCTTTATGTCACTCTGATTGTAGTATTTTGTGAATTCGCAGGATGCGGGGGTGGTGTCCTAGGACCATGCAGGAATTGCATTATTGGGCGATTTTCCGCATTTACGGACTTTCAAGCGAAAGGTTCGTGACTTCGTTACCGTCATTTTGTTACTATTTCTACAACGGGCTAACGTAGTTTAATTGTTTACTGCGTATTATGCAAATTTCTCATTGAGTGTTTTACATAATGAGAGGAATGAATAATTTTTAAAAATAGAACAGGTGTATCAAAACTTTGATGGAGATATTCTGTGATTTGTGTCATAAAAATGATTGTGTATCATTTAGTTTAAATTTTATAGTTATGCAGAACGATTCTTTTATTTTTATTAAGTGATACTTCAGTTTTATTCTAAATGAACTGTGAGAATTACAGTTAGGTAAAATTATACAGGGTGATTCAGGTTTAATCTTGATAACTTCAGGAATCGATAGAACATGTTAAAATAATGTTCATTTGTGATATAAACTTATTTCCTAAAACGCATGGTTTCCGAGATAGAGGGCGTTGAAGTAGGAATTTTTTTCTCGTTTTTCCCTCATAACTTTTGAACCACTTATCCGATTTAAGTGAAATTCGGAACACAAATACTCCTTATGATCTTGCATAAGCTTCTTAAGTTTGAACTACGTACCCCTCTTAGAAGTATATTTTGTATGCTACCCCCTTCTTACTTTATTTCAAAACTACAAAAAAAAATAATGTCAATAAAACATCTACACACCACTTTGACCTGATTAATTTCGAAACTTTTTCGTCTCCTGTTTTTTTCGACGTTTGGTCTTGTTTCTGAGATATTCAAAGAAATTGGTGACAGTGTAGCGCACCAGCCGCGTAAATTTCATTTAACGTTATAGCAACCCATGAAAACAAAACTCAGTGATTGGTGAGTGGTGTGTAGATGTTTTATTGAAATTATTTTTTTTTTGTAGTTTTGAAATAAAGTAAGAGGGGGTAGCATACAAAATACACTGCTAAGAGGGGTAGGTAGTTCAAACTTAAGAAGCTTATGTAAGATCATTAGGAGTGTTTGTGTTCCGAATTTCACTTAAATCGAATAAGTGGTTCAAAAGTTATGAGGGAAACGAGAAAAAAATTCCTACTTCAACGCCCTCTTTCTCGGAAACGATGCGAAGTTATCAAGATTAAACCTGAATCACCCTGTATAGCGGCAAACGGTTAATATTCACAGCTGATGTTCGTACCTCATTTTATTTACATGTCTTGCCTCTTAACAAGACTTGTCAAACGCCAGAATAAATAATTACTGCTTCATTAGACTTTATTTACGAGACAGTTGGTTACAAAATTGTACCGAAGTACTCTTGAAGGTAGATGAAAGTAATGACAAGATTTAATAAAAAGGATGTTTATGAAATAGTATAAGAGAATTAATATACTTGGAAACTAATATTTTTGTATTATTTTGTTTCAGAGTCCAGTCACCGTAGTGATTCTGGCTCTGGGTATTGGCAACTTCAACTAGACCGAGACCTCGTGGACACTATCTCCTCGATCTACCCTGAGTGGTTCAAAAACAGCATGGCGGAAGGAGGAGGGTCGCCCTCTGCCCCCCGGGAATCCCCTCCCAAGGCGGTGATAGACACCTCTCCCATTGTCATGGACCAGAATAAAGAATGTAAGGGAATTTCAATAATCTTTAATATAAATAAACAAATTCGTTACATCAATCATGATTAGTTTGTATTTTGATTTTTTCTTCAAATTTGAGTTCATTTTTAATGGTATCATAAATTTTAAGGTAGGTAATATCAAAGTTTGTGGAATAGATATAAGTTATACCACTCTGTGTCGGCACTTTGATGTTTTGAAATCAAAGCCGTACCGCCGGACGTACATACTGTCGCAAAAAAAATGGCAAATACGAGGGACTTATAAAAGTAGTTTCATTGCAGTTGGGAAATATTTATATACGAGGGATATTCCAAAAGTTTGATGGAAGGCTGTTTATTGTATAAATAAAATATTTGTGATGTAATAAATATACATATTATAAAACAATTATAGGTAAATGTTTAAAGTTTATAAGTATTTTGTTAGTTAATCTTGGAAGTCGTATATATTGACTTGTAAATTTTAAAATAAAATATATACGTACTCTACTATATTAAAAATAAAGTAGCTATGAAAATTTGCAATAAAATGTTTATTTAAATATTTAAAAAAGCAATATACATTATTTTAAAACTAAAATAAGAAATAATAATAAAATATTAGCATTTCTTACAAGATCACCTTTTTTGTTTAGAATGAAATTTGCCATAACAGCTAGTGATAAAAGTTTCAAAAAGATTTTCTTTTCCATTTTCTTTCTGCAATTTTAATGTGAACGCTAAGATATGACAAAATATTCATTAACCGTATTCAGTCGTATTTGCACCAAAGACAAATAATTTCAGATGTTGGTGCTGGAACAGCCGATAGGTTAATTAAAGTTATAATTATTTTTTAAATCTTTTTTTCGGCGTCTCGGACGTTCGTGAGCGCTTAGATCAAACCGATAGCAATTTACCCACCTCGTCTGTTTCTAAAAAATCCGGAAACCCGTCGGATTAATTTAAATCTATGTTCGCGATATTACCTTTCGACTCCTATAACGCCAGCAGTACAAATAAATCCGGTTTCTCATCTGCCTTTAATTAGGCCGAATAAATACAACGTATAATTGGCATTAACTCCGTTTGCGAAAAAACACATTCCCAGTACTGAAAGAAATGTTTACGAATACGGGTAGAAACATTTGGATTGAATGTATATCGAAATGAAAACATAAAATCAGTAGTATTAAGACGGGTATGTACTACAACAAAGCAACAATTTTTAAGATAATAGTGCATCTGTAACAGAGTTTAATACTGTGAAATTTGATTTTGACTTATAATATAACAAGAGCTTAAATTATTTCCAGGAATAATTTACGCTTGTGTGGTATGAGGTAAGAAAATTTCACACTCCAAGTATAAATCAAACCTGACATTTTAAATTAATTTGACTCGGCCAAGGTATTGTTGTTGTTGACATATGATGATTTGTCATTTTTATTTAAACGATTCTGTCACAGTAGATGTAAATTACTAGTTCGGAGCGTATGTACGTTGAGTTTAATAAGTGTATACTGAAATGTTGCGATTTGATAAAGAAAATCAACAAGTTATTAGTCAAGAAATTGAAAACCTAATACTAGATAACACTAGAAAATTAAAATTCATAATTTTCCGTCAAGCGTTATCAGAATAGGACCAACAAAAAAGATACGATAAACATGAGTTACAAAACAACTGCCAAGAGCGCCCCCTACGATATACAGCACTACTTACTCCTTCACAATGCTTGTACTTATCAAAAACATAACTGTACCAAATTTGAACTTGATTGGACGTTTCGTTTCTTAATTATGCCCATAAGAAAACAATTTTTTTTTTTTTTTTTTTTGAAGCCCTGTAACTTCTAAATGAGGTACTTTTGGACTAAGCTAAGTTTGTCTAAATCGGTTCTATTTGATCACAGGAAGCTATGTTTAAGCTGGGTTCCATTACTTTCCGGACACCCTGTATGTTTACCTTCTCAACTGTCAAAAAACTTCCACTTAATTATCGTCACGCCTTGAAAAAATTTCCGGAAATTTTTCTAGTTGCCATGGTAACGAGTCATAATAAAGGCTTCTTATTGGTTTTAAAGTAGAAATGTGAAATTTTCATTGTAATCATTTATGAGTATTTTGCATAATGATGTAGGCGTTAATATAGCGACAAGTGTTTTTTATGTATGTTTATGTCTACATCTAAAAGCAATCGAATACTACAATATAATAATAATAACGATATTTATTGAGCAAATCTACAAATATCAAAATATTCACAGAACATTAGCAAATATTGTACGTGAAAACGACATAGTAGTTACAATTCAATATACTGGGCGTTCCGTTAGCATTTAGGCAGAACATACCACGTGTTGAGTGCTCTGATTGGCCTGCAGCTAGCTGGTCGAGGTACTATCGTTTGCAATATTAATGACATTCACTAAAATGAATTTTGCGATTTCTTTTGAACTTTCACTTACCAAGAGACATTTAATGAAATTTCTATTCAGAGCTTCCAGAAGTTCAAAAACTGTTTTAAGAGAGTGTCATTATTATTGCAAACGATTGTACATTCTAGCTAGGGCTGAACTGAGGTGCGGATTGTCCCATGTTCTTTTTTGTTGGTAATGACGAACACATAATATGTAAAGTAAAGAAAAAGGTGGTATCACAAATCATCATTGTACAAATTTATACTGACATATGTATTAAATTTCATAAATAATATATACTATAAATAATACAATAAAAAAATAAAGCACAAAATCAGTTTTAATATCGTCTCGACATACTATCGAAAATTGTATTGACAGTAAAACAATTGCGTAACGTCAGCTGTGACATAAGTCATCTGAATTCTTGCCGTAACTATATAGGTACACATAACTTTGAGCCTTAACTCTCGTAGATACTGTAGTCACTTTCAGGACACTATAATAAGAACCTATTGTTGTATAAATAAATGCTCACACAGTGAAAATAATATTGCCTGAAATCAAACATTCGTACTTCATCTAATAGTTTCTCTGATGGATACATGATATTTTTATTTAAAATTGTTTTGAAAAATCTTTTTATGTGGTGATCCCAAAATTCCATAAGTTATTCAATACAGAATGTAGAATTTTCATATCGTCAGTATTTATAATACTTTTTGTCGCACACAGGGTGTTGCAGAATGATATTAAGAAAATCTAGGGGCAGGTTCTGTGTTTAAAAATAAGAAAAAAAAACGTTTATATAAACATGGGTCTGGAAATGGAGATACAACTTGTTTAAATACTCTACTTAGTCTTCACTTCTCTTTCTGCCTAAAAAGTATCTTGGACGTTTCTGCCTGACCCACATTTTCGAGATAAAAATTAATTCGTCCACATCTCGTGAAGAAAATTCAGGAGCGTATCCTATGGTTAAAATCAAGATATAATTTTTAAATAAGCGAAGCTGATAAAAAAATCAATTTAAAATTCATAACCTCTAAACACCGTGAGATATTTTTGACATATTTTTTTAGTATGCTGGTAGGTATACAATTTGTAGATAAGTACCAGTGGCGGAGTTATAGGCGCCATCATAACTTTTTTCACAAAAAAATGGTATCGCTCTGTAGAATCATTCAAACAAAATTATTGCGTTCTCATAATTTTTTCTCTACACATTATTTTTGCATCTCTAGCCGTTTATAAACAATATTAATTTTCTTAAAAGGGGTACGCCACTGATACTTTACGTAAGCTGCAAATTTTATATTTTACACCTACCGTCATACTAAAAAAGTATGCCATGTTTGGCAAAATATCTCAAGGGGTTTGTAACTTATGAATTTGAAATTGATTTTTCCAGTTTTAGACATATCTCCGAAATGATG
The DNA here is from genome assembly GCA_037114965.1 of Monochamus alternatus. Taxonomy (NCBI): domain Eukaryota; kingdom Metazoa; phylum Arthropoda; class Insecta; order Coleoptera; family Cerambycidae; genus Monochamus; species Monochamus alternatus. The sequence continues at coordinate 114,738,376 of CM073426.1, forward strand.
TCCTTGAGATGCTTATTTAACAAAATTTCCTTTATTTTAACGATAGAATATGTATCTGGGTTTTCTGCACGCAATTATAAAACATCCTGTATGCTGTTGAATAACTATTATATTATAATAGAAAATATATATTACAGACTTGAGTTTTTACTCAGATAATCAACGTGTTTGTCTTATTTAAGATGTGAATCAAAGTAAATGTTTTAAGTTATTACTAAAATGTTTGTATTATCTTACTACCTACCTTGGTAATGTATTTTTATGTGAACAAAACGGAATAAAACAAGTTTTTGTTATTAAAGTGTATAGTAAGAGACATATTGTTGAACCATTTTTTAATGTTTGCGAAGTCTGCTTCTATTTTATTTTCCAATGAGGAACATTCAGATCCTGTATGAATAAATTATACAAAACGGTTTTTTATAAACTATAAACAACTTTCGCCCGTGTCTCCTCGTCAGTATTGCATAATGTTTGTTGATAAGCGGCGGCGTTAGCGGTGACGTTTCCGGTCAGTGCACCGGAACAGTGCCTGTGATACTCCACGGGCACGTTGTAGAGTGCTCAAATGGCCGTTGTCTTTGACCCCGTCTAGGTCAGTATCGGATATCGCACGCTCTATTCTTCCGGAGACGTGAACCGCCTTCGTAGTGTCCAACGCCCACCGCAACGCCGCTGCCCATGGTAGCCTGCACACCATGTGTTCATACCTATCTCTTTGTTGTAGCCCTGAAGGTGAAATTGCTGCTGCGGCGCCCGTTCGATCAGCTGGTTGCACAAGGAATCATGCCCCGTAAGTGTTAACAATTTTTTTTACATCTCAGATTACCGTTCGCTTTCATTAGCATAACAACATTATTTATTCCTCGGGTACTTAATTACCGTGGATTAAATCTTAAAAAATTTAATTGTTTAACATTATTAGTTGCTTTTGCTAGCATGTGCGCGATAAATAGGTGTCGTTGTTTAACATATACCGATCAACGTTAAGTTAGTTCATTACGTAACACATTTACGTTGTGCTTTTTGTTATTTAAAATGTTCTCTGTTCTCTAGCGCACAAAACACCCGCCGCTTTTCACGGCCAGAGGCGACAGTTGGAACGTGCGAAAACAGGTGACATGCTAAAAGCCAAAATTCAACAGAGGCCGCCACGGCAGGAACTCGAAAGGAGGCACATCTTGGAGGCGGACCCCAATCATGTGGACCCTAGCCTGGCCGAGCGCCAGCGGATGCTGAAGAAAGCTAGGCTAGCCGATCAGCTCAATGACCAACTGTCCCACAGACCCGGACCTTTGGAGCTCATTCAAAAAAATATTCTCCACACCGAAGAACCCATCGAACAAGCAGTCAAAACTGGCAGAATACCGTATAAAGCCACCAGCGAAGGCCAGCTCAATAGGCCGCAACTGCCTTCTAATTACATAAACCCGGAAGAGGATTCGCAGAGTTCCGAAGGGGACAATACGGTGAGCCCGGGTCCGAGCGATGTCCTCGAAACCGCGGCGAAATCGGCCGGAATCGTAGTGTCGTTGATTCAGCCCACTGAAGGGACTGTCGTCGTTACCACTGCGACACCAGTGCTAAGCAAAGACAATAGTGAAATCGTTTTCGCAGATTTGTGTAGATCGGTGGCCGCCCCGCTGCTTTCGCAGGCGTCCGCCTCGAGCCCCGCGTCTTTAGTGTCTTCCACTTCCACCTTGAGTCCCTTATCCTCCGTCGCTAGCCCCGTACCTTCTATAGTTTCTCAGCCTGCGACGCCTGCTCCACCACCACCGCCTCCAATTTCTCTAGTTTCACGTGCCATCCCCTCTCCCGCAAAGAGTGATGCCCCCGGTAAGGATAAGAATAGGAAGAAGTCAAAATCCAAGTCTGCTCCCAAAGCACGTACAATAAAATTCCACGAATATAAAGGTCCACCTAGTGCTCAAAAAAGTTCCAACACGGTCCCCAATCCAGAGAGTTCGTACGATCTATTATTGAAGCAACAGACGCTTTTGCTACAATTCCAACTACAGCTGCAACATAAATATCCGCAAATTATCTTACCCGCCTCGCAGAAAGCGACCACTAGCGAAAGTGGTAGTAGTAATATAAACAATCAGCAACCGTCTCCAGCGCCTTCCACATCCTCCGAATCTTCTATACCAGCTAGAATAACCGGGAAATTAGAAGATATGAAAGTTAGTGATTTAAAAGCAGAACTTAAGCGTCGCAACTTGCCAGTTTCGGGCTCCAAGCCACAACTAATCGAGAGGCTGAAACCATTTACCGGATCAACCGACATAATTAACCAGAATCCTAGTTCCATAGATTCTTCTATACATAGTAATGCGAGTATGGATCAGTCACATAATTCTCCTCCGTATCAGGACATGGGGTCTCCTCAAGAGTCTATCAAAGACGATCAACCTGAGCAGATGGAACTGGATCCTATGAGTCCAGCTCCTCCGGTGAAACAAGAGCAGTACCAGCAGCATCAAATCCAGCAGCAACAGAGTCAAGAAAAGTCACAAAAGTCCAACGAAGATATCGTGAGGGAACAGCAGAGACAAATAGAGGAGTTGCAAAGGGAGCTTACTTTGTCCCAGTTAAAGTTACAAGCCGCTACTAGGTCCGAACCTAAAGCTCAAATGATTGCTCTTCAAAAACATTTACATGCCAGACAGCAACAACAGCAGCAGCAACAACAACAGCAACAGCAACAAAATGTTGCCTTCCAAATGAAACAGTTGCAGGCGTTGCAAGCCAGGCAAGCTCAAGTTAACGAAGAACAACAGAGAATGCAACAGCAACAGCATATAGCTTTCCAGAACCAGAAGAATATTACTGGAGGTTTAATTATAAACGCTGATGCTGCACTGGTTTTCAATCAGTTGATGCAGGGTAAAGCAAAAGTTTTAAATGGACACGCTAGAACGCATTCTTTGCCGAACTTTTTAAATTCGATAGTTACTCCTATTATTACAGCACCTGATATAAAAACGGAATTTAATGAGGACCTTAAACCTGAGATAAAAATTGAATTTAACGACGAAACCAATAAACCTCCACCGCCTTTGTACGAAGAAGCAACGAAGCAAATAAATAAAAAGAACAGCGTTAAAAGTCAGATCGTAGACGACGTTTTGGAAATTTTAATAAAGAACGGCGAACTACCACCAAGTGCTGCGAACGATCCTTCAACTCCTGGATCGGCAGGCACCAAGACGACTGAACCGGTGTACCCCACATCAGTACAAAACAACATTAACAACAATAGTCAGAACAGTACAAGTATGGATCCGAACAGCCCAGAGGCTGCACTAGGTCTAGATCCGACCGATTTGTTGGACTCCTTAGACAATTTGGACAACATGGACTTCTCGCAATTGGTTATGGAGCTCGGGGGATGCCAAACACAATCCGATACCGCCATGCAGAGCGATCAGAACGATCAGGAGCAGATCGTGCCGATGGACACAGATGACTGGCTGGACTCCCTGCTTCCGAGCGAGAACGTGTACAACGGAAACAACGGCTCGAGCACGGCCCCCTTGGCCATCCAAGAGACAGACCTTGGTGGCTACGATCCCCTCCTGGGGATTACCCAGGATCCCTTCGATCCCTTCAATTTAGAAGAATTCCGTTCACCCGCCGATCTCACCGCGTCGCTCTCGTGGGACAAAGTTGATTATGCCGCGTAGCTGTGTGCGTTTGGAAAATTCGGCGCCGCTTATTCCAGTGATGTGAGATTCCACTCGGTAAAAGATTGACATTCCACAAATATGGCCGCCAAGATCGCCTTTGGGCGCGGGACCAGGGCGGCCCAATCGGCCAGGGAACACATCAGCGTAATTCTGTATATATTATTTAGTTGTAGATATGCTTAGGATCTAATATTGTAAATATTTATTTGCTCGTTTTGGACAAGTTTAGAACGCCGTTCGCCGTGTACAGGGTGTAATAGAAAATAACAAGCGCCGTTTCCATGACTTCTTGAAAGGAAGGAGGTACAAGCATACCTGATTTCCCTGGAACGTTACATTTATATTTGTGGCCCATTTAAGATGGAAGCATCTCTGTAAACTTTGCATTTATTATCCGATTTGATTCGGTTTTTTTTTATTAAAGAATTTAAAACTGTGTTTTGGCCCCAATTATAAAATTGTTTGTAATCAAGGTCTACTTTGGTTTTTATTCGATGTCAAAAATGGGAAAAACTGTTTAACGATTTTTTTTTATCCAAAATCTTATTTATATTCATGATTTTTATCATTTTACTTAGAAACACCCCTGTAAAAATTGCATTTATTATCCGATTGACTCACAATATGAAATTCCGTTGTGTATAATCAAGGCCTACTTTAGTTTTTTCGATATCAAAATTATTATTTATTATTTGCCAATTTTGGTATCGAAAAAATCAAAATTTGGTTATAATTGTTTATAATGAAATTTCATATTGTGTTCCAAAATAGTTTTAAATTCTATCTTAAAAAAAAATCCGAACCAAATCGGATAATAAATGCAACCCATGAATATCAATTGTACAGTTAATAAAAATCCATCCTGCGGTGTGGTCAGATTTTTGATAAAAAAATCACTAACCAGTTTTTGCCAATTTTGTCATTGAAAAAAAAAACGAAGTAGGTATTGATTATAGACAATAGAATTTCATATTGTGAGCTAAAATAGAGATTTAAATTCTCTATCTTAAAAAAAACTGAACCAAATCAGATAATATGAATGAATGATATGAATGCAATTTTTAGAGGTGTTTTCATCTTAAATGGGCGATACTGCAGTTATTATAATAATCTAAGAATTTCAAAGTCAATATTTTGTTTACATGTTTTACATAAAAAAACAACTGAATCATTCCAACTGAAACAAGGAAAAGCGTAACTACTTCAACTTTACTGACCTCATTGTTTCTCAATATTTTCCAAAAATTTTAAACAAAAATATTTGTTAAATTTCAAAATGTATTATGAAAAAATCAGAAACATTCTTCCAGTGGAAAAGGCAACTTTTTGTATACCTGAATATGATTTTGTTTATTAAAATACATTTGTACCAAGAAGAAAAACCGTTAGTGCTATTTTCATTTACACCTGTACACTGTACAGAAATACTATTGTATTTGGATTTAGGTGTGGTGCAAGAAATTTAAGAAGCATTTGATTTGAGATTCCTAGTCATTATTTTAATAAAATTGTAATTTATTTCTTTGTATTTATTTCTATGTATTTTTTTCTCTGTATATCCAAAGTATGCGCTGTGTTATTAGAATTTTTCGGGTAAACATCCGTTTTTCCCTTGCAATATGTACAGTTAAATTTTTTTGTTCTTGTATAATTAAAAATAGTTGCAATATCTGATGTACTCCAAGCTGTTTGTCTGTTAAATAAATATTTACTCTGTCTAAAGCGTAATAAATTTAAGGAAAAAACACGTCGCTGGGGTCATTATATTTGGACCAAATATGTAGTAAGAAATTTATTACTTTTATATGAAATACTCTCTAGTAAGTTAAGGTAATTTTATTTAGTAAATTCCAAGTGTCGTCCTGACTTATTAGTCGCGAACCGGAGGGGCTTCTAAACTTGTCCGCGTGAAAGAGAGTAACTACTTAACTACCTGTACAGATTGTTTTGTGACAAAGTCGCCTTTATTTGTTAAGTTATTCGGATGTTAGACATTTATTTTGTTGACTATTTGTATTTAGACGGCCGTTTGCCAGGCCGTAAAGGAATGTCGCGCTCTTAGATTTGCCTAAATGTATGAACAATTGAGATGCCTTATGATGATACTACAACAATATTATAAATGCTTTCGTGGCTCCTGAACTTGTTTCAGTCCATACTGTTCGGCGTTCTATTACTTTGCTAATCGCTATTGTTTATGAAACAGTATGTGGGTGAAAGGGCTTCAGCCATGAAATAAAGTAATAACTAAACCAATGTGTTTTATTCAGACCCACGCTTTCAGCTCCTCACTCGAAGTCGTTAGAGACGGTTCCCCCATCTTTACTTGTCAAACCTTAAAAATTTATGAGTGGTCATTGAAATTTTAATAAAAAAAAGTGGATTTATAACTCATTTTATTAATTTAGTACCAATTTACTCTGGCAGTTTCTATTGAAGCTGTGAGAAGATCAGTTTTAAGTAAGTAAATTTACATTTTTCAAATGGGTTACAATGATATATAGCTGCAGAATTTTTCCACAAACAAGCCACATCTAAAAATATATGTATAGTAGTATATTTTCATGTAATTTACAAATTTAGATTTTTCAGTTTTACATGCAGTGCAGATAATAGATATGTTGACTACATTACAGAAATATAATTCAATAACTTCATAATATGTAGATATACAGGGTGTCTCAGGTGTTACTGGCATCCTTGGAAAGCCAAAATAAATGAAATTTACCTAAATATACCTATATCTATATACAGGGTTCAGTTATTGAATATTAATTTTCGAAATAATTTGGAACACATTAATAGAATAAAATCAAAGTAAATTAAAATATACTAGGAACAGTAATATTTTTAAATTTGAATAAAATATTTAAGAAATAAGTAGTTGCTTATAGAAATGTGAAGTTTATATTTTATGTAAAATATTAGATTTCGTATAAAACAAGTTTTTAATAGAATTATCACAATTTAAAAAAAAAAATCGGTAAAAGCTGTCTTAAGATTTGCAATTTTGAATTCATTTCAGTTTTGAAATATGCACATTTGACCTTCAATTGTTTTTTTCGTTGTTTAATGTGTTGGTTATAGCTTGTATCAAGAAAAAGATAAGCAAAAAAAAATTATACTATTTACAACAATAAAGACTGTACCGAATAGTGGTTAGAGCCTTCCAACGTAAGTTGTTCCTGGACTACAATTATGGCTTTGAGATGTTTTTTATTTAATTACATGAGATATGAGAAATATCTACTACTATTAGTGAGCTCTTATGATTTTGAATAAACTAAATTGAATTTTGTTAAAATGTAACCTGGCAAGCCAGTCGAGCAATATCCTCTAAATACATTTGGCAAAGTATTTTTAGATGCCACATAATTTTTTATGTGTATTGTGGTGCTAAGAGACATGTCACTGACGGAAACACTGGCTGCATCAACAGAAAGGATACTTGTCGGAGTGAAATATAGCGATATTATAAAAACTTTATCTGTGTCGGGTTTGCATGTTGACCACTTTTCACTCTTTGGGTAAATTCCCTATGTTAAAACCCATTAACAACGTTTGTCGTTAATTTTCCGACATTTTATTGTTATTGAGATACCTATACGGGATGTTTCAGGACGAAAACGAACGACCGACCTGTTTTGGAAGCCAAAATGAATTCATAACATTAAAGCTTCGAAAATGATTCGGTTCCGAAATAGCATACCATTTTCATTGTAAATAAAAGTGTCACCGGGTTTCTACACCACTGATTCTAATGGAACTATTTAAACATACTGAATAATTATACCTTATATACCCATTACAACCTAGAGTTTGAAATCTTTGACATCCTGTATCTCAGAAACGGTAAACTTTAAAAAGATATAGGTAAAGCAAATCACATTCATTTTGACTGAACATTTCCCTCTTCCAAGAAAGCCAGTGATACCTAAAGATGCCCAGTATATTAAATATATATGATTTTTTATTGAAAATGGTAGTTATATACTACCATTTTGAACGAACCTATCGCAAAAATTACGCCTTCCGCTAAAATAATTAAACTTAGGGAAAACTACAAGCCAATATCGGAATTGGTTTTGAAGTTTGGACGTTTGAAAAGGGTCAGAATCCATGCGCTGACCCATATCAGTGCTCAACTTGTAATAATGATAATTGACAATTGACCAATTTCATATTTCATACACTTAATACCGAAGAACTCATAAATCATGCAATTAACTGAGTAATTCCGCAGCATCGTTAAGGTAAGTTGAGCAATATTTTTACATAACATGTAATAAGTAATGCAAAATTAAGCTAATGGTGGTTTAAAGCGGAGAATTATTTTATATATTTCTTTTAATTAATGAAAGTATTACACGTTTAACATTTACAATGTATGCGACCAGGTTATGTTGTAATTTAATGTTATTTTTAAATGAATGTTATTTTATGTCACTTAGGTATTTTCAAATATATCGTAAAAAATAAATTAAAACCAACAAATAACTACAAAAAACGATCTAACCAATACAGGTTTGGTAACAACATTTAAAAAAATATCTAGTAGAAGCAACTACTGAAAAAAAAACAAATGTGTACTTCTAAAGGCACTCCTTGCTTTTTTTAAATGCCTTTTCGCTAAATATAAAATTTTTCACTTTTATTTATAAGTATATGAAAATAATTGTTAAAATGGGGTCAACAAATGCGTGTATTACAAACGCATTTTGAAAATTAATATTTTATTTGAGAAAAATTTAAATACTTAAAACCTTAATCTTATTTTTCGAAAACTGTCATTAATAGTCGACATTTTCGTTAAATGTTCAGTTGACAAAGTCTTTTTTGTCACCTAGCTGCGAAATATTTCTATGTTCTAGAGTCTAGAACGTCAAAGTCTTTTTCGTTGTAGAACATAAAACGAATGTCAAAATAATTTATTTATTTTTTTTTCAAAACTTATTTATGATTTTATTAATTAATAAATACATTTTAAATAATATTAGATTTCAATACAAAACAGTAACTATTATAAACAGAACAATTACAATTTATTTTCCACTATGTGTTTATTGAAAGTTTCGATATTGAAGTAAGATAAATTTATACCAGATCCAGTGTTGTCAGTTATCGTAGCCTTTAGTTCTAGGAGTTCAATGAAGCTGCTGCTGTAATTGTTTAAGTACTGCGCACGTCGTTGTATTATTGGCAAGTTCCGTAGGCTCTGTTGAAGATGTTAACAATTTATTTGCGATTAAAATTGTATTTTGTACAGAATTTTCTATGTATGTCTCCGCTACCGTACTAGAACGACCTCCCCCCTCCCCATGTCATTTAATGTTGGTAACATCGGCCCCTGCGTCGGCTAACAGAGTGGTGGAAGAATGAAAGAAGTGCCCTGCATAAGTTTGCGAAAGAGGCAAATTAAGGTAAGTTGATATTTCTTTTGGCTCATTCCTTATTTTGTTGACGTCTACCACTTGGTTAACATATTTTTCTCCCACATACATCACAAAATCTTCGACATGTTGTAACTGCTGGACGTAAAGCATAGTATTTGCGGTATATCTTCATTTGATCTGGACTTGAAGTCACAAAACATGTCGGAGTATGAGTTATGGAATCGGGAATTCTTATAATAATAATTGGATCTTTGTCTTCTATATCATCGAAGCTTCACAAACACCAGCTATTAAAATGACCTGAAAAGTAGTTCAAAATTAGTTAAATCGACCGATTAATATAAATTAATTGTCCTTTACCTACACAATTGTCTTATTTTATTGCAGTTTTCGAAAAAATATTTTAGATTTCGGTACCTATACCTATAGACACCAGTAATTTGATCGATTCGCAGTAGGAAATAAATTGACCTTAAATTTTCAATCAATAGTTTATCTTAAATATTGAGTATTAATGACTATTCATTAATGAATTGACTAATTATGCTAATCTATTCTGCGATAATATCTGTACAAACGGTCGTAATCATTACATTTTTTCTGGTGTGGGCATCAAAATCTACATTTTAATTAAATCAGATACTTAAAACAAGTTGATTCAGATCAACAATTGGTCATTCGTCTGCCTACGTGTGAAATATTAAATATATAACAGTATTATAATTAAGATATGAAACTAGAGAAATCATGTTTTGGACGTCAACAAGGTCGGAACATCTGTTACCGTACGTTACAATTATAATATTTATAAAGTAAATCTAATCCAGGTGTTTTTAGATCAGACTTGTTGCATTTGATTTGATGACTTTTTGAAACAAAGAACATATTTTTTTCGAAACACCAGCAAAAATATATCCTTCATTTTTGGCTGCAGGGTTTTCTCAATTATTGCTTGTCCAAAAACAAAGAAAAAATTGGCATATACAAATGTTGTAAATATTTTTGGATCCTTTTACTGGTATTTAAAAAATAATAATATTGCCTTATAGAAATATAACCCAATCTTATGCTTTTTTAAATGGAACATCTTGTATATTTTTCAATATTTGAAATATTTCTGATTGTATCAATATACATGTGCTATACGAGAAAAAAATTACCGGTGAAAATATTGAAAGAAATAAATAATTTTATACCTATTTTATAGAGCAAATTAAAATGCTTTTTCCGCTACTGTTATTAATTTTTAATAGAATTAATTTGTAGTTTTAATTAATGAAATAGTTTGACATACCAATGTTACAACGAAATTTTGTGCGTCTTACCTAATTTCTATAAAGTAACATAAATGTTTCTGCTTCTTGATCGTTTTGAACTCGTAAGTTGGCAGCAGTTATGATACATTTGCGTAAATCACCAATAGTGTCCACTTCGGTGCGAATACTTTTTTCCCCACAAAAAGAAGTCCAAAGGATTTAAAGCCGGGAGATCGTGGTTGCCATGATGCCGGTTCTCCCCGTCCAATCTGTTAGTATTAATATTTGGACACGCTGTACACGGTACACATATAATTAAGCTTCGTGTATGATACGTCATACTGCTGCAATACGCCCTAGACACCCTGGACCCCCATCTCTGCCACGATTTGGTTGCAAATTTCCTATATCACGTCTTCGTTGCACTACACTTGCAGTCAGTGCATACCGCTGTAAAAGTAGCTGTGTTTAGCACATGTTTACAAGGAAATCGTTCTGTTAAAGCATTTTCGCACTTCACCATAAATTAAATCGATATCCATCAACTCAGAGTTGCTATACACGTCAGCCAGCGACGTAAAGGTTGAAAATACTAACTCTTCAATTTTTTTTTTCTCGGAAACTAGAGATTTTACAATTTTTTTTACGATATTGTCTCCATTTTTCTTAACACATCTATGTTTGTTCCAACCATCATCCAAGAGTATCTTACAACAATAAAACCGGTGAGATATAAGTGGTCTGTTACTTCCTGCATCACCTAAGCGGCTCGACTTGCAGGAAGCGACCTACATTGCAACAGGTACTTTAATGCAGACCTCTCGCCCTGGGCGACGCGCCATCTATTTAAATGATACTGCAGGAAACAATTATTCTGCAGACTAATTAGTCCAGGGAAGTTAGGAAAAATAGCGGACAATTTTAGGCACAGCAGATATCGAGATGTGGTTTTCTGCATTGTGTTCAGGAAGGTCCCAGGAAAAAAGTCTATATCGTCTGGTTTAGCCATTTTTTGAAAAATGCCTTCTGGGCCGGAAAATGCATTTTCCAATTGCATCATTACTTGCACCATTATAGGAACGACTGGAAACTCGGAAAAATCGCTCGGAAATCGTTACTGGGGGGTTTTCGGGGCTGCTGAATTCAATTTTAGCTTCAATTCTGGCATTAGAATTATGCGGGGGTATAAATAATAAATATTTTAATTTAATATTAAATAAATAAATATTACACATATTATAAAAACAATTGCTGTGGAAGTCTTTTGTGCCTCGAAACTGAATTTGAAAAAGGCGCCAAAACTATAAAAAGAGTAGAGTATCGTTGAATTCGGCATCCCCGAAAACCCCCGAGTATCGATTTTGGAGTGATTTTCATGGATGCTGCCCTTCCCCCCCCCCCTCAATCACCCCCGGACAACCTCGCAGAGGGACCCCCGAACGCCCCCGGGGAAATCTAATGCTATAATTGAATTCGGCATCCCCGAAAACCTCCAAGTAACGAGTTTGGAGCGCTTCCTATGGACTATGCAATTTCCCTCCCAGAAACCACAGAGCCAGTCGTTCCTATAATGATGCAATTGGAAACGATTTCCGAGTTTCCAGTCGTTCCTATAATGATGCAATTGGAAAATGTATTTTCCGGTCCAGAAGGCATTTTTCAAAAAATGGCTAAACCAGACGATATAGACTTTTTCCTGGGACCTTCCTGAACACAATGCAGAAAACCGCATATCGATTACTGCTGTGCCTAAAAATTTCCGCTATTCCAGTCGATTTTGAGCTAAATGCCCGACCGGTATTGAATTACACCTGCAGTATCTGTGTGAAGTTCAATATCGGTCGGGGCATTAGTCCGCGGAGTAGTTGTTTCCTGCAGTATCATTTATAGATAAACAATAAAGTCGTTTTTATACACAATTTTCAACGAATTCATAGCTGTTTTTAGAGAAAGAATTCTAAGCAGGTTAGACAAAATATCATGTTCACTATGTCATTATACAAGTTTTTTCCAGGGTGTAGGTATAACAGTTTATAGACTGAGTCATTTAGAATTAAAAAAATATATATTTTTACCTGCTACCTATGTTTCATCTTATCGTTTCCTGAATTTTAGAAGACTTAAACGTATGTCGATGATGTTGCTGTATGCCGAAGATGTTAAAATATATTGTTCATTCATACCAAGTACAATTGATTGCGTTGAATTACAGAAATCCTTGGATAACATCCTGGTGTGTGGCCAGTACGATAAAACAGGTGAGGTAGTGCCTCAGTAAACATTTGAAAGTAATAAGTAAAAAATAATCATCACTAACTGCTTACTTGAATCATCTAATCAGTTTATTGTCCAGTAACATTAGCATGTATTGGCTATGTAATTCCTATGTATATCTATAAATTACTGCAAACGCACAAATGTTACACTAACAACATCATTAACGGCGGCGCGATTTGTAAACAGCGACGTTGAGGCATTTTTAATTTGCCTCTGTGAATCGTATTAACGGTAATAACTAATATGCAACAATATGATTGTATAGGCAGCCTTCAATACGTTCATAAGCACAATAAGATAAATCAGAACGCATCTGAGGTATGCATAGGTAAAACAAATATCGAAAACATGGAATGCGTTGGGAGCCAACTGCGGAAGAGAAGCTCTTCAGAGACATGCCTCGTGTCTGTGTCTTTCTTTTCCGTTATTAATATATTATATTTAAAAGTTCAGTGCACTGAATTTGAAATTTTATTGTCGTTCAGATTCGTTTTAGTTAAGTTTCAGATGTGTGTACTTCCAGCTAACAATTTCCTGTTCTATATAAATCGTAAGAACGTTTCCAGAGCAAATTTTATAGAACTATGTTTGTTCTAAGAACATTTTCAAAATGTTCTTACAACACTTATACCATAAAAATGGGCACTGTTCTATAAATTTTTTTAGTTCTTTAAGCTATTCTGTAAGGCCTGCAGGAAATACTTACAGAATTGTTGAATAAACGTTCTCACAGGTCTTAAAGAATTTTTATAATACAGTTACAAAGCAATGTCATAAAAATTCTTTACCACTTCGTTATACAATTTTTGTGTTGCATGGTGTTCTACTTAGAAAACTTTAAAATCGTTAATTGTATCTTTTAAAAATAAAATACTTCTGCATCGCACATATTAGAAATAATATGGGTGAATCAATAAGAACCAAGATAGAAGATGACCTAATCAGTTTGTATAAGAGTACTCGCATCATTACGAATTGCTTTGTTGGTTTATCCATCAGGCAGCAGTACATTTTAATGCGGAAAAAGTTTTATCGTGAAATGTGTAGTACATAATGGTAATTTTTTGACGCGCCCTCAGTTTATCTTATATTTCCTATAATGCTGGAAATTTAATAAAAAAAAATGTTTTCTAAATTGATGAATTTAACAACCAACTGTATATAAAATAGTCAGAAAGTAAGTATATCCATATTATTGATGTCATTTCACCTATTTATATTGTATATATTTTTAATTAAGATTTGCTTTTTTTGTTCACAATATGGCGAAAGAAAGAAAGGCTTTATCTTGTACTTCCAATGGATTTTCACTAATATGACATTTTTGTGTCGATTGCAATAATTATAGAGCAAATATACTTCGTAAGCAACTATTATAACAGCTCTATGCCACTTAATATCCACAGTGTTGTCATATTTTATTGTGGTAATATCAATTATTTCAATCTTATTTAATAAAGCTAATAAAATTCTTTAACTTCAACATCTAAAAGTATAAATGAATAAGGTTTGAAATGGTTTAAATTAAATATGTTACTAAATTTCTATAAGGAATTCTATTAGTAATGAAATAAATCTTATCTATCGTAATGAAATTTTCCTTCTGCAAGCAGATAATAATTTCTACAAGTCACGACTATGTTATACAAATTCATCCATTATACTTTGATCAAAATATTTCGTTCTTTTATAGGCAGGTCTCGTCAGATCTGTAACTGTGCAATGTGAAATAGCATTACCCAGGACCTCAAGCTACACCGAAGAACAGAACAACGTGAGGAATATGCTAACGATCTTATTAATTATTGAATAAATAAGCGCGCTTTTCAACATTGTCATATTCCGATTTAGAAAGTCGCGAGATTTGTTAATATGTCATAATAAAATTACTCACACTTTTTGAAACTGCAAATTAACATTTATATGCACAAGTAAATAAAATGGATGATGCGCGTAAAATAGAAATAAAAAATTTATTCATTTGAAACTTCAGGAAAATCGTCAAATAATCAAAATAGAACATCGTCAAATAATCCTCTATTTGCTTTTTCTGATTTACCTAAAAAAAGTTTCCAAAAAATATTAATTCTATAGTTGGTATTTGGAATAAACATTCCCAGCCTGCTTGCCTCCATAGTTTAAATATTCACGAGTCGCCTCTGGTGTGGCGGCTCATGACTTTTACTAACAATCTTCATTTAAATGATGCGAAGAGCAATGTTGTAACTTTTACAAAAAAAGTATCTCCAATTATTTATGATATTATATTAAATAGATGTGATTCAAAATACAAGAAACCGAAGATGTTCTTCACGGAAAATGGCCCGTCTTTGAACACTCTCCAGTCTTGTAATGTGTGTTTTTTTAATAGTGGAAACCGGTTGACGCGAACTTCAAAAGGGGACGAATGTATGATTTATATAACATAAAACAGCTATTCAGGGTAAGGTCGCTCAAAGATTTTCTGATCATAAAAATCAGTTGATTATATTTCTTCACAGTTTCGGTAATTTGCGCACTCCATGACAGATTTTCCGTTATAATAATTCCGAAATCTTTTTATTGTGAAACGCTATCCAATTTTGTATCACCTACATTGTATATTACCTTAGGATTAGTTCTAGACATATGGAATAAATACGAGGTACGTCCAGAAACTAAGTTCCGTTTGGCGATAAAATTAAATTGTGTACAGATACAGAAAAATTATTTATTGCACAAAATTCTACAACTCTTAAACTACTTTTCCACGTAACTGCCGAAATTTTGCAGGCATTTGTCATAGCGTGGCACAAGTTTTTGTATACCTTCTTCACAGAAGTTTGCCGCCTGTGTCTTCAACCAGTTGGAAACATTTTCTTTCAGCTCTTCGTCATTGTTGAAGTGTTGACCGCCAAGGAAAGACTTGAGATGTAAGAACAGATGAAAGTCGCTAGGAGCGACGTCAGGGCAGGGGTCAAACACGTCCCAGCCAAATCCCTGTAGAAGGTTTTTCGTCACATTTGCAGTGTGTGGTCGTGCGTTGTCGTGAAGAAAAACAACACCTTTTGACAGCAATCCTCGGCGCTTATTCTGTACTGCGCGGCGCGATTTCCTAAGTGTCTCGCAGGAAGCATCTGCTGTGATTGTTTGACCACGCGGTAATAAATCAATGAGTAAGATGCCTTTCCAGTCCCAGAACACTGTGCACATCATTTTCCGAGATGTCAAGATTTGTTTCGGCTTAACCTTTGCTGAGGATGAAGTGTGCCTCCATTCCATTGATTGGCGCTTACTTTCAGGGGTGTCGTAAGAAACCCAAGTTTCATCTCCTGTGACTATCTGTGTCAGAAATTCTTCGCCGCCTTCATTATAACGGGTAAAAAACTGAAGTGCACTACCCATCCGTTTTGTTTTGTGTTGCTCAGTAAGAATCTTTCGGCAAAGTTTACGAAATTTCAGTTTTTCGGTAACAATTTCATGAATTAGTGATCGTGAGATTTGGGAAAATTCCATAGCGAGAGCACTAATTATAAACCTGCGGTTTTCCCGGATCTTGTCATCAATCGCGTGAACCAGTTCTTCTGTAACCAAAGATGGGCACCCACTTCGTTCTTCACTACGTCCTTCATTGAACTGTCGGACCCATCTTCTCACCATTGAATCACTCATCGCATTTTGTCCATAAACTTCGCAAATTTGCCGATAAATTTCAATTGGTTTCACTTTCCTAGCATTCAGAAAATGAATCACAGATCTGATTTAACAAGCGGCGGGATTTTCAATCAACACCGACATTGTAAACATGCACAACAAAGCGTATGCGGTTGACAGCGATCTCCAAATGGCGCACGTTTCTTCTCCTTGATACAGAGCGTCTACCGCGCATATGCGGAACTGCGATCGCAGCGCTGCAGCGGAACTTACAACTGGTTGAAGACACAGGCGGCAAACTTCTATGACGGTATCTTCTAAGGTATACAAAAACTTGTGTCACGCTATAACAAATGCCTGCAAAATTTCGGCAGTTATGTGGAAAAGTAGTTTAAGAGTTGTAGAATTTTGTGCAATAAATAATTTTTCTGTATCTGTACACAATTTAATTTTATTACCAAACGGAACTTACTTTCTGGACGTACCTCGTATGTTCTCCAATAAAAATCGGTCATCTGAAAGTTCAGAAACAAAAGCAGACGTAAAAAAGTCCGCAAAATTCTCTGATATCGCATTACCAGATTATTAGAATGACCAGAATCTCTTAAGGCACCGTTTTAATATTGGTCTCTGTTGTTTCAATAAAAAAAATTGAAAAATTGAATGGTGTGTACCAATACGTGTGTATTGAGTAATGGACAAGCATTTTGTGACAATTATGCACTTTAAACAACGAACATTCAATTATTTTCCAACGACAACTTGATTATTCCACCGCTGTGATATTTAGGTGGTATTTTTTATGAGAGTCTTTAGGACGTTGTTGCTTATAATTTTTAAACGGATAATACAGAAAAATTTCTCTAACAAAGGTTTATTAGAAAAAAGAGAGCTTTTTAACAGCAAAAAAAATTGGGCATGATTTTGGAAAAAAATATAATTAATGATTTCATTGGTCGCTTCTGTCAAATTCCAAAAATAACACTTTTGATTGAAAATGGAGCTTACTTTATCTCACGTTTTTATTCAAATTTTTTGTATCCTCACAGTAGGCCCATACTATTAGATTTGAGACCCTGTATGTACTTGCGATTTTTGTTCTTTAAATATTAATCAAAAGTCAGGGTTATTTATAAGATATATCTTTTTGCTTTTTAAAATTTTGTCATCTTTTACTTACATTCACATTTTCTTAAATTATTTTTGCTTGTAAAATTGTCTCCTTGTTTCAATATATACATTTAATTATTTTAACCATTTTAGTAACTTCATCTTGGTCTTAGAAACGGTCCCCTTCTGGCATTATAGATAAATTAACTGCTACTAAGCAATCTAATATTCCAACACGAAAACTCTGTTGACAAAACAAATTAAATTTTAGTGGAGATTATCTCCCTGCAATTTCGGTCAGATGCTAACAGAGCTAATATAAATTAATGATCTTCTCAGAGGCATCCCTTCTACTTACCTCTCGGCTCGGCTACGAGTCATTTTGTTAGACATTATTTCAAATTGCTCCGACATTGTTAAAATGTGCATTTTTCACGTTTAAATTATTCTTCACCCCATCCTTTATTTAATATAAATATATTACAATATATTTTTCACGATTTTAACATACCTTAAGCAAATATGACCAAAGTGCCACTAAGAATACAGAGATATGTACTTTTTGACGTCAACAAATTACATTTCTGATAGTTCGTAAAAATGTACAGACATGTAGAGCCTGTGTTTACTAACTCATCTTTCTTCAAGCTAGCATCGTACGCAATTTCTTAGATTTTGAGATATCCTTGAAAAAATAACCAATAAGTTAAAATATATCTACCTCTTTAAAACGTAAACAAAATAAAAAAATAATAACAGAAAACAATTACACAAAAATATTTTTTGGATGTTCTAGCTACATTTATATAGATACAATATATTTGAAAAATAATATATTTCATATGGTACATCACAACGACACCATAAAAAACAGCAAAAAATCTACTTATACATCATGATAAGGAAACGTACGAAACGGCTACATATTCATTCAATGAGTTTAAAAACACAATAGTATAGATGCAATCGTAGAACGGTATGTTCCTGAGTTGTAGCCATGTCATTAGTAACGTATTTCTTTGTAAAATTATTGCTCTTGACTATATCCAGTAAGTCATCTCTCTTAAAGTTAGGTAAAAATCCTTTCTGAAAGTCTTGAATGGTATGGAACGTTGTCTACTACTATTATTAAATAAATCGTTTTTTTCTAATGCCCTCTGTTCTCTATTTTCTATTCGTCTCACTATTCGCCTGATCTCTACTTGTACCAGGTTGAGGTTCTTCTGAGAGACACTCCCAAGGTCTGAATATTATCTGCGTATCTTCTAAATATGCAGTATCTAATACCAAAATATCTTTAAGGTTAAAAAACCGAATATACTATAGAGCCACTAAGTATTAGATAAATTAAAACAAATATTCACACATAACTGAGTACTGATAACACTAATGTATTATTCACAATACTCTTTAAACAATTATATATAATAAGCCAACGATAATAATAGTCAAATTGTAACACGCTCGAGCCTGTGAAATCACCTAGCACTGAAAAGTACTGCCCTGAATTGCCAGCAATGTAAACAAGTAATAATCTAAGTTCCATGTTTAGCTGCCCTCTTTGTCTTCTTTACGGTATTCAAGAACGACGTATATCGGCGAGTTGATAGACTGCATAAGTTGCCAAGTTTGTTGCCTACGATTCATAAAATTAAATGACTTCTTAAAAACGTTACTGCGAAGTACTAATATTTCGAAATGTCATATTTGATACCTGTTAAAAGACTAAATTTTATAAAGCACGGACCCATTTCCATGATATACAGAAATTAGGTACCTTGTTTTGTGAGATATTACAACGTTGCATTCAAATAATAGCTTGTGGCTGCCATTCCGATATAAGTTTTTATATTCAAGTTATAGGTTCAGTGGGGGTAAAATAATACTGATTTGACGATGAGATATAAAATATTTTTTTAATAACCACTCTGCTTTGTGTAATATCGAGTTCAATGACTTAAATAGACATCATCTATAGAATTATGATAATATACAGGGATTCCGTACAAAAGTACGGAATAAAATTCATCTTTTGAATGAGTGAATTTTTTTTAAACGCCCTAACACGTTAACTGATTTTGATTTTTTCCCATCTTTCGGTTATATAATAATTAATTTTTCTTCAACTCCCTAACCCCCACCTATCCCTACTTTTTTTCAAATGGAATGGGCATGAGGGGGTTTGTTGGAAAGCTTATAGAAAACCGAATCCAGCCATACCAAATAAATAAGTTTTGTGTTTTAAATAGTAAGATTTTTAAGGTTGTACAAAACACCTACTTAACAAGTGAAATAAAATTTAATTATATTCAGTGTTATTCTTCATGAATTTCCACAAAATAAAATAAAGAATTTGAAACTGCTAATGCAAAAAAAGATGTCTTTTTTATGTTGCGTTTTTTTGGTACCACTTACTTGCCACTTATTTTCTGGTTAATTTTTCGCTTTAGTTGTACATTGGAGTTCGAAACGTTACTATTATCTCAAAATCAAGTTATTTACTGAATCGCAATGGTATTGTCGGAAAGGGAACGCATCGAAATCTTGATATTGCTTGATATGTGGAGACAAAATAAGAAGTCTGAAGGCTGAAGTGCGCGATTTATTTAATGTGAAATATCCCGAAAACCATATCTCACAAGGGACAGTTAGTAAAATATTTCACAAATTTGAGAAACATGATACAGTACAGACTTTGCCCAAAACTGGACGGGTACGTACTTTGAATGAAAAAAAGAAATTAGAACTTGTTGAAAATCCTCATACTTCAACTGTTTCATTGGCTCGCAATCACGATGCTTCTCGAACTGTAATTGGAATGTTTTTGAAACAAGAGAAATACCACTCCTATAAGATGTTTTGTCCAAGAGCTTTTGGAAGACGATTGTGACAGACGATTACCATTTTGTGAGGAAATGATGAGACGGTGTGACGACAATAATGGTTTTCAACGAGACGTACTTTTTTCGGATGAAGCTACGTTTTTTTAACTGGAGTGGTTAACAAGCACAACCATCACTTTTGGTCCCAGAATAATCCACACTGGACATGCGAATAGCATACACAGCACCCCCAGAATGTTACTGTATGGGCAGGTATCATCAACAACGGAATCTCGGACCCATTATTTTTTTTAAGAAAATCTTACTGCCGTACGCTACCTGGTTTCCTAACATTTGACTTTATACCTGCTCTAGCTGTGATTTTTCCTCATGAAATTGATCCAGATATACCGAATGAAAGAATTTGTCTTCAACAAGATGGCGCTCCCCCACATTTTGGTATTGATGTTCAAAGATACCTAGATAAAATGTTTCCAAATCGTTAGATTGGTAGACGGGGTATAGTTGAATGGTCGCTAAGATTTCTCGACTTAACGCCCCTAGATTATTTTCTTTGGGAATATTTGAAAGAAAGAGTCTACCCGGACATACCGGATAATATTGAGAATTTAAAGAACAAGATTAGAGTGGAATTTACCAACTGAAATAATTCGGAATGCTGTGGACAGCTTTTACTATCGTCTTGGATAATGCCAAATAGTGAATGGAGGACATTTTCAGCACTTGCAGCATTGAGTTTATTTTTGTAAATTATCTAATTGTTTCAATTTCTAAATGAAAAAAAAAACTTGTTATTGAAAACATAAAACTTGTTTATTTGGTATAGCTGGATTCGGTTTTCTATAAGCTTTTCAACGATCCCCCTTATGCCTTATGTTTCCATTTGAAAAAAAAGTAGGGTAGCTGGGTGTTA
The DNA here is from genome assembly GCA_037114965.1 of Monochamus alternatus. Lineage (NCBI taxonomy): Eukaryota > Metazoa > Arthropoda > Insecta > Coleoptera > Cerambycidae > Monochamus > Monochamus alternatus. The sequence goes on from CM073426.1 coordinate 114,759,490, forward strand.
GGGGGTTTAAGAAGATCAGTTAACGTGTTTCGGCGTTTTAAAAAAATTAACTCATTCAATGAATTTTATTCCGTACTTCAGGCCATACCCACGCCACAATGTGGTAAAAGGGTATTTTGATTATATTGTCACGGATTTCCCAATCCGAATTTTACTATTGCCAGAAAAACAATCCGTTAATTAATTACTTCTTTATTAACTATACTCAGTACACTACTGAACACTAATTGGAACTCAACTAAACGCTTATTTAATTAATCGCTATCTAAATCACTTTGATATCTCCAACTAAACACTTCAATTCAACACTGTAATACAAGACTCATACAAGACGGCATTTTGTTTGTTTAACAGAATCGTGTAGGGGCGATCGGGGCAATCTTAGTAATTCGCGGTACCACAGTCGTCGATTTGGGTGTGAGTGGGGCAAATTCCGTGACACTGCCCCCTCCTTAGGACCGATCGTCCGAATCGGATACACCTCTATATGGGGACAGACGCTCCAGATGGACAACCTTCATCTTACTCCTGGGAGTCCTCTGTATCCGGTAGACGACATCATTGATTTTTTTTAATGACGGTGTAGGGGCCCTCCCAACGGTTCTGTAGCTTAGGCGATTTTCTTTTCTTCCGCGTGGGGTTGTACAGCCACACCAGGTCACCTTGTTAGAATCCGACTGTATTGGCCCGGACGTCGTATCGAGTCTTCATGCGATCGCTCTCTAGTCGCATTCGAGATCTGACTTGATCGTGTACGGCTGCTAGTCTTCGTTCTAGCTCATGGGTATAAGTGTCTGGCTCTGTGGGCTGTTCCGCAGGACGACCAAATACCAAATCTGCGGGAAGGCGAAGCTCTCTTCCAAAGATGATCCTTGCGGGAGTCTTCCCAGTAGTTTCATGGACAGCTGAGCGGTAAGCTAACAGGAAGAGTGGAATGAGCTTGTCCCAGTCTGTCTGGTTCTCGTTCACAAACATCCTCAGATTGGTTTCTAGTGTGGCGTTGAAGCGTTCCACCATACCATCTGACTGGGGATGCAGTGGGGTGGTCCTGGTTTTCCGGATTCCCATAAGCTCGCAGACCTTTCGGAACACACCTGATTCGAAATTTCTGCCCTGATCTGAATGTAGTTCCATGGGCACACCAAATCTGCAGAACAGGTTGTTGACTAGAGCTTCTGCTACGGTCGTGGTCTCTTGATTGGGAAGGGGGTATACTTCTGGCCATTTGCTGAAGTAGTCCATGGCTACTAGCAGATATCGGTTCCCACTTTGAGTTTTCGGAAATGGGCCAGCGATATCAATAGCAATCCTCTCGAACGGTACTCCTACGATATACTGACGCATTTTGCCTCTGGAACGGGTCTTCGGTCCCTTGCTGGCTGCACATATGTCACATTTTCGGCACCAATCTTCTACATCCGTCCTACAGCTCAACCAGTAGAAACGCTCCCTAATCTTCTGTAGAGTCCTATTGATACCGAAATGTCCACCCCCAGTACCTCCATGTACTTCCTGTAGCACTTCCTTGACCCGGGACCTCGGGAGTAGTACTTGTTTCTTGACCTCCGTTCCGTCATTGTTCTCCCATGCTCTTTTTAGGACACCGTCTTCCAACACCAGGGAATTCCATTGAGCCCAATAGCTCTTTAATGCTGGGCTTTTACTACTGACTTCAGCCCAAGACGGTCGGTTGTTGGCTTCTTTCCAGTCTAATAATGGCTTGATGTCACAGTCAGCTTGCTGGTCTTCCCGAATCGCCGCTGAACTCCATCGGTCTTCAGGTTGGGCTGCCACCATCTTGCACGGAACAAATGATATGTCCTCTTTTCTTTCAAGATTACTACAGTGCTTGCCGTTGGTCGGACAAAGTCTAGAAAGAGCATCTGCGTTTCCATGTCTCATTCTTGCCTGGGAGTCGCGCCATTGCCGATCTGCCACTGGGGTCCTACACTGTCCCTTTAGATGATCCGTCCGCCCACAGTTCCAACATTGAAGTGGGCGTTCTCTTCGTCTATCGAGTTGTCCTCTCTTTGGTCTGGTAGTTAGGCTTAGTTTATCAATGGCCTCCTTCAGTGTTTTCATTATCTCTCCATTTTCCATCCTATCGCTATTATCACTGATAGTCCGCACTTCAACATGTTCCCTGGAGGCTGCCGCTTGGGAGTCGCGCCTTTGCTGATCTGCGACTGGGACCCTACACTGTCTCTTCAGATGGCCCATCTGCCCACAGTTCCAGCATTGAACAAGGCGATCCCTTCGATTATCAGATTGTTCTTTCTTTGTCCTAGTAGTTGGGCTGAATTTATCAATAATCTCCTTTAGCGTCTTTATTAGGTCTCCATTTGCCATACTGTCGCTGTTATCACTGATGGCCCGAACTTTAACATGTCTACCGGATGCCATCTTAGCTGCCTCGAATTCCAGTGCATGCGAGAGAGCGTCGTTCAACGTTTTAGGTCTGGCGAGTCGTAATGCCTGCTGGGTTTCGCAATCTCTTAGGCCATCGGTAAAAACTTGGATGAACAGCTGGTCTAAGAATTCGGACGGAGCTGTTGGATAAGCCAATCGAACCAGTCGGGCAACATCGGTCTCAAAATGCTGTAAATTCTCTCCACTCTGTTGGTGACGATTTTTCAATTGTGCCTGGTAAACTTGCTGCAGGTGCTTATCCCCATATCTCATTTCCATATGCTGTTTTAGGATGTCGTAGTTATTCTGCTGCCCAGCAGGAACTCCTTGTAAGACGTCAAGTGCTTCCCCTCGTAAAGCAACTATCAGAGCAGTAGCTTTTTCATAATCCGACCATTTGTTTGCTGATGCTGCTGCTTCAAACTGACGCAGATATACATTCCAGGAAACCTTGCCGTCGAATTCAGGGGGTCTCGTCTTCTGAGTTCGGATAACAGGCCCTTCTGATTTGATCACGCCCTCCTTTGTTACCTTGTCTAATTTATGTCGAAGCTCTACGCAGGTTTCTCTAACCAGGTTTATTTCTTCGTCTATTTCCTTTTTTTGTGTTAACAGTTTCTCTTCTACTTGTGTCACTTTATGTGACTGCTCCTCTAGCTTTTCTTCTAGTGTATACTCCAGTTTTTCTAACTTTGTCTGCATTTCTTTCGTCTGATCTCTCATGTCCTGTTGTATTGTCTGTATCTGATCTTTCATTTTACACCCTTGTTCTTCTAATTTCATTTGCATCGTCTGTCCCTGTTCTTCTAATTTCTTTTCTAATTTCTCCTGCATCATTTGGGTCTGATCCTGCATCGTCTGGGACTGATCTTCCATTTTATGCCCTTGTTCTTCAAATTTTTCTTGCATAGTTTTCGTCTGGTCTTTCATTTCCTGTTGCATTGTCTGCATCATTTCTAACAGTTTTGCTAGTTGTGCATCTATGTTGACTTGACTTCTAGTTACAGGCATTCACTCTATTTTCTTTGGAATGTTCTAGAATGTCCACGAATGTGTTTGTAAATGTCACTGTTGACTTCCTTACAATGAAACGAGTGCAGTGATATGCCACACTTGGGTCTTTGTCTCACTTCGGTATAAAGTTCTAGAATGTTTGAGATTGTCCTTCGCAAATAATACCGTTCACTTCCTTAAGTCACGACGAGTGCGGTGATATGTCACACTTGGGTCTTTGTCTCACTCCCGTACAAAGTTCTAAAATGTTCGAGAATGTCCTTCGCAAATAGCACCGTTCACTTCCTTAAGTCACGACGAGTGCGGTGATATGTCACACTTGGGTCTTTGTCTCACTCGCGTACAAAGTTCTAGAATGTTCGAGAATGTCCTTCGCAAATAGTACCGTTCACTTCCTTAAGTCACGACGAGTACGGTGATATGTCACACTTGGGTCTTTGTCTCACTCGCGTACAAAGTTCTAGAATGTTCGAGAATGTCCTTCGCAAATAATACCGTTCACTTCCTTAAGTCACGACGAGTGCGGTGATATGTCACACTTGGGTCTTTGTCTCACTCCCGTACAAAGTTCTAGAATGTTCGAGAATGTCCTTCGCAAATAGTACCGTTCACTTCCTTAAGTCACGACGAGTGCGGTGATATGTCACACTTGGGTCTTTGTCTCACTCCCGTACAAAGTTCTAGAATGTTCGAGAATGTCCTTCGCAAATAGTACCGTTCACTTCCTTAAGTCACGACGAGTGCGGTGATATGTCACACTTAGGTCTTTGTCTCACTCGCGTACAAAGTTCTAGAATGTTCGAGATTGTCCTTCGCGAATACCACCGTTCACTTCCTTAAGTCACAACGAGTGCGGTGATATGTCACACTTGGGTCTTTATTCCACCCACGCACAGGGTTCCAGAAAGTTCTTCCAACTTCCACTTAAACCCACTCACGCACAGGGTTCCAGAAAGCTCCTCAAACTTCCCGTTAAATCCACTTTGTGGACAGAGTTCCAGAAAGCTCTTTAAAACTTCCAGTTAAATCCACTTCCGACACCAAATTGTCACGGATTTCCCAATCCGAATTTTACTATTGCCAGAAAAACAATCCGTTAATTAATTACTTCTTTATTAACTATACTCAGTACACTACTGAACACTAATTGGAACTCAACTAAACGCTTATTTAATTAATCGCTATCTAAATCACTTTGATATCTCCAACAACAAGACTCATACAAGACTAACTTAATCGGCTGTTTATTTTTCTTTTATAGACCCAGCGAATATTCCAGGTATATTCTAGTATCTCTAGATTTATTTTCTAGCATCTCTCGAACGCTTCTCGTCGTTTCTCAAATTTTCTAGTCCCGTCTCGATCGACGGCATTTTGTTTGTTTAACAGAATCGTGTAGGGGCGATCGGGGCAATCTTAGTAATTCGCGGTACCACAGTCGTCGATTTGGGTGTGAGTGGGGCAAATTCCGTGACAATATATATACTTCAGGCCATCCCTTATTATGCCTATATCTACATATTCTAATGAATTTTATGTTACTTGTTTGAAATTATATTGAACCACTCTATCCCACACTTAGTTTCGGTGACTTTTGAAATTTTGTAAATTCCCTTATATCGATGAGATGTACTGTCTAACGCCAAAGGTTTTGATAGCTTTATATCTGTATTAGAAAAAAAATTAGCTGATTTATTTTACTGCGAAGATCTTTATCTTCACAGTAAAATAGTAGGTATCGGTTATACCTTTCCCTGTTAGGTTCTCTTTTAATACAATTAAAATATGCCTACTCAAGTCGGTTAGTCTGCAGGAAATATTGGGGATCACGCGATGTGTAAATTTAGGTAGTCATAGTTTATGGTAACGACATTATTCCACTTGGAACTTTAAAGGGTTGATAACATCTTAATAGCTGAAATTTACTCCGTCTACAACACCTTATCACCGTGACTGAATTTGAAAATATCAGGCAATATCATCGACCTCATATTTAAAGCCACACATAATGCTATCTAGTTTGACGCCTATGTAAAATATATTATATTAAAGATTTTCGTATAGAGTGAGATAAAAATCACTCCCCAGCGACCGGATATACAGGGTATTTCATATATATGCAGGACTTCAAGCTCGTCCAAAAATTGGAAAAGAAGTTTGTATTAACTTACCCTCTAAAATGCACAATTTTCGAAATACAGGGACGGAACTGTTTATCGTACAAAAAAAAAGGTTTTGTAAGCATTTACTACTCATAATAAGCTATTTTCTGTGCGAGAAAAAAATTTGTTTCAAAGTCATAATTGGCGAAGATTTTGAAGGGGAAGTGGGTGTTTTTCTCCCAAACTTTTACGCCACTCGAAAAAGTACGCCCATTTGAACCGCCAATGTTTTCTACACAAAAAATGTACTCTTGGTCATAAGCTCATAAGTTGACCGTTTTCGAGAAAAATCTACTTTTATATTGAAAAACATTGTTAATTTTTTTAAATAAAATTTTTATTTTACTAAATGTATTACATTTTTTTATCAAGTAGGCTTTAAACTACTTCCTGTCAAAATAGCAATTATTTTGTACCTGCGAAAAATCAATTTGTATTACAAAAGTAAAAATGAATTACACAAACGCTGAAATATGCGAAATGCATTACCTTTATGGAATGGCGAGCGGTAATTCGACAGAAGCAAGGCGGTTGTATCAAGGAAGACATCGTGATCGCCAAGTACCACATCATAACTTGTTTCAGCGCATTCACCAACGACTATGGGAGAATGGAAATGGAATGGAAAAAGAATACTGTTGATAATGGGCGGCCTATGGAAGCTGCAAATGCCCAAGTAGAAGAGGCCTCAACGAAATTGAAGAAAATCCGATCACAAGTACCAGAAAAATTGCTCACAACTTAAATGTTTAAGTCACTCACTCACTCGACGATTTGGAGAATTTTGAAAAGACAACTTTTGTATCCCTACCATATCCAAAGAGTACAAGCCTTATTGCCAAGAGATTTTCCGCCAAGATTGGCTTTTTGTAGATGAATGCAAGACAAAATAGCTCAAAATCCTCAGTTTGGAGCCGTGGAGCATCTTTCTCGAGAGATGGCATTTTCAATTTTCACAATAACCACATATAGGCTGAACAAAATCCACATGAAATTGCAGAAGGCAATCATCAGCAACAATTTTCCGTGAATGTTTGGGCTGGCATCGTCGGTGATAGGTCATTTGATAGGCCCACATTTTTTACCGAACAGATTAAACGGTGCAGATTATCGACTATTTCTAGAAGAAGTACTGCCGGAACTGCTGGAAGATGTACCGCTTCAAGTAAGACAAAACATGTACTTTATGCATGATGGAGCTCCGGCCCACTTTAGTTTGGTTGCTCGCCAATACTTGGACGACGAATACCAAGACCGTTGGATCGGTCGAGGAGGTCCCCACCCTTGGCCCCCGTGATCTCTCGAACTTAATTGTTTAGATTTTTTCTTTTGGGGCCATCTCAAAGCCCTAGTCTACGATACTCCAGTTGAAAATATTGATCAATTAAGAGAACGCATTGTTGCATCTTGCGACATAATTCGGAACACTCCGGAAATTTTCTTGCGTGATAGACAGTCAATGCGTCGAAGAATTGCTGCGTGCATTGAAGCTAACGGAGGACATTTCCAACATTTAATTTAACTGCGTACGATTTTTTTTTTAATTTTGCAACTATGAAGTTAACGTTTGGTTTTGTTACTTGTTCTAACGATTAAATAAATTTTGCTTAATTAATAAAAAAAATTTATTTAAAGGAATTGACCATATTTTTAAACATAAAAGTAGATTTTTCTCGAAAACGGTCAACTATAGAGCTTATGACCAAGAGTACATTTTTTGTGTGGAAAACATTGGCGATTCAAATGAGCGGCTTGGATCCGGCGGAAAACCGTATTTTTTCCAGTTGCTTCGAAGTTAGGGAGAAAAACACCACTTTCCCTTCAAAATCTTCACCGATTATGACTTTGCAAAAAAAAAAAAAATTTTCTCGCACAGAACGTAGCTCATTATGAGTAGTAAATGCTTACAAAAGTTGTTTTCTGTACGATAAACAGTTCTGGAGATATTCGCAAAAAACGAAATTTTTTTTACGATCTATCACATCCTGAAGTCCTGCGCATATATTATAAAACACCCTATATATTCTAAAAAAAATAAAAATAAAACAAAAATGTAGAATACTAAAATCTGGACAGCGGATCCGTTTTCGAATAAATTATTAGTTTTAGTTCAATAAATGCGCAATTTTCGACTGACTGACATTTATTTGACTTTTAATATTTGTTGTTAAGTTCAAAATGGCAGGGTTTGCTTATACCAACAGAGAATACGTCGATAGGATTAAAGCTTTAGGAGCTTGTAACAATAACGCCCATGCTGCCTAGCGTTTGTACAGGGAACAATTTCCGAATCGCCATCATCCCGATCACAAAACAATCGAAAATGTAGAAATACATACTGTGGAAACAAGAGGCGTAGCTCCAAAATGTATGCCGGTCGGTTTCGAAAATTGACATGGCAACAGGAAGAACGATTACTGCAGGATGTTGAGAATAATCCTACCACCAGTACACGCATAGTGTCAAGAAACAAGCATCATGTCCAATCCACTGTCCATAGATGTCCTCAAAGGTACAGCTTGTATCCGTATCATGTAGGGCCAAGTCAAACGCTGCATCCCGGAGACGACCAATTAAGAGTAAATTTTTGCAAATGGGCATTACAAGAATTTCAGGGCAATTTTTTCCCAGATTTTTTCCATAATGTTTTATTTACCGATGAAGCTCATTTCAACCAACAAAGAGTTTTCAATCACCACAACCTTCATTATTGGCATTATGAGAATTCTCACGAAAAACGTCAATGGAATCAGCAAAGTTGGTCTGCAAATGGTTGGATAGGTATTTACGGGAAAGGGATCATGGGTCCATATTTTTTGCCAAGAATACTGAATGGTGCAAATTACAGTAATTTTTCGAGAACATTTTGCCAGGTTTGTTAGAAGATATTTCTCTACAACAACGTGCAACTATGTGGTTTCAGCAGGCTGGTGCGTTTGCACATGCCATATTACAAGTACAACATATTTTGAACCGCCGTTTTCCTAATAAGTGAATTGGACGAGGTGGACCAACATGGCCACCTCGGTCTCCTGACTTGACTCCGATAGACTTTTGGTAATAGGGATACATAAAAGAAAAGGTTTATTTTACTATGCCTGTTGGCGAGGATGATGTTACTGACAGGATTCATGAAGCAGTAGCGGAAATAAATGAATTATGTTCTGTTTCCAGGAGTTTCTACCATAGATTGCAGAAGTGTATTAACGAAAATGGTAATGAAATGTTTTTGAAGATTAGCCAAAGCCTGAAGGATCTTCGTTTTTTCTATTTCTTAATTTGTATGAATTTAAATGTGTTAATATTAAACAAAAAAATTATAAATTTGAATTTTTCTTTACAACATTTTCCGGAAACAGCTCCGCTTTCGAAATTTTAGTATTCTACATTGTTGCTTTACTTTTTTTTAGAATATATATCCGGCTCGGTTAAGAAGCAGGAAGCCTAAGTATTATTTTTAATAATTTGTTAATTACGCCATATGCCAAACTTAATATACAGAGTCTTACTGCCATACTGGGTTGGCTGCACTTATAAAGATCTTTTTACATTCGACGAGATATCAAAGAAGTGGGTTGCTAAATATCATGTATACTAATAATAAAAGTAATACTTTGTTATAAATTAATAATTTTATATTGAAAGCCCATTTTCTTTTTAAATATAAGCCTATTCGATTTTTTAAAGCTGAAAACTTATCGGTGATGTAGTTATATTTTTATGTACGAAAATTGCAACAATATACAGAGCAAAATCTTTTTAATATGTCGTATTATATAGGGTGTTTTTAAATAAAGTACCAAAAATGAGACCACATATTCTTTAGGTGAAAAGAAATCGATTTAACCTAACCTACCTATTTCTCAAGTCGCATAATAAAAAAGATACAGAGTGTCAAAGTTAAAATTTTATTTTCGATATTTGTAGATAACTTCTTAACAAATCCATACATAAAATTTGTAAATCAAGGGTTTTTGCAGAAGAGAAATTCAAATTTTTCTCTAATTTTGACGTCACTAGTAGAGGGCACCACTTATGGCATCATGTTTCATTTAAATAGCAGAGCTTCTTGAAATTTTGCACGTCTCCATAATTTACCACCACTTTTTCAAGTAACATTTTGCTGTGTTTTCAGCAGAAAAGGCACTTTACCTGAAACCAAAACAGTTTTTACTCGGTGCATTGAGCATTTCAAATAGGATTATTTTAAAATTGGTTACTCGTACCGACTTCAGCAAGGATAGCTTTTTCAAATAAAAGAGGTAGGAGAATCGATTGTTTCGATAGTCAGTTGGATACACTAAGCTGTAAAAAAGTTCTGCCATTTAAAAGAAAAAGAAATTTAGTGACGTCAAAATTAGAAACAAATTTGCAATCGTTATTTACAACTATCGATAATAAAATTATTTACAAATATCGATAATAAAATTTTAATTTTGACACCGTGTATCTTTTTTATTATGCGATTTGAAATATAGGTATGTTAGGTTAAATCGATTTATTTTCAGCTAAGGAATATGTGGTCTCATTTTTTGCTACTTCATTTAAAAACACCCTGTAGACTGCAAATAACCAAGCACCGAACTGCTTATTAAACAAAATGATAAAATATGCACAAGTAATTATCTCGTATGTCAGAATTTACTGAGATAAATATAGGTAATTTGCAAAATTATGCCATTTGTAGTTAAACCGGCATTTATAAATATACAGGTGTGTAATAAAATGATCATCACAATGGATGTACGTTTTTGATTACTGTCAAGGACCAATATGGCGTCCATAACAAAATGAAAAACAATTTAATGTTGCATGTGCTATTCTAAATTTCAATTCTTTCTGTTGTGAAATAATGGCACTAGATGACATTTTTAAAATCGCTATTTTCAATTTTTTCACAATATTTCAGCAACGGCAGCGGATATTTGGATTTGTTTGATGGATTCCATCTAACCAATCATAAATTAAAATTCTTTAAACAAACCAATAAAACTGCCCACTAGTGGATTCCATCACACTGAACTGCTGAATTTTAAAACAGTCTAGCGTCATCGGATGCAAGCGATTCCGAATAATGAATTGCGATTGTAGTATTAACGTTTTTACGATAGTGTTTACAATAGTTTTTCAAGTGTCAAAAATGGCTTACGTGTATAGCAACTCGAACTTGATGGATATGGTTTTGATGATAAGGATAAGACAAAATACTTTAGCAGCTTCTCGTCTGTACGCAGAACGATTTCCCGGTACATGTGCCAAATGCAACTACTTTTAGACTAGTGCAAGGCGGGCATAAAACGTGAAACTTCCAACAGAATTGTTGGAGTGATGGAGGTCCAGGGCGTTCACGGCGTACTGCAGCAGCTGAGTAATACATTTTAGAGATTATGGAAGAGAATCCCTGAATAAGTAAAGCAAACCGCTCAACAAGTACAAAGAATGTCCCAATCAACAGTGTGGTATATCATACACTAGGCTTAATTGTATCCGTATTATGTACAGCGTGTCCAAGTATTAATACCAAGGGATTATCCCTTACGATTTAGATTTTGTGAATGGTTGATTGCTGCAATAAAATGCTGAAAATTCCAGATTTACAGCTGACATGTTAGTTATCGATGAAGATATTTTTACACGCAATGGGATGGGACATAAAACTCATGTTTAGGATTCCTACAATTCTGTAAATTTTTTCCTTTGTCTTGAACAAGGTCAGGTTTTACAGGGGACCAGTTTTCAGTGCCGTGCAAAAGTGTATTTTTTAAAATCATTTTGGAAATGCTCTTTTTGATTGTCTTTTTACAAAATTGTACATTGTTCACTATACATTGAAAAATTTTTTTAAATAAATTTTGAATCACCCTGTATAAATAAAATATACATATACCAATAACATTTTGCCACATAACTGCAAGCCGTGAAAAATATAAACAACATCTTATCAAGTCCACTTGCATTGCATTAAACTGCTTCTAAATTTTACATATGTATATACGAATATGCATATTAATTTAAATTAGATAAATTGCATACCTGGCTATAAATAAGAAAATCAACATGCACATTCACGTTGTTGATTGAAAGTTGAGTGAAAATGGCACCTGGTTTATTTTTCTGTTTGTTGTTTTTAATAGTAACTATATTTTCTGGTGGATTAGGTAAAAATTATGACGGTTTTAATAATTTTAATTTATAAACCTTATAAATATAATATATCTTTCTTATAAAAATATAAATATAAGTGGCACACATAAGTTTAATTGGCAAAAATTTTATGTCAATTGGAAAAATCAGCTCTTGGGATAATTAACGTTAGTAAAGGTATACTTTGAAGAAAATTGAAATAATGCCATTTTCTTAGAAAATTCGACAGCAAATGGCGGTTATAGTTGAGAAAGGAATAGGTTTTGCCCGCTCTTGTTTTAAGTTCAAACTCAATTGCTGATGTTGAAGTTTTGATCAAATAATTAAATATTTTGATTTTACCCTTTAAAATTTTTGTAAATATTTTTATACTTTCAACATTGTTACAAATAAAAGCTGTAAAATTTTACACTTTATTTTACTACTTCCAGAATTTGATTCTCTTAATGTTTTACCAACGTATTTTATAAAAAATCTCAAGTGTATGGTACTATTTTTAACAAAACGGGTCTTAAATAAGAATTTTGTTTTACATCCTTATGATAAATAATATAGCAGCAACGCATAGCACCATTGACATGTGTCATTCAATCTGTTCCACAGCCACCTTTTTATTTTAATTTTCAAGCTTGTCAAGGATAGTATCTTCTACAACTTTAGCGACTTATTCTAGTAAAAAAAAGTAATGAGTGAATAGTAAAACATCCGTTTGAGAAAAAATTTATTATGAAAATTGAATATTAAAAATATATATAAAAGATTACAGAAAGTGACACCGGCTCTGGCCGTATTATGAGCGTGCACCAACCTCGTACTCCGTACTGCGACCTGCGGAGTGGAATGTTGTGGAAACTAAGATATCAATGTTGCCAGATGTGAATATTTTTTTCACATTGAACAATTTTAACCCCTATGAATAAGATGAGATTTTTTAAATTAATTATAATGTGAATTCTTTGATTTACTTAGTTTATAAATTTTCTGTTTTCTATACATTTTTTATAAAAGTGTTAAATTTGCGCCTGATTTCATTTGTACAAATTCAAACTATAATCTGTTAATACATAGTATAGTCCTTTCTATAACACTGTATTTTGTTTCTACAAACACCTTCTCTTTCTCAGATCACACATTACCATTTACAGAGAAGTAATTCACTTTCACAGTTTATTTCTCTTCATTAATACGATGATTCTATTAAATTACCCAAAATAGTTAATGCTCACATTTATGCTGATTTTAAACTGCATATTTTAAGGAAATTTAGGTTTTTCACAATTAATTTTTATTAATTCTAATTTATTTCGAATACTCCCAGGAATCTGTATTTTATTTTTTATGTATTAAAGACGCCACATCCTGTATATAGATTATAAATAAATCAATTATTTTATTCCAGAATTATATATTTGTGCAATTCAAACGATATTAATATCTAAACAAGTAAAGTTACACATAATGAATTCGAAATATTGCAGAATCTAATTTAAAAGTCTATTGCTTCTTTAGAATTCTGCATTAATTACATCATATTTTTCTACCTAAGACTTTCGCTATATTTGTCGAGCAAATTTGTAACAACCGGTATTTTTGATTAATTTCGACCTTATATAATGTTAAGGTAAAAATTAAGGTAGCATCCTTATTTATATAATGATGCTGATGATTATAGATAGATATCCAACAATAAACGAAATTTTATTTTTCTATGCGCTTTTAAGACAGTAAAATTTAATATACTCACATATTTTTACACTTCCAGCTTCCGATGAGTGTGAAGATCCAAATGCTTTCTACAACAATTGTGGTTCAGCATGTCGCTCTACATGCCAAAACAGACAATTCGCAAATTGCATTGCCCTTTGTGTTAAGGGTTGTTTTTGCAAACCGAACTTTATATTGGACGAAGAATCGGGAAAATGTGTCAACATCCGAAACTGCCCCCGATCCTCATATTGAACATACACTGACGTCCTCTAATATCCATGTAAATAAAATATAAATAAAACAGTATCTAACATACCTTGTATATAAAATAGAAAATCCCTTTTTTACATGGGAATCATGAGTTATATGAATAAATTCCATAAGCCCTGAATTTTTTTTTAAATCACTTTAATATAGTTATTACGTGATTACTATACTAGAGGGGTGGATGGTATTGGTCAGTTTAAAAAAGCAGCTTCTTATGAACATATGCTCCAATATGCTTATGCTTATGCACCTTTAAGTGATAGATAAAAGACGTGTTCTCTATGGAATTATGGTCACAGAGAATCGTAGAACATTATTTAATTTTTTATTTACAGGGTGATTCAGTCATAATGTCATTAATTTTAATCACGTATTTGGAAGGCCTAATAAAGACAGAAAATTGAAACAAAAGTACGTTTTGCTCCAAATTTTCTGATGACGTTGCCACTCAGAAGTACATACATATTATTATAACAACAGAGTGTCCGGTACTGAAATGATAAATTTATTTTCTAATGACAAACTTCTTTCAGGTATCATTAAAAATTGTTACAATTTTACGGTATTAATTATTAAGCGATTTGTCAAGTTCTGATGTAAAATTCATGCATCGTGCCCTCGTAATGCAAGTTCAAAACTTCCACAAAATAAATAAATAAATAGTAAATACAATTTTATAAAGTAAATCATTTTAGATAAAACATTAGAAACATACCTACATTTTGTCACTTTTTCATTATATTCTTGAAAGCAGAATTAAGTTGAGGTCATACATTGATATTTCCAAATAATGTAAGTGGCATTCCATTATAAATATGAATCAGAATCACATCCATTACTCCTTATCAGCAGAAGATAACCGCGGTCTTTCACTACTTCACGTTGCCCAACTTGAATTGCACTTCTATTTAAGCAAATAGCAAATTTTATTAATAATTATAAACTACACTGACGGCACAAACACACGAAATTCACCAACCTCTACCACGGAAAAATAAAGAATTGATGAAGAAGAGAGACTAGGGAGATCTCTTCCAGATGCAATCGACGGCGGGCTCGTCTGCATAGGAAAACGGACCCGAATGATGTTCGACGCCGGTAACGTTTTAAATGTGAATTGGAACTGCCAACTTTTTAGCTGTGCCGATTACACCGGGTATTTATAAAAATGCAAATTTAATTATTGTTTGTTTCTGTTATTATTTAGCGGTTCTGCAACTCTGTAGCGCTTGTCAATGAGTAGAGATTGAAAACGGTTATTGACATAAATACGGTAGGTTAAGACTCGGATTGCCGAATTGTTGGATCACTGAATAGGTATGTCTCGGACTATTTTTTGTTGACAGCACGATGGTTTTTTTATTACTGTCTGTATTTAAATACATAAAATGTTTTAGCCTGCCTTAATAATTTAACCTAATTAGTATTTGATTTTATTTCACTAGTTACGTAATGAAATATGAGGGTTTATTTTGATTCCTTGGAGTTTTGTAATTTCATTTGATACACTAAGTAGCAAAAAAGTTTTGCTATTTAAAAGAAATATGATGTGCCATAGGTGGCGTCCTCTACTAGTGACGTCAAAATTAGAAACAAATTTGAATTTCTCACCCGCAAAAACCCCTGGTTTACAAATTTTAAGTAAATATTTGAATTTTTTAAGAAGTTATCTACAAATATCGAAAATAAAATTTTAACTTTGACACCCTGTATCTTTTTTATTAAGTGACTTGGGATATAGGTATGTTAGGTTAAATCGGTTTATTTTCACCTAAGGAATATGTGGTTTTATGTTTGCTACTTTATTTAAAATCACTCTGTATATAATTGTAATACTCTGTAACTTCCTTGTTAAGATTTGAATCAAAATCTGTTATATAACAGACACCAATAATTTGAATCGATAGAATGTCGATGAAGTTTAGCCAACCTTATCGTTTTCACCTTGTATTTAAAATTATGTTTGATTAAAAGTTAATTGTTTGACATTTTATTATTGAATATGTTTAATTAATACTTGAACGATTAACATTTTTTGTAATTTAAGTTACAAGTATCTAACTTGTAAACACATTTTTGAATTTTAATCATTTTTTTATATAGGGTGTCCCATTTTTCTCTATGACACTCCCTTTTTCTGATAGATGACGTCCAACTTTAAAAAACATTTCATTTTTTTATCTAGTTAACAAATAAATATTTTTGGCTCAAACTTAGAATGCAGTCTTCATAATAAAAGGTTAATCTTTTGACATGAATACCTTATTTGAACTAAAGCCAGTGGTGTATGTATGGGGGTTTGTTCATCCTTGAACCCGAATTTTCTATTTTCTGAATAAAGTGGTCTTGAGGAACTTCACTAAAAAGCTTTGTTTTTCAGATGTTTTTACTTTTTCTAATCAGAGTTATCTTATGAGATTACAAAAATCTACAAAAAGTATAGGTTTAATTAGGCATTGCTTGTTTCTAAGTTTGTAACAGCAGTATTCACAGATGTCAAATCAGTTTGTTTGTTGTGCGATTAGAGCATATTTAAATTATAAATTGGTTAAATACGATCTACGGGAAAAAATTATTTGATCGAAGTGGTCTAGTGGCTTGGTCAGCTTACTTACCAGATCTCAATCCACTAGATGTTTTCTTTTGGGCTTTTTAGGAAAAAGTGTACCTATGAAACAGTGCATAATAGAGAAAATTTCTACGCGGTATTCGAAGAGCTTGGGTTGAAATACGAGTAAATAATGACGTTCTAACTCGGACAATATGTTCCTAATTTCTTTTCTTTTAACTGTTATTTTAATTTGTTTAATAATCCTGATTAGAATAAGACAAAATATCTCAAAATCAAAACTGCTTAGTGAATTTTTTCAATAGTACTTTTTTAGGAAAATATAATAAAATTTTAATATTTACACTGAAAAAATACTTTTCACCATTTGCATAGAAGTTTAGGAGGTCCAAGGATGAAAAAGACACGATATACATGTGTGTGAAGTTGGAAACGTTTTTGTTCAGAAACGTTTCTGGTAATTGCAGCCACGGTTTCATTTAGGTGGGACGGCAAGTGTTCAATTTAAGGAATATACCTTTTGCGCCACCCGTAACTGTAAGAAAATACTACAACACTATTACTTCTTTAATTTTTTTACAGAATATGTTAAAAGACATGCCTTTTCAATCCTTGCTATTAGCTTGTTTCAAAAACCTGTACGGAACGAAGAGTTCAAACTTAACTTCAGAAACAAATGGGTCCATCATGTAATAATTATTTTCTTAAAACCTGAATGTCAACTTGAATTTTCTAGAGAATATGCAAAAGGACATGCCTTTTCGATTTCTGTTATTAGTTCTTTTTGGAAAATCCATACAAGATGTAGAATTTAGGCTTAACTTCAGAAACGAATTTTTACTCCATAACAAATAATTTTTGTCCAAAAACTATAAAGTGTGCTATCTTGATTTTTTTAGAGAATATGTAAAAAGACTATTTCTGCAATTAGTTTTTGGAGACGTAGGATTTAGGCTTAACTTCAGAATTGAATTTACGCTCCATAATGAATAATTTTTTTCTCAAAAACTATACAGTATGCTACCTTGAATTTTTCACGAAGTATGTAAAAAGACATGTCCTTTCGATCCTTGCTATTAGTTTCTTTTTAAAAAACCCATACGAGACGTAGAATTTAGGCTTAACATCTGAAACGAATATTCGCTCCATAATAAATAATTTTTTTTTCAAAAACTATAGTGTGCTACCTTGAATTTTTTACAGAATATGGAAAAGTGATATGTCTTTTCGATCCTTGTTATTAGATTTTTTCAAAAACCTGTGCAAAATTTTTTTTTCTGGATTCAAAGGACATGTATTTTTACATATTCTGTGAAAAATTCAAGGTGGCACACTCTATACTTTTTGAGAGAAGAAAGATTTATTATGGAGCGAAAATTCGTTCCTGAAGTTAAGCTTAAATTCTACGTCTCGTACGGTTTTCTCACAAAAACTCGCTGCAGAAATCGAAATGGTATGCCCTTTACAATTCTCTAAAAAAAATAAAAAAATATTTATTATAGAGCGAAAATCTGTTCCTGAAGTTAAGCCTAAATTCTACGTCTCGTACGGTTTTTTCAATAAAACTATGTTCTCTAACAAATTATTGGTGGCCCACTCTATAGTTTTTAAGAAAATAATTATTACATGATTCTGATGTTAAGTTTGAACTCTTCGTCCCGTATTGGTTTTTGAAAAATTTTAATAGCAAGGATCGAAACGGCATGTCAACATATTCTATGAAAATTTAAGAAAGTAATAGTGCTGTAGTATTTTCCTATAGTTACGGGTGGTGCAAAAGGTCTATTCCTCAAATTGAGCATTTGCCGCAATTACTAGAAACGTTTCTGAACAAAATCGTTTCTAACTTCACACACATTCGATATGCCATATACGTCACTGGCTTTAGTTGGAAAATGTTATTCACGTCAAAGTAAAAAAATATGTATTTGCTTAGAGTACCTAGTTAAAAAATAAAATATTTTGGTTAAAATTTATCACCCTGTATCCAGAAAACGGAGTATCATAGAGAAAAATGTTATAGGAAAATATCCTATTATTTTTTTATGCTCTACCATTTCCCAAAGCTAAGAACGAAAATCGGAGAGTACCTGTACATCTTGTTATTATTTGATACCTATAATTGGAATTCTAAATTTAACTTTTGAGTCAATAGATAAATTATTCCATCAATTAAGATATGGCTATTCAGTGATAACTAAAATAAAAATAACTACAAATGGGATTGGATTATATGTGATTGCATTTTGTAAATAACCACCAGTAAACATAATCTTGAAAACAATCTAAACACTTAAACCCTTAAGATAAGTAGCATTTTTAGTTATATGTAGGTATATAAGAAAATAGTTTTAGCATTCACACTATTCCAATCTGTTCCTATAATCAATTTAAAATGCAGGTGATGTATTCATTTTGCTGTTTAATTTTCTTACTTTCGGTTGTACTGGCAAATGGACAAGGTAAGCATGATTTCTTAAAATTACCTTCATAACTTATTAAAAAATAAAGAACTAATCTTTATGTAAATTTATTATTTTTTACGAATTGGAAAACGGGGCCTTTAAAAGCAAATTTCTTCATAAATTGTCTTTTCTAAATATGGGTTTTCAGTGACGTTTGTTTGTAATTTTAGTTTCTGATCTTTGTGAAGACTCAAATGCAGAATATCTTGAATGTGGAACTGCATGTCCTGCTACATGCCAAGACCCAGAAGTAGTCGATTGTATTGACGTTTGCGTGTCTGGTTGCTTTTGCAAAACAAACTTTGTATTAGACACAATGACTAACAGATGTGTTATAAACTGCCCTCGATACTAACTGAGTACTTATATCCTTTACAGACAAACAAATAAAAGTAACATGATGTATGTAAAACCATTTTTTTAGTTTTTAACCTATAATATACTCTAAGTTACACGTGTAAACTTTAGTAATATAAAAATAAAGTCCTACTATCCTTGTAATTATTCTCAATGTATAATATTTTTACATATAATTTTGAATGAAAAATATTTATAACGGAAATCATATCATTTTGTTATTCAAAATATTGAATACACTAAATCTCACTTTATATTCACATCAAACTACGCAGCAGGCTCTTCTTTTTCTACTTATAAAGCGTGCTTTGGCTGATCGAAGGCTAGGGCCTTTTCATCTTTTAAAGTGTTAATATGAAAAGTAAAATAAAAATTAAATTGCTTAAATTTTAATATATTAAAAATAACGTATCATGTGTACTAAAATAATCAGAAGATTATGTAATTTTTTAAGAGACATTCAAAACAAATAGATGGGTAAGATACGATAACATTGGATAGTGTTGAATTTAAAATGAACATATATCAATCATGTAAAATATTCTTTAGACAGATGTTCACTGTTTTAATAAAATCAATCAAATATAGTGAAAATATTTACTTAGAAAATATTGTAGAGTGTATAAATTTAAATCAAAATAAAGAAAGTTGATCTTATAATAATTAACTAAAAATAAATATTACTGTTAGGGGAGAACCGGATAATTGCCTTAATTATCTTGATATAAAAAAATACAGGGTGTCAAAGTTGAAATTTAAAAAGTGTTTTTTGTAATAAAATTACACTGTGTTTGACCGTCTCAACTTAAAAATTTAGAAATAGATGTTTAAGGATATATTATCTATATTATGGTCTATCTATATCTTTGGTCTATTTCGACGTATTCCCTAGAGGGCGCCACATCCGCCATATTTGTGACGTAAATGCGAGCGTAACTTTTCTGACCCTAACGTTATCACGTTCTTTTATTAAAAAATCTTAAACCTACATTGTTTTTGAGGAAGAAAGGTATTATTGTCATTAACATAATTGACAACTGATCGTTTAAAAGAATCCTTTCTTTATACATGACATTAATTATATGTTCTCGAATATAATTGAGGTATCTGTGATTACATTTTGTAAATAACCAGTACTTAAACAAAATCTACAAAACAATGTGTATCTCTTAAATCACTAAGATAAGTAGCACTTTTGGTTATAGGTAAATAAGAAAATAATTTGAACATTCAAATCGTTTTAATTTGTTCCTGAAGTCGGTTGAAAATGAAGGTGATATATTCATGTTGTTGTTTGTTGTTCTTAACATTAGTAGTACTGTCTAATGGACAAGGTAAGCATGAGTTAGAGATAATTTAATGAGCGTCACATAAATGTATTATTACTTTTTAGAAATTGGGAAATGATAACAATAAAACTGAATAAGGTTTTTTATTAATGCATATTTATACTTCTAGATTCTCATAACTGCGAAGATGCAAATGCAGAATATCTTGTATGTGGAACAGCATGTCCTACTACTTGTCAGAGTGACCCAGATCTAGTATGCGTTGACGTTTGTGCTCCTGGTTGCTTTTGCAAAACGAATTATGTATTAGACGAAGATTCTAATAAATGTGTTATAAACTGTCCTAAGCGTTAAACAATATTTATTGATTTACATCTACAAATATATAAATAAAAAAAAATATGTATATACAGGGTGAATCTTAAATAAGTACAAATATTTTAACTGCTGGTGTAGTTCGTCATTTAAATCAGTCTAGTGAAAGCCATTTTTAAAATTTTCTAATATTTACGGAGATATTAATTTTTTAAAAAAATACCCACATTTTGAGGACCGCTGGCTGATTTTTCATCCAACAACGTAATGAAACATATGATTTGTTGCGAGGTTGCCATATCTCCTCCAATATAAATATTACGTTTCATTTAACGTAATAGTTCTATTTTAAAAATACTTGTTTTAAGCATAAGTACAGTAAAATTGGGTATGTAGTATGATACGCAGCAATATTAACATAAATTTTAACATCTGAACTAACCTTACTATACTTCAACGATTAAAATTAAATTTCCGCAAGTTCAATACTACCGTAAAATATTTAGGAAGATATTACGTGATATTACTATGTCCAATGTTCAAAAATTATACATAAACGTGCACACAAGCTTACCTGTTTGTTAAAAAATTAACTATTTAATCAGTAATCCACATTTCACAAGTTAAATGTCATTGTACACTGTTAGAAAGGGGCACAAAACACAATTTCCTTAAGTTATTTTATGAAGAATAACGAAAAACTATGGACGCGTTTTTTATTTAAAATGGAAAAAATGTCAACTTTTAGCAAATTTTATTGCTATTTTCATGCATTATGTGGGGTTAACAAGTTTGACTTGGGCTTCCGATAATCTGTCATGACAGTCAATGACAGTTTGATAATAAAAAATAATATAAAATGTTACACTTGACAAAATTCGCTAAAAGTCGAGATTTTTTCTTCCTTGAAGCAAAGACATTTGTGTAATACTGGCAACACTGTGAACCACACGTTCAGTCTGCAGCACTATGACTCATAAAAGTATGAAGGGTATGTCTAGGTCAGCGGTCCTCAACAAGTTTTCTGCTGAAAAATTACGAATTTTATTTAAAATTTTACTTTTTTATTTCTGATTTTTTTGTAAAAAAGCTATTAATTATGTGTTCTACACAAAAACTATACTGCTGGTTAAAATATTTGTACTTATTTAAGATTCACCCTGTACACCATGTTTATTTATTTATCATTCCACTATTCAACAGGATTAACTTGGTGATTAACCTCAATTACAAGACGGGAGATAGCTTACAATAACAAGAAAAGGAAAACCAACAACAACAAAAATACAGATAGCAGAATAGCAAACAAGTATACAAACAAACAGTTCAGATACTAAGACTTAAAGAAATTAAAAAAAACGGAAGAGGGACAAACAAAACAATGATCAAGATAAAAATACATTTTTTTTATGTGCTTAATACTAGATTTACTTTATTTATACCTACTCTTTTGACGGAATATCGGAAATGTAAACGTTTCTAAAGTGTCTTGAAGTGTCAGTAGTAAACCTAAGTTAAAAAATAGTTGTAACACGTGCAATGATATTTTTACAACATATTTAGAATTTGGGGTTTACCGTTGTATTACCGTACAAATTTACAAAGGCGTGAGTAACTTTTGCATCTGTTACATAAATATTTTGCTTTAGTTCAACGTCATGCAATATTTTGCATAAGTTTTGAATATTTTTTTTTCAAGAAGGGAATCACTTCATTTCACTGTTTGTAGAATATTGAATAGGTATACTAAATTTCACTTTATATTTATGGAGCGGGATCTTCGTATTATACTCATAAATCCCCCTTTAGCTGATAGAAGACCTACGGTCCTTGTTTAATGTACAAAATAGGAGGGCTGTTTAAATTTAAAATCTAATATGGTTAAAATAATGTTTTTTCTTACAGGATGTTCGAAACAAACAAATCAATATTATCATATTGATTATCATATTGATAATGCTCAAGTTAAAAGTTTAAAATACAGTATGAATCAAGTAAAATAATCTTTGGCAAATGTTCACTGTTTTAATAAAAGCAATTAAAGATAGAGAAAATGTTCACTCGGGGAAGATTTCGTCACCTAATAACGGATAATTAGAAACAAATATTATTATTGTCAATTATTTTCCTCTCACTCTACTATACACGGTTACTATTTATGAGTATCAGTAACATTAGTATTTATACAGGGTGATCCAGTCATAATGTCATTAATTTTGACCATGTGACTATGTCAAACTGTGTCTCTGATTTTATTGCAAACCAAGCTCATACTAGATGAAGCATTGAAGAAATGTATTAGTGTTCATTTAGTAGCTGTTGCATAGAAAAATAGACAAAACCTGTATTGTATATGCTCCCATTTTTAATAATGTGTTATTGTTCATGTAAATATTTTTGTTTTATAATGATATATTGCTTTTTATCGTTATCCTGTAAATAGGACTTGTTCCTGTTGAACAGATTAAATAAATAAATTAAAATAAATTTAATTTAAATGTATGCCACTAACTTTTCTTGCTTGTGCAAATCGAATTTTGTATGAATGGATTTTTTAACAAGTATGTTAAATTACCTCGATACTAAACTAACTAAATAATTAATTCTTTACTTATGCACAAGTAACAATAATGTATACAATATAAATTCAGGGTGATCCACAACTTATCCGAAAAATTTGGAAATAAATGCTTTGTGCACAATGGAGTCAATATCGCAAAACAAAAAATGTTTGAAGTAGTATTATTTTCAGCCTTTACATCACTGGGCTAGTGCGGTCTCTAGCGTCGTCGGAATATTAAAATTCGATTTTTCAAGTATCAAAAATGGCTTACATGTATAGCAACTCGGCGTTGATGGATATTGTTTTAGTTAAATGAATTGGTGAAGTAAGACAAAATCTTTAGCAGCTTCTCGTCTGTACGCAGAACGATTTCCCGGTAGGCACGCTGCAAATGCAGCTACTTTCACCGCGGTAGCGCAACGCGGGCGCGACACAGGAAATTTGAAACAGAATCGTGGACAAGGTGGGGGTCCAGGGTGTATTGTACAGCTGACGATCACATTTTAGAGACTGTTGATGAAAATCCCCGAATAAGTACCAGGCAAATCGCTCAACAAGTACAATATCACAATAGGAATAGTAGGAATATCGCAATCAACAGCGTGACATATTACAAACGCTGCTCACACGGTAAAAACAGATTTATTAAATGAATTAATTTTTTTTTGTTAATATATTTTTATTACTTTAACAAACATATGTTTCACTCGATTAATTTATATATTAGTCTAAGAAATAGTCAGATTAGAAGCAGCAAAATAATATACTTGCAATTTTCTTAAATTTAACATAAATTAGGCATGAAACGAATACATAAAATTTAAAATTAACAGTTTCATTCATTTCATTTAAGTTTAACTTTGCTTGAAGCGAAAGCTTAACTTTCAACTAAATATATTTTTTAAATTCTTTTTTGGCTTTTTGTTAATTCAACCATATTAGATGATTAATGTTTTTAAATCATGTAAATGGAATTACAAAATATTTTGTTCCTTTAAAGGAAATATATTATCAAACTATCTATGTTTGAATTCAGCGAATTGCAAAACAGTTTACAGTAACGTGATCGAATTAGCCAATTGCGAAGCTTTGCGGTCACGTGTCATCGGTCACAGCACTCCACCTGGACCTGGACCTCAACTATTGTCCGTTATTGCGTGTCTTCGTCTTCTTGTTTACACGTGGTTTGTATCTTTGTAACCCTAGAAAACACAGAGTTTTGGTAGATCTCGCACCTGAGTGATAAGTGATACCAAAAGTAATATTTGTGATGTGAAAACAGGTAGGTAAGACAATATAATAATTATTTGTATGTATTTATTTATATTAGGTATATGATCTAGGTATATAAGGGCACATAATTTCGTGTATCCAATATGGCGTAATCGTTAGCCACTACTGTTACATTTCCTTTTCTAAAATTTCAATTAATTAGGTACTGATGAATATGGGGTTCTGCAGCTTCATGCTAGATCAATCGATGAATATTTTGCGTTTAATTATCATTTCTTTTTCACTAATATATTTCTAAAAAAGGGCTGCAGTCTGCAGTATAAACTAACATGTCGCCTATGTCGACATCGAGAAGTCAATGTATTTTTCAATTATGTAAGTATGTTTCAATTTCTAAATTGTAAATGTTCTCTGAATTAGAATTTTTTGTTAGTTTTAGTTATTCCACCAATACTATGCTATATTTGGTATGAAAATAAATGCTAATCATTAATTTCATAATTTTATTTTCACCAGCCTAAAATCTGAGTTTTACCCAATCCTCACATGATTTCTAAGTCTTCAGACTTCTTTGGTCCGCACTACTTTGGTTTTTTAATACACAAGTAAATTAGTGTCATAATATTTTATCCATCTATTTTGTATTTTGTAACAATTTTGTTTCCAAATCACTATTTGATTTTACAAAAAAAATGTTTTGATTATATAGACTATAAATAATAATTATCGATCTTATCAATATACAGAAAATTGGTGTATACAGTTTGTCCGAAAAGGTCATATAAAAAATAAAAAGGCATACAAAGTAGGTCAAAATAGTTCTAATACTTCATATAAAAAATGTGCAATTTGATAACGTGTTGTATTATAATAAAAGCATATTGAATATCAATTTAAACATGGAATCAAGCATTACTACGAGTTATGTTAATTGTTCAAATTTCATTATTATGGGAACGACTTGAAAGTTGTAATTGAAATTTATTTTTCAACTCCTTACTTTCAAGACTATAATAACTACACAACAAAGCACCGTAGAAAAAAAAATTATATTAGAACTAGTACAACTATTTTGACATCCACTGCATGGTCTTTCATTTTTGACATAATCTTTTCGGACACCTTATAAATAAATATATAAAATTTGAAAAATGCCTAAAGAAAATACTAAGATAAGTATTAAAAAAATATATTAATGTACAATATATATGTTTGTTAAAATAATTACATAATTTCCTTATTCTTACAAATCCAAAAAGTTCCGATCAAGTAATTATTCTCTCGGTTTTATATTAATTTTGTTTTAATTTGACAGCAAAGTTGTTATTTTAAACCTAGCTTTAAATTCTTTTAAATAAAAATAAACACATTTAGAAACAAATAATTTACTACTTTAACAATTTTTGTTTTAAACCTAAATTTTAATATTAATTAATTCAAAAACAACAAATAATCATTCAAATAAATATTATTTATAATCAACAAAATAATACTGCTAAATTGATAATACACTTAGTTTATTAAACAAAGATTCAATTAATTAAATTGCGTGCATGTGTTTGTACAACAAAATTTACTATTGAATTAGTAATATATTTACTAAATTAATTAAAGATTCAATAAATCAAATCACGTGTGTGTGTTCATATGACAAAATATACTGTTGAATTGATGACATATTTAATTAGTCAAACAAAATATTTTGTTAATTTATAAAATAAGAATATTAAGTTAATCACAAATTTAATTCAGTCAATAAATAATGTATTCAATTAAATCACAAACTATATCAGTACAACAAAATATTTTGCTATATAAAACAATAATAGCATTGTATTAAATAAATATGTTAGTCAATAATCAAAGGAAATATTTATTTCAATTAACTATAAATTTAATTGTGGATATATGACACTTTCTTTTATTTAATTTAAACAAAATTTTGTTAAATTGAACAATGTTTTCTCTGCATGCAATTATGTCAATAACTTGCCAGTTCAAAACGGCCAAGAAACATTTGTTTTTGTAGAAACTGAGTAAGATGAGCCCAAATGAATTTACACGTCGGTTTACAAAACTTTGAGCAATTGTAATATAGGCAATAGAAGGTATGTCAAATTATTTTATTAATTAAAACCAGAAATTAATTTTAAATTATTAAAATAATAATAACAATTTGTTGATATAAAATATGTGTTATAAAATTTTATTTATTTCTTTCCTTAGGAAATTCCAGTGCAGTACTGAAGTGTATTTTACAATAATTTTCGAACCGCCCTTATTGACTTTTTTACATAATTGTGTTTGTAAGACTTCCCTGTACATTAATTTTTTTGATATGTTCTAAATCACCCTGTATATTTTAACCAGTATCTATATATCCTCTAAGTTAACTTATAAAGGTTATTAGCGATCTGTTTAAATTTTATTATATCTTAAAATGCAGGCCTTCCCTTCCAAAATGGTTAAAACATTTACAAAATAAAAAAATCAATAATTCTATATACTCATAGGTTATGTAAATTCTTAAAAGAAATTACCGACAAACATATGTGGGGAAGACCAATATGATAACCTTCAAGAAAACTGAATACAGTGATTACAGTGTGATGTAAAATATTCTTTAGACAGAATTTCTGTTATTTCAATAAAATTAATTAAAGATAAAGAGAGAGAAAGAAGGCAGAGGCGCATTGTTATGACGCCATACCACGGTATCCACGTCATTATTTACTTAATTAAAAAAATCACAATTATGTGTCGTAAATGTTATATGATGAACAAACTGTTTCACTCTGTAATTTATTATTAAAATGTGGTGACTTGATTCAGTGGTTTATTGACATTAATTATCGATATTTAAACAACACGGTTTGTGTTATATAAGACAAGTAAATCCCCACATTCTCTTATTCCATCCCGTTTCACAATACAGTGCTAATAAAGATGATACTTGCTCAAATTTGCTTTTTGTTATTGTTAACCGTAACACTAACTTTTGGACAAGGTAAGTGAGCTTAAGTTATTATATTTTTTCTAAAATTTCACCGGGAAACAGTTTAGTAACTTATTTGTATTAATTTTCTTTTAGATTCTGATTCTTGTACTGATCCAAATGCACAATATACCAACTGTGGTTCAGCATGTCCTACAACATGCCAAAGACGATCGGGTGGTGTTTGTATAGCCTTATGTGTCCCAGGATGTGTTTGTAAACCCAATTTTATACTAGACGAATCGTCTAAGAAATGTGTTAGAAACTGTCCATGATGCCTTGAGCCTTGAAAGTTATATAATACGCAAGGTAATAAAGCATATACTGTATGTCTTGTGTTAATTTCTGCCCTTAAAAATAAATCTAATCTCAGGTGACCATACACTACCAAAAAAATCTCCAAGTAAATTATGTTGCTAAAAAAAATAATAACAGCCAATATTTTTTTATCTGCTGTAGGTGCCTTAAAATTACCCACAGGTAACTTACCTTACATTTATCCACAGTCATCTTATTATCGGACTTTTATCCACACATGTGAACCGTCTAAAGTGATACAAGTGGAATAAAGTAACTTTTTCTACACCCGTATTATAACAATGCACTTATATGCCCATAATCCGTTTCATAATGATACCCATTACGATACAGATTTTTAATCAATAGAAACCCATAATTTTTCAATCAAGCATGCTGTGCATTTGACGTTTATCCTAGGTTCTTATGTAATTAGTTTAGATGTCAAAATCAGTACGTATTAAATTTTCGTAGATGCCTAGCTAAACTTTGATAATTTATCAAAATGTCTGGTATCAACGATATAGAAGAATTACCATCGACTCCTCCACACATATCGGAGAAAGCAGAAAATGCAGTTCATATGAATAATTACTGTTACCTATTGTGTTCAATAAAAATATAAAATTTATGGTTTTTAATTATTTATCGGGTGTAGAAAAAATTGCGTATGCAACTTTCATGTAATGGTTATTAATACACTCGCATAAACTATACGAAACTCGCCTTCGGCTCGTTTCGTATCCCGGTTAATGCTCGTGTATTAATAACCATCATTACATGATCGTTGCATAATATACTATTATTTCACTAGTACAATAATAAAAAAATAATAAACCAATAATAAAACAAATTTAATTTATTTACTTATTAACATTAATTACATTTACAGTAATACACAACTCATGTACCATACCATCATTTCCAACGCATAACATCTGCTAAAGTTTGTGAAGAATTTGCACAAGTTACGGATGTTCCTTCTTGTAAGAAACAGTTATATTTTCCTTAGATTTTCCTTACAATATCAAGTTTGTGTGTTGTGTTTCATTAAGTACCAAGAAATATCAAGTTCTTGCGGATATTATTTTCTTACATTCCAACAACTCCACAAATATGATTGTGATGTGATAATGGATAAAATGTTGTATTGCATTTGTGTTTTCATTGCCTTTTATCCACTTAAGAATATTAGATTATTAAGAATTTAAGAATTTTAAACATTATTGCGTTGATAAAATGCTACTTAAAACACTTATACAATAAATAACTATTATACATATGAATTTCAGTGGTAAGCATTTTATTAAAATTTTAAAATTCACTTCTGGTAAGCTATTATTTTACTTGTAATTATTTTGCAGTTAACTGTAGTTGATAAACTTAATTTTTGAAGCATAAATATTGTGGTAACAGGCGTCCAATATTGTCATAGCGGTACAGATTGATACTACAATTAATTATGTAAGTGTAAGTAAACTTGTTTACTTTTTACCACCGAATACGTCACAAATGTGCCCAAGGATATTGTAGGTACATCAGTTCAGTTCACCGTCATTACGCTTTGTGTGGTTATGGTTTGTATTTCTTTGTGTAATTTTAGTAGCACTTAAATGAATGGTTTGAAAATACCATGTTTTTTCCACAGCTAATAATTCAGTATAATTTCACAATTAAACCAATTACCTGACTCTGTTATTGCTGCACCATCCATCTATTCATTCAAGAATGGTTATGACGGTCATCATGCTAGTTCGAGTGCGTATGTTTGTTGTTATTCCGTGTGCGGGTATGGCCTGTTTCGATTTCTTTTTTATTTCACAAAAAATGAATGTTTCTCTAATTTTCAAGGAAAATATGACTAGTAAAAAGTGCCAACTTACCTTGTGAATAATAATTATTCACATGCAATATTTTTCCTCGTATTTTTTAATAACACTTTACTTCTATTTTGTATTATACACGTTGCATAAATGCTTACATTTTGGAATTGCGGTCTAGTTGTCGTTTTTATTTAAGTTAAGTGATTAAGCACTTTAAGGTAAATACAATATTGATACTTGTATTGTCTAAAATACAGCTAACTTACAAATTCAAGAGTACTACTGTCAACTGACCTTTAATGTACAGTTCACTTGTCACTAATGTATCAGTAATACATTTAGTTAAAAGTTAACATCTATAGCAACGCAGTTCAGGTATTCCAGCAAAAAATTTTAGTCACTTTTGGTAACCACATATAGATATGTCCTGTTCACTTGTGTCTGTGACTAACTGGTTTTCAGAAAACTTGATTTAGCTGCTGCAATTGAATTGTTTATCTGTCCCGTTTTATGCAAGTTCTTTACTGGGGCAAGCATATTTCAACCTACCACTAGTGATTTTTTTTCTCAGTGCAGAAGCTTCGAATGTTTAAACAATTACTTAAATTTGGTCGCTGCCAGTAATAGAATTAAAGTGCACATTCTTTGCTTTGACCTGCTATTGTTGTTCTCGTGTTAGGCTCTGTGGGGGCAGACCCGCTATCAGTATCTCTAGGCCCGCCCATATATTGATTTTCGGAGATATTTTTAAAATGATGCCATCTTATTTCATATTAAACTACTGTTTTTTAATTCTGAAATAAATAAAAGTAATTAATAATAATAATTAACATTTATTAATTTGTTAAAATAAATTTTTTATTGCTATTTACTACTGATTTCATTTCTCCTTAAACATTTTTAATAAATCCTTATTTATTATTTTTGTTTTCATAATAAAAGGTAATTTATAAGGTAATGAATAAATTAAATGGAAAAAATGTAAGTTTGCTTTGCCATTGGTTTTCTAAAGCATTGTATACATACTGGTAGCGTAATAGAAACGTTCAATTGATTCTTCACATATTAATTTTTTCGATGAACTTAAACCTACCTACTTATGTACTTTCTTTTGCCGCGCTGGGTTACCCTACACCACAATTTTTCTTTTATATTTATTTTTTTTTGTCATAGTGAAATACGTTTTATTAGGCTTTGTAAACTGTATTCATACATAATACTGTTTTTTCGAGTTTATTTTGCAACTTCATTCAATACCAATGTCTATACATATATTTAACAAAATAACACCTAATATCACAAATCACAAATTAACTCTTTCAAACATATGTAGTGCTTTATTCCAAAATGCAAATCGTATAAAATAAAGCACACTGCTGTATTTATTTAGGTATATACGTGCGAACGGCTTCTGACGTCACAGATCTTCACTGTAGCGACAACCGGTTTGTGGGAACGTGGTCACACACAATTTTTAAATATCGTTTTTGGTTATTTTTCACTAAATTGCCTAAGACAACCACCATTTCAATTACAATAATTATACTGTTCAATTAATATTAAATGTCATTCGATCAGGAATCGAACGCCTATTCTACACTATATAGTTCTAATAACATTTTACTTCTACACACTACATTGGAACAAAGAGCGTGATATTATATATTTATAAATCGAATAAAAAATATATAGAAAACTTTAAAACTACGTAAATCAGAAAATTCTTCACATTTTAGTGATGTGAAAAAATATTCTCTTCGCAGAGCAATTCGCAATTTTATATCAAAATTCTTCAATGTGAAGAAAATATTCACATCTGGCAACACTGTACTCGTAGTCTCCACTACTCTCCACTACAGAGAGTGCGGGGTACGAGGTTGTCGCGTGTTCATAATACGATAAGGATTGGCGTTAACTTTTTGTCACTTCTTGTAATTTTTTATTAAATATTTTTAATATTCAAATCTCATAATTGAACTATGATGACCTATATTTTATTTGCTGCCAGTAATCTAGGTCTAGCTATAGCATGTCATATTAATAAAAAAAAACAAGAAATTTGTAATTTCTACTGCTTGAGATAATTTAACCAAATTCGGTGTGCGTATTTAGTCCGACAGTGGGTATGAAATAAACACCTTTAGTGCATTTTTACACAGTTACTTAAATTACTTAAACATATCTTAGGGAGGCCATGCAAAACAATAGAACAAGAAGCCGTCATGTTATATAATATTTGTGTATTGTCTAAATTCTCCAAATCCAAGAATGTTCAGAAATGTTTTTGAACGACTTTCGGAGCCAGGCTCACTTCAAAAAGGTCCAATACTTGAAAAACCTTTGAATGTTAGAATGACTGAGTTGGAAGAAGCTACTCTACATGAAATTGAAGAAGACCCAAATACTAGTACTAGAAAGATCGCTGCGAATCTTAATGTGAATCATACATTAGTTTGCTCCGTTCTGAAGCATCAATACCCGTATCACATACAAAGGGTTTAAGCTTTACTGCCGCAAAACTACTGCTGGAAAAAAAATAACAAATTTTTTACTATATCCCTGGCATATGTTTACCAACGAAGCTAGTTTTTCCAGAGATGGAATAAACTTCCGCAATAAATACGTTTGATCTGATGAAAACCCTAATGCCATAATAAAATTTAGATTTGAACATCAGTTTTCTTTAAATGTATGGGTGGGTATTATTGAAAATTTTCTTATTGAGCCTTACATTTTATCAAGAACTTTAACCGGTGTCTCCTATAAACAGTTTCTTGAAAACGTTTTACCTGAACTACTTTATGACGTTCCCTATATCCTAAGATAAAAAATGTGGTTTATGCATGACGGAGCTCCTCCACATTTTAGTTTGATTGCTAGTGAATTTTTAAATGAAAGATTGATTTTTTTTTTAGTGACATGTCAAGACATTAGTTTCGACAAATTATAGCTGGTTGTGATGTGATATAAGAGCTACTCCCGCAATTTTTCCACGTATTCGAGCTGCAATTCCAATCAGATCTGAGTTCTATTTTATTTTGACTTGGCCATTTCTAACATTTGTTATAATACTTCATAGTAAAGTAATTTCACTGTTAATTAATTTTGTTATTATTTTAAGTTATGTAATGAATACCGTAAAATTGCACGTGATCAAATAAATCAATTTTGTTTTTAATCGGTTTGGAATGCAAAAGAGTGTAAAGAAACAAAAAGTGAACATAATACAACGGCGCATATGATTTTTGGCAAATAATGATCGATGATACCCACACCACCTGTTTCATACCTACTGCCAAAGTAAATATGCACACTGAATTTGGTTAAATTATCCCACGCGTTTTAGAAATTAAACATTAAAAACAGATTTTTTTTTAAATTTTTGACATGCTGTAGTTGGACAATGGCCGTCACTAAGACCCCATTTTTTTAAAACAAAAAACACTTATTTTTGGCCACAGAATACGTTCATGGATTTTTGACCTCTAATTAAGAAACAACCTGTATATCAGATATAATACATTTTTCTTTTATTTTGCGCCTCATTTTATTTCTAAAGCAGTGAACCAAATTGTTTGGAGTTCCTCTTGAAATGATATTCTCCCAACCCCTAATTCCGAGCAAAATTCCCCGAAATATGATCTGGATCCCACGACCATACAAGGACAATATAAAAACCGTATTTGAAATGAATACCTGAAATTTGGCCCGCAGCAGAGTATGCAAATTAAGACAACTCAATGTGTAGAACCCGCACCCTATCCTTTCGTTTACAAATCTGCCAATGACCAATAAAATTATATGAATTTCATCTGCGGTTGCGATCCACTGTAATTTCCACCTACGTTTGACCCCGAACTCATCTTTTGACTCGCCCGAAGTTTTATAGGGTAGATGTTTGATTTATCTAAATATTTGCATTTCATAATTTATCAGCTTAGGGCAAAGTGAAAGCGATAATCGTGTAAATATTACTTGCGGAAGTTCTAAGATATGATTAGGTGCTCCAGTCCATGCCCTGAGTCTAGTCTAGAGATATTTACATGATTATATTTTCAAAAATTACATAGCTCTCACTTTGATGCACATACAGGGTGTTTCTGAAATAACTGCGTTCCGCAGACGAGGTTATAAACGAAAGTCGCCAGCGACATCACCAGACATATACCGGTTTTGAGCTTGTTAGCTCTCATCAGTTTGCTGTAGGTGAGACAACCGATTAACTAACCCTTGCTGTTCCTGTCTGTCAAATTCCACAGAAGGAATCTCTCAGGTCCAGCACGGAGTAGTCAGTGGCCACTAGAAGCTCGCCGACAAGTGTGATTGAGTAAGGCAACACAATTTCCAAATATCCGCAGAAAATAAATGTTATACAGATATGTTGAACACACAGTACTTATATCTTTAAGCGAGATATAAAGCCAATTTACAACGGTAAGCCTATAGCAATATGAGTAGTACCCGAACACTAGCGTATTGCAAAAGTCGTCGTATCTGAAAGACTTGCACTTTCAAAATATAGACATTTCTCGATGCTTACTGCAACTTTTCTGCAATTCTGGGGAATAATTTAGTGATTTGTTTGGTTACCACCATACGCAAAAATTCCTAGACTGCACTTTCAAATTCAAACTGCCTTCTTTCGCTTCTACTTGACTATTGTTGAACTTGTAAAAGATATTAACTGAAACGTTTATTTTATATGTTATGGTGTTTGTTATTGTTACTTGCCAAATTTGGATAAACAGTTTAGTTTTTAGTGAGCGTTCGACTTGAAGTGTTGGTATCATTTCTGTTACAATAGCGAATTAGCGACTGTAAAACAAACTGCAAGTCAGAACGTTGGGAAACGTATTGCAGGTGCAAGGGCACGCCATTGCAAAAAGTATTGCGGACTGTAAAACGGCTTTTAGCAGTGTACTGTGATTGCAATTCCGCACGCATATCTGCATTGTTTTTGTGTAATATTGATGTTACGAGAAACAACCACCCTGCGGACTAAAGTCCCGGCCAATATTGAATTACTTTCGTAAAATTTAGGTAATAGCTAACATCATATTTCTTTAAATTTGTGACAGTTCAATTTGTGCATTAGAGGACAGGAGTTGGTGATGCAATACGTTGTTTCATACTGTGTTTATGCGTGAAGTATTCGTAGCCATTCTTAGAGGTTTGTGTCCACAAAATTTTGATATTAATTGAAAAGGTAGGCTTATAGATATTATAAACAACTCTGAAGATAACAAATATATATTATACTTCTATTCTTAGTTATTCCTAGAAGAAATACCTGTAAAAGAGCGAGGCTGGAATACGTTCCCTCAGTTAGAGGCTATCTGTATGACGTCACATGCTTGCCAAGGTGGCTGCGAACGCTACCGCTGCGCTGGCTTCTAGTACAGGCTGATGATAATCGTATGCCCTAGCTCCAGCTCTAGCTATCTACAGGTGAAGCTAAGACTCACATTTAAGCCTTGTCCTCGTGGACGTGAAACTCACAGATTTTTGCACAAATTTTGCAAAACAGTATAAATATTACAGCACTTTCATTATTATGTGGTGTTAATAAGTTTGTTTTTTGCTTCTGACAATCTACCATGAGTGTTTTATGATGAAAATGACAGAAAATGTTATAGTAGCAAATATTTGCGAATTTCGCATCTATAAGGGCAAAAAACTTTATAATACATTGCACTATATCTACATACTATTCATTATTGGTTATTATACTAACATTCACTATAACCGTCACACATTATCACTTACTATATCATATCGTACCGCCTTCCGTATTACCTCCATGTATCCATATTTCGTCAAAGTTTAATATGTTCTTCGATCCAGATTCCGACTTTTCAATATTTATTTTAAATAATTGATTCGCCATATCACTATTTCGTCTTTTATTATCAGTACAGTCTTTTCGATTTCTCTTATACTCGCAAAACTACCCTTGTATATATTCTAGGCAAAGTTTCATCTTGTAAAATATAGTGATCCAATTTTTTTTATCGAAAAGTTATTTTAAAAATACCATCTTCCTTCCGCGAGTTTCCCCTATTTTCGCAGCTGTACTTTTTCACCACTCTTTTTGGACTATGCATATATGCTACTCACGTACATTGTTATTAATGAACTACATATTTTAACATCACTTCACTCATATTTTGACTTCGCGCCCTAAACCCTTCAAGATATGTTTTAATTAATTTCAGTACTTTCTAACTCTAAAAAAACGTATATTACCACTTTGTAGAACACCCTGTAAAAAATATGCTCAATCATTTTAAAATTTTGTTTAATTGTGTTTAATTTAGATGCATGTTTTGTATGCCTTTCTCTCAAAGTCACTGTAGAAACATATACAAAGGAATAATAGGGAACATTTAAAGATGAAGTCCTACATTTTCAGTTTACATTAAATATAATACCGGAACCCTGATATTTTTTTTACATCACAGAAAATCTTCCTGCAGCACAATAGACAGTTTTGTAGTGTAAAAGCGCACATAACACAGAAAGAAAAAAAACTATTCGCTTTGCATTTTTATGGAATAAAAAGGTAGAGCGATTACAAAGGACAAAAGACGAAAGACTTTAAATATAATAAGTGCATATTTTCCGTTCTCTTCTAAATGATGCCAAGCTTCTCAGAAATGCTTTAAAATTCCATGTATATTCTCTGTAGTCTGTTTGGAAATGAAAGAGAGTAATAAAACCCCGAGATAAGAACTGGCCATGGGCGTGGTAATATTTCGTTTCAGGTAATTATCGGGTAACACTAATACTAACAGGTAATGGGTGTACATTAGTATATTTTACTGAATACATCATAGGGCAAGAGCCAGTGTATTGTGACAGATCAATCCAGTCTTAGAGCTGAATATACGAAGACGTGCTAGTGCAGTAGAGTAAAATTCGACTTGTGTTTAGTGACTATTGTGCCAGTGGATATAATATGGTTTGGGTAAAATGTCGGGCTTATCAGATTACGTACCTGCTAGATGCGTGAAACGCGCTGTCTCAGAATGAGATTATTAAATTAAATGTATTTAATGCATTGAAACACCAAA
Source organism: Monochamus alternatus (assembly GCA_037114965.1). NCBI lineage: Eukaryota > Metazoa > Arthropoda > Insecta > Coleoptera > Cerambycidae > Monochamus > Monochamus alternatus. The sequence goes on from CM073426.1 coordinate 114,796,172, forward strand.
ATCCTATCAACAGTGTTGACAACATCGTGGAAATGTGTTCCAACATGACAGGGATTGGAAAATCGACTATCTACAGACTTAAAGGAAACAAATAAATGAACAAGATACTGTAAATCCTCCAAAATCATCTACAGAGACGTCAAAAGTCGTTATAGATGATTTCTTCAAAAATGTCATTCGCAGAAAAGTACACTCATTTTATTTTAAAAAAAATACTAACGCTAAACAAAATTTTAAGTGAACTTTCAGAGGACAACGATTTGCTAAAATCAGCAGAAGCAAATTATGGGCCGTCTTACGGGAGTTGAATTTTTGCTGGGAAAAGCAGAACAGGAAATCAGTTCTTATCGATAAAGATGAAATTATTTGTAGGCGAAAATCCTACTTAAGATCAATTAGAAAATTCCGTGACGAAGGGAGGAATATTAATAGTGACACATATAGGTAGTGCCAGTGGTTTTGTAGATGGCGGTTTACTTTTATTTGAATCTAAAAATACAGATGACTATAACGAAGACATGAACGGAGATGTTTTCGAAAAGTATTTGACACCGATGTTGGATCTTATTCCTCCGGGGTCTGTAATTGTCATGGATAATGCTGCATTCACGGCAGACCGAGCGGATGCCTGCGACTGCTTGGGGGAAAGCCGATATAATTCAATGGTTATCCGGAAAAAAACATTTCTTTTCAAACAAATATGGTGAAAAAAGAGCTTTTGACACTTGTCAATCTTAATAAAGATCAGAAAAAATGTTGTCGATGAAATGGCAACAAATCGCCAAATAACGGTACTACGGTTACCACCTTATCACTGTGAACTTAATCCAATCGAATTAGTCTGGGCGCAGGTGAAAGGAGATGTAGCGCGAAATAATACGACGTTTAAATTAAGTGACGTGAAAATTTTGTTAAAAAATTCCTTGGAACGAGAAAAAGAAGAGGAGAAAATGTTGGAACTCGATAATTTAATTGACGTTACTGTGGAACCTATCGTTATCAATCTAGGAGACGAAGATAAGTCATCAGAGGATGAATTTTAATATACCTACTTTTTTATTTTCTTTATTGTACAGTTATACAACACTACATTTACTCACCATAATTTGAATTTTCAAAATACATATATTTTTGTGTGGAATAAAGGTCTATTCATTAAATTTAAATAAATATTTTGATAATAATATTGAATAATTTTATTTGAATTATTAAAAACCCTCTTAACCCGGTTATGATTCTTAAAGTAGATTCTAGTTTTAAAATGCTGTTTTTATATAGTTTACTTATAAGATAAATGGACAATGGAGACATAGACAAAGACGGATTGTCGGGGATTAAATTTTAGCTACCTGCTTTACAATTTAGTACGGTTCGATCTCACAAAGTTTTTTTAAAAGTACACCTCATCTATACCGATAATACATAATATAAGAATATTATATATAAGCATCAGTACTACATTTATTTACGGTTTACATACATAATAAGCTTTTATTACTCTCTTTCATTTCTAAACAGACTATAGTGCATGTTACGGGTAAAAGTTCTTTAAAATCTTTTTTTTATAATCCTTCTAAAATTTACAATACACATTACAAAACTATATCATCAGGTGTAAAAGAATAGTACTTTACTCAACGACTATATCTATATCTGCCGCAAAAAATAGCGATAAACAAAATTATAAAATCAATTGACAAATACATTCATTTGACAGCAAATGGTCCCTTACAACTAGTTTATTCAGTTCTAGACAAACTAGAGCCATTTTATGACCGTTGATCAGTATAAAATGAAGAGAAATATATAATCTTTTCCCTTATTTGACATCCATTGTAACGTTATCGCTTTATCGTAAAACTTAAATGATTCGGATATATTTTATGACAGATTCCATCACAATTTCTTTCCCTGGTGACCGCCATAACGCTGGCATAAATATTTTATTTGCTAATAAACTCAGTAATACGTGGAACTTAATAGAAAGTAAAGAATTTGTGCTCTATGACTGAAGTTTTAATTATACAGGTTGTCTGGTAATGGAATACTTCAATTCTAATTTTCTTAGTAGAAAATAAATTTATTTTGTCTAGTGTTTAATAAAGCTAACCTGTTTTTACTCTACCACAGACATTGCTCGGCAGAATTTCTGCATATACTATGGTAATGGAATACTTCAATTCTAATTTTCTTAGTAGAAAATAAATTTATTTTGTCTAGTGTTTAATAAAGCTAACCTGTTTTTACTCTACCACAGACATTGCTCGGCAGAATTTCTGCATATACTATGGATATATTTTTCTATATAAAAATCGTACAATTGTATACTAGTATCAGACACCACGCTTGTCAGCATACATTTTAAGTTGTGTATTTACTTGTTGCTGCCTATGAACGTATTTCTCTTTGTGTTAACTGCTATAAATTGTGAGTGGGTTTATAAAATCACTTTAATTTCGAACCCGACATAGGCCATACTGTCTATGCTTATTATGATTATAGATAGTGCTAAGGGGTTTTATGAAGATGCCGATTATGGCAGCATGCTAATGTGCAAGCTCCTCTATTGTCACATCTTTTCGAGATGTGACTGCCCTAGTCTTAGATGTTATGCGGGTGTTTCTTTAATATTTCGAAAAATCAGGGACAGATACTTTAGATAAAAATAAGAAAAAAAAGTTTCCATTACCATGTGTCCGGAAACGCTTCGTTTCCGAGATACAGGACGTTCATTTTTTTGTAATCTACTTTTAATACTTGTTATTTCAAAAGTCATTTAACCGATTTATTTGAATATTGACTAGTTTATATTTAATAATAGAAGCCATTCTTTGTATCATTAATAACAATACAAAATGTTGCAAAATAATAATTTTAATAACTTTTGCTCTGCATTTATTTATTCCATTTTTTGTATCATTAATAACATAATACAAAATGTTACAAAATAATAATTTTAATAACTTTTGCTCTGCACTTATTTATTCCAGGTATTAATGCACAGTGAGGCAAAAATTATTAGAATGAAAAAAATAAATTGGTGTAATTAATGAAAACCAGCGAAAAAGTAAAGTTATAAAGGTTGTTGAAAATGACCACCTCCAATTGCACTACATGCTTCCTTCGATCGTGCGACGCATTGATTGACAAACACGTTCAAAAATGCCTGGGGTGTGCCGAATTGTTTCACACGCTGTAACAATACGATTTCTTAATTCCTCGACATTTTCAATTGGAGTGGAATAAACCAGATGTTTGAAGTGTACCCAGAGAAAAAATCCAATGGATTTAGATCAGGAGACCGCGGAGGCCAGGGGCCTGTGTGCCTCCTCGACCTATCCAACGATTTGGGTACACTGCATCCAAATACTGTCCCGCAACTAAATTAAAATGTGCTGGAGCGCCATCGTGCATAAAATACAGTTGAAGTCTTAATTGATACGGGACGTCTTCCAGTAGTATCCCCAACTCCTCTTCAAGAAAATTACGATAAGCTTCTCCAGTTAGCCTCCTTGGTAAAAAAAATGAGCCAATCAAGTGGTCTCCAACAATTCCGACCCTTACATTTACTGAAAATTTATGTTGATGGCAGCTTTCAATTATTGCATGTGAATTCTCATCTGCCCATATGTGATTATTATGAAAGTTCATTATGGATTCTTTGGAGAAATTAGCCTCATCGGTGAAAAGTATTTCTATCAAAAACTGCGGTTTTTGTCCAATTTTTTCTTAAATTCATCGGCAAAAAGCCAACCTTCGAGGAAAATCTTCTGGTAAAAGCGCCTGTCCTCATTGTATGTGATATAGATCAAAAGCTGATTTATCAGTATCTTGAAGACTGTTGACTGACTCATAATTAGATTTGCGGCAATCTTTCTTGTACTTGTTGTAGGACTTTCTTCGATTTCGTGGAACACTTCTTCTTCCATTTGTGGAGTTGAAACTGTATGAGGTCGCCCGTTTTCAGCAGTCATTTTTTTAAAAACATTGTATTATGCGGAATTGCACAATTAGGGTAGCTTTCCTCATAAATACGCCTAGCCCTTAACGAATTACCGTCGGCAAGACCATAAACAAAATGCATATCGCACAATTCATTATTTGTGTAATTCATTCTTTGAAGAGAAATATCAGTTTTAAAGCACGAAACCAGTAGTTATTTTTACTCACTCCTACACTCACAATGTGACAAATAGTAAACAAGTACTGACAAAACACAATAATTGGCAGTTGGTGGGCATTTCAATTTCCAAGCCAACTGGGGCTATTTTGTTTGAACACGATGAGATAATTTAATCAGACATCTGTCAAGACAGATACCCTAATCGTGTAGTTAAAGGACTTTTGAAATAACAAGTATTAAAAGTAGATTACAAAAAAAAAAACCCTCTGTATCTCGGAAACGAAGCGTGTGCGGGCACATGGTAATGAAACTTTTTTTCTTATTTTTATCTAAAGAACATGTCTCTGAAATTTTTCACAATATTAAAGAATCACCCTGTATAGTGGCAGTTAGGTCGTGGCTCGAAATAAATGTATGAAACACTTTTATAATTTTTATTTAGATGTTAATTGTTGAGCGCCACCAACCGTTAAATTAATGAGTTATTAGATTGTGGTTGGTCTAAAAAATAAATACCACTCAGACATTATATTTAAACTTAACAAATTTAAAAATTAATTTTCTCAAGCATCTAATATTTAGAGAAAAAAATAGTTCTCTGGTCCTTTACACTGTTTAAAATAATATAATTAAATATTAATCTTAGTGGTTTTACATGTGGCTCTAAGCCTCAAAAACAATATCTTAATCGTGATGACTAAAAATGTAATAATGGTTGCAGTTTTACAAAGTGGTTTAAAGTCGCGAAAACAAATAATTTATTATCTAAAAGAAAATCTTTCCGATGAATAATATTAAAGAATCTCATCGCAAATTGGAATATGTCTCTCTAAATGACAAACTGTGTCGATCTCACCAAGACAGAAGCCACCTTGTCCCTACTCCTTGAATGTATCAGCCTTCTTCTTATGCAACCATAAATTCCTTCCATAGCATTCGGAAGAAAACTCCAGTATCAGACGTCATATTGGTGCATCAGAGTTGTTCATCAACTTAGACCCAAAGTCCAATTCGAACCATAAATGACAATTTTATGCCCAGCATTAAAAGTCCAAAAATATCGTGATTTTGGAGTTCTTGAATCGAGCTATCACAGGTTAGAAAATCACAATCGATCCGCGTGCCTGCTTGCAGAAGAAAAGGCTTAGAATTTCGTGTCCCTTCAACAGGTGTACTTATCGTGCCAACTTAACCGTTATTATCAACCTTAGAAATTTAAATATTTATAAGTGATCCGTGCTGAACTGATTGTAAATATAAACAATTGGATAATTAACTTGACACGTGTGTGAATTAAATTATAACCAACTACCTGATTCAGCCAATAAATATCTGATATTAATTATCGTTGATAGAGACAAAATGCCTGCCGCTTAAGATGATCCTTAACATAAAATAAATATTTTTAAATAAAATTTTCAAAATAATATCTATAATGTACAACAATTATTATAAACAATATTACACTGCAGATTATTAGACAGAGGAACGTTTCACATAAAATTGACGTTACAATGTATACATCCAGGTGCGTTTTTCATTACAATCAAGAATCAAATTCGGAAACGTAACATCAATCACATGTTTGTTACTGTAGTTACAATTACAACTATTAAATAATTTTTTCTACAAAACTGTTAAAAGTGGGCTTTTTAATTGTCATTTTTGATGTTAAAAATGTCATTTTTTGGCACGCGTGTTAAAAGTAGGTTACTTTTAATACGCGTGTTAAAAGTAAATCAAAAGCACTAGTTGTTACGAAAATTTTGGTTCATAAACATTGCGATCTGTGTGGTATTTTTTGATTTCTTATTTTTATTGAGTTTAAAGTTCTTCCGATTGTTTTGTAGAAAAAATATTGTATGATATACGTGTTAACACGTATATCATAAATAGCTATTTTCTACAAAACTGTTAAAAGTGGGCTTTTTAATTGTCATTTTTGATGTTAAAAAATGTCATTTTTTGAAACACGTGTTAAAAGTAAGTTACTTTTAACACTAGTGTTAAAAGTAAATCAAAGTTTATTTAAATTTTGTTTTGAATATTAATAAAACGTGTTAACAAACACATGAACAACTTTTTATTTTAAATAAGTACAAACCAACATTTTAACTAGTTATTACTATTAACATTTATAGTAAAATTAGAACAATTTGAAATTGTAATTCCCTGCGGAATCATATTTAAGTTGGTTTTACTGTCAACATGTGTGACACATCTATTTTCTGTAGAAATACTACTGATAGTACTGGTGGTCTTGCTAGTAGTTGCAGCAGTAGGAAGTATTTGGCACGCAATTTCCTTCTTCTGTTCCAGTGAATTTTCAGTGTAGCCTTCAGCTACCGTCGAAGATTTCCATCCTCCATGTCTCTTGATGGTAGTTAGATTTGCACCAGAATCTGCTAACAATGTCGCCGATAAACGACGAAAACAGTGTCCGGTGTAGAGTTGAGGATTTGGTAGATTCAAGAACTCTGCAATGTCGGCAGGCATTTTACCAAACATGTTAATTCCGACTGGATTCTTCACACATTTATTCTTCATATATTTAAGAAAAAGTCGTCTATGGTCAGTTTTGGGTGGCCGGAGTGCCATATACTTTCTAAAAAAGTTTAAATAGAATTCACCAACAACACTGAAAGTCCGAGGCACTTTCGTTTTAGTATCTGGTATGGTCACAACAACCGAAGTGCCCAAATATTCGATATTGTCGATGGTCATCTGACACAATTCCTCCCGGCGACACGCCCCGAAGACACCCACTATTGCTGCGACTTTCATCATCAGATACTCGTCTTCTGCTTCTGTGAGAAATTTGTCGATATGCGTCTTCGTCAAAACTTTTGACTTTTTTTGCTTGATATCCTTCACCCTTCCGTTTTAAAAAAGCAATAAGTTTATAATGTTTGCTTATATCTTGATCTTGCTTTATTTTTAACATAGTTTTGATCATGGAATAATTTGACCACAGCGTTGACGATTTCCATATCTTGGCTTTTTCCTCAAAATATGCCAGTAAAACACTTTCGTTACATTTCCCAGGGATCTTTTTAATGTTGCACCATTCCGAAAAGCGTCTATAAGCGATTTCGTACTGTTCATTTGATTTCGCCGGCAATAATTCCAATGTAGCTCGACTGGCGGCTTCTTCGATTTCAGCAGGGATGGATTCGTTACGCTCATTATCGAGATTATTCATTATACTATTATAATATAACTAGAAAATGCTGTCAATATTTTTGCGTTTTTTCTGTAACTAACAACAGCACCGGTTGCTACGTGAAGTTAAAAAACTCGCTACGCTCGTTTTTTAATCATCTTCACTCACAAAATAAAATCTTACTTTTAACACGTATATCATAAATAGCTATTATAATGAAATATATAAAAGCTGTATGGTGGTAGGCGAACTTCTCGCCGTAAAATGATCAAATTTGTGGTGTTTTTAGGTACAGAAATCTGGAAAAATAAAACACGTAGAACAAAAGTGATATCAAAAATAAAATCCTTGATATTTTCTTTATCCACTTTTACTATTTAAATTCTCCTCAAATAAAAAGCATTTATATACTCGTTTTACTTTTTAGATAGAAAACCATACATTCTTTATATTCACAACGTTCACAAATATACTTATAAATCAATACAAATTATGCAAATTTTGTAATATTTTTTATTCAGCTTTGTAATTTTCTCGTAAAAATAACACACATTTTGTTTAATTAAACTGCACAACAAATGTACAACTATCAGAGGAGCGACATTTCGCTTTTTTTAAAATGAGACATAGGTATCTATTTTTAGTTGTTGTGATGCAAATTTGCCAATATAATATTTATTTATTTGGAAATACTGCCAAGACAGGCCAGGACCCAATTACAAGGCAGGAATAATACAAATTAACAAACAATAGCTCTTTTCCAACACGGCACCTGACTAGTTTGAAACCTGTCCGAAGCCGTCAGTCAGTTTAATATTATATACAACTCCGCTGCAGTAAGTCGGTGAACGATTTGGCTAACCACTTGGGACAGGTTTCCAACTAGTTAGGTACCGTGTTGGAAAAGAGCTAATATTTACACTAGTAACTCAAATTGAAAATGCACTTTTGAAAGTCTACGGACAATATAAATATAGACAGGTAAAAATACCGATTTATTGTATTGTATTGAGAATACATTATTTTGTACTGAGAGCATTACAACAGAAAATATTAAGATTACTTTGACAACGATGGTAATCGAAGACTAAAATTTATTGGAGCCAATTAAAGAAAATTTATTCTTGGTGTTTTCAAACAGATTGCAGCGAGTTCGGATCATCGGATTGATGGAATTTTCGTTGTGGATAGATATTACCAGATTTGAAACATAAGTATTTATAAAATTGCCTCTGAATTTTTTCTAATTTTATGAATGTCATAGCCTGTCATACTACATTAGCATATTCCAGTTTAGAGAGTTAACCAGTGGATAATAAAGTACAATTTAATAGTGTTAAAATCGCAATAAAACTTTTTGGGTAGTCAGCATACAACAACGTATTACCGTCAATACACAGATTGATGTAATTTATAAATAATTAAACAAAAGTGATCCTAGGACCGAAGTTTGAGAGGCACCTGACGTTACGTGTAGATTAACAGACTTAAGTCCAAAATACTGAACTGCTACCTAGGGCAGATAGCACTTCTAGCACACCATACGACAATGTGGTTGTGTTGCGTTGTTGTATTTTAATGGATGAATGTTTAAATTTAAATCGAGGTTTGATCAAAGAAAATGATAAGTAGAACTGTTTGCAATAATAATGACACTTTTTAAAATAAATTTTGCGATTTTTTTTCAACTGTTGACGTATTTGTAACGAAATCTACTTTCAATTTTTAACATTAGTTCTTTGAAATTTCTACTCAGAACTTGCAGAAGTTTAAAATCTGTTTTGAGGGATTGTCATTGTTATTGCAAAAGCATGTACCTATCTATCAAATATTGCTGATAATTGTGATACAGCTCAAGATAATCAGAACCATGAATCTTAAAAATGTTAGATCATTACGAAAATTCACTCTGAAGCTTTAGATTACTGTATCTGTATTTTGTTTTTCCTGTAATTTTAGAGAAAGATGTTCAGGCCACTACTACGTAATTTTCGTAAACTCCTGTTATGTAGCACCTAAAAACATGTCTGTTTAATGTTTGTTGTTTCATTGTTTATGATTTACTAGAATGTTATTTTTAAGTTCTTAAATAGAATATTATGTACTTCTAGTTTTACTATAATATACTATGTACTACTACTATTTTGTTAAATATAATAGAACACTATGCTGTTGTAAAAGTAAAATGTTTTACTACTATTGTAACACTATAATTTTGTACCTAAATACTATACACTATACAATATAAGTAACATATTAAGGTGTCTAAGTCTACATCTTTAACGATAAATAATACAGAAATATGTAAAAGTTATATTAACACTGATTGTGTTAAACCTTTAACATACTGCTTGAGATAGAGCAATATGCAAAAATATACACAATTCCGTGTGGACCTCGATTTACACACGATTATGTTTTTTGTGTTAAAATGTACAATTATTTTTTTGCGTTGTACAAAGTAAAAAATAACAGTAAGTTTAAACTCATTTTAGCAAACAAATGAGGTTATCTACACAATATTTGGTTAAAGAAACGAAAATATGCATGAGTGATAATATATTGTGTAAAAATAACACATTGTTTAGTAAGTGGAAGGGGGAAAACAAAGTTGGGTGCGAGAAGATATAGTTTTGCTGAGTATGATATTAAGTCACTGCTTGTGGACGATAGTCATAAGTATATTGTTAGCTATAAAATTTTGGAAAATAGGTCAAACACGAAAATTGTTCAACTTGTTATAGCAAACATTTGTTTCAAATAGTGTGTAGTTAGTTAGTTAGTAGTAATAAATATTATAATACAATAAAATCAATATTTATTATTTTTATTGTTATTGTTGTTATGATTGCTTCCATAATTCCATTAAACCTATATTGTGTACCAAATGAACATGTTTTGTTTTTATAGTCTATAATTTTTACTTGTTACTGTATTAGAAAGATATTTTAAGCTAATATATATAAAATCTCCTACAATTCCTATCAATGAAGTCATATGTATGTTCTCTGATACCAAACATCTAGGTATGCTAATGAACAATTCCACAAAGTTCTATTCATTCATTATCTTAAAAAAATGAATCTAGCTAAATTTACTAACCTGGTTTAATGAAAACACTCTATAAATATCTAAGTTCACTCGAAAATTCAGCCACAATAGATGAGATCTGACCTATTTCTGAATTTTTAGGATTGCTTCATCACGTGGCATCCTTTAAGTTGAGCTAAATATCTAACTATAAAAATTATTATACCAATAAATTAAAATTATTTGAAATTAAATGTGGACAATGTCAAAATTGATCTTGATCAAAAATGAATTTAAATATCATAACGACCTACTAAATTAGTAACAAAATTTTACGCTTTATGTATCGTTTTTTAGGTATTAACAATATTGTGTGAAACTAAAAATGCAGAAATGGGTTAGATCTCATCTATTGTGGTTGAATTTTCGAGTTCCCACATTTTCAAGATAGCATACCTAGATGTTTGGTATCAGAGAACATACATATGACTTCATTAATAGGAATTGTAGGAGATATGATATATATTAGCTTAAAATACCTTTCTAATATAGTAAAAATGTTACAAAAGCTAATGATAAAGAATATATGGGTAGATATTGTGGGTGTAATTCAACGCTGGTTTGGGCTTTAGTTCACAGAGTAGTTAGTTTTACACAATATTGTTAATACCTAAAAATATATAAAAAAACGATTATATAATTTTTATGATATCATTTTTTTATAATAATTTTATTATTATTATTAATTTAATTTTAATTATTTGTAATAGTCACAATATTATTAATAGTAATAATAATTATTATTATAAATATTTATAAAGTAATAATTTACAATCTGTAAAAAATTAGACACGTTTAATAGGTACACAATAGGTTTAATTTTCATTAAATCTGTGTAAGAACCAACACAGTATAACGAAAAATTATCACTAATTTAAGTTTATTAAAACACTAGAATTATATAAAGTAACTCATTACTGATTTAAATTGTATACATATTGTGAAAAAATAACGAAATAGACTGAAAATATAACTGAATTTTGTGTGTGTTGTTGTGGAATAATAAATAGTTTAGAAAGTTAACTCAAAATTGTTCAATACTACCCTTAAAAGAGTTATTTAGCTAACAAATAACTCAGTGAACAACATTACTCAATAAATTATGTTATTATTTCACCACAATCGGGCGTGGACTCGTTTTGACAATCATTTGTGTTGATTTTGAGTGAAATTTTACTCAAAATTTTTTTACGCTGTATATTCGTATAAAACAATTTTAAATCATTTGCTAAAACTGGATAAGATTGGTTACTGGCCTGTAATTTTCAATTAGAATTTTGCCGTCTTTTTAAAAACAAATAGAACCGTTTCCAAAGTATAAGAAATATAAAGAACCCAATAATAAATTGAAAATGAACGTAGTGGTTTAACTAAAACATTACCAAAATCGTACAATCCTTCAGCAAAAACATCGGAATTCCATGCGGGTATGATGTCATTTTAAGCTTGATTTTTTTTTTAACGCACCACGATCAAATCATCCGAAAAGATAGGACAATTTAAATCATATGAACCAAATTATTGATTCACATTGTTAGGAGAAAAACTACTAGATTGAATAAAAGATTATTGGAAGATGTTAGCAAAGGCGTATAATATACTTAACATTTTTTTTTTGTTTTTTTTTTTTTCTTTTTTTTTTTTTCTTAAGTTTTATTGGGTTTTTGCCACACTTCTGAAAAATAATAAAAATTAATTAAATAAGCCCTTGCGCCAAACGGAACAGTCAAGGGTTATTTTTGAAACTAAGTTTGCCTAACCAAAAAATCTCACACTGAAAAAAGCAGATAAGTAAAAAATAACAAAAATCACATCACTATCGCGCACTTCCGTAATATTGACGTTTCGAAAAACTCTCTGTTTTCGTTTTCAAAATAGTAGTAAAATATTAAACTGTCAAACTTGACAAACGGTTTAATATTTTACTACTATTTTGAAAACGAAAACAGAGAGTTTTTCGAAACGTCAATATTACGGAAGTGCGCGATAGTGATGTGATTTTTGTTATTTTTTACTTATCTGCTTTTTTCAGTGTGAGATTTTTTGGTTAGGCAAACTTAGTTTCAAAAATAACCCTTGACTGTTCCGTTTGGCGCAAGGGCTTATTTAATTAATTTTTATTATTTTTCAGAAGTGTGGCAAAAACCCAATAAAACTTAAGAAAAACTAAAATTATGCCACAAATAAATAGCTTCAGACAATATATACTTAACATCTTAGTTAATTAGATAATGAAACGTAAAATAAATGTTTTATAAAATTATTTCAAAAAACAATTAATTTATTTTCCTCCAAATATAATTGTTTCAAACAGGTATTTATGGTTTATAAGAAGAGAGAATATCAACTAATTTCGTTGCATTTGGCTTTTGTTACCGTTGTTTTGACCTACCCGCATCTCCAAACTTATAACGTAATTTGTTTGCAGTTTATCTTCCCTAAAAAAACTTTTACAACAGTTCGCCTGGCCTTTACAGAGTCCGACATAGTTTTTAACCCAGAATTTCAGTACCGAACACGCAGGAACAAGTCCTGAAAAACCTGAAAGTTGTCAGCATGTGGCCTCGTTATTTGTCAGTTAAAAACAGACAGCCAAAACTAACTGCTAGGGAATAATAGTGAGCCCGCATGAACCCGAACGTAACCTGGGTTCTGTAAGTAACTTCCAACTTCAACTGTAAATGTTCTCCATGGAGTTATAAAAGCTTATCTGAATGGAAACAACGGTTGAAACTCGGAATCGCATATCATAAAATGCAATGAAAGCGTGGTATAGTACATTTATGGGTAATTTTCATCTTTTTGTTATAGAACTTACAAAATGTAACAGTGTAGATTCATACGATGACGAATGTATAAGTTTCGTGCAATTGGTGCATTTTCTAATTTAAAAATTTCAACGCGAGTAACTGGCTTTGAGATCACAATGTGGATAGCGCATATTGTTCATTTTTAAAAATAATTAATATTAAAAAATATATTTATTTTCCTTGCAGCATACTCGCTCGGCATTTGAGATAAATAAAGAAATCCATATCTTGATATTCTATACAGGGTGTTCTGAAAGTCTATCAAAAAACAGTAATAGCAGTATGTAACGAAAAATTAATAATGTAACCGTTTATCAGGAAATCCCTATTAAAGTTTTATAAAATATCAAATTTTTTATAATTCTTTCTGTAATTAATCAAGTTGTCATGCTTCAAATAAATATCATTAGTAATTTTGGTGTTGTAACAAAAATTGTTTAAAGCAGGTGTAAATTTGATTTTTACCATAATATATTTTTTCGGCTGTGTAATATCATGTAATACCATCTCTTGTAAAACCAGTTCGTCAGCATATAAAATATTATTAATAAATGCATAAACAATACATTGGATCTTCATGATAAAGTGCTTGTACCTTTTGCACATGAAATAGATGAAGAAGAACTCTCCAAACTAAAGAGTAATCAATACCCTCCTGAGTATCAATTCTTCTTGTACTTATAGCCGAATTTATTTACACTGCATCTAGCAGCTCTCTGCAGCTCTCGTGATTCTTGGTCTTTCTGTGTCATAATTAAGTATCAATTTTAAAAGAACTGCCGCAAACGTCTTCTATAATGTTAACGATTGTTTGGGTATGTGGTAATCTTCTATTAGAATATGCGTCTATGTAATTTCGACGAGCTTGTTCTGCATTACCATTTGCTTGTCCATAACAAAAGTGCATGCCACGGTATTCAATACCTACTTGAGCATTGCTGATCCATTTCAGAAATTATTATGGTGAAATATCAAACTTATAAAATACTTGAAATAATTTTCGATACAATTTGTAACACCAAAATTACTAATATTTATTTGAAGCATGACAGCTTGATTAATTACAAAAAAAAATATTAAATTTTATTTGATGTTGATTGAACTTTAATAGCGATTTCCTGCTAAACGGTTACATTTATCGGCTTGAATAAAAAGTACATAATTTTTTCTGATATTGTTTCTCTTTTCAATAATTATTAGTTAAATTTCTGTGATGTCTAGCAATAAAAAAAGTTATGAATAATACTAATTCTGACTTTTAGGTAAAGTATCCTCTAGCGGTGCATAATAAAACTTTTATTTGACTGGTCCAATAGTGTTTGACCTAAGTGGTTTTGAACAAAATGTTTGGTTATAGATTTTAAAACTGTGTGCAGTAAATATTCAGAATAAAATATAAATATATATAGAAAATAGGATTAGTTATGTAGGAACAGCCGAAGAATAAACAAACAATATTTTCTCTATTTTTCGTTTATTTCTGCAGAAACATGAAAGTTCAACTTCGCAGCTATCATACCATAACATAACCCTACTACTCTCGTTAGTCTCGTTGACCACTGGCGCTGGCCTAGTTATTGTTCTTCTCATAAAATAGGCGCGAATATTTTTAAATTAAAATTCATTTACTGCAGTTAAAAAGATGAAATATTTGGAGGTTATATTGGATTCTAGTCTTACTTGTGCTGATTACGTGAATTATCTCTGTAGATTGACAAAAAAGTTGATTTCCATCGCATCTCTTTTAATTTTAAATAGAGCAAACTGTTAATTTATAATACGATCATAAATTCTTATTTTAATTATTGTTACGGAAGCTCTCCTACCTTTTTAATTTAGTTGTTAATTAGGTTCCTGTTTGTGATAGAAATTATAATTTTTGTAATAACTTTATTTTGGCGTTATCTAGAATAGTCCAGACTATATTTTATTTTATTATCGACAGGTTCTCGATGCCGCAGAAACTTCGAGAATCCTAAAAACCTATATAAGCGGATCGGTTTCGCTGACAGTCAGTTTATATTGAGCATTCAGACGTGAATGAGTGAAACCAATGTAACCTCTAAATTGGGTTAGCGTGGAAACACGTCACGCAAACAAACAAACTTTATTGTCATTCTTGATTACACAAGAAATATTCTTCAAACCAATTAATTGTACAACTGTCAACTTTGACGTTTCTGTCACAGACATACGGTGCAGTTAAGCACTTTCTAAATTGAGACAACTATTTTTAATTTGGTCCTGACTTCTATCCCGAGCGAGAGAGAGAGATAACATGCTTTAAGGTCAAATTTTCTGTGTTTAATACTTCAAAGGTGCCGCGGCAGAGTCTGTGAGCTGGCATCCCCTCCACAGAACCACAACGTCGATAGAACGTCGCAAATACTTAATAGGAACGTTTACATTACGTACCCAGTGCTAGTGGCAAAACACTTTAAAATACCTAGAACAGTAGCAACGTTCCAACGAGTCATTGTGCTAGTTGGGATTCTTGTGTAGTGTTTTCAATTTCATGTAGTTTTTTTTTTAAATCTCCCCATCCCTTATGCTTTCATTCACTTACTTTTGTATTGGATTTCTAGGCTGATGTATACAAACTGAATCGTATCCTTGTTAGGGGAAATTCTTAAACAAACACGGCCCGTTTCGGCGTTTCCAAAAGAGGCCGCTCTACGGAATTTCGAAAAGAATTGCGGGCAACAGAAGACATAATTGCCGCCAATCACAAAAAATCCGTAATGAATGTAAAGGCGGTCGAGCCGTCGGAGAAGAAGAGACTAGGGGAAAAGGATTGTGCGTAAACAATGTTGTGTCGGGGGCCCTGGGGGTCCGCCGAACGCCAATCAATGATACGGGGGGCACTGCGCGCGCGCGACGCACCTGTTCCCCAACGGGCGCCTATTCCATTCGCGTCGCTACCCTCGTTCGGTCGTGGTGATGTGATCGGGCCCGACCACGCTTCCGACAACTTGTTTATGTCTTGCGGCATGGTGTAAAAGGTAAGCGAACTCTGTGTTGTCTGCGTGTTCGCACCACGTCCACCCCGTACGCATACTGTGCACCTGTTCTTCTTCTAGAGGAGAATTCTAATTTCGAAATTGCGTATTTTGTGTGATATATTTTCCAACGGTCCTAGAAAAAATACTATAACTTAACAATGAGCCAGTATATCATTTATTTAGGTTAAGACGGTCATATAGTAGTTAAATGAAATGAAGTTGAAATAAATAAATATTCTCACACATTAATTTACTTAGTTATAATTTAAATAATATCAGAAAACAAATAACTATTGTACATCTTATATTTAGTCTTATTTTGTGTAAAATACCTACAACTCAATATTTTTACTAACACAAGTTAATCAAAAATAAATTTATTAGGCATCTGAAACTATGTCTATGAAGAAAATTTGAGTGTTTTTAGATTCTTTAAAATTTACTCCTTACAAAAATTTAATATTTCTCTAATGAGGTCAATAATAAATTAAAATTTAACATCATTGATATAATGCTTACAAAAATCCACCATATTACACATTGTTTACTTTAACATTCTTGTACAATAATGCAGTTTATAGATATAATTTCAATAATATTAGATACCGAATAACTATTGCAGATGCATCTTATACATAATCCTATTTTGTGTAAAATACCTAGAACTCGATTTTTTTAACTACATAATAAGTTAATCAAAACAAATTTACTAGACATTTGAAAATGTTTATGATATAAATTTGGGTGTTTTTATATCCTTTAAAATTTACCCTTTAAAAAAATGATTTAATATTTCTCTAATGGGGGGGTATATTAAAATTTAACATCATTGAGAAAATGCATACAAAAATCCACCATATACAAGTCATCTGCAAAATCTAATAAAATTATACTTGTTACTATAAAAAGTAGCTATTTTCTACTCTTTTATAAACAAACATTTGTATGTCGTAATATATATATATATATCATTTTTTACACTCTTTATACTTTAAAAATCATGTAAAAAAGAACAAGCGTTTAATTATAAATATTATACTTAGCCTTTATATCATAGCCTTTAATAATTCTAAACGATATTTTAAAAAGTAACAGGAAATAACTCTCCATAATATTGATATTATGCACTCTGTACACCTATTCTTCTTCTAGAGGAGAATTCTAATTATGAAATTGCGTATTTTGTGTAATAAATTTTCCAACGGTCCTAGAAAAAGTACTATAACTTAACAACGAACCAATATATCATAAAAAATCATTAAATTTAAATCCTTTATTTAGGTTAAGACGTCACATATTTAAATGAAGTAATGTTGAAATAATTTAGTTTATAGTTGTAATTTCCGTAATATCAGAAAATGAATAACTATTGCATCTTATACCTAGTCCTATTTTGTGTAAAATACCTACAACTCAATATTTTTTAACTACATAACAAAAACAAATTTAGACATATCTAAACCTATCGAAAATGTTTATGAAAGAAATTTGGGTGTTCTAGATGCTCGAAAATTTACACCTTACAAAAAATTAATTTCATATTTCTTTAATGTAATCTTTAATATAATGAGAAAATGCATACAAAAAATCCACCATATACAAATTGTTTACTGATTCAATTACCCATTTATTATTCACCTGCATAACATTTAGACCAATATACAATATTATGAGCGTAAATATAACAAAGTAGATATTACTAGATATTACTCTTATTGCAGTAAGTTTATTACAAATTATAAACGTTTTTTAAACTCAAATATACCTATATGTCGTCTGCAAAATCTAATAAAATTATACTTCTTGCTACTATAAAAAACACCTTGTATCAAAAATATTTAACGCATTATCTAAAATATGTTTTTCTGGTACACAAAAGAGAACTTATCTTTACGCATATTTTTTTATAAACAAATATCTTTATATCGTAATATATCCACATCATTTTTTGTACTCTATATACTGCTGTAACCATGTAAAAAGAACAAGTATTTAATTATGATTAGCCTTTAATTCTAAATGATATTTTAAAAAGTAACAAGAAATAGCTCTCTGTACACATATTCTTCTTCTAGAGGAGAATCCTAATTAATTGCGTATTGTATGATATATTTTCCAACGGTCTTAGAAAAAATACTATAACTTAACAAAGAACCAGTATATCATAAAAAGTCATTAAATTTATATCCTTTAAGTTAAGACGGTCACATAGTTAAATTAAATAATGCTGAAATAAAAAAATACACATTCTCGTAAATTAATGTAGCTCATAGTTATAATTTCAATAATATCAGACGTATAACTATTGCACCTCTTATATCTAGTCCTATTGTGTGTAAAATATCTACAACTCAATACTTTTTAAATACATAACATATTTTAATCAAAAACAAATTTATTAGACATCTGAAACTATCGAAAATGTCTATGAACAAAATTTGGTTGTTTTTAGATCCTCGAAAATTTACCGCTTACAAAAATTAATTTAATATTGCTCTAATGTGGCCAATAATAAATTAAAATTTTACATCATTGATGTAATGCTTACAAAAATCCACCATATACAAATTGTTTACTTTAACATTTTCGTACAATAATGTACACTGAAAAAAATGCCAGTAACTTTACAAATTTACTTTGTAAGAATATCCTTATAATTGTCTTAAAATAATTCTAAGAATAATAATGATATTACACTGACACTTGTAATTTTACAAGAAAACTGTCAATATACAATAAAACCGTAAACTTCCTATGTAATTATAATATAATTTGTACATTTATAGAATATATTGTAATACATTTACAATTAACAATGTGAAATCCATTTTTACATTGTAAAATTACTGAACATACCAAATTTACTATATAATTGACTGTAAAAATATGCCTAATGTGTGTGTGAAGGTACACTGCAAAAAGGCCAGTAACTTTACAAATATACGTTGTAAGAATATCGTTATAATTGTCTTAAAATAATTCTAAAAATAATGATGATATTACACTGACGCTTGCAATTTTACAAGAAAACTGCCAATATACCACAAAACCGTAAAATTCCTATGTAATTGTAATATAATGTGTACATTTTTACATTGTAAAATTACTGAACATACCAAATTTACTATATAATTGACTGTAAAAATATGCCTAATGTGTGTGTGAAGGTACACTGCAAAAAGGCCAGTAACTTTACAAATATACGTTGTAAGAATATCGTTATAATTGTCTTAAAATAATTCTAAAAATAATGATGATATTACACTGACGCTTGCAATTTTACAAGAAAACTGCCAATATACCACAAAACCGTAAAATTCCTATGTAATTGTAATATAATGTGTACATTTTTACATTGTAAAATTACTGAAAATACCAAATTTACTATATGTAAAAATATGCCTAATGTGTATGTGAATGTACTACTAATTTTAAAATGCGATAGCGTAACCTAACTGTTGAGAGCGTTGGGAGGTGACGCCTTTATTATTTCTTACTTCATTTCAATGAATGCGACATGTACCTATGACCTAGGTACTTACATAATTAATTTAGTGAGTAGTGACTAGCAATATCTAGAGTGAGAGTGACAAGAGAGTGTTTTTAGTACTATAAATAGTTCTGTCTAGTGCTGGTTCTAACATAACCTAAATGAGATTAAGAAGTATACATAATTATTGAAGCAAAGCAACATTCGTATCCTTGCATCTACAAAAATTGGATACCCGACTGAGATAAAAAATTGCCGTAAAACTATAATATTTTATTACTTCAGTACCTGTATGTACATGTATTTTTAAGCTAAAAAAATAAGCAAAGGGCAGTTAATATATTGAAGATATAATAAAGCTGTAACTACTAATTAGTTAACTGTACTAACAAATTTATTAGACATCTGATTCTATCGAAATGAAATAAAAATAACCTATGAAAGAAATTTAGGTGTTTTTAGATTCTCTAAGAATGAATTTAATATATTTTTTATTTAGTTTTATTGGGTTTTTGCCACACTTCTGAAAAAAATAAAGATTAATTAAATAAGCCCTTGCACCAAACGGATCAGTCAAGGGTTATTTTTGAAATTAAGTTTGCCTAACTGTTTGATCATTAGTTTAAATTTGTATATTTTTTGCGGTACAACGTGGTACAACTGTATCCACTGAAATACGCATGCCGGAGAACGAAGAAGCAAAAAATGGTAAAAAGAAGTAGTCCGCTTTACCACGTTTTTTTAAAAAGACACTACGCTCGCTTAAGAACATTTGCAAGGTTATATTACATATAATTTTTTACTGTGTCCGTTTTCCTTGTGATCGCTAAAAGATGACTTTGTTAGAAGAAGTGCGAGAGGGCAATATCGTCTACAAGACTGGCCGGCATAGATTTTCCATATCCAAGTTCAAAGGTAAGTCGTCTAATTAACTCGAGAACCATTTATTTTATTTTTTTTAATACAGTCCATTTTTTCTCTTAACTTCTTTGAGTTATCGAACACTAACCAAAAAATCTCACAGCGTCTATATTAACGGAAACTAAATTGTAATTATATTTATAAGCAAGGCACTTTAAGAATTTCTGTTGAACAGTTTCAATTCTCTGAATATATGAAGAATACATAGGATTCCAAATTGTAGATGCAAAATTTATTCTGCTGTAAATATATGCATAATATAAGTGTAAATATGAGTTAACATTTCTAAAAGGTCTCGTCTGTCGATTTATAAAGCCAAACAACTGAAAACAATTAGTTACCAAATTATTAACATGCGAATCAAATATTAACTTTTCATCAAAAATTACACCCAGATCCTTAACTTCTGAAGCTTTTTTTATGTGACAACCATTGATAACGTAATTGAAATTAAAAGGTGATCGATTTCTTGTAAAGGGAATGCATGAACACTTGTTCATTCATTTATACTCACATAAACACCATGTACATAAAAACCATGTAAAAATGAACAAGTATTCAATTATAATTGTATGACGTTTCTCCAAACTATTAATTTTAAAAGATATTTTAAAAAGATAACAAGAAATAGCTCTCTATAATATTGATATTACAACAACGTATTTCGCATGCTATTCAAAGTTAAAAAATGTATATAGGTAATATGGCAATTTATAACTTATTATTGATATGAAAATAAAATAGTCTTATTTTAATATTTACATCTTTCAACAAGTAGTTATTATCTACTATATATGTTCTATACAGGGTGTATTTAAATGAAGAGGCACAAATGTTACCATAGATTTCTTAGGTGAAAATAAGTTGATTTAACATAACACCTCTGTTCCAAGTGACATAACAAAAAAGATACAGGATATCAGAGTGAAAAATAAAAATGGTTTTTCCTTAATAATATAAAAAGTTTTATTACGACATGTATAAAATGTTTTAGAGAGAGATTTTTAAGGGTGGGAAATTTAATATAATAGTCATTTTTGGGTGTCGCATACGGAACGCTCTCCGCAAATGTTGTGCATTAAATAATATGTATTAGCTTTTGTGTCAGTCCTTCTAATAACAAAGTATGACATAGTGAAGTTTTTCAAACAAAAAAGGTATTGTTATTAGGAATGGCTAAACTGCATCGTTGGAAAGATATTTTTAATTTTATAAATTTGTATTACGGATATTCACATAAAATTTGTAAATCGGGGGTTTTTGCTGACGAGAAATTCAAATATGTTTCTAATTTTGATGTCACTAGTAGAGGGCGCCACTTATGGCACATCATGTTTCTTGTAAATAACAGAACTTTTTTGCTGCTTAGTGTATCCATCTGACTATTGAAACAATCGATTCTCCTACCTGTTATATCTGAAAAATGTATATGTTATTCAAGTCGTTAGGAGTAACAGTTTTCGAAATAATCCAATTTGAAATATTTAGTGCACCGATTGAAAACTGTTATCGTTTCAGTTAAAGTGCCTTTTCTACTGAAAATATAGTAAAATGTTACTTGTTGTTCAGAATGGTAAATTATGGATATGTGCAAAATTTAAAAAAAACCGGCCTGCTTTGATAAAATCTTTGTGCTTTGTTGAAAAATGGTTTCATCAAACCTGGCCGATCTTCTAAAATTTTGCACATCTCCATAATTTACGATTCTGAACAACTTTTTCAAATAACATTTTGCTGAATTTTCAGCAGAAAACGCACTTTACCTGAAACCAAAACAGGTTTTACTCGGTGCACTGAGCATTTCAAATAGGATTATTTCAAAAATGGTAACGCCTACCGACTTCAGCAAGGTATACCTTTTTCAAATGAAACAGGTAGGAGAATCGATTGTTTCGATAGTCAGATGGATACATTAAGATTAAAAAAAGTTCTGCCATTTAAAAGAAAGATGGTGTGCCACAAGTGGCGCCCTGTACTAGTGACGTCAAAATTAGACACATATTTGAATTTCTCGTCCGCAAAAACCCCCAATTTACAAATTTTATGTAAATATTTGGATTTCTTAAGAAGTTATTTACAACTATCGAAAATAAAATTTTAACTTTAACACCCTGTAACTCTGTTACGTTAGAAAGAGGTAGCATTTATTTTCTGTCTAGCATTATGGCCTAAATTTGTTGCTCATCATTTCCGGACTCCCTGTATATTTTGCAATCGTTTTCATGTTCACCTGTACTTGTTATTTTCACAAATTTTGTTTTGTGCTGGATTAAAATAACTTGATACATATAAGCAAATGCATTTTTTATGGAAAATTCAAACTCGGAGTTATACAGAAATTATGCAATTTAAACAGATGTATTCATGCATGGTCGAAAAGGGTAAAGTAAATTTAATATAGGAAAAATAATGTCCTACTCGACTCTAAAGCGCCATTTTGGTTAAATTTAGACACTTAAATTTTAAAATACAGATACCAAATCAATAAATACTGTGAGGCAATGAATTCTGAACTTACACACATGTTCGTTAATATTCCTAGAGAACTCGTAATACAAATTTTTAAAATTAAAAATATCTCCCAAACGATTGAGTTAAACCAATTTCAACAAGTATAAAGCATACAAGTATAAATTTGTTAAAATAGTTCAGTATTTCGTACTACCAGCGGTATACAAGGGCAAAGGCAAAGTTAATACATATTTAATGCACAACATTGTCTGCAGAGGGCGCTCCATACGCGACAAAAAAGATTATTATATTATTTTACCCACCCTTAAAAAATCTTTCGCTAGAAAATTTGAAACAGGTAGGTATCTGAGTACAACTTTCAAAATTATTAAGGATAACAATTTTTTATTTTTCATTTTGACACCCTGTATCTTTTTTATTATGCAACTTGGGATAGGAGTATGTTAGGTTAAATGAACCCAACGCCCCCAACGGTTAGTGGTAGTGTGTTTTAAAATTAGTAGTACCTTCACACACACATTAGGCATATTTTTACAGTCAATTATATAGTAAATTTGGTATGTTCAGTAACTGTACAATGTAAAAATGTATTTCACATTGCTAATTGTAAATGTATTACAATATATTCTATAAATGTACACATTATATATATTTTGACAGTTTTCTTGTCAATTCAAGTGTCAATGTAAAATCATCATTATTTTTAGAATTATTTTAAGACAATTATAAGGATATTCTTACAAAGTATTGTAAAGTTACTAGCCTTTTTTCAGTGTATGCCATTTCAATTAAATATAAAATTTGCATAATACAGATGATACAAATTTTTAACTTTTACATGACATGAAATTTCTCAAACGTTACTGTACATTCAAATACCCTGCACTTAATAATAATAATAATAATAATAATAAACTGGTTTATTTACTCGTATTTACAATAGACCATAGCAATATTAATAAAATTTAAGAACAATAGTAAATAAACATTTAACTCACAAAAGTGTAAACTTGTGCGTAAGTACAAATATCAAAAATACAACATACATTTTCCATGATTTATTTACCGTACATTTTTTAAATAAAATAACACATATACTGATACCTATACTAATTGACAATAGACAATTAGCTATTCAATATCAAGTGAATTCTTATACTTTAGGAGAAAAAGGAAAATAGAAAAGTGAAAAAATATGAAAAAGTGACGAGGAGTGAGTGCAAAGACAAGTAGACTATATTTATATAAAAAATTAGTACATTCAAAATGTCAAACATTTATTAGGTAATTATTTTATGAATATTAATTCTACCATATTGTATTATCCAATTTAGTACCCATTTTTTAAATAAAGGGAAGGATTGTATTGCTTTTATATGTTCAGGGAACATATTAAATATCTTGGGACCTAGGTAAGTAAATGTTCTTTGACCAATAGTCTTTTCTCTTTTAGGTATTACTTTTGAATAATTTCTGTACCATCCATATCTAATCCATATGCGACTAGCATATGGATGGAACATATCCTGCACAAAATGGTTAATTTTAAACTGTTTCTGTAGCAGAATATGACAAAATAACTGCCTAATATCACCTCAACCTTTTTTAGGCATGTACTGGTAGCGCCACCCCAGGCTATAATGCCGTATGTAAGGTGAGACTGAACCAACAAATAGTACAGTACTCTTAAATACAAGTGTGTTTTTTAAGTTTTTAAATTTCGGTAATAGTACCCTAATTTTTTTAACTATATTTTTTGTTTGATGCTCTTAATACTCACCTTTAATTTTATTAGAAACTTTATGTTCTCTTTTTAACATTATTACCTGAAATGAGGCTATTAGATTTTTTAAGAACCTACATTACGCCTTTAGGCTCCCACTTAACATCAAAAGCAATTTTTTATAAGAAGCCGGGAGCAAATTACTTTTTCGCTGGTTGCTATAGGGAAAATATCATTATTATACCGCAGGCGTCTTCAAGCGAATAATGAGGCTTCTTAATGTAATGTAGTCTTGATGCATCTGACCTTGACTATATACTCTAAGACTAGTCAATCTAATGGGAGCTCCTTCCATCGAAGATGATTGGTTCATACATATTATGTTATGTACAATCGTTTGCAATAATATTGACACTCTTTAAATTTAATTTTGCTATTTCTTTTGAACTACTTTCAACTTTTAACATTAGTAATTAGTTGTTTCACTTACCAATATAGATTTAATAAAGTTTCTACTCAGAACTTCGAGATGTTCAAAAACTGTCATTATTATTTCAAAAGCTTGTATGTACTTAAAATTCATAACTTTAATGACATTCGATAGGATTACTGTTTATTTTATTAAGTGAATGTGTTAGTCATGAGGAAGCAGGCAGGAAATAAATGTTAATTTTTAAAATGTAATAAAACTAGATGAAACATTCCAGGAAAAAAACTTTTCCGCGCAAGGCGAAAATCGACTATAATGATAGATTTTGAATTCTGATAAGTAATTATAGTAATTTTATCACGATTTTTAATAAAAAAAATACAGAAGTGCAGTTATCCAGTTCATATTCACTTTCGCGTATCAATGAAAGTTAAAGCTTAAAATATATTAACCGCCAGATAACACTTTTATCATACTCCTCCAGCTTTGGTAAATTCAAGTGAAGTCATTCAATACGTGTCGATAAAAATATACAGAGTGGGCCATTAATAAGGGGACATAGAAGAGGAGTAACATCATTGGGAGGAAATATGAAGATATAGCTAAATATATCTTCGTAAAATATTTCTGTGGAAAAAGATACAAGGTGTCAAAGCTGAAATATTTTTATTTGTGTTTTCTTTTTTTGTATTAACGCAAGTATCTCTCAACTGATTGAAATTTAATTCAAAAATCAATGAGTCGTTTACTTTTTTTAAATGTCCAGAGTAACTTTGGAAAAAAACTCATATTTGAAAAAAAATTATCTACATATTTACTTTTATGGACAAAAATAACAACAGAGCAATGAAAACAACTTAGCCCTTGAGCAAACTCTCTCTACTTCTACATGTCTTAATTAATTAAACTAATTATTACAGCTAATTACAGAAAATTTTCAATATGGCAATTTTCTAATGCTCCTAAGAAATTTCCTCACGTCGAAAAATACATTTGGTTGTTTTGGATCAGTTTTCCGGAAAACGGTAGGAATTTCGTTAACAAAAAATAAGATAGAAATTGTCATCATCTGGCAATGGTCTATCTGTTTTAATAGGTGCCTACTACATAAATTATGATTGCTTTTCTTAAAATATGTTTCCCTACCAAATTTGATGACAATCGGTTAAGCGATCCTAGTTATTAAAAAAAAACGAAAAAAAATATGTAAACCTGTATCTTTTTCCACAGCAACATTTTAGTAAGGCATATTTAGCTATATCTTCATATTTTGTTCCAAAACTGTCATTCCTACTCTGGCACATCATTAATGGTTCACCTTATATAATACTTAAAATAATAAATTTTGAAACACATTCTTTTCTGATGAGGCCTGTAAGTTCACAAATTATTTTTACTAAAAACATGTTAATTTATTTGAATTTTTAAATTAATTTAAATTTAATTTTAATTTAAAAATTACTCTTCAAAAAGACTACAAAATAATATTTATTTCATACCATCACGAAATTATACTTAGATCAAACATTGAAAAAAGATACTTGGTGTTTTAGAATTTTTACTAATAAATTTTTCGCAAAATAATAATGCATCTTACCCAGTAAACACATATACGTTAGAAAAACGTTTATAATGTCCATACAACGTTTTAAAAAGGCGTGGCTTTTTTACGTACAATCAACTTAAAAATGTCGCGGTTTTACACGTTTCTGGTAACCAAAGTACAAACGTTTAATATTAGTAAATGTGGAACGATCATTTTTAGTATTAATAAGCTCTAAGTTTTACGTTTAATAATGACATTTTATTAAGGTTTTTAACTAACGTAAATTAAACCTTGTTATTTTAATGCCCAAAAAGATGTTTTAGAGACGTGTTTTACAACGTTGTTTTTGGATCCTTCTGGCGGCATTGTACAGGGTGGTCCAGAATTATGTACCATAAATGCTAGATTTGATAGTACGTTAAAAAATAAGGGTATTTTATATATATTTAAAAACTAAATAATCAAGTACACTTAATCCTGTAAAACCGCAAAATAAAAACCTCTTCTTTAAATATCTATAACACTTAACTAACTATAATACTTTTATGATGAATTTACTTTTTTAGGTTTTAGTACAATTATTTTTATGTTACCACGATTCCATCCCTTTAAGATTAAAGCGTTGTTTTGAGTGATAAGTATTTTTTTGAAATATATAATTTCAAATTTAAAAAAATACTATCCAAAACTACACCTTAAACATAAGTGATTGAATAAGTGGTAACAAAAAATTAATTAACCTAATATCATATACTCACTCCATGAACCCATTATTCAAACGTATCTGAAAGACATTTAAAAAAAATGATTTTTATTTCATCCCTCAGAGGGTTATATCTCTCTCATTATTGAGTTTTGAACAAAAATTTATGTAAAATAGTACCCTCATTTTTTAATGTGTCATATGCTCTAGTATTTACGGTACATTTTGGACCACCCTGTATTAAATAAATGATTATCAGGGAATTAATATAATATAAATAAAATAGTTACAAAATCTTCTCTCATTTAATCTTGTTCCTATTAATAATTATTATCCCTATTCCAATAGTGTGGCTCGAATGTTGAACTCATTATACGCCTATAAATAAGAGTATTAGAAAATATCAATACCTATTGTTTAATTTCAAATATAGGTAGGTAAAAATAAATAATTGGTTTTAATATCAGTAATAGTTTATTAAATAAATAATAATACGAACATAATACAAACAAAATATAAAAATACCAAAACAATATATCTTATTTATGCTACTAATTGGAACCTAAAAACAATGAAATTAGGTCTGAACAAGTTTCATATCAATAACTTCACTTACATTGGATAATATAGATTATTTAAAGAAAGTCTAAACTTTAAACATGTCTAAGTTTAATCTATTATAGTTATAAATATAATAATAATGCTAATAATAATAACAATAATAATAACCTAATATACATTTAATATGACCACGAAGTAGATAGTCAAGAAAGGAAATAAAAAAGTTTGCATCATTCCCAATCATGATTAGAAATATGTCACTATATCTTAAATTTTAAAAAAGTAAAAAGTTTAAAGTAAAAAAATTACCAAGTCATAATAATTGTTACCTATTTTACAAAGTAATTTAACGTAGGCATGTACGAGTACAAAATTCACACGCCTACTTTTACTAATTTTGTCATCGCCTTTGCAAGTATTTTGAAACATAAGTAGGAAAAGTTATAGTAGAATAAATTTAGATTCCATTTTATAATTATTTGTAACATGTAATGTAAAAAAAACCTAATATTCTTATATTAATAAAATAAAATTAAATACTTATAGAAGTAGGTATACTTACCAAAATAAAATAGGGAAATATTTCGCGGATCATAGTAGGTACGTATAGTAATGAATATGGAACTGACAAGCTTTTACAAAAAAGAACTCGAAATGGTATGTGTGTAACACGTGATCTTTATCTACCAATAAGATCATTAAATTCGTATAGAACGTTTAACGGCATTATAATTGACACGTGTAATAAACGGCAATTCGCTTCCTTATTTCAATGAATGATTATAACGTATAATACACGTTTAAATTGTACTGTTTTTTAACACTTGTGAGGTTTATTAAAAATAATTACTATCTAGTTATTTGTATATATAAGTACCTATATATTCATAATGCAATATTATTTTATTAAATTATATTGTATAAAATTTACTTTGGATTGGTATCTTCCCGAAATATTTATTAATTGCAAAACGTTTATGATACGTTTTGTGAGCATTACGTATGCCTGTTACTCTAAAACGTTATAAACACGTTTTTGTTCAATGTCAATATATTAATCAGTTGACACAGACGTTTCATAAAGGTTTAAATAAATAAGTTTTATTTAAATATTTTAAATAACGTTCATTTAACGTTACAAAAGATTTGCCAACATTTTTTGTTAAAAAAGTACGTATTTTAAACGTTATGTTAGACCGTTACTTTTCTAACCATAAAATAATGGTTGATTTTGTAACGTAACACGAATTATCAACCAATGGTACGTTGACAATACGTTTAAATAACGTATGTGTGTTTACTGGGTATGCAGTAAGAGAAACCCACACGATAATCTGAAGTTCTATATGTCTCTTTATAGAAATAGGTATGTATGTCGAATTCATTTGAATTATCTTAATATGTTTAAAGGAAATAAAACAGAAAGTGTAAATTTTGGTATATCGCTGAAAACTCTTTTAACAATCTTGTTTTTCTGTTTTTTTTTAAATTAATTTACAGTTCATATTCTTACTTCTCTAACGCAATAAAATAAATTGCTTATGTTTCAAACTTTATGATCTGTGGTTTGAATATAAATATATTGCCACGATCTTATTATTTAGGCAGGTATATGAAAAAGGGTCACGCGGCCACGCCCTCGAAACGTCTTCACAGTTTTTTGCAGATTAAAATAGTAGCACTTTATTTGCTTCGTTTGAATAAATGCGTATTGTTACACAGTATGACATCTAACAGGAATTATGATAACTATTTAGGTCTTTATTAAGGATTGACTCTCTTGGTGTAAATACTCAAGGATCTGACATGTTGACGACTGGTCAAATATTATGTTTATAAAAATTCAGCCATTCTCATACATTTATTGTTCAATTACTCTTCGATCTGTTACAGTCATATTTAATGTATGTACTGTCTGTAGTTACGTAGTGACCTATATATTATATACTTAATACAAATCTGAATAGCTACGAGTATATAAAATAACTAAGTGTAAACTGATTTGTATCCCAAGATATAAATTGTACCTAGCGCATTCGCCATTTTATCACTATTAAAGTAAAGTTTCGAATTTATAAGGTGATTCAGAACTTACATGACTCTTACAAATACAATTTTGTAAAAATAAAATTAAAAAGAGCAGTTAAAAATGATTTAAAAATACACTACCGCGCGGTACTGGAAACTGGTCCGCTATAGAACTTTATGAGGCGTATAATCTACGACCGGATAAAAAATTTTTTGTTTTTGTTTGTTTTTTGTTTGTTTACATTCCAAAAGATCAAGTAATGTACATTATACATTCTTAATATAGGACATGTCATCACATTAACAAAAACATTTAACATCATTAATGACTAAAATATTCATGAACCGAGTAAAAGGCTCTAGGTATAAGAAACTTAGCCGTCCTACATTGTGGTAAACGCAGATTTTCTTTGTGTCTGGTATTGTAATTATGAATATCTTCATGTTTTATAAATTCCTTTAAGTTATTCATTACATACAATGAAGTAAATACATATAGACGGGGGCATTGAAGTAAATATATATAGACGGGAGTGTTAATAGCTTGTATTTAGTAAAAAGATTTCTACATGTAGCTCTTCTCGGAACTTGGGCGATTAAACGTATGATATTTTTTTGGGCTAGAATAGCCATATTAACAGTCGAAGTGTTTCCCCAACAAACAATCCCATATGACACAAGGAATACACGTGCCTGTAATATAACAAGATAATAGTGGAATCAGAAATTAACGGCCTAAGTTGTCTGAATAAAAAACTGAGGGAATTTAAATTTTTACAAACATGAGATACGTGTAAACTCCACGATAACTTAAAGTCCACATGCAGCCCAAAAAATTTACTTTCCTTTCATTCACAACCAGCATTGATTTCCCAGAATCAAACTTAATCATTGGACTAGACTCTGAAACAGTATTTTTTGTAAGAAATTTCACAAGATGTGATTTGTCACAATTTAAATTTAACTTACTTTTTACAGTTCATTCTGTCATATTATGTAATAGGTTTTTAATGTGAATGTTAGAGTAACTGTCATTATTAATTCTAAATATAAAATTATAATCATCGGCGTATAATACCGGTAACACATCTTTGTTAGCTATACTAGGCAGATCATTAATCATAATAATAAATAATATTGGGTCCAACAAACTGCCCTGTGGTACTCACAGTTATTCAGTAAAAAATTTGACTGAGTACCATCACTAAGATACACAGATTGAAGTCAACCCTGTAAATATGTCCTTAACCAATTCAAGGCAATGCATCTAATTCCAACCTTATCCAATTTATTAAACAAAACATTGTGATCAACAGTATCAAATGTCGAAAAAAACACCATAAGTATAATACCTATTATTTAGATACTCCTGAAGATACTTTATACTTTGAGATAGAGCACTGCGTACTGTGGACTGTGTACTTCTGCTTTTAACAAATCTATGTTGATATGGTGTTATGACATTGTTTTTATCGAAAAGTTGATTATAAAAAACTTTTTCAAAAATTTTGGCTAATTGATTTTGCAAAGCAATTGGTCTATAATTACTCACTGAGGTCTCACTATTCAAATTGAAGGAAATTCCCAAGAAAAAAAATAAATTACATATTACAACACCTTTTATGCTTCAAATTCAACTGCTTTTGCCGCTATTGTTATTAATTATTAATAGAATTAATTAGTATTAATAATTAATTAGTATTAATGCTTGGACACATACATGGTACGGATATAATTGAGCCTCGTGTATGGTACGCCACACTGCTGCAAAAACCCGTGGAAGCCTTGGACCTCCATATCTTCCACAATTGAGTTACAAATTGCCCGTGTTACGTCTGCGTTTGCACTACACTTGCACTCATTGCACACCGTTGTAAAAGTACCTGCATTTGGCACATGTTTACTAGCAAATTATTCTGCTAAAACATATTTACTTCACCATAAAACACGTAAGCCATGTTTGAAACTTGAAAAACTAATGTAAATACGTGCATCACGATAAGTAATCTGATATTTGAAATCCCCTGGCTAGAGACTACAGTAGCCCAGTGATGTAAAGGTTAAAACTACTAGAACTTCAATCATTTTTTCTCGGAAACTTTAAGGATTTTACAAAACATTTTTTGCAATATTGTCTCCATTTTTCATGAGACATCTACTCCCAAATTTGTTTAGTCGTGAATCACCGTGTATAGTAATAAACTAAAATGTAAATTTGTCAGACACTACAATGTTTTCTTCACCTTCTTGCCTAAATATTTTTTTCCTTTATTCTCGAAAATATTTATTTATTTGTCAGCATGTTCGCTGACATTTTATTCTTTAACTAATAACACCAGCTTATTCGGCATTACTAAAAATGTAGCTGTGTCAAATTTGAATGAAATTTGTTGGTCATTAAAAAAATTACATCCAATATTTGATTTTTTAAAAATTATCCTATATGTCATGTATTTAATATCCAGGGCATACGTTTATTGAGCACACCCCACTTATTTTTGAATGTTCTATCGGTCCTAGTAATATTGCCATGTGTTTTTGAAACACTCTGTATATCTCTCTTACGCAGTAAAAATTAACATTGAGTAACTCATTTATGAGTGAAATTGTTTTGGTGTTGAATTTTAAGTAAATACAGATTTTAACAAAGAGAAAATGAGCTTATCAACACAATTTTTTGTCAGGGAGATGGTTTGTGGAAAAAACAACGAAATATATTGATGACATAACACAATTTTGTGTTTGTAGTAACACATAATTCAGTAAGCTAACTCAAAAATTTTATGTCAGTGTTACTCATAACATTTATTTAGCTAACAAATAACTGAGTGAACATTATTCAACGAATAGTGTTATTATTTTGACACAATCGGAAGTGGACCGGTTTTAGCAACTAATTGTGTTGATTTTGAGTGAAATTTTACTCAATTTTTTTATGGAACATCTTTGTCATTTAAATTTATAACTTCTTTGTGTGAACTGCACGTATTTAAATAACTTTGCACATATTATAGAACACAGCATGCCCTCTTATTATATTCAAGATTAAAAACAAAGTAAAGCGTAAGCCCATTTGAAAAGGTTCGTTGAAGTTGTGGTGAAAACAATATACTTTGATAGCCATACAAATTTTCAACATCCTCGCATTGTTGCGATAATACAGCATTTTTTTGGGCAAAACTATAATATATTCATATACAACTTTTTCGGAGCACTTCCTTAAGGCATTGCTTCTAATATATTCTCTTTTGTTTCCTTATTGTAAGTTAGAATAATTTTGTATAGATATTCATACCAGCACAGCACACTGACCTAGTTTTCAATAACCCTGACCTAGAAAATTCTGCTGGGGTCCATATTATAACTTTGATAAAGTCTTAATAACAAACTACTTCCTAACAGAACACAACGAATGCACAGATTTAATAAAAAGTTAATTAAAAGCATATTTGAATTGCTAACTACTTGAGTGTTAAGATTGAGGAAAAATGTGTACCATCAGCTATATTTAAACTATCAGACGATTTTATAAAATCAAATACTGAAAATGCTGCATCTTATAGCCGAAAGTGCAGTGCTCGCAATTCGAACGATAATCTCAGAATTCTCCCCTTTAAACTGAAAACTGGTGGAATAAAATCGCCTCTCATCCCTTTTTGTATTGTATTCCAATAAATGGCATCAAATCTTAAATTGCCCTTGTTATTGCTGAATACCATCGAAAGGAAATCTTTCTTAATAGCACAATACTAGCGTTACAATGCCTATAAACGTCTGGAAAAGGAAGTGCACAATAGAACCCGTAAAACTAAGGCCGTTGATATCTGATATATATTTTTACAGCTTTTTATCAATGTTTAAAACTGCATTTTTGTAGTTTATTTTTTAGTATATGTGCTCAACAATAAACAGGGAAAATTATTTAAAAAATTAAAAAGTTCAAATAAAAATCATGACAATGATCATATACAGGGTTAACTATAACTAGGTACAAAAATTTTAAGCACCTACTCAGGGAGGCATAAAAGACAATAACAAATGTATTTTAGAATTCTAGCTAAATATTTATAAAATACCATGAGGTCGCTTTTTACAGAGTTGCCAAATGTAGAAACGACGAAAATAGATATTTTTATTAATAATAATACCTAAGTACGTGATAGATAACAGTTAATCCAGTTAGATGCAGGGTTTTGCATTCGTTCTTCATTCCTTCGTTGCCATTTTCACTCATTACAAGTCCGTCAGAATTATCCACTAACAGATTACACAGTCTGCATAGGTATATATTATATTTATTCTAAAATAAAATGGAAATTTAATGCCCTGCTAATAGAAAACTCCGCTGTAGTATTTAATTATAAAATCTTGTATAATTGCCGAAGGTTTGAATTTGTTCAAACAGGACATAGCATAGGACTAACCATGTTATAGGGAAATACCTGTACCCAACATAAATTTATTTAATTATTATAAAACATTTAAAACCAAAAAACTACTCACATGTGTATGCCCCTAAAACTGAACCATAATCTAGTAAAGATACAAAGTATTGCATTGCTAGTTGCATTATCTCCAAATATCAAAGAAAACTGATCAAAGTGTAGAATATTATGCTCTAAGGGTGAAAGAATGGATTTTTACAGGACACAGTAAAAATTTCGGATATTATAGTTTAAAATAATAGTAATTATTTTAGGCAAACATCGTCGATTATTGTAAATATTATTATTAGCATTAACAATTCCTCAAGAACATAAGAAGTTTATAAATTTATAGTGGCCAACAGATGGCGATTGCATCAGATTATGTCAAAAAGAGAAGTGATTAGCTTGAAATAATTGTTCAGTACCTGCTCTTTGTAAATTTAATTTTTCACATATTTTTTGTGCACGATATATTTGTAATATATCGTATTCATATGCCGAGATGACGGATATGATGCTGACATATAGGAAATGTGACAAGTGCATATTGTCGTGTGGCAGCGTAATATCAAAGACGTTTTTCGAATAGACAAAAAATTATACTGATGCTCTTTAAACCACATACAACAACTGCTGTAATGCCTTTGTATATTTATGTACATTTGAGTATGTTCTTTTGTTACTCTTTGAGAGTACCTGCTCATGGTCGTCGAGTCGAGTACTTCGCTTTAAACAAAAAAAAAAAAAAGAAATAATGTTTGAGGGAAGGAGCGATCTCCAGTTTCAATGTAATGTAGAGAAGGCCAGAGTCGGTGATAAATAAAGGTTTTATATAGTTTCAAAATATTTTTTTCGTTTTATAAATGCCTAAGTCTGGAAACTTTTTGATGGACAATTCCGTTTGTTCTTATTTTTCTTTATTACCTCTTAAAATATTGGTACCTAGTTATAGTTAACCCTGTAGAGTTTAAAGAAATCTGCCCTAGAAGCATGTAGTTTCGAAATATTTTTTTCTTTTTTGTTTTATAAATAACTTTGGAAATTGTTTGATGGACAATTCCGTTAATTCTTATTTTTCTTTATTACCTCCTAAAATATAGCTAAAGATAGTTAACCCTGCATAGTTATATAAATCTTCCCTAGCAGCTTTTAGCAATCTATGTTATATAAAAATTTTACAGAAATACACTTTCTTCTTGCTTCGTCAAAAGTATAATTGTAAAGTATACAAGGTTTTACATTTCAGTAAAGCTATTACACTTTCTAACAATAAATCCAAAACCTTTAATTACCTCAGTAATTTTACAGGTTATACAATTATTAAATGCAAGTTGTTGATCAAAGGTTATTCCCAAGCCTTTAACTAATGTCCAACGTGGATAACACGGTGACAATATTATAAAGATCATAAAAAAATTATATTATTAGAAAAAGATCTGTTTTCTCTAAGGATTTGGCTTTAATTAGCGATGGCGACCAATAAATGTCATGAAAATTAGAAAGCATGGTTTTCGCATTCATAAATAATGCGTAAATACGTGGTGTTTATTACCATTTTAATTGTAATAAATGAGGAACATGAAATATTTCACCTGGGGCAAGTCGTAGAAAACAAAGGGATGGATAACCCACGAAGTGGATTTATCATGCCGAGAGAGTGAAGTAAAGCTATTTTTATATGCTTCCCCGTGGTCAGTGAACAAATATTTGCGATTTTGTGAAGGTTTCTGTCATACAATTTTAAAAATAGAAGGGCATATTCTAATAAAAAACTTAAAACCAAATAACAGTCTAGTAGATCATAAACAACAAATATTAAACAAATATGTACTTAGGTAGTACATGATAGGAGTTTACGAAAATTAACACAACAACGCAACACGACCACAATCAAGAATAAGGATACAGAACACAGAGGTGTGTTAAGTTCACACAAAATGGTGTACTTTTAACACATTATTGATAAATATTACACAAATTGAGTATATTTTATTACAAAACTAGTAATTTTAACATATTTTGTGTAAAAGTATAAATAAGCCGGAATATGTAAAAAAAATATGTAAGATTTTACACATCTACAATTATACACTGGAAAATTTCATTTACACAGCAATTTTTTTTACAGTGTATGATTGCTCAACGATATCTATTGTTTTAAATATAAAGATATTTAAGAATATTCCGAGTATGTCTGTGCAATATATATTCAACCGCAACATAAAGGGCCCTATAATAAATATAAACGACGTGAAGCAAACCAGTTTAAAAGTTTTCCGCCGATAAGAATTGATTTTGTTCCCCAAGAGAGCTACAGCGGTATTAGAGAATCTATCTAAAAAGATTTTTCAGGTAACATAGATTTGTAAGGCTTCCAAGTCCTTTGCGTTCAAGTCGTTTTTTACGGGGGGACGTACAGTAAGAAAAACGTGTTTCACTGGTGAAAAAAATACTTTGAATGTCTTGCTGTTTATATAAAGTACCATCGTTGTTTACAAAGGCATTGGTAAAGCAGATTAAGTAATTCTAAGCAAAGTTGAACGCTGCAGATATCATTAATTTGAAGAAAAAAAATGTGATATACAGGGTGATTCAGGCTTAATTGATCGAACAACAATGCTCATTTGTAATATAAACTTATTTCCTAAAACACATCGTTCCGAGAAAGAGGGCGTTGAAGTAGGAACTTTTTTCTCGTTTTTCCCTCATAACTTTTGAACCACTTATCCGATTTAAGTGAAATTACGAACACAAACACTCCTTATGATCTTCAATAAGCTTCTCAAGTTTGAACTACCTACCCCTCCTAGAAGTGTACTTCTCTTACTTTATTTCAAAACTACAAAAAAAATAATAATAATTTCAATAAAACATCTACACACCACTTTGACCTGATTAATTTCGAAATTTTTTCGTCTCCTGTTTTTTTTGACATTTGGTCTTCTTTCTGAGATATTCAAAGAAATTGGTGACAGTGTAGCGCACCAGCCGCGTAAATTTCATTTAACGTTGTAGCAACCGATGAAAACAAAACTCAGTGATTTGTGTAAACTGACGTTTTGGGCGCCGCGATAGCCGAGGTGGCTGGGAGACGACTGCTCGTGGAACCAGTCTGGATCGGCTATGTCGGTGTGGGTTCGAATCCTACTGTAGTACCATGGATGATTGTGTTCGTCGAGAGATGCACAATAAGTCTATAGGCTGCGGTGCTTCCGGGGACACTGTCGGACGGCTCTAAAAAAAAATGACGTTTGTGAAAATCATTGTCAAAAGTATTATTTA
Organism: Monochamus alternatus; assembly: GCA_037114965.1. NCBI lineage: Eukaryota > Metazoa > Arthropoda > Insecta > Coleoptera > Cerambycidae > Monochamus > Monochamus alternatus. The sequence continues at coordinate 114,833,943 of CM073426.1, forward strand.
AAGAGTGCTCTTGGTGTTAAGAAAAAATGCCAGTTTCTCATCAAGCAACCCAAATTTACCCAGTAAAATACAAACTTCGTAAAATTTTTGCTGAAAACATTGAACAAATTATCATTATTCATTTAATGTCTTTAATAGGCATCTACTTTATAATACGGTTTGAATTTCAATTAGATATTTCAATTTATCGCTGTAATCCTACGCATTGTTGTGGGACTAAAGTGTGCGGGTTAAAATTATTTATTACCGAAGTCTTATCCACTTTGCTCTACTTACTGTGAAAACTACGGCTGGGAACGATGCATATTCTCGAGGTAGTTGAAGGGGAAGAAAGGATAAGGGTTAAACTTGAATAATATTTTATATTATAAGAGAGAGAGAGGAAGAGAAAGACGAAAATATATCTCTTGATAAGAAACTTTCTATCTAATGCAAATATATTGTGTTCAAAAACTGGAAATCAACCTTTGGCAGAATATATTGCGATATTATGTCAATTTTACTTTTATGTGTCTGTCTTCCATATATACAGGGTGTTTATAGATATCATGTGCATAAGGGAGGGGATAATTCCTCGGCTTATTTCGTGATCCTATAAACATAGGTTTGCAAACGCTTCGTTATCCACCTACAGGGTGTTCAAATTTTAAGATTTTTTTAGTTTTATTTATAGTTCTTGCAATTTTTGAGATATTTAGCTCAAATTTGGAATATAGGTTACGCTGTAAGGCTTACATCACATGGTTGAGAATTTGCAGGGTGATATTTTTTTATGGTTTTGCTCTCTTTTTTCTTCCTGAACTTTTGCATACTACGAAGCTGATAGATTCTAAAATACCCATTGAATTTTCTGTATGGTAACTTGTGGTTTTTTCGTATCAGAGATCGTTTTGGAGAAAAAAAATGAAAAACGATTTTGTGTCTAGTAGGCTGTATTTGATGTAAGCCCTACAACGTAACCTATATTCCAAATTTGAGCTAAATATCTCAAAAACTGCATGACTTGCAAAAATTTGAAATTAAGCGTTTTCTTATGTTTATTTATATGTATTTTTAGTCTTGAAATAAGCCAAATAATTACCCCTTCCATTGTGTACATGATATTTAGGATCATGTATATACAGGGTAATTCAGTCATAATGTCATCAATTTTAAAAGAAGGTAGGTAGGGAAAAATGAGTATAATACGAAAACTCTATTAAAAAATATTAAATGGCTGTCAGTGACCGCTGGTGGCAATTCAACTTAGTGTCCACTTAACGCGATGTTGCCAAATTTAACTATTTTCCTATAGTATAAAAAATATTTAATATTGAAATTACAAAACTCCAACAGATCAAAATAAACCATTCACATTTCATTACATAAATAATGAAATAAAATTCGATATTAACTAGGTTAAATTATTAAGAGAGGCTGAAACGTTCTTTGTATTTAAATACAGGCAGTAATAAAAAAAATCCTCGTGCTGTCAACAAAGAACAGTTCGAGACATACCTATTCAGTGATCAACAATCCGAGTCTTGATCTACCGTTTTTAGGTCAATAACCTTGTTTTTATTGTCTACTCAATGACAAGCGCTGCAGAGCTGCAGAACCGCTAAATAATAATAGAAGCAAACAATAATTAGGAAATAATAGGAAAATATGAGAATTTTATAACAAATGCCAACCGCCAGTAATGCTTTCCGTGTGCGTCTGTATTATTCGGTACCTACTGCTCATGAGTAATGGATTTGATTCTGATTCATATTCTTTATCAAATGCGATTTGCATTATTTGGGAATATCAACTTGATTCTGCTTTCAAGAACATAGCTAAAGGATGTAAAAAATAGGTATGTTTTTGTTTTATCAAAAATTATTACTTTATAAAATGTTGCGGTGCTTTCTGAACTTACATTACAAGGGCATGATGAATGAATTTTAGGTCAGAACTTGACAAAACGCTTCATGAATACCTTAAAAATACAACAATTTTTAAAGGTACATCTAAGAATATACAAAATCCATAGATTTTAGATTACATACAAGAAGTTTATCATTAGAAAGGAATCTATCGCTTCAGTACCGAACATACTGTATTATAACGTATATGATCCTGAGTGGCAACGCTGCTGGACTTCTATATAGCTTCAATACTCGTACGCCTCATCAGAAAATTTGCAGCGTTAATGACTGAATCACCCTGTATATACCTATCCATTTTTTGTACTTCTTGTTCAACAAATTAGGTGATCACATTGAATCATTGTTTCTAAATATAATTTTGCTTTGAGAAAAAAATTGCCTTTGTCGTCGTCATTCTTCGGTCCTGATTTCCAATCGATATTGGACGTAATATCCCAAGGGAAAGTAAAGTCTTTATTAAATTCGGAGGCACCTAATAACTTCACAACAATGCTATTTCAAAAATAACTCTTTATTGCACAACAATAATCAAAGATAGATGGCACAAAGATTAATTTGAATGCGTCCCAGAGCGTCGCAATATGGGCCCCTGCGATCCCTACGTTAGATTTATAGCCGTACCAGAATTGGAATGACGGTATTATCCTCTTGAGTGTATGGAAATTGTTTTATCCACAATAGAATGGAGATAAGCCCAGCCGCTGACATTTTGCAATCAAATGTTTGAAAGCTATTACACAAACACCAGTTGTATACTTGTCGTTCTCAATCGATGAACGTCCGACTGCATGGGATCACCCACGACAAGGTTAATGTGACAGTCTGCCACATTTCAATAAGTTTATACGCCTGATGCGTCAGCTGGTTTGGCTTTATTTGCGGTATTATCTTATACAACACAGCGGCGTTTATAAATAGCTGGTATTGAACTAATAATAATGGCGATTTGAACATTGTATTTTTTTGTGCAAATACAGTCATTGTGTCATTAATTTTAGTAGAATAGGGAAAAATGAATATGATACGAATACGCGATTAAAATAATTTTAAATCCTTACATACATATTTATTCCGAAAAAAATATTTTTAAACCATTATGTAAACCTCCTTTTTAGACTGTCACCGACCGCTGACGACAGGTCAATTCGTTGCCGACCTGACGCGACGTTGCCAAATTTAAATATTTTTCTAGTACTTATTGTAATGTTAAAATGTGTAATTAATGCTATAAATATTTTTTTAATTTTCAACATAACGAATACTTAATATTGAAATTACCAAACTCCAACTGATCAAATAATAAACCATTTCATTACATATAACTAGTGGGATAAACAAGAAACAATACTTACTAGATTCAATTATTAACAGAGGCTGACACGTTTTTCGTATTTAAATACTGACAGTACAAAAAACCCACGTACTGTCAATGAACGCTCAATGGTACAGTATTGTAAGCGAAATTATTATTCAATTTAAAGTATTATGGCACATTTAACTGTTACTCAAAGAACTGAAATATTAATTCTTATCGGATGCGGGAATATGACTAGAACTCAGCAGGAAGTTTACGATTTATTTAATGAAAAATATCCAGATCGCCTATCAACAGTCAGTAAGGTAGAGTCTAAATTTAGAGAAACTGGCAATGTTGTATATATTCCAAAACCTGGACGTCTAAGCATTAATGAAAATCAGAAACAGAACATTTTGATAAGTATGGTGGATAATCCTCATAATTCTTCACGATTGGTTGCATTAAACAATGACACTAGTCAGAGCACAGTGCTACGTATCTTGAGGAAGGAAAAATATCATCCCTACAAAATTCAACTTGTGCAGGAACTCAATGAAGATGATCCCGATCTCCGCTTACACTTTTGCGAAATTCTAATGGATTTATGTCAAGGAAATAGAAATTTACACCGGCAAATACTTTTTTCAGATGAGGCCACATTTTGCCTGAATGGTACAGTAAACCGTCAAACTTGCAGATATTGGAGTCGGGAAAATCCTCATTGGATGACAGAGGCACATACCCAACACCCTCAGAAATTAAATGAGTGGGCTGGAATAGTTGACGACAGAATAGTAGGGCCTTTCTTCTTTGAAGGAACCCTTACAGGACAAAGATATTTAGAGTTTCTAGAAAATGACCTTGTTCCAGCCCTTGCAGTAATTTTTCCTAACGATAATGACCCTGATATTCCTGACGATACCTTATGGTTTCAGCAAGACGGTGCACCTCCGCACTATGCGCGCCCTGTACGAGATTTTTTGGACAACTGTTTTCCTGGGAGGTGGATCGGCAGACGTGGACCGATAGAATGGCTTGCAAGATCGCCAGATCTTACACCTCTTGACTATTTTTTATGGGGATACTTGAAGTCAAAAGTGTACATTAATAAACCACGTAATTTAGAAGAACTTCAAAATCGCATTCGGAGCGAAATACCTCAGAATTGTTACTTTTTTATGGATAAAATTTACGTTTTCTAACATTCAATCGTCATTTACTCGAAAACTTTTCTATGTAAGAGGGCAAAATTTTGGTACTGTCTGATAGAGAATTAAACGATCTTTCAGAATCAAGGAAAAAAATATGGTGTTGCCATTTAAAAAAAAATCGATGACGCCATTACTCGAAAACAAATGACATTTGAAAATCGCATTTTATGCTAAAATATGTATTATTTAAATTAAAAATCGACTTGTTCGAGGATTTTTCCCAGAAAATAATTGTTTCGTTTTTATTGAATTTATTCCATACTTTTGGCGCATACTGTATAGATGGGTCCAGAGATACCGATAGCAGGTCTGCTCCGCATAGCCTAGCTCCAGAATAACAAGGGCAGATCAAAAAATCTCAGCTAAAATTAGAGATGTCCACTTTTATTCTGTTACTGGCAGTGACCAGTCACCAAGGTCAGGGCATAACAACCTGAAAATCACTGTGAAGTAGATTTTTTAGATTTATACCCTTCTGATTTTCGCTCCAGGAATGCAATCAAAGTTAAGTATTTTTTAATATCGATATTCTTCTTGAGTTAAATTTCTGCTCTTATCAATGAGCAATAGCACCAAAGGGATGAAGGCTTCTGTGTTTTGCTTAGTTCGTTACTTTCTTGTTAGTTATGTTAAAAATCTTTTTATCTCTACACCGTTTTTCATAGCGATCAAATACTGGTTTGTGTTTCCAACGACTACTTGATCTTTCCACCGCTAATATGATTTTTAGGTGGTATTTCTTTTGAGACTCTTTAGGACGACATTGCTTATAACTTTCTAGCGGGAATTAATACAAAAAATGTATCTAATAAGAGTTTTTTAAAAAGAATTGGGTATGTTTCTGGAAAAAATATAATTGATGACGTCATTAGTCGTTTCTGTCAAATCCCAAAGATATTACTTTCGATTGAAAATAAAGCTTACCTCATCCCATTTAACGTATCTCAAATTTTATTTACATTTTTGGCATTTTGTCGAGTTTGAGATGCCGTTTACTATTTTGAATACAATTTTTTCAAAGTTATAGTACAAAAATGCGTAGCTGAATTCGATTCCTTGAATCGATTTACTGAGATGAATGTTTATTGAAAGTAATTATTATTTATTTATTTATTGTAACAATCAACAGACCAATACGGTCCAATTACAGATTGTGTTTAGCGTCAAACGCCTATAAAAAGACAAATTAAAAGTAAAAAAGTAAAAGTAAAAAAAATGCAAAGAATAACTTAACTAAACTAAACTAAAAAATAGATCATAACCAAACAAGCTAGTCTAGCCTAATTTACAAATATATATTATTTTGCAGAGCATTTTTCAATTTATGTAAAAATACATTAAAGTTATCAGCAAATATATCACAATTTGTCTGCAAAGTATTATAGTTTAAGCACATACTAACTATGGGTGACCTTAATTCATAATTTGTTCTGGCTATTTGGCAATAAAATGTTCTGTAGTATCGAGTTTTTTGAAAGGGTACACTAATATTAATTTTACTTAACATGAATTGATCTTTTATGTCGTAATGTATAAGTTTATAGAGATATAATATTCCTTAGACAATCCGTCTAGTATGTAATGTTTGCAAATTATTATTTTTTAGCATTTGATGGTAGCAGTTATGCGTTGCATTATATTGTCCAGTCATTCTGTATGCTAAATGTTTCATAAATCTTTTTTGCACATTTTCAGTCATTTGCATATACTTAACATCAAATGGGTTCCATACAATTGCGCAATATTCAAGTTTTGACCTAAAATAACCATTATATAACATTATCAACGTTTTATTATTTATAAAGTTTTGATAATTTCTTAGTACAAATCCTAAATTTTTAATAGCCATATTAACTGTATTTATGACGTGCCTATTAAACGATAATTTTGTGTCAAAAATTACACCCAAGTCTTTCACTTCCTCCACTACATCCAGACAAATACCACTGATATTATACTTAAACACTGAACTGTAGCGTGTACGTCATTTGTTTACATTTCTTGATATTAAAAAATAATTTATTCTTTTAGAACCAATTATAAATATTATCTAAATCATTTTGTAGCAATTTACAATCATCAGCGTTCCTTATTCTTTGTATATTTAGTATTAGAGCTACGCACGACATCAACTATGTCATTCACAAATAACAGGAAAAGTAGTGGACCGAGGTTAGAACCCTGTGGGACACCTGAAGTAGCTATATAAGAATACGATGTAAAATTATTTATTGTCACATGTTGTTTCCTGTTTCTTATATATGAGTTTATTAGATGCAGTATATTTTCAGAAAAAGAATACGTTTTTAATCTTTCCAATAATCTGTCATGGTCGACCTTGTCGAACGCTTTTGCAAAGTCCGTATAACCGTATATAACTAGTTTATTTGAGAAGAAATTCTCTATGAATGGATTCTAAAAGGATTTTCGTAAAGTGATCTAATCATCGGCAAGTGCTCCTCTTTAATATCGCAAAGTGCAGAAAAAGTTTGGAATAGCTGCTGTCGGACATAATCTTTTAGTTTCGCCAGTCAGTTACGTTTAGCAAGTGGTTTCCACGGCCCACGGATGGATAGTTTTTGTTGATAGTCTGAGGATGAGGATGAATGGGGGACGGCAGCAGGGCAAAGTACGAGTTAGAGTGCTATAAAGTTAGAATGTAATCATGGGATTTATGGGGGAATTTAGGGGATGCGATGAAGAACTCAAAGAGCTGTAAACAATATGATTACTACTTGGGAGAGAATAGGGTTTGTTGGAGTTTTTTTCGCAGTGGGTAGAGAGAATTAAGTTCTATTGTGCGCTGTTGGTGAGAAAACTCGTCTAGGGATAATTTGAGTTCAACAAAGATTGCCGTATTCACGCCGGTTGTTATAAGAACGACAATGCAAGAAAGAATACTTTTATGCGGCAAATTGAAACAAAATAAAACTTTGCAATAGCTGTTTTTATAAAAAATCTCTTGTTGTAGACCTACTGTTCATAATTCAGGAAACTTAAAATTCTAGAAATTAACTGTTATTTATTTTTAGATTTTTAAATGTGCAAGAAATTTGGATTTCAGAGTATTTCAGAACGTAGGGTTAGAGATAATGATGCCTTCAACTTTAGGATAAAATTTGTGATATTATTTATTTTTATCACTTTTTTGGTTTCAGTGCAATTTTTCCAACATTTTCAAACCACCAATTTTGAAAGGAAAAACTAGTAGAAAAATCATATTTCTATATTTCGACATTTTCAGGGACGGTGAAGATACATTTTAATCTAATATTTTTATAAAATGACTGCATCAGTTACATAATATTCCTTGACTAGTTTCCTAATAGGATCATTTAGCATTTTTTTATTACATTTTCTGAATGATTTTATAATTTTAGTGCGATATGAAAAATATATAATTTTCTGACGTCTCTAAAAAGCAAGCAATGAAGCGCAACATATTTATTGGCCGAAAAAACAATAAATATGTGTTGTAAGTATAATAAGATTTATAATAAAATCAGTTATACAAAAAACAACAAAATGCGTCAGAAAAGTGACATTTTTAATTCTAATACAACAATATACTATATATTATGTAGAATATATTCTTGATTTCTAGTTTAGTTAAGATTAAATTCTTTGGTACTTATACTACTATATAAGTCGAGTTTATAGATTGCTTAATTTTTGGTTTTACATGGTGACCCAATAAAAGAAATCGAATTACTAAATTCTAATAAAGTTACTGAAGTTAGTATGCAATTTAAATTTGAATAATGAGATTAATACATCGGCTTCATTATCCTTAAGTTATTGTGTGAAATTTTGGTTCTCCTTTACTTAGAAGACAATTGTAAATTTCTCATTTAATTTAAACACAAGCTGCACTACATTCATTAGTAACTTTCTCGTGGCGATCTTAAATATAATAATTTTTTTGACATTTTATATTTTTATATAAAATTTTAAATACTAAAGTAAAAAAGATAAGTGTTTACGCACCCTCTATAATTAGTAACAAAGCTTAATCTTAAATTATCTAAAATTTAAAAAGGTTGGCTAATAGCGATATAACAAAACAACATAATAAATACATATTTTTCTTAGTTACTTAAGTACCTATCTACATTATTTGGAAAACCTAGCTGCTATTAGCTATTAACGATTTCATTTTAGAACTTACCGTTACATTTTTACACCTCTCATGTCAGTATTTACAAATTGGTGATTTGTATTAAAATAGTTCATTATCATAATTAAGTCAAACATGGGATTAGACGAATATGCTTTTAAAATAGTAAGTTGTGAATTTTAAAAGTAATTAGTTTTTGCTCATCTGTCGGACGAGTAAGTATTTCATAAAAATTAGACAATTGGGCAATTAGTTATTTTGAGGTTTGAACAAATTACTCTATTGTTTTGGAACAAGAAGAATTGTAAGAAACACTATTTAAAAGCAATGTAGCTGGTAGAAATTAAATAACAGAATTGTCCGTTTCCCATCTACTCTTCGTCTTTTGTATGATTTTTACTTATTGACCCTTTTAAACCCTCAAAACTTTTTCTCTTCACCACTTTCTGTGTCATACCCTTACAAGGTTTACTCCATTTGCCTTGCTCTAAGTAGGTTATCAAATTTCTCGACGGGACTATATTAATATTGTTCACAATTTCCCCTTTCTTGTCTTGTGACTAAAATGGTCTAAAATAATGCCTCCATTAGATCTCAAAAAGTGACGTCTGGAATGAATTATTAGTAATATTAATTTAACAACAACATCGCAAAGTACCAGAAACACGTCTAATACGTTTGAGTATACAAGGTGAGTCATTAGTAATGGTACATAGCTTAAGAGCAGATTTTTAACGTCAAAATAAAGCGATTGAATCCAACATGCATTATTTAATTGTCGCTCCTTTTCATTATACAAGGTGTTAAAGTTGAAAATAAAGTTTTCGATTTGTTGCTATATTTTCAGAACGTATGGACCGATTGTTTTGAAAATTTGAGCTGGTAATTACGAATATATGAATAGTGCCGATTAGAAGGCACTAGTTATACTGTACATGAATATTAAAATATGTCTTACTCTTTGAATTTTACACTTGAATTTTTTAATAAAAAATTATTGAACTACCTTCAATTTTAAACAAAAAAGGTATACCTGTTACAAATCGATAAACTCAACCGCTTTCGAGAAACAGACGATTTGAGTTTTTAGATTCGACGGGAATTAAATTAGAAAATTAGGGAGTCTTAAGTATCAAAACTCAATTAACAATAAGACGAACACTACAACAACTGAAAATTGTATTATGCATATTTTAACAAATTATTAATCATAAAAGATTCTCGAAGTGACCACCAGCGACTTCAATGCACTTTCATAGTCTTTTATTTAAATTTTGTCTGACGTTGAATAAAGTTCTATGTTGCTTGATAATATTAACCGATTCTTGTATATTTTGCCACAGTCGTTCTTTTGTAAACTAAAGATTTAATATAGCCCCAAAAGTAAAAATCCAGCGGATTTAAATTAGGGCTATGTGCAAGCCAAGGAACTTCGCTGCCGCGTCCAATCCAACGGTGCGAAAATTTTCTGTTAAGATATTCTCTTACTCGTTGGGAGTAGTGTGCAGGTGCACCATCATGCGAATACCAGAAGTTCTGCCGTAAATTTAAGGCGATATCTTCAAGAAGCAGTGGCAAGTCTAATTAGAAAATTTAAATAATTTTCTTCGTTAAATGGACGTGGTATACTCGCGACAAGAATTCAGACGACTTACGTCATACGAACAAATGAATAATTCATTATATTTTCATCAAAATATTTAAGAAACTGCAACTGATAGTAATAAAACTATGTACTACACTAAAAGTTGGCATTATATATTGCACTAAATTGCAAAAAATGATTGTTTTTAAGGCGACCAAATATCGAAAATTACGTTGACAATAAAAACAAATGTGTAACGTCAGCTGTGACGTAAGACGTCTGAATTCTTGACGCGAGTATAGTACGAACGACCCCACAATATTATCGGAGAGAATTTCTCAGCAAATATTGGAGAACTCTTGCTATGCTGAAAATGTACTTCTCTTGGCAGATGAGAATTTTCTAGTTCCCAAGAATAACTATTTCTCCAATTAAAAATACCTCGTCGGGTAAATGTGGCTTCGTTCATAAATAATATTTTATTATAAAATGTTGGGTCATCATTTTGTTGGTGAATAAACTGTGCAAACCGTTACCTAACTAGAGGATCTTGTGGCGTTAAATGTTGAATTGGAGTAAAATGATAAGGATACAATTTTTCTTTGTGTATTGAGTGTTCTGCTAACGGAAGATTGATGCCATTAGCTGCCAAAATACCCTTTCTTTTTAGAAATAGTTAAAAAATTCAAAAGTGTAAAATAAGACATATTTTTACATCAACAGTACAGTATAGTCGTGACGTCAACACTGTTTACATATTCGTAATTGCCACCTCAAAAAACATTACAAATTATCAAAATTATCAAAAAAATCGATCCATACGTTCTTAAAATACAGGGTGTCTCATAATTAGCTGCCAACTCTGAACAGGCCGATTCTATGATCAAAACTAAGTAAAAAAGTTCATATGAACATGGGTCCGGAAATGCTTCCTAAGGGCACATGGACCCATTGAAGAGGGAGGAATGAAAATAATTTTTTTGCAATATCTCTCAATCGCGTTGTGATAAATGAATAAAATTTGGTATACACAGCTAAATCTTGATGAGCAATTTGATGGATTTATTTCCACAAGGTCCATTGGAGTGGGTACGGGGGGCTCTTGGTATGTTGCGTGTGTAACTTTTTCATCTTTGACTTTTTAACAAATTGGACAAACTTCCGTTTTCCCGAATTGTTTTACGTTAAAAAGGTACTCTTGTTTCAAATCGTGATCTTTAACGGTTTCTGAGAAAATCGCTCTTGAATTAATCCCACTGTATTCTTATGTCAAAGTATCGTCAACCAAATTGCCAATTTAATAGTTCTAACTGAAAAAAATGGAAGAGTTTACGGGACAAGAGTTAATTGATATGATATTTATTTATGGCTTTTGCGATGGTAATGCTGCAGCGGCAGAGCGGGAGTACGGGAGAAGGTTTCGAAACCGAAGGCTGCCATCAAGGAGGACATTCCCAACGGTATTCCGCAAATTAGCTACAACCGCCACTTTTCGAAAGCCACCGGGTCAAGGACGTCGCAGGAATAATAGGGAACCGGAGGTCCTTGGTCCTTGACGCTATTGAACAAGATCCTACGACTACCATACGGAACATTTCAAGGCAAATAAATGTTCCTCGGCCAACGGTACTACATATCTTAAAGATTTCCTTAACATAATTGATTAGATGTGCTACTAACAATTTAGGTTCGAAGAATATTAAAGCGACAAGGTCTACATGCATATCACTATCGATGTGTACATGGGTTGATACCAGAAGATTTTGCGCCACGTATGCAATTTTGTCGCTGGACAACGAGCAAGCTTCCAATATTTTGTGGTGTGACGAAGCTACTTTTACCCGAAATGGAAAATTAAATTTTCATAATTCTCATTATTGGGAAGAATAGACCCACATATTGTTCGGAGAACAAACTTCCAGCAATGGTTTTCCATAAATTTAGGGCGGGAATAATTCACGACTCTCTAATTGGACCTATTGAAATTCCACAACGTCTCAATTCAAATCGTTATTTATCCATCTTATAATCCCTTCGAAAAGTGACGGTTGCAGCTAAATTGCGGAATATAGTGTGGAATGTCCTCCTTGATGTCAGCCTTCTGTTTGGAAACCTTCTGCCGTACTCGCGTTCTGCCGCGCAGCGTTACCATCGCAAAAGCCATAAACAAATCATCATATCATAATTGTTCTACATCAATAATGTGTATTAGTGATTAAGTGTTAAACTATTATTATTATTTTTTTGTTTAAATTACTATGAAATTGACCAAAGTGGGATTAATTCAAGAGCAATTTTCTCAGAAACAAGATAACAATTTGAAACAAGAGTACCTTTTTAACGTAAAACAGTTCGGAAAAAAGGAATTTGCTCTCGTACTCGCGTTCTGACGCTGCAGCATTACCATCGCAAAAGCCATAAATAAATATCATATCAACTAACTCTTGTCCCGTAAACTATACCATTTTTTTCACTTAGAACTATTAAATTGGCAATCGGGTTGACAATACTTTGACAAGAATACCTTGATAATTTTGTTTAAATTACTATGAAATTGACGAAAGTGGGATTAATTCAAAAGCGATTTTCTCAGAAACCGTTAAAGATAACGATTTGAAACAAGAGTACCTTTTCAACGTAAAACAGTTCGTGAAAACGGAATTTGCTATCCAATTTGTTAAAAAGTCAAAGATGAAAAAGTTACACACGCAAAATACCAAGGGCCCCCCGTACCCACCCCAATGGACCTTGTGGAAATAAATGGACTAGTCCATCAAATTGCTCATCAAAATTTAGCTGTGTATACCAAATTTCATTCATTTATCACAACGCAATTGAGAGATATTGCAAAAAAATTATTTCCATTCCTCTCTCTTTAATAGGTCCCTGTGCCCTTAGGTAGCATTTCCGGACCCATGTTCATATGAACTTTTTTACTTACTTTTGATCATAGAATCGGCCTGTTCAGGGTTGGCAGCTAATTATTAGACACCCTGTATAGCAAAAAATCGAAAACATTTTTTCAAATTTAACACCCTGTAAAATGAAAAGGAGCAACAATTGAATAAGGCATTTGGGGCTCAATCGGTTTGTATGCTGTATATGAAATGTCAGGGGAGTACATTTATTAACAAACTGTAATTCTTTCTCATATCGACGAAAAACGCAATACCCAAAGGTTTCAGTACATCGATTTTTGTTTTTTATATCCTCATGTGATTTTTATAATGAGCTTATCCAATATAAGAAAGCCTGGGCTCACGACAGCCGAATTAGTGTGATCGATCATAAGATGGATCATTTTATTTTGTTATATAAAGGATAATTTAATATTTCAAACTCTGACTGTTTTCTTCTTTAGGATATTAATCTATTATACTGTCAGTTGCCCTTTCTATATATTTCATACAGGGTATCCGAGGTTAGATTGCCATAACTTCAGTTTAAAATAGATAAAGTATAAATGAACAAAAACAGTTAAATTGTACAATTACACAACGTGGCAACGACAGGAATATACGAACTAGTTCGCTGCATCAGCTGAGCGCGTTTGCGGATTACCTACCACACGCCAGCTTGTTTTTTAGATGACAAAATATCCAAAACTAATCAACTATTATGAAAATTAATTAATTTAATTTAGACAATTGTTCTGCAATTTTATTTTTGAACAGAGAAGGTAGAATTAATATTTTTTTTAATATTAGGATACTGTTTTAAGTGTTTAAATTTTGTAATTTTTAAATGTTTAAAATAGTAATATAACTTAAACCAAATAGGAATTTGAAACATAAGTACTAAAAAATTCTAAGAAAATTTGCGTCAGAGAAATAATCATACTTATGTACAAACAAATATTAATAATTTAAGTACCTACTTACCGAAACTCAAAATACAGTACCTTTTTTAAATACCTAACTAACATAACATAATTACAGACATATGTTCAAAATGTCTACCTCACGACACCTTCAATTTTCGTCCATTCGCTGGAAAATACCCAAATTTGTTCTTATTTTATGGACAGCGGCAAAAATCCGTTATCGCTAGTTTCTCTGTTTCCACTTCGGTGACATGGTCTTCATGTGTCCCCATAAAAAAATCTAATGGATTTAACTCAGGTGGCCAACCGACGTAGACCGTTCTTGTCTATCCAGCCATTTTCAAAAATATGATTGGGATACTGAACTACGTGTCGATATGCGTGTGTCGGTTCCCCGTTGTACAAAATCAAAATCAAATATTTGGTCTTACAACCAAAGATATATCGAGCAGTTTTGGTAGAATGTTTTCCAAGAAAGTCAAATATCCCTTTCCCATCAGTCTAATTCGCAAGACAAAAGGTTCTATTAGATGATCTCCTATGATGCCACACCAAACATCCATCGAAAAAGTGAGACACTTTTCGAGTCATATCTCATGTACTACGTCTTGTATCCCATTAGGTAATATCTAAAATATGGTCCTCCGTATTCACATCGATCCGAATCATGATTTTTAAGACGAGGTACAATGCTACCAGTATCAAGAAGACGCTGAAATACTTCAACGAATGTCCTGTTAAGGAGGGCGCCCATTGAATCCACGCAGCCCGTCGCAGCACGGCACAGCGCGGCCGACAGTTTTGCAGCCACCGCCCATTGCTTCGGCATGACCCAGACCGGCACTTTTTGCCCTATCGAGAATACGAAGCGGTGCCGAGCTGAGCGTGCGGCGCCGAGCTGAACGGCTCCGATTCAGTGGGCGCTACTCCATTTGATTTCAAGCATATCAAAATCTGTCGGCCGCGCTGTGCCGATTCAGTGAGCGTCCTGCTTTAGACAGCCGCCGTGGGGGGAAACAATGTAAATAAATATGTCGTGTTCTCCATAAATTAATAACGTGATAATCACGTATGATAAACATTTTAACAAACAAATAAAAATTAAAGGAATAGTGGCACTTCCCACAAGCAACAAATACCTTAACACTTCTCAGTTCAGATACCAACTGACCTGTACTCCTGGCCGATCTAAGAGTATATTATGGTGCTGTTGCTACATTCCGCGATATTGTTTTGTTAAAATGAATGAAGTTGTGAACAATGCATTTTATGGTCACTTAACGAACAAAATTATATTCGTATGCCTTAATAAACTGAATGTTTACATATGAAATTGGATTGGATTTGTTATTTTTTTTATCGAAAATTTGTTAATCTTAATGTATACTATCGCCTGTTAAGTTTATGACCTTTAACATTATGTATATATTTTCATTTGTGACTTTGTAAATTATAATGTATCACTCGTTGCAGTGTGATATTATGAGATCATGGAAAAACCATCCCATTTTTTTTGTTATTACGAACTTTTTTAATTATTAAAACTTCCACGCTTTGCAGAACAGTAATGAATGAGCATACCCCTTATCTCGTTAGTGCCTTGCTGTTGATTGAATTATATGCTGCTGAAAAAAGTACGTGAAAGCTTAGAACTGATCATCACTGACGTATTTTGTTATTAAAGCTTTTTATACGCAAGTGTCACAACGACAAAGTATTGAAACTAATCCTACTAACTATTCATTATTCATTTTGAAACTAATATTTGCATTTCTGACGTATTTAAAAATCTTAATATCAAGAATTTAAAATGCTGCTTCTCTCTTATGATTATATAATTTCATCCCAACATATCTCGTTATGCAGCGTTAGGCTATCGATTTTACACTAACACTTAATTTACAGAGCCTTGATATGCTAGAGTTTTGATAATACTGACATAAAGACGCGACCAGAATTTTAATTTAATTCGATAACTCCAAATAGAGAACTAATTTCATATTACTTCGAAAAAAATAATTGTTTGAAAAATTGTTTTACTTGAAATATACAGAGCATATGAAAGTGGCGTTGAAAAATACAAAGTGTTAATAAAACACGAATATATGAAATTGTGTCAAGAAGGAAGTAGTTTTTATCACCTTCACCTTTAAAAAAAAATAGATGTCCATTCCTGGATACATCTCGACCTTATGATTCCCCGAACGATATTTTTTTTTTGTAATAGGTTCCTGTCATTTCAGTTATCTAGTTGTCAGCCGTTATTACCAGTTTATTTAATTGATATTTATCATTCTTATATTAGCCGAAGTTTTGACATTGTTATAAGTTTATAAAAAACCGCAGAAACTTGATTTCAGCACTTACTTTTAAAGTGTTCTAACTTCTTAGGGGCTCCGAAAATTATTTTTTTACATGAAACACCTCTAAAATCGGATAAAGAATTCACTGTTTCATTTTCCTCAACCATTTTTGAAGCACCCTGTAGATATAACCAATGTCATTTACACACGTTAAACCATTTGTCATCTTGTCGTGAGGTTTCTCTTAGTTATTGAAGGTATAACTGTGTTTTACTTTTGTGTTTAGAAAATATATTTTCTACTAAATAGTTGCATATATGATTAGAAATTAGTATAGATATTTTTATGTAATATGTTCTAAGGTAAATATTTTTCTTGTCACTGAAATTTCCATACTATTAATTCTTATCTTATAATCTTATATTTTTTTGTGAAACGAACGGTATTAGAATAATATATTATATTAGAATAATGACTGAAAAATTACAGATTTACAAATAAAACAGAAGGTATGGTTTCTTTTAAATACAATTATTGCAGTTTCTAACATATTCAGTGGTATAATTAATTGATTCTTTTTGTACAAATTGTAAGGATTTTTTACGTCTTTATATGGTGTAGTGATCATTTAAATATATAACTAGACATTTGCATACTATATCCTGTACCTTAAAAATCAACCTCATCATGTTTATCATTTCCAGTTAATTTTGGGACACTCTGTATATGTTGCCGTACTAAATTACTCTTTAGTTCATTTCATTTTAGTATTGTGATAGTACACTTGCTTTTTTATAAAAATAATATTTTTTAAATAGTATGTGTGTATACAGTGTGTCCATAAAGTAATGGTCAATATAGCATACAGAGGGAGTCAAAATAATATAAGTAGTTAGGTACATGCTGCTGCAATAATAATGGCACTCCCTCAAAACAATTTTTGAACTTCTAGAAGTTCTGAGTAGAAATTTTATAAAAATCTCTATTGGTCAGTGAAACTACTAAGGACTAACGTTAAAAGATGAAAGTAGATTTCATTACAAAAACGTCAGCAGTTCAAAAGAAATCGCAAATTTCATTTCAAAGTGTGTCATTATTACTGCAAGTAAAAAGTTAAATATTAAATTTGTCATAATTTCCAAACCGTTACCTTGGCAATCTCGAAATTTGGGCAATAGTAGTAATACAACTTTTACTGTTTAAATTGAAATTAGACCTGCTTTATTATACAGATACGGTCAAAATGGTCATAAAATTTATAAAACTTTTATGCTGTTGCCAAATTTGACATTTTGCATTTGCAGTTCGTTTCCTCTGTCAATTTGCTGTAAAAAATTATATGTTTTTTTGTTCGATATATTTTACTATTTAATGGTGTATGCAATAATAATGAAGTTAGCATTTCTAGGCAAAAAAATATAAATGACCACAACATTTTGCTTCGTGTGCAATGGAGGTGTTTAGACCTTTTTAGAAAATAATATCTTGAGGATTTCAGTGCCTCTAAAATTTGGGAATAACAATTTGGGTCAAACAATTTGTCAAGTTCATTATGTATCCAACTTTTTCTAGTATGTCTGAATCATCCTGTAAATAATATCAACAAAACAGATTCTCGTGTAGCAATTTGATCGACGCACAGCGAATAGCAAATTCTAGTGAAGGAATGCAACAATGTTAAATTGGATGGCAATAAACTTCATAATTGCTTGCATAGTTATGATATATGAGCTGGTAAAGTGCAGAAATGAACAAAGCTTCCGTCCAGAAGTGCCGGAAAAACTATCAATAACGCACCCATTCCACAAGTCCGGATAAAATATAAAAGATTTTACGAGCGAAAAGGTCGACATCTCTATTTAACAAGAGCGGCCGCCGCGTGTGTGTTACGAGCTCGCTAAAAAATTTTAAGGGTATCGTCACTTTTATTAGCTTCTATAGCAGCGTAATGTTCCGGCACAAAAAACGTGAATGTTGTTAAGTGTACACTGGCGGAACTTGTACTAAATTCCTGAAATACCTTAGGGAAGAGTTACGGCTACTGAGATTACCAAATCGTGCGTACACTTTAGAAGAGGTAAACTGTAAAGGAAGAAACGTGAATGGATATTTTCATTAGGGAGTACTTGAATATTTTCATTAGCAAGTAACTATTGTTGTTGCAGAAGATTATATCGACGACTGCTTATCGATTAAGATTAACATTTCTCAAAAAATCCTGACTAACCAAGAACAGCAGCCTAATACTCGCAGAAAAAACACAACTTAAGTATTAAATAATTACGACCAAATAATTTTTTTTGTTGGCTTTGACAACTTCATTATTGGTGTCCAATTGTGTGTCACACGTTCAGTTTTAGTGAAAAAGAAATCGAAGACATCGTGCAAAGCGTTGTCAATTCCCTAGTTCTCAAGACAAACACGGGCAAAGTTAAGCCAAACTTGAAGCAGCTTAATGTAAAAATAGCAGCAATTAATAAGTTATTCTAACATATTTCGAATATCTTTCAAAACTTATACCAAGCGTTCATCGCTTTGGGTATATTATTCTATGCTATATTCAGTTATATCAATGAAGATAAATACGGACATTAGAAAGTATGTCGAATTGATTGGGTTTCTAAAAAAAATCGGAAGGATTTGGGTAAAAAGGGTTTAAGATTTTAACAAAAAAAAAAAACATAACTCAATTTTTGCTGGAAGTCGACGATAGAACTCATTTTCTCAAATCTGCATCTACAAAATGTTAAAGATGAAGGACAATGCATTCATATTATTATTCCGTTTACTAAAACAAAAATATCACGAGATTTTTCACACATACGGAAACATTGAATAAATAAATAAGGTGGAAATCATTAGAAGATGTTTAAGGAAGCTCATCTATGACGTTTTTTGAAACATTCTCGGTCGAATTCTATTTGATTCTCGAGACCGCCGAAAACTTCTAGAACCCTGAGAACCTATATAAGCGGATCGGTTTCGCCGCTGGAGTCGGTTTATATTGGGCAATCAAACGCGAATTACCGAAACGTCAAAGTAAAGCATTTGACAATTGTGAATTTGTTGAAGGATATTTCTTGTGTAATCAAGAGTGACAATAAAGTCTGTTTGTCTACGTGACATGTTTCCATGCTACGGCAATTTCGAGGAACATATAGCGATGAGGACAAGCCACACAGATCATACTCGATTTTTTGTGGGGTACAGAAATGGAAAATGAATCAAGCAGACAGTTGGCATTAATACTTTTGGGAAAATGCCATGTAATATAGCATTGTTCTTGGGTTGTCCAAATCCTGAACTACATACTAGATATTGTTTTCGTAGATCTGCGTTGTTGCTTGCAGATTCGGGAATCGATTTATTAGCTTTTAAGAGGCATGGCGATTGGCGCTCTAACTTAGTGGCAAAAAGTTACATATAATATTCCAAAGAAAACCAGAAGAAAGTGGCCTCTAATATTTTGGGTAACCTTTCAGGTATTGATGACCCTTCACCAAGTTCACTCGCTAAATAAACTTCTAAAAATACAGCCCACTTATCTGCTGGAATTAATTTAAGAAATAGTTCAGTAATTTGTAATTAATGTTTACAATAAATAAATGTTGTTGAATTTTTTATAGTAGTGACGAGCTTTATTTTTGTTTATTTTTGACTTAAAATGTGCGTATTATTATGAATTCATAGAGATTGTTATTATAAAGTCCATAATGGCAAGAGGATGCTAAACGTGTCATAATGATACCGTCGTAATTAATAATTTACTGATACTGATTTTTCATAAAAAATGTATAAAACTGTTATCTTTAATGTATTTTGCTTATACTTTTTAATATTTTTTATGGGAAATTTGAGAATGCATTTTGAAATGCACTGTGAAATCGCCAAAGATCCATCACTGCCTTCATAAGCTTTTAATTTACAAAATACTGAAGCAGCTATACATACCTACTTTATATATATATATATATATATATATATATATATATATATATATATATATATATATATATATATATATATAAGGTGTAACAGTAGTAAGTATTCAAAAATTGCGAAAACCGTAAAACTTTTGTCAGTGGAGGCTCCTAAGGGAGATACACTCTTTTAAAGGGGTGACCTCGGAAACAACTTTTAATGCGTAACATCAAAACGGTTCAACATTAAGTCACGAAATTTTTGCTGAGATATTAACATTGACGTGCTTAATAAGTTTCATAAAATATATTTCAAAATTTTCTACAGGGGTGTGAGAAAATGCAAGGCTCTGAGAAAAATTTATTCATATCTTTTTTGTAGTTAATTTTTTCTTATTTCTGACTCGAAAATATTGAAATTTGAGGTATTTAACATAAAAAAGGTACTCTTGTTGAATTTCAATAAAATCTACCGTTTTTCAGTAAAATCGATTTCAATCATTCCTAACGTGCCCCACATTCAACATCCATTACATAGCCAAATAAATTAATTGCCGTGTGCCATGGAAAAAACAACTAGTCTGACAGTTAACAGAAATGTCAAGTATTTTTAGTTTAAAATTTGTGTTATTTGAATCTACATAGTGCTGTATCATAGTGAAAATAGTTAAAAATTATTTAAAAATGCAACAGTATACATAGTCTGAGTATGTAGACGTTAGGCGAGTGTCATGGGAGCGCAAGAGCAGCCGCACACCGATATGGTATAAAATTCCCCAACAGAAATGTACCCAGTTATAAAATATTTCTATGTACCGAAAGACGTTTGCGAGAACAAGGTACTTTAAAAAGAAACAATATTGAGAGATGCAGACGTAGAATAGTGAGAAATGTCCTGAATGAAGAAAATATTTTAAATTTAGTTGAAGCTAACGCCACAATTAGTACAAGACGACTAGCAATACAAAATGTCTAATATGACAGTATGGCGGATATTGAAAGAACAACAATTGTATCCTTATCATTATAGAGAGGCGCAAGACATTTTACCACAAGACAGGCCCATGCGCAGACAATTTTGTCAGCTGCTTTTCTACGGGCAAGCCGAAGATCCAATGAATATTATTTTCAGCGACGAAGCTACTTTTACCAGAAGCGGGGTTTTTAATATGCGCAACGAACATATTATGTGGGCCGAAGAAAATCCTAATGCTCGGAAGGTAACCCATTATCAGCATTCATTTAAAATAAATGTTTGGGCTGCCACATTAGGAAACAATCTGTTTGGATATCACATCATGCCTGGAAATTTAACAGGAGTAATGTACCATCAATTTTTGTCCACCAGATTGTATGACTTTTTAGAAGATATTTCTTTGGCGAGAAGGGGTTTCTTATGGTACATGCATGATGGTGCCCCTCCTCATTTCAACCGTCAATGTCGACAGTGGTTAAACAAGCACTTCCCAAATCGCTAGATTGGCCGAGAAAATGATGCTGCCTTAAACTGGCCTCCACGATCACCAGACCTCAATCCAATGGATTTCAACGTGTGGGGTCAAATGAAAGAAAAGGTGTATTTCCAAGCTGTTGACAGTGAAGAACAATTGCGTGAACGTATAGAAAATGCATTTAATGAACTCAATGAGGAGCACAAACTATACCGGAACTAATTTTCTGTAGAAAACAGATTACGTGTGTGCGTTAGGGCAAATGGCGGTTATTTTGAAAGATGAATCTAGTCTGTCTTCTTGACTGAGGCACATTTTCTGCTGAAGAAATTAGAATATTTAGTTTGTCAAATTACCTACTGTAAATGTTACGAAAAAATTTTAACCGTTTACAATAGTTTAATAAATAGGTAATCTCATATGTTATTTATATTACCGAATTTTTATTTGCACTATTGTTTTTATTTGTTTTTACTCTTAACAGTATTAAAAATACATTTCTATTAACTGTAGGACTAGTTGTTTTCTCCATGACACACTTCAATAAATTTATTTGGCTATGTAATGGATGTTGAATGCGGGGCACGTTAGGAATGATTGAAATCGTTTTTACTAAAAAAACGGTACATTCTATTGAAATTTATCAAGAGTACCTTTTTTATGTTAAATACTTCAAATTTCAATATTTTCGAAATAAGAAAAAATTTACTACAAAAAAGATATCAATAAATTTGTCCCAGAGCCTTGCATTTTCTCACGCCCCTGTAGAAAATTTTGAAATGTATTTTATGAGACTTATTAAGCACGTCAATGTTAATATCTCAGCAAAATTTCGTGACTTAATGTTGAACCGTTTTGATGTTACGCATTAAAAACTATTTCCGAGGTCACCCCTTTAAAAGAGTGTATCTCCCTTAAGAGCCGCCACTGACAAAAGTTTTACTAAGGTTTTCGCAATTTTTCGACTTGTTTTACAAGCACATAAGATTTGAATACTTACTACTGTTACACCTTGTATATATATATATAAATGAAGAGGATGGTAAGGATTAAAAAATTAGTATAAGTACATTCTATAAATATTTAGATTTATTAAGCCTTTATTATATACGTAATCGACTATCAGAATAGTAGGCAATTAAGAAAATTTTTTTCTGATATTGTACATATTATATAAAATTTAACCTTTGAAATTATCACATATTTATTCATCAGGATAGTAAGTTTATAGAAAGTTAAAAAATAATAAATTTCTAATATGTCTGAAATACTCCAGTAATTATGTTCTTACATTTCTAACAATAAACCATCATTCATAAAGTTTTAGAAAAAATATAACGCACCAACACAACTTTTCTTGGCACTTATTGATGTATTAAGAGAAATGCATTGACATTAATGGATTTTTAGTGTTGGTTATAGAAATAGTAAAGCGAATGTACCAAAAATATATGGACGCGAAATATCTAGCATGTTATAAATTTAAGTAACAAATAAGTACGATTTTTCATGTTTTAAATTATGGCGTGCACAATATATTTACGTCAGCTTTATTTTATCGTCGTATAATTTCTCACCGGGTGACATGTTCTAGAGTGAACTGAATTATTTCGTTTTGGAAAGTATTTATTTTCCTAAATTATGTAAAATGATTTTTCCATTTCGTAAAGGACTAAAATGGTATTGCTTACCTGCAACATTTTAATATACTTATTGCTCTTCGTTTAATGTTCCAAATTTCTACCTTTTAGCATAGACTATGCTTTTAGTTTACAAAATTGTAGTGAATGCATTAACTTCGTATATTACAGTCTTGTGATATATTATTCCCAATATTTTCAAAGAGAATGTAGTATGGTTGAAGAAAATACTGATCTATGTTCACTCTCAAATAGAAGAAGTCATCAGGAGCAAAAAGTAGTAATTTATTTATTAAAGATATATGAGAGCATTTACATTAACCACATTTTGCTCCAAATTTTTCTCCTTTTTTTCTTAGTTAAACAAATACTCTCTTGATACAAATTTCTGAAGCTATAGCAGGCTTAAACAGCATATTTTGTTTGTAGTGGGTTTAAGGGACAATTTTAACTAATTCTAATTTCTAATATACAGGATTAACTATAATTAAGTACAAATATTTTAAGAGGAGATAAGGAAAAATAAAAATTAACGGAATCGTTCGTCAAAAAACTTCCAAACTTATTTATAAAGCGAAAAAAATTTTTTTTTCAAAACTAATTTAAACCCTTATTTATCGCCGGCCTCTGACTATTCTCTAAAGGTTTCAAAGAGAGTGACAGGTCACCGCGTTGACACGAGTATCAACTTACGCCGCTTTGAAAGAACAACTATTTTTTACAACATGCAGATTACCTATTTAATGAGAAACACGATATAGTAACACAGGGAGGCAGCACCTACCTTATTGATATTTATTTCCAGGATTGATATTTGGACAGATTTTAAGAATGTTGAATTTTCTTACTTGTTTAAATTAAAACTTGCTATTGCAAAGATTTTTGTTGCTATGGACCTCTCCTTCCCTCTACCTTTCTTTTTGTTTAAAGCAAGGTACTTGGCCCGATGATTACGACCGGGTGGATCACCTCCATCGGGAAACACCACAAAGGATAACAAAAAATACACGCAAATGTACACAAATACATAAAAACACTGCCACACGTTTAACGCCAAGGCATTACAACAGTTGTTCAAAGTGATTTAAAGAGGATTCAGCAAAATATTTTATCTACTCGGAAAACGTTTTTGGTATTACGCTGTAACACAATAATATGCACTTGTCACACTTCCCATATATCAGCACCTTATCTGTCATTTAGGCATTTGACTACGACTTGTCTTGTAAATACACAAAAAATAAGCGAAAATTAAATTTGAGGAAATCAAGTACTGAAAAATTATTTCAAATTAATCACTGACAGTGATACAGTGATTCACTGTACCGTATGCGATGTTTTGTGACAGCATCTGATATCTGATGTCGCCATCTGTAGGCCGCTAGTGCAAGGTGTACGCCGAAAAGTTTTTAAACCTTGTGTTGTTGGGGCATTAAATTCTGTTAATACTAATAATATCAACAATATTAAAATAATCGACGATGTTTACATAAAATTATTAGTACTATTTTAAAATACTCAGGCCTCCCTGATCACGTGGTTAAAATGTTTGTATTTAGTCATAGTTAACCCTGTATATTATTTTTTTGTGGCTAACCAAACTATACTGACTGAACATTGTGCAACTAATAATTTATTGCAATCACGATTTATTTTTTTTTCATTTGACTTTTAGTTTCTAAAATCATATATAGCTATTGAATGTGTTATATTATTTTCCATCATGAATATAATGTTTAAATGCTGATATGACAATTATTTCTTTAATGTTCTTAAATTTATCGCTATTACTGTATTAAGTATTGCCAATTTTTTTATACCTAGTCATTCATTAGATTGATACCAGTCGGCGTTCGACCGGTACTCCAATTTATGAAATTTTAGAAGTCAAAAAATCGCTTATAAATTATGATTTATAGGTTACAAATACTTACAAATAGCGTGAAGTATTTCTGATGCAAAATTTTTGAAATTTTGATTCAGATTTAATTTTCTTCATTAGATATCACCTTAATCAGACACTTCACTTCACAAAATTCTTATTCGTGGCAAATGTTCGATTATCCTAAACGAGGCCTCGGGAACTTAGCCTATAAAATGTCTATCAATATCTCCTTAATGAGCGACATTCAAATCTTCATTCTTGGCTTACAAATAACTTACTAACTGCTAACAAAGCGAAACATCGGAACCTGATTTTGGTAATAGATAAATTCTTTTCTATCCAGTATGGAATTAATACGTTTATTATGAAAAACTCTTGTCATTATACCAAGCATATACAAAAGTGTAGATTTGTGTAATAACCTTATACCTATATTAAAAAAGTAAATTAACTTATTTATTCAGTAAAATAACATCAATTTTAAATGATTTAATTGATTATTTACAATACCATGAAAAATGATTTGTACAGTTTGTATGATTTTTTTCATTTCGGTGTCGTGAGGTATTAAAGCAGCCATTCGTATAATTAATTCCATAGAGTTAACGTTTCGTTTGACTTGCTTTACCTGACGACGATACACCAATACGACAAGTCATTCATCTAATGGTGGAAGCTGTTAATTTTAAGTGGATATAATCAATCCCTCCTACGTATTACATTGTCTTTTACCATGTATACGTTGTACAATACAATAGGTAATTAGTAAAGGCAAGAATAGATAAAATAAAGTTTAGATTTGATTGATTTATGATGATTACTTTGGAATTTACTTGCACGCGATATTTCAGCAACAGTTGAAAAATATATTTATAGGTATGTAGATATTGGATACTGTTGTAAAATGCATATATTGATTCTGTTCTATTCTTATAGTAAATATACAAGGTGAGTCAGTTATAATGTTATTAATTTAAAGAAGAGATAATGAGTATAATACGAATATGCGAATAAAAAGAATCTAAATGCATATTTACGCCGAAAAAATATTTTTAAATCATTGTTTTAATCCCCTTTTCACACTGTCACTGACCGCTCACGTCCTTGGTCGTTTACAGCTCACAGTTCAACTCGATGTCGACCTGATGCGACGTTGCCAAATTGAAATATTTTCCTAGTACCTACCTAGGTATTAGACACCATAAATTAACGATTGCACAGACTATTTTAGAATCTCACATTTTTTCTTGGTCAGTTCAGTCAAAAATAATTTAAAATGTTAATATCCAATTAAGTCAAATAATAATAATCATATAATTCTATTAAAAATTGTAAGTAATGCGGTCCATTCAGGTTTTCCGGTAGAAAATACGGTGCAATCAAACGATCCCCGTACACTCCTGCCCATACGTTGACAACAAATCGCCTCTGAAAGCTAAACCGACGAGTAGCGTGTGGATTTTCGTCCGACCAAATGTGGCTGTTATGACTGCAAAGAAATTAGTTTGGTCACAGTTTAAAATATATTTAACATTCACATTACAAAACTCCAACGTATCTAATAATAAATAGAGTAATAAACTATTTAGATACATTACATAAAAAAACCTTTGCCAAATGGGTAAACTATTAAGAGAAGCCGAAAAATGTTTCGTGTTTAAATACTGCAAAAATCTCGTGTTGTCAACAAAAAACTGTCCAAGACCGAAACGGTGCACCTCTGATCTAATGCTCATAAAAGTTATCGAGTGAATTTTGACGTACCGTATTATTAGGTCAATAACCTAGTTACCTAGTTTTTGTACTGTTATTTAACGACAAGGAGTAAATCTAACTTTTTTATCTAGATGCATGAATAAATTTTCTTTAAATATTGATTTATTTGTTAATAAAAACAAATGTAGATAATAAATAAATGTTTTCGAAGGTTGTTACAGTTTAATAATTTTGATATTACGTTTTCACTACCTTTTACAATTGAATTTGAATTTTAATATTACTCGTAAGTACAATTAATTATTCAGTTTGTAGTTACGTATATCTAGCCTAGAAATGTATTGTTTCTTAAGTAGTAAGTACCAACTTGTTTAAAATGCCAATTCGAGTAAAGCTGCACTTATCCGTCCATAACTCTTTATTAATAAAATTAGGGTCAGCTGTAATTTAATTTTGAAACCAATTCAAGACGGTTGGGGAAATCAGCAGCAAAGTTTGAACTTTCTGAAAATGATAGAACCCGTATCGCGAAGGCGTTGAAGCACTTGCACATAGTTCGCGCACTGGAAAATATATGTCTATGTCTCTCGCATATTCAAAATTTGTAAAATTAGCCATTGTGAATTTACGACCAATACACGAGACCGAAATAAACAAATTACTGCTTGTATTCCCTCCATCTCTCGTCCAAATGTGTGATGTGATCTCCAAATTTGGGGGAGAGAAATGCGGGAAATGGAGAAAGCGCGGCTAAATGGTGGTAAATTTGAATAACACGCTGAAGTGTTAGATGATATGTATGTAATCTTAATGTGGCAACGATGGTTCCTTCGACATTCGATTGTTATACGGCTGCGTCATCAGAAAGTTTCTAGCGTACCAGAAGCGTCGTGTAACCGATTTTTATCGGGTGATTTGTTTATTTCTTTTAAAGGTTGAGTAAATTTTATTTTTTTAGTTTTTCTGCCTTTATTAGGCTTTCCGAATATGTGGTTAAAATTAATGACATTATAACTGACTCACCCTGTATGACGTTATACATATTTTAATGCATTTTTTTTTAAATTATAAAAATTCCCTTACATATACAGGGTTAACTACCACTAAGTACAAAAATTTTAACCAAGTGCTCAGGAACACCCAAAAAAATAAAAACACTATTTCATATTTTAGTTTGATATCTCTTTTCCTCCGGAAAATCGGTGCCTGTGATAAACATCGTCTGAGATGGCTTTGATCTGTCAACTAGCATGCTGTCGTTTATTATCAAGATCTCTAAAAAGAGGAGGTTGCCTAAAAACCATCGTCCAACAGTATTGTAATATTTTTGAGACAAGATGAGGTTAATGGTTAATTTGATTTACGAAATCCAACTCAGTGTTAGATATATTTGAATTTTCAGTTGTTTTAATAATTTATGTGTGGATATATGTTGCTAGACACTACTGTTACAACAGTTTAAAACACATAACAAAGAGTCAAACAGACAGTTTATTCTGCAACATATAATTAAATAGGTATTCATGTAAGTGTTTTCGATGCTGCTGCAAAATATGATGCAAATTTCGGTTCAAATGCCTTACCTTACAAATCATAATTTTATGACTTACCTCCAGGCAAGTTATTTTTACTAGAGAAGAACCATGTATGTACGAGAAGCAACATATTTTATACCTCTACAGACATTTTAAGTTCATCGAGTGCATATATACAGCAGCACAATTTGCTTTACCTATACATACAAGTATATATGTATACCTGAATATGCTACATATCTCAGCAGATATAGTAAAATACCATATATTTTTGCTCTCTCGGTGACACAACAACAACACAACAAAAAATTAAAAATTCTTAACATTAAAAATGTATACCTCTGCCAATTTTATTTTTATCTAAGCCGAAATTTTGATAATATAAAAAATATTTCAGAAAAGCTCGCTCGTAACAAATTTATACATCTACATTATGCTTGGTTTTGAAAATTAATGGTTGAAGACTTACGGAAACGTATTTAAATAAAAACTTACTCCACAATCAACATTCGTAGACTTCATCTGTATTTATATCAAATCAGAAAGAAGTTGTACCAATTTGGCAATAACAAATCACATTTATCTTGACATAATTATTTATTTGCTTAAGCAATATATAAATGTGCAATATGAAAATAGATATATTTTGTAGATACTTTCATATCTGTAGGATTTTGTGTCTACATTTATCTTATTTAATTAAATAAATTAAAATTCCAATGGTAACTGGAATTTCTGGTGGCCATACTTATCCTATTATGATTTTCGACTCCGTAAGGTAACAAATACCAGAACAGTTCCAGTAACAAAAATGATAACACAAACTAAAATACAAATTAAAGTCAAAATTTATTAGTAAGCAGCATTTGACATTTTCGTCTCAAATCGGAATCAGCAATTTGTAGGCAACATCCTCTCTTTTGGGATCTTGATTTATTACAGCATTTCCAATTGTAGAAAAGATATAAATGAACATTAATAACAATACCTGACAGATAACAGTTAATCCCGTTAACTTCAGCATTTTACATTTGTATTTTGTTCCAAACTGTTAAAAGTGTATATTGTCAGGATCACTCACTAAAACACACACCTTGCGTACAGTTAAATAAAACACATATTTATTCTAATAAAATCCAATAGACGGAATATTAATAGATAATAGAAAACTTTGAATGCACCCTCGGTAGTCTTTAATTTAAAAAACAAACCGGTGAATTTTATTATAGGGAAATATCTGTACCAGACACAAATTTCTCTATTTAATTACTACAAAACGTTTAAAGTAAAAAATAGGTATTAAAAACTAAAGAAAAACAAAAAATCGCAAATTACGATTATGACAAGAAAATGTTGCTTGTTGTCTAATTCTCTAAATGTCAAACGTGCGTTAGAGGCTGCTGTTTTTTGCTTTATAAATAAGTTTCGATTTTTTTAAGGGCAATTTTATTCATTCTTTTCTTTTTTCTCTATCCCCTCTTAAAATATATTTGTACTTAGGTATTCATAGTTAACCCTGTATAACTTCTTCACGCGACGTTAAATAATCTATCTCAGTAAAGAGATTTAAACAAGCGATTTGGATATCCAGACCGCGGGAGGATTATTAATGCTTTGTTTTCGGCTTTGAAATGGGCTCGCCCAAAGTCCTTACAGTTTTATTGGCTATAAAACAAGTGACAAATTGTGCACGCATTCGTTGTTCCACCGCTAACTTGACATTATAATTATGTAGGAGGGTTTAGTCACCGTATCCAGCAGAAAATCTAAACTCAATCCGTCTACAAATTACAATGTTTCATGCTTATTTTTTACACATACGGTATACTTAATTTTGTCATTAACTAAAATTGTTACTGCTGGTCATGGTTTCGCGACAATAGTTATGTTAAGTACCTACAGTGTGAATAGTAATATGTATTTTTTATCTCGATTTTACTTAGGGAAGAAAAGAATTGATAATACTGAAAACGTGTAAAATTTACGAACAATATCTAATCCAGTTTATAAATGTAATATGGACACGTTTACAGAAAATATGTCGCCACATGTTAATAATGATACTTTATAGTAATTATAAACTGTAATAGATGGCGCACATTATACCTGCACGGATCACCACAACGCGATCATTTAACTAGTACCCTTGAGTATTTACACCAAGAGAGTCAATCCTTAATAAAGACCTAAATAGTTATCATAATTCCTGTTAGATGTCGTACTGTGTAACAATACGCATTTATTCAAAAGAAGGAAATAAAGCGCTACTATTTTAATCTGCAAAAAACTGCGAAGGCGTTTCGAGGGCGTGGCCGCGTGACCCTTTTTCATATACCTGCCTAAATAATAAGATTGTGGCAATATATTTATATTCGAGCCACAGATCATAAAGTTTGAAATATAAGCAGTTTATTTTATTGCGTTAGAGAAGTAAGAATATGAACTGTAAATTAATTAAAAAGAAAAGAAAAATAAGATTGTTAAGAGTTTTTAGCCATATGCCAAAATTTACATTTTCTGTTTTATTTCCTTTAAACATATTAAGATAATTCAAATGAATTCGACATACCTGCTTCTATAAAGAGACATATAGAACTGCAGATTATCGTGTGGGTTTCTCTTACTGCATAAGATGCATTATTATTTTGCGAAAAATTCATTAGTAAAAATTCTAAAAGATCAAGTATCTTTTTTCAATGTTTGATCTAAGTATAATTTTGTGATGGTGTGAAATAAATATTATTTTGTAGTCTTTTTGAAGAGTAATTTTTAAATTAAAATTAAATATAAATTAATTTAAAAATTCTAATAATTTAACATTTGCGCATGCAAATTTAAGATATATTTAGCTATATCTTCATATTTCCTCCCAATGATGTTACTCCTCTTCTATGTCCCCTTATTAATGGCCCACCCTGTATATTTTTATCGACACGTATTGAATGACTTCTTCACTTGAATTTACCAAAGCTAGAGGAGTATGATAAAAGTGTTATCTGGCGGTTAATATATTTTAAGCTTTGACTTTCATTGATACGCGAAAGTGAATATGAACTGAATAACTGCACTTCTGTAATTTTTTTTTTATTAAAAATCGTGATGAAATTACTATAATTACTTATCAGAATTCAAAATCTATCATTAGTGTATATAGTCAAGGCTAGTACTCTATTGTGCAACATGGAAATGCATAGGCCAGATGTTGTGTGGAGAGAAGAAAGAGAGAATCTAGAAAAAAGAGAAGGTTTTGGGTTCATCTTATCACTAAAGGGAAGCTATATGATGAACTTGATTATTCATTTCCTGGACTTCAGAGATTATTGGAAATTCTTGCAAATATCACAATAGCTATTTTCGACAATTTGCGAAATAATGTCAAGTTTGTCAAACGAGGCCGAGTTTGGCAGCACGTTAGGTGCCTAAAACATCAATTTCGCAACATGTATCGGACAAGATTTTTCGTAAAATCGTCAAATAATTATCCAAAATAGTTTCGACATAATCTTCGATTGCATTTGCTAATATGATCGCTAGGCTATTTTATTTAAACAACTTACTAACTAAAGATTGTTGCTATGGAGCAGTTGCTGTTGTACGATGTTTGCAAACTATACAAACATTTTAAATAATTCTGAAATCTGTGAACGTTTCTGAACATTAAATCTCAATAATTAAAGTCGGTATTAATTCTTCATAAAACTTCAGTATGTGTGATGCAGATTCTAGTGATACTGAAAATTGTGAAATAGAAAATGTAGTGGAAGCTGCTTTATGTACAGGGTGTTCAGCGTAACGCTCTCACTCGATTTGTGACTTTAATGCCATAGTTACAAAAAAATAAAAAAATAAAATTATGTCATTTTTATAGATGATTCGACGTGTGAAAAAAAAAACAATAGAACATCGAATTAAAACAATTATTTACCGGAGTTCAATTTTTTTAAGTGCAACATCCTATGTATTTTTTAAATTCTGAGAAAGCATACAATTCTGATTACGTCCATATGATATACTTATATATTTGTCCCAGTGGTTACTGAGATATAAAGGAAAATGTATACATTTAAAAAAATAATGAACTTCGGTAAATAATTGTTTTAATTCGATGTTCTATTGTTTTTTTTTTCTAAGACACGTCGGATCATCTATAAAAATGATACAATTTTTGTATTTTTTTGTAACTATGACATTAAAACCACAAATTGCGTGAGAGCGTTACGCTGGACACCCGGTACATTGATTCCTTAGAAATCGAAAAAATTGTACCAAAAAACTTATATTTGGTGTGCCGAAAAAATGGTTATATTTCGGAGAATGTTATTCTAGCATACTTGTCCCAGTTATCTTTAAATTGTGCACCCTCTACATTATGAAGTAATTATTCCATGCTGCAAACTACAATTTATTTGAATACAAATATGAATATTAGTAAATATACCACTGTTCCTCAAAAGGAAATCAAGTGGTTATAGACTCAGGGATATTGTTCCAAGGCACAGGTTGAAAGGTTTATCAAAGAGGAAGATGATGAAACGTACTTACTCCAAAATCTCTTGATTGCTGGTATATTTGGAGCCTGTATGAAAGAAACAGATTTACTATTCCCAATATCAAAACTAATGTTTCTAGATTATTTACAATACCAGATGGAGATATAGAAGGAGCCAATGGTTTGGAAATTTTCCAAAAGGCAAGTCTACGTCCATCCACCATTGATCACAACCGATTCTTTTATAACGTACCTACATGAATTCAAAATGTACTACACAAGCAGTGGGTATAAATAATATAGATTCAATTCCTAAAAAAGTTGCCGAATTTCTTAGATTATACTGCTTTAGACAATATTCTGCAACCTTCCTTGCAGATGCAGGAGCCAACATATTGATGCTGAAGAGACACGGAGGTTGGCGTTTGACTTCTGTGGTAAAGGGGTAGGTACATAGAAAATAAGCAGGCGATAGCAAGGAAAATCTCGGGAGGCAAGGAAATACCATTTTCATCCCCAAAAATTAATTGAGTACACCAGCAGCACCGGGATGTAGTTGTTATCTTCTTCCAATATTGGCGTTATACGAAATGAAGAAAAAAATATATGTTTACCTAATGTCCAATTATCTGATTTGAAAGATTGTGTTATTAATATTTATAATAAATAAATAATTTAGAATTCAGTTATTTTATTTTACTTTTACTCACATGTGCTTAAAACAATCTTTTTTACGCACATGTGCCTAAATGGCTGTCATTTAGATACTGAAATGACAATCGAAATGTCATTATTATGCAACGACTTTACGAAAAATAAATTTTATAAACTCCTGAATATCAATCGTCTTCACCTGCAGCATCAAAACACAAGATTTCTCAAAACAATATCTGGCAATGTAACGAAAGACTTGCAGTTTGTTTAAGATAAGTGAATAGAGGTTGATGATAAGCAAGAGTATTCTAGAGTTCAGCGAATTTGTATGAACAACACCATTTGCGGATATATGCGTAGCCAGGCATGGAAATAATTCATAATTGTACCTCCACCGGCACAACCTGCTCTGACGGTCGTTGCAGGTGACGGTACGTGCTGGTGCTGCTCTAGTATGCGTCGTTCCATTAAATAACATGGGTACCTTCTTGAACATGCAGATATAATATACACGATCTTTAAAAGTAAAGAAAATACGGTTTCACCTGGTTTTATGTCAGTATTATTAAAATCATATACAATGAATATGATCATTCATATATTGCTGTAGAAAAATATGTGTTATAAATTATTATTTTTTTTTTTTTGGGAATTTCTTTCCATTTTTTGTTCGGTCGCCGAATGCATGCTTTGCCGCCTTATCAGGTTTTACGGTGGAGCAGTTTCTAGTGCCGTGCGGAAGTGTATTTTTAAATCACTTCCAAATTGCCCTTTTTCTTTACAAAATTATATTTATAAGAGCGCATTCAAACTTCTAGAACTTATGGTAGTTTTTGCGTACGTGCAAACATACGGCGTCTGATCAACACCTGAAATGTTACGACTGTTAGAAGTCGCCCCTGCTGGGCTTTATTTATGAATTAATAAGTTTCATTGACGATTCCATTCCATTCAGCAATTTTATATTCGCTAAATTTAAAGGGGAACAGGTAAATAACAATGCGTATTCCCAGTGTCTTGTTTTCAATGTACGGTTGTGTTTTATTTATACCTGCTACATGTGATTGAACGAAATTTTTTTGTTTCATGAATGTATATTCTTTCAGTTTCATGAATACCGAAATGGAGGTAAATATAAAACGTGTAATATGAACGTATGACTGTATAATGTCCAATAAATATGCATGTGTCAATATTGCTAGTTTGATATTCCGGATATTATGAAGAATAAATTAATAGAAGTTACCTAAGTCTAATTTGACAGACTATTATGCCACTCAGGATCAGATATATACAGTGCTTTCGAAAAGTAACGAATAAATTCATTATTTTTGAAAATGAGAAGTTTTCGACAAAATTGCCTGACACGTCGATTTTGTTTAAAAAAAGGCACTTTTTGACATATGACCCACATTTGTGACGTCATCGTTGTTCGAGATATGACGTCATCGACATTTTTTTTAAATAGCAACCCCCAATTTTGACCATGCTATTTGAAAGAACGTATTCAACATACGCATCGTCAAAAATCATGGTTGCTTGACAGCCTTAGCGACAGAGAATGTTTTTTATTGTTGTCAGATAAAAACTTGAAATCGTACTTTATTAAATAGTTTTTTTTTGTTTTTTGAGTTATTTCTTCAGTTCTTATCTTTTGTTTGGCAAAAGCAGTGCGTTTGAAGTGTTTATTAAGTAGTAACTTTGTCATTTTTTGTCATAAAAAAAATGGTTTAATTAATGAACGGCAACGAATTGAAATTCTTTGCATGATCGGATTTAGAGACAGGATGTACACCCATAAAGAAATAGTTGAATTGTTCAATGAAACTCATCCTGATCGACATCGCATTAGCCAATGCATAGTAAGCAATATTGAGTTTAAATACCGTAACTTTGGACATGTTGGTGATCTTCCTAAATCTGGACCGTCAATCAGTAGATGATGATGCTTACTGTTTTGTTGGCAATACAAGAAAATCATCACTTAACCAACTGGCTTCTGATTTCAATATGGCAGCGTCCACAGTTCACAAAATTATGAAAAAAGCAAAGTATCAGCCTTATAAGGTATGCTTTGTTCATGAGCTATCTGAAGACGACTTTGATCGGCAAAATCAATTCTGCGAGCAAATGCAAGAGCTATGCAATAATGATAATAATTTCGTAAGAAACGTAATTTTTTCTGACGAGGCTACGTTTGTTTTGAACGGCCATGTCAATTGGCAAAACTGCCGTTATTGGGCTACCGACAATCCCCGATGGATAATGGAGTATCACACTCAAAGTCCCCAGAAAGTAAATGTGTGGTGCGGCATAGTCGAGGGAAGAATTTTGGATCCCTATTTCTTTGACGTCAACCTAACTGGTGCAAGATATTTAGATTTTCTTCGAGACGACCTCATTCCTGAACTAATAACTTTATATCCAGATACAGAGGGACACGATTTTCCAAGAAATGACATTTTCTTTCAACAAGATGGTACACCTCCCCATTATACAACACCTTTCCGTGCTTATTTAGATAAGCTGTTCCCGAATCGTTGGATAGGGAGAAGTGGGTCGATTGAGTGGCTAGCCAGATCGCCTGATTTGACACCCCTAGATTATTTCTTGTGGGGATACTTAAAAAG
Source organism: Monochamus alternatus (assembly GCA_037114965.1). Lineage (NCBI taxonomy): Eukaryota > Metazoa > Arthropoda > Insecta > Coleoptera > Cerambycidae > Monochamus > Monochamus alternatus. The sequence continues at coordinate 114,870,109 of CM073426.1, forward strand.
CAAAGTATACGTTACTAGACTGGTTAATTCAGAAGATTTAAAAGCAAAAATTTGTCACGAGATACATCGTATACCTCCTGAAGTTATTGATAATGTCCAAAAAGAATTTATTCATCGTCTTGGCTACTGTCAGGCAGCCAACGGTTCACAATTTGAATATTTAATTTAGTCGATTTTTTACTCAATCATTATCATTTTCAGTATTGTGAAAATTAAATTTTAAAATCTTCAAACATTATTTTCTTGAAATTTTTGTTATGTAGCACCATAATTATTCGTTACTTTTCGAAAGCACTGTATAATAACAGCATATTCGGTACTGAAGTGATAGATTTTTCTAATGACAAGCGTTTTGTCAAATTCTGATGTAAAGTTCATTCATCATGCCCCTTCGTAATGCAAGCTCAAAAGCTTCGCAACATTTTATACAGTAGATAAATGAGTTTGTATAAAACATTCAAAATATACCTATTTGTTCTTTTCGTTATGTTCTTGAAAGCAGAATCAAATTGAGCTTGTAAGTTGATATTCCCAAATAATGCAAATTATATTTGATTATGAATATAAATCAGAATTAAATACATTACTCATGATCAGTAGGTTAGATACCGAATAACAGACACACGGAAAATACAGACGCACATGTCTATTCAAATGTTTTTTATAAATTTTTCCAGGACTCTGTTCAGTAGAGGACAACCACGGTCTTTCACTTTATCTAACTTGAATTGCATTTTTATTTTATCAAATTTAATTAATAATTATACACTACACTGACGACACAAACAAACTAAATTCACCAACCTCTACCACGTGAAATCGTGAAAATGTAACTGATGGATGTGGAATGTGGATGAAGAACAGAGAGAAGCCGGGCGGTGTGCACCTATTCCAGATGGAGCGACGGCTGGCTCGCCTGTATAGGAAAATTGATCCGAACGATGTTCCGCCGGTAACATATTAAACGGGAATTTGAACTGCCAACTTTTTAGCTGTGCCGAGTGTGCCGATTACAGCCTATACGATGTCGGCGCTGATTACTGCGGTTGGGCATTTATTATAAGATTCCCATAATTTCATATTGATTACACTGGATGTTTATAAAATTGTAAATTTAATTATTGTGTGTTTCTGTTATTATTTTGCGGTTATGCCAACCAAGGTTATTAACTTAAATACGGTAGGTCAAGACTCGGAAGGACGGATTATTTATCACTTAACAAGTATGTCTCGGACTATTTTTGTGTTAACAGCACGAGGTTTTCATTTTGTTTGTATTAAAATACAAAATACGTTTCAGCCTCTCTTAATAATTTAACCTTCTGAGCATTGGATTTTATTTACCTATTTATGTAATGAAATGTGAATGGTTTATTTTGATCTGTTGGAGTTTCGTAATTTCAATATTAAATATTATGTTGAAACTTATTATTGCATACTGCATACTTTTAAAAAATAGTTTATGGCATTAATTACATATTACAATAAGTAGGTACTATACGAAAATATTTAAATTTGACAATGTCGCGTTAAGCCGGCACCGAATTGAACTGTCGGCAGCGGTCAGTGACAGTCTGAAAAGGGGGATTAAATAATGGTGTGAAAATATTTTTTGGCGTAAATATGCATTTAAGTTTGTTTAAGTCGCGTATTCGTATTAAACTCATTTTTCCATATCTTCTCTTAATCCGAATTCTATATTTTTGTATCCCTGTACAACAGATGAAATAAGAGATTGCATAAAAAAATTAAAAAATAAGAAAACTCCCGGAATTGATAAAATTAAATCTGAAACACTTAAAGAAATTGTGCAATTTATTGTGCAACCTTTAACATGTCTAATAAATAAATGCTTCTAGTTAAACCAATTCATAAAAATTTCTATATAATGATACCTTTAAACTATAGACCAATATCTTTAATATCATCTATAACTAAGATTTTTGAAATGACTTTAAAGACTAGATTTTTAAATAAATATAACGTACTGTCATCAAATCAATTTGGATTTATAGAGGGTAAATCGACTGAAAATGCCATACAGTTAATTACGAAAAAAATATATGAGGCCTTGGTTAAATCAAAACCCTCGTTATGTATTTTTTGTGGACTTAGCCAAGGCGTTTGATACTATAAGTCATCCAATGTTATTAAATAGTATTGAAGAGGCTGGTATCAGAAAAAATTATTTAGTAGGTACTTATTCAGTAGAAAGCAATGTGTAGAAATTGATAACATTAGAAGTAATTTTAGAATTCTTGAGTTTGGTGTGCCGCAGGTTACTATATTGGGACCACTTCTGTTCATAATTTACCTGAATAACTTGTTTCGTGTTTTTAATGAAGGAACGGTAAGAAGTTTTGCTGATGATACGGCTATTTTTTATGAGACCAATACTTGGGATAGTCTAAAAAGTTTGGTTATTCATGATTTTATAAATATTTTATAAATATAAGGAAATGGTTTGACTATAGACTTCTTTCTATAAATTTTAATAAAACAGTATTTGTTCCATTTACTTTATACAAACATACATTGCCACACTCTAGTTACTTTCAAATGAAAGACTCAATGAACATTTTAAAATATACTCAAAAACACACACAAAGTATTTAGGTTTGATTATTCATTATCACCTAAAATGGAACAAACATATTAACTACGTCATTGAAAACATAAGAGTTCACATTTCCATATTTAGATTTCTACAAAAAATTTTGGACACAAAACATTTGAAAATATTATATAATTGTTTGGTAGAACCACATCTTAGGTACGGTTTAATTGGTTGGGGCGGCGTTTTAGATATTCATCTCTAAAATTATGTATTGTAAAGAACTTCGTTATACATATTTGGCTTCCAGGGTGTTCAATTTTGTTCCCGAGGCATTTAAAAAGAATACTAGTAAAATGGCATTTAAAAAGAAATGTAAAAAATTCCTGCTAGAAACTCCCAGAATTAAAATTCATAAATGATTCAAATTCCAATAATGATTTATGTAAATTAAAATTACCTAATTGGAATAGGAAAGTATGTACATATTTATATATTATTTATAATTAGTACTACTTAGTACTTACCTATTGAACTTTAAACTTTGTTTACTGGATGAAGTTAGTTTGCTGTAAGAATTACAGATTGTATTTATGCTTATACAATACATATATTATAATTAAGCACTTTTTATTAAATATTGTATTTTATTGTTACTATTTATATTCTATAACACATTCAAGTCTCTATGAGACTTTTGTGTTTTCATCGTTTATTTAATATTTCTTGTTAGTGTAATTGTTGTTCTTCTATAATTTATTAAATAAACATTATTATTATTATTATATTTATAATAAATGACATTATAACTGAATCACCCTGTATACACAGAGTAGTTCTAGTTCTCTTCTACATTTCTGTGAAATTAACATATTTTTTCACTGAAGTATTTACTAAGCGTGGTTAATTTATTATTTAAATGCAGCTGCTGTTGAAGTGATATCACAGATTTGTGTTCAGATAAGCAGCATGAAAGTATATCGGTGTTTTGGCGTATTTGGGTTAAATGTTGAGTTCAGCTCATAATTCTACTAAATTATATACAGTCACGGAAACATCCTGTTAACAAAAAAGAATTATCGTTCCGTTTCTGATTCACACATTATACGTTCCCCCGTTCGTGAGAGAAATAGTCCTATATTAGAACATAATATAAAAATCCATATCCACCACATGATAAAAGAATAATAAGTCATCAAAATATAATTTATTTTTCATTCTGACTTGGCTTTGTTGTATGTACAACCTTTTTGATATTCTCTATACCTTCACTGAGAGTAATTTTTCCTAATTATGTATATTTTACGTACTAATTTCGTGTATCTTTATTGTGGAACTAATTAAGTATAACTTAACTTTATTAAAGTATAACTTTTTATAATATATTTAATTACCCAATAGAAATTCCGTAAAATTTATTCTCAAATGTAATAAATTTTTACAAAATAAAGAACAAAGGATATATTGAAAATTTTCAATCCGCAGAGCATATTAACAGGTTCGCTGCCGGTGGCAGTTTTGATAACATGTTGTCTGTGTCAGTGGTTCTTTTTCTATAAAATTTGAGATTTGATAGTTGAATACTATCTAAATTATACTAAATTATATCTATATGAGTTGTAATAACGAATTTGGTGACTGGACTGTAATTTTAATTTCGACGGCATTTTCCGTCAGTGGCACTGCACGTCTAACTAAATTGAAAGCTATACTCCAGTGACAGTATGATACGTCGCAAATCTTGTCTGTCTAAGTTCTCAGTGAATTACTTTGAAAATTTGGATTCGGGGATTATCTAAGACAAAAAAAAAACGAATTTGTACTCAACTTTGTTCTAAACGCTAGTGGCCGCTACAAAATGTAGGTAGCCTTGGTGGATAAACATAACATTTTTCTCATTGTATGTATCAAAGTAGAATAATATTATTCTCTTAGCTTTTGTGCACAAATAATATAATATAAGTACATACTAATTTCAAGTCGCTAAATTTAACTGTTTTCAATTTATTTACTACTTCTGCATTTTATGTAATTTAATGCTGAAGATAAGAGTATGTAAAATTATTTTATTTATTATTAAATTTCAAATTTAGACTTAAAAAAGGTAAAATTTGTATTAGGTATATTAAAACCGACGTCATGAAAATTAAATTACAACAAACAGAAGATGGTTAAATTTGGCAACATAAAATTAGTATCATAATCATTTTCTTTTAAAACTTTCTTACATACAGTGAGAAAAAAGTTATGACCAATTTTTATCCGCGAGTACGTTTTGCAACGCCTTTTAGCGTTTAGAACAAAATACGGATTTGTTTTTCAAAGCAATTTATTGAAAACATTCAAAATGGCTAAATTGCATTATTTTGTCGCCAACAACCTGCTTATTCACCTCATCTACATCATCTGTCTCATCTGGATACCAAGTGTCGCATTCGTCTCCGTCGAACAACTATGTTCTGAAATTTGAGATTGAGATAATACCAGGCTTGCCAGTTTTCCAGCCTTATTCTAATAAAAACGACAAGAGAGGAATTCGAACCGTGTAAACCTATGCCTTTTCCGAATGCCTGTATAAACTGCCGTATTTGCACGAAGTACTCATATAGTGCAAAAAATACATGCACACAACCTGATTTTTTCAGGGTGCATGTCCAACCAAAAAATTACACTAGAGACCCTTGTGCGTTTTTTACGATAAGGGTGGTTTCTTATTTACTTTATTTGGAATTTGTTTTCCAACTTGTACATAATAATATTAATATATTAACTTTTTTGTAACTTACATATTTGACGCTTCACCGTTCATTATATGAGAAAAAAATACGATATTTATTATGATTCAGTAAAGATACAAATAAAATGCTTAGGAGCTAGTTTTTGGAGGGTTCTTAGAGGACTGTCTCCTGAGTGGATACCCAAAAAAGCACAGTCTTCCCCTTCGGTGTTTTTTGCAATAAGGGTGGTTTCTTGGTGATGGTATGGGTGGTTGTGTGGAAATGAGTTCAACTGACAATTCACATCACTGAAAACACAAAGTTACTTGGATACTACATCCCATTGGTTTAAACTGTCATACCTCAAAATACCTATTTAATTAGAACATTCCTATTAAATATCCTTAAATCTTTTTAAAACAATAGATCCTCCGGAACAGCGGTAATGACTGTTATTAAGTACATGTACTCAAAATATTTTAGATATGACAAAATAATCATAAACCACCCCTATTGCGCAAAACAGCGAAGGGGTTGGACTGTGCTTTTTTGGATGGAAACTCAGAAGACAATACTTAAAGAAATCTGCAAAAACCAGCTGATCAGCCTTTTGTTGTATCTTTACTGAACCATAATAAGTATAGTAAATTAAAGCAAAATAGTAAAAATGGTGTCCAGAGTGATTTTTTGGTTGGAGACAGCCTTTCATTCACATTGAAAAAATCAGCTTGTCCGCATTTATTTTTTGAAATATAATATCTTTACTGGGTTAATATTATAACTGATAATTTTACTAATTTCATTAAAAAAAGATAAACAAAAATCATAAACCATACGCAAAAAGCTATGTCATAGAACCTTTTCATAGTGCCTATGTAAATCACCGTTCGTCAAATGCAGTGTCGACGTAAGTAACCCAGCTATAATGACACCTGAGAAGCGACGGAAAATTCCGTCAGCGGCACCAGAGTGATAGCGAGCCCGACGGATTTTTCCGTCACTGGCACTGAAGGTATTAAGCAACGAATTTTTTTCGAAATATTATTTTGTAATGTGTTATGAAATCAAATGAAATCAAACCAATTCTTGCTGTCCATACATTAAAATGTTTACACAAGTAAAAAAATGAAAGGTACAACATAGAAACAAATAAATAACACTAAAACAAAATAACAAAAACACCAAATAAATTAAAAACATTAAAAACAATTATATATCCAAAAACTGGTCGGCAAAGAACTCATTAAAATTATAAAACGCGTTTTCTTTGAGATATTTTCTAATTCTGACCTTAAAACAGTTTATATCTGTGTACTGAATCTCAGTGGAAGTTAAAGGAAGTTAAAGAATTTAATATCAAAATACTTTGTGCCATCTCTGAATTTCGCTAATCGAAGAAACTTTAGATTGATATTATGTCTTTCTCTAGTATGGTGATAATGAAAACTCTCCTGTCGAGCAAATCTGGGTTGATTATTTTTAATGTAAATGAGACTTTCAATTATGTATACGAACGGCAGTGTAAGAATATTTAGCTGTTTGAAATGTTCCCGGCCATCATCTTCGTATTTTATTCCAACAATTATTCTTATATATTTATGTTGTAAACCAAACATTTTTTCACTGTGCGAAGAATGGCTCTAGTTCAAAATTACATACGTTATGGTGACATTAAAAGTACATAACATGCGGACATAATCAGTTAGAGACTACACGATTCAAATTATGTAGTAAAAAATATTCTAGGATAAACATGCAGACAAATCATTGACATGATTTTTCTAGTTTAATTTGGTGTTGATGTGAATTCCAACAAATTTAACATCATTTGAGTTATCTCTGGTATTGATATGGCGAAGTGTAAAAAACAAAGAAAGAGTTTTGTCATCATTTAAGTTTAATCTGTTAGTAATAAACTAGTTCATTATCAGCGACTGCACATCCACTGAATCCTCTGTGTTTTGTTAAATGTTATACTTTAAAGCAGTGATATCATCGGCGAATAAAATAAAATCAGTAGTTATATCACAAATAGGGAAATCATTAATATAGATAAAAAATAGAATAGGGCCCAATATAGAATCTTAGGGACCTCCATAAACTATTTCTGTTTAATGTAACGAACAAAAATTATAAAAAACATACTGAGTTCTGTTGGATAGGTAAGACTGAATAAGAGACATATATTGTCATCAAAATTGTAAAGTTTTAGCCTATTTAAGAGGATCTTGTGTGATACGCAGTCGAATACTTTGTCAAATCATAAAAGCTTCCAGTGACAACATTGTTTGTTCAAAATAATAGTAGTCAACTGATTAATTGCCAAGGTTGTTGATTTTTTGTTCCTAAAACGGTATTGACTAGAATTGAATTAAACGATGGAATTGGTTGATATCCATTTAGCACTTGCCAAGTAATGGATAATATAACGGGTGTTCTGTTAAGGTCAGCTAGCGACTACTTGACTTACAGGCTCCGGAAAAAATATTGATAACAAAAATGACTCCGAGATATTTAGACTTCTTCTTATTTAAGCAAGAGAGAGCAATTTGTTTATTATAATGATTTTGAGTTGACTCATTATATTGCTACCTTAGAAGTTCCTCAAGGTTCCATACTTGGACCCCTTTTTTCTAACTAGATATTAATGATTTGAATGATGTGGTTAGTTCTTGTAGACTTTTTTACGCTGATGATTTAAAGTCACATTCTGTTATAAATAGTTAAGAGTATTGCTTGAAGTTACAAATTGATATTGATCATATACCTAAATTCTTGCTGCTTAAAAAATAAATTGTATCTTAATCCTTCTAAATGTAAAGTTCTTAGTTTGTCGCGGAAACAATAGCTCTATAAATTTGTATACAAATAACATTTACAATAATAATTTATCTCGTTGTAACTCTTATTTAGAACTTGGACTATTGTTTGATGCTAAATTAAGATTTAATGATCATGTTACTGAAAAGACGAAAAAAGCATTGAAATTTTATGGTTTTATAGTAAGCAATTGTAAGCAATTTTCAGATATTGGAGCTATTAAAATATTATATTTTGCTTATGTTTACTCTAGGCTTGAATATAGTGCTTTGGTATGGTATCCTTATTACAATAGGGTAAAGGTGAGACAGATGCACGGTTTTCTTAAAAAATGTGTAAATTCCTTATTTTGAATTTTTGTTCTAATTTTTTTTTTAATAATAGCTAATACAATATATATTATTAAAACGTTATAAATAAACATGAGGCTATAACCATAGACACAAACACAAAACAAAATAGACAAATATTTTTTTTCTAAACAAAATGCGACATCTCCCCCTCTAAGTGTGATGAGATATCACAATACCGAAGGAGAGACGGCGCTGTACATAGTTAAATCGCCATATTTTTTTAAGTAGTTCTTCTCTTGAACAAACATTGCATGTCATTCCATACATCGAACATGATTCATGGAACATTAGAGCATTTTACAGACTGAATACAGTCGTTTTGTTTTAGTATTTTTATATTTTTCAAAACATTTCACACAAAAGCATTCATTGTTGCTTTTTAACATTTTTATCAGTGGCTTATCATCACTTTCATCCCAGGTTTCTGTGCTACTCGTTGCTTTAGTTTCACATATTGACTTCGTTTTTTCTTTGTTCTGACTATTATTTAATTTTGATTTTAATACTGTCGCTTTTGCTTTCTTATTTTCATTTGCTACTTCACGCTTTCTTATATTCTCAGTCGAAGTTAACACGGTGGCACCTTGTTTTAGCCTTTTATTGAATGATACAGGAAGCTTTAGTATAGGAGACACATCATGCAGTAGTTTGGCAGGGGTAAATTCTTTTATTGCTACAAAATGTGTGCCGGGTTGCTGATCCAGATGATGTTCTACAGAATCTTCTGTTGCAACAGCCAAAACAGCAGTATCGTCATTTTGAATATTGATATCGGACACTTGGAGTGGTCCATTAACAGTTTTAGGGACACTATAATTATTTTTAACAGGATCTGATATATCATGCATTGAGTAGAAGTGATCAGGAACTGCATATAGAAAAGTCATTGGTATGCAAAAATTGTTGTACACGTGATAATATAATTACCTTGTGGGCCAAGGGCACCTTTTTGAAAATTTCCATACTGCATACAAGGCGTATCAGTGTTCTGGGCGGAATGTTGTACCTGCAAATTGCTTCTCTTTGACTAATTTCTCCGTTTTTAACTTTTTCAATAGCCTCTAATAGCTGATCTTCCGTCCAAACCGCTCGAGGATTTCTATTTTCCTTGCGTTTATATTAACGCGGTATGTTTATATCATAAACTAAAAATAAAAAGCAATTTTATGTAACTGTATTTTTTTGTAAAAAAAAAAAATCAAATTATGCGGCATCTATCCTTTCTTTAAACGCGGCATCTTTCCCATTTGAGGATCTTGCTGCAATAATGACGCAGCTCCAAAATTGTTTAGTTTAAGTAAATCGAAAAAAACGTTGTAGACAGTAATTTTATATCAGATATCAGTTTTTTGTTTTCGAGTTACAAAAGGACATTATTAAAGTGTAATAAATACCATAAAACTTATACTAATTAATAAATATGAAGTTGGTAATTTTTTTTACTGGAGCTACATCCTTCTTGCATCAAAATATCTTTTTCCAGCTGCTAAAAGTTTCTTCCATTTATTTCTAGCCCATTTTGATTTATCAGTCGACTTTCTAGTTTTTATTTTAACGTCCAAATCATCACTTTCACTACTTGACGTATTATCGGATGTATCTGCTACGTATTCATCACTAGAACTACCACTATAAGGTTCGGATTCACTACTCAACACTTCCATATTGAATAATATATTAAAACACAATCAAAATACGTGATGCAAACAAACAAACGACTAACCTAGTAACAGTAGTAAGCCTAGTAACCTAGAAGGAATATCTGATAAATATCAAAACAAAATTCGTAGCGCGTTGGGAGCAAGAGTGACGCAGCTCCTTGGAGCTACATCTCTGTTGCATCAAATGATGTGTGGCGCATCTCCATTATTTGCTATTAAAGTAAATAAAATCATCGGATCTGCGTCGATCTTGCACCAAAGAATGTTAATTGTCTGTTACTATCCATCTGGCACATAACCCTATATCTGTCATAAAATGGATCTGCGTCGTTCTTGCTGCAAAGTCCTCATTTGTCGGGAGAGATGCTGCACCCTAGGATTCTAAGTATAGGTAGTGTAAATATAACCTAGTTTTTCACTGGCTGTGTCTAGAAAGCTGCTTAATTACCTCCTGAACTATATAAGGTCTGTTCCAGCAGCCGTCGAGAACCGGTTCAGAACTACCAGAAATTTTTGACCAACACCGTCTTACGTGGCACTCGCCGAGAATAATTAATGCTGAACTGACTGACTAGTTCTGGACGGTTCAGAATCGATTCTTGATGTTGTTGGAACAAACCTATAAAGTACAAAAATAATAGTATTTTTCATTATACATATAAAATACATAATGTAAATAAACTCATATGGAATTTTCGTACCTTATTTACTATTAAATCACAGTTCTTACCTAAACAGTGTCATAGATTCCACTACACACGCATTACTTCTAACCAAATTACACATATGCATATTAGATTACCGCAGCAGCGTCATCCGTTGGTCAACTACGAAATTACACCCTTTGTGGCATCTCTCCCTTCGCAGCATCTCTCCCGTCGTTACCCTATTTAAAAGTGGCAAATTGAAAGAGTTTTAAAAAGTTCTTAAAATATTTGCCTTACAAAGTTGATGGGATTTATCCTGAAATAGGACGAAATTAGGACATTTTAATCAGTAGATTTGGTGTTGACACTCTAGATTCTCGTAGAATTCGTATGTCACTCACATTTTTTTATAAGTTATTTCACAGCACCGTGGCCTGTGCTGATTTGCTTACTGCTATTAACTTTTCCGTACCTAGGATAAATTCAAGAAGTACTAACACCTTCAGATTTGTAACGCCAAATACTATCATGTTATGTAAATCACCGGTTTATATCCTTTGTGATAATTTTCACCGATTTGAACATTTAAAATTTGAAAACCACCAGGTGGCATTCTGTGCCTCCGCATTAGTTTGATTACTGGGCGAATTTAATCCACGATCACTCCTCCAGACGGATCACTAGATATAAAAATAACATGTATCCATGCAATTTAATCCGTAATCGATATCTAATCATGCGATAGATAATTAAATGAAGGTGCTTAGATGTGTGCTGTGTGATGCTATCCAGGAAATTTCGATGAGCCAATATCGCCCAGTAATGGAAACATTCTCTGCATATAAATGGATGATAATACGCGATGCCCTCATTAAGATATTTGCGTTTTGTGTGTTACTACCCAGGCGAGCTTTATCAAGCATTTGGTGTAAATTATACAGTATGTAACAAAAATAAGGTTACAAATTTCATCAGTAAATGGAACGTTTAAAATTAGTAGGGGTGTGCTTTCTTTGGGAGATAAGAACAGACCTATTATGTGGTAGCCTGTAACAAACACAAAAGAGGATAAAATTTTAATATTCAGTAAAAGACCAAATTACTATTAATACCAGAGAATAAATAGCATATCAGAATTTCTATTATACAAAAAAGACACATCAAGGGATGAGATTGACACCCATATTTGATAAATAATATAATATATAGTTGCGGCAAGAATTCAGAAGACTTACGTCATACGAACAAATGAATTCATTATATTTTCATCAAAATATTTAGGAAATTGTAACTGGGAATAATTAAACTATATACTAAACTAAATGTTTGCACTATATATTACATTAAATTACAAAAAGTGATTGTTTCCAACGAAACACACTGTCGAAAATTATGTTGACAATAAAAACAATTGCGTAACGTCAGCTCTGACGTAAGTCATCTGAATTCTTGCCAAACCAAACTATAATATTATTTTAGCGCCATGTTTATTCACTTAATTCCATTTGCTTTTCAGAGTCCATCTTAAAAAAAAATTCAACAACAACTTTTACGTGAAATTTTTCATTAAAATAACTTCCGTTGCTCATTAAAAATAAGAGTTTTGATTATACAGAATTTAGAATTCGAATTGGGGATATTTTTTAGCAGTAAATATACATGTATTTTAATTTTTAGTTTTTTTTGGGAATGAAAATAGTATCTTTATTTTTTAGTACTACGCAGGCGCGTTATGACTTTTCGACCTAGTTTATTCATTTATCACAATAAAATTTTATTCCTACATGAAATTCAACTTTTAATTAGATATTTAGTTGAGAGTTATTGAATTTATACGTATAACATCGTATACCTAATATAAAGATACTTATTATAATAAACATACGTCGTAAAGTTTAAAGAAAGTCGAATATTAGCTTTATAGTTGTGGGCTTGTAAAGCATGATAATTGTATAACGTTTTTATAAGTCATTATCATGACATGTTTTATTGGAATCGTATAGTTTGTCGTATCAATGCTGTAAGCTCATTGCTAAAACATAAATTGTTCTTATATACGACTCTTAAAACACAATTATATATTGTTTATACAGCAAGTATGTTTTATAAAAATGTGGCTATTTCACGCTATTAGCTGCTGTGTTGATGCCAATAAGATGTTTATGCTAAACCTTGCAGCTTTAACTCTCCAAAAATTAGTTACAGGAACATTCTTAACCACTGCTATAAAATATCTTGTGTTACTTGGGTCACGCATTAAAAATAATAATCTCGGTTGACTTTTATGCAAAAAATTCAATTTTTATCCATAAAAATAGAGGGTGATTCAGAATTTATAATAAAAATATTTTTGAATGTACAGGAGACTTACAAATACAATTTTGTAAAAAAAAATGAAAAGGGCAGTTCAAAAATGATTTACTGTAAAACCTGTCAAAAAACGAAACTGTTCAGGAAAAATGGCGCTACAGTTTAATTTCATCTACGGTATGTTTTGATTGGTAGTATACTCCACAGGGTGTCGATTTTTCTAATGAGAAACCAACGTCATTACACCCTGTATAAAACCGAAACCAAATTTTTATAAAAAAAAATAAGACAGTCAAGTTCCCAAGGAATCCACCTACAATTGAAAAAAGAAATCATTCAAATCGGATCATCAATTCAGAAATACAGCAGCATGGAATTTGTTGCCAATTTATAGTGGTTCATTAATTTTGTCCAGGAGTTTATATAAATTTTTGTTTAAAACATTTCGTTCCTTTAAGCATTATTTGTTTTTCTAGAACATAAACCTTTTTTTTGGTAGAATTAATGTAGCTGTAATTTACTTAAATTACCAGTTACCTCGTGGCAAGTGTGTGTAAGTAACAATTTGTCATTTTACCATTTACATCACTAGTTGATGAATATGTTGTACTTACAATTACATCTAAAATTTGATTTTCTAAAATTATCTTACATTATCTTTTTTTAAACGAATGAAGCTGGGACAAACGCTTATTAAGCAAACCTCAATTATTTTTCAATGTTGTTCAATCAGCTCTAGCAATATCACCATGTCTTTTTGAAACAGTATGTATAAGCTGGAAATTTAATTTTGTAGTTTCTTCTGTACTGAATAACGAGAAATAAATTTAATGTATTTAATTAAAAATGTTAATTGATGATTATAAGCGAAAGCTGTAAGTATGATCTTGGAAGCGTGGTGATTCTAGCTACAAAAATATGCTTCTAAGTTAAATTGAATTGAAGTTCGTGTTTATTTTAATGAATGGAAGACCGAGAACATAAGCATGGAACTTACTAAGCTTTGTAAAATACAGTTTTTCTCTTCGGAGAAAAGAAAGTTTAACTTTGTGTTCTCGGAGCGAGAATTAATGCTCCTATATTAGGGGCTATTCTTGTTCCTGGCGTTACTCCCACGGAGACAAATGGTTCTTCTTTAGTTTGAGAACAGTACGTTTGGGTGTTGTACATGATCTGCTAATATACGGAGAAAAATAAGGCCTAGGGTCTTACTCCTCTAATATTAACTCTAAAAGCATTCATAAAGCTTTGAAGATTTTAATAATAAAATAAAGTTAAAATTATGACTAGATTTCTTTTTAAAATTATTCTTAAAAATACCGTCTCTACTTAAATACAAACATTTTTTTTGTCAATAATTTAGTCATGCTTTCTGCACGAATTTTAAGGGTTGCCATAGCAGAATACAAAAATTTAAAATAACTGTTCTACCACTGCTCTATAAACAAATACAACTATTCTGCTGGGTAATGGCCCGACCAGCATTGAATTGCACCTGGAAAACCTATAGCAAATAGCTAAAGTTACTCGTCAGCAACCCACCAGACATATACCGGTTTCAAGCTCTCATCAGTATGCCATATGTGATGTTACCGACAATCGACAAATAACGTTGGCTGTTTTAAGTCTGCCTAACTCGACAGTAGGGAGCATGAGTATCGCAATCTCGAATTCAAACTTTGAATTTAGACCTTAAACTTTGAATTCAGACTTTAAACTCTGAATTCAGACTATAATCTTCCATTTCTGAATTGTGAATGTATGTTTAAACAAGATATAATGCAAAAGATAAATTTCAGAAAACAACTACTCTGCGTGTTGATGCCTCGACTATCATTGAATTACATTTCAAAAACCTATAGCAAACAACTGCGATTAGCCATCAGTGGTGCCACCAAATGTATACCGGTTTCGTACTTGTTAGCTCTGATCAGTATTCCACCTATGAGGCCATCGACGAGGAGCCCTAGCTTTTACATTCTGTCATAAGACTGTACATTAGATGTATAATAGCCTACGATACTGAATATTGAAGTTTGGAATGCTATTCAAAGTTCAACTTGCTATAAATACACTTACAATTATGACCAGATAGATTTATTTTTAAGCTTAAAAAATACCGTCCCTACTTAAATACAAAAAGTTTTATGAAGTCAATAATTTAGTCTTACCTAACCTACCCCTTCTGCATGAATTTTAAGAGTCACCATTAAAACTTATAGAAGAATACCAAATTTAAAATAACTGCTCTACTACTGTTCTATAAATAAATAAAAGCTATACTGCACACAAGGAATTCCAAGAAACAACTATTCTGCGGGTTAATGCCCCGATCAGCATTGAATTACACCAGAAAAACCTATAACAAATAGCTAAAGTTACTCGTCAGCAACCCACCAGACATATACCGGTTTCGAGGTTGTTAGGTCTTATCAGTATCCCACAGATGAAGCCACCGACGAGGGACCCTAGCTATTCACGTTCTGTCACAAAAGTGTACATGAGATGTATAATAGCTATCAAGCTTGAAACCGGTATAAGTGTGATGGCATCGCTGACGACTAATCGTGACTGTCTGCTATATATGTTAAGGTGTAATTTAATGCTGGTCGGGGTATTGGTAAAGTAGGTAATTGTTTCTTAAGTTCCAAAATTGGTCTTAAATTCAGAGATCAATGTCTGAATTCAGAATTTATGGTATGAGTCTGAATTTAATAGAAAATTGTATACATGGATATAATGTCAAAATTAAAAAAAGGTGGTCATGGCCTTTCTTTGGCTTCATAAAAAACATAGGTAACGCGAGACAGAATTTTCTAAAGGTAATAAAGTTTCTTGTACATTAATTATACACATTAATCATAAAATATCAAAAAGACTAAAAGAAAATAATGTTAAATTCAAAAATTTTAATTTTTTATATAAGAAAACACTTTCTTATTGTCGCTCTAAATAACAAACATAAAATAAAGTATTTATAAAAATATATATTATTTAACAGAAAAATTAACAAATGGCGACGCAACAAAACATTGTAATGTTCAGTAAAATAACTGTTTCTACACTGGAATATCGAAATTGTATAGACAAGACCTTTTTTAATAACAAAAAATGTTTTTTTTTTGTTAGTAAATTTAGCTAGATTAATTTGTATTTTAAATAATTATTAAATACAACCTTGTCTATGTTCTATATTCCTTAGTACAAATAAAAAATCTACAAGAGCTACTAATACAGATATGGGTATTAGTTTCAATATTATTTATATCTGATAAAAATATAAAAAAACTTACTTTCCTGATGTAACTATAAACTATAGCCCCTATATCTATAAATATATTTTCTTTGATGAAAAACATGTCTTTCGTGTGATAGCGCCAATTTGGCCATTTTTTTTCGATGCAAGGTAAGAGATATGAAACAAATTGTGAATGTATCACCTACGCATATTATTTTTTCACATCGCAGATTTTCTTCTTAAAGATGTGTCAGATATACGTATCTTATAATATTTTAATTTTATTTTGTGCGCAAAGGAAATATTGTTATATAGGTGTACCAATTTGATAGTGCATCGATTTAAGTCCAGCACAACACTGAAATAATGATTCTCCTTGTTTTAATGCTAATTTCATCAACGACCTAATCAAACCGAGCTGCTCAAACAGTAAATTATTGTTGACTAATCCAATTCGTCGGTACTCTGATTAATTTTATCGCCGTACCTCTGACATATCGTAACATTTCTGTTTGTCTTGCTACTTCCTTGTTTATAAAGTTTACCGAAATAGGGAGAATGTTTTGATAGTAAATTGAATGCTGGTATAAGCATCTAAATTCGACTATTTGCTTGTGCTTACCAAATAGTTTATACAGAGTTGCATGTTGAGCTACTTAATTAACATCGAAAGTATACTCTTTTTCAAATGGTCGACCACTGTAATTTGGGCATTCATGAAGATATAGAGATTAGTTTAGTTAATTTTGATAATATACAGAGTAAGTAAATTAAATTTTAAAACATAGCATCTTAAACACTTACATAAATAACGTAGGAATGTTTAAGTGTATGGTAGAAACACGAAGAGTACGCATCTAATTTTTGAATACAAATAACACTCACATTTATTTATTTATACTGCATCTGCACTTAACATGACAATAACATTAGACTGTTTTTAAGCAACTAAAACCATTAAGAGCTTTTACAGTTTTATCGGAAAAAAATATTTCGATTTTTTAAAGATTTTATAAGTGCGTACTCTTAGGTAGATGCGTACTCACGTTTTCAAGAGTACGCAGCGATTAAGTACCATGACAAGTGATTAACATGACTTGACACAATAAATCTTTAGTAAATTTTAGTTGCCTTTCACTCTTTCTTTTATATTTTCCCATTGTAATTAACTGCAATTTAAAAAATGAGAATGCAGAGAAGTATACGCAGTTACTATTAGGATTGCCACGTTTTCATATTCTCAAGAAAGGACAGTTATCAAATATTGTTATGTAATTTTTTTTGCATTAATAATTAAATTTTAATATAATGCAGGGTGGTTCAAATTGGTAATACCTATCAATTTTCTTTTTTTAAGAGTTACAGGCGTACAGGCTATATAAATAGACCAAATCTGTTGCAAAAGTCCTGAACTCTTTTCTTTGACAAAATGATAACGGCCGATTTCTTACTTTTTTCGAAATGTAGGGGGATTATCATTATCATTCGGTTCTGCAAACGCCCTGTAACTCGAAAACGGTAAGAGATAGAGAGATCCGGTTTTCGCCATTGTTTTTTTTTTCGAGAAAAAACTCGTGTTATTTATTTTACGGGTTAGCTCCATAAAAGTACGCACCTAAAGAGTACGGACGTTCCACTTTTTAATTTGCAGTTAATTACAGTGGAAAAATATAATAGAAAGAGAGCAAGACAATAGCAATTTAGTGAAGATTTAGTCTCTCTTATGTCATTTTTGTCACTTTGCATAGTACTTTATTGCTGCGTACTTTTAAAACCATATAGTGTACTCTTGAGAACGTGTGATAATAAGAATACGCATATTTAAAGATATAAAAAATGTATATTTTTCTAATAAATAGGTATTGAGGGTGTTAGTTGCTTCTAATATTATTAACAGCATAATATTGTTATGCTGTTAAGTGCAGGCATATAAATAAATAAATGTGTAATAAATTTAAAAAAAAAATAAATGCATTATATGCAATTAAGCATTCCTGAATTAGTAACGTAACAAATTCTCATAGAAATAATTTGAGTTTCAACTATACAGGGTGTCTCAAACTCGATAGTATGTGCCTACTGCGAGGATAAAAAAAAATTTAATAAAATTTGAGACACATGGTGTTAAATGGGATAAGCTAAGCTGCATTTTTAATAAAATTTTATTTTTTCCAGAAACACCCAAATTGTACCTATATATTGATGAATCGCAAGATACCTATCTTTTTTCTACATGTTTTGAAGGTAGTAAATTTTCTTGTATATTAATTATACATATTAACCTTAAAATAACAAAAACTTGTCATGCACTAAAAGAAAATAATAAGTTCAAGAAATCACTATCCTATTGTCGCTCTAAATAACAAACATAAAATTCATAAAGTATTTATAATAATATAGATTATTATTAAGAACTGAATTTTGATTCAATTAACAGAAAAAATAACAAACGGCGATGCAGGACCACCGTGCATATAAAATTTAGAAAATAGTAACAAGAAATTATTATTTTCACAAAAAGAACTGTTTCTATTGTAATATCATAATTTTTTAGACAAAAACTTTTTTCGCTAGTAAATTTAGCTAGTTTAATTTTTTAAACATTTATTGAATCCAACCTTGCCTATGTTCCTTAGCATATGTAAGAAATCAACAAAAGCTAATAATAAAAAATATATGGGCAGATCTGTGTATTAGTTTCACTCAATATTATTAATACGGGTATTAATAATATTGAGTGATAAAAATGCATAAAAAAACTTACTTTCCTGATGTAACTATAAGCTATAGCCCCCAGAAAATTGATTCTTCAAGCTATAAATATATTTTCTATGGTGAAAAACCATGTCTTTCGTGGTATTGCATCAATTTTGCCATTTTTTTGCTGTCCAAACTATAAAATATGAAAAAAAATGGTCAGTGTATCACCTAGGAATATTATTTTTTCACTCCATAAATTTTATTCATAAAGATGTGCTTAATACACGTATCTTGTAATATTTTGATTTTATTTTGTGCACAAAAGAAATATTTTTATATGGGTCGTGACGTCATCAGTTATATTTTTTCCAGAAACCCAAATGTTTTTCCTGTTAAAAAGCTCTCTTTTTTCTAATAAACTTTTGTTAGAGAAATTTGTCTTGTACTTCCTATATAAAATTTATAAGCAATATCATCCTAAAGAGTCTCAAAAGAAATACCACCTAAAAATCACATTAGCGGTAGAAGGATCAAGTAAGTAGTCGTTGGAAAATAATTGAATATTCATTGTTTAAAGTGCATAAATGTCACAAAATACTTGTCAAGATGCATTTTCTGTTTGGAAGAATCATGTAACCAAGGAAATAATGATGCATTATTTGAAATCGTGAGCTTTAACAAATGCTTTACATAAAGTTCAAACATCCTAGTGGCTGTTTGTTTGTTGTAACATTTTACTAAATTTGAAAGCAGATAATTTCGTCGTGGAATAGCGGTGTGACACGCAAATGGACTCGAAAAACACCAATAAAAAAACAAAAGCCCCCTTGCAATGACTTTTATCGACAATTAAATCGGATTTCGATTCTATTTTTGGAATTAATGAAATCAGTGTTATTTTTAACCTTGTTTGTTTTATTCACCCACTTTTGTGGATCTACACGTTTAGATATCTGGGATTTATTTCAGCACCACCAAAAATATCCCTTTTTCAGGAAATAGCAAGTACCTAAATAACATTACATGTTAACATATTCTTCAGGAAAGCATCTATCACATACTTCTCAAAATAATGATACTTTCATTCTCAAATTATTTGGCTTGATGTGGCGTAACTATTCACTAAGTATAACGAAAATAACTTATCTACCTTGTTTCCAAGTTTCACCAGCTTTTGGGAGTAAATAACTGATAAAAATGTTACCCATAGATAAAAACTTGTTAAGCATCTATATTTGGACATTTAGATTTAAGGAAGTCGCAAGATGTTCATCGTAAAAATTAAAATGTAGTAGTAAGTAAAAATAATAAAAAAAATAATAAATTAAGAAAAAATAAATGTAAAATATCATTATTCATTACTTTTATTTATTATTTTTCAAATCAAAACAAGAAGTTAAAGTGCAAGCAGATGGCAAAATTTTATAAATACCTCAAGTAACTATATGGACGTTTTTAACATTACCTTAAGTTTACCACTTCACTATTAATAATTATAGTAATGTAATGCACCATTGAGCTAGAGTAGATTACTGACGACAAAATAATGCGTTATAGCTAAGCTTACTTTAGTCAAAAATGATGGTTAAAAAGATATAGAGTGTCAAAGAAAAACTATTTGTTTTCGATATTTGTAAGTAATTTTTATTAAATCCAAATATTTGGATGTATTTTGGAGATGGGGGTTTTTGGGAGTGAGAAATTCAAATTTGTTTTTAATTTTGACGTAACTAATAGAGGGCGCCACTTGTGGCACATCATGCTTCTTTCAAACGGCATATTTTTTTTGCACCTTCTTTATGTGGAAAAGGTATACCTTGTTGAAGTCGTTAGGAATAACCGTTTCCGAAATAAACCTATTTAAAATATTCAGTTCACCGACGAAAAATTGTTTTGATTTCAGGTAAAGTGTATTTTCCGCTGAAAATATAGTAAAGTGTTCAAAATGTAAATTATGGCGATGTGTAAAATTTTAAGAGTGAATTATCAAGTTTCCTTTAGCTTTTGATGCAAATATGCAAACTACGACATGTAGAGGTATTTTAAATGAACAATTACTTGAATACAATGCATTTTAAAGAAAATTTCAAAATTTATTCAAAATAATCAAAACTTGAAGTAGGTATTTTACGTTTTTTTATAATTAATATAGTGGCGTGCTATTTTTATTGTAAGTAAAAAAAGAGTGGCACAGGGTTTCTATGCCACTGGTGACAATGGGAATATTTAAACATACTGAATATTAGACCTATGGTATCCCATTACAACCTAGAATTATTGTTGTTTCATCACGAAGGGCTTTCAAGTAAATAAAAAATATAATTTCAAAAATAAAGTTTATGCACCCTGTATCTCGGAAACGATGAACTTTAAGATATTTTGACAGTACAATCACCTCTTCCAAGGATGCCAGTAATACCTGAGACAACCTGTATATTGGTGTCAAAGACCAAACATAACACTTAAATTAGCTCAAATATCTATCCAATAAAGAAAAAAGATATACAAGAAAAAAATAGAAATTAAATTTCTCGGAGATGTGACATTTAATTTTCTTCATAACCCGTATCTGCTTTCTATAAATAAACATGTTTTAAAAATCTCGATCTTTACCAAAAGATTTTCTTTGCTTTTCGAAAGAAAGCGCCCCTTCTTTAGAAGTTAAAAGTAAATATGTCACTTGTTCTTAATATGTTCCTCGAAATCCACCACAAAAGTTATTTAATTTCCCCTTTCTTTCTGTCACTTAAATAGAGTTAATGTTTTACGCCATTAACTTTTGTGGGGAGCACTTAAAAATTACTATAAATCTTGCGGCATTACATTAAGAAAATGTTCTAAATATTTTACACGAGAGAATTCTCACTACCTCTTAGAATAGGCCGTGTAATATATAATGTAAGAGAGGAATTTGGTTAGGCTGCCTGGAAAATCCTGCTGCCGCATGAACATCAAATAAGCGAAGGATGAAAGAAGCTCAAGTTATTGTTTCAGTTCGCAAAATTATTAAATGGAATATTTCTGCATTCCTCGGTGGAGTTCTCTTGCAAGGCATGTAGCAAAAATATGGTAAAAATGCAGGTTTGCGTAATACAATAAACTGATGTTATATGAGATTTAAATATCAATGGAATGTTCTCCAATCTCTCAGTATAGAGTTTTTTTTCTTCAGCTTAATAATAATAATAATAATAATAATATGTCTTTATTGAAACTTAAAGAACAAATAAGCAATATGTATAAAAGGAATGGCGAGGTTCAACACTATTGTTGCTCTACCACCTAACCAGTCCCTTACAAATGATATATTAATATAACTATAAACCATATGAAATATTAAAAAATACATAATCAACTAGCATACATGAGGCACAACACAGATTTAACTTAAACTACTAACATATGATTTGACCCGCTTTTTAAAACTATGTAAACTAGAAGCAGATTTAATGTCAGAGGGGAGTTTATTATAAATTTTAACAGCATTATAACTAAAAGATTTTTGAAATTGAGCAGTGCAATGCCTTGGAACAGTGTAAAGACCACGAAATCTAGTGGGTCTTTCATGTTGGTCCTTGACAAGTTTATGAAAAAGATACTTAGGAGAACCAGAATCATTAATTTTATAAACAAGAGATGCCATATGAGCCATATAACGCTCATTTAGTTTCAACCACTTGGATTGCTCGTACTTAACACTTATATGATCATATTTTCTCAGACAATAGGCGAATCTTAAACAAGTATTTTGAAGTTTCTGAAGGCTTTCTTTATCTCTATTTAAAATAGCTGGCCAGTAAACTACATCACAATAGGCTATACTACTAAGAATCAACGTTTCACACAATTTTAGTTTAACATCAGTGCTAAGAATTTCTTTATAGAGATAGAGAGTTTGCAGCTTACAGTAGGATTTTTGTAATAAGTTTGATATATGCTTATGAAATCTAAGATCTGTATCAATGTAAATTCCCAAATCCCTACAACAAGTGACAGGCGTTAAAGTTTTTCCGTTTAAAAATATATTTAAATCATAATGATTTACTATGTCATTTCGACGCGGTCCAAATATCAATAATTCCGTTTTCTTCTCATTTAACATGAGAGTTGGACACTGCAGAAATAGTGTCTAAGTCAGAGTTAATACACTGTATAGCGGAATAAATATCTGAAAAAAAAAACTATAAAATATTTGATAATCATCAGCATACAGATGTGATTGAATGAAGTCGAAAAGTCGAAAAATCAGCCGTATATATTGAAAACAACAAAGGCCCCAAAACACTTCCCTGGGAAACACCTCTATGTATATCATGTATATCAGAGAAAAAATTATTTAAACACACCTTCTGGCTCCTAGCAGATAGATAACTAGAAAAAAAGTAACAGCTGCATTACTAAAGCCAAACTATTTAAGTTTTAAACACAAAGTGGCAGGTACCAATATATCAAACGCTTTACTATAATCCAAAAGTACTAAAAAAGTGTTTTTGCGAATATCCCCTGACCTATAGAGTTCATCAGTAACGTCTAATAAAGCTGTAGTTGTACTATGATTTGCTCGAAACCCTAAATGAGTTGCCGATAGAATATTGTTAGAATTTAAAAAAACGGAAACTTGATCATAAACAATTTCTTCAACGATTTTGGAAAGTGTAGGTAAAATACTAATAGGTCTGTAGTCAGAAATGTTATTAGGACAACTATTTTTTGGCACAGGAATAACATGGGCTACTTTCCAAGCGTCAGGGATTATTAAACATTTATTAACTAAGTAAGTTATGTAACGACTTATCTGCGGAAACAACAATGTGAGCATGTTTAAGTCAATCCCATCGCATCATAAAGCATTTGACTTAATTTTAGCAAAAACTTTTTCAACTGTAGACACATCCACCTCTGAAAATTGAAAATTGTTAGTTGTTAAAGCTTGTTTATTAACATAAGTGTTATTAAGGAAGTCACCGTTAGCAGTGCTTTGAGGAATACTATTAAGGAAATAATAATTAAAATCATCCGCATTACCCACATTAATATAATTATTACATTTATTGTTATTACCAATATTTAAATATTTTAAGGTACGCCAAAAAGCTTTAGGATCCGCTTTAAACTTATGATGAAGGTAAGCTTTTTTTCAGATTTTACCGCTGTATTCACCATATTTCTGAGTTCTTTGTAAGATTCCCAATTGCCATCCGTTTTTACTTTTTTATATTTAGTATAGGCCTTGTCTCTCAAAGTCATCATCATTTTTAAATTATATGTAAGCCAAGGAGCAGGTGGCTTCGTAATTCTAACAGATTTTAAGGGCGCATGGGTATTAAATATATTAATAATAGTATCATTTAAGAACTGTACTATATCATCAACATTTAATAAGTCATAAATTATATTAAAGTTAATATTGTTAAGACCATATTGAAACTTCTCATAATTAAAATATGTAAAATCTCTAAAAGTGCGGAATAAAGTTGGTTGTTTATACTTCTGAAACTTCAAATAACATGTAACCAATTTATGATCGGATACACCGTCCATATTAATGACGTCACTGTTTAAAACTATATCATTACGTGAAACGATAATAAGATCAAGAAGCGTTTGACTAGTAGGAGCAATACGCGTAGGACAATCAATACATTGTAATAACCCATATTTATTTAAAAAATTGTTTAAAAGTAATGAAGCATTATTCGCAATTAAAAGATTAACATTAAAATCCCCCCCAAAAATAACATAATCATAATCAGGTATAAGACTATCTATTACAGACTCTAAGTCATCAATAGCCGCCATTACACTAACGTCAGGTGGTCTATACACCGTACCCAGACACAATTTCTTAGATCCAATTTTTAAACTGAACATAATTGTTCAATAAAGTCGGTAGAATCAATTTTTAGATTTTTAAACTTTATTGTATTATTAACATAAAATGCAACTCCACCCCCCCCCCCCGTTCTGCCCTATTATTTCGAAAAATAACATTGTTGCTCTGGGAGAACTCCGACCCTATAAGTTATATTTGTTTGTCTGTTTTGCTAAACCATCTTCTGACACAAGTTAAACATTGCTAATAAGTTCCCAGATGAAAATTATTTAAATTAATTATATAACAACAAATATAAAGAATTATTATTGAAATGTTATTATGATAGGTGTAAAATATAGATAAATTGTTATTATTGGAATTATATAATATAAACATATCGAAAGAATCATATAATTATATTAAAGGGACAAAATTTTACAAATTTTATTAAATTTAATTTAAATTTTTATCTATCTTAATTGGACATGACAATACAGAAACATACAGTACATAAATAAAATGAGTTTTAAACCAAGACATTGACATATCAATAGAAAGCTTAAAAAGCCAAGATTTATCTTGTATGCATATCGTAAGACGAAAACATTAGTCAAATAAAATATTAGTAAAATAAAATGAAAATTCCAATACTGAACAACAAATAGAAATATCATAAAGATGACACAGAACCAATGCATTCGATTGGCAATAGTGATGACGTCACTGTCAAAAAATCTGTCAATTTTATGTCAACCGAAACCAGAACCAGAGCTGAATAAAATTCGCCTCTTTTATCTCTTGATAGGTCACAAAATGTCACTTTTAATAACATTGCGTTTTCCCCGTAAGATTAATGAATACTAGATATTTAATTTTAGAATATTTTATTATACAAAACTGTTAAATTTGCATTGCATGAAGGACATGAACCTCGAATGATTGGGAATATCTCTTACAGTAGAATTTTCTTGAATTGAAATCATATATGTTGCCATGAACTCAACTGCCGTTGGTGGTACTGGTGGCAAATTATGCCTTATTTCAGCTAATGCGCTGCCACACATTTTAAACATTTAATTAGATATTTCTGTCTTATGAGCCATTGATTCATCAACGTATACTCTTCAGCGACCGTTGATGGCTTCCAACCACTATGTTTCCTTACTGTCATCAAGTCTCCTCCAGATTTATATATATCAAGCTTTTCCATAGTTTTGTTGATTGAAACTTCATTCCTAAGTATTTAAAAGTAAAACTTCTTGGGTAAC
Organism: Monochamus alternatus; assembly: GCA_037114965.1. Lineage (NCBI taxonomy): Eukaryota > Metazoa > Arthropoda > Insecta > Coleoptera > Cerambycidae > Monochamus > Monochamus alternatus. The sequence continues at coordinate 114,896,192 of CM073426.1, forward strand.
TATATATTTTGAAAATTCTGCGTCCACCTTATCTTTAGAAGTACCTATCCCATAAAAATGTAGGCAAAGGCCTTAAGTCAGGGCTGTGTGGTGGACATTTTATGACGCCAAACCATCTGTTTTATATCAGCGGTTCTCTTATGCTGTGATATGCGTATCATTGGTGGTACACAGTGCGGAGAATACAAATTCCAGGACACATGCCTGCGTCTCGAAGAGGGTCAAAGTAGGTAGTGATACGCACATGTTGGCAGAAAATTTATTTCCCTACAACTACGTTGTGTCGTCAACATTTTGATGTTTACATATTATATGTCTAGTCAACTGTATTAAGGAATAAATTCCATGTCCACCATGTCCACAGTCTACCGTATCATGCTTTGATGAGACGCGACAAGTGTTGGGAACGTTGCGTACCTCGATGTAAACACCCATGCTTGCTGTGATATGATACGACAACGTCACAGTCTTGTCCACATAGTCGTGTTGAAGTTACGCGACGAAGTTTGCGACGAAGTTCTATTACAAATTTAGTATGTACGTGGATTTATATGTTTACATCAAACATTTACGATGTTGCAAGATACGTGTTCCTGTATGTTCGAGAAGTTTATAGAGACACTTCTCGAACACCGGAACAAAGTCGGATTACGTCCGCAAAGTACACATTATAATACTCTATAGTTACGTCCCTTTGTAGAAAATAAACCAACGTCAAGCGAAATGTTAAATTTGGCAAACAATTTCTTTTTTATTTTTATGTTTTAATAATCGATTCTGATTTCTTCTCGTTTGTTTCAAGGAAGCAGCACCATCCCTCTGACAGAATTTTTAAGAATATTGTAACAATAATTTGGCTCCTAAGAGTGTCCACACATTAATTGCTTGACTACTGGAAGTTTTAATTGCTCTATAGGAAGTTATGGATTATTTCTTACCCAATGATGAATGCTTTTTCTGTTAAAATTACCATCAGTAAAAAAATTTTCTTCAACGGCCTCTAGAATGTTATGAACAAAATTATAGGCACCAAATAGCCTTTGAATAATTTCTCGACAATAATCTAATCTACTTTGATTTTTTTCATCAGTGAGGAATTACATGTGTCTATTTTAAAGAATAATATATGTTTTTTCAGAGTCGAATAAATTTTTAAGCTTAAATTTAAGGCATTGCTTGCTTGAGAGATACAAGTTCCAAGCAGCACCATCCCTCTGATAGAGTTTTTAAACTTATCTATGTTAAGAATATTGTAACATAATAATTTGACTCTTAAGGATGTCCACACATTAATTGCTTGACTACCGGAAATTTTAATTGCTCTATAGGAAGTTATGGATTATTTCTTACCCAATGATGAATGTTTTTTACTGTTAAATTTACCATTGGTAGAAAAATTTGCTTCATCGTCCCCTAGAATGTTATGGACAAAATTATATACAGTAATTAACCTATCAATAATTTCTCGACATTATTGTTATTATTTAATTTCTAACTGATGAAAACAATCAAGATAGATTAGACGTTTCTGTTTTAAAGGATAATATATGTTTTTTAGAGTAATAAAAGTAGAATAAATTTTCCAACAGTTTAAATTTAAGGCATAGTTTGCTTGATGGATAAAACTTTCAGGGATTTCTCCAGTTATGCACTTGTCTAAAAACCATACTTATACCTACCTCTGATATTTTTATAATAATAATAAACTGAAACAGATAAAAATGAAATTTTCTTACCTTCAAAGTAATAGAATATTTAATCCAGTGTCCATATTCTCTTCGTTCGCTAATCGTTTTCTTTTTTAAATGAAATACAGAAACTTTATCTCTCTATTTGTTATCTTATTCCAAAAGTTGAAAATTTCCAAAATGCATGAAGTCAGAAGTTATTTTTTAAAGCCTTTTTGTAAATATTTATCTTAACATGATTCGCACAAAATTTGGTACTTAGAGGTTTTTTAGGAAGACAAATCGAGATCTGATCACAGTTTCACTGTACTATGCAGAGGGCGCCACCAGCAGCACTTCACCTACATTTAAAGCTTCATAACTTATTTGTGCCTCGATATATTACATTTTTAGTAAAAAATTCTTCCCCAAAATTGTGATCAGATCTCGATTTGTCATCCTAGCAGTACCAAATTTCGTGCGAATCTTGCTATTGTTAAGATAAATATTTACAAAAATGTTTTAAAAATTAATAATTTTGACATTTTGATTTTTGAAGAATCAACTTTTGGACAAAGGCTAGATCATATTTTAGCCTCAGGAATTTATGCTAGCATTTTGTATAGACATTTTAGAGACACCCTGTATGTATTCTCATCTGATAAAAATGTCTTAAATTTGCCTTTTCTGTTCTATATGTAAACCATATTAAAATGGCACAACTAACTTAATACTTTTTTATTTTTCTAATAAGGCAGAATTTTGTTTTCGTAAAATCATGCCCAACTATAAAACTATACCCGTACAATGTTCTCACCACTTTTCATTCGATCAGTTTTGGAGCATTTAAACAAGACAGAATTTACCAAATACTCTTTACTCATATAGCGAGGGATTTTGGTAGAATATTCATTCTATGCAAACGTTTAAAATTTAGCTGTTTTCGGTAGTAATTTACATAGACATTACATAATGATGTAAAAATAAAAGGGCCCTTAAAACCAACCGATATTTAAATGAAGTGCCATCGAATTCTGATTAATGGTTGTGCACTGCTATATATATTTATTGAAGCTACAGCCACGACAAGCAAGTTCATGAAATATTAATCGAAAACAAAACAGGTGATTCAAAATTCGGAAAACGAGTGATTGATTGAATTTATGCATTTGTTGTTTCGTAAATTTATCATAAAATATCAAACTGAACTCATACAACCATTAAAACTGTCATTAACATAGCAGTGTTAAGTGTTGTAGAAGTATCTAAAATTAACTTTTTGCTTCATATTTATTTTGAATTTATTACAGATAATTTATATAGGACATGTAATCCACTAGTATTTTAGTGCCAGTCGTATCCGTCGAAACCAAATCTGAATTTTTATATGATATTATAGAATCTTTCCGTTAATTACTGTTTTCACAATGCGCATTAAATATTTATTAGCAGATCCATTTACTATACGTCACGTTTTGCTTACGTATTGGAAAATTCATGTATTGCCATTGCTTTTGTGCAAGAGGAACAAAATAAGTCAATAGACATTTTACGGTGACGAATATAGTTGCGATATTGCAACGGTTCACGATCTAATCACGATTTAAATAATTTCAGTCTAGATAAAATTAAACAAACATTCATTTCCAAAGTCTAGCAATCATGGAAATGTCAAATTCTCTGTCCCACCGCCTTAATACAAAAGTTTATTTAGTTTTATGTTATTGTAGACCAGATAGACTGTTTGTATTTTCTGAATCTGCTTATTAAATTTGAATCGGTATCATAGATACAGTGTGGGTCATCAAAAACTTCCCGTCAAGATTTTCTTCTTTCAGAAAAGTCTAAGTTAACCCTCCTAACTGCTATTATTGGTCGGACAACAATCCAGTAACATTATATTACTAGAACAGAATGTACTAAATAGCCTGCATCAAACATCAACAAAACAATTTTAGTCAAACATTTGTTATCCAAGAGTAATAATGACTTCCATGTAAAATAACATATGTCAATTTATATGGTTCGAAATCATAAATTGTTTACCTTTTCTAAGCTTGCAAATGCCAACATTCCAATAACGCGTAAGACGAAGTTATAATTAACTTAATTTCGCCTTGAAATCTAATCTAATTGCTAATTGTTATTTTTATCACCACATTATATAAGATAATTTTCTGGGCTGTACAATCTGTTAAAAATGGAATGACAATCTAAATATGTATATACCCATATACCTACCCTTACTCTACTTGTAGCTTTCTAGTCTGCTTATAATCTCTCCTTCTCTCTCTTCCTACCTACCTACCTAACCTAACCTAACCTACCTACCCACCTACCTATCTACCCACCTACCTCTATACCTCCCTCTCTTTTTTCTTCCCCCCGCTCTCTTCCTCCCTCCCTTTCTTCCACCCTTTCTCACTCCCTCCCTCCCCCTACTCTCTCTTACTAGCATGTATTTAGTCAAACATATAATGTTGTCCCATTCGGGCAGAAGTAAGTCATATAAAGGGCATACCTAGTGTATATTTTCGTAATAATGTCTTTTATATTTATTTTAACAACATTGATCTGTATTTCTTTATTCAGGTCACTTATAACAATTCAGCAAATCCAATGTATCTAAAACACTTGCCGCATCTTAGACAGAAACTTCTCAACTCGGGGTTAAAGGTCAATGTAACTGCGCTTTTAAAATGTGGCCGTGAAATATTGTTACCTTCTTGATTTTGCAGATTTAACATACTACAATTTAAGGATTCGTTAGATTTTTATATCTGTTCAAAGAGTTATAAGAAATTAAATGGATACTACCTCTATGGATTATGGCCCATAAAATTACTTTATTCCATTTTAATCAATTATGCTACCCTTCCTTTATGTTTGTGATGGGTTACGATGAGACAATATCATTTTTAGATTCGTATATTCTTAGGTTGTAAAAGAAAAACTTTTTATAAGAGAAAGTAACAAAGCAAAATACCAATTTTCAGTTGAATCATTACTGATTGTTTGTTAATCTGTAATACAAGTTTTATGTGTTTATAGAAACGTGCTCTATGTAATTGGAATGTGTGTCTTCTATAAGGTAGCTTCTTGAAAATTCAATCTTACGCGAAAATCTAGTTGCAAATATTTATTTTGTAACGCCGCTCTCTAATTAATTGGTAAAGTTGGCTAAGAAACTTCAGGGTCGTGAATTTTAGAGTTTCAACGTTGAATTCTGGATGTTGTTCAGGATTCATATATAGTGTAAAACTTTACTTCTTTAAGGGAATATAAAGTTTTCACTTTTGTGTTTACAATGGGGTCATTCAGCGTTTTTTAAATTACATATTTTGAACGATTATGTGGTCTGACAAAATTTATAATTCGGACGCCTCTAAATCTTTTGAAATAATTTATGAACATGGCATCGCGTAAACTGCTGCCTGACGTCACTGTCTCCTATAGCATACCTGGTTGCGCTCGCTGTTATGCTTACTTTTAGAATACGAAAGGGTAACTGTTGGTGTCGTTGGGATTCAAATTTTAATTTCAAATATTGAAGGTATTATTAGAGACACTAAAACAGAATAATCAAAATTTAAATTATGTATTATTAAATTAAGATACCTAAATGTTTTGAGAAATGAATATACAGAATTTAGTAACAAATACGTCACTGTTAAAAAACTACAAAAGACATTAGTAAATAAGACAAAATTGGATTATAACAAAAATAAAATTAATAATTCGAACAATCCCATTAAAACTCTCTGTAAAATTGTTCCGCAATTAACTAAAAAGCAGAAATATCAGTTTACATGATAACTCATTATTCAATGAAGTCCCAGTTTTTTGAAGCATCAACTTTTAATTAATTTTAATCATTGCAGCACCTCATGATATAGTAGATTAAATTTCAAAAGCAAATCATTTACAAAAATAATAGATATTTATGAAGAATGTGACAATCATGTATAATAGTATTTTTTGACATCTTATCATATTATTATCAAAAACCAAAGCAACCAGTATTTATTATAAAAAACGCATTGTCTTCTACTATAGGACATCTTACATTCCTGATAAATCTCATTCAAAACAGGAATGTATCCAGTGACCCAAAAAATAGGAAAATTTGTACCTGTATATAGGGTTAACTATGACTAAGTACAAAAAATTTAACCACGTGCTCAGGGAGGCCTAAAAGACAATAAAAAAATCATCCCAGAATTTTAGTTCGAAATTTAAAAAATCGGGCAAAACCCTTTTTTCCTACAGATAGTCGGCGCCTATGATAAGAATCGACTGAGATGGCTTAGATTCATAGATAAAGCTTACATCTGTCAACAATGTCAACTACCAAGCGGTCATCTTTTTGTAGCGTTTCTAAATGTAGAAACGACAAAAATTAACATTCTTATTAGTAATAATACCTGATAGATAGGTAACAGTTAATCCAATTAGCTCCAGTATTTTGCATTCGTTTTTCATTATTTCGTTATAAACTGGTAAAACTACAAATTCGCATATTACAGCCGATAAAAGACACTTCCCGTAGGTACAATTAGATAAAATGCCTATTTATTATAACAAAATCAAACGAAAGGAATAGATAATAAACAAATTTTAATGTAACCGCGTCAGTCTTGTTCCATAACCTAGAAAACCACACCGGCGAACTATATTGTGGGAAAGTATTTGCACCCAACACAAATGTCTTTATTTAATAACTATAAAACGTTTAAAAATTAAAAAAAGCACTAAAAACTGAAGAAGAACACAAAATTACAACGTAAACAGAGGAACTGAATTATGACATGACAGCGATACCGACTGAGCGACTGTTGCATGCTTGTACATTGGCGGCGTTTAATAAGAATTTAAAATAATACCGAAAACAATTTTTTTTGGCTTTATAAATAAGTTTGAAATTTTTTTGAAAGGTGATTACGTTAATTTTTATTTTTCCCTATCCCCTCTTAAAATATTTGTAGTCATAGTTAACCCTGTATAAATGTACACCATGTGGACAATTACCGACCTGCTACCTTAACATCGGGATTCTCTAAAATTTTCGAATACAGCTATTTACATCTCATTATAAGGTTTCTTTATAAATATCATATAATTTCTAATTATCAACATGGATTTAGAGAGGGAAAATCTACATTTACTGCAATACTAAATTTCCATTAAAAAAGTGTTGCAGTTTATTGAGGCAGGTGAGTGTCTTGTTGGAGTTTTCTGTGATCTCAGCAAGACATTTGACTGTGTCAGTCATAAATTGGTGCTTTTGCAATAATTATCGTCTTATGGCATTCGTGGTCTGGTTCTAAATTGGACAAAATCATTCATGGTAAATAGACAGCCGTTCGTTAATGTTACGCATTTTGAGAGCACGCATGTGGTCGCGGCATTAGTTCGCAGAGTAGTTGTTTCTAACTATGACTAAGTACACAAATTTTAACCAAGTGATCAGGGAGGCCTACAAGACAATAAAAAAGTTATTCCAGAATTTTAGCTCGATATTTAAAAAATGGGGCAAAACCCTTTTTTCCTACGGCCTGTTATAGAGATGGGTTGTTATTTGCATATCTGTTATTCTATAACTGTTATCTGTTCGACAAAAACAACGACTATTATTTGTCTGCCAACATAACAGGTATTACATTACATTAACATTCTTATTAGTAATAATACCTGATACATAAGTAATAGTTAATCCAGTTAGCTCCAGTATTTTGCATTTGTTTTTCATTATTTCGTTACAAACTGAACAAAACTACATTTTCACTCATTACAACCACTCACTACTGATAAGAGACATTTTCCGTAGGTACAGTTAGATAAAATGCCTATTTGTTATAATAAAATCGAACGAAAGGAATCGGTAGGTACTAATAGATAATAGAAAACTTTTAATACACTCAGTCTTGTTCCATAACCTAGAAAAACAAACCGACGAACTATATTGTGGGAAAATATCTGTACACGACACATACGCATTTATTTAATGACTATAAAACGTTTAAATTTAAAAAAGGCACTGAAAACTAAAGAACTCAATACTACAACGTAAACACAGAAATGAAATTATGATATGACAGCGATAGCGATCGTTGCTTGCTGGTTGCCTACTCTGATTCTGTAAACGTGCAGCGGACGGGTCGCATAGGCGAATAAGATTTTAATATAATATTAAATAAAAATTGTATTCGCTTTATAAATAAGTTTGGAATTTTTTTGAAAGACGATTCCGTTAATTCTTAATTTTTGTCTATCCCTTCTTAAAACATTTGTACTTAAGTCATAGTTAACCCTGTGTATTTTTACCCATTACATTTTCTTTGCCTTAAAAATTCTTGGCTGTGCGACAAATATTATATTATAATACCATGCACTTTTATCGATTTTATATCAGTTCTTCGCAAGTATTATGCACATTCACGGGGGCGCTAAAATTCAACCCAGCCAATAGCGGTACATATTTCACGCACGTGGCACGAATACGGGAATCTCCATAAGACTGCGGCTCTTTACCATTCTTTACCCAATGACATTACCATCTCTAGAAATTGATTTTATATCGCTTTTGTTATAAATATACGTAAATATACATAATGTGAAGATAATACAACGGCACATATATTTTATTTGTAATATTAGACAAGGCGATTTTTTTTGGCAAATAATGATCGATGATACCGACACCTCCGCCACTGGTAAGTTTCTAAAGCTGGTAATTTTTTGTTTCATATCTACTGTCATACTAAATATGCACACCGAATTTGGTTAAACTATTTCAAGCGGTTTAGAAATGAAATTAAAAACTGATTTCTTTTTATTTTTTGCTACGCTGAAGCTGGGCAATGCCTGTCCCAAGATCCCACATTTATGTAATTTTTGGCCACAGAATACACCCCTGGATTGTTACCCTCTACTTAAGAAACACCCTGTATACATATATAAAAGTTGCAGTAAGTTTTTATATGTGTGATTCCAGTTATTATATTCAGCAGAAGATTCACGCTTAGGAAATTAATACTTAATATTAAAATTCTAAATTATTTTTCACCTAATATAATTACAAATTTTGTATTGTAATTATCCTGCTAATTATATTTAAAAAAATAGTGCATAAAAATTGAAACATGTTTAAAAATAAAATGACATAAATTGAACATTGAATGCATAGTTTTACAGTCGGATTATAAAAGGAGAGGATTTAACTGTTTCTAAAATTATGAGTATAATGTATACTCGTATGTATGATACATAACTGGAGCATTTGCAATTCATAACTCATGTACAGTACCTAATAAGTAAGACAAGACAATAATATTATTTTGTTGGAAAGTTATAAACTTTTCATAAAATATAACGAATATATATATATATATATATATATATATATATATATATATATATATATATATATATATATATATATATATATAAGTGCATGTGAAAGGTCCCAAGAGAACTAAATTTGCGAACAGTGTTCCAGCGAATCCATTAATAATATGGACTGTGTGTTCCCTTTAAAAACCCGTTATTTTTAGTTACGGCGTTTCTATACGAATTTTAAAGGTAAATCCAGGAAACTGCATTCATTAACCCCCGCGAAATAGAACAGAGCTGCAATGCAGTTCGCTATGCGGAAAGGCACATATGTCTCTTCCATAGCAACGCAACTGAAACTTGAGCGTAATTATTTAATCTTTCAATCCCGAATACAAAAGCCATCCATAACGCGCTATCACGACTAGGAAATGTATATATCTACATCTATCTCTATATCTTTTCATATTCCACTTTCTTTTCGTAACGGAAACCTGATCTAAAGTTTTGTATGAAGCAACAATATTTTGCAGATCTCGGCAGTAAATCATTGTTTGCTGGGTACATAAAGATAATGGTAACTGATAACTAGATTGTTACATTTACGAACTTAGTTTACAACTCCTAGGGGGAATCTTCTTGTTTTGTAATCTCTTAAGGAATTATAATAAGTAAAAAATAGGCATTAGTTTCTCTAACATCACATACATATTTTACAGTGGCGGCTCGTGACTTTTTACCCAACCAGCAAAACAGTTTTATAATTTTCAGGTTATACGACAATTATGTTTTATTGCTGTATTATTATTGCTGTCGAAATACATATTTGTTTTATTAGCGGCAAGCATCATTATTTTGTTGTCAATAACTGAAATATTTCATAAATTTATCACTAGAACGTTTTGGCAGCTAAATTATAAAGCAACTTATATGGAAAATATATAACTATTTTATAGACATTTCTGCGACAAGCTTATAAAATATTTTAACTAATAAAACTAAAATGCTTTATAATAATTTTTTAGTATCGTTCCGTAGTATTTCTAACAGAGCTTTTCTATACATTTTTTTTATAATTGTGTGGTACGTGTGGGTTATCAGCTTATAAAACTATTATATTAAAAGATATTTGCAGATAATTTTATTTCTAAGAGCCAATATCTGTAGTTCTTTAGTTTGACGGGGTTTTTGCACGCCTCTGAAAAAAAAAAATAAATTTAATTAAATAAGCCCTTACACCAAACGAATCAGTCAAGGGTTATTTTTGAAATTAAGTTCGCGTAACTAAAAAATCTCACACTGAAAAAAGCAGATAAGTAAAATATAACAAAAATCATATCACTATCACGCACTTCCGTATTTTTGACTTTTCGAAAACCTCTATTTTCGTTCTCAAAATAGTAAATGTCTTAAAAGTATGTCAAGTTTGTTACTTACTTCTTCTTGATACAACTGTAGCCAACAATGATCAATGTATACTGAACATTTTGACACACACTTATCTCCGTTCAACAAAATAATCGCGGTCTCTTTTATTTTTTTTTTGTTGCACTATCTTCCTTCTCTAAAATTTTTGCCGAACCAAACGAATCAAATGACCGTTTTCCTAAGCGTGCAAATTTTTGTTTTTCAAATTCCCGTCTTTTATATATAATTTTTATGTTCCTCAACTCTAACATTCATAGGCTGAGACGGTTCTCCAGTATAATGTTTATTACATTTTTTTAAATTTTGAATATCATTTTTTGGACGCGTTTTAGACAAAAATTATCGTAAAGTATTAGTTGTCTGAAAAACTGTTCGACTGTCGGTCAGTGGTCGCGCGGTTTAAGGCGTCACTACTTGAATCGAGGTGACTAGATCGCTGTGGGTTCGATCCTCGCAGCCTGTAGACCGAATATTAGCTATATTCGTGGAGAGGATAGACACCCTCTCTGCGAGTATGGTAGGGTGGAAGAATGTTGGCTTGAGTTAATATGAGAGATTGATACTGGTTGACGTTTGACTACCCCCCTAATTAATGCGGTTTGGGTGAATATTAGTTATTACGATTCACAGAGACAATTGACAGAAACATATTTCCTCTCAAAAAGTGATCTAAATTCTCATCAGAAAATACAAATCTATATTTTTGACTATTCTCATTGTAACCTCGTTATTTATTTTCACATGGTTTTTGCTAAAGGAATATAAAACTTCAATATTTCTAAATATACACATAGATAATAATATCTATATTTAGGAATTTTTTAAGTAGATTGAATTCTCATTCGAATCTATTTCACTACACTCGAGGATCGATGCTCAGGTGTGTTATTTTTATTTAGACATAATTTGGACTTACAACAGGTTTTTAGTCGTAAAACAAAACGTTGCAATGTAACCGTACGTTGGCATATATAGTTAGAAGTAACGTCATATTACTACGTTCATTTTGACGGCATAAAAAATATTCTACAGTGACTACACTCAAGTGAAGCAACTGTGACAGCATCAGGATATTTAATAAATAACGCAGTAAATAATGTTATTTTTTTTAATTTGGTGTTACATATACATAAGTATTTACACAAGTCAAAGTAGTAAAAAATGTTATAACAATGAAGACAATGTTCAACATTCAGCAATCAAATTTAAATAATATAAATAATAAAAATAGATAAATATATATGCATACACATAAAACATGTAAAGACACAAAATCAAGCAAAATACAAATATAATGCAAAACTAACGAGAATAAAATGAATATATACATACATACACATACAGGTATATACATATACGTCCAAATCAGCAAAGTATATGTTAAACGATTAAAACATATTGTCCAAAATAGCGAAACATAATATATTAATACGATAAACAATTAAACAGCATATAATTATATTACAATATAATTATTTAAAAATTCGTCTATACTATAAAACGCTTTATTAATATAAACTGTTTTACTCTGTACTTAAAACTTGTATAATTTAAAGACCTTACTTCGGGAGGTAGCATATTGTAAAATCTAACACCCCAATATCTAGTTCCACTTCTTGTTTTACTGAGTCGGTGGCAAAAATTATGAAGCATGTCTCTATTTCTGGAAAAATGATAGTGAATCTCATTTCGTGATCAATATAATTCTGTATTATTCTTTACGTACAGCAAACACATGTGCAAAGAAGTGTCAAAATCCTAAACTGAACAAATTTATCTCTACAATCATCTCTAAATTTGAGACCAGATATTATTATTATCGCTCTTCTTTGTAAGCTAAACACACTGGAAACTGAAGCAGCATGACCGCAGACTAGAATAGCATAAGACAATATCGAGTGAATAAGGCCATGGTAGGCTGTTATCAAGGTTGCTAACGATACTTGATGAGTCAGACTACGAAGCAAATATAAATTTTTGGAACAATATTACAAATGTACGTTGTGTGGTGATTCCAAGATAACTTAGGATCTAACATACGGATTCATCAACAAGGCGTAACGTTAGTCAGACTAGCGGAGGTTACGCGAAAAATTTACGCATCTGTTGCACCAATTTAAATAAAAGGCATACTTCTATTCACTACTATGTATAATACTTACTTTATGATATGTTAACTAATCCGTAACACTGAAAATTACTGTTTTTGAATATAAATACTAAATATACAATGGGAAACGCAAGGAACTAGAGGCCGAAGTTACGCGATTTTTAGACAGGTACAATACTGGGTCTAACTTTTGGCGCAAATATGGACGTAAATAAACAGCCTACCTGGCAACGCATGTTTCGCTACCTAGCAACGCATGTTTCGTGAATAGGCGCAAGACTGGTTAGACCAACTAACGCGCTTTACACGGGCGCAAAGCTGGTTAGTCCGACTAACGCTACGCCCGTTTCATGAATCCGGCTGTAAATATACAGCCAAGAATTTTAAAAACTCTGGATTTGTTGTTTGTCCAACATCATGTAAGCCAAATATTATTCGAGAGAAACCAATCCTGCATCATTAATTCTGCTCGTTTGGTCTTATCCAACAACTTATCCAGTGCAAAGCTTTGGCAAGTAATATTTGTGTCATTAGCAAACTGAGTAGTCAACAAAGAATTATCCACGCAGCTGGATAAATCATTGAGAATTATTAAGAATACCACAGGTCCAAGCACAGATCACTGCGGTACTCCTGCTCTGAGGGTAAGACAAGTTGACCTACAATCATTCTGGGTTACATATTGTTGTCAATTAGTAAGAAATTATTTAATTAATGTACTACTTTCAAATGCGAAACCAAAGAAACGCAGGTATTTCATGAGGCACACAATCGAATTTAGTAAGATCTAAGAATTGTGAACATAAAAATTGCCTTAGCTCAAAGTGTTTCTTATTTGTGACAGTTTATTTCCCAGTTAGTAAGAACCTAGATCTGATTTTTCTGAATCCATGACAAATTATATATATTTTAAATATGCCCAACCTGTGGACGTTGAAACACACGTTTTCGAAATCGAAATGGATTATTAGTGACAAACGCCACAACCTAACACCTGAACATTTACAGCAGTTGCTGGTTATTCAGTTTTATTGCAGAACTACAAGTGAATAGTTATATATAATGTTGTATAAACTAATAAACTTAGTATGAATAATGTTGGATATTATAAATTATCAGTACAGGGTTAGATGTTGATTTCAATTTGCAGGTATATACTACCATTATTACATTATAATTGTTAGATACGTCAAACTTATTGATTGGTCAAACATTTCCTCTTCTGCAGTCATAATTTAAATAAAACAAAGTTTTCAGCATGGTAAATTTTAGTTTATATTATCCACGTGTGCTTTTAGAGCGTATGTAACGACTTTTCATTGTGTGAAAATTTACACTCAGATATAGTTAACAGTTATTGTGTTTCGCTTCAGCGACAAGTTGACTGCATATACTTTGGAATAGAGATGTGAAGCACGATTCGTTACGCTGCTTATTTAATATTATACGTTAGGTAAATACATGAAGTTCTTCTAATTAGGTAGCTGCGCGAATTTGTGTCAAATAACAGTAATAAAACAACATACTGGAAATAAGCTCGTTATTTTAATTAGGCATCTACTAAATTCTGTCAGCCTAATTATTCAAAGAAGTAGATGAAAAAAAATGAATCCTGAATATAAACATTTCATTTCTATTTTATGCTCGTGTTCATGACATTATGCAATTACAATTTTACTACAATCTACAAACTGATTAACAAGATTTGTTTTTTGAAATACTAGATCAAAAACTTTACTAGACTGAGAAGTTAGACGGTGTTTGAATGTTTCTGTACGGGGAATTTGTCTCCGTTTGCTTTCTAAAGCCAGCTTCAGTATCGTCATTTTGTTTCCATTTTTCTATTACCCCTCTTGCCGATAAGTCGATATTGATCGAAGTGTAATTACAATGGTTAATGAAGAAACAAAATATCAAAATCTATTTTATAGATCGACGTTCGCTATCGTCTATAAATTATATAAATGAAAATAGGCGAGAACAAAATCCCACCAATGGTGATCTTTATACAGGCTATAGTAAAAGATATAAGTAATAGTTAAGATATGTAACATATACAGTGTTTCTCAAAAGCCATACGGGAACTGGCAATTTTTGAAAAAAATCGCTCGGACAAGTCAACTTTGTTTTTTTTACTGTATTAGAAAGGTATTTTTAAGCTAATATAAATCAAATTTCCTACAATTCCTATCAATGAAGTCATATGTATGTTCTCTGATACCAAACATCTAGGTATGCCAATGAACAATTCTACAGACAAAGCTCTATTCAATAATTATCTAAAGAAATTAATCTAAATTTACTAACCTGGTTTAATGAAAACACTCTATAAATATCTAACTTCACTTTTGACAGTGGGAACTCGAAAATTCAACCACAATAGATGAGATCTGACCTATTTCTGCATTTTAAGGATTGCTTCTTCAGGTGGCCTCCTTTAAATTGAGTGAAATATCTAACTATCTAATGTCAAAAGTGTTGCCTGTCAATGAATTTTAAATTACATATGACAAATATCTACTTAAATAATGTTTACCCTTTATGTAATATTTTTTCATGCTTGTATATTCTTCTCTCATAACTACTGAATGGGCTACTGGAATGGAGGCGTTCACAGCTTTCAGGCTTCTCTTCGAACAATCTTCATTCATTAGGTTTGTAACAATCATATATTTATTAGTAGGTACAGGTTCTGCTTATAAGTGTATGGTATCATCTACTTTGAATTTGTTCATTAATTGATTAATATCTTTACAGATAACTTTGTTTTCTTGGGGCATGAAGTTTGGTGAAGTTCAATTTTCAAAAATGTAACGGTCGCTGGATCTGAACTGGGAACTCATTTAAACCCATCAGAACAGCATTAAGGTCAAATAGAAAGATATATATGCAAGTAAATCAGACCATTGTAGATTTACGTTTTTAGGATCGTTGGTTTTCAGTATTGTGAGTTTGTAACGTGTGGTATTATTTCCCTGTCTTTATGAAATCTACCTCTTTACACTCAAAGGATGTCTTGCGAGCATCCGAAAGTAATCACCCAGCATATAATTATCCCATGTGCCTTGGTAACATCGCTCTGCACCCTTGAGATCTTGATGAAATATTTCACCTCGTTCTTTATTGAAAGCACCAAGATTTTGAGGGAAGCAGTCAATATGGAAATCCATCAAATATAATTTCAGATGAATCATTCACGCTACTTGCTTCCCTGTAATCTAGACGTTTTTGGTTCCCCAGGAAATTCTATAACCCTTTTGAAACTCAGCCATGTGGATTGTTCGTCTTCTCTCATTTTGATTACAAAAATGTAGTCTCTCATTATTTTGCGAATCTGAGGTTCATCGAAAATTTCTTTTCGTAGTTTTGCATTCGAAGTATTAAGAAGAACTTTTCGTAGATACAGATAACATACACATTATTTATTAAAGAGCTTTCGCCCATTGTTCCATGAGTCTTAGCACTCATGAAACAATGTCCTAACCTGATGTGAAGAAGTGGGAGCAGGACTTTGGATGAAGGAACTAATGCTTCTCTGATCATTTTTTAGTACTTGGTTGAAATGAAGCTCTTCCTGACCATTATTTTCTTACGTAGTGAATTTTTTCTCTCTCTACTATCCCATTCACATATGAAGCACGCATTTTTTGTGAAACCTGATTATTGTCCTCGTAAAATAGTGAGAATCCCCACAAATTTGCCATCCATGTTCTTTGTAGTTAATTTTTTCAAGGATTTTTTCATACTTGCATATTCTTCTCTCATAACTACTGAATGAGCTACTGGAATGGAGGCGTTCACAGCTTTCAGGCTTCTCTTCGAACAATCTCCATTTATTAGGTTTGTAACAATCATACATTTATTAGTAGGTACAGGATCTGCTTATAAGTCTATGGTAACATCCAACTTAGAATTTGTTCATTAATTGATTGAAATAACCCTGAAAATGAGAGACCGCCAGAGAAGATGAAATCAACAACAATATGAAGGATGTTGGATTTATTCTAGATCCTTACATATTCGATATCAGTGGGCAATGGACAGGCATGCTACCGTGGCAGAAACGGAATTAGCAGGTATAACCATAGCCGCCAAAGAAATTGCCCATAGACATACAACCAAACCATTAGAATCTATACAGATAGTAGACAATCACTATATTCATCTAAAGTAATCACAAGATAAGGACTAGATCATCATGAGAATGCCATTAGGCACTGGTAGTGGCCTCAACTAACAACAGCATATCTGTATGCCGGGTAAAGGGACACAACCGGTGACGTGATAATAAAGTATCTGACAAACTGGCTAGAAGTGCATCGAGTCTCAATATTTTTTGGACCTGGTCCCTCCAGTATACTTCCGTTGTCAGCATTTGTTGAACTGATCAAAGAGGGCACCCGCAAAGAATTTAGGAAACGTTAGAATGAAACAAATATCAATTTGCTAAGGAGGTCCTAGAGTACTCCTGCAAGGATACAGCCAAAAAGTATATGGCTATGTCTAGGACAAATCTTCGCCTGGTGACAGGTATTCAAACCGGACACTGTTGTCTAAGAAGCACCTCTATTACATGAGGAAGTGCGAAACACCTCTTTGTAGAGGTTGCGAGCAGGAAGATGAGACAATACTTCATGCACTCTATGAGTGCACTGCCATCGCGTCAATAAGAGAATCCGTATTGGGAGAGCGATGGCCTTCTATGGCCTACATTAGAAAGATCTCCCTGAGCATTTTCACCACCTTATTCTTTCACCTAGAAGGAGGTACAAGAAGCCCAATGGGGCCTAAGTGCTGTAGCCTTCTGCCACCCTCCCATAATTCCAGATTCCAGAACCCTGAAAATGACCTCATGGGGTTAAAGTAATCCCAGATTCAGCGACCGCAAAAACATAAATGAACGATAGTCGGGTCCACTTGCATATCTTTCGTTTTGACCTTGAAATTACCTTAAACCTAGAACGATATAGCATTATATTGTTTAGGCTTGTAGACAAAGATTTCTGTTACAGTAAACAATAAGTTTTTCTAAAAAACAATATCGTTAAATTAGCGAAACGCATTTATTAGAGTGTATAGTTATAACTTTGTCGCTAAGGCTGGTTATATCGAAACAATAAAATTCTTAATACCTCGCCAACCGAGATGCGGTATACATAAAAACGTTTACTTTCCTTTACACCTAATTCCAGCACAGCATTTACGCTGAAGTAAGTCATTTCTACCTAACCCCACTAAAGGCATATAGAAAATTAAATTCTTATGGCCGACGAGCTTTTTGTTATTTCCCTGTTCTGTGGGATTAGATCTTAGCAATTTAAGAGTCATGACAAAATGGATCTCCGCTAATGGAAGGCTCTTCTGAAACGTTATAGAGCATATACGAAATTGAGGTAAACGCATTTGATGCTATGAGAAGTTCACATATGATAACTTTCCGACATTATAGATGCTTTGTTAAGGTAGGTAGGTAAATATTTATAAAAGCAAATTTATACAAGTAAAGCATAGGCGCCGATACTTAAAATTTGCTGGGGGGGGGGGGAGAACCAAATGATGGTGACGTAGAAAACCCCTATATATAATATAATTAAATCAACATCAGAACTGTATCATTGAAAAGGAAGTAATGTTTATTAATGAAAACAAATGCTTTCTTTACACAAAATAACTGTATTTTTTCTTTTTCAAAAAAATTATTTGGTATCAGAAAAAAAATATTTGTTTGGTCCTATACAAACAAATATTTATTTTCATGAAACAAAAATTTTTTTCAGGCACTATATATTTTTTCTATGTAGTCAAAATCCAATAGTCATTTTCTGCATCCCTAAAATGAATTTGGAAATTGTTCGCGAACAACAAGAAATCCTAGATATTATTTTTTTTCCAGCTTACTGGGCAATTCGATGATATACTAGCGAAATATAGTCAGCAACCACCATTTTTCTCGAAAACGGCACATGCTACAAAATTGAAATTTGTACAAATTAGCAACAAAATATCCAGAATTATTTTTAGCCCCCGTATTTGATTTTTTGAAAAAATCTATTCATCTTCAACATACCTGTTTAATTATTTTACTATAAGTAATATCAAAATGAAATTGATATCCAAAAGTATGTTGAAAAAATAGGTGAAGTCAAGACATTAAGCAAAAAATTTCAATAGTTTAAATTTAAATATAAAATATTTCTTTCAATATATACAATGTGTCCCACTTTCATGGAGCCACCCTGGTATCTCGCTTACCTGATATTCGAATATTTTCAAACTTTGGTGGTGAATATATACCTATAAAATGAGTCTTTAGACGTAGCCATATTTGATTTAGTCAGAGGCGTCCTATTCTAAGAAGGAAAAATGGGATCAATTTTTCAAAAAAAGTATTAGCGATTTTTTTTTAAAACAACTAGGAAGATATTCTTAGTTTTTCTTTAGTTTTATTGGGTTTTTGCCACACTTCTGAAAAATAATAAAAATTAATTAAATAAGCCCTTGCGCCAAACGGAACAGTCAAGGGTTATTTTTGAAACTAAGTTTGCCTAACCAAAAAATCTCACACTGAAAAAAGCAGATAAGTAAAAAATAACAAAAATCACATCACTATCACATCTTGATACAACTGTAAGAAGTAAGTAAAAATAAAATAAAAATCATTTAACATCTCTATGGAAGCAGATAAACAAATTTTAAACTGTCAAACTTGACAAACGTTTAATATTTTACTACTATTTTGAAAACGAAAACAGAGAGTTTTTCGAAACGTCAATATTACGGAAGTGCGCGATAGTGATGTGATTTTTGTTATTTTTTACTTATCTGCTTTTTTCAGTGTGAGATTTTTTGGTTAGGCAAACTTAGTTTCAAAAATAACCCTTGACTGTTCCCTTTGGCGCAAGGGCTTATTTAATTAATTTTTATTATTTTTCAGAAGTGTGGCAAAAACCCAATAAAACTAAAGAAAAACTAAAATTATGCCACAAATAAATAGCTTCAGACAATAAGATAATCAACACCTTTAAAAAGCCCCTTGTACAGAATTACATCATTGTGGGTTGAAAGGTGTTTGAGATATGGGCCGTCGAAAAACAGAAGTTATTGGAAGTGTCAATGTATTCTTGAATGTAAATAAATTAATACGTCAAAAATGTATGTACCTATGTACAAATTAGAATTTTTTCCTTATTAAAAAAATTATTATTTTGTTGTAGAATCATATCATACCAGTACAACAGATTATTCTGAACAAAAAAAGAACACATTTTTTTCATTTAAGATGAGAGCCCGTTTTACAGATACAAATTGTTTTAAGTTGGAAAAAAATTGTTTTTCGACGGCCTATATCTCAAACACCTTTCAACCCACGATGTAATCTTGTACAAAGGTGCTGATTAAAAATATTTTACCAGTTTTTTTCTGAAAAAATCGCAAATTTTTTTTTTAATCGACCCCTTTTCTCCATCTTAGAATCGGACGCCTCTGTCTATAATCAAATATGGCTACGTCTAAAGACTCAGTTTATAGGTATATATTCTCCACCAAAGTTTCAAAGTATTCGGATATCAGGTGAGCGAGATACCAGGGTGGCTCCATGAAAAGTGGGACACATTGTATACTCTGAATAATCTTTATCCTTTTTATTTGTTTGAGTTACTCCAGTGCATTGCAGATAGTTTCTAACAATATACTAGATTCTAAATATCACCACTGTGAAATATAAGCTACTTATATTCTCTAAACAGTCCTAGATATGGCAATTTAATTAGCTTTCAGATCCAGAGAACAAAAACTAGTTTACCGCCTATCTCAGAGTTACATATTATTTGAATTACTTTTGAGGAATTAATGTGCATTACGCAACAAAATAGACATTGCGATTTATTTTTGGCGTAATTGTAGTTCATTTGTTTAGCTTGATATTTTACACCTGTACCTATACATTTATACTAGGACCTGATAAGCTGCAAACCATTAACTAAACAAATACATTTATCATAAACTTGTATGCCCTGCATTTACAGTTATAATTCGTAAATTTAATAAAAACAGTGAATATACAGGGTGATTCAGTGATAATGTCATTAATTTTAGCCACGCATTGGGAAAGCGTTATAAAAACAGAAAATCGAAAAAAATGTTTTACTCGGCCTTTAAAAAAATAAACAATCGATAACACGACGCTCTTGGTATGCTACACATACTGATAACGCGTTCGAGTATTCAAGCTATACAGGGCAAAAGTCCATCAGGAAACACCGGGAGGTGATTCTACGGATTAAAATAATAGCAGAATGTATTTTTTTCCAAATATCAATTGTTTGCAAGTTACAACTTGTCAAAGTTCAATTTTTTATATTTTTCTTTTTAAATAACTTATTTAATTCAAGTTCGATTATTCTCTCATTTCTCTTAACGTTTTCTTTCTGTAATTTATGAAGTCTCCATGCTTCAAATAAATGTCATTAGTAATTTTGGTGTTATAAATTGTAACAAAATTGTTTAAAGCATGTATAAGTTCGATTTTTCGGGTCGCGTGTATCTGTTCCAAATGCAGTTCGACGGAGGGCTCACCTGCATAGGAAAACAGACCCGAAAGATGTCTGACTTATTCCGCCGGTAACGTATTAAATGGGAATTTGAACTGCCAACTTTTTAGCTGTGCCAATTACAACCTATCCGGTGTCGGCGCTGATTACTGCGATTGGGCATTTATTATAAAATTGTCATAATTTCATATGAATTACACCGGGTTTTTATAAAAATGCAAATTTAATTTTGGTTTGTTTCCGTTATTATTTAGTGGTTCTGTAGTTATCCAGTGCTTGCCATTGAGTAGACATTGAAAACAAAGTTATTGACCTAAATACGGTAGGTCAAGACTCTGATGTCTAATAGGTATGTCTCGGATCGTTTTTTGTTGACAGCACGAGGTTTTCTTTTTATTAGTATCTGTATTTAAATACAAAAACGTTGCAGCCTCTCTTAATAATTCAACCTAGTGAGTATTGGATTTTATTTCGCTATTTATGTAATGCGCACGTTTGTAAACGTAAAGTTTTGTAAAGTGTAAAGTTTCCAAGAGCGTTCATTGAGGAATTCAAGATTACGTAACTAGTAACAGGAATCACATTTGCAACTTCCGGTTTCAACCAATTTCCTTTCGTCTCAATTTCGAACCTGTAAATGTTATAGACGAGACAAAATTGTATAATAACGGGTGGAATGTCTTTTCTTGTAACTTCCTGCATATAAAACTGTACTGTTCTTAAAAAACAGAGTTCTAGATGGCGTTAAATAAATATGTGACAACGTCGCTCACATACCATCTTAGGATTGTTATGTATTTATATACATAATAATTACAAATAGGTACACCTAAACATATGTACTTACTGTAAATGGTTTTCTTAGCTTCTTTCACAATACAGAATAATAGTTAAGTGTTTAAAATGTCTCCTATTTCTTGCAAGAAGCGTTTACCGTAAAGCATCTCGTAACCAGAGAGTTTTGCCTAGATTCGCCGTAAATTAACGTGCCATGCATCTGGTTATGGTTACTATAATTTGTTCCATTTTTGTTTATGTACACTCACAAACATCAAAGAAAAACTAGGCAAAAATGAATCGCACTAGTACGCACCATTATGACTAATATTACTTTTAGGTTATCAACAGCAGCCTAACACTCAGCGACGACTGGTGAGATTTCAGGTATGTCATATCTCTATAACCAGACATGGGACCCAAACCAAACTTTAGGATATATGTACTGTGACTATATAGACAACTTTTGTAGAAGGAAAACCTTTTTGCAGTTTGCGAAAAAAGTTAAAAAAAATCACTGCCTCACCTAGGAATTTCCAGATTGGCTTCTTCAATTTTAATGATTTTTTTTTTCATTTAAATGTAATTTTATCGAAGTATTTCAAATTTTATTAAAAACTAATGATTTGTTGAATTTATAGCGTTTTGAATTTTTTAAATATAAATTTCATATGACATACCTAAAATCTCACCAGTCGCCGCTGCTGAC
Organism: Monochamus alternatus; assembly: GCA_037114965.1. NCBI lineage: Eukaryota > Metazoa > Arthropoda > Insecta > Coleoptera > Cerambycidae > Monochamus > Monochamus alternatus. Next base: position 114,918,764 of record CM073426.1, read on the forward strand.
ACTGCAACTTTGTCGAACGTTACAGTACGTTACAGTTTTAAAGAGTTGCTAGGAAACTTCAATTGTTTACTTCATTATTACTAATCCAAAAATTATGAACAAATTACGTTACAGGTGGTTTTACTTAACCTTAATTGTACCTTAATTTGAAATTTTGTAACATAGTTTTGCATTATTGCAGTTGTATTTTTATCTTTGAAATGTATTTGTAGAAAAACTATTCGTTTTAGACATAGTTTTTCTATTGCTTTTAGTCAGATATAGGTGTAAGCCCTTAAAATTACGCCACTCATATTCCAGACACCCTGCATTTAATGTGTACCCTTGTAGACTGCTCACTCTTGTATAACTTGGCTCTACAAATACAAATTATTCAGAAACATACATTTTGCCGTTTCATTTATGTGCAATGAAAATAATTCGTTGGAAATAACAGGTTTAAGTGATATTGAAAAAAAGGAAAGTTAATTGCGTTGTCAGGGATTTACATTAGCTTAATTAAAAGCCGAAGGTCAAAATTTTAACCGAACTTATGGGCAAAGCAATAAATTATACTACGAAAACAAGTAGCAATTAATAATTTCCACAAAATACGTGAAATATTACATTTTCAATATGTCTTTATTCGGAATTCAAGAAAATATAAAACATAAATAATACGAAAAGGATAACTGGAATGTAAATTTAATATCCCACTTTGATACATCTGCATCCCGTAATTTCCATAATAACTTTACGAATTCATAGGCTGCTAGACCAGAGAAACGAAAATTTAATTTCGAATCCATACTTCCCTTTTGTGTGTGTCTGTATGTGTATTTCTAATAACACATTTTAAATTGCAGAAAATCGCGCAACAACATGTAGATCTGACAAAAACCTGCAAGGTAAATTCAGGCTAGATGACCATGAATAAAATATTTTGGAAGGTAGTTTTAATTTAAATATCGTAAAGAGAAAAATATTCTGGTATACTTATTAGGTTATATCTTGCCTATAAAATACATCGAATATAATGAGTGTACAAGTAAACGTGTTAAAAAAAATTTGCAAAATTTAAAACAATAACAATGGACCATCTCCCCACATACCGTGGGGGAGGTGGAAGGCTATAGTATAGAAAAATGATTTTTGCTTAAAGAAACAACAAATAAATAAAATAATACTTTGCAACCTAATATTTTTATTAAGTACATATGTGTGCAAACACCTTCTCAATCTTTATTTCGGTTTTTTATCGTCTTTCCAAAGTTTTTCTTGGAACGGCATAAGTCATAGATGCATTTCTAATGAAGGGACCATTTTGAACAGCTTCGACGGCACTTCGAGTTACTCCAAGTCTTCTGATGTACTTGTTTTGCATCTGCAAACATAATACAGATTATCATGACAATTTCACTCAAAATTAAAATCCATCTAATCGGATTTGCCAGGTAGAGATGGCCGTCCAGTTAATTTGTAGAAAAAGTGCGTAAACGAGATTATTTTAAGGTTAGGTAAAACTTCAAAGTGTTTTACTTGTATATTTAATTTCTGCCAAACAGCTGATGCGAGCAACCAAAATACGTATTGAATATGCACCATCTCAAAACTATTTCACTTTACTTTTTGCACGGCATTCCAGTAAAAACAAAACAATTAATTTCTTTTGTGTTATTACAGCACAGGTGTAGATGTACGAGGTGTGATCAAAAAGTAATGGGAATTTTGAAATATCTCGAGTTGTATTAGTCCGATTCGCCAGATATTTTCGTTGTTGTGGTACATGGTTTGACTGCTTCCGGGCTGTTGGCTACATCGTTGGTTTAAAACTTTTGACGTTTCGAGAGACATGTCGCTCCCTTCTTTAGAAGATTCGAAACTGGAGAATATGATGTCTAGTCGGTATTTATATAGGTCGTGTTCCCTGGACCGTTCTGCGGCGGTGGGTGGTTTTCACGATTGGCTTATTCTGTGGTCTGGCGGTCTGCTCCTACGATTCGTTTCTATACTCCTGATAATTCTATCCCCTTGTCTCTGTTGAAATTCCCGTTGAATTCTCTGTTGAAATTGATGTGTCTACCCGTTCGCTCTATGTACACCTTGCCACATGTACAAGTACAGAGTAGTTGTTTCCTGGAATTCCGTGTCTATCCCCTTGTCTCTGTTGAAATTCCCGTTGAATTCTCTGTTGAAATTGATGTGTCTACCCGTTCGCTCTATGTACACCTTGCCACATGTACAAGTACAGAGTAGTTGTTTCCTGGAATTCCGTAGTTGTTTCCTGGAATTCCTTCTCAATCTTTATTTCAGTTTTTAATCGTCTTTCCAAAGTTTTTCTTGGAATGACATAAGTCATAGATGCATTTCTAATGAAGGGACCATTTTTAACAGCTTCGACGGCACTTCGAGTTACTCCAAGTCTTCTGATGTACTTGTTTTGCATCTGAAAACATAATACAGATTATCATGACAATTTCACTCAAAATTAAAATCCATCTAATCGGATTTGCCAGGTAGAGATCGCCGTCCAATCAATTTGTAGAAAAAGTGCGTAAAAGAGATTATTTTAAGGTTAGGTAAAATTTCAAAGTATGTTTTACTTGTATATTTAATTTCTGCCAAACAGCTGATGCGAGAAACCAAAATACGTATTGAATATGCACCATCTCAAAACTATTTCACTTTACTTTTTGAGTCATTTTACTAATCAATTTTTCCAGATCATGCAAAACTAACGACAAAACATTACGTGTAGAACAGGCTATCCTGTATTTATAATTTTTGTGGAAATTAATATTTCTTTTAATATATATTTTATGTTAAGTTTTATACAGAAACCCAATTTATTCATAATTTCATACGCCCATATTTCTGTTGGCTTAGAAATTAAAAAAAAAAACGTTACTTGAAACATTTGCTTAGTTTTTTGACGTGTATGTCGTGTTAAAATGAAAACCCCTACATAAGATTCACCCCATATAATATCTATTAATATGAACAGTATATTCACATAAATTTTCGTTCATAAATAGTTAAGAACCGTACATTTTTACAAAGAGAATGAAGTTCCTATATACATATTCGTTTTATTAAAAGGGAAGGCATTCAGCCACAACTCCTGTGGTTCTTCCTTTACCCAAGAGGCGGCAACAGTCTGTGTCTGCGCGAGAGTAAAGGCTCAAATGCTTGAGGTGAGAGCGGAACCAAGCATGGGAGCTCTTTGATGTTTTGTGTCATTGGAAGAGGTATTCATACAGTGATTTAGCTAAAAGGTTTCTTTCTGGATAATTCATCACATATTACGCAAAAAGTTTTTAACAGTGATAATATTTTTATATTGATTTCACTAATTTCAACGGTTTCAGTAGCATAAAGATAAATCAATAAATAATAAGTTAAATATACACAATTATTAATTTATTTCCAACGTTTGTGATGTTTTACACCATCTTCAGAGCTCAAAACTACAATTTTTAATATTGGTTTTCCAGTAATTAACATTCTCAAGTCTTTTTATGTTGTAAGTGGCATTGATACCGGTATTACTGCAAATTACAGGAATTCAGTAACAAAGCTATCCCGTAGAATTTATTGTGCAGTGGCCTGCCTGCACTTGGCCACCGAACACAATCAGAATTGTAGTGGAACGTGACTTACCGATTGTCGCATTATTCACATACCTACTCTAATTTTAAAGTTAACTGCAGGAGCGTAGCCGTATTTCTTATATATTTAATTCATGTCACTTTATACAGAGTGTAACTTTAAGTAACGTCAGTTCTTTAGGAGTACTATCGCGTTTTCTCCAGAATACTGATCTGGAAACTTTTTCAGGTCAAATAAATTTAATACTTGAGTTGTACTTAAACATTCTCGTCATCATCATCTTCCTTCCCCTCCTCCTCCCCTCCTCCTCCTCCTCCGCCTCCTTATTTTTTCATATCCTATAATTTCCCGAAGATAAAAACGTGACTAATGTGAACACTTAATCAATATTGAAATCGACGTTGAATCATTTGAAAATTACTTTTTGTTCACTGAAGTGTGACTCTGAATCAACATATAGTCGATGTTGAAATTAATCTTCAATCATTTTCAAGTTGTTTTGTGTTTATTAGTTCAACTCTGAATCAATACAGGGTGATCGGTAGGGAACCCCAATATTCGAAAGAGGTGTAGGGGGCAAAAGTGAACAAAAAAACTTAACAATGTTCGAGTAATGGTCGAATATCAACTGAGAAAGTAACTTTCAGCATCGGTTCAGTCTGGTATGATTAATAATCAATTACTTGACCCAGTTATGCTAGATGATTCTCTTATTGGAGCTCTAGATATGTAGAATTTTTAGAAAATAATTTGACAGAACTACTGGACGATGTTCCATTGGATATTAGGCAAAACATGTACTTTCAGCATGATGGTGCCCCTGCTCATTTTAGTCATACTGTGATCAATCATCTTAACAATCAGTTTCTACAACGCTGGATTGGACCAGATTTGAATCCACTTGATTACTGCCTTTGGGGATGGTTTAAACTATTAGTAAATGCAACAAAAGTGAACACAAGAAAGGCGCTATCTGATCGGATCGTCAATTGTGCAGCACTCGTAAGAGAAAATCACCGTGTATTTCAACGAGCTACCCGTGCAGTATATTTGAAAAGTTAATTCATTAATTTCGGTTTATTAGATCTTTAATGTAAAATACCTACAGAATAAATACTTTTCTCTACTGATCCATTATAATAATTAATTCGGGTACAAATATTTGCATTACTATCTCAGTAACCGTTGATATTTGCTCACATGTTTAATAGGTTTTTTTTGTTAACCTTTGCCCCCTGAACAACCCTCGAATATTGAGGGTTCCTCCCGATTACCCTGTATATAATCAATGTCCAAATCAACATTTAACAATGTATACTTGATGTTGAAATCAACTTTAAATAATTTTCATAGATATTATTTTCCCAATATATCTCAACTGTGGTGAGGAATTAGATCAATATTCAACGTTATTTGATTTTTGAATGAAAAAAAGAATTTTTCTTCTTTTTGACTTTGTCAATTTATTAGATCTATATGTATATTCTGAAACCTTAAAATTAACAGGTTGCGGCTGAGATGTTGCTTTTAGAAAACGAGAACTATTATCTTCAACTACCCACAAGAGGAGGTTCTCCGGATGTGGAAAGTAGCAATTTATTTGAATCGAGATTGATTATATTTTCTGCTTTTGATTTTTCACAAATGCTGTACTCCTTTGATACAGACAGTATTTGTTTTTATTTAAAACGATGTGGATTTATAAACTGGCATGACAAATGTTGCCAATGTTTTGAAATTTTCACTTGGAGTGATAACTGAGATATAGAAAGGAAACATTCTAGATAACGTTGTAAGTTGTCTTGAATTGTCCAGTCTTATATTAGCTAAATCTTCAAAATATTACCTGTTGTAATAACTTTCATAATATGTAGAAGGTATTTTTGTACTGTGCTGAGGTTTTTCTCAGTACACGTTACTTGTGAAGATAACGTGGTAGGGATGTTTTCAAATTATGCCACATGCAAGCACTCAGAAGATTACAACTACTTCCCTGTGGAACTGGAAAAACAGCGAGCACCTATCATTTGGACATCCAAATATTACAGAAGCTGAACGTGCCGGTCATTCAGGAGATCCTCTTCTATAGTCTTTTATAGACTTTACCCTGTCAACCATTTCCGAATTCATATGTTACTGAATGCAACTTGCGAGTGTAAGTTACAATCTTGCATTTCATTATATTCAGTTGTAGACAATTATTAGTGCAGTAAGAGTTGTAAATGATTTTGTAACATCTGACAGTCTTCAAATACTTTACTAAATAGCTTCAAGTCATTAGCAAATAATATATTCTTCCAACTCAACTTAGACGAGAGGTTGTTAATAAAGTATCAGAAAATTAAGGGTCCTAAATTGGACCCTTGAGGAGCTCCCGAAGTTACTGTAAAAGTATAAAAATTGTGTCCAAAATACGAAACATATTGCTTTTTGCTAAGGAGATATAACTCGAAGAGACTACACAATTTATGACTGAAACTAAACGCACTCAATTTTTGCAAAAACATTTTATGACTGACACTATCATAAGCTTTTGCAATATTAATTACGTCTACCTGTCCTTGCAAGTCAATTTCATTAGATTTGAATTATTGTGTAAGTAGGCATAAATTAGATACCATGGAACGCCCCTGCATAAATCCATGCTGATCCCATGATATTAAGGTTTTTAAGGTAGCAGGATGAACAGGACTATATCTCTCAAGTATTTTTGAAAAATTACATAACATTGAAATCGGTCGATAGTTTTTGACCTCAGTATTCATACCGCTCTTAAAAATTGGACACACTTTCGACAATTGCCATATGTCGAGGAATGCAGATGTTTTTAATATTAAATTATATAAAACAGATAATGGTTGCAAAAGAGCTCTTGTATAATCTTTCATAAAAAAGATGGTATTTTATCGTGACCTGATGTAATTTTTTCTTTTAAATTCATAATTGCCTTTAATATTTCTTCTTCATTTAGACTCATTATATGCTCATTATAAAATTGTTTCGTCATGATATACTTTCTAACAAGAATAATCTACGTTAATATTGGTCCAGGAATAAACTCTACTAAGAGAAGAGAGAAGAGAATCAAAGGTATTATAAGTAATGAACCAGTTACTGAAATAAAAATATATTTGGATAAAAAACAACATTTTTGAAAGCTTTGTGGCACCACAAAACTAAAATTTAGAAAAAAACATTATTACAAAAATTGTTTATCTAGTTGTGGTACACCTTTCCCTAGCTATTCTATTTTGATATTCCAAAAGTCAAATTTTCACTCCACCCACCTACGCACTCCTAGAATTATATCTAATTTGACCAACATAAGGTTTGCGCGTGGTCCTGTTGCAAACTAACAAGTATCGCTTGAAACGAAAGACAATAATATTGAAAATAAGAGTAACATTTCAAATTAAAAATCACAGATTACACGTCGAAACCCTTCTTATCCCCTTAATGTCTTTAGACGTCGATTAAATAGATGTCCAATAGGCTTCACGAGGCATTTCTCCGAAGCCGAGCCGTCCCCAGAAAACAGATAATGCTAATTAAGGGCTAAGACATTGGAATCAGAAACATTCTCGGATTCAGGTAGATGAGATTCTGCTGGAATTCGATCGATGAACTTCTATCAGATAAGAATCTCATCCGATGCTGTTGCCACCTCAATTTATATCTTATCCTTCGGCGAATCGTAACTGGAGCTATATGAGTTGAGGATTACAACATATCAATATAATTTTAGAAATGAATTTGGCGTGTACGAATTTAATAATAATTATACTTATCGTGAAGTTATGGACCTAGGCATAATTTTAGACAGCCAATTATTTTTTGAAGAACTCTAGGTTTTATATTATGCAATACAAAGCATTTCAATAACCCATTTTCAATTATTATTTTGTATAATGCATTAGTTAAAAGTGAATTGGAATATGGTAGTCTTTTATGGAGCCTTTTGTATTACAAATAGATAGATCGACTTGAAAATGTTCAGAAAAGATTTGTTGATGTGTTCAATTATAGGTTTAACAGAAATTTATATTATGAACCATATGATGCCAAACTGTCGCACTGCCGCTTAAAAAAATAGTCCTAACAGAATAATTTTTTCTGTTATATTTTTGTACAAATTACTTACCAATATCGTTAATTATCCTTATATTATCAGTCAAATTTCTTTTAATCACCTTCTACATTGTTTTAAACATGCTAATCTTTTTATATTTCATCGCGTCGGACTAATTGCAAGTAATTCTCGAATACGTATATTACAGAAGAATTGTAATGATTACTTTATTCAACTAGATATTTCTAATTCATCGTTATCAAGTTTAATTCTCTACTACATTAGTGTTAATTGTACTTACTGTTTCTTTAGGTTTAGATGCAAGTTCTCACCAGGAATTTGTATATTTTGTGTGTAACCCTGTTATTGGGCATTTAATTCCCTGTTGGAACAAAAGACAATATTTTATTATTTCGTCGTCAACAACCTAAAATAAAAAAATCCGCAACTGAAATATTTATTCAAAAAACATTCGCACAAAGGAGATACATACAGTGTGTCCCGGAATTCTTCGAGAAGGTTATTTTTTATAAAAAAAACACATATCTTGGGAAGCCATGACCAATACTTAGATATGCAGTTGACAGAGCGTTCATTAAAAAAATGCAAAATGCTTTTATTTCGGAAATGCTTAAAGACGTGGTTTAGTCAAGATAGGACAATCATATTTTACAAATAAATAGACACTGCGATCTCACCATATACAGCGCGTTTCTTAATAAGAGGTAAAAAATTCAGGGACGTTTTCTGTGGTTAAAAATAAGGGCTTAATTTGACAATACGCAACATTAAATAAGGTGACGGCTTCTTATTATTGTTTTGCATGGCCCCCTAAGATATGTTTAACTAATTTAAGTAATTATTGTGTAAACATGCACTTGATCAAATAAATCAATTTTTTTATTAATCGGTTTGGAATACAAAAAAGTGCAAAAAAACAAAAAGTTATGATAATGCAATGGTGCATATGACGACCTGTTTTATTTGTAATATTATACAGGGTGATATTTTTTTTTTTGCGAATAATGATCGATGATCTCCACACCTCCACTGGTAAGTTTCTAAAGCTGATAATTTTTTATGTCATACCTACTAACATACGAGGTGTGGCAGTTAAGTTTCGGGAATTTAGTTATAACTCGGAAACTGGCAACACTGCATCGTTCGTCAACGTTTTTCTAGAGAAGGATTTGTGCTTTATGTGTATTTTTTGGAAGTAACTTTTTTAGTGGCTTTGTGAAAATGATTGACTCAAATTACAAGCAACGTGTTGTGATTCAATTTTTAGTGAAATCTGGCGAAAAACCTTCAGAAATCTTTCGAAAATTGCAGACGAATGCATCCTTCCGCGAGTTTCCACTATTCTCCGTTTCACAGTTGTACTTCTTTGCCATTTTTTATTGCAATACACTACTCACGGACATGTTTCAACCACATCTCTTACGCTCATATTTTGATTTCTTTCTCTAATTCCGTAATACATATCATCATCTGATATTCCTCACTTGTTAAATTAGGGAGTTTAATTAAATTAGCGGAAAGATATAACCGAAATTTTGCCCGCCCATGATAGCGCTGGAGATGAAACAGGTGAATACGTTTGTCATAACCACCAGAAATCTAACGTTCTGGTGCATGCGTATTCGCCGCAGAAGAATATGCGGCAAAATATACGGGCTGCATGTATGTTTCTTTATGTCGACTGCTATAAATTGTGAGCGGGTTTATTTCTAATTTATACAGAGTGTTCTGTTACATGTTTTGGGTGATTTGCAAACGAGTGAAGTTCAATGAGACTAGAATATCGCCAACTGTCTACTTGACTGATAGTTACAGTAAAAAGTTACATCACTTTATCTATATATTAAATACAGTGACAAAATAGACAGCAAAAAAAAACAAACTGTTTAAAAATTGTCAACAAATTACAATAAAGTAAAAGTACGTTTAAGCGTATCAAATCATAGTTATTTAATTTCAGATTTAGTAGTCACATTAAGACATGTACATATTGTACGAGTGTAACCTAAATTGTTTACTTCTAAATTAAAGATAGTACAGCTAATTGTTTTTATATTACCGTTGGTTCCAAAACCATTGGCGGTGACGTAAAATTGTTAAAACATACGTACGATAAGAAGTTCAAATATTTATTGTAGGTGTTTTGGCTTTTAAAAGCGCTTGTTTGAATGAGCAAAACGGTTCAATGAGGGGCGTGAATCGGTAGAAAACGATCCACGTGAAGGAGCTCCCGTCACCTCTAGTACTGACGCGAATGTTGACCGTTGGTAAGATGTCATACGAAAATTTGAATATGCGAAAGATTTGCGCAAACATAGTGCTAAAAGTTTTCACCCGTTGCCTCCACATGCGAAAATCGATCTGCGAGGATTTGTTGTACAGCATTCAGAGCGATGGTAGAGATTGAGTCGGGCAGTCATTGGAGATGAGACCTGGATATTTGAGTATAACCTCGAGACCCGTAAAAAAGTGCAGCAGTGGGTGGAAAACGGTGGAGAGCGGCCAACAAAAGCGAGGATGTCCATGTGTTCGTTTTGATATCCATAGCATCATTAATCGTGAATATTTTCCTGCCGGCCAAACAGTAACTGGACAGTTCTATGTTGGCGTCCTGGAACGGCTGCGGGCCCGCGTTTTCCGTGTGTGACCTGAACTCGCCGAGAACGGCAGGATCTTGCACCACGAGAACGCGCCAGCTCATTCCTCGTTCATTGTGCAAGAGTTTTTGGCAAAAAAGGCATTCCAACGTTGCCGCACCCACCCTACAGCCCTGATATTGCCCCCTGCGATTCTTTTTATTCTGCAAGATGAAGTCACACCTTGAGGGAACTCATCATGGCGGCGCGGTGTCCAGGAGGTCAAAGAAGCTATAACCGTGGTGCTGAACGGGTTAACTGCGGAGGATTACCAAGGATGCTTCCAATCGTGGGAGCAACGTTGGAATCGTTGTGTAGAGTTAGAGGGAGATTATTGTGAAGGTCGATAATAAAATTTTGGCGAAATTTAATTTGCTTGTTTTTTCATTGACAAATTCCCGGAACTTAATTGCCACACCTCGTATGTACACCTAATTTGGTTAAATTATCTCTAGTGGTTTAGAAATTAAAAACTGTTTTTTTTTAATTTTTGATACGCTCAACCAATGGCTGTCCTAAGACCCCACATTTATTTAACAAAAAAAAACCTTATTTTTGACCAAAGAATACGCCCCTGGATTTTTGACCTCTACTTAAGAAACACCATTATCAAAGTCAAAAAATTTATTTTTATTGAGTGTCCACCAAATAATTTTTATCTTAATCAAAATTCGTATTTGGAACTTCTTAATAGTGTTGTTTTACTAGAACTATAGATAATGAAGATTTAGAATTTAGAAGATAACTAATTTTTCAACAAGACCAATGCCCTGCACATTCCACAATTGTGGTCAGAAACTGATTTGATAAACGTTTCTCCAACGCTATGAACCAATGCTTTGGCCTGCACGGACACGTAATTTGTCCCCATTAGATTATTTCTTATGGGGATACTTAAAACAAAACGTGTATACAATTGATTTTAACGACAACATTGATTTACTTAAGCAAAAAAATCGGGAAGCTGTTGCCACCGTAAGCGAGGAAATAATTGCGTTCGTATACAAAAAAATTAGAAATAAATTAGAAAAATGTGTATTTCTTGAAGGTCTACATATTAATTAATATTTATTTTTAAGCTTGTTAAATCCGGCTTTAATTTTTTTTTAATTTTTTATTTAGAAAAACATGTTTTTATAATTAAATTAAGGTTGAATTATTTTTACAATTTTTCTCTCCTTAAAAAACATGGTTAAAAATCGCGACGTCTATTTATTTTCCAAATGTGATTATTGCTCTTAAACCCCGTAAGCATTTCTCGAGTTTTCAAATAACCTTGTTAAATCAAGATTTCAATAGAAACAAAATAACAAAAGCATTTTATTTTAGGAATATAATAACTACCTACATATTCTTATAATAGCGGTTTCTGCAAAAAAAAAAGATTTTAAACACACTAAATGTTTTAAAAAAGAAATAATATTATTATATGAATTACAGAAGTTACAATGTAAGTTAATTACCATCCATTTAAAACCAATTAAGGATCAATGGAAGTATAGGAGAAAATAATTGTCCAATTCGTTATTTTGCTTACATCGAGTTTAAGGGTTTAATTAAAAACCAGAAGATCACTGATATGGCTAATTTAATATTTTCGGTTCAGTAAGCACTCTTGCTGTGTTATAAAACTGTATTCGAGCAAATAAAATTCCCTTTTACCAATTTATAAAGATACAAATGATAACATAGTAACTGTGATTTTCTTAAAAATTGCAGTAACTTAACTTCATAGAAATTTTTAAAAAGTAGTGGTAGTACTACTATTAGAGAGAAATATGCAACTACTAGTATGGATGATTTTGAAAGTGCAGTATTAATTTTAACTGATGAGAGTAGGCATAAAATAAATCATTTTACAACATATTTCTTTTAATAACCGATATAATTGAGTTTAAAGTTATTGGAAATTTTGAAGCCGTATCTGTGTAACCCTAACCTACCCTACTAAGTCACAGAACTATGTTACAATACATCATCGATGAGCGACATGTGACAAGTTGCGCGAGCAGTCTTTGTTGAAAATCACGTTTTCTTTTATAACCTTAACCTTAAAGTTCCATTAGATAACAACGTAACACGTACGTAAACGTAATCGTGGTATTGTTATTGTTTTGGCATTTTATAGTGTGCGCGTAGTAGTATTTTGTGTTACACATAATTTGCTGACACAGTGATATAACAATAGCCTCAGTGTATTGATAATAATGACCTGTGGATATGTTAGTTGTGTACGGATAGTCCTGTAGGTTACAAGGTCGACATAGGTAATTTTAGGTTTATCTTTCTTCTCTACAAAACAGTTAACACTATTTGACTACAGCAAAGTACATTTAAAAGATGAACTTAAGAAAGGTTTGTGTTCATTTTTCTTACTTTTGCGTTTAAATGTGAAAAATTAATTGTTGTTTATGTAAAAATCCCATAAGAAGAGACACTTCCAACGGATCTTTTAAGTATAAACTCCCTACATTTTGGCATTATAAATACTAACACTACCTAAGTTGAACTTTCTACTATCCAATGATTCCTAAGTTTAAAATTACATGGACATTCCACCATTTCGAGCCACAAATGTGTTCACCTTCATTGATTTTCAACAATCAACACAATAAATAAGTGTTCTTTGCTTTCTTCTATTTCTAACAATATGATTTTTTGTCTAATCAATTATTATCTTTAAAAGTTATAAGAAGTTTTGATATCTATTTTCTTTTTTAATACTGTTAATTAGTTATTATAGGGTTATTGTACTCAAGGAAATATATTGTGCTGTAACGGTTTTGGTTAAAAAGGTTTTTGTAAATCTAGCCCTGACGGAATTACAAGAGTTTTAAATTTTGAATAACATTTTTAAAATTTAAATTAAAATAATCAGTCATCATTCTCGTTTTTTTTATAACATCCCTACATAACAAGTGAAAGGAGCATAAAATACAACGTGATACACAGGGCGACATAACAAATAACTAATGACGAATAGTGGAAAGAAAGTTAGTTTAAACGTTTAGTGTCGGGTTTCACCAAAGTTTCATTGTCTACTTCGCCTTCCGAAAATGATTCTATTATATCTATATAGGACAGTGGAAACTTTTAAAATAACCAACTCTGATAATGGAACAATTAATTATTTGGAGTACTTCAGAAAATATTTGAAATTAACAAAAGCAAAAGAGCAAAAAAACGCAAAGTCTTCTAACTTTTTCTTAGCAATGCGCAATGGAAAAGTCACCAGTGAAGTGCTGGCCAGAAATACAACAGGAAGTTGGGCTTCAAAAATCGCAATTGAATTTAGTGGATCCATCTTTATACTGGGTATAGGTTTAGAAGTACTTCCAGTACCAGTCTTTTGGTGAATAAATGTGTTGATATTTTGATGGGAGACGTTCGGCATATGTTGCAGAAGGTTACGTAGTTGATTCGTTGGTGAATAAACTAGTTTTCACGAAAAATTTTGCATGAAAATACACCAGGGCAATCTATCGTTTCTAATGTAACGACTACACAAAAATCTTGTGAAGAAGAACACAGTAAACAACACTAAATTCCACCCAAAGATTATACCTTTTCTGGAACCATAAGTCTTTTTAACAATTGCACTAATTGTACTTTTAATGTTGTAGTAAAATATTATTGTAAATAAAATTACACATTTTTCATATTTGATAACTTCCGGTCGGTAAGTGTCTGTTCTTACCGATCAGGCATTTGTAAACATAACTTACTATTCCTTTTAATCCGATTAGTAAACTTGTTAAATTGACGGATCGTGCGAAAACTAACATAAACATTAATTCACCCAACAATGTTATGTTGAAATTATAGCATAAACAACTCCAGTCACAGATGAATATTTATTTTATGGAAACAAATATACGTACATTTATACCGAAACATATATTTTATTTGCATAAAAGCATTGCTTGTAGTTTATACTGAATATGGTAAATCTCAGTTTCTTGATTAATAATGCACCCTATCCTTCCCTTTTAGTCACCGCTCTCTCTGAAATATTTATCAAAGTGGTATATCAAACACCGAGCTTTACTTTTATCAAATTTCTTTGCCGTTCTCTTCGTAATAAGAAAATATTTATAGTCCTTTGTCTATTACACCGGACTGAAGAATTTGATCATGCTATTTTATCCCTTTTAGGTAGATTGGATACCATTGTTCGAGATTTTCATTCAGTCGCACAATCACGTAGATTAGTATTATGCATCCAGCTCGACGGGGTTTTCCAGGATCAATCCATAGGAATGGTTATTAATCTTTGTAACACGCTACTCACATTACAAATCCGATTTTGGAACTACTCTGTTACAGGAACAAAGTGACTAGAGACTACAACTAGGCAAAATACCCTAATCTGATTAATGGGAGCCATAGATTTTACAATTTTATTTTAATGGGAGAAATTACATGATTTTTTCAAATACGTGCAGATGAAAGAATGTATTATTTTAATCGAAATGCTGTTTGTCCTAAACAATTTCGAAAAAAAATAAACCTAGAAACGGTATTTAAAATTTTCGTTTGGCCACACCCCACAAAACGGTCGCCGCCATAACAAATACCTATGACGTCAGCGGCTGTTCGTTTCACGTCCATGAGAACAAGGCTTAAACTGTGTGCGATTTAAAATATTTACATGCTTTCGAAAAACGCAGTACTTATGTTTAGAAGAGTTATTGTCGTTTGTGATATTTATTAAGAATTATTGTGTTAAACAGACATTAGTGTTGAAAAAATTGCAAAATAGACTCGTAAAATGAGCGCAGAGGGTGCATTATCACCGGGCAAATGGAAGAAATATTTCATTGTGTTGTACAGCGCCTAATAAAAAATATTTCCCCGTACCAAAAATTGAAAAAACAAGAAAAATGTGCTGTAGGACAATGAAGCGCGACGAAAGAAAAGACGTAAAGTTCTCCAGCATTGCAACATTGTTTGTTTGTGAAGACAATTTTAACGTAAGTTTAATTGGAAATACATAAGTAGGTAGGTGAGTTCATCAAAAAAATTATAATGTAGAAGTTGTAAATAATCTAACATTTCTATTGAAGACGCTGTATTCTTGAAATAGTATTTTCTACAAATACAAATAATTTTCGACATTTAATAACTGAATAATGTAGAGCTTAGCAAATAACAGGAATGTTATCTCATGCCACCTGCGAATATATAAAGTCACCGAAGTAAAACGAATAAATAATGGAAAAAAGCGGTCTATCCAACAAATTTTTGGGTACACAAAATCTTTGAAAATATGCATTTTCTTAAATTAAACTGTATATACAGGGTGAACTTTAAATATTTTAACCAGCAGTACAGTTCACTGTGTGGAACACTTAATTAATAGTTCTTTTACAAAAAAATCAGGAATAAAAAAGTTAAATTTTAAATAAATTTTGTGATTTCTCAATAGAAAACTTGTTGAGGACCACTGATCCGGGAGTCATGGTGGATGTGAATTCCACAACGTTGGCAGTGTTACACTAATGTCTTTGAATAGGCTCCAACAAAGTTAACTAAAATTTTTGGACATGTCAAAGTATGATTGAAATATGTTTATTTATGTCAATATTAATGGCCATTTGCCATTCCTAGACCTCACCAATAAATTGAAAATATAAACCAGATTCTCTACTTACAATCATAGTTATACAGAATTTGTTCATTATCCATTTTTACCACACTCCAACTGATTTATCATAATACGTTATCGTTATCACTATTCTTAAGAAACTTCTTAACTAATTACATTCGACCGAACCCGTGGGGTAGGTCGTGGAGCGTCCTGTTCACCCCGACGCTCTCGGCGTGCGTCGCCCCGGGGCGTCGGTGCATCAACCACGCCGCTCGGCTCTTCGCTTAAGAAATCCAAATGTTTACATAAAATTTATAAATCGAGGGTTTTTGCGGACGAGAAATTCAAATATGTTTCTAATTTTGACGTCACTACTAGAGGGCGTCACTTGTGGCACACCATGTTTCTTTTAAATGGCAGAACTTTTTTGAATCTTAATGTATTCATCTGACTATTGAAACAATCGATTTTCCTACCTGTTTTATTTAAAAAAGGTATACCTTGCTGAAGTCGGTAGGCGTAATCATTTTTGAAATAATCCTATTCGAAATGCTCAGTGCTCCGAGTAAAAACTGTTTTGGTTTCAGGTAAAGTGCCTTTTCTGCTGAAAATACAGCAAAATATTACTTGAAAAAGTTGTTCAGAATCGTAAATTATTGTGACGTGCAAAACTTCAAGGAAATTGGAGAGGTTTGATGAAACCATTTTTCAACAAACCACAAAGATTTTATCAAAGCAGGCCGATTTTTTTAAATTTTGCACATCTCCATAATTTACCGTTCTGAACAACTTTTTCAAGTAACATTTTGCTGTATCATCACTGCAATGAATATTTCAAATAAGATTTATTCGAAAACTGTTACTCCTAACGACTTCAATAAGGTATACCTTTTTCAGATGTAACAGGTTGGAGAATCGATTGTTTCAATAGTCAGATGGATACACTAAGCAGCAAAAAAGTTCGGTCATTTAAAAGAAACATGATGTGCCATAAGTGCCGCCCTCTACCAGTGACGTCAAAATTAGAAACATATTTGCATTTGTCGTCCGCAAAAACCCCCTATTTACAAATTTTATGTAAATATTTGGATTTATTAAGAAGTTATTTACAAATATCAAAAATAAAATTTTAACTTTAACACCCTGTATCTCCGTTAATATTGAGTTTTCGAAAAATTGTTAGAGGACTTCGTGACCCTAATTTCTTCTGAGGAATCACCTCCTGAAGTCTTGACGTATAATTTCCGGACACCCTGTATACAGTATGCCCATCGTTAGATAGGAAAAGAGAAAATATTTCTATTTTTCATTTTACGGAAAAAACGCTTTTTGCTTGTCTTTAAAATGAGGTTGGTCTTTATAATGCAGTTGGTATGGAGAATAAAGAGTTTGACAGCACCGTCATAATGAAAAGTGATAGGACTTTTGAGTAATATACTGAGAGTTATTCTTAATACGCGTACGTTGCAGCAAAAAAAATATTTAATACAATTTATACACAAATTGAAATTATAATATAAATTTAAATTCTAAGCGACTTTCCTTCATAACATATTTTGGTATTGTACATAGACAGTTCATTTTTGAATGATTCTTATATTTACCAACTTTCTGATCATCCTGTACATGTAACATGAAAGTTCTCCATACCAACCACATTTTAAAGGCAAGTCAAAATTTTAATCAAAATGCCTTTTTATTGTAGAATAAAAAATAAAGATGTTTTACGATCCGTTTCTATCAAAGTAGGCCGTTTCATGCACAAATTGAAATTGTAATTTTCTAAGCAACTTTCCTTAATAACATATTTTTGTATTGTTAAAAACAAAGGTAGTTTATTCTTGAACGATTTCTATATTTACCGATTTTCTTATCACTCTGTACATGTAACATGAAAGATCTCTATGCCAACCACAATTCAAAAACAAGCAAACATTTTAATCAAGACTGCCTTTTTCCATAATATGAAAAATAAAAATATTTTCCCTCCCACTCTAACCGTGTATACCTACAATAGAAATGCAATATTTATTTTTTAACTAATGTTCACATAAATATTCCTATTTAAGGAGGGGCCGTAGCAATATTTCTTGTTTTGTCTCGTAAAACTTTTTTCTTTTAAATCGTGTCTTGTCTTGCAATTCGAGTCGTCAAGTCTTGTCTTGTATTGCAATTTGAAGTGTCAAGTTTTGTCTTGGTCTTGTCTTATGTTGTCTTGTGAGACCAAGACAAGGCCGAGAAAAAGCAAGACACCAACACTAACTAAAATAGTATTGTACTCAAATTGTATTATGAAACTTGACTATACTTTATTTTTACTCAAGAAAACTCCAACTGTATTTATTTAAAACTTGTTTAATAGACATTTAAAGCCATCCACATCTGAGGCCGATTGAGCATAAGATACGATTGACACGTAACGGAACAGGTCGAGTTTACTCCCTGGAATTATTTAGAAAATTCGAGATATTATCGCCATTTTGACAAAGTCAGTCAATTTAGTCAGTTTAGTTGAGATATCGGCGGTAATTACGTAAAAGATTTTTGGTGATTCGAATAATGATTTGAATTCAGTTGCGACAATTCAGACGACATACGTCGGCTGACGTTACGCAATGGTTTTTATTGTCTACTAATTTTCCATAGTTTGCCGCATTAAAAATAATCATTTTTTATAATTTAGTGCAATGTATAGTGGAAACATTTAGTGTGGTATACAGTTTTATTATTCTCTGTTGCAGTTTCGTAAATATTTTGATGATTATTTTTTGACGTTTCTTAAAACCAATGAAATGCTTCTTTATTTGTCACAAGGGTAAGTTTCAACCAATTATATCATTATTATAGTGGGAATAAATTTCTTGTGATTATTCTCGGGAATAATCACTATGGCTTTTATTTGCCTAGCAAGTGTCAGATAGTTGTCAAAATAATTACCTAATTGTGTCAATGCGATATATAAAATGGGTGAAAATCATCGGTTTAGTACCTTTTCTGATGCAGAAATAACAAAAAAGATTTTAGAAACTACTTCGAAAAATACTCTAATAAGTAATCAGTCTATATGGAGACAATTTAAGACCTTCACCAAAGAAAGCAATTATATTCTGGATCAATCTACTACAACAGCTACTCTGGCATTGATTTTGAAAGATTGGGCTTATATAACATGAAAAGAAAAGACGGAAATGATTATAAAGAAGCAGTAATAAAGACAATATGGAATAAAACGGCAAATTTAGTTCAAGAACCTATACTTTAATAAGTATAACAGGTCCTTTGATCCTTTCCATGATATAGAATTCAAAAATGCTCGAAATGCAAGAGATGCAAAAAGAAAAATTTTACAAAAACATTCTGAAAAGCACAAAGTTCTGTGGCACTTTCTATTACAGAATTGTTGCAAATTTTTAACTATTGGGACGAAGATACACCTTGTGGATTGCAAAGAAAGTTTTTTCACGTTGCATCGTATGAACTAGCTTGGAGGGGAGGAGAAGCTACGAAATGTTTAGTTCATAATTTTAAAAAAGAAACCGACATAATAAGATTAAATACTGGCTTCATTGAATATAATCCCATCTTTACAAAAACTGCACAGGGTGGAGCACAAAGGTGCGCTAATAGTAAATGGTTGACTCCAAACATAAATAACCCAGATATTTGCCCTGTTCGTCTAATGGGTAAACGTGAAGAAAATATTAAAACCGAACGCTTGTTTCTTACTCCAAATCCGGCTTGGCAAACTCATGGTTCTTGGTATAAAAACGTTCCTGTGGAAATAAATTCCATTTAAAAATGGATGAAAGAATCCGCAGAAAAAGTAGGTCTAGACACCGTTACTAAAAAAATAACTAACCATTCTGCCAGATCAAGTGCAGTAAGTAACCTTTCAAAAGCTGGTGTAGGAGAACAAGAACTAATCAAGGTCACTGGTCATAATTCTGCAAGTTCGATTAAACCATACTTACAATTGAACCGAGAACATCATTCAAATATAATAAATAATCTTAGAGAAAATACGCAGGTGGAAACGCTTAATATAACAAGCAATTCCAAATCCTCAATAAATAATGAGTCTCGAAATATTTTTAATAATTGCGTTCTTCATTGTACTAATTTAAATTGTTAATTCTTTTAATATATTCACAATGTGTCAACGATATTTTCGTATATTGTAATAATTAATTAAATTAAATTTTTCAATAGTTTTATGATAGTTTTATTGATCTTTTTTATTGTAAAAATTTGTGAATCAAAAAATAATCTAGTCAAATATAACTCGCGAGTTCCATAAATTAGAAAATAATTTGACAGATTTTGTTCAAACTTGTTACCATTTGGAAATAGCCACTCGAGCCCTGCGGGCTCTCGTGACTATTGCCTGGCAATAAGTTTTCAAAAAATCTGTCAAATTATTTTCAATTTATTCTCACTCTCTTGTTATATTATTACTGAAAATATAATGAATTATTTATTTGTTCATATGACGTTAGTCATTAATTGGATGTATATAACAATTCCATAGGATGTGAATGATTAATCGAACAGTAAAAAATAATTGTTGTCTTTGTATACGTAGGAAAAATAGTTACAGGGAAGCAGTAACAATTTGTTTCATAACATCTTCGGAATATGGCAATTCATAAAGTACATCCTATTACCCGACCCCTCTAGATGAACTAAAGTTTTAAAATATTACAGTTTTATATATTTGTTACATGGACGTCTGCAGTGGCTCGTTGGGTGACGCAAATGACGTTGCACCTATAACAATCGGTTGTGCGTAACACTTAAAATTATTTTTAATCTAATATAAATTTTACAAATTGTGTCTTTAGACTAAAATATATGGTTTATATTTGGCACATTGGTGAGAAAAAGGATATATGTCCTAAAACAACAGTTTTTAGAAACTGCGCGCTAAAGTTGTCATGCTCGCGTTTTAATAAACATTTGATTAAAAATATACAATTTGCAAGAGTTATATACTTTTTTTTATCTAATTTCGTCCTGATTTGAATTATTTCAAAATACGAAATATTAACTTACACCTTAAAAGACAGTAAAAAACCAACACTGTTATTAGAATAGTTTATTGGTACATAACTGTAAATTGTCACGGATTTCCCAATCCGAATTTTTCTACTGACAGAAAAAAACAATCCGTTAATTAATTACTTCTTTATTAACTATACTCAGTACACTACTGAACACTAATTAGAACTCAACTAAACACTTATTTAATTAATCGCTATCTAAATCACTTTGATATCTTCAACTAAACACTTCAATTCAGACTGTAATACAAGACTTATACAAGACTAACTTAATCGGTCGTTTATTTTTCTTTTATAGACCCAACGAATATTCCAGGTATATTCTAGTACCTCTAGATTCATCTTCTCGAACGACTCGAATGCTTCTCGTCGATTCCCCAATTTTCTAGTCCCGTCTCGATCCATGGCTTTTTGTTTGTTTAACAGAATCGTGTATGGGCGATCGGGGCAATCTTAGCATTTCGCGATACCACAGTCGTCGGTTTGGGTGTGAGTGGGGCAAATTCCGTGACAAAATATTAGATACAAAATAAATGAAACAGATTGGCACAAAAATATTAATACAAAAGTTAAAAATATGTATCAGTACCCACAAAACAATTCCGATTCGGACTCTTCGCTACTTTCTGGCAAAATATTGGGAACACTGTCCTTAGCAACGAGATTTTGATAAAATGAATGAAAGGTTTGATTAATATATGGCAGCAATTCAAGCATATTGTGCTTTTTCTTTGAGTTAATTGGGACGGGTTCTTTATAGCTAAGTGGTGGCTTAATATTGGGCAATGTAACTTTGGACTTTGGTTTGGTTTAAAATTATTTTTTTTAAAAAGGATCTTCTTTATTTAATGTCGTTTTGTACTGTATAATTACAAATTCTTCTACAGAAAAGTGAAGTCATTTAATGTTTTTCCACACCACTTGTTCTCCAGCGTCGTTTTTTTATGTATAAAATAAGTTTTTAACAAAGCTGAAAACTCGAAGAAATCTGGTCTTTGATTTCAATGACTTTAAACGGGTTTGCTATCTAACTATAACTAACATTACTGTATAAATAGTGTGCTCAAAGAAACTGGGAAAAAAGGTATAATAATAATAATAATAAAAGGTCTTTATTAGTGTTTACAAAGAACACACAACATCTGGGCGAAGTCTAGCTTTCGCTACTCTACTTAACCCAGTATAAGGTACAAAAAAAAAATAAAAACTATCATAACAAAAACAACTTAATTCTACTATTACAATCATTACAATTCAAATATATTTTATCATTAGCACGTTACTGACAAGATAAGAAAAACTCTTTAATTCTTTTACGGAAACTGTTCACAGATAGAATCTTTAGTTCATCATTAAGGCTATTTTAAATTTTATTGTAAATACCACCGTGGAGTACCTAGGAAGAGATAATTTAAAATTATATCTAGTTTGAACGGGGTGTGTCTCATACATAAAAATAAACTTATTTCGAAGATAAGGAGGTGTAGAAGATTGAAACAAACTTAAAAACATTTTCAATATTAAGCCAATGCAACTCTTTTATTTTAGCTGATACTCTATCAAACCTCTTCAGACCAAACACAAATCTGCAACACGACTTCTGAATTTTTTTAATTCTATACTTTGTTACACTGTCCAAACACGGAAAGTAAAGTATGAGACAGTAATTTACAAAAGATAAAACCATTGATTTGACCAGAGACTTCCTCAATTCAAATGTCATAATATTTCTACTCCAGCGAGCAAATACTAACAATGTCTATGCATATGTTTATTTATATTTCTTTTCCCCATATATTTAATATTATTTATCAAACAGGCGAAAAGAGAATCATTTGAACATAACCTTATTTACACAAGAAAATTAAAGTAAGATTTTATATATGTATCTTTATAACCTTTTCACAAATAAATAATAGTAAAATATTTTTAGAATCGAATACAAGAATATATCCCTATTCATAAAAAAAAATAAGTAAATTTACAATTATGTCCTATTTCACAATGATATTAGAAGCTGTTCTGACATAAACCCCTTTTCACAATGAAAATAAATTGTTTGAAAGATGTTATGGTTGAGTTAACTCAATTTTAAACATTTTCGACTTATACCCCTTTCCTCACCCATGTGCCATTTATTGCATAATTTATCAAAATCAGTAACAATTTTATGGCTCTGAACACCTTCTATAGAAATAATGCTTTCGCTGAGTACGACTACCAATTCTATATAATGCAGAAGCAACGTCCATGGAATCGGCACCCGTGAAAATCCGGTGCAAATCATCAGACTTATTTACGGCGGTTGTCATGACAACGGCGAAACGCAAAGCTGTCCAGCATTCGCGGGTGTCGCGGAGGTCGAGAGCTGCTTTGCCTGTTTATACAAATAAAATAAAGCTTTGTGTCACTAGTGTTATTCCTATGTATGTGTTCGATTATAAATATTGAAGTTTGTCGAAATATTTCCAGTTTATGGTCCCGTTTGTGTGTGAAATACTATTTTCTGGATGGAAAAATAAGGATAAAGACTTTTTAAATTCGAATAGAAAGAACTGTGCCTTCATTTGAAATTGACAAATAAAGAAAATGAAAGGACAATATGTTCGTAAGTTTCGGGAGAAATGGTACTCACAATATAACGGGCTGTGTGGAAGCATTGTTACGCTCTAATTGTAAATGTATCTTGTAATAAAAAAAATCTAGCAGAACATATGTATAGAAAAAAAAGCGTAGAAGTAGTTTGGTATCGTAATGTGTCTAACAAAATTGCCGACAAATAGCTCAGCCTACCTACGTAGATTCAACAGAATCAATCAAATTTTAATTAATAAAACTTTGGGCACCACTAGCAATAAAATGCAACCGTGCTAGGAGGTTCTCAAATTATCTATATTCCAAACTACCCTTATGCTTACTAGCAAAGGATAACTTGAAAAAATAAATAAAATATTAAAATTTTCTAATATCAACAGGAAAAAATTTATTTTAAAAGAGAAATATATGAATAGATACCAATTTGTAAGTAGACATATTGTTGGTTACCTTAAATATCGCAAAAAGTTCTTCAATTTGCATTTTTTTTTTTTTTTTTGAGAATACCCTTCGTGATCACGTAAGTCGTACAATCAGATATTGTAATTATATTAATACATCAGCAAGATACATTAATAATAATTAAAACAAAATAAATGAATCTGTAACATATATATCGCTGAACTCAATTGCAATAGCAAATTAATTTTAGTATTATAACAAAGCTTTATATTTTGACAATTTAAAAAAAGAACTTATACTATATCTTGATATATGTAGACGCGGATATATGTCTTAACTGATTTAATTTGCATTCGCTCACGTAGAAAATTAGAATTTCATTTTTGCATTAAAAGAAAACTAAAGTAGTGTAAAATTTGGTGGAAAAAAAATCTGACTTTTATTTTAATTTATATATAGACATGACATACTGAAATAAGCATAAATAATGGCAATGAAAAATTGGTTATCTTACAATAATCCTGGAAAGGCAATTGCTTCTTTCTTAGTTGGACTCATTTATAATTTTGCAAGGCACTTCAGTCTTCGAGGAAACAATCCATCATTCAAAATAGGGAACAGCAAACTAGTTATACGGAATAAGTTCCAAAGGGAAGTACAGGAGACGAAAAAAAAAATTATGAATGTACGAATACCAATCATACAAAAATACCAAGGTACATGCCAACTACGAAGTACGAGTACAAAATCGAAGTCTCAAGAATAGAAGTCGACTTCAATTGTAGCCCAAGTGGCAAAAATTATTTAAATATACACAGGCATTATGTTGCGGCTGTCCGTTAGAATTATATTTTGACTATAATATGAGTACCAAGTAGAAGTCGTTGTAGATCCCGACACAAGTCGTAATTTGTGATTATGATCATTCCAATGAATCACAAAAAAAAATATTAGGGAATTTTAAAACTCCCAAATATTTGAAATACACAAATCAGTACATAATCTACGAAATTCGTTTAACAACCCCTTGACTTCGTACTAAATAGAAGCGTCCTCGAACCTCGACCAAAAAGTTTTTTGTCTATTCAAACAAACAAGGTATTTAAAACGGGAGAATTGTAGGCAGAACTATAAACTAACAATTTTTATAATCTTAACGGGATCATTTATAGAGAGTGTTGACGCAATTCTAGCCATTTCTTTTACACTTAATTTCCTATTTTACGTTTAGTAGAGTCAATTAATTTAAAAATGCAATTATTATAAATATATGTTTTTAATTTGATTAGATGAAGAGAACAAGGACAAAAATTTAACCTTACAGCATTTATTTAAAAAACCCTTTTTTGTCCCAGTTAATTGTAGGTGTATCTAGCGTATGGATATAAGGATAAATTTAACAAATGTTACGCGGGATTGTCGTAAGCATGAAGTTTTCTCAGAACATAACAATGTGGACGTAAATGTTGGAACAAATTAAATAAAATTTGTACAGGGAGAGCAAAAAAAATCGCTCAACCTTAATTTTTAAATGCCCAGATTCTGACAAACATATTTTATGACGTCAAATATGACATCACTCTCTCTTTCAAAAAAATGGCAAACAAAATTTTTGATAGCGCCACACTGTAAAAAATAATTACAGTTAAAATAGATGGCAATTTATTTACCACTCATTATTGCTGTAATTTTCTTATCGATTGTGACTTTACAAATAAAATGTAAAATTACGTTGTAAATTTATTTTGTGGTGTAATTTTAGGTTTTGCAATTGTAATACTACTTTGTGATTGTACAATACAAAAAGTATTTTTACAATGTAACTTCCACAATTACTTGTAAAATTGCAAAGTAACTTTACAGGCAGTTGTATAGTTACATTGTAATAATACATTTTACACTATTACTACAATGTAATTTTTTTTATTTATTGTACAGGATGGTCCAATTTGGGCACTTAGGTATAGAATGTTTCTTCTATTTTCCGAAAAGACAGAAAAAAGTAGCCAATATATTTGGAGCTTAATTTTTCAGAAAAGTTGAATAGCGAGAATCACATTTCGATATTTTGATTTGTTTAAGAGATACTTACATGATATTTTTAAATTTTGGTCGTTTTCTGTGATAACTTTTCCACTTATTATATTAATATTTATACATTGTAAAGACATTTTTTTCTCTCATACGGATGTAATATGGGGCAGCATAGAAAAGGCCTAAAATTTAAAAAAATGCTATATCAAAACTAATCAAGATATCGAAATGAATCGATCTTTTCGGAGAATAAAAGAAACCTCCTAAAAGTGTCGAAACTGACCTAACCCGTACACAAGTCATCTTGTTTACAACATTCGAATTCACTAACAGTGCTTTGATACAGATACCTAAAAAAAATCTGAATAGTAATTCATTTATACCTAATAGATTAATATGCCTAGATGAGAAAAATTGAAATATCGTAAGGAGTTAACAATTGTTACTTACCTTAAGTAACATATTAGGCTGTTCCATGACTTTCTCAATAGCATCACTGCATCAGAATGTTATTTCAAAAGAAAAATGTACTCATATTAAGTAACCTAATTAACATGAATGCCAGTTGCTTCTAATGTTAACAAACACCATTAATAGTAATACTGAATTTTTGATATGATATCCCCAGTGAAGTCAAACATTTCCGAAGCAATAGATTCGTTGTCTATATGCTTTTCAGATTTATATACAAAAAATTAGGTACTTTGAAATTTATGACTCATTTAGTTCAAAATAATATCTACTTATTTCTATTATAGCCCCCATGTATACTTTAAAATCAGCAGAATAATCCTTTTTAAATTTATAATTAAAATTTTTGGACAAATTGTGTGAAAAACATTTGTTACACAAAACCGTACTTTTCGTAACTGATTATATAAATAGCTATTTTGTACTCCTATTACGGCTCACTTAGCTCATTAGTAGTTACAGCTTTATTGTATCTTCAATATATTAACTGCCTTTTGCTTATTTTTTTAGCTTAGAAATACATGTACATACAGGTATTGAAGTAATAAAATATTATGGTTTTACGGCAATTTTTTATTAAAATTTGGTACCTGCACATTTAGGTTATTTGTACAAAACAGAACACTTAACTTTATACAAAACATATAACAATGTAAAAATATATTCATAGAACTAAAGTTAACATTTTATAATATTCAAACGAAATCTATGATATTATACTAACTATTACAAAGTAATATTAATTATATAAATGTGCATAGATAAGCAGGTACCCAGAACTTAAATCATGCTAAATCTCCAGAAGCCCCTGTTCTTCAAATATGTAATAAAATATAATTCCAATAGAAAATAATACATTTTTATATATTATGTAAGATGAACAAAACAACAGTGGGGTACCCGATTTTTGTAGATGCAATGTTTCTTTGTTTCAATAATTATGTATAACTTACATATCTATTACTT
This sequence comes from Monochamus alternatus, assembly GCA_037114965.1. Lineage (NCBI taxonomy): Eukaryota > Metazoa > Arthropoda > Insecta > Coleoptera > Cerambycidae > Monochamus > Monochamus alternatus. The sequence continues at coordinate 114,946,196 of CM073426.1, forward strand.
CTTAATATCATTGAGGTTATGTTTAAACAAGCACTAGACAAAACTATTTATAGTACTAAAAACACTCACTTGTCTCACTCTAGATATGTTTATATTGCTAGTCACTACTCACTAAATTAATTATGTAAGTACCTAGGTCCTAGGTACACACTGGATTCATCGAAATGAAGCAAGAAATAATGAAGGCGTCACCACCCAACGCTCTCAACGGTTAGTGGTAGTGCGTTTTAAAATTAATAGTACCTTCACACACACAGTAGGCATATTTTTACAGTCAATTATATAGTAAATTTGGTATGTTCAGTAATTTTACAATGTAAAAATGGATTTCACATTGTTAATTGTAAATGTGTTACAATATATTCTATAAATGTACAAATTATATTGTAATTACATAGGAAGTTTACGGTTTTATTGTATATTGGCAGTTTTCTTGTAAAATTACAAGTGTCACTGTAATATCATCATTATTTTTAGAATTATTTTAAGACAATTATAAGGGTATTCTTACAAAGTAAATTTATAAAGTTACTGGCCTTTTTTTCAGTGCATTTAATGACAACATATATTATCGTATAATCGTGACGATTCGCCCTACTAGTGTTTCAAATAAAAAAAGTTTATCTTGCTTAAAAAGAGTTAAAACTTATTCGCGTGTTTCATGATGGAAACGAGACTTACAAATTTAGTAAAAAAAATCAGTTAAACGGTTATTAATTAAATTTAAATGCAGAGTCATTTTACGATCACATCATCGATAAGTTTGCAGCTTTAAAAAAAATCTTAGAATAGATCTTATATTTAAAAGATGATGGGGCACTTTTTTGCTATAAAATGACAAATTTGCCTCGAAGTATTATTTATCCTTCCGCTTCACCTAATATTAAGTCCACGAGCCGCCACTGGACGTCTGGTCATGCATACTGTGTTTATATACTACCTCCTCTTATTTGCGAATCGTATACATTTACTTGATATTTCAAACAGGACTGTGCATTACCACTTGAGATTGGACGGGTAGAAATCGAAGAAAACATGTTCATCACTGTTAAACGAAATCTCATATTTCGCTGAATATTGAACCGTGAATTCTGTAAAATATTTTCACGGCAGAATGGTCCGTTTTCACGTTTCTATATCTTCCAAGGTGGAATAATAAAATATGTATTATATATTCGGGTGAAATATTTATTCCAGTAAACAAGAAATAAAAAAGTAATTTCCATTTTTTGATAACTTCTAAGTCGTAGGAAAATTTTTCTTGAAGGAATAGCCCTCTGTTACGACGACAAAAATTTTACGATGAACAGATGTAAAATGATAAAAAATGATAAATAAATTATAACTCTGTACATATACTGTTTTGCCCCTATTGTTGTGAAGTGAAGTTTTATATCAGCAAATTCAACTGAATTTGCCTCTATTGTTATTATTAATTAATAAAATAAATTTGTGGTTTTAATTAGAAAAATAATTGGCATATCTGATGTTAAAAGAGTTCAAAATTTTGACCATCGACGTGTAAGTACACATGATACAACCTGTATCAGTTTTAAATTGACAAATTTTAGGAAAATGACAGATATCTTCGAACCGTTTTGCAAACCAAATTAAATAAATAGGTTCTATTAAAAGATAAGTTATTACAGTCTCGATATCAAATGTCAAATTCTTGAAATTTATAGCTTGATGTGCATTCTTCCAAATACTAACACTGGCAGACAATGACGTAGTGTTGACAGCAACACAAATCATGTTGAAGTCAGGTGAAGTTCAAAATTTTCGACTTCAACTATCTAGCAAAGCAATAGTTGTACATTACATAACCAGCAAAAATAAAACTGGCTTATTATTTATTTCATAGAAATTAAACTGATGGTGGGGATGACGCCAGCCACGCTACATTGTTCTCTGAAAGAAACTTTAATGATACTATGTGAATCAACTACTCTGTATCAAAGAACATACATGACTTTCTCGATAGCAGCTGAAGGAAAATTTATTTGAATCAGTTTAATATCTTTACAAATAAAAATTTAAAAAGAAATTGTTTCATACAATGTCATTAATATTTAATAAAAAAATAAATGTATAAAATATATATATCAGTCTTCACCATTACTAACGTCTATTGTAAAGGTATAAAGCCTTGAGTGTGTATACTCAAGGGTATAATGGCAATGTGTCCTCTTAACACTACTGCAGTAAACGTAGTAAATTCTCCTTTGGGTTAAACAAGAGTTAGTGGTGTATTTGAACGCCTTTAATCAGAGCCGGATATAGTTCCTCTCAAAGTAATACAAGAGATCTGGCTTAGTCACCAACTGTTTCTTGCTTCCTTGAATTTCTAGCCTCAAGGGTGGCCCTGCACAGAACTTGATCTAGGACCCGACGAAACGTCTTGTATAATATCAGAACCAGTATTAATAATTCAATTTTAAGGGGCACAACTCTTGTATCTGTTTCTCGATATTCCCCGGATAAGCCTAAGCAAATAGAATTTAAGCTAGACGACGGCGCGCTTCCAAAAGCCAACTCGATCATTTCCAACCTGACCCTACACAGTGATATAATTCCGGCGGCCAGGATTGTTCTCTAATTTCCAATCCGGGTGACGTATTTTACCACGAGATGCGAGATGCCACGACTACTGACTAGGCATTATTATTTCGTCCTACACGGGTTTCCCACTTTGTACTTCGGACTGTTCTACCCTCCAATTTATCTCAAACATGCGTTGCGGTCGGCTTGTCGAAAGATGAGTGACTTACGCCTCTAATCGAATTTTAAGGGCACACGCCTCTGCGTTTAAGATTTATTAGGATCAAGTTTCAGCTATTTCCATCACTTATAACTAATATTAACGAACCCCAGTATGATTTAGTGCTGATATAGTAAACGCAATTTCTACTCGTCATAGGATCATCTCCGTTATTGAATTCGACAGCATTATAAACACGGTAGCGCACTGTAAGAATTCATCGAGGCGTTAAAAGTAAGCAACAAAATACATACCTTTATTTTGACGTTTTCTAGAACATTCCAGGCTATATTCTATTTGTTTCTCGAAACTGCAGAAACTTCGAGAACTATAAAAAAATATACCGCGTATCGGTTTCGCCGTCACAGTTCAGTTGTAATCTATCACCTGTTCTTGTTAACCTAAAAGTATTATTAGTCATAGTAGTCTTGCGGCTAGTGCGTTTCGTTTCTCTGTGCTTATTTGATTTTTGTCAGTGTACATAAACAGAAATGGAACAATTTAACTATTTTACATTTCATTCTGTGTTGTGAAAACGGCTTTAAGAAAGTCATTCACAGTAGGTTTAGGTTAGATGTATTTGTAACTATTATGTACAGAGTTATTCATTAAATTTAGGCCATCCTGTATTATCGTTATTATTAGGGATACAAAATAAAATTTCGAATAAATGTTGTAGGACTGCAACTGAACCCCTTTAATAAGTTGATAGAAGCACAGTAGCGTGCAGAAGTTTAGGAGTAAAAGAAGCAATAACATACTTTTTAATGGAACGCCCTGTGGATTGTTAAATTTTTAAACTATTCTTTTTTTCTGATTTCAAATCGACATAAGCTGCAAGTGCACACGTTACAAAATATAATCTTATACTTACTCTTTTCCAAATATCCCATAATGGGTCCTTATTAATGAATCCTACATATTTATCTACACCTTAACACAACTAAAACGGATCTGAACGAGTTCTGTGTATTCCGCCGTGAGCGTATCGAACGGGAAATTGAACTGCCAACTTCTTAGCTGTGCCGATTAGAACTGATTCGATGTCGGCGTGTGATTACTGGAATTGAACTTTTATTATGGGACTAATGACTAATCTGTTAAATAATAAATACTGATGATTTCATATTCATTGAACCGGGTGTTTATATAAATGTCAATTTAATTGTTTGTTTCAGTTATTATTTGGCGGTTCTGCAGTTCTGCAGCGCTTGTCATTGAAAACAAGGTTATTAACCTAAATACGATATTTCCCGATTCGGATTGCTGGACTGTTTATCATTGAATATGTCTCGGACTGTTTTTTTTGTTGAAAGCACAAGGATTTTTTGTACCACTATCAGTATTTAAGTTCAAACAACGTTTCAACCTTTCTCAAAATAATTTACCAAGTGATTATTGTTTTTTTATCTCACTATTTATGTAATGAAATGTAAATGGTTTATTATCTGATTCATTGGAGCTTTGTAATTTTAATATTAAATAATTTTTAAACTGAAACTTAATATATTAATTGCATATTTAAAAAAAATAATTTATAACATTCGCACATATTTTAACATTACACAGGTATTAGGAAAATATTTAAATTTGGCAACGTCGCGTCAACCCGATCACGAGTTAACGTGGAAGCTGAGTCAGTGACAGTTTGAAAATGGGATTAAATAATGATTTGAACATATTTTTTTCGGCGTAAATATGCATTCAATTTTTTTTCAATCGCTTATTCGTTTTATACTCATTTTTCCATTACAATTATGACTGAATCATCTTGTATAATATACAGAGTATACATGTCTTTTTAAAGGACCACTAAAATCGTAAATATTAAAAAGCCTTATTAAATTGCTTTTATATGCAGGGTAGTACCCGATAGCTTGAGAACGAAAAGAAACATTTTGATTTTGTAAAAGTCAGTTAATAGTGCTCTTGTAATATTAATTTAGATCCAAGCAAATTGTGGATAGCGCTGCTCTCAGGAAAGCAGTGTTTGGAAAGTAATTTATCCACATTATTCCTGTATTGCCATATCCAAAAAACTCTTCACCTACCAGTTACAATGACTTGAGGCCAATTTCAATATTGCCAACACTGTCCAAAGTTTTTGAAATAATAATTTGTAAACAAATAAAGCAATTTTTAAATTCAAACTCAATTTTACCATCAGTTCAGTCAGGATTTCGAAAAAACCATAGCACGCAAACGGCTCTTCTTAAAATAATAAATGATGCTTCTATAGCTAAAGATAATAAATTATCTACAATTTTAGTCTTACTTGATCAAAGTAAAGCATTTGATCTAGTCAATTTTGATTTATTAATTGCTAAGCTGAAATATATTGGTTTTACAGAAAACACTTTAATTTGGATTAATAGTTACTTAAGGGGCAGGTCACAAAAAGTGATATTAAACAACGTAATGTGCTCGATGGTAAAAGAAACCTCATCCGGTGTCCCCCAAGGTAGTGTGCTGGGTCCAATTTTCTTTTCGTTGTTTATCTTTGACATCACTGCGGATATCTTGCATTCTCAGACTCATCTGTACGCAGATGACATTCAAATTTACCTATCAACTAATTTTAATTCTGTAAATCATACTATTGAACAGATGAATGATGACCTTCAAGTTTTATATAATTTTTCAAGTAACCACGGCCTTCGTTTAAATCCCAACAAAACTAAAGCAATTTGTCTTGGATCAGAGCGACATACTAATTATATTACATCTAACTTTACTCTAAAATTACATAACGCAGATGTGCAATGGGTATCTTGTGAAAAAAGTTTGGGGTTGTACATAGATTCGACATTAAAATTTGAGAAACATGTATTATGCGTAGTCCGAACTTGTTTTTTTAAATTGAAAGTTTTGTATAACTTTAAATCAACCTTTGGACAAGAAACTAAACTAAAATTAATAAAAACTTTCATATATCCCCATATTGAATATTGCTGTGATGTATACTATAATTTTTTAACGCAAAATTGTCAACAAAAATTACAACGGATTCAAAATGCCTGCATGAGATTTGTGTTTAATATTCCTCCAAGAAGTCATATAACTCCTTATCTTATTAAGATAAACGAATTAAATATTAAACTTAGAGTTCAGTATCTGTATAGTATATTCTTGTATAAATTGTTAAATACTAAGGAGCCACTGTATCTTTATGATATTATATCTCGAAGGTCTGACGTTCACAGTGTCAATATAAGAAACAATAAGTTTCATATTCCACAGCATACCACAACACATTTCCAGGGATGCTTCTCCTATTTAGTGCCATTTTACCTTAACCAAATTAACACAGACTTGTCTGTTACTTTATCATCCTACAAAAAAAAGTTAAAATTGGAGCTACTAGAGAGACTTGTTTAAATAAGGTATATCAGTTATATATAAAAATGTTACTATTGCTGTAGAATAATTTGAGATGTTTATGTTTTCATCTCGTATGTTATGATTATTGTTAGAAATTATTTTATTAGTTATTATTTTGTTTTTGCTATTCTTTCCTCAATACGCGAAACGCATAATTTATTAGCATTTAAAATTTTAGGAGAGGTGTAAGACAGCTTTGGCTAACCTCCTCCTTTTGTGTACCTATACTACTGCCACCATTGTTTAGTTTAAGTTTTTGTATTTCATTATGTGTGCACAATAAACCATTTATTATTATTATTATTATTATTATTATTAATTTATGTAATAATTTTTGATATATCTCACAATCAAGTTAAAGATACTCAAAACCCATAATATTTTCAATGCCCAAGCATAAATCGAATTACGGCTTTAAACAGTAAACACTATTAAAGCATTGTATTACCGAACAATAAGACATCATTTTTGGTCAAATTGAATTTCTATTATATCCAGACCTTTCTAATTACTCCAGGACAAATATTCAATCAATAAACTGATAACTCCCTGTGGACATTAATAATGAAAATGTTACGTACTCAGTGTGGACGTTTCTCTTTCAGTAATTGGATTGAAAATGAAAAGAGGGGTCCCACAGGGTGCTGAACTCGGAAATATTCCGGTTTAATATCCTTTTCCTTCTTCATAACGCTCGCCTACAAAAGTAATTTCATGCAACAGAAAGAACACTTAAATTATTAATGCATCCAATTAATCTTTAACTATTGTCATTGTCAGCAATGGAAATTTAATCGACAATGGGTGTATCGGTCAGTGGACGCGCGGCTTAAGGCGTCAGTACTTGAATCGAGATGATTAGATCACTGTCGGTTCGACCGCCCCAGCCGGTAGACCGTATATAAGCTATATTCGTGGAGAGGATTGGCACCCTCTCTCTGGGTATGGTAGGGTGGCAAAATGTTGGCTTGGGTCAATGTGAGAAATTGATACCGGTTGACGTTTGGAGATCCCCCTAATTAATGAGGTTTTCCAGGTTTCCCTCATTCCTGTACTGAATAGTGGTTAGGGTCTACCAACGTAAGTCGTTCCTGGGCGCAAATGCGGCCTGCTTAATAATAATATACCGCCCCCTCTGCCGCACAAGTCTTCGACTTCTGGGCTAATCCTCGTGATTAGAATGAGGGGTAAAGATATTATTATTATTATTTAATCATTGGAATATACAACAATTTTTCTGAAAAATACTACAAAAAGAGTCTATATCGACAATTTCCTCGGTTTTCGATAAAACTAAAAAATAACATTCAGTAAGTTGAAACTCATTTATGAGTGAATTAATTTGGTGTTGAATTTTGAGTAAATTTAACATTTTAACAAAGAAATGAGCTTATCTATACAATAATTAATTAGAGAAATCAAAATAGGTATATGAGTGAGAACATATTGTGTAAAAATAACTAATAACCATTATAGATATTACATATTGTTTAGTAAGTTGAAGAAGGAAAATAAAGTTGGGTACGAGCAGGTACCGACGCGCAGTTGTAGTTTTGCTATGTATCATACAAGTCACTGTTGTCTTTGGACGACAATCATTAAATGTATTGTTCTAACCGGATCATGGACCGCAATTGTAAATACATTTTGAAATTCAATTTGCGTAAAAAAGTGTAAACTGGAATGCGAGAATTTGTGTCAATTTGTGCCATTTGTGTCAGATGTGGTAGAAATAGGTAAGTAACAACGGCCGTCTTCATCCGATACAAAAAATTGTTGATTTGCTTCTTCATCTTGTGTGTATGTCATTCCATGATTACCATTTCATTTGATCCTCAACTACTTAGCTATAAAATTTTGAAAAAAAAAATCAGACTTGGAAATTATTGATTTAAACAATTTATTCAATAAAGAGCCGTTTGAACTTCATCAGTCATACAACACCACTGACTATTTTGTATTTTGTTAAATTTAGAAAGAATGTATTGTTTAACAATTTAATAAAATAAAACATCTTTACAGACTGCGTCATGTCATTATCTATAAATATAATCTCAACCTTTATCTTATTTAACTAGTTATGGCAAAGTTTTGTTACAGATAGTGTAGTTAGTAGTAGTAATAAATATTATAATATAATAACAATGATTATTATTTTTATTGGCTACATGGAACCAGAGAAAACAGATGGAAAGGACAACAAAGCAACTGCGGACAACGTTGTTTCTGGGTTTTTGCCCTTCATCAGACCACTGCAGCTTAAAAACAAGACGGAATAAGAAGGTATGGCAAAGGACACGAACACAAGAGAATGACAAGTAGAAAGCCTATCTCTATTTACGGGTTCGTGTCACACAGCCTCGGTATTTCAATTTGTTCATGAATCGGCCTATTTTAATAGAATCGAACATTTTTTTTTCATTCTACGAGACAAATTCAGTATAGATTAAAATTTTTGCTTGTCTTTAAAATGCGGTTGGTATGGAAAACTTTCATCTTGCATATACAGGTTGATCAGAAAATCGGTAATTATAAAAATCGTTGAAGAATAAACTGCCTTTGTTTTTAACAATACAAAAATATGTTATTAGGAAAAGTAAAACATTTTTATATTTCACTTTACGAAAAAAACACATCCTTGATTAAAATGTTTGCTTGTTTTTAAAATGCCGTTGGCATGAAGAATAAACAAGTTTGACAACAACCATCATAATGAAAAATTATATCAAGCAATGTGCCTCGCAATCTTACAAAACTAATACATGATTCTTTTACATAATAACTAATAAATAATCGATGAAATAAGCGAAGCAAAATCGGTGGTCTTTCAGTCAAGTAGGCAGTGAATTTACAAAACTTTCTGAAATAGGTATTTAAAAATAAACGAAACATTTGACTTTTAAACATTTTGCCACCTAGTACACTTTTCAATCGTGCAAAACTGGTATAAACAAAATTTAGAAAACAGCACCGAATCAAATGCATGAGGATGATAAATGAACAATTCATCACGAATATCAGTCTACGAATGGAACGGTGGTGATTTTTAAGGTGATTAAAGTATCCTCCTCACCTATATACGGCGTAAATCACCCATAAACAACAGAAATCTATAATCCATCCGCAACGCAGTAACCCAAACCCGATTCTGCGAAACATGCAGATGGAATTGATTCAGAACATTACAAACAACGGCGTCCATCCATTTTCCAGGGGAACCCAAACTCGAACTTTTTTACCACTCCACTTTATCTTCCAGATAGATGAATAAGCAACGATAGCGTTGTATAAAAGGGATAAATTGCACAAAAAAACCTGAAGTCTGATGGGCAATAAGTATCGGGGAGCATTTGTTTCTCTTTTTTGTATTGGAACATTCGCGCTGTCAGAAATCATTTTCCCATATTCCATTTCAAGGACTAATGTATCGTGAGGTATAGGTTTTCAAAGCAATTTGTCGAAGATCCGGAGACATGATTATACGTCCATCTATATTTTATTAAAATCAAAATGCAATTTTAACAGATTATTATTAATACAAATATAGCCGCAAGTATTTTTAATTATTCTTTTTTTAATTGAAGAAATCCGACAAATGTGAATCGAAGAGTAAAAATTGATGAAACAGGATTTTGTGTTTGGGAACATTTTTCGGGCATTTTTAAATTAATTTAAAATATTATTTTAATTAAAAAAAACAGACACGTGATCAGATTCATACCATAAAGTGCAAGTGTGTATAATTTTCCGCCTAAAAGTGAATAAAAGGAACAGTAGAGCAGTAGACGCATTACTATGCAAGTGAAATTCTATGAAAAATATGATACCCTGCCAAAAACACTTCACAAAGACTGATTTACTCAAAATAAAATTTGGTATATATTTTTAGATTATATTACACCAATAATTCTATATATCATGCCTATTTAAGTCACCTAACTCGATATTATTCAAAGCAGGGTGGTTATGAAGGAAATATTTTAGTTCTCGTAATCGATCAGTGTTTATTTTACCAACAGAACCCACTGCTCGAATATAAAAACTCATATCGGCATGCCGCTATTTGAAATGCGATGTTGTAACATTTCATATAAACAAGGTAACCGCTTTCTGTGTATTATGGAAATGGGTCCTTGTCCCTATAAAATGTAATTCTTTAACAGAGATTAAATATGTATATATGATATTTAGAATAATTATATAGCACTTTACAAATCCGTTATAAAATTTTTAGGAAGTTGTTAATTTTATGAATCGTAGGCAACAAACTTGTCAACTATAGGTTTGTTCCTACACAGCATCAAACTAGCAGCAAACTGGCACGAGTTTGCGCAGTATGAATTTAAACGTTCCAACATAATCAATCCGGGAACTAGTTGTAAGATTTTTTGTTCCAACACAAAAGTGGATGGTTTGGAAACTGTTTGCTGACAGTCAAATCGGTTTGAGGATTATTAGGAAACCACTAGTCAGACGCATGCGCAGATAGAATCTAACCGCTAACGGAAGTCAACTTTTCGTAGGCTAGGTAATGAACGTGACTAAAGTTTTATGTAATAATGCTATTTGAGAAAATTATTATAGTTGCACAATTAATTTGCAGATTTTTAAGTACCTCAAATTCTAGTGATGATGAGATTTATCACTTATACATGAGTGATCAAAAAATGAAAATTACTTCAAACAAACTATACCCCTAACGGTTACTGCTTGAACTAAATGTGTCGTTCCAACAAAGAAATTGAAAACTGATTTCAAACTAGTACATGAATTACACTTGCGCATTAAAACAGTGCTGTAAACTATCAGTCATTGCTATGTAGGAACAAACCTTACAGTTGCACAAGTAATTTGCAGATTTTTAAGTACGCAATTCTGTAGTTTTTCAAAATGAGTGACTCTAGTGAAGAGGAGCAAGTTAGCAATTACAGCAGTACCTCAAATTCTAGTGGGTGCATCTCACGCGCTCGAAGTCCTGTGTGTTCGAAGCGCTACGTGACCGAATGCCTATGAGCCCGAATACCTGCCTGTTCGAATAGAGCTGTGCGCGCTCCCGGCTGACTGACGGAGAGAGAAGACCACGATGCAATTCTCCTGGATGATTTGTTCTCGCGGTAAGAAGATAACGCAACAGTGTTCACAGTGACGTATCATTTTCCACAGAATTTTAGAAACATTATTAATTAATTACCATAATGCAACCTTTTGTTAAGATGTTTAATTATTATTATATGTACTTACTTGTGATTTTATTTCATATGGTAAATACCATCTACGTATTTACTTCGTATGCATGCAGTATTCAACTGTAAAAGTACTGTTTTTTGTGTTTCAACTGTAAAAAACATATAGATATAATACGATTGAACAACTGATATACCCATTTATACAGAAGTTATTTCAGCACAAGATTGTAATATTGCTATTATATTACAATAGTTATTCGCTACTTATTATAGATGTCAGTATTTTTAATAACGGGGGTGTGCAAAATGATACTCTGGTGGTATTTATCTGTGTAATAATGATTATCATTGTTAGGCGCATTCTAATTCTACACAAAAAATATTTTCTGAGAAGGTATTTTATGGTGAATATATTTTTTTTATTTAGGTAAAGTTTACGTTTTATTCGATTCATAATATTGGAGACAAGTGAGATTTATAACATTATGTATGTGATAGATGTATTGGAATCAACGATTATGCATATAAATTTAATTTGAAAATCGTGGATTAATTTCCATGGCTACTTTCACACCCATCATATAATAATTAAACGTCTTAATAATAGGCTGCATTATGGTAAGTAATTAATAATGTTTCTAAAATTCTGTGGAAAGTGATACATCACTGTGAACACCGTTGCGTTATCTTCTTACCGCGATAACAAATCATCCAGGCGAATTGCATTGTGGTCTTCTCTCTCCGCCAGTCAGCCGGGAGCGCGCACATCTCTATTCGAACAGGCAGATATTCGGGCTCATAGGCTTTCGGTCACATAGCGCTTCGAACACACAGGACTTCGAACGCGTGAGGTGCTTCGATTCTAGTGATGATAAGATTTATCACTTCCTTATACATGAGAGACTGAAAAATGAAAATTACTTCGAACAAACTATACCCCTAACGGTTACTGCTTAAACTAAACGTGTCGTTCCAACAAAGAAATTAGAAACTGTTTCAAACTAGTACATGAATTGCACTTGTGCATTAAAACAGTGCTGTAAACTATCAGTCATTGCTATGTAGGAACAAACCTTATGCAGTCTCTTGTCTATTAACTCACCGACATAGGTACGTCGTTCCTGAACAGTGTAAGAAAGACAAAGAGGACGATGAAACTTAGATTACTACTTGTTTACTTTGCTGGCAGTCCAGGACAGTACTTTTCAGTGCTAGGAGATTTCGCAGGCTCGAGTGTATTATAATTGTGCGTTCCTGATATACTAGGTGTTTTTTAATTACTGTTATTGTTAGCCCATTATAAATTAGTGTTGTAAATACATAATTGTTTAAACAGTATTGTCAATACACTACAATACTGTTGTGAGTACTAACTGTTGTGTTGTAAGTGAGTGGAATTACGGATACCTGTTCTCACTGCGTAACATCGAACACCAAAGTATTTAAGTTATTTCCATCTCCTATCAAACTTTACATTATTATTTCCAATTTATTATTTAATTAATATATGTTGTATTATTAGTATTATATTGTGAATATCCTAAATAAATCCATTTTGAGGGTTATTTCTTGCCGTTTGCCGAGTTAGATACCGAGCTATTAAAAGGAACAATTTAAAGCTGTGAGATTTACGACCCCAGAGTGGCTTGTATCAAATATTTAATAATAGTATTAGACAGCGTTCCATATCATTGAATACTTTCAGAAAGGTTTCCGATGCTTGCACAAAGAAAAGAATATTCAGGGACCTCTCAAAATCCATAAAATTGCGTACAATGCTAGTTCGAAGAAAGTTGAGTAACTGCATGTAGTCAAGAGCAATAATTAGTAAAAAATAAAATTCTTGATGTTTTGTTTATCCACATTTACTATTTAAATTCTTCTCAAATAAATTAGTAACTTTTACAAAGCGATTGTAAAACACACATAATTTTGCTATTCTAACCCGACGTTTTAAGGCTAACGGTGAAACACGTGATCAAGTTTTGTTAAAACCAGATATATCGCTGCGCAGAGTAAGACTATGTTGACGTGTTATGACAAAACGCTGAAATATGTGCTGCCTAGAGGATAATGCATTTGGGATGGAGACAAAACGAAAGATACACTGAAATAAAGGTATCACAACTCTATTAGTGGAGTAAAATCGGTTCTCAATTATGCCGTTTTTTTTAAATAAAGATATAACTAAATTAAACATTTACCATCTTTTAGAGGGACAATTTCGGCATCTGAAATGGACTTTTACAACTTTTTTCAGTAGGGTCTAACTTTATAAATTCAAATTGTCGGTGCTTCGGACGTTATTTGTCAATTATGTTTTACGAAACATATATCGCGTTTGTAAATCAACGATTCAAGTTATGTTCATAATTTTTTCACAACATATATAAAAAACTACAGCGCTTCTAATGGTACATACCAATTTTTAATAACTTAAAGCCTTTTCGAAAAAAATTGTTCCAAAGTCAATACCAGTAAATTTGTGCATTAAAAACTTTACTATGCGGAGAGCTACATTAATTATTGAAAATAGAACTATAGTTATATCGAGACAAATGTAGTCGATAGTATGAAAAAGTTTTTTAAAAAAAGTTTACTTCGCTACGGTTTTCAAGAAATTGAATTTTACATATGCTCGTGTTTCGTGTGTAAGCTAAGTTTATACTTGCGGTGCAGTATACGTTTTCAGAATAGGACAATGCATTCATTCGGAAAGTCAGAAATATCTATATTTTCCATAATTTTTATGTCGAATAAAATTAAATTTTAGTTTTTTATGCTCGTATTTTTTTAATAAAGAAAATTTATCGTAGATCATAGAAAATACATAAGAGATATTTACATAAATGTATATTTATTTATGTCCAAAATGTAAAATATAAAGACTATGTATGGATTATTGAAGAGAAATCTGAGAAATTAAAGTGTAAACAGGCCACTTAGATTAGATCAAATATTGAAAACATATACCTTTGTTTTGTTAACATTTGTGCGTTCCAAAATACATATGTGGCGTGCAATGTTCTTAATTATAAAGATATAACACTGGCTTAAAATTGACGTATTCTTGAAACAATGTCTTCTACAGACATACAATTTTAAATATTTAATAATTGGATAATGTAGGTGTTAGCAAATAATAGGAATGACACCTGGGTATTTTCAAAGACACCGAAGTAAAACAAACAAACAACTGCAAAAAGCTGTCTAAAATTTTAGATGCATAGATCTACCAAAATACTTACTTATTTTAATTATATCTGTAGATATAAATATTCTTATAATAAAAATTTACTTGATAATAAAAATTGTTCAATATTTATAATTAAGTGTATGAAAATAATGGTTAAATGTGGGGTTAGGATAGCTACAAATGCGTGTCTTACAGACGCTTTTCAAAATTATTATTTTATTTGAGTAAAATTTAAACAGTAATTGTGAATAAACACAACGTCAATAAGTTACCTTTGATGTATATGTTATATTTTTTGAGATTTCAATAGTTAAAAACACAATTTTCACTGCGAGAAATACGGCGATGTAAATAAGCGGTTCTTAATTTTTATTTCTGTTAAAACCTTTTTTCATAAAGTTGTGTGAAAATCGAAGTACTTACTACTTAAACATGTAGTTTCAAAGGAACAAACAAAATCCATATTTAATTGTTATGCTACTTTTCCCATAAATACTCAAGTAGTTAATTTATATTTACAATGTTATCAAGTATACTATAGAAATTAATAAAATCTTAAAATAATGCATTGCATGTTTTTACTGAAAAAATATATTTTTTGTGCTATTTATTTTATTAAACTCTTTTGTACTTTTCGAAAAATAATAGTAGGTAATGATATTTTGGTACATAAAGAATTTCACACATATTTTTATTGTTGATTTTTTTGGAAAACATAATTCCTGATAGTTAATTTTATTTATAAAAATTCATAAAATAGAAAAATGAACAGAATGCTTTGTATATGCTTATAAACAGTGATTTTTTATTTTTCTTCGGTTTTGGGATAACTATGTTGATTGACATTTTTCACAAAAAAATAAAGATGAAAAATTTGAACATTGTTTACTTTCGAACACTATATTTTATCATAAGTTGGACTACAGTTTGTAATATCTCAAGACAAGCAACATTTTTTTTTAAATCAAGAATGATCGTTTATTAAATAATCGACATTAAAATAGTTGACCAGAATGCGTTACCCCATCTGGAACGGCACTTTCTAACAAAAAAAATATCACTTTTAACGGTAGGATCCAAAATAGTTCCACTAATTGCGATGCTTAATTTTTTGTTTGTTCCTTTAATACTAAAATATAAATACTTTCACTTGACATAGGGCTCAACTTAAATCAGAAAATATAGAATAAAGAGATAATTTCATTTGTAGAATAAAATGCTTTTGACACATTTTTTCTTTCTATGTGTATTTCTACTAAGTTTGGATTTGCAACAAATAGTATATTATTATTTACTGAAGTGCTGAGAAGCAAACCATCGATGCTATGTAAAAAAATACTATGCGACAAAAATAAAATTAGATAAACAAAACCATATTTCAATAACATTTTTATATATTCCATAAATCTCAGCTACCCATTTGCATTCCCCATTTTTTTAATATTTAATTATATTTTAATGAATACGTCTATTTAGCAATGTCTTAGCTGGTGTCTATTATTCAGTAGGCAGGCACAGAATATTATATTAAAAATAATCTATATTTCTGTATTTAAAAAATATTATATTTTTAGATTAGATTTAACAAATTCGTAATTATAATAAAGCTATTAAACTACAATACGTAATCATTTCTCCGTCGCGTGTTTATTTTAGTTTTTCGGTTTTCGTTCGGTAACTATATATATATATATAGTAAAATATGTTATTCTATTTTTTATATACTACAAATATTATTTTACATTGAGTGAAAAATTTTAAATAAAAAAAAAATTACATTACTCAACATTTTAAAAAATGGCATTGATGTGAAATAATATTTGTAGTCTATTAAAAAAAACCGCCTATTTTTATCATTTTCCGTTGAGCAGTTATTGAGCGAAAACGTGGCGAAAACTATATTCCGTATGATAGAACATTTACCGTTAGCCTGAATCACTTCTCTCAGTGTTGGACATTTAGAATCTAATGTGATCGTCTCTTTTATCAATGCCACCGCAAGGGGGCAGCATTTTATTGCTAAGAAATATTTTTTTAGTTTTCGCTCAATAGCTCCTCAAGGGATAAAGATAAAAATATGCGGTTTTTTTAATAGACTACAAATATTAATTTACATCGACGCTGTGTTTTGAAATTTCGGAAAAGAGCAAAATTCATTTAAAAAAAATAATTTTACAATTTTTCAAAATTTTAAAACACAACGTCGATGTAAAATAATATTTGTAGTCTATTAAAAAAAAACCGCATATTTTTATCTTTATCCCTTGAGGAGTTATTGAGCGAAAACTTTATATCGTCTTATAGAGCGCTCACCGTAAGCCTTAACAATTATTTTCACATACTTACTAACAAAAGTAAAGAATCTTATATGCAGAACTATGTTCTGTTATAATAATATTTCCATCTACAGTTCAATTTTAAAAGATTTCTGTACCAGTGTGTTGGTTAAAACGCTTTCTATCGTTTTAACCAACATGTACATTCGTATTACTTCTCTTATTCCTGTTATTTACTAAACTCAATATTATTAAGTTCTTAAATGTCTAAAATTGGCGCTCTTAACGTCACGGCTATCGTTACACAATTGTTTTTATTGTCAACTTAATTCTCGGTAGTTTGTGGAAATTAGTGTTATATGTAGTGCATACGTTTAATGTAGTGTACATATAGTTTTATTATTCTCAATTGCAGTTTCATAAAAATATGTTGATTAAAATATAATGAATTATTCATTTGTTCTTATGACGTAATCCGTCTGAATTCTTGCCGCAACTACCTATAATTACACCGAATTAGGGTCACCCTGTACATAATAACGTTTTCAGCTAGAACACTAGAATAGGTAACCTTTTGTGTGAAAGCAGTCGAAATAGAACGAAAAAAAGCGTCCCCGAACCGATGAAAACATGCAACACCGACACGACTTGTGACAAAGCCTGATGGCTTTTAAAGATAGCTCGAAACATAAGGCGCTTAACTCCGGGCCATAATGTAATCGTTAACTCACACGAACAGGGCCACATTCGCAGTTAATATCGCTCTGAACTTTCTGCCATCGTCCCATTATGGAGACATTAAAGTCAAACAGTCTGTATCGCGCTGCCAACTTTATACGAGAGCTTATAGCGACGACCTGTGTCAATTAATTATATTATTGGGGGAGGGGACATCGAATGTATCTTCCGAGGACCTTACAATGAGTTTGAAGGCCATTTCTTCTGAATAACGACTCGTAACAAAATCGATATTCGACCGTAAAATATCATTGCTCTCTTCATATTTATTTCATTAATAAAATAGTTTTTAAATAGCTAATTTTGTATCTATAATGCGAAATGGTAGTAGTTATTTATAATTTATATAAAACATAATATACATTCGAGAACGCAAAAGTATATCGGGTTTGAAATACAAATAATATTTTTGCAATAAAATACAATAAATATGTTATGTACATACAACAAACAATTTAATTTATATTTGAAATTGTTTGAAACGTGTTTGAATAAAGGTTTTGATAAAATCTTTGTGCTTTGTTGAAAAATGGTTTCTTCAAACATCTCCGATCTTCTTGAAATTTTGCACGTCTCCATAATTTACGATTCTTAATAACTTTTTGAAGTAACATTTTGCTGTATTTTCAGCAGAAAAGGCACTTTACCTGAAATCAAAACAGTTTTTACTCGGTGCACTGAGCATTTCAAATAGGATTATTTCAAAAATGTTTACGCCTACCGACTTCAGCAAAGTATACTTTTTTCAAATAAAATAGGTAGGAGAATCGATTGTTTCGATAGTCAGAGGGATACATTAAGATGCCATTTAAAAGAAACATGGTGTGCGACAAGTGGCGCCCTCTACTAGTGACGTCAAAATTAGAAACATATTTGAATTTCTCATCCGCAAAAACCTTCGATTTACAAATTTTATGTAAATATTTGGATTTCTTAAGAAGGTATATACAAATATCAGAAATAAAATTTTAACTAACACCCTGTAACTCCGTTAATAATCAGTTTTGGAAAAAATGTTATAGAAAGAGGTAGCATTTATTTTCGGTCTAGAATTATCCCCTGAATTTTTTGCTCATCATTTCCGGACACCTTGTATATTGTAATTCATATTCTAAGTGTTTAACTCAAAATGAGCTCGGAACGTGAGGACGAGCATTTACCAGGGGAAGTATTAGAAGCTGTTTCACAATTAATTCCCAAAAAATTATCGACCTTCGAACACAAAATTAATAAAATTAAACCTTCGACTTTGTAGACAGTATATTCCATGTTAAAAAGTACGCTGAATTCCAAAGAAAATGTAAATATCAGAAAATTTCCAAAACTAATACCATATTTGAAAGGCAAATCAGTTGGATATCATCCAAAAAAGTTCATAATTGTACCGAAACAGGAAATTGAGATATTTTTACAAAACGCACCTGACAATAGATTTCTGCTAGAAAAGGTTATCCAAATTAATATATTGATCGATTTAACTAACTTTGGAGAAATGTTCAGGTCATTTTAATAATTGGTGTCTGTGGAGCTTTCAGAACAGATGAGCTACCAAAGATAACGATTGATGATAGAGTAAACAAAGATTCAATTATTATAAAAATTTCCAATTCCAAAATTCATACTCCGAGATGTTTTGCGATTTTAAGTTCACACCAAATGAAGATATACCGCAAATACTGTCCTTTACGTCCGGCAGTTACTACCAGTCAAAGATTATTATATTTATTATCTCAATTTGTCTCAACTGGAAACTTATGCAGGGCACTGCTTTAGACATTCTTCCCGCCACTCTGTTAGCCGACGCAGGGGTCGATATTAGCACCATTAAACAATATAGGGGTGGCGTTCTATGTAGCGGATACATATATAGAATTCTATTTTATACAAAATTAAATTTCATTCGCAAATAAATTGTTACCATTTTCAGCAGGGCCTACGGTCAATAATACAACGTCCGCAGTAAACTTAAACAATTATAGCAGCAGCCTCATTGAACACCTACCCACCCAACTGACAACACTAGATATGATATAAATTTAACCACAGAAAATATAGCTACGCAACAGAACTCTCGTGGGGACATATTAGGGAATAGGTTCTGAGGTTGTCGACAGATGGCGCAACGATACGTATTTGTTAAAATTTTAAAACTTAGAAATATGCGCTCTTCGAAAGAAGCAGCCTAGCGCGTTCGTTTCCTTGACGACCGCTGCCTCTGTTGCCATATCTTGCCGTCTTTATAAAGTGCGTTGCGTTTATGAATTTTAATAGTGGAGTAAAATCGCCTCGCTAACTCGCTTATTTGTGGTTCATTTTTTAAAGCTATAACTAAATGGAACGTTTACCATAATTTGAAATAGACTTCTACAACTTTTTTAAGTAGGGCCGACTTAAAATCAAATTATTGATGTTTGAATTTGATTTGACAATTGACATTTGTTTTTTATTACATCGCAGTTGTAAAACAGCGATTTTTCTAATGTTCATGATTTTTTCACAACCCATATAAAAAAAACTATAGCGCTTCTAATGGTACACACCAATTTTTGATAACTTAAAAGCCTTTTCAAAAAAATTAGTTTCAAAGTCGTAGCAGAAAATGTATGCATTAAAAATGTTAATATGCGACTATATTAATTATTGAAAATTGATCTATAGCTATACCGAGGCAAATGTAGGCAAAATTTTAAAAATGTTTTTTTTTAAGTTTACTTACTACGGTTTTCAAGAAATTAAATTGAATTTTATGTATGTGCGACGTGTGAATAAGCTTATAGTTGCGGTACAGAATATGTTTTCATAAATAAGCTCGTAAATAAGACGGTTCATTCATTCGGCGAATTAGAAATACCTATATTTTGGATAAAGAAAAAAAAGGATTTTTATTATATATATATATATATATATATATATATATATATATATATATATATATATATATATATATATATATATATATATATATATATATATATATATATATATATATATTATCATTGTATTAAATATATTTATGATGCGGTAAATTTAATTTTAGAGAAAAAAAAATCAAAATTAAATCAGTGCACTCAACTTTATACTTAATTTGAATGAAATATTGACTAATTCCTATAGAATATTAAATTATCTTAAATTGAATTCAATTAAATCAATTTGAAGTTTTAGTAGCAAGTCAATTTTCAAATTTATATTTGTCAATTTTTTTAGAGAATTATTTTTTAAATCATATATTTTGTGTCTCCTAGGATAAAGACAAAGGGAAACTATTGTTGTATCATACCGTTTATAAGTATAACAATGTTATGTATTATACAATCTTACATTTTTAAATTGTATTGTTTGCAAAAATTAAATTATGGGTTAAAGAAATGATTTTAGCAGTTTTTTTTGCGTATAGGCATTTTACGGTTACCACAATGTATAAACCATTTATTACATAAATCTTTATTTTTATGTGGAAACCGAAACATTCGAACTCCCGATTTTCGAGTTTCACCATAATTAAAATATTGGCACTTATTTCCAGCCATTATTGTCGATTTATTCTAATATACTCGTATTTAATAATAATAATAATTGAAATAGCAACTTAACAAGTACACATAAACAGTAGCAAAACAAACTGACATAAAAAGATCTGCCACTATGTGTAAAAAATTCTATAAAAACAGTTGAATGCACGCCTTGGCCATATCTTAAGACAAAGATAGACGAGCGGCCGCCGCTCGGCTAAAACGAACTCAAACGTCTTTGTCTTTTAGCCATTCGTCTCCAATAAATGCTGTAAACCGCGTCACATTATCATTGTAGTAAAATATACCTACCTTTCGTATACAATCAATAATCATTATAAACATTCTAACTATCTATAATCTATATGATACTGAAAACATCAGAGAATGTAATTTGTATTTTTTGTGAAAATATAATTTTATCTATCTATTCAGAACACATATTTAATTCAACGCATATAAATTTACAGAAATCCCCAAAGATTATTTATTTAAACTTTTTCCGTATCACAGTTTTTGAGATAAGGGCACAAGTAATTTTTTTGGACATGTATATATGTATGTATTACGTATGTATGCATAAGCTTTCTTTCGTCGTTTTAATATTAGTTTCGATTATAAAAATGTCACGGTATAATTCTGGATCTATACAGAAAGAAAAATCATGTCATATTATTAATCAATTAATAAAGTTAGAAATATTTACGTTTTCTCAAATTGTTATTGATGTATTATTATTATTCTAACACAATTTAAAATTTTTAATAAATAAGTGCCTATTTATTTACATATGTGTCTACCTTATTTTTAATTACAATTACTGTAAATTATAAAAACGTTAGTTGTCACTAATGTGTAAGAATACATATTATTATTGTTATTTAATACTTTTCATTATTTAGGTATAATATTCTAATAACTTCCGTAAAATTTACAATTGGCAACGCTTTCCGAATTGGGCGCTAAAATCGACTTGCCTGTGGCGCGATCTACGAGCTAATAACTAAACTTACTCTTTCTACTGTACATGCGCAGTTTGAAAGAAGCTGGCTTTTGGAGCCGGCTTCTTTTCGGGGACTACATTTAAACACTACTTGACGAGCCTTCTGTTGCGTTAGCTATATATTCTGTGATTTAACTCACTGCAATATCAATTTACATGTAGTGCAAATAAATTGTTATCGTCCTGTTTATAATAGTTACGGTTACGGTGACAAAAAAGACGTATTTTGTCAATTGAAAATTTAACGAAAATGTTGACTTTTGATGACAATTTTCTAAAAAATGATTCATATGCTGCAGCTTAAACTATTGTTATACTCATATAAACCTTATTAATTATGTATTGTTAAAAGGTTTGGGATACTGAATTGAAGTAGATTGTTAATAAAATACATCACAATAATGGACTACTACTTTACTTTCACCATGCAAAAAGCAATATTTCGTTATTTTAAGTTGTATAAATTTATTCATTTATAAATAATGCTTAACAGAAACGTACACTCAACAGATATTTGAAATTCGTCAAGATTTTTAAGAAACCTCAAATTACTGATACAAACAATTGACAACTATGACATATGTACAATCGCTTGCAATAATAATGACACTCATTAAATTGAATTTTGTGATTTCTTTATAACTCCTGATGTATTTGTAATGAAGTTCAAAAACTGTTTTAAGAGAGTGCCATTATTATTGCAAACGATTGTACTGTAGAATGTTGATGTCACACGTGATGAGTCACTGCAAACGGGCAATGGAACAGACTAGATAAAGCACGGCCGTTCCGATTTAGCAGACGACGGTTCCACACTACTGTTTAAATTTTTACAATAATACGTTTGTTCACTATTTTTTAATTAGAACAAAAAGATATGGTTCTAGGGCCATACAAATACGTACTAACTACTAAAATGCCTTAATATATATTTTTTTCTTTAAAATAGAAAAACGGCAAAAGGTACATGCAGTAAAATTAGCACGTCACACCGACCATCAGCTGGTGGCAATTTTTTTTTTACTTGCTATAAATTAGACTCTTTGTTTCAGTATCTTCTTATAACTTTTAGTTTTATCTAAAGTTTACGTTCACAATAAACATCAGTTGTCACTTTGAATCGGTTTTATTTTTCTAATGTAGGTAAATCGTTTCATACTACTTTTCATCTTTTGTAGAATCTGCGTTTATTTATTATCTACATAATAGTATTCCTATATGGGCACCTATACATAAGCTTGAAAATAATAATATCAGTGAGATACTAAAATAATTTACTTATAACTTTTTATATGATTAATTTTGTCTATACATACATTACAAACATAGTCTAATAAAGCTAATGGCACGAAAAACCACTGTGTTTAATTAGTACATAAAGGGGAAGTATGCACGCATTTTGATAAAATATAAGTTTTAATTAATTTAATTGTTAATACGAAATAATAAAGTTATAGTATAATGGATAACTGTACCAAATGTTATTTACTGTAACTTGGCTGGTTTCGTATATACAGGGTGTCAGGAATATGAGTGCCTTAATTTTGCCATATAAGTTGTACTAAACAAATTTGATTTAACTTTTTTTTTTCTCTGACCAACGGTAACATAAGTATGACAGCAAACAGGTCTTGAATAATATGTGACAACGTCGCTCGCATACTATCTTAGGATTGTTTATGTATTATGTATTTATGCATAATAATTACAAATAGGTACACCTAAACATAGGTACTTACCGTGAATGGTTTTCTTAGAGCTTATTTCACAACAGAATAATAGCAAAGTTTACAGAATAAATATATAAGTTGTTTCACTCCTCAGCCGTCTCGGGGACCGTTCGGGACCCAGGATCCTACATGGTGGCCGACGCTAGAACTGTAACGTGTTGAGTGCGATCGATATAGTGTGAAACAAAAAAACCTTGAATATCTGTGTTAGTGTCTATATTATTTATCTTCTAAAAATACCCGTGATATATTGTACTGTGAATAATTGCCTCTCAAAACGTGGTGTTTCCTTTTTCCATTGTTCAAGGTATGTATTTTATATTTCATCAACTAATATAAAGAAATAGGTCACGATATAAAATTTTACGCGGTGCGTCGTTAAAAATTAGAATCTTTATTTGAAAGATTGTCCTGATTAATGCTATAAAAAAATTAGAATTTGAAGCAAACATTTTTCAAATGAAACGTCAAATATTGTTTTTGTATGAACCAACAAGTAAGTTATTTGTACTGGTATTTATTTAAAAAAGGGTAATATGTAATAATTATGTAAGTAGGTACTTAATTGCGTCATGTAAATTTTACACTCAAGCATTTTTGGCTCAAGTAGACTTTCTGTTAATACTAAAACTATTTTGACGCCAAAATTTCAAAATTCTGAAGTCCAAACTGGTACACCGATTCTGAGTGAGACCTGTGCACAAATAGTATATATTAAACATGGTTTGTACAGTAACATCTTTAAATAAATTAAAATAATTTGTCTCACATTAATTAATATACCTATAGAAATACCCAAATCACTAAAATAATATTAAGTACTAAAAAATGACCTGGACATACTTATACATTGGGTTTTCTTTTGAGTATTTATTTTTACTGAAAAGAATATATAGTTTATGTAAAGTACAAAATAAGAATATAAAAAACGCCACAAACACTTTCGTGTAGGAGTCCAAGAAAAGCTGCATTAAAAGAGCAGTTAAAAAAGACCTATATCGCAGCATTTTTAACTTAACGTAAACAATATAGATTATATTATTTCCTATTTTAGTTTTAAAATATTGTTGTTTTTAAAATATTTAAATAAACATTTTATTGAAAATTTTCCTCATGGCTACATTATTTTTTATATAGTAGAGTACGTATATATTTTATTTTAAAATTTACAAGTAAATATAATACGACTTCCAAGATTAACTAACAAAACTTAGTTTTGCATATTATTGCACTTGTATTTTTGTTTTTGAAATGTATTTGTAGACAAACTATTCGTTTCGTTTTAGACATTTTTGATAAGAGTTTTTTGTTGCTTTTAATCAGATATATAATCCCTTAAACACTCATATTCCGGACACCCTGTATATAAGCTCTAAGTAAACTAAGTAGACAAGCTACATCTAGCAGCCATTCGCTACTCCATGCCGGACTGACAAGTCACAGAAACGAAGCGTTTTACATCGCATTAGAAACCATTATGTTACAAATACGGAATTCCAGGAAACTACTCTGCGGGCTAATGTCACAAGCAAGTAACAGACATGGGCATTGCAATTTTTAATGATTTTTCACATTTGTTCCCATTTCAGAATATACAAAAATAACCGATAAAATTGATCAACCAGTTTCTAAAAATTTCTTAAATTTATTGAAAATTTAGTTGATACGGTCCTTTAAAACTAATTTCATCATAGATTTAAAAGATTATATTTTAACAGAGCCACACTCGGTTCACTTTTCCCTTGGTCATTTTATATATTTATTAAACGCTATCCCCACTTTGTCATGAATGAGAGTATTGGTTAACTAAAATACTAAAGAGAAATCAAACAAAAGGAAATTAGTTCAAATGTAGTTTGAATCCCGTGATTTTAATAACTATTAACGACAATCGTGGTTCCTTTCATGATAGGAGTACAGTGTACCTACGATTACAGTTGAATGTTGATTGGTGATATAGTATGTGTTCAGACTTATAAGCCTCAGAATAATACATTTAATGGCCTCACTTCCCAAAACTACCTGTTCTAGTCTACACTGACATTGGAATAAAATGGGAAGTTGATTTTTCTTTTCATCAATCGTTGAACCGATGTCAACGGACGTTGCTGTTTGACATTTGTCACTGCCCACAAAGTAGATACTTTGTGTTACTGCCTATTGACATTTGGTCGCTAAGGATTTACATATTATTCATTGCTCACCTTATAGTTATTTAATGATACTAGTTCGATATGAACGCTATAATGAAACATGTGTAACTACTGTAACTAAATCATCGGCATTAGCCAAGTGATTTCGTTACACAAGTTTCATTAACAAAACTCATATCGAATGTCTGTCATTCAAAATTTAAGCTGCGACGGTAAATAAATTTTATTTGCAGATTCCATTTATCTTAAAATATCAGAAATATATTCATAAATTAAAATTCAAAATTATTAGGTGCTCTTATTTGACGATGTCATGGTAACCACAATTATTGATTGTTTTAAATTTTACTTTGACAACTTCATTATTGGCGTCCAATTTCGTGTCATACAGTTTTAGTGAAAAAGAATATTAATATGGGTGATTCTGATTCCAAGTGTCTCGAAGACAATGAGTAAGGTGTTGTCGATTCCCTACTTCCCGAAAAATCAAGACAGACGTACGAACAAAGTTATGCAAAACTTGAAAATTTGTTTAAAGGGAAACGAATCAAGAATAGCAGCACTGAAAAAGTTCTTCTGGCATATTTCGAATATCTTCCAAAACATAGCAAGCCTTCGTCGCTTTGGGTATTTTATTCTATGCTACGTTCAGTTATATTAATGAGGAAAATACGGATATTAGTAAGTACGTCTATTTAATTGCGTTTCTAAAAAGAAACTCGGAAGGATTTCGGTCAAAAAGACTCAATTTTTGCTGGAAGCCGACGATAGAACAGATTTTTATCATAAAAGTTGCATTGATAGTGAGGTCCATGCAGGAATACTGAAATGGCGATTCTGATTTTTTTATGGTTCGAAGATATGTAGTGATGAGATTAAGCAACACAGATTATACTCGACTTTTTGTGGGGTACAGAAATGGCAAATACAGCCATCAAGCAGCCAGTTGGCATTAATACTTTTAGGAAAATGTCATGTAATATAGTATTGCTCCTGGAGCTTCCAAATCGTGAATAATATACTGACATTGTTTTCGTAGATCATCTGCGTCATTGCTTGCAGATTCACGATTCGATTTATTATCTGTTAAAGATTAAGAAGCGTGGTGGTTAGCACTGTAACACAGTTGTAGAAAGAACATTCCAAACAAAATAAGAACAAAGTGACCTCTAATATTTTTGGTAACGTTTTACGCATGGCCCTTCAACTAGTTTAAGCACTCGGGAAATAAACATCCTTTCTAAAAATACAGCTCACTTATCATCTGCTGTGATTAATTTAACAAATTGTTCAGAAGTTGTAATAAATGTTTACAATAAATAAATGTTGAACTGTTTATAGTTAAAATAACAAGTAAAAGTAACTAACTTTATTTTTGGTACATAGTGGCAATATATGGGCGGGCCCAGAGACACTGATAGCAGGTCTGTTTCCACAGAGTCTAGCCCGAGAACAACCAGGGCAAGTAAAAGAATCCCGGCTAATGCTAGGGATATGTACTTTAATTATGTTTCTGGCAGCTATCAGTTACCAAGGTCACGACATAACAACCCGGAAAACCACTATATATCAAATAATAGCACCGGCTGTGAAGCCTAAAGACCACTATAACTTTATTTTTGTTTACTTTAAAATTAACAAGTTATTATGGAGAAAATAATGACATCAAATGAGGATCACGAAATATAAACTACTTTGTGTTAACAGATGGGGGATGTATAGCTGAAGCTTTTGCTACATTTTTTAAATCCGCATGCGATTGTAGCTGGCAGTGATTCTCATGGTATACAATCTCCTAGAAATTATTATGCTAGTAATGTTTTGCATATCAATCCCGTGGCTGAAGCAGATATCTCAGTTTATAAAAAAATTTAAATCTAATTCTACAATGGGGCCCGATAAAATACCGGCATTTTTTGTTCGCGATTGTGCTTGTCTGTTACTTGAACCTCTTAAGATTATTTTTAATCTTGTTATATCTACGAATACAATTCCTGGAATATGGAAAACCTCGAGTATACATCCTGTATATAAGTCTGGAAATAAAGATAATGTTACTGATTATCTCCCTATTACAATCATTAATAACTTTAGCAAAGTTTTTGAGTTATATGTTCACGATGCGCTGTATAACCATGTAAAGAATATTATAACATGCAATCAACATGGTTTTATTAAAGGTCGCTCCACAACTTCCAACTTGATGTGTATTGCGCAATATATATCCGAAGTCTTGGATGATTGTGGACAGGTTAACGTAATATATACGGATTTCTCTAAAGCCTTTGATCGACTGCCGCATAATATTTTACTTCGTGAATTAGACAATTGTGGACTTTCACCGAGCGTGCTGATGCTGTTTCAATCTTATTTATTCAATCGATTACAATATGTATGTTATAAAGGCTTTAATTCGGTAACTTTTCCTGTTTCATCAGGTGTTCCCCAGGGGACAATTTTGGGACCTCTCCTATTTAATACATTTATTAATACTGTTGTTGATTGCTTGGATGTGCCCCATTTGTTGCATGCTGATGACATGAAAATATATTTAAGAATAGAGAGTATTCAGGATTGTATTGATTTGCAGAGAAATATTGACAAACTTAATTTATGGTGTTTAGAACACAGAATGTTAGCAAGTGTAGTGCATTAAGCTATACCTTAAAGAAGAATATTTTAAATTTCTCTTATAATATTAACAACGTCCCACTTGCCAGACTCGAATATGTTAAAGATTTGGGTGTATATTTTGACCAGAAATTAAGTTTTTCACATCATATTACTAAAATGGTTTCAGCTGCATGTAGGAACCTTGGATTTGTTGTTCGAAACTCCAGAGATTTTGTCAACCTTGACACTGTGAAATTATTGTACAATTCATTTTTTGTAAGATCCAAATTGGAATACTGCTCAATCGTGTGGTCACCTAATCATGTGAAATATATTGAAGGTTAGGAAAGAGTTCAGCGTAGATTTTTAAGATTTTTGTATTTGAAAAAGAACAAAATATATCCTCCAATTGGGTACCCAAGCAATTTATTACTGCGTGATCATCACTACAATTCATTGGCTATCCGTCGTCATATGCATTCTGTTATTTTCTTGCATAACGTTATTAACTTTAGATGTGACTTACCCGAAATTCTACACAAAATTAATCTAAATGTGCCCACAAATAATACACGGCGTAGTGAAACATTCTTTATGAAAACTGCTAGAACCAGTATATTATTAAGCACATAAAAAATGTATTTTTATCTTGATTATTGTTTTGTTTGTTCCTTTTCCGTTTTTTACATTTTTTTTAAGTCTTAGGTATCTGAATTGTTTGTTTGTATATATATATATGTATATGTATTATTGTTTTTGTTTTTTTATATTGATTAACTTTCATATGTTTATTTGTTTGCTATTTTGCTATGTGTAATTTTTGTTGTTGTTGTTTTTCCTTTTCTTTTTATTGTAAGCTATATCCCGTCCTGTAATTGGGATTAATTTCCAAGTTAATCCCGTTGGATAGTGGAACGATAAATAAATAAATAAATAATCACATCGTAGATTAATAATTATTACGTATTACCTGACATACAACTGAAAATGCGATTTTCTTGTAAACGATTGACTTTAGAATAATGAATGAGGTTTATTAATTATAATATTTTTAGAATTACTACAATAATTTGGGACGATTATTAGCACATTAGCACACAGCGCCTCCTAGAATCATTTTTGTCGTCTCAAAATATTTCTAGTGTCAATATGGAAACAAATATCTCGATCACTGAAATATTAACAAACTTAAATTTTTAACTTTGACACCCTGTAAGTCGACAAACTTGAACTTTTAAAACCTGAATGCAGCCCTCAAATTTAGACCATTTTTTACTAAACACCTTGTATATACGAAAAATTGTTTGTTTACCTATTTATTAATAGATAGTGTAGACAACTGCAAATTACAATTTAACTCAACTGTGAAACCTGCCTTCATATTATGAAATAATTAGAATAAAGAACATAAGGGGTGTTATGTTTTTAATTTGTCTTAAATTCGTGTTAAATTGATTTGGTAGGCCAAATTATAACAGAATAATTTTTAAGTACAACAAAGATACTATATGAAATTGGTCAATATATAATTTATACGGAAATCAATCACTGTGCATGTTATGCAGGGTTTTCGATAACACAAAAGACGCGGTACAGTGCCACTTACATTTGAATTCATCTGTGAGCCCATTCTTTGAGTTCCGATTTCCGTTTTCATCAGAAATATCCGAGAATAATCCGGAAATCTAATTTCCGATTGGAGTTTTTGCCCGTACTTTTGTTGATTAAATTTTAATTGTATTTTTAGTCGGACGCGGCTTTGGCGAGTGATACGGCTTGCTGCACACCAGGTCGAAGCATGCGGTGGGATACGGTTGCTAGATTAAAACTTCCCACGTCACCTCGAAACGTATCCAACTAAATCTATTAAATAATTCATATTATTTGTAACGATTCAAGTACTTTAAAGCTAGAAAGTTTAACTAGGAATGTTACGGCTCTAACAATACCATAAGTCTTAGACAACTCTTTCTTCAAAACGTAGCAATAGGGATGTTCACAAAAAAAATCTGTGCAAACGTCACATTGGTTAGAAATAGTCTTATATTCATATCTGCAAATTTTTATAAAAATCAAAAAATTTGTTGTATTTGAAAAACCCAAAAGAAATATCAATATTCGTCTGAAAGCGCGGAACGCTCTATGACGCAGAAAAACGCGCAAAAGTTAGCGGTTAGGTTAGATTTTTATGTAATAATCTGCCTGGTCTGCCTTTTCTGACGTTCTCGTATCGTTGTGTCCTTCGTTTTGCAGCTTTTTTAATATTTCAATTACACTAAGGAAATATACTATAATGGAAGATTTTCAAAAGGCAGACACATATAATCTGCCAAATGTGGTCGTTACTACAATATTAGACTTTTCAGCCGTGTGCAAATACTTAAATCAGGCGGTGGTGTCACAAGTGTATTGTGTTCTATATAAATAAGTATTATATAGAACGAAACCATTAATTGCTTACTACATAGGGTGTTTGTTACAAATTAAATATAATAGCTTTAATACGATGGAGAAAAGGATCCGGAAAGAGATGCATAATTGGTGTCCAATTTTTATAAATGCAATTTTATTGCATAAATACAATTTTTTTTTTAAATATAAAAATAATTATATTAATATTTCATTAACTACCAAATTTAGTATATGATTTAGGTTTGTAGTTGGTCCTATTTGACTATAAGTTCAAGTAAATTAAAACACTACAAGGTGTTCATTGAGCATGAGTCACCCCAATTATACCAATTTCAACAATAAATGCATAAAATTTGACATTTAGTTACAAAACTATTTTATTTCTGTACTGTTTGCTGTTGAAAATGGTTGGAATATTCAGCGATCTTGAACCAAATGTGGTTATTCCAAGTTAAAGCAATTCAGAGATATTTCATTCTTTTCGAAATATTTGGCGCCATTTTGAATGACTTTGTATGGTTAAATTGCAATACTTTTGGACCCTTTACATGCACCTGCTCTGTGTCGGTTCTTGTGCGAAATACCCTGTATATAACAATACTATTCAGTAAAAATAAAAAGTGGTATAAAACGATTTACACTAAAAATTGCAAAGCAAATTTAAAGGTAAGAAACGTTCAAGTAACCACCGACTTTTATTGTGAACATTCATTCCCACATTAGTAACATACTTTGAAGCACTTAGAAGTTAATTCTTGTAGTTTTATTTTTTTTTATTTGTAACAGTAAACTGCTTTATCTGCGTCTTAAATTTACTTCAAAAATTACATTTTAGTTCTGCCCGAGAAAGTTATGGGGACTCAGCCGTCGGTTATGTTCAAGTTAAAAGAGTAGAAAATAAATGCAAAGTACGTGATGTGACGTCACCAGCGCTAATCTCGCTGCAAGTATCGTTTGCTAGCGTCGGTATTTGCGGTGATCTTATTTTTAGTTTAATTCCAACAAAACATTTTTTTATGCATTTTAATAATTAGTACGTATTTCTGTGTATTTAAAACTATTACTTTTTATTCCAATTAAAAAATAATGAACAAACGTATTGAATAAACCAAGCATCACAGCCTAGTTTGAGTTAATTTTTTAGTAAGTTTGAATAGTTAAGGCTAACGGTGAAACACGTGATCAAGTTTTGTTAAAACCAGATATATCGCTGCGCAGAGTAAGACTATGTTGACGTGTTGTGGCAAAACGCTGAAATATGTGCTGCCTAGAGGCTAATGCATTTGGGATGGAGACAAAACGAAAGATACACTGAAATAAAGGTATCACAACTCTATTAGTGGAGTAAAATCGGTTCTCAATCATGCCGTTTTTTTTTAATAAAGATATAACCAAATTAAACATTTACCATCTTTTAGAGGGACAATTTCGACATCTGAAATGGACTTTTACAACTTTTTTCAGTAGGGTCTAACTTTATAAATTCAAATTGTCGGTGCTTCGGACGTTATTTGTCAATTATGTTTTACGAAACATATATCACGTTTGCAAATCAACGATTCAAGTTATGTTCATAATTTTTTCACAACATGTATAAAAAACTACAGCGCTTCTAATAGTACATACCAATTTTTAATAACTTAAAGCCTTTTCGAAAAAAATTGTTCCAAAGTCAATGCCAGTAAATTTGTGCATTAAAAACTTTACTATGCGGAGAGCTACATTAATTATTGAAAATAGAACTATAGTTATATGGTTAAATGTAGTCGATAGTATGAAAAATTTTTTTAAAAAAAGTTTACTTCGCTACGTGTTACGGTTTTCAAGAAATTGAATTTTACATATGCTCGTGTTTCGTGTGTAAGCTAAGTTTACTTGCGGTGCAGTATACGTTTTCAGAATAGGACAATGCATTCATTCGGAAAGTCAGAAATATCTATATTTTCCATAATTTTTATGTCGAATAAAATTAAATTTTAGTTTTTTTTGCTCGTATTTTTTTAATAAAGAAAACTTATCGTAGATCATAGAAAATACATAAGAGATATTAACATAAATGTATATTTATTTATGTCCAAAATGTAAAATATAAAGACTATGTATGGATTATTGAAGAGAAATATGAGAAATTAAAGTGTAAATAGGCCAATTAGATTGGATCAAATATTGAAAACATATCCACTAATTGCGATGCTTATTTTTTTGTTTGTTCCTTTAATACTAAAATATAAATACTTTCACTTGACATAGGGCTCAACTTAAATCAGAAAATATGGAATAAAGAGATAATTTCATTTGTAGAATAAAATGCTTTTGACACATTTTTTCTTTCTATGTGTATTTCTACCAAGTTTGGGTTTGCAACAAATAGTATATTATTATTTACTGAAGTGCTGAGAAGCAAACCATCGATGCCATGTAAAAAAATACTATGCGACAAAAATAAAATTAGATAAACAAAACCATATTTCAATAACATTTTTATATATTCCATAAATCTCAACTACCCATTTGCATTCCCCATTTTTTAAATATTTATTAAAAATATTAATTATATTTTAATGAATACGTCTATTTAGCAATGTCTTAGCTGGTGTCTATTATTCAGTAGGCAGACACAGAATATTATATTAAAAATAATCTATATTTCTGTATTTGAAAAAACATTATATTTTTAGTTTCAAGTAACAAATTCGTAATTATAATAAAGCTATTAAACTACAATACGTAATCATTTCTCTTAAGTCTTTTATAAAATCTGTCCTTTTATTTTAGTTTTTCGGTTTTCGTTCGGTAACTATATATATATAGTAAAATATGTTATTCTATTTTTTATATACTACAAATATTATTTTACATCGAGTGAAAAATTTTAAATAAAAAAAATTTACATTACTCAACATTTTAAAAAACAGCATTGATGTAAAATAATATTTGTAGTCTATTAAAAAAAAGCCGCCTATTTTTATCATTTTCCGTTGAGCAGTGATTGAGCGAAAACGTGGCGAAAACTATATTCCGTATGATAGAACATTTACCGTTAGCCTGAATCACTTCTCTCAGTGTTGGACATTTAGAATCTAATGTGATCGTCTCTTTTATCAATGCCACCGCAAGGGGGCAGCATTTTATTGCTAAGAAATATTTTTTTAGTTTTCGCTCAGTAGCTCCTCAGGGGATAAAGATAAAAATATGCGGTTTTTTTTAATAGACTATAAATATTAATTTACATCGACGCTGTGTTTTGAAATTTCGGAAAAGAGCAAAATTCATTTAAAAAAAATAATTTTACAGTTTTTCAAAATTTCAAAACACAGCGTCGATGTAAAATAATATTTGTAGTCTATTAAAAAAACCGCATATTTTTATCTTTATCCCTTGAGGAGTTATTGAGCGAAAACTTTATATCGTCTCATAGAGCGCTCACCGTAAGCCTTAAATGGAAAGCACCGATGCTGACAAAAGATTCTCACAATTAAGTTTTGTTCAGTGTTCTCGTAGAATAAAGGCACAAGTGTCTATAGCGAGCAACAACGGTTCCTGTCATGGCTTTGATTAATTATGTATAAATTACTTTTGACTTTTATTTATTTTAAAGATATTAATGGAGTGGATAGGGCAATAATTAACCAAGTTCAAAGTAAGTTATTAATGATGTTCTAAAGACCAACAAGTTGACAGACAGTGAACTCAGAACTCTTGGACAGAAAGTCATCATCTCCTTCTCACTGTAAATTATTTACTTAAATATCTCTCATCTGACAGTTTCTGTTATTAATGGTATCAACAAGGGAATTCTAATTGTATTTACTTTTCTTTTTTTGTTTTGAATTTTCAATATAATCAGTTTTGTTTAAGATATGGAATGCATAATAGTTTGTTGTCTCTATAAGTAAATATTTTACTGATTTATGTATAACATAAAATATTTATAGAGGAATGTTGCCAAATTTCGAACAGGTTCCCACTTTCGGAAACCCATAATTGTTCAAAATTATTGCTATGTTAAAGGCAATTTCATTATTGTTGTGTGTATTTAATTACATAATAATATTGTATGATAAAGATTTGTGTTTACATCCGACAGGCGAACTGTCGCATTCTTTTGTGCAGCGCAGTGATTTTTATGTGTGACATTTTCTGAGTCGTGTTTTTGATATTTCACATTTTAGAACTTTGGATATATTGTTCGGTAAGCATAGGATAGAAAAGTTATATGTTTATAATGAAAAGTTATTGCCATCCACAGTTTTGACAAAAATAGCTCCTAGTTTTGTATACTAAAATACACCCGATTTCATGTATTAGGCAAATAGGTATTCGGAATTAGGAAATCTAAAACTTTTTTTAGTTATAAAATTTTGTTACGTAGAGAAAGATGCGTAAAGACAAAGGGAAAACATACGATTGTGATTGTTGTCTCAATGATTAAGTTTTATTTAAGAACCATTTTTTTGGCTATTATTTATTCACTGGTAAATTTACCATTTTGTAGTTTTTATATTTACTTAAATTTTCTTACTCAATGCAAAAATTATGTGAAGATATATTGCAATAAATGAGGGCATACCAAAATTTTGTTAAATTATGTTACGTACCTATTTTATGATTTAGAAAACCAATATTAGGCTCCTTTCCTTTAAATAAAATTAAGAAATTATGTTTCAATTTTCAAAATATTAAAAAAGATAGTAAATATTAACGACTAGTATTATATTTGTTACGGTAATGTAACAATTTTTTAATTTTTTTTTTTTACTTCAATAATTGTCATCATCGACAGAATTTTGATTATCAATAAAATTGTGTATTTCTAAAAAACTTTTTAAGAAAATGTGTTGCTGCATCCATCTGTTTAGAAATTATGCTGAGTTGGACAATTGTATTCTTTTTCAATACGTTAAACTAAATTTCTGATACTTACTTTGCCAAAGTTCTTCAACAATTTTGACAACAGCTTGACATTAGTACTTATTAACTGTCAAACCCTTTTTTTCTTTTGCACTTAAATTTCAGTATAAAATGTTGAAAGTAGTATACTCGCGACAAGAATTCAGACGACTTACGTCATACGAACAAAAGAATAATTCATTATATCTCCATCAAAATATTTAAGAAACTGCAACTGATAGTAATAAAACTATATACTACACTAAAAGTTTGCATTATATATTGCATTAAATCGCAAAAAATTATTGATTTTAAAGCGACCAAATATCGAAAATTACGTTGACAATAAAAACAAATGTGTAACGTCAGCCGTGACGTAAGACGTCTGAATTCTTGACGCGAGTATATGTAGTTATTTAATTTACTCAATGATCCATTTTGAAAACACAAACATACTCTGTTGTAAATATCTAGCAAACGTAATGTTTGTATTGATTGTTTTTCTCGTTTTACCGTCGCATCGTAATCAAGAGAAAAATCAGATAACATTGCTAATTTAACCGATGTCGTAGCTCCAATAACAAGAAAACTATCAAAAGTATCCATTTAATTTAGGATAGACTGTATACAGAGCGAACCAAATTTAAATAGTCAAATTTCAGGAATAAGATCCTAACGAAATTTTAGGAAAAAAATATAAATTCAACATCAGAAGAAGTCGTTTCGCTCAACATCAAGCTTTGCCGTAGTGCTTTTGCGGAACCGCCACTGAAGATGCCGACAGTCAAGAGCGGCGAAACATTTGAACCGACCACCATTATCCGAAGAACGATTACGATTCGTTGGTATTACGTAGTAATACCAACAATAGAAGATGAAATCAATATATGGGTGAGCCCAGAAATACCCAGCTAAAGCTAGAGACACTTTAATTCTGCTATCAGCAACAACCAGTCACCGAGATCACGGCATAACAACCCGGAAAATCATTATAAAGGGAGATTCAGAATTTATCTAAAAAATTTTTGAATATACAGGGGAATTTGTAAAAATAAAATCAAAAAGAGCAGTTCAAAATTATTTAAATATATACTTCCGCACGGCACTGCAAACTGGTTCACTGTAAAAATTGATAAGGCATATAATCGGGGACCGGACAAATAATTTTAAAAAATTCCCAAGGAAAGAAATGAATTACAACACCAACTGCTTTTGGTACCGATCCTCCTCGTCGAATCTCTTGGAATTAATGCTTGGACACGCTGTACATGGTACGCATATAATTGAGCCTCGTGTATGATACGCCACACTGCTGCAATACGAGGTGGACGCCTTGGACCTCCATCTCTTTCACGGTTGCAAATTTCCCGCGTCACGCCTGCGCTTGTACTACACTTGCACTCACTGCACACCGTTGTAAAAGTAGCTGCATTTAGCACATGTTTACCGGGAAATCGTTCTGCTAAAACATTGCCGCTTTGTCATAAATTGAAACGATATCCATCAACTGAAAGTTGCTATATGTAAGTCATTTTTGATATTTGAAAAACTAATGTAAATACATGCATCACAACAAAGTTAATACGATAAGTAATCGGATACTGGCAATGAAAAGGTTGAAACTACTAGAACTTCAATAATTTTTTCTTCAGAAATTATAATGATTTTATAAAAAATTTTGTTACGATATTGGCTTCATTCCTCATGACGCATGTATTTCCAAATTTGTCTAGATGTTCTGAATCACCCTGTATATTAAATGGTATTTGTGACGGTTAACAAAGATTCTACTTTGATATTAGGCAGTAGTTGTTTTAAGACCAGCCTTCCTGGATATTTTATGAAAACCAGTCCGTAAATTAGCTATCTTCGGAAGCATATACAAAAAATATTAGTATATTATGCAACGATCATGTAATAACCATTACATGAGAGTTGCATAACCTATTTTTTCTACATCCGATAAATAATCAAAAACCATAAATTTTATATTTTTATTGAACACAATAGGTAACAGTAATTATTCGTATGAACTGCATTTTCTGCTTTCTCCGATATGTGTGGAAGAGTCGATGGTAATTCTTCTATATCGCTGATATCAGACATTTTGATATATTATCGAAGTTTAGAAGTATCTACGGAAATTTAATACGTACTGATTTTGACATCTAAAATAATTACATAGGAACCCAGGATAAACGTCAAATGCACAGCATGCTTGATTGAAAAATTATGGGTTTCTATTGATTAAAAATCTGTATCGTAATTGGTATCATTATGAAACGGATTATGGGCATATAATTGCATTGTTATAATACGGGTGTAGAAAAACCTATTTATATATTACTTCTGAAAGGACGGAGATCAAAAAAGGATTGTTTGATGAAAGTAATTCAGAAAAAGGTAATATTCAGGCTATGTTAAATTGGGAACACCTTGTATATCATCCCCATGTTCAATATAATTTTAGAGAGGTAGTAACTGGTATTATTTACAGAAATTCTGTAAGCACTCGAGGCGCATGCCTCGCCCCATCGGGATGTAATTCAACCTAAGACGTCCACATCCATTAGACTTTACCGATCATTAAGTCGGTGTATAGTCAGGTTAATTAGCTAATATATTTCGTAAATATCCGCACGGGCAGAGCGCCGTTAAGTTTCGAGTTTCGAGTTCCATCCCACGGATATTGTTGGCCGCTCGCACCGACGTAAAAATCAATTTGCATGTCGTTTAGCGTTAATTCCGGTCTAATTGAGTTATGCATTAAACGAAAGAGAGACGCTAATTAAGCCATTCGGCCCATCAACATTAAATACAGGTAAATGGCGCGGTACGTTTTCGCTTCTGACCGGCTACCATTCAGCGGTAACGGTTCAGTAATCTATTTATCAATTTTTCATCATAATGCTCGCTCGCGAGCGGCATATGCCAGAATTGTATGTGAAATAACGGTATATTTGCTGCTGAAATTTTTAGTCAATGTTGTCTACCGAATTTTATTGAATATCGGTTTTGGTTGGACATGAAATAGATTATATGTTATGATTAGGTGTACAGGGTAGTCTGTATATAAGTAATAGTCCATAGATACATACTAAACAGAGTGTTCTAAAAGCTCTATGATAAACTTTGGCGAGCGGTAGCTGGCTTAATGTCAAACATTCTTTCCTGTATGAACAGAGGCCCGATTCGTTTTTGTTTGGAAGTTACAAGCGTTTTATAAAATATAATTTCATATTGCAATCAAAATAGCCTGATAAATGAAAATGATGGTTGCTATAACAATAATTATTATTTGGTTTAAATATTAAATAACCTTTATTAACCAACGTAACAAATCTTAAGACTATAAAAATTGTTCAAAATGTCCAACCTCGACTCAAATGCTAGTCTCACATCGTCGAACTAATATTACGTCACTCAACGGATGAGATTTGGATTATTTTTTATATGGTTAACAGCTTCCTGAACTCTTTCAAGTAGCTGCTGATGGGTAGGAATTTCAATATGGTATAGACAAGCTGCTTCATCTGTCCTCATATACAGGGTGTTTATTAATTGAATGCCGATATTTAAGGGTGTGAATCTTTCGGTCATTTTAAGACCGAAAGAAAACTTAATATCAACATATGTCCTAAACCTCTTTATTTTTGAGCTACAGGGTTTTACAGTTTTAAACATTTTTGAAGACAAAAATGGTACGCCACTGCTTTTTCTAAGAACTAAAATTATTTTTAAAATCTCCATTTATTTTACAGCAAATTCGGTCCCTAGACTTACTCTCGTACGACGCACAATTTTCACGTAAAAAAATTGAAACCAAAAAAAGTTTTTCCCCAAGTTCATTGAGACTGCTTTTGCTATTTTGTTGCCATTTTGTAGACACCCACCATGCGTGGAAACACTTTTTGTGGGGCAAAAATTAATTTTCTACTTTCACAAATGACGTTCACGTAGGCATGATACTGAATATTTGAATAGAAAAAACGGTAAGCTCATTAAACGCCCCCTTAAAGCAAATGAAATAAAAATTAGTAGGCTGGGTAAAGTGTCATAATTTTTGACGCTTCTTTTTGCAATAAAGTTGACATTGATTTTTCATTATTAAAAAATTATTATTAGAGTAGGAGGTAAAATTTCATAAAAAATGGTAAATTTTACAATCGGTGAATTAGCTGACATGCATTTTACTTATGGGTTTGCCGACGGAAATACATACAAAGCCAGGAGGATATACCAAGAGCGGTATCCAAATCGCGTACTACCCGATCCGAGAACATTTTCTGGGATTCATAGACGTCTTCACGAACCCGGAAATTTAAAAGTAGACCACAGTGCTAAAGGAGTCCCTGAAACAGTAAGAATACCGGAACTTGAAGAAGGAATTTTACATAAAATTGAGGAGGACCCCGAAACTAGCACGAGGAAAATCGCGGCAACATTTAATGTTTCACATGTACTTGTCTGGAAAATTCTTATCGAAAATTTGTTATATTTATATCACATTCAAAGAGTTCAGGCATTACTCCCTAGAGATTTCCCGTTGCGCATTAATTTCTGTGAGTGGTTTCTTCAAAAGCTGCTGGAAAATGCGTTATTTGATAAGTACATTCTTTTTACAGTTTAAGCTAGTTTCTCTCGAAACTCAATACGAAATTTCCATAATAACCATTTGTGGGCGGATGTAATTTTGTAATTGTGGAATCAAATTATCAAGAACAGTTTTCATTAAATGTTTGGGCTGGTATTATTGACGATTATTTGATAGGCCCATTTTTTCTCACAAGAAGAGATGGACAATCGTATTTACACTTTCTTGAAGAAGATCTGCCGCCAATGCTTGAAGACCTTCCTCTTTCATTAAGAAACCGGATGTGGCTAATGCACGATGGTGCCCCTCCACATTTTAGCTTACGGGTGCGTGAATTTTTAAATCACAACTATCGCGATAGTTGGATAGGCCGCAGAGGAACGCAGTCATGGCCGCCTAGATCTCCCGACCTTAATAGTTTAAACTATTTTTTCTGGGGTCATCTGAAAAGTTTAGAGTACGCAGTGCCGATTCAAGTCGAAGAATAGTTACGAAATCGTATAATAGTATGCTGCCAAACCATAAGAGACACCCCAGGAATTTTTGAAAGTGTACGTCAGTATATGCGAAGAAGAGTAGATGCTTGCATACATGTGGGTGGAGGACACTTTCAACAACTACTGTAAATACATAATTTGAGTTCTTTATTTTGTTTGTATTTTCTTGTCTTCTCGTTTCATTTTAGATTTAAGATTTGGATTTACCGTTTTACTAAATAAATCGCGATTTTTTAAATAAAATTTTGATAAATCAAAGGCGTACCGTTCTTTTTCTATCCAAACATTTAATATTATACCTACGTGGAGGTCACTGGTTAAAGTAAAAAATTAATTTTTGTTCTAAAAAAAGTGTTTCTATGCATGGTGGGTGTCTACAAAATGGCATCAAAATATTAAAAGCAGTCTCAATGAACTTGGAAAAAAAACTTTTTTTATTTTATTTTTTTTTACGTGAAAATGGCGCGTCGCATGACAGTAAGTCTAGGGGCCGAATTTGCTGTAAAATAAATGGAGATTTTAAAAATAATTTTAGTTTTTAGAAAAAGCAGTGGCGTATCATTTTTTTTCTTCAAAAATGTTTAGTTCAAACCTCGTACGGACGTCATTGGCAAAGACTTTAAAACATTTTTTACATCAAACAAAGCTCCTTAATGATTAATAAGTGTGTACAAAATTTCATAAAAATATCTGGACTGATAAGAAAATTATAATAAAAAAGTAAATTTTTTTCTTAAAACTGTAACACCCTGCAGCTCAAAAATTAAGAGGTTTAGGACATATGTTGATATTAAGTTTTCTTCTTAAAATGACCGGATTCACACCCTTAAGTATCGGCATTCAATTAATAAACACCCTGTATAAGTCCAAAGGATCTGAGGACCTTGTTGACCTATCTATTTATTCGGGAAATGATCATTTAACCAATTAGTTACTTGTCTCCCTCTATGTAAGATTTTGTAACACTCAAACTATGTCCATTATGATTGTTATTTATGCCTGCCTAGTAAAATACTTAGACCATATGACAAGCGAAATGAATCTATTATTTTGTGCATATTGTTGAAATAATCAGCAAAAAATTCTAATCTCTGAGGAGCATCTCCAGCATGTAATTTTTGTTGGTGATGCTCTTTTCAATACACGCCGTATAAAATTCAGTAATAAATGAAGATTACTTGCTATACGTCGAACATTAATTGAAAAGTTGTTAATTACAATCATCTATTATATCTTCTTCATTTTGCATATTCACTAGCCTTTTTTGGAGCGGTGTTACCTTCTCAAAGTCTAAAGACTAAACACTGTGTGGTCAGGTTGATGTCTATTTGGTATTCTGGGGATGCTTGTCTGACATTTCCATTGGAATACCCATTTACAAAGACAATATATGCATATTCTTCAACTGTAAATAAATGCTTAACGCTAAGTTTAAAATGAATAAATAAAATGGCACAAGTAATAATTATTGTTATAGCAACTATCATTTTATTTATCAGACTACTTTGATTGAAATATAAAATTATATCAACCCTATGTCCATATAAGAAAAAAAATTGATTGATATTAACCCAGCTACCTTTGCTGCCAAAGTTTATCATATATCTTGTAAAATACCCTGTATTATTTATATCAAAATGTTTCGATTGGAGTCAATATGCCAATATTTAATTTCTTTAAAATTGACAATTTACTCATTTCCGTGGCTACAGCTAATGATCTTGAACTAGTATGTTGATCATCCGAAACTGGTATTTCGTCTTCCTGTCACATCACATCTCGATTTTTTTAAATAATTAATTGTATCCAAAAATTTATAAATACAATTCGAAATAATTATTAACTGTCGCACTGATTTTATCAAAACTGTATTGGCATTAGTGAATACTGCAATAAAATTTCCTATAATGAAATATGCAGCAGATTGTTGATACGCGATTTTCTAAAAAATGGTAAAATTCTAGGAATGTTTCTATGTCGTAGAAGTTCTCGAATGAGCACAAATATTGACGTGAATTTATTATTCCAATTTTTCACCTGTGAATGGGTAAATCTTAAAAAAATATGAACGAAATTCGGTTTTGCATAAACCAAACACCCCACACGATTTTGTTTTGCGGCTTATAAAATTCGAGCGGTTCTCCTTCTGCGGTATGATGTGCTGCGGCATAAATTGGCTTGGATTCCATTACGTCCTATTTGCGGGTAGACCGTTTCTTCAAACGGCCCCTAAATTTTCAGGAGATAGGGCAAATACTGAAAAATAAATCCAACATAATACTTTCGGGTACACCGGGTTGTATAATATTAGCATATTAGATACATCAGATCGATCGGTACACCTAGCATTTTCGGTTGGATGCAACCGGTTTCGTGATCATTACCTCATGATTAATTCGATTGACCATAGTCTAATAATATTCTAATACGTTAGTCCACTTCTTTGATATGGAGTAAATAGTGTCGTTTTTTGCAGTAGTCACTGTGACAGAAGCGTTACGATCAATCAATGGGGATGAATTTAAATTTTATAAATAGAATTATAAACGATATTTCATCGCTTAAGAATTAAGATAGAAACTTAATCTTAAATATCCTATTTCTTTAATTGAAAATTTTAAAATTTCAATTTTATCATTTACAGTGATTTTTTGATTTCAATTAAAATAATGTACTACAGGGTAATCTTTCAAACTTATTGAAAGATCAGAACATGTGTTTGGCGGCAATAATCACATAATAATTAGAATATTTACATTAATATGTTGCCATAGAATATAACTACGTGACTGAAAACGCGATATCATTGGCGTAACGTTACACGCCATTAGGCGCGGTTTGTTCCGTGAGTGCATGTTACAGTGTTGGTGATGTAAACAGGCGTTTGTTTCTTGTATTTATTCGTTTTTGTGACATTTGTGAGTCATAGATACATAATATAAATACTGTTAAGGTAATGCGATAATTATTAGTGGTGATGTGGTAAACGGTATTGTTAAACGTAACTTATTC
Organism: Monochamus alternatus; assembly: GCA_037114965.1. Taxonomy (NCBI): domain Eukaryota; kingdom Metazoa; phylum Arthropoda; class Insecta; order Coleoptera; family Cerambycidae; genus Monochamus; species Monochamus alternatus. Next base: position 114,990,150 of record CM073426.1, read on the forward strand.
CTTTATTTACAATATAGTTCCACTCGCGTCAATTACGGCTGTTATGTAAGTACCAGATAGATGGTTTTACTGGGTATTTATAAAAGTAATCTATCTGATTTCATATTAAACTACTTGTTTTAATTTGAAAATTAATAATTAAAAGTAATTAATAATGATATTTAACTTTTTTTTAATTAATTTAATATATATTTTTATTACTATTTACTACTGATATCATTTCTCCTTAAACTTTAAAAAAAAAATCCTTATTTATTACTTTTGTTTATGATGTTTTCCGAATAAAACAGGTAGTTTAATGTAGTGAAGTCAGATAGCAAAATTTTATAAATGCCTCAAATAACATTCTACTCGTACATCAGGTAAATGGTAAGAACAAATACATAACATGTTATTTGGAATCGGAAAAAAGCGCTGAATACAATAAATGAAAAAAAAAAAAAAATTTGCTTTACCATCGTTTTTCTAAACGCCCTGTTTACATTCTGGTAGCTTAATAGAAAAGATTAATCGATTCATTACAACTTTACACTTTAATTTTTTCCATTAACTTAAACCTACCTGTATTTCCAATTAAACTTACATTGAAATAGTCTTCACAAACAAACAATGTTGCAATGCTTCCTTTCGTCGCGTTTCAACGCACTACACCACATTTTGCTTTTCATTTTTTGGAACGATGAAATATTTTTTGTTAGACGCTGTATTCTGTATCGGTACATAATGACATTTTTCTGGTGAGATGCACTTTCTGTGACCATTTTAGGACTCCATTTTGCAACTTTATTCAATACCAATGTCTATTTAACACAATAATATCACAAATGCCAAATTAATTCTTCTAATGTCAATGTCAGATGCCATCGTTGATTTCGTTAGTAACAAGAATATTAATAAAAATTTTCTTTTTAATATCAAACAATACATCTGTACAACAGATAATGTAAAAAGTAGTAACTTTTTGCACGATCGTAGAAAATAAATTTTTCTTGCGTTTATAACGATTTTAAAAATACAGACCAATTATTGATGTGCGTGAACTTAGCCCCACATTTTTTGATAAACTAAAAAGATAGCGCTAAATTGTGCCGAATTTGTGCTACATTGTGCCGTAAAATTTGAAAGAAGTAATTTTCCTAGAAAATGAAAAAATCGTGTTTTTCACGTAGCCCCCCACTTCGCGAAAATCGTATTTTTTTAAATGTGCTATATTGTGGTAGTTGTTCTGAACATTGCGCCGTTTAAAAAATTTTGATATCTGTCTCCGTTTTCCGGAAAATGGAAAAAATCGAAAATTTTGGCGTGACCTTACTGTGCCCACTACTTTGCGAAAATCGTGTTTTCCTTTACTGTGCTGAATTGTGCTAGTTGTTCCGCATATTGTGCCGTTTAAATAAATTAGATATCTGGCTCCGTTCCCCAAAAAATCCGGAAAAACCGGAAATTTGGACGTGAACTTAGCCCCCCATTTTTACCGAAAATTAACAAACGTAGTTGTGCTGAATTGTGCTAGATGTTCTGAATATTGTGCCTTTTCAAGAAATTCGATATCTATCTCCGTTCTCCAGAAAATCCGGACAAACCGGAAATAAGCGTGAAAATTTTCGATTTTTTCTGTTTTCCGGAAAACGGAGATATATATCGAAATTTTTTACGCGGCGCAATGTTCAGAACATCTAGCACAATTCAGCACATCGAAAAATAATCGGATTTTGATAAAATGGGGGGCAAGAAAATTCCGTTTTTTCCGGATTTTCCGGAGAACGGAGGCAGATATCAAATTCTTTTAAACGGCACCATGTTCAGAACAACTAGCACAATATAGCACATTAAAAAAATATGATTTTCGCGAAGTGGGGGGCTACGTGAAATACATTTTTTCATTTTCTAGACACACATCACTTATTGCGTAACTCAAATATTTAGTTTACCACATCAATCATCAATTTAGATCAAATGGGTCTTGTGAGTAGGTTTTAATTTCGTTTTACTTTAATCCCTATTATACATAGTGTTTTTAAATGAAGTAGCGGGAAATCGTGCTGCTAAAGCATTTCCACAGCATCATAAATTAAAACGATATCCATCAACTCCCGAGTTGCTACTGTACACATAAGCCATTTTTGATACTTGAAAAACTAATGTAGATGAGATCTGACCTATTTCTCATCTATTGTGGTTGAATTTGTCGTGTTCCCACTGCCAAAATGTGAAGTTAGATAATTATAGAGTGTTTCATTAGAAGGTTAGTAAATTAGTTTATTTTCTTTAGATAATTATTGAATAGAGCTTTGTCTGTGGAATTGTTCATTAGCATACCTAGATGTTTGGTATCAGAGAACATACGTATGACTTCATTGATAGGAATTGTAAGAGATTTGATTTATATTAGCTTAAAATACCTTTCTAAATCAGTAAAAAAATGTTACAAAAGCTAATAATAAGGAATATATGGGTAGATATTGTGGGTGTAATTCTACGCAGGTTGGGGCTTTTGTCCACTGAGTAGTTAGTTTCACACAATATTATTAATACCTAAAAATATATAAAAAAATTAAATACTGTTCGTTATTACTTTGTTAAATGACATGTTTGTCTCCTAGTGTACCACTCTCCCTTACCAGCAAGGTAATAGCTTGAAGGAAGTATTCACGTTACAGGAAACTTTTACGTGACTTGTCACATATACGGATGTTCTGACCCTACAAATCAATTTATTGCTTGTGGCGAGTTAAATTGTGGACCTTGCACTTCAATTCAGCTACCCAACCTGTAATTTGGGACCGATAGACCACTCTATGTTTACAAAATACTACTTGATCAATCTATTTCAGAAGGTATATTGATAGCGGCTATACAAATAAACATTATTAGTGTACAATTGTCGTTCTACCAAGTAGATGGTTAAAGTTAAATATTTTTTAGTATATTGGTTAAAGAAAATATGAATAACAAAAAATATACTAATAAAAATAGTTGAAAATTTAAATGTTTTGGTATGCTCTGTTTACATAATATTGACTGGTAAATTTTTATTTTATATTATACAGGGTAATTGCGGGGAATATTCGAAAGGGGTGTTTAGAGGGCAAAAATGACCAAAAAGCCTAATAAACATATGGCCGAATATCAACGGTTACTGAGATAGCGTTGAAAATATTTTTATTGCTATTTTTACGAAAGCTGTTATTATTTGATATTTATATTATTTTTATTTATGGGTATTACAACGGTAGCGCTAATCATGTAGTTGCTGAATATCAACGTTGCTTCCGGAACAGAAGAGTGCCAGATAGAAATGTATTCCAGACAGTCTTCAACAATGTTTCACAGTGTGTGAATTACATTTGACAGGCAAGCTTGGCCCTGGCCAAGCATTAGAAGAAGACATTCTAAATATGGTAGAACGTAGTCCGGTTTCAAGGTGCAAACCATCCACTTTACAAATACACTTTGTTCACTGATCAGGCTCAATTCACTGTCACAATGAACATTGTTGGTCAGATGAAAATCCGCACGCCACGGAGGAAGTAACTTTCCGCATCGGTTCAGCATTAACGTGTGCTATGATTAATAATCAATTACTTGGCCCAGTTGTGCTAGATGGTCGTCCTACTGGACGATGTTCCATTGGATATTAGGCAAAACAATTTAGTTGTGTTGTCAATCATCTTAACAATGGTTTCCCGCAACGCTGGATTGACTGAGGTGGTTTCCAAAATTGGCCACCAAGATCACTTAGCTGTCTGATTTTGACACCCCATAAAAACAGTCAATATACATCCGTCGATCAAATTTGGTATATGGATATTTCGAGATGGGTGCTTCGATAACCTGGTAATATTATGTTTTTGATAAAAAATCCCTACTAGCTCTTTCTGAAAAAATGACCCTTTCAAACAACCGTAGTAGGCTAAGCTTTCCTCACATCAGTAGAATTGTTAGTAGAATATATAGTCGAGGCAATGAACTAAAAAAGTTCTAAAACTAGTTGTGGTGGACGGATCGGAATGCGGTTTTCTGAATTCTCTTCCAAAAATTATTTGTAAAAAATGTGGCGATATGGAATTTCTGACAAATCGGAAATTGAATTGCTGCAGCCAAAAATGCATTCAAAAAATGCATTATTTGAGAGGCCTCTTGGAAGATGTCAAAACTTGGTAAATAAGTGTCGGAACTGGCCCAGATCGGGTACTCGGGGGTTTTCGAGGTCGCTGATCACGCCCCACAAAACGCTCCTATTATGATTTTCGGGTAGTTTTTGGCACTCTTCACAGGAAAATTCTCGGAGATGACGTCCGCATCCAGGTTCCGGCGCACCAGGTGCCCGTGGAGTGTTCGCCGATACCATATTTGGATTTAGCAACCCAAAAAAACCCGCGTGCCCAGTTTCTCTTCTTTCCCGCGTGATTTGTGGGAGAGTCCCACAGAGATAACGTTCATCGGCGGTCCTGAGCTCCAGGTGTTCGAGGGGTCAATTTGAACATCATATTCGTGATCAGCGACCTCGAAAACCTCCGAGTATCCGATCTGGGCCAGTTATGACACTTATTTATCAAGTTTTGACATCTTCCAAAAGGCCTCTCAAATAATGTATTTTTTTTAATGCATTTTTGGCTGCAGCAATGCAATTTCCGATTTGTCAGACATTCCATGTTGCCACATTTTTTATAAATAATTTTTGGAAGAGAATTCAGAAAACCGCATTCCGATCCGTCCACCACAACTAGTTTTAGAACTTTTGGACGTTTTACTAGTTTTTTGCCTCGACTAATATCCTTTCTCTAGGGTACTAATTACAAAAAAATGGTTTGCAGAAATTTTAAAGATTTGTCACATTTACAGAGGTATTAACCTGAAAGACAGACCACACCTATATATAGTGAACTAAAATGGGATCAAATGTTAAGATGTTTCATTTGCAGGAAAGTCCCTTCCCTTCGTCCAACCTTTGCAATTCCATCACTCCATGAAACTATTTTAATACACAAAGTTTATCATAGATTTAAGACAATTTAATTACCGCAAACTGTGTGTTTATTAAGTGCGATAATGCGGAAAATTAGTTATATCGGGAACAAAAGCATTTATTGGGGCGGTAATTAAATTAGAAATTTTATCACTCCGAAACAACCACTAATCAGGTCGATGTTGATTCAGTCAATTTGTAGAACTTCTTGAGCAGAGTGGTTACTAAACTTAATGAAATAATCTTGGGAAAATATTGATTTTATGTACCCAACAGACATTATTTGAACTTGAGGAGATTTCGGTGCCTTAAGGGTGGATTAGTACCAAGGTTTATTTATTTTAAAAGGAGAGAGATGTATTTGCTGTATTCTTCCTTGAATTTAGAGGTAACCTGGAATATCATTCACAAGTTAAATATTGGACTGGGGAGAGAAATCGACTAATAAAAATGTTTAATTAAATTAGACATTAAATGTCTAATTTTATTTCATGTAAGTTACATACTATTTATATAACAGTATAATAAAACAATGAATTTTGTAATATATCTATTAAAAAAGCTATGATTTGTTTAATAATAATAAAAACGGTAATTGTTTTTTCAATGTATGTAAGTACCTAAATTTATTCTGTTATAAATACCAAACCAAGTTGATTACATGACTAGTAATTAATAGCAATTAATATGATAAAATATACATACATACTTTTATGCTAAATATTATCGATAAATACATTTGTTTCGAACTACATTGGTTCTCATCAGTACGATGCACTACTGATAATTTAAATATACTCAGTATGAGTAAAAAAATCAGTAGAATCGTAAATATATATATATCTACTATTACTTCATATTCATTAAAAAAATCTAAACAACCTTAAATAAATAAATACCGAAATAAACATACATTTAGCATAAAAATTGAATAAAAGCTAAGTAATTGGAATCAATAAACATGATATTCAATAGGATCATTAGTACACACAAGTCTCCGACTTCTGGGCTAATCCCTGTGATTAGAATGAGGGATAGAGATATTATTATTATTATTATTATAGTATTATTGTTATTTGATTCACAAAATATTGTTGACACAGCAATTTTTGTAAGGCTATTCTTCTCAGTATTTTATTTTACATTTTTAAAACATTTAATTCAAAGTGGTATTCGCAAATTGTTCGTGAGGTTAAAATCCGGTTTACATAATTTACGAATTGATTCTAACCCGAAACATTTTCCTGTCTGCAATAACTCTAAAAAAGCTTTTATTTCTGTAAGAAGTATTTGTGATAGAAAAATATATATAGTAGTTTGATGTCAAGCAGTGTATTCAGCAGTATTCTTCCCAGGCATTTTATATTAAAAAATAACAAGCAAAAGCAGTAAGATAATTTAGATCATCAATTTATTAATTATAATTAACTGTTTAATTTCAGTCAAACACAGAAAACAATTATCAGAATGCACTAGAGCGATAACTCACCTTCATCATGTTAAAAGAAAATATTAATTTTTAACCATCCATGTTACATGTTTTAACCTCATATTTCTGGTTATATATTTATTTTCGCAAAGTTAATCTGTGGTAAAGTTTCAAGACTCTCGAGTAAATATAAAAAGCAAAAACAATCGCAAAAAAGGGGCCACTTGACCATAAAGTTTCTCGCCTACTTTGTAGAAGATTTAGCAATTTTACGGACAATTCGTCACCCCAGAATTATAATGTTCTATACTCCAAACTGCTACTTTTGGGAAATCGTGTCTACATATTGTACGGCGATCATACATTGACATATATTATAAAGAGATGTGGAATTAAGATCAATGTCTCAAAATATGAAGTAATGTTACAATTTAGTTATTTTAGTCTACAAGAGAACAAGATATTTTGATTTTTTACTATAGGTATTTTAAAATAAATCAAATCTCCTACAATTCTTATCAATGAAGTCATATGTATGCTCACTGATACCAAACATCTAGGTATGCACAGATTAAACAAGAATAGATAGCCCACTCTATCCTTGTTGAAGACGGAACAGAGTGTTTGCTGCGCCATCTAACATTTCTGCATAGAACTTTTCTGAAGTAGGCAATATAGATAACTATAAATTGCGTTATTTATGGGTGTATATCCGTACTAAATAATAATTTATTATTATTTAAAATGTTAACAAATTTAATACAAAATAGTCAGGGTAATGTGAAAACATTAACCTGACTATTTATGTATCAAATTTGTTAACATTAAAGTGGAATTACATTATTTGTTAAAAAAAATCTCAAAATTCATTACACTTTTATTTAAAACAAACATTTCTGATAAATGAAAATGATTGTAACAAATAAAATACACATTATAAAAGTATAAAGTTGCGTCAAAAATTCACACGACTTACGGCATACGAAAATAATTCATTATATTTTCATCAAAATATTTAAAAAACTGCAACTGCGAATAATAAAACTATATTATACTACACTAAATGTTTGCACTATATATTACAGTAAATTTAAAAATATGATTGTTTTTAACACGGCAAACTATCGAAAATTATGTTGACAATAAATTGTGCGACGTACAAGGTGTAACAGTAGTAAGTATTCAAAACTTGTGTGCTTGTAAAACAAGTCGAAAAATTGCGAAAACCTTAGTAAAACTTTTGTCAGTGGCGGCTTCTAAGGGAGATACACTCTTTTAAAGGGGTGACCTCGGAAACAGTTTTTAATGCGTAACATCAAAACGGTTCAACATTAAGTCACGAAATTTTGCTGAGATATTAACGTTGCCGTGCTTAATAAGCCTCATAAAATACATTTCAAAATTTTCTACAGGGGCGTGAGAAAATGCAAGGCTCTGGAACAAATTTATTCATATCTTTTTTGTAGTTAATTTTTTCTTATTTCTGACTCGAAAATATTGAAATTTCAAGTATTTAACATAAAAAAGGTACTCTTGTTAAATTTCAATAGAATGTACCGTTTTTTAGTAAAATCGATTTCAATCATTCCTAACGTGCCCCGCATTCAACATCCATTACATAGCCAAATAAATTAATTGAAGTGTGTCATGGAGAAAACAACTAGTCCGACAGTTAATAGAAATGTATTTTTAATACTCTTAAGAGTAACAAATAAAAACAATAGTGCAAATAAAAATACGGTAATATAAATAACATATGAGATTACCTATTTATTAAACTATTGTAAACGGTTAAAATTTTTTCGTAACATTTACAGTAGGTAACTTGACAAACTAAATATTCTAATTTCTTCAGCAGAAAATGTGCCTCAGTCAAGAAGACAGACTAGATTCATCTTTCAAAATAACCGCCATTTGCCCTAATGCACGCACGTAATCTGTTTTCCAAAGAAAATAAGTTCCGGTATAGTTTGTGCTCCTCATTGAGTTCATTAAATGCATTTTCTATACGTTCACGCAATTGTTATTCACTGTCAACAGCTTGGAAATACACCTTTTCTTTCATTTGACCCCACACGTTGAAATCCATTGGATTGAGATCTGGTGATCGTGGAGGCCAGTTTAAGGCAGCATTATTTCCTCGGCCAATCCAGCGATTTGGGAAGTGCTTGTTTAACCACTGTCGACATTGACGGTTGAAATGAGGAGGGGCACCATCATGCATGTACCATAAGGAACCCCTTCTCGCCAAAGAAATATCTTCTAAAAAGTCATACAATCTGGTGGACAAAAATTGATGGTACATTGCTCCTGTTAAATTTCCAGGCATGATGTGATATCCAAACAGATTGTTTCCTAATGTGACAGCCCAAACATTTATTTTAAATGAATGCTGATAATGGGTTACTTTCCGAGCATTAGGATTTTCTTCGGCCCACATATGTTCGTTGTGCATATTAAAAACCCCGCTTCTGGTAAAAATAGCTTCGTCGCTAAAAATAATATTCGACAGAAACATTGGATCTTTAACTTGCCCGTCCAAAAGCAGCTGACAAAATTGTCTGCGCATGGGCCTGTCTTGTGGTAAAATGTCCTGCGCCTATCTATAATGATAAGGATACAATTGTTGTTCTTTCAATATCCGCCATACTGTCATATTAGACATGTTATTTTGTACTGCTAGTCGTCTTGTCCTAAGTGTGGCGTTAGCTTCAACTAAATTTAAAATATTTTCTTCATTCAAGACATTTCTCACTATTCTACGTCTGCCTCTCTCAAAATTGTTTCTTTTTAAAGTACCTCGTTCTCGCAAACGTCTTTCGGTGCATAGAAATGTTTTATAATTGGGTACATTTCTGTTGGGGAATTTTATACCATATCGGTGTGCGGCTGCTCTTGCGCTTCCATGACACTCGTCTAACGTCAAAAGCATATCTACATACTCAGAATATGTATACTGTTGCATTATTAAATAATTTTTAACTATTTTCACTATGATACAGCACTATGTAGATTCAAATAACACAAATTTTAAACTAAAAATATTTGACACTTCTGTCAACTGTCAGACTAGTTGTTTTTTCCTTGGCACACTGCAATTAATTTATTTGGCTATGTAATGGATGTTGAATGTGGGGCACGTTAGGAATGATTGAAATCGATTTTACTGAAAAACGGTACATTTTATTGAAATTCAACAAGAGTACCTTTTTTATGTTAAATATCTCAAATTTCAATATTTTCGAGTCAGAAATAATAAAAAATTAACTACAAAAAAGATATGAAAAAATTTCTTCCAGAGCCTTGCATTTTGTCACGCCCCTGTAGAAAATTTTGAAATGTATTTTATGAAACTTATTAAGCACGGCAACGTTAATATCTCAGCAAAATTTCGTGACTTAATATTGAACCGTTTTGATGTTACGCATTAAAAACTGTTTCCGAGGTCACCCCTTTAAAAGAGTGTATCTCCCTTAGGAGCCGCCACTGACAAAAGTTTTACTAAGGTTTTTGCAATTTTTCGACTTGTTTTACAAGCTCACAAGTTTTGAATACTTACTACTGTTACACCTTGTATAAGTCGTCTGAATTCTAGTCGTAATTGTACTCGTGCAAGTAGTATACAGTTACATATGTTTTTGTAATTTTTATGGTTTTTTCATAAAACACAACCAATATCTTTCTTTGTTTCTAGTTTTTTTTTATAATTTCTTTCTTCCGTTTAGTTGCTCCTTGCTCGGAAATAATTGCTACTATACATAAACTTACTTGTCGAACATTACATTTTTAAATTTATATGGAGCACATTTTTTTAAATTGTTTAATTTTCCTAATAATCTGTTCATGAATAATACCTACATTTCAATTTATTTATTCTTTCATAAAGAATCATCTTGCCCTCTGAAGAAAGTTGTATTTCCTTAATTACCAAACTTTTTAAATTAAGTCTTCTAACACTATCTGAAAAAAATACATAATTTTAGTGATTAAAATTGCTTTATTTATTAAGAAAGTATACTTTCAATAGCACAAATTGATAGATTTTAAAATTAGCCTAATTTAGATCCTGAAATCCTTTTTTTAATAATTATTACATACTTACGTTGGATTTTTACGTTACTTGAACCCAAATTTAGTTTTTCGTTTCACGACCCTGCAGCAAAATATTGCGATGGTACAGGAAATTCACAATTGTCATTGGAGGGTTTGGTAGATATTTTAATGTTTTATACAACTGGCTCCTTCTACTTATTATACACTTTACTAGGAATTCTAATTGGCCCCACAGTGCTTTCACATATTAAGATAATTTATTTTAAAAACATCGCCGAAGTATCTAGAATACAAATGTACGAGTTAAAATTAATATAGTTATAGGGACACAGAATACGTGTTTTTACATTTTATACTCATTATATATTCATACGTAAAAAAAACTCAAGTGTGGTGGTATTAATGTGATGGCATTTGTTGCAACCAATATAAATTTATGCACATTTGACTTAATATACCTACCGAGAAAATTGAAAATTTTGTATTCCACTTTGATCAAACCAGACATCATAATAATGATTAGCACAATAATAAATTACGTAGTTTCTAATTCTGTTAATAACCAATCACTACCAATACATTCCATCCACATGCTTCTCACCTCTATACACTTGTAGGCAGGGAAAAACTAAAAACAAATAATATGATGTTATATTTATAGAATAATCTAAAACTATTAAAATAACTTACCGTCCTCAAATTTTATCTTGACAGTCAGGCACACAACAGTTAGTTTCCTTTCCATCACTACAGTTTTTTCAATTTAATATTCAAAAATTAGTTGTTACGGGCCTAATACAACATATATTATGCAATGTATGAAATGAATATTATAAGTAAATATATATATTTTTAAGTTACAAGTGTATCTGCATTGGATAGGGCAACAAAGACAGATACAAATCATCCAAACAAGTTATAAAAGTTAATTTGAAAATTCGACTGATCCGCGATCCAACGAATCCGAACCAAATGCATTATTGTCAGATTGTGATAGAGAATTGCTATAAAGATTTTAGTTACGACTTTAAACAACAATATTAAATACCTATTTCTGTTCAATTTTTAAAAAAACTTATATAATTAAGTATTTATACGTACCTGTCAAAAAATATGTATTTATTTTTCTCATTTTTATTATACATTAACATAAAATTCAACTATAAAAAACATGAAATTTATTCTTTTCGAAAAATAATGTTTCATTCGTCTTTCCATACATTTTATATATATAACTTTCGAATAAAATATCTTCTATATGTAGAAAGTATAAATAAATAAACATATTATTTATTTTCAATTATTGTATAAAATTTACGTTTCTTAACACATGTTTGCATTTGCATTAGAACAAAATTTTTAATTTAATGTTATTATACGTTATTTGAAGCTCATTATCAATAAAAAAATTCAAAATGTCGTAGATCTTAATAATTGTGGGAAATATGGCATCGTCACTTTCCTAGGATGAATTAAATAAATTAGTACAAATATCTATAATATGTGGTGTAAAACTATACTAATTTGAAGGAAGTTCTGTGCAGAAATCATAGATGGCGCCGCCAACAACTCTGTTCCCATGAGTTTCACCCCCCTGTAGGTATGCTTTAGTCCACAGAGTAGTTAGTTTCACACAATATTGTTAATACCCAAAAATATATAAAAAAAAGATATTTTAATGTCGAACAAAAATAAGTTTTTCATGTAACCCTAATAAAGCCCTGTAGAACTGTCTTTCCTCTTCCGGCATTTGAGGAAGCATCTCAACCAAATGCTTCTTTTTCTGTTCGGGTATATTAACATTCTTCTAGGTATTTGGGGGATGTTATCCGGAAGTGATACCTCCGTCTTAAGATTTATTCTTCTTGTATATTTTTAGCTTAGCAGTCTTTATTTCTTCGTAATGTGTCCTTTTCATATATTAAATGTTTCTCTTTTGTGTAAGGAATTAAATTACGCGAATATCGAACTGTAAATGATTGATAGTCAAAATAATCTCTAGAAGTCATCTGGATTAATCTAAATTTAAGTTTCCACGATTTTGGCATTGACAGGAGGAGACGAATTAAAGTTATAGGGGACTAAACTTCTAAATTGCGTGTATACCTTTCTATGCAACTGTGAGCATTATCTATTTCTTGGATGCTGCCATGGGCTGGCTCCCCGAACTTTTGATCGCAATTTTATGTTCTTTGCTTGCCAGAATTAAATAAATTTCTGTAAAGCAAAGGACATTATCAAATTTTTATTTTGTGGCACACAACTATCTGACCATGAAATAATTGTATTAAGTTGAGGATTGTCCAACTATTTATATAGAACAAAATAGTTCTGGGTGATGGAAGTGACATTGAGAGGGGATATAGCACAGTATAATTTTCTTAGAGGCTATGGAACAATATAATTCTCATAGATTTCGAGGGACAAGATAATAATATTATGTTTGGGAAAAAATGTGGATATAGTACATTAATTTATCAAAAACTTTCTTGTAGAGCTTTGTTAATACGTAATTTTTATGGATATAGTTCAAGCTAATTATATAATTTGCAGTAATTACATTATGTCATTTTGGCCAAAAATGGATATAGAACAATATAATTCTGGGGTGACGAATAATTATCTGGTGGTATATTTGGTTGCATATAAATTATTTTAATTCTTGTTACGAGAATTGAGAGCCATAACTGCCTCCACATACAAGCAAACTATTCCCTTGTTTATGAGAACCTCCTTAATGCATATGTTTTATTGGAGATAATCAATTTCTCCTCAAAAATATTTTCTTGGGATATAAAATGAATGCCTTTCACTTGCCATCAAATTGAATATTCTTATACACCATTACAACAATATAAGTGTATGGAACTAAAGAAAATAAACCACCAGTTTTATACTTTCAAAAATAATAGAGTAAATAGTATTCATGCATATTTTGGTGTACTGTCGTATATTTAATAACAGTAATCCGTTATTACTCTAGTTTGGTTAAATAATCACAGACCTACGAAGTAACTATTTACTGGTTGATTTATTGGATTCCGATTTGGTGAATCATTACCCAAATGTAATTTTTGTCTATTTTCGCCACGGAAATCAATCATCATTAAAATCCCTATCTACTTTACATGTAAATGTAAAACAACCAAATTAAGGTTATATTTGATAGTCAGCAAACAAAAATGTATCTGCCAATAAATACTCGTATATACAAATGTTACATTGAGGGAAAATGACCATTAAGGGTGCCGTATTCTCGAAATAGTGTTCTCTACAAAAACAAATAATTTTAGATATTTAAGAACTGAATAATATAGAGTTTAGCAAATAACAGGAATGTTATCTCATGCCAACTGCGAATATTCAAAGGTACCAGTAAAACGAATCTATAGCGATAGAAGGTGGTCTAACCAACAAATTTACAGTACAGAAATCTTTCAGAATGCGTATTTTTTTTAATTTAACTGTAGACGTAAATATGGTTAGAGCATAAACTTACATAGTTCTGCATATAAGATATGTTCACTTTTATAAGTGTGGGAAAATAATTATTAAAATGTGAAGTTAGAATAGCAAAATACACAATACAAACACTATTTAAAAGTTATTACTTTATTTGAGGAGAATTTCAATAGTAATCGTGGGTAAACAAAATATAAATAATTTTATTTTTGATATTGGTTTTGTGCTGCGTGTTTTATTTTTCGAGATTTCTCTACGTAAAAAACACCACAAATTTGATCATTTTACGTCGAGAAATATTTGCCAAGATAATCCTGTTTTGCCTTTTTGCCTGTTGCAGATACTGGTATTTTGTAGAATATTTTTTTTGCGATATTAGTTCCTGTGTTCAATGGGTTTTGTATCCAGATTGTGGTGCATTAAGTACTGTATATGGTGTATAATTATATTTATACATATTTGAACTTGCTGGTGAGAGAATAAAATATTATGGGAATTGCAAACATTCCATATTCAAAATGCAGTCCACAGATGCTATGACTCTTTACAATTTATTCACTTTTTCCAGCAAATTATCTCTGTTGCAAATGACTGTAATGTTCCGTAGAATTTCTAACCGCGCTATAAAAATGTATTATTAATGTTCCTAATATTGAATAGTCAAAAGGAACACAATTACGAAAACCTGTGTTGATTTTAATGCTGTTGAAATTTCAAAACACCTTTTTTTAATTATGATAATATTGTAAATAATTACTTAACACGCGGCGCATGTAAAATTCACTAGATATAGGTCACACAAAGCATAGTAAAACGCCTAAAGTAATGTTGAGTAATACACCCCATAACACTCCAGTTGCAGACTGTGATTAAATAGCGATGCTTACTTTTACGATACAGTAATAGTTTTATTTGTTGACGGATTTTATGGCAAAAAAATGTGTATTATTGCTACTAAAGCTACCAAAATAGAGCCCTTATAATATTGCTGTTTAGTTTATTTGTTGCTGTTACACCTATTATTATTTTTTAATTGTTTCCAACAGGCGTTTACAAAATCTTAAAAACGATTAAAGTGCTTTATAATATGGAACCAATTTTGGTTATATAGGGTGTCCCGAAATTATGCACCAAGACTTCAGGAGAAGAACAAGAAATTAGATTCACTAAGTCCTATAACAATTTTTCGAAAACTCAATATTAACGGGGATACAGGGTGTTAAAGTTAAAATTTTATTTTCGCTATTTATAAATAACTTCTTAAGAAATCCAAATATTTACATAAAATTTGTAAATCAGTGGTTTTTGCGGACGAGAAATTCAAATATGTTTCTAATTTTGACGTCACTAGTAGAGGTCACCACTTATGGCACATCATGTTTCTTTCAAATGATAGAACTTTTTTGCTGCTTAGTGTATCCATCTGACTATTGAAACAATCTCTCCTCCCTCTGTTATATCTGTAAAAGGTATACCTTATTGAAGTCGTTAGGAGTAACAGTTTTCGAAATAATCTTATTTGAAATATTCAGTGCACCAAGTAAAAAATGTTTTGGTTTCAGTTAAAGTGCCTTTTCTACTGAAAATTTACATTATTGCAGGTTAAGTTTTTAAATTAGATTCTAATTTAGATATTTAGTTTAGAATTGAGTTGTTAAAAAAAAATGATAAAGAGGACTGTTTGGTTAAGAAACAGTTACTTTTGCTGCTCTTATTCGCAGCGACGTCAATATGTATAAAAACTATATATGCAAGAAAAATTAACTCGGAGATGGTGGGTGCGACCTATTAACCGCAGAAAGCACATGCAAGGTTATTTCTATAATTTATATAAAGAAATGCGAAATGAGAATGCCGATTATTTTTTTCATTACACCCGAATGACAGTGGCAATGTTTGATGACTTGCTGAAATTAGTGGGGCCTCATTTAACCAAAAATTCAAATAGACCATCTACTCCTGCAGATTGTAGGCTTTTAATTACTACTCGGTAAATGATAAAAATCAATAATTTCCGTAGATAGGGACGTAGTTGAAAAAAACATAAACATAACCTCTTCATCTGAAGGTCAAGAATCTTGAGTTTTTGCATGTTGCCAACTTACAGCGTAAAAATTCCCCATTCCCTCATTCCCCCATTCTTAAGTCTACAGTAATTTTATGTAAACAGAGTAAATAATATTTAATACCATACAATTACAATGCAACAGTACAATTGCAGTACCATTGCACTAACGTTTATCTGAACTTTATAATGTTTTTCTGACTTAATCTGTTTTATAAGATTTGTTTGAAAAATGTTTTTGTAGCTGTTACCAAATTGGCAGAATTGGCAGAAGGTGGTATTTTAAAAATATGTCAGATGTTAAAAAAATATTTTAACCACTAGCAAGGTTTCCTTAACAAAATTGTTTTTATAGTCACAGCAACGTATAAGATATTACCCTTAGTGTAGGTATAGAATATTTAAATTTTTGATTTTTTAAATTGAAAATTCAATTTATTATAATTATACAAACAGCACAAACAATATATTAATATTTTTTTACAGGTTAAATTTGTATACATGTATTATTCTATAATTAAGTGATGAAATTTTCCATAAAAATATTCAGTTTCAACGTCAGCACAAAATGATTGGTTGAACTTTAACCTAATGGTAGAAATATTTTCCCGCAAATGTGAAAGCTTATAAACGCTATCAGATTTATGGATGCATAATGCAGTGGAGCCATTTGACGTTGTCCATTTCCAAATGAATTTCTGCCCTAATGGGCATCATTTGTCACGTCTTTTATGTAACATGTTAAGCGTCGTTCCGATAAAACGTTTTATCGACACATTAATATTTTCATCCATTTTACAGCGGTAATGGTTTTCTAAATCATTTACCTTATATTTTACAATTTTTTAATATGGAAGCCCGGGTGCCATCAATAGTGAATGTTCCGTCATTAATCAATTTCATTAGAAGGCACGTAACGCATTTATCAGAATAATTTTATATTCAATATACTTTCGAGGCTAGTTCTCCCAAAAATTTATAGATAAATTAGTGAATTATAAAGTAACAAAAATCAATATCTGGTTCAATATAGTGTAACATAAGAGCAGGTCATCCCCTTAACTGCATATTTTTGGCGACAAAATATGATGAATGAACCCTCCTTAACTATAACACAAAAATGCAGGACGTTGAAGTTGTTTCTTCGCAATATTGTGAAATAAAAGTAAATTTGAGATTTAACAGAGATACTTGGTGATTTACCGAATTCTCAAGGGTATTATTGTAAAAGATGTCTGAAAACAAACGAGAAAAGATTACTTGCCCCTCCAATTTTGTTTGACGTACGAAATGGAGAATTTATCTTAATATCGTAGCGTGATATTTTATTTGAATTATTTAATCACTCTTTATAAACTTTTGTAAAGTTCTTCTTTTCCAATATAACGATTTTTGAAAGTCATGCATCGATAGAGTCGATTATGTTTGATTTTTAAATTTGAAAATCTGAAGCCACCAAAGGAACAATTTGTAGGTAATTTACCGAAGTCTTGTATATCTGATAACTGATTTAACAGAGAATGTTTCTGAATATAGGGTTAGCTATGTAATTTCGTTTACTCTTAAAACAGTATTTAAGAAACAGGTTACCACAAGAAATTACTTCACTGAACAAAAAATGGTGTAAATTTGGTGCAAAATTTTACCCACCCTTTTCTATTGTGTATTAATTATATATTAGTTCAATTTTGAAGACCAACAACTTTATATTCCCAATTTTACGTGATGTTTGTGCTTTTCAAAAAAATTGTCATTTAATTTATTAATTTCAATAAACATTTGACGTATATCTGATAACTGATTTAACAAAGTTTCTGAATAAAGGGTTAGCTATGTAATTTCGTTTACTCTTAAAACAGTATTTAAGGAACAGGTTACCACAAGAAATTACTTCACTGAACAAAAAATGGTGTAAATTTGGTGCAAAATTTTACCCACCCTTTTCTATTGTGTATTAATTATATATTAGTTCAATTTTGAAGACCAACAACTTTATATTCCCAATTTTACGTGATGTTTGTGCTTCTCAAAAAAATTGTCATTTAATTTATTAATTTCAATAAACCTTTGACGATCACGGTAATGATTATCTACGGATAACATTGTAAGCTCGTGCACTGCATTGTATGTCGGTAAATAGATCGAGGCATATGGGTTCTGTTGCGATAAGCGAATTAAATACAAACAATCCAAAGTATTTATATTGAATTATTCATAAAGAGAACAAAAATGCTAGGATTTATAAATTGAAATGGTTAAAATCCTCGCTATTGAAATATATTTAATCATGTTCATGTTTACATTATATTTACTCAACAGGAATATATTTCTTCCAAGATATTATTCTTCTGCTTATGATATAAAACTTCAAAGCCAACTTAATATTCTCCACGTCTCCTTTTTGTTGATTAATCTTTCCGAATACAATTATTTAAAAATAACTACAAATTGCCTCGATGTTTATACAGACTGACCTGGCGATGAACAGTTAGAAGATATTTTCATGGTTGTAGTGATTATTTTTTCTGAAAATTTGACTCCCTGTATACTGGAGTATGACCTCAAACATTCGCCACTTCCGGTTATACTGAAAGTCGTCAAAAACTCGTTATTTCAATTAGACTTTTATAAGATCCTAGATCCTATACCAAATGTCAAATTTGAAATATTTCTAAAATAGTTATTTACAATATAAGTAATATAGTAATATGAATTTACAACAAGAATATTGTACGAAATTTTATCTGCTTTCATTTAATAACACGAAAAAAAAAATGTATTTGGCAAAAACTGTAAAATGACGCGACAAAAAGCTGGCGCATTTTTTTCAACTATTCGCATTTTTGAAAATAAGTTCAGAGTGTTGCAAGAGTGTCCACAGACAAAGAAAATGTACCTCTCAGTCCGTCGGAGTTAATAGCTTTGGAAGCATTCCAAAAATAATTGCTACAAAGCTTGGAAGGAGTCCTGAAGAATTGGACATTGTTTTAGAAGGTCCTCAACCATCATTCTGGTTGATGGCGGTGCAGATATGTATATAGATGTTAAAGCGTCATGGAAGCTGGAAATCTACGGCAGAAGGTTATGTTGAGAATTCTTTAGAAAATAAGAAACAAATAACAAAGATGATTACAGAGTCAAATACGGATTTAACGATTGGAAATTCAAACTTAAACAGCTGCATCACATGTATTTCTGGTAACTATGGGTTTTATAATAATTTTTTTAATAATAAATAAATCATTCTTCTGAAAAGCGGGGATTTATATTATTCATAGTTCTGGGACAGATTAAAATTCTGCATTAGAAAATATAGAAATGTACAGATTGTTCCATTAACAAGAAATAGTTTTGATGGTTTGGAGTTAACAAAATACGGCACTTGATTTTTCAACATCTGGTATGAAATTAAACCACTTGTAAAACATTATTAGAAAGGTTAAATATTTAACTATTCCTTGTATAAAAATTAATTCTTTAACTTCCACAGCATTCGAATTCCAAATAATACTATGAAAAATGGCTATTTTTCGAAATATTGTAAATATTTTTTACTGTATTAGAAAGGTATTTTAAGCTAATATAAATCAAGTCTCCTACAATTCCTATCAATGAAGTAGTTAATTTCACACAATATTATTAATACCTAAAATTATCAAAAAATAATGTAAATATCTCGAAAACGATAAGGATTAAACCCAAAATAACAAAATTGAATAAAAATTATCATTGCATTTAAATAACAATGTTGGTGACGACTTATATAATATAACCGGAAGTGACAGCTTTTTGAAAATATTCTCTTTGAAAAGGTCATATGTACGTAATCTCTGCAACCATGAAAACTTCTAGCACTGTGAATTTGCTGAGAATAGTAGAATATAATAAACTTTTACATTGTAATGGGTAGCTTTTATTTACACTTGTACTGTACCATAACATTATACCGACAGATGGGATTCTATGTAGATAACATTCAGTAAAGCAAGCGACACAAACGAAAATGACGAAATCAATAATGTAGTAGCGATATATACATAAAGTTTATTTCCTAATAAAATATGGAGTTCCAGTTTTTATATCGACTGAGGTCGAACCTGGACTATTAAGTTTTGGTAAAATACGGCTGAATATATTTTATGCGGTAATTTTATAGCTCAGCAGTCCGTGGACGTAACTAGAAAAAATAATGGTATTCGGTAGATATCAGGAAATATTGTAAAATAAAATAATTCACCTATTCATTGTTTCATTTGATAATGTTATATGATTAATACCTCACATACTCTTCCTAACTTAAAAAAGCTAAAACTGAAAGTCTTATGACTTTAGTTGCTAGATTGAGCTTTCTTCTTGATCTTTTTTTTATTTTTATGTCGCAGCGACATTCTACAGAAATATTAGCAGACAGAAAGAAGTTCTAAAGTGGCACAAGAGGTTGTTTCTTTGTAGATTTCCACATTTGCTTCTCGCTAAATTAATGTAACATGGATGATGTATTACTTCAAAGGTAGATACTTTACATATTTTTATATAAGCCCATTCCGTTATAAGTTTTTACATTAAAATTTCGCAGAATTATTTTATTTTATATGCAGATTTATTTATTTAAAAATTCTTGGAGACATCAAATAGTATTTAAATTTATATTACATTACAAAATTCTTACTTTGTACTTTTAGCATTTAAGTGATTTATAATTTTAAATGTCGTGTTGTGTTATTAATGAAATATAATAACACTTCTTCCAACTCAGCTTATTTTAATTATTTCTCAATTATAATATAATATAATAGCTTCATTGAAAGATTAACTTAGTCTTTTATAATGAGATTATACAGAGTGAGTAATTAATAATGGGACAGAGCTTAAGGGCATGTTGCTGACCTCAAAATAGACCGATTAAGCCAAATATGCCTTATCCGAATGTTGCTCCTTTTCGATCTACAGGGTGTTAAAGTTGAAAAAATAAGTCACACTTTCTTTATTATTTTTCGGTCGCATCGACCGTATTTTATGAAATTTGGTATAGGGGGGTTTCTTGGTACTAGAAATTCGAATATGTCGACAATTTTGGTGTATCTGCTAGGGGGCGTCACCAGCGATGGTTTGAATCCCTTTAAATCGCTACGACTTTTTTGTGCTACACTGTATCTCATTTTGGACTGCAAAAATTGTCTTCTCTATCTTTTCTAGTTAAAAAAGGTACACCTTGTTAATGTCGCTAAAAGCAATGGTTCCTGAGAAAAACGCATCTAAATCTCATGATGCATGCAATTTATCTAAAAGTAAAATCAAATTGTTGCGTAAGTTAAAGATAAGTAAGAAAATGTGTTTTATTTATTTAATTTTGACATCCTGTATCTTTGTTATTATTGATTTTGGTAGATTTTTGGATTTTTTAGGATAAGCTAAAGTAAATCAACTTATTTTGATCGCAGTATTATGCTGTTACAGTATAGCCCATTACTTACGCAATAATTTGAATGTACTTTTACATAAATTGCATGCATCATGAGATTTAAATGCGTTTTTTTTTAGAAACCATTGCTTCTAGCGACATCAACAAGGTGTACCTTTTTTAACTAGAAAATATAGGGAAGAAAATTTTTCCAGTCCAAAATGAGATACAGTGTAGCACAAAAAAGTCGTAGCGATTTAAAGGGGTTCAAACCATTGTTGGTGGCGCTTCTAGCAAATACACCAAAATTCTCGACATATTCCCCCTATAAAAATAATAAAGAAAATGTGATTTATTTTTTCAACTTTACATTCGGATAAGGCATTTTTGGCTTAATCGCTTTATTTTGAGGTCGGCAACATGTCCTTAAGCTCTGTCCCATTATTAATGAATCACCCTGTATATTCTTCATTTAAGAATTAAAATTACTTGAAATCAAGAAAACTACTTTACTTAATGTGACATAAGGTTATGTTTATTTAAAGAATTGTTTTGTTTTATTGAATTACTTGAGTCAACAATTGTTATTCTCAAAATAACGTTTTCTTTATTTGATGTTTTAAGTGACTTAAGTCACTCTGTAGTATATAATTATTTATATAAGGAAAGAAAGATTTATAGCTTATAACAAACTCGCAAAATCATTCTTAGCGACACACCAGACATATATCGCTTTGGAGCTTGTTAGCTCTCCTCAGTATGAACCTGAACCTGAGTGTCCACCTACACACACAATTTTAATACAATTTGTAGTATATAATACTGCAGTTGTGTCTTTACAGTTTTAGCATTATCATCTATAAATATTATTATTTTGCATGCAAAATTTTGCAGTATGACATTTATTACAAAATATTAATAATTTTATTAGTGCAAATCTATCAACCTATAATTTAAGGAAAAATAATCTATTATGTTATTCATATTTTATTAAAACATTATTCTTTAAGTAAATCCTAAATTTAGTGTCATTTTAATTGATTATAGAGATCAGATTTATGTGGTATATACAGATTTCTCCAGGGCTTTTGATACTATTAGTCACAATATATTCTCCACTCCTTTAGTACAATTTTTCAGAACTTATTTAGTAGATCGATCTTACTATGTTGCATACAATGGGTTTAGGTCTCGGCCTTTCTTAGCTGTATTGGGTGTTCCACAGGGATCAAATCTTGGGTCCCTTTTATTTTTGTTATTTATTGATAGACTCATGAATTCTGTTGACTGCCATAAATTTCTTTATGTAGATGACCTTAAAATTGATTGTAATATAAATAGTATTGCGGATTGTTTGTACTTGCAGTCTCAGATAGATGCAATTGTAAATTGGTGGAGGTTATTTTCACTTAAATTAAATATTAATAAGTATAAGGTAATTATTTTCTCCAGAAAGATAAGTCCGATTACGTTTAATTATGCGCTGAATAATGTTATCCTGGAAAGATGTACTGGAACTAAAAACGGAATATTCTTTGATCGTGAGTTGAATTTTTCGGTACACATTTTGTAATGTTATTACAAAATCGGATAGTAAAGTACTTGGTTTCATTATTAGAAACTATAAGTGTTTCAAAAATGAGACAGCGTTACAGACATTGTAGTTTCCATTGGTGCGTACTATGTTGAAGTATGGGTTATTGATTTTGTATCCTAGTTATGAGAATCAATATTCTAGTTTGGAATCAATTCAGAGCAAATTTTTTAAATATCTATCTTTTAAAATTACTGGTGTATATCCTGGACAAGGTTATGAACATGAATTATTATTATCAACCTTAGATTCCTTCACTAAAGACTAGACGTATTATGTGCAGTATTGTATTCTTGTTTAAACTAATTAATAACAATATTGATTGCTCTTTACCTTTGGAACATTTTAATATGAGAATATCAAATTTTGGTTCTAGGCAGACTGACACGTTTTATTTGCAAACACCGGCAGCCAATATTCTTAAAAAATCATCAGTACTACGTCACTCAATTTTAATATGATATCTGGTCAATGTGACAATAACCACAGTGGTATTCATTAATTACAATTATATCTAACACCTCAATTATAATTTATTATTTGCGTTCTCTCTTTATCGTAATTTGTTTTTCCACCATTTCCTTTTGGTTTTGTAATCATTTCTTATTGAAGTACCTATTTGCTTATATGTAACATTTTAAATAGTTTTTTAGCACACCATTTTTTTATCTTTTTTGTCCTGAAAGAGAAACTTTTATGTTGGGTAAATAAATGAATTATTATTATTATTTTAAGAAATAAAAGTGTTCAATTAAGTATAAGAATGCTTGGATGTTAAGAATATGTAAATATTTATATCACATATACCTACTTTATTATTGAATTAAAATTTTAATTAGTTTTAATTTATTATACTGAAATATAATTAGATTTTTTCCGTGAGCCATTCTGCAGTGTTATTCAAAATTAAGAGTATCTACAGTAAACATTTTTTTATTTTAATTTACTTACATTAAAAGTTTCTACAGTAGGTAAACATTTTTTTAAAATTTTAATGTGATATTGGACTAGAAAAGAATCAATGATTTAAAAGTTATCCATTTTTCAACAGTTTTTGTGAAACGTAGCATTATAATTTAATATGACGTAAAAACTCCATTATAAACTTTCCGTAAAACAAAGAAATTTAATACCTTCCATTATGGAAAACGAAAACAAAAGCAGGTAATCCGTTTTAATTCATAATTCATAACGAAAATAAATCATAGTAATGACGAATGCTTGAAATATAAAATATTGTTTTCAGTAAAAAAAAAATTGTTTATACATTTAGATTCGAATATCATTGCGTGTTTATGGTCGAAAATATAAGTAACTAATAATGTGTTTTCATTTAACTGTAATCGATAATTATGTATAATTAATGAATGTATCTTTAATCCCTACGCAGCGTTTTCTTATATAAGAAAATAATCAATAGGTTAATATATTATTTAGAACAATCAAAAACGGATAATTATAATGTGTCAAAACTGGCGCCTTCGCCATTTATTTATATGACAGGAAATGCAGTATATACAATTTTTGCATTATTTTTAATAATTAATTGATTGCCAGTGAATTGAATGTACTTGTGCGATGTATATTTAAAAAATATATATAAAAAAATTGTTACCATAATAAAAGGCATTTAATACTATTCAACGTAATGATTATAGTTTACAGCCCTATATAGTAAATAGAGATTGTCTTTTGGTTTTTCGAAGAGAATCCTATTAGCCGTCCTTTTCTATTCCATTTGCCATTCAAACATGGATGGCAAATTTGTGGGCGTGTGAAAGGGGTCACTATTTTACTGAGACGTCAATCAGATTTCACAAAATATACGTATTTTTTATGTGGATGGGATAAGAATAGCTTCGTTTCAACCAGGTACTAATAGCATCAATAGAGAAGTATTAACAATGAGTGAAAGGTCTTAATAACTAAGGTGGATGCTACATATATTGTTACGTGTACGTTGAACGTCTACGCACAAGGGGGTAACTCAGAAGGCAGTTTTAGAAAAATATTATAAATAGTTTATTATAAAAATCAGAATCAGAACACAACAGAACAGAAAATATAACAATCCTAATTTCCAGCTGAAGAGTTTAGCCTAATATACAATTTTCCTTACCGCACTAACCAGCCTTCATGGCGGCATGCACTTTTTTTGGCGGCACTCGTACCTCGTCAAAATTAGAAAAAAAAATAAAAATAAAAACATTGAATATTTTACATTAAGAACACTAATAATTAAACAAATTATTTTTAAGGGAAAAGAGAAAATAAATTAAATAAAATTGTTAAAGTAAGTGGATATACAAATAGTAAAGTACATTTAGTATACAAAATCGACATGATCCTATTATGGGAAAAGAGAAATAAAATAATTCCATATTGTAATAAAGTTCATGGAGCACACATATACACAAACACATCACATTTATAGTTCATATAGGCTGGAACAACGAAATATAGTTAAACTGAGTTACTCACAAAACATCTATTACTGTTTATCTCCAGAAGGCACTTGGTGCATGTTGGCATCCCCTAACCTTTGGATATGACTACGTGGAATCGTCTTACATGGTGTAGTATCAGGGCAGGCATGGCATGGTCCATCGTCCTTGACATGTTGCTTATTCCAGGTTGTGTATTCTGGAAGACTTAAAAGAATGACTCTTTTCAAATTTGTTCGGCAAAACTGCCTTTTCAGCTGTAGTAGTTATTGTACCCATGATGACCTTCTAGTTTTTTGTTACTGTTAGAAGAAGTGACTCTCCCATGATTGCAAGGGTTGAGGATTGCTTTTGCCTTGGTCATAATACGTGTGCCAATGGATAGAAGTGGAACAGGTCGGTTGTGAGGCATCAGTGACATATCATACTAGCCCATTGTGTGCTCCAAGTGTTCCATGTGCATGTAACAGGGATTTTTTTTATATAAGTAACAAATTTATTCAACTAAGTTGCTAAGAAAATAATAAAAGAACACAAATACAAATATATATATATTAATTTTCTTTTCCCCTTATTTACTTCTTACTTTCTATCACTATCACTTTCATAATACAATATTTTTCATATTTATCCAATTACATAATTATTATTTCATGTGCTATCTTATCCTTCATGTTAAGTCCTGTACAATAATTATTCATTCAATCCTTTTAATTGTTATCTCATCCCCAGTCACTTTTTAGTCTTACATTAACTGTACTTCATTTACTTTAACCCTGTACCTTATATTAAAATCTTTTATATTTTAAATAATTACATCGCTATCTTCACTGTTAATTAATAAACACCCATTACATTTTTCTTATTTCATTACTCAAAGTATATCATAATTTTTTTTCTAATTAAAGCAAAATTATTCCTTTGATATTATTTAGTTTATTTGAAACTCTCATTATTTCCTCCTCATAAGCACTTTTAATTTGGGAATTTGAAATTTGTTTAAGAATATTTGCTATTTTATTTGATGTTATCTCAACAAAGATAAATAAATAAATAAAAATTTAAAATTCTGCTGCGTTTAAGAAAGAATATTTTAAAAATAATTGAACTGAAGTACCTCTCGAGTCTCTAAACTTCGTTCCTATTAATTACATAAATATACCTATTGCAGATTAGTTAGAAAATTGAAACAGTTTTGAACATTACACTTCTTACTCTGATATTTATCTAGCAGTCCGCGCGTATTAACCGCCAGCTTAAATAACCCATCAATAATGTGCTCTGTTGGTCCTACTTTTTTTTAAAGGAAAAGAACAAAACATGTTTAGTGGAAGGAATATTTAGACACTTGATTCGATAAATCTTATTAGATAGACTTAAATTCATTGAAGGGCACTTATATGCTCAGGTTCAAGTGAATTGAAGTCCTACTTACCATCCATAATGCGAAGCAGATTGTTTCCTTTAAAGGAGGGGCTCAGTATAAGGGGGGGGGGGGTCTTTTATTTTACTTTCTTTAAATATTCGTTCTACTTTTGAAATAGTTTATTGTATTTTATGTTTTATTTTTCAATCATTAGCAATGGGGTTTTATTTCCCTTATAACATTAATACACCCCCTTATACTGATTATTAACCGTGTAGATTTCTTCCATACTATACTCTCAGGTTGGTCTTCCTAAACGTTATACCATGTAGTGGGCCCTACTCTCATGGAACATTTAGATGTCAATCAGTGCCGCTAACCAGCCTTCATGGCGGAAGGGGGGAGCTCGGTGCACTTTTTTTGGCGGCACTCGTACCTCACTGTATTCCGAAAACCGACTAACTTTTTGTCTCCTACTTTTGAGCACCGACCCTGTTAACAACAATTTCGCTGCAATGCAATGCAATGTCCCCGATGCACTCACGGCCAGTCAGCAACATTACGCTCTATGCAGGAAATCACTGGTCACCGAACTACTTGGAATGTTATAATTTTGTAACTTTAACAATATTATTTATATAAATAAAATATGATAAAATAATTTTGAATAAAACTGGGTCGATGCTTTCGAGTATATTTTCTAAACTCATTCAAATATATTTCTACTCAAATTTCCATTCTTGACAATATCATGAAAAATTTTCAATAAATTTCGGATTCAAAACTGCGAGAAGGAATTTTCAGTGGATTCGCAAAATCATAAGATGATATTGTTGACTTAAACATGAGAAAAGACGAAAAAGCCCCCTGCCTGAATTTCAAATGGGTGATCGAAAATTTCATAGGAATCTATCTTTATACTTGACCTTAGAATGATCTTGAAGCTAACCTGAGTTAAATGAATCGCCAATTCAGATCCAGCGACCCCAAAAATATAAATGTACCATTTGGATATCTTTCCTTCGCTTTGACCTTGGAATGGCCTTGAATCTAGGGCGATGATTTTAAATGGACCCCAAATTTGAATTCAGCGTGTTAAAATAAATAAGAATATAAAGGTCTAGTTCATCGGACGGACCACTTTTTTGTGGTGCTGTGTAATTAAACGTCAGTCAGATAGAAGTTCTGATAATAAAAGAATTTTAGTTAGTTGCTTAAGGGAACTCGATTTTTAATGAAATTGCTAGATATAAGTTTCATGTTGTAGACAATAAGCAGTCAGCTGTATTATTAAATCGTATCTATGTATCACAATAGCTTCATGTGTATGAATCAGCAATAATTCTGCAGGAATTTGTATTGCAGTACCTATTACAAATTCCCTTGTCATGCTCGAGCTCGCATATTAATAGCGCAGCATTCTTCAAATTTCAGCGAGAAAAGATATATGTATTTTCAAATATATAAAGACTGCTCCTCTTGAAATTTAATAGTAAGTACCTACATAGTTATTCGGCATTCGGTGATATTTTATTGTTAAATTTACTTCTGGCAAGTATAATCTGTTCCGTTTCGAATAATTTATTCACAATTTTTTTAAGGTTCGTGCCATACATTACCTTCTATAGCCTCTTATTTAGCAAAAATGTATAGGCACATACTTTTTGTTTACCAATATTGCAATTTATTTATTCTATTTAAAATTGAATTTATTTTGACGAGAAATCACAATGAATTTAGTAGTTTTTCATTAATATTGTCATACATGATGTTGACTTACTAAAGAGCTAATAGCACTAACAGATTCTACGATGGAACTGACAATTGCAGTAAAAAATTGAAAACCATATTTCTCTGGTACAGTACATTTTAGCCACATAACTTTCTTGAAAATTGTATCATTTTTACTTTATACAGTAACGTGATTTTTTTAATATTTATTATTTTATTATTTTTTTGAAAGAACCGATAATGAAATTTGTACGTCTCTGGTTTTTTGTGTTTACCTGATGTTAATACCATAGGTACTCTCCATGTCAATTTAGAAAAAGGGTACTTAAGGAGTACAACTATAATACCCTATATCTTCGAGATGAAACATTTGCCAAAACGAAAAAAGCACTTGCTCAAACTTTGAAAAAATGCCTCCCCAGATTTGGACGGTTTATCACCTTACTTTCTTTTAAAATAAAATAAGGTGTAAAAATGTTAATTTTAGACATAACGCGACAGCACTGTTATCTGCTATAATTTAGTTTGTAATAATAAATGATATTTCAATAAATTGTTAATTGTTTCACTAGACAGAAAAGCACAAGGCGAGGCTTGGAAACCAGGCAAGGCATTAAATCTGCTTTTCTGCCTAGTGAAATATATAAATTTTTCTCCAAATTGGTTTCAATACCACGCAAAATCGTCTTTTTTATATTTATTAAATGCGTTTTTTCCACGGTCAAGAGTAGAAATCAGTTTCGATGACATGAAAATTAAAACAGAAGTAGTCGATTATTCCCAACGGAGTATAATGCTCCCAAGGAAGTTTACATTATGGAGAACGTTTTTCATGCAAAAAAAGATAACATTGAAATTATTTATTGACATTTAAATTAAATGTTACATTTGTACAATTTTCAAAATTAATATTAGAAGGAATATTACTTTCGCTTACATTTACAGTTTTTGTGATTGCGCTAGTAGTGGTACCTACTAAAACCTGATTAGCAATTTTGGTCTTATTTTCAATGGAGTTCTCGACATAATCCTCAGCGACTGTCGTTGATTTCCAACCAGCATGAAGCTTTATTGTCGTGATATCCACACCAGCATCTGCCAGTAATGTCGCTGAAGATCTTCGTAAGCAGTGACCAGTATAATATGCAGCATCAGGTAATTTTAAATACGAAGCTACTACACTCGGAATTTTTCCCATGGTATTCTTGCCAACTGGCTGCGAACTACATTTTCCTGCTTTGTAGTACAAAAAAAGGCGCTTATGCTTGACGTGGTGAGGACGAAGGGACAGGTATTTTCGAAACAATTCAAGCATATTTCCCACATCGGTAACCAGAAAGGTTCGTGTAATCTTTGTCTTAGTGTTTGGAATTTTTACAATCAAGGAAGAGCCTACATCCTCAATATCATCTACAGTTAAATTGACTAGTTCATCAGATCGACAAGCTCCGGCAATCCCCAGAATTAATCCAACCTATAAAAAATCAAAATACTTAATAATTGAAATACCTAATATGAAAAGTAATCTTACCTTAAAGGTAAATAAGCTTACTGGTAATTAGGCCATATTTGGCCCTTTTTACCTACTAACTTATACTACCCTCCATCCTTACAATCACAAACATCCATGGGTAGGACAGAAAAATTCCTGCCTCGTGTTGGATTCGAACCAACTTCCGGCCACTCATGCTTCCCTGGCAGCGACTGTTCGTCACCGCCTTGGCCGCTCGGCTACCGTCAACCCAATCTTACCTTAATCATTAAGAATTCTTTGTCATCTGCACTTGATAGAAAACGGTCGATTTCACCCTTTCTCAATATTTTCGATTTTTTCGCTTGATATCCGTTAACGGTTCTTTTCAAAAATGCGATCAGCTTGGGGAATTTGCTTATATCTATGTTGCCGTAAATTATCAAGCATGACTTAACCATAGAATATTGCTCCCATAATGTGGAAGACTTGTAATTCTTTGCATTTTCACTGAAGTTCACAAAACATTCTCGCTGTATACTTGAACATTTTTCTCGGCGCATCACTTTTTGAACCGATTCTAGGCTATATCGTATAAAGGTCTTGACTTCGTAGGCAGCAAATTGCTTATTGCAATATTTGCAACCTCCACAATCTCTTCCGACTCACAATCATTCATTGTGCACTAAACAAACTTTAAACAAAACCAAACTAGCACCGTAATTTGACAATTCTTTTTGTTTGTTTATTTTGAAGTTATGACAATAACTCAACGACTACTAGACAAATGCTCAAATCCGAATACAATAATTCTGGTGCTTCTTCATAATGACAAAATATGTGTTTTTAAGTTAATGAGACCGTGGAAAAAATAGCATATACCACTCGGGAGAGATGCTATTTTGTTCTCGGTGCACTGCACCTCTGCCAAAATAACGCATTTCTCTCCCTTATAGTATAATGTACTATTATTATCAATATAAAAATCCGGCTTTTCGTTACTATGTTTACCGCTGATGACGTTTGTTGAATTGTTTGTGTCAGTTTTAAAAAATTGTCAAGTAACTGTTCGAAAGGAATGTAATTGAAAGTGGGGATGAATTATTACCATTAACACCACCTGAAATAAGAAACCTGGCGTGAGATGTGGGATTAATTGAATATATTACCGGATAAGTCAAGAATTGTATATGAACTCACATACAGATTCATGGAATATAGACAGAAGACAAATGTAGGATCTTTTTCTGAAAATGTGCTGATTACCTATTTTTCCGATATTTCAAAGAAAATGAAGCCTTCAACGTTATGGTTTATCTATTTGATGTTGAAAGCTACCCTGAATATAAAAAATAACATTGATTTGGCAAAATATCTGAAGTTACGAGCTTTTTTGAGCGGCAGTCAGATAGTTTTCATGCAAGAAAATCCTGAGTTTTTTCAAAGAGACATCGAGAAATTTTTATCAGAGGCCCCAGATGAACTGTATTTGAGCACGTAGGATTATACTATTATCTATTAAGGATTAAAGAACTATTTTTCAATTTATATTTTATGTTGTACTCATTGTTGCAGTCGCTGGGGCTTGTAGATGTGATGAGCTGCTGCAAATGGAAACGGATGATATAAATGATATGGGTGACAGACTGCTAATTATGCTACCAAATACTAAGACCAAAAAATCAAGAGATTTTCTAGTAACGGAATATTTAAGCATTTATAGAAAATATGCAGCCTGCAGAAACTCGAATTTGAATAATCGGCATTTCTTCTATAACTATGAAAACGGTAAAACACGTCAACACTTTATTGGAATTCACATTCGGTAAAATGCCACAAGAAATTGCTACTTTTCTGGTTCTAGCCCTTGCGAATGTATACTGATACTGGGCACTGCTTTCCCAAAACTTCGGCCACGTTGCTGATGCATTCTGGTGGGGACATCTTAATGTTGAAGCAACATGGGCGA
This sequence comes from Monochamus alternatus, assembly GCA_037114965.1. Classification (NCBI taxonomy): domain Eukaryota; kingdom Metazoa; phylum Arthropoda; class Insecta; order Coleoptera; family Cerambycidae; genus Monochamus; species Monochamus alternatus. The sequence goes on from CM073426.1 coordinate 115,022,104, forward strand.
TGAAGTCTTCCGCGGTCGCAGAGAGCTATATCGAGGACTTGCTAGCCAATAAGACCAACATCAGCAATAAAATATTTTCAGGCATTTTCGGAGTTTCAAATAGTGTGGATAATAATATTGTTAACTAAGAAGATGGAAGAGAGTTCAATTGTATTAAATAAGTGTTCACAAATTACCAAAATTATTTCTGAAAAGTAAAAATTTCCTGTTGTAGTTTGTAGTTGTAATGTAATAAAACCAGTTTTGTGTAATTTTTTTACTCCATTTTAACCTAATGTCGTTGTTAATTTTAATTGTCAGTTTGATTTAACTTATTACCTGGAACATTGCATAGCAACAAAATTTTTCTGTCTAGGCAGACAAAGCCCACTTTTAAAAAGACATATTAAGCCTGTCAAGTGCACAAAGGATAAACTAGATAGAACGGTTGATTACTATAGCACATGAAAATTGTTTAGGGGCCATCCACTACCAGCGCTGCTGTAGTAATTAAGTAAATGTAGTGTATATTTACGGGTTACTTACTTGTTGCTTAGCAACGTTTTAATTATGAATTTACTGTGTGTTTTTGGCTTTGACAAATCAATTTAGTTAATATATTAACTTATTACATATCATTCTGTGGGGTTTATTACTGAAGAAATGAATTCTAAAGAACATGAAGATTATTTTAAATATTTGTATTAAAAATAAGGTGATACTATAAGTACCGATATTGTGTACCATATTATAAAAGTCCTTGTTTATAAATAAATAATTTATTAAATATTTTATAATTATTATTAGGTAGATACCTACATATAGTATGTACAAAACTTTATATCTTAATTATAATGTTATTCTATTAAATAAAATATTCTCATATGAAGAGCTAAAATAAAAAAAATAAGTCACAGTCCATCCACACTCGATCCTAGAAATTTAACTCAATCTAGTTTTATAGTTTGTGGTCAAGCGTCATTAAAAAGCCGCTTTTAATGTCATTTGAAGAATAGCTATTTATGATATACGTGTTAAAAGTAAGATTTTATTTTGTGAGTGAAGATGATTACGAGTGTAGCGAGTTTTTTAACTTCACGAACAAAATAAAATCACTTTTAACACGTATATCATACACTATTTTTTCTACAAAACAATCGGAAGAACTTTAAACTCAGTAAAAATAAGAAATCAAAAAATACCACACAGATTGTAATGTTTATGATTTTATGAACCAAAATTTTCGTAGCAACCAGTGCTGTTGTTAGTTACGGAAAAAACTCAAAAATATTGACAGCATTTTCTAGTAATATTATAAGTATAATGAATAATCTCGATAATGAGCGTAACGAATCCATCCCTGCTGAAATCGAAGAAGCCACCAGTCGAGCAACATTGGAATTATTGCCGGCGAAATCAAAGGAACAGTACCAAATCGCTTATAGACGCTTTTCGGAATGGTGCAACATTAAAAAGGTTCCTGGGAAATGTAACGAAAGTGTTTTACTGGCATATTTTGAGGAAAAAGCCAAGATATGGAAATCGTCAACGCTGTGGTCAAATTATTCCATGATCAAAACTATGTTAAAAATAAAAAAAGATCAAGATATAAGCTAACATTATAAACTTATTGCTTTTGTAAAACGGAAGGGTGAAGGATATCAAGCAAAAAAATCAAAAGTTTTGACGAAGACGCATATCGACAAATTTCTCACAGAAGCAGAAGACGAAAAGTATCTGATGATGAAAGTCGCAGCAATAGTGGGTGCCTTCGGGGCGTGTCGCCGGGAAAATTGTGTCAGATGACCATCGACAATATCGAATATTTGGACACTACGGTTGTTGTGACCATACCAGATACTAAAACGAAAGTGTCTCGGACTTTCAGTGTTGTTGGTGAATTCTATTTAAACTTTTTTAGAAAGTATATGGTACTCCGGCCACCCAACGCTGACCATAGACGACTTTTTCTTAAATATATGAAGAATAAATATGTGAAGAATCCAGTCGGAATTAACATGTTTGGTAAAATGCCTGCCGACATTGCAAAGTTCTTGAACCTACCAAATCCTCAACTCTACATCGGACACTGTTTTCGTCGTTCATCGGCGACATTGTTTTCGTCGTTCATCGGCGACATTGTTAGCAGATTCTGGTGCAAATCTTACTACCATCAAGAGACATGGAGGATGGAAATCTTTGACGGTAGCTGAAGGCTACATTAAAAATTCACTGGAACAGAAGAAGGAAATTGCGTGCCAAATACCTCCTACTGCTGCAACTACTAGCAAGACCATCAGTACTACCAGTAGTATTTCTACAGAAAATAGATGTGTCACACATGTTGACAGTGAAACCAACTTAAGTATGATGACTCCGCAGGGAATTACAATTTCAAATTGTTCTAAGTTTACTATAAATGTTAATAGTAATAACTAGTTAAAATGTTGGTTTGTACTTATTTAAAATAAAAAGTTGTTCATGTGTTTGTTAAAACGTTTTATTAATTTTCAAAACAAAATTTAAATAAACTTACTTTTAACACGTGTGTCAAAAAATGACATTTTTAACATCAAAAATGACAATTAAAAAGCCCACTTTTAACAGTTTTGTAGAAAAAAACTTTTATTTGATCTACCCCATTCAATTTGTATTTTAAAATGTATTTATAATGTTTCATCGATAAGTAACTAAACACTCTGTACACTTCAGCAATCAGCATTGAAATCGATGCTAGGATGAAGGTCAATTGTTGCCAATACTTTCCTGTCCGTTCAATTGAAAAATAGAATGGCTTGTACCGTCTGGCTGTGCGACACAAAAATTTCAGACAGTAGAATAATAGGATCATGCCAGATGTGGGCACATTTCTGTTTATTGTTAAATTTGAGAGCAACTTCAGTCGCTGTAACATAATATGTTAGTATGTAACAAAATAAAGCAATGCATTATAATGAACACTAGAAACTCGCTAGATCTTGATTCTGTCAGATAAACACGATATTTGAGTAGACATAGTATTTTTGTACTATCAAACGATTTTTATATAAAGCAAAATATGTCTACTTATTTATTTTCGTTACTTTTATAGACAAATATTGTAACAACAATTTAAAACAAACTTCTTGTGCAAGTGTAAACTAAAATATGTTTATAACATATACAGGGTGGTCTGAACTGGAGATGAGACACCAAAATATGGCGATTGAGCCAAATATGCCTTATCCGAATGTTGCTGGTTTTGAAAATACAGTGCGTTCAATGCGAGAATTTTATTTTGAAATATCTCAATAACTTTGAAACCTGTCGGAGTATTAAACAAAAATTGGCACATATTTGTTTTTTGGCACGGCAAATAAGAATTTTTAACTAATTTTGACGTCACTAGTAGAGGGCGTCACTTATGGCACAGCATGTTTCTTTTAAATGGCAGAACTTTTTTGCTGTTTAGTGTATCCATCTGTCTATTGAAACAATCGATTCTCCTACCTGTTGTATCTAAAAAAAGTATACCTTGTTGAAGTCGTTAGGAGTAACAGTTTTCTAAATAATCCTATTTGAAATATTCAGTGCACCGATTGAAAACTGTTATCGTTTTAGGTAAAGTGCCTTTTCTACTGAAAATACAGCAAAATTTTACTTGAAAAAGTTGTTACAGTAAATTATGGGGACGTGCAAAATTTCAAGAATTCAATTTCAGCAATTATGACACGTTTCCGTAAATCATCAATAGTATGTATATAAGTACACCTCATTTTTATATATCCCCACAAAAAGAAGTTCAAATAATTTAAAGTCAGGAGATCGTGGAAGCCATGTAGTCGCGTCAAATTAGCATGAAAAATGTGTAAAATAAACAACTTTTTGCGGAGAAGTCCGATTGAGATGCGGTTTTCTGCAAAATGTTCAAGGAATTTTTTATAACAAAAGGTACATCTAACCTCTGTACACTTTTTGTTGAACATATGGCAAATGTCACACACGATTCAACGAAAATGTCTGAAAAATGTTATCTCGGGGGTTTTCGAGGTCCCTCTTTATCATTTTGGTGTTAGCTTTATTATTTATTGCTAAATTGTTGTAACTGGGCTAATTAACAAATTAAAAATTCCACTCCCGAAATCACTAGAGAACCGGAATTTTTTCCAAGGCTTATTAAGGCAACCCATCGGCACAAGATTTTTGCAAATATAATTGTTTATTGTTCGATTGTTGCAACCTCGCTAATTAACAAATTAATAACTCTTCTCCCGGAATCGTTAGAAAATTGGATTTTTTGCAATAATTCTGGGATCAATTGAACAATAAACAATTATATTTGCAACAACCTTGTGCTGATGGTTCTCCCCATGATCCCAGAGTTATTGCAAAAAAATCTGGTTCTCTAACGATTCCGGGAGTAGAGTTATTAATTTGTTAATTAGCGAGGTTGCAACAATCAAACAATAAACAATTTTATTTGCAAAAATCTTGTGTTTTAATCTTTTAATTAGCCCAGTTACAACAATTTAGCAATAAATAATAAAGCTAACACCAAAGTGATAAAGAGGGACCTCGAAACCCCCCGAGAGAACATTTTCCAGACATTTTCGTTGAATCGTGTGTGACATTTGCCATATATTCAACAAAAATGTTATAAAAAATTCGCTGAACATTTTGCAGAAAACCGCATCTCAATCGAACCTCTCCGCAAAAAGTTACAAGTGAAATGCTAATTTGACGCGACTAATGGTACCGGTCATCCTCGTTCAATCTCTTGGGGCTAATGCTTGGACATGCATGGTGCGGATATAACTTTAGATAAATATCATTCTAAAAAAAATTAAGAGGAAAATTATTCATATTGAATAAAATTTGTTAATTATAATTTAGTATCTTATTGATAATAAATATGGTCTGAATAAGAGGCTTGTTAATTCTAAGTTTCATAATTTTTTCAGTGTGCTTTAAAGACATGACACATACAGCAAACTTATAATAATGTTGAAAATTACACAAGCGACATGAGCATAAAATTTAATCTGCAATTTACCTTTATCTTAATAGATACAGCACTAAAATCTTTGCTAAATTATATGCCATTAGACGGCTCCGTATATTTTACATAGAGAGTCTAGGAGAAGTATAGAAATTTATGAAGGTACTATAAACACTGTGACATTTATGACTTTGCTCTGTTAAACCAGGCAGAAGTAAAGAAAATTTATAACTTCACTTTAAAGTTGAAAGAAATGTGGAACCATTTTTATCATGTAAAGTTAGTGGTAAGTATTTCTATTTCCACAAGGATGGTCCAGGTTTTATTCCGAAACTCCACCAAATGACAACAAACTATTTTTAAGCAGATAGTTTTCATCAACATTAGGTAGAACGCTTCATTTTCAATATACAATGTGTATCAGTTTCAAATATAGGAGTTTCAGAATCGTTAGTACATTGAATTTAATAATTCTTTGGCCTATAGCATTTCTTTGCAAGAGGCGAAATTTAATTTTTGACTTTGACATCCTGTATGTCGGCAACCTTGAATTTTTGGACTAATCCGGTTTACACGAGGTTAGTTTTACAAGATAGGATAGCAAGCTAGTATTCTGACATAATATTCTAGCTTACTATACTGACTTCCACAATGCTAAAGAGGTACACAACATGCTGGAAATTTTAAGTCAATGCCAGTATCATTGTAGTCTACCGTGGAGAATAATGAACAATAGAAACATAATTTTAGACTGAAACATTTATTTAAGATATTGTATCAAGTTGCATAAGATCAATTTTATTAGAAGAGTTCCTAGAAATACTTATTTTTTTGTAACAATGAATACGCATGTTTGCCTTTATGACAGCGCATAGGGACATTCCACTTAAAATGAACTTCATTATATTATTTAGGCATTTGTGAAGCGTGTATATATGCAGAAAATATAAAACGGTGCGTCTTCACCATATACTAGCTTCGCCGTTCACACGTAGCCAATACACAGCCAAAATAGTAAATTTGGTGGTAGGAACCACTACTACCATAAATCCCCATCCTATTGAAACTATTCCGACTTAGATAAAAGCTTATTTGCTTCTTCACTAGCTTACTAACTTAAAAACTAAGCTAGTTCCGTTTACATGTAGCCTGAATTTTAAAACTAGCCTTGTATAGACTGAAATAGAAATTTAGACAATTCTTTATTAGAAACCCTATATACATTTTTATCATAGAAAGTATTTCTTGTTTCTTTTTGGACAAAATATTTATATTCTATTGTGATACAAAACATTATGTCAAATATAATCAAATTTTAGAAGTAATTTGTTTGGAATGCAATGATTTCCGTCCGCCGTGGAATTTTCACTAAATTAACTTAACCCAACTGAACAGAAACGAAACAATGCGGATAATCATAGAACTTTAACACGAAATATAGTTAGTTAAAATAATTAATACTGTTGTGTTGTTTCAGTTCTAAAACTGTGCCAGCAATATGAGTTTCTTCAACTCGCTCTCGGAGTATGTCAGCAATAGTGTAGCAGGACTGAGTTTAAGCCCAAAACGGTGAGTCTATAGTTGTGTTGCTATTAAATGTAAAAAAATTTAAAATTGTTCTACACATCTTTAAAATATATAGGGTGATTCAGGAATATTATAGGTAAAATATTAGATATATACTCTAAGCGAGAAGTTATTTGATCCATATTTTTTTCTTTTTCTGAATTTTAATTTTTGGGAGTTCTTTGAATTGCCCTAAAATTGAATATTTTGCAAATATCTTTTGAACCTCCAAGCTGATTTTAATAGAATTGGGTATGGGGTTGTACATAATCCGTCTGAACATTATTAATAAAGTAGTTTTGTCAAGGATTACAGAGGGTGCTAGTTATGTGTTATGTTATTTTTCTACAACTGTCATATAATGACACTGTTTTGAATTTTTTATAAATATTTTTAGATATTAACAATATTGTGTGAAACTAACTGCTCTGCGGACTAAAGCCCCGACCAGCGTTGAATTACACCCAAAATATCTACCCATATATTCTTTATTATTAGCGTTTGGAACATTTTTTACTGTATTAGAAAGGTATTTTAAGCTAATATAAATCAAATCTCTTACAATTCCCATCAATGAAGTCATATGTATGCTCTCTAATACCAAGGTATGCTAATGAACAATTCCACAGACAAAGCTCTATTCAATAATTATCTAAAAAAAATGTATCTAGCTAAATTTACTAACCTGGTTTAATAAAAACACTATACTATACTATAACTATAAATATTTATATATTGTTAATACCTGAAAATATATATAAAAAAAACGATTACATAAAGAGTAAACATTATTTAAGTAGGTATTTGTCATGTTTAACTTAAAATTCGTTGACAGGTTGAAGTCACTTTTGACATTGCCGATATTTAATTTCAAATAATTTTAATTTATTGGCATAATAATTTTAATAGTTAGATATTTGACTCAACTTAAGGAGGCCACCTGAAGAAGCAATCCTAATAATGCAGAAACAGGTCAGATTCATATATTGTGGTTGAATTTTCGAGTTCCCACCGTTTCAAAAATGAACTTAGATATTTATAGAGTGTTTCCATTAAACCAGGTTAGTAAATTTAGCTAGATTAATTTTTTTTTTGATAATTATTGAATAGAGCTTTGTCTGTGGAATTGTTAATTAGCATACCTAGATATTTGGTATCAGAGAGCATACATATGATTTCATTGATAATAATTGTAGGAGATTTGATTTATATTAGCTTAAAATACCTTTTTAATACAGTGAAAACTGTTTTGAATGTCACAATGACTTACAATTTCCCACATTTGATTTTTTAAATTTATTAACGCACTAAGTGCTATGATGACATTGTAAATTAAATTAGGCTCAAATTAGACATTTATTAAATAAACAAATTTAAAACATCATATCGAAACTCATTTATGAAAGGGCTACACTAGATGCAAGTCAATTCGACCGTTCCGCTGAGCCCATTGGAACCATCCGACTTCCCTTACATCTTCTGTTTTTGTCTGCTTCGTATCTCATCGCCTGATAGTATTTGAACGTAAGCGGCTCCTTTAGTAGGTTTTAAGTTAAAATGCACTTTCTTATTTCCAAATTTACAAAGTTATTATCAATTATTTTCAGAAACAAAGTCTCCATATAAATTAATTTGCCATTCCTAGGATGCTCATTTATTTTGTTCCCTTTATATTTTAGACCCTAGTTTACTCATGTCAAAAAATATGGTTTCGAACATCCAAGAAACTAGATTTTTTTGTAAGAAAACTGGTGCAAGCCGCATCAAAATGGGATCATTATTACTGGAGTTATTTTGAAACTAGTTTTAAGTTACCTACAGAGGCCTGGAGATTGGATAAATTAATAAGTAAAAATATTTTGAGCGTGAACATAATTTTTAGATGATGATGAAATAACTTTGGATGTTGAAGAAATATTTTTGGCTTCTAAAGGAATATTCTCGCTTTCGTCTAGAATTTTCATGCCTGTTCATTTTTTCTTTTCAGTAGAAGTTTCGATGCAGTTCTCAGCGAAAAATTACTTTCAGCCACCATGTCTTTTTATACTCAAATGATCTGCCCCACAATCGACTAAAAGGGAGGTTGAGAATCGCCAAATATAGTGCCCAGTACGCACTTGGAAGCATAGTCTTTTATCTTCATATGTTCTGCAAACAGATTTGTGAGTTCTTCGAACAATATTTGTACTATAGCTATTTCATGAGCAGAAATTCATCATCGTCCACATTCATTCAAAATCTAGATATTCCCTTCATTGTTAATACCTTACATTTTTTAGACTTGTACCGTTCTGATTTTCGCTTTAGGAATGCAGTTAAATTTAAATATTTTGATATCGATATTCCTCTTGAGTGAAATTTCTATTCTTGTCATTGACTAATAGCAGCAAAAAGATGGAGGTTGTGTTTTGCTTAATTCGTTGAAATATACTAATAATTCTTTCTCGTTAGTTATGTTAAATATTTTTTTCTCGACATTTTTCAGTGCTTGTTCGTATTTCTCTGGCACGAGATTGGAAACAGCACTGAAAGCTTCATTCTCAATATCTGATTGAGCTTATATATATATATATATATATATATATAATCATAGTGTATTCCTAGAAATGTTTCATTCCACACACAAAAAAATACTTTGCTTTTCTTCATTTGAAACATAATTTTCCAGGAAACGTAATTACCGTTGGCAAATGCAATTGAAAAATCCTTACACAAAATGATACGATACTACAAAACCACAAATTTTCTAAATGCACGAATAAATATTTTCTTTATGTCAGATTTGGTATTCTAAAAAAAATCACCAGGTTATAGTAATATCCATAACAAATAAAGGGATTGTAATTGATTTTTTTAAATTCACGACACCTGTTTCATACTATGAGCTTTCCTGATTTTTTAAGCTTGCTAATGGTAGTACTACAACTTTAGCAAAAAATTTTTGAGGTGTTATAAAATCGATTAGTCTTTCACAATAATTCCAAAGGGATCAATTTTTGGGTTGAAATTATTTTGAGTAGTAGATATATAAAAAAAATTAAAGAATTTTTCTATATGGACGAATTTGTTTGAATTATTTATTCTAATAACGTTAAACAATTCTGAAACGATAATCACTAGAGAGTTCCAGTGTTTAATAACAAATATCCACTTTGTAGAATTTTCATAATAATTTTATTTGTACAAATCTGGTTTGTCGTTATAAATAATGAATTATATTAGTATTTGGCTGGTATCGCGAAATTAATGATTGATTTTATCTTGCATATTGCATTAATACAGCTTTGTATCATATAGCACTTGTTATTAAATATGTATGAAAGCTGCCAGTTAAAATTTATTTTTGTAGCGAAATTGAGATATACTTAGTATGACAGTCCTGTTTGAAGTCAAGAAAACCAACTGTTTGCGAGAAAATCGGTATTTAAATATTTGGACATTCTGGTGAATCTCATTTCTTTTACGATTAAGCAAAATAAGTTTATTAGAAAAAATAGAGCTTTTTAACAGGAACAAATTTGAATATATTTCTGGAAAGAATATAATTCATGATGTCATTAGTCGCCTCTGTCGAATCCTAAAGATAATACTAATAAATTTTATTTAAATTTGTGTATCCTCACAATAGACCCATTCTATCGAGTTTGAGACGCTGTACATCTGAAAATAATCTCAATATCCATCTCATATATAAGAATTAAAGTATTAATTTCCCGCATAAAAGGAATGGTATTGCATTTATGTTCAGATGAAACTTTATTTTTACACCGTCCACTAATTTTGAAGATATCCAAACACAATTCGTTTCGTAGATTTATGGCTGTAAATATTTTGAAGTCATATAATAACATATTATTATCAATTTCTTGACAAATGTCGTTAATAAAGAATATAAAAAGCAGTGGCCCGAGAACTGAACCTTGCGGCACTCCTGATGTTGCTGAAACTTGAAAGGATGTAAATCCACGACAAAGAGATTCTTAGAGAAAGATTTATTAATGAAATAGTTCATGTTGGTATTTTTATGTGTAATTATGTCAGTTTAAGGGACTGCTACATATAACACAGAACAGTGCAATTAGACATAATTGTTAATGAACAAGCTCTGTCCAAAGAATCTGCCCGGCTTGCAGACCGCGGGAAATATGAGGATACTAATTGTTTAATCCTATTTCGGGTAACAGAAATACTTTCGCGTTTCTGCACCACTCTCGCTTATTACTTAATAAGCAGAAAACGATTATAGTGTAGGAGATTTAAACCGGATAAGTTATTGTAGCAGGGTGCTGATAGGCACAATTCGAGGCAATTAGAGCGAATTTATTCCTTCGAACGTCGTTTAAATTTCATATACTCTAGAAGAAAACATTTCGACGTTATAAGGATTTTATCTTGGCTGTTAGAAAGACAAAATCTGAAATAAGACGGCTATACAATAGGATTTAATTTAATTATCCATTATATTTGATGAGTATTTTGCTTCGCTCTGCTAAATTTAGCACTGATAAATGCAAACAGGAAAATTTACAATAAGTTCGAATCAAATGTTGAAAATCAGCTGAATGAAACGGTACTGGAACCGATTTTAGTTCTTACATTTAAAATGCGTGGGTTGTACATTTATCGACTTCAAAAGTCGTGATACAAGCTGGATTCTATTCGCATCATAATTCTACATGTGGAGAACTTACTTTTATGGTGTATAAAAAGCGACAATAATAAAGCTTTACGTTCTTTGAGGTTTTTATTGTGAATTTGTAGCGAACGACAGAGAGACGGCTTTAGACAGATCTGAACTCAATTCAAAACACCAACAATCATGGCCCTATATTGCTTCTTACCAGGTACATTATATATCAAACGCATTTTGCTAAGAACCTTTTACCAAGTTTCTATAAGCATTTATAAGTATCTCGAATGGAGATACGAAAAAGACAGCTTGGATCCATCTGTACGCTTTCAAATCACGTAAAATGTTCAATTGTTTAAAAGACATATATTTAATATAAACAGGGTGATTCAGAACTTATCAAAAAAATATATATTTGAGTGTACAGGAACAGGGGACTCTTACAAATAGAATATTATAAAAAAAATCAAAAAAGGCAGTTTGAAAATGATTTAAAAATACACTTTTGCACTTCACTGGTCCACTGTAAAACTTGACAAGGCGATAAAGCACGTAATCTGCGACCGGACAGAAAGTGGAAAGAAATGCTCAAGGAAAGAAATAAATAACATTTTATAACGCCGATTTTATACAGCAAATTCAACTGCTTTTGTGGTTTTAATTAATAAAATAGTTTAACATACCTGATGTTACAACATTTTGCGTCCGTCTTACCCCAGTCCTTACGAACTGCTTCTGCTTCCTGTCCGTTTTGAACTCGTACGTTATTGGCAGTAATTATGATACGTTTGCGTAAATCATCAATAGTATGTATCCACTTTGGTGCGATATACTTAATTTTTTAAATATCTCCACAGAAAGAAGTATAAATGATTTAAAGTAAGGAGAACGTGGCGGTTATGGTAAGGATATAACTGAACCTGAACTGGCACATGTTTATCGGGAAATCGTTTTGCTAAAGCATTTTCACCATAAATTAAAACGATATCCATCAATTCCGAGTTGCTACTATACACGTAAGCCATTTTTGACACATGAAAAGCTAATGTAAAGTCTCGTATCACAAATAATTTAATATCTAGAAAAAATAATTTCAGTGTTCGGAATCGCCTGGCTAGAGACTAAGCGACTAGTAGCCCAGCGATCGAAAGTGTGAAAATACTACAACTTAATTTTTTACTCGGAAACTATAAGGAGTTTACAAAAAAAATACGATATTGTCTCCATTTTTCATGATGCATCTATTCCCAAATTCTTTTAGATAAGTTCTGAATCACCCTGTATTTAAATGAAGGTACTACATTAAACTAGAAACAGTATTTCACTGATCTGTACCACTTCAAAGTGGAAACATTATCTATTTATTTGCCAACTGATCAAAAGCAAAAAAGAACATGACAGCGTGCAATGTGGAGATCTGATTTTGTATCCGACAAAGGCATGAGCGCATACATAAATATATACAGGGTGATTCTTTAATATTGCGAAACATTTCAGGAACAGGTTCTTTAGATAAAAATAAGAAAAAAGTTCCCATTAGCATGTGTCCGGAAACGCTTCGTTTCCGAAATACAGGGCGTTCATTTTTTTGTAATCTACTTTTAATACTTGTTATTTCAAAAGTCCTTTAACTATACGATTAGGGTATCTGTCTTGATAGATGTCTGATTAAATTATCTTATCGTGTTCAAACAAAATAGCCCCAGTTGGTTTGGAAATTGGAATGTCCACTAACTGTCAATAATTATTTTTTGTCAATAGTTGATTGAACAGGTCCGGCCCTTCCTACCCATCTATGTGGAAAAGTTTAGTGTAAATGTTCTCTAACGACCATGGAAAAATGAGCTGGAACACAATCATGCTGGAACTACAAAAGCACCACATAGATGGGTAGGTAGGGCCGGACCTGTTTTATGGCCTCCAAGATCGCCTGATCTGAACTCCCTAGATTTCTTTGTTTGGGGATATTTGAAGACATTAGTGTATGGTACTCCTGTAAATAGCCTGGAAGAGCTGCAGCTACGGATTAATCAAAAGTGTCAAGAAATCCAAACCAAGGAGAGTGTTTTCGAAAGAATTCGAATATCGTTGAGACGAAGATGTCGTGCCTGCTTGGAAATGGACGGAGGGCACTTTGAACATCTTCTGTAACTTTGTTTTTTGTTTGTTAAAAGCTTCCTTTGTCGGTTTATTCCTAATAAAATAAAATGTTTGAAAAACGAATAGTGGTCCATATCTCTACAACCGTTACTTTGCGGAACCATGTTTATTAAGACTTTTCTGCTTACTTTGGTTCATAGTATTACCTCCTGAAATATTTCACACTCTTTTTTTAACACCCTATATATCTTTATGGATGACTTTAATTCGAGTTTATTCAGTAATATAGGTGACGTTTTTATGTGTTTTTTGTTTTAAATATAGATTGAAAGAGGACCTAGAAAATTGTCTTTATTTAAAACCCATCAAATGTGAGAGAATATAAAGGTAGTAACGGACACTGAGCTTTAATATATATCTGATATATTACAAAAATATCGCTTGTGATTAAAATACATAGAACGTTACGCACTGACGCTATAATATATATTTATATCTATGCGGTTTACTTGTCTGTAGGAATATATCTCACTACAAAAAAAATAGATATATATTATATTATAGCTCACCGTCCGTTACAAGCTTTACTGAAATCAGAAACGTTTTGTATTACACACTATTAAATCTCGATTGTTAACACAGAAAAAGCTGTTACAGAATTGTTGTGTGAACATTCGGCAAGTTCATTTGGAATTGTGGTTTTGCGGCTTCCACGGCCTGTGCCGTTATTTAATCTATAATGATTTTCCTGTTTATTAAGCTGTGACTTAGGTAACTGCCAGTAACAGAATTAGCTTGTATATCCCTAGTCTAAGTGAAATTCTTTGATCTGCCGTTGTTCTCGGGCTAGGCTTTGTGGCGGGTGGAATCGTTTTTAGTACCCCTGGACCCGTTCATATATTGATTTTGGTTCATACTCGTATTGTTATATCAGTTTACTTTTATTATATTTTTTTATTTATTCCCCATAAATATAAATTAATCAGAGATAGAAATTTTTAATCCTAAAATAAGCAGTATGATATTTTTGTTTTGGTAATAGACCAATTTTAACTCATATTCATTTTATACTGTTACTTTTCCGTAATTAATAATAAGTAAAATATAGAGTAACAATATATTTAAATAACAGTAACTAAGTAAAATTTAATTTGGTTACATTTAATTTTATAACTTAGATGACATAAAAAATATTTAATATGATAATAACTTTACTGTTCTTTGTTCCCTTCATTTATATGATATATCGTTATTAACAATATTGTGTGAAACTAACTACTCTGCAGACTAAAGCCCCGACCAGCGTTGAATTACACCCACAATATCTACCCATATATTCTTTATTATTAGCTTTTGTATTGTAGTTTTATTACAGTTATCAGTAATATTTGTTATAGTTTGGGAAGTACTTACCATTTTCCTTGATTAAACCTCAATTTAAATTTAAATATTCTCCATTTGAACACAGTGAACTTGAGGTAACTGTACACAACACCGCTACATGACCAATATGGCGTAGTGACGTGTGTTGGATCAACTGATATACTGCAGCCTCCCCTACAATTCCTAACAATGAAGTCATACGTATGCTCTCTGATACCAAACATCTAGGTATGCTAATGAACAATTCCACAGACAAAGATCTATTCAATAATTATCTAAAGAAAATTAATCTAGTTAAATTTACTAACCTGATTTAATGAAAACACTTTATTTAAGTTCACTTTCAAAACTGTGGGAACTCGAAAATTGAACCACAATAGATGAAATCTGACGTATTTCTGCATTTTTAGGATTGCTTCTTTAAAAAGTTAATCATATTAAATTTTAAGGACATAATAAGAATATCGAGTACTATAAAAAAACGCATAAAAATCATATAAGAAAGGAACAAGCCTATTTTTTTATTTCAAATGGCATAAATATTATTCTGAAAAGAGTACCTATACGGACTAACCCAGAGTAATAGATTGTATTTATATCAAGTGGAGAAAAATAAATTCCCCACGTAATTTTAAATGAAAGAATTCCATTCCAAATTAACTACGTTTTAAACTGGGAACGTGGATTGCATTCAAAATTATTTCATTTTTAATCCAGCTGAATTGCCAGGGAACTGAAATTTTATTAACTTCAAGAGTACTAAATGATTTAAAGCGAAATTAGATCCATCAAATATTTATGTTTAACTGATATTTCAATTTCACAAGATTTAGCTAATAACGGTCGTAATTTAGCAACAGAATTTAAATGGAAGTGGCTAATTGGAATAATTTGATGCAACGTACAGTCCCACTTCCATACAATTGCTTATACGCACGGTTATTCCCACAGTTTTGGAGCGTACGCTCCAATCGCAAACGCCAAATATGTGTGTCTACAACGAAAAGTCGCCACCCTTAGTATCTTTTAAAACTTTCTTTTGGTTGAAAATTGCCAAGACATGTCAACAAACAACAAAGGGTACATCTTTTTAAATAAAATCCGAATTTCTGCCATCAACCCCTTAGCTGTCACAGCCACCTCCTCTAAATTCTCAAATGGCACTAGCACATCGTTGGTTATTTCATAGGGAATGCATTCTACTATTCATTTTGTATATTCGCGTGAAACTGAGAGATAAAAAATTAATTAATAATATATTTATTTTGGTTAAACTACAGAATAATAGGAATTACCGTTAAGTAATTGTTCAAAATGGCCTCCGTTCCTTCCATACAGTAATACAGACGACTATGAAAGAGTTCTCGAACATTTGCGAGAACTTGCAGTGTCAATTGTAGACATTCTTATATTATTCTCTGCCTAAGATCTTCAATGTTGGCTGGCTGTATTGCATACACTTTGAATTTTTAAATTGATTAGATCTTCTATAATATTGACAAATTCAGATAAAATTTGATTATACCAAATGACCTTGAACGCTAAATGCTTTTGCGTTCTCCTCTCTAAGTTCGGCAAAATAACTTTCATTCTTGAATGCAAAACTGCCATTTTGCGTTCTAGATACAAAAATAACTATTGTAAGCAAGACATTTTAAGAATTGTTGTTCAACGGTTTCAATTCTCTGCACACAGGAAGAGTACTCCAGATCGTAGATGCGAAAATTATTCTGCTGTAAATGCAAAATATTATTTGTAAATATGAACTGAGATTTCTAAAAGGTCCGTCTATTTATAATAATATAATAATAATATCTCTACTCCTCATTCTAATTATTATCAAGCAGGCCGCATTTGCGTCCAGGAACGACTTACCTTGGTAGACTCTAACCATAATTCAGTGCAGGAATGAGGAACACCTTGAAACCTCATTAATTAGGGGGATAGTCAAATGTCGGCTGGTATCAATCTTTCACATTGACCCAAGTTAACATTCTTTCACCCTACCATACCCGTAGAGAGGGTGCCAATCCACATCGATTCAAGTACTGACGCCTTAAACCGTGCGACTACTGAACGACCAAACCTTAGAAACAATTAAAACAGTCGGCTAGAGAATGGAGTGATATTTATAATTAATTTTGTAATTAATAATAATGTTTTAAAGTCATCCGCACATAAAATATATTTACAGAAATGAAAACATTCACTGGCATCATTAATAAGCATAAATAAGAAATAAAATTGGTCTCAAATGTAATCTGAGAGATTTCGGATATACAGGAATATACTGATTTAATTAATTATAACACTATTCTAGGACGCTATCATTATTTCTGCTGAGGTATGTACTCGGATGGATTTATAGAAGGTTTGATTAATGTCAGCATGATAAAGTTGTGATTATGGAGACATAGATGTGCGAATATGTAGAAAACGGCTCATATGGAACGTACTTGCTGTCAATAGAACGTGCCTAAGTAGTTTGAAAGTTGAAGTTGTTGAAGAGGTACGGAATAGCCAAATTAATGCTCTAAGTGGAGCGCGACATGCCCTGAGCCGGTTAAGGGTCTAGTCAACAACGCGGGATATCATGGGATTAATTTGTCACTTCTCGACTAGTACGAAAATGTCGGTAATTCGATACTTGTCAGGTTACTATCAATTTGTAGTTTTTAATGGGGATTACCGAAAATAACTTTCTGTAAACTAAGCATAATCAAGAAAAAAATTGCAAAATACATTTTATCAGTAGTCCTGTTTTTTTTTTTTTTTGATAATAATAATCGAAATCCTACATCATACTTCTCGAAAAGTCTTAATGAAGGAATGTCCCATCAACAGTATGGCGTATCATACACGATGCTCAATTATAATCGTAACATGCACAGCGTGTCCAAGCATTAATATCAAGAAATTATCCCTTACGCACAAAATGCTCAGAATCACAGATTTACAGCTGACGTGTTAGTTATAGATGAAGTTATTTGTACACGGAATGAAGTTTATATCATTCATACTCATGTTTGGAACTTTGAAAATTGGCACGTAATTCAACGGGACCCTTTCCAACAATGCTTTTTCTTAAGTGTTTGGGTAGGGAGTGTTGATGATCGCTTGATTGAACCATTTGTATTACCAAATCGAACGGATGTGGTTCAGTATCTCGAGTTCCTAAAACCTACCTTATAAAGTTCAAGGGGTACGATGGATTGGACGAGGAAGCTCGGTACCATGGCCGCTCCGATCTTTTGACTTAAATCCTTTGGACTTCTTTTTGTAGGGATCTTTAATTAAGTAACAGCATTAATTACCTGTGTAATATAGTTACTAACTGATTTTTGACAATCCTAAATTAAAATTGTCACCAATACATGTCTGGTAACTACCTTATGTTAAAAATAATAATGTTGCAAATAGTAGAACCAATCCAGGTATCAAAAAATAAAATTAGAAAGCAGTGATTTTACCTTTAGCTCTGCCGGAATACTTTTTGTTTCTGAGGAACTGCCAAAAATGGTCTTAATTAATTAATTAATTGCCGTATTGCTTTTACTAAATCTAAATAATTTTTCATCAGGCAAATTCAATGGATTACTTAAATCTTTTATCCTTCTTAGTTGGATTTAAATATTACAACTTACCTTCGATGTACATTTATAAAACCGCGAATTAAATGTAAATTTAATAAGCTGTTTATTTTCACAATTCAAATAACACATACGTTAAATTATAGCGACACCTAATGCCTTGTCTTTAAGAAACTATGTTAAAATTCTAGATAACGTATAAGAAATAACATCGCCGTTATTTCTTAACAGTTACAAAAATTTAAGATGATGAAATATAACATTTAATCATGAAACGTAAATGTTATTATGGCCAAAATGGGATACATACTTGGGTTTAATTTCTCTAATTGACCTAAGCCAATGTTATTTTCATCATATCAACGGAGAGGGCTTCTCTACCCAAGCATAAATAATTTGTGATATTTCGGCCGCGGATATTAAACCTTTATTACAGTATATATTTTTGAAAGGGGATTTAAATAAATTATATACGTTACGGAAGTCAAGGAAGAAGAATTACACTGAAAAACTCATTTCGAATAAAAGAGAGTGTTTTCCACGTAATAATCATCGGGCAATTAGCTCTTTGGCCGTCAGTCAGCCGTATCCGAATTTGAAATGGTGTTACTCCCTGAAAATATTTAATGAAAGGTCGTTCGTTAAATTACTTTTTAATGTAGGCAGATACGCCGGCGCATGCCACCACTGGAAAGCGTCAGATTGTAAATTATTTTTTTATTAAATGAAAATACAGACGAGTAGGTACTCTTGAAGTGGGTCGCCTAACCATTTGAACTGTTGTAATTCTTAATATGCCGAGCTTTTTTTTATTACCTCCGCAGATTACAGTTTAGGATTTATGATGTTAATTAGGCCGGTATTATTATGAAATATTTATTTCAGTAGCGGCCAGTACGATAAGGCCTCAGTAAGAATTTGAAAGTAACAAATAAGAATCGCTAACTGCTTACTTAAAGGCATAGTGGCAGCTCTGTCATTTGCTAAAGTGTGACATTACTGCCTATATAGGCATTAGAATCATATTTACAACTGCTAAATTAAAAATTAAAATTAGTTCTTCAACGAAAGTAATTTTATTTATTGTAAACATTTATAGTAAAACTAGGTGACCCAGCAAACGTTGTTTTGCCATATGAATTATTTCTAGTGAATATTTTGGTAGTCGGCTTCGTTCTCATCCCTACTCCGTGCTGTTTACTGGGTGAGAAGCACAAACCTAGAAAAAATATAGACTGTGCCAGTGTCATATTGCCGGCGACCGCTAATTCATGGCTGCCCTAAAAGGTCCAGAATCACTAAAACTTGGTTTTTATGCCAATTTACGTTGGTTGTATTGTAGCGTGAATCTCATTTGTTTACTGTGATTGGTCAGATTCATGTCACATTTTTTAATAACATTTAAAATGACAGCAAGTTATTTAATTTCATATTGCACTGCAGCCATTATATTTGCACAACCGCCAACATAAAGCAAATAAAATATCAATTTTCTGGACCTTAGGTCTCTAGAAAACGCGGCACCTATCACGTGACCTATATCATGAACCGACGCTGTCTATATTTTTTCTAGGTTTGTGGTGACAAGTGACATCGGTAGACGCCTGGCGGGGATAACTGATCTAGTCATAATCGATCAGTTATCTACCAGGATTAAAAATGATCATAAAGAAATAAAAATACAAAATTTTGTCCAAAAAATAAAAAAAAAATGTTTGCGGTGGACCACCCTTATCACTTAGGGGTATGAAAAATAGATTACGACCGATTCTCAGACCTACCGAATATACATATAAATTTTCATAAAAATCGGTCAAGCCGTTCCGAGGAGTATGGTGACTAACACTGTGACATGAGAATTTTATATATTAGATATAGATTAGAACAGCATGTAAGGGATATCCTTTGTTCTGCTTATTTTGAAACAACTTCGTCTATGTAGGCTGAAGTGCTTCCACTAGTAGATGGTTTATGAACTATTGAATCCTCCAAAGTGGTTGAATTATTTAAAAAATCGCTGAAAGTCCAGCACTGATTTTGTTTGGTAACAACTGATTTTCGAGTTACGGACTCCTCAATGTAACCTCAGGCACCGTTAAAGATTTCCATCCACTATGCATTTTTGAGGTTGTCATATCAGCCCCTGATTTTATTAATAAATTAGCTCAAGTTCTACAGTAACAATGTCCTGTATATTCGTGAACATCCTTCAATTTCAGAAACGCAATAACTTGTTTTGTCATTTTCCCAAATGTATGAGTTCCTAAAAAAAACTTAATATGGTTACAATGGTTATAATTTAAAAAAAAAATAGAGATAAGAAAATTTTAGAAAATAATATTTTTTTGTTAATCTTGGTTTCAAACGATCTATTTGGAACCTATAGTAAAGAGTTGCAGATGTATTTTGGATAGCCCTGTATATTGCTACTTTAATTCAGTGATACTTTTGCGAATTTTTAGAAGTAACAGAAATTTTGTTTTTAAAAACCAATGCCGCGCGACACAAGTTAGCTCGCGTTCATCCTGGATTGAAGTTTTACCTGGCAACGCAGGCATTCTACCGTGGTGGTACGAAAGCGTTATTGTAGGCTCTCCAGAGAGCCGTTCAATTAAGATTTCCCGGTTTCACATTTTTCTCAATATCACGGTGTTATACGACCCTTATGGCTTTTTAGATACACAATTCTCATGCAATTTTTGTTATCTCCCACCGACTTAAACGGCCGTAAAATAGATAATAAAAGATTTACGTGAACGTTTTTTCTGCTGCCTGACAATTTAGTCAAGTAGGGGAGGTTCCAAGTTCTTGAGAAGACAGTTTTTACGATAAGGAGGTGGGACAGATTTTAAATTTGATTATTAAATATTGTGTTTGCCTTTGTATGTCTAAGTTAATACATACATAATTATAATTTTTATACATAAAATAATAATTTAAAAACATAGACGAAATGTATATTAAATACTTAAGTACATTTTTTTGCAATTCAAAATTTCAATACCTCTGTTACAAAAATCATTTTTCTTTTATTAGCAACATTCAACTCATAATCACTCTAATTTTCTGGTTTTGTCGTCTAAGAGAAATACTGTATTTACGATAATGGTATTCGAACAGTGCCTAAAGCAGGAAACGCACTATCAGGTCGCGATCTAGGCACACCCCAGACCGCTCTGTACCGAGCTGATCACGGACTTTTACAAAATCAGTTGCATGTGTCGCTTCCGACTGTATCTATCTACTATTTATATGTCAAAATATATTCTGTGGAAGACGTATTTTTATTAGCTTTTTTATTCGACGCAACTGGCCGAAACTTTCGAAAAAGGTTTCGGCGAAACCGCGATCCCTACGAGATACCGATAGCGTGTCTGCCGATAACAACAAGGTCAGGTCAAAGAATCCCAGCTGCAGCTAAGGATGTACACTTTAATTCTGTTACTGTCAGCGACGAGTTACCGAGGTCACAGCATAACAACCAGGAAAATCACTATACATTTAACACTTCATGAAATTATTTGTTATTTAAATGTATTGTATTGTACAATACAGATTTTGTATGAGTAATGTGCATGATGTTTTAAACTCGATAGTATGGGCCCACTGTGAGGATACAAAACATTTAAATACAATTTAGGACCCGTTGTGTTAAATGGGATACGGTAAGCTCCATTTTCAGTCCCAGTATTATCTTTGGGATTTGACAGAAATGACTAATGACGTCATCAATCATATTTTTCCAGAAACGTACTCAAAATGTTTTCCTGTTAAAAAGCTCTGTTTTTTCTAATAAACTTTTATATTACTTCCCGTTTAAAAGTTATTAACAATATCGTCCTAAAGAGTCTCAAAAGAAATACAACCTAAAAATCATATTAGCTGTGGAAGGATCAAGTAGTCGTTGGAAAATAATTGAATGTTCGTTGTTTAAAGTGCATAAAGCTCATTAAGAATAAATAAAAGTATTAAACAATAACTAAACTTAAAAAACGAGGCGTGCTACATAATATATATTACAATCTATTCTCTACATGACCTTCTCTTATTTCAAGATACATCAGTCGAGAAGAGCTGTAGAGTTTATTGAGAAACGTATCCAGAGCATCTCATTCCTGATAATAGAACTTTTATAAGATTACATTTGATCTTGCGACGAAATAAAGATGCATTTTCTGTTCGGAAGATTCAAATAATTGACCGAACAATAAAAGACAATGTTGAATTGAATTTGGATTAATCAACCGTTCAACGAATTTTGAAGACTAATGGGTATTACTAATAGAAAATTCACAATTTGGAGTATTTGCCTGGGCGTCACATTGAAAACAGAATTAATTTTATAGCCTAAGTTAAATGTAGCAACTGTTGATCAGAACCTTTTTTGGTACGTTCTTTAGACGGAAGTCGGATTGTCAGTAATGGTTTGTCAAACAGTGGGCACTACTGGTTCATTGAAATTGTAAATCCAGTCCAAAACCAAAGCCATTTTGGAGTAAATATGTGGTGCGGCATGATCGGTAGGCATTTAATTGGGCCTTATTTTTATGAACATACATTGAACAGCGTGAGTTACCTAAATTTCCTACAATAAGAACTTCCTGCATTTCTGGAGAATGAGCATTTGCAGCTCAGGAGAAACCTATGGTTTCAGCACGACGGAGCTCCACCCCACAAGGCCAGGATTGTGCAGTAATATTTAGATTAACACTTTCCCATAAAAATGGATTGCGATTAATGGACCTATTCAGTGGCCCGGAAAGTAAGGAAATCTAAAAACCCTCAATTTTTTTATGGAGAATTTTAAAAAAATAAGGTTTACAAAACACCTTCGCGAGATTAATTACAAGCAGATCATTTTGAAGGAACTCGAGGTACTGAACCCCATCTATTCCATTTGGTTCAATCAAACGATCATCGACGACCTCTGTCCAAACAGGAAAAGCGTTGTTGGAAATAATCCAGTTGAATCGCATCCGGCTTTTCAAAATCCATGAGTATTATAAATGATATACACGTCAGCTGTAAATCTGGGAGTTTGAGCATTTTGTTGCAACGACCATTCACAAAATCTAATTAGTAAGGAATCACTCCTTGGTATTAATGTTTGCACACGCTGTATATGATACGGATATAATTCAGCCTCGTGTATGATACGACACACTGTTGATTGGGACATTCCTTATACTTGTTGAACGATTTGCCTGGTACTTATCAGGGGAATCTCTTCAACAATCTCTAAAATGTTTTTCTCAGCTGCTGCAATACGCCGTGTACGCCCTGGATATCCATCACTTCCACGACTCGGTTGCAAATTTCCTTTGTCACACCCGCCTTGCATTATTGTAGTATTTATATTTACAACTTCCGGGAAATGGTTCTGCGTAGAGACTAGAAGGTGCTAAAGTATTTTGTTTTCAGCATAAATTAAAACGATATCCATCAACTCTGAGTTGCTATACACGTAAGTCATATCATCAATATTCGGAATCGACTGCATTCTGATGACTCTAGAAACTACAATAGCCCAGAGATGTAAAGGTTGAAAATACTAGGTACACCTTCAATATTTTTTTCTCAAAATCCATAAAAATTTAAAAAAAAATACAATATTGACTGATTTTTTTCTCTATTTTTTGATAAGTTGTAAATCACCCTGTCTAGACGTACGTTAACATTATAAAGTTAAGATTAATAATTTTAATTAAAAATTAGATATAGGATACTTCTTCAAAGAATTGTACTATTGTCTACATGACCTCTCATTTCAAGATACATATTCAATCTTCGCCTGACTTCATTGTGGGCTGCGTTTATTAACATTTCGCCGTTTAACTCATTAGAAGCATTTGTGATTTTTTATTTCAAATGATTAATCTCGCGAAGGTGTTTTGTAAACCTTAATTTTTAAAATTCTCCATAAAAAAAATCGAGGGTTTTTAGATTTGCTTACTTTCCGGGCCACTGAATAGGTCCATTAATCGCAATCCATTTTTCTGGGAAAGTGTTAATCTAAATATTGCTGCACAATCCTGGCCTTGTAGGATGGAGCTCCGTCGTACTGAAACCATAAGTTTCTCCTGAGCTGCACAGGCTCATTCTCCAGAAGTGCAGGAAGTTCTTATTGTAGGAAATTTAGGTAACTCACACTGTTAAACGTATGTTCATAAAAATAAGGCCCAATTAAATGTCTACCAATCATGCCGCACCACATATTTACTATAAAATGGCCTTGGTTTTGGACTGGATTTACAATTTCAATGAACCAGTAGTGTCCGCTGTTTGGCAAACCATTACTGATAATCCGGCTTTCATCCGTCTAAAGAACGTACCAGAAAAGGTTCTGATCAACAGTTGCTACATTTGCTACAATTTTGGCTATAAAATTAATTCTGTTTTCAATGTGACGCCCAGGCAAATACTCCAAATTGTGAATTTTGTATTCGTAATACCCATTGGTCTTTAAAATTCGTTGAACGGTTGATTAATCCAAATTCAATTCAACATTGTCTCTTATCCTTCGGTCAATTATTTGATTCTTCCGAACAGAAAATGCATCTTTATTTCGTCGCAAGATCAAATGCAATCTTATAAAAGTTCTATAATCAGGAATGAGATGCTCTGGATACGTTTCTCAATAAACTCTACAGCTCTCCTTGTTTTTTTTTTTTGTGACTCGCAGTAAATTAGCAACGTATGACGTTACTTACGTAAAAACTGTCTTAAATACCATTTCGATGCTTTCACGGATACGTATAAAGCTGTAAATATGTTTTACCAAAATTTATTAAGGAGGACCAAGAAGCAATATTATGATAAAATTATAAATAATGCCCCTAATGAATCAAAGAAGATGTGGGATATTATTCGTAGGAAAAATGGCAAGTGTAAAGATTTCCACAATGTTAATATGAAGGACAATGACGTATTACTTGATTGCTCTCAAGCCGCTAATAAATTTATTTATTCTTATTTTAGTTCTGTGGGGCCAAACTTATTTGATAAATTAGGTAATGAGATTGATTACGATTATCTAAAGGCGAATGTTCAACTATTAAATAAATCAATGGTGCTTTTACCAGTAACACAACAAGAGGTGGTTAATTGCGCTAAAAAACTAAAGCTTTCTACATCCTGTGGCGCCGATGAAGTATCCTCACACCTACTTAAAAAATGTATTGATTATATTCTTTCCTCGTTAACATACCTTATTAACTTATCATTTGATACGGGAGTGTTTCCTAATATATTAAAATTTGCTACAATAATGCCAGTTTAAAAAAAAGGTAATGAATATAAGGTCAATAGCTATCGGCCCATCAGTTTGTTGTCAACATTTTCTAAAATTTATGAATCACTTATGTGTGACAAATTGTATAACTTTTTACACGCAGAAAATATTATATGTGGATGTCAACATGGTTTTCTTAAGGGTAGGAGTGTAGAAACGGCGTTATTTTCTTTTGTCAATGAAATAATTGACTCCATTGACAAAAAATCGTTAGCTTGCGGACTATATGTTGACCTAAGTAAGGCCTTCGATTGTGTAAATCATCAGATTTTATTAGAAAAATTATTTAGATATGGTATACGTGGAAATATACATAGATGGTTTCGATCATATCTTTATCGGCGAAGTCAAATAATAGCAATTCAATCTAACAACTCTGTTGTTCGGTCGGAGGAATCACTAATGACGATGGGTGTGCCTCAGGGATCAGTTCTGGGGCCACAATTATTTTTGTTATTTGCCAACGGTTTGCATAAAGCAATTGATGATTGTCCTAACTTATTAGTGACTTACGCTGATAATACAAATGTGCTTTTTAGATCAAGTAATATTATGGATGTTGAAGTGGCTGCCAACAAACCTAGCATTGTGGCTAGAAAAAAATAAACTTATTTTAAAACCACTATTATGCTTTTTAAATCACTACACTGTAAAATAACTTTTGATGAGGGACTTATAGTGGCGGGTAATTATTTGCAATACTCTCGATCAGCGAAACTCCTTGGTATGTATGTAGATGATAAACTCGACTGGTCTTGTCATATTAATCATTTATGTCATAAATTAACATCTTCTTGTTATGGTCTTAAATGGTTATCAACACAGTGTAGCCAATATGTTCTCTTTTCTCTGTATTATGCAAGTTTTTATTCGCATCTGCGGTATGGGATTATTCATTGGGGTTTGTGTAGAGATATTAATAGAGTATTTGTGATACAGAAATATGCCGTTCGTATTATTGGCAATTTAGGGTTTAGAGAATCTTGTAGGGAAACATTTAAAAATTGTAAAATTTTGACCATAACTGGTGTGTATATATTGGAAATAGTGTGTTTTGTTTTTCGTCATTAAGAATTATTCACAAAAAATAATCTCAATCATTTATATTATACGCGAAATAAACATATCCTGTGTTCTGAACGACATTATTTATCATTATATCAAAAAGGGGCTTATTATAATGGTTGCCGTATATACAACTCTTTACCAATCGAGTTTAGAAATTTAAAGTATATTTATACATTTAAGAAAAGAGTTAAAAAATATCTTATTGAAATTTGCCCGTATAATATTGATGAATATTTTCAGAACAATGTTGTTCAGTAGTTTATACTGATGTTTGTCTTCTAATAGATTTTATCCATCCAGTATTTTGTATTTTGTACTTGTGTGTTTATATATGTATTATTGTGGTATTTATTTTGGTTTGTACTATTTTGACGTATTTTTCTGTGTAACTATACATATGAGAAATAAAGTTTATTATTATTATTATTATTATTATTATTATTATTATTATTATTATTATTATTATTATTATTAACTTTTTCTTAACGAGACAACATTTTGTAAGCACAAAAGTTATACGTTTGACGTTCGTATTGAGTAATAACAAGTATTTTGTGACATTTATGCATTTTTTTAAACAACGAACATTCATTTATTTTCCAACGACTATTTGATCCTTCCCCGCTAATGTGATTTTTAGGTGGTATTTCTTTTGAGACTCTTTAGGACGATATTACTTATAATTTTTAAACAGGAACTAATACAGAAAAATTTCTCAAATAAAAGTTTATTAGCAAAAAAGAGAGTCTTTTAACAGGAAAAACATTTGGGTATGTTTCTGTAAAAATATAATTGATGACATCATTAGCAGTTTCTGTCAAATCCCTAATACTTTCGATTGAAAATGGAGCTTACCTTATCCCATTTAACAACGTGTCCCAAATTTTATTTAAATTTTTGTATCCTTACAACAGACCCATACCACCGAGTTTGAGACACCCTGTACAGTTTGCATATTACTAATATAAAATCTTCATTGAGATTTGAAATAGCTGATTATTTAGTTCCTATACTCACTGAACTGGACTTCAATTCAATTTTTACCAGACTCTTTTCGAAAGAATATGACGTAGTAATAGAAAATTTGTCAAAAAACCCAAAAATATATCTAATCTATGTTATATTTGAGTATAATTTATCAGTTCTAATATAAATATTGTCGTAAATAAACAAAATTGTTAAATGATAAGTAAAAATATACTTACCCAATAATGGACTTGTCGGTTCCTCTTTAATATATTTACTCAAGCCGATTATTTAAGGACCAAGGATCATATAAGGTTTTTTGATTGAAACTGTTTCAAACCCCCCCCTAATTCCGACGTCACTGCTTAAATGCGTATTTTAAATTTATATCGCAAAATGATGATACTGTGTCGGTTGTTGCCAAATTCGATTTAAAAATGACGAGGAAACCCGAGCAAATTGCCCGTTCGAATACGCCTTGACAGTGTATGTTATTTAACTCCAATTAAATTTAATTTGAAGTCTCAATTAAATTATCATGGCTCGTAAGGAAAAGGCCCCCGAGCTCCAGCCTGTACAATGCTAGTTTTCTTAAAGCGAAATTTAATTGGACGGTTGCTCGTTTACCAATTACTAATATTGAATGGGAGCCAGGGAAACTGTAATCGATACTCTTCCTCCACGTTCTCTCGACTCATCAGCGACTCTAATTAACTGTGTAGGATTTCTTTGACGCCTCAGATCGATAAAGACGATATTAAGTTATTCCATTTTTTCGAGACCATATTTTCCTGCCTTTGGCTGACTTGTTTTACACAAATTTTATCAACTTACATCAGGATATAAGGAGTAAGTATAACGTAGGATACAAGCTAAGTGGAAGATAGAAGAGAGAGATAGAGCATCACATTAAGCGGGAGG
Source organism: Monochamus alternatus (assembly GCA_037114965.1). Taxonomy (NCBI): domain Eukaryota; kingdom Metazoa; phylum Arthropoda; class Insecta; order Coleoptera; family Cerambycidae; genus Monochamus; species Monochamus alternatus. The sequence goes on from CM073426.1 coordinate 115,050,576, forward strand.
TAAACTAGAAAAAGAAAAACGGTATTACAGCTGATCACTTACAATAATCGACAAACAAGTTGGAATGCTGTCAGGTGTCCCTCGGGGTATATTTAGGTGTAATATTGGTTTAATTTGAGATATAAGTTATTTATAAATCATATGTTGAAAAAGTCTTATTGTAATTTAAAATTATTATATAATAGTAGACATATTTTAAGTAAAGGTACTAAAATAATGCTTTGTGAAACATTAGTACTATCTCAATTTAATTATGGAGATATTTTATATAACCATTGTATACAGGGTCGGAAAACGCTGATAGTCTATCTGAGTTTACACGAGAGCGACAAAGTAAAGTATAGAAATCCGTGCGATAGAGAAGGATGACTATATTGACGACGTTTTATAAATTAGAATAACATCTGAGCAGTCGCTCCCACTTCTAACCGAGCGCATCCGATTGGACGGAAGGTTTGGCAGGCTTCTGTCAGCTTCAGGCAGCTGGCAGCTTCAGTGCCGATGTTTCTATGTGTGGAGTAGGACGCATTTGCTTAAAACAAAGCAAATTCTTACGTACTATTAACTATTTAGAATTATTTCATAAACCTACCACCTAACGGTGTATGAAAATAATTGCAATTATTTTTCGCTTTTGTATTTATTTAATAGCCGCTCTGGCAGAAAGTAATACTAAAACTCTAAAACATAAATAAACTTAAAACTTATTGCCGTAAAAACGAAAGAAAAAAATTAATGTTGATGTTTAACTAATAAGTTGTTCAAAAATGCCCCCCTTTGTGCCTCGTAATACTCTAATCCGTCATAGAATTCGGTTCTTACGTGTTCTAGCATTTCAGGGGAAATATTATGCAGGACGTCTTCAATTCGGGCCTGTAAATTGACTAAATTACGTGGCCTATCATGTGAATGTCCGTAAATGGCCTGTTTTAAATGCCCCCAAAGAAAGAAGTCGTTGGGCGATAAATCTGGCGATCTGGGGGGGGCATGGAATAGTGCCTCTTGTACTAATAAGATGCTGAGAGAATGTGGTTTCTAAATATGCTGTTACTCGACGTGCATTATGAGCGAGACAACCGTCTTGTTGAAACCACACATCCTCAAAGTTGATATTTAATGCTCGAACTGAAGTACAACTGTGAAACGGAAAGTGGTGGAAACTCGCGGAAGGAAGATTGTATTTTTAAAATGAGTTTTCCAAATAAAAATTCTATTGCTATATCTTACAAGATGAAACTTAGTCCGTATAAATGAAATCGAAAAGAGTATACTGATAGAAAGGACGAAATGATATGGCGAAGAAACTAATTAAAATAAATATTAAAAAATAATAATCTGGATCGAAGAATATATAAAATTTTGACGAAACATGGGCGTATGAAGGTCATACGGAAAGCGGTACGATATGATATAATAAGTGTTAATGTGTGACCGTTATAGTGACAGTGCTAGTAACCAATAGTAAATAGTGTGTATGTATTCTAAAGCCTTTTGTCCTTTTCAATGCGGAATTCGCAAATATTTGCGCGATTTATTTAACGGTGGAAAAATCTCTATTTGTAACAAATGTTGTCAACTACCTATAACATTTTCTACTATTTTCATCGTGAAACTGCCATGGTATATTATTAGAAGTTCAAAACAAACTTATTAACACCACATAATAATGAAAGGGAAATATTTGTAGTGTTTGACAGTATCGCAAATTGCAATTGTGAAAAGTTGAGATTTTCCCGCCATAAATAATTAAAACAGAAGTTGCAAAATTCATGCAAAAATCCGTGAATTTTGCGTCCATGAGGACAAGTCTTAAGTGTGTTATCTGCGGAGTGCGCATCAGGTAGGTGTAAGTGGGTGGTAGTGGGCAATCGCCGTCCATAAGAACAGGGACACATTTAAAGTAAATTGTTAATGTGCTAGGTTCAGCCGACGTCAACTTATTTTTGATAATTTTGTGTGCTCTTCTCAAGTAGCACGCTTAGGTAATCATACCACCCTTACCCTTCCGTACACATCTCTGTGTTGTGAGGTGGTCACTTTCTTTTATTTTCGACCTTGGGTAATTGACAAGATAAAAACTATAAATTTTGAAATAATTCTTATAATTTTTATTATCTAACGCCTCGAAATTGGTAAAAGCTGTTATATCACTGTTTCTACTCTAAAATTAATGGATGTTATGTAATGGAACTATTTTTGTCATTTCTATATATTTCTTATATCTGATCGCATTCAAATTTAGTACGCCTATGAAATCTTGCTTCCCGCACGCTTCGCCCGTCGCGCTGGTCAACAAACTAGCGATTAGTCACTGTCCACAATTTCGACCGCTGGTAAAATATCAGAATACCGGAGTTGGAGTTGCACAAGTAGCGACATCTCTTGCGAAAGTGAAAGGCAAAGATGGCGATTGGTCGCTGAGATATAAGTGGGAGTGGATTTTATTTGTTGAATGACGAAATGGGCGGTGACTATTTAGATTTTAAAACGTCGTCAATATAGTCATCCTTGTCTATCGCACGGATTTCTATACTTTACTTTGTCGCTCTCATGTAAACTCAGATAGACCATCAGCCTTTTCCGACCCTGTAGATAGATAGTATTGTAAAAGAACAAAAAATGTGCAAAATTTCTGTTTTCGTTTCGGATAAGAAAGTTTAGCCACATATCTAATTCTTTAAAAAAATTAAATGCGCACAACATCAATTATTAATTACTGAAACATTAGAAATAACAAGAATTTAGTAGATTTCGTAAAGTAAGGACCATACAACCAAGGTTAATTATTTACCATTAAGGCAGCAAAATACAATTCCCAATTTCAATGATCGTTTGTTGAACTATTCCATGATTAAGGTAGTTCAATTCAATTGACCTATTGTATCTATAGATCGGAATCATTCACTGTTAGATATTAACTTAAATTTATTTTTCTCTGTTGGTAAAACTGACTATGCGAAAGTATTTTATATAATTTTCAACGAGTGGATTTAATTACTTCTATCAGAATTTGACACTGATTGATTGGTCGGATCTGTTGATATTAATCAAGCTTGTGATTGTTTTTATCGACCTAAAACTAAGCCTTATGTAAATACATATCCTACAAGAAAAAAAGTTCCTGTATGTCTGTATAATAAAACTAAATAACTATAGTTTTGAGTATTTACAGGATACAGTATGCGCCAAAAGTATGGAATAAATTCAATAAAAACAAAACAATTATTTTTTGGAAAAAATCCTCGAACAGGTCGATTTTTAATTTAAAAAATACATATTTTAGCGTAAAATGTGATTTTAAAATGTCATTTGTTTTCGAGTAATGACGTCATCGATTTTTTTTTAAATGGCAACACCATATTTTTTTCCTTGATTCTGAAAGATCGTTTAATTCTCTATCAGACAGTATTAAAATTTTGCCCTCTTACATAGGAAAGTTTTCGAGTAAATGACGATTGAATGTTAGAAATCGTAAATTTTATCCATAAAAAACTAACAATTCTGAGATATGTAAAATAAAACACAATTGATTAAATTTTATACTTAAATGAAATGTTCTAATTGCCATCCACCAACTTCTTGACAATGCGCAAGTCTGTGAAGAAATTCTTCTTGCACATTATGAATGATTTCTGGGGTAACTCTGCGTATTTCGTCCCGAATGCGATTTTGAAGTTCTTTTAAATTACGTGGTTTATTAATGTATACTTTTGACTTCAAGTATCCCCATAAAAAATAGTCAAGAGGTGTAAGATCTGACAATCTTGCAGGCCATTCTATCGGTCCGCGTCTGCCGATCCACCTCCCAGGAAAACAGTTGTCCAAAAAATGTCGTACACGGCGCGCATAGTGCGGAGGTGCACCGTCTTGCTGAAACCATATGGTATCATCAGGAATGTCAGGGTCATTATCGTTAGGAAAAATTACTGCAAGGGCTGGAACAAGGTCATTTTCTAGAACCTCTAAATATCTTTGTCCTGTAAGGGTTCCTTCAAAGAAGAAAGGCCCTACTATTCTGTCGTCAACTATTCCAGCCCACACATTTAATTTCTGAGGGTGTTGGGTATGCGCCTCTGCCATCTAATGAGGATGTTCCCGACTCCAATATCTGCAAGTTTGACGGTTTACTGTACCATTCAGACAAAATGCGGCCTTATCTGAAAAAAGTATTTGCCGGTGTAAATTTCTATTTCCTTGACATAAATCCATTAGAATTTCGTAAAAGTGTAAGCGGCGATCGGGATCATCTTCATTGAGCTCCTGCACAAGTTAAATTTTGTAGGGATAATATTTTTCCTTCCTCAAGATATGTAGCACTGTGCTCTGACTATTGTCATAGTTTAATGCAACCAATCGTGAAGAATTATGAGGATTATCCACCATACTTATCAAAATGTTCTGTTTCTCATTTTCATTAATGCTTGGACGTCCAGGTTTTAGAATATTTACAACATTGCCAGTTTCTCTAAATTTAGACTCTATCTTACTGACTGTTGATTGGCTGATAGGGCGATCTGGATACTTTTCATTAAATAAATCGCAAACTTCCTGCTGAGTTCTAGTCATATTCCCGCATCAGAAAAGAATTAAAATTTCAATTCTTTGAGTAACAGTTAAATGTGCTATAATACTTTAAATTGAATAATAATTTCTATGTCGCTTACAATACTTATTAGAAAGTCGGTGTGACAATGACACTTTGCAAAGATTTTCACCTACGTGATCCATAAAAGAACTATGGAATTCGAAAAACTAAACTTGATAACGTTTTTGCTTTATTTTAATTGATTTACGTAACATTCAATCGTCATTTACTCGAAAACTTTCCTATGTAAGAGGGTAAAATTTTAGTACTGTCTGATAGAGAATTAAACGATCTTTCAGAATCAAGGAAAAAAATATGGTTGCTATTTAAAAAAAAATCGATGACGTCATTACTAGAAAACAAATGACATTTGAAAATCGCATTTTACGCTAAAATATGTATTTTTTAAATTAAAAATTGACCTGTTCGAGGATTTTTCCCAAAAAATAATTGTTTCGTTTTTATTGAATTTATTCCATACTTTTGGCGCATACTGTATATTGTATTTTATATATTGAAAATATATCTGAAAACGAAACTTACTGTCCATTTAAATTCTTCAAACATAAAATGACAACCGGACCAGAATTTAATTTAGTACATGTACGAGTATTTTTCCAAATACCTGGAAGCTTTCACGCATACGAGGTGTGGCAATTAAGTTCCGGAAATTTGTCAATGAAAAAACAAGCGAATTAAATTTCACAAAAATTTTATTATCGACCTTCACAATAGTCCCCCTCTAACTCTACACAACGATTCCAACGGTGCTCCCACGATTGGAAGCAGCCTTGGTAATCCTCCGCAGTTAGCCCGTTCAGCACCACGGTTACAGTTTCTTTGACCTCCCGTACGCCGCCATGATGAGTTCCTTTAAGGTGCGACTTCATCTTGGGGAATAAAAAAAATCGCAGGGGGCAATATCGGGGCTATATGGTAGGTGCGGCAACGTTGGAATGCCTTTTTCCAAAAACTCTTGCACAATGAACGAGGAATGGACTGGCGCGTTGTAGTGGTGTAAGATCCAGCCGTCCTCCAGCAGTTCGGGTCGCACACGGAAAACGCGGACCCGCAGCGGTTCCAGGACGCCAACATAAAACTATCCAGTCACTCTGACCGTAAGAACATATTCACGATAAATGATGCCGTGGATATCGAAAAAAACGATCAATATTGCCTTCAGTCGTGACTTGGACATCCTCGCTTGTGTTGGCCGTTCTCCACCCTTTTCCACCCACTGTCAACTTTGTTTATGGGTCTCGAGGTCATACTCAAATATCCAGGTCTCATCTCCAGTGACTACCCAACTCATCCAGTCTCTACCGTCGCTCCGAATGCGGGACAACAAATCCTCGCAGATCGATTCTCGCATGTCTTTCTGTTCACGAGTTAGAACTTTTGGCACCATCTTTGCGCAAATCTTTCACATATTCAAATTTTCGTGTAACATCTTGGGAACGGTTTCTTTGTTAACGTTTAACAGTATGAGAGGTGACGGGAGCTTCTTCACGTGGATCATCTTCTACCGATTCACGTCCCTCCTTGAACCGTTCTGCCACGCTTGTTTTCGACATGAACTCGTCTCCACACACCACCTGCAATTTTCGAAGGATTTCCGAAGTTTTTTCGCCAGATTTCACTAAAAATTGAATCACAACACGGTGCTTGTAATTTGACTCATTTTCACGACGCGTCTAAAAAAGTTACTTCCAAAAAATACACATAAAATACAGCCAAACGTATCAACTTCAACTTTGGACTGAAACTAAAAGGAAGGTCCCGTCTCTCTAGAAAAACCTTGATGAACGATGCAGTGTTGCCAGTTTCCGAGTTATAACCAAATTCCCGGAGCTTAATTGTCACACATTTTTAATTTAATTTAGAATATATACGAGTATTTTTCCAAATACTTGTTAGCTTTCACGCATATGTCCGGTTCCATCTTATACAATCATGTAAGTAATATAATTAGTCCTTCACAACATGGCTTTATGGGGGGCAGATAGACGAACACCATTTTACTTTCAATAACTCAATACATGTCGGAAACCCTCGATAATCAAGGTCAAGTCATTCATACTAACATGACCAAAGCTTTCTTCTCTACCAAAATATATTCTTCTTGACAAGCTTAATCGTATAGGTGTTTCTGATAAGCTGTGTCTTTTATTAAAGCTACGACTCAAAGCTTTATAACCCACTACAGTTTGTTCAATGTCAAGGTTCTATGTTCTTGCCTTGATACCTATACCTTGTAAATGCAAATGACTTGAAAGTCTTCTATCGTTGCACATTGTGAACTGTTACAGGATAATCTCGACCGAATTGATGACTAGTGCAACACGAATTACCTCAACTAAAACATTAAAAAGTGTAATATTTTCTTTTTCTCACAAGCAGAGTACATTAGTCTTTCCTTGTAACTTAAATGGCATTCCTCTTTTAAGACCCGATACATTTAATGATCTAGGAGTTACGTTTGGTTCTAGATTATCATTCAGCGACCATATTTATGAAATAGTTGCTAAAACTAACAAGAATATAGATTTTACTTTACGTAATTCGAGGGAATTTCAGTCAATTGATGCATTACTTTGCCCTTACTTTTCTTTGCGTTCTAGATTGGAATACTGTTCTTCCGTTTGGTCTCCAAAATATGAAAATCAAAAGTATACGATAGAAAATGTACAATCCCCATGAGATATTATTAGATGAATAAATTGTCATCAGTTTAGACACTAGTAAATACTGATCGATTGTCCTGAAATTCTAAACAGACTGGAATTTAATGTGCCTTGCTTGAACTCACGACACCATAATACATTTATACTCTCAATACCTGATACGAATATTTTATCATAAAGTCCACTGTATCAAATATGCTTGATTTATATGTCCTTGCAGGGTTCAATTAACTTGTTTCACACTATTACTACTGAAATCAAATATGTGATGTTGGAATCTTAATACATGTTTGGTTCTGTACTTCCTTTTGTTTAATTTGAGTAATTCGATTTTACTTGTTTTAAATTTTTTTTCATACATAATTTTTTTGTTATTGTTATTTATAATGTTTTTATGTAAATATGCTTCCCTGTAAATAGTTTTTGTTATTGAGCAGTTGTAGGTATACTAAAATAAAATAGAATAGAAGTACGAATTTTCTTCTTATTTAGAGACAATTTAATCTTGGTTAATCCTTAGTACCTACATGAAGGAAAAAAAACCCTCTGCAACTCTAACCATGGTATTGATTCAGATGCTTTGAATATACATTTATCATAATGGCCTTGGGGATATAACGCGAAATTGCTGGGCTACAGTAATGAAATACATCCTCGTACATCATCATTATAGAATTCGAGGATTGAATCCTAAAATGTTCTCGTCAAGACGACATAATGTTTACGTATTCTTATGATACCGCCAACAAATTAATTACATAATATCGTCAAGTTTAAATAGTGTAAGCGAATTGCATTATATTTTACAAAACTTACTAGCATTTTAGCTGTAACCGTTTTATAAATACCTGTTTCTAGTGAAATAAAATTGAAAGAAACCCAACCGAAGCTGAATTCAGTTTATATGCTGGTGTACCCGGAAAGAATGAAATTTGAAATTTGTATCCTGACGCTAAAGAATTGGTCTAGCTTGACGTTCTAGATACAATTTCGCTGTACAACTGATGAATAGAACTATTTCTAAAGTAATATGACATATTTTCTGTCTACCAGCACCAAAATGCATCAATTTTGTATATGTCACAACGATATACATACTCCTTCTACTGACCTTCTTTATCGGCAAAGATTGGACATGTAGACTGTTTATGCACGCATTACATTAAAGAAAGTAAATAAATAAATATTGAATATCCTTATTCGATTCCTAAAAGAAATATGCAGATAGATACAAAATAGTTAATATACTTCACTGCAGTGGTGGCTCGTGGACTTAATAATAGATGAAGCAAAAGCATAAAAAATACTTCGAGGCGAATTTGTCATTCTATAAAAAGGACCTATCCACCCAACTTCTTTTTAAATATAAAATCTATCCTAATATTTGTTAAAGCTGCAAACTTATTGATGATGTGGTCATACAACGGTTCTGCACTTAACTTTAATTAATACTTAACCCTTTAACTGAATATTTTTACCAAATTTGTAAGTCTCGTTTCTCGTTTTATTAAGTTACGCGAACAAGTTTTAACTCTTTTTAAGAAGAAGAAACACTTGTTTCAATTGAAACACTGGTAGGGAAAATCGTCACGATTATACGATACTATAATGTCATAAAATGGCGCTATAAAAATTGGGGTTGCCATTTAAATAAAAAAAGAAGTGACGTCATTGCTATGTTTTGAGGAAAGCTCATGCTTACGACGATATCGTGTAGTATTTGTTAAATCCATCCTTATAGTCACATGCCAGATATTACACCTACAATTAAATGGGATAAAAAAGGTTTTTTTTAATAAATGCTTCCACACAGCCAGTTATATTGTATATACCATTTCTCCCGAAACTTCCGAACAAACATTTTGTGGTTTCATTGGTTTCATTTTCCTTATTTGTCAATTTTAAATGAAGGCACAGATCTCCTCGAATTTAAAAAGTCGTTTTATCATCATTTCATCGTCCAGAATGGTATTTCTAACACAAACGGGGCCATAAACTGGAAATATTTCGACAAACTTCAATATTTATAATCAAACACATACATATAAATGACACTACTGCATATAAATAATTGTATAAACAAGTGAAGCAGATCAGGACCTCCGCGGCACTCGCGAGTTCTGGTCAACTGTGCAGTTCACCGTCGTTATGACACCCGCCATAAATAAAGCTGATAATTTGCAGCGGATTTTCACGGGAAGGCGTTCAGTGCCCTACGTTTTAAAATTATTATTACTGATTTTGATAAATTATGCAGTAAATATAAACCATGTATTTTAATCTAAAGGCACAAATTATAAAATTTATATTTTATTAAAAATAATTTTAAGTTGTACGCTCCACCGATTGTTATAGCCGAGCCGCCACTGCTTCACTGTACTTCAGTGTGAAACAATTAATCTGTCTATATCCAGTCTGTTTGCACACATATAAATTCGTCTTTCATTAAAAGTAAGTCGCAGTAAAAACTAACTCTTACGAAGAATAGCAAGTCGCAACAATACCCTTCCCGTAATAAGATGTTAACTGGAAAAGGAAGCTCCAGTTGTATCTCACTGAAATTTATAACCCCGAGGTCGTTGAGGGAACAACAGCCGGAGGGATAAATGGCTGAAATTCAAATTAAAATCGTCCTGTTTTACATCTTAATTGCTTTCGGTAAAAATGCCACATAATCTCGGTAATTATACTGTCTCGTCTACGGAAAAGAAACTGTAATTCTTATTACTTTGACATACCCATGCACAGAGTAGGAAACAAACAAACAAAATAACATCATAATTCTTAATCATAAAATTTAACAAATTACATTTAGAAAATATACTGCGTATCAAAGAAAGTTTCAGGTTTATTCATAGGTCGTACTTTGACGTAGTATTATTCTGTTTTAAAAATTTCTGCCGACATTTGTATTTGTATTGTAAAGTTTGTTACACATTCTTTCACAACTGATTATCCCTAGAGTACGTAGATTTAGGCAGATCTCTCAGCTTAGTGATTTTGAGAGGAAGCGAATTGTTGGGTTGTGCGAAGCAGGTATATCGGTGAGAGAAATTTCTAGAAGGACAAACAGATCCTTACGTACCATAGTACCGGCGAGAGGCACCGACCGTCGCAGAAAAACCACAGAGCGTGAATATCCTCGATTGCGAGTTTTAGCTCTCAGAGAGTGATTTAGCAGCAGCCGGACTATTGCAGGTCAGTGGTTTGAAGAACATGGGGAGATGGTCGGTATGCATACAGCATTTGTTAACCGCTTACAATAGTGTAGAGAGAGGATTTAGTAGAACCAAGAACCACAATTTGACATAAAGCGTCATGTGCATCACACAGTAGGCGTTATGGTATGAGGTGCTGCGTATGGTAGCAGATCACTACTAGTTTTCATTAGAGACAACATGACAGCCCAACATTACATCCAGGAAGTGGTGGAGCCATATGTCACTCCATATCTTCCTCATACTCTGTGATTCCATTACGAAGGCTGGTGCATCTCGCTCTGTGTCCACGGCCTTTCTGAAGTCCACGCCTGGCAACACCGTACTATGGTACGTAAGGATCTGTTAGTTCTTCTGAAAATTTCTCTAGCCGACAAACCTGCTTCGCGCAACCTAACAATCAGCTGCACAACACTTGCAACAGAAATGTGAATAGAATTTTTTAAAACCGAATGCTACGTTATCAAAGTCCAACCTACGCAAACTCCAAACAAACTTAACGGATAAACCCGAAAATTTAATTATTTTTTACTTTTACCGAGAGATATGCAAAACATTATCTAAATATCCAATTTTGTTTTGTGACCTCAGAATATTATGTAGTGAGGGTATAGTTGGTTTCAGATTAAAATAAGAAACACAATTTTCAAAATTGCCAACGTTTCGGTTATTTATTAAGTCTTCCTCAGGGCAAGTTGGTTTCTGGTTTCTATTGTCAAAATTTATATCCAACATGCTTCAACTAATGGAAATACAATTATCAAAATAATGGGTGTTTACCTTTTACGGCTAAAGTGTCAGCTTGGTTTGTAAAGTAGCTGGGTAGTTTACAAAGTAACTGAACTGTTGGTTATTTTGAAAGATAATGCATGTTCTACAATGTTAGAAACTTTAGAACTAAGTAACCCAATCGTTTGGCTAACAACAAAATACAAACAATGTACCTATTTGTATAGAATAGAATAGAGTAGAGTAGAGTAGAGTAGAGTAGAGTAGAGTAGAGAGTAGAGAGTAGAGTAGATTAGAGTAGAGTAGAGTAGAGTAGAGTAGAGTAGAGTAGAGTAGAGTAGAGTAGAATAGAGTAGAGTAGAGTAGAGTAGAGCAAAGTATAATAGAGTAGAATAGAATAGAATATTAATTTATTTAGCAACAACAAATGCTATTTACATTACTATACATACACAAAAACATACCAACAAAAGACAATGTTTCCCATGCCCTATCATTACGAAAAAAATTAGTGCTATTTCTAACAAATAGTTTCACATTCACAGATCTTTTTATTTCTTCAGGCAAAGCATTATATAAATGCAATCCTTCATTAAAGAGAGATTTTTTTCGAGGAAGTTAACTTATTAGTATATTCAATATTGTATGCTCCAGCAGACCTTATAGTATACTTATGCAAATTACATCTCTTAACTAAAACCTCTTTAAGATAATCAGGTACCTGATTTCTTTCAATTTTATATGTTTAGTATAATACGCATTGCTTTATTTTGTAACACTTGCAATCTATTACTATGCGCTTTATTGCAGCCTATCAGTAATGAAAAATAATAATTAAAATGTGGACAAATGATCGAGTTATACACTGTCATCTTGGCCCAACATGATAATTCATGAAATTCTTCTAAAAAAGATATTTTCTTACCTTTACATAAAAAATTAACATTAGAATGATAATTGCTGATCCAATATTACGCCTAAGTATTTAATTTATTTTACATGCATTATAATTGTATATAATTTAGAAAAGAGCAAATAAATTCTTTTTGTTTTTTGTTGCAAGATTCACTATTCTGGTACTTGCATGCATGTATACCCATAGGCCCGGTTTTTCAATTGAGGGTTAACTCGTACTTTGGAGTCAACCTTGAGTTATCTAAAATTATTCGTATTTCAATTGAGGGTTAACTTTAAACTTTGAGTTATCTCAGTATTAAGGTAACTCCTACTTGAGGTGTGAGTTAACTTGTTAACTACGACTTTGAAGGTTAAACATACCAGATAATTATTGTCGTAACGACAAAATTAATAAATTTAATTTTACTATTTAATATGGATTATGACATAAATGCTTATAGCAGTGACGAAGAACCCAGACGGCCAAAAATTATAAGACATAGGCCAAACCATTTTGAGGAATGGGATTGTAAAGATTTTTTTGATTTTTTGCAACTGGGTCATTTCTAAGTGTAGCTGGGGATTTTTGTGGAGTACACAAATCCACAGCAAGTAAATGTATTCGACGAGTAAGCGAAGCAATTGCAGCGTTAAGACCCAATTACATAAAAATGCCACAAACTGATGAGGAGATAATGCAAAGCAAACAAAATTTTTTTAATATTGCAAGATTTCCTAGAGTTATTGGGGCTATCGATTGTAGTCACATCAGAATTCAATCCCCTAGAGGAGACAATGCTGAAATATTTAGAAATCGCAAACAATTTTCAATAAAAACTTACCTTATCTTTGCATAAAAAGTCAACGTTTTTCGCGTTAACCACAATAATTCAGATATAGTTATAGTTTCCGGAGTATAGGTTAAATTTGAGTGCAAAATTCATAAAATGTAAAATACATTCATACCAACCTTAGAAATATTTTATTAACTCGAGGTTTATAAACTCAAACAAAAATTAGTAATGATATACGGTTTCTAAATTAACACACAGTTAACATAGAGTTAAGCTAGTGCATTAGGTTAGCTAACTCGTAGGTTAACTCTCAATTGAAAAACCGGGCCATAGAGATATATTTAACATAAATCCTTTTATAGTTAATTTTATTATACAGGGTTTTTCAACTAAAAGTAGCCACCCTTAGTATCTTTTAAAACTATCTTTTTGTTGAACATTGCCAAGACGAAGATAACAATAAAGGGGACATCCGAAAAAAATCCGAATTTCTGCTATCAACCTTAGCCTATACCATATGTGGCACATCGTTGGAAAGGTTACTTCATAAAGAATACATTCTACTATTCATGTATATTCGCATGAAATTGAGAGATAAAAAAATTTAAAAACATTTTTCTATTTATTTTGGTTCAATTACAGAATAATAGGAATTACCGTTAAAGTAATTGTTCAAAAGTTTGCGAACATTTGCGAGAACTTACGGTGTCAATTGTCGACATACTTCTATTATTATCTGCCTAAGATCTTCAATATTGGCTAGCTGTGTTGCATACACTTTGGATTTCAAATGCCCCCATAAGAAATAATCCAATGGAGACAGATCGGGTGATCTAGCCGGCCATTCGATGGGACCACGTCTTCCAATTCATCGTCTAGGAAACCAATCTTTCAAAAATTCTCTAACGGGAACCGCATAGTGAAGAGGTGCACCATCATGCTAGAAAACTAGTTCATTTTCAAGTAAATTTTCGTCATTTTCCAGTAGTTCTGTTATACGCGAATCAACAGTGGTATCAAGAAGTTCAAGGTACGTAGCGCCAGTCAAATTACCGTCAATAAAGAACGGGCCAACGATGTGGTCTCCTAGAAACAAACATTAAAAAAAAGTGTGGATATTGGGTATGGGGGTCTTCCTTTAGTTTTTGAACAAGTTTTGTCTTATGTGGGTGAAATTTGCGCTTATTTAAAATTCTCCATACACTACTACTTGTTTGCCACTGATCCAGTTTCCATGAATTTTTGCATCAACTTTGAAACATATTGATGACGAATGAACATATCGGGATGCATTTCATGGAGTCGTTATTTTTTAAATAGAAACGCACAATCTCGATTATTTCGGCAGTCGTGTACATCATGTTGACACTTTTAATTGAAAATGAACTGGAAGTTGACTGAGGTAAGAACAGAAGGTGGAAAAATATAGGTATTGTTATCGGTAGTTTAACCAAAAGAAAAAAATATGTCCCCTTTGTTATCTTTGTTGACATGTCTTGACAATATTCCACCAAAAGATAGTTTTAAAAGATACTAAGGGTGGCTACTTTTCGTTGAAAAACCCTGTATGTACATTTTTGAGTTCTTAGCTTTCTCGTTATATAAACTTCGTGTTGTTTCGTAAAATTATTGTCAATGATCCATTTTTTACACTCACTTAATCAATTTACATTACTAAGTAAAAGAAAACCACCAATTATATGTACTTAACAAAAATGTTTTTTTATTTCTATGTATAATACGAGCCCCTTCCCATTTCAGTTGGCCCACCTACTGAAATATTAGTTTTTTGGCCAGCACCAAAACATAACAAATACTACAGGTTGTTTTCAGGCCCCAAAGTAATTAGCAGAGTATATTAAATAATGTCCAGTAAAAAATACCAAAGTCCTTGCTCTCTATTTAAATTTGCAAGGAAAAGCAAAAATTTTGTAAATACAGCAAATCAACCTATGTTTGTTCTGGTACAAAGGATGCCTATAATTCAAAGATTGCTGTGGAAAACTGACACCGTGACAGTTGCTAATATTCATATAGCTGTCAGTACGCATTTAGTATAGCTTCAAGTACTTAAGTAGTTGTGTTTTTTTAAAATGGGTAGAGGAAAGGTTATTGATGAGAAAATTCGTTCACTTATTATTAAATTTTTCAATTCCGGCAAATCAAATTCGGAAATTGCAAATTTATTAGAGTTATCGCGGTATAGTGTAAGAAACATAGTTAGACTGTATAAAAATACCGGCTCAGTTGCTGCAAGGCCCCAATATATTAAAAAAAGCAAAATTACAAATGTGGATAGACGTTCGTTGAAGAGGATTATCCAGAAAAATAGGCGAGCTAATTACTTAGAGCTAAGTGCTCTATGGAGTGACGCTGTTGGGAGACGAATTTCGAGATCCACAACGCACAGGGAGGCTCATAAAATGGGTTTTGGCACTTATAAGGTAAATTTTTTAATAAGCAAAATTGCGGTAGGAAAATAAGAAATGACAATATTTTGCTTTAGGCCAAAGAAAAGCCGCTTTTAACACTGCAGCAGAAGAAAAATAGAGTAAGGTGGGCAAGACAACATAAGGATTGGACAACTCAGCAATGGCGTGCAATACAATGGAGTGATGAGGCCAGATTTGAAGTGTGTGTTGGAGACAGTCGCAGTCGAGTTATTCGAAAAAAAAATGAGGCGTTTCATCCGGACTGTCTCAAACGAAAGGTGAAATTTCCTGCATCAGTCATGATCTGGGGTAGCATGTCAGCTAAAGGAGTGGGAAAACTTCATTTTATTGACGGCATTGTGAATACGGACAAATATTTAGCCATTTTGGAAAAATCGCTCTTACCGATCATGGAAGAATGCTTGACATCCCGCCAAGAATTTGTGTTTCAGCAAGATGGTGCAGCATGTCACACCTCAAAGAAAGCATTAAAGTGGATAAAGGATAATGGTATTGCACTTTTAGAATGGGTTTCTAGCAGTCCGGATCTATCACCAATAGAAACTTTGTGGCATGAGATGAAAAAGGTGCTAAGAAAACATCCTGCTAGAAATATCCCTGAGCTGAAGCAAAGACTTCAGGAAATATGGGATTCTTTTACACCGGAATTATGTCAAGGCTTGGTTAATACTATGCCCCAACGAATTGCGGCTGTAATAAAAAATAAAGGCGATGTTACCCAGTGGTGAATTTTAAAATTGTTTTGTTAGTTTTACGCTACTTGTTCTTATTTTCTCTATTTGTCTTTATTTTCTGTTAGATATTGGTTTTCGTTGCTTCATATTTATTTATTATGTTTAAAATACTGTTTAAGAGATAAATAAATTTACAGGTTAATGTTGTACTTTTATTTTTGCTTCATAAAAACAAAATTTCTGCCAAATCCTATGGTGGGCCAACTGAAATGGGAAGGGGCTCGTAATATATTGTTTATATTTTGTTAAACTGTTTTTTATATAGAAATAGAGAAATAGTTGGCTAGTTTATATATTATCCAAAGAATTGTTTATTTTGTGTTACCACAATATCTGATTGTTTTCATTCTAGCTAGACCAAGTTGGACAGTTTATAAATCAATAAAAAAAAGCTATTTTAGTATCTTTAATTATTTCAAGTAAATTACCCAAGCGATTGGATTTATATAATTAATTAACTATCCGCTAAAATTGTGGAATATGCATTTTCTATCAAAATAACCAACGGTTCATTTAGTTTGTATACTAGCCAGCTAGTTTACAAACTAACCAAAACTGCTATTTAGTTGTAACATAATATACCATTTATTTCTTATGGCAAGAACCTGATAACGAAACGAAACTACTGCATTAAGCCAAATCTGTTAATTGTCTTGAAATAAAAATTTGAAAAACACTAAATAAAATTTACAAAAATTAGAACCACTGAGTCTCGCTATTTTATTTACTGAAACCTTTCTTAGTTTAGCACATTTAATAATGTTGTTGAACCTGATCTGATATGGTACAATGGGTTAGATTTGAGTGAGTGACAGTTATATAGGGCGTTCAGAACTTATCCGCAAAAAAATTTGGGAATGTTCAACATACATGTATGTACAAATAAAGTAATGCAAAATGAGTATACTAAATATGCATTCTGAAAACTATTTAAAAATATTTAATTCTACGCCGCTGGAATCTGGTCTTCTGCAATGGAGTGAGAATGCAAACTGGCGATGTCACATAGCACGGTGGCCCACCCCGTCCAATTCACCGTACACCGTGTATTTGAAAGTGAGGAGGTACACCATCGTGTAAAAACCACATGCGTTGTCGGACAGCTACGGGCACATCTTCAAGAAGGACGGGTATGTCATTGCGAAGAAATTCGAGATATTGTAAATCATTCATACGATTGAGCAATATGAACGGTTCAATTAGGCGCTCTTCATTCCTGTCCAAACATTCAGTGAAAGATGGTGTTGGAAGTGGTCCCTACAAAACATATAACTAGAAGAAGTATGTTTTCTTTATTCCAACATCGAAACAGCAGTGACAAATAGAGCGACTGTGGTACCTTCATTGTGTCGGGCCACTAGAAAAACTGAACAAAAAAAGTTACCTTGGTCGATAATATTGTTAACTTTATAACTTACCGGCTTCGTCGGTAAAACAAATATTGGATATTGTTAACGTCAGGGTCAAATTTATATTATTTTATCTACTCCTATTAATTTATATATTAATTATTCAACTGCTTTTGAGCAATTAATAGTATCAATAAACAAATAGCGTGAGTTTTTATAGTGAGTTATTATAACTCACGCTGGGCTTCTACAATGATAATTCGGTTTCTATGTAAATAGTTTGCGCAGTAAATTCTTGGAAATTTTTAAGCCGATAAATACGTTCCATTGGTGTAAAATGGAAAGAATTTTTAACAAGTGGAAAGGAATGAATAATTAAAAGATTTTAAAATTATTAAATTGCCAACGCCTCTCAGAAGGCGGAATTGTCAATTATTATCATTGAGGGGGCTAATGTCATTTGATATTTTAACAAAATAATTTTGACGTTTTCAAATCAATTTTCTTTCTCGATACTTGTATCTTAGTATTTATTGTTATAGTCGTAGATAAATTATAGTATTCAACTTGCGGTAATGGTCATAACTCACTTGATGAATTACAGCACTCGCCTGCGGCTCATGCTGCAAACTTCATCTGCGTGAGTTATGACCTGCATTACCGCTCGTTAAATAATATACTATTATTTGACTCTTAAAATAATATTTAAAAGAACATACACAATATTACCATTTATTTACTATGGTAACATTATAGAATGCTCATTTAAATATTACTGCAAATTCATAAACAAAAACTTGAGACTTGAAAAATGTTTTATATATTTTTAGGTATTAACAATATTGTGTAAAACTAACTACTCTGTGGACAAAAGCCCCAACCAGCATTGAATTACACCCACAATATCTACCCATATATTCTTTATTATTAGCTTTTGTAACATTTTTTTACTGTATTAGAAAGGTATTTTAAGGTAACATATATCAAATCTCCTACAATTCCTATCAATAAAGTCATAGGGAACTTAAATATTTATAGTGTTTTCATTAAACCAGGTTAGTAAATTTAGCTAGATTAATTTTTTAAATAATTATTGATTAGAGCTTTATCTGTCGAATTGTTCATTAGCATACCTAGATGTTTGGTATCAGAAAACACGCATATACCTACGTTAAAAGTAAACAATGACAGTGTGGAAAAATTACGAAATTAGTAGTAAACCTAAAACCAGTGAGGAAAAACTAAACAAACTAAAAGTTACTTCCTTTTTCTTACGCCTTTCTTCATGTGTCGGGAAAGGCTCCATCCCCACCACCCCACCTTGCTGCTGCGAATCTGGCTGGAGCACTTGCATACCCATGGTGGTCCCGTTCAATTGCGTGCGGATTTTTAAGTTCCCAAACGTGTGTATTGTAAATGTTTTGTATTCCATTGCGAGTAAATAAAACTTAATTTGTAACTAGTTACAACAGCTGTAAATTGGGGATTTTCAGCATTTTGCTGTAACAACCACTCTCAAAACCTAACACGTAATGAATAATCCTCTGGTAACAGTGGCTAACTTTGCCATAAATAAGAGTCCATTAACTCAGCATTGCTGTATACATGAGCCATTCTGATAATGTTAGAGATTGACGCTATCGTGATAAATAACAAACAAAACTACTAATCTCGTTTGTTTACCACCTTGAGAGCGCTTCAGGCGCAAAAATTTGTTTACTTTTTTGAATATCAGATATCGTTGAAGTAGTAGTTGTCCAGCTACGTATCCTTTTATAATGTTAGAACTTTAAACATATTTTACGTGAAATCTATGTGTTTTGTTCTACACCTTCTCAAAGTTTTATATGTGTACAAATTCGTAACACTTTATTCTTCAAGATAATGCAACATTTTTTTTGTTTTAAATGGCATCGAGAACCGCTTGTTCTGATCCTTCTATGACAATCCTGCTATAATTTCGAAATTTAATATAAACGTTAAACTAATTTTTAATTTACAATCTGATAAGATGGGGTTGAAAACAAAATACTGAATATGAAAGGCACTAGAAAAAACAAGTGTGACTGTGAGCATGGAAATATATCAAAACAGTATGAATGAAAATTTAATTAATGTGATCTGCTATGAAAAAATAAGTCTCATAAACGGCACGGTGTCGACTAAAATGAAATAAAATAAATAAGACATTTATTAATTAACTAACAAAAGTGATATATCCCTATTATAATTTTCTTTTATTTCTATTTCGGTAGGTGGATAGGAAGGAATAGCTAATTGTACAGCACAATAGAAAGCGTATTGAAAAATGTATTCTTTTAGAGGGTGGCTTGATGGAAAAAGGTCCAATAAATTAAATAACTTATTTGTATTTATTTATTTTTTAATTAATACATGCTTTATTTCATTTTAGCTTCGATACAGCGTCGTTTACGTGACTTATTTTTTCACAGCAGACCATATTAATTAAATTTTCATTTATACAGTTTTGACATCATTTCATGGCTCACACTTGATTCGTCTACTGCTTTTCAAATTCAGTAGTTTGTTTTGAGGAGGGTTGTGATTAACCCTACCTTATCAGATTGTAAATCAAAAATTCGTTAAACGTTTATATTAAATTTCGGGAGTATAAGAAATTATAACAGGCCTTGGATCGCCATATTCGGATCAGAACAAGCGGTTTTCGATGTTATTTAAAACAAAACAAAAAAAAAGTTAGAATATTGAAGAATAAAGATTTACGAATTTGTACACACATAAAACCTTGACGTGTTGAACAAAACACTCTGTATAGACTTTTTATTCAAATTTCGCACATAGGGATATTCAGTGACCCTGAGTAACACCACCTTATCAGACTTTAAATAATTCCGGGCATATAGAAATAATCATAGCAGACCTTGGATCGCCATCTTAAACGCCGTAATAGGATTAGATGGAGTGGTTTTCGATGTCATTTAAAACTTAGAAATATTTGTTGCGTTATTTTGGAATATAAAGTTTTTACAAATTTTTATAAAAATAAAACTTTGAGAACATATAGAAGGAGACACTCTGTAAAGTTTTTGTTCAAATTTCACACATAGGGGTTTTGAGATGACCTGAGTAATACCACCTTATCATATTTTAAATAAAATATCGCTATATTGAATTCGGGGGGTATAAAAATAGTCATAGCAGACCTTGGATTGTCATCTAAACTGCCGTGATAGGACTGGAAGTAGCGGTTTTCGATTACATTTAAATCAAAAAAATATTTGTTCCGTTATTTCGAAAAATAAAGTTGTTACGAAATTTTACAAAAATAAAACTTTAAAAATGTGTAGAAGAAAAGACTATAGTTTTTGTTCAAATTTCACACATAAGGGTTTTGAGGGATTAACACCACCTTATCAGATTTTAAATAAAAAAATCGCTGGACGTTTTTATTGAATTTCGGGGATATAAAAAAATCGTAGCAGGTCTTGGATCGCCATCTTAAATGCCGTGGTAGAGTCAGAGGAAGCGGTTATCGATGTCATTTAAAATAAAATAAAAATGTTTCGATTATCTTGAAAAATATGGTTTGTACGGATTTGTACACAAATAAAAGTAGACACCCTTTTTTGTGATATCAACTTCTTATTTAAGAGTGCACATATCCTCAAAGTTTTTCGGATAAGTTTTGAATAACCCTGTATGAAAGATTTAGAAGTGAGTATTCCAAAAAATCGCTACTGAAAATACGTTATAATCAATGCATTAAAACAAATAAAATCTATTAAAAAAAGATTACTTGTACTTATCCAATACGAAAGAAATATACAAATGTTAAATTATCCCTAACATTAAATCATTGGATAGAAATGAAACTTAATAAATTAAATAGACATAAGGCAAGAAATTGGATTACTATAATTCATTAAGTCGAAATTGTTACTACATATTTATATATTTTAAAATATTCTTTTTCGTCTTGGCACCTTTAATGCAAAATTTCAATGCCATTAACTTGTCACGGCAGAAATTGAGCGACTGATTTAATACTCATCAGAATTTTAATCCTTTTTACGCATAATGGTTGGAAAGAGCCCGAAAAGGAAACGTCATATCAAATTCGTGACGAACCGATTCGATTTGGCACTTGTTCTAATCCGATATCAATCAGGAGGGCTCTATCCAAATTTGCAACTTAATTAAGGAAATCGTTGTTTCACTTCGGTGCAGAATTCAATTATAGCAGTATTAGCCAAAAACCGAGATAAGGAAACCGACTTAATAAGATTTTCTATTCTCTTTATGCTTTGATAACTATGGATTTAATGGAAACTGCAATGTTTTACACTTTATGTCAAATAAGAAATTCAGACATTTTAGAAGCAGCAAAAAAATGTATGATTCATTATCTTATCTTTTTGATTAGAGATTGTACAGAAATCTTCTGTAAACCTTTAGCGATTATTGTATGTACCTTCAAATTTAAGTTTGAAGTTTTTCCTGAACTTAGAAGGTATCCAGAATAACGCCCCTATAAAAAATATGCAACACATGACTTTTTTAATTACAGGCCTACAGCTATTTTAAATTATTTTTTAATCTTTGAAATAATAATCCACAAATTTATAATTTCTCACGTATCCAATGTAATAATTCTGGAACATGATTTCATCCAATGACGATCTACAGTTACAAATTTAGTCTATAAATCACAATACATCTATAATGTCATATATAAGTCAACTCGATGTTAAATAAACTTAATAACATAGCTTTGTGTTTTAGTTTGGTAAATCTCTTTAGATAATCTGTTTCTAACAAATTTCAATATGTTTTGTTTCGTGGCTTTAAATCCACACTGCACATAAACACATTTCTTCAGGTATTCCTCAAGGATCCATTTGACCCTCTTCTATTTATTATGTTTAGAAATGATATTGCTGCTAATTTTGATGTACAATACCTTCTGTATTTTGATAATATATGTATTTTTGCCATATAGAATCTATACTGGACTGCGTGAATTTTTAGCGCAACCTACTGTTATATACTTAATAACAGGTGTCAGGAGAATAATTTACCACTCAATGTTGATAAACGTAATGTTTCATCTTTTCATGGGGAAAAAGAGTATGTTTTTTTATTATTCGTTGGATGATAATATTCTCAAGAGGCCTGAGTGTGTTAAGGATTTGGGTATCCTTTTTGTGCCCCAATTAAACTTTACACATATTAGCTCTTTTCCAACACGGCACCTGACTGGTTGGAAACCTGTCCCAAGTGGATAGCCAAATCGTTCACCGACTTACTGCAGCAGAGTTGTATCTAATATTAAACTGACTGACGACTTCGGACAGGTTTCAAACTAGTCAGGTGCCGTGTTGGAAAAGAGCTACTAACAACATTTTGACTGACGCTTATAAAGCATAAGATTCGTAGTTCGTAACTCGTATGATTTTAAGGAACAATCGACTCTCTGACTATTGTTTATAACTTTTGTAAAGTCAAAAATGAAATATGGTTGAGTTGTACGGTGTCTCATTTATAACACGTACATTTTCAGCGCAAATTTTTTAAGCCTGCTGTTTTTGCAATTGATGGAATTTATCCTGATACTTCACAGGACGCACTTTTAGATCGTTTCTCTATACAGAGTCTTGACAAAAAAAGGTACAGTACGCCTTGTGCATTGATATAAGGTAACACATTTTACGATTAAATGCGAAAATATTGTTAAATATATTAATTATAGGGTTCCAAGATACAGTGCTAGTCTTAATGATTTATTTGCGATACCATTTGCTAATACCAACGTTTTGTTAAAATCACCACTATATTAAATATTAAGTACCTGCAACAGTTTGAGGAGCCTTGATATAACTTCCTGTAGCTTAAATAATGCAAAAAATGTTGTCTTTGTTTTTGATTTTGTTATTTTTAATTTTAACTATATACAATGCCAATGAAAATTTCTGTATTGTTTTTATTTTAAATGTCTTATTACTTTTGTATATCAAAGTTTATATTTTTATTTTAACTTTCATCGCTATACTTTTTATGTTTGACAATTTTTTTACGATCTTTTTATGTATCAACTTTTCCTGTAAATGGGTGCTTATATCCGTTGAATATTTGGCTGCAAATGAATAAATAAATACTAATAGACATTTTATTAATGGCATAACATTAACAAATTATCTTGCATCTACAAAATTTGCCTCGACTAATCTAAAGACTAAAATTTGAGTAAGAAATACTAGCAAAAATAAAAAAGTTGCATTATAATGATTGTATTATATTTGAAAACATTGTTTACCTGATTCGAAGTTCGTTAATTGCCAAAATTTGTATGTAAATTATTTAATACAGATTTTGATTCAGCATTATTTGCATAATCAAACCAATTATGCAGAGGCAATAGCAATAACCCAATGTGCAATTAATGTATTTTTCAACAACAAGCAAACCAGAGTAACAATAAAATATCGTAATAATTAATTAATCATAATATTGCGTATAACTAGTGACAATGTATCAAATTTTAGTCAAATATGTTACTTACTCAAACATTGATGTCGGAGAAAATATAATTTGTTAATAACAATAAATACAGTGGGCCTTGGTCAAAGGTGTATGGAAAGAAATGTATTGTTTCCATTAGTACTACACATTTATTTCAAATAACTCATATTATGTATAGGTATATGATGATTTTATCACAGTATGTCTAATGTTAAATAGTAATATTTAATAACCTGAATTAACAAAAACTTTCTATTAAGTCGGACCTATGCTTTTAAAAAAAGTGTTCAAGTACACACAACGTAAAAAACCTTGGACTCCCCTCAAACCAACTACATTTATAACAGTATATTGTTTTCTGAATCTTTTTTTTTTTTGTGAAAAGAATATGTTCGATAAACTGAGTACTGAGTAGAAAATTAAAAATCAGCAAATGTGTGACATTTTTGACAAAATTGATTAAATCAAAAAGAAGTAACAAAGCAAGTTCTCTACTTTATTAATAGTCGGTGTGACCTCCACCACGTTCCAATAGCATATTGACACGCTTGTGCATTGAGATAATCAAGCGGTTAACGATCTCTTGCGGAATATTGCCGCCACGACTAACTCATCTGCAGTCCGAGGTGGAGGAATGTGATTATGAATGGCTGTAGCAACGAAATTCCAGATTTTTCAATAGGATTCATATCAGGAGAGGGCCAATCAATATAATCTATTGATATGTCCTGCTTCGAGTGTTTCTTGAACCCTTCTTGCGCGATGTGGTCTAGCGTTGTTGTCCATAAACACAAAATGTTCACCTAATTCATTACGTAGGGAGCAGATAATAGGCGTAATAACTTGTTCGTTGTAAATTTGACTGGTTTCTGTGGTGTGCGAATTAATGGGGTGCGACGGTTGAACATTATTCCACCCCAAAACACTACGGTACCCCCTTCATACGGAGCAACTTCACGGGGAAAATGAAGTCGCTGTTGACGACCTGGTTCTCCCCAGACTCTTTGTCGATTATCATCAGTAACCATCCCAATTCTGGTTTCGTCTGTAAATAAGACTCACCGCGACTGGCGTAAAAGCTAACCCCTATGCTCTCGCGCCCACTGGAGACGGGCAGCACGAAGCGTTGGATGTAGAATAGGGACCCGTAATGGTCTTCTAGCATGTAAATTTGCGTTGTGGAGTCGTCTTAGAATAGTAGGTGTCGATATAACACGGCGAAACGTAGCTTGAAAGTGGGCCCTGAGAGCTGAATATGTGCGGTGTCTACGGACATATTGCACCAAATACCGATCCTCCCTTTGATTAGATACTCGAGGACGTCCACTACGTGGTCTGTTTTCCACTGTATTAAATTTTTCATATCTGTGTACTATTCGTTCAACAGATGATCTAGGAATAGCCAACATGTTCGATATCTGATGATTAGAATGTCCTGCATCATGTAAAGCAGTCATTCTTGCTCGGATAAACGCAGGAATTTCACGTCCTGGCATTATAATGTACAAAAATCCAAAGGAACACTTGGCTGAATACACTGCACAAGCTGCTAGAAGCTGTCCAGATTTGTAAAAACATTGGTAATGAAGTAAAGGTTCATGGTCTGCAATTTTTACATGTACTTTTTTACCAGATTAAGAGAAACCATTAGACTTCATCAAATCATTTTATATACAGAGGGTTCAAGATTTTTGGAGTTGTGTGTATTAAGGCGTTGTTTCCAACACTAGAATAGTCAACTTGCTGTAAAAGTTCATTTCTCGTATTCACTTCACCACTGGTATACACTAATGACTATATGCCTCCTCAAATAGAAATTCTACGGATTTAAGTCCAGTCTTCTAGTAGACTGTGAAATCCGTCCATAGCGACATAGGCGCAGTTAAGTTAATCCAAATTAAAGAAAATAAGTTTTCACTATTTAAATTAATAAAATATTTATGCCTACTTAAGAACGTACGTAAGTTATACCAATTTTGACAAAGCAGCTAATGCAGAAAAACTATTTTAT
Source organism: Monochamus alternatus (assembly GCA_037114965.1). Classification (NCBI taxonomy): domain Eukaryota; kingdom Metazoa; phylum Arthropoda; class Insecta; order Coleoptera; family Cerambycidae; genus Monochamus; species Monochamus alternatus. The sequence continues at coordinate 115,076,531 of CM073426.1, forward strand.
ATTTATTTACAACTACACTGATAACAATTATTTGTAATACTATACGGTGGATTGTTGGTTATTTATTGCCTAGGTAAATAGTGTAAAATAACACCAGAATGTAATGAAAACTTACTGTTTGTCTAAGGTATTATTACTAATTCTAAAATTTGTTTGTATTATTATCTCGAGTCTTATTAACCACACTATATATTTTTCATGAAAGATTTTTTTATCTTTTCAATTTTATTATATTGTTACGTTTCTCAACCTACCTTATAATATGGATGAGAAATTAATATCACCTTTGCATTCGTACTAACATTGTCCCTTGCAGAATTACTGCCACAGTTTACTACCATACAATAATTAGGCATTTTATAATACAAATAACACTCAAATATTTAATAATAAATTGGAATAAATATAAGGTTATACTTTTGTTTCACCTCAAAACAACGACCTTGAAAATCGTAACGTCACGTGCAGATGCCCTATAACGAAAGTAAATATTTATATGGCAAGTTTGGGATAAGCGTTCAAACCTTACATCTAAAAATTCTGTTGATATTGACCGACTCAATGACAAATACAAAAATTATTAAAAATAGATACAAAAATATTTTCTAGATAATATATTAGTCTGTAAAATGTTTCGGAGGCACAGTTAAATCATTATGTGGCCCTTTACTGCCTTCGTAAGCCTTTAGTTTAGAAAATATTCTTTCCAAATGTATTCAGATCGACTCGAGAATCAATCGAAATAATTCGTGGTTTTGGGTATTAATGAGATATTTCCTTATTTGATGAGGTATTTTATTTGGGAAAATAAGGTATTTACAGGTAATATTTTTTTAAAATGGTATTTCGTTGTATAAATTTCAAGCAGTGGTTTACCTCTCGGTATCAGTGCATTGTTATTCCTAAGGGATTTAAAGGTACTGGAATTTGTTAAAATTAAATTAAAAGATGGTTACATTTTCAAAGATACTTCAATAAACGATTACAAGATCCGCACACCCTGTTCATCGCCAACATAGTGATATAATCAATAACATTCAAACTTCTGATTGCCAAGTGATTCCCTCCATTTAATTTGCCTTCTAGCGATCGCCTGCTATCTGTATCTGCTCTGGGTGTCGCGTACGACACGGGAAAGGAGACAAATGACATAAAAATGGCGAGAGGACTCGCCCTTATCTTGAATGTGTCAAGCGTGCCGTGGAAATAAGCGAAAATGTTTTAATCATTGCCAAGGAACGTCGATACCGCACAATCAATACGTCTTCCATTCGGTATCAGTTGCATTTAATAACCATTCATTGAGCGAAGAGGAGGCAGCGTATCTAACGGGTTATAATATGGATAGATAGGTAGGACAAGTCGTATTTTATCTGAAATAGAAAAGGGAAAACACGGCTCATAACATATACAATCAATTCTTAATTTCGAATAAGTACGTACACATATAATTCAAATAGAAAAATAGAAAATTAAGTAATCTATATCTATATTCAACCGGTATCAATCACATTTATCCAAGCTAACATTCTTCCACCCTACCATACCCGCAGTGAGGGTGCCAATCCTCTCTACGAATATAGCTTAGGGTTGTTCCAAATAAATAGTTTTATACGGCCACGATACCGTCACTAGATTACATGCACTGATAATAGGCGCATGCGTCAAGTTTGTACCATGCATGGAATCGCAAATGTTTGGAACGTTTACGTGACCGAAAAATGAGTGGAGACAAACATAATATAACCAGCTTGAATTTAACTTTGAAGTTGTAAACAACCTCATATGTAAGTCATTATTTAAAATTAAAAACTAGACTCATGGATGGACATTTTAAAATTCAATTTACTATTTATCAATCAAAAAAACGACTAAATAGAACAGCTTTACTGTCAAATTTAAACGAGATTACTCAGTGTGCATGTCTATACAAACAGTTCACAAGTAGTTCCTACACATGAATATGTACTGATATTATCGCCGTGGTACGGTTCAATGCTCGTCCCAAAGATATTTGGAACGCTAACGAAATCGTACATTGTACGGTTTTCTATACATTTGGAACGAACCTATTATATTCGGTCTACCGGCAGCGGGACGCGAACCCACACCGATCTAGTCACCTCGATTCAAGTGCCTTAAACCGCGCGACCACCGATCCAAATTGAAAACATACTCAATATTTTAACTCACTGAATCCACTTTACTACCAAGTACTTCACTTACACTTGTTATTTAGAATATAAGCAGTTTTTCTAAAAGCTGATAATGCATTTTCCTATTTTACATAAGGAATCTTTGTACTCTCTGTACTTCACATTCCATATCCCATAATACTCTCTAGAAATGTAAAAATCGTGCAAGTGTAAGTTTCACGTATACTTTGAGAACATAAAAGATAGCCTCTTCCGACTTAAAAGATTTACCAAACGTCCCGCTTTTCAAACATAATAGAGCAAAATGAAACGGAGTTAGGTGAGTGAGTCGTCTTTTATGTGTTTTCCTCACTCCCTACTCAACACTAACTGCGGACATTTTGTGTTTTTGCAAATGAATTGACTTCCGAGCAAATTACATATTTCGTCTGAAGCAAAAGCTTTGTGAAGCACCAAACACGTAATGTAAGTGTTCCGCAAAAGGAGCATTTATTTAGAAATTACACGACGGTAATATTTCACTTTTACATTTTACGATAAGAATTGCATGGCATGCAAAACAGTAATTTGGCGCGTTTTAGCTGCACCTTTCTAGACAATTGATAGAACGTACAAGGTGTCTCAAACTCGATAGTATGAGCCTACTATGACGATAAAAAAAATAAAATAAATAAAATTTGGAGCACGTGGTTTTAAATGAGATGAGATTTTCAATCGAAAGTATTACCTCTGGAATTTGATATAAACGACTAATGACGTTATCAATTATATGTTTTCCAGAAACATACCTAAATTGTTTTCCTGCTGAAAAGCTCTCTTTTTTCTAATAAACTTTTATTACATAATTTTTTCTGTATTACCTACCCGTTTAAAAGCTGTAAACAATATCGTCCTAAAATAAATACCACCTAAAACTCACATTAGCAGTAGAAGGATCAAGTAGTCGTTGAAAAATAATTGAATGTTTACAGTTTAAACTGTATAAATGTCATTAAGAAGAATGAAAAATATTAAACTGTATAATTCTTTGATACAATTAAAACGAAAGGTGATGACTAAACTTAAAAATTAAGCAAACACCCTCATACTACATACATATTACAATCTACTCTCTATATGACCTCTTCTCATGTCAAGACACATCCAATCTTTGCCTGACTTCTTTGTAGGCTGTGTTTATTAACACTTCGCGGTTTAACTTATTACAAACGTTTAATTTTTTCTTTAAAATGATTAATATCTCGCAAAGATGTTTTGTTAACCTTATTTTTTAAAACCCCTCATAAAAAAACAAGAGTTGTTAAATCTGGTGACTTTCTACGCCACTGAATAGATACGATAATTTCAATTCATTTTTCTGGGAAAGTGTTACCTAAATATTGCTGCACAATCTTGGACTTGTGGGGAGTGGAGCTCCGTCGTGTTGAAACCATAGCTTTCTCCTTAACTGCAAAGGCACCCTCCAGAAGTGCAGGAAGTTTTTATTGTAGAAAATTTAGGTAACTCACGCTGTTCAATGTATGTTCATAAAAATAAGGCCCAATTAAATGCTTACCGATGATGCCGCACCATACATTTACTCCAAAATTGCTTGAGACTAGATTTATAATGTGGGGATTTTCAATGGACCAGTAGTGTTCGTTGCAGCTGTTTGACAAGCCATTTCTGACAAACCGACTCGTCCGTCCAAAGAACGTGCCGAAACAGATTCTGATCAACAGTTTCTACATTTACTACTATTTAAGCTATAAAATTAAGTCTGTTTTCTATGTGGCACTCAGGCAACTACTCCAAATTGTGAATTTTGTAGTCATGATACTCATTGGTGTTGAAAATTCGTTCAACGGTTGATTTATCCTAATTCAATTCCCGGCTAGCGTACCGTATAGAATTCTATGAATTTTGTTCGATATACTATAACAGTCTAGCTGTATTAACATTGTTTCTTACCCTCCCAAGGGAGTTTACATTATGGAGAACGTTTTTCATGCAAAACAAAAGATAACATTGAAATTATTTATTGACATTTAAATTAAATGTTACATTTGTACAATTTTCAAAATTAATATTAGAAGGAATATTACTTTCGCTTACAGTTACAGTTTTTGTGATTGCGCTACTACCTACTAAAACCTGATTAGCAATTCTGGTCTTATTTTCAATGGAGTTCTCGACATAACCCTCAGCGACTGTCGTTGATTTCCAACCAGCATGACGCTTTATTGGCGTGATATCCACATCAGCATCTGCCAGTAATGTCGCTGAAGACCTTCGTAAGCAGTGATCAGTATAACATGCAGCATCAGGTAATTTTAAATACGATTCTACTACACTCGGAATTTTTCCCATGGTATTCTTGCCAACTGGCTGCGAACTACATTTTCCTACTTTGTAGTACAAAAAAGGCGCTTATGCTTGACGTGGGGAGGACGAAGGGACAGATATTTTCGAAACAATTCAAGCATATTTCCCACATCGGTAACCAGAAAGGTTCGTGGAATCTTTGTCTTAGTGTTTGGAATTTTTACAATCAAGGAAGAGTCTACATCCGCAATATCATCTATAGTTAAATTGACTAGTTCATCAGTTCGACAAGCTCCGGCAATCCCCAGAATTAATCCAACATATAAAAAATCAAAATACTTAATAATTGAAATACCTAACAACAAAAGTAATCTTACCTTAATCATTAAGAATTCGTTGTCATCTGCACTTGATAGAAAACGGTCGATTTCACCCTTTGTCAATATTTTCGATTTTTTCGCTATATATCCGTCACCGGTTCTTTTGAAAAATGCGATCAGTTTGACGAATTTGCTTATTTATATGTTGTCGTAAATTATCAAGCGTGACTTAACCATAGAATCTTGCGCCCATAATGTGGAAGACTTGTAATTCTTTGCATTTTCACTGAAGTATGCCAACAAAACATTCTCGCTGTATAGTTGAACATTTTTCCCGGCGCACCACTTTTTGAACCGATTGTAGGCTATATCGTATAAAGATCTTGACTTCGTAGGCAGCAAATTGCTTATTGCAATATTTGCAGCCTCCACAATCTCTTCCGACTCACAATTATTCATTGTGCACTAAACAAACTTTAAACTAAACCAAACTAGCACCTTAATTTGACAATTCTTTTTGTTTGTTTATTTTGTAGTTATGACAATAACTCATCGACTGCTAAATAAATGCTCAAATTCGAATACAATAATTCTGGTGCTACTTACTTCATAATGACAAAATATGTGTTTTTAAGTTAATGAGACCGTGGAAAAAATAGTATATACCATTCGGGAGAGATGCTATTTTGTCCTCGGTATGTTGTAGCCCTCGGGCTTCAAATTGCACCTCTGCCAAAATAACGCATTTCTCTCCCTTATGGTATAATGTACTATTTCAGTTCGTCGCAAGGCCGCCTCCAATCTTGTGAAAGCTCTACAATCAGGAATAAGACGCTCTGGATACCTTTCTCGATATAACTCTACAGCTATTCTTGAGTTTTTTTTACGACTCGGCGTAAATTAGCATCACATCAACTTTTTCTTAATGAGAAAACATTTTGTAAGCGCAAAAGTTATACGTTTGACGTTCATATTGAGTAATGATAAGAATTTTGTAAAATTTATGCATTTTAAACAACGAACATTGTGAATCACTCTGTATAATCCTGTGGAGCAGTGTATTTTATTTGCTGTCAGTTTTTAAAAAACTTATGGACTTTACTGATTTCTTTTCTGTTTACATATCAAAATATATTCAATATGACACCTATTTTAAAACTCGGGTACGGACTTTTAACAGGGTCGCGTCACGTTTCTGCTAGAAAAATCCGACGACACACTAATCCGGAAAGTTTCCCCGAACCGAATACCGGAAACTTGGTGCAGCATGTATTCCGCTTGGCTGAAGTTTTGCACATTGCCCTGAGCAGGTTCACTCGGCGACAGACTCCGCGCTGCTGGTATTATTTTGTAGCAATGTAGTTAATGCCAGCTGCGTTTTAATGCACAGTCTTGGTAGCTTACTGTACCGATATCGACGTTTTGGAATAGCGAATTTGAGCTTAAGACTTCCTTCGATTTAAATCTAGGTCATCTGTGACATAAAATGAAATCATTTTTAGGGTAAGAGCACTTAAAGGGTACTATTATTATTATTTATTTAATGACTGTACTAACAGGACAATAACATTAGACTGTTCTTAAGCAACTAAAACCCTCCGCAGCCTTTATAGTTTTATCAGAAAAAAATAGTTATTTATAGTACAAGTGGAATATAGGCATTATTATACATGAGCGAGACAATTTCACGAATTTAATAAAAAAATGCCGTGATCCCACGTGTACTATATCAAATTTTATTTAGAACTGCAAAAAACTTTATCTACAACTACCTTAAATTGAGAAAAATCCAAAATCAGATCCAGTTTGTAAATTTTGATTCAAAATCAAGAAGCGATGGCATTATTATGGTAACCTGTTAAACTTGTTACAAACAAAATTTAGTTTTCGTTTTTACATTTTCTTGTGAAAATGGTGGTGTCGATTGAAATAATGAGTGATTCAGAAACAGAAAACTCATTTTTACAAGATACCAATGACACAAAATTTTTGCTAACAAAGATAAGAACAAGAAAATATTTGCTATTTGAAATTCATAAACGCATAATTTAAGGTTACCTTAATTATTAGACTTGGACGTGCATGCACAATGGATAAGTTAACTAATTTGCTATTAGAAAACGTAAAAAATTAAGGAAACATTTTTCATATCTTCGTACTGGATTCGAAAACCAAAGTTTGCCGAGAATTCTTTATCACTGCCGGAAGAATTGAAAATGTGAATATGGTCCAAGTAATACGAAAATAGCTCGCCCTGCGTCCTAGTCATGTGTTACAGAGGTGGTAAATGTATTAAACTTCCTGTTGGTATAAATACTTTCAGTGTAATGTCAAAGAAGATTGCTTTTTTTTCTCAATTTATCACAGCCAAAACAATATACAGGGCATTGTTTTTGACGATCATCTACCTCACTTCTAACCAACACAGGAGCAGACCTAACTATAAAACGGCATGGTGGTTGGAAGTCTAACACCGTGTGTGAAGGCTATATTGATACGTGTTTTGAAAATAAGAAAAAAATTGCCACAGAAATTCTTGGACGAGAGATTGCCGTCATTGAACCTATTTTAAGTGCTTACATAGAAAATTTGAGCATTGTTAATACAAATACAGACCTGGGGGCCAATTTTTGACCATTCGCAACTATAGAAAATCTTCATAAATGTGCGAAGTGTACGAAATCCAATTTTTAAGTATTCGCATCTTTGCGTATGCCCACATTTTTATACGTTTCACTGCGAGCGGCGAGAAACTCGCCGATGTCAGGTTGCGTATGCGTTGGGGAGCCTACATTTGAAGTAATATCGACTGTTATTATTTTCTTTCATCTGTCTTAGTTGTTCAGTGTTGTGTGTTAACTTTGTGGTTTCTTGTCGTGATAAATATAAATCATTAAATATGGAAGAATTAATGAATGTGCTTGAAATACGTAATTTGGAAACAGCAGAGCAACAAAATTTTTATTATAGGTGATTCAGGGTATCCCCTGAGAACTTGGTTGTTAACCCCTTTCAATTAAGTTGAACCAAATACTACACAATACCGCTACAACACTATCCATAACTCCATCGCACTGCACTACACACCCGACATTGTCTGTAGAATTATAAATGCCTGTGTGGTTCTTCGTAATATGCGTGTTGAGTACAATGTCTCCGCACCAGATATTGAAGATCAAGATGTAGATTATGGCACATTAGATCGCCATATTGAAGAAGAAGAAGTAGTTAGACGGATCAACCCTGAATTAGCAGACGGCAGGAGAGCAAGTATGAAACTTGTTAGACACTTATAGCAGGGCCAACAAAATTTCCCAATCGTTCTTGGCGTCCTTCATTGTATAGGTTTGCCTTTGTTTACCGCTAATTAATTGCGGCTGCTTTTTTACATACTCCACGAGCAATTTTTTCTGCTTATCTGATGCATTCGCACTTCATTTCTTCTTGTTTTCCGACATTTATTACGCTTCACTAATTCTCAAAATAATAAATTTGTCACTGTCAAAAGCCGACAGTTTACACAACTACTTCATAAACTAATATTATATTAATTTGCCGTTTTCAACCTGATCAACCATGCGTAATGTTGCGAATGTCTAACTCAGACGTCTTTTGACTTGCGCACATCATCCAAACATTGGTACAAAGGAAAGTATACGTTTCATATCATGCGCATCTTAAGCATACGCAAATAAGCATACATTCCCAAAAATTGGCCCCCTGCTGCATTCATCTGGTATCAATCTTATGAATTGCCAAAATTGTGTTGTTAATATTTATAACAAATAATTTAATTTAAGCAAAATTATTTATTAATTGTCAAATTGATAAACCTGTTGGTTCTTAATAAAAATAACCATTAAGCAGTGATCTCTGTTTTAATAATTCACTAGTGGGGTAATATGTCACATTATTCCATTATAAAGCAGTTGTAGATAAAAACATTATTTATAACTTTTCAAAATATGCCTAAATATTCTAGAATCACATGTTCCTAAGAATACACATATGTGGCTTTAAAAGTATGCAACAATTAAGTTCCACGTAATACAATAGATCTTCAATAAATTTCAGTTGTCTTTCACTCTTTTTTTTATACAAAGTGTGCCATTTAACGCTCCCTCTGCCAATATCTCGGAAATGAAGAGTTTTATTTTTAGTTCAGGAAACTGAGTTTGTTAGATCCCTCCAATAGCTACAAATTGCAGTTAGAATTGTTAGTTCAAATCTTTCTGTATATATGACATGGCGATACTAAAAAAAGTGTCATTTCTGGAATGTGGAAATGCGTCCATCTGAAAGATCATTAAATTTTGAATAATTTTTATAATATAAAATTTTCGAGACATGTCGACTTTAATATGCAATGTGTGATGTAACAGGAAAATCTATTATTTTATTTAAATCACACTGAAACAAAATATCCGTTTAAACACCACATACAATAAATTCTGAAAAAATGAAATTATCAACTACATAAAAAGTAACAGAAAGAGTTTAAAATAGATAGATGTAGATGTAGTTACTGAAGTAAGTTAAAACAACGATTATAATAAATGTTCGAAATTACGTCCTTCAGCATTAGCTAACATCTAACTAAGAAGAAGATTAACAGTCAATCCACGTATGTATTCTTGCACAGCATTAGTATTGCGGGGGCCCCTCCATCCTGTTGTAGCCATAAATCATTTACCCTATGTTGAGAGGCAATATTATCCAATATATTTTATAGTTAGTTTCTTAGAAAATGTAAATAACGGTTGTCTGTTAATGTTCCGTGGTAAAGATATGGTCCAATTAAATAGCCATTCAACATGCCGCACTAATCATTTACAGAAAACAGTTTGATTTCGTATCAGCGTACCATTATTGTGAAATCTAATTTCAACACTCCATAACATATTAAAAAACATTGTTTTCTTCATATAGCACTGATAATTGAGCTATAAAATCTAATCTCCGTTGCTCATCACGAGCACGCGGTAAATTTTATAGGAGAAATAGCGATTGTCTTACAAAATTCTGCGGCAAGATATCATAGAAGTATTATTTTCGGTTTGAAGTTGCCTTAGAAAAGGTTATTTTAATAATTTGTAACACTCGAACTGTACTCTCACCATTCCTAACAGTTTTAATTCGACGTGATTTAGGTTTAGTAAAACTACGTAATTAAGTAAATTTTGTCATAAACTTACAAATATTTTCCTATCCGGCGGATGCCTCACTGGAAAACGTATAGCATATAATCGTCGTGCCGCAGCAGCATTTCGTTGAGCTTCGCCAAATATTAATACCATTTTTAATTTTAATTATGTAGAATTATTTTAATAATTAGTACTATTAAATTAAAAGACGCAAAGTGTAAAACTGTAATTACTGGAACACTGTCATCTGTCATACATGTTTTATTTTAAACAAATGACATAAGCCACCTATGACTGAATTTTTTAATAATATTTGATAAGATACGGTTCGTCTCTGTACCTTATTAGATTTTTCTGTAGTTGATCTTTTGTTTTTTTTTATATAATTTATTGTTTGTTAGTTAGTATGTGGTGTGAATCAAGCTATTATAACAATATTTTATAAGAATATTTTGTCTGAGTGTGATTTAAATAAAATAATAGATTTTTCTGTTATATTATACATTACATATTGAAGCCGACATGTTTCGAAAACAAGTAAGTATTGGGAAAAGCTTTATATATGACTCAAAATCTAACTATCTTTCAGATGGACCCCAATCCACGTTCCAGGAATCAACAAATTTTTGAGTATCGCCAGGCCATCTATTCAGAAAGATTTGAACTAACAATTCTAACTGAAATTTGAAGCTATTCCGGAACAAAAATAAATTTCTTAATTTCTGAGATGTTGGCAGCGGGATTGTTAAATGCCACATCCTGTATGTTCCTAATTTTATTAACTACAAATTATAAAGTGAGAATGCAGGTACACGCAGTTACCAAAGAGTACGCAAGGTGTCACAGAATATACATGCGTACTCTTTGGGTGCGTACTCTTACGTAGCTAATCGTATCTATGTTGCAGCTGTTACACATCCTCTCCAAGACATGATAGAGCTCTTACTTACACACCAAATTATTAAAGAACAACTAAGTAATTGTAATAACTTTCCAACCAAGTTGAAAATATTAAAATATTCAGATTACAAATAAATTCTGTGTTGTCACTTTGGATATCGTATACGCACCTCTACTTCCAATTCTAGCCAACAGATTCATAAGAACAACAACAACGTAACCACTGCATCAACGTACTACTTTTACAATTTTTGCCAATTACTGAAAAAAAGAAACAAATGCCTACTCTTAAGGGATACTCTTCGACATTCCTACCCTATATTATTTTAATTTTCGAACTCGAAAGCTGATTTCAAACACACATTATAAAAGTGTTACATCATCAGCAAAATACCATATTAGCAGCACGGAAGTAGGCATAGCTTATTAAGAATTCCTACTTTGCAAATACGCGAATAAAACAAATTTACAAGCTCAAGTGTGTAAAGTTACTTAATACTTAATTAAATTGTTCTTATAAAAGTAAACAAAGAGTCTAATTAAATTCATTATAACTTCACAGGTTCTTTAAGTATGCTGCTGATTCAATCACGTTAATAGTAATTTCAATTAAAACTTTCTCTAAAAAGATTTAATGAAGCAAAACGAAATAAATTATTACCTATTGCTCATTGTACGGAATTGAAACCTTCTTCAAATACTACAAATGCCGTAAGAGAACGAAAACTTATACCAAAAGAAACCGAAAATATGTATTTAACATAAATCGTTATGGGTATTCGTTAACGTTCTTTATATGAAATCATTTCAATATTTTTTACTAATTTTATGAAGAAATTCTAATTTCTTTAGTATTTTAGTATAAGAATTGTTTTTAGTGTATTGTAAATCATTATTAAAAATTGTCAAAGATACAGTAGCAGAAGAGCTCATCATATGAAAACGTTGCTTCTTACCTTCAAACACATATAAAGTTTTCGTTTAGTTTCAAACTTGCGAATATATAAAGAGATTTGATTTTGAGAAATAAATTACGTTATCCGGAGTTCAAAGGTGCAGGTCAGGGCTAACTATGTGAATAAGAAAATTTATCCTCAAAAGGGATGCCTGATAAGAATACTTTTATTAAAATGTTTGAAGTAAGGCACCATCAGGCTTAATTTAGCAAACTTAATCTAGATACCAATACAGTTGTATTTGATGTAGTATGAAAGCTTACTCAAATTACATAAATACATTTTATTTTAATTAGGTACTTGCTTCTTTGACATCCTTAATAACTAAATGGATTTATTATAGAAAATCGAAAAGTACATAAATTGTAGGAAATTGTGTCTATTTTAATTTGCTTTTCAATAAAATGCAGTGAAAACGAGAAAAACCTCAGCATGCAAATCGGTAATAACTTCCAAAATACAGGACGATTCACAATTTATCCAAGGAAAATTGGTAATAGAGACGTCATGAAAAATGGAAAAAATTTTTAAATTAATTGAAATCTTGCAAATGCTGGTGATTCCGAATGGTAAAATCCGATTGCAGTATTAACGTTTTTACGATAGTGTTTACATTAGTTTTTCTAGTGTCAAAAATGGTTTACGTGTACAGCAACTTGGAGTTGATAGATACCGTATTAATTTATAGTGAAATAAGACAAAATGTTTTAGCAGCTTCTCATCTGTACGCAAAATGATTTCCCGGTAGACATATGCCAAATGCAGCTACTTTTACCGCGGTAGTGCAACGCGGGTGTGACACGGGAAATTTGCAGCCGAATCGTGGAAGAGATGGAGGTTCAGGGCGTATTACAGCAGCTGACGAACACATTTTCGAGATTGTTGAAGAAAATTCTCGAATAAGTACACGCTCAACAAGTGCAAGAAATTTCGGAATCAACAGTGTGACGTATCAATTATATCCGTAGCAAGTACAGGGTGTCCAAGCGTTAATACCAAGAGATTATCCCTTACGAATTAAATTTTATGGATGGTTGCAGCAACAAAATGTTCAAAATCCCAAATTTGCAGCTGGTCTATTAGTTGGACAGGGATTGTCGATGTTCTCTTGATTGGATTATTCATATTATCAAATCGAATAGATGGGATTCAGTATCACGAGTTCCTTCGAAATGATCTGCATGAACTTCTGGAAAATGTGTCCTTAGTTGCCCTACTCCGAATGTAGTTTTTGCACGATAGAGCTCCCCCTCATTTTCAATAAAATGTTAGAGAGTACCTTAATGAAGAAAGGATACGATGGATTGGACAAGTAGGACCGGTACCATGACCGCCACGATCTCCTGACTTAGATCCTTTAATCCTCCCCAAAGTCAGGTTTTACACAAGACCAGTTTTAGTACCGTGCAGAAGTACATTTTTAAATTATTTTCAAACTGTCCTTTCTGATTTTTTTATAAAATTGTGTTTGTAAGAGTCCCATGAAAATTCAAAAAAATTTTTTTGAATAAATTCTAGATCACTCAATGTCAAACAAAAATAATAGATGAAAAATACAGTTCTGCTAATTGAAATGGAAATGGTACCAAACAAAAAAACTTCATCTCGGTTGCAGAATACGTTATGCTGAAGCTGCTGTTGTTTTAAGGAAATAAACAATGTGTTTTATTATTGAAGGATCCAAGACCATCCAGCCATAAACATATTGAAATCGTCACCTAAAAATTAATCTTTAGTACGATGCTACTATTATACAAATTTATTACAAAATTTCAATATGCGCCAATTTCTGTATCATGCCTATTCATGATTTCTATCTAAACTGCTTCTATCTATATTAAAATGTAAATATCATTAATGAAGAAATTGATGATAATAATATGCCAAATTAAACGTGTTAATTAAATGAATTTCCTTCTACTTCCAGATTCTCCCTCAGCCGGACAGACACAGCGGAGGCGGCGGCCGCCGCCGCCCCCACGGGCTCCAGGAGCAACTCTGGCGACAGCAACACCCCGGGCTTCCCCAAGGTGGTCCCGACTCCTGGGGCTAGCGCCCTAGTACAACGCAGACGAAGCACCCTTGAATGCCTCGTACCCGCCCCACCCGTCCGCCGTCCCGGCTCCTTCAGGCAGAGGTCCCCCAAGGCCACTCCGGAGAGGCCGCCGACGTTCTGCTGCAGGAGACTGAGTTGGCCCGAAATCGACCACCAGGTCCGTTCCGGGTAAGCTGATACAATAATTTTTTGTATATACTGTGTGCATTGTCTGAGCCTTTGACTTCGATAAGGGGTTTATGAATATTCATGAGGTAGAAGAAAAAACAAATATCCGAAAAATATTGAAAAGTCCCAGACGTTATTTTATTTAAATAAAGTACCTACTTCACTTAAAATCATCACTTTTAAGTTGTTACTAGATGGATATTTTAAAAACATGACGTAAATACTAATAGCAACAAACAAGATTTTTCTTTAGAAATTTCTGAATGTAATTAGGAATTGACCTGTATCTTTGTAACACGGGTTATGACGTCAACTCCAACAGCCATTGTTAAATGGACCACCCATAGAGTTATAAGCAGATCCTTATATTCTTTATTAATAAATTGCACCACCACTTGTACCATATTGTGAAGACAAAAAAAATGGCAAATTATCGCGTGAGGTATAATAATATTAATAGAAGGATCGCATCTCTTAAATGATGATGTTGATTATTGTCTCTCGATATACAAATACGCTGGAGAAATTATGGCTAGGATTCGAAACACATAGTAGAACAACAACCGAAGTAATAGTAGATATTAACATTTATAAGAATATGTTAACTTATTTTACTGCGTTAAATATTACTCTTATCACCATCGAACAAGGTGACAGTAGGGCATCCTCAACTCTATGATAATGAATCGAGTAGACACTTTGTGAATTAGAGCACTTGGAAAAGAAAACCTATCTACCATATATACAAGATGCACTAAAAAATACCGGCTGCAGCTTCTCAAAAAAAAAGATTGAAAAAATTAAGAAAATAAAAAAGTAGTTGAATTTGGAATAAGGGATCTAAAACTATTTGCTAGATTCAGATGCTTTGGAACCCATACTATGTTGCAACGCAGGATTTGGACGGATTTAAGTGTATAAAATGCTGAATACTTGTCGGGAAGAACAAGCAAAATGCTGAGTAAGACTTAAAATAGATTTAGAGAATTTTTAGGATAGTAACAGAACCGTGTCGATTGAAGGAGAATTTAGAGGAGAATTCAACCTACTGAGATTTCAATATACCGGGACAGAAGAAAATTTGAAGAAGCCAACTCGGGATAATTAGACGGATACTTAAAAGGTGTGCTATCCATATACAGAGTTTTTCTATATATCTCATGGGTTACAAAATAAATATCGAACCACCAATGACGGGTCACATTTCATATCCTGAACCAATTCTTTTTCCAGATGACGGTGATTTTCATAAAAAATCTTATTCAATCGTTCTTCATCGAATTCAACCATGCGTCTGAGATGAGCGTAAACCAATGTCAAAACGTTCTATCTGTGATTGCACCTTTCCCCATCTTGATGAATCACAAAAAGAAGATGGTATTGAAAATGCTATTTGTTCACTTGACGATCCACTTTGAAAGTCTATAGACAAAAATTATTTCAAAGAAACACTAGAGGCACTGTCTCAGTAAAATGACAGAGTGTCTCAACAGTTTTGTGCATTTCGGAAATAATTTTACTCACACAGGTCAATTTTATTACCTGAACCTGAAGCAACGCACTCGTCATGAGACCAAGAAAGTACCGTTTTAAACAATCATGAATGTGCAGAGAGAGTTTGACGACAGGTTGGATCATTGTCAAGCTGCGGAAGGTCCATTGGATCCATTACACTCGCCATTAAAATCAAATAAAAAGTGCTATTTCAGCAAGAATTGATTATATTAAGGCGCCTATACTCAGCTATTCCGTTGGAAAAGAGACATTCGGTTTATGGTTTTTTCGATTTTTCTCAAAAATTTTCCCAATCAGCCCCAACATGTTGCACATCAAATTAATCAGAAAATACCTAAACTTTTATACAGTGCAATAAGAAAAGGTGGCTGCCATTTAAATAAAACAACGTTAACCCCTCTTTGCCGCCACTGGTTACATTTTTTAAAATTAAACTCCACCAAAGTTCATGCAACAAAAAAAGCAAAGTTGACTTGTCCGAGAGAATTTTTCAAAAACTGCCAGTATCCAAAATGCGCATAACTTTTCAGGTACACTGTATATCATCTTAGCAAAATAATTGTCAAAAATTTGTCACTGCATTTTTAAATTTGAAAAACTGAACACATTTATCAACGTAATGGTATACTATAAACACAAAATTCATTATCGTCTTTCTTTTCCCGTGCATTCATAGTAAATAGTTCTTGGTGTTACATGCACGAAATACTCAATTAAATTAGAGTTTCCGACTTGAATTGAATTGTAACGTGCAATGTGAAATTAATTAATAATTGACATTCTCACTTCACATGCACATGCACGT
Organism: Monochamus alternatus; assembly: GCA_037114965.1. Classification (NCBI taxonomy): domain Eukaryota; kingdom Metazoa; phylum Arthropoda; class Insecta; order Coleoptera; family Cerambycidae; genus Monochamus; species Monochamus alternatus. Next base: position 115,092,855 of record CM073426.1, read on the forward strand.
ACACGGGCCTCCTGTAATATGATTACGTAGAAGAAAGCGTGATTCGACATAACTAAGCCTGTAGTAATAGTGATTTGAATATACAGGGTGATTTATTAATAACACAGGTCCACAAAAAAAAGTGGTGTGTGCTGAGGGTTCCATTACATTTTTTCCCGCTGAACACGAATCAAAATGGGGGGTCGCACGGCAAATTTTAGAGAAAACCCATAAAAACGATAAAAATCACATCAAAAGTTTAAACAGGTCCAAAGAAAAAAAGTCATGTGTGCTGCGAGTTAGACTATATTTTTCTTTTGTATTTTTTCCCGCTGAACACGAATCTGAAGTTAAGATTGAGGGTTACACAACAAATATTTGAGAAAACCTAAAAAAATCGATAAAAATCGCTTTCTCGTAATTTATTCCATATGATACCCTCTAAAACTGAAACAATGAGAAATGCTGTGAATTAGTGAATGTTCACTATTTTAAAGCTATAACTATACCAAGATAGCTGTAAAATAGTAAATATTCACTAATTCACAGCAGTTCTCATTGTTTCAGATTTAGAGAGTATCATATCGAATAAATTACGAGATAGTGATTTTTATCCATTTTTTAGGTTTTCTCAAATATTTGCTGTGTAACGCCCAATTTTAACTTCAGATTCGTGTTCAGCAGGAAAAAATACATGGAAAAAATATAATGGAACCCTCAGCACACACCACTTTTTTTTTGTGGACCTGTGTAATTGTAGTAATTGTACATACGCTAACTGGATAATCCTGGGTTGAATATATGAAGAATTGACACATAACTCTTAGATAAGATATGGCTCCTTACGCAGTTACAGACTGTTTTATTCATATTTGGCATAAAAATTAGATACTTTGGAACATATTAAGAAATGCTATTGTTTATGGCTACTACAGGGGATAGAGGGTCATTTTTCCATACCTAATTGGCGGATTTTTTATTTTGGTACAATTTTTCAATTCTTCAATACTTTCTATGCAATTAACCTACTATTCTTTCAGAGCAGTAAATTCATTATTTCTTAAGATTTTTAAAGTTAACCTAACCTAACCTAACCTAACCTAACCTAACCTGCCCTAACCTAGCCTAACTGGCGGAATTTTTATTTTGGTACAATTTTTCAATTCTTCAATACTTTCTATACAATTAACCTACTATTCTTTCAGAGCAGTAAATTAATTATTTCTTGAGATTTTTAAAGTTAACCTAACCTAACCTAACCTAACTGGCGGAATTTTTATTTTGGTACAATTTTTCAATTCTTCAATACTTTTTATGCAATTAACCTAGTATTCTTTCAGAGCAGTAAATTCATTATTTCTTGAGATTTTTAAAGTTAACATAGGGCTGCACAATCATTTTTATTTTATTAAGTAATTTATTTGTCATATTATTATTATAAAAGTCAGTGTCTTCTGTTGGGTTTGCATTGCATTAGCTGAATTAGGTGTTACAGTTGAGTTTATTAGAAAAAATCAGTAAACAATTCAGAAAATCGTTTAGCAAAAGAATAGACAAATGTATTGAAGGAAATGTCAGACACATTGAACATTTGTTGTAGAGTCACATGTTTTTTAAATTATTATTTTTTTATTGGAATATCTGGTGCAGCACAGAAATTGTTAGTCTATCTGCTAGTACAATATTAAATGAAACGAACATTTATTTCTAAAATGTTTTTGATTTATCACTATGTAGTTCTGTTTATTGTTATTAAATTTATTATTGATATTAAATTGTTCACTGATTTTTACTAATAAACTCAACTGTACTCAACTGGAAGTATCGAACAGGGTTAAACTAATGGTCAAATATTTTATCTAAGCGTTATGTGTGAATTCTTCATATTTTCAACCCAGGATTACCCAGTGAGCGTATGTACAATTAATAGTGAATCACCCTGTATACGTCATAACTATTAACATAAATCAATTTTGTAATCTAGTAATCAGTTATTAAGAATGTCATAAAAATGATAGCTTCAATTCAATGTTAGTATACTAACTATTCGTAACTCTTTAAAGAAGTATTACTCATGTTCCATAAAGTTAACACTGCAGTATTAAAGCATGTAATTTCTCTTAAATAACAACAAAACTGACAGTGCATTTTGTCACATTGTGCATTGTGGTCTCCGGTACACCCAAAGTATAAAGGTAACGTTTTCCTGCTCTTAATTTAACTTCATGCAGTCTTTAGAGAGTTGTTCCCGTCTCGAATACAACGGTAATAACTTCTTCAGTTCTTAACAAGTGCTGTAAATTTACTCTCGTATGCAGCAATGTAAACCACGAGTCATGAAGTTCGTAATTAGGTATGCATTGTGTAGGAAAACATGCATTTCCTGGCAACATTTTCAGTTATAAGGACCCAAATCATTTATCTTATGCTTACTTTGCTAATGACTAACAAATGCTGCAAGATGTATCTCAGACTAGTACTAGTATAATAGTAGTAATTGCACTGAGAAAAGCTTGATGTCAACTTTTTGATTGTTGCCGCAAGAGCATTTTTCTTGAAATAAAACAAATTAAAATAAAATTACGCTATTTGAACTAACAAAAAAAAACTGTTAACGACTTAACTGCTTAATTCAACGATTTCTCATGTTTGATGTTAAATCAACCTCATAATTTGTTCCATCTATGCGTTATTCTTATTTATTTTTTTTTTTTGTTTATGTATAACTTCTGATGATTTAATTCATTGATTTTTCTTAATTGTTTTGATTTGCATTATTGTTTAACATAAAATTACACAAATATTAAATTAACTATTATTTTTGTTTGACTTAATGGTGTCAAATTAAATTAAATATTTCTAATTCATTCTTTCCAACCAAAAAAATTTCAAAGTGTAAACTATTTTAGTTTAACACTATGAGAGGTTGATTGAAATATCTTTCCTTTTACTTGAAAATATTTTTTGCTGGCCAATGAAAGCCATTGCCGTTATTTGTATTGCACGTGTTCCATCCGACATTAAGTAGCTAATGACCGCTAGATGTAGATTGTTACACTTCGCGTATCCTGTTGAACGCCAGAAGATAAACCTTTACCGACGGAGTTTGACAGGACAGGTGGAGATGGACATCCTTAGTAGAACCGCAATCGAGACTGAGCGGAAAAAGGGACCTGGGAGACCACCTCTACAAGGCGTCTGGCTGTCCGGTCCTACAGCACAATAATGTGTAATTTATCTAGCAAAAAATATTGGCGTACACTATAACGTTTAAAAACACAAAATTGAACGTTTCCGAACGTTAGAATATGATGTTTATATAAAACAGTTTTTGCAATCGTAATTGCTGTTTAAAATCTTTATTTCAATTAATAGAATCGACATCGTAGATTGGATAGATACATTTTTAGATTCTTGTAACCTTTTACTTCAAACTAAAATAATAATGGAATATTTTTAAAAGGTTAAGTGAAGTTTGATATGACTTGATGCCCTTTAAATAAAGTATGTATATGTATATTTACAATAGAAATGTAATATTTATTTTGTCAGCTAATGTTCGCTTAAATATTTCCTTTTCTTATATTTGCAAGCTCACCATAGAAGTATTTCTCGTCTCGAAAGACTTTTTTTTAATATTGTCGTCTTGCTTTGGTCTTGTCTTGCATCGACCCAAACATGTATCTTAAACTCACGTTGTCTGGGAGTTGCATAAGGGTTTGCATCGGAATATTCATGAAAGCTGTGAACATTTATAATTCTTCTACGAATGAAACAAGTCTCATCAGAGAAAAATATTTTCTTGTGAAAATTAATAGGTATCCTAATGCAAGATGAACTCACAAAAGGTCACTCGTCGATCCTAATCTTGAGGTAATAGCTCTTGAATTTTATATGGATGTAATATATTACGTTTAAGAATTCGGTGTACAGAAGTTCTTGATAATCCAGTTTCTCGAAATAAACGCTTACCCACTTATTTGCCGTTCACCTTCAACCGTTTGCAAAATATTTTCTTCATGTTGTACCCCTAATACATTAGAGAATGTTTCTCTATGGTATCATTTTAGAGGTGACTCATCCCACTACCTTGTGTGTTTCAATTGAGTTGAACTCAAAAAAGACAATAATAAACCTAAATCATGTACCAATTTTGTTTATTCCAAGTTAAAGCAATTCAGGAATTATAATTTTTTTTCTGAATATTTGGCACCACTTTTTTTGCTGTATTAGAAAGGGATTTTAACGCTAATATAAATCAAATCTCCTAGAATTCCTATCAATGAAGTCGTATGTATGTTCTCTGATACCAGACATCTAGGTATGCTAATGAACAATTCCACAGACAAAGCTCTATTCAATAATTATCTAAATACATTAATCTATCTAAATTTACTAACCTGCTTTAATGAAACACTCTATAAATATATGACATTACTTTTGGCAGTGGGAACACAATTCAACCACAATAGATGAGATCTGACCTATTTCTGCATTTTTAGGATTGCTTCTTCAGGTGGCCTCCTTTAAGTTGAATCAAATATCTAACTATAAAAATTATTATAAAAATTAAAATTATTTAAAGTTAAATATCGACAATGACAAAGTAGTTAGTTTCACACAATATTATTAATACCTAAAAATATATAAAAACTTTTACATAAAGGGGTGAACATTATTCAAGTAGGTATTGTCATATTTAATTCATTGACAGGCTGTCACTTTTGTCATTGTCGATATTTAACTTCAAATAATTTTAATTTTTATAATAATTTTTATAGTTAGATATTTGATTCAACTTAAAGGAGACTTGAAGAAGCAATCCTAAAAATGCAGAAATAGGTCAGATCTCATCTATTGTGGTTGAATTGTCGTGTTCCCACTGTCAAAAGCGATGTTAGATATTTATAGAGTGTTTCATTAAAGCAGGTTAGTAAATTTAGATAGATTAATGTATTTAGATAATTATAGAATAGAGCTTTGTCTGTGAAATTGTTCATTAGCATACCTAGATATTTGGTATCAGAGAACATACATATCACTTCATTGATAGGCATTGTAGGAAGTTTGATTTATATTAGCTTAAAATCCCTTTCTAATACAGTAAAAAATGTTACATAAGGAATATACGGGTAGATATTGTGAGTGTAATTCAACGCTGGTTGGGGTTTTTGTCCACAGAGTAGTTATTTTCACACAATATTATTAATACATAAAAATATATAAAAATATTTGGCACCACTTTGAAGACCTATAATTCCGCCTTTGTGCAACTGTGTATATTGGTATGTTTGGTTAAATTGTAATATTTTGGAAACCCCTATATATAAAGTACAATTATTTTCGGAAGACGCAGTGGGCAATAAAACGTTGGTGAAGCCCGACATATACTTCTGAGCCCTTTCCACTTGTTTGTAATATACCTGAGTACCGACATACCTGCACTACTTAATCTTTCCACCGCACATGCATTCCTAAAGACGTCCTTCCAGCATAATTTGGGATGGCCCGCTAGCTACCACCCAATTATACCTATTATAAGCAGGTATAAGTTGAAATGAAATAAATGTGACATTTCGTCTCACCAACGTTTTATTGCCCACTTCGCCTTCTGAAAACGATTGTTCTATACCTGCTCTCTATAACGCCCTGTATAACCAAAAACATAAAAGACTTATATAAATAGGGAATTATTAGTGAAAGATATTATTGTAATAAATAAATTCAAACGGGATCGTGACTCATTTTGAATTATACAATACCTTGAAAGATGAATATGTTACGGCACCACCTAATCTAACTATAATGAATTTTGTAACAATAACTTACAAGCTTAATTAAACATTAACGAAGGAGCGTCGACGAATGGCAATATTTCTATTGACGTCTCCTTATATCCAATTTACTGTAGCAGCATATTCTCCCTTGCTAGGATTAAGGGCTTAGGAACACACGATGAATCATTGATAATAGGACTGCTCTCACAGATCCCACCCTTGAATGTTATTTGTTACATTTCCGATGCCTTGTTTCTAAGTTAAAGTGTTTAATGCTTATACTAATTTGATATGCTACTACATAATTATCGAAGATGTTCTGTTGAAGTTCGGAAGTTCTGAATAGTAGGGACAATAATCAATCAACATCTAAGCTCCTGTTTTGGAGATATCCGAGGGAAGTATAGAGATTCGGAAAATGTAAACGTTTCCTCTGTCTACAAAAAGGGAGAGAAAAAATGAACTCTTGTGTTAAAGCAATCAGACAGAGAAAGAAAACACATTTTATTTAAAAGTTACCCAATAGTAAGTTATGTAGATGATGTGGTCATAATTGCAGGATATAGTAACGGATTAGAAAAGGTAACTAAAAGAACTTGTGGAAAATAGAACATATTCTAAGGTATTCTTGTTCGAATAATACATACCCAGTTTTTTTATCAAGAATTAACCATTAATTGAGTAGAAAAATATTTGCATATCAATTCTCGTTTTCCACCTCTTCTACGTACATAAAACTCATGACCCATTCAGTAGAGAGCTTTTCTATGTCCGATGAATTGGAGGAAATGACATCCTGTTATCCCCCTTTCTATTTTCATAAGGCTTATGTCAATACTCTGACCGCTTCAATTAGGTGAGGGCCCTTTCGACTGCCGCCAGGAAATTCGTATATCTGGATCTCCATAGCGGTCTCGTGTTTAAAATGCTTTATCTCCAGGGAGACATTTCCTGTCCCGGGGGCTGCACCAGCTATTTCCACCTAAATATCATAAACCTGCGCTCCTTTTGCACGAGTCAGGGCTGTCCATAACATAAAATGAGATAATCTGACTTTAAGTAACACTGTAAATGTATTTTCATACAACTCCTTATGAAAGGACATAACAGTGCACAACAGTTGACCACAGTAGTGAGTTAGGAAAAAATAACGCAAAGCTGTCACTGTCACATCTTTGTTATACAATACGATATATATAAATTTCTGTATACGGACGCAACATGCGATGCATTTTGAAGGTTACGATTTGCCGAAATAGGCGGTGCCAAATAAATGCAGAGGCATCTAGCAAATTACTCGTAATTGGCTGCCTCTTACGCGTTGTTTCGATATAAATATTATAAACACGTCAGTTACGTCAAAGCTAGTTAGTTAATTATACAGGATGTTCCAGGATGATGGTCAAATATTTTACCAGTGTATTCCACAAGCGATTTTAGGGGGGGGATTTTCATATAAAATTTTTCAATTTGGGTCCTCCCTGTTGAGATATTCGAGTCTCAAAATGGCGGAAAAAAAGAGTTTTTCTATTTTTCTTTAAAAACGGTTACACTTAGAAATTTCAATTTTGGTACACATTATCAGCTAGTCAAAAGCTATTTTGTGGTGGTATCTATTCCTTGGCTCATGTTTCTGGAGGGTGGGAATAAGCAACCCCTAGATTTATTTCTTTCAGAACTTTATCCTGCAACGGCCAATTCCAACAAAACTTTTTTTTTTAATACTACATATAATTTTACTACTTTTTTCTATTTCGTAAATTTTTCATACAACCAACAGTTTGCGCAGAAAAAAATAAAAATAGTTTTCCTTACTCTAAACATCTTTTCGTCAACGGTTACTGATAACCGCAGTAGGTGGTTGCTATGTTGGTATTTCTCTGTTGTTTTGTCAAACAAATCAGTCTTGACTTCCTGACTTTTCCGTACAAATATTAGCAAATAAATTGACGGAATATGCATACGGCAGGATTGGCAACAGTTACAGAAATACCTTTGCTTAAAAATATTTGCAAAAACTGTCAATTATAGACCTAATGGTGATTTTTTTGATAAAACAACAGAGAAACATCAACATAGTAACCGCCTATTGCGGTTATCAGCAACCGGTGACGAAAAGATATTTAGAGTAAGAAAAACTATTTTTTCGGCTATTGCAGGAAAAAGCTCTGAAAGAAATAAATATAAGGGTTGCTTATTCCCGCCCTCCAGAAACATGAGCTAAGGAACAGACGCCACCATAAAATAGCTTTTAACTAGCTGATAATGTGTACAAAAATTGAAATTTCTAAGTGCAACCGTTTTTAAGGAAAAATAAAAAAACTAATTTTTCCCGCCATTTTGAGACTCATATATCTCAACAGGAAAAACCGAAATTGAAAAATTTCATATGAAGATCCCCCCCTGAAATGGCTTGTGGAATACACTGGTAAAATATTGGACCATCATTCTGGAACACCTTGTATAACGAAATTAACAAGCCTTTAATCCACGAGAAAAATGGACACTCGAGGCGCAGCGAGAGGATGAATTTTCAGAATGTAATTCATCGTTTTATCCACGCCCGCGGTCAAAATCAGTCAATTAAGAGAGTGAAAGTCGTGGGAGAGCAGGTGAAAAATTATAGTTTTGAAAAACATTTGACAAATTTATTTTAATCAAGAATATTGATTGTCCGCTGAATACTAGAAAGTCTAGAAAAAAATTGCAAAGTCTATACAAAAAATAAGTAAGAATGCTGAGAATTTCTTCATTCCGGCTGAAATCCAGCAATAAGTCTAGGAAGCAACATAACGTCTGTTACCAGCGAAAAGCAAAAGTTTGTACGAGAAGGAATTGGTCGAATTCGATAAGTGGCGAAAAAAGGGGCATAGAGGAAGGAGCAATTACAGAAGACGTGCTACTATACATACTACTTTTTCAATGTGTAGAAACGGTTTACTGCCTTTTCGATGTGGACAAAATATTCCATGCTAAACTTACTTCATATTTGAAAGTAGAACCAAGAAATTATAAACCAAAAAAGGCAAAGATACTGGAGAGAAACCAAATCGAAGTATTTTTTAAAAAAGCACTGGATGAGAAATATTTACAAGTTAACGTAGAAAATACTCGTTACAGGTTGCAACGATCATGGGGATCACAGGTGCTTGTCGACAGTTACCTATACGCCCTCATTCCGGATACGAAAACAAATATTTCAATAAGTTCATGTTCATGAAAAAAATTTTACAGTCGATGCTGTAGGAATGTGTGGAAAATACATTTATCTGCGACCTAAAAATGCCGGTGGGAGATTTTTCTTGCGATATGTGGTTGGAAAATGTACTACACAACATGTAGGCATCAACACAATTTCGAAAACGTTTTCAAACATAGCTGCATTTCTTGAGCTTCCTGATTCAGAAAATTTTGCCAAACATGGAATGAGGCGTTCTTTGGCAATATTACTGGCCAATATGGGGGTGATATTACCACTGTGAAGCGTCATGGTGGTTGAAAATTGACTACAGTAGCGGAAAGTTATATTGAAAATTCACTGCTCAACAAGATGGCAATTGCTGAAAAAATTCAGGTCCTACCTGGCGAAGTTGTGGGCTCCAGTCCTTCACAAACTCCTTATCGAGTGAATTTAAATAATCCCGGTCAAAATGGTATGATCGTTCTTGAGATAAATGTTAATAATAATAATTCTAATAAATAAAATGCCATAAAATCGAAGCATGGTATTATGAATTCCAATCCACTAGTGTATTAAATGGCTTCTTTCTACGTTCATGCAAAAAAAAAAACAAAAATTTATTGAACTATATTTATTGAAAAAGTGGTTCTTTATTGCATTAGTGCAATAAAATGTTTATTGCATTCATCTGTCATTCTACTACAGCGTTTTGTCATCGTGACAAACATAAACGTTCAAATCGACGTTATATTTTCCTAGACTTAGTGTCATCTAAAAAACATTTTTTGGTTTTTGCATGAGCGTAGAAAAAATATTGTATGCAACTCGTACGTGCTTATTGCACTCGACTTGTTGTCCCACTCGGCCTCACGGCCCTGTTGGACAATTTCACGTCGCGTACAATAAACACTTACTTTTTGTACTGTTGCATAAATAACTATTAATCCACGGAAAACAGACATATTAAACCTTCTTGATGTAGTGGTCGTGGATAAAAATTTTAATAATTTGTATTTAGAAAAATTAAATATTTAGTAATGTTTTTCTTACGTTGTGTATAGTGGGAAAGTATTGTATGTGCTTTTTCAAAACCGTTTCTTATATTCCGATCACATAACACTTAAAATATAATGGAAACTGTATGGGTGAAATTTTATTGGAGAATGCATATTGCAAACAGCGCCATCCAACGGATATGTACCTAACTAAATATGCAATTAGATATAGATATAGATCTCTTTATTAACTTGATTGACTACAGCGCCACCTATATGATACACACTATATCTCATCAACACTATTTTAAGATATACAGGATGGGTCGGAAGAAACGCACCAAATTCCAGGAATTAATTCTACACGTCAAAATAATAAGAAAAAACTCAGATGCTGTCATGCGATTTTCATTCATTTTAATAAAACAAATATATTTATTGATATTCTACTAATCATAGCATTTGTAATGATTAAATGTTCAAAAACACCACCATTGACCTTTAAACACTTTCTGCTTTGTCAACGAAGGCTGTCTGTAGCTGTTTTGATTGATGCAAGGGTTGACGTCGAATTAGTGCCTTGAAAACAAGTAAAAATTATGTAACATATGAGTTTTTTCTTATTTATTTTTTGGGTGTATAATCTATTCCTGAAGTTTGGCGTATTCCTCCCAACTCATCCTGTATCAATGAAATTAAAAAAAACATAAATGTAGAAAGCTGATAGTAGTAATGATGTAACACTAAACTAAAATATATATTTTTTAATGCCATAATTAACATAACTCTTACATATAAACGTACATAAAGTTAAGGTTTCAAAGCAAGGCTTATGAGAATATCAAAGTAAATCTCAAAACTATTTTACCATTGCATTTGCTACCATCGACTTTGTAAATTTACATTTTTTCCAATTTCATTATTTTTATCAGGCATTTAAGAACACTTCAAAGCAATTAATTCACAAAACACTTCCTTTTCACCATAAAATTATACCACTAGATTCGTAGATAAGTTAAAATGCATAAAATTGAAAGCGCGAGCTTTTTATGCGTCAAAAGCACGTCAAAAGAATCAAACATCAAAAACAAACATTACGTTAGTAATCGTCCAATCAATTCATAGAATTTTGAGATACTAGCGCCCTACAATGGATATGTGCCTAACTAATATTTAGTGTATTTCTGGCTGCATACCAAAACACTTTCAAAATAAACCATGGACTTTCCATTATATTTGTAAGTGTTATGTGATTCCGATTCCCACTGCATTCAAATCATTTATTATATCATAATAAACTTGGTGACGGTAAGACTTTGATAGTGACATCTAACAGTGGCACTAGTAGCAAGACAAATAAATATGGCATGTGTATCTACTGAAATGTACTACCCAAGTCAGTAATTTTATTGCGGTTAAACGTTTTCACAGTGCGGCGGACACTTAAAGCAAAATTAACGATTAAATACGAGTCTAAGGGTGTAATGAAAACACAATCTTGTAAATGAAAACCACCCCGTCGTCAACGCAGTCGGTGTACGCTTGATACGCAGTCGGTGCACGGTCCTACTAGAGTTAAAGCCGGCCTTTAAGCGGGCGGGAACACTTTCATGAATATAAAGTGGTTTTTTTCTCATGTCTTGTCGACAGGCTAGTTTAAAAGGTTCATTCCGGCCACTTTGTTATCTTTTAAGCGACGTTCGTATCTTTGACATTATTATACTTATTTGTCATCGCCCTTCCCCTGCAGAAATCCACGTATATTATCACCTCTTCGCGGCTCCTCGAGAAAAAAAATGGATAGCTGAAAACGTCGTGCAGAATTTTAATAATGTGAAATGATCCGAGCAATATCTACTAACTAATGTTTGACGAGGCGCTGTCAGTTCTAAAAATACCATCAATTACATTTTCAGCAGGTACACGCTTCATTACGTTTTGTCTCTATGAAAAATCAATCTATAACTGGCAAATAACACGATGCCACATTAGATATCTACTATAAGTGTTTGTAGAAAGAGAAACACAGGCAGGTATTTGAATATTAAGTATTATTATTATATGCTTCAAAAAGAAGTCATCATCAACACCATAGTGCATGGACCACAGACCATGTATAAAGAAAAAAAATAACTTCATCATCTACGGTACAGTACCATAAACAATATTGAATAAGGAGAATATCTGACAATAACCTATCTGCTCTACATAAAAGGATGGCAATGACTAGCTAAGCCATCTTTTAAGGAAAGACAATGTTAACATAAACAGACTAACTGCGAGACGTCAAAACCTTGGTGAATACAGCATATTGTGGAGTTGGGGCAAGGTATACATTGGAGAAATAGAGAGACACGTTAACACAAGTTACAAAAAACACAAATGCTACATAAGCAGTAACGACAATGATAAGACAGGTGAGGAACATAGGACGGATACAGAATAATCAATAATCCTCACCAAAACGGTAAAGAAAGGGGCCCGTAAAACATAAATACCGATCATCTTCAGTTTCAGTGTTATTTCTGAAGAATGGTGTCTGTCGAAGCGTCTATAAGTGTAACGTATGTTGTGTTTATCAATCCTGCAGCATCATCAGCATTGTGTATAAACGATTCATTTCTTATTCTGAAAGAATCTTTAGTTATTTTGGTTCAGTTACCACTTTTGAGAAACTTCGTCAATATTACATTCTAGCCAAAATTGCTATAAGTATAGAATATTTCAACTATATGGACGGTACTTTCAAACTGTGCTGCATGCTGTACAAACCCATCATCCCATTACATCCACAACTTCATTTTTACCCATTAATAGTCCAAGATCCGACCGCGTAATTACTACGTCCATTTGTTTTTCTAATTAAAATGCAATTTAAATAGAGAAATACGTTTCTGTCGGGTTGCCTATCAAAATATGGCTACAAGTATTTTTAATTATTTTTTTTTAATTAATGGAAATGCGACAAACATCATTTGAAACGTCAAAATTGATGAAAATAGGGGTAAGGGTAATTTACCGTTCGAAGACAATATTTTGTCTGAGAACGGTACAACCCCTAACGTTGGTGATTAGACTATTTTTTGCACGATCGCAATAAATGAAAACGAAGTTATATATACGTAATTAAAGTCAAAAACGACGAAGATTCCCTTCAAAATAAACAGCAGTATGCATACAAAATTCGTCACGATAATGACAACACATCATCCTGTAATATTCTGAATCATGTGCTGAACCATTACCTGCTCTTATATCTTCTACTTCACTGGCCTCGGTAGCTGATTTTACTTTAAATAGAAATATAACTGAAATCGAAATACTGTTCGAATTTCTGTAAGTAATAATACAAACTGCACATTTAATCTCAATATCAATAAATAGATTTAAAGTACATATTTCTTTTAAATTAATTAAATTTTAAACTAAATTCTAGAAAACCCATTCCAAATCAATGTGATGTTAAAAGAGTATATTTTGTCAGTTATGTACTTAGCGTTCTAAAACAGTAAGGGAATTACTTACCGTTTTGTAAGCCTTTGCAACCAGTAAGCCCATCCTACTGTCGTAGAAACAAATATGGTAAATGAACTAAAAAGGCTTGATCGTGAAAAAATGATTTTTTTTCGTTTTGATGTTTCACATGACGCTTGTCGGATTTAATAAAACAATACTTGTAGCCATATTTTGATAGGCAACCCGGCCGGTCCTGTATTAAAATTGCATTTTAATTAAAAAAAAACAGATGTAGTAATCATGTGGTCGCATCTCTTACCATTATCAATATTCTTTCCAATAATTTACACGTATCTCTTTCTGAAAAAATTCTAATAGTTTCGAATTAAGTATACAGTACTTTACTACGTCGATAAATGTCCATACTTGTAATGTATTTCTTTTTAGTTAAATTATCAAAGTAATTTAAAACTAAGTGAGGGATGTTTTAGTTACAGTATGATAAATTGTGTAAACAGTAGCTTTGTAGTTATAATATTGCTACAGTCCAATTAAATTCATAAAGCTCGTTATAGAACAGTAAATTTGCATGTCCTCTCTTATAAGCTTCCAATTAACTTCATTAAAATGAACATCACGTTTTCCAGAGTTCAAGAAATTGACGGCTCCTATTTCGAGAGCTTCACGGCGCTAGCCTGGAAACAAGAAAATCAAAGACAAAGTGTTCTTAAAGCGGCGGAGGCCTGTGCCTCTGACGCGCCGCCTCCAGAACTGGAATTGGGTATTACTCCTATTGACTACTCGGCCTCCCAAAATGAGAAGGACAAGCTGTACGTCGAAATGCTCTACACCATCGCCAACACGGTGAGTGATATCATCTCGCATTTCCATCATATCATAACTGGTGAAAATCACGGCTGACATAATATGTTGATAGTCAGCCGTGATTCACATGTATAATTTAATCTTGAATGAGGAAAAGTGCAGAATCTGCGTAAAGCAATTTGTAATAATAATAACAATATTTATTGTGTAAAATAATAACTAGCATTTTACACAAAAGATAATAGTTTAGCGCAAGCCATTCTTCCACTCTGCCTATAGAACAGTGTATGTATGAAAATAATTAACATATAAGTACACACATTCACAAATTTCATAAATAATTTAACACGATTAAAACAATGAAAAGCATTTGCTTTATTTCTTTTATAAATAGTCCTGGTGTCAAGTCAAGAAAATTTAGCATTTTATTTAAAAATGTTGGTGCTAAATAGGAAAAGATCCTGTAAATTTAGATGTAAAATGTTGAGTAATAATATACAGGTTCGCTCTTAAATGAACACATGCATATCAGAATTTTTGGACAGTAAATTAAATAAATACTATAATCTCGAAATTGACTTTGCGTGGAAACACGTCACGTAGACAAACAACTTTATTGTCACTCTTGATTATACAAGAAATCTCCTTCAACAAATTCACAACTGTCAAATTTTGACGTTTCAGTCATTCGCGTTCGACTGCTCAATATAAACTGACTGTGACGGCGGAATTGATCCGCTTATATAGATTTTTAGAGTTCTCGAAATTTCTGCAATCTCGAGAACGTGTCGAGAAACAAATAGAATATAGCCTGAAATATTCCGAAAAACGTCAAAATAAAGGTATTACAAAAATTATAAATTCCAACGCAAACCGGAACATAATTAACAAACTAAAAGGTAGGTGAGCTTCCGTAACATTGCCCTCCTCTTAGAACTGATCGTCCCGGGATCGTCAGGTTGCTCCACTATGGAACCTTATTTAGTTAACGTGCAAGTACTACAATGTCGACACCATTCTTCTACATCGGTACGACTTCCAAGCCAATAAAACCGTTCTGACTTCATTCAATGTTTTATTTCTTCCTAAATGCACGCCACCTGTACCACCATGAAGAGCTTCAAGAACTTCTGGCACTCTTTTTCGGGGTAATACAGTTTGGTCATTTTGGTAAATCCTATCTTTACCATTAAGACTTTCCAGTATTCTTTTCAATACGCCATTCTGTATTACTAAAGAATCCCATAGGGTCTAGTAATTTTTCAAAGACGAAGATCTGATGGAAATGTCACTCCAGTTAGGTATCCAAGTTTTTAATCTTCCACTGGTATAAAGCTCCGACGTCTGAGTCTTCACTCTGTTCTTTAGCAAGAGTTCTATTATCCCATTCATTCGGGTTCTGCAACTTAGTTCTTTGGTACAAAAGTGTGTCATTTTCTCTCACTTCATTCAGTCCAGTTGTTAAAGTTACTATGCTACTTGGTGCTTCCTCTTTCACTGATGATTTTGCTCTTTCTGTTTCTTCCAACCGAGTTTGTAACTTGTTTTTATCGGTCCTTAACTTCCGCAACAACTGATTTTTATGTTTTCATTTTTTCAACAGTTCCTCTTTTTCTTTAACCCACTGAGCTTCTTTTTGTTTTATTTGATCCTGAATTAATTTTATCTGCTTGAAGAGTTCGGCATTAGTAGCTTACAAAGTTTTATTCTGATTGTTCAGATCAGTTACTGTTTTCTTCTTCTTCTCCAAATCCTGTCTCAATTTTAATAATTGATTCTTCTGTGTCACAACATTAGAACTCAGTTCTGGCAGGACTCTTTTGCTGCTTGTTCTCCACTTGTCAGACTCTTCTTGACTTGAAAATATTTCTAGAGATTGATTCCTGAGATGTCCCTTTGCTCCACACTTCCAACACAGGATGGGTCTTCGTCTACTGAATACCGTAGAATCGGTAGGAACTTGTCCTTTCTGGTAGATGTCTAATAAATTTCTCAAGTTACTTAATAATCCTTCGTCATCCTCTTTGGATTTACGCTGTTCTTCTGTACTAAATCTTTGTTATCTTATTCTGCCTTAACTACTTCTGGAAGCCTACCGTGCAGCTTCAATTTCCAGCGCCTGGGCCAAAGCTTTAGATATATTTTTATGCCTGGCCAACCTTAACGCTTCACCGATCTCAGAATCTCGCAGGCCATCAATGAAGTTACTTATTGCTAACTGTTCTTGGAATTCTGCCGTTGCGGTGGGGTAGGCTAGCTTCACCATACGTGCTATATCTGCCTCAAAATGATGCAGATTTTCTTCGAAGCGTTGTCTTCGGCCTTTTAATTGTGCTTGATAAACGTGATGTAGATGAGCATTGCCATACCTTATTTAAAAAGCACTCTTCAGCGTTTGATAGTCTTTTTGTTTATCCTCGGCTAGTGTTCATGATATCTCCATGGCTTCACCTCGTAGAGCAACTATTAGTGATGCAGCCTTTTCTTTTTCTGACCAGTTATTTGCCAAGGCAGCTACTTCAAATTGCTTTAGGTAAGTGCTCCATGACACATTTCCATCAAATGTTGGTGACTTCACTCTTGACGATGGAAGAAAACTGCTTTCAGTCTTAATGACTTCCCTCGCAGAAAACTGAGATTTTAGATTTGTAACCTCGTGTACTATACTTTCTTCTACGACCTTGGTGATTTCATTCTATAGCTTACTAACACTTTCTTCTACGACCTTGGTGATTTCATTCTATAACTTACTAACACTTTCTTCTACGATTTGGATTTTATCTTGTACCTCAATTCTCAATTGATTGATTTCATTTTCAACGGTTTCCTCAAATGCATTAAGTTTAACCTTAATTGTTTCTTCCAACTTCTCATTGTTTTCTTGCAAACTGGTTTTCATTTTGTTTCTCAATTCTTCTTGACTACTCTCCATTTTCTTTAAACTGTTCTGACACCAATGTAATCTCGAAATTGACTGCGTGGGAACACGTCACGTAGACAAACAACTTTATTGTCACTCTTGATTATAATCCTTCAACAAATTCACAACTGTCAAATGCTTTACTTTGACGTTTCAGTAATTCGCGTTCGACTGCTCATTATAAACTGACTGTGACGGCGGAATTGATCCGATTATATAGATTTTTAGAGTTCTCGAAGTTTCTGCGATCTCGAACATGTCGAGAAACAAATAGAATATAGCCTGGAATATTCCGAAAAACGTCAAAATAAAGGTATTACAAAAATTATAAATTCCAACGCAAACAGGAACATAATTAACAAACTAAAGGGTAAGCGAAATTCCGTAACAATACTTTGGCATTTGATGTTACATAATCGATCGCCACCTTATAAAAAGATTATAGACATATTAGGTTCTGATAACCTATTTAGATGTGGTGTAATATGTTGTATATACGATTCACAGCAACAAACCTTTGAATTTTCTGTTTATTATAATTTGGTAAAAAATGATAATGAACTTGAATACAATAAAATATGTTAGGATATATTATTGCTTTAATTATCTTCAATTTTGTTATTCTTCAAATATGTTTTTCAGATGATATATTGATTTTAATTTGTAAAAACTGTGGGGATGTTAGGGTAAAAATAACAAGTCCATGGTTTGTAACACGTTAAAATATATTAAAAAAGGTATAACAACTGGGAAAGAATATTTCACCAATAAAGAAGTCTGGACGGGTCTCTAGCTGAAGGCAAGCGAAAAGGAACTGCCGTGGTTCTCGCCGGACCTCTCGCGAAAGGTCTAGGGAGGCTGGTTAATGTCTAGCCATGTGTTTATTTTATCATAAATGGGCCCAAGTCTGAGGATTAGTTTTATGCTTTTTTGGCATTGATTTGTTTAGTGCCTTAGTGCAAATGTAAATTGTAGGGATCATAGGTTGGTGACCAGTGTCGGTGACCGCTACAAAAACATTTTGAGACTACTCGATTTACATGTTCATTAAATTTTAAATTATCGATTATAATACCAAGATTTTTGGACGATTTCACCCAGTGACTCCATTCACCAAAATATTATGGTCAGTACATATTTACTGCATCTGACGTTTGCTGCCAATATACATAGTTTTTAGCTAGTGTTTTATTTGGATTCACCCGTAAATCGTTGTCATTACACCAATTACACCAATTATAAAAATTAGTAGTATCTTCATTGAACAGAGACAAAGTTTCCCTACTTCAGACACAGAGAAAGACTTATACATCTGGACATCATCCGCGTACAGAGGTACCTGACAATGTTTATTACTGACGGCAAGTCAAATGTAAAAATTGAAAACAATAGTGGTCCAACAATGTTTCCACACTTAGTTGTTTGGAATTGTGAATATTGGTCATTATCAATTTTTACTCTTTGCATTCTTCCATGAAGATAACTACAAAACCACGATAGCACGGGAATCAAAACCTATATATTTCATTTTGCTTAATAAAAGATTATAATTTACCAAATCAAAAGCTTTACTTTGAGCACCAGCAAAAGCAGCACCGTGGATCTTAGTCTATCTAAATTTGTTGTTATATAATTAATTACTCTTAATAAAGCTGATGTACTATGTTTAGAACAAAATCCTGATTGTATATAAAGAGTCGTTTACCTGTTTAGCTATTATATGCTCAAATACCTTTGAAAATGCAGGTAAAATATGATGTAGGAGTAAAAATCTTTGGAAGTAGAAGATTTCCATAGTTCTGGAAATGCATCACATCCAATAGTCACTTAATTAAATCAATACAAAAAGGAATCACAATAATTATCATCCATATGTTAACATTATCCACACCAGGAGCTTCTGATTTTATACATTTTAAGCTTTGATAAATATCTGATTCATTTATCTGTTTGAATGAAAATTTTAAACCTTCAAACAAATTGTTATTATTACAGTAATTTAAAAGATCTTCTTTTATTGCTGCTTGCCCTGCAACGTTTAAAAAATAATCATTTATATTATCAGGATCAGATCATTCAAATTATCACTTAGCGAAGGAATCGAATTATTTTTAAAAAAGTCGTGGAAATTTTCTGTATTTTTTAGTAATTTAAGACAGAAAATTTTTAACAACCTCTGTCTCGAAACAAGGCATTTGCGGACCCACGTTTATATAAACTTTTTTTTCCTACTTTTAAACATAGAACCCGCCCTTAGATTTTATTAACATCATTCTCTAACGCCCTATATATTCTAGAAACCTGTGCCATGTTTCAATTAGAACCGATAATCTGTTTTGGAGTTATCAAAAACAATGTGTTATTACTTATATATTCTTCTTAATACGAAATTTTCTATCCCCTGTTCCATTTCATGTTACAGAATAATAAATTTTGTCATACATAAATCAAGTACTTGTTGGTGTATCGTAAATGGTTTTTTATCTGCAATCAATTATAAATTTGACAGAGCTGATTTGAGGAATTAATGAAAATGTTTCTCAAACAGTAATAGAACGAAAAGGGATTATCACGAAGATTGTACAAACAGATACGAGTATATAAACAGATAGCGAGCATCTAACCTAAATCTATACAGAAATATACAATTTTCATTTAGTATGATTAGACATGAATATTGTAAAAATTCGCTTACTTATTCGTTATTTTATCAATAAAATACACAACTTGTCCACAAGTAACTCTTTTCTAGTTACAATTCTTTAACTTTATTTTTCAGCATTCGTCAAAAACACAGTAGTTTACAAATCAAAATAAGTTTTTCATGGTAAAAATCAAAAACTTAAGAAGTTATTATATTATATACAACCATATATATATATATATATATATATATATACATATATATATATATATATATATATATATATATATATATATATATATATATATATATATATATATATATATATAATATATATATATATATATATATATATATGGTTGTAAAATTTCTCCGGGTTCCTTTCCGCGATGAATCTGCATGGTCTTCAAAAAAACCATTTGTTTGACAACGTTTCAGGTCTTCTTACTTCTGCTTCGCGTTACTACGTTCGGCTTACTGGAAGATGTTTGTCCACTTGGTGAGTTATATACTGTGCTTTCGTTCCGGTGTGTGGTTTTCTTCGCATGGCTGTGCGTCACGGGTCTTGTGTTTAATGGTGCTGTGGGTTCTTGTGTTCTGCTTGGTCTACTCTCAGCGTTGCGTATCACTGGTTTATTGATCTTCTTGGTTTCCAGGACAGGTTTCCAAGCTGTTGGTAATCTTTGGGTATCGTCACGTGTATTGAGATTTTGAGGATGTTTTTCAATTTCGATGGCTTCTCTAATTATTCTTTTTGCCTTATGCTCCATTCTTGCTAGTACCTTGGTATTATCGAAATCAATCTCGTGGCCGGTGTCTTTTACATGTTGAGCTAATGACGAAGTTTTTTAATTTTTCTGGACAGCATTCCGATGTTCTTCTTTCCGGGTTTGAATTCTTCGCAAGGAACTTCATATACTCCTTGGTCTTCTAGAGGAATGTTTGTTTTCGTTGATGGTAGCATATTACCAATCTTCCTGGAAAAGGACCAACAGCTACCTTTCCTCGATGTATGTATAAAGAAAAAGAAGATGGAGGTCTAAGCTATACGGTATATCGGAAACCAACACACACGAATAGGTACCTACATGCAGAATCTCACCACCACCCATCGCAGCTACAATCAGTGATCAAAACGCTAATGACAAGGTCTGAACGACTCTCTGACGGCGACCACAAAAAAGAGGAAATTGAAAATGTTAAATTAGCCTTACAACAAAATGGTTTCTCCGGTAACAACATCAAGAGGGCTTTAAGACCTAGGCGAAACAAAGAACAGAAGGAAGAAGATAAACCAATAGGCAAAGCTCTCCTGCCATATGTCAAGGGAACTACCGACAAATTAAGCAGGGTTTTAAAGAAATATAAAATAGAAACCGTCTTCAACACGGACAGGAAGTTTGGTAATATGCTACCATCAGCCAAAACAAACATTCCTCTAGAAGACCAAGGAGTATATGAAGTTCCTTGCGGAGACTGTGAGAAGACGTACATTGGACAAACTAACAGAAGAACTCAAACCCGGAAAGAAGAATATCGGAATGCTGTCCAGAAAAATGAAAAAACTTCGTCATTAGCTCAACATGTAAAAGCCACCGGCCACGAGATTGATTTTGATAATACCAAGGTACTAGCAAGAATGGAGCATAAGGCAAAAAGAATAATTAGAGAAGCCATCGAAATTGAAAAACATCCTCAAATTCTCAATACACGTGACGATACCCAAAGATTACCAACAGCTTGGAAACCTGTCCTGGAAACCAAGAAGATCAATAAACCAGTGATACGCAACGCTGAGAGTAGACCAAGCAGAACACAAGAACCCACAGCACCATTAAACACAAGACCCGTGACGCGCAGCCATGCGAAGAAAACCACACACCGGAACGAAAGCAAAGTATATAACTCACCAAGTGGACAAACATCTTCCAGTAAGCCGAACGTAGTAACGCGAAGCAGAAGTAAGAAGACCTGAAGGTGGTAACTGAGATTTTACCGAAACGTCAAACAAATGGTTCTTTTGAAGACCATGCAGATTTATCGCGGAAAGGAACCCGGAGAAATTTTATAACCATATATATATATATATATATATATATATATATATATATATATATATATATATATATATATATATATATATATATATATATACATATATATATACATATATATATATATATATATATATATATATATATATATATATATATATATATATACATATATATATATATATATATATATATATATACATATATATATATATATATATATATATATATATATATATATATATATACATATATATATATACATATATATATATATATATATATATATATATATATATATATATATATATATATATATATATATATATATATTGTTGAATTAAATAATATTGACGACAAGTTAGTATTTTTAAATGAAAATCTGCTTAAATTATATAACAAGCATATTCCATTGAAAACATGCATTACGTGTAAGACTTATTCGCCATGACTAACAGATAACTTAAAATTACTAATGTCAATTAGGGATAAAATACTAAAAACTTTCAAATCTACGAAAAATATTCTGCAGTGGTAGGAATACAAAGAATGGCGTAATATCACTAATATTGCTATTAAAAATGAAAAACGGGCTTATCTTAACTTTAAATGTCGAAATTCAAATTCAAAAGATACTTGGAGGGAATTAAAACGTATGAATTTTATTAATAAAAATATAATTACAATTCCTGACGAGATAGCTGATCCCGATGATATTATTAAATTTTGTTCTACTTCAATTCAGGAAATTAGTAATAGCAATAATAGTACTGAAAACTTGGTTAAGTATTATAACTCCCGAACGAAGAATAATATTCCAAATAATTTTATATTTTCGCCTGTAAATGATGACGTGATTGCTAAAATAATTAATAACATTTCTTCTAAGGCTATTGGTACTGATGGATTTAATATTACTTTTATAAAATTATGTTGACCTTATATAAATTCTTTAATTACGCATTTAATAAATTTTTGTCTCGAATATAGTGTTTTTCCCTCTTGCTGGAAAGAATCATTAATAAGACCCATTCCTAAAGTTACTCATCCCACTGAATTTAAGGATTTGAGGCCCATTGCAGTGTTGCCGGTGTTGTCTAAGATTTTGGAAAGAGTAATCGAGAATCAGTTTCGAAATTATCTGAATAATAACAAATTACTGCCAGTTTTGCAGTCAGGATTTAGGAAAAATCACAGTTGTTCAACAGTTCTTCTTCATATAACAGATGAGATTATGCGGACGACACACAATTATATTATTCTTTTGCTCCTTCAGAGATAAATGATGCTTGTAACAAAATTAACGCCGACTTGTCGGTTTTAACTAAAATTGCTGCTGATCATTCTTTAAAGCTCAACAGTTCTAAGTCGTCCGTATTATTGATAGGTCAGCAAAATAAGGTTAACGAAGTCATAAATTTAATAAACATACATATCAAAAATGATCAACTTAAAGTTACCAGAGAGGCAAAAAATCTAGGTGTAATATTAGACTTCAACTTGAGATACAGGTTATTCGTAAATCATATGTTGAAGAAGTCTTACTGTAATTTAAAATTGTTATATAATAGTAGGCATATTTTAAATAAAGATACTAAAATTATGCTTTGTGAAGCTATGGTACTATCTCAATTTAACTATTGTGATGTTTTATATAATGGTTGTATAGATAGTGTTGATTGTAATACAACTCAGAAAGTACAAAATGCCTGTGTTCGTTTCATATGTGGGATAAGAAAATTTAATCACATATCTAACGCTTTTAAAAATTTAAAATGGTTGTCTATGAAAATAAGAAGAGATTATCATGCTCTATGTTTTTATCATAAGTTAATTTTTACTAAGACTCCCCCTTACCTTTATGACAAATTAATATTTAGGACTGACGTGTACAACATTAATATACGTAGCAAAGGACTATTAACCATGCCTACACACAAATCTGCTTTCTTTGAGCGATCATTTTCATACAATATTGTTCAATTGTTCAATAAGTTGAATCCTGAATTAAAATTGTCGCCATATACTTTTAAAATGTCTCTAAAAAAACTTTTTCTTGATGCTTATTTATAGATTACTATTAATATTGATAATGTTGTTGCTCTTAAATATCTTCTTATCCAGGCGCTTCTGGGATACGTGGAAGATCAGGAAACTACTTTGTGGTGTACTGAGCGTATTTCCTTTTTGTCCTACTGCATGATTATAATATGTATGTATACTAAATATGTGTAAAATAAAATTTTTTTTTTTGGGCAAATAAACTTTATTATTATTATTATTATTATTATTATTATTATTATTATTATTATTATTATTATTATTATTATTATTATTATTATTATTATTATTATTTGACCACTATCCTGGAATATTTCTTAATATTTCCAATATTCGTTTGTTATTAAATTTGTAAATATAAAAATATAGGTAACCCAAAAGTTTTGTGTTGATAGATAAATTTGTGTTCATCAATAACAAAAGTTGGAACTTTGAATATAATGTGCTTAATACACCATCCCAACAAATCCCAGTCGTTAAATACTGTAATTAGACAACAAAGTTCGTTAGATAACTGAACTTCCATAAACATTCATTACATATTTACAGTTCTATGGTTAGATTATTGAATCCAATAACAAGTAAAATGCAATTAAATTTAATTTATTCTATGAGAAAATACAGGCGCACAGACAATATGGACTATTAATTATTCCACAATTTAACCAATGAGTAAATACAATTGAGTATCCATCCAATCTAAAATTAATGAACAGAATAGGTAATATTTAAAAAAAAATAAATATTATTCTTCATTCTACATAAAAAAAGAAACCTCATACCTCATATTTGCCAAATCGTTTTCATTGGGATCAAGTTGATGCGATATATACCGACTTCTCAAAGGCCTTCGATAAGGTTAATCACAATTTACTTCTCCAAAAACTTAGGTACTATAGTTTTAGTAGTAATTTGCTTTGTCTTATAAAGTCTTATTTTCATCAACGTAATTTATATGTATCTTATAACGGCTTCAAATACATTTTTAGCAACTTTCGGGGTTCCACAAGAGTCAAATTTAGGACCGCTTCTGTTTGTTTTAGTTGTGAATGATCTATCTTTGATTTTTACATATTTTTAGGTATTAATAATATTGTGTGAAACTAACTACTCAGTGGACAAAAGCCCCAACCTGCGTTGAATTACACCCACAATATCTACCCATATATTCCTTATTATTAGTTTTTGTAACATTTTTTACTGTATTAGAAAGGTATTTTAAGCTAATATAAATCAAATATTCTACAATTCCTATCAATGAAGTCATATATATGTTCTCTGATACCAAACATCTAGGTATGCTAATGAACAATTCCACAGACAAAGCTCTATTCAATAATTATCTAAAGAAATTAATCTAATTTACTAACCTGCTTTAATGAAACACTCTATAAATATCTAACTTAATTTTTTGGCAGTGGGAACACGACAATTCAACCACAATAGATGAGATCTGCATTTTTAGGATTGCTTCTTTAGGTGGCCTGCTTTAAATTGAATCAAATATCTAACTATAAAAATTATTATAAAAATTAAAATTATTTGAAGTTAAATATCGACAATGACAAAAAGTGACAACCTGTCAATAAATTAAATATGACAATGGTTGCAACTATACGTCACAACAAGAGAAGTTATCATTATTAATTTTAATGCTTATTTCCTCTACATTTGTATTTCTTAATTAGTAGGATGTCCCAAATATAATATTTTGACTTTTAATTGGAATAAATTAATTAAGTATTTTTTTGAGACCAATGGAAAATATGGTTTAGGTCACGTTTATAAAATTTGTTTTAACATATAATTCAAATGGCCGACAACTATATCGGATATCATCAGCATACACACGTAGTTTAAAATTCAAATAAAGTTTAGACAAATCAACTATAATATATTAAATAAAGGAGGCCCCAAAAGAGAACCCTGGGAACCACATGATCGCACTAATCTATATTCAGATGTTAATATAGAACATGTATTTATGATGGTATATTGTTCCCTACCCTGCAAGTAGTTATAAAACCAACAAAGAATATTTCCATATATACCATAATAATGCAATTTAGCAATTAAACAGTTAATGCCAGTCGAACCAAAAGCTTTCGTCATATCTAATAAAGAAAGACATGAAACTTGAGAGTTATCTATTGCCCTCAAAATGTCATCAGTAACATTAGCCAACAATGTTCATGTACTAAACCCTTTCTGAAATCCTTACTGATTCTCAAGAATTATTGAATTTTCTACGTAGTAAAAGGAAAGTTGTTCATATAATACAGATTCCATTATCTTTAAAGGATCAGAGAGCATACTTATCGGACGAAGATTTTTGTACAGTTCAGGATTTTTCTTTTTCGGAGTTGGTTTAAAAAAAGAAATTTTCTTCAACTTCAAAGTACTTGAAGCAGTCTTATTAAATAGTATAAGTAATTACGGTAAATGCAGTTTCTATTATCAATATATACTTTCGCATTTTAAAAAGAGAGCTTTAAAATATTTGAGCAGTGATTCTCAAACTATTTCAACGCCGACGCATTAGAAAATCTACCGGGAAAATCTAATTACTTCTCTTTTTCCGAGGGATAGATGTATAGCTACAATCCGATTTAATTTATAATGAAAATAAACCATTGAGAGAATTGCTCTCCGCTCTTAATAAACTTCGCAACAAACTTGGGAACGCTTTCGAAATTCGAATCACTCAATAACCAAGGCATATACCTGCTGGTCCATTTATCGAATCGATTACATTCAGAAGTAATGTCTCGCCACAGACTGCCTTAACTCTTATGAAAATAAACTCGGAGATGAGTTCAACTTTTTCTATCAAAAGTTTATCTCCTGAGGTTTGCCTGGTGTAGCATACTGACGGAGTCGTCACCACTGAGCCGTGTTCATAAAAGGCGAAAACTCTTTCAAGGAAACATTGCCAAAGTTCTTCTAGTGAGTCAGGCTGACGTAACACATAAGAGGGCAAGATACATGTAATGTAAATGTTGCTGAAAAAACCAAAGACATTTCAGTTATAAAAATTTAAAAAAAACAGTAAGGGAATGTAAATTTTGATATGGAAAGCTACCTCTATGACTTAATACTGACTTCTTTGCAGCAATTTTATCAGCATGTGGGGAAGCGAAGTATTTTTATGAGCAGTAAAATCGCAAGGGCTTTTATTTTTGTCGGATAAATTTCTCTTTGCAACGAAATAATTTTGCCATTCAGTAATTTTACAAGAAAAACTGACATGAGAAAATTGTATCAAATGTCTTTCGAGCTAAATTACTGATTGCCAAAATTTTTATAAAAATGTCCATAAAAAGAAAAGCTGCAGTGGTTTTTGACAAGATCAATTAACGATCAAATATGTGAATAAACAACAAAAATAAATATCTTTTTCTACAACACTGTTAAAAGTGGGCTTTTTAATTGTCATTTTTGATGTTAAAAATGTCATTTTTTGACACACGTGTTAAAAGTAAGTTACTTTTAACACTAGTGTTAAAAGTAAATCAAAGTTTATTTAAATTTTGTTTTGAAAATTAATAAAACGTTTTAACAAACACATGAAGAACTTTTTATTTTAAATAAGTACAAACCAACATTTTAACTAGTTTTTACTATTAACATTTATAGTAAAATTAGAACAATTTGAAATTGTAATTCCCTGCGGAGTCATCATACTTAAGTTGGTTTTACTGTCAACATGTGTGACACATCTATTTTCTGTAGAAATACTACTGGTAGTACTGGTGGTCTTGCAAGTAGTTGCAGCAGTAGAAAGTATTTGGCACGCAATTTCCTTCTTCTGTTCCAGTGAATTTTCAATGTAGCCTTCAGCTACCGTCGAAGATTTCCATCCTCCATGTCGCTTGATGGTAGTAAGATTTGCACCAGAATCTGCTAACAATGTCGCCGATGAACAACGAAAACAGTGTCCGGTGTAGAGTTGAGGATTTGGTAGATTCAAGAACTCTGCAATGTCGGCAGGCATTTTACCAAACATGTTAATTCCAACTGGATTCTTCACACATTTATTCTTCATATATTTAAGAAAAAGTCGTTTATGGTCAGCGTTGGGTGGCCGGCGTGCCATATACTTTCTAAAAAAGTTTAAATACAATTCACCAACAACACTGAAAGTCCGAGGCACTTTCGTTTTAGTATCTGGTATGGTCACAACAACCGAAGTGCCCAAATATTCGATATTGTCGATGATCATCTGACACAATTCCTCCCGGCGACACGCCCCGAAGACACCCACTATTGCTGCGACTTTCATCATCAGATACTTTTCGTCTTCTGCTTCTGTGAGAAATTTGTCTATATGCGTCTTCGTCAAAACTTTTGACTTTTTTTGCTTGATATCCTTCACTCTTGCGTTTTAAAAAAGCAATAAGTTTATAATGTTTGTTTATATCTTGATCTTGCTTTATTTTTAACATAGTTTTGATCATGGAATAATTTGACCACAGCGTTGACGATTTCCATATCTTGGCTTTTTCCTCAAAAGATGCCAGTAAAACACTTTCGTTACACTTCCCAGGGACCTTTTTAATGTTGCACCATTCCGAAAAGCGTCTATAAGCGATTTCGTACTGTTCCTTTGATTTCGCCGGCAATAATTCCAATGTTGCTCGACTGGCGGCTTCTTCGATTTCAGCAGGGATGGATTCCTTACGCTCATTATCGAGATTAGTCATTATACTTATAATATTACTAGAAAAGGCTGTCAATATTTTTGCGTTTTTTCCGTAACTAACAACAGCACTGGTTGCTACGAAAATTTTGGTTCATAAACATTGCGATCTGTGTGGTATTTTTTGATTTCTTATTTTTATTGAGTTTAAAGTTCTTCCGATTGTTTTGTAGAAAAAATAGTGTATGATATACGTGTTAAAAGTGATTTTATTTTGTTCGTGAAGTTAAAAAACTCGCTACGCTCTTTTTTAATCATCATCACTCACAAAATAAAATCTTACTTTTAACACGTATATCATAATACCTATACTCGCGTCAAGAATTCAGACGTCTTACGTCATGACTGACGTTATACATTTGCTTTTATTGTCAACGTAATTTTTGATATTTGGTCGCGTTAAAAACAATCATTTTTTGCAATTTAGTGCAATATATAATGCAAACTTTTAGTGTAGTATATAGTTTTATTACTATCAGTTGCAGTTTCTTAAATATTTTAATAAAAATATAATGAATTATTCATTTGTTCGTATGACGTAAGTCGTCTGAATTCTTGTCGCGAGTATATTATTAGTTATAGTGATAAAAAGCTAGGTACATTTTTATCCCTGTCAAAGTGACAAAAATGTCACTGTTATATATACTCGCAGAAGAATTCAGACGTCTTACGTCACGGCTGACGTTACGCAATTGTTTTTATTGTCAACATAATTTTCGATATTTGGTCACGTTAAAAACAATAATTTTTTGCAATTTGATAGAATATTTAGTGCAAACATTTAGTGTAGCAGTTAGTACTCTAGTATAGTTTTAGTACTCTCAGTTACAGTTTTTTAAATATCTTGATGAAAATATAATGAATTATTCATTTGTTCGTATGACGTAAGTCGTCTGAATTCTTGCCGCGAGTATACACATTATTACATGAGTGTTAATTTATCGAGTATAAAAAAATATCGTAATTGCATTGTAATAATAACTACATGCGACCTGCAGTCAGCTAATGTACAGGCTGTCCCAATTGCAAAGTATTTCGAAGACTACAAGAGATTGTAGTTTCGGAACTTAAGATGCCATAATTAAAAAGTTCATAGACCTCTTCATTTTTGAGATACAGGGCGAAATATGAAAAAAAAAACTACATTTGAAAGGTTCTTCGTATATCAGATAATAGCTGAGATATCGAAATGGTGAAAATTCCTTCTAATTGAGTTTTTTACGTAGAGTTCAGTGGCGTACTTGGAATATCCTATATATTTTTATGTCATTCAATGGCATTATTTTTTTTCTTCACAATGATATATATAATAGTTGCTAGAAAATTAATCGATATTGAAAAAATATTTAAAAACTATTTAAATTTTTTCCCTTTGGTGAAGATTTTAAATATAATCATGAACATAGTCAGCAAATTATAAAATAGGGATAAGCAGAAGTACGTATGTATTTTGAGTTTTCATTTTTGTAACACTGATGAATATTATTCTTAACACATATCGTATTATTATATAGCAGATATTATTAATTGTGTTGCTAAAGATCCGCTAAATGTAGGATAAAAGATATTGACTATTATACAATTTAATTGCTTATTTTGTCTGCATTTTTCTTTAAGTAACTAAGGTAGAGTTTATGAACCAATTTTGTATAAATATCGAGGGAAAGGTCCATAAATAGGTGTACAAATCTAACAAACGTATTTAGAAAATACAAATAAATACGTAAATACAGTGAATAATACAATTATTTACTTTATAACACATTTTAAACACAAAATATACATTTAAATATAAATATATACGTTTAAATAGAAACAAATATATTTAAATACAATGAAATTTTTAAATAGATATAAAGATCTTCAAAATGTGTTTAAATATAAATATATTTAAGTTTGACTCTGTTTCTCTACTTGGAATTGAGCGTCAAATAGTCCTGATTTGGCTCTCTATTTGCTCTACTTCAAACGTTTCGACCAATCCCAGAAGACGCATGGATTTCGACTAGCTTTTGTGTAACTAGTGAAAGACAAATTAATGTTTTTTTTTATTATTATTAGGTATTTGACTCGTTTACACGGATAAGTAAATATAATAATTTTAGGTTTGCTGGAGTTTAAAATTAAAGGCTATTTCATAAAGCTGGTCATATTTTAAAAGAGACATTATACGCTCCTGAACGTAAAAAACTCATTAATAATAATAATAATAATAATGTGTCTACTCCTCATTCTAATCATGGGGATTAACCCAGAAGTCGAAAACTTGTACGGGAGAGGAGGCGGCATATTATTATTAAGGAGGTCGCATTTGCGTCCAGGAACGATTTACGTTATATGTTGAAGAAATTAGATTAATTTATTCATTAATTAGGGGGGGTAGTCAAATGTCGACCGGTATCAATCTCTCACATTGACCCAAACTAACATTCTTCCACTCTACCATATCCGTAGAAAGTTTATCGAAAAAAATATTCCAATGCTTCCGAGATACCCCGCAATTATAACGAAATTGGAACCACATTTAAATTTGACTCATCGCTTTTACAAAGTAGAAAAACTATGCTTATGAAGTTCTAGGTAAGTAACGAAGCCACTTTGGATTTCATTGGTTAAAGCATTTAAATAATCCATTCATTCCTAATGCAAAAAGTATAGAAACATTTGTTATAAAAAGGTTTATTTTTCTTCTACACTTCAATAATTATTGTAGAAAAGCACGGTTAAATTAAAAAATATTAAAAAATTTATTATCACAAATATTGTTGTTTTATTTGCGTTAAAAATAAAAATATATCAATATCAGCGAGAGAATAGCGGACTGCCCGCAATTTTCAATAAGAGTGAGAGAGTAGTAAAAGCGACTTACCAGGAAATCTTGCCGTAGGTACGTCGGAGAGGATGTCGTCTCGATCGTTCTTCGAAACAGGAAAACAGGATTTATAGGAAATAGAAAATGCGTAAAGCAGTGGTATAAAACACTGGTTT
Source organism: Monochamus alternatus (assembly GCA_037114965.1). Classification (NCBI taxonomy): domain Eukaryota; kingdom Metazoa; phylum Arthropoda; class Insecta; order Coleoptera; family Cerambycidae; genus Monochamus; species Monochamus alternatus. The sequence continues at coordinate 115,124,434 of CM073426.1, forward strand.
TCACCAAGAACGGTTAGAATTATTCAAACGGTAATTAACAACTGACTGGGAATTTTTGGAAGGAGGTCGCAAAAAAACCCATCTCATTCTGTCCGCGTAAATAAAAGAAAAAGAATAACAAAAATAGATAAGTTTTTAGTTACTTTGAACGGAAATACAGGACGCGGATTATTATAATATATAATATAACAAAATACTGATTAACTTATAATTAAACTAAAGATCAGAGAAACACGTAACAATTGTAACACGTGGTATATAGGTATGTTTATTTCAATCGACTCAAAATCAAGTATTCTATCACCTCCTAAAATTATTGTAACGACTTGCAAGACACCTTGTATGTTGGTTGTTATTGATTGGATTGATTTATATTATCAGTCGCCCCTCCCCCTTTACATACAAGTGTATTCTTAATAGGTATTAAGCTTAAGCTATTACCAGCTGGTCTGTAACTCATTAATTATGAAACAACCTGGATGGATTCATTTCACTGCAATATAGATACTTGTTATACATTATTTTAAGTAATACATTAGTTATAGTTCATTTTAAAAGATTTAAAATAAAAGATTGCAATCGTATTCGATAGTTGTACACCGAGTACTCAAGCTTCCTCGATTTTCCAACGGAGAACTCAAATAGAAGTCGAACTTTTTTCAGCCCTTAATGTTCTTTTACGAGAATATGTAATAAAAGTCAATATTTGTTATGGAACTCGAAATTGCTACAAACCCACAAACTTTCTTAGGATATCTGTACATCCATACCGTCATTTCAAGGGAGATCAAAGGCAGTCGGAAGATTTAAATTACACAGATTTTAAAGGCATCCTCAAGTCTTCTTACACAAATGTATCACCCTTTTTATTAAATAGGATGAGAACTGCACGCAAAGGAAAGCGTGTCTTTATGCTTTGTGTTATCTTTGTGATTATATATATTGCAGCAACAATACAAATGTCCATGGCTTACGTGCGCTAGCATTGTTGTAAAGAAAGGATCTTTTAAAGTTGGATACAATTAAACAAGTACCACTTTACTGCAAGTAGATAGTGTTAAATATAATAGTAGTTGTTTTTTACTGTATTGTAAATTGTAAAGGTATTTAAGGTAATCTATTAACCCTTTAAGCTCTGATTTAATTGAATTCAAAACTATATGTTTAATTTTACATAGAATGTTTGATATAGGAATAAATAAGAATAAAACATACAGTTTTTATGGAAATCTTTAATAATTTTATACAAAAAATGGTAGTTCCTCCTAGGACAAAAAGTCTAGTTTTTCAAGTGGAATTGTAGGTGGTCCTTGAAAGGTACCACTAGGGCGCAAAGGGTTAATGAAGTCATATGTATGCTCTTTGATATCAAGTGAATAATTTCATAGACGAGGTTGAATTCACTAAATATCTAAAATAAAAATTAATCCAGCTAAATTTTAATTTAATATTTAACGTAAAGTGGCGTGGCATGACGGTTTGCTGTTTTTAGTTTATAATCAGTTCCCCACTTCAACTCAACAGTGATTGAGATGTGAATTCCCCGCACCCTTCGAGTACATACATGTTCTTCAATCATTTGAATTAAATCAGTTTGCTTTAATCTAACTTTTTAAAATTGGCGTTTAAGTTATGCCTACATTCTAAAATAGCTAGTCTCTGCAATATAATGTCAGTTTTTTTATAGTTTCCTCTAACAAACATTTCATATTCAGTTTCCTTTAAGAATACTGCTACTACTTGTTGAACTATCACTATTGCTCTTACCTCTTTTTAGCATAACCGAAGCATCCATAAATGCATTTAAAATATGTCAATTCATTTTTGATTTTTGAAATCTATTTGTAGACAAACTAAGAAGGATTATTAGTATATATCAACGAACTAAGCAAAACATAGAAGCAAACATTTCTTTGGTCCTATTACTCAATGTACAAAAATTTAACTCAAGAAGAATATCGATATCAAAAAATACTTCGAAACGAAAATCAGAAGGGTACAAACCTAAAAAATCTAAGGTATTAACAAAAGAGAAAATATCCAGATTTTTAATTAATTCGAACTATGATGAATTTCTGCTCATGAAGGTAGCTATATTACAAATATGATTTTTAGTAAAAGAATTTGTAAAGATTTATTTTTATTTATTTTAATTAATGCTCATAAATATGCTTGTAGAATATGTGAAAGATGAAGGACTATGCTGCCAAGTCCATGATACCTAATATTAAAATAATTATGTCTAGAGTAGAATGAGTTTCCATATGATTTTATACAGGGTGCCGAAAATTAGTAGGTCAATCCGTTAACCATAGATAACTGATATAAAAATAATGGGACATTCATTATGCCACTTTTCATTTAGGAGCCCCATTTTTAAAATACAGGGTGTCAAAACGTAAATGTCAAAAAGGAAATTTGTCGATAACTCCGGTAGAATTACAGATTTTGTTTGAAATGTCGCTAATATTTTTTTCTTGTAGAGACATACTTTCAGTATACTTTTGGTAAAAAAAATCAAAGCACGAGCGGAGGTGAGGGGGTTAAAGTGTATTATGACCCCCTCAACTTTTTCATACGCACGCCTATGGTAAAAAAATATATTTTCATAGATAAAGCGGCTTTTATTCTAACTTTTCTTATTCTTGCAAGATTTTGATTTGAAACCTGGGTTACCAGATATTGTAACTTATTTTAATAAAGTTTAAAATCCATTTTGTACAATAAATTTTATTTAAGATTTAACAACATGAAACAAACTGCATATATTTTATATTACAAATAGAAATTAAATTCGAAAAATTATATTAAATGTTCAACATGAGAAACACATTATCAAGTAAGTCTGTAAAAAAGAGGTTTGCAGAAAATGCAAAAATTCGACGGCATTCAAACGGTGGGGGGTGGGGGTGGTAAAAAAAACGGTCCTAAAAGAAAATTATCAATTATTCCTGCCCATACGTTTACTTTAAAACTTACTTGATGATGTGCCTCTACAATGAATTTCGGATTTTCAGCAGCCCATGTATGAGTATTATAAATATTCGTTACTCCGTTACGAGCAAACGTGGCCTCATCGGAAAATAAAATAAATTTACTAAAATTAATATTATCATTATTTTCTTGGCATATCCAATTACAGAAAGTGAATCCTGCTTCTGAATCTAAAGGTAGAAGTACCTGCACTTTTTGTACATGATATGGGTACAGTAATTGTTGTTTGAAGACACGTCGCATCTGACTTATTATTATTGTTGCCACCATTATTAATTTGATTAGTTAGTATCTTCATTCTCGGAGTTTCTTCGACAATTTGCAAGATTTGCTCCTCTTCGTTTGGACGTAATTTGAGTTGCCGTCCACATTGGCCCACCCTCCTATGCTTAAAGTTGCCAGATTCTCTCAGACGGTTGACTAAGCTTAAGAAAAATCTCCTTTTTGGATGGTGCCTGGTTGGAAATTTGTCCACATAACGCCTAGCAGCTAAACTAGCATTAGAGTTAAATTTTCCTAAAAGCAAGAGAAATTAAATTGTTTAGGTTGGAGATTACAATTAACACTTATTAAGATAAAATCCTATTTCTTTTAATAAGTACTTACTTACCCATTATTAAAATCATATCGGTCATTTCAGAAAATGATAGCAAACCTTCTCTGATCGCCATTTCTTATTGAACACTTCAATTAAAAAATGTCTAAACAACGTTTTTTCTATTTAACTTATAAATTATTTTGACAACCAAAAGTACCTACCTATATGACTTTATTTTCAAAGCCTACATAGAACTTATTACTTGAAGAAAATATATTGTTTTACCATAGGCGTGCGTATGAAAAACATGAGGGGTCATAATGCACTTTAACCCCCTCACCTCCGCTCGTGCTTTGTTTTTTTTTACCAAAAGTATACTGAAAGTGTGTCTACAAGAAAAAAATATTAGCGAAATTTCAAACAAATATCTCTAATTCTACCGGAGTTATTGACAAATTTCCTTTTTGACATTTACATTTTGACACCCTGTATTTCAAAAATGAGGCTTCTAAATGAAAAGTGGCATAATGAAAGTCCCATTATTTTTTTATCAGCTATCTATGGTTAACGGATTGACCTACTAATTTTCGGCACCCTGTATATTTTGTTTAAGTAAATAAATGCCTAATTTAAGTCTAGTTTAATTTACAATGTCATTCTCGCACTAACGTTAATAGATTTAAAACAGCACATGAGGGATAATGTAAGTCATAATGATTTTCGAAACAGTGTCAAATCATTGTCATTATGTCAGGTAGATAAGATATATTTCTAGTCATTATGTTTCTCGTAATAACGATTTACCTACTCTTTAAACTGATTTTTAATTTATTTAGCATACTTTTCTGCTTTTCTTTCTTATACTATACATATAATATTAATCATCTTAATACTCATAATTAAGATCCCAGGTCATGTCTGAAAACAAGTACTTATACATTCATAATCCAAAATACTAATTGTTACTGATGGTACAGTACTATCAAAATTAAGCTGAAAGATACTACGAAGATCTTAATCAGAAATGTTGAAGAGGAGATTGTGGACGACTTCCCTATATTTAATCATAAAGTTGGAAGTACAAAGCCTGCTCTTCAACTTTACTGAAATCAGATCGTAAAGTTTGCAACACGTAAAGCAACTGCATCGCGATTACTGTTGCGGATGTATTCTGTGGTATTAGTGGTCATCATTCTCCACAGTAGGAAGCTACATGACAACATTTCAACATTTTACGAGTTGAACAAAAGTGGATTCACGCAGTTATATTTAGAAATCAATTTACGGCATTGCAGGGGTATCCAAAATAAATCAATGGAAAATGAATTTGTTCTATAGAATTATACAGGTTTATGTACAATACTTTCTTTCCGGTATTTACAGCAAACATTATTTGTATTGTTTACACTATTTAAAAATAAGAACTAATAATTTCTGCACTCCAATCGGTGACTTTCTGACTTTGCAGAGGTTGTGAAATAATTTGTAGGTATGACATTTGTGCGCAAAATTATCGAGGTGGAAATGAACCTCATCAGTCACCAGCTTATTCAGTATATATTCATGTTACAGATTTCTAAAAATTGGAAACGTGCTCTTCAGATAATTTAGTTTTTGAACCTGTATTTTCTTAAATTCAAGGTCATTCACAAAAGGTGACCAAAAATAGAACCTTATACAAGGTGTTTACTAAAGAATGGGCCGTACTTTAAGCCTAGAGTCCCTGAACGAAAATAAGGTACTTTTTCTTTCAGTTTTTTTTAGGGAGGGAGATTTTTGGAAATAATTAGTTATTTTGAAATAGCATTCTATCAGTTTTTTAAAAGATATACTTGTTACATGTTGATAAATTGCACTATTCCAGAGAAAACATTTAAAGTTTGAGTTTTAAATGTATGAATTACAGTCGGCCATAATTTAAGGCTAGCTTTCTTGAACGAGGGTGATTTAAGTCAACTTACCTTAGTACAACTTTTCTTCCTTAAGAAGTTATAGGTCTCAGGCAGTTTTTATTAATATTTCCTTTATAATAATTTTTTAAGGAAATCAAATTTTACTAAGGTAAGTTGACTTACATCGCCTTATTTTTATCGAAAATTAACCTACGCTCTAAGTATGGTCAACTCTGATACTGATTGTACAGTAATTCATACTGTTACGGAAGCTCATGTACCTTTTACTTTGTTAATTATGTTCCTGTTTACGTTATAATTTATAATTCTTGTGATGCCTTTATTTTGACGTTTTCTGGAATAGTCCAGGCTATATTCTATTTGATTCTCGACACGTTCTCGATGTCATAAAAACTTCGAGAATCTTAAAAAGATATATAAGCGGTTCGGTATCGCCGCTGGAGTCAGTTTTATATTTAGCAGTCAGACGCGAATGACTGAAACGTCAAAGTAAAGAATTTGACAGTTGTGAATTTGTTGAAGGATATTTCTTGTGTAATCAAGAGTGACAATAAAGTTTGTTGTCTACGTGACGTGTTTCTACGCTAACCCAACATAAAGATTACATTAGTGTCAGAAGTGCGACGTTCCGCAAAGAAGACGTTTGGAGTAGACTAGTGAATCCCAGTGACGAGATCAAGAGGGACGGAAATGGAAGGCACATTAAAACAGTTAATGGATATGATGAAAGATATGAAGAACAGCCAGGCCGAAATGAAAGAGGACTTAAAGAAAGAACTGAAAACAACCGGGATGAAATGAAGAATAGTCAAGATGAAATAAAGAAAGAAATCTAATTTTTACTGTTTTTTAAATTAAACTTCAACTTCCTGTATATCGGTAACAAAGCATTTGCGGACCTATGTTTATAATAACTTTTTTTATAAAATAACCTGGGCAATTACCTCCTTAAATATTGACGCGTCTTTTTTAAACACCCTGTATAGTACACGTGGGATAACGGCATTTTTGATTACATTCGTGAAATATTTTTCATCTCACTCATGTATAATAATGCCTATATGCCACTTGTACTATAAATAACTATTATCTCTTATAATTTTTAGGATCGCCGTATTTCTCGCCGTAAAATGATCAAATTTGTGGTGTTTTTAGGTGCTGAAATCAAGAAAAATGAACCACGCAAAGCAAAAGTAATATTAAAAATAAAATTACTGATGTCTTGTTTATCCACTTTTACTATTTCAACTCTCCTCAAATAACATAATAACTCTTAAAATGCATTTGTATGGCACATATTATTTCCCTGTTCTAATTTCTAACCCAACATTTTAACAATTATTTTCACATACTTATAAACAAAAGTGAACAATTTTATATGCAAAACTATATGTTTATGTAATAACAATGTTTACATCTATAGTTGAATTTAAAAAGATACGTATTTTAAAAGATTTCAGTACATAAAAATTTGCTGAATAGATCGCTTTCTGACGTTATATATTGATTTTACTTCGGTACCTTTGAATATTCGCAGGTGGCATGAGATAACATTCTTGTTATTTGCTGAACTCTATATTATTCAGTTCTTAAATGTCTAAAATTATTTCTATTTGTAAAAAACACTATTTAAGAATACGGCGCCCTTAAATGCTGCCTTGGGGGTACCAAAAACCTTTATATCTTTTTTTGAATAATTTTTATGTAAGATTATTTTCTGATTTTTGAAAATAATTCCATGTCACAGATTTCCTTTTGGAAGATGGACTCATTTTTCAAAAATTTAATCGAACCTAATCTATTAGTACCGTACTCTTTAAAGCAAATAATACTTAATTGCCTTAGACATTCATAACCTGGATTTTATTTGTTTTCAATTATTTCATTTCACAATTTACAATATTTATAATTTATATAATCCGATTATTAAAATAATCGAATCGAGAGATTCCGATTATGAAATTATTCGATTATGCCCATCATTAATTTCGTGTAAAAAACATTAATTCGCTTCGAATAAATGTCTCTGAAATTTCAGGTGGGTGCCCCTGCGCCTGGAGGACAGTACGCGCATTACAAAGAAGATCTCTACTTGTACGGTCAGAGGGCCTTCGGGATGCCCCCCGACAGGCACTACAGGATGCTGCACGTGGCAGGGGAGGAGCAGCCGCCCATTGTGGTGCTTAGCGTGGTCGTGATTGAAGCCGAAGGACTTGAGGCCAAAGATGCCAACGGTGAGTTACGGTTATAGAGTATTGATTGACAGATCTAGCTTAAGGCGCTTTCCATATAAATTAAAGTTAATTAGATGGGAGTTAGTTGGAGGTGGGAAGTTTCATGCAGGGCGCTATAGGTGATTTTTGATAAATTTGTGGTAAATATTTTCTAAAGCGCTGTCAGAAAACAATAATTATCAATGTTCTATAAATGATACTGCAGGAAACAACTACTCCGCGAGCTAATGCTCCGACCGGCATTGAATTACAACTGCAGTATCTGTGTGAACAGCCAAGAACCCTTGTCGGCCACTCCACCAAACATAGAACGGTTTCGGGCTTGTTAGCTCTCATCAGTATGCCATAGGTGAGATGACCGACAATTGAACTGGCTGTTCCTTCGTATGTAGGTTCACATATAAATCGAGTGCAGGTGAGATGTAACTGGTCTGCTACCTATTGTCGTAGGTACTTAACCGCATAGACCGGTTTAACAGGGCTAACAGGCCCGAAACCGGTCTATGTCTGGTAGAGTGGCCGACAAGGGTTCTTGGCTGTTCACACAGATACTGCAGGTGTAATACAATGCCGATCGGAGCATTAGTCCGCGGAGTAGTTGTTTCCTGCAGTATCATTTATAAATTTAATGGCGCATCGCCCAGGGCGAGAGGTCTGCGGTTAAGTACCTACGACAATGTAGGTCGCTTCCTGCAAGTCGAGCCGCTTAGGCCGAGCAGGAAGTAGCAGACCAGTTACATCTCAATTATCAATGTTGTTTCGATGCTATGCTAATGGTGAATTGAATAATTTTCGAACTTATAAATGTATGCAACATCTTATGACAACACGGATGTTTTTATCAAGTAACTGGACGTATTAGGATTTTGTTTACCTGTTAGAAAATATTAACTAAATACCTATATCATAAAAATTTATTAAAATCTAAATGAAACTATGTTACAGAATATGTATGTTGTTAGTAGCTTTAAATTCATCTCAGGAATATATTATTCCTTATCTTCTTGCGTACATCCTTCCTAAGCAGGAAAATCATCGTAAGCATAAATAAACCTCCCCTCTAGAGAGACAAGTTACATGATCTTATTCTTGTTCTGAATTCTACACAGAATTAAATCTTAACAAACAAATTTAAATCGCATTTATTACATTTTAACTGGACATCTTCTACAATGAGAGCAATCTACGGAAAGATATTGGTATACAATTTAATAAATACTATCCAAAAATATATTTAAATCAAATATTGTCAGTATTACTTTTGGATTTATCGTGAAATATACACAATATGGTCACAGTTAGAGGAATACAGGGAGTAAAAATGTGGAAAAGTTACTCTGCCGGCACTGCTGGCTAATCCTCCGACCAGCATTAGAAAACCTATAGCAAACAGCCATGGTCAGTTGTCAGAAGAGCTGCTATACAGGTTCTCATCAGTATACCATGCTATAAGTAAGGCAATGTACGACTAACCCTGGTTCTTCTTGTTTGCATAACCAACAGAAGGAAACATGAGTACACGAGATGTAGCACGTGTCCACATCTAATGGCCATTCAGTACCGGACCTAAACGGATTTATATGTATACAAAAATATTGTCAAACAAACTAATTTTCCATCATTTAGACAGACCAAGAAACGAAGCTACTCGATCTTTGAATTTGGACGAATCCGCTTTTCTGAAAAATAACATTGTTGCTTCTCAAGATTCTCGTTATTGGTACTCCAATTCTCGGTAGAGAATCATCATTTTAGATTACCATTTAGACGACATTATCTAAAATAAGTAAATGTTTGTTGTGCAGATTCCTTTTATGGAACGTTTTTCATTAATGAATTGGAAAATTTACCACTGACCGACTATACAGGGTGTCCGGAAATAATGAGCAAAAAAATTAGGGAATAATTCTAGACCGAAAATAAATGCTACCTCTTTCTATAACATTTTTTCCAAAACTGATTATTAACGGAGTTACAGGGTGTTAAATTTAAATTTTATTTGCAGTTTTTTTGCAATACCTTTTGTCACACTCATAATATTTTGACGAAATTTCGTATATGGGAGTTTTTCGGGATGAGGATTATAAATTTGCCCACCGTTTTCAACTCTTTTGTGCTACACTTTGTGTGAAATTTGAATATTTTTGTTCTCCTAACCTTTTGACATAAAAAAAGGTATACTTTATTTAGTTTAATTTGTAGGCTTCCGTGGCTGTCGTTAATGGTCAGGTGATTTCCGGGCTGGTTGCCACGTCGTCGGTTTAGAACTCTTGTCGTTTCGAGAGATACATCGCTCTCTTCTTCTGAAGTTACTCTGAAACTGGAGATCTACTGATCGTCGCACTATTTATATCAGGGGTGGTCACTGATCCATGATGTTCCGGTGGATTGCTTTCACGGATGAATCATTTCCAAATACTGGGCAGATCCACACCACTGTCCCTGTTAAAATTGTTGGAATTTTTATGAATTTCTATAGCTTCTCTGTATAGTCGGGGCCAAAATCTTCTCTCTCTCTTACTAGCATGCTGGCTCTACTTAGCTCCACCGTGTGTCCCGTGTCCGCTCTATGCTCTGCTACTGCCGATTTTTCCCAGTTATTTTTAAGGTGACTCTTGTGTTCCTTTAACCTTGTGTTGATGTGCCTTCCTGTCTGTCCTATATAAATTTTTCCACAGGAGCAGGGGATGCTGTACAGCATCCGAACAATTTCAACAGGGGCGGTGGCGTGGATCTGCCCGGTATTTGGAAAAGATTCATCCGTGAAAGCAATCCACCGGAACATCATGGATCAGTGACCACCCCACCGGAACATCATGGATCAGTGACCACCCCACCGGAACATCATGGATCAGTGACCACCCCGCCGGAACATCATGGATCAGCCCTGATATAAATAGTGCGATGACCAGTAGATCTCCAGTTTCAGAGTAACTTCTGAAGAAGAGAGCGATATGTCTCTCGAAACGTCAAGAGTTCTAAACCGACAACGTGGCAACCAGCCCGGAAATCACCTGACCAGTATACTTTATTTATTTTGATAAATCTAACTGTTTTCGAGCAAAAACGCTAAAATCACATTGCTTGCATGTGATGAATACGAAATTATTTTAATTTATTTTCTACATTAAACATAGCATGCTTTGGAAACAACCGCTAAGTTGCCTTGGAAACAAGTTTGTGGATGGCTGTGGATAGCATGGTCTATATCCAAGATAAAGCTACAGAGTGATTCAGTGATAGTGTTATTAATTGTAACCACGTAGTTGAAGGGCCTATGAATTACAGAAAAACGAAAATAGATTTTACTAGACCTTTTAAATGGAAGTAAATCAACTCATAACCTCGGCAATAGATATAGCGCTCTATGTTGACAACAATTTCCTAGTCATGATATTACAGTGTCGAGCGGTGAACCGAGCAACATCACACCTGTGTTACCACATCACAGCTAAATGTTTGTGTTCTTTGTATTATTAGCATTAACTTACAATTTACATACTTCTCGAATTCTACTTTCTTTAAATGAAAATAAATAAAGGCAGAAGTATTTTCCTGTGTGAATTTGCATTTCACAGTTTATAAACAAAACGTCACAACGCATTTCATCAAATCAATAGGTCGGAATACTAAATAACGCCCAAATATACAAAATATAACCTTCAAATTTGTGTTAATGGTGGGGAATTGTTCATATATGAAATGTCAACTATCAACTATATGTCAACTATGTTATCCATAACAACCTCATTTTAAATACAAACTTTTTATCAAGTGTGCTTTTTCCGTATGTAAAATTAAAATGTTGTTCGTCTTATTCACTGTAACCGTGGACATACCGTATATGTATGTAGTAACAAACTTATCTAAGAGGCCTACAGAATAATAATAAACCTCCTCTTCTTTTGTATTCAGTTTGTGGGGTAGTCCACAAAAATTTTATAGTAATATTTATTATACAATTAATAAATCTATTACAAAATTAAACGACAAATTTATCAAAAACAATGTTACCTACATTATATTATGTAATGTGTATTTAATAGTCGAAACTCTGTAGCATTTTTTGAACGAGATTTTAATATCCATCAGATTTAAATTCGCTACCCTCAAAAACAACAGTTTTATCCTCTCCAAGCCTAACTCGAAATTGGTTGAGCTATGTGGGACAATTTACCACTAAATAGAACAAACAACTTGCTACTTATATTGACACATAAAGCTAATTTTCTAGTTTGATTTCAATCTTAAAGTACTTTATGTTATCGTTTCCGACAGTCCTTGTTTTATTTAATATTAAACTACTTACAAAATTAACTGCTTGGATTTTTGAAATATATCATGTTTAAAAAAAGCTTTGATCTGACATAAAACTCGGTAAGTTATAATTATCGTCGTAATAAATGACACTTAAAGACTTGAAAACTTGTAATAATACATTTTAAATTTAACTGAGACGAAGCACAAGACGTGATGACTTGGTCTAAAGTTAATAATGTTCTTTGAAAGATGTTTGGCCTTCTTCTAAGAGCTTTAAACTTTGTTAATAAAAATGTATAACCGAAGTTCCATTAAAAACTAACTTCAGTTTGGTATGTCTTTTTACCACAAATTTACAGGCACGGATTATGTTTATTTTGATAAATAATCTTATATAATAATATGTTAATATTTTTTCTACTTACTGATTTCTACAATATATGCGAAATAAGAACTAACTATACAAACACGTATCTATGTTTTGATTTGCATTGAAAATACACCTTAATTTGAACAGTAGCACTGATGACTAAAGTTGACATTTGTGTACAAAGTCAGTAGTGCCACAAAGCATTTTAAAAATTTTTTAAGTGTGTTGAATATATGATGTCTTCGAAGGATTGGGAAGTCTATAACTAACGATATTAGAAACCAAAATATGCAGTTAAACCTTAGTCCCAATATTGATAGTTATAAAGAAACATGATGTCAGAGTTACAACTTTATTTACAGTGTTTTCATTACTTGAGATTTTTTTATTGTGGCTGAAATTCGGTATATGGTATTTTTTGGTATGACAAAAATGATCATACATTTACAGATCATCACATACACCCCTTTTTGTAGTTTGCCCGAGATAAAGACTTTTATTGCATACTAATGAAATATGTAAACCAAATTTTGTTGATTTTAAAAATTAAACGAGCGTTTAATAATTAAGGAAGCATGATTACCATGGATATATCAACTGACATGTTTGCAAATAAAAGTTTATCAAATTTATTAATTTGTGAAAATGAATGAAAACCTGGAGAGAAGTGAGATTTCAGGAGATTTGACATAAAAGGTTGAGAAAACTCGTGCCGCACACTACCGGCAAAGTCGGAACCAAAGTGTAAAAAAGAATATGACAAATTCCTACAATGGCTGAAAGTTAACTGTATGGAAAATATAAGTGAAACCATAATGTTGGTTCAAGGCATGGTATGTATTTATTCTTCCCCGTTCTAGTATAAATGATATTGATTTATTTTCCTTACGGTCTGAATCGTACAATCCAAATTTCCTGTGGACTAGGTGTTAAAATCAGTGATGACAATTTATAATAATACAAATGGAAGAAAGTTTCATTAACTGCAAGCAAACGAAAAAGTAAAGGCTATGGGTTATTTCGGGGGCTGTAGAGGTAAAGAACTTTTGAATATGAAGATTAATAATATTGAAGATATTGGCTCGGTTAGGATGGTTGACATTCCGGATAGTAAAACTGATATCCGTAAGAAGCTTACAATTGTGGAAGAAAACGAGGTCTCCGAATTGGGTCTAGTGATGAAGTATATGTCTGTCGGGTTCAGAAAAAAATTTTCTAACACAATTCAGCCCTTCGGGAAAAATACATTTGGAAATGTGAAATTGCTAGTTTTTTGGGTTTGCCAGATCTAGAAGCTTTCACGAGACATTGTCTGCGCAGCACTTCCGCGACGGCCTTCATCAATCAGGAGCAAATATGACAACATAATGAGACATGGTGGATGGCAACGGTAGCAGTAGAAGGGTATTTGGCTTGACTTTTAACTTGTATATCATACACTATTTTTTCTACAAAACAATTGGAAGAACTTTAAACTCAATAAAAATAAAAAAATAAAAAATACCATACAGATCGCAATGTTTATGAACCAAAATTTTCGTAGCAACCAGTGCTGTCGTTAGTTACGGAAAAAACGCAAAAATATTGACAGCATTTTCTAGTAATATTATAAGTATAATGAATAATCTCGATAATGAGCGTAACGAATCCATCCCTGCTGAAATCGAAGAAGCCGCCAGTCGAGCAACATTGGAATTATTGTCGGCGAAATCAAAGGAACAGTACGAAATCGCTTATAGACGCTTTTCGGAATGGTGCAACATTAAAAAGGTCCCTGGGAAATGTAACGAAAGTGTTTTACTGGCATATTTTGAGGAAAAAGCCAAGATATGGAAATCGTCAACGCTCTGGTCAAATTATTCCATGATCAAAACTATGTTAAAAATAAAGCAAGATCAAGATATAAGCAAACATTATAAACTTATTGCTTTTTTAAAACGGAATGGTGAATGATATCAAGCAAAAAAGTCAAAAGTTTTGACGAAGACGCATATCGACAAATTTCTCACAGAAGCAGAAGACGAAAAGTGTCTGATGATGAAAGTCGCAGCAATAGTGGGTGTCTTCGGGGCGTGTCGCCGGGAGGAATTGTGTCAGATGACCATCGACAATATCGAATATTTGGGCACTTCGGTTGTTGTGACCATACCAGATACTAAAACCAAAGTGCCTCGGACTTTCAGTGTTGTTGGTGAATTCTATTTAAACTTTTTTAGAAAGTATATGGCACTCCGACCACCCAACGCTGACCATAGACGACTTTTTGTTAAATATATTAAGAATAAATGTGTGAAGAATCCAGTCGGAATTAACATGTGTGGTAAAACGCCTGCCGACATTGCAGAGTTCTTGAATCTACCAAATCCTCAACTCTACACCGGACACTGTTTTCGTCGTTCATCGGCGACATTGTTAGGAAATTCTGGTGCAAATCTTACTACCATCAAGAGACATGGAGGATGGAAATCTTCGACGGTAGGTGAAGGCTACATTGAAAATTCACTGGAACAGAAGAAGGAAATTGCGTGCCAAATACTTCCTACTGCTGCAACTACTAGCAAGACCACCAGTACTACCAGTAGTACTTCTACAGAAAATAAATGTGTCACACATGTTGACAGTAAAACCAACTTAAGTATGATGACTCCGCAGGGTATTACAATTTCAAATTGTTCTAATTTTACTATAAATGTTAATAGTAATAATTAGTTAAAATGTTGGTTTGCACTTATTTAAAATAAAAAGTTGTTCATGTGTTTGTTAAAACGTTTTATTAATTTTCAAAACAAAATTTAAATAAACTTTGATTTACTTTTAACACTAGTGTTAAAAAATGACATTTTTAACATCAAAAATGACAATTAAAAAGCCCACTTTTATCAGTTTTGTAGAAAATAGCTATTTATGATATACGTGTTAAAAGTAAGATTTTATTTTGTGAGTGAAGATGATTAAAAAACGAGCGTAGCGAGTTTTTTAACTTCACGAACAAAATAAAATCACTTTTAACACGTATATCATACAATATTTTTTCTGCAAAACAATCGGAAGAACTTTAAACTCAATAAAAATAAGAAATCAAAAAATACCACACAGATCGCAATGTTTATGAACCAAAATTTTCGTAGCAACCAGTGCTTTTGATTTACTTTTAACACGCGTGTTAAAAGTAACTTACTTTTAACACGCGTGTCAAATAATGACATTTTTAACATCAAAAATGACAATTAAAAAGCCCACTTTTAACAGTTTTGTAGAAAAAAATCTTTATCTAACCTTTGTGGTGGTAAAGAACAGTTACTGTGCGGTAAAGTTTGCCTATCTTTGCGGTTAAAGTACTACTTTATCTACGATTTTTAGTAGATCAAAAGCAGCATTAGCTACAGAAAAAAGAGATTTCAAAACTGGCACGTACATTAGTGGATAAAGAATGCTACCACAAAATAACCCAGACAGGATAAAAACAAACCTCAGAAATCTCACGCTCCGTAAACAAACCGTCTGAATTTGCCTGTATGCAAAGAGAACAAAACAACCACTACAAAGTGTGTAGAGGGGTATTCAAGTCGCGTTCTAAACGGAAAAATTCTTCAACGCCTCTCCCGTTTGTCAACTAACGGAAGATTTATGACAGCCCTGTGTTTAGGATATGTTTTATGATTTTCATTTCGACGCGTTTTGCTTTTAGTCGGTGAAGGAAAGCTTTATATCCCATATATTACCCACAAATAAATTTATGAGTATCTGTCAATAATTTATATTGGATGCTTCGAAAGATTTCCAAATGGCAGTCTTTTAAAGATAAATATTGTTCTCCTGTTATCATTAACATTAGTCTTGAGAATCTCAAATCAAAAAAAAATATGTACGAGTACGTAGGAATAAACGTGCAGTCACGATAAAAAATTGTTTTGCTGATACATCTTTGGAAGGTCTAGTTTCTTCCCAACTAAATAAAGTACTTGGTAGTTAATCATACGCCCACCAGCAGTCTTGACAATTACAAAGTGGTAGTAATTCACCTAGATAAGGTTCGCAAGGGCCAACCGATGTAAGTAGAGTTCATTCTACGCGTCGTTATTTTACTTGTTTACCTAATACTCAGCGTCAACTTGGCATTAATAATGAAAATATGAATTAGAACTCAAATTAATAAAATACAATAATTATTTCAAATGTGATTTGGTAATGATTAGTGATTCTGAAGGTTACAAAGACAAGAAATGCGTATTTGAGGAAATGACTGGTATTATAGTGTGTGTGAGCAAATTATAAATAAAGGTATTTCAAGTTCATTTCAGTTCTTTAACCGTGATTTTAGTAACTGTTCCTGATAATCGCAGTTCATATGTTCTATGATGTGTCGATATAGGGATAAGTCTCAGAGAAATAATAAAAAGGAAACGAACGTCGTTTATCATCGAATTGAAAGATTTTAGAAGTATATAGATGTTTGACAGGCATTTTCACTTTTTAATTTTTAGAATAGAATGGTCTACCTAGAATTATGGTTCATATATTTTATGTTTGGGTAATAAACGGTCAGGGATTATTGTTTGAGAGATTTATGAGCCCGGTTTGCAAAACAAGGAAACGTGACCTCGGTAACTGCCTGCCAGAAACAAAATTGAAGTGCACATACCTAGCATTAGCCGGGATTCTTTTACCTGCCCTGGTTGTTCTCGGGCTAGGCTCTGTGGGGGACAGACCCGCTATCCGTATCTTTGAACTCGCCCATATATTGATTTCGGCTCTTATTGTTGGTATTAGGACTGAAATGGTCGGAACGGTTCCTCGAATAATGGTGATCCTCCGCAAAAGCTTTTCCTGAGTCACCACTGAAGATGCCTACAGTGATGAGCGGCGAAACGTTTGGAAGCATGGGATGTGACCAGTTACAGCGGCGGCTACGGGATGCCTCGGCAAATCACTATATATCAAATAAAATCTTGGTAAATTTTAATGTGAGAGCAGTAGTAGTCCAAATAGGCAAATAATCCATTTCTGATAGTGCTTTTGAAGTTCACGTCAATTGTGTTTTGTGTCTAACTGAAGTTATTTATTTGTTGTTGTTAATATTGTATTTTTAAGTGAAACAATAAATTTGTATTTTGCAAATATTTTTTTTATATTTTCAATATTTTGTGTACATTTTGACTAAATTCTGTGCATATTTATGCTTCGACTTGTATATTTGGGTGTGTCTAGTTATGAATTAAAAATAAAGCAAAGTCTGATACTTATAAATCGCGCAGTATTTATATTACAAGTTACAAGTCTCATTTCATAAACTAAAATGGAATACTACTACTACTACTACTATGACATAAAATGTCGTAAAACATATCCGGAACACAGGGGTGCTATAACTTTTCTACGCGATGACAATCAAGTCGGGTGCTGAAGGATTTTTCCGTCAAGGCACGACATGAATATCGTGCTGTGCAGTTTGTAGTGGCTGTTTTGATCTATTTGTGGACAAGCTAACTTAAATGGGTTTTTTTACCGAGCATGAGGCTTTTACAGCTTATTTTTATTTGGGACGTAGGGGTTATTATCTGATGGCACTTTTCATTCTCTAATACCAAACGGCGGCTGATGAAGGCTTCGATTTTATCAGATAATCAGTTGTAATAAACAGCATACTGGTACGCGTTGCTCTTGAAAGTTGATCAAATACGATATTAGTTCGCGTATCAGGTTCTCATTTTGTAAAAATCTTGAGGGATAACTGGATATCACTGATAAAATTACTGCAATTGCTTTAATGGCATCCTGTTGTTTAATGTAATAGTCGCAGAACAAGTAAATTTGCCACGACTTACCCAACGTCGTCCTCTTACTGGTAGTAAAAACACTAGAGTAAAGATTGTCTACCTCAGCTGACTGTAGACAGTAGGGTGTTTGACCAGCTCAATGGTGACGGGGTGGGTTGAATTTATTAGTAGAAGTAATATTGTATTACTTAGTTAATTAAGATTGTTAAGAGCGCCAGACAAATTTTTCCACCACCAAATCACCCTCTACTAACATCAGTACTTGATCGAGAAAACTTGTCAAACAAGATCAATTAACACTCTTACCAATAATAAATATCATTTATTATACTGTACTCTATTATATAAAAAAAACTTATATAACTATAAGAAGATGAAAAAATTTATAATTATTGTTAAGAATCGCAACTTATATGTGCCGCTCACACTAGTAAACCCACGCTATCATTGGTCACAGCAGACCGAACTACAGTAAATAGCAGTAATTCGCAAAATAAACGGAATGATAAAAAAATTAAGGGCGTAAGGTAAAATACTATTAGGCGAATTCAGAAGAATGCGTAGTCAAGCGTCGCGTGAGCTCAGACGAATCGGCTTCATATAAACCTAAATTAGGTAAGCAAACTTTTATGAAACTAGGCAATTAAATTAAACAGTCACAACACCTTAATTATTTGTCAATCCCAAACGTGCAGATATATGTAAGACTATAAGCCACTAAAATAGCTTAAATGCAATGGAACATTTACCAGTATGGCGGTTAGATGACGTAGGTAGTTAACAAAATATATTCATACATATACAAAAAATATATGAGTGTACAAGCGTAAACAACAACAATGAATATCGGCATATAACTTTAAGTAAACTAATCAAAGTGTTAATAATACAACACCCACTTTCAAAATTCAGAAATAAACTTAATAATAAGCAGAACAATAGTAACAAGCGTCACTATAAACTTGATATCTGGGTGCACTAGCAATACTAAATTTATTACTAATTACTACTAATTTTTACTTATAGAAAAGCTATACTAAAAATATTTGGTTCTGAGCATATAGCAGAACAAGAACTAGGCATACGCGTAGTAAACAAGTGCAAAAGTAATGCTTAAAAGAAATACAAGCAATATCATAAACTTGCGTGCGTCCAAGTGGATCTGAGTGGTATAATAACTGCAGCGTGGCTAGCAGCAACTCCAACAGCAACAAAAGATGACAAGCAATGGCTCAGCACGAAATGGTAAGCTACAGCTCCAGGGAAATACCCAAAACTTCTTAACTCCACGGACTGCCCAATATAAGAACCCTAAATAAAATTAAGTAAAATAACTATCCGCTAAATGACTTCTTTGGAACAAATAAATTAAATGCAGCGAAATGTGCACCTTCTTAATACTTTAATATCATTATAATTCCTGGACATTGAATTTTTTTGAGACAGGATAATTCAGTTCGGCAACATCGCAAATTGAGCACATGGTAACCAATTTATTACAAATTTATGTAAAAGTCTTTTATATGGAAAAGGAAAGTTTAAATGACTAAAATTTACATATAGAAATACTTACCCTTGGCCAAAGGGGTTCTTACTATTATTTGAACTGCACCGGATCGTCTTGATCACAAGTTTAAACGAATGCAGACCTTATGCACACTGTAAATACGGTATAAATTAGAATGCAAATTGGCACGAAGAAACTTACAAGAGAAATGACAAAATTTAAAATTGCAACTTACTGGAAGCCTAAGGCGGAATCGCATTCTTGACTGGCGTGGTGTGAAGATACAGATCCTTTACTGAGAAAGTTTCCTGATTAGGTTTCACAAAAATCATCGAAAATCCAACAAAACCTTAATCAACAACAGGCGTTTGGAAAACAAAATCCTCGAAGAGATGATTTAAAAAATCACACAGATTTTCCAAGCACTACCACACACCTAATATTCACAGTACCAGCTACCGGAAGTAAAATTGTCGAAAAATTAGCGCAGATCCCGTTTCCTAAATTTCAGCTGCAAAAAAAAACTATCCTTGACTCCCATTGGCTGGAGTCTAACCAATTGGAACTAAGAAAACTAAAGTAAACACTTATTAACTATTAAATTAAGTTTAAGATGATTTACCACGCAGTAATTAAATTCTCTCAACATAATTACACATAAAAATACACCATTCAACGTATATTTATTAAAAATACCTCCATAAGGAAAAGTAGTAATGTAAAAGATTCTTGGAAAGATCCGGCAACATCGCGCCGCGCCGAATCCTGTTGGGATTTGGCCGGTAAGTAGGTGGGGTTTCAGCAGGAAAACGAACAAAGCAAAATGGAGAAATGTCAACATAAAATCTAACCTTAGGAGCAATTTACTTAATACCAACCATTATTCTACGGATCTCCAAAATATGGTAAGTACGAAACAAGTAAATTATTGTCTTTAATTAATTTTGTCTGTACAGAGTATAGTGTAACGATAAACCGCGAAATATTAGTTGTTTACATTCAGGTTTTCGGTGTAATTGTCATGTTCATTTTTGTTCTAGGACCTAGGCTTGCCCTTAAGAAATTGTAATATGATTTCCCTCAAGGATCGAACGGATGGCATCAATCAGAACACGTAACATTATTTAATAGACCTGAATACGGATGCATTGGAGGTAACTACGGTAATTGTTTTGGTTGGTTAAAAATTTAGACCTTTAATATATTTTAGGCCAACACACAATACACGACCTGGTAATTGAGGTGGCATATTAACATCAATCACTGGAGGTACAGCAAATATTCATAATGAATATAATAATAATAAAGAGTAAATTAAGTATGATATTTATTTATTTAATTTATTTATGAATATACGTCTACGCTTCAAATTAGTAGAGAGATTGTGTGTAAATAATTTACACATACATCCTCTTGTTTAAATATATCGTATGCTTGCCTTAATAACTGGATTTCCGATTCAGAACCGATTTTTCGAAAAATCACAAAAATATCACTAATCTGGCCCCGAAGGACCAAAATGGTAGAGCCGCTTCCATAAAAAACACCACTTCACATTTTTGAGTCGTCAAAACGTCAAAAAAACATTCTGCCTTGCCTATACCTTAAAGGATTCTAGGATCAGATGAGCTTACCATAAAGTTTGCAGCTTCCTACGATAAGATCTGCACAACCGCTAATCAAAGCAGCAACCCAAAGCATGCCACGATCAGCACCAAAAATCTTGAAAGTTTCGCCCTAGAAGTAATATTCCTTGCCGAAAATAGAGGCAAAAAGGTTTTAAAACGATAGCACCGTCCACCTCTTGATCATTTTCAGGATGTTAATCAGGACAGCAAACTTAGTCAGTGTGTGTACACGATCCACTCTCTGACGGACAAGTGCTTTAGCAAGCTTGTTCTGAACTGTATCATTTATCCAACAAACTATAATTGCCCAGGATTTACAAATGGTACTCAAGCACACATTCTAAATTTTTATTCTGAATTAATGCCTTTTTGTCCTTATCTGTTATTGCGTACATATTGTTAAATTTAATAAAACTCTTTCAGAGTATAAATTGGGAATATTTACACCATCAGAAGTGGGATAAGTGTAGGTATCATGGAAACTAATAGTTTTGATCGTGTTCTTTCACTGCACTAAAACTGGATTTGCCCTAAAGGTAGAATGAAGAAGAGATAACACAAATTCAGTAGAGGATTAAGGGATCAGATGCCTCTGGAATCATTTATGTTATGATCGTGAAGAGAACACCATTGGAGAAAGTACAACACAGAAATGTTTTTTTCATCCCATATTCAGAAACCACTCTGACTCACTTTGATGAAGATCACTTCCCAAGATACAAATAAGCTAATATGCAACTTATGAAACAAATAAGATGTCATTTACTATGAATTTATTACCATCATTTTTGACAATATTTCAAGAAAAAGGTCGGAAATGCAATTGAGTTATTTTGTAGCATGATAAAGCACATCCTCATACTACTAACATTAAAAAAGCTGCTATTCACAAACATCACATTCACATTATTCTCCTGGTCGCGTGTTTCCTGAACCTAATATTGTACAACGCAAGTAAAGCCCCATTAACTTTTCATTGGTCAATTCAAATTTTAATTCATAATTTAGAAATCCTTATTACCTATATTATATACTCCACTTTTCTTCTGCAACATGAATTTTTGGACCGTGTATGTACTTCATTGATTTCACTTCGTTCATTAATTAAAATTCTCGCAAGTATTTGCAAAGTATGCGAGACATTAAATCTATAAATGATACTGCAGGAAACAACGACTCCGCGGACTAATGCCTCGACAAGCGTTGAATTACACCTGCAGTATATGTGTGAACAGCCACGAACCCTTGTCTGCCACACCACCAAACATAGATCGGTTTCGGGCTTATTAGCCCTCATCATTATGCCATAGGTGAGATGACCGACAATTGAACTGGCGGTTAGTTCCTTCATATGTATGTTTACACATAAACTAAGTGCAGGTGAGATATAAGCGGTCTTCTACTTCCTGCTCGGCCTAAGCGGCTCGACTTGCAGGAAGAGACCTACATTACAGCAGGTACTTAATCGCAGACCTCTCGCTCTGGGTGACGAACCATTAAATCTATACATGATACTGCAGGAAACAACTACTCCGCGGACCAATGCCCCGACCGGCGTTGAATTACACCTGCAGTATCTGTGTGAACAGCCACGAACCCTTGTCAGTCACTCCACTAGACATAGACCGGTTCCGGGCTTGTTATCCCTCATCGGTCAGAGGTCGCGCAGTTTAAGGCGTCAGTACTTGAATCGAGGTGACTAGATCGCTGTGGGTTCGACCCTCGCAGCCGGTAGACCGTATATAAGCTATATTCGTTGAGAGGATTGGCACCCTCTCTGCGGGTATGGTAGGGTGGAAGAATATTGGCTTAGGTCAATGTGAGAGATTGATACGGGTTGATATTTGACCACCCCCGTCGTTCCTGGGCGCAAATGCGGCTTGCTTAATAATAATATGACGCCCCCTCTCCCGCACAAATCTTCGACTTCTGGGCTAATCCTCATGATTAGAATAGGGTAGAGATATTATTATTATATTATTATCAGTATGCCATAGGTGAGATGACCGACAATTGGCTGTTCCTTCATATGTATGTTGACATATGTTGACTAAGTGCAGGTAAGATATAAGCGATCTGCTACTTCCTGCTCGGCCTAAGCGGTTTGACTTGCAGGAAGCGACCTACATTACAGCAGGTACTTAATCGCAGACCTCTCGCTTTGGGCGATGAGCCATTAAAGGCGACAAATACACAGATACTGCAGGTGTAATTCAATGCCGGTCGGGGCATTAGTCCGCGGAGTAGTTGTTTCCTGCAGTATCATTTAAAGATAGTTGTTTTTTGCATGAACGTAAAAAAATACATTTTTTTTAATTAACTGTGCTGAAAAATCTCATAGTGTAAATTTTATAAAAGCAATGATTGATAATATCCAAGACTCATGGCAATTCCAGCAGATAAATCTTTTTTCAATAGCACATCGTTTCTGAGGATATTTCTGTTTAAGGGGGCCATATTTTCGAAATAGTGTTTACTACAAATATAAACAATTTTACATATTGAAGAACTGAACAATATAGAGTTTAGGAAATAACAAAAATACATTTTCATAGAGATGCCTTGCTTCAGTCGAAGTTCCGTTTCCATACATAAAATATAACTTAACCACTTCAAAAACAAGTCACTGACACTTTGTGTTATCTTTTTTTGTTTAAGTCTGACACGGAATTTATGACAAAGTGACATATTATGCTACTTAGATTATTGTTTTTCAATTATCATTTCAAAGTTGGTCTATTGTAATGATTAATAAATAAATTTTTATCTCGAAAATAGGAAGAAAACGTTTAAGAGACAGTTTTTAAACATAATAAACTTATTTAAGAGAGCGATACCAATTTATCCAAAAATCAGTGGCGTACAATTTTTTTGCTAAAAATGATATTTAACGGCACGAACGCCACTGATACTAGTACATTACAAGAGAAAAAATAGCCCTTCGCTATACACTGTTGTGTACCAAATCTTATCTCACTATCTCGATCGGTTCTCGAGAAATGAAGACTATCGTAATAGTAGACAGAAAATTTTAAACCAGCTGTATCTCGAAAACGAGGCATTTCCGGACCCATATAAATGTTTTTTCTTATTTTTAAACATAGAACCTGTTTCTAGATTTTCTTAACACAATTCTGTAACGCCCTGTATAACGACAGAAGGCGGTCTAACCAACAATTATTTCATTTAAGGAGAATTTAAATAGTAAAAGTGGAAAAACAAAACATCAAGAATTTTATTTTTGATATTACTTCTGTTCTACGTGTTTTATTTTTCGAGATTTTTGTATCTAAAAACACCACAAATTTGATCATTTTACGGTGAAAAATACGATGACCTTAATGTTCTTTATTTTGTTGTCTATGGAAGCGTCATAATACTCTGTCTTTTTTTTCTCGTATAATAGTTATTAAAATCACTGTGACAAGTGCACTTTTCCGAAAAAGCATTTTCCAAATTTGGTGTAGTTGGACCATCAATTGAGTTTTAGTTAGAGGTGAAAAATCCTTAACCCATTCGTTGCATCTAATATTAAAATCATTTGAATTTGATTCTTCATTGCATTATTCTGGTGATTTTACACGCAACACTGCCTTGTAGTCGTCCTCAGTTTTGTATTCAATTATACATGTTAATTTATCCATTGTTGCACAAATGTTTTTTGTTTTAAGGTAATGGTAAAAAGCCGTGCTGCAGTGAATTAGGCTTGGGTTGTGTTGTAGTCGCGTGTATTTAGTTAAAAGTCCTAATGCTTGCATTGCATCGCATTACACTTTGAAATAGTATGTTGCGATCAATTAGAATTTGAATTGACCAATGAGAAGTTAATGGGGCGTTACTTGCATAGTATAATTTTAGGTTTAGGAGATTCGCCTCCTGGGACCCGATTCTAAAATCTCTACCGGTGCATGTCGTATACGACTTTCTGAGAATCTCTATTAAAATTTTCTAATTGATATTTTCGAATACCGCATTCTAAAATTTTTAGTAGAATTTGCAACGAGTGGTTTTAGCCACTCGACTTTGGATGTCATACGCGAGAAAACGTAAAGTATCTGTCATCCCTATATTAAATAAATATCACAAATTTTTGAAAAACGGCTAACCAGAAACAAATTTTGTATTTATTATAGAAGCTCAAGCACAAATATGTCGCAATAGAAGAAATAAAAATGCGTTTGATTTAGACTAAAAATGGTTAGATTGTCTAAAAACTTGATATATTGTCGGCAATATTGTCTCATGTCAGCAGTACATACAGCTAAAAGCACGAAGGTATTCATTGCCTATCTAGTATTATGCCACCTGCAGGTATCAAACTGCTGTGGATATGAATATAAATCTGGGTGTTAGATCTCAATAAAAATTATTTAAAAAATTATTTGTTGTTTAGCATAACATTTGTGTACAAAACAATTTAGATGGATGGGGTGGAATTTCATTTGGGAATTATGGAACCTATTGAATTTAATGTTGATGCGTAAATTTAGATTTACTTTCTGGTAGAAGAGTGCACCACAAGTAATTATTAATCACATTGCACCGCGCTTAGCTGTAGGATTTTTATGTAAATAAAAACTCCATTTAATTAGGAATATGTCGTTTTATTTTACCTTATATACCTATGTTACGTAGGTACACGTAAGTTCAAAATTTTTCGGTATTTAATATAAAAGCTTAGGATAAATTTAAATAATATATGAATACATGTAATATAAGAATATAAATATTCGTTATACAAGTGAATTTACCTGAAGAAAGTTTTGGTCAACGAGCATTTTCTTTTGTGGCTCCAAAGCAATCCAAATCCATAAAATGACATTATGCAATAAAAAGAGTGTAAATATAAATACTTTCCGACAACTGTCTAAATAACCATGGATTTAACGTTGTTGCCAAATCTTAGTACACGACATAATTAGCAAATGATGACATTATTTCTATGACGGTTCGAGAATACATATTAAAATATACGACAATTTGCCATTGTCGCACTCGACAATATTTGTCAGTAGAGATTCGAGAATCGAGGCCCATGCTCCGTCATATTACGACTCTCATTTGATGACAAAGTCGCTCTTCAAAATAGGTTTGGCATTCCAAACCATAGGATTTCTTTTCGTGGAATAGTAGAATTACCAGATCGTTAGCACGCAGTTATGAGCAATGTAGGAGAATATATCCTTTATTAAAAAGAAGTGCGTTTTAAATTTAATAAACACGCTACGAACTTCAGCATCAACCCAATATTTTGAGACGGAAATTTTGTACGCGGAATTCATACATAAAAAATATTTCGGGGTATTTAAGGATTCAATTTTCAGGGTAAGATGAAAAAGCAGAAAAAATGGTTTGAAATAGACTGTGTTAAAAACGTAGCAGGTCTAAATTCCCTCATTTCCGTTTTATGAAAATAAAGTGTCATTTTTATTCCGACTTTTTCATATGAATTCATATTCTGTATCATACGGCTTTCACGAAGTCGGCGCTGTGCTAAATGTTCTTTTAACAAATACTATTAAATTTAAAATGCGGTACTAGCTACATAGGTGTAATAAATTTTACTGCTACGGTTCCATTTCAACTCCGAAACGTGTTGGTTATTCAGAATTAAATAGGTTTATGACAATAATATATTTTTTATGATCCTATATAAAAAATGATAAAATAGAGGACGATATATTTTATGTAGGTGCTCTGCTTTAGTACTTTCTTTGTGTAAAGTGAAACTGCTTCCGCTGACTATTAATAACATACTGGCCCCTTCCCGTACAAAGCCATTACTCTCTGCCCGTCGTAACTAATGAAAGTCAAATTTAATTCCGGGATGATTATTTACATTAGAACTAAATTTTCTACGTCCTGATAAATTTATATTTAAAATAAAACAAAAGAGTCGGTCATTCAAAATGTACCAAGAAACCTGTGATATTAACTTTTTACATAAATACAAAAACTTGCGGTCTGAAATTAAACAGGAAGAAGAAGAAATCTATTTATTGGCTATGTTAATACATTTAACAATATTATAGTAGCAAGTCTTATAAACACAAACATTGGGATTAATGCAAAAAGCTCAAGTCCCGCTATAATACATTACAAAATAGCTATTTATGTAATCAGTTATGAAAAGTATGATGACATAAAATCTGTTTCTTAACATATTACATACAAGATTTTTTCTAATTTTGACGAAAAATGGGAAATACAAGTTTTTAATTTTGATCATTCACAAGTGTCACAAAATTTGCCCCGCTCGCACCCAATTCGACGACTGTGGTATCTCGAAACGCTAGATTGCGCCAATAATGTCAATAATGCCGTGTATCGAGGCGCGACTAGAAAATTGAGAAGCGACGAGATCGTTCGAGAAATGGATCTAGAGATGCTAGAAAATATCTGGAATATTTGTTTAGTCTATAAAAGAAGAATAAACGACCGAGTCAGTCAGTCTTGAATTAGAGAGTTGTTATTTGGATATTATTTAGTAACTAATGAAATAGTGTTTAGTTGAGTTGTAATTAGTATTCGGTAGTGTACAGTGTTAATAAATATCAGTAAAAATTAACTGTTTGTTTTTCTGGTAAAAGAAAAAGTGGGGATAAGAAACCCGTGACGCAAGTATAATTTAAATAACAATTATCTAGTAGGTCAGTGTCAGTTTAAGTTTTCTTGTTATTTGGCTTGACATTTAATAGACACTGATCTATTCTGTAACGCTGATGGTTACTATTACCATTTATTAGGAAAAATGTGTGATTTACATTCACATTCTGAGGACATGCCCAGCGATATCGAAGAAGCGGCAAGAAATGCCGTATGTTCAGAATGAACAAAAGAAAGTAAAACACGTCAATGAAAAAGTACTATTGGCATATTTTGAAGGTAACAAGAATTTGAAGGCTTCTACGCTATGGATACAGTACTCGATGTTGAAAACTGAGCTGTCTTTAAAAAAAAGTATGGACATTAAAACATACAATAGTTGAATAGCACTTTTGAAAAGGCAGTTTGATGGATACCACGCTAAGAAATCAAACGTTTTTTGAAAAGTATAAATATTGCGAAGTTTTTGACGGAGGTGGATGCCAAACATTTTTTAATGGCTTGGGTAACTAATAATTGCTTCATTTAGTTTACTAATTCGCATTTTTTGCTTTAGGTTGTGTTGGTTGTGGGAATAGCCTGTGCATGTCGGAAGTCAGAATTAACATTTTTACGTGTTGAAGATATTACAGATGAGGAGACGTATTTTCGAGTAAATATTCCAAATACAAAACCTAGAGTAATTAGTGAATTTGCAATCACCCCGAGAGATATAGAAGAACTAAACTTCGTTGACATTATCAGGAAGTATAGAAACCTACGCCCGGAAAATATCAAACACAATAGATTCTTTGTTAGATATAGAAATGATAAATGTGGTATACAACCAGTGGGCATTAATACTATTGGTCAGTTATCAAAGATGATTGCTCAAATGATTGGTTTACCGAATTGTGCATTATTCAAGGGACACTGAGGCCAATATTTTAAAAATAAAACAACACGGCGACTGAAAGTCAAATTCTGTTGCAGAAGGATATGTTGAAAATTCTATAGGAAATAAAAAAACAATATCCGGTGATATTCTTGGAGAACCGAGTAATACCAATAACATATCACAGAATATTACTGCAAGTTCAACAAATAAGATTTCTTCTGAAATTAGCTTCACTAACTGTACTAACTGCGTCGTGAACATTTATAATTAAATAATAATAATAAATAATTAATAAAGTGTTATATATAAAATTACTAACTTAAATAAAAGTTACTTTATTATTTTTCTGTTTGTATTTTATTTAACTCTTTTTTGCAATTAGTGACATAACGAACTTTTCGTAACCACTTGTTTCGATAACAAAAGATGTTACTTTATATGTCAAAATTAGAAAAAATACATTTAACGGGCATAAAAGAATTTAAAAACGATACTAATTATGTCAAATGAATTGCATAATTATATTACTGAAAATAGGTTTAAAACAGTAATAATTAACTTACGAAGTCAATTCATATATGTATAAGAACACAAAAAAAAACAACCCGAAACAAAAATTTTAAAGCAAAGAGAGAGTGTCCATATCTTCTTGCACTGAGTAGAAACAATGGTTGTGCATAATTTCTTAAATTTTGTGGTGTATAGTGTTTTTACTTCCGAAGAAACTTTGTTGTATAATCTCAAGTCGAGAGGATTATTTGTTGATCTCTCTAGTCGAAATCTTTGACTTTTGATTAAATTGGCAGATAGACATAGTCGTATCATATACAAACTATGTCTCCGATCTCTTGAATATGATCTAAAGAACAACCCCAAGAAATTCTGGTCTTTTCTAAATGCGAAAATGAATGTTTCGTCTATACCTACCATCGATGCTTACGTACAATATTTAGACGATCCGCAAGAGATTGTTGAGAACTTTGCCAGTTGTTTTTGCAGAATTCTTCACTCGATCGATTACGTTTTCATCATAATTCTTGTAGCAATTTGATCAGCATCATTAATTTTAAGCAACTAGAGGTTGAATCTGCGTAAAGCAAATTAAGTCTAAGTTGACAATGGTACCAAATTTCATACCAGCACTTCTTGTTAAAGATTGGGCTTCTGCTCTTGCGAATCCACTAACAACCATTTTTAACCTGATACTTAGAACAGCAACAGCTTAGAACAAATTTTCCTGATTTGTGGAAAATTTCGAGGATGTTCTGTGTATAATAGTAAGGCCGAAATATCGAACTATAGACCTCTTGCCATTTTCTTCAATTTATCTAAATTCTTGGAAATACTACTCCACAATTCGTTATATAGCTTTGTGTCTGAAATAAGAGGGAAGTCCACCATGACGATACTCTGTTACACAAGCTAGATATATTTGGCCTTTCTAACTTGTTATTGCGGTTGTTCCAATCTTACCTGCAAAATTGATATCAGTTCGTACAGTATCATGGTTAATGTTCTGAAAAAATTCTACAAGTGGCTGGGGTCCCTCAAGGTTCGACGATTGGACCCTTCTTATATGTTAAGTTCCTGAATAACATTGTGCCTGAGTTACGTGTGCACTATTTGATATATGCGGATGACCTTAAGTTGTTATGTAAAATTGATACCGTCAGTGACTGTCAAAAGTTATAAAACGCTATAGATAGCTGGTGTTCTTGCAATAATTTACCCTTAAATGCATCGAAATGTAATGTTATGACATTTGCTAGGAAAACAAACCCTCTCACTTTTGCAAATTAGGTGACTCTAATCTTTGCAAGCCTAATTATATAAATGGTCTTGGAGATATGTTCGATCCTAAACTGTCATTTACAAAACATATGGAAACCATTGCTTTCTCAGCATTTAAATGTCTTGGTTTTATTATCAGGAACTCAAACGGGTTTGTTAATGTTTCTACTCTTCGATTGCTCTATATATCCTTTATACGTTCTAAATTAGAATACGCATCTGTAGTCTGGAGCCCGATTTATGGCACTCGCTTTGCTGCATTAGAGAAAGTACAAAGGCAGTTCTTGAAGTCGGCATCATACATATTTGATCGTATATATTCTCCAGTGGGCTTCTCACATAGCTTATTGCTCTCAAGATTTGATTTACTCGAACTTTAATTAGGAGATCTGCGTATCAGGTTATATTTTTATATAAGGTACCAAATAACTTGTTAAATTGTCAGTAATTACATAGTAATATCAACTTGTGGGTTTCACGCATGTCCGCTCGCAGCAGTAACGTTGAATGTCTTCCCACACCACGTACTTATCTTCTGATGTCATCGCCGTTGTATCAAATGATTTCGCAGTACAACAACATAGAAACCACGGTTGATATATATTTTTTGTACCATTTAGAAGTTAAAAAATTCTTTTTATAAATAATATATCTTTTTTGTTTATTTTTTTTTTGTTTCTGTTTTGCTATTTCTATTTTTTTTATTTTTTACCAATAATGTATGACCACCTTGCTTTACATATGTAAGATTTATTTAATGTTTTGTATGATTATTAGGTGCATTATGTTTTATTATTGTTATATTCTTTTTCTATATCTTATATACCTACTCTCTACCGTATCCTATAATTGGGCATGTGCCTGTTTGGATATGTATTAAATAAATATCCACAACGTCAAAAGTCTTGGCCCCCCTCATTCGTGTTAAAGAAATCTTGTCAGAAAAACCAAATACATTTATAAAAGTATTTTGTTTTCTGACTGTTTTTTTGTGAAAAGAATATGTTCGATAAACTGAGTACTTAAAAAAATAAAAACCAGCAAAGGTGTTACAATTTTGACAAAATTAATCAATTTTATCAATCAAAAAGAAGTAATAAAGCAAATTGCCTGCTTTACTAATAGTCAATATAACCTTCACTACGTTCCAATAGCATATTGACACGTCTGTGCATTGAGATAATCAAGCGTTTAACGATCTCTTGCGGAATATTCTTCATTCCTCTTCTGCCGCCACGACTATTTTATCTGCAGTCTGAGATGGAGTAATGTGATTATGAACAGCTCCAGCAACGAAATCCCATATGTTTTCAATAGTATCCATGTCAGAAGAGTTGGCTGGCTAATCTAATCTATTGATATGTCCTGCTTCGAGTTTCTTTTGGACCATCTCTTGCGCGATGTGGTCGAGCTTTGTCGTTCATAAACACAAAATTTTCGACTAATACATTACGTAGGGGGTAGATAATGGGCATAATAACTTGTTCGATGAAAATTTGACAGGTCATATTCTGTGGTATGCGATTTAATGGGGTGCGGCGGTTGAACATTATTCCACCCCAAGACGGTACCCCCTTCATACGGAGCAACTTCACGGGGAAAATGAAGTCGCTGTTGACGATCTGGTTCTCTCCAGACTCTTTGTCGATTATCATCAGTAACCATCCTAATTCTGGTTTCGTCTGTAAATAAGACCCACCGCCACTGGCGTCAAAGCCAACTCCTATGCTCTCGCGCCCACTGTAGATGGACAGCACGATGCCTTGGGAGTAGAGTGGGGACCCGTAATGGTCTTCTAGCACATAAATTTGCGTTGTGGAGTCTTCTTCGAATAGCAGGTGTCGATATAACACGGCGAAACGTTACCTTGAAAGTGGGCCCTGAGAGCTGAAGGTGAAGATGTGCTGTGTCTACGGGCATATTGCGCCAAATACCGATCCTTCTTTTCATTAGATACTCGACTACGTAGTCTGTTTTCCACTGTATCAAAGTCTTCATATCTGTGTACTATTCGTACAACAGATGATTTAAGAATGCCCAACATGTTCGATATCCGATGATTAGAATGTTCTGCATCATGTAAAGCAGTCATTCTTGCTCGGGTAAACGCAGAAATTTGAAATTCAAAGGAACACTTGGCTGAATACACTGTCAATCTGACCAGATTTGTAAAAACATTGATAATAAAGTAAAGGTTCATGGCCTGCAATTTCGTATTGTCTTTTTCGTTCCCTAAGTACATGTACTTTTTTACCACATTAAGATAAACCACTAGGTTTAATCGAATCATTTTATATACAGGGGGTCCAAGATTTTGACGTTGTGTGTATTTCATGTAGGCGCTCTGCTTCAGTGCTTTCTCTGAGTAGAGTGAAACTGCTTCCGCTGACTGTTAATAATATACTGGCCCCTTCCCATACAAAGCCATTACTCTCTGCCCGTCGTAACTAATGCAAGTCAAATTACTTCCGGGATGATTATTTACATTAGAACTAAATTTTCTACGTCCTGTTAAACTCGCATTCAGTCACAACTTTGACGCACCTAACGAAACATCAGCTATTAAACTTAATTATGCTATTAGGAACTCCACTGGGAGGCTAGGAAAACACTAATTACGTAGTAATTAATTAGGACACATGTTGCCTACAAATGATCAACTTTAATGACTTAATAAATGTTTACAAGAGACAAAGTGATCTATAATGAAATTGAGAAAGTTTTCCTTCTCTAATTTCATTCCCATGCAATAAAATACGACTTAATAAGTCCAATTTGATGAAATGAAACAATTTCTTCCTCTCAGATGTCACTAGTTTTGCCTCACCGACAGTAGTTTAGTGTTAAATTTTCAAAGTAGCTCTAGCACATATCGTATCGAATTATATATAATATGTGAGAATGCGAGAAGCTTATAAAACTAACGGTGTGTCTGTGTGTGTGCGTGCGTGGGTAATTATCGGCTTTCAGTTTGCGATACCTCAGTGATCTTGACTGCATGGTCAATTTATAATCCTTAACTTATGTGCCAAATTTGGTGCTTCTAAGTTAGTGTTGTAAATATACAGGGTGATCCCAAATAATGTGAAAAATGGTTTTAATATGGGTCCTTCATATAAAATTTTTTTATCTAAGCCACCCTGGAGGAATTATGGCCCAACTGAGTGGGGAGCAGGTTGATGATACGTGTTATTTACTTCCAAATGTTTAATACACACTACTCAGCAATATTTGATATCAAAGAATCATGAACTGTCATCAAATGCAAAATGATGGAAACCTTCTAGATATGGATGTGTAAATTAGATAATGGAAACTATGTGAGTGTAGGGTCACCCAACAAACAATTAAAGTTAAAATTACGTTAAGTTGACCTCTGAATTGATCAACAACTTTTCATGACCAATTCCGAATAAGGAAAGTTTACCTATATTCGTTGGCCCTTTTCCTTATGTGGGGAAAAAAACTAAAGTAATATGGAAGTTAATAATTGGTCGGCAAGAATTTTATTCCAATAAGATAATTGGACCTAAAAGAAATACGGACCAATTTTATGTTAAAATTTCAAAATATAAAAGACATTATTACCAAAATATACCCTAATTATTCCCTTTATATGACATACTTTTGCCTGAGAGAGACAACATTATATGTTTGATTTTATACATTCTAATAGCGAACAGGGATAGGAAGAAAGAGAAAGACTATAGTCAGGCTACTACAAGTACAGTAGGAGTTAGTATATTTATAGATATTTAGATTTTAATATAATAAAGTCTGTATTTTTAGTTTCCATTCATCAAATTGTACAACCCAGGAAATTTTTTCATATAATGTCATGATCAAACATTCATAAAAATAACGCGCCTTAGAAATATACATTTTTACTATTGCTTTTTAATAATATTACATACTGAAAAGTAACCTAAAATAAAAACTGAATGTACTTCATGATAAAATGTGTTTAATAATCTTTCGTCATAAATGTATTAACTAATATTATCTGTATTAACATAATTTTAATAAGTAATCAATTAGAAATAATGAACAAAACATTTAGTGTTTATTACAACATGGCCGCTCAAATAAAATCAACTTTGAAGTTAATTTGTCTGTAAGTTTTAACCTATAGGGCAGATTGCCTATGCCAATGTTGACGTCACAGGAAAGTATTAACTTTGTGGTTGAGATTTCCTCCAAATTAAGATATTTTATGGTAATTTATTACCAATTAAATTATTACTAGGTACCTACATATAAAATTCTACTCTTGGATTTATTTGTGATTGAAAATTCAAATTAAAGCCAATAATATTATGTATGCGTAATAACAAAAAAAAAAAATAAATATTTTTGAACGGAATTCAATTCGAATTTCAATTCACGTGCACAACTGAATTCATCTGACATAATAACAGTCATAAGAATACTTATATATGAAGTGTTTATCGATATATTATCATTAGATTGATTTACATAATATGCAGTGTTGGCTTAAATTCGTTTTTTACAACTCTGTAATATTGTGTGATGGTGACTTGGTTTTCACTGCAGATCGCCAAAACACAAAACAATTTCTACGCGCTATTATATGAAAATCTGTCGAAATACATATAACAAGAAGCTGATTTCCTAAAAAGCTTTTATAAGACACACTTACTTCGAAGTATTATTAACAAGTAAATTTGTACCATAATATAGAACAATATTTCTATTAGGTTAATTGAAATGGATAAATATTCTTTAGAAATTATCAACAAAGTTGAAAATAGGTTGATATTGTAATAAAAATAGAACTTAACCAATTGAAGGATTTAATAGGACAAAATAACTAGTTATTACCTTATTTTTAAGTACTAGTTGAAGACAAAATAAGTTTTACAATTTCGTAATAAATATGTAAAAATTTACCTATTGTAATAATTTAAAAAATCCTTGGATATTGAAGATAGATTTCAAGCCGAAATTAAGTAAATTATAACTTCGTCTTACACATTATTGGAATGTTAGCATTTGAAAACATAAAATAGGTAAACAATATGTAATTTCGAATTGTATAAATTGACATATATTTCATTTTACTTACAAGTCATTATATTACTCTTAATTAACAAATTTTTGACTAAAATTTTGGTATTATAAGATTTTGTAACATTGAAGACTATTTTTATGGAGAATTATTTTTCTTGTGTAGTAGTCTATTAGGCTTAAATGTTAGTTGGGCATGGACTTAATTTTTTTAATGAAAAACTGTACTACTTATCAGTTGCAAAGTTGCAAGAAACAAAACACATTTTAAATTTAGTAGATACCTATTCAAAAAGATTTTTTTTAATCAAAAAAATTAACCCCAGAAACTACACAAACTAAATTTCAATTTTTGCAACTGAAAATTACTCTAGTATGGGCCTAGGTGCAGCAGTTATAAGCGCTTGTACTGATCGATATACTAGCTATGGAGATTTAACAAACATTACTTTTATTTATTTATATTGGTAGTGAACTATCTTAGACTCTGAAATAGATGGTAGACAAAAATAACCTTCGACGCTAACAATAAGATACCAAACCATGTAATATTTTCATAGTTTTTCTGCAAGAATGTAAACTCGACTAACAGTTTTAAATACTGACGTCAGTGGATGACTACACTGCACAAGTGGCATAAGACGAGTTCTAAAGTGATTTATGGTTATTTTTAAGAAATGCTTAGTTCAGTACGTTGGTCAATGGTACCTAATTTCCTACGTGTTTGAAAAATGAATATTATACATTCCATTCCGTGTAAAAATAGCTTCATCTGTAACTAACACGTTAGATTTTAATCTGGGCTTTTGAGCATTTTATTGCAGCAACCATTCAAAATCTAATTCGTAAGGGATAATCCCTTGGTATTAATGCTTGGACACGCTGTACATGGTACGCATATAATTGAGCCTTTCTCGTTCGGGAATTTTCTTCAAGAACATCTAAAATGTGTTCCTCAGTTGCTGCAATACACCGTGGACGCCCTGGACCTCCATCTCTTCCACGATTCTGTTGCACATTTTCCATGTCACGCCCACGCTACACTACTGCGGTAAAAGTAGCTGCATTTGACACATGTTTACCGAGAAATCGTTCTGCGTACAGACGAGAAGCTGCTAAAGCATTTTGTCTTGCTTCGTTATAAACTAATACAATATATGTCTACTCCAAGTTGGAAACGATAAGGATTTTACAAAAATTGTTTTTACGATATTAACAATTTTCATGACGCATCTATTCCCTTTTATTCATTTTACTTGAAACGTCGTTGAGAAGCATTGTAAATGAATTTTATAAGTAATTAGATTAAATTAGAATATTTTTCCCACTTCTGCGTACATTTGTTTTGTATCCGTTCTTATACGACACACCCTATATTTCATTTGTATTGTCATACAAACTCTTTTTGCAGGATTTAGTGACCCCTACTGCATGCTGGGCATCCAACCCATGGCGGCGCCGTCGTCTCCACAGCCGCTCACCCCCAACCGCACCTTGTCGGACGCCTGCATGCCCGAAGGTCAGGGCAACCACGAGAAGCTGCGAAAGCACCACAGTTTCAAACTGAGCTTCAAGAGGAAGGACGGACGTGTTAGGGAGCAGCGTGACAGCCTGGGTGGTGCTCTGCCCGCCAAGTTCATACGCGCCACCTCCGTCAAGCCGCACACGCTCAACCCCAAGTGGAACGAGAAGTTCAGGTTGTAAGTATCCCGCATGAGATGTACTAGTTTAAGTTCTCTAACTCTATGCAGTTGCACAACTAAGTTGTATCCGTTGAAACCGCTTATTGTTGACCAACCGCTCATATCTAAGTTCATATTCATTTGATGAAAGCTTATACAATTACCTAAAAAATGTAATTTGTAGTATAGTGCAATATTAAAGTACAATCGTTTTCGGAAAGCGAAGTGGGCAAAAAAACGTTGGTGAGGCTAAATGTATACATTTATTTCATTTCAACTTATACCTGCTTTTGACAGGTATAACTGGGTGGTAGCTGGCGGGCCAGCCCAAATTATGCTAGGAAGGACGCCTTTAGGAATGCATATGCGGTGGAAATATTAAAGTAGTGAAGGTATACTCGCGGCAAGGATTCAGACAACTTACGTCATACGTACATTCATTATATTTTCATCAAAAGAAACTGCAACTGAGAGTAATAAAACTATATACTACAGTAAAACTTTTTATTATATATTGCACTAAATTGAAAAAAAAATATTGTTTTTAGCGCGACCAAATATCGAAAACTACGTTGGCAATAAAAACAATTACGTCAGCCATGACGTAAGACGTATGAATTCTTACTGCGACTATATGTCGGTATTCAATTATATCTAGATGTAAATTGCCAGGATTGGCTGGGAAATTTTCCCATAATCGGTCTCTTTTTAATTAGTAACATTAGTCGTACCTTATTTAGCGGCGTACCTGAGTATGACTTAGGTATATTACAAATGGGTCGGGTTTCACCAACGTTTTATTGCCTACGTCGCCTTCAGAAAACGATTGTATTATAGCTAACAACAATATTAAGTAAAGTAATAGTATATAGAAAATACTGTAGAGTGACCCAATTTGGTTGTAATTGTTGGGTACCTAGGTATCTCGGAAACTACAAGAGACGGATATGGTTTTTGCAACACTGGACTACCTTTTCGCCAAACTTGAAATGCCGCAAATCAGAACTTTCAAAGATTTGTTCATTTTTAAGACACAGGGCGAAATTTAAAAAAAAACTACTTTTAAGGAGATTTTTTTATCTCAGATAATAAATAACTGAAGTATCGGAAAGGTGAAACTTGCTTCTGACATATTTTTTTTTACTTACGAGTTCAGTTATCAGTTCAGTTACTTGTGATTTCTCTACAGGGTGTCTCTTTTAGAATATTATCCAAACATACATTTTTTAAATAGAACACTCTGTATATTTGTTCCATTTCATTCAAGTGCATTAATTTCTTTCATAATGATATACAGGGTGTTCCGCATAAGAACCCACACACAGCAGGTGCATGTAGGGGGTCCCAAAACATTAAAATTTAAATAAACATGCTTATATACAAAGTTGCACACAGGTGGAGTTACAGGCCTTCAAAGTGAGATCAAATATTTCGAAAAAAATATCTGAATTACTTTAGCTTGAAACAACCAAATTTGATACATGATTTAGGTTTATTATTGGTCTTCTTTGATTATGAGTTCAAGTAAATTGAAATATTACAAGGTGTTCGTTGAGGTAAGTCACACCTAAAATAATACCAAACTTTGTTCCATTGACCTAATTTAGAAAGAATAATAGGTAATATTCCACGCACAATTTAATTTAAAACACTTTTTTGTTGTTATTTTTTTTTAGATTGGCAAATAAAGAAGATTTGCCGCTTTGGGACACAATCATGACATGAACTGTAAATCTAAACCGGTAGATATTTACAAAGTGTTAAAGATAAAATTAGTATACAATAGGATTTATTTATGATCCAAGATTGTAGAAAATGGCGAATGCGCAGGTTGTAAATACCCAACGCTACTGTCATTTTAAAGGTCCATTTACACACATCAGTGCCGTGTCAGTTCCGTATCAGTATCACTGAAAAATAAAAAATCTTTGCTTAGATTTTAAATTGGCGTGTTTATAAACATCCGTTACAGTGCCATATCAGTGCTGTCAGTGCTGCTTCAGGGTCCGTTCAGTGGCTTTTAAATACGCCGGCGACGATATTTTTGTAATTCTACTGACAAACTAACCAGATTTTTCTATTGCTTAGAATGGATGAAAAGCTTATCAAGCTGGTACGAAATTTTGATCAACTGCATGATAAATATATTCAGATTACTGTATTTAATAGTCTACTAACTCTTTTTACGGACTATGGACGGAAACGTGTAAACTGGCATCAGTGATCAACCACAAATAGCACTGATACTGAACTGACAGTGAACTGATACGTCACTGATGTGTGTAAATGGACCTTAAGAGTCCGTTCTCTTTACACTTCTCGGGTAGCGCTCCGGAGTTGGGTGCACGGGCGTTACATCTGGAGGCGGAGATTATCGCTCTCCCACTACAATGACTTTACGGTGGGCGTATTTAGAATATTTAGATTTAGTGGAGTAAAATTGGCTAGCAATTATGCTATTTTGTTTTTAAGAAAATATAACCATCTTGTAGAAGGACAGTTTTAGTATCCAAAATGGATTTGTTCAACTTTTTTTAGTAGGGCCGCATTTTATAAAAATAAAATCAAATTATCGATGCTTGGGACATTATTTGACAATTATTACGTTTTTCGTTACAGTGCGCTTGTAAATCAACGATTTTACTTATGTTCGTAGTTTTTTTACAGCTTATATACAAAACTACAGTGTACCGTGAGAAGTAGGTACACACCAATTTTTAATAACTTAACGCCTTTTCGAAAAAAAATGTTCCAAAGTCGGCCCAGCAAATTTGTGCATTACAAACTTATATTAATTATTTACTATTGATATGTAGTTATATCGAGAAAATGTAGTCAAAACTATAAAAAAAGTTTTTTAAAAACAGTTTACTTACGGTGTTACACTTTTCAAGAAATTAACGGCGCCGCCGCCGTGTGCATACTTGTGATGCAGAAGATGTTTTCAGAAATAGGACAGCGCATTAATTCGACGAGTTAAAAATATCTATATTTTCCATAATGAGAAAAACATTTTTATTGTATTATGATTGTGTTTAGTATATTTATGACATTGTCCTCTTTAAAATTAGAAGAACAAAGATTTGAGAACAGGTAAATTTTTATATAAAATAAATATAGTGACTACATTTATTTCAGTGTTTTATGTTATTTACTATTTTAATATGGAAAATACGTATTTAATTTGCGGAGAATTTTGTTCAATTTGGAACTTACGAAAAAATGACATTGTTTTAATAAGCAATGTAAAAATTGAATACCTAAGGAATTCTAGTAGAACTTCATATATTTCCGGAACTGTTGGTCTAAACGAAAAAATGTATTCTACAAGAAAGGTTTAGACACCACCGCCAACAAAAGAATCGGCATCACACTCCATAAGATCGATTAATTCAATACTGTCTCAACTGAGAACGTATATATTATAAGTGACTATGTATTTCTTTGAACTCCGGTCCTGTCCGCATTTACCAATCTCTAAGTCCATCCCACAGAGTGAAACACACGTGGTTGCAGTATTTAAAATATATTCGTTTCTGAAGTTGTAGACGTTCAGCATTTAGCATAGAATTTTGAGTAATTTTTATAAATTCGATATAATTTTGGTATCGTTGCAAAGCTAAAAGACAGACTTACTTCCCTCGTGTAACCAATTTTCGATTTAAGTCTTTATTTTTAAGTAAATAAATTGTAAATATGAGGATTTCTTGCACAGTTTACTCATTAAATTTAAATAATTAAAAACTAATTTTGAAAAAAAATATTACACAGCAGCCTTAGGAAACAACTCGTTTTTTTATTTGGACCGCTATGTCTATTCGTTGTCTAAATAAGTGTTATGGGCCGAGCGTAAAAAATCGGTTTATTTCACTTATATTCACTTTTATAATATTTGATGTGATATGTCACATACTCTTTTTAATAATTTATCTTATGGTTGAATCATCCTCGGCTAAATCGCAGGCAGCAGTCGTGCTTTTTCGGCGACGCGATTTAGCGACAATGGTTGAATTAAATGTGAAGATAAGTTAGAAACAATACAGAGATAACAGTAAAAACACATACTAATGGTAGTAAAACTCGGTTGTTAATTTGTTTTCTTTAAAATTACAAAAACAAACATTTGTAGAGGTATTTTTATTTAATTAAATATGAAAAAGTCTACCATATTGCAAAGAAGGAAGTGATAAAAAAATTGTATGTGACGTACCCTTGGAAAATTGGACGATGAGTATGGGATGTCATTTTATTTTATATCACCTATTATGAACGTATAGTTCTTCCGTTCCTGATGAAACATATAAAGATTTCTTCTTCACAATGATCTAATTTTGAAGGATCGTGGTCAACTATTTAATTTTTATTATTTTAGCTAGATTTAATACTAACAATAATTAGTAAATAAACTTGTTTTATATTTAACGATAGAACTAATATTGTATAATGCTTACTAATGTTGACTTTTAATCTAAAAGGAACCGGTTTTTAAACGTAATATACTATTTACAGTTTCATCAATTTATGTGACGTACCCCCTGAAAATTAGACAATGAGTATTTGATGTCATTTTATTTTATGTCACCTGTTATGAACGTAGATATAGTTCTGATGTTCCTTATAAAAAATAATATAAAGTTTTCATCTACACAATATTCTAACATTGAATCATCGTGGCCAACTATTTTGTTTTTACTATTTTAGCTAGATTTGATACCTACTAATTAACAATAGTAGTAAATAAACTTGTTTCGTATTTAAATATTGAGCTGACATTGTATAATGCTTGCTGATGTTGATTTTTTTGTAAAACAGACCCTCATTATTTTGCACTAATTATTTTTTAGGTCGGTCTGTAAAATGGAGAAATGGAAGTAATTTCTTCCAAGTCTAGTAATAGGTATACAGTTCTCATCTACAGAATACTGTAATATTGAAGGGTCGAGGTCAACTATTTTATTTTTACTATTTCAGCTAGATACTTACTGATTAACAATAGAAGTAAATAAATTTGTTTTATATTTAAATATATAAATAACATTGTATAATGCTTTTAATGTTGATTTTTTAATGTAAGAAGGGCGGGTTTTTTTAAAGTAATGTACTATTTACAATTTTGACAACTTGGCAGTGGCATCGACTGACAAATAATAAAAACAATTGGACAAAGCCAACTGAATTAACGCAGCGTTTTTAATAAAACAGTTCTGTCAAATGTCTCACAAGGGACTAATCCACGAATTCTTATTCCATATAGTTTCAAGCTTTATATATACACCCTCATTATTTTGTAGACCAATTATTTTTTAGGTCGGCCTATAAAATGGAGAAATGGAAGTAATTTCTCCCAAGCCGTTGGTAGTAATATAAATCATGGGTGTTTTCAAGTCGCAGTTTGTGGATATCGAATTGCGACAGCTGCAAACAACGCGAGGCTGATGAGTTCCATTTATATTCGGCCTATCCTTTTTATGTAATATTTCCTTAAAACATCGAGTCTCGCGCCTCCGGTGTGTAAACATCTCGCCCGAAAATATAAATTTACTCCGATCCCTAGACCTGCGAGTCAATTGTTTGATCAGTACCGAAATAACTTAATGAAAAGGGTTTTCCGCTTTTCTTCTAAAGGAAAAGATTTTGCTCTTTATAAGTTAATGAGTAACGACAACTCATTCTACCGTTATGACTACTACTACTACTACTATTTTCAAGTACCTGTGACAGATAAGGACATGCAAAATATGAATATTTTCAGGTGTAGGTATCTCTGTTTTCGGTAAAACAGCTGTTAGTTTATTTTATTTTTGATATATGTTGATTCACTTCACGAAAGATAAATTTCACTTACAGAATGTTGAGATACAGAATGATGAACATTAATTAATTTTTTAGATTTGATTTTAACATTAAATAATATTAGTACATAATTTGACATATACAGGTATAGTTATTATTCGTTTCACTCCATGCAACATAAATTGGCAGCATTCCATAACAGATTATGCAGAATACCTTTGAAAGAAAATAAATTTAAAAAAGAACTTTAAAAGAAATTTATATTCCAAATAACAGATATGCATAGCTTTTCTAAAACTTTAATAGATAATATGTTACATAAAAAGCAACGTAGAATTCTAGAAAATACAATTTATAATGTTAATATTAACAATTAAACCCAACATGTACTATTAGAAACTTTATTTAAACTTTAATAAGCTATTCACATTTGTTAGAAAAAAAATTCATAGAATTTTTTTTTTTTAATAAAAGTTTTCTAAATATTAATTGTTTCTTAAAAATTAATAGTATTTTCTATAGTTAAAAATTAACAGATTTCTTAAAATGTAAAAATTAATCATTTTTCTTTAAAATAAAAAATTAAAATTGAATTAAAATTTCTGAAATGAAAAGGGGGGTGCTGTAACTTTACACAATCATCAACGGTATTAACATCATATACATTTTTAAACCATTCGTATACGAGATATAATTGCAAATAAGATTTTGAACTATATCGTTAATTTAAATATTAAATAATAAAGGTCCTAAATTGGACTTCTGCACCCGATGTATCTAACACAGAGTCAGACATGTAACCACCACACTAAACATATTGTTATATACTATCCAAGTATGATCTGAACAATTTTAGTAGTATATCTGACAATCCAAAGAATTGGAGCCTTTGAATTATTATGATCTAACGTATCGAAAACCCTATATGGTTTTAGTTTCATATTTTTTAAATGTAATCATAGTATCTATGAAATTGAAATTGTGATTTCCAACAGCATATTGATAATTATATTACGCTATTTTCAGCAAAAGAGAAATAAGTCAAGTCAGGTTTAGAGTTTATCACAGGAACGACTTGGTTTATTTTAATTACTTTTCTTCATCTTAGATGGAATCAAATTGCTTAACTTCTTTTTTATAATTTTAACGTTTCATGTGTATATACAGGGTGTCAAAACTAATTCTTCTCAAACTTGTTTCCAAAGCATGCTATGTTTAATGTAAGAAATAAATTAAAATGATTTCGTATTCATCACATGCAAGCAATGTTATTTTAGCGTTTTTCTCGAATACGGTTAGATTTATCGAAACAAATAAAGTCAAACGGTTAGGAGAACAAAAATATGTAGTCAAAAGTCGCATAAAGTGTAGCACAAAAAAGTTGGAACCATTCAAACCAAAATAAAGGCTCGTGGCGCCCTCTACAAAATGAGAAAAAACGGTGAGCAAATTTATAATACTTATCCCGAAAAACCCCCATGTACGAAATTTCGTCAAAATATTATGAGTGTGGCAAAAGGTATTGCAAAAAGACTGCAAATAAAATTTAACTTTAACACCCTATAACTCCGTTAATAATCAGTTTTGGAAAAAAATGTTATAGAAAGAGGTAGCTTTTACTTTCGGTTTAGAATTATCCTCTGAATTTTTTGCTCATCATTTCCGGACACCCTGTATAGCTGCCTACTCTGTATAGGTACACTTGGTAGCACGCAGCAAATCTAAGACGCAGTATTAATTACGCTCGCGTGATCTGATGTCGTGACTGATATTTCATTAACAAAAGAAAGACTCAAATTATTACGTAAATTAGTCACCTCGCATTTTCAT
Source organism: Monochamus alternatus (assembly GCA_037114965.1). Classification (NCBI taxonomy): domain Eukaryota; kingdom Metazoa; phylum Arthropoda; class Insecta; order Coleoptera; family Cerambycidae; genus Monochamus; species Monochamus alternatus. The sequence continues at coordinate 115,169,262 of CM073426.1, forward strand.
TAGACTACTTCTCCCCTCTCACTGTAATTTATTCGGCTGTTTATCTATCTGTCCAGAAGTTGGAATATAAATTAACTTTGTCCCCTTCAAAATTTAACCTTTTTGTTTTGCTCACAGCATTATTGATTCCACACGAATTACTTTTTTCTATCTGTAGTAGATCTAAGTAAAATTTATTTAGTTAAATGTAACAATTTTTTTATTAATATTATATTAATTAAAAATTAAAATAATAATATTTTAAGTATGAAGGTCGGATTACATGAAACCAAGCACCTTTAGAATATGCGCATATACAGAGTGTTCTGAACTAGAGGGACTAAACTTTATCAGCAGGTAGAATTTTATTAAATAAGAAAATAAATTCTATAAATATGGGTCGGTAAATACTTAGTTTCCGTCATACAGGATTTAAGAATTAATGTCCTTAATTGAAACGATAAAAATTTGAAAATTGTTACAAATATTTTTTACTTTATGCTGCTTTTTTCGAAAAAAAATGGAAATAAACTATTAATTTGAATAATATGAAGGATACGGCCCATTTCTCCCCTCTAAATATGTTTAATGTACTCATATTATGGTCCTGATTTGCAAACTCACGGTATATCGGAAACCAACACACACGAATAGGTACCTACATGCAGAGTCTCACCACTACCCATCGCAGCTACAATCAGTGATCAAAACAATCGAATCGATGGAGGTAATTGAGGGATGCAGTACCCTTTATCCCCTGCCATTATTTCTAAGTACGCCTATGCAGCTTTTTCTTGAAATATCAAATGTAGAATTTTCTTCTGATCATTTTATCTCTTTTGTAATTTTTTGTTTAACTGCTCCGTTTTGGAGAAAAACGACACACAAGCTGCATAGGCGTACTTAGGAATAATTAGCCATTCGCCGTTCGATTTTTTTCACCAAAATTACATGTTAATTTTGTCGGAATAAGATTACAAAACAATGGAATTATTAACAAAAATAGTTTTTTTAATGCAAATTTAACACCCTGTATATTGAAATAGGGACGTCCAAATAAAAAATGGCGTAAGGAAAGTCGCATTATTTTTGTCCAAAGAATATGTGGTTAATGGTATGACCTTCAATTTTGTGACACCCTGTATAGCAATTAAATTTCTGTACTACAGGTCATGTGACAACATCCATCCAATCATAAAATGATTACAGCGATGTTACCCCATGGGGTATTTTCAGTAAAGATGGATAAGAATGTCGAGTTGAAAGTGTGTAAATAATGCATTTATTCCTAATAAAACCCCTACACTTCAATAATTGTAGAAAAGCACAATTATTTACTTATCACCACTACCATCATCATTATAATCATTGCTAACGTTCTATGGCCCTATAATGGACTGTTGGCCATCGATATTAGACCAGTAACGATCAAACATACCTTCCAGTGTCGCAGTCCCTATAAATTACCAGGATGGGGCACCAGAAAAGTTAAACGGGCGTACGGGATACCCTTCGGTATCAAACTTAATTTAGCAGAAATAGCTTCAATCATACCTCTTCATTAGAAAATAATTAAAATTTACTAAGCCAGTATTTCCAAAGGTTAAACTCGGCGCTAGCCTCATGTATGCCCCTGAGAGTCGGCGGCTTTGAAATGCAATTACCGTAAATAGGATTTACGGAATGGTCGAGACACTCTGTTCGAGTTTTTAGATGTAAATGTATCCTTGCTGAAGGTAAATTTGGGGTGGGAGGTTTTTCTGGATATAAATCTAGCTGAAGTGCCACGAAGTAGGTATGTTACCACCTAGATACTAAATACGCTACGTCTTGCATGGTTGTATAAGTAGCATAGCTAGATGTGCAACAGGGATAGAGCTCTTCCAGGCAAAGAGCTTGTTCAGCATCTTTTTATTTCATACATCGAGAATATAAGCGAAAAATAATGAGTGGAAAATATTATAATTTTATTCGAACGTTTAGTACCTTAAAATTAATTACAAATCTCCATCGCGTGAGAATGGGGCGTGGCTGGGAGCTACGTCACGTCACGAATAACTCCAGCGATTGAGCTTGACTCGATACTATTTGCATGTATTTTCGAAGTATTGTTGTTATTATGTACTGCTTGTTTGATGTATGAGTGCAAAAGAAAAATTTAAGTATTGCATAGTTTCAGACTGCATACGTAGAAATGAGTTAGGAAAAATTATTTATTTGTTTCCCAATGGGTCAAAAGCAAAGAAGAACATGGTAACCATGCAATGCGGAAATCTGATTTTATACAGAGTGAATAAGTACAAATATTTTAACCAGCAGTATAGTTCACTGTGTTGAACAAATAATTAATAGTTTTTTTAACAAATAAATCAGAAATAAAAAAGTGAAATTTTAAATAAATTTTGTAATTTTTCTGTAGAAAACTTGTTGAGGACCGCTGACTTTTATACATTCATGAGTCATAGCACTGCAAATTAAACGTGTGGTTCACAGTGTTGCCAGTGTTACACAAATGTCTTTGCTTTTCTTGATATTAAACGCATACATCAAGCTGCTATTTTGTTATTTAATATTGTGTGTACCTCTATTTTTAAAATTTGTTTCACTGATTAAAGTGCGAAGTCACTTATTGGTTCTGGATTCGAAATAAATGGTTAATATTGACTCATTTTGGGGTTATGTGGCGAAAATTAAATTTAATATGATGTGTGAAAATCACAGTTTTTCGTTATTTTTCATAAAATAACTTAAGGAAATTGTCTTGTGTCTCTTTCTAACAGTGTACAATGAAATGTGGATTACTGATTAAATAGTTAATTTTTTAACAAACAGGTAAGCTTGTGTGCACGCTTGCGGAAATTAATTTTTAATTGTTTATAGTAAGGTAACTGACCTTAGCAGTTAAAATTTATGTTAATAATATTGCGTATCACACTACATACCCAACTTTATTGTACTTATGCTTCAAACAAGTATTTTTAAAATAGAATTTAACCCTATTACTTTACTATTACGTTAAACTTAATATTTATGTTAGAGGAGATATGGCAACCTCGCAATAAATCATATGGTTCATTAGGTTGGTTATAACAGCGGTCCTCAAAATGTGAGTATTTAAAAAAAAAAATAATATCTCCGTAAATATTAGAAATTTTTAAAAATGGCTTTCACTAGACTGATCTATATGATGAACTACACCAGCAGTTAAAATATTTGTACTTATTTAAGGTTCACCCTGTATCCGACAAAGGCATGAAATTTTGTTATGAGGAGGCACTTTTTTAATAGTTTTTATTTTGAATATAGGTTGAAGAGGTCATAGAAAATTGTCTTTATTTAAAATCCATGAAATGTGGGAGGATATAAATGATCATGAAATCAAAAACGTTTCGTATTACACACAATTTTAAGTTTTTATTATTAACGCAGAAAAAAGAAATAGTCGTTATAAAAGAATTATTACGAGAAATTTTGGCAAGGTAATTTGGAATACTGGTTTTAGAGCTTCTACGGCTGGTGCTGTTATTAACTTACACATTTCTAGTCTTAGCTGATATTCTTTGATCTGCCCTTGTTGTTCTCGAGCTAGGATTTGTGAAGAATGGACCCTGTTTGGTACCCTGGGCTTCCTCACATAATTATTTCGGTTCCTCTATTCCTATTATTGTACTGCGGCTGCTACGGTCGGCACTGCGTCTCCGATTACGGTGGTCTTCCTAGACGTCATTTAGTAACCTTCATATGTGTGTGTATGTGTGTTGTCCTACTCGGCCTGACGGCCTCGTTGGACAATTTCACGTCACGTGCAATAAACACTTACTTTTTGTACTTGTTGCATAGATAACTATTTTGCAACCATATAAAGAGTGTGTCGACAGATGAAGTTGAACGGAGGGAAAACTTTTTTCTTTTAATATCATGGAAAAAAGTTGCTCGAATTTAAAATTCTACTTGTTAAAATATACAAAAATACAGGTTTAAGTGAGTCAATATAATATGTAGGATGTCTTTTACTAACAAATTATTAGAAATACAGTGGATTTTATTATTAGAATTCAATAATAAATACACTATACGAGTTAAGAGATATAAACAGCATATTTTTATTTCTAAATGTTCTTCAGTGTAGTCTAGAAATTATGAAAAGAATTCAAAACAAAACGAGAAAACAACAATCTATATTTATGAATTTGCTTTCGCAGATGTTCTTTACAAAGCTTCCATTCAATAAATATTCGAATATTGCGTAAATAACGGAAATACATAATAAGCTTTCATTGAAGGCAACATTGAGCTCATTCGAGCAAAATCAACTCGTATAATTCTGCCTGGAGCAATTAGAGTTTATTTTATATTAATATATTGATTAATCGTGCTAAGTATATGTAAATTCAGTTTATAAATTCCACAGAGAAGTTATTTATAAATTTACATTATTCATGTTCCCCCAATAAAATCATCATTTTGAGAGTTCGCTTTAGTTGCAATGACAACAAAAATACACATAACGTCAAAAGTCTTGGACCGCCTGTATATAAAATGATTCGATTGAACCTACTGGGTTTTCTTAATGTGGTAAAAAAGTACGTGTACTTAGGGAACAAAAAAGTCAATAAAAAATTGCAGACTATTAACCTTTACTTTATTATCAATGTTTTAACAAATCTGGTCAGTTTCGCAGTGTATTCAGCCAAGTGCTCCTTTGAATTTTTGTACATTATAATGCCAGGACGTGAAATTTCTGCATTTGCCCGAGCAAAAATGACTGCTTTACATGGTGCAGGACATTCTAATCATAAGATATCGAACATGTTGGGCATTCCTAGATCATCTGTTCTACGAATAGTAGACAGATATGAAGAATTTGATACAGTGGAAAACAGACCACGTAGTGGACCGACGTCCACTAGTCCTCGGGTATCCAATAAAAGGGAGGATCGGTATTTGGTGCAATATGCCCGTAGACACCGCACATCTTCAGCTTCAGCTCTCAGGGCCCACTTTCAAGGTACGTTTCGCCGTGTTATATCGGCACCTACTATTCGAATACGACTCCACAACGCAAATTTACGTGCTAAATGATCATTACGGGTCCCCACTCTAATTCTAAGGCATCGTGCTGCCCGTCTCCAGTGGGTGCGAGAGCATAGGGGTTGGCTTTTACGCCAGCTGCGGTGGGTCTTATTTACAGACGAAACCAAAATTGGGCTGGTTACTGATGACAATCGAGAAAGAGTCTGGAGAGAACCAGGTCGTCAACAGCGACTTCATTTTGCCCGTGAAGTTGCTCCGTATGAAGAGGGTGTCGTAATGTTTTGGGGGGGAATAATATTACCCCATTAATTCGCGTACCACAGAATATGACCAATCAAATTTACATCGAACAAGTTATTACGCTCATTATATACCCCTATTTAATGAATTAGTTGATTGTTTATGGACGACAACGCTCGACCACATCGCGCAAGAAGGGTTCAAGAGACGCTCGAAGCAAGACATATCAATAGATTAAATGGGCCAGCCAACTCTCCTGACATGAATCCTATTGAAAACATGTGGGATTTCCTTGATCAAGCCATTCATAATCATATTCCTCCACCTCAGACTGCAGATGAGTTAGTCGTGGCGGCAGAAGAGGAATCGAACAATATTCCGCAAGAAATCCGCTCCGTTAATCGCTTGATTATCTATACACAGACGTGTCAATATGCTATTGGAACGTGGTGGCACATAACACTTAAAATATAATGGAAACTGTATGGGTGAAATTTTGTTGGAGAATTTGCATATTGCAAACAGCGCCATCCAACGGATATGCACCTAACTAAATATGCAATTTAAAGATCTCTTTATTAACTTGATTGACCACAGCGCCACCTATATGATAAACACTATATCTCATCAACACTATTTTCAAATATACAGGATGGGTCGGAAGAAACGCACCAAATTCCAGGAATTAATTCTACACGTCAAAATAATAAGAAAAAACTCAGATGCTGTCATGCGATTTTCATTCATTTCAATAAAACAAATATATTTATTGATATTCTACTAATCATAGCATTTGTAATGATTAAATGTTCAAAAACACCACCATTGACCTTTAAACACTTTGGCTGTTTTGATTGATGCAAAGGTTGACGTCGAATTAGTGCCTTGAAAACAAGTAAAAATTATGTAACATTTGAGTTTTTCTTCTTATTTTTTGCGTGTAGAATCTATTCCTGAAGTTTGGCGTGTTCCTCCCAACTCATCCTGTATCGATGAAAGTAATGATGTAGCACTAAACTAAAATATATATTTTTTAATGCCATAATTAACATAACTCTTACATATAAACGTACATAAAGTTAAGGTTTCAAAGCAAGGCTAATGAGAATATCAAAGTAAATCTCAAAACTATTTTACCATTACATTTGCTACCATCGGCTTTGTAAATTTACATTTTTTCTAATTCCATTGTTTTTATCAGGCATTTAAGAACACTTCAAAGCAATTAATTCATAAAACACTTCCTTTTCACCATAAAATTATACCACTATAAAATCCTAGATAAGTTAAAATGCATAAAATTGAGAGCGCGAGCTTTTTATGCGTCAAAAGTACGTCAAAAGAATCAAATATCAAAAACAAACATTGTTGTTACGTTAGTAATCGTCCAATCAAATCACAGAATTTTGAGATACTAGCGCCCTACAATGGATATGTGCCTAACTAATATTTAGTGTATTTCTGGTTGCATACCAAAAACACTTTCCAAATAAACCATGGACTTTTATATTTGTAAGTGTTATGTGCGTGGTGGAGGTCATACCGACTATTAGTCAAGTAGAGAACTTGCTTTGCTGGTTTTTAATTTTCTAAGTACTCAATTTATCGAACATATTATTTCCACAAAGATTCAGGAAACAATATACTTTTATAAATGTATTTGGTTTTTCTGACAAAAAGATATCTTTAACAAGAATGAGGGAGGGGTCCAAGACTTTTGACGTTGTGTGTACTAAGAATACCAGGAGTTAGTTATGTGTGCTTGTCAATTTAAAGATATTACACCAAAACTGTATTCTACTAATTTAATATTATGCTACGCTTTCGCGATATTCATCTCATTTAATGAAAGTAAAGTGGTTTAAGCTCTGTACGTGACATTTCAATAATTATCTATAAACCCAATTCGATTGGCTCACATAAAATTGGAAAGACAAACCCTAACTGGTTTTAAAATTTATACAATACGACAATTCGTGACTGAACTTTATATTTTGTCAGTAATACTGTCTACTTAAAACTACTGATTTATACGAAAGTGAAACTATAATTACAAAATCTCTAATATTCAACCCACTGAAAAAATGACCGTGCCTCTTTAAATCTTTTTAATTCAAGGTTTAGTTTAGCTAACATGATTTTATGAAATAATACTGCATGCAGACCGAATTTAAGACTTTACCAGATAAACATATATATTTTCCTTTACTCGTATAGATTTTGAGAAAATAATATTAAACGCTCAATTGGTGACGGACGAAGCTAGGAATATTTTCGAAACATTTCGGCAAGATTGACTCCGATGTTTCCGTCAGAAATAGTAAATTTTCTTCACACGTTCGTCTTTATGTTGATAATCTCTATCAGTATATCATATTCCCATGTGTTTTTTATATTCCATCTGAAGAAATGTTACTCCCTTCACGACGACATGCTTCACTGATATTAATATAATAATAATCATAACTATCTAAAATAAGAAATAATTTCAATATTTTTATAGAAGTGGGAAAATTACATTTTACATCATCATCAAGTAGGTTTTATTATCTGCTTCTTTCAAAAACTTCTCAACTTCTGATTTTCTTAAAACACTAGACTCCCTGGATCTACTATGATTTACTTTAAGGAAAACAATTAAACTTGGAAATTTATATCAATGCTCTTTTTCACTGACAATGTTGTTCGTATCATTGAGTAAATACTTCACAGCATAGAAGTCTGGTATACTCTGGATTTTTGTTCAAATTAGGCTAGTAAAATTGTATGTGATAACAGTTACTCCTTTTACTTTAGTCTTCAAATAAGCCTTTTTCATATTTATCTTTGGATTTTGTAAACAATGATGATTAAATCGCGATTTTTGCTGATTCTTCCATATTATCGTCTAATATTCCGACATTTTTCATGAATCACTGACACATTAAAGCTTTTTTTAGTCTTTGAAAAGCTTGTTGACATTGTTCTGTCCAGATAAATAGCTGATTGTTTTCCGTGAGACGATGTAAGGGTTTGACGATCTCGGCTAAATTTCCTACAAACTTGTGTGAATAGTAAGTAAAAAGTTCTAGGAAACTCCTTAAGTCATGTTTGTCTTTCGGTACTGGCCATTTCCAGATGGTTACAATTTTCTCTGGGTCAGTCTTCACTACATCAAGGAAATAGTGTGTCCTAAATATTTGACTTCCTTTAGTGAATCAAGAAGAGGTTATCGACGATACTGTGAGAGGTGCATCAGCAGGGAGTCATTGAACCATCCCAGAGTCCATGAACTTCGCCGTTTATTTTGGCAAAGAAGAAAGATGGCTCTACCAGATTTCTCGTCGACTATAAAAAATTAAATGATCACAAAGAAGGGCAGTTATCCGTTGTCAAGAATAGACGACACCCTAGACACGCTATCTGGATCCCAATGGTTTTCAACATTAGGCTTGAAAAGTGGCTATTGGCAACTTCATCCAGACGATAAAGCCGAGGACAGAGTTTTTCATTCGGACAGGGTTGTGGCACGTTATGTCCTTTGGTCTCTGCAACTCACTAGTTACGTTTGAAAGACTTATGAAAACCATTCTGCGAGAAATGACTTGGAAAACTTGTCTCGTTTATCTTGATGACATAATAATACTTGGCAAAGACTTTGAAGATCATTTGAAGAATATCTAAGAAGTTTTGCAATAGTTGAAAGAGGCTCGACTGAAGTTAAGTCCTAAGAAAGTGCTTGCTCTTTCAAAAGCAATTCAAGTATTTAGGACACATCGTTTCCTCTGATGGAGTGAAGACTGACCCAAAGAAAACTGAAACTATCTGGAAATGGCCAGTACCGTAAGACAAACATGAGTTAAGGAATTTCCGGGGACCTTGTACTTATATCGACTTACGGAAAACAATCAGCCATTTACCTGGACGGAACAATGTCAACAACCTTTGATAGAATAAGAGGCTTTATGTTCTTATCGAAACCTGTCATATCCTAAGCATTTGTTAACTATGTTCCGCTTTGTGTTAGAATTTTTGGATGTAATCTTTACGTTGACCTAGCCTTGAAATACCTCACGCAGAAAAAAATAAACTTTATTGTCACTAATTGATTACACAACGAATATTTTTCAGACAAATTAACAACTTTCAAATCTCAAATATTTATTTTAACGTTTCTGGCACTCGCCTATGGCTTGCGTATGACGGCTTCTGAACATAAGCTAATATAACCTCAACTGTAGCGGCGAAACCGATCCTCTTATATATTTTTAGAGTTCTCAAAGTTTCCACGATCTCGCGAACGTGCCAAGAACTAAATCGAATATGGTCTGGAATATTTTATAAAACGTCAAAATAAAGGTATTACCAAAATAATAAATTTTAACGCAAACAGGAATATAATTAACAAACTAAAAAGGTATGTGAGATTCTGTGACAATATTAACGAAAACCTAATAAACAAACTCGTTTCTAAATCAACATTTTATGATAACTATAGTTATTTAATCTATTCTCAAATTACTATTTAAAAAAATCATGTGTGCAACTCTTACCAAAAGTGTCTTTTCCGCATATGGCGGAAAAAGTCACTTTTCCTAACTTATTGCACAAATAACTATTTTTTAAATCAATATAATTTTTTTCTCCCTTAAAAACTTACTTATATATAAATTGGGTCAACAATTTAAACAAAATAACGGTGTGGATGTAAGTACTACCTAAATATGAGATAACAGGAAAAACGTGCTTACTTCCAAGTGGGCCAGATTGCCAACAAATAAGGTCCTATTCAGAGGATATCCGACTTCCAGTAATACGTAACATCATTAATCGAGCACGACTTACTTTAGAATCCAAATAAAATTTGAATATTATTCAGAGATGATTGATGGAACTCGGTTACTGTGTCGGTACTATGCGTAAGTCTAAAAGTCAGTCGGTGCATGAAAATTTATGAACGCTGCTGAAAAGGAATGAACTTTTCTCACATTTTCAGCATCTTTTGCAGTGACATCTGAGTAGTAATGAAAATAAAATTTAACGTATTTTTTTGTATATTCAACTTTTACTAGAATGCAATTTAACATTTTCAAAAAAGTTGACAAATATTTACTATTTAATAAAGGTACGTTTATTTCGCTTTTAGCAAGCTAGCTAAATGGGGTTTCTGTTGTCAAATAAAACAGCTTTACGAGGGGCGTTCAAAGTATTCTCGGTATCAGCAGAAAAGAAAGAATAACTTAAAAATATACCGTCAATATACTTATTTCATCTAGAAATTAACTGTTCTATTCCCTGTCTGAAAAATGTGTATCAATTGCCGCCTTGACGTCTTCATTATCTGCAAATCGCTTTCCACAAAGATATTTTTTAAATTTGGGAACAGGTAATAATCACTGTGGAATAAATCGGGACTATAGGGTGGATGGAGGGTCTTCACAGTCACGTATTGTTTTGTAAGGAGCGTAATCACAGCGTTGTGCTTGATTTTCTTCAACATTGTCATTCTGGTCATTTTTTACTAAGGATTACTAAAAAACAAATGATCCTTCAGAAACTCGGCGCCTATGATAAGCATCGGCTGAGATAGCTAGATCCATAGATCGGTCGTTTTTTTTTGCAGCGTTTCTAAATGCAGAAACGACAAAAATTAACATTCTTATTAATAATAATACCTGATAGATAGGTAACAGTTAATCCAGTTAGTTGCAGTATTTTGCATTCGTTTTTCATTATTTCGTTACAAATTGGCAATACTACATTTTAACTCATTACAACCACTCACCACCGATAAAACACAGTTCCCGTAGATACAGTTAAATAAAATACCTTTTTAAAACTTTTTCAATTATTACATAGACATACAAAATAACTAGTTTTGACCCATCTACAAAATCCTTGGCAAAACTCACAGATGTGTATGCATGCAGCATTTTGCCCTCGACCTTGAAAAGACTCTGCTGCTTTTGCATAAAACCCCCGGAGCCAAAACACTGCTAAAAAACCCTAAATGGGAATCGGCCTTAGAAGAAGAAAGTTTCGAAAAATTACCATGGCTGATAAAATAATTGAAATAAAATATTACACTACGATATTGAGAGAAACTGTCCATGGGCGTACGTCAATAATTCTTTAATATTTTATCAGCAAAAATATACAATTAATGAGATTACCAGCTTTTTTGTTACATCCTTTACGTACATAGAACAAAATGCACTTATTTTCTAATAAACAATCAGTTTCTGTATTTAAAGTGAAATTAATCTGTATTTTAAGTTGTATATGCATATTTATGTATGTAACAGTTTTGTATTACGTACTTGAGTTGAATTATATTTGATCAAATCGTGATTTATTTGAATGATATATTATTATGGAAATTGTGTATGTATATGTATGTATGTATGTACATACGCTATTTAAACGCTAATCGACTAGTTTTTTAATTAACTAATAATCTCGGTGTAGAGTAAACGAAACATTACATGCAGCTATTTAGAGAGTAAATATATGACTAAACCATATATTAGATAGCATAAGCAGCGGTATTTGAACTCTACTTGTCTATAGTTATTAACTGGTGTAAATTGTTACATTTAGTACGACTGCAAATAGAGAGGCTAGTTATCTCTATCAAATATAATATTAATCTCTATTACCAGAAACCGTCATTAACGTTGTGTTGATGTATTAGTTTGCAGTACCTTGGAAATCTCTTACATATATAAGGTTAACTATAACTAAGTACAAATATATTAAGAGGAGATAGAGAAAAATAAGAATTATTTATTTATTTATTTTCGTGTCAATACACAAATGTGTTTACACACGTCACAAGAAAAAGGGCAGAGCAGAACTAAGTTCACTAGATAAAAATTACAAATACAAGCGGAAATTAAAATGAACAATAATAACATAGACCTTAGAAATCAAAATAGTAAAATAGTAAAAGTCAAATACACAAGTTAAAATAATTCAAAGTATCACATACATACATATTCATTGAAGTATACTACAAGTCAATACTAAAACAAAATTAAGAACGAACAAACATATAAATAATTAAATTAAATTAAAATCACTCACAAAAAACTGTTCTATGTCATAAAAAGCGTTTCTCAATAGAAATAATTTGATTCTTTTCTTAAATTGAACAATATTCAGATCCCTTATACGAAGCGGCAACACATTAAACAGACGTATACCTATAAAACCTGTACCATTTCTGGTTCTAGATAACCTATGGAAATTTGTGTGATAATTATTTTTTGTTCTAGTATCGTGTTATCGAATTAACGGAATCACCCTTCAAAAAAATTCCAAACTTATTTAAGTATAAAGCGATTTTTGTTTTCAAAATTATATTTATCGACAATGAACGCCCATCCGCCGCGAGTTTGTTTATTTGGCAATTTAGAAGAGTACGGCAACCACCAACACAACTACAGAGGACGGAAGACTATACAGGGTGAATCTTAAATAAGTACAAATATTTTAACTGCTGGTGTAGTTCGTCATTTAAATCAGTCTAGTGAAAGCCATTTTTAAAAATTTCTAATATTTACGGAGATATTAATTTTTTAAAAAAATACCCACATTTTGAGGACCGCTGGCTGATTTTTCATCCAACAACGTAATGAAACATATGATTTGTTGCGAGGTTGCCATATCTCCTCCAATATAAATATTACGTTTCCTTTAACGTAATAGTTCTATTTTAAAAATACTTGTTTTAAGCATAAGTACAGTAAAATTGGGTATGTAGTATGATACGCAGCAATATTAACATAAATTTTAACATCTGAACTAACCTTACTATACTTCAACGATTAAAAATGAATTTCCGCAAGTTCAATACTACCGTAAAATATTTAGGAAGATATTACGTGATATTACTATGTCAAATGTTAAAAAATTATACATAAACGTGCACACAAGCTTACCTGTTTGTTAAAAAATTAACTATTTAATCAGTAATCCACATTTCACAAGTTAAATGTCATTGTACACTGTTAGAAAGGGACACAAAACACAATTTCCTTAAGTTATTTTATGAAGAATAACGAAAAACTAGGCACGCGTTTTTTATTTAAAATGGAAAAAATGTCAACTTTTAGCAAATTTTATTGCTATTTTCATGCATTATGTGGGGTTAACAAGTTTGACTTGGGCTTCCGATAATCTGTCATGACAGTCAATGACAGTTTGATAATAAAAAATAATATAAAATGTTACACTTGACAAAATTCGCTAAAAGTTGAGATTTTTTCTTCCTTGAAGCAAAGACATTTGTGTAATACTGGCAACACTGTGAACCACACGTTCAGTCTGCAGCACTATGACTAGGCCAGCGGTCCTCAACAAGTTTTCTACTGAAAAATTACGAAATTTATTTAAAATTTCACTTTTTTATTTCTGATTTTTTTGTAAAAAAACTATTAATTATGTGTTCTACACACAAAACTATACTGCTGGTTAAAATATTAGTACTTATTTAAGATTCACCCTGTATAGTAAAATTCATTGTTATCGGACAAGATTTTATATTTGAAGACTGCCGCAGGTGCATTCGAAGTTTTCTATTATGTACTAGTTTTCGTTTTGCTGGATTCTCCTACAACAAATGGGCATTTTTTTTAACTGTGTAACTACGGAGTGTGTTTTGTTGTTAGTGGGTAATCCTGACGGACTTGTAATGAATGAAGATGTAGTTTTAACAGTTTGGAACGAGAAATGAATGTAAAATACTCGCTAACTGGGAACTGTTACCTATCGCTTCTAGCAGGTATTATTAGGTATTAATAAAAATGTAAATTTTCGTCGTACTACATTTGGCAGCGACGATTTTGGATTTTGGCAATGAAACAGAAGTAGGGACCTTATTTTTGGTACTGTACGTAGATAATGAAAATAACAGTTTCTTTTAAAAAAATGGTCATTGGCGTAGAAGTTCTGTTTAAGAAAGAGGTTGAGCAACCTCTCCACTCCGCCACTGTGCAAGTTCTTGAACATTCTTATCGCTTGATTTGTGCCCCTTAATTAATAGGCATTATCCCACAAATATGAAAAAATCTAAATATTTCTTTATAAGTTATAATGAAAATTCGAGAACAAAAAATTATATTCAACACCCTGTATCTCGGAAACGAAGCCTTCTACGACATATGTTTATAGAAACTTTTCTTCTTAGAAACATGTGTTCTATCTTCTGTTAAAGTTTGTCTACAAAAAACTGACTCACCCTGTATATGGAAATGTTTTCTTCTGTTTTTATATAAAAAAAATGCATTTCCGTAAGAATTTCCAGTTGGCAAATATCTTAAAGTGACAGTTTATCTTTCTTGAGCTTGCTACCTCAGTTCTGCATTTTATTTTGCTATTTTAAATCAAACTAACTAGTGATATGGTCAATGCCACGTTGTCCATTTTGGTTTTTTTAAATCTGCTGGTTCACTTGTAGCTACATAATTATTTCAGGGAATGAATGATTGCAGTTTAGATCATTTGGGTTTGTGGGCAAAATACTTAATTAAGCAACTTATTGCATCGATTGTCTGTTTAATCTGTAGTACAACTTGTCGTGCAACAAGTTGTGTAACATATAACATAACAGATATGACATATACATATAACATATATAACACATATAACATACAACAGGAACAGGGTTGAGATGTAAATTTTATGAATAAAATAGTTAATTCGTAAAGAAAACAGGCATATAGACAATAAAAATAAATGAAAAATAACCATTTTTTACAAATTCATGCTACAACTGCAACAGTTAAAAACGATTTTCTTTTCAGCGATATTGACGATATAAACAGCGACTCGCTGCATCTCGACATCTGGGACCACGACGATGAAAGTTCGGTTCTTGAGGCCGTGAGCAAATTAAATGAGGTTCGAGGTGTCCGGGGACTTGGAAGGTTCTTTAAGCAAGTTTGTCAATCGGCCCGGCAAAGTTCTCAAGACGATTTCCTAGGATGCGTCACAATACCGCTACAGGTAGGTCTCGCAAACTTTCGACACAGTTTTTTCTTTACTTCTGCATTTTATTTCGCGTCCTTAAAGCTAGGCTTTTTACTTTGACTTATCTTTAACCAATGGTACAACGCAACATAAATAGACTTTGGCATAGACTTTGATTGGCCAAAAAATATTGGTAGAAATTAACTATAAACTGTTGAAACAAGCATTGTCATTAAATTATATTGTATTTAATTAAGATGGTTCAATATACTAATGAAAGAAAATATGACATTATTATAATTTATATCAATTTTAGACAAACTGTTGGAGCTTAGAAAGACTATATGCTATGCATTATTACAAAAATTTCAAAAAACTGGAAAGTTTTGAATTATAAAAAATGAATGAAGATAAACTCAGTTATAAATTGAAACTACGAGGTGTGGCAATTAAGATCCGGCAATTTGTCAATGAAAAAACAAGCAAATTAAATTTGGCCAAACACAATGATTTTAACGTTGCTCCCACGATTGGAAGCATCACGGTTACAGCTTCTTTGACCTCCTGTACGCCGCCATGAGTTCCCTTGAGGTGCGACTTCATCTTGGGGAATAAAAAAAATCTCAGGGGGCAATATCGGGGCTATAGGGTGGGCGAGGCAACGTTGGAATGCCTTTTTTGCCAAAAACTCTTGCACAATGAACGAGGAATGGGCTGGCGCATTGTCGTGGTGCAAGATCCAGCCGTTCTCAGCGAGTTCGGGTCGCACACGGAAAATGCGGGCCTGCATCCGTTCCAGGACGCCAACATAGAACTGTTCAGTCACTGTCTGACCGGCAGGAACATGTTCACGATGAATGATGCCGTGGATATCGAAATAAAAACGATCAACATTGCCTTCAGTCGTGACTTGGACATCCTCGCTTTCGTTGGCCGCTCTCCACTCTTTTCCACCAACTGCTGACTCTGTTTACGAGTCTCGGGGTCATACTCAAATATCCAGGTTTTATTTCCAGTGACTACCCGATTCATCCAGTCCCTACCGTCGCTCCGAATGCGGGATACCAAATCCTCGCAGATCTATTTTCGCATGTCTTTCTGTTCATCTTTGCGCAAATCTTTCGCATATTCAAATTTTTGCGAACGGTTTCTTTGTTGACGTTTAACTCATCAGACAACGCACGAATGCTTAGGCGCCGGTCAGACGTAATCAGTGCACGCAAGCGGTCAATATTCGCGTCAGTACGAGAGGTGACTGGAACTCCTTCACATGGATCGTCCTCTACCGCATCACGCCCCTCCTTGAACTGTTTTGCCCATTCAAACACGCGAGTTTTCGACATGTACTCATCTCCATATACCACCTGCAATTTTCGAAGGATTGCCTAGGGTTTTTGGCCAAATTTCATTAAAAATTGAATCACAACACGTTGCTTGTAATTTGAGTCTTTTTCACGACGCCACTAAAAAAGTTACTTCCAAAAAATACACATAAAACTCAAACCAAACGTGCTATCGACTTGGATTAAAACTTTTACTAGAAAAACGTTGACGAACGATGCAGTGTTGCCAGTTTCCGAGTTATAACTAAATTCCTTAATTGCCACATCTCGTATGCAACTAAAATTTTACAATTAAAAATGTTACATAAGAAACTGCTATATATTTTTTGTCATATCAGATAATCAATTCTTTCAGGAATAATGTCCACTACCAGCACACATTGCTCATTACTTACGTGTAGAAAAAAAAATAGATGTTTTTGTCACACGTCTCATTCACACTTCTCTTACATCTTACAAATAGTAGTTCGAAAATGATTTAAAAATACACTTCTACATGGCACTGGAAACTGATTCGCTGTAAAATTTCACCTTGCGCAAGGCAAAACACACAGTCGCCGATCGGCACGGCGGCAAAGTGTAAAAAAATGAACGAACAAAAAATTTAAAGAATTTCCCAAGGAAAGAAATAAATAAAACTTTATCTATCAGCAAATTCAACTGCTTTTGCAGCTATTGTTATTAGTAATTAATAAAATTAATATTTGATTTTAATTAATAAAATAATTTGGCATAACTGTTTGGGTATTTGGGCCAGTCTTACCCAGTTTCTACGCACTAACACAAATGTTTTCTTGTCTGTTTTGAACTTGTAACTTATTGGCAGCAGCTATATCGTCACTAGTGTCCACTTCACTTTTTAAATATCCGCACAAAAAGAAGTGCAAAGGTGCATTCAGGTTAGGAGATCTTGGCGGCTATGGTGCCGATCTTCCTCTTCCAATTCATCGTCCATTTAAGGAAAAGCGTTGTTGGAAATGAACGTTTCAAAATTCCCAACATGAGTATTATGATTATGAATGTACATACATACATACCTTCCGTGTAAAAATAGCTTCATCTGTAACTAACACTGTAAATCGGAGATTTTGATCATATTGTTGCAACCATTCACAAAATCTAATTCGTAAGGGATAATTCTTCAGTATTAATGGTTGAACACGCTGTACATGGCTCCGATATAATTGAGCGTGTATCGTGTATGATACGCGACCCTGTTGATTGGGACATTGCTTGTATTTGTTGAGCGATTTGCCTGGTACTTATTTGGGATGCCCTCCCTAAACCTCCATCTTTCCACGATTCGGTTGTAAATTTCCCATATCACGCCGGCGTTGCACTACCGCCGAAAAAGTAGTTGCAATTAGTACATGAATACAGGGAAATCGTTCTGCGTATAGAGGAGAAACTGCTAAAACATTTTGTCTTACTTCTCCAAAAATTAAAATAATATCCATCAACTTCGAAACACGTGAAATTAAATAGTAAATTATTTACACTTGCAAAACTAATGTAAACACTATCGCAAAAACGATAATACTAGAAACGCAGATAGGATGCACTTAGAAGACGCTAGAACCTACGAACCTATGAACTATAAGGATTTTACAAACATTTTATTACGATATTGACTCCATTTTTCATGACGCATCTCTTCCCAAAATTTTTTAGATAAGTTGTAAATTACCCTGTATAAGATTCCTTATAGCTAGTAAAATAAATTTTGTGATATTAATTTATTTAAAAAAAATACGTATTCGTATACTAGGGTGCGCGCAGGTGTCCGCAACTTTTGATTGTATAGTTTTGACCACGTTTTGACAGAATCATGGAAAATTGAAAATATCAATCTTTTTAGGATAGATAGTTATGAAATAATATATAATAACAGTAATTTTAATCAAAATGATGGCGTGGTAATTTATATAAAAGATCATGTAAATTATATATATCGTATTTCGGTTATAAATTTTGAATTATTAGTGCCAAAACATAAAATTAATATAATTGCTGTATACAAATCTGCAATGATAGAAATAAAAGATTTTACATCTGATATTTACCAATATTTAAGAAATTCTAAGTTAAATTATGATTTTCCTTTGTTTTTGGGTGATCTTACGAATTTAAGTAATACTTCTAATGAATACTTAGATACCTTATATGAATCCGGGTATAAGGAAGGTTGGTGCTTCAAAATCATGTCATGATCATATATTTGCAAAGTGTAAAAATTTAAATTTTGAAGATAAACATTGCCTATTGTGATTGAATCGACACCAGTTGACCATTTCCCAACAACACTTCAAAATAAAGAAAAAGCACAATGTGTAATAGATAATTTTATTAAATATATTAATTACAACAAGTTGAAAGAAAGTTTGGGACATATTACCTGGAATAACACACACTGTCGAAGATCTAGACACTGAAACAGATAATTTAATTAATAATTTAGTTTCTCAGATAAATAAACATACTGTTAAAAAGCCATTTTATAAAAGGAAAAAGTGGATTACAACAGGTATAATAAAATCAATAAATACTAGGGAAAATTTATATAAAAGATTTAAGGCTGATCCTGATAATGTTTACCTTTAAAGACGATATACATCTTATAGAAATTATTTAAAATATTTAGAGTTCGAATATCATTGAGACGAAGATGTCGTGCCTGCTTGGAAATGGACGGAGGGCACTTTGAACATCTTCTGTAACTTTGTTTTTTGTTTGTTAAAAGCTTCCTTTGTCGGTTTATTCCTAATAAAATAAAATGTTTGAAAAACGAATAGTGGTCCATATCCCCGCAACCGTTACTTTGCGGACCCATGTTTATTAAGACTTTTCTGCTTATTTTGGTTCATACTATTACCTCCTGAAATATTTTACACTCTTTTTTTAACGCCCTATAGATTATAAATAAAAATTCATATACAAATAGATTTCCTTATTACTTCTTGCGACGAAAGCATTTTCTAGGATATACGTCTATAGAAAAAAAAACAGTTTGGCAGTGAGGACAAATAATTACCCCAAAACAATTATTCTAATGTACTGGATCTGTCCAAATAATTCTATTATGGTACTGTCATTTCGTTGGCGTTCTCGGTGTAATTAGTGGAGAACTGGAGAACAATAATAGACCATTATACATCTGACATGTTTCCCAAAGTATACATTGTGCCCTTCTCGACTCCTCATCTAATAACGATACGCCCACAATAGCAACTCACTAACGAGTAAATGGTTGATAAATTAATTCAACCAATATTATTCAGCCACCTAGGAGTGCTACAGGCGCATTTCATAAATATTTATAATATACCGGGTGTTCCCTCAAAGACTTTCAGTATTTATATTTCAGAAACTGTCACAGAAAGTGCGACGAAATTTGCTATATAGACACTAGATGGCTCGTAGAATCTGATGATGACATCAATTCTTATACAGGGTGTTCCATTTTTCAAGAAATCGATTTAATTTTGATTTTTTGGTAAACCCCGTTAATACTTATGTTTAAATTGAAATATACTTAATAATTATGAACACATTCTGAAAAATAAACAAAAATTTTTAAATTTAACATAAAAAATGCCTCCAAAAAATGCCCAAATTTCATTGTTTTACATGACAAGGAAATGTGTATAGCCTTGAGCCAGACTTACTCAGAAGAAACTAACATCGGTAAGCGTCAGAACTATGAAGTGTAATTGAATTGTCAAATATTAATGGCATAAAGTATTTTATTGCATATAAATAACGATAAATAATGTATTGAATGGAATTTACGTATGCACAATAGTGTTATTGATGATAAGTTTGTTGTGCACATATTTCAGCACTTTATTAATGTTTCTGTTGGATCAAGTATGTTTAAGAAGAGCCCAACTTAAACATCTGTAAAATAGTAAACAATGTACTACAATTTCTGTATTTCATATGTTACAGAACTAAAATAAAGCAGCTGGTCTTTGCTAGGAAGAATCACCTGTAAATTTACTAGACCCAGAAAGTACCTATCACATAGTCATTTAAAACTAGACACTAATTTGTAATTATTGATTTTATCTTTCAGGTATGTGTGTGTAGTACTACAAATTACATTGAAACAAAACAATTCGTAACATAGGGTACCATAAAGAATGAACGAAAAATATGTCACAGATTTACTTTTGAAAGATGGACTCATTATTGTAAATATTAATTTAATCGTACGTAATCTATTTGTGTTGTACCCTTTAGTAAAATAAATAATTCTTAATTGTCACAGACTTGCCTAACCTGGCTTTTGGTTTGGTTTTCAATGTTTTCATTTTGCAATTTAATATTCATAATTTATATAATGAGATTTCTGGCTCGATTATTTAATCCGATTATTAAAATAATCGAATAGGGAGATTCTGATTATTAAATTTGCCGATCACTAATTGGAACATCCTAGCAATCGATGCTCTGTTAAACTAACAAATTTAAAGTGAAACCATTCCACTTACAATCATCATGAACTCCTTCACATTTACACCAATAGACAATTGTATCTTCTCGTCATCTGATAACCTATATAATACAATAAAATTGAACTGAAACAGTTTCAAAATACGCACCGTTTTAAATATTTTATGAGGTTAG
This sequence comes from Monochamus alternatus, assembly GCA_037114965.1. Taxonomy (NCBI): domain Eukaryota; kingdom Metazoa; phylum Arthropoda; class Insecta; order Coleoptera; family Cerambycidae; genus Monochamus; species Monochamus alternatus. The sequence continues at coordinate 115,190,438 of CM073426.1, forward strand.
ATTTACCTTTTCAACATCACGGTTCTCCAACAATAGTTTCTCACTCCGTTATGAAATAATTTTAGTATTTCACAACAGATACAAACACCTTGTAAAAATCCATGATACACTCTACATTTTTATTTATTTATTTATTTATTTATTTATTTATTTATTTATTTATTTATTTATTTATTTATTTATTTATTTATTTATTTATTTATTTATTTATTTGGGATACTTACAGGACAAGCCCAAGAATAGTATCCACTAAGATAATATAAAAGTTATTTCATATATAATAGTACACAATAATATAAGTAGAGAAGTATTCAATAACATATTTAAATTAATATTCTAAATAAAGTAAACAAGAAAAGAAAGGAAAAAGTGCATTATTGCAACTAACAGAAATAAAAATTACAATACTAAGCAAAGCGAATGAATAGAGAACATGAATATTTAGCTTCCTATGTTACATAAGATCTTTCTTTAATTTGCTTTCAATGGCAGCGTACGAAATTGTTTGAAAGTCAACATCAGAACAGTAGCGGTTCGCCAATCTCATCATTCTACAAGAAGGTGCATTTTGTGAGTTATTTGTTCTCCTAAAAGGGATATTAAAGAGATAGGTACATAGTTTAAATAAACTGAAGAAGCGTAGCAAAACAAGTAGAAAAACACTAGTCGCGTCATATTAAATGGTCAAGTGGTTTGGATTGCCGGATTACATAAAACTTAACCTGACCACTTCATTCTCGCGCTCTAGCCTGTTCCGCTGTGTGACGTCAGAGGGCGGTCAACTAATTTGCTGATATGATTATAAGGTTATTTACAACCATTGTATGACGTAATTTAATTTTATCCACCCAGTAGCATGTTAAATAAACAGTTTTTAAAAGATTAATAAGAAAGTCTAAAACAGTTCCGAATGACTTTAACTGATTTTGTAGACACATTATAATTTTTTGACATTTAAATTTAAAATTGCGCCATCTAGCGGCAAAATATGAAACTGTAAAACAATTTTAATAGACTTTATCCACGACTATTGTATAATGCACCCATTATACATCTGTTTTCTCGACCTTATTAATACTCATTAATCACGGTAGTGATTAATGAGTCATTAATCACTACTGTCAGATTATTCCTTGATTTAGCTATAATATTATATTGTTCTGCTACAAACAATCGGTTTTTAAAATTTTATCGTGTAAACCACTAAATATTTTCAATTCAGTGCTCTACATATAAAAAAAAATTAAAAAAGTGAATTTTCCTAGACCAGATTCCAACCCTGGACCCGCGGTTGGAAGGGAAGGAGCGTCTTCACTGAGCCATAAGCAGCTTCGTTGGTGTGTGTCGTATATCTGTTTCTTAACATACGATATTTTTCAAAACAGTTTCAACAGGTTCAAAACAGAACAAAATCCCATATATACGCCACTGGCCATAGCCGGAAAAGTTATTCACGTCAAAATATTAACCTGTTATGATCACTGTATATCAAGTTTCAACAAAAATATTTATTTGTTTAGTAGATAATAAAGAAAATAACATATTTTTTTTGAGAATTGAACGCCCTTTATCACGAAAACGGAGCGCTATAGGGAAAAATGTTATAGGGAAGATTCCTATTATTTCTTCACGCTCTATCATTTCCCAAAGTTAAGAACGAAAAACATAGACACCCTGTATATTAGCAAAAATTAAACGATTTCTATTTTATTTTTTGTGATATATCTAAATAAACCAATATTATACCTGTTTATTTTCATACATTTACGTACCTACCTCAAAAATATGAGTCTTTTCTCCACAATAATAGATACGATCATTTCTATAACTGTAACTGCATGATGGTTTCATAAATTCAACAAACATGCACTGTGTGTATCAGCATTGTCTCATAAGTATGGATGGACCCATAACCTCCTTCTTATTTCCCTCCTTGTAATTGTCGCAGCAATTATCACAATATCGTCTTCTTCCGACGACATTAAGAATACAATACAATTGTTACTGAGCCCAAGCGATTGTTTATACTGTGCGATTTTGGTATGAAAGTAACACGAGACACGTAATACGACATGCTTCCTGCTTCCAGGTAGCAAGTCGCACGTGGCATATAGCTTTGGACACACTGAAGTAGTGTGGCAGTGGTGAGGTATTGGAATGGTGCGTGGTATGGGGATGGTAAACATTTGGAATGGCGATGGAATAGCGGCGAAGTGGTACGCCACCGCTACTCCGTTTTGATACGCGCGTCTTCATATGTTTACATAGGCTTTAATGATTCCACCTGCCACTTGGTCACCACGTCACTGCCGCGTCACTTGCTGACCACTTCTTGACTTGAATAGCTTGGCGTTTTACACAATTTAGTGACAGATTGAGTATATCTATGTGATTAAAGAATATGTTGTATTGTTTTTGTAACAAACTAATAGGTGTGATCTTCCGTGCATCCACGTTTCGTCAAAGTGTAATATGCTCTTCGATCCAGATTCTTATATTTTTTAATATTTATTTTAAATAGTTTCTTCGCCATATTACTATTTCGTTTTTTTTCTATCAGTATACTCTGTTCGATTTCATTTATACGGAAATTCACCTACTATAATTCATGTGTTACGCATAACTCTCAAAAGCACCCTTGTATATATTCTAGGCAAAGTTTCATCTTGTAAGACAGAAATCCAATTTTTTTCGTATTTTAAAAATACCATCTTCCTTCCGCGAGTTTCTGTTATTTTCCATTTCGCAGTTGTACCTCTTTACCACTTTTTTATTTGCACTATACATATACTCACGTACGCTTTTGTTAATGAAATACATATTTTAACATCACTTACATTCATATTTTGACCCTAAACTCTTCATACATGTCATCATTCGATATTCCTCACTTGTTAAATTAAGACGATTTTGAGAATACGCTCTAAAGCTTCAATTATTCTCCATTCTTAACACAAAATGACTAATAAAATTAATTACATTCATAATTAAATTAGCGAAAAGATATAACTCAAATTTTGCCCGCCCGCACAATATACCCGCCCATGATAGCGCTGGAAATGAAACAGATGGATCCGTCAATTCGTCACAGCCAATAGCGGCGCATGCGTACTTAGCAGAAGCTGTGTAATCGGGTATGTACTCAGAGATATGCGGCACACGATTTTATAGGAAACTAGGTGACCCGGCAAACGTTGTTTTGCCATATGAATTATTTCTAGTGAATACTTTGGCAGTTAAATAAAAAATAACTAACTTATTGTAAGTATGTGGAGATGTATATGACTAAAAGAAGAATGAAGCACTGTGAACGATGACGGCCTATAAGAATAACAAAACACGAAACATTCATTTTTTGAATTATTTCGCGTGCCTGGAATTTTACTTTACCCTTTACGTCTTGTTGGCATTGTTCACTGTACAAAAAATAGCCATATAGTAAAGTAATAGCCGTTGTTGGCGGGAGCTCGTGACACGTGTTACGTACTTTTGAGGTTATGTAGATCACTTAATTAACTAATAATGAGAACTACACTTAATTAATAATTTTATTAATTATTGATAAAATAGGAAATAAATAATTATGGCCCAGCAAATTAATAATAAATTTACTTGAGAATTACACTTAGAAGGTAAAATGATAATTGTAAACGTCACTATTACGCTCGATTCATACACAATAATAATGGTCGAAAACTGTGTAGGGAGTGAGAGAAGGCTTATTTTGAGAGAGACAGAAGACCGGCTTCGTTCTCATCCCTACTCCGTGCTGTTTACTGGGTGAGAAGTGACACCGGTAGATGCCTGGCGGGGATAACTGATCTAATGATAATCGATCAGTTATTGACCAGGGTTAAAAATAATTAAATTACTAAAATGATTATTAAAAAATAGGGGCCTGTGATGGAAGGATGAAAATTAAGGGTTGTATGTATTTTTAATGTCACATCATAATAAAATAAAAATAACAAATTTTGTCGAAAATATTTAAAAAAATTGTTTGGGGTGGACCACCCCTATCACACAGCGATATGAAAAATAGGTTATGACCGATTCTCAGACCTACCGAATATACATATAAAATTTCATAAAAATCGGTCAAGCCGTTTCCGAGGAGTATGGTGTCTAAACCTGTGACACGAGAATTTTATATATTAGAAATATACGGACTGTATGTATGTTTCATTGTATTGACTGCTATAAATTGTGTGCAGGTTTATAACATAAGTTACTCTCTAGATTTTCGGCCATCTAGTATATTTAACGACATCGAACTATCCTTTTACTCGCCCGGATATGCGACGGAAGAGGGCCGCCCATTTTACAAATTTCTTTAATTTGCAGGACATCCCGTCGACGGGGCTGGAGGGCTGGTTCAAACTGGAAGCCCGGTCGCAGCGCAGTTCCGTCCAGGGCAGGATCAGATTAAAAATCTGGCTATCGACGAGGGAAAATCGGGGGGTATCAGAGGAGGACAACTGGACCGAACTAACGCAGCATGAGAATTTGTATGCCACCTTTGTTGATTACGAGCTGAGGAATTGGGGCAGGGAGACGTGGACATGGAACGGGGACCTGCCAGGGCCGGCGCTGACGATTTTGCACCAGCACGCCGTTCAAGGTAAGCTCATTCTAAATTACTAGAGTTTGACATAGCAGTAGTTTTCTAAGAATATGAATATTTATTTTCTGAAGAAAATTAAATTTGTGACGTGTATACATGGTGATTCAGTCATAATGTCATAGAAATCACAGATGCACTATTAAAATGTATTTTATAAAACTTTCCACAGCTCTGTTCAACAGAACCAACCGTGGTCTTTCACTACTTCACTTTACCCAACTTGAATTGCATTTTTATTTAGATAAATAGCAAATTTTATTAATAATGGACCAAATTAGTGGTGACGTCACAGATTAGGCAACCAGCGTTTCAAGTGTCATAACAAAATTGGCGCGAAGACTTGCCTGTAAAATTCGACCTTAAGGGAAGGTGACTTTAAGAGTCAAAATAAAATCAACAAAATAGCACCTATTATTTCCTTTTCTTGTTCAATTACCACGCTTATTTAAGAAATATCATCTGATTGATCTTGTATATAGAAGATTAAGTTACATTTTAACCAATCTGGATTTTAATATTAGTTTAATTAAATCAGATAAAACAGTTCTACTAATTTTAATGTGAATATACCGTTAATTTTATTTGCACTAAACACTTAAACATAGCCGATTGCAACCATATATTTAATGCCATAAAGTATTTAAAAGCATAGATAAACTCACTTATACAAATTTGCAAGTTGATGTTGATGAAGAGAAAAATATTTTAGAATAGTTGATCCAAAATAGCAAATAACATTCTTGTGTCGAATTCAAGTGAAGAAATGTCTTAAATACTTCATTTAACAGAGAAATAAATCAAATTCCAATATCTCGTTTTCAGTTAGATAATTTGACCCTTAAAAATAAGTCTCATAAGAACACTTGATGGAAATTAAATTTCTTATGACACAAAGTACCGCGGATTGCATGCTACTGTGACGTCACACTAAAGCGGTTCAGTATAAACTAAACTGGCGATACAAACACGAAATTCACCAACATCTACCATACGAAAATAATGATTGATGGATGAAGAACGGAGAGAAGTCAGGCCGTGTGCATCTGTTCCATATCGAAGGCTGCCAGTATTTAAATTTTAAATACAAGCCGCTCTTAATAATTTAATCTAGTTAGTATTGGTTTGTATTTCACTATTTATGTAATGAAACGTGAGTGGTTTATTTTGATCCGACTATTGTAATTTCAATATTAAATATTTTTTTGTGTTGAAACTTAATATGTTAATTGCATACTATTAAACAATAATTTATAGCATTAAGTAGATAGGTACTATAAAAAAATATTTAAATTTGGCAACGTCGTGTCAGGCCGACACCGAGTTGAATTGCCGCCAACGGTTAGTGACAGTCTAAAAATTATTATTTAATGATTTGAAAATATTTTATCAAATCATTAAAGTTAGTTCAGTACATGGCAAAATAAATTCATTGCAGTGTGTCATGGAGTAAACAATTAGTCTGACAAATGTAACAAATAAATTAATGTTTTGGTGACAGTCAACGCTTGAACGGGATGACCATTTAACAGGTGCAAGCTTGTGCCAATCCCCCGATGACTACTATTATGTCACACATAAACACAATTCAAAACGTATAACGTCCAACCCGTTCGTCAAATATTACATCAATACTTCAGAATGAAATGAATAATGCAATTATCTTTTCAATAAATTCATTATTCTCGATGCATTATCAATTACAAGTGAAGTTATCCATTTACTAGTTATACAGGGTGAGTCAGTCATAATGTCATTAATTTTAAGAGGAGATAGGGGATAATGAGTATAATGCGGATACGCGATTAAAACAAAATCTAAACGCATATTTACGCCGAAAAAAAATATTTTCAAATCATTATTTAAACCCTCTTTTCAGACTGACACTGACCGCTGGCAGCCTTGGTCGTTTACAGCTCACAGTTCAACTCGATGTCGACCTGATGCAATGTTGTCAAGTTGTAATATTTTTCTATAGAGTACCTACCTACCTAGATTTTAGACATCACAAATAAACGGTTGTACTGACTATTTTAGAATATCATTTTTTCTTGCTGAGTTCAACTTAAGCCAATAATAATTTAAAATGTTAATATCCAATAAAATCAAATAATAATAATCAAATAATTCTATTAAAAATTGCAAGTAACGCGGTCCACTCAGGTTTTCCGGTAGAAAATACGGCCCAATCAAACGATACCCGTACATTCGCGTGTCGATTTTTCTCTGAGCAAATGTAGCTGTTATGACTGCAACAAAACTCCAACGTGTCTAATAATAAACCGAGTAATAAACCATTTACATACATTACATAAAAAACCTATACCCAATCGGTAAATTATTAAGAGAAGCTGAAAAGTGTTTCGTGTTTAAATACTAAGTAATAAAAAACCATCGTGTTGTTGACAGAAAACTGTCCAAGACGGAAATGGCTCGCCGCTAATCTAAGTTATCTTGACCTAACGTATTATTAGGTCAATAACCTAGTTACGTAGTTTTTGTACTAATAAAAAAAACTATTTTTTTAATCTAGATACTTGAATTAATTTTCCTTAAATATTGATTTATTTGTTAATAAAAACAAATGTAGATAATAAACAAATGTTTTCGAATGTCAGGTTATTACAGTTTAATAATTTTGACTTTACGTTTTCACTACGTTTTACAAATAAATATGAATTTTTAGTATTACTCGTAAGTACAATTAATTATTCAGTTTGTAGTTACGTACATCTAGCCTAGAAATTTATTATTTTTTAAGTAGTATGGTACTAACCTGTTTACAGCTCACAGTTCACGTAAAACTGCACTTATCCGTCCATATCACTTTATTAATAAAATTAGGGTCAGTCGCATTTCGTAAACATTCTCCGTATAACACTACCATTTCCACATATTCGAAATTTGTAAAATTATGCGTTGTGAATTTACGCCAAATACTTGAGGTGAGACCGAAATAAACAAACTACTGCTTACTGCTTGTATTCTCTCCATCCCCCCTCCAAATGTGTGGCATGACCTACAAATTTGGGGGGAAAGAAATGCGGGAAATGCAGAGTGCTAAATGGAGGTAAATTTGAATAACACGCTGATGTGTTAGACGATATTATGTATGTAAACATGATGTGGCATCGATGGTTTGATGCGGCATTAGATTGTCGTCAGATGCGTCATCAGAAAGTTCGTAGCACACCAGGAGCGTCGTGTTACTGATTTTTATAGGGTGATTTGTTTATTTTTTTAAAGGTCGAGTAAAAAAATTTTTTTCGATTTTCTGCTTTATTAGGCCTCCCGAATACGTGGTTAAAATTAATGACATTATGACTGACTCACCCTGTATAAAGGGTGTAAAAAAGTAGATCATCCCGCTAACTGCGTATTTTTGCGCCAAATATGATGATTTAACTCTACTTACCTATATATAAAAATACCGTCATTAAAAGGTACAGGGTGTTAAAGTTGAAGTTTTAAAATTGTTTCTTTGCTATAATTTCTTCAGGTTTTCACTTTTGTTTTTAGTCATCATTTACAATAATACCCTTAAGGATTTGGTTAATAACAAGAAGTATCTTTATAAAATTTTGAACTGATGCGCGAAAATCTGAAGAAATTATAGCGAAAAAACAATTTTAAAAGTTCAACTTTAACACCCTGCATCTTTTAAAGAAGGCATTTTTCTATATAGAAAAGTAGCGTTAAATCGTCATTTTTTGCCGCATAAATACGCAGTTAGTGGAATGACCTACTTTTCTATTACATCCTGTATATGAAGTGAGTAATAAAAATATTAAATTTGGGGCATTACCGCATTGTGCAGTTAATTATTCTTGTTGAAAATTATTTTAACTAAATAATGGAACAGCATACATTTTTATCGAAGAAAACAGTGCATACAAACAGTAAGAGATATCAGATTGCGGTATTCGGCTATTTCCTGCAAATTATCATGGAGGATGGTATAATCACTAATGGCTGTGACTAACACAAATATATTTGTTATATTTTAGTTTCGCTTAAACTGACAATTTAGAGTAATGTTATCCAAATGATTTTAATATACAAGGTGTATTGATGAAGTGCCATCATTACGAATATTATATTCATTAAATTTCTTCTGACTATATCAAAACAAATTGCATGCAAATAAGCTAACGATAAGACCACCTTCCATAAGGTTTGCAATAACCACAATTAGTTTCCTATAATATATTTCTGATTCTTGCAATTCATTTTCCTCTTCCAAATATTATTGTAAAAATTGGTAGCATTATTATAGGTAATCGAGAAAACAAGACTGAATTTTTATTTGCATCCAACAATAAAAATACATAAAATATTTTACATCAGTTTGTAATATTGATTCATATTCACAATTTATCATCGATAGACTCATACATTTCTGATTCTTGTAGTCCGGACATGATAATCGATTCACTAGTTGTACTCTCTGAATGTAAGAAAATGTAGCGATTTGTTAAACTTTGAGATACACAATTCAAAAGATAGGCTCTGTTCTTGGAAGCCCTCGTCGTGCCTACAGTCCTCAGAGAAAAAAAATTTACAATTACGTTAAATATATACCACAAAATACAAATGACCACAAATAACAGCAAATAATTGACAAATGGTTTGTGATCAACCACTATTTCTTTATGACCTTCTAACTTTTCTCTTTTGAGGTACATTTTTTCTGTTGAGTTTACTTGGATCTTTGTAATAAACTGTAATTCTCTTTCAGAAGCAACAATTCCATCTCTGTTGGTAAACCAAACATTTTCACCGCACAAATCTCCTTCTACAGACAAAATTAGTTCTGTAAAATTAAAATTCTTAATTACACAGTTTGTGTCATTACAATCTCCCTTGTATGTTCCTTCAAATTTTTTTATGTCGCCGCAGCTGTCACTGTTGTACCAAAAAGCACTAATCGACCTACATTCACTATCACTGTATTTGCAGTTTGATATACCTTGAATTATATTCTGTTTTAAATCGACTTTGACGGTTTGTCCGCATATTTTTGCGTCGTTACAAGTTTTACAAAAAGTTTTGCATAGTTTTAAGAAACTTTCGTTGGTAGTTGAGTATTCGTCAAGCTTTAAGGATGCACAAGAACCATTCCCATCAAAAAGACAGCGGTAAACTCTGACATCTATCACATAGCTGTAAATATACCACGATTTAATTAGTTTAACCGTGTCATTTTTTGTGGTTATTCTACAGTTTTCGTTTAATGTACTTTGATAAGTTGGTAGCGTAAGATATTGTGTTATGTTTTTATTATAGCTGAGAATAACCAGAATTCCATCGTAATTAGTTTTCCACATATTACAATTACATATAAAAATTTTTTCCATTATTTGTAAACTTCTATGTTTCTGACGAATGTACATCAATTTCTTTATTTTTGCTGTATAAACGTCAAATCGACCGTTGTATACATAACGCAGATTTCGACATGTATCAGGAGTCCATATTATGTAACGATTTATGTGGTATTCATAAAATCCTTTGGAATAATTACACAGTTTTTTTTCTGGAAGTATAATTGTATTTTTCAGTAAACTGGCTTGTGCTCTTGATTCACACACTGCCACTCTTCCTTGTTCATAATATATATCGAATCTCGCAGCACTGTGAGGCTGTAATTTTGAATTTCTTTTATTTTTACAGTTATCAACTACTAATGGATTTAATATAGTTTCGGAATGATTATAGTTTTTACACTTAAAATCATCCGTCACATTGAAAAAGCAATGGAAAATTGCAATCTGCACGATGGTATCGACAATGTCATAATAAATCGATTCTTTTATTTCACACAATTCCTCTGGATACGTTAGAATCTCCAGCGACATCTGAAGTACCAATAACAATATTTTCATTCTGAAATAAAGATTATTAAATAAAGTATGTTAAATATTTGTAACAAAACGAACCTTTCCAATCGTTTATCTCACTCACTAAACAAGTTCTGCAGTGTGTGGTCTCAATTGGTTTCCATAATATTTATCGCAGTTTATCACCTTCCTGTATGCACTATGTAGAATATTGTCTATCTTCTTATTTAATAGTTTACAATAAATATTGGAGCTATTACCGTGGCATCCACGTATAGTAAACATAATGTAAGCATATTAGATAATAAAGTACTCACTAATTACACTGTTATAAACAACCAAAACAAACGATAACTGACAAGCACTCTCTAATCAACTGACAACTGAAAACTGAATAATAATTTGACGCATCAGCTTCCGTTGATAAACAAGTTGCGAGCAGAACGCAGTTCTAAGAGAAGTAAGAACATAAAAAATTAATCACAATTAAGTATCTTTCACACTGACGACGTAGCACGGGGGAGTTAGGGGGTCGATCCTCCCCCGCCCCCAAGGGTTGGGTTGGATGGGTCATATAGATACCTAATATAAATATATATTATCGTTACTATACAGGATTAACTCCATCACTAAGTATAAAAATTTTAACCCCGTTCAAAAGACAATAACAAATTATTTCGAAATTCTAGCTCGATATTTAAAATATGATGTAAAATCCTCTTGTACTCCAGAAAATCGAAGCCTATGATAAGCATTGTCCAAGATGGCTTAGATCTGTCAACTGCCATGCGGTTGTTTTTTACAGTGTTTCCAAATATACAGGGTGATTCACAATTTATCTTAAAAAAATTAATATATGATAGTAAAAAATTATTGAAGTTGTTGTTTTTCAACCTTTACATCGCTGGGCTACTGCTCTAGCAGGCGATTACAAATATTAAAATCCGATTACTTATAGTAGGTATAAACATTTTTATGTTGTGAGTATCTACATTAGTTTTTCAAGTGTCAAAAATGGCTTATGTGTATAGCAACTCGGAGTTGATGATGGATATCGTTTTAATTTATGGTGAAGTAAAAATGCTTTAGCAGAACGATTTCCCGGTAAACATGTGCCAAATGCAGCTACTTTTGCCGCGGTGTACAGTGCCTGCAAGTGTAGTCACTAAATCGTAGAAGAGATAAAGGTCCAGAGCGTCCATGGTGTATTGCAGCACTGTGGCGTATCATACACGAGGCTCAATTATATCCGGACCATGTACAGCGTGTCCAAGCATTGATATCAAGGGATTGGAGGAGGAGGATTGGTACCACAGTCACCACAATCTCCTGAATTTAAATTATTTGGACTTCTTTTTGTGGGGATATTTAAAAAATGAAGTATATTGCACCGAAGTAGACACTATTGATGATTTACGCAAACGCATCATAGCTACTGTCAATAACTTACAAAATCAAAACGGACAAGAAGCAGAAACATTTGTGTTAGTTTGTAGAAACTGGGTAAGGCGGGCCCAAAATTTTATTGTAACATCAGGTATGTCAAACTACTTTATTAATTAAAACCACAAATTAATTATATTAATAACAACAGCACCAAAAGAAGTTGAGTTTGCTGTATAAAATAGGTGTTATAAAATGTAATTCATTTCTTTCCTCCGGAATTTCTTATTAACCAATAGCCGATTTTATACTTTGCCTTAATAGGTTTTGCAGTGGACCAGTTTCCAGTGTCGTGCAGAAGTGTATTTTTAGATAATTTTTGAACTGCACTTTTTGGTTTTTTTTTGCAAAGTCTATCTAACCCGACAGAAGGGATTATGAGTACGCGGTGTAGACAAGCTACATCTAGTGGTCATTAACAGATACGAAGCGTTCTACATGGCAGTAGAAACCATTGAAAGTTAGCTACATCTATCGCGATTCGGTGATAACGATATATTGCAAACACGGCAAACAATTGGAAACAATTAAAACATAGTTATATAATAGCAACAAATCAACTAAACAACAATTTTATAGTGGCTGTATTTTGGTATCTGTAGTGCAATAATAGGACATTGTAGCATAAAAGCCATCAACAAAAATAAATTATTTATTTAACAGTATCGTAAACGTATCAGAAGTTATAAAGTAACAACCATATCTGTTTAATCAAAATATCTGTAACTGGAATGTTATGGGGTGTATCGCTCAATATTATTTTACGCGTGAAAGCAATTTTTATTGCGGAGAAAATAGTATTGTAATGGCTCATACATTGTGATTTTCACATGCACCACGTGTTAAGTGATTATTTACAAGTTATCATAATAAAAAAAGATTTTTTTGAAAGGACTCCGCACTTTTTATATGGAAAAGTGGTTTCAGTCGGAAGGTCTAATTTTTGGTGTAAAAGGTAGTTCTCAACATCCTGAACAAAAAAGCTAATGGGCACAAAAAAATCTACCGTCAGGATTTTGCGCTACGGCGCATATAAGGTCGGCACCTGGATTTTCAGAAGTCTGGTTATTTTTATTAAAAAAGTTCAAAACGAGATGCAAAAATGAGGACTCAGGTCTTCCACACCACCTAATGAGGTTCCGAATGAGGCGCATTAGCTTTTTTATAGTGGTTTTTGGTATAGTGACCAATAGCTCCATACTACACTGATGTTCTACAAACTATTCCATCTCAATTACTTCGATTTCAACGTAATTATTGGCATTTGCTCTGGCATCGCAGACGCGCCTCATTTTTGAACACAGAAAAGGGGGATATATATAGTACTTTTTTACTCCAACACACCTCCACGCATGCATGTCTCCATAATCGGGAGCTTTTTTATAAAAATAACCCGACTCCTGAAAACCCAGGTGCCGACTTTATATGCGCCGTAGCGCAAAATCCTGACGGTAGATTTTTTTGTGCCCATTAGCTTTTTTGTTCAGGATATTGAGAACTTTTTACCTTTTTCACAAAAAATTAGACCTTCCGACTGAAACCACTTTTCCATATAAAAAGTGTGGGGTCCTTTCACGGTTTTTGACGTTAAAGCATGAAAAGCATTAAAATCATCACAGCTTTTGATAATTATTGTCTTCGTTTTGATTATTCAATATTAGGAAACCGGCTAAATTTATGGTATTTTTATTATACGCCACAATGATTTTCAGCGTTGTCAAAACGGCTGTCGCTTATAAAATAAATGGCTGTAAAAAAATCAGCGTTAAATGACAAGCAAGCTAATTGAGCGATTTTCATAAAACAATGGAAATTATGATTCTATGCAGAATTTATCATAACAGGGCCGCATCGTAATGGTAAGTAATATATGAAGGCATTGAAAATCATGAATTTTTCATATTTCCATAACATTTAAATGAAACAGATGAGGTAAAAGTAAAAATTCTTTCAATTTCGAGAGAAAAGTCAGTTTTTATTTTAAATTTCTTTATTTTTCTTTTAAATGCGCCACCTCTTTTGTGATTTTTTCCACTCGCTTAAACTTGACATGTTTATTCTTATACAATAAATATGAATATTATATTAATAATATTAAAAAATTATTATAAAATAGTTTAGTTTTTTAGCTAAATTTTTGTATAAGCTTGTCGTAGAAATGCTTATAAAATTGTTACCTGCACAGGGCGATTGAAAACTTATTTAAAAAAATGTTTTGAATGTACAGGGGACTCTTACGAATACAATTTTGTAAAAATAAAATCAAAAAAGCATAAAAAAAATATTTAAAAATGTACTTCTGCACGGCACTGGAAACTGGTTCACAGTAAAACCTGATAAGGCGTATAATCAACGACTGTACAAAAAATTGAAAGAAATTCCCGAGGAAAAAAATAAATTACCTTTTCCTCACACCTATTTTAATGCAGCAAATTCAACTGTTTTTGCCACTATTATTATTAATTATTCATAGAATAAATTTGTGGTTTTAAATAATAAAATAGTTTGACATATCTGATGTTACAACAAAACGTTGGGCCCGTCTTACCCAGTTTCTACAAAACTAACACAAATGTTTCTGCTTCTTGTCCATTTTGAACTTGTAAGTTATTGGCAGCAACTATAACACGTTTGCATAAATCATCAATAGTGTCCACTTTGATGCAATATACTACACATTTTAAATATCCTTGCAAAAATAAGTCCAAATGATTTAAAGTCAGGACATCGTGGCGACCATGGTACCGGTCTTCGTCGTCCAATCCCCTGGTATTAATGATTGGACACGCTGTACATAGTACCGATATAATTGAGCCCCGTGTATGATATACCACACTACTTCAATACGCCGTGGACGTCCTGGACCTCCATCTCTTCCACGGTTCGGTTACAAATTTCCTGCATCACGGCTGCGTTTGCATAAACTTGTACTCACTGCTTACAGTTGTAAAAGTAACAGCATTTGACACATACCTACCGAGAAATCGTTCTGCTTAAAACGATGCCCATCATCTGCGTGTTGCTATACGTAAGCCATTTTTGATATTTGAAAAAGTAATGTACCTAAATATTCGCATCACAAAAAAGTTAATACGATCATTAATCGGATAGACTTTTTTTCCAGGGAAACTATAAAGATTTTAGAATTTTTTTTACGATATTGACTTTATTTTTCATGATGCATCTATTTCCAAAATTGTTTAGATAAGTTCTGAATCACCCGGTATATTTACCGTATAAGCCGTTTTATTATTCAGCTACCAAAACGTTCCCGGAATAAGTTATTTATATATTTCTGTTGCTGACAACAAAATCCGAAAGCAATAATAATATGACAATAAAACATAATTGTATAACGTGAAAATTATAAAACTGTTTTGCTGGTTGGGAAACTTTTGCCTGCATTTACTCCAGACAACTGACCAATTTCATTGCCTGCAGCAAAAATACAGCGTCGACATAAATCAATCCGCAGTCGCCAGGATAAAGTAAACATTACGACGCTAAACATGAAGAACAGAATGAATTAGTGGTCTATCTTAGTTCATTGAAAAATATCGGACTAAGTGTCGTGTAACAGTTATTGATTTATTTCCTAGAATGCATGGCTGATTGCTTAATAAAAATTGTTCATCTTCTTCTGAATTACCTTTTTGAATGAATGCTATTAGTTTAGAACCACGCGTATATCTACGCTAGTTTTTATAGCCTGCAATCTAAAAACTAAAATAAATAGAATGAATCATGTTCGTGTATTTCAGGAGACTTGACAGAGCTTCAGACGGCACTGGCCAGATTCGTAGCGGCCGCCAGAATCTATCTGAAGTATCCCCTCGATCCACGGTGGATGCTTCAGCTGCTGACCGACATCGAAAACGCTTGGATGAATTTCACTCTGACGAGGGAGGAGGAGATGTGGCTGGCGGAGAAGTTCACGGCCATGCAAGGTATTTATTAGAATTTGTTTAGATAAAGTACCTACTTAATGCGATTCGATGTTGCAACATGTTGGTTTCTGCATCAGTAAAAAGTGTTGAATAATAAGTAAATGTAAGATGTCATAAAAAATTTAAATTTTACAGCGGTTTGGTCGCGATGTGGTCAGACAAACGGACAAAAGAAAAAAGTTACTAATTTGGTGAAAGGCGTTTTTTTGCGACATTGCTATAACTTTTCTGTTTTTTATTAACTGGATTACAGATCAATACGAAAACAAAAATACCAATTTTATAATCGTCGACGTTTCGTTTTACGGTTTCAACGTTTTCAGTACTCTGAAGGTAATTAATAATTAAATTATATTTTCGTAAAATCGTTGCATAATAATGACATTTCGATTGTCATTTTAGTATCGAAATGACAGTCCTTTTGGCACATGTGCTTAAAACAATGGGTTTTACCCACATATGCGTAAAAGTAAAATAAAATAACTGAATTTTAAATTGTTTATTTATTATAAATATTAATAACACAATCTTTCAAATCGGATATTTGGACATACATTTTTGTCTTTACTTCGTATAATTTCAATATTGAAACAAAATAACATCTGCATCCCGGTGCTGCTGATGCACTGAGTTTTTGGAATGAAAGTGGTACTTTCTTTCTCACCGAGACTTCCTTACTATCGCCTGCTTATTTTGTATGGAATTTTCTATGTACCCCTCTGCCACAGAAGTCGAAGTCAACCTCCGTATCTCTTGAGCATCGATATGTTGACTCCTGCATCTGCAAGAAAGGTTGCAGAATATCGTCTAAAGCAGTGCCCAGTATGCTCAGTAATATTGGGTAATCTTAAGAAATTCGGCAATCTTTTTAGGAATGGAACCTATGTTATTGATATTCACTACTTGTGTAGTACATTTTGAATTCCTGTACCTGATAAAAGGTCGGTTGTGATCAGAGGTGGATGGACGTAGACTTGCATATTTACGGAAAATTTTCAAAAAATTGACTCCTATATCTCCCTTTGGTATTGCAAATAATTTAGGAACATTAGTTTTGGTATTGGGAATTGTCACTTTAATGTTCTCTGTACGTAAATAAATTAATTCTTATTTCCTACAGGCTTCAAATACTTATACCAAACAATCAAGACAACTTTTTGAAATAAGTACTTTTCATCATCTGCTTCTTTGATAAACCTATCAACCTGTTCCTTGTAAAATATTCTGGATTTTCTGAGTCTATAACCACTTGATTTCCTTTTGAGGAAAGCAATAACATTGGTATATTTTCGGCACACCAAATATCAAATTTGTTGGTACAATATCTTTCTGATTTTCAGAATTTTCAGTATCACTAGAATCAGTACCATACCTACTGAAGTTTTATGAAGAATTAATAGCGGCGGCTGGTGATATCTCAATAACCAGATATGGGACCCAAATCAAGCTTTAGGATATATGTACTGTGGCTATATATACAATTTTTGTAAAAGGAGAACCTTTTTGCAGTTTGCGAGAAAAAGTTATAGAAAATCGCTGCCTCACCTAGGAATTTCCACATTGCCTTGTTCAATCTTAGTGAACTATTTTTTTTTTTATAAATTAGTTGTACTTTTTTTGAGGTATTTCAAATTTTATTAAAAACTAATGATATTTAAAGAATTTATAGCATTTTGAAATATTTTTATAAACTATTCTAATAAATTATAAATTCCATACCCGTTGTGATATCCTTCTAACCTAAAATAATAAAATGTGTTTCGCTTTTTTTAATTAGTTTCCGTTGCATGTTTGAAGAAAAATGAAATGAGGATGAGTAAACTTATCCTCATTTTTCCAAAATATTGTCTTATATTATTCTTTTTTTGATTCACCATTAAATTGACAAAAAATGATAAAAATAAAGCAAAAAAGGCAATCCCATCCGAGAAATTATTGACCAATAACTATATTTTTGTGGACAAAATAAGGGTAAGTAGTATTTAAATAAAGTTGACTAAATACTGTTCGGCAATATTAAAGGGATTTCCAATAACTCTCTGCTAGTACATGTCACATTAATATTTACAAATATTTAATAAATAATTTTTTTAATGGAAAATGAATAGGCGTATTCTGAAATCAAGGCTGCCTTTGAATTTTTGCAAAGCCGAATTAGACACTCATTTATGAATTAGCCCACTATAGTTATCCATATCTCCCCAACTAGCTCTTTGGTTAGGTCGATACTTGTTCATTTTATGGCAACCTATCCCAGTAATATGTTAAGAAGAAATGGTTTAAATAGCATCATTATTTTCAGAGATATCAGAATATCTATCTCTTTGCAAAATTTAACACCCTGTAACTTCCTTTCTGTGCTCGAAATATACAGGGAGATTCAAATTAGATAAAAACTACGCCTTTTGTGTTTGACGTGAAGAGCAACTAGATTTCAAATAAAATAGTAATGTTATATTATTGACGTGTTCGTAATTTTATTCTACATCTGTTACTGTTAAGATACAATATGGCGCCTATAAAAAACAATTGAATGTTGCGTAATGGAAACTAGTGGCCGTAGAAATTTCTTTCCATGAAAATCGATTTCCCGTATTTCTGTTGAGAAATAATGATTCTAGATGGCGGCAGTTTGCAAAATTGCTGTTTTCAATTTTTTCGCAATATTTTAACAACGACAGCAGATATTTTGGATCGAGCGGTTTATCTTAATAGCCACCAGAAAGCAAAATTTTGTTCTAATTAGAGCCATCCTATATATTTTACGGTTTCTGAGAAGCCATGAAAAACAAATCACCCTGTATAAGTTTATATGACAAAATGGCATTAATTTTCAAGGATCTATTGTTTCTATTGTCAATTTAAAACTGAAGCATGCTGTACATACATATGCGCTGGAATCGACAAGTCATTTTTATGCTTTTACAATTTAATTCAATTATGTTGATTAATAAATTCAGGGTGAACCTTAAATAAGTACAAATATTTTAACTGCAGGTGTAGTTCATCATATTGATAAGTCTAGTGAAAGTCATTTTAAAAAATACCCATATTTTGAGGACCGCTGACCAGATAAACCACTGACGTAACCTAATAAAATAAACCATGTGGTTTACTGAAGGCGAGGTTGCCATATCTATAATATAAATATGTAATTGTTTAACGTAAATTCAATTTTTGCGGTTGTTTCTAATTTAAAAACACTTGGTTTTAACAATAAGTAAAATAAAATTATCATAAATGATTAAAATATGAATTTCCGTAAGTTCGATACTATCAATTCAAGCGTTTAGGATGTTACTTTGTTCAATGATTCCTATTCCAGTAAATCTACTCAGTAATATTCAATGATTCCAAAAATTATCCATAAACGTGCATAAAAGCTCACCTACTTATTGAAAAACCAACTATTTAAACAATTATCCACATTTCAGAAGTTAATAACATTGCACACTGTTAGAAAGATTATCACAAATTATACCCTTAAATTATTTTATGAAGAAAAACTATGATTTTCATACAACACAGAGTTAATTTTCGCCACATACCCAAAACAACGTGCCAGTGCTAACCAAAGAGAAGGCAAAGTAAAATATTTAAAAGTAGTGTCAATCGCATGCAAAAAAACTAGTGCCGTAGGCGTAAGTAACAGGTCTCGAACAGTAGGTGAAATGTCTCGTACCAGCCCCACTCTCTATGATTGATTGCAAAGGAATAAGCTGTGGCAAGTTACAAATGGAAACAAAACATGTAATATTTGTGGAAAGGAATTTGATAATTTCAATACATGTAAATTGAAAGTTAATATGAGGTACTTTTGCATCTTCTGAAACCGAACTAAACTAATGGTTTCTGTAAGTAATGCATTGCTTGACGCATCTATTGCATCTGTAACGTATAAAACGTGTTTAAATCGTCATATTATTTTCACGGGCAGTGTTTTTCTCTTGTGCATTTAATTAATATTTTTCGTGAAATACAGTGTAAATAAAATATGAAGCAATATTCAAAGGTTGACATGTTAAAAGCATATTTGTCAAGTAGTGATAATCAGTAATAGTGATAACGATAACGTATTGTGATAAATCAGTTAGAGTGTATTAAAATGGATAATAATGGACCAAATTCTGGATAACTATGATTATGAGTAAAGAATCTGGTTTATATTTTCAATTTATTTGTGAGGAATAGGGATGGCAAAGGGTAGCAGATGGCCATTAATATTTTCATAAATAAACATATTTCAATCATTCTTTGACATGTCTAAAAATTCCAGTTAACTTTGTCTCTATTCGAAAACATTAGTGTAACACTGGCAACACTGTGAAATTCACATCCACCATGACTCTTAAAAATATTCAAGTTTTGACTTTTTTCTTCCTGATTTTTTTGTAAAAAAAATATTAATTACGTGTAAAGTAGTAAACTGTATTGCTGGTTATATGTGTACTGATTTAAGGTTCACCCTGTATATCCCCGAACTACAACTAGATTAAGGTGTTAGCAACTCCACATCAGCAGAAATTGCTCTTGATTAAATTTGTTGAAGTTAGTCTTACTATTTCTTTGCAGAAAGATGGCTGCAACAATTGCGACACCACCGTCAACTGTTCCCGGCACTGCACCCGCCGTCTCTGACTCGTCTAGAGTACGTCCTCAGATGCCTGGCGTACATGTCTAATATGGTAAGTTATAATTAAATTTAAAACAAATGAAAACTTTGTCAAGGCGCCGGAAGATTACTTTAATGTCACTTATAACCGCACCCATTTAAGAACAAATTATTGAACTGTTAGAATTGCAGCGAAGTTTCCTAATTTACCAAGTGAAAGATTCAGTTTCAGTGAAATTTTCTGTATTGGTAGTAGTTTATATTGTTGCTTTTTGTGCTAAATATAGATTTTTGATGGAAAGTTGAACAGCATTGACATCAAAGTTAAAAAAATGCGCAAAAAATAAAAATTGTCATATCCGAGGATTTTTTTTAAATACACTGCAACGCAAAATTAACTGACTTTTCAATTATTATTTTTTAGATGATAGATTCTTTTAAATTGCAGAATATTTTATTTTGACAACATTTTTTCTTATAGAGCTTATGACAAACTTTAGCAGATGGTAGCTGGGTTATATTCATATAAGAAAAAATGTTTGACATTAACTCAGCTTGCTTCTGTCAAAGTTTGTCATAGAGCTTGTAGAACAATTTATATAAAATGAGATTAAAATAAATAGTTATGTATGCAACAAGTACAAAAATTAAATGTAGGAGGTAAGGAGTAGGACAATACGTCGAGACAGTTGAATGCAATAAACATTTTATTGCACTAGTGCAATAAAGAACCACTTTTTCCACTAAATATAGTTCAATAAAGTTTTGGTTTTTGCATGAACGTAGAAAAATAAAATTAAAACACTACTTACTGTTTTTGCAAAATCCATCTGATCTAAATTGAAGATTGATATGACAAATGAAAAAATCGAGTTACCACAATAAGTGGTCTCTATCTTTTAAGCCGTTATAAACGCAAGAAAAAGTTACTTGGAAAAAAACTTGAATTAAAAAGTTCTTTCAACATATGTAAAGAAATGGTAAGCTTCTAAGAAAAAAAATGGAACGTTATGACGATCAGCGTCCTTAATTTTAAATCTTAATTAGTCTAAACTTTGTTTAACAACATTTATTTTGCTTCAACCGTTTACAAGAAAAACGCATTTCCGATGATAAAACCATCACCTTGTACAAATGAGTTAAAGAAGAAATGCATAGTACTCGGACTTGTTCGTGTAAAACTATCTAATTGAATTTGTTTCAGAAAGCATTCTGGAAGTGTTGCCCATTCAATAAGGAAATCCGGGGAGAGATAGTGGCGACCCTAAGAAAAGGAACTCCGGAATGGTTCTCGGCGTTGAAGGCGTCGGTTATGGCGTCGGATGAGTACGACGCCTCCTTTGTTGATTTTTGTTCCGAGGTTTATGTACAGTTGAAACACGGATTGTCGCATTATCATCCGTTGTTCGAGGGGTGAGTCTGTTCAAACTCTCACTGATTTCATGACGACAACTAAGCTTTATGACAAACGTCAACTATGATGACGATTCGCTTTAAGCCAATTTACAACTAGCCCCACATATTTAATAGCCGCATATTGTAAATGTTTTCCATTCCAGTGCATTGTAATGTGTGGCTAACATCAGTTTTATTTATTAGAATATATACTGGTTGACTTTTTTAAGATACTAATATTATTAATGTTGAAAAATGGTTCTTTAAAACTTGAAATTCGTAAAATCAAGTAAGACTTGGAAAATGAGAAAAGTAATTTCAGTAGTAAATACCTTTTCTCTGAAGATGCGACAAAATATATGCAAAGATCTTTTTTTTAAATTAATTAAATGTTTCAAAAAATATCTTATTGTACATTAAAACATTCTTAACAAATTTTATTCACATTCACAAATATTACAAATTATTTTACTAAATTAATTGTAACATTGTATTGGTTATAAGCGGCAACAGAAATTATTAATCCATGCTGAACATCCTGCGTAGAAATGGTAACGTTTTTAATACTGGAACATTTTGCCAGATATTTGTATGGTAATTTTAACCTGATAATCTGTAGACTTGTCGACGTACCCTTTCGCTACGATGAAAGATTTCCATCCCCCTAATCTTTTCAAATGGAGAATGTCACCACCGCTATTTACCAATAGTGTAGCTGCCGTTTATCAGGAGCAGTCTCCCATATACGTTTCATAATGCTGAAGCTTTAGAAACACTGCAATTTCTTTGGGAAATTGATTTATCGATGTGAACCTTATTTTCCGCGATTTTAACATCAATCAATTTTATTTTATACAGTTCGTTACTTCAACATGCACTTAATACACTAAGCAATGTTCTCATTAGAGAAAATACTTAACATTTTGGATACATATCCTAGATTTTGTTGTTTTAAAAATGCCAATAACTTATCCCCTTTATCCTTAATATTTAAAGTAGTACCCTTGACTATATACACTAAGACTAGTCAATCTAATGGGAGACCTTGTTGGCCTGAATGGGAAACCAACTCTCGCGTAATGGGAAACGATCTCAAAAAGAACGTTTACGCTTGGGCTATTTGCTAATAGATGGCGCAATATTAGGTACTAAAATGACATGAATTTGGATATATAATTTTGAAAGCTCCTCCCATCGAAGATGATTGGTTCATACATATTATGTTATGTACAATCGTTTGCAATAATATTGACACTCTTTAAATTCAATTTTGCTATTTCTTTTGAACTGCTGACGTATTTGTAATGAAATCTGCTTTCACCTTTTAACATTAGTAATTAGTTGTTTCACTTACCAATATAAATTTAATGAGTTTCTACTCAGAACTTCGAGAAGTTCAAAAACTGTTTTGAGAGAGTGTCATTGCTATTTCAAAAGCTTGTATGTACTTAAAATTCATAACTTTAATGACATTCGATAGGATTACTGTTTATTTTATTATTAAGTGAATGTGTTAGTCATGAGGAAGCAGGCAGGAAATAAATGTTAATTTTTAAAATGTAATAAAACTAGATGAAACATTCCAGGAATAAAACTTTTCCGCGCAAGGCGAAAATCGACTATAATGATAGATTTTGAATTCTGATAAGTAATTATAGTAATTTCATCACGATTTTTAATAAAAAGAAATACAGAAGTGCAGTTATCCAGTTTATATTTACTTTCGCGTATCAATGAAAGTCAAAGCTTTAAAATATATTAACCGCCAGATAACACTTTTATCATACTCCTCCAGCTTTGGTAAATTCAAGTGAAGAAGTCATTCAATACGTATCGATAAAAATATACAGGGTGGGCCATTAATAAGGGGGCATAGAAGAGGAGTAACATCATTGGGACGAAATATGAAGATATAGCTAAATATATCTTCGTAAAATATTTCTGTGGAAAAAGATACAAGGTGTCAAAGTTGAAATATTTTTATTTGTGTTTTCTTCTTTTGTATTAACGCAAGTATCTCTCAACTGATTGAAATTTAATTCAAAAAAATTAGTAGGTATCAATGAGTCGTTTACTTTTTTTAAATGTCCAGAGTAACTTTGGAAAAAACTCATATTTGAAAAAAAAATCTACATATTTACTTTTATGGACAAAAATAACAACAGAGCAGTAAAAACAACTTAGCCCTTGAGCAAACTCTCCCTACTTCTACATGTCTTAATTAATTAAACTAATTATTACAGCTAATTACAAAAAATTTTCAATATGGCAATTTTCTAATGCTCCTAAGAGATTTCCTCACATCGAAAAATACATTTGGTTGTTTTAGATCAGTTTTCTGGAAAACGGTAGAAATTTCGTTAACAAAAAATAAGATAGAAATTGTCATCATCTGGCAATATCTGTTTTAATAGGTACCTACTACATAAATTATGATTGCTTTTCTTAAAATATGTTTCCCTACCAAATTTGATGACAATCGGTTGAGCGATCCTAGTTATTAAAAAAAACGAAAAAATACGTAAACCTGTATCTTTTTCCACAGCAACATTTTAGTAAGGCATATTTAGCTATATCTTTACATTTTGCTCCAAAACTGTCATTCCTACTCTGGCACATCATTAATAGTTCACCTTATATAATACTTAAAATAATAAACTACATATGAAACACATTCTTTTCTGATGAGGCCTGTAAAGTTCACAAATTATTTTTACTAAAAACATTAGCGCATGTAAATTTATTTAAATTTGCATGCGCAAATGTTAAATTATTTGAATTTTTAAATTAATTTAAATTTAATTTTAATTTAAAAATTACTCTTCAAAATAATATTTATTTCACACCATCACAAAATTATACTTAGATCAAACATTGAAAAAAGATACTTGGTGTTTTAGAATTTTTACTAATGAATTTTTCGCAAAATAATAATGCATCTTATGCAGTAAGAGAAACCCACACGATAATCTGCAGTTCTATATGTCTCTTTATAGAAGTAGGTATGTCGAATTCATTTGAATTATCTTAATATGTTTAAAGGAAATAAAACAGAAAATGTAAATTTTGGAATATCGCTGAAAACTCTTTTAACAATCTTATTTTTCTGTTTTTTTTTTTAATTAATTTACAGTTTATATTCTTACTTCTCTAACGCAATAAAATAAACTGCTTATGTTTCAAACTTTATGATCTGTGGTTTGAATATACATATATTGCCACAATCTTATTATTTAGGCAGGTATATGAAAAAGGGTCACGCGGCCACGCCCTCGAAACGCCTTCACAGTTTTTTGCAGATTAAAATAGTAGCGCTTTATTTCCTTCGTTTGAATAAATGTGTATTGTTACACAGTACGACATCTAACAGGAATTATGATAACTATTTAGGTCTTTATTAAGGATTGACTCTCTTGGTGTAAATACTCAAGGGTAGTACGTAACATTGAGTAAAGGGACCAAAGGGTTGACGACCAACTCTTGAAAGCTTCATAAACTTTATCGTACCTTACACGACTCTTCTTAGGTAACAAATCTTTTTCTAAACTTTCAACGGCTTCTCTCAGTTGAAGAGGAGTACAAATAATTTCTTCCGAATCGCTCATTGTCTTCGAAAACGCTTTTTTGATGACAATCTATCAAAAAATCCAACTGATTTAAGTTTGTATGTTTTACTTTTTTTAGGACCATAGTAACCATTGTCAAAATGTCAACTTGATTTTTTGTATCTGTAATTTGGTTATACAGGGATCTTACTTTGTTAATTTCTCACGTAATTATTTTTATTACAAAAACCGTCACTTGCATTTAAAAGGCATGATTGTAAATAAAATAGTATACAAACCTCGGTGAAAAGTTTCATTCTTGTCCTTTTCTCTCGACAAGAATGAAACACTTCACCTGGATACGTAATATACTAATCTTTTATAAGTTGAAACGTGTAGTAATATATTATTCAACGAGCATTTAATGACGGCTATAGTTCATGAAGGTGAAGATTACAGCATGAGCGTTAGGCGAGTGTTGTAAATCACCCCAGTGAATTACAGCTATTAGATGCAAGAAGAATACTACACATTGTTCACAACTTTTACTTTTTTCTGAAAAAAATATACAATATTTTGACATTCATAACTTGAACATGACACAACAATTCAAAACTGTCAAAACACCTTACATTCACGTTTGACATTCTTCGTTCACTTGATAACTTTATAAAGGCAAATAAAAATTAGTAAATAATTAGTAAACTTCTACCACCATTCAGAAAAAAATTAATATTTCAGTAACTGGTCTAATGGAGTGTTTGCCTTTCACACAGTAGAGTCGAGTTAAATTGCTAACACTGGAGAATTTTTATTTTGTTAGTTAATTCCCGAAACAGTCACATTGAAGAATTTAATGTTGCCAGAAGTGTGGATAATCATTAATCACAAGTGAATAAGAACTATACACTGCTATATGTAGTGAATTATGTACATTTAGAAGAAACAGACGAATATGTACATTATTAATATAGTAGTGGACAAATTTCAGTTACTCTAGACTACTTCTAATTACTTATTTTACAAATACGTATATAGTTAAAAATCGGACAGGAGCAATTACACATTATTAATCATTACTAAAAATGACCTGACGTAAACAAAACCCAAGCGTTTCTTTATCTTTAGAATTTAATTCTTATTATGAAACGGACAGATACTTATTGTAAAAAACAGTGGCGTACTGTTTAATGCTCGCTACAGACTATGCGTGAATTCGCGATTCCCAATGCGTGATTCGTATGGAATTCGTGCATAGTGTGTAGGGTTTCTATGGATTTTTATCGAACAAGACCCTACGCACTATTTCCGAATTCCTCACATATCACGGATTGCGCATAACGAATCGCGAATTCACGCATAGTATGTAACAAGCCTAAAAGATTGCGCACATTATGCCTGAGCTTTTTATTGGATAAATTTCTCTTTCTAACGAAATAATTTTGCCAATCAATAATTTTACAAGAAAAACTGGCATGAAAAAATCACGAGACCGAAGGTCGAGCGATTTTGTCAAATGTCAGTTTTTCGAGCAAAATTACTGATTGGAAAAATTTTGAGTAAAAAAGAAATTTAACCATAAAAAGAAAAGCTCGAGTGATTTTTGATAAGATAAGTAAACGATCAAATATGTCAATGAACAACAAATATAAATATCTTTATTACATTATGCAGGGTGTCCGGTAAGTATATGACATACTTTTGTGAGTGTATAGAGGAGGTCAAAATAACATTAGTTTGTCATAACAAAATGTTTTCCTAAAGTGCCCCTTAAAGGAGATACAGAGCCCCTAAGGGGTACCCAGCGATTTACCTTTTCGGCTCTAACTTTTGAACCGACCTGTATAATTTAATGAAATTTTAATATTTTATGTAGCGTTTCCCCGCCCATACGTTAACCATGAACCTTTGTTGATGCTTTGTCTGTTCTATTGCATGTCAATAACACATTTTACGTCATAAAAACGACTGATGTTTTATTGCAGTACCTATTCTGATATATTATTTCAATGACGTGTTATACAAAAACTTTTTTTTTCTAAAACGGTCAATTTTATCGAAACAAATGTAGAGTACGTTTTTAAAGAGGAATTACCAAAGTATTTAAAAATTCAGTTTTTGTCTCTATAAAATGACACCTGTCAAAATTTAGGCCCAATGAGTATGGTGGCAAGTCCGTTCCTGACTTACCTGACAGTATAAAACATCTACTGCAGTATGCTTTTATGAGCCTTTATGGTCTACATAAACGTTACCGCACCGTTGCCGCATCGCTTGCGGCGTTGTTCTGAAGGGTCCTTTATTTAAGTGCAAAGCAGTGTTGCCAGATACTGAAGAGCGTTAGAATATTCATTTATTAAATATTAAAAATTATATGTATTTGTAAAAAACATTATTTCAAGAATGCGACGTCTTTAACTGCTGACAACGCTTAGCTGTGTACAAAATTTGCCCCCCGCTACCTACAGGTTAATTTTATGTTGTATAAAAAAGGACGGACCCTATTATAAAATAACGTTTAATACAAAGTTTCATCTGTTACCGCCTTAAAAAAAACTGTAAGGAAGTTAGCAACTTTTCGTTAAGTTTTAGTTAATTAAAGTTAGTTCGCGGAGTATAAAAGGCAACTCGTCTATAAAGTTAATTATGAAACGGCCCACATCTGAGTTTCAAACTATTATAGGTAGATATCCTGCTTCTGAAAGCTAAATTAGATTGGCGATTTTTAAGTAAATGGAATGTAAAAAAGCCGAAGTAGCTTTGATTGGCGAATATTTTATATTTTCATACATCACTGAAACTTTTAAAATGAATTCTGTAATTATTCGAGAAATCTTGTAATACTTCTATTGCTGCACTGAAAAATTGTTACACTGACTTGACTTAAAAGAAGTTTTTCTATAAACATGTTAAAAATTCAATTTTTAACACTCTCTTGTAGCATTAAAAATATTGCTTTAAGACACCAGTGCCTTAAAATAGTCACTTTAATGCTCTAGTGCCTTAAAGTAAATGTCAAATTGTGACAGTAAATTTGCAATACATTTAATTTGTATTCTTTATTAACATGAATACTTATATTACAATTCACACAATTTGAAAAATTAAATCCTGCCACAATTCTACCACTATCAACTGAAACGACCGCATTCCTAGTTGACGTTTGAGCAGAATCCGCTGATATTGATGGCACTGGAAGCAGATTTCAGACAATCGAATTTTTACTTTCTAACGAATCTTCGATGGCGAACTTTTACATGCGTACCTTAAAAGTGCACTTTTAACATTCACATCATAAATAACTATAGTATTATTGTCCTCTGTTTTCTGTATATTTAGTGATAATTTCGTATAATTTCAACGACACATTTAACAATGAAAGTTACATTGTATTATTCCCTGTTAGATATTCATTTTTACAGTTCTCTAAATTTAATACTTTCTAATGTATACAGAGTAATTCAGTCACAATGTCATTAATTTAACCACGTATTTGTAACGCCTAATAAAGACGAATCGAATATACAAATTTTTATTCGCCCCTTAATAACAATCAAATCAACCCATAACAATCGGTCACACGAAACTCCTGATACGTCACAAATTTTCTGATGATGCGTTCTACTGTTGAAGCGAAACTACGTTGCAAGATCAGGACCACATACATAATAACGCCATGTTCATTGAATTTCAGTACTAAAATGATATATTTTTTTCTGTTGAGAAATTTCATGTAAATTTGTGTATTTTTTGAGTCGTCTTTAAAAATTGTGAGGTATTTATTAAGAATTTTCGGAATAATTATGCTCTTGTAGTGCAAGTTCAAAAGCTCCTCAAAATTGTGTACAGTAAATGAGTTTGGATAAAACATACCAAATTTTTTGTCACCTCTTCATTATATTTTTGAAAGCGGAATCAAGTTGAGCTTATACGTTGATATTCTCAAATAATGCAAATCTCATTTGATTATGAATTTGATCGTTTTCATGTTTATTTTTTTATTTTCTCCCTAAGTACATCAGTAATAATACACGCAAATAAAAAAAAAACATTTTTCCTGGAACACTCACATATCCAATTGTTTCTCAAATGTGTGTATCAATTTTTTCCACGGGTCTGCTCAGTAACTTTATTGATTGAATCAGGCAACAAATACCAAACACACCTTCCTAAACAACGCGAAGTGGTAACTGATGGGAGAAATAAGAGAAGTCGCGCTGTTTAGTTGTGCCGATTACAAACGATATTATGAGACTCGTCTGTTAAATATTCATGATTTCATAATCATTATAAAAATGCGATTTTAATTGTTTGTTTCTGTTATTATATTGGTTATTATTTGGTGGTCTCTTAAGCTCTGCACAGCTTAACCTAAATACGGTAGGTAACTTCAGTATTAAATATTTTTTAAATTGCAACTTAATATGTTAATTTCATACATTTATGCATCATTAATGACACTATGACTGGATCACTCTGTATCATCAAGAGCATGAAGTGAGTATGTGTCAAGGATTACATCACCCACGAAGGCAACGTAAAAATGTTCATTTCAAAGCATATAACGAGAAATCCGTGTTTGGCGTTCACCTACGTATATTTTTGTTGTGGGCAAAATAAATATCTATTTGGAAAATGAAACATAAACTTTCTCATGGAATTATACCTAAGTACATACAATTTTTTTGTTAAATCCCGCTTGAACAGTATTTTGAACATGTTTATTTTCAGCCAGAGTTTATTTTTTTGGTTAATTCCTCTTTGTATTTGTCTTTTTTTTATTAGCTCTTAACATGTCCTACTAAATCTGCTGTAGAAAAACTATGACACACAGTGGCGTTAAATTGATGAGAGAGGCAGGCTGATATATTCATCTGTTAGACTTAAACCATTATTTATTGGCAAATGGCACTTCAGGATTATTTCAAATTGCTCCCGAACTTTCAAAGTAATTAATTTTATATTTCTATTTTAGATGCATCTATATTGCCGTTGTATTATTTTATTTACTTTTATCCATATTAATTTGTGGTGCGGCTATGTAAACCTGGCACCCGACTTTTAAAAATTCAATTTTTTCTTTGTGATTCTTATCGTTTGTAGTAACATTTTTTTTCATTTGAGTAATTTCAAAAAATGTTATATGATTTTGAAAAAAATCATCCCCTCGACTTTTACAGCATTAAAGTCTGAGAATTGTTTCTTATAGAGAATCATTTGAAGTGAAATCATTTTCGTTTGTAGTAGCAAGGGAAAAAGTTTATATAGGTATTTTTAAATTTTCAAAATATTCTCGTGTGTAAAATATATAAAACCATTCTTATTTTAAATAAGTATACGAAACAGTAACTTTTTCCATCGCTTTGATTTGCTTGCTGGTACAGAGGTGACAATTTTGAAATAGAAAATAGTATAATTTTGAAGGACTTTGACTAGACAAAATCGTTTATAGTAACTTTTATTTCATTTATAGTTCCTCAAAATCTGAAATAGAGTTACTATACTTCAAAGGAAGGTTAAAAATCCTATTGTAGTTATTTTTAGTATCTTTCATTTCGTTTGTAGGTCAGTGAAATCTAAAGCAGAGTCACTATACTTTTTAAAGCGACATAAGAAGCGAAAGGATGCCGGAAAAATCAAAAAAATTTTATAACAAGACATGATGATTTTGTTAAATGGTCTTCCTTTAAAAATGCGAAGCACTACACTGCAAATGTGCTCATAGCATATTTTTTTGAAAAAAGTGAAAACTGTAAGCCTTTGCAAGAATTTTTAACACCGAAAGTACTCATTGGTACTTATCTATTCACAAAGAAAAAAGTTTTAGTTATTGAACTAAATGTAAATACATATTACCATTTTCAATTTTCTCAAACAAACTTTAAAGTGATTGGATTTTTTTTAAAAACTTTTATAATTAACTTAATTTTGAGACTTGCAAAGTAATATATTGTTATTAGATTACGCTTTTAAAAATTAAAAAAACCTCCAATAAGAAAAAGATGTAAGTATCAGGAGACAACTTCTATAAACAACATCAAATTGTAATGCCAGAATCGTACTCCCAAGATTATTTCTCGAAGATTTTAGTGTAATGTAGGTATCAATTTTTTTACAGTTATATCTTGTTCTTTTGTTTTTGTTTTTTCTATGTTTTTTTTAGAATATAGGATTAGTTTTATGTGATTTTTGATTTGGTCACGTTTGTACGAAGCCCTAGAAGGGCCATGTTTACAATTTTTATTTAAGTTTAGACTTTAAACTCTGAATTCAGACTTTAGTCTCTGAATTCATACTTTAATATCTGAATTCATACTTTAATCTCTAAATTGAAACTTTAAACTCTGAATTCAGGCTTTAAACTCTGTATTTAAACTTTGAACTCTGAACTTACACTGCTAACAAAATTATGGACAAGTTGTAGCACTCAGAGCTATCTAGATAGAGAATTAAGATTTAGAGGACATAATATACAGGGGAAAATGAAACTTTATGATATTTGTCATCAACTAGGAAATTTTAAATGCAGCGCCCTGTATAATTTTACTGTTTTTGATCACGTAACTTCTTTAGACTTATTTTTATTTCTGGATCTATTTTGCCGTGATGTGCTAACACCAATTTCCTGATTAAATTTGATTGTACTATTGTCATGAACAGTACCTATTATTTAAGTACTGTATGTCTAAGTAACGTTGCACATTTTAATTACACCTGAAATGCATATAGCAAACAGCCGCAGTTAGTCGTCAGCGGTGCCACTAGTCATGGACTGGTTTCGAATTGGTTAGTTTTTATCAGTATATCACAAATGAGACCAATAACTCGTAACCTTAGCTGTTCACAATCTGTCATAATAGTTAACAGAACATGAGTACGCAAGACGTAGCACGTGTGTACACATCTAGTGGGTACTCAAATCTGGGCCTAAATACAGTCACAAGCAGAAACCGCTATTATTAAAAGCCCCAACCGTTGCCATATTTTTAAAAGCGGGATTTTAGGAAATTACTACTCTGTGGATTAATACCCTGACTATATACATATAGTAAACAACCACGGTTAGTTGTAAGTGGTGCCATCAGACATATATCAATTCCGATCTTGTTAGCTCTCATCAATATGCCACAGATGAGGCCAACGACGAGCAACCCTGGCTGTTCATGTTCTGTTATTACCGACGGAAGATATAAGTACGCGAGGCGTAGCATGTAGTCTCTACATTTGGTACCCACTGATTACTCAATGCTAAGCCTCAATAAAGCTAGAAGCAGAAAGCGACCCACTACACTGTAGATACTAGTGAAGCCCTATTGGGACATTAAAGTCTGAATTCAGAGTTAAAAGTCTGAATTCAGAGATTAAACTTTGAATTCAGAGTTTAAAGTCTGAATTTAAAGAAAATTGTAGACGTAGCCCTTCTACGGCTTCGTACGTTTGCAGGTGTAATATTCCACTTTATTTTATCTATAAGTTTAAAGCCTTGTCCTCATGGACGCGAAATTTGCGCAATTTATTTAATGGCAGGAAAAGTGTAAACTTTTAGCCAATTTTGACAACTGCAATATTTTCTATCATTTTCATCATAAAACTGTCATTGACTGTCATGATAGAATATTAAAAGTGTAAGTTAAACTTACCAACCCCACATAATGATGAAAATAGAGACAATATTCATGTTTTGCGTAATTTAAGATAAGTTGACACTTTCCCGTCATTAATAATTTCAATCAAAATTTTCGAAATTCTCGCCATGAGGACAAGACTTCGTCATGTGCTATAACAGCAAAGTTTCTTGTTTTAAGTTTATTTTTATTTTTCATTCAAATTTTGAAAACGAATTTATTTTCTGCCGGCGCTCATGAATGTAGGTACTTTTTAAAAATAAATTAGGCTAATATTAAATAAATTTCTAGAATTATCAATAATGCATGCAGCATCTACTAATCTTTATGGGTATAAATAACACGTACTGCACGTAATTAAATAAATTCCTTATAATATTTTATTTATATAGGACTCTGATTGTGTACGCAAATGTAAATAATGCATCTGGATTCTGCTTTGTCCAGTTCCAAATTTATTCGGGAAGTTTTCTCAGGTCCCCTTGCTAAGCCTGTAAATCGTATAATCCGTGACCCACTTCCTCTCAGAAACTTTAAAGTAAGTTCATGGAACTCCGTTACAACACGTTATAAAGAATGCTTTGTCATCATATATCACCGTAAAAATTTGGCTCCAGGACGGAGCAACGTCGAAGAAATATTATTCTCAAACCCTTTTCCAGAGTAGATTCAGAGGAATGTAATTTTCTGCCCCGATATTAATCTTCTATCTGACAATAAGGAAATGGGATAAAAAATTATATCTAAAGGATAAAGCGTTTTTCGAGATGAAAAACTATTAGAGAAAATTGCTGCTGGAGTAAATAACTCTTTATTGAATATATAGTGTCTTTAAGAATTACTGCCCGGAGAATAAGAGCTTTTTAAACAAATTTTTTGACCTTGTCAATTAATAATTTTATTTTTGGTTGAAAACAAAGTTAAAAAACATTTAAATGTCACGGATACTAGCGATATTTGTATTTAACTAAGAAAAAATTTTGAAATACTATATTTAATTTTATTTTTTAGTTTTCTCTCCTGTGATCAAATAGAACTGATTTAGACAAACTTAGCTTAGTCTAAAAGTGCCTCGATTAGAAGTTACAGGGCTTCAAAGAAATAAAATTCTTTTCTTGTTATGGCCATAAATAAGAAGCAAAACATCCAATCACATTCAAATTTGGTACAGTTATGCCTTAGATAAGTACAACAATTGTGAAGGAGTCGCGCAATGCAAACATGCACCGTTTTTGGTAAAAACGCGTTTGAAAATTTCCTCACATTATTAGTATTATTTTGTCAAATTTTGAAAACATACCTCGACATAATCAGATTTCCTAGTCAGAAACAGCAGATATGATCGCTGTTTATTGTCGAAATCAATTTAATGGAGGAGCTTCAGAAAGAACTTTACATGGAACAGGTATAGCTTTTCTACGCAAAATTAATTTCATCATCATAATTTTCCGTCAAGCGTACAGAATAGGACCAACAAAAAAGATACAATAAAAATGAGTTTTAAAAAAACCGCCAAGAGCGCTCCCTACGATATTCAGCACTTCATACTCCTTCACAGTGCTTGTACTTATCTAAATCATAACTGTACCAAATTGCAACATGATTGGACGTTTGGTTTCTCAATTATGCCCATAACTAGAAAACAATTAATTGCAAAAAACTGCCAAGAGCGCCCCCTACGATATTCAGCACTACTTACTCCTTCACAATTTTTGTACTTATCTACGACATAACTGTACCAAATTTGAATGTGATTTGACGTTTTGCTTCTTAGTTATGCCCATAACAAGAAAACAATTTTTTTTTGAAGCACAGTAACTTCTAAAGGAGACATTTTTAGACTAAGCTAAGTTTGTCTAAATCGGTTCTATTTGATCACAGGAAGCTATGTTTAAGCTGCGTCCCATTGCTTTCCGGACACCCTGTATACTTATTCAAAATAAATTTTAAAATATGTTCGAAGACCATAGTGGCCAAATCGGAACTTCGAGGTAGCTAAGCGTTAGATTCATATTTTCATATACATATAGAGTGATTCAGAACGTATCTACCAAACTTTGGGAATAGATAAGTCCTAAAAAATGGAGTCAATATTGTAAAATTATAAAAGTAATAGAGTAAAAAGTTATAGTATTTTCAACTTTTATATCGCTGGACTACTGTAGTCTCTAGACAGATGATTCTGAATATTGAAATCGGATTATTTTTTGTAGCGTGTATCGTTTTTGTGAGTCTTTACATTAGTTTTTCAAGTGTTAAGAATGGCTTATGTCTATAGCAACTCAAGGTTAATGGATATCGTTTTAATTTATGGCGATTGTGAAAATGCTATAGCAGAACGATTTCCCGATGTCAAATGCAACTATTTTTACCGCGGTGTGCAGTGAGAGCAAGTGTAGTGTAACGCGAATGTGAGGCGGGAAATTTGAAACCGAATCGTGGAAGAGATGGAGGTCCAGGTCATGTAGTGTGTCCAAGGGTTGGACGAAGAAGACCATGGCCGCCACGATCTCCTGGCTTTAAATCATTTGGATTTCTTTTTGTAAGGATATTTAAGCAATGAAGTGGATACCTATTACTGACCCAGTAAACACACATACGTTATTTAAACGTATTGTCAACGTACCATTGGTTGATAATTCGTGTTACGTTACAAAATCAACCATTATTTTATGGTTAGAAAAGTAACAGTCTAACATAACGTTTAAAATACGTACTTTTTTAACAAAAAATGTGGGCAAATCTTTTGTAACGTTAAATAAACGTTATTTAAAATATTTAAATAAAACTTATTTATTTAAACCTTTATAAAACGTCTGTGTCAACTGATTAATATATTGACATTGAACAAAAACGTGTTTGTAACATTTTAGAGTAACACGAATAAGTAATGCTTACAAAACGTATCATAAACGTTTTGCAATTAATAAATATTTCGGAACGATACCAATTCAAAGTAAATTTTATACAATATAATTTAATAAAATGATATTGCATTGAGAATATATAGGTACTTATATATACAAATAACTAGATAGTAATTATTTTTTGATAAACCTCACAAATGTTAAAAAACAGTACAATTTAAACGTGTATTATACGTTATAATCATTCATTGACATAAGGAAGGGAATTGCCGTTTACTACACGTGTCAATTATAATGCCGTTAAACGTTCTATATGAATTTAATGATCTTATTGGTAGATAAAGATCACGTGTTACACACATACCATTTCGAGTTCTTTTGCTTTGTTTGTAAAAGCTTGTCAGTTGCATATTCATCACTGTACGTACCTACTGTGATCCGTGAAATATTTCTCTATTTTATTTTGGTATACCAAATTTATTTAATTTTATTTTATTAATATAAGAATATTAGGTTTTTTTACATTACATGTTACAAATAATTATATAATGGAATCTAAATTTATTGCACTATAACTTTTCCTGCTTATGTTTCAAAATGCGATGACAAAATTAGTAAAAGTAGGCGTGTGAATTTTGTACTCGTACATGCCTACGTTAAATTACTTTGTAAAATGGGTAACAATTATTATGACTTAGTAATTTTTATATTTTATACTAAAATTTAAGATACAGTGACATATTTCTAATCATGATTGGGAATGATTTAAACTTTTTTATTTCCTTTCTTGACTATCTACTTCGTGGTCATATTAAATGTATATTAGGTTATTATTATTAGCATTATTATTATATTTATAACTATAATACATTAAACTTAGACATGTTTAAAGTTTAGACTTTCTTTAAATAATCTATATTATCCAATGTAAGTGAAGTTATTGATATGAAACTTGTTCAGATCTAATTTCATTGTTTTTAGGTTCCAATCAGTAGCATAAATAATTTTGGTATTTTTATATTTTGTTTGTATTATGTACGTATTATTATTTATTTAATAAACTATTACTGATATTAAAACCAATTATTTATTGTTACCTACCTAAATTTGAAATTAAACAATAGGTATTGATATTTTCTAATACTCTTATTTATAGGCGTATAGCGAGTTCAACATTCGAGCCACACTATTGGAATATCGATAATAATTATTAATAGAAACAATATTAAATGAGAGAAGATTTTGTAACTATTTTATTTATATTATATTAATTCTCTGATAATTATTTATTTAATACAGGGTGGTCCAGAATGTACCGTAAATACTAGAGCATATGGCACGTTAAAAAATGAGGATACTATTTTACATAAATTTTTGTTCAAAACTCAATAATAAGAGAGATATAACCCTATGAAAGATGAAATAAAAATCATTTTTTTTAAATGTCTTTCAGATACTTTTGAATAATGGGTTCATATGATATTAAGATAATTAATTTTTTGTTACCACTTATTCAATCACTTATGTTTAAGGAGTAGTTTTGGATAGTATTTTTTAAATTTGAAATTATGTATTTCAAAAAAATACTTATCACTCAAAACAGCGCTTTAATCTTAAAGGGAAATTCATCATAAAAGTATTATAGTTAGTTAAGTGTTATAGATATTTAAAGAAGTGGTTTTTATTTTGTGGTTTTACAGGATTAAGTGTACCTGATTATTTAGTTTTATATATATAATACCCTTATTTTTTTAACGTACTATCTAATCTAGCATTTATGGTACATAATTCTGAACCATCCTGGACAATGTCGCCAGAAGGATCCAAAAACGTTGTAAAATACGTTAAAAAACACGTCTCTAAAACATCTTTTTGGACATTAAAATAACAAGGTTTAATTAACGTTAGTTAAAAACCTTAATAAAATGTCATTATTAAACGTAAAACTTAAAGCTTATTAATACTAAAAATGATCGTTCCACATTTACTAATATTAAACGTTTGTACTTTGGTTACCAGAAACGTGTAAAACCACGACATTTTTAAGTTGATTGTACGTAAAAAAGCCACGCCTTTTTCAAACGTTGTATGGGCATTATAAACGTTTTTCTAACGTATATGTGTTTACTGGGGATGATTTACGCAGACGTGTAATAATTGTTGCCAATAATTTACGAGTTCAAAACAAACAAGGAGCAGAAACATTTATGTTAGTTTAGAAACTGGATAAGATGAGCCCAAAATTTTGTTGTGACGTCAGGTATGTCAAACTATTTTATTAATTAAAACTACAAATTAATTCTATTAATAACAATAGCGGCAATTTGCACTATAAAATAAGTGTTATAAAATGTTATTTATTTCTTTCCTTGGGAATTTCTTTTCATTTTTTCTTTTCTTTCCATGTTTTGTCCAAGTTTACTATTAAATCATTTTCGAAATGCCCTTTTTGATTTTTTTTACAAAATTCTATTTGTAAAAGTCCCCTGTATATTCAGAATTTTTTTTAGATAAGTTCTGAATCGCCCCGTATACAATACGAACGGCGGCCGTGAAAAATTCTAAATAAACAATCCCCTGTTTATCTAAGTGCAAAACGCTCAGTCAGGTCGATTTTGTTTTTCGAAAATTCATCAGTTTGGTAATCAAAATTTTTTTACCACTCTCACGATGATGTCATCAAATTTTTTAAATGGCAAACAAAACTTTTTATTACAAATTCTGATTATCTTTGAAATTCTGCTGAATATCAGGTTACATAATACGATGGTGGTTGTATTACTCTAATAGATATGGGCGTTTAGATTTTTAAAATGCAATTGAATATCGAAGCTGCCTGCTGACGTGAACTCACATGAATGCCAAAGTAAGCTACGAAAACAATAGTTTAAATTTTCAACAATAGTATTTTATAGTTCACAAGTTTATGGCATAATTAGTTAGAAATTATTTAAATGAAGTTTTTTCCAGCAGGCTGGATTGGCATACGGAAGACAATGGCCGACTAGGCTCGGTCGCCTAACCTAACCTTTCGATTTCTTGCTAATAGGGCAATCCAACGAACTGTCAAATCACTTTAAAAATGGCGGCTGTAGGACAAACAACTCGACATATGACAAGCAGAAATTTGTGATTTTGTGTAGAACTGTGTGTTTGGCTCATTATATTTTATATCTAT
This sequence comes from Monochamus alternatus, assembly GCA_037114965.1. Classification (NCBI taxonomy): domain Eukaryota; kingdom Metazoa; phylum Arthropoda; class Insecta; order Coleoptera; family Cerambycidae; genus Monochamus; species Monochamus alternatus. Next base: position 115,229,511 of record CM073426.1, read on the forward strand.
TTCGAAATACCAAGGATAATTCAGACTATCGTAATGGTTTTGTTTTGTTGTGTTATGAATTGGAGTAGAGGACAGCGAGAAGATCAACTTAGATTTTTTAGGATTCCTGCTACACTGAATTATAGACATAGAACTGATTTTAATGAACTCTCTCATATAAAACGGCAAAAGTGGCTTTGTGCAATATAACGGCAAGACCTAACTCAAGAAAAAATTAAATACAGTGTCGTTTGTTCAAAACATTTTGTATCGGGTTAGTTAATAAAAAGTTATATACAACAATTTAAAAGCATATATTTCAGGTAAACCGGCTGCTTTAACAGATAACTTACATCTTGATTGGATTCCTACATTGCATTTAGGTTATCAAATTACCACTGCAACGTTGTCAGAGACCAAGATGGGTAGATATAAACGAAAATGTAGTGTTGTGCTAATGTTTTCTGAAGTTTTAAATATCTGCAATATTTATATGTAAAAGTAATATATACCTACCTATGCAGGCCCCTATTTTCCATTGGGCACTGGGCAGGGCCCTGCGATTAGTGGGGCCCCCTAGTTCCTGCCAGATCAGCAACTCTTTCATATCTCATATTAGTCATATTAGAAAGTGTAATATGAACCTATTTCTCATATATTTATATAGAAAAAGTGGGTTTATATTTTAGGTAAAACGTTCTAGTTGCTGAATATTCGTAAAATTATTATTATTCTCAGTATTCACTGCACTTCGATATATCTACAAATTTTTTCTTTCAAATGGGCCGAGGCAAGAAATAGTTGACTAATCAAAAATGAACTTGGTGCATTAAATTTTTATTTTCCCTGCTGCTAATGTTTTTTATTGTGCTATAACAAACTTTAAATTATTATTGCAATGCCGTAATTATTTAAAGTATCGAAAAACCAATTGATTATTAAACAATTTGTACTATTTATCTACGTACCCAATTTTTTTAGAATTGTATATATAACTTTAATTTTTAATATTTTTTATTAAATATATTTTAGATTTTTTCTATCAAATGGACTTTTATTTATTATTTATAATTTTTGTCAATTATATGTGAATTGGAAACAGTGGCATTATTAAGAATTTCAAGCCCCCGCAGAATTTTTCTTTAACTGAAAATAAATTCTGCCATGTATCTATGCATAAATAATAATTGTTAAAATCAAATTACGTACCTCTGTAATAGTTTACTAATTAATTATATATAACTGCCAATATTGTTATCAATATATTTTTTTGTTAATATTATATATATACTATATATAATTCCAGGACCCTGAATTGCTAGGGCTGGCGGGGGTGTAATTATGCTACTAGTTGGAGAGAAAAAAGAACTTAGGTACCTATTTATAAATAATATATTTAAAACTTGTACACTGTATTTAATTTTTTCTTGAGTTAGGTCTTGCTGTTTTATTGCACTAAGCCACTTTTGGCGTCTTATATGAGAGTTCATTGAGATCAGTTCTGTCTATAATTCAATGCAGCAGGAATCCTAAAAAATCTAACTTGATCTTTTTGCTGTCCTCTACTCCAACAATTAATAACACAACAAAACAAAACCATTATGATAGTCTGAATTATATTTGGTATTCTGAAATAGGTATAAAATATAATGAGCAAAACACACAGTTCTACACACAGACCAATAACTAAAAGTTCTACACAAAAGCATAAATTTCTGCTTGTCATATGTCGAGTTGTTTGTCCTACAGCCGCCATTTTTAAAGTGATTTGACAGTTTGTTGGATTGCCCTATTGCTACAATTTGTTTTTTTTTCTGTATTTGTTTTGTCATATTTGTATCATTATTGTATGTTATTGTTGTTATTCCTGTATTGTCATTAATTCTGTTTAAATGACTTATTTGGACATGTATTTCTTCAGACAGTGCATAGGTACTCACTTTATCTTGATGTGGTAGTATTCCACGGCAACTTCATTATTCAATTGTGCATTTTGACATTTTAAACGTTAAGTATTAAAGCAATATGATGTAGGTAACCAAATATTTTCTGTATTTAGTAATGGTAATTGTAAACAAATTGTTGACCCTTACATCCGACATCTTGGATTTTCCATCTAGTGGTTCGCGAATTTCACGAATAACGCACATGTTTGTATAGACAAGCCGACCATTACTAGATCGGGACATAATATTGGTATAATTCTTATTATATTTACAGAACTTTACACGATTTGCTGCTAAAATTACAACTATAACTATAACTATTATAATATATTCTGTGAAACAAAGTATTACTCGCTTTAGGTATTATTTCCATTAACATTTTATATTTCCTTAATATTTGTACACTGTAAAAAAATAAGTATCACCATCATTTTAAAAGTATTCAAACGCTCATTATATATATCGTCATTTTTATGATATACTTGTATACTCATACAACATCTTGTGACACCTTCTATAAGTTGTTAGCATTAGCTCAAGTGCACCCTAGCACAAATTCAAAGGAAGTTTGCACTTCATACGCTTAACGATATGTTTGAAGTTAAAAGGGAGAACGTGAAGGTCCTCGGGTATAAAGGCTTATCAACCACGGGCGGTTATCTGCGAGGTACAGCAATAAATCAAGTTTATTTCAATCTGGTTAACACCAAAGAAGGTCTCGAAACAAAGTGGGAACATGCCTTTAAGAACTTGGATAAGCATAGAAAATTCTCTCGTATAATTTCCTACAGACGGGGGCTTTTCCGAGCGAGTGAACAGCAGTTTTTATAACACGAAAATATATTGTAAATTATCACCAAGCACTTCATCACAACTAATAAGGACGTTGTAGTTTTAATTAATTAAGAAAAAATAAATATAAACTCTACTAGTTGTTTGTTAAAATCTGGATTACTTTTGGGAATTATTTACATATAAAGTGTTTCTAAAATGAGTATTCAAATTTCAGTGCAATGAGAACAAATTAAAAGATAACGAAAACTTTAGTACCTATATCTTTTCCAAACACCTTCTCCTTGAAAGATGTGGCCCCTAAAACGATTTTTATTCACAATCGGTTAGTAATATAGTCATTTCTTACCTTCACTTCCACGCTAGCCGGAAAAGTACTTTTCCGGTTAGAATCATGTGTCGTCACTTTTCCATTTGTGAAGTATGTTGCATACCCTTAATTGTGCACCATTTAATCGGGCCTATGATCAAACACATCCAGTTAGCATTAACAGGCCTGTTAACGGTAACTGGTAGGTTAATCAGAAATTCGTATGATTGACACACCTGTCAAGTTTATTTTTCCCAGTTACTTAACTTGAGAATGATCACGTGACCCAGTTATGAAACTGCTTGAAATAACCTGCCGTTAAATGTAACTGGAGCTTTTTATTGGTCAGAAATTTTAATTTTATTTCTGGCAATTGACGTATGACATTTGGCATATTAATATAATGTATAATTTTATTATTATTCGTCTATAGCACAATTCAGTATCAATTTATTGCCATATCATAGTTTTACATAATTAGTAATATACGGTATTAATAGTTTGACAGTAAATACAACCTAAAAAAAACTAAAGTTTGTTCTAAGTGGGATTATAATTTTATACAACTAAGATTGCTATTCTGAGTATGATAGTGATACCTAAATGAATATTAACAAACAAAAAGAAATATATTATTACCTAATATTATTAATAATTAATTTATGAATAGGAGAAAGCCACAATGACAAAAGTTAGGTACCTAGTTTTTAATTATTGGTAATAATTTAGGTTCTATAAAGAGTAGGTATAAATAATACATTTTATCTTTTTTAAATATTATTTTTATTAGATAGTTATCTGTTTTTGACAATAATTTTTAATGGTTACTATTAACACTGATATGCTGCATCCTATACTATCCTCCTATAATTATAATATATTGCAACATGGACTCCAGGAAGGCGTAGTAATTAGCACAGTAGCACAGATCGCATGCCTAAAGGTACATTTTTGATTACCCACGTAAACTGTGTATAAATATTGAATATGTGCATCCAGATTTTACAAGTTTTTGATCCTGATGAAGTTTTCTGCTCTTCCTTTTTACATTCCGCTTCCACTCTGCGTGAAACTAAAATAATTTAAATAATTGTATCAATAAGTTAATATGAAATATTTCACTTACCTACCACCACTGTTGTTTGCGATCCATACACTAAAAAATTTATAATATGTACTTCAAAAATTTGCCAAAGTACCTACTTATATTAACATGCGTTGGGTTTACTTTGCTTCGCAACAATATTTTCTTACAGTTAATGAAATTACGTTCATGTGCCCTAAACTTCTTGCCACTTGTATCCACTGTTAAGTACCTATGATTTAAATTTTGGCATATGAGTGATGACAGATGACGTACGTTAAAGAATTAACTGCCATGACAGGGTTATCTGGCCATAATAACAGGCACAGATAACTGGTTGTTCGATCATAGCGATCTTTCCATTTCGGTTAAGAGCTCAGTTATGCCCACCCAGTTATCGTAACGCTTACGCTAACCTGAATGTTCAATCATAGGCTTGAATGTAAGACGAAAAATTTTTCTCATACCTTCCTTTGCTTTTCTTTGCAATTATTCCGTCAAACGCAGTGACCGCAGCTTCTCGGACTTCCGGAGGAGTACAGGTTAATTCATAATCAGACATTATGTACTTGTTTAAACAAAAAAGTTAAAATTTCGTAACAAAAAGACTATTTTTTGACTTAATTGTCAAGACCAATAAACTAGTAATATCGCCTAGCAACAGTTTCATGGAGTTCTTAGTCGAAAAAAATATCAAATTATGATGAACAAATTTTCTTAAAATTAATGTTTTTAAAAGCTTGTAACTAAGCGATTGTGAATAAAATTGTATACATACCACGCGGGAAGGATCATTACAGCCCAGGCTTTGTTAACCTCTAACAAAGCCTGGGCTGTAATGATCTACTTCCCCGCTAGGTATGTAATATACTATTATTAAACAGCTTAAATTAAACGGGATGATATTAAATCAGAAAATGTTGGTCCGTTACTGAACTTTTCGTATTTAAGGGCACCGTATTCTTGAAGTGCTTTCTACAAATACAGATCATTTTAGACATTTAAGAATTGAATAATATAGAGTTTAGCAAATAGTAGGAATGTTATATTATGCCACCTGCCAATGGTACAATCATTTGCAATAATAATGACACTCTCTTAAAACAGTTTTTGAACTTCTGGAAGTTCTGAGTAGAAATTTCATTAAATCTCTATAGGTGAGTGAAACAACTAATAACTAATATTAAAAATGTGAAGCAGATTTCATTACAAATACATCAGAAGTTCTAAATAAATCGCAAAATTCATTTTAATGAGTTCATTATTATTGCAAACAATAGTACAGAAGTAAAACGAATATATTACAACAGAAAGTGATCTAACCAACAAATTTTTAAGTACAGAAGTCTTTCAAAATACGTATTTTTTAAATTTTACATTTGTTACATAGTGATTTTTCGGGTTGTTATGCCGTGACCTCGGTAACTGGTCACTGCCAGAAACAGAGTTAAAATGAACATCCCTAGTATTAGCCGGGATTCTTTTACCTTCCCTGGTTGTTCTCGGGCTAGGCTCTCTGGGGACATACCCGGCATCGGTGTCTCTGGGTCCGCCCATATATTTATTTAGCTTCCTATTGTTGGTATTATGACTCCTACGGTCGGAACCGTTCCTCGGACAATGGTGGTCCTCCGAGGCGTTACGTAGCCGCCTCTGTAACTGGTCACATCACATGCTTCCAACTTTGGAAGATGTGTTTTCATAGTGAAAGTGATCAGTCCATTATTATATATGTATTGTATTAACAATCTACAATATTTCGACAGAAGCACGTTGTGTGGAGTACAAGAATGGCATTAATGTGGCATATTTTAAAGTTTTAAAATAGGAGATATAAAATAAATACATTTTAAATAAACCAAATTAGATAAGTAGATTATTAAAGGGAAGCTATTACAGTAACAGTATGAAATGTCAAATTCTGACATTTAGGACATCTGATATGTTTGTTTCCAAAAACTAACATTGTAGTCGCCACGTTACAGCACATTATAGATTTCAATATTGAAATTCAGGTGATTCGACAGACAAGTATTACAAAAGCGACGCGGTTTGGCAGGCAATGTCAAGTGCTTTTAGATACACCAGGGGGGGGTGCACGTGTAATGTTGACTAGTGCCACGAGCGGCGTTAACAGCAGTGTAAAATTAGCCATATGTTTAAAATCATCATGGCCACACTGAAAATCCAGAATAGTTTGTTTGAAGTTGTACATCTTCTATGGTATAGTCAACGTTGCATACCAACGTTGTTTTGTTTAAAAGTAGTTCAGTAATCTGTGTGTGGGACTTTATAGGTCAATTTTGGATGTGATATATTGGTTTTACTGTAAATTTTGTTCAACTCCACCGGATATAACTTATGTTGGAAAAAGAGGGAATTTGTTACATAAAGTAATATAACAGTGTAGTAACTATAGTAAGGAGCATAAATAGTAATGATAAGTGTCATTTGTCAGTTCTAACAGAGTTGATTGGAATATCTTGTGAATCTGGATGGTTTACAAACGTTAAAAATTTTCCGACAAAGCATAAAAACAAGTAGGTATTGTTCAGTTTACACAAAATTCTTAATTTTTCTTAAAGTTACAGCATTATGAATTTACAAAAATAAAATTTAAGTATTACATTAAAATTTAAATAAGTATAACTGTGAAATCAACTTTGTGAAATATAAAAAACACTTCATTGCATTTATCTACAACTATTGTGATAATCTTACCAAAATTCTTGTATAAGCGTACAAATTATAACATTGTACTGACTCAAGCTTTATTTTCAAAATAAGACCACTCAAATTTTCATTAATTGCATTGCATATATAGATCTTTTTCAACTTGCTGTTATTTACAGTTTCATACTCTATGTTCTTTCCGTTGCAACTGTTATCATTACCATTTGTAGAGCGATAATTTAATATTTCAACTCATATACGTAATAGTTTGAAATGCCTTCTATTTCTTTTGCAGATGTCGGACATTTTAAATGTAAAACTAAGAATAAATTGTTACATTCAAAAAGGATAATAATATTTGTTAATAGACCTATAGTTTTATGAATAAATTTAAACAAAATTGTAATTTTGTTTTTTTATTTGCAAGAGAATGAAACCTATCCATTGTTATAGATTTCAAAATTTTATTGTAGAGTCTAATAATAAAGCCGGTCCTGACAAACAATGAAATTCTGAATCTGATCATGGACCATTGACCACAGATTTGTAAAGACATATGATCAACATGGGCGCTACAAGCGACATAGTATTCTCTATTTCAAATTTCCTATCTTTTTTTTATTTATATATATTTAATCTGTGAGATACACAACCTCGAGACTCGACATTTGTGTCGAAAAGTATCTTCCTATTATTAACTGTTAACCTAAAACTAAACTGAACTTTACCCTCGAACAAACTATTGCATATTGTTACGCACAAAAAAGATCGGTAACTGACCAAAATTTTATGATTTAATATTATACTAGAAAGGCAGGCAAGTCGGCATACGCCGATTATCCAATTCTTTTTAACACTATATCTAAAGTCTCAACAAATCATCTGGTAAATTAAATGGTAAAAAATTAACAAATAATATTTTTAATTAAAAGATTTCAATAAATAAAATAAGAAAAATTATCTTTTAATTTGAGCCATCAACTTTATCATCATTATCAACATCATCGTCATCATCATCATCATCATTATCATCATCATCTTCAATCTTCATTATCATCTTTCTCATTAACTTTTGCATTCATCTTTGTCTTTATCATTGTCACAGTCATCATCGTCATCGTCATCATCATGATTGTCATCTCGTTTATTTTTAACCTGATCCAATTTTGTTAAATGCTATGTATATAATGTCCCAAAGAGTATCTGGTTTAATAAATATAAAGTTTTCGCTAAACGGCTTCAATAAATAAGATTTAAAATAGCAATTAAAGTAAACTGGGTCAATTGGTTATTGAGCCTGATTAAATTTTGTTAAACACTATGTATACATATAAAATCTCAAAAGAAGATCTTATAAATTATCAAAAAGTCTTAGCTTGACATACGTGGAAGATAATAAAGAAAAACAATTTTGTTTTTAAATTTTGGAGGGGCGTAACTTTTCAGGGAAAGGTTTTTTCAGAAAAAAATTATGCTAAAGACCTTTATTAATTTTCACCAGAGAAATGGGAATCGCCTCTTACATTTTTTCGGTGTTACTTAGATACACCCTGTATAGTGATCGTTTTTAAGTTATTTAATAAAAACCATTTTCGGGACCACTGTTTTCAAAAGAGGTAGCTCCCTTAGGTGCTTTTGAGAAAAAACTATATCTACTACAAAATTTTGAATAGATACTCATATTAGAAACACCTTATATATAGAAGACAAAAATAATGACGCAATTATTAGTACAGATACAGACGCATGTCTTGACCTTTGCAATGTAAATTTGACTTTGAGCGTAAATAACATGTTTATTGTTTCTTCTTCTAGTACGAATGGGATACCGTACTTCAGCGTAGTATTTAAGCAACTAGATAAGCTGATGTCTGATGAAGTGATATCGTTTCTAAATCAAAATGAACACCCAGACGCGGCTTACAGTCGACTTACCTTCGCCGTTTACTTGGAAGTAAAAGACTTGGCAACCTTCAATCAGAACCTACCCATGGGTGGAGATCACAAGCTACTACTGCCCAGATGCCACGAGTGGTTCGAACCATCCGTCAGCTGCTGGTTAAACATATGCAAAGCCAAAGCTCTTCAACGGGTAAGCAGAGTAGGAGTGCGTAAGGGTACGCACCTAAATGACGAAAAACGTATCTATCTCCTACCATTTTCGAGATATAAGCCGTTTTTCGGTATCATTCGGTAAGAGATAGAAAGAGATGCGGAATCATGACACGTGCATGAAATTTGTTCTATTTACGCATATGTACTCTTTGGGTGCGTACTCTTGCGGAAGTAAACCATATAACCCATTATAGGAAAATTATGTCGCAGCCTTCACATACCCATCAATACATGATTTGAATGGTTAAATACAGAACACATTATTATTATTTTTTGAACAACAACCACGTACCAATGAAGTCGAAAATATTATAATGTTTGAACTACAAAAAAATTTTATGTTATCATTTTCGAATATGGTGTACTTTCAACTAGCAATTCCCGTAATCATAACAATAAAAAATATGGCCTGTGCCAGTGTCATATTGCTGGCGACCGCTAATTCATAGCTGCCCTAAAAGGTCCAGAATCGCTAAAACTTGGTTTTTATGCCAATTTAGCGCATGAAGCTCATTTGTTTACTGTGATTGGACACATTCTTTAATAACATTTAAAATGACAGCAAGTTAGTTAATTTCATATTGCAATGCAGCCATCATATTTGCACAACCGCCAATATAAAGCAAATGAAATATCCATTTTCTGGACCGTAAGACCCTAGGAAACGCGGGACCTATCACGTGACCTATATCATGAACCGACGCTGTCTATATTTTTTCTAGGTTTGTGACCCTAGGCAACGCGGGACCTGTCACGTGACCTATATCATGAACCGACACTGTCTATTTTTTCTAGGTTTGTGTCTTAGTCGTTCCCATTTTGCATATATTTCTAAAAATAGTAATCAGTAATTTTTGTTAGTAATATAATATAATTTTCACATTAAATAAGTGTAATTAATTCCAATTGATGAATTACAACTTAAGCCGGCCACAGACCTCGTGATTTTTCATCGGTCATCGGCTCGGCTATCGGTGATCGTAACAAGCGATCACGACAAAACCGAAATGTGTAAAATGTCACGATTTCCTGTCACAATCACAATATGCCAATGACAATCGCGACGATTTGTCACGATAACCGATGAAAAGTCGACAGATCTGTGGCTGGCTTTATTCATTAAAATTAATTACAATTAATTAATTCCTATTAGTTGATTAACCACAATTAATTGTCTAATTCCATTTAGTTAATTAACTACAATGGGTAAATTACATGATTTTTCCAAATACGTACAAATGAAAGATTGTATTATTTGAATCGAAATGACGTTTGTCCTAGACAATTTCGTGTAAAAATAAGTCTAAAAATGGTATTTCAAATTTTTGTTTGGCCACGCCCCCAGGAAACGGTGTCTGCCACAACAAAAGACCTGTGACGTCAGACGACGTTTGCATGTGTATACCTAAAACAACATTGTACTTCAAATCTGTATACGATTTCAATTTTCGGACAATGCAGAGCATATGTTTAGAAGAGTTAAATTGTCATTTGTGATATTAAGTGTTATTGTGTTAAATAGATATTGGTATTGAATAAAGTTGCAAAATAGACTCGTAAAAGAGCACAAAAAATAGATCACATCGGGTAAATGGAAGAAGTATTGCATTATGTACGAATACAGTATGCAGTGCCTAATAAAAAATATTTCATCATGCCAAAAAATGAGGAGAAAGTATGTAGGTATAAGTTCATCGAAAAAATTAAAATGTAAAGTTCTAAAGAATCCATTAAACTTTTCTATTAAGCTACTAGAATGTATACAGGGAGTTTAGAAAATCATACTTGACTTTGTTTGCATTTATTGTATTCAGCGCTTCATTATTTGAGGCATTTATAAAATTTTGCTATCTGATCTTACTACATTAAATCTCATTTTTATTCTGAAAGCAAAAGTAATAAATAATATCTTTTTTAAATGTTCAAAGAAAAATGAAAATATTAAATAGCAATAAAAAATTTATTTAAAAAAATTGCATAAATGTAATATTATTACTTTTATTTATTATTTTTCAAATTGAAACAAGTAGTTTAATGTAAAATCAGATGGCATAATTTTATAAATACCTCAAGTAAAATCCTTTGTCTGGATGTAACCAACAGCATTGTCCCCGTAATTTTCACGAGCGAGTCTATATCACCACTATGGTATCTAAAATTATGGTGAAGTAAAAAACAGAAAATAGACACCTGCTTTCTTTGACTCCCCATATTTGCCGCACTAGTGAAGTCCATAAGCATAAAATTAAATGAATCCACTTGTGACAAATTGTCCGATTATGCTCACACAAAACTCGCTGCCGTCAACATGGATTTTGCACAGCATTACCTACACACTATTTACACTATCTATGACCCCAAAATCCCACAAAAAATGCAAAAACACAATAAACAAACACCTGTTTACATCAACAAACACCGTAACACTACACTATATCTAGGAAACATGTTGTGGTTTTGTTTACATTCTATGGCAATTTATTAATGTTAATATTTTAATAATTATGTGATTATTAGCGCAATATGTTTGAAAGATTACCCTGTAATACATTTCAGACCAATATAAAATTTATGCAACTTCCCCATTAATTCGTTTAAAGTGAATTCCATTCTATTCCTGTTTTAACCCTAGGTGAGGACGGCCGTAGATCTGCAGAAACCCTGCGAGGGGGATAAACTCGTGAAGCACAGCTCCTCGGCCGTCGACGTGGTGGCGATGTTCTGCCAGCTAAGAGACTTCTGGAGGCTGCTACAATGGCCTAAAGCCCACTCAGTGTTATTGCTCTCCCAGTTGCTCGACTGTATTTGTTCGGCGGCATTACTCTACGCCGACATCACTTACCAGGGCTTGATGGAAACCGGATACTTCGACAGACTGGGGCCCTTCAAGATTTGCGACGAAATGTGTATAGCTTCGAATAATTTAGAATATGTGTATAAATTTGTATCGCTACTAGGTAAGTATGAACAGTAAAATTGGGTAGCAAAAAGCATGTAGGTATACTTAAAATTCAGTTCAGTAACCTTGTGGTGTGAAAGGGGGACCTGGCGTCAGACTCGGTAGTTCTGGTTTGCTGCTGAGTTGTTTATGTTGTATCGTTGAAACGTTTAGACAAGGCCTCGGTATGAGTGATTCATATGTATGTCCATTCAAACCTAAGGGGGCGTTTCTCGAAGAAAATGGACCTACAGGATTGAAATTCCTACAGAACAACAAAATATTACTGAAAATTTCCGAGTTCAAAAAAGTTGATAAAATTTGAAATGCTGTATAATTCGGAAAATATTGGGTTTACAAAGACGGTTCTTGACTCAAATTGTAGCATAATTACTCTACTTTGGAAACGTATGCGTAGTTATAATCGAACAAAACTAGTGCTTCAGGGTTCGTCAAAAACTGAAAAAGGTAGAAAAATTCGTGGTTATTTGAATTTTTGACAATGTTATGTTCAGTGCTCAAGGTCGAGAACTTGGATTATTTATTGAACCAATGTCATAGAGAACTCAGCAAAGAATCAGAACTATTAGATCTGACGCAAGATGTACTGTATATGAATGATGTACACTTTCTGGGCTATTTGTCATGGTTAATGCTCAATTGCAGACGTTTTGCTGTACTTAACAGATGGTATCTTCAGTGCTTCTCGTATCTTGACCGGCGGCTGAATAGTTACCACGGTGTCTAAATCAAACATTTATACTAGTTACCGTCAAGGTTGGTTTGTTCAATGTTTAGGTTGACTGGTTCAGACATGTTACAAACCAACGGCTGGTTCAGGTAGGCTTTGGTTCTCTTGTTTGTTCTTAAGCAATGGCGTTCAAGTGTGACTAATCTTTAACCCTTCGTCGCTGTTGATGTTTTTCGGATATTGTAGAATCTCCCTTCGTACTAGGTTATAATACCCATTCATACAAACCATCACTCTAGTATCTTCCAGTGAGATTATCTGTCCTTTCCAAGCATTTTTCAGACTGGTATAGCCGTATGTGCCCTTCGTGTTTTTTTTCCGGTTTCCACAGTTCATTTGGACATTCCGACACAGGTCACTACATGACACCAGGTACACTTCCAGAGTTTGTAACGGACTCACTTGATCTTTCCGGTTGCGGAATTGCTGACTTATTTTACAAGTTGGTGTAAAAGTAGTCTGCACGCCTTTGCATAGTATTTTCGCGATTCTATCTATCATATAGATAATGTATGGTAAAGTAATGGATATAGTGATCTCATCCTTTGACTGTGCTGTTTGCTCGCGTCGAGGTCTAAAAGCTGTATCGATGTCTTTTTAGAATATCCATTTGCTAGGAACACAGATCGGAGCGCATCTATTCCTTCCTGTGTCGATGGTCGAAGGCTTTGTTGTTTGCTGCACCTCCATGGTAAAGTTAATCTTGTGTTGCTGCTTAATATGATCCAAAAATATTGTAGGGAATCTATTCCATGCTGGCAATCGATGAAAGTGTCATCCACTTATCTAAGCGACCACTTAAGTTTCTTAGGAGTTGATAGAAGCGCTTCTTTTTTAAAAGTTCTCTCATAAAGAAATTCGCTACTACAGGATTCAGTGGACTACCCATCGCGAAACCATTAATTTATTCGTAGAATTGCCCATTCCAGACGGAATATGTAGAAGTTAGCTTAGCTTAAATGAAGCAATAACTTCAGGGGTGGTCGTTCACAAGTTGCACGCTGTCCTGGATCGGAACGTTGGTGAAAGGCGACTTCACATCGAAGCAGACTAAGATGCCTTGATGATCGATTGTGTCTGAGCTAATGATGTCCACAAAATGTGCCCAGTTTCTTATATGAGATTCGGTTTCTACCAATGGCTTCATTAAGTTATCTAGCTCACGTGCTAGTTTATAGGTGAGGCTTCCAATGGTACTGACAATTGGTCGAAGAGGTGTATTTTCCTTGTGAATTTTCGGTAAGTCATGCAGCCATGAAGGTCTGCCATCAAAGGATGTAAATTCTTTAATTCATTTTTCATAACAATTGGTTGCTCATTTTCGTTCGGCGTTCCACTCTTGTGATGGGGTCCACTTTGCACAGTTTATAAGTAGGTATCACAGCTAATTAGTGCATTAATCTTGTTCTTACAATCCGTGGTATCCATGATAACCGTAGCGTTATCTTTGTCTGCTAGTAGTACGATAATGTTCTTGTTGGTACGTAATTCCTTCTATCCTTCACCCTTCACCAGGAATAATTTAGCACGACAAATGGGGTCTAATTGATAATGGTTTGCAGTTTTACATAGTAGTTTTTTAAATCTCGGCTTTTGGCGTGCGAATGATTCTAAATGTAGTTTTTCAACGAAGTATGTCGTCATCCCATCCACATCCATCCATTGCTACTGGACTAATTCATATGATTACTATTTTTCTTGGAAACTCACATAGAGTGAACCTGTTCTGACAACGCGCATTCGCTATTTTATCTAGAAAAATATTGGCTGTTCGAAATTAAGAATCAACCATTCTATTAACAATTAACTGTATATACATATGATTTTTAAGTTAAATATATTAATTTTTTTCAGAAAATTACTTCGATTTTGTAACGCTAGAGTCAATTGCGTCGGAAGTGCAATTCGCCACATTAACGAACCAATTAGATAGTACGCTAAGCCAATTCCTAGTTAGGATAATGGACATACTGAAAAGAGTGGGTCCCCAGATGCAGGAGACGCTCAGGAAGGCCATGTTCCACGTGGCATGGTCGCCGGATACCCTGCCCACTAACGAGGCCGTCGAGCCCCTCTTCGACTACCTGCACACCCACTTACAGGCACTCAACCTGGCCCTTCTGCCGCAGAACTTCCACAAAGTGCTTTACGAGGTGAGAAAAGCGGTAAAACCGTGTTTGTGGTCAAAAATTACTGAATTAAATACACAAATGAAGCGTAAATGCTTTGCAGTTACTAATTAATTAATGGATGTATTGAATTAATTTACTAATTTATTAAGAAATTAGTTATCACTTAATAATGATTGACTGATCAAATAAGAGACATAGGTAACTAATTCATTAATCAATTTTTCTGACAAAGATCATTCATCATGCTCTCGTAATACAAGTTCAAAAGCTCCGCAAAATTTTATACAGCAAATAGTTTTGGATAAAACATATATTTTTTGTCACATTTTTTTATGTTCTTAAAAATAGAATTAAGTTGAGCTTGTATGTTGATATTTCCAAATAGGGCAAATCGCATCTGATTATGAATCAGAATCAAATTCGTTACTCATGATCAGTAGGTACCGAACAACACAGACACACACAGTAAACAAAGACGCAAATATTTATTAAAATGTCTTTTAAAACAATTTCCGCGGCTCTGTTCAGTAGAAGACAACCGCGGTCTTTTACTTCTTCACTTTACCCAACTTGAATTGCATTTTTATTTGTGCAAATAGCAATATTTATTAATAATTATAAACCACACTAGCGATACAAACACACGAAATTTACCAATCTCTACCACGCGAAAATAATGACTGATGAAGAAGGGACAGAAGTCGGGCCGCATGCATCTGTTCCAGATGCAATCGACGGCGGGCTTGTCTGCATGGGAAAACGGACCCGAACGATGTTCGACTTAATCCGCCGGTAACATATTAAACGGAAATTGACAACTTTTTAGCTATGCCGAGTGTGCCGATTACAACCGATCTGATGTTGGCATTTATTATAAAATTCTCATGATTTCCTATTGATTACACCGGGTGTTTATAAAACTGCAAATTTTAAATACGGTAGGTCAAAACTCGGACTGCCGAATTGTTTATCACTGAATAGGTATGGCTCGGACTGTTTTTTGTTGACAGCACAAGGGTTTTTTATTACTATCAGTATTTAAATACAAAAAACGTTTCAGCCTCTCTTAATAATTTAACCTAGTTAGTATTGGTTTTTATTTCACTATTTATGTAATGAAATCTGAATGGTTTATTTTGATCCGTTGGAGTTTTCTAATTTCAATACTAAATATTTTTTATGTTGAAACTTAATATGTTAATTGCATACTTTTAAAAAATAATTTATATAATTACATATTACAATAAGTAGATATTTAATAATAAATGATTATAAAATATTTAAATACACCGAGTTGAATTGCCGCCAGCGGTCAGTGGCACTCTGAAAAGTGGGTTTATATAACGCGTTTAAAATATTTTTTGCGGCGTAAATATGCATTTATTTTTTTTTTAAATAGCGTATTCGTATTATACTCATTTGTTTCTATCTTCTCTTAAAATGAATGACATTATGACAGAATCACCGTATATATTTAATTTCTACTCTTTTGAATTTCATTCAAAACTCCAATATATTTATATTTTTAAATATTAGTTCGAAATATGTATCTAATTGTTTAATCTAAAAACACAATAATGTTCAGATACACTTTTTACGAAAATCCTTATAACATAATGAACGACTTTCACTTGAAAATTTAAATGGATCATTACCTTTATGCGGATCATTTTACAGTCTGGTGCATTTCAGATTTACCATGCGTATAAAACCCGCTTAGTTAACAGAAAATTTAAATATGTGCCTTATAATTTTCTGATACATAAACCGTGAATAATAAATAAATATTTAAAAAATTTTCAAAGCAAGTATACAAAATTTAGCAGTAATTAATTGCAACTTGACAATTAAGTGTACCTATACAGGGTGAACCTTAAATAAGTATAAATATTTTAACTGCTGGTGTATTTCGTCATATAGATCAGTCTAGTGAAAGTCATTTTTAAAAATTTCTAATATTTACGGAGATATTAATTTAATAAAAAAATACCCACATTTTGAGGACCGCTTCATAGCCAACCTAATGAACCATATGATTTGTTCCGAGGTTGCCATATCTTCTCTAATATAAATATTAAGTTTTCTTTAACGTAATAGTAAAGTAACACGGTTAAATTCTATTTTAAAAATACTTGTTTGAAGCATAAGTACAGTAAAGTTGGGTATGTAGTATGATACGCAGTATTATTAACATAAATTTTAACTGCTTAACAGACCTTACTATAAACGATTAAAAATAAATTTCCGCAAGTTAAATACATACTACCATACTAAGTATTTAGGAAGATATCATGTGATATTACTATGTTCAATGTTCGAAAATTATACATAAACGTGCACACAAGCTTACCTGTTTGTTAAAAAATTAACTATTTAATCAGTAATCCACTATTCACAAGTTAAATGTGTTGTATACTGTTAGAAAGAGACACAAGACGCAATTTCCTGAAGTTATTTTATGAAGAATAACGAAAAACTATGATTTTCACACAGCATATTAAATTTAATTTTTGCCACATAACCCCAAATGAGTCAGTATAGGGCAATCCAACGAACTGTCAAATCACTTTTAAAATGGCGGCTGTAGGACAAACAACTCGACATATGACAAGCAGAAATTTGTGCTTTTGTGTAGAACTTTTAGTTATTGGTCTGTGTGAAGAACTGTGTGTTTTGCTCATTATATTTTATACCTATTTCGGAATACCAAGCATAATTCAGACTATCATAATGGTTTTGTTGTGTTGTGTTATGAATTGTTGGAGTAGAGGACAGCGAGAAGATCAAGTTAGATTTTTTAGGATTCCTGCTGCATTGAATTATAGACAGAACTGATCTCAATGAACTCTCATATAAGACGGCAAAAGTGGCTTAGTGCAACAAAACAGCAAGACCTAACTCAAGAAAAAATTAAATACAGTGTACAAGTTTTAAATATATTATTTATAAATAGGTACCTAAGTTCTTTTTTCTCTCCAACTAGTAGTATAATTACACCCCCGCCAGCCCTAGCAATTCATGGTCCTGGAGAATACTATATATAATATTAATAAAAAAATATATTGATAACAATATTGGCAGTTATATATAATTAATTAGTAAACTATTACAGAGGTACGTAATTTGTTTTTAACAATTATTTATGCATAGATACATGGCAGACTCGCACAACAAAACAAAACCATTATGATAGTCTGAATTATCCTTGGTATTTCGAAATAGGTATAAAATATAATGAGCCAAACACACAGTTCTACACAAAATCACAAATTTCTGCTTGTCATATGTCGAGTTGTTTGTCCTACAGCCGCCATTTTTAAAGTGATTTGACAGTTCGTTGGATTGCCCTATTAACCATTTCGAATCCAGAACCATAAAGTGACTTCGCATTTTAATCAGTAAAACAAATTTTAAAACGTATGCGTTTAATATCAAGAACAATAAAGACATTTGTATAACACTGGCAACACTGTGAACCACACGTTCAATCTGCAGTGCTATGACTCATAAATGTATGAAAGGCAGCAGTCCTCAACAAGTTTTATACAGAAAAATTACAAAATGTATTTAAAATTTCACTTTTTTATTTCTGATTTTTTTGTAAAACAACTTAATTATGTGTTCTACACAGTGAACTATACTGCTGGTTAAAATATTTGTACTTATTTAAGGTTCACCCTGTATTGATCGTTCATGACCTGATTACTTCAATGGAAAATAGTAAATATACCCTTTTAATTAAATATGCGAAGGTCTGGGAATACACTTTGGCCGAGCTGAACTACCAGATGGACGGCGGGGCGAGCAGCGAAGAGATGCCGGCCATGTTCCACGACAGGCTGCACTCAGCATTGGAATTGATGGTGGACTTCTTCCACGCCGAGGGACAGGCTTTAAGCACGGATGTCTTGCATTCGGCGACCTACTGCCAAATCGAGCAAAGACTGCAGTACCACCGGACTGACACCGAATCCCTCGTGGAAATATTCTACGGACAGAGGCTGCAGGAACAGTTGAACATCACAAGCAGCCCCTATGGAAACCTTGCCGTGAGGGCCTACTTCAATCACGATTCTCTGTGTGTCGAGGTAAGCTATTGTCAATCGTTGTTAATTATAATTGTAATTATTTGTGAATAATTACTACTAATTAGAACTAATTACGACTAATTACAACTCAGTACATAATTAATTCCAATTAATTGTGATTCATTATAATTAATTACATTTAATTTCGATTAATTATAATTAATTACAATTAAATACGATTACTTACTACTAATTAGAATTAATTACGATTAATTATAAATAATTACAATTATCTAAAAATGTCTTCAATTGCAGGTGTTGCACGCCAGGGACATAATACCCTTGGACCCCAACGGTTTCAGCGACCCCTTCGTAATCATAGAGCTCCTGCCCCACCGGATATTCCCTCACTGCAACGAACAACAGACCAACGTGCACAAGAAAACCCTCCACCCCATCTTCGACGAGTGTTTCGAGTTCAGCGTATCCCTGGAGCAGTGCCGGTCCCCGGGGGCTATGATCGCATTTACGGTAATGGATCACGACGTTCTGACCGCTAACGACTTCGCAGGAGAGGCTTTTTTGGCGCTAGGAAGCATACCGGGAGTCGCAGACACAGGTCCAGGAGTCGATAACTTCCACGGTCTGAAACCGGTGGAGCTTGTGCTTATGCAGCAGCATCAGAAGAGTAAGTACAATTTGAGGATACCTCAGACCAACGCGGCAAAGGCAACCTCGCACAAGTATTTAATAGCGTAGAAAGTGTCTATCTAATTAGCTAGATTTTTTTCAGTAAACGATATAACATATATCTTAAATAATAATTTATTTATACTTAACAGCTTCATTTATTTGTAGACCTATTTCATCCTATGTTATCATGTTTTCTATTGTTTTTATATAGTGTCCGATCCCAGATGCCAAACTAGTACAGCCACTTTAATTAGTCCGGGTTCACTCGGTGGAGAAGTTATGTCCAAGGTTCAGGAATATCATAAGACTCGGTATCCAAAATAAAATATTTATTTCATAAAATAAAATCTCACTCTTTCAACAAATAATATTAACAATAATAATAATTCTCCAACCTACATAAATAAAGTAAATAATGAAATGCTATCACAAAAATAACAAATCGGGCGGTAAGGAATATACGGTGCAGACGCCGAGTGTCGCGGAAGGAACCTGCTAAACACCCGGAGTCAAAGACCACGAGGACGACGTCGAGTACCGCGGAGTAACACCTGCCTTACTCGAGTCGGAGGAATACGGGCAAGAATTCGAGCGCCGCGGAAATTACCTGCTAAACGCTCAGGACACCCAGAGGAAGGTAGGATGCCGCGGAAATTACCTGCTTAGCACTCTGGGGGGGAGGAAGGTTGAGTGCCGCGGAAAGAGCCTGCTAAGCACTGCCACTAATGCCAGTAAACTGTAAAGGCGATTTCGCCGATTATTATACAGAACGGTGGGTAGTGTCCTGTGCAAAATCGCGGTGCACCAAGCAATTAAAGTACAGTGTGCGCCAAAGAATTTAGTTATATAGATATAGTTGCTCCAAGAATTCAGACGTCTTACGCTGACGTTACGCAGCTGTTTTTATTGTCAACGTAATTTTCGATATTTGGTCGCGTTAAAAACAATCATTTTTTGCAATATATAATACAAACTTTTAGTGTAGTATATAGTTTTATTACTCTCAGTTGTAGTTTCTTAAATATTTTGATAAAAATATAATGAATTATTCATTTGTTCGTATGACGTAAGTCGTTTGAATTCTTGCCGCGAGTGTGACAGTTAAAGCCACTATATTAAGAATACACTTATTTAGCTCAACTATGTATCCCATTTTGGTCATAATTTCAAGGTTAAATGTTATATTTTATCACCTTAAATTTTTGTAGTATCTATCCCCCTGTAATAATTGTAGAATTTTAACAGAGTTTCTTAAAGGCAAGGAATTAGGTGTCGCTTAGCTGTTATTTGGATTGTGAAAATGGACGGTTTATAGAATTTACATTTAATTCGCGGTTTTATACATGGGCATCGAAACTAAGTTGTAAAATTTAAATCAAAACATCCAACGAAGGATAAAAAATTTAAGTAATCCTTTTTGAGTTGCCTGATGACAAATTTAAAGAAAACATTTAGATTTAGAAAATGTTTAATACGGCAATTTATGGAGGAACACAGTTGCTTTCTGCAAGTTTCTTGAATGCCATTATGCAGGAATCAAACATGTGTATTCCCTACTTAAATGATTCGTTGTTTTTTTAATTTTAATATGATGATAATTAATTTAATTATGATAAAACTAAAACTGTTCGTGATAGATTACACAGTTTTTCTGTGGTTCCTTGTTTGTTGACATTGTGGAAAAAATGTTCGGTAACAGCATTGGTTACCTGTATAATACAGATACTAACTGATTTTTGACAGTCCTCAATAAAAATTATCACTAACACATGTTTGGTGTACCTTATGTAAAAAATAATAGTTTTGCAAATACTAGAACCAATCCACTTATCTCAAAATAAAATTAGAAATCAGTAATTTTACCGTTAGCTCTGCCGGAATACTTTCTGTCTCTGAAGAACTGCCAAAAATGGTCTTGATTTGTTAATAAAATGCAGTATTGCTTTTACTAAATCTAAATAATTTTTTTAGTATTTCATGAGAAAAATCAAATGGATTACTTAGATCTTTTATCCTTCTTCGAGGGATTCAAATATTACAACTGACCTTCGAAGTGCATTTATAAGACCACGAATTAAATTTAATAAACCTTCCATCACAATTCAAATAGCACATATGTTAAACTATAGCGACACCTAATTCTACGTAACGTGTAAGAAATAACATCGCCGTTATTTCTTACACGTTATACGTACTATAAAAATTTAAGGTGATGAAATATAACATTTAACCTTGAAATAAAGTAAATGTTATTATGATCAAAATAGGATACATACTGAGTCTGATTATACTGTGTGTGACCATAATGTTAACAGAAGTACAGTGCTTTAAGGTAAAAATAACAAAAATAATGTGGCTAACTTAAGTAGATATTAAATACATATTTGTAAATTTAAAATTTTTGTTCTCGGAAATGATTTATTTTAACGTAATATAACAAAAGGGCCTCTTTTAAAATTATTTGGCGGTCTTTAATTACGTTTTTCCCGATTTATAAATTGTGCAAACAAAGAAGTACTAAGTCATTATTTAAACGCCAAGATTAGTTTAGGCCCTTTAGCGTTGGAGAATATGCGCCAAATTAAGAACGTGAAAGAACCGGTAGACTCAAAAGATATTAAAAGAAAATCATTAAAAAAAGAAGGTTTGTCGACGTCCTGTAACTCCGCTAATTTTAAGTTTTCGAACAAATGTTATAGGGCTTTGTGGCATTAATTTTTCGTGTAGCATGATCCTCCGGAATATTGACGTATCATTTCCGGACACCCTATATAGTAAACTACTACTGCTGTTTTCGCAGAGTCGATCACCGAGTCGGTCAAACCTGTTACAACGCACATGAAACAGTTAATCACTTGGCATAGAAAACATCAAATTTCAACATTATCAGAAGTTTGTTTAACATAGCGAGCAAAACAGATTCGTCTGAATCTATAATAGTTGCTAAAAGACGCTCAAACGTCAGACGAATCCATTTTGCGCGCTGTACTATAGAATCTAATGGCAACCTGTGTGTAGTAACAGGCGTCGAAATAATAAGTTGCGCATAACAGCTCGCGGATCCATTTCAGGCTGCAGATACCTCCTCTACCCGTCAATTTGTCTCAAACGCTAGCGTGCAAGGATCGTTTGTACACTGGTGGATTAAAGAAAAAATATAAGTCGAAATCGAGAAATGAGTCGCTGCAGCTATTAAATGTGTAAACACATCTTACAATAGTAATTTAAGTTTCTTTAAATTCCCTAAAAACATAAAGTTATAGTTTGTTATTAATGCATTAAGGTATCAGTGAATAAATAAATGAATAAATAAATAGGTAGGTAATCTACCTAATAAGTATACTGTAAAATTTCTAGGTGATGTTTAGCTGCCATTACCATACCTGCTTAATTTATTATTTATGAAGACGGTAACATAGGACTATAAATACTTCTCTTAAAAGTGTGCTTTAGGCCATTTTGACCATATTTTTGGCACAAGCGGGTTCAAATTGTGTAGATGATAATATTACTTTTAGACATTGTAATGAAAGTAAGTCTTAATTTGCCTTATGTATGGTCATGTGCAAATATTTGAAGCGTAATTATTTATAGTAACAATAATTTTATAACATACTGTCATTATACAAGTGTTTTGAAATGTCAGTAATAAATATAAATACAAAAATTTTTTTGTAAATACAAATTTAGATGCCCGTCAAGAGCATTAGTCGATTTTATTAATTACTGAATATTTTAAATAATAATAATAATAATGGAAAATACTTTAGTGGTTTTAAAAATTATGATCTTTGTATTTTAACGGCCCAAAGACTGTATAAAAATTAATTACAAAATTATTTTTGTCTAGTAGAGCGAGGTATATCAGTAACTATAATTGATTGTTACATCTACATTTATCAGGTTGAATACGCTTTTCTACATAATAGTACTCGACGACATTTTACTCGACATTTCAAAAGAAACAAATCACCCCGTAACAATCGGTAACACGACGCTACAAATTTTCTGATGACGCGTTCGAGTATTAAAGCTATATAGAAGTCCAACAACGTTGCCACTCAGGACCACATACATATAATAACATTTGTTTGGTACTGAAGAGATTTGTTTTTTTTTTTTCTAATGATAAACTTCTTGTTGGTAATCTAAAATGTATGCATTTTGTATATTCTTTGAGGTACCTTTAAAAATTGTTGCATTTAAGGTATCATTAAGCGTTTTCTCAAGTTCTGACGTAAAATACATTCATCATGTCCTCAAATCAAGTAAGTTCAAAAGCTTTGCAAAATTTTATACAATAAATACTTTTGGATAAAACATTATGCAGAATCAAGTTGAGCTTGTACATTCCCAAATAATGCAAATCGCAATTGATTATGAATATGAATCAGAATCAAATCCATTACTCATGGTTAGTAGGTACCAAATAACACAGACGCACACGGAAAACACAGACGCATGTTTATTAAATTAAAATGTAGTAGTATACATTAGTACACATTACGGCTCTGTTCAGCAGAGGACAACCGCGGTCTTTCACTACTTCACTTTACACAATTTGAATTGCATTTTTATTTAGGAAAATAGCAAATTTTATTAATAATTATAAACTCCACTAGCGACACAAACACAAGACAATTACCAACTTCTGCTACGTGAAAATAACTGATGGATGAAGGATGAAGAAGGGACAGAAGTCGGGCCGCGTGCATCTGTTCCAGATGCAGTTCGATGGCGGGCTCGCCTGCATAGAAAAACGGACCCGAACAAAGGTCGACTTATTCCTCCGGTATTAATCGGGAATTTGAATGTTTTAGCTGTGCCGAGTGAGCCGATTACAGCCTATCCGATGTCGGCGCTAATTACTGTGGTTGGGCATTTATTTTAAAATTATCATGATTTCATATTGATTACACAGGGTGTTTATAAAAATGTAAATTAAATTATTGTTTGTTTGTATTATTCTTCATATCTCTCTGCAGCGCTTGTCATTGAGTAGACATTATAAACAAGGTTATTGACCTAAATACTAAATAATAGGTCAAGACTCGGATTACCGGATTGTTTATCAATGAATAGGATTTTTTTATTGTTGGCAGCACTAGGTTCTTTTTATTACCCTCTGTATTTAAATACAACAAACATTTCAGCCTCTATCAATAATTTAACCTAGTCAGTATTGGATTTTATTTCATTATTTACACAAAACATGTAATGAAATATGAACGGTTTATTTTGATCCGTTGGAGTTTTGTAATTTCAATATTAAATATTTTTTATGTTGAAATTTAATATAATTGCATACTTTTAAAAAATAATTTTTAACATTAATTACAAATCACAAATACTCAACACCAAATTGAACTGCTGCCAGCGGTTAGTGACAGTCTGAAAAGGGGGTTTAAATATTTTTTTTAAATCTCGTATTCTAATTATATACATTTTTCCCTATCTTCTCTTAAAATTAATGGCATTATGATTGAATCACCCTGTATCACTACCGCTCTTGGCCGTGTCGCATTTGTCACGTTGGTTTGAGGAATGCCTGTCTGAGTATCAACGTAAGATATATTATTAATACGCTTATAAAACTAATGATATCAAATCCAAACTGTGGAAGCTACTATATGGAAATTTTATTATGGATTTAATTTATTTGCAGATCATCCTATACTACAAATATTAGAGTCTAGAACAGGGGACCGCCTTGCTGCTGAATTCGTAAAGAAACAGAAACAGAGATTTGCAATCAAATAATTGGTAGAGTTTTAGTATTTTATACCTCTATCTTCCTAAAGAATGGTTGTAACCACTATTTTTTCTACGTGACGTGTCTATTCGGCAAACTAACAGATTTCTACACTTTTCCAAGCACTGAATTTGTATATATTTAAATGTAATAAATATTTTTTATATGTTTAACTGTTTATTGTTTAATACGAAATCCCCGAAATATTAAAATATATACTTGGACAGTAATCTACAGAGTACAATAATAGAAACTCAAAACTCAGTCTCAGCCGATGGAAATGTATATTAATGTGTACAATAAAATGTAGTTGTATTTTAATATTTGTGAGAATTTCGTATGGAGAAATATTGTTGGTTTGTCATGCTACTGAATGTATAGTCTCCCTCAGTCTAGAAAGACTTTTCTAATGCAAGACCTACTTTTCTATGACTGATCATGGTGTTGTAAATGTTAGCCGTAGATTTATTACAACGCGTTTTGAAGTAAACGATCCAAATGCCAGGCTAATATTATTCCTGCCAGACACGTAGACAAAAAAATGCAGTTTGATATTTGTATACTAAAAGCATATTTCGATTCGTATTATTTCGATCGTAGAATATTTGAGCCTTAGAAGAGGGTGAAGAAAATTCAAGACACTGACTAATTTAATATTGCAGTAACAGTGTTATTAGTAACAGTTATTATAAATGAGAGTTTTGGAATTTTCGTTATTTGTTGCAGAACGAATGCTGATATTGTAGACATACGAAAAATATTTTTTCTGCCTAAACTACTCATCTGTTCAAAATTCTAAAAGTATAAAAAAAGTTTCTAAATAAAGTAAGCTACTAATAGAAAAAACTGAGAGTAATTGTACAGGGGATTAAAAAAATATGTGCTTGTATTTGCATGATACATGATTTTTGTTATATTTCTAATGACTGCAAAAGATTTTAAATAATGTCAAAAAGTATCGGCGTAGTCCAAAAATGGTTAAAATCGATCAAGTCGTTTTCGAGATATTTGGAATAAACAAAATTTGTTCGCGAACTTTGTCGCTCCCTAGCGGCTAAACGAAGCAATTTAGGAAATAAGTAAATTGGGCTAAATCGGCTTATTTTGATGCGGCACTTCAATTCCTCTGTGGCGACTGCTATAAATTGTGAGCGGGTTTATAACATGAGCCACTCTCTAGATTTTCGGCGGTTGGGTTATAGTTCGCAAAAATGCCTAGTCACTGTTACTGCCATTTTACAATTATTAAAAAAGGATTTACTAGTTACCATGCCTCATCAAAGAACACCCTCTACATGGCAGAGACTTACAACTCATTTAAAATCAAAAATATGGAAGTACAAATAGATCTGGCAAAATAAATTCGACAATCTTTTAACGCAACATAATCAATTACGTATACTCATATCAGATTATTTAAAGATAAATTTTAAAACGTTGTGTACATAATAACTTAAACTGGCATTTTGCATCTTAAGGGGTTGATATATTGTTTGACTAATTGATGTATCCCATTTAATGATATTAAAAATCACTAAAAGATGACCTAAAATAATGTGTAAAAGTCAGTCGAGGACTGCTATAAAAATATGATTCTTTGACATACAAAAAACATGTTAATTTATTAGTTAATATAAGAGAATTCGAACCTGAATTGTTGTGTGCGATTATTTTTTCCTTAGTATTTTTCAGGAAGCCAAAAATCAAATGTAACATAAGTTCTTGCATAATTACAAACCATAGAATGAGGTCATTTTCGATTATTTATATTTATAATATTGACAAGTTCAGATAAAATTTGATGATACCAAATGACCCCCATTAGGGCGACAATAGACACAGCGGGTTCTGCTGCCTCAGCAGCCGAGTCGGTCGCCGAATCTGCTGTTATTTGCTTTACATTAGTGCGTCGGTGAAAACACAGAGCGGTTTTTTACCACCTTGTTTTTTGAAAATGTCTTGGCCAATGATATAAATCACGCTAGCTGTGAAAACCGCTGTGTGTGTAATTTTCCAAAAATTGTGCCGATTCGGCTACCGAGGCGACACAAACCGCGCCTTCGCCCAACGAGAGTTATAACTTATTAAAACATCAGTTTTATCAAATATCTCAAAGAAATAGATAACCAATTTGAATGAATAAAAATAATATGAACGTTTAATTGAAAGGAACATAGCTTTTTAAAAAATATAAGGAAAAAATATTGTCTGCATATAAATGGTTGTTTTTAATAAATTTATAACTATCTCCAAAGTGCTGTAGATCCTTCCGAGTCTGTTTTCAAATTTAGAGATTTATTAACGCAAAAGTAATTTTAAGAAATGTTTGTTATTACAAGTGTTATACATCTGCGGTACACTCTGCATGAACTTTGCGAAAAAGGATGCAAACTAAGCGCGAAAAATATGTATCCACATTCGGAATATTCACAGTATCACACCGTGTGTCCGTAAATCAAATAATTTGGTGAGGTGTCATCATTCTGGTGATTGGTGTGATAATTGGATTGGTGCAAAGTAGTGAGATAAAAATAATGTGGATTTATCATAGAAATTATAAGCAGAAGCCATTACATTATGGATTCAAAAATACTCAGACTATGGAGGAGCTTAGAAAGCAGCCATCTATGGAAAACTTAATGTAAGCTATTGGTTATACTGCATTTTAATCCTAGCATACAATTGAAACCAAAACAGGATGTTTGCATTTGAATCGTAGAAATTATGTTTCTACGAATTGGACGTAAAATTTTCATAATTTGAAATTCCCTTCCATTAGTGTGGAGCTACTCCATTAGTACAACCAACTCATAAAAGCTAAAAGGATTTTTTGGCGAGTAAGCGTTGTCAGTTAGTTAGCAGTATCATTTTCATGCTATCCCACTCCAGGATTATGTTCCGGTAATGTACGCTCGCTAAAATACACTGGTTATGGTTCTTCTTACATCTGTGGTTGTTAAGTTACTTTTTAAAAAATCATAACAGCAAAATTTTGTTAACAAGCAGTAGCAAAATGGAAGATTTTGTTTATTCTGTGCTTGATGAATTTATTATTTGACAACGTTCAAAGTCAGAAATTTTTTAATCTGTGTTGTTTGTTACATCTTAATTTTAATAGTAAAATCTTACCTCGCTTATTGCTTGCTTTCACAGTGAGGCAAGTTAACACTTTAATGGCTAAGGAACACACTATTTGGCTAGAAAAATATAAATTAAAGAAGTTACATTTTAAATTGATGAACTTATTATGGAAAATGATACAGTATAATTAAGAAAAAGTTGCTTCAACACATTCATTATTCAGGGGCGTAGCCACGGGGAGGGGGGTTTGAGGGTCAGAACCCCTCATGGGTTGGTTGGTTGAGTCATATAGGTAATTTTCCACGACAAACCTTCAATCACTCTGCCATGATTTGGCAACACCGTCAGTGAACTAGATCTCTTATGGCAGCCCTACATTAGGGTTCATCTGCAACTGAGTTCTAATTTTATTTTTATCATTTTTGTAACAAATTATTCGTACCTGTTAATTATTTACATGTTTATAATGACATCGTTTTTTATTTACTTTTTATTGTTTTAATTTCTTTAAAATTATTTATTTTTTTTATTAAAATCTAGTTTGAAATACTTAACTTTGTTTACTGAATCCCCCCTGAATCATAACCGTTTCTGGCTTACCTACCTCGCTGAGTATGTTACTGATTTCAGTAACCGGTGTTATTGCTGTGACGTCAACAGCTACATCATGTCTCTTCCCCTCACTAACCGCTTTCACACTAAATCGGTATGGTTACTAAAAAACAGTTACCGGTACTTCAGCGGTTACGCGCAAAAAAATCCTATAAAAAGGTAAAAAGGTACGGTTACTGAAAAACAGTTACCGGTATTTCAACGGTTACTCGCAAAAAAATCCTGCAGTTACTTCAATACATAGACCTCATGGACCGGCCCTAGAAAGAGAGGTCCGCTGTCCTGATGTGTACAAGAGGGATGAAGCTAGTCCGGGCAAAAACAGATGTTCTATGACAGACAAATATATAAACATAACCTGACAAAACCTTTCCTGTTAATATTGTTAATGATTTGTGTGCCTTTTGTGATTTAGTTGTGTTTAGTGTGTTTATTAGCAATAGTTTTTAAAGACTCATAAACTATGGTGGAGTCGGTCTGTCACCGTAAATGTCATACGTCTGTCATTTACGGTTTTTGTTTTTTTTTTCGGCCAATGATCTGTGGGTTTTTGCCCGGACTAACTCTATCTCTGTCGCACATATCTGAGCATCAACGATTTGTATAGGCAGAAAACGGTTTCGGGCGCGTCCATGATTTATAAGGTCTATGCTTCAATATTACCAAATTCGCATTTTCTCCATAGGTTGACTATTTTCAGTGCCTTGACGTTTTATATATTTTACGATTTCAGAAACACCCTTTTGAGTTTGAGGTTATGTTCATACAGTTTTTTAAGTAAAAAGTTTATGGCAGCATTTATTAATGCTATTTGGATGCAAGTATCCGTCAAAAGTTATATGACGCCTATTTCTTTTCTTTTCAATGCTGCTTTCTCTTCTTATATTTTCCTTTTCAAATATTCACTATCTCATAATTTTCTTCTGTCTATTTTTTTAAATATATTTGTTATATGACAGCTCTTGTGTTATATTTAAGAAAGTTTTGAGTAATTTATGTCTGCTATATCATTACCCATTACCCGAGAATGACGATAAAGTAAAGGAATGCGCTTCATTAACCACATGGGCTTACTTGTAAATTCGGCAGTTTGATGTAGTGGAATCCACCAATGCAATATTATTGTTTTATTATGGATTGATGCCTCGTCAGATTGATCAAATGATGAATTTAAAAATACTTATAACTTCTATCGTATACGTACTTTTGGCGAATTTACATACAGGCTTCTTTTACCAATTGGGAGTAGTACATCATCTTATTGACTTTACGAACACACGGACAGTTTAGTTATTGCACCCTAAATGCTGTGAAGACCACATGCGCGGCGAGTGTAGAGCGGTAAAATATAAGTATAAAACATTGATGGCTTGTTTTTTGTTTACTTTTTCAAAGTATTGTTTGAATGTCAAGATCCTTTAATGAGGAAACGCACTATGCGGTGGCGGTCTAGGCGCACTGCGGACCATGCTAGTTTCGTTCTCGTCATCTCGTCTAGTGAAGAATCTTCTATACGTTTGCACTAGTAGGTCGGGAGCTGTACTCACTCGCGTTGCGGTCTCATCGACAACTCTTTGAAGAATTTCTTTCATCCGCGTCAAATAAATGAGCTAATAAAAATACCACAGAACATAATTTGACACCTAAATAGTACAGCAGAACAAGTCGAAAGAACGACATATGCGACTTATTTTGTAAAAATCGGTGATCAACTCAGCACAGAGCGGCCGTGATGCGCCTAGGCAGCGACCTCATAGCGCGTTCTCTCCTTAAATCAACATTTCTAAGTAAAGGTAAGTAAACAGAAAAGCTGAAAATATTAAAATATGTAAAACAGGAAATATATAAAGCAAAGAATTCATGCGTGATAGTGCTGA
The DNA here is from genome assembly GCA_037114965.1 of Monochamus alternatus. Classification (NCBI taxonomy): domain Eukaryota; kingdom Metazoa; phylum Arthropoda; class Insecta; order Coleoptera; family Cerambycidae; genus Monochamus; species Monochamus alternatus. The sequence continues at coordinate 115,260,274 of CM073426.1, forward strand.
TACTAATAGTGAAAGTATTAATTTATTAAGTATATCTCAGAAGACTACAAAACCTACTTCTTTAATAGCTGTTCTACACATAACAATTCATTGAACAATAAATTGAACAAGTTGACCTTCAATTTATTTTAAGTACTGTAAAACAGAAATTAGCTACTATTTATTGATTTCAGCAAATTGTTCTCTCAAGAAATTGTAGATTTTTTAACATGCTCTAAATTATTGGTCAATTTTAGGGATCTTATAGTTACATTTTATATTTCTGTTGATGAATTTTAACCAAATCTTTCAGAAAATTGTTAAAATGACAAAGGTTAGTTGGTTTCCAATGGTAAAACAAATTATGCTAACAAAAGCAAGCAATTGTGCATTCATTATCTTTAATTACTTTAGTTGAATTGGCCGATAAATTGTTGTAAACATTGGAATGTGTAAAGCAGACCTCAATAAATTGTGAAATCGATCAATTACTTTGCAAATAAATTACCAGTTTCTGTACAATAAATTGTTATGTGTAAAACAGCTATATAAGACAATTTAATTTTTCACAATTTCTTGCAGGCAATCTGATGAATACCTACTTTTTTTCATTCTTCAATGGTAACTCTATTTATTAAAAATATAAAATTCAAACATGAAATCGTCCGGTAATGACATATTTTTGTAGAATTGTACTACTGTTATAGTAATACTGAATCAATGAACTGTAAATTTCAAATTTGTAAAATAATTATGCACCTGAAAATCCAACTGTTACCTCAATTCAGTGATGGTTTATAAACACAATATACATATATACCTAATAAAAAAACTGTTGTATTAGAACACATAATACACATATCTTGCACAAAACAAACACTTCATCTAACCAAACGGCAATCAATTACCCTCTACGCTTAAATTTAATGGTTTTTTAGCTTTTAAGTGTGATAAAGCTTACCTCCTTGAGCTTTTGCAAGTCTGTTATTTTGTTACCCTATCTATCGAGCTTAATGTACTGTATGTCAATTGAAATCAAAATAATGTATTCTATAATATAATTAATGTGATATATAATATCTTGTCTTTGTCTACCAAAAAATAAATAAAATGAAAGTATGTTTTATGTTTTATTCCATTCCACATGTATAACGCTCATTGTTGTGAAACAAATATCTAATTGTTTATTAATTGATTTATTGATTGTTTCAAATTGATTTTGGAAAAAACATTATTGCATTACTTACTATCATTATTACATTATCAGATTACCCTCGGAAAAATCGTGTTTCTAGATTTAAGAAATACATGCATAAATTTAAAAAACGTCATAAAAGAAATCATTACTTCTAAACCCCTAAAAGATGTGTGTTACCTTAGTACAAAGAAGTCTTAGTAGGTATACTTAATTATATTTTTCTACGTTCATGCAAAAAACAAAACTTTATTGAACTATATTTAGTGGATTCATCTGTCATTCTACTACAGCGTTTTGTCATCATGACAAATATAAACGTTCAAATCATATTTTCCTACACTTAGTGTGTAATAAAACATTTTTTGGTTTTTGCATAAACGTAGAAAAAATATTGTATGCAACTTGTACAAAATAGCTATGATATACGTGCTAAAAAAGTAAGATTTTATTTTGTGAGTGAAGATTATTAAAAAACGAGCGTAGCGAGTTTTTTAACTTCACGAACAAAATAAAATCACTTTTAACACGTATATCATACAATATTTTTTCTACAAAACAATCGGAAGAACTTTAAACTTAATAAAAATAAGAAAAAAAATACCACACAGATCGCAATGTTTATGAACTAAAATTTTCGTAACAACCAGTGCTTTTGATTTACTTTTAACACGCGTGTTAAAAGTAACCTACTTTTAACACGCGTGTCAAAAAATGATATTTGTAACATCAAAAATGCCAATTAAAAAGCCCACTTTTAACAGTTTTGTAGAAAAAGTATTTATTGCACGCGACGTGAAATTGTCCAACGAGGCCGTCAGGCAAATAAACACTTACTTTTTGTACTTGTTGCATAAATAACTATTAAGTTATAATTGCGTATATCGTACCTATTATACTAGATTTAATTTGTTAATTTATGTCAAGCATAAGGTAAGTCTGAAAATTGCTGTTTAAATGAAGATATGGCAATTGTTGAAAATGTAAACAATTATATCTCCCTTTACTAATAAATCTGTGATTATTCATACATTATGAATCATAATTTACATAACAATAATTGCAGTATACAGTACGTGGTTATACAGTACACTCTATTCCACACAATCAAGTAATAATGGTTGCATAGAGCTTGCAGGTTATCCATACGAGTATTAATCAGAGAAATTGAGTGTATTAATGCATATAATCGAATCGGGAAAATTCGATACTGAAATTTTCCGATTATGCCTATCACCTTCAAATGAACTTTGCTAACTTTGATGTCGTCCTGTGTCAGGAAAAGAGACTTGTTACTTAAACATATATCATAGTGTAATAAATATAGGTAATAAAAAGTAATAATGATAAATACTTGATTTGTTATTTTGTGGCAATATGTAAGTACGACTTACAAACGTCAAAATTGTTTAATCCAAAAGAGAAGCCTCATGATTTATTTGATCATATGTTAAATCACGTCGCCTTTGTAATACTGGCTACTGCGATTTAGCAGACGATGATCTGATAGCGAAACATTATAACAAAATGTCGAAATGTTTACTTTTGAACACTTTTTAGAGGCTCTATATTATCAAGTCCTGGAACACATGACAATGTGGACCACAGAACATATTTAATAATAATAATAATATCTCTAACCCTAATACTAATCACGAAGATTAGCCCAGAAGTCGAAGAGCGAAGTGCGGGAGAGGGGGCGGCATATTATTATATTATACGTTGGTAGGCCCTAACCACCATTCAGTGCAGGGATGAGGGAAGCCTGGAAAACCTCATTAATTACGCGGGTAGTCAAACGTTAACCGGTATCAATCTCTCTCATTGACGCAAGCCAACATTTTTCCACCTTACCATATCCGTAGGGAAGGTGCCAATACTGCCAATCCTCTCCACGAATATAGGAGCTTATATATGGTCTACCGGCTGCGGGGGTCGAACCCACAGCGATCTAGTCACCTCGATTCTGTACTGACGCCTTAAACCGCGCGACCACTAACCGATGCAAATAGAATAATATAGAAATACCCTATACGTATATGTGATTACATATGTTATTATTATTTGTAATCAATAACATGTATTTCAAAGTGTATTGTATTTTGTATTACCACAGCATATTATAAATATAACATAGGCAGCCAGTAAAACTATAAAGTGTTAATTTAACTGCGTATACTTCAGAATCATATTGACAAATGTTAAATAAACTTATCAAAAAATATAAGTAAAAATAAAATTTTCGCTTTGATGTTTTACCTAGAAAACGTTTATCTGAGTTTATGTGAGTTAGATTTTTTTGTTAAAATACTTAATTTTAGGATTTAATAAAAGTACAGTTCAATACCAAGAGAGCTCGTTAGTCGTACCAGTGTTGCCAACTTGTGAGAAATTTTTCTTTTTGTGGGAAATTTTGGAAGGAAAAATGCAAAATGGGAAAATTAAGAAATGTTAATTTTTGTGGAAAACATTTCAATGAAGTATTTTAATGTATCTTACGTGCAATATTCTTTACTTTTATTTTATTGGCACTATTAACAAGAAAAACTTTACAATCTGAGTATCACAAATCTAGAAAATTGTAACCTCTATTTATACCTACATTACATTAGGTTGAAGTTGGAATTTAATTATTTCGACAACGGTGTGACGTCATGAAATGAAGAAGGCAGAGGTGTTATATTGCAATTTCAACCTAATGTAATGTATACAGAGGTTACAATTTTGATATTTTTTTTCAAACACTACGTGTGTTTGAAAAACCGGAATTTGACTTCAGAGTCGTGCTCAGCACCCTCGAAAATAAGAGAGTCATTTTTTTGTTAATATTGAACAGTTTTACGCTGTTGTAAATAATTACTTTTAAATAATAACAAATTATATTTTTGTGATATTTTAGACAACACTATTACCTATTACGTTTCTATGTTGTGTTTGACAGTTTTATTTATTAGATTTTTTTATTGTAATAAATTATTTTTTATTATTGGTCTTCCTATTTCCTCCAAAATATTTTTTATTATTACTTATCGTGGGAAATTCTTAGCGAATTTTTAAAAAATTGTTGTGGGTAATTCGGGAACTTTTTAATTGCTTTGTGGGAAATTCTGATCCCAAGGATTGGCAACACTGAGTCGTACTGCCCTTGGGGCGCGTAAGCATGCGCGTCAGTAGTATAATATCGGTACATAGGAGAGTGGTTTTTAGTGGTGTTTGCTATAAAATTTCTGTTTGATAGGAATTGTTGATATATTTGCATACAATTATTCGTTTTACGGCCGCAACCAGGAACTATATATATGCAGTTATGCAAATATTCAAAAAGCCGGAAAGAAGATAGCATAATCTGCACCAAACAATACGGTGAGTGATCGGTCATCGCGGGGTTTCTGTTGTCTTTGCACGTGTGATTTTTATAGACAGGGATGCCGGCATCTACCTTGGATCCCGTTAACGCGGCCCTCCGCACTGCATTGACAAAAAACGATTCGGAAAACACATTGGATACTCAATTAGCGGGATCTACGAAAAAGGCGCTGCTTTCTAACATTGAATTCGAATCTGCAGGAGGTTACCAAAGTACGGTTCTAGATAAATTAAAATCAAAGTATATTGTTCTAAAGAGTTCAGAAGCTCCACAACCGAGGTAAAGTATTAGTTTCATTAGAAACGTTACCGTTATTCTCAATTGTTTTTATGTCTACAGTAAGCCCGAGGAGGCCATGGGAGCAGATGAAACGTTAAAATTGGCAAAGTATGAATTATACCCTCTCGATGCAGTTCAACTAGGATGGAATAATTGCGACTGGTCTGTTGGCGCCGGTATGGTTAACATGGGCAACACTTGTTATTTAAATTCTACCTTGCAAGCTCTCTTTCATGTACCTGCTCTTGTAAACTGGCTTATGTCGGACAAGGAACATATTGCAGAATGTCAAGATGCAGGTTAGTTTCTTATCTATTTAATTAAAGCAACACACCTACTTAATGTTAGGTTATTAGAGAAATTGTTTACGAATCAATTCATCTTTTTAAAGGTAATGAAGTCATCAAAAATTTAATAATTTATTAAGTGAACTCAGATATTAATGCAAAAAAAACAAAAACAGTAAATGTAAAATGTCAGAAGGTATAATGTAGCTTTCTTTAGGTGGCCTGTGCATAATATGCGCAATGCGGAAAACTCTGCAAGCCTCCCAACAACGTAATGCTAATTCAATCCGTCCATTATTAATTTATAATAAACTTAGATTGGTTTGCCGAAACCTAATACCTGGAAGACAGGAAGATGCACACGAGTTTCTGAGGTATCTGGTTGAAGCCATGGAAAAAGCATATTTAAGTCGCTTCAAAAACCATTCGGAATTTGACTCTAAAATAAAAGAAACCACACCATTGAACCAGATATTAGGAGGTTACTTGAGATCGGCTGTGAGATGTTTAAAATGCGGTCATGTTAGCACCACGTTCCAACATTTTCAGGATTTACTACTAGATATCAGGAAAGCTCAAACTTTGGACGAGGCTTTGGAATTGTATTTTTCTAGAGAAAAGTTGGACGATGAATCGTATCATTGTGAATCGTGTCAAAAGAAAGTAAGTACAGAACAGTTTGAGGATGTGGGGAACCAAATGTGTCATTTACAATTTTGTCTTAGGTCCCTGCAACAAAACAGTTTTCACTGGAGAGAGCGCCAATGGTATTATGTATTCAGCTGAAGAGATTTTTGGTCAGTAACAATAAAATAACTAAACACGTGACATTTCGACAAAGACTGGACCTCACGAGATATGCCAGGCATCGTCCTAATGTTCCACTTATATACAGACTTGTTGCCTTAGTAACTCATATGGGACCTACGGTGGGCTGTGGCCACTATACTGCTGTGGCTCAAGCCCCGTCTGGTAATTTTTACCAGTTTGATGATAGTATGGTAAGTGGTTTTATAGCTTTTCATGCATTGCTTCCAAAAAGTTATATACAGGGAGTATCCTAATTGCGTACAGAAAATCCCAACCTGGTTAAAATTAAAGTAATTTTGTCAAATAAGCATAGAGTCTCAGGGATGTCATTTGTCAGAGATAGGGTGTCCAAAGCTGATAAAAATATCAATTTAAAATTCTTAACTTTTAAACCCAACGGGTAATTCGCAGATTAATTTTGGTGCACAGTTTTCAAGAATTTGTTACGGTTTTTAAAAGGATTAATATCAAAATATTACCAAATAATTAAATTATAAGTCTTATCAATTGTTATTCATTTAATAATTATCATTTCGTGTAGTTACTATATTTAAATATTTTTTTTGGTAACAAATTAGTTGAGAATTAGAGGAATTTGTGGGCATTATGGAAATTAGTGCGGAATTACTAGGAAATTTGTAAGAATTACTGAGGAATTATTGCAAAGAAATTTGTGGGAATGAATAAGGAATTTTTAACAGTGCGCGGTACTTTAGACGTAACTTCTTGTGCGCACTGATGATCAGCTGTATTATTAGCTCACAACACAATGAGCTCTCCCTTTCTCCTAAATAGTACGTCGCTACAGTTTATTCATTACCAGCTATTTATCTTGACGTTAAACATAAAGTTTGAGTGTTGTCTGCTGCGCATTCGGCAGCAGTCAGAGAAGAGCGAAAGTCTGCAGTCAGAGCTCCAGTCCGCTATTGCGATTGAGAGAGAAGTCAGATGCGAAATGCAAATATCAACCTAAAGTCAGTGGGATCAAACTACAAAGAATGCCACCAGGAGATGTGTAGCTGGTAATGAATAAGCTGTGACGTCGCATACCAATATGCTCTAAATGAGAATATGAAATATACTTGTAAGATAAATTAAAATTATGGTAAGTATATGTATGTATACAGGGTTAACTATGACTAAGTACAAATATTTTAACAGGGGATAGAAAAAAATAAGAATTAACAGAATTTCCTTTCAAAAAATTTCCAAACTTATTTATAAAGCGAAAAAAAAATGTTTTCGATATTATATTAAATCCTTATTTAACGCCGCCAATGCGAGAATCAGAGTATGCAACCAGCAAGCAACCATCATGCAACAGTCGCCAGTTGGTCAAGTCGAGTCGGTTCGCTGTCATGTTATAATTTAATTCCTGTGTTTACGTTGTAGTTTTGTGTTCTTCTTCAGTTTTTAGTGCCTTATTTTAATTTTAAACGTTTTATAGTTAATAAATAAAGGAATATGTGTCGGGTACAGATATTTTCCCACAATATAGTTCGCCGGTTTGTTTTTCTAGGTTATGGGACAAGACTGCTGCGGGTGTTAAACGTTTTCTGTTATCTATTAGAACCTGCCTACTCATTCCTTTCTTCAATTTTGTTATAATACATAGGCATTGTATGTAACTGTACATACGGGAATGCGTGTGGCGGCACACTACAGCACAAATGACGTAGTCGGACATAGTCGTCAATTGTTTCATAGAAATTGTGACAAATGTCAAATATCTGTTAATGTGTATGTTACAGTGTCAATATCGAATTCTAACATTTATAGCATGTGTATGTTTCCAAATACTAACATTGGTGTCGTCACGCTATAGCACATTACAGAATTCTAGATTGAAATTCAGGTGATTCGATAGACAAGTATTACAAAGGCGACGTGATTTAGCAGACGATGCTTGGGCAATAGAGGAGAGGAATTAGCACAAAACTACACCTGTTTTAGGCATTAATGTGCACAATATTTTTTAGCAGATTACTCTTTACCTCTCCTCCTCCTTGAGATATTTTTGGCAAATTTGGCATAATTTTTTAGTATGTTGGTAGAATAAAATCTAAAATTTGCAGCTTATGTAAAATACCAGTGACGGGATTATGATTACTATCATGACTTTTTCACCCAGTATAATCATGCAAACAAAATTGGTTTTGATGAACTGCTTTGTACTTTCATTATTTTATACCTAGCAATACACCAAAAAAGTTATTAATTAATTTTAAATTGATTTTTTTATCAGTTTTGTACACCCTATATTTCGGAAACGACACCTTTGGGACCCTAGGTTATTATATGCCCCTGGATTTTCTGCATGTAATTAAAAATACCCTGTGTAAGGGTACTTATGCTCTCAATTATGTAATATATCCTTTATTTACTAATGTGTTAATTTGGTTTTTTCAAGGTATATTGCACTGTTATAATTGCAGGTCCGACCAATATCTCACCAAGTTGTGTTCAACACAAACGCATACATTATGTTATATGAATTAGAATCCTCTCCGTTTGCTCAAAAACCCACAACAACAACGAGTAAACTGAAGATGCCCGGTCCCATACCAGAATATAGTCAAATAAATAGTAGTAGCAGTAGCAGCAATACAAACAGTAGTAGTATCGTTCCTAAGACTGTAACGAACGGCATTGGTTTTACTAGTGATAAGGTCTACGGACCAGAACTCCCACCAGATAGACTCGAAAAGAAAACAAACTGCAGTGTTCCGTCTAGTGATACAAATGGTAATGTAAAACACACCGGCATTTCGATAGCGAGTGATAGTGACTCCGAAGGTGATCATGTGATAAAAGCCACCTCTAGTGAAAATAATAAAACTGTAAAGTCACCCACCTCCGTCAAAGACACAGACATTAGTTCCACTTGTAACAATACAAAGTCACCCACGCCCGTGTTGCTAAACAAGTCCACCTCGCCCATTTCTTCACCCAATATCTCCACCAGCGCATCCAGTCTGTCAAGTCCCGAGTCCACCCCTAAAAAACCCTCCGAGCCACCCAGCACCAACCCTACTGCCACAAAATCCCTAGTCCCTTACGAGTCTGACGATACGAGTAGTTCAGACGACTCGAATCAATCGGCACAAGAGGTAGAGTCTAGGGTATCCACAAAGGCGGCGGTCGGTGACTGGCAAGTCAGTTCCTCTACCGATATTAATCACGAACCGTCATCCGCAGGGAAGAGTTGGGACAGGAAGAAGATGCTGGCGCAACAGAACAACCAGAATCCAGTCAATGAACTTTTCAAAATGTCGCACAGCGGCTACTCGGCACCGGTGTCCTCCTGGAACGGCACAAGGTCCCAGCTGGATAAAGAAGTTTCGAATGAAAGGCGGGACGACAGGAAGCGGTCTTTAGCGGACAGCTCGGACCAAGGTCGAGTAAAACATCAGAAAATTAATTCGAATTACAAGTCTAATCCCGGATATAATCCGATTCAAGTAGGTAACTAATTTTTTGCTTGTGCTTTGTTTCTTGATTGGTTAATTTGTTTTTACAAAATATTTATTTTAGATTTAAGAAAATAACAATTCATATTTGCTTTATTAGAAGTTGCTAGAAATTTATAATTTATAACAAAAATTCTGATAACTACTATCTAAATAATGTTTACCAAATGCTGTAATCAGTTTGATATAAAATTCTATGTTGTATTACCGTTTACTCAAACTTTATATGTTTTATTATTGCTTCATACACTTCTTTTATAACTAGAAGATGGATAATTTCCCACTATGTCACAATGCAACCAGAATACTGAACATGAAATTAACGTTAATTATTCAAAGTTGCCTTTTTAATGTTATTGTAGATTGGAATCGTACATATTCGAGCACAACCGCATAGTATTGCCTATTTCCAGAATTTATTCAGAAATAAGACCAACCTAATATTGCAAATTAGACTGAATAGTCAGGAATGATATAACAATAGAGGGATAAAATGAATTAATTAACATAATAATGTAATTTGGTCAAACTTCAAATTTTACTATTTGTGTAATGTTTAACATTTAGTAAAAGCTAACTAGTTCTAAAATTCACAACATGCTATTTAAAAGCATATTCAGCTAATGTACTGATGGTAGATTAAATTATGATGGATGGTGATGGACTATTTTTATATAAATTACCAATTTGTAAGTGCTGAAATGAGAGGTGTAAAAATGCAACGGTATGTTCTAAAACGGAACCATTAATAGCAGCTAGATTTTTTAAATAATGTACAGTAAAGGTACAGGGAGAAAAAAAGACAATATCAATATTTGTCATTTGTAAATAAATACATGTCACAATGCATGAATGGCTACTGCATTTGTGAAAACAATCATGGCAAAAAGGGATGAAGGTGGAAATATATAAAGTACTTTATTTTGCTTTGAAGGAAGTGATGCAACATCCATTCAGCTTTATTAGAATTTATTATAGACGACGTCCAAATTTGTAGAGAGTGACACATCGCTAGCTTGTAGATTAATGCGACGGGTGAAGCGTGCGAGGTACAACATTTCATAGGCGTACTAAATTTGAATGCGATCAGATATAGAAAATATACATAAGATAACAAAAATAATTATATTACATAACACCTATTATTCTTAGTAGATACAGTGATGTAAGAGTTTTTACCAATTTGGAGGTGTTAGATAATAAAAGTAATAAGAAATATTTCAAAATTTAACTCCTAATGATGCCGACGTCCTTCCACTTCGGATTCTACATGCCAGTAAATGGTAACAAGTGCAAGACTGCATTCTATAAAAAGCAGTGACGTCACACAATGGATTATACGAGCTATTTTAAAGGCTTTAGAGGTGTCGGAAAATGCAATAAAAAAAAATTAAATGATCCCACTAAAGAGATTCTTTTTAAATACAGTTAAGGATTGTGAAGATTAGATATCAGTTGGTAACTTATAATTGTCAACACCCTTGTAAAATAAAAAATTCTTTGTGCGACTAATTAACTTTTGCAATGTATGTACAATGTATACTTCTAGTAAAATGGAGATGGCTACTATAATTAAACTTAATATAGGGATAGAAATATTGTGATAATAAACCATTTAAGAACTTATAAATAATTATCATCGTACAGTAAAATAGTCAATTTATAACAGAAATCACTTGAGTGCAGAAAGTATAAACCGAGGTATGTATAATTATTAGATCTCAGAATAATGCTTGTACCTCTATTTTGTAATATTGAGCAAGTTGATTCAAATTAAACATTTAACAACGCACAATACTTAAAAATAGGTCGATTGATGCTATTGTAAACGATAAGTCTGCAGTGTATAGTTAAATTACTGGCAATTCTTGAAAAATAGAACAAATGCAATACAAATAGAATATATTTAAGGTGACAGTATCAGTGCTGTTGGTCTTGCTTCGTGGTTCAGTGGCTTTTAAATACGCCGGTGACGATATTTTTATAATTTTGTAACGTACGAAATTTTCATCAACTGCATGATAAATATATTCACTTTGTTTGATCGTCGACTAACTCCTTTTTACAGATTACGGACGAAAATGTATAAACTGGCATCAGTGATCGACCACAAATAACACTGATACTGAACTGATACATCACTGATGTGTCCAAATAGACCTTAAAGATGTGAAAATTGCGTTTTCAGTTAAGTACTGCGTATCCTCAATATTTCCAATAACTAATATACATGCTTCTAACCGGTGATGAAAATTCTTTTGCTGGTATGCCATATGCTGTTGAAGATTAGTGGTGTCATCAATCTACACTGATAGTTCAAGTACACTCATTTTATCTGCTCATTCTTAATTTGAATAAGGAATTTTTGAATAACACAATGTTACTCTAAAGTCAATAAACTTGTGCTGTCAACCATACAGAATTCGTGAAGTTGATGTAGAGTCAGATAAATTTTGCACTTATCTCAAAAATACTCCGTTAACACAGAAGTACCCTAAAATATATGTATGATATTCCTACGTTTCAACAGCAGTAAATCAGCGAAGTACATGGGTCAATTCCAATGGCAACTTTAAATAGTTATTTTTCAGTATTCCAACTTTTCAATCTATTTAGAAAGTATTTATTTAAACAAAAAAAAAAAAACTAAAACATGTTTGTGTGTTGAAAACTATTCTTTTTCAAATTTTATCAATCAAAGATAAACAAAAATTTCTTAATTCCAACCAATTTTTGACTGACATTCGGGCCTATGATTGATCACATCCAGTTATCACTAACAGGCCTGTTAAAGGTAACTGGTAGGTTAATCAGAAATTTGTATGATTGACACTTATGTCAAGTTTATTTCTCTCAATTATTTAACTTAACAATGACCACATGACCCCGTTATGAAACTGCTTGGAATAACCTGCTGTTAAATGCAACAGGGGCTTTTTATTGGTTAGAAATTTTAATTTTGTTTGTTGACGTATGACAATTGACATAATATAATGTATAATTTTATTATTATTTATCTATAGCACAATAAGTAAAATACGGTATTACTAGTTTGACAGTAAATACAAACCAAAAAAAATTCAAGTTCTAAGTCAGATTAAAAAATTATACAATTAAAATTGTTACTCTATGATAGTGATACCTAAATGAATATTAATAAACAAAAATAAATATATTTACTAATGTTATTAATAATTAATTTACTAATATAATAGAAGGAAGACACAAGAAAAACTATTACTTAGTTTTTAATTATTGGTAGTAATTTAGATTCTATAAAGAGTAGGTATAAATAATACATTTTATCTTTTTTAAATATTATTTTTATTAGGTATGTGTTTTTGATTCTAATGGATTACAGTAACACTGATAGTACGCATTCTATCGAATTATAACATATTGCAACATTGACTCCACCAAGGCGTAATAAATTGTAATTAGCACAGTAGTACAGATCACATGCCTAAAGGTAAATTTTTGATTACCAACGTAAACTGTGTATAAATATTTGTATCCACTTTTTACTAGTTTTTGATTCCTGATGAAGTTTTCTGCTCTTCCTTTTTACGTTCTGTTTCCACTCTGCATGAATTTAAAACAATTTAAATAATTATCTCAATAAGTTATGATATATTTAACGTATCTGCCACCACTGTTTGGGATTTGTCTATGGTCCATACACTAAACAATGTATTAATTATATAATATGTACTACAAAATTTTGGCAAAGTACTTATATTAACATGCATTGGGTTTACTTTCCTCCTAACAATATTTACTGAAATTTTGCATTATTCATATATACAGAGTGTTTCATGAAGTTCACCCGGCACTAATAGAGGATGTTCCTTGGGTTATTTCTAGAAAAATAAGTGTATATAAACATGTGTCCGATTTGCTTTACTTTGTGAACTACATGAATTTAAAATTTAAATGTAAAAAGTTATAATCAAATTTGTTGCGTTACATCTCGGAGCGCTACGCATTGGTCAAGTGTGCTCTGACGACATTTGCAAGGTAAAATGTAATTTAGGTTACTGTCAGTTTTGACAAGCTTGCAGTTTAGTGTGAAGATTCAATTTTGCAAATTCGCAAACAATGCCTTTTAAGTTTACGACTGCTGAGTATGCTGATATGGTGTTTGTTTTGGGTAAATGCGATGGAAATGCTACTCTAGCTTCACTGGAATATCAACGGCCTTTCCCAAATCGTCGCATTCCATCCCCGAAAACGTTTACCACAACTTTTCATGCACTCAGAGAATCTGGTTCACATCCAAGTGTTCATATTCAGTACGAATGGGTAAGTCAGCAGAGTGTTGTAGAAGAAGAGAATATCCTTGCTATGGCCGAGCGTAATCCCAGTGTTAGTACATGACCGATATGCACGCCTTTAGTGATTCCCAATACCAGGGTATGGAGAACATTAAACAAGAACCTGTTGTATCCATACCATCTACAGCATGTTCAACATTTGGAGCCAATACTTTTTTCCTAGAAATAACCCAAGGAACATCCTCTATTAGTGCCGGGAGAACTTCATGAAACACTATATTTAAATTACGTTAATTGACAATTTTTGACATATGAGTGATAATAGATGACGTATGGTAAAGAATGAACTCTCATGACAGGATTATCTGGCCATAATAACAGGCACAGATAACTGGTTCGATCATAGCAATCTTTTGGTTAAGAGCTCAGTTAGGCCCACCCAGTTATTGTAACTTAACTGCTATTGGCTACTCTAACCTGGATGTTCAATCATAGGCCTGAATATTGTACTAAATTAAGTTCTCAATGCTCAATTCTATAAGCAAATTTATTTCTACGCAATTTTCTTAATGCTGCTTTATGTTCAGCAGAATCTAAAACATTTTTTTTATAAACGCCGAAATATTCTACAAAATGATTTATTTTTCCAGGAGTACCACAATGCGAAGAACTGGAGTCATAATAACGGTTCAGGACATTATAAACCTTTTTACAATAACGGTAACAGGCATAGGCGTAATTTTCACCATAAAAATTATCACAAAAACTATCGGTACCGACAGTGATCGAATACGCGTGGATATTTTTTTAGGAAATTTAAATGTAAATTTGTGTACATTTCATGAATTATTACTTTTGACGCGTAATACTTTGTGGAATTAATATTTACGTTCTTTAAAGAAACTAACTTCCTGATTTCAACATTTTAATAATTGTAAGCTGAATGTTACTGTTTTAAACTTAGACTTAGTTTCATTTTATATATGAAGTATATTAGAAAATGGTTATTTATTATTTCTGTTTCCTCAGCTTTTTTGTCGATATGCATTTACTGTATTGTAACTTGTCTGTATTATATTTTTACTTTTCCTTATTCATTGTACATAGAATTAATCAATTATTGATAAGAACAATACACTTTTACCTTAAGACTAAATAAAATTGTCTTTTTTTAAAGTTTGTTTTCATATTTTTTAATGGCTCGTATTTAACCCATTACCAAAATTATATCTAAAATATTACCAAAAAATTCCATTTACTTACCAAACAAATAGAATGATCATCAAATTGCGATCACTAAGTATGTTGAAATTACACCTATACTTATTGCTTCTAATAATAATTGAAATTTGAATTATATTGTGAAGTATAACAAAATAATTCTTAACTGAGGTAATACAGGGTGATTCAGAACTTATCCGAAAATCTTTGAGGATATGTGCACCCTCAAATAAGAAGTCGATATCACCAAAAAAATTATAATAAAAGTCTAATAGTGTAAAAAATGTTTAAAGTTCTAACAGTATAAATGAGTATATATCTGAGCAACTGTACTTCAATGGCATTTGATATTCAGAAAAAGTAAACAAGTTTTGGTGCCTGGACTGTGTGTCAACATGCCTGCCTGGCGAATAGGGCTGGAGTGGGGATATGCTCTCTAGGTAGTAAACGAACAAGGTCAGTAGCGTTGTTTTATTTAACATGGGAGTGTAAATCTTTCAAATTTTCAAAATCGTGATCGTGTACAGCAATGCTGAGCTAATGCACATGATTCATATTTTTGTATGGTGACGTTAGACAAAATGCTTTGGCAACTTCGCGCTTGTATGCGTATCGATTTCCCGATCGACACATGCTAAATCATGATAGTTTTACAGCAGTGGTGCAATGTGGATGTGATACTGGTAATTTACATGGACAACATATTTTAGCTGAAAAGCAAGTGTTGAATGTGGTCTGTGAAAATATGTGAATAAGTACAAGGCAGATTGCTAGATAGGTACAAAGCTCAATTATACCCATATCACATCCAGTGTGTTTAAGCACTGTTACCAGCGGATTATCATCACGAGTTAGGTTTTGTGAGTGGTTCTTGCAAGAAAATGTGCTGAAAATCCCTATTTTAACTGATGACGTACTAGTTACAGATGAAACTTTATTTACTTGTAATGGAATATAAAAACTCACCATACACACATTTGGGAACTCTAAAATCTACACCCTATTGAACAGGACCACTTCCAACGCCAGTTTGCATTGTCACTCCATTACGTAGACCAAATTCCAAGGGTGTGCAATTAAATATTTTTAAATAGTTTTTAGAATGCGTATTTAAATTTTTTGCAATTACCATATTTGTACACGTATGTTAAACATTCCCAATTTTTTTTTCAGCTAAGTTATGAATCACTGTATAAATAGCTGTCTACCGTATAGTTTATTCCAAAATCTAAATAATACTTTATTGATCAATATATATTGCTCATTTACAATATATAATTGCTAAAATTAAAAACACTATGTATGCCTTTTTTCACAAATATGAATACAGGCTACTTTGCAAGTCCCTACAATAATTATAGGAGCTGATACTTGATTTTGAGTTGATTGAAAAAAACATACCTATATAGCTGGGATTGTAACAAACATACCTATAAGCCAAGTGTTACAATATTTGTGATAATTAATTTTTTAATATTTTTTAATTTAACCGTGCTTTTCTACAATTAATGAAGTGTAGAAGAAAAACAAACCTTTTTATAACAAATATTTCTATACTTTTATGGTTATTTAAATTACTTAACAAATAAAATCCAAAGTGGCTTCGTTGCTTACCTAGAACTTCATAAACATGGTTTTTCTTTGTAAAAGCGAAGAGTCAAATTTAAATGTGGATTTTATTTAAACCTTCGTGTGTAGGTATATTCAGATAATATTAAAAACTTACCTAAGCAAATGCTCCTTTAGTTCTTAGAAAGAGTTTCTTGATAAACGTTCTAAAAATTAATCTTAATATGTTTAAGTATGCAAGGCCAAAACAGGACAGCCGTTTAGTATGTAATAAAAATGGTTGATAAAAATCATGATTTGTATAAAAAAAAAATCAAAAATCACGATTTTTATTTATTTTTTAACATAAACACAACTACCACAACTAATAATTAACATTAACAATGTATCTAGTACTTATATTGACAGAGATAGTTTTTGTTTAAACTTATAATAGGAATATCTAAATTGTGTACCTTGTATCTTTCTATAATTGTAAAATCTAAACTAGAGCATATATGAAAATTTCTGTCAGAAATTGAAAATTCGCCTGCCTTTCACGAATAAATTCCTAAAAACACAAAACCCTTGAACTGGTGAAAATCCCAAAGAAACACATATTGATATTATTGACAAATTATGCCTGATTATCAAGCAATTATTTTCTACTGCAAGCTAGTTCAGCCTCAGGTTGAGAGAATATTTTCGACATTTAGCTTGATTTATTCTATGATTCGAAATCGTTTAGGAACAGAAACAGCAGCTAAATCAGTTTTTAGTTCTGTTTAATTTGTTTCCTTTATGTTTCTGTTTTTAAGTAGGCAACTATTTTATAATTCACATTTAAGGCACCTTTTGTTTTACACATGTAACCTAACTGTTCTTTTCTTCTTTTTATTTGAATTTTCTGAAGTTTGATTTACTGATTATTGGCTTTACACAACTTGATTTAAATCATGATTTAAATTTAAAAAATCAGTTGATTTAAATCACGATTAAATCAAATTAATTTATATCGTCGCAATCTGGTTAAATCATTTAAATAATCCATTCTTAATAAAAAAAAATATAGAAATATTTGTTATAAAAAGGTTTGTTTTTCTTCTACACTTCAATAATTGTAGAAAAGCACGGTTAAATTAAAAAAATAATTATCACAAATATTGTAACACTTGGTATATCGGAATGTTTGCTTAAATTGACTCAAAATCATGTATTTTATCACCTCCTAAAATTATTTTAACGATTTGTAAGACACCCTGTATATTCATATATTTTGAGTCAAACAATTAGTATTTTTTTATACTGTGACTTTAGGAAGATATTGTTTATTATTTAGAAAATATCATTTGATGATCATTCTACCGATTCAAATATATTTAATGCTTGCAGGGCTGCAATATTTTGGTTCACTGATATTTATTACTAAAATGCATTATTTTATGGGGCTATTATATTTGGTATCAATTTTATTTATTTAGTAATGTTACTTTTTTATGGTTAGACCTATATAGGGTCAAATATTTTATTTGGTGATCATTAAAAAAAGTCTAAATGCCATATTACAATGCAACTTGTAAATTATCTTTAAGGAATAAATATGTGCAGACCCACATAAGTATACTCAAGCACAACCGCAGAATATTGGCAAATTACAAATGTTTTCCCATTGGAATTTTTGAAAATGTCAAAATTGTTTTTATTTCTTGTTGTATTAGTTTTTAAATGAAATTGGTCTATTTACAAATGATAGTAATAGTCATGTCTTTCAATATGTGTGGATGAGTAAGGGAAATCTTGCCCCCTCCCAGGCTTTTGAAAAATGGAAATAATCGTATTTTTGATTTGAGTTACTTTCACGTTTTTGTATTTACTCCTACACCCTTTGGAAAATCTGCCTTCAAATAAAAAAAAATATTCTTTCATATTTAGAGTTTTTTCACACGGACCACTATGCAACGCTGCTGAGTGGAGCCAGTAATTTATGGTTGACGTTTCGGTGGGAGTCGGCGACTAAACGCCACCGTGGCACTGCTACATCTGTGGCCGCGCCCGTGTGAATAAGTCTATATAAAATAATGTTTCTTTAAAACGGACCACCCTACGGCGCTTCTGAGAAGCGCTGCACGGTGGCCCGTATGAAAAGGCTCTTAGATGGAATAAATACTGTAGTCTGAAAGACGTAAGATTTATTTCAATAAATATGCATCATTAGTAATTGTTAATAACTTTAAACAATATATATATATTTATAATTCAGTACAATATCTTACAACATAAATTTAAACATCATCTGACTCAATTTGTGGTTCTTCAAGTTCTTCATCTTGTTGACTCTGAGTTTCATTAACATCTGAAATTGCATGAAGATTATACTTTTTAAATTTAATAAAATTTGGAACAATGCCTATCAAAGCAATTCCTTTAATAACTTCGATTACGATCGATACTTCTGCGTCTTTAAGGTCGACTTTATGGTCAGATCTGATTAGAAAAACTGCATCTGCAACGACTTTAATTACGTCATCTCTTTTTAAATTATTGTTGTTCCTGTGGTTGTAGACAATAGAAAAAGTTTTGCTACCCTCTGAGAAATATTTCGTAGCAATTCCTCTAAAGGCGTTTTCTATATCTTTTACATATGCCTTGCATGTTACCTCAATAGGTACTAATCGAAGTAAAAATTTAGTCTGTTTATTCTTTGTTTCTGCTATATCTGATATAATTTTCTCTGCCAATTGAACAGGATTCTCTAACGTAGTTTTTATAAAAATCATATTTTTAGCTCCCGATTCAACAACTTGGAATCTGTTTTTCGTATTGGAAGTTAACTCTAACAATTCTTTTCTCAATTCATCTCCAATATCTACATCATCTTCGCTATTGGTTTCTTCAACTTTTGGAGAAGGTGGATATAATAGATCTGCATATTTATTTAGTAAGTTATATGATTCTTTGACGCAATCTTTTTCTCTGTTATTGCAACTACATATAAAACCTTTCAAATTTACTTCTAACGATGGGCGTTTGTGCTTTTTAAACTGAAACTTTTGTTTATATTTAGATTTCTGAATATTACTCATTACTATTAATTATATACACAGACTATTGAAGGTTTAATTAGTTATGATTATTTTGTTTTGTTTATATTCAGAGATAACAGATAACCTCATTCCTACCATCCCTACCATAGATAGACTTAATTAAGAGCACAGATCACAAAATATAAAGAAGACCATAGATTACAGGAAGCAGGAAAAATCACTGAAATGTACGATATGGAATCAAAAGGAGGCACATGAAACTCATCAAAAACATACTTCATTGGTTATGTATGTGGGTGCGAGAGAGACAACCATATGCACGTACGATATAAATTGTGTTCTTAATTTCCCATTATTTTATTTATAAACACGTCATTGGCGTACAGTGTGGTTTCTTCTTTTATCTTGTATCTCGTTAGTGTTATTCTTTGTGTATTTTTGAGGGTGTTATTGTTGGAACAAGTCATGTTTTATAAGGGATTGTAAAATTAACCAGCATATAGCACGAAATAATTATCCATATCCAGAATTCAATTTCATTTCAATTCACAATCAGCTAAGCCCCTACTGCTCCGCCATTGCTAGAGGCACAAAACAAAATATGGCGCTGAACATGAATAATCCATTCGCGCAGCTTCTAGCGCATTCCAGTCATCATAATATAAAATTACATTTGTGAAAAAATGTAAAATATTTGGACACAAAACTCTGTGTGAAGTGTTGGAATAGTATCAGTGCCGTTATATTTTCATGTTTTAAAATAGTAGATAAAAAAATACGTATATTTTTGCAAACATAATTAAATAAGTAGGTTGTATTAAAAGATAAAGTTAAAGATTATTACAGTGTTAATATCAAATGTCAAATTCTGACCTTTATGACCTGATTATACTTTCCAAATACTAACATTGGAGTTACCAAAGTACAGCACATTACAGACAAGTGTATTACAAAGGCGATGCGATTTAGTAGACGATGATGGGAGGCACGACAAAGTAATGGCTCCATTCACCCGGTGCAAACAGTTGACGAGCAGTTTACCGTTACGATGGATACGATAATCTGTTACAGTCCGCCTCCTTTGATGTGGAAGTCCCAGATTTTGTTTTTTTAGACAACTGCGTATTTAGCCACAGTTTATACAGTTCGCCGAGTGAAGGTTCCAGAGGTTGTGGCTAAATCCGCAATAAACACCAATGAAATTCATTTGTACACAACGAAGTGGGAAAAAATCTATTTCTTGACAAATCGCCGTGCCCCTTGAGCACGCGAATGTGCGCGGCTAAATGCGCAGTCGTTTAAAAAAAACGAAATCTGGGACCTCGACATCAAAGGAGCCACACCCTCTGGAACCTTCACTCGACGAACTCTATAAACTGTGGTATAGACTGTGATTTAGCTGTTCGCATTTGCGAACACGAGAAGCACGGTGGTTTGTCAAGAGACAGATTGTGTCCCACTTCGTCGTGTACAAATGAAATTTGTTGGTGTTCATTGCGCATTTAGCCGTAACAGGTGAAACCACAGAATATGCTGGAACCTTCACTCGTAGCACTATATTAATAAATTGTGGTTAGGGTTTCGGGCATCGTCGGTTAAATCGCAGCAGCTGTGTATTTTCTAGTATGTTCTATTGTCCGTTTGCAGTAACCACAGTATACTAAGCAGCTTAGTATACTGTGGCAGTAACCACACCTCGCGTGGCAGCACAG
Organism: Monochamus alternatus; assembly: GCA_037114965.1. Classification (NCBI taxonomy): domain Eukaryota; kingdom Metazoa; phylum Arthropoda; class Insecta; order Coleoptera; family Cerambycidae; genus Monochamus; species Monochamus alternatus. The sequence continues at coordinate 115,281,460 of CM073426.1, forward strand.
TACAGCACAAATGACGTTGTGGGACATAGTCGTCAATTGTTTCCCAGATAACAAAAATAGTTGGATAAGCACTTAATAAGCACACTCTTTCAGGCAATTAATGTGTCGGAGAAGTACTTCCAATTATTGCTAAAAAAGCGCACCGGTGTCCAGCTGGCCAGATGCCGGCCATCAGATGCTTATACTGCGATTATAAGTATTTTAGTACTGCTTAATAAACACTTCATTTATTTAACAAGCAAGTGTCAAATTAATGCTTATAAAGTATTCATCTAAGATGAAGGGAGAGTACTTTATTTTAATCTATGGATTAATCTTTTCAAGTAGGGCACAAGCACCTGTAAAACAATTGAATTTTAATTTTTCATATTTCACATAACCCCTTCTATTCTCCTTCCATAACTACTTCTTAATCTTGTAAATTAGGGTCTAAATTAGGAGAAAATATTATGACTAAATAGCAGGGTACTATTTACATATTAAACATTCATATTAAAAATATTCGATATGTTCCGTTTACAATATACTTTGGAAACGGCAAATTACAAAACTATAGCAATTTTATTTAAATTTAATATCTACAGGGTTCATGACATTAATTTTCAATAAAAAAAATTATGTCCCTCAAAACAAATAACGGCTTTATAGATATTATAGAAAAATAGGGGAAAAAATTATAGAAAACTTGTTTTTTAAATTTTTTTTAAACATTCGTTTCCAATTTAAAAGATACAAATTTTAATCACGAAACAAAAATTAATGGAAAATATTTAATTTTACCATTTCACATGAAAATTTATTAAAAGTACTGAAATAAAGGTCGACTTTAAAATATAAATAAAATTGATTTTATAAATTCAGTTTATATATTATTTTGAAAAAAATTGCTGTTCTGTTGGCTCCTATAACCTGTAACTTCAATTATAATCAATATTCACATCAGTATACTTACTTTGGAAGAGATTGATTCTTCACAATCTATCGATTATTGAAATTTAATTAAACACAATTCTGCTAAACTGCAATTCCCAAAATAAAAAACTAAGTAACATTTTTAAATAAATATATTTTATTAAAATAAAAATTTATTATAAAAAAAAATAAAAAGGTTTCCAAAGTTATTAAACAAAAAAAAAAAAAACATCTTTTTATTTGTCCGTTCTTGTCCCTCGTCCACCCTCCCTGTCATTTGCATTTCTTAGCCACAGTTTAATAATATCTTCAACCTGTTGTTGCGTAGCTCCTTTTGAAAATGGGTTTTTTCTAACTGCAACTAAAAGTTAATAAATTATAAAAATGTTTAAATACAAAAATGTAAGTAATATCTCTGTACAAGGTGGACAAATTTGGATATTTTTAGAGGCTCTTGTTAACTATACGAGGTAAAATGAGATAGATATAGATCTATATTTTCAAAAAAATATTATACATGATAATTATCTATTTCGGTTTTTGAGATATTGCATCTTTATTATTAAAACGCAATATTACCATAGTAACTTCATGACTTATTACAAGTCATGAAGCATGCATCGTTTTGAAGAATATGACTTTTTTAATAAAAATGCAATTTTTAACAAATTGACAATTATTTTTTTAAACTTGAAGTTGAAAAATATAACTGTCATATCTAAAAAAACATAAAAGATAAGTATCATGTACAAATATATTTTTGAAAAGCTCTTTTGATGGCCTTTCCAACGGTTGAATTGAACTTTTGAACATACAAAATAATATTTAAGAGTTCATATAACTTTTATTCTTTTACTTCTTTCGTATCTTGAATAATAAAGAAGAAAAATGGGGAGACGATTATTTTCGTGTGACTGCCCTGTACATGAATATATTTTAAACACTTACCAAGGATTAAATTTATTACATTTTTAAGTACACTAAAGTTATTTTTATTATTTCGCCCAGTCCAATTGTAACTTATGGCAAGATTATTTGAAACCATCCTGTGTAGGATTCTTCTTATTGTGTCAATTGTATCTTTTCCCCCAACAGTTTGAAGCGTCACACACTAAAAAATTAAAACAGTTTTGTATTCTTAAAAATATTAATAATAGGTACACTGAAAAATAAATCAAGTCTTAATAAAACCTACAAAATAATTAAGACGATAAAGGAGTAACAGTCAATAAATACTGAAAAAATTATTAAACTTACAAAATAACAAAAAGTACACTCACCAGTGACTGAAATTTCTCATCACTTGTTAAAGAATCATTCAATTGCTCCAACTCTTCTTTTGAGCAGCAAGGCTGTATAGGTGTTAATGTTCTTGATGTTGCGCTATCAGTTACACCTTGTGCCAACATTAAAAACTTTATGTCTTCACCAATACTTTCGATTTTGCCCATTAGGTTAATGAGTATATCTGAAATTTGAGTAAATCATATATAAACAGATGTAGATATTTTAAAAGCTAGCTAATAATAAGATTTTTCTTTTCATGTGAACATGCAGTTAAAAATCGAAACATAAATCGACAGATAAAATAAAACAAAGAAATGAGCCTGGAAAGGGTACCATAGGAAAAAATTTCACATTTTTACATACTTGATTTTACAGGACTAATCCTGTAAATTTTTTTATTACAGTACTCAATACCGAAAAAGGTATTTTCCGGACTAAAATCAAGTGTATAAAAGTATCTTTTACGATACAGTATGAAATAAAAAGTTGCACGTCACACGTCCGGTAAACTTTTTCCAGTACTCGTTTAGAAATTCCAAATTCGGCTAATCGCCTTTCCGGAAACATCTTACTCGTACTATAAAAATGTATTTGCCAGATATTAACATAAATAACTACTTATTTTTATCTTATATCTGAAACTAGTGAACCAAATATCAACTTAATTTATCAGTCCTGGATATTATGCCTCTAAGAGGACTTTGGGCATGCAGTATTATTCTCATTAAAAAAAATTACCTTCATTTTTTTTACATCCTGAGCAAATATAAGTTGTTTTCCCTGAACTATTTCCAACAGAAATAGCAGATGCAGGACATGAACTGACACTCTCAGGTCTCCTCACTTCTTCAATAATATTATTCTGTATATTATATGCTTGAGATTCCAAATTTGAATAATTTTTTCCCTTTTGAGAGGGTACATTAAATGTTTTCACAGGAATAACTTTAGGTGCAGGTGGTATATTTTCATAAGAATCTGACGAATCATTATCAATATGAAAATCTTCGTAATGTGGATTTTTTTTGGATCGTCTCCGATGAGTGCTTTGAGTACAGTCATCTGGATCAGATTGGCTTACACTAGATTGTATTTCTAACATCTTCATTTTATCACAGGCACGGGTATAAACTCCTACAAATAATTATCATAAATTATCGTTTTTTCATAGTAAATAACATTTAGTGTTCAATAAAAAATGAATTAAAAACTAAGTGTTTAACTAATGTAACATTTATACCTCGATTTATATACGATTCATAATTACTACTTATTTAATTAATTTAAAAAATTATTTGAGATATTGCCTATTTGACAGTAAAAGTGTTATATTAGTTGCTTTCCTTTTGCAAACAACTGAGTCTGAGTTTGATGTGATGTGAGTATACTCACTTCAGTTAATTGATGTCATACTAAATGAGTATAAAGTGAATAAATTGATCAACCCTTCGACCTAGTGCAGATGAGTAGGGGTAATAAAATCTCAGTTGATGCTCATTTTAAGAACTAAAAGGAATGGACCATTAACTGAGCAGTGATGTCACATATGAGAATAAAGTGAATTTTGTTGCAAAAGGGAAGCAATTAAGTGTTATCTTTTAGTTATTTCCAAAATAAAATAACATATAATAGACATTGCTTACTTGATCTATACTTTATATTTATTGGACATCTACTGCATTTCTCTAAATCAATTTCTGTGTGTTCTACTACTAATTTGCTAAGTTTAGCTTTATTTATATATTGAGGCCAATAACAATAATAATTATCAGAGCCATTATCAGTAACAATCCATGTGCTGGATACAACAGCCATTGCAAGTTGACCACAATCTTCTTCTTCCTTAAATTCTACCACAATATATTCTCTGAAATATAAGGAAAACGAATAGGTACGTACCTACCTACATACATACCTACAGAAAATACAATCCATAAAATAAAAATATATATTTTTCATAAATCAAAATATAATTATTGCAAATATATATTGCATGTAGTTGTATAATAAGTATTCCGACAAACAAATAAAACCTCACTAAAAGTTACTAATAATAATTTCTTACCAATTAAATAAGTTAATGTTCATAACCCATATTTAATCCATAACATGCAATAAAGGAAAGCAAATAGAAGTACCATCAGGAGTAGATATTAAAACGCCTTTGTGTAAAATATTGTCAGTTTCATACATCACTTGAAAATGTTCATTAATGCTCACTTCATATTTACCAAGCAATGTGCTGGATGTAGGATAATCTAGTAATGACTTGATAATATTTAGTTGGTAACCAACAATAAAAATGCTACCTTTATAATCACTGAAGAGAATAATTTTTAAAATATCTCCATTTTTCAGAAAAACGCAATTATTTCCTAATTTATTAGAAAAAAAGTAAGTTTTAAAATATAATTTAGAATAAAAATCATGATTTGCAACTTTTGATATAATATCTTCACACATTATCATAGTCAATCCTTGAGAATATTCAATGCTGTCTAATACATAAAAAGCACCTCTGTTGGAAATACTGTGTTCGGCATCTCCTAATTCTTGGTATCTACGTACAACCTGCTCCAAAGGTAAATTTGGTTTTCGTAACATTTTCTTTAAACTTCCCAAAAAATTTTCAAATGCAAAACAATTTATTTTGCCAAGAGAACCAAATACTCTTGCATCACTTGGAAGGTGAATTAAACTGTGTGTGTTGTAGATACAAAATTCCTTTCCATAAATTTTTATCGAGTGCTTAATAAATAAGGAGAGAAGATCTTCAGCATACTTGTTATAATTTTTGTTAAGATCTTCATTTATTAAAATAGATATTCCATAAGATAAAAGCATAAAATTGCAAAATAAATAATTAGGAATAACATTTCGAAGGACAATTGGCCCTACATACAATAAAAACTGTCTAAATTCCGTTGCTTTCCAATTTTCCAGATCTGAAAATGTTCTAGGTTTTCTGTTGAAATCTACAGGCCAAAATGATCTTAATCGTAAAATGTTTATATTTATTTCATGTATTTTTTTGATACCGTAAGCTCTACCTTTATCTCTCCAAATAAATAATATTTTACGAACAATTCCTAAACATACAGAATGCATATAATCATTTGGAAAATCATTAATCATATCTATAGGTAAGCGTTCAAGTGGAGACGGATGAGCTCTGTGGTGATTTAAACTTTCTTTGTTCCTAAATAATTCATCTGTACGTAACTCTGCTAAAACATTACAAAATGTCATACGATGATTAATGTATTCGCCTCTAACTAAACATCTGTCACATCCCTCGTAACTGTTATGATTCTTTACACTTTTTATAAAGCATCTTGCAGGTGTGTCACAACAGAATGCTTTTACATTTACTTCAATATGTTTATTTTTTACAGTAAAACCAAATTCCATAATTATTTTTAGTTCATCTATAAACTTATGAAAGTAATAATCTAGAGGAGGCTTTTTTTCACCTAAAAACAGTGCAACTATAAATGGTCGCTCAGATTTAAAATGATCAACTCTGCACAAAATAGGCCAAAATTGTTGCTTCGTGCTTTTATGTAATGGAAGCCCATCTACGTTAAAATATAAATTTATTTCCTTGCAATTATTTCCAAAATCAATTTTTGATAATCCATTTTTTAAACCAAAATAATAAAACTTTCCGTTGTCAAATGTTTCTATTTCACTAGACTTTGGCGTTTGATATAAAGTTCTAGCATCCTTTGGCAAATTTTTATAACAACATCCTTCGTCTTTAAGCCACTTGAGTAACTCTGACATAGCAACATGAGATATTTTATTTTTTTTTCCCCAATTTCTCAAAAAAGTAAGCGAATCAATTGAACTTTTACTTGCTTTTTCTAAGCTTATTTCTTTTTGTTGAAGTGAATTTACGTTAAATGGAGACCGTACAAAGCAATATTCTGATTCAGTCGTTGAATTTGTTGGGATGGAAACAGAGTACTCATTTTCGTCCAACTTTTCAGGAATCTGTACCTGAGACATCTTTATTTGGTTTGCCCAAGAAAAATGAGAACTCGTCGGCTCCTCAATATTTATATTAGATGGTTCAGAAATTATAGGACCTTTATTATTTCTATTAGAAGTATTACATTCTAAGTCAATCAAGTTCATGTTTTGTAAAACTTTTTTTTTCACTAATCGTCTTTTCTGTTTTTCACTTCTACGTCTACAAATCGTGCGATTCATGTTTTAATTTAAGTTAGAACACCACACTCTACAACGTAAACTAAGACTAATGACTAATGACATACTTAAGATCTAACTAGAATAAACAATTTTTCCATTAGTTTTCTACAAAAGCAACAAAATAAAAACAATGATTACTTACCCATCATTTATTTGCGACATTATTAATCACTTTATAACTAATAAACGAATGGAGAAAGGAGGACAAATGTGAACAAATGCACAGATTATAAAACATATATTATTTTATCTACGCCTTTGCGGCTCATAAAGACTGACAAGGAAATGACGATTGACGACAGTGTCACAGTTCTACCAAAACACAAATTTGCATATTGTAAACTGTTATTGAATAAATGATAAATGTTCCTATTCCCCACCTAACCTGATTTTTTTGAGCGCTTGTCCAATAATAATTCAATGTAATACAAAGGCATTCAAAATTCCGCTAAACATAACTGCTTCTAAAATACAAATTTTGCAGTTGTGAAAATTGTCAGTAAAAATTCACGGATCCTAGTAGTTTTGAAACGACTATAAAACGCATTACTTGAAGTACTTAAATTTCAATAGTCGGCCTTAACTTTTCGAGCATATCAGTGTTAGCTGGGTTTCATCACTAAATCGTCATAATAAATCTAGTAAAACACAAATAATAACACGGGACTCAGGAGTACTTCTAAAATACAAATAAAAGACACAATTTATTAGCAAGTGGTATTTGACATTTTTGTTACTTACCACTGACGCCACTGGCGAATTGTGGGCTGGCGGAGTGAACCATAGAATTTATATAGATCAAGATTAGGCAGAGGCAATCAGCTTTGTCTAGGGACTTTGGTGTTCACCACAAGTGTTGTGTTAACTATGGTTATAACATAGATTAAATATTTATATGGTTATTCTTGGTTATGGTACTTATGGTGTTATGGTTCATTCTTTTATGTTTTGCAGTGTTCACTGTTCAGACATTTTGCTTTTGTGACATTTGTCAAATTTTCTTAATTTCGAAGAAATTAAAAAAAAATTGTTATGGGTGTAAAATAAAAAATGGGATTTGAGCTTAATAGATTTCAAGGGGAAGTAGATGAAGAACTAGTATGCCCAATATGTTCCGGAGTTTTGGAAGACCCCTTGCAAGTATGCATGTTTTAATTAGTAATTATTCTTATTTTTCATTTATAACGTTTGTAGGCTCCAGTGTGTGAACACGCATTTTGCAAGTCTTGTATAACAGAATGGATATCCAGACAACCCACTTGCCCTGTAGACAGACAAAATGTAACTTCACCGCAATTGAGACAAGTTCCAAGGATACTAAGGAATTTACTATCCCGGTATAAAAATCTTGCATATTAATTAATACCTATTTACCGAAAAAATATGTTATACTAGGTTTTATTAAAAAATCTTTAATTCATCATAAAAGAATATTTGGACACACTCAAGCAATTTATTTACATTTATATCCATTACTAATGAAGCAAAAGTGTATTTCCACTTTCTTACAGAATTAGAAATGGATTTACCTAACAATAAGTATTGTTATATTGTCTGAAATTATTTGCTTGTGGCATTGTTTATTTGGTTTTATATTAAGTTGGAAATGGTTTGAAACTATCAGAAATATTCGGCCAGTTAAGTTGAGAACGAGTTACCTGTGAATTTAACGCAGTAAGTAGTTGGACAAACATTTCTGATAGTTTCAAACCATTTCCAACTGCTACAGGAACAGACCTATTATGAGGTATTTATTTTACTGAACATGAACAATGTTCAAATTATACAAAAATATTTTAATAAATACCAACTGATACTGCTGCAAGTAGATTTGTTTATTCAATTACTTTAGCGCGAAAAACAATCGTAATTATTAAATAATCTAATTTTATATCTTTGCTTCAGATAAAAACAGTAATTCTTATATTTTAGACTGTGCATAAGTTGTGATAATGCTCAGTATGGATGTACTCGTATATTAAAATTAGACTCCTTAGCCTCGCATTTAGAAGAATGTGAACATAATCCTAAAAGACCACTACCATGTGAACAGGGTTGTGGTCTTATTATTCCTAAGGATGAACTTAAGGATCACAACTGTGTGAAGGAACTTAGAGCCCTCATTCATACCCAACAGCAAAAGATGACTGAATTTCAGCAAGAGCTCACTGAACAGAGATTTCTAATAGCAGAACAAAGACGAGAAATGCAGTTATTAAAGGTAATTGCAACAGACTGTGTTAATTTCAAAGTACCAGTAATTTATGTTTCATTACAGGATTTTATGAGAGCGATGAGAATATCAAATCCTTCCATGAGAGCAATAGCAGATGCAATGGAGAGAGATGAAGTACTTCGTTGGAGCAATTCTCTTCAACGTGCCAGAGTCACCAGATGGGGAGGGATGATTTCAACCCCTGATGAAATTCTGCAGGTACAGATATTTTATTTAATTTGATTGCTGAAGATAAATATTTTCACTGACCAAAACTGTCACTCGACATTATTGTTTTTCTCATTATTGATTGCTTATTAGTTTAGTGGTGTTGCTTGTGAAATTCTCATATTTAGGTCATTATTTATAATTATTGTTTTTTAAGACTGTAATGCGGTGCCACTGTATATACAAGTATTATTATGTTTATAGTAGTACCAAAATTCATATATACCTAGTTATCTACTGCCAATGTATAAATCTACAATGCAGTGCAGACCTGCCATCTGTGTAGAATAAGTTAAATTTTAAGTCGGCGCATAATATATTCTAGATGGCAGGCGAATTAATTCTCTTGATTTGAATCTCATTCATACACAGAAAGTGTACAGCATGAATGGATTGGTTCACTCCCCACTACGCGCCTAAATTGCTCTTCAGTCCATTTTGACAGTTTGATACACGGTGTCCAGTTTAAGTGTTATACGAGTACGCCCGATAAGTTTAATATAAACTCAATTAAGTGTCTTAATGAATAGTGATTATGGTTTCCCTGTATTTTTGGTTGTAAACGTAATATGCAGAATTATAATGTCTGATATTTTATTTGCCATAACACCAGAATGGTAAAAGATTAAATTTGTTAAAGACAAAAATAATATAATATTACATCAATAATTGTAACAAACTGATTACCAAAATTTAGCTAATGTTAACTTGTTTTTAAGATAAAAACTATGTACAATCGTTTGCAATAATAATGACACTCTTTAAAATGAATTTTGCGATTTCAACTTTTAACATTAGTTCTTAGTTATTTCACTCACCAACAGAGATTTAGGGAACTTTCTACTCAGAACTTCCATAAGTTCAAAAATTGTTTTGAGGGAGTGTCATTATTCTTGTAAAAGCATGTACATAAAATTGTATACAAAATATTTCAGGGAGGTATTGTGCTTTACAGAAAACATACCTATGTTTAATTATTTTGAGAAGTCATTCTCGATAAAAAATGTTACTAACCAACTATAATATCTTCCTATCTATTTATTGTCATTTATGAACAAAAGGAATTAAATGGAAGAAAGGTCTAACATGATATTGAAAAAAGATTGAATTTTAGCACATAATGGAATTTTTATTAAGAATTCATTTTCTAATAATATTGTACTGATGGGAATACAGTTATTAATTTTTGAAAATAGGTAATTGAATATATATTTTTTCCTCTTTGAGAAGTAGTTCGGAACACACTGTACTTACACGAGACATTAAATTGAAAATTATTATGAAGGTCTCAAGGTATTATACGCATGCCATTCAGTCTATTTGACAATACGAAAAACAAATGAACACCAGAAAAAAAGGTCAGAGAAGAGGGAAGCTAATCGAAACACTTATAAAAATATTACAGATGGAGAAAAAATATTAGGTATCAGTTCAAATTGGATGCGGGCCCTAAATTAATTAATATTTTAAAGAATATTATAATTATATTTTCGGACAAACCATGTATTGTAAACTTAATTTAGTACCTACCTGAACGAAAAATCCATTCACATGCTAATTTCTGGTGTGTGGAAATCTCTAATAATAATATTTAATGTCTGGAAATATGCGACATGTTTTAAGTATTGTCTTTTAAAAAATCTAGGTAACTAGGTATATATGAACTTTGTTAGTATCGTCACTACCAAGACATTTCTACTCATAAGTAAATTGTAGGTAGCAGAATTAGTACTTTAAAGGTCGTCACTCATTTAACAGCACAGCTCATGGATGCCATGCACTTTTGCATTTTTGTGTATGATCAAATATAAATGTGCCCACTTAACAGCAGCGGTTCATTGACCACTGATTATTACCAGCAGGGTAACGATGGAATATATTTGCTAGAATGTTTCGCTAGTCAAGTGACGTCGATGTGCGTGAAGCACATTTTGAAACATCATGTTTATCGAGATATTTCTCTCTCCTAATTAAATATAGCTATCATAGCAGCAATCTTCGATATGAACAGCTCAAATGAGCTAGTGCAGTTATCGGTACTTTATATAGGGTGATTCAGTCATAATGTCATTAATTTTAAAGGAAGATAGGAAAAAGTGAGTATGATACGAATATGCGATTTAAGGATGCCGTATTCTCGAAATAGTGTTTTCTACAAATACATGTAATTTTAGACATTTAAACACTGAATTATATAGAGTTTAGCAAATAACAAGAATGTTATCTCATGCCACCTGTGAATATTCAAAGGTACCGAAGTAAAATCAATATATAACGTCAGAAAGCGATCTATCAAGCAAATTTTTAGGTACTGAAATCTCAAAATACGTATTTTTTTTTTAAATTCAACTATAGATGTAAACATTGTTATAACATATACTTACATAGTTCTGCGTATAAGATTGTTCACTTTTGTTTATAATTATGTGAAAATAATTGTTAAAATGTGGGGTAGAATAGCGAAATAATATAATAATAATAATAATAATATCTCTACCCCTCATTCTAATCACAAGGATTAGCCCAGAAGTCGGAGACTTGTGCGGGAGAGGAGGCGGCATATTATTATTAAGCAGGCCGCATTTGCGCCCAGGAACGACTTACGTTGGTAGGGAAACCTGGAAAACTTCATTAATTAAGGGGGTAGTCAAATATCAACCGGTATCAATCTCTCACATTGACCCAAGCCAACATTTTTCCACCCTACCATACCCACAGAGAGGGTGCCAATCCTCTCCACAAATATAGCTTATATACGGTCTACCGGCAGCTGGGCGCGAACCAACACCAATCTAGTCACCTCGATTCAAGTACTGACGCCTTAAACCACGCGACCACTGACCGACCCAATAATGTGTGTCATACAAATGCATTTTAAAAGTTATTACATTATTTGATGAGAGTTTAAATAGTAAAAGTTAATAAGCAAAACATCAGTAATTTTATTTTTGATATTTCTTTTGCTCTATATGTTTTATTTTTTGAGATTCCAGTACCTAAAAAACACCACAAATCATTTTACGACACGAAATACGGCGACCTTAAAAAATTTTTAAATGCGTATGTATGCCGAAAAAAATATTTAGAAATCATTATTTAAACCCCCTTTTCAGACTGTCACTGACCGCTGGCGGCAATTCAACTAGGTGTAGGACTGACGCGACATTGCCATATTTAAATATTTTTCTATAGTGTAATAAATGCTATAAATTATTTTTTAAAAGTATGCAATTAACATATTAAGTTGCAACAAAAAATATTTAATATTGAAATTACAAAACTCTAACGGCATTCACATTTCAGTACATAAATAGTGAAATAAAATCCAATACTTGCTAGGTTAAATTATTAAGAGAACCTGAAACTGTTGTTTTTAAAGGACAACGCAAGATGCAAGTCAACTCGACCGTTCCGCTAAGCGCATTGCAACCGTCGGACCTTCCTTACATCTTCTCTCTTTGCCTCCCTCATATTTTATCGCCTGATACTATTTGAACATAAGCGGCTCCTTTAGCAGGCTTTAACTTAAAATATATTTTCTTAGTTCGAAATTTACAAAGTTATCAATTATTTTGAGAAACAAAGTGTGTATAAATTTAGTAAAATATTTCGCTGCTTCTAGAATGCTCATTTAGTTTGTTTTCTTTACGTTTTAAACCTGTTTATTCATGTCAAAAAATATGATTTAACGCATCCAAGAAACTAGATTTTTTTCTAAGAAAACTAATGCAAACTGCATGAAAATCAAATCAGTATTTATTTATTTACTAACAGGATTAACCCCTTTTTAAAATTAAGAAAACATTTATAAGCAATACACACTCCCTTAGGAATAATTAAACAGACCAACAAACAATGGTACAATATCCTTAATACTACAAATAATACAATTAATAAACCACAATAAACTACAATTCAACACACCACAACTAATGCACAATGTATGTCGACAACAATAACCACAACAACACTGAAATGCATCCATGCATTATAAGACCCAACTGATGCTTAAACTGATTCAAAGTACAATGAAAATAATCAGTCATTACAAAATGTATTACCCAATCTTAGCATACGAGTTATTGGTAATAACATTGTATAAATAAATAGTAATAATCATAGTTGGTGGAATGGTATGGTACAAAAAATAATTTTTATTGTCTTCTCAACGAAACCCGTAAACCTATTATTGACAATAATTCAGAGCAATCTACAAAACTATGAATGATTTGATGATTGATTTGAATGAAATAAAAATACCAAAGAAATCTGTGACCTACGAGACTGTTAGCTGTTCAGTCCAACAATATGGCTTAAATCATCATAAACTCACCAACAACAAAACCTACCTTTGAACGTTTTCGATCTGATTAATATATGTTTTATAGTAAGGATCCCAGATAAGGCTACCATATTCCAAAATATTACTGGAGGTATTTTGAAACTAGTTTTAAGATACCGAAAGAGATCTCTTAAATACAGACAGTAATAAAAAACCCTTGTGCTGTCAACAAAAAACAATCTAATACATACCTATTCAGTGATCAACAATCCCGCAATTCGAACCTTGACCTACCGTATTTAGGTCAGTAACCTTGTTTTCAATGTCTACTCAATGACGAGCGCTGCAGAGCTGCAGAACTGCTAAATAATAACAGAAACAAACAATATTTAAATTTGCTTTTTTATAAATTCCTGTTTAATACGTTACTGGCAGAATAAGTCGACCATCGTTCGGGTTCGTTTTCCTAAGGCGAGTAGCCTTCAATATTCTTCATCCATTGGTCATTATACAGGGTGTCTGGAAAGTAATGGGACCCAGCTTGATCATAGCTTCCTGTGATCAATTAGAACCGATTTAGATAAACTTGGCTTAATCAAAAAGTGCGATGTTTAGAAGTTATAGGGCTTCAAAGAAAAAAAGTTTTTTTAAATTCATTTTTATTGTATATTTTTTGTTGGTCCTATTCTGATACTGATAATTATGATGGAGAAATTAATTTTGCGTAGAAAAGCTATAGCTGCTCCATGTTGATACAATGCACCATTTTCAGTAAAAATGCATTTGAAAATTTCCGCACATTAAAATAATAATCTAATTCGATCAAGTTACCACTTGTCAAACTGACATTGATACGCTTAAATGAAATAAAATTTGATCAAAAGCCTGTCATTAATAATATTAACTGTTGTATTGAGTTAGTAATTTATCGTTGTGTAGTGTAATTAATTTCAAATTATTAGTTTTATTTGTATATTGCCAAATTTTGAAAATATGCCTCGACATAATCAGTTTCCCAACTTAGAAATGGCAGATATCTAAAGCATAACTGTACCAAATTACAATATGATTGGAGATCCGTCTCTTAATTATGCCCATAAGAAAAAATTTTTTTTTTCTTTGAAGCCCCGTAACTTCTAAACTTTTGGACTAAGCTAAGTTTGTCTAAATTGGTTCTATTTGATCACAGGAAGCTATGTTCAAGCTGGGTCCCATTACTTTCCGGACACCCTGTATTGGTGTGGTAGACGTTAGTGAATTTCATGTCTCCAGTGTAATTTACAATTATTAATAAAATTTGCTATTTGCCTAAATAAAAATGCAATTCAAGTTGGCTAAAGTAAAGTAATGTGCGTCTGTGTTATTTGGTACCTACTGATCATGAGTAATGGATTTGATTCTGATTCATATTCATAATTAAATGCAATTTGCATTATTTGGGAATATAACGTACAAGCTCAAATTCTGCTTCCAAGAAGATCACGAAAAGGTGACACAAAATAGGTATGTTTTTAATGTTTTATCCAAAATTATTTACTGCATAAAATTTTGCGGAGCTTTTGAACTTGCATTACAAGTGAATTTTACATCAGAACTTGACAAACACTTAATGAATACCTTAAAAATGCATGTGATCCTAAGTGGCAACACTGCTGGACGACTTCTATTGGCTTCAATACCTGTACGCATCATTAGAAAATTTGTAACGTATGAAGAACATCGTATTATCAATTGTTATAGGGTACTTGGTTTATCTTGAAAGCTCGAGTAAAAATTTGTTTGTTTTTATTAGGCCTTCCGAATATGTAGTTAAAATTAATGATATTATGACAGAATCACTGAATGTGTATAACAGCATCAGAGTACTGCCGGTGTGCAGTTGCCGTCTGTGTGTTGTGCTGTTAAAAAGCAAGCGCAGTAAACCTATTAGAATTTAATTTCTCATCTTAAATTTACATGATTTTTTTGCAAAATGAAATGTCGGCCACACTTTTGATAATTATAGAACGACCAAAAGTAGTAATTTTATAAGAAACGTACCTGATTTCAATGTCAAATTAAACACTAAAATAATAATAATTTTTTTATAAACGAGAACTGAACAAACAAAACACAAGATTGGTTTTATTACAGTATATTCAAATCAAAAATCTAGATATAGTTTAAATTTTTGCTGTACAAGGGCGTAGTCTTTAATTTGCCAATACAAAGATTGTCGTTATTTATTCAGAACAGTTTTAAATCTTAAAAATTTGCCACCCAGTTACAATTCTACACGAGATGAGACAAGGAGGCACTCATCATATCTAAACTAACAAGAGTTGAATATTGGTTAAAGTTGATTTTTTTAGAGGATGATAAAGAGGACGTTAACAGAAATGGGATGTCCACCTCACATATTAGATGATCTTATGGAGAATTGCCATGAGAGGAGGTGGCCACCTGGATTGTGTTCCTTAGAGACGAGACAAAACAATCGTAGGCAATACGAGAACTATGTGTGCAAAAGAGTGCCGGCTAAACAGGCCGTCTTGGTCCTTTCTTGTGATAATACACACATGGGAGAAGACATGATGGTTGAACCAGGTCTAGTAATGATTTTTGCCCATGGTATAGAGTGATTTCTGTTCTCTGTTGAAATTTCTCAAAACTGATGACGCCACATTCCATTTTATTTCAATGTTAATTTATTATATGCCTCATTTGATATGAATAATTAAAGTGCCAAGTTTTTCTGTTTTGGTCATTAAACAAAGTTTCATTCTAAAATGTTTAAGGTTTGGAAATAAAAGTTATAAATAAATTGCAAATGCAATGCTTACAACATTTTACATTGTAAAAAAATATAGTGAAATGAACTTTGTTTTAAATAAAGATTGTTTTGATTAAAGAAAGCAATGTGATATGATTTAAGACTCTGCTGGTAGCATAAAGTGAGTAGTTATTATTTATAGATTTATTTTAAACATTTCTCTAAAAAACTTACTTTTTATACTGAAATATTAAAATGATGTATATATTTTAATTGTGCAGATCTGTGAGGGTTTCTAAGGGGTCTGATAAAAGCAAATAACATTTTTTGCTATTCACAGCTGCATATGGTTGCAAATAATTATGTGTAAACAAATCTGTGCATATTTGCATGAAAAATAAACCTATAATCATATGGACTGACAAACACGTTCGACATGAAGCAAATGTTGCACCATCTTTCTACAATTTATCTAACTGCAAGTTTCAGTTGTCCTTTGTCACAAAGACAGTCTGTAATGCACAATCTGGATTTTTTACTTAAAATGATTTTCTGAAATATCACGGCAACATGAATTCCTGGACCATGTGTTAATTTTTGTAAAGTTGTAATTAAGTCGTGCCCAATTTCAAGCCAAAAGTCAACTAAAATATTTGTTTGATGTGATATTTATGTCACTGGCCAGCATAATGGTCCAGTCACCATATGCAAATGCGAACAACTAAAATTAATAAGTTTCAGTAATGGGGTTGATCAACATTTTCTGAACGACTTTGTAATTTTAGTGTGATCTGAAAACACCTCTAAAGCCGTTAAAATAATTTGAGAACATGAACTCGCATAAACCGCTGTGATGGCCTCCTATAGCATGTTAGGTTGCACACGCTACAGTTTACTTGCATTTAGAATAAAAAGCGTAAGAGGGCAGTCAGCGTCGTTAGAATTGGGGTTTTTATTTCAATTATGGAAAATTCAAATAGATATTTAAGGTGTTATTAGAGACTCTAAAACAAAACAGTCGAACTTTAGATATTGTATTGTACTGAAATATCTCAGTACAACACAAAAATACCCAGATAAATTAGTTAGCTGGAGCTCCGATATGCGAAATTTGTAAAAATCAATGAAGTGCGACATATTTCTTGGACTCAAAACAAATTAATATGTATTGGATAATTTATGTATAAAATTCTTTAATACATATACCTACATATGTTTAAAACTAAACAATGTATCTACATATTAAATATTCACACAAATTACACAGTTTTTGGATTTAAATTATTAATTATGGGAAAATTTCAACTTTTACCGAAATTTTCAAAATAGTTATATTGCTATTTTCATCTTTATGTGGGATTAGCAAGTTTGATTTGAGCTTCTGATAATCTACAATGGCAGTTTTATGATGAAAATAATAAAAAATAATAAAACTTTAGACTTTCCTGCCATTTAATAATTTGCGTGAATATTTGCGAATTTCGCATCCATGAAGACAAGTCTTCTTCATATTGAGTTAGTCATTGCATGAAATTGGAATTTTGTTTTAGTTAAGACACTTGCAAATTTGTCTTATTTTGAACATAAGAACTACATTATCTACACAGTGTCACTGTAGCACTTATAGGCAAAAATAATCAATATTAAGGCTTGTTTACACACTCTGTATAATTAGTAACTTTAAATTAACCTAATAGGTATATAATTTCACAAATATTTTGTTTTGTTGTAGGTAAAATTGTTTGCAATAATATTACACTCCTTAAAATGAATGTTGCGATTTCTTTTGAACTGCTGACGTATTTTTAACGAAATCTACTTTCAACTTTTAACATTAGTTCTTAGTTGTTTCATTCTCCAATGGAAATTTAATGTAATTTCTACTCAGAAGTTCAAAAACTGTTTTGAGGGAGTGTCATTATTATTACAAAAGCATGTACCTACATGAAACATTTAAAAAGAATTAAAACAGTAATTTATTTTGGAACATAATAGATACATATTTTTTAGTTACTTAAGTACTTATCTACATTACTTGAAAAACCTAGCTGCTATTAATGATTTTGTTTTAGAACTTACCGTTACATTTTTGCACCTCATTGTAGCACTTACAAATTGGTGATTTGTATTAAAACAGTCCATCACTATAAAATCTCTCATTGATGGATTATATGGATTTGTTTTTAAATAGCATGTTGTGAATTTTAAAAGTAGTTCTTTTGCTAATCTGTTTTTATTTAACAGAAAGACTTGTCTGAGTTCAAAGCGGACGAATACTGATAAGTTGTAGGATGCAATGACGTCACACGATTTCGAAAACTGCTTATCAGATCAACTTCAAATTTTCTGAGGTTTGATCAAATGACCCTATTGCATACTGGAAACTGGTAGAAAACTGAGTTACTGGATAAAATTGGTATTTTATCAAACTCTGTCAATTAGAAACATGTTCACATTACAAGAATTCAATTAATTAAAAAAAGGATCACATATTTTTTTTAAATTAAACAAAATTTTAGGTTTGGACTCAAAATTTGATTCATAAAAGAAATTGTGGGTTTTCTATCCTTTATTATAACTACATTAATTTCCTCAATGGATAAGATTGCGATTGAGTAGTGTAAGAATAATATTTGAGTGTTAGCATTGTTAGCTATAAATTAAGCAGAGCTTATTAATCATATCACATTGCTTAAAGTTATCGATAATGTGTTCATAACGAGACCATAAATCTTCCAACTAGACTGCGTTCAGTTGTGTATAGTTCATCTTCTGCATTTATTGTTAATTATAATATAGTTCCAATCGTGAGAATATATTGTGATTATATGACAGTTTTTACTTAATGTAAATAGGATATAATTCGTCCTATTCGAATTTTTTAATCAATGGTTATAAACGTGTCAGCGCTTAAGGTGCAGGTATTTTAACAGTAAGAAGTTTTAGACACAATTTGTGTTAAATATGATAATTTGTAATTATTTTATCATTTTAATAATTCATAGATACAATCGGCATTAGTATTTAAATACCACAAAGCATTTAACTAATAATTCCGTTTTACATATTTTTTATTCTTATTTGTACTTTTGGTGCTTTTTTTATATTGCGTAGTTAAATTTATATGATATGTAAATATAACGTAGGATAAAATAAATGTAGAGTTTTTGTTGTATTACTAAGTAACGTATTGTAAATCTATGATCTCAAAAATGTGTTTAAAAAAATGTATGTTTCCTCGTCTAAATTTATAGAATCGACTCTGTGTTAACTAGTCATCTGAAGAAAAAGTCATCTTATGTATTACAAGGATATTGAAATTGGTTAATATGTCTGCAAAAAGTCGTAATTTATATCAGATTACAACATTTGATTTTGATAACCTTGTAGTTAGTTTAAGAATTTTAAATTTTGAAAACATAACAAACAGTTGAAGCTAATGAGATTTCAGGTATACCATATCTCAATAAATAGACATGGAACCCAAAACAAATGTTGGTATATACAGGGTATCTGTAAAATATTGGGAAAAAATGCTACCAAATATTCCAAGGTCCTACATCAAGGTAACAGTCCAAAATTTTATAGTTTCCAAAATACAGGTGTTGAAGTTAGAATTTTATTTTAGTATTTCATTAATAACTTCATTATAAATTGTAGTCAATACAAAATATGACCTTGAATTTGCTGTCAATTGTAGAGAGCGCCACCTACAGTACTTCACATGCATTTAAATTGTCATAACTTTTTTGTGTTCTGGTGTATTGATTTTTTAATAATTTAATCTTATTTTTTGACGTTTTTTCTTAAAAAAGGTTTACCTGGTAAATGTCATTTTGAACAACAGTTTTTTTTTTCTGAATATCTGAATTTTAAGGATTTATTTCATAAATATAAACCCATTGTCTTCCTACACACTTTATTCAATTACGATCAAATTTTAGACTAAGATTAATTGGGTTAGATTATCACATTTTGGCCGTAGAATCATGTCGTAGCATTTTGTCCAAATCTTTTAGAAACATCCTGTACTGATTGTATAAGTTGGGTGTAGATTTACAGCAAATTCGAGGCCATATTACAATTTCTCGTGGTAGACAACTCCCTTCTAAAGTTGTATGTCTTTACTACAATTAATAATGAAGTTATTGACGAAGAACTAAAATAAAATTGTAATTGCAACACCTTGTATCTCTAAAACTATAAAATTTTGGACTAAGGTGACTTGATTTAGACCATCATATTTTGATCCCAGAATATCTGGTAGTATTTTTTTACAACCTGTATAGGTGATCGTATACAGAACTTTTGTAGGAGAACAATTTAGCAATTTGCCAAAAAAAAAAATTACAAAACCGCTAACCTTTCTTGTTAGATTGACATATAATTTGTGTCAAACATTTTTTTTTCATATGAATGAATTTATCCAGAAATTTAAAATTTTATTAGAAAGTGATATTTGCAGAATTTTCAGTATTTTATAATGTACAATCTGTTGCAATAATGGCACTCCCTCTAATTAATATTTGAATTTCATTAGTTCTCTATTTGTGTGGGAAAACAACTAAGAACCAATGTTGGAAATGGAAAATAGATTTCATTACAAATACCTCAGTATGAAATAAATCGCTAAGAGTGTCTTTACTACTGCAATAGTACCTTCCACAAATATAAAATTAAAATTCAAAAGTGCTGTAATTTTAACAGGAAATATTATGTCTTAATGTAATTTGAAATTCCTCAATAAATTTGCATATAATTTATGAAAAAAATAATATTTCACAGTTAGTGATCTTTGAAGATCTCCAAGATCACTAACAGTTTTTTTAACTGTTTTTCACAAATTACTAAATCGTTCTCCTTTCACAGAGTTCTGTATATGATCACAGTACATATTCCCTAACATTTGGTTTGCGCCCGATGTCTGGCTACTGAGATATGGCATACCTGAAATCCCATCAGCTGCCACTATATACAAGTTTTCTACTTAAAAATAGTCGTGTGATCCGAATGCATGTACTTCCCATTTTGGAAAATATTTCCTTTTAAATATAATTTATACAGTTCCACATGTCTTTGGAGTTCGTATTTATTTTTGTATATATAATTAGATAGTTATCATCAAATAATATTTGATAAGAAAAATGTTTGTCTTTTCATTTCTCATCTTTGAGTGAAAATGAAAAATTTTTTCATGTAGTTTTTTTATTTTTAATAGCTAAGATATTAAAAAAAATGGGTATAGGGGAATATTTGAGATAGCTAAGCCATTACTAATTATTAATTAATTTTCAATGACCTTGACGCTAAAAAAAATAACATGTTTTCTCAAAATCTCTAAAAAAATATTTATAGGGAGTTAGCGTCATCAAAAAGTAAGTTTATGTTATTATTCAGCACAGCATAGATCAGCACTCCACTGTTATCTTTCCCTTCAAGTAAAAGTGCCCTATATGTATAGAAGATAAAATACAAAAAGATTTTTACTTCAGTTTTATTGATGTGACAAAATAATTGTCGTTTTTCTAAAATTTGTGGTGGTGATTAAATCTATGATTGAAGTTTTTGGGAAAGTGTTCATTCGCTATATTATGTAAAAACAAAATGGTAAGAAATAAAATTTTGAAAAGTAGCAGAAAAATAAAATCGAGGATTTTATTTATTATTATTTTGTTTTGAGAAAATCACTAAATAGTATAAGTAAAAATAAATAACAAGTCTTCAGTATATTTTAAGAAATGAATAATTATTTCACCGTTTATAAAATATTTGGCATGACTTTATTGATGCAAAATGATTATTCAACAAATGTAAAAATACTGCGCATGGTTCGTAAACTGGTATGGTATTAAATGGCAAATACCGAATAACAAAACCTAACATTTTCAACGATTTAAAAGTAATATTGCCTATATGAGGTGTAAAAGACAAGGAAGTCGCTTAAGTCTTTAATTCTTTGAACACAATCCAATTGTGTATCTTTAATAACTGTGTTTGACCTTATTTCTGTCTTTACATAAAGTGATACCATACCATTAGTTTCAATATGAAAGATTATTGATGTTCTATTATATTGTCAGCCTCATTTGACAGCTATAGTTAAAAAAAGGTTAAAGTCATCAGCAAACAAAAATTTACAATGTAAGAAGCACTTATCAATGTCATTTAAAAATATATTGAAAAATAATAGTCCCAAATGGGAACACCAGCCACCGCTGCAATTAAGTTAGATACGTAACTGCTAATTCTAACCATTTGGTGCCTTTCTGTAAGGTAACTCTATCCAGTCCAGAAGAGGTTCACTAACTCCAAAAATTTGTTGAATAAATGGTCTGGTTAACTCTATCAAAGGCTTCAAGAAATTTGTACATATGCGAGTCAACTTGGAGACCAGTCTGCATTTGATAGTGATTATAGACCAACAAATTCAATTCGGTACATTGCTTTGAGATAAAACAAAACTGTTGATTAAGAAGAGAGCTCTTAGCAAGAGAAGTTAAGAAATCGCATACAAAGCTCTTGAATACTTAAGGGACAATAATTAGTAATGAGAGACTTCTCACCCACTTTAAAAATAGGAGATAGTAATAGGCTTAATTCCAGAAGCTAGGAAAGACTGCAGTTTATTAATTAATAGTACTAGGATGAATAGTGTCAGGACCTGGACCTAGTAATATAATCCTTTAATTAGAAGCAATTGCCCAAATATTTGCAATATAAATATATTAAACTTAATTTTCATGAGAAATATTTACAGCCCGATGTTAGACTTAGCTTAAATTGCTACTGCAAGATCGATTTAAACATTTAATAGTTCCGCAGCGACTCATTTCTCCATTATGGCTCATAATTTTACTTCAGTACACCTCTGTACAAACGATGCTTATACAAAAACATTCGGGACAAACTGAGAAGAAACCGAGGTTTTGGTTTACTGAAATTAATGTGCAAGCTGCTGTGGTATTCAACTACCTCTCTAATTGTAATAAATTTCATTAAAACATCGTAAAAAGTGAAAGAAAATAAAAATTGTATTAAAGCATTATTTGTCGAATCCCAGCTCCTGTGCTGACGTAAGTGACGCGATTTAGCTGATGGTCCATCTGTTCCCACACCTTTTATAAAAATAAATTTAGATACATTCAGGTAAAGGATAATAATTTTTGGAGATATCTTTCATATAAATTTTGCAGTAAAACTAATAAAATTTCAGAAATATTATATTTTAGTTATACAATACATTTGCAAAAATAATATAGGCAATAAAATTTATTGAACTTTGTTAAGTAAAATGAGTAAACTACTAACACTATACTAACTATAATCTACGAAATGGTAATTAAATTGAAACAAGGTAAGTTGCATAATTTCCTTTATTCTACTCAATTAGTTGGACAATAACCGATAGTAATATTACCCTCTACCATGCTAGGTAAAAGGGGCACTGGTTGGCCGCTTATTTCTACATTCTTAATGCAGCCAATGAATGGACGTCTAGCTTTGATTGCTCTGACTTTGCTAAGAAAACGGTGTCCACCTAAGAAGAGAGTACTTCCAGTGTCCGTAGATGTATAATATGATGCTCCGACCATAGGGTTGGTTTGTATGTTGTCGACCGAAAGGCTTACCACGTTTTTGGACTTTACGGCTAAAATAGATTCAAAATAAACATTTTATAGTACAAACTCCTTATTGCAACCTGTCAAAGTTAAGAATGAAGATGCTAGATGACGTCTCTCCCTGAGAGACTGTTGGAGGAAAAAGTTCTGCAAGAAATAAATCTAGGGGTTGCTTATTCCCACCCTCCAGAAACATAAGCCAAGGAATAAACACCACCACAAAATAACTTTTGACTAGCTGATAATGTGCAAAATTAAAATTTCTAAGTGTAACTGTTTTTAAGGAAAAATAAAAAAACAAATTTTTTCCGCCAATTTGAGACTCGATTATCTCAACAGGAAGGACCCAAATTGAAAATTTTCATATGAAGATCTCCCCCCCCCCTAAAATGGTTTGTGGAATACACTGGTAAAATATTTGACCCTTTATATGTATCATATAAATACTGACAAAACATGATAAATGTGTGTAAAAGTGTGGCACTGTTTTGGCCGATATGAAGTATGGTGCTGCCATGGTTGTGTACCTAATTTGTTTGTAGTACACCATAGGCACATAGGCCCTGCATCTAAAACACAGCATTTTCTACCTTATGTAGGCTTTATAAACACAATGCACGTGCGGCTGACAGTTGGCAACTATTTCCAACTGTTCACCATGTAAAACGACGAGATTCTACGGATGAGTATAAACTTTTTAGAGTAAACTATTAAAGTGCTAGATTTGCTTAAAGTCAATTTATTTGGCAAATTTTATGTTCTTTGAACCCTTTTCAAGTGTAATGCCTATGGAATTTTTCCCTGCAACCTTCATCTCACCTTCCGTACTCATCTAAATGTTGTAAGTTAATCAGTTTCTACTATTTTAAACAGTTTTATTCTTAAATTTGACTGGTCGCCTAACTGCTGTAAATAAACATAATTCATATGATTTACCTTGGATATTGTGCCACTGTCCATCACACAAATGGTAACGATTGCTTGTCGAATGGAAAACGGCAGTTACTGGACCCTTCCCGTTCTCTACGGTGAGTCTTAACTGGCCTTCAAGTAGCTCCAAGATGTAATAATCTCTCTTGCCGTGTGCCGTAACCAAGACTCCTGTATCCACTCTCGGTTTGATGTCCATTTTGATGATCATCATGTTTCCAACTTTGTATTTTTCTCTGAGTTTTATGAAGGTGTCGTTTCCACCAGCAAAGTATGCTCCGACTTCTACGTTGTCCGAACAAGGAATTACCCCAAATGCTTCCTCCTTTTCCATTGGTTTGTTGTTCATTGCGAAGTTGCGGATGCATCCGAAAAATGGTCTAGAAATGTTCTGCAAATACGAAATTTTAATGATAGAAAATCGACTTAAATGAAAATGTATGAGCTCTTTTACTTACCAAATTCAATAAGACCTCGTTGTAGTCCTTGGGAGGAACGCCTCCAATGAAAAATGGAATGCGGATGTCTAAAGTTAAATTCTTCTGTACCGCATTGTCGTCGTTGATGTCTGTATCGTCGACCACTAATTTACCGGCAGATCCTTTCCGTAAAAATTCAACCAAATGCCAATTGCCATCGTTATATGTAGATTTCGATTTAATCGTTACAGATGTGTTGCCTTTGAATTTAAACACCACCTGAAAACAGAAATTTTGTTCAACCAACTCTTAAAAATTATATTTCTCTTACATGTCCATTCATTAAGTATATAGCGGCGTACTGGCCGTGAATTTGATCGGAAACGTAGAACAGTATTCCCTCATTTTCTGTTGTTTTAAATTCAAGTTTGAAATCGAAGTTCTTCTTATACTTGCCCCTCGGTGAATTAAATTCCAATCTGCTAATTTCCTGAGTACCTACAGGTCGATATAAACATTTTATAAATTTTTTATGCTTTTACAAATTTTATGTTACTTACCAAACCGGTATCCGACTGTCTTCTCGCTCTCTCGAACCGGATTTATAGGTAAAGCACATCCGTTGATGGGTGGTCGATTGGTAGTTAATGATATATTTTTAGGAGGAAGTATCGGTGCCTTAGTTGTAGGAATTTCTGTAACAGATAATTTTTCTGAGGGTGTGGGAGCAACGGTCATGCGAAAATCGAGTCCGCCATCTCCTCTTCCAGTCACATCTTAAAAAAAATTGTACAATGTGTCAAATATATTCCTACAATTATTTCGTCAGTAGAACATGTTCTAAATTTTTATGAGAATCTGCGCGAGAAAGTGTGCAGTGTGCAAATTGGACTAATTACTATAGTTGTAATAGTTACTTTGTACTGTGCTGTGTAGACATATATTTATGTTATAATAACGATATTTTGATATAATTATCATTGGAATATTGCACAAAATATAATCACTCAACCGAGTTAATACGCTCACGTATGAAGATAATTTTATTGTGAATTTTATAGTTTTTATTCATAATAGCATTCATAAATTAACTAAAATTCACACTTTTCTAACAAAAATTGCTAAAAAAATTTTATACGTAATTTTGCTGAAAATTATTTGTAGTGTCATGCGGCCTTTACACAGTCTAA
Organism: Monochamus alternatus; assembly: GCA_037114965.1. Lineage (NCBI taxonomy): Eukaryota > Metazoa > Arthropoda > Insecta > Coleoptera > Cerambycidae > Monochamus > Monochamus alternatus. The sequence goes on from CM073426.1 coordinate 115,307,509, forward strand.
CATTTGGCCCGTTCACGTACAGACAAAATGAATCGGCACAGCCACAATGAAAAGCACAAACATAAAAATGTTAGTTTTCTTTTTACATTATTTAATAGGTATGTGTAATAGTTCATATTTTTTTAAAAAATTGGTGAGTTTGAGCCTTATTTCGATTAACTGTGTTTTCGATTATCCAGCAACGGTTCGATCCTGGCCGGCCCGGATAATCGATGTTCTACTGTACTTGCAATATTATGCTAATTAAAGTGTGCATTACCTTGCACATTAGCTTTACAACCATGAACGCAACAATAGGATTCATGAGAAATCATTATCACTATTCAATAAAATTAGTGAGCTGACATTCCATCTATGGACGATGGTATTAGAGAGATACACTTACCGTATGGATTTGGATTTTCCGTGATATCATCAGGGGGTTGCGTAACAGGAGAAGGAATAGGAGGGGCCGGTTCCAATACGGGTTCTGCAAAATATTTAAATCATTATCGTAATTATTTGTGATGTGCGTATTTACCTGAGTGATTTGTATCGATAGAAGTATCCAGAACACACTTATCCAAAATTTCTGAAGATCTGTCAGTAGTGTTAGCAAAGTTCTTAACATTGCCGTTTACAGTTAAGTCTGCTATACATCCGTGGAATGTTTTTGCAGATCCTACAACACCCTTCTTTGCTTGAAGTTTCCTAGGAAGTCCTCCTACATACATATTAGCATACAATACGTACAGTGGGGAGGCTGGAGTATCGGTACTGAAAAAATTACAGACAATGAGCTTTTCTAGAGTACACAGAATCATGTTTAGGATATTATTTACAAAAGCCGAATTTCAATAAATAACTGCTTTGTGACTGACCATCATTGAATTACACCTGAAAAACCTATAGCAAAAAGCCCCGGTTAGTCGTCACAAGACTTATACTGGTTTCGAGCTTGTTAGCTCTCATCAATATGCCATAGGTCAGGAAACTACTACTCGGTGGACTAATGCCCTGACCAGCATTGAATTACATTTCCTGAAATTCAGCTTGCAAATATTGCAATTGCTGAGGATGGTAGCACCCACAACATAATAAGTCGCTTTCCGTATTCACCGTATTCAGAAACATGTGCTACATCTTGCGTAAAATATTATTTATTTAAATTTTCTCTAAGTTGAAATTACAAAAAATCTCTTAGGTACTTTAAAACTGTAAAAAGTATTTATAGCAACGATGTTGCTAACAAAAGACAAAATTGAGTCATTTACATAGACTTCTCAATGACTTTCGATAAGGTGAATCATAGCAAATTGCTTCGTAACTTGGAATGTTATGGTTTCAGTAACAGCTTACTCTACTTGTTCTATTTTTATTTGTATTAACGAAATCTGTACGTTTCTTATTACGGCTTCAAGTTGAATACCTTTATCGCAACATCAAGAGTGCCTCAAGGCTCAAATTTAGGGCCACATCTAGTTATCCTATTTATAAATGATTTATAAATCTTTAAAATCAAATCATCTTATGTTTACCAATGACTTGAAATTGTTTTTGAATATATCATCTACGACTGCTTGATTATTTGCCTATTGATACAAATAAGTGCAAAACTTGTATGTATGCTCTCTAAAATCAGTCATTAATATTTGATTATAATATAGATATGCGGAAATTAAAGATCTTGGTTGTAATTCTAGTTGTATTAATTAATTTCTTTTATTTTAGTATGCTTTATATTATACAAATCTATTTGTTTTATCCTGTAAATTGAATATTTTATGTTGGGCATTATTATTATTACTATTATATATACTTTATTTACATGAATATTTATAGTGATGCACGCAAATGCACAATGTCATCACTAAACATTGAAATAGATAACTTCTCATAAACCGATAAACTGAAAACTAAAATAAATGAATAAAATGAAGCAGCGACGTATTTGAACATTCTTTTATTTCACCGAATTAATGTTACTCATTTGGTTTTTTTTTATCCATCTACCATATTATATCAGGTGTTCACCTAAACTAGGTCAATGTCTGTCTAACACTGAAACTTTATGTCACAAAATTATAGAAAATGAAACCATTTTTATCAAATTATTTTCCATTGCAGTGCCTTTCTCTGCCACTCCATCAATTTCATACAGTAAATTTAAAAAATTAAAAGGCAATGTTGATAAGCGCACTGATACAAATAAATTCGAATACTACCCAGTGACGGTAGGCAGTGTAGACCAGTCTAAGTGCAGTTTGAAAGGCGAATTATAACCCGACTATTTATTTAATTAAAAAACAGTAACAGTACAAGTAAGGGAATTATTAAAGATGTCTATGAAGCAATATAAATAGATAAATTACAATAATTACTACTACGTAACTTACTCTACAAATCCATAGTCATCAAAGTCCATGCGTAAGGTTTTATCATTGTGAATAACGGATACGACGTGCCAAGCGCTGTCATTGAAAGTATCCTTCGAGACAAGTTCGATTCCTTGGCTTATCACAACCAAATACCCGTTTCTCAATGCCAGTGATATTCCATTGTCTTGCTCGACATCAGTTACGTAAAATATCAATCCGTCCTTTTCTTTAGTTTTGAATTTCAGACTAACAGTGAAATCATTGTTGATGGATAATCGATCCCAGCCTACATAACCTTGCGAGGTTTTAGTGAATGAAACCATGGATGCAAACTATAAGTAAAAAAATTAGGAAACTGCATACGATTTTTGTTTTAAATTTACCTTAGCCGGACATCCTGGAGTGACATCGTACTCTTTAATGTTACCGTGGAGATCAATAGGATCTTGCATAATAGTGACGTTAGTGATGCATCCGTCGAATTTATCCTGAGTAACATCGGGGAAGGTGTGTTTGTGAGGATATCCGCCAAATGAGATCGTTTCTATTAATTCTAGCGAGGTACCGGTAATTTGATTGGTTCTGTCAATTACGTCTTCGTTATCCACTTCAAATCTACCTTTGGCTCCGTCTCTAGTCGCGCTAATCTTATGCCACTTTCCATCGTTGTACTGTTTAGTTGTAACCCATTTTTTCGTAGATGCTCCCAAATTATACTGGAACAAACAAATTTATATGGTCTGTACTTAATTATTTATTAGGGCCATTTTTTGTTACTTTTTTTTTAGTTGGGTATTCCTGCCACTGAAATATAAAAATCCTAACAAATAACCCCTTGCGTCTAATGGATCAGTCAAGGGATTGATTTATAAATTTTGTTTTGCCTAAAAACAACATATTGGGAAAGTAGATAGTTCCACTAGGGCTAAATACAGGTAGGTAACGTTTCAAAAATTGCTGTGTTTCGTTATCAAAACTTGTCAGTCAAATCTGACGTTTTAATGATTTTGTTTGTTTATCTACATACACGGTGATTTAGAACTCATATAAAAAAAGTTTTTTTCAATGTAGGGGGGACTTACAAATACAATTTTGTAAAAATAAAACCAAAAAAAGCAAGTTCAAAAGTGATTAAAAAATATATATAATCAGTATAGAAATAAATTACATTTTACAACAACTTTTTAATGCAGCAAATTCAACTGATTTTGCCGCTATTGTTATTAATTATTAACAGAATTAATTTGAGGTTTTAATTAGTAAAATAGTTTGACATACACCTTACCCGTCTTACTCAGTTTCTACAAACTAACACAAATGTTTCTGCTTCTTGCCCATTTTGAACTTGTATGTTATTGATAGCAGCTATGATACGTTTGCGTAAATCATCTACAGTATCCACTTCAGTGAAATATACTTCATTTTTTAAATATCCTCATAAAAATAAGTTCGAATGATTTAAAGTCAGGAGATCGTGACGGCTATGGTACCAGTCCTCCTCGTCCAATCCCTTGGCATTAATGCTTCAACACGCTGTACATGGTACGGATATATTTGAGCCTCGTGTATGATACGCCACACTCGTTGAGTGAATAAGTATACAAGAGCCGCAAGTCCAATGGCCCAAAACGAATTCATGCAGGTTCCCCACCACATTCTACCCCTGGTACCGCACCGTCCACAAACTATAGCGCTGATCTGAAGCGCTGCCTAGGCCGATATATTTCATTTATTTGAACTAACTGGTATCTGTCCGGCTGCGGCATTGCGTGACTCACTCAACAGCTGCGGCTTGATTCGGAGCCGAATTCAATTTGTTTTCTTTCTTTTTAAGATCAGGTAGAATTTGAATGAAGCAGATTTTACATGTGTATGCTTAATATACAGAGTGTCTCAGGTTTAAATAGCAGGACTTCAGGCATTTTTATAAGATCTCATTTTGAGACGAAAAGTTCCAATATATATATGGGTCCTAAAACGCTTCGTTTGTGAGAAACAGGATGCTCAGTGTTATATTTGTTTTGTTTACTTATTTTTTAACTAAATAACCGCTAACAAAATAAATCGTCATGTTGCGGCAAAAGACCTATTGGAGAACAAATAATTTGACACCGAAAATCATCGCATATTGATTGCAGTGGTGGAGATAGAGGGGTATCTATTAACATTTTTATATAAAAAAGTATAGTTGAATTGAAATTTTGCAAATGTTTTCGAAAAATATGAATGAACATGTAATTTTACCCAGAAAAGTCCCTCTTGTCTGAAGTCAGTAGGACGCGAAGTTTTGAAGAAAAAACGAAAATGCAGTTTAGAAGTCAAATAATAATTTTTAACATTGTGTTACAACTAAATTAAATAGTTAAAAAATTAGGTTAAAATTGTTTTTAATTAATTAAATAGGAATAAATAAAAAAATAAATAACGAAAATCATATTAAATCAAAGTAAATATTCGAAATGTTTACTCATTCTAAAAGATAAGAATTTTCAATTTTTGGGACTTTGAGGCTCTATATAAGAACATGCAACGACATAAATTAATGAAATTTTGGGTATTTGGGTATAAAAAATATCTCCTGAAATAGAGCAATTTTGGAAAAATATTCAGACACGTCGAGTTTTAAATTAAATTTGCCACTTTTTGAAATAATTAAAAATTGTGTAAAGTGGCGTATCATTGAGCAGGAAAAAAATTGTGTTTTCTGGAATATAAAAAAGCTTTTTTTTCTGAATATGGCGCCATAAAAATTTTGGTAAGTAACGTAAAAAATCGAGATAATTGGAGATTCACGATATCGTATCATAATTATTATTGTATGACAAATTATCAAATTTTGATACAGAAACTATTTTAATGCCTACTACTCGGCAATGAGGACTTTAAAATCAAAATGTAGCTATTAGCCTACAGAAAAATTATAAATAATAATTCAGTGTTTTGATATCTTGAAATTTCAATTGAATTTATCTCGAAATTTTTCTTAAATAGCATAATAAAAATTTTATGATACCATATTAAAAAAAAGCTCTTTCATATTCGAGGAAAAAAATTGGAGTTGCGATTAAAAAAAATCCTGCTCAATGATACCTACCTGTCCTTAATACTTCATCATTTCAAAAAGTGGCAAATTTAATTAAAAAATCGTGAGCATTTTTCCAAAATTATATTATTTCAGGAGATATTTTATGTATTCCAAACTTTTTATCGACACTGTATATGTGAAAGAAAGTTAAAACTTGAAAACCACAGATTAATGAGACAAATTTCACCTTTTTCAATAAACTGTAAGGGAATTGCATTTTTAGTTAACAATTTTCTCTTATTGTTTATTATAATATAGTTCTGAGAAAAATGCACCTCACAAATTAATTTATATTTTAATTCATTAACGTCCATTAGAGCAATACATAAATTACCGCAATTTTTTTGCCACTCCTGGGCACGTTTACCGTCAGTAACTGGAAATTTAAAAAAGCTTATTCCTTTGTTTCGTCTTTTATTATTTAAACAGTTTTTATAAACACAGTTGTGATTAGCTGTTGTCATGATTGCAAAAAACACTACTACAGTAGAAACTAAAACTACAGATCACACAAAACTGTTTGCTAATAACAGACGAGCGGTCGATGTCACTCCCTCAACTGTTGGCAGCAGACTGAGAAATCTCGGGCCCAATTCTCCAGCAGCGCCATCCAAATCTCGAGCCCAGCATAGCAGTCGTTTATTTGTACAGGGATGCGCCTCTATATAAACTTATTCACTCAACGCCACACTGCAATACACCGTGAGCTCCCCAAACCTCCATCTCTTCCACCATGCAATACACTTGCACTCATTACCCACCATTGTAAAAGTAGCTGCATTTGGCACAGGATTACTGGGAAATCATTCTGCTAAAGCATTTTTACTTCACCATAAATTAAAACGATACCCATCAACTGCGTGTTGCTACACGTAAGCCATTTTTGATATTTGATAAACTAATGTAAATATTTCCACAAAAAGTTAATATGGTAAGATCGGATATTTGAAATCGTCTGGTCAGACACTACAGTAGCCAGCGATGTAAAGGTTGAAACTGCCAGAACTTCAATAATTTGAATGCAATGATCAAAATTTAAAGAACAATTTGAAACATAACACAGAAAAATTTTAGAAGGAAGGAAAGTTATTCAGAAAAAAGGAATCTGCGTTTATTTTATTAAATAGTGACAGTAGATATTTCTAATTATTTTTTTAATTTTGACCATTGGTTGGATATTCTTAATGACGAGGTAAGTAACAACATAATAAATATTATATGATATCACTATGGAACTATATAAACAAACAATATCATCATATTTGACTTTGACAAGTTTTGATAATGATAATATAGCAATTTTTTAAATGTTAACTACATGTCTTTATTATAGTGTTAGTGAAACTATCTACTTTCTCAGTGCGAGATATTTAGTTTTTTATGCAAAACAAAATTTATAAAACCAACCCCTTGACTGATCCGGTAGGCGGAAGGGGTTATTTGTTAATATTTTAATATTTCAGTGGCGGAAATACCCAATTAAACAAAAATAAGTTACAAATTTATATGATCTAATTAAAGAAAATTAAAATTTACCTGATATAGGACTTTTCCATTTCTTAATTCGAGAGATATAAACGTTTTTCCTTTCCCAGCAAGGAACAAAAGACCTTTTGTTGCGAAGGTCTTAAACATTAACTGAATGGCCGATCTTTGTTTAAACCGAATAGATCTTGCGTCTAGTATGACATAACCGTTTCCGTTAAATCTGTAGCCGGTACTTGGCGCTAGGACCACCAACTTATCCCTTTAAAAAGTGAATGTAAAAAATACTCACACAATATAAAAGACGAATTACTACCTTTCTACTGCTCCGTGAGCTTCATAGCTGTGGTTAAAGTTCCACAACGAAATAGGAGTGTTGCCAATGACCAAATCCTCTACTTCACCTTCGAATGAATTAAAGTCAATTCCTTTTTGCATCTCGTAATTTTGGGGTGGGAAGCTTCCGACGAATATTTTAGATTTCTCTTTGTCTAAATTAAAGATCGTATAAGGTCCTGACAATGACTTTTCAGCTACTATAGCATTTTCTTTATGGTCTGGAAGCTCTTCTAGTATTATCAGTTTTGCACTATTGCCAACTCTATAAAACAAATATACTACTTAATGAAAAATTCCTCAAAAATTGATTCCACTGTGTATACCTCTCTACAATAAACTGATACCAATTATTGTCAGACACAAATTTTTTATTGATTACTTGATCGGGGCCATTACCTATGTCGAGTTTCAATACAGGATATCCGTTTTGGATGATTAAAGCCATGTAATCATCCTAAAAATAATATATAAAATCATCAATGCAAACAAACAAATATTTACTTACCGATTTTGTTTTTGTCAAGTTAGTACCTACAGGGTTACCAAGATACAACAAAAGTCCATTTAATTTATCGGTTTTAAAGTATCCTGAAAATTTAGTCGATGTAGTCAAATCTTCAAGGCTTTTAGGATTTCTTAGCTCCAATGTTGTGTTTGGATAGAATTTAACACCAACTTTTATTCTATTAGCGATATCCCTGGCAAGTTCGATTTGTTGGTTCAATTTGTTAATATTACTCTGAATGCCATCAGACACCCTCTTGTAACGCGCTTGTAATTCGGGCAATTCATTTAAACTCTCTACGACAGGTGGTAATTTTTCATTCATACTATTTATTTGTTTCTCTGTTACGGTAAAATTACGAATTATGTTATCAACTTCTTTTGGAAGTAGTAGTGCCTGTTCAGTTTCTTTCGGTAACTAAAATCGTACTGGTTAGTTAAATATATACAAGGTGTGTTCCGCATAAGAACCGACACAGAGTAAGTGTATGTAGGGGGTCACAAAATATTGAAATTTAACCAAACATACCTATATACAATGTTGCACACAGGTGAAGTTACAGGCCTTTAAAATGGGGCCAAATATTTTGAAAAAAAAAAAAAAATTTCTAGATTACTTTAACTTTAAGTAACCAAATTTGGTACATGATTTAGGTTTATTATTGGTCTTCTTTGACTATGACTTCGAAGAAATTGAAATACTACAAGGTGTTCATTAAGGTGAGTCAACCCTAAAATTATAGCAAACTTTTTTTCCATTGATCGAATTAAAAAAAATTGTAACGTCTTGTGGGAATCTGCTTAGTTAAATATTATTTTGTCATATCTGTACTGCTGCATGAATAACACTCTGTATAGAATATTATATACACATTAGCTAGAGGAGAGACTGTAGGCGAAGTGTGATAAACACGGGAACGCGGGGCGAGATTCGGCAGGGAGTTAGTTGGGTTTTAAGACTTCGGCAGGTTGGCTGGAAGACAGTGAATGTTAATAAGTGGTGCATCTGTTGTAATGTTACAGGTCAGTAACTTGTTTTTGTATATTGTTTTTAAAGATTGAATGTCATTGTGTTTCTTTTATTATTTTGAGGTAAGACAATACTTACTTTATTGTTTAAATTATATGTATGTATAACTTCAGCTTGAGTCAAAGTTATGCTGTTGTAAATGGTATTGTAAGTTATTATTATAATCATCTACTAATACTTACTACTTTATTACTTGAATTAGCGGTTTGCTTGTCAGATGTTTGTACGAGCTTTGGTGATTCTATTAATATTTTCTCCTGTGACTGGAAAACCATCCGATAAAACAAATGATGCATGAGATATGATTTGAGATTTTTGTTCAACCCCTCAACTATTAGCTGGGTAGCCTCCCGTATGGGACCTCAGTACCTTTTGACGCAAGTCGGCTAACTAACCATTATCATTATTATTACCATTGCAATAGTGAAAGTGATTCTTTGAATTGTGATTGGAGTTTTCTCTGTCGTGCTCTTTTCCCTCGTGCTGAGTACGGCACTGATAGGTGGTTAGGTAGGCTATTACACCTTTGACAGAAAACTAATAAACGAGGTGTATTTAGTAATTTGTTTTGTTTATTTAAAACTACTCAAATCTCCCTAACTTCGTAATATGTAGCACATTCGAGGTAAGTTAATAAATAATATAAATAAACACAACATAGGTAAATCTTCTCGATTATTGGCCAAATACTTCCTCTTTCAACAATGTTAAACGAACCCGGGTATGTTACACTACAGTCTTGTGCAGAATTTAATTTAAAACACTTATTTACTCAAACTAAATATAAACAATTTTTTAAGGATTTCAAAAATAAATGCATTAATTAAAAGAAGATTTTAATAGTGTTTATTAGAAGAAATCAAAAACTCAGTAGTAGGCTTCGTTTTTAAAATTTAACAGTTTAACAGTTCTTCGTCTAATAAACACTATTAAAATCTTGTTTCAATTAATGCATTTTTCCTTGAAAACCTGTTTTTTTAATATTTAACAAGAGTAAAAAGTGTTTTAACTTAAATTTTGTGCGGGATGTTCATATTCTATATCTATTCGACCAATCGAAAAAAAGTTTAGTATAATTTTAGCGGTGATTTACCCTCAATTAACACCTTGTAGTGTTCCAATTTATTTGAACTCATAGTCAAAGAAGACCAATAATAAACCTATCATGTACCAAATTTGGTTGTTCCAAGTAATTCAGAGATTATATATAGGTAAATTTCAATATTTTAGGACCCCCTATATGCACCTGCTCTGTGTAAGTTCTTATGAAGAACACCCGCCTGTACATATGAGAATAACGTAAGTAACTTACCTCTGTAAAAGAAGTATTAACCAGATATTCTATGTTGATAACAGTATTTGAAGCTTGTTCTGCATTATCAGCAGCATTTTTGTAGGCTTCTCCTAAATCCTGAATTTGAATCTTGTCCAAAATCTTCTCAATATCCTTCAACAATTCTTCATTTTTTTCATGTGCAGTTTTAAGGGGCTTATATTTTGAAACTGCAGCCATTAATTTTGGCTCTAGTTTCTGATATGTAGAATAATTGCAATTATGAGCATCATCGAGAGCCTTAGCGGCATTGGTGTCTGCATCCTGAGTCCTTTCCTGAACATTATTTAAAATATCTAGTGCATTATTAGTATCATTTTCAGCCCCTTCGGCAGCTTTTCTCGCACTATTAACTGCGGCTACAATATCTTTATACGCTCTAGCAGCCTTAACTGCATCTTCTGAACCAATCTGAGATTCTGATAAAATATGTTCAAGTTGCTGAACTCGATAGGACAAATTGTTGGCATGTTCTTGGACATCAGGCTTTAATTTTTGAACCTCTTCAAGTTCAGCCTTGTTATTTTCCAACTGACTATTGAAATTAATATTGTTAGATTCCAAAACATCGGGGGCATCTTGAAGTTCTTTTAACTTTCCATATGAGGTATCTATTAAGTCTGATGCATTTGCAAGAATTCTTTCAGAATCTTTAATATTTCTTTCTGATTCAATTATTTGATTTTCAATATTTTCTAATTTATTTTTCAGTCGGTCCTTTCTAAAAATCAAAGAAATAATATAGCTATTAGTAAATAGGAATAAACATTCTAATATGCTAAATGTATTGTAACTTTTTATATTATTTGGTGAGTTTTATTCTTCATATAGTTTTTACCTAAGACGCTTTGTTAAATTTACAAAATTATTTTTAATTTTTAAAAATATTTTAAAAACCATCAGTGAGTGAAATAATTTGAAATTAAGCAAATGGATTTATGTAAATATTGTCCAAAATCTGAAGGCTAAAATTTGGATGCTCCAGTGGCATCGATATATAGGGTATTAAGTGGAATATATTTTTCTAAATATTATAGTACGCCACTGGTTTATTGTAACAGTCATGACATTTATGCATTTGTCTTTCAGTTTTCTATACCATTTATTTTAGTTTTTTGTAAAAAGCCTGGTTTTCGAGTAAAACTAAGTGAAAAACACTTTAAATGGTCTTGCACATACTTTTTTAAATCATTCGGTTAATTAAGCAAATAAAGACATCAATCATTCTAATTATTGATATATAATTATTATTATTTATTTTTTTTAAATACCTCAATTACCATAACACAGGCACAACTTCTTTTTAGGAATCAATCCCTACCTATATGTAATTTGTTTGAAATTTATTGTTGCTTAAATCTGATGAAAATCATTATTTATTATTTCTTGTAATTGCTCAGCTGTATTAATTTGTTCACTGTGTGTACCTGTCGTTTAACAGAACCCCACAAAAAGAAATCCAGTGGCTTGAAGTAAATTAGGTACACAGAAATAATGTTTTTCACCAGAATCAAGCAACAATAAAAATTTCAAAGAAATTATAATTTGTAATTTTTGAGCATTTACTAATCATGCAATAATTAAAATGATGATTGATTAATAATCGAATGATTTAAAAGTGTTAGTAAATATCATTTTAATAATGGTTACTCCTAACGATTTCAACAAGGTAGGTAGGTACCTATACCTTTTTCAGATTAAAAAAAAAGGTGAAACATTGATTGTTTCAATAGTCAGACAGATTTACAACACAGCCGCAAAATATTTCGCCATTGGAAGAAGCATGATGTGCCGTAAGTGGCGCCCTCTACTAATTCAAAAATTAGAAATAAACTTCTCGTTCCCAAAAACCCCCGTCCGTTTATACAAATAGGTATTTGGGTTTTTTAAAAAGTTATTTGCAAATATGAAAAATACAATTTTTACTTTGACATCCTGATTCTTGCTATATAGCATTAATTTGAGACACCCTGTATGTATAGGTAAATCGACTTCCATTAACCTGGTGCAGCATTGCGGAACTAAATATTATAATTTTATAAAATAAATACTACTATTACTTTAAAATTAAATATTTATTAAACAATAAAATAAAACCAGTTCCATCATAGAACAGTGATAGAAATTTCTTCACTAATTTAAATGCAACGTTTTTGAATCACATTTATCTGTTTGTTTATCCTTGAACCCAAGAAACATCTGGACTACGAATGTAGTTGCATCATTTTGAGATAAATATATCTACATCCGTTCCAAATTTATCATTGTTCATGATGCCTTCGTTCTTTCAATTCTTACAAATTTATGTAGACATTATTTAATGATCCGTAAAAGAATTAAATTTACCGCCTTCATTGAGTATCAGTCACGTGATTATTGTTGTGGTGTCAAATTTATTTTTGATCTATGGGTGTCAATCGTCATTCGTCAGATTGCTAGGTTATGTGTTAGGACTGAAAATTATGGTCCTCTTAAATAAAATGAAATAATAATAATAGTTAATAATTATGTTGCCTACCAAAGGCTATTTTCAAGACATCGAGTGCCCTTATTATAATAGTTTATGTGGAAGACCGTACTGTCATTTCCGACACAAAAAGAAGCCAACAGAAAGTGTAGATGATACTGTTAGTGAATCTGAAAAGGAAATATCTGCAGTTCCTACGTACAAACCCACCCCAAAAAGTGAATTGGCTAATATACAAAATAGTAAAAGTCACATTCCTATAAGTTACGTGCCAGATTTTACAACTGATCGAAAATCAAGACCGTTGCCAAAATTTGATAAACCTACCTACAAACCCACACCCTTAAGTATACTTTCGTCAGCTAATAAGAGACGAATTTCAGAGGAGAATGGAGAGAACATAGAAGCTATAAAGGAAATTAAACAAAACATTGCAAATGTAGAATATAACCCCGCAGTATCTTTACAGTCATCAAAGGACATTGATTTTGAAGATTTATCCACAGAATTTGATCTTATTGATGAAATTATAAATTCTTCAGAAAAAGTACAAAAGAATTCAATTGAAAATGCAAATAATGATATTGAAGATGAATTACTAAACAGCAATAATGAAGAAATTAATGTAATAGAAGAGAAAGAATCTCAGAATGATATAAACATAAGTGAAAATATTAAACCACAAGAAAAAGAGGACAAAACAAAACTATCCGAGAAACCATCTAAATTAAATAATGAAAAATGTGCGAAATATGAAAGATCCAACGATAGAAAAGAGAAGTATGAAAAAACCGAAGAAAAACCTATGAAAGCCAGTATCTCTAAAGACAAGGATAATGATAAGAAAGTAAAAGAAAATAGGTTCAAACGCAGCAGGAATGAAAGTACTGCAAGACACGAGAAAATTGAAAAATCAAGGAAAGAGAGAGAATGCAAAGAAAAACAGAAATGTTTGGAAAAAAGTAGTAGCTCTGTTAAAGAAAAACCAAGCAACTTTAAAGAAAGTAGTAAAGAAAAGAGCAAAGCATCTAATGATAAATCACATAAAAGTAGTTATAAAGATAAACATCGAAAAGAAGAAAAAAGGGGAAAAGAAGAAAAACATTCACATAGTAAAAGTAAACATAGGAGTAGGGATCGAAGTAGAAGCCGAAGTAAAGAAAAAAGTGGGCATAAAAATAAAGGAAAAGATCGAGATAGAAAATCTGAAAAGGAAAAAAAAAATGAAAAAGATAAATACAAATCAAAGAGTAAACATAAAGATAAAGGAAAGAGCGATAATAAAAAAGAAGGAAAAGTGAATTATTTAGAGGAAAATAGTAATGAAAGTGTTACACATGTTTCTATAGCTAATGATGACATCGAAAATAATTTTTCTGATATAGATTTGGATGACGAAGATGAAACTATGTTAGAATGTTACAAAATATTTAATGAATATAAACCACCAGAAAAACCAAGTATTTATCTACAATCGGAGAATAAATTGTTGGAAACTGATTTACCTCAGCATACAGCAGAGAATAGTGATTCTTTAATCAGTAAAAAAAGGATAGCTCATACAAATATCGAAAATAGTGTTACATATTCTCAACTGCATCCACCGAATAAACCAAAAACTTTAAATACACCTGGTCAAGTATTAACTAATCGTTATAAAATTGCCAAACTTGCCCAAGCTAATAGGGAACAAGAATGTATAATTAATGAAATCAAACAAACCCCGGTCCCTATGAAAAGGTCGGCACCTTCATTGTTAGAAGCTGCTAGAGAGCATAAACTTCGAAAACAACATTCTCAAACTAAAATTGGGGAAACAACTTGCTTAGTAGATGACATAATAAAAGGTGTTGCAAAACCAAATCCGCTCCAAACAAAAGTTATGATAAAAAAGATTGCTCCTGCCCAAAACGTGAAATTGATAGAAAAGGCTAAAGAGAGAATATCTAAAATAAAACAAACCACTCAAGTAAAAACCATTGCTCAAACGCAGAAAACTGGTCGAGTCGCACATATACCTGAAGTTTCTTTGTCAGATATTCCAGATGTACTTCAAGCAGAAAAATCTAAATTACCTGTGAATGTTAGAACACGATTTTTAACGATGATAGCTGACGAATGTGTGAAACTCTATGTATCTAGAGAGGAGGCCTTCACCAGAGCATTAAATGAGGAATTCTCGTGTTACGAAAAGTGTAAAGTATTAGCAACGTATCGGAATTCAGCCATGCTAGCTGTAAATCGCTTACGGAAGGAGGTACAGGAACGAGATAAACTTGGTCTAGGTCTTATAGGCTTGGGAGAGGCTTCTAGCAAAGACTCGTCGTCAGAATTTAGAGGACAAAGCTTTTACAACTATGTTAAAAAATGGGTTTTAACTGAAGATGAATTGGATATTCACGGTTATCCTCGTGAAAGTGAAGAACACTATGGTCGTGCTGTGATAAAAAATCGTAAAAGTGTAGCGTCTTTAAATTTAGATGACAATCAAAAGACTTGTTCTAGATGCCATAAAATTTATCAAGTAGACGATGACGGTTGGCCGTTATTCGAGGAAGAATGTTTGTATCATCCCTTAAAGAAGAGGACAATAAGAGGCGAACAAACATATTTGTGCTGTCGTAGTAATGACGATATGGGGTGTGCCACGTCCGATACTCATGTCTCTGAAAGCTCCGATGGAATGGAACTATCGGGTTTTCAAAAAACTATGGACCCAGAATACGAGGATGACCCTAGAAGTTACACAGTTTATGCTTTAGATTGTGAAATGTGCTACACAACCAAAGGCTTGGAACTGACACGTGTGACAATTGTAGACACTGACTGTAAAACTGTTTACGAATCTCTGGTAAAACCTCTGAATCCGATAATAGACTATAACACGAGGTTTTCCGGTATCACCAAAGAGCAAATGGACAAGACCAGTACCAGTATTTTGCAAATTCAAGCTAATATCTTACATTTGTGCAACTCGAGGACAATATTGGTAGGCCATAGCTTGGAATCTGACATGAAAGCTTTAAAAATTGTGCACGAGACAGTAATTGACACCTCAGTTTTATTTCCACATAAAATGGGACTGCCTCACAAGCGGGCATTAAAGGCGTTAGCTAGTGAGTATTTGCGCAAAATTATTCAGAATGATATTAGCGGCCATGACAGTGCGGAAGATGCTATAACTTGTATGGAACTTATCAAGTGGAAATTGAAGGACGAAATGAAAGCACGTGGGTCTAAATGAAATTGTATTTGTCGATGTAAAATGCAAGCTAATAAAGTAATAAATATATTCGTTATTGTACTTTTAATTTATTACTGTTTTTGTGTGTTGCTATATAGACTTCATTTATAAATTAGGATGTATTTTTTAATTTTTAAATTATTATTTAGGTATTAATTTTTTGTAAATGGTATTGCTATGTAAGTCTGATTGTAAAAATGTACATATTGTTGTATATATAATTCTTAAAGGTTTCAATTTGTTTTGATTTATATACCTTCACAAATATAAATTTATTAAATTAAAAAATGGAATTTTTATTCTTTTATCCTAAATGTAGTTTAACTTTAGTTTTAAATATTTACACAAATTTCAAGAAAAACAAAACTGAAAATAAGATAAAAATGTCGCCACAATATAAAAACACGAGTTAAGGTGGCCATATTTATTACCCAAAATAGTAGAATGTCAATGTAATTTTAAAGTTAGGAATTTTAAACCCTGTTAAAGGTGGCTCTTTTTATGGAATTATTACATAAACTTCAACAATAAATTTTTCACATTTTAAAGCCATTGTACACAAACCTTTCCTAAGTTCATCCTTTATGGGTATTTTGTTGCAGTCAAAAAAAGTATTGAATTTTTGGTAGAACAGAAAGGCAAAACTTAAAATTATTATGTTGATATCCACGTCGTTTTGATTATAGCTATATTTAACCATAGTATGATCATGTAATATACAGTTATCGGTATTCTTTGTGCCATAAATAGTTACTAGATGATAACAGTATCTGTCAAGGGTTTAAAATCTTACTGTCTTGAAGACTACTCTGCTAATACACGGAGATAGCACCCTTATGATTGACTCGACATAAGATATAAATTTTCCATTTTTGCAGAAACTATTATCACTTAAGGTACAGATTCGCTGGTGCGATTTCGGCTGCGACTCGTCGCCGACCAATAGGCAGTCTAAATGCTGTAGTTGATGAGAACATTCAGACTGTCTATTGGTTCTCGACGAGTCGCAGCCGCAGTCGTACCAGCAAATCCATACCTTTAGAGGGTGTTTGAAATTAATGACATGATATCGTTTATATTAAAAGTCAAAGGAACCATATGTATTTATTTATTTATAAATTATGTGACATTTTGCTTTTAATCCTAAAATAACATAAAAAAACAGGATTGCTTTTCTCATTTTTGTAAAGATATTGGTACTATTATCAAAATAGACGATCAAGATTTAATCAGTAAGTGAATCTGGCCTTCAACCTATTATTTTCTTAGTTATTAGAGCCAACTTACGAAATTGTCTCGACAACCAACACTTTGTATTTTAATTCCTTTCAAATTAAATACATGATAAATAGATGAGTTAATAAAAGAAGGCAGTTGACCTCTTTTATTAGCACTCTAAAAATTTTTGAAATCAATCGATGTCTTTCTGGGCATTACCTTTATTTACCATCACTCTGTTCAGCTATTTCCAGATATTATTTTCAATTTTTTTTTTAACTACCAGCATTTATAAAAAAAAATCTTTCTCTTTTTACATCTAACAATCCTGCTGATTATGAAACAAGAAAAAAGGATTATCTAAATATTGAAAAGCAAATTGTAGTTACATTCAAAAGAATGTATCTGATGTTTGTCGGGATTTATAATAAAGTCTCTATGCATATAATAGACACGCATAATAAAGCATTTTAAAAAATGTTTTAGAGGTCTGCTATAATGGAATCATGTATGGATGAATTTTTTAGTGATGCATTGTAGTATCCATCTTGGTACTCTAATCAGGATTGCATTGTGAATAAATTCCTTAACTAATGTATACTCGTGTCAAGAATTCAGACGCCTTACGTCACGGCTGACGTTACACATTTGTTTTTATTGTCAACGTAATTTTCGATATTTGGTCGCGTTAAAAATAATATTTTTTTGCAATTTAGTGCAATATATAATGCAAGCTTTTAATATAGTATATAGTTTTATTACTATCAGTTGCAGTTTCTTAAATATTTTGATGAAAATATAGTGAATTATTCATTTGTTCGTATGATGTAAGTCGTCTGAATTCTTGTCGCGAGTTTAACAAAATTCTGTTACTTATGCTATAAAGTTGTTATATTTGACACAACTGTCAGTTTTTTAATGTACTCTTGATATACCTTCCATGTTTTTAAATATGTGTGAGGTAAATTTATTGTATTTGAACAGCAAAAAATGTAGTGAAACTACTTTTTCAAGATCTAACAAGTAATAGTATAATTTTCCCATATAATATTGAAGGTACAGTTTTGCAAAGACAGGTTTATTAACGATTTGGATGTTGTATTTGATGAAAATATATCATTTAATCTGCATATTACTGAAATAGTTTCTAATAAATCTATAAAAATAGTAACAGAATTGTTTTCTGTGTTTCGTATTTTTCATTAGTTTGTTCTACTTTAGAATGTAATTGTGATATTTGAAATTCGGAATTGTAACAAAGATGTAATGTTCGGTCTGCTCAACGCAAGTTTGCATGATACTGTGACTTTAAATTAAGATTTACTAATGTACTTAATATTTCATCCTTAGAAAACTGTCATGTTTGTGCCAACTTGAGTTTTGAATTTCTCAGAGGTATTGGAATAAATTTTAACATTCTCATGAGAACCAGAAATTCAGAGCTGTTTAAGTTTTATTTTACAAATTACGACATAAATGAATCCATTACTCGAATGCTGAACGCAGCTAATAAATATGTTACTGTTAAAAAAACATTAAATAATATTAACTTACCTTATTTAATGTGCTTCTTTTAATAATAATAATAATAATATTTACATCTCATTCTAACATTTGAAAATTGATTATAGTTGCGGCAAGAATTCAGACGATTTACGTCATACGAACAAATGAATAATTCATTATATACCATAAAACTATATAAGTACTACACTAAATGTTTGCATTATATATTGTATTAAATTACAAAAAATGATTGTTAACGTGACCAAATATCGAAAGTTATGTTGATAATAAAAACAGTTGCGTAATCAGTGACGTAAGTCGTCTGAATTCTTGCCTCAACCACAGTTTAGGGAGACCAGTAAAAATACTCGGGCCGAAATAATAAGTCGCGCATAGCAGCTCGCGCATCTATTTCAAGCTGCAGAGACCTCAGTTTGCATCCAACTCTGGAAGTGCGAACATCGATTATACAGAGCCGTATTAAAGCAATATTTTGAGTCTGATCGAGGAACGAGTCGCTGCGCAGCAGTTAGATGTTTAAATATATCATCTATAAATAGTAATTTAAGTTTCCTTAAATTTGCTAAAGACGTAAATAAGTAATAAGTAATCTATAATATACTGTACAAACCATAAATAATATTTTACTGCTATTCCTTACCTATTAACTTATTTCTTAAGTATAACATTGGAATATAAATACTTATCATGAAAGTGAAGTTTAAAATATACATATTTATTATTATATATTATTCACAAATACAAATTTTTATTTTAGAGCAAAGTTCTGTGCAGAGGCTTCTAATAGAGAAGATTTATTAGAAAAGCTGCTCAGGATTAGTAATAGTTCATACAAACTATGTCAAATACATTCTTAAAATAATATGTTTTCTAACGATTCGCGCAATAGATTACGCAAAGAGGCCGTTCCAACGTTTCCTGCACAAGACGGCTCATCTTCAAATTATGTAGATGATCATATTTCTTGTAGTCACTATAATGAGAGTAACTCTCAAAACAAAATAATAAAAAATAATTTTTTTCCAAATTTACATTTTACTGCACTTTTATCTCCAATTTAACAATTTTCAAAGTTAAGTAAACATAATTTCTCTGTTCTGAAAAATACTTGTCTTGTGGTTTACGTAGATCACTTAAGACGAAAAAATATCATAATAAATTATGTGTCCACTAAACTTCAAACGTCAAATTTTAAATTTAAAAAAATCCCAAAAAATGTAATTATCACCAATAACAAAAAAAGTAAGTAAATAAATAAAAATCTTTTGTAGTGCAATAATATATATATTAAATTCTTTTTTTTTTAAAGAGTCCAAAGAAGTAAATCAAATTTTCACACTGTATGTTAGTAGCAGTAAATGATGTATAGTACATGTTGAATAACCTATTTATAACTGTATAATGAATTATTACATAATGTGGATAGATATAACGTAAACTTTCATGTGGAATAACTACGCTTTCACGCGCAAATAAAAATTTCTTATTCCGGTCCTGATCACCGATTCTGTCAATTCTATCAGATGTGCTATCACACTCACATTTCGAGGTCACCGCAGAAACTGAAAGCACTTCAAAGTGCCGACAATGGAGTGAAACTGCTGGTCTACCTATGCTGTGCCTCAACTATAGTTTGGATGTCGAAACTTATGTATGAAAGGGGGTAAACTATTTTGTCAAAATAGATTTGTTAGAAAATTTTGTTTTTTTTTTTTGGAAAATTGAAAAATATAACTCAGTTTAATAGGGGCGATTGTTTTTTAAGATCATAATAAATCATGCTTAAGGATGTATGAACTAAAGATTTTCTGATGAAAGATATTAACTGCCAACAATACAATTTTCAAATAAAATTTTTCTTTCAAAATTACTTACCCAATCCTTGCTACTATATTTTCCGCTTCTTTGGCCATATTTAAAGAATATTGGGTGTGATTAAACAAATCATCTAGCTTCTCATTGAAATCCTTGAGGGCCTCTTTAATCACGTCTACTTGCCCTTGGAGATTTTCGACCGGATATTTATAGTTTACCACGTTCTTCAATATTTCATTAATCTTATTTAATTCTTTGTCTGCTTCTTCCTCACGTCCCGTCAAATTGTAACTTTTTATGGAATCGAGTAGCGCTTCCCCTGTTTGCACAGCTTTCTCTATTTCGCTGCCTACAAAATAATAAGAATGAATTAATAAAATTGTATTTTGTAGAGTGAGAGATGGGTATACCAGCTTCTTCATTCAGTTCCCCTGTAATTCTATCGATTTCATCTATAGTCTCAAGCGTGTCATCGTCTGCTTGGTTAATCTCATCCAGTAAAATTTCTAGTTTATCTTTTAATTTTGTTGATTGATTTCTTAGCGAGTCACTGTTGTCAAGAGAGTAGTTAGACTGAAAAGAAAAAGATGTAAAACTTTAATTAACAATTAATAAATTTAAACACCTTTCGGTTTAAGTTCTTCGAATCTTGTTCTACACTTTCTAGTTCTTGGATGATGTCATCTAAATTGATCTGCCTTGGATCAACTTCATCGAATTTAGGTTTCTGTTTCTCCAATTGCACCTTCATGTTCTCCATTTTCTGCCAAGTGAAATATCTAGATCCGATAGACTGCAAAGAGAACAATATGTGTTTGTACTTCAACTTTAAGATAAATAATATCAACTCACATTGAAATCTTCTATTACTGGGTCTATTAGTATAGCAAGATTATCCGTATCATCGAGAAGGGCATGATGACAACTGTCGCATTGGTGACAACCAAAATCTGGAATGAACGCCCACCTCCTCGGACACTGATCGCATTTCTCACCGATTACGCCTTGTAAACATTCGCACTGTCCCGTAAGTGCATTGCATCCAAAACCGAGAGAGTATTCGCTTTTACATCCACACGCTGAAATAATAGCATATAATTTGCAGTTGTAATTGTACAATTACAGAGAAATTAACTTACAAACGCAGCCACTAGAGGTATAATTCCAGTACCCGCCAGCACATCTATCACAGGATCTTCCTGTAACACCCGGTTTGCATTTACATTGCCCTGTTACGTCATCGCATTGGTCGCTCTCCGAAGCTTCCGCACACTCACAGGGTACACAGCCTTGGCCAGTTTGGAATCCATAGTGCTCTACTTCACAACGGTCACATTTTTCACCAACCACATTTGGCTTGCACACACATTTTCCAGTGAAACTTTCACAGTGGTCCGTTCCCATTTCATCGCATATACAAGCTGTTCATTCAGAATGATTAATAATAATAATATTTTTATTGTCATAGAGAAAGTAAGAATCACACAATATAAAAGTAACGAACAAGATTATGAAATGCAAAGAAAGAATAAAACAAAACCAATCGATTTTGAAATGAAATTTAAAACTGTCGAGAGTTAGCCATCCAAGATTATAATGATAATAATAATAATAATGCATTTATTGCCCAACAGAACAGGTGTTCCAGTTGCAGGACAAAACAAATATAGGTTCAAAGATAAAAAAATGCACTTAATACACAATACATAAGTTAAAATAAATATAAATACAATCAATAAAATAAATCTAAGTTTCCAAAATACTAAAGAATTCAGTTGCTACAGTCAATATACTATTAAGATTGCAGTGGTTAATATTACAAAGTAGAGATATCGCATTATAGTTATTCGCCATGACAT
Organism: Monochamus alternatus; assembly: GCA_037114965.1. Taxonomy (NCBI): domain Eukaryota; kingdom Metazoa; phylum Arthropoda; class Insecta; order Coleoptera; family Cerambycidae; genus Monochamus; species Monochamus alternatus. The sequence continues at coordinate 115,329,772 of CM073426.1, forward strand.
AAACCGGCGATTTGATAAGAATATTTGTTTTAGCATTCTGACAATAGAACATGCCATCAACACGAGATCCATGTCTAGGTACTCGTATATTAAATAAATTGAGCAGAGAAGACGAGTCAACATTGTCATTAAAAAGTTTAAACAGAAATGACAGACTATTAAGTATTCTCCTTATATGCAGAGACTGGACATTAAATCGATCTAACAGCACTCTGTGATCATATCCCCTAACTGGATAATAACCATCTATACGATACGATAAAAATTTAAGGAAGCGACGCTGAACTTTTTCAAGATGGTTAATATGGGTCTGGTAATAAGGGTACCATACAAGACTACAGTACTCTAATTTTGATCGAACCAATGAGTGGTAAAGACATTTCAGTGCAGTGACGTTGTTAAATGACGTTGAATTTCTTATTATAAAGCCTTATTAGCTGCATTTGTAATTCCATTAATATGATCAGTAAAGGACAATTTGTTATCATATATCACACCAAGATCCCTAACATTCTCACAACACTGCAATAGTACATCATCAATACTGTAGGCAAATGTTAGTGGTTGTTTTTTGAGAGTAAAAGAGCAAACTTTGCATTTTTCTATATTGATAGGCAACTTATTTTCCGTGCACCATCTACCTACATGATCCACCTGTTTCTGAAGTAACATACAATCCTAAACACTGGTCACATTAGAAAATAATTTTAAGTCGTCGGCAAAAAATAGATGGTTACAATCCAGAGAGGTAGACAAATCATTAATAAATATAATGAAAAGGAGTGGTCCCAAATTCGATCCTTGAGGCACTCCTGATGTTGCTATAAAATTATCAGATTTGAATCCATTGTAAGAATCATATAGTTTACGCTGATATAAATAAGATCGAATGAGTAGGATAGTGTTCTCGTTCAACCCATATGGTTTTAATTTATCAATGAGTAAGGCATGATCCACTTTGTCAAACGCCTTGACCTCTGTTGTCCATAAAATGTGCAGTGTACTGAATAAACTGAGCTAGATTAGATACAGTAGAACGGTTTGGAACAAAACCATGCTGGTAAGGAGATATATAACCATTAACTGTACTAAAGATTTGAGTATATAGTGTCATCTCGAAGACTTTTGCAAAGTTAGATAATATTGCTAAAGAGCGATAATTTCTCAAATTTGCAGGATCACCACTCTTAAGTATAGGGCACACTCTTGTCATTTATATGATTATAGAGAAAATAGTTTATATTAGTTCTGTTAGAATTATTTAACAAATGTATGTTTAATAATTAACTATTAAAGTACTCTTCAATCGTATAAAAGCATTTGTCAACAAGATATTTTTTGAGTTTGGTTTTAAATCTATAAATGTTGAGAATTTTTAGTTCTGCAGGTAAGTGGTTACATATATTAGAGCAAAAATGGGCTGTCCTTTTCTTAAACATGCTAAGATTAAAATGTTATCAAAGGATCTAGTAAGATGATCATGGACTGAGGCGACTGATTGAAATTTATGAATATTTCTCTACACAAATAAACAAGCTTCAAACCAGAGGATACAGGAAAGTGTAGGTATGTTATGTTACTTGAACAACGGTTTACAGGAGTCCATTTGAATAACATTATATATTCTTCTAATTATTCGGTTTTAAAGCACAAAAATGCGGTTAAGATTAACCGACTGCCCCCAGTAGATGATCAAGTAACATATATGAGAGTAACCCATGGCATAATATACATTCAGTAATTGCTGCCAATTCAATATGTTCTGTAAATTTATGATGACAAAATAATGAGTTCAGTTTTTTGAAATCTCGCTAATGTGCCTCCCAAGTCAGTTGCTCGTCAATATTTAATGCTAGAAATTTATAGTTATGGACTAACGTCTTGTCATTTAGGAGTAATTGAAGATATGGAACAATTAATCTTTTATGAAGTCATATAGTGGATTCTGGAAACGTTGGTGAGTAAGTTGTTGAGAACTTTATTTGCTGTGATTTCAAGTAATTCTAATGTGGGAAAGGAAATAGTTACACTAGTAACTAAAGTAAAAGTTTCTTATTTACCAGTGGGCTGGTGTTAACAAAAATAAAATCATATTGTTACCTTGACAATTCTTCAAATTCACTGCGTCACCATAGAAACCAGGAGCACAGAGAGAACAGGCTTCCCCAAAAGTGTTATTTAAGCATCTTAAACAGTCTCCTGTGACAGTGTCGCACGAACTGGGGTCGTTGGGGTTGATATTGCCGGAACACTGGCAAGGCTTGCAGTAGTCACCTAGGCATTCGTAAAATTAAAATTGATGAATAAAAAATTAAGCACGGAAAATAATACCTGCAACTTCTGGGCGACCGTAATAACCGGGAGTACAAGAGTGACATCTAGCTCCAATATAACCGTCTATGCAGTCACAACTAATTTTTTCACCATCTGCACTGACTTCGCAGCCTGTCGCAAAGCTGTATAAGAATGCAAAGTATTATATACCAAATTACTTTCACTGAATTTGTACTTTTACAAAGTTACCAGATTTATGTCAGCAGTGTTAAGCATAAAATAATAATAATAATAATAATAATAACAATAATAATAATAATAATAATAATATCTATAAGGGCATATAGTTAAAACAATATACAGGATGTTGTAAATTAGTAGGCCAAGCATATGTGGTTAATATATCCTTTGGATCAAAATAATGAGACTTTTCTTATGCCACATTTCATTTTGGAGCTCCACTTTCAAAATACATTAATAAATCAGTAGTGTTTGAGGTACTATGTATGATAGAATGATCAACTTCTTTGAACATGAGAAAATTCAAGCAGATAATGAAAATGGATTTCGAAAAAAAAAAATTAAGGGTCAGAGCCATATACCAGGCATTATACAGGGTCATTCATGTTTAATCTTGATAACTTCAGGAATCGATAGAACAGGTGTTCCGAATTTCACTTAAATCAGATAAGTGGTTCAAAAGTTATGAGGGAAAAACGAGAAAAAAATTCCTACTTCAACGCCCTCTTTCTCGGAAACGATGTGTTTTAGGAAATAAGTTTATATCACAAACGAGCATTATTTTAATCTGTTCTATCGATTCCTGAAGTTATCAAGATTAAACCTGAATCACCCTGTATACAGGGTGTTTATTAATTGAATGCCGATACTTAAGGGTGTGAATCCTTCGGTCATTTTAAGAAGAAAACTTAATATCAACATATGTCCTAAACCTCTTAATTTTTGAGCTACAGGGTGTTACAGTTTTAAGAAAAAATTTACTTTTTATAATTTTCTTATCACTCCAGATATTTTTATGAAATTTTATTCAGACTTATTAATCATTAAGGAGCTTTGTTTGATGTAAAAAATGTTTTAAAATCTATGCCAATGACATCCGCACGAGGTTTGAACTAAACATTTTTGAAGAAAAAAATGGTATGCCACTGCTTTTTCTAAAAACTAAAATTATTTTTAAAATCTCGATTTATTTTACAGCAAATTCGGTCCCTAGACTCTCGTACGACGCACCATTTTCACGTAAAAAAATTAAAACTGAAAAAGTTTTTTCACCAAGTTCATTGAGACTGCTTTTGATATTTTGTTGCCATTTTGTAGACACCCACCATGCGTGGAAACACTTTTTTTAGGACAAAAATTACTTTTCTACTTTAACCAGTGACTTCCACGTAGGCATAATATTAAATGTTTGGATAGAAAAAAATGGTACGCCTCTGATTTTTTTAAATTTTATTTTAAAAATCGGAATTTATTTAGTAAAACGATAAATTCAAAAGCTTAAACCTAAAACGAAACGACAAAACAAGAAAAGAGAGATTGGCACCTTCTATGCGGGTATGGTAGAGTGGAAGAATGTTGGCTTGGATCGATGTGAGAGATTGATACCGGTTGACATTTGACTACCCCCCTAATTAATGAGGTTTTCCAGGTTTCCCTCATTCCTGCACTGAATGGTGATTAGGGCCTACCAACGTATGTCGTTCCTGGACACAAATGCGGCCTGCTTAATAATAATATGCTGCCTCCTCTCCCGCAAAAGTTTTCGACTTCTGGGTTAATCCTCGTGATTAGAACGCGGGGTAAAGATATTATTATTATTATTATATTATTGATTATGGCACAGAAATATCAAATGGAGATGTATTTGACATTTTGGAGTGTTTTGAATCTTGGTTCTCTTCAAACAACCTTTTATTAAATGTGGATAAGAATTAATCAAATTCAGTTATCAAAGAACATACAAAAAAAAACTCATTCCACAGAGATAATAAAATATTAACAACAGTAAACTTAGTTGAAATTTTAGGGATCACCAATTGACTAGACTGACTTGATATAACAAAAGTTGGCCAACTGTTATGCACTAAAAGTCATATAATCATAAGTCAATATAAGAGAATTGCATGTAAAGTGTTTTAAAAAATATTTTAAAGACCTATGGAAAGCATATTACACAAATCGTCTGTTAAATCAGAGTGGCCGTGCTTTATCTAGTCTGTTCCATTGCCCATTTGCAATTACGCACCGCGTGTGGCAGCACTCTACAGTACATATGTCATAGTTGTCAATTGTTTGTATCAATAATTTGACGTTTCTTAAAAATTTCAAATATATGTTGAGTGTAAGTTTCTGTTAATGCATAATTTTTAAATTTATAAATTGATACAACTTAAAATAATGAAGTACTGTGTTTTTCATGGTGAAAGTGAAGTAGCAGTTTATTATTGTGTATGTATTTTAATAACAATCTATAATATTTGGAGAGAAGCACGTTATGTGGAGTACAGATGATTCAACAGACAAGTATTTCACTGGCGACTCAATTTAGCAGACGACACTACACATCTTACTTACTTGTTACTTGCAATGGGAAGAGGGCAAGCGCATATCAAACAATCATGTGGAGTTCCAGCTAAAGCATTACCATGGTAACCAACATTACAGAGTTCACAATGGTCACCTTGTGTGTTGTCTGTACAATTCTACAAAAACAACATATGTGACAGATTGAAATCAAAACATTACTAAATACTTGTGACAACATAAAAAAAAACAAATAAAAAAGAACAGCCTTTTGTTAAATATTTCTATATTTATAAATGTACATACAGTGCCAAGACCCACTTCATTAAATAGTTTTGGGTATGAAATAAATTTAACTTCCTTAAGTTGATATTTAAGAAATTACTAAAGAAAGTTCACTAACTAGGACCCTACATCAAATATTAATTTAGGAACGTTCATAACATTGTAAATATCTTACTGTAATATTATATTTTATGTGTTTAAAAATATATTTTTATTTTTTTCCTAAGTGATAGACAACTGATAAAATTAAAAAAACATGTTGATATGTGTAGTTTATTGACAACAGTTTCTAATGTATATTGTGCTATAAAAATAAGTATAGAAGCAAATCCAAAGAAAAAAATGGAAAATGAGGAAGGAAACAAAAATCGATTATGACATAAAATATGGCATTAGTAGGAAAATTCATGAATTCTTCTTCAGAAATGAAATACCGACGGTAAAAAAAATTCAAACTGCAGTAGCTGAAATGGAAGACATGGCTAAGTTATCTGATACAGTTTATAGAAGAACAATGCACGACGGTATTTAATTGTGTTTGTAATTGTATGACAAAAAAAACACTTAGACAACCTAAGAGAATTTTGCGCATCTGACAAAAAGATTTATTACATGGTTAAAATATGGATAAACAAAGATTTGGCAGGATGGTAATGTTTGGAGTAAAAGAGAACCATTTTCAGATCTACAGAATTAAAGGCACCAATGAGGATTAATAATTAACACATATCGAAGTGATACAGGATTTTTCAGAGGATTCAAAAATTGTTTGGATCTGCTTTATCATATGTAGAACCAGGAACAGTTATTATGATAACGTGCCTTATCATATCAGTGCAAAAAGTTACCGACGTCAGCCTGGAGGAGAGCAGGTATGGTGGTCAAAATGAATATTAAATATACAGAGACCATGCTAAAAGTGCAATTATTAAAAAGTGCCCAAAAAGAAAAAGATCAATACATTAATTATTAAGTAGTGGATGAGATGGTTTTAGTTCGAGGATTGTGTGGACTGTTCATTAAATCCAATAAAGTTAGTTTGGGCATGAATAAAAAATGAAGTAACATAAAATAACACTACCTTTAAATTAAGCCATGCAAAATTATTATTACAGGAGGCTATTAATCATATCACTGCTAAAGTGTATGTACGTGTACGTATGTAGTGTACGTGTATTGGGGATAAGCTGAAAGATCAATCGGGTCATCGATGTCCAAGAGGGCATCATTTTATAATAAGTGTCATGTAATACTATTATTTTTATTGTCTTTTTTTATATCCAGACACGTTCTAAACTAGTATGCCTATGGACTGATGCTCTGCATATGCTTCGCCCATCCCGCTATTCCAGAAGATAGCGATTTTCGAAGATTGGGTATAATGTTTTTCATCACATGGGTCTTAGACATTGTTTAATATACTGTATCTCCGAAATTATAAAATTTGCAAAATTATACTCACAAAGCAGATACCAGTGTTAACATCACATTCTTTGGCATGCCCGTTGCATTGGCAGGGAACGCAGTAGCCTCCATGAGGTCCCGATGGTATTCTGTAATAACCAGGAGCACATTCTTCGCAGGAGAAGCCCTGATAGTTTGGGGGGCAGTGGCACTGCTCCACCGATAGAGCCAAAGGACTATTTACTATGCCGTTGTAGTTATTGTCTGTTGCATACGCTTCGTCAAGAGTCACATTAATTAATCTGTCAGGGAACATAAGAGTAATCACATTTTAAAATAATCTAGAAAGGTACAACAAGATTGCTGTGTGATCTTGGCTTTCAACACCCTGTATTTTAAAGGTTGTAAATTTCATAAAAAAAAATTGTCTAAATTCCGTGAATTTTGAGGGTTCTTAAGAGACTGGTTCAGTTTTTTTAAATACCCTATATTTTTTTCGTTAATTAGTGTTCTAATAGACCATTGTTAAAAGTTTAATAAAAAAAGTCCCAAAATGAATTTTGAGTTTTTATAGATTGGTCGGTTTTTTAAACACTGTATCTTTTTCGTTAATTAGTGTTCAAATAGACCCTGGTTAGAAGTTTTATCAAAAATATTTTTTCAGTTCCCTTAATTTTGAGGTTTTTTTTAACAGTAAGAATTCTCAGCACTATGTATACAAAATGGACGCTCAAAGCATGTTTGATAACTGTTCCAAAGCAAAAATTTTGAAAAAATTTGCGATTTACATTTTTTCCTTGTAAATTTTTATTTTAACACTTGGTCGTCTATAATTTTTTTTTGAATTTATGACGTCAAAATATATATAAAATAATTAAATGAAATTTGTGTAGGTTATATGTTCATTCCTACTGATATTTTAGTTTGTAGGTTTTGTTTTAACTCAAGACATGCTCACAAAATCCATTTGCCATTTCTGATACTTCATTTTGAGGTTATATTTTAACTTTTCACCTACTACTATTTATATTTTAATTTATAGGTTATATTTTAAGTTGTGACCCATTCATAAAATCCGTGTGACATTTCTGATATTTCATTTTGATGTTATATTTTTCACCAAAAGGCTTCACTATAAAAAAATAACACAATTGCTATTCCATTGCTTATTTTGTGCATGTGGCACAATTTTGTTAAATACTTTGTATATGGTGTCATAAAGACAGAGGTTCCCGGTTAGTAATAATAAAATATTTCATAAAATCTTCAATAATATAGAAAAAGTAAAAAGAACTCAAGTGATTATACCTGGTTCAATTTTATTAAACACTATGTATATGCACTCTCAAAAATACATCTGATAGATTAGCAAATATAAATTTTTCACTTTACTAAGACTGTGACACAGCCACATACTTCTACCAAAGAATAAAGAACTACCAGAAGCGAAAGAGAGAGCTGTCGCCAAACACAATTCTAGTGCACATGTGTGGCGCCGCCATTTTACAAGTGGTTTATTAATCAACCTCACTTTGCTTTCTTGTTTATGTGTGTCGCTGTGTTGGTTTGGTGTATTATGGAAGATGATAAAATCTTTTAATTTATAGCTATGTAAAATAGGTATTGTATAAATATATATATATATATTTTATGAACCATTTGTATTTTCTGTAAGACCATCTCCGTTATTATCCTGTAAACATTGAAAAATAATTACTTTTATTGAAAATTAAAACTTTAGGTGTCTCGAAACTAGTTTCAAAATAACTCCCGTAATATTGATCTGATTTGAGGCTTACACCAGTTTTCTTAGAATCTAGTGTACAGGATGCCCTAAATCATATTTGTTGACACAAGTAAACTCAGGTTTAAAACATAAAGTGAACAAAATAAATGGGCATCCTAGAAGGGGAACTTTGGAAATTTGGAACTAAGAAAGAGCATTTTAAGTTAAAGCTTGCTTAAGGCGCCGCTTACGTTCAAATAGTATTAGGCGATGAGATACGAGGCAGGTAAAGACAAAAGATGTAAGGGAAGTCGGATGGTTGCTGTGTGCTTTGCAGAATGATTGAGTTGACTTGCATCTAGCGTGGCCCATCAAGTATTCATAACTGAACTCTATTAATTACTTGAAATGAAAATAGCTACCATAATTAAAACAAAGGAAATATTAGTGACTATACTATTTAAAACATCTATTGCAGTATCAAATTTTCTGCATGGCAAATGTATCTGAAAAAGCTCTCCCACGTTAAATAAAATATAATTTTCACAACAATAAAAAAAATAAGCAGGAATAAATGCAATTTATAAATGTATTTTATATATTTTAATAATTTTATAAATAGGTATTTTATACTGCTTAAAGCTTCAATATGACTAAATAAATATAGTGTCAACTTGTTTCTTTGTGTAGACTGTAGTTATTATATACAACTTTGTCTCAGTGTAGTAAGTATTATATATGTCAAGTTTCAAATTAAAGGTTAAATTTTTGTGACTATCCAAGATCAAAAGTGCCGCTTTAACTTTCGATTCTGGTAATTCCTTTATTCTGTGCTTCTACTATATACCACGCACATTGTATCATTTCAATGTATTATGACTTTGGCCTTGAAAGACAAGAGATTATAACCAGAACTGTGGTGCATTTGCGCATGCTCCATAATAAAGCACAACTTTCAGATTCAAACTAGTAACTGATTCATCATGATTCTAGACACATTAAAGGGTTATCTGTTAACTTATTGTGAGCTTGCAGATTACTATGGCTGTTCTCTCGTTAGTTTTTTAAAATTAAAATGAGAGACCAATGATCTCAGACAAGTTATTTTTCATAAATACTGTCCAAGAGGTACTGGGACATATTTTAAGAAAGGTTGGTTATAAGACTAAAATGTTCTATAATTATTTTTCGTACAACTCTCCCTTTCGGAATTTTTCATATTTTAAAGTTACATCCTAAATGTAGAATCAATTTTAATGAAATGTGGACAGTGGATTTTGTTTATACTGAGACTAGGTAATTATATCAACATATATCTTGTTTACCATCAGGAATGCACTATCCTTAACGTAAAGCGACCGTAAACTTTGACACATTTTCTCTTTTTCAATATTCAATTATTTATAAATTTAAGTGCTCCATCTAATTTAAAATAAATAGTTCTAATGAAGTTTTTTTTAGTAATTAATTAGAAAAAATTATTTAAAAAATGAAATAGTTTGAAATCTGGCAATTGCCCCCACCGTTTGGGACCACTTTGGTTTACAAGTGAGCGGTATATAGTAGAAGTATGTGGGCACAGCCTTCTCACATTTCCAGAGGTGTTGAAAAACGAGACACAGTGGATAAGAATTTAAGCAAGTAAATCTTACCTTGTGGTAACACTGGCAGTCCAGTAAGTAGCTCTGATGTAAATACCTCGTAGATCTCGAAGAACTTCCATAATGTGTTCTCTCCTTGCAGGGCCTCCTGCAGGCAACTCAAAGTTGGTCTCTACTAACTGTACGGTGCTTTTGAACTCTGTAGCAGGTGGAGGTTGTTCAAAACCGTAATTGGTCAGATATAATCCCGCTCCTTGCAAGATAATGTCCGGACCATTGACAGCTGATGCTTGTGGTCCAATCACAAAGTAAATTGTGTACTTCAGAAAGCCGCCATAAGATATCAACTTTTTCCCTAAATAGTCATGAGGGGCCGAAAAATATGCGGCGTTTACTGATACATTGAAATCTGAGAAGTCAACTCCGATAACATTTTCGTTTTCATCTACACTTTCCACTGTGAGGTTCAAGTTTGTTACGTTTATAGGCCCAGAAGTGTTGACGGCGACCACTTCCCAATCCCTCATTTCAGTTAGAATTACCTTAACTAAATTAGATTCCGAACATCTTGTTGTTTTTCCGAAACAGAAGCATTCCGTACAGCCATCCTCATTATCATCCCTTAGATTAAATGAACCTTCTCGACAGTATTCACATCTCGGCCCTACTACATTCTTTTTACAAAAGCATTCAGCACTTACTTGATCGCAAATTTCAGTTGTTGTTCCCTCGGTATTGCACTCACAAGATTGACAGTATGGAAACGAGAAATGTCCCGGTTTACATTGGTCACAGGGACGGCCAATAACATTCACTTTACACCTAGAAATAGTTCCAATTAATTTATAATAAAAAGTAAATTATTTTGCACTTACGGGCATTCTCCTGTGAGGATGTCACACTGTCTTGTCTCGTTAACACCTAAATAATTACATTTACACTCTTCGCAACCAATAAGAGGGTCATATCCATACGTGTAAGGTTCGCATTGGTCACACCTTTCACCAACTACATGGGGAGGACAAATACACTGACCAGTTGACGGCTCACAATAGGCAGTCGATGGACAGTTACAGGGTTTACATTCAGGAAAGCCATAATATCCTGTTTTACAGGCCTCACATTTCCGTCCTATTATGTGATCTTTACACTGACATTGTCCTCCAAACTTTTCGCATTCAAAACTGTAGGAACCGTAGAAATCACACTGACAAGGAAGTGCTCCCGTATTGTGGTTAGCCGTTATAGAGAATACGGAATCACGACAAAAACCTGCAATGAACAGCATTAGATTAGATACTTTAAATGAATCTTTCAAAAATTACGACAGGCAGTAAATCATTTATTTAGTTATTTATTTATTTACGGAAGTAACTCCTTTTTATAAATATTAAAGAAAAGATAAACAATTCCTTTCTAAACAATATTGCTTTAAGTGTGATTAATTAAATATAACAAATAATGGTAATTGACGAAAATAATGAAATGGTTAACATCTGTTGACAGATTTTGGAACTGCTGTAGATGTGAACAACAAATTACTTACATAATAAAAGTTAGAAATTTTGTGTTTTTAATTTGTTCTATATTTTTTTCTGTGTAAATACCAGAACAGTTTAAAAATAGTATAACTTTATTTTGAATGAAGAAAAAATCACAATCTGCATAAGACAATTTGTAATAAATCGGGTGTAGGGGTGAACAACAATCGACTCATTTTTATATGTGTAGATGTAGTGGAAATTGTCTGTATTTTTTTGTAATTTTGCAGCTTTTATTGATCGTTCGATATTTAGTTACAAAAAGTGTACATAAATGCAAAACATACATAAGAATATTGGTACAAAATCTCGGATCTGTGCCGTTGCCTAGTGCTCCTCATCTTACTGTACCTACTTTTGATATTTCCCGTAAACCCAAAACTTTGTAAGCAGTGAAAAATTAAATTGAAAATTGGAAAACTGATAACAAAAAACACATGAAAGTATGTAGCAAACATTTTCTTATAGAAGATTTTATGTCAGGTAATTATAACAGGGTTATGCTGAATTATTTAAGAATACTTTTATTACACATTGCACTATCAATGTTCTCCATTTAATAAAATAGATATTTCATGGGGTGGCTGAACTAAAGCAGTCTGTAAACACTGGCTTTTGACAACTTTGGGTTCACATTCTACTCCAGACAAAATTATGTGTCTCACCTCGGCTTCTCTTAGATGTCATACACGATCTCTCAAATAGTCCAAGATATCCATTACAAATATCTCAAACCAAACTATTATATATGAATTTGAAAGGTTGAGGTTATGAACATACTAGGAATTTGTCTTACATTTATAAACTGACATTTGTGTTTGTGAAATACTGCCACTGGAGTCGCAACACTACAGCTTTTTCATGGCATCGAAGTAAATAATTACAGAATCCAGTGACTTCAGCAGACTAGTATTACAAAAAGGACATGATCTATGAGTAAACCTTACCTTCATGACTAGTGTCGATGTTAAAATGATTGTTACCGCACGTTGAAATAAATTCGCCTGTTCTATCTATTTCCTCCTCTTCGAGAATTCTGTCGGTATACAGATCTGCAGGTATCACAAGGAGGTAGTCCAGGTATACATTCTTATTATCTGGTTGCTAATAACAAATATATCGATATGACGTTTCTACTCAAACAAAAGACTTACCTTTAACGTAACCACAAAATTTTCAGTGAGAGAGAATTTGTTATTTCTATTATTCTGCAGGACCACTGATCTACATCCAGATTGAGACGGACAATGTTTCACTGGTACGGTTGATTCGTAGAACTGTCCGTTCTGTATAGTAACGTTCAAGTCAAAATCTAAAAAAACATATATGTATATTACTAAGCGTTATATTTCTATATGTATTTGTGTACCTGGGAAGTGGGGTTGGTAGTAGTGTAATACAAACGTATAATAACCCGGATAAGTCACTTTGCCCTTCAAGTCTACAAAAGTTTCTGATGGGTTCAACCAAACATAAGAAGTTTCGTTATTTTCCCTAATCGGAGGTCTATTCTTCCCAAGTTCTCCTTCAACGTCTTGCTCGAATTGTATCTTTTTTGACTCGGGAGGGATGCGGAAGGAGAACGGAATGCACTGTTCGTCTTTACGAATACAAACTGGTTTAGGTTTGATGTAGTCTAGAGACCATTCTTCATATGGGACTGCGTAAATTGAGTGGACGCCCACGTTCACATCGTTACTCTACAAAAAAAAAGACATATAAGTAAACATTTAAAGATATTTGCTGAAAAGATTACCTTCAAATCTACAAGTATGAAACTGCCATTGACAGAATATACCGCTACTCCTCCCTCTTCATTGATAACAGCTTGCCTGCATAGGGTAGTGTAAGGGCAAGAATATAGGTTCAATTTTCCATTTACAGTTCCGTTCCATAAATGTGCGATCACATTTACATCACGATTGCGTAAATCATTTAATGGTGTGACGTAGTTAATCACGATAACGTAAGGACCAGACTTATGGACGCTGATGTTGAATGAAATGTCTGGTTGGGCTGCATTTAGTAAAGGCACTTTGTTGAACACTCCAGCTTTATTTAAATGCTAAAAAATAAACGTTCCAATAAATTTTAATTCTATTTCAAGTAGAAGGGTTTTACCTCCGTATCTTGGAAAAATTCATGTATTCGTTCTATATTTTTGCCGGACTGTACAAAACCACCAATACCCCATGATTTATCAAAAATAGTTATGTTTGGATATGCATAATGTCGGCAAAGATCCTTTTCGTCTATCGTGCAGGGTTTTTCTACTTTTTGGTTTAAAACTGTGGCTAAATAAAAATCTTCAGGAAGTAGAACAAAGTAATCCTAAAATCAACAATAATGATTCTGACTCTCAAATTTTTTTTAATCTTTAAACTTACGATAAGAACACTGCCATTCACGTTTATACTGACTGACCACCGACCTGGATTCATTACAAACGGCTTCGGTGTGTTTCCAGACTCTCCTGAAACTGTAACAAATTCTGGTACGGATGTGTTTCTAAACTGTACCTTTATGTACTGTTCAATATCGTTTGGATTGTCCGGTGTAATCATTATTCCTCCAACTACAGTATTAGGTTTAGGGTTGACAAATCTCAATACCATTCTATATAAAGACGGCTTGAATATATAGATATCTTGGATAACTTCTTTCTGCAGCATGGAGAACACAGCATATCCTTTCCAGGAATAATTTGGGAAAACCTGTTCATTGTGTGCATACCTGACCCGATTATTTTCTAGAGTACGACCGTCTTCCACTTCATACTGATACTGATATAGGGTCGGGAAGTAGTGAGTCTGTAAGGGCTCTTTACATGTACGACCCGTCACACGTGATTGGCACGGGCACTGACCTGTCGTTTTGTGACAAATGTTGCTCACCGATCCTCCAACATCACAACCACAATCTACACATACCGTATCATATAAATTTCTTACAAACATTAACATATAAATTTTTTGTACAAAATTTAATTAAATGTTATAGAGTTCTTATTTCTACCTACCTGTACAACCGAACAGACTATCCTCCCTCATATCGTAAGTGCCATCAGCACACTCTGAACAACCTCTGGCAATAACAGAAGGTTTACACACACACTGTCCATCTTCGGTGTCACAAACAGCAATGCCACCTAGTACACCAGTCTTATTGCAGTTGCACTCTTCGCAACCATCTGGATTGTTGCGGTTAAGGTTCCAATAGAGCGGCTTGCACTTGTTGCAAATACGTCCTTCTACACGATCTTTACATTGGCATAATTCACCAGCCGGAACTGAACCACAACCAGCAAACTTGGCGACGACACCGGCCGGGTGGCAGTTACAATCTGAAACATTAGATGGCGCTTTACAGTTTGTCAAAAATGTGTATAACTGTCAAAATATTTGAAACTTTAATAGGTACTGTCAATGGTAAGGAAAACATCAAAAGCATATAAATTTACTTTTTACCTTCACAAGCTGGGAAATTATAATATCCTTCTTTGCACATATCACAATGCTGACCAGCATAATTCTCACGACATTCGCATCTACCTTCTTGATCACAGGAAACCCCAATTGCTCCATGATCACATTTGCAAGCTAAACAATTATGTTTTTATTGATAGAAAAATACACTTATTTTTGTTAGCAGTAACTTACGTTTGCACTCAGGATAGTTGTAATAACCAGGATAACACTGTTCGCAAGTACGTCCAGCATAATTCGATAGACAGGAACACTTTCCGGTGGTACTGCAAGTGGAGCCGTGAGATCCAACCTTGCTGCAGTTGCAAGGCTTACAGTCGGGATAGCCATAATATCCCAAGATGCAGGTGTCACAGCGTTCTCCTCCATAACCTTCCTTGCAAATACATTGGCCTGTTTCCTTATTACAAATTCCCTCCTCGGTTCCACTAGTATCACAATTACAGTCTACCATGAAATATAGTGTTAAATTTAAAGTTGCCTTTCATCCACATAGTTTTTTAAAATTAAATTTCGAAGTATATACTTACATGAACATTCGGGGTATGAGTAATATCCGTTCCTGCATTCACTGCATTTAGGTCCTGAATAATTATTTTTACAAGAACAGTTTCCACTTTCTTGGTCACACGATGTGGAAACAGACCCTTGCTGATCGCATCCACAATCTGGAATGGCAACAATTACCATTTTTAAAGAAATGAGTTATTATATATTTTTTAAATAGTACATATGCATTTGGTTTGTATTCATAGTCAACACTTAAACCGACTACTGAAGGCAATTCGCTTACCACTTAGAAAATACGAGATATTTTGTCTAATTCCTGAAATAGCAACTGAAAAAGTGCATTATCTGTTTCCTTTTATAACTTTTTTATTTTTAAAGTAAATGTTATGAAATTTGGTACATTTATATTGTTTGCCATGACTTTTCAATAGAGGCGGAAAAACTTTCTATGCCTAATACGTGTCCAAGTTTTCATAGCCAACTTTTGATTTACTTATGGTCTCCATATTTGATTTTGATACCACAGAAAAAAAGAGGGAAAACATGAATTCAACCATGTATAACACACGTATTTGGACATTTTTTTCTACCAAAAATGAATAATTATGTTTGGTTGAATTCACCTTTTTTCACTTTTTGTGGTATCAAAATAAAATATGGCAGTCTTTAGAAAATAAAAAGTATATAAAACTAGACATCTAGTAAGCATAAAATGTTTTTTGCATCTGCACTCTTTTAAAAATAAAAGTTATGAAATCAAACAGAAAATGCAGTAGCGAATAGCCGTTAAAAGTAGCTCTGCTACTGCACGTTACTCGTGGCCCTACTGTCGGGTTAGATTAACTTAAAACAGCTAAAGTTGTTCGTCGGTCACCTCACCTATGGCATACTGATGAGAGCTAATAAATTCAAAACCGGTATATGTCTGGTGGGTAGGCGAATGACTTTAGCTGTTGCTAGAGGTTTTTCAGATGTAATTCAATGCTGGTCAGGGCATTAGTACTACGGCATTACAAAATAGTAACTGCTAATATGAAAAGAAATTAATTTCATATATATGATTTGTCACATTAATTATAACGTTTTTTTATATTTACCATTCTGTTCATTTTAAATAAATAAAAATTAAAATACTATTAATTTTTCATAATATTACAACATTGCTGACAGCAACCAATCCCAGAAGATCAATCCCGGGATTCAGGATTATACATTTTTTATTCCGATATCCCGGGATCCAAATTTGTCTCCGTTGGCAGCCCTAATTAGCACGCAGAGTAGTTGTTTCCTGAAATTCTGTGTTTGCAGAAAATGTACTCTTTCAATTTTCAGTCGAATTTCAGGGACTACACAAAATATTTCATATTTCTTTTCAGAAAATTGGAAGTCATAAAAATGCGCATATTTTTCCTTATTTAAGCTATCCTGTATATATTACCGTTTCCAACTTCCCTGTACTAGGAATCGTAAAAATATTATACATATTTTTAAATATAACAAACCGAGAATTTATATTCTTTATCATTTACCAATACTTACGAGTGCATTCTGGAAACTTGAAAAATCCATGAGCACATTCTTTACAGTATTTGCCACCAAAGTTACTTAAGCAAGTACATTCTCCGTCAAACAGAGAACACTGTAAGTTTTCAGTTCCGTTGAGGAAACACTCGCACGGCTTGCAATTTGGATAATCGTAATAGCCAAAACTGCACTTGTCGCAATTTGGCGGTGTGAATTCCTTCCTACATTCACATCTTCCAGAACCCTCGGCACAATTTCCAGTTGAATAAAAGCTGTCGCATTGACAAGCTAGAAAAATATGGATAATCAAATTAAGAAACATGAAATATACAGTGCGCCTTACGCTGACACACATCTGTTTCATTCCAGTGTTTGTTGTATGGCCTGAAAAATTTAGGTTTACATTTGTTACAGTTTATGCCTTCCGTGTTGTGTTGACAGTTTTGACAAACACCTCCGCCTTCGTATTTGCCATATATGTCGAGAGACAAACGCTTTCGGTCCACTTCTTTATCATAAACACATTCAGTGCTGTGTTGGAAACAGTTGCAAGCTAAAAAAAAAACACTCGATTAATTACTATGAAGAAAATTTAACCATCGTCTGCTAAATCACAGCGGCCGTACTTTTAGTCTGTTCCATTGCATGTGACTCACCGCGTGTGACAGCACTGTAGAGTACATATGTTTATAGTTGTCGATTGTTTGTATCAGTAATTTGACATTTCTAAAAAATTATGACAAATTTCAAATATCTGATGAGCGTACATTTCTGTTAACGCATTATTTTTAAGTTGATACAACATAAAATAATGAAGTATTGTGTTCTTCATAGTGAAAGTTCATTATTGTGTATTATTTTATTAAAGATCTACAATATTTGGACAGAACCATGTTGTGTGAAGTACAGGAATGGTATTAATGTTGCATATTTTAAAGTTTTAAAATAGTAAATATAGAATACATACATTTTAAACAAAGATAAATAGATACTATACTCGCGTCAAGAATTCAGACGTCTTACGTCACGGCTGACGTTACACATTTGTTTATATTGTCAACGTAATTTTCGATATTTGGTCACGTTAAAAACAATCTTTTTTTGCAATTTAGTGCAAAATATAATGCAAACTTTTAGTGTAGCATATAGTTTTATTACTATCAGTTGCAGTTTCTTAAATATTTTGATGAAAATATAATGAATTATTCATTTGTTCGTATGACGTAAGTCGTCTGAATTCTTGTCGTGAGTATATTACAGTATCATCAAATGTCAAATTCTGACATTTACAGCCTGATGTGTGTTTCCAAAAACTAACATTGAGGTTATCACAGTACAGTACCTTACTGAATTATATTATTGAAATCCAGGTGAATCAACAGATAAGTATTACAAAGGCGACGCAATTTAGCAGTCAATGATCTAACTAAGAGACAACTTACGTTCACACCTAAATGGATCGTTATGCTTCGACTGCCTCCAAGCCTTCTGTTCAAAACCTGGACAGCAAGAGTCACATTTTGCCCCACATGTGTTGTGTTTACAGCGACACAAAAGAACTCTATTATCTTTCGGATCGGGAATGTCACAAGCATCGGCATGTCCATTGCACATGCAACGACCTCCGATACTGATGTCTTTTATAGAGTAGAAATACTAAAGAGAATAATTTAATAAACAATAAATTAAAAATGATTATATTTTACCCTTCTTGTAACTGTTGGGTCCTGCCGGGCTACAGACATGAGGTGACCAAGTAAATTTTTAGTTCTCAAAAATCTTAATCTTACATTGGTAGCCCTGGTCCATTCTTGTAAAACAGTTGAATTAAAGTAGTGATTCGCTGATGGTCTTTTGTTTAGCAGAGATATTGGGATCTAAAATTATGTAAAACTTATATTGAGCATTCGAGTGTCTGTGAATACTTACTTCTCCTCCCTCCAAAGGAACAATTTTGGAGTACTCGGTACTACAGATGACAGAGTCATCTCTTGTTATGGGTTGTAAGCTTTCCTTTCCGAAAAATGTTTCACAGTCAGCTGGGGAATCCGAGAAATATTGCCACGGGGTGTAAGTCTTTCCATAATCAGCAGATTTTTCCAGCACCCATAGCCCTGGTCTAGGCGAGTTTGCCATTTTTATATATACATAGGCCACATGAAATTCCTAAACATTTATCACATGATTAATATAATGCAATTCTAAAAGGAAAGTAATTTTTAGTCCAGGTCTAGGTACTTGATTTTGGAATTTAAAGGTCTTCAAATGACTAAATAAAGTCAAGTAACTACTACTTGTGAAAGTAATAACCACAAGATGTCACTGTTTTCATAAGGAAAATAAACATTCATCATTATTTGCCAGTTGTATAATGTGGATGTAATTTGTATACCTTATATTGTTTTGTTACTGCATTTTATACTGTGTATTTTTGTTATGTAAAATTACTCATTTGCAAGATCTCTAGCAGAAGGAGAAGCTGTATGTAAGTTCAACATATAATTATGTCGCTAATTTTAGTATTTTCATAAAGTTGCTGGATCTGTATCTATATGATTGAAATTTTTAAATTTTCAAAAATCTGTACAAATATCATTTCAGTTGGGCCAAACAACAATAGCATAATCTAGGAGGCTTCATTTCATTCAATCCCTGCACAAATTTTTATATGTTTGTGGACTGCTATTGCTATTACTAGCCATTTCTGGATAAAGCAGGATTGCCAGATTCAAAAAGCGAAATTCGACAAACCTCGCTTCAAAAAGTTGTCTGATTTCAAATAGTTTTAATTATTTAAAATGTTATCAGTTTTTTTTTTAAATGTTAAAAGTGAAATTTGAGAACAACGAATAAATAATAATAATAAAAAACAAAATAAAAAACATAAAATATATTTCCATAAAAAAATAAGAGACAGTACTAAATTCGTTTAAATCTATATTCTTAAATTCTAAAACGCTCCCGTTACTTTTTATGTTCTTGAGAATCTAGAAATAAATGAACACAGTTTGTCCAGGGGGGAGAAAAAAAAGAGGAGCAGTGTTTAAAAAATACCCAAACTTTTTGTATTTTTTTTTGATAATTTTATAGCAAAAACAAAAACTGAAGATATTTACATAAAAATTGCAGTCTTTTCGAGAAAAATGGAATTCAATACACATGCTAAATTTCATTAAAAATATATCAAACTCGAAACATAGTTAGCTTTCAAATGAAAGGAAAGAAACAATTTTGACATTTTCATACATATAAGTATTAATTGATAAAATGCGATTGAGCCAGGCAGTAGTAAACTAGGCATTATATTAAATATAAATAATTTCATTTTAAAATCACCAGATTACATTATTTGTAGGGAGATTTTTACCAGATCATCAAAATGTTAATAAAATCTCCAGATCTGGTGAATGTCTGGCAACACTGGTATAAAGTCCCTATTGCCAAAATGGAAGTATAACGTGGTATAACTTTGAATTTTTTGTTATTGTTTAAAGTGCAAAGATTTTTTGCATATGATTAAAAATCATGAAAATATTAAAAACTTATCAAATTTCATAATTATTATAGAAAACAGTATTTGAAAAACCGCCATTCTTAGGCAATCAGGGACAATATAAATTGGTACTTGGTTAATCTTCGAACATTTCATTATAAAGTCTTGGGTATTAACACTAAAATGACATTTGTTTGACATTTAACAGATGTCATTTTCAATTCCAAATATGTGTCAAAAATAAACTAATATTTGAACAGAATACATTTTTTTGCACTCTGATGATAATGTATTGAAAATTCAATCAATCAATGTTGATAATAAAAATTTTGACCCATAACGGCAGTTAATTGCCATACTTTGTCAATCTAGGGACTTTATTTCATATTTTCTTAAAATGACATCTATTGACTAAAGAGTTATAAAAGTATGAAAACTATCTCTTGCACAATACATTCATTAAAATGATGAATTGTTTAATGATATTATTTATTATTTCTTTTATCTCTGCTTGTTCCGTGGAGCCAAAACTACTGTATCAAAACAGCGTTGTGGGTGTTCACTTCCTTTTACAATCAAAGTCTAATTCACTATCTGTTATCAGAGAATGTCATGGAATTCATTTCGTTATCTACAGAGTTGTCGTTATTATATGGCTGTTATAGGTAATTTTTAAAGTAAACTTAAAATTTTTGCTGCAAAACGGTTTTTTTCTAAAAACTGCAACTGTAAGTGGGTAACACGAAACTTGTCCAGCCAGCGCAATGTGCCAATGGTGTTATTTTTTTAAAGTATCGGCTTACGTGTGTCAAGCATTTAGGTCCTGGGAAAAACAGTACCTAACGGCCCAAATCTTATTTCTAAGGCGGACCGGAAATAAAATCAAATGAACAAGAAATTCCAAATAAGCCGACACAAAATTAAATTTAAAATTATAAAGTGTAAAAAAAAAACCTAAAATTTATTTAAGCATTGTGTATATACAGTGTGTCCCATTTTCGCACACACAACTGAATGTGTTAGTTAACATAATTTTCATAGCACTCCTCATTTCTGATTTAGAGAAAATTAAAAAATGCGCATTTTTGGACCACTCTTGTAATTTATTCACGGTTAACATTTTGAGATATCTAAACACTGACTGAAATTTTAATTTTCCCATGCTCGAGTCAGAATCATGAACACTGTAGTCAATAGTCATCTTCTTCATCATCCTTAGTCTCGGTATCTGTCTCATCAGTCTCATCTCTAGTTACTGTAGCGCCTTTGACATTCACTTGTCTTTTTTGTTGAATCACTTCAGTTGCATTATCAGTCTCAGTACTCTCGCGAACATGTTATGTTTTTTTCCGGTTTTGTCTATTTTTGTATGAACGTCGACACGAGAAAGTTGATGAGTGGTACGTGGCCGAGGCGGCGCGCGCAACGAATATTCTCGAACATTCTCGCGGTCTTTCTTCGTGCGCGAACATTCGCGAATATTCTCATGAGCACAATAAGAACGTTCTCTTCGTCGCATCACTAACTGTTCTGTGCCCCATTACTTAACGTTCACCCTGTATAACACTATGTTATATTTCTAAAGTTGCGGCAAGAATTCAGATGAATTGCGCATTTGGGCTATTATTTTAATGCTAAAAAGCAATAATAGGAAATTCTAAATGGAACGTAATTGTCAAAAACAGAGAAATAATCCATTAAAAAGATTGACGTTTTATTTTTATAGTCTACTGGTATGTTAAATTTAGAAATATAAAAGTACTTATTTATAGCAAGAAACATAAAAATAACCTCATATTGTCCATATGTATATCACTTGAAAGAGGAGAATAGATGAATTAGATTATAGAAAAATGTTCTGTTAAAAAATTATAACCCTGTAACTTATTACCCCCAGAATTTTTTTATATA
This sequence comes from Monochamus alternatus, assembly GCA_037114965.1. Classification (NCBI taxonomy): domain Eukaryota; kingdom Metazoa; phylum Arthropoda; class Insecta; order Coleoptera; family Cerambycidae; genus Monochamus; species Monochamus alternatus. The sequence continues at coordinate 115,352,070 of CM073426.1, forward strand.
GATAGTGGATTATATGGAAAAAATATATGGGAATAAGTATTCAGATATTCCAAAATTATTACCGCAGTAGAGGTATTACAGGAATAACTAGAAAATGTGTATTTATCAGTTCCCGCCTGTAAGTCAGAAACAAAGAGCGCTATGAAAATTCCGTTAACACATTCAATTAATTGTTTCTTGAAAAAGAAGAACAATTGCGAGTTTTTGAACTATCTTCAGTAATTTCCGAGATGCCCATTAAAACCAGTGAAAATGGGATTCACTGTACTATGCATTTCTTGTAAATGAATGCAACATATTACATAAGAGACACTTATGTACTTGCAAATAAACGTAATTTTTATAGCAGTTATTTAAATATTATATTAGTATATGTTTTATAAATAGTACAGTGACTGAATATGCTTAAGAATTTAAAAAAAAGGAGTTGTGCAGGTAGGATGCCGTACTGAAGAAAACAGTATCTACCTACATATAAATTCAAAATTACATTTCAAATCTAATTCTATAAGAATAAGAATAATAGGTATATAGAGTGGTCGCTATTGGCATCTCGGAAATCGTAAAATATACAGGGTGGCCCAAATTAGAAAAAAGTTGCGCGTTTTGATGACCAACAGATCCAAGATATCTGTTGCCGTTATTGAAATATTGTGAATTTTAGAAAATGCCATCTAGTGTCAGAAAGAGCTGAAAATTGATACAGCAGTGATAAGAAATATACGAGAAATCGATTTTCGGCGAAGGAAAATTTGTATTGTTTTTTTTTTGTCTTATGGGCGCCATATTGGATCTTGACAGTAACCGATATAGAATAACATTTAACAAATACAATACAAAATCTGATTGTTCTTGACGAAAACAAAAATCAACAAACATTTTAACACATTCGACATTTGCTAAGTCTGTTTTTATTGTTAGAAAGATTTCTTCCTCAGAAGTGTTTAAATATTTTAAGGATGGAAATGAATAATGCACTTATAATCTTTAATTATAATCAATTAAATTATAAATATTAGAAATTTCGAAATGGTTTAGCAAAATGGTGCAGTGCCTAATAATTGCAATGCAATGGATTTTCAAATATTTAAGGCGACGTTTTCCAAATATATAATTGGATTGGCACCATAGAAACCATAAAGTATATAGAACACCAGAAACCTTTACATTAGGCACTCAAAAATAGTCGAAGAATAGAAGAAGCTTGGAAAGCAGCCATCTAGGAATAACTTAATGTAAGCTGTTTTAATCCCAGCATACAATTGAAACCAAAACGAAATGTTTGTAATTGAACCATAAAAATCACGTTTCTACGAATTGGACGTAAAATTTTCATATTTTGAAATTTCCGTCCATTAGTGCAACCACAGTTTATTATACAGTTCGTCGAGTAAAGGTTCCAGAGGGTGTGGCTAAATCGCGGTTAAATGCGCAATGAACACCAATGAAATTCATATGTACATGACGAAGTGGGAGAAATTCTATTTCTTGGCAAATCACAGTGCCCCTTGAGCGCGTGAATGTGCGCGGCTAAATGCGCAGTCGTCTTTTGGTCGTCTAAAAAAACGAAATCTGGGACCTCGACATCAAAGGAGCCGACGTGAAGATGCCGGACTGTATAGACTGTGGTGCAACCAACTCATAAAATCTAAGTTACTGCAATATTGACAGACTCCCGTTTTCTCCATATGTTGATTATTGATTTCTATGATTGGCCATGTCTCAGCCCATTAAATTTCGTTCTATGGGATAGTCCGTAAGAAAAAAAATACAATCCCTGTGAAAATATTGAAAACCTACGTGACAGAATTGCTGCTGTTTTTAGGTCTATTTCACAAAGTATTAGAAACGTTGTGAACAACATTAGATCAAGAATTGAACTTTATATACGCCAAAATTAGCGCCACTTGGAAGTATTTATGCAGGATTTGTAAAATGTTTTGTTTGTTTAAGTATTGAATTTTGTTTTACGCCAAGAATTATATTTTTTATTTAATCTATTGTATTTTTAAAATTTTATGGGTTATCCTTCACATTAAAACAGTGGTATTACATATTGACGTATTCGCAATTTTATTCTACATCTGTTACTGTTAACATCCAATATGGTGCCCATAAAAAAAAAACAATTGAATGTTGAATAACCGAATCTAGTGGTAGTAGAAAGTTTCCTTCGACGAAAATCGATTTCTCGTATATTCTTATCCATCTGTACCACAGCTCTTTCTGTTGGGAAATAATAACGCTAGATGGCATTTTCTAAAATCGGTATTTTTAGGTGGTTCACACTATTTCAGCAACGTCAGCAGATATCTTAGATTTGTTCAGTTTTTCTTTATGTACATCAAAAATTGCAACTTTTTTCTAATTTGAGCTACCCTGTATATTTTACGATTTCCGAGAAGCCAATGGTGAGCCATGAAAAAGAGACCATCCTGTAAACAGCAGTGGTATTGTTCGATAACAGTACGATTCTGAAAATAAAATTGTCTATGTTGTAGGACCAGAACTAACTAAAGCAAGGGAACATGTGTTTACCAGACATCTCAATTCTCCGCAAGGCTTAAAAACATATAGACGGTTAATTTAAACAAGACGAGAGATCACTTCAAGACGTGACAATAAGTGTGTCTGAAGATGACCTAATGCACAATAATTATTATGTCATCGCGAATATCGTGAGCTGGCATCTAATTTTAATTTATATATGCTGTGAATGAACGTTTTAATTGCCCTATAAAAATAACGTTTCTGACCCATAACATTTTCTAATCCAATAAGCACGTCACTGGTCGGGTGAATGTTTTCCTTTACATTTTATTTACCGAGTAAATTTTTAATAAAGATATCCATTCTTTTTGTGAATAATAAAATGATAATATATAAAATTCAAATTGCCCATTCATTATCATCAAATTTTCAGAATATCAGTAAACTTTGTTATCATCATCATTTTTCAAAAAAGTAATACGAGTAATTAATCAAAAATTGTTTATAAAATATTAATAATTCATTTATAAAATAAACACTGCAGTAGCAATTCAATCACTGCAAAATTTATTGATAATGGAATCAACAGAACAGATGATTCATATAAGCATACCTCCTATAGGGTTCATAGAAAATCAGTCTATTCATTCATATACTTCTGACTTTCAGACCTAAACAACGTCGTGTGTAACATTTTTAAGATTGTATAATACAGAAACAGGTACTAGGTCATAAAATGACAATTGATAGTTTTATAGCATTACAACTATTCATTTGTCACACTTTGTGTTATCCAGTCCATTCAATATACGTAGGTAGGTGACAGTCATCATATGTACAGTGTGTCCCAAATTTATAGTATGAGCCTACTGTGAGGATACAAAAAATTTAAATAAAATTTGGGATACATTAAATGGGATGAGGTAAGCTCCATTTTCAATCGAAACTATTATCTTTGGGATTTGACAGAAACGAGTAATAACGTCATCAATTATATTCTTTCCAGAAACATACCCAAATTTTTTCCTGTTAAAAGGTTCTTTCTTCTAATAAACTTTTATTAGAGAAATGTTTCTGTATTACTTCCCGTTTAAAACTTATAAGAATATCGTCCTAAAGAATCTTAAAAGAAATACCACCTAAAAATCTCATTAGCGGTGGAAGGATCAAGTAGTTGTTGAAAAATAATTGAATGTTCGTTGTTTAAAGGGCATACATGTCACAAAATACTTGTGATTAGTCAATACGAACGTCAAACGCATAACTTTTGTTCTTACAAAATGTCTTCTCATTCAGAAAAAGTTGATGTTACTAATTTACGGCGAGTAACAAAAAAAAATCAAGAGCTGTGGAGTTATATCGAGAAAGGTATCCACAAAGCCTTATTCCTGACCATAGAACCTTTACAATGTTGAAGGCGACTTTGCGACGAAATGAAGATGCATTTTCTGTTCGGAAGAATCAAATAATTGGCCGAAGGGTAAGAAACAATGTTAATACTAGGACTGTTACAGTATTTCGAGCAAAATCCATGAAATTATATTCGGCAGGCTAGCCGGAAATTGAATTTGGATAAATCAACCGTTCAACGAATTTTGAAGACCAATGGGTATCATGACTAGGGCTGGGCGATAACGGTTTGGAATTATCGATTTTCGATAATTAAAATAAACCGATATTATCGAATTATCGATAATTCGATGAATCTGTATCTGTATTATTATCGATATATCGATAAATATTCCCAACCCTACTCAACAGATGTCGCCCACTCCGTGACCGTGACTGTTCCCTAAACTTTAAGTTACTTACCAAAAACTGTTCAGTGAACGAAAATGTTTACATGTAAGTCGCTTAAATCATTATTGGCTTAGCTACGGCTAAACGTGATTTTTCATGAGTCAAAATATCAATATTATCAAAACTATCGGTAGCTACCGATATTATCGTTACTATAACATTACTAGAATGATAATATCGATAATATTGAAAATTATCGATAATATTGATAGATTGTCGATAATATCGATATTATCGATATTATAATTCGATTTTATCTGTATTATCGATATATCGATAAATATTCCTAACCATGACTATAAAATTCACAATTTGGAGTATTTGCCCGAGCGTCACATTGAAAACAAACTTAATTTTATAGCTCAAATTGTAGTAAATGTAGAAACTGTTGATCAGAACCTTTTTCGGCACGTTCTTTGGACGGATGAAAGTCGGTTTGTAAGTAATAGTTTGTCAAACAAGCGCAACTACTGTTCCATTGCAAATCCCTACATTATAAATCCAGAGCAAAACCAAGCAGTAAATGTATGGTGCGATGATGGTGCGGCATCACCGGTAGGCAGTTAATTGGGCCTTATTTTTATGAACATACATTGAACAGCGTGAGTTACCTACATTTTGTACAAGAAGAGCTTCCTTCGCTTCTGGAGAATGTGCCTTTGCAACCTATGGTTTCAGCACGACAGAGCTCCACCCCACAAGACCAGGATTGTGCAAAAATATTTAGATAACGCTTTCCCAGAAAAATAGATTGTGTAGGTCCTATTCAGTAGCCCGGAAAGGCACCAGATCTAACATTCTTCGATTTTTTTATGGAGGATTTTAAAAAATAATGTCTACAAAACACCTTTGCGAGATATTAAGCATTTGGAAAAAAAATCATAAACGCTTGAAATGAGTTAAACGGCGAAATGTTAATAAACGCAGCCCACAAAGAAGTCAGGCGAAGATTGGATATGTCTTGAAATAAGAAGTCATATCATATAGAGAATAGACTGTAAGATAATAATAATAATATAATAATACTTTATTATTAGCTTTAACTATTAAACATACACACATTTATGAATTTTAAACAAAATAAAAAATTTGAGATAACAGCTGACATCATACCAACAATAATAACAATACATGAAATTGATACAAATTAACCACTATAATTTATCAAGATACAATTTTGTAACTGCTCTAAAAAATTCCCCCACACTAACAATTTCTTTCACGTGATTAGGTAGAGAATTAAAAAATCGTATTCCGTCACTGAATAGTGTTTTTTACAACATACTTGTTTTAACAAAATCAATGTCGTAATTATACTTAGTTCTTACATTATATGAGTGAATTTCAGCTCTAGTTGTCAGAAAACTCTGTAGATATTTTGGCAAAAGTCTGTTCTTAATTTTAAATATTAATATAATGTTAGCTCTTTCAATCATGTGTTCAACTAGCAGCCATTGCAACATTCTTTGCATATATTTTATTGATGTATATTTGTCACAGCGGAGAATACTTCTCATGGTATTATTTTGTAGCAGTTGCAATCTTCCAATACTTTCTTTGGTACAAGAAATTAACAAGGATATACAATAATTAAAATGAGGAAGTATAATAGTATTATAAATTAAGTTTGCTCCACTGTGTCAAATTAAAAGAAATTCGATGGGAAAAAACAACTTTTTTGCCAATCTTTCTACAGAGATAATCCACGTGACCAGCAAAAGTTAGACTAGAATCCAATATAACCCCTAAATATTTTATATTTTTAACTAATTCTATCTTATTATTATTCATATAAACATTTATATCTAGTTCGGAATATTTACTGCACACACTTTTTGAACCTATGACCATACATTTTGTTTTTGCAGAGTTTGGTTTAAGTTTGTTAACACATAACCATTTGTACAAAATATCAAGTTTACTATTCAAGGTATACATTACATTTTGGATATTGTGTGATTTGGATGTATGTAGTATGAGGGCGCTTGCCTCATTTTTTAAGTTTAGTTATTGTTATCATCACCTTTTATTTTAACTGCATTAAAGAATTATCGAGTTTAATCCTTTTATTTAACTTTAAACAACGAACATTAAATTATTTTATAACGATTACTTGACCTTACACCTCTAGTGTGATTTTTAGGTGGTATTTCTTTTGATTCTTTTGGGACGATATTGCTTACAACTTTTAAACGGAAAGTAATACAAACAAATTTCTGTAATAAAAGTTTATTAGAAAAAAGAGAGTTCTTTAACAGTACAGAAATTTGGGTAGGTATGTTTCTGGAAAAATATAATTGATAACGTCATCAGTCGTTGAAAATGTAGCTTATCCCATTTAACACTGTCTCAAATTTTATTTTTTTTGCATCATAACAGTAGGCCCATAATATCGAGTTTGAGACATCCTGTACTATAATTTTGCATATCTAAACAAGTATCTTTCAGAACTGCCACGTTCAAAAACCTTCAACGTGGAATTTCTGTCCTATCACTGATAGAGGATTATTATTTACAGAATTACCACAACTATTGGTTACAAGAAAATATATTTAAACAAACATTGCAGAATCTAAAAATTGAGGAAGCCACATATAAATATTTTAAATCATCTAGCATAAACAAGATAAATCGAATAAATTATTTGTTGCATCGATTTATTGTTGTTGATTTTTAATTTACAGATTCAAAGTTATACATGTTTTTTAAATGGCTGGTCCTGATCTAGTATAAAAAAAGGATAGAGTTGGCTATGACTAAAACAAAGACACTACTAAACATAATCTACTGCCGCTGTTTAAATGGGTGATTCAGTTATAATGTCATTAATGTTAACGGAAATGAATGTAATATGAATACGCGATAAACAAAATTAAATGCATATTTACACCGAACAAAATATTTTCAAATCATTAAGTTCAATATGGCTCCATACGAGTAGTACCAGCATTGAACTCTTTCTGTAAAACGTCTAAAACAGAAGTAACTACTGGATTAAAATGTAACAATGTATTTTAGCTTAGTTGTGATAACAACAATACATTCTTTGAAGATATTAAAGGTCGGACTCTTGTGTGGACGATGCTATCATGCAGTATATACCTAGTTCAACAAAAGACATTAGTGAACTTCAAGAGAAAATTTGACTTTTAAAAATAATCAATAATAGAAACTCTGGCAAGGTTTAACAATAATGTGGATAACATAGTGGCAAGTAAAGCAAAGAAGGAAACTGACAAGATAAATTATAGTGATAAAAATAATTTGTATTACTAATATAAGCGTATGAATACAACTTGGAGGACATTCACAGTCATAATACAAGACAAACATTTTTTTATTTGCCCTTTTCCAAATTGAACCTCGCTAAGAATTACTCTAAATATAATGGGTTAAAAATATTTGATAGAAGACCTTCTACTTGTTATCTGAATACTAAAAACTAGTTGATCTTTATTCTAACATGTTTGTACATTTTTGTTGCTTTTTTATTTTGTATTAACGGTAGTATATTTTTTATTACATGTTATTATAAGTGTTTGTATGATTTTTTTTTGTTTTCTACTTGAATATGAAAGTCCAGACTATTCTGTTCTAAATTAGAATATCTTGGATTATCCGTTCAACCATCGTCTGCTAAATCGCGTCGATGGTTCAACTGTAGCGACTATATACGGATCTTCGCAATAAAATGTTTGAAGTGTACGTCAAAAAAATCGATTTTTGCTTTAACTTTTGATATACTTTCTGCCCTAGAACTACATTAGCGGTTTTTTAAGCCACCCTGTATACCTATTATTTGTGGCTAATAAGAATACAAAAGCGTCTAAATATTCTCTAATCAATAGTGTACTTAATCTATTTTCTTGCCTAAAAACATGATTTATTAGCGTGAATCCGAATTCGTTTTCGTAGGCTAATTTTAAACTCTTTTACGACTACTTTAAGCTTACATTTATGTCCAGTTGGTAATTATGATTCTGTACGATTGTGACTTGAATCGTGAAAATAATAGGCCAAAAGTCTGCTAGCCTTTGACTGCAAGTTAAACTGGTATATTGTAGATTATACAATTTGGTAACAAAACGCAAAAAAAAAATATTAAAAAACACTACGCTAGGGCAACAAAAGTATGATTTGATACACAGCCCCACAAAAAAGAACATCAGATCTGGAGGTCAGATCATGTTTACTACTGCTGTCTTTCAACTCCAACCACCAATAGAGATCTAATGAAATTTGTACTCAGAACTTTCCGAGGGGGAAACCACTGAGGTATTTTGCTGTACAAGCTGTAGGTAATTAAAGGTACTTTTTGCATTTTTTGGGATTTGTGTGTATTTATAGGTATTTTTCGGTATTATTAGGTACTTTGTGTATTTTTGAGTACTATCAAGGTAATAATGGGTATTTACTGGGTATTACGAAGATAATTATTGGGTATTTTAAGAGAAAACTAGTATTTTCCCGATAATTTTTAAATACAATGGCGATCGCGCATGCGTTATCCCGATGGCACAGTTTAAATGTAAGTAAACAACTGACCGACGCAACGGCAAATATAAAAATTATTAAAAATAGATACAAAAATATTTTCTGTAAAATTTTTCGGAGGTACTGTTAAACCACTATGTGGCCTTTTATTGTCTTCGTAAGCTTTTAGTTTAGAAAATAATATAGTGTGATTCGAATTAGATACATTCTATTGCAAAAATAATGACACTTCCTCAAATCAGTTTTTTGACTACTGGATGTTCTGTGTAGAAATTTCAATATATTTCTGTGGGTTAGTGGAACAACTAAGAACCAATGTTTAAAATTAAAAGTAGATTTCATTACGAATGTGTCAGCAGTTCGAAATAAATAGCCAAATTCAACTAAACAGTGCCATTATTATTGCAATAGATTGTACAGTACCATATAAACAAGTATCATATGAATGTTTTATAAGGCATTTACGCAAAATATATCCACTCGCATACTAGCACATTCCCCTCTTCTGTCAACAAATTTTAGTATGGTATAATTTTTTAAACTTTATCTTTAAATCAATATATTACATATTATTCGATACGTGTTAACGAAGTTTGGTCAAACATATTCTATTGATGAAAAATATTTTATAAAAAGTGAATGAAAGTCTTTAATAAAAATTAAAATATTGCTAAATTAGGTTTTCCTATCACATTCATATTCTATTTAACAAAAAAGATTTTTTATGTAAACAACTGTCAATTATCTAATTCTAATCATACATGATGGAAAGCAAGATGGGGCTAAAATTGAATTCTCCCTCGATGAAAGATTTTGGTTGTACTGGAGACACCGATGGTACCCGATAAGTATTTGGGATCTGGACAATAATTTTAGGGACACCCTGTGCAGACCAAATATTATGATTTCATAGACGAGGAAGAAGTGTGTTTTTAGTTAGCTTGAAGGGGGCACGGTGTAGGTATTGACACCCTTCTTGGGTGCGCAAATGAGTTAATGATACATTTTATGTAATTCAAAATGTTCTCTCCAGATGTATTCAGATCGAGTCAAAGGAGCCCTTAAAAAATCTATATTATTTACGTAGATCTATAACTGAAATAATTTCTAAGGAAATGAAAGACCGTTAAATTAAACGTATATTAAGTAAAATCGTGGGTCATTTAATGTATTTTTCGTTTCATAGATATCTGGGTATTTAAGGGTATTTTTGGGTACTATTCGGTATTTCTGGGTACTTAACGGGATTTTTAGGTACTTAAGGGTATTATTGGGTAATAGTCATAGATATTATTTGGGCACTTGAGGGTAATTCGTGGTTTTTGGGTATTTTTGAGGTATTTGCTTATTTGATGAGGTATTTTTTTTGGGAAAATAAGGTATTTACAGGTAATATTTTTAAAAAATGTATTTCATGTACAAATTTCAAGCAGTGGTTTACCCCTCGGAACTTCCAGAAGTTCAAAAACTGTTATGAGAGAGTGCCATTATTATCGCAAAAGCTTATACAAAATCTGCTCGAGCAACCTTCTCGCGGTGTACATTGGGTAACCCTAATGCCCTTCCCATTTCGTTTTTGAAAACAAATAAAAAAATACAACTGCTATTATTTATGAGGTTATAGGGTTCTTAGGTTGTGGGGTTATTATTGGATTATAAGTTTGTGAGGTAGGATATGTTTTGTTTAAAGAGCACTGACAAATCGCGTGATGTTCATGTGATAAGTTCAAGTATTGAGTAACGCGGTTATTGGGTTTATTGGTTATGAAATATGGGGGTTAGGGATGATTGGTTCATGGGTTTGGGAATTAACAGCTTGGGGTTTGTGTTTAAACTTTGATTTATGTGGGTTTAATAATTCTGAAAAGCTTAAATAATTGGGGTGTTTGACGTTATATTACGTGATGGGAAACGTGGAAACGTATAGTAAATATGATCTGACCTCCAGATCTAAGAACAAATTTTTTTCCGTGGGGCATTAGAATAATGAGCTGCAAAACTATTTCAAAACGCTTACCTGTCCAAGATCAATGGTTAAATTGACTTCATTGTATTTCATCCCTCTGGATAAGGGTGGACTCTGCCACCAGGTCTCCATACCATCCACGGCGAATTCTGGAGGGTGCATCTTCTCCGGTTTTCTTGGATCGCAGGTGTCACAATACTGAAATTGCCAATATTATGTATGTTACAGTACATAAAATTTGCATTACATACGCAATGTATTTAAACCAGAATGTGGATATCTTTTTTGATGCTTTTCATAGCATTGGTAGTTTGTTAATTGCATATGAAATAGTTTCTGTATCGATAAAATAATCTCTGATTCAAATCTGATACGCATCACAGTTACAGTTTGCAGAACAAATAAATCTAAGATGTGTGCTACTAAAACTATATTTTGAACAATTTTCACAAAAAAAAATTCAATTACAAATTTCTAAAACTGATACCATTGTTTCATTTTTATTGCCAATCAAATATTTGCAACGAAAATGCACTGGTGAATATTAAAATGATTATGCAAAAACTCTCTTTGATATATAAAAGTTGCAATACAGAAGGACTATCTGCAATACAAAATATGTACAAGTAATGCACATTACATCTGAATTTTATGTAATGCAGAGAACTACACAATAATTATAGGTACACTTAATATAGGTATAAATATGTATATCAGAAATCAAAGTTTATGTAACTCCTTTGTAACAATTGTTGCAACAGTCGTATAGAAGGATATTTTATACAAAAATTACAAGCTGTTGAATAAAATATCTCAGAACTTCATTTTGTCGCCGTCGCAATCATTCTATGTGCCTCCCCTGCCATTTTGTGATAAAATAATGTTTGTGCTGAATTGTGCGAAATTTGTGCTTTGTGCTGAAAAAAATTAAAGAAAAGTAATAGCCACAGAAAACATATTTTCTTTAATTTCTATATTGTGCTAATCGTTCCGAACATTGTGCTGTTTAAAGAAATTTGATATATGCCTCCGTTCCTCAAAATATCCGGGAAAACCGGAATTTCCTAGCCCCCCCATTTTACCACAATCCAATTTTTTTCAAGTTGTGTTCGAGTTGTGTTAGTAAATGTGCTTTTTGTTCCGAATTCTGTGTCACAATTCAGCACAACCACAACCTCAGTATAAAAGAGTGGCAAAGAAGCACAACTGCGAAACGGAAAATAATGAAAAGCTTTCGACAAAAAAAAACATTGAGTTGCTATATCTTACAAGATAAACCTTTGCCTAGAATATATAGAAGCTTGACATGAATTATGGTATGTGAATTGTTCTATAAATGAAATCGAAAAGAATATACTGACAGAAAAAGACGAAATAATAATCACCATATTATTATTAACGTATAACTATTTGAAATAAATATTAAAAAGTCGGAATCTGAATCGAAGAATATATTAAATATTGACGAAATTGAAGGTCATTCGGATGGCGGTATATATTATAGTGACAATAACCAATAGTGAATAGTGTGTACAAATATTTTAACTGCTGGTGTAGTTCGTCATATAGATCAGTCTAGTATGTATGGTGCAATGTATACTAAAGCCTTTTGTCCTTATGCATGCGAAATTCGCCAATATTTGTACGATTTGTTTAATGGCGCGAAGATCTCTATTTGTCACGAATTTTCTCAATTATAACATTTTCTATCATTTCCATGTTCAAACTGTCATGGTAGATTGTCATTTAAAGTAAACTGTTAATTTGCAACTTATTTTTGATAATTTTGTGTGCCTTGATCCCATCTCAAGTGGTACGCCTAGATAATCATGCAACCCTCATCTCCCGTACTCATATCTGTGCTGTGAATTAGAAACTCTCTATTTTCTACTTTGGCTAATTGATAATACAAGATAAAAACTAAAAATAATGGATGTTATACAATGCAATTATTTTTGTATATTTTTATATCTGATCGCTGTCAAATTTAGTACGCCTATGAAAAGTTGCTCCTCGCTTGTTCCACAAGCTCAAACTAGCAATTCTCTAGATTTTCGGCCGTTGGGTAGTTCTCTTACTTCCTATTTCGCTTCAGTGTTCAAAAAATATTCCAATAAAAATTTGCCATGAATATACAATTACGGCAGTCTGCGTTTTTATTAATAATTAACATAATATTTATGTGTTGATAAGCATAAATTTCCCTGATCAGCGTAAAATAGGCTGCAGTCTGCACCAACATTTTTGTCGTGTGTAGTAGTAACCAGTAGGTACTTTTGTGGAATTAAAAATGTTTTTCGCCTGCTCCTGTTTACTAACACTAACAATATTTTTTCCTAATTAATTAATTTTCGATTAAATATTTACGTATACAGAATCCGTGGCATGGCATATTTAATTTCGGGTTATCAATAAAGTAAATTGGGAGCATACGATATTAGAAAAGGACACTGTAAGAATATTTCACAATTATCTAGTAACTACTAACCGAAGACGGTTCATTGTTCGATAAGAAATTTATATTTAACTGTAATACTAATAATGCTACTTAATTTTGATTAGTAAGTTGACATCAAGTTCATTTGTCTTCATGGAGCAAGTGTTAAAACTACAAGGAAAAGCGATAAAAGCGTATCACCACAAAATGTTCAAAGAGATGTCCCATAAAATTATCATAGAGTCAAATTTATGGCCTCAAATAAATCTTTCAAAAAGGAATCCAATAAAGAGAATAGCATGAAGACGAATTTGAAAGAGTAGTAAGTTACAAAAAAAATTGCCTTTACAAAATTTAATACCTACACAGTACACGACCTATGTACTTAAAATTTGTTATAATATTTTTTAATTAAATAAATGCCATAGTATTTTATAAATATGACATATTTATACAAGTATATTGAGTAATATTTGCTTCTAATTATCACTTCCTTTTGAACAATGTATGTTTACTTTTTTTATCATCCAAAATTACGCATGATCTAATCTGTATATTGTAAACTAGTTCTAGTTCCTAAAATAAAAAAGCAATATCTTGAATTTCAATTTCACTAATTCTCATCCTTTTTAACATTTAAATAGATATGTGCATAAGAAATAAATCTTTTTGTTAATAAATATTTGAGATGGTATCATTTTACTATTTTTACTAAAATCAGAAATGTTTACCTATTTACTCTTTACTATTTTTAACGAGCAGAAAATTGCTTTTTTGAGAAATATTAAAGTTGTTATAAAATACGTAAAGGAGAAGCACAGAGAAAATTTCAAAATAATGATAGTTCCTCCAGTAGCCTTTAAAAAAAATACATATATATATGAGTACGTATTTTAAAAAATTTAATTTCAAATTTTATTTGTAACTGTTGTATTTTTTTCAGATAACAATTGTATTTGAGTATTTTTTGTAAATTTTTCTAGTTATATTCCGAATCCGACATTACCTCAGAGAATATCATGTATGTAACTCGAAAATTGTACACTGTCAAGAAAATACCCAATGATACTTTTTTTTCTTTTAAGAGACGGATACTAAAGTTGCTATTAAATCTGCATTAAAGGCGTAATGTATCTACAAATTTTAAGTTTATTCTCTGAAAGCTGTATCATAATGCAATAATATACAAAATTCATTTGTGTCTAAATAAAGTTGAAGTGAAGTTTATTAAGTCTACAAATACTACAAATTTCGAAACGAAAAAGAAAGTATACCATGGTTTACACCCAGTCTACATAAACAAATATATAATCAAATCAGTAACTATATTATTTACCCAAATTATCAGCTTGTGTTCAATAACCGATCTTTGTACGACAAATGTAACTTTTTGAGTGAATTACTATTATTCTTGTTTTTCTTTAGTCTAATTGGGTATTTTGCCACACTTCCGAAAAAATAAAGAGTAATTGAATAAACCCTTGTGCCAAAAGGATCAGCCAAGGGTTATTTTTGAAACTAAGTTTGCCTAACCAAAAAATCTCACTGAAAAAGCAGATAAATAAAAAATAACAAAAGTCACATCACTATCGCGCAATTTCGTATTTTTTACTTATATGCTTTTTCGGAGTGACAATTTTTGGTTGATACTTTTAGCGCAAGGTTTATTCAATAAATCTTTATTTTTTCGGCAAAATACCCAATTGGACTAAAGAAAAACTATAATTGTATGCTGCAAATTAATAGCTTCAGAGAATAATTGTGCTCTTAATAACATTTATTAAAATGATAAAAATAAATATTTTACAGTGTGGAAAAGTTTTCTAGAATTAGGATTAATTTTGAAATGACTAATATTATTGTGTTTAAGACTTTAATAATGATTTTTTATTCTCTTTCATTATATTGCTCTTCAGCAACTTTATTTTCTTTTATTTCTATTGCAAACAATATCTAATATTACAAACCTGCCCCTGGATGACATTATTAACGTTGAGATCGTTATCGGAATTAGCCCCAATCAGTTTGCAGTATAGCTCAGGAAGTTCGGTGTCCACCCCGCAAGTGGCGGAGGCGGTAATGTTCTTACCCTCCGCGAGATTAAAATACGGCGGCGTCAGAAGCTCACCCCGCACGTTTTCAGTTAACATCAACAGCACCAGGAGGGCACGCAGGCCCCTCCAACCTTTCCACACCACCATCGTCACGCTACTGAGAAGCTGAGACCGATGCCGCCGAAGAATAAACACCACACCAGACTCAGCGCGTCTTTGGTCTGCAAATTGTTTAGCCCTTGGGCAGGACCGACTCTGCTTTTTTTTATTGAATTATTCAAGTGCCCTGTAAAATTCGTCTTCAATCCACTTATAGGGTGTTAAATTTATATTTAACATAAATTCACAATCACAACTGATAGAAAATATTTACAAAGAGCTTTCAAAACAGTGGTGACCGTTTTTAAGATATTGACGATTTTTTTTTTTATGAAATTTTAGTTATACAGGGATTCAGTCACAGTGTCATTCATTTTAACCACGTATTTGGAAGGTCAAATGAAGACAGAAAATCGAAAAAAAAAAACAAATTTTTCTCATTTTTTCGTTATGTTCTTGACAGCAGAATCAAGTTGAGCTCATATGTTGATATCCCAAATAATGCAAATCGCATTTGATTATGAATATGGATCAGAATCAAATCCATTATTCATGACTCATGATCAGTAGGTACCGTAGTAACACAGACGCACACGGAAAACACAGCAGCAAATGTCTATTAAAATTTTTTTCTACGTTCATGCAAAAACCAAAAAATGTTTTATTAAGATGACACTAAGTGTGGGAAAATATGACGTCGATTTGAACGTTTATGTTTGTCATGATAAAACGCTGTAGTATAATGACAGATGAAACCAATAAACATTTTATTGTACTAATGCAATACAGAACCACTTTTTCCACTAAATATAGTTCAATAAAGTTTTGTTTTTTGCATGAACGTAGAAAAAAGGTTTTTTAATGGTTTGAAAATATTTTTTCGGCGTAAATATGAATTAAAAATTTTTTTAAATCCCGTATTTGTATTATATTAATTTTTCTCTATCTTCTCTTAAAATTAATGACGTTATGACTGAATCACCCTGTATATTTTGCAAAAAACATTGTATTCAAATTTAGTACAAATTAGTTCTTGGGACTTCTAAAGTTAGTTTCTGAATATTTTGTGGCTTTCTTAGCTTTTAAGTTTTCTTTCACTTCATATTTTTTCATTTATGAACATGTTGAGAGTCAACTAAAGCTGTTTTTTTGTAACGAACCGTATTCATCGACTGTTTCAAAACGTATTCAACGGTGACATCACTAATGTATTGCACCAAGAAAATGTATAGTTTCAAAACGTAACGTCATCAAATATTTGTTTCTCTTTGGTATCACCCACACTTTTTGATTATTATTTACACTATTGTCTACACTAGATTTGGATTAAAATAGAACGACTGTTAGTGGTAGACAATACAAAATATTTCCGCATGTTTTTGTACATATATTTTGAAAATGGAATTTGCAACAAAAACATAGAAATTGATTTTAGCAACTGCAAATCAAAAACAAATACCTAACATGTTTATATGAGTGACAGAGGTTTATGAAATTTAAGATAAAAAAGTAATTGGATTAAGCTTTTGGATTATACCGGGTGTTCCCTCTAAGACTTTCAGTGCGAATATCTCAGAAACCATCATAGCCAGTGCGACGAAATTTGGTATACAGACACTAGATGGCGCGTAGAATCTGATGATAACATCAATTTTTATACAGGGTGTTCCATTTTCCAAGAAATCGATTTAATTTTGATTTTTTGGTTGTCAACCCTGCTAAAACTTATGTTTAAATTGAAATATACTTAATTATGAACACATTCTGATAAATAGACATTCAAAAATTTTAAAATTTAACATAAAAAACGCCTCCAAAAAGTACCCAAATTTCATTGTTTTGTCATGTAAAATGTGTATAGCCTTGAGCCAGACTTACACAGAAGAAACTAACATCGGTGAACGTCAAAACTATTAATTGTCATTGAATTGTCAAATATTAATGGCATGAAGTATTTTATTTTACATAAATAACGCTAAATAATGGATTTAATGCAATTTACGTATGCACAATGGTGTTATTGAGACTTGTCGATAAAAATTTAGATTTGAGTTGAGGCTTTTGGAGCATTGTGGTCGCCGTGCCGGCGCAGTCTACCGCTACAGCTAGAGTTACAGCGTGAAGATTGTGTAAAATATCTGTGAAAATTTTTAAATTATTCCATTATAATGTAATAAAACTTCAGTAAATTGTTTTTTTATGTTACTACAGTGTACAATAATAATTAGGTACACGTATTTTTTATGACAAAATAATTTACAAAATTGTGTAAGTACTTAAAGAATATCCCTGTTTTCCAACT
This sequence comes from Monochamus alternatus, assembly GCA_037114965.1. Lineage (NCBI taxonomy): Eukaryota > Metazoa > Arthropoda > Insecta > Coleoptera > Cerambycidae > Monochamus > Monochamus alternatus. Next base: position 115,369,712 of record CM073426.1, read on the forward strand.
GCTGTAATAATTATTGATTAGTTATTTAGCAAGAAATAAATTCAAACAAAACCATTTTTAAAACTTTTAATTATAATGTGAACGTGTTTGTCGTTGAAAGTCAGATCTGAACCTACCCTAGCCCCACAAAAGAAAATATTACGAAAGCATAACCTAGAAATGACTGATTCTTGTATCCACATATTTCAGCACTACTTATGTACTTATGTTTAAGAACTCTACATCTGTAAAATAGTAAACAATGAACTACAATTTCTGTATTTCATGATACAGAACTGAAATAAAGCAACTGGTTTTTGCTAGGAAGAATCACCTGCAAATGTACTATACCCAGTAGGTAGGTACCTATCAAACAGTCGTTTAAAGCTAGATAATAATTTGTAATTATTGTTTTTATCTTTCAGTTATGTGTGTGCAGTGCCACAAATTACATTAAAGCAGACACCAGAAAGAATAAGCGAAAAATATTACGGACATTTTCTTGGAAATAATTCTAAACATAGAATGATGGATAATATTATAAAGAAGTCTGTAACTCACATTCTTTGAAGAGTATTCTATAAGACATTAAATTCAGTTGTCTGTCGTGGGTTTTAAAATTTCTAAACGAATAAAATTAAGAAAAATAAACTAATTTCATAATTCTATGTACAGTATGAAAACATCTTGTTAGAATATCTTTAAAATGTTGAAAGCTAACTGTTGTTACAACATATACACAACATAACGTAATAAGGTAGGTATTGAACGATGAAACGGCAAGATTTGTTTCTAATCGTACATGCATGAACATTCCTCAGATTGAACGTTGCTCTGTAAAAGAAATTAGAATACAGAACAAGTGTTTAATATAAAATGAGATGTAATAGTGTAGATACTTAATGTAATTTTATTTTATTGTTAATAAATTGAAGTCTGTATTTGTTGTTTTTTATTCTACTCAAATTATTAAACAGAAATGTTTCAGAAATAGGTAATATAAAATTAATTAATACTTAAAGATGAAGGATCAAGTTATTCAATTTAGTTAATATTTAAAAAATAAGCCACAATGTAGGTACGTATTACTTTTTAATTAAAATTATGCTGGTTACAACTGAATCATAGCTATAATAAAATATAAAAAATCACTCCTTTGGTCTTTTTTGAAAATTTTGTTCTTTTGTAAAATACTCTCCAATGTGAGTTAGGAGACTTCTTAATATTATCCACCATTCCATGTATAAAATTAATTCTAACAAAATCTCTGTGCAATATTTTTCGTTCATTCTGTTTGGTGTCCTATTTTACGAATCGTTTTGTTTCAATGAAATTTGTGGCACTATACACATACCTGAAAGATAAAAACAATAATTACAAATTACTGTCTAGCTTTAAATGAATTCTTGATTAATTAACAATAAAATAAATTTACATTATTACATCTGATTTTATATTAAACACTTATTCTGTATTCTAATTTCATTTACAGAGCAACATTCAATCTGAGGAATGTACATGCATGTACGATTAGAAACAAATCTTGCCGTTTCATCGTTCAATACATACCTTATTACGTTATGTTGTGTATATGTTGTAACAACAGTTAGCTTTCAACATTTTAAAGATATTCTAACAAGATGTTTTCATACTGTACATAGAATTATGAAATTAGTTTATTTTTCTTAATTTTATTCGTTTAGAAATTTTAAAACCCACGACAGACAACTGAATTTAATGTCTTATAGAATACTCTTCAAAGAATGTGAGTTACAGACTTCTTTATAATATTACCCATCATTCTATGTTTAGAATTATTTCCAAGAAAATGTCCGTAATATTTTTCGCTTATTCTTTCTGGTGTCTGCTTTAATGTAATTTGTGGCACTGCACACACATAACTGAAAGATAAAAACAATAATTACAAATTATTATCTAGCTTTAAACGACTGTTTGATAGGTACCTACCTACTGGGTATAGTACATTTGCAGGTGATTCTTCCTAGCAAAAACCAGTTGCTTTATTTCAGTTCTGTATCATGAAATACAGAAATTGTAGTTCATTATTTACTATTTTACAGATGTAGAGTTCTTCTTAAACATAAGTACATAAGTAGTGCTGAAATATGTGGATACAAGAATCAATCATTTCTAGGTTATACTTTCGTAATATTTTCTTTTGTGGGGCTAGGGTAGGTTCAGATCTGACTTTCAACGACAAACACGTTCACATTATAATTAAAAGTTTTAGAAATGGTTTTGTTTGAATTTATTTCTTGCTAAATAACTAATCAATAATTATTACAGCAGTTGGAAAACAGGGATATTCTTTAAGTACTTACACAATTTTGTAAATTATTTTGTCATAAAAAATACGTGTACCTAATTATTATTGTACACTGTAGTAACATAAAAAAACAATTTACTGAAGTTTTTTTACATTATAATGGAATAATTTAAAAATTTTCACAGATATTTTACACAATCTTCACGCTGTAACTCTAGCTGTAGCGGTAGACTGCGCCGGCACGGCGACCACAATGCTCCAAATGCCTCAACTCAAGTCTAAATTTTTATCGACAAGTCTCAATAACACCATTGTGCATACGTAAATTGCATTAAATCCATTATTTAGCGTTATTTATGTAAAATAAAATACTTCATGCCATTAATATTTGACAATTCAATGAAAATTAATAGTTTTGACGTTCACCGATGTTAGTTTCTTCTGTGTAAGTCTGGCTCAAGGCTATACACATTTTACATGACAAAACAATGAAATTTGGGTACTTTTTGGAGGCGTTTTTTATGTTAAATTTTGAAATTTTGGAATGTCTATTTATCAGAATGTGTTCATAATTAAGTATATTTCAATTTAAACATAAGTTTTAGCAGGGTTGACAACCAAAAAATCAAAATTAAATCGATTTCTTGGAAAATGGAACACCCTGTATAAAAATTGATGTTATCATCAGATTCTACGCGCCATCTAGTGTCTGTATACCAAATTTCGTCGCACTGGCTATGATGGTTTCTGAGATATTCGCACTGAAAGTCTTAGAGGGAACACCCGGTATAATTCAGGATGTCTAACACCACGTTTAAATTTGCAGAAGTACATACAATAGTCCACAACCAACTCCTTTTTAAATAAACAAGAATAAGAAGTATAAAAATAACAACCATTTTAAATATTAATCTAAAAATTACAATCACACCGATTTTCAAATGTCTACTTTTTAGTCAACTGCTGCATAGATCAATAGCAAAGCATCTAAAGAGTTTAAATCGCTGTTTCAAAGCAAAAATATAATGTTTTGAACCGGGTTGAACATATTTCGTCGCAAAAATACAGCTTAAAAGGTACGGTATTGTATACCGGGATGATTCTACGGCAACAGGTTTTTTGCAGTTTAGAAAATAATATACAGTGCTTTCGAAAAGTAATGAATAAATTCATTATTTTTGTAATTTAGAAGTTTTCGAAAAAATCCCCTGGCACGTTGATTTTGTTTTTAAAAAAGGCACTTTTTGACATACGACCCATATTTGTGACAATTTTTTTAAATAGCAACCCCCAATTTTGACCATGCCATTTGAAAGAGCGTGTCATTCTACATACATACATTATGGAAAATTATGGTGTTACATAACAAAAATTTCAAGAAAATAATGTTTGAATATTTTAAAATATAATTTCAATACTATGCATCTCCCCATTATGCAACACCTGTCCGTGCTTATTAATATTACTATATATTTATGAAATTTACTCCAATAAGTCAAAATTCTTTACCAACTTTTACATAATAAAAATGTAAGCAATGAAGGTGTTTTGCATCTACTTTACTCTAAAGTAAATATTTACAATCATATTAGAGCAAATAAATAATAGTCTATGGCTTCATATTAAGAACTTAAATAAAATAAATAAATCAGAGCCATTTCGTTAAGTGGCAGCAATATATAACGCAGGTATGTATGTAGCATTTTTCAGAGGATATTTCCAGATTGCCTGAACATCTCTAAAGTTGTATTTATTCATAAAAAAGATAGTACCAACGATCCCTCAATTTACAGACCTTTTTCGATTATACTAACGAAATTATAAGTTCTATAAAAAATGAAAATCCGTTCAAGTCAATACGGTTTTAGAAATAAGCGCTCTTGACATATTTAGCCATAGACAAAACTGGTATCAACGTAGGTATTTGCTCTGTAGAGAAAAGCGATAAGAATTATTGCTAGAGCTAGAGAAATATGGAAACTACAAGCAAAAGTTTATTGAATTAATGATACTAACAATGCCTTGTGTTTGTCTGCTTTAAGAAATAATACTGGAAGTTATATTTTGAGATATGAGATTCATGATCACCGTACAAGAACTAATACAATACAATCTTACAAGTCGTTTTTTCCAAGATTTGCAAAACCTAGAAATGGTACTTGTTATTGGGGAATAAAATTTTATAACGCTCTACCTAAAAGAATTGAATTGTACAACTTAAATGAGTATCTGTTACTCAATGCATTTTATAGTGCTCAGGAATTTTAAATCAATTTGTCAGCAATGATGTCTTGGATTTTTTTATTCTCGTCTTGATATTTATCTTTGTTTTAACTGAATACGTTTGTGTATATTTATATTATGTGTAATTGTATACTATTTGCAATTTATATTATTTGTAACTTCACTAACTTCTTTTTATATTTACTACAGAACAGAATAGAAATAGAATAGAATTATTATTTATTGACACAAGGAAAAATCGGATTTTATTATAAAATAATTGATTTTTATGTATTATTTATATAACAATTTTTGATACTTATTTAATATAACTGATTTTTGAATGAGTACGGGACAATATAATTTTATTGTTCTAACTGATTAGGAATACCTATTCCCCCGATTATTCCGCCTCTCTAACAAAAGTGTTGAACGATAACTGTAATTGTTATAAAGATTGTATTATAAATATTCAAACTGTAAATTAACTCATTGATTTTAAAGGTAACTGATGATTCAACTCTATCCTTATATCTCATAAGTGGTAATAATGTCAAATAATTTGGTTCAAATTTAACTTGTATAAACCATGATACGCCCTTAATTATTGTATTCTATGAATTAACACATTGAACGGATTCCTTAGATTTCTCGTAAAATATCTCATAAAACCATACAGAAATTTTTTTTATGTGACCGGAGCAATTTAACACTGGATACGGACCTGACCTCTCCCACTATTAACAAGAGATTAGTTGCTGATCGGGCGTTGTAGAACATGTGAGCCTTCTGGACGCAATCCTTTCTGTAGTTTAGGCCGTAAAATTTTCAGCATTTAATATTCTGGTATTTTCAGGACAAATTATCCGATTATTTATGATATTAAATAACAATCACACGGAGTTTCCCATTTTCATTTTCTTGAAAATAGAAAAACAGTTAAGACATTAAGTTTAAAAATAAATTTTATGAGAAGTCAGCTCATAAAACCCATTGAATAGTAACAAATTTACTACGTTCTGCGAAATTAAATATGTGTTCAAAACTCTATAAAATATGAAGAGTAGGTATAGATTATTACGAAACAAAGGAAAGAAATAAATAGACAATCCAAAAATGATTTTTATTAAATATTGCTATTAAATTCGGACAAATGCCTAAAATAATTTCAAAATATTTTGTCTTATAACTTGTAAAATCAAACGTAACATTCCTTTACAAAAGATGATAAAAAAATTGCTATTAAGTAGAGATTTATTTCATAAGTTAAATTAAAAAATAACACTAAATGAGTATTAACCTTAACGATAATTAAATTAATAGCAAATTTGTATACAGTGGCATATCTACCTCGGTCCTTTAAGTAAACAATAATCCTTTACTAAAGAAAAAGGGTTCTTTCATAGATAAATATCTTCGGCAATTTAAAAATATTTAAAATTTAGAAGAACTTCTCTTTAATTTCTATACAGCTAGGTAGGTACATTTATTGTTTTCAACAGCACATTTTTTTTATTCACAAAATTTGTAGAATCCCCCTTTTGCTTTTAACTTAAGAATAGATTCACCACTGTTTATAAATCCGATACATTAATATTTAATTGACAGTGTTTTTTTTTTGGAGACCCAAACCACATTTAACACGGTTAATTTAAGTTTTCTTGTGTTAGGCGTTAGAGTAGAGGAGAAATTCTTTTCGTTTGGAACAGCGAGCTGAATTTAAAGTGTAGCCTCACTTACTGATTATACGTCAAACCTTAAATTTCTGATTATATGTAACGAGCGTTCAAATAAAAACGAAGTCAAGTTGGCTTTGAAAATTTGGATGTACGGCTCGCGAATTTCGTAGATTTTGATTTAAGCTTCTGATAATCTACTGGTCAAGTGGTCGCTACGTTACGCCGTAGGTCCAAATTTTCAGAGCCAACTTTGACTTCATTTTTTCTTAAACGCTCGTTATTTGTAAAATGCTTCGCCACATGCCAGCTCCATTTACCTATTTATTTATAATTTTCAATTATTCCAATTTTATTCTTCACCTAACCTAACTTCTAATTAACCCTCGATAGAAAATAATGAGATAAAGATGAGATAAAACTGTCAGCTCTATGCAAACGATCCAAATCCATCTCACAAGCACGGTTTGCTAATTTGGCAAACTTGCCTAAACTAGTTTAACTTTATTTCTCGTGAAAACGCCAAACACAGTTAACTATGGTATTATAGTTAGCCGGGTTAGTGGTTTTATCGCTAAAAGGCAACAACGCAAAGATTTAAACTATTTAAAGCATTGCAAACAATATTAAGGTAACTCTTCTATGGCAATAGGGTAGTAGATAAAAGCGGTAATACATTGTAAGCAGTAAGTAAATGTTCTATAATGCTTCATAGAATCTGTGACAGAATTTTAAATTTACTAGAATCAGATCTCGAAAAGTATAGGTTATGCAAACAATTATACATCTAAGTGACACGCGGAAATATAACTGGTTGCATAAAATTTACATTTTTCTGGTATATTTTTTTAAATTTAATCAAAATTAAGTTAGTTTGACTACAGAACATAACATTCTTTGTATACATTTATCGTTTTTGTTTTGAATTTACCTAAATAAAACAAAAAATATTTGTTTTGTTATCCAGTTAAATCACATAAAATTTAAAACTCACATAATTGTTATATAAATTAATTAAAAAATACTAAAACTTAAAAGTGATCTACCTAATAAGAGAGAATGAATCTTTGGCACCGTGAATATCCAAATAAATTATATAAGACTTAATCCGCCTTTGGATGTTTATATATATAAGCTGCTAGCATAACTGAAGTACTTAGAAGAGTATTAACACTAAAGTTTAATAATAAAGTTAAATCCATAGACTCCACAGCAATAGTAAACACTCTTGCTGAAATTAAAAAGTAATATTACATGATTATGAAAAGTTCTTCATATATACAATACTTACTAAAATTTGTAAATGCCGATATAAACCATGTTAAAACACTAACAGATTCAGAATTTTTAGATTTTAGAATTTCAACTAATTGAACGACCTTAGATGATGCCCCAATTGGTGTGCAGAGAGGCTAAAACAAGTGAGTAATGAACGATTAATCAAAGATACCACCAAAACAAACCTACCACCAAAAATGTAAGCAGGCCGAGTGGAGCAATTCCAGTTAAAAACGATGCAGCTATTAAAAAGTATATGCCTGCACCAAAAAGACTACCAATATGCATCATATTTTTATAATGTAAAACACAAACCACTAATATAAGTTCTTGTAATAAAATAATTGGATATTCTAAGTAAGATAATATAGCGTATCCATTCCTATAGTTGTAAGACATCATAATTGTGTAACTAGAATAATATAAATAGATAGTCCATATATTCTAAATAATAAGATTATATTACCTAGAAAGCTCCATAAGAAGTCCTAGAGTATTAATTCCTTTGGCACTTTTCACTTTTAAAATAGTTATAATTTGAGGTACTTTTAAAATAAAACATATTGCTATAGTTATTACACTTAATAGATTAGAAAAATATTGTACAAGTCCAATATTATTTCTTAAATCTGACATGCTGCGAGACATTTTACTGAAACTTGATTAAATATCTGCATTATTTATTATTTGGACACATTTTAAAAACTATTTAAACCGTCAAACTGACATGATATAACATTAGGAGGTTATGTTTAATATGTTTCTTCTTCTTCTTCGTGTATTAATTAAAAAGTATTCGGATATACAGGGTGATTCAAAACTTATCTAAACATTTTTTTTTAATGTTCAGGGGACTTTTACAAATACAACTTTGTAAAAATAAAATCAAAACGAACAGTTCAAAAATTATTTCAAAATACACTTCCGCAGGGCCCTAAAAATTGGTCGACTGTAAAACTTGAATAGCGACTGGACAAAAACTGAGAGAAATTCACAAGGAAAGAAATAAATTACATTTTATAACACCTTCAATTCAACTGCTTTTGCTGCTATTATTATTAATTATTAATAAAATTAATTTGTGGTTGTAATTAGTAAAATAGTTTGACATACCTGATGTTACGACAAAATTTTAGGCCCGTCTTACCCAGTTTCTACAAACTAACACAAATGTTTCTGCTTCTTGTTCGTTTTGAACTTGTAAATTATTGGCAGCAACTATGATACGTAAATCATCAATAGTGTCCACTTTGATGCATAATATCCAAATGATTTGAAGTCAAAAGGTCGTGGCGGCCGCGGTACCGGTCTTCCTCGTCCAATCTCTTAGTATTAATGCTTGGACATGGTGCATATGACCCTGCACCTCCATCTCATCTTCCACGATTTGGTAGCAAATTTATTCCCATATGTCACAGTAGCGTTTGCCCTACAGTAAACACCATTGTAAAAGTAGCTGCATTTGGCACGTTTACTGGGAAAGCATTCTGCTAAAGCATTTTCACTTCACTATAAATTAAAACTATATTCATCAACTGCGAGTTGCTATAAATGTAAGCTATTTTTGATATTTGAAAAACTAACGTAAATACTTGCATCACAAAAAAGTTAATACGATAAGTAATCAGATATTTGAAATAACCTGGCTAGAGACTACAGTAGCCCAGCGATGTAAAGGTTGAAACTACTAGAACTTCAATAATATTTTTCTCGGACACTATAAGGATTATATAAAAATTTTTTTTACGATATTAACTCCATTTTTCATGACGCATCTATTCCCAAATTATTTTAGATAAGTTCTGAATCACCCTGTATTTAAAATGTTAGATATATATACCAAATATCAAGACCTTGCCAAGGTTTTTATAGATCTGACCAATTTTTTTAAAATAAACATGCTTTCATCTTTTACTTGAAATTAAATATTTACTTTTCAAAAGAAAAAAAAAAAATGTTAAGTTATAAGAACGAAAAAAAAAACATGGCTGCTTAGTGTTTTCATTAAAAGAAAGGTTTTACATATAAATATCAGGAACACTAAGTTTTTTCTTTATTAATAAATAATATAAAATGTTATTAATTACATCTTTCTTTTAAGGTGGAGATACACTGGCGAGATACTTGCGACAAAATTTTTACTGTCGAGAAAGTTCAGTAAGTTACAGCTACCTCAAGTTCTCACCAAGCTTTTTGTTCTCCGTCATATCGAACTCATACTGTTCACTCCAATTATCGAAACAGACTGGAAGTTTTGTAATAAATTGCTCAAACGTAGTTCTGTCTGTTTAGACTTGCAAGTCAGTGTCGCAAGTTCTTGTGCAAATTCAATAAAACCGACTTACATTGCTGTTTAGACTAACGACAGCAGTGTCTGACAGAACCCACGCGAGTTTTCTCACTACTCTAGTTCCCTTTAGCTGGCATTTTGTTAACCACCATGTTGAATTCTGTGGCTTGCCACATTTTTGATATAAAATTTGTCCATCGTCGATTTGAGTAAAAAAGTAATGATCGATTTGTGGCGACATCTTTTAACCAATAGTGGTAATAATTTCAGTGGGACTAACCTAACCTAACCAATAGTGGTAATAATTTCAGTGGGACTTGTTACTTTTTTTACATAAAATAATTACGTTGAAATCCCAATTTCAAATAATTTGTAGGTGTGTAAATTTTTACTATTTATGATAAATTTGATACTACTGCTATTTTCCTCTGAATTATTTTTTGTAGGTAGATCAAATATTCCGTTATCTAGAAACTTCATATCATTTTCATGTTTTACATTCTACTCTTACTATTAGATTAGGATTAGAATGTTAGCTTTTCCAACAGGTAATTGCAATTTATATTGTATTATTTAATTTATGTATTTCGTTTCTGTTTATGAACTGCCGCATGTTCATATCAATATTAGCTGTATTCTTTTTACCAGAAATCTTAGTTTATCTCAGTTAATCTTAGTTATTCTCAATGATGATTGGTCAATTTAGTGAGATTAACTCAGATTAGCTAAGATTGCTGGTAAAAAGAATATGGCAATTGTGACAGCATTATTATGATGAAATAAGGAAATTGTGTATGAACATACATATTTATTTTTAGTTTTACCACATACATATCATAACATTCTATAGTTATCACAATGAAATAAGTGTTTATATATAAGCCTACATGCTATGTATACCACAAACAATATATTATGTGTCCTAATTAATTATGGGATAGTTATATCGCGTCCAGACTTGTCTCATATCTTCGTATAGTAGTAAATAGTCATCTAAAACTGTGCTATAAGCTACTGATGAGACAAAGATACAGAACAAGTTTAGACAATCGTCCAATACAAAGTAGTATAAAAGATACTTAAATAAGACAGGCCACTCCTATAAGCTGAAAATAAAACATATATACTTTCATTTGACCAATAAGCAATGGATTTATGCCATGTGGGAAGTTATTACCATTCAAATTGTGACAGATGTTTAGCTGCTGAAAAAACTGTTAAAGTCCGAGATTGAAACTTTGCAATAACCTATTATTATGAATTGAAACTACCAAAACCTTGTTTAATTATATATGTATATATATATTTCTTTCAAAACATCAAAAGCTGCATTTCAACGGATTTAGTAAATCTACATTTTTCATAAATGCTTTAATATTCCACTATTTGTTATAAATGAAAACATTTTAGATTATACTTCAGGGTTCAACGATTATATTAATTTTTTTTACATACCCAAAACCTATCCAAGAGAACTATAATGCATAATAAACCGTATATTTTAAAATAAACTGAAAAAAAGCTGGACATCATGCTCCGAAATTTGCCAGACCTATTATTGGACAAGTTCGGCTACTACTCTGGATAAGTCGTCATTATATCTAGCTAAGAGGGTGGCGTTCAAGTCTCTGTTCCAGAATCCCATCTCGGCCAGAGCCTGCAGGTTTGCCTCACGGGGGGTCTCAGAATTTGTACTCACCCAATGACCGTTCACCCATCTACCAGGCTGCTGCAAAAATTTTGTTATTAGTGGATTGATTTGAAGCAACCCTGTTAGACAACCAACCAAATATATGTTGTACAGGGTCTCTGGAAATTATGAGCAAATATTTCAGGAGCTGATTATATAATAAAATAATAAGACGAAAACTTCAAATACACATAGGTGGGTAAATGGATCCTACGGGAGCTGCGGCCTTTCAAAGGGTCAACCCTGAAGAAGATGGATCGAGGTAAAATAACGATGTTTTGAACACTTATTCAACTGCTGAATTTGAAAATTTACACAAAATTTTATTTAGAGGTGTAATAAACAAGGCCAGTTTAGGATATTTATTAAAAATTGTTTATACAATTGTACCACATAAATCAAAATCTAATGTTTTTGACATCAAATAGGTACTCTTGTTCGACTTTCATAAAATGCACTTTAAATAGTCTATGCAAATTGTTACGTCTCACAAATTTAATTTTCTTTACTACAGCATAACCAGTTGCTCCAAGGTATGCTAAATTTTCATGAAAAACAGATACACAAAGCTATTTTTGACATATTACAGGCATATTATAAATTACATGACATATTTGTGCAGAGCAGTTGGAGCTGACAAAGTATATACTCGCGTCAAGAATTCAAACGTCTTACGTCACGGCTGATGTTACACATTTGTTTTTATTGTCGACGTAATTTTCGATATTTGGTCGCGTTAAAAACAATAATTTTTTGCAGTTTAGTGCAATATATAATGTAAACTTTTAGTGTAGTATATAATTTTATTACTATCAGTTGCAGTTTCTTAAATAATTTGATGAAAATATAATGAATTATTCATTTGTTCGTATGACGTAAGTCGTCTGAATTCTTGTCGCAAGTATAGTAATACTTGGTCTGTCGAATCACCTGAATTTCAATTTAGAATTCTGTAACGTGCTATAGTGTGGCGACACCAATGCTCGTATTTGGAAACATACACATCAGGCTATAAATATCAGAATTTAACAATTGATATTGAGACTGTAATAACTTATCTTTTAATAGAATCTATTTATTGAATTTGGTTTCAAAACTGTACGTATTTTTTATCTACTATTTTAAAACATTATAATATGCGACACTCATACCATTCCAATACTTCACACAAAGCTTTTATGTCTAAATATTTTACATTTTTCATAAAACTGAGTACATACGTATTAACAATGGACTGCTAATCCTGCTATTTCCCCATATCAACACAATACTTATTATTTTAGGTTGTATCAATTTATAAATTTAAAAATGAGACAGAAAGAGAAACGTACTCCATAACAGATATTTGACATCTGTCATAATTTCTATGAAAACAATTGACGACTATGTCATTTGTGCTGTAGTGTGCTGCCGTGCGCGGTGATTCACTGCAAACGGGCAATGGATTTAATAAAACATCATATTTACAACAAGATAACTGCTGTTAAATGTGGGAAACATTTCTTGTCAAAATAAATAAATAATAATGATAATAATTGTGTCTAATAAACTGACAAAATTTTATAAATTTTAGATTATTTCATAATTGAACTTTAAGTCCTTTTACCTTTAAGGTAATTCATTAAATTATTTTTACTTTGTCAATTCTTCTAATTCTGAAACGAACGTATTGTGTCATTGTGTATCCTTTTTTCATGAAAAGTTGGCGCATTTACCTTGAAACAATTAGATATAATGTATTAAATAAAATAAAATTTGTACCTTATGTAACAATTTGCATGTAGGTACTATTTAAATCCCATTTATTCAAAAACAGTGCATTTTATCAAAGTCCAACAAGAGCACCATATTTCTAACAAAGAAGTTATGGTTAAATCCTCTGAATAAAATGTTTAAATTTCATGTAAATTTTCAAATTCAGCATAAAAAGTTCATTATATGTTTAAAATCTCATTACTTCACCTACTACTGTTTTAACAATATTGCACAAAATGTTTATATGAAGCTTTCACCTAATTTTTTTACGATATAATCACCCCCTGAAATATTTGCTCATAATATTGGCACACCTTGTAAATGATGTTTGACTGATTATCTATAAATATACAAGGCTTTTTTTAAGTCTACTTTGACTTGGGGAGATTGCTAGAGTTATTGTAGACTGAATTTTGTCACCACTGATTAATTTAGAAATTAAATAATGGCATTTACTTAATGACAACCTTTTGATGTGCTGTAAATCAGCAAAAAGAACAACCTCTTCAAGTTAATAGTGACTTATCAAACACACTATTGACAATCAGTCAAATTTACAAATTAAAATACCAGATGGTGGTGACTACCAAAAAAACTGTGTCACTCATAAACTCACAACAAAACACAATAAGTTCCAGCGCTAAACGAAACAGCATTAAACGAAGTCATTTTAACAAGTAATTAATGAGGATAAGTGAATCAAAAAAAAAAAAAAAATAGATTTTTTTATAAATTTGTCTTTTTTAAATTACTTTAATACATCAATGATGATAGGCTTATTTATTTTTAATATCGATTTCTGTTCATAAAACATTAATGAAAATTAAAAAAAGTTCAATTAAAAAAGTTGTTTGTGATGAGTTCTTTTCATTTTACTTTTTTTTGTGAAGATTATATGATACAAAATCACAAAATATATAGAAAGCCTTTACATTAGGTACTGAAAAATAGTCAAACTATAGAGGAGCTTAGAAAACATCACTGTGCTGTGATTTAGTCACTCCATTATTTTCGATCTTGGGTAATTGATAATACAAGATAAAAACTTGGAAACTAATTTGGAAATAACTCTTATCATTTTTATTACACCGGTCAACAAAAAAATTTTTTGCACATGGGTTTTACCTAATATATTTTGATTATATAAACAAATCTATATAAAAGATTGCGATTACAGAACGAAAATATTTGCTTTTTAAGAAGTTATAGCATTTTTGATTTTCACGCCTGATTAATGTCGGTCTTTGCGCGCTATCGTCACAGCTTAAATAACAATCAGCTCACAGACTCTACGGCGGCACCTTTGAAGTATTAGCTTTGTTCCTAGAGTGCAAAAAATTGGTTTCAAACTGTCAGGGATTGTTTGACCAGGCGAATATTGCTTTGATATCGCTGAAAGTATAGTAGCAACATAATTGGTCGCATATCTGTGATAGTTTGAAACAGTCTCAAACTGACTCTTGGAACAAATCTATTAAAACCTGAAAATTTGTCCTTGAAGCTTGTTGTCTCACTCTCTCGCGCGGGATACACGTTAGCACCGGATTAAAAATAGTTGACTCAATTTAGAAAGTGTCATACAAAATGTAAATTTGTTTTACTTGAAATTGTTTAAAAATAAAATAACAACAGTATAAAATACAAGAAAATCAAGAAACCACAGAATACAGCATTCGTGCACCAATAACGCAGTCGTCGAACGGTATGGCCACAGTATGGCTATAAGGACATATTTTACAACCACACGTCCCTGCCGCTACCTATCCCCAAATGGCGGCATGCGCAAAGATCTGCGCGAGACGTTCCCGCTCATACGAGTCTGTCTGTTGTGGGCTCTCAAATAAAAAAAATTATGGATTGTGATATTTTCCCGGACTTACTTAGCAATGAGAAGAAAAAAGCCTGGAACAGTTTTAAGGCAGTAGTTCATGGTTTTCTTGGAAACCATAGAGCTGAAAATTATGACGAGCTGATCACTGACATAATTAAAAAATTTTCCATCATCGGATGCAGAATGTCTCTAAAGATGCACATGTTACATTCTCATTTGGATAAATTTAAAAATAATATGGGAGCTTATTCGGAAGAGGAAGGGGAACGCTTCCATCAAGATATAATGGAATTTGAGAGACGTTACCAAGGCCAGTATACCGAAAGCATGATGGGGGACTATATTTGGGGGTTAATAAGAGAAACTTCTACTGAACATGAAAGGAAAAGTAAAACTGTTCATTTTTAAACGTTTGGACTTTATTTTGAAACTTCTGTTGTAAGAATGAATCATAAATGGATGTTTGGTATCTTTTAATAAATCATCTCTATGTCGACTTTTTATGTATTTTCATTTATTTGAATTTTCCGTTTTTCACATATAAAAACAAATTTAGAACTATTTTTTGTTATTTTTCTTATTTCTAGGTATAAAAGGAATAAAAATTAGGTATGTATAACCCATGCGCAAGAATGTTGTAGACCGGTGTCATCTAACGCCTCGAAATTTGCAGCAAACTATTATATCACTATTTCAACTAAAAATAATGAATGTTATGTAATGTAATTATTTTTGTATTTTTATATCTGATCGCCTCGAATTTTAATACACCTATGCTTCTCGCACGCTTCACCTGTTGCGCTTGTCTACAAGCTAACGATTGGTCACTCCTATCAACTTTTGATGAAGGTAAGTTTTGCAACATCGCATTATTTTGTCAGGGATGCACTCTTTCTCGATGTTGCATTTATTTCTGAATACCCTGTATAGCGTATTGACAGATGACGTTAAGTTGGTCGCTATGCTATGCCCTACGTCCAAATTTTGAGTCAATTTGATTTCGTTTCTATTTCAACACTCGTTATTACAGAGATTTACGTTTTTCTTAATGCAAAAATTTATTAAAAATTGTATGCAATGAATAAAATGAAATATCTCATGCAACATATAAAACAATAAAAAACTAAACAAATAAAGCTATTTTCATGTTCGTTTTTGTGAGCTAGTTTCACTTTTATTATAGTTTTTTTTTTTTAAATAAATTGAAAAATATTATATAATTCGAGAAAGACTCTAAAAAACGTTTTTCGTTCAAGAACAGCAACTTTTTATTACTCTAAATGTTTCTCTTTTCAAGCATAAGATCGAATAACTCTTAATAGCTCACCTCACGAGGCACAATCATGTTAATTACAGATCTTGCGGTGTTTATGGCAGACGAGGCGACATTTACGGCCCCAGTCACCAAAGTTTCGGGCAGAATATGAATTGGAGGGGAATTTTCATGGGCCCTTACATTTTCAGGTGTTGTTGTGGCAGCTGGGGGCGCCTCGGTAGCCGCCTGGGATGTGGGAACGCTCGCGGCTTCCGAGACAGTGGGGAAAGCCGTTGGTGGCGCCGTTCTCAATTCAGGCGGAGTCTGCTGAAAGTTCGGGACGTGGATGGTGGTCCCTGCTGTAAAAGGGTTTTTATTGTGGGTGGTTGGACTGAGAGGTGGCGCACTAGCGGATGTCACGGGTTGTGCAGTCGGATTTGTAAAAGCGTACTGGGTATCTAAAAGTTTAGCTGTTAGTTGACTATCGGCACAAAAATAAAAAAAATGTAACTTACTGGATTCGGACCATTTATATTCCTCTAAATTATTTTCCGCAACGTCTAGAACTGGATACACAACCTCAAAGCCTGGGCAGCTCTGTGGGAAAATAAACAATCTGGAGTTCTTATCCGATCCAGGGCCTGTTTCGGAAAAACAAGATCCTGCGGCGGAACAGTGAGACATGAGGTCACCGTTAACATCCGATTCCAGTTTCTGGTCTCCCGATTCTGCAATAACTTGTGGTTCCAGAACAGGAAATGGTACCGATTCCTGCAAGTTGGAAGTCACAGTTTCTGTTTGCTGCCGATCGTCTTTCTTAATGTTGATTTCAATGGAAGATGCCACACTATTAGTTCTTGTCAAGTTTTCTTTTGGGGAACCTGTTCCTTCTTCGGCAAGTTTTAGATATTCTGAATTCAGTATTTTCTTAGGGATTGGGAGGCGATGTCCATCAACAATGAGGTATGCGTATCCTAGAAAACAAATATCCAGTATTTCATTAGAAAGGTAGGCAAGTCAGTATACGTTGACTTGGTCTTTCTCTCGCACTTATGGTACAGTGGTGGTCAGCTCAAAGTCACCACTTGCATGTTTTGTCCTCTTCTAGCACCATGTATAACAAATGGCACTAGAAAAGAATGGAACATGGAACACTGGTGAGTTTATGCTGACTCCCACTGTACTAGGGCTGTGTGGTGCACTTCACATTACTAGTATATAAAATTTTTTATAAAAAAAGTAAATGATCTTGTCCAGTTTTGTTAAAAACTATGTATATAAAGTCCCAAAAAGGTACATATTAAATTAGTGAAATATAAATATTTTTTTTCCTAATTCAATGAACAAAAAAGAAAAAGTAAATTTTTAATTCAATAACTATAAAAAAAATTGACCTGCTCTAGGAAACAAAGCATCAGTCTTGAGTTTAGTAAGTTGAATGCAGTAAAACTTTTGAAATGTTTCAATTTGGATATGAAACTATAATGTCAGAAATGTTGTTCCTCAGAGAAAATCAGGAGCCTCAAGAATATAAAAATTTAACTAGCAAATAATGAAAAGGGCACTATAAAAATACAACGTTACTACGAAGAAAAGTCCCGTGGCTTGCAAGAAGAAAGGCTAACGTAAGAATTATAATTAAGAAAAACAAGGTGTTCAGAGACTATTCTATAAAAAATTCAAGATTATCGGATATACATAACAGTTACTTTGTTTTTAATTTGGTATATTTATTACTGGTAACAAACTACACCTATTTATCTAAATTTTAATGACAAAAAGAATTAAATAAATAAGTAGTGTAACATTAGAAATTTGGAAAGAAAGCTTTTCTTGTTCAACTAGATAATAAACAAAAACATATTTAACAATATTTGGCGAATACTTTATCTGTAAATATTTTTAAATTCCATTTTTTTAAAAAAAATAACATAGTTGAAGATTTTTAAGCCTTTTTTTAGATTTGCAAATTGTCATGCTGCGGCCTAGGTAAATGGTCACTGCGCAACTATAACCGTATGAAGTACAGTTCTGATTGCAAGTTTATAAGCAACAAAAACTGAAATCAATTTATGTCGATTCTGATAGCTGGTCACAGAGTCTGAGAACAACAAGGGCAAGTCAAAGATTCCTAACTAGAGCCATAGAGATCCTTAGTAATTCTGTAGCTAACACCCAGTTGCTGAATCCACAGCATAACCCAAACATACAAAAAAATATATCAGTTTGAATTTAAAGCTCATAATAATTATAAAGCAATTTTTTGTATTGTAACTGTTTTTATCTTTCCTTTATTTCAGAACATAAAATGTGTGTTTTCTTTTTCAGAAATGGTTTTTAATGTTGTTGAAACGAGGACCAATTCATAAAATGTCTTAATGATTTTATAAAAAAGAAAAGATCCATTTCATAGCAAACAAGAGTCATTTAAGTCCTTTTAAGCATTGAAATTTTAATATGTTTTAATCAAAACAAGTTATCAATATGTAAAAAATTTACTTAATTTTTAAGATAAAATATTTAATAATGAAATTATAAACAACTTTAATACTGAATATTGGAAATGTCATTAGGCACATTTACCATTATTTTTATATTTTTTTCAATTATTATTATTATTATTTTTTTTTGAGGATATCAGTTACTTACCAGCGTTATCTTCCTCTTCTTTGTTTGGAATAGAAATAACGACGACGTCGGATTTCTGGCTTCCGTCGTTGGACAAAGAATCATCCAACTTCACGAGAGATCCAGAAGCAGAAGAATTTTGATTTGTTTTTTCTGAATTATTATTTCCATCGAAACTGTGGGAAACCTCGGTAGATTTAATGCTTTCTTCGGAGACTCGCTTGTTCAATCCACTCGGCAGGCTAGGGCCGGCTGAATCAGTAACCAAGTCTTTGTCATCACCGGCTTGTTCTTCAGGGACATTTTTGGTGCTTGATACTTGATCCACTTTGAAACAGTCCGGTATCGGAACGACCACGAATTCTTCTGGTAAACTCTTGGAGGAATTGCTTTCGCTCAAGGAAACAATGCTTTGATTGTCAGAGTCGCTGCTGCAATTAGTATCGGTGGGGTCGTGCAGTTTCATGTCGTCCACTCTGGTGCTAATATCCCGTACAAGCGTGTCTAAAATATTTTTAGAAGCCTCTTCATCTTCGATAATTCCATCAGATTTGGTGTCGTCCTTTTTAATGTTCTGTTCAATGTTGAAAGTGTATTTGTGTGAACTATTAGTAGCTGGCCCTGCAGTAAAATAAATGTAGTTTAACGATTTTTTTTTAAATTATATGCCTTACCTTCAAAAATTTCAGAGTACTGAGTTACAGCTTCATCGATATGATGGTACCCGTCGCTTGTTTTGAATTTTTTAGGGTTTGAAATAAATTCCGATACAAATGATGTTTCCAAAACGGACTTATTCCCTTTAAGATCAAAAGGATCTACTATGACTTGGCAACCCAACCAATGGCCAAAACGTCTCTCTTTATGATGGAAATGCCAGTAACACTCATACTGTCCGGGATGGTCTAAAAACACATCATTAGAATGTACACAAACGATTTTGCTGAATTTAAGCTCACCAGGTATCTGTAAGCGAACTGCAAGAGTTCCGATCTCTCCTGGTTTTAGATACGGGACTGATATAATGGTGTCCAATGCTTTTAATGCTTTAGAACCCCATGTAAAGTTCAAGGAAGTCTACAACATAGTTTGGAATATATTTTTATTAGTGGATGAGGAATAAAAACGTGTGAAAACGTTTGAAATTTTGCAGTTGCAAATACTTGCGCTCCATTCTCACATATGCTGCAATAAAACGTGCAAACAGAATGTATGCTGATAATTAAGTAAAATGTCGTAATTTATACCTTCTAGATATTTTTAAGATAAAGAAGGTCCAGAAGAATTATTATAGATAAATGAACTGTTTAGAAAAAGAGATAAATTGGGAGAATTTGAATGTTAAAAAAATATTATATAACAACTTCGAATAAATGCAATTTTCCCAACAAAACTGGTTCTGTTTGCAAGTTGCAACTGTTTACATGTATATCTCCGAACAGATCTGCGACTACTGTTAGAGCTTCCATGTAAAATAAATAGATCGTATTGTTTGCATACTGTTTTGCATTCATGCACATCATATAATTCGCACATACACGTGCATCTACCGTGAGAAAAACCTTTATAATTAATAAATATAAATACATAGTTCTCCTACATAGGGTATTCTAGAAATGGTTGTAATTTTAAAGTATAACAAAATGAGATTTTTCCTATGGAAATGTTAGCCATACTTTTTCCAAAAGACAATGTATTACACTGAAATTTGAGTTTTGTAAGATGCTAGATATGTAACTGTTGTTAATCTTTGTGTCCACTTGCAAGTAACTTGTGAGATATGTTTGCTAGACTAGTTGCTATTGCATTTATATATGTTATAAACTTGCAGCAACTTTGCTCTAACAAATAAAATTAAAATATGAAACACCGTCAAAATATAGGTGCTACTTTGGCTGATACTGTTATTATTATAATAAGAAGAAAATGTAGAATATGTGAAACTAATAGTTTCAGAAAAGAAGTCATTTATAGATAGAACTGACTGGAAGTCAAATGCGTTCTGCTCAATAACGATGAGTTTTCAGCAAATTTGAAAAATAAAACATTTTTATGCAACACACTGAAACCTAAATAAAACTTAATTTTTAAACTTCATTGATACCCTACGAGTGTCCAAAAATAAATCCAAGATAGACAGTGGCGTAGCCAGAAATTTGACATGTTTAGTATTTCAAACTAGATTTTTTTAGTAAAAAAAAAAATAATCGATCTCATCATAAACATGTAAATAATAGTAGTAGGTCTAGTTCACTGACTGTGTTGCCAAATCTTGGCGAATAGAGTGATTGCAGGTTTGTAGTGGGACATTACCTATACGACCCAACCAACTCAACCCATGGGGGGGTTCTGCCCCTCAACCCCCACCCCACCCCCGTGGCTACGCCACTGAACATAGAGCAAGAGTAGATCCCTGACGACAAAATAATGTTCCCAAGTTTACCTTAGTCAAAAGTTGATGGTTAAAAAGATACTGGGTATCAAAGTAAAAATTTTCAACAATGGTTTCATCAAAGCACAAAGATTTTATCAAAGCAGGCCGATCGTCTTGTAATTTTGCAAGTCGTCATAATTAACCATTCTGGATAACCTTTTCAAGTAACATTTTGCTGCATTTTCTGCAAAAAAAAACAGTTTCTATTTGGTGCACTGAATATTTCAAACAGGATTATTTAAAAAACCGTTATCTTTTTCAGATAAAACAGGTAAGAGAGACTGTTTCAATAGTCAGATGGACTAAGCCGCAAAAAAGTTCTGTCATGTGCCTTAAGTGGCGCCATGTACTAGTGACATCAAAAATTTTAATTTCTCACCCTCCCCCCCCCTCCAAAAACCCCCGATCTCCAAAATGTATGCAAATATTTGGATTTTTTAAAAAGCTATTTACAAATATCAAAAATTAAATTTTAACTGACACCCTGAATCTTTTTAACCATTAATTTTTGAAGGTAAGTTTGGCAACACCGCATTATTTTGTCGTCAGGGATCTACTCTTGCTCTATGTTGCATTTATTTCCAGACACCCTGTATATTCCAAAAACAAAAAGGAATAGGCCTATATTTTTTTATATTAATTTCTAGAACAATCTGTATAATTAGTAACACAATCAGAAAAATTAACAGGCCACTACATTAAAGTATTAAAATGGTTCTTTTCAATAATGTTGTACACAAGCTTTTATTGTACACATTCAATTTTTTGATCAAATATTTATCTATGTTTGGTTGGTGATAGAATATTGATAATTTTAGATATGAGCTTTTGCGTTTGAATATCTAGGTATAAAAAAATTGTGCCGTTTGCAGTGACTCTCTCGTGTGAGCCAGCACTCTACAGCACAATTGATGTAGTCGGACATAGTCGTCAATTGTTTGATAGAAATTATGACAAATGTCAAATATCTTTTATGGTGTACAATTCCAAAAATATAGTACCTTACCAGTGACACTAACATAAATTACTTGGATCACCAGTAAAATTTAAAACTTCCAGCAGTAAATTTAAAATGATTTCAACTTATTTTCCAAACCAATTAAAGTATTAATTAAGCAAAAATTATCCTAAATATATTTCTATGCACTTAATTGAAAACATTGTAATCTGACTTACCTTAGATGTCCAAGGCAGTTTTCCAGTATTCATGACCTCCCACTGATGCAAATATACCTCCCCGCCCAACATATGGGGTACAACGGCCTGCGCATTCACTGGAGCGGCATCCATTTGAAGTATATCGTCTTCCTTCTCACGACGATAAGAATGGCTCCTGCTGCTGCTCTGGCCCGCGTCACTATCGCTCGACTTTGTCAACAAAGCCAATTTTTTTTCCTTAATTTTCTTGGTTTTGTGTTCTAACTTTTCCAATTTCCTCTCCAATTTTCCCTCCAACTTGAGGGACTTCAACAGGTCCTTTGTCCTGAAGATAATAATGGAATGAACGGTATATATGTCAAAAGGTACAATGTACTATTTATTATTAAGTGGGCTCAACTTACTCGTGAGATGATTCTCCGATAAGTGGCGCCAGTTTTCTGACACGTTTGGGGCATTCTGGCTTGGATTTGCGTGAATGATAACAGGATGGCTGACTCACAACGTGAGGTTTAATATTTGAAACAATGCCGGATACCGTGGCAGTTAAGTCTTCGGTAATATTTTTCTTAAACTAAAATGCATTAATTAAATGTCACTGTTACTGAAAAAACACCTCATCCTCATATTCGTTTACTACGAACAATTTAATTTATAGATAATTGCTGCCCATGATACTAATAATAAATATTGAATCCTAAGTATAAATTTATAGAAGATAAAAAAAATAAAATTTATTTGATTTATCTAAAGAATTGCATAGGGGAAGTCCCTCCTTACGTTTGATACTTGCTATATCATAGTAGTTAATTACTTACATACATTATATGTTAAATACTTTTATCTGTAGTTAATTTATCATAGAAGATAATTATATTACTGTAACGTATTCCAAGCGTCAAATTTATAAGTTTTTATGAAGAAGATTCATTACACTTAAATAATTAAATTTGCAAAGGACCTATAATGATTCATTACGTATGAGTAGTACTAAAAAAAGGGTTTGTAACAATGATTAGCAAAAAAAACAGTCAAAGATGATTAATAATTATAGTAAATAAATGAGTCATTTCACTAGTAAAGCAAATAAATGCAAACATTTTATTGCAATAAAAAACCACTTTTTCCAATAAATATAGTTCAATAGTTTTTAATTGCATGAACGTAGAAAATTTTTTTTTTGTAACAATGCAAAAAACTTCTAAAGGATGATTAATAATTATAGTAAATAAATGACTCATTTGACTAGCAAAAGCAAATAAATGCTCTGTATATAAATATTCCACTCTAATATTTAGATAGAGAAATTTTTTATGTTCAACCAGGCTTTAAATTTTTAAAAAATAGTCAGGATTTGTCAAAAATATATGTAGTGAAAAATAATCACCTGATTCATATAGGTAATAAACCACTCGGGAGGTGTTTCAATATTGCAACATGTTGAAGTAAGGGATACTGCTTCATTATCAAACTGTGTTTCCACATCATTTGAGTGTCGGAGATTTTTATGGGTGCGCTGATCGGAAATTCTATCAAGTTTGAGATTGACAATGTCTCCCAGTCGAGATTTTCTGCGAAAAGCATATAAAGCAATTTGAAAATCGGTTTGAGATTCAATAGGAAACTCCCTATTGCTGTCAGTGATATATGAAACCTTTACATCATCTCCAACTGTTCCAGAATTTTTTAGCTATAAAATAATTATATTACAACTAATCAAATTATTTTTTAAATAGCTCTTACCAGATAAGATTTAAATACTTCCCAGTTTAAGGTGGTTGCTGGAATGTCGTACATTCCAATGATATTTGCCTTGTCACCTCCATTTGCGGGCTTATTTTTCCATTGTAAATTGTATATAATTTCTAAATCTTTCTTTTTAGTAGCCATTTCTATTTATGTCATAAAGCACACGTACGTCTAAAACAGTATTAACAAGACTGCAATTTCAAAACAGCTGGAATACACGAGAACTAACGAGTTTTGTTTATTTTTATCACCTCTGTTCTCTGTTACTAATTTACTTGACGTTTACTTTAGATTTTCCTTCAGTAATTTATCCAATCAGCTGGCTCTATTTGTCTAATCAAGATACGCATGCGTCGATAAATTGCGTCGTACTTTGTTCATTTTAATTCATGGTCTGATTTGTAGTCTATGGTTAATCTCACAAATCATTGACAATAGAAAACAAGATGAATTGTTACAAAGTAAGTGACATCTGTAGCGTATGAACTCAATGAATAAAGATATTAGAGGACAAGATCTCTAGATTAGAGAGATGCTAAATTAGAAAATTATAGTAATTGAAATTAGATTTATCTACTGTTTTATATAACCTTCAACCATAGACCACTTAAGACCTGTTCTCTGACATTTTAAGTATTTTGCAAAATAAAGAATTTCTGAATCGCAAGAAATGAGAGATATTAGCTATATTCGCAGAAGTATGTACATATAACGATATTAAACTAGTTACTAGTTCTGAATGATCTTAAGCATTGAACCATCGTTTGTTAAACCCACTGAAATGTACGATATCGAATGCGTTTAGTCTATTTGCGCATCCAAATAAAGGTACCAAACCTAGGAGCAGACAAAAGGAGGCACATGAAACTTAGCAAAGACATACTTCATTGGTTATGTATCTGGGTGCGAGAGGAACAACCATCTTCACGTACGATATGAATTGTGTTCTTAATTTCCTATTATTATGTTTGTAACACGTCATTGGCGTACAGAGTGGTTTCTTCTTTTATCTTGTATCTCGTTAGTGTTATTCTTTGTGTATTTTTGTGGGTGTTATTGTTGGAACATGTCATGTTTTATAAGGAACTGTAAAATTAACCAGCATATAGCACGAAATAATTTTCCATATCCAGAATTCAATTTCATTTCAATTCACAATTAGCTAAGCTCCTACTGCTCCATCTTTGCTAGAGGCACAAAATAAAATATGGCGCTGATCATAAATAATCCATTCGCGTAGCTTTTAGCGCATTCTAGTCATCATAATATAAAATTACATTTCAGTGGTTAAACCTTGTCATCTGCGTAATACTTTTATGAACACTGGTAATACTTGATTCATTGAGTTTATACAAACTTCTCTGTTAAATCCACGGCAGAATTTCAGTATAGAATTCTGTAATATACTACTGTGGCGACTCCAGTGTTAGTATTTAAAAACATAAATATCATGTTGTAAATGTCAGAATTTGACATTTAATATTGACTCTCACTGTAAAGTCCTGCCCTCATCATGGACGTGTAATTCGGGAATAATCACGCTAATTTCACAGTTTTTTATTTAAATTATTAATGGCGGAAAAGTCTAAACTTTCAAAGAATTTCGCAAAACAGGAATATTATTGCTATTTTCATTATTATGTGAAGTTAGTAAGTTTCACCATAGTCTGCTAAATCGTGTCGCTGTCTAATCACGTGAATTTCAATATATACTCGCGACAAGAATTCAGACGACTTACGTCATACGAACAAATGAATAATTCATTGTATTTTTATCAAAATATTTAAGAAATTGCAACTGATAGTAATAAAACTATATACTACACTATAAGTTTGCATTATATATTGCACTAAATTGCAAAAAATTATTTTTTTGAACGCGACCAAATATCGAAAATTACGTTGACATTAAAACCAAATGTGTAACGTCAACCGTAACGTAAGACGTCTGAATTCTTGACGCGAGTATAGTAATAATCAATATGTAATGTGCTGTAGTGTAGAGACACCAATGTTAGTATTTGGAAACATACACATTCAGGCCATAAATGTCAGAAAGGACCTACCTTGTGTATAAATATTTTACATTTTTCATAAAACGGGGCACATATGTATTAATAATAGACTGCTAGACTACTACTCCTGCATTTTCACCATAACAATACAAAATAAATACTTCTTATTTTAAGTTGTATCAATTTATAAATTTAATAATGGCGCGTAAACAGACGCTTATAGATATTTGACAATTGTCATAATGTCTATGAAACAATTGACTACTATGTCCACCTGTATCATTTGTGCACTAGTACACTAGTGCCACACGCGGTGAGTCACTGCAAACGGGCAATATGGAACAATTGACAACTACGTCGCTAGTACTGTAGTGTGCTGCCATAGATCATGAGTCAGCGCGGCAGGGCAATGGAGAGAGCAGACCAGACAATGCACGGGTTTGTGATTTGGCAGACGATGATTGAACGCAAGCGCAGCTCGACGAGTTTAATCGTACGAAATGCAAAGTACGCTTACACGTAAACAATTCAAGATCAATATCAATCAATACAGGTCAACAATTAAGAATATAAATAAGTTAGTAGTTTATTTCTTTTTAATAAAAGAAAATATATTTACATATGTATATACATAACATTTCTCATTTTATCTAATTTCAGTCAATAAATAATGTAATTCCAAATTAAGTAGGTACTCAATTTATTTCAAACAGTTATCTTTTATTCCTTTGTTGAATTGTCGACTGGTGTAAACGACGGATTCTCAATTCCATTGGACAGCTTTTTGGTTTCTGCGTCTTCTTTGTTTAGTTCCTCGATTTCCGTATCCTCTGGTGTAACATAAGTATACCTCATAGCCAGGAAGGTAAACAGCAAAATATCTACCACCATCAGACCAGTGTAGAGGAAGAAATCATTGGACTAAAAAATTTGTTAATAAACAACCTATTTTTTTAAAGAATATTTTAAATTACCTGTTTATCGAATATTTTGGCGGATTCTATGATGACGATTATGAGATTACCAAACGCAGTAGTCAGAAGGAAGCATGCTGTAAGTAACGACTTCATCGTCACTGGAGCCTGCGAGTACGAAAACTCCAAGCCCGTTATTGAGAACATGATTTCTGCAGCGGTTATGATGATGTATTGTGGAATTAACCACAACATATGTACGCTGTTTGGTTCAGTAACTATGATGGTCCTAAAGTTAGATGTGCCGTGCTGTAATCATAAATTTAATATTGATGTGACGTTGTTGGAGATACATTAATTGCTAAAAAATAATTATAATTTAGTTGAACTATTTCCGAACTAGCTGGTAGCTTTGAAACAATTTCAGAATTATTTCTGAAGAAGAGATCTATGCCTCGAAATGCCAAGAAGTCAAACCAACGACGTGGTACCAGCCTTTAAATTGTTCAACCATTGACAAATTGTCATAAGAACTTGTAAAGCAAATATCATTTCATGCATAAACCACTATAACCAGATATTAGTCGGATTTCAAAATAGTAGAAAGTTTTAAATTTGTTCATAATTTATGGCAGTCAACACAAAGACCAGTCATGTCAAAGATCAAACACCAGTCGTAAATTCTTCGTATAAAATTGTGTGTCTCGCATACTTCGTAGAGTATATCCAATGACACAGCTTCGATTTATTACTTCCGGAATCGGCTATACCTTCTGCTGCAACAAATACTCATGTGCATATTAGAATGCTCAACTTCTATTGGTAAATGACGCCGTGCCATCAATTTGACTGCGTTATGTCGGATCCGGTTATCCCATCTGCATAAAGAATATCGGATGATAAAAACGTGTTCGAATAAATTGACACGAGACTAAAATATAAGTGTAAGTAATACGGTTGAAATATGTAGACCATTAAAAAAAGTGCCTGTGAGTAGTGTATATACTATAAAGAGTGGCAAAGAAGAATATGCATGAAACGGAAAATAGTGGAAACTCACAGAAGGAAGAAGACAGAGATTGATGACACAAAATACGCGATTCGTAGAATAATTCATGAGCTTGCAACAATAAAAAAATCAGATTACTGTTTCGCAGGTTAAAACTTTGCCTAGAATATCTATGGGTGTTTTGAATTCTGTACGACATATATTTGTGTTTTATAAAACTAAATCGGAAGAGTATGCTGATACAATGACAAAAGTGACATGGCGGAGAAACTATTTAAAACAAATATTAGAAGGTCGAAATCTGAATCGAAGAATATATTAGGTACACTGATGAAACATGAATAACGAAGGCCATATAATGATAAAAGTGTGGCACGATTGCAATATCTAAAGTAAATAGCAAGTATTTTTTGAAAAATTTTCGGTTGAATTAAAGTAATCTTCTATAAAAGTATGACGCCTCTTATTAACGGATATTGAAAGTACAGCAGAATTTTTGGAACAGCGTTTACTTGTTTTTGAATTACAGTGGATAGGAAACTATCATGAGGATATAGATAGCGAAATATTTAACAAATGGTTTGATTATGTTTTACCACATTTGGAACCTGGTGCTGTAGTTGTAATCGTCATAATTGACGATAAGTGTTAATGTATGACCGTTATAGTAACAGTACGAGCAACCAGTAATGTATAGTATGCATGTATGTTGTGTTCTTTGAACCCTTTTTAAGTGGTACGCCTATGGAATTCTATATCCTGCACCTCTCACCTCCCTTACTCATCTTGGTGCTGTAAAAATTAGTTACGCTCTACTATTTTGAAACGAATATAATTTTACTAGATCCACATATTTAATGTTTAGTGTTTAGATCGCTTAAAGTCTGTTCAAAATTAAAGCTAAGGCAAGTTATCTACCTATTTGTTTTCTTACGTTAATCATGACTGCATATGTTCCTCCTAACTCGAACGATGTCGTTCCTTCGATACCTTCAATGTTGTAAGATCCTGGAGAATCGACAGTTTTTAAAGAATAGTTTCCACTTTCAACATGTAGGGAGTCATCACCATTTAAATATGTTATATTCAAACTAGTGTCGAAAGACAGAGTTCTGTAAATTGAAAGGATTAAAAAATACATATTTGTTATAAACTTTGTATAGTTTGCTCACTTTCTTTATAAATTTATTGGTCATATGGTGAATATAAAGAAAGGTTCTCGGTGATTTATTAAAAATGAGCAATTTCTAAACTCCAACGGCAAAATATGATGATAGCCCAACATAGCAAATGTCGAAACTAGATGAAATTTTATTTTAAAATGTTAAATAATTTTGCAGGTATCAGGAGAATTTAAAATGTGTTATTTACAGGTAGCTTGATGCTGCTCATAGAGGGATTAAAATATAATTATTGTCTGTTGACCTAGTAATTAAATTTCTTCGAAATGTCAAAAAGTATATTTTTACATAGAAGTGGAATTATTATTTAATTTCAATAATTAATGGTTTTCAAAATATTCGCATTTAAGTATTAATGTAGATATACAGGCTGTATCACATAAGAGGGCCCCTCCCATCTCGCTTAACATGCGAGACACGTCAAAAATCTTTAATTGTTTTTTGTTGCAATTTTGGAGGCCTTTATGTTCTTAAAACAAATTTGAGATCCACTTTATGAGTACTAACAAAAAAACCTGTAAGGTGCCCAAACTTTAAGGCTGTCTAACTTTATTATTTTAATAGATAGAGAAAACTTATTGGTAATAAATTTTGATTGCAAAATTGATATCTTTCACCTGATATAAACAGATTTTTTAAATATCGTATGTGGTTCGCTGCGCCCTCCAGGCGGATAAAATTTTTTTTTATTGAAGCAGGCTATGGCCACAAAAAATTGCCTGTTTTTTCGTCTTTTATGCAATATACTACATGTTACCCTTATATTTTGTATTTATTAAATTTTTTTCAATTTTAGTTAAAAAAAAATGTACCTAAATATTTTCGTGTTGCTCAAGATAATGTAGAACCTGTTTTAAATACGCCAACTGCAGAAAAATAATAAATAGAATGCACTTTTTATGCAAAATACAGATTTTCTTATAATATTATTTTATTGGTTTTCACATTAGAAGCAATTGGGTCTTTAAAATTATTTTGACACAGACAATGTAATAAAATAATATTATAAGAAAATCTGTATTTTGCATAAAGTACATTGTGTTTATTATTTTTTTGCAATTGGCGTCTTTAAAACAGGTTCTACATTATCTTGAGCAACACGAAAATATTTAGGTACATTTTTTATTAACTAAAATTGAAAAAAATGTAATAAATACGAAAGATAAGGGCAACATGTAGTATATTGCATGAAAGACGAAAAATAGGCAATTTTTTGTGGCCTGCTTCAATAAAAAAAATTTTATCCGCCTAGAGGGCGCAGCGAACCACATACGATATTTCAAAAATCTGTTTATATCAGTGAAAGATATCAATTTTGTAATCAAAATTTATTACCAATAAGTTTTCTCTATCTCTTAAAATAAAAAAATTAGACAGCCTTAAAGTTTGGGCACTTTACAAGTTTTTTTATTATTACTCATAAAGTTAGCCATGGATCTCAAATTTGTTTTTACGACCATAAAGGCCTCCAAAAATGCAACAAAAAACAATTAAAGATTTTTGACGTGTCTCGCATATTAAGCGAGATACATGGGACGGGCCCTCTTATGTGATACAGCCTGTATATGTAACGTAATTATTAGTTTTATTTTTTCAGTTACAAAATGTGCAGTATAACAACAAAAGCAATAACAATCAGTAACAATAATAATAAAATCATCCAATAAATAGCGGAAATGTTTTATCAGCCGCCTCAATCCATTTTACAATTCGTTTCTAAAGGATCTTCCCGTATAAAACATAAATTGACTTTATCTTTGTACTATTACTTTCATTAGATAAAACTGAAGAGTTTACGTGTTTTTTTTTTAAACTGAGCATCTTGATCTATAATGGTTCCAGTTTGTTGTACCGTGAACTACGTAATTGGTAGTTGCCACTGACAGAATTAGTATACACATCTCGAGCCATAGCTGAAATTCTTTGACCTACCCTTATTGTTCTCGGGCTAGGTTTTATGAAAGCGAACTCAGTACTCAGCTGTCAATACCCTTGAGCTCTCTCATATATTGATTTGGGTTCCTTTAATTGACATTTCGGCTGTTAAGGGTAGAACCAGTTCTCGGATAACGGTGGCTTTGTGAGACGTCCTGTAACGCCTCTGTAACTGATCACGTTTCATTAAACGTTTCGCTGCTCCTTGCTGTTGATATCTTCAGTGGTGAAAAGCTTAACCGACCGAGGAGCTGTGGCGCAACACTTCGTCCGCGGCAGTCTTAATACCAACAATAGGAACCGAAATTATGAGTGGACCTAGAAATACTTATATAGTTGGTCCACTTACACAGAAGCTAGACCGAAAATAACAGGGACAGGTCAAAAAATCCCACTTAAACTTTCAAGTGTGCTCATTAATTCTGTTACTGGCCAGCAACCAGTTCCCTCTGTCACGGCATAACAACTTGGAAAAAAAATGATGTTTTAATTTACTGAAGCAGTGTCAAATTAAGCAACATATTGAAAATTCTCATGAGACAAAACATTAGTATATTAAGTACAAGTGAAAAAATTTCGGTCATGTGTGTGCCAAGCACTTAAATGAATGAATTCATTTGTTTAATCCTGCCATTGACATGTTAAGGATATATTAAAATTTGTAATAACTGCTATTTTGGTTTATGGTTATGCATGTAGTGCAAATTAACAGATACAGCAGGGTTGTATTGCTATGGTTCGTGTAGAACCCGAAAATAAAGACGCTCGGGTTGTTATAAATCAAAAATTGCGAAATTCGGGTAAATATTCTTTTTATGCCGCTACGTATTATATGTTGCAGGAGAAATTCAAAGGAGGATATTTAAAAGAAATGGGAAAATGTGACAGTAGATGCGATGTAACAAAAGTGGTTATGATGACAATATATTTTAATGAATTGATAAAGAAGTACACACCACCTTCTTGTGGTCCACATATTCGATGTTGAGTTAATATTAGGTGGTTATAAGATTGAGATCAAGTTTCAGTTGGTGGCATGTTAACTATCAGTCACTCTGTTTTTAACAACTGTCAAGTTAATTTGTATGTAAACAAATAAATATTATGAATTTTATTGCAGTTTGACAATTGCCAATTTGACAGTAGAGTGAGGGAAAGTATTTCAGAATAGTGAGTAGTAGATAGTTTATACTTTGTCGAGTATTTTTACACACTACTTTTACCCACCCGTTCTTATAAAGCAATTCGAGTAATCAAATCAGTGGGTTTCGAGTTTTGTATCTAAGTAAGAAACTGCATGTTTCAAGATCAGGATTAAACAAAATCAAGTAAAATTTCTACTTTGAACACTCTGTTTCCTGAGCACCACTTTTAATTAATCACCTATGGGTTATCTATGACTAAGTACAAAAATTTTAACCACGTATGCAAGAAGGCCTAAAAGACAATACAAAAATTATTTCAGAATGTTAGCTCAATATTTAAATAATGGGGCAAAATTCTCTCTTCCTGCGAAATGGAGGGGGGGGGGAAGGTTCATTAAATTGTCAACTGCC
Source organism: Monochamus alternatus (assembly GCA_037114965.1). NCBI lineage: Eukaryota > Metazoa > Arthropoda > Insecta > Coleoptera > Cerambycidae > Monochamus > Monochamus alternatus. Next base: position 115,402,555 of record CM073426.1, read on the forward strand.
CTCTAGCCGATGGTAGATTGAACATAACTTATACAGGTTTGTTTTGGGGAATCACCAAAGTGAAATTATTTAAATAAATATTTCTTCGATAGATGGCACATTATATCGTATTTCATTAGGTATTACTGGTTTCTTATGGCAACGGGACAAATGCCTAATTAATTTTGAAAAAGAATAATGTAAAAATATTGATAATATTTTTTTGTTGATTTTCATCCATTTTACTGTAGTAATAAGTTGAAAGTTTTCTTAGTTTTATTACTCGTTTCTTTTTTTTCTTCTTTTTTTTTGTTACCTACATTAATATTTAATTAAACTCATTTATTAAACAAGGTTTGTTTTTTTAGTAAAATATGACCTGGTTATTTTAAATATATTGGACAAATTTATTAAAATATATTTAAAATAATTAATAGCAAATTTAAATTTGCCGCCAAAATGTGTCTTCAGTGGTAAGATATCTGATTTTTCAAATTCAGTACATTTTAAAACAGTGTTGTGGAGTGGTAACACTGTAGATAAAGCTTACATCTGCCAACAATGTCAACTAGTATGCGGTCGTTTTTTACAGCGTTTCTAAATGCAGAAATTAACATTCTTATTAGTAATAACACCTAATAGATAGGTAACAGCTAATCTAGTTAGATGCAATAGGTATTTTGCACTAGTTTTTCATTATTGCGTTACAAATTGGCAAAACTATATTTTCACTCATTACAACCACTCATTACCGATAAAACACACTGCTCGTAGGTATAATTAGATAAAATGCCTATTTATTATAATTATTGCCCTTGAGTGAACGCTTACTTTCGAATATTTCTTATTTTCGTTTTTTTCTGAGGGGCAGCGGGCTTTCTCGGGGGGTCCCCCTGCCCTTCCCTGGTTACGCCTATACCGGCGAACTATGTAGTTGGAAAATATCTGCACCCGACATAAATTCCTTATTGGTAATGATTTACAACAGCGTATAACTCTTCAATCTTAATAAAAAAATTCCTACCCCCCTATTTTCGAGGGAGCTGAGCACGAATCTGAATCAGATTTTGGCAGTGGTATGTAGTTTTCGAAAAAAAAAATCAAAATTATAGCCTCTATGTACGTTACATTAGGTTGAACTTGCAACGTAACCTCTGCCTTCTCTAGGAAATAAATGGGTAGCATTTTTTTTGTTAAGATTGAAGAGTTTTACGGTGTTGTAAATAATTACCCCTTTATTTAATAACTATAAAACATTTAAAATTAAAAAAGGTTCTAAAAACTTAAGAACACAAAACTACAACGTAAACACATTAAATTATAACATTGTGTTGCTGGTTATCTACTCTGACTCTGAAAACGTTAAAGTGCGACGGATGGATCGCATGGGCTGTCTTAAAAAAAAATTGCTCGCGTTATAAATAAGGGTGATTCCGTTAATTCTTAATTTTCTCTATCCTCTCTTAAACTATTTGTACTTAATCATAGTTAACCCTGTTATAAATAAATGTACCTACATCAGCTTACCTTACTTTCGGGTATCCATCATCACTTTTTTCTATATCATCTATATACTGTTTCATCCCTTCATCAGACAAATAAAAACCAAAAGCTTTTCCATCTTCTAACTGAATAGATGTTAGATCACCATTGAAACTGAATTCTACTGTTCTATTTCCACTAAAGGATATATCCTTATTCACGTAGTAACCATACTGAGAAAGTGATCCAGAGATACTCAGTTCCGATGAATTAAATACAAGAGTTTCATTTGCCGGATTATATATTCGGACTTGAAGATTGCCACTGGAAGGCACTACAGGATCGGTGGACTCGATTGCAATGGATATCACCGCCGATACACCAAAAGCGACCGCTGCCAGAAATCCACCGCAAACCATACGTTGAAGAGGTGTTTTCAGGAAGTTACATTTGGCGAATGCGGGATACACCACGTAGCTGAATAAGGGAATGAATCCCAAGATGAGGAATGGATTGATCACCTGCATCTGATCAGGGAGGATAGTGTAAAACCCGATGTTGCCGTCCATTCGAACGGCTTGTAAGGTCCAGCCGGATCCTTGCTGGTCGTACAACGCCCAGAAAATTGGCAATGGAATGTAAAGAACGAGGACTTTCAAAGTGGCCTTGATATCGTTGACCATCTTATCGCCAAATCTGGGTACTGCGTAATCTAGCCAGTGTTCCTTCTTTTCTTTGGACTTGCACTTTTCGGAAATGCCATGCTGCAAATGCAGAAACAAGTCATTATTAAAAAGTTCTCTCAGGAGCAGGAATATTAACTTACTGAAATACATTTGGTTACTTCAACGATTAGATTGCCTTGAGGTTTCTTAATTTTATAGAGGGGCTTGCCGAGGCCGAAAATAACTGTAAATCAAAATATTAGTTACATTAATATACATATAATTTAAACTATTCCATACAGAATAACACGTCCATTGGACACCTAAATTATTAAGTGCATTGTACAGGGTGATTCGGTCATAATGTCATTAATTTTAACCACGTATTCGGAAGGCGCAATAGACAGAAAATCGAAAACAACATTTTGCTCGACCTTTCAAAAGATAAACAAATCACCCTATAACAATCGGTAACACGACGCTCATGGTACGCTACAAATTTTCTGATGATGCATACGAGTATTGAAGCGCTATTAGAAGTCCAGTAGCGTTGCCAGGATCACATGCATTTTTAAGGTATTCATTAAGCGTTTTGTTCTGACGTAAAATTAATTCATCAAACGCTCATAATGCAAGTTCAAAAGCTCCGCAAAATTTTATACAGTAAATAATTTTGGATAACACATTAAAAACATACCTATTTTGCGTTACCTTTTCGCTATGTTCTTGAAATCAGAATCAAGTTGAGCTCGTGCGTTGATATTTCCAAATAATCTAAATTACATTTAATTATGAATATGAATCAGAATTAAATCTATTACTCATGATCAGTAAGTACCGAATGACACAGAAAACACAGATGTCTTATAAATTTCTGTTCAGCAGAATACAACCGCGGTCTTTCACTACTTCGCTTTACCCAGCTTGAATTGCATTTTTATTTAGGTAAATAGTAAATTTTATTAATAACTGCACTGATGACACAAATACGAAATTCAGAAACCTTTACCATGCGAAATCATGAAAATGTAACTGATGGATGTGGAATTGTGGATGAACAAGAGAGAGAAGTCGAGAAGTGTGCATCTGTTCCAGATGCAGTCGACGGCGGGCACGACTGTATAAGAGTCGAACGATGTTCGACCTATTCCGCCGGTAACGGGAATTTGAGCTGCTGCGAGTGTGCTGATTATAGCCTATCTGACGGCGGCGCTGATTACTGGGGTTGGCATTTATTATAAAATTCTTATAATTTGCTATTAATTACACAGGGTGTTTATAAAAATGCAAATTTAATTATTACTTGTTTCTGTTATTATTTAGCGGTTCTGTAGCTCTGCAGTGCTTGTCATTGAGAAGACATTAAAAACAAGGTTATTGACCTAAATACGGTACTCGCATTACGGTATTGTTGATCACTGAATTGGTATGTCTCGGACTATTTTTTGTTGACAGGTTTTTTTTTATTACTGTCTGTATTTAAGAGGACCATTTAGGCATCTTCAAGTTTCAAAATAACTCCAGTAATAATGATCCCATTTTGATGCGGCTTACGTCAGTTTTCTTAGAAGAAAGTCTAGTTTCTTGGATGCGCTAAATAATATTTTTTGGCACGAGTAAACTAAGGTTTAAAACGTAAAGGAAACACAATAATGACTTTCGAAATTTGGAACTAAGAAAGTGAATTTTAAGTTAAAGCAAATCAAATGGTATCAGGCGATAAAATACGAGGCAAGTAAAGACAGAAAATGTAAGTGAACTCGGCCGGTTGCAATACGCTTAGCGGAACGGTCGAGTTGACTTGCATATTAGATATAGCATTACTCCTTAATTACAAAAAACGTTTCAGCCTCTCTTAATAATTTAACTTAGTGAGTACTGGATTTTATTTCAGTATTTATGTAATGAAATATGAATGGTTTATTTTGATCCGTTGGAGTTTTGTAATTTCAATATTAAATATTTTATATGTTGAAACTTAATATGTTAATTACATACTTTGAAAAAATAATTTATAGCATTAATTACAATAAGTATGTACTATAGGAAATGATTTAAATTGGGCAACGTCACGTCAGGCTAACACCGAGATGAATTGCCGCCAGTGGCCAGGGACAGTCAGATATGGGGGTTTAAATAATCATTTGAAAATATTTTTTTCTGGCGTAAAGATGCATTTATTTTTTTTTAAATCACGTTTTCGTATTATACCTTGTAGAGTTCGCTGTAGCGAAAATAACCAATATTAATTAAAAATATGAGGTTAAAACATATAACATAGATAATTAAAAATTAATATTTTCTTGCAACGTGACGAAGGTAGGTTATCGCTCTAGTGCATTCTGATAATTGTTTTCTGTGTTTGACTAAAATTTAATATAACGCGAACAAATTCATTGTTTCATTATACTGTTATATAGTGTGTAACTTACACGAAATAAAATTAATAAATCATGTACTGAAAAAAAATCTGTTCAACTTTTTTTGTTCAACTACATCTATTGTATAGATTTTCAGTTATATTTTTCCTCAAAACAGAGAACGTAGCACAGTGCAGTTGCTATTTTTTCTCCAAATGAACGTAAGATGGCGCCAGATATATTTGGAGGAAGTCATGCTTCCCATTAAAGATAGAGAAACGATGACTCTTATTTAGTTACTCATATGGTTTGCAAAATTTTGATATACTTCATTCTGTTTCTGTTCAATATTTTAAACTTGTGCTACTAGGTACTGAATGAAAATTAGTTGTTACAATTGTTACTCACCGATGGAAACGACCATAAGAACACCAGGAACAGCGAAGGCTAAAGGAAAACAACTATCTTGGTCGAAGCAATGCACGTTGTTCCTCAGAATTGGCGTCAGGAAGGTGGAGATCAAACTTCCAGCATTAATGGCAAAATAGAAGAGTGAAAAGAACCTCTGCAGATGTAGTTCCTGTTGGGGGAGAACGAACTGATCACCTCCGAAGGCGGACACGCAGGGTTTGATACCCCCGGTGCCAAAGGCGATGAGCACCAGTCCGAATATGGAGAATTCCGTCTGCGGAAGGCCTATGGGCTCGGCGGATGAGAGGGCTAAGAGAATACTTCCCGCGGCGTATACCATCGACACGTAGAATATCGTATTGAATTTGCCCAAGTAGCTGTCTGATAGGATGGCTCCTAGGATCGGGAAGAAGTACACGAGAACTGTGAAGGCATGGTAGATGATTTTGGCATCCGCCTCACTGTACAGTAGTATGTTGGTAAGGTACAGGACGAGAATAGCTGAAAGAAAATCCTAGGATTAAAATTTCGTAAATCGTAAATTATATTTTGTGAAGAATTCTGGTCGAAATTGATGTGTTTGTTTAAAGTAATAACTAAAGCCTGCACTTCGTTCGTAGATGACGCAAGGGCACATTTAGGACGTTAAGTTAATGTTTGTAGAAGCCGAGGTGCAAATATATACCTACAAAAAGTTAAAATTTGTAATATCCAACATTATTCATATAAGTTTATTAGTTTACAAAACACTCTATATAACAACTCATTTGTAGTACTGTAATAAAATTGAATAACCTGCAACTGCTGTAAATGTTCAGGTGTTTGGCTGTGGCGTTTGTTGCTAATAATCCATTTCGATTTCGAAAACGTGTGTTCAACTTCCACAGGTCACTGGGACATATTTAAAGTATACAGCATGCGCCCGAAACAATTATTTTTTGGGAAAAATCCTCGAACAGGTCGATTTTTAATTTAAAAAATACATATTTTAGCGTAAAATGTGATTTTCAAATGTCATTTGTTTTCGAGTAATGACGTCATCGATTTTTTAAATGGCAACACCATATTTTTTTCCTTGATTCTGAAAGGTCGTTTAATTCTCTATCAGACAGTACTAAAATTTTGCCCTCTTACATAGGAAAGTTTTCGAGTAAATGACGATTGAATGTTAGAAAACGTAAATCAATTAAAATAAAGCAACATCCTCAGAAATTAAATGTGTGGGCTGGAATAGTTTGAAGGAACCCTTACAGGACAAATATATTTAGAGTTTCTAGAAAATGACCTTGTTCCAGCCCTTGCAGTAATTTTTCCTAACGATAATGACCCTGACATTCCTGACTATACCATATGGTTTCAGCAAGACGGTGCACCTCCGCACTATGCGTGCCCTGTACGAGATTTTTTGGACAACTGTTTTCCTGGGAGGTGGATCGGCAGACGCGGACCGATAGAATGGCCTGCAAGATCGCCAGATCTTACACCTCTTGACTATTTTTTATGGGGATACTTGAAGTCAAAAGTGTACATTAATAAACCACGTAATTTAGAAGAACTTCAAAATCGCATTCGGGACGAAATACGCAGAGTTACCCCAGAAATCATTCATAATGTGCAAGAAAAATTTCTTCACAGACTTGCGCATAGTCGAGAAGTTGGTGGATGGCAATTCGAACATTTAATTTAAGTATAAAATTTAATCAATTGTATTTTATTTTACATACCTCAGAATTGTTACTTTTTTATGGATAAAATTTACTTTTTCTAACATTCAATCGTCATTTACTCGAAAACTTTCCTATGTAAGAGGGCAAAATTTTAGTACTGTCTGATAGAGAATTAAACAATCTTTCAGAATCAAGGAAAAAAATATGGTGTTGCCATTTAAAAAAAAATCGATGACGTCATTACTCGAAAACAAATGACATTTGAAAATCGCATTTTACGCTAAAATATGTATTTTTTAAATAAAAAATCGACCTATTCGAGGATTTTTCCTAAAAAATAATTGTTTCGTTTTTATTGAATTTATTCCATACTTTTGGCGCATACTGTATATAATTTTTCATGGGTGGCACATTTAGGGTGGGTTCAGAAAAATCTACTTCTTCGCGATCAAAACGATCTACTATACCTATGGCATAAAATCAAGAAATCTCGGACTGTTCTGCAAAACGGTATCAATTTTTTTCTTCACACGTTGGCACTATACTCTATTTTTAAACTGAGAGGAGTAAATGAAGAAGTCATATAGGTATACACAGGGAAAAGTAACTAGAAAATATAACTAGATCATTTTGGCGGTAAATTTGAAAAAAAAGAGAAAATAGACAAAAAGCAATACAATTCGTTGCTGAGTTATGAACAGAACTATTTTATTTGATTTAGGATTAACTGGGAGGGAGAATTAAACACAAAGTAATCAATGAAGTGGCAACGTTAATCTTAGCCAAATATAACTGACATTTTAAATGTTTGTAGTTGACAGTATTGACATTGACAATAAACATGTGAAGCTGTGTAAACTTGGCGACAAATTAACCAATAAGAAGTTAGTGTTTAAGTGCGAGAAATTTAAATCACTCCTCTTACTTTAAAAATAAGGTATAGGTCCTTATAACTGGGAAATAAACTGTCGCAAATAAAAAAAACTTTATATACTTAAATATCCTGATGCTGCTACATTTGCTTCAAGACTGCGAATAGCTGAAGGTATCCGTGAATAATTAAAATGTACGTTTGCTAAATCATCGCGAAATCTAGGATCGGTAAATATCCGTTGGGCATATAAAATAGAAGTAGCATCACTTGAGTGTAGTCGTTATGGAATACTTTTTATGTCATCAAAATGAACGTAGTAATATGACGCTGCTTCTAACTACGTATCCCAATGTAGGGTTCCATTGCATTTGTTTTGTTTTATGAGCTGCTGTAAGTCTAAACATGTCTACATAAAAATAACACATTGTGACATCGATTTTCGAATGAAATGAAATACATTCGAGTGGGGATTCATTCCACTTAAAAAATCCTGAGTATATTGTTATCTATTTGTATATTTACAATTCTTGAAACTATATATTACTTTAGAAGAAAACCATGTGAAATAATTCCCCAAGTTTTTATGGGAAATAACTACAATGGGAATGGTCAAGAATACAGATTTTCATTTTCTCATGAGAATTTACGTGATTATCTAAGAAAATGTGTTCCACTAAACTCGAGACTCGGCTCCTGCAGGTAAATAAATGGGATGTTTCTGTCGATTAGCTGGCATGAATAAGATTAAATTTGTTTTAATATAAATAATCTATATTTAAATATTAAGGTCGTCGCCGAGTCCGGACCTGAGATCTGCGAACGAAGTGCGAGCTTTAGTAATAACTAAAATTGCATCTCTTTGTTATAAAATGAATTAATTTTAATATTCAATATGTAATTATTTACAATAAATTACTTACTTGAAACATGAGATCATACCGTGACAATATTTTTATAATAGTTATTTGAAAATTGCTAGCAAAACTGTTTAGGTGCCATTAAAAAAAATCATAAATGATATATACTACACATGTAAAGCAAAATACTTGCATATATCAACCTTGAGTACCTGTTTTATCAACGTATGTTAAAAAAGTAACTGGAATTCCATAACGTAACACACAACTTAAACAAAATTGGCACTAATTGTTAAAAACAACGTTATTGGTAAAACAATTTTCTTAAATTTTATGTATATATTTCATTCAAAAAATGTCTGTTTGGAAATGAAAGAGAGTAATAAAACCCCGAGATAAGAACCGGCCATGGGCGTGGTAATATTTCGTTTCAGGTAATTATCGGGTAACACTAATGCTAACAGGTAATGGGTGTACATTAATATATTTTACTGGATACATCATAGGGCAGGAGCCAGTGTATTGTGGCAGATCAATCCAGTTTTAGAGTTGAATATACGAAGACGTGCTAGTGCAGTATAGTAAAATTCGACTTGTGTTTAGTTACTATTGTGCCAGTGGATATAATATTGTTTGGGTAAAATATCGAGCTTATCAGATTACGTAGCTGCTAAACGCGTGAAAAGATGTGCGCTGTCTCAGGATGAGAAGATTATATTAAATGTATTTAATGCATTGAAACACCAAAATCCTACCAACAGTGTTGACGACATCGTGGAAAAGTGTTCCAAAATGACAGGGATTGAAAAATCGACTATCTACAGACTTTTGAAGGAAACAAAAAATCAACAAGATACTGTAAATCCCCCAAAATCATCTACAAGGAGGTCAAAAGTCGTTATAGATGATTTCTTCAAAAATGCCATTCGCAGAAAAGTACACTCATTTTATTTTAAAAAATAAATACCGACGTTAAACAAAATTTTAAGTGAACTTTCAGAGGACAACGATTTGCCAAAAATCAGTAGAAGCAAATTATGGGCCGTCTTACGAGAGTTGAATTTTTGCTGGGAAAAGCAGAACAGGAAGCAGATCTTATCGATAAAGATGAAATTATTTATTGGCGAAGATCCTACTTAAGATCAATTAGAAAATTCCGTGACGAAGGGAGGAATATTTATTATCTAGACGAAATTTGGGATATACTGTAACAAAAGATAAAAATGTAAAAAGTTTTCCACAAGAATTTTTGGATGGACTTTCAACAGGGTTCAAGGCACCTTCAGGTAAAGGGCGAAGATTAATAGTGACACATATAGGTAGTGTCAGTGGTTTTGTAGATGGCGGTTTACTTTTATTTGAATCTAAAAATACAGGTCACTATCACGAAGACATGAACGCAGAAATTTTCGAAGAGTATTTTACACAGATGTTGGATCTTATTCCTCCGGGGTCTGTAATTTTCATGGATAATGCCAGTTACCATTCACGGCAGACCGAGCGGACGCCTACGACTGCTTGGAGGAAAGCCGATATAATTCAATGGTTATACGGAAAAAACATTTCTTTTGAAACAAATATGGTGAAAAAGGAACTTTTGACACTTGTCAATCTTAATAAAGATCAGAAAAAATATGTTCTCGATGTAATGGCAACAAATCGCCAAATAACGGTACTACGGTTACCACCTTATCACTGTGAACTTAACCCAATCGAATTAGTCTGGGCGCAGGTAAAAGGAGATGTAGTGCGAAATAATACGACTTTTAAATTAAGTGACGTGAAAATTTTGTTAAAAAATTTCTTGGAACGAGTAACTGCAGATAACTAGCAAAGATGTTTACATCATGTACAAAAAGAAGAGGAGAAAATGTGGGAACTCGATAATTTAATTGACGTTACTGTGGAACCTATCGTTATCAATCTAGGAGACAAAGATAATTCATCAGAATATTCAGAGGATGAATTTTAATATACCTACTTTTTTATTTTCTTTATTGTACATTTATACAACACTACATTTACTCACCATAATTTGAATTTTCAAAATACATATATTTTTGTGTGGAATAAAAGTCTATTCATTAAATTTAATTAAATATTTTGATAATAATATTGAATAATTTTATTTGAATTACTAAAAACCCTCTTAACCCGGTTATCATGCCCATGTTTTGAAATGCTGTTTTTATATTGTTTACTTATAAGAGAAATGGACCGAGAAATTGAAGCGGCATAGACAAAGACGGATTGTCGGGGATTAAATTTTAGCTACCTGCTACAATTTAGTATAACCCGGTCACACAAAGTTTTTTTAAAAGTACACCTCATCTATACCAATAATACATAATATAGAAATATTGAATATAAACACCAGTACTACATTTATTTACGATTTGCATATATAATAAGCTTTTATTACTCTCTTTCGTTACTAAGCAGACTATAATATATGAATTCAGTAATTTAGATGATAATAGTGACATTTTTGGGCATACTCACTTCGCATTCCATAGTAACTGAACCTTTCGCAGAACTCATTGCTGACAATGAAGAACACCGATTTTGGGTACGGCAATTTCTGTAACAAAAATATTTAATTAGGTACTGTAATGAAACTAGGATATTGCTAATTTTTTTCTCATAACTTTATACGCACTGTTAAGTTCGTAAAACAAGAAAAAATGTCAAATGTGTGGAAACAAAATTTCAACACCATGAATAATTGTGCATATCTTACATTATACACTTTTCGGTTGTCGAAATTTCAACAGATATAAACCTAAATTTTTATTTTCCCGAATTCCACTCTGTTTCGCATGTCATTTGGTTTAGGTATATATGTCTCTGTTTTATTGAAGTTCGTTCCTCTTATCACGTTTTTTATTTAAACAATTTATTAAACCGTTATTGACAGTACTTCCCGTTAGGTATTAATTTATTTGATAACTGCTTTTTTATGGTTGAACAATTTTCGCAGTGGTTGTAAAAGTCACATTCTCACGCTGTTTTTGCGCACTTAATGTAAAAATAACTACTACCTACCAAAAAATAATTTTCTTTGCTGTAACTTCTTAGGCCTTGTTCTAATGCCGCGCCTTCACCCTCCACCAACATTTAGTTACGACCTTGACCTTTAGTGCTTTTTTAGAATAGATTTGTAATAAAATTATCCTTGTAATATTAATATAACTAGCACACTAAGTGATTCCCAATAAACATGTGGGTCATGGTGAGACTAATTGTTTTAATAATGGCAATCCATATCCACAAGGTATTTGAACCACAACAAAAATAAACATCAAGCTTTTAAATAAACATTGTTGTTCTTTAGAAGTATAGCTAAGATTTTTTTACTGTATTGTAGAAGTATTTAAGCTAATATAAATTTTCCTACAATTCCTATCAATGAAGTCATATGTATGTTCTCTGATACCAAATATCTAGGTACGCTAATTAACAATTCCATAGATAAAGTTGCATTCAATAAATTATCTAAAATAAAAATTAATTTTGCTAAATTTACTACAAAAAAGTCATACCTGGTTTAATACAAATATTCTGTATAAGTACTTCTACTAGTTCACTTTTGAAACAATGGGAACTCGAAAATTCAACCACAGCAGTTGAGATCTGACTTATTTCTGCATTTTTAGAATTGCTTCCTCAGGTGGCTTCCTTTAAGTTAAGTCAAATATCTAACTATAAAAGTTATTATATAAATAATTATTTGTAATTAAATATCGACAATGTCAAAAGTGATGTTAATCTGTCAAGAAATTATAAATTAAAGACAAGACATCCGCCTACTTTATCCAAAAAAATCTACTCTTTATGTAATAATTTTAATATTAACATATGTGTGAAACTAACTACTCTGGAAACTGAAGCCCCGACCAGTGTTGAATTACACTTACAATACCCATGTATCTTTATTATTAGATTTTGTAAATAGTTTTACTGTATTGTAAAGGTAATATAATCAATTGTTCTACAATTCCTATCAATCAAGTTACATGCATGTTCTCTGATATCAAATATATAGGTATACTCATGAACAATTCCATAGACAAAGCTGTATTCAATAAATTATCTAAAATAAAAATTAATCTAGCTAAATTTACTACAAAAACAGTCATAGGAATTGTAGGAACATTAATTTTCATTTCCTTAAATTCCTTTGCAATACAGTAAAAAAATATAGTTAATAAAGAGATATTGCGGATGTAATTCAACGTTGATCAGGGCTTTAGTTCGCAGAGTAGTTAGTTTCACATAATATTATTAATATCTAATAAAAAATGTGTATAAAAAATATAGCTAAGAAAATAGTATACTATATACTATAATATATGTGTGAAATTAAGATATGGTTACAAAATATTCTATATAAGTACTTAATTCACTTTTGAAACTGTGAGAACTCGAAAATTCAACCACAGCATTTGAGTTCTGACCTATTCCTGCATTTTTAGGATTGCTTCCTCAGGTGGCCTCCTCTAAGTCAAATATTTAACATAAATTAATTATTTGAAATCGAATATCGACAATGTCAACAGTGATGTTAATCTGTCAAGAAATTATAAATTAAAGTCATGACATCTGCCTACTTTATCCAAAACATCTATTCTTTATGAAATCATTTTTTTATATATATTTTTTTTATTACGTATTAACATTCTGTGTGAAACTAACTACTCTGGAGACTGAACCCATGTAATTTTTATTATAAATCAATTGTTCTGCAATTCATATCAATGAAGTTATATGCATGTCCTCTGATACCAAATATCTAGGTATGCTAATAAACAATTCCACAGATAAAGCTGTATTCAATAAATTATCTAAAATAAAAATTAATCTAACTAAATTTACTACAAAAAAGTCATAGGAATTGTAGAAAAATTGATTTATACTTGCTTATATGCTTTTATAATACAAAAATATAAAAGTTAATAATGAGATATGAGATGAATGAATGAATGAATGAGATATTGTGGTGTAATTCAATGCTGGTCGGGGCTTTAGTCCGCAGAGTAGTTAGTTTTACACAATATTTTTAATACCTAATAAAAAATGTATATAAAAAATGTAAGAAAATAGTATACTATATGTAGGTAATAATAATAATAATAATAATAATAATGATACTATTTATTGATTTTTTATGCCAATAATTACAATTGGATAGAATAAGTCATTTACACAGAGATAAAATATTATATGTATAACCATAATCAATAGATATATACAGGGTGTCTCGCTTAAAAGTGGAACAAGCCTGTAACACGTCTACCGTGCGACCGATTTCAAAAAACTTTTTTTTGTTGGATACACCTTCAAAAAGTCTATCTTCGACATACTTGGTGTTCTCTAAAATTCGAAACCGTGGCCGACTACGATACAATTTATGTGGCCTAAAAACGGAAAATCATATTAGGGATTTTTTTATTCGAAAAATTCTTACGAATTCTTGATCAGCACCCCAGAAAACCTTACCAACCAAATTTTCGTTGTCATAGTATACAGGGTACTCATGATAGCTAGGGTGTCTCGCTTAAAAGTGGAACAAGCCTGTAACATGCCTATCGTTCGACCGATTTCAATAAACTTTTTTTTGTTGGATACATCTTCAAAATATCTCTCTTGGACATACCTGGTGTTCTCTAAAATTCGAGACCGTGGCCGACTACGACACAATTTATGTGACTTAAATTCGGAAAATCATATTAGGAATTATTTGATTCGAATAATTCTTGCGAATTCTTGATCAGCACCCCAGAAGACCCTACCAACCAAATTTTCGTTGCCACATTATACAGGGTGCTCAGGATAACTTGGGTGTCTCGCTTAAAAGTGGAACAAGCCTGTAACATGCCTACCGTTCGACCGATTTCAATAAACTTTTTTTTGTTGGATACACCTGCAAAAAGTCTATCATCGACATACTTGGTGTTCTCTAAAATTCGAAACCGTGGCCGACTACGACACAATTTATGTGACTTAAAATCGGAAAATCATATTAGGAATTATTTGATTCGAATAATTCTTACAAATTCTTGATCAGCACGCCAGAAAACCCTACCAACCAAATTTTCGTTGCCACATTATACAGGGTGCTCAGGATAACTTGGTTGTCTCGCTTAAAAGTGGAACAAGCCTGTAACATGTCTACCGTGCGACCGATTTCAATAAACTTTTTCTTGTTAGATACATCTTCAAAAAGTCTACCTTGTACATACCTGGTGTTCTCTAAAATTCGAAACCGTGGCCGACTACGACACAATTTATGTGACTTAAAATCGGAAAATCATATTAGGAATTATTTGATTCGAATAATTCTTACGAATTCTTGATCAGCACCCCAGAAAACTCTACCAACCAAATTTTCGTTGCCACATTATACAGGGTGCTCAGAATAACTTGGGTGTCTCGCTTAAAAGTGGAACAAGCCTGTAACATGTCTACCGTGCGACCGATTTCAATAAACTTTTTCTTGCTAGATACATCTTCAAAAAGTCTACCTTGTACATACCTGGTGTTCTCTAAAATTCGAAACCGTAGCCGACTACGACACAATGTATGTGACTTAAAATCGGAAAATCATATTAGGAATTATTTGATTAAAATAATTCTTACGAATTCTTGATCAGAACTCCAGAAAACCCCACCAACCAAATTTTCGTTGCCACATTATATAGGGTGCTCAGGATAACTTGGGTGTCTCGCTTAAAAGTGGAGCAAGCCTGTAACATGTCTACCGTGCAACCGATTTCAATAAACTTTTTTTTGTTAGATACATTTTCAAAAAGTCTACCTTGTACATACCTGGTGTTTTCTAAAATTCGAAACCGTGGCCGACTACGACACAATTTATGTGACTTAAAATCGGAAAATCATATTAGGAATTATTTGATTCGAATAATTCTTGCGAATTCTTGATCAGCACCCCAGAAAACCCTACCAACCAAATTTTCGTAGCCACATTATACAGGGTGCTCAGGATAACTTGGGTGTCTCGCTTAAAAGTGGAACAAGCCTGTAACATGTCTACCGTGCGACCGATTTCAATAAACTTTTTTTTGTTGGATACATCTTCAAAATGTCTATCTTTGACATACTTGGTGTTCTCTAAAATTCGAAACCGTGGCCGACTACGACACAATTTATGTGACTTAAAATCGGAAAATTATATTAGGAATTATTTGATTAAAATAATTCTTACGAATTCTTGATCAGAACTCCAGAAAACCCTACCAACCAAATTTTCGTTGCCACCTTATATAGGGTGCTCAGGATAACTTGGGTGTCTCGCTTAAAAGTGGAGCAAGCCTGTAACATGTCTACCGTGCAACCGATTTCAATAAACTTTTTTTTGTTAGATACATCTTCAAAAAGTCTACCTTGTACATACCTGTTGTTCTCTAAAATTCGAAACCGTGGCCGACTACGACACAATTTATGTGACTTAAAATCGGAAAATCATATTAGGAATTATTTGATTCGAATAATTCTTACGAATTCTTGATCAGCACCCCAGAAAACCCTACGAACCAAATTTTCGTTGCCACATTATACAGGGTGCTCAGGATAACTTGGGTGTCTCGCTTAAAAGTGGAGCAAGCCTGTAACATGTCTACCGTGCAACCGATTTCAATAAACTTTTTTTTGTTAGATACATTTTCAAAAAGTCTACCTTGTACATACCTGGTGTTTTCTAAAATTCGAAACCGTGGCCGACTACGACACAATTTATGTGACTTAAAATCGGAAAATCATATTAGGAATTATTTGATTCGAATAATTCTTGCGAATTCTTGATCAGCACCCCAGAAAACCCTACCAACCAAATTTTCGTAGCCACATTTTACAGGGTGCTCAGGATAACTTGGGTGTCTCGCTTAAAAGTGGAACAAGCCTGTAACATGTCTACCGTGCGACCGATTTCAATAAACTTTTTTTTGTTGGATACATCTTCAAAATGTCTATCTTTGACATACTTGGTGTTCTCTAAAATTCGAAACCGTGGCCGACTACGACACAATTTATGTGACTTAAAATCGGAAAATTATATTAGGAATTATTTGATTAAAATAATTCTTACGAATTCTTGATCAGAACTCCAGAAAACCCTACCAACCAAATTTTCGTTGCCACCTTATATAGGGCGCTCAGGATAACTTGGGTGTCTCGCTTAAAAGTGGAGCAAGCCTGTAACATGTCTACCGTGCAACCGATTTCAATAAACTTTTTTTTGTTAGATACATCTTCAAAAAGTCTACCTTGTACATACCTGTTGTTCTCTAAAATTCGAAACCGTGGCCGACTACGACACAATTTATGTGACTTAAAATCGGAAAATCATATTAGGAATTATTTGATTCGAATAATTCTTACGAATTCTTGATCAGCACCCCAGAAAACCCTACGAACCAAATTTTCGTTGCCACATTATACAGGGTGCTCAGGATAACTTGGGTGTCTCGCTTAAAAGTGGAACAAGCCTGTAACATGTCTACCGTGCGACCGATTTCAATAAACTTTTTTTTGTTAGATACATCTTCAAAAAGTCTACCTTGTACATACCTGTTGTTCTCTAAAATTCGAAACCGTGGCCGACTACGACACAATTTATGTGACTTAAAATCGGAAAATCATATTAGGAATTATTTGATTCGAATAATTCTTACGAATTCTTGATCAGCACCCCAGAAAACCCTACGAACCAAATTTTCGTTGCCACATTATACAGGGTGCTCAGGATAACTTGGGCGTCTCGCTTAAAAGTGGAACAAGCCTGTAACATGTCTACCGTGCGACCGATTTCAATAAACTTTTTTTCGTTGGATACACCTTCAAAAAGTCTATCTTTGACATACCTGGTGTTCTCTAAAATTCGAAACCGTGGCTGACTACGATAAAATTTATGTGACTTAAAATCGGAAAATCATATTAGGGATTATTTGATTCGAATAATTCCTACGAATTCTTGATCAGGACCCCATAAAATCTTCCCAACCAAATTTTCGTAGCCACATTATACAGGGTGCTCAGGATAACTTGGGTAGTAATAATAATAATAATGTATTAAGTACATCAACTCTTTAGGTAGGTAGGTAATATGAGTTTAGAATATTATGTTGAATAAACCAAGAATAAAACAAGAAAATGAAACGTTCTGTGGGTAAAGCTGACTACGTACGCCATTTTAAAGCTAATCAAAAGTTGCTATGAAGAAGCCTCATTTTCTTGTCAATATTATTATTAACATTTCTCAGTTGCTATTAAAAAACCTCAGAAATTGTGTAATTCACAGTAGTGGCGATTTTTTTCAACTTTGTTTTTTAATGCTCCCTACATAAAGCAACATAAAGGCTGTCGGGTGACCGACCAACTACATATCCGCTTATGAGTGTCAAATTCTGACAGCAAATGTATTGTTGTGTACGCATTGCGGACCATGCTAGGTCTTGTTCTCGTTTAGTGAAGTATCTAATTAATGATTTTAAATCTACACGTTTGCGCTAATAGGTGGAGGACTGGACTCGCTCGCGTCGCGGTCATCCTGAAAACTTTTTAAAGAATTTCTGCCAGTCGCATTAAATAAAAGAGCTAACAGAAAACAAATTTCAACAGAACATATTTTGACATAATAAATCAACTCGGCACTGAACGGTCCGCGATGCGCCTAGATCACGACCTCTTAGTGCGCTGTCTACTTAACTGAAATACATATTTTGTCTTTGATTTAAAATAGAAAAATAATTGCCATATCAACATTTTTCATAAAATGCGTCATTTTTAAGATGCGTAATGGTGAAGCTGTTAATTTACAGATATATTTTTCTCAATAAGAAAAATTATTATTACATTACTACAAATTTGAGAGGCACTGTAATATACTGTAATATCTGAAACTTTAACAACTTAAATTTCTTATATTTCCAAAATAATGCAGTAAGAAAAAACTATTAAAATTTCGATAGCCCATCGGCTTTTCATTTTTTGCCTTATTTATGAATTATACTGTAGACATAAGATACATTAGTTTTTACTAGTTTATTAATACTGATTGAAAGCTAAGTACCTACCTTATTTTGCTTCCACCACTTCTTTTGTTATAGTTTTATGTATAATTTATTTATGAGTTTATAAAAAATCAAAAATAGTATTTATTGTCTTTTATTTCAGGTCTATTCAATATAATACTGTAACCTATTATAATGGTTTACTAATACATTAAAATAGAAAAGTCAAAATTAAATATGACCATCTACATCCATATCTATACAGTGTTCGCCTTCTGAAAATAATAATTAATATTGTACTTAGGAATTGAGTCACATGCTCCATACAAAAACCTAAACTATGATAAATAGGAAATAGATCAATTACCCAAATCATTTTGAAAAAATAAACGAATTATATTCAAAAGCGACAATTTCTTAATTTCAAAATGTAGCTTTTATTTCAAGAACAACTACCTATCCTGTATACTATGGCAACAAAAATTTGGTTGGTAGGGTTTGATGGGGTTCTGATTAAGAATTCGTGGAAATTTTTCGAACAAAAAAATCCCTAATATAATTTTCCGTTTTTAGGCCACATAAATTGTGTCGTAGTCGGCCACGGTTTCGTATTTTAGAGAACACCAGGTATGTCCAAGGTAGACTTTTTGAAAATGTATCCAACAAAAAAAAGTTTATTGAAATCGGTCGAACGGTAGGCATGTTACAGGCTTGTTCCACTTTTAAGCGAGACATTCAAGGTATCCTGAGCACCCTGTATAATGTGGCTATGAAAATTTGGTTGGTAGGGTTTGATGGGGTCCTGATCAAGAATTCGTAAGAATTATTTGAATCAAATAATTCCTAATATGATTTTCCAATTTTAAGCCACATAAATTTTGTCGTAGTCGGCCACGGTTTCGAATTTTAGAGAACACCAGGTATGTCGAAGATAGACTTTTTGAAGATGTATCCAACAAAAAAAAGTTTATTGAAATCGATTGAACGGTAGGCATGTTACAGGCTTGTTCCACTTTTAAGCGAGACACCCAAGTTATCCTGAGCACCCTGTATAATGTGGCAACGAAAATTTGGTTGGTAGGGTTTTATGGGGTGCTGATCAAGAATTCGTGAGACTTTTTTGAATAAAAAAATCCCTAATATGATTTTCCGATTTTAAGCCACATAAATTTTATCGTAGTCGGCCACGGTTTCGAATTTTAGAGAACACCAGGTATGTCGAAGATAGACTTTTTGAAGGTGTATCCAACAAAAAAAAGTTTATTGAAATCGGTCGAACGGTAGGCATGTTACAGGCTTGTTCCACTTTTAAGCGAGACACCCAAGTTATCCTGAGCACCCTGTATAATGTGGTAACGAAAATTTGGTTGGTAAGGTTTTCTGGGGTGCTGATCAAGAATTCGTAAGAATTATTCGAATCAAATAATTCCTAATATGATTTTCCGATTTTAAGTCACATAAATTGTGTCGTAGTCGGCCACGGTTTCGAATTTTAGAGAACACCAGGTATGTCGAAGATAGACTTTTTGAAGGTGTATCCAACAAAAAAAAGTTTATTGAAATCGGTCGAACGGTAGGCATGTTACAGGCTTGTTCCACTTTTAAGCGAGACACCCAAGTTATCCTGAGCACCCTGTATAATGTGGCAACGAAAATTTGGTTGGTAGGGTTTGATGGAGTCCTGATCAAGAATTCGTGAGAATTGTTTGAATAAAAAAATCCCTAATATGATTTTCCGATTTTAAGCCACATAAATTATATCGTAGTCGGCCACGGTTTCGAATTTTAGAGAACACCAGGTATGTAGAAGATAGACTTTTTGAAGGTGTATCCAACAAAAAAAAGTTTATTGAAATCGGTCGAACGGTAGGCATGTTACAGACTTGTTCCACTTTTAAGCGAGACACCCAAGTTATCCTGAGCACCCTGTATAATGTAGCTATGAAAATTTGGTTGGTAGGGTTTGATGGAGTCCTGATCAAGAATTCGTGGGAATTTTTTGAATAAAAAAATCCCTAATATGATTTTCCGATTTTAAGCCACATAAATTTTATCGTAGTCGGCCACGGTTTCGAATTTTAGAGAACACTAGGTATGTCGAAGATAGACTTTTTGAAGGTGTATCCAACAAAAAAAAGTTTATTGAAATCGGTCGAACGATAGGCATGTTACAGGCTTGTTCCACTTTTAAGCGAGACACCCTGTACATACACACATGTATAACATACCTACAACAGACTACATAACAACATATAATAAAAATATAGATAAAAATTACAATTTAAAAGATATACATCACAACGTTAAGGCAAACAAACATCATACAGAGTCACGATATTCATCTAGAGAATAAAAACTATTCTTATATAAAAACTCTTTTAACTTTTTTTTAAATGCATATTTTGAATTATTTTCCTTGATGTCCATGGGCAATATATTGTACAAATGACTACCAGCAAAAATGGGTGATTTTTTATATAACGTAAGGTTGGTAGGATTACGAGTATGTATGAAGTATGATTATCAGAGTGGATTTTTAATTTGTTTTTTTATGTCATGTATGTAACAGAGTAATTTATATAAGTAAATGCATACCAAAGGTAATATTTTGTTCTTCCTAAACGTCTCACGGCAAGAATCTAATGGTTTCATGTCAAATATTGTTCGTATTATGCGTTTTTGAAGTACGAACACCCTTTGCACGTCTGAACATTGACTCCATACATGTTGTAGGAGGCTTTAGAGTAAAACACGGCATAATAAATATTAATCAGAGAGCTTTGGTCTAGATTATTTTTTAAAACACTCACGGCAAAACAGGATTGTCTCAATTTACAACACAGTTTTTCAATGTGCTTTGTCCAATTAATATTTTCATCTAAGGTGACTCACAAGAAGTTCCTTTCTGGATAAATGTTTAAATGATGCCCATTGATGGAAATTTTGTTATTGTTATTACATATTTGTTTAGATTTAGTTTTAAAATACATACATACTGTCTTTTCGTAGTTTATGATGAGTCTATTTTTGTAACACCAATCGTGAAATTCTTGTAAAACGAAATTGACCCTGTATAATAGATCTTCCAGAGTACTTGCTGATAAAACAATAGATGTGTCATCAGCATACATAAAGATTTTTCCATAAGTTATGTAGTTTGGTAGTTCATTCACATAGAGAAGAAAAATAAGAGGACCCAGCATACTGCCCTGTGGTGTTCCTAGAGAGACAATGCGTTCGTCTGACATGGATTCACCAATTTTTACGAGCATGCACCTGTCCGTCAGATATGAAATGATGCATTTATTTATATTTCCACGTATGCCGAGTTTTTCTAGTTTTTCAGCTATGAATAAAATATCTAATGTGTCAAATGCGCTGGAGAGATCGAAAAATACCCCCATAACATAATCATTTGAATCTATGCTATTATTGACAAATTGCACCAGTTCAGTTGCTGCAGTTTCTGTAGAATATTTACTTCGGAATCCATGTTGACTGCTAGTGATTAGATTGAGTTTATCTAAAAAGTTTACAATTCGATTTGCAATAAGTTTTTTAATTACTTTGGAAAACACACTGAGCAACGATATAGGTCTATAATGTTTTATGTTGTTGAAAACCGGTATAATTAACGCCGTTTTTAATTGTTTTGGAAATTCTCCTAATTCTATGGATTTGTTAATTATTAATGCAAAGCACAATGCAAATTCGTCAATACATTCCTTTATTAAACTTATTGGTATTGCAAATCCAGTTGATCTTTTGTTTGACAGTCCCTGTATAATATAATCAAGATATGGTTGGGGGTACTATGAGGTTTTTGAAAATATAACATTTTAAGTGAAATGAAAATCAATTATACATAATGTTTGAAGAGTTCATGTTCTTAGGATAATGTTTAAATTATGTAGATATTGATAAACCTCGAATAGGTGGACTGCCTTGCACAATATTTAAAAAATTGGTAATACCAGTTTGCAGGAATCTGGGTTATTTGCGTAACCAGATGATTGATTAATCCTGTTTTTCACGTCATTTAACAAGATATAATAGATAGAAGTAGGTATGCAAAATTTATTTCTTCTAGACCACAACAGATAATGTGGACATGAACCTCTCTATTATTCTGTACGCTTTTATTTAATAAATACCATGTATAAAAATTGCATGGAAATTTAGATTATATAAAATTTCATTAAGAATATCTAAATATTTAATATTTAATTGTTGTTCCTATTCATAATTTTATTTCAAATTTCTATAAAATAATAAAGTTATTTTTTTACTTACTTATTTCAGTAAGTTACAGTATGTATTAAAATGCAATAATGTAGCGGAAACAACCTTCATAATAAGTGTGTTTTTGTTTACCAACCTTCAAATAAACTAATACGTAAATAAAAGTATGTGTACTGCCTGCAAAGACTAAAAATTCCTTTTTATGTGTACTCAATATGTTTACTCAAAGATATTTAGTGTTTGCTCGTTTAACAAAAATATAACAAAAAATCATTTGAATAATATGAAATAGGACCTCTAACGTCAGAGCTATTCAAATATATGAAGTAATATGTATGTGGAACTGGTAGGAAATAAGCTACAAAAGCTGATATACGTCATATACAGGGTGGACTATTAATAATGGAATAGCAGAAACGACATCTTTTAGGCAAAATATGAAGAAATAGATCAATATGTTCTAGTAAAATGTTTCTGTGGAAAAAGATACAGAGTACCAAACTTGAAATTATTTTTTTTGTAATAACTGCCCCTAACCCCTCATCCGATTGCCACCAAATTTGGTAGGGAACCATTTTTTTTTTAAATTATAATTTACGCATTAACAACATTAACACCTCCTGATGATGAACTTTTCTCATTTCTATGCAATTTCTAATTCTCTTGATAAAATATTTCTTCCTCACATCGAAAAAAACATTTAGTTGTTCCCTAATAAATATTCAAGGATTAGGTATATAACTGTTATTATTACTCTTTTTAACTGTCATTTACATACCATGTTATGTTGTTTTTGGCATGCTGTTGTGTTTTTCTACCAAGTGTAATTTTTTGCGTAGAAATGGTGGATAATATTTTGTAATCAATCGAATCGGAACATTTTGTCAACAGAAAGTAAGAGAGAAGTAAGGTAGACTGAGGCGTGTAAAAATTGAGATAAGTGTAACAAAAACATATTCTATTTAAAGAGATAAATTTACTAGAATATTTTGTATTAGACAACCAATTATACCCTCCTCCATTTGCTAAACCATCGTCGGCTAAATCGCAGCAGCTGTGCTTTTTCAGGCGACGCTATTTTGGAGACGATGGCTAAACCAATAGAAATTATTTTCCTTACAGCGTTCTACTTTACTGGCTGCGGGCTTCGTGACGTTCATAACCTCAAATGTGCTTGCATGCGTAGTTAACAGGTGATTAGAAAGCTGGTTGGTTTGGTTACTTTGGTTCCACCATATCAAATTTTATTTAATTTCCTGTTCAATTGATCTCAGCACTGTTCGGTAAGTATGAGGGCTTATGTACCATATGAATTGAATGAAGTTTTAAAGTTGGTTTTAATAAATAAATAAACATTTACACTTCCCTCTTGAAAGTGTCGTGGAAATTTTCAATATCATTTGCTGATTTTAATATTTAGGACTCTGAAAGATTTTTTCTTAAATGTGGGACATTTTATAATAGTTATAGGTATTTTGACATTAAATTCAAGTTGTTGATGCCTTAAAACCATTATAACGTTAAAATGGTTAATTACGGAATATTCTTTTATTTTTGAAAAAAATATTGTCGTTCTTTCCTAATAAAAAGTTCATAACTTTAGTATGCTTTGCCATTATCTTAATCTGTAAAAATGTATTTCTTTCTAATCAATAGCAAACTTTTACATTTGTTGACGGATTTTGGCATGGCATTTTTATACTCTTCCTTTATTGGAGCAAGTGTAAAAGGCAGTTAAAAAGAATATTGAGAAAGAATATGTTCAATTTGTTATAGAGCCAGATTTTTTTCCCCTTCTTAGAAAAGACGCCACTCTCTGATTTAGAAATATTATAAACATACTTCAAAAAAGAGCAGCTAACAACAATCGCTTTACATTTGCACCAGTCTTCTCTACATCATTAGGCAATGCTAATGTGGCGCCTTTTATGGCCGAACCTGATTTAATATATAATGATTCCTTTTCTTAAAAAATGTTTCCGTACCAAATTTGGTGACAGTCGGTTCAGTGGTACACGAGTTCCACAACTCGATACACACAAAAAAAAAAAACGAAAATATAACTTCAACTTTTATACCCTATATCTTTTTACATGGCAACATTCTAAGACATATTTATGTACCTATATAATTATTAACATTCCAGTTGACACGAAAAACAATCGACAATGGGAGCTCCAACATGTTGAACAAATAAATTAATTAACTTATCAATTTGTCTTCATTTGGCAAATTGTTAAGTACATGGTGATAATTTAATTAACATACTATTGACACCTCTTTCTACGAAATTGTTAAATTGGTCCACTTTGTTTAATCAAGATTTAAATATTGCAGTCGACGATTTAATTTGTTGTTTTTTGTAATAGTTGGGTTACAGATCCAGCTTGTGAAATAAAATTCTTGCCTGCATCGTAAAAGTTTCAAAAAACAAATACATTCTTTATTATCCAAGTGACCTGAACCGTTGAAACTGTTCGCTTTAAAAAAAAACTGGAAGTTAAATTATATGCAGTTATGCAGTTATGAGAGGAATTATACACGGTGATACCGAATAATGTTTAAAAAAGTACCATGAATAGTCATCAAATGCTAAACGATGGAAACCTACTGGATATTTAAATCAGATATTGCAAAGAAAACTATAAGTTTGTTTTTGCAGCAGTTGGAAACTATTTGAAACTATCAGAAATGTCCGTCCATCTATTTATTGCATTCAATTCAATGGTAACGCGTTCTCAACTTAACTGATCGAATATTTCCGACAGTTTCAATCCTTATGTTTACTCAAAACCTGTATACTTATTAAACTTATCAAAAGAGACAAAAGAAACATTCTAAATTCAACAGTTCATTCAAATAAATTGTTTTCAATCAAAAAAGTTAACTCCAAAAAAATCTAATGAAAAATATATAACAGGGGGTACTTTATTTCAACGTCTTATAACGGGACGAAGAGAATACAAAATACTCGTCCAGAAGAAGTTTCATCAGCCTAAATACTTTGCTAAATTTGACTTCTTAATTTCAAAGCGTTTGGAAGATACTAAACAAAACTCTAAATTAAACACTCCCTGTTAAGAGATCGAAACTCCTTCAGAAGGGCTTAGATCAAAACATTTTATATGAAGGACCTTTATTAAAATCGGTCGTACAAACTACTTTCAATTTTTTTGCCCATTATTCGGGATCATCTATCAGAAAGTGACAACCAAAATAAATTAAATATATATTTTTTTTAATGTGAAGCTGTCAAATAAGGACCCAAAGGGGTAATAGAGGGGTTAGAATAGTTAACTTTCATTAAGCAACCAACAGTCTAAAATGTTACATTTTCAAAATTTTTTTTTTGACAACATTGAGCTTCTCCTGTTCTACCCAAGACAAAATTATGTGCCTCACCTTCTTCTAGAGGTCACACACAATCCCCCAAGTAGTTCAAGATATCTCGAAGCATACTAGAAACTCACGATATATATCCATTAAGAATTTGTCTTACATTAACGGCAAAATAACCCTTTTAATAAGCCCTAAAATACACCTTCACCTAAAAAATTACATAACACAGAAAATTTACACTATAAAACATAAAATCCCTGGCAAGTAAAAGCTTATAATCTTAGCGGCAGTTCTAAACAAATTGTTGATCATTCCTACATTCGACATCTGGAATTTTACAGCGGCAGCGAGTGGTTTGCGAATTTCACGAATAGAAATATAGGTATTACTTACCTCAAATCGAAATGAGGTAATTCTACAAATATGCACGAAATTATTTATATGAGTTAATAACCATGAAAATGTGTGTACACACATACTCATGTGATATCTGTTAATTCTTGGTTTTAATAAGGCATTTTCAAATAAAACAACGTAATTCGGTATGCGATAGATGAGATTCTTCCACGCACTCACCTAAATTTGACCCATTGTAAACAGTTTAATTTTTCTAATGGAATGCATGACACTTTAGACCACAGAGTGCTTAATAAAAATATTTATTTTTTACGTTCTCTATAATGAGGAATTGTATGAATTTTATGTTGGTTTGAAATGTATTACAGAGAAATCTTTCAAATATATTGGAAGGTCAGAACATGTGTCTGGTGGCAATAATTACATAATAATTAAAATATAAACATTAATAAAATGCCATTTGACAACAAAACTACGATATCATTGGTGAGACGTCACACGATGTTCAGTGTGGTTTATGTTTCCGCAGTACTAAGCTGGGTCCATACATTCAAGAAAACAGAAACGCAGGAAAAGAGCAAATTTGTAGAAACAAAACAAAATGAAAACTTTGTCTACACTGCCTACAGTGTGTGTAAAAGTGAAGTAAATATTTTAATTCTTTCTTCCTTCGTCTAGGTCGCAAAATATAAAAATTGACGAAATGCTTCCGTTTTCTTGGTAAATTGTTGACGACATTGAGTTGCTATTTTGTTTTTGTTTTGTCGGTTTGGTATGGACCCGACCTTATTGGTGTTGGTGATGTAAACAGGCGTTTGCTTCTTGTGCTTAGAAAATGTAAATATTGTGTAGGTAATGCTGTACAAATTCCATATGACGGAGAAGGATTTTGTGTAAGCACAATCGGACAATTTGCCATGAATGGATTCATTTAATTTTATGTTGGTTTGAAATGTATGCATGACATTGATAGGAATTGTAGGAGATTTGATTTATATTAGCTTAATATACTTTTCAAGAGTTTGTTTCTAACAATTTTATTTAAATTTTGATAACGCCTAAAAAGTATTCATTTACATTTCTATCTAATTAATAATTATAGGTATTTTTCAAATCAACTCCATCAACCAAAACTATTTCAACAATCTAAACTGAAAATAGATTCATTTTGTTTTAACAACAAATAATATGGGATAACAAATTTACTGTTTTATAATATTGCATATCAATTTGGTAATAAATTTAGAATTTCTTTAGTTCCTAAATTAACTTGCATCTTATTTCAATTCTTTTGTTAATACACTCATATTTCTGTTTAACATACAGTGAGTGAGTTTTTGACTTTTCAACCAATGTATTTATGAAGGGCAAAAAGGATAGGATATTTATTCTAACTGTACGTTGTAACTTAGTAAAATGGTTTTCAAAATATTGGCAAAATACCTTGTTATACTTTAACCTTCTCCAGATTTAAAGCTACATTCAGGCATATGTGTACTTTCCAATTAAGTTATGCCTTGTTGTTACGTTCATCTTTTACGTTTGTTTGAATTTCCAGTATATTCATATGTTTGTATAGATCGATTTTCTATTTTAAAAACTTAGTGGGTAAAGTCCCTGATTTATAAGGAATATTGTGGGCAAATATTTTAATTATATCTATTTATATGTTTGCTTGAACTGTTGGAAATAGTACTGTGACTGATAAGCGAAATAATTGTTGCACATTCGAATTCCACATATATATTAGCGAAGCGTTGGGTATTTACACACTGGTCACTGATAATACTGTTAATACTTTTTTATAAAACATTACAACTAAAAATCCTGTAAACAGATACAGTACCTATAGGGCTTTATTTATTTATTTATTTCAGTTGAATCATTCCTCACCAAATTTACTTTGTCAGGAAATTTATGAATGAATTCCAACCATCGTATGCTAAATCGCGTCGTCTTTGTAATACGTGTCTGTTGAATTACCTGAATTTCAAATTAGAATTCTGTATTGTACTGTACTGTGGCGACTCCAATGTTAGTTTCTGGAAACACGCATATCAGACCCTAAACAATTTCATGGAAAAGTAAACCTAGAAACGGTATTTAAAATTTTAGTCTGCCTAAGTCCTCAGAAAACGGTCGCCGCCCTAGCGGAGATCTGTGACGTCAGATGCCGTTCGCGCGGAATTATGCTGTATAACCTGCATGTAAATTGCAATATTTACATGTTTTCAGACAACGCCATACACACGTTTGGGAAAGTTAGTTTATCGTTTGTAATATTTATTAAGTGCTACTGTGTTAAATAGACATTGGTGTTGAAAAATTTTGCAAAATAAGCTCGTAAATGAGCAGAGAAAGTGCATTATCATCGGATAAATGGAAACAATATTGCATTATGTCAAAAATTTAAAAGATATGAAAAATGTGTAGGGTAATGAAGCGCCACGAAAGAAAGAAGTAAAGGTCTCCAGCATTACAACATTGTTTATTTGTGAAGACCATTTTAATGTAAGTTTAATTGGAAATACATAAGTAGGTAGGTTTAAGTTCATCGAAAAAATTTAAATGTAGAAGTTCTAAAACATCAAACATTTCTATTTAGTGTTTTTTACAAATACAAATAGTTTTAGACATTTAATAATCAAATAATCTAGGTCTTAGCAAATAACAGTAATGTTATATCATGCTACCTGCGAATATAAAAAAAAAACGAAGTAAGACGAATAAATAATGGAAAAAAGTGGTCTATCCAACAAATTTTTAGGTACAGAAGTCTTAAAAAATATGCATTTTCTTAAATTTAACTGTACATGCAAATAGTGTTTTAACATAAACTTACTTACTTGTGTAGGTCTGACAACGTATACTATACAAGCCAATTTGGCCGATTTACTTCTATGTGTATAGCGGGCTTTACTAGAAGATCGTAATAAAAACGGATTTCTCTGTATTTTTTCTCGAAGAAGGTGTCTAATATTATTGCATTTAGAGAAAGCGTTATGTTGTTGGGTTTCTACTCGTTCTACTTTTCCTAATTATTCGATTATACCTACTGATCAATTGTGTCCTAAATATTTCTGTAAAGACTAACTTGAGTAACAATTAAATGTCCAGTGCTTAGTTAATTACGTTAATATCAGCATGCACTTGATAATTATAATTTGTCAATAATTAACTACTAAAATAAGTAAAGTGTGTACAGGGCGTTTTAAAAGGACATGGCAATATTGCTGGAGCTAATAAAACGTTGAAAAATTAGTGGAATTTGCTTAATAAAAGTAAACTAATTTTTGAGATGCAGAGTGTGTAAGATAATTTTCGAAAATCAAATTTTTGTATTATGCATTACACATTTATTAAGATCTTTTTTGTGTGAAATGAAGTTATATATAACAACATTTTCCAAAAAGATCGATTGATACCAATTTATTAATCTATAGCAATTATATAACAAATGCTATTGATAGGCAGATTCAAGTAGTAGTTTATGTTGACTTTAGTAAGGCTTTCGATAAAGTGAATCAAAACATATTAATGGCTAAATTACTAAAAATTGGTGTTTGTAGTAATCTTTTACGTTGGATAGCATCATATTTATTTAAAAGATCCCAAATTGTGACCGTTAATGGTTATTGTTCTAAAGCGTTTTGTATCACTTCAGGAGTTTCTAAGGGGTCTCATCTTGGCCCACTGTTTTTCTTGGTCTACATTAATGACATTGGAAGCTCGTTACAATTTTGTAAATATCTTTTAAATGCGGATGATATTAAAATTTTCACTAAGGTTAATTCGTGTCGAGATTGTTTATTGTTACAGAACGATTTAGACAACTTTTCCAAATACTATGTTAGTAATAAGTTACATCTTACTTTTAATAAATGTCACTCTATCTCTTTTACTAAAAATGTTACTCCGATTAAATTTGAATATAAGATAAATAATTTAAGTTTTGAAAGAGTAACTGAGATTAAGAACTTGGGAGTAATTTGTGATTGTAAAATGAGTTTTACATTTCATATTTATTATTTGGCCCGTAAGTGTAATAAAA
This sequence comes from Monochamus alternatus, assembly GCA_037114965.1. Taxonomy (NCBI): domain Eukaryota; kingdom Metazoa; phylum Arthropoda; class Insecta; order Coleoptera; family Cerambycidae; genus Monochamus; species Monochamus alternatus. Next base: position 115,432,867 of record CM073426.1, read on the forward strand.
TTCTTGGTTTTATTATAAGAATATGCAAAGATTTTATGTTTGCTAGAGCGATTAAAACAATTTAATTTGCATATATTTACAGTAGATTGAATTTTGCCTGTGTCATATGGAGTCCTTATTACGATGTACATATATTTTGCATTGAGAGAATTCAAAATAAGTTTGTTAAATTTCTCAATTACACATTCATGGACTCATGACGTCTACTAGTTTATTATTTGGCTTAATATCTTTAGAATTTCGTAGGTTTCAGGCGGACCTGATATTTTTTGTATAAGTTACTAAATAATTTAGATTGTCCATCTTACGTTTTCATGTACCAGTAAGGAACACACGAATTTTATCTCTTTTTTATATTGACCAATTGTAGAACCAACTTAGGACTAAATTAGCCATTTCATCTAATATGTAGGAATTACGACAGATACTGTTCAAATATTAATATTCTCCATAAGTCGTTTTAAACCTAACATTAAACGTATTAATTATTAATGTACTGTTGATCTAGTAATATAGTGATAGTTGAGTAACGTATTTATATTATGTCACTTGTAAGCACACTATGTACTTCTTATTACAGTTGTGGTTACTGTTTTGGGCTTTTAGCCTGTTTGTATCTCAAAACTTTATAACAAAAAAATTATAAAAAATATCATACGTTCTAAAATAGGAAAAACTTAAAAAATTGCAAAAGTGCTAGTCCAGCACTACCAAAAACGTACCATCGTAAAATTTTGATACTTTGATTTTTTTAAATTATCTTACAGGCCCTGTACCTCAAAAATGGGTGACTTTAGGACATACGTTTATTACGCAAATTCCACTTATTTTTCAATATTTTATCATCTTTAGCAATATTACCACGTCTTTTTGAAACATCCTGTACAGGATGTCCAGGAAAATATGGGAAATCTCTGGGGTGCAGATAGAGTATGAAAAAATAAGATGACAAGCTCCTATCAATTTTTTCCTACAGGTCCTTCCTAAAGAGATATGTGTACCCGAAGGACGGCGCTGAAATTTTTTTTAATAAGTATTCAGTATAATTTAATGTAATGGACACTAGTAAATACCTCTTAAATTAGTGTTCTTGAAACATATTTAACATTTTTAGTTTACCAGGGGTGGGCTAAGCTTTACAACTTAATCCCTAAATTTTCTAACACTCTGTATGATAAAGACTTTCAAGTAATAAATCTGAGTAGCTTGAACCTTACACTAAAAAAAGATAGGAGTCGATAAAATGAATCGTTTACAAGAAAAAGAATAATAAACGAATCTATGTTTTAATTTTATTAAAAAGGGCCCAGTAGTATCCCAGGAGGCACCTTAACAAAATTATTGAAAAACTTCGTAAGAAGGTTCAACATGCGAACATAGATGAAAATTTTTCTCGTAAACGGTTCATTTTATAGACAAGAAACAAGAGTACCTTTTTTAATCTAAGGTTGATCTATCCAGATTCATTATTTTAAAGTCTTTATCTTACAGGTTGTTAAAAATTTAGGCATTAAGTTGTAAAGCTTACCCCGCCCCTGGTAAATGAAAAAGGTAAATACGTTTCAAGGACACTATTTTAAGAGGTCCTTACCAGTATTCTTCACATTAAATTTTTATTAAATTATATTAAGTATTTTAAAAGCTATTCAAGAAAAACCAATTTTCAGCTGCGTCCTTCAGGGACACATATCTCCGTAGGAAGGGCTTGTAGGAAGAAAAAATTATAGGAACTTTTCATCTTATTTTTTCATGTTCTATCTGCACCCGACAGATTTCTCACATTTTCCCGGACAGTCTGTATAATATCTGCATATTAAAAACCCAGTTTATAGTAGTACCTAACTAGATAAAAGAAATTTAGACTATAATTTAGGCCAATGAACTTACAGGTGTACAGATTCAGACCTTTCGCTTTCATATTTGCACTCTTGTTTGTTTTAAAATTTCAATAATTTACATCATTATTCGTAGAAGGATCCTGCCTACTAATTTCGATCATTTTTAAAGGATCGCTAATTAATATTGTACGTATATTGAATCTATTTTTATTATACAAGGTGATTCTAAAAGTAGCACCATACACTTTTTAATCTATATAAACATATATCGTAAAACGCTTCATTTTTGAGATACAGGGTGATGACGGTTTCTAATTAATATTTCCCTAACGCGTAGAGATAAGGTAATTGAATGCAATTTGACACAATCCCATAAGTTTTTATACTCTTCTCGAAAATCTAAAAAGAAGTGAACACAGTTTGTTCAGGGACTAAAGATTTTTACACCAAAATTCGATGTCGGCAAAAATTAAAAAAAAAAAATTAATATCTCTACGCATGCTAAGTTTCATTAAAAATCTATCGGACTTGAAACATAGTTGACCTTTAAATGAAAGAAAAGAAACAGTTTTGACATTTCCATACATATAAACTTTGATTAGTAGTAGTTTAATATATTTTAGTAGTAGTAGTAGTATTTTAAGGATATTGTATGTTAATATTTATAAAACTAAAAGTGGTTTCTAATATTTTTATGGCAAAAAGTCTACATCAATTTCTGCAGATTGCACAGGGTGTTTAAAAAAATATAAGATAGGAACAGTTTTCTGAAATGTGTCGTTTTCGTTTTGGCTTCAAACCCTTATAATTGCTATTTTTTTTATTTTCAATACTAGTTATGCGTCTCTACGATGCAATGTTTAGGTACTCGTGGAAAACTCGAAAGAAAACGACTTGAATCCATACAAGTTACGTCACTTTAACAATCCCGTTAGATTGATTGGCCAGTCAATTTTGTATATAGTCCAGTTACTGTGGCATTTTCTCTCTAATTTTTTTTATAACTGCACCGATTTGTCTGAAATTTTTACAGTGGGTAGAAAATTACTCAAAAAACATAAGTTATGCCGATGTGTGCTTCCACCCCTGGGGTGGTTTTACCCATCTCGGAGGTTGACATTTTTACACTCAAAATAACCGAGAATTGATAGAAAATCTAAACAAAAAATGTCATAAATATTTTTCGGTAGATCAATACTTTTTGTTTCCTTAAAAAAAACGTGTTTTTCAATGATTTTTTACGAATAACACCAAAACTAAGTGTTTTATTAAAAAAAAGTGTAATAAACCAAAATAAAGCTTATACAAAAACAAAGAGATTGGTTTTTAATTGAGTTTTCTAAGTACAATACTAAGCACTTTATAATTGGTTGAAGAAGACTTTTTATTTTTGGGGTACTATACTCGATGCATTTATCGTCAAATAACGGAAAATGGAAATCTTTTTCGATAAAAACTTATATATCCTTTTTTAAAGGGCTTGAAAAAACCTTTGAAATGAGTCCTATGAAAAGTCATTTCGATTAAAACAAAGCGAAATGTGATGAAAAGAAATTAGATTAGGACCAAAAGTTTAGCCGGTTTAAAATGCGTATTTTTATAAAAAGTCATGTTGAAAAAAATTGCATTTTTCCAGAATAAATCTAAAACTATAAAAGATACGTAAAAATGGTAGAATACAAAAATGTAGCTTTTTTCTTAACAAACATTTTGTTTTTTATTTTTGTTGTAACTTGAAAAATAACGGAAATACAGCCGATTGTAGTTTGAGTTAAAGCGCGGGACTCACCTGTAATCAGCCCTTTGGCCCTTCACTATTTAAAAAGAAAAGGCTTTAGAACAATTTAACGTACTTAGTCTTGTTTGAAATTACCTTTAAAGTGGTTTTTTAATGGACGCTGTAGCTTAAAAATTAACGGAGTTATTGTAAAAAATACAAATTGCATTTATTAGAAAAAAAATTTGGAGCACGTCAAAAATTTGTAATTTGGAGCATCAACATATTTTCTGTATATATGAATGCAATCATCATGCATGCATTTTTTTGTTTACACATATATCAAAGAGGAGGTTATTTCGTGAGCATAGGAGTAGTTTTTAAGGGTTGAAAATTTTATGAGCGGGAAATGAATTTCTCTCTCGAATATAATTACGTTTGAAATTATCACAATTTTTTTATAACGTTTTGACACAAGGGATGATTTTTAAGGGTTGAAAATAAGCAACCAATTAAAAAATATTTTATGGGCTAAGAAGAAATTTATTTGGGAATATAAATGTACATTTAAAGCTTTTGAAGTTGTTGAAAAAGATTTTTTTATATATTTTTGGCATAGGGGGTAGTTTTCAAGCGTTGAAGTGTTACAATTAAGCAAAATTATTTTATATAAGAGAATTAAATTGTATGTGATATAAATGCACTACAAAAACTTTTGAACCTGTTAAACGATGTTTTAAAATTATTTTTATTAAAGGGGGTGGTTTTTAAGATTTTTCAAGGGTTGAGAATTTGCACAATATCCATTATTGTAATTGAAAATATTAAAATTGCATAATTTAATATAATTAAAATCCATAAAATGCTTTAATATTAATTTTTTTAATTTTTTTTCAATAAGGAACTTTTAAATAGGGGGGTAAAATAAGCCTAATTCCAAATTTTTAGCAAAATTGATTCAGTTATCAAAAATTTAGAGGTATTGACCTGTTTTCCTCCACAGTAACTGGACTAATAATTATATAAAAATACATGGCCAACTATAGGTCACGCAGCATCACTTTTAACGTAGAGAAATTTTAACTACGCCATTGAATGTAAAAAACTGTATTAGAAGCAATTTGCACCATTCCGATATCTCAGTTATTCTCTGAGATACGAAGAATCCCTCAAAAATAGTTTTTTTTTTTTAATTTTGCCTTGTATCTCGAAACCGAATAGTGTTATCAAAGTTCTGATTACGGCATCTTAAGTTTCTCGAAAAAGTAGTCTAGTGTTGCGAAAACTGCATCCTTATATCCTTGTATATTGAAGTTATAAACTTCCGAAATACTCTGCAATTACAACGAAATTGAGACACTCTGTACATTGTATTTTACTTTTCTAATTATGTATGTATTTTGAGACCCATCAAGGATATCTAGTGCTTGAGGCGTTATTGTTTGTAGATTTAGATTCTATGAAAAATTTCAATTATATTTAATAATATTGGGTAGGTAACTTGTTTTTCGTATTCAATAATAATTCTTGTAATCAATTACATTCAAATAAAAAATGAGACAATTAACAATAATATTATTCATTTTACGATTGCTTGTTAAAAATACCGTATTGTTTACATATCAAAAGTAACATATTAAAAATATAACAATATATAAATATTTCACATTTCTCTATTGTTATTTAAGATAAATTGATGTTTGTTTAAAACGTAAAATGTTTAAAAATTACTTTCGTTGTCCACAAAGCATAAAGTTAACTAATTGATATTACCTAATTAAGTTAATTTTCTTAATTCGTATTCCTTAAAATGTGCCTCTTATATTTATCGTTCAATTGTTTAGAAAGTTAAATTATGCTGTTAAACAACTAAACTTGTGTAAATTTTTCGAAGCTATGAAAACGGATCACAAATGTTATCTCAAGAAACTTGTGTTTTTAGTGACTTGCAAATTGTTTATTTCACGTATAGGAACCTACAGGGTGATTTAAAGTTTAACTGACAAAAGGAAAGTATTCAAAATATGAAAAATTTAAAATGACTGTAAAATCAAAGTTTTTGCATCATTCACAGAATTCAAAGAAAAGTAGTAACGTCTAAGTTTTGATGAAATATCATTATCTACTATAATATCGGTACTTATACATGTAAAGGTATGTTAGAGATCTTACTTATTTAGAAAAATTGATTGCAAATTATTTTTTTTACCTGTTGCTTCTCAACGCCCATCTTTAAAACTAAAATTTTACCTACACTGTCTATCACAAATCAATTCTACAATATCACAGACAAAACAAATTAACCGACTCGACTAAACGGTCTATAATTCCATTTTTTGCGTGCTACTTTAATGGTGAAATACCCAGGGACGTGTTGTAACAGTAGCTGTCCGATATGGTATGGGATATGAAATGCTACCATACCCGCGGTGATCTAACAGTGACTGAATATATGGATTGGATTGAAGCACACTCTATATGGCTGACAGTTTGGTGTGCTGGTAAGGGAACGGTAATTACTGTTTACAAATAAGTGTTCACCCGGTAAAATGGCAAGTCTGGGAGAGTACATTTTTAATTCGAATGATATCAACGTCTACCGCATTTGATATGTAAATAATGAATGTTGGTGTACAAAGAAAACATTTGATTCACAAAATTCCCTAAAAGGTGTCAGAATTTTAATGCTGCTGTATTTAACAGGTAAATTAAGGGTATTCAGAGATATTGGATTGGGAACAAGTATCGCTTTTTATAGCTTTTTAGGGACATGCATGTTCACAATAGATGATGTCATTGTATATATATATATATATAGAAAATCTTCTAATAGCGCCAATATCATAGGAAATACTTTTGCCTATAAAGTTATGGCCCGTTTATATCAAATGATTATAGTCAAAGAGGCGTTGAGTTTTACGATGATAGTCTTTTGTAAAATTAAAAAAGCTGATTTTTAAAATTACTTTTCTTTTAAAGGGTTTTGATTTTACATCTATGGAGGTTTTTTCTAATTTACAGCTTAGATTATTGTTATAAATCGTGAAAAAATTCATCATCTCTGGAAAGGCATGTTCCTTAAAGTGAATTCTCTCGCAAAATTTCTGCTCTTCATCGCCTCTATACCTCCTTCTCTGCTTTTTATTACTAAATTTTGTTACAATATTTTTATAATACATAAGATTTTCTTGTTGAGCTTTTTGTTGCCAGTCAATTCCGACATGCTTACAGAATAATTAATTCACATATTTTTAAAATATTTATATTCAAAATAACAATAAGAATATATATAATTTAGGTTAATTGCTACTAAAGCGTCAAATGTCAAATGCATCTAATTGGATTTAGTGAGTCAACGGATTTACCGGTATTTGAATATCATTTATATGGAAATTTAGGAGATTACCAATACATTTTGGGTAAAAGTGTATTTAGCAAATTTTGGAAACGGAAATGGGCAACTCCATTATCTCCAAGAAAACTGCGATCACCTTGAACGTTTAAGTAGACTGACTTATGTGCGCGAGATGTAAGTGTCTACATCTACTCAATGCTGAATACGCCATAAGCAACTACTCTATGCAGGGTGTTTCTTAAGTAGATATCAAAAATTCAGGGCCGTATTCTATGGCCAAAAATAAGGGTTTTTTTGTCATATGTGCGTAAACAGCATTTCAAAAATTAAAAAAAATAATCAGTTTTTAATTTCTAAACCGCTTGGAATAATTTAACCAAATTCAGTGTGCTTATTTAATATGAGGTAGGTATGAAACAAAAAATTACCAGCTTTAGAAACTTACCAGTGCCGGAGGTGTGGGTATCGTCGATCACTATTTGCCAAAAAAATATATATCACTCACAATATTACAAATAAAATAAGTTACCATATGCACGATTACATTATCTTCACTATATGCTTCTTTACACTTTTTTGTATTTCAAACCGATTAATATCAAAACTGATTTATTTGATCAAGTGTATTTTTATATATTTTAGGGAGATATAAACAAGAACAATAAGAAGCCGTCATCTTATTTGTATTGTATATTGCCAAATTAAGCTTATTTCTCAAAAAGATTAAGTTTTAATAATTAATAATTTAATACTTATGCATATTCAAATGCTAAGATGTCCAATATGGTATACCTTTATGCATGACCTTGCAGATGGAAATGGTACTGAGGCTAGGCAATTTATATGGAAAGATTTCCAAATCATCCAACTCCAAATCCAAGATTCTTCAGAAATTTTTTTCAACGTCTTTTCAACGTCTTTCATCGGGCTCATTTCAGAAAAGTTCTTTGAGTGTTAGAATATCTGAGTTGGAAGAAGCTATTTTGCATGAAATTAAAGTAGACTCAAATACTAGTACCTACTAGGAAGATCGCTGCAAACCTTAATGTGAATCATAAATTAGTTTGGTCGGTTCTGAAGCATTAACAGTTATACCCGTACAACATACAAAGGGTTCAAGCCTTACTGCCGCAATACTATTCTGCTCGTCTGCAAAAAAATTGAACAAAATGTTGACGCTGGCATATTGTTTACCGACGATGCTAATTCTTACAGAGATGCTATACTGAAAATCCTAATTGCATAATGGAATCTCGATTTCAACATTGGTTTTCTTTGAATGTATAGGTGGGTATTACTGAAAATGTTCTTGTTGGACCTCATTTTGTACCAAGAACTTTAACCGGTGCCTATAGACATTTTCTTGAAAATGTTTTACCTGAACTACTTGACAATGTTCTCTATGCGTTAAGACAAAACATGTGGTTTATGCACGATGGGGCTCCTCCACATTCTAATATGACTGCATTTGAATCTTATCCACCAGATCACCCGATATGTACCCTATTGATTTTTTTGTTTGGGAACATCTCAAGACATTAGTTTACAAGGTTCACGTTGAATCCGAGGAACACTTACGTCAATAAAATATAGCTGGTCGTGATGTAATAAGAGTTACTCCTGGAATTTTTAAAATGCGTTCTTTCTTCACCAATAGCAAAACAGAACTAAAATTCAATTGAGCAACTGATTTCATTTGGTTTACCTGTCGTCATCTGTCGGAAAACTTCAACTTGCAAATTTGTATATTGATTTTATGTTGATTTTGTGTGTTCGTTAGTGTTAAATCTTGTATATGTTTTATGGTATTAAGTGTATCGTTGCAATCGTAAATCGCAAATAAAGTAAACGGTATATTCACATTCAAAGTAGTAGAACTATTGTATAAGTTTTATCTGATTTAATTAAACTTATATTAAAATCCAGACTCGTAAAAATGTAACTTAATCTTTGATAAGTGTGGTAATTGAATAAGGAAAGGAAACAGTAGATGTTATTTTGTTGATTTTATTTTGACTCCTAAGTCGCCTTCTGTTAAGGTCGAATTTTACAAATTTTCGCTCCAATTTTCTTATGACACTTGTAACGCTGGTTCCCTAATTTATGACGTCACCACTAATGCGGTCTATTCCTAATTTGAATATTGATTCATAGCGCACTCAAATTTTCTAGAACATCCTGGATTCTATGTCAAGTTTGAACATACTTTGTGTAAATCGATCATTTATAACAAGTACAAAACTTTAATGTTATTTACTAACTACTACTTATATATTGATAAGTAGAGCCTCCAAACATATATTTATGGAAATGAGAAGGATCGAAGGCACCTGTAGGTCGAGGAACATGGAAATGTTGTGGTAAATTGCAGGAATACTTCAACTGCTTAGTCTACAAAGCTGCGAATCTTAAAAAGAAATTACCCGCTTCAAGTTCGGCAGCCATTTTGCCAAAGGAATTTTTTAAACGGCAATTATTGTAAATTGATTCAGTGAACCGTACACGCGTGTGAGCAGAATGATGATCAAATGCAACTTATTGTTGAGTTGTTCTTACAGTTTATAAACGGATTTTTAGGCCCAGCGGAAATTATTTGTACTGATTGAACTGTAATGGCTTCGTTTTTGTATTAAGAATTCGCTCTATTAAAATACTGTTAAGTGGGTTACAATTAATGCAACGTTAACTGTATCCCTGATTAATTCTTGATTTTAAATGATAAAAATGCCAATGAAAATTGTTCTACTTGTTTTGTATTTCGTAATTAAATATTTTGAATTTAACAATAAAACTGATGATTTTTCTGTAATTTACTTTAAACCGTAATATTTACGTAGATCTGATTCAAAGCATGACCATAAAATCAAACATGAAAACTATATACAGCGTTATACGGCTTATTGCTTTAATCACATTTTTATACAGAGTGATTTACCTTTTATGACAAGTTATAGAGATATAGCCAAAAACGTCCTGTATCTTGAAAACGACAATGGTTACACCTTTGAATAACAAGATAGGTGCTCTGTATTCACTGTACAAGATGATCATACGAAAATATTAGATTTGACTAAGTTTCCTCTCCTGGGATATAGAAAAACTGAAACGTGCACATTCATTTTTTAGAAGGATATCAATTCTTTTATCAGAAAAATCATCGAACATCGTACTACAGAGATATTGGCATTAACTTTGTTTTTTCTTATGAAACACTCTGTATATTATTACATTTTTGGATTTTCCACTTTTTTCTAATTGCATTACGTAAGTAAACATGTCATGGGTTATTTTTTACTGTTTGCGAGAAATATCCAATAGGTGGTTAACCAATTCCATAATTAAAACTGTATCTTTTTATTATAAAGAATACAACTATAGTGCGCTGCTCGATTGTATTTTTCTTGATAAAAATTTATACAAAATTTAAATCCTTGTAAAAAATTAGTCAAAAAATACACTTGTCAGTTTTTAGATACCTCCTAGGGTAAGTAGCAAAGTTAGTTGAATCTAACGTTTTCACATAATCCTGTACATTTACCAATAAAACACCCTGTATAATATACTAATGAAAGCAAAATAAATTAATTTTGCAATGTTTGCTATAATTTATGAGGAAAAATTATTTTGATTACTAGACTGAAATTATTGTCATTACTTCCCAACTCAAAGTGTTATCTAGAGACCACTTAATTATGTCTCCTTAGCTATCTAATATGAAAAATAATGCCGTAATTAAAAAATATAGCGTTTATCTACACTCAATAAAAAAAAACTAGAAATGTCTGAAAATGAACGCTTCATATTACTTTGCCGTTGTTTTATATACAATTTTTTAAAATAATTACGTTACAATTGAAATAGTTTTATTATTTGCATGACAATGATATAATAAAGCAAGCTTAGAATAATTGTTTTATTATTCCGTGATATTATTTATTTACTGACATATATACGTCTTAATTTTTTCTTATTGTTTAAAAATGATTTAAATTTAGGTTAAAATATATTTACATAATCTTTCTATATCTACTATTCATCAATTTGGATAATCATGCATTTGAACATATTTACACATTTTACAATAATTCATACATTCATTAACGAAATCTATGTATAATATAGCACACTAAACATGTTTTATAACTAAGGTTTCATTTACATTACTCCATTACATGCCTAATGAATTGGATTGGCTTTTGTCAGGTTATCTATCTCAAATCATATGCAGAGCGATTCAGTCTATGTCAATGTCATGAATTTTAACAAGAAGTCCTTAATAATGATAGAAAATCGAACAAAAATTACTCGATCTTTTAAAAGAGAACCAAATCAACCTGTAACTCCCGGTAACACAGAGCTGGTATGTTCGAGCGTTGAAGCAGGCCGATTGATTTGGGAGCTGCGATTGAATTCAAAACGCCAGCGGTCAGTAACAGTTTGAAAAAGGTCTTATATTGATTTGAAAATATTTGAATTACACTCATTTTTGCCTATATTTCCTTAAAATTAACAAAATTATGATTGAATCATCCTGTACACAACGATAGGATTGATAAAAAATATGATTTACATTTTGTATGAACTAAATAGAGCATATTTTTATTGCAATTGTGTGCATTCAACCTACCTAATAACTTGATATAAAGCCAAAGTAAGTAAAGTTTAGTTTCAAAAGACGTGTGTATTCTTGTCCACGACCTACACCTCACGTCTTGGTCGCAATTGACCCATATTTCGGGTTTTTTGTGCTACGCGAAGAAGAAATTCTCTGTTAGGATGAAACCTGGCAGGAAAACGCTGTGCATACACTCGAGTAGCTAAGTTTGATATTTTAGAATCTCATATTTTTTCTTGCTCAGTTCAGCCAATACTAATTTAATATGCTAATATCCAATGAAACCAAATAATAATAATCAAATAATTATATTAAAAATTGCAAGTAACGCGGTCCATTCTAGTCCACTCCGGCCCATACGTTGACAACAAATCGCCTCTAAAAGCTAAACCGACGCCGACGACTAGCGCGTGGATTTTCGCCCGAACTCCCTTTTCAGACTACCAACGACCGCTAGCGGCAGTTCAACTCAGTGTCAGCCTGACGCAACGTTGTCAAATTTAAATATTTTCCTAGTACTTGTAGTAATGTTAAAATATGTAATGAATGTTATATGTTATTTTGTTTAAGTAACGGCGGAATACCTCGAAGCTCGTTCGAACCTGTTTTCCTATGGCGCTGAAAACTCGCCGTCGAACTGCATGTCTACACAGATGTGATCTAGAGTAGTTTATAATAATTTAATGTAGTATTTACCTAAATTGTATTCAAGTAATTCAAGTTGGCTGAAACTGAATTCCACAAAATTTCCTACCCAAACAATCAATAGTAAAAGACCGCGGTCGTCCACTGCTGAACAAAGCCGTGAAAAAAATTATAAAAATACATTTTAATAGACATATTTTAAGAAGTAATTGGATTTGTGGCTGTTTTGAGAAAACATGATTTTTTTTCCGTGTGCGTGTGTGTGTTATTCAGTACCTACTTAGACCAGGAGATAAACGGGAGTAAAAGATTTGATTCTAATCTATATACAAGGTGGTCCATTTTCAAATGCGGAAACTTTAGAGGCAGACAGATAACCACAAAATAATATCAGTTTGTATTATAAACTATATCCGAAAAATGGTTCGTTACAAAGATACAGGGTGTCAAAATTTTTATCAAAAGTTCCAAATTTATTAATTTATTTAAAATTGCTTTAGATATTTAAATGATATTTGAAAGCTTTGGATAGATAAACTAGATATATATTTTTACGTAAAAAAAATGATTTTTCTTGCACCAGTGGAGTGCGTACCGACAGATCTTCGGGAAATTTTAATAAAAAAAATGGTACGCCAATGTTTTTTTTAATACAAATACTATTTCTAGAATCCTTGTTCAATTTACAACAGAAAAAGGCTCCTTACTTTTTTTCGTTTGATACACCGTTTGTCAGTAACAAATTAAAACTCTTTAAGCAACTGGAATTCAAACAAATTTTACTCTGTCGTAGTAGGCCATGAAACAAAAAAGACTACTACTGTCAGTGTTTTTGCATTTTATAGTGACAGTTAATTGATTTGTGTCAGGTAATTTAATTTCGAGTTATTGTTAACATTGTTATTAGAGTGTTATGCAAGTATTAACCTGAAAAATGCTTTTCTCTAACAACGAACACGCAGATATTCATTTTTCTACAGATTTTGTGATGGAAATGCAGAAGCGGCAGTTCGTGAATATCATAGACGCTATCCAAATAGAAGAGATCCAGATGCTCGCGTTTTCATCAGAAGACATCAGAATTTTCGTAACTTTGGCCTGCGTGTTAATAACGAACGGAACAGAAACCGTCGATATAATATTCAGAATAATTGTATACTACGTACTTTTGATAACAATCCGAGGCTGAGCTCTCGGAAGGCACCTCAGCACCTTCACATTTCTAAGTCTAAGATATTGCGAACACTACACGATGACCACAGACATGCATATCACCTACAGCATGTTCAGGATTTGCACCCTGGTGATGCTGAAAAAGAATAGTGGTTTTTAAACTCGACGGAAGAAAATCCTGACTTTTTACATAAGATTCTTTGGACGGGCGAGTCCTCTTTTACCAGACGTGGAGTAACAAATTTCCATAATATCCATATTTGGGCACATCAGAATCCCCGAGAAATTCGGCCAAGATCATTTCAAAATGAATTTTCCGTAAATGTTTGGTTAGACGTTATTGATAATAATGTTTGTGGTCCACATTTCCTACCCCCAAGGTTGAACTCGGAACTGTTTACGGAGTCTCTTAACAATAATCTGCAGGACTACCTAGAGGATTTACCCATTAAATTAAAGTATGAGAGTTGGATACAACTGGATGGATCTCCCCCGCATTTTGGAATAGCTAGGGAGTAATTACATGAATGACGTGATTAATGGTATTGGACCAGCGGTCTGACCACCCAGGTCACCGGATCTTAATCCGCTAGACTTTTACGTTTGGGGCACTATTAAAGATAACGCTAATCCCGTATTAACTAACGATGATTTAATTTTATGAATTCAGCAAGTCTGAAATGATATGCGACGAAATCCGTATGAAGTATCTGCTGCAATAAATGCCTTAGTGAGAAGATGTCGAAATTGTATTGAGGTGAGTGGACTACATTTCGAGCATTTTTTGTGATTTTAATCTTAATTTTCTCTCTTTTTGTTATTGTTGTTGAAAGCCACTAATTAAATTTCTCATTTTCGTTTTTGTTTACTTAATTATTTTTCGGAAATCATTAGGTAATTTATTTTTTTACTGGCAAACGGTGTGTCAAACGAAAAAAAGTAAGGAGCCTTTTTCTGTTGTAACTTGAACAAGGATTCTAGAAATAGTTTTTGTTTCTAAAAAAACATTGGCGTATCATTTTTTTCATTAAAATTTCCCGAAGATCTGTCTGTACGCACGCCACTGGTGGAAGAAAAATAATATTTTTTACTTAAAAATATGTATCTAGATTACCTATTCAAAGGTTTCAAATATCATTTAAATATCTAAAGCAATTTTAAATATATTAATAAATTTGGAACTTTTGATAAAAATTTTGACACCCCGTATCTTTGTAACGAAGCATTTTTCGAATATAGTTTATAATACAAACTGATATTATGTTGTGGTTCTCTGTCTGCCTCTAAAGTTTCCGCTTTCGAAAGTGGACCACCCTGTATATTCACAATCAAATGCGATTTGCATTATGTTGGAATATCAGCGTCCAAGTTCAACTTGATTACGCTTTCAATTTTTAAAGGCACATCAAAAAATATACAAAATGTATACATTTCATATTGCATATTACAAGTTTTCATTAGAGAAACTTGATTACGCTCTCAAGAATATAACGAAAAGGTAACAAAAAGCAGGTTATCCAAAATTATTTACTTTATAAAAATTTTGCGGATCTTTTGAGCTTTAACTACGAGGGCATGTTGAATTCGAAAATTCTGAAAGTTCTGATATTTTTTGCAGGTTAGTGAATTTTACGTTAAGACTTGACAAAACGCTTAATAAATACTTTAAAAATGCATACATTTTTAAAGGTACCTTAAAAATATACAAAATTCATACATTTCATATTGCATATTACATCACTTCCGTACCGAAGGTTAATGAACATGCTTTTATTGTGTATGTAGTCCTGAATGGCAACGCTGTTTCGCTTCAATATAGCGCCAATACTTGAACGCGTCATCAGAAAATTTGTAGCGCTCTGTTACCGATTGTTACCTATGGATTGATTATTTCATCTTTTGAGAGGTCGAGCAAAAAATATTTTTCGAATACATGGTTAAAACATATGACACTATGGAATCACTCTGTATATTTTAAAAGCGATTTATCAACCTGATTCTTTTGTACTGTAATCTTCTATCACACGCCGCAAATTTTGTTGATCTTATTTTATAATTACTTAAATTGAACCATTAACTGGCATTTATTTATCGACTGGTCATCAGTTATTAAAAAAGTAGGTCTTGTATTAATCATAACTGTTTTGTCTGTTTACATTCGATTAACGAAGCTGCCCAAATGTATATTACTGACTCGCATCATTTTTTTTATTTTATTTTTGATATTTATAATAAAAATTTGATATATCTATATCTATGTGAATCACGGCATAAGTATTTACATGTAACTAATATATTGTGTAAGTATTTCGATTGAAATAAAGAAATTTTTTCTTGTAAATGAACATCATAACTTCTCTTTTCTTTTTAATTAACAGGAGGTTCGCTTTCTGATCTAGTATTCATATCCCAAGAACGAAAAATTAGGAAACGTAATAGTATTTCAAATTAATTAAATGTGAAAATAACTATAGCAAAACTAAAAGACAAACTATTGTGACGTCATTCGTTCTACTGCTTTATTTTGTCATCATATTAAAAATATACTACATTTTGAGACTTACCTCATCACTAGTCTCTTCATCTGTTGGGTTCTCTTGGAGGTTTTCTTTAGTGTCATTTGGTTCTAAAAAAAATACGTGAAACATTAAACAAATATATAGACAATCGTAATTTGTCTAATAATAATTAGATATTAGTGAACTGCACGTTATAGGCAATTTATCTTTGACGAGAAACATTCTTATTGAAATAAACGGTCAATGCCAATTCTAAATAACTTTAATATAGGTCAGAATCCAAATTATCAATCAATAACACTATATGTCTCATAAATGTCTACGTACTTATTTAAAACGAAGTGGGAGAGAATAGATATGTATTACCGGACGACGAATGTTTTTAGGTTATTTTGAAATATTGCTCTATTCTTGCAAAATTTCAACGCCTTCTTTTATGCAAAATAATTGTGTCAAGGTATATATCGATAAATCTTTATACTTTGATTATATAGAACATAAGCATTTAGCGATTTAACCGAAAAACAAATAAGAATGCTGTCTCCAAAAATTATGTATCTACTTAATTGTAGTGCGTCTTTATTAAATTTAGAGAAATCCCTAATCCGTTGTCTCTTCTGTCATTTGTTTTTTTTTTAAGAATTTATATTAATATGTTTAATGGCGTGCAGAAATTAGCAAGTAGATTTTACTTTCGGCGTAGTTACTCAGTCTGACATCAACATGTAGGTAATATATGAAGGCTTCAATGTTTCTGTCAACTTTTGGCGCATTGATATTTATATGTGGGGCACGAAGCTGATTAACTGCTACATGCTAACTAAAATAACTTGTCAGGCAAGCTCCGGATCTGTTATTTAATTTCTTATGTAACATGTTGTTTGCTTTATTCACTGCACATTGTGAACAGATTATACTTGTGCACTGATTTTTGTAAATTTGCTATGATCATCATTGGCTTTTTTATATTCATAACTATCGTGGCAACTTCACTTACGATTTGTAAAGTTACTAATGCGCTGTAAAATTTCAATTTAATTAAACAGATAATAGATAGGTATATGGGAAAGTTTGCCGTAGTAATGAATAAGTAGTGAAGAGTTAGTATAGTATATTGTTTTGTTTTGGAAGGAAAAAAGTAGCTGTCATACTGACTTGTAATATAAATTTGTCAAATAAAGAGTTACAAGCAAAATCCTATAGGTATATGCAAAAATTGTGTGTATTTTTACTGTGGAAATTACAGCACACTCGTACATAATATATATCTTTTGTTTTTGTAAAATAGAAATGTAATTATTCATGTGAAAGATATACTTATATACTGTGTAAATTAACTAAATCTCCGTAGAAATCTAATTAATTAAATAAAGCTGTGTAAAAATTATTAGTGAATTCCAAAACATGAGAAATTTCTATAAACATGAATCCGCGTTACCAAGAAACAAAATGTTCTAAGAAGATTTTTTTTTTATTGTCTGAAATATATGTCATGTAAAGTATGGTTGATGGAGAAGACGAAATCACCAGTAATCTAGGTATTATGGTATTTATATATAATTTCATTAGATGCTTACGCGAATTAGCTATGAACGATGTATTTTACCAGTAGGAACAAGAAGAAAAATAACTTTATTTTACGGTTGAATTATTGCCAAGTTCGTCTTCTTACAAACTACTACTGTATAAGTTAGAAGTGTTATTCCACTATCAATATAGAAATTATTAAGGCATGCAAATATATGAGAAAAGTTAGTGAAAGACAAAAATGAATAGGTATATAAAAAATATTTTCAAGTAGATAGTAATATTTTTTTAACATAGCCTCTCATATACCATTTTATAGCACAAGTCAACAGTACACATGCTTGAATTGTGTAGTACCACTTTAATTTCAACTGTACTATAATTATCTATTCTTATATTATATCCATTATTATAACGCACATGATTATATAGACAAGCCGACCATTACTGGATAGGGATACTGTAGGTGCATGCGTTGAAATGTGTTTATCATAAGAGTCTATAAAAATTCGTAATATTGGTAATTTTTAGGAAATTTACAGAACTTTACACAATTTGCTGCTAAAACTAAGTTAAATAAAATTAGAACAATATATTTTGTGAATAACAGGACTATTACACCAATGAATATGTAAATTTCCTTAATATTTAAAAAATTTCCTTAATATTTAAAAAATGTCATAAAATCATTAATAACTGATATGATAAATGTTATGTAAATATAAATAATTTCTTTGAAATTTTACAGATAATTTTTAGAGTGTTTCATTACAGAATATCGTTTCTCCTTATTGAAATCTTTTTTAAAAAAAAAGGTTTATAGCCCCTATACTATTTTTTTTAGTTTAATTGAACAAATAAAGATTAACTGGATAAACCCTTGCGCTAAACGGATCAGTCAAGGGTTGTTATTTTTGAAACTAAGTTTGTCTAACCAAAAAATCTCACACTAAAAAGGCAGATAAGGAAAAAATAACAAAAATCACATCACTATTGCACACTTCCGTATTTTTTGACGGGAAATAGTTCAACAAAAAGAAAATTAAAAGAAACCGTGATTATTTTGTTAAACGGAGATAAGTGTGTGTCAAACTGTAAATGAGAAGTGGTTTCCTGCAGTATCATTTACTGATTTAATGGCTCGTCGCCCAGGGCGAGAGGTCTGCGTTAAGTACCTGCTGCAATGCAGGTCGCTTCCTTTAAGTCGAGCCGCTTAAGCCGATCAGGATGTAAGCGGACCACTTATATCTCACCTGCACTCAGTTTATATGTGAACATACATATGAAAGAACAGTCAGTTCAATTGTCGGTCATCTCACCTATGGCATACTGACGAGGACTAACAAGCCCGAAACCGGTCTATGTCTGGTGGTGTGTCCAACAAGGGTTCTTGGCTGTTCACACAGATACTGCAGGAGTAATTCAATGCCGGTCGGGGCATTAGTCTGCGAAGTAGTTGCTTCCTGCAGTATCATTTACAGATTTAATGGCTCGTCGCCCAGGGCGAGAGGTCTGCGTTAAGTACCTGCTGCAATGTAGGTCGCTTCCTGTAAGTCGAGCCGCTTAGGCCGAGCAGGAACTAAGCAGACCACTTATGTCTTACCTATATCTCATGTGTGTCAAACTGTTCAGTATACAATGATCATTGTTGGCTACAGTTATATCAAGAAGAGGTACCTAAGTAACAATAAAATAAAAATTTAACATCTCTATAAAAGCAGATAAACAAATTTGAAACTGTCAAACTTGACATACCTACTTCTAATACATTTGCTATTTTGAGAATGAAAACAGCGAGTTTTTCGAAACGTCAAAAAAATACGGAAATGCGCGATAGTGATGTGGTTTTTGTTATTTTTTAAATAAACTTAGTTTCAAAAATAACCCTTGACTGATCCGTTTGGCGCAAGGGTTTATTCAATGAATCTTTATTTTCCAGAAGTGTGACAAAATACCCAATTAGAAAAATTAAAATTACGCTACAAATAAATACGCTTCAGAGAATACCCTATACTATTGTCCATTGTTGGCACTGCAAACTTAGCCGAAACTCTCAATAAAAACTATGGCATTCAGCCTTTTAAGATACTTTTGAGCTATCTAACTTCATTTTACGCAACAAGTAGCACATGTCTACATCTAGCGGTCACTGGCTACTCAATGCTGAACCTGAATATTGAAGTGGCTTAATTCTTACGTGCTCAGTCCGCTGCAAATAACATTTTCAAATATTTACTTCATACGTTCTCACCTGGAGGGGAAGAGGGGTAAAATTTACCATAACTTTGCGTTTGCCCTCTAGCACGAAAAGGAAAAAGATGCGGTTTCCGCAATTGATATTTTCTAGAAAAAAAAAGCCCAGCACTCGTCCATCGTTACTACCGTAACCCTCAAAAAACATACCAATTTGAACTACCTTATACATCGCCGTTATTATATAACATAATATACTATTTAATATTTCGTCATAATATTGACTCCAATTTTTGTTGTTTTATATAAGATTTGGTTTACCAATGATGCGTGACGTTTCTAGTTAAGTGTTTTCGTTATTTATGTTGTTTTGATTAAGTTACTACTAAGATGGCCAATTGAAACTAATTTAAACCAGTATTTTACGATTAAAATGGTCAAAGAAGCCGGTACTTTGTAACATTTGGAATAAACAACGTCATGTGAATATGCGAATCCTATTCATTCTAAATACAACTATAGGAATAAAGTTCAAGTTCAACAGTGTATCTAAAAATGAACAGGACAATTTTTATAAATGGTAATTAGCTGTTTTGTTTCAATGAGTTTTGGTTAATTGGCTTTGGTTTTATTAACATGTGTGACACAAGCACTTAGAAACAATTGACATAGTGAATAGCTACTACTATATAAGTGAAATAGAATACAAATTAAAAGTAAACTTCTATTAATTAACTAGACAGTACTTGGAAGAAAACCTATTAAATAATATATATTTTAATTTAAGCAGTGTCACAAATTCCTCGAAATAATTTGTAATTTTAAATCAACTGAAAACAATTATTTATTTCTAAAACTCAATTTTGACCAATCATTAAGTGTATATTGTTATTATTTAAAAAAGTATCTCTGCTTAATGATACTATCAGTGTGTAGATTTCAACATTCTGATTATTTTTTATTGTTCATGATGTTGTTTATAAATTTTTCCTATACTTACATCTATCTTCAATCAATAAATAACTGTATCAAATAATAAATGATGCAATTTGTTCAAGATTTAAATTTTCATTTAAATCTTAATTTACCATTTTTTGTTTGCATAGGATGTTTCCTAATTGCGTGCGGAAAATCCAGGAGCATATGCTGTGGTTAAAATTATTGTAATTTTGTTAAATAAGCATAAAGTGTCTGCACTGAAAAAAAAATGATTTTCAGCAAACAATTTCCATTTATTTACCTAAACATAATTTATTTTCGGGAAACAAATCTTTTTTGACGAGAAAATTTAATTTTATCGAATATTTGTTTAAATGAAGCAAATAGTTATTCCATTTCTACATCTTATGAAGATTTAATTTTAAAAAATAATTTTCAAATAAATATATAAATATTTTTTGATTTTCCTAAACAATGTGTCTAAAAATAACGTTTTGGAATAAAAAAACCGTTTTTTTAGTTGAAATGAATGTGCATTTCGAATCAAATAATGCATTTATTTCATTCAAAAATGCATATTTTTTTAATTTAGGGATGTGGAAAAGAAATTAAGCTTTTAATGCTGTTTGTAAAGTTTTCAAATGAAGTTGTATTAGGTTATAATCTTTTAAAAAATCGTAAATTAAAAAAACTCAATTTTCTAGTATAGTATTGTCGAAAAAAGTATTTGTTTTAAAGAAAAAATTTGATATGTTTTCTATAAACGAAAAATGTATGACGGGTTTGAGAGACAGGGTTAGTCGTCAGTCAGTCAGTTACTCACCACTCACCTTTGGGGTGCTGATGAGAGCTAATAAGCTCGAAACGGGTATATGTTGACTATTTACTATAGATTTTTCAGATGTAATTCTATGCTGGTCGGGGCATTAGCCCGCAGTTGTCTTCTGAGCAATAATTGTTGACGTAAATAAGTAGTTGTTCAAGTGGAAAAAATCTTTGATATACAAATATATATGTTTTATCATAGAATATAATCAAATCAACACCTGAAGTGTATCATTGATAATGGAAACAAATGCTTTCTTTACACAAATTAAATATATTCTTGTTTTTTAAAAAAAATTATTTGGTATTAAGAAATTGTACACATATGTTTATTTGGTCTTATACAAACAAACAATTTATTTCCATGAAACAAATTTTTTTTACAGGCACCAAATTTTCTTTCGGTGTAATAAAAAAATCAATTTCAAATTCATAGCTTCTAAATCCCTTGAGATATTTTTGGAAAATTTAGCATAATATTTTAGTATCTACGTTGGTATAAAATATAAAATTTGCAGTTTTATTAAATGTATTTAATGCATTGAAACAACAAAATCCTACCAACAGTGTTGACGACATCGTGGAAAATTGTTCCAAAATAACAGGGAATGGAAAATCGACTATCTACAGACTTTTAAAGAAAACAAAAAATGAACAAGATACTGTAAATTCCCCAAAATCATCTACAGGGAGGTCAAAAGTCGTTATATATGATTTATTCAAATATGTCATTCGCAAAAAAGTACACTCATTTTATTTTAAAAAAGAAGTACCAACGCTAAACAAAATTTTAAGTGAACTTTCAGAGGACAACGATTTGCCAAAAATCAGTAGAAGCAAATTATGGGCCGTCTTACGAAAGTTGAATTTTTGCTGGGAAAAGCAGAATAGGAAGTCAGTTCTTATCGATAAAGATGAAGTTATTTGTTGACGAAGATCCCACTTAAGATCAATTAGAAAATTCCGTGACGAAGGGAGAAATATTTATTATCTAGACGAAACTTGGGTCAACGTCAAAAGTATGGCAAGATAAAAATGTAAAAAGTTTTCGACAAGCATTTTTGGATGGACTTTCAACAGGCTTCAGGTAAAGGGCGAAGATTAATAGTGACACATATAGGTAGTGCCAGTGGTTTTGTAGATGGCGGTTTACTTTTATTTGAATATAAAAATACAGGTGACTGTCACGAAGACATGAACGCAGATGTTTTCGAAGAGTATTTTACACAGATGTTGAATCTTATTCCTCCGGGGTCTGTAGTTGTCATGGATAATGCCAGTTACCATTCACGGCAGACCGAGCGGACGCCTACGACTGCTTGGAGGAAAGCCGATATAATTCAATGGTTATCCGGAAAAAACATTTCTTTTGAAACAAATATAATGAAAAAGGAACTTTTGACACTTATCAGTCTTAATAAAGATCAGAAAAAATATGTTATCGATGAAATGGCAACAAATCGCCAAATAACGGTACCACCTTATCACTGTGAACTTAACCCAATCGAATTAGTCTGGGCGCAGGTAAAAGGAGATGTAGCGCGAAATAATACGACGTTTAAATTAAGTGACGTGAAAATTTTGTTAAAAAATTCCTTGGAACGAGTAACTGCAGATAACTGGCAAAGATGTATACATCATGTACAAAAAGAAGAGGAGAAAATGTGGGAAATCAATAATTGAATTGACGTTACTGTGGAACCTATCGTTATCAATCTAGGAGACGAAGATAATTCATCAGAATATTCAGAGGATGAATTTTAATATATCTACTTTTTTATTTTCTTTATTGTACATTTATACAACACTACATTTACTCACCATAATTTTAATTTTCAAAATACATATATTTTTGTGTGGAATAAAAGTCTATTCAATAAATTTAAATAAATATTTTAATAATAATATTGAATTATTTGAATTACTAAAAACTCTCTTAACCCGGTTATGATGTTTAAAGTACCCTCATGTTTTGAAATGCTGTTTTTATATTGTTTACTTATAAGAGAAATGGACCGAGAAATTGAAGCGGCATAGACAAACACCAATTGTCGGAGATTAAATTTTACCTACCTGCTACAATTTAGTATAACCCGGCCACACAAAGTTTTTTTAAAAGTACAACTCATCTATATCGATAATACATAATATAAGAATATTGAATATAAGCACCAGTACTACATTTATTTACGACTTGCATACATAATAAGCTTTTATTACTATCTTTTATTTCTAAAGAGACTATAAGTATATGTTTTTTCTTGTGAAAAAAGTCATAATAGTACCAATAACACCGCTCCTGGTACTTTACATAACATGGCAAATTTATAATATTTAAAACTTATTTTTTTATCAGCTTTGGACATCCTATATCTCGGAAACGACGCCCTTGGAACCCTATATTTATTTAACAAAATTACCTTAATTTTAATCATAGAAAACGCCCCTGGATTTCCTGCACGCAATTATGAAATATTCTTATTTAATGATTTCTTCGTGAGTTTTCCGTTAAATATAATCAGTCAGATACCTATAGCGAGTCATCCGCCAACCATCCGCCATTCCGATACACAAAATAACTCCTTATTTCTATTTCCTTTTACAAATGACGAAATGTCGACTTTATTAAAAAACAAACTGAAAAATAAGCGGTCATCGGGAGGAGACAATGTTCCTTATTAAGAGAATTATACCATTTATTATTTTTCCTCTTACATACCTTGTAAACTTGTCGTTTGAAACGGATGAATTTCCTGAAATTTTAAAATCAGGTAGGGTTGTTCCTGTTTTCAAGAAGGGCGATCCAATGTGTTTAGAAAACTATAGACCAGTGTCAGTTTCCTGCGGATTTTCAAGAGTTTTTGAGTATTGCTATCTCGAGCGTTTGTTTCGTAATCAGCATGGATTTCGTACGGGCAGGTCTACGACCACAGCCATAAACTCATTATATGAAAAAATTATATATTTCTTGGAAGAGGGTGAATGTCCTGTTGGGATATTTTGCGATCTCAGCAGGGCATTCGATTGTGTTAATCACAAAATTTTAATATCAAAATTATATGGGTGTGGTATTCGTGGACGCGCTTTAAATTGGATCGTCACTTTTATTGAAAATAGGAAGCAATTTGTTACTGTGAACTACAGCGATCGGAATGGTGGTTATCGACATAGTTCAGAGAGTATACCCGTAACATTGGGTGTCCCACAGGGATCTGTTTTAGGACCTGTATTGTTCTTATTATATACCAACGATATTGATACTCTTTCGACTAATACTCATTTTACGATGTATGCGGATGATACGTCTTTAGTGATATCTAATAAATCAAATCAAATTTTAAAATATGAATGTGATGCTCTACTGAATAACTTATGTAGCTGGTGTGCTGAGAATTCGTTACTTTTCAATATTGATAAAACTCAAGTACTTCGATTCTGTACTGCCCAAAAAAAGAATTGCGACATCTTTGATTTACAAATCAATAGTACTCCTCTGTCTACTGACACTAAATGCGTAAAATTTTTGGGGCTAAATTTGGACGCCAACCTTAATTGGAAGGATAATTGTATATCTATCATTTCCAAGTTGTCCTCTATTGCATACTTGTTTAGAAATATCAGAACAGTTCTTAACAGTGATCAACTTCTTTGGTTATATTATGCTCAAGTGGAATCTCGACTGAGATACGGTGTTTGTTTCTGGGGTGGCTCCACTCTTTCCATTGATGTTTTTGTTGCACAAAAACGAATTTTAAGATGTATGTTTGGTGTCTCTCGTTCCTATTCTTGTAGGAACATATTTAGAGAATTTAGATTGCTTACTTTGCCAAGTATTTATATTTTTGAAATATGTATGTATGTTTTTAAAAACAAAGATAAATTTATGAAAAATGATATATATCACTGCGTAAATACCAGACAAAAACATAATTTCCATGTGCCTTATGCCAGACTAAATGTTACTATGCGTTCGCCAAATTTTATAGGACCCAAAATATTTAATTGTTTACCTGACGAAGTAAGAAATATAAATAGTGAATTTTTATTTAAGATTAGATTGAAGCAATATTTAGTGGACCGATGTTTGTACTCCACATCAGAATATTCTCCATGTTCTTTGTAATTTGTATTCGTGTTTGTTTGACTGTGTTTGACTATTCCTATACATGTACTTCGTGTCTATGAGAAAAATACAAAAAAAAAAATTCTTATTTTTAAATGGCGATTGCTGCTTTTTTTCGATATATTTTTTTATATAACAGAGTGTTCATTTAAAAATCCCTGCTCCCAAAGTGATTAAGAGTAGGTAAGCAACTAATCTGCTGCGCTACTTTCAATTAATCAGACTGTAAACAGAAATCTTTACCTGAACATATTTTTTAAATCTTTTATGAAATGTGAAATAATTGCCTCTTTCTCTTCGAACATTTAAGTGCAAATTTAAATGCCATTTTATCTTCAACGCTGTTACTTGATCTCAAGATCCAATAGTTGTTGAGCATTATTAATTGTTTTTTAAGTTAATATGTGAGGTTGTATTTGTGATCGAACGCCTTAATCTTAAAACAATTCAATATGTCGTCTAAAGGACGTGCTATTTAATCTTATATAAATTATGAAAATTTATGGATTCATAACTATTCTAGAGTTTCCAAAATAGCTTTATTGAGACATAAATCTTACTTGATCTCGCCCCCCCCTACTTTTTCGTATACAATTTAAGATGCAACAAAATTGAATCGTAATTGCATGAAACAATTTCATACTTTATACAAAAACACACATTTCGGATTGCCCTAACAATGATTTAGATCAATAAAAAAGCTCCAGAGCAGTTCGCTCAAAATGCTTGTAAAAACGTTGTGTAGAGCATTTAATGAGTTATAAGTATTATTATTATTATTTAACTTAATTCAGTTATAGATTCAGAAAACTTAGCTTCCAATATCTGACAGATTAGTGACTATCGTAAATTCTATACTGCTAGTAAATATAACATGAGCAAACTAACTTTGCTTTATACAACAATAAACCAATTCTCATCATTGGTACAACCAAGAGAGGTTGAACTGGGGTTCAACTTATTTGAGGAAACAAACAACCACTACACCCTATCCTCCACGGTCTTAGAGTCCAAATAGAAGCACAGAACAATCTACATTGTGTGTCTTACCAGAATTGAATCCTGGTTGCGCCAATGATTCTCATAAGTGAATTGATGATTTAATTCTAATTTTTATAAATAGTAGCCCTAGCAAAATAACTAATTATTACCTTATTTTCAACTACTAGTTGAAGACAAAATAAGTTTTTGCAATTTCGTAATACATATGTAAACATGTACCTATTGTAATAATTTAAAAAATCCCTGGATATTGAAGGCAGATTTCAAGGCGTAATTAAGTAAATTATAACTTCGTCTTATGCGTTATTGGAACGTTAACATTTGAAAACACAGAAAAGGTAAATAATTTGTAATTTCGAACCATACAAATTGATATATATTTCATTTTACTTGGAAGTCATTATATTACTCTTGGGTAACAAATTTTTGCCTAAAATGTTAGTATTATAAGATTTTGTAACATTGAAGACTATTTTTATGGCGGACAGTAATAAATTCCGATTAATTTAGGTTTATTTGACTTGTGCAGTAGTCTATTACGCTTAAATGTTAGTTGGGAAAACCTCTGTTGACCTATTTCTTACTATCATAACTCTCTTGTACCTTTAATGAATTTTGGGTTTTGTCTTATGGCCTAGACCATTATAATGAAGATCACTATGATTAAAGCTAAGGTAATACCTAACATCTTCTATAACCACCGGCATTTGCTTGTTATTTATCCAACCTGAGTTTTCCCATTACAAAGAAACTGTGAGCGATGCGCAGTAAAGGAAGTCACCATATCTGCGGCGTCTTCCAAAAGGTAGATGATGTATCTCATTCCGTACCTGGAGATTATTCAACACTACTATTTCTTGAATGTTAGTCATGCAACCATATTCACTAGAGTTTTTACTGCTAAGCCATATCAAGTATTCACTTCCTAGACTGTTAAACAATTTTATTTCACAGTTGGGACTCTTTTGGATATAAAAAATATAAGTGGTAGTGTTTCTTACTTGAACAGTGTGAATGTAGATCCTGTTTAGCTTACTCAGTTCATCTAGATAAAATTAAGTACGCGAAGTCATGGGATTCTTCTGTTCTGTTCTGTGAGGGCAGTACTGATTCTGTTATTGAAGTTACTGTTTTTTTCTGAAGTTACGGAATTAGAGCAAAATTCTACATCTGAGTAGTTATGTTAAGTAAAAGGTATATCACCATTGTGAAAGTATTGATCGATACTTTTGACATAGAAATTCTTAAGCCATACGAAATTGCATCGCTAAGGGTTACCTTCCATATTTAATATCAGATGTCCCATTCATTTTATTAAAATATCAATCAGGAGACGTCTTCATTACATTGTTTTTTTAAATTTAGGAGTAGAAGAGAGTTGCCTATATAAAAAAAAACGTTGCCAGAATGCAATATATTCTTACGTAGATTACATTCCAAAGGTTTCGTCATTTATATATATATAAACTTGTTACCATGTGTTAAAATAATAGTAGTATTTTATGTAATACCCTGTATTTTGTTTCTACAAACATCTTATCTCGGATCACATATTATCGTTTACATAGAAGTGCCAATTTACCTTTACAATTTATTTCTCTTTATTAAAACTAGGAACTATGAAAGGCGTTTCTTACGGAAATTTAGGCTTGTTGTTGAAAAAACATTTGTTTTAAACCTTGCCGTCCTTTTGCAATTAATTTTTATTGATACTAGTGTAGTCCTAAAGAAACAGTCAAAATAATTATGGTGGTAAGGTTATACCAGGTTTTTGTTAACTAGCCTAAATTGTCGTAAAAAATCCAGTTCAAAATTAGTTTATGGAAACCCTTTATCACTTTATTTGTTCATTTCACAAATTTCCGTAAAATTATACCATCTGACTCATTACTTCACAGCTGCCAAACATTTTGGCCAGGGCAGTACTAGGATTTATTTTTGCACTTCAAAATTTAAGTTCAATTTTCTTGTAGAAACGTGAATATAGAACTTTTTGGTATGACTTTTTTCTTTCCAATATTCACAGAAATATGTATTTTATTTATTCTACATTAAAGACACCACATCCTGTATAATCATATATTTGAACCTGTCGAAAAACTCATGGTCTTATATAGCTTTTCTCTACGTTCCATAGTTTATAAGAATCAAAAGAAAAAATAAAACACTAGAATTTTCACACCATTGCGTTGTTGTAATAAAAGCTACGATTAATTAACTGGAATTTTAATATAAACATGATAATGATTTATTGCTACTGCTCTCGAGTCCTCCACTAGGGCAACAGGTCTGCAAACAGTCTATTCTCATAATTAAAATTGGTCTGAGGCAGATGTTTGCAATGTTATCAAACAAAAATGAATGTGCTACAAATCTAATATTAATGAGCGGTTCAACTAAACCGCCAGTCATGCTCTACTCATATTGTACAATTCTCCAGCATTCAATTAATTAACGTCTGCTACATATTAATAGATTTGATAAGATTACTGAAACAGCTGCATTAATTCAGGATCTATATAATTACTGATAGCGTACAATACGGTTGTATGGTGGCTAATTACACATGTTTTAAAAAATGGACTTTAAACATAACAATTGAATTCATTGAATCATATCTAGAGTCTCAGTCAATGGTTCCTCTTACACTTTGGAAAGAAAATAAGACTATTTAGGTAAGTACGAAGTAAAGAACTGACAGAACAATGGAGAATTGCATAATGCAAAATACGTGCGGAAAAAAATGTATTATTTTAATCAAAATAGTAAGCCTAAAAATGGTATTTCAAATTTATGTCTGGCCACGCCCCCAGAAAACGGTCGCCGTCACAGCGAAGACATATGACGTCAGCCGACGTTCGCACGTGTATACCTAATACAGCATTTTCCGACAACGCAGTACATACGTTTAGAAGAGTTAATTTGTCATTTTGGATATTATTAAGTGTTACTAACTGTATTAAATGGATATTGGTATTGAATAATGTTGCAAAATAGACTCGTAAAATGAGTACAGAAAGTGCATCGCACCTGGCAAATGGAAGAAGTATTGCAATCTTCCATTATGTACGCATACAGAGTCTAATACATGTACATATAAATTATTATTTTTACATGAAACACCCCCTCTAAAATCGGCTCAGCAATTGACTGTTTCATTTTCCTCAACTATCTTCGAAACACCCTGTATAAGTAGGTAGGTTCATCAAAAAAATTAAAATGTAAAGTCAATTAAATTTTTCTATAAAGCTACTAGAATGTGCGTGCGTTTTAAAAATCAATGGTAAAGCCATATGAGAAACTAAATAATTTAGTCATATGGGTAAAGCAAACTTGCTCTTACTATACGAGATGTAGAATATTATTTGAGGCATTTATGCTATCTGACTTCACTACATTATTTGTTTTATTATGAATATAATCATAACAAACAAAAGTAATAAATAATAAAATAAAGTAATAAAGTATTTTAATTATTACTAAATTAATTAAAAAAAATGTTAAATACTATTATGCATTGCCTTTATTTATTATTTATCAAATTAAGACAAGTAGCTTAATGTGAAATTAGATGACATAATTTTATATATATATAGCACAAGTAAAATTCTCTATCTAGACGTAATCAACAACATTATCGCTGTAATTTTCACGAACGAAAAAATCTATGTTGTAAACACAGAAATAAGTTACATTTAACAATGCCGTAAGTTCACCAGATCACCATTAATAATTATGGTAATGTTAAAAATAAAGTATTGACACCTGTTTGTTTGTTGAATTCGAACCAATAAAGTTCATAAGCATATAATTAAATAAATCTACTCAAATCCTGGCAAATTGTCCGATTGCTTTCACAAAACTGTTATCGTGGAATTTGCACAGCATAACCTACATAGTATTTACACTATCTGTGACTCAAAAACACAAACGCCTGTTTACGTCGTCAACACCGTAACACTGCATCTTATGTACAGAAATATAAACCGCGCTGAACGTCATGTGACGTCACACCAATGCGTTTTCCGCCAATGTTAATATTTTAATTATTATTACCTTTCCATATGTTTGAAAGATTACCCTGGAATACATTTCAAACCAATAGAAAATTCATCCAACTTCCCCATTGAAAAACTAGGTAAATATGTATTTAACTTAAACGCATCAAGAACCTTTGAGGAAACATGGTAAATGACATGATCAACTATACAGTATGCGCCAAAAGTATGGAATAAATTCAATAAAAACGAAACAATTATTTTTTGGGAAAAATCCTCGAATAGGTCGATTTTTAATTTAAAAATACATATTTTAGCATAAAATGCGATTTTCAAATGTCATTTGTTTTCAAGTAATGACGTCATCGATTTTTTTTTAAATAGCAACACTATATTTTTTTCCTTGATTCTGAAAGATCGTTTAATTCTCTATCAGACAGTACTAAAATTTTGCCCTCTTACATAGGAAAGTTTTCGAGTAAATGACGATTGAATGTTAGAAAACGTAAATCAATTAAAATAAAGCAAAAACGTTATCAAGTTTAGTTTTTCGAATGCCATAGTTCTTTTATGGATCACGTAGGTGAAAATCTTTGTAAAGTGTCATTGTCACACCGACTTTCTAATAAGTATTGTAAGCGACATAGAAATTATGATTCAATTTAAAGTATTATGGCACATTTAACTGTTACTCAAAGAATTGAAATTTTAATTCTTATCGGATGCGGGAATATGACTAGAACTCAGCAGGAAGTTTGCGATTTATTTAATGAAAAATATCCAGATCGCCCTATCAGCCAATCAACAGTCAGTAAGGTAGAGTCTAAATTTAGAGAAACTGGCAATGTTGTAAATATTCCAAAACCTGGACGTCCAAGCATTAATGAAAATCAGAAACAGAACATTTTGATAAGTATGATGGATAATCCTCATAGTTCTTCACGATTGGTTGTATTAAACAACGACACTCGTCAGAGCACAGTGCTACGTATCTTGAGGAAGGAAAAATATCATCCCTACAAAATTCAAATTGTGCAGGAACTCAATGAAGATGATCCCCATCGCCGCTTACACTTTTGCGAAATTCTAATGGATTTATGTCAAGGAAATAAAAATTTACACCAGCAAATACTTTTTCAGACGAGGCCACATTTTGTCTGAATGGTACAGTAAACCGTCAAACTTGCAGATATTGGAGTCGGGAAAATCCTCATTGGATAGCAGAGGCGCATACCCAACACCCTCAGAAATTAAATGTGTGGGCTGGAATAATTGACGACAGAATAGTAGGGCCTTTCTTCTTTGAAGGAACCCTTACAGGGCAAAGATATTTAGAGTTTCTAGAAAATGACCTTGTTCCAGCCCTTGCAGTATTTTTTCCTAACGATAATGACCCTGACATTCCTGACGATACCATATGGTTTCAGCAAGACGGTGCACCTCCGCACTATGCGCGCCCTGTACGAGATTTTTTGGACAACTGTTTTCCTGGGAGGTGGATCAGCAGACGCGGACCGATAGAATGGCCTGCAAGATCGCCAGATCTTACACCTCTTGACTATTTTTTATGGGGATACTTGAAGTCAAAAGTGTACATTAATAAACCACGTAATTTAAAATCGCATTCCGGACGAAATACGCAGAGTTACCCCAGAAATCATTCATAATGTGCAAGAAGAATTTCTTCACAGACTTGCGCATTGTCCAGAAGTTGGTGGATGGCAATTCGAAGATTTAATTTAAGTATAAAATTTAATCAATTGTATTTTATTTTACATACCTCAGAATTGTTACTTTTTTATGGATAAAATTTACGTTTTCTAACATTCAATCGTCATTTACTCGAAATCTTTCGTATGTAAGAGGGCAAAATTTTAGTACTGTCTGATAGAGAATTAAACAATCTTTCAGAATCAAGGAAAAAAATATGGTGTTGCCATTTAAAAAAAAATCGATGACGTCATTACTCGAAAACAAATGACATTTGAAAATCGCATTTTACACTAAAATATGTATTTTTTAAATTAAAAATCGACCTGTTCGAGGATTTTTCCCAAAAAATAATTGTTTCGTTTTTATTGAATTTATTCCATACTTTTGGCGCATATTGTATGTAAATGACTTTAGCGCACCATGTTTTTAATTGTCTATCTTTGCTATCAAATACTTATTTATACTTGCTAAGAGTATTTCTGCAATCATAAATATTATGCGACCTTCCTTTTATTTATGTCATTTTTTATCTGCTACATAAAGTCATTCGTAATTCAAAAGGTTAGATAATATAGATAATGTTTGTAAGGTCAGTAATATAGTTCTAGTGTCTATCAATTACTTATTAAAGACATGCGGTCCTAATAAACATTTTGAATTGGAAACACGGAATTCCAGGAAACAACTACTCTGGGGACTAATGCTCCGACCAGCATTGAATTACATCTGAAAAACCTATAGCAAACAGTTAAAGTCACTCGTCAGCAACCCACCAGACATATACGGTACGGATATCTCTCATCAGTATGCCTAGCTGTTTTAAGACTGTCTAAGCCCGACAGAAGGAACCATGCGTACGCGGTGTAGGCAAGCTACATCTACACAGAGCCAGATGTGTATAAGGCACTGTAACTACATCTAGCGGCCATTCGCTACTTTATGCCGGACTGAAAAGCCACAGACATGAAGCGTTCTACATCGCAGTATACCAAGCTATCGAGCTCTATCTGTTTTGAATTCACTATCCGCTTTAGAGATACTTAAATAGTAAAATATGACATTTACACAAAAATATGTGTAAAAATAAGAAATTAATATTTGACAATAGGGAGTAACAAAACTATTACTGCAACTGAAGACACACTCTTCACCTTTTCACAAATATATAATTGTGTAATTATATGTTTTTTTTTCATTTATATAGTTCACAGCTTTTTTAAATACTTTGGCACCCGTATTTTTTGACCTATATTAGTTTTCGAAATAATAGAGATCTTATTGCTTGTCAATATTTCTCATAGATATTCATCTACAGCGACCACAGAATCTTTAGTTATAAAGATTAAGCATAATTTTACCATTAGCTGGTACATAGCTAGATAATTGGGCAAATAATACATTGTATTAATATTTGGTTTGATTTTGACCTATAACACTGCTAATACTCTACACTAACAACAGGGGCTCCGACTACGTGGGTGCTCCGGGGCCTGAGTACCCATAGAAAAATTTGTGTGGGTGCACAGCACTCACAGAAAAAATAATGGGGATATGGTAAATGGTATGTTAGAAATCCAGGAAGAAAATAATTAATATATTTTTTATTTTTTTTTATATTTCTTTGGAATAATGTTCTACTTCCAGTTTTATTAGAAATAATATATATATATTTTTTAAAATATACAAATAGTGCGTAGTGCGCGGAATCTGAAATTATTTTATTGTTGCCTAGAACTGTACCCAATACACCGTTGGCACTACCAATAATAAAGTAGCATTTTTGACGAAAAATATAAATGTTTAAAAATTATATAGTGTACTTTTCACCTAAGCAAATAACGAGGCAAATAACAGTTTTAAATGCGCTCGGTGAGCACCCACTAAGAATTTGGTAAGTCGGCGCCTCTGACTGACAAATAACAGTTTAAATTGGAACACTAAGCTTTACCTTTACCACGAACAAGTTCAAATGAAGCTGTATAATCCTTCCGTTTGGTCTTCGCGTGGGACATTTTGTAGTAATGACACTAATAATGACAGAACACGACTGAAAGTTTACTTATGTTCACGTATCACTAGAGGAATCTAAATCATTGTGTTATCTTATTTTCAAAGAAGATACCAAAATTAATAGCAACAACAAAAATGCCAGAAATTCGCAACTTGTGAAATTACGTTTTGATACTCTAGTTAAAAACTGCTTCAGTTCGTATGCTCTTTTAAATTTAAGTGGTATTGAAAAATGCAAGTCAGATTTTGCAGGGTATTGGTGTCCTCAATTAACTTATCTTTTAATGTATTTTCAATGCCGTACAAATTATCTACACAGTTTGATTTTTATAGTAGATTCAGATACATTTCCGATAAAGATGATTTTCGATAGTGATATTAGTCACCAAATACGAATTTACAATAAACATCTAAGTCATCCTTCATTCTTCTTATAAAAGGTTTCATCATGAAAAAAG
This sequence comes from Monochamus alternatus, assembly GCA_037114965.1. NCBI lineage: Eukaryota > Metazoa > Arthropoda > Insecta > Coleoptera > Cerambycidae > Monochamus > Monochamus alternatus. The sequence continues at coordinate 115,467,517 of CM073426.1, forward strand.
TAAAAAATAATATAAATTAATAAATACACGTTCTACCAAAAGGCTTCAATAAATAAATAACAAAAAGTAAATTTTTAATTTAAGTCTGATCCAGTTTTGTAAAACACTAAAATATGTCTCATAAGAGTTTGCTTTAAAAATATATTTTTTTTTACCAGATTCCATAAATATTTTGAAAAATAATAAGAAAAAGTAACCCCGTTTGGGAGTCGAACCACCGACTTAGGGTTTAATAAGTTGGCGCGCCACGGACTGAGCCAAAGGGACATTTGTTACAGTAGTGCTTATTTGTCTGTTTTCGTGTGGGGTTCTCCATAAACGTAAACAAAACTTTTGTGGTTGATATTAAGATTTAAAGCCGAAGAACATTGATAGGTCTCGGACGGCACAATGGCGATCTTTCGTTGTCCACACAATCCGGAAAATGTCCCCGAAAACAAAATACCGTTTGATTAATTTTGACTTTGTCTGACGTTTGTCGATTTTCTTCAAAGCAGGAACGTAATTTCGTTTCATTCGGGCAACGTTGAGACCACAGTATACTAAACTAGGAAACGACTAGGTCGACTAGTAGTGTAGTTTTATTTTATATTTTGTAGTACTTTTGCCTATATGTCAAGATGTATACTTTTACCTTATTTTGTTAGCAGATTATCAAATTTAAGCCCAGTGTAATTTTTATATTTTTACTCATTTTTTTTTTAGGAAAGACGAAATGAAATTAAAACGTATAATTAGGTACAATTTATTTTGAGGTTTACAAAATATATATATATAGGTAACATAATCAAAAACCCCCGTTGCTCTATTAGGTGTATGGAGTGGTTTCTTTCATCCATGTACGAAAGCAGTCTCTTTCCTATTTGGAGTTAAATCCTTTGCCTCCTTTCATGTTTTAATTCTTCTTTAAGATTTTCTCAATTAAGCTATCACGTCTAACTTGGTCTCCCATATATAAAACTGTTTACAGGCCATTTACGCCCAGAGCTGCGTTATGCGTTAGTTTTTTACAACACATTTATTTCCTCCCATTGTTTATTTATTATTTACTGGGTACAGTTCCACTAATAAATAATCACTAATATAAAAACACAAATAACTAAACACTCAACACGACATACAAAGCAGGAATATAAGTACAATAACGATAACGAGTGAATAACCATGTAATAATGTCAAAAATTAAAAAACCTAACTGACACACAGAAATTATAGCAATAACTGTCAGTCGCCAACAAGATGGCGGATTTTTGGAAGACGCGGGAAAGCTGAGTTTCCCTACTGATTGCTTAGTATACTGTGGTTGAGAATATCGTTCCATATATCAAATTAAAGCTCTTTTTACATTAAAGAAAATCGGGTAAATAAATTTTCAAAGATGACCATTTTGTAAAAATAATATGTTTTTTGAAATTAAATGGTTTGGTTGAAAATAATATCTTACTAAAGAATAATGGACATATAGCGCACCCTGTATCCTGGGTTGGACCCACAGAACATTGCAAGCCTCTTTTTAAAAAATTTAAAATCAAGCCATTGCCCTCTCTCTATACATATAGGGCAATCCAACGAACTGTCAAATAACTTTAAAAATGGCGGCTGTAGGACAAACAACTCGACATATGACAAGCAGAAATTTGTGATTTTGTGTAGAACTGTGTGTGTGTTTGGCTCATTATATTTTATACCTATTTCGGAATACCAAGGATAATTCAGACTATCAAAATGGTTTTGTTTTGTTGTGTTATGAATTGTTGGAGTAGAGGACAGCGAGAAGATCAAGTTAGATTTTTTAGGATTCCTGCTGCATTGAATTATAGACATAGAACTGATTTCAATGAACTCTCTCATATAAAACGGCAAAAGTGGCTTTGTGCAATACCTAACTCAAGAAAAAATAAATAAATACAGTGTCGTTTGTTCAAAACATTTTGTATCGAGTTAGTTAATAAAAAGTTATATACAACAATTTAAAAGCATATATTTCAGGTAAACCGGCTGCTTTAACAGATAACTTACATCTTGATTGGATTCTTACATTGCATTTGGGTTAGCAAATTACCACTGCAACGTTGTCAGAGACCAAGATGGGTAGATATAAACAAAAATGTAGTGTTGTGCTAATGTTTTCTGCAGTTTTAAATATCTGCAATATTTATATGTAAAAGTAATATATACCTACCTATGCAGGCCCCTATTTTCCATTGGGCACTGGGCAGGGCCCTGCGATTAGTGGGACCCCCTAGTTCCTGCCAGATCAGCAACTCTTTCATATCTCATATTAGAAAGTGTAATATGAGCTTATTTTTCATACATTTTCATTATAATAAGAAAAAGTGGGTTTATATTTTAGGTAAAACGTTCTAGTTGCTGAATATTCGTAAAATTATTATTATTCTCAGTATTCACTGCACTTCGGTATATCTACAATTTTTTTCTTTCAAATGGGCCGAGGCAAGAAATAGTTGACTAATCAAAAATGAACTTGGTGCATTAAATTTAGATTTTCCCTGCTGCTAATGTTTTTTATTGTGCTGTAACAAACTTTAAATTATTATTGCAATGCCGCAATTATTTAAAATATCAAAAAACCAATTGATTATTAAACATTTTGTACTATTTATCTATGTGCCCAATTTTTTTTAGAATTGTATATATAACTTATTTTTAATATTTTTTATTAAATATATTTTAGATTTTTTCTATCAAATGGACTTTTATTTATTATTTATAATTTTTGTCAATTATATGTGAATTGGAAACAGTGGCATTATTAAGAATTTCAAGCCCCGCAGAATTTTTCTTTAACTGAAAATAAATTCTGCCATGTATCTATGCATAAATAATTGTTAAAATCAAATTACGTACCTCTGTAATAGTTTACTAATTAATTATATATAACTGCCAATATTGTTATCAATATATTTTTTTATTAATATTATATATAATATTCTCCAGGACCCTGAACTGCTAGGGCTGGCGGGGGTGTAATTATGCTACTAGTTCGAGAGAAAAAAGAACTTAGGTACCTATTTATAAATAATATATTTAAAACTTGTACACTGTATTTAATTTTTTCTTGAGTTAGGTCTTGCTGTTTTATTGCACTAAGCCACTTTTGCCGTCTTATATGAGAGTTCATTGAGATCAGTTCTGTCTATAATTCAATGCAGCAGGAATCCTAAAAAATCTAACTTGATCTTCTCGCTGTCCTCTACTCCAACAATTCATAACACAACAAAACAAAACCATTATGATAGTCTGAATTATACTTGGTATTCCGAAATAGGTATAAAATATAATGAGCAAAACACACAGTTCTTCACACAGACCAATAACTAAAAGTTCTACACAAAAGCACAAGTCATATGTCGAGTTGTTTGTCGCACAGCCGCCATTTTTAAAGTGACTTGACAGTTCGTTGGATTGCCCTATTACTCTTTGACTGAAATACATATTGTAACCTCGAAATTGCCTTAGTGTGGTAATACGTCACGTAGACAAATAACTTTATTATTACTCCTGATTATACAAAAAATATCCTTCAACAAATTCACAACTGTCAACTGACGTTTCCGTCATTCGCGTTCGGCTGCTCAATATAAACAGAGTTCACCGGCGAAAACTATGCGCTTATATAGGTTTTTAGAAACAAATAGAATATAGCCTGGAATATTCCGGAAAACGTCAAAATAAAGGTATTACAAAAATTATAAATTCTAATGCAAACAGAAACATAATTAACAAACTAAAAGGTAGGTGAGCTTCCGTAACAATATTAATTATTTAAAATATAACACGAATTCCAATTTCCACAATTACCCAACTAGATCTGCCAATTTAATCAGAAGTCCAAGATTTCGACTACAGAGATCAACAAATAATTCTCTTGACTTGAGATTATACAACAAAATTCCTTTGGAAATAAAAACACTATGCACCACAAAATTTAAAAATGTAATTAAAAAGTTATGCACAATCATTGCTTTTATGCAGTGCATGAATATATGGACACTGCCTCTTTGCTATAAAATTTTGTTTCGGATTGTTTTGTTTTTTTTGTGTGTTTTTGTACATATATAAATTAACTTCATAAGTTAATTATTATTGTTTTAAATCTGTTTTCAATCCTTTAAGTGTTTTTTATATTTCCCTCATGGCTTATAATTATTTATTTAGTTTCTATGTGGTGTTTTAGTTTAAATAATAATATATTTAAGTATGTAATTTATTTCACTTAATTACCATTGTTTTAAGTCCTTTAAATGTTTTTTTTAATGTATTATAGAGTGACTTGCACTTTTTGCATTGATATCCCAATGTTTGTATTTATATTGACTTGCTACTATAATATTGTTAAATGTATTAACATAGTCAATAAATACATTTCTTCTTCTTCTTTCTTTATATTAATTAATAACAGCAATAAATAAACATACATATACAGGGTGTTTCAAAGCAAAGGCGAAAAGGGGTGATTTCTTGTTGAAAATAAAAGGTAGTCAAGTCAACCATTAGGGAGATATCGTGTTGCAAAGATGGCGGAAAAATAGTGTTTTTATTGTTAACGAAAAGCGTGGGAATGGTAACATTTTGTAGAAGTGTTACCATCATCAAAAGACAGCTGTGACATATTTTTTCACTTTTTGAAAATAATTGGAAAGTTTTTTTAACTATACTTTCAAAAAACTTCCTTAACGAAGTAGAAAAGAATATACTCGCGTCAAGAATTCAGACGTCTTACGTCACGGCTGACGTTACACATTTGTTTTTTATTGTCAACGTAATTTTCGATATTTGGTCGCGTTAAAAACAATCATTTTTGCAATTTAGTGAAATATATAACGCAAACTTTTACTGTAGTATATAGCTTAATTACTATCAGTTGCAGTTTCTTAAATATTTTGATGAAAATATAATGAATTATTCATTTGTTCGTATGACGTAAGTCGTCTGAATTCTTGTCTTTTTTCTCTTATATTTTTTTGATAAAGTTAACTGTTTCGACGTTAAAAAATAAAATGTAAAGTCACGTCGGGAAGAGGCAGTTTTACTACACCCATTATTAGGAAAAACTCTAGTTGGCTGCTGTCAATTTCCGGATGTTTCCATTGTTGCTTAGACAGTAGTAGTAGTAGCATTAGTATTTAATTCCTGTGCAATTTTCCTTGTACTGGTTTCAGGATGCGCTACAATACAATAATATTTAGGGCTGCAATTTCTACTTCGGCTGTTCGAACTTCCCGGTGTCGGCCTGTATCAAAACTTCTTTTTTTGAATTTTCCGTATTCACATAGCCTTCGATGAAGCTTAGCAAATATACTGTGATGAGGAATTCTACGTTTAGGATACGCTTCTGCATAAAGGCGACAAGCATGTAAGGAATTTCCATTTGCCCGGCCGTACATAAAGTGCATGTCTGTCATTTCTGCATGTGTGAAAATAACCATTTTTGTTTTATTAACTTATTACTGAATCCCAACGTACTCCGCAATCAAACACATCACACAACGAAAGGCAAATTATCCCGTAAACCATATCCGGAAATTGACAGCAGCCAACTAAAGTTTTTCCTAGTAATGGGTGTAGTAAAACTGCCTCTTCCCGACGTGCAATAGTTTACATTTTATTTTTTAACGTCGATACAGTTAATTTTATCAAAAAAATATAAAAGAGAAAAAAGTTTCTAAATGAATCGGCTTAACCTAATTTATTTTTTATCTACGTCGCTAAGAAAGTATTTTGAAAGTATAGTTAAAAGAACTGAAAGGGGTAGTTTATTTCAAGCCTTTCCAGTTATTTTCAAAAAGTGAAAAAATATGTCACAAGTGTCTTTTGATGATGGTAACACTTTCATAAAATTTTACTATTTCCACGCTTTTCGTTTCCGAGAAAAATAATAAAAACCTCTTTTTTCCGCCATCTTTGCAACGCGTTATCTCCCTAATGGTTGACTTGTGACCCAACGTTTATATAACAAACTATCTTTTATTTTCAACAAGGAATCAACCCCTGAAATGTTTCGCCTTTGTTTTGAAACCCTGTATAAAGTGTAGGTATATCTATATGACTACTACGTAGAATCCACTCCATTTTTTTTTAGAAAACATGTAATTAGTCTGCTTCAGTAATTCACTTTTTGATTATCTTTGTATTGAGTATGTTTTTAGATGCTGAATGTCATATCAGATCCGGATTAGATAGCAATTCTGCTTTTTGTACCGGTATCTACATTTCTGAAAAAAGAAATATATCGTTGCATCATTCAAGTCTGCTCCCTGCAAAATTTTGGTTGGTACTCATATTAAATTTTATAAATATAATAAGCAAGCTTTCTTGATTTTTTGTAACTTGTAAGAAATACAAAAAATCCATAACAGAAAATGCTACACTTAAAAAGAAGATAAATGGGCACAACTTTGACTAAGTAGCTTCAGTACCTTAGCCTTAAAACAAATATTGCCTTGAAACAATATCCACCGTATATTTTTATAAATAGTTTCTTTAAGTTACACCTAAATTTGACGAAGTGATAAGATAAGATAGAAAAGCCGTAGTGGCTTTCAAAACATTGAATAATACAATGGTATAGGCTTTATTATTATTTTTAAGTATGAAAATAAATATTTAAAGAAATTAGAACAAGGTTAATAACATGGCACTTAAATTTCAATTGTCTGATGCCATCACAATTATTTGTTACGTTACAAGAGAAATGAAATATTAAGTACCTAATTAGCAATTGTTGTGTAAGGTCAATTGTTTGTTGAAATTTTGGATAAATTTTCAATTTAACTGTAGCAAATGGAATCGAAACTGTACATACATATATTAAGTGATGAGTGTGGGTAGATTATGAGACACGTTTATGTTCAGCATTCACTTTTAACATAATAAAGTTGATATTTCGTAACATTTTTTAATCTTCTGAAAGAGAACATACCATCTAATAGTACAAGATCCGAACTAAGGTCGTCTTTCACCCATCAGCTTACCGGATGAAAAGTATGTTTTATCTAACATAATGGCTACCCTTAATTAAAAATACTGTATTTTTTTTTTAATATTTCAGTCGCTTTCAAAACGAATTGAATACAAAGCATGAGGAAGGCTTAAATCTTTAAACTTAATAAAAATAAATGAAAAATAAAATTGTTAGAAAACGATAAAAATCATATAATGCAATTAAAAAATATTTGAAAATTTTTCAATTGCTGGGCATCATTTAAAATCCGATTGATGATTGCTCTTAAATTCTGAAGAATAGTACCCGCAATGCTTCTGTCGCACATTTTGACTTGCTCCAATTTTTAAATTGCAAAGCCTGGCAGCCGTGATTCATGAACAATTTTTCGCAAGCAACCTTATACTACCATGTTAGTAATAAAACAATACCAATACCAACACAAAAATAATAAGAATACAAAACGCCATATTTTCAAACTCGATTTTGCTCATTTGTGATATATTTGTCTACATATTTTGTTTGATAAAAAGTATTTTTTATCTAGTAAGCATCAGATGGGTGAAGGATGACCTTAGTTCGAATGACTGTAAGGTAAAATTATTGGTAATTTAAAAGTTATACAACAAAGTAGTCGAATTATTCAATAAGTTACGATAAAGTAAAATCAATTGTTTACAATTTTTACTTGATTATTCCAACAGCAAAAGATATATTTCCAAGTACTTTGATAAATAATTAAATATTACTAATATCACTAATTATGAGGTCGGTCTCGTTATTTACCTACCTATTTAAATATTAGATATTCATATCACTAAATGCATAAATATGTATTTAATTAACATAAGTAGAGAATAGACCTATACCAATAATTTAGATAAATTATCGATAATATTTAGGCCAATTATGCTAACGAAAAGTTATTTACTTGGTGTCAATCAAAATAAAATAATGTTGAACAAGTTTATGTAACCTTAAGAGCTTTCACTTCCAAAATGTGGATAACCTCATTAAATTTCAAACTTATTCAGATGTATTTTGCATCTGTTACAGATTGTAATGGAGATATAGTTATAACCAAATAATGTATTTTTGTGGTATGTATTGTTTTTTGCCTTTGTTTTATATTAATATTAATATTGATACACTTAACTTACTGGGTACTGTAGTGGCTACTGTGATTTTAATGATTACTTTTTGCAACTAAAGACATTTCAGGTGAAACTGTATTATGCTGTATACCACGACAGTTAGTTTACCACCCCACGGCCCTTTGTGATCTTTTTTCCGAGCCATTTTTCGAAAATTGATATTAGCAAATTTTTCATCAACAATGTGGCAGCGTTGTCTTATTCAGTGCTCTCTAAAACCTAAATATACCAAGTATCCTTACATTTGAAAAGTTATTATTTTCTTTTAATATTACGAAAATTGTAATATTTTTACTATAAAAGTCTAGAAGGCGTTGGAAATAAGAGAAAAATAAAAAATTTAATGTAAAGTGTAAATGCAGTCCAAAAAACCTTTTTTTGTTTTTCATTATTATTGAAAGCAATATAATGAAATGTATTTACTTGTAATATTATCATCTTTTTTTTTTAATTGCTAAATAACAACAAATAAACTTAAAAACTTAAATATTGCTTAACTAACTTTATTACTTCTACTTACATACTTTAAATAACAATTCGTGGAATTCACGAAACACTTGATGGCGCTGTAAAATTCAAAATGTCAGATGTAGGGGTGTTCATCAATTTGTTTATAATTGCCCCTAAGAGTATAAAGCTTTTAATTGTCAGGGTTGTTGTGGTTTATGTTGTAGTTCTTTGTATTTATGTATTTTTGTAGGTGAAACTATTTTAGGACTTAACAAAAAGATTATTTTAACTTTAATGTAACACAAATTTCTTTTGCATATACAGGGTGTCCGGAAATTATGCATCAAGACTTCAGGAGGTGATTCCTCACAAGAAATTAGGGTCACTATAACAATTTTTCGAAAACTCAATGTTAACGGAGATATAGGGTGTTAAAGTTAAATAATTTCTTAAGAAATCCAAATATTTACAAAAAATTTGTAAATCGGGGGTCTTTGCGGATGAGAAATTCAAATATGTTTCTAATTTTGACGTCACTAGTAGAGGGCGCCACTTATGGCACATCATGTTTCTTTCAAATGACAGAACTTTTTTGCTGCTTAGTGTATCCATCTGATTATTGAAACAATCGATTTTCCTACCTGTTATATCTGAAAAAGGTATACCTTATTGAAGTCGTTAGGAGTAACAATTTTCGAAAAAATCTTATTTGAAATATTCAGTGCACCGAGTAAAAACAGTTTTGGTTTCAGTTAAAGTACATTTTCTCCTGAAAATACAGCAAAATGTTACTTGAAAAAGTTGTTCAGAACGGTAAATTATGGAGATGTGCAAAATTTTTAAAAAATCGGCCTGCTTTGATAAAATCTTTGTGCTTTTGTTGAAAAATGATTTCATCAAACATCGTCGATCTTCTTAAAATTTTGCACGTCTCCATAATTTACGAATCTTACTCTTTCAAGTAATATTTTGTTGTATTTTCAGCAGAAAAGGCACTTTACCTGAAACCAAAACAGTTTTTACTCGTTTCGCTAAGCATTTCAAATAGGATTATTTCAAAAATGGTTAAGCCTACCGACTTCAGCAAGGTATACCTTTTTCAAATAAAACAGGTAAAACATTATGCCACAAGTGGCGCCCTCTACTAGTGACGTTAAATTTAGAAACATATTTGAATTTCTCGTCCGCAAAAACCCCCGTTTTACAAATTTTATGTAAATATTTGGAAGTTATTTACAAATATCGAAAATAAAATTTTAACTTTAACACCCTGTATCTCCGTTAATATTGAGTTTTCGAAAAATTGTTATAGGACTTCGTGACCCTAATTTCTTGTGAGGAATCACCTCCTGAAGCCTTGACGCATAATTTCCGGACACCCTGTATATCGTGAATTCCTAGTATGATCGTAAACCTTTCAGATTCAAATATAATGGTTCGGTTCGAGATAGCTTGAAACTACTTGGGAGATCGTGTATGACCTCTAAAAGAAGGTGAGGTACATAATTTTGTCTGGGGTAGAACGCGAGAAGCCCCATGTTGCCAAAAGCCTGTGTTTACAGCGTCTGTTTTAGTCAGCCACCCTATGAATTATCCATATCTTTTATTAAATGGGGAAAATTGGCAGTGTAATGTGTGATACAGATTTAAAAACATTCTTTAAATAATTCATAAACATTTTTTCTGTATCATTTAAAGATTTTTCATTTAAATTTGGCACAAAGCCGCCTTCCGCATCTCATATCGGACGCCTATGACTGAAATCCAATATCGTTACGTAAAACTATTTGTTGTTTGTATCTTATTAGACCAGTGCTGAAGCCTTTCGAAATGGTGAAAAGTGAAAAAAAAAATAATAGTAGGATGAAACCCATTGGAAAATAAAGAGAATACAACAAAAATGAAAGAAAAAATAATTTACGGGCGATATGAAGTCGGGAAGTGGAAGGGGATGAGTTTTTAAGGGTAAAAAACGGTTTATCTTGATTTCCGGCAAAACTGCAAATTCTATGGAAAAACGTTAAATAGCAAAGTTGTAGGTAATAAAAAGATCTACAACTTTTATATTTATACTTTTTTCACATAACCTCAAAATTTATGTGAAAAATTCAAATATCCAAGTTTTTGGTTTTTTATTTTTATCTTTTACAAAAAATAATTTTTTTTTACGATATCTGGTGAAAACTTACCTTTTTATGTCCCAAATACACTGTAATTTTTTTATTTAAAATATATATTTTTTCATCTTATTTTGACTTAATATCGAAAAAGCACCCTAATTTTCAATCGAAAATTCTCACGTCAAAATATCTGCTTTTTTAAAAAAGTCGGTGGGCTTTTTGTCCGTTGAAATCTCTACTATCTAAAGGTATAAAAAAATATACATTACTATGGTAAATGTTCTCAGAAAATACAAAGAAATGATGTGACAAACTCGAGTCATTATGTACAATTTTGAGCTATTTATTAAGATTCCATATTGCATTGATAAACAAAAAAATTGCAAGTCGAAATATACTACTATAATTAACAACTAAATAAGTTAATAAAGTTAATATTTAATAAGACATCTTCAATATTTTTTCGTTTCTTTGTATTTTCTGAGAACGTTTACCATAGTAATGTATATTTTTTTACACCATCAGAAAGTATAAATTTCAACGAACAAAAAGCCGACCGACTTATTTAAAAAGGCAGATATTTTGACGTGAGAATTTGCGATTGAAAATTAGGGTGCTTTTTCAATATTAAGTCAACATAAGGTGAAAAAATAAATATTTTAAATCAAAAAAATTACAGTGTTTTTGTGACATAGAAAGGTAAGTTTTCACCAATTTTCGTGAAAAAAAATTTTCTGTAAAGGATAAAAATAAAAAACCAAAAATTTGGTTATTTGAATGTTTCACATAAATTTTGAGGTTATGTGAAAAAAGTGTAAATACAAAAGTTGTAGATCTTTTTATTACCTACAACTTTGCCATTTAACTTTTTTCCATAGGACTTGTAGTTTTGCCAGAAATCGAGGTAAACAGTTTCTTACCCTTAAAAACTCACCCCCTTCCACTTCCCGACCTCAGATCGCCCGTAAATTATTTTTTCTTTCATTTTTGTTGTATTCTCTTCCTTTTCCAATGGATTTCATCCTACTATTATTTTTTTTGGTTTCAAAAATTATCGACCCTGGTCTATATCATGAAACTTTCTAAATAACATAATTCACTCTTTTCAGATCTGAAAGCGGCGACGTAAATGTTGAAGGTATTTATTGAAAAGTAATGAACCGTTGAGAGTAGGTTAACAAAATTTGGTGAAGAGGAGTTTCTAACGAAACTGAATAGGAATCTGCCAAAAATAATTTCCTAAAAAAAATCGCAAATGTTATTTCTCGAAATACTGTTCCTTTTTTCGATTCTACCTACGTGCAACGCCTATGACTAAATTAACACGCTTTTATAACTTAAATCGCTAGTGGTATGTGAATAAATACATAGAAATATCACAGTACAAACAGACAAGTCAAGATATTGAGATTTTTCACGTTATATTGAGAAAAAACTCAAAATATTGAGATTTTTCCCATTGTATTGAGAAAAAAGTCAAGATATTGAGAATAATCTCAATATATTGAGTTTTTTTAAATAAAAAGTAACATACTTTTGACGCCAGGGTGCTTTCGGACAAACGTTCATTTGATATAAACAACGTCCTCTGTTTTAATGTATATTATAAAAATATTTTTGTGAAATAAAACAATGGACTGGTTATCAATTTATAATAAACTTCTTAACTTCTCAAAATGTTATTGTATTTGCAAACTCCGCAAATAAATTATATCTGACAGCGTTTGTACGGCCGCAAACGAATACTTTAGGATTTATAACTGAAACTCGACCACAACCATAAATATTTTCAACGTAATCCGCCATAATATAAACGTCAATCGGATTTTACGATTTGTACCGTTGTAATCTATTTAATGGGCCGATATCTGACAGAATAATAATATAAATTGATGTAGTATTTAAAACAAAGCTTCATATAAAATTTGGGATTAGTTGTGTATCGATTATTATCCAAAATCTATAAGAAAAATGTGGTGGGATTTTCCATTGTCTTTGTTTATGGTATAAAAATGCAATATTCAGTATCAGTAATTTTTTCAAGATGGTTTTACTTCATAATCCAATCGTCCGACGTCTTCATAAGGTTGAAAATGCATTGTCTTACTTGAAATGCGCATGCACTTCACGGTTAGAAGCTGATTTGGGTATTGTACGAACAAAACTGAATGTGTACTGTTATTATTGTTACGAAACTTGCGATGTAATAGACTATAACTTGTTATTACAGCTCTTTAACTAACTCTTCTTAGTATCTCTGTTGCCAGTGTTTGTATAATTTTATTGTTAAATAATGGAAGGATGTTAATGTTTGATGGGGTAGCGGTATGAGACGTCAGTTGTAGGTACCGTTGATTATTGTACTTTTTGTTAGGTGCGAAGTTTTCATACACAAATTTTTAACAAATATTGTCTAGAATGTCACATTATATGTTTTAATTTCCAATGTATTTTTGTCTAGAATGCCAAAAAATAATATGTATGCATAGTTTCTCAAATATTATACTTTTTTCTATAATTTTATTGAAACAGAAAACAATATTTGTCACACTGCCACTTTGAGCAAACGAGAACAATCGATTATGGTACTTGATGAAAATCTAGGAACTTTAATAACAAGAGAATCGGTCTAACTGCTAGACAATTGTGGACATTGCTCACAAAATAGGACACCAGGAATGTATAAATCTCAGGGGACAAAAGCCATCTACCTAAGAAGATATCTAATGATATGTATCAGAAAAAGAAGCAACTTGTTAATAAACTCTTATAATAGGGCAGTAAATGTAATACATGTAATAAATATTGATGATAAATAAATTTGTCAGATATGAGGGTCCCGATCGCAATATCCCCTGGATCAAAATTTGTTCCCAAAAGTGAAGTCTTACATTGACTTTTATAACAGCGACGCTACTTTACCCTATTCGTCACATTCATTTTACTTTTTATATTTTTTAAACTGCTTGTTAAATAATGATTTTATACAAAAATAAAAAATGACTGAAGTTTTTAGTATTTGACAAGGTGACAAGCAGCTTAACATTGTATAATATTGACGATAAACAAATTTCCAATGAGATATACTTAATGAGGAGAAAGTACATAGTGATATGATTAAAAGTAGTTATTGAGCTGCAAAAAATATATACCTGTCAAGTAACAAGGTTGTAATTTAATGCAAATTTTGCCTTTATATGTATTTACATATTAATAAGGAGAACAAAGAAATAAAAAAGTCAGATAGAAAATTGTACCTTACGTTGAATTTTTTATTTTTCATCAGTAGACCTAATATTTTCTTTGAAAATTACGATAAAAATATTGTTCTGTATTGAAAAACACCTGTGCTGGGATTTTGTTCCTGCCTGCTTTCTAAGCTAGCTTCACTATCGTCATTTTGGTATTTTATCCATTTTTCTATTACCCGTGTTGCCCCACTTTATTATTTTCGGCTCGTTTTCTTTCTACTGTTAAAAACCTATCGAAATGTAGAAGCAGATACTGATCGAAGTGTAACTACAATAATTTACGAAGAAACAAAATATCAAAGTTTATTTTACAGTGATGTTCTCTTTCGACTATAGAGTTCTATCAGGTATCGAAAATAAGCGGGAACAAAATTCCACCGCAGATTCGTTTTACATATTCCAACAACCCAATGAAATCATGAAACAAATTGAAAGAGAAGCGGTTCAAGTTTCAAAAAAGAAAAAAAAGTTTGTTACCAATTCAAAAATCTTACTATCAAATTTTAAGAAATACATTTTTATACACACTATTACAATATTATATCAAATAGTCATTACCAATTATTTTCACATTTACGTTTCTTATTTTCAAATCCACTCAACAAATAAATAAAATACGTAAATTGAACTAAATTCCACTCTAAAACCACAAATATTTTTTTTATATACATACAAAATATATATATGTTTTGTATATAAGCTAAGAACCTATCTTACCTGCACTCATCCCGAATAGTTAGGTAGTCCACCCACTTAACCCGATACTTTTGAAAATGTCACGTATACTAAGAGAAAAGTAACTTAGGCCTTTGCTTGTGTCCAGATATCTTATCTATATTAATCAGATGAGAAGCTATTGTCTTAAAAGATAAACTGTAATCAATAAGAAATTAAATCAACTAACGATTTGTAATTCTACGACTTATAGTAGAACGATTTATCGTGTCTGCGTTTTAGTAGTATTTGAATTTTTGTACTAATTTACGAATGGAGTTATCAATGCAATTAAAAATTTACAAGTTTGAACAATGTCGTTTTCATTTTTGGTAAAATTTTGATCCTGTATGAAACTTAGCATGCTGTAGAAACTTACAAATATTTAAAGTGGTGACCGAACAGTAAATTATTCTAAAAAATATTTGATACAAGGCGTTTCAATATATGTGAATCGGCTTTAACCACAGGTATTACTCAAAAAATATGAGATTATAAATAATAATAATATTCTGGATAATATGTAGTTTCAGCCTAAAGTGCTCTCCAATTTATATAATTCGTTCCCTTAGCTGTTGTTCAGTTAGTGTGGGAACCATATAAACGACATCTTTCATAAAACTCCAGAAACTAATGTCCAACAGGTTGAGGTCGGGGAACGGGATGGCCATTTAATATATACAAGCTATCCTCTATCAATCCATAGGAAAGCTTTCATTTAAATGGTTCTGAACGTTTTGACTGTAATGTGGAGAAGCACCAATATATTGAAATCACATATTTTTACAAACCGCCAGAGGAAAATCATCAATGAAAGAGTTTTGAAAACAAAAAATTGTTAAAATTGATGAAAGATTTCTTTATGGTTCTACTAGTCAAAGGAACGAATTGTACAAGATGGAAAGCATTTTAGGCTAAAACTACATATTTTCCGTAATATTCGCTAATATCTAATTTAAAAAAAATAGTCCCAGGTGAAGGTGAAGGTGGTATCCATACCGAACATTTAATTTAATTGAGTTAAATTTTTGTTTTTTCTCACTGTTTGCTGTTACTTGTGCCGTTTATTTCAATTTTCTGAATAACATGGAAATTACCATTTAATAATAATAATAATAATAATAATAATAATAATAATAATAATAATAATAATAATAATAATAATAATAATAATAATAATAAACACATTTATTGCCCAACAGATTTCTCCAATAATAGGACAATATTATTACACATATAGTTTAGCAGATATAATAATAATGTAACACAGGACATAACAAAAAAAAAAAAGAGAGAAAATAATCCGTACAATACTACGTACTAGATGCATAGAATGGAATTGATAGGTACATACAAAATTATTGAATATTACCAGAAATAGTTAAACACAACATGCAATATGCAAAGCTATTAGCTACTGTACCGAAGCCACCAATCTATCCACTATTACATTTAGAGTATCAATATTAATATCACATGTCTCAGAAATTCTATTAAAGTTAAGCAACATATTATAAATGGGTGATTTAATTAGAAGGTTAGAATTTGCATGAGGCAGATAAAAAGTAAAATTACAGCGAGTTGCAATAGGTGCAAAATGAAAGGATATTTTTTGTAATAAATTAGGCGAATCAATTTTATTATGAATTAGGAAATAAAGAAATTTCAAACTAAGCTGCAGTCTACGAATCTCTAATGGGTGAAAATCAAATTCATTTAAAAGCAACTGGTGATCACAACCTCTAACCGGATAAATTCCATGCTTCTTAAAGTACAGATACTTTAAAAATTTCCTCTGAACTCTTTCCAAACCTTGTTTATATATGTTGTAAATAGGAGACCATACTACACTACAATATTCAAGCCTGGATCTGACATAAGATAAATATAATGTCTTTAATGCTTTGATGTTATTGAAGCTATTACAATTTCTAATAATAAATCCCAGCTGTTTAAATGCTGCGGCTTCAACATTTTTAATATGAACAGCAAATGTCAGCTTATCATCGAAGGTAACCCCTAAATCTTTAGTACTATCACATTTTTGTAAAGGACATGAACCAAAAGTATAATTAAAATTTACAGGTGATGGTTTCCTCGTGTAAGTCATGATTTTGCACTTTGAAATATTCATACCCAGGTTGTTAATCTGGCACCAATGTTCAATTTTAAGTAATTGATTTTGAATATAAACACAATCTGATACAGTATCAATCTCAGAGTAAATCTTAAGGTCATCAGCAAACATTAAATAAGGACAATCAATAATGGAACACAAGTCGTCTATAAAAAGCAAGAACAATAGCGGACCTAAATTAGAGCCTTGCGGTACACCAGATGTTGGAAAAAAGTTATTCGATTTGTAACCATTGTAAGATACATATTGAACTCTGCGGCTCAAGTAGGAAGTAAATAAGTTTTGAAGGGGTATGTTGAATAATAATAATAATAATAATAATAATAATAATAATAATAATAATAATAATAATAATAATAATAATAATAATAATAATAATAATAATAATAATAATAATAATAATAATAATAATAATAATAATAATAATAATAATAATAATAATAATAATAATAATAATAATAATAATAATAATAATAATAATAATAATAATAATAATAATAATAATAATAATAATAATAATAATAATAATAATAATAATAATAATAATAATAATAATAATAATATCTCTACCTCTCACTCTAATCACGGGGATTAGGTCAGAAGTTGAAGACTTGTGCGGAAGAGGGGATGGCGTATTATTATTAAACAGGCCGCATTTGCGTCCAGGAACGACTTACGTTGGTAGGCCCTAACCACTATTCAGTACAGGAATGAGGGAAACCTGGGAAACCTCATTAATTAGGGGGGGTAGTCAAATGTCAACTGGTATCAATCTCTCACATTGACCCAAGCCAACATTCTTCCACCCTACCATAACCGCAGAGAGGGGGTCAATCCTTTCTACGAATATAGCTTATATACGGTCTATCGGCAGCGGGGCGCGAACCCACGCCGATCTAGTCACCTCGATTCAAGTACTGACACCTTAAGCTGCGCGACCACTGACCGAATATATACTTAGCGATATTTACTTTGTGTTACATCTAGCACATGCACAAAAGTTGCAATATATCGTAAATCGACCCTCAAATCAAAATCTCTTAAGAGTGAAAAAAAAAATTAGAATAAAACACGCTCTATCTAAAAAAATATTTTGAAACCATGTACGTATTCAACAAAAATTGGGATAAGATAAAAATATGTATATCGTCCTGATGTATTTTAAATCTGATTCGACGGTTATAGTTGAGAATAGTTTAACGTCATCAGCAAACAATACAAATTTTCAATATGAGAAGCACTTATCAATATCATGTAAAATATATTGAAAAATAATGATCCCAAATGACAACCTTGAGGCACACCAAACACCGCTACAATTAAGTTAGACATGTAACTGCCAATTTTAATTTGGTTCCTTTCAGTGAGGTACCTACTTTTATCCAGCCTAGAAGAGGTTCGCTAACTCCTAAAACATGGAGTGTGTTGATTAAAATGGTATGATTAACTTCGATATACGGAGTCTACTATAATTTTGGAATTACACTTAAGATACTTATGGAATGATAATTACTAATAAGGTGTTTATCACCGTCAGCTTTTAAAATAAGAGATATAAAGCTTAATTTCCAAAATCTAGGAAAGACGTTGGAGTTTAAGCGTAAGTTAAGTATGTAAGTTATGCTTAATAGCATAGCGGTTTAGATACCGTCAGTATCCATGCATGTTACATTCATATACAAAAACAATTATATATAAGTTTTTTGAAGTAGATGGTGGTTACGCGAAAATCCCCCTCTTTTATCCATTATTACTCGAGATACAAAAAAAGATGAAAGAATGAAAATTGTAGAATCTTTTAAATATTTTTTAAAACATATATCACAAAATCAATTGAATATGGCATTTCCGAGATACAGGCTTAACTTTTGTTTTTTAAATGGAACACCCTACATATTTTTATGTCATTGCAAAGACCGTCAACTGAGCTTTTCAAAAATATGTAATATATAATACTTATCTTTTACGGTTTTCAAGATATTATATGTTTATTATTAATATGCAAGATACAACATTTTATTTTATATTGATGAGGTTATATCCCATACCATAAAATAAATGTTGTTATTCATATTAACTAACCAAATATCAATCAGCGTAGAGCGCACTGTATAGCGGTGCTTACGTCACACAAGAGAAAAGTCAAGGGACGTATGCCGACTTGCTACCTTTCTAGTCACTCTTTCATAATATCTCGAACATTTTTTCAATCGAAAATTAATAGGGAGAACCGTCACGATTATACGATAATAAGTGTCATAAAATATCGCTATCAAATATTGGGGCTGCCATTTTTTAAAAAGATGAAGTGACGTCAAATTTGCGACAATAACGACGTCATAACATATGTTTATCAGAATCCGGACATTTAAAAATTAAGGTTATACGACCGATTTTCTTTCACTCTGTACAAATTTGATTGAATTTGTTCCAACATTTGACATCCTCATTACATGTTTGTCAGAATTTGTTAATTTAAAAATTAAGGTTGAGTCCGAGCGATTTTCTTTGTTCGCTCTGTACACATTTTGTTGAATTTACGCCTCATGCTGCGCCAACCCCGGGTAACATTTTTTAAATCCATCCTTATATTAACACACCAGATTTTAAACCTGCAATAAAACATGGTAAAAAAATATTTTTAAATAAATGCTTGCACACCGCCAGTTAGATTGACCTACCAGAACTAAAAACTGGAAATATTTCGACAAATTTCAGTGTTTATAACCAAACACATACTGATATACAGGGTGACAACGGAAAGTGGGAACACGCTGTAACTTTTTTATGAGTGAGTTTATATTAGATGGTGCCATGAATTCTTTGAGGTCATTTCGGATTTCATGACATTTCCGGTTTGATCGGAAATGACCGTAAATTTATATTTTTAAATGGGATACCCTATATTTTTTGATATTTTTGGAATCAGCGGATCATTTTACGTATGGTAGGATGCATTTTCTGGATGTAAGTAATTCTCTGAGGAGCTGCACTGATATTCAGTTGTTTTTTTGTATTCTTCTAAAAAAAAATTATTAAAATTTCCTACAACTTTCATTTATACACCTATCTTGAATAATAACAGAGAAAAAGCAAGGGAGCGGGGCAATTTTGGTGTAACCACCCCGTACATTAATTTTGTGAGGTTGTATAATAATTGCAAATTGCAAATTGATAAGATAGTAATATCCGGATAAAATTCATATAAACCAATTTTTTTCATTCTTATATATTTTCAAAACTACGTCAGTAATTACAAAATTCATAATGCTCAATTATTTGTTCTAAGTATTTGTGATAATCAAATAATCACTATTTGATTGATCTGAATTAGAAATATGTACCTACTATGAAATACTTACCGACAATGTAAACATGTTTGTATCTCTTTGTAATCTTATACGTATTTGTACTCGTATTAGTTATTTAATTGCGGATAATGTGTTTTGTTCATAAACGAAGGTGTAAAATTTAAGTAAATCCCACTCTCTTTGTACAGCCACAGACAATAAAAAGATTTTCAATAAAATTATAATAGTGAAAATCCGTTTGATAAAAAGCCATACTCAGTTTGCAGGATGGTGCTATAAAATTTGCCAATAAGGTTGTGTGTTTTATGGTGTAATTCTTTGTATTTTTTAGATGAAAGTATATGTTGGGAGTTATCACATTTTAGTGAGGCTTATTCTCAAACACATTAGTTATTACTCAATATTGGAAAATATATAACATTGGAAATTCATTTATATCAATAATAAATGAATGGTGTATTCCGATGGCCACAATAATCAGTGTTTATTTAAACTTGAAAATTTTCCAATATTGGTTAGGAATATCAGGATCGAAAGATACCAACCATTAAAATAAGTACTATCGTTTGCAATAATAATGACACTCATTAAAGTGAATTTTGCGATTTCTTTAGTATTTGTAATGAAATCTACTTCACATTTTTAATATTAGTTATTAGTTGTTTCACTCACCGATAGAGATTTAACGCAATTTCTACTCGGAACTCTTTTAAGAGAGTGTCATTATTATCGCAAACGATTGTACCTAAAATTTGGAGGATTTGAAGATTTCATGACAGACTTTTGATAACTCCCTTATGCGTAAAAATGAAATGCAGTCATAATTATTAAATATTTACGTAGAGATACATCTTGCCTTGTTATTTCAGATATAAATGGACGGAATTCCTCAATTAAATAATGTGCTGTAGCCCTTGTAAATATACAGGATGTTTTTAAATGAAGTAGCAAAAATGAGGCCACAGATTCCTTAGGTGAAAATAAATCGATTTAATCTAACATACCTATATCCCAAGTCGCATAATAAAAAACATACAGGGTGTCAAAGTTAAAATTTTATTTTCAATATTTGTAGATAACTCCTTAAGAAATTTGAATATTTACATAAAATATGTAAATCGGGGGTTTTTGTGGCCGAGAAATTCAAATTTATTTCTAATTTTGACGTCACTAGTAGAGGGCGACCCTTATGGCACATCATGGTTCTTTAAAGTGGTAGAACTTTTTTACTGCTTAGTGTGTCCATCTGACTAGTGCAACAATCGGTTCTCTTACCTGTTATATCTAAAAAAGGTATACCTTGTTGTCGTTAGGAGTTTTCGAAATAATCCTATGTGAAGTATTCAGTGCACTGATTTAAAAGCTGTTATCGTTTCAGGTAAAGTGCGTTTTCTACTGAAAATACAGGAAAATGTTACTTGAAAAAGTTGTTCAGAACAGTAAATTATGGAAACGTCAAAAAGATCTGCCTACTTTGATAAAATCTTTGTGCTTTGTTGAAAAATGGTTTTCCAATTTACCATTCTGAACAATATTTTGGTGTATTTTCAGCAGAAAAGGTACTTTACCTGAAACCAAAACAGTTTTTACTCAGTGCACTGAGCATTTCAAATAGAATTATTTCAAAAACCGACCGACTACCGACTTCAGCAAGGTATACCATTTTTTAAATAAAACAGGTAGGAGAATCGATTGTTTCGATAGTCGGACGGATACACTAAGCTGCAAAAAAGTTTTGCCATTTAAAAGACACATGGTGTGCCACAAGTGACGCCCTCTACTAGTGACGTCAAAACTAGAAACCAATTTGAATTTCTCGCTCGCAAAAACCCCCGATTTACAAATTTAATGTAAATATTTGGATTTCTTAAGAAGTTGTTTACAAATATCAAAAATAAAATTTTAACTTTGACACCCTGTATTTTCTTTATTATGCGACTTGGGACATGAGTATGTTAGGTTAAATCGATTTATTTTCACCTAAAGAATCTGTGGTCTCATTTTTGCTACTTCATTTAAAAACACCCTGTATGTATGTTTTACTGTATTAGAAAGGTATTTTAAGCATGTATGCTCCCTGATACCAAACATCTAGGTATGCAGAGTAGTTAGTTTCACACAATACTGCAAATACCTAAAAATATATAAAAAACTCTGTATATATGTTTTTAAATATTGTTTCTGGAATAGTTAGTAGATTGGATGTATCTCTAATTGCCTTTTATGGATTCGATGCTGCCTGCTATAATAAAATTGGTCATTCAATTTGTATACACAATTAGTAAATCTATTACCTTCCTTCATCATTAATTATCGCCTGTATTAACAATATAAAATTTAAATCTACCATATTTAAAATAAGTGATAGATCAGTAGATGAGTACCTACAGTAAAACAAATTTCCTATATGTATAAGAATTTCAATATCTATTAGATATCTTGAATAAATTAGGTTGATCAGAATAAGCAATATTAGTTATTTTCAGATATCCGTTATTATGAAGTAACCTTGATAAATAACTAATATTGGAAAATATTTAATCCACCCGAGAATACGCATTTTATTGGCTATTTTTCAATATCTTTAAATAACCAACATCCAAGGTGTAACACAATAAGCCTCAGTGTAAGACAAATGCCATACATATCATGAATTTCTTATATGTTCGTAACTTCAACCATTTAGATTCAGATATAATGGTTCGGTTCGAGATATCTATACAAATTGCTTGGGTTGCTTGGTGGATCATTTGCGACGACCTCTAAAAGAAGGTGAGGCGAGGCCACAGAAGTTTTGTTTGGGGTAGAACGTGAGCACCAGTTGTCAAAAACCTGTGTTTACAGACGTCTGCTTTAGTTCAGCCACCCCATAAATATCTGTTTTATTAAATGGAGAAAATTGGCAGTAGTATAATGTATAATACTCGTACAAATTTAAAATCATCCTTAATTAATTCACAACACAATCTTGTTAATTACCTGGCACAAAATCCTCTATAAGAATATGTTTGCTACATACTTTCATGTGTTTTTTTATCGGTTTTACGATTTTCAATTTAATTTACAGTTTCGGGTCTACGGGGAATTTATGCAGGGAAATATTAGAAGTAGGTACAGTAAGAGGAGCACTGGGGAACAGCATCGAGATTTTGTGCAAATATTTTTGCGTATGTTTTGTGTTCTTTATAATTAAATAAATTTTGAAAAACAATAATATTTCATTTATTGTTATCTTGGAAAAAATATGAATTTGTTGGAAGTTATAAATCCCGATCTAGGGGTAGGGTGCCTTTAAAATTATATAGATTTTTTACGAGCATATCAATTATTAAATAGTTTTACTGGTATTACAGGAAATTTAATTTTAATTTGTTTTTATTCTTACAAATTTTTCGAAATACAACGGTTTTTGAGAAAATCGAGATTTTGTGAAAAGCTTTTATTTTGGACATTATTGTGTCGTATATGAAAACCACTACTGCTGGTACCAACACATGAAAAACGAAATTTCACTGGAAAAGATGTAGGCAATTTAATATAGATTTTATGTAATACTAATTGAGTAAGAATAAATTGAAAAAATGTTTATAAAGAATTAATGTCGATTATTCTTAATAAATGTTTATTTTTAATAGTAAAATTATTTATTTGTTTAATGATAATCCTACTAATTATAAATGATCAATCACGCATAAACGGCTGAACGAATTTTGATGAAATTTGGCAAACAGGTACATCATGATCTGAATTAAACCATAGGATATCTCTTTACCTTAGGAAGACAAAGGATTCCCGCGTTAAATCCCGCGAGTCGAAAGCTAGTAAATAAATTTTTATAATTATGTTATTTCTTTAAATATTTGGGGCTGTGGCATCTACGTCTTAAATAGATAAAATCTGATAAGTTTTTAGTCTTTATGAATTCTGACTAGGGTTGTTACCTTGCCGGTTGTCCACCGGCCTGACCTTATCTTTTACATGTGTGCAACATCCCCGGAAACCGCCCCATCTCCGTCACGCTTCCTAGGAAAATGCAGCTTAACAAGGCCTGCTGCCGGTCAGCATCCAAAAGAGACAGGTTTTCTTATCATTCTAAACAGAACGACAATGAATTTGGAAAATTACTGGAAACAATAATGAACTCTCTCAAAAATGGATTATATCATCTTCTCATTGGTTGTGGATTGCTAAGTTAATCATTTCAATAAAGTTTGCAAAATTACTAAAAAAAATACAGAAAATTTCAACTACTCGAACACATAGAAAACCGATCTGTTGGATCACCCCCACACCTGACTTACAAATTTTCTTATGCAGATTTTGCACTTTTCTTCAAGATAAGTTGTGGAATGAATATATGCATGCATGTTGAACTATTCAGTAATGAAACGCATTAAGAAACAAGAAAAATCACGATTAGAAGTGTTTCTGTTGTATCCGCACATACACGATCCAACAGCATGCAATACAACGAAATTGTACTGCGGCAGTCTGGATATTTTTACTGCGAAATTATCGGGGGTAATACAATAAGAGCTCAGATTGAGCCGGATATTTTTTTATGTTTCTTAATTCTTAATAAACATAAAAAATATCAGGCTCAAAATCTGAGCTGGAATGGTATTTGGTAAGACAATTTCATGAATAGAGTAATGATAGTTTAATCAAAACTTTATTTAAAAGTACAGAAATAATAGACAATAAACGCGTATTAATAATAAAGAGATTATTTTTTTAAAGTGAACAATTATTAAAAACACAATTATTGTAAATAATTTGCCCTGTTGACGTTGATTCTATTAATGATTCTCTTGTGGATGCTGATTGTAAGACTGATTTTGAAAGATTTGTTGATACTGACTCGTTATTCGAAGGTCGAGACATTTGGATAAATTTGTGATTTTGACATCAAACAATTTTAAACTGACGTTATTTTTAATAAATAAAGTAACATAGCGTTGCTATAATAACGTAATTTATCCGCTTTTTTATCCAATTGCATTTTCTCTTCCTTCCTATTTAGCCGATAGCACAGTATACTAAGCAATCAGTAGGGAAACTCAGCTTTCCCGCGTCTTCCAAAAATCCGCCATCTTGTTGGCGACTGACAGTTATTACTATAATTTCTCTGTGTCAGTTAGGTTTTTTGAATTTTTGACATTATTACATGGTTATCCACTCCGCCACTCGTTATCGTTATTGTACTTATATTCCTGCTTTGTATGTCGTGTTGAGTGTTTAGTTATTTGTATTTTTATATTAGTGATTATTTATTAGTGGAACTATACCCAGCAAATAATAAATAAACTATGGGAGGAAATAAATGTGTTGTAAAAAACTAATGCATAACGCAGCTATGGGCGTAAAAGATCTGCAAACAGTTTTATATATGGGAGACCAAGTTAGACGTGATAGCTTAATTGAGACAATCCTAAGGAAGAATTAAAACATGAAAGGGGGTAAAGGATTTAACTCCAAATAGGAAAGAGACTGCTTTCATACATGAATGAAAGAAACCACTCCATACACCTAATAGAGCAACGGGGGTTTTTGATTATGTTACCAATATATATATTTTGTAAACCTAAAAATAAATTGTACCTAATATTCACGTTTTAATTTCATTTCGTACTTTCCTAAAAAAAAAATGATTAAAAATATAAAAATTATACTGGGCTTAAATTTGATAATCTGCTAACAAAATAAGGTAAACGTATACATCTTGACATAAAGGCAAAAGTACTACAAAATATAAAATAAAACTACACTACTAGTTGACCTAGTTTCCATGTTTTCGCAAATTTTTTAAATAAATTTAAATTCATACTGGTTTTATAATCAAATTCAAATTATATCTGCTAGAAACCTAAATTAAGACAAAATGTGACCAAAACCTCAATTTACATTTAACTACACTGGATTACAATAGTTAATTAAAATTTAATGAAAAAAGTATTAAAACTACGAACAACTTTGGTTATATTTACGCCAAATTATTAGCTATTTTTTCGTATGTTCTCTGGGATCCGCCATATTCTTGGCGACTTTTTCTAGAGTGGGGGTATTTAAAAACTGCCAGACGTATTTCATTTATAAATTGTCTAAGATTCCGTACTGATTGCTTAGTATACTGTGGCCGATAGCAAACCACGATTTTTGCGTTCGTCAATGGGATTTTTTTATACATGAGTGGAATTATCGCAGGTAATATCCCAAGACTATGACAAATAGCCGACTATTATTTTCGTTATAATTCTATCGATAGCGCATTGTATTTCGAGAGTTTGATGAGACTATGAACATTAATAATCTGAATAAGAGTATTTCTTTGATTATTAGTGTTCACATGGTCGAATTGTCTCGAAATACACGTTGCTCGAAATAAATTAAAGAAAGTAATAGTCGCTTTTTGTCATAGTCAAGTGATATTCAGGAAGATTATTTTGTGAACATCACAAAATCATTCGGTAAGATTCCTGTCATATTTGTCTCTTTCGCTAAATTGAAAGCAAGCCAATCATTCATATACTTTTATCAACATTTAATTCAATTTACTTTTTACAACCACGAATTACTTATAAACAGCAAGAACTCTAATATAATCATTGATTATTTGAAAATGAAAACGCAATGATTGTAAATGATATTTGCACCAGCACCAGAGATAACTCCTGTTGGTACCGCCTTTTCTATCTTTTCTTGTATGATCTGTGGCAGTGAAGTTGGTGTCTCTGTTTCTTCTAACTGTCGCATCCTATTTATATTTCTGTTGCGGTGCTCCCCATCGAGCTGGATTCGTGATTTTTCTTTTCTTTGCGTTCAAACCAATACGTTCCGCACCTGTTTTCATCCATTTCAAATATTCATTTTAATTTAATATTTTAAATTTGACTGAATCTTACGTCAAATTTTGACACTTATCATAGCACTCTTATACAATCGATCATATTGCATATCATGTGACTAAATTTATGACTTTTTATAGGTGGAGCACTTGTGAATGAAAGCACGGTTCAATTTCGTTGGTCGTGCATGCAGAAAATCGAGAATTCAAACAATTTGGTTGGATCAACGAAATTGTACTCCATTATACAGAGTGCCGTTATTTTGCTATGAGATATGAATACTTTCTGTTAGAGCTTTTCTCACAGACAAAACAGTTATAATAAGATTCCAAATAACTGCCGTTGTTTGCGGAAAACGTTCATTGCATAAATGTCTTAAAGCCAGAGAATTTTGCCCAATTTTGCAAATTATCATGTCATGTAGCTCATGATTACTAAATGTTGCACCTTTGTTTATGTAAGTACTTACGCTCCTAAACATCAAGTAAACACTATGTACAAATAAGCACAACGCACTAGTCATAATATCAAGTATGTAAGTAGATATTATAGATTATATTATGATATGTACGATGCACAACTGTTATGAAAGTTTTTCAGGTTAACAATATCAGATAATGAATTGCAATATTATCACACATTACAGTTTGAAGGAATTTTAGGAATCCTTCTACTGTTTACTTTATGAATACTCGATGCAGCAAAGTTACATCTAGCGGCCATTTGCTACTTCATGCTGGACTGAAACGCCACAGACACAAAATGTTCTACATAGCAGTAGACATCATTGAAATCTATCGATCTCTATTGGGATTCGGCGAGAACGATATTTTGCAAATACAGAATTCCAGGAAACAATTAATCTGCGTGCTATTCCTCCGACCAGTTAAAGTCACTCGTTAGCAGACTACCAGATATATACCGGTTTCGAACTTAATAGCTCTCATCAGTAACCGAGCAGCCTTAGCTGTTTTAATTCTGTCTAACCCGACAGAATTATTTAGTAATATTGACAAAAATTGACCTTAGTTTGTAATTTTGTGTACAGTTTTTGCATGTTACTGTAGTTGTATTTTTATTTTTCAATGTAATTACAGAAAAAAACATTCGTTTTATACATTTTTTTCATAAGTACTTTTTGTTACTCAAATATAATTGCGGCAATAATTCAGACCAGACTTAAATATTTGGTTGGAAATATAATAAATTATTCATTTATTCATATGACGTAAGTTGATTGAATTTGTGCCGCAACTATATAGAGGAACGGCGGGTATTACCGCACGTGAGGGTAGTCCCGTACATGCCAGATTTTTGCTCTATTTGAGAAAAGTAGAAACACAAAATAGTACCTTCTTAAGTAGCTAATAGATTCCTGTAAGAATAAAGAAATTATTTATAAACAGAAATGGGCTGTGGTGACTGGTGAATCACAGTTTTATGCATGGCGTCATATAAGCACGTTGTAAGTTCATATTTACAAAAAAAAGTGGTTGGAGTTAATTTTTTTTAACAGTGCAACTATTTTATGAAAACGTAGTGTTTAAGGTTTCTTGTTATTTAAAAGATAAGTTGAAATCTTACGAATTACATTGCATCGATATTTTTATAACCGCTTAATCGAATTCGGGTATTCCCGTCCCCATGCACGTCATTATCCCTCAGTGTACGTCATTACCTTCCAGTGCATGTCATTATCTTCCAGTGTATAGCCTTGTACTACACTATTTTTGTATTAGGTATAGATATATTTACTAAGTACCTATATTGTTTTCTTTCAGATGCCAAATAAAAAAATACTTCTGAAAAATGTTCGTGGGCAGAAAGTTCCATGAAATCTGCTATAAAAGCTATAGAAAATGGAGGAACCCATAGAGATTCTGCACGTCGCTTTAATATACCTTGAAGATCCTTACGTGATAGACTTAAAAAGGTGGGTACTATTCGGCAACAACTCCTCTTCCTACAACAGCTCAATCTAAAGAAAAACCTAAAAAGCAGAACCGGAAAAAACAAAAATACGAAATTCTGACAGCCACACCCTTAAAAGAACAATTGCAAATGGCTGAGCTAAAAAAAAGAGAAAATGAAAGAAAAAAAATTGAAACGTCATCCAAAAATAAAAACCAAAAATCGAAGCAAGTAAGGGTTGCCAAAACTGTTAAATCGAAAATACAAGAAAGTTCAAGCGATAGTGATGTTGACGAATCCAATATACAGTATGCGCCAAAAGTATGGAATAAATTCAATAAAAATGAAACAATTATTTTTTGGGAAAAATCCTCGAACAGGTCGATTTTTAATTTAAAAAATACATATTTTACCGTAAAATGCGATTGTCAAATGTCATTTGTTTTCGAGTAATGACGTGATCGATTTTTTTTTAAATGGCAACACCATACTTTTTCCTTGATTCTGAAAGATCGTTTAATTCTCTATCAGACAGTACTAAAATTTTGCC
This sequence comes from Monochamus alternatus, assembly GCA_037114965.1. Lineage (NCBI taxonomy): Eukaryota > Metazoa > Arthropoda > Insecta > Coleoptera > Cerambycidae > Monochamus > Monochamus alternatus. Next base: position 115,496,924 of record CM073426.1, read on the forward strand.
TTCTTACATAGGAAAGTTTTCGAGTAAATGACGATTGAATGTTAGAAAACGTAAATCAATTAAAATAAAGCAAAAACGTTAACAAGTTTAGTTTTTCGAATTCCATAGTTCTTTTATGGATCACGTAGGTGAAAATCTTTGCTGTCATTGTCACACCGACTTTCTAATAAGTATTGTAAGCGACATAGAAATTATTATTCAATTTAAAGTATTATGGCACATTTAACTGTTACTCAAAGAATTGAAATTTTAATTCTTATCGGATGCGGGAATATAACTAGAACTCAGCAGGAAGTTTGCGATTTATTTAATGAAAAATATCCAGATCGCCCTATCAGCCAATCAACAGTCAGTAAGGTATAGTCTAAATTTAGAGAAACTGGTAATGTTGTAAATATTCCAAAACCTGGACGTCCAAGCATTAATGAAAATCAGAAACAGAACATTTTGATAAGTAGGGTGGATAATCCTCATAATTCTTCACGATTGGTTGCATTACACTAGTCAGGGCACAGTGCTACGTATCTTGAGGAAGGAAAAATATCATCCCTACAAAATTCAACTTGTGCAGGAACTCAATGAAGATGATCCCGATCGTCGCTTACACTTTTGCGAAATTCTAATGGATTTATGTCAATGAAATAGAAATTTACAGCGGCACTTACTTTTTTCAGATGAGGCCACATTTTGTTTGAATGGTACAGTAAACCGTCAAACTTGCAGATATTGGAGTCGGGAAAATCCTCATTGGATGGCAGAGGCACATACCCAACACCCTCAGAAATTAAATGTGTGGGCTGGAATAGTTGACGACAGAATAGTAGGGCCTTTCTTCTTTGAAGGAAACCTTACAGGACAAATATATTTAGAGTTTCTAGAAAATGACCTTGTTCGAACCCTTGCAGTAATTTTTCCTAACGATAATGACCCTGACATTCCTGACGATACCATATGGTTTCAGCAAGACGGTGCACTTCCGCACTATGCGCGCCCTGTACGAGATTTTTTGGACAACTGTTTTCCTGGGAGGTGGATCGGCAGACGCCGACCGATAGAATGGCCTGCAAGATCGCCAGATCTTACACCTCTTGACTATTTTTTATGGGGATACTTGAAGTCAAAAGTATACATTAATAAACCACGTAATTTAGAAGAACTTCAAAATCGCATTCGGGACGAAATACGCAGAGTTACCCCAGAAATCATTCATAATGTGCAAGAAGAATTTCTTCACATACTTGCGCATTGTCAAGAAGTTGGTGGATGGCAATTCGAACATTTAATTTAAGTATAAAATTTAATCAATTGTATTTTATTTTAAATACCTCAGAATTGTTACTTTTTTTATGGATAAAATTTACGGTTTCTAACATTCAATCGTCATTTACTCGAAAACTTTCCTAAGTAAGAGGGCAAAATTTTAGTACTGTCTGATAGAGAATTAAACGATCTTTCAGAATCAAGGAAAAAATATGGTGTGGCCATTTAAAAAAAATCGATGACGTCATTACTCGAAAACAAATGACATTTGAAAATCGCATTTTACGCTAAAATATGTATTTTTTAAATTAAAAATCGACCTGTTCGAGGATTTTTCCCAAAAAATAATTGTTTTGTTTTTATTGAATTTATTCCATACTTTTGGCGCATACTGTATGCAATGACAATGAAATGAACGACGCAGAAAACACCGAAGTCGATGAAATATGTATTCTTTGTAAACAATATGGAAAAGATGAAGAGTGGTATCGTTGAGTTTCTTGTGGGTGCTGGGTCCATAAGTTATGCACAAGCTATGACAGCCCTGAAGACTACATTTGTGACCACTGTCAAGGAACATTGATTATATAATACAGTACACACCTCTATTTATACTTATTTAATGTTGCATTTGTTTTTATTTTTCTATAGAACATATAAAACATGATTTTTGTTACTTATCCTGTACATGTATGGTAATACCCGCAAGAGAGGGTAATGCCGCAAATAAAATATTATTTGAAATATTTTTTTATTATTTGTTGTGTTGTGTTAACTTCTTTCTTACGTGTACTGTTACAGTGAAGATTAGACTATACTTGAACCAAATTTTGTAACTTTATCTTGTATGGTTTACCTAAAATTTATTTTAATGCTTAAGTGTACGCCAATGCCCGCCGTTCCCCCACACGCTCTTTTAGTATCTTCCCTTATATTACAGACACCGTATTTTTGCAACTGTTATGGATTAACAACTATAAAATTTGCATGTTGTTTTTGCGGGTTATTCACCTTAGTGTAGAAAAGGTATAATGCCATTTATATAATAGATGCAATTCCATGTTAAAAGATATAAACAACTAAGATCTAAAAAAATTGGGAGCATTAACTACTGGAGTTCATTCGTTATTTGAATGATTTGTTTCTTGTAGATTGAATATGTATGTTGAGACATCAGTTCTAACGGTTTTTTTAAAAAGTTTTTGCATGTATCTATCCTGTTTCACAAAGCAATTTGGATAAGATTTTATATAATGACATAACACATGCTTTACACTAAAAATAAGAATGTTATTACTGGAAGAAAAAATTACGTCATGTATACAGGATGACGCAAAAAAAATATATCATGGTCAATTTTTCTAAATATAAAACCTTTTTTTTTGTATTTTTATTTAAATTACTTTCACCACTTTCGAAACAATAGCGTTTCGAAATTGACATACACATTTCGATAATCACATCATTTTTCTCGGTGAGTCCGAAATTATTTAAATGAATGTTTAATGGCTGTTGAATTGGAAGATGCGGACCAATAGAGCGACCTCCAAGATCACCCGATCTTACACCCATGGATTATTTTTTATGGGGTTATTTAAAATTCAAGCTTTATTGCCTATTAACAGGCTTCAAAACATCGAGGACTTGACCGAATAAGGCAAGAGATGAGGAAAATTCACAGGAACTTATTTAATGTTCAAGACAATTTTTGTACATAGGTTTGCGTATTGTCAAGAAACCAATGGATGCCATTTTGAACAAATAATTTCATTATTTTTGTTTTAAGTGGTTTATAATCTCGAATTTCTTGGCTATTTTGTTTATAGTTGCGGCAAGAATTCAAAATCCTTACGTCACACGAAAAAATAAATAATTCTTTATATTTTCATCAAAATATGTATGAAACTGCAACTGAGAATAACACATGCTATATAAATGTTTGCACTATACAGGGTGTTAAAAAAAAGTGTAAAATATTTAAGGAGGTAATAGTATGAACCGAAATAAGCAGAACAGTTTCAATAAACATGGGTCCGCAAAGTAACGATTGCGGAGATATGGAATGTCTTATGTTTTTAGCCCGTTATTTATTTTGCATTAACGTTGTGTATTTTCTTATAATAGTTGGTTGATGTTTAGTGAAATAAACAGTACGTATTTGACAGTTGTTCTTAGTGCACAAGTTTTCTTTCGCTATGGCGCCAGATTCCTTCAATTCACCAAAGATTGCGTGATACCGGTTCCTTGAGCAAACAGTGCTATTAATCCGGAAGACCAAGGTCGGTATCCACTCCTAGAGCAGAAGAAGAAATTCTAGCACTGGTAGAGCAGAATCCAGGTACGAGTGTGCGGAGAATATCAGCCGAAGTAGGAATTAGTAGTCCTCTTGTTTGGAGAATCCTTCAAGAGCAACTGCTTTATCCATACCATGTGCAAGGAGTACAGGCCTTAAATCCAATAAACGATCATCAAACACGTTTGGTTTCTTGCCGCTGGTTTCTACGTCATGATGCTGAAGACCTTCGTTTTCTTGCAAACATTCTTTTTACTGATGAGGCCGCTTTCCCAAGAAATGGAGTGTTTAATTTTCACAATATGCATATTTGGGACGACGAAAATCCTCATGCTCTAATGTAATCTGGACATCAGGCACGTTTTTCAATAAACATTTGGATGAGTATTGTAGGTGACAGGTTTCTAGGTCCTCCTAACAGGCTCTGCTTACCTCAACTTTCTGCGGCACATACTGTATGAGTTTTTGGAAGACATTCCTTTGAATCAGAGGCAACAAATGTGGTTCCAGCATGATGGTGCTCCAGCTGATTTTTCCATGGCCGTTAGAGAGCATTTATACCAAACTTTTCCACATAGATGGGCAGGAAGGGCCGGACCTGTGTTATGGCCTCCAAGATCGCCTGATCTGAACCCTCTAGATTTCTTTGTTTGGAGATATTTGAAGATATTTGTGTATGGTACTCCTGTAAATAGCCTGGAAGAGCTGCAGCTACGGATTAATCAAAAGTGTCAAGAAATCCAAACCAAGGAGGGCGTTTTCGAAAGAGTTCGAATAACGTTGAGAAGAAGATCTCGTACCTGCTTGGAAATGGACGGAGGGCACTTTGAACATCTTCTGTAACTTTGTTTTTTGTTTGTTAAAAGCTTCCTTTGTCGGTTTATTCCTAATAAAATAAAATGTTTGAAAAACGAATAATGGTCCATATCTCCGCAGCCGTTACTTTGCGGACCCATGTTTATTAAGACTTTTCTGCTTATTTTGGTTCATACTATTACTTTCTCAAATATCTTACACTCTTTTTTTAACACCCTGTATATTGCACCAAATTGCAAAAAACTTTTGTTTTTAACACGACCAAATATCGAAAATTATGTTGACAAAAAAATAAGTGCATAATGTTTGCCGTGACGTAAGTCATCTGAATTCTTGCCGCGATTGGTTTGATTGGTTTGATTCTTTGGACGGTCTGGATATTTATTGTTATTGAATTATTTTGTCGAACAGCCAAAAAATAGGTAGATATCGAGTGTGTTACATAAAAAATACTTAGAATTTCATGGCAAATTGAATAAAAATACAAAAAAGAGTGATGGCATCATATTTTTTTTGCTTTACCCTGTATACATGAAACTGGTTTTAAGAATGCGTAAATATAATTGACGGATCCGAGCGATTTTCCAACACCCGATGTTTTTGCCGCTCACTGTATATTGATTGCGGTTCCTACTGTTGGCACTAGGGATGATACGGACGAAACCGGCCTCCGACGTTTACCTCTGACATCTCGTAGTAGCCATCGCAACTGGTCAATATATTTGTTTATCAAAAAGAAACACAACTTGCTTGATACTTTGAATCTATTTATTTGAGTTAAATGCCACTCTCTGTACTATTTTCAGTTTCATAAAAGTCTATGGATAAGGCATCTTCTTCTGGTAATATGCAGGAAGAACTGGTCTCACAAATTTGAACAAATTTGTAATTGGATACCATCTCCATGAACAACATCATGTCTGCGACGATAAGAATTGCAAACAAAAAAAATTCGTAGGCCTGAAACCATAAATTAATAAGTTCAGCGATTAAATCTGAATTCAGACATTAAAGTCCGCACGGAAAATCCGTGCCAAAAACATGTTAGTCTGCTCCCATCATTTTAAATAACATAATTACTTCGCTAATTAGACTCTCTTGTGTAATGTATTAATACTAATGTGCAGTTATGTTTTCCAATCAAATTTTTTACTGATGAAATTGTGCAATAACGAAAATTAATATCTATATACAATGTGCAAGGGTTAATTTGAACTATATTTTCCAAACAGTTGAGCATATACCTAGTTGAGCATAATGAATAAATTTCAAAATTTTAATCACTTAATTTTCTCATATAGCACCGCATGCCCAGCGTTAATACTTATACGAAACTATACTATAACTATACTTATACTAAATTTAGTAATCTTCGGGCCGAAATTTAAAGAGATATAAACCACAGGTATTTTCATTACATTAAGGACATTGAACAACAAGTAGAGACTAATCCCAATAAGTTTTGGTCATATTTGAATTCAAAGAAGAAGGTAAGCAGTATTCCTAATTGCACGAATTATAATATTATATATATATATGTGAATGATTCCCATGATATTGTAAACGCTTTTGCTAGTTATTTCCAGTCCAACTATATTATGACTTCCACTCCAGTTTGTGACAATACACCAAATGTAAATTGTTCTTCTTGCGATATTCCTATGTTTTCCGAATTTGAAGTTTAAAAAAAATTGAAACCTAGATATACAGCAGGACCTGACGGTTTACCCGCTTTTCTTTTCAAGGATTGTGCCTCAATATTTGCCAAACCCTAATGTTATTTATACGACCTGTCACTAAAGATGGTTAAGTTTCCATACCGATAGAAATTGGGTCGAATTTGTCCAATTATTAAAAATGACAACAAAAGTGAGGCAGAAAATTATTGTCCTATTACTATTATTTGTAAACCCTCAAAGGTTTTTGACATCCTGATACTATATGACTGTCATATTATGACACTCTCTTCTTTTACGTAAAGTCTTCTATTTATACTGAGCAGCATGGCTTCTCTCCAGATTGATTAACAGTTACCAATTTGACATGTATTACCCAATATATTTCTAAACACTTGGACAGTAGTGATCAGGTTAATGTCGTTTATACAAATTTTTTTAAGGGCTTTGATCGGTTGGACCATGGTATTCTACTGCTAAAACTATCCAATATGGGTTTAACCAATTAATTCATTTATTATTTTTTTACCTCTTATTTATCAGAAAGAAAACTGACAGTGGAGTATCGTGGTTTCCAATCGATATATATTAACGCCACTTCTGGAGTCCCTCAAGAGTCAGTTCTCGATCCCCTGTTATTTGTAAAATCATTGTCAAATATAGATAAAATTCAACATTGGTGTAGTAAAAATCTGTTGCCTTTACACTTCTCTAAATGTAATTCGATGGCTTTTACTACAAAAACTAGTCCTATTATATATACAGTGGACAATAATTTAATAAGGAAATGTAGCAGTTTCAAAGATCTTGGGGTGACATTTGATGTTAAATTAAATTTTAGAGGACATATTAATAACATTCAACGCGAGGCATACAAAAATCTTGGTTCATTTTAAGAAACTCGCACAATTTACAGGAACTAAAACAGTTTCTTTACTGTTCAACGCATTTGTTCAATCTAAATTGGAATATGCTTCCCTTGTTTGGAATTCACATTATGAAGTTAATATTAATAAGATGGATACTATTCAACGTAAATATGTAACTGTTACCCTATCCAAGGAATATCTCAAAATATTTTGCTTAGAAGGTTCAATCTTGTTTCACGGCGTTTATGTAATCCTTTGACAACTCTTCATAAAATTAATATCGGAAAAATTGATTGCCCGGATTTGTTAAATGGCTTATGTCTCCATGCTTTCCGCTATGCGATTCGTTCTTCATCTTTGTTTTATCTACCGATTATTAATTATATATTAATAATTTATTAAAATTTTCACTCTTGTATACAATGGTTGATACTCATTTTCGGATGCAGAATTTTGTGGATATATTTTTGACATATTAAGAGAGTTTTTTTAAGCAACAACTCGCTGAACTGATTTTTATATTTTTTACATTTAACTCATTTTTGTATTTTTTGTAGTTTTAAAAAATGTTTATTATATATGTATTTTCGTGCTTTTTATCTTTATGTACTTATGTTTTTTATGTATATATGTAAGATTATTAGCTGTTTTACATAATAACGAGACAAACAAAAATTTTCTTTTTTTTTTCATTATGTTAATTTAATCTAACCAGCTCCTAGAAAGACGTAACAAAGACATTCGAGTGAATTGTAAAAGCATGTTTGATTTAGATAATCTCTATTTATCTCTGTACACACATCCCACATGGCAATAGAATCGTGCTCTTAGTGCAGTCACCCTAGTGAATATATTACCAGCTTAATAATATTAAATTATTCATCAGTAAACACGGGTTTATTGTTCTTCGCTTACCTGACTTTTGAACATATTCAGTTGAGTTATTATTATTACCAAGAAGTTCCCTACTGCTACGGATAGGTACCATCCAGCGATTGTCACCGTTTTCATGCTCCTAGGGGCCTAAAATTCGGAACATAAGCACGCAAAATTTTAGTATTTTTATAAGAAAATATGTAAGAATACGAACAAGTTGAGAGAAAATAGAATGTGCCGGAAATATATTTTTATATTCTTTTAATACTTTTTTAAAGCTTCAGTAGTCAGGGCAAAATTATATCGAAGAAATTTGATACACGAATTTATGATTGTTGTAGTAATTCTACAAATAAATAAATAATAATATAAACAAATATGGGGTATCTTTAAAAAAGTTGCATAAACTAAACCCTAATGAAAATTTGTTTCTTCTAAATTTTATTTGAATTTACATAATTTTTCAAAAACCCAATTAAAAAATTTAAATGTTATTGGCTTTCTATGTCATAGTCTCTTTTTGATCTTTTTATTATTAACTTGTACTTCTTCTTTGTTTTAATATATTAAGTAAATTTAAATTATCTTGATTAAATTACCATATATATTCATTTATAATTAAGGAGCCTCATTAGGTATCTTGAAACTAGTGTCAAAGTAACTCCCGTAAAAATGATTCGATTTCGATGCGGCTTGCACAAGTTTTTTTGGAAAAAAAATCTAACTTCTAGGATGCCCTAAATCATGTTCTATAATATGAATAAACTAACGTTTAAAATATAAAGAGAACAAAATAAATGGGCATCCTAGAAGCAGGGAATTATTTTATTAATTTATAAACACTCTATTTCTAAAAATAATTAATCAAAACTTTATAAATTTGAAACTAAGAAAGTGCTGAGTAACCACTTACGTTGAAATAGAATCAGGCGATAAGAGATACTAGGTAGATAGAGATCGGAGTCATATGGTTATAGTGCATTTAGCAGAACGCAGGCTGTACGACTTTGTACGATTGCATCTAGTGGGGCCCCTTAAGTATTTTTTTTATCTATAGTATTACCTGAGTGAAAGAGAATTCCAATCCAGCAACTCCAAACATTATTTCAGCTACAGAAATCAGAAAATACTGGGGAACTTGCCATAAAATATTTACAGTATTTGGTACAGACATGGTATACAGCTTCACAAACTAGAAGAAAATATCCCTTGTAAATTTCAGTTCATTATCTGTCCTAAGTTTTCCAAAATTTATTTTACTCATATGATGATCTGTTGATTTATCTTATAAATAGGTAATAAGGAATATATTAATTAAGTTGGCTTATGATGATAAAATCTTTTATAAGTTGATTTAATATTTAGACAATTTAATTCTTACCTCAATATGGTCTTGATTTTCTCGTATTATAAGAGAATATACTCCTCCCAGAGCCAAGTGGAAATTTCTCTCATACAAATGTTTGTTTTCACTGCTGCCGATCTTGCACTCGTATCTGGAAATACGATTAGATCTATTTCAATAGACAAAAACATATAAATGTCTTGTTTGGTGAACGAGAGTATAATATGCATATAATGTTTATAACTTTTTTTTAAACACCCTATATAAAAAAGTTTTTCTGAGATAACTGTTGAGTTTTCTCAATTAAATTCTAAAATATGGTTTATGGTTCGGTTTGGAGTTCGTTGGACTATTATATCTGTTAAAACAGTTCATTCCAAATAAGGCTAGAAAGTAATGTCGAGATATTTAACAAAACAAAATTGGTTAAAATGGCAACAAAATTACTGGCTTCGACATAAACTTCAAGGTTACTATGTGAAAGACTTGACTTGAGTCTGACGTTTAACAGAAAAAAGAAAATCCACCCAAGATTCTTATTACTCGTACACTGTCAAGTGAAGAATATGTAGAATGGTTTTGGACTATCCTATTGACTCAAATTTGTTTATTTGACATTTTACTCTATCTCTTAAAGTAAGGGGTAGGGGGAGAACAGAATCGTTTTGCAGAAAACGTTGGGAAACTCCCGACTACGTTAATCGATTTTAGCAAATTTTGTTTTGTTTTAAAGCAGTTTGATTGTCGAATCATTATCTGTAACAATACTTAAGTTTTTGTTTAAACCTGAACTACCAGATGACGTAATTTGGCATCTTTATGTTATAAAATATTTTCGCTCATAACGTTGGAATTTAGCATATAATTTATTTATTTGTATAATAGTGATATAAGGGATGGTTGAATTTTCGAGTTCCCACATTTTCAAGAGTGAACTTAGATATTTATAGAGTGTTTTCATTAAACCAAGTTAGTAAATTTACCTAGATTAATATTTTAGATAATTATTGAATAAAACTTTGTCTGTGGAATTATCATTAGCTTACCTAGATGTTTGGTATCAGAGAACATATATATGACTTTATGATAGGAATTGTAGGAGATTTGATATATATTAGCTTAAAATACCTATCTAATACAGTAAAAAATGTTACAAAAGCTAATAATAAAGAATATATGGGTAGATATTGTGGGTGTAATTCAACACTGGTTGGGGCTTAAGTCCACAGAGTTAGTTTCACACAACATTGTTAATACCTAAAAATATGACAAGACATAGATATGACATTGTTGTGTTGATGGTTGCATTACTAAGATAAATTTAAATTCGTGTCTGGCGAGCGGCCATGGGCGTCAATAAATAGAGGTTTAATATGCTTTAGAAAAAAATATTTCTGCTTTGGGAATAATTTTGAAAATTTTTTCAAGGACGATTCCGTTAATTCAATTTTCTCTATCCTCCCTTAAAATATTTGTACTTAGTCATAGTTAACCCTGTACATCCTTTTACTAAAAGACTATTTCATATTCTTGTGTTGCTACCGTTTTCTGGTAAATAAAGAAAAGGGTTCGTAAAATATAAGGTAGATATGTTTTTCATAGCATTTCCAAGCGAGAAGCTAAGCTTAACATCGTTCGTGGAAGGATCCCATTCATTCCTCGATATTTTTCCTATATCGGATTATCTGCTTACCATTCCGTTATCTGTCACCAGTGATGCCGAACACTTTTATTTACTGTTTTATTTGCCTTTTAGATCGGGGGTAAGAATAAACTTCAGATAAGGTAGACGAGGTATACGGGTATTTCCGAAACTACTGCGGTCCTTCAAAGAGCTAATAGAAGACGTCCTAATAATCAATTTCCATAAATTAATTTGTTGTCTAAAGTGTCATGTGTTCCAAAAAATAGTTATTTATTGTATAAGTGTTTTGAGTAGATTTTTATCCACGCAAGACGGTTTAAACGTGAGACCGTTTATTATTCTTATTGGATAGAAGGCAATTCTAATACGAATGCAATACAACGTTTTATCCACAATCACATCACAATGATATTTGTGGAAAATTATTGGAATTTAATATTGCAAGAGAGATTGAGAGACTTGAAAATGATGTCAACAATGCTACAAGGACTGTTATTAACTGAGAAGAAGTTAAACGTGATAAAACAAAAAACGAAATGTGTATTACTATAAATGTAAATGTTAATAAGTAAATAAATTAAATTTGATTTATTATAGGTTTATTATTTTTTCATTATTCTACTAGTGGAATAAAATTACTGTTGGTCAAAAAAGTTACGTATATCTCGGGCTATAATGTATAATATGCTGCCAAACGTAATAAAAAACATATGTGTATATTGTAAAAACAGTTAGCTTTCATCATTTTTAAGATATTCTAACGAGATGTTTTCGAACTGTACATAGAATTATGAAATTAGTTTATTTTGCTTAATTTTATTTGTTTAGAAAGTTTAAAGCCCACAACAAACCACTGAATTTAATGTCTTATAGAATACTCTTCAAAGTGAGTTGAGACTTCTTTATAATATTATCCATCGTTCCATGTTCTAAGAAAATGTGCGATATTTTTCACTTATTCTTTTTGGTGTCCGATTATGAATCGTTTTGTTTCAATGCAATTTGTGGCATTACACATTTATACCTGAAAGATAAAAATAAAACAATAATTACAAATTACTATCTGTCTTTAAATTACTATGTGTTAGGTACCTTCTGGGTCTAGTAAGATTACAGGTGATTCTAGCAAAAACCAGTTGCTTTATTTTAGTTCTGTATCATATGAAATACAGAAATTGTAGTAGGTACATTGTTTGCTATTTTACAAATGTAGAGTCCTTCTTATCCATCAGAAACATAAATAAAATGCTGAAATATGAGGACACAACAAACATCAATCATTTCTAGGTTATGCTTTAGTGATAATTTCTTTTGTGTGGCAAGTTCAGCCGTTCAGTTCTGACCACGTTCTTAATTTCAGTTCAAGAACAAACACGTTCACATTATAATCAAAAAAGTTTTAGGAATTGGTTTGTTCGAATTTATTTGTTGTTAAATAAATAATCAACAATTATAACAGCAGTTGGAAAAAAGGAATATTCTTTAGGTACTTACACACTTTTGTAAATTATTTTATGATAAAAAATACGGGTATCTAATTATTACGTATACTCTGTCGTAACATAAAAAAAACAATTTACTAAAGTTTTATTCCACTATAATGGAACAATTTAAAAATATCCACTGATATTTTACGCAATATTCACGCTGAACAGAGTTGTAATGGAAGATTTCGCCGGCGCAGCGACCTCAATGCTCCAAAAGCCTCAACTAAAGTCTAAATTTTTATCGTGAAGTCTCAATAACACCATTGTGTATAAATTGTATTCACTAAATTATTTAGCGTTATTTATGTTCAACAAAATACATTATGCCATTAATATTTGACAATTCATAGTTTTGACTTTTACCGATGTTAGGTTCTTTTGTGGCTGAAAGCATGACAAAACAATGAAATTTCGGCACTTTTTGAAGGCGTTTTTTTATGTTAAATTTTAACATTTTTGAATGTTTATTTATCAGAATGTGTTCATAATTAAGTATATTTCAATTTAAACATAAGTTTTAGCGGGGTTGACTACCAAAAAATCAAAATTCAATCGATTTCCTGAAAATGGAACACCCTGTATAAGAATTGATGTTATCAGATTCTACGCGCCATTTAGTGTCTGTATACCAAATTTCGTCGAACTGGCTATGATGGTTTCTGAGATATAAGCACTGAAAGTCTTAGAGGGAACACCCGGTATATTTTGTATTGTGTATAAGTGCTAATAGTGTTTATTCTTGCTCTGCATAATGCATTACATAATATCATTGTATAATATTTACTTATACCATTATAATACTTGCAGGTAATTTTATAATTTGCTGCACCTCACATTCAGGTATTACTTAAGTGAGTATGTCTATTGTTTTATTGTGTCTCATGTTTTTGAATTTGAATGTCGTGAGTCAATAAACAATTTTTGTATTTTGTATTTGTATAAAAACAATTGAATAACGCATTGCCGAAATATAGACCTAACTTTTGTTTTTTAAATGGAACACCCTGTACATTTTTAGACCATTGCGAAGACCTCCAACTAAGCTTTTCAAAAATGTATTATACAGGATACAATAAAATCAGAGGATACAATCTTCCTGTTATCAATTATCGGGACGTGGTGTTTCATGCAATCACCTTGTATATCTAACTTTGTTAATAATTAAAAGTAATGGACTTACACCCCCTGGGGCAGCTCCATGTACGCCGATACAGCCAAACTAGAGTCCTTCGAATCGTGAACGAAGTAAACGTCTTGCAGTCCGGCGACATTTTGAAGAGTCACCGTGACATTGTTCAGCAGATTTGCACTTTTTATGTAGGCGATTCTGAAAGTAGACCTGTGAGTGTTACTGTTTATGGCTGATCACGTTGCAACCTTATGCGTGGCGTACCACTTATCGACTTTTGAAAATCCACCGGGTCAGTTATGTAGGCCTGAATTTCATCTTTCGAGTTGATGCCGATGAGGACGGTGTCAATCTGTAGAGGAATATATTTTAATAAAAAAATAATAATAAATACGTACGAGTAATGGTCAGTGCAACGAATTCTACTCTCCAAAAGTTGCAAGTTTTGTTTGCAAATATGCACAAACAAAACCCAGACACATGTTCTCGGGACGATCGGGCGTCACCGACGAGAGTTCGGAGATGCGGGTTGGATGCGGCGGTCATTAGCGCGCGCGTTTCCTAACAATGTAATAGTGGTATATTTAAAGTTTGCATTGAAAGAAATAACTTCATTGCAAGGGCGCCCATAGGCTGCATATTCTTAACAAAACCGGTGATTATTGCCTGATATAGATATCTATCTATGGCAACTGGCATGTCCCAATCCCAGTGTCCTAATTCCCAATTTCTAAATCAAAAATTTATTTGGCTAATGCGGTGGTTAAATTTTGATTTTGACTTCATGTGATAGTTTGTATTTTTATATAAATTGATTTTTATTAAAATTGAAGTATAGAAAATGCGTGACCTTGATTTTTGTAAGGGGGTGCCCCCCTTGAAAATACTCGTGTCCGTCCTTGATCCATTAGGTAAGTAATATTCTACAATATCTGTAATTACATAAGTATTGAAAGAGGTGAGGCTTTTAGCATTAAATACTGATTATAATAAAGTTTCACTTTTATGTACAAAGTAAAATATGTGTCATTTTTATGCATTTCAAAATATATCCTTAATGATACGAAAATTAATTTTGTTAAATTAAGGATTTGGGCGTTTAAAACTTACTTTTGGTAGGCATATTGAAGTCATTGTTAAAAATCTTTTAAGAGTTCTTGACTTTATATTTAGTACAACAAAAGATTTTCATCACTACTCTTCCTTGATTACAATGTATAGATGTAATGGTTAGGCCCATTTTAGAATATAGCTCCACCGTATGGAATCCCCAGTATAATAAGTATGTGAGGCGATTGGAAAAAAATCATTAACTATATCAATTATAGATATAATAGGAATAGACATTATTTTACGTATGAAAATAGTTTGTCTTTTTATACAATGGATACTTTAAGTTTAAGAAGAAATTTCTCGGATATATATTTTGTTTATAAAATTTTTCATAATTTAGTGGATTCAATATATTGCACGAATTTCCTTTGCTTGAATTGTAGATCGTATCGTACTAGGTATAGAGAAATTTTTTATCATAATGATGTTTATACAAAGTATTTGTTAAATTCACCTTTAATTAGGCGTAAGTATATACAGATAGGGAAAATGTTTAACCGATCAGATGAAATGCTAAGAATAATCCCTTCCATTGCTCGCCGTCCAAGCTTGACGCGTCCTCCCCTAATTTGGCGGACTAAACCAGTATTCGTATAGCACACTATTCGTTTGGCATTCGGCCGTGGGCGTAGGAGAGTAGGGGAGTACAGACTAAGCCCGCCCTGCCGTGCTTCATCTTCCCACCAATACTCCATGCATTTGAAATGTATGTAATAGAATCTCCCCATGATCGGTTAAATATTTTCTCTATCTGTATGTTCTTGTAATGCATTGGGAACCGATGTCGACTTATTTCATTCAAATTTCTCTCCCTTCAAAAAGTGTTTGAAAGGACATCTTCTTCACAATTAGTTGCACTTCTTTATTACATTTATTTAAAATATTTTGGTAATTTTTGTTATGTGCTTATTATTGTTTCTAAATTGTTTCATTTTTCTTTTTATACTCGCATTTTCAACCTGTCTTAGCTTATACATTCCTCTTTTTGTAAATTGTGTTACCCTGTCATTCGATAACTGTGTTTATCTGTTGGGTGGCCTTTTTTTGTATAAATAAATAAATAAATATCCAGTTGCCACCACTGGCATTGTCTCTCTTTGGGTATACGTAAATATACTCTGTCTTTATCCAATTGGCAATTATGGATAATTCTTTATCTAAATTTTGGCAACAACTGAAAGTAATATATTACATTCAAAAAGCTTCTTCTAGGATCATTCAACCTACTACTGATCCATGAGCAATGGATTTGATTCTGATTCATATTCATAATCAAATACGATTTGCATTATTTGGGAATGTCAAAAGGTGACAAAAAATAGGTATGTTTTTAATGTTTTATTCAAAATTATTTACTGTATAAAATTTTGCGCAGCTTTTGAACTTGTAATATGAGAGCATGATGAATTTTCCATCGGAACTTGACAAAATGCTTAATGCGTTAATAACAATTTGTAAAAGTACTTCAAAGACATGGGCTGGCTGAAAAAATTCAGGGGAGGGGTGGTAACAAAAATAACGCGTAGGTAGTTTCTTTCTAAATTTTGGTAAAATCTTTGGTGCTATAGCAGATGACTTAAGCCTCAGGGAGCGAAATTCGTAAAAATTCTCGCAAATTTCGCAAATTTTGATTTAAATTTTTAATGGCGGGAAAGTGTCAACTTATCGCGAATTTCGAAAAACATGAATATTATCGCTATTTTCATCATTATGTGGGGTTGTTAAATTTGACTTGAGCTTCTGACAATCTACCATGACAGTCAATGACAGCTTTATGATGAAAATGATGCAGTTGTCAAAATTCACAGTCTATTAACTACACGGTCGGGGTCATCAGCAAGTAGCCAATAAAAACTGATGACTTTTGTGACCTATGGCACAGTCTATTTCAGTCCATCTTTCGAGAAAGACTATATTTTGTCTTTATTTACGGGAATTTTGTGACGTCACCTGGTCCAGACCGTATAGTTAATAGAAAATATGATATTTGGCAAAATTCGCGATACTTCGCAAGCTTTTAAACTCATAAATAAAATAAAATTGAATATTACACCCGCGAACGCGACCAAATCATAAAAAATCACATAAAACTAATCCTACATTCTAAAAAATAGAAATAAGCCGAAACAAAAGTAGCAAGAAATAACTGCAAAAAAAAATAAAATTCTTACCTCTTAACCGTTATTTTTAACTGGAATATTAACTTACAGGGGAAGGGGGCAACTGCTCCCCTTACCCCACGCCGACGCCCATGCTCAAAGAATATACAAATGCTTACATTCTAAACCGCGTACTCGTAACAGGACGTCGCCGTGAACTTTGTCGCGTGACTTCAAAATAGCCGTATGGATGAGACCCTGTAACCTCGTCGCGTCACTTCACAGCGAACATGGGTATTCGCATTGAGGTTCGCAGCGTTCTGCCCTGTACGCACTTGTAACAGAACCTCACCGCGAACTTCGTCGCATAGCTTCAAAACGACCGTGAAATATCTTATCCACATGCAATTCAACTTTCCAATAAAAAATATATAAAACTTTACGTCTTAATAAATTATGTTCGAGAATTAATGAGAAAGTTTAATAACATAGGAGATGGAAAAGATATCCAGAAACTAATACGGAATTCAATCATTCAATTAATAAAACCAAAAATAAAAAATTTTCATATACAGCCATCGAAGTTCTGAGGTTATGTTGGTATTGAAACAACATTCTCTATCAAATTTTTAATTTCTTCTTAAAAAGAACTTTTCACATTACACCCTTAAATATGTCACACCATTCCATTAGACGTGAAGATGAAATTAATTGAAGCTGCTAACAGAGTTATAAAAAAAGTATAAATTGATGAAATATGGTTTAGCTGACGAATAACAAGCAATTATTAGTAAATTATTTAGGCATATATCCCATACTTTTAGATATCTGAAAAAATTTCTAAACACAGTGATCATAAAAAACCTCCTAAAGTGTTCTCATATTTTCGTTTAGTACAAGGAAATGAGGCTGACCAACCTAAAATAAAATTTTACAGAGGAACTGGTAATCGAGTATTGGTTAAATTTATGTGGAATACGGACTAAAAGAGAGAGTACGATTACGGAGAAAAGAGAGCAACCCGATGATAATAAAGATCGCTTGACATTACCGGATCATTATCAGAAATGAATCAGCCCCCTCAGTATTTAAATAGTGATTTACAAGAAAATCTGAACATAAATAATTACGATCCGAGAGCTCTTAGCGCATACTTTGCAATGTGTCAAATTACCTCGCAAATAGATACTTACGAAATTTTATTTAATGTATGAAGTGAAATCAATAAAGTACATAATATACGGTCCAAAATTTGATGTTGCAGAAGAAACGTGGAGTATAATATAAGTATTTCCATAAGGATATTTGTATCCTTTTTGATATTTTTGGTCTAAACTAATCAGTAACTCAATATCAGTTGAAGACAGCCTTGTAAAGACCCCTGATATGTTGGAATCATCTAGGAAGTTACAACCACTTCATTCCCCTAGAATACAAACATGTCTGCCACCATCTTTTTTGCATTTTCTTTTTTGTTGCATAATGGATATAGATATATGCTGCAGCCACAATTTGCACTTTATTACAATTGTCCATGATTGATGAAGTGTATGTTTTAATCTCTTTTCTAAATACAACTGATCGGATTACGCATTTAATAACATCAGCTGTTCAAGACAGTGTCATGACCCTGTTCGCGGTGTTCGCGGTGCAGTGACGCATCGAGGTTTGCTGTGAAGTGAATTATTTTTTGGGAAAAATCCTCGAACAGGTCGATTTTTAATTTAAAAAATACATATTTTAGCGTAAAATGCGATTTTCAAATGTCATTTGTTTTCGAGTAATGACGTCATCGATTTTTTTTAAATGGCAATACCATATTTTTTTCCTTGATTCTGAAAGATCGTTTAATTCTCTATCAGACAGTACTAAAATTTTGCCCTCTTACGTAGGAAAGTTTTTGAGTAAATGACGATTGAATGTTAGAAAACGTAAATCAATTAAAATAAAGCAAAAACGTTATCAAGTTTAGTTTTTCGAATTCCATAGTTATTTTATGGATCACGTAGGTGAAAATCTTTGCAAAGTGTCATTGTCACACCGACTTTCTAATAAGATCGCCAGATCTTACACCTCTTGACTATTTTTTATAGGGATACTTGAAGTCAAAAGTGTACATTAATAAACCACGTAATTTAGAAGAACTTCAAAATCGCATTCGGGACGAAATACGCAGAGTTACCCCAGAAATCATTCATAATGTGCAAGAAGAATTTCTTCACAGACTTGCGCATTGTCAAGAAGTTGGTGGATGGCAATTCGAACATTTTATTAAAGTATAAAATTTATTCAATTGTATTTTATTTTACATACCTCAGAATTGTTACTTTTTTATGGATAAAATTTACGTTTTCTAACATTCAATCGTCATTTACTTGAAAACTTTTCTATGTAAGAGGGCAAAATTTTAGTACTGTCTGATAGAGAATTAAACGATCTTTCAGAATCAAGGAAAAAAATATGGTGTTGCCATTTAAAAAAAATCGATGACGTCATTACTCGAAAACAAATGACATTTGAAAATCGCATTTTACGCTAAAATATGTATTTTTTAAATTAAAAATCGACCTGTTCGAGGATTTTTCCCAAAAAATAATTGTTTCGTTTTTATTGAATTTATTCCATACTTTTGGCGCATACTGTATGTATGTGGGCCTGAGTGTCAAGTAACGCTGCTGGATTTCTTTATAGCTTCAATACTCGTACGCATCGTGTTACCGATTGTTATGGGGTGATTTGTTTACATTTTGAAAGGTTGAGTAAAACATTTTTTTTTCGATTTTCTGTCTTCATACGTCCGAATACGTGATTAAAATTAATGACTAAATCACCCTGTATAAAAATTAACGGCCAACTATGCACTACGCAACATATGTTTTATCAGTTTAATGCTTTTAGACAATTTTCTAACAACAAGTTAATAACAGTTAATATATAATTATGAAGGAAAAAAATAGCGGTACAATTTTGAATACTACACAAATTAGGGCTTTATAAATATGTATGTAGGTATGGTATAAAATGTTATATTTTACTGAAACTGTAATATGTATTTAATGAAACTTTCCTTGAATGGGTGATTACTGGTACATTTATTTTACCATTTTTTACCTGATATTCGACAGAAACGATGTCCAACTGAAACTTGTGCCTTTTAAACTTCAGAGATCCGCATAACAAAGGCGCCTCTATGTAAATGGTATACTTGGTGTAGTTGTGACAGATCATGTTCTTGAACCTGAAAATCTCGCTGGAGTTAATGACTTGGATCTCGTTGAACGGATTTATAACTGTCAGGTCGCAGGGCAACGTATTCACAACATTGATCGACGCGTGGTTCTTATCAGGCAGCTCCGGATAGGTGGTTTCCAGGACCAGTTCCAGAATACCAGCGGAGAAGAAGGCCAGACCGGCTATGATACCCCCAAAAGCCATGCGGTGCAAGGAATTTTCCAGGATGTGCAGTTTGGTGAAACAGGGGTAAAATAAGCGGTCGAATATCGGTATCAGGACAAGGACCATCGCAGGATTTACAACCTGCATTTGATCTGGAACTATTTGTGTTCCCATAAAATTGCCGTCCATGTGGGAAGCCTGGAAGAAATATTCGAGATTGCTTAGATGGTGTTTTAATAATTGTGATAGTGCATAATTGTCGCGTTTTTGGTTTTGGCAAAAGGCCTAAGAAATCAATAATTGTTAGATATATGTCAAAATTGGGGATATAAATACAAAATTCAAATATTTGACCTACCTCGCAATAATTTTGCGTTGAGTTTTGGCCAATTTTAACTCTAACTTAAATTGCATGCATAAGAATGAAATTAAGAAATTTTCTCGAAAACGGTTCATCGTATCAAACATTACCAAGAGATATTTCTTGTGTAACTTTGGTTCAATCGACAAGACTTTCGAATTTTGAAAAAATCGTTGGAGTGCCATTTTTTTCTTAAAATACTCTGTCAAAGTTAGCGATATCTGCGCTCATGGCTAAATTAAAAATAATTGAATACTAGCTCTTACTACTCAAAAAATAGATCCAAATTTTTTTTTTCAAACTTTAACACCCTGTATCTGTAAAACAAAGCCGTTGCAAACCCATGTTTATATGAACTTTTTGTCTTAAAATCAATCATATATTAACCCCTTAAAGTTTGTGCACATCATTAATTAACACCCTGTATAATACGAAACCTTTAGTAGCTACGTCGGAAAATAGTATAATCGGTGGCTAATTTTTATAAATGCAGTTAACAAATTTCTTTTTTCTTCTAACTTAAAAGAGATAATATAGAAATAAATGGCCTATATAACACACACACATTTGTGTTGCATTAAAAAAATTTTCAATCTGCGAAGTAACAAATAACACTAATATGATATGGTTGATTTAATTAAAAATCAATGTTTATTTACCTAATCAAACTAAAAAGTTACAACTTAATTATACTAGTAGGTACCTCATTGTCTATTTTATTATCATTTTCAAGACTACACTTTATGTATATACAGGGTGGTCCACTTTTTTCATTAAACTTCAAAAATCAATACATCATAAAAAATAATGTTAGTTTGCTAAATAAACTATACCCGACAAATGTTTACTTTCTGAGATACAGCACATTGAAGTTTCCAAAAAAAAAAATTTGATGAATTTTTCTGTATGTAATGTGTTTTATCCGTAAAATTTATATAAATGATTTGGCACTGGCCAAAATCCGAATCCAACTCCCGACCTACTAATGCAAACGTGCACATTTAAAATCATTAGAAGATTCTTCACTAGACGAGAACGAGACTAACACGGTCCTCGATGTGTCTAGACCGCGACCTCATAGTGCGTTCTCTCCTTAAATTTACAGTAAGCCAACTAGTGGCCCATTCCGTGGTGACATCATAAGTGCTAATCTCGCTGCAGGTACCATTTGCTAGCCTTGTTAGTTTCACTGTTTTTATTTTTTAATTTTATTTTAATAGTTAGTACGTATTTCTATGGCATTAAAACTATCATTTTTTATTCTAATTAAAAAATAGTTAACAAACCTATTATTTAACTGAATAGGATTCGAACTTAAATCGCAAATATGCGCAGAAATTGTATAAATTACTAAGAAAACAAGATATCAAGTAGAAGAATACGATCATATTCGACATCTTTTTGTTTTAGTTTCTATATGTGTCATTTAAAGAGAGAACGCCATCAGTAAAATAGATAATGATTTTCTAGCTTTAAAAAGGATATTTTGACATAAACGATTGTCTATGTTTAGGAAGACTAACTCATGATATGACCCCAAGTCATCAACTCGAGAAAGATGAATTGTCATAGGAAGACATTTCCATTAAAACATTAAAAAATTGAATGAGACTTGTTTTGGGCAGATACAACGTTTCTGCCTTTTCGTTGGCTTGGCCGTTCTTGTAACAGATTGTAATTGGTAATAAAAAATGTTACTTTTACTTCAATGTAAAGACTAGAAAAGAGTGTTAACATTAAAAGAAAGACAACTGTAAAAACTAGTATGTACCCATCTGTGTAAGCATTTGGAGGTACAAATAAGTCATCCACATCCATCCTATTTTTCCATGAAAGAATGAATTTAGGTAAGGATAATGAAATAAGGGTGGATACAATAAATTTTTAACCATATGTTTTATTGTTTTTTCTTAAGTTTTTGTTAAATACGAGTAAGAGCACAGTTCCAATCTAACATCTTATATTTCAAATTAATTAATATTTGAATGCTAGAAAATAACTAAATAGAGATATGAATTTAGAGGTGGCTTGATAAATTTTTGATCGACATAAATTTTTTAGTATATTAAGAACGTCAGCCATTACCACATAAAGGAAATTGAGTTATCCATTATGCAAACATTTAATTAAATTGCTTAGTGGCAAATTACAGTAAGAATATGTGTGAAGGACAAGGAATTAATGGATTTAAAGATTAATGATTAGAATGGCACAAAGGTTTTCCTTATCGCAAAGAATAATCAGCCTCAGGAGATTTAATCAATCTATGACTAATGCCGTTCTCTAAATTTATGTAATTTGTGGGAAATCAATACGAAAATACATTAACTCTTGTGGTCTTTATGCAATTCCACACATTTCCTTTTCCGTTTAATTTTCTCGCTTTTCTATTTGATTTCCAGATCTTTGATGAATTTGTGGTGTTTTTTAGGTACTGAAATCTCGAAAAATAAAACACGTAGAGCAAAAGTAATATAAAAATTAAAATTACTGATGTTTTGTTTATCCAATTTTACTATTTAAACTCTCCTCAAATAATATAACAACTTTTAAAATGCATTTGTATGACACATATTATTTCGCTATTCTAACCCCACATTTTAACAATCATTTTCACAATCTTATATGCAGAACTATGTAAGTTTATGTTATAACAATGTTTACATCTATAGCTAAATTCTAGAATACGGTGCCTTTAAAGCATTCAAGGCTTTGTTTCAAAATAATATAGATATGGTGTAAAGCATTGAAAGCTACATATATTTCAAACAATCTTTAATTGGTAGGTATTCTTTCGTTTTCGACTGATGTTATCAATCGTAATATATGACGTTCATGGTTACTGAAAGCTTCTTAATTAATAGTAATTATTTTATGAAGAAAAATATTTTTTTAGCGCAAAATCAAATACAACTTGGGTTCAAATAAATAGATTATCAAATTCTATTTTTAATATAGCGTGCACAAAACACGTGAGGTATTTTAATCATATCACATTTTATTATTAACATAATAAATATTTTATGTATATCGTAAGCGTCGTGATGTTGCTGTAGTAAAAAATCTTTGTAATCAATTTACGATTTATATTGCATACTAAGATTACACACTAAATAAGAATTTTGAATTGCGGTTTCTCCGAATTAATCAAGTGATAATAGCTAAGCTTGATATACTTTTAACGATAGTTAAGCTAATTAGGGTAATTTAGATTAAGCACTAAATAGGTATGTAATTGCAGATTTATATGCGAGTTCTAATTAATAACTTCATATACATATTTCTAATTACAACAACCTTTGTATTTACAATAATAGTGATCATAATATATTTACCCTCATTCTGACACTAAAGAGAAGAAGACTTGTGATGTTGAGGAGGCGGCACATTATTAATATGCGGGTCGTGGTTAATACTACGAAAGTGTGGAAGGGCCACATTTTCTTTCAAACTTTTCATTTAAATTTCATGTTTCAACTTTCATAATGAATAATTTATTTATTAATAATAATAATAATAATATCATAACATCTATGCCCCTCATTCTAATCACGAGGAATAGCCCAGAAGTCGAAGACTTGTGCGGGAGAGGGGGCGGTATATTATTATTAAGCACATTTGCGCCCAGGCCACGTTGGTAGGCCCTAACCACCATTCAGTGCAGGAATGAGGAAAACCTGAAAAACCTCATTAATTAGGGGGGTAGTCAAACGTCAACCTGTATCAATCTATCTGCAGAGAGGGTGCCAATCCTCTCCACGAGTATAGCTTATACAGGGTGTCCGGAAAAGACGTGTACAACGGAAGACCAAAATAAGCCGATTTAGCCCACTTTACCTATTTCCAAAATTGCTTCGTTTAGCCGCTAGGGAGCATCAAATTTCCCGAAAAATGTTTGTTTATTTCGAATATCTCGAAAACGACTTGATCGATTTTAACCATTTTTAGGCTACGCAGTTATAAGTCTAATCGACACTTTTTGACATTATTTAAAAATTTTTGCAGTCATTAGAAATATAAGAACAATCATGTATCATGCAAATATAAGCACATATTTTTTAACCCCCCGTACAATTACTCTCAGTGTTTTTCTATTAGTAGCTGACTTTATTTAGAAAGTTTTTTTATACTTTCAGAATTTTGATTTGTTGCATTCGTTCTGCAACAAATAACGAAGTACCAGAAGTTGGCTCTGATATTTTAAGTATACCCGCGACAAGAATTCAGACGACTTACGCCATACGAACAAATGAATAATTCATTATATTTTTATCAAAATATCTAAGAAACTGCAACTGATAGTAATAAAACTATATACTACACTAAAAGTTTGCATTATATATTGCACTAAATTGCAAAAATGATTGAATTTTAATGCGACCAAATATCGAAAATTACGTTGACAATAAAAACAAATGTGTAACGTCAGCCGTGACGTAAGACGTCTGAATTCTTGACGCGAGTATATCAGTTGTGTGTCCAATCTAATCAGCTACTGAAATTAGTCTCTCGGTTTATTCTTCTTGCTCAATTACTTTGTTACTTTAGATCTCACTTTATTTGTTGTTGTTACTGTTGTGTTTGTTTCTGTTCCTCATTTTTCAATATTTCATCATGGAAACGTATACATATCCCGAACAAGTAGACATGCTTTTGGTTTATGGATTTTGTCAAGGTAACAGCCGCAAAAGTGTTAGGGTCTACATGGACAGATTCCCTTATCGACGAGTGCCAAATCATCAAACTTTTGCCAACATCGAAAGGCGACTTTGCGAATTTAGGTCCTTCCACCAAATGAACGTACTAACGTGAATAAAAATACACACTATACAGAAATAAGACATTTTCAATATGAATTCCAGAGTAAACGTGTGTGGACGGGAATTATCGACAACGTTATTATTGGCCCGGTTGTGCTTCCACATCGATTAAATGGGGTCAACTATTTAAATTTTTTACAGCAAGTATTACCTAATTTATTGGACGATTTACCGTTACTGCTTCGTCGTAACATGTGGTTTATGCATGATGGTGCACCCCCCATTTTGCAATACCTGTTCGTCAGTAATTACACAATCTGTATCCTAACAGGCGGATTGGAAGAGGAAACGATGCTCCTATAAAATGGCCACCTCGAGCACCAGACTTAACCCCTTGCGATTATTTTTTGTGGGGTGCAGTAAAAACCAAAGTATATGCCTATGCAGTTAATAATGAAGAGAAATTTTTTAGACGAATCCAAGACGCAGTTAACATTTTACAAATAATAAGGCTCTTATTGGCATTACGATTCTGCAAGTCAAAAGTAATTTGTAGTGTTTTAAAACACTGTGTATATTACTTACTTGTATACTGTTCGCCCTCTTACTACGTATCCAAATTTCGAGTGTTAAATTGAAATTTTGTATTTGAACATGAGTTCGAACACGAAATTTCGAATTGGAACATGAAATTTCGAGTTTGAATCGGATATTTGGCATAACAAATATAAAACAATATGATCTTTCTACGCTTTCGTATAATACATACATCGTGGAATATAATTTTGCAATCGAATAGCAATAATAGTGACTCTGACGAATCTTAGTGCTAGTATCTTTCTTATTATAACATCTAAGTATATTTTTCTACGTTCATGCAAAAAACAAAACTTTATTGAACTATATTTAGTGGAAAAAGTGCTTCTTTATTGCACTAGTGCAATAAAATGTTTATTGCATTCATCTGCCATTCTACTACAGCGTTTTGTCATCATGAGAAACATAAACGTTCAAATCGACGTCATATTTTCCTAGACTTGTGTCATCTAAATAAAATATTTTTTGGTTTTTGCATGAACGTAAAAAAATATTGTATGCAACTCGTACAAAAAGTGCTTATTGCACTCAACGTGTTGCCCTACGTGTTGTCCTCATAATAAACACTTACTTTTTGTACTTGTTGTTAAATAACTATTTCACATTTTTTTATGGTGCCGTTGTTATGTAATATATGAAATAACAGTGTGTCCACGGATAGAGTTGACAAGAGGAGAAGGTCTTTTGTTTTTGACTTTATCGAAAAATGTCACTCTTTATAAAAAGTTTTGCTTCTCGAAGAAATGACACTGCCATAGAAACGTCTTAGATCAGATATACAGGGTGATCATAAATTAAAAGTACACGAAAATACTCTAGAAAGAAATATCATTATTTATTATTTTACGCAAAATGTTAATAAAACAAATCTATTTATAACTTCAAATAGATTCATAATACAAATTTTAAAATCAAAATTTCAATTTTAACTTTTACTACATAGCTACCTCCCACCTCAACACATTTTTCCGCTAACTTAATACATTTTTCGTACATTTTACAAATAGTTTGCGGCTCATTCAATTCATGTATTCCTTCGCGTATGTGCTCTTTTAATATTTCCCTATCATGTGGCACATCATTTTAATAAATCTTCTGTTTCATGACACACCAAAGGAAAAAGTCAAGGGGTGTAAGATCCGGGTTAGGCCAAATCTTCCACTCCACCTTTCTCCAAAATGATCTGCTAACGATCGTCTGTGCAAGGTTGCATAATGAGCAGGACAGCCGTCCTGTTGCCAAAACAGCTTATTGCAAACAGCCTTGCTCAGGCAATGGTTAGCAGATCATTTTGGTAAAAGGTGGATAGGAAGATTTGGCCCAATTCATTATCCTACTAGATCACCTGACCATATACCTTTAAACTTTTTTCTTTAGGGTGCCCTAGAACAAGGTTTATTCAAATGATCTGCCACATGATAGAGAAGTATTAAAAAAAGCGTATTCGGTGTACGAAAAATTTATCAAGTTAGCGAAAAAATGTGTTGACGTGGGAGGTAGTTATGTAGAGTAAAAGTCAAAATTGAAATTTTGATTTTAAAATTTGTAATAGGTTATAAACAGATTTGTTTTATAGAAATTTTGTATAAAATAATAATAATATTTCTCTTTTGAACTTTACGTGTTTCTTTTAAATTTATGAGTACCCTGTATATCTGATCTAAGACGTTTCTATAAGAATCTCACTTTTTCGAGGAGCAGAACTTTTTATAAAGAGTGACATTTTTCGATAAAGTCAAAAACAAAAGACTATCTCCTCTTGTCAACTCTATCCGTGGACACACTGTATATGTATATATCGCTTGGATATAATTATATCCAAAAAATATTTTTGTATAATTATTCTGTTAGAATTATTTTTATGTTTTCAGTTTAAAGAAGTGTGTTTTAATTTATTAGTTATTTTTTCTCTGTTTTCTTTTGTTCCCCTTATGTATCCTCGTACTTCTTTGAGGTTTAAAATTACATAACAATATCGAACATTTAATCAAAATATGTATTTATCATTTGTTTTTTTTCTAACAATCACAATCACAATTACATTCATTATTATATACTTAAAGGCGTTTTTTATACCCTTATATCAGTGTGATAAAGTATACAGTATCATACCTGGAAAGTCCATCTGGACCCCTGTTGGTCGAAGAGAGACCAAAATATCGGCAGGGGCGTGTACAGCAACAAGATGCCGCAAACAACTTTCATCTCTTGAATTAATTTTAAGTCGAATTTACCACGCGCATGGTCTAACCAGTGGTTATACCTCCTGTCACTTTTGCAGCTCCTGGTTAAAGCGTACTAATTGAGAATTTCTAATTTTGTAAATGTTGTTCGACACTTACCGTTCCGCATTTGAAAAATTCCAGCATTATGTTCTTCTTGGGGCTCTTCAGCTTGTAGAAGCTTTTGCCAATTATGAACAAAACTGAAACAATAAGTAAATATACACTGTTATCTCTTAATTGCACTGTAAAGCTTCTACAGGAAGTTGATCAAAATTAGCATAAAGAGAATCTAGGTTCATTTCTGATGCATTGCAAAAATATAGCACCTTCAAAATGATATGCAGAAGATTCTTTAAAATCTTCTAAACTAGTTGAAATATCAGGTTTGTTCCAACAGCGATCAGGGACTAGTTTGAAACTGTCAGAAAATGTTCGCACAACTACTACTTGAGTTACATTCACTGAAAACATATTCACAACATAGCTGGTCGAATATTTCTAACAATTTGAAACCAATCCCAGACTCGTGTTGGAACAGAGCTGACGTTACCGAAGCAACACATTCATAGCTATTGTTGAATCACATTTATACAGTGTAAAAAAATGTGTGTATACTTATAGCTAAATACTTCGATAAAAATCTCTAGATGAAAAATGTAAATTATTGCTCTTATTTCCTAAAGAAGTTTTGAACGAGCAATGTAGGAAACATACTATACTATACAGTATATTACATGCTATAAATTAATATACAGTGCAAAATCCTTCTGACGATGCTTTCGATTGTATCGCATGAAATCAAAGTATTGTGCCTTTAGTTGCGTTTATTGTACAGGGTGATCACATGTAAACGTAGAATCGATTGTATGTTTGTTGTTTTAGGAGAAATCGGAAAATTGAAACGTGCACTCATCGACAAATAATTTTTCACAAGGATTTCATTTTTTTTAACAAAAAATCAATCGAGCATCGCGCTATAGAAATATTGATATCAACTAGTTTTTTCGGATTCTCAAATTTTTCCTAATTGCATTAATGTAAACATGTAAAGGGATACCTTTTACTGTGTTTATTATAAAGAATAAAAAACTATATTCGAATCCATTTTATGAAGCAATTTAAAGAATAGTTTATAAAAATTGTTCAAGCACATTTATTTCCCTGCTTTTCTATGACCTCTATGTCGTTTTCCCAAATTATTTAAACAATTATGAATCATTTTTGCGTTTTGGTTTATGTAATCTATACCTTATATTCTGTCTTGAATTTCTAAAATAGTGTTGGTTTTTATAAACACTATTCTTTAAAGAGCCTCATAAAAATGTATCAAGTGGTGTCAAGTCTTCCGCCACGTCCCGTAGCGCCTCTGTAACTGGTCGCATCCCATCCTTCCAAATATTTTGCCGATCCAAAGTGGTATTTTTACCCAATTTGATAATATCTACGAGATGATATGGTAGGAAGATAGCTGTAAGATAAGTTACGGCATATTTGAATAACAGAGTTCTTTCTATATGTAGAATGGTTTGGAAAATATGGCACCAATGGCCGGCGAATAGTTCAGACTTGACACCACCTGATAAATTTTTCTGAAGCTATTTAAAGAATAGTGTATAAAAATAAAAACCAACCAGTTTGAAAAATTAAAGATAGAATAGAAGAAGCTATAGATTATATAAACCAACACATAAAAAACCACATAAGTCAAAAAAAAAACAAGGGAATATGCTTGAACTATTTATAAACTAATCTTTAAATTGCTCCATAAATTGATTCGAATATAGTTTTGTATTCTTTATAATAAAAAAATATTATTTTAATTATGGAATTATTTGATTATAAAAAATCTCGCAAACAGTAAAAGATAATGCATCACATGTTTATATAAATGCAATTAGGAAAAAGTCGAGAATTAAAAAATGTAATAATGTCCAAAGTTTCGTAATAAAAGACTAAGTTGATATCAGTAGTGCAATGTTCAATTGTTTTTTGATAAAAAATTGTAATATTTGTAAAAAAAAATTGTTAACGAATGCACGCTTCAATTACGATATATCCTAAAGTAACTAAGCTACAGTCGAATTTAACGTTTACAAGTGATCACCCTGTACACATTGAATGCATATATATCCTGCGGTAGTTAGACCGTAGACCAGCTATATTTGCGGAGAGGATGGCACTTTCTCTGTGGGTATGGTAGGGTGCAAAAATGTGAGAAATTGATACCGGTTGACATTTGATCACTCCCCTCATTAATGAGGTTTTCCAGGTTTCTCTCATTCCTGCACTGAATCGTGGTTAGGTTAAGGCCTATCAACGTCGTTCCTGGGCGCAAATACGGCCTGCATAACAATATGCCGCCCCCTCTCCCGCACAAGTCTCCGACTTCTGAATTAATCCGTGTGATTAGAATGAGGAATAGAGATATTATTATATAATTTCGATTTCTAACAAATTGCTATTACTTACAAATTGACAAAAACATCAACGCCGCCGGAAATCCAAAGCCTATGGCATAGCAAGTGTCGTCTCCAAAGCAGGAAACCGCCTTCTTCATTATCGGGGTCAGTATCATTCCGACGAAGCCACCCAAATTGATTGTGAAGTAAAATATCGAAAAGAAGTGTGTTAAAAGCTCCCTTTGATCGGGTAGATGGAATTGCTCGCCTCCAAAAGCAGCCACGCATGGTTTTATGCCCCCGGTGCCGATGGCTATCAGGATTAGGCCGAGGGCCGAGCACGTGCTGAAATTGATAGAACCGTAGGCGACAGAATTCCTGCTTAATATTGTTTTCATTTTGTAATATAGTTCTCTTGGACGTCTATCCTTCAGTTCGAAGTCACTTTAAGTAAAAAACTACGATCTGTCCCAAATCCTTATTTACTCATAGGAGTATCAATTTCCGTTTGTCAAAATGGCAAATTAATAATTTGTGTTTTTTAAGACATCCTACTCACTATATCTTGGAAACTATTTTCGCTATTGATCTGAATTTTTGCATCAACATACAAAATATTGCAGTAATTCCGGCAGTGCATACTAGTTTTTTAAAAAATATATAGTTTATTAAAAAATTAATACAATATGTTATTTACATTTCATTCCATATATTACGAGGTGTGGTAATTAAGTTCCGGGAATTTAGTTATAACTCGGAAACTAGCAATACTGCACCGTTCGTCAACGTTTTTCTAGAGAGGGGAGACCTTCCTTTTAGTTTCAGTCCAAGGTTGAAGTCGATAGCACGTTTGGTTTGTGTTTTATGTGTATTTTTTGGTAACTTTTTTAGTGGCGTCCTGAAAATGAGTGACTCAAATTACATACAACGTGTTGTGATTCAATTTTTAGTGAAATCGGGAGAAAAACCTTCGGAAATCCTTCGAAAGTTGCAGGTGGTGTATGGAGACGAGTGCATATCGAAAACACGCCTGTTTGGATGGACAAAACGGTTCAGGGAAAGGCGTGAATCGGCAGAAGACGATCCACGTGAAGGAGCTCCCATCACCTCTCATGCCCGCTACAGACTATGCGTGAATTCGCGATTCGTGATGCACGATGCGTGATTCGTATGGAATTCATGCATAGTGTTTAGGGTTTTTATGAATGGATTTTTAACGAACAAGACCCTACACACTATTCGCGAATTCCTCACATATCGCGAATCACGCATAACGAATCGCGAATTCACGCATAGTCTGTAGCGGGCCTCATACTGACGTGAATGTTGAACGTTCGCGTACACTGATCACGTCTGACCGACACCTAAGAATTCGTGCGTTGTCTGACGAGTTAAACGTCAACAAAGAACCCGTTCGCAAGATGTTACACGAAAATTTGAATATGCGAAAGATTTACGCAAAGATAGTGCCAAAAGTTCTCACCCGTGAACAGAAAGACATGCGAAAATCGATCTGCGAGAATTTATTGTCCCGCATTCAGAGAGACAGTAGAGACAGGATGAGTCGGGTAGTCACTGGAGATGAGACCTGGATATTTGAGTATAACCCCGAGACCTGTAAACAAAGTCAGAAATGGGTGAAAAAGGGTGGAGAGCGGCCAACGAAAGCAAGGATGTCCAAGTCACGACTTAAGGCAATATTGATCGTTTTTTTCGATATCCACGGCATCATTAATCGTGAATATGTTCCTGCCGACCAGACAGTGACTGGACAGTTCTATGTTGGCGTCTTGGAATGGCTGCGGGCCTGCGTTTTCCGTGTGCCTTTTTGCCCAAAAGTTTTTGGCAAAAAAGGCATTCCAACGTTGCCGCACCCACAGTATATCCCCGATATTGCCCCCTACGATTTTGTTTTATTCCTCAAGAAGAAGTCGCACCTCAAGGGAACTCATCACAGCGGCGCCGCGTACAGGAGGTCAAAGAAGCTGTAAGCGTGGGTGGGCTGAACGGGTTAACAGCGGAGGATTACCAAGGGTGCTTCCAATCGTGGGAGCAACGTTGGAATCATTGTGTAGAGTTAGAGGGAGACTGGTGTGAAGGTCGATAATAAAATTTTGGAGAAATTTAATTTCCTTGTTTTTCATTGACAAATTCTTGCCACACCTCGTATGTATATAGAAAAAATTAATATTTCATATATTTGTCGGCATGTCAGAATTTTCAATACATATTTTATGAGTTTTAAATTTAGAATTAATTTTTGAATAAATGATATTTTATTAAATCCTAGGATGCACTGTCGGAAACGCTGCAGTATTGTGCATGCTGATGAAAAATTCAGATCAATGACGAAAATAGTTTCCAAAATGTATATCAAAAACACAAATTATTAGATGTATTTTTTTAGAACAAATCCTTATAAAAAAGCCCTCTAAGTGACCTCTAAACTC
This sequence comes from Monochamus alternatus, assembly GCA_037114965.1. Classification (NCBI taxonomy): domain Eukaryota; kingdom Metazoa; phylum Arthropoda; class Insecta; order Coleoptera; family Cerambycidae; genus Monochamus; species Monochamus alternatus. The sequence goes on from CM073426.1 coordinate 115,529,720, forward strand.
ATTTGTAGAGGGTTTTCTGGGCTTCTAAGAACTATATTATTGTTTTATGAACACTTACACGGGTGGTAGCTCAAAAGTGGGGACAGCAGCGACACACATCAAGATGTTTCCAACCAGATATATCAGTGCAAAATTTCGAATTGTTCTGAAAATGTAAATATTAATGAATACAATGAGAAATATTGCAAATGTTTCTTAAAGAGTTACCCTTTTGTGTGTAACAGTTATAAAAAGATTCTAGTAAGTAACCATGGCTTATAAAAAACATAGAAAATAAAACAGAAACAAAAATATTAACATTACTTGTATCTTCCGAAATAACTATCAGCAAAGATCGCGCCTATTAGAGGCACTATGTAACATCCCATGATAAAGACGTGGTAGATTACAGTAGAAGCATTTTCAGAAAACAGCAAAATATTTCTTAAATACAGGGACAATATAGCTGCAACAAATCAGTAAAGTAATGCTGAAACGACAGAGTTTACAAAGCCATACTCCTCTTATTTCGTATAAATATACTTACTTCTTAGGCCACAAAATGAAAATCTCTCACAAAATTCGGTGGCGATTATGCAGAAAACTGCCGTTTGATATGAGGCACCCTACAGGGATAAAATTTAGTACCATTGCATTGTATTTATGTTATTAATGTTAAGTACTTACAAAATGCATTGCAAAGATTTATAATTAGGTATACTTATTAGATGCAATTATAATTATGCATCTGTACTGTCACTGTCAATGTAACATTAAGCCTTATCTTCATAGACGCCCAATTCTCGAAAATTCGCGCAAATTATTTAAAGGCGAAAAAATATCAACTTTTAGCGTATTTTGTCAACTTCAATAATTTCTATCATTTTCACATAAAAATGTCATTGACTGTCATGGTAGATATCAGAAGCTCCAGTTAAACTTATCCATTATTCCATATAATAATGAAAATAACGATAATATTTCTGTTTTGCGAAAGTCACGAGACATTGATTCTTTCCCGCCATTAACAATTTTAAATACAAAATCTGCAAAATTCGCGTCCATGAGGACAAGGCTTTATACATCATTGTCGCAGGTTATATAGGGTGGTCACTTTTACGACGTCCAGTAGAGATTTCAGATTTTTTATACAGTGTGGAGACTAAAATTAATGATTCATTAACTACAAAATTTTGTATACATTTCTGTATAAAGCAGTGGCGGCTCGTCGTATGAAGCAACTGAGGCTGGACCTCCCTGTAAAATTTGACTCTCACACTGTATATTTTAATACTCCATAATTTCCAATTACCTATTACATTTATCAAAAATTACTATAACGGAATAGAATAATTATTGCTTCAATTGTAATTGCTCTTGTAAGTTATAAATAACGGATCTAGGCTACGTTTCAATATCCTGCCGTTTCTACCAGAACGGAGACCCCCGCCAATACCACCACAGTGAAGCCCAATTTGCCGAGCCTCAAATTTCTTCATGCACACATAATACGTACCACGCGATACGGCCGAAGTCGATGTTATCCATCCTAATTTAAGGACCGATTTCTGGCGCCTCTTATTCTCTCTCACTCTGTTTTCCGACAAATTGTATGACGTATAATGTGTGTCACGCGATTAACCGATTGCTTCAGATATTTTTAATTATATTTTGAATTTCCAATGGTTGATTACTTGCTACTACTGAATGTGATTTCTTGGATATTCTCAAAATTAGGTGGTTAAGTTTTAAGGACAAGGAAAGTATGAATTTAAAGTAAATAAAAATTAACTTCATTAAAGAGTAAGACTACATTTAACATACCTAATATAAATATATCGTATTATTATTATTTTTAAAACAATTTCAAGACAAGAATTTGCAATTTGACCAAAATATACAACGAAATTTTAGCGTGCACAGATTTACTTTTCCAAATTCTGCAAGTTAAACAGTTAAATGTAAATTACTGATCTAAACAAATTAAAATTGCTAATAAAAGAATTTCTGAATTAAGAGGTAAAGAAAAATTTAAAAATAATTTTGATAATTATTAAATTAGGAATAAAACGGGATAAAAGTTGCGACAAATTAGAAATAATTTCGAGCTATAAAATGCTATACTACGAAATTATAGATTGCATTTCCATTCAACTAAGTACTCATTTTGGTAATTTATACAATTTAAATTTCCTTGCTTTAGTAGATTCCCCAAAAATTCCGATTATGCAAAAAATACGCAAAAATGTTTACTACAAATTATATCCAAACGTTTTTGACAAAAAATTGGAAAAACGAAGTTTATATTTTATACAGAGACGAACAATTTCGTAATTTAGAAGTTAAAAAAATGGTAAAAATATACAAGGAATTTGAAATGGTATTTTCGGAGCATACAAATTATTCTGCTTAGTTTTAATAATTCCTGCAACAAGTGTTTCAATTTCATGAAGACACAAATAAATTTGCAAATTTAAAAGACAGTCGAGTAGATCTGTTTTATATAAAGTGAGTGTTTAAAAATATTTTGTTAAATGTGGAGGCAACGAAAACGAAAATTTGGCAACTTTGTTTTATATGTGTATTGTTTTTAGGTGTTCTTAAACATTTTTAGGAACATTTTTTTTAAATTATTGGATAAATATATATTTTTTCTATTGTAAGTTCTGATGTTATTTAATTTTTTAATTTATGGTTATAATAGTGATATTGACAAAGATATCCATAATAAAAAACGCTAAACGCGTCAAAGAATATTAATTACCTCAGGGGTAACGTGAAAATTTATTTCCATTTATTATTTGAAAATGGGTTGGGCCTCACTTCTAGCAGCTACTACGAGCCGTCATTGGTATAAAGGGTGAAGCATGTAGATGATATGACATCATCGATAATTTTTTTAAATGGAACACCCTGTATATTTTTACGCAATTGGAAAGAGCGTCAATTGAGTTTTTCAAAAATATATATCAAATCGGCGTACATGACATATCTCGGAAACTGTAATAGATAATTGTCATATATAATATATTTTTGGAAAGCTTAGTTGACGCTCTTTCTAATGGCGTAAAAATATACAAGGTGTTATATTTTAAAAAGTAATCGATGACGTCATATCATCTACGTGGTTCATCCATACATAAATGTGATATAAAAAAGCGAAATTTAAATTAAAAATCTACTTGTAAAAGATTTTTCCCAAAATTTTGTAGTTAATGAATCATTCCATAAGTGATATCCACACTGTATAAGCTCCCCACATTTACTGTGTGTCCCGTTTTTCAGGTTAACACATCTGCAAATATGAGAAGGCTGTGAAATTTCCGCAAGCCATTTTTTTACAATTACTACCCTGAAGAGAGGTTATATTCTACTAACCAAATTATTTGATGTGACAAAAGCCTCACCTACCGCGATTTTTTTAAAAGAATCGTTTTTCCAGAAAGTGGTATTAGTGGTATTTTTTTATCAAAAAGATAATATTATTTGGCTAATCCACACCCATCAAAATACCCATATACCTAATTTAACTGACAAATGTCTACTGAGTGTTTTTATGAGGTGCCAAATTTCTAAAAACTGTAACTATAAATTATAATAAGCAGGTCAAGATTGCTATAAAAGTGAAAATAAATACCAATCGGACAACAGAAATGGGAATCCTGGAAGCCAATTATTTTATTAATTTACATACAATTCGGTTCTGAAAATAACTGATAGGTAATAACTTTGTAAATTTGGAACTAAAAAAATGCTGAACAATTGCTTACGTTCAAATAGAATCAGGCGATGAGAGATAAGAGGCAGGCACAGATGGAAGATGTAAGGGAAGTCACAGGGTTACAGTGTGCCTAGCGAAACACGGGCTGTGTAAAGAATGCGCCTAGGTATTTGAATCCGAATATGGTATAGATTAAAAAATGATGCCATTGTTAAAACATTTATTACTCTAATAACAAATGCTCTGCAGGTAATTCTAGAAGCTCGTGAAAGTATTTACGAGTCTAGAATATTTATTTTTTTATATATAAAATATATTATTAGATCTTAATCAGAACAAGAGATATGCCTACATTTTCATTGAAATAAAACATTGATGGAGTTTTACGATATTTTTATTACAACTTATAAAATCTATGGTCACGTTCACATTACACAATATATTTTATTATTGCCCACGAAAAGCATTGCGAATTCTTGACATAATCAAAAATTCGAGGATATTTTGTGCTCTGTATGAAATATATTTAGAAGAAATAACGATACATAAAATTAATTTAAAAAATATACAAAACATATTCAACAATATTGGAATGCATATAAAACAATCTAAAAATACTTTCCAAAAACGTCTGGATCTTCTAAATATAAATAAAGTTCTAGTTTGTGTGATATAGAGGACAACCACATAATATATATTATTCGTATCACAACATTTATGATGTATATTATACAGTATACAAGAATACATATGTCCATTTAGAATACCGCTTATTCTGCGACAGAGGCAGAAATCAAAAATACAACTACACTAGAACAAATTTTCAATTGGAGTTTTCGTTCTAGTCGAAGATCCCAGTGCAACATAACTTCACCCAAATGTTACTAGAACGAATCGCATTTACGAATTCTAACGAATTGACTAAGTTGGGTAATCATCAGTCATTAGTTATGCAAAAAAAATTAATAATAAAAGTGAAAACGCAAACTAAGAGTTTTCGATTGTTATATATTTTGTTTCAGTAAACAGCCAGTGAAGTTGTACGCCAACAATATAAATTATACATTTTTAGTTATCGGGTTGTATTATTTATTTCATTAAAACCAATTTGTAGTTCATCGCCATAATTAATATTCTTAATGACTTTAGGACCCGGTTTTGATTAAACAACCTAGCCAATTCGTATTAGGAGGTACAAAAAACACATAAATGCATTCGTTCTATTAACTTTTGGGTACTTTCAGTGAGATCTCGAACTATTCATTCTCCCAGTTTCGCTGTGTGGAAAATTTGTTCGCGCGTAAAAATTTGAATTACCATACTAAAATAAAAATGCACATTCAACACATACAACTATAGTTATATTTTACAGGGATATTACATTTATGACTCGGAACAATGCTACAGTTACATTATTAATGTATTATAGAACAGTTGTTTAGTTTGGGGGCCAACAAAGTTCGTATGTAAAATAATTACTTAATTTTGTGTAAATTAAAAGTTTCAATAAACAAACAATGTGTAATATATCGGCCGCAAAACCAAACACCAATTCCATTTACAGGTAGCAAAAAAAAAAGTGTTTCTTTTCTATTCCTACTTGCTACTTCATTAGGATGCAATCATATTCACCAACAAACCTCAATGGTCCCGTATCACATTATTTTACAGTTTTGAGTGTCTATTCTTCGTTAAAGAGATCACAGTTGGGAAGAAGGCAACATTAAGTTTATGTTACAATTTTTCGAGAACTAGATATTATTTAACACTGTACTTGTCAGCAAGAATTACTGTTAATCGCTATTACTAAACTGGATGAACTATCAATAAGAGCTGTCGTATTTTGATCATTTGCACGATATTAAAAAATTTCAAATAAAAATTTGACTATTCGAAAAATAACAGTTCATTTCTAACAAGTAAGTTAGTTATGGCTTTAGAGCAAAATCCAAAATGTTTCTGTTATGAAATTATTCAGAGATAAAAACATATGGTCAAATTTGTAATTCTTTTTCGTAACAAAAACATTTTCAGAATCTGCTTGTTTGTAGTCGCTTCAAGGTAGGTATCGGATATCTTTTGTGAGGAGAATGGTATTTATTTTTATATAATAAATAAAGCTTACATTACTAAAGTCTTACTTAATCGAGTCTTTACTTAAGGAAGTACGCAGACAATTTGTTATTATCAGTGTTTATTTCTCTAGAAAATTTATTGCAAAACGAGAGCATTAACTCTAAATCCCAGTATTACTTTTTTGATTGTTAATCTTAGAATTAACCTAAACGACATGGATTAGAATAACTGATAGTAATAATCATAATACTATTAAATGATAGCAGAGCACTTGGAATTTGAAAAAAATTATTTAGATCATACGGAGTGTTCTGTACATATGTTTATACAAGGTATCTGGTGTCGATACTAATAGTATAAAATCCCAACTGAGGCCCTCTTGCACTCATCTGATTACCGAATGAACAGTATTTTTTTATCAAAGATAAGAAATATATCGCAAATGGGTTGCCTAATGTTCATGGTTACCCTTAATTAAAAATACTGTAATTAATTTTTTTTTCAACATGCGCTCACTTGCTTACCAAACGAATTTAATACCAATCGAAAGTACAAAGCATAAGAAGCGTGCAAAAGTTAGATAGCCTATTTTTTACTGGTCACTATTACCGGGTTGCCCATTATAAAGAGGTGAGATGATACTAGCAATTTGTTGCAAGATAATTTTATTGCGAATACGATGGTATAAGGTTGCTTGCGAAAAATTGTTCATGAATCACGGTTGCCAGGCTTTGAAATTTGAAAATTAGAGCAAGCGGAGAAGTATTGCGGATACTGTAATGATAGTGTACTTATAATTATAATTACTTTAAATATAAAAATGTCTTTTAAATTTATGATATTAACATATAAAAACGTATTACAAAATAATATGTTAGTGATATAGATACTCATTTTAAAAATTTTATCTAATTTATGAAGAGAACAGTAAACAAATAAAAATAATATATATTTTTTTGAAAACGTTATCAAGTTATAAAGTTAACACATTAGTCTCGTGTAAATAAATTTTATAAAAACAATTGAAATACAAAAAAATTATTTGACAGTTTTTGAATTACAAAATTGAGAAGTCAATTCATCAGCTATATGACTGTCTTCAAATTCTGAGAAATTGTCATCATCATCTTTTTCATGTTATGAGTGTCATATTGTGTAATGTTTTCAGTAAAAAGTTTGTTAAAATAATTGTGGGCAAAGTATACAAGTATAATATTCTACTTGCATATGGTTTAAATTCATTCGGGAGATTTACAGCCATCATTATCAACGTTAAACAATGCAGGGTGTTCCGAAATTAGGGGGCTCCAGAGTGTTCTATATCGAAAAGATTACTTTTTCTCTATATAAAGGTCCAAAAATTCTGCCTAAGGAAGTTATATCCATTTAAAGGGGTCACCTCGATGATGATGTTTTCCAAATATCTGGGAGATACATTTATGAAATTTGGTAATCGCATGTCTCAACAGGATATTCTGAAAAACCCTAACATAAGAGTCTGATAGATTTTCAAAAAATATTACAATTTAGAGTCTAGTTTCGGTCCTATTTTGTTTTTTCTAGAAATAAAGTAACCATTACTTTTTATCATTACCATTAAAATGATAACTTTGATTTCAAGTTTTATTAATGAAACTAATAGTAACTAGTTGTCAAAGCCTACTTGAAATAAAAAACACAATTTGGGACACTAGCTGCTTGACTTTGGCGCACTATGTCTGGTTTTTCTCAAAAACAATTTTACTACTTCTTAGAAGAGCACCTATTTTGTTTAGAATAAAATTTGCCAGAACAGCAATTGATTAAAGGAGCAAAAAGATTAATCTTAAAAAAGTTAGGACCTAACACCGCTTCTATAAACAAAATTTGTCACATACGTCCCGACCTGGGGAAAAGTGAGATAGTATTTACCATAATTTTTTTGTGCTCTGACCATTTCGACTTGTGAATGAAAAATATTACAATTTAGAGTATTTTAGCAAAAAGGTACTCGTAGCTCTATTTCTGAGTAAAATCCGTTTAAAAATAGTGTTACATGAGTTAAAAACGAGGAATCGAAGTTATGATTATTTTTACCATAGCAGATTGTAAAAAACAAAAATGTGTTTGGCATCATTTGCGATATATTTGTTTACATATTATGTTTGATACAAAATACTTTTGATCCGGTAAGCAGATGGGTGCAGGACGACCTTAGCTCGGATCTTAGACTATAATGGGGTTTGTATATATAACCAAAAACAATAAAAGACATACTAAGGTTAAGTAAACGCCCCTGTAACGGAATTTGTATTTTTTTGTATCAGTATTGAAGAAGGAAACAATAGAAGTTTCCCAGAAAATCCTTAAAACTGAAACGTATGACAACATTGTAATTCATCAGCTGCTGCTGTATAACCTAAAAGTATTATCAGTCATAGTAATATTGCGGCTCGTGCGCTTGGTTTTTCTGTACCTGGTGCTTGCTTGATATTTGTTGACTGAATTGTACTCAATTGTACACATCTCATATATTTCTTAAGACACAAGTACTGAGAATTTTAATATAAAGCGATACATTTAGTGAAGTTCCAATGAAATGAATTTCTACAGTCAGTAGTAAAGTTCAATGCGCTCTATATACGAAAATCAAATATAAAGGACGATGTGAAACACCCGCTTACAAAGATACGACATCAAAGCAAAACAGTATTTGATAATCGCTGGGATACAAAATCAAACAAGGAAGGAGATTTCTGATAATGGTTCAGAAGGAATTCGATAAATGATTATAGATACTAATTTTAGCAGTGTAACGGTTCAGGAGACTTTGAATTAAAATAATTTGTATCGAAACGTGTACAGGGTGGTTAGGAGAAAATTATTATTTGAAATACGAACAAATAGATAAGAATGAAAATATGTCCTATAATATACTTTTTAAAGCATGTACAAAGACAATAATTGCATATTGGATGTTCGAAATGTAGATCTAATTTTTGTTTATATTAATGGAACACCCTATTTTTATTTAATAGGTTTTTCGTTTTAGTAGGGTATAATTTTTCAAAAATTTTATAGTAAAATAGAAAATCAATAAGTATCTTTATTATTGTAAAAATAAAAAAAATTCTAAATTTTTAATTGTTTAAAAAAAATTTATAGTATTTAAAAATATTTCTATTGTTAAAAATTAATAAGTAAGTTTTCTAAAATGTATAAAAATTAAAAGGTAAAAGATAAAATGTCAAAAATAATTTATTGAAAATTTATTGAATAAAAAAAATTATTCGATTTGTAGTATATACAATATATCTGATGATGAGGAGCAAAATTTGATGTCAAAACCGGTTGCAATTAATCAATAAAGGATAGTGAGTTGATAGGACTTTTATTTCTCTTTGAAAAATTATATACCTACATATTAACAATTAATTTTTTCAACAAATACGTAAACTATTCATGATTTTAAGTGAAATGTATGACAGCAAGCATTTATTTATTAGGAACACGATTTTTAACAAATGATTAACTTTATTAAATAATATAATTGCATGCCTAATAATAAATCAGAAGAAATATATTTGTAGGAATAGTTCCCTTCCCTTCTTTTCTACTTTTCTCGAAAATGCGATAGTAAATTGTATTTGCATCTTATACATGCGTTAAAAATATTTAAACGTCCCTGCAACTTTCATTCTTACATCTTTGATATCTCGAATCATAGAGAAAAAAAAGGAGCAATTTTCACGTGACCACGCTGCACATATATCTTTTGATAGCTTGTCTCCAATAGATATAGTTAAGATGTAGTGTGCCCATCTCCTATAGACACATCCCTGTATTTTTTTCATTTACTTTTTAATACATTTTAGTTTTTTGCATATACAGTGAGAAGCAAGAACATATTTTTGAACAAAATTTTGTCATTTATTGAGGGAAAATTTTGTTATGTTTTGTGTATGTTTTTATATAGTTTTATTGTAATATTTTTTAAATACTTTGATAATTCTTCTTAAAAATTGGTGATTCCATTTTCTAAGCAGAACTAGGCCTACTAATATGGTTTTCAAGAACTTCGTTAATACCATCTGCTTTCAGTAGGCCACGATTGAAAAAAAATTGCTCAAACATATATTCATGTTTATTGATAGCGTATGTATAGAAATATATTATAATGGGAACTTCAGTCAAGGTATAAAAAAGTAAAATTATTAAACAGTATGTAGTTTTATCACATGAAATAAGGAGTAGTTTCGTTTTTTTTTAATATAAAACCATCTTCAGATCTATAACCAGAATCTATTGTGATTACAATATATATATATATATGACCAAAATAACAGTAACAGAATTAGTTAAAAAATATTTATAACAATTTTTCATTAGCAAATAGTAGCCTGCAACGTATTGGTAAGTATTATAGAATAATAAAAGTTTTAAAATGTTTAACAAACTTCAAAAGAGGTTCTGATTATAGATCAGAGGTCAATTTTGGAATAGAAACAAAAAAATTTTACATCTTGACTGAACTTCTATTATACTGTATTGATAACAAAGGGCAATCAAATGAAGTAACTGTGGTATATGTAAAACAAATATTTTAGGGGATGGTTGCCCCCTAAAATATTTTGTGAAAAAAAAGTTCATATAAACGTAGGTCGAAATATACGTCGTTTCCGAGATACAGTATGTTTAATTTTTTTATTTATTTATATTACTTATTTCAAAGAGTTTTAAAGATATTGACTCGAAATTTGAAACACGCTTTGGAGAGATAAATGTGCATTTTTTGTGGTGATCCGAATATTTCTACTTGTAACAGTTAATAAAAAAAATGGTGCGCCACTGATTTTTTCCCGTTTTGATATTTTTTTAGAAATCCACCATCAATTCTGATTTCTGATTCTATTTTATTGTAGGTTTTGTTAATATTTTATTTAAAGGTCTCTTTTACTAAAGTGTTATTATGGTCAAAGTAAAAATGCAATTAAACATTGAAAATAAAAAGTAAAAAATTTTGTATTAAAAAAGGTTGTGGTATTCTCGCACGAACGTTACTGATGCAAGTAGAAATATTCGGATCGCCACAAAAATGCACATATATGCCTCCAAAACGTGTTTCAAATTTCCAGAAAATATCTTTAAAACTCTTTGAAATAATTAATAAAAATAAATTAAAATTTAAATACTGTATCTCGGAAACGAAGATTGTTAAGACCTACGCTTATATGAACTTTTTTTCATAAAATAACTTCGGCAACCACCCCCTAAAATATTTCACACTTATTTACAAACACCCTGTAAAAAGATATGAACTTGTGTAATCGAGAGAGCACATTGTATATATTTTACTACTACTACTACTACTCAAATAGCTATGTATATGTCATAAAATTAAATACCATTGTCCTCGAATAGTCCGTACTATTTCTATTTAACCGTATAATGCAGGATATAGGATACATCTATTAATTTAACGTACATATTATTTCATATAATCTATCTATATAGTATAATACAGTCCACACATAAATATATAAATAGTTGGTGCGGTCTCCTAAGGTAATAATTTGATCATAAAATACCATTTGATAAATTTCTGTATTGTCTCTAATTAAAGTAAATTAATTTTGAGATAGGCACTCAGGTAATAAGGTCCGCAAAAATTTTGAACTATTTTTCTTTGACAGAGGCGGATTCCTAAGAAATTATCCCAGTGCGAAATCATCGAAATGAATCGTAGTAGCTTGGGTCCTTGACTTTATCTATTGCGTAAGCTATTGCGTTTGATTTGATATCAGGACATGCAGTCGTGCATTAAATAATAATCGCAAAAAGGACAGTGCAACGGACGGAATACAAGCGTATAATGTGTGTTCATACCCTTCGTATCTGGTATCTCATTAATAGGTGTGAGTGGGGGCAAACCTTGAGGAACAATCATTATTTTTTAGTGACAATTTTACGATGTGAAATAATATAGGAAATTATAATAAATAATAAAAAATGTTGACATATTTTTGCAGATATGTGTGTTAGGAAGAAAATTCTATACAGGGTGGTCACTTTACGACGAATACTAGCTCCAGTACAGAGATATCGGAAATAATATACAGGGTGGTACGTTTATACTGTATAAAAATATAGGAGAAAACAAATATGGAAGCCGGTTCTGTTAATTCATTAAGGGCGCCGTATTCTTGAAAAAGTATTTTTTACAAATACAAGTAATTTTAGACATTTAAGAACTGAATAATATGGAGTTTAGCAAATAACACCAACAAATATTTAGGACAGAAATCTTTCAAAATACATATTTTTTAAATTCAACTATAGATGTAAATATTGTTATAACATAAACTTACATAGTTCTGCATATAAGATTGTTCACTTTTTTATAAGATGTGAAAATAATTGTTAAAATGTGGGGTTAGAAATAACAAATTAATGTGTCATACAAATGCATTTAAAAATTAATATTATTTGACGAAAATTTAAATAGTAGTGGATAAATAAAACAATAATTTTATTTTTGATATTACTTTTGTTGAACGCGTTTTATTTTACGAGATTTCTGTGCCTAAAAAACACTACAAATTTGGCATTTTAAGTTTAAACATGTAGGTCTCACGACTTGCATCGTGGGCTAGGGAATTATTAGAAATCCCTTTAATACTTCCGTACAGTATTCAGTACGACTTTATTTAAATACTGCTTGTCCTTATTTTGTTCACACAAATATAGTTATTTGTTAATAATTTGTCGGATAAAGTTCCTTCTCCTTTTATTTGTTTCTCTAAATTTTTGTCAATTTAATGGTAAATCGGAAAAAGTATAAGTCAATATTTTGATAAAATGATGATAAGGTTAGGTCTTATCCTTATTTCATTTTACTTCAAAACGAAATCTAATTAGAAAAGCGTTACATTTTAGTTTTATTTTAGGTTAGAAGAAAATCACATCGGGTATGATCGATTACGGTTGAACGCCCCGATCTATCAAATAAGGGATTGTTCGATGTTACCTTAATTATGAAGAAATATGCATTATTAAGGTTAGTCGCTATCCTTATTACTGCTACCTTAATGATACAGCACATATGTGCATGCTTAGCTCTCAATATAAAGTAAAATTAAATACTGCATAACGTTATGGAAGGTCCAATAACTCTCTATTGTATTTAGCATTTCTTAAAAAAGTCATAAAACGCTACAACAGAAAACAACCCGAATATTTTATGCAATCTTAATTAAGTCAGCCTAAATAACATTGTTTTAAAAAAACCTATGTAAATATCTCGTGATTTGGCTTTTTATCATTAGCCTAGATCAATATTCACTAAAGTATCAAAGGGTGAACATTGACCCAATAAGCCGTAAGAAGTTTTTTGAGCGTCGGTGCCATGCCAGTGACTGCGCTCATGGAGGTCAATTTCAACATGTAAGAATGGTTAAGTTTTTATTTCATTTTATGCCTCACCAATTTGGTGGTTATGGATGTTGTGTTGTGTGCCATTGATATTATTTTCTGACTACAAATAATCTATTTTAGAGTTCAATTTACTATCGAAATAAATAAATAAATCTGTTTAAATCTTTATTTTAGTTAGTTTGTGCTTTTTTCTTGAAACGAAAAAGTATAACCTCTTATTACATAAAATGTATATAACCGTTGGCTGCATCCAGCACCGTATCCCTTGCAAAAATTAAAGTTTAATTTAAATCAAAATACATAAAGATCGGACTTTTTAATATAAGACTATTCTATTCCAAATATCGTCCAGAAGCTGTCCTATAATTTGTACACATTATAAACGCCTCACTCTGTTTACAGGGTGGCTTAAATTAGGAAAAAGTTGTGCATTTTTATGCTCTTCATATTCCTATACAGAAATATGGGATACTTTGTGTAGTACCTGAAATAACTGCTGAAAAGTGCATTTTATTTTTCCTTTCATAATTTTTTTATTTTCAAAGTAAATGTTATGAAATTTGGTACCCTTATTTTGTACAACATATACTTTCCAATGTTGGTGGAAATTTGTCTTTTTTCATTATCTTCGGTGATATCAAAATCAGCTATAAGAAAATCAAAAGTTGACTATGAAAATTTGGGAATCTAGTAGACGTAGAATTTTGTTTCCTCTCATTGGAAAGCTCATGACGAACAATATAAGAGTTCCAAATTCATAATATTTGCTTAAAAAAAGTTATGAAAGGCAAAAGAAATGCACTTTTTCAGTCGGTATTTCAAGAACTACACAAAATATTACATATTTGTCTTCAGAAAATTGAGAGGCATACAAAATGGAGAACTTTTTTCTTATCTAAGCCAAGGCCAGCGTTTCCAAAATCTCTATACTCGGCGTCGTAAAAGTGACCACCCGTAACTTTACTACAGGAAAAGGACGTCATATTATTAATTGTGAAGTTCGTCTCTTTTACAAAGAATAAAATAAAGCAACGAGGCAAATCCTATCTGTGCAATTTTAGCTAAGGATTAGGATACTTCAAAAATAGTTGAGGAAAGTGAAACAATTAACTCTTTACTCGATTTTAGACTATAACCCTTTAAAAGTGCTGAAATCAAATTTCTATGTTTTTAGCAGTGTCAAAACACCAGCTAAACCTATCATAAGAATTAAAAATGATAAAAAGCTGGCTAGTTAAATAAACTGGTAATAATGGCTGACAACTAAAATAACAGTAACTTATTACAAATGTATCGTTCGGAAAATCATAGTGTTGAGTTGCTGGCTTTTATTTTTATTTTGTTTTTCTGTACAAAAACTAGACATTTGTGTAGTGGCAAATAAAGTTTTGTTTTCAGCAGAGCTTTTAAAAAAAAAAATGTTTAAGTGCGTAAAAATTCTGATAATAAACGTACAAGGGCTGTATTATTTCATCCCCTTACTGTAAGGTGACAACGAGTGGAGTAAATAAGATTTTAACACAAATGATCTCATGCAAAAGTTGAAATGTTTTATTTGAGCCAGTTTTAAAATATCCCACTTTTAAGGGGTTGTAGATTTTTTATTTTTACATAAAACACACCCTTTAAAATTGGCTCAGGAATCATTTTCCGCAACTATTTTCGAAACATCCTATATACATATATCGACATTTAATTGTGTAATATTAATTAGTCACTTAATGCAGCCGAATAAATCATGAAAAAAGGGAAACATAAATTTTTAATTCTTAAACCAATTAAATATCTGCATTAAAATTACAGTTCTTATGTGATTTTTTGTTTCACTATGCATTTTTAAGTTTGGCATTTTTCGATTATCATGCCCCGAAAATCTTCTAAAGTCGGCTCTCTAAAAATGCTAACCTAATGTTGCGCTTTTCGTCTGTTTGATGTAGCTGTACTTTTTATATTGAATTTTGAAATGCAAACAAATAGCGCTATTTGTTATTGCTTTCATTGTTTATCTTACTAGAACAATATTTGCTGACCAAACTATGCCAGACTTAATTTTTTATATGGAAAACCTGTCTGCGAAGTGAACACATTTTCTTTCTCCAATAAATTATTTTGTTTTTGTTTATCTAACGAAAATCGATTTCGTATTGTCAGCGAATTGCCAAGAAACAAGCCGTAACGCAACTGAAAAGTTCCACCTCATTATTTTTTCTTTATAAATAGCCAAGAATATGGACTGTGCAACCTTACGTGAATCGATGCAATTTTACACCCCCACAGAAACGCAAAAGTGCATATTTTCAACATAAAATCGTGTGGATAAATTGCATAATAATTATTAAGGCATTTATTATATAAGCTCGTGATTTGTGCGATAACGTCTCTTTATAAAAATAATATACAGCGATCATGCATTTACAAGTAGTCAGTCTTGCCATTTTTTTAAATTTAATAATAATTAAAGCTTAGGAGAAGGCGTGACACACTGCGAAGTACAGTGAAAAAGGACCCAAGTTACTAGGAAAAAATATTAACTTATTTTGGACATATTGTATAAAGAATATAGTGAATTTAAGAGGTCGCATTTTTCTAATTTCTTTTTTAAATACAGGGCGTTCTAAGATGATAAATATACAGAATTTATGTTTTTACAAGCTGTCGATACACTTGGAAAGATACATTTCCAAAGCAATATACAGGATGGATCATTAATGACGGGCCATAGCAGAGGCTAAATCGTTGGAACAAAATACGATGTTGCTGTGGAAAAAGATACAGGATGTCAAAATTTGTTTAAGAAAATGAATCATAATTTATGTATTAAATCAGGCTCGACCATAGAGGGCGCCACATTAGCAATGCTTAATGACAAATTTATCTTTCAATTTTTGTTGACGAAACGTGCTGATTTGGTTGACTACAAAATCTTATCCACACTGTAAAAAGTGCAGGTAATTTTTCGCTAAATTAAAGAAAATTTACACCACATGTGTGACATTTGTTACATGAAAGTAAAATTCAAGTCAAAATAATAAATATTTCCTGAAAATATGGGAAATTTTAGGTTTTACTTATGAACATTACTTAATATTGGGAATGTTCCTTTACGGGAGTAGTAAATATATTCCCACCTCGTTATTTGACTGCGTGCGCTTCCGATTGCATAGGACAAACGATAGACGCATGCATTAGGTATATGCATAGTGTGTAGTGTTCTTTATTATGAGCTAAGTTTGTATAGTAAATAAAAACAATAATGGTAAGTGATGATAACATTTGTTATGTTATTGCCACCCAATTTTAAATTTTATCTTTGACTGCAACGAAGTCCAAGTGTAAATGGTTAACAAGAAGTCCAAATGTAAATGGTTAACACTGACAGTACCTATCCTACTATCTCGGTTTTGTTTTCACCCTTTTATATTGTAAAATTTATTGAAAATTCTGTTGCCACTTTA
Source organism: Monochamus alternatus (assembly GCA_037114965.1). Taxonomy (NCBI): domain Eukaryota; kingdom Metazoa; phylum Arthropoda; class Insecta; order Coleoptera; family Cerambycidae; genus Monochamus; species Monochamus alternatus. The sequence continues at coordinate 115,546,364 of CM073426.1, forward strand.
TTGGCAGTTTTTATAGTATTTATTTTATTCTTATCATCGTATAGTTCATTGATAGGCTTGTCCTTGTGATAATTATGTGATCTGACATATAAACCTTATCTCGATAAGATCTGTTGGAAATATGTCCATTTTTAAAAGGATTTTAAAAGATGTGACAAATGTTTTTTACAGTTTACAAGATTTTTTCAATTGTAGTTAGAATTGAAACAAAACTGGGACTACTCCTATACAAAGTGAATTTTGTCTACAGGAAAATAAAATATTATTATTATTATTATTATTTTCCAGTCACCTTCCGAAGCTCCGACACTTTCGGAGATGTTCTGAAGAGTGAAACAATGACCACTCTCCACTCCGCTAGTGTTATTATAGATTAAGGATTTAAAAAACCCTTTAAAAATTGACCCCCAATAAAAAAGATGATGTAGCAGGCAGAAAATTATCAATTTTGAAAAGAAAGTTATAGTTTGCAAATATTTGCCTTTTAGAGTTTATTCAAAACAATATATTTGAGCATCAATGGTTTTTCACTTTACTCTAATGAATCTACAGGGTTAACTATGACTAAGTACAAAAATTTTAACCACGTGCTCGATAAGGTCTAAAAGACAATAAAAAATTTATTTCGGAATTTTAGCTTTATAAAATGGGGCAAAACCCTCTTTTCCCACGGAAAGTCGGCGCCTATGACAATCTATCATCATCCGTCATGGCTAGATATGTCAAGTACTGGTCGTTTTTTCAACATTGTCAAGTGTAGAAACGACGAAACGAAATATTTGTATTAATAATAATAATGTCTAAGTACCTGGTAGATAACAGCTAATCCGGCTAGTTGTATTCATTCTTTCGTTGCACACTGCCAAACTACGTTTTCACTCCTTGCAGATTCATCATAATTATCCACTAACATATCCGACATAAAAAACTTTATTTAATTACTATAACATGTTTAAAATTAGTCACTTAGCTGATTTAAAGTAACAGTAAGTTCTAGGTTATGCCATACTGCATTGCTAATTGCATACCCTCCATGCTCCAAACCATCCAGAAGTTAGTTATAATCTAAGGGTCATTTTTACAGAACATCTTGGGATGTTATAGTTTAAAATATTACTAGTTATTGTATGCAAGCATCGTCGATTACTGTTAATATTGTTGCTATTATTAGTATTAACAGAATTTAATTACACAACACATGAAGTTTAAAAATTTATCGGCGTGAGTGCACCTTGTATTAGTGACAGATGTCGTCTGTAGATGTCAAATAACGTAAATTTACGGTTACGGTACTCTGATTAGTTTGAAATAATTTTTCAGCACTTGATTTTCGCAAATTTAATTTTTCGCGTATTTTATGTGCATTTACAAACATGTCGTATTCAAATGCCTAGATGACGGATAAGGTGCTGATTTATGAGAGTGTGACAAGTGCATATTATCGTGCGGTAGCCTCAAAGACGTTTCCCGAGTATACAAAATATTTTCCTGAATACTTTTTGAACCACATCGACAGATGTCTTATGCCGTGGCGGTAAACGTGTGGTAGTGTTTTTATATATTTGTGTACATTTACGTGTATTTTGTTGTTATCCTTTGTGCTTTTTCCCGACGTAAGTAATCGACCTGGTCAAGACCACCAAACCAAGTAGGTACCCCGCTTTACACATAAAGAACGATCGAGGGAAAGAGAGGTCCACAGGAAGTACACAAATCTTTAATTAAAACAAGTAAGAACACAGAAGATGATTCAATATTCTTAATATCTCTCCAAGTATCAATCCTAGAAATAAATATTAGTGAGGTAGGTGCTGTCTCTCTGTGCTACCATACCGTATTTCTCATTAAATCATTAAATAATAATCTACATTTTGTAAACATTATTTTTTCTTTCAAAGGGGCTTAAATTGATACACGTGTCAATGGACCTGTCACTATATTTGACACCTTTGACTGGCAGAATATACCTAACCTCGCGGCTGACAGATGGTCAGTGACGGCGATAAATAGGGATTTAATATAGTTTTGAAAATATTTTTTTTTTAGTTTTATAAATAAGTTTGGAATTTTTTTGAAGGGTCATTCCATTAATTCTTATTTTTCCCTATCCCCTCTTAAAATATTTGTACTAAGTCATAGTTAACCCTGTATCAATCAGGACACTCCGTATTTAACTAATTACAAAATATACATACTTACATACTTATAAAGCAAGTAGTAGTAGACTATAAAGTTTTGAGTTTTAATCAAAGTACGCAATTCGGATCCGAACATTTGTTTAATGTAAATGCCGCTCTATTTATTAAAATTTCCTAATATCATGGAAACTTTACAATTCATAACTAAAGTAAATATGCTTTTTTAAACTACCTAATATCAAAACTTTACAAAGTAAAATCCATGACAAAGGTAAATATTCCATTTAAAACTACCTAGCCTTAAAATCTTACTAAAGAAAATTCTGGACTAAAGTAAATACTTATACCACCAATAAGTAATAATACAGTCGGATAATGGGTGTAACAAAATTGCTCATTAACGGTACAGGAATTACTTTGTACAGTGCTGGCGTTTTCCTGAAAACTGTCCTAAAAGATTTCTGCTTACGCACGACAGGCGATTGAAATTTATTTTCAGGGGATGAGCGGACTCGAGTTATTATTATTTCAACTTTGACACCCTGTATCTATTTCCACAGCAACATTTTACTTGTACTTTACTTTAGACATATTTAGCTATATCTTCATATTTTGTTCAAAAGATATCGCACCACGCAACTGTCCTATGGCCCATTATTGTTATGCCCATCCTGTATTATGTAGAAAAATTATATGTACTTTGTTTTTATTTCTTACTGCAATTAAAATAATTACAAAAAGAGTCACGTTTACATTTGAACCACCCTCGCATAAACGTAAGTATATCATTATTCCCATAATTTATGTCTATTGTTAGTTACTACAACAAACACAAACTTTCGACATGATGAATATCGTAATATCGATTCTCTTTTGTGGTAAATAAGATGAATGAGAAAGCAACATAGAGGCAGAATCAGGGCTCGCATGAGTTCTCTATTAGGCTGGTAATAATGTGGAATAATAGATAGCTATTATCTCTTACGTCAAACATATTCTATTATAATTTGAATATTTGATAACCAAACATTAATTTTCCAAATATCATGTATATAAAACATAATTTCAAGCAGATACTGTTGGTTATTTAAATATAGTATGTCGTTCGCACATCTCAGGTCCGTACTCAGGTCCGTCGGTTGAAAATCGTAATATTTAAAATTAAAAACAAATATCATCTTCAAAATAATGGCTAGTGTTGACGAACCTCTCCCTGTTTATTTACTGTTTATATGTCAAGGTCGCAGTCCATCTACAGCAGTCATTCTCTGACGTGTAGCGCATCCGCTTCCTAATTGCCAATATCAATCTCACAGTGAAACGTTGTGCGTGTCGGATCTTTGTAGGGACGATACCGCGTTATTAGCAAACGTTAGTTTCTTGTTGGTTTGTCTGTTTCTGTGCTTGAATATGTTCCGTCGGTCTCCCACTCGTTCTACGGTGAAGAAATGGATTATAGATTATCCAGATTTAGAATTTGATGGGACAGAATTTAAGTGCAAAATTTGTGAAAGAGTTATATCGTGGAATTATAAAACACGTATTGTGAAACATATGCGCTCGGAACAACACAAAGAACCTGTGACAGCATCAGGCTATTCAATAAATAATGCCGTAAAAAGTGTTTTAGACTTGAGACAGTTTATTTCTCAGGTACAGGATCTAGTGCTGAACGTGTGAAGAAGAAATTTAATACTGTTTTGCAGAACAATCCGGGATTTTTAACTGTATGCCGTATAGTAGACCTGAAGATAAAGGAGTAGATTTTGCTAAACCCACCCCAAATGTGCCATCAGTGAAAAATTATACATATTTTAAATATGCCCCAGTGACCTCTGTGGACGTTGAACGTACGTTTTCGAAACTGAAACAGATTTTAAGCGATAAACAACACAACTTAACAATTGAACATTTAGCAGTTGCTGGTTATTCAGTTTTATTTTAGTACTTAAAGTGAATAGTATAATGTTTTGTAAACTACACAACTTAATATGGACCATATTGGACAACATACATATCACCAATAAGACGTTGACATTAACTGTATTTGACAATAAATCTACGTGTCTATTTACTTGACTTCCACAAACGTTAACGTTAGCGTCCTAAGTGCGCCCCTGATAATGACGTCATGTGCGAACGATATACGGTCTCTAGTTATTATTTTATTTTGGCGTTTCTCGTATCGCTCTTTTTCAGCATGACAGAAAGAAAACAATTATATACTTACGTATTGTTTATCGTACCTACATAGATAGATACAAATGAAAACGCCCTGTGTATGTAGCTTTCACGTATCTTGACCTCAAAAATTCACTGTTGAGCGGGTTCTTATCAAAAAAATGTTAGCTTCTATCAGCTCCTCGTAAAAATTTTTATAGTATAAGAAAAACACAAATATATTTTATTTATATTTTACTGATAAAAACCCGGTTTCTTCAACTTTATTCTTACAATTTCAGCTTTTCAGCAATGGAAGGAATGTTTCATTACTCTCTCACATTATTTCAAAAGTTGTACATATTCTTGTGACAATACATAATACTGTAATGGAATGAAAAGTAATATAATTGTGCACATGTAGTAATACTATGCGATGAAAGCACATCAAAAAAATATTTGTTAGTTATATGTTTTTATTTTTTAGCCGGTGTTATTAGATTACGCACATTTCACACACTGTTGGAGTATTTTTGTAAGAAAAATTAAATGTTTGTAATGAAGCTAACGTTCATTTAATATGCCAAATAAGCTTCTGGAAAGCATATATTCCTTTGTTGATAGTTTTCTCGCCGTACTGAAGCAAATAAGCTGCAATATGAGTAGTTTTAGCTAGATAATTTCAATAGAAGTGGATCTTAGAATTTACCAAATTTGAAAAGCAAAACTTATTTAGGAAAATCTGATATTGATTTTACTAAATCACGAAAATATGTTTATTTTATTATTACTATACCATATTGTAACAATATATGTTAAGGTTTCTGAAGCGTTATATTATTTTCACGAAAATAATATATTCAATAATGTATTTTTTTTTTCGGAAATAAATTTGTAATGATATTCATTGATATCGTTAGGTTTTCAGCTACTGACGAGATTGAGATACTCATAAACATACTTTTTATATTTGCTGTTCTGTAAACGTCATTAAATTGGTATTTGCAAGACATCTTTGTGTTTGAAATTACAAACTTCTATAGAAATGCTTTGTTATATCAGTAGAATCACAATTTTATTTAAAACATTCAACTCAGATGAAATGTACAACAGAAGTTGATTTGTCATTTGCATGATTACCATCAAAATCGATAGACGAACTCTGTGATTTAGTACTGAAATTTTACCACTGCTTTTCAGTTACTTCTAGTTTCTTAATATTATAGTAACTTCTTAAATTATCAAGATTTTAACATGATTAGCTTTGGATATTGAAGTAGCAGTAATGTATATGTAAATGGTGGAACTCAGTAATTACCATATTGCCCGTTTTCATGTAGTAAAAAAAGTATTTTAAACTAAATACACTTTTACCAGTAATAGTGTATTATTTACGAAATTGTTATAGTAACACTTGAATGAATCATGTAGAGACTAAATATTGTCATAGATCGCACATTGAAGAAAACAGGGAGGTCTGGATATTGTTATAAGTAATTGAGTCGCTTATTTCAGAAACAACCTAAAAAACGTTTTGGAAGTTTATCTGAATATTTTGAGTAAAACTGAGGCTTAAGGTCGAAAGTTTACCACGATTAAAAATTTATCATGAACAAAGACATTTGGTTTATCCACCCATTTAAGCAGAGTTTTCAAATTGTATTTTTTGGCTTGCAGTATTTGTTGTATATTACTTATCTTAAGCCGCATGAATATGTGTGAAGTAGTTCTCTATCCTCTTGTCCCATTTTAGGGAAGGGTACTCTAGTATGTTTATCATTTTTGTAACTTTTTCTAAGTCTTTGAGAAGGTGTCAACCAGTATGTAGTTGTAGACAATTATCCATACAAAACATGTTAACATCAGACAAGTAGCCATAAACATTTCCAATCTACGTAACTCAGTGTTCACCCCTTGTTTAGGACTAAATAAAATCAGTTAGTGCAACAGTGTTTTTTTGTTATGGGTATGGCTAGGAATAATTAATCCGAAAAGAGAAAACTACACAGGAACATCAACCCCAACAGTATTGAGCTCTTATGTGCCTTTTAACTGGGAAATTTCACACCATTAATGTATTCTACTAGCCTAAATGGCCTGAATATAACTAAGCATATCAGCTATGCAAACAACCTTTATGTCTCGGTCGACACGCATGCAGACTTATAATTTACCTAGACCACCAGTCTAGTCTTTAAAGTTATAATACCACTACTAACAACAAACACTCTGCATTTTATAGGTTATATTAAAACTCACTTCAAAATGACAACTGACAATTTAATGCAGAAATAACCTTAGTCCGGGACTAAGAAATAAATGAATATTTAAGTCATTATAAAACCAACGATGCTTAGGTTCTTTCTGAATTGAATTGTCTTTAACCCAAAAATACATGTTTGTATTATGAACTCAAAATGGCCAAAATGTGACTTAGGCTGTTTTTTGTTTATTTTTTTATATAGATATTATTTAACAAGGGAGATGACACAGGGATTTGTGCCGCCTCGGCAGCCGAATCGGTTATTGTTTACTAAGCACTAGATAGACTAAGACACATATAACGGTTTTCGCCGTCTCGTTTTTTTGGAAAAGTCTTAGTCAATTATATGAAGCACTCACCTCACCTGTGTGTGTCATACCCTAAGAGGTTATTAATATTTTATGATGAAAAAAAAATGATAATAATAATCCTATTGCTCTAACTGATATTTAGGAATAAGTGAAACAAAATTTATTTTACAAGATTCCCCCTCTCCCTAAACCAAAATTCTCGGTGCGCCACTGCAATTAAGGATCCTTCTAATCGGGCGTATCCGATGAGGTATTTTTCTTAACGCTTTTAGTTATTTTAAGTCATATAATCTTGGGTTAAAGTTAGCATGATAATTTTTAAACATCCTGTAAAAAAGAAAAATGCTTTCTTCTTTTTTGCTCTGCTTACTGGGTACAATGATAATATTACCCGGATTGAAGAAATGACAGAAATAAATAAGGTTAATCTCAATTTTGTTTTCAGAAATTTCATAGGTTCTAGACATGTATTGACGAAAATAATGCCAGTGTTGACCAACAATCTCCCTATCTACTCGATACGGCATAAAGTATTTTTGCATGTTCTCACACATTTTCCCAGATTTAGCTGTGTCGTCCTAAGTAAATTTCTACTCCTTAATATGCGAAAATCTACTTTGCCGACGAAACTTTGCGAATGAATTAGTTTTGACATGTTTTATCACAAATTAAATAAAAAAAGACCTTATACTAGTTCGTAAACGACAGTATAACGTGACATAATATTTAAGTTAAGTTATAGTTTATGTTTGAAATGTGTAAAAAACGTAGACCTTACTTTGCTAGGGTGTCAAATTAAAATATTCTAAATGGAACCAAGAAGCAAATTAATGATTTGAAGAGAAAAATTGAATTAGATTTTAGATTTGTTATATACACGTAATATGGAAGAACTTGGTATTCACTAAATTTGTTACGAAGAGTTGGCATAAAATCAAATAAAGTGACTAAAATAAGTAAATAAGTAAGAATATCAAGTTGCAAATTTATTTTAGAACATACATAATTCAGTGCAGACCAAATGACACATCAATGCAGTTTATTCTTAAGCATCTTGAACAACATGTATAAATCCACCAAAAGTGGAAGATATGTTTCATGAAATACGTACTTTGAAAGAATATAGCTACTTTTGTAACATAACCTTACTTTTAAATTTTGTGCACTGTCCTGTAAGTAAATTCTCAAGTTTGATATAAGCTTTATGATAGTTATTAACTGTCACAAAGTTGATATCTTTAATACTTAATTCATTTATGTTCTCTCAACACGCAAGTGTAATATTTCATTCAACATTGAACTAATAAATGAAATAATGAATATGACTTGCTCTACTTAAGAAAGAAAGCGAAGTATGCTTCTATTCCTATCAATAAATCCACAGTAAATGCTTATTCTTTTTATAATTTGTAAATCATCATTAATTACTCGCATTTTATAGGTGCCTCCAGTAACGTACATCACTGAAGTCTAATCCGTTTTGAATTCATTTCAAGAGCTGAACTGTATTCCGTGAAGTTCAGAGAACAATGGATTTTGGTGGTATTTAGTATATATAGTCGTTGGTCTCGACAATCTATTTAGAGGCTAGTAAACTTTTGTGTCCGTTTCTGTTTATGCAAACAAGACTCCTCGTTTTGAATATTTCAGGTGACGTAATTCTTATATTCAAGCGTTGGAAATTTTGATTCACCACAAGCCTTTAGAAGTTGTAGTGCCTGGGTAATTCTGAGACATCCACTTCAATTGAACTAAGAAAATATTTTAGTTGCAAAAATCTCACATATTTACTTCAGTTGGTAAGTACTATCATGCTTTTATATTTTCAACAAGCAATTAAAGTGATATTAATAATATTTTAATGTTCATTCAGTAAAATGCGCGTCTTCCAACATAGTATAGATTTCTTAGATCCAAACACCTCTACTGGCGGTGTATGAATCGTCTCATCATAACTCGTAAATATCCCGCCCGTTGAGCCGTGTGGAGCACCTTTTGCTTTGCGTTTCGCGACTCCTCTGGGGGCTGCAGTACATATTGTAACCGGGAATAATGTGCACCCTTACGTCTCCCGAAGGCCGCACGCACTCGGGCCTCTGCCTCCTGGAGAAGGACACAGTGGTCTTGCAACAACAGTAATGAAAGAGGTTAACGTAAGCGCCGCGGAAGTGGCGGTTCGATATGCAATACAGGATGCTGTTAATGCAAGACTTGCTTATCGCTAACCAAGCTAAATTGTAAAACAAACTATCTGGAATTCGTCTAACGGTACCTACCGCGAGAACTACCCCAAAGGGTAGCCAGAACACGATGAACAGGATGAAGCTGTACATGTTGGCCTGCATCAACGCGTAGTCCCAGTTGAAGGTGATGGGCGCCTTGAAGCTAGGCCTGCCCTTAAAACGGCGCACTTGGTATCCGGCCCTCACGTAGCAGAAGAGCGTTAGAATCATGGGGAGGAACACCAGCACCACGCACACCGTGGCCTGGTAGGGAATCAACCCAGGGTACTTCCTGGTGCAGTAATCGAAGGAGAGGTCCGGAGCGAACTGCATCCCAGAGACGCAGGCGCAGACAGCCCACAGGGTTAGGAGCAACGCTGTGATTTTTCCTCTTGTTAACTTCTCGTAGAAGTTGGGCGAGTAGCACAGGCGTAAGTAATTCTCCGTGGCGACGGCAGCCATGGACAGTACCGTCACTAGGAAGCACAGCACCGCGATGAACCACTGGAATCTGCACACGGCGAGGTTGTCCTTGAGTCCGGCGAGAATCACCACTGCCGAGGCGGGAACGACTAGCCCTGAGACCAGGACGTCTGCTAAAGCTACGTTCACGACGAAGGTGTTACCTGGAAATATTGAAATATGTTAACGTACCTACGTATTAGTTCGTTTACAGACTTCTGTGGCAGTGAGTGGATGAACAATTTTCGGACTCGATGCCGCTCGTAAGCTTAAAGTTCTCTCCACATTTTGAGAAAAATATTGCCGACAACCTGCCCGAAAATTGTATTTGTTTCAGTAAATATACCCAGTAAACACACATATTCATGTTAAAGGTATTAGCAACTTGTCATTGGTGGAAATATTACTTTAGAAAGTCGATGGTTCGTTTTTAAGTTTAAGAAACAACATTATGCAGGGCGTTTTACAAGCCCTATGATAAGTTTTGACAGATAGTAGCTGGATCAATGTTAAACATTTTTTCTTACATCAACATAGATCCGATTCGTTTTTGTTTAAAAGTTACAAGGATGTTAAAAAATATAATTTCATATTCCAATCAAAGTAGTCTGATAAATAAAAACAATGGTTGCTATAACAATAATTATTATTTGTGTCATTTTGTTTATTCATTTGTCACTTAAATTTAAACTGCTAAATAAAAAATGCATTTATTTACAAGTATGTAGATATTGTCTTTGTATATCGATATCAGTGACGTAGCCAGAAATTTGAGATGGGGGTGGGTTCAGTGAACAAAGTATTTCAAACTAATTTTTTTTTAATAAAAAAATAAATAATTTTTAATAAATTAAAACAATAAAAAGTAAATAAAAAAACAATCTCATCATAAACATGTAAATAATAAACAGGTACAAACAATATTTGCTACAAAAATGACAAAAATAAAATTAGAACTTAGTTGCAGGTGAACCTTATTGAAAAGTTGCCGTAGGAGATCTAGTTCACTGACCGCGTTGCTAAATCTTGGCGAATAGAGTGATTGCAGGTTTGTAGTGAGACATTACCTATATGACCCAACCAACCCAACCCATGGGGGGGTTTTGACCCCTCTCCCCCCGTGGCTACACCACTGATCGATATTACAATGGGAACGCCAGAGAAGCAGCCGGAGAATACCAACAAAGATACCTAAATAGGCATCAACCTGCCTATACAGTCTTTACTGCATCATTTCGGATTTCGAAAAGAAGGAACCCCGCTACAAAAAAGGCCATTCGTCCTACTGAAGTAAATGTACCAAATGAAGAAAATATAATAGATGTTGTCATTGACTCTTCAATTAGTGTTCGGTGTATGGCAAGTAATTTTCATTTATTAACGAATTTTGTTTGACGTGTATTGAGCAGAGAAATGTTACATCCGTTTGATCGCAATAATTTGCAAGGATTACATACTGACGATGCTCCTCAGCGGTTAGAATTTTGTCGCTGGTTACTTCAACAACATACACAAGATGATAGATTCATTTCGCTTGTCATGTGGTCTGATAAAGCGTGTATTACTAGGGATGGCATAATTAATAATCATAATGAACATATCTGAGCGTTACAAAATCAGTATGTAATTAGACCAAGACAATATCAACAATAATTTACTGCATGTACATGTTTTAAATACAGATCTATATAGAACTTTCTTGGGAAACAACTTTTTTGATTTCATTGGTCACGTACGGCTTAATATTGTTCAAAATATATCCAATAGCATGACTACCGCGTTCCCCAGTTCTAAATCGTTTAGGCCTTTATTTATGGGACATATGAAGCAGCTTGTCTACCATGTTGAGATCACTACCTGTCAACAGTTACTTGAAAGGATTCAGGAATGCAGCCAACCAGATAAGAAATTATCCAAATCTCATCCGCCGAGTGACGGAATCTTTAGTTTACCGATGTGAAACCTGCATTCGAGCCATTTTGAACAATTTTTATAGTCTTAAGACTTGTTAATTTGGTTAATAAAGGTTAAGAAATGTTTAAACTTTATACACAAAAAAAATTGTTTAAGTTAAACACAAATATTAATTCCACCATCATTTTTATTTATTAGAAGACTGCTTTGATTGAAATATGAAATTATATTTTTTTAAATGCTTGCAACTTCTAAACAGAAACGAAAAAATTGTTGACATTAACCCAGCTGTCATCTGTCAAAGTTTATCATAGCGCTTGTAGAGCACCCTGTATTGTAACGTTATAAAAACGTAAATTTTTCACTTAAAATCGAGACAGTGTAAAGTATAGCAAAATTAAACGTTTTTTTGCACGTTGAATTTAATACGTTCTAAGCAAATACTAGTTTGATTAGATGACGGCAGTTAGTTTGTACAACAGAAGCAGAATGAAGCTATTCGATGCTGGTGTTCTCAAGTATTTAAATTATCAGAATCCATTGTTTTCGCGCATTTGGAACAAAAATCTAAAACTATGAGGTCGTCAACTCTGCTGTCGAAGTTTCATATGATCAAATCAACGTTAGCTATTAACAAGATACATATAGGTAATTGTTCCAAAGTGACAATTTCTTAAAAGAAAAAGGCTGGCTACAAGCATAAAATAGCAAACGTTTTTACGAAAGAGGAGGTAACTAAATTTGTGCACATGTGTTCCTATAGATGAACAATTTGTATAGTTCAGGTATTTAGAGTAAATATTTTTGCAAATAGTTTATTTGCTTCCTTTCTTGAGCTACCTAATACTGAAAATGTACTGTCTATAGCTTTTAATTGGCTCAAGGAGTGATATATGAGATGAGAATCTTTTAAGGACGCCGTTTTTATATGCAAATTTTCATCGAATTTTCTAGCTGTTTGTTGAGACTAAAGGTTGTTGAGTTGAGTTGAGTCTTCAGGATATAAAACAATTTCCAGGTAGACGAGTCATTTAGAATAAGAAAAAAGAGCATAATTTTCACCTATTATGATTTATCATAAAACCTCCTGAAAGTCAATTGCACATTGACAAAATTGTTTACGACATTATAAACATTATCACATTCCGCAGAATTCTTTAAAAAAACTAGTAACACTTGAATTTATGTAAATTATCAAGCATTTTTCACGGTGTATAGAACACAGTGATAAGGTACAAATTCACGGTTTTTCATGTGCCCTAGCACATTTTCCCTTCAAAAGTTAAATGAAATGATTCAATTTCAGCATTATATTTTAGTACTACGCTAATAAGAACCTCCACCTACACCCAGTAGGTAGTAGGTTTTTTGTGCATTCTTAGATACGATTATTTGTCCTTGAAATGCCAGCCTTAAGAAAGTTGTATTGGAATATGACTGCAATTTATGTTTGATAAAAAAATGAATTATTTAAAGAACATAAACTTATGTTATTTACACGGCATGTAATTTGTTTACATTCTGTTCAAAAATTGTATTACTGTATTGCATGTATTTCCCTTATAATAAGAAAAACACAAGTACTAACATTCGTCAGAGTCACTTGTATCCGATTCTTCATCGACTGTTATGATGAAGCTACTTTATATAGTCTTCCCCTTTATTTTTATGACATGTTAGATGCATTTTTTCCAATTAGCTGATGAAATTTTATTCACTTCGCTTCTTATAATATCTATAACTATTTTGTCTCTTTTTAGTTGGCTTCATTCAATGGGAATAAAAATACAGTAGTATGGAGGCAATCGTAAAACGGTCTCATCAATAATGTATTTCTTTGCGAATTTATTGCTTTGACCATATGCAGCAATTCATCTTTTTTCAAACTAGTATCGTACGCAATATTATGGATTTTAAGAAATTTTTGAATATTCTTTTTCTGTGCTAGTATTTGGAATCTTTTCTGAAGGTCTAGAATGGTATGGAGCGTTGTCTATTATGATGGTGCATATTAGAGGCAATAAGGTGTTAACTATAGTTTCCTTTATCATGAGCAGGATGAAGACACGACTATATGTGCAGATATCTTACAAATAATAAACTTAAAATTGATAAAAATGAATTGAATAAGAATTTATTTAAATGTTTTAAAATACCACGTAGATATATATTTTTAATTTTGCAAGTTTCACTAAGTATGTCAAAGACTTTTAGAACCAACATTTCTCGACCCAATTCTAGCAGTTTAATTGCTATTTATCCATCTGTTACTGATAAATAGACCACTTAAAGCCAAGACGATTAATTTCGAAATATTTGCCAGCTACAGTCAGAGCAATTTGTTCTCTTTTTGTGTTTCTCTACAACTTTAAAGTAATGACTTGACGTCTAAAGGTGTGAACAATATGTAATTTGGACGATAAATCACCTTTCCTGACATCAGCAATATCGGCTAGAGGCAAAAGACAGGTATCGCTACTTTCTACGTACCATTTTCATCATTCCTTGGCTGAATTTATTAAACCAAGTTTATTGAATTTTTTCAGCCAATACCTCTTTATAACATGAACCTCCAATATTAAGGAAAATATTTTACAATTTATATGTCAGTTGTGGTAAAAAAAACATATTTAAGCTGACACACTATAGTTGACGGCTAAAAATCTAGAGAGTGACTCATGCTATAAACCTGCTCACAATTTATAACAGTCAACACAAAGAAATATACGTGCAGCCCGTATATTTTTCCTATAAAATAGTCTGCCGCATACCTGAATACACAGCCTCTGCTGCAGTAAGTACGCATGCGCTGCAGCTTTTTATTGGCTGCGACGGATTGACGGATACACCTGTTCCATTTCCAGCGCTATCATGGGCGGGTATATCGTTCGGGCGAGCAAAATTTCTGGTATATCTTTTCGCAAATTTAATTATAAATTTAATTAATTTTGTTAGTGATTTTGTGTTCTTAAGAATGGAGAATAATTCAAGCTCTACAACGTATTCTCAAAATCGTCCTAATTTAACAAGTGAGGAATATGGGATGATGACATGTATAAAGAGTTTAGAGCGCGAGGTCAAAATATGAGTGTCTGTGATGTTGAAATATGTATCGAAAAGAGTATACTGATAGAAAAAGACGAAATAGTGATATGGCAAAGAAATTGTTTAAAGTAAATATTAAAAAATCAGAATCTGGATCGAAGAATATATTAAATTTTGACGAAACATAGATCTATGAAGGTCATACGCCGGAAAGCGGTACGATATGATAAGTGTTATATGTGACCGTTGTAGTGACAGTGCTAGCAATAAATAGTAAATAGTGTGTATGTATTTCTAAAGCTTTTTGCCCTTTTGAATGCAGAATTCGTAAATATTTGCGCGATTAGATAATAATGAAATGAGCAATAATATTTGTAGTGTTTTACAGTTTCGCAAATTTTGTCAAAAGTTGAAATTTTCCCGCCATAAATAATTAAAACAGAAGTTGCAAAATTCGTGCAAAAATCAGTGATATGCGCAGAGTGCGCATCAGGTATGTGTAAGTGGGTGGTGGTATGCAATCGCCGTTCTAATTTGTAGAGAGGATGGCACAGGTGGTATATTTAAAGTAAATTGTTAACGTGCTAGGTTCGACGTCAACTTATTTTTAATAATTTTGTGTTCTTTAACTCTTCTCAAGGGCCAAGCTTAGGTAATAATGCCACCCGTATCATCCGTACTAATCTCGATGTTGTGCTTTATTGGAAAAGTGCTGATCTTACAACCATTAAACGATGGTGGATGGATGGATGAGCCCATCTGTAGCAGAAAGTTATGTTGAAGAGACCATATCTATCAAACTTGACATTGCAAGGAAAATTAGAGGCAAATATAACTGTTCCTTACAAGAAGAGACATCCGTAACTTGTGTAAATTCTTCACAAACTTCGGCAAATGTTATGCGTTCCGAAAATAATGGCAACACTGCTACGAGGGTTGTTATTAATGGAAAGAGAGTTAAATGTGATAAACGAAAACGAAATGTCTATTACTACAAATGTAAATGTTAATAAGTAAATAAATTAAATTTTATTTGTTATAGGTTTATTACTCTTTTCATTATTCCACTAGTGGAATAAAGTAACTTTATTTCATAAATAAAGTAGTAGTAGTAAAGTATTTCATAGATACAGTATCATCGTAGACGGTTCATATGTGTAGATAATAATTCGATTATAATATTGTGGATAAAATTTATTTATAATTGTGTAGTATGAAGTAAATAATAAAATAAACATTAATTTTAATTAAATCAAACATCATATATAAGTGTTATTTACTATTTGGTAGACCGATATATTGTTGGATACAAACACAAATGTGTTTCTGGATTCAGTCTAATTCAAGTTTTTGGATGCATATTCGGGTTCTGACATCGAACAGTTCCAGAATGGTTCAAAACAATATGTGAGTGTCTTTTAAAAACCTTCTATTTTAGTATACAGGGTGTCTCATAATTAGCTGCCAACCCTGAACAGGCCGATTCTATGATCAAAACAAAGTAAAAAAGTTCATATGAACATGGGTCCGGAAATGCTTCCTATGGGCACAGGGACCCATTGAAGAATGAGGAATGGAAATCATTTTTTTGCAATATTTCTCAATCGCGTTGTGATAAATGAATAAAATTTGATATACACCTAAATTTTGATAAGCAATTTGATGGACTAATCCATTTATTTCTACAAGGTCCATTGGGGTGGGTACGGAGGGGGCCTTGGTATTTTGCGTGTGTAACTTTTTCATCTTCGACTTTTTAACAAATTGGATAGCAAATTCCGTTTTCCCGAACTGTTTCACGTTGAAAAGGTACTCTTGTTTTTTATTATTTTTTGTTTAAATTACTATGAAATTGACCAAAGTGGGATTAATTTAAGAGCGATTTTCTCGTAAAACAATTCGGAAAAACGGAATTTGCTCCCGTACTCGCGTTCTGCCGCTGCAGCATTACCATCGCAAAAGCCATAAATAAATATCATATCAACTAACTCTTGTCCGGTAAACTCTTCCATTTTTTTCGCTTAGAACTATTAAATTGGCAATCGGGTTGACAATACTTTGACATAAGAATACCTTGATAATTTTGTTTAAATTACTATGAAATTGACCAAAGTGGGATTAATTCAAGAGCGATTTTCTCAGAAACCGTTAAAAATAACGATTTGAAACAAGAGTACCATTTTAACGTAAAACAGTTCGGAAAAACGGAATTTGCTGTCCAATTTGTTAAAAAGTCTAAGATGCAAAAGTTACACACGCAAAATACCAAGGGCCTCCTCGTATTCACCCCTTGGACCTTGTGGAAATAAATGGATTAGTCCATCATTGCTCATCAAATCATCAAATTTCATTCATTTACCACAACGCGATTGAGAGATATTGCAAAAAAATGGTTTCCATTCCTCCCTCTTCAATGGGTCCCTGTGCTCTTAGGAAGCATTTCCGGACCCATATTCATATGAACTTTTTTACTTAGTTTTGATCATAGAATCGGCCTGTTCAGGGTCGCTAATTATGAGACACCCTGTATTTCTTCACATTAATTAAAATTTAAAAAACCACAAAACGAGGAAGTACACAAAGATACGCAAACCTCGGAAAAGGCAGAACTGACAAGACATGAAAACATAACGTAACCACTAATTCTCGGGCACTAGCCTGTTCCGCTATGTGACGTTACAGAGCGTTCCGCACATTCAGAGAAATATTCATATTTTTGAGATTTTCTACTAATTTTTTAATATTTTGTAAAAATTTTCAGATGAAATTATAACGTTATTTTTAACCATTTTATGACGTTTAAACAGAACATTTTTTTGTGCACATACCTATTGTGTCTAACACGATTTTAGGACCGATTTGTACATAATTAGAGTACAATTCATTTATACATGTCATTTCGCCAAACAGAATAAATTTCAATTTACTACGCACACACTATCACACGAATTTATCGCTGGGGTGCACCTATTGGTTTATAATTGAGTGGTATAAATAGACTGTTTATTTAGACCATTTCGAGGATAAACAAACCATTACATGGAGTATAGCGTAATCGATCCCAGGCAACCGCACTTGTGGTTTGTCAAACTGTCATCCGATTAAGTCTCTGCAAATTTCCTATTGCCACGTTACTTCAATTTGATCAATTAGCACAGTTAATGAATTCGATCGTTTGAAATGCAATGTTAACTTTTATGGTTCACTAAAATTAGCTTTACATTAAAAATATATGTAATGTGTTACAGCGTAATATTTTGCTTATGTAGTTATTAATTCGATAATTCTGATAAAGTCTGGACACGCAATGTCCTTTATATATAACATGGTTAAAAAGGAAAACATAATATTTAATAAAAGGTATATATTTTTATCATATTGGTAAATATTTTAAAACTGTAGAAAAAAAAACTATATATTTTATAGTCTGTTTAGAAATGAAAGAGAGTAATAAAAGCTTATTATGTATGTAAATCGTAAATAAATGTAGTGCTGGTGCTTATATTCAATATTTTTATATTATATATTATCGATATAGATGAGGTGTACTTTTAAAAAAACTTTGTGTGATCGGACCGGACTAAATTGTAGCAGGTAGCTAAAATTTAATCCCCGACAATCAGTCTTTGTCTATGCCGCTTCAATTTCTCGGTCCATTTCTCTTATAAGTAAACAATATAAAAACAGCATTTGAAAACATGAGCATCATAACCGGGTTAAGAGGGTTTTTAGTAATTCAAATAAAATTATTTAATATTATTATCAAAATATATATTTAAATTTAATGAATAGACTTTTATTCCACACAAAAATATATGTATTTTGAAAATTCAAATTATGGTAAGTAAATGAAGTGTTGTATAAATGTACAATAAAGAAAATAAAAGAGTAGGTATATTAAAATTCATCCTCTGAATATTCTGATGAGTTATCTTCGTCTCATAGATTGATAACGATAGGTTCCACAGTAACGTCTATTAAATTATCGAGTTCCCACATTTTCGCCTTTTCATTTTGTACATGATGTATACATCTTTGCCAGTTATCTGCAGTTACTCGTTCCAAGGAATGTTTTAACAAAATTTTCACGTCACTTAATTTAAACGTCGTATTATTTCGCGCTACACCTCCTTTTACCTGCGCCCAGACTAATTCGATTGGGTTAAGTTTACAGTGATAAGGTGGTACCGTTATTTGGCGATTTGTTGCCATTTCATCGATAACATATTTTTTCTGATCTTTATTAAGACTGATAAGTGTCAAAAGTTCTTTTTTCATTATATTTGTTTCAAAAGAAATGTTTTTTCCGGATAACCATTGAATTATATCGGCTTTCCTCCAAGCAGTCGTAGGCGTCCGCTCGGTCTGCTGCGAATGGTAACATTATCCATGACAATTACAGACCCCGGAGGAATAAGATCCAGCATCTGTGTAAAATACTCTTCGAAAACATCTGCGTTCATGTCTTCGTGATAGTCACCTGTATTTTTAGATTCAAATAAAAGTAAACCGCCATCTACAACTGGCAGTGGCACCTATATGTGTCACTATTAATCTTCGCCCTTTACCTGGAAGTGCCTTGAACCCTGTTGAAAGGTCATCCAAAAATGCTTGTCGAAAACTTTTTACATTTTTATCTTGTCATACTTTTGTTACAGTATATCCCTCGTTGGCCCAAGTTTCGTCTAGATAATAAATATTCCTCCCTTCCTCACAGAATTTTCTAATTGATCTTAAGTAGGATCTTCGCCAACAAATAATTTCATCTTTATCGATAAAAACTGACTTCCTGTTCTACTTTTCCCAGCAAAAATTCAACTCTCGTAAGACGGCCCATAATTTAGCTTCTACTGATTTTTGGTAAATCGTTGTCCTCTGAAAGTTCACTTAAAATTTTATTTAGCGTTGGTATTTCTTTTTTAAAATAAAATGAGTGTACTTTTCTGCGAATGACATTTTTGAAGAAATCATCTATAACGACTTTTGACTTCCCTGTAGATGATTTTGGGGGATTTACAGTATCTTGTTCATTTTTTGTTTCCTTTAAAAGTCTGTAGATAGTTGATTTTACAATCCCTGTCATTTTGGAACACTTTTCCACGATGTCGTCAACACTGCTGGTAGGATTTTGGTGTTTCAATGCATTAAATACGCGTAATATAATAATCTTCTCATTCTGAGACAGCGCACATCGCGTTTAGCAGGTACGTAATCTGATAAGCTCGACATTTTAACCAAACAATATTATATCCACTGGCACAATAGTCAGTAAACACAAGTCGAATTTTACTCTACTGCACTAGCATGTCGTTCTATATTCAGCTCTAAGACTGGATTGATCTGTCACAATATTAGTGTTGCCCGATAATTACCTGAAACGAAATATTACCACGCCCATGGCCGGTTCTTATCTCTCTTTCATTTCCAAACAGACTATAACACAAAATAACACACTTTTTTGATACGTTTTACACAAAATGTGTTAAAATTACTAGAATTATAATAAAATATACTGAATTTGAGTAATATTTACCAGTGATGTGTTAAAAGTACACCATTTTGTATGAACTTAAACACCTCTTTTTTCTATATCCCTAATTCTGACTGGTTGAGCACAACTGCATAGCTGCAATATATCAGCTGTTCCAACACACGTCACTACGTCATATTGGTCGGGTAGCGTTGTCGTGTTCAGTAACCTTTCGTTCACTGTGTTCAAATGGAAAATATTTAAATTTAAATTGAGTTTAGGAGTTCACTCTTAAGTTTTAGATTATTCTGTATTCTGATTTTCTTGTAACTTTAGAGATAGAAAATGGTATGTTCATATCACTATCAGTTGACTTTCGTAAACTATTAAGTAGTGCCTAAATACATCTTTGTTTAATGTTCGATGCTTCGTTGTTTACAATTTACTAGAACGTTATTAGATTATAAGTTATAAGTTCCTTATTGGAATATGTAAAACTATTACTACCTACTAATTTTGTTTAATATTTTCTTAAAAAACTTTGTTGCTGTTCATTTGAACAGAATTATATATTTTTAATAACACCATAAAAAATAAATATTTTTTATTTTATTAGTGTAACACCATCATTCTAAAAATACTATAGGTATATTGATAGCTCACCTACTTTTTCAGTTTATTAATATGTTCCTGTTTGCTTTTGAAATTATAATTTTTTTAATACCTACGTTTATTTTGACGTTTTGTAGAACATTCCAAACTATATTTGATGCATTCTGGACGACTTCTAAGAAACATCAAAATAAAGGTGCTACAAAATTATACCTATATATTAAAAATGATTTCGAAAGTAAACAGAAACATAACTGAATCGTTTAGTTCAGAAAGGTATTAACTAACATTTTGTTACTTTTGATAAAATGAGTAAAAACTTATTTGTAGTTTAATAAAATGTGATAATGCTATTTTTTTCACATAATTAGTTCAAGATAGAGTTGCTTAGATGTTTTTTAGCGTTATCACTCAAATATTAAACAGTGAGTTGTTTTTTTAAGAATTACCCCAATAAAAACAATAATAATGTTTAAAGATTTATTGAAAACTGTAACATAATTTGTATTAAGCTTGTAATGCAATCGCTTTCTTTGTGGAAACTTTTGTAGGCCATTCCAAAATTTCTTGATAGAATGGGTGATATTCCTTTGGAACGTATGACATCGCTTTACCGATATCCGTTATTTTTCTTTCCAATATTGGAACTTTCTCTTGACCAACTATGTACTTGGTACCTTTCTCAAATAAATGCTCAAAACTATGTCGAATTTACGGACACTGTATTTACGGAAGATGGTCTCTTTCTGCGCTAAAAGATGCATTTACCTTAAAATAATGTAACGAGCTGACGAACTCAAAAATGCCGAAAATGTTAGTTAGTCCCATTCTGAAATAAACGATTCAATTAAAAAGGTAGGTGAGCTTTCGTATCAACACCTATTATACAATAAAATTAACATGTCAACGCGTAAAGTATCCCTTTAATAATACAAATAACACTGAAATATGCAAAAGTTACACATAACATTTGTTATATTAACACAGTGGATTGTGCCAAACCTTTAACACACTGCTTCATACAGAAAAATGTATAAAAATACAAACTAGCCATATGGATTTCGATTAACACAGTATTGTGTTCATTTGTATTAAATTATGTTATTATTTTACAGTGTTACAAGTCTAATGAAAATAATAGTATTAGTAAGAGTTTGCATACATACAAATATTTTTAAGGCAATTCTATTTTCAAGAAACAAAACAAAACTACCTCCTATTTCATTTTTAACATTAATTAACAATACAATCTAAAAGTAAATAAAGAAAACTATTAGAGAGGTGGTTTTTGAAACAACCTAGATATATTTACAGAAAACAGATATATGTACCTACATACATGTTCTTTATTTTGACTAAAACAATTTAAATTTCATAACATTCAATTATGTATTAAATACAGTAATTAATTGATTTAAACAGATACTTAAGTACACTACAACCTACAACTTAAAACTAATTTCTTTATATAATTGCGACAGAATTCAGACGACTTACATCACGGATGACGTTACGCAACTGTTTTTATTGTTAACATAATTTTCGATATTTGCTCGCGTTAAAAACAATGCTTTTTTGCAATTTAGTGTAATATCATTGAATAATAAATAACTCATTACTCAATGGTAATATATAGTGCGATCAATTAGTGTAGTATATAGTTTCATTACTCTGTGGCAGTTGCTTAAATATTTTTATGAAAATATAATGAATTATTCATTGTTCGTATGACGTAAATCGCCTGAATTCTTGCCGCAACTATATCATTCATCACTACTACTTGCTATTAAAACAGCAAGTACTATCTAATTAGGTAGATCTATCTTAATAAAATATTTTGTTAATTAAAATTACTGGAAGAAATTTTTGATTTAGTTTCACTGTACGGATAGGTTTTCAGGTGTTGCAGCATTTCCATCGTTACTGCTACCTCAGTTCGATATTTTAAATTCAACATGAAATACAATGCGAAGCGATAGTACTTCATGCTACAACAATTTTTTATTTCATGTAGATCATTTATACAGGGTATTTTAAATGAAATAGCAAAAATGAGACCAGAGATTCCTTAGGTGAAAATAAATCGATTTAACCTAATAATCCAAGTAGCATAATATGAAAGTTGTTCAGAACAGTAAATTAAATAATAATTAGTAAATTATGGAGACGTATGATGTTCTTTGTTGAAAAATGATTTCATCAAACCTCGTCCATCTTCTTGAAATTTTACACATCTCCATATTTCTAAACAACTTTTCAAACAACTTTTTCAAGTAACATTTTGCTGTATTTTCAGCACAAAACGCACTTTACCTGAAACCAAAACAGTTTTTACTCGGTGCATTGAGCATTTCACATATGATTATTTCAAAAATGGTTACCCCTACCGACTTCAGATTTAACAGGTAAGAGAATCGATTGTTTCAATAGTCAGATGGATGCACTAAGCAGAAACATGATGTGCCACAAATGTCGTCCTCTACTAGTGACGTCAAAATTAGAAACAAATTTGAATTTCTCGCTCGCAAAACCTCCGATTTACAAATTTTATGTAAATATTTGGATTTTTTAAGAAATTATTTGCAAATATCGAAAATTAAATTTTAACTTTGACACCCTGCATTTTTTTATTATGCGACATGGGATATAGGTTAAGGAATCTCCGGTCACATTTTTACTACTTCATTTAAAAACACCCTGTATATACCCTTGTCAAATAGACAAAACAGTACAAAATAATATGCTTACTTGAGACTTGTCATGTCAATATGTATTTTTTCCTAGTAAAATCGCATTGTAGTAGGCATATTGTACAACATCGCTACGTAGAAAATTTACTGTAACTTTTTTATCAGTGTATTGTTATCTTTTTGTTTCTATAGGTATATCTTTTCTTTGTCGCCATAGCGATGGGAAGTTACAATTATTTTTCGAATACTTTCGCCGTTAAAATCATAATATAAATAAATTGTATCGGAAAGCTATATCATTTCTCCGATTACAATTTTTGATAGCCAATTTTATGTTCCAAATTAACGACATATTTTATATACAGTTCCAATTATTTTCTCTCTTTTAATATATGGTTTATGTTCTCTGAAATAGGTCGCTTAATTTAATTACCCATGTATCAAATTTCATTAAATTTTGTGTTTATATCAGCGGCTCTTCATTGTCATAGTATATTTTCGACACTGAAATTGTTATAGTAAAAATAAAGATAAAATTTGAATAAATTTTAATTCCAAAAAGTCAAAGTGGAAGTCAAAGATACAAACTGTACAGAGATAGTACTTTTTTTAAAATAAATATCTATTGTAAGTCACTTCCACTAAATACATATAAGTACAGGGTACCTGTGTTGCCAACACTCTCGAATCAGTTTCCACCAAATGGAAGAGAAAAATCCACTAGAAATCGTAAATATAGAATTTAAGATTTATTTTTATTTATTAGATTTCGATACACTAAGCAAGTTTTTATTTCTATATATATATATATATATATATATATATATATATATATATATATATATATATATATATATGTATATATATATATATATATATATATATATATATATATATATATATATATATATATATATATATATATATATATATATATATATATATATATATAGAAATAGTCTATATAGTTAAGAAGGCATTGTCTGGAACACAAATACTTCTTTGTAGGAAGAATTTTTTATTGGAATTGGTTCATATGCATCCTTTAAATGTGAATTATCCATTCTTTTCTTTAATAGTATATTGTTTATCCACCATCTAAAAATGCATTACAATGCATTTCATTCACATTAGAAAATGTGTTGAAAATAACATCTTATTTTTCATATATACAGGGTTAACTATAACTAAGTACAAACATTTTAACCACGTGCTCAGGAAGGCCTAAAAACAATAAAAAAAATATTCTAGAATTTTAGCTCGATATTTAAAAAATGAGACAAAACCTTCTTTTCCTGCAGAAAATCGGCGCCTATGATAAGCATCAACCGAGATGGCTTAAATCCTCAACTACTATGCAGTCATTATTTTGCAGCATTTCTAAATGCAGAAACGACCAAAATTAACATTCCTGTTAGTCATAATACCTGATAGATAGGTAACAGTTAATCCAGTTAACTGCAGTATTTTGCATTCGTTATTCATTATTTCGTTACAAACTGAAAAAACTACATTTTCACGCATTACAACCACTCACTACCGATAAAACACACTTCCTGTATAAAATGCCTATTTATTATAAAAAAATCGAACGAAAGGAATAGGTAAGTACTAATAATAATAATATAAAACTTTTAATGCAAAAATAAATCGGCAAACTACTTATATTGTAAAAAAATATCTGCACCCGACACAAATTCCTTTATTTAATAACTATAAAACGTTTAAAATTAAAAGAGCCACTAAAAACTAAACAAGAACACAAAACTACAACGTAAACACAGGAATTAAATTATGACATGACAGCGAATTTTACTGATGCGTTGCTGGTTGTCTACTCTGACTATAAAACGTACCGATGGACGGGTCGCATAGGCGGCGTTAAATAAGGATTTAATATAATATCTAACAATTCTTTTTCGCTTTATAAATCAGTTTAGAATTTTTTTGGAGGGTGATTCCGTTAATTCTTAATTTTCTATTCCCTCTTAAAATATTTGTAATTAGTCATAGTTAACACTGTATATATATACGAGTATAATCCTTGAGTTTTGTAAACATCTATAGATATACGTGTATCTATAAATATTTTAGCTCGAATTTAGTTACAGTACAATTAACGTAACTACAACTAATGTTAATATCTGATGTAAACTAGTACTATTTTTACTGTCATAAAGATAAATATGTTACTTGAAATGAATGTATGGTTTCACTTGTAACGGCGTAGTTTTGATGCAAACATCTAAACAATGTACCGTTTCAGTTTTTATTATATTTATGAACTGTATACCATTTAAATTAGAATAAGCTACAAGTGGACACGTAACAAAATATAATTTTACACTTTCTCTTTTACGAATATCCCACAAAAACAGACTACACTTCAACAGAATTAAAACGCATTAAGAGGTTAAATTAATGTGCCTTTGCTGCCGTAGTACATTGTATTACCCCAATATTCCTGAAATTTACTAATTTTATTATGTAAAAACACATATTCTTGATTTTTCCATAATATAATATACAGGGTGTTTATTAATTGAATGCCGATACTTAAGGATGTAAATTCTTCGGTCATTTTAAGAAGAAAACTTAGTATTAACTTAATATGTATTAAACCTTTTTGAGCTACAGGGTGTTACAGTTTTAAGAAAAAATTTACTTTTTTATTATAATTTTCTTATCACTCCAGATATTTTTATGAAGTTTTGTACACACCTATTAATCATTAAGGAGCATTGTTTGATGTAAAGAATGTTAAATCTTTGTCAATGATGTCCGTACGAGGTTTGAACTAAACATTTTTGAGGAAAAAAATGGTACACCACTACCTTTTCTAAAAACTAAAATTATTTTTAAAATCTCCATTTATTTTACAGCAAATTCGGTCCCTAGATTTACTCTCATACGACGCACCATTTTCATGTAAAAAAATTAAAACCGAAAAAGTTTTTTCCCCAAGTCCATTGAGACTGCTTTTGATATTTTGTTGCCATTTTGTAGACACCCACCATGCGTGGAAACACTTTTTTTAGAACAAAAATTAATTTTCTACTTTAACCAGTGACCTTCACGTAGGCATAATATTAAATGTTTGGATAGAAAAAAACGGTACGCCTCTGATTTTTTTAAATTTTATTTTAAAAATCGCGATTTATTTAGTAAAACGATAAATTCAAAATCTTAAACGTAAAACGAAACGACAAGACAAGAAAATACAAACAAAATAAAGAACTGTAATTATGTATTTACAGTAGTTGTTAAAAGTGTCCTCCACCCACACGTATGCAAGCATCTACTCTTCTTCGTATAGACTGACGCACATTTTCAAAATTTCCTGGAGTGTGTCTTATGGTTTGGCAGCATACAATTATACGATTTCGTACCTCTTCTTCGGCTTGAATCGGCACTGCGTACACTAAGCTTTTCAGATGACCCCAGAAAAAGTAGTCTAAACTATTAAGGTCGGGAGATCTTGGCGGCCATGACTGCGTTCCTCCGCGGCCTATCCACCGATCGCGATAATTGTGATTTAAAAATTCACGCACTCGTAAGCTAAAATGTGGAGGAGCACCATCGTGCATTAGCCACATCTGGTTTCTTAACAAAAGAGGAAGGTTTTCAAGCATTGGCGGCCGATCTTCTTCAAGAAAGTGTAAATACGATTGTCCATCTAATCTTCTTGGGAGAAAAAATAATCTTCAAATAATCGTCAATAATACCAGCCCAAACATTTAATGAATACTGTTCAAAAATTATGACACTTTACCCAGTCTACTAATTTTTATTTCATTTGCTTTAAGGAGGCATTAAATGAGCTAACTGTTTTTTTCTATTCAAATATTCAATATGATGCCTACGTG
Organism: Monochamus alternatus; assembly: GCA_037114965.1. Taxonomy (NCBI): domain Eukaryota; kingdom Metazoa; phylum Arthropoda; class Insecta; order Coleoptera; family Cerambycidae; genus Monochamus; species Monochamus alternatus. The sequence continues at coordinate 115,573,517 of CM073426.1, forward strand.
AATGTCATTTGTGAGTCAAGTAGAAAATTAATTTTTGCCCCACGAAAAGTGTTTCCACGCATGGTGGTTGTCTATAAAATGGCAACAAAATATCAAAAGCAGTCTCAATAAACTTGGGGAAAAAACTTTTTTTGGTTTTAATTTTTTTACATGAAAATGGTGCGTCGTACGAGAGTAAGTCTAGGAACCGAATTTGCTATAAAATAAATAGAGATTTTAAAAATAATTTTAGTTTTTAGAAAAGGCAGTGGCGTACCATTTTTTTCTTTAAAAATGTTTAGTTCAAACCCCGTACGGACGTCATTGGCAAAGATTTTAAAACATTCTTTACATCAAACAATGCTTCTTAATGATTAATAGGTGTGTACAAAACTTCATAAAAATATCTGGAGTGATAAGAAAATTATAATAAAAAAGTAATTTTTTTCTTAAAATTGTAACACCCTACAGTTCAAAAATTAAGAGGTTTAGGACATATATTGATATTAAGTTTTCTTTTTAAAATGACCGAAGGATTCACACCCTTAAGTATCGGCATTCAATTAATAAACACTCTGTATAACGTAAATTAAAAATTACCAGTAAATATGATGTAAAAAGAACATAACAAATTATGGAAATTTCTACCCATTTTATCAGTATAATGTTCAATCAAGTAATACCTATTACTTGACTAGCCTCGCAATATGGCAAGTCACATATTTTTTTTACAACTAATCTATATTATGGCGGAGTCGCTGGTAGCAAGTTCGGTGTTTCTTTTGATTATATTTTGCGCACGTTCTCTCTGAGATACAAGGGTTAATGGGTTTATCCCTAGCAACAATAAGGAAGTTATGAGCCAAAAAATGAACCATAATGTCTTGGAAATATATTAGTTTGTCGCTAGGCTACAGTCTGTGACACATTACTCTTGCAGAGATGATCTCCCAATAAAATAAAATTATACTACTTATACTTATACTGTACTTATATATATTTTTATTATTAGTAATTTCTATTAAAAAATTTGCTGGGCCTTAGAGGGTAGAATTTCCATTCCTTATAAATACGATGAGGTAAGCTCCATTTTTAATCGAAAGTATTATTTTTGGGATTTAACAGAAATGACTCATCAATTAGATTTTTTCTAGAAACATACCCAAATTATTTTCCTGTTAAAAAGCTCTCTTTTTTTCTAATAAACTTTTATTAGAGACATTTTTCTGTATTACCGTTTAAAAGTTATACTAATCAATATCTCAAGAGTCTCAAAAAAATATCATCTAAACATGACATTAACGTGGATGGATCAAGTAGTCATTAGAAAATAATTGAATGTTTGTTGTTTAAAGTGCATAAATGTCACAAAATATTTGTCATTACTCAATTCGAACGTCAAACGTATAACTTCTGTGCTTAGAAAACATTTTCTCATTCTGAAAAAGTTGATATGTTGTTAATTTAGGAATTTAGTTAGCTTTAGAGTTACAAAGAAGAGCTGTAATTATGTCGAGAAAGGTATCCAGAGTGCCTCATTCCTGATCACAGAACCTTTACAAGATTGGAGGCGACCTTGTGACGAAATGAAGATCCATTTTCTGTTCGTAAGAATCAAATAATTGACCGAAGGCTGTTAATACAGCTATATTGTTACAGTATTTCGAAAATCAACGAAATTCTATACGTCAGGCTAGGGAATTGGATTTGGATAAATCAACCAATATTAAAGACTACAAAATTCACAATTTGGAGTATTTGCCTAAACGTCACAATGAAAACAGACTTAATTTTATAAGTAAAATTGTAGTAAATGTAGAAATTGTTGATCAGAACCTTTTACTCAACGTTCTTTGGACGGACGAAAGTCGGTTTCTCAGTAATATTTTGCGTGTGTAACTTTTTCATCTTTGACTTTTTAACAAATTGGACAGCAAACTCCGTTTTCCCGAACTGTTTTACGTTAAAAAGATACTCTTGTTTTAAATCGTTATCTTTAACGGTTTCTGAGAAAATCGCTCTTGAATTAATCCCACTTTGGTCAATTTCATTTTAATTTAAACAAAATTATCAAAGTCAAAGTATTGTCAACCCGATTGCCAATTTAATAGTTCTAAGCGAAAAAAATGGAAGAGTTTACGGGACAAAAGCTGGTTGATATGATATTTAATTATGGCTTTTGCGATGGTAATGCTGCGGCGGCAGAACGCGAGTACGGAAGCAAATTCTGTTTTCCCGAACTGTTTACGTTAAAAAGGTACTCTTGTTTCAAATTATTGTCTTCAACGGTTTCTGAGAAAATCGCTCTTGAATTAATCCCACTTTGGTCAATTTCATAGTAATTTAAACAAATAATAATAATAATAATTTAATCCGTAATCAGTAATACACATTATTGATGTAGAACAACTATGATATGATGATTTGTTTATGGCTTTTGCGATGGTAATGCTGTGCGGCAGAAGGTTTCCAAACAGAAGGCTGCTGAAATCAAGGAACCGTCACTTTTCGAAGGCATCATAAGATGGAAAATTAATTTTGATAACAGACAACAAGCTATTTTAAAAACTGTTCAAAAAACCCTCCACCTTCTCTGATACAAAGTCTTGCCCTACGTGTAACACTTCACGAAGCTATTAAGATGCTAAAACGGTTTTGACGAATTTCATTGGCTGTATCATTGATACGCTGCAGCAATTCCTCACGGGTATCGACTTCGGTGGCGTAAACTTTTTGATTTAGATATCCCCAGAAAAAGAAGTCCAGCGGGGTTAGGTCGGGAGAACGCGGCGGCCAAGCTACCGGTCCGTGCCTCCCTATCCATCGTCCAGCGAAATTTTCGTTTAGGAAATTTAGAACATTGCGACCAGTATGTGCCGGGGCTGCATCGTGTTGAAAAAACATGTTACGACGTAAATTTAGAGGTAGATCATTTTGGAAGCTTGGTCGTTGTCCAGCGACAAAATCCAGCGACAAAATTGCATACGTGGCGCAAAATCTTCTGGTATCAAGCCATGTACACGTCGATAGTGATAGGCATGTTGACCTTGTCGCTTTAATATTCTTCCAACCTGAAATATTAGTAACACATCTAATCAATTCTGTTAAGGAAATCTTTAAAATATATGTGGTACCGTTGCTTTGATATGTTCCGTATGCTAGTCGTAGGATCTTGTTCAATAGCGCCAAGGACCTCCGGTTCCCTATTAATCCTGGGACGTCCTTGACCCGGTGCCTTTCGAAAAGTGGCGGTTGCAGCTAAGTTGCGGAATACCGTAGAGAATGTCCTCCTTGATGACAGCTTTTGGTTTGGAAACCTTCTCCCGTACTCGCCTTCTGCCGCTGCAGCATTACCATCGCAAAAGCCATAAATAAATATCATATCAACTAACTCTTGTCCCGTAAACTCTTTCTAGAGGAAATAATCCCGAACTATCATTTATAAATATAGATAATGAACCGAAATCAGTAAATAATCTATTATTTTCGGGAATTAGAATTGACTCACGGCTGGATTAGAAATATATTGATTCTCTAGAGCTCAATATTGCTATGCTTTAAAAATATTATCCCAAAATTTAATCCTGATGCAGCTTTTACAGCTTATTATACCTATATACAATCCAGAATAAAATATGGTATAATTTTTGAGGCATTTCCTCTGATACTAAACGAATATTTGTTTTGCAAAAGAGATGTCTTAGGAATATTTTGAATACGGCGCAAAGAGAATCTTGCAAGAATGTTTTCATTTGTAAGAGTATTCTTACTTTAACAAGTTTATATATTTATGAGGTGCGCATTTTTGTAGCTAACAATAAATCTTTGTTCGATAATTACTAGAAACAACATTCTTACTATACGAGAAATAAAGATATATTAACTTCAAATTTATATACAACATATAAAAATATACCTCATTCTCTAATAACAGTCTTTAACAAATTACTTAATGCCAGGACTGCTTTACCTATCAAAATACTAAAAAATAAATTGAAATCATTTTTAATACAAAAAGCTTATTACAGGACTGCAGACGAATATTTCAACGGCAATCTATCTAATTATTTTTAAAAATGTACTGTCTATTAAATGTATATTACTGTTTTATTGTAAATGTTTCAGTTATTTTAGGTATATGTGTTTTTTATACTTAGTTTATTTAACTTTAATTTTAATACGTCTTATTTTAAAATCCTTTGCTATTAACTACTTAGGAATTATTTTTATTGTTCTTTTAGAACCTTTTGACCTGTTCAACGCTCATTTTGGGCATTATGTATGTTACATGCATTTGAACTAAATAAACTAAACTATATAAAAATTTCTCTGATAAAAGTTTATTAGAAGAAATAGAGCTTTTTAACAGGAAAAAAATTTGGGTATGTTTCTGGAAAAAATATAATTGATGGCGTCATTAGTCAAATCCCAAAGATAATACTTTCTATTGAAAATGAAGCTTATCTCATCCCATTTAACGCTACGTGTCCAAAATTTTATTTAAATTTGTTGATCCTCACAGTAGACCCACACTATGGAGTTTGAAACACCCTGTACATTAAATAAAGATCATCAAGTATTAATTCATCCAATTTACTTAATCAAATAAATCCTGGATAAATATATTTTTTAGAGATATCATCTATTTCAAGGACACGTCGTGTTTTGAATTATCAGGAATTGTACAGTATGCGCCAAAAGTATGGAATAAATTCAATAAAAACGAAACAATTATTTTTTGGGAAAAATCCTCGAACAGGTCGATTTTTAATTTAAAAAATACATATTTTAGCGTAAAATGCGATTTTCAAATGTCATTTGTTTTCGAGTAATGACGTCATCGATTTTTTTTTAAATGGCAACACCATATTTTTTTCCTTGATTTTGAAAGATCGTTTAATTCTCTATCAGACAGTACTAAAATTTTGCCCTCTTACATAGGAAAGTTTTCGAGTAAATGACGATTGAATGTTAGAAAACGTAAATCAATTAAAATAAAGCAAAAACGTTATCAAGTTTAGTTTTTCGAATTCCATAGTTCTTTTATGGATCACGTAGGTGAAATCTTTGCAAAGTGTCATTGTCGCACCGACTTTCTAATAAGTATTGTAAGCGACATAGAAATTATTATTCAATTTAAAGTATTGTGGCACATTTAACTGTTACTCAAAGAATTGAAATTTTAATTCTTATCGGATGCGGGAATATGACTAGAACTGTAAATATTCCAAAACCTGGACGTCCAAGCATTAATGAAAATCAGAAACAGAACATTTTGATAAGTATGGTGGATAATCTTCATAATTCTTCACGATTGGTTGCATTAAACAATGACACTAGTCAGAGCACATTGCTACGTATCTTGAGGAAGGAAAAGTATCATCCCTACAAAATTCAACTTGTGCAGGAACTCAATGAAGATGATCCCGATCGCCGCTTACACTTTTGCGAAATTTTAATGGATTTATGTCAAGGAAATAGAAATTTACACCGGCAAATACTTTTTTCAGATGAGGCCACATTTTGTCTGAATGGTACAGTAAACCGCTAAACTTGCAGATATTGGAGTCGGAAAAATCCTCATTGGATGGCAGAGGCACATACCCAACACCCTCAGAAATTAAATGTGTGGGCTAAAATAGTTGACGACAGAATAGTAACGATAATGACCCTGACATTCCTGACGATACCATATGGTTTCAGCAAGACGGTGCACCTCCGCACTATGCGCGCCCTGTACGAGATTTTTTGGACAACTGTTTTCCTGGGAGGTGGATCGGCAGACGCGGACCGATAGAATGGCCTGCAAGATCGCCAGATCTTACACCTCTTGACAATTTTTTATGGGGATACTTGAAGTCAAAAGTGTACATTAATAAACCACGTAATTTAGAAGAACTTCAAAATCGCATTCGAGACGAAATACGCAGAGTTACCCCAGAACCCCCACAGACTTGCGCATTGTCAAGAAGTTGGTGGATGGCAATTCGAACATTTAATTTAAGTATAAAATTTAATCAATTGTATTTTATTTTACATACCTCAGAATTGTTACTTTTTTATGGATAAAATTTACGTTTTCTAACATTCAATCGTCATTTACTCGAAAACTTTCCTATGTAAGAGGGCAACATTTTAGTACTGTGTGATAGAGAATTAAACGATCTTTCAGAATCAAGGAAAAAAATATGGTGTTGCCATTTAAAAAAAAATCGATGACATTACTCGAAAACAAATGAAAATTTGAAAATGGCATTTTACGCTAAAATATGTATTTTTTAAATTAAAAATCGACCTGTTCGAGGATTTTTCCCAAAAAATAATTGTTTCGTTTTTATTGAATTTATTCCATACTTTTGGCGCATACTGTATAGTAGAAGATTAACGACAGCAAAAGCCACCGCATATCTGGATATACGTCCATCCCGTGCAGGAATTTATCTTCTATTAAAGGCACGAGACAAATTGGGCAATAATGATTTCTCCCCCCACACTGAACATTTCTGTATAGGGTTATTGCATATCAGGAGAGTTGTCCTTCCACCACTATTCTGGCTGAAGTCATGACGCCATTTGAAGCATGCAATGCTACCATTAGAGGATGGGAGCTTTTGACCTCGGGCGGCATAGCCTTATATGGGGGGACAAATGACGTAATAAATGTAGTCGCGGGTAATTGGCTCACAAATCTACAAATACCGAGTTAATCTAAATCGCTGCTTTTCACATTTTAACACTAATGCATGGATTTTATTATCCTTCTGTTTTGATGATCACCGATTTCGTTTTGATGCAAAAACTAAAAAAAAAATCTCGATTCTGTCTTCGTTTGAGGGAGGCATATTTTATAGATGTACTCATTTTTCAATTTTTTATCCCTATAGAGACTAGCGTTATTGCCGTCGTAAGCAAATTTGAAAAATGCCGCCACCAAACTTCAAAAATATTTTAAAATTACAAAAAAAGACAATAATAAGGTAAAGTAACCTAATATGAGATCCATTTTGAAGAATTATTGTAATTCTTACAAAAATAGAACATTTTTAAATATAGAAACAGATAATAAAAGTACATTTTTCCATAACAATTTTATTTAGAAAAAGCAATAGTAATATTACGCAAATAGTAACTGAAAACAAAAACGTCTCTTAATATGAGACCATATTAAACCTGTATCAAATATATAAATTAACAACTTAAAACGCAAGACAATACAGGAAGTCATAATAAATTATTTTATCTGCTTCTTTATGCACATTGGGCACACAAAGGCTTTATCTTAGGCACCACAGTCTGCATGTGCCCATCTGTAACAAGCTGTGCATTTAACCCACTGTTTGCCATGTTCGTCTGCTGAATACAGGCCTATGCAAAAGAGACACTCTGCATCATAGTTCTCCTCTCCATCACTGTCATCTTGAAAAACAACTTTTTCCATGTCACTTTCATCACTCGAACTATAACTTAAATTAAATTTATTTTTCTATTTCTTCAACTGCTTAGCTTCTTTTGGCGTGCCTTCTTTAACCTTTTTATAATCATCAAATTTGAATTTCTTTGTCACTCCTGCAACTGTACTATTTTTTGTGCAATCTTCTTTTACCTTCGCTGACCACTAATTCATCCTCGAAATTTTTGCTCAGAGTAGGCTTTAGACCAAGTGTTCCAGAAACGAGTTGTTCAAGAGAAAAATTGATGTTTAATATTCAAGAGTACTTTCCGGAAGACCAACATGTTTTGCCGCTGTTTTATAGCCCATTATATGCGTTCTAATTACTTTAATCGCCAATACCATTTATTCTTTGTTGCATTGTTTACGGCGTTTAGGACAATTACAGTATGTTTCTAATATGAGCCTTAGAGAGTCTCTTATTGGGAAACAATAACAAATTTTAAAAAATATTACTTTGAGGTTAGATTGGTGTATATTAATCGACGCGCTACTAACGATACTAAAACATCTGTGTGCTAGCTATATGATAATAATACCTATCAAAAAATAAAATTAACTTACCATCTCAAAAATATGATTTTTTTAAGCTCAACAGGTGAAAAATTCACCAAACTGCACTTCAACCTTTTGCCGAATAGAATTTAGCGACGTCTAGCGACTAGAAATCGTACTATTGAATTAGCAAACTCATACACCTCGTTGCTGTTGCATTAAAGTATTGTATTATTAGGCACGGTCTCATAAAATGCTCCTTTACCTTACTACCTAATATAGATTTAAGAAAAATTATTTTATTGAATTTTTAAAAAGCTCATGATTTAAAAACTAACTGCTATTGCTGTTTTCATAGATACCTAATTTAAATGCAGTTTTAAAACAATAAACGAAAGATTTTACAGGGTGTAACAAAAAAGCAAAATTTGACGATTTTACTCTACTTACTTATCCAGTGCTTTCGAAAAGTAACGAATTGAGAAGTTTTCGAAAAAATCCCCTGGCACGTCGATTTTGTTTTTATAAAAGACACTTTTTGACATATGATCCATATTTGTGACGTCATAGTTGTTCGATATATGACGTCATCGACAATTTTTTTAAATAGCAACCCCCAATTTTGACCATGCCATCATGAAAAATTATGGGGTTACATAACAAAAATTTCAAGAAAATGATGTCTGAAGATTTTAAAATTTAATTTTCACAATATTGAAAATGATAATAATTATGTAAAAAATCTACTAAATTATATGTTGTGCACCGTTGGCTGCCTGATAGTAGTCAAGGCGATTAATAAATTCTTTTTGGACATTATCAATAACATCAGGAGGTATACGAATTCTTGCTTTTAAATCTTCTAAATTAACCGGTCTAGTAACATATACTTTGCTTTTAAAGTATCCCCACAAGAAATAATCTAGGGATGTCAAATCAGGCGATCTGGCTGGCCACTCAATCGGCCCTCTTCTTCCTATCCAACGGTTCAGGAACAGCTCATCTAAATAAGCACGGACAGGTGTTGCATAATGGGGAGTATTGTAAAAATTAAATTTTAAAAACTTCAAACATTATTCTCTTGAAATTTTTGTTATGTAACATCATAATTTTTCATGATGTATGTATGTAAAATGACACGCTCTTTCAAATGGCATGGTCAAAATTGGGAGTTGCTATTTCAAAAAAATTGTCGATGACGTCATATCTCGAACAACGATGACGTCACAAATATGGGTCGTATGTCAAAAAGTGCCTTTTTTAAAAACAAAATCGACGTGCCAGAGGATTTTTTCGAAAAATTCTCATTTTCAAAAATGATGAATTTATTCGTTACTTTTCGAAAGCACTGTATACAGAAATGCCTCCCCTTAAATGTTGAACCTCTTGTTAACCAAATCCTCAAGGGCATTATTGTAAACGATTCCTAGAAAATAAACGTAGAAACGGGGAGGAAGGCGTTATTTTATCCCCTCATTTTTTTCTGACGTACGCTTATAGACGATTTTTTATAATGTCATAATGTAGAATTTTTGTATAGAATATATTATTACTCTCGATTACTCCCTAATTTTTTATAAAACTCTTAATTTTCGAGATAAATTTGGTTTTTCAGCGTTATAGAGACAACAGCAGTAATAATAATTTAATAATTTTAAATTTCAACTACAAAAAAACACTTTTTAATGGTCTAACTTGCTCTAAAATTTTCTATTATATTTTATACAGAGTTTCGCTGAATATAAGGCTAGCCAAATCTACCATTTTTACACAAATAAATGTTTTTTTATCAATATAAATTCGTTTATTAAAGAAAATTAGATATTTAAGAAACAACTTAATTACAATTAATTCAACATTTAATTTATTAATTGCTCCACATGTCTCCGAAATGCATAAATGGGTTCTTTTTTAAAAAAAATATCTGATATTTTAAAAAACTTGTGTCTATTTACTTAAATTTTTCAGCTTCATTTGTAATACGCCTTTTCAGTTGATCAATATTTTCAATTGATTCGGAATAAACGTCGTCCTTCATAAATCCCCAAATACTGAAGTCTAGTGGACAAAATCCGGGAAGTGTTGTGGCCAGTGAACAGTAGTAAATTGTCGAGTATAGTGAAAAAATCATTTTGCAGAAAGTTTAGGAATGTACAGCAGCTAAACTTTTTAGTAGACTATATATCCCAAAATTCACGATTTATTGTGAGATCACACGATTTCCGTAGCGAATCACACGATCCACGATTAGTGTGTTGAATCTCACGATATTTAAACATAGTGTGTTAGCCATGAAATGAAATATGTGTACGTGTTAATACCATGTAAATGTATATACCTTCCGCCTCCCTTCCATTCCCCCCTGCTCTTCAATATTCGTAGGATGGTCGATAATTTCGGTACCTATTTAAAATGAATTCTCCCTCGCTCTTCAATATCGTCGGGTGATCGGATAATTTTGATATTCAAAAGCAAAAAACTATTAATTCTGGCAGCAATTAGTGTAAATATGTTTAAAAAGTAATCTGCTTATTAAATTCCTGTTTTTTCCTTGATAAACAAATTTGTCGCCAAGCATAAGACAACAATAAATATTTAACTGACTGTAATTCGATGGCGATGGTGGATGTTAGCGCAATATTACGCAGCTGATAGAATAATATAATTTGTTCAATTTAAAATAGGTATATTTTTCTTATATTCTAAGGAGTTATTATTAATTCAGCAAAATAATAACAAAACTATTTTTAAATTCGGTTCCTTACGACTTCGAATTGATTTCCACAATTTTTCGTGAGGGTATTTCAGTTAATTTCATTTCTCGACTTTTATAATACTCATTGACTTCAATAACCTTAATGAAAACGCCTTCTTAAAGACTTTTCAGCTTAATATGAAATTAAGTTCAAAGGTCACAGACCTACAAGTATTTACGAAATTGACGCAAAACTTTCGAGGTGGGTGGTTAAATTAAAAAAGCCTAAAGACGGAGAATTAATTCATTTTGTCTCTGAAGATAAAAATAAATAGCCTTATTGTACCTTTTAAAGCGATTTTATTTTATAATAATGTAATACTTAACGGAGTGGAGAGTGGTCATTGCTTGACTCTTCAGAACATCTCCGAATGTGTCGGAGCTTCGGAAGGTGTTACTGGAGAAGAAAATAATAATAATAATAATAATAATAATAATAATTTGTGCGTAAAAAAAAACATTATTTTTTAATTCCCACCCCACCACCTTGCATTCGTAGTTGGTACTAGACAACTTTATTGCGAAACGAGTATTCTCCCATACGAAACCAAACGCTCTAGGCTAAGGGCTGAACTCTGAACTATTTCCAAGCTACTACTAGCAGCGTAACAACTCCGGCAAATAGAGGTTTAAATTAAACTGTAATTAAACCTTCCTCGGTGCTAACGTACAGCAGTTTGAAGTCTTTAATTCGATATTTAAATGATGCTGGACTCTACTCAATTATAAATATAAAAATTGTATAGATAAAAATCATCGTCCAAGTCTTGTTAAGTAAATGTTTTGGCCGAAAGTAAGTATATATCAAAATTCACCATTTTTATGCTGTACATTACATTACATTTGTTAAATATGTACTTAATTAAAAATTATCAAAGATGTAATAAATAAAGTGGTCACTTTAGTAGCATTTCCTTCCAAATGTCTTTTATTTTTATTTGGATATTTTTGTGTACAGTTATGATCGTAACAAAATTTTAAAAAACCTCATCTTCTAAATTTTTGCGTTAGTTAGTTAGAGAAAACTACCTATGTATATATTTTTTACCATATACATATACTGTTTTATACTTATACAATTTATAAAAGGAGAAACACTTACCTAAATTTCATGATTTATGTAAAATTTGAATGTAGCGATTATGACATTTATGCGTGACTGGATTTTTCTAGTTATTGCTTTCATTAATAAAATATAATATATGTAAATTACATTGTAGTCAATTTGCTTTACTACCTATGCCTAAATATGGATATTTGTCTCCATTTATAAATTTTTAAGTTTTGAAATAATTGTATCTAAATGTCCTATCAGGAAATTATTTGTCAGTTATATTACACTTTTTTGGTTTATTATTGGATACACAATATTCCCACTTTTTTAATAAAGAAAATCTATTTCTTCGTGAAAAAATATCTTCTAAAAATTATACATATTAATAAGATTTGTCAAGAGTTTTCCACGATTTCTAACTCAATATACAGGATGAACCTTAAATAAGTACAAATATTTTAACTGTAGGTGTAGTTCGTCATATAGATGAGTCTATTGCAAGTCATTTAACAATTTCAAATATTTACGGAGATATTATTTTTTTTAAATACCCATATTTTGAGGACCGCTGGCCAGATAAACCACTGACGTAACCTAATAAAATAAACCATATGATTTACTGAAGGCGAGGTTGCCATACCTATCATCTGTAAGATAAATAATTTTTTAACGTAAATACAATTTTTACCATTGTTTCTAATTTAAAAACATTTGTTTTTAGCAATAAGAAAATTATCATAAACGACTGAAATGTGAATTTCCGTAAGTTCGATACTATCAATTGAAGTGTTTAGGAAGTTACATTGCATAATGATTCCAAAAAATACCCATAAACGTGCATAAAACCTCTACTGCTTACTGAAAAACCAACTATTTAATCAGTTACATTAACATTTTAGAGTTAATTTTCGCCACATAACCTCAAAAAACGTGTCAGTGCTAACCATTTCGTACTTCGTAGTTTCGTAGTGGGTGAAACAGATTTTAAAAATAAACACAAAACATGAAACAACAAAATAACTAGCTTGATGTATGCGTTCAATATCAAGAAAAGGCAATGTAAATATTTAAAAACAAAATTAATCGCATGCAAAAAAGAGAATGGTGTTGTAGGCACAGATAACAGGTAGGTGTCACGAGCAGTAGGCGGGTTGTCCCGCACAAGCCCCATCTTCAGGGCAAAGGAATAAGTTGTGGCAACGGCAAGTGGAAACAAAACATGTAATATTTGTGGAAAATGATGGTGGTGATGAAGTTAATATGAGATATTTTTGCATCATTTGAAACCGAACTAAGCTAATGGTTTCTATAAGTAATGCACTGCTTGACGCATCTGTTTATTTAAATCGTCTTATTATTTTCACGGGCAGTGTTTTTCTCTTAAGTGTCTTGTGTATTTAATTAATATTTTTCGTGAAATACAATGTGATTAAATAAATATGGCGCATTTTTCAAACAGTAAAAAGGTTGACATGTTAAAAGCATATTTGTGAAGTAGTGTTAATCAGTGATAGTGATAACGATAAAGTATTGTGATAAATCTGTTGGAATGTAGTAAAAATAGATAGATAATAACGAAATTCTAGATTCAACTATGATTGTGAGTAGATAATCTAGTTTATATTTTCAATTTATTTCAATGATTCTTTGATTTTTATGTTTAAAAATTCTAGTCAACATTGTTGAAGCCTATTCAAAGACATTAGTGTAGCACTGGCAACACTGTGGAATTCTCATTAAAAATATTAGTTCGAGTCGGATTAACGTTCCTCAACAAGTTTTCGATTGAAAAATCACAAAATTGATTTAAAATTTGACTCTTTTATGCCTGTTTTTTTTTTGTAAAAAATCTATTAACTATGTGTTCTACACAGTGAACTGTACTGCCGGTTAAAATTTTGTACTTATTTAAGGTCCACCCTGTATAAAGGGTACAACAGGAAAATAAATAGAAGTTTGGACAAAAACGAAGTTAACTTTGAAAGACTGATGTTTTAAAAACATTATATATACTTTTAGTATTTGTAATTAAATTATATGTAGGATGAGTGATTCTTGGTGGGAAATTATAGTTAAGTACAAATAATGACTAATAGTAAAAAAATCAGTTACGGAAATAATACCAATTTATTTCGAATAAAAATAAAGGAACGTGAATTTCATAAAATGCATTTAATTTATAGTGACTGTTATTTCCGTAATTTTGAATACACAGTTGAACTCGCCGAATCCATGAGTCCTCACATGCACTTCCCATATGAGGTTGTAGTCGAATCACCTCAGCGGCAACATGTATGCTATTTCGTAATTCTTGTTCAGTCTGAACATCGGTAACATACATTATAGTTTTTATATGACATCAAAAATTAAAATCAAGCGAATTTAGGTCGTGCAATCGAGGGGGCCACCCAATTAGACCACCTCGGCCTATCCATTCTTATTTTCACATGTATAATACATGGCAGAAATATTGCGCGCTAATTTCGGGACACCCTGTATAATGCAAACTTTTAATGTATTATATAGATTTATTCCTCTCAGTTACAGTTTCTTAAATATTTTGATGAAAATATAATGAAATATTCATTTGTTCGTATGACGTAAGTCGTCTGAATTCTTGCCGCTGATTATAGTAAAGTTTGGCTTTAAGTGCTGCTGATGTAACAACCACTCGCTTGGAAGTACGGCTTCACCCACTGCACGTGAAAAGGGTAGAGTAAAGCTTCATTCACATAAGATTAGTGCGGTTGCATTGGTACTGCAGAAAAGTTATTAAAAAGGGCGCCGTATTCTTGAAATAGTGTTTTCTACAAAATGCAAATAATTTTAGACATGTAATAACTGAATAATCTAGGGTTTAGCAAATAATAGGAATGTTAACTCCCACCTGCAAATATTCAAAGATACTGAAGTAAAACGGCGAGAAATACGGGTGACTTTTGTAACGTTCAGATAAACTTAACAGTAACGCCTTTGTACTGTAGTGTTGTATGGCAGAAGCTAAAAGCATTTTAGCTTTTACCAATCCTTTTCTAACAATCATACAAGGACCAATCAGAAAACTGCTTTTTTGACAGTAAACAGGATATTCACATTTTTGCAAGTTTTTAAATTAGATTCTAATTTAGATATTTAGTTTAGAATTGATTTGTTTATAAAAAAAATGGATGAAGAGGACTGTTTGGTTTAGAAGCAGCGACGTCAATATGTATAAAAACTATACATGCAAAAAAAAATGAAAAGAAGAACTCGGAGATAGTGGGTGCGACTTATTAACCGCAGATAGCACATGCAAGGTGATTTCTATAATTTATATAAAGAAATGCGAAATGAGAATGCCGATTATTTTTTCATTTCACCCGAATGACAGTGGCAGTGTTTGATGACTTGCTGAAATTAGTGGGGCCTCATTTAACCCACAGTATACTAGTATACTATGATTTAACCAAACATTCAAATAGACCATCTACTCCTGCAGATTGTATATTTTATCTAGGGTGGGCTTTTAATTACTATTCGGCAAATGATAAAAACCAACAATTTCCGTATATAGGGACGTAGTTGACAAAACATAAACATAACCTCTCTGAAGGTCAAGAATCTTGAGTTTTTGCGTGTCGCCAACTTACAGCGGAAAATGACCAAACTTCTTAAGTCGACAGTAATTTTATGTAAACAGAGTAATAATATTTAACACCATACAATTACAGTACAACAGTACAACTGCAGTGCCATTGCACTAACGTTTATCTGAACGTTACTTAAGTCGTGCTTTCACGTTCGCTAAACTGTAGATTGTGATATTCCACATTATGCTGCAATTGTCCTAGTGCTTATGTCAGCCTGCTGCTCGACGGCATTTGAAATCTTTACCTCATCTTTGGAGAAACTTTTGGGCATAAAGATGAGCTGCAATCACTGAATTTTGATATGATTCCCCATATACCAGTATCATGTTCATAAGTTCTTCGTTTGAGAAATTATGCACCATTACCAAACATTAGTGAGTACTAATTGTCACATTTATTTTGACTTTTGTGATTTAAACGCTTACTTTACAACTGTCGCATTTATTTTAACATGTGCGTTCGTTCAGTCGGTATTGTACACACATAATTTCGTAATGCCTGCCACATTTAGTCATCGAGGATATGCTGATATTATTTTTATTTATGGGTATTGCAACGGTAACGCTAATCGTGCAGTTGCTGAATATCCACGTCGCTTTCCGATCAGAAGAGTACCAGATAGAAATGTATTCTAGACAGTCATCAACAATGCATGTGAAACTGGAATGTTTCCCAGTGAGAGAATTGCATATGAGAGGCAAGTTGGTCCTGGTCTAGCAGTGGAAGAAGAAATTCTAAATATGGTAGAACGTTGCCCGGATGTAAATACAAAGCGCATTGCAACCGGTCTCCAAATTAATCAAACTACGGCATGGGAAGTCCTTTCCATATTCAGCGCGTTCGGAATCTTCAGGGCAGTGATAATCATTTGCGATTGCATTTTTGCAATTGGATAAACGCAAACCATACACTTTACAAATACATTTTGTTCACTGAGGAGCCTCGATTTACTCGTGAAGGAGTAAATAACTGTCACAGTGAACATCGTTGGTCAGATGAAAATCCGCACGGCACGGTGGAAACTAACTTTCAGTACCGGTTCAACATTAGCGTGGTATGATTAATAATTGCTAGATAGTTGTCTTACTGGAGCTATGTAGAATTTTTAGAAAATAATTTGACAGATCTACTGGACGATGTTCCATTGGATATTAGGCAAAACATGTACTTTCAGCACGATGGTGCTCCTGCTCATTTTAGTCGTGTTGTGATCAATCATCTTAGCAATCGCTTTGCACAATTACAGCCAAGATCACCAGATTTGAATCCCTTTGATTACTGCCTTCGTGGATGGTTGAAATCATTAGTATATGCAACAAAAGTGAACACAAGAGAAGCGCTACTGGATCGGACGGTGGTATATTTGCAAATTTAATTAATTAATTTCGGTTTATTAGATGTTTAATTAATGTTATAATTTATAATACCTATAGAATAAACACTTTTCTCTGCTGATGCATTACAATAATTATATATATATATATATATATATATATATATATATATATATATATATATATAAAGCTATTTACCGGCCTTTTAGGCCCAGAGCTGTGTTATTCTCCTCAAGATTTTCCTGTAATTCTCCTTAAGATTTTCCTTTCCCACCTTAAAAGGTTTTCTCTTGACTTCTTATTGAGAACCCAGGTTTCATTACCATACAGCGCTGTCGGTCTCAAAATTGTTTTATACATTCTAAATTTTACTCCTCTGGACACATTTTTTGATTTCAATAAGTGGTTGACTGCTGCCGAACTTCTGTTTGCTTTTATTACTCTCCTATTTATTTCTTGTTCCTCATCACAGTTAGCTGTTATTAGCGCCCCCAAATACACATTTCTTGAACTTCCTCAAACTCCATCTCTCCATGCTCTGTTCTCAATTTAAAATTGGTATCCTTTTTTTGTTCTCCTATCAGCTCAAAAGCTTACTTTTCTCTTGATTTATCTACAATCCCACTTTACGTGCTTCCTCCACAAGTTTTCTCGTTACTTCTTCTAATTCCCTACTATCTCTAGCAATAATAGCCACGTCATCTGTATAACTTACAATTTGATAACTTTTAAACAATATATGTCCTTCTCTGCTCAACTGACTATCTCTTATGACCTTTTCTAGTACTAAATTAAAAAGAAGCGTTGAGAGTGGGTCTCCTTGTCTCAGTCCTGTATTCATAGTAAAGCCTTCCGAACATACCACCTTTTATTCGTACTTTGGATTTAGTATTTTCTAAGGTCATTTTCAATAGCCTAATTAGTTTGGTTGGTATCCCAAATTGTTTCAAAATTTTACTTAGTTTATTCCTTTTGATCGAATCATATGCTTTCTTGAAGTCCACAAATAAAACCATTGCTTTGATCCCATACTCATAGCATGTAGTCAGAATTTCCATCACCATGAAGATTTGATCTGTTGTTGACCTTCTTTTTCTAAAACCTGCTTGATACTCCCCTATTTGTAGTTCTGCTATAGGTTCTATTTTCTGTTTTATTAACGTTGCCATCATTTTATACCCTATATCATTACAATAATTAACTCGGCTAATAGTATATTAAACAACGAGGTTTTCAAACGAGTTTTTTACGATAATTTTTATACGACTGCAAACAGAGACCACAAAAATCAAATTTTAATTTAAATTCAGCCAACTTCAAACATTGCATAATTTGGGTGACAACATTAAACAACAATCACAGCGTGTGCAAAGATGACATAACCGTGTGTAAAATCCTTTGCACACGGCGTGTGCAAAATACCGTTTTCAGAGCGTGTTTTCCGTGTGTAAAACCCTATTGCAAGGCAGTCGTATAAAAAAATATTTTCATTGCTATCTCAGTAATCGTTGATATTCGACAATATGTTTATTAGGCTTTTTTGTTCACTTGAGGAACTTGAGGAAAAAGAATATTAATTGTAATAAAAAGATGAATGAACCACTTATTTCCCTGTAAGGCAAATTTTATGAAATCTAGACCCTTATTTTTTGCCAGTATGATTTTTTTCACGCAAGAAATAGTCACTGAAATAGGCATCGTTCGGCTTCTTTACAAAGGGCGAATATTAGACATTCATCTTTTTCCCCTGTACCCTTCGTATGCGCTCGTTTTCTAAATCCTTTATAACCACATAGTGTCGATCATCCTTTTTTGTATTTTATTACTTTTAAAAGAATACTAAATATTGCTAAAAAATAAGTATATGTTTTGTGACATCGATTCTGCATAAAAAATAAGTAGACATCCTATCACATGCCCGTTTTCTACAAAGTAGACGGATCATAAATTTTTGTTGAGACATCCCACACTAAATAGCAGCTTTTTGCAAGCCTCCTTCGAAATCATCCTCCCTAAATGTGGCAATTATGTTTGTTTAGTCGCCCATTTGTATGAAAAATAGCTCGCGCGACATTACGAGGGTTTAGGTTCTCTTCGGAATATACAGTATGCGCCAAAAGTATGGAATAAATTCAATAAAAACGAAGCAATTATTTTTTGGGAAAAATCCTCGAACAGGTCGATTTTTAATTTAAAAAATACATATTTTAGCGTAAAATGCGATTTTCAAATGTCATTTGTTTTCGAGTAATGACGTCATCGATTTTTTTTTTAAATAGCAACACCATATTTTTTTCTTGATTCTGAAAGATCGTGTAATTCTCTATCAGCCAGTACTAAAATTTTGCCCTCTTACATAGGAAAGTTTTCGAGTAAATGACGATTGAATGTTAGAAAAGTAAATCAATTAAAATAAAGCAAAAACGTTATCAAGTTTAGTTTTTCGAATTCTATAGTTCTTTTATGGATCACGTAGGTGAAAATCTTTGCAAAGTGTCATTGTCACACCGACTTTCTAATAAGTATTGTAAGCGACATAGAAATTATTATTCAATTTAAAGTATTATGGCACATTTAACTGTTACTCAAATAATTGAAATTTTAATTCTTATCGGATGCGGGAATATGACTAGAACTCAGCAGGAAGTTTGTGATTTATTTAATGAAAAATATCCAGATCGCCCTATCAGCCAATCAGCAGTCAGTAAGGTAGAGTCTAAATTTAGAGAAACTGGGAATGTTGTAAATATTCCAAAACCTGGACGTCCAAGCATTAATGAAAATCAGAAACAGAACATTTTGATAAGTATGGTGGATAATCCTCATAATTCTTCACGATTGGTTGCATTAAACAATGACACTAGTCAGAGCACAGTGCTACGTATCTTGAGGAAGGAAAAATATCCCTACAAAATTCAACTTGTGCAGGAACTCAATGAAGATGATCCCGATCGCCGCTTACACTTTTGCGAAATTCTAATGAATTTATGTCAAGGAAATAGAAATTTACACCGGCAAATACTTTTTTCAGATGAGGCCACATTTTGTCTGAATGGTACAGTAAACCGTCAAACTTGCAGATATTGGAGTAGGGAAAATCCTCATTGGATGGCAGAGGCACATACCCAACACTCTCAGAAATTAAATGTGTGGGCTGAAATAGTTGACGACAGAATAGTAAGGCCTTTCTTCTTTGAAGGAACCCTTACAGGACAAAGATATTTAGAGTTTTTAGAAAATGACCTTGTTCCAGCCCTTGCAGTAATTTTTCCTAACCATAATGACCCGGACATTCCTGACGATACCATATGGTTTCAGCAAGACGGTGCACCTCCGCACTATGCGCGCTCTGTACGAGATTTTTTGGACAACTGTTTTCCTGGGAGGTGGATCGGCAGACGGACCGATACAATGGCCTGCAAGATCGCCAGATCTTACACCTCTTGACTATTTTTTATGGGGATACTTGAAGTCAAAAGTGTACATAAATAAACCACGTAAATTAGATGAACTTCAAAATCGCATTCGGGACGAAATACGCAGAGTTACCCCAGAAATCATTCATAATGTGCAAGAAGAATTTCTTCACAGACTTGCGCATTGTCAAGAAGTTGGTGGATGGCAATTCGAACATTTAATTTAAGTATAAAATTTAATCAATTGTTACTTTTTTATGGATAAAATTTACGTTTTCGCGTCTGCCGATCCACCTCCCAGGAAAACAGTTGTCCAAAAAATCTCGTACAGGGCGCGCATAGTGCGGAGGTGCACCGTCTTACTGAAACCATATGGTATCTTCAGGAATGTCAAGGTCATTATCGTTAGGAAAAATTACTGCAAGGGCTGGAACAAGGTCATTTTCTAGAAACTCTAAATATCTTTGTCCTGTAAGGGTTCCTGGGAGGTGGATCGGCAGACGCGGACCGATAGAATGGCCTGCAAGATCGCCAGATCTTACACCTCTTGACTATTTTTTATGGGGATACTTGAAGTCAAAAGTATACATTAATAAACCACGTAATTTTACCCCAGAAATCATTCATAATGTGCAAGAAAATTTCTTCATAGACTTGCGCATTGTCAACAAGTTGGTGGATGGCAATTCGAACATTTAATTTAAGTATAAAATTTAATCAATTGTATTTTATTTTACATACCTCAGAATTGTTACTTTTTTATGGATAAAATTTACGTTTTCTAACATTCAATCGTCATTTACTCGAAAACTTTCCTATGTAAGAGGGCAAAATTTTAGTACTGTCTGATAGAGAATTAAACGATCTTTCAGAATCAAGGAAAAAATATGGTGTTGCCATTTAAAAAAAATCGATGACGTCATTACTCGAAAACAAATGGCATTTGAAAATTGCATTTTACGCTAAAATATGTATTTTTTAAATTAAAAATCGACCTGTTCGAGGATTTTTCCCAAAAGATAATTGTTTCGTTTTTATTGAATTTATTCCATACATATGGCGCATACTGTATATATTTTCTACTTTTATTGAGTACTTCTATTATTCATAATGCGGTGCCCAATAAGTGTATTCAAAATATGTTTGCAACATTTCCGGGTGGGTTATATATAGTATCTATAAAGTGTCGCAAACATTTCTGTTTCAATACACACATGTTTTAGATATATTTCATTAAGCGCATTGTTGGAATATTTCATTGAAACATTTCTTGGATAGGCCATCTTTAGTTCCTGCAATGTATTTGAAATGTTTCTGTAGTACTTCTAGAAATGTTTCATGTTTCAGTTTATATATTACAGAAATATATCAGAAACAAGAAAATGTTTACTGTATGTTATCAAGCATCTTATACTTAACGTTACATTTTATGTCAGTATGTATATTACGAATGAGTGTTTGTTGGGTTCGATCAAAAAATGAGTTATATGCTACAGAATTGAACATAAAACTATTCCTGAGTAAACCCGGATTCCTTTTAATTTATAGGATTCCTCATCACGTTTGGAGACACCAAAGCTAGATTGATTGCGGCATATTTTCCATATTAAAACCTACACGGCTCAGGCAACAGCGGCACGTTCGAAATGAAATCAATTTATGTGAGAGCTTTATTTTTAACGAGATGAATGTCCAATGGCGTCGCTTTAATAAGTGTGCCACAGGAATACAGATAAAATATTCTGTACAGTACCTAAATGTACAGGAATATAGAAAAATAAATGGACAACTCGGACAAGTATCTCGTGTAACGCACCAAAGCTGCATCTCTATAGTGGTTCTCTATTTAATGCTGCGTCCTCCAATTATTTATATGTTTAATGTTTGCAAACAAAAATAGTAATGCATATGTTAATAAAGCAATTATTAAGGTACTCTAATACTAAAAAATAAATTCAGTACAAACCTACATAATTAGTAATGATCCTAAACTACATAACAAAGGTAGGACAAACATATGTTAAGTACACACAAGTGATATTATTTACATTCATCAATATCTCTGATCTTAGATCTACCAGTGGTAAAAATAAATATTTTCAACTCTTTCTTAAAAAGACCGAAATTTGAAATATGTTTCAATCTTACAGATAATGTATTAAATTTCTTCGGAGCCATTACAATATAGGAGCGTTGGGAGAAAGATTTAGTTACAAAAGGTATGATATGATCGTCTTTATTACGTGTAAAATAACTATGGCTAGGAACTAATGCCCTGCTCCTATAACTGTGATATTTCAATAGCATATAATATAATTTGTCGAATATCCATAATCCCGCTATCAGCGTACAGCAAGTCTGAAAAATAATTATACTCTTTTCCATATATTATTTTTAAAATTCTTTTTTGGAGAATTTCCAGAGGATTTATGTGAACCCTTCGCGCAGAGCCCCACGCGAGAATGCCATATCGAATATGACTTTCAACTAAGGCATAGTACAAGGTCTTCACATATTTAATAGGTAAGTAGTTTTTTAGACATTTAAATTTATATAAGATTGACTGTAATTTTCTAATTATATAATTAATGTGAGAATTCCATTTCAGGTGTCTATCAATATAAATTCCTAGGTACTTAATTTCATTCACAGGGTATATAGGGATCTGCTTATCTTGCAGGGTGATATTCAGATGATCAAAGACAGGAAGATAATTTATGTTACAACTAAATGGTACGTATGACGTTTTTTCGAAATTAATAGTTAAAAGTTTGTGGTTTAACCAATTTTGTATTATCTGAAAATCAGATTCTACTTTTTGATTCAGTGCTGCCCAATCTGTATCCTCATAAAAAATTGCAGTATCGTCTGCAAATCCTATTGTCATTCCCTTACTATTTAAAGAAAATAAACCGTTAATATAGATATTAAAGAGTATGGGTCCCAAAACAGTGCCTTGTGGGATGCCTCAATTCACTAATTTGCGTTCACTGATGTCGTCACTCACTCTTACAACCTGATATGTATTAGACAAATAATTTTCAAATAGTTTCAGAGAACTTCCTCGGATGCTTATGTTATTAAGTGACTGCAAGAGTAAGCGATGACTAACAGTGTCGAATGCCTCTGCCAAATCAATGAATATGCAGAGGCAAGGTTTATTCTTTTCTAGTGCATTATGTATTGGATTTATTAAGGTCATTATAGCATCTTGGGTGGACGTTTTTTCTTTAAAGCCATATTGATTTGCGGATAGTATTTCATATTTATTGAGAAACGAAATTAATCTTTTTTTTATGAGCCTTTCAAATACTTTTGAGAGATGAGTAATAAGGGAAATGGGCCTATAATTACTGTATAAGCACTATCTCCTTTCTTATAAAGTGGAATCACAATAGCATTTTTAAACGCAGAAGGGTATTTTCCCATGTTTAAACATTGATTTAAAATATAAGTTAGTGGTTCCACAATTTCTTTTGAATATAATATGTTACATAACCTTGTAATCTCATTGTATATTTACACTGGTTAGATGCATTATATGAATAATTGTATTAGTAATAAAAACAAAGTCTGAATCAATAGACTAATTTTCAAGCATATGGATTATGGAGTTGCTATAAAACTATACACGGTGTTTATTAAAGACTGGGTCTATGAAAATAAGGTAAAAGCAGTTTTTTTACTTTATTTCTTTGCCCTAATTTATTTTTTGGGCAATCGTATTCAAATTTTGTAGAAGGTTTTCTTTTGTTGTTATTGTTGTTGATACACTTTAATATCTCAACTAAGACTAACTTTCTCAGAGCTCTTTAAAGAAGCAAAGTTGTACTAAGGTAAGTTGACCTAAATCACCTTATTTTTCTTATGGAGGCAGTTGTTTTTGTAATAAGAACTGAAATATTTTATATGCAGCCAAATATACACTTTGTAATAATAGAAACTAATAGATGGCTCTCGCTGTATCAGAATGGGAAAATATTCAACAAATGGGTAGAACAGTAAACCAGAGAATTATTGACCGTGAAGCTGCTAAAACTTCCACAAAAAGTAGGCCGGCAACCGGCCTATGGTCACGTGGCCTGTTTTTTGCTACTGATTTTGCTTTTCCTACAAACTTCAGACTTCACAAGAATAAAGAACAATCTCACTCACTGAGAGAGAGAGGGCGATAGGTTCGCGCGATCGCTCGGGCTTTAGAGTAAATTTGGTTTGGTTTACCACGGTTTTGTTTTTGCATGCCTTGAAGAGAGATAAAAAAACAAACCACGGTGACTACAGCAAAACGGTGACAACATAATATTGACAACAATATACACAAGAATAAATAAAAGAAAATGAAAAATAGAATACTGTTTTAAAATTACTCATTTTCCAAAAAGCATCCTCCTTAAAAAAATCTGAAAGAAAAAATACAGTGGCACAGACGCTCAGAATACTGTACATTTAACACAAAAATCAATCAGATATTCAAGTGTATCATACAAAAAACCTTATTGTACAAAATTTGAATAGGATTTCCCAAAAAATAAATAAATTAGCGTAAAAAATTAAATAAAAAAAACTTCTTTCTCGGGCCTATAACATCTTAAGGGAAGCAAGACCTTATTTTCCAAGAAAGCTAACCCAAAAGCCCATTCTTTAATAAACACCCTGTATAGGTAACGTGGTCATATGTCCCCCTTTGAGCGGGACAGTCCCGCTTTTAGGCTATGTGTCCCGCAGTCCCCGAAATACGTAAAAATGTTTGCTTTAACAAGACAAAAGCGTAGCAGCAAGCAAAAAGCCTTAATTGTCAGTACCGCACGTGTATTGTCATCACATGCCAATATCGTTCAATTAAATAAATTTTCATTAATTATGAAAGTATTATTCTTCGATTATGTAGGAGCAAGAGACAGAATTACTTTTAACAAAGGTTCATATGGTAAGTAATAAACTTAAATGGGCAACTAATCGTATACATTTTTGAGCATTCCTTAATAGTAGTAAAATCTTACTAAGATCTTAAGGACTACCTATTCTCCTTGAGTAGCGATAAAACTAGAAACTATTTGGGGGAAAATAGATACCCTAAATTTGTTAGATCAACCACTAAAAACTGACCTATCAGCAGTAGAAAATCTGACAAAAATATGTTTATCCTATAATGCACGGTCCACACTCTTATATGTTTTGTGGTTCACACTTTCTATATAACACTGCTATATAGCGAAGTTATACATCTTTTTGAATCAAATGTAGCACATTTTTCTGCTATATGACATGCTATAGACAGTCTATATAGTACGTCGTCTTCATGTCGGCTCCTTTGATGTCGAGGTTCCAGATTTCGTTTTTTTTTAGACGACTGCGCATTTAGCCACGCACAATCGCGCGCTTGATTTGTCAAGAAATAGATTTTCTACCACTTCGTCGTGTACAAATGAATTTCATTGGTGTTCAATTGGTGTTCATAGAGCATTTATTCGCGATTTAGTCACAACCTCTGGAACTTTTACTCGACGAACTGTATAAACTGTGCTATAGATATTATCCATCTTTAGTCGGTAACAGTGTTGCCAGTGCTGGTACCATTGTACTAGATTTGGTACATTGTAATGTGAAAAGTACATCTGTACAACTATAACAAAATTTGGTACAAAACCAGTGTTCTTGGCAAAGCAAAAAACCTTTTGAGTTTGGGAGTATGAAATCGGCTTTCTTACTACTAACTCCGTGGTCCGTGGACCCGTATATTTCGAAGAGTTGAAGTTACATCTTTCTTTACATATTATCTATGGTCCACGGCACCATTTGAATCAATGATCGTAGTTAGGGATCTATAACGTAATCAAGAAAGCAGAATTATGAGATATTCGTCCCTTGTTGAATAACAAGGCAGATCTTTTTTTGCTATCTTCAAAATTAAAGCACGCAGCAGCTGCAATAAGTGTCTTTTTTGTCACACAGATTCATGATGACTAACTTTGTTATATAGCAATGTTACATAAACATGTTACTAATGTGGAACCTGTTTTATTTTTAAAACAATAATAATTTAAGGACGTCCTGCTCTGAGGAAAAAAATAAATGCTCATATTAAGTTTAAGCCAAACGCCATCGTATAAAATTTTAGCAAATATGTTTAAATTCATAATAATTTCATTTAATAACTAAGATTTCAGGCTGTCTACTGTCCAATTTTCTAAATATGTTTTAGATATTTTAGATATCTACCGTATTTTCTGATCTACTTTGTAATCAATAATCATTACAGCAACTAAATAAATTGAGAATGTTTTGCATTTTACTATACTAAATCATTTTATGGCTTCATATTGGAATATTAATGCTTTCTGTAACGAAGCTTTTGTAATTGAAACTATATTGACTGAATTTTATTTCCCATTAAACACTAATCTCTTTTCGAATTGAACAAAATACTTTTTATACCGCTGTTATTGTAGTGATAGATGAAATATTGCTTTGCTTGAAGCTTGCCCGATTTACTTATGTAGTAAAAGTAATTAATTAAATTGATATATAGGTCTTAATAACATCAAAAATTTTCAAAGTATGACATGTCAGATAAAAAGTATCCTAACATCATTATGCTCGAAATGGTAACTTGTAAATTGCACCAACAAATATTTATTCTGTAAACTTTGATAATTAAATTGAAGCCAACATGCCTTAATAATGTTGATAATAAAAAATATATAATTATAACGTTTTTGAATGTATGAATGTAAAAATTTAGGTAGATGTTTTTGGATATAAAACTTCATAATTTTCCATCTATATCGATGTATTTTCTAGAAGCCACGTTTATGACGCAATTATGAGCGGAACTGTTTTACCTGTAACATTAACTGTTTTCGTTAAAAAGTCTTAAACTTACATTATTTTTGTGAAAAAAGGTATACTTGTCATTAGCCGTAGAAATTGACCATTTTCGCTAAAATTGCATTTCTATGCTGCATCTCAGTTCATTAAAGGAATTTTATCGTAGTGTGCGCTAATAAAAACACATTTTACATTATCCTTTTGAACATATTAAAATATAAATTGTCAAGTTATTATAAAACCAGTTGAAAGGAAAATCTAATTAAACAAAACTGCGATTTGACCGAGGGTTTAACAAATAAGAAGCTGAATGCGTAAGGGAAAAATGAAAATATTTCAATGTAACTTTTCTATACGTCCATCATTTACCTCGATCTACTTATCCACATGATTCATGAAAGCCTATGCCTATTAAATAATACCACTGGATAAAAAAAGTTACTAAATCACTAATTTCTTGTCACTTCAGTATTTATAGTTTTTAAAAACAATTTAATTTCAACAAACTTTTGAATACCATATATTTACATCTTTTATGTAAAATTACATGATTTTTTTCTAAAAATACATAATAACTTTGTAAAATTACATTCCATTTCTACAAAAACCGGTTTTGCTATATGAAAGATGCATATTTATAAGTAATAATTTTCCATTAGAGTTATACTGTATATTGTATATTCTGATGTGTTATTTCACACTATTGACCTAGGGAAATGAATAACCAATCAGTGCGTGATTACGTCCACAGTATACGTCCATAAAATATGTCCATTTTAAACTAGTCTCACATATTTCAGTTGGAGTTAACTAGTGGATGCTATGAAACTTGTCGATCGCACTAGGCAGTTAAAAATTTGAGAAGCTAGTTTACATCTAAAATGGCATTGTTTCTATTTTACATGTTGTTTTAACAGAATACATTCCCTAAATCGAAAATATATACAAAAAATAATCTGTTTCGATTTGGATACGTAGAAGAGATTTTTTGTCCATTTAGACATGATTGCCTTTTTCAAATTGCAACTTTAATGTTGTATTTCTATACGCGTTAAAACTATTACAATAAAGAACATTAAAACAATATTTTAGTATCTAAAGATTATATTTACAAGTGAAACGGAAACCTAACCACACAAAGTGTTGCAGCTACAGTGAAATTGCAGCACACACTGGGACATTTGTTGCTTCCATTCGTTAAGTGACTCTCAACTAGACATAAAAGTTTGCCCCAGGAGCAAACTAAAATTTCCAGTGGCTAAGTTGAAGGCAAATGACAACTTTTTTATCACCCCCGGACATTTTAGGTGACCTGACCACTAGTATACCCAACCACCGAAAGTCTAGGTAGTGACTGATATTATAAACCTGCACACAATTTATAGCAGTCGACACAAAGAAACGAGCATGCAGCCCGTATATTTTTCCTATAAAATCGTGTGCCACATATCTCTGAGAGCATACCCGATTACACAGCTTCTGCTCCAGTAAATAGGCATGTGTCAGATCAAAGAAGAAGAAGAAGAAGATCTTTTTGGTTGTGACGAATTCACGGATCCACTTTTCCATCTGCAGCGCCCTCATGGGCGGGTATATCTTTCGGGCGGGCAAAATTTCGGGTATGTCTTTCTGCCAATTTTATTATGAATGTAATTAATTTATTAGTGATTTTGTGTTCTTAAGAATAGAGAATAATTCAAGCTCTAAAGTGTATTCTCTAAATCGTAAACGATTTTATGTGCTTTGAATCCTTCGCAAGTGGCACGCCTTAATCACTTAATCACTGTTTATTATTTTCAATCTTGGATAGTTGATAATAGAAGATAAAAACTTTAAATTTGGAAATAACTCATCATTTGTATTATCTAACGTCTCGAAGTTAGCAAAAATCACTGATTCTACTAAAAATAATAAATGTTCTGTAATGCAATTATTTTTGTCATTTTTGTATAAAATTTTATCTCACCGCCTTCAAATTTAGTCCGCCAATGAAATATCGCTCCTCGCTCGCTTCGCCCGTCGCGCTTGTCTATAAGCTAGCGATGAATCACTCTCTAGATTTTCAGCAATTGGATAGTTGACTCCACTAAAATGTACCAGCGAGACCCTTGTTTTAAAACAAACGTTGTTTAGGTCCGATCATTTCTTAATTTTTGTATCAAAACGAAGCAAACTCGTGTGGCAACATTTTAGTGGCCCACACTATATTTCGTATCCCAATAATATCTCCATGTAAGCTTATAATACCTTCTCAATACTAATCAATCCTAATCACTTTATAACAGTAGGGATGTAGAATTGGATTTCGCCATCTGTGTTATTCTGCAAATCCTCTTAATGGAATAATATTTAATTTGTAGGAAAACTGAGCTTTCTATTTCATTAGAAAGCTTCAGCAAGAGCGCGGTATTATAACTTTGTCAACAGACGTCTGTTTTTGTACAGAAATAAAATTTGATTAATATGGGCGGGTTGAAATTAAATGTAAATAGAAAACTGTACGTAGTTGTTTTTGCCAACTTAAGTTCTTAATGCTTAACAATTCGAATCAATGTAGATACTCATAAAAAGCTTCTTTAGAAAATTTACCCATGTAATTTCATTTTTCAACCTTGTACTGTGTTATGAGGGGTGTTCAGTAAAGAATGGGTCATATTTTGAGGTTATCTTCCTTGGACAAAAATAACGTGAATTACATCAACTTACCTTAGTGAAATGTTACTTCATTAAGACGTTATAAACCTGGGAAAATACTTTTTTGTTTCATTTTTTTACGATAAATTTCGTATAAAAAGAGATTATTTTGTGAAAAGAACACAAACATCTAATTGAATTTGAGTTATATAACTTTCGTGTAACGTCCTGTAACATATACAGCGATTGTGCCACTACGTGTGGATACAAATTGTGGAATAATCGTCATATCAAAAATACGATACAATACAATTTTAATGGGGTCACATAAGAAAAAAATACAGCAAATTTAAGTTTTCTATTATGCTTTTGACAGTTTATCAAAATAATTATTAACATCAAGTTAGCCATGCCAAAATCAGAACAATGCGAAATTGTCACTAGCTGTCAGTTGCTTGTAATTGTGTGCATTATTGCAGTAAACGTACTCAATTTTCTGTCTACTTGAATTAAGTGAAACGGAAAGAATTCAGGTTTTAATGATGGTGGGATATAGTGACAGGAAAAGAACACGGCGGGAAGTATGCGAGTTGTTTAACGAACTTCATCCAAACAGACCTCAAATAACACAATCTTGTGTTTCCAAATTGTTAAACAAATTTAACGAGAGCCAAAAACAGCTACTGATGACGATAGTACTTTAAATGTGATGACAGAATCACATACAAGAGAACCCACATTTGTCCCATCGAGAAATTGGTAGAATGCAAACCATTTCACACCGTTCTGTGTTGAAACAGCAAGGAAAAGTGTCATCCATACAAGATGCAGCTCGTTCAAGAACTTGTGCAAAATCTAACTCTAAATCTAACACTGTTAGATAAATTTAACATGAATTTCGAATTTGTCAAACAGATTGTGTTCACCGATGAAGCCACTTGTATGCTCCATAGATTTTATAACAAACAAAATTATCGATATCGGTGTCAAGAAAATCCTCACTGGATACGAGAAAATCGAACCCAGTGACCAGAAAAAATTAATGTCTGGACAGGTATACTAGGAAATAATAATATTGGACCATTTTTTATTGATGGGAACCTAACTGCCGACAAATATCTTAATTTGTTGTGAGTACAAATTGTACCTGCTTTAGAGGCCCTAGGTTCAATTCATCAAATGTGTTTTCAGCAAGGTGTAGCCCCTCCACATTTTGAAAGGGCCGTAATACCCTTAACTATGACATTTTGTTATATAAATTAGATATGTATGGAATACGTGGCACATGTCTAAAATGGATTAAGTCGTATATTTCACAAAGGAAATAAAAGGTTATAGTAAAAAAGGATGGAAAACAAGTGGAGTCTGATAATTTTGAAGTGAAGCAGGGAATACCTCAGGGAAGTGTCCTCGGACCTATTTTATTTATTATATATACAAATAATATTACAGAGATTACTGAGAATAATAACCACTGTCAACTTACGACCTATGCGGATGATACCAATATATTGGTTAGGGGAATTAATTTGACTCAATTAGAACAAAGATCAACTGAAATTATTAACATAGCCAATGAATGGTTCACAAAAAATAAATTAGTAATTGGAAATTTGAAAGGGCCGTAAGATAATATCTAAATGAAATGTTGCCTGCAGAGTGGATAGGTCGCGGAGGTGCCATTAAATGGCCAGCAAGGTCACTCAATTTCAATCTGTGTGATTATTTTTTGAGGGGTTACTTAAAAAAGATAGTTTACAAAGAAAGATCTTAAAGCTAGAATCAAAACCGAGCTACGGTAAATTGAATACCACAGGGCAAACTTATTCGTTTTTAAAGAGACTAAGAATGTGCCTGAACAATAATGGCCGTCATTTTGAACATTTAATGAATTAGTTCACATCCGTTCCATTTTTTCATTTATCCTATTAAAATTAGCTTAAAAAGTTGTTCTTTTTATTTTTTGACTCCTTACTTTAGGATAAAATAAAATTATAAAAATTGAATTTACTGTATTTTTTTCTTATGTATTTATTAAAATTGTATTGTATCCTATTTAGAAAGGTTCAATGTTTTAATTTTCACCAAAAAAAGTATATGGTACCGTTTAAAAAAATTAAGTCGGTTACCCTGGCAATCACATTTTTTTGAACTACGAAAGATTGCTTGATATCACTAAACGGGAAATAATTTCCTCTAACACTTTTATTAAAACATGTTTTTGATATGAGGAATACTTTAAGAAATATAAGCAATATTCCACAATTTGTATCCTTACTGTATTATTTCTTTCAGATTTATTTTAAGAATACATATTTTTGGAAAATGATTAGTTATTTTGACACAGCTTTTGATTAGTTTTAAAAAAGGTATACTTGTTAAATGTCGTCAAAATGCACAATTTTACATTTTGAATTCCAAAAGTTTTCTTAATTCATTCATTTTGGCGATATGCAGCAAATATATATTACATGTGTATATGTTATACTATTAATAACTATTATTTTCCTAAATATAATAGGAAAGCATAAATAAAGGCAGAAATAATATGTTAGCCAATAAAGACAAGCATTTCTAGGAAACTTTCTCTGTTTCTCCAGTTTCTAGAAATATAGGGTGTCCCGAAATTAATACGCCCTAAGGCAAGAATATATTCCTGACGACAAAAGAATCCGATATAGATAAATTTACTTAAGCCAAAAGTTATGGATAAAAAGATACAGGATGTCAAAGTAGAAATTTTATTTTCGATATTTGTAAACAATTGTTTTAAAAATCCAAATATTTGGATATATTTTGTAGATCGGGGGTTTTTGGGGGCGAGGAATTCAAATTTGTTTCTAATTTTGACGCTTTTTTGTGGTTTAGTGTATACATTTGACTATTCTAATCCTTACTTTTACCTTATTTATGTAAAAAAGTATACCTTGTTGAAAACTGAAAGTAACTTAGGTATTTTTATAAATAATAGTGGCGTACTATTTTTATTTTTATTGTAAATAAAAGAAGAGTGACACAAGGTTTCTACGCCACTGGTGATAAAGAGAATGAACATACTGAAAAATTAGAACCAAGGCATCCTATTACAACCTAGAATGACTTGTTTTATCACGAAGGATAAATAAAAATATAATGCAAATTTCAAAATCTTTGACACAGTATCTCGGACACGATGCATTTTTAGGTATAGGTATATTTGAGTAAATCTCATTTATTTTCACAGTACAATCACCCCTTCCAAGAATGCCAGTAATACCTGTGACACCTTGTACATTATTCTATCTTTCAGTGATCTGTCCAATTAATTGTATGTAAGATAAAAAATGATATTGACAATAATAAATATGTAGTAGGGATATTTTTAGATTCAGAACGGGCTTTTGAAACAGGAGACAGAAAATTATTATTAACAAAAATGAAACAGTATGGTATTGGGGGGAGGTATATGATTGGTTTAAAAATTATCTTCAGGATCGAAGATAAAGAGTACGTTTTAATGAAGCCATATCTCATGAAATAAATAGTGATGTTGGTATTCCGCAAGGTAGTGTGGTGGGTCCATTTCTTTTTATATTATACTTGAATGATATTGAACTCTCTAAATTGTAAATTTATTTACCTTTTCGCTGATGATACATTCATAGCATGCAGTGATGTTAGTTTAGAAAAGGCAGTACAACGAACCAATAGGATATTGCAATTAGCCACAAAATATTTTTCATCTAATAAACTAAAATTAAATATACAGAAAACTAAAGCCATAATATTTACAACAAAATATAAGTACCGGAAAATAGACATGACCAATATAAAGTTAAATATAAATAACGAGAATATAGAAATTGTATGACATATAAAACATTTACATACGTATTTATCAACAAGGCGTAACGTTAGTTAGACTAGCGAAGGTTACGCGAAAAGTTTACGCATCTGTTGCACCAATTTAAATAAAAGGCATACTCCTATTCACTACTATGTATAATACTTACTTTATGATATGTTAACTAATCCGTAGCACTGAAAAGTACTGTTTTTGAATATAAATACTAAATATACAATGGGAAACGCAAGGAACTAGAGGCCGAAGTTACGCGATTTTTAGACAGGTACAATACTGGGTCTAACTTTTGGCGCAAATATGGACGTAAATAAACAGCCTACCTAGCAACGCATGTTTCGTGAATCCGGCTGTTAGATTTTCAAATGGATAGTTTCTAAACTTTGATTGTCATTTAGATTATATTTAAAAAAGATATCTAAGAAATTATACCTTTTTGGGCGAATATCTCAGCATCTAACAACTTAAAGCAAAATTACAGTATTTCAGTCTATTATTCAATCTCATTTTGATTATTGTGCATCAGTGTTATATATGTTTAACCTTAATAAACTAAACCAATTACAAAAGCTGCAAAATCGCGCTATGAGAATTATATTGACAGCAAACCGTCTTACAAAAACATCAGATATGTTGGAAACGTTAAATTGGTTATCAGTTGAACAAAAGTTATATTTTTTTACAATGGTTTTTGTGTATAAAATATTAAATAAATTAGCTCCAGGATATTTTCATAAATATGTTGTCTTTGGTGAGAATATTCATCAATATGCTACAAGGAATGATAAAAAAATTGTATATTTCGAAAACTAATTATAAGAGTACTATGAATTCATTATTTTTCAATGAATCAATTAATTCAATAAGTTGCCTGCTGAAATCAAAAATGCAGAGTCGTTGGTTGAGAATATCAATCAAGTAAGAATAGTATAAATTATAAATGTTTAAGTTATGTGAGATAACTGTAAAAATTAAATTGTACATTAGGGTAACCTATTTCAACCAACATTATTATTATTATTAAAAATCCATCGTTTAATTCTGTATTTTTTTACCAATTAATATTGGATTCTATAGATTCACTTTTTTTATTGTATATGTTGAAATGAAAAGTTGTCTTTATCACTATTTCCAGAGCAACTTGTCTTGGGTTTCGTAAAATCAGTAAATGACATTTTATTAGCGGAATTCTATTCCGGTAAAATGTTCGCCCAGACCATGGCTGTGGACTGAATATCGATTAGAAATGAATGTCAGTCATGCCGTAATTAGAATCCAGCGTTAATTTTCTATTAAAAATTCATCACTAGTCTAACAAATACAATTAAAGGCGCCCTTTATGAAATTTTGCATAAAGCAATTAAGGGGTATATTTATTAGCTTTGCCCTCTGATATGATGAATAAGTGGGACAGTACCAAATTTAAATACAAATTAAAGTGGTTATTAAATATCGGTTTTAAACGAATCAACTTTAATCAGCTGCCAAATTACCTGGTTACGTGGGATGGGGTTTACCCGCTAGTGATATTATTAATCGAAATTTATAGTAAATTTAATTTTCTGGTAAAATAATTATTGCTCGCTCATAGCTCATACCGGAACATTTAATTTGGTAATAGAGTTGTATATTTCACCACTTTTAATTAGCTCTTCCCATTTTCCCTAGTGATTTGCTTTTGAAACTAATATTTACTGTACAGTGGCATATAATTGTATAAATGGAACACGTGTGCTAAATGCAGCTACTTTTACCGCGGTAGTGCAACGCGAGTTTGACATATGAAATTTGCAACCGAATCGTGGAAGAGACGGAGGTCGTGAGCGTCCACGGCGTATTGATTGCGGCAGCTGAGGGACACATTTCCCTCAACAAGTACAAGAAATGTCCCAATCTACAGTGTGGCGCATCATACACGACGTTCAATTATATCCGTACCATGTACAACGTGTTCAAATATTAACATCAAGGCATCCCTTAATTAGATTTTGTGAAGGATTACCGCAACAAAGTGCTCAAAATCCCAGATTTGAATGGGATATATAACATTCATAATAGTCATGTTTGGGATTTTGAAATTTGTAAGCGATTCAACGGTATCATTTCCAACAACGCTTTTCTTAAATATTTGGATAGGGATTGACGCTGATCGCTTGATTGGATCTTTCATCTTCACCAACAAGAATTACCTTTCTAACAAACTGTTAAGTCATTTATCATTTTGGTATTCACCATCCTTATCACACTGTTAAAGTGACTGTTAAAGTAACAGAAGTAATTTGGCGTGTTAAAACTTTAGCGGAAGGTTAAATGTTTAAAATTAGGTAGGTGGTAATTTGTAAGTTGGAATCCATACTTTGCTTTGTTTTCCTGGATTTATTTTTATTCTTAAAGGCAGTGATTTTGTTAGCAAAACTCGGTTGTAAGCAAAAATCTAGAATTTTCCCTTTAAGGCACCTTCACATTTTGAACCTGTAATTTAAACACGTACAAATGAACGTTAAAACACAAACTGTGTTAAATAAAATACTCTTTTATTTTAAGAAACTTTAAATTTAATGTACCCGCGGAAATCCAGTACTTGGATAAAATCCACTGAAATGTACTATATGGAATGCGTTTAGTCCATTTGCGCATCCAAATAAAGGAGCAGACAAAAGGAGGCACATGAAACTCATCAAAGACATACTTCATTGGTTATGTATGTGGGTGCGAGAGAGACAACCATCTGCACGTACGATATGAATTGTGTTCTTAATTTCCCATTATTTTGTTTGTAAACACATCATTGGCGTACAGTGTGGTTTCTTCTTTTATCTTGTATCTCGTTAGTGTTATTCTTTGTGTATTTTTGTGAGTGTTATTGTTGGAACATGTCATGTTTTATAAGGGACTGACAGCATATAGCACGAAATAATTCTCCATATCCAGAATTCAATTTCATTTCAATTCACAACCAGCTAAGCCCCTACTGCTCCGCCATTACTAGAGGCACAAAACAAAATATGGCGCTGATCATGAATAATCCATTTGCGCAGCTTTTAGCGCATAAAATGACATTTCAGTGATAAAATCTAAATTCGTGCACGATTGCCAATTGGATTATCCATGGAATACTTTAAAATCTGCTGTTGCCAACATAAAAATCTAGTGATTTTTATTTAACAGACTGTTTGTCTAACCACCTATGATTATTTTTGGTGAATACAACTTTTCCCTAATACTCTGTTTATTGTTTAAGAATATACCTCTGTTAAATTATCACTCAGTTAATGCAAGAATGGTGAATACGGCTGTAAATCGAATGGATGGGGTTCAGCATCTAGTGTTCATTTGAAATGATCTGTCTCGACTTCTGGAAGATGTGCCCTTAGCTGTCCGACACCCAATCTGGTATCGAAAGTACCTTAATGAAGTTCAAGGGATACGATGGATTGGACGAGAAGGACCGGTACCATGACTGTGATTTCCTGATTTAAATCCTTTGGACTTGTTTTTGTGGGAATATTTAAAAAATTAAGTGTTTCGTATCAAAGTGGACACTTTTGATGATTTACACGAACGTACCATAGTTGCTGACAATAACTTACGAACTCAAAACGAACAAGAACCAGACACATTTGTGTAAGTTCGTAAAACTGGCTAAGATGGTCTCAAATGTGTTTACACGTCGGTAGACAAAATTATGAACAGTTGTAACATCAGGTATGTTACATTATTTTATTAATTAAAACAATTTTATTAATTAATAATATTATAGCGGCAATTTACTGATATAAAATAGGTATTATAAAATTTTATTGATTCCTTTTTTTGGGAAATGTTTTTGTCCATTCATTTCTTATTACACTTTGCCGTCGTGTCGGTCGCCAACTGCATGCCAGTGCCGTGTAGAAATGTATTTTCAAATCATTTTGTTTAATTTTTTACAAAATTGTAACAATCCCCTGTACATTCAAAAAGATTATCGAGAACGCTTCAAGAACCAAATCAAATATAGCCAGGAATGTTCTGGAAAACGTTAAAATAAAGGTATTACAAAAATTTTAAAGCAAACAAGGTTGACAGCATTAACAAATTAAAAAGGTAGCTTCCGAAACAATGCCATAAAACAATTATTGAATTACAGCGGTGGCGACTCGCGGACTTAAAAATAGGTGAAGCGGAAGGATAAATAATACTTTCAGACGAATTTTTCATTTTTTAGTAAAAAAGTACCTATCTAATTCAGTCATCTTCTTTTTAAACATAATACCTATGTTAAGATTTTTTAAAGCTGCAAACTTGCCATTTTTTAAAAAGAGGAAGTGACGTCATATTTGCGACAATAATGCCGCCATAAAATGTCAGAATCTACGCATTCGCTCTGTACAAATTTGATTGATATTAAATCTATCCTTATATTAACACACCAGATTTTAAACCTGCAAGTAAACGGTAAAAAAAGGTTTTTTAAATAGAAATAACGTTACTGACACATAACAACTTTATTTCAACTGCATAAACAAGCGAAGCAGATCTCGACCTCCGCGGCACCCGCGAGTTCTGGTCAGCTATGCGTTTCGCCGTTGTCATGACAACCGGGGTAAATAAGGCTGATGATTTGCAGCGGATTTTCACGGGTGTCGGTTCCGCGGCACCCGTTACTTCTTTCTTCATTATGTGAAATTGGTAGTTGCGCTCAGCGAATGCACTATTTCTGTGAGAAGGCGTTCAGCGCCCTACGTTTTTAAATAGTAATTGCTGATTTTGATAAATTATGCAATAAATATAAACCACTTCTTTTAATCTAAAGATACAAATTACAAAATTTATATTAGATGAAAAATAATTTTAAGTGGTACGTACAACCGATTGTTATAGGTGCAACAGTCCGTCACTTGCCTTACCTGACACGCCGCCACTGAATTCGAGTTTATTACAAAGCAAATCAAAATAGAATTATTACAGTGACTTTCTTTTAAAGACAAATGTTCCCGCACGTTAGATCTTATCTGTTTATATTCATTGTAAAAGGCGTTTCATTGTGAACATTCTGAGAATGATCGAGATAGCAAAGCGCTTGGCGGCCATTTCATTTTCTACATCCGGAAATTCTCTCCAGTGCACAATTATCCCCTTGTCAATACGCGAACTTACTTTCCAGCTACAATGAACCGATTGCAGATTGATGTTGAACGTATTAGGAGCGTTGCAAGGATCACAAACTTCGGTCCTGAAGTGAATCCCACGTTAGTTGCCTTTTCAGAGTGCGAGGCAACAGTATCTCTTTACCAACACACTCCTACATGAGTCTTGCTGTGGAATCTTATTCTCATGTGCCGTGCTCTAAACAGCAACTTCAGGATTAACTCCAGTGAGCTGATTTCTCTTAACCACAATAAACGTTTACGGGGGCATTCCTGGAAATTAGCGAAAGGGAAAATTCATTACAGAATTCGTTAGAATTACGTGGGAATTCATGTGGGCGGGTTTCGCGGTCCTTTAATAAATTAGTATCTGTATATCGGAAAATAAAGGGTAGGGCTCACTATTGAAATTGTCGTACTTGATTTCATATTTTAGAATTGAAAATAACAAACATTCAGTTATTTTCCAACGACTACTTGATCCGCCAATGTGATTTTTAGGTGGTACTTTTTTGAGACTCTTTAGGACGATATTGTTCATAACTTTTAAACGGGAAGTAATATAGACAAACATCTTTAATAAAAGTTTATTAGAAAAAGAAGTTTTTTAACAGGAAAAAATGTGGATATGTTTCTGGAAAAAATATAATTGATGATGTCATTAGTCGTTCCTGTGTCAAATCCCAAAGATAATACTTTTGACTGAAAATGAAGCTTACCGCATCTTATTTAACACCACATGTCCCAAGTTTTATTTAAATTTTTATATCCTCACAGCAGAGCTATATTGAATTGGAGACACCCTGTATAACATTTTAACGTAGTAGGTGTCAAAATTCCCTTGCAAATTAGATATGTTGAAGGTAGATTGACAAGCAATAAAATTTGCACTGGCATAAATCGTTACCGGTAGAATTTTTCAACATGCGACGTTTTTAAAATGTCATTGATTGATTCTCGCAGCTCCAGATAGTCGTCCTGAATTAGTTTGTGGATAGTCCACAATGTGAACAAATCTTTTCTCTGAATTCCTAAAAAGATTTTTTGAAATTGTTGATTATCAGTTTGTAATCTATTTCGAAATTCTCCCAAATATTCTCGTTGTCCATTGAAATTTAATTGCCAAAAATTACAGTCATCTTTCATGTCTGAATATGAAAAAT
Organism: Monochamus alternatus; assembly: GCA_037114965.1. Lineage (NCBI taxonomy): Eukaryota > Metazoa > Arthropoda > Insecta > Coleoptera > Cerambycidae > Monochamus > Monochamus alternatus. Next base: position 115,613,224 of record CM073426.1, read on the forward strand.
TTTTGTCTCAGAATTTTTCGATTTTGTAAAGTAATTGACTTTAATCAAAACTGGATAAATACCTTGCATTTAGAAATACTTTAACATAAATTTTGTCTAATAATTGTTAAAATTTACCTTACTATTGGTGCCTACTACTTTAAAATATTGTACAAGGAACTATGCAGCTGATTATTGAAAAGCTATTATCTAGAAAATGCTCAATTTCTAAGGGCCGGTTGTATAAACAGTATCTGAACTGCCGTTTAATTAAACTTAGTTCAAATTCTGAATCTGGTTTATTTACATGTGTGTTGTATAAACGAAACTAATGTATAGTTCAGCTGAACTATGCATTACCGAGGTTGGTAGAAGTGCGGCTTGCTGAATTTTGATTTTCAACTGTGACATTTTACAATTTAACCTAAGTTGGCGCGAAATTTGTTCAATTTTGTAAGGTTGTATTCTACCTTTTCAGTTTTATTTTACTGTAGATATCTTGAATATTCTTTTTAGGATATATATATTACTTAAATAATAAATTATATAATGTTTTATCCGGTGGGTATTTCTCTCCCATCTATTTTCTTTCATATCACTACACTTTTCTTCATTTTTCTTTAATATCTTATAATGAACTATTATAATAAATAATTAAATACAACATGGTTTACATTGTAATTTTCTGCTTCAATTGGAGTAAACTAATAAATCCTAGGATTTTTGAAGATCCTTCTATAAATAAACTACAGATATAGGTAATACTCTTTACAATAAGCTTTGGAAATATTCTATTGTCATTTCGCAGCGAAATTGCTGCAAAAAATCGATTTACCTTCGCTTTACAAAATGGTTTGATCGTTCTCTGAACTGACACTTCTAGGATGTAAGACAGCATTTACTAAAACCCTTCGTCATCTGTTAGGGATTAGTCTAGTCCATCGTAACAAAACGCAGAAAAATACTCAAAAATGTATAATTCAATATTCCAGTTTATAATCACTTGTCAAGTGTCAAACCGTTGAACTGCAGTTCACTTGGTTAAACGGCCGAGATCGGTCAGTCAGTTTAAACTACGATTTGATCAACGTTTAACGTTTATACAACCTGATTTTGCCTTTGATTTACAGTTTAACATTAAACTTGAGTTCAAAATATTTATACAACCGGCCCTTAAACTAATGACAAGTATACCTTTTTTCCTAAAAAATAATGTAGGTTTAAGATTTTTTAATAAAAAAAAACGTGATCTCTGTTGAAAATATAAATAAATTATTCATTTCTGAATACTTGCTGCAACTATATTAAATTTTGAAGAAGAGACCTAGGGATAGTTGAACAAATGAAAATTTGTGCTTGATGCCTAACTGACTTTATATCATTGAAATTATAAACTAACTAGCTTATATAACCAATGTTTATATCATGGATAAAATAAACTGAAACAACTCATTAAGTAAGTAAGCTGTCTTACGGTGACGGCTCATTAGAATATTTCAGACTACTTCGATTTGATGCAGATATTGTTTTTGTACATGGGTATTCTAATGGGAACGTTAGACTAGCAGCCAATAATTCCGACGAAGATACTCAAATAGACATCAACCTTCCCACACAATCTTTAATGCATCATTTCGTAGACATCGAGAAGAAGGTAACCCCTTTCCAAAAATTCCATTCTTCCTACTGAAGTGAATGTACGAAATGAAGAGGATATAATATATGCCGTCATTGACAACTCTTCAACTAGTGTTCGGCATACAGGAAGAAAGCTTCATTTATCACCAAATTTTATATGGCGTGTGTTGAGAGAAATGTTACATCCGTTTCATCACAAAAATGTACAAGGGTAACATGGTGGAGATGCTTCTCAGCGACTAGAATTTTGTCAAGAACATGCACAAAATAGATTCATTTCACTTGTCATGGGGCCTGATGAAGCGTGTTTTACTAGGGGCAGCATAAATAATTATAATAAACATATCTGAGCGTTACAAAATCAGCATGCAATGAGATCAAGACGATTTCAGCAACGTTTCAATGTCAACATTTGGGGTAGCATTTTCAACAATAATGTACTGCCTGTACTTGTTTTAAATGATCGTTTAAATGCAGATCTGTATAAAACTTTCTTGGAAAACAACCTTTTTTATTTCATTCATGACGTAGGACTTAATATTATTCAAAATATGTGATATCAGCACGATGCTGCACCACCACAAGACATGAGAGGGAGACAAGTAACTGCTTGGTTAAGTAATCATTTCCCGGATAAATGAATGGTCAACAAATTCTAATAGCATAGCTACTGCGTTCTCAGATCTAACGCTAACTGTACAAATGAATAAATAAAATAAAATAATTAATAATTTAGCAGCATCCATAATTTTTTATTTAGAAGGTTACTTTGATTGAAATACGAAATTATATTTTTCAGAATGTTTGTAACTAAATAAAAACGAATCGGTTCATATAAGAAAAAATGTTTGACATTAACCCAGTAGAGTTTGTAGAACACCCTGTATGACTTTGTCTACCAGAAACGCCGTGCCATCGGGATTTATGGGTTGATTTGCTTCTGTTTTAAAAAGTCGAGTAATCATATTTTTTAGATTTATCTGTTTTTATTAGGTATTCTAAATACGTGATTAAAATTAATGACATTATGACTGAATCACCCTGTATAAAAGTTTTCGATAGTCTACAAAAGCACCAGCACCATTTTTTATAATAAAAAAATATCATACCCCGGCAAGTTTTTATTTGCAGGACCTCCCTGTTAATTATATTTTATTTTTAGCGTCATGTGAGATGAAAAATTCGTTATATTTCCACTAGAGGACATAAAGAGAGTCAAATGAGGTCAGTGCTCATGGCGATAATAAAACTGCAATTTCCCCAGTGGTACTTAAAAGCCCACGCCAAGCGATTTAGTCGACGATATAGGATTTTCGTAACAGTGTGTGTTCTAGTTACTGCGAAGCTTTTAAAATATATGGTCCCTTCATTTTTTTAAAGCTCTTATATAGCTCCAACTAATCATACTACGAATTATGATTTTCTATGAATGATGTTAGTTTCCTTAAGAAAACTTAAACCGAAGCCTACGAAAGGTCCTGATAATATGCCCGCATTCATTGCTAAATATTGTGCTGATGTATTCAAATATCCTCTGTCTATTATTTTCAATCTGAGTTTGAACAAGTGTACATTCCCGGATATATGGAAAAATCACGGTTGTGTCCGATCTTTAAAAAAGGAAGTCCAAATAATGTTAACTGTTACAGACCCATCAGCATTATTTGTAATTTTACCAAAGTCTTTGAGACTTGCCTGCATGTCCTGTTAGCAAATTCTCTTCAGTCTCGGATTTCAGATAGTCAACATGGTTTTCTTACAGGTAAATCTACAGAAACGAACCTAGTAGGCATTAGTCAGTATATATCTAATGAACTTGATAATAATAAACAAGTGGATGTCATCTACACAGACTTTACCAAGGCCTTTCATCGTTTGGATCATAATATTTTGTTGACGAAGTTACGCGAATTTGGACTTTCTAATCAATATATAGGTTTTCTTATTCTTATTTACACGACCGATCACAATTCGTTGAATGTCGAGGTCACAGATCTGATGACTTTGTGGTAAGGTGTTCCACAGGGCTCAGTCCTGGGTCGTCTCTTTTCTATTGTTTTTATTGATGATATTACATTTCAACTGAGTGCGAGAAACTTATTATACGCTTATGATTTAAAAATCTATCAAACAATACTAAAAACAGATCATTGTCTGAGTTTACAGGAAGACTTAAATAACATTAATGATTGGTGCTCTGAAAATAATTTACCTCTCAATGTGAGTAAGTGCCACGCATTTTCATTTTATAGGAAACATAATCCCATTTTATTTGAGTATCAACTTGATGGTTGCACACTGGAAAGACCAGAAACTATCAAATATCTCGGTGTTACTTTTGACAGGCAACTAAATTTTAATATTCATGTAGATATTATTGTCGCGTCAGCTTATAAATCTCTAGGTTTTGTAATAAGATATAGTAAAGGTTTAACAGATATAAATGTTTTATTATTACTGTATAATTCATTTGTTAGATCTAAGCTCGAATATTGTTCTTTGGTATGGTCACCTGGTTATAATACATATATAAATAGTTTGGAGCGCATACAGCGCCGATTTGTTAAATATTTATGTTTTTTGGTTGATGGCGTTTATCCTGAAATAGGTTTTCCGCAAAATGTGATGTTAAACAGATTTCATATAACTAGCTTAGAAGATCGGAGAATTCTTCACGCTTTAATATTTCTGTAGAAAGTAATTAACAATATTTTTAGCTGTTCCCTTATTTTCGATAACCTCTTGTTTCATGTACCTAGATCAGAGTCTCGAATGAATCTTACGTTTTACCTTCCCGTAGTCTGGACGAACTTACTTAAATTTTCGCCGTTGCATTTTATGTGTGCAGCTTATAACCGTAAGCAAGATGTACTAGATATATTTCATTGTAATGTACGTTCTATTAAATCTACATGTATTTCTTAACTTAAGTTGTTAGTTTTTTGTTTTTATCTTTTGTGTAATAATTTATGTTTGTTTATTCATCTTTTTTGTATCTAATTTATAATTTGTATTTTTCCCACCCTGTAATTGGTTTCCGTTGGGTGGAATGTCATTGTTCTGCATGTCAAGAGGGCCGCTGGAACGCCTCGCCTCGGGCATCCCCCAAAACCCTTAAAATTTAAGCTAGAACTACCCCCTTGACACATAAAGTAAATTATCTTTAAATATTTATTGAACACTTGAACAGTGACTGTTTAGAAATGTAAAAGGAACATTTTTTTATAGTTTTTATCAATATTATTATTAGAGTTCACTCACGTATCATTTTAGTTGTCTATTATACCCAAAAATAATAGAGAGTAACTAATTCACAGCACTTAGGTGGGTACGGGAGGTGAGCGTTACCGGGGACAAGATTCCATAGGCGTACGACTTATGAAGGGTTCAGGGAACACAAAATTTAAAAAAAATACGTTGACGTTGCGCTGTAATAGTTTACTTTAAAAAGTTTATAAGCTCACCCATGCCATCCTCTCCCTAATAATTGTAGAATGCTGTCCTTTTGGACGGCGATATCCCACTACCACCCACTTACATCTGATGTGCACTCTGCGGATATCACACTTTAATGATTATTATACTGCTTTATATACACTGTACACTACCAGTTACTATAACGGTCATACATTAATACTTATCGTTGGATATGATATATTCATTACAGATTCAAGAACAGATTCAAACCATTTTTCAAATATATCGTTATCTTTTTATTCATGATAGTTTTCTGTGATTCAAAAACAAGTAAGTCCTATTCCAAAAATTCAAAGCGCTACGATCAGTTCCTAAAAAGCCTAAGTGTTTTCTTCAATACGTAGACGACACTTCATACACATATTGACCAGCAACACAAGATTAACTTTACCATGGAAGTGGAGCAAGACAAAACCTTACCATTTCTAGTCATTTTGGTAAAAAGGAAGTCTTCTAGCCTCTTGGGACACGGTATCTACAGGAAGAAGACACATACTAATAGATATCTCCATGGAAAGTCTAATTATCATCCGGCACAAAACCCCTCGGTGATGAAGACCCTAGTTTTCAAAAGACTAGAACTATACAAACCAGGAAAAAGAACACGAAGGGCACATATGGTTATACCAGCCTGAAAAATCCACCGTTGCTGAACATATTTGGAAAGAGGAACACAGAATCTCACTAGATGACACTAGACTGCTGGGTTCATACTAATAGATATTACAATCTAGCACGAAGGGAAGCTTTGGAAATTCACAAACAACATGAACAGGGATGAAGGATTGAAGATTAGTCATACTTGGATGCCTTCACTTAAGAACAAACAAGTAAACCGGAGCGTACCTGAACCAGCCATCCATAACAGGCCTGAACCAGTCAACCTAAACACTGAACCAACATTGACGCACCTACTAGTACAAAAGCTTCGCTTAGACACCGCGGTAATCATTCGGCCGCCACTGAATATACGAGAAGTACTGAAGATGCCAACTGTTAAGTAGAGCGAAACATCTGCAGTGAAGCATCGACCACGGCAAAACAGCCCAGAAAGTGTACATCATTCAAGTCACACCGCCTGTGAAATTCTACGAACTACAGTAACGGTACTTTTACGTCATAACATCAATAACATTCTTAAAAAGAAAAAATGATGGTTACAAACTGAAGAAGTCAAGAATGTTAACTAGAGAAGAAACTGACACTTTTCTGAGATGTCCTCGATGAGATATTTTTAATGATCAAGGTAAATTGTCATTTTCCAAAGTAAAATAAAATGTACCTACATTATTTTTTTAATTAGGTGGCACTGATTTTTGGCATATAGGTACTTGGTTTTGGCTTGTCGTAGAGAAAAGTTATGTAACAACAATAGATGATATTCAAGATTTAGATAAAACTTGGCTAGTAACTATAAAAGAATCCAAGATTAAAAATACAAATACAGCATATATTTAGTATAATTTATAATGAAAACAAGTCACCAAGATATGTATTGAAGATATGCGTTACTGAGCATCAACGTTTTTTGTATATAATAATAATAAATGCTCTAAGCAAGTGGTTGGGAAAAATATGTTAGGTGAGAATCTGTACAAAATAGCACGTTATCTTAAATTACCAAACCCAAAGGAATATACCAGGCATTGTTTTCGGCGTTCTTTGGCTACTTTATTAGCTGACACCGGAGTAGGTATAACGGATATTGAGTGCCATGGTGGTTGTAAATTAACCACTGTTACTGAAGGCTATATTGAAAATGCAATGTCCAACAAAGTGTAAATAGCAAAAAAATATATTAGCACCAATATGCCATCAACTAGTATAGTCTAGGGAAGTTAGGAATAATAGCGGAAATTTTTAGGCACAGCAGATATCGAGATGCGGTTTTCTGCATTGTGTTCAGGAAGGTCCCAGGAAAAAAGTCTATATCGTCTGGTTTAGCCATTTGAAAAATGCCTTCTGGGCTGGAAAATGCATTTTCCAATTGCATCATTACTTGCACCATTATAGGAACGACTACAAACTCGGAAAAATCGCTCGAAAATCATTACTCGTTGGTTTTTGGGGCTGCCGAATTCAATTCTGGCATTAGAATTGAATTCGGCATTCCCGAAAATTCCCGAGTAACGAGTTTGGAGTAATTTTCATACACGCTGCCATTTCTCCCCCAATTTACCCCCAGACAACTCCACAGAGCCACCACCCCCCTGCATCCCCGGGTAATTCTAACGCCAGAATCGAGTTCGGCAGCCCCGAAAACACCCGAGTAATGATTTCCGAGCAATTTTTACTACTATTTTGAAAACGAAAACAGAGAGTTTTTCGAAACGTCAATAATACGGAAGTGCGCGATAGTGATGTGATTTTTGTTATTTTTTCACTTATCTGCTTTTTTCAGTGTGAGATTTTTTGGTTAGGCAAACTTAGTTTCAAAAATAACCCTTGACTGTTCCGTTTGGCGCAAGGGCTTGTTTAATTAATTTTTATTATTTTTCAGAAGTGTGGAAAAAACCCAATAAAACTAGAGAAAAAATTATAAAATGTTATTTATTTCTTTCCTTCAGAATTTATTGCCATTTTTGTGTATTTTATATCATTTTCGAACTGCTCTTTTCGATTTTTTATACAAAATTATATTTGTAAGTCTCCTGTACATACTTTTTCATGTAACTTTTATATTTAGTATATTCACCATTACTATATTGGGACATATTTTCTCTAAACGTGTTCGCATTTACATTAGTAAATTAGGTCCTGTTCTGTTTCAAGCGAAGTATCCCCTAATTCTATTAATTTAGTTATATAGGAACCGCTTCTGGAAATTTAAATATCGGTCCGATGCCTGATAACCGAAATAATCCCACTATTATTCACGCAATTACTAACTGTAACGTATTTTATACATCTAAGAATAATAAGATAGGAAACATTACTCATTTACCCATCTACTATCTGAAAAATGTTATTAATCTTACTTCCATTACTCATTGCATCTAAGAGGCGGGATTGTGCCAATCATGCAACGAGTTAAAATAAGGAAATTAAACATTTTTCACTCCCGAGGAATTTCGGAAGGAGCAATAAATTTTCTTCCGTTTCTTAACTAACCGAATTTATCTTTCTTTTACAGCATTTGCACCTAAAATTATTTTATCAAAGATTATATGAGAATGGTATGGGTCTGCGTATTGTATTCAAGTGGTCGAAATTCTATAAGGACACTTCTAGTATTATGTAGCTAAATCATTGGTTATATAAGCTGTCAGTATGTATACAGGGTGATTCTTGTATAGTAAACTCAATGCCCAAACTTATATGTCGGAAGCTAGAGGTCTTAATAGATTGTTTAAGCCTAATTTATCTAGATATGAATATCTTCTGGAATTGAATTTCAAATTTACTTACTACAGAACTTAATCCATAAATAATGTGTAAAAGAGTTTGTTAAAAAAGTATTCATGATTACTTAAATCCTAATACAATATTCAGAGAATACGCTATTCAACGAGATGGCCAAATACAAGGTGTTCTATTAAAAAAAACTATGTAGTTTGAATCTGACTACGGCAATGGCTTCTTCATAAAAAAATAGAACAAATAATGTTCAAACCTTTTTCTTCTAAATTTAATGACAACGGAGATAGAGGTAAATGTAAATGGACATTTTTTTAAAAAAAGGGATATCTATAACTAATCAAGTTAACCAAAATATTTTAGTACTAAGTAACTCAAAAAAGAGGACGATACATCGATATAAGATTTTTTATATCTATCACCATTGTGGCTATACCCTATAAAACTATAGAATATCAATCACCCTGTACATTAAAATGGAATAATTTATAATAACCATGATCAACTACATGACATGTTAATTTACGGCGAATCTGGGCAAAACTCTGGCCAAAACTAATTAACTATTTCACATTTTATTCTATGTTGCGAAAAGAACTGTAAGAAAACCATTCACAATAAATATGTTTAGGTGTATTTCTACGTATTATCTACAATAACCTGATATGATATTTGAGTAAATAGACACGTTTTTCTTTATAAGAAAAACTGAATAGAATATGGTTTTTGAGAAAATATAAAATATTAAAATACAATGAGCCCGTTGACATATTCAAGACTTGTTTTCAAGACCTGTTTGCTCTAATAATTCTGTTCGTAAGTTAGAGAAAAAACAATTGTTAAGTCAATATATTTTGTTCGATACAATTTATAACACAGTAAAATAAAGGCACCTATATTTAGACCCCTACTTTTCGTTATAGAAGTTTGGTGACATATAGACATAGATTCACCCTGCATATGTTTTCAGTTTTTGTTACTAAAAATAAAAAGGTTAAAAGAACTAAGACATTTTAATGATAGTATTGGAACAATATCACCTTTTTACCTCTTCTTTAGTGTGTTACATGTTTCCATGTCTTATAATTATACGTATATGATAATGTACCTACTCTGTAATTTTTAATTTTTCTGGAGAATACCTACTCGAAAACTAGGACAATGAATCTCGTTCTACAGGAACTTAAGATGCAAGACAAACAGACACAAGAGGTTTTCTTTTGTTCCAACGTTCGTTAGTTACAATGTCGACCAACTTCTGAGTAAATAGACATGTTTTTCTTTATAAGAAAAACTGAATAGAATATGATTTTTGAGATAATATAAAATATTAAAATACAATGGGCCCGCGAACAATCTTACTAAATTTAAAAATAATATTTTTGACCCTAAAAGTTCCCTTTTATGTAAGGTTCAAATAGCAAACATATTTCTCTTAAAAGTTTTAAAATTGTGTAACGTATCAACCACTGATATTAGCAATAGTGGATGCAAAATTATTTACCTATTAACTGCATCCAATGTTATTATTATCAAAAATTGTAAAATTGTAAGTAAACTTAATAAATGCATAACCTATTCCTTCTTGTTGGCATATTTTGTGATAGAAGAAATAAGTTTCAATTAAAAAACACAATTTAGTGTGTTAGTACTTTTTTACATTTAAATATTGACAGCAATGTCGAGTTTTTATATAGTAAAGTCAATGCTTACACAGCGTGTTTTTTCATAAGAACAAAAGCACAAATAGTTCCGGTGAATCTACAGCTAAAAAGGAAAAGTTTGCATAAAAATTACTATAGTAAAATGTATATCTGCCTCTTGTAAGAGGTTGAAATAAGCATCCCATAAGATATTTTCTTCTACAACTTATTTGTTTGACAAGTATTGAAAAATAGGTACCAGATAGTTAGGTTTATTTACAAAATTTTACCTCTTACTTTTTTGCTTTAAAACTTACCGTTTATTAACAAAAAAATTAAATTTGATATAGCAAAAAATAACTTAGGGGATGGTTATTTCAACCTCTTCCCTAATTGTTAAGAAGTTAAACATGCATTAGTAAAAAAAATGTGTAAAATTTAATTTTATACCGATTTTAATTTTCAACCGCTATTCCATATTTTTTTTGAAACTGAAAGACTGTAAGGGCTCCTAAGGGGTGAATATTTTACTAAGGTAATTTTATGTAAATGTGTTCTTTTTAGTTGTAGATTCATCAGTACCATCTATGCTGCTTCTTTTGAAACACCCTGTAGAACCAAAAAATCGGGAAAAATAAATAAGCACATTCAGTCTTTCTATTTAAATTGATTCTTTTAAAAATTTCGTTGAGTTGAGAAATGTCGTTTTGATATTATAATCTACTGCAAATTATACACAGAAGCTGTCCAGCTAATGAATGAAATGGGACCTCAACAAATACATGGGTATGTAAATATTCCTGTGTCGGATTCAATTTAGAAAATTAATTTATCCTTTCGTCCTTTCTCATTTCAGATAAAACGCAAAATGTGCAATATTGTATATTTCAGAATAGAAACCGTTTGAATCGATTCTCTCTTAAAATTTTTAAATTTCATTAAAGAAAACCCAAAAATAGTTTCCATTGTGTAGTTACATTAACGCGAGTATAATTGCAATACATTCATTTTACTATAAGTAAAGTAAAATGGGCTTTTATGTGATCTCAGCGAAGCATTTTATTGCCTCGATAACGACATATTGCTACATAACTAGCAAATTATGGCACAAAGGAGGTTTCATTAAATTGAACAAATTTGTTCTTAAGAGGGCGTAGCCAGTATGTAATATAAATAATGGAAATAAGTTCAGTAAATCTGACAATTTAGGAGTTCCACAAGGGTGTCGGTATTGCATCACATTCTTGCTGTATATGTATAAGTAATCTTAGTGACACAACAAAAACGAAGCGCATTTTACTAGTATCAAATAAATCCGATCATAATTTAAAAATACAATGTGAACGGGTTCTAGGGTTTGTTCAAAATTCGCTGCATTTTAATTCCGAAAACACTTATAATAGTGTGGGATTTCGGGCAAAAGCCCTGTTTGGTGTTAACCATAAGAATTAATCAAAATTTTATGACGAGTGCTGAGAACAGTGTAAAATTTTTGGGTCTACATATTGACCAGCACTTGAATTGGAATACTCATTGTGAATACATAGTTTCTAAACTTTATTCGAATATACATTTGTTTAGAAACATACGTACAGTTTTAACTATAATACAATTACAAGTTGAGTCATTTCTTCGATATGCAATATTTTTTTGGGTTTACTCCACTTTCGTATCAAAAGTATTTATTGCATACCACCAGTTTTAAGATCAATGTTAGGAATACCAAGTACATCAACCTAGTATTATTAAAAATTTTAACATTTTAACGCAAGTTTCCATTTTTATATTTGAATTGTGTGTGTGTAGGTATTTATTTAAATCGAAATAAATTCATTTTAAACATTTAGATGTTCATAACAAATAACAGTCTTCTAGTAACATAGGATTAAAAGCATTTAATCAATCATCAGGGGATATTAAAAATGCTAGTACACCCAATTGCTTTAAAAAAATATTGGAAAGAAGTTGGTCATTTTATTAAATAAAAATTGTTACATATGTGTATGTGTATATGTAGGACATGTACAATCGTTTGCAATAATAATGACACTCTCTTAAAACAGTTTTTAAACTTCTGGAAGTTCTGAGTAGAAATTTCATTAAATGTCTATCGGTGAGTGAAACAACTAATAACTAATATTAAAGATGTGAAGTACGTTTCATTACAAATACATCAGAAGTTCTAAAGAAATCGCAAAATTCTTTTTAATGAGTGTCATTATTATTGAAAACGATAGTACCTGTTTTATTATGTTATATTTAATGCCGCATCCACACTCTCGGCGAGACAGTCCGAGACCGGGCGAGCCAGTGTTGCCAGTGCTGGTACCATTGTATCCGATTTGGTACATTTTAATGTGAAAAGTACATCTGTACAACTATAACAAAATTTGGTACAAAACCAGTATTCTTGGCAAAGCAAAAAACCTTTTGAGTTTGGGAGTATGAAACCGGCTTTCTTACTGCTGTATTACTAACTCCGTGGTCCGTAGACCCGTATGTTTCTCTCTTTACTTTCTTTACATCTATGGTCAACGGCACCATTTGAATCAATGATCGCAGTTAGAGATCTATGATCTATCCATAGACACTAATATATCTATGGATCTATCCCTTTTCTGTTCTGTGATGTAAATCACCTAACAATAGACAAGAGGACAAGAGAATGTTCTCTTGTCTATGCATGTAACCTAAAAACTGCAATTTGCTGCTTTATTTGTTATATTATTTGGTAACAAAATCTGGTACAATTGTCTGAAATCTGGTACAATTGTCTGAAGGAATTGGTACAACATTTTCTTCGGCGCTGGCAACACTGGGTCGAGCACGAGAGTGTGGATGCAGCACTCGTCGAGTATCGCTGAGAGCGTGGATGGGGCATAAAAGTTAAGCAAGCGATAACCTTATTCATTTATATACTGATAGCTGTAATGGGGTTATATGTTTTTATATGTTATATTTGGAATAAAAAATTGAATGTGACGATTATGGTATCTTTTCATGTGGCTTACCTCTTTTTCTGAGATAGTCCTCGATCATGACTGCACTGATCATAAACACATTCCCAACGCTTCCAACAGCAGAAAGCGAAGCTAGCAGGATCAGTCTTGCAAGACGCGACCAGTGGTCGCTGAGTGTGACTGGAGACACTGATTCTGTTGCCAGCACATCAGTCATGTTTTGTGACACCGTCCCCATGTTACCTGAAATCGACAAAAACAGAAATTGTAACATTGTCTATTTAAAATATTGGCCTCTAAACCAACGTTATATACAGGATGTAAAAAACTGCGTGGCCGGTTAACCAATAACGTGATTCTCGAGATGCAACTGGATACATCGAGTCCTCACGCTAGAATTGCGTACAAAATTTTATGTCCCGGACGTTTCGATTTTGAATATTTAAGCAGTATGAGAGGTCAAAATGAGTCAGTTGAGATTTATAGTTGAGGTCCAAAATAAGAGAGTCCGCTTACCATTTAAAGCAGTCAACACAAAGATAAATATATGGAACCCATATATTTATCGTACAAAATTTAAGTGGTGCATATCTCGCACAGGATATCCTATTACACAGCTTCTGCTGAAGCAAATACGCATGACCCACAACAAATACGCATGCACCAGATTACAATGTTCAATTTCTATTGGTAGAGATGCCTAGACGGATCTAGCTGTTCCTTCTACCGCATTACCATGGGCGTGTGCGTGGAAAAATTTCGGTATATCTTTCCGTTAAGGGCTCCGTATTCTTGAAATAGTGGTTTTTACAAATACATGTAATTTTAGACATTTAAGAACTGAATAATATAGAGTTTAGCAAATAACAAGAATGTTATCTCATGTCACCTGCGAACATTCAAAGGTACCGAAGTAAAATCAATATATAACGTCAGAAAGCTATCAATCCAGACAATTTTTAGGTACTGAAATCTTTCAAAACACGATTTTTTTTATATTCAACTATAGATGTAAACATTGTTATAACATAAACTTACAGAGTTCCGCATATAAGATTGTTCACTTTTGTTTATAAGTATGTGAAAATAATTGTTAAAATGTGGGGTTAGAAGTTATTATATTATTTGAGGAGAGATTGAATAGTAAAAGTGAATAAACAAGAATGGATAATAATTTCTAATCTAACAAGTGAGACCAAAATATGAGTGTAAGTGATACAGTTGAAATATGTAGCTCATTAACAAGACTGTCTGTGAGTAGTGTATAAAGTGCAATACAGAATGAAAAAGAAGAATGTACAACTGCGAAACGGAAAATACTGGAAAATTACGGAAGGAAGAAGATAGAGGATGACGATACAAAATACGCGAACAATTCATGGATGCTTCAGAATTAAACTTTGCCTAGAATATCTAGAAGGGTGCTTTTGCGAACTATTCGTGACATAAATTTTCGTTATATAAAACTGAATAGAAAGAGTATGCAGATAGAATAAGAAGAAGAAATACTGATATGGCGAGGAAACTATTTAAGGTAAAGTTTGATATATTTCTATACTATATAGACGCTGAACAAGTACTGTCGTGGTTGTATGATAATGCACCCTCAATAGCTTTGTTCGTAGTACACTAGAATCTGCATCTGCATCTAAAACAAAGCATTTTCAACCTTATGTGGGCATTATAAAACTGACCCGATGATGTTAAATGAACTCCAAATTCGGATCCAACGACCTCAAAAATATAGAGTTCGAGCATTTTGCATATCTATCTTTATATTTGACTTTAGAATAATCTCGAAGCCAATCTGATAGAGTTAAATGAATCCCTGATTCCCCCAAAACCATAAATGTGTTATGGCCTAGTTCACTTACAACGATGGTCTGGTTCACTTGGATATCTATCTTTCGATTTGACCTTGAAATAACCTTGAAACGCCTGATGGGATTAAATGAATTCCGAGTTCAGATTAAGCGACTCCAAAAACATAAATGTACGATAGTCTGGTCTTCCTGAATATCTTTATTTCTCTTTGACCTTGGAAGTTTAAAAAGCGAAGAGTGATGAATCGTACATTTAAAAAGTAAATGGGTATATTACAGACCTTTTTGATATAAAATAACAAATTCACTGTGAAGTATATTATTTATTCATCCACATATTATTAAGTCTACGAGTAGCCACTGTTGAAAACATTATATTAATTGGAACAGCTAATAACAAAATCTCAACATTTAATAGATTTTATAAAAAATACTTCCATATATTGCGCCTTATAATATTCTTGATTTTTTTACATGGACTATCGTTTCTATAGGTCTATTAATTAAAATTAAATTCAATTTGGTAATGACCAGTCGGAGTAAAAATCGATAATATAATTAATTATCCTTCTCTACATCGCTCCCAGTCCCAAGTACTCCTGTTTTATACCACGTATTCGGACTTCCGATTCGTATAAATCTCGTTTTGCATATTGAAACACGGCGTGGTAGATTGGACGCCCTCGTGCATGCAAATGCAACACAATACTCGCGTGCCGCAGACTTCGATGTGTTTGCTATCGAAAAAACTCACTAAAGAATAATTACTTTTCGAAGGATGAAAGGCGTGTTGGTCGTAATATGTTAGAACCACACGAAAATGACTTCCTCCTTTTGCATAAGTGTTATTTTTGTAACTAATGACTTAAGCGAGAATTAAGAACCCATTTGTACGCCCCTGTGTGTTTTTTTAACTTTATAGGCACTGCTTTGGTTAAATCAGTATACTCATACTCGGGTGCCGAAATTTAGTGGTTTAGTGGTCTCATGTTTTTATGTTTTGCTTATTGCAGATTTACATTTCTATTTTCCTTTGTTTATTATACATCTACTTAATACATGTATATACAGGGTGAACCATAAATAAGTACAAATATTTAACCAGCAGTACGGTTCACTGTGTAGAACACATAATTAATAGTTTTTTTTTACAAAAAATCAGGAATAAACAAATTTTTCAATCGAAAACTTGTTGAGGACCGCTGATCTGACTTCCATAATCATATTTTTAAGAGTCATGAGAATTACACAGCGTTGCCAGTGTTACACTAATGTCTTCAATTAGGCTTCAACAATGTTAACTAGAATTTTTAGACACGTGAAAGAATTATTGAAATATGTTAATTTATGCAAATATTAACTGCCATCTCCTCCCCTTTGTCATTCCTATAACTCATCAATAAATTGAAAATATAAACCAGATTCGCTACCCACAATCATAGTTCAATTTAGAATTTGGTTATTATCCATTTTTACTACACTCCAACTGATTTATCATAACACGTGATCACTGTCATTGATTATCACTACTTAACAAATATGCTTTTAGTATGTCAACCTTTTCACTGTTTAAATAATGTGTCATATTTTATTTAATCACACTGTATTTCAGGAAAAATATTAATTAAATACACAAGACACTTAAGAGAAAAACACTGCCTAAATAAGTTTTATACGTTATTGCCAAACTTAGTTCGGTTTTAGAAGATGCAAAAGTGTCGCATATTAAATTTCAATTTACGTGTATTGAAATTATAAAATCCTTTTCCACAAATATTACATATGTTGTCTTTCCACTTGCCTTTGCCACAGCTTATTCCTTTGCTCTGGACCATACTAGTGCACCGGTATCAACATAACCTTTATCAATCCTAGAGGATGGGGCGGGGCAATTCGCCTACTGCTCGTGACACCTACCTGTTACCTGTGCCTACGACATCAATTTCTTTTTTGCATGCGATTGGCTGCTTTTAAATATTTTACTTTGCCTTCTCTTGATATTGAATAAATACATTAAGCTAGTTATTTCATGTTTTCTGTTTATTTTTAAAATCTGTTTCACCCACTATAAAACTACAAAGTACGAAATGGTTAGCACTGTCACATATTTTGAGGTTATGTAGCGAAAATTAATTCTAAGATGTTGTATGAAAATCATTCTTCATAAAATAATTTAAGGTGATAATCTTTTAGTGTACGGGGTGTTCCAAACTCGACGCCCAAATGATATTACGGGGTAATGAAAAATGTTACTGAAAATTATAAGAATGGAGTTCAAACGGCAATGATTGAGGTACATTTTGTACCAAAAATTAAAGTTTTAGATATTTCTAAAATTGTGTTTATGACGTCATAAAATATTTTTTTCCAGGAGCATACCTGTATTTTTCCATATTTAGAAAAAAAAATTTTTTTTTCGATAAACTTTTATTTTAAAAAAAATTCTCCATTAAAAAGTTTTAGATATATAACTACAATTATTATTATAACATATTTTCTAGATGCCGACGCCTAACTTCTTTTATAGTTGCGATCCTCAGCATGTTAGGAGTAAACTCTTCACAAGTATTTCGATTTTTTTGTCTTTTAAATGTTCTACATTGCGTGAAACACTTTTATAGACTTTATTCTTCAGGAAACCCCATAAAAAAAGTCCAAAGGGGTCATGTCAGGAGATTTTCCTGCCCATTTTATGGGTACATTTATTCCAACCCATTGTTCCCCGAACACAGTATTTAAATAATCCTGCATAATAAACGCTTTACTGGGTGGGGTTCCATTATGCTGGAACCACAAACCCCTTTGCAGCTGCAAAGGGATGTTTTCGGGTAGTTCTTCTTGAAAGAAACGCAAGTATTCTATACTATTCAACACACCGTCCTATGAGATGACATCCAATGACACCACACCACATATTTACACCAAAATGTCCTTGATTTTGTATAGGGTTAACAAAGTGTGGATTCTCAATGGACCAATAATGTTCATTTATTTTTATTTGATAAGCCATTGTAGGCTTCCGTGGCTGTCGTTAATGGTCAGGTGATTTCCGAGCTGGTTGCCACGTTGTCGGTTTAGAACTCTTGACGTTTCGAGAGACATATCGCTCTCTTCTTCAGAAGTTATTCTGAAACTGGAGATCTACTGGTCGTCGCACCATTTATATCAGCGGTGGTCACTGATCCATGATGTTCCGGTGGATTGCTTTCACGGATGAATCGTTTCCAGATACCGGGCAGATCCACGCCACCGACCCTGTTGAAATTGTTCGGATTTTTATGAATTTCTATAGCTTCTCTGTCCCGTGTCCGCCCAATGCTCTGCTACTGTCGATTGTTATTTTTGAAGTGACTCTTGTGTTCCTTTAACCTTGTGTTGATGTTCCTTCCTGTCTGTCCTATATAAACCTTTCCACAGGAGCAGGGGATGCTGTACACACCGGGGCCCTGGAGATGGTCGTTGTTGCAGGTCTTCGGAAAAGCTGCCGCCACCTTTTTCACAGTGCTAAATACTGTCCACGTAAGGTAGGTATGTCGTCGCTAGGTACTCAATTTTTTCCTTGGGCGTATGTCTCCTCCTGTTAGCTCGTTCAATATTTTTTTTTCGTGTAGCCATTTCCTCTCAGGGCCATGCGTAGGTGTTCCAGTTCCTCCTCCAAGTGTCTGGGTTCACTAATAATCCGGGCTCGATGAATCAAGGTATCTATGATACCCTGTTTCTGAGCTGGATGGTGATGGGACTCAGCATTTAAATATCTGTCAGTGTGAGTTGGCTTTCTATATACTCGATGTCCTAAAGTTCCACCTAGTTTTCTCTCAACCAACACATCCAAGAAGGAGAGAGCGGCATTTTTCTCTACTTCCATAGTGAACTGTATATCTGGATGTATTCCATTGATGTGATCCAAGAAGATGCGACGACCAGTAGATCTCCAGTTTCAGAGTAACTTCTGAAGAAGAGAGCGAAACGTCAAGAGTTCTAAACCGATGACGTGGCAACCAGCCCGGAAATCACCTGACCGACCGTCGATCAGTAATTTCAGCAACTCAATCTTCTTTCTATATAAATTTCAGATAAATATTCCAAGTTATGTATTTTAAAATCATGGTAACCATTAAATTTTAATATCCGATAATCCAGGAGTATATTTAAAAGTTTATGAGATAAATAATTTATATGATTCTGAACTAGGTATATAAATACATATTTGGCTTGAGGCTTATACATAAAAAGAGAACGTTACATAGAGCGATCTCATTAATATCATCATTAGGAATTAATGCGGAATCATCCCCTATGATCTCAATTTGCATCAGGAAAAGTGTCATGTTTTATAGAAGGCTCGTTTGCTCTTTGGATTCTACAAGAAATATTTGAAACTCAACTTCAATAAGAGGATCAACCTTGCAAAATTCATGAAATACAGTTTTACTGAACTGAACTAATTATAAATTCATTGCTACTTAACTATTCTGTTTCGTCCATTATGTATTTACCAATCAACCACTATCGACCATATCGATAGTTACATGTGTGTTCCGATGCGATCGAGAGTATCTACCACTGTTACAAAATTTACGAATGTGGTAACATTACATTTGATTACAGACGATTATTACGATAAAGTTCCATGTTTCCAGAGCCTCGCAAAAATCATACAGGAGTCTTGCAAAATTGCGAGACAAGAAATTAGCAAGACAAGACATGATTTTGCAAGATCGAGCAAAAAAAAAACCTTTTTTAAATTTTGGAAGATTTCTTATCTCAACCAATACTAATCGAATGTTACATTGCTTGGGATGTCCAGGATAACGCCTGCTCTTATAGTATTAATGTTAGGTACGAAAGCGTCTATTTAGGAGGAAGAAGAAGTAAACCTCAACTTTATTTTATTCTTTATAGTTTTAATTCCACGGCATAAAAATAAATCTCAGCTGTTTTATTGTTTAACAAAGATGTACTAGGCGTCGTCGAAGAGTGTTTATTATTTGCTATCCCTTCAGGTAGGTACCTTTCTTCCTGGATCGGTTGCTGGGTCAATTCCTTCCTTCCTTCGTGGAACTAAGCACTTTGAGCATTACTACCAATCGCCTGCTATTCGATGTTCGATGTACATACCAGTACGATAGCTGCTTCCTGGAATGATTCTCATCACAGGCTAGTTACCTTAGAGTTTTGAATATTCCAGCATTTTAAGATCTATGAAGTAGTATTGTAATTGACATCAGCACCCACTGAGACTCTTTGTTGATTAAGCATTTGATTCAAAACAACTCGGACAACCTACATTACGAAATTAGGCTTTTTGGGAGATACTGACTCTAGTGAGCATGAAATGCATGTACCAGCGATCGCACTGTTTATGCTAAATTACTTATACAGGGTGTTTTTAAATGAAGTAGCAAAAATAAGACCATACAGGGTGTTAAAGTTAAAATTTTATTTTCGATATTTATAGATAACTAAAATCGAAAATAATTATTTCGTAATTTGTAAAAATCAGGGATTTTTGCGGGCGAGAAATTCAAATTTGTTTCTAATTTTGACGTCACTAGTAGAGGGTGCCACTTATAGCACATCATGTTTCTTTTAAATGGCAAAAGTTTCTTGCTGCAACAACTTTAAACCAAAAATATCTGAATTTCTTAGAAATAATTGTATCCGGTGATCCAGAAATTGTACCCCTACTTATTAGATAGAAATGTGCTTCATGGACGACGATGCTCCTCATCATTTTACAATAAATGGGTTATCTGCATAATAATATTTTTTGCGACTAAATGGTATAGTTATAAAAATTTTGCTAGACAGAATTTTTTTAAAAAAGTGTTCGCATTTACCAGAAAAGAAATTGTGATAATCAGATGCTTAATATAAAAAAAATATTAATATTTTTTTAACTGAGGTGTCCAGTTTAAGACATTTGTGTAAGCTGTACATTAATTATATAAAAAAGCCTTTTACCGATAACATTTCCGTTTTGTGACCGACTATTTAAATTTTTTCAAAAACTTTGGCGCTCCCTAACACAATGACGGTGGATTTTTGCAAATTAGCATAAATGGTCGTACTATCACCTTAAAAATCTGTATAACACTGTCATTTAGGTTTCCGTTTTAACGCAAAAACTTCGGACCCGTCAATTTTTGTTTTGAGGCTGAGGAACATTATGTTATAAATATAATCATGTCCTCACAGCGTCTAGCCTGAGAACAACAATAGAAACACACAAATACGGAATTCCAGGAGGGTTATTGCCCCGATCAGCATTGACCCCACTGTCGGGTTAGACAGACTTAAACAGCTATGGTTATTCGTCAGATACCTCTTCTAGGCATACTGATGAGGGCTAATAAGCTCGAAACCGATATATCTGACGGCTGTTTGGTATAGGTTATCTAGGTGTAATTCAATGCTGGTCGGGGCATTAGCCCGCATAGTTGTTTCCTGGAATTCCATGTTTGCAAAATATTGTTATCGCGATAGAGGCCGCTAGCTTTCAATGGTTTCTATTGCAACGTAGAACGCTTTTTGGGTGTCCGGCATGGAATAGCAAATGGCCGCTAAATGTAGCTTGTCTACAACGCATAATGAAAAGTCAATTATTCCCAGGTTGAAATAAAGCAGTGCACATTAATTATGTAACTGATGGTGCAAGTTGCTAAGTCACGACACATCTAGTTGACTTAATCTCGTTTACTGATCAATTTCACACGTATGTAATTTAATATTTTTTTTAGCAATAAACATGACGAAAAATGAAAATTGTAAAGTTTGTTATATGATACGGAGGCAAAATATTTGACGCTGCGCTGCCTGTTGTCTATTGTTTTCATTTCCGTTACATTATTAGGTACCTATATCATTATGAAACAAAGGTCAGATTTGTGACATTTATCAACTGCCCTAGACTCCAACGATATTGAACAATACAATATCAGTAAAATGTTCCAGTTATTAGCCATAATAAGTATTAAATTACAATTTTTAACGTTATAGTTACGTCTTATTTTCAGAACTGCTGGCAAATGCATCCAGTGGCGGATCTAATAAACAACAAAATAATAATATATTCTCTGAAGCTATTTATTTGTGGCATAATTTTAGTTTTTCTTTGTTAAATTTGTATTTTTATTGACAGTAACATTGACATTAAGCACAGCGTGCAAAACATTTTTGTTGGATTCTGTTCAAAAATAACCTAACCTATCTTTGATCTATAAAACTCATCACAATTGACAGCTTTTTGATGTAAGTGTTGGAAATTAGTACAAACTTTTATCAGTATCAACAACTGTTTATCCAATATCCCCAATTTTACTCCTTCCTTTAAGAAGCTGTAACGTTTTAGAGGAGGTTTTAAGTAAAATATATATATCAAAGACCCTTTCCTTGAACCTTCTATAAAATTTGTAAATAATTTTTTTGTATACACTTATGCAACACCCTGTAGACTTAAATGTCGAATTGGTCAAATGATTGCTAAAATAGATTCGGTTTTCAGAACTAACTTTTAATAAAAAATTATAAAGATTTATTTGGAGTTTCAAGCACCACCCTACCTACCTACCTCCCCTTAAGTGATTCCTAGATACGGCAATAAAGTTTAATGACATTATAATTATTTTACCTCTAAAATTTATATTTAATTTTGATGGACTATAGATTAACTACTTAAAAGTTTGTGCAAAGGATTAGACTGAAATAATAATATTAGTACAACATATTCATTAATAAACTAACCATAACGGGCGTCATAGGCGCCGGGCAAGGGGCGCTTGCCTCTCCAGCAAATCTGGAGGGAGGCAGAACCCTCAGCGTTTTTTTACTAAAGTCGTATAAGAAGTATTTACTACTTATTATTAGCTAAAATAATAACATTGTTGAGAAATTGCCATAAACGCCGGTCCCAAGGTTACTATAATACAAATAATAGTGATGATTTTTGCTATTTGTTGTTTTGTTATATATTTCATATTTTAATGAGTAAGAGTTTATTTTACGCTTTGGGTAAAATAACCTATAAATCGATAGTATAGTATGTATTTTAGAATGGAGACGTCTATTACCCTGGAAAGCCAACTTTAGTGGTCTTGCTAATTTGTACAACCAGTTTAAATTTTGTAGCTTGTGCTAGTAGACTATAGAATAGCTCGGCAACTACCTAACTAGGAAAATGGACTTTTAAAACAAGCGAATTATTTTATAACTATTGAATAACATTGTTTAATAAACAATTTGATTTTATAGAACCAATAATTGTCATCATTTTGTTCCTGAAGGAAGTAATTGTGGAAAATTGTTTTATAATAGTTTTTATAAAGTTCTTTAATTTTTTTTTATAATGCGTTATACAACATTAAAAAAGTATATTAATAAGGATTGTAAACATATTGTGTAAAGTCGTATATTTGGGCAAATGAATTTTAATTATAACTTTATAAAATAGCTGTATTAACGTGTTTTATTAAGGATACATAAGGAAATTAATAAAATTATTTTATTAGCCTATTAGAAACGCTTTTATTTATAAAAAAAGTTTTATAGTTGTGTTTAATCTATAAAAATATTCCCTGTTTTATAAATTTGTTGTAAAACAAAAATTGTGACTTGAGAAAACAAAATTATTGTATATTCCACGTAATAAAGTTCTAAACCTAACCTTAATTTTAGTATAATGTGTGGAATAAAATCGTTTTATTGTAAGTGACCATGTCTAAATGAATATTTGTTGCATCAGCGACTGTCGCCATTATGTAAAAATAGTTGAAGGTCTATATCTAAAACATGATTTTACTGTCTTTGAAAGCATAATTTGACAATATTGACCATTTACACAAATGATCGCCATTGAGTTTAGGCTACACTCTTTTTAAATATAAGCACAAATAATTATGAATCTGCATTATACATCAATCTTAAAATGATTTGGTTTTAATATTCTTCACTAAAAAATATAATGTTTCTTTAAATAATACCAAAATACAGACCGCAAAACGTGTTTATATTTGTTGTATAAAATTGTTTCGAAATTGTATATATTTTTTATAGAACTGTTATATTACCAAAGTGTTTTACAAAAGTGGGCCCTTTTCGATTCTATAAGTATCGTATAATGGCATTTAACGTTATATGAATTTGAAGCGCCTATAAAATTTATTTTATAGCTATTTATAATACAATCTTTAATAAATTTATTTTGCTAGTTGGGTAAGAATGATAGCAAAGCAATTTTTTGCGTCGTATTTAGTTGTTCTTCGAGTACTTTCAGAAAATGTATAGTTTTTTCAAAAATAAAAGATTTGGTCATTGCTTGTCTAAACAGGAAAATTTTGAAAATTTTGCTGTGATTTTGTTGCAAATTATGTACCACCAAATTTAGTAGGTTGTGCCGTTTTCGAGAAAAATTGTGGTTGCTAGCGTAATATTGTGCTAGCATATCATCAAATTGTTCCGCAAGATAGAAAAAATAACAAATTTAATGTCTTAGATTTCTTGTTTCCAAATTCAGTTTAATGATAATGACTATTTGATTTTTCATTTTTAGATGAGCGGAATGTAGCAAGAAATTTTTAACAGACTGTATTTTTGAAAAAAAATCTATAGGTGCTGGAGAGATTCGTTGAACAACAAAATATGGTGCAAAAATCGGTTTAGGTACTATCGTTCTTAGTTGCCGAGCAATTCAGTGGTCTTCTAGCGTAAGATTACTCAACAGCTACCATTTTTCTCGAAAACGGCACAAGTTACAAAATCACGTCACCAACATCTGCAAGCTATTTTCAAGCTACGGCGCCTATGATAGTCGCACACAATATGAATGATATTTATAAGCAAGTAATTACAACATTGTTTTGTAATACTACAAACTCACGACAACAACGTTATCGTGTCGGTTCCGCTTCTGTTTTGGTTTGTATTTGTTTTTCTCGACAAACAGTAAATTTGGGGAAATACGTTTCCGGTAAAAATCGGATTAATTCGAATAGGTAGGGGCTATCAAATTAAAACTGTATAAGCTAATAGTAAAAATAATTCGACTTTGTATCTAAATATATTTTATGTGTGAATAACAGCGATAAACAATAATAAATCAGCACTTCCCGGCACAATCTAAATGAGCAGCGAGAACGCTATCGATCGTTGTACGGCTATGTTGCCATATCGTAAATTTAAGACTTCAGATAAGGATATTCTCTGAGCTATCGCCCAATTCAGATGTTTATATTGATTAACGCACGATTTTCAAAAGTAGATGAAGTAAAGTAACTAATGTTTGTTTATAATTATTAATATCACTTGTAAATATTAACTAAAACATTTTTTAAAATTTCATTTATGTAGATGCTTTTGCATTAAAAATGACTTTCTTAAAACAGTTTTTGGAGTTCTGAGTAGAAATTTCATTAAATCTCTGTTGGTGAGTGATCCAACTAGGAATTAATGTTCCTAGTTATGCAGATTTCACATATGCATACAATAGGATTTCAAAAGAAATCGCAAAGTTCATTGTAATGAGTGCCATTATTATTGCAAATGATTATACCTAGCTATGTATTTTTTGATCCCAAAATATATTTATAGGTAAATATTTATGAACAGAGACATTTCCTCTTCATATAAATTTAATTTACCGACACTGAGACTGTTTCTGAGTTATTTTACTTTGTGTTGTCTATGATCGCATAGCAGTATAGATACGGCCCTGTAACTGTCTGTTATTTGAATGAATTACATGATAAAGGAATCTGAGAAATATTTAAAAAGGCATTCCAGCTTTTACATCGAGAAATTTTCAAAATAAATCCGGCAACACTGCCGACTACTTAACAAATGCGAATGTAACCTTGCTGAATAAAACAGAACTGAACAGGAACAGCTGTTCTCTGTCCGCTGTCAGAAAATGTAGTCAAGCATGTTGACGTAGGTGTTTAGT
This sequence comes from Monochamus alternatus, assembly GCA_037114965.1. Taxonomy (NCBI): domain Eukaryota; kingdom Metazoa; phylum Arthropoda; class Insecta; order Coleoptera; family Cerambycidae; genus Monochamus; species Monochamus alternatus. The sequence goes on from CM073426.1 coordinate 115,639,037, forward strand.
GCCGTTTCAAAAATTACCTACAAAGGTTCAGGTAAAGTACACATATATTATTAATTAATATGAAACAAAGTGCGACGAAAATTCTGAAATATGTGAACGATTTCCTGTTAGTGGGTCATACGGTTATAATACTTCTGATGCGTAAATATTTAGTTGTTGGTTTTTCCCAGAATTATATATCTCTTTGTATGTAAGTACCTATCTACATAAAATTCATGACGCAACATAAATAAAAAATGATGAATTCATACGACTGATGTTACGATTTGAATTTAAATTCTCGCAATTCCTATAACGCACAAAGTCTTTGTAAAATTTCGAATTTATTTAAAAACGCGCCCGGTTTGGGAATAATTCAGTGGCGTGGAGATTTTAATATTTACAGCGAGATTTTGAATTATACTATATAAAATATGCTTTTTAACGATTAAGCCAAAATAGGTACCTAGTTTTAATATTTAAGTTAACTTATAATGCTTCAAGTGTGAAAAAAAACCCGTTTCAAATTTATTATGTTCTGAGTTTGTATTCATAGCACACAGTTTTATTATTTATTTTTAGCTATAGTATTCCTAGAAAATTGATAATGTACAAGGTAATTTCCGAGAATAGCAAATTTTATGGCAATCGAAAGCACGTTGCTTGATAACACTTGTTACCAAGCACTGTACTTGAGAAATTTGACATAATATGAGGTATTTGTCATTGTCAAAGGGATATGCAATCGGAACATTTTTTGACAAAAAAAAATCTAATAAGTCGTAACACAACAAAAGAACTATTATTTATTAAATGTACTGTTGGTAAAGGTACAGTTATTAAAATTTAACGTAACATTAAATTGGCTATTTTTTTTGTACTATACAAGATCTATTACCTCGTATAGTAAGGTGTTCTTGTAAGTAAGGTAAGGCGTAAGTAAGGTTTTATAGAATTTGGATTGTTATCACCAGTAATTTTCAACCATGGTTGTTCTTGCACACCATTTTTTGCTAATTCATTAACAGCAGATGACCTGTTCGAATGGTTTATTATCTTTTTGTTCTTTACATTCAAGGTAATAGCCTCAGCAGACGATTTAGTCCATCTATTAATAGTATATTTTCCAACAAGGTTTCCGATTTCCAGTGTCGACTGGGTGTAATGAACAGCCGTGGTGAAGTAATGTTTGCCTCGTTTTAATATCAGTTTATAAAAATTGCGTACGGGGTAGATTTTACTGTCACCATTGGCAATCAACATTTACTATTTGTACAACTTTTTGAACCACCTTGGCAAGTTTTACTAAACACCGGATTATATTCAATACCATGTATTGGAGAATTTTTCTCGACTTGAAAAAAATCTAAGAAACAAGCAACTGCCTTGCCTCCTCTCCATGCTAATTTTACAGCAGCAATATGATAGAATTTACGCATAAGACCTTCAGGAGTATTTTCATCCTAGAACAATATTATTTGGTTTACTTCTTACAAAATTAACGAAACTGGATTGATGGAAACATGGATGTGTCTGTAGTTTCTTCCTGGTTAAATCACGGGCATCTCGTGTATGTTTAAATGCTATGCTGTTAATCATAATCTTATAGTCACTAAAGTATTTCTCCTGAAAACATTTGCACGAAACGTCTTTACTTTGCTTCTTTGGATTTTGTCCCATCTTTCTTCCTCATATTGACCGCCCAATCTTTTAGTATCAATGCTAGTTTTTAACGCTTCTATGCTCATTTAACTCTTATTTTCGTTCACAGTAAAATTCCATAAATATTCCCCACGTCTATTTGTGATCGTTTGGGGGTATTTTTTGAATTGTTTTATTTAAGTAGCGTGTTAATAGATTGAAAATTCGCATTCGCAAAACGTGCCACTTTGAAATTTGAAGCTCTCAAACTTAAACAATCTTGGTGTCATAGTGATCTCTGAATGCTGTTATCAGTTAAAGGATTGGGTGATTTGTATCATATGATAAAAAGTAACGAAACTTAAATGGCTATCAATAATTTTACATAATAACAAATCTGTCCATAGACAAGGAAATAGTTTCCTTGTTTATAAATAAATCTATCACACTGAATTAGTATTGATGAAGGATCAAAAAACAATAAGTTTTCTTTTTATAAATGAAAATAAATTTTTAAATTATTTATTTTACATTTTGGCCAAAAAAACTTCGGATGGTCACTTTAGAAAATAATCTACCTATAGGATAAAAAGTAGTATCCGCACACTAATTTGAAATATGAAAGTCGTTTTGACTAATTGGTCATTTCTATTTAGAGATTTAGCTATTGGCGATTTAAGGATTACGCCCTTGTGCGGCAGAAAATTAAGCTATAGATATCTAGAAAATATCTTTGTTTTGTAATGTAATTAATCTTCTGTGTTATTCGCTTATTCTTTTTTACGGAAGACGAAAAATAGCAGACTAGAGCAGCGGGCTAAAATTAATTTGAATTGCCAATAGCTAAACAATGTTTTGTTTGAGGGGCTTATGAAAACCGACCGTCAAATAGGCCTAATTTTCAAGCCATATTCATTTTTTTTCTATTTTATTGCAGAACAATTCGCCTGATAAAACAAGCATGAAAATAGTAGCAACGACGTTCAACAAACAAGGAACATTTATAATCCTCACCTATGCTTTTCAATCGAAGCCTAGCTAGATTAACGAGAATAATAAAAAGAAAGTTTCGAAAACTGAAAATGGAAGCTAGCAGTCACCTGATAAGCGACGAGTACACGGAAGTGTACAGTCGCCTACCCTTCAGACTACATCTGGCTTACGGCGTAGGGCACGTCTTGAATGACGTTTGCGCTTCTATGTGGTTCACGTACTTGCTGGTCTTCTTCCATCTGGTGTTGGAGTTCAGCAACTGGGAGACAGGACTTATGCTTTTGATAGGGCAAGTGGCGGACGCCATGGCTACGCCCTTCGTAGGCTACCATTCCGATCAGTCCGATAACTTCTGGTTCTGCCGATACGGTAGGCGAAAGATGTGGCACTTGCTGGGAACCGTTTGCGTTCTGGGAGCGTTCCCCTTCATATTTTCTCCTTGCATGGGTTGCACCGAAAGCCACAAGTCAGCCCAAATATTCTACTATTGTATATTTATAATCATTTTTCAATTTGGTTGGGCCTCGGTGCAGATCTCGCACCTCTCCCTTATACCAGAACTAACCCCCAACGAACATGACCGCACCAAACTCACTGCCGTCCGGTACTGCTTCACTGTGATATCAAACCTCTTAGTCTACGTGATAACATGGATGGTCCTACATCTAGACAACGGAGAAAACTCCAAAATCGGGCCCAAAGATGGACCCAAATTCCAGCACGTGGTGTGGTCCGTTCTAGCACTAGGTATAGTATGTTCCTTGATATTCCACATGTTCGTCAAAGAGGCGGACAACGAAACCAGTCAGAACGTGAGGGGTGGCCAACTGAGGATTAGCATGCGAGAGTTGTTCACCTCCTTCAAAGTTTACCAAGTAGCGATCGTCTACATGGCTTCCAGGTTATTTGTGAATCTGACTCAAGTTTTCATACCTTTGTATCTTCACGAAACTCTCAATATGGCTGCCAGCTCTCTAGCTTTGGTCCCTCTGACGATGTACGTGGGTAGCTTCGTCACATCTACCTCTATAGAAAGGATAAACCGATTTTGTGGTAGAAAAATAACGTATACGTTCGGAGCCGTCCTAGGCATCGCAGGATGTATCTGGATAAAATTTGGGGAAGGTAACGAATATGTAGCATCCTACATCTACATAGTAGCTTGTCTCTTGGGATCCGGAGGGTCAATCATCCTCGTGTCCAGCCTGGGGATAACGACCGATTTAATTGGTGAAAAAACCGATAGCGGAGCTTTTATATACGGTCTGATGAGTTTCACAGACAAGATGGCGAACGGGGTAGCCGTCGTAATTATACAGTATCTGCATAAGGACGCCTCGAACACGACTTACTATAGAGATGTGTTGACAAACGTATGTGGGGGATCTGCTTTGCTAGGGGCCGTCACTGTGATATTTCTATTTAACAGAGTTAGGACGCGCAATCTGCTCTACGAAAATGTTCCTCACTACAATTCTATCAATTAACGTATTGTTTCGTAAAACTAGCCAATTTTTTACACCATAACTCGCTGTAAGATAATTCATTGTGATTTATTTAAACATCTCTTTTAACTATTTAACTGTTTTGTATAATTAATTTACATATATGTATATTTTGATATTTCTGTGTTTTGTCCTTTATTTATTCAAAAAAGTTGTATTATCCGCCAAATTCTGTATATATTTATATTATTATTAAATAAAATATACTGTATATACCGTGTAACTATTATATGGATTTATTTTTCAGATTTTAACATTTTGATAAATTTATTGCTGACTTTGACATTCATTTTCTTCCCATTTCTTATAAAGATACGTATAATATAAAAAAAAAATGTGATATGCAAACACTGCTAATAATGAAATACTTATAGGGTGTTTCAAAAGAGATGGTAATATTTCAAGGACCGATAGAACATTGAAAAATAAATGGGGCTTGCTTAATAAACGTATGTCCTAGAGTCATTTTTGAGATACAAGATGTGTAATATAATTTTAGAAATTCAAATTTGGGATGTATTTTTTTTTAAAAGAATCACATATTTGATCTAAATTTTACAGATACGTTTTTGTTGTTGCTGAACACGCTGGTGTTATTATTATTTTTTTTTGTACAAAGTAGAGGGCACTAGTTGCTTGTATTTTCGCCAACATTTTATTCTCTAAACTTTTTTAAGTTGGGTTTTTCCAACATCCTGTATATTTAATCAAAACTGTACAATTTTACCTTCAATCTATACATATTACACTTCCCTATACCTACTTCATTTTTCTCTTATTGACGGTTTTTGTAAAAAGTAATTAAAATGATCCAATTTCTTGTGAGGATGACTGTGAAATTGCTAGCAAATTTAAAAACAACACAATCAATGTATGTCGATTAAAAGCCATCATTTGCTTGATTGTTTTACACGGTGTTCCATTTAGAAAAACCAAGTTTTAGCGGTTCGAAGTTAAGCAAATTCGATTCGCAAAATTAAACAGTTTTTAAATATCTGTAACAAATGATAGGCATCCCCCTACCTATCTTTTAAATGTGAACACAGGTAATTTTGAATTAGGCTATCGAAAATTAACTTTTTTGATAGAATTGAAATATCTGGAAGACCATTAGAGATAAATATAAGGAAGCTTGATAAAAGTCCCCCTGACATTATATACGCATAAAATTCAAATATACCAGGTGTTCCATTTAAAATAAGCAAGTACATAGCGACATTTATTATAACGCCGTATAAGGTCACCGCAAAATTATCAAATTTGTGATACAGAAATCTCGAAAAATAAAAACACGTACTTAGAACAAAAGTAATATCAAAAATCAATTTTTGGATGTTTTGGTTATCCACCTTTACTGTTTAAATTTAAATCAAGTAAAATAATAACTTCTAGAAAGCGTTTGTAAGACAGACATTATTTTGCCATTCCAACCCCACATTTTAACAATTATTTTCACATACTTATAAACAAAAATGAGCAATGTTATATGTAAAACTGTAAGTAACAATATTTACATCTACCTTTTACCAAAATGCATATTTTCAAAGATTTCTGCACCTAAACTATCGTTAGTTAGACCTTTGAACATTCGCAGGTAGCATGAGATAATATTTCTGTTATTTGCTAACCTCTATATTATTTAGTTCTTAAATGTTTAACATTATTAATATTTGTAGAAAACACTATTTCAAAAATACAGCGACAGCCTAAAGACAGCCTGTACAGTAACCAACGCAGTCTTTAGATCTGATACACTTGATTTTATTTATGTGAATCGACCAAGCAATATGATACACACAACATCAAAAAAAAAAAGTCTTGGACCCTCTGGATATAAAATGATTCGATTAAACCTAGTGGTTTTTCTTAATGTGGTAAAAAAGTAGATGTGCTTAGAGAACAATAAAAAATTTCAGGCCATGAACCAATGTTTTTACAAATCTGGTCAGTTTGTCACTTTATTCAGTCAAGTGTTCCTTTGAATTTTTGTACATTATAATACCAGGACGTAAAATTTCTGCGTTTACCCGAGCAAGAATGACTGCTTTACATGATGCAGGACATTCTAATCATCAGATATCGTACGAATAGTACACATATATGAAGAATTTGCTACAGTGGAAAACAGACCACGTAGTGAACGTCTTCGAGTATCTAATGAAATGGAGGATCGGTATTTGGTACAATATGCCCGTAGACACGGCACATCTTCACCTTCAGCTCTCAGGGCCCACTTTCAATGTACGTTTCGCCGTGCTATATCGACACCTACTATTCGAAGACGACTCCACAACGCAAATTTACGTGCTAGAAGACCATTACGAGTCCACTCTCTACTTCCAAGGCATCGTGCTGCCCGTCTCCAGTGGGCGCGAGAGCATAGTGTTTGGCTTTTACTCCAGTAGCATTGGGTTTTATTTACAGACGAAACCAGAATTGGGCTGGTTACTGATGACAATCGACAAAGAGTCTGGAGAGAACCAGGTCGTCAACAACGACTTCATTTTCTCCGTGAAGTTGCTCCGTACGAAGGGGGTACAGTAATGTTTTGGGGTGGAATAATGTTCAACTGACGCATCCCAGTCAAATTTACATCGAACAAGTTATTACGCCCATTATCTACCCCCTACGTAATGAATTAGGTGAAAATGTTGTGTCTATGAACGACAACGCTCGACCAGATCGCTCAAGAAGGGTTCAAGAGACACTCGAAGCAGGACATATCAAAAGATTAAATTGGCCAGCCAACTCTCCTGAGATGAATCCTATTGAAAACGTGGGATTTCGTTGCTAGAGCCATTCATAATCATATTCCTCCACCTCAGACTGCAGATGATTTAGTCGTGGCGGCAGAAGAGGAATGGAACAATATTCTGCAAGAGATCGTTAACCGCTTGATTACCTCAATGCGCAGATGTGTCAATATGCTATTGGAACGTGGTGAAGGTCATACCGACTATTAGTTAAGTAGAGAACTTGCTTTGTTACTTCTTTTTGATAATAAGTTTTGTCAAAAATGTCACATATTTGCTGGTTTTTAATTTTGTATGTAGGTACTCAGTTTATCGAACATATTCTTTTCACAAAAAAAAGATTAAGAAAACAATATATTTTCATAAATATATCTGATGTTTCTGACAAAAAGATTTTTTTAACAAGAATGAGGGGGGTCCAAGACTTTTGGCGTTGTGTGTATTTTAGTTTTACAATCATGTTTGTTCCGCAAGTCATTTGTTATTCAACAACATAATTGCTGAACATTTGTTTCTAAAATAACACATTTTTCATCAAAAACTAATTATCGGATCCAAAAGATTAATAAAAACGCGTTATTTTTGTTTGAATACAACGTTAATTGATAGTTTATTTGTATTCTAAAGATATATCCGGAAATATGGAACTGATATCATCTTAATTTGAGGCTAAACATCCTCTGGCAAACTTGCAAACAAAACTTTTCCGGGAATCGATATTAGGTACTTTAAGCCGAATCTCAAATATCACTTTTACATTTGAACAATATATATACAATCTGTCCCACTTTTCATGGAGCCACCCTGGTATCTCGCTCACCTGATATCCGAATACTTTGAAACTGGTGGTGAATATATACATATAAAGTAAGTCTTTGGACGTAGCCATATTTGATTATAATCAGAGGCGTTCGATTCTAAGATGGAGAAAGAGGGTCGATTTTTCAAAAAAAAAAAAGTTTTAGCGATTTTTTTAGAAGAAAACTAGTAAGATATTCTTAATCAGCACCTTTAGAAACCCCCTTGTACAAGATTACATCATTGTGGGTTCAAAGGTGTTTGAGATATGGGCCGACGAAAAACAATTTTTTTCAACTTGTTCCGATAGTCAGATGGATACATTAAGATGCAAAAAAGTTCTCTCATTTAAAAGAAACATGATGTGCCACAAGTGGCGCCCTTTATTAGTGACGTCAAAATTAGAAACATATTTGAATTTCTCGAACGCAAAAACACCCGATTTACAAATTTTATGTAAATATTTGGATTTCTTAAGAAGTTATTTACAAATATCGAAAATAAAATTTTAAATTTAACACCCTGTATCTCCGTTAATATTGAGTTTTCGAAAAATTGTTATAAGACTTTGTGACCCTAATTTTTTAGGAATTACCTCCTGAAATCAACGCATAATTTCCGGACACCCTATATAGTAGGCGAGATAAATTCAATTTCACATATTTAAATAATTTCTATAGTTTGATAGTAAGTAGAAAGTTTACGTATAAATAAAAGGCTCAAACCGATTATCAAAATAACTCCTAAGATATTGTCAAAGAAATTCATTTATAAAATACCTACTTGTCAAAAAAAAAATAGAATGATCACTATTGAGCACTGCGCTCAAGAATTTTGAAATTACACATGGACGACGATCATAACGCTTATAAGTATAGGTCTATTCCTTTACACAGAAAGTGTAGTACCAGCTGCTCTGAATAGCCAGAAAACGTTCCTTTGCAAGAGAGTATTGTATTTTATACCACACTTTTTTATTCCATTGCCCCAGTGTTAGTTACACTAGTGTAATTTATCTACACCCAGGCCGAGCAAGAGTGGAATACACTGGACATGCGCAGTCAGCAGCCTGCATAATCTTTAACAAATCTTTGAAAGTTTTTTTGAATATTTCACAATTCTTGTAAGAACCAAATATTCAAATAAAGTTTTATGTATCCTAAAGAATTTTAAAAACTCTTCTATCTCTCTTCTCTCTCTATCAGAATATTTAGGTACAATTTCTTCTACATATTGTTTAATTGAATTTCGTTTTTATCTTTTAAATAAATAACTAATTAATGTTTCTACAATCACCACTATTACTCGAGCTAGCCGAGCTTGAATGAAGATCTACTAACCTATTGTATAAAAAGTCATCATCACAAAAAACATCTCTGACGTCCCTAATTAATAATTAGTTACGAAAAATTTTTCAAATTTAGAATATATCCTAATCTTATTACTGCACACGCATGGTTGTTCTCTGGCTACACCATCTGATATTTCGTTATTCCTTTGGTTCTAGCACCACTTCTGCAGTGCGCTGAACAGCTGATTTTCAACGTAGTGTAATTTACACTACACTGAAAACCAAAGGAAAGAACCTTATATTCGGAGGATCGGAGACCTAGATGATGTAACGGAGGCGAAAAACAGATTCTTTTTACTAGCGCTCGCGTTCGTAGTAACAGAGGTTTAACTACAAAATGATCTATTCAGAGGTGACCATGCAATCGAAATATAACAAAATAATTCAAAGGCAATATAAATAGCTTCTTACCATATAGTTCACTCCAAATCCAAAATAATAATTTATTTGCCAGTATCCTTGTTTGTATACAGGGGTTTTCAACGAAATGTGGCCACCCTTAGTATCTTTTAAAGCAGCAGCAAAGATAACAAAAGGAACATATTTTTAAATAAAATCCGAATTTCTGCCAACAACCCCTTAGCCGTCACAGCCACCCCTCTAAATTTTCAAATGGCACCATACCATATGTAGCACATCGTTGCAAAAGTTATTTCATAAGGAATGTATTGTAATATTTATTTTGTATATTCGCATGAAATTGAAAAAAAAAAATAAAAAACAGAATATATCAAATAAAACTAAAAACAAAAAAATATTGCACGAAAAAACAGTAAAAATATACAACCATGAGATTTTAAATTATACAGGGTGTTCCAGAATGATGGTCAAATATTTTACCAGTGTGTTCCACAAGTCATTTCACGGGGGGATCTTTATATAAAATTTTTCAATTTGGGTCCTCCCTGTTGAGATATTCGAGTCTCAAAATGGTGGAAAAAAATAGTTTTTTTATTTTTCCTTTAAAACGGTTGCACTTAGATATTTCAATTTTGGTACACATTATCAGCTAGTCAAAAGCTACTTTGTGGTGGTGTCTATTTCTTAGCTTATATTTCTGGAGGGCGGGATTAAGCAACCCCTAGATTTATTTCTTTCAGAACTTTTTCCTGCAATGGCCGATTTCAACAAAACTTTTTTTAAAAATACTATACCTAATTTGACTACTTTTTTCCCTCTTGTAACTTTTTCATACAACCAACAGTTTGCGCGGAAAAAAATAAAAATACTTTTCCTTACTCTAAACATCTTATCGTCACCGGTTATTGATAACTGCAGTAGGCGGTTGCTATGATGATGTTTCTCTGTTGTCTTATGAAACAAATCAGTCTTAACAGTTTTTGCAAATATTTGTAAACAACTGACTCTTCCGTACAAATATTAGTGAATAAATTGATGGAATATGCATACGGCAGAATTGGCAACAGTTATAGGAATATCTTTGTTTATAAATATTTGCAAAAACTGTCAATTATAGACCTAATAGCAATTTTTTTGACAAGACAACAGAGAAACATGAACATAGCAACCGCCTACTGCGGTTATCAGTAACCGGTGACGATAAGATGTTTAGAGTAAGAAAAAGTATTTTTATTTTTTTCGCGCAAACTGTTGGTTGTATGAAAAAATTACAAGAGGGGAAAAAGTAGTCGAATTAGGTATAGTATTTTAAAAAAAAGTTTTGTTGAAATCGGATATTGCAGGAAAAAGTTCTGAAAGAAACAAATCTAAGGGTTGTTTATTCCCGCCTTCCAGTAATATGAGTCAAGGAGTAGATACCACCACAAAATAGCTTTTGACTTGTGTACCAAAATTGAAATTTCTAAGTGTAACCGTTTTTAAGGAAAAATAAAAAAAGCTATTTTTTCCACCATTTAGAGACTCGAATATCTCAACAGAAAGGACTCAAATTGAAAAATTTCATATGAAGATCCCCCCGTAAAATCGCTTGTGGAATACACTGGTAAAATATTTGACCATCATTCTGGAACACCCTGTATAAAATTTGAGTCGACGAATTTTGATCGTAGAAAAATGTTAGCTATTTGCGTTAAATTTCATCATATCGCTTCTGGAAATATTTTGAATTCAAATTGTGTTCTAAAGATAGAGAAGAAAACAATTTCTTTAGTACTCGTATAAACGATTTGATCCTCTATATCTATGGTGTTTATATTTCATTTTTATATTACACACACAAAGTGTAACGCACAATTAAGTCATAAAATGCTGACGAAAAATAGAAACATTACGCACGGAAAGTTCAGCTATTTCAGTTGACCACATACATCGCATATTTTAAATCCGCAGACAGTAGGGTAATACTTCGCTCGTCGACTACGGTAGACAAATGAAGAGAGTTGCCTTTTCACTCACATATCCAGGGATATTTAAATCTGAGTTGCTTACGCTGTAACGATTTTCAGTGCAGTCTCCTGCCGCTGGCCACGGAAAACAAAAATTCGAAACGCGTCGCGTCACTCCCCAACTAGCAAAATGGAACTTTAAAAGAAGCGAATTATTTTATAACTATCGAATTGCGTTGTTTAACGAGCAATTTGATTTTATAGAGCAAATAATTACCATAATTTTGTTCCTGAAGGAAGTAATTGTGTAATATTGTTTTATAACAGTTTTTACAACGTGTTTTATAGAACAAATAATTTTCAGTTCTTTAAATTTTTTATAAAAGTATTATAATACGTTATGCAACATTTAAAAAAATTATATATAAGGATTGTAAACATATTGTGAAAGAGTTGTGTACTTAGGCAAATGACTTCTAATTATAATCTTATAAAATAGTTGTATAAACGTGTTTTATTAAGGATATATAAGGAAAATAATAAAATTATTTTTTAGCCTCGAAATGCGCTTATTTTTAAAATAGTTTTATAGTTGTGTTTAATCTATAAAAATATTCCTGTTTTATAAAATAGTTTTATAGTTGTGTTTAATCTATAAAAATACTCCTGTTTTATAAATATGTTATAGAATAAAATTGTGACTTGAGAAAACAAAATTATTGTATATACCGCGTAATAAAATTCAAACCTAACATTAGTTTTTGAACTCCTAAGGTATTGTGTATATAGTCAAGGGTATTACCAAGCAAACGTGCCGACGTTCAATTTTACTTATAGGTTTTATTATATAAATAATGATCTGCGAAAAAATACGAAAAATCAGTACGAGAAAGAATCTATGATTTAATTTTTTGGTAGTGCAATAATTAGGTTAGTTTTAAATTAAATACCTATTATTATAATTAACTAATAATACTTAACACCATTAATATAGGTAATGAATGATAGTACATAATATTTTAAAATTATAATTTTTTTTATAAAACTTGACAACTTATTTCGATACAAACATTATCTACTTGCACACGCGCACACACATTTTTAAATATATTTAAGACTATAAAAACATTTTATCGTATATAGTTCTAATTTACACTAAAATGTTTTGTTATGTTTTTATGTGGAATAAAATCATTGTATTGTAAGTCGCCATTTTTAAATGAAGATTTGTTGGATCGGCAACTGCCGCCATTATGGAAAATTAGTTGAAAGCCTTATTAAAATTATATCTAAAACATAATTTTGCTATTTTTGGAAGACTATTTTATAACAAGATCATTAAATATAATTACACAACGATATTATAAATTAAAGAAAGCATAATTTTAATATTTTTTAAATTTATTTTTTATAATTTTAAAGCAAATGTGGTCTAAACTAAAGCGCATAATTTTTTTGTCACAAACATATCTATAGTTTATCAATAAAATTTGCGGCGCAATAAAATTTTCGTTGTTGCAACACTGATTGTTGACACGATATTATTGTAAGTATTAAACCTATCTACCATCTACACAAATGATCGCCATTGAGTGATCCCGTTTTTAAATATAAGTACAAATAATTATGAATCTGCGTTATACACCAATCTTAAAATGATTTTGTTCTAATATTCTTCACTAAAAAATATAATGTTTCTTTAAATAATACCAAAATACAGACTACAAAACGTTTTTATAGTTGCTGTATAAAATTGTTTTAAAAGTGTTGTATACATTTTTTTATAGAACTGTTACATTACCAAAGTGTTTTATAAAAGTGGGCCCTTTTCGATTCTATAAATATCGTATAAAGGCATTTAACTACGTTATATGAATTTGAAGCTCCTTTAAGATTTATATTATAGCAATTTATACAACCTTTATAAAATTTATTTTGCTTGTTGGGTCCCGGTCTTCAATTATTATATACTTAATTTATTCGAGTTATCTTTTATCAACTGGCCAAGTACTAAATTAATTCTACCCGATGTTGTTTTGTTTACAATTTTTTTTAATACAATACAATATTTTGGGTATACAATATCTACCTTGTTTACCTCTACACTTTGCCACTGTATATTTTATGCTTGCAGGTCTCCTATATTTTGATTCACTGATTTTTATTACGGAAACAAGTACGTTATTTTATAGGCATATTATATTTGCTATCAATTTTATTTATTTAGTTATATCAATTTTTTAATGGTTAGACCTATGATCAAAAACTGTATTTGGTGATCATTAAAATTGTTGCGTAAATTAAATACCTTTCATTTACTTTTACATTTTCAAAAACTTTGTAGGTAATTAAATCTGCATTGCTAAAAAACGAACATCTAACCTTTAGATTATCCAACTCGGATAAAAGTGTCAGTTTACAATCGCCCTGATATTTAAAACTAACGATCTTTTCTTTCACCATTAAAAAAATATTTTTAGAATCGATGGGATAAAGTTTCAATTATGCAGAACGTTATATTGATTAATGAAATATCTATCGTTCAAAGAGCGAGTCCAACGAATTCTAATTATTTTGTTCGACCAAGCGGACCAGGTACCCTTCGGAATGGCAAATAAATACTAAAATTTCCCAAAAGCAAGTCCAAAAGTTCAAAAACTTGAATTTAGGTTAAACAATGTAGAATATTTGACAAAATTACATGAGGATGAAGAAGTTTTATTTACTGTTCTGCTGGCATTGAATTTTAAATGGAAAAAACTATTTTACAATTGGTCATTTAACATCAATTTTTATTACATTTTCTTAATGATTTTGTAATTTTAGTGCGATCCGAAAAAAATAAAGCATTTAAAATAATTTGAGTACATGGATTCGCGTAAACTGCTGTGTGATGTCACTGCCTCCTATAGTATGCCGGGTTGCGCTCGCTACCGTTTACTTGCGTTTAGAATATGAAACGTAGGAGAGCCGTAGCTGTCGTTAGGAATGTTAGGATTGCGGTTTGTTTCCAATTAAGGAAAATTCAAATTGTGAAGGTCTACAGACACTAAAACAAACTAAATCACACATAAGATATTGTATTGTACTGAAATGTCCCAGTCCCAATGATATAGTGCCAAGATAAATTATTATTTATTGTTTACTCCGGAGTGCCAATACACAAAACTTGTGACAAAAAGCAATGAAGCTCGATTTCTTGGACCCAAAACAAATAAATACGTATGTGTGTAAGTATAATAAGATTTATATTAAAAATAATTTAATAATAATATACTTTTTTATAAGAATTTATTCTTGATTTTTAGTTTAGTTAAGTTTGAATTCATACATATATACCTACGTACCTTTTAAACAACATACCTACGTATTAAGTAGAGGTTGGGCATTTATTATAAAATTCTCATGATTTCATATTGATACACCGGGTGTTTATAAAAATGCAAATTTAATTATTATTCGTTTCTGTTATTATTTAGCGGTTCTGCAGCTCTAGAATCATTGAGTAGACATTAAAAACAATATTATTGACCTAAGTACGGTATAGGTCAAGACTCGATTTGCCGGATTGTTTATCACTGAATAGGTATGTCTCGAACTAAATTTTGTTGTCAGCACGAGTGTTTTTTTATTACTGTCTGTATTTAAATACAAAAAACCTTTCAGCCTCTATTAATAATTTAACCTAGTAAGTACTGGATTTTATATGACTATTTATGTATTGAAATGTGAATGACTTATTTTGATCCGTTGGAATTTTGTAATTTCAATATTTTTCTCTATATTTCACTATAGGAAAATATTTAAATTTGGCAACGCCACGTCAGGCCACACCGAGTTAAACTGCCACCAGCGGTCAGTGACAGTCTGAAGAGGAGGTTAAATAATGGTTTGAATATATTTTTATTTCTGTGTAAATATGCATTTAAAATTTATTTGAATTGCATATTCGTATTATACTCATTTCCCTATCTTCTCTTAAAATTAATGACATTATAACTGGATCACCCTGTCTATTATCATTGTGTTAGATAGGCAGGTGTCTCGAATTGCAAGAACCATACATTAACAGGTGTTAGCACTTTTTAAATTAAGAAAATAAGTTCAAATAAATATGGGTTGGGAAATAATTAGTTTCCAAGACAAAATATATTTTTTTAATTAATGACTTTAATTGCAAAGATAAAAATTTGAAAATTGGCACATATTTTTATTCCTTTATGCTGCTTTTTAAAAAAAAATATTGAAAAAAAATATTAGAACTCTATAATTAGGGGATTCGACCCATTTCTCCTCTCCAAATATTTTTCAACGTACGCCTATGGTATTGAAACTAGTTCATTTGATAGCAAATTTGATTTTGAAACTTTTAGGCCCCTTGTTTTTATTTAAAGCTGAATTTTTTATATATTTTACATTTTCTTAGTCAGTACCAAATAAATGATTTGTTGTGTTAAATTTGAACACTTTTGTCCTGATTTACGGCAATAATTATTTACATTGACTAAGAAAATATTTAAAAAATTGAGCTTTAAATTACAAAATGTTAAGACAAAGACGTGGTTTGAAGGCCATAGGCGTACGTTGACAAATATTTGCAGGGGAGAAGTTTGTCGAACCCCCAATCATAGGGTTTTAAATAATTCATTTTTCAAGATTTTTTTAAAAAAAAGTAGCATAAAATATAAACATTTGTGCCAATTTTCCAATTTTTGACTTTACAATTAATGTCATTTTTTAAATTTTTACTTTATATTTTAGTAATTAAGCATTTACCAACCCAAATTAATATGAACTTATTTTCTTAATTTAAAAAGTTCTAACAGCTGTTAGAAAGTTTGGTTCCCGAAACTGGAGACACCCTGTGTACCTAAAACAATGATATATACAAAAACAAATATTTTCGTAAAATCGTTGTATAATAATGACATTTTTTGAGGATTTGATTTGATTATTATTTCAGTATCAGAAATGATAGTCTCTTAGGCATATGTGCTTAAAACAATCTTTTTTACGCACGTGCTTAAAAGTGAAATAAAAAAACTGAATTTTAAATTGTTTTGTTTTAATTTGCTGTAACAGAATCTATTTTACAATAATGAAAGAAGTAATAAATTAGGGTAATGATTTTTTTATTATTTGCATCATTTTGATGATTTGATGTTAGAAATGGACCAAATAGAAAATATGAAAATGAATTCTGAAAGTACTTTTAAAATAACCAATTCTAGTGTTACTATCATTGACGTACGTGAATTAGGTGCTGAGAAGTGACCTGGACTGCTAATTTAAGATTTAAATTACCGTTTACCTTAAGGTACAAAATTAATTTCAGCATAACAAAATAGCAATAGAAAAGTAATAAGATATCTCGTAGTGTTTCTTGCAGTCTGCCAAAAGTTGATTACATTTTTGAATTTTTTTTTGGCACTATACAGGGTGTTTTTAAATGAAGTTGCAAAAATGGTACCAGTGAATGTAGATCCAAAAATAAGAGGATGGAAGTTTAATTTTTTGTAGACATTTTATTTTTTCATACAAAATTTTAAAAATTTAAAGTAAAAAAGAATAAATTCTAAGATTTGTTTACAAGTCCTATACAGGGTGATTTAGAACTTATATAAAAAAATGGGAATATATGCGTCATGAAAAATGAAGTCAAAATAAATGTTTGTAAGATCCTTATAGTTTCCGAGAAAAAATATTGAAGTTCTAGTAGTTTCAATCTTTACATCGCTGGTCCACTGTAGTCTCTAATCAGGCAATTTCAAATATCCAATTAGTTATTGCATTAACTTTTTTAGTGATGCAAGTATTTACATTAGTTTTTTAAATATCAGTAATAGCTTACGTATAGCAGTTCGCAGTTGATGGGTATTGTTTTAATTTATGGTGAAGTGAAAATGCTTGAGAAGTACGATTTTCCGGTAAACATGTGCCAAATGCAACTACTTTTACAACGGTGTGCAGTGAGTGCAGGTGTAGTGCAAACACAGGCGTGACGCGGGAAATTTGCAACCAAATCGTGGAAGAAATGGAGGTCCAGGGCGTCTACGGCGTATTGCAGAAGTGTGGCGTATCATACACGAGGCTCAATTATATCCGTATCATGTACAGTGTGTCCAAGCATTTTAAATCATTTTTTAACTGCTCTTTTTGATTTTATTTTTACAAAACACATTCAAAAATTTTTTTAGATATAGTTTCGAACCCTATATAATTAGTAACCAAACTTTAAATAGGTTCGATAATAGGTACTTATATGTATATAAAATGTTTTATTTTGTTATAGACATCTACAAAAAATTCTTTTTTTTTAGCAAAATATTTCATTTTATTATTAATTTTGTAACATAATAAATACATATTTTTAGTTACTTAAGTACCTACCTATCTACATTTGATAAACTTAGCTGCTATTAATGAATTCATAATTAAATCTATATACCATCGGTAGATTAGATGAATATGCTTTTAAACAGCATGCTGTGAATTTTAAAAGTTATTTTAATTTAATTTCAATTTGACCTCGTATATTTGGAAAACTATCTATCGACTTCAAATTTTCTGGGTTGACATACTTCATAAAAATTAGGCCAACAGTGTAATTTGAGGTTAGACCAAATAATCCTATTCTATAACATATCATCACAAATAGTTAAATATTATTATTGTTGTCAATTTATCAATATCAAATTGCACGGCAAAAAAATAATTACTGAAATCAAGCATTTTAATTTTTAAATATATCTGAAAATGTTGCCGATTTTAATTATTAAGAACTGTATAATCGTTACCAATAATATTCAAATGGTTTTCTGTGTTTCATCTGAAATGTAATTTGGCTCTCATGCAAAATATAATTACTTACTGTAAAAATAAACAAAAGTATTTTAAAACTGCTTATCTCCCTTTCATCCCAGCAACCATATCTTCTATTTATATCTTACATAATTTAATGGAAACTATATTTAACCGTAGTTTACAAATCTACAAACGAATTTCAAGTACATACATGCCACTCATACCCAAAGTCCAGTGGCAACGATGAATGTATGTGTGATCCCAACTAGAACAACTCGAAAATTATCAGATGCTTATTAAAACTAACTTCTACACCACTACTACAACTACCATTATGACGTAATTTGTAGTTCAATCTCAATGACCGATAGAATTGATGGTAAAAGTTTATTTTCCAAGTAGTTATCAGTAACGAATAATTGCTATTCATGTGAAAATAAAAAAAAAAGTATTCGTCAAGAAAGTTTTAAAATAAGACAAGCAATTTTGATTGTTACTAGAACAATTTTTACCATACTACTGGCTATAGGTATTTGGAAACTCATTTCATCTTGAACAGCTTAAGATGTCTATAGTGAGCTAGGTTTTATTAGTAGGAGTAAGAAGCATGTTTCAGTCTAAAGCCTGAATTAATCCACCTCTATAAAATTAAATTGGACTGGAAAGTGGAAGCTAAAGTTGGCGTAAGTCTTGTTGTCAGCTTCTTGAGATGAAAAGTTTTGATACATTTAAGTTATATAACTGAAAGACAATCTTCCAGAAACGGGTCTAATACAGAGCGGTCCGATATGTGTCGCAGTCAATTTTTTAAATTAAAACAGTGTGAAGATAAAAGATTATTGTTATTACAATGAAAATTGTGCAGAGGTAGAACCTATAAATATATATATAGATAGATAGATAGATAATTTATTGGTGCTAAGACATGCCTTTGCATGTTTACACAAGTCAAAGAACAGAATAAGGTATATCCAAGTATAAAAATGTATAAACAATGTATATATATATATGGGTACAAAAAATACAAACACATTCAATTACAAAACAAAAACATAAAATTAAAATATATTAAAGTCCAGTTTAAAGGTAGGCACTAAGTGAACTAACATCATGTTGAATTTGTTGAACTTTGCTAGATAATTCATAAAGGACGTATCCAGTGACAACTGATTGTAAAGGGGAATGCCCAGTACTTTGGTTTTGTGTATCCTTTTACGTGGATTAAGTAACTTATCTTTACCCCTCGTATCGAATTGATGTTGATCAAAATGGTATGTAAATTTATTTAAATTATTTTTTACATATATCAAATGTTCATAGACTATAATAGAGCAAAGTGTCATTATGCCTAGTCTTTTAAACATAGGTTGGCAATGTTCAGTGTGATTTGTTCTTACAATGGATCTTACTGCCGCTTTTTGTATAATGAATACTTACTGTAAAGAAGTATGACAAGAATTTCCCCACCCTAAAATCCCATATGATAAAACAGAATGAAATAAAGCATGATATACTGTTAACGCCGTTTCTGAATTAACAATATGAAAAATAAACTGAAATGAACCAACACAAATAGCGACAATTACTAAAAAGACAATACAACTTGTTTAGGATGAATCTAAGAGTATTTTAAAAGAAGTTATATTGGGCACACAAACAACATTTTCCGGAAGGCTGTTCCATTCATTAGAAGCTCTGTTAGTTAAAAAGTGGAGACGGTGAGATGTTCTGAATTGTTCCTTACTTAGTTTATATGCATGTCCCCTTAGGCATAAGTCATTACTTCGAGTAACCATTGGTGTAGTTGTTGGAAATTATTGGTTATGGGTAAGACGATACAGTTAAATTAGGTATCCCTCTTCTCTATAGTGGTTAGCTGAAGACCTCGAAGACGATCTTCATAGCATAAGTGACGTAAATGATTGGACTATAGAACTTTTATGTAGTGCTGTAGTTTGGATCAACGAGTTGCACTTCGCTGAACTCGTTCTGAAAGGTCAATATAGCGGCGTAGTCAAGAAGACCAGATAGGTAAAGCAAATTCTAACAGCGGTCGGACATAGATTACATAAAGTTTTTTACTTAGTTGTGGATCGGAGTTCGTGAACATTTTCTTTAACAGAAATAGCATACTCTTCGCTTTGTTGACAATTGTGGTGACGTGGCAGTAAGGTTTGTAGTGATAGCGATACCTAAGTCTAATTGTAGGTCCGCTGACATAAGCCGTGTGCCGTTTATTTTGTATTGTAGGAAAAGATTAGTTTTACCAAGCTCAGAACATTTACTAGTATTTAAGGATAACAGCCAATCCGAACACCATTTGCAAAAAAAGTTTAAGTCGCTTTGGATCTTATCATATGCTGTTAATGGGTTACGGAATAGTTTAGTGTCATCCGCATATACACACGTTTGGTAGTGTAGTCAGTTAATCATGTCTGCACAGTAAATTAGGAAAAATACAGGACCTAACACAAAACCTTGCGGAACACCACTTGTTACTGGTCTGGGCCGTGACAGGATTGATCTTATTTTAACGGAGAAAGTTATGTTGCGTAGGAAGGCCTCTATCTAGAGTAATAATTTTCCATCGATCCCAGAAAATTTTAGTAATTTCTCGTAGGTATTTTATCGAAGGCTTTACTAAAATCTAAGTTTATTATGTCTACAAGCTACCGGAGTCTAATGCTAAGGTTCAATTGTTCGTGGATGTGAGAAGATTTGAAATGACGGAGCGACCTGGGAGAAAGCCATGTTTTGTCGATGATATTACCTTGTTTTCAATTATAAATGGTAACAAATTGGCAAGGATGATCCTTTCTACTATTTTACATATTATACGCGTTAGACAAAGAATCAGTACATTCTTCTAAAAGCCTTGAAGTTATGTTGAAGATGTAGGAAACTTTTTTAATATTCTAAACATACGTTGAGAATGTTTGTCATAAAACAAAATTATATGAAAAAAAAAAACGTAATCAGTACTTCTTTATATTTGTATAAAGTCTTGACTTATTGTTAAATAAAAAACGTTCACTATATGTAAACAAGTGAAGAAAAAGTGTAAAATAGATAAATTAACTATTGTAATAGTTCACTCGAATAAATAATTCTAGTTTTGTCATGTGATATATGGCCTGTTGCGTCACGCATGTATGGGTTGAAAATAATAGGAAAAAAGATTTTAGGGGCTCCTAGAAATTGCATTCAAAATTGTTGTCTGCAAATAAATGTCTCTTGAACCGCTAGGTCAATTTTAAAGTATAAGTAAAAAATAGCTACCTGCTATATCTGTACCTGTCGGTTATTTAAGGTGAGTAAAATTGTAAGGAGAATTTTTTTACTAAAATCGAATATATATTTGTTGTTCTAACAGAATATGGTATGTGATTGTAGATAGTCTATTTTTTACCAAGTGACACAGAGGTCGTCAAATATGCGTAATGCTATTTAGTTTTTTAAATTTTATTTTTATTTCTTTTTTCAAATTGTTTTTCTAGGGAACACAATTTCACTATTACTATTGGCAGGCTCGAAAATAGATATGGTAGCTGTAACAATAATTAAAACAAATTGAATGACATAGCTAATTGGAGATAAGCGTTGTTGTCATATTATTTTAATAAATTACGAAATTTAAAAAAATCAGTTAACTAAACTTGAGATTTTTGTCGAAAATGAAGACAGCGCTTGTTCGTGCACTTTGGAAAATATTTTTCTTGTCTTATCAATTGGACGATACATTTTGTTTAAAGATTTTTCAATTTCATTGGCAATGGCTATAACTTTAGCTTTTTTTTAGAAAAATAAGTCTTAAATAAAAAAATAATGTAGGTATACTTTTTTATACAGAATGCTCACTGGAAAAAAAATTTAGAAGAAAAATAGGAAAATTTGTTTAATAAACTTACGCATATCTAGTAGGTATAGTGTATATAATCAAGCTCATAGCTCTCTGTATCACTTGATAAAACTACCATATTAATAATGGTCAAATAGACTACTTACAATTATAAATTCTATTCAAATCTGCTAGGGTTTAGGAAATATTTGAAAAAAAAACAACAAAATTTTAGACCCAATTTCAAGGGGATTTCTATGAACTTCTCCCAACAATTAGAATTCGTAAAAATAAATTCTTTTGTTAACAGGTCAAATAATTTTTCAAGTTGACTGCATGTGGCCATTTTCTCTAGTATTTCTAAATCACTCTGTACAAGAAGGCAACACTTTGCTTTAGAGCACCGCCAAGGTTACATTTAGCCCACTCCTTAAAAAGTTGGCTTACTACGGCTCTGAGACCACCCTGTACATAGATTTTCAAAAGTAAAATATTGGGGTACCAGTGTTTAAAGAATAGAAGAAAATATATAAATTTTTCAATAAACTTGTGTATTTATATTATTATTATGTACAGGGTGTTTCGAAAATAGTTGAGGAAAATTGAACAGTGAATTCTTCAGGCGATTTCAAATCCGGTTCAAATTAAAAACTCCAACTGACAGGAACCTACTAAGATAATTTTGTTTAAAGTATTGTTCGGAGAATCGTATTAGGGTTGAGAAGCAGGCTATTATTTGGAACAAATAGGTAATATAAGGTATTTCGGTATATGTATAAAGAGAAAAAGGTTTTGTTTTAAACAGGGCTATTCTGTTTCTTTTTGTTCCATATTTTTTAACTCGTAAAATTTCTAATAATAAACATACAACATTATTATTATTTCATCCCCTTACTGTGAGGTGGCATGAGTCGCATAGGCCAGAAAAGTGACATTATTACAACTGCATTCATGGAATTTTTAATTTCATCCGGTTTTGAAATATCTGTGGAAACTTGATTTCTATAACATCCACGTTTAGGGCTCTAATTTATTAGAGGAAGCTAGACCACATTATTTTTTTATATAACATCTCTAAAATTGGTTGATGAATCCACTGTTTCATTTTTCTCAACTATTTTCGAAACACCCTGTATATATAACTGAAATCTCTTTTCCACATAGCTGGCAATAAAATGTTCAATTTAAAATTTTGTATTGACATAATTGATAAATAATAAAAATAGTATTTAAATATGAAATAAATGATTTGCATATTTAGTTACAGACAGTGGCGGAGCTTAACAACTTCTTGTCGAATAAAATTACGACAATAATAATATAAAATGTTCATACTGTTACTTATTGGTATAACTGAGAATGTCACTATAAATTACTTACAAGTAATGTGTCCATCTGGACACTTCAGATTTTTTACTTAATTTCTTGTTCAAGTGAAATCACGACTGATGTAAAATACCTACCTTACATTCATGTACGATTTTTTGGCATTGGTGCTTAGCTTTGTTATCGTAGTGGTAATATAAACACACAATAGTTAGTTTATTAAATGACGGCTACTTAAATCTATTTATATATTTTAATCACCTCATTTTGTAGTTTAAAACAATACGATGCCGAACAATTAAACGAATTGGTAAAATTAGTTTTACGGCGTTGTAGGTAAATTCCTGGTAGGTAGAAAGAATTATGAAGAGGGTAATTTTATGAATAGGTAAATAAACAATGTTTTCATGTCAAGTTGTAGCTGTAAATCTCAGTATAGTATTTATTAACAGTTGGTTGTGTAAGTTGTAGATCTGATAAGATAAGAATTAAAACATAATTATTATTGCTTGCCCGCTCATAAATAATTTTAAAAGAGTCTTTGTGTCATAACAAAATGAAGCAGACACGCAGCAGTTTTATATAATTTGAAAAATATAATGGGTGATTAATTTTTCGCTAGCAATTTAAACTGAAACGAACACAAGAGTTCCTACCTAAACGTCGAACTTACCGTGGTTAACAGACGTGGATCAGTGGATAGTTAGCATAGTTCAGTGTTAAGGAAGAAGACCGGCATTAGCACTGAGGGCGAAACACTTGTCACTAATTACAAATGGGTCGTTATCAGAGAGAGCACGGCTTTAGGTAGCGTCCTGACGGTCGAGCAGTCTGAAGGGGTCTAGACGCCAGGCGTCCGTCGACACACCCGCATGCGCGCAACAAGTCCTCCTGAACCGTGAGACATATATTAAAACTACCCTTTCCTTGTGCACCCCTCATTCATTTTTGAGTTGCGTGTGGACAACTACAAACAATAGATTTGTAATTTGTTAATGGAGTAGAGCCGTTGATCCCGTATAGTTCGTGCTCCGTCGCGTGGCGACATAATTGTTCTGTCATTAGATATGAAATAAATAGTGCGATTGTTTTAAGCCTTGTCCTCATGAACGTGAAAATTCTCGCGAATTTTGCAGATTCTAATTTAAATTATTAATGGCGTTAAAGTGTCCACTTTTCGCGAATTTAGCAAAACAGGTATATTATTGTTATTTTCATCGTTATGTTTGGCTAGTAAGTTTAACTTGAGCTTCTGACAATCTACCATGACAGTTTTATGATGAAAATTATAGAAAATATTGCAGTTGGGAAAATTCGCTAAAAATTGAGACTTTTCCCGCTCTTAAATAATTCGCGCAAAATTTCGCGTCCATGAGGACAAGGCTTAACACATGCAACATACAATAGACGTAACTACTCAAAACTAAACCCAAAGATGTGATTTTTTAAAAATAAAATGCCATAATCGATCTTCTTACCCTTTCAAAATCGAAGGTACATCATGTAATTTAAATTATGTAACTGTATTTACAATGTAATTTGATTACATGCTGTACCTTTTTCCCCAAGTCCTTACAATTTTTTTTTGAAATATTACCTGTAAACAATTTAATTTAAATAGAAAAATAGCGCCCTTTGAAATTTCAAATATGTACTGTAGAGCTCTAGATCTACTTCGGAATGTGCCTTCTATAGTTTATATCCTGAGATGCAAAATTCAATTTACACTCAATAGATGATGCGATAGTGACTGTATATCAAATAAAAGTTGCCATAGGAGTTACAATCGCATTCAGATCACTGAAATGTCATTTTATATTATGATGACTGGAATGCACTAAAAGCTGCGCGAATGGGATTACTCATGATCAGCGCCATATTTGTTTTGTGCCTTCTGGCAATGGCGAAGCAATAAAGATTTAGCTGATTGCGAATTGAAATGAAATTGAATTCTGGATATGAAGAATTATTTGGTGCTTACAGTCCCTTATAAAACATGACATGTTCCAACAATAACTCCCACAAAAATACACAAAGAATAATACTAACGAGATACAAGATAAAAGAAGAAACCACACTGTACGCCAATGACGTGTTTACAAACAAAATAATGGGAAATTAAGAATACAATTCATATATACTCGCGTCAAGAATTCAGGCGTCTTACGTCACGGCTGACGTTACACATTTGATTTTATTGTCAACGTAATTTTCGATATTTGGTCGCGTTAAAAACAATAATTTTTTGCAATTTAGTGTAATATATAATGCAAACTTTTAGTGTAGTATATAGTTTTATTACTACCAGTTGCAGTTTCTTAAATATTTTGATAAAAATATAATGAATTATTCATTTGTTTTGTATGACGTAAGTCATTTGAATTCTTGTTGCGGGTATAGTACGTGCAGATGATTGTCTCTCTCACACCCACATGCATAACCAATGAAATATTTCTTTGCTGAGTTTCATGTGCCTCCTTCTGTCTGCTCCTAGGTGTGGTACCTTTCTTTGGATGCGCAATGGAACTAAACGCATTATATATCATACCATTTCATCGTTTTCCAAACAAAATTATTATACTAAAAGCAATTATGCTTTCATTATATTTAATTACTTTAGTTTGAAACTAATAAGGAAAAGTAATATAGAAGATGGTGAGCAGGTGACTTCGACCATCGTCGGCTAAATCGCACAACATCTTTTCTAGACTGTTCCATTGCCCATTTTCAGTGACTCACCGCGCGTAGCAGCACACTACAACACAAATGACGTAGTTGGACATAGTCGTCAATTGTTTCATAGAAATTATGTCAATGTCACATATGTGTTTAGATGTACGTTTATGTTTACGTCTCCTTTTATATTTATAAATTGATACAACCTAAAATAACAAAGTAGTGTTCTTATTGTGAAAATGCAGGAGTAGCAGTCCATTAATAATATGTATGTACCCAGTTTTTTGAAAAATGTACAATATTTAGACACGAAAGCTTTGTGTGAAGTATTGGAAAGGTATCCAGTGCCATGTATTTTAATGTTTTAAAATAGTTAATAAAAAATACGTACATTTTTGCAAACCAAATTAAATAAATAGGTTCTATTAAAGGATAAGGTATTATAGTGTCAATATCAAATGTCAAATTCTGACATTTATGGCGTGATGTGTATGTTTCCAAATACTAACATTAGTGTCGCTCCACTACAGTACGTTACAGAATTCTATATTGAAATTCAGGTGATTCGACCACTGCAATGTGCAATGTACGATATGGAATGCGTTTAGCCCATTTGCGCATCCAAATAAAGGTACCAACCCTAAGAGCAGACAAAAGGAGGCACATGACACTCATCAAAGACACACTTTATTGGGTATGTATGTGGGTGCGAGAGAGACAACCATCTGCACGTACGATATGAATTGTGTTCTTAATTTCCCATTATTTTGTTTGTAAACACGTCATTGGCGTACAGTGTGGTTTCTTCTTTTATCTTGTATCTCGTTAGTGTTATTCTTTGCGTATTTTTGTGGGTGTTATTGCTGGAACATGTCATGTTTTATAAGGGACTGTAAAATTAACCAGCATATAGCACGAAATAATTCTCCATATCCAGAATTCAATTTCATTTCAATTCACAATCAGCTAAGTCCCTACTGGTCCGCCATTGCTCAAAACAAAATATGGCGCTGATCATGAATAATCCATTCGCGCAGCTTTTAGCGCATTCCAGTCATCATAATATAAAATTACATTTCAGTGGATTCGACAGACAGTATTACAGGCGTGCGATTTAGCAGACGATGGTTCGAGCCACGGCTTATATTAACTATACGGTCGGAACCAGCGAGGCCAGGTGACGTCACAAAATTCCCATAAATAAAGACAAAATATGGTCTTCTTCGAAAAATGGACTGAGATAGACAGTGTCTACGTCACAAAAGTCCTCAGTATTCAGGCAATACGATTTAAGCAGACGGTTCAACTATCATCTGCTTTATGGCATTAATCGCGTCGTCTTCATTAAGTACGGCTACTGTGATTTAGCAAACAGTAATTTGACAAAAAACAGGAACAGGAGTCGAAATCAATTATGGGCGGGCCCAGAGATACCGATAGCGGATCTGTCCCCATAGAGCCTAGCTCGAGAACAACTAGGGCAGGTAAAAGAATCCCGAATAATGCTAGGTATGTGCACTATAATAATTCTGTTTCTGACAGAGACCAGTTACCGAAGGTCACGGTGTAACAACCCGGAAAATCAAATAATAGTACGCCACTGTCTTAATGATAAGAAAACGTAATATTCTTTAAGTTTTGATTATTTTTAACAAATAATTATTCTTTGTAATTTTCTTTAAAATGCTTTGCATTCAAGTAATTGTTAATATAAAATATCTTCATTTCGTAGTTTGTGCATATTTGTATCCAAAGCTAAGAAACTTGAAAATTTACTCTTAAAATTTTGCGTATCACCATAATTTACCATTTTGAGTAACTTTTTCAAGTAACATTTTGGTGTATTTACAGCGGAAAAGGCGCTTTACCTGAAACCAAAACAGTTTTTCCTCGGTGCATTGAATATTTCGAAAACAATTACCTACTTCTAACAACATCAACAAGGTATACCTTTTTCACATAAAAATGTCGAAGAATCGGTTGTTTTAATAGTCAGATGTATACACTAAGCCGTAAAAAAGTTCTGCCATTTAAAAGAAGCATGATATACCATAAGTGGCGTCGTTTACTAGTACCGCCAAAATTAGATACAAATTTTAGGCTCTCACCCGCAAAAACCCCCGATCTCCAAAATGTATCCAAATATTTGGATTGCTTTTAACTATCAACTTTTGACTAAAGTAAGTTTAGCTATTAATGCATTAATTTCGGGACACCCTTTATTACTGAAGCATAATAGGTCTCGCTACGCACAAACTATGAAACGCAGAGATTTTTTTAATGAACAATTACCTAAATACGACGCATTTAAAAAAAAAATTAAAGAGTAATTATTTATTCAAAATAATCAAAATTTAAAGTATCTTAAGTTTTTTATAATTAAGACAGAAGTGTACCATTTTTAATTAAAAGAATAGTGCTATAGGGTTTCTATGCCACTGGTGATAATGGGAATATTTAAACCACAGTATACTAATCAATATATACTGTGATTTAAACACACCGAATAATTAGACTAAAGATATCTCATTACAACCTAGAATTATTGCTTTTATCTCGAAAGGTTTCCAAGTAAATAAAAAATATAATAAAAATTTCCAAATCCTATCTCGGAAACGGTGAACTTTTAGGTATAGGTATATTTGGTTGAATCTCAATTATTTTGACTATACAATTACCCCTTTCAAAGATGCCAGTAATACATATCAAAACTACCCTTTCCTTGTACACCGCACTTTTATGTTTGAGTTTGATGTGGACAACTACAAGCAATAGATTTGTAATTTGTTACACACCCATTGATCCCATATAGTTCGCAAAATTAAAAAAAAAAAATAATAACTGGCACCTCCTCATATTTTTGCCTCAGAAATTTGTGCTAGCGTTTCCTACCGATTTTTTAGACACCCTCAATTCTGATTATTTTCATTTTTCAATGATCCTTTCCGATTTACTCAAATTTTAATCCAGCCATAATTTAAATTGTGCACATTTACATATTTATTACATGGGCGCCAGCAGAAAAAAATTCTGGGGGGGGGGAGGGGCAACAAAAATAACGCGTAGGAAGTGTTTTCTAAATTTTAATGAAAAATAACTTAAAACAAGAAAATTTGGTAAAATCTTTGGTGCTATATGAGATGACACTCCTAAACAAAATAAAATGAAATATTACGCCTGCAAACGTGACCAAATCATAAAAAGTCACAACAAACTAATCCTACATCTAAAAAAACATACAAATAAACAAAAAATAACTGTAATAAATTTAAAATTCTTACCTCTTCACACCTTCCCCCCCCCCCCTGCCGGCGCCCTTAATTATACATGAAAATTAAAAGACAAATAAAACAACCATCAGCCTTCAATATAATTTTTTATCAGTTATATTTATTTACAATGTACAAACTTATAAATATTAATCGACAAAAATCACTGATTAAAATAAATATGAATTTAAAAATCGGATTTTACATTTATAAATATTCGGCACCTTAAAATCTATTTAAAAAGTGTTCAATCACATAATCGCTTATTTTTAATTTTGCCACTAATGTCTGTACACGACTAATAAATAAATATTTACAAGTTAAGCTATACGACCAATATCTATATTTATACAACATGCATTCCAAACAGTCGTCCTCCTATTTACGTTCGTTTGGAGGACCTAGAGACAGAAATGAATATATTTAATTAACAATATTCGTTATATCCATACCCAACTGCCAAAAATCTAGAAAGTTACTCATGTTATAAACCCGCTCACAATTTATAGCAGGCAACACCAAGAAACATACGTACAGTATATTTTTCCTATAAAATCGTGTGCTGCATATCTCTGAGAGCATACCCAATTACACAGATTTTACTGCAGCAAATATGCATGCGTCAGAACGAAGAAGTTAGCCTTCTATTGGTTGCGACGAATTGACGGATCCACCTGTTCAATTTCAACACTATCATGGGCAGGTATATCTTTCGGGCGGACAAAATTTCAGGTATCTTTCAGCTAATTAAATTATGAATGTAATTAATTCATTAGTGATTTTCTGTTCTTAAGAATGTAGAATAAACTCTACAGCGTATTTTCAAAATCGTACATGCCGTAATTTAACAAGTGAGGAATATCGCATGATGACATGTATGAAGGATTTAGAGCATGAGGTCAAAATATGAGTGTACGTGATGTTGAAATATGTAGCGGATTAACAACTGAGTGAGTAGCATATACAGGGTTCCCTCTTAATGTTAAATCATGTTCATGTTCAATTCATGTTAAATTCCCTGACTTTTCCAGGTTTTCCCTGACACATTATAAAAAAAAATAACACAATAACTATTCTTTAGCACGAATACATAGTATTTGGATTTGGAATATATTGTACCGAAGTAAATTAAAAGAAAAATTATTTGTCAATTTTAATTAATTTTAAAATTCCCTGACTTTTGTGAATATATTTAGAAATATCCTGACTTTTACGCCATATTTTTATATTCCCTGACAATTCCCCGACTTTATTACACTTAAAACGAATTCCCTGACTTCTCCAGGTTTTCAAGGTTTTCCAGATGAGAGGGAACCCTGATATATGTATAGTGCAAAAAAAGAGTGGTAAAGAAATACAACTGCAAAACGGAAAATAGTAGACACTTGCGGAAGATGCTATTTTAAAAATGAATTTTCGGCAAAAAAAATTGGGTTGTTATATCTTATAAGACGAAACTTTGCCTAGAATATATACATGGATGCTTTTGCAAATTATGCATGACATATGAATTATAGCATGTAAATTTCCGTATAAATGAAATCGAAAAGAGTTTACTGATAGAAAAAGGTGAAATAATGATATGGCGAAGAAACTATTTAAAATAAATATTAAAAGGTCGGAATATGGATCCAAGAATATCTTAAATTTTGAGAAAACA
Organism: Monochamus alternatus; assembly: GCA_037114965.1. NCBI lineage: Eukaryota > Metazoa > Arthropoda > Insecta > Coleoptera > Cerambycidae > Monochamus > Monochamus alternatus. The sequence goes on from CM073426.1 coordinate 115,669,936, forward strand.
TGGATACATGAAGGTCATACGGAAGACAGTACTAGATGATATAAGTGTTAATGTGTTACTAGCACTGTCACTATAATGACAATAGTGAATAGTGTGTATATATATAGTGCTATGTATTCTAAAGCCTTTTGTCCTTATGGATGCCAAATTGGAGAATATTTGCGCGATTTATTTAATGGCGGGAAAATCTCTACTTGTAACGAATTTTGTCAACTGTAACAATTTCTATCATTTCCATCAAGAAACTGTTATGGTAGATTGTCAGAACCTCAAACTTATTAACACCACGTAGTAATGAAAGTAGCAATAATATTTGTATTGTTTTGCAAAATTTGCTGGAAGCTGAGATTTTCCCCCCATAAATAATTAAAACAGTAGTTATTCGTAAATTTTGCGTCCATGAGTATAAAGCTTTAAGTGTGACATCCGCGGAGTGCGCATCAGGTAGGTGTAAGTGGGTTGTGGTGGCCCATCACCGTTCCAAAGGACTGTATTCTAATTTGTGGAGAGGATGGTACACGGGAGAACATTTAAAGTAAACTGTTAATGTACTAGGATCACTCGACGTCAACTTATTTCTGAATTTTGTGTGTTTTGAACCCTTCTCAAGTGGCACACTTAGGTAATCATGCAACCCTCACCTACCGTACTCATCTCTGAGCTGTCAATTAATCACATTCTATTATTTTCGACCTTGAGTAATTCTTCTGATCGCCTTCAAGATTTTTGGCATTTGGCTACATAGAGATAAAAAGTAATGTGAAAAATTAAATGTTCTCTATCATAAATTGATTGTGGTTTTCATGATTCGTTACTTTGCATATGCAAACGTTACTTACTCGTAGGTTGAGGAACAAACTGAGGCGTTTCATTGAACTCGTTAAGTTTGTCAAGCCACGAGTAATCCTCTTCGGCACTGCTTTTCTTAAAACCGCTACTATTTAACTGTTTATGGACCATATCCCGGAGAGCATTTAAGAGTTCATTCTGTTTCTCTTGTGTCAGCGTAGCACCCCTTTTCATGTAAGGACCCGAACTGTGTCGGGAGCTTGAATGTGAAGTTTGTTCTTCGCCTTGATCCAGATGAAGAGATTTATAATAAGACCCTGACACATTAGAAGACCTAAAAATACTTGAAGCTTCAGAAATTTTATAAGAGGGCCTTTCTACAAGCGCAAGTCAATATGAAATGTTATAAAAGTTAATAAATAGTTCAGTTGCATTTTTTTAATGGACATTATATTTAAACTTTCAGAATTGCGACCTTTTGCATATAATATACTAATTGTGGTTCTGGTATAACGCAGAATTGGTTCCAATTAATTGACCAATTTTAGTAATTTTTATATTTATTCAGTATCCATTATAGTTACATTCTGCATTCTATCATTTGACTTTTTATGGCAGAAACAATTCAAATTAACTATGACATGCAGAGTATTTGAAATATACGCAGTGAATTAAAGAATTTCGTATATCGTGTCCCAGGATTGCCATATTAACAAGGTGGGACTTGCATGTTTATATTACGGTAAATATTGGTATGCTATTAAATCTGTAATTTGACAAATTCAAATAACAATGAATCCCAAACTATCAAAGAATGACAACAGGTATATGGAAATTTGGAAGACAAAAAAAAATACACGAGATAACTATAGCAATTATAGGTATTAATCAGTTACTAAAATTTTACCTTGCAGTAGCTGGATGCGTTGTGCTGGATGTTCGAGGTATACTGCCGCTACCGTGTTCATAGTGTTCTCTTGTTCGAGAATGGTCCGAATGATGCCCTTCCCTTCTCCCGCTGTACCCAGAATAATGTGCTTCCTTCCCCCTAACGTGATCGGAATAATATGCCTCCCTTCTTCTGTGATAATCAGAATAATACTGATCTTTTCCCTTGTCACTTCTAAGAGAAGTGTAGGAACTATATCTGGTTTCTTCTCGGCTCTTGGTTCTACTACTACTGCCATCCTTCGACCAGTTGTATTCCGAGTGAAACGAACTTCTTGTGTGTTTATATTCCCTTTGTTCTTTATTCCGGATGTCTGATTTTATCAACGGACTGCTCCTATCTGTCCTCAGTGGATCAAGATCTCTACTTTTAGTGTGAGATTTTAGCAAAAAATTAGCTCTCCTTTCTATTTCCTTCTTAGTCACCTCATTCAACTCTCTACTTTTGCTACTTAATCTAACAGGTGCGTTACTCCTCCCCGTTTTTAACTTAGACTCTAGTGAATTCTCACCACTAGCCGGTTTTAACAGAGGACTGTACTTTCTTTCCAGCTTCAACTTATTGTCCTCCGTTACTCTGAGAAGTATCAGTTTGTTGACGGGTCCTTGCTGGAGTAGACTATCAAAAGTTTTGTCAGTATTCGTGTCCAACTGAGGACCCTCGGAACTAGGTTTTACCGGTTTCTTTTGGTTTTCATTATTTTCCGCAACCGTTAATGACGGTCGAGGTTCAACACAGCTTATCTTGAGTCGTTTCTTTTGTGTTTCGTCATCTTCTATAGTAGTTGACAAGGTTCTCTTCACCCCCTGAATCTTAGAAGGTTTGTAATCTTTGACCGAGTTTCCGCTTACACAGCTTGAGCTTAACTTGGGTTCTTTGTTTAAGATACTTTCTATTGAATGATTAGATTTGCCAACACTCTGGCAAGGTTCTGGCGTAACAGCATTGGGTTTGTTAGATTTAATATCGGTACTAACAGAATTGTCCAATCCCAAATGGTATTCCTTAATGGCAGACTTTATTTGAGTGTCAAGTTCATGTTGTGGGGTGTAGGATTTAGGAGGTTTCTCTAATATGTAATTAGTAGGACTCTTCTGCACCCTATGACAACTCTTACGCTCTTGCTGTACCAATTCAACAGGGACAGCAGTTTTAAGAGCACAAGACAATGGCTTTTCTATTTTTTTGGATTTTGCTATGTCTGATCTTAATTCTTTGGCGGGTGAGGGAGAACTATAATTATTAGAATATTTATTAGTAACCGCTCTCTTCCGTGATTTTACAAGTTCCGCGATATTACAATGAACATTTGATTTTTTATCTAATACCTCGATAAGCAGCTGTGCTGGCTTTTCGTTTGGCACATCAATCAGGGGTTTTACAGAATCTTTTCGTGACTTTATAAGCTCTGTATTACTAACAAGATGGTCTGGTTTTTTATCTGCTATATCAACGACAGATTTTGCTGTATTGCTTGTGGTTTCTTTTGTTTTTAAAATCGTACTGGTCGAATGTTCAATTTCACAGTTTTTGGTTTCTGCTACCGGTTGCTTCGATTCCTTAACAGTTGCTAGCTTTTGATTAACATCTGCCGATGTACTTGAAGTTTCTGAAAGATTTTGTGATAAATCGAGTTTTGACCTTTTAGATGGTAAACTGGCAGGAAGATCTTTAGAATTTTGATTCAAATCTGTTTGAAATACTTCAGTAGTTATTATTGAAGCAACATCAGGTAATGATTTTTCGGTAAATAATATTGTGCCTGACGGTTTATCTTCCAAAATTACTTCTGGAGGTTTATTCTGTATCGTTTTGTTTTGAGAGAAAGTTTTTCTATTATCCGTTGATTTTGATGTGCTTTTCTTAAGCGGTGCTCTTAAAACAGTTCTACTATATGTTCTTTTTGGGAGAAAATCATTATTGCGTATTATATCTTTCTGACTCGACTGTTTTGGTTTCTTATTTTTTTTAATGTTACATTTAGCAGTCTCCATTTCTGTTAACTCTTTTTTTTTATCTGCGTCAGTTGATTTCTTGGTATCCTTAGGCACATCTAATTTAATTTGTTTCTTTTCTATATTCAACTCGGGTGTCTCCTCTAATATTATTTCATTGTCAACACAAGAAGTCATCAAGGTAGTAGATTGAGTGAAACTGTTTCGAGAGATTGGAAAAGATGTAAGAAACTGCTCATTTGGTAAGACTACGACTTTCTGATTCAGATTTTCATTAGCTATAAACTGAGCCCAAGGATCGTCGTCCTTTAATTGTTCTAGAGAGCTTATGTTTAATTTGTTTGATGTTTTCATTTCTGAAACAGATTTCTTTAATAGAGCATCTTCTTCAAAACAATGTGTGGTTGATATGGTGGGTTCAATGAGGTCATTTTGCGAAATTGAAAATGGTGAAGTAAGCCTTGGCCCACACGAAGGAACCGTAACTGCTTGATTTGAACTTTCATCGACTATAAACTGAGCCCAAGCATTATTAGGAATGTCTCTTGATTCCTGTTCCATAGAGGTGACTAAACTAGCAGTATCTAAACTATTACTATTTTCTTCTGAACTGGATATGCTGTCTTCAATGAGATTCATTCTCTCAATATCTGATAAGTTATAGTTTGACAATGGAAAGGACTTTACATCAGACGTTTGTCCACCCAACATCACTAAATTTTTAACTGCATACTCATTGTCTAAATTTAGTTTATATGTATCATCCGATTCACTTAGTTCGCTAGGCAGTTGATTGTCATTCAAAGGAAATTCTCCTGGTGAATCAACTAAAATTTTGTTAAAAGCAGAGGAAAAAATATGTTCCTCTTCCGGTCTCCCACTTAATAAAGGGCCACCTAACAATAAATTACAAAACTGAATTAAATGGAACAATTAAATTATATTTTTAACACTTACCCAGTGGTTCCATCGTGTAGTTATGGTCAATGGTATTGGAATTTCTGATTTCAGTAATGTCACTAACTTCATTATCAACAGGTATTTCATTTATGAAGTCATTCCCTGCGGAAGTTTGCATCATAGAGTTCGGAGAAATTAAATCAAACGGTTGAGTACTATCAATAGGAATTTTACTAAAGTCGACTTCTTGCAAATTCAATGAAATACTTGAAGATGCCAATGCTCCAGAGGTTGTGCTGTTTATTTGCTCATTAAGCGAAAACAAACAGTTCCCATTTTTGTTACGTGAAAGTTTATCTGTTGATATTGAATTGTCATCAAAAATGCTCTTTTTTGTGTCAACTTCATTCATCGGAACAAACTGGTCTTTAATGTTTGCTTGAGAAGTAACCGGGAACGTAAATTTAATAGTTGCTGGAGAACTTACACAAGGCAGTTTATTTGTTGTGGAGCTAATAGTTGTTGAAATTATATCTGATAACATACAAACAGCTTCGGAAGTAACGCTTTCCTCTATACGACGTGTTACATTTCCAACAGAATCTACATGTAGCATTAAGTCACATAAGTTGAGTAAATTAGTCTCCACATTTGTTGAATCAAAATCCTCAACACATGAATTAACCGATTCACCTATAGATTTTTTTGATGAAAATTTCTTAGATTGGCTAAATGAATCTTCAAAGTTCTTTGAAGTATCTTCTTCAGGTGTAATGGATAATGAATCACTTGGAATTGGTTTTGTAACTGACTTTTCAGTACATTTCGTTTCTTCTTCTATAACACTTAATGGTAAGCTCTCAGAAATAATTCCATTAATTGGCAAAAGTTGGGAAATTTTTTCAGGTTTAATTAGTGGAGACAAATCTCCAGTATCTGAAGCTTCCTTTTTGTTAAGCATTTGATTTGCTGTATTTTCAGTACTGGTTTTATCTGTATCACATGAAGAAGTCCTAGATTTTCTTGACTCGTCATCGGTTATAGATATAGTTTTATTAATATCATTGTCATCGTTTCTAATAATTTCCATCTCTTTATTCTGTTCTTTCATATTCAACAAAGAAGTTTCTGCATTAATAGTGATATCTTTAACAGAAGTATTCAAAAGTTCAGAAGAAAGTGGAGATGTTACAGCATTAATTAAAATTACATTATCATTTTCTATTTCTACAATTTCAGATTTCTTTGACTCTTGTAACTGATTACTGGGATTTTCAATTTCACTCATTTCGGATTCTTGAACATTTTGAATAGCTTCTGTACTAGGAAGTATCTTGCTACTTACTTTTTCAGCAGTATTACATTTTATTTCAGAGGTGGGCAAATATAAGATATTTGTAGTACAATTAACATCTACATTTCTAATAATGTTACTTTCATCTTTCAGTTCCATAGGCTCAGAATCATTTAGTGACATTCCAGTTTGTATAAACTCAGTATTTAAAGCATATTGTTCAGGCTGAGTAACTTGATCTTTAATTATTACTTTATCACTGGCTTCTATTTTGTGAACATTCTTTAGTGAGTTTTGACTTTTAATTTTTTGTAACAGTTTATTTTTCAATGTTGCAACATCTACTTTAACTGGTGAACTTAATGGAGATTTTATTAATTCTTCATTTGCTTCTACACTGCCCTCTTTCTCTTCCTTAAGTTGATTGATTATACATTCAATACTCTTTTTATCCTTTTTTCTAGGTGAAGTAGATAGAGGAGAATGAAGTTTTGTACTTGTGTTGATAGCATCTTGAATTCCACTGGTGGATACATCAATTTTTATTTCCAATACTTTTGACTTTTTTCCAGTACATACTTTTTCAAATAAGGCATTATTTATTCTCTTTCTTTTTTGCACACATACATTAGATTTAGTATTTAATGTATCTCTTATTGTTAAGTCAGATTGATTTTCAGCTTTGGCAGGGAGATAATCATTGGTAGTAGCTGCAGCATTTGCAAGCTTAATATTGGCCACAGTGTTCTCACATGTTTTATTAAATCCCAAACAAGTACTATTATCTTCCATAGAATCCTGTTTTATGACTATTAACTGCTTCTCATTTTGCAATTTACCATGTTCAACAATTTCAGTTGACACTAGTAGTTTGTTTTCAGTTTTTGTAATTTTAGCTGACTTGCTTTCTTCCACTTTTTTTGTTTCGATTAAAGGACTCATACTGTCTTTCTCGAAAATTTCCTTAGTTAGTTGAGAAATATGTTCTGTTTCTACACAGTCTTCTTGTGATTCTATGCTTTGTACTAAAGTTTCTTCGACATTATTAGACATTGCAGAAACTGTATCCAAATCATCTTCATCAATAATTTTCTCCATCTCCTGCTTTGTCTCTAGATGCAAGTTTTCATTTAAGGCATCATCTTTCCTTGAATTGTCAAGCTGATTTACACTAGAATGAATTTTACATTTTATTTTGTGATTTGACTGTTTGGGGTCATTATTCAGTAGCATACTTTTACTTTCCTCTAAATTGTGATTTATAACTTCATTAATACATGATTGTTCACTTAACATTTGAACTTTTTTGTGTTCATTCTCTACATCTAAAGCCACAATATTGTTCTCTTCGGATAATGAGGCTTTAGACATATTACTACTACTAAAATCTACAGATTCTTTTACTTCCTCTACCAATATATTTTCTATTTCTGAAACTTTCTCTAATGGAATTGTTACTGTATAATTCGTGGGTTCATATTCTGTGCTGTTTTCCTGAAGTGTATTGTCACATTTATTAACATTATCCAACTGTGACTTATTTTCCGCATCCTGGTTCGATGATAAAACCTTTTCATTAATAGTAGAAGGTATATTTTCTAGAGAAATCTCAATTGATTTAACTGGTGTGTCTAACTTAGTATCTGATTCTTCCATTATTATCGAAATCTCTTCAGTAGCATGAAATGAATGTTTAATATGTACTGGATTTGGAACAGGCATATCTGTATGTGATTTAATATCTAATTTATGATTCATCAAAAAATCGTCATTTACATCGGAACTTTTGGTATCAACCTCTTCATTTATTACTGAAATTTTTTCATTGCAATGTGATGACTGTTTAATATCCACCGGATTCTCAGCAGATACATTCGTCTGTGATGTATTGTCTATTTCATGATTCATTGTAGAAATGTTATCATGTATATTGGGACTTTTAGTGAGCACTTCATTTACTACTGTAATTTCTTCTTCTTTATTAGTATGGGATGAATGTTTAATATCTTGTGGCTTTTCAACAGGCATATATATCTCAGACTTAGTATCTAATTCATCATTCATCTCAGTGTCTATTTCATTTATCATTGAAATTTCTTCATTAAAATGAGATGAATGTTTAACATCCACTGGATTTTCAACAGGCTCATCCATCTGTGGTTCACTGTTTAATTCATGATCCACTGAAGAAATGTTTTCATTTATATTGAAACTTTTAGTGGTCATTTTTTCGTTTACTATCAAAATTTCTTCATTGGTATGGAATGAATGTTTAACATCCAGTGGCATTTCAACAGGCGTATCTAGTTCAGAGTTAGTACCTAATTCATGATTCATCTTAGCGTCCATTTCTTCATTTATCACTAAAATTTCTTCATTGATATGAGATGAATGTTTAATATCCACTGGATTTTGAACAGGAACATCCGTCTGTGGTTCACTGTGTAATTCATTATTCAGTAAAGAAATGTTTTCATTTACACTGGAACTTTTAATGGTCACTTCTTCGTTTACTATCAAAATTTCATCATTAGTATGAGATGAATGTTTAATATCCCGTGGATTTTCAATGGGCAAGTCTATTTCAGATTTAGTATCTAATTCATGAATCATCTTAGTGTCCACTTCTTCATTTATCACTGAAATTTCTTTGTTGACATGAGATGAATGTTGAACATCCACTGGATTTTCAACAGGCACATCCGTCTGTGGTTCACTGTCTAATTCATGATACACTGAAGAAATATTTCCACATATATTGGAACTTTTAGTGTCCACTTCTTCATTTATCACTGAAATTTCTTTCTTGACATGAGATGAATGTTTAATATCCAATGGCTTTTCAACAGGCATAACTATCTCAGACTTAGTATCTAATTCATGATTCATCTTAGTGTCCACTTCTTCATTTATCACTGAAATTTCTTCATTGACATGAGATGAATCTTTAACACCCACTGGATTTTCAACAGGCACATCTGTCTGTGGTTCACTGTGTAATTCATGATTAACTGAAGAAATGTTTTCATTTACATTGGAACTTTTAATGATTACTTCGTTTACTATCAAAATTTCTTCATTAGAATAGGATGAATGTTTAATATCCATCAGCTTTTCAATAGGCATATCTACCTTTGACTCGGTACCTAATTCATGATTCATCTTAGCGTCCACTTCTTCATTTGTTACTGAAAATTCTTCATTGACATGAGATGAATCTTTAACATCCACTGGATATTCAACAGGCACATCTGTTTTTGGTTCACTGTGTAATTCATGATTAACTGAAGCAATGGTTTCATTTACATTGGAACTTTTAATGGTCATTTTTTCGTTTACTATCAATATTTCTTCATTAGAATAGGATGAATGTCTAATATCCATTGGCTTTTCAATAGGCATATCTACCTTTGAGTCAGTACCTAATTTATGGTTCATCTTAGTGTCGACACTTTCATTTATCATTGAAATTTCTTCATTGGTGTGAGATGAATGTTTAACATCCAATAGATCTTCAACAGGTACATCCGTTTGTGATTTACTATCTAATTGATCATTAGTCAAAGGAATGTATTCATTTACAATAGTGGTCTTAATGTCTTCTGAAACCAATATATCCATGTCAGATGTTTTCTCTTCTGTTTTTTTAACCAGCTTCTTCAAGTTTAGCTCTATATTTGACTTTTTTATATCACCTGTTTTGCAACTATCAACAATTTCTTCGTTTATCACTACTAACGATACTCCGGTCAAATTGTCATTTAAATCATCTACTGCAGTTAAATCCTCGCTACATTTGTTTATTTGTGAAATTTCAGATTTTTTACTTTTATTTGCTTTGTCTTTAATTAACATCTTAGAATACTTTTCTTCTTTTGTGTCTTCCATTGTTTTGAAAGTCTTAGTTGATTTAGTTATTTTATTAAATATTTTCTTTTTACCGTTTTTGTCAGTTTTTTCAATTAATTTTTTATCTGTATTTTTCTGTGTGCAAGAGGTATTTGTAGTTTTAACAGGTGATGTAAAAATATCACAATTTTCTAAAACAACATCAATTTTCTTTTCAGTTAATGCAGTTTTTACTCGATTCGTTTTATTAGAATTTTTAGTCTTTATTGGTTTTAAGATTGGGACAAATGATTTCTTTGAAGGAGATTCAGAATGTTTTTTCTTCCAAGTTTTGGGGTAATCATTTTTGTTTTTATTTTTCGGCAATACTGAATTTAAATGTAGTTTGGATGAAATGCGTTTTGGGTTATTACTATTTTTACATACTCCAAGGTGGTCAGCTGTATCTTCAGATGCATGTGATGCAGGCAACTTTGTTAACTGCTTACCTGGAGACTCTACTTTCATTATATTTTTTGACAGTAACTCTGTTTTTGTGCACAATTTATCTATTGTGTTCTCTTTATTAGATGCATGTTGTTCTGATACAGAAACTGATTTCTCTAAAGCAGGCTTGATATCGATTTGGGGGTATATTTCAACTTTTTCATTTACTGTTGGTTCTTTCTCTTTGACATTTTTAATCAAGATATTTTCCATACTAGTACCTTCTTCCAACTGCACAACAGAATCTGAATCTCTCTTACTTAATGAATTCTGATTTAAATAAAGTACACTTTGTTTCTTATTTTTAAATTCATCTATTGGCATCTTATATATTTCCACTGATGTTGTCGGTTGTGGAGGAATATTTTCATTCATGTTTAAATTCTGCTTCAAGGTTTCTGTTTTATCATAGATCTTTTTCAGTACTTCTACTGATGATCCCGTTTCTGCTTTCCTTATTCTTTTCTTGTAGAGTTCAATTTTATTTTTATAGTGTTTCTTTGACAGTTTACCTCTGTGTTTACTGTTATTCAGCATTTTAGATTTTCTCAATATGTTTAATTTTCTATTAATTTTTCCAGTACGAGAACCTCGTTTAACGATTTTAGCTTTGTTAAGTATATTTTTTCGTATCTTTTTTGTTTGTTTTGCTTTAGATTTTGAAGTAAGAACATTTTTGTGTTTAATTTTAATGTTACCAGTATGAGTGCAAAATTTATTCTGTTGCCTATTTTCTGTTCCAATATTAGAAACAATCTTTTTTGAACTCTTTTTATGAGACTTTATTTCATTTTTAAAATTTGGATTGTTAAGTTCATCTTGATTTGATATAGTAGTTCTCTTCGCCAGTGGGAGATCATCTAAATTTTCATCTTCATTTTCAATTAATTCATCTTTGCTGAAATTGGTTCCAGAATCGGATTTAATTTCCATATTCTCTTTTGGTATAGTTTGTTGATTTTTAAAGGTTTCAGAATTGTTTTGCATTTTTGGTTTAGCAGTAATAGCATTTGTTTTACGGAATTCTGGTGAACTACTCAGTTTCTCTTCTTCACCACATTTTGTTTGATGCACTTTGGTGGGTCGAGTTAATGATGAATCTGCAGATGTAATTTTTCCTACTTCATGTGGTACATTTGATTCTTTTTCGTTCAATAAAGTATTGGGATCTGGTGAGATATTGATATTTAATTCAGATTTGGTTGGGTTAGTAATATTTGCTTCAACTGTCAAAAGTTCTTCACATGTATTTTGTTTATTTACATCGAGAATTGAACTGTTTGAATTTACATTCGACGACAGTTGATCTCCAGCTGTTGTTGAATTAATAGATACACTTTTTGTATCAGGATTTACTTTTTCTGGATTTGGCATCTTATCACTGTCTTCACTGATTTCAGGTAATTTTTGTAAACTGTTGTCAGAACTCTCTTGTGTAGTACAGTTTAATTTAAAATCAATTTCCAGTTTCTTTTTTAGTTTTTCAGTTGTTGGAGAAATAGTATTTTTACATTTAGAAAGTATATCAACTTTTGATGTGGACAATTTAATTTGTTTTGGTGTAGTTCTCTTAGCATCTGGGGTATTCTCCGATTTAATATCACTTTCAATCATAGATTTCCTTCTAAGTTTTGGAGGAGTGTAATATTTCTTATCTGTGTTGAAAATAATCTGTTTGGTCTCTTCAAATTTAATATCAGAGTTTTTCTCATTTCTATTTAAATTATGTCTTGATACTGATTTCCTTCTTAATTTAGGTGTCGTATAATATTTTGTATTTGAACTCTTCATAAATTCTTCATAGCTACGTCCTCCACATTGTACCTGAAAGTTACTTTGTGGTATAGACTCACTCTCATCATTTTTAACTGTTGAAATTTCTAAACTTGTAGAACAAATGTCTTTTTCCATACTTGAGCAGGAGGCCGTTGAATCTATCGACGTTTGTGTAATGCTAGAAGCTGATGATGAACGAATATTATTCGGCATAGTTGATTTTTCTTCATTAACTAGTTTCTTTGTCAAATTTATACCATCATCTTTATATTCTTTCATGCCAATATGTTTTTTTCTTGATTTTAATTTCGGTTTGTCACTATTTTTCTCCGTTACAGTTTTTTCGTAATTTGTTTTATTACTGGACTTTTCTTTTCTGGACTCATGTATACATTTGGAGCTAACTAGTGATTTTTTCATTTGCTTGATTTCTAACTGGTTTCTTTGTGACAAAGGAATATCATCATCACTATCTTCGTGTCTTTTCACACAAGGTAAATTTTTAATTTCCTGTTTTAATATTTCGTCTTTAATTGATTTCAGATTTTCTACTTCTGTGGATATAGCTGGCTTATTTTTTAGAACCCTGTTTTCAACAATAGTGTTATCCATGTTATTTGATGTTTGTTCATCGCCTATGTTTCTAATAACACTCATATCGATACTTTCTGATCGAATATACTTTTGTTTTTTTTCGTTTTTGGAAGTAATGTTTAATCTTTCGATACTCACATACGGCTTAAGAGAAAACTTATCATAATCTTTTTGTTCAGCTTTGGTTCTAAATGGCTTGTGATTTTTCTTTTTTGAAATCAGGTATTCTGTTTTCTGGCTATTACCAATCTCTGTGTTTATGAGGGGTTTAGCATCAGGAATATTTTTAATACTTTTTAAGGAATCATCCAAATAAATTTTATCAGCCGTCAAATTCCTATTATTTTGTATGTCGATATCTTCTTTGCCAAATGAGTGATTAGGATACTTATCCAATTGTTCTATTTGTGTTAGAAATTCAAAATTTCCTTGATATATGTCTGGAATACTTATCAAAACTGTACCTCTTACTTTAGGTTCGCAGCAAAAATTTATATTTTCTTCCATAGTATCTTCATCGTAGCAGGCCAATTTTTTACTATTTTGCAATGGGTTAAGCTTAATACTCTTCACATCAATGTCTTCGTCAATCAATAGATTTCCCTCACTGTCATTGCTGTCTTCACTAGTCAAAGGAACATCTGAAAGTTTTTGTGTGTAGATGTTATTTGATGGTGGAGGCGCCCCTGAATTATTGGTAATAACAAAATCATGCGGTTTGCATTTAGGTTCTTGGTAGAATTCTGGTTTCCTTTCTTTTCGGGCACTTCTTGTAACACGTTTGTTTTCTACGTCTGTAGATACATCTAATGCTTCATTCAGTTTAATATTTGAATTATTTTGTCGTTTTTGCGCACCCTTGATTTTAGTTTTTAAATCAAACTGTTTCTTTCTTCTTTCATGAGATACTTTCTTCTTCTTCTTTTCTTTTCGTGTTTTCAGTAAATCCTGACGTGACATCTCGGAAGCTACTGTTGCCAATATATCTAAAGATGTATTCTCGTCAGGAATGTCACAAATTTCTAGATGCTGACCAACTTTCGGCAGTATTTGATTATTTGTGATTCTAGTATTAATTTCAATTTCTTCTTTTTTCATCAAAGGTTGCTCTATTTTGATAGCACTGGGAATAATTTTGTCTCTACGAGACTGTTCATTGTTATTGGGTGTAGTTTCATCTGTTGTTTCTCGTGTACAACTTTCAGAGTGATCTTCATTCATAATTATCTCTTCAGAAGCACCCAACTCCAAAGTATCTTCAACTATAATTTCTTCTTTTTGAATGTTTAAATCATCTATTAAATTTGATTCGTTATATTTCTCGTAACAAATTTCTTCAACAATTTCTGAGTCTGTGCTTGTTTCTGTTTGAAAATTATTTACATCAGTTTTGTGACACATATTGTCTTCATATGTATTTTCTGTAAACACCTTAACTTCAGAAGTTTTCAATTTATGAATGATGCCATTTTCTTCTTCCTCCATAAGTTTTTCATTCACGTGTTGCTCTTCTGTTGCTGTAGTATCATTCTTATTGCTGTCTGCTGTCTCAAAATCATTTTGATCAATTTCATGACATATATTGCCTTCATGTGTATTTTCTGGAAGCATCTCAACTTGAGACGTTTCTAATTTATCAATGATGCCATTTTTTTCCACAATAATTTTCTCATTCGCATTATCTTCTGTTGCTTTAGAATAATTAGTGCTTTTTATTATTTCAAAATTATTTTCAGTTATGTGATATATATTGTCTTCATAGGTATTTTCGTAACAAACCTCAATTTCAGATTTATCAATAATGTTAGTGTCTTCCACCGCAATTTTCTCATTCACATTCTCTTCTCCTGTAGAATAATTTTTGGTGCTTTTTACTATTTCAAGATGATTTTCAGTTTCGTGACACATATTGTCTTCATATGTATTTTCTGAACAAACCTCAGTTTCTAATTTGTGAATGCCGTTTTCTTCTTCCGTCATATTTTCCTTCACATGTTGCTCTTCTGTTGCTGCAATAACATTCTTATGGTTATCTATTGTTTCAAAATGATTTTCACCAGTTTCGTGGCACATACTGCCTTCAAATTTATTCTCTTGGAAAAGTTCAACTTCAGACGTTTCTAATTTATTAATGATGTTTTCTTCTTTGTCTATGGTTTTTTGATTCAGATATTGCTGTTCTGTTACTGTAGTGTCGTTCTTGTTAACTTCTTGTTGAATTAATTCGAAATGTTCTATATCTTCAGTGGCTACTTCAATTTCATGCTCTGTACTTTGGAATTGGAATAGTTCTTCCATTTCATTATTCTCATTAGTTTGTAAATTTAAAGGACTAAATGTTTCTTCAGCTAATTTTTCTGTGTGACTGTTTGGAGTTGTATCTTGCTCATTTTTATATATTTTTTTACCAAGGAAGTTTTCATTTGGTTCTTCAATTATTTGCTCTGCTTTGTCGAGTTCTTTACTAGAAGACTCGAATAAATTTGATGTAGAATTATCTTTTATATTAGTTGATTCTTCAATAATTTTATTTTCTTCACACTGCTTTTTATGATCTTTTTCTGATGTGTCATTCTCAGAGACAGAATGGATACTTTCACAATTTTCAATTGTGTTTTCATTTTCAGTCATATTTTTATCAATACATTCAGTATTCAGTTGACTAACATCCATTTCTGCAGATTTTTCAACAGTTTCTTCTAATACTTGTTCAGAAACCGGTTGCTCTTTAGTTTCAGACGTTTGAGTTGAATGTGCACCTTCTATTTGATTTTTACAGGCATCATTATCATTTTCACTCTCTTCCAGCTCATTTATGTCTTTGACTATTTTGTCGCCATCATCTTGTCTCTCAATAGTTTCAGTTTGAATTTTATTAAATATTGTCGTATTATCAGTATTCAACTGCTCAAGATTTTTTATCTGATCAGGAAACTGTTTCACACTACTTTCATCTAGAGACTTTTTCTGATTTAACTCGATATCTGATGGTATTTCCAAACCATCATTTTCGTTTAAGTTGTTATCTTTGTTATACAAATTAATTCTTTCTTCATTACTAACGATGAGTACATTTAAATTGTTTGAATTCATTACAATGTGATCCTTTAGTTCATCAGTACTTGAAACACTACTATCATCTTTTGTTGCATCACCAGTCCGGTCAATATTATTTTCTTGGAGTTTTTCATTTCTATCGATACTTTTGTCATCTTTTAATGATTCTTCTATTTTATAAGATGAAGCGCAAGTTTCTAATGAATCTTGATCTTCAGTAATTTTCTCTATATTATTTGGTCGCAGTTTGTGTGTTGTTTCTTCATTTGTTACAACAGTTTCATTCGGTACATTGATCACATCTTTTTCAAAATTGTTTGTTCCTACATCTTCATTTTGACATAAATCTGTTTCACTCAACTCATACATGTGACCAGATATTATCTGTGGTGTAGTTTCTGGAGGTTCTTCTACAATTCCCTCATTTTCATCAGACTGGTAAGTTATATTTTCTTCCACTTTACTTTTGCATTCCGAACTTGTGCTAATAATTTCAGAATCTTTTATCACTTCCAAAGGTCGACTCGATATAAGCACATCATCATTTTTTAATAAATCTCCTTCAACTTCAGATACTTCTGTGATTGTATTATCCGAGTCATTTGCTTCTGTTTCTTCCATTAATATGTTCACATTAATTTCATTTTGTTTTAATAACTTTAAACTGTTATGGTTTTCCTCAATAACTTCTGACCGTGTCAGAGCGTTCTCTTTGAAAGTTAAGGTTAGACACTTTTCTTCAATTAACGGGTCTCGACAAATATCTATTGAGCAAGTTACAGGTACTATCAAATTCTCACTAACTAATGTTTTTTCTTTCGAATCCTCATTTGGCTGCTCTTCAAGACTTAATCCTTCAGGTTTCTGTATGGCAATGTCAAGTAATGGATTTGAAACTGAACTATCTTCGATACCCTTATCGCGTTCTTTGGTACTTTGGTTTCTTTCAGACATGTCCGTATGGTTGGTATATTCTGCTATTGTTTGCATGTCACTAGAAGTACCTTTTTCACTATAACTCGTGTCCTGTTGTTTAATATTTTCACCATTTAATATTTTAGTATTTCCCATTTCAATAAAATTCACATTTAGATCAGTAATCTTTGTACGAATATTGTTCTCTGAAGTCTCATTTTGGGTTTCATTTTTTATTAACTCAACTTCAAATGAAGAATTTTCAATGCTATTTTTCTCAAGAACATCATCAGTTTCTTTACATTTATCAATAATTTGTAGTTCACCATATGTTGACTTCTTTTCAGTATCTTCATTTACTTTTTCATTAGTTTCATTGTCCCTTAAAGTATCGTGTTTTAAGATAATTTCATGTTGAGTTTCTTCATTGCTGTCGTTAGATAGTTGTCTTTCTTCTGTGACGTTATCTTCCAACGTTTTGTTTTCTTTATCAATATTTTCCAATTGAGTATCAAGAGTGTCTTCAATACTCGAAAGTAATGTGTCTGTTAGAGGCAAAGACACATTCAATGGTCCAAAGGCATTTTTAACACTTATATTAAATTTTTCAATGGCAGCTTGAGAAATGTCTTCCTGAATTTCCACAGTATTTACATTTGAGGTATTGCTTTGTGCAGTTTTAACATTATTTATTGCTGTATTAGATGTTATTTTAGAATCTTCTACTGACTTTAGTGAACGATTAAGGTGATCTTCTGTTTCATCTCTGAGCAGTTCTTCTTCTTCTTCTTTAGGTATTACATTAAACTGTTCTTCTTCGTCCGAACTCAGTTCTAATATATCCACTTCATTTGATTCCTTTACGGCTTTTAAGGAATCAGACATGATGTAAGGTTGCACCGAAATTGAGTCAGCATCATCATCTAAAATTACTATTTCATCGACTAATAATGATCCTCTAACAGTATTTATATTATTTACACGATTGTTATTACTATTACTATTATTTTCTAACGTACTAGATTCTTCATCAGAATTTAGATCAATCACCTCGTTTTTTACGTATGGCTTAACGTCATCAAACGGCTTATGATTAGAAAACATTTCGTACTGTTTCTCTCTCAACACTAACTTTTTCTCTTCTTCTGCTTTTTGTCTTCTCGTCGACCTACTACTCGTTTCAATTTCTTCTTCTAACACAATCATCTCTTCATTGTCATCGTCGATATAAATGGTCGGTACTTTTTTAATTTGGTTGCTCGACGTTTCTGCATTTTCTTGTATTCTATTAGACACTCGCAAAATTTCACTTATGTCTTGCTTGATATCCAGTTCTTGGTTGGAATCGTTATCTTCATTTTGAGTATCAACCTGAAGGAATTTAATTTATATAATATTTGAGAAGTGAGAAAATGTATTTGTTTGCATTTAAAGTTAAAAAAAAAAGTGGGAAAGTTTTGGAATCAACAACATTTCATTTTAAATCAATATAAATTGCAGCTCCATACATGCATCCATGTGTACAACTATTTTTTATTCGGATAAAAATGAAAAATTCATATTCATCGCTAAATGTTTGACAGCAAATTAAATTTTTTTACAGCTCTTTTTACAACTAATAAGCTTCAAACATTTTTATTTTTTTTTTGGTTCTTATGTAACCATCTACGTAAATGGTTGCCACATCATAAAATTATGCATGCTCTTCCTTAACTCTAGCTAGAAATCTTTGACTGCCGTTGTTATTCTCAGACTGGACTCTGTGGGCCTATATATTGATTTTGGTTCCTATTGCCATTGGTGATTAATAAAATGTATTAATAATCTCATAATTTGCAAATAATGTACACATAAAATCTGTGAAAATTAATAGGTTATTCTTATGACAAGTAGTAGACTAGACTAAGTAGTAACTAGAGCAAATAATTATTGGAATTCCCGGAAACAACTACTCTGAGGGTTATTGCCCTGACCAGCATTGAATTGAATACACCTGGAAAACCTATAGTAAACAGTTAGTCACTCGTCAGTAGTCCACTAGACATATACTGGTTTCGAGCTTATTAGCTCTCATCAGTAGTAGCAAATGGCCGATAGATGTAGTTTGTTCTACACCACGTACTCATGGTCTCTTCTGTCGGACTAGACAGATTAAAACAGCTAGGGTTATTCGTTATATACTTCACCTATGGCATGCTGATGAGAGCTAATAAGCTCAAAACTGGCATATGTCTGGTGGACTACTGGCGAGTGACTCTAGCTGTTTGCTAAAGAGTAGTTGTTTCCTGGAGCTGCGTGTTTGCAAAATATCATTTCTCGCCAAATGCGATAAAGGTCGACAGTTATCAATGGTGTCTACTGCATGTAGAACGCTTCATGTTTGTGACATTTTCAGTCCGACCAGTCCGGCATGGAGTAGCAAATGGCCGATAGATGTAGTTTGTTCTACACCGCGTACTAAATAATTATTAATTTTATCAAGATCTTGGATACATATATGAATGCTTGGCAGCAAAAGAAATCGTTGGATTTAGAAACATTCATGTATGCAAGTGTGAAGCTGCTGGGATACATCATAATGTCATTAATTTTAACTTAATAAAGATAAACAAATAATAATCGGTAACACGACGCTCCTGGTACGCTACAAATTTTCTGATGGCACGTTGGATTATTGAAGTTTTATAAAAGTTCAAGTTCATGTTCGGTACTGAAGTACTGAAATAAACAAAATAATGCCGTGTATCGAGGCACGACTAGAATATTGAGAATCGACGAGAATTGTTCGAGAAATGGATCTAGTCGCTAGAAAATAAAATATTCGTTCTATAAAAGAAGAATAAACGGCTGAGTCAGCCAGTCTTGAATTGGAGTGTTTAGTTGGAAATTTTCTGGAGTTTCAAAGTGAAATAGTATTTAGTTGAGTTGTAATTAGTATTCAGTAGTGTACAGTGTTTAATAAATATAAGTAAAAACTGTTTGTTTTTCTGGTAAAAGAAAAAGTTGGGTAGAAAACCCGTAACAATATTTTTTTCGGCGTAAATATGTATTTATTTTTTTTTTTTTGAATGACATTATGACTGAGTCACCGTGTATAATCAAACAAAAAATGTATATACCTGAATAATCTCTTCCTCAATTTTCAAATTATCATCTGTCCCATAATCGCTGGTGATAATATTTTTATAAGTGTTGAGAACTGCAGGATCACTCAGAAATGTATCCAAGGGGCACGGAATACATCTTTTCTTTAAGGCATTTACTTGTTCCAGTCTCCCCATCTTAATCAACAATTTTCTAAAACAAAAAATCCGATTAGACAAAGGCAAAAAAAGATAAAAAATAAACACTTACTTGGCTATGTTTTCCATCAGGTCATTCTGAATTTCGAATTCAAATTTAATTTTGATAAACAGATTTAAAATAGCTACACAGCGTTCCTTGAACAGTTTTTCTGGAGGTACGCTATTTAAACTCTCTAGATAAGAGTTATATAAGGTTTGTAAGAGTTTTAATATTCGTTCTTCTACTAAGATTTCATAACGAGGTGTGTGATGTTCTCTTTTGTACAGTACGCTACACTCCAGAACGACATAGCGCATTAATAATTGGGTGAAGTTTGGTGTTAACGGATATTTAAAAGTTACCTAAAATAGTATCACAGTTAAATATTATTATGGTCAGATAAAACTTGAATAATACTTACCTCAGCAACTTTCAAGTTGTACTTATGCAGTAAATAAATTTTATTTAGAACAGCCTCGACGAAAAATTTTGTCTCTCTCTGATACTTCTTGGTGATTTTAATATACCTGCAACAGTGGAATTCTTGTAATTTTTATATTGCCAATGTTGATTATTCTGAGGTATTACTTCCAAGCTGTCTAATAATTAATTCAATGACAAAAATTTAATTTCAATTATTCTGAATTAAGTAATTTTAATAACCACTTTCAATATTATAACTTCTTAAGATGTTCCTAATTTCTTTCTTCTTTCTTCCTTCTTCATTTCTTCTTCTCCTTCTTATGCTGATAACTTCTTCAATATTTCCTTACTTTTATAAAAGCTTTAGGTACCTTATTGTTTATTTACTATTACCGAGAAACATTTAAATAAAAAGCATGCATTAATAATTGTATTTAGAATTTATAAACCAATGAAAATAAAACATTTAACCAAAGTGGCCACTTGTGGGCTGTTATTCTTCTCTCTTCGGCTTACGCTCGGCTAAATGTGTGTATTATACTAGTACACTATAAATCGGAATTTTTTTTCAAATTCGTGTCAAAAACGTTAAATCTACCTTTCAATATTTTGAGCAATTCTGCTGGAATGGACATCGCTGAATTCACAGTCAAAATATGGCTGCAGGAAATCTTGTTTTGAAATAAGTTTCCTGGTAGCGGTACCTAAAAAACAATACATCTTTCACATCATTTACAATTAAAAAATATCAATATTATATTAATAAATATATATATAAATCATCTACTCAATAGTAGTTTTGAGCACTTCCAAATAATGTTAATTGTAATGTCAATACGAGTAAATATAATGGCTGTTATGGCTACATAAAACGTTAAATAGCATCATATCAATATTGTTTTAAAAATATAACATTTAAATGGTAAAGTAAACAACTGCATAAATTGACCATATGATAAATAACATTCTTTATTTACCTACTTACTATACACAATGTAAAGACGACTATTCTTATTAAAAATATAATAATTTCCCTTATATTGCAATAGAGGTGGGCAACTCAACTCTTTTTGATGAATCAATTCACACGATTCACTTTGTTAAAATGAATTGGCTCTTACAATTCGTTACTTTGAACGATGAATTCACGTAACAAGCTTTAACACGGATATAATCATTTGAAATCTAAAATCGATGGCACATTCACAGACATAATTATATATTTGTTCATATTTTGGGATTTATTGGTTTTAAATATTAAATTTCTGACTTTTAATACCGAGCCTACATTTAAAAAGTACATTCTATAAAGTATAAAATTCTACAATGACTTAAATCATTAGTTGACTACACAAGACATTTATTGCAATAATTCAAATTGCATGACAAATGCACAATCATTTAAACAAGTTGCTTCCTAAATATAGAATCAATACACGACTTTTTTGAAGAGCAGTTAAATCTTCGCCCATCTCTATTTTGTAACTTAAAACAACAAATTAAATAATTTAACTACAATTTCTTCAATATGTAAAAATCTAAAGTAAACATTCAACTTTATGATAATATTAATGTTTTATTAAAAAAATCTTACCTGTCTTTGAATGAATTTTTTGAAGTACACTTCTAGGGTCCAGTGACTTCGGTGTATAAGCATTTTGATTGCAAAACATTGTGCACTAAAACAATTATACAATATTATATCTACTAATTGGAAAAAGCCATTAAAACAATATGACTTTCAGCAAATTATGCATATTAATATGAAGCGGACGCTTAGTCTAGAATTAAATGCCTGGGCGAGATAACCAAATACGTATTGTATCTAGATCAAAATTGTCTCATGATTCACGCTTGTCATAATTTACTCTTATTTATATGTAACACTTCTTGAACAAATTACTTACAACATTTATTCGGCATTTAAATACACAAAAATGTTCACTTTCATGAAACCTTCCTTTTTAATAGACAGAAAAGTCAAAAGGATCATGTTTTTTGATAGCTAAAGAGCCTTCATTTGGAACTTGGGGCAGTAAATTAGGAATAGCCAACTGTTGTAGAAAATCACTAACTTTCTATAAGAGCTGTTCGAGGAAAATAAAGAAATATTTTTATTCTCCAAATTAACATAAAATATATGTGTCATTAACATTAAATTCAGCCGGAAATTTATTTTTTGTAACTAATTATTAGTAAATAATTACAAATATTGTTTTAATCCTTAGTGTATTTTTTGTGGTCATATTGGTATTACCACAAAATTCTTACGTCAACCAATGAGACAACGGAAGAAATTAGGAGCATTTGCCTTCAGCTGCAAATTGTTCCCTTATGTGACATGGCGTCTGATAGGAAAGTCAGTTCTTAAACGGGTTCAAACGTTATTATTGTTTTTATGACATCATTTGACGAAGTGGCTTACTGTAAAAGCCAAAAACTTTTTCTAGAGACTTGCATTGATGGTAATGCATGCAAGGAAAACTCAGCGGATGAACGATGGGTACGGTCTTTGACACAATCTTCAAGGCAATAAATTAATTTGCCTTGTGAAATTGTTATATTCATTTATTTTCTTTTTGACTTTGTTATTAATATACAATATTTTCTTTTTATGTACAGGTACTTCGACAAGCACCAAGCCCATCCATATCAGGTAAACAAAATTAGTTTTAGGGAGGGAAAACCTATTATAATATCTGAAAGCAAGTTGCAACAGTTGATATAAAGTACATATTTATATACGATACTAAAAAAATTCGTTAAAACATTCATTGCATTATAAGATTGATATTTCACATAATGGTACCTCACTTTTATCAAATAATTGATTTTTAGGGTTTTTTAAAATTTTTGGAATATCGAAGTTTTCAGCTATTAACTAATGTTCACAATAACAAGATTAAAGTTATTTGTTTATATATTTTGTCTTTTGAAGTAAAATTTCTTATTAATATATAAATACTTGTCAAAACATAATAATAAACATGGCTACCTTTTACATAGATAATCTAACCTACATTGGCTATTTTTGTATACTTTTCCAGTTTGTGATAACTTTTTTTAGTATTTGATTAGAAATGTCATGCAGATTTTTTTTATTTTGAACATTTCCATGAGTACCATTGGGTATTGTAACACTTATTGATTATCGATGAATGACCCTCTTGTCTATTTAGAGCTCGAAGTACAGTTCATCGAAGAGTTACGGATCAAGCAGCGATAGATACGAAAGAATTCGGGATTCACCAAATGGAAACTATAGGTCAGACAGTCCGGATTCCCAATCTCCTCGGGATCGTGACAGATCTTATCAGTCGAAAGGCTCCTATCTACAGAAAATCCGTGAAAAGGAGAGAGAAAACAGAGACTATAAGGTGTCGAGAGACAAGTATTCAGGTGAGAGGTTATTAGGAAAATATAAAACTGGGACAAATATTAATACAAAAAAATATAGGGGCAATTTTTCAAAATTACTAGATACTGTAATGGTATAACTATTTAATGTAATTAAATTAATAGATAATTAGTAACCGAGCATATTTACTGTTACTGAGCAGGATTAGTTTACTAAATACTAAAAAAGTACTAATTAGCACCTGTTTTTTTTTCACCTCTAGAGTCCTTCTATTACTGTTGGGTATTGTACCATATATTTAAAAATTTATTTTTAATTTTTAAAACTCAAGTTTTATTATTGCTCATACCTCATAATCAATTAAGGGTGGAATTCATAAATCACACTTAAGGTTAAGTGTGCACTTAGCTTTGCAATTTACAAGATAAAATTGCACAGTAACAACTTACTAATAGTTGCCTATCACACTTTAATAAGTTTCCATTAAGTTTAGATAAACAAAATATTAAAGGGCATCTTATTTAAGTATACCTTAAATGAAAAGTCACACTTAAGTGAAGTGGTGACTATGAATTCCACCCTAAGTGAAGCTCTTTTTCTGCTTTTTATTTGATGTACCAAGTTGGTTTTAAAGAACTACTGACTTATAACCACTACTTGTATCAAATATTTAAGTTTTCAACAAATGACTATTTTCATTGAGGTTTCATTCAGTGTAAATATATAATATTGTATATAAAAAATAGGTTTATAACGTAAATCGATTATTTTAGATTGTGCCAGGTCACCAAAAGATAAGCGAAGCAGAGATTCTGAACATAGAACCAACTCTGATAGAAATGATGAAAAAAGCATCTTGCATCCAATAAAGGTTTCTCAGCTATCGTCTAGAGATAGGAAACCTATGCATAACAACTGTGTAGATAAGGTAAGGATAATCGACAACACATAACATATTCAATATTGGTTTGTGGTAAAAAATTTTAAACTTTATTCTATGTCATATATTTTATTTAATGTTTTTTTTTGCTAATTTTTGTTGAGGGATCTAAACGATAATATCATTTTTTTTTTCCAGAGGGATGACAGGGATAGGGTTGTTAGGATAGGTGATTGGTCAGAACATGTCAGTTCGTCTGGCAAAAAGTATTATTATAATTGTAAAACGGAGGTGTCTCAATGGGAAAAACCACGTGAATGGATAGAGAGGGAACGAGATCGATTTAGGAGCAGAGACAGAGATCGAGATCGGGATTCTGAAAGGAATTACAGCAGTTCGAGCCGCTCGGGTATGCGTAAGTAGTATCTGTTTTTATTGATACAATATTTTTAAAACTGTATCTTATTTCTTTTTTGGTAACCACATATGTATGTTTTTTTAAAGTATTTTCATTGTACACTCTTATTTAACAATAATGGTATGCAGGGTGTTTAAAAAATATATGCGGAAAATGAAACGTTGAATTCTTTAGCCAATTTCAGAGGGGCTGTTTCATGTAAAAAAATAATTTTAGCATCGTCTAAAGTGTAAAAGTAAGAGATGAAATCAAGTTTCCATGTTATTTAACAGTGTTAAAACATCAGCTAAAATTCTCATATGAATGATAAAAAGCAATAGGGCAATCCAACGAACTGTCAAATCACTTTAAAAATGGCGGCTGTAGGACAAACAACTCGACATATGACAAGCAGAAATTTGTGCTTTTGTGTAGAACTTTTAGTTTTTGGTCTGTGTGTAGAACTGTGGGTTTTGCTCATTACATTTTATACCTATTTCGGAATACCAAGTATAATTCAGACTATCATAATGGTTTTGTTTTGTTGTGTTATGAATTGTTGGAGTAGAGGACAGCAAGAAGATCAAGTTAGATTTTTTAAGATTCCTGCTGCATTGAATTATAGACAGAACTGATCTCGATGAACTCTCATATAAGACGGCAAAAGTGACTTAGTGCAATAAAACAGCAAGACCTAACTCAAGAAAAAATTAAATACAGTGTACAAGTTTTAAATATATTATTTATAAATAGGTACCTAAGTTCTTTTTTCTCTCCAACTAGTAGTATAATTACACCCCCGCCAGTCCTAGCCATTCAGGGTCCTGGAGAATACTATATATAATATTAATAAAAAAATATATTGATAACAATATTGGCAGTTATATATAATTAATTAGTAAACTATTACAGAGGTACGTAATTTGATTTCAACAATTATTTATGCATAGATACATGGCAGACTTGCACAACAAAACAAAACCATTATGATAGTCTGAATTATCCTTGGTATTCCGAAATAGGTATAAAATATAATGAGCCAAACACACAGTTCTACACAAAATCACAAATTTCTGCTTGTCATATGTTGAGTTGTTTGTCCTACAGCCGCCATTTTTAAAGTGATTTGACAGTTCGTTGGATTACCCTATTAAACTGGTAATAACAGTTGACAACTAAAATTACAGCAAAAAGTATCGTTTGGAGAATCATAGGGTGAGATGCTGGCTTTTACTTTAATTTATTTATTTATTTATTTTTTTGTACAAGAAGACAAAACTAGAAGACATTTCGGAATTTGTGTAGAGGCAAAAAATCTTGTATTTTTGAGTACGTAACAATTCTGATAATAAACATACAGGGGGTGTATTATTTTAATTCCCTTACTGTGAGGTGACAATGAATGGAATAGATAGAATAGCAAAAATTGGAGTGTTTAATTTGAACTGATTTTAAATTAGCCCAGGGAAACATGATTCCAACACCCCTTTTTAGGAGATGCTAAAATTATTATTATTTTTTTACATGAAACGCCCTCTCTAAAATAGTCTCGGGAATCCACTGTTTCATTTTCTTCAACTATATAACATTAAATTATAATACTGGAAGAACTTTCATCGGTTACCATTTGGTTTGTCCAATAAAATATATAATCATATATTGTTATTGAAAGAAAGCCTTTCTGATAAATTTTAAAAAAATTTTGAACAACGTGAGATAGTGTATTTTGTTTAAGCTGATATTTAACTTGACAAAAAATGAAGTAAACATACTGAAAAAAAAAACGTTATTTACTGTTGGAATTAATGTGATTTTGTGTAACAACAGAAAAAAAAAACCTTTTATATGAATATTTAGCGCATTATTGCCAAAACTGGAAATTTTCAACGTATATTTTTGGAGTTTTTAGTGCTATATTTATTTGCGATATAATTGCATATTTTGAGGTAAAAAATGTAAAATGCAGAAAAGACCAGAAGAGGTTAACAATTCTGACATTTTTTACTCAAATATGCTTAGAATTTGGTGACACAATGCAGTTGTCCTCGGATATATGCAGGTTGACATCATCGAAAAGATCTTTTGAGTGAATGACATATTTTCCTGTTTGTGTTCATTATTTCAGTGCAGCTAAATTTTTACGTTTATCAACCGCTAGGGTCTAGAGGACATTGTGATCAAAACCTTTATATAGGACAACATTTATCATTATTTTTTATTGCGTTTCATATGTTTGTTATTCTATAGTATAAGATCAAATTGCACATTTTTGTATCTGTTGGATCTTGATGACTAGACCTGGGAACTTGTCTTGTCATTTGCGGTTTATCAGAACTGCACTGAGATGTATACATGTAAAAATATGTTAAACGTAGGTATTTACATCGAATTGGTGATGTCATTTCTAGTGACTCGCATTGCCGGAATAGCGTGTTCTAGTACTTTTGATGCGATTAGATCTTGTGGCAAAATTTTCTTCCAATGCGCCTGCTATAACATGTGCTATTTTCGATCTACCAGCAGTAGTTGTTTCATTGACACTTAACCATAAATACTTGTTTTTTAAATTGGAGCGAATACTGGCTTTTATCGTTATATTTAGGTTCGGTAAATATAATTTACGCAATGTTGATTCGTCAAGCACATTCATACCGGAATATTTACCACTCAGTTTTCTACAAAGTCTCTCAACATAGGATTATTTAATTGTCTCCATGAGATATTACACGAAATCATTACTTTCATTATCTTAGCTGTTTACACAGATACTGCAGGAGTAATTCAATGCCGGTCGAGGCATTAGTCCGCGGAGTAGCTGTTTCCTGCAGTATCATTTACAGACTTTCATTAAGACTACATTAAAGTCTTTCTGTTTATCCCTGGCACTCACTTCATCACAATTTAAGGAGTTATGTTTTTCTGTGGCAATATGTTCCAACATGGTTGATTTTCGTTTGTAGTCAAGTAAATTATTACATAGAGTACATTGTAATTTAGTATAATTAAATACTAACTCTGGCAAATTGTAAATCCATTTTTGTATGGTTTTTTTTGCATGGTATCCATTGAGGTATTGTGCAAATTAAAACAGATAGTTAATAAATAACATGTAGGGCACACGGTCACAGCTATGTATGTTCTGAATTCTGAAATATCTGCTTCGGTCGTGCTGCACGACCCTGAAATGACGGGACAAGTTGCGAGGACTACTGATAACATACAAATGTCAACATTTTTAGACATCAACAATTAGAAAAGTCAAGTTTAGATCCGAGACCAAGTACCTATTTTAAGCAAAATATTTAGTTTACTGACATTGTTTTGAATTGTTTTTTTTTTACATACTGACTGACTTTTTGAATTCTAATATTGTGTGTTATATTTTTATAGAATCAACTAATTATGAAATATAAAAAAGAAATATAAAAATAAGAAATAAGAAAATATATTTTAAAAGAACTGATCTTTCTATAGCTATTTGAGTATAAGCTTAAGTCGTGTTCTCATTAATCGACTTTATTGATCAATATTATTGAAATTGTGTCATTGAATATGAAATTTGTTCAAAATATCGTGGGAGGAATGTTCACATTAATCTATTTTATATGTGTAGCATAGATTCAATGATATTGGTAAATGAAATTGACTACTGAAAACCCAACTTCCCCAATTAATATTTTTCAATTATACAGATAGTTTCCATGAAATAATTTTTTTTTAAATGTATTTTGTCTTAAAGAGAAGCATTTTAAACTCTCAAAAATATATTGCTGAAATAGAGTTAAGTTTCAAGTTAAAAATCAAAATTGATAAATATAAGTATCTTTCTTTTGAGTTTTTGTATATGCGTTTAACGATTTTTTTTAGGACATGAGAAACATTCCAACTCTAGAGGGGCGAACAGCAGCAGCAGCAGTAAAGATCATGTTAGGGAAAGTGCAACGGGTAGCCGCCACTGGAGCAGCAGCAGCAGTCGGGACGATAGCGATGTCCCCTCGAAAGAATCGCGGTCCTCGCGAAAACATTCTGACGAAAACATGCAATCAACGCAGGACATGGACATCTCCCCTGGCGACAGCACCCCCACCTCAGAAGTTTCCTACGGCAACAACGCCTCACAATCAGCAAATGAACAAAACACAATGGGACCTGTACTTCTCGCAAATGCTTTACCAAGACTAATCTCTCACCCGATCCACGTTCCGTCGACGCCGGTGGGGAGGCCCGAGGCGTCCCCCCAGAGCACGCCCACGCTGATGCCTGTGCCGGCCACTATAACGACGTCGAACGCACCAGGTCCGCCGACCTCTCTGGCCGCACTACCACGGATCATGTCGCAACCCACTCCCTCGGACAATATAGAAAAAAATTCGCACGGGCTGCAGAGGCCTGGAGACAGTGCAGTGCATACTTCTCTTAGTATAGACACTAATCATTCAGGAACTGTTGTGGAAGGTCCGCCGACTCCTACGCACTCTGAGACCCCGGACTGTGCAAAGGGTGAGTGATTTTTCATTTAAAGTGTCCATGTGCGGTGAATATATTTTCTTACGGGCAGCGAGGGGTGGCTGAGGAACGGAGCAAGATTTAATTAATTTGATTAAAATTGCTGATTTTAAAATAAAAAAAAATCAGTGAATGTTTTGTGATGACTTCTTTGAAAGTGGTTTGAAACAGTCACATCAAAGGTGGTTCAAATCATTTCGAAACAGAATCCCATCATGTTTTTAAAATTTACTCATACATTTTTTGTTCAGTTCTTTTATTTAATTTTTTTTATATTGTTAATAGTCTGTTATATAGTGACCTTTGTTCGGCAAAAAACTCATCTATTAAAATAAAAGTGTTCAAATTAGAAACACCACAAAACTTAACAAAAGGGTAACCTAGTTTTTATGCGGATTTTGAAGTTTTGCAAAAAAAAAAGAGTTTCAGGTATTCTCGTGAATATTTTTTTTTAATTTTTTTTTTTAAATAATTTTTTTAACTATTAAGTTGTCAAGTCAGTTGCATTTTCAAATACATATTATAACCATAATTTTTTTGGACATATTTCATTGTATTATTTTGTGAATTAATTCATTGAGTTATTCATTGAGAGGAAGGAGAATATTATAGTCAGCGGTCGAAATTGTAGAGACTGGCTAATCGCTAGCTTGTAGACTAGCACGACGGGCGAAGCGTGTGGGGCGCAACATTTCATAGGCGTACTAAATTTGAATGCGATGAAAAATATACAAAAATGACAAAAATAATTGCATTACATAACATGCATTATTTTTAGAGTAGAAACAGTGATATAACAGTTTTTACCAATTTCGAGGCGTTAGATAATAAAAATAATAAGAATATTTTAAAATTTAAAGTTTTTACCTTGTATTATCAATTACCCAAGGTCGAAAATAATAGAGAGTGACTAATTCACAACACAGAGATGAGTACGGAAGATACGGGTGGTATGATTACCTAAGCGTGCCGCTTGAGAAGAGTTAAAGCACACAAAATTATCAAAAATAAGTTGACGTCGGCTGAACCTGGCACATTAACAAGCCATCTGGTCATTCTCTACAAATTAGAATGCTGTTCTTTTGGACGGCGATTGCCCACCACCACGCACTTACACCTACCTGATGGGCATTCCGCGGATATCACACTTAAGCCTTGTCCTCATGGACGTGAAATTCACGGATTTTTGCACGAATTTTGCAACTTCTGTTTTAATTATTTATGGCGGGAAAATCTCAACTTTTGACAATTGCAATTTGCGAAACTGTCAAACACTACAGATATTAAATATTAATGCCCCTTTCATTATTATGTGGTGTTAATAAATTTGTTTTGAGCTTCTGATAATCTACCATGGCAATTTCATGATGAAAGTGATAGAAAATGTTATAGGTGGTTGACAAAATTTATTACAAATAGAGATTTTTCCACCATTAAATAAGTCGCGCAAATATTTGCGAATTTTGCATTCAAAAGGAGAAAAGGCTTTAGAAATACATACACACTATTTACTCTTGGTTACTAGCACTGTCACTATAACAGTCGCACATTAACACTTATCATACTATATAACTCATATCATACCGCTTTCCGTATAACCTTCATACGTCTATGTTTCGTCAAAATTTAAACTATTGTTTGATCCAGATTCTTATTTTTTAATATTTATTTTAAATAGTTTCTTCGCCATATCACTATTTCGTCTTTTCTATCAGTATACTCTTTTCGATTTCATTTATATGAACTAAGTTTTATCTTGTAAGATATAGCAATAGAATTTTTTTTCTTTTGGAAAACTCAATTTAAAGATACAATCTTCCTCCCGTGAGTTTCCATCACATTCATACATGTCATCATCCGATATTCCACACTTGTTAAATTAGGACGATTTTGAGAATACGCAGTAGAGCTTGAATTATTCTCCGTTCTTAAGAACACAAAATAATAATAAAATTAATTACATTTATAATTAAATTAACGAAAAGATATATCCGAAATTTTGCCCCCCCCGAACGATATACCCGCCCATGATAGCGCTGGAAATGGAAATTCGTCGCAGCCAATCAAAAGCTGCAGCGCATGCGTAGTTACTGCAGCAGAAGCTGTGTAATCGTGTAAGCTCTCAGATATATGCGGCACACGATTTTATAGGAGAAATATACGGACTGCATGTATGCTTCTTTGTGTCGACTGCTATAAATTATGACCAGGTTTATAACATGAGTCACTCTCTAGATTTTTGGCCGTCAACTATAGTTTTACTTTTACATCTGGCAAAACTGTATTTACAGATAATCCATATTTTTGCTTCAATTTTGACAGTATTAAATACAGAAGTACTACAAAAAAAAAAAAACAATTTGTAATGTGAGTGCCAAACAATGAGGTTATGTTTACCGCTTTAAAGCCGTATGATACTACAAGAAATTTCAGCAAAATTACTTATAAAATTGTGTTGATAATTTTCATTAGAAAAATATGAGTATTAATAAATTTATGAATACTGTTATGAACAAAAATGATAAATTCCACAATAAAAATATCTTCATGTGCTTGCGTATTAACTGGGTTTATGTGGCACCCTCTGTTGGGAATGATTATATTTTGTGAAACATTGAAGGGAAGAGATAATTATAACAAAATCAATGACAATTGTATCAAAATATCGTTTTTATAACATAAATATAGGTTTACACAACACAACACAAAATAACTATCTCATCTAAGTATCTCTTGCAGATTCTCATAAAAATTCTAAATTTTTATTGGCAAAATTCTTTTCAAAATTATTTGATTTGTTTTCTGTATGCAACTACAAAAATAGCATAGAATTATTATTCCAAAAATTCTGTAGAAAATTTTTACAGTGTCTTACGGCTTTTACTTTTACTAGGCAATCCAAACCACGTGACCATTCAATATAGTGCTGAGGGCATTAACGGTAGATAATATTTATTTGCATTTTTCTCTGTTGGCTGCACTACGATTCTTCATTAGTTGTTTGTGCATTTTTGCATGGTGTTCTGTGAAATAATATAGTTATTTCATAATGCAGAGTGACTATTTTAAGAAACTATATTAGTGAACCCTGATATTGGGGAGATGTAGATTTAAAATCATAAAAATTTAAAAAAGAATTTAATTTAAAACTGTTTCAGCACAATTTCATTTTATTCAAAGTATATCTACTCCGTACTTAATTTCTCCAAAAGGTTGTAATTATTGCAATAATTAGTGTATAATAACAAACTCTTTGGCTTCTTAGCACTCTTTAGGGTGTTAAATCATCCCTTTTACTGCAGAAATCCATCTTTGACATCAATCTCTCGACCTTACTTTTACAACTGACGATGATGCCAGTTACAGGCATTAATTTAAATTATTACTAATAATTACTGCCGTAAAACGATAAAACAAAAGTTCTAGAGAAATCAAAATTTAATAAATACCGCAAAAAATTGATTTAAAGACTAGGAAACTGTACCAAACGATAGCACTGAACAAAATTTGTCTTTTATTTTTTGAAAATGTGACAGGTCGTTGGATTGCCTAATTTATTGATATCTGAACCTTGATCAGAGAATCTGTGATCTTTACGATTTATAGAAAACTGCTAAACACAAAATCATATTTGCTTCTATGTTTTTGCTCAGATACGCTTGTAGCAACACCAATGAACAAATCAATATTGTCAATCAGTATTTGTCTTAACAAGAGTTCTCATTTCGATGAGAGAAGTTATTAACAAAACTGAAGAGGGAACAAAAAAAATTAAGAACATTTTTTTAAGGTATTTTTTTATTGAAATAAAAAACTGCCCACTATCCATTTCTATCATTTAATATATTTAAATTTGATTTTTATTTCTCTGTATTACTTGGAATCCTGGAATCAGATTGCATGTAACTCGTAATTTGTTATTCGTTATGTATGTTTTAGCTGTTGCAGTACCCGTAAGTAGTCCTCCCGGTAGCTTACCGACTCTTCAAGGGATGTCCAGTTCATTGCAAGCATTAAGACCTCAAGGACCCACAATAACTCCCTCGTTAGCAAATCACTATAGAGATGACTTGGTAAACCATGTAAGGGGTTGGCCTGCAGAAATTATAGAAAAACAGGTAATTTGTTAGGTTTTCTCGAACGGATTTTGTGGCACCCCTCACAATTTTCGTTATTTTAGGCGCAAAAATTGGCAGAAGAAGCACATATAATGGGCAGTATACAGTGTTCTAAGGTATCCGCAGAACTAAAATCTGCTAGGTCAATTGTTCGACTTACCGAAATCCAAGCAACTTTACAGGAACAGAGGTGAGTCGTAATCTACTGTTCTTTTTTTACTATTTTTTTTTCAGTGTTTGGTCTTTTAGAGCTCGGGACGAACGTTTCTTACATGATTAAATCTCACACGAATTTCTTTTCTAGGCTAGAAACGAAATATTATATTAGTATCTTACTCGAATTAAAGTGGATCAGGTTTTGTATATCTAACAATGTTAAATGTAGCAGTTACGAAATCTTAAAAGAGGGATTACAGTATTTTGAAAAGCGTGGAAAGTATATAGATAGGTATTTCGTACTTTATGTTAACATACCATTGGAATTTGTCACATATTTTGTCATACATGAAATATTTGCATGTTGCTATTGAAATTTCTAGGACTGTATATACGTTATAAATTTGTTGTCAATTATCAAATTCAGCGTCAAATTTTGTCATCTTTAGGATGACATGATATTAGCCTGTTGTGGTGACAATAAGCCCAAGTATGTATCCTATTTTGGTCATAATAACATTTACGTTATTTGAAGGTTAAATGTTATATTTCATCACCTTAAATTTTTGTAATGTGTATCCCCCGGTAACTGTTACGAAGTAACGGCGATATTACACGTTATGTAGAATTTTAACAAGAGTTCTTTAAACACAAGAAATTAGATGTCCCTATAGATTAACATATGTGTTATTTGAATTGTGAAAATGGACGGGTTATTAAATTTACATTTAATTCGTGGTTTTATAAATACACATCGAGAGTAAGTTAGTTGTAAAATTTACATCAAAACATCCAACGAAGGATAAAAAATTTAAGCAATCCATTTGATTTGCCTGATGAAGAATTTAAAAACATTATTTAGATTTAGTAAAGGTTCAATACGTTCTTTATTGAGGAACACAGATGCTTTCTGCAAGTTCCTCGAATGCAGGGCTCGGAACGCAGTTACTTTTTAGTAAAAAGTTACTATTTTATAAAAAAGTCCCTAAAAGTTACATTTTTGCACATTTTGTTACTAAAGTTACTTTTTCTCAGATTGTCGATGATACTAAGGAAGCGTGTGAGAATAGACCGTATTTGAGCGTCGATTTGTGTACCGTGTATTGGTATGATTGAATCGCGATTAGGAATATTATTGGGTAATGTAATTGGGTCCATACTAATTTTATTGGACAATCCTTTGTTATATTTCTACTCCGTGATAATCTTACTTGGTGGTCTGTCTAGTAGTCTGTCTTTTTTGTTCTGTGCTCAATGCTGTCAACTGGCAAACGTGAACTTACAAATATGAATTATCACATCTCACATCACAACAAATCTACTTATAATAGAGAGTTTAAGTCGATTGTCGATTATGATACGTAATACGTAGAACGTGTAATTTTCACGTTTACGTATAATAAGATTCGTGTTTCAAAAATGAGTATAAGTAGGGTAAGTTATCACGGAATCATATTATTCAGAAACGATGATTATTGCTTTAATCTACGAGTATTGTTCTTTCTGTTCGGTTAGTCTTTTATCAATATGTTCTGTGGATTTGGAAGTTTTCGGCCAACTCTTCGGCACGTATACGTCTCTGTTTACGTTGCACAAAGACCCGTGAGCCCACGTACATCTGTATAACGTAAACGTGGAAATTTCTAATTCTAATTTGAGCATGCGCATGCAGATTATGTTGAAAGTTAATGTATTTTCCCAGTAAGTAGTTTAAAAGATAAAATTGACAAGAATAGAAAGAAAACATACGAAGCAAATGAGCCAAAGAAAAAGAAAATTTAAGTTAAATCGATTTATATTTTGTTTTGTTAAAAATAAAAATGTTATTACATTATTACAAAAATCTATTAATAGTAGATATTTATTATTTTATGTTTTGTAAAAATATAGAAATAAATATTCTTTTATTTAAAATATATTTTTTTAAAGAATTGTTAGTATTTATGTAAATTATAAAAACACATTCAGTTTCAGTTGAATTATTTTTTAAGCTTGAAGTAATGACATCCATACCTACGGAATGTGTTACATTAATACGGTTTTAGAAAGCTAGTGACCGTTTCTTATTACTTTAATTGTGATTCCTAAGGTTACAGTTTGGATACTTTATCTGCAGATTAGAGTTACTTTTTTTCCTTTTTATTTTAAGAAATCTGTTCCGAGCCCTGCGAATGCCATTATGCAGGTAATAGGTATGTGTATTCTCTAATAAATGTTTGGTAACAGCATTGGTTACCTGTACAGTTACTAGCTGATTTTTGACAGTCCTAAATTAAAATTATCACCAATATATGTCTGGTATACTCGCGTCAAGAATTCAGACGTCTTATGTCACGGCTGACGTTACACATTTGTTTTTATTGTCAACGTAATTTTCAATATTTGGTTGCGCTAAAAACAATCTTATTTGGCAGTTTAGTGGAATATAATGCAAACTTTTAGTGTAGATATAGTTTTATTACTATCGGTTGCAGTTTCTTAAATATTTTGATGGAAATATAATGAATTATTCATTTGTTCGTACTACGTAAGTCGTCTGAATTCTTGTCGCGAGTATAACTACCTTATGTTAAAAATAATAGATGTTGCAAATATTACAACCAATCCACCTATCAAAAAATACAATTAGAAAGGTTCTAGCACTTCTGTCTAAATGCGCAATGAACACCAATGACATTTGTACACAACGTGGGATAAAATCCATTTCTTGACAAATCACCTTGCCCGTTGAGTGCGCGAATGTGCGCACCTAAATGCGCAGTCGTCAAAAAAAAAACGAAATCTGGTGACATCAAAGGAGCCGACGGACTGTAATAGACTGCAATAACATGTATGTTAATCTATAGTGACACCTAATTCCTGGTCTTTAAGAAACTTTAACTGTGGTATTCATAGTCATGCGATGGATGAAGCGCCGTGGCAACTTTCGCTGGTGAATATTTCGGTAAGCGGAGAGCCGGTGAATCTCCGAAGTGTGTGTTGCACAGTCAAGCTCCCCAACAATCTCACTGAAATGATGCATTTCATAATCAAGCGCTGCAAAATTATCCGCTGGTGGCGGAAGGGTAGAGTGAGGCGCTTCATTTTTATACATATTTATTTAAACCGAAAACATTAAACGCAGAACAGCATATTGCAATTATGTCAGTTCCTTAAACCTAAAAAAATAAAATGTTCATCTAAATTTAAAAAAATATATACTATTATCCAAGATAAGCATATGATCATACGTAAGGGTAGTGCCGTTAGATGAAAAATAAAAGAAGTACAATCTCTATTTACTATCTAGAAAAAATATTACAATATTTCTGAAAAAACGAAAAATTTTCTGTGACATCCTTATCCTTCTCTAAATCTAGTTTATTTGAGATAAGTATTAGAATCGTAAAATAATCAAATTCATTCAACTTAAAAATGTTTCTTAGGAAAAGAGGCATAAATCAAAGATATTCATTTGTACGTTAGATAGTACAAGTTCTAACCTTACCATCTATAGCCTAAACGTTAATTTTGTACAGGGTGGTGGAAACGTAATGTTGGGTTAACTTCAAATCACCAAATGTTTACTTTTCTGAAATGCAACACCCTGTATGTTTTTCCATATTTTGAAACGATTTTCTTTCTGTATCACACCATATTGCCTACCTGTCTATTTTAGTTTTTGTTATAGTTTTTATTACAATGACTATAATCTTTCAATTTCTTGTGAAGGCGGCTTTGAAATGCAAGTGGGATTTCAAGAAAAACAACTAATTTATAATATCTTACGTATTTGTTATTATTCAATGCTGCTGTTAGTTTATTTACAAGTTTTAGAAAAAATGGATAACACATATTTATTATACAAAAACTATTAATAATAAATAAAAAACAAAAGGAGGATATTAGTACAGTTTGATACAAAATATTTTTTTTTATCAGAATATGGAAAATATACAGGGTTTTCCAAAAACATTTTTATTGGTTTGAAATTAACTCAGCATCAGGTCGGTCAGTGGTCGCGCGGTTTAAGGCGTCAGTACTTGAATCGAGGTGACTAGATTGGTGTTGGTTCGAGCCCAGCTGCCGGTAGACCGTATATAAGCTATATTCGTGGATAGGTTTGGCGCCCTTTCTGCGGATATGGTAGGGTGGAAGAATGTTGGCTTGGGTCAATGTGAGAGATTGATACCAGTTGATATTTGACTACCCCCCTAATTAATGAGGTTTTCCAGGTTTCCCTCATTCCTGCACTGAATAGTGGTTAGGGTCTACCAACGTAAGTCGTTCCTGGGCGCAAATGCGGCCTGCTTAATAATAATATGCCGCCCCCTCTCCCGTACAAGTCTCCGACTTCTGGGCTAATCCCTGTGATTAGAATGAGGGGTAGAGATATTATATTATTATTATTATTAAATTTTCACCAATCTGTGTATAACTCGGCAGCATTTAAGATATGACAGAAAAGGTTAGAACCTCTGTTTCTCATCTGGAATTATCTATCACCTTTCCTAAGAAACATTTTTAAGTTAAGTAGTGAATTTTAAATATTCTATAATCACAAAAACGGTTGAGATTAAATTAAGTAAAGTTTTACCAAATGCAGAGAAATTCAGAAATATAATTGATAATAATTTCTTGATCTTTTTACTTAGTATGTAGAAATTTCTAGTTACACAAGTATAATTTTCTAGTTAGCAGGTAGAGATTATAGTCATTGTATTTTTCATTGTAGTTTCACTACACTTCCATACTTCTGCATTTAATTGTACGATATGGAAACATTTTCCATTATTTTATTCTCTTTTTCGAACATCACAATGAAATTGACGTGTCGCACAGAGCCCCTCTTGACATGCTCCATTCGCTGCGCTACAAATTTTATGAAATAGTTGAACTGCGCATCTGTCATTCGGAGAGAGATCGTTTATGAAATGTGACACGGCTGCTCTTGCAAATCGCTTGCTAGCGGGAGTTCGCATTTGAGTCCGCTTCCCTAACATTATACCACGCATGTGTCATTCAGCCAGAGCGTGAACGTGAAATGAAATTTGCATAATTTTGAAACAGAGACGGACTATGAATACCACTGTTAAATTCTAGATAACGTGTTAGAAATAACCTTGACGTTATTTCTTAACAGTTACAGGGTTATACATACTACAAAAATTTAAGGTGATGAAATGTAACATTTAACCTTGAAATAACGTAAATGTTATTATGACCAAAATGGGATACCTACTTGGACTGATTATGTGCGTAACTTAACCTGCCGAGACAAAAAATTGATTTGTAAAAATAAACAACCAAGAATTGGTGCTGTTTGAGTCAAAGACCTGATCTATTCATAGGGAAAAGGAATTGTGCCTTTCCATAATTTGTGCTAGTACAGTAAAATTTTGCCGTTCGCAGAGGATAGGTTCTAGAAAATTCCCATGAAGTGCAAATTCGTGATGCGCAAGCCATTATATTAGTGTTTAAAACAAAGTGCATATCAGAAATATAATTCACATAAATCACACAAATCACATAAATATGCTTACAAATAATTCTCACATTTCTCCATTTCTCCAGAAACAAAATCAAAAGTTCTACATTTGTATATTCATTGCATTTTGCGTCTTTTTGCAGATAAGTGCATGGTAGAAATTTCATGTTTTGAAGTTATAATTTCCCGATTTTGAATTGTGTTATAAATTGAAAGAAACATTCAAATAATTTAATACATTTCAGATATTGCGCATGGTAAATTTTGTACTAAATTCAAAGCAATATATTTTTAGTTGATTATTACAGTCCCAACCATTTATGCAGTATTTTGAACCTGCATTTTGAAAGCCGTGTCTAAGGGTTTATGGTTTATATTAATATGTAACTTTATCTAGACGATTTTGTAGTTTATTACCCATTTTTAATTACAGTAAATTTGTGACTGTGAACGACAAAGCAAATAGCCGCAAACGGTAAAGAAAATGTGACACGAATGGTTACCGCATAAATTTAAATCTGCGAATGACATAGTTTTACTGTAATTAAGCATACCTATGTAATGGTTACAATAAAAATTTGTAGTTCTATTTATTTAAAGGAAATATTATATCAGGTTAAAAATTTCTGTTGAGAACTTTCTCCACACATATACAGTCGGTTTGATTATAAAGGCCCCGAGCTATAACTGAATTACCCATTTTTAGACACCCTGTAAAGTATATATATTTGTAAATGGGATATTATTGCCTTTATACTCACGTACAAAAATTTTTTTTTTAGTTACTAGACAAATAGTGACACCATCGATATTTGTTTTAAGTGGCATTGTATAATTCTTTTTGCAGTTTTTGATAGATTTTTTTATTCTCTTTCCAACCATATAAGTTTTGTATGCCTTTACATCAAGTATTTTTGAGAAAAAATAGAAAAACTTACAGCCTTTGACTTTAGGTTGAGGCACTCATTTTCTCAAGGTTAAGGTTAAGAATCACCCTGTATATACTTTACAGGGTATCTAAAAATGGGTAATCGTGTTATAGCTTGAGGCCATTATAATCAAACAGACTGTATATATGCAAACTTGTAAATGGGTAAAAAAAAGAAACTATACATTTTCTCTATAAGAGTGATTTTAAATTAATATAATAGATGTTGCTGTTGGAGATATGACAGCATCGGACTTCACACATTGAGTAGAAACGAAAAAAGAAGCCATGTCAAGTGTAATACGAGAAGGGTGTTTACGATTTTGGGAACATGCTGTAGAGCTTGAATTTCCATTCTTAAGAACACATACAAAATCATTTATAAATTAATTACAATCATAAAACTTTTCCTGCGCATACACTCGTGGCACCTGTGCAGGCAAAATGTTGGTTAAGCATGAATGTGTGAAAGTTATGTGGTATCTAGATTTGCACTATTGAGTTAAGACGTTAAGAGGTTAATAAAAATGCAATAGGTAACAAGTAAAGACAATATTTCTAAACTAAAATGTAAATGTATTTTGTAATAAATAATACTTTTTTTATATAATATCAATTAATGACCAAAAGACTGAGAAATTCAAGACAGCCAAGACTACTTTTAATTGCTTTTTGGGTTGTGATGATTTTGATGATTTTTTTATTTAATTTGATTTAATAAAGAATGCTCAAAAATGTTAGAAATAATTCTTTTTTTACTATATGCCTAAATAATTAAATTGTAAAGTGTTAAATTAATTAAATAAGTGTATCGTAAAATTTTTATTATGGCAGCACCTAGAAAGTTAAAATATGAGACACAAATGCATTTTTATCAGATTAATAAATATTTCATTATTATTTTTTATGTATATATTTTTTTCTTTCGAGTAATGAATCCTACACCATTTATTAAATCTGTTTTACAGTCCAAAAGTTTTTATTGCTCAATTTTCTTATTCAAGTTTCTTGTCGAATCGCTTTACAGTTAGATGGGCCTTTGTTTCACAATTTGTTGGTACAAAAATTATTGTGATAATCTATACATACCTTTTTCCTCTCGCATTTCCATAATTACGGAATAGAATGCGGAAAATAACCACATCATGATTTTTGTTTTGGTTGGCATTACCATATCCACCAGACTTGTTCAAGAAAATTGTCGAACATTTTGGTCCAAATCGAAAAGTTTCTAAAACTTGAAAACAATCGGCTGATCGACATTTGGTAAGATTTTATCTTCACCGCGCCTGCTTAAGACGAGAAACTTGTGACATGGGCCAAAACTTTTGGATTATAAAACGGCTTTTAGCCTGTGAACGTGTCCTAACGTGCTGTGCTAGTAAAATGCAACACACATCCAGTAAAGGTGCAAGTTCTGTGTATCTTTCATGTATGTATCATGATGCACGTCTGATTGTAGCATCAACCGTCCATTTGTGCAAGTTATTTAATAAATCCACTCCAATAACTATTATATTATTTGCACAAAATGTACGACATACACTGCATCACAAAAGAAATAATGGCATTTCGAAAATATTGCTGTTTTTGGGATAAATCAAACCCTAGAAATAGATGGCACCCTTTTGTACAAACATTTTACATTACACCATGCATTAATGATTTTAAAAAAGCACTTTACTGTTAATCAAAAGGGCAGTCCTAAAAATTTCATAGTAGCATCTTTTTGACCCCATATAGAATATTAATGCAGAGTTTGTTTTCAGAATATTATTTTTACGTCAACAAATAAAAGAATTGGAAGAGCTGAAGTCACAAAATTCATTCATGTCTGACGACTCTTAGTAGTTGAATATCACAAGATTAGTGTTTATAATGGTTAAACTTTTTATCTTCGGCGAGACATTATTTTTTTAATTTATATTTGCAACCGGTATATATTTATATTTTCTACATAATTTTTCCTGCAAGGAACAACACTTGTTGGGGCCTATTCGGCATTTTATTTAATTTGATAGATACTAAAGACTATCTCTCTTAGGTAGAGTTATAACGTGACCTTGTATTTGTATTATATTGGTTTTATGTTTTAGGTTTAGATAAATTAATATAACATAGAACTAGTTTTTTTCTATCATCGTGTATATTTTCATTTGTAATTTTTGTAATTTATTGTTAAGTAATATTCGTAGTCGGATATCATCTTTGTTGTTATAGTTTTTCTTAACCGATCGATGTACGAAGTGTAGCGATATTTACCGACAAATTTGTCCAGAAGATTCTCTGAAAATAAGAAATAAGAAAAAAGTTCATATCATTCGTTTCCGCGATACAGGGTGATAAATTTATAATTTAATTAGTTATTCTCATTTATTTTACACAGTTTCGATCTATTAAATTTTAATTGGTCCAAACACTTTTGAGAGCCAAAGGAATGTACAAAATACCGTTTTTTTTTTTTTGGGACGACTGTTGTCTTTCTATTTTTTTTTATTGAAACATCATTGGCTTTTCTTTTCGAAAAAAAACATTTTTGTTTTATCGATCGTTTTTCTTTGGTTTCATCAAATTTAAGTATGTTTACATTTTTATGTGATTCAATGGCTAGTTTTAAATAAAACTATAATCACATGGTGTTATGTTTTGAGAATCTAACTGGCTCCAAATAAGATAATTTTTTTGAAACCATGATTCCCTAATCATTTTTTTTATCGTGACGACTCCACAGTCCACTTTTGGGAAAAAACGAGTTGTTTATTCTATGTAATTTTTTTGTTTTACGTGATATTTTTTACCTCTACCTGTTCATATGTGGTAAAATACGGCTTCAAATGTGAATTGGTATGGATTTCTTTATCAAGAAACATGTAAAACAGATGGGAATGACAAAACATTCAAAAACAAAACGTTTTCGGATGTTCGCATGAACTTTTCTTATTTTGAACTGGAGAATGGACGATTTTTTGTTGTAATATTGCACGCTGTATTTTTGTACGTAACTGGAATTATTTAGTACTTGTTTGGTGTAACGTTACAGATCTACGTTTTTCCAGCAAAATAAACCCGTGTAACTCGTGAATCTTGTGATTAACAATGTAATGCAAATGATTTTGTGTCTGAAATTTTAGCAAATGAAAATATACACCCCTAGAGCAATAAAATTGCTCCAAATTTTTTCTCCAAATATCTAGAAAGCTACAAAATATCTTGTGATATGAACACTGTTAAATGTTTCTGTTCTGTTGCTTTAATATAAGGAAAATTTTAACACGTTTGTCATATTTAAGACGGTGCAATTCATTTCCTAGGTTTACCTTAAATTTGTTTTATATATTTTCCCCGGTGTTTTGAATATGACAACTGTTGTGTTTTATATGGATTTCTTTATTTACATTTTGTAATTTATTTTTAGTTCCAGTTATATAAAGAACCCATTTCAGAAAGTACAAGTCTCTTTGTATGCAAAAATTTTAAAATTGATTTTCACAGGATTCTATGCCTATTTAGCACTGTTTATTTGGCTGAGGAAATATTTGTATAGTTGTCTCCATGTAATTGAGTGTATGTCTGTTATATATAATCTTATAAAATTGAAATGTTCCAAACAAGTAACATAAAAATCTTTTTAATCTAATGACATTTTATTCTTATCCGTCGCCTCCAAATCCTTTGTTAA
Organism: Monochamus alternatus; assembly: GCA_037114965.1. Taxonomy (NCBI): domain Eukaryota; kingdom Metazoa; phylum Arthropoda; class Insecta; order Coleoptera; family Cerambycidae; genus Monochamus; species Monochamus alternatus. Next base: position 115,713,697 of record CM073426.1, read on the forward strand.
GTGACTTACAGTTGATTTTGAAGAAATACAGAAATGGAAGAGTCTAAAGATTACAGCAACAGGAGTCTATATATTTTTAGGTATAAACAATATTGTGTGAAACTAATTACTCTGCGGACTAAAGCCCCGACCAGCGTTGAATTACACCCGCAATTTCTACCTATATATTCTTTATTAGTTTTTGTAACATTTTTTACTGTTATTAGAAAGGTATTTTTAGCTAATATAAATTAAATCTAGAATTCCTATCAATGAAGTCATATGTATGCTTTCCGATACCAAACATCTAGGTAAGCTAATCAACCATTCCACAGACAAAGCTCTATTCAATAATTATCTAAAATAAAAATTTAGTTAAATTTGCTAACCTGGTTTAATGAAAACATTCTATTAATATCTAAGTTCACTTTTGAAACTGGGAACTCGAAAATGCAAGCACAATAGATGAGATCTGACCTATTTCTGCATTTTTAGGATTGATTCTTCAGGTGGCCCCCTTTAAGATGAGTCAAATATTTCACTATAAAAATTATTGTACCCATAAATTAAAATTATTTGAAATTAAATATCAACAGTCAAGTGACTAACCTGCCAATCAATTTTAAATTGAACATGACATTTACCTATTTATTAAATTAATTTATTTTTACCCTTTATGTAATCGTGTTTTTTATGCATATTTAGGTATGAACAATATTGGGTGAAACTAAGTACTCTGCTATAATTATATATAATTAATATACTAATAATCTTAATTTATTGGTATAATAATTTTTATAGTTAGATATATAACTCAAAGGAGGCCACCTGAAGAAGCAATCCTAAAAATACAGAAATAGGTCAGATCTCATCTATTGTGTTTGAATTTTCGAGTTCTCACAGTTTCAAAAGTGAACTTAGATATGTATACAATATTTTATTTTTTTTTATTAAACCATGTTGGTAAATTAAGCTAGATTAATTTTTATTTTAGATAATTATTGAATAGAGCTTTGTCTTTGGAATTGTTGATTAGCTTACTTAGATGTTTGGTATCAGAGAGCATACATATGACTTCATTGATAGGAATTGTAAGAGTTTTGATTTATATTAACTTAAAATACCTTTCTAATACAGTAAAAACATAAGAATGCTGATGGCTTTCTGATTAATTTGGCATTGGGAGGAAAAATTGTGGCGAAAAATGCATGCAGCCATTTATAAGAAACTATATGAACCATCAATTTTCATATTAGATCGGCAGGCGCGGGGAATTTGAGGGGTTTGCAAGGTCTCCTGATTTAACCTCAGTTGACTTTTTCTTATTGCGATACTTGAAAAGCAAGGTGTATCTTGACAGACTGGATAAAATTGACGATCTGAAGCAACACATTCCCTATAAGATCAGGCAAGTATTATCTGAAACAGGACTGCACAGACAGAGTTTGTTGATAGGCTGGGTCATTGTCAAGCTGCAGAATGTCAGTAGTTTGAACCTATTATCCATTAAAATCAAATAAAACAACAAAAATTTATTATGTTCAGAGTCTACTTAGCTATTTCGTTGAAAAAGAGAAATTCGGAATTACGATTTTTTCCAATTTCTCCAAAACTTTCCCTACCCATTATCCCAATATGTTGCACACCAAATTCATCGGAAAGACCTAAACTTTCATATGATGCAATAAAAAAGGTAATTGCCATTAAAAAAAGCTTATTCAACAGATATCTTGTAGTTTTTGAAAAAAATTGCAAATTTTAGTACATTTATCTAGTACAATCTAATAATTATTGTAAAAAAATAAAATGAAGTATTTTCTCAAGCCTATAACTTCTTAAGAAAGCAAAATTGTACTAAGGTAAGTTGATTTAATTCACAATAATTCTGTCCAGTAGCGCATGCATTCTTTACTGAACACCCTGTATATTGTGATAGTCACATTAGTAAAGTGGATAAAGTACCACCATCAATTGGCCATTTTTGGGCTGAATTATCGCCAACATTGAAATATGTATATGAGTGAAAATAATAAAAATATGAAAAGACCTTCAAGAATATTTATTTTCATTAATTTATTAAAATATGCTTGGAATAGAAGAACGGTTGCAGAAATTTGTTAATCAAGTAATTTTCAAACTCCCTATATACATAAAGTACCAGAATCAACCGGCTACCATTGGAATATATTTGAATTTTTAGTACAATTTTGTTATAAAGTGTAAATAATGTGATTGAAAATATTAAAAATGTTGAAAACTTAAATACTATTCCTAACAAAATTTTTAAGCAAAACTGTTTGAGGCACCTTTTGTCGGCAATACCTATTTAAATGTGCAATTTATTGTTTCCTTTCGAAATATATCTGTTAACAGGAAACAAAAGTATCTGGTTATATAAGCTCCACTACCTTTAACCCCAGTGCATCTTGTCTTGTTTGTATCTTAAGGGATTTAAATTTCTTTAGAATTATATGAGTTGAAGATAACTGCCAAGTGATTTTTTTGCTCGAAAAATAGCTGGAAGTACCCCGAAAGGGAGTTTCCCTTTTGGATCCAAATAGTACAGTTCTACACCATTTTAATAAGTTGTAACTGTTCAGAATTAGAGTTAAATTCTTAAATCTGGTTCTTAAGGCTACTCCATGTATTCTGGCATGTCACGTACAAAGTAAAGGTTCTCATTTAATTTTTGTTGTAACAATTTGTTTTCTTTACTTTGTTAGCACTATCTATCTTTTGCTATTGTTATTAAAAACCTTTTTTTGGAAATGTGACTTTTAATAAGTTTAAGAAATGTCCTAATTGAACAATTTCGAACCGTGGATTAAAAAGCCAAAGATGGGTAAGTAAGAACAACTACATAACAAAGATCTCACAAGTAATAAATTCAAATTAAATATAAAGATTTTTGCTCCCTTTCAATTAGAGATGGGAAAAGGCTGCGTCTTTTGATTTTGAGGGTTTAAACCCCATTTGAAAAGACCCAGTTTAAACCCTTTTTTCAACTGTTTTGTATAAAAAGGGTTAGTTTTAGTTATTTGATGCCAAACACTTGTTTTTCCTCAAAACATTCCGGACCCGATTTAAATCCTCTCTGGGGCACAACTCCACTTTCAATAAACAAGGTCGTTTTGGTACTGTGCACAATGGTAACTAAATAACCTCTCAGGTTACAGCAGGCCAAACATTTTTTGATTTCCTTATATGATATTGATATTTTTAAAAAAAAAGGAAAAGTTGTTTATATATTATATTTGAAAAGCTTAGATCTTTTCTTTAACTGAAGACTACAGGGAAACAATGTGTAAAATAAAAATTTGCAATTTTCAGTAGAGCAACTACAGTGCAGACTTGATAATCCGAACTAATTAAAACCAGCCTGATCAGGATTACCGAAAAATCCGGATTACTGCAACTCACGACTGATATGTAATAAAATTCTATTTTAGGACTTATTTTTATTTATGGAACACAGCTTGTATAAAACGGAATATATATTCATCTTAATTTCATAAAATAAACACTTAAACTTCAAAAAACACAACATAAACTCATAAATACGTATGTTTGTACATTAACGAAGGGAGTCCGTAATTATTGTTTGCCTGATATTTTTCTGGCGGTGATGCTCGAAGTCCCGTGCGCCGGGTTTCTGGGTCCGGATTATCGAAACATCAAAAATCCGGATTACAGAATACACACTGTTTGAAATAATGAGTCCGGATTACCGAAGAATCCAAATTATAGAGGATCCGGAATATCAAGTCTACACTGTATAAAGTAAAATGCTCCTAGATTTTGATACCTAGATTGTTTAAATAAAATAAACTACTTTAAAGAAGTCTTGCAGAACAAGACATTACTTACAAAAATTTCATAAACTACGTAGATTACGAGGAATAAACGTGTTAACTTACACAAAAGTAAAGAGATAACATATATATTAAACTTAAAACCATAGAAAACAACTAAATAAAGTAATTATTGCATATCCAAATTTTAATTTATTTACTTTGATTTTTTATTTATTGGACTCTTAGGTTCTTCTGCTGATATAGCTTCAAAACATTTAAACCTCTTGCATTTGAAATTAGGACCTTCTTCATGGCTTTGGAGACAGTTTTTTTTATCGACTTCAGATAACCTTCCTGTTTTTTTTTGTCTTTTTTAGACTTTTTATCAACTGATGGCCTTTGTTTTTTATAATCACTTATAATCTCCAAACAATGTGAATCTAATGACCCAGTAGCGCTCGACCTACGCACGTTTTTTCCCAGTACATAATAAATCGTAAGACATTCATTGACTGAACGCATTTATCTCTGGTATTGTTATACTATGCTATAGTATTAAGTATAAGCTACATGATGGAACGATTATCTTATTTCGGATAAAAATTGCCTTTGCATGTTTTTTCCCTGTAGTCTTCAATTATTTTGATACTTCATGAACACACTGTGTAAAATAAAAGGACCTAGAATAAAATAGTCCAGTGACTAAAGTTAGTTGGAAATATAAATAAACCATGACATCTTAACTAATTACTTTTATTAACCAAAAACAAAATTTTTTTAACAAAAACTTGGCTTTAACTGATGAGTTACTGACTATACAGGAATGCCTATGTAAAAACAAATGTATTACTTTAATTCTTAATTGTTGTAATATATTTTCCTCTTAAAGATTAACACTTGCAGCCAAAAAAAAATATACAAGACTAGGCCAAGTTTTTATGGTTTCTAAAGATAAAATATAAATAAAAAAATAAAGGCACAAATATGCTGAAAATTCCATTGGTATAATTACTGAAGGAAAGCTGTATAAATTTTGAGAAATTTAAATGAAATTTTCAGCAAAACAAATCCGTTAGATACTATGTACAAGAAGCAGTCTAACTCCTTTTTACCATTAGAAAAATGGGTGTCAGCCCCAAAACCAACACGAGTAAATGACATATATAAAATAAAAATACATTAATTAGACAATACAGAGATTTATTCTTCATTTACAGATACATGTGTTGCCAACCAGTTACCATTATATACAAATTATTTAATCGACCTTTCTCAATTTCGTCCCTTAATAAATTTGACAAAACAAGAATTAAGTTCTTTGAATGACATCGAAAAGCAACTTTTAGCTAAAGTACATAAGTGTTCTGATAATGGAAAGGACAGATATTAACCAGAAAAATATGAATTTTAGTACGTACTTCCATAACGCCTGTTTCAATATATTTAACTCTTTGTGAAGTGCTCTTCTCAAGAAATATAAAGTGTAAAATAACGTGTTTGATAAATATTATCTATCCTTTTTACAAAGCCTGCTGGCACATTACACAGTTCCGGCACAGTTTGTAGCATGCAGAAAATTATACCGAAAAAGTGTTCTTTCACATTTACCGTAAATTTACCATATCAGTTTAAAATACATTCAATCTCATAGATGAACACTGTCAGATTGTGTGAGTTATTGTAAATAAACTGAAGAAAATAAAATAAATGCAATGATAAACGTGAAAGCAGTTGTTTAAAATCTTATTACTACAAGCATTGTCACATGTGGTAAATTTTACCACAACCGTGTAGTGTGAAAGCAAGCTCTTATCAGATCATAGACGATTTCCCGGATAAGTGAAATGACTCTTGTAAGAGACAAAACAGTTAGTGTTCAAATATGGCCTTCTTAGATTCAGCTCTGCTTGCTGGTGGAACAAAATTGTAACTTCATATTTATAAAATCTGATTTTTTTACTAGCAGCTACTCATATTATGGAAGTACTAAGTGTATTTTTACATGTTATACAAAACCACGTTATTAAGAAATATCTCAAAATATTAAATTCAATACGTATGAAACATCTACGTCCTAGGCCTACTTTGACTTTCTGTTTTACGTTAGATTTATCTCATCAGTAGTGCCTGTATTACATTAACATTTGTATGCCCTAGGGTTACTTTAAATAAATAAAAAATCAAAGTAGTCCATGGAAACTATGTGAACTTACTCAATTTATTTTGAAGAAAAATTTAAAAATCGTAGCAATGCAAGTATATTGATATTTTGCATACTTCTTCAATGTCACTTTATCATCAGAAACTTTTTTTTTAATATTTTGTCAAGTCATCGAGAAAGAGCACATTTTTTTTAGAATTTTTTTTAGGTTTTCAAAGCATACTTGACTTTACGTATTTAAAATCTCATCCCGGAATCATTTAATTCAACACTAACTTTTGTTTTTATCTCTTACAACTGATTAATAAAATTTTTCTCCTGTAGAGCTTTATCAAAAAATTATTAGACTAATATTTTAGAAGTAACAACAGTATAAAATAAGTGCCAAATTTTTATATATTCTAATATTCGAGCTAAAAAAAATGTACGAGTATGTTATATTTATGAGCCTCAATATTTAGTTTTGAAGAATGTTAAGAAAATAGTTAAGTTGCTTTTAACTAGCCCTTTTAAGGTATTTGATGATCCAAGCAATGTCGTATTGAATACACTAAATAAAATATAAATATTTTTATATAAAAAGGTCAATCGATATCAACTAAAAATGTAAAAAATAAGGAGTGAGGCTACTTTTAATTTTAGCACAGACAAAACGAGAAAATTGCAATAAAAAAATATATCACTATTGCACCGCAATAAACGTCTTGTTCAATCACCAGCAGTCTAAACCCAGCTGTTAATTTGCCACAATGAAATTTAACCTCTTTTTCTAAAAGTCTCAGCAATATGTTTTGTCTGTGTGCATTAATAACCATTTATATAATGTATATATTATGTATGGGGCCTGACCCATAAGAATATCACAGAAAAGAGCCAGTAACGGCAGTCATATAAATATTATATGTTAAAAACCATTCATCAAAAGTTTTCTCAAATTTCCATCACACAACTGATGAAAATGTTCCTCAAACATCATTGTAAAATTCTACATTCTATGGATCAGACCTTTCAAATGCCTACACTATGGTATACAATGTAGGAGTAACACGTGAGGTTATAACGTAAGTTACAGCCTCGAGACTCTTCTGTGAATATTATTATCCGAAGCATTCCAGTATTGACGTATTTTATTTGATACTTTATATTACACTGCAAAGGAATGCTTGATTGTCAAATCTTCACAGATGGCCTGTCATATTTTAATACCTAGCTAACATTTATAGGTCTGAAAACAAATCCACTTTGTTGTCCCTTAATACGCACTTTATTAATATTAGTTGTTTTATATTTATAATGAGTAAATAAATGTAGCACACACACACCTTTTACATTACGCCACACAACTACACTAGACAACATTCATACCTTATTTACAAGTCTCTTGAACTATCGCTGTGTTCTTCGAACTGCTCTCTTTATTTTTCTGGGTGCCGCAACACCTCCATCTGTTGACGGTTGGGCCCTGCAAGTAATACAAAATATTCAACTGAAGGCACATATTATGACTTTACTGCAAAATAATTTAATCCAATGTGCCATGAAATACTTTTCATTAAACTTTTACACGTGCCTCTTTGTCAACTATCAAAATAAACAATGCAAATAACGGCTTCATTTATTTGTAATAATTTTAAATTATGTTAAAAGTCAAAATAACCTGATTAGATTGAAAAATCAGAGAAATCCAGAATATTTTAAAAAGTTTTCCTGTAGTTCCTGTTTATCTTAAAGGCTTTAAACTTGTATTATAACTGTTGAAACACTGAACTATGATAATTTAAATAGCTACAAAGGATAAGCTATAAGTTACATGTTCACAAAACAACGAGGAAGAGAAAACATTACAATAGGATTGCTTCCTATTTTTTAAACATATATATATATCCCTCCCTGCCCCCTCTCCCGCACAAGTCTTCGACTTCTGGGCTAATCTTCGTGATTAGTATGAGGGGTAAAGATATTACTATTATTATTATATATATAGATTTATATTACTTTGGCAATCTGAATTCTCGACACAATTACTGTTTGTACGCATATTAACTGTCTCGATTTGGCAGGTTATTTGGCAAAGCATTTTGGGATTAATTTAGCTATGTCGTGTACCCTCCAACAAGAAACCTTTGATTCAAATTAAGAGTCCTAAATATAAACGTATACCTTACTTTCTGCTTAAGACTTATACTATGTATTTTTGGTCTGGTTTTGCAAATAAAGTATTATTATTATTAAAGATGCAATGTCAAAGTTGAAATTATTTTTTTGTTTTTCTGTAATACCTACCGCTCAACCGATTATCACCAAATTTTGTAAGGAAACATTTTTTAAGAAATGAATCATAATTTATGAATTAAATCAGGTTCGGCCATAGAGAGCGCCACATTAGCAATGCCTGATGAATTTCTCTCGTTTTGTTGACGAAATGTTCTGATTCGGTTGACTACAAAATCTTATCATTTCTATGTAAAAAAGGTACACTTGGTAGAACTCGATAATTTCTACCGTTTTCGAGAAAACTCTCAAAATATTTCTGCTTACATGTGACCTCAAAAATACTATTGAAATTGATTTCCAAAAAATACTGTTTTTAACACCTCTAACAAAAATAACAACATAGTTTGCCAATGAGTCATAAGTAATAATTACAACTGCATACTTGATTTTTGAATATTTATTACAAGACAATCAAATCAATTTTGTGATGTGAGGAGAATTAGAAAATGTATAGAAATGAATAAATTTGACTTTTTTTTCCCAAAGTTACTCTAATAATAAATTTCAATAGCACTCTTAAAGCCGCGTAAGCAGAAATATTTTAGAGCAGGTTTTTCTAAAAAGGTAGGAATTAAGTTCTACCAAGTGTACCTTTTCCACATAGGAATGTTGCCCGGATAAAATTTGCAGTCAGTGGAATCAAAACCTTTCATCAACAAAAAATAAGAGAGAAATTCTTCATCAGCCCAATGGGCGTGTTTTCTAAGGCCGAACTTGATTTAATTCAAAAATTATAATTCATTTTCTTAAAAATTGTTTCTCTACCAAATTCAGAGACAATTGGTTGAGCGGTAGGTGTTCAAGCTATTACAAAAAAACAAAAAGATAATTTCAACTTTGACACCCTGTCTACTTTTGCACAGAACATTTTACCGAGACATATTTAGTAAGGATGTTCCGATACACATCGATATTCAGAATATCTCAATACTTAACTATTATACTTAACAGACATAAATTTTAATTTGGCATTTCCTGTATCGAAATGTTTGGTATTCAAGATTTTTCGATGTATCAATAAGATAGCAATAACTTTTATCGATACAAAATATTGAATACCGGAAATAATTGTATCGATACAATTAATCTTGAATACCGAACATTTCGATACAGGAAACACCAAATTAAAATTTGTCTGTTAAGTTGTCAAGCTTTTTCGATTTTTGGCCGTTTATGTAAAATTCAAATGGAAAATCGTTGCCTAAATTTACTCTTATATTAACAGTTCGTTTCTATTTTTTTTTCGAATGTACGATAAATTTTTTGAGATTTTACAACTTTGCAGGTGTAATATTCCATTTTATTTAGGCGTGTAAGTCATCTGCTATAGCACCAAAAATTCTACCAGTTTCTTATTTTGTTTTTATTTTGCAATAAAATTTAGAAAAAAAAAATTCAAATTGCTGTAACTTCTCACTCATTGAAGATAAATTATAGTGGACGGCCAAAATTGTAGAGAGTGACTAATCGCTAGCTTGTAGGCAAGCGCGACGGGCGAAGCGCGGGAGGAGCAGCATTTCATAAGCGTACTAAATTTGAATGCAATCAGATATAAAAAATATTAAAAAATTACAAAAATAATTGCATACATAACATCCGTTAAAAGAGTGGTTTCTCGTTCTCCTCACATGCTGATGTTGAGAAAACTGGGCAAATATGCATACTGAAATGGTACGGTGCCCTTGTAAAGATAAGTTCTCTGAATACCTTCAGGTACGATTCATTTTTGAAATCGGTGTTGAATATAAAACGAAATGTCGCATCACTTCCACCCAGCGGGGGGCAGCAAAAGAGCACACATTCTGCACATTCCACTAGATGTAGCTCTGGCTGAAAAACCAACTACATCAAGACCTGTGGAGATGGGCATACAAAGCCAATATTCTAGTTCTGTGATGACAAAAAACATAGCAGCATCCGAAGAACTCATATTTTGTAGATACACGAAAGTTTGTAGAAGTGGAAGGTGTAGTTGCAAAAAGGCAGCAAGTTACTCTCAATTATGCCAAAACTGCTAAAGTTACTGTTTAAACAGTATCCCAATTTTAAAAAATGAAGAAAATTTGAAGCCTAATTGCATATCTCCTATGGACACCGATGATGAAGACGAGGGTGATTCGTATCAATGGTGGATCCAGAATCAGAACTCTCCCGGCCCAAGAGAAACAGGTCCAGTTTGTTATGTTAAGATTTTTCATTTGTTACATTTTCACCTTACTAGTTTACATAAAATAAAAATAAAATTTGTACAGTTGTTACACAATCGCCTTCTCCTTAGATTTTCAATTGTTCACAATTAATTGGAAAATTGGTAAACTTTTACCTAATGTATACATATGTATGCTCGATATTGAACTACCTGTATGCCAAGTATACATTATTTATGTATAAATACACAGTACATTAGCTTATAAACTCTGTAATAACGAAGATAAGAAGAGAAAATAGTTTTCATGACTTTCAGGGAGTTCTCTTGAAAAATCGAAACTTTTAACCAAAAATTCAAATTGCTGTAACTTCCGACTCATTGAAGGTAAATTATAGTGGACGGCCAAAATTATAGAGAGTGACTAACCGCTATCCTGTTGGCAAGCGCGACGGGCAAAGCGCGGGAGGAGCAACATTTCACAAGCGTACTAAATTTGAATGCGATCAGATATAAAAAATATACAAAAATGACAAAAATAATTGCATACATAACATCCATTATTCTTAGAGTAGAAACAGTGATATAACAGTTTTTACCAATTTCGAGGCCTTAAATAATAAAGATAATAAGAATATTTCAAAATTTAATGTTTTTATCTTGTATTATCAATTACCCAAGGTTGAAAATAATAGAGTGACTAATTGACAACACAGAGATGAGTATGGAAGATACGGGAGGTATGATTACCTAAGCGTGCCACTTGAGAAGAGTTAAAGCACACAAAATTATCAAAAATAAGTTGGTCGGCTGAACCTAGCACATTGACAATTTACTTTAAATGTGCCACCTGTGTCATCCTCTCTACAAATTAGAATGCCGTCCTTTTGGATGGCGATTGTCCACCACCACCCACTTACACCTACCTGATGCACACTCAGCGGATATTACACTTAAGCCTTGTCCACATGGACACGAAATTCACGGATTTTTGCATGAATTTTGCAATTTCTGTTTTAATTATTTATGGCAGGAAAATCTCAACTTTTGACAATTGCAATTTACAGAACTGTCAAACACTACAAATATTATTGCCTCTTTTCATTATGTGGTGTTACTAAATTAGTTTTGAGCTTCTGATAATCTATCATGGCAGTTTCATGATGAAAATGATTGAAATTAATGATGAAGGTAGTTGACCAAATTTGTTACAAATAGAGATTTTTCCACCATTAAATAAATCACGCAAATATTTGCGAATTCAGCATTCAAAAGAATAAAAGGCTTTAGAATCCACACACACTATTTACTATTGGTTATTAGGCACTGTCACTTTAACGGTCACACATTAACACTTATTATATCATATCGTACCGCTTTCCATATGACCTTCATACGTCCATGTTTCGTCAAAATTTAATATTTATGTTAAATAGTTTCTTCGCCATATCACTATTTTTTCCTTTCTATCAGTATACTCTTTTCGATTTCATTTATACGGACTAAGTTTTATCTTGTAAGATATAGCAATAGAATACCTATCTTCCTTCCGTGAGTTTCCATCACTTTCCGTTCCACAGTTGTACTTCTTTACCACTTTTTTATTTGCACACATATGCTATTCACGTACAATTCTGTTAATGAAATACATATTTCAAAATCACTTACACTCATATTGTGACCTCGCGCTCTAAACTCTTCATACATGTCATCATCCGATATTCCTCACCTGTTAAATTAGGATGATTTTGAAAATACATTGTAGAGCTTGAATTATTCTCCATTTTTAAGAACACAAAATCACTAATTAAATGAATTACATTCATAATTAAATTAGGGAAAAGATACACCCAAAATTTTGCCCGCCCGAATGATATAATGATAGCGCTGGAAATGAAACAGTTGGATCCGACAATTCGTTGCAGCCAATCAAAGGCAGCAGCGCATGTAGGAAAAATATACGGGCTGCATGTATATTTCTTTGTGTTGACTGCTATAAATTGTGAGCTCTATAATTTTGGACGTCGACTATAGCATATGTGTATATATATATATATATTCTTGAACAAAATTCATCGCCCTAAAAACATTCCCTTATGGAAATTTTGTGTAAAATAAACGGCCGAGGAGAAATATGGCAAGACGTGTAAGTTTTTTTTCTTCTTTAATTGCCGACATTTGAAAACAGATATCTGGGAAACGATGTATCATAGCAAAAAAATGGGTAGAACTAATCTTGTAGATAATTTTATAGGTTTTTATTTTTCTGTAAACAATGTTTCGCTACGACGCACCGTTTTCAAGTTATAAGCAAAAAACAAAAAAAGGGAACTTTTCTACCCCCTTCCCCTCCTGAAGCAGACAGGCTAGGGGTGGGGGCTTTTAATATGTTTACGTCTTAACTGCCCCCAATACATTCCTGCATCGAAAATTCCCCCCCCCCCATAACACCTTATCAGTCATCTCGGCCTTTGAATACATGTTTGTAAACACACGAAAAATTATTTCAAACTAATCACCATATGTGAAGTTTTATTTATGATAGAATCTGACAGTCTGGCAGTCGCCATCTGTACGCCACCAGTGTAAGAAGGTGTACTTCACGTCGATAAATTTTTAAACTTCTTGTGTTGTTGGGGAATTCTGTTAATACCAATAATAAAAGTATAACACTTCGAGATTAGAATAATATTCTAAGCTTTTTTGATATTTGGATAGTATGCAACTAGCAATGAAAAATGCTAGGTTATGATTAAGTTTTAAACATTTTATAGCAATTAAATAAAGAAATTTATGTTGGATACCTATAATAACTATAGAAATGAAATATATATTTTACTTACGAAAATGTCGCTACACTTCCATCTGTAAAGTTAAATGCGGGTTTAGTAGACGCATTAAAGGTGGGCGGTGCCCCCGAGAAGTTAAAACCTCCTGACGGTGGTGCAAACTGTAAATAAAAAAAAAGAGTAAGCATAATTGTAATTCACGATGTACACTACAAGATTACTTACCGTAGTAGCAGAAGCTCCAAAATTGAACCCTGACTGAGAGCCTGCACTGGCTGAATTGTTAACGGCCGCACCAAAGCTGAAACCAGCCTTCTGGTTATTGTTACTCGAAGCCATATTTCCAAAATTGAACGTTCCATTTTGGGTGCCCGTGCCACTTGATCCTCCAAACATGTTAGTTGCTGGTGTGGCATTAAAAGTGGGATTCTCCGTTTTGCCTGCGGTGAAATTGAAAGAAGGCGTAGTGGTAGGAGCAAAATTGAAGCCAGCAGCTTTGGGGGCTGGATTTGCAACTGCCGTAGTAGTAGCGGATTGCCCGAATGAAAACATAGGAACTTTACTGGCCGGTTCGGCGGCATCCTTTGCGGGAGCAGTACCGCTGCTAAATGTGAAAGGTTTGACTTCTGTGGAATTCGCCGATGGTTTTTCGAAACTAGAGGTATTCGACACACCAAAGGATACTGTTTCTGTATTTGTACTTCCAAATCCATTTTTTAGAGACATCGGCGCAGTCTTCTGTGAACTAAACGGGGAGTTTTCCGCAGTGGAGCCGAATTTAAACAATGGTTTTGCGGGTCCTGACTGACTAGATTGTGTAGATGGTACTAAAGGAGCAGCGGCTGCTGCCGGTTTTGTCGTAAAAGTGAAGCCACCTGAACTGGTCACCACAGGTGCAGCTGTTGTGACTGTATCTGGTTTTTTACCAAACAGATTGCTGGCAATTTCTCCATTAGCTGCCGTGGGCTTTATACTAAAAACAGGTTTATTACTATCTGCAGTATCTGTGGATCCTTTAGGTGCATCAGATTTTAAGATATTTGTCTCCTTATTTGCAGAAGCAGCAGGCGAGTTAACACCAAACTTAAATTCACTTGGTGCACTTTCCACTTTTGCTGGTAATTTTTCTTCGGGTTTTAAAAGAGGATTAGTGGTAGTAGATAATACTGGAGCAGTTGCATTAGACTTAGAAGGCTCTGCAGATGGTACAGAAGACGAAGATTCAGTAGTTTTCGGTTTATTCTGTGCTGAAGGTGGAATACCAAATGAAAAGCTGGCTGGTGTGTTTGCCGTTGGTTTTGAATCACCCCCAAAGATAGAAGTGACTTGCATGTCCGTTTTAGGTGGAGCAACCACAGACGTTGCTGGAATCCCAAAGCTGAAACTAGTTGCTGCGACTTTGTCGATTCCAAAATTAAACGAACACATCGGTTGTTTATCTTTCAATAATCCCAAAGCGGAATTGTTTGACGAAGCAGCGCATTTAGGGTTAGGAGTCTCGCAGCACTGGCATTTTGTGTTGGATTCTTTGTTTCGTACCATGCAAGTACCGCATTCCCACTCGTCGTTCTTTACTTTAAACGAGTTGCCAAAACCTGGCTGTTGATTGGTAACACCACTCGGTTCCGTTTTCTTTCCCAAAGTAGACAACTGCGTCCCTGTAGACGATGCTTTAGGATTGGGAGTTTCGCATGCAGCGCATTTGGTCAGTTCACTTTTGTTTCGGATCATGCAAGTGCCGCACTCCCAAGTGTTGCTAGAGGGTTTGAACTTGTCACCAAATCCAGATGAAATATTAACAGTTTTATTTTCCCGAGCCGAGTTCGGTTTGGGTGTCGTGCAACTGACACATTTAGGGTCAGCGTTGCTATTGCGCACCATACAAGAACTGCATTCCCATTTATCCGACGACAGTTTGAACTGAGAGCCAAAGCTGTCTTTATTTTCAGCCGGTTTTGCAGATCCAGCCCTAGGAGTTTCGCAAGCGGCACATCTTGTCTTGTCTGGCTGATTTCTGATCATACAGACTGGACACTCCCAAGTGCCTTGGGCCGGCTTGAACTTTTCCAGTAAGGAATCCTTCTGGGGATTATCTTTCTTCCCTAATATATCCATGACGCTACCAGACTTCAATATTTTTGCCGTTTTGACAGCCGTCTCGCAGCTTCTCTTATTTGGAAGTAAGTTTGCTTGTTTGTTCTCGGGCATCTTAAAGTTCAACAATGTATTTTTTGAGTAATCGGATTTATTTTTGGTGCAGGTGGGGGGCTCACTGAATTTAAAATTGTTTATTGCTACAATTGATTTTTTGTTTTCGGCTACTACGAGTGGATCAGAAAACTTATATTCCATAACAGTAGACGTAGTAGTTCGCTTCTCAATTTGTACACTGCTCTCAGTCTGTGTAAATCTCGGAGGGGATTGAGCACTAGGCGATTTGGAAGTACGGTTTGGTTGTGTTAAGTGGGTTTGTATGGGGTTGTTCGAAATGGTTTTGGTTTGAGGTGGAGGTATAACAAAATCAAATTTAGGCAATGTTGTTATTGGAAGAGACACCGGCGTAAGGTTTACCTCGTTAACAACATCGTTACTTGAATATTTCGGTCTCACCGAGGTCACTTTAGTTTTTATTTTACCAGTGTGTTTTTCCTTTTCATCTTCTTTAGTAGAGATTTTGTAGTATTCTGTGTTTAAGTTAGATTTTGATGAAGTTGCTAGCTGTCTAACAGATTCCGTACTCTCCTGTAAACGAGTTTTCATTTTCAATAGTTCTGG
This sequence comes from Monochamus alternatus, assembly GCA_037114965.1. Classification (NCBI taxonomy): domain Eukaryota; kingdom Metazoa; phylum Arthropoda; class Insecta; order Coleoptera; family Cerambycidae; genus Monochamus; species Monochamus alternatus. The sequence goes on from CM073426.1 coordinate 115,729,615, forward strand.
GACCGTCGGTACTTGAAGTTCTTTATTAGGTGGCCCCCGGGACTCTCGAAGAGTGTAAGGATTCGCTCCGGTATACTTTGTTAATAAACCGTCTTGTTGCAACTTTCTTGAAATAACGGGAATTTTTTTTGCATCATTAATGGGTGAACTATATTGTTCTATGGTGTCCAGTATCCTCCGTGCTGTTTTTCCTAAGACTAAATTTCCATTCTCAGTTTTATTAACCGGTTTAATCTGCACAGAATTTCTTAATGATGTTTTTAAGTCTTGTGAACTTCTACCCAAACGACGACCATATGCAGATGCTCCCCCGTATATAGTTTTCCCATTGTAAAAAGGAGAATTAATAATTCTTTTTGTGGAAATAGTTTTATCAACAAAATTTGGCGAACCAAAAGTAGAAGCATTAAAATTAGGTCTTCTTGAGCTCAAAGAAGTGTTCATGTTAGGACTTAAACTTCTTTCAGCAAATAACGATCTATTTGATCTTGCGTCTGAAACAATAAAATTAAATGTTGTAATGTCTCAGATAAACATTTTGCCAATATTATTATTAAGGATAATATCGTCATTATAAAATTTACGACAAATAAATTTATCTCATATTTGAGTATTAACCTGAATGATGCTGAGGCACTTGACATTTATCAGGATATTATTACTGAATTAATCAAATTACTTGGAACTGGCAAGAAAATCAAATAGAATTTTTTTTTATTTGTTATACAAAGTACATAGTTTTCAAACTGAATTCAATATAGAAAAAATTAGATGCATAATTAATGTCACACATAATACTGGACCTGAATTAACCTATATGTATATATATATATATATGTATATATATATATATATATATATATATATATATATATATATATATATATATATATATATATATATAATAGTTTCTTCATTAGAAAAAATTAACATAAATCGCCAAACTTGAGAAATAGTATTAGTACTTATGGTTAAAAAAGATTACATTTAGTTCCCGAATGTTTTAGGTTTCCCATAAAAAAACTTTGTAGCACGGAAATGGAAATTAACCATAGAAAAAATAACTCACTTGATTTATGAAACAGAGACCTGGGATTACTTGGACTGGTCTGAGAAGGTGAAGTTTGCTTAGAACTTTCCTGGCTTCCACAAACTTGTTCTTTACTACCAATTCTAACCACCGAAGAGTAACCACTTGTAGATTCTTCACTATCAGAATGTCCATTTAACAACTCGTTACTACTAAATGTGCTTCGTGCACCGGTCGCTGTGATGGTAGTGGCACCGCTAAGTAATTTATGGGACTTTAGACCAGATGGGCCAGCCACCGGTTCAGGAATTTTATTAAATATATTGTTTGACACATTGTTTGCTGCAGGGATACAGGCCTCGTTGAAGAGCACATTGTTACATTTATTTCCTCCATCACCTACAGGTAGCTTTACCCTCTTTGAAGGAGGCTGTATTTCAGAAATGTCTTCGTCTTCAAAAACTTCATCACGCCTCCTTATAACAGGCCTGTTGTCATCTTGCTTTCGAAACCATTTGGATAAAGGGGTATTACTTATAATAGATTTAACTTTTCCAACAAATGACTAAAAAAAAAGAAATATATTTTGGTACGAGGATACAACAGTCGAACTTAAAAATCACATCTCAAGGTTAAATAAATATAGGTTACTTCAGGTGCAAAAACTGTTTACCTATAGCACCTCAACAATAATTATTACAATAATGATAAGCACTGAGAAAATTTTAAATATTAAGAAATGTTCGGTTATAGCTATTTATAGAGATGAGAACGCGCGAACATTGTATAAAGAACGCATTATAATACCTTGTCACTATCAGATTCCTTCAAATAAGAATTATGCACTGCACTGTCGTTAAGGTCCTTTTCCATGATTGCACTTAATTATTAAAACCTTACATTCAAATATAAATATTTTCTTATAAAATAACACATTTTCTACGGTACTTTCACCACACGAGGATTAAATATGGCGAACTGATGTGAGGTAGTTTCAAACTAACCTCCAAGATGGAAGCTTCATCACTTTTAAATATAGGCGGGAAGGAGAAACAGTATTCATGAAATCTTGCATTTTCAACTAACAATAAATACATTATAGTAAATATGTTGTTAATGACAGGTAAAGTTCTTATTAAATAGATTAGCAAATATTTCATTATTGAAATAAGTACCTAAATAAGTATTATTTACAGGTTTAAGAAAGAAATAAAGTAGGTCACAATTACTGATATAAAATAAAATGCAAATTTCTAAGAAAAAGGTATAAATTTATACCTAAATAAATAATATTAAATGAGATGTAGAGTGGCTTAAATTGTAATTTGAAAAACATTTTACAGAAATAAGGTATTATAGAATATTTTAAATATAGGCAACTTTTTATACACACTATTGTATTTTGTGTCCTCTAACAAGTGTTGTATCATAACAAAAATGAGTAGCCCAATTTTGTTTTTAAATTAGGTTTGTAGATAAGTATGTAAAAATAATAAGCAGAAAAGCAATTTTTCATTTGATAAAAAGTATGTTTATTGCGCGCGATGTGAAATTGTCCAACAAGGCCGTCAGGCCGAGTAAGACAACACGTTGAGTGCAATAAACACTTTTTGTACGAGTTGCATAGAATTTTTTTTCTACGTTCATGTAAAAACCAAAAAATGTTTTATTTAGATGACACTTGTAGGAAAATATGACGTCGATTTGAACGTTTATGTTTGTTATTGTCGCAAAACCCTGTAGTAGAATGACAGATGAATGCAATATAAATTTTATTGCATTAGAGCAATAAAGAACCACATTTTCCACTAAATATAGTTCAATAAAGTTTTGTTTTCTGCATAAACGTAGAAAAAAATTAAAGGAAATTGATTTCTACATTTATCGCATGAAAACGATTCTGTATTGTTTCTACCCTGCCTGCCCTTCAAAATTAAGTTTCATATCTAAAATTTGGGTATCTGCTTTGCAAAGGTCATGATATGCACAAAACTTATGATGTTATGCAATTTAGGCATTACCTGCTTGAGTGTATTGAGTGCCAATTTAGAAATTCTCAGAAGAGACATTTGTATGTCGTAACATAAAAATTGGGAAATAGGTAAAAAGTTGAATCATGTCACAAGATGACATTATTCTTCATGCCATTTTGCTATTTTGGTGCGGTTTCATGGTCTACTACAGCTCGTCTTCTGTCGTATATGACTGCTCATGTAAGAACTCGGTCAAATGCTGGATTAACACTTGACTTGAATATTCATATACTTAACTAAAGATAAATCTGAGGAACTTGCGTCACATTGTTGTTATTAAATATTATTATTTATATCCGGGATGTATGAATGAAAAGTATGCAAATGAAAACTGCGAAATTACTTAGGTACTAGCAAATATCTGCTTCTAATGTACCTACATATACACTGAATTTCAAAAATACATATCTCCATTTGTCTATTTAAAAAATAATAGTTAAATGATTTGTAGAGTTTGTTAAGAGGTCCGGTTGAGTAATTTTGTTTTAATCGTAACAGTAATTAATTAATGTGAAATAAATTATAGAACTTATTGCATCTATAGCTGTTTCCCTTACGCAGCCAACTGAGTAGGTGCGAATTTCATGAGATATGAGCTTATGAGTATACTCACATCATTTTCTTGTAAAAGGAACGGTCATATTAGTTAAATGTAAACATAAACAAGAGAACTATTAATTTTTTGTTTAAAATATAAATAATTTGAAATAAATTTTATTCAAAAATTGTGAGCATATACTTCATTAAATACTTGTAATATATTATGGCATTGTTTAGTAAAATTATAATGCAGATAAGTAGTATTTTATGATAGATAATTATAAATGTATTATATGCATTTTATTAAAATATGCGTGACAGGACAATAATTTTAATGATACTGATATATTTCTAACTTTGACAAACATACTAACAGAATAATAGTAATATAGTAATCTATGCATTCAGTGGCGTAGCCAGAAATTTGATAAGGGGGGGTTCAGTGAACAAAGTATTTCAAACTAGATTTTTTCAATAAAAAAAAAATAATTTTTAATAAATTGAAACAATAAAAAGTAAATAAAAAAACAATCTCATCACAAACATGTAAATAATAAACAGGTACGAACAATGTTTGTTACAAAAATGACAAAAATAAGATTAGAACTTAGTAGCAGGTCCTAATGTAAGGTTTCCGTAGGAGATCTAGTTCACTGACCGCGTTGCTAAATCTTGGAGAATAGAGTGATTGCAGGTTTGTAGTGAGACATTACCTATATGACCAACCAACCCAACCCATGGGGGGGGGTTCTGACACCCAACCCATGGGGGGGGTTCTGACCCCCAACCCCCCGTGGCTACGCCACTGTATGCATTACATACTAACATACTAGTAAGTGAGAAGCGTGAGAAGTGTGTATAAAATAATAAAATGAGACAAGTGAACAAGCTCTCGAGCTAGTGCAGATAGAGGGGGAAAAATTTCTCAGTTCGAACTTACTTCTGAAACACTCAATTAAGTAACTCATGCCGTCACGTGAGAACAATGTGAGTTTTCTTGCAAAAGCAGCTTATATCACACAATATAATTTTGATACTTTGTGATGTATACTTATTTCCAAGAAACATTTTAAGCTGATATAGTTAAGGGTTATATTAATACATATTACCAAAATATTTAATACTTACTTTACATGATGAGGTGTAGAAATTCTCCATAAAATAATCTACATTATAAGAAAATTTCTTGTTTTTCGACACATCTCAAGAAAACTACATTATTTTCTGGCAGGTTTGACAATGTCATAATGTTTGCGTGTTGTAGAAAACAGTCAATAAACAGGAATAACTTTGGTATGGCGTTTTAGAATTGCTATACATCATACTTAATGATCTTCCAAATCCAAACCAACACGAAACATTCGCATCGCTGCGAATATTCAAGTCGAAATGCTTCCTATGAAATTTAATGGGTACGGCTACACTGCAACGAAAAGTTTAGGAGATCCTTAATTAAGCATTTTATAATAAGTGATAATTATAAATAGATAGGTACTTTGTATTTGCTTTTTTCCTGTAAAGTCTTTGTTTTAATAGTTGAAATGATATTGATTGATCAATTTTGTTAATGTACCTATCTCACGAATTGTTACATACAACAGACACTAAATTACTTGATAAACTTCAAAGATAGAAGCTTTACTAACTCAACAAAACGTGAAATACCTATACAATTTATAAATAATAACTATTCTTATGTTAACCATCCAGTGAACTACGATCAACATAACTGCAAACACATATGTAATTAATTGAAAACAGCAGGACCCTAAACTAGTTATTAATTGTTACTAATTATCGTTTATTAATCTAGTTCAAGGAACCGATAAAATCATGACTTAAATACAGATCAAACTGATAGTGGCCCAAGTAACGGCAGTGTGCTTATTAGTTTTCAGCTCACGGGGAAGTTCGAGCGTGCTGTGGAATGCGTGTGTCGCTTTCATGGGAGGCCTCCCTATTTTCAGTAATCTAAGAATATTCACATTGTAATTATGAACAAGACGTATAGTTGGTAAAAATGAGGTTTAAGAACAACAGATTATGGACTAATTCATGACTATGTACATACAGCTGTGGATAATAAGAAGTTTCTAATTTAAATATTTAAAAATTTATGACAAGACAATTTGTAATATTTCATTTCATGCTTTTGCCGTATTTCTCACCGTAAGATATTCAAATTTGTGGCGTTTTTTAGGTGCATAAATCTCGAAAAATAAAACACATAGATTGTTTATCCATTTTTACTATTTAAATTCTTCTCAAATAATATAATAACTTTGAAAATGCATTTGTATCACACACATTATTTTGTTATTCTAACCCCACATTTTAACAATTATTTTCACATACTTATAAACAAAAGTGAACAATCTTATATGCAGAACTATGTGAGTTTATGTTATAATATTTACAGTTGAATTTTAAAAAATACGTATTTTGAAAGATTTCCGTACCTAAAAATTTGTTGGTTAGACCGTTTTCTGCCGATATATTATATTCGTTTTACTTCAGTATCTTTGATATTTCGCAGGTGGCATGATATGACATTCCTGTTATTTGCTATGCTCTATATTATTCAGTTATTAAATGTTTAAAATTATTTGTATTTGTAGAAAACACTATTCCAAGAATACGGCTCCGTTGTGTGTTTATACTCGAGGCCCAAAGTAATACAGAGTGATTCATTCACAGCACTTAGATGAGTACGGGACGTAATAACGGTTGCAAGGGACAAGATTTCATAGACGTTCCACTTGAGAAGGGTTCAAATAATACAAAATTACCAAAAATATGTTGACGTTGAGTGAGTCTAGCACTGTAACAGTTTGCTTTATAAAGTTTATACTCTCCCGTAGAATGCCGTCAATTTAGACGGCGATGGCCTACCACCACCCTCTTAGTGATGTGCACTCCGCGGATATCGTCGTCTATTAGGTCTGTTCGTAGAACAGTTTCCAACAGTCAGACATTTATAATGCCCACACAAGGTGGAAAATGTTCGTTTTAGATGCAGTGCACATGCTTCTGATAGTTGGAAACTGATTTTGGTGTACTACGAACAAAACTATTGCACTATCTATACAACCACGACAGCACCAAGTTCCATATGTGACATATCTATCGCATTACCATAAGCGCACGCTTATGGTAATGCGATAGATAGAACAACTAGATTCGTCAAGATATCTTTACCAATAGAAATTGAGTATTCTGATATGGAGCATGCGTATTTGCTGCAGTGAAGCTGTGTAATCGGATATCCTGTGAGATATGCGGCACTTAAATTTTATACGATAAATACAGAGTGAACTTTAAATAAGTACAAATATTTTAACCAGCAGTACAGTTTACTGTGTAGGACACATAATTAATTAAAAAAAATCAGGAATAAAGACATTTTAAATAATTTGCTGATCCGACTCCCATACTAATATTTTTAAGAGTCATGGTAGATGTGAATTTCACAGCGTTGCCAGTGTTACACTAATGTCTTCGAATAGGCTTCAGCAATGTTAATAGAATTTTTAGACATTTCAAAGAATGATTGAAATATGTTAATTTAAGAAAATATTAACCGCCATCTCCTCCCCTTTGCCATTCTTATACCTCACCAATAAATTATAAACCAGATTCTCCACTCACAATCATAGTTATCCAGAATTTGGTCATTATCCATTTTTGCTACACCCTAACTGATTTATCACAATACGTTACTGTATTTCACAAAAAATATTAATTAAATACACAAGATGCTTAAGAGAAAAACACTGCCCGTGAAAATAATAAGAGGATTTAAATATACGTATATGTTTTATACGTTAGTGCCGCAACTCTTAAAACAGATGCGTTAAGCAGTGCATTACTTAAAGAAACCATTTGCGTAGTTCGGTTTCAGAAGATGCAAAGAAATATCATATTAACTTTCAATTTACGTGTATTGAAATTATCAAATCCCTTTCCACTAATATTACGTTTTGTTTCCACTTGTAAATTGAATTTGCGTTAAGAAATTATTTATCTTACAGACGATATGGCAACCGCGCATTCAGTAAATCATATGGTTTATTTTATTAGGTTATGTCAGTGGTCTATCTGGTCAGCAGTCCTCAAAATGTGGATATTTAAAAAATATATATCTATATTTGAAATTTTAAATAACTAGACTCATCTATATGACGAACTACACCTGCAGTTAAAATATTTCTACTTATTTAAAGTTCACCCTGTATATGGGCTGCATGTATTTATCTTTGTGTTGACTGCTTTAAATGGTATGTGGGTTTATAACATGAACCGCTCTCTATTATTTTAGACCTCGACTATAGAAACAATTTTACTTGTTGAACTAGAAAATGTCAGAAGCATTTATAATGCGCTCACACATAGTACAAAATAGGTAATTTTCTTTAATACATATAACCTTCGGAATCACTGTTAAACCATATTTGAAATAATTTCCGTCTATTTCTTTTCCTTTGGCATGTTACTTCACTTCATTTACTTCTCCTGTCAACTAATAGTTGAGTAAATTATGTTACTATTTATAAATAGTTATTTAAATACACCCGGTTAATACGCCTTGCAGCAGTGAAAGATAGAGAAAAAGTATCCACGCGACACCGACTATAACTGCGTTCCGTAAATAACTAAAATTAAAAGCGCAGTTCGAAAGGCGAAACAAGACCTTATTTGTAAAACAATTTAATTTAAATATTGGCTTTTAATGTTTTTAGAAAATGTTAGTGGTGCGTTAATTTTGCCCAGGAGTTCATTTAAATGGAAATACTTTAACGACTACTGTTTTATAATCATGAATTAATAATTATGATTCCATTGCGTTTCAATGAACTATGTTGTAAGCAAGTTTGCATTTTGCCTCTTTAATTAAATTATAATATCCACCATTGATGCGCGTTCCTTAGAATGGAAACAATGCACTTGAATGCACAGCCAGTGCACATCTAATTTACACTTTTGATTAATATTCCGATCATATTGGTTATAATAAAAAATGGAAAGTGGAGATAACACTCGTTACAATGATTTAACTCACGCGATGTTTAAAAAATATTTTTACATAATAATGCATAATTCCCGTAAATAGTCCACCTGTCTCTAGTCCTTATGTACACTGAGAAAATGATTAGCAAAGAATTCTTTACTACCTGATTTTTTGCTGCTGTAGTAAAATTTTTCATTAGAAATGTAAATTTACTGTATTGTGACATTGTGACAAAAAAAATTTATTTTTCGAATGCACTTTGCTATTATATTTTTTTTTTGCTATGTGTAAATATGTCACTCTGCTATGGTTTGAATGCGTATCTTGTTGTTTTCCAAAAGTAGAAAATTATAGCTGTTATTATAATGGCAGATTGCTTTACTGCGACTGTAAATATAATTTTATAAATATATTTCTAATAAATTATAGTTATATGTTCAACCCTGGAGGAAATGTAAAGAAAAATCGTTGAAAATTGCATTTTAAAGAATCATCACCTACTAGTAAACCAATCGCAGGCTACCATACGCGCATGCGCTCATTGATTTAAACCATGCGATACGCCGTTCTGTGATGTGATGGGTTGTGGGTTTAATTTTTGTCTGAGTGGTTAAAAGTGAGGTAAAAATATGTATCTTAAGAAATTTGGCGATGGAGAATTTTTTTCTAAATTAGTAGCTAAACTCAATTACATAAGAAACACTGGCATTTCTTTAAAAATTCAATCTGATGAATATCATCTTTATTTTTGCGCTATTTCATTTTTAGGTGATAACCTTGCATTAAACACAATTCTTAGTTTTCAAGAGAGTTTTTCATCTAATTCATATTGCAGATTTTGAAAAACTGTTGAGAGTTGATGCATAAAATAGCACACTTTAAGAACTGCTGGAAATTATAAAGATGATATAGCAAATTATCCATATGTAACTGGAGTAAAACAAAATTCAATTTTGAACAAAATAAAATCTTTTTATGTCACTGAAAACTTTTGTGTTGACATAGCACTTGATATTTTTGAAGGTGTTGCAGTAGCATACCTGTTAAATAAGTTTTTTTTTGAAGATAAGTTTCTTGACTTGAAAAAATCAATAACAGCAATGTTCTTTATAGTGACTACAAGTTGATTTATAATGACAGCAATGAAATTTTATAATCACTGAAGATACTACGTATAATAGTAGCAGCGAGGTTTTATAATGGTAAAAAAATAACTTTACTTTGACTGTAATCTGATTCCAGCAAAGTACAATTTACTGTCTTGACAAGATACTTCACTGGCGCCTATTTCGTTAGAGTTTTGTGCTGCCACAGCATATATTTTTTGCTTTGATGATGAAAAATAATTCTCAGTGTATTTTTATTTTTTATTATCAGTGTCAGGTATTTTATAGAGAATACGTAGGGTGTTTCCTAACTGCATGCAGAATGCAGAAAATCCAAGGGCGTATTCTATGGTTAAAATTAATGTAATTTTGTTAAATAAGCATAGGGCCTCAAGGGAGATATAAGGTTTTCAAAACTAATAAAAAAATCAAAATAAAATTCATAACTTCTAAACTTCTTGGGATATTTTTTGGTAAATTTGGCATAATACGCAAAGTAGCATGCAGTGACGTACACCTGTCAAGAAAATCCACTGCCACTGGTACATACGTAAGCTGAACATTTTATATTTTATACCTATCAACATATTAAAAAATTATGAAGTTATGAATTTTAAATTTATGTTTTTACCAGTTATGAAAAGTATATCTCGGAAACGACGGCCTTGGGAGCCCATACTTTATACAAAATTACCTTAATTTTAACCATAAAATACGACCCTGGATTTTCAGCACGCAATTAGGAAGCAGCCTGTGTACGGAAATTTTAAAAAGAGATGGCAGTATTGCTGACACTGATAATACATTAAAAAATAAGTTTGGTTTGTTTAATAAACGTATGTTCTAGTCACTCATTTTTGAGATAATTTTGAAAAATCAAATTTTAGATGTACATATTTCATTAAAATTTGCAGTGACCCACCGCGCGTGGCAGCACACTACAGCACAAATGACATAGGGCTCCCACACAAAACTGCGAACTCGCATCGCATCGCAAATATTTGCGAACTTGCACGAATGCACCGCAAGAACTTCCGATCTCATTCGCATCACGCATTCCTGCGATATTACGTCGCAAGTTCCTGTGATGCGGCATCGCATCGCATCGCATCGCAGTTTTGTGTGGGAGCCCTATATCCGCTCTGAGACAGCTTTAGAAAAAGACGCGCGGCGCCTGGGACGCCTTCTTTGTTTATAGAATGGCGGTATATGATGTAGATTTGCAAACGGTTTGCCGCACAAAATCGTATCGCAGAAATTCGCATCGCAAGTTTCTGTAATGCGGCATCGCATCGCATCGCATCGCAGTTTTGTGTGGGAGCCCATCGTTAATTGTTTCATAGAAATTATGACAAACGTCAAATATGTACGTTTCTGTTTATGTCTCATTTTATAATTTATAAATTGATACAACCTAAAATAATAAGTATTGTGCTTTAATGGTGAAAATGTGGAAGTAGCAGTTCATTATTAATAATATGTATGTACCCAGTTTTATGAAAAATATAAAATATTTAGACTTGAAAGCTTTGTGTGAAGTATTGCAACACATAAATATAAATAAGAAAATATTTTATATAATGTTCTAATGTAGCCAATAATAAATTCGTAAATTTTTGCAAACCAAATTAAATAAGTAGGTTCTATAAAAAGCTAAGCTATTGTAATGTCAATTTGTCGAATTCTGACATTTATGGCATGATGTGTATGTTTTCAGATACTAACATTGGTGTCGCCACACTACAGGCCATTACAGAATTCTGGATTGAAATTCAGGTGTTCGACAGACAGTTATTACTAAGGCGACGCGATCTAGTAGACGATAGCTTTATAAACGTATATTCTAGAGCCACTCATTTTTTGAGATACAAGGCGTGTAAGATAACTTTGAATAATCAAATTTTGGATGTAAATTATTTAAAGCACGTTTTTCAATTAATTTCAGAGCGTACATGTCTAAAAGATCTGTACAAAATACTAGCACAAATTGCTGAGGCTAAAATATGAGGATCTAGTCCAATTTACCTTAATCCAAAAGTTGATAGTTTCCGAAAAAGTTATTCTTTTTTAAAACTTTTTTGTAAATATGAATCTTAATAATAACATAATTCGCACGAAATCTGATCCGTAGGGAGTTTTTTAGATTGAAAAATAAATCGAATCGGGTGATAAATTGAAATCTGTTCGCAGTTTTGTTGTACATTGCAGAGGGCGCCACCAGTAGCACTTTCCCAACATCTAAAGCTTCATAACGTTCTTGTGTCTCGGTATATTTAATTTCTAGTAAGCAATGGTTGTTCTTTGACATATTTTGTACACAAAAGATATGTTTAGTAGGTGTAGCTTTGGAACAGCTGTTTTTGAGATAAATGAATTTAACTGTTTTATTGCATACTGAAATTTAATATACCGAGGCACAAAAGCTTTAAATATAGGCGAAATGTTGCTGGTGGCACACTCTGTAATGTACACCAAACCTGCGATCAGATCTCGTTGTTTTCTCATCCTAAAAAAACTCTACATGCCAAATTCCCTCATCATACTATTATTAAGCTAAATATTTATACAGTATGCGCCAAAAGTATGGAATAAATTCAATAAAAACGAAATAATTATTTTTTAATAAGTAAGTAATTTAATTTAAAAAATACATATTTTAGCGTAAAATGCGATTTTCATATGTCATTTGTTTTCGAGTAATGACGTCATCAATTTTTTTTAAATGGCAACACCATATTTTTTCCTTGATTCTGAAAGATCGTTTAATTCTCTATCAGACAGTACTAAAATTTTGCCCTCTTACATAGGAAAGTTTTCGAGTAAATGACGATTGAATGTTATAAAACGTAAATCAATTAAAATAAAGCAAAAACGTTATCAAGTTTAGTTTTTCGAATTCCATAGTTCTTTTATGGATCACGTAGATGAAAATCTTTGCAAAGTGTCATTGTCACACCGACTTTCTAATAAGTATTGTAAGCGACATAGAAATTATTATTCAATTTAAAGTATTATGGCACATTTAACTGTTACTCAACGAATTGAAATTTTAATTCTTATCGGATGCGGGAATATGACTAGAACTCAGCAGGAAGTTTGCGATTTATTTAATGAAAAATATCCAGATTGCCCTATCAGCCAATCAACAGTCAGTAAGGTAGAGTCTAAATTTAGAGAAACTGGCAATGTTGTAAATATTCCAAAACCTGGACGTCCAAGCATTAAAGAAAATCAGAAACAGAACATTTTAATAAGTATGGTGGATAATCCTCATAATTCTTCACGATTGGTTGCATTAAACAATGACATTAGTCAGAGCACAGTGCTACGTATCTTGAGGAAGGAAAAATATCATTCCTACAAAATTCAACTTGTGTAGGAACTCAATGAAGGTGATCCCGATCGCCGCTTACACTTTTGCGAAATTCTAATGGATTTATGTCAAGGAAATAGAAATTTACAACGGCAAATACTTTTTTCAGATGAGGCCACATTTTGTCTGAATGGTACAGTAAACCGTCAAACTTGCAGATACTGGAGTCGGGAAAATCCTCATTGGATGGCAGAGGCACATATCCAACACCCTCAGAAATTAAATGTAGGGCCTTTCTTCTTTGAAGGAACCCTTACAGGACAAAGATATTTAGAGTTTCTAGAAAATGACGTTGTTCCAGCCCTTGCAGTAATTTTTCCTAACGATAATGACCCTGACAATCCTGACGATACCATAAGGTTTCAGCAAGACGGTGTACCTCCGCACTATGTGCGCCCTGTACGAGATTTTTTGGAAAACTGTTTTCCTGGGAGGTAGATCGGCAGACGCGGACCGATGATAGAATGGCCTGCAAGATCGCCAGATCTTACACCTCTTGACTATTTTTTATGGGGATACTTGAAGTCAAAAGTGTACATTAATAAACCACGTAATTTAGAAGAACTTCAAAATCGCATTCGGGACGAAATACGTAGAGTTACCCCAGAAATCATTCATAATGTGCAAGAAGAATTTCTTCACAGACTTGCGCATTGTCAACAAGTTGCTGGATGGCAATTCGAACATTTAATTTAACTATAAAATTTAATCAATTATTGTATTTTATTTTACATACCTCAGAATTGTTACTTTTTTAGGGATAAAATTTACGTTTTCTAACATTCAATCGTCATTTACTCGAAAACTTTCCTATGTAAGAGTTAGTACTATCTGATAGAGAATTAAACGATCTTTCAGAATCAAGGAAAAAAATATGGTGTTGCCATTTAAAAAAAAAATCGATGACATCATTACTCGAAAACAAATGACATTTGAAAATCGCATTTTACGCTAAAATATGTATTTTTTAAATTAAAAATCGACCTGTTCGAGGATTTTTCCCAAAAAGTAATTGTTTCGTTTTTATTGAATTTATTACATACTTTTGACGCATACTGTATAATAATTAAAAAAAAACTTTGACACCCTGTAACTATCAACTTTTGGACAAAGATAAATTGCCCATATTTTAACCTCAGAAATATGTGCTACTATTTTGTACAGACCTTTCAAATACGCCCTGTGTAATATAAAAATTTCTATTAGATCACGTCATGCAAATATATATTAAGATTAAACTATTAAAAACTATTTTGAGGGGTTTGAGTGCTGCCAAAGAGACAATTATTAATGTAATTGTAACATGATTCATGCAAGGGTTAAACAGGCAACACTTATTAAGTAAGACATGTCTAAATAGCCGTTTGACAGAAATTAAATCAAGGTAAACAATCTCGAAACACCGGAAAGGAAGTATAGCAACAATGGCAAGATAAATCATATAATTATTACAGATAATATATTTGATATGTACGATATACATATTTTGTAACGCAATTGCAAAATGTGCCACCTTGAGTTGATGCAGCACAATGTATACATGCCTTTTGTAATAAATAAAATCATAATTATGTTTGTTATATACCTTTCATATCTCATATCTTACATCTGATTAGAGTAACATGCGGTTTTCATTGAGCAAAAATAGTTAACTAGGCATGTCGGAAGTGTCGGAACAAAGGCATTAAAAAGAAGAACAGTTGCATCCCAGTTTACTAGAAGAGCTTCTCAAAAATTTTTAAGCACCATCTTGTAGGTATATGAAATGTAGTTCGATCATAAAATGAAGCGAGATGAGAACTGCAGCAATAAAAAAATATTGGCTACATACATATTATCACGGATTTCCTAACACAACTTTTTCTTTTACCAGAAATCAATCCGTTAATTAATCACTTATCTTTACTAACTACTCTGTACTCCAGGAAATTTCCAACTAAACACTTCAATTCAATGCTGTAATTCAAGACTGACTAACTCAGCCGTTTATTCTTCTTTTATAGACCAGGTATTTTCTAGCATCTCTAGATTCATGCCTAGAACGATTCTCGTCGATTCTCAATTTTCCCAGTTGCGCCTCGATACATGGCATTATTTGTTTGTTTACCAGAATCGCGTAGGGGCGATCGGGGCAATCTAGCATTTCGCGATACCACAGTCTTCGAATTGGGTGCGAGCGGGGTAAATTCTCTGACAATATTTTAATTTAATTTTAAATAATTGTAACTTTTTGATCACTGCGCATGTATAAAAAAAATCTTAATTAGCAAAAGAGACTTTCGATTATGAATAAAAAAATATTAATTATTTGTAAGGAAAAATATATGTACAATGTGTTCCCGGATGGAGGTACTGCACTATCGCGCGTTTGTTTAAAAAAAAAAAGAAAGGGAAAACAATATTACTGATATATGTATTGCTTATCTTGGGAAGTCTTGAGCAGTTAATCAGATATGTAATCAAACAAATAGGCGTTAAAAAAATTTCAAAATGTAAAATTTTCTTCATTATTTTAAATTTAATTAAAATGGTTATGTAAAATTTTCTCAAAAGTAATAAAAAAAATAATACAGTAGTCAACAATTCTAAAGAATAAGTGAATTTTACTGAAATATTTTTATGGATGTTCACCGATATTCTTTTAACTAACAATGTTAACTCTGCAACAATAAATTTACTTTGTGAGATGTTATAGAATCGATAATTTATTTATTAATTTATTTAATATGTATTCTTGTATTTTTGCGTTTATTTTGGCATTTGTGAGTCATAGTGTAAATTCTGTGTAGGTAATGTCATAATTATTAGTGGTGATGTGGTGAACTTATACGGTATTGTTAAACGAAATTTATTCCTTTGTTTACAATACAGATCCGTTCGTGACAATTACGGCGATAATGCTGTTGGCTAAGTACCAGATAGATGGTTTTGTTTTACTTGAAGTATTTATAAAATTATGCCATCTGATTTCATATTGTCTAAAGCTGTTTATTTGTGGCATAATTTTAGTTTTTCTTTAGTTTTATTGGGTTTTTGCCACACTTATGAAAAAATAAAGGTTAATTAAATAAGCCCTTGCGCAAAACGGATCAGTCAAGGGTTATTTTTGAAACTAAGTTTGCATAACTAAAAAATCTCGCACTTAAAAAAGCAGATAGGTAAAAAAATAACAAAAATCACATCACTATCGCGCTCTTCCGTATTATTGACATTTCGAAAAGCTCTGTGTTTTCGTTCTCAAAATAGTAGTAAAAATATTAAATGTATGTCAAGTTTGACAGTTTAAAATTTGTTTATCTGCTTCCATAGAGATGTTAAATGATTTTTATTTTATTGTTACTTAGTTCTTCTTGATACAACTGTAGCCAACAATGATCAATGTTTACTGAACAGTTTGACACACACTTATCTCCGTTCAACAAAATAATCGTGGTCTCATTTAATTTTCTTTTTGCTGCGTCATCTTCCTTCTCTAAAATTTTTGCCGAATCCCATTGAATCAAATAACCGTTTTCCCAAGCGTGTTCGCAAATTGTGGATTTTTCAAATTCCTTCCATTCATATATACCTTGTGAATGCAATAAATATTATGTTCGAGAAACGTCTAGGCCTATGAAAAGAAGATTTTCAAAAATGATATTGTATTGTATTCTAATTCTGAATTTATGGTATTTACATATTTCAGCTGCAAAAAATATTATTTGTATATGTCATTTGCAAAACTATAGTTGCTTGATAATGAAAATAGATTAAAAAATAATGTTTTTTTTTATGATAACTCAGAACTACATATAAATCAAATACAGAGTTTTGCATCTAGTGTACTCATATAACAAATACTATTACAAATTAATAACGAACATTTTTTTATGACCCGATGGTATCCGTTATAACCAAACACCTACAATATTTTAATTACAAACAAAATGAAATTGTAAACCCTGTTTGTCTCTCTTTACTGATATACATGATGAAAGAGTGGAAATGTTACAGAATTTACTTTGATTTATATTTTAAAGTGATACAATATTTTTCCTGAAGAGCAGACTGGTTACCAATCTATTTCGATCCTTCCAGCATATTATTAATTCAAATTTGCATCACTTTATGAGGCGGCGAAATACTTACCTATTATTAGACAAACCTTATAGGTAAAACTATTAGTTTGCAACCGTATACGCAAGTTATTTTACTAAGCTAACTGTCGGGCCATTTAAATTCATTTAAGCAAAGTATTCTACTTCGATGAATGTACCGATTCCATAAAGTCCGTTAGCCGAAGAACCTTATGGCAACTATCAGCTAACACTGATATACAAGGTGTACCAGTAGTAAGTACTCAAAACTTGTGAGCTTATAAAACAAGTCGAAAAATTACGAAAACCTTAATACAACTTTTGTCAGTGGCGGCTCCTAAAGAAGATACGATCACTTAAAGGGGTATCCTCGGAAACAATTTTTAATGCGTAACATCAAAACGGTTCAACATTAAGTCACAAAATTTTGGTGAGATATTAACCTTGACGTGCTTAATAAGTCTCATAAAATACATTTTAAAGTTTTCTACAGAGGCCTGAGAAAATGCAAGACTCAGGGACAAATTTAATCATATCTTTTTTTGTAGTTAATTTGTTATAGTTTTTGACTCGAAAATATTGTAATTAGAAGTATTTAACATAAAGAAGGTACTCTTGTTAAATTTCAATAGGATGAACCGTTTTTCAGTAAAATCTATTTCAATCATTCCTAACGTGCCCCACATTCAACATTCAAATAAATTAATTGCAGTGTGCCATGGAGAAAACAACTAATCTGACAGTTAACAGAAATGTCAAGTATTTTTAGTTAATTGGTGTTATTTGAGTCTACGTAGTGCTGTATACATATTATCAGTATGTAGATATACTTTTGACGATAGGCGAGTGTCATGGAAGTGCAAGAGCAGCCGCACACCGCCTATGGTATAAAATTCCCCAACAGAAATGAACCTAATTAGGTATAAAACATTTCTTTGCACCGAAAGGCGTTTGCAAGAAGGGGTACTTTAAAAAGAAATAATTTTGAGAGAGGCAGATGCAGAATAATGAGAAATGTCCTGAATGAAGATAATATTCAGGTCAATTTATCATAAGACAGACTTGTACGCAGATAATATTGTCAGAAGATCCGGTGTTTTTGTCGAATATTATTTTCAGCGATGAAGCTACCTTTACCAGAAACGCGGTTTTTAATATGAGTAACGAACATTTGTGGGCCGAAGAAAATCCTAATGCTTGGAAGGTAACCCATTATCAACATTCATTTAAAATAAATGTTTGGGCTGCCACGTTAGGAAACAATCTATTTGGATATCACATCATGCCTGAAAATTTAACAGGAGAAATTTACCATCAATTTTTGTCCACTAGATTGTATGACTTTTTAGAGGATATTCCTTTGGCGAGAAGAGGTTCCTTATGGTACATGCACGATGGCGCCTCTCCTCATTTCAACCGTCAATGTCGACAGTGGTTAAACGAGCACTTCCCAAATCGATGATGTTGCCTTAAACTGGCCTCCACAGTGACCAGATCTCAATCCAATAGATTTTAACGTGTGGGGTAAAATGAAATAAAAGGTGTATTTCCAAGCTGGTGACAATGAGGATCAGTTGCGTCAGGTTATAGAAAATGCATTTAATTAACTCTTATGGAGCACAACTATACTATACTATTTTATTTGGAACAGGTTACGTGTGTGGCACATTTTCTACTGTAGAAATTAAAATATTTAGTTTGTCAAATTATCTACTGTAAATGTTTTAGCCGTTTACAATAGTTTAATAAATAATCTCATATGTATCTTTTTTTTTATTTTTCTATATTTATATTACGGTTTTTTTTTGTACTATTGTTTTTATTAAAAATACTTGACATTTCTGTTAACTGTCAGACTAGTTGTTTTCTCCATGGCACACTGCAATTAATTTATTTGGTTATTATTGGATGTTGAATGTGAGGCACGATAGAAATGATTGATCGATTTTACTGAAAAATGATACATCCTATTGAAATTTAACAAGAGAACCTTTTTTATGTTAAATACTTCAAATTTCAATATTTTCGAGTCAGAAACTAGAAAGAATTAATTACAAAAATATATGATTAAATTTGTCTCAGAGGCTTGCATTTTCCCATGCCCCTGTAGCAAATTTTGAATTGTATTTTATCAGACGTATAAAGCACGCCAAAGTTAATATTTCATTAAAATTTCGTGACTTAATGTCGAACCGTTTTCATATTATACATTAAAAACTGTTTCCGAGGTCACCCCTTTAAAAAAGCGTATCTCCCTTAGGAACCGCCACTGATAAAAATTGTAGTAAGGTTTTAGTAATTTATCGACTTGTTTTGCAAGCTCACAAGTTACTTACTACTGCTACACTTTGTATAAATAATTTATTGTAAATATTCCTATACCAAAAAACCAAAAACCAAAAAACCAGAACTAAAATCAAAAGCTAAATGATGCGTCTAGCCACAGCCTTCTTCATCTAACAGAAGGCTGTGGTCTAGACTCTTGCCACATATTAATTGATATAAAATTATATCTTCAAATGCAAAATTTTTTATTTCTCCAAGTTACGAAGAGAATTATCTCAAAAATAAATTCTCAATGTTATGAGTATGATAAAAAATTATGGTTTACCCCTCATATTGAGATTGGAGAAAGTTGCTGACGTTCGTGAGTTCATTCCTGGTATTATATGTAAATTTACTCGAATGTTTTATAGAAATGAATTGTTAATATGGATATGATACGACGAAGAGTTGAAAGCAGGTATTTGTCACCGTTTATGTAGGTCTGCAGAAAATATTTTTCTATGCACTCCTTAAAGGGATTTCCGCAGTATGAAAGAATACATTGTCTTTCTATTTGCTGTCACGCCAAATATAAACACGGATTTAGTCTTTCGGTGCCTTATATTTTCTTGAAATCACGTGTTAAATTTTTATATATTTATTTCATATAGGTATACAGGGTGTTCCGCATAAGAGCCAACACAGAGCAGGTACATGTAGGGGGTCCCAAAATATTGCAATATAATCAAACATACCTATACAGGGTGAACCTTAAATAAGTACAAATGTTTGAACTGCAGGTGTAGTTCGTCACTAGTTCGTAACTAGTTTAGATATATACGCAGATATTATAAACCATATGATTTACTGAAGGCGAGGTTGCCATATCGTCTGTAAAATAAATAATTGTTTAACGTAAATTCAATTTTTGCGGTTGTTTCTAATATAAAAGCACTTATTTTTAACAATAAGTAAAGTAAAATTATCATAAACTATTAAAATATGAACTTCTGAAATTTCGATACTATCAATTAAAGTGTTTAGGAAGTTACTTTGTTCAATAATTCCAAAAATTATCCATAAACGTGCATAAAAGCTTACCTATTTACTGAAAAACCAAC
Source organism: Monochamus alternatus (assembly GCA_037114965.1). Taxonomy (NCBI): domain Eukaryota; kingdom Metazoa; phylum Arthropoda; class Insecta; order Coleoptera; family Cerambycidae; genus Monochamus; species Monochamus alternatus. Next base: position 115,750,167 of record CM073426.1, read on the forward strand.
TATTTAAACAGTTATCCATCCACATTTCAGAAGTTAATACTATTGTACACTTAGAAAGATTATCACAAATTATACTCTTAAATTATTTTATGAAGAATAACAAAAAAAAAACTATGATGTTCCAATAACACCTTACAGTGATTTTTCGCCACATAACCTCAAACAACGTGCCAGTTCGTACTTCGTAGTGGGTGAAACATATTTTAAAAATAAACACAAAATATGGAATAACAAACTAAACTAGCTTGATGTATGCGTTCAATATCAAGAGAAGGCAAAGGAAAATATTTGAAAGCAGTGTAAATTGCATGCAAAAAGAAACTAGTGCCGTAGGCACAGGTAACAGGTAGATGTCACGAGCAGTAGGTGAAATGTCCCGTACCAGCCCCACTCTCTAGGATTGATAGTCGAGGTCGACAAAGAGGTTATGTTGATACCGGTGCTCAAGTATGGTCCAGCGCAAAGGAATAAACTGTGTGTAAGTTACAAGTGGAAACAAAACATGTAATATTTGTGGAAAGGGACATGACAATTTCAATACACGTAAATTGAAAGCTAATATGAGATACTTTTGCATCTTCTGAAACCGAATTAAACTAATGGTTTCTTTAAGTAATACGCACAGTGTGATTAAATAAAATATGGCACATTATTCAAAGAGTGACAAAGTTGACATGTTAAAGGCATATTTGTCAAGTAGTGATAATCAGTGATAGTGATAACGAAAATGTATTGTGATAAATCAGTTGGAGTGTAGTAAAAATAGATAATAAACAAATACCAATTAATGAACATTTAAAGAGACCGAAAAATCAGCTTTTGGACATCATATTAATTTTACTAATCAATTCTTTTTCACCATTAGTTAACAGTAAAATACTTCACAATATTAATAATTCAGATTTTCTTAAAATTAATTTAGAGATTTAGAGATTTTAAGGGAAATTAAAAAAAACCTATTAATTGTGTCAACACTCAAGTTAATTTAAATTGCAATTTTAAACCACTATTTAAGTATCTTTAGGGTTCTCATTAGTCAGTAGTTTCTAATTATGTATTGGTATTAGCTTAATAATTTTAATTTTCACTGTTGGTAATTCTAACCTAAATTGTCAAATTTCAATTTTCATTTAACCTCATTTCCATTTACTCCTCGTGGTCATCCACATGTTCAACATTGTTCGTTATCTCTATTGTTTGTTATATACAATTTATTTGTTTTATGTAAACTAAATTAATGGTTGAACTTTGTTAAGATTAAAATTTTGATGTTAGGATATCTAAACTTTAACGTAAGTAATTTTTTGAATTTTATATAACTTTACTCTTTTTACCTTTGTTAAATTGTAGGATTAGCTCTGATGATGGCTGTTTGAAGCCGAAAGCACTTAGCTAGGATTTTATATATAAATACACACTTTAATTATACAAAATATTTGGATTTTTTTCATAAATACCGAATAACTATGATTGTGAGTACAGAATCTAGTTTATATTTTCAATTTATTGGTGAGGTATAGGAATGGCAAAGGGAAGGAGATGGTCATTAATATTTTCATAAGTAAACATATTTCAATTATTCTTTGACTTGTCTAGTTAACTTTGTTGGAGCCTATTCGAAGACATTAGTGTAACACTGGCAACGTTGTGGAATTCACATTCACCATGACTCCCGGATCAGCGGTCCTCTACAAGTTTTCTATTGAAAAATCACGAAATTTATTGAAAATTGCACTTTTCTATTCCTAATTTTTTTTTTGTAAAAAACTATTAATTATGTGTTCTACACAGTGAGCTGTACTGCTGGTTAAAATATTTGTACTTATTTAAGGTTCACCCTGTATACAAAGTTGCACACAGACGGAGTTACAGGCCTTCAGTGGAGTCAAATATTTGGAAAAAAAATAAATAATGTGTTTGAATTACTTTAACTTAGAATAATCAAATTTGATACATGATTTAGGTTTATTATTGGTCATCTTTGACTATGAGTTCACGTAAATTGAAACATTACACGATGTTTATTGAGGGAGAGCCACCCCTAAAGTTATACCAAACTTTTTTTCCATTGATTGAATTTAAAACGAATGATAATATCCCACGCAGAATTTAATGCATTATCCGAATGTTGCTGGTTTCAAAAATACAACGCGTTCAATGCTAGAATTTTATTTTGAAATATCATTAACTTTGAAACCTGTCGGAGTATTAAAAAAAATTGGCACAGTTATGTTTTTTGGCACGGCAAATAAGAATTTTTAACTAATTTTGACGTCACTAGTAGAGGGCGCCACTTATGGCACATCATGTTTCTTTTAAATGGCAGAAATTTTTTGCTGTTTAGTGTATCCATCTGTCTATTGAAGGGATCGATTGTCCTACCTGTTATATCTGACAAAGGTGTACCTTGTTAAAGTCGTTAGGAGTAACCATTTTTGAAATAATCGTATTTGAAATATTTAGTGCAGCGATTGAAAACTGTTGTCGTTTCGGGTAAAGTGCCTTTTCTATTGAAAATACAGCAAAATATTACTTGAAAAAGTTGTTCAGAACGGTAAATTATGGAGACGTGCGAAATTTCAAGAAGATCGGCGAGGTTTGATTTTGAAACTATTTTTCAACAAAGGTCAAAGATTTTATCAAAGCAGGCCAATAACAGTTTTGAATCGGTGCACTGAATATTTCAAATTGGATTATTTCGAAAACTGTTACTCCTAACGACCTCAACAAGGTAAGGTATACCTTTTTCAGATACAACAATTAGGAGAATCGATTGTTTCTATAGTCAGGTGGATACACTAAGCTGCAAAGAAGTTCTGCCATTTAAAAGAAATGTGATGTACCATAAGTGGCGCTCGCTACTAGTGACGTCAAAATTAGTTAAAAATTCTTATTTGCCGTGCCAAAAAACATAATTGTGCAATTTTTTTTTAATACTCCGACAGGTTTCAGAGTTATTGAGATATTTCAAAATAAAATTAGATAATGCATATTTGGTTTAATCGACTTTTTTTGGTCACCAGTATCTCTAGCGCCGAGATTTCCCAACCTTTCACAGACACTCTGTATAGATGTTTGGCTAAATTGCAATATTGTGGAACTCCTTACACGCACCTGTTCTGTTCAGTTCTTATGTTGAACACCCTGTATTTTGTAATACTTTGTAAATGCCGACAGAGAAGAATTTGTTTGAATTCATAATGAACAATGTTTACTGACATGATAATATAAAGAGTACATTTAATAGCTCATTACATTATTGATCATGAGAAAAGATATCCACAGTATGACGTGATTTTATCAAAACACAAAGATAAATAAAATCCATGTCTTATTTTGTGATGAATTTCCCAGACCTTTCTAGGAAGAAATTTCTTTTGAAAATTCATAAATTACTAACTGTTTCTCTTCCAGTCGTCTATAATCCTGGATCTCATTTATGCAAATAGTCGAGAAAGTAATTATTAAAACTTAAGTACGTGGGAAAACTATAAAAGTGTTAACAAAGACCCATTAGTTACTTTCTTATACCTTTTTTAATGTTCAGATTTGATTTAAAGATTTGTATCTGTAATATGTACAAAATATTAGATTTTGTTGGTGAAATATTGCTTTATTCTACAAATGTCGCAAATATTTAAATTTAAGTTTTTCTGTAGAAAAATCAAGTAACATAGACTGACATATTCAAATAGTATAAAATTGCAACCATTTGGCAATGTAAATACTAATAACTGTTATACTAGTAATATATTTTAGTTTGCTATATGCGAGGTGTGGTCAAAAAATAACAAGAATTTTACTTGGACTTTTCGAGTTGTATTAATCCAATTCTCCCGATATTTTCTTTTTGTGTTGGTAAACATGTCTGAAAGTATCTACATTATACATTGTTAGACATATCGGATGTTTATTTATATTCAACGATCGAAAATCTAGAGAGTTATTCATGTTATAAACCTGTTCACAATATATAGCAGTCGACATAAAGAAACATACATGCTTCCCATATCGGATATATCTTTTCGTTAATTGAATTATGAATGTAATTAATTTTATTAGCGATTTTCTGTTCTTAAAAATAGAGATTAATTCAAGCTCTTCAGCGTATTTTAAAAATAGTAAACGCCCTAATTTAACAAGTGAGGAATATCGGATGATGACATGTATGAAGAGTTTAGGATGCGAAGTCAAATATAAGTGATGTTGAAATATGTAATTAATTTTTTATTGTATTAGAAAGGTATTTTAAGCTAATATATATCAAATCTCCTACAATTCCTATCAATGAAGTCATATGTATGCTCTCTGATACCAAACATCTAGGTATGCTAATGAACAATTCCACAGACAAAGCTCTATTCAATAATTATCTAAAGAAATTAATCTATCTAAATTTACTAACCTGGTTTAATGAAAACACTCTATAAATATCTAACTTCACTTTTGACAGTGGAAACTCGAAAATTCAACCACAATAGATAGGAATTGTAGGAGATTTGATTTATATTAGCTTAAAATACCTTTCTAATACAGTAAAAAATGTTACAAAAGTTAATAATAAAGAATAAGGAAAATGGTATTTTTAAAATGAGTTTTTGATAAAAAAAAGATTGCTATATCTTACTCTTGTAAGATATAGAAACTTTGTCTATAATATAAATACAAAGGTGCGAACTATGCTTATGAAAGATATTGACAAATATTTAAATGCTGAGTCTCACCACCATCCAGCTCAGAAACAGAGGATCATAGATACCTTGATTCATCGAACCCGGATTATTTGTGAACCCAGACACTTTGGAGGAGGAACTGGAACACCTACGCATGGCCCTGAGAGGAAATGGCTACAAGAAAAAGAATATTGAACGAGCTATCAGGAGGAGACATACGCCCAGGGAAAAAATGGAGTACCTAGCGACGACATACCTACCTTACGTGGAAGGCTGTACAGATAAAATCGGACGTCTTTTGAAGAAAAGAAATATCAACACAGTATTTAGCACTGTGAAAAGGTGGCGGCAGCTTTTCCGAAGACCTGCAACAGCGACCATCTCCAGGGCCCCGGTATGTACAGCATCCCCTGCTCCTGCGGAAAGGTTTATATAGTACAGACAGGAAGACACATCAACACAAGGTTAAAGGAACACAAGAGTCACCTCAAAAATAACAACTGGGAAAATAGGCAGTAGCAGAGCATAGAGCGGACACGGGACACACGGTGGAGCTAAGTAAAGCCAGCATGCTAGTAAGAGAGAGAAGATTTTGGCCCCGACTATACAGAGAAGCTATAGAAATTCATAAAAATCTGAACAATTTCAATAGGGACGGTGACGTGGATCTACCCGGTATTTAGAAACGATTCATCCGTGAAAGCAATCCACCGGAACATCATGGATCAGTGACCACCCCACCGGAACATCATAGATCAGTGACCACCCCGCCGGAACATCATGGATCAGTGACCGCCGCTGATATAAATAGTGCGACGACCAGTAGATCTCCAGTTTCATAGTAACTTCTGAAGAAGAGAGTGATATGTCTCTCGAAACGTGAAGAGTTCTAAACCGACGACGTGGCAACCAGCCCGGAAATCACCTGACCTATGTTTATGAAATATGAATTATAGTATGTGAATTTCCGTGTAAATGAAATCGAAAAGAGTATACTCATAGAAAAAGACGAAATAATGATATGCGAGGAAACTATTTAAAATAAATATTAAAAGATCGTAATCTGGATCGAAGAATATATTAAAATTTTACGAAACATGGATACATGAAGGTCATATGGAAGACGATACGATATGATATAATGAGTGTTAATGTGTGACGGATATAGTGACAGTGTGCATGTGTGTATGTGTACACCAATACTGAATAGTGTATTCTAGAGCGTTTTGTCCTTTTGGACACCAGATTTGCAAATATTTGCGCGATTTGTTTAATGATGAGATAATCTCAACGTATAACAAATTTTGTCAACTATAACATTTTCTATCATTTGCATCATGAAACTAGGATAGCAATAATATTTGTAGTGTTTTACTGTTTTGCAAAATTTGTCAAAAGCTGAGCTTTTCCAGCCATAAATAATTAAAACATAAGTTAAAAAGTTCGTGCAAAAATCCGTGAATTTCGCGTCCATGAGGACGTGTGATATCCGCAGAGGGCGCATCAGGTACCGTAAATGGATGGTGGCATTCTAATTTGTGGAGGATGGCATAGAGGAGATATTTAAAGTAAACTGTTAATGTGCGAGGTTCACTCGACGTCAACCTATTTTTGATAATTTTGTGTGCTTTGAAGCCTTCTCAAATGCCACGCTTAGGTAATCATGAAACCCTCATCTTCCGTACTCATCTCTGTGCTGCGAATTGGTATCTGTCTATTATTTTCGACCTTGGGAAGTTGATAATACAAGATAAAATTACTTTAAGATTTAAGACTTTAAATTTGAAAACAACTTTATCATTTTTTTATTTAAGCGTCGACATTGACAGAAACTATTATTATACCTATCACTGTTTCTACCAAAAATAATGGATGCTATGTAACGGAATTGTTTTTGGCCATTTTTGTGTATATTTTATATCTGATCGCCTTCAAATTTAGTAGGTCTTTGAAATGTTGCTCCTCGTACATTTCGCCCGTCGCGCTTGTCTGCAATCTAGCGATTAGTCTCTCTCTAGATTTTCGGTCATTGAGTATAGTCTGTTGTCACCTCCCACAAAGATTAAATGTATTTATGTATGTGTTTGGTCGGCTATTATTTATTTCTTTCAAAAAAAGTAAGAAAATTTGCATTAAATTTTACAATAAGAATGGTTATGACACGTTACGCACCTGTTATATCTCACTTCAGTAGTTCTGATCGTTTTTAGTTTCATTTAGCAACTCCATTCTCTGCCGTTTTTGTTCGAAATTCAACCATTTTGGAATAAATTTAGTTGCCACTCGTTTCGTACCCAAAAAAATCATAGCATAAGCCAATTGATATACCGACAACATCAGAGACTTCTCTGATTGTGATTCGGTGATCGTTCATAATCATATCTTTCACTATTTTTATCAGTTGTTGACGTGCTGGGGCGTCTAGGACAATGTTCCCACGGCCTTTTTGGAAACGTTTGTAACACTAGTAAACTCTTGTTTTGCAACTTACCAAAAACAATATTTAATCTTTCCAAAACATTGTTGCACTTTATTCCATTTTTATAGTAAAATGTAAATGCAAATTGTCTGGTCCTTTAAATAATAATAATAAATAATGGTCAATAGTACCAAAACATATTTAACCTTTTACCTTTGTGACAGATAACAACAGACTAAACATCCGATATGGCTAATAATGTATATATACTTTTCAGACACGTTTAGCAACACAACACCGAAAATATCGGGCGGACTAATACAACCCGAGATATTACAAAATTCCCGTTACTTTTTGATCACACCTCGTATAATGCGTCATTATTATTTTAACGTTAAAGTTCACGTTGATAATAATTTGTAACTCATGTGTACACTTTGAATTCTTCATTTTTAATAATATATAGTTACTTATAACACATGGCACGATTTCTGTTCTAAAAATATAAAGAAACATTTATTTATAGATTAGATTCATCATTTGTAGCAAATAAGTTAATCGAACGCGACTTTTTTTCTCAAAATTCGATTAACTGAAAGGTAATTTGCGAAATGTAGGTATTAAATATACACAAAACATAGACTCGTTGAAGCATTTTTATAGAAATCGTTTATAAGTGAGTAGTTACTTCACATTCTTCAGGGTGGTAAACTTTAGGTAATAAGGTATTTATTTTTACATTAAAAAGCGATTTCATAACTGACAACGACGTAAAAATTTGCCGTATCAAATAAACAATACAGTAAATTTAAAGTTAACCCACTTGAGTATCATAAAAAGTAAACTAGCTCAAGTAGGTTGACCCAAAATATGTATATGAATGAACATGAAAATTATTTAAAATTAGAAATATTAAAATCAGGTATGACGTTCCTCATATTTTCTGGTTATAGATGAATGTACTTACATACCTGGATCTTACATAATTATCGGATTTTCTATTCTGATTTCAGAATTTTTATGCCTCATTTATGTTATCCAGATTTTTTACTTGAACATTTTTTTACGAAGTTAAAATTTGTTTATCCACAGGGTGTTTATAAAAGGTTCTTACAAAATCCATGTTCTTTGAATCAAACAAGACGATTTCATTTTTTTTTAAATAAATTTAAAATTTTTCTAATAATTGGTGCATTGACATAACTTTATGGGACATAATCCCCACCAGCCCTACAATATTGATGGCATTCCAGTGCAAGTATAAGATCAGCAAAATGATCTTGTATTCATAAATTACTAATAATATAAGCTGGCCTAAGCAAGTTAGCAATGTTATTGCAAAAGCGTTACGTTTTAAAAAAATCGTTTAGATCACCTTCAGCAGAGTTCCTCAATCGAATTTTGAAAACATTTGTTCATCCAAAACTCTAATATAACACACAATACAATAATGCTCCTCATCTTGTTACTGATGTGTTTCTTCTTGATTCGGTTCAGCGAACATTTACCAAATGAGTACCCCTCCTAACCCATAGATCTTATATAGACAGATTAGATGTACTTTGCCTGCCACTTTGAAATCGGAGAAGAATCTGAGATCATATTCAGACTTCTCCCATTCCCTGTATGTTTTTCATTGCCTTGTCTTATGTGTTTTCATTGAATGATGACAAACGGCTTCAAAGACACCACCATAAATTAAGAATAGAACATTTTAAAATACACCAGATCTGGTGATTCAGTCACAATATCATTAATTTTAGTCACGTATTCAAAAGAGAATCGAAAATAAAAATGTTTACTCGACCTTTCAAAAGATAAACAAATCACTTCATAACAATCGGTAACACGACGTTACAAATTTTCTGATGACGTGTACGAGTATTGAAGATTATAGAAGTACAACAGCGTTGCCACTCAGGATCACATACAATAACAGTATGTTCGGTACTGGAGTGATAGATTTTTTCTAAAGACAAACATCTTATTTGTTATCTAAAATGTGTGCATTTTGTATATTCTTTGAGGTACCTTTAAACATTGTTGTATTTGCAGGTATTCATTACGTCTGTATTTAAATACAAAAAACGTTTTAACCTCTCTTAATAATTTAACTTAGTAATGAATTTTATTTCACTATTTATGTAATGAAATGTGAAAGGTTTATTTTCATCCGTTGCAGTTTTGTAATTTCAATATTAGATATGTTTTATGTTGAAACTAATATATTAATTACATACTTTCAAAAAATAATTTATAGCTTTAATTATACATTACAATAAGTAGGTAGCATAGGAAAATACTTAAATTTGGCAACGTTGCGTCAGTAATAGTATAAAAAGGGGGTTAAAATAATGATTTGAAAATATTTTGTTACGGCGTAAATATGCATTGAAAATTATTAAGAATAGCGTATTGTCACGGAATTTTCTCCACTCACACCCAAATCGACGACTGTGATACCGCGAATTGCTAATATTGCCCCGATCGCCTCTACACGATTCTGTTAAACAAACAAAATGCCGTGGATCGAGATGGGACTGGAAAAATGGGGAATCGACGAGAAGCATTCGAGTCGTTCGGGAAAATGGATCTAGAAATATTAGAAAATACCTGGAATGTTCGTTGGGTCTATAAAAGAAGAATAAACGGCCGAGCTAGTTAGTCTTGTATTACAGTCTGAATTGACGTGTTTAGTTGGAGAGATCAAAGTGATTTAGATAGCGATTAATTAAATAAGTGTTTAGTTGAGTTGTAATTAGTGTACTGAGTAGTTAATAAAGATAAGTAATTAATTAACGGATTGTTTTTCTGGCAATAGAAACATTCGGATTGGGAAATCCGTGACAGTATTATACTCATTATTCCCCTCTTCTCTTAAAATGAATGACTGAATCACCCTGTATACATACTATTCAAAAAAACTAAACAGGTGCTATATTCATATCATAAAATGCAACTTGAAGAACACTGATCCTGAACTGTGCCTGAGTTGTGCCACTTTGTTAATAGGCAAAGAGGATATAAATTTTAGCATCAATATTTTGTTGCCGATGCATTTTTCACAAGAAAAAGTTCGAAACTTTCAACACGAATTTAAAATTCTGCTGTAAAGTGGTATAATTAGTAACTACATTACTGATTTTTTCTTTCGCGAAAGTGAATAGGAGACATTAATTTACAAAATGCGTTGTCAGATTTACTATAGAGAATTTCTCTTTCAACTTCAGTGAAATATGTATATTTATTAACGATGCCGCTTTTCATTAAATGGATAGGTGGAAATCATGGCATCCCTATTAATATATTTTTTTTTAATTCAATTTTTGGAGGCGCTAAGCTCATCCAAGCTTCCCCTTAATTGCGTCTATGTGCAGCTTTCACCTCCCGTGCTGTGATCACTCACTCTATACTATTTTGGAACTCGGTTATAGTGATTTCATTTTGCAAAGACATTTTTGAGACACCCTATATTTATGTTACAACTAATCTTCGACATTGTTACCTGGGCATTCTAAGGCCCACCCCAACGTATTATTAAGTACATATTTTGACCGGTCTACTAACTCCTTTGTTATGTAGAGGTTGAAACGTTAAGATTAGGGCTCTAATATATTAGTCTGCATTTTTTAGATGCTTTAACCGAGACAACAAAAAGGATATCAGTTTTATGGGTACTATGAACCTTTGTCTAGGTGTAAACAAACTGTTAACAATTTTGTCCCTTTGTTAACCGATATTTAATTGAAAAATATATGGTCTGTGGGAACAGAAGTAACAAACTCTAATAGTTGACGATGCTATCTAACAAACATATCATACAAGAACCGAGATAGAGAAGGTGCATATAGAGGGTTCCAATATTTTGGCATATACAGGCCTTCCAAAGTGGGGTCAAATATTTGAAAAAAAAATTTATATCTATTTCACTTGGAATAATCAAATTTGGTACATGATTTATTTATTTATTTATTTTATTTAGAAGTACACCACCCAACAGCCTAGGCCATTGATAGGGTGGGAAAATACAATACAAAAAGACAAACAAATACAAAATCGCAGTAACTAATACATAACATCAAAAGTACAACAAAAATATTAAATGAATTGCGAATATAAACTGCATACTAAAATGAATGATCTACAAAATTAATTAATAAATATGTTAAAAAACAATATTAATACATTGGAGGGCCAAGGAATGCCTTTTTAATATCACCAGATCTACAAGCAAAAATGTCAATGCTAGCCTGTACGAGAATAAAATCGTTTAAAATTTATGCATCGGAGAAAAATCTAACATGTTAGTATGTGCTAGCGGAGGGTAAAACACATTTAAGTTTCTGCCTGGTAATCTCGGTACATGCAAATTAATAAGTGATAGTAGTTGGGGAGAGTCAATTATATTATTTAAAATTTTATATAAAAATAAGACTCCAAAATATTTTCGACGTGTTTCCAACAACTGTACATTAAATCTATTGTTTAGCACATCCTGCAAAATACCACGACATGGATAGACACCATCAGCATAAAACCACAAGTATTTCATAAAACGTCTTTGGACGGACTCAATATTATTTATATATAACCTATAGCCAGTGTTCCAAACAATACTGGCATACTCTAACTTAGGTCTAACCAAAGCATTAAAAATGAGTTTAACTGAATCCGTCCATAAAAGCCACTTGGAGTTCTTTATAACAAAACCTAAAGTTCGAAAAGATTCTGAAACAATCTTATTAATGTGATAAGAGAACGTTAATTTACTATCAAATACTACTCCGAGGTCATTAAATTGGGAACATCTGTTCATGTTAATGTCATCAATAGTATAGGCAAAATTAGTTAATGTTTTTTTCAGGGTAAAAGATAAAATATTACATTTAGAAATGTTTAGAAAGATTTAACAAATTAACATCGCACCAATGAACCGGTTTATTAATATCCTCCTGAAGGATTAAGCAGTCATCTAAGGAGGTGATTTCGCGAAACAGTTTGCAATCATCGGCATATAAAAGAACTTTTGAATTCATCTCAATACAAAGGTCATTCACAAACAAGTTAAAAAGAAGGGGATCTAGGACAGATCCTTGCAGTACCCCAGACCTAGCAATACTGACAGACTTGAAACCGTGATATTGAACAAATAATGACCTCTTGAAGAGATATGTTTGAAAAAATAAGACAAGTTGTTACATAAACCAAAGCTCGAAAGTTTTCCAAGAAGCCAACCATGGTCAAGTCTGTCAAAAGCCTTAGAAAAATCAGTGTAAACGACGTCTACCTGGGATGATACATCTAAACGGTGAGCAATATATTGTGTGACACAAGCCAAATTAGAAACAGTTGACCTTCCCTTAAAAAAGCCATGCTGGTTTTCAACAATCTGTGATTTAACGCGAGAGTAAACCAAATCATGCAATACCGCTCCAAACACCTTTCTCCTACCTGTTTTATTTGAAAAAGGTATACCTACTGAATATTTTTTCTCATCATTTTCGGACACCCTGTATATATTTATATATTATATACATATACACTGACGAAACATGGATAAATAAAGACTATACGATGGCAAAAATGTGGCATTGCTTTGTCACATATGGAATCTAGTGCTGTGGTTGGAATGACAACGATAAGTGTTAACATTTGACCCTTATAGTGACAGTGCTAGTAACCAGTAGTGTATATGTACAGACAAATAGTGCAGTGAATTATGTGTTAAAGTATGATATCCGCGGAGTGTGCATCAGGTGTAAGTGGGTGGTGATAGACCATCAGTGTCTAAAAGTATGACTTTCTACGGATGAGTATAAACATTAGTAAAATATTACTCAATGTCAATTTATTTTTGGTAATTTTGTGTTATTTGAGCCCTTCCAAATGTCACGCCTCTGGAATCTTGTCACTTGCGGCTGCAGTCTTCACTCGCGTACTCATCTGAGTGTTGTAAATGAAACACTGTTACCATCTTGGAACTCGGATATTAAATGGACTCTCTTATTCCTATATATTTAACGAAAAATATTACGGAGCAATGTATTATGCAGTACGAGTGTATGTGAATGTAATGTTTTTGACCTTTATATTAGTTGTAACGGTGCGTCTATAAATCAAAACGACGTGGGTTTCTCCGTCATAAAGAAACTTTCTCGAATACGTACAGAAAATTCATATCTTCTAAATACATAAAAATGCCTTGATAGTAATATTAGGGATTAGTCACGTTTCTCATAGTGACCACATGAAATTGGAGTTGGAGCGATCCATTTTCCAGTACAACTTGGTACTTAGTACTCAGTTTAGCATAAAAAGAGAGATCGTTATTAAAGTGAAATTTTAATTTACCTACGTGACTCAAATCCACTACTCTTACTTCCATATACACTTTTTTCACTAAAAATATACATATTTTACTAACCTGCCAGGAAGACCAGCACGCTGTTCGTGTATTTTAAATGCTAATGGTGTAATTTTCTCAAACAATTATTATGCAATATTTTATCAGTCAGAAAAATTATCGTGGAAGTTTTTATCTGAAGAATATTTAGCGGAACGCATGAGAATCATTCTTAATCCTAAAAGTAATGTAGAGATGTAGAACGTCTTTGAGATCGATTGTTAACTCATTACATAATTAATTAGTGTGATAATTAATTATTTAATAAGTGCATTTATCAATTATGTTAATATTGTAAATTATTATTGATCAAAAAATTACATAAATAGTTAATTATTAAAAATAAATTGCAAAGGATTTAATTAATTATTTTAATAATTTAATTTGATTATTTGCGCCGATTAATTATTTAATTAGTACCTTAATTAATTAATTAATTATTACCATAATTAATTAATTACACTGCAAGAAATTATTTTATTAATTATTACACTAATTAAATCGTTCCCCATGTAATTATGACACTAATTAATTAAACAATTAGTAAGTGTAGTAATTTATTAAGCAACTAATTAATTAACTTATTTTTGTTGAAAAATATTAATAATTATTATTTTAATTAATATTTTAATACACTAATTAACGATTATAAGTAAACTGTAAGGAGGGTAATACCTTAATTCACTTATTTGATAACCAATAAACTAATTACCATTAATAATAATAATATAATATCTCTACCCCTAATTCCAATCACGGGGATTAGCTTAGAAGTTAGAGACTTGTGCGGAAGAGAGGGCAGCATATTATTATTAAGCAGGCCGCATTTACGCCCGGATTTACGTTGGTAGCCCCTAACCACTATTCTGTGCAGGAATGAGAGAATTCTGGAAAATCTCAATAATTAGGCGAGTAGTCAAACGTCGACCGATATCAATCTCTCGCATTGACCCAAGTTAACATTTTTCCACCCTACCATACCCGCAGAGAAGGTATCAAACCTCTCCACGAATATAGCTGATATACGGTCTACCGGCTACGGGACCCGAACCCACACCGATCTAGTCACATCGATTCAAGTACTGACGTCTTAAAGCGCGCCACTACTGACCGACTAATTATTAAATTAATTAAATAATTATTAAATAAGTAATTAATTACTTAACCTTTTGATTATGAAATTAGCTAAATAATTAATTAATCATTGTTTTACTATATGTATAAGTTACATCACTTGAATGTTTGATATTTATTTTTATAGACAATATTTATTATTTATTTAGTATTAGTAACAAATTTTAGGACAAGTTCACGAGAATAGCGATTATACTAAATACCAATAGCTTGTTTTTGTTTTCGATTAGGAAATTCTAAGGTTAACTGGAGGTTTATCGTATTTACTTTTTAAGTTTTAAGTAGGCTTTTGTTTACCTTCGCGGATATCAAAGGTGAGTTACACAATTTGACGATTATTGAACCGATGGTATACAATGCTTCAAAAGTATTGCTATTAACAGGTGCGTTGCATAATAAGTAAAGTTTAGCAAGTAGACGCATGTAAAGTTTTTATTTTGATTTAATATGCCTAAAAATATCTACTTCATTTTTTGTAGTTTACATAAAACAATTTAATTTGATGCACCTGTTGATTTTGCGTTCTTAACACTAGTTCTCATGACTTATGAGCATGAAATTCACAGATCTTCGTGCGAATTTTACAGTTTTTAGTTTAATTTATTTATTGGCGAAAAAGTCTCAATTCTGAGCGAATTTCTTAAAATAGTAAAACATTTCAAATTATGAAAGTCTGTTCTTTTCTCTATAAAAATATATCTTCATTCATATTTTACGCTTTTTTAAACTTTTCTGTATCTTTTTTAAATATCTGAAAACCAAATTTAATATACAGTGATTCACAACTTATCGAAAAAAATGGGAATAAATGCGTCATGAAAAAATGGAGACAATATCGTAAAAAAATGTTTTTTGTAAATTCCTTATAGTTCCTGGAAGTAATCTCTAGCGTCATCGGAATACATTCTATCCGCGTTTTTAGTATTAGCGTTTTTGCGATGGTGTTTACATTATTTTAATCTAAAAGTGGCTTATGTGGATATCAACTTGAAGTTGATGGATATCATTTTAATTTATGATGAAGTGAGAAAAAATATTTTAGCAGCTTCTCGTCTGTACGCAGAACTATTTTTTATGCGGTAGTGCAACGCGGGCGTGACACGAAAAATCTGCAATCGAGTCGTTGAAGAGATGGAGGTCCAGGGCGTCAGCGGCGTACTGCAGCAGTTGAGGAACACATTTTAGAGATTGTTGAAGAGAATCCCCGAATAAGTACTATGCAAATTGCTCAACAAGTAAAAAAATGTCCCAATAAACAGTATGGCGCATCATACAAGAGACTTAATTATATCCGTACAATGTACAATGTACAATGTATCCAAACATTAATACCAATGAATTATTCCTTACAAATTAGATATTGTGAATGGTTGCTGCAACAGAATGCACAAAGTCTCATATTTACAGCTAACGTGTTACAGATAAAACTATTTTTATACTAAATGGAATGTATAATATTCATAACACTCATATTTGAGACGTTGAAAATTTACGCACGATCCAATGGGACCATTTCCAATAACGCTTTTCCTTATATGTTTGGGCAGGAATTGCCGATGATTGACTGAACCATAATTACCAAATCGAATGGCTGGGGTTAAGTATCTCGAGTTCCTTTAAAATTATCTACCTGGACATCTGGAAGATGTGCCCTTAGCTGTCCGACTCCGAACGTCGTTCTTCCACGATGGTGCTTTCCCTCATTTTCGACAAAATGTTCGGGAGTACCTTAATGAGAAGTTCAAAGGGCGTGATGGATTGACGAGGTGACGAGGTGGACTGGTGCCATAGTCACCACTATTTCCTGACTTAAATCCTTTGGACTTCTTTTTGTGCCCGAACTGGACACTAGTGATGATTTATGCGAGCGTATCATAGCTGCTGCCAATAACTTGCTAGATCAAAACTGCCAAGAACATGAAACATTTATGTTAGTTCGTAGAAACTGGGTAAGTCGGGCCGAAATGTGTTCGATCAGTTGTAACATAAAGTATGTCAAATTATTTTATTAATTAAAATTACAAATTAATTTTATTAATTCATACCAGCAATAGCGGCAAAAACAGCTGACGTCTTATTTTTTCTTTGTAAAATTCTTTAAATTTTTTGTCCATTTATTTTTTATTATACTTTGCCGCCGTATCAATCGCCGACATGCACTGCCTTGCGCAAGGTTGGGTTTTAGAGTGGACCAGTTTCCAGTGCCGCACAGAAGTGTAGTTTTAAGTCATCTTCGAACTGTCATCTGTTCTGAATTACCCTGTAATTTTGACAGATTATACAGGGCGTTTCCTAAGTACGGCCCATAATTACATAGTGCAATTCCTTGTAATATTTTAAGAAAACATTTTTGTAAGACAAGTATGCTAAAACGCTTATATTACGATATACAAAGTGTTGAAAATGTCGAAAAATCAATATTTTTTCTCTATAATTACTGACGGTATTTAGGAAACACCCAGTATAAAGTATTATTCATTTTATTTCTCCATATATTCAAATGTAATAAGTTGAAAATAAATAATACTTCACTACATGAGAACAACCTAAAATCTACTTTTTCGCAAAACTGTGAACTTTACATGCACGGGGATTATAGGCTTATAGCGTTTGGCAAACATAGTAGAGTTATTGTACGTCAGGACGTCGTAGTTTCCCTTATGTTGACATCTAAGCATGCACATAGTGCTGTTTCATTAATGCAGCAGTAAATAAGAATAGTGCTTGACTATATTTATGCATGATTAAGGTAATGTCTGTCGTAATGTTGAACAATCTCTTATTTGTTACATCGGGTCGTTCGGCCGTAATCGATCATACCCGTTGTGGTTGTGATATCCTTCTGACCTAAAATAAAAATAAAATGTTTCACTTTTCTAATTGGTTTTCATTGCATGTTTGAAGAAAAATGAAGTAAGGATAAGTAAACCTATGCTGATTTTCTCAAAATATTGTCATACTCTTTTTCTAATTCACCATTAAAAATGAGAAA
The DNA here is from genome assembly GCA_037114965.1 of Monochamus alternatus. Classification (NCBI taxonomy): domain Eukaryota; kingdom Metazoa; phylum Arthropoda; class Insecta; order Coleoptera; family Cerambycidae; genus Monochamus; species Monochamus alternatus. The sequence continues at coordinate 115,767,788 of CM073426.1, forward strand.
AATAAACATAAGCAGTATTTAAATACAGTATTACTAAATATTATTCGGCAATATTAATTAAAGGGATCAGTAACCATGTTTTTCTAGAGAGATCTATAGAAGACTGTTAAAAAGCTGCTGTTAACGGAAATCTGCCCGTGGCACGTAATCTTTTCTGGAATATACAATAACATTTCCCCTGCAACTGTAAAAGTTATCTTAACTTGATCAGAATCCAAAAAATCTTGTTAGTGCAAGATCATGTCACTGACTAATTTCATTGTTTTGGGCGCATACTCATATACTTCGTGTACTTCTGTTTATGTAAAAAACACAATTTCATTGTAGGCAAGGTGGAATGCGACGTATGAAATGTGTTGCTGCGATCTACTATTTCTGGAGGTATTAGGCCAGACGCGCACTAGAAGACCAGGCGCGCACTAGGAGTTCTTCTTCTAGTGCGCGCCTGGCCTAAGAGAGCAGCACTATGTCGCATTGAATGAAACAGTTTATTATTATAACGACAACCGTCAATAGAGCCTTGCATTGAAATAGCGATTTCCGGAAGTAAATAAACATTTTATTTTACTGTAAAAATCAAGCAGTTTACCTGACGCAAATATTTATCAAGATAACCATTACTATATGACATTAAATCGTTTGTCGCTATCACACCCCCAACAGTAAAAGTTTTGTAGCAAAGTATTTATAGAAACTGATGGAAGAAGACGTTCAGTGCACGCTGCCTGAAATTCGGGAGAATTCTGCCACGAAAATCAGTCGAAAAATACAATCGCCGGTATGACATATTTATGGAATGATGCAAGAACCACGGAATTAAAAATATAGTGAAAATGCTTTTTTCAATGTGGTTGTATTATTCAATGGTGAAAACAACCCTTTCAGCAAGAAATGACATGATATTAGTAAATATAAGCAACTTGCGGATTTTTTAAAACAAAAAGTAAGAAATCATATTCCAAAAAAGTCCAAAAACTCTTTGACAAGGAGAAATACTTAAATGTTTATTAAATGCACCGGGTGAAATCTACCTGATGATGAAGGCATGCTAACTTGGCAAAAATAATTTGATATAAATATAGCCGTATAGTATACAGGGTGATTAAGTTTTTAATGAACTTGGAGGGTAAGCGGAACTTTGCAGAAAATAATGGCAGTTTATTATATAATAGTTATAATTTTGGGGCTTCATAAGGAAGGGGTGATAGGGTGTTAAAGTTTGAAGAAAAAATTTAAGTTTTTGGTATAATTACTAAAGCAATGGAGATATTTGAACCATACTTGGTACACATTGTAGTTAGTTAAGGTGTTACAAAATTTTAAAATATCAAGCACTTTGAACAACCAGTGGCGGAGATATGAGCAGTTCGTATCTTTAATTTAGGAAAAAAGTTGTATCACCCTGTGTTAAAGTTTATGACATTTTTAAATGTGTATTTTAATTTCTAACAAAAAAATATTACTAATAATGATAAAGTTATTTACCGACAGGAACAGTAAAGTAACTGAAAATAGTCAAATTTACTATGTAACCGTAGCAGATACGAAAAAAATGTAAGGTAGTGTTTTTGTTAGAAATTAAAATACACATTTAAAAATGTCATAAACTTTAACATTATACAGGGAGATACAACCTTTTCTCTTAAATTAGAGATAGGAACTGCCTATATCTCCGCCACTGGTTGTTCAAAGTGCTTGATTTTTTCACATTTTATGACACATTAACTAACTACATTGTGTACCAAGTATGGCTTAAATATCTCCATTACTTTACATTACAAAAAAATCAAACTCTAACACCCTGTATCTTTCTTATGAAGCCCCAAAATTATAACTATTATATAATAAATTGCCATTATTTTTCAAAGTTCTACTTACCTTCAAAGTTTGTTCAATAAAAACTGAATCACCCTGAATATTTAAATTTGTGTTGTTCGGCATTGCTGGGAACTAAACTTTTTTATTATTTTTTGATCCTCTATCCCGTGGTAATATACATTGTAGTTTACAAGTATATTACCACGCTTTACAAGTAAAGATAGGCATATACAGGCTGTTTTTAAATGAAGTAGTAAAACTCATTCCACCATGGACACCTTGGAGCTTATCGACACATTCGTCATTGGTATAAATATTATTTGCCATAATTATTCTGATGTTAAATTAATCAATTGGTAATAATTATTGGTTGACAGAAAGTGTCAATTTATTAATATGATAAATAACAATACGTTTATTATGACATCCGCCTACTTTATTTTTATAAATTTTTCACAATGACCCATTTAGTGAACGACGACGCATCTATTTTTTTTACTAGAAAACTATCGGTTTTATAAAAAAATTACAGGAGGTAAAAAAGTTGCGCAATAAATCAGTCTTCCCAATAAATATTTTTAAATAAATAATTTGCCTCGTATAAAAAAATTTCTAATAAAATATTGCAATAGGGTTGACTGTTTCACATCTTTATAAAATACGCCAATGATCGAAAAAATATTGAAAAGTTTATTAGTAGGATGCTCATACCAAGTTTCAGTAGGATGCTCATACCAAGTTTCGTGTCTCCTAGCATTCCTCATCTTAAAGAAAAATAATTAAATGTGAATTTCAATCCTCTCCTTTAAGAAGGTATACCGCCTCAGGGGTGCAATTTTAATATAAGGTATTTTTGTTTCAATCCTCTTATTTTTGGCCTTACATTCACTGGTACCATTTTAATTGCTTCATTTAAAAACACCCTGTAGCCTAAAAAATCATATTTTTTGACGTACTATCACCCCCTGTATTTACGGGAGGTCTTTCTGAAACATCCTGCACAATAGATATTCAAATTAAATTAAAAAACACTAGATATTTATTAAAGAAAAATATTGTACGTAGAATATTATTCAGTAACATAGTTGAATGAAATGTCCATGAATCATCATATTAGCAATCCCATGTCATAGTGACGTATCTACAGGGTGTTAGCACAGTCTTCATCCCTGTGAATTTTTCTTCTAGAAACCTAATCGATGGATACCGATTATCGTACTCCAATTTAACGGCGTCCATCCCACCTTCGCCTTGGCTCGCACGAGGAGCCGCCTCGAAGATCTGTTGGTGTAAAGAAGTCGGTCGGCCTGGTTTCCAGCGGCAGTCTTCAACTGTTCTTCCGCGGTCAGTGTTGCCGGTGAACTCGACAGGTGCAAAGAACTGTTGCCACCGCGCGCGATGTCTGTGTGTCAGTGTAAGGGCCCTGGGCCCTTGTGGCTGCCAGCCCTTCTCCTCCTTGGACTTACCAATCTAGCTACAAGTAAGTTTTCACTGAATTTGGTCAGCCTCCTGAAAGATCTGAAGTAGCGATTTACATTTGGCGCAATAACGGTCCTTTTAAACGTTACAAATACTATTTTCATGGAAAAATAAAACAAATTATAACTATATGCTCACTAAAGTAAAAAAGTTCGTTCTGTTTGTAATATTGTAATTATTTTAGTGATCCCGTTAAGCCACAGAATAATTTTGACCTACTTCGACGTCGCTAATGAGATTCAGATTATAAATTGTAATGATAATTAATTTTTAAGCTATACAACCATAAGAACCAATTAGAGAAAAGTGGATTTGCAGGTAATGGTTAATAAAAGTAATATTTATGTTGGTTATGTGATAATTGTCTTTTTTATCGAGCAGCGGATACTTCAGCTTCAGTTATAAACACTGTTTCAGCGTGTGGTTGATTGGTATCTGCAATTAAGCAATAGTGATAGACATCATAGATATTTGCTAGTTCAAGAATTAAATACATAGAATGGATTATTTGGTAATAATATTATAATGAATCAACAATAATATTTATTTGTAATGCGTGCTTCAGAACAGTTTTTGCACTTCTATAAGTTCTGAGCAGAAATTTTATTAAATCACTTTTGGTGAGTGAAACAACTAAGAATTAATGTTAAAAGTTGATTTACACAAGTTGAAGTACATTTTTTCATTGCAAATATGTCAGTTATAAGACATACTAAATAAATATTATTCTTAATTCAAAATAATATTTTTCTCTGTGTAGATTTTAGTATTAGAAAAAGTTCTACTACTAAGTATATTACGATTGCTCTATACATTTTTCACAATAATTAATGCACTGCAATTACTACTATATTAACTGGAATTTTGTACCCCAAGAACAATATTTATTTACTAACAAATACAAACTATGTAATGTACCTATACCAAACAATATAATCTAAAACAGATGATTCCAATATCTGCAATTGTGGAACTAAATAAACTACTCCACTTAAAACAATAACAAATAAAATAAATAAGGGATAATATTGAAGTACGTATCTAACCTATCGTTTATATCTCTAATAATTTCCTTGATAAATAGTTGCCTACTACTTAGTATTATTTGTAGATATACAGGGTGTTTCCTAATTACGTATAGTAAATCGAGAGACGTATTCTGTGGTAATTTTGTTAAAAAGGATAGACATAGAGTTTCCAAGGCTGATGATAAAAAAAATCAGTTTAAAATTCATAAATTCTTAACCCCTTGCGATATTTTTGACTAATTCGACATAATTTTAGTATATAACATACAATTTACAGCTTATGTAAAGTAGGTACCATTAGTACCCTGTTAAGAAAATGAAATTTGTTTCTAAACGGCTAGAGATACAAAAAAATGTGCAGGGAGAAAAAATGATGAGAATGCAATAGAGCATATGAAAACCAGTTTTGTTTGCATGATTATACACGGTTATATACTTTTTATTGTGAAAAAAGTCGTGATAGTACCCATAACTCCGCCATTGGTACTTCACGTAAGTGGACAATTTTATATTTTATACTTACCAACATAATAAAATAATTGCCAAAAATATCTCAAGGGAACTAGAAGTTACGAATTTTAAATTGATTTTTTAATAAGCTTTAGAAACCATGTACCTCGGAAATGACGCCCTTACACTGATAAAAATGGTGTAAATTTACAGATACATGGATGTAAAAAATACTAATTCTATACTGTATTACAGGAATCTCCATGTAAATACCGTATATTTACATCTTTCATGTAAAATAAAATACATCCCTAGATTTTGATTTCACAAAAAATATTAAAATTTTAAAAATTCTTAAGATTAGTATCTATCTATTTAATTACCACAGATATGTATAATAAGATTTTCTTACTTATTTGACATTTTTAATATCAACGAAAACTGAACCTAATAGAATAAATTAGTATAATTTGGTTCTTCTGTATACAGGGTGTCCCAAAATAGAAGGTCATACCATTAACCACATATTCTTTGGACATAAATAATGTGAATTTCCTTATGCCATTTTTTATTTGGGCGTCCCTGTTTCAATATACAGGGTGTTAAAGTTACATTTTAAAAAACTATTTTTGTTAATAATCCCATTGTTTTGTAAAATAATTTTGCACGTACTTTTATATTATTCCGGCATACTTATCATGTAATTTTGGTGAAAAAAATCGAAGGGCGAATGGAGGTAACTGAGGGATGCAGTACGCTTTATCCCGAGCTTTATCCCCTCCAAGTACAATTAGTGTAAAAAATAACGGGGTTTTTAAAACTTCTGTAGGTAATAATAGATTTTATTGTTAGAAATTTTTAAGGCTCTGATTTGCTACTATAAGTATATTTATTTTTTATAACAAATTTTAAAAAATCATTTCCTTAACATTTTTAATATCAAGAAAAACACTGTAATTGAATAAATTAACAAATATTTCCTTTGCTTTGACTCACATAAAACATATATTAGCAATTAGCAAGCATCCTTGACAACTATTATATTAATAAACCAAGTTAAAATCAAAACCAGCTTCGTTAGATTTTTAATAAATTATCTTGTGTGTTGTACACAATAGTAAGTATGTCAACATTTGCCGATATCAGAATCAATGTTTCAACTAATTTGAATATAAAAAAAAGTTGATATTTATCGACATTTTTTCCACTTTTACTTGAATACCAAAAAGGTCATGTTTCGTAACATACTCATTCAAGAACGAGTACATTTTTTATGAAAAATTTCACAACAAAAATCTATGACACCTGTACATAACGTACATAACTTTATTGTCGCCCAATAACTTAAACATGCAGTCAAAATAATTTCAATCTGTTTTTTAATAATTAATTCAAATATTAAAGGTACCGTGTGGAACTGTGACGAATTTTTTTAAATCTATCTTCATAAGAAGGCGTTGAATAGAAACTAAGAATAACAATAGGAGGCTGAAATATATGCACCACAGGTGGACTATGTTGAAGTGATAAAAATGGGTCACCTGTTCTAAATAAAGTCCCATACACCCCTTTCATTTGAAATATGTTTGGTCACATCCGTTTTCACATCCGTCTATTTTATATTCTAGAAAGTGCCTACTTATTCAAATTTTTAGTGAGACTAGACCATAGTTTCACAGCCAGGGATAAATATCTCAGTATTTTTATGCTATAGGTATTTCAAAATATATAAAAAGTTGATGGCCAAATACTTATTACTGTAACATCTGTGTCGATAACTCTTTCGATATTACTTTACCTATGATGATATTATTGTGGTAATACCTACATTAAGATCCAGTTTCATTAACAATTATCTATAAGATCATTAAAACATACCTAAATATTTCACAAACGATGTATCTGTCTAATTTATTTTCACTTATCCCGCATTGGGAAACATATTTGGGAAGTAATTACTACGTTGCGAATACAAATTCTAAAATATTTTTGGTTAATTATGTTATGAAATGATCATTTTAGAAATTTTGCTAAAAACAAAAGTCGTTGAACTGTTGGAATCTGTCATTAAGTGCAGTCGAGTTTTTCGATTTTCTTAGCATATTTTAAGGTATTCTAGTAATAATTGTACTGCTGCACATGTTATTGCAGTGATGGGATACGACAGTGTGTATACCAGGTGTTTGTAAATAAGTGCGAAATATTTTAGGGGATGGTTGCTGAAGTTATTTTGTGAAAAAAAGTTCATGTAGACGTAAGTTTCCGAGATACAGTGTTTAAATTTTAATTTTAATTTTTTTTTTTATTATTTCAAAGTTTTAATGATATTGACTCGAAATTTGAAACATGCTTTGGAGGGATAAACGTGTATTTTTTGCAAGAATGCCACAACCTTTTTTAATAAAAAAATGGTACACCACAGACTTTTTCCCGTTTTGATATTTTTTTAGAAATCCTCCATCAATTCTGAATTTTTTCGTAGGATGCACCGTTTACAAGTTTTGTTAATCTTTTATTTAAAAGTCTCTTTTTTACTAGTGTTATTATGGTCAAAGTAAAAATGGAATTAAACATTGAAAATAATAAGTTGATTTAAATGTAGGTAAAAAAAATTCTTCGATTTCGAGTTATAATCTTTTAATTCTTTTATCTTGAATATTTCAACAAATTTTATTATCTAATACAGAAACATTAAACCAAAACAATAACACAAAACAACAGTAATAAAAATATTATTTAATAGTCGCAAACCTATAACAGATGTGGAAAATGACCTCCCTCACAAATGATACAAGAGTCAACTATTCGCCTCATTCACTGTCGTATTCGCTGAATGGTCCTACTGTATTTCTTATTTTCTCATAGTCGGCTGTAATTCGATTTCTCAGGTCATCAACATTTTCAACAGGATTGGAGTAAATTAATGACCTGAGAAAACCCCAAATGCAAAAATCTAAGGGATTTAAATCCGGAGACCGAGCTGGCCATTGTTGCATACCTCCCCTACTTATCCAAATTTTTGGATATACTATATACTATCTAAGTGATGACGTAGATTAATGCTAAAATGGGCCATCGTGCATAAACCATAATTTTTTTCTGAGCAGAAGAGGAATTTCTGTAAGAAGATCAGGTAACTCTTCTTGTACAAAGTGATGATAAGATTCGTCATTTAATCGTAATGGGAGGAAATATGAACCAATTAAATAATCATTAAGTACTCGAAGCCATAGGTTTACTGAAAAACATGATTTTGAAAAAAATCTATGTGGATTTTCATCACCCCGTAAGTGATTGTTATGAAAATTTCGTATAAAATCCTTTGAAAAACTTGCCTCGTCAATAAACAAAACGCCATTTAAAAAATTATGATTTTGAGCGATTGTAGTAGCGCCTGTGCACGTTGAATATGAAACGGATACAATTGCTGCTCTTTTAGAATTTTAAATACGGTTAAGTTGCTTACATTCAATATGTTGGTAATTTCGAGTGCTAGTTTCAGGTGACTCCTAAATTGTATCGAGAACTGCTTCTTCTAGTTGCACAGTTCGTACTTCTCGAGGGCGCCCATAGTCGTTTCATAAATGTACCATTTTCGCGCAAACGCTGGTGGAGCGAGCAAATATTGTGTGATGAGGTATCCTACGTTCTTGATACAACTCAACATACAGTCGTGGAGCTTCCAGAGCATTTCCATTAATTCAACTATAAGCAAAATGTATATCTTCTATTTCCGCATTTGTAATTTCTTTTTTTTTTTTGAAGACACTAAAATTGTTCATTTATTGACATTAATTTTGTAGCAAACAAATAATGGAAAAATGCTAATTTGACGTTTTGACGAGATGGTTGTATTTTATTTAGAAATATTGACAGCATCCTACTAGATAATGTGCCAATAGAAATAAAAAATACAGAACTTAATAAAATATATTTTATTTTTTCCCTCAAAAACGGTGCATCCTACGAAAAAAATTGAAGAGACCAATTTCATTCAGAATTGATGGCGGATTTTAAAAAAATATATCAAAATAGGAAAGTTAGTGACGTACTATTTTTTTTATTGAAAAAGGTTGTGACATTTTCGCACGACGTCACTGGCGCAAGTAGAAATATTCGGATCATTCTAAAAAATGTATATTTATCCCCTTAAAGCATGTTTTAAACTTCAAGTCAATATCTTTAACTCTTTGAAATAATTAATCAAAATAAATAAAAAAGTAAAATTTAAACACTATATCTCGAAAACAGCATATTTCAATCTACATCTATATGAACCTTTTTTCACACAATAACTTCGGCAACCACTCCCTAAAATATTTCGCAGTTCTTTACAAACATCCTGTATACTTATACATGGTGTCCCATAACTCATGGGCCATAGAGCAACCGGAGTAGATTTAAAAATATATGTTTTGAGCCAAACTTGCCTAAGTAATATGTTACTATCTAAAGAATTATAGGATGTTGAAAATTAAAATAAATTTTCGAAAAATGATAATTTTAAAACAGTTGTAGATATCGAATTCAAAATTGGTATAATTAGGTTTTTAGGAGTGAGAAATACGAATTAGTTTCAAGATATTTCATAGAGAACGCTTGCTACGTGCTTTGTGTTGAGTTAATTCACCAATACTCTTTTTACCTGTACAGTTAATAGAATTTATAGATTAAACTATAAAAGAGCCAACATTTTTACGTAAAACAGGGACTCTTGGTCGATCTCGATATCTCAAGCCGTTTTCCAGATTTTCACGATTGAATGATGTGTCATTGCAAATTATGTCGATGGCTGAAAATATTTAATTTACAAGTGTGCCTTGAATGTTAACAAAATTTGTTACAGTGACAACCGTCAGTGTTATCTACCTTTTCATGTGATAGCTTAGCTACTTAAAAAATATATTTTTTGCAATATTCAAGTACAAGAATTTTTGTGTTGAGTTAATTCACCAATACTTTTTTACCCATACAATTAGTAGAATTTTTTATACTTTAAACTATAAAAGAGCCATCATTTTTCGAAAATTTATTTTAATTTTCAAAACCCTGTAATTCTTTAAATAGTAACATATACTTAGGCAAGTTTAGCTCAATAGACATATTTTTATGTCTATTATCTCCGGTTGCTCTATGGCCCATACGTTATGGGACACCCTGTATAAATAGGAGCTTCCTAAAAGAACCGTTACTAAAAGAGTGTCAACAAGGAAGATCTGTGCTAGTACGGAACATGCAGAGCGAGATTATTAGAAACATTCACTTTTACAACATAATTATAATTGTCTGTGGCACGTTTTGTCCCATGACGAGTTATTTTCGTACGGTTTGTTGATCAAAAGGATCAGATTTAAGACCAACCCAACTATCAAAAAAAGTTTTATAGAAACTGTAAGAATGTTCTTGAAGCAAAGTTTATAAGAACTTAGTATTTTTAGGTATTGAAATCTAGAAATACAGAAAAAAACGCATAGAACAAAAGTAATGAATAAAATTCTTGATGATTTGGTTACCCAGTTTGGTTTGTAGGCTTCCGTGGCTTTCGTCAATGGTTTGGCTCTATGTATTGAGTGTTTATGATGACGTTGCCAACAGCCCGGAAGCAGCCACACCATTTGGTTACCCACTTTTGCTATTTAAATTCTCCTCAAATAAAAAAATAACTTTTAAAAGCGATTGTAAGACACGCATTATTTTCTTATTCTAACCCCACATTTTAATAATTATTTTTACATACTTATAAAAAAAATGAACATTCTAATATCCCGTATAACCAAACTGTATATAACCTGTATCGATTATGTATTTAAATCTTTACTCGACAAAGCCAATCTGCATTCGTTTGGTACAGCGGCGATACATTTTAGATTTAGACAAAATAAAGTTGATATTTATCGATTCACTATCGCTAAGAGACATTTTGGATCTCACATGAATAAAGTTAGTATTTATCGATTCGCTATATTTTGAATCAAGACTGAATAAAGTTCAATTTTTCAGAACGGCAACGCAGAAATACAGGTCGCTATCAAGAACTATACAAAACATACAATTTTCAAATTAATTTCATTTTTTGTACAGATAGGCATTTTAAGCTTAACTATGGTATATTTTATCTTTATAATTTGTTTAATGTATTGAAAAACTCCATGTATACCTTACCATATGTTGAATGGTTGAATGCAATGAGTGGATTCTCGAGACTCGAACCTACGATGCAAAAGAGTTCCATATTATTCAATTACTCTTCTGTATTATCACTAACACTATTTTATTCTGTTTTTGTTAGCTAGATTATATGTCAGTTGGGAAGCAAAAACATCAATTTTATAATCGTCGACGTTTTATCAGCTACTAGACAGCCACAAAGTATATAGAACATATTTGCTCTATAACAAAGACCTATAAATGTTTTCCGAGAAAAAATTCCAGCCTTCTTAATTATAATTTTGCTTTAAGAACATTCTCACGACATTGCAATATAGCAGTTCTGCTCACTGAGACTAAATTGTGTTATCTACAACATTTATAATAGCAAATCGCATTTCTGGTGCTCTTTTAAAGCATCTAAAACACTGTTTTTCTTTATAGTCAACGAAGTGTTCTGGTTGGGAAGTAAATTCTTAAATATTCTTAAAATATCTCTAAAAATAAAGCAATACCGTTCTATTTGAAAACTGGGTAAATAGATTTCCGACCCGTTATTTTTCTTTGTTCGGCAGTTGTTTGTTTTTATAATTTGAATTGACAAAACGTGATCTTTGAATATATTACGAACATTATTAGCATAATTAGAACTCTATTTAGATTACATCAGTATATCTATACAGAAATTCAATATTTACAAACGTTTTAATATTTCACAATTTAGCAATGTTTTTAGATCGGAATTTAATTACAGTTTTGAAAATATACACTTAGCTAATTCTAGCGGTTATTTGAGGAACAATTTGATTGAAAGGAAAGCAACAACCTATAAAATCAGAGATTTTTTAACTTTTTAGTAGATAACTTCCTCCAGATGTTGAAAACATTGTAGTAAATTGTCCATGTTGCATCACAATTTTTGGAGCTGAATGCTGACGGTATTACATTTAACATTATTGAATAAAATTAGTTAACTTTTACGACGTCCAGTAAAGGGGTCTCGGAAACAGTAATATATACTGGGTGGGTGGCTTAAATTAGGAAAAAGTTATACATTTTTATACTTTTCAATTTTCTAAAAATAAATATATTTTGTGTAGTTCTTGAAATAGCGACTGAAAACTGAAAACGTGCATTTCCTGATTTTTTAGGTAAATTTTATGAAATTCGGTACGTTTATATTGTTCAACATGAGATATCCAATAGAGGTGGTTCTAATTTTTTTATGGCCGCTATATTTGATTTTGATACCACCAAATAGAGTGAAAAGAAGAGAATTCTACCAAAAATTAATTAGTTGCCTCCTCAAAGTGCAGCACTGTTATTTTACTTGCCTTAACTAGAAATATTACTGTAAAAAAGGCAATTTATAAAAATGTCAATAATAAGTAAAATAAACCTGTGAATGCGATGGTGATTTTACGTAAGTTTTAAATATTATAATTCGGAATAATAATTTATTGTTTAAAGTACTTACACAAGTTTTTAAACACTTATAAACGATGTAGGTATTGTAATTTTTAAACTCAATTTTCACTTTCTAAATTACATATTGCCAAGTGGACTTAAACTTTTTTACCAACCATAACAAATAATAAGTTGCATAAAACTATTGTAAAACTTCTGTATACAGGGTGTCCGGAAATGATGAGCAAAAAATTCAGAAGATAATTCTAGACCGAAAATAAATGCTACCTCTTTCGATAATATTTTTTTCAAAACTGATTATTAACGGAGTTACAGAGTGTTAAAGTTAAAATTTTATTTTCGATATTTGTAAACATATTCTTAAGAAATCCAATTATTTACATAAAATTTGTAAATCTGGGGTTTTTGCGGACGAGAAATTCAAATATGTTTCTAATGTTGACGTCACTAGTAGAGGGCGCCACTTATGACTTATGACACTCTTTTAAATGACAGACATTTTTTGCTGCTTAGTGTTTCCATCTGACTATTGAAACAACCGATTCTCCTACCTGTTATATCTGAAAAAGGTATACCTCATTGAAGTCGTTAGGAGTAACAGTTTTCGAAATAATCTTATTTGAAATATCTAGTGCACCGATTGAAAACTTTTATCGTTTCAGTGAAAGTGCCTTTTCTACTGAAAATACAGCAAAATGTTATTTGAAAAAGTTATTCAGAATGGTAAATTATGGAGATGTGAAAAATTTTAAAAAAATCGGCCTGCTTTGATAAAATCTTTGTGCTTTGTTGAAAAATGGTTTCATCAAACCTCGCCGATCTTCTTAAAATTTTGCACATCTCCATAATTTACGATTCTGAACAACTTTTTCAAGTAACATTTTGCTGTATTTTCAACAAAAAAAGCACTTTACCTGAAACTAAAACAGTTTTTACTCGGTGCACTGAGCATTTCAAATAGGATTATTTCAAAAATGGTTACGCCTACCGACTTCAGCAAGGTATACCTTTTTCAAATAAAACAGGTAGGAGAATCGATTGTTTCGATATTCAGATGGATACATTAAGTTTCAAAAAAGTTCTGCCATTGGTGTGCCACAAGTGGCGCCCTCTACTAGTGACGTCAAAATTAGAAACATATTTGAATTTCTCGTCTGCAAAAATCCCCGATTTACAAATTTTATGTAAATATTTGGATTTCTTAAGAGGTTATTTACAAATATTGAAAATAAAATTTTAACTTTAACACGCTGTAACTCCGTTAATAATCAGATTTGGAAAAAATGTTATAGAAAGAGGTATCATTTATTTTCGGTCTAGAATTATCCCCTGAATTTTTTGCTCATAATTTCCGGACACCCTGTATATTATTTCCGAAATCTCCACATTTGGCGTCATAAACACATCACTCTGTATACAATGTGTTCCACTTTTCACTTACACACTCCCGCTAAATTTTATCTAACTACGCAATTTGAATTGTTATTTTTTTAACTAGACGCCCCATAGATATACCACACTGAAAAAAAGGCCAGTAACTTTACAAATATACTTTGTAAAAATATCCTTATAATTGTCTTAAAATAATTCTAAAAATAATGATGATATTACACTGACGCTTGTAAATTTACAAGAAAACTGCAAATATACAACAAAACCGTAAACTTCATATGTAATTATAATGTAATATGTACATTTATAGAATATATTGTAATACATTTACAATTAGCAATGTGAAATCCACTTTTACATTGTAAAATTACTAAACATACCAAATTTACTATATAATTGACTGTAAAAATATGCTTAATTTGTGTGTGAAGATACTACTAATTTTAAAAAGCACTGCCACTAACCGTTGAGAGCGTTGGGTGGTGACGTCTTCATTATTTCTTGCTTCATTTCGATGAATGCAGCGTGTACCTAGGACCTAGGTACTTACATAATTAATTTAGTGAGTAGTGACTAGCAATATAATCATATCTAGAGTAACAAGTGAGTGTTTTTAGTCCTATAAATAGTTTTGTCTAGTACTGGTTGTAACATAACCTAAATAAATCATGCTTTATTTTGACAAATGCAGCATGTACCTAGGACTTAATACATACGAGTAATTAATTTAGTGAGTAGTGACTAGCAAAATAATCAAATCTAGAGTGACTAGTGAGTGCTTTTATTACAATAAGTAGTTTTGTCTTGAGTTGCTTATAAGATAACCTATATGAGATAACGTAATAGGTATGTATTTTATACAGAATTATTGAAGCAAAGGAACAATGGTATTTTTGCATCTACAAAAATCAGATACCAACTGTAGATTGAACTCTGTTCATCTTACATATAAACAATATATATTATTTTCTACGTTAGAATTATATTTAAATTGTAGGTACCTAAATTACATATTAGATCGCATTTGTATATTATAAAATATTTATTTTTTTATGTTTACATATACAAGAAACTTTATTATTTGATATATACGATATATAGATTTACTTTGTTATATATGTTTTGTATAACATTAAGTGTCCTGTTTTGTAAAAATGGCCTAAATGTACAGGTACCAAATTAAATAAAAAATATCGAAAGACCTTAATACTTTATTTTTCATAATCTAACTATATTTATTCTAACATTATAAACTTTTATTCAAAATTACATAACATACTAGAAAAAATAGTAAAATTATTGTTGGAGTTGTGAAACCAGAATTTTTGTAGTCGACAATAATATGAACCATTACCTACGTTTTTACTAATCTATCAAAAATTAAATATATTCGTTATATTCGTAGCGTACCACTTAAGTGTATGTACCTACATGTTTTTCTAACTTTAAAAAATTAAGCAAAATAAGGTAGTTAATTTATTGAAGATATAATAGGTATAGCTGTAACTACGGATTAGCTAACTGAGCTGAATTTACATAATCGGTTAGGAATAGTACGATTTTGTAAATGTTTTTCACACAATTTGTGCAAAAATGTTTAATAGAACGAATATTTAGTTTAAAAGATTTTTCTTTTTAAATAACATCCTGATGCAGTGATGTTATTGAGAAACTTATAGAAAAGCCTGACATGATTGTTACGTAAGGTAAGTAACAATTGTTAATTTTGGAATTACTATTCAGAAAATTTATTAGGTATCTATGTCAAAACACGTAATACGTAGGTATGCATAAAAATATTTTTAAGTTATAAATATACTAACAAATTCTTTTTGTAAATAAATATTATGAAAATATTCACGTAAGATGAAATAAATTACAAGTTGAATAAAAATAAATTAAAACACATATGTTTGATTAAAAAAATATGACAGTTTGTTATAACGGAAAACTCGAAGTGATAAAAAAGCGTAAGCCGCTAAATAATTTTATAAGTAGAAAAGTTTCACAGTTATCATAGAAAACGGCCAAAATTGAAAAACACGTAGGTATTTTTTAAACAAATCGAAATGTGATTCTCGCAATTCAACTTTTCTCGAAAATTAAGCCCGAAACAACTGCTTAACTTTTTTCTGTCTTTTCCGAAAATAGGAGAAACCTTCTATAGGTACCTAAGTATCCAAATTGGACCATCCTGTACAATAAATAAAAATTACATTGTAGTTATAGTGAAAAATGTTTTATTACAATGTAATTATACAATTGATTGTAAAGTTACTTTGTACTTTTATATGTAATTATATAAGTTACATTGTAAAAATTTTTGTATTGTAAAATTACAAAGTAATATTGCAGTTACTAAACGGAAAATTACATCGCAAAATAAATTTACAATGCAATTTTACATTTTAATTGTAAAATCACAATCTATAAGAAAATCACAGCAATAATGAATGGTAAATAAATTGCCATCTATTTTTACTGTAATTATTTTTTACAGTGCACGTTAGTTCAAATGTTTCCAGGGCCTTCTATGATTTACTTTAATAGCGATTGTTCGGGATTTTATATTAGCGATTTTTTTTAATTGGAAATCTGACAACGTCCTCTAAATTCCGTATATTCAAAAATTGAATAAAATTTTCGAAATATCCAAAACAGTTATTGATAATTTAAAAAAACACACGTTTACCCTATTATCTTTCTAATTTATTTTCAAATCAACTTAAAGTAGTAAGTGTAAATCAATACCTTCTCTCAAAATATAATCAATAAAAATATTATTAATTTTTTCTACGACACTTGTGATTATTTAAAAAATATAGTATACCCGTTATACTCATAGATTTAGGAAGAGGGAATTTTTGGGTAATAAAATAATGTAATTGGGAATAAAATGTGATATTATTTACGAGAACTTGGTGCTTGCTTGCTGAAGTTTTATTTAGAATTTTGGATTCGTTAAAGATGAAAAAAGAAAGGGATTTTAGAAAACAATATTCTAGTGTGTGCTAATTTCATATAGACGAACTAAACAAAATATTAAGGATAGTCCTTTATCAATAATTAAATATAACAGAATATATTTACCTGTCACTATTCAAATCTAATGAAGCTAATTTCATCTATATTATAATGAATATACCTTATTTGAGGAAAATCTATATTTTTATTGATTACCTATATTGAGAGAGGTTATTGATTCTGCAACCGACACAAATTTTAAACTGATACAAAATAAAAATAAATTAGGAGATACGAGAGTAAACATATGTGCATATTTTTAAATTATCAATAAAAGCATTCGATATGCGGAGGATTCCATGAGGGCGCTGATTGATGCTATGTTGTCAGATTTCCAAAAAATAAAAATTGCTAGAAAATTAACCTGATTGTTGTACTACTTGGATAAGTACAGGCAGTTAGTTACAGAAAAACAGCAATCCAAATCCCGCGGTTCGGTAAAATTTTACAGGGATATGTAAGTGAAAAGTAGTACATACTATATAACTAAATAGATTATTATATACAATAATTCATATAGGATGCGATCAACTGAATCCAAGCAAATAGATGGTCTTCCTGATTTTGGAAGAAAATCTGTAATTATTATTTACTTACCTGTCATGGTAGATTGTTAAGTGGAACTTTTGTTGTTGATGCTCTGAACTATGCAATTAAATATTAAAATATACAGGGTATTGGGAAAAGATAGAACATGAAAAAATAATAGATATCTTTCCTGTAACATTTTTCTCTGACACTCTGTTTTCCTGATACTTTTAAACTCTTTAAACTTTTAAAAAATTATTTAATTTAATTTTTTTATCTATCTACTAAACAAATAAATATTTTGCGGTAATAACAATAAAAGGTTAATATTTAACTAAAGCCAGTGGCGTAGGTCTGCACTCTTGAACTCTCTAAACTTGTATGCCAATAGTGAAAAGTATTTTTTCAGTGCACATATTAAAATTGTATTCTATTTTCTGTGGTGGTGAAGTGATCTTGAAAAAATTTACTAAGAAACCTTGTTTTTTATATATTTTAACTTTATCTAATCAGGTTTTCCTATAAAATTTTAAAAATTGCAGTTAATCACTTATCAAACAAATAAAAATAACGGTTTGTAAAAAACGGTGATGTTTGTCAATGCTGCCATAATATTTATTTATTTATTTTTCAATTTAGTTTAAATTAATTGGTCTGCATAAATCCATCAGAGCAAAAAGTAATTCTGGATTAGAAGAAAAGTATTAGAGATAAGTATTGATAACTTTATATCGGGTGAAAGGTAATGAAATGTGTTATCTGGTAACGTGAAAAAAATATGTGGGTTCCATTTAAAAAATCAAGTTATTCATGATTGAAGTTTTCGAAATTAGAGCGACGATATCAGCCATAACAAACATAGTTCATAATTGACTATCTAGTTCTTGGCAGTATGGAGGGTGGTCAATAATTTCCCCTAATCATAGCCTCCTATGTTGCCGTCCACATTTGATATTCAACTGTTCCTAGACATCAACTTTTTGACAAAATATCGAATAACGTCCAAACGGTACGTTTTAGGCACCAAGTATGGTACATAAAGTCACACTAGAATTAACCAAGGAATCCAAATATGCAATAATATACAGGGGGTTCCATTTAAAAAAATGTAACTTTACTATAAATCGCCCTGTATTTGTCTAGGAATTCCAGTAAATACATTTTTAGTTTGTAGTTCTTACTACCCTCCACCCCCCACCAACAGCAGCTTTTAAAAATATATATCAGTATAACCACAATCTTCCGTCCACACACTATTGGCCCACCCTGTATATACCATATGTAAATATTTATTCCTATCATGTAGCGTCTGTTAGCTGTCTCTATTTCTCTTGTACCTTATACGTGAGCCTCATTTAGGATATTTTGATATATCTAAATTTTACATAACATTGTCGTGACTGTTTAAGAAATTAATTTGAGTTTGAGTTAAACAATAATATTCAGTGTTCAAAATAAATGCATTTCTTCTCCACAGAAAGAAGTCAAGCGATTTGATGTCCTAAAATCAATGAAGATTCGGGGTATTACCACAAGATTACAGGTTAATGAGAGAAAGTGCGTTAATTATACAATGCAGATGAAACCAACCACGTGTTATTGATTATTTTTTTACCCGATAACAAGATATCTACAAATCAGAGAAAAGTATTTCTCATGCATGGCTTATAATTACATTCAGATAATTAAAAATTTCAATTTTTATAATCGTTCAACTAAGATGATTAGTACAATATTAGTTCAGTTACACTTGCCTTAACACCTTTACACTCAAATAACTCTCTGCAGAATAAGAGCCTTTTCACACGGGCCACCGTGCAGCGCTTCTCGGAAGCGCCGTTGAGTGAAGCGCTACATAGTGGCTCGTGTGAAAAGACTCTTAGAGCGCTGCTGAGTGGAGCCACTAATTTATGGTTGGCGTTTCGGTGGGAGTCGGCGACTACGCGCCACCGTGGCGCTTCTAATTCTGTGGCGCGCCCGTGTGAATAAGTATATATAAAATAATGTTTCGTCAAAACGGACCACTCAACGGCGCTTCCGAGAAGCGCTGCACGGTGGCCCGTGTGAAAAGTCTCTAAGTAGTAAACATCTGTTGATTTGCTTCTGCAGATTTTTTTCCTGAAAATGAACCAAATCAAATGTGTACTTTCTTTCACATTAGGTACCTATATTGTGTAGAAATTTTTGTACTTAATTTATTTACAATTTTTACTAGGTATTTAAATCATTATCAATAAATATAGGTATGCATTTCATTGTTATTATTAAACAAATTGACTGACTTCCACACGAGAAAGAATATACAAAAATAATATATCATGTATTTAAAATCTTATTTTAGTTGTTTAGTTGTTTTATTAGTTGCTTTGATTTCATAGTTATCTTCTATTGGTCTTGCCTTGCTAATTTTTCACCTTCAGTTTGGTTATGTTTATGTTATATTTTGTACTTTTTATACTTTGTTATTGTATTATCTGTTGTATTGTCATTTATGGTTAAGTAGAGTAGCTAGACTTTGGCGTGAGTGTACGGTATTATATTTAATTATTATTATTTTGTGTGGTGTATATTTTTCTTCTTCAATTAAGACGATTATTATTGTTAAATGCAAAAGTTGCAATATCCATGTTTCGATCAAAATGAGTTATTGACATGACTTTGTGCAGAATGTTGCCCATCACAAGATGATGTAAAGGAATTTATGTAAATAGGACAATATCCAATAATTTTAAGTATATTTAAAGTTGTGATTTAGATTTAAAAGGGACAATATCCATCAAGGGTACAATGTCCAGAAGTCCAATCATAAGTTAGAAAATGCACCACGTGACCTGATAGATGTAATTCACATAATGTTACTTAAAAAATTATAATTTCCCAAAATTGAAATTATTAAAGTACTGGTTGTTCTTAAATACTTCTAAATCCCCGTAAAAATAAATTTATATGAAGTTCTTCATTTTTATAGGTCATATAACGTCAAAAATCTTGGATTCCCCATCATTCCTGATAAAGAAATCTTTTTGTTAGAAAAACCAAATGTATTTATTAAAGTATATTGTTTTCTCAATCTTTTTTTTGTGTTCGATATACTGAGTACTTAGAAAATTAAAAACCAGCAAATGTGTGACATTTTTGACCAAATTTATTAAATCAAAAAGAAGTAACAAAGCAAGTTCTCTACTTGACTAATAGTCGGTATGACATTCACCACGTTTCAATAGCATATGATTATGAATGGCTCTAGCAACAAAATCCCATGTTTTCAATAGGATTCATGTCAAGAGAATCTAATCTATTGATATGTCCTGCTTCGAGTGCCTCTTGAACCCTTCTTGCGCAATGTGGTCAAAATTTTCACCTAATTCATTACGTAGGGGGTAGACAATGGGCTAATAACTTGTTCGATGTAAATTTGACTGGTCATATTCTGTGGTATACGATTTAATGGGGTGCGGCGGTTGAACATTATTCCCCTTCATACGGGGCAACTTCATGGGGAAAATGAAATCGCTGTTGACAACCTGGTTCTCTCCAGACTCTTTGTCGATTATCAGTAACTAGCCCAATTCTGGTTTCGTCTGTAAATAAGACTCACCGCCACTGGCGTAAAAGCCAACTTCTATGCTCTCGCGCCCACTGGAGACGGACAGCACGATGCTTTGGAAGTAGAGTGAGGACCCGTAATGATCTTCTCGCACGTAAATTTGCGTTGTGGAGTCATCTTCGATTACTAGGTGTCGATATAACACGGCGAAACGTACCTTGAAAGTGGGTCCTGAGAGTTGAAGCTGAAGATGTGCGGTGTCTAAGGGCATATTGCACCAAATAACGATCCTCCCTTTCATTAGACACTCGAGGACGTCCACTACGTGGTCTGTTTTCCACTGTATCAAATTCTTCATATTTGTGTACCATTCATACAACATATGATCTAGGAATGCCCAACATATTCGATATCTGATGATTAGAAAGTCCTGCATCATGTAAAGCAGTCATTCTTGCACGGGTAAACGTAGAAATTTCACGTCCTAGCATTATGTACAAAAATTCAAAGGAACACTTGGCTGAATACACTGTCAAACTGACCAGATTTGTAAAAACATTGGTAATAAAGTAAAGGTTCATGGTCTGTAATTTTTTATTGTCTTTTTTGTTGCCTAAGTACATGTATTTTTTTACCACATTAAGAGAAACCACTAGGTTTAATCAAATCATTACAGGGGGTCCAAGATACAAATAGTACAAAAGGTCGAGACAATTTGTTGAGGGTTGCCTAAATATGTGACGTCACAGTAAACGAGTCTATTCTGTGCACAAAAATTACTATATAGTATTTTGTAAAAATTATGTCAAGCTATATTGTTCGAGTATAAAAAGTAATATGTAAAAATTTTCTCGCTGTCTTCAAATAAAATAAAATTGCATGTTACAAAAGCTTATGTGACACTAAAACTTTATTACATAGATCACTGGGATGAATGTATTGGCTCATGAACAAATTTCGACAAGAATTCATTTGGCAAAAATTTACCACCACTAAATATGTTGCGAAACTCGCTGATTAACTTAATTTAGTTCGAGATAATTACACCTTCTTAATAAACACGTTGTCACTGCTGACATTTACTACACATTTTTAATTACTATATTTAATTGCCAATTACAAAGCTGTTTACGTCTATTTAATTATTGTTATGCATTTCCTCGCAATATATTTTATCAAAGTATGCAATCTTTGTAACAGCGTGTTTTTTAAAGTTTGCGATGTAAGTGAAATTTTTGTGGATGACGTTTAGTGTTTTGTGTAACAGCATTTACAGGGGACTTTCTAATGTACCAATTTCTTTGATACTAATAATTTATTTAGTTACACTTTATTTAATATAATATTCAGAATGAAATTGATTACTTATTCTAAACTAATAAACTGAAATATTCCGGTATACAGGATGTCTCGGGTATTACTGGCATCCTTGGCGAGGGTGATTGTACAGTCAAAATAGATAAGATTTACCCAAATATACCTATATCTAATTATCACCAATGGCGTAGATGTGAATGGTGTGTCACTTTTCATTTATTTAAAATAAAAATAGTACGCCACTGTCGTAATTATAAGAAAAACATAATATCCTTTGATGATTTTAAACAAATGATTTCGTAGTGTGTTCATATTCAGACTCAAAAGCTGAATGAAACTTGAAAAGGGTATAATGTTCGGTCAAACAGTGTAGTTTTTATCAGGTTCCGTCCATCAGCACCTTCAACGGCAAATTTAACTTTGTGCCCCTGTAAGTTAGGCAATTATATGCAGAAACTTAGCAAGACATGTCTTCTTGGCGGACAGATTTCATGAATATAAATGCAAAAAATTTAAATCTGAGGCAATTGTCTGTTATATGAAGACTTGATTTACTAGCCTACAGCTTTCTTTTTTTATAATAGTGCCTAATAACGTCTCACCGCAGTCCTAAATGTGGGCAATATTGCGACCGAAATATTGTTCAGATCTAATTTTTTTTTTGAAAATATGGCTCTGCTGTCTAGTAAAATAGACCTTTATTAGTTGATTAAAACTTGCTCCATCTTAATAAGAATTTCCATTGAGGAGAAATATGAAAGCGCGTGCATGGACGTCTAAAAATGGCTTTGTAAAATTGCGAACATTACAGTCTTAATAATGACACGACAGTGCTAAATAAATTTTTGAAACGTATAATAATTGTTTATATCATCAGGCATAAAATATTACTAAAGCATAACAGCCCTAACAGCACAAACTACGAAATGCAAAATGCTACGATATTTTAAAGGAACAATTACTTGAAAATGATGCATTTTAAAGGAAATTTCAAAGAATAATTATTTGTTCAAAATAATTTAAATTTAAAGTTAATTGAGACAGTGGTGTACCATTCTAATTATAAACAAAATTACCATAGGGTTTCTACACCACTGATGATAATGTGAATATTTAAACACACTGAACAATTAAACCAAAGATATTTCGTTTCAAGCAAGGACTATTGTTACCTTATCACGAAAAGCTTCCAAGTAAATAAAAATTTCGAAATCTTTGACACCATCTATCTCGAAAACGGTAAACTTTTAGATATAGATATGTTTAGATAAATCTAATTTATTTTGACTATATAACCACCCTTCCAAGGATGCCAATAATACTTGAGACGCCCTGTATTGATCTTGCAATGCTTCCTAAGTGCTATTTTTTACGTTCGCAATGACCTGTTTCAACGGATATTGTTCTAACCTCAATTAATAGCGACATTTTCAGTATTTAGAGGACACATATGTATGTAAATATATCAGCAATTACATCATTGATACTTAGTAAACGGTTGATTAATCATAGGTTGACTTCCTTCTAATTATTTTAGTAAAGAATTCGAAATGCTCTGAGGTTTGCCGCATTTCTGTCTATCAAAACAACTTGAGGCGAAAAAAAATCATCTGTACCTAATTGTATTACATCTATGGCGTTTTATAATGTGTATAATTATATTCCATGTTTATGCAAAAAGCGTCAGAGAAAGTCATGAACAATATTTTCGTAATTTACAATTTAATTTACTGTTTATTACTTAACTTGAGTTACTGTTTTACTTTTCTAATTACAAGTAGGTTAAGTTTTTGTAAATAAATTATTCCTAACACAATTTTTAATTATTACGTATCTACGCAGTGTATTTTGGAAAAAGAGCATACATTCCAGACTCTTGAGATATTTTCGGAAATGAAATTTGATTGGCTAATCAATTATTTATAAGTATATCGTAATTAAAATATATTTTTTAAACAATATGATTTTTAAGTGAATTAATTATTGACACAATTATCAGGATGACATTTTAATAATTTTTAATAGGCTTGTTTTTAATAGCCGATAGGTCGATAATGGTGGGCTTATAGGTTAGTAGTGGAAAAAAATATCTGTTGACTTATAACTGTACAAACCATTAAAACACTGAGTATAAAAAAACTATAGGGAGAATTATAAGATGCAATAGATGAAATTTCTGCATTTTTAGGATTGCATCTTCAGGTGGACTTCTTTATTTTATATTGAATCAAAATCTAACTATATACAAAATTACCGTAAATTAAAATTATATGAAAAATATGATTAAATTTTGAAACGACAATCTGAAATGTGTTGATAATATGTCGGGATTAACATAAATTTAAAGGACTCACCTACTTCATTGAAACATTTGCCCTTTATGTTATCGTTTTTTATACATTTTTTATTCGGTATTAATGATATTGTGTGAAGTATCATAGGAGGTTGTGGGATACAAAAACGATGTATGGTTTTAAATATAGTTGCGGCAAGAGTTCAGACGGCTACGTCATACGAACAAATGAATACTTCATTATATTCTCATCAAAATATTTAAGAAACAACAACTGAGAACAATAAAACTATGTAATACACTAAATGTTTGCATTATACAGAGTTAACTATTATTAAGTACAACAATTTTACCCATGCGCTCGGGGAAGTCTAAAAGACAATAAAAAAATTATTTCGGAATTCTAGGTCAGTGTTTAAAAAGATAGGCAAAGCCCTCTTTTCCCGCAGAAAATCTTCGCCTATGACAATCATCGTCCGAGATGGCTTAGAAATGTCAACTACCTACCTGTCGTTTTTACAGTGTTGTCAAATGCAGAAACGACGAAAATAAACATTTGTATTAATAACAATAATTGTTTATTAATAATAGTAAGTGCCTGATAGACAATAGTTAATCTGGTTAGCTGCAGTATTTTGCATTCGTTTTTCGTTCCTTCCTTGCACACTGCCAAAAACTGCATTGTCAGGTCAGTCAGAATTATCCACTAACAGAATACACAAAGCGTGTTAAATGAAATACCTTTTTATCTTAAGAAAATTGAAATTTAATGTAATGAATCCCTACTAATACCCGCAACAGTCCAGTACTTCAGGCAGAAAATATTAATAAAGCATAATAGGCACAAACTACGAATTATGACAAGTTGATACTTTACATTACTAGTTGTATATCCTCCAAACATCAAAGAACACTGATCAAAGCTTAGAAGGAATATTCGAAGTTATTTTTACAGAAAACTGTAAACGTCTCAGGATGTTAGAGTTTAAAATAGTACTAATTATTTTATGCAAACATCATCGATTATTTTAATATTGTTGCTATTATTAGTATTAACAGAATTTAATTTCCTAGTAGCACAGGAAGTCAAAAATTTAATGGCATGAAGTACATTTTGCACCAGTGGTCTACAGATGGGCGACTGCAGACTGCATCAGCAAAGTTTATTTCCTGTTGCATCAGATTCACAGACCTTAGAAGTGCATGATCAGATTCTGTCAAAAATAAGATATCGTATGCGGTAATTAGTTGGAATAAATTTTTCAGTACTTGCCTTCGCAAATTTTCGCGCATTTTTGTGTAACTTATGGGAAGTGTGACAAGTGCATATTATCGTGTGGCAGCGTAATGCTAAAGACGTTTTCTGAGTGGACAAAATATTATGCCAAATCCTCTTTGAACCACAATGAACAACTGCTGTAATGCGGGGTAAACGTGTGGCACTGTGGCAGTGTTTTTCATATTTGTGTACATATGATTGAGGGAAGGAGAGGTTCTCAAAAAACGAGAGGTAGACGTAAAAAATTTTTTTGCAGCGACAAGATTTAATGTAAACAAGTAAGAAAACATTCTTTAAATCTCTTCAAATATAAATCCAGGAAATAAAAATAAGTAAGGTAGGTGCTACCTCTTTGTGCTACCATATCATGTTTTTCACTAAATAACTTTCTACATTTTACAAATAAAATAGTTTTTCAAAGCTGCGTAAATCGATACACATGACAACGCGGTGCCCTGTCACACCTTTGACTTGTGGCATATACCTAACCTACCTCGAGGCTAACAGGAGTTCAGAGTCGGCGAATAATAAGGGTTTAATATAATTTCGAAAAAAAAAAAAACATTTTTTTCTCTTTATAGGTAAATAAGTTTGAAAATTTTTTGACAGATAATTCCGTTAATTCTTATTTTTCTCTAACCACTCTTACAATATTTATACTTATTATAAGTTAACCTTGTATATGGTCAGGAAGATACCAGATACATACGTATTTTCGATTGGTCTCAAAAAATACTTTATTAATTAATCCCAATAAAAGTCAAAATATTATTTTAGGGACTTGCTACCAATTAAGAAATCCAACATCATGTAGACGTTGTTTATGGTCCTTGCATCTGTCAGGCTGACAAAAAGCGATTACAGGCGGCTCAAAAAACTCTTGTGTTAGATATTCTACTAATGTTCCTCGAAATACACGCACGATTGGAAATTTCTTCACACGCTTGGTTTTGTTTTATATCTGTTAAGCAGCAATAAACCCGAATATTTATTTAGTAAAATAAAATGGAGATCAGAAGTTCACTCAAGGGATTTGACAAGTCGAAAACAAAATTTGCATTCCTTCTCATAAGAGCGAAAAATTTAAATCTTATTTTTCTTATATGGCATCATACATTTTGAATAACTGGCCTAATCATTATCACAATGTTGTGCAACATAAGTTAAAATTGAACATACTATCTTCTGAACATTTTAATTTGCAACTCCTTTAAATGATTGTGACGATTATTCTATTATTGTTTTATCCTCGTGGAGGTGTTGTAAATCAATGTATTGATACACCTTCCTCTTGTAAAAATTGTTTTTGTACTTTTTTTTTTGCAATAAATATTTTATTATTATTGTATATTATAAAATTTAGTAACAAGCCTCCTACAGATTATCAGAAATCCGCAACCCGTTCTTCCTATTTCTTTCCTTTGACAGCCACATATTATATATCGACGTAAGCATCAGTGAGTCTGGTTCCGCTCCGAATACTTCTCGCTAGGCTGCACTTCCGGTTGTTCGAGCCACGAGAGGCTCCTGCAGATATGCACCTGCGGTAAGCTCGTGATAGCCTGCAGGTACAGCTAACCAAACCGCTTATTTTTTTCGTCTACTTAACTTCTGAAACAACTTAACGACATACCGCGTGTTTGGGAATCAGGACGACGCCATATTTCCCATTACTCGCATCAGCGTCTAGAAAATACCTCTTATTAATGGGTATTTTGAACGAGTTTTCAATAATAACCTCTATAATAATTATCCCATTATGGTTTAGCTTAAACCGATTTACTTAGAAGAAAAAATAGTTTCTGGGAGTCACTCATAAAAACTGACAGGTTGATGGAAAAAATCAGAAAATATAAATGTCAGGCCAAACGTCCATTTGTAGATATATGGTTTCTTGTTAAATAATTCAAATAGTGTAAAATACAGAAAGTTAGACATATTTTTTTATTTCGGCACGACAGTATAACTAGCATCCCCTAGAATTGACTCAAAAAAGGTAAGACTACAAGTTTTCAAAACAAACATACATTCTTGAAATGTAGGAAAAATTTGAAAATATCGTTTTAACTTTAACACCCGGTAGAACGAAAAAGAGCAACAATCGAATAAGGCATATTCAACTTCAACCATATGTAGAACAAAAACATTAACACAAAAAATTACTCTTGATGTTTTATTTATTCATTGCTGATTTTTTTTACACTTCTGGTTTTTTTTTTCTCGAACATGTTACCTTTGACATTGAAACTACCTTTAAATAGAAACGTATTAAAAAATAATAAACCTTCAGTGGCAAATACTTTGGACAGTTGGACACAATATTGTTTATATTTCGTTCGCGAAATCAGTGTTTTATGGCACTTTCGAATGATTTTCTGTCTCGACCAAAAATTCACATTCACACGCGACATTAAAATAACACTGATTTTATGCACTTAATATAAAAATAACTATTAAACAGGGTTTTTAAGACATTCATTTTTTGTTATTATAACCCCACATTTTAACAATTATTTTCACGTACCTATTTTGGTGTAACTAAAAGTGAACTTTCATATATTATATCGTCTGCTAAATCGAAACAGCCGTGCTTTTTCTATTCTGTTCTTTTCCCCATTGTGACATATGTCAAATATCTGTTAAGCTGTACCCTTGAGTATATACACCAAGAGAGTCAGTCTTTAATAAAGACCTAAATAGTTATCATAATTCGTGTTAGATGTCGTACTGTGTAACAATACGCATTTATTCAAACGAAGGAAATAAGGCCCTACTATTTTAATCTGCAAAAAACTGCGAAGGCGTTTCGAGGGCGTGGCCGCGTGACCCTTTTTCATATACCTGCTTAAATAATAAGATTGTCACAATATATTTATATTCAAACCACAGATCATAAAGTTTGAAACATAAGCAGCTTATTTTATTGCGTTAGAGAAGTAAGAATACGAACTGTTAATTAATTTAAAATTAACGTGTGGGTTTCTCTTACTGCATAAGATGCATTATAATTTTGAGAAAAATCAAATATTTTTAAGAAAAATTCATTAGTAAAAATTATAAAACAATAAGTATACAAATCGTTTCAGTGTTTGGCATAATTTTGTGATGGTGTGAAATAAATATTATTTTGTAGTCTTTTTGAAGAGTAATTTTTAAATTAAAATTAAATTAAAATTTATTTAAAAATTCAAATAATTTGACATTTGCGCATGCAAATTTAAATAAATTTACATGAGCTAATATTTTTAGTAAAAATAATTTGTGAATTTTACAGGCCTAATCAGAAAAGAATGTGTTTCAAAATTGATTTATTATTTTAAGTTGATATTATATAGGGTGAACCATTAATAATATGTACCAAAGTAAGAATGACATCTTTGGAGCAGAATATAAAGATATAGCTAAAAGTGCCTTACTAAACTGTTGCTGTGGAAAAAGATACAGGTTTACATTATTTTTTCGTTTTTTTTTTGTAATAACTAGGATCGTTCAACCGATTGTCATCAAATTTGGTAGGGAAACATAATTTAAGAAAAATAATCATAATTTATGTAGTAGGAGCTATTAAAACAGATAGGCCATTAACAATGCCAGATAACGACAATTTCCCTCTTATTTTTTGTTAACGAAATTCATACCGTTTTCCAGAAAACTGATCTAAAACAACCAAATGTATTTTTCGACGTGAGGAAATCTCTTAGGAGCATTAGAAAATTGCATAGAAGTGGAGGCCATATTGAAAATTTACTGTAATTAGCTGTAATAATTAGTTTAATTATTTAAAACATATAGAGGTAGAGAGAGTTTGCTCAAAGGCTAAGTTGTTTTTACTGCTCTGTTGTCATTTTTGTCAATAAAAGTAAATATGTAGTTTTTTTTCAAATATGAGTTTTTCCGAAATTACTATAGACATTTAAAAAAAAACGACTCATTGATACCTACAAATTTTTTGGAACTAATTTCAATAGCATTTTTAAAGTCGCATGTAAGCAGAAACCTTTAGAGCAGTTTTTTCGATATTGGTAGCAATTATCAAGTTCTACCAAGTGTATCTTTTTACGTAGAAATGATGTTCGGATACAATTTTGTAGTCAACCGAATCAAAATGTTTTGCCAACAAAAAATAAGAAAAAAATTCATCATTAGACATTGTTAGTGCGGCGCCCTTTATTGGCAAAACTGATTTAATACTTAAATTATTTTTATTTTTCTTAAAAAATGTTTCCCTACCAAATTTGGTGACAATCAGTTGAGAGATACTCGCGTTATTACAAAAAAAAAAAAACACAAATAAAAATATTTCAGCTTTGACACCTTGTGTATTTAGCTATATGTTCATATTTCCTCCCAATGACTCACTCCTCCTCTATGTCCCCTTATTAATGGCCCACCTTGTATATTTTTATCGATACGTATTGAATGACTTCTTCACAATTTGCCAAAGCTAGAAGAGTATGATAAAAGTTTTATCTGGCGGTTAATATATTTTAAGCTTTGACTTTCATTGATACGTGAAAGTGAATATGAACTGGATAACTGCACTTTTGTAATTTGTTTGTTTTCTGTAAATTTGAGAATAATTTTATTATTAAATCATGTGATGGAATTACTAAAATTACTTATCAGAATTCAAAATCTATCATTATAGTCGATTTTCGCCTTGCGCGGAAAAGTTTTATTCCTGGAATGTTTCATCTAGGTTTATTACATTTTAAAAATTAATTAATTAATTTATTTCCTGCCTGCTTCCTCATGACTAACACATTCACTTAATAATAAATTAAACAGTATCCTATTGAATGTCATTAAAGTTATGAATTTTAAGTATATACAAGCTTTTGAAATAATAATGACATTCTCTCGAAACAGTTTTATGAACATCTCGAAATTCTGAGTAGAAACTTCATTAAATCTATATTGATAAATGAAACAACTAATTACTAATGTTAAAAATTGAAAGTAGATTTCATTACAAATACGTCAGCTGGTCAAAGGAAATAGCAAAATTCAATTTAAAGAGTGTCATTATTATTGCAAATGATTGTACATAACATAATATGTATGAACCAATCATCTTCGATGGGAGGAGCTTTCAAAATTATATATCCAAATTCATGTCATTTTAGTACCTAATATTGCGCCATCTATTAGCAAATAGTCCAAGCGAAAACGTTCTTTTTGAGTTCGTTTCCCATTAGGCGAGAGTTGGTTTCCCATTCAGGCTAACAAGGTCTCCCATTAGATTGACTAGTCTTAGTGTATATAGTCAAGGCTATGTAGGAACAAACCTATAGCTGCCTAGAACTCACAAGTGTCGCGGAGGTCGAGAGCTGCTTCGTCTGTTTTTTACATTTGAAATAAAGCTTTTATGTGTCAGTAATGTTATTCATATGTATGTATTCGATTATAAATATTGAAATTTGTCGAAATATTTCTAATTTATGGTCCCGTTTGTGTTGGAAATACCTGTGCTTTCACTTGAAATTGACAAGAACCGAAAAAGATAGAACAAAATGTTCAGACGTTTTGAGTGGAATGGTATTCACATTATAGTGGCTGTGTGGAAACATTTATTTAAAAAGAAGAGTCTCAACCTTAGTTTTTAAAAACGCAAATTTTGACAAACATATTTTATGATGTTATTGTCGCAAACATGACATCCACTTCCTCTGTTTCTTATAATGGCAACCCAACGTTATTCATTGTACCGAATGATGAGTTTGCAGATAGGTTAGGTATATATAACAAGAATTTTTAGAATAAAAGTATTTTCTTTAGCAATATAAGTTTAACAAAAATGTCAAAAGTTACAAACAAATTAAACATTTAAACTGTCTACCACTTACATGATGACAATATCGCCTTGCTGATGAAAGACGATAATAAATTCTTTTATGACACTATATTATCATGTAACACCTACAAATTTGGCAAAAAAAATAGTAAAAGGGTTATTAATTGAATTTTTGAGTGCAGAACCATTTTACGACCACATCATCTATAAGTTTTTAAAAAATTGTAGAGTAGATCTTATATTTAAAAAGAAGATGGATGAATTAGATAAGTACTTTTTTACTCTAAAATAACAAATTCACCTCGGAGTAGGTATTATTTATTCCTCCGGTTCACCTATTATTAACTCCACGGGCCACTGTTTTAAATTCATAAGGATGTAAATAAGTATGTTCAGCTATTCGTCATTTCACAACTGTAACAAATTATTTATATATTCAGTGAAACTTGTACATACAGGGTGAATCTTAAATAAGTACAAATATTTTAACTGCTGGTGTAGTTCGTCATTTAAATCAGTCTAGTGAAAGCCATTTTTAAAAATTTCTAATATTTACGGATATTAATTTTTTTTAAAAATACCCACAATTTGAGGACCGCTGGCTGATTTTTCATCCAACAACGTAATGAAACATATGATTTGTTGCGAGGTTGCCATATCTCCTCCAATATAAATATTACGTTTCCTTTAACGTAATAGTTCTATTTTAAAAATACTTGTTTTAAGCATAAGTACAGTAAAATTGGGTTTGTAGTATGATACGCAGCAATATTAACATAAATTTAAACATCTGAACTAACCTTACTATACTTCAACGATTAAAAATGAATTTCCGCAAGTTCAATACTACCGTAAAATATTTAGGAAGATATTACGTGATATTACTATGTCCAATGTTCAAAAATTATACATAAACGTGCACACAAGCTTACCTGTTTGTTAAAAAATTAACTATTTAATCAGTAATCCACATTTCACAAGTTAAATGTCATTGTACACTGTTAGAAAGGGACACAAAACACAATTTCCTTAAGTTATTTTATGAAGAATAACGAAAAACTATGCACGCGTTTTTTATTTAAAATGGAAAAATGTCAACTTTTAGCAAATTTTATTGCTATTTTCATGCATTATGTGGGGTTAACAAGTTTGACTTGGGCTTCCGATAATCTGTCATGACAGTCAATGACAGTTTGATAATAAAAAATAATATAAAATGTTACACTTGACAAAATTCGCTAAAAGTTGAGATTTTTTCTTCCTTGAAGCAAAGACATTTGTGTAATACTGGCAACACTGTGAACCACACGTTCAATCTGCAGCACTATGACTCATAAAAGTATGAAGGGTCTGTCTAGGCCAGCGGTCCTCAACAAGTTTTCTGCTGAAAAATTACGAAAT
The DNA here is from genome assembly GCA_037114965.1 of Monochamus alternatus. NCBI lineage: Eukaryota > Metazoa > Arthropoda > Insecta > Coleoptera > Cerambycidae > Monochamus > Monochamus alternatus. The sequence continues at coordinate 115,800,713 of CM073426.1, forward strand.
TTATTTAAAATTTCACTTTTTTATTTCTGATTTTTTTGTAAAAAAATTATTAATTATGTGTTCTACACACAAAACTATACTGCTGGTTAAAATATTTGCACTTATTTAAGATTCACCCTGTATATGTAGTCATCTATGGTGTCATTCGATAAAATCTTTGGTGAATCTCGAGTACGTTCTCCAGATTATAATAAAGTTATTGTATAACGTAAAATTCCATTTTTATAATATCTACAAATTATTCAGAAAGTAATATTTTTATTTACATTGCTTAGATACCGTTAAATTTCTTCCGTTGCATTGTGAGGATGTAACCAACTAATGCATATTCACCATCTTGGCAGAGCTTTAGAAGTGATTACGTCACCGCTAAACATACACGGTAACAGTGGACTTAGAAAGCGATTTGTTTCATGAAAGAAGTGTCGCAAAACGGTAAGAATGCGGCGAAAAAGATAAACCTGCGTCATGCAAATTTCACTAGCTCTAGATGACAAATTTTCGCTAGATACGAAAAATGTTATTGTTCTATCGAATAGGTAATAATTAATTGAGCATTTCAAATTTGTTCACGATAGCAATAACTTTCTATTTACTGATATATATATATATATACAAGGGTGTTCGAATTATAACTCATTAAGTTAGGTATATCAACAATGTTATATTTTTTAAACTAACTACAAAGCTTTTAAATTTATTTGTGAAAGATTATGCCGTCGAGTGTTGTCTTCCCATGCGCATCGTCTCCTCCAAACCAGTGGCGACTCGTGGAGTTAATAATAGGTGAAGCGGAAAGATAAATAATACTTCGTGGCATATTTGTCATTTTATAGTAAAAAATCTACCTATCTAATTCACCCATCTACTTTTAAATATAAGATTTACTCTACAATTTTTTAAAGCTAATTTATTTATAGATGATGTGGTCGTAAAATGGTTCTGCACTTATAAGTTCAATTAATAATCTTTTTACTATTTTTTTTTGCCAAATTTGTAAGTCTTACACGATAATACAGTAGTATAAAAGAATTTATGAATTTATCTTTTTTTAAAAGAATATCATCATGTAAGTAGTAGACAGTTTAAATAAACATTTAATTTGTAACTTTTGACGTTTTCATTAAACTTATATTACTAAAGTGAATAATAGAAATTAAAAAATATTTTTATTCTAAAAATTCTTGTTATGTATACCTAACCATCTGCAAACTCATCATTCTGTATAATGGCGCTATTAAAACATGGGGTTGCCATGTTTGTCAGAATTTGTGCATTTAAAAACTAAGGTTGAGTTTGAGCGATTCTGTTTTATAAATAAATGCTTCCACACAGCGACTTATATTGTGAATACCATTCCTCTCAAAACGTCAAAAAGAAAATTTTGTTTTTCATTTCCATTATTTGTCAAATTCAAGTGAAGGCACAGGTCTCATTGTTAAAAATCCTCATTTTTTTTTCTAGGTATTTCCAACACAAACGGGACCATACATTAGAAATATTTCGACAAATTTTAATATTTATAGTCGAATACATACATATAAATAACATTACTGACACATAAAGCCTTTATTTCAACAAGCGAAGCAGCTCTCGACCTCCGCGTCACTCGCGAGTTTTGGTCAACTATGCGTTTCGCTGTTGTCATCACAACCGCCTTAAATAAGACTGATGATTTGCAGCGGATTTACAACTGGACAAATTATTTAATGTGTTTTAATATTTCACTACGTAAAAAAATAATTTTATTTTTTGTATATTCCGAGGCTGCATATTGCTTCAATATTTGCAACGCAACTGTAAAAATGCTCTGATCTTGTAACATTCCTTTGCATTGACAACTAAGCCAATTCAATTAAAACTTCAATTAGATACACCGTTAATATTTTTACACCTCTGCAAGTAGGTAAACAAGAACACATGTTCTATTAATCTATAGTGTCGTTATACGACACACTAGCAACCCAACAATTTTGTACTAGATTTAAATGAACATAAGAGGGTAAATTTTAGAAACTTTCATTTATTTCTTCATTCTAACTTTTGTAACACTTTCAATGATTTTTGTTGATAACAAGCTCCAGATTGCAGCATTCTTGATTTTAACTTCCATCATTATTACATACAGGGTGATTCAGGTTTAATCTTGATAACTTCAGGAATCAATGGAACAGGTTAAAATAATGTTCATTTGTGATATAAACTTATTTCCTAAAACGCATCGTTTCCGAGATAGAGGGCGTTGAAGTAGGAATTTTTTTCTCGTTTTTCCCTCATAACTTTTGAACCTCTTATCCGATTTAAGTGAAATTCGGAACACAAACACTCCTTATGGTCTTACATAAGCTTCTTAAGTTTGAACTACCTACCCCTCTCAGAAGTGTATTTTGTATGCTACCCCCTCTTACTTTATTTCAAAACTACAAAAAAAACAATTATTTTCAATAAAACATATACACACCGCTTTGACCTGAAACTTTTTCGTCCCTGTTTTTTTTCGACGTTTGGTCTTGTTTTTGAGATATTTAAAGAAATTGGTGACAGTGTAACGCACCAGCCGCGTAAATTTCATTTAACGTTATAGCAACCCATGAAAACAAAACTCAGTGATTTGTGTAAACTGACGTTTGTGAAAATCATTGTCAAAAGTATTATTTAAAGAGCATTTTTACTGCTAAGAAAAAATGCCAAGAACGTTTACAAATGCTGGTAAATGGTAGTTAAGAAGCTTATGTAAGATCATAAGGAGTGTTTGTGTTCCAAATTTGACTTTAATCAGATAAGTGGTTTAAAAGTTATGAGGGAAAAACAAGAAAAAAATTCCTACTTCAACGCCCTCTATCTCGGAAACGATGCGTTTTAGGAAATAAGTTTATATCACAAATGAACATTATTTTAACCTGTTTTATTGATTCCTGATGTTATCAAGATTAAACCTGAATCACCCTGTTTATTTTTATTACAGCGCTATACTCCATATCATCATTTGGGTTGAAATTGTGCTTCAGAAGCAAGATTGGTCACTAAATCAGGATTTTACAAATTTGAATATAACGGCAAAATCATTGCTTCAAATGCAATCCTGCCACTAATATCAGTATTAGAAAGAAAAGTCATGTGAGCGTATAGATTCTAACGGTTACGTATTATGTAAGAAAATTACGCTTTGTCATATACAGGATGTTCCGCATAAGAGCCGACACAGAACAGGTGCATATAGGGGGCAAACTAATCTCTGAATTAGTTTTTATTTTATTTATTTTTTTATTTTTATTTTTCATGCTAATACATTGGAGTGTTTGCACACGTCAACAAAGTGATGTAAATAACATATTTAGCAGGTAGCTAAAATTTAATCCCCGACAATCCGTCTTTGTCTATGCCGCTTCAATTTCCCAGTCCATTTCTCTTATGGTGAGTAAATGTAGTGTTGTATAAATGTACAATAAATAAAATAAAAAAGTAGGTATATTAAAATTCATCCTCTGAATATTCTGATGAATTATCTTCGTCTCCTAGATTGATAACGATAGGTTCCACAGTAACGTCAATTAAATTAACGAGTTCCCACATTTTCTCCTCTTCTTTTTGTACATGATGTATACATCTTTGCCAGTTATCTGCAGTTACTCCTTCCAAGGAATTTTTTAACAAAATTTTCACGTCACTTAATTTAAACGTCGTATTATTTCGCACTACATCTCCTTTTACCTGCGCCCAGACTAATTCGATTGGGTTAAGTTCACAGTGATAAGGTGGTAACCGTAGTACCGTTATTTGGCGATTTGTTGCCATTTCATCGATAACATATTTTTTCTGTTGGTAGGATTTTGGTGTTTCAATGCATTAAATAGATTTAATATAATCTTCTCATTCTGAGATAGCGCACATCTTTTCACGCGTTTAGCAGGTACGTAATCTGATAAGCTCGACATTTTACCCAAACAATATTATATTCACTGGCGCAATAGTCACTAAACATAAGTCGAATTTTACTTTACTGCACTAGCACGTCTTCGTATATTCAGCTTTAAGATTGGATTGATGTGTCACAATACACTGCCTCCTGCCCTATGATGTATCCAGTAAAATATACTAATGTACACCCATTACCTGTTAGTATTAGTGTTACCTGATAATTACCTGAAACGAAATATTACCACGTCCATGACCGGTTCTTATCTCGGGGTTTTATTACTCAATCAACATCAATAATACCGACCCAAACATTTATCATAAACTCGCGCTGAAGATGTCTAGCAGTTATTGCATAGGGGTTTACATCTTATTATTAATAAATGTTGTGAACATTTGTAATTACTCTACGAGTGAAATGAGCCTCATCAGTAAAAATAATTTTCTCGTGAAAATTAATATCCTCATTAAAATTTGCAGGTCACTCGTCGATCTAAATCTTGAGGCAATAGCTCTAGCAATTTTAGAATATGATATGGATCTACTAAATAGAATTGGTAGGCAGGAAAAAAGCGTCGACTGAAGAGAAACTTCAGGCGGGAAATAGAGAGTAAACCAATGCTTTAGAATTTTATTAGACGGTGCAATATATTTATTTTATTTTGTTTGATTAACGACATTTCCAGACCTGTCCTTTGACACAAGATTATTTTTTTCTTATTGAAGATCAGAGCAAAAGTTTTTTTTAGGGAACCAAACACGTGAATTTTAGTTAAATTCGTTCATAACCTTAACAGTTATCGAAATACGCTAGATCGACACTACACTATTACGATTCAAGAACATTCCTCTACCTAACCTCGAATGTACAAACTCCATCTTAACCCAAATGTACAATAGTACAACACACACTATTAACTTTTAAGGGGTTAATTTTTTCTATGTCTCTTACAGATGTTAGTGGACAACTATCTACAGGGTGTAGGTTTCCAGGAGCTCCAGCCCATTCCTCGGTCATATTCTCTGACGAAAATCTCGGACCTGGAGCCGTTGCAACCTACACGTGCGAAAGAGGTTTCGAACTTCTGGGTCCATCTAGAAGAGTTTGCGAAAATGGTGTTTGGTTACCGGAAGGAATACCTTTTTGTGGTGAGTTTAATTCAGATAACTCCAATTATAATATGCTCAACACCATCTAATCATTTTAAGACTTTGCTTCTTACTTTTAATATTTTAATATATTAGAGACTGTTGGGTGATTATTTTTAAAGATCGCGCACATTATACTTGCACGAACCAGCATAGCGCGGATCTGCAAACCTGCTAGACTTCGCACACTTGTCTAAGTGCACGTTTATGTTGGTCAATGCATATGCTTTTATCAAAGTTTACTGAATAAATATAAGTTATACCACTCTCTGTCGGCACTTTGATGTTTCGAGATCAAAGCCGTACCGCCGCACGTAAATACTGTCGCAAAAAATGGCCAATTACGAGGGACATAAAAAAGTAGTTTCTTTTCAATTGGAAAATATTTATATACGAGGGATATTCCAAAAGTGTGATGTAAGGCTGCTTATTGTATAAATAAAATGTTTGTAATGTAAGAAATATAAATACTATAAGAGATTATAGGTAAATTTAAATTTTAAAATAAAATATACACGTACTCCACTATATAAAAAATAATGTAGCCATAAGGAAAATTTGCAATAAAATGTTTATTTAAATATAAAAAAAACAATATACACTATTTTAAAACTAAAATAGGAAATAATATAATCTATATTGTTTACAAGTTACAAATGCTGCAGTATAGGTTTTTACTTACTCTTTTAATGCAGCTTTTCTTGGTCTTGATTTGAAATATAATAAAAATGCATTATATTCTTGTTTTGTAATTTAATAAACTATATATTCTTTTCAGTAAAAAAATTATTCAAATGAAAACCCATTGTATAAGTATGTCCTGGTCATTTTTTAGTAGGGTACTTAATATTAATTTAGTGATTTCGGTATTTCTATATGTATACTAATTAATTTGAGACAAACTATTTTAATGTATTTAAAGATGTTACTGTACATACCATTTTTATTATACAGTATGCGCCAAAAGTATGGAATAAATTCAATAAAAACGAAACAATTATTTTTTGGGAAAAATCCTCGAACAGGTCGATTATTAATTTAAAAAATACATATTTCAGCGTAAAATGCTATTTTCAAATGTCATTTGTTTTCGAGTAATGACGTCATTGATTTTTTTTAAATGGCAACACCATATTTTTTTCTTTGATTCTGAAAGATCGTTTAATTCTCTATCAGACAGTACTACAATATTGCCCTCTTACATAGGAAAGTTTTCGAGTAAATGACGATTGAATGTTAGAAAACGTAAATTTTATCCATAAAAAAGTAACAATTCTGAGGTATGTAAAATAAAATACGATTGATTAAATTTTATACTTAAATTAAATGTTCGAATTGCCATCCATTAACTTCTTGACAATGCGCAAGTCTGTGAAGAAATTCTTCTTGCACATTATGAATGATTTCTGGGGTAACTCTGCGTATTTCGTCCCGAATGCGATTTTGAAGTTCTTCTAAATTACGTGGTTTATTAATGTACACTTTTGACTTCAAGTATCCCCATAAAAAATAGTCAAGAGGTGTAAGATCTGGTGATCTTGCAGGCCATTCTAACGGTCCGTGTCTGCCGATCCACCTTCCAGGAAAACAGTTGTCCAAAAAATCTCGTACAGGGCGCGCATAGTGCGTAGGTACATAGTCTTGCTGAAACCATATGGTATCGTCAGGAATGTCAGGGTCATTATCGTTAGGAAAAATTACTGCAAGGGCTGGAACAAGGTCATTTTCTAGAAATTCTAAATATCTTTGTCCTGTAAGGGTTCCTTCAAAGAAGAAAGGCCCTACTATTCTCTCGTCAACTATTCCAGCCCACACATTTAATTTCTGAGGGTGTTGGGTATGTGCCTCTGCCATCCAATGAGGATTTTCCCGACTCCAATATCTGCAAGTTTGACGGTTTACTGTACCATTCAGACAAAATGTGGCCTCATCTGAAATAAGTATTTGCCGGTGTAAATTTCTATTTCTTTGACATAAATCCATTAGAATTTCGCAAAAGTGTAAGCGGCGATCGGGATCATCTTCATTGAGTTCCTGCACAAGTTGAATTTTGTAGGGATGATATTTTTCCTTCCTCAAGATACGTAGCACTGTGCTCTGACTAGTGTCATTGTTTAATGCAACCAATCGTGAATAATTATGAGGATTATTCACCATACTTATCAAAATGTTCTGTTTCTGATTTTCATTAATGCTTGGGCGACCAGGTTTTGGAATATTTACAACATTGCCAGTTTCTCTAAATTTAAACTCTACCTTACTGACTGTTGATTGGCTGATAGGGCGATCTGGATATTTTTCATTAAATAAATCGCAAACTTCCTGCTGAGTTCTAGTCATATTCCCGCATCCGATAAGAATTAAAATTTCAATTCTTTGAGTTAAATGTGCCCATAATACTTTAAATTGAATAATAATTTCTATGTCGCTTACAATACTTATTAGAAAGCCGGTGTGACAATGACACTTTGCAAAGATTTTCACCTACGTGATCCATAAAAGAACTATGGAATTCGAAAAACTAAACTTGATAACGTTTTTGCTTTATTTTAATTGATTTACGTTTTCTAACATTCAATCGTCATTTACTCGAAAACTTTCCTATGTAAGAGGGCAAAATTTTAGTACTATCTGATAGAGAATTAAACGATCATTCAGAATCACGGAAAAAAATATGGTGTTGCCATTTAAAAAAAATCGATGACGTTATTACTCGAAAACAAATGACATTTGAAAATCGCATTTTACGCTAAAATATGTATTTTTTAAATTAAAAATCGACCTGTTCGAGGATTTTTCCTAAAAAATAATTGTTTCGTTTTTATTGAATTTATTCCATACTTTTGCCGCATGCTGTATACTGTTTGTGCACAGGTATCACTTAGAATCGGTGTACCAGTTTGAACTTCAGCATCTTGAAATTTTGGTGCTAACATAGTTCTGGTATTATCAGAAACTCTGCTTGAACCAAAAATGCTTGAGTGTAAAATTTACATGACACAATAAAGTTACATAATTATTGCATATTACACTTTTTTTAATAAATACCAGTACAAAGAACTTACTTATTGGTTCATACAAAAACAATGTTTGATGTTTTATTTGAAAAATGTTTGCTTCAAATTCTAATTTTTTTATAGCATTGATCAGGACAATCTTTCGATTGAAGATTCTAATTTTTATCGGCGTACCGCGTAAAATTTTATATCGTGACCTATTTCTTTATATTAGTTGATGAAATATAAAATACATATCTTGAACAATGGAAAAAGGAAAAACTACGTCTTGAGGGACAATTATTCACAGTACAATATGTCATGGGCATTTTTAGAAGAAAAATAAAATAAAATAAACACTAACAGATATTCAAAGTGTTTTTGTCTCACACTATATCGATCGCATTCAACATGTTACAGTTCTAGCGTCGGCCACCGTGTAGGATCCTGGGTACCGAACGGTCCCCGAGACGGGTGAGGAGAGCGGAAGTGGTAGGGTGGAGCGTGTTCGAGAGTGAAATAACTTATATATTTATTTTGTAAACTTTGCTTTTATGGACGTGCTTATAGTGGAGTACTAATTACTAAAGCCGAGCTAGGCGCTAAAGCAAAAAATCTAGCAAGGTAATATTTGAGCGCGGCGATGGTCGATATACCCGAGGTTTAAAATAATATATTCATTAACAGCATTTAGATGAGTAGGTGAGGGAAAACGACAATGGCTAAAACCGCATTCCGATATATCAATTTGTTTAAAAGGTACAGGGTGTTTTCAATTTTTTGCATTTTCAAAGAAGCTTATAACTTCCTTGTTTGTTAATTATTTTTTTACGTAGATTTCAGTGTCGTATGTAGTTTTTTTTAAATATTTTTAATTTTTTGAGATATAATGATTACGTTTTTTAAATGAAAATCCCTGTTTTTATTCACTGTTGGATACCATTTTCCAATGGCTTTCCAACAATGTAATATACTTTATAGCAATATGTGTGGAATTTTTCCTTTTTTATGGCCAACTTCTACTGTTAACTAGTTTATATTTTAGCTATTTCTTTACGGTTAAAATTGTAATTAAAATCATTGTTAAGTAATCTTAGTAACGAACGTGTGTCATTATCCGGTTAGCTTAATGATATACTAAAGAATAAGCTAGTATTAATATTTTATTTTTGTTAAAAAATTTGAATTCAGAGTCTAAGAGCTGTCAAAAAATAAAAACAATGCTATGATTTTTATACGATTTTATGAATTGTTTTTCAAAGTTATCTAGAAAATTTATCGTAAATAATCGAAAACTGTAATTTCACACAGATTGTTATAACAAAATATAAAGTATTTCAAAAAACTGCGTACGCCACTGAAATCTACGTAAAAACTGAATAAATTATATTAATCTAAAATATTCGAAAACAAGGAAGTTATAGAGCGTCATAGAACAAGCAATCATTTAAACGAATCGAAATGCGGTTCTAGCCATTTCATTTTTCTTAAAAATCGAGCTCGTGCGACCTTAGATACTTTGATTCTATCTCTTCTGGAAATAGGAGAAACCCTCTAAGTGTTGAAATTGGATAAGAATAAGTTCTTTTTCGTATTTTATTAAGAAAATCTCATTAATTGGCCGTCAATTCTAATAAAATCTCATTATCTGATGAAGACGACGATTCGGTATACATATTGATGGCATTTTAAGTTTAAAACTGTGGCCAAACTATTAGAACATTGAAATTTATAAACTAGAAGAGTCCCTGGCACTTCGCTTCGACATTAAACACTGTCGCACTCCTCCTAGCTCCAGTCCGGCGTGTGGCTTTGGGCATGTACAGTCAACTTGAGTAATAGTTTGCCTCGTTTTTTCTGGTTTCATTAATTATCATTTTAATAATCCTAGGGTTCATAGAAATATCAAGTGACACAGAGGACACTAGTTATGCGTAATGCTATTTAGTTTTTTTTAGTCTTTTTTACTTTTCTTTCAAATTTTATTTCTAACATACATTGTACACAAAAATATAATACTTTATATAATTATAATTATACCTATATTACCTTTTTTTATTTGAGATTAAATTTTTTTTAGAAAAAGTTGATAAAGTTATAATAAACTGCTATTGTCAATGCAATTGAAAAATCCGTCAACAAAATGTAGCGCCTAATTGATAAGGAAAATTTGTTGTTTAAATACAGAAGTCTCGAAAAATAAATAAGAAGAACAAAAATAAAATTCTTGATGTTTTGTTTATTCATTGTTACTATTTAAATTTTCCTCGAGTAAAATAATAACTTTTAAAAAGCTGTTTTCTCTTTACTTAATCTTTGAAAACTAGCGGGTGGCATGAGATATCCTGTTGGTAAGCCCTTATTCAGTTATGAAATATCTAAAATATTTGGATTTGTAGAAAACACTATTTCATGACACTGTCCTTAAATGAAAAAAAGTAACTAGCATAGTGAAACTGTGTTACGAGTCCGCTAGAAAAAAAAAAAAAAATAAAAAATAAAATTAAAGAAGTAAATACCACACATAATAATTAATACGTTTTCCCTGTGCCACTTGTTAAAATAATTTATTAATTTATTTAAAGAACAAGGCATCCCAACAGAATGGATTAACATTCCAATTACAGGGTTGCACAGATAATCAGCACAAATTTATCTGTACAAAGGAAAGAATATAAAAGAGAAAAAATCTTAAAACTAAGTAAATCTTAACCTAAAAATAAAGTGCAAAATTATAAAAATGTATAAGTTGTTAAACGCTTAACAGAAGACAATGGCAAATGGAATATATCAATGGTAGAAAATAATGAATTGTATACTTTTTAAAGTTGACCTATAGGTGAATTACTTGCATAATTTGTGTTATAGGCATTGATATAAAACAAGGAGTTTGATCTAGCATAATAATGCCTAGCATTAAATTGTAATTTTTCTAATATGACATTACAATCTACAATATTGTTCAGTAATTTATGTAAGACTATAACATAGCTTATATACCTTCGTGAACAAAGTTTTATCATTTTATAATGGTGAAGACAAAAATCATATGTTTTGAACTGCAAATGTCTATTAAAACGATAATTAAGGTGACGTATAAGTTTAATCTGAATTTTTTCTAACCTGTTTATATAAACGTAGTACATATGATTCCAAACTATACTTGCAAACTCTAAATGACTTCTGACTAATGAATTGTACAATGTAATAATTGAACAAGGGTTTTTAAATGACACTGTAGAACGTACAATGAAACCTAACGACAGATACGGTGTTTTAACAATACTTTCAATATGTAACTCAAAGGTCAACTTTTTGTCTATAATTACACCAAGATCTACATTTTCAAGAACATTTCCATCAATAGTATATGCAAAGTTTACATTATTAAACAAACATGAGAAGGTGATAATCTATTATTTTGACAATAGCCAGATTATTAAGATCTTTTTAAAAAACTATACAATCATCTATTGTAGAAATTACTTTATAAGTTTTAAGATCATCGGCGTAAAGGGAAAATTTTGTACTTGAAAAACAGGTATAAATATCATTTATAAACAATGAGAACAACAAGGGTCCAAGATGGGATCCCTGTGGAATGCCTGATGTAACATTTATATAATTTGAAGTACAGTTATTTATTTTCACACATTGATACCTGTCAGTCAAATATGATTTGATCCATCCGAGTAAATTGCCATGTATGCCGAGATTTTCCAGTTTTACAAGCAATTTTTGATGGTGAACTTTGTCAAATGCCTTAGAAAAATCAGCATACACTGCATCGACTTGTTTTCTACTGTCCATGACCTCTGACACTTCCTGTACAAAAGGTAAAAGATTTGTTATAACCGACCGCCCCTGAAAAAACCCATGCTATTCGACACGTATAACACCTTTGAATCTAAAAAATAACTCATTCGTTATGACTGCCTCGAAAATTTTACCCGGGACACACAACATGGATATTGGTCGGTAGTTGGACACTAAATTCTTATCGCCATTTTTATGTATTGGTATAATATTTGATTTTTTCCAAATATTAGGAAAAATTCCTTCTGAAAGAGATTTATTATAAATTATTACAAGAGGTTCAACAATAGAGTCTTTGCATGACTTATGAATATGAACATGAATTATTATATTAGTTATATTCAGATAGACTACACGAGTCTAATCAGAATAATCACATATTATTCTATTAGAACAACAAATAAATATTCGATTTTAGTAAAAACTGGATTATCCTTACCATTCTTGTCGCCCTGGCTCAGAGTGATCAGACCAGCTCTAGGGGGCACTCAACTCTCTGGCTACGGTCCTGTCCCTATGTAATTAGTTAAAGCATCTGAGTGAAACTGTTAATCACCTAAAATCATTGTAATCCAGAATCGTAGCTTCGCTGCCCTTCAACTTACCGGTGCTTAACGGTACAGCATATGCTCTGCTTCATAAGAAGCAGAATATAACAATTTTTCGCGATGCACTCGTCTATATTTAAAAAATTACGTTACTAGGAAGCGACATCTGGCAACTAGAAACGTTTTATTCTAAAGTAGCTATGCCGCATCGTACCTACTAGTTTCTAGAACGAGTTATTTGAATAATAAATTAAAAAGTGAGTTTGATAACTGTACTTGCTCGCTAAAAGTAGCTACACAAATGGAACGCTAGGCATTGTTTTATAATCTGGCCTACTTTTGAATCGGAAGTAAGATTCAGATACTTACGCTTTAATAAAAATTTAGGTCAGGCCATTATTGCTCAAAGGTAGTTTGAAGTAAGCGAATATCGCGTACTTTGTTTAGAAACTAAAGGTTTATACCAGAAAATTTATAAGTTTGCCTATAGTAGCACATTTCGTAATTCATAAAGTTTCCACTATTTTTAACTATATTATATTTTTGTGTTATATCTAAATGTTGGTCGCTCTTTGGAATTTAAAAATTTAATTTTTTTAATAGTCTTTTGAAAAGTAACTAATTTGAGTTAGGAAGATTTTTTTTAACTAGCGCAAAAAATATATCATAATTCTTGAACTAATTATTCATTTATTGTTAATTTAAGTTTTTATTGAACGAAATCCTCTATACAGGGTGGTCTACTTTCAAAAGCGGAAACTTTAGAGGCAAACAGAGAATCACAAAATAATATCAGCAGTAAATACTGCTACGATACTAACTGATGCAGTAGCAGACATTAGCACTCTTAAAAGTGCATGGTGGATGGTAAGCAAAGTTTACAGAATAAATTTATTTATAATATATATTTATTTATATATTTATAATATAGGTATATAATAAATATTTATTCTGTAAACTTTGATAGAAAGCAACGAACATGGCAGGATATACAGGGTGGTCCACTTTCGAAAGCGGAAACTTTAGAGGCAAACAGAGAACCACAAAATAATATCAGTTTGTATTATAAACTGTATTCGAAAAATGCTTTGTTACAAAGATACAGGGTGTTAAAATTTTTATTAAAAGTTCCAAATTTATTAATATACTACTACTTTAGATATTTAAATGAATGGAACCTTTAATAGGTAATCTAGATACATATTTTTACGTAACAAATATTATTTTTCTTCCACCAGTGGCGTGCGTACGGACAAATCTTCGGAAAATTTTAATGAAAAAAATGGTACGCCAATGTTTCTTTAGAAACAAAAACTTTTTCTAGAATCCTTGTTGAATTTATAACAGAAAAAGGCTCCTTCCTTTTTTTCGTTTGACACACCGTTTGCCAGTAAAAAATTCAATTACCTAATAATATCTGAAAAACAATTAAGTAAACAAAAACGAAAATGAGAAATTTAATTAGTGGCTTTCAACAACAATAACAAAACGAAAGAAAATTAAGGATAAAATCACAAAAATTGCTCGAAATGTAGTCCACCCACCTCAATACATTTTCGACATCTCACTAACGCATTTATTGCAGCAGATACTTCATACGGATTTCGCCACATATCGTTGCAGGCTTGCTGAATTCTTAAGATTAAATCTTTCCTTGTTAATACGGGATTAGCGTAGACTTTATCTTTAATAGTGCCCCAAACGTAAAAGTCTAACGGATTAAGATCCGGTGACCTGGATGGCGAGGCCACTGGTCTAATACCATTAACCACGTCATTATTCATGTCATTCCTCCCTAGTTGGCCAATCCATCGTTGAGGATAATTGATATTGAGTCATTCTCTTACTGCTACTACAAAATGCGGGCAAGCTCCATCCAGTTGTATCCATGTCTCATACCTTAAATTAATGGGTAAATCCTCTAGGTAGTCCTGCAGATTATTGTTAAGAAACTCCATAAACAGTTCCGAGTTCAACCTTGGGGGCAGGAAATGTGGACAACAAACATTACCGTCAATAACGCACAACCAAACATTTACGGAAATTTCATTTTGAAATGATCTTGGCCGAATTTCTCGAGGATTCTGAGTGCCCAATGTGTTACCCCACGTCTGGTAAGAGAAGACTCGTCCGTCCAAAAAATCTTATGTAAAAAGTCAGGATTTTCTTCCGTCGAATTTAAAAGCCCCTGGCAAAATCTTATTCTTTTTTCAGCAAATCCTGAATAGGTGATATGCATGTCTGTGGTCATCGTGTAGTGTTCGTAATATTTTAGACTTAAGAATGTGAAGGTGCTGAGCTGCCTTCCGAGAGCTCAGCCTCGGATTTTTATCAAAAGTACCGTAGTACACGATTATTCTGAATATTATATCGACGGTTTTTATTCCGTTCGTTATTAACACCAAGACCAAAGTTACGAGAATTCTGATGTGCTCTGATGAAAACGCGATCATCTGGAACTCTTTTATTTGGATAGAATCTATGATATTCCAGAACTGCCGCTTCTGCATTTCCATCACAAAATCCGTAGCAAAAATGAATATCTGCGTATTAGTTGTGAGAAAAAAGCATTTTTCAGATTAATACTTACACAACACTCTAATAACAATGTTAACAATGACTCGAAATTAAATTACCTGACACAAACAACTGTCATTATAAAATGTACAAATACTGACAGTAGTAGTCTTTTTTGTTTCATGGCCTACTACTACAGATTAAAATTTGTTTGAATTCCAGTTGCTTAAAGAATTTTAATTTTTTATTGGCAAGCGATGTATCAAACGAAAAAAGGAAAGAGCCTTTTTCTGTTGTAAATTGAACAAGGATTCTAGAAATAGTTTCTGTTCTGTAAAAATATGTATCTAGATTACCTATTCAAAGGTTCCAAATTTCAATTAAATATCTAAAGTAGTAGTATATTAATAAATTTGGAACTTTTGATAAAAATTTTGACACCCTGTATCTTTGTAACAAAGCATTTTTCGAATATAGTTTATAATACAAACTGATACTATTTTGTGGTTCTCTGTCTGCCTCTAAATTTTCCGATTTCGAAAGTTGACCGCCCTTTATATCCTGCCATGTTCGTTGCTTTCCATCAAAGTTTACAGAATAAATACTTATTGTATATATATTATAATATAAATAAATATATATTATAAATACGTTTGTTCTGTAAACTTTGTTTACCCACCATGCCCTTTTAAGAGTGCTGATGTCTGCTACTGCATGAGTTAGTATCGTATCAGTATTTATAACAATGCATTGTCTAGTACATTTTCCATTTCTGTATCCTAGAGAGAATCTTGAATGCTAAACTGGTGACTGACGAAAATAGGAATATTTTCGAAACAAGATTGACTCATTTCATGTTACCTTTAGAAATAATAAATACTCTCCTCACGTTCGTCTTTATGTTGAAAATTTCTATCAATATTATATTTTTCCATATCTTTTATATGTGAAGTTGAATGAAGAAATGTTAGTTCTTCACGACTGCGTGCTCTACAGATACCAATAATCAATACTATCTAAAATAAGAAACAATTTCAATATTTGGAGATAATTTGTAAAACTTTTTAAAAAATATATGGCAATATTTTTATACTTGCGGTTACTAAAGGAGGGCTCTTTATGATCAACATTTTTAAAAATAATAATCATTTTCGAATTTTGGATAATCGTACGCGGGTCCAAGTTCCCAATATTTTTGTGACATATCTAAATTTTAGTCGTTCATTGAAATTTAAAAATTTTATTTTCGTAATAACCATAATGTTTCTGAAAGTAAAAATGTAAGAGATGTTTTTGATAATTACGAATCAAAATATGTTATTTATTTCAATGTAGAAAGTTAACGACTCTACATAACCCATATCTGTTATGTAAATATGCCCTTAACATTATTACCGCTTTTTTTATTAAAAAATGTTTATTTTTTGCGAGAACAAGGTAAATTCGTAAAAAAGGTATACCTACCTACACATACTTATTATTTGCCTAGGCCTAAGGCATTAAAATTTTGCATACCTACTAAATTTTTATCAACATTGTGTCATATCTCATACAGCAAGAAGATTTTATTAGAGAAAAGACGATTTTCTCATTTCCAAGGTTTACTCAATTTACAGATTTGAAATCATAGCACATCTTTTTCCACAAACAAGTAGAGCTGAATCCTAGGAGACCATATTTCGTTGGTAACTTTTTTGTTTTTTGTTAGGCGTCTATCGAGGAACACTCTGTATACAAAATCTATATTTTCAAAAACTATATTCCTTATAAATAGCTCAATTCAGCTTCAATTAAATGAAAATACTGAGTCAAATATTTATACAGGATGTCTGGAAACTAAACCGACAAACGAAGACAGCAAATTCTGGAGATTTTATATAGATTTGATATAAATTCTTATCTTATTCTTAAGTCTTATCCAAAAATTCTTCCTAAGGGAAATAGGGTTTTGTAAAGATGGCCCTTTGACATTGTTTTTTTTTAAATTGTTCAAATCGTTGTTTATTAAGAAGGATATACTTAGGTTATGTGTTAATTATAACCATAGGCGTCACGTTTGGGAGGGTAAATTTATTTCATCTTTGATTTTTTGGTATTTTGATATTAAAATCGAAAATTTCAAAGTATTCGAGAGTAAGTGGTACACTAGCCACTCATGCTATGTGAGAAAAATTTATTTGAAATTACAAAATTACAAATTCTTTGCTAATATTTATAGCTGGCTTTGGAAATCAGATAAAGTAAGACTCTATAAAAAAATCTTGAAATTTTGTATTACCTAAGTAATATCATAGAAAAAGTATAATAAAAGGACTATTAACAAAAACAAACTTTAATTTAATAAAATATGCTCTATATGGTGGCCATTATTTTCAATGCATAAAGTGATTCGTTTCTCTAATGTTCTAATCTAATCTTTAAAAAAACACTACCTTTCTAAGGAAGCATTTTTGGATTAGACGATTTTTGTCAAATCGATATGAAATAATCCCTAGAACTTGCTGTCTCCGTTTGTCTGTAATTTTCAGACACCCTGTATATCCAGTGCAGTAAATAATTATTTAAAAAATATTTTTCAATTTGGACAAGACAAATCATTCAACATTAGTAACACATTTCAATGTCCTATAGAATTTTTGTCTTTTAGAAATTTACATTTTATACTAAATCTGCCATGCTGTTGTGTTATACACAAATAACATATACATGGAGTTATTTTTACGATCTGTATTAGGCAAAATTATGACTTTTAGAATCATATAACTTTATTCGAAAAATTTCGAGCATGAGAAAATCGGTATTAATGAAACAAAGTTTAAGAATGTTTCTATAAAATAATAATTTTAATTTAAATAGATTTAACTGCTTAATAAGGATGTTTAGATATACTTAGAGTAAGTTTCTCTAACATTGGAAAGAATTTCAGTAGACAGTTCTGCGCTTGTACATCAATAGTAACGTGCTTTCTCTGAGTTGAAATTATAATCATAGTAATGCGATTTCCCAGTAGCAGAGGTATGTAAATTAGAGTTGGCTAGTGCTTTACACTGTCAGAATGATGCGAAAAAAGCGGATACTAGTTAATCGTATTGTTTGTAATTATTTAACATATTAGGTATTTCTTTCATTAATTTTTTCAGTATAGCAGAAATATTCAGTGAAATTTAAAAATATCGGTTCTTTGTTACATACTTAATTTAATTAAAATAATAATATACAGGATATCGGGAATATAAGTGCCGATACTAAAGGAGGTTGTATATCTAATCAGAAGCAACAAAACATAAACAAAATGTTTAGTTTTTGTACAAATACATTTCAAATAAAAATATAACTACTGCAATAAAACACAAAACTGTTACGAAATTATAAACCAAGGTTAAAGCTCTTGTAATGTAAAATTGATATCTGTATCAGTAGTAAGTAAGCAATAAAAATTTCCCAGAAAATCCTTAAAACTGTAACACACGACAACGTTGTAATTTATCACCTGCTATTAATCTAAAAGTATTATTAGTCATAGCACAGTCTATTATACAGTCCGGCGTCTTCACGGCGGTTCCTTTGATGTCGAGGTCCCAGATTTCGTTTTTTTAGACGACCAAAAGACGACTGCGCATTTAGCCGCGCACATTCGTGCGCTCAAAGGGCACGGTGTTTTATCAAGAAATAGAATTTCTCCCACTTCGTCGTGTACATATGAATTTCATGTTAATTTATAACGAATCTGAGCAAGCAACATAAGTCATTTTGATCACTTGTAACTATTCCACATTTTATTCTGCATTGTGAAAAGGAAAACTATTCACAGTAAGTATGTTTATATGTATTTGTATTTATATATTATGTACAAACACCTGGCAATCCCGACATGGTATGTGAGCGACGTTGTCACATAATCAAGACATGATTGCTGTCATAATTCTGTTACATTAGTCAGAGAAAAATAATTAAGTAAAACATGTTTTGTTTGGTATAATTCACTTAAATAAAGGCCTCATACTTCGGATACTCTGTATATTTTTATATTATTTAACTAAAATTTAGCTATTATTTGATTCATAGTGATTTTTCGGATTGTTATGCCGTGACCTTAGTAACAAAATTAAAGTGCATATCCCTAGCATTAGCTGGGATTCTTTGACCTGCCCTTGTTGTTCTAGAGCTAGGCTCTATGGGGACAGACCCGCTATCGGTATCTCTGGGCCCGTCTATATATTGATTTCGGCTCCTGTTGTTGGTATTACGACTATTACGGTCGGAATAGTTCCTTGGATAATGATGGTCTTCCGGGACGGCCCGTAGCCGCCTTTGTAACTGGTCGCATCCCATGTTTCCAAACATTTCGCCTAGACTAATGGCAAGCATACTTTTTGTAATAAGGTAGGTTTAAGATTTAAAAACGGAAATGGTAACATTATAGGAAAAAATATTAAGCGTATATTTACATAATAATGTGGCGCCTTCTATATCTATACTCTCTACATTGAAATATATATTTTGATTTGTTGCATCCAAAGACTTCTATTCTATACATTCAAACAAAATGATTATTACGAAAAATAAATTTTTAAATTCCAACAAACGACCAAATTTTAGATTACCACAAAGATATAGTTAAAAAATAGTAGAAACCAGTAGATCCAATAATAACTATGGGTGTGGTAACGCTGGGGGTTACTACCCCAGGATGGCTTAAATAAATTTTATGAAGGGCCCCTATTAAAATAGGTCGTACAATGTACCCACAATTTTTTTGCACATTATTTGGGATCACCCCGTAGAACGAAATTTAAATAACCTTTGATTATCCTTCTGTTTACATAAAATTTCTACCAATATACAGGGTGAGTCAATCATAATGTCATTAATTTTAAGAGGTGATAGGGAATAATGAGTATAATACGAATACGCGATTAAAAAAAAAATCTAAATGCATATTTACGCCGAAAATAAATATTTTCAAATCATTATGTAAACTCCCTTTTCAGACTGTCACTGACCCCTCACAGCCTTGGTCGTTTACAGCTCACAGTTCATCTCGATGTCGACCTGATGCTACGTTGCCAAATTGAAATATTTTCCTAGTACTGACTATTTTAGAATCTCATATTTTTTCTTGCTCAGTTCAGTCAATAATAATTTAAAATGTCCAATGAAATCAAATAATAATAATCAAATAATTCTATTCAAAACTGTAAGTAACGCATTGCATTTAAGTTTTCCGGTAGAAAATACGGTCCAATTAAACGATCCCCGTACACTCCTATACCGCCCATACGTGACAACAAATCGCCTCTGAAAGCTAAACCGACGACTAGCGAGTGGATTTTTGTCCGACCAAATGTGGCTGTTATGACTGCAAAGAAATTAGCTTGGTCGCAGTTTAAAAAATATTTTACATTGAAATTACAAAACTCCAACGTAGTATCTAATGATAAACCGAGTAACAAACCATTTATGTACATTATAAAAAAACATATACCCAATGGGTAAATTATTAAGAGAAGATGAAAAGTGTTTCGTGTTTAAATACTAAGTAATAAAAAGCCTTCGTGTTGTCGGCAAAAAAACTGTCCAAAACCGAAACGGCACGCCTCTGATCTGATGCTCATAAAAGTTATCGAATCTTGACCTACCGTATTATTAGGTCAATAACCTAATTACCTAGTTTTTGTACTATTATTTAACGACAAGGAGTAAAGCTAACTTTTTTTATCTAGATACATGAATGAATTTTCCTTAAATATTAATAATTAATAAAAACAAATTTAGATAATGAATAATGAGCCTATTTCTTTCGCACCAGTTGTAAAATTGTTGGAAGAACTATATTTACTTGATTTTGCAATTCACTAAAATTGTTACCTACAATGCCAATAGTAGTATCGTCGGCAAACATCACCAGTGTTATGTTATCGGTTATATGTTGTTTTAGATCATTTACGAAAAGTAAAAATAGAAGTGGAGAGATGACACTTCCTTGCGGAACTCCAATATTTAATTTATATTGTTTTGACTGAGTACCAGCTAGCTTAACACTGAGTGCTCTATTAGATAAGAATGAACTAATCCATTTATCTAATGGCTCTCTAATCCCCAAACTATCTAATTTTTGTTTTAAAAAATTTCCCTTGACAATCAAAAGCCCTTGTTAAATCGAAAAGTAGCGTAACTACAATTTTATCTTCATCAAGCTGCTTGTAAACTTCGGTAAGGAGTGAATATACTGCAGTATTAGTTGAGTGGTTTGAACAAAAGTCATGCTGGCTCGCTGATAACAAATTACAACTGTTTACAAAATTAAGAATTCTATCATTAATGATTTTTTCAAATAATTTAGAAAAGCTGGATAAAAGTGTTATTGGCCTGTAATTATCAATGATGGTAGTATCTCCTTTTTTATGCAATGGTATAACTGTTGCCAACTTCAAGGCATTTGGAAAAGTACCTGATTTTACTGATAAATTAAATATGTAACAAAGAATTACAATTGAAAACGTTTGCCTTAAGTTTGCCGTGAGTGCCTTAATTTTGTCACATAATAAGTTGTACTAAACAAAACATATTTGACTTAACAATGTTTTCTCTCTGACAAACGGTTACAAAATTATGACAGCAAACAGGTCTTGAATATGTGACAACGTCGCTCGCATACTATTTTAGAATTGTTATGTTTCATACATAATAATTACAAATAGGTACACCTATACATATGTACTTACTGTGAATAGTTTTCTTAGAACTCTTTTCACAATACAGAATAATAGTTACAAGTGTTTAAAATGACTTATGTTTCTTGCAAGAAGCGTTTACCGTACAAAGGTCTCGTAGCCAGAGTTTTGCCTAGATTCGCCGTAAATTAACATGCAATAGTTATGTAAATTGTTCCATTTTTGTTTATGTACACTCACAAGCATATAAGAAAAACGAGACAAAAATGAATCACACTAGCTGTATGCGCAATTATGACTAAAATGACTTTTAGGTTATCACCAGCAGCCTGACACTGCAATGTTGCCGAACGCTACAGTACGTTATAGTTTTAACGAATTCATATTCCGGACACCCTGTATGTTTTGTTTACGCTTCTGCGTTATTTGTGAGTACATTCCTCAATTCAATTTAGACATTCATTCATTCATAATAATTGTATCTGAAAGTATTATAAAATATAAAACAATTATAATAATAAATATCCCTTCTAGAAATACCACTAAACATTCAAATATACTCGTATTTATTTGAATGTGATTTATAATTTAGGCCAATTTCCTGCCTAGCACAAATTTATTTACCCACGTTGCATGCTTGACCTACTTGACCAGCCCGTTCCGTTACAATCTTGTTACTCACCGGTGATGCGACATCGTAAGTGAAATTGGATATTTTCGGATGATACCGCTGACGTACGTATGTTACCATACAATGCCTGCGTCGTACAAGCGACAATGCCGAGATGAAATGGATTTCTCAGAAAAAGAAAGAGAAAACAGTTCGCATCCGGATGGATTAAGAGATATCGGTCGTTGGCATTTCAACTTAAGTTTAGCCATCAAACTGAGGTTTATTATCGTCTTGAGGCTGTAAGAAAAACAGAGATATCATCGAATTAATTAGCAACATGATTACGCCGCCCTCACGCTGATGCTAACATCCAGAAGCGGTTATTCGAGAGCTCAGTTAGGAGATTATTTCAAATTTCTTTTATGTATTCTCTTTATATTGCTCAGGTTTTCATTTCTATTAAGTCTTCGAGAAATCTTCGTTAGTGATGAAGACGAAATGTAATTAAATTTGTTTTGTGCTAGGAGAAAACAAAAATTTGATCAATCAATCATTATTACGTTACGGCTCTAAATCTAGACCTCTAATCTGAGGAGGTTGCCCACAAACTTTAGTCCAATGGCATAGCAGCATTTCTAAGATTTTACCATCCATCAGAACTTTATGACTTACTTCCAGCATTAGCTGAATTATTCTTACTAGGGGAGCACGATGTAGGTACAAGAAGCAACATATTGTATACCTCTAAAATACTTACCAGTTCATCGAATGCATATGCAGCAGTACAATTAGCATTACCTATAATCTACATAAGTATAATATACTAGAAATATGGTACATAATTAAGCAAATATAGTAAAATACCGTATATTTTTACCCTCTGAGCGATAAAACACCATAACAATTATTAACCTCACAAATTTTAGTAGCACGCTTCTGTAAATTTTAATATTTAAAAAGCTTACATATAGAAATTTTATACATCTATATTATACTTGGTTTTAAATTATAGGTTAAAAACTTGGAAACGTATTTAAATGTAAACTTACCCAATAGGTAGTTAGAATTATCATAAACCTGTTCTGTGCTCGGATCAGAAAAGGAAAGTGCACAATTTGAAGCAATAAAAAAATCACAATTTGACGATCATTATTTATTTGCTTAAACAATATTACACAAAAGAAAATATGCAATATGAAATTAGGCATACTAATTATCACAAATAAATAACCAATAACTAATAAATAACTAATACTCCAAATGGCGGTCTGTATGATTTTGTGTCTTCATTTATCTTTAATTAAATAATTTAAAATTACAATGGCAACTGAAATTTTTGGTGACAATACTATGAGTACTTATCTTATTACAACTTTCGGCTCAGAAAGTTCACTTGCTTCTTCTAATATGTTTTAATATTTTTGTGTGGTTTTGAAGAACCTGTGTAATGGTAGTAGTTGATGAAATGGTTATTACAGAGCAATTGCATGATGCAGACTTCCGATTATACAAAAAAATATCTAAAATAATTGATTTAATGTAATAGTTGTATACAGCATGTGACAAGAATTTATACCTGTAGGTTATAATTTTTTTGAAGCTACGTTCATTTCTATACTGAAAATGGTTACTGCAAATTCATTGGTTATCTGGATGAAAACTATCTTTTCAATTACACCTTAGCATCTTCCATTCCACTCTTTTCTTAACTAGGTGCTAAGATCTGTACGTCTGCACTCCCAGAATCATAACACAACATAATTATTTGTTGATATAAAAGTATGTATTAATAAGGTCTTAAATTACAAAAAAACGTAACAGTAACAGATACCAGAACAACAAATATTACGGCATAATACGAAAATAACTCCAATAACACGAAAATAATAACACGGAAAATAATTCTAAAATACAAATCAAAACCGAAGTTTATTAGCAAACAATATCTGACATTTTCAGTTTATATACCAATGACGTCACTCATGAGTTTGTAGGTGGGCGGAGCGAAGGGAATCAGCAGCTTGGGGGTGACACACAGAGCGGTTTTCACAGCTAGCAGCGCTCGATTTATATCATTGACGTTTTCAAAAACTAGGCGGCGATCAGCTATGTGTGTCTTGGTTTATTTAGCACTTTTATTCACACACATTTCAAAACTAGATCATGTAATGATATAAAGCATTTTGAATTCTTCCATGAGGTCAATATTTAGATTTGTAGATCTTATATACAATGCGCGCTAATGACTGGATTATTATCTTTATTATTTTGTCTGTCGCCTCTTTAGATCTCATTAATAGATAAATACTAAAATTATGACAAAAGTCTTATATAATCAGACAGAACTATGAAGTTCTTATGTTTGTATGCTGTATTTGATATTAAATTTAGTTATATTTATATTCATTGGTAAACATATGTATAGATGATTGCACTGACAATAGAAAAAAACCGGCTTAAATTAGACACTCTACTTTTTACATGCATGCATTTATGTTAAAATGTCACATTCCTATTTGACTCGTTGTCACCTCAGGGTAAGGAGATGAAATAATACACCTCTTGTATGTTTACTATCAGAATTTTTTCATACTTAAATATTTTGAAAATAAAACTACTATTGTCACTTCAAAAACTCAACTTGTATCACAATATTCTCCCTGTATTAAGCTAGGTAGGTAATATAAAACAGTGATATTTTTCAGTTTTGTCAATTATTATGGAATACGTTGAAGTAATAAATATTGATGCTAGTTAAATGGCGAAGTTAGAGATTTCAACTTCAGATTCAATATATCCCTTCACTTTATTAGATAATATAAAATTTTATTTATAACCGCTTCGCTTGATGTTCTTTAGTAATAATTTAACTAACAGTAGTAACAGTTATTACATTTGCTAGCTAATTAGCATTTATGGGACTAGATTGCTATTTATAAAATTGAATTCTTTCAATGTTAGAACTATATTTATTTTCTTGCAAAGGTGATACTAAATAAATCCTTGACAAACCACAAAAATGATGTCTTCAATAAAGATATGTACTATTAAAAACTTATTTGAATTCTAGTTGGAACATACGGGCCTAAATACTTAGTTCTACATTTTTAATTTATTCGTAGCAAGTGATAAATATTTAGTATCCATCATTTAATCGGAATCGCTTAGAAATTCAACATTAGTCACCTAGGTCAAATGTAATAGTGTTCACTACAACAACATTTTAACGTTTTCAGTTTCTCTTTTTCCAGCTGCTTGCCAGAAAAGTTTATGTGTTTAGAAAATTGTTAATTATGTGAAATGTTATATATTGTAACTTATATGTATGTGTATTATTGTACACTGAGAAAACTAGATGATCAAGTCAAAGAAAGGACAATGTTAAAAATAGCCGATTTTTGGCTTATCCGGGGGAACGCATAAATCATAAAAAAATCAATTGATTATTGTTAATTAACATTAGAAATGGCCCAGAAATACGTCAGATAGCTGGGGAAATGTCGCTACTACCCCTAAACCTATATAAACTACCCTTAAATAGCTGTAAATGGATAATCATTAATTATTGTTTTAAAATTCGTGTAAAATGAAAAAAATGCTTGAAAATGATTTGAACAGACAGTATGTCAATATAAAAAGTGATAAATGACTGTAAAAGTGCCCATTCAATGGCGAAATAGCGCTAATTGTTCTCACTTTGCGAGCGCGTACTGAAAAAAATAATAATAAATAATGATTATCTATTTTAAGCTATTTAAAGGCAGTTTATATAGATTTAGGGGTGCAATTAATATTTCCCCACTTACTTAATGTACTCTAGTATCAGTTTTTGCATTTTTTGACAGTAATCTATAATTTTTTTCTAGCAGTAAGCGTTCCCTTGAACATTTAAGCATTATCTATTTTTGATGTCGAAGTAAGCTCACCATTAGCTTTTGAAAGTCGTTTTTTTAATTTTTAGGGGTGGAATGGACATTTTTATAGTTATTTATCACTTTTTATATTGACATACTGTCTGTTCAAATCATTTTCAAGCATTTTTTTCATTTTACACGAATTTTATAACAATAATTAATGATTATCCATTTAAAGCTATTTAAGGGTAGTTTATATAAGTTTAGGGGTAGTAGCGACCATTTCCCCAGCTATCTGACGTATTTCTGGGCCATTTCTAATGTTAATTAACAATAATCAATTGATTTTTTTATGATTTATGCGTTCCCCCGGATAAGCCAAAAATCGGCTATTTTTAACATTTCGATTCCATTGACTACATTATTTAATACATATATACAACAAAATATATGTTTCACCCAATTGATTATATCTGTTGATTTCTAAATACATCTTTGATTAAGCCAATTATACAAGGTTGTCTTTGATTGGAGTATTTATTCAAACTAACAAAATACGTATTTCGTTCTATTTCAGAAGTCGATCTGGCCATTTTATTTAGTTAAGATAATTCAAATGTTAACATACATAAAAATATATTTTGCTAAAATTAAGATAAATGACACATTAAATTTTTATTAAATTATATTGAGTACTTTAAAAGTTATTCAAGAAAGACCGATTTCCTGCGGCGTCCTTCAGAGATACATATCTCTAAAGAGAGGGCCTGCAACAAAAATTATAGGAACTCGTCATCTTATTTTTTCATGTTCTATCTGCACCCGAGAGGTTTTCACATTTTCTCGGACACTCTGTATATCAAATAACTATATTCATGTGACAAAATATATTTAATTGAATGAACAATTATATTCTATCGGTGTATTTTTCTAAATTTGCTTTATTCAATCAACACATTATGATGTGATGGGTACTTTTGCACACATTCAACTGTTTGTGTTTCAATTTCGAGCATGAACTGAATATTTATTAATTTAAACAAAAAAACGTTCACTTCTTAAACGCTGGGCAAACTGGAACATGCACATCCTTTATCAAAGCGTAAACAATATGTACCTTGAAAGGTGTGGTCAGTGTCAATCAACTGTTTAGCAATACCTACAAATTCATAAATTAGAGTCAATATATTCTTTGCACGATTTAATTAATGCAATGACAGAGCCGTTTTGCATTCAAAATACAATGAAACGGTACACCTCACGAAATATCATGATAGAAGATTGTTAGCAAATACTTATTAACGCAAGAAGTTTCCATCGTTTTGTAAATATTCATTCGGCGCTCGATATTTCCACAGATTATTTCAAGTGTAATTACCCAAACATATTTTCAAATTTCTAATCTGAAAAGGAATTGAAGGAAACAGATCTGACTATAATTTTCTAATATAGTATTTATACAGTGGACTATTAAGACCCAAAACAACTTTATAAAGACATTTTTGATGCGCCGATTATAATTAATTTTTTTTTCCTTCAGTCATAACTTCATTAATTTTAACCACGTATTCGGAATACAGAACACAGAATATTGAAAAAAAAATTACTCGATTTTTAAAGAGTAAATGAAAGACTACTCCCAATAGAACGGCGTTCGAGCGTTGGAGCAGGCCGACACCTTGTTGCTTAAGTAAGCTTAATTTTATTTTTAAATTCTCTTATGCGGCATATAAATTGGTAATATTCTGCTGATTTCCTTGAAGCTTCAAATGCTTCTCTAATGTCGGGCTGTAAAGAAAATGATAATCTCCTTGTGTAAGGCAAACACCATTACAAACAATTTCCTGCGCTTAACCAACGAATATCAGTGTGAAGTAATAAGTCTCCATATGTAGGTAGCATTTACTTCTGCAAAAAACTTTTCTGTGAGTCAAAGCGCGATTGTCCCCTCTTATATAATATTAGTTATTTCGACAATGCATTGTATCTCTTGGTCAACAATGTATCACTGGACAGTTAATATTGTTTTATTTTAAGAGTCCTGCTAACCTAATTTCAGTTCCTATCATATAGCTCTAACTGTATTAATACTGGAACATTTATCAAATTCCCCATAGTCTGAAACGACGGTATTTACAATTTCAAAAATATTCGTACTCTTAGCTATACCTTGGCGAGGAATAAGATCATTTTCTCTGCTACCAGGAGTCCTCTTGAATAGTTCGAACAAAAATTACAAGCTGGCTGATGTCGGATAAGTTAGTGCTTTCGTATAGACACAGTAAAAAATATTTACATTTCTCAATTGTGGCGTACAATTTTTTGGATACATATTGATTAATGTGGTCTACACGTCTTGCTTTGTTTCATTAGGCATGTTCGGATTCAAACAGCGGTTTAAAATGAAATGGTCGACTATATTTTATAGTCCTAGAACCATTCACTACTGCAACTCGAACATTATTTTGCCATGTTGACTGCAGAATTCTTAATGAGCACTCCATCACTAAAACGTTTATTCTCTTTGACAATTTCAAGCGCTAATTCGTAAGAATTTGTAATATTGCATTTGTCAGACTTTTTGAAAAATTTTTTCGTTGTTTTAGTTTTTTATTATAATCAATAATGACAGTATTCCTAGACCCGACTGTATACTGCTGCAACTTTTTCTTGTGTAACGTAGTGAAATGTCGTTTCATATTATTATATTCTTTAGGAATTGATAGTACTTGCATACAAACAATGTACTGAAGTTTATTATTTTTGTTTGCGATTAAATAGTATGACTTCCAATGGTCATCGATGTTTGTTCGTTATTTTTATTTTCTGCGAATACATTTAAAACCTCAACTGCTAACAATTAACTTCGCGGACCGTATTTAATGTTTTTCTCTCAATGAGTCTCTATTACACACTATTAACTATTAACTCTGTTTATGCTCCCTGGCGTACGGCCACTCGAATGTTCGAGAGTGGTTCAGCGAGGTCTCCAATGTGTTCTATCCAGCGTCAGTGGCGCTACATGCATAGTCTATGTGTGTATGTATATATTATTTTACTTCATCATTCCATCGTTGGTTGTAGGATTGACTCGCTTCTGTATATTTTCGTTTTAAAGCATTTTTTTCGACCCACAGACTACATGTTGGACAGTCCTGATATGTACTACATTTTTGGGAATTAATTCATACATCCACCTTTTTTATATGAGATTTGCAATATTATTGAAGTACCAATTACAAATAATCGAATATTTTCCAATTCAATTCACAGGAAGGTTACTGGGTCTTCAAACTTGCTACAAAGTTATAAATTTATCAATTACTAGCTTTTGACAGGTGTAAATAATTGTACTACAATGAAATACTTTAAAGGAAGTGACTAGTGTTCCGGCACAGTGAGTTACTTGAAAATAAATTTATTGTTGCTGCTGAACAGCGGATTTAGCTGGTTAAAAATCTAGGTATAGTTTTGTAGTGGAATAATATAGATATAACTTCATTTTTACCTTATGTTCAGCACACTTTATCAATTTACTTGAAATAAACTTGTGATTGTTAACAACGAACGTTTAATTAATAAGAGGTGGCATTTATTTTCAGTCTAGAATTATGTCCTGAATTTTTTGCTCATTATTTCCAGACACCCTATATATCAAATATTAAAACGTATGATTGATTCTTATATCTCAGAGATCATGACATATTTAAGGGCGCCGTACTCTTGAAATAGTGTTTTCTACAAATACAAATAATGTCATTTAAGAACTGAACAATGTAGAGCTTAGCAAGTAAAAGGAATGTTATCTTATGCTACCTGCGAGTATTCAAAGATACTGTAGTAAAACGAATATATAAGGACAGATAGCGGTCTAGCCAACAATTTTTTAGGTTTCAAAATACATATTTTTTCAATTTAACTGTAGACGTATTGTTATAACAAGCTTACATAGTTCTGCATATAAGATGGTTCACTTTTGTTTATAAGTACCTATGTGAAAATAATTGTTAAACTGTGGGGTTAGAATAACAAAATAATGTGTGTCTTTCAAACGTTTTTAAAAGTTGTTATTTTATTTGAGAAGAATTATAAACAAAACATCAACTATTTTTTTCAAATTTTTTTGTTCTACGTGATTTCTGTACCTAAAACGCCACAAATTTGATCATTTTACGGCGTGAAATACGACGATCTTAAAACAGTATTACCAGCATATTCAGTAATTTTAATACATGCAAAGGTACCATCCCAAAGCCATCTGTTGCATTGCAGTTACAGACGTAGACATTTGGTTGTAATTAGCATTCAACTAACTAGTCAGAAACACAAGTTAAATAAATCATTTCACAAAAATTACTAGCATTCATAAATATTACTGTGTGCTGTAAATGATTAACGACTATTATTTTCTGCCATTTGCTATTTACAGTAAGCGTAACGTAGAAAGGAACAACGATGGAGACGTGGAGGCTATTATTAAACTTTGCTATTATTTTGAATTTGTTACTCTTTATTTATCTACGTATAAATAAAGCAATCTGATTTACTTCTTCTTTTGCTTTACAATTATTGAAGCCCCGAAAAGATCAATATACTTGCGGCAAGAATTCAGACGTCTCGCATGGCTGACGTTACGCAATTGTTTTTATTGTCAACGTAATTTTCGATATTTGGTCGCGTTCAAAACAATCATTTTTTGCAATTTAGTGCAATATACATGATGTCCGGAAATTATGCGTCAAGGCTTCAGGAGCTGATACCTCACAAAAAATTAGGGTAACAAAGTCCTATAACAATTTTTCGAAAACTCAATTTAACGGAGATACAGGCGGGTGTTAAAGTTAAAATTTTATTTTCGATATTTGTAAATAACTTCCTAAGAAATCCAAATATTTACATAAAATTTATAAATCGGGGGTTTTTGCGGACGAGAAATTCAAATATGTTTCTAATTTTGACGTCACTAATAGAGGGCGCCATTTGTGGCACATCATGTTTCTTTTAAATAAACTTGCTGAACTCGGTAGGCGTAACCATTTTTGAAATAATCCTATTTGAAATAACTGTTTTGGTTTCAGGTAAAGTGCCTTTTCTGCTGAAAATACAGCAAAATATTACTTGAAAAAGTTGTTCAGAATCGTAAATTATGGAGACTTGCAAAATTTCAAGAAGATCGGCGAGGTTTGATTAAACTATTTTTCAACAAAGCACAAAGATTTTCTGTAAATATTTGGATATCTTAAGAAGTTATTTGCAAATATCGAAAATAAAATTTTAACTTTAACACCCTGTATCTCCGTTAATTTGAGTTTTCGAAAAATTGTTATAGGACTTAGTGACCTTAATTTCTTGTGAGGATTCACCTCCTGAAGTCTTGACGCATAGTTTCCGGACACCCTGTATAATGCAACCTTTTAGTGTAGTATATCGTTTTATTACTCTCAGTTGCAGTTTTTTTAAATATTTTGATGAAACTATAATGAATTATTCATTTGTTCGTATGAAGTAGTCGTCTGAATTCTTACCTCGAGTATATCAAAGAACCTCGCTATATATTTTATACTGATTTTACTATAATCAATGAAAACCATGAAATTTTGAATCACATTTGAATTAATACACACCTTGACAAACGATTTAGCAGATGGATCTGTTAATCGAAATATAATCTACAGCGTGTTTCACTTCTCATCTTCACACCCCTGTAAAATTGCAATGGATAGTGCGATTTCGAAGATTATTTTTTTCTAACTAAAGATCCTTCAGACTCTATTTGAATTATTGTTATTGAAAGTTTAGTTGCAATATTTAAGTTTATATAAGGTTTATTTGTTGTTGTCAAATTATTTAAACAAATAAGATGGTAAGCATAAGTAAATCAATTTCATTATATTGTTTTCAATAATATTGAAAAACAAAAATGGTTTTTGGAACTTTTGCGTTTACACTTTTCATATAATTTGTTGTTTTTCTTTTATGTCCAATGTCTTCTGGACGTTTATTCTAAACATATATTTTTTAATTCTTGTACTACTTTTCAACATAATTTAAGAAAATTTGGTATATTTAGGTTTAAAACGTTGAACAAGGCAACGTTGCCAGATTTTCTATAAAAGAACACTATTATAAATTTCCAAAAATGGCTCAAAAAAAACACAGGAGACCGTAGTTGTACAACTTCACCTGAAAGGGTTAAAACACTTACAAAAAAATAATCAAAATTGCACTACCCCCTACAATTTTACTGGGATGTGAAGGTAAGACGTTGAAAATACTGTGAATATGTATTTATTTAGGTATTTTTAATGAACTAAACAATTCTTACAACTGAGTGGTAAATATATGTTATTAGAGGCAAATTATATTTTTCCAGTAATGATGAAGGCACCAATAGAGGTTCCAATTTATTTTATACATGATCGGACGTTAAAATGTATTTTATAGTAAAATTTTTCAGTTGTAGCCATAGAAATGCACTAAATGTTCACTCTTTTTTAACTAATGATGTGTACCTATCTACCTACTCTGTTTTTATTGAAAGAACATATTATTTTGTGTACCACATTTTATGAAAAACTATATTAATGTAATTATGAATTACTTATAAAAATGTATTTATAAAAAATGTGAAAATGGACCAAATTTGTCCTGTTGACTTTCTACTTATTCTGCGGAACTACTTTTTGTAACTTCTGTAACACTAGTATATTTGAAAAAATCCAAAGCACTTACTAGTTAAAGGCATATTAGTGCCAATATTGTTGGACACTTAATTTTCTATATAGCCTTCAGAAATAGTGGTTGATTTCCAACCACTCTGTCCCTATACCTGCTTCAGCGTCGGCTAATAAAGTAGCCGAAGAACACCGAAAACAATGCCTGGTATATTTCGATAGGTTTGGTAAAGTTTGCTATTTTGTGCGGAATATGGTCCAATATATTTTCTCCCAGCCACTTGCTTGGAACATTTATTACTGTTATAATATACAAAAAATGTCAATACTCAGGTTGATCCGGTTGACGAAGTGACGCATATCTTCTGTACATATCAAAATATCTCGGTGACAAATAGCTATTTGTATAACAAAGGATCAAAGTGCAAAATTTCCTCCCACGGATAGCTAGTAGTGTATACGGCTCCCATATCCATGGGACTTAGCTCTTAGTGTAACACATATGATTTTTTCTACGACCATTCACAGTGTTTTACATTGGTTTTACATATATTTTATTATATGTTCTTATGCATGACAATCAAATAACCAAATATGTCAAAATGTCATAATAGGTATTTAGATAAGTAAATATTGTTAAAAATCAAAGTACATGGAACGTTGCTAAGGTTGCCTTTGGTTTACAAAATAAACAAACTTCCTAAGAGTTTATAATAATGTATTCCGAATGTGAAGATGAAGTTCCTCAAGGTATTCTGGAAGAAACAAATGTGCAAAAATGACAATTAACTGACAATTCAGCCTGTTGTCATAAGTGCATTTTTCCTTTTTCAGGTCGTGCTTATATTTGGAATTGCTGGGGCATGTCGTAGCGATGAATTAGTTAATATGGTACTTGAGGATATCAGTGATAAAGGCGATATTTTGGTGGTGCAAATACCTGACTCAAAATCTAATATCAAAAGGAGATTTACAATAACAAATGAGATTGTAAGCGGGGTATCTGTCTTGGATATATATAGAAAATGTCTCCTAAACATGTCATGTCATTCTAGATTTTTTGTAACTTATGCTAAAGGGAAATGTACAAACCATAATAGCAATATTTTTAAATTTGCTTAATTCGAAAGGCTATATTCGACACAGTTTTCGCCGTACTTCAGCTATGGTATTAGTCAATGCTGGAAGTGATATTCTCACTATTAAAAGAGATGGGGGATGGCGAACAAACGCAGTAGCGGAAGGGTACCTACTTAGATGATTGTATTTCTAAAAAATGTGAGGTTAGCCACCCAAATAATTACCGAAGAAAGTACTACTTCAAGTACCAAATGTTAATATAAACCTCAATTTAAACTGTTTTTAATTATACGCGTTATATGGTTTTACAGTGGATCAGTTTCCAGTGCCGTGCGGAAGTGTATTTTTAAATCATTTTTGATTGCTATTTTTGATTTTATTTTTACAAAATCGTATTTGTCCCCTGTACATTCTAAGATTTTTTTAGATAAGTTCTGAATCACCCTGTATGTCATTTAAGTAAATATTTAGAAATAAACAACAGTACATGCAGAAATAAAGATCCTTCATGTAGATATATTCATAGTGTGGTTTTCTGGGATACGTAGGTAATATAAAAAATGGTAATCGATGATATATTACAAGTGTTTTTTGCAGCACATCTAGCAGCTGTTTTACTAAACAAAAGAAGAATTACCTATCTATATATCTAGTAAGTAACGTTACGATGATCTGTGCATAAGTTTATTAACAATCACACAATTGACCTAAAAACATAAAAGGCATACCTACCTATCATTTGAAGCCTTGTTTCGTATTTTGAAATGCATTTTAAATGTTGCAAAATAATCACAGGAATACGTTGGTTGCGTAAAAAATGTTAAATGTAATGTACTTTAATGTCAACAATAATATTTATTTTCGATTAAATCAGCCGAAAGCATGACCCATCAAAGAATTACATGTGTACCAACTTTTTGTTTCACAACTTGCTCAGAGAAGCATAGATAATTTGGTGCCTAATTATTGTTAACAATAGGGTAAAATTCAGCAGAACGCCTGCTTGTCATTTATGTCATATTTGTAAAGGATTTAGGACATATGTTTCGCCACTAAAGATGGTATGTTAAAATTACCTAGGTACTTACCTTATGAATGTTTTATAAATTCTTCTTTTCTTAAAATAAATGGGCATTTTATTTAACTGCATATGGATTGTGTATTTTGTCGTTAATGGGCTATCCTAATGGACCTGTAATGAGTGAAAATGTAATTTTGACAATTTGGAACAAAAAACAAATGCGGTTAACCAGATTAACTGTTACCTATTAGGTATAAAAAACGACAGATCTAAGTCATCTCGAATGATAGTTGTCATAAGCATAATCTTTGCATGTATTTTTCTGCATAAATTAATGCAATCTGTACTTTGGACTCAATTTACTTGAAATATGGTTGATTTTAGAGCTGTGTAACAAGAGCATCTTTTTTATTCAGAATTGGTCACTGATTAAGGAGAGTCAATTCACGTCACGTAGGATATGCAAGAGTTATGAAGACAAAATCAAAAGGAGTAGTAGACCTAGACCACCACTGGTGTCAGATTAAAACCAACACCATGTAATTTTAATGACCTTTAATTGATGTACATGTCACCCAAAAATTACCAAAATCTACGAAACGGTTTTTAAGTTATTGCGGAAAATGGTTAATTTTTGTTTTCAAAATAACACTCTGTAACTCGCTGGGCGTGCATCAGAGATTTTTTTTATAAGAATTTTATTCTCAATTTGATCTGGTATACCCCCTGCAAAATGTTGGGACACCCTGTATGGAGGCATAATGGCTCACCCTGTATATATTAAACATTCACATTGTACCAAAAACGTGTGCACTATGAACCAACGGTGTTTTTGTATAAACAAGTACTGTAATATTGCGCAAATATATAGCTAGGCATTGTTGTAAAAGCATGTGTAAGACATGAGCTCCAAATAACACCGGCTTTTACAGATGTCAGTATATTTACGGTTACTCGACATAGGTGCGTCTAGAAATATGTAAATTTGTTTTGGCGTGATTAATAAACATTAAGAATCTAGGAAACATGATAATATGTTTTACTATGTAGCCAAAACAGCTTACACTTGAACAAGACTTGGTTTGAGGCGGCAGAATACATCAAAAGATTAAATTCCTTACACATTGAGGGCATACCTACGAGAAAGTAATGCACTGCGAAGAATTCTTGGTGCCAGTTTTTTAATCGTAGATATTCGTTTGTAGCGACTGTAGAACTAGTGTGCCTTAAATCAAAAGTTAATAGTATAAACAACAAATTTAGAAAAGCACACTAACCAATATAAGCGAGTAACTTAAAGGCTATATCAGCAAAAGTGCTTTTCTTACAACATTTGTTGTACTATTTTTTCGTGTTTTGTGTTAGTAGGTAATTATAAACAAAAAGTGAGTAAAATTTAAAAAAGTTGGTACTTGTGTAGGATTTTCTTAATCTAGTAACCTCACACTGCTTTATTTATATAATAACCATAAACAAGGGAACTATAGTTCTGTAGTTTCCTTGTCTGTGATAATACCAGTTAAGTTTCATTTTTGTGAGTTGTATTGATTCTAAGTTATATATTAATTATAAAAATGAGTTGCTACAGAAAACAATTTAGAAAATTGTTCTGAAGACATTTTAAACGCCGCTCGAGGGACATCATCGAGCTTATTTCCTTTAAAATCCATGGAACAATACGATAAGGTATATGAAATATTTTGTAAGTGGAGGATAACAAAAAACGCACTAAGAACTGATGAAAGTGTAATACTAGCATATTTTTTTGAGAAGGTAAACTATTTTTTATATATATTTTTGTGTTTTTTATACAATATATTTCGTTATTTTAGGCAAAATCTCTTAGGGTATCCAGTTTATTGTCTGCATATTGGAAAGTACTATACAAATAAACGAAAATATGGATATATCATAAAATAAAAAGTTACTTACCTTTTTAAAACATCATGACACATACGTGCATTCAAGTTTTGACTATGTAAAACGCTACTATGTTTTTAAAAGAAGCTTCAGATGATAAGTTCTTAACTATTTGCTTTACATGACAACTTGTAGAATTGTGCAGTAGAAAATGTTGGTTTGGTTAACTTTACATGATATCAAAACCAAAAAGAAACGTGTATTTACCGTAGGATTAGAGTGCAACGGATATGAAATTTGTCATAAATATTTACGATTGAGACCCAAACAAGTAAACCACAATAGAATTTTTATTTACTATAGTCACGATAAGTGTACAATACAACCAATTGTTATCAACAGTTTTGTAAACATTCCCCAAAGAGTTGCAAATACTTCAAACTCCTAGATGCATCCAGTTACACTGACCATTGCTTAATTGCAAATGTCAAAAAGTTTATTTCATCAGCATGCACTAGTGGCACCTCGAGATCATTCAGGAATGCAGATAGAGAATCATGATAGTTTTCAGGAAGAATAAGTAAAGTTGAATAAATATCGTGTGGTTAACTTTCCAAATTTGAATGATTTCATATATATATATAACAATGTTTTATATTTAAAGAAACAGTTTTCTGTTAAACTGTTTTTTTATTAACATTGACTTTAGTAAACGATTTTGAATTTAGCAAAATAGCATATTGAGTCAAAATGCATAAATAAAGGTTCGGAAAGCAAAGTTTTACTAAACGAATATAACTGACAGCATTTTGCTAAAACAACTTACGTTGAATAGGTATGTAATTTCTATTACTTCTTCTACTAAAATAACTAGATAACTTATTGCAGTAGGTAACTGACATTCGTTGAGGCCTACTTATTAACAGTTAAAAATAATTTACTTATGGCTAGAAGGCTTGAATCTGCAAGTAAAAATTTTATATCCATTTTTCTTATACATTAACATATTATTCAGTGACACAACACAACATGCCAATTTTATCGTTTATGAAATAGTTATATCCATGGCAAAATTATCATTCCAAATATGACAAAAACTGCCAAAACAGGAGAAATGTTTCCGTAGAATCCAAACATGCAATAATAACCAGGGTATCCCTTTTAAAACAATGAGTTAGTGTTGACCTCCGATATAACTGGTGCTACACTACTTTGCCATATTGCCAAATTTTTCAGATTAGTATTTTTTTGTGGGACATTCTGTATCTACAGGGAAACTAAACAGAAAAGAGAAGACAGCAAATTCTAGGCTTGACGTCATATTGACTTTTTAACGTAAATCGTCTTATCCAAAAATGCTTCGTAAATAAAAAATTTTGGAAACCACAAAAACCCATCTCATTCTGTCTGCTCAAATACAGAGAAAAAAAACCGAAAATAGATAAATTTTTTGTTCCTTTGGATGGAAACACAGGACAAGATCATCAAATTAAATATAAGGCCTTTAGCAACCTTGTTTTTATTATGACAGCTAACGTAACCTTTCTGGTATCTATTTGATGCAAATATTTTGCTGGAAATAGTCATTATTTGCTATTTGATAAAATATATTTTCCTTGGTGCATATAATTTTACCATCAAAAACCAATAACATCTATACCCAAAAATGTTTTCAAAAGAAAAATTCTAATTTGAATATATGTTTTAGATCTTTAGCAGTCTAGTGGTTTTAGTTTTATATTCTAAATGAATACTACGGTAGAACTCACATATTTTCAGTTTTTTACATTGAAACGTCGATATTTCTCGATGATTAAAGGATATATAGGTTCAATGCTGAAAGCGGATGGTCAGCGGGTAGTACTCAGCGATTATTTGCACTATCTGAATCGGTTTAACTGTACCGTAACACGTGCAGGGAATGCAAAGAATCTGAAACGGGCTGCAATCGTAACGCAACTTACTGATGAACGCAAGCGGAAGTTCTAACACAGCTCTATCTAAACATTTACTTTATTATTACTTCCTGAATATATGAACATGTTTAGTTTTACTCTCTAATAAAGGAATTTTGCATAGTATAATGAAAACACTATATGTATGATAGTTTAGTTATTTACGTCACATGTGTTCATAATTTTAGGTCAATTTTCGATTACTTGGTGGAATGTGGATAAATCCACATTAGCAACATGAGAAAAAATAAAAACAAAAAAATTAAAAAATATTTGCGAGTGTGTTACAAAAATGAATTTTTTTTACAGTTTTAGAAAGGTATTTTAAGCTAATATAAATCAAATCTCCTACAATTTCTATCAATGAAATCATATGTATGTTCTCTAATACCAAACATCTAGGTATGCTAATGAACAATTCCACAGACAAAGCTCTATTCAATAATTATCTAAAGAAAATAATATAATTTACTAACCTTCTAATGAAACACTCTATAAATATCTAACTTTACTTTTTGGCAGTGGTAACACGACAAATTCAGCCACAATAGATGAGATCTGACCTAATTCTGCATTGCTTCTTCAGGTGGTCTCCTTTAAGTTGAATCAAATATCTAACTATAAAAATTATTATAAAAATTAAAATTATTTGAAGTTAAATATCGACAATGACAAAAAGTGACATCCTGTCAATGAATTAAATATGACAATACCTTGAAAAATGTTCACCTTTTATGTAAAAGTTTTTATATAATTTTAGGTATTAATAATATTGTGTGAAACTAACTACTCAGTGGACAAAAGCCCCAACCTGCGTTGAATTACACCCACAATATCTACCCATATATTCCTTATTATTAGCTTTTGTAAATTTTTTTTTACTGTTTTAGAAAGGTATTTTAAGCTAATATAAATCAAATCTCCTACAATTTCTATCAATGAAGTCATATGTATGTTCTCTGAGTAGTTAGTTTCACACAATATTATTAATACCTAAAAATATATAAAAACTTTTACATAAAAGGTGAACATTTTTCAAGTAGGTATTGTCATATTTAATTCATTGACAGGATGTCACTTTTTGTCATTGTCGATATTTAACTTCAAATAATTTTAATTTTTATAATAATTTTTATAGTTAGATATTTGATTCAACTTAAAGGAGACCACCTGAAGAAGCAATCCTAAAAATGCAGAAATAAGTCAGATCTCATCTATTGTGGATGAATTTGTCGTGTTCCCACTGCCAAAAAGTGAAGTTAGATATTTATAGAGTGTTTCATTAGAAGGTTAGTAAATTATATTGTTTTCTTTAGATAATTATTGAATAGAGCTTTGTCTGTGGAATTGTTCATTAGCATACCTAGATGTTTGGTATCAGAGAACATACATATGACTTCATTGATAGAAATTGTAGGAGAGTTGATTTATATTATGATTAAAATACCTTTCTAAAACAGTAAAAAAATGTTACAAAAGCTAATAATAAGGAATATATGGGCAGATATTGTGGGTGTTGGGGCTTTTGTCCACTGAGTAGTTAGTTTCACACAATATTATTAATACCTAAAAATATATAAAAAATGAACTTATTTTATGAAATGTTGCGTAATGTTTTTATTGAGTTCAAAATTTATTTCTGTTTAACATAATTGCCTCCCAACTCAAGATCTGGCAGTTTTTTATTCCAAGACAAAAAAATTCGGTGGGTTAAGTAATGTAATAAATTTATGAAACCAATTTAGTTGCGCTACGAAATTCTATGAGGTAAAATAAGGAGAATAGGATGAATGTGGAATAACTGCAAATGCAAAATTATTAGATGACGTTTTGCCGGTATTTTCTTGAATCCTCTCTCAAATCTCATACTATTCAAAAATACACATGATCAGTTTACTTACTAGCTTTTTCTTGGCGTCGATGGAAAGGCACCATTTTTCATCTCTAGTGACGCCTATAATAATTATCATTGATGTTGTTTCTTGGTCTGGTGATAGGTTAATTTCAAGTAGAAAAACCATCTTATTTTCTACTTGAAATTAACCTATCACCAGACCAAGAAACAACATCAATAATTTATGAAAGGTCACTAGATACAACATAAATAATAATTATCGTCTGAGATGATAATTATCATAAAATCTCTGTACCCGACACAAACTTTTATAAAACGTTGAAAAATAGGTACTATAAGCTGAAGAAAAACAAAAAATCACAAACGTAAACACACATGCTTTCAATTTTGACAACAAATTTTTGGTGGTTGCCTAACTCTCTAAAAGTCAAACGTGCGCTCGCGGTTGCCGGTCGCCAGAGTCGGCGATAAATTGGGGTTTAATATGGTTTAAAAAAAAATCGCTTTATAAATAAGTTTGGAATTTTTTGAAGGATAATTCCGTTAATTTATATTTTTCTCTACTTCCTCTTAAAATATTTGTACTTTGTCACAGTTAACCCAGTATAGAGATAACGTAGGTATACATATAGAGATAAGTGCTCTCAATCTATGGTAGTTCTAGGATGTCGCAGTAAAATATATGAATTTCTAAACTAAATTCTTAATACAAGAAAGATAAATTGTTGTAAGAAATAATTGCAGTTAACTGTATTTTTAAAAATTTTATACGCAAAGGTTAAGGCAACACTGTCTCTTTTGACAGACAGTGATGGAAGGTTTAATAAATTAGGTAGAGTCGCATGATCAAACCCTGGTTAGCAGACTTGAGATGCATTTTAAAAATTCTACATGTTGGCTTAAAATTCTGGTACAATAGATATATAATCAATCTTATTTCTAGAAAATGTTAAAACAACTTATATCTGAAACTTGTAAAAAAAAACGTAACCCGTACATAAATGTTTAATTCATCGGCAAAAAGTAAATGTTATAATAAAACTTTGGTTCATATCATTCATAAAAATAAGTAAAAGTAGAGGCCTTAAATTAGACCCTTATGGAACACCATAAATATGAACTTCTTTAGATTTAATCACAAAAAATTAATATACATTCAACATATTCAAGAACCAATAAAATACTAGCACAAATTTGGTTACCATTTTTATTTTCCAAATTTTTATTGTCATATTCTATAATTTTTCACCGGCTCTAGAAAGGTTGTGTAGATTATAAGATCACTACGAATTCTGCACAAATGAAAGCTTCTCCTGTGTTTTCTATGTTAATTTGTTTTTTTTTCTAAAGATTTATGCGTTTCCTAACAATTCAGTTTCAAATTAAATTTATATACTATACTGAACTAGTAAGTAATAACACAAGTGGTGTAAAAATAATCTAAAACTTTCCTGCGTTTGTAATTTCTAGTTAATTGTGTCACTTTTAACGACAATAAATAAATACAATTTCTTATTCCACATGCCAAGATAATGAATATCCACAAAATTATAAAACAACAGTTGTTTCAAATTTCGTTTAATATATATTTAATGAGATGGCAATTTATAATCGTTGCGTTAAAAACGAGGAAAGTAGCAGTCTGTAACGAAATGATATAATTCTTGTAAAAATTACAAGGTAAATCGATCGGAAATTAATTATAAAATTAAATCAACTTTCCATTTAAACTGAAATTAAACGGCGAAAGTTATACAAACACGATACGGGAAGATGCAGGCTAGATTTTAAAGGCGGCTAACGAGCGTTATTAAATCATACGTGAATGATTGGCTTACATGTGGCTACGCGAAGTTTTTTTCGAAAGTTAAGTAAAATTTACGCGACAGTCCATTATCCAGAAATTCCTACAGAGGGAGTACAATAACTGTACAGTTTCACCTGAAATGTTCATTAACCCTCATCTGCCTAATAATAATAATAATACTGTAACCTCTACATTGACTTAGTCTTGAAATACGTCTCGTAGAAAAACTTTATTGTCACTACTTGATTATATACAACAAATGTACTTCAAACAAATTCACAAATATGTGTGTAAAAATACCATAATGCCACAGTTTGTCCCAAATTATTTAAATTGCCCTATATTTTTGAATGCTTTGGTGCGTTAAAAAAATTCAAAGAAAAAAGGGCTGGAATTCATTTTCAATTATCATTGGGTTCTTTAATATTTCCTACACTTTGGAATACAAAATTTGTCCTATTGTTAAGAAAGAAGACAAAATTCTAATTGAGTTTAGAGGCCGGTAGCAAATTTATCTAATTTTAGTAAATTATTTGAAATACAAATAGGTGGCTTTACATTTTAAATCAATAATTCCTCCAAATTAACATGACTTCACGTCAGATAAATCTACATTAGCATGTGTGAGAAGTCTTATATACTAGATGTCATTTTGGTGTTATATATACGGATCTACCTAAAGAATTTAACATATTTGACCGGGATTTGTTGCTAAAAAAATATTTTTAATTTTACTCACTTTCTGAAGTTCTACCTATCTCACAGAATATTACACGTTCAGTGTCGTTGATCTAAATATGTTAACGTCAGGTATCCCTCAAGGTTCAGTCTTAACACCACTTTTGTTTAATTTATTAATAAATGACATCAATCTGCGTATTAACAGTAATAAGTTATTGTATGTTAATGATTTAAAATTGTTCAGGTATATCAAACACATCGAAGACTGTTTGAAATTGCAATTAGATCTATATCAACGATTAACTCTTTCTGTGACTTCCTACCACTTAACATTATGAAATGACATTTAATAGAGAGACCAATTGTACTCTATAAATTATGCGTACCTACAGTATTGATTCGGTATATTTCACAACATTTGATCAATTTAAGAATTTTGGTGTTTTGTTTGACTCCAGAACATTTGTTTGTTAACCATATTATTGACATCACATCACCAATATAGCTTATAAAGCTCTAGGGTTTATATTCGAAATTATAAACAGTTTTCAGTGAACACTATTAAATTACTTTATTATTCACTGGTTCATTCTAAATTGGAATATTTTTATGTAGTATGAAGTCCAGGATATGACATTCATAAAATCAGCTTAGAAAAGATTCAGAGGCATTTTTTAAATTCCTATCGAAGTTTCAAATTTGATAATATCTATCCATCTCGCGATCTATTAGCTAGGTTTCATTTAGGTGACTTATCTCAAATAAGGCTTTATTTTTGGATTTTATTTTTGTTTAAACTTGTAAACGTATTGATTGTAGGGAATTACTACAGTATTTAAATTTTAATATTTTGGGAAGTAGAATTTGTGCTGCAATCTGTTGTCTATTGAAAACACCTAGAACAAATGCTCTTCAATTTGTTCCAATAAATATTCTGTGTTCGAATTACCACCGTTATCTCTTCGTCATCTT
Source organism: Monochamus alternatus (assembly GCA_037114965.1). NCBI lineage: Eukaryota > Metazoa > Arthropoda > Insecta > Coleoptera > Cerambycidae > Monochamus > Monochamus alternatus. The sequence continues at coordinate 115,844,700 of CM073426.1, forward strand.
GATATTTTCTGTTGCAATGATTAGTATACAAAGATGTATTGTCGATAGAAGCTAAGTTATTTTATTTTTACACTGTACCTAAATTGTATTTATTTTTTAAATAAATAAATATTTTTCAAATCTCTAGTGTTTAAATTTTCCGTAGTTCGATACGGCAGCTATCCATCCGGTTATTCCTACATTCCAGTTGCAATTCTGGTCAACGACCGTAGCAGTTGATGCATTTTCCGTTGAATTTGATTGCATTAGATATCAAAAATGTATCCACTGATCTGAGACAGATGTAGTTATTATAAATCTTTTGCTGATGTATGTACAAATTTCATGAGAATATCAATTTACGTCGAGAATCTTAACCAACTGAATTGTTTAGTATGTTTTAAATGAACAACAATTATATATTTTTTTAATGTACAGAGATTCTTACAAATACAATTTTATACAGCAAATTCAACTGCTTTTGCCGCTATTGTTATTAATTATTAATAGAATTGATTTGTGATTATAATTAGTAAAGTAGTTTGATATATCTGATGTTTAAAACAACATTTTGGGCCCGTCTTACCCAGTTTCTACAAACTAACACAAATGTTTTTGCTTTTTGTCCGTTTTGAACTTCTGTGATTGGTAGCGGCTATGATACGTTTGCGTAAATCGTCAATAGTATCCACTTCGGACCAATATACTTCATTTTTCCCAGAAAAATAAGTTCAAATGATTTGAAGTAAGGAGATCGTGGCGGCCATGGTACCGGTCATCACCGTCCAATCTCTTGGTATTAATGCTTGGACACGCTTATATCCGTACATGGTACGGATACAATTGAGCCTCGGATATGATACGCCACACTATTGCAATAGGCTGTGAATGCCCTGGACTTCCATCTCTTCCACGATTCGGTTGGAAATTTCCCGTATCACACCAGCGTTTGCACTACACTTTCATTTACTGCGCACCGTTGTAAATGTAGCTGCATTTGGGGCATGTTTACCGGGAAATCGTTCTGCTAAAGCATTTTCACTTCACCATAAATGAAAATGATATCCATCAACCGCGAGTTGCTAGGGACGTAAGCTATTTTTGATATTTAAAAAACTAATATAAATACTTGCATCACAAAGAAGTTAATACGATAAATAATCGGATATTTAAAATCGCCGGGCTATAGATTATAGTAACACAGCGATATAAAAATTGAAACTACTAGAACTTCAATAATTTTTTTCTCGGAATCTATAAGTATTTTACAATTTTTTTTTACGATATTGACTTTATTTTTCATGTTCTTCTGTTCCCATTCTTATCTATTTAAAATTTCCTATTTTGTAAAAAATCGTAAATTTTAAAATTGTGCTTTGAATGTTTTTATGATGTATATAAAAACAGTTGAACATTATGTTAAAGAAATCTTTTTATTAACATTCCTATTTAAAAATAAAATTTTTGAAATTGTACTTAAGGATTTGCAGTTAAACAAAAGAGTAGATAAAAAGAAAAAAAATCAGGAACAATTCTAAGACTACTGGAAAGCTACCAAAATTACGGCAAATTCTAACTGCCAAAATTACAAAATTTCAAACTTGACTTGCCACCTCTTTATTATATTCTGCTTGATTTCAAATGTCTGAAGTATCTACAACTTTTTGTTAAAGCTTTACCGATGTGTTAAATTTGCTGCTGTCAAATAAAATCACAGAAAAAAGTAAACAACATTTTTATTCCAACACTTCATGGAATTTTAATTGCATTTTTTATCCAGCCTATTGTGATATTTACCACGGATATTAATGGGAAAGATGACTAGTTGATTTAGATATAGGTCATATTTACCAAATACAATCACTATTTTCTTAAAAACCATAAAAGATTTTGAAAATATATGTATATATTTTTTTCATTTTTATTCTTGGAAGTAATAATAAAATCACAGCAAGAAACTATGCCTAAAAAAATCATACACTTGTTCCGTACCTTCTGAAAGTATACGTTTTACCTGACCCACATACCATCCTCATTTACATCAACAGGTTTATTCTTAATAAGTAATACCATCCATCCGTATACGGCTCTAGACAAGGCCAAGGTTGCTCGAGAGTTTGTTTAATACTCGGTCGAGGTCATTTGGGTGTTTGACCCTACCGTTGACTCTATTGTATCGAAATTCGTCGTATACATCACGCATTGTTATGTTGATATGCGACTGCGATTGTTTATTTCATATTTTATAGATATTCTAGATTGTATTGAGCTTTTTGTCACAGTTTGAAACAAGGTTGCCTTCAATAAAACAGCCTTTAAAATCAAATTAAATCTGGTTTTAAAGGTTAGTTGAACAAAAAATCAGGAAAAATATAAAATTTTACTATATTTTACCTTTAAACTTATTTGAAATTACCTACATTAGTAAATTGTCAATAATTATTTATGCTAATCGCCCAATTTTTCAATTTATTATCGGATTTTAATACAAAAATATATTTTTGCTGTCAGGTAGTTTTGTTTAAATTGTTTTAAATTCAAATTTGTCGAATTATTTATATAATAGATGATTCTGTATACACTTAACAGATTAACATAAAATTAATATTATGTGAACGATATATTCGATACAAAAACGATTGTTATTCAAAATAGTTTATATCTTCTTTGAAATCGGCTTGGGACTTGTCTGTAGTGTAATTCTCGTAGACTGTGACCCTATTTTGAATCAAATTATACTTTCGTCTGATTGAAGTCCACATCTGGGGTAGAACGGTTCCCATGAGTATAATTTTTTCATAATTAACTAAATTTTTCTCACGATTTGTGGATATTGGAGCGATTTTCTTTAATATACTTCTGTTCCTTCCTTAGTAGGTTATATTACAGAGTTTTGAAATAGAAATAAGACAATTTTTTTTATATAAATATATGCCGGGAAACGCCTGCGAAATTTTTTCCAAATGTTTCCAAAATTGTTTAAGATACCTAAATCAATCAAAACACGACACGTGACACAAGTATTTCTATCTCGTAAAATTATCTAAAATACGGCGAACAATTTCAATTAATTTTAAATCGGTAGAACAAGTCTTGTCTTGCCTTGCAAAATAAGATAAGAGTCTCTTTAAAGTATTGTTCTTGCTCGATCTTGCAAGATCATGACGTCTTTTCTTGTCTTACGAAAGTCGCAAATTTCTTGTCTCGTGATTTTGCAGGATTTTTGCATGCACATAGAACTTTATTACGAATTTGGTGACAGTGGTGGTTACTCTCGGTCGGCTACGGTCCCGCTCGGAGCTCACACGTAACTATTAATATAGTCGATCGTCGACGGGGGTCGATTGGTATACGTAAAATAAAATATAGAAACGCCCAGTTTCCCAGACAAAATAAGCGAAACAGAATTGTACCTCTTTCAGTCAAGTGCCAGTTAATTTATAATTAATTAAGTTCAGCAGAGCTGGACATAGACTCAATAAACTTTTAAAATTGATTTTATATGCTACATGTTGTTTAAATAAAGTAGATACCTACAATAGAAATAAAATATTTATTTTTTCAGTTAATATTCTCTTTCTTTATAAGTCTGTTTGGAAATGAAAGAGAGTTTTAAAACCCCGAGATAAGAACCGGCCATGAGCGTGGTGATATTTGGTTTCAGGTAATTATCGGGTAACACTAATGCTAACAGGTAATGGGTGTACATTAGTATTTTTCTGGATACATCATAGGGCAGGAGCCGGTGTATGTGACAGATCAATCCAGTTTTAGAGCTGAATATACGAAAACGTGCTAGTGCAGTAGAGTAAAATTCGACTTGTGTTTAGTGACTATTGTGCCAGTGGATATAATATTGTTTGGGTAAAATGTCGCGCTTCTCAGATTACGTACCTGTTAAACGCGCGAAAAGATGTGCGCTGTCTCAGAATGAGAAGATTATTATATTAAATGAATTTAATGCATTGAAACACCAAAATCCTACCAACAGTGCTGACGACATCGTGGAAAAGTGTTCCAAAATGACAGGGATTGGAAAATCGACTATCTACAGACTTTTAAAGGAAACAAAAAATGGACAAGATACTGTAAATCCCCCAAAATCATTTACAGGGAGGTCAAAAGTCGTTATAGATGATTTCTTCAAAAATGTCATTCGCAGAAAAGAACACTCATTTTATTTTAAAAAAGAAATACCAACGCTAAACAAAATTTTAAGTGAACTTTCAGAGGACAACGATTTGCCAAAAATCAGTAGAAGCAAATTATGGGCCTTCTTACGAGAGTTGAATTAAAATCAATTAGAAAATTCCGTGACGAAGGGAGGAATATTTATTATCTTGGGTCAACGAGGGATATACTGTAACAAAAGTATGGCAAGATAAAAATGTAAAAAGTTTTCGACAAACATTTTTGGATGAACTTTCAACAGGGTTCAAGGCACCTTCAGGTAAAGGGCAAAGATTAATAGTGACACATATAGATAGTGCCAGTGGTTTTGTAGATGGCGGTTTACTTTTATTTGAATCTAAAAATACAGGTGACTATCACGAAGACATGAACGCAGATGTTTTCGAAGAGTATTTGACACAGATGTTGGATCTTATTCCTCCGGGGTCTGTAATTGTCATGGATAATGCCAGTTACCATTCAAGGCAGAACGAGCGGACTCCTACGACTGCTTGGAGGAAAGCCGATATAATTCAATGGTTATTCGGAAAAAACATTTCTTTTGAGACAAATATGGTGAAAAAGGAACTTTTTAACACTTACTTGTCAATCTTAATAAAGATCAGAAAAAATATGTTATCGATAAAATGGCAACAAATCGCCAAATAACGGTACTACGGTTACCATCTTATCACTGTGAATTTAACCCAATCGAATTAGTCTGGGCGCAGGTAAAAGGAGATAGCGCGAAATAATACAACGTTTAAATTAAGTGACGTGAAAATTTTGTTAAAAAATTCCTTGGAAAGAACAGGAGAAAATGTGGGAACTCGATAATTTAATTGACGTTACTGTGGAACCTATCGTTATCAATCTAGGAGACGAAGATAATTCATCAGAATATTCAGAGGATGAATTTTAATATACCTACTTTTTTATTTTCTTTATTGTACATTTATACAACACTACTCGCCATAATTTGAATTTCCAAAATACATATATTTTTGTGTGGAATAAAAGTCTATCCATTAAATTTAAATAAATATTTTGAAAATAATATTGAATAATTTTATTTGAATTACTAAAAACCCTCTTAACCCGATTATGATGCTTAAAGTGGCCTCATGTTTTGAAATGCTGTTTTTATATTGTTTACTTATAAGAGAAATGGACCGAGAAATTGAAGCGGCATAGACAAAGACGGATTGTCGGGGATTAAATTTTAGCTGCCTGCTACAATTTAGTACAGTTCGATCACACAACGTTTTTTTAAAAGTACAACTCATCTATACCGATAATACATAATATAAAAATATTGAATATAAGCACCAGTACTACATTTATTTGCGATTTGCATAGATAATAAGCTTTTTACTATCTTTCATTTCTAAGCGACTATAACAATTTTTTTTTAAATCTTGCCTTTTTGCAATTCGATCTATCAAATCTTGTCTTGAAAAAGCATGACAAGATTACAATTTAGGATATCGATTACCTATAATTTTTTTTTCAATTATAAACTTATCACGTTTCTGTTACATATGTATTCACTTTCAAAGTGACGAAACGTCATAAAATTAGGACATTTCAACCTGTCTCAGACGTGGACTAAAATTACAATTTTAATGATTCTCACTGACCTACTAGAGAATGATGTCTACATGACATGGAGACCCACATATTAAGCGTCGAGGAATGAATCGCCCACATTTTAACAATAACTATTTTATGAGAAAAGAAAAGCTTTATTTATACGAATAATAAGGAGCAGCGATTTCCTGTTATAAATTATTCATTAATACATACAATGTATTTAATAAAAGTATCTATTAATTGTTGTAACAATAAAATATATCTCGTGCATTTAAATTCAATAAACATGCACTTATTTAGCATACTACTGTTAGAAAAGCTTTTACTTTGCTTCCTCGAGAAAATCAGGAAGATATACAGTGCGAATGCCTGCTGTGGAACGTTTTAAATATAAGGTGTTCCGCATAAGAACCAACACGGAGCAGAGATACATGTAGAGAATTATACCAAACTTTTTTTCCATTGAACGAATTTAAAATGAATGATAATACCCCGCGCAGAATTTAATTTAAAAAATACTTTTTCACTCGTTAAATAAAAAAAACTTATTTTAACAGTTAATAATAAAAACCTATGAAATAAAATAAAATTAAAACTAAAAAAATTGTTCCAAATGGGTACCATTTTCTCTGAAACAAGATTATTCTTTCCTGAAAATTGAAATTTGCTTTGTCTAATAAGTGATGACTGTTTCTTATAACGTTAGATTTATTCGTTGTAAAAAGTTGTAACAATTAGAATATAGAGAAAGAAATTTGGTAAAAATGGTAAATTGTAAGGTTAGGTGATCAACCGTTCAATTATTATAAAAATGATATTTTAATATTTAAATATTAGTTAGTTAGTTAAATCTGTTTATTCTTCATATCCTGCCAAACATTTTGAATATTTATCAAAAAAATGTTATCATATCTGTATTTTATTATAATAGGCTTGTTTTTGCAGCAGTTGGAAACGGTTTGAAACTGTCACAAATATTCGACCAGTTAAGTTGAGAACGCGTTACCATTGAATTTAAGGCAATAAATAGTTAGACGGACATTTCTGTCTGTTCTGTTTCAAACCGTTTCCAACTGCTGCAAAAACAAACCTAATATCTACCGCGGAATCTATTTATTTATGACTTATGATGATATACTCTATGTGATTATTGGTTTTTCTTGAGTAAACCCAAGCTTCCCAAGGTAAGCAAATCTTTTCGTCAAGAATAACTTGTTGAAAAATCAACAATCATAAAGTGTACAAGACTGCGGTACGTTATTCAGGGACATATTAACATTCTTATCAATTTGATTGGAATTTGTTGTCAAGAAAACTTGAATTAGAATAACGACTCCTTTTTCCTTTTAGCGCTTCGTGGTGGAAGAGAAAGTGAAATTTATGTGCATCCGTTACATATCCTCCATTAGAGGCAATAATATATTATGATTTGATTAATACACATTTTGCATGAGCAATTTAATGTTGCTTTTAATCTGCTCATTCATAGTTAGACATACCAAATAGAAAGTTATTTTCTAAACACTCTTGTCTGCCTAGACATAAAGAGATACACAAGTTTTATCCTTTAACATTAGCTATTGGAAAATTGTACAAGGTCAAATTTTGGGATTTCTGTTTTAATATTATCTTTTTTATTACAGTTCTTAATGTAGCTGCAGGCAAAGCTCCAATGCAAGTTAGCACGGAAATGACGGGAATCCCTCAAAAAGCTATAGACGGAAGCACCAGTGCTTTTTTCAGCAGTGAAACGTGCACATTGACGAAACCTGAAAGAAGTCCTTGGTGGTATGTTAACCTTTTAGAGCCCTATATGGTGCAGTTGGTCAGATTGGACTTCGGAAAACCTTGCTGCGGTAAGAATAGAATAATTAATTAGTAAAATATTCAACAATTTTTTGACACTGTATATTTTAACGTGAAATATGATGTTACTTACATATAACACGACATAAACTTATTTTCCGGTATTCTGGCGGAATTAATATTGTATTTAATAATATAAAAAGCCATTAAACAAAATTACGACGGGTTTTGATTAATGCATATACGATGCAAGATCCTCTAAGGAATTTTCTCGCAACAAAGTAATTATCGGAGCAATTTCCTAGAGAAACGTCATTCTCAAGAAATTATAACAATTACTTCTCACTGAATTAGAATGCAGAAGATTTGTCATAAAATACACTTTCTGAACACAGATGCAATAAATGAAAGTGCATTATTTCAACAACGTTGCATTAAATCATATTGTGATATTTTATATTCACCGAAATTTAATTTACAATTCAGATTATTTCTATGGTTTCATTTAGATGTTAGTTTAACAGATGAACAAAATTCAACATTCATTTTCTTTAACTCATTTTCATTTATTTTATTGCTCTCTGCCTTACCTCAATTTGCATATAATTATACAGTAATTTTGAACTTTCTATCATTATATTTTATTTTACCAGGTGCTAACAAACCAGCAACAATAGTGGTACGAGTGGGCAACAACAGGCCAGATTTAGGCAACAACCCGATTTGTAACAGATTCACAGGCTTCCTAGAAGAAGGTCAACCTTTATTCCTCCCATGTAATCCTCCGATGCCGGGAGCATTCGTCAGTGTTCATCTAGAAACCCCAACTCCTAGTCAACTTTCTATTTGTGAGGCTTTTGTCTACACCGACCAAGCGCTTCCCATAGAAAGATGCCCTCAATTCAGAGATCAACCTCCTGGTAGCACAGCTACGTACAATGGCAAGTGCTACATTTTCTACAACAGACAACCCATGAAGTTTCGAGAAGCTCTCGGCTTTTGCAGAGCAAGGGGTGGGACGTTAGTAGATGAGAGCAACCCTGCTTTGCAAGGTTTCATCAGCTGGGAGCTGTGGAGGAGGCACAGAAGTGATGCCAGTGGGCAGTACTGGATGGGGGCTGTAAGAGACGTTCAAACTGGGGGTTGGCAGTGGCTCAAAGGGGATGAAGTGACGGTTTCCTTCTGGAACATGCCTGTTGGTAATGGGGAATGTGCCAGGTTCGATGGTACCAAAGGGTGGTTATGGTCGGACACTGATTGTTCAATGCATTTGAATTACATTTGTCAACATCGTAAGTATTTATAGTTGACCAAAACTATGTTTACTGTAATTGATAGTATTATGAGATCAAAAACGGTTAGACAAAAATATTTATTTATTGCATTTTCTATCATTCAGAACCTAAAGCTTGTGGCAGACCAGAACAGCCACCTAATTCAACGATGTTAGCCGTAAATTACAACGTTGGCGCCACCATAGAATATTCCTGCGACGAAGGACATCTTTTAGTTGGACCAACCACAAGAACTTGTCTTGAAACAGGTTTCTACAACGAATTCCCACCAGTATGCAAACGTAAGACATCCGAAACATATTTTAATAATTTTTTTGACATATTTTATAAATTTCAAGGTATCCAGTGTGGATATCCTGCTGATATAGCCAATGGAGAGTATATTCTAGTGAACGACAGTGTAGGTTATCTATCAAGGGTTGTATATTCCTGTGACGAAGGATATGAAATGATTGGCAGGGCTCAATTGGCCTGTGATATTGATGAAAGATGGAATGGTCCACCACCAAGATGTGAACGTGAGTATTTACCGACAGTGTACTTATTTTGTGTACATCTCTAATAATTCTGTTATATTTTCTAGCTGTGCAATGTGAACCTCCTTCCGAAATTGCGAATGGTGTTTTGGAGATTCCTAGCAACGACACAATGTTTGGATCAATTGTTTTCTATACGTGCAGTACTGGTTACAAATTAGTGGGTCCTAAAAATATAACCTGTCTAGCCAACGGACAATATGATGCTTTACCACCAACTTGTCAAGGTGACTACATGATTTCCAAAACTATAATTAGATTCGTTCACTGCAGTTTTCAAAAACTCATCACTTATTTTACAGAGGAACCAACAACACCTCCAATTGTGACAGAAATCTTGAAAACTACCAAGCCACCCACACCATCCTCAACTTTATCAACATCAACTCGTCATAGAAGTCGACCAACTCGTCCACCTCCAACGACAATCCGAGGCATAGAAATCATTAAAGTATCCAACAAAACAAGGAAACCTTCAAAAGTTACCACGGGTGCCACTACGTCCATTACGTCTCCATCCCATATACCATCCATTATAGTAGCTGGCCATCCGCAGGACAATGAAATTGCTGGCAGTTCAAACATTCAACATGGCGAACATCCCAACGTAAACATTCCTCTGTCTGTGGATGGAGAAAGAAGGGAAACGTTTGGTGCAAAACTAAATGTTGGGGCTATAATAGCTTTAGGAGCTTTTGGAGGTTTTGTGTTCTTGGCGGCAATCATAACAACTATAGTCATATTAGTTCGAAGGTAAGTAAAGTACACATTCTTAACAAACAATGAGGTATTTGAATTTTATAAAAACAACATGCATATTAAGAAATTATTTAAAAGAGATCAAAAAAATATCCAAAGGTTTATAAACTCGCAAAACTAATATTGTGATTGCAATTAACTTATTTATACAGTATGCGCCAAAAGTATAAATAAATTCAATAAAAACGAAACAATTATTTTTTGGGAAAAATCCTCGAACAGGTCGATTTTTAATTTAAAAAATACATATTTCAGCGTAAAATGCGATTTTCAAATGTCATTTGTTTTCGAGTAATGACGTCATCGATTTTTTTTAAATGGCAACACCATATTTTTTTCCTTGATTCTGAAAGATCGTTTAATTCTCTATCAGACAGTACTAAAATTTTGCCCTCTTACATAGGAAAGTTTTCGAGTAAATGACGATTGAATGTTAGAAAACGTAAATCAATTAAAATAAAGCAAAACCGTTATCAAGTTTAGTTTTTCGAATTCCATAGTTCTTTTATGTATCACGTAGGTGAAAATATTTGCAAAGTGTCATTGTCACACCGACTTTCTAATAAGTATTGTAAGCGACATAGAAACTATTATTCAATTTAAAGTATTATGGCACATTTAACTGTTACTTAAAGAATTGAAATTTTAATTCTTATCGGATGCGGGAATATGACTAGAACTCAGCAGGAACTTTGCGATTTATTTAATGAAAAATATCCAGATCGCCCTATCAGTCAATCAACAGTCAGTAAAGTAGAGTCTAAATTTAGAGAAACTAGCAATGTTGTAAATATTCCACCCTCAGAAATAAAATGTGTGGGCTGGAATAGTTGACGACAGAATAGTAGGGCCTTTCTTCTTTGAAGGAACCCTTACAGGACAAAGATATTTAGAGTTTCTAGAAAATGACCTTGTTCCAGCCCTTGCAGTAATTTTTCCTAACGATAATGACCCTGACATTCCTGACGATACCATATGGTTTCAGCAAGACGGTGCACCTCCGCACTATGCGCGCCCTGTACGAGATTTTTTGGACAACTGTTTTCCTGGGAGGTGGATCGGCAGACGCGGACCGATAGAATAGCCTACCTCTTGACTATTTTTTATGGAGATACTTGAAGTCAAAAGTGTACATTAATAAACCACGTAATTTAGAAGAACTTCAAAATCGCATTCGGTACGAAATACGCAGAGTTACCCCAGAAACCATTCATAATGTTCAAGAAAAATTTCTTCACAGACTTGCGCATTGTCAAAAAGTTGGTGGATGGCAATTCGAACATTTTATTTAAGTATAAAATTTAATCAATTGTATTTTATTTTACATACCTCAGAATTGTTACTTTTTTATGGATAAAATTTACGTTTTCTAACATTCAATCGTCATTTACTCGAAAACTTCCCTATGTAAGAGGGCAAAACGATCTTTCAGAATCAAAGAAAAAAATATGGTGTTGCCATTTAAAAAAAAGTCGATGACGTCATTACTCGAAAACAAATGACATTTGAAAATCGCATTTTACGCTAAAATATGTATTTTTTAAATTAAAAATCGACCTGTTCGAGGATTTTTCCCAAAAAATAATTGCTTCGTTTTTATTGAATTTATTCCATACTTTTGGCGCATACTGTAATGTAGAAAAGTAATTTTTCCTTTATTTGCAAGATGTAGAGGACGCTAACAAATAATTTTGTAGTTGTTTATGATTTGATTGAGATCAAGGAAAATAATAGCCTTATCTTTTTATAACAAAAATAATATTTGGAAAATCAAAACTATAGTAAAAATATTTCTTCATACAGGAAATGCCTCTTTGTGAAACATTCTATTAACCAAATTAGATATTAATCTGTACGTACCCATTCGTCTGCCATCTTCTCTATTTTTGCTTTTAATTTCCACCCCCACTGATTTCATCTAATGAACTTGCGGTCGCAGTGCGGGCGCGTCGGCTCGATCGTCCCATCGATTACCCTCCCCCAGCGCGATGCCATCCCGATGGTACACTCTCTTGGCATTGCCGTTTCCGGACCAACAGATAGGCCGCAGGGAGTTCTCCCGAAGTTACCGGTCCCATCGGGCCGGGTACTTCTCCAACCCTATCTAGCAGTGCCAGCGTTGAGCCGATAGACTAGCAGGTACGATAGGCACGTCCCGCACTGCACTGCATGAACTGCTAGAGCACCTCCATCAGCACCACTTGCCCCTAATTATTTTTTCCTAGCATTATTATTGCTTTGCGTATATTAAATGTAGTGACATTAAAAAATAATACGAATAATAACACTCTTTTAATGAAAATTAGCGGGCTCTGAAATATTCTAATAGACGTTTCCGAGCAAATATTTTCATCAAAATGAAAAAACAACAACTGGCATCTGTTTTATCAACAAACGAAAGAGAAACTGCAGGTTGACCCTTGTGTTCAGTCACGACATCAATCTAAATGGTAAAACCAAAGTGTTAGTTCAGATCGGTTGAGAATACATAGATGAATTTCTGGACCATAACAATGGAATACATTGAAGTTGCAAAGGAAATGGTTATCTTCCTTTCCTAGATTTCTTGGAAGGAAAAGCCAAAACTGGCAGGATTGAACATAATAGCCTATTCACATAAACATGCATTGACATACTCAGTCTCATCACTATATCGGTTCAAAAACACAGTATCATCAACACCATTTATAAACCAGAATATTTGAAAGAGAAATTGATGGATATACAAACAGAACTATTGAACAGACTATCAGGAGGACGATTGGATGAAGAGAAAGAATTCTAAGGAGAAAAAACCATAACATCAACAAAATAAGGCCGTCTTAACATTGGTAAGAGGTTGAAGGAAAAGTAGTGCCACATAAACAATGCCAACAGTGAGAAGTCAGTCAGTAGTAAACATGTGGCAGATACAGGGTATTTAATTCTAGATAAAACCAAGGTTATGGTGCTAGGGAGAAGGTTCTAACTGAAACCTTATAGAAAAACAATATAAATCCAGAGAAACTAGATATTTTCAGTAAAAATCAAGACTTAAAACTATCTGAACAGAGGAAAAAGAATTTGACTTGAAAATATTTCTTTTAACTTAAGTAAAGTGTTATTTACTTCCAAATGTTTTATGCATACTAATATTTGATATCCAAGAACCATGAACTGTCATCAAATGGAAAATGGTGGGGACTTACTATATGTGCATGTAGAGTCATGAACTTTATTTTTTACTCAAAAACTATAATACTTGTCAAAAAATTGCAAGAGACAAAAACATTCTAAATTGAACAGGCCTTGAAAAAGATTTTCTTTTTCAGTCTAAAAAGTTAACTCGAAAAAAATGTAATTAATAACATACAGGGGGTACTTTAATCAACGCCTTCTAACAGGACAGGGACAATAAAAAATATTTGGCTTGAAGAAGTTTCTTTACCCTCAATACCTTGCCAAATTTCACTTCTTAATTTCAAAGAATTTGGGACAAATTAAATCAAACTAAATTTAACACTGAATGTTAAGGGGTCGTAACTAAGGAGGGTTCATATCAAAAGATTATATAAGAAAGATTCCTATTTAAATCGGTCGTACAATCTACTTTCAATATTTTTGCACTTTATTCGGGATCACCGTATAATATAGTATAAGTTTAGTTTCTATAATTGCCATGTCTTTTACTCTTCATTCTAGAAAATTTTAGTCTCTCAATATATACTTTATTTATTATTCATCAATATATTCTCAATGCTCAATTATATTAATGATTCCTTCCCTTATTGTCATCTAGCCAAATTATAGAATGTAAAGAAAAACTGACATCCCAAACTTTCAAGCTTTCAAATATGTATTTCTGGATATTTTTATAGAAATTTGAGCATGTTAAAAATCCTTATAGTCTCTTAAATTTATTTTTAAAATCCCTATATCATATTTAGAGTGTGAAAAAATATACGACTTTTTCAAAATTTCAACATTTTTATGTATACTGACTATCGATGAGGAATGGAAAGTCAGTAATTCAAGTTGATTCACTATGCAGCGTTATTATACTTAAATTATTGATAGATAGATTGTATTTTATGGTTAAGTCTAACATGAAATCATATTTTAAGTACAATTGTTCATAATTTCTCAGGCCTGATCAGTTGAATGTTTCTATCGTAGAATTAGACCTAAGAACAAATTACTACATCACTTATTTCATTGACAAAAACCACAAGACTGCTTCTTTTCTACTCTACTTAAACGCTCTGATTACCATCACTTCCGAAAGGATTACATGGTCAATTAAATAACTGCTTAAACAAAAATTTAATGTAGGTCAAGTCCAAGATTCTGACAAGATTACAGAACAAAAAACCAAAAGACAAAATAGGAGTATGGCGTCGTCAGGATTAGCTTCACACGTGTTTTATTGAATTGAATATTCCATGGAATAGAAAGAATGTAGAAGATGATAAAATATTTGATATTTACACAAAACAAATACATTTGATAGGCATGTTTAGCCAATCTAAATTCTTAGGTAACATATTTAGGCTGTCCTTTTATTACACCTTCATCTTATGAGGGTCGATGGTTCAAATCCTATAAAAGTGTCTATTTTTGGTAGTTTATTAAAAGTTGCTTTCAAAAACTCTTGTGTAACTGTAATTTCTTATAAACTTAGAAAGGAGGGAGAAAGAAATTAAGTTTTACGATGATGAAGTTACGTGAATTAACAAAACACTTGTATCTTTACAGAAATCAGGTGTACATTCAGTGGGGTCGGGTAAGATATTTACATGAGAAAACGCTTATAGAAATTAGACTTTATTTAATTTATGTTGAGCGTTAGATTGACTGCTGTGACCATTATCCCGTGGTCGGTAGACCGTAGATGAGCTTATAAAGAGGATTGGCACCCTCTCTGCGGGTATGGTAGGGTGGATGAACGTTAGCTTAAGTCAATGTGAGAGGCTGATAACGGTTGGCATTTGACCGTCCCCCAACTACAGTGAATGGTGGTTATGGCCTACAAACGTAAGTCGTTCCTGGACGTAAATGCTACCTGCTTAATAATAATATGCCGCCCCCTCTCCCTCACAAGTCTCCAAATTTTGAGTTAATTTTCGTGAATAGAATGAGGGGTTAAGATATTATTAAATACGCTTTAAAGTATAAAAGCTACAGCTAATATTCATTGACAAGTTAAGCACTTCATTATACGATTCTTCTAACAAGTTTCTTTGAGACAAAGGATCATATTTAACGATGTTTCATAATTATTTATTTCTGTAGTATTATATACAGGGTGTCCAGAAATTAGGGGTATGTGTATGTCGAAAAAATTACTTTTTCTTCATATAGACATGGGTCTAAAAGTTCTTCCTATGTTTTAAAAAGGCTGCTCTGATTATCTTTTCTAAATAATTTCGTAACCAGTTGAGCTGAATTTATAAAATTTAGTAACTGACTTAACACTTAATGCTCAGTCAATTTACAAATATTTATCACATACGTTCCAATTGAGAGGAATAAAATTTACCATATTTTTTTGTGCTTTGACTTTTTCGAATTTTGACTAATATGAAATTTCTAGGAAAAATATGTGCTTTTTCATATCCATGCTCCATTTGTATTCAGGAATTCAGTTTTATGCATTATGCACCTACACCAATTTCTGTAAGGAAAATGTTTGTTAAAATCTGCAATCCCTATAAAATTACTACCAGAATTGAATGGTAAGATATTATTACATTAATAAAGGGTGTTAACGATAAGTTTGACCAAACTTCACCGACATATTCTATGAAAATCTTTCTATAAAATTAATTGGGGTTTGTTATATAACAATATTTGATTAAATACTTGATAAAGGGTATTAAATTTTATAATTTGTTTCTTTTTTATCCACAACTTCAATACAGAAAAAAATTACAATATTTGAGCGGTGATATTTTTACCATATGAACTAATCTATGCACTCATAAATTTAAAATATACTCCAGTGGTTATACTGTGTGAGCAATGTATATTTTTTTAAGAAAAAAAGTACGCCTCTGTCATTTCAATAATTTTCATATATTTTTAGAATTTTTGACCAATTCTTGATAAAATGTCTTCCAGCTTCCTTAATAAGCGTTAAATCAAAAATTGTTGTATAACAAACTTCAATTATTTTCATTGATAAAATATGTCAGTGAAGCTTGGCTAAACTTATCGTTAACACCCTGTATAATATTTAATGTATTAATGAACGGTAACGTTTATGAAATTATACCATTCCGAAATTTGTTAACAGACGAAAGAAATGTGATAGTATGTGAGTGGATATTTTTTGAGTATGTAAATGCCTTGTAAAACATTCATGTGATACTTGTTTAGGGTACTGTAATGTACCTAATTCACCCTATATTATTTTCTAAACTAAAGGCATACGAAGGCAGTAAAGAGTCATTTAGTGCTTTAACAGTGCATCTAGAACTTATTTTTGTATCTATTTTTAGTAATTTTTGTATTTGCCATTGAGTCGGTCAATATGTTAACAGAATTTTCATATGCTCATGCTCAAACTTCCCATATAAATATTTATATATTTCTTATACATGTATATTACTTTTGCCGCTCTCTGTAAACAAGAGTTAGATTTTATTATATCCTTTAGTTTGAGAGATAAGGAAATAACATCTAAAAATAATTGTAGACTTAACAAATAAACTCCTAAATTAAAAATTATATAGAATTTATCAAATTAAAAAATGTTTACAAAATTTAATTGCTTATGTTTTTCTTAATGTGCCCGATGTTATACAGGGTGTCCGGAAATGATAAGCAAAAAACTCAGGGGATAATTCTAGCCCGATAATAAATGCTACCTCTTTCTATAACATTTTTTCTAAAACTGATTATTAACAGAGTTACAGGGTGTTAAAGTTAAAATTTTGTTTTCGATATTTGTAAATAATTTCTTAAGAAATCCAAATATTTACATAAAATTTGCGGACAAGAAATCCAAATGTGTTTCTAATTTTGACGCCACTAGTAGAGGGCGCCACATGTATACCTTATTGAAGTCGTTAGGAGTAACAGTTTTCGAAATAATCTTATTTGAAATATTCAGTGCACCGATTGAAAGATGTTATCGTTTCAGTTAAAGTGCCTTTTCTACTGAAAATACAGCAAAATGTTGAAAAAGTTATTCACAACGGTAAATTATGGAGATGCAAAATTTTTAAAACATCGGCCTGCTTTGATAAAATCTGTGCTTTGTTGAAAAATGGTTTCTTCAAACCTCGCCGATCTTCTTGAAATTTTGCACGTCTCCATAATTTACGACTCTGAACAACTTTTTCAAGTAACATTTTGTTGTATTTTCAACAGAAAAGACACTTTACGTGAAACCAAAACAGTTTTTACTCGGTGCACTGAGCATTTGAAATAGGATTATTTAAAAAATGGATACGCCTACCGACTTCAGCAAGGTATACCTTTTTCAAATAAAACAGGTAGGAGAATCGATTGTTTCAATAGTCAGATAGATACATTAAGATGCAAAAAAGTTCTGCCATTTAAAAGAAACATGGTGTGCCACAAGTGACGACCTCTACTAGTGACGTCAAAATTAGAAACATATTTGCATTTCTCGTCCGCAAAAACTTCCGATTTACAAATTTTATGTAAATATTTTTATTTACAAATATGGAAAATAAAATTTAAAATTTAACACCCTGTAATTCCGTTAATAATCAGATTTAGAAAAAATGTTATAGAAGGAGCATTTATTTTCGGTCTAGAATTATCCCCTGAATTTTTTGCTTATCATTTCCAGACACTCTGTATGTACAAAATCCCAATTCGCCTAATGTTACATTTCAACTATAATACATTTCTGAATTTATATAATTATATTTAACGATAATAATATTTAAAATATACAAAACTTTATAAATTGATGTATGTATTAAGCTATTCTATTTTAATATCTAACACAGCAATAACCCTCGTATATGCTCTGCCGTAGCTAATGCAGAACTTGTTGATATCCCTGGTAACGCACTTGTCAAGTTGATTACAACTTCAGACAAAAACCGGTGTCGGCCCTGACCACACCAAAGCAGTGGTTTAACTGTATATATCTATAAACTGTACTACTACTGTAGAATTTTGTTCCAGGAATCGAAGTGCCAAACATTACCGTCACCGTGCCTCACCCGATTGCAACACTGTCGCCTCGTTCGACTCCTCAAGCTCCGAATCTCGCAATGGCGGCCTCAACCGTTACTACAGGCAGGCTTGGGAGAACCTCCATGAGTCAGCGGGCAGCAAGGCCGCTCTGAAGGCAGCCAACGCTGCTAACCACTCCCCGCTTCGCAGGAAGGAAACCCTAGACGAACCCTATCGGACAGAGAGGCACCGCGACGGTTCTGAGCTTGTGGTCGCGGATACCTTCAACGGGAAGCCCGCCGAGAAGAAGAGACACCATCACCACCACCACCATCACGACAGCAGGCCCCATAAGGATGGCAGGGAGTGGAGGGACCAACGCCCACCCCCGAATAGGGATAACAAGAGATATTGACAGCCTTGTATGGTAATAACAGTACAATTCGAAGAGTAGGCAAATTTTATTTATTCTGCAAATGAACTGGGTACAAAATAAATAGGACATCAAGCTTTTATGTTCTTTTTAATTGTAAATATTCTTGTAATTGAAAGTAAGTTATCGAGCTGGTTGTACCCTGGTTTAGGTTTATTGACATTTATGGAGAAAGAGAAAAGCATGGTGTAATTGGTTATTCTTTTGAAAATAAATTTTTGAATTCTTATAATTATCACAAAATTATTTCGTTACCTATTTATTTTGTACCCGTGTTAATATATTTAACTTGCAAAGTGTTCTGTAGGGCCTTGCATCAAGAAAAACAGTTACCATAAAATCATTATCATTCCTTGAAAATATATTTGTTGTATTTTTCGGTTTTATGAAAATGATACATGTTTTACAGAACTCTTTGAACTTTACTAAATAAAGTTTCCATTATAAAATAAAGAATATAGGGTATTTCTGAAATAGTCAAACTGAAACACGAGGTAGAAAATATAATCTAAAGCACAAAGTATTCTATCAAGATGGTTTGGAAAAATCGCTATCATTCTATTGAAAAGCTTATCAGATTCAAATCAAACTCACAATTATCAATTGCAATGATTTCAGCTTTCAAGTTATGCTACAAACTAAAAATAGTAGAAAATAATATGTTACTAAAATCTATTATTTTCCTACTTATATATTTTTATTCATTTATTTGGTACACAAAAAATACAAAAATTTAAGAATAAAACAACAAACAGAAAAAAAAAGAAAATATAAAATACATTAAATACAACTGAAACATAATTTATAAAGGAAGTACAGGATATAGATTGTGTACAGAATTAACATCTAAGTTGTTAACACAAGTGTTAACTTGTATTGTGCTACAAAGCAGTATTAATCGATGTGAAATTACAGTTGTTTACAAAAAGCAATATAATAAAAAGGTGGTATTGCATAGTGTTAGTGTAACTATACTATATACTTTTTGTATTAACTTTTAATTTTCATAAACCTTAACTATAATGTAAGTGAATTCAACTAACAATAATATTTTCTATCAAAAATAAAATAAAAAATATTAAGGGCAAAAAAATTTATTTAAATTTGATTGATGATTGATGACTATTAAATGATGAATATTTGAAATAATAATGTTACTATTCAAGCTAATAACAGACTGGATGATATTTACTGCACTTTTTTTACTTTTTCTTATCAACTTTAAAAACAATTTAATAAAAAAAATCAGTGTTTGACAGAGAATTTTGATCATCTTGTAGTTTTTCATCATTTCATTACTTATGACATTTTCTATCTCCTGTATCAATTATATATTTTAGAAATATCCTTTACATCAGAAATATATTTTAAAGAAAATATATCTGCACATTTATTTTTTATACTATTGAAGGACAGGAGAGCTAATTAAGAAATTATTTGTCAATTTTTTACTAAAATGTGTTTCATTTGGATATAATTTGACAAATCTCTTTAGCTCTTATTTGTTAGGAGGACTGTTTTTTATATTTTAGAACTTTATTTTATTTAGGAATCTCTCGATTCACCTGTATATATTTACTCTATTTGACTGAATCCCTTGGCCTTACTTTGTGTAAGACTTAACACTTCACCATACACGAAAAGTAAGGCTAATGTTATTCGTATGATGGTGGAACAACGACTGAGGACGTTCGATTTTTAATACATTTAGTAGCATTTTCCCGTACTTTTGTTTTTAAATTTAGTTTAAGAGAAATTGTTAGGGGAGGTAATAATTTAGTGCCATTGGACTAGGCATCTGTAAATCGCATCCCAAATGTATATGTTCTCACTAACAGGACATTTAGTCAGTCTAAGACTACTTTATAAGGTGTATATTTAAGTAATATAATATATTATGTAATATATAAAATAGTATAATATATTTATTTTGTGTTATATTCTGTTATATATTCTTTCTCCCTTGTTATAACGTTTAAATGTTCATTTTCTATAAAGCCATCGGTTATTGAAGTTCTATTAAAGAGTCAGCATCAATTTGGTTGTGAGAGTTAGGATAAATTTGATTACCATTCAGTAAAATTATTGTGTTGTTGAATACAATTTATCAATCACATAACAGTATTTTTTGTCATTAGGAGAAGCTTTTGAAATTGTGGACGATTTCGTGCTGTTGAAAAAATCATAAATACTACTTGAGTATTTCCCATAAATGAAAAACTGACTTTATGTATGCAAATATGTCATTTTGTATTTTGGAATGTAATGCAAGTTTTATTTCAAGTCAAATGGGTTGTCTGCTGATACCATTGAAGGTTTATTAATGATACAATACTTAATTATATTCAGCTTTGAATAGCACCGAAAGTTATTTGATTAGTATCAATAAAGAATCAAGGCCACACCATGCTCACGCCAATGGCATGCCTTGCAACGGTGCAGTCCTAAAAATAGCAGAGAAATAAACATGTTTCTTATCAATAAATAAAGATATTTTTATTTGGTAAATAAGCGTGCTTAGATAGAGTGTCATATTATACATACTATGAGTGATTTTATACAGACACAAAATTTCCAAATTATAATATTTTTGCTAGAAGTCCAATTATTATTAAAGAGATGGACAAGTGAATGCGTATCGCAGAATTTCTTCCAAGAAACACACCTATGAACCAATCGATCTGTTCTCGCGCTTGCGTTAGAGCAGGAGGATCATTGACAGAAATAGGATATAAATTTGTACAGTGAGATGTGCCTAAAAAAGGACAGTGTCAGTAGATTTCTATATTACCAGGATATTACTTACCATCGATGAATATCACTGGTGATTCAGGATTCTCACTTTCCGTGATACCCATAGGATACCAGGGATCCAGGGAACCATGGACATGTAGCACATTGGTGACCTCAGGATCATATCCTCCGTAATATCTATTCGTTCTCTCTATATGTTCGCTAGTAAAGGAAGGAGTGAAAGCTGATCCAAACACAATTGAACAGATCTGAGTGAAAAAATCTATACTAGTTCTGTTGCCGATTATAAATTCTCTTTGGCCTGACGTTTGATACCATCCATATTCTGTACAAGTTTGGTAGTACCATTGTCGTGCTAGAAATTATTTTGTGTGACAACTTCTTAATTAATTTTAGTAAGAGTGGAGAAACAAAAACTTTTCATTACACTTTTTAATGTATCATCATCTTGTAACTTAAAATTTAACAGTTTTAGTTTTCCAGGAACCTAATCAAGTTATATTATTTAAACAAGAACAAATGTCATAAAGCCAAAATGGAATGAAATTTTCGTGAATGATGCTTACACATTATTAGTGATAATGAATATTACTTGCGCAGTATCTTAGTTTACTTTGTAAATAAGACAAATCTGTGAATGGAATTCAAAATATTTCTATTAGAATTACATTTCCCAATACAAGATAGATATATTTTAAAACATGTTCAAGATAATTAAATCAGAGAATGATAAGTACCAATTAAGTTAGATATCTCCTTAAGATCAAATATTTTTGATATACCAACTTCTTATGCAATTTTAAGAAATTTATTTCCAATTTTAGATATTTTAAAATTATAGTATGTAAATTTTTATATTAAATGGTATGTATAGACATCTGTATCTTTAATGCAGAATATTAAAATCTTAGATTCCTGACAACAAATGAAGTGAAATAATATGGACCAATTATGAGATATAAATATTAAAAATATTTGAAAAATTTTTTTTAAAAATGGCAAAAACTTAATGCCATACTCCGCACTGCACCTCTAGAGTGGAGTGCAGTGGAGTCTACAGGATCAGTGTGGTCAGATCAGTGAATATTTTCTACACATTGAAGAATTTTGGCCAAAATTTGACCCTTGTGAAAGGATTTTATTAAAATCAGTAAAATGTAAAGAATTTTCTGATTGACTATTTAAAGTTATCTATGCATACTTTATTCCATTTATAAATAGTCGGATGTCACGCTTGGTTTCTATGGAGCGTTATAGTGGAATGTTATTAGAACTATTTAGTTTAGAGTAGATGCTCTACGATATTTGACACTATTTTAACAATAAACAAACTATAAAATCTACTCAATTTATGAGCATTTATATCAAAGCTGCTTTTTAATAGTCATTCCAATTATTTTTCCTTTTCTATTTGCTTTTCCCCACTTTTTTTAACACTTATTTTTAAAATGCTATCTTTCTTCCACGAGATTCCACTAGTTTTCGTTTCGCAATTGTGCTTCTTTACCACTTTTTTGCACTTTACATATATCCTTCTCAAAACATTCTTGTTATTCAATATCACTTAGACTCATATTTTGACCACGCGTGCTAAATCCTTCATACATGCCATCATTTGATAGTTCTCACTTGTTAAATTAGGGCGTTAACGATTTTGAGAATACGCTGTAGAGCTTGAATTAATCTCCATTCTTAAGAACACATAATCACTAATAAATTAATTACATTCATAATTAAATTAGCGGAAAGATATACCCGAAATTTTTCCCGCCCGAAAGATATAACTGCCTATGATAGCGCTCGAAATGGAACATGGCTAACTTCTTTGATCTGGCGCGTGCGTATTTGTTGCGGTGCATGCATATTTACTGCAGCAGAAGCTGTGTAATCGGGTATGCTCTCAGAAATATGCGGCACCAGTCTATTTGAATATTTGGTTAAATCACGGTATACTAGTATACTGTGAGTTAAATGAGGCCCCACTAATTTCAGCAAGTCATCAAACACTGCCAATGTCATTCGGGAGAAATGAAAAAATAATCGGCATTCTCATTTCCCATTTCTTTATATAAATTATAGAAATCACCTTGCATGTGCTATCTGCGGTTAATAGGTCGCACCCACCATCTCCGAGTTCTTCTTTTCATTTCTTTTTTGCATGTATAGTTTTAATACATATTGACGTCGCTGCGAATAAGAGCAGCAAAAGTAACTCTTTCTAAACCAAACAGTCCTCTTTATCCATTTTTTTAGAAACAAATCAATTCTAAACTATATATCTAAATTAGAACCTAATTTAAAAACTTAACCTGCAAAAATGCGAATCTTCTGTTTACTGTCAAAAAAGCAGTTTTCTGATTGGTCCTTGTATGATTGTTGGAAAAGGATTGGTAAAAGCTAAAATGCTTTCAGCTTCTGACATACAACTGCAGTACAAAGGCGTTACTGTTAAGTTTATCTGAACGTTACAAAAGTCACCCGTATTTCTCGCCGTTTTACTTCAGTATCTTTCAATATTTGCAGGTGGGATGAGTTAACATTCCTATTATTTGCTAAACCCTAGATTATTCAGTTATTAAATGTCTAAAATTATTTGTATTTTGTAAAAAACGCTATTTCAAGAATACGGCGCCCTTTTTAATAACTTTTCTGCAGTACCAATGCAACCGCACTAATCTTATGTGAATGAATCTTAACACAGTTACAACAAATCTTAACTAATTGCCTAACGTAAACATTATTTTTAATTGCAATAATATGAAAGTGGGGCAATGGTGATGCGTTCTCTTTCAAAATACAAAAATACACATACTTACAATTCCTAGTACTCAAAATAGCCGTATTGCTCAAAGTATTTATAAGAGCTTGAAACCTGTAACTGACACAGCTTGTCCCGTACAACAACCTAGCCACTCCTGCTAACCTGTCGATCTCTCTTCCGAGAGCTTCATTATTAAAAACGTCGCATACTGCATCGATGGTCGTCATACCAGCAATTCCGTGATACTGAACAACGCTAGCTATATTGCTGCTGAGTCTTTCGAACAAGTAAGCTATGTTGTTTGCAATTCTGTTTTCTTCAAGATTTATGTCTAGACACAGATTCAACAGAGCTGTTATGTTTTCTTCAGCTGGGTTGTTTATGTAATATTCGAGTTGTTCGAATGATTTCTTCATCGTGTTGGAGCACTGCTGACTGTTTCTGGCTAGTCCGTTCGCCACAACCTCGAAATATTCTGAAATTAAAGTTTAATTGTCAAATATAAATTTAACTTTAATTATTAGTCGAGGCAATAAACTAGTAAAAAGTCCAAAAGTTCTAAAACTAGTTGTGGTGGACGGATCGGAAGGCGGTTTTCTGCATTCTCTTCCAAAAATTATTTGTAAAAAATGTGGCGACATGGAATTTCTGAAATATGACATCGGCGAACACCCCACCGGCAACTGGTGGCCCCGAACCCGGACGTGCACGTCATTTCCGAGAATTTTCATGAGAAGAGTGCCAAAAACAATCGAAAAATTATTCTCGTCGTTCTTACAGGACTGGAACAACTTTTTCGAAGACCCTAGGCGAGAGTTACACATTAATGAATGTGTCAAATTATGAGACAGTTTTTGGTGAGTTTGTTGCGGTCGTGTGAGACGACGTTCAGGTCCAAGTCTCGCGGTACACCTGGTGTCTGAATTAAGCGGCCCAAAAACGCGCCTGTAATGATTTTTTGGGTCGTTTTTAGCGATCTTGGTGGGCAAATTCTCAGAGATGACGTGCACGTCCGGGTTCGGGGGCACCAGGTGCCCGTGGGGTGTTCGCCGATTTCATATTTGGATTCAGCGACCCAAAACACCCCCCATAACGATTTTCGGTTCGTCTTTTTCGGTCGTGTATGGAAACCCCTTGGAGAAGATGTTCCGGGTGAGGTTCCGGTGCACCAGGGGTTCGGGGGGTCGTTATCGATTCAGCGCCCCAAAAAAACCCCCATAACGATTTTCGGTTCGCCTTTTTTGATTGTCAGGAAAAGTCACGTAGATGACGTTTAGGGTCAGGTTCTAGTGCACTAGGTGTTTGGGAGGTCGTTTCCGATGTAAAATTCAGATTCAACGCCCCACAAAACGCCCCTATTATGATTTTCGGGTGGTTTTTGCACTCTTCTCAGGAAAATTCTCGGAGACGACGTCCGCGTCCAGGTTCCGGATCACCAGGTGCCTGTGGGGTGTTCGCCGATGCCAGATTTGGTTTCAGCGACCCAAAAAAACCCCGGGCGCCGAGTTTCTCTTCTTTCCCGCGTGATTTCTTGAAAAGTCCCACGGAGATGACGTTCATCGGCGATCCTGAGCTCCAGGTGTTCGGGGAGTTAATTTGAACATCATATTCAAATCAGCAACCTCGAAAACCCCCGAGTACCCGATCTGGGCCAGTTCTGACACTTATTTACCAAGTTTTGACATCTTCCAAGAGGCCTCCCAAATAATGCATTTTTTGAATGCATTTTTGGCTGCAGCAATTCAATTTCCGATTTGTCAGAAAATTCATGTCCCCCCATTTTTTACAAATAATTTTTGGAAAAGAATGCAGAAAACCGCATTCCGATCCGTCCACCACAACTAGTTTTAGAACTTTTTTAGTTCATTGCCTCGACTATATAATAATAATATAATAATAATAATCTATTTGCCAAAACACTGAATAAAGTTTTGCAAACATACAGAAATACAGAAAAGCACATACTTCAATCCAAAATTCAAAGAATTCAGAATGCCTGCATGCAATTTGTCTGTTTTTTGACACGAAGGGAACACAGAACACCGCATTTAAATAGAATGAATGAGCCACGATTGATATTTAGAGTGGAATGTTTATACGTACTGTTATTATATAAAGTATGGAAGTATGAAATTCCCTCATATTTGCATAAATTGTTAATTAAGCAATCTGATGTACACAATGTTTTTGTCAGAAACGATCTTTATACGATTCCTCAACATGTAACATCAAAATTTGACGGGTCATATTCGTATATGGGTCCTAACTTATTAAATAAATACACTCAACTTGTTTGAAAGAGGATTGAAGGGTCTGTTGTTTGCGTCTAATTAACAAAACAGTTTGTTTTACTAATTTATTGTTCTACATTTTGTATGTATTATGCATTAGTTTTACATATATTTTTTATATATACTTTTATATGTGTTTTTTTAATTTTCCTCGTATTTTTAGATGTACGTTTTCTGTATTTTATCATAGGTGGAGTGGAAGAGTGGCGCAAGCCAAATCTCCTATCTATTGTGTAATTATTTTTTTTTTGTAATTTTTACACAATAAATCATTTCTATTCTATTCTATTCTATACTTGATAATATTTGTCAATATTTGTAAATAAATTTGTTAACCCACAGAAGGACAAGTCCTTGAGGGTGGATCACCGGTTTCTATATAAAAAATTACTTAAGCTATCAAAATTTATAAATATTGAATAATATTGAAAATAGTGCTGATTGTAACCAGACAATATAAAAATTCAATAACACAAACAATAATGGTAAGAATTTTTATAATAATTAGAAAATTCCAATACGGTGAGTATACATGCACAAGCACATTAAATGACAAGAACATAAAGCCATGGTAAAATATTATTTCAAGACTCTTTAACACTCATAATAATATTTATTTTTTATATAGACATACTGATGATCTTGGATTGCATGAACAAGCACATTAAATGACAAGAACATAAAGCCATGGTAAAATATTATTTCAAGACTCTTTAACACTCATAATAATATTTATTTTTTATATAGACATACTCATGAACTTGGAGACGTGGTAATAAAGTAATTCATTGTTTAAGTTTTTTTCAAACATTGTCAATAAATTTATTCTCCCTACTTCAAACGGAATTAAATTATATAATTTTGGTTTAGAAACAACTGATGCATTTTTCACTATATCTAGTGTCATGACTGTGAACAACTGGGCTTAATTGATGTCTATTGCTATAGTTTTATCTACAAACTTGCAAAAAAAAACAATTTCCTTACATCACAGTTTGTTTCCTTATACAACTCATTACTAGAATAAATAAATAGTCTACCTGAAATAATTTTTAATATTTATATTAAGTTTTTGATTTTTTTCCAGATTATTTAAATAATTTCAAGTTGCAGCTCCCATGCTAGTATTTCATAAGTTATGAGTGTTTTACCAAAGGGTAATACAATATACGTAATTGTTCAAATTTAAATATTTTAGAGCAATATTTAAATTTATAAATAAGTGTTCGGGGTTTTTTAACCACAATATCGATGTATTTGTCTCATTTTAAATTTGAATCCAAATAAACACCTAAACACTTTATATCACTATTAGAACATTGTACTGTGGAAAATAAGATGCAACAGATACATAGAATGTCTTACTGAAATTTACTATAAGTCCATTTCAGCAATATATTTTAATTTAAACCATTCAGTGGCTTTATAGATAACTGCAGTATCATCTGCGAAACTGACAATATCGCCCTGTATAGCTAATTCGTATAAATCATTTAAATAAATATTAAATAATATTGGTCCCAATACTGTGTCCTGAAGGACGCCATATTTCATTTCTCGTATATCACTTATCTCATTGTTAATCTTTACACATTGGTTTCTATTAGTTACACAATTATACATTTGAAGCATAGGATGCAACTAGTTACAGCGGCAGCTACGAAACGCCTCGGAGGACCACCATTCTCCAAGGAACGGTTCCGACCGTAGTAGTCGTAATACCAACAATAGGAACCGAAATCAATATATGAGCGGGCCCAAAGTCACCGATAGCGGATCTGCCTGATCTGACAGAACCTAGCCCGAGAACAACCAGGATAGGTAAAAGAATCCCGGTTAATGCTAGGGATATGCATTTTCACTATGTTTCTGGCAGCGACCAGTTATCGAGATCACGGCATAACAAACCGGCAAATAACTATGTGTCAAATGATCACCGGCCGTGAAAACTTAAAAACCACTGGACATATAGTTGACTATGAAAATTTCCTGCTCATTGTACGCTCATTTTGAATACATTTTTAATACAAACAAGTTTATCAGAATACAAAAATTGCGAGGGTAGTAAATCCATGACGTGGATTAATTGAAGTTACTAATAATTCAACTTTTTCAAAAAAATTCTTATCTTACTGTTTCAGATTGAACGTAGTGTAGCTATTGATTAAGTAATTCATGCTAA
This sequence comes from Monochamus alternatus, assembly GCA_037114965.1. Taxonomy (NCBI): domain Eukaryota; kingdom Metazoa; phylum Arthropoda; class Insecta; order Coleoptera; family Cerambycidae; genus Monochamus; species Monochamus alternatus. The sequence continues at coordinate 115,873,395 of CM073426.1, forward strand.
TGTTAAAAATTTTATTATTTTGTTTATACTTTTCTCTCCAACAACAAATTGTATTTTAGATCAATAAAATCCAGTACAGGCATGCTTAAGCGGCTCTAAATTAGGAATTCGTCATCCAATTTTTCTAAAAAAAATCCTAACAATATTTTTTGAAATTTGAGCCCATAAAAATGATAGTTGGTCATGACTACTGCCAAAATATGTTCTTTATTCACTGAATGCACTCAATAAAAAATAAGAAAATCGAGCAAAAATAATGATTTTACAAGGGTGGTAGTCCTTAAGGTGGACACACTGTAGCTAATTAGATTTATTTTTACAATGCAAAATTTTTCTTCTACGCCATAATTTTATAGGTCGCGTCAATTTATATAAAAATTAACAAATGTATAATTAAGAATTACAAAATTTCAAAAAGGAATAATAATAAATAAAAAGTAAAATAATTAGATTAGATTAGAATGAGTGAGTACACTTATATGTATAAATATAACTGTTACAAACAAGCAAATTAGGCACTAATATAAAATTTAGTTTGTCATTGATCGATTGCATTCAATAAATAAATCATATCCTGTATGATGTTAAAGTAAACATATTTATATATTATCAGGAATTAGTTGTAATCCCATTAATAATTTAAAACAACAGTCTCCTTGCATGATCAGGATCAGTGATCATTACATTTGAATATAAAAACAAATATTAGTTTAAGAATTTAGTATCGGTACTACAAAAGAGTAAATACAGAGGCAATCAATAAGAACAAAAAAAAAAAGAATCACGGTTTGTGTAAAATTTACGATATTAAATATAGTCAAATATGCAACATACCATAAAAATCCAAATGCGCGTAGACAGGGCTGCTGGATGCCACAGCACCCTGTATCAAATGGGGGTATTTCTGCCTAGACCAAGCTGCTAGAGCCCCTGAGTAAGACCCCCCAAAAAGTATCCATTGAACATTTTCCGGTAAATTATATTGAGTATTCATCGCACCAATGAAAGTTGCGATATCTTCAAGAGCTTGTTGGCTTGACAATAAACGCAAATTCTCGATACTTAAATCGCTAAAAAAATAAAATATATGTAATAGTATTTATGCATATACGTTTTGTAGGTGGTTTCTATTTATTTCAAAAGTATATTGGAATAATTAGGTATTTTGTAAATGAATGATAATTTTTGCCAAAGGCCAATAGCTCACAAATACCTAAAAATTCAAAGTTAAACCAATGGAGTCATTCAGCATAAATTTTCTGAATGTAACTTTAGTGCGATCTGAAAAAAAATATATAATTTTCTTACGCCTCTAAATAGTTTAATATAATTTGAAACATGGATTCGCGTAAACCGCTGTGTGACGTCACTGCCTCCTTTAGCATGCTGGGATTACTGGGTTGCGCTTTCTACTGTTTACTTGCATTTAGGTGGGGGGGGGGCTCGTAGGTGTTATCAGTGTTTATATAAGGTATAGTCAACTGGTCTTAGTTGTGGACCATGTCGGCTAGATGGCGGGACTATAATATGTACAAAATCTCTTAAACGAGCCCTAGAGAAGTCGGTAAACAGGGTCAGAGTCAGTCTGACTTTATTTCAAAAACAAAGTCAGACTGACTCTGTTTACTGACTTGCTTAGGGTTCGTTTAATAGATTTTGCACATATTATAATTACCCTATAAAAATCAGTAACACGACGCTCCTGGTGCGCTACGAACTTTCTGAGGACGCACCCATACGACGGATCCATCTAATGCCGGATTAAACATCGTTGCCACATCATGTTTACATACATAATATCGTCTAATACATCAGCGTGTTATTCAAATTTACCCGCATTTCTTTCCCCCAAATTTGTAGATCACGCCACACATTTGGAGGGGGGGTGGAGAGAATAATGATAATACAAGCAGTAAGCAGTAGTTTGTTTATTTCGGTCTTGCGTATTCGTTGTAAATGCATAATTTCGAATTCCGAATATGCGGAAATGGTAGTGTTATATGGAGAATGTTTACGAAATGCGACTGACCATAATTTTATTAATAAAGTGCTATGGACGGATGAGTGCAGTTAACAGGTTAGTACCATACTATTTAAAAAACAATAAATTTCTAGGTTAGATGTACGTAACTACAAACTGAATAATAAATTGTACTTACGAGTATTACTAAAAATTCATATTTATTTGTAAAACGTAGTGAAAACGTAATATCAAAATTAAACTGTAATAACCTAACATTCGAAAACATTTATTTATTATCTACATTTGTTTTTATTAACAAATAAATCAATATTTAAGGAAAATTCATTCATGTATCTAGATTTAAAAAAATAGTTTTTCTCCTTGTCGTTAAATAACAGTACAAAAACTAGGTAACTAGGTTATTGACCTAATAATACGGTAGGTCAAGGTTCACTCTCGATAACTTAGATTAGCGGCGTGCCATTTCGGTCTTGGACAGTTTTCTGTCGACAACACGATAGTTTTTTATTATTTAGTATTTAAACTCGAAACACTTTTCAGCTTCTCTTAATAATTTACCCATTGGGTATAGGTTTTTTATGTAATATACGTAAATAGTTTATTACTCCGTTTATTATTATAATAGATCTTAATCTATCATAATCCTAGGACTGAACGTTATTTTGAATTATTTTACTGGCTTGCTCAGTTAATACCAGTATTGGCTATAACCTAAGCATGGTATTTTAATTAAAAATAATCGTTAAAAAAGTTTTAAGCAAGTATCTTGTCAATCGCGTGAAAAATGCGTAATAGGACGATTGTAACAATGCCATAGGGGGACGATTGTAACAATGCCATAGGGGGACGATTGTAACATGTTACAACCGTCCCTCATATTTAATACCTATGATTGTATTTGTCATATTTAAAATGATACTTCTGTAGATATCCAGATAATTACTTCAGTATTTGTTATACTGTGTGGGAATATACAAATTCATTCTCTCTATTTAGGATGTCTAACAAAAGACAACGAATAACAGATCGTGGGAAAGATTATTATGGATTGGGAAAAACTTGGTTTCAGAAACCAAAACATTCCATTTTATTATGAGTTTTGTAGCATAATAAATACATATTTTTTAGTTACTTAAGTACTTATCTAAATTATTTTAAAACAACTTACCGTTACATTTTTACACCTCTCATTGCAGCACTTACAAATTGTTGATTTGTATAAAATATATAAAAATTAAATCTACCATTGACAGAATAAACGAATATGCCTTTAAGTAACCCGTTGTGAATTTTAAAAGTGCTTTTGCTAATTTGTTTTAATTTAACACAGACAACCGAGAAGCTGAAGAAGGCAATGACGTCACGCCTCAAAACCCGGGGCGAGCGTTTATTCCAATTTGACCTCGTATATTTCAAAAACCATAAAATACTTCATAGAAATTAGGCAAATAATGTAATTTGAGGTTTGACCAAATGATCCTACTGCGCAGCATCCAGTAGCGCATCAAGCATTTTAATTTGGGGGAAATGGTGTTAATGACGAAATCTTATAAAATGTACGTAAGCTATTATACAGAAAAGGAAAACTGTAGGTAACATTAGATATACAGAGAGAAAATAGTTTATCTATTTATTATTGATACTGCCTACAACATTTGACGTTTGTAGGCAGTTAGTAATGTCAGAATCCAGGAGGCATTGCAATCGACAACGCCAGACGTTTAAGGACCCGAGTCACAAAAAGAAGCAAATTATTATAGTCAGACTTGAGAGCATTTATAGCAATGCCCTTTAGATCTGGAGGGCTTTCAAATGTTTAAATATATAGCTAACAATGAAGCCTCTACTTTGACTTTTCTGAAAGCGTTTATTTAATATAAATACTTGTATTAATAATTATAAATTTCATTACATATCAAAGGCTCTGATTCCGAAAGGAAGGAGTAATCATTCCTTGTTCTTGATAAAACACCATATAGAATGTGTATTGTCTATTAAACTTTTTAATTGGATAATACAATTTTAAAACAAAGAAATATCTTTCACCACTATCAAAAACGATAACAGCAACAATAGATTACGCTTATCTTGTATATATTTAAGAATAGTACAAGTACCACGTACGTTAGGTATTGAAAACTTGGCAGTGCGGCTTGAGAATTTTTGATAAGAACTCACATCCACTTTAAGGTTTTTGCGTCAAACTGGAAAATATTTTACCTACAGCACTAGTTAAGAACAAAGGAAACAAGTCATGTTCTGGCCGAATTTAGTCCAGTTTTATCAATAGAAAGCAACTTCATTATATTTTCTTTCCATTGGTACAAACAGTTTGAATTGCAATTGTTAATTTACCATACCTTAGTGGTTGGCTTTCTCCATAAAACCTGTGTTCGAGTTGAAACAAGAGAGCACCATACTCTCTAGCAGTTTGAATCCACGCTCCAGCAGACATCCATTGTATAGCGGCTTGTCCTTCGCCACCAATTAGAAGAAACACAACAACTCCATTAGTTGTATTGTAGTGTTGCGTATTTACATAATATCTCTAAAAAGGAAATATTATTATAATTAACTCCTGAGTATGAAAGTTTTGTCAGAAATCAGAAACCACTGATGGTGTGTTAAATTATATTTAAATATTTTTAAAATCACTCCATTACCTAATGGACGTATTTAAGAAACACAATTCATGTCTTCCAGTGCCATTTACATTGTTACTTTAAAGAAATGTCTTTTACTTTTTTATTTAACATATAATAAGTAAAGATTAATTTGGACCAAAATTGATTTTGTTTATTATGGATAGTCACCAGTCAAGAAACGAAAAAATTTTTATATAGGGCAATCCCTTTAGTATCAAAAGTACTCTCTGCCATACCTGTAACCAGCGAGCTGTATTCGTCGGGTCATAGTGGTCCAAAACTTGAGAAAAGTACTGTGTTGTTACTGCTGATGTGTCGAAATCACTTGGAGGCGGAAGGTCGTAGTTTTCGTAATGGCCAAGGAAGATATCTTCCGCAAAAGCGTGGTGCACACAAAAAAGTGCTACGAGAGTATATATGTAACTTTTCATGTTTCTAAAATTCTGTCCCACGCGTTATTCTTGAATGAACACGCATCCTTTTGACAACTAAAGATATGATAAAATATCTTATCAAATTTAAATGTAATGATAATACACCATGCGACAAAAAAGTATGTAACTGAGAGATAGATTTATATGTAAACCACAAGATTTTAAAAATTATACAACTTTTTATATTTTGCGTCAAACTGATTAGACTCGTTGATATTAAAATTAAGTACTACTACAAAAATTTAATGATATCCACTCTTTTTATATGATAAATTAAGATAAGTAGGTCAATATATTTTCAAGAATGACGACGTTTTGTCAATATTTTTGTTTTTGAATTATTTTGATATTTTTCTATACGATCTGCTGTAAGTAACAAACACTTGGAAGAATGCCAATTCAAGGAGAGGAACAAGTAAAAAGAACTAAAAATTTCTTCTCATGTTTTTCCACTTGCACATTGAAACATTTTTATACAAAATTCCTTTATCTTTATATATACACTCACAAGCAAAAATATTGCATATTTTATTTTAAGTATTTTTTTAATATTTGTATTTTCTCATTCGACATTTTAGGTGTTTATTTTTACAAATGTCTTATACTAGATTGCGTTACGATTATTAATGGTTAAATAAATTACATAATGAAGCTTTGCAACAGATATCCTGTTTTTTGGTTAGAACATTTAATTAAAAAGAGCAACAATGACGACAAAATAACGACTTTAAGGCAACATAATAAACAATTTAGTACTTAGTACTTCCTCCTCTAGCGATAGCCTGTATTCTCCTAGGCATGCTTTGCAGAAGGTCTTTAATGGTTTGTTGCGGAATTCGATGCCATTCTTCCTGTGCAGCATTTCTTAATTCTGCAATTGAGTTAGGAGTTGGATTTCGTGCTTCGTTCATACGTCGCTTTAGGATGTCCCATACATGTTCTATGGGATTTGCATCAGGACTCATTGGTGGCCACTCTAATGGATCAATTCCGACATCCTCAAGGTACTGAACCACTATTATAGCGGCATGTGGACGGGCATTATCATGCATTAGCAGAAAGTTATCGTATCCAATGAAGCCAGCGTAAGGGAAAACATGCTTTTCAAGTATGTTGTGAATGTACCAGTCAACATTCATCTTAAATTCACCTCAATGAGCTCCGTGCGACTCTCCCAATTAATGCCTCCCCATAGCATAATGGAACCGCCTCCAAAGCTAACATTCTGTACTAGATTACATTCTGCAAAACGTTCACCAGACCTTCTGTATACTCGCCCACGTCCATCTGACTTCCACAATTGTATTCTGGTTTCATCTGTAAAAAGAACTTGTCCCCATTGATGTTCATTCCAGTTAACATGGGCTCTTGCGACTTGTAATCGTCTAGTTTTATGGCGTGGGAGATGTCTAGGCACTCTGGCAGAGCGTTTTGGGGTTACACCAAACTCCTTAAGTCTTCTTATTACCGTTTTGACACTTACATTGACATGTCTTGTAATTAGTAATTCATTTTTAAGATGCGGAGCTGTAAGTGTGCGATTTCGCAGCAAAGATTATAGTCTCAAATATTGGTCATCTCTTGGTGTTGTACACCTGTTACGTCCTTGACCGGGTCGCCTTTTGTATTCTCCAGTCTCATTGTATCGCTTTACTATACGAGAAACAGTGGATTGATGAATACGCAATCTTCTCGCTATATCTTTTTGTCTGCAACCCTCATTGGCCAAAGTAACAATTTGAACAGAAATTAATTCGTATAAATGTGGCATCTCACTAACAAGAACAATCAGACTCAACAAATAAAGAACTCGTCACTTTGATAACAACAAACAACAAAGCCGACATTGTTAGTCGTCAAGGCAGACCATACAAAGCTTGTAATTTGTAACATTATTGCTCATTTAGCTATAAAAGCTACATTTTATCAGTAAAAAATTAAAATATACGTAAAACACAGTGTAAGCCATTTTTCTAATAAAAAACGCCTATTGTGTTAAAGGAAACAATACAAATATAAAAAAGACTTAAAATAAAATATGTAATATTTTTGTCTGTGAGTGTATTTTTTTCATTTTTAAAATTATTACAATAATATCTCTACCCCTCTTTGTAATTACGAGGATTAGCCCAGAAGTCGGAGATTTGTGCGGAAGAGGGGACAGCATATTATTATTATGCAGGTCGCATTTGCGTCCAGGAACAACTTACGTTGGTAAGCTCTGTTCTTCGTTTCATCGCTGCAAACTGCCAACACAATATTTTTACTCATTACAAGTCCGTCAGGTTCCACTAACAGTGGAACATCATCGCGCAGTATCAATTCAAGCAACTATTTATTTTTTTAAATTTCTAATAGAACTGCAATAAAAATAGATATGGATAAGTAATACTAACTTCGTCAACGGAAAATAATATCTAAAAATGATATTATGTTGTAACATTTCAATATGTTTGTTAAGATTTTGTTAAAATTAATATAAGTTATTTATGTACAATTTCTGCATTGTTACGCCATCTCTGTTAAATGGTTTGAACTTAAAGTTTACGACTGACGGCGCGCCTTACTCTGGGTAGCGAGAGAGATAGGCAGTAACCATAGTAACATCCCTGGATAAAATATACTTAAGATAGATGGGACCCTCCCTAGCAAATCTTGTTTTCATGTTTAGCGCCCTCTATTGACATGTGGTAAAACTAATTTGTTATAAATCTGGGATAGCCCCTTGTTTTTTTTATTTAAAATTTTAATTGTAGTGCAGTATCGATAACATTACTTATATTTTAAGAAATGCTAAATTTGAAATATAATATTCGCACATGTTTTACATATAACTTTGAAGTCTCCGAAAATAAAATATATAGAAAAATTCGCTAAAGACGTTCTTAGATTTCAAAGTACCTATAGTGTTTAAAATACTTACAGAGAGTATATAGAAAGACATATATTTACTTTTCAATTTAAATCAGATATTTCTATATACTTATCGCAGGTATTTTAAATACTATAGGTACTTTGAAATCTAAATATGTCTTTAGTAAATTTTCCTGTAAATTGTATTTTCTGAGCCCTCAAAGTTATATGTAAAACATCTGTAATATTATTTTTCAAATTTAGCAAGCCAAAAAATTTAAGTAATCCTGATACAATTGACATATGTGATTTTATGTAACATATATTTCTAAAACGTCTCCAATATTTAATGAAATCATTTATAAAATAAATATTGTAAAACAGTTAATAGATTTATTTTTAAGTAAATAATTTAATTTCTTAGTAATGTTAAAATAAATTATTTAATGTATTATCGAAAAGTTTTGAAATCTTTTTACTGATACTTACATAAACAAAATGGTCAAAATGAATTTGCAATTTTGAAAAATGAATGATAATAAGTATTTTCAGGTTTGTGGACTGCAAGTTATTGAGAATAAAAAAAAAGAATTTACGAACAACACCCGTTACAATGCAACTTACCGCTGCAGCTCTGTTGGTGTATTAGATGTTGTAATTCACTCTCGTTGCATTCAGTCTTCTTTCTTGGGTTTGTGTAAAACATATTTACTCAATATCGTGTGTCCATATATTTGAGTCAGTTTTTTAAGTGTCATATACAATCTTTCTGACAAAAAAACGTTTTGCACCAAAATTACAAATACCAGCACAAAATTGAAATTGATAATTCATAAATTTTTTTAAACAAGTAATTCAATAATAACTGACAATACAGATTAAATTAAAATTACATAATCGTAATTATATTTTTAAGTTAAGTGTGTGAACCCAACAAGAGTAATTTTTTAAAATTCTTCATCAATGAATAACAACAAATTATGAGCATGTTAAGTTCTTTTTTCCTATAAACTCTAAATTCTTTTTGTCATTTTAGTATAATATTAAATTATATTGAACTGAATTACTTTGATGCACAAAAAAAACTTTATATTTACAAGTACATACAAGTTTCTAACCAATAGTTCATAAATTAAATTTATTTAAACATTCTAATACTACACTAGATACATATATTTTCTAATTATTATGTGTACAATGAATAGTTCTAATTTTGTCAAATTTTTTTAAAATATTATAAGTTGATTTTATTTATAGATGCAATAAAATGCATTTGTATATTATACCTATTTAAGATTTTTACTAATCACATAGTTCTTTAGTTTAGTTTAGTCATAGTTTCAAATAATGAAAATAATGAATAAAGCCTCTTCAACAAGTGGTAAAAATATTTTAAAGCCTAGATTTTTACGAATCACATAGTTCTTACTGTTGCTGTGAATCGACCTTATCAACTTCGGTTCAACATCTCTCTTTTCTAAGCTTGCTCATATTTTTCCTGTCGGTACTATGTTCAAAAGCTTATTCAGTGTACATAAATGCCAAAAAAGTATAGTTTTCTTTCTTGGTTTATTAAATTCTTCTACTATTTGTTTAACGGTAATTATATGATCCTACGTACTCTTACCCTTCTAAAAACGACTTTGAGACAATTATAGATATCAGACCATCTGTAACAACATAATTGTATTGGTTATTAAGAAACTCAACATTTCTTAAAATATTAATAATCTGCATTGTAAGTCCTAAGAAGTTAATAACTTCTACTCATTTCTCAATGGTAGACAAAAGAACTTTATGAATAGAATATGTATAAATCTGGACCATATTATATAATGCATGTTGTACTTCAATTTCAGAATATATTCAATACATACCTGTAGTTTAGTAAATTCTTTGAAGGAAGTGTTGTTGGTTTCAATAATTTATTATTAGCAATGTCAGATTGAGAAATGCTTATGGCATAAGCGATAGTTTGCATACTCATTTAGGGTCCATGTCTCTCAATTTCAATTTGAAGTCATAAAGAGACCCAAGTAGTATTATATCGATCCTTATCCTTATCAGGATTAGGATATCGATGAATTGGTGAGTTCTTATCCTCTCAAATAACCTAGTTAAAATTATTTATTAATATACATTAAAAATGGTAACTTTTAGTATACTTACCTTTAAATAAAAAACATATTAATGTCTATCGAAGAAAACACTAAAATCGCACAGAAAACTTAAAAAATACTCAATCGTATAACTTTCATACAAGAAAATCAAACTGAACACAAAAACATTTCAAATTTTGAATGCGTTAGACAATAGAACAAAAATAAAAGGAATAATAAAAAACGACAAACAGTAATCAGCACCCCTGGTGGTATGTGGTAAAACTAAAACTCGTTAACAAAATTTTATATAGAGTGTCCACCCCATGGTAACATCGTAACATCCACGACACGAAGTTGAGCGTATCGTTAATTTCATTTTTCTGTGACAAAACTGTTCTACCTACTATTCAAAGTTTAAGAATAAAATCAGTTTACAAAGTCTAGTAGTGGTCCTTCACTCCTTATTGCAAACAATATTTGTCACAAAATTTAATAAATACATTTCTGCTGAACGGAAATTTTCAGTAAACTATACAAAAATGGTGCATTGTTACAGCTGCCAAGACATATAAAATTGTTGTGTTAATGGTTGCATAGCTAAGGTGCAGAATAATGTCTGACATTGTGATTATTATAAAGCAGAATTGAATGTTGTTGAAGTGAATTTCTTATAGAACAAATAAATTAAAAATATTAAGTCAATGTGACCAACATATTTATTAATAAAAGGAAATGTATTCATAAACGTAGGTGGCTATTTTTGGGTAAGTGTCTTTTACAAATCCATGTTCTGCATGTTTCTTATCAAATAAAGCCGGAGACACATTGCTCTGATTCCACGCCACGCCATGCCACGTGACGTGGTGTGGTATGTACTCTGTGTGCATACTGTTACTACGCCATGCGATGCCACGTTACGTTACATTCGACAATTCCATCAATTTAAGGAGTATTTCATATCAGAGGAAGTTCAAACTCAAATTGAGAGTTGAGGATGAATACATTTAAGTACCCTAATCCATTTAGTTAGAGTCGTTAAAATGTATGTTGTTTCATTAACAATGTGTTGTCAGAAACATTTCCTGTGTAATTTGTTCGTAAGCTTCTCCTCTCATAATTTATTCTCTATAGCGGTTACGTTTTATACTATAAAGACATTAATGCTCGCAAATATTTAAAACCCACTTACACCACCCGACGTGAAGGGGATTTGCGACACGTCGAATGGCATGGCGTAGCGTGGCGTGATGTAGCGTCAGAGCAGTGTGTACACAATTATAAAAATACACGGAGTCAGATCCTTCTCACGTTGTATCACATGGCGTCTCGTAGCGCGGCATCAGAGCAATGTGCCCCCCGACTTAATAAACAATCATCTACATTATGTAAATAAAAGTTTTTCTTTAAAAATGCGATAAGTTAATAAACGTGGCAACGCAGTGTTGCGTCACTATAGTTGCGGCAAGAATTCAGATGAGTAACATCATACAAATAAATAGATAATAAAAATATTTATGAAACTGCAACTGAGAATAATAAAACTATATACTACACTAAATGTTTGCACTATATATTGCACTAAATTGCTATAATTTATTGTTCTTAACGCGTCCAAATATAAAAAATTATGTTAGTAAAAACAAGTACGTAACGTCAGCCGTGTAAGTCGTCTGAACTATTGCCGCGACTATACCTTTAATGTGATCTGTTGAGCTACCATGGGCCGATAAATATGGTTTAGAAAAAGTATATTTTTGCTTTATAAATTAATTTTGAAAATTTTTAATGGTTGATTCCATTTATTCTTATTTTTATCCATCCCCTCTTAAAATATATGTATTTAGTTGTAGTTAACCATGTACATACAATTGAAATTATTTTTTCTTATAGATGTACTTACTATTAAAGAAAATTAAACTTTTGTAATAAATTTATTATTTCTCAAATAACTGTCTTATAAGATTTGTTAGTAGCCAGTAATGTCAGTAAATTTAAAAGAAAACACAACATTTTTGCTTGTCAACGTTTCGTTACCATATAATCTGACATCGTCAGAACAAATGATGTTTCTGACTTGAATTTACATATATAACAATATTGGACATAATTAGATAAAAAGTCACATAGTGACGTACAAACGAGTGCAAACATCTAGGTATGCTAATGAACAATTCCACAGACAAAGATCTATTCAATAATTATCTTAAAAAAATAATCTAGCTAAATTTACTAACCTGGTTTAATGAAAACATTCTATAAATATCTAAGTTCACTTTTGAAACTGTGGGAACTCGAAAATTCAACCGCAATAGATGAGATCTGACCTATTTCTGGATTTTTAGGATTACTTCTTCAGGCGGACTCCTTTAAGTTGAGTCAAATTATTATACCAATATATTAAAATAATTTGTAATTAAATATCGACAATGTCAAATGTGACTTTGTATTGGCGACATAGATAGATACATGGCGTGCATGTAAGTTATCACAAATTTCAATTGCAGCTATTGTAGTTTTTTCTTGCAACTGTTTTCGAGTGTTAATTACTAACAGAACTAAACCGACCAATCCATCTATCAAGAAAATAATTATTCAGTCACTCTGTCACAAATCTATCATTGTGAGGAGGTGCGCCATATTTTTGGAAGTACATTTGTAGTCTAATATTCAACGGAATGTCTTCTAGTAAGCCATACAAATGATTTTCGATTGCTCCTGGATTTGCGTTCAAGCGATTATCAAGTTCTTGTAACTTCAGTAAATGACCATTGAAGATTCCTTCTCAAATATTCATAGAAAATCGGTGCTAGAATCTTCTACTTCTCTTAACATATAACAAGGGTGTAATAACTCCCTACGTGCAGTTCTTGAAAACAATTTTTGTTAAAATTCTAACTGCATAGAAGCTTAAAGCATGCTTGTAGTAGGATTGTATAAAACTTCACCAATTACAAGATCTGCAACATTTTCTCTTCGCGGTGCTCCAGCTCTGTCAATCTTTGGAAGGTTGATCATTTTGGGATTCTTCTATTAGGCAATCTGAATTACCTAACAGCTGCCAGACCATTACAAAGATATAGCTATTTACTGAAGTTATGTAAGAATGAATACTGTAACGTAGTAAAAAAATGAATTAATCTAAAAAAATATTAGTTTTAATATAGATCAACATATCAACATATTTAAAAAAAGGTTCACCATAGTGATGATTCCATTTTCCTAAATTACAACACCCTGTATATGTGTAAGGAGACATGTTAGAACACAAATTTATTTTCAGCTAAACTTTTTACACCTATTTCTGATTCATCCTGCATAAACAAAAGCAAGCAATTATTACTTGTGTTGCATCTTTTACGTAAATTCGGAATAAATTGTAAATAATAAGCGTATCGACAACATTAACAAGGGAGTATATTACATGTACTTTTTAATTTGGCTTTAATACATATAATAATTATATAGATGAGGTAAGCATATAAATTTTAATAAACAAATCCAAGGATTTTATAATAAATCAGTCAAAATGACGGGTTAATGGGTCCCCTTAAAGATACTTATTTAGATATCAAGTTTGATGCTGGAGAATATGTTATAATATTTCATTTTCCAATAAAACGTCGAATTATTGGCTCAAGAGATAATTCGAAAGATAAATAAATTTCATACTATGTTTAATGTACTGCCATCATACGGTAAATAACTGTGTTACTAATTGAGATTTATAAATTGAATGAAAATTATATTAGATATAAGTAATTACAGAAGTTCACAAAAAATTAAACGCGATAAAATGGTTAAACAGAGCCATATTTATTTATTTATTTACTCTTAAAATATCCAACGGGTATAACCCACTTAAAGGATAAGTAGTTAAACTAGAAAAATTGCAGTAAGAGAAAAAAAATACTTAAAAAGATACCTACATATTAAAAATCGATTGTATAAAATAAAATATAAGCGGTATAAAATTCTAAACAAATAAAAACAGTTTAGAATCTAGTAAAAATAAAAGGTAATATTACTGAAAGTTAAATTGTCAGATAATATAAAAATAACATAAGAATTAAAAAACAAATAAAAATTACTAAACAAGATAAAAATAAAAAGAAACAAGGATATACACACGCACCTATTGAAAATACTTTTTTATATCACGTACACCACAAAAGTTAATGTCAAAACCCTCCATATTATTGCTATTGTTCAGCATTTGATACAAAGGCGACTTTAATAACATATTTGTACGGGCAAAGGGTAACATAAACAAATTACAATTCCTACAGTTCAATCTGGGAAATAATAAATCTTTGGTAATGCATTCACATCTAATTTTAAAATGGATTATTTTATATAATAAAATAATACCATGCATAGTACGTCTACTGGCAGGACTTTGTAGATTAAAACGGGCTCAAAATAATTCCTGTGGAGTACCTTGAGTAGGATAAACTCCATCTAACATATATGTGGCAGATTTGAAAAATTTTCGTTGGACTCTTTCCAGTAATGATGTATATGTAATATAAATTGGATTCTATATAACTCAACCGTATTCAAGTTTGGATCTCACAAAAGTTGCATACAATAATCGCAAAGTAGACTGATTCCTGAAATCTGAGTTTCGTAAAATAAATCCCAAACTCCTGTATGCGTTCGATAAGGAACTGTGGATGTGCTGTAAGAAACTCAACTGAGAGTCAAAAATAACACCTAAGTCTTTAATGCTATCAGGCCTCCTGAGAATGCTGTCTTGCAGCATATAATCAAACATGATAGGTACTTTTTTTCGATGGAACGACATAACATTACACTTGCTGATATTAAGAGGCAACATATTTCTGTTACACCAGTCGTTAAGTGAAACAAGGTTATTCTGAAGATTCTCACAGTCCAAAACAGAGTTAATTTGACAAAATAATTTTACGTCATCAGCGTATAATAGGTATTGTATATATCCTCCGCAAAATCGTTAATAAATATATCAAATAAAAGAGATCCAAGTATGGACCCTTGAGGAACACCTGATGTTTGGAGAAACGTGTCAAATTTGAATCCACGATATTGCACATATTGGGATCGATTACAGAGGTATGACTGAAATAATTTTACTAAACCAGTACAGAGGCCTACGTTGTCAAGTTTATTTAACAACTTAGAGTGGTTAGTAATTGTGGAATAACCTTGAATAAACCCGTGCTGTTCGTGAATAATAATATTTGAGGTTTGATATGACATAAAGCTGTGCAAAACAAATTCGAACACTTTACAAAAATTATTTAAAATAGCAATGGGCCTATAATTTGTAAGTTCATTTTTTGCTCCTTTCTTATGGACAGGCGTTATACGTGATACTTTCTAAATATCTGGAAATACTCCAGACACAAGTATAAGATTAAAGAGGATGAGTAAGGCTTGGAAACACACAATCTCTAAGCAAGAATGTCGGAATTAGATCAGGGCCCATATACATATTATTTTTTAATCTTTTAATAGCTTTTATTATATCAGAGATTTGCATTAAATGCAAAATATGACAATTGTTACTTTCCACAATGTTATTAAATTCATCTGAGACAACAAATGCATCAGAAAAGAATGTCGCAGACGTGTTAACTATTAATTGAGAATCATTTATCTGGTGGTTATTACTTATCATAGAAGAACGAATAGATGTGGTATCCTTTTTTGAATTTAGAAAAGCCCAGAAAGTGTCAGAATTTGACTCAATTGAATTTTCAGCATCACTAATAAATTTATTGTAAGCATTTTTTAAATTATTTTTAAGATATGACCTTATTCTTTTAAATTCGTCATAATCTTCTGGTAGCCGAGTTGATTTATATTTCTTATAAACTTCATCTTTTAATTTCCATTCCGCAATTACGTCTTTAGTAAACCACTTAGGAAATTGCCTATTAAAGACGACTTTATTTCTAAGAGGGACATGTTTGGACAAAATTTTCTTTAGAATATCATAAAACATCTCTACAGCAGCATTAACATTTGGAGCAATAGATATACAGGACCAATCAGTCGACAACAATTCGTCATAAAGAGCTGGAAAATTAGCTTCTATATAATTACGATTATCACAGGAACTACTTGGACTTAACGGAAACTTATTACTTGTGTTATCAGGTATGGACAACTCAACATTAACTGCAGAATGATGAAGGTCCTCGGACAGAAAAACATCAACAACGCGAGACACAGTACAAGGCTCAGTACACATAACCAAATCTAGTACTCTATTGTTACTATTGAGAACATAATTGTATTGCTTCATATAAAAATAATTAATAAAGTTTAATAAGGAACTAACACTTCGGCTGTAAACTGCATTTGACGTTACTTCAATATAATTTGGAATATTAAAATCGCCAAATATCAACAATCTAGAACCGTAAATAGGATATAAAGATTCAATTGCATCAAACAATATATCGTAATCATTAGAACTAATTTGGGGGCACATAAACATTGAAAACATAAAAGTAAAACTCACTCAACTTCAGTTTAACACCAATAATATCAATAAAGTTAATGTAATGTAAAGTTTTACAAAAATAAATAAAATAGTTGTTTGAGAAAACCCAAAAGAAATATCAATATTCGTCAGAATGGTGAATCGCTCTGTGACGTAACAAGGCGGAACAAGCTAGCGAGCCAGAATTAATGGTTAGGGTAGGTTTTTTAAAATGGAAGAAGGTTTTCAAAAGGCAGACACACATAATCTGCCAATTGTGGACGTTATTTGGTGTCAGAAATAAAATTAATTTGTAGTTAATAATTAATAAAATAATTTGACCCGATGTTACTGTAAGTGTTTAAAATTTTGTCCACCGACGTGTAACCATATTTGGACCAAGTTTCTATGAACTAACACAAATGTTTCAGTTTCTTCGATTCAATTTGTAAGTTGTTGGCAGCACATATGATATGTTCGCACATAAATAGTGTCCACTTTGCTGTAATACACTTAATTTTTTAAATATTCCCTCAAACAGAAGTCCAAAGGATAAGTCAGGAGATCGTAGCGGCCGTGGTACTGTTTCTCTTCGTGCTATCCATCGTACCCCTTGAACTTCATTGAGATATTGCCGAACATTTTGTCGAAAATGAGGGAGAGTGTCTTACCAAGAACTACATTCGGGGTCAAATAGCTAAGACCATATCTTTCAGAAGTCCAGACACTGAAACCCATCAATTCTATTTGGTAATATGAATGGTCCAGTCAAGTGGTCATCGACAATCCCTGTCCAAACATTTAAGGAAAAACGTTGTTGGAAATGATCCCGTTGAATCGCTTTCGGTTTTTTAAAACCTCAAACATATGCATTCTGAATGTTATACATCACATGCCCTGTAAAAGTAGTTTCACCTGTAACTAACATGTCAGCTAACAAAAATTTGCGATTTTCAGCATTTTGTTGCAGCAAACATTCACAAAAACTAATTCATAAGAACACGCTGTATATTGGTACATTCCTTGTACTTGTTAAGCGATTTACCTGGTACTTATTCGGAGATTCTGTTGAACAATCTCTAAAAGGTCTTCTTCAGCTCCTGCAATACATCGTGGATGCCCTGGACCTACACCTCTTCCACGAGTCTGTTACAAATTCCCGTGTCGCTACCGCAGTAAAAGTAGCTGCATTTAGCACATGTTCACCGGGAAATCGTTCTGCGTATAGACGAGAAGCGGCTAATGTACGTAACCCGTTTTTGGCACTAGAAAAACTAATGCAGACACTGTCGCAAAATATTTAATACTAAAATCAATATTCTAAATCGCCGCCTAGAGGCTACAGTAGCCCAGCGATGTAAAAGTCAAGACTACAACTTCAATAATTTTTTTCTCGAAAACTATAGGGATTCTACAAATTAAATATAATAACTTTGCTACGTTTTCTTTAGTTAATATTTCATATTACTTCTATTTTAAGTTTTAAGACAATTACATTTTATAGTATTAAAGTTTGTTTATAAATAGACCACCTAAAATACCATATTTAGTAAGGGTGTTGTGAAGCGGCTCGCCCTGAAGTCTCTTCTCCCAACCACACCCCTATCAGTCTAATAATTTCCTGTCTAGCTTCAACAAGTTGTGGTACGTCGTTTTCAGATGCCACATACATGCTTGCACAATGGGCGGCACCTAGAAATCCACAGATATAACTGGTAAATCGAACATGATACTATAACCTTTTTTTTGAAATAATTTTTGAAAGAGCTGGAGTACATAAAAATACACTTGTCAAAATGTAGATACATGTGAATAACTTTAGTCAAAATTGATCACTATTATCGGTCAGTCGGACAAAGAAATCTTAAAACAAATTTATTAAATCTCAGCAATAGCTAATCAATTATAATGTAGGAATTAAACTGGATTTATTTAAATTGTACTTAAACTTAATTTGTTAACAGACCATATAAGTAACTTATACATACCCTCAATAAATATAACTGGTGACTCCGGATCAGTGGTTTGTGTAAGTCCCATGGGGTACCAAGGGTCGTACGATCCATGAACAAAAACCACATTTTTTACTTCGATGCCGTAACCACCAAAATGTGTGTTAATTTGATCAATTTGGCCGTTTATGTAACTTGTATTAAATTCTGCTCCATATACATCTACACAAAGGTTGGTAAAGAACTCTATAGGGTACCTAGTACCAAATATTTGTTCTTCTTGGCTTGACGTCTGGTACCACCCATACTCCGTGCAGGTTTGGTAAATCCATTGGCGCACTTGAATAATAATGGTTGTATTAGTAATTTAAAGTATCACTGGGATCTGATTATTATACTAGACAAAATAAAATTAAATATAATTTGAGACATTATACATATATATGATTAAGTACAAATATTTTAAGAGATAAGATAGGAACAAATTAGAATGAACAGAATCACCCTTCAAAAATTTTTAAAATTATTTATAACTCAGAAATATTATTTTTTCTAAAGCATTAAACCCCTATTTATCGACACCCATGGCTGCTAGCCAGACAAGTTAAGTTTCGCCTATCTTAATTATGCAACCATCAACACAATAATGTCATATCTATATTTTGCCAGTTGTAGTAATGAAATGTTTTTTTTACCCTACACTATTTTTTAGCCTTTCTTTAGAGGCTCGAAAGTAGGCATTTTCATGGCATTTTTTTAAACTTAAGGATCTAGTAGAACACTAACGAAAAAAGTACAGGATGTTTGAAAAATCAAACCAATTTCTAAAACTCCTTAAATGTTACGAATTTTTAAAAAATGTTTGTCAAATTTCGATCAAATAAAGACGACCCAATTCAAAATTTACAGTACAGGGTGTTAATGTAACCAAACTTGAAAAAAAAAAAACATAAAATTGAAGAAATTTTATATATTTTTTTAAATGAAATGCCAGCTACTCTTAAAAATTATAATGTCGTACCTTCACCACTAGAGAAAAGTCAGTCAAAATCGGGCAGTAACCTTGCTGTACCTTTCTATAGTTATTTGACAAAAAATGACGTAACTGAGCTTTATGTAATATAATACGTTACTCTTAGAACTGAAATTTCATATTTTAAATTATACAGTATAATAAAGCTCCTAATTACTGTTATATAAACAGTTTTGAAGTGTATTATTATTTTCTTGTGTAGGATAAAAAATGTTGTATCCACCACGGCGAAAAAGTGATTTATCGTGCTGTCAAAACTGTCAAATCATCGGCAGATACCTATTTATTAGGTATAAATAAATAATTTATTGACTTTTAGACCCCCATGAGAGTGGTTCAAACACGTTTCTACTTAATGATAGTTAAACCATGTGTTCTAAAATATATTCTAGAATAGTTATTCTCGATACAAGTTGCGAAATAATGGTGTTTTAGGCACGCGACGTGAAGTGCCTAAAACACCTATTTCGACATAACATAAAACTTCAGTATGTGTGACGCAAATTCTAATGATACTGAAAATTCTAACATAGAAAATGAGGAGGGAAGCTGCCCTGTGTACATTGATTCTTCAGAAATCGAAGAATCAATGTACATATGGTATCAAAAAACATGTAAAATTTGATATTTGGTGTGCTGCCCTCTATATTACGAAGTAATTATTGCATGATGTAAACTACAATTTATTTGAATAAAAATAAGGATATTAGTAAATATAAAGCTATTGCTTTCTTCAAAAGGAAATCAAGTGGTTATAGTCTAAGATCCCTACGACCTTCACCGAGCTAGTTAATGGATGAAAAGTATTTTATATCCAATTAAATATGTTAATAAATATATTGCAAATGGGTTATCTAAAAAAATTCAGTCCAGAATATGATTAATTAACAATTAAAAATTATTATTTTTTTAAACATTTCACTGGTTTGGTTAATAGACAAATTCCATACCAATCGAAAGTATGAAGCCCATAGAATATGCAAACGTTAGGTTGATTATTTTTTTACCGTCACAACTCTTGGGTAGGCAAGTATAAACAGGTAAATCGATACTAGTAACTTGCACCGGTGTGGTTAATAAATTAAAGTTAAATTAAAATAAAGATTATTTCGTTACCAATACGGTGGTATAGGGTTGTCTGCGAAAAATCAGTCTTGAATTCCAGTTGTCGAGTTTTAAAAAGTGAAATATTCCCCAGCGAACCATTCCATGCGATAGAAGAGTACACAGCATTGTAGCTGCGTGTAGTTCGTCCATACCGAAAATGAAGACGATCCGTTTATCAGTTTCTCCAAAAAATCGAATAAAGTCAGGGGACGGCGGTATTATTATTAATCTGCCCCTAGGAACCCCTAATGCTAAGACGGACTAATTTTTTCGATTCTGCGTCTCAAACAGTACGTGTCTTTAAAATTTCGATTCGATCGGTTGCGGGCGGCTCCGGGGGCGGTATCCCGTGTTTTTAAATTTTTTTGGTACATTACCGGATACGCCCCCGCCTTATCGCGAAGTATACGTACATAAAATTTGAGGTCGATCGGATTCGGTTTGTGGCCGTGAGATGTGCGGACATTTTTTTTTACTCCTAACGACGAAGGTTTCCCGAATTCATAACTGAGGGGTGGAGTCTCGAAGTCACGAGTTCGAGAAATCGACGTTTTCTGTTTCATTTCGAATACATAATCGAATGTTTTTTTATGAAAATATGAAATTTTGCTTCTATAGAATTTTTTGTACAAACAACGGTTTACGAGTTGGGCGGCAAAATACCACCGCCCTCGGACTTTATTAGATTTTTTGGAGAAACGGATAAACGGATTGTCTTCATTTTCGGTATAGACTATTATTTCCTGGTAGTGACTTGAAATGATATTATGACGTTCCTGCCGCCCCTCCGGGGGCGGCCCTTGAAAACACGAAATTTATCTAAAATCATTTAAACTTTTTTTGTGGCTTGTTCTCCACCTTACCTATCGAAAAGTCTAATAAATTTTTTTGATTATATGTATCATTTCCTTAAAAAAAATTAAACGTAATTCGGGGCGGTAAATGGATTATTAAAAATTTTTTATTTTTTACGGGTTTTCGATATCGACATATCATTAGTAGGGTCGAAAATGTTGTTTTATTGTCATTGAAGGGCGTTAGGAGTTCCTAGGGGCAGATTAATAATAATAGGGACCGCCGCCCCCGGACTTTATTCGATTTTTTGGAAAAACGGATAAACGGATCTTCGTGTTCGGTACGGACGAACTACACACAGCTGCAATGCTGTGTACTCTTCTATCGCATGGAATGGTTCGCTGGGGAATATTTCACATTTTAAAACTCGACAACCGGAATTCAGGACTGATTTTTCACAGACAACCCTATACCACCGTGTTGGTAATGATATAATCTTTATTTTAATTTAACTTTAATTTATTAACCACACCGGTGCAAGTTACTAGTATCGATTTACCTGTTTATACCTGCCTACCCAAGAGTTGTGACGGGAAAAAAACAGTCAACCTAACGTTTGCATATTCTATGGACTTCATACTTTCGATTGGTATGGAATTTGTCTATTAACCAAACCAGTGAAATGTTTAAAAAAATAATAATTTTTAATTGTTAATTAATCATATTCTGGACTGAAATTTTTTAGACAACCCATTTGCAATGCATTTATTGACATATTTAATTGGATATAAAATACTTTTCATCAATTAACCAGCTCGGTGAAGGTCGTTTTATAGTGGGATCCTATACTATTATAGATCCAGAAACTCTGTACACCAGCGGCAACGGTATGCAGGTGTTATCTTGTTCCAATAGTGAAGTTATACGAAGAGAAAAAAATATATGTTCACCTGATGTCCAATTATCCGATTTGAAAGATTGTTTTATTAATATTTAAAATAAATAAATAATTTTTTTTAAGCTCATGTGCCTAAAAGACTGTCACTTTGATACTGAAATACAATCTAAATGACATTATTATGTAACGATTTTATGAAAACAACAGTAATAAATCTGGCAATAAGAAACAAAATTATGTTATCTGTTACTTACTATTCCCGCTAGGTGTAATGGTTACATCTCTCAGGTAGTCCACAGTGTTTTGATACTTGTAATCCAAACATGTTGAACCATAAAACAGTTTATTTACTTCAGCCAATCTATGTACTTCGTCACCATAAGTCTCATTGGTCAGAATATCGCACAAGTCGTCAACAGAAGTTGTTAGGCCGCTGATCTTATTGTATTGTGCGACATAAGCGAAAACGTCGTCAGTGAGTTTCTCTAAGAAATTCGCTATATCAGGTTCTGTGTTAACTTCCTCAATGTCATCACATAAATTAAAAATAGCTGTGATGTTCTCATCGACAGGGTTGTCTATCAGTTCTTCAAGTCGAGTGAATGCTGTTTTTACCGTGTCGACGCATTCTCGACTATACAGAGCAAGATCGTCAGCAACCACTTGGAGGTACTCTAAAAATCGAACCATATTTTTATATAGGGTATCTGGGAAAATATGGAAAATATCTCTGCATTCGAGAGATTTCCCACATTTTCCCGGATACCCTGTATAGTCAAACACAGTTTTATATTTCCTAATTTGGTTGACAAGCAAAATACAACATAAACTGTATTTCTATAAATTACGCATATTAGTGTGAAACATTTTCGTTACAATTATAACAAATGTCAAACACGTTGTCAGGTTAAAGTCGGTGTTCTTAGGAAGAGTAAAAGTAACAAAATAATAAATTTATCAATGTTTTTAAATAAAATTGTTAAGTTAAGAAGCATATTTTGCCGCTAATACAGCTATTAAATCGATAAATTATTGTTTCCTCCCGAATCTCTGTCAGCAAAAGCAATAGTTTTACAAAATCGTGGGTGTTCGGTAAAATAGAAAATGTGTCAAAATAATTATAAAAACCCATAAGGATTCAGCCTCTTTAGCACCACCAAAGTAAGAGAATAAACGATATTTTGACGCCAGTAGCAAACATTAAAGAATCCATAATGAAACCAGAAAAGGAAAAAGCAGAACAACGGAAAGTAGAATATAAATCTATACGAACATAAATTAAAAAATAAACAGATACCAGAGAAATTTAGAACCAGAAAGTGACTGAGAATGTGGAAATGATGTACAAAGATCTGAAAGGAAGCAATATAAATCAAACATTTAGAAATATAATCATAAAGTCTGCGATAGAAAGTCTAAGTGGAACGTATAAAACAAGAAATGACAGGAAACAAACCGTATGGTGGACAAACGAAATAAAAGAAGTAAAAATTAAGAAAGAAAAGTGAAAGAAGTATATAGCAAATAGAACAGGGGAAAATTATGAAGGAAATAAACAACACAGGAAAAAGTAAAAGAAATGGTTGCAACAGCAAAAGCAGATGCGTGGGTGAATTTGGAAATAAAATGGAGATGGACAGAATAGGAAACCAAAAATTATTTTATAAGGTACTCAAATCCTTTAGGAAGGATCGATAATGCTTTTATAAGTAACTCAAACGGAGAAATATTGAAAGAAGATGTAGATATAATGAATAGGTGGAAAGAATACTATGAGAAAATATTATGTATTACCACACACTGTATTACAAATGAACCATACGAAAATAATTAATCATAAATGAAAATAAAGACAATAGAGAAAATCAGGAAATTATAATAAATTAACTAAATAAAGTAATACTAGGCCTAAAAAATAAAAAAGTTTCTGGAGACGATGCAATCATGGCAGAGATGATGAAAAATTTGGGACAGCGATGTACAGAAGTTATTGATAAATAAGCCTTGGAGGAATGAAGAAATACAAGAAGGAAAATTGCACTGATAGTACCAATTCACAACAGAGGAAATCCTAAGGAATGCAGTAATTACCGAGGCATACATATGAACAGATATATGAACAGATATATGAACAGATAATTAATAATAAATCAAATCAATAATAGGACCAACCATAGAGGAATCATAAAGTGGATTTAGACCTGGAAGGAGTACAAGGGACAATATTTTGACCCCAAAAATGATAATCAATATACAAATAGAACAGGGGAAGAATTGATTTTTTGAAACAATTAGGGTAATACAAAAAATATATAACAATAATATGAATTATGTGATATGCAAGAATATGAAATCGGAAGGGTTTAATACAAATTAAGGGTTGAAACTGGTAGGGGGATTGAGCTCGGTACTGTGCACCAGTTTCATGGACGATATTATAAAGAAAGCGACATCAATATCAAAGAAAATGTGTATGGGATACAAATATTTACAAGTAGTCAAAATTTCGGAAAGAGCGTTTGCCGACGATGTAGTTTTAATAGCAGAAAATGAGGAAAATCTAAAGAGAAATATTCAACTATGGAGACAAGTACTAGAAGAGAAGAAAATGAAAATTAACATAAATAAGACAAAGAAAAGGAGATAAAAATAGAATTGGAAGGAGTAAGGCTGGAACATGTTAATTGCTTTAAATATTTAAAATGAAAATATTGAATAAAAAACACTGAAATTATATTATTCAATTAATAAGAAGTTTATAAATAGAGAAGAAATATCAGGAAAGACAAAAATGAGCAATTTTAAAACGATCTATAGACCAATTTTAACATACGGATGCGAATCTTGGGTGCATACAAGAAAGCAAAAAAGTAAACTGCAAGCTACGGAAATGAGAAGAGTGAAGGGTATTACAAGAAGGGATAGAATCAGGAACGAACAAATAAGAAATGAACTGAGAATAAAATTAATTCTGGAGTTTATAGAACAGAAACAGCTTGGTTGGTGAGGACATCGAGCAGCAACAGATCAGTGAAACAAATATGGGAATCAAGAACTACCAAGAAGAGGAACAGAGGGAAATCGAAACAAACCTGGAATAGGATGTTAGGAAATATGATAAAAAAAGGAAAACTTGGAATGAAACAAAAGTGACAGCAAGAGACAGAACACAGTGGAGAAACTTTGTGTACGAAAAATAAACTATATAACACGACACTGTTGTGTAAGGATTTATGATTATATATATTTTGACGCCAGTAGCAACCAGGAAAGGAACCGTAGTGATTGTATACAGGGTGTCCCATAATTATTGCGGCAAAATGATAGAGGTTGTAGAGCGCATGAAATTAAGCAATTTTGCCTCATATACCCGGCTAAAAGTATCCTCCACGTTGCTCAGTGCACAGCTGGGCACGATTCTTCAGTGATTGGCGAACTCAATGGAATATCCCCGATATGTCCTGAACCTGTGCGGACGCGGCCATCACTCTTCGCAGTAGCTCTTGTTGGTTGGGAACAGGAGTTTCATACACTAAAACTGTTAGGTGGCCCCAGAGGGGTTAAGTTGGGTGACCGCGCAGGCCAATGCACAGGGCCACCTCGGCCTATCCACCTGTTAGGAAATATTTCATTCAAATAGTGCCGCACTGGCAAAGCAAAGTGGGCTGGGGCGCCATCGTGTTGAAACCATATGTTAGCTCTTATGTCCAGTGCCCTCCTCTAATAGTTCTGGAAACACATGCTGCAGGAATCGATCATGAACGTGTCCATTCAAATGTGGTGGGAGCAAATATGGCCCGATGATCTGCTCACCCACAATGCCGGCCCAGATGTTAATTACAAACTGATGTTGATCTCTACAGAGGGCTATGATATGGGGGTTATTTTCATTTCAAATGTGACTATTACGGCTATTAAAGTAACCATCCCTTGTAACACAGGCCTCGTCAGTAAAAAAAACGCAGCGACCAAAGTGTGGTTGTCTCAACTCCTGCTGCAACCACTAATGACAAAAACGGCGACGCGGCAGATGGTCCTCCAGACGCATGGCTTGGACTTGTAATAGGCGGTACGGGTGTAGTTGTTGATCCCGGAGAACCCGTCAAACAGTATTTCGTGCCGCTCCCATATCATGTGCAATGGCACGCACGCTTGTGAACGGATTGACCTCTGCATGGTGCAGAACATCTTCCTCAAACTCTACTGTCGCATGGCGAAGGGCTGTCCTGCCCCCCTCCCCCCGGAACGTGAAGCTGCCACTGACACGAAGACGTTCATAAATTCTAGCAAAAATGCTATGATGAGGATGAGGACGTTCTGGAAACCGTTCGGTGTACAATCGCGCGGCTCTTCTCCCATTACCACCAGCTTCTCCGTAATCATATGCATATCAGCAAGTTCCGCATACGAATAATGCTCCATTGTACCACCAAATTAATACAATTTACGTTTTGCACAGCAGTAACTGAAACTAACTGAATCGGTGTGTGTGCGTTTGTTTGTTTTTTTTTTGTTATGATAGCCAGCTATTGAACTGAATAGGTGTGGCGACTTTAGGCCGACAAAATAGTAAACACAGCAAGCTAATGAGACAGGGGGCACCTGTGCTATAGCGGCTAAATGACATATTTCCGGACAGGAGTTTATAATTATAGGACACCCTGTATGTTATAAAGTAGGCATTTCAAATAATATAGTGTCAAGTACAAGTACAGCGAAGATATCCAATATAAATTAAGTAAATTAAAATAACATCGGAAGCCACCTTCTTTACTCGAGGGTGAAATCCAACGGTATGAAAGTACCTCGGTTAGTTAGTTCCCCTTTGGGGTCTAGACGATTTAATAGTTTAGCATCACGGATAAGTAAGATATTATTGAGTAATAAAGTTAAATTAATAAATTCAGTTAGTCAGGTATTTCTCTACCTTAATGTTGAGCAAATAAATTAATTATTTATAAAGTTTTCTTTATTTTGTTAGCGCCTTATTTATCTATTTTCAAAAACTTTTCCACAAACAAAAATGTATTGTATCCTTTAATAAGTACCAGTTGAGTGAACTGTGGATTCGTGGATTATAGAGCTAAAGATCGGTAAGTAAAACAACTAGATGATCTCTATAACATTTCGGAGATTCCACATTTGATAACATCAAATTAAATAATACTACTCTACTACAGAATGCTCTAGATTTGTTACATAAATTTCTTAACATACAAATACTTAATGGGCTCATATCATTCATGGAAATGGTCATTGGGACAATTTTATTTTCAGTAAAATTATTAAAAACATTGTACGTACCAGGAAAATCTAGTTGTGCAAACAAAGGACCACTGGCAGACATAGCACCTTGAACGAGATGCGGATATTTCAGCCTTAACCAAGCTGCTAATGATCCAGAATAAGATCCCCCGAATACTATCCATTTTGCATCTTTCGTGAGATTGTACTCTTGATTCATACCGTTAATAAAAGTTGCAGTATCTTCTAAAGCCTGTCTGCTTGACAGAAATCGTAAATTTTCGGTACTCAAATCTCTACAAAACAGAGAAACGATTCATTGTATGGATTGGATCGATGAATACGTTGTTTGTATTCAATAGATGAGTTAAGACATTGGATACTTCTAGAACTATTCACGTCGATTACAGAGAAAACTCAACTGGATAAAGCACAATACAGCAATGGTTTTCACATTTCAAAGAAAAACGATTTTCTATATTGGGGAAACATCGATTATATCGTTTGAATACTTTGATATAACAGTACAATAGATTGTGATCAGTCAATATTTCCACTTGATACACAAAATTTAAATACTGAGTGTATGAGTGTCTCATGTTTTAAACGAAAACAGGCACGTCAATATTTATGCTGTTTTTCTTTGCTTTCAAGAAAGAATATAAAATTATTATATATTATTAAATTATTTAATACCTATTATGAGATTAATTACACATCATTATTAAGTTTTGTAGGAAAAAAATATTTATTTGGCAACCAAGGTTAGCAGCATCCATTGTTTATAGATAGATGTAAAATTATATTGTCTTTCTTAATCTGGAATTGAATCGCTGGCAGTTTTAATCTCATTTAAAGAATGATTACAGATTGAAAAGTATTTAATCTTCGACGAAGTGATATAAACTGGGTCAGAAATTCCTAGAAAGGACTTTGTATCTTTAACATTACATTTAACAATTCAGGCTATTCATAATAGATGGTTACTCCTATCGACTTCAGCAAGGATAGCTTTTTCAAATAAAACTGGTAGTAGAATCGAATTTTCAATAGTCAGATGGATATAATAAGCAGCAAAAAATTTCTGCTATTTAAAAGAAACTTGATGTGCCATAAGCGGCGCCCTCTACTAGTGACGTCAAAATTAGAAACAAATTTGAATTTCTCGCCTGCAAAAACCCCTTATGTACAAATTTTATGTAAATATTTGGATTTTTTAAGAAGTTATCTACAAATATCGGAAATAAAATTTTAACTTTGACACCCTGTATCTTTTTTATTATGCGACTTAGGATATAGGTATGTTAGGTTAAATTGATTTATTTTCACCTAAAGAATCTGTGGTCTCATTTTCGCTACTTGATTAAAAAACACCCAGTATAACGGCAGAAATCGTTTTAACCAACACATTTTTAGGTACAGAAATCTTTTAATATCCGCATTTTTTTAAATTTAACTGTATATGTAAATATTGTTATAACATAAACCTACATAGTTCTGCATATAAGATTGTTTACTTTTGTTTATAAGTATGTGAAATAAACTGTTAAAATATAGGGATAGAATAGCAAAATTATGTGTGTCTTACAATTACTTTTTAAGTTATTACTTTGTTTGAGGAGAATTTAAATAGTTAAAAGTGAATAAACAAAACATCAAGAATTTTATTTTTGATATTACTTTTGTTCTACGTGTTTTATATTTCGAGATTTCTGTTCCTAAAAACACCACAAATTTTATCATTTTATGGCGACAAATATGGCGACCTTAAATAAATAATTATTACGGAACTAGAATTTCACTAA
Organism: Monochamus alternatus; assembly: GCA_037114965.1. Taxonomy (NCBI): domain Eukaryota; kingdom Metazoa; phylum Arthropoda; class Insecta; order Coleoptera; family Cerambycidae; genus Monochamus; species Monochamus alternatus. The sequence goes on from CM073426.1 coordinate 115,902,716, forward strand.
TTTGTATCAGCTTAGTAAGAAAATATTATTACTGAAAAGGATGGCTGTCCCCGTAAAATCTGTGCTCCAATTGAATCAAGAGAGCTTTATATTTTGCAGCAATTTCAATCCACGCCCCTCCTGTCATCCATGCACTGGAAGCGTCACCCTCGCCACCAATCATCAAAAAAATAACCTCTCTTTCCGTGGCGTTAAAATATTCTGCGTTGACATAATACTTCTGAAAAAAAAAGAGAAAATTTTGTAATTATTTACATTTATAGGTTTTATAGGAAAAATTTGCAATTGTAAAATACAGAAACAGTTTTTTCTAGTTACTGCAACTTACCTGTGACCAAATATTTGTATTAGAGGGATCAAAGTGGTCCAGTCTTTGCGAAAAATATTGTGTGCTAACTTCTGCTCTCGATACTGAATCTCTTGGAGGAGGAATATCATGCCCTAATAAATGCCCTCTGAAAAACGATCTAAAAGAGAGGACGCGATTTGCTGACAAGCATAATATAAAAATTGAAACAGCGAGTTTCATTTTGGAATATAGACGCAGTTTTACTAAATCAAAACGAACTGATCAATCTTAAACGTTACCTGATTCAAGGCAATTGATGATAAAGCAATCTGATATTCGGTGCTTATTACTTCAAATTTATCTAAAGAATCGTACATATAAGAAATGCGTTGTAAAGATTACTTCACAATATACAGGATGATTCAGTCATTATGTCATTAATTTTAACCACGTATTCGGAGGACCTAATAGAAATAGAAAATCGAAAAAAATACTTGACTTTCAAAAGATAAACAAATCATCCTATAATAATCAGTAACATGACGCTCCTGGTACGCTACAAATTTTCTGAAGACGCGTACGAGTAACGAAGCTATACAGAAGTAAATCAGCGTTGCCACAACCACATGCATATAATAACAACATGTTCGGTGAGTGGAATGATAGATTTTTTTCTAATAACAAATGTCTTGTTTACTATATAAAATGAATGCATTTTGTATATTCTTTGAGATACCTTTAAATATTGTTGCATTTTAAGGTATTCATTAACAGCCGGATTCATGAAACGCTCATGTAAAGCGCGTTAGTTGGTCTAACCAGCCTTGCGCCCATTCACGAAACATGCGTTGCTAGGTAGGCTGTTTATTTACGTCCATATTTGCGCCAAAAGTTAGACCCAGTATTGTACCTGTCTAAAAATCGCGTAACTTCGGCCTCTAGTTCCTTGCGTTTCCCATTGTATATTTAGTATTTATATTCAAAAACAGTACTTTTCAGTGCTACGGATTAGTTAACATATAAAGTAAGTATTATACATAGTAGTAAATAGGAGTATGCCTTTTATTTAAATTGGTGCAACAGATACGTAAATTCTTCGCGTAACCTCCTCTAGTCTGACTAACGTTACGTCTTGTTGATGAATCCGTATGTAAGCGTTTTGTCAAGTTCTGACGTAAAATTCATTCATCATGCCCTCGCAATTCAAGTTCAAAGGCACCGCTAAATTTTATACAGTAAATAATTTTAGATAAAACAAAAACATACCTATATTGTGTCACCTTTTCGTTATGTTCTTGAAAGCAGAATCAAGTTGAGCTCGTACACTGATATTCCCAAATAATGCAAATCGCATTTGATTATGAATATGAATCAGAATCAAATCCATTACTCATGGTCAGTAGGTAACGAGTAACACAGACGCACACGGAAAACACAGCAGCGCATGTCTGTTAAAATGTATTTTATAAATTTTTCCACGGCTCTGTTCAGAGAGCAGAGGACAACGCGGCCTTACACTACTTCACTTTACCCAACTTGAATTGCATTTTTATTTAGGCATATAGTAAATTTTATTAATAATTATAAACTACACTGACGACACAAACACAGGAACCTCTACCACGCCTCTGCCAAGTAATGGATGAAGAAGATACAGAAGGCGGACTGCGTGCATCTGTTCCATATTGAAGGCGGGTTCGTCTTAGGAAAACGGACCCGAACGATGTTCGATTTATTCCATCGGTCACGTATTAAACGGAAATTTGAACTGCCAACATTTTAGCTGTGCCGAGTGTGCTGATTTGTTACAACCCTTCCAGAGTACCTTTACTTAATGGCAACCTAGACTTGATACTTTCCTGGCCCCAGACAGTTGCCATCGGTGATTTCAAGGCGAAGTCACCCGCAGGGTACAGCAGGACCACGACCACAAGAGGTCGTGTCCTGCTGAAGTACCTAGATGCACACGACGACATTACGGTACAACGACCCACTGAATCGAATTTTTAGGGAGCCGCCGAACACCGAGTGTCTACCGCTCCTAATCCGGTCACTCTGGATTTAGGGCGGAGACAAAGAAATCTGGGCACCTTCAAGGAAGGGTTCACTGACTGGGGCCGCTTCCGAGCAGAAATGCAAAGAATCACCGCGCTACCAGTTATTGAAACCACCCAAGACCTAGGGGAAGCAGGACTTACTCTCAAGACTGACATTAAAGACGCCCTGACATTAACAACGACTGAAACAATAGTCCCCCGACTTACTACCCAAGGGGTATACTCCCCGATGACATTAAACAACTCTAACGTGACAGACGATGACAAAAACGGCTTGCGACATACACACGCCTCCTCCGACATAGACATGACTTAAATGTACTTAACAGACGTGAAGACGGCTCTGAGCGAGCTGGCCCAGGAAAGATGGCCTAGACACTTGGAGTCGTTCGATTCACAAGACTACACCCTCTGGAAGGTGCAGAAGGCGCTGCGTTTGCCCATCCACCGCAGAATTCCCCCAATCCATAGCCTCGAACTGCAGTGTAGACTACCTCAGCTACCTGACGAGGACGAGGGGTTAATACAACCTGCCACCCCGGACGAACTCAGAGACATAATCAGACACCTACGTAACAAAAAATCTCCTGGACTTGGACCATATACATAACACCACTTTAAAACGACTACCACGTAAAAGCGTCGCGGCCGTACTCAACATAACTAACGCTATCCTCAGACTTGGAAAGTGGTAGAAAAAATCATACTTTCCGTCTCAAAATACACTCCGAGGAACTGCAGGTCATTCCTGACGAGCAGTTCGCCTTCCGCCCTAGTCACTCCACCGAACTCCAGATCCTCCGACTAACAGAGCACATCCCGGCAGCCTTCAACAAAAGACAGTTTAGTGAAGCTGTCTTCCTAAATGTCGCAAAGGCCTTCGATATGGTTTGGCATGAAGGCCTACTAATGAAAATGCTCAGAAACCACTATCCCATATCCTATACTAAACTAATAAAATCCTACCTCCATCACCGCAAATTCCGCATCCAAGTCCAAAACTCCTACTCCACCACCCATCCCATGGAGGCGGGCGTACCGACCATCTTTAAACCCTTTACAATAATGGCATACCTCGCACCCCTAACACAAACACCTACCTATACGCCGACGACATGATAATAACTGCACAAAGTACTAACCTATGGCACACTACAGGACTCTTATAAACCTCTGTAGACTAACTTGAAATCTGGTGCAATAGGTGGAAAGTTAAAATTAACCCAGACAAAAGCGCAGCCTTGCTCTTTACTAGACGCAGACTGTCGCGAGACGAACTGACACTATTCCAGGAACTATCTCCTGGGAGCAACACACACGATACCTGGGCGTAACGATGGATCAGTGTCTCACGTGGAAACCGCATATCGTGGAGATGGTGGCGCGAGCGAGGATCACCAGGACAAGGCTCTATCCCTTACTCAAGGGTAGAAACACCTTTAGTCTAAGAAATAAGCGATGAGCTTCGAGTATGGTACGCCCCACTACTGTAATACGCCTTGGATGGCTTGGACCTCCATCTCCTCCACGATTCGCCTTCAAATTTTCCGTGTCACGCTCGTGTTACACTCACTGGTTACCGCGGTAAAAGTAGCTACATTTGGCATATATTTACCGGGAAATCGTTCTTCTAAAGCATTTTCATATCACCATAAATTAAAACAATTATCCATCAACTACGAATTGCTATAAACGTAAGCCATTTTCGATCTTGAAAAACTAATGTAAATACTCGCATCCCAAAAACGTTAATACTTACTATAAGTAATCGGATTTTAATGTTTGCAATCGCTTGGCTCGAGACTGTAGCCCAGCGATGTAACGGTTGAATATACTGCAACTTCAATAATGTTTTACTATTAAAATTTTTTATACGATATTGTCCATTTTTATGACACATCTATCTCCAAATTTTTTTAGATAAGTTGAGAATTACCCTGCATAGAACAAAACTTTAAGTAGTTTATTATACAGAGTGATTCAGGTTTAATCTTGATAACTTCAGGAATCGATAGAACAGGTTAAAATAATGTTCATTTGTCATATAAACTTATTTCCTAAAACGCATCGTTTCCGAAATAGAGGGCATTGAAGAAGGAATTTTTTTCTCGTTTTTCCCTCATATCTTTTGAATCACTTATCCGATTTAAGTGAAATTCGGAAAACAAACACTCCTTATGATCTTACATCAGCTTCTTAAGTTTTAACTACCTACCCCTCTTAGAAGTGTATTTTGTATGCTACCCCCCTCTTACTTTATTTCAAAACTACAAAAATAAATAATTTTAATAAAACATACACACCACTTTGACCTGATTAATTTCGGAACTTTGTTTTGTTTGTTTTTTTTTTGACGTTTGGTCTTGTTTCTGAGATATTCAAAGAAATTGGTGACAGTGTAGCGCACCAGCTGCGTAAATTTCATTTAACGTTATAGCAACCCATGAAAACAAAACTCAGTGATTTGTGTAAACCACAGTATACTAAGCAATCAGTACGGAATCTTAAACAATTTATGAATGAAATACGTCTGGCAGTTTTTAAATACCCCCACTCTAGAAAAAGTCGCCAAGAATATGGCGGGTCCCAGAGAACATACGAAAAAATAGCTAATAATTTGGCGTAAATATAACCAAAGTTGTTCGTAGTTTTAATACTTTTGCATTAATTCTAAATTAACTGCTGTAATCCAGTGTAGTTTCATGTAAATTGAGGTTTTGGTCACATTTTGTCTTAATTTACGTTTCTAGCAGATATAATTTGAATTTGAATTTGATTATAAAACCAGTATGAATTTAAATTTATTTAAAAAATTTGCGAAATCATGGAAACTAGGTCAACTAGTAGTGTAGTTTTAGTTTATATTTTGTAGTACTTTTGAAGATGTATATATTTACCTTATTTTGTTAGCAGATTACAAAATTTAAGCCCAGTGTAATTTTTATATATTTACTCATTTTTTTTTTAGGAAAGTACGAAATGAAATTAAAACGTGAATATTAGGTACAATTTATTTTGAGGTTTACAAAATATATATATAGGTAACATAACCAAAAACTCCTGTTACTCTATTAGGTGTATGGAGTGGTTTCTTTCATTCATGTATGAAAGCAGTCTCTTTCCTATTTGGAGTTAAATCCTTTGCCCCCTTTCATGTTTTAATTCTTATTTAGGATTTTCTCAATTAAGCTATCACGTCTAACTTGGCCTCCCATATATAAAACTGTTTACATGCCTTTTACGCCCAGAGCTGCGTTATGTGTGTTTTACAACACATTTATTTCCTCCCATAGTTTATTTATTATTTACTAGGTATAGTTCCACTAATAAATAATCACTAATATAAAACACAAATAACTAAACACTCAACACGACATACAAAGCAGGAATATAAGTACAATAACGATAACGAGTGGATAACCATGTAATAATGTCAAAAATTCAAAAAACCTAACTGACAGACAGAAATTATAGTAATAACTGTCAGTCGCCAACAAGATGGCGGATTTTTGGAAGACGCAGGAAAGCTGAGTTTCCCTACTGATTGCTTAGTATACTGTGGTGTAAACTGACGTTTGTGAAAATCATTGCCAAAAGTATTATTTAAAAAGCAATTTTAGTGATAAGAAAAAATGCCAAAAACGTTTACAAATGCTGAATATGCCGATATACATTATGTTTATGGTTTCTGTGACGGAAATTCCAATACGTCAGTTCGAGAGTACCGAACACGCTTTTCTAATAGAATAATTCCAAATGCTCAAGTTTTTGTAGATGTACATCGTCGATTTTCGGAATATGGTTTGCGGCGCTACAAAGATCATAATCTTAATGTACCGCCAAGAAATAATCAGCGAATTCTTAATCTTTTTGATATCGATAGAACTTTAAGTATACGCCGAGCAGCTCGGCAACTCCATTTATCTCAATCAAAAGTATTGAGAGCACTCAAACAAGATCATCGAAGGGCTTTCCATCTCCAACCAGTTCAAGGTTTGTTGCCAGGAGATGCTGAAAAACGTTTAAATTTTTGTAGATGGGTTTTAGATTCAACAGAAATTAATCCACAATTTCTGAATAAGGTTTTATGGACCGACGAATCTAATTTCACAAAAGATGGAATTGTGAATTACCACAACATTCACGTTTGGAGTGAAGTCAATCCTCGATGTGTCAGAGAATCTTCATTTCAGCAAACAGTTTAGTGTAAATGTGTGGATAGGTGTTTTAAGTAATAACCTCTGTGGGCCGCATATTTTGCCTCCTCGTTTAAATGGGGATTTATTTAAGTTTCTGCAAAACTCTCTCTCCGACGTGCTTGACGATGTCCCCTTAAATTTACGCCAAGGGAACTGGATGCAGTTGGATGGTGCCCCTGCACACCACGGAAGGCAAGTACGGCAGTGGTTGAATGAGAATTCTCCTCGTCTATGGATTGGACGGCAACCCAACAACCACCCAAATATGTGGATTCCTTGCGAATAACCAGAGGCTTGGCCTCCGCGCTCGCCAGATCTGAATCCTCTGGATTATTTCGTTTGGGGCCATCTAAAAGCAATTGTGTATGAAACGTCAGTACATACCCGTGAGGAATTGATCCAAAAGAAGAGACATGGTTCTGATGACATAAAAAACAATCCTGTTCAAATAGCAGCTGCGGTTAATACACTAGTTCGTCGATGCCAAAAATGTATTGAGGCTGGAGGAATGCACTTTGAACAATTATTGTAATTTTTTTAGTAGTTGATAAGTTTGTTGTAAATCTTGGAATAAGTAGTTGTTACTAAATTTATGTTTGAGGTTATTGGCATTTTTTCTTAACACTAAGAACACTAAATAATACTTTTGACAATTATTTTCACAAACATCAGTTTTTTTTTTGAGAGCCGTCCGACAGACCTATAAACTTATTGTACATCTCTCGACGCTTAAGAATCTTATGTAAGATTATAAGGAGTGTTTGTGTTCCGAATTTCAATTAAATCGGATAAGTGGTTCAAAAGTTATGAGGGAAAAACGAGAAAAAAATTCCTACTTCAACGCCCTCTTTCTCGGAAACGATGCGTTTTAGGAAATAAGTTTATATCACAAATGTACATTATTTTAACCTGTTCTATCGATTCCTGAAGTTATCAAAATTAAACCTGAATCACCCTGTATAGAGTATTACAAATTAAATGTAAGTTTTGCTACGTTGGAAATAAGGATGCGGAAAAAGTTGCGTAATTGATAGCCAGTTTTTGCAAATGCAGTTTTTTATTTAAATATAATTGATTCAAGAAAAAAACTTGCTTTTCTTAAGTCATTTTAATAGTTAGTATGTATTTCTATGGCCTTAGAACTATCATGTTTTATTCTAATTAAAAAATACTGAACAAACGTACGATATAAAATAATAATGACAAACATTTTTTCTTTTAGTTAACGTTTCATATTACTTGTATCTTAAGTTCCATAGTTTTAAAACAATTAAATTTTAGAATATTAAAGTTTGTTTATAACTAGACCACCTAAAACTAATAACACCATATTTAGTAAGGGTATACTGAAGTGGCTCGCTCCTGAAGTCTCTTCTCCCAACCACACCCCTATCAGTCTAATAATTTCCTCTCTAGCTTCAACAAGTTGTGGTATGTCGTTGTCAGATGCGGCATACATGTTTGAACAATGGGCGGTACCTAGAAATCCACAGATATCACTGGTAAATCGAACATGATACTATAATCTTTTTTGAAATAATTTTTGAAATTGAATAAATGCGAGATAGATATTTGAATCGTTCTCAAAAATAATTGAACAAATTTTAGATGTAATTCAACACTAACAAATGAAAGAGCTGGAGCACATTTATAAAAATACACTGGCCAAAATGTAGATATACAGGGTGATTCAGTCACAATTCCCTTAATTTTAACAGAAGATAGGGAAAATGCCGGAAAAAAAATATTTTCAACTCATTATTTAAACCCCCTTTTCAGACTGTCACTGACCGCTGGCGGCAATTCAACTCTGTGTCGGCCTGACGCGACATTTCCAAATTTAAATATTTTTCTATAGCGTAATTAATGATATAAATTATTTTTTAAACATATGCAATTAACATATTGAGTTTCAATATAAAAAATATTTAATACTGAAGTTACAAAACTTCAACAGATCGAAGCAAACCATTCACATTTCATTACATAAATACTGAAATAAAATCTAATACTCACTTGGTTAAATTATTACTCTTAATAATTTAACCTCTCTAGGTTTAAACGTTTTTTGTATTTAAAGAGCAACGCAAATGCAAGTCAACTAGACCGTTCCGCTAACCGCATTGCAACCGTCCGACTTCCCTTACGTCTTCCGTCTTTACCTGCCTCATATTTCATCGTTTGATACTATTTGAACGTAACGTAAAATGCACTTTCTTAGTTCCAAATTTGCAAAGTTATTATCGATTATATTCAGAAACAAAGTGTGTATAAATTAATAAAATAAGTCGTCGCTTCTAGGATGCCCATTTATTTTGTTTCCTTTGCGTTTTAAACCTTAGTTTCCTCGTGCCAAAAAATATGATTTAGGGCGTCCAAGAAACTAGTGTGCATACAGCTAAAATGTTGGTAGTTCAAATTCTCAGTTAGTACGTTACCGGCGGAATAAGTCGATCATCGTTCGGGTCCGTTTTCCTAAGGCGAGCACGGCTTCGATATTCTTCAATTATTCATCCATTAGTCATTATATTGGCGTGATAGACATTAGCCAATTTCATGTGCCGCCACTGTAGTTTATAATTATTAATAAAATTTGTTATTTGCTTAAATAAAAATGCAATTGAATCCAACCGACCGCGGTTGTCCTCTGCTGAACAGAGACGTGGAAAAATTTATAAAAGACATTTAGACATATACATCTGCGCTTTCTGTGAGCGTCTGTCTTATTCGGTACCTACTGATCATGAGTAATGGATTTGATTCTGATTAATATTCATAACTAAATACGATTTGCATTATTTGGAAATGTCAACATACGAGCTCAACTTCATTCTGCTTTCAAGAAGATAAAGAAAAGGTGACACAAAAATAGTTATATTTTTAATGTTTTATCCAAAATTATTTACTGTATCAAATTTTGTGGATGTTTTGAACTTGCATTACGAGGGCATGTTGAGTGAATTTTACGTGACAACTTGACAAAACGCTTAAAAATGCATCCCAAGTGGCAACGCTGTTGCACTTCTATTAGCTTCGATACTCGAACACATCATCAGAAAATTTGTAACGTACCAGGAGTGTCGTGTTACGGATTGTTATGGGGTAATTTGTTTATCTTTTGAAATGTAGAGTAAAAAATGTTATCTAAGAGTGTATTCTCTTGAGAATAAAATCTCTGTTTGCGAGAAAAATGTATGTACAAAGAAACCGGGGGATGAAAGCACCTGTATAGAAGCTTCACTTATCAGAGAACCTGCTGAAGTTACAAATCATCATGTCATCATCAGGTCGGTCAGTGGTCGCGCGGTTTAAGGCGTCAGTACTTGAATCGAGGTGACTGATCGGTGTTGGTTCGAGCCCAGCTGCCGGTAGACCGTATATAAGCTATATTCGTGGAGAGGTTTGGCGCCCTCTCTGCGGGTATGGTAGGGTGGAAGAATGTTGGCTTGGGTCAATGTGAGAGATTGATACCGGTTGATATTTGACTACCCCCCTAATTAATGAGGTTTTCCAGGTTTCCCTCATTCCTGCACTGAAAAGTGGTTAGGGCCTGCTTAATAATAATATGCCGCCCCCTCTCCCGCACAAGTCTCCGACTTCTGGCCTAATCCCTGTGATTAGAATGAGACTTGTTTTCAGCTAGTGTTGCAGAATAAATTCAATTATTGGGTGTATCTCAACAAGGTGTTTCTTTTGATAATTGTACTATTCATAACCCTGTATTCAATATTAATATTTTGTTTATCTTTTGAAAGGTCGAGTAAAACTTTTTTTTGTCGATTTTCTGTCTTCCTTCCGAATACGTGGTTAAAATAAATGACATTATGACTGAATCACCCTGTATGTGAATAACTTTGGGCAAAAGTGCTCACTATTATCGGTCAATCGGGTAAAGAAACCTTAAAACAAATTTATTAAATCCCATGGCAATAGCTAATCAATTATAATGTACGAACTAAACTGGATTTAGTTAAATTATACTTAAATTTAATTTGTTAAACAGACCATATAAGTAACTTATACATACCCTCAATAAATATAACTGGTGACTCCGGATCAGTGGTTTCTGTAAGCCCCATGGGATACCAAGGGTCGTACGACCCATGAACAAATACCACATTTTTTACATCGATGCCGTAACCACCAAAATGTGTGTTAATTTGATCAATTTGGCCGTTTATGTAACTTGTATTAAATTCTGCTCCATATACATCTACGCAAAGGTTTGTAAAGAACTCTATAGGGTACCTAGTACCAAATATTTGCTCCTCTTGGCTTGATGTCTGGTACCACCCATACTCCGTGCAGGTTTGGTAAATCCATTGGCGCACTTGAATAATAACGGTTGTATTAGTAATTTAAACTATCACTGGGACCTGATTATTATACTAGACAAAATAAAATTAAATAATATAATTTGAGACACTATACATATACATAGGGTTAACTACAGCTAAGCACAAATATTTTAAGAGGGAATAGAAAAAAATTTAAAGGGAAAATCAAAAAATTTCAAAATCTTTTATAAAGCAGAAACATTTTATTTGGTATATTAAACCTCTATTTATCGACGCCCATGGCTGCTCGTCAGACACGAAGCTAAGTTTCGCCTATCTTAAGTACGCAACCATCATCACAGTAATGTCATATCCAGGGTTAACTATGACTAAGTACAAATATTTTAAGAGGGGATAGAGAAAATTAAGAATTAACGGAATCACTCTTTAAAAAAATTCCAAACATTCATAAAGCGAAAAAATGTGATTTCCAAATTATATTAAATTCTTATTTAACGCCGCCTATGTGACTTGTACGCCACGCGTTTACAGAATCAGAGTAGGTAACGTAGGCAACTAGCAAGACGACCGTAAAATTTCCAGTCAAATCATAATTTAATTCCTGTGTTTATCATGTGTTTATGTTGTAGTTATGTGTTACACACACAATATAGTTCGCCGATTTGGTTTTCTAGGTTATGGCACAAGACTGCCGCGGGTACATTAAAAGTTTTCTATTTCTTTCGTTCGATTTTGTTATAATAAATAGGTATTTGATCTAGCTGTACCTACAGGAAGTGTGTTTTATCGGTAGTGAGTGGTTGTAATAAATGAAAATGTTATAGTTTTGCCAGTTTGTAACGAAATAATGAAAAACGAATGCAAAATAGTGGAACTAACTGGATTAACTGTTACCTACCTATCTATCAGGTATTATTACTAATAAGAATATTAATTTTTGTCGTTTCTACATAAAGAAATGCTGCAAAACAACGACGACATGGTGATAGATAGACAGTTGTAAATTTTATCTATGGATCTAAGCCACCTCAGTCGATGCTTATCATAGGCACCGACTTATTATTAAATAAAGAACGAGATAAGTATTGCGGGAACATCTCAAGCTTCTGTTAGTGATGAAAGCACTGTAACTGTAAGGCTAACTGTATCCCTGAAGAAATTACCGAAAAAGCCAAAGAAGTACTGCTTAATTTATTACCCGATAATTCAAAAGAAATATACAATTTACAGTACAAGCTATTTATGAATTGGTGCTCTTCAAAAAATGTAGAAAAATACGGTGGACGTGTAATTTTAACATGGACATTATGATCAACTTACTCAATGTTAAAAGGGACAGCGTCTGTTGAAAAATGTTGATATTGTAAGTTATACGAAAGTAAACGTCTTTTTAAAGAAAAATCAATTATCTTGCTAAAAAATCAAGAACGTTCAATCAACAAGATATAATTACATTTTTGATAGAAACTCTAGACAAAATATACTTAACGACAAAGGTAATCAATATACAGGTATGGCAAGTGCGCAATAAAATTTATATCTTTTGAATGAGTGATTTTTTTTAAAAACGCCGAAATACGTTTTGATTTTTGCCTTCTTTCGGTTATATGATAATTAATTTTTCTTCAACTCCCTAATCCCCAGCTACCCCTACTATTTTTTCAAATGGAAACATAAGGCATGAGGAGGCTTGTTGAAAAACTTATAGAAAACCGAATCCAACCATACCAAATAAACAAGTTTTATGTTTTCAATAATAAGTTTTTTTTCATTTAGAAATTGAAACAACTAGATAATTTACAAAAATAATCTCTATGCCGCAAATGCTGAAAATGTCCTCCATTCACTATTTGGCATTTTCCAAGACGATAGTAAAAGCTGTCCACAGCATTCCGATTGACTTCAGCTGGTAAATAAATGCATCTCCGCCCTAATCTTTAAATTTTCAATATTATCCGGCCTGTCATGGTAGATTCTTTCAAATATCTCCAAAGAAAATAATCCAAAGGCGTTATGGGATCTTGGCGACCATTCAATTGTACCCCGTCTACCAATCTAACGGTTTGGAAACATCAATACCAAAATGTGGGGAAGCGCCATCTTAGTGGAACCAACTTTGCGAGCTTATCCCTTGATTGGGTGTTGGATCGTCTTTCGTTGTCTCCAGGGAAGAGAGAAGTTCCACAGTATTGAGTACGGAGTACAAAGCAATAAAAAATAAAATAAACACCTCAATGTTTACTAGATTTACTGTAATAGGTAGCAAATTGACACATACATAAACAGAAAAACAGGCTACTAACAAATATAGTAGCTATCAGCGGACAGAAAAATAACCTAGCTGCTTGGAGCCAGCGGTGTCCACTACTCTTCGCCGACTGTCTAGTCCACCACCACTCCTTCAACTCACAGCGCTACCAAACACTAAAATTTTCACAATGCGTTAAGCGGTCCGCACACTACACTTTTTTACGTACTACAACTTCTTTCATTCGGTAAATCTGGATCAATTTCATGAGGAAAAATCACAGCTAGAGCAGGTATCAGGTCAAATGTTAGGAAATCCAGGTAGTGTGCGGCAGTAAGATTTTCTTCAAAAAAGTTTGGCCCAAGATTCTGTTGTTGATGATACCCGCCCATACATTAACTTTCTGTGGGTGCTGCGTATGCGATTTGCATGTCCAGTGTGGATTTTCGTGGGACCAAAAACGATAATTGATCCGAAAAAAGTACGTCTCGTTGAAAACCATTATTATCGTCACCGTCTCATCATTTTCTCACAAAATTGTAATCGCGTATCATAATCGTCTTCCAAAAGCTCTTTGACAAGACATACCTTATAGGGGGTCTCTTGTTTCAAAAACATTCGAATTGCAGTTCGAGAAGCATCGTGATTGGGGGCCAATGAAACAGTTGAAGTTGATGATTTTCAATAAGTTCCAATGCAATCTCTAATTTATTTTCTTCATTCAAAGCACGTGCCCGTCCAGTTTTGGGCAAAGTCTGTACGGTACCGTGTTCCTCAAATTTGTGAAATATCTAACTGTCCCATGTGAGATTTGGTTTCGGGATATTTCGCATTAAATAAATCGCGCACTTCAGCTTTCTTATTTTGTCTCCACATCTAAGCAATATCAAGATTTCGATGCGTTGCCTTTCCGACAATATCACTGCGATTCAGTAAATAACTTGATTTTTACACAATACTAACGTTTCGAACTCCATTTACAACTAAAGCGAAAAATTAACCAATAAGCCTAGTAAGTAAGTGGTACCAAAAAAACACAACATAACAAAGATATCTTTTTTTCCTTAGTAGAAAGGGGTGGTAGGTAGGTTCTAATAGATAACAGAAAACGTTTAACACCCGCGGCAGTATTGTCCCATAACCTAGAAAAACAAACCGGCGAACTATATTGTGGGAAAATATCTGTCCCCGACACATATTCCTTTATTTATTAACTATAAAACGTTTTAAATTAAAATAAGGCACTAAAAACTGAAGAAGAACACAAAACTATAACGTAAACACAGGAATTAAATCATAACATGACAGCGAACCGACTCGACTGGACCGACTGCCGACTGTTGCATGACGGTAGCTTGCTGGTTACATACTCTGATTCTGGCATTGGCGGCGTTAAATAAGGATTTAATATAATATCGAAAAAAATTTTTTTGGCTTTATAAATAAGTTTGGAAATTGTTTGAAAGGAAATTCTGTTAATTCTTATTTTTTTCTGTCCCCTCTTAAAATATTTGTACTTAGTCATAGTTATCCCTGTATAATGCAACCTTTTAGTGTAGTATATAGTTTTATTACTCTCAGTTGCAGTTTCTTAAATATTTTGATGAAAATATAATGAATTATTCATTTGTTCGTATGACGTAAGCCGTCTGAATTCTTACCGTGAGTGTAGGTACAGTTTCAAATTCTTTATTTTATTCTGTGCAAATTCATGCAGGATAACATTGAAGATAATTAAATTTTATTTCTCTTGTTAAGTAGGTGTTTAATACAACCCTAAGAACCTTGCTATTGAAAACTTGTTTAATTGGTATGGCTGGATTCGGTTTTCTATAAGGTTTTCAACGGGCTCCCTCATGCCTTATGTTCCCATTTGAAAAAAAGTAGGGGTAGCTGGGAATTAGGGAGTTGAAAAAAAATTAATTATCATATAACCGAAAGATGGCAAAAATCAAAATCAGTAGACGTATTTCGGCGTTTTTAAAAGAAATCACTCGTTCAAAAGATATGAATTTTATTCCGCACTTGCCATCCCTATATATTGATTACCTTTGTCATTAAGTATATTTTGTCTACAGCGTCTATTAAAAATGTAATTATATCTTGTTGATTGAACGTTCTTGATTTTTTAGCAAACTGATTTTTCTTTAAAAAGACGTTTACTTTCATATAACTTACAATATCAACATTTTTCAACAGACGCTGTTGCTTTTAACATTGAGTGTTGATCATAATATCGATGTTAAAATTACACGTTCACCGTATTTTTCTACATTTTTTTTAAGATTCATAAATAGCTTGTACTGTAAATTGTATATTTCCTTTGAATTGTCGGGTAATAAATTAAGCAGTACTTCTTTGGCTTTTTCGGTAATTTCTTAAGGGATACAGTTAGCCATGCTTTCATCACTATCAGAAGCTTGAGATGTTCACGCAATACTTATCTAAATTCCAAACAATTATTTTATAAATATAATAAGGGAAAATGTACAGCTCAATGTGTAAGCAATCACAAAATTGGTGCATTACCATGTAAAATAGCTACTTATTTAAATTTCCCTAACAGCAAGGAATATACTGGTCGTTGCTTCAGAAGAACGTCAGCCACACTTCTTACTGACTCGGGAACGGATATATTTGCATTAAAAAGACACGGTAGATGAAAATATACGAGTGTAGCGGAAGGCTACGTTGAAGATTCTCTTGAGAATAAAATTTCTATTTGCAAAAAAAACTATTGTCACAGAATTTGCCCCGCTCGCGAAAAGGCGGGGTAGGAAAGCCGTGATAGTATGTACAAAGAAACCGGGGGATGAAAGCATCTGTATGGAAGCTTTAACTATTAGAGAACCTGCAGAAGTTACAAGTCTTCATGATTTATTTTTAGTTAGTGTTTCAGAACAAATTCAGTTATCGGGTTTATCTAAACAAGATATTTCGTTTCATTGTACTATTCATAACCCTGTATTCAATATTAATATTTCAAAGAACGAACTTTTTTCTGTTATATAAAAACTTTTGAAAACTGAAAACTTGTTTCTGAAAAAATTGAGTCTCTGCTTAACGATTATGTACCGCTCCGCAATAATACAAGACATAAATATCCTATCTGGTACACTGCTGCTATTGTTAATAACATAAAACTGAAAAATCGTTCCCTGCGTAAATATAAAATGTCAAGGTCATTGGTTGATTTGGAGAATTTTAAGAAATTCCGAAAAATTATTAAAAGGCAAACGAGAGATGCATATAATGTATACCTATCACATGTGGAAGAGAGACTGAAAGGTGATCCTAATTATTTTTGGAGTTATATTCAGGGCAAAAAATGCTGCTTCAGAATACCTGGTTGTCTAAGTATGGATGAATTACAGTACGAATCTCCTCAGGCAATAGTTGATGGATTTACTGACTATTTTGGCAGCGTATATATAAATTCTTCCGATCCGGACTTATCTGTTGTTGACTTGGGGTTTTGCATATTGCGGAATTTAGTGAGAATGAGATATTAACAGCTATTAATAAACTGTAACATAAAATGACATTGGGTTCTGACCAAATACCTAGTTTCCTGGTTAAGGACTGTAGATTCGTTTTTGTTCAACCTTTACTTACAATATTCAATTTAGTCCTTCGAATGTCTATGTCTTTCCAAATTTATGGAAAATTGCTCGAATTTGTCCTGTACTTAAATCAGGTGATCCTACAGTATTAAGTAATTACAGACCTATCTCAATACTGAGTAATTTTGCAAAAGTTTTAGAGATATGTATCTACAATCGTATCTATAATTCAGTGAGTCACTTGATTTGTCCTTACCAGCATGGATTTGTGGAAGGCCGTTCAACTGTTACTAACTTGATTATGTTTTCTCAGTATGTAGCCCAGGTAGTAGATTGTCAGGGACAGGTTGATGTAGTATACACAGATTTCTGTAAAGCCACGTATAGACCACGGAATATTGCTCTCAAAATTACTTAAGTATGGTTTTAGTAAAAAACTATCTTTCCAGCCGAACTCAGTTTGTATCTTACAACGGTTATAACTCGCAAATATTCTCGTTAACTTCAGGTGTTCCCCAGGGAGCCAATTTGGGGCCCTTAATGTTCTTATTATTTATAAACGATATTAGTAGTATAATAGACTGCAAATTTGCTTTATTTGCAGATTACTTGAAAATATATCATAGCGTGGAATCAGTGAATGATTGTGAATTTATTCAAGGTCAGCTTAATAAAATTGAGACTTGGTGTACCATTAATAAATTATACTTAAATGCTAGCAAGTGTAAAATTATGAGTATTTCTTTGAAGAAACAGTTTATTGAATTTCAATACGGATTAAATTCGTCAGTATTATCTCATTGTAATAGTAATAGAGATTTGGGCATAACTTTTGATAGCAAATGGTCGTTTAATGGACATATTTCCTTAATTGTATCAACAGCGTTAAAGATGTTAGGGTTCTTAATTAGAAATTATAAAAATTTTCGTAATGCACAAAGTTTTAAGGTTCTCTATTACTCCTACGTTAGATCTAAAATTGAATATGCTTCGATAGTAGTAGTTTTATAGGTGTCATATTGCAGCTACTGAGTGTACAAAGAAAGTTTTTGAAATTTCTTTATTTTAAAGAGTATGGTTCGTATCCAGAAAGACAGAAAGAGAATTTAGTCATGATGTATTATTGAATACCTTTGATGTTACTTATTAGAAGTTAGACGTGTCATTTCTAATTGTACATTGATTTACAAAATTTTACATAATCAACTTGACTGTTGTGATCTATTGCACGCATTAAATTTTCATGTTCCGCAATATTCTGTTAGACGGGGTGCTGATTTTGTGTTACCATTAGCTAGAACCAATATAATGCTGCGCTCTCCATTGTATGTCATGTGTAGTAATTTAAATAAAATTGGTATATTTTGTGAGATTCATTCTGTAGATGTTAAACAATTGAGTTTTTTTATTATTGAATACCAACATCTGTTTTAATATATACATGCTTTTTGTATTTAGCATTCTAGTTTTTATTCTTTTTTTCTTATTTTTTATAGATTTGTAGAATCTCATTCCTTAATTGAGTCTTTTTATTTATTTTTTTGCTACATATAATGGTTTTGTGATTCTTAATGTAAATGAAGTGTTTCTATTTTTTTTTTCTTAAATTTTATAGATTTGTAAAGTTTCATTTCTTAATTCCGTCTTTTTATTTTTATTGCTACATTTAATAGTTTTGTGATTCATAATGTAAATACACAGGAAATTGTTTTTCTTTTATATTTTGTTAAAAATTCTTGTTGTTATATTATGTATTTGTCCTGTAATTGGATCTTGTATCTGTTGGGCAATAAATGAGTATTATTATTATTATTATTATTTTGTTAAAGGTTTATTAATTTTTTCTTGTGTAGGATCAAAATTGTTGGATGCACCACGGCGAGAAAATCATTTTCCGGTCTTTCAGAAGTGGCTAGGCTTGGCTTCGCCTCACCTGTCCATTTGTTCTGTCAGCCCGGAAAACGTTACTTTCTCGTCTAGGTACATAAACTACTATTCGTGCTGTCAAAACTGTCAAATCACCGTCAGAAATGTCCCTATTTATTAGGTTTCGTGACAAATATACTTTAATGTTATGATCTAATATCAGTTTTAGATATTATTTTCATTTAACGATGTTATAGTATCTGTTCCAAGTAGATATTTTTGTGGTATGTACACATATTTATTTTTATTACAGGTTTACTTCAATAAAATGATGATTGTAGTAACAAAACATCTCTTGATTGCTTTTATTATAATTTTCAACGCCTCGAGAAGTTACCGACACGAAGCCATTTCGAATGACGGTTATCATAGGCGTCGATTTTCCGGTAGAAAATTTTTCAACATCGAACTAAAATTCCGAAATAAATTATTTATTGTTTTTTAGACTTCCCTAAGCAAGTGGTTAAAACGTTTCTACTTAATGATAATTAACTAACATGTTGTAAAATATATGACAAAATAGCTATTTTCGATATATGATTCGAAATATTGGTGTTTTAGGCACGCGATGTGAAGTTTGACAATATGTTAAGTGCTTAAAACACCTATTTCGTAACATTTTCGAACAAGATTTTTCGTAAAATCGTCAATTAAATATTCAAAATAGTTTCGACATTCGATTGCATTTGCCAAATATGATCGAAAGACTATTTTATTTAAATAACTTTTAACTAAGTTGCCTATAAGGTTGTTGCAATAGAACAGTTGCTATGGTACGATGTTTACAAACTATACAAACATTTTAAAAAATTCTGAAATCTGTGCACGCTTGTGAACATTAAACCCCAATAATTAAATTTGGTATCAATTTTTCATAAAACTTCAGTATGTGTGACGCATATTCTACTGAAGCTTCATTCACGTAAGATTAGTGCAGTTGCATTGGTACTACAGAAAAGTTATTAAAAAGGGCGCCGTATTCTTGAAATAGCGTTTTCTACAAAATACAAACAATTTTAGACATTTAATAACTGAATAATCTAGGGTTTAGCAAATAATAGGAATGTTAACTCGTCCTACCTGCAAATATTCGAAGATACTGAAGTGAAATGTCGAGAAATACGGGTGACTTTTGTAACGTTCAGATAGCGCCTTTGTACTGCAGTTTTATGGCAGAAGCTAAAAGCATTTTAGCTTTTACCAATCCTTCTCCAACAATCATACAAGGATCAATCAGAAAACTGCTTTTTTGACAGTAAACAGATGATTCACATTTTTGCAGGTTAAGTTTTTAAATTAGATTCTAATTTAGATATTTAGTTTAGAATTGATTTGTTTCTAAAAAAATGGATGAAGAGAACTGTTTGGTTTAGACACTGTTACTTTTGCTGCTCTTATTCGCAGCAACGTCAATATGTATAAAAACTATACATGCAAAAAAAATGAAAAGAAGAACTCGGAGATGGTGGGAGCGAGCTATTAACCGCAGATAGAACATGCAAGGTGATTTCTATAATTTATATAAAGAAATGCGAAATGAGAATGCCGATATTTTTTCATTTCACCCTAATGACAGTGGCAGTGTTTGATGACTTGCTGAAATTAGTGGGGCTTCATTTAACCCACAGTATACTAGTATACTGTGATTTAACCAAACATTGTAGATTGTAGTCTTATATTTTATCTAGGGTAGGCTTTTAATTACTATTCGGCAAATGATAAAAACCAACAATTTCCGTAGATAGGGACGTAGTTGACAAAACATAAACATAACCTCTCTGAAGGTAAAGAATAATGAGTTTTTGCATGTCGCCAACTTACAGCGGAAAAATTCCCCAACTTCTTAAGTCTACAGTAATTTTATGTAAACAGAGTAAATAATATTTAACACCATACAA
The DNA here is from genome assembly GCA_037114965.1 of Monochamus alternatus. Classification (NCBI taxonomy): domain Eukaryota; kingdom Metazoa; phylum Arthropoda; class Insecta; order Coleoptera; family Cerambycidae; genus Monochamus; species Monochamus alternatus. The sequence goes on from CM073426.1 coordinate 115,923,194, forward strand.
TTATAATACAACAATACAACTGCAGTGCCATTGCACTAACGTTTATCTGAACGTTACTTGGTACTCAAAATTCTGAAATAGAAAATGAGACGAAAGCTGACTTTGATTCCTCGGAAATCGAAGAAAGTTTACCAAAAAACTTATGCAAAATTTGATATTTGATATGCTGAAAAAAAAGTACGCAATATTTTGGAGAAAGTTAATCTAGCGTACTTGTCCCAATTATTTTTGAAATAAGGACATTAATCTACATTATGAAGTAATTATTCCATGCTGCGGACTACATATTTGAATAAAAATATGGATATTGCTTTCCTCAAAAAGACATAGGACATGGTTATGGACCCAGAAAATCCAAAATATTTTCCAAGGAAAAAGTTGGAAGGTTTATCAAAGAGGCAGATGATGATAAGTACTTATTCCAAAAAGTCTTGATTGTTGGTATATTTGGAGCCTGTAGAAGAGAAGAATTAATTTATTTACGTATAGAAGACATTAAAGATGCTAAGTCGTTCATTAAACTGATTATTCTCAATACCAAAACCAATGTTCCTAGATTATTTACAATAACAGAGGGAAATATAGAAGGTTAATTTTTTGGAAATTTTCCGCAAATATGCGGTCTACGTCCATCCACTATTGACCACAACCGATTTTTTTTTATCACATACAGGAATTCAAAATGTACTACACAAGCAGTGGGTATCAATAACACAGGTTCAATTCCTAAAAGATTGTCGAATTTCTTAGAATACTATTAATGTTACTGAGTATACTGCAACCTTCCTTACAGATGCAGGAGCCATATCGATAATGAAGAGACACGGAGGTTGGCGTTTGACTTCTGTGGCAGAGGGGTACATAGAAAATTCCATACAAAATAAGCAGGCGATAGCAAGGAAAATTCTCGAGGAGAAAGGGAATACCACACTCATTCCAAAAACTCAGTGCGCCAGCAGCACCCGGATGCAGGTGGCATCTTCTTCCAAGTTATACAAAGTGAAGAAAAAAAATATATGTTCACCTAATGTCCAATTATTCGCTATGAAAGATTGTTATTAATGTTTATAATAAATAAATAATTTAAAATTCAGTTGTTCTATTCTACTTTTACGCACATGTGCGAAAGACTGACATTTCGATACTGAAATGACAATCGAAATGACATTATTATGCAACGATTTTACGAAAATATATTTAAATTAATAAATATGATAATAAGAAACAAAATTATGTCATCTGTTGCTTACTATTCCCGCTGGGTGTAATGGTTACATTGCTCAGGTAGTCCACAGTATTTTGATACTTGTAATCCAAACAGGTGGTACCATAAAACAGTTTATTTACTTCAGCCAATCTTTGTACTTCGTCACCATAAGTATCATTGGTCAGAATATCGCACAAGTCGTCTATAGAAGTTGTTCGGCCGCTGTTCTTATTGTATTGTGCGACATAAGCGAAAACGTCGTCAGTGAGTTTCTCTAAGAAATTGGCTATGTCAGATTCTGTGTTAACTTCCTCAATGTCATCGCATAAATTAAAAAGAGCTGTGATGTTCTCATCGCCAGGGTTGTCTACCAGTTCTTCAAGTCGGATGAATGCTGTTTTTACCGTGTCGACGCATTCTCGACTGTATAGAGCAAGATCATCAGCAACCACTTGGAGGTACTCTAAAAATCGAACCATATTTTTATATAGGGTATCTGGGAAATATCTCTGGTGCAGATAGAACATGAAAAAATAAGATGACAAGTTCCCATAAAATGTTTTCCTATCGACCCTCCCTACGGGGATATGTGTCTTTGAAGGTCACCTCTGGAAATCGATTTTTCTTGAATAACTTTTAAAGTACTCAATATAATTTAATAAAAATTTAATGTGATGCACTAGCTCTGAAATAAGTGCCCTTGAAACATATTTAGCTTTTTTAGTTTACCAGGGGCGGGCTAAGCTTTACAACTTAGTGCCTAAATTTTTAACACTCTGTATGATAAAGACTTTAAAATAATAAATTTGGGTAGCTTCAACCTTAGACAAAAACAAGGTATTCTTGTTTATTGTCGATAAACTGAACCGTGATATTAAATCTTTATTAAATTATATCAAGTATTTTAAAAGTTATTAAAGAAAAACCGATTTCCAGCGGCATCCTTCAGGGGCACATATCTCCGTAGGGACAGCCTGTAGGAAAAAAAAATTGCATCTTATTTTCTCATGTTCTAACATTATAACAAATGCTAAACGCACTGTCGGTTTAAAGTCGATTTTCTCAGAAAGAGGGAACGCAATAAAATATTAAATTTAATGAAGTTCTTAAATAAAATTGTCGAGTTAAGAGGCATATTTTGTCGTCAATAGAGCTATTAAAACGATGAATTATTGCTTCCTCTCGAACATACTAGTCAGCAAAGCAATAGTTTTACAAGATTGTGGGTGACTCGTAAAATAGAAAATTTGTACAAATATTTTTAAAAGCTTATAAGATCATCTGATCAGCCTGTTTAGCACCGTCAAACTGAGATATATACGATAGTAACAACAAGAAAAAAAGACGTAAAGATTTTATAAAAAGAAACAAATATATTGTAAAGTAGGTATTTAAAATAATATAGAGTCAACTACAGCGCTCTCCAAGACATAGGGAGATAACCAATAGAAATTAAGGAAATTAGGATAAAATATGCAACCAACTTCTTTATTCGAGGGTGAAATCGAATGGTCTGGAAATAATTCGGTTAGTTAGTTCCTCTTTAGGGTCTCAGATAAATAAGGTGTTATTGCTGAGTATTAAACTTAAATTAATAAATTCAGTTAGTCAGATATTTCCATATCTTAGTGTTGCAGTAAGCAAATGAATTATTTATAAAGTCCACACATTGTTCATAGTGGTTTTCTTTATTTTGCTCCCTTCCAACCGACAAAATCGTTACGGTACTGTCCGCAACGGCAGTTATTAGATAATACTACAATATTACACAATGCTCTAAATTTGATACAGAAATTTCTTAACATGCTAATACTTAATGGGCTCATATCGTTCATGGAATGGTCATTGGCACAATTTTATTTTTAGTAAAATGTTAAAAACATTGTACGTACCAGGAAAATCTAGTTGTGCAAACAAAGGACCACTGGCAGACATGGCTCCTTGAACGAGATGTGGATATTTCTGTCTTAACCAAGCTGCTAATGATCCAGCATAAGATCCCCCGAATACTATCCACTTTGCATCTTTCGTGAGATTGTACTCTTGATTCATACCGTTAATAAAAGTTGCAGTATCTTCTAAAGCCTGTCTGCTTGACAGAAATCGTAAATTTTCGGTACTTAAATCTCTACAAAACAAAGAAACGATTCATTGCATTGATTGGATCGATGCATATGTTGCTTGCGTTCAATAGAGGAGTTAAGGCACTGGATACTAGTAGTACTAGAACCATTTACGTCGATTACAGAGAAAACCCTACTGGAGAAAGTACAATACGGCAATGGTTTTTACATTTCAAATATCGTTTAAATACTTTGATATAAGACAATAGATTGTGATCAGTCGACATTTGCACTAGACAGACGAAATTTAAATACTGAGTGTATGGGTGTGTCTCATGTTAAACGAAAACAGGCATGTCAACATTTCTGCTTGTTTTTCTTTGCTTTCAATAAAGAATATTAAATATAATCAAACAATATCACATTCCAGATGACTTATGTAATACCTTTTGTAGAAAAAGTATTTATTTGGAAACCAAGGTTAGCAGCATCCACTGTTTACAGATAGATATAAAATGACATTGTCTTTCTTAATCTGAAATTGAATCGCTGGAAGTTTTAATCTCATTTAAAGAATGATTACAGATTGATTTAATCTTTGATAAAGTGATATAAACTGGGTCAGAAATTCCTAGGAAGAACTTTGTATCTTTAACATTACATTTAACAATTCAGACTATTCATAATAGTTCTCAAGGATATTAAATTAAATAATATTTATATTTTGCAAATATTGTCATCTAATTTATCTGCAAAATTAATTCAAAATCTGTTATATCTTAATATTTTAAGATGAAGATTATTAGAAGTTTTAATTGCCAGTCTTATCTCCATCCAGAAAAATCTAGTATATACTTAATTCAACTTGACAAACAGCAATTTATTTTATCTTTAGTCTTTAAAGAGGTTGAAGTGTCCTTGAAGGAAATAAAATACTTACTCAAACGGATGACTAACCCCATAAAACCTGTGTTCTAGCTCGAATAATAGAGCTCCGTATTTTTCAGCGGCTTCGATCCATGCTCCACCTGTCATCCACCCGATGGAAGCCTGACCCTCACCAGCGATCATCAAGAAAATAGTTTCTCTTTCAGTGGCATTAAAATATTCTGTGTTGACATAATATCGCTGAAGAAAAATGGTGAAAATGTTAAATCGAGATACTGCAGTGGAAGCATGATAAAATAGAATTATGTTTAGTGACGTAATAAACATGAGCAAAATATCATATTTCTATAATTTGTGAATATACAGGATGTCCGATAAGTATATGTCATACTTACGTTAGTGTATAGGATAGGTCAAAATAATACTAGTTTGTCATGATTTGTTTCCCTAAAGTACTTCTTAATGGAGATACAAAGCCCATAAGGGGTACCCAGCGAGTTACCTTTCCGGCTCTAACTTTTCAACCGACCTCTATAATTTAATGAAATTTTAATATTTTATGTAGGCCATAAAGGCTCATAAAAACATACCACAGTAGATGTTTTACACTGTCAGGAAAGTCAGGAACGGACTTGCCACCATACTCGTTGGGCCAAAATTTTGGCAGGTGTCATTTTATAGAGATGAAAACTGAATTTTTAAATACTTTGGTCATTCCTCTTTAAAAAAGGTACTCTACATTTGTGTCAATAAAATTGGCCGTTTTCGAAAAAAAAAGTTTTTGTATAACACGTCATTGAAATAATACATCAGAATAGGTACTGCAATAAAATACCAGTCGTTATTATGACGTTAAAAATGTGTTATTGACAACACTAGTCAAAGTAATTGTCATATTGAGGTACATGCCATGTCTTCCGCTAATTATCCTGCAAGAGTCAATTACGCAAATTGGTTTTTACAACGATTTAGGCAAAATCCAAAGTTTATGAGTATTGTTTTGTTCACGGATGAAACCAGTTTCCTCCGAGACGGAGTAATAAATTGCCATAATTTGCATATCTGGCATGAAGAAAATCCTCAATAGTACAGACAAAGCACCAACAAAGGTTCATGGTTAACGTATGGGCGGGGATTATTGGGAATCATCTCATTTGGTTCTTTTTTGAAGACAGATTAAATGGTGCGATGTATTTGCAATTTTTACAACAAAGCTTAAACGATTTATTAGAGAATGTGCCTTTAGAAATTAGAAATCAGATGTGGTTTATGTATGACGGTGCACTGCCGCATTTTAGCAATTTAATTCGTCAGCACTTATCAAATACATTTAGTTGTTGATTGATAGGTCGAGGTGGGCCCATTTTATGACCACCGAGGTCGACCGACTCCATTGGATTTTTTTTTATGGGAAATTTAAAGATGCTTGTGTATTCGACGATAGTTCACACCAGGGAAGACCTGATAGAAAGAATAAGACATCATTTCGACGAAATTCGAGCCAATTCTAAGATGTTGTTTCAAGTACAACGAGAAAACATCTATAGAATAAGGAAATGTATAGAGGTACAGGGTGCCCATTTCGAAAATCTGTTCAAGTAAACAAAAAGAAGCAAAGCTTTCAAATTTTTTAAGAAGGGTAGCTTTCAAAAGTTCTTCGGTGCGGTAAACGTCGATTTGGAATTGTATCAGAATAAATTCTTCTTGTCTCAACATACTTGCAGAGTGCTTGTCCATAAGTTAAATGCATATCAGCATTAATGCGATGTAGTAATAACAAATTTTATTATTTTAATAAGTATTATTATTAGTTATTGTGTTTTATCGATTAGTTATTGTGTTTAAATAGCGTATGTTAATAAATTTAACTTTCGAGTCAATGTTTTAACGTGTTATACAAAAACTTTTTTATTCGAAAACGGTAAATTTCATCGAAACAAATGTAGAGTACCTCTTTAAAAGATGAATGATCAAAGTATTTAAAAATTCAGTTTTCACGTCTATAAAATGGCACCTGTCAAAATTTTGGCCCAACGAGTACGGTGGCAAGTCCGTTCCTGACTTCCCTGACAGTGTAAAACATCTACTGTAGTATGGTTTTCTGAGCCTTTATAGCCTACATAAAATATTAAAACTTCATTAAATTATACAGGTCGGCTCAAAAGTTAGAGCCGGAAAGGTAAATCGCTGGGTACCCCTTAGGGCTTTGTATATCCGTTAAGGGGCACTTTAGGAAAAAAAATTTATGATAAACTAGTGTTATTTTGGTCTCCCCTATACACTCACGAAAGTATGCCATATACTTACCGGATACCCTGTACATTATCATACTAAAATTGCTTTATGTATTGAAGGAAGATCGTGGACTACTAAATATTCTGAAAACATAATAACAAATCATAGAAATATGATATTCTGTTAATGCTTATTACTATACTAAAGTCCGCCCTTCGTTCGCAGATCTCAGGTTCGGTTTTTGGATGACCTTAATATTTAAATATGCATTATTTATATTAAAACAAATTGAATCTTATTCATTCCAGTTACTTGACAGGAACATTCCATGTATTTATCTGCAAGGGCTCGATTCTCAAGTTTAGTGGAATACATTCCCTCATAAAATGAGGTTTTTGCTAAAGTGAGGCTTTCAAAAATTGTAAATATACACATGTTTAGAATTTTTTTAAGTGGTGCTACTTCTATTTTATATTTATTTATTTGGTACTACAACCAACAGCCAGAAGGTCAGTAACAGGTTGAGAAAACAAAATAGTTAAATTAGACTAGATAACAAAATAGCAATATACAGTAAAAAAAATAGGGTTGAAAGACATTCAGTAAAGCGTTAAAGTTAGTTAATCTATACAATGTTAAAAAAAAAACACTCGTCTAATATCATTTTCAGTACAAGCAAATATATCAATGTCATTCTGCAGATTATTATAGTTGGTGCACATAATAAAAATTGGCGAAAATGTTATGTTAGACCTTGCTTCAATTCAGGGCACAAGAATGTTCAGATGTGACAAAATCTCGGGACAGTCATATTTGTTGTTAATAATTTTATATAAAAATAACACAGATTGCTGCCTACGACGATCGACCAAACTAGGTAGTGAAAATCTTCTGAGAAGATCATTTTGAGATACACCTATAGGAGGGTAATTGCCATCCAGCTTATAAGAGAGAAATTTCAAAAATCTTCTATTATATTATATACTCAACATATATTTAATAATCCTAGAATTCGCGAAAATTTAGTATACATACATTTTAATTATTCACGGATACCTTCAGGTATTCGTCATCTTAAAGAAGCTGTGACAGCATCAGGATATTCAATAAATAACACAGTATTTAATGTTTTTTATTTGCGACAGTTTATTTCCGAGTTATAAGGACCAGTGATGAACATGTGAAGAAGCAATTGATACATTTTTGCAGAACAATCCTGGATTTTTTTTCTTTATGTAGATCTCTTTGATGGCAAAGAAATAGTGAGTTTTCTGAACCTACCCTAAATGTGCCATCCATGAAAATTTATATATACTTTAAATATGCCCCAGTGACCTTTGTAGACGCTTTAGAAACCGAAATGGATTCTTAGCGGCAAAAGCCACACCTGAACATTTACAGCACTTGCTGGTTGTTCAAATTTATTTCAGTACTACTATGAATAGTTATGTAGAATGTTGTATATTTGGACCTCGGTTTCTACAAATATTAACTTGGACTTTACTTATGTCACAAAATAGAATTCTGTCTTATCGTGCTTCTGCAGCAGGTTCAGCAAAATTGCAATGTACTGATAAATGAGATTTAATTTTTTTTTGAACGCCGCAATCGCTTATATCCTATTATAAACAGTAATTAAACAATAAATAAGTAATTAAATAAGAATTTATGGAGTTAGCAGCCTATATAAAATTATCTATAAAAATCTGTGTGGAATGGAATATCAATATATGGATATTGAGGAAATAATATTTTTATAATTCTACTTGTGCTGCATAAGGGAATGGATTTTAACTACTGAAAGCCTTTTTGGATTACAATCACAAGACTTTAAATAAATCTAATTTTATTTTTGTTTTATTTAGTAATTGTTTCAAATTACCTGTGACCAAACTGTTGTGGTCGAAGGATCAAAGTGGTCCAACCTTTGAGAAAAATAACCTGTGGACACTTCTGCTCTGGATACTGCAACATTTGGAGGAGGTATGTCGTAACCTACTAGATGTCCTTTAAAAATTGATTCAGAAGACAACGCTTGCTCGACCGCAAATAATATTAAGACTATAGCACTGAATTTCATGGTGCAGTCAAGATTTTGCCAATAAAACTGCCTCGGCCAATCTCAAACGACAAACTGATTTTACAGCAATCGGTGATAAAGATATTTTGTGATTAAGGCTTCAAATTCAGTTATGGTATCATATAATATAAATAAAATTATAATTTAATTATCGCTGTACCAAATTGTATAACAATGTATTAGATAAAATTCTATACGTCTTATCTCTTTGTTTCTTTATCTAGAATAACAAAGTTAAGATCGAAGTTTAAAAAAAGAAAAGTTTTAAAGAGATGTAAAAACAACATGTTGTAGGTATATTGATCGTTTTGGTATATTTCTTATTTTTTTAATATAGTAATGCATTTTCTTTAACTATTAGTTATATTTACTAATGTCTCACAGTAAACAAAGTTAGACTTGCCATGGAAACAGAGGATACAGGGTGTCCCTGAAATGGATGTACCAGCAAGCCACCCTAGATTCTGAAGGTCGAATTACGATATACAAAAATGTACCGTTAGGGGATTGAAAAAATATCAGTAAAAAGCGTTGAACGATTAAAATTAGGTATATGAAAATATATTGAGAAAGGACTTTTCTTGACGCAATTAACCTTAATTACCAACATGCACAAGTGCCATAAATTTGATACCTCAGATATAGAAATTATCATATTTTTTATACAGAGTGATTCAGGGTGACCAGGGTTAATGTACAGGTGACTCTTACAAATACAATTGTATAAAAAAATCAAAAAGGGCAGTTCGAAATTGATTTAAAAATATACTACTGCACGGCACTGGAAACTAGTTTACTGTAAAACTTGACAACGCAAAGCATGCAATCTACGACCGGACAAAAACTGAAAGTAATTCCCAAGTAAAAAAGTAAATAACATTTTATAACATCTATTTTATACAACAAATTCTACGGCTTTTGCCGCTATTGTTATTTATTATTAATTGAGCCAATTTGTGGTTTTAATTAATAAAATAGTGTGACACCTGCTGCAAACTAACAAGAAATGTTTCCGCTTCTTGTTCGTTTTGAACTCGTAAGTTATTGGCTCATCAATAGTGTCCACTTCGATGCGATATACTTCATTTTTTAATACCGCCACAAAAAGAAGTCCAAATGATTGTACAGGGTACAGATTTAATTGATCGTGTATGATATGTCACGCTGCTGCAATACACCGTGGATGCCCTGGACCTCCATGTCTTCCACGATTAGGTTGCAAATTTTCACGCCGGCGTATTCATTACACTTGCACTTACTGCACACCATTGTAAGAGCAGCTAGCATTTGGCACACGTTTACCGGGATATCGTTCCGCTAAAGCATTTTCACATCACCATAAATTAAAACGATATTCATTAACTCCGAGCAGCATATACTTAAGTCATTTTTGACACTTGAAAAACTAATGCAATCATTCACATCACAAAAACGATAACAGATAGATAGATAGATATATATTCAATTCAATTCAGTACACATTTTCGAAAAATACAAATTTACATAAATGTTACATATTACACTTATTGATAATAAAAAATAATAATAACTTTTAATAATAATAATAACAATAAATCCAACGTTAATAAATGAAATAAATATAATTTGAGGCTATCAATACTTATCATGTTGAGATGAACCATCTAAGCATAGCTTGTTTTACGTACTTCATCTCAACAATACACTTTAACATGACTAATTATTAGTATTATAATATATACTTAAATATAAACAAAAAAAAAAAATAACAATAATAAGCAAGTATGATGCAAGAAAACCACGATGAGAAAGAGGAGGAGAGTCAATTTTGAAGGCAAGTAATATTCATATATTATTTGCTAAGTCATACACTACTTTAAGTTTAAAGTAATTGATATTTATATATTCTTTTAATTCCTTTTTCATTGTTTTGTTATTTTTAATCATTTTTATTTTTTTAGGTAATAGGTTAAATAATTTCGGACCAAAATATGTAAAAAATCTTTGTGTATGTGAAATTCTACATAACGGCACAGCCATACACTCATTTTGCAGTCTGGTATTATGCGAATGATTAATAAAATTGGCGGTATATAACATAATTCTTAATAAACACTGGTAGGTATACAATTTTCTAACAGAAAACATACCAATTTCCGTATATAAGAGTTCCGTAGAATACTGCTTCTCCTTCTTGAATAATATTTTTATTAGTGTATTTTGAGTTACTTGCAGAGCATGTAAATGAGTTTCATATGTACCTCCCCAGACAGAAATACAGTAACGAATAACAGATTCCGATAAAGCATAATATACCATCAATACGGCAAGTAATCAGATATTTGAAATCGCCTGGCAAGATACTACAGTAGTCCAGCGATGTAAAGGTTAAAATACTAGAACTTCAATTTTTTTCTCGGAAACTATAAGGATTTTACAAACATTTTTTTTACAATATTGATTATTTTTCATGACGTATCTATTCCCAATTTTTTTTAGATCAGTTGTGAATCACCCTGTGTATTATCTGATTGTCGCAATTGTTTTTTCTCGTAAAAGCTGTAGCTTTTTTAAATAAATTCAGTTTTTTCCAACATTTTGATAAATTTAATCGCAAAAAATTCTGTTTATGCAGATGGGCCCTAATATTTATTGTAAAATGAGGAGAAGCGTTATTTAGCCCTCATAAAGTACTTCATATAGGGGATACTAAAGGATCAGTTTTGCATAAAACTACTAACTTACGAAGATGACAAAGAAAATAATGAATGCATTAGTAAAATTGAGTTAGATAAAGTATAGAAATACAATATAAAATGCCAAGCAACAAAGGATAACAGACACGTGGCAGATTTCTCTGCATGACTGGGAGAGTAAATTTACTTGTTTAATTAACTACAGTTCCTATATTACATATTACAGTTTTCTCAGTAACAAACTACTAATAAGTAACAAAAGCACGTTAAATATAGATATAGTAAGGCGACTGTTGACTCCTGACGTCTCCGCTCCTATCCAGACACCTATTAGTCTGTTAATTTCTTCTCTAGCCTCAGTTAATTGAGGTAGATCGTTTTCAGTGATGGTATACATGTTGGAACAGTGAGCTGTACCTAGAATGAGAATAAAAATATTATTGTTATCAGAATCAAAAAGTATGTAAAAATAGGAATTAGCATGAACTAAGAATATTTTGGTACATTCAAACTGGAGGACAATAATTTTTACTTAGGTTTTGAACTTCAAAATTGACAAAGGATTGCTGATAATTTATACCACATCGTGGTTACATACTGTCAACATACCATTGATAAATATAACTGGTGACTCTGGATTAGTCGTTTCAGTAAGACCAACGGGATGCCAAGGGTCGAAAGACCCATGGACAAAAACAACGTTTCGTACTTCAATGTCATATCCACCAAAGTGTGTATTTGTGCTGTCAATTTGGTCAGTTATGTAACTTGTATTAAAATCTGGCCCAAACACATCTTCGCACAAATTTGTGTAGAATTCAACAGGAGATTTACTGCCGAATACTTGTTTCTCTTGACTTGTTGTCTGGTACCATCCGTACTCTGTACAGGTCTGATAAAACCATTGTCGACCTTGAATAATATGATTATTAATGCATTTGACTAGTATACATATATACAGGCTGTCCGGAAATGATGAGCAAAAAATTCAGGGGATAATCCCCTAATAGACCAAAAATAAATGCTACACCTCTTTCTACAACATTTTTTCCAAAACTGATTATTAACGGAGTTACAGGGTGTTAAAGTTAAAATTTTATTTTCGATATTTGTACATAACTTCTTAAGAAATTCAAATATTTACATAAAATTTGAAAATCGGGGATTTTTGCGGACGAGAAATTCAAATATGTTTTTAATTTTGACGTCACTAGTAGAGGGCACCACTAATGGCACATTATGTTTCTTTTACATGACAGAACTTTTTGCTGCTTAGTGGATCGATCTGACTATTGAAACAATCGGTTCTCCTACCTGTTATATCTGAAAAAGGTATACCTCATTGAAGTCGTTAGGAGTAACAGTTTTCGAAACAATCTTATTTGAAATATTCAGTGCACCGATTGAAAACCATTATCGTTTTAGTTAATGTGCCTTTTCTACTGAAAATACAGCAAAATGTTACTTGAAAAAGTTGTTCAGAACGGTAAATTATGGAGATGTGCAAAATTTTTAAAAAATCGGCCTGCTTTGATAAAATCTTTGTGCTTTGTTGAAAAATGGTTTAATCGAACCTCGCCGACCTTCTTGAAATTTTGCACGTCTCCATAATTTACCATTCTGAAAACTTTTGCATGTAAAATTTTGCTGTATTTCAGCAGAAAAGGCACTTTATCTGAAACGAAAACAGTTTTTACTCGGTGCACTGAGCGTTTCAAATAGAATTATTTCAAAAATGGTTGCGCCTACCGACAGCAAGGTATACCTTTTTCAAATAAAACAGCTAGGAGAATCGATTGTTTCGATAATCAGATGGATACATTAAGATGCAAAATAGTTCTGCCATTTAAAAGAAACATGGTGTGCCACAAGTGGCGCCCTCTACTAATGACGTGAAAATTAGAAACATATTAAAATTTCTCGTCCTCAAAAACCCTCTATTTACAAATTTTATGTAAATATTTGGATTTCTTAAGAAGTTATTTATAGATATCGAAAATAAAATTTTAACTTTAACACTCTGTAACTTCGTTAATAATCAGCATTTATTTTGGGTCTAGAATTATCCCCTGAATTTGCTCATCATTTCCGGACACCTTGTATATATTTTTTATTTATTTACTACTCACTGCTTTCACTGGCTGCAATGGTCACGTCGAGCATTGAATCTACCATATTTTGGTATTTATAATCAACGCAGGTCGACCCATAGAACAATGCATTCACTTCTACCAATCTGTGCATTTCATCGCCGTAAGTCTCATTGGTCAGGATATCACACAAGTCATCAACAGAAGTTGTCCTGCCACTGTTCTTATTGTATTGTGCTATATAAGCGAAAACGTCACTAACCGCTTCAAAGAAATTAGATATGTCCGATTCCGTATTGACCTCTTCAATATTGTCACATAAATTAAAAAGAGCAGTGATATTCTCTTCACCTGGGTTGTCTACCAGTTCTTCAAGTCGAGTGAATGCTGTCTTCACTGTGTCAACGCATTCTTGACTGTACAATGCCAGATCATCCGCAACTACTTGGAGGTATTCTAAAGTGCAATAATGGAAGTATTGTACAGGGTGTTTTCAAAAAGTGTACCACAAATTGTACGGTGAAATGACAGTTAAAATAATCACATTTTGCATAAAAGTGACCTCAGTAAACTGTCAAATTTTACTCAAATTTATTTCTATTAACACAAGTGCAACTGTTTGCCATTTTTAGAAAATGTCTGCTTCTTGGAGGGGACCATTTTTTTCTCGGAATGGAGATTCTCTCGGAATCTTGCGGTTTTTCGAAGTAGCCTTTACAGTACTTCCAGCAAAATCCACGAAATTTTATACGGCAGGCTAGGGATTGAATATGGATAAATTATACGTTCAATAAATTGTAAAGACCGATGGATATAATGACTACAAAATTCACAATTTGAAATGTTTGCCTGAGCGTCACATTGAAAACATAACTTAATTGTATAGCTAAAACTGTAGTAAATGTAGAAAGAAACTGTTCATCAGAACCTTTCGGCACGTTCTTTGGACGGACGAAAGTCGGTTTGTCAGTAATGGTTTGCCAAACAGGAGCAACGAACACTACTGGTCCATAGAAAATCCCCACATTGTAAATCCAGTCCAAAACCAAGGCCATCTTGGAGAATATGTATGGTGCGGCATCACTGGTAGGCATTTAATTGGACCTTATTTTTATGAACATACATTGAACAGCATGAGTTACCTAAATTTTCTACAAGAAGGATTTCCTGCACTTCTGGAAAATGTGTCCTTGTAGTTAAGGAGAAACCTATGCTTTCAGCACGATGGAGCTCCACCCCACAAGGCCATGATTGTGCAGTAATACTTTCCCAGAAAAATGTATTGGGATTAATGAACCTATTCAGTTGCCCGGAAAGTCACCAGATTTAGCACCCCTTGATTTTTTTATGGGGGGGTTTAAAACATAAAGTATCCGAACGCTAGATATTAATCATTTGAAATAAAAAATCACAAACGCGTGTAATGAGTTAAATGACGAAATGTTAAAAAACTCATCCAACAGAGAAGTCAGGCGAAGATTGGATATGTGGCTTGCATTGAGAGAATAGATTGTAATATGTATGTGGTATGACAGTGTTTGCCTCATTTTTTAAATAAATTTAGTTATTGCTATCATCACCTTTTGTTTTAATCCTTTTATTTATTGTTAATGACATGTATGCACTTTAAACAACGAACATTCAATTTTTTTCCAACGACTACTTGAGGACGATATTGCTTATAACAAATTTGGGAATGTCTCTGGAAAAAATATAATTGATGACGTCATTAGTAGTTTCTGCCAAATCCCAAAGATAATCCCACTTTCCATTGAAAATTGAGCTTACCTCATCCCATTTCACCACGTGTCCCAAATTGTATTTAAACTTTTTGTATTCTTACAGCAGGTCCATTCTATGGAGTTTGAGATACCCTGTGTACTTGCAGCGGTAGTTTTTTAGACACGGCTAATGTGATTTTTAGACTCTTTTGAGACTCTTTAGGATGATATTGCTTATAACTTTTAAACGGGATGTAATACGGAAAAATTTCTCTAATAAAAGTTTATTAGAAAAAAGAGAGCTTTTTAACAGGAAACAAATTTGGAAATGTTTCTGGAAAAAATATAATTGATGACGTCATTAGTAGTTTCTGTCAAATCCCAAAGATAATTCCACTTTCCATTGAAAATGGAGCTTACCCCATCCCATTTCACCACGTGTCCCAAATTTTATTTAAACTTTTTGTTTCCTTACAGCAGGTCCATTCTATGGAATTTGAGATACCCTGTGTACTTGCAGCGGTAGTTTTTTAGACAGACAAAAATACTTGCAGCTCACATATTCGTCAAAGAATTATTTGCTATAATTATCCTCAAGTTATCATAAAAAATAAAATTACCGAGTAACAAATTCAAGAAAGTACTTACATAATTCACAAAACTCAATGATTTGTAATGCGAATGGTAATAGTTTTTTAATTTTTTGTTAGCAAACAGTTTTGAAGCTAAAAGATAAGGAAGGTAAAAGTATTAAAATAAACCAGACCAAAAAAATTTGTAGCAAAACAAATCTTAAGGCATGATCAACCCCTTCAATAGAGAGATATTTTCCAAAAACAGGTACCCTAAGAGGTTGTATTTCTTAAGGGTGCCATTTTACAAGTTGATTTTTATGCAAACTATAGTTTTTCAACTGTAGATTTATCATTACAATTGGTATTCCTTTTGAAAACACTCTTACACCTATGTATTGATTTAAATTTATAATAACTATTCCTTAATAAGTTACATTACGTAAAACTTAACTCACTTAATTTTTTATAGATAATTTATACACACCTGGAAAATCTAGTTGTGCAAACAAAGGACCACTGGCAGACATAGCTCCTTGAACAAGATGCGGATACTTTTGCTTTAACCAAGCTGCTAACGATCCAGCATAAGATCCTCCGAATACTATCCACTTTGCATCCTCCGTAAAATTATATGCCTGATTCATACCGTTAATAAACGTCGCAGTATCTTCTAAAGCCTGCCGGCTTGAAAGGAAGCGTAGGTTTTCAAGGGTCAAGTTCCTGCATAACAAATTTATAAAAGTTTTTCACGTCTTTTCCACGCAGAAAAAAATACACAGCCGAATTTCTAACTCTATACCGAGAAAAATCAGTTAATTAGACAGATTTGTTAAACTATTTATTATAGCAGATAAAAGAAAAACGATAATCACAAAGGATCTTCAGATATAAGTTATTATCTTGCTTTTTATACCAGAATATAATACTACTACTCCATGTTATTATTGTAATATAACCGTGTTATTACCCCCTTCTAAATTGGAGTGATCGTCTCCTTTCGAGAATTTGCGAACTGTAAAAGAATGTACGTGTGATTTTCCGTTACCCTTTACTTTCACTAGTATTTTTCTTTTTAAATGAACTTCAAAATTAACTTACATCTACAGGGTGTTAAAAAAAGAGTGTAAAATATTTCAGGAGGTAATAGTATGAACCAAAATAAGCTGAAAACTCTTAATAAACATGGGTCCGCAAAGCAACGGTTACGGAGATATGGACCTCTATTCGTTTTTCAAACATTTTATTTTATTAGGAATAAATCGACAAAGGAAGCTTTTAACAAACAAAAAACAAAGTTACAGAAGATGTTCAAAGTGCCCTCCGTCCATCCACACGACATCTTCGTCTCAACGATATTCGAACTTTTTCGAAAACACCCTACTTGGTTTGGATTTCTTGACACTTTTGATTAATCCGTAGCTTCAGCTCTTCCAGACTATTTACAGGAGTACCATACACTACTGGCTTGAAATATCCCCAAACAAAGAAATCTAGTAGGGTTCAGATCAGGCGATCTTGGAGGTCATAAAACATGTCCGGCCCTTTCTACCCATCTATGTGGCACTTTTTTCACTAAAAATTTGGGTGGGTATTGTAGGTGACAGGTTTCTAGGTCCTGTTGTTTTACCAAACCGATTAACAGGCGCTGTTTACCTCAACTTTCTGCAGAAAACACTGTATGAGTTTTTGGAAGACATTCCTTTGAATCATAGGCAACAAATGTGGTTCCAGCACGATGGTGCTCCAGCTCATTTTTCCATGGCCGTTAGAGAGCATTTACACCAAACTTTTCCATATAGATGGGTAGGAAGGGTCGGCCCTGTTTTATGGCGTCCAAGATCGCCTGATCTGAACCCTCTAGATTTCTCTGTTGGGGATATTTAAAAACATTAGTGTATGGTACTCCTGTAAATAGCCTGGAAGAGCTGCAGCTACGGATTAATCAAAAGTGTCAAGAAATCCAAACCAAGGAGGGTGTTTTCGAAAGAGTTCGAATATCGTTGAGACGAAGATGTCGTGCCTGCTTGGAAATAGACGGAGGAAACTTTGAACATCTTCTGTAACTTTGTTTTTTGTTTGTTAAAAGCTTCTTTTGTCGGTTTATTCCTAATAAAATAAAATGTTTGTAAAACGAATAGTGGTCCATATCTCCGCAACCGTTACTTTGTGGACCCATGTTTATTAAGACTTTTCTGCTTATTTTAGTTCAAACTATTACCTCCTAAAATATAGAATAGATCATACATGTAAAATATGATTTACAATTTTTATTTATTATTAAAATATTTATTGCTACACAACATTCCTGCATCTAGAAAACTTAATATCTAAATTTTGTGACTAAATGAAAGTTTGTTTAAATTACTCCTGTTATTTTTCAATCCTAGTTTCCATTAAAAAATATGCTGCTCTTTGGATTACATAAAAGCGATATTTTATTATTTTATGATGAAAACGAGTTCTTTGACTAATAAAAAATAATTTAATAACAGACACAGGTGACTTACAAAATGCTTTGAATTGCATGTAATGTTCAGTTTTGTTTATTTATAAAATTATGAAAATATATATTTTTTGCAAACTAAATATGTTTTCCATGTATCCCTCTAGTGCTATCCTGTATTTTATTACATTTCTCGTTAGCACAGTAATACGGTACCTGTTACAATTCGGTTAATTTTAGGATTGGTGTCATCACACTTTTAATAACTAATATAAAACTTATATAATACTGGGCAAGTAACACTAAATTATTACCGTAATTTGAAAAGAGAATTGAATCAATTGTTCAAAGAAGTAACAATAAATAACATCAACAACATTAGCATCAACATTACTCTGATGCATGATGCATGAATATAAAAACACGCTTTTATAATCACTATAGACTAGGTTTAACAAACTCTGTATTATAACCGTAAGAAACTGTCTTGTAGTCCCATATAGTATATAAAAATTTAAAAAGTGTATAATAATGTTTAAAATCGTTATAATATTTTTTTTTTCAGTGTAGTATTACAAAAAAATGATTCATTCGCCGATACACAATATTTGATACCAATAAATTATTTTAAATTGATTTATATCATAAAATTATATTAGTATTTCTTTCTGTATAAATATTATTTCAGATTCAATATTGTGCTTATTTATGTTAGTTGTAAGTGTAAGTCATTAGAAAGTTATTGGAGTTCCTGAAGTAAAAGTGTTTTT
Organism: Monochamus alternatus; assembly: GCA_037114965.1. Lineage (NCBI taxonomy): Eukaryota > Metazoa > Arthropoda > Insecta > Coleoptera > Cerambycidae > Monochamus > Monochamus alternatus. The sequence continues at coordinate 115,941,941 of CM073426.1, forward strand.
AAATGAAGTAGCAAAAATAAGACTACAGATTCCTTAGGTGAAAATAAATCGATTTAACCTAACATACTTATATCCCTAGCCGCATAATAAAAATATACAGGGTGTTTTTATTATTTTCGATATTTGCGGATGCAACAAAACATAAAGATTTTATCAAAGCTGACCGATCTTTTTGAAATTTTGCACGTCTCCATAATTTACAGTTCTGAACAACAAGTCAAATAACATTTTGATGTATTTTCAGCAGAAAAGGCTCTTTGCCTGAAACGATAACAGTTTTCAATCGGTGCACTGAATATTTCAAATAGGATTATTTCGAAAACTGTATCTTCTAACGACTTCAACAAGGTATACCTTTTTCAGATATAACAGATAGGAGAATCGATTGGTTCAATACTCAGATGGATACACTAAGCAGCAAAAATGTTCTGCTATTTAAAAGAAACATGAGTTACATTAAATAAACAAGAGTACCTTTTGTATTCAAAATTGAACTGGCTTTTAGATTTTCATTTTACCCATAACTCATTACGCAAAACAGATATGTTGTTATTTACCTAAGTAACAGGGTGTAACTAACGCCCTGTATAAATAGTGCTAAATTCAACATAAAATTCGTAATTTTCATGCCAAAAAAAATAAAGTCGCCAATTTTCAAGACGATACTGCTTAAAATCACAAAATTATTAAGAAACTTCAAATTCAAATTCCAACTTTAAATACCCTGTATCTCGTAAACCTGGAATATTTGTATAAGATATGTTAAGCTCAATCGCCATATTTTGGTGTGTAGTATCTCCAGTTCAGAGGTTGCCCATTATTAATGAATCACCCTGTATAACGACAGAAACCGTTTTAACCAACACATATTTAGGTACAGAAATCTTTTAAAATTCGTATTTTTTTAAATTTAACTGTATTTGTAAATATTGTTATAACATAAACCTACATAGTTCTGCATATAAGATTGTTTACTTTTGTCTATAAGTATGTGAAATAAATTGTTAAAATATCGGGTTAGAATAGCAAAATTATGTGTCTTACTTTTTAAAAGTTATTACTTTATTTGAGGGGAATTTAAATAGTGGAAGTGGATAAACAAAACATCAAAAATTTTATTTTTGATATTACATTTGTTCTACGCGTTTTATTTTTCGAGATTTCTGTACCTAAAAACACTACAAATTTGATCATTTTATGGCGAGAAATACGGCGACATTTAATGGAGTTATTACGGAACTAGAATTTCACTAATTTTTATCAACTTAGTAAAAAATATTATTACTGAAAAGGATGGCTGTCCCCGTAAAATCTATGCTCCAATTGAATCAAGAGAGCTTTATATTTTGTAGCAGTTTCAATCCACGCCCCTCCCGTCATCCATGCGCTGGAAGCTTCAGCCTCGCCACTAATCATCAAAAAAATAACCTCTCGTTCCGTGGCGTTAAAATATTCTGCGTTGACATAATACCTCTGAAAAAAAAAGAGAAAATTGTGTAATTACGTACATTTATAGGTTCTATAGGAATAATTTGCAATTATAATATACAGTTTGTGCCAATTACTGCAACTTACCTGTGACCAAATATTGGTATTAGAGGGATCAAAGTGGTCTAGTCTTTGCGAAAAATATTGTGTGCTAACTTCTGCTCTCGATACTGAATCTCTTGGAGGAGGAATACCATGCCCTAATAAATGCCCTCTGAAAAACGATCTAAAAGAGAGGACGTGATTTGCTGACAAGCATAATATAAAAATTGAAACAGCGAGTTTCATTTTGTAATACAGTCGCAGTTTTACTAAATCAAAACGAACTGATCAATCTTAAACGTTACCTGATTCAAGGCAATTGATGATAAAGTAATCTGATATTCGGTGATTAGTACTTCAAATTTATCTAAGGATTCATACATATAAGAAATGCGTATAATGATTATTTCAGGATATACAGGGTGACTCATAATGTCATTAATTTTAATCACGTATTTGGAAGGCCTAATAAGGCCAGAAAATCGAAAAAAAATGTTTACTCGACCTTTCAAAAGATAAACAAATCACCCTATAGCAATCGGTAACACAACGCTCCTGGTATGCTACAAATTTTCTGATGACGCGTACGAGTATTAAAGCTATATAGAAGTCCGGCAGTGTTGCCACTCAGGACCACATGCACATAATAACAGCATGTTCGGTGAGTGGAGTGATTTTTTTTCTAATGACACACTTCTTGTTTACTATATAGAATGTATGCATTTTATATATTCATATACTATATCAGAATCAAATCCAGTACTAGTAATCAGTAGGTAACGAATAACATAAACGCACGTTAAAACGTCTTTTATAAATTTTTCCACGGTTCTATTCAGCAGATGACAACGCGGCATTTCACTACTTCTCTTTACACATTTTCATTTAGGCAAATAGTAAATTTTATTAATAATTATAAACAACACTGACGACACAAACGCAGGAAATTCACCAACCTCTACCACACCTCTGCCAAATAATGGATGAAGAAGGGAGAGAAGTCGGACTACGTGCATCTGTTCGATATCTAAGGCGGGCTCGCTTTAAGAAAACGAACTCGAACGATGTGATGAAGACTTATTCCGCCGGTCAGGTATTAAACAGAAATTTGAACTGCCAACATTTTAGCTGTGCCGAGTGCTGATTACAGCCTATCTAATGTCGGCGCTGATTACTGTGGTTGGCATTTATTATAAATTTCTCATAATTGCGTATTGATTACATCGGGTATTTATAAAAATGCATATTTAATTATTATTTGTTTCTTTCATTATTTAGCGGTTTTGTAGCTCTGCAGCTCTTGCCATTGGGTAGACATTAAAAAGAAGGTTATTGACCTAAATACGGTAGGTCAAAACTCGTATTGCGGGATTGTTGATCACTGAGTATATACGGTATATCTCAGACTGTTTTTTTGTTGACAGCACGAGTTTTTATTTCACTATTGGATTTTATTTCACTATTTATGTAATGAAATGTGAATGGTTTATTTTGATCCGTTGGAGTTTTGTAATTATAATATTAAATATTTTTTATGTTGAATCTTAATATGTTAATTACATACCTTTAAAAAATAACTGATAACATTAATTACAATAAGTAGGTATTAGAATAATATTTAAATTTCGCAACTTCGCATCATGCCGACACCGAGTCCCACCAGCCAGCGGTCAGTGACAATCTGAAAACGGGGTATATTTTTTCCGCGTAAATATGCATTTACAATTTTTTTATATTCCGTATCCGTATTATACTCATTTTTCCCCTAAAATGACATTACGACTGAATCACCCTGTATATAAGGAGTATATAGTAATAATAATAATAATAATAATAATAATAATAATAATAATAATAGATAGATAGATAGATAGATAGAGACTTTATTGACATTCATGTACAAAAAGTGGCACATTTATAGTCATAACATGGGGTGAGTAGAGTTCATAAAAGATAAAAATTCATCTACAGAATAAAAACAATGTGTTACAAGAAAAGATTTTGTAAATTTTCGAAAGACATTAAAAGACATATTTTTAATCTGTTTTTGTTTAAAAAAATTATCAAATTTATTATACAAACTTATTGTAGGTTTGTTACGCTCAGTTAAAGTGATCCTAGAAAAAGATTGAACCAGATTACCAGCATGCCTAGTATTATACTGATGAATATCAGAATGAGATTGAAGATTACATAAATTAGAATGTACAAGTTGAAGTGAATCAAGTAAATATAGACATGCCAAAGGTAGAATCTTAAATTTAAGAAAAATCTCCTTGCTGGGAGTCAAAGTAGAGACACCGGCAAGAAGACGAACAGCTGCTTTTTGCATTATAAAAACTTTATGTGAGCCCCCAGAGTTACCCCACAGTTGCACACAATAGCTCAACTGACTATGAACTAAAGAAAAGTAAACCGTTGTCATCACACTGTTAGAAACAAAGGGTCTTAACTGCCGCATGAAAAATAACTGCGTGGCAAGCTTTGAGCAGAGTCTATTGACATGAGGCAGCCAAGTCAATCCACCATCAAGAGTAATCCCTAATAAGTTCACTGGGTCGGACATTTCAGATATTTTGCTAGCTGTAAAAGTCATAAACTTAGTTAATAATAATAATAATAATAATAATAATAATAATAATAATAATAATAATAATAATAATAATAATAATAATAATAATAATAATAATAATAATAATAATAATAATAATAATAATAATAATAATAATAATAATAATAATAATAATAATAATAATAATAATAATAATAATAATAATAATAATAATAATAATAATAATAATAATAATAATAATAATAATAATAATAATAATAATAATAATAATAATAATAATAATAATAATAATAATAATAATAATAATAATAATAATAATAATAATAATAATAATAATAATAATAATAATAATAATAATAATAATAATAATAATAATAATAATAATAATAATAATAATAATAATAATAATAATAATAATAATAATAATAATAATAATAATAATAATAATAATAATAATAATAATAATAATAATAATAATAATAATAATAATAATAATAATAATAATAATAATAATAATAATAATAATAATAATAATAATAATAATAATAATAATAATAATAATAATAATAATAATAATAATAATAATAATAATAATAATAATAATAATAATAATAATAATAATAATAATAATAATAATAATAATAATAATAATAATAATAATAATAATAATAATAATAATAATAATAATAATAATAATAATAATAATAATAATAATAATAATAATAATAATAATAATAATAATAATAATAATAATAATAATAATAATAATAATAATAATAATAATAATAATAATAATAATAATAATAATAATAATAATAATAATAATAATAATAATAATAATAATAATAATAATAATAATAATAATAATAATAATAATAATAATAATAATAATAATAATAATAATAATAATAATAATAATAATAATAATAATAATAATAATAATAATAATAATAATAATAATAATAATAATAATAATAATAATAATAATAATAATAATAATAATAATAATAATAATAATAATAATAATAATAATAATAATAATAATAATAATAATAATAATAATAATAATAATAATAATAATAATAATAATAATAATAATAATAATAATAATAATAATAATAATAATAATAATAATAATAATAATAATAATAATAATAATAATAATAATAATAATAATAATAATAATAATAATAATAATAATAATAATAATAATAATAATAATAATAATAATAATAATAATAATAATAATAATAATAATAATAATAATAATAATAATAATAATAATAATAATAATAATAATAATAATAATAATAATAATAATAATAATAATAATAATAATAATAATAATAATAATAATAATAATAATAATAATAATAATAATAATAATAATAATAATAATAATAATAATAATAATAATAATAATAATAATAATAATAATAATAATAATAATAATTGTCATATATGTGTTTATTTTGAATAATGTACCTACTTTCCACTGAAAGAATGAAAAGAACTTATTATCTTTTTCGTCTAAGTTTTTATCAGATACCATTTCTTATAAGAATGGGAACGGAAGCAAGAACTGTACTGTTCTGTTTCGAATGCGATATTATAATCAAGTGATTAATAAAGTTGTGGAGAGTTTACTAATTATTTTATTTTATACCTACCACTCGAAAATACCTTGCAGTGGCGACGAGGAAAATTAAGTGGAAAGTCAAAAGTCAGTATTTTTGCGGACGATTAAAATGGCTGAAGGTCTATCATATTATGGACAAGTGCGAGAGTTTAACGCCCAAAATAGTGACTGGGTTATTTATAGGCGTAGGCTGGACAATTACTTCTTGGTGAATGCTATCCAAGATGATGGCAAAAAGAGGGCTATATTGCTCAACTTCTTAGATGAAGAAGCATACAAATTAATGTACAACTTGTGTCTTCCCAAAATTCCTGAAGATAAATCCTACAAGGAGCTCACGGGCTTGTTTGATAAGCATTTTAAAGTTGCCGAATCTCCGTTTGTGGCACGTGCAAAGTTTTTCAGTGCACAGAAAAACTCTCACGAAAGTGCAAATGAGTGGGCCGCGAGACTCAGAGGTTTAGGTGTTAATTGTGAATTCAGGGAAGAAGTATTAGACATGATGTTACGTGACCGTTTTGTGATCGGCTTCAGCAAGGGCCAAATCCAGGCCAAATTGTTTAAAGAAAAAATCACGTGTAAGTTTGCTGACGTCATAGAAGTAGCAGTTGCAGAAATGGCGGCTAGTGAGATTTCCGGTGTCAACGAGGTCGTCGTGAAGAGGGAGCCAGCAGTGCATCACGTCACTTCCACTTCCTCCAACGTCACATCCCGAAGTCAACATCTGGCATCTACTTCATCGGCGCAGAAGTCGCGGGAAAAATGTGCTTGTTGTGGTCGAAATAATCATTCAACCAAAAAGTGTCGTTTTCGTGACTATGTGTGCAATCTATGCAAAATAAAAGGGCATCTAGCACCTGTGTGTCCAAAGAAGAAGGAGCTAAAAATAGGTAACAGTTCTAAACAAAGAAATGTTCAAAATTTTATTGAAAGTCAAGATATTTTTACTGTATTGGAAACAAAACAAATTAATGTTTTAGTTGATAATCCATTTTTAATTCAAATTAAAATTGACAATGTTAATTATAAGTTTCAGTTAGATACGGGGGCAGGTATATCTGCCATATCCGAAAATTTTTTCAAACAACATTTTTCCAAGTATAAACTAGTTTGTCCTAACAAAACTTTAAATGTATACAATGGTGAAATTATGTCAACTATAGGAATGTTTAGAATTAAAATTAGTTATAACAATGTTTCAAAATATTTGAATATCTTTGTTATAAAAAACGGAGGTCCTCCAATTCTAGGCAGAGATTTCATGAAATTATTTAATTTTACAATAAACCAAATTAATTTTTCAGCAGAATCTGATGAATTTGATTACTTCATTCGAAAATATAAGACAGTGTTTTCTCCAGGTCTCGGTACATTTAATAAGGGTACAATTTCTTTAAGATTAAAAGATAATACGGTTACTCCCAAATTTGTTAGAGCAAGACCATTACCATTTGGTATTAGGGACAAAGTGGAGGAAGAATTAAATAAATTAGTAGAATTAAATATATTTAAACCGGTAGATTACTCGCCTTGGGCTACGCCAATTGTGCCGGTTATAAAAAAATCCGGTGCAGTGCGAGTATGTGGCGATTTCAAAATTACACTAAATCCTGTATTAGAAGTAGACCAGTTCCCATTACCGCGAATTGATGATTTGTTTTCCAAATTACAAGGTGGGGTAACTTTCTCTAAAATAGATTTGTCTCAGGCATACGCGCAGATATGTTTAGATGAAAAATCTAAAGAATTAGTTACAATATCTACTCACAAGGGGCTTTTTCAGTATCAGAGGTTGCCATATGGTGTATCATGTGCACCGGCAAAGTTTCAGAAAATTATGGAATCTTTAGTTCATGATGTTGAAGGTTGTGTTTGTTTTCTTGACGATATACTGATTAGCGGAAAAAATGATATTGAACACAAAGTAAGATTAGAGCAGGTTTTAAACAGGTTACAAAATGCAGGGTTAAAAGTCGAAAAAGAAAAATGTAATTTTTCGCAGAGTAAAGTAAGCTATTTAGGGTATATCATTGATAAGCACGGTTTACATACTTCACCAGACAAAATAATTGCAATAAAAAATGCACCTGTGCCTAAATCGGTCAAAGAGCTTCAATCGGTATTAGGAACAATAAATTATTATGGAAAATTTGTACCTAATCTAGCGACTTTATTACATCCTCTTTACGAACTTTTAAAAAAAAGTAAAAAATGGCCATGGACAAAAAAATGTGATGAAGCATTTAATAATGTTAAAAATATTTTAACTTCAACCCAGGTTTTAACGCATTATAATCCTGATTTTGAAATTAGGCTAACTACAGACGCTAGTCCTTATGGCATCGGATGTGTACTTTCACATATTTTACCTGACGGTCAAGAAAAGCCTATAGCATACGCGTCGCGTACGTTATCCACAGCGGAAAAAAATTATGCTCAGGTAGAACGAGAAGGACTTAGTATTATATTTGGTTTATGTAAATTCAATCAATATTTGTATGGGAGAAAATTTACGCTTGTTACGGACAATAAACCATTAGTAGCTATTTTCAATCCTAAAAAAGGTATTCCACAATATTCTGCAAACCGATTAAGACGATGGGCAGTGATTTTAGCAAATTATCGTTATGATGTTCAATATATTAAATCAGAAAAAAATACTGCTGATTTTTTGTCACGATTGCCAATTCAGAACGATGAAAATAACGAAATATGGGAGTCGGTAGATGTAGATTATCTAAATTTTTTTGAAGATAATGATATAATATCTACAAATTTCAACACTATAAAGGATTTTACAAAAACAGATAAAGTACTAATTGAAGTGATTAAATTTGTAAAATTCGGGTGGCCCAAAAATTGTAAAAGTAATATACAATTTAAACCATATTACATGATTCGTAACCAATTGACTATTGAGCATAACGTATTATTTTGGAATAACCGAGTAATAATACCGGACAGGTTAAAAGATAGGATACTTTCCCAATTACATTTATCACATTTAGGTGTAGTAAAAATGAAAAATATTGCTCGATCCTATTTTTATTGGCCGGGAATTAATAAGGACATTGAAAAATTAACAAAAAGTTGCGAAAATTGCGCTATAAATAAAGCTAGTCCTCCTAAAACAACATTACATAACTGGAAATGGCCTGAAGAAATATTTTCTCGAATTCATATAGATTATATGGGACCTTTTCTTAATAAATACTTTTTTGTTATTATCGATGCGCACTCTAAGTGGATAGAAGTTTTCCCCACTAATACTATAACCACAGATTTCACAATATCTGCTTTGCATAATACTTTTGCAAGGTTTGGTTTGCCAAAAGTTATAGTATCGGACAATGCTCGAAGTTTTACGAGTGGAAATTTTAAAATTTTCTTAGAAAAATATGGAATTGAACATCTTACAATTTCACCATATTTTCCTCAATCAAATGGTGCGGCGGAAAATGCTGTGAAAAGTATCAAAAATGCGCTTAAAAATTGTCTAGGTCATAATAAAAGTTTAGATGTAAATGCAGCACTCTGTAAATTTTTATTTGACTATCGTAACACTAATCATACTACAACAGGAGTTTCTCCGTCAAGATTAATGTTCGGTCGTGAATTAAGAACACGTTTTAGTAGTTTAAAACCCGAAAGTAATATAAAAGTTCAAAATAAAGTTTTGGCGGCACAAAAGAAACAAAAAGAATATTTTGGTGGCAAAAATAGACATTTTAATGTAGGAGATAAAGTAACAGTTAAAGATTATAGGGAAAATAATAAAGTAACTTGGATACCTGGTGTAGTAGAAAAATGCATTGGAAAGTGTACGTATATAGTAAGAATACCAGAATTAAATGTTACCTGGAAACGACATACTAATCAGATCTTAAAAACAAATGTACAAAGTGGTTTGAAAGAACCGAAAATTTCGAATGAGGGTGATTCGTTAGATCTTGCGCGAAACATGGACCACCGTGTAAATACCAACGATATTCAAATACCTTCAACTAGTGGGACGTCAACAGAAACGATTACTAGGCCTAAAAGAAATACTAAACCGCCTGATCGTTTATGTTATGGACTCACTGAATAGTATTGTATATATGTAAATAATTACTTATGTATCTATATGTATTGTTAGTTAATTGTAGTAACATATTTTTTACTCTATTCATTTTTTTTAGTGGCGGAGAATGTCATATATGTGTTTATTTTGAATAATGTACCTACTTTCCACTGAAAGAATGAAAAGAACTTATTATCTTTTTTGTCTAAGTTTTTATCAGATACCATTTCTTATAAGAATGGGAACGGAAGCAAGAACTGTACTGTTCTGTTTCGAATGCGATATTATAATCAAGTGATTAATAAAGTTGTGGAGAGTTTACTAATTATTTTATTTTATACCTACCACTCGAAAATACCTTGCAATAATAAAAATAATAATAATAATAATAATAATAATAATAATAATAATAATAATAATAATAATAATAATAATAATAATAATAATAATAATAATAATAATAATAATAATAATAATAATAATAATAATAATAATAATAATAATAATAATAATAATAATAATAATAATAATAATAATAATAATAATAATAATAATAATAATAATAATAATAATAATAATAATAATAATAATAATAATAATAATAATAATAATAATAATAATAATAATAATAATAATAATAATAATAATAATAATAATAATAATAATAATAATAATAATAATAATAATAATAATAATAATAATAATAATAATAATAATAATAATAATAATAATAATAATAATAATAATAATAATAATAATAATAATAATAATAATAATAATAATAATAATAATAATAATAATAATAATAATAATAATAATAATAATAATAATAATAATAATAATAATAATAATAATAATAATAATAATAATAATAATAATAGTAATAATAGTAATAATAGTAATAATAGTAATAATAGTAATAATAATAATAATAATAATAATAATAATAATAATAATAATAATAATAATAATAATAATAATAATAATAATAATAATAATAATAATAATAATAATAATAATAATAATAATAATAATAATAATAATAATAATAATAATAATAATAATAATAATAATAATAATAATAATAATAATAATAATAATAATAATAATAATAATAATAATAATAATAATAATAATAATAATAATAATAATAATAATAATAATAATAATAATAATAATAATAATAATAATAATAATAATAATAATAATAATAATAATAATAATAATAATAATAATAATAATAATAATAATAATAATAATAATAATAATAATAATAATAATAATAATAATAATAATAATAATAATAATAATAATAATAATAATAATAATAATAATAATAATAATAATAATAATAATAATAATAATAATAATAATAATAATAATAATAATAATAATAATAATAATAATAATAATAATAATAATAATAATAATAATAATAATAATAATAATAATAATAATAATAATAATAATAATAATAATAATAATAATAATAATAATAATAATAATAATAATAATAATAATAATAATAATAATAATAATAATAATAATAATAATAATAATAATAATAATAATAATAATAATAATAATAATAATAATAATAATAATAATAATAATAATAATAATAATAATAATAATAATAATAATAATAATAATAATAATAATAATAATAATAATAATAATAATAATAATAATAATAATAATAATAATAATAATAATAATAATAATAATAATAATAATAATAATAATAATAATAATAATAATAATAATAATAATAATAATAATAATAATAATAATAATAATAATAATAATAATAATAATAATAATAATAATAATAATAATAATAATAATAATAATAATAATAATAATAATAATAATAATAATAATAATAATAATAATAATAATAATAATAATAATAATAATAATAATAATAATAATAATAATAATAATAATAATAATAATAATAATAATAATAATAATAATAATAATAATAATAATAATAATAATAATAATAATAATAATAATAATAATAATAATAATAATAATAATAATAATAATAATAATAATAATAATAATAATAATAATAATAATAATAATAATAATAATAATAATAATAATAATAATAATAATAATAATAATAATAATAATAATAATAATAATAATAATAATAATAATAATAATAATAATAATAATAATAATAATAATAATAATAATAATAATAATAATAATAATAATAATAATAATAATAATAATAATAATAATAATAATAATAATAATAATAATAATAATAATAATAATAATAATAATAATAATAATAATAATAATAATAATAATAATAATAATAATAATAATAATAATAATAATAATAATAATAATAATAATAATAATAATAATAATAATAATAATAATAATAATAATAATAATAATAATAATAATAATAATAATAATAATAATAATAATAATAATAATAATAATAATAATAGGGGTCAAGGAGTCAGCTGCTAGCCCTGACTCCAGGGGAATAGCTGAGTGGGAATGGCAAACCCATGAGGAAGCTTTCCCAAGATCGTCCGTGCGTGGTGAAGAGCCACACCCTTCCCGAGGTGACCCTGTTTAAACAGAACACGGCGGATCTACTGGAGTAAACCAGGAAAAAAAATCCGCAATCTAAGGTGTTTGCCGTGCTGATGGATGCATGGCTCCGCGTTACGGGAGTCTCGAACGGCTGCCTCCGGATACCTGGCGTCCTTCGGTTGTAATTTAGCCCTTCCATGGCAAGCCTGCTCTACTATGGTCGCGAATATTTCAGAGCTACTCGTGGGACAGAAATGACTGACACCATTGAAAAAACTATAGAGGCGTCCACCTCTCAAAACATGGATGTGGATAGGGCTCCACCAAAAAAACCCAACACAAGCCAGGAGACGGGAATCCCTCCCCGGTTTCTGGTTGTGAAGAGAATAGAAGGAGATTTCATGAAAGTGAATCCCTTCACCATTGAGAAAGGTTTATATAGTTTAATTGGTACTCCAAAAACTGTAAATAAGATTAAAGATGGTCTTCTAGTAGAAACAGTATCAGCTGCACAGTCCAAACGTCTTCAGCAAGTAAAGAAACTCGGAGATTTCCCTGTAGAAGTTGTCCCTCATACTAACCTCAATTCTTCAAAAGGAGTTATATATTGTCCAGATCTATTAAATTGCACTATTGATGAAATCTTAGATGGTTTGAAAGACCAGGGTGTTATTGCTGCGAGACGCATAAAAGTCAGAAGGGATGGAAATCTCATTGATTCCCCAAATCACATCCTTACATTCAACAGCCCATCTCTTCCTAAACGAGTCAAAGTTGCATTTTATTCTTTGCAAGTAAGATTATATATACCACCCCCAATGCGTTGTTTCAAATGTCAGAAATTTGGGCATACATCTATTAAATGTAATAAGGAACAAATATGTATTTGTGGTAGACCTCTACATGTAGGAAGTCCATGTGAAGAGCCATTAACGTGTGTAAACTGTAATGGAGCGCATTCCGCTAGATCTCGCAATTGCCCAATTTTCAAGGAAGAAACAGCTATCCAGGAATTAAAAACAAGGGAGAATATTTCATATATGGAAGCAAGAAAGAGGGTTCAGGTTACTACACCAACAGCAAATGTCTCATATGCAGAAGCTACAAGATCTCTCCCAAAAATTGATTATACTCTGCTCATTGACCAATTAATTCCAAAAATAGTATCTGCTATATCCCCACTACTGAAAGAAGATACATTAGTACAAAAAGCATCTACCTCTGAGAAACGTAAGAGAGAACATTTATCAGACGACCCTATCTCCCTATCGTCGGGAGATGAAACCTCACTAAGTTCCCAGGTAACAGATCCTGGGACAAAGTCTAAGCCAAAGAAAAGAGGCTGGCCTAAAGGCAAGCCTCGAAAAAATACGTCAGATTAAATATGTTTGTTAATATCGTAAAAAAATTTTATTGTGTTTTTTCTGTCTATCTGTTTATTTATTAATATTTATTTATTTATTTATATATATATATTTATTTATTTATTTATTTATTTTAATTTTTTAATATTTTTATTCAAAATGTCTACTAAAATAATTCAATGGAATTGTAGGGGTGTTATTCAAAGATACTGTGATATAAAACTATTATTACAAAAACATAACCCTATATGCCTATGTCTTCAAGAGACAAAATTTAAATCAGGTCAGCCATACTGTATGAAGGGATTTAACATAATCAGATATGACTTTGAAGATGGACAGCGTGCTTGTGGGGGAGTTGCCATCTTTGTGAAGGATGGTTTCCCCTTTGAAAGAATTAACATTATAAGTTCAAAGCGTCTGCAAGTAATTGCTATGAAAATTAAATCATCAATAAATATTACAATTTGTAATATATACTTACCAAATAATGATTGGAGTATTGAAGATATTGATGAAGTCGTAACACAACTACCTACACCATTTATTTTAATGGGCGATTTTAATGTTCATAGCCCATTATGGGGATCTGTGAAATATGATGCAAAAGGATTGGCTATTGAGGACTGGTTGGACAGAGATGATATTGTTCTGCTGAATGATGGCTCTTACACAAGTTTCAACACAAAATCTAATTATTTTGATTCAATTGACCTTAGTTTAGTGTCAAGCACCTTAGCAGTAAATTTAAATTGGTCAGTAGAAGAGGATCTTCATAATAGCGATCACTTCCCTATAATTATAGAGTTGCTTGTTACGGTCCCTATTAAACATCTATCTAAAAGATGGATCACTAATAGAGCTGACTGGCAGAAGTATCGTGAAAGATTATACTTACCTAATACCCTTACTGTAAAAGCTATCACAGATGTGATTATTGATGCTGGAAAAGCTGCCATTCCTAAATCTAGTGGAAAGCCACTTAAGCGTATAGTTCCTTGGTGGAACTCTAATGTTGAGAAATCAATAAAAGACAAAAAAATTGCATTTAATCGTTTTAAAAAATGTCCTACTATTGAAAACTTAATAATATTTAAAAAGACCAGAGCTCTTGCTAGAAAAGTAATATTGGAAAGCAAAAGATCCAGTTGGAATAATTATGTTACCACATTGACATCTGACACTGACATCAATACTATTTGGCGGAAAGTGAAATTTGTTAGCGGAAAGCAATACTCTACAGTACTTTCCCACATAAGAACCGAAAGGGGTGATATTTCAGAAAACCCTGACGTCATAGCTGAAGAAATTTCAAACTGTTTTCAGTTAACGAGCTCTTCTGAAAATTATAATTCTTCTTTCCTAGAATCTAAAACTGAAAAAGAAATCAATTTAGACTTTGCTACTAAACAAAGTTTATCATATAACTTACCCTTTACTCAGCAAGAGTTTGAAAGTGCATTAAATGCAGCTAAATCAGGCGCGCCCGGACACGATTCGATTTCGAATGATATGTTAAAACATCTGACACCTGAAATTAAATCATCATTACTAAATTTGTTTAATGATTTGTGGGACAAAAATACTTACCCAAATGAGTGGAAGGAAGCTATTATAGTACCGATTTTGAAACCATCCAAAGACCCTCTTCTACCTGCTAGCTATCGGCCCATCAGCTTAACGTGTTGTATGGGAAAATTGTTTGAGAGGATGATCAATAACCGTTTAATGTGGTATCTGGAATCAAAAAATATTTTCATTCCTTTTCAAGCCGGCTTCAGGAAAGGCAGAAGTTCCACCGATCATTTAGTTGCCCTTGAAAATACTATTCAGGAGACTTTTAGGAAAAGGCAACATCTTGTTGCAGTTTTCTTTGATATCAAAGGAGCTTATGATATGACTTGGCGCCACGGGGTAATGCAAAAGCTCTTCAACATCGGGATTCGTGGTAAACTTCCTTTAATGATTAAATCATTTCTAAAGGACAGATATTTTCAAGTGAAAAATGGTGACGTTTTATCCACAGTAAAGAGCCTTGAAAATGGGTTGCCACAGGGATCTTCCTTGAGCTGTACATTATTTGCAATAGCAATTAACCAGATTGCTGACGGCACGGATGATTCAATCTTGAAATGCCTTTATGTGGATGATTTGGCAATTATGTGCTCGGGAAAGACTGTAGGAGAAATCACTCGTAAACTGCAGCCGGCGATCAACAAAATAGTTAAAAATGGAGAAAATATTGGCTTTATTTTTGCCAAAGATAAAACTGAAAGTATGCATTTTTGCAGATTAAGAACTCCGCATTATGACCCTGTCCTCTATCTTGATGATCTCATGATTAAATGTACTAATTCCAAAAAATTTTTGGGTCTCATTTTCGACAGCACGTTAACGTGGAATGAACATATTTGTATGCTGGCTACTAAATGTCGTAAACTATTAAATGTCATCAAGATCCTAGCACATACCAAATGGGGAGCTGAACCTTTATGTCTTTTGCGTATTTATCAGACCCTTGTACTTTCTCGCATTGACTATGGTTGCACAGTGTACTCATCGGCTCGAAAATCTACTCTGAAAAAACTGGATACTATACATCATGCTGCAATACGATATTGTATTGGTGCATTTCCAACCAGCCCAATAAAATCACTTTATAAAGAATCGGGCTTAACCTCACTTACCGACAGAAGAAATAAAATAATTTGTACATATGCAACGGGTGTTCTGTCAAGACCAAATCATCAAAACAACTCTTTTCTATTTCTGGCGAATAACCCATACCTAGAAAGACCAACCATGACTACTCCCTTGAGAATTCGACTAAGAGAATGTCTTGCGAATATTAATATGCCGCAATTACCGAACATCTTTCGAGAGGGACCAAATGAAATACCACCATGGACAATTCCAAGGCCAAATATTAATTTGGATTTACATGTCTATGACAAAGATTCAACTCCACGCGAATTATTTCATCAAAAATTCTGTGAAATTGTTAATCGTTACACAGAAGCAAAAATTATATATACTGATGGATCCAAATCAGAAAATGGGGTGGGATGCGCAATAGCTGTAGATGGAGAAATACACAAATGGTCTTTGCACAATATATCCTCTATCTTCTTTGCTGAACAATATGCAATATGGCAAGCTCTACTTTATGCATCTATGACACTTAACAACAAAAAGTTTTTGATTGCAACTGACTCCTTAAGTACTCTAGAATCTTTAAAGGATATCTACTCAAATGACCCAGTGACACAAACAATTCAAGCTCTTTGTAAACATCTTATAGACAATGAATATGAAATTATCTTTACATGGATACCAAGTCATGTTGGTATATTAGGCAATGAAACAGTTGATGTTGAAGCACGCTCTGCTACACTTATAGAAAATCTTGATATAAACATAATGAAGAGGTCAGATCTAAAGAACCATATAATATCTAAATTAAGTTCCAAAACAAAGTATAAAAAATATCCCTTACCTCGAAAAGATATGGTTATTTTGCACCGACTCCGTATATTACATACAGCTCTAACTCATCAACATTTACTGAAGGGTGAAGCGGCTCCTCACTGTAACCATTGCACTCATTGCAGTGTTCGGCTGTCTGTAAAGCACATAATATGTGAGTGTCCTGCGTTTGAGATTCAAAGAAAATCTTTCAAAATAAAATCAGATTATCCTGATAATTTGGCAGGACTCCTACAAATAAAAAATACTTTAAATTTCCTAAAGAACATACAACTTTATAATAAACTGTAAAAATTTTTCACACTTACCTTAATTACATAGTAGGAACATAAATCTTTTGTCTTATTTGTTTTTACTTTTTTATAGTATATCGCACCTTGAGATGGAGCTAATGACCGTTGCAGTCGATGCTCCTTTCCTAAAAAAAAAAAAAAAAAAAAAAAAAAAAAAAAAAAAAAAAAAAAATAATAATAATAATAATAATAATAATAATAATAATAATAATAATAATAATAATAATAATAATAATAATAATAATAATAATAATAATAATAATAATAATAATAATAATAATAATAATAATAATAATAATAATAATAATAATAATAATAATAATAATAATAATTTTACTTAATTTAATCTCAACCGTTTTTGTGATTATAGAATATTTAAAATTCACTACTTAACTTAAAAATGTTTCTTAGGAAAGGTGATAGATAATTCCAGATGAGAAACAGAGGTTCTAACCTTTTCTGTCATATTTTAAATGCTGCCGAGTTATACACAGATTGGTGAAAATTTAATAATAATAATAATATAATCTCTACCCCTCATTCTAATCACAGGGATTAGCCCAGAAGTCGGAAACTTGTGCGGGAGAGGTGGCGGCATATTATTATTAAGCAGGCCGCATTTGCGCCCAGGAACGACTTAAGTTGGTAGGCCCTAACCACTATTCAGTGCAGGAATGAGGGAAACCTGGAAAACCTCATTAATTAGGATATCAATCTCTCACATTGACCCAAGCTAACATTATTCCACCCTACCATACTCGCAGAGAGGGTGCCAATCCTCTCCACGAATATAGCTTATATATGGTCTACCGGCAGCTGGGCGCGAACCAACTCCGATCTAGTTACCTCGATTCAAGTACTGACGCCTTAAACCGCGCGACCACTGACCGACAAAGTATAAAGATTATTTCACAATAATTAAAAGTAGTTTGTATTTGATCACCAAATTGCTTTTGTGCTTAATAAATTTTGTTGTGTTTAATTTAAGCCACACTACTCTAAATTTCGAGTTTATACAGTGTGGTTTAATTTTTATTTTAATAAAGCATATTTTAAGACAATTTATATTTTTTTATATTCTGAAAGATGCTAAAGTTTGTTTATAACTAAACAACTTATAACTATTAACAATATGTTTAGTATAGGCACTGAAAAACGACTGCTCACTCCCGATGCTCCTAGCCATACTCCAATAAGCCTGTCAACTTCCACCTTAGCCTCGACTAGTTGTGGTGGATCGCTTGCAGAGATAGCGTACATATCTGCACAGTGGGAGGTGCCTAAAATTCCAATTTTTACAAATCAATCTTAGCATTACAGTATCTTCTAAAGCATAGTGAAAGAAATACTTGAATCACGAACACTTAGACAGTCTACAGCAAAACACAAAATAAGTATATTAAACGACCAAGACGTACCATCAATAAATATAACTGGCGACTCTGAAATGGTAGTTTCCGTAACACCCAAAGGATGCCAAGGGTCAAATGACCCATGGACGAAGACAACGTTTCTTACGTCAATATCATATCCACCAAATAGTGTGTTTGTTTTCTCAATTTGACCACTTATGTAGCTGGAGTTAAAGTCAGACCCGTATATATCTTCACAGAGTTTGGTATAGGTTTCAATAGGAAATTTTGTGCCAAATACTTGTTCCTCTTGGCTGCTCGTTTGGTACCATCCGTATTCCGTGCAAGTTTGGTAGATCCATTGACGTACTTTAAGAATTAAAAAATATTGTTATAGTAACAGTAAAATATATTGATAACATTGATTGGTCTTTCGTTGAGGTGTTTGAGAATGTGGAAAGTGCGTGCGTGCGTTATGGGAAAATTTATAATATTTTTGATGTGTTCCCAAATACAGGGTGTCTCATAATTACAAACCCTGAACAGGCCGATTCTATGATCAAAACTAAGTAAAAAAGTTCATATGAACATGGGTCCGGAAATGCTTCCTAAGGGCACAGGGACCCATTGAAGAGGGAGGAATGGAAATCATTTTTTTGCAATATCTCTCAATCGCGTTGTGATAAATGAATGAAATTTGGTATATACAGCTAAATTTTGATGAGCAATTTGATTTACATATTTCCTTGTTATTATCATGCTATGTTGTTACCCTCAATCTTCCTGTTCCACGAACTAATATGTTAATCAAATCTCCTTTATTTTAGTGATTAACTATAATTTACTAAGTAGCCAGCTTGATATATTTTAACACAATTATTGCCCATAAAAAATGTTTTTAGGTTAGTTTTACTCTTGTCTTTATTGTTAATTGCAGTAATTCATCACATTTTCATTTACGTTATCCTATAATTAGTGTAAACTGTTGTTGTTGTTTTAAAAATAAAATAAAAATAAAATAGGTTTTGAAGAAATAAATATTTTGCTACTCACTATTTCCACTGGCTGTGATAGTTACATCTTGCAGATAGTCGACAGTATATTCGTATTTGTAATTCAAACAAGTCGATCCATAATACAACTTAGTCACCGCAATAAGCCTTTGAACTTCGTCGCCGTATGTCTCATCAACCAAAATGTCACACAGGTCATCTATAGTAATTGTCATGGCACTGTTTAGATTGTACTGCGCAACGTAAGCAAAGACGTTAGTAATTGATTGGAAGAAATTGGATATATCAGATTCTGTGTTAACTTCCTCAATGTCATCACATAAATTAAAAAGAGCAGTGATGTTCTCTTCGCCTGGATTGTCTACCATCTCTTCAACTCTAGCGAATGCCGTCTTCACAGTGTCGACGCATTCTCGACTATGCGTAGCTAAATCATCCGCAACGACTTGGAAATATTCTAAACACAAAATACTGATGTGGTTGACTTCATAACGAATATCTATTTGGTAGTATATACTCTATCTCATCGATATAAGGAAATATAATAAATTTCAAAAGACGCCGACCATAAGTAGTGGGATAGAGTGGTGGTGGTAATTTCAATCAAGTAGCATAAAAATCATTAGAATATGTGGATATATGCATGGTATATTAACATAATTCTATATGATCCCCATTTAAGTCATCTAACTACATATTATTCAAAGCGGAGTGGTTATCAAGGAAATATTTTATATTTCATCATCAACCATTATTATTTTACCCCACTCGAACCCACTGCGCGATTATAAAAACTTATATCGGCAAGGCGGCTACGTGTCGGTATTTGGAATGCGACGTTGTAACATTTCATAAAAACAAGGTAACCGCTTTCTGTATATCACAGAAATGGGTCCTTGTCTTGATAAAATTTAGTCCTTTAACAGGTATTAAATATGTATATATGTATAGGTGTTTTTTAATTACCGTTATCATTGGCTTATTGTAAATTAATGTTGAAATACAAAATTGTATTGTGAATAATACATTAGTGTTGTAAGTACTACTCAGTGTTGTGATGCGTAAATAAACGAGTGGTTGTTTTAATTAAATATATGGTAGTGTTTGATACTGCATTATCTAATAACATAATGGAGACAATATTCAGACCTTGGGAGGATTTTTCGCAAGCACCTCAACCTGGTGCAATTACAAATCAAACAAATAGTAATATGGAAAATGCGGAGATTAGGACGGGCGATATAGAAAATATAAAATTCTCGACATGCATAGTCTCATTTATGTGGATATTTTATTATGTGGTATATAAAACACAGTGAGGAAGAGCAGAGAGTATTAAAAAAACTGATTATTTAATAATAGTGTTATTATATTAGACAACGTCATGCAAGACTTTTAGAAAGGATTCCAGATATTGGCACACAAAAAAGGATATTCAGAAATATATTATTGATGAGATGGATGCGGCTCATAAATATACCGTTCTAGGTTGCCTTCATACTACTGTGTTTTTAATGCCACTGAATTAATATGGAGCCAACTAAAAAGAGTCTTTCAAATAATTAATACCTTTTCAAAATTTGACGCAAGCGAGGTGGATAAAATTACATCAGATAATTGAAAATCAATCATGTCATAACGAATTGAAGGAGAGTCCATATGCTATATATATGGAATATATGGGAAATATATTATTTTTGTTACATGTTGCATCTAAGTATATATTATTAGTTATTTGTTATCTGTTTTCTTTTGTTCCCCTTAAGTACCCCTACCCAATTTCCATTCTCCTGGCAGAGAACGCTCGTATCTCCTCGTCTTTGTTTCACAATAATAATTTAAAATTATATAGTAACATCGAACAATTAATCAAAATATGTATTTACACACAATTACATTTCAAATTGAACGAATACTGGTAACTGACGTTTTTATTCTCTTATATCGATGAGATAAAGTATAACAGTACCAATTGGAAGAAATTTTATACAAACCAGGAAAATCTAGCTGCGCGAAAAGTGGACCGCTTGATGACATAGCGCCTTGAACTAGATGTGGATATTTCTGTCTTAACCAAGCTGCCAATGATCCAGCGTAAGATCCCCCGAATACTATCCATTTGGCATTCTTGGTGAGATTATATTCTTGATTCATACCATTAATAAATGCTGCGGTATCCTCCAAAGCTTGTCGACTTGAAAGGAATCGTAGATTTTCAGTGCTCAAGTCTCTACACAACAAGTTTTACGGAGTCAGTTATTAGTACATTTAAAACAGCGGTAAAAGGTCGGGAAACGCCGGACTTGACGAGACCATTTGTCCCCTACGTATTTTGGGGCGCTGATTACGAAAATGGAGGTTAAAACTTGCAGCAATGGTTCCAACCATTCCCAAAATTGCAAGAAAACACCCCTAATTCGACTGTACTTGTACTTTTGGGGCGCTGATTACGAAAATGGAGGTTAAAACTTGCAGCAATGGTTCCAACCACCCACCCAAAAAACATATGAGATGGGTTAGTTTGCAAAACAACAAGTACAGTCGAAAAACACCCCTATTTAGGGGTGTTTTTGCAATTTTAGGGGTGTTTCAAGAATTGCAGGTAGCTTTAACCCTCATTTTCGTAATCAGCGCCCCAAAATACGTAGGGGAAAAGTGGTCTCGTCAAGTCCGGCGTTTCCCGACCTTTTACCGCTGTTTTAAATGTACTATATCTAAAGTCTATGATAGCTTGCACCACCAATAGTAATTGTATAAATTAGAAAAATATGCAACCTTATCTGTAATCGTAGTCAGCGAATAGGTTGAACTAAATGCAGATTTTGTGATAAATATACTAATTTTATTTATTTTATGTGGTATACAGGGTGTCCGGAAATGATGAGTAAAAAAACTGTAAAGGTGATTCTATGTGAAAAATTAAAGTCATAAGTTCATATAATAATTTTTCTAAAACTTAAAAATAACTGAGTTACAGTGTGTTAAAGTTTGCTTTTTTAAATCAGTTTTTTCTAACTTTATTCCTGGTGCACTGATCCTTTTAAAATTTAGCACACTTATAATTACTTAGTCGCCATAATTAAATTTTAATTAAATTAGCGAAAATATGTACCCGAAATTTTGCTCGCCCGAACGATATATCCGCTCATGATAGCGCTGGAAATGGAACAGGTGGATCCGTCAATTCGTCACAGCCAATAGAAAGCTGCGGCGCATGCGTACTTACTGCAGCAGAAGCTGTGTAACGCAGATATGCGGCATACGATTTTATAGAAAAAATACACGGGCTATATGCATGTTTCTTTGTGTCGACTGATATAAATTGTGAGCAGGTTTATAATTATTACGATTTCTTTTGCAATGTCGATAATATAAACAAATGTGAACACCTACTCGAATGGATGGCTGACTCCGTAGAATCTATGCTCCAACTGAATCAAGAGGGCTCCGTATTTTTTAGCAGATTCGATCCATGCTCCACCTGTCATCCACCCAATGGAAGCCTGAGCTTCACCACCGATCATCAAGAAAATAGCCTCATTTTCCGTTGCATTGAAATACTCTGAGTTCACATAGTATCTCTGAAAAGAAAATCTTATATTTTATAATTGATATTTTCTTAACAGCTATGGCAAATACATTTTAACATACGAAAATATTAAAAAATATATCTTCTAAATTATTATTATTTTAAAGGTTTGGTTAGCAAATCGTTATCAAAGCATCTGACTCATCATATTTTAAAATTTAAGTACAGATACGCAATTATACTACTATAAGGATTTATTCTTATTTACAGGACAGCTGTAAAATAATAAAAAAATAATCAGTAGGAATTTATTGAAACCGATATTAAATTTATATTTTTATGTTTCTAACTTGATTTGTAATTAGTGTTGTGCGTTTTTCGACTACAACTCATTTTTGTATTGAATTTCATTTGTTATTTTAGAACTCTCTAATTCTCTTTTAGGGAATATTGTTATAGGTAGAGTCTAGAATATACAGGATGTTTCTAAACTAGAGATCAAAATTCTCAAGAACTCATTAAGTAATCCAAACAGTTTCTAGGAACATGTGGTTTAAAACAAACTCTTAGGAGGTTTCAACCTTAAAACAGTTTAAATAAACCCATTTTTTCCATCGAAAATGTCTATCTGAACAAAATTTAAGCTAGACCGTTTTTCGTTATTCAAATCATAGGCGTCCCGTTTAGGGGGGTGAAAAGGGCGTTTTTACGTATAAAAGTTGTTTTTGTTTAAATCGATATTGGCAATGGAAAATTACTATTATTCACCTCAAACTTAATTTTTTCGAAAACTGTTGCTAAGATTAATTTAAACACCAAACGTTGAAAAATGATGAAATTGTCAAAAAAATTGTAAATAAAAGTTGAATGAAAAAATTTACGGGTCTAACACTTTTTTCATCTAGGGAGAAGAGATACATATGACTTGAATGAAGAAAAATGAACTAGCTTATATTATAACAGAAAAAAAGATTTATAGATACACCATTAAAGGCATGTAACCTTCTAAGGGTGTGTGTTTTAAGCTTCACGCTAATAGAAAATTTTTGGTTTATTTTAAGTTCTATACGCGGAAGATTTACTTTACTTTAGAAACACCCTGTATATTTCATTATTTACAAAGATAAATTAATATAAGTTGTTTCACTCTCGAGCACGCCCCGTCCTACCAATTCCGCTCTGCTACACGGTGGCCAACGCTAGAACTGTAACGTGTTGAGTGCGACCAATATAGTGTGAGACAAAAAAACATGAATATCTATTAATGTTTATTTTATTTTATTTCTCTTCTAAAAATTCCCGTGATATATTGTACTGTGAATAATTGTTTCTCAAGACGTGGTTTTTCCTTTTTCCATTGTTCAAGTTATGTATTTTATATTTCATCAACTAATAAAAAGAAATAGGTCACGACATAAAATTTTACGCGGTACGCCGATGCAAATTAGAATTTTTATTTGATTGTCCTGATCAATGCTATAAAAAAATTCGAGACAAACATTTTTCAAATGAAACGTCAAACATTGTTTTTGTATGAACCAACAAGTAAGTTATTTGTACTGGTATTTTTTAAAAAAAGTGTAATATGTAATAATTATGTAAGTAGGTACTTAATTGTGTCATGTAAATTTTACTCCCAAGCATTTTTGGTTCAAGCAGAGTTTCTGATAATACCAAAACTATTTTGGTGCCAAAATTTCAAAATTCTGAAGTTCAAACTGGTACACCGAAGTGATACCTATGCACAAACAGTATATAATAAAAATGGTATGTACAGTAACATCTTTAAATAAATTAAAATAATTTGTCTCACATTAATTAATATAGGTACGTATATAAATACCCAAATCACTAAAATAATATTAAGTAAAAGTGACCTGGACATACTTATACATTGGGTTTTCATTTGAGTAATTTTTTTACTTAAAAGAATATATATAATTATTAAATTACAAAACAAGAATATGAAAAACGTAACAAACACTTTCGTGTAGGAGCGCAAGAAAAGTTGCATTAAAAGAGCAAGTAAAAAAAGACCTATAAACAATATAGATTATATTATTTCATATTTTAGTTTCAAAATAATATATTGTTGCACCTCCGCACTATGCGCGCCCTGTACGAGATTTTTTGGACAACTGTTTTCTTGGGAGGTTGATCGGCAGACGCGGACCTATAGAATGGACTCCAAGATCGCCAGATCTTACACCTCTTGACTATTTTTTATGGGGATATTTGAAGTTAAAAGTGTACATTAATAAACCACGTAATTTAGAAGAACTTCAAAATCGCATTCGGGACGAAATACGCAGAATTACCCCAGAAATCATTCATAATGTGCAAGAAGAATTTCTTCACAGACTTGCGCATTGTCAAGAAGTTGGTGGATGGCAATTCGAACATTTAATTTAAGTATACAATTTAATCAATTGTATTTTATTTTACATACCTCAGAATTGTTACTTTTTTATGGATAAAATTTACGTTTTCTAACATTCAATCGTCATTTACTCGAAAACTTTCCTATGTAAGAGGGCAAAATTTTAGTACTGTCTGATAGAGAATTAAACGATCTTTCAAAATCAAGGGAAAAAATATGGTGGTGCCATTTAAAAAAAAATCGAATTTATTCCATACTTTTGGCGCATACTGTATACGACTTCCAAGATTAACTGTCAAAACTGTATACATTTACCTATAATAGTTTTATAATATTTATATTTATTACATTACAAATATTTTATTTATACAATAAGCAGCCTTACATCACACTTTTGTAATATACCTCGTATATAAATCGGAAAGAAACTACTTTTTTAAATCTCTCGTACTTGACCATTTTTTGCGACAGTATTTACGTGCGGCGGTACGGCTTAGCTCTCAAAACATCAAAGTGCCGACAGAGAGTGGTATAACTTATATTTATTCAGTAAACTTTGATAATAGTGACGTTTTCGTCACTTTGACAGTGATAAAAAGGTACGTAGCTTTTTATCACTAATAAATACTCCTGTCCATCAAAACTAAACTATATTTAGCAGGCGCGCATATATTCACATCGTTAATTTATCTTGCCAATCAGTAATTTTGCTTGAAAAAGCTGACAATGTCAATTTTTCTCGCAAAATTACATATTGGCAAAATTATTTCATTACAATGAGAAGTGTATCTAGTAAAAACAAAAGCTCTTCTTCTTTCTTCTTTTCCTCGCGATTTTTTCGTGTCAGTTTTTCTCGTAAAATTACTGACTGGCAAAATTATTTAACTAATTACGTTTCGTTACAAAGGGTTTGTCCGATGAAAACAAAAGCTCTTGTGATTTTACTATCGATAAAAAAAAATATTTATCGATTAAATCAATCGTACCTGCGACCAAACATTCATATTAGAAGGATCAAAGTGATTCAGTCTTTGTGAGAAATAATTTGTGGTAACTTCCGCTCTGGACGCTGTCACTTTTGGAGGCAGTATGTCGTATCCTACCAGATGTCCTCTAAAAAATGATGCAAAGGACAGCACATGACTGACCGAAGATAATATTAAAAATGCAATACTAAGATTCATTATAGTAATAGCCACTGAACATATATAGAACACCTGAAACCGCCTTGATCAATATCGAACGACAAACTGATTTCAGAACAATCAATAATAAAATAATATGGCGTTTAGGGATTATCAACATAATCTAGTTAATAAATAAAAAATTGATCCATAATTTATGAAATGCCAGACTGATATCTATCTATTATCATCCAATAAGTATCCTTCCCACTATGTCCAAGGTATTCGAAACAATTGTACGTGAACAATTGAATAATAGAGAAATTGTATGATTTTTCCAAATACGTGCTGACGAAAGAATGTATAATTTTAATCGAAATGGCGTTTATCCTAGGCAATTTCGTGGAAAATAATCTTAAAAACGGTATTTAAAAATTTAATCTTAGCACGCCTCCACAAAACGGTCACTGCTGTACATCTGTGACGTCAAACGCCATTCATACGTGAATGTTATTTGACCTATAATGGTTATGCCCCTTATCTAACTGGTCGCCAGTAACATAATTAATTAACACATTCCTAGTCTTAGCTAGGATTCATTGATAAAACAGCAAACACCGGTCATGAAGGAATCGGTGAAACAGATATCACTGTCATGCAGGGTAACAGATTCTCCCTATTAGGCAAGGTGCAACTCCTGCCGGGGTACCTGGACAAATTATCACCCGATACGGTTATTAGATTCATAAAGCGGTTAAATCTGCATCTTCTTAACCTATCGACTTACTTACTGTTTTACTCCATGGAGCAAATTTTAAATATTAACTATTTATGCAAAATTTTGTTATTAATTGAGTTATTACATAATGAAAAAAATATATTTGAAGAGAACTAAGTTATATAAAATCCAAAACCTTTTAAAATTGACTGGTAGAGAAATCGATCTCTTGTATTATCGGAAAAACAGCTGCTATGAATAATGCTTGTTTACGATTTGTCTGATTATGTTTGGCAGCGGTTGCCATGGAAACGTGGTTCAAAATAGCAGCCATTATATGACGCTAGTTTTTCTTTAGTTTTATTGGGTTTTTGCCACACTTCTGAAAAATAATAAAAATTAATTAAATAAGCCCTTGCGCCAAACGGAACAGTCAAGGGTTATTTTTGAAACTAAGTTTGCCTAACCAAAAAATCTCACACTGAAAAAAGTAGATAAGTAAAAAATAACAAAAATCACATCACTATCGCGCACTTCTGTAATATTGACGTTTTCAAAATAGTAGTAAAATATTAAACGTTTGTCAAGTTTGACAGTTTAAAATTTGTTTATCTGCTTCCATAGAAATGTTAAATGATTTTTATTTTATTTTTACTTACTTCTTCTTGATACAACTGTAGCTAGCCAACAATGATCGATGTTTACTGAACGGTTTGACAGACACTTATCTCCGTTCAACAAAATTAAAGGAGACCGCGATTATTTTGTTGAACGGAGATAAGTGTGTGTCAAACTGTTCAGTAAACATCGATCATTGTTGGCTACAGTTGTATCAAGAAGAAGTAAGTAAAAATAAAATAAAAATCATTTAACATCTCTATGGAAGCAGATAAACAAATTTTAAACTGTCAAACTTGACAAACGTTTATTATTTTACTACTATTTTGAAAACGAAACGTCAATATTACGGAAGTGCGCGATAGTGATGTGATTTTTGTTATTTTTTACTTATCTACTTTTTCAGTGTGAGATTTTTTGGTTAGGCAAACTTAGTTTCAAAAATAACCCTTGACTGTTCCGTTTGGCGCAATGGCTTGTTTAATTAATTTTTATTATTTTTCAGAAGTGTGGCAGAAACCCAATAAAACTAAAGAAAAACTAAAATTATGCCACAAATAAATAGCTTCAGACAATATGACGCTAGTTCGCGCATCGTCCAAGCACATTCTATAAGTTTGTTCCAAATCCATAGAAAACCGTACAATGTACGGTTTCGAGTCTGCTCAATAGCAAAAAACTTCCAAATTAAAAATTATCATTCATTGTACGATTTCTTTAGCGTTCCAAATATCTTTGGGACGAGCATTGAACCGTACCACGGGCATAATATCAGTACATGGTCATGTGTAAGAACTACTTGTGAACTGTTTGTATAGATATGCGCACTAAATAATCTCGTTTAGATTTGACATTAAAGCTGTTCAATTTAGTCGTTTTTTTATTGATAAATAGTAAATTGAATTTTAAAATGCCCATCCATGACTAGTTTTTAATTTTAAATAACGACTTGTATACGAGGTTTACAACTTCAAAGTTAAATTCAGAGGTTATATTATGTTTGTTCCCACTCATTTTTCAGTCAACAATCCGTCAAAAACAGCTTTGAGGATTGTATCCGAGCTATCTAATAAATCTCAATTAAAATCACATAACATTCTTATAAAACACAATAATGTGCCTATTACTGATTCAAAACAAATTGCTACTTTGTTTAGTAACTATTTTGATAGTGTTGCTAGTGATACTGTGAAACAAATTAATCCTGTTAGTGCCGGCACTATGCAATACATTGATAATATTAAATTACAAAATAAATCATTATTTTTCATTTCGTTTACTTCTGCGGAGCTATATGAGTTACTTTCCAGAAAACTGAATTGTAAGTATTCATCGGGGTATAATGAGATACCTCCATATATCCTGAAGAGATGTTTGCATGTACTGATACATCCTTTTGTCTATCTAGTTAACTTGTCATTTGCTGTGGGACATTTTCCGGATTGCTTGAAAATGGGAAGAATAAGTCCGGGTTTCAAGAAATGCTATAGCAGTCTTTTGGAAAATTATAAACCTATTGCTTTTTGTTCGGCATTCTCCAAGGTATTTGAACATGCTTTTCTACATAGACTGTTGTCGTTTATTAATAAAAATAATATAATATCTACCAATCAACATGGTTTCCTAAGCAGTAAGTCTACTGCTACTGCTTTGCATTCATATTATTGTCGTATTGTTAAGTACATAGAGGCTGGCGAATGTCCTGTTGGGATCTTTTGCGATCTCAGCAGGGCATTTGACTGTGTAAGTCACGATATTCCTGCTAGACAAGTTGGAGAGATACGGAATCCGTGGCATTCCTTTAATGTGGGTGTCATGTTTTATTCGAAATCGCTATCAATATGTTTCTATCAACAATGTATCTTCCGAAATAAAACAAGTTGGTGTAGCAGTACCTCAAGGATCGGTGTTGGGACCTGTTCTATTTGTGCTATATATTAACGATCTAGACAAGTTCTTTACTGTTTATGCTGATGATACATCTGCTGTGCTGTCTGATAAATCCGATAATCATTTATCCGACACTTGCAATGCTTTAATATCAAGTATGAGCAAATGGTTTAGCCAAAATTCGTTGCTCCTCAATATTAACAAAACTCAGGATATCCGATTTCATAACAGACAAAAGTCTTGTAGTAATATTGATGTTAGTATTAATGATACTCATATTACTAACACGGATGTTATTAAATTTTTAGGAATAACCCTAGATAGGTGGCTAACATGGAATAATCAATGTGATGAGTTGGTAATGAAGTTAAACGCAGTATCATATCAATTTCGAAATATAAGAACTGTTTTAAATATAGATCAGTTACTAAATCTGTATTACGCGCAGGTTGAGTCGCGTTTGCGGTATGGTGTTTGTTTCTGGGGGCTATCTTGCCATTCACATAAAGTTTTTGTTGCTCAGAAACGGGTAATAAGGTGCATGTTTGGAATGTCACCCAGGGAGTCATGTAGTCAGGTATTTATCCGGTACGGTATTTTGACAGTGCCTGGTGTGTTTTTATATGAAATATGTCTTTATATTTTTATTAATAGAAGTAAGTTTGCATGTAGAACTCAGATTCACACTGTTAATACACGGCAGGCTGACCATTTTAATATACCTTTCAGGAGATGCAATATATATTTAATTGACCTAATTGTTTTGGTCTAAGAGTGGTTTGCCAAATGAAATTAAAATTTGCGCGTCTGCTTATAGTTTTAAAAAGCGATTAAAAAGATATTTGGCGGATAAATGTTTCTATGCTGTGGACGAATATTTTGTTATCTGATTAATTGATATTAGGTACACAATTAATCTATTAACCAAATAGATTTTTGTCTAATTATATCTAATAATTTAACATTTTTTTTTATATGTGTTTGTATATAGTGTCTCGCCATATTTCTGTATGTGCATGTGTATATATTTTTATGGTTTGTCTACATTGTTTATTTTGACTTGTCCTATACATTGTATAAATGTCTTAAAGGATAAATAAAATATTTATTTATTTTATTTATTTCATTTATTTTATTTATTTCATTTATTTTATTTATTTTATTTATTTTATTTATTTTATTTATTTTATTTATTTTATTTATTTTATTTATTTTATTTATTTTATTTATTTTATTTATTTTATTTATTTTATTTATTTTATTTATTTTATTTATTTTATTTATTTTATTTATTTTATTTATTTTATTTATTTTATTTATTTTATTTATTTTATTTATTTTATTTATTTTATTTATTTTATTTATTTTATTTATTTTATTTATTTTATTTATTTTATTTATTTTATTTATTTTATTTATTTTATTTATTTTATTTATTTTATTTATTTTATTTATTTTATTTATTTTATTTATTTTATTTATTTTATTTATTTTATTTATTTTATTTATTTTATTTATTTTATTTATTTTATTTATTTTATTTATTTATTTATTTATTTATTTTATTTATTTATTTATTTATTTATTTATTTATTTATTTTATTTATTTTATTTATTTTATTTATTTTATTTTTTCTATTTATTCTATTTATTCTATTTATTCTATTTATTCTATTTATTCTATTTATTTATTCTATTTATTCTATTTATTTTATTTATTTTATTTATTTAAGTAAACGTTCCAAACATTCGCGATTCCATGCACGGTTCAAACTTGACGCATGCGCCTATTATCAGTGCATATAATCTCGTGACGGCATCGTGACCGTACAAAAGTATTTATTTGGAACAAACCTTATATTTGTCTTTATCTATGAATCCTAAAGAGATGCTTACTGAGATGTCCGTGGTCCGTTAGGAGACCCGTGACAATCCTAATGATTCTGCTAAGCATTAGCTTAGGAAGCGAATAAACCAATATTTCGCTTACCAAATTTTTTCTACAATATTTAAAAACCATTTCGTAGACAAATATCCTTTTGTGATTTTACTTCTTTGACAGGTAACGTCTCCTCCAAGGTCCAGATTGAAAGTAGCTAGAAAATATATCCACACGTTATAATTTCCCTTATGTTGAGATAAAGTTAACACTTTCCCTAGCTGTAAGGATTTGGTATATTTGTTTGCCATATTTGCTTTAGTGTCGGACAGGTAAAGATTGATGTCCCGCAGATTTCGCGGGAGATTTTTTTTTTCATTCTGAAAATTTTAAATCTATTCATGTTTCGAAACTATTTAGAAATCTTTTGATATGAGACATTATCTTGATTTGGTATGTTATGGATTCATAATCTAAACTTTTTACCCAACATAATATTTTATTATATTTTGTAATAGTTTTCCAATTACTGTAAAAACATATTTGTTGGGATATTACCTTTTCTGAGACTTCGTCTCCCCCTCCATACCTTTTTTTTTGAGAGTAGAGTGTATATTTCCGTATTAATGGCGAACTTTCTATAAAATATCAAATTTTTTAAATTTTAGTAAAACTTTTACGAAAATTTCAAATATAGTTGTCAACTATGCACGCCTCTGGTCGGGTCACGCATTTATGCCACTCCATACACCTGTGACATGTGCCACGGATTCTGTTTCAGTACTTAATATGTAAACGTACTTACTTTGGCAATAGAGTATAAGTTATCTCCGAAATTATCTCGTTACAAATGTATCTAAAATTGGTTGATTTTTCACAATTTGAATTCGACTAAACTACAGTGAAGGTGTGTATTCGAATTTATGAGATTAAAGCAACATAAATCAAAAGGAAGTATTTGGGCTTATTGAACAAAAAAGTAACACAGTGAAATGCGTTTTTTGTGCCAATATGTTTTATAAAAATTCCATATGGTACCATTAGGCACTTATTACCTGTCAAAAATTCACAAACATGGAAGTTTCATTAAAATTTCAATGTAAAATTTCAAAATGTAGGAAACTGAAATTTACCCATCCCTCCTAAGGGGGTAAATAGACGGGGATATGCGAGACGTAGTGAGAAACGATTGAGAGGAACTTGGTTCCCATTATCCCATTTGAGGTCTTTAATTGTTAGGAGTAGCAGCAAACTTTTAAATAGCTTATTCTGCATCTCCAAGCAGATAGTCTTTTATTATTATTATTGACTTTCGATAAGATTACTACAATATGAGTAGGTATTGTAAAAATATATGCGAGATTCTAATGCATCACAATACTACTTACCTCTCGATTATTACTCTTCATCATTCATTTGTTTAAGGATGACACTCGGCATTCCTATTAATGCCTGTGGCATCTCCCTAAATCGGATTTTGCTGGCTCAAGCCTTATATCGGGCTGTTTATTTTAAAACTGCCGAATAGCATGGATGCCAAGATGCTTATTTTATTGCTATATCGCACGGATATCGGGCTGTTTATTTTAACCCTGTCGGATCGCGCGGATGCCGAGCCGTGGCCAGTTTATTTTAAACCCCGAGTCGCTCAGACTGCGGTGGTTCATTTTAACACGTTTTCTAAGTTCTGAATTTGCAGTTTCGCATGGATGACGGGTTGTGTTTATTTTAAGCTCGCCAGATCACTCGGATGCCGGGCTGCTTATTTTACACTCCGAGCTGCTCGAACTACGGTGGTTTATTTTTTCTGAAATGCTTTCTAGGTTATGAATTTGCCGTATCTCATGGATAGCGGACTACATTTATTTTAAAACCCACCGGAACACACGGATGCCGGGCTGTGGGCTGCTCATTTTAAACCTCGAGCTGCTCGAACTACGGTGGTTTCTTTTTTTCTGACACGCTTTCTATTTTCTGAATTTCCCGTATCTATATGCAAAAGCTTGCACTGAGGTCAAGTATGAACACAGGATTTTTACTTCATTTCAACATGGCTTTCGTTCTAACTTCTCTATTGAAACTGCTGCCACTGAGCTTGTTCAGTATGTTTATGATAGCATAAACCAAAATAAATACACAGTAGGAATTTTCTTTGGTCTCACAATAGCTTCTGATACCATCAAACCTAAATATCTAAAAATAAAATTGGAATCAATGGGGCCCAGTTCAATCCTGGATTGAATCGTATATGACAGATCGACTTTTAAGAGTATAAGTAGAAGATAAACTTTCTAATGAATTTAACATATCCTTGGGGACTCTTCAAGGAGGTGTGCTTGGCCCTCTTTTATTCCTACTTTACATAAACGACTTGCCATCGAATATTAGGAATGGACGTGTGTTTATCTATGCAGATGATACAACTATTCTAGTGAATGCTGACAGCCTTGACCAGCTCTATAACAAGACTCAAACTGCTATTAATTAATTTATCAGCTGGTGTAATAATAATCATTTTATTATCAACTAACAGAACACGATATTTGTTGAATTCACGTCACCAGTTAAACCAAATAATAATCCAATATTTAAAATTGGCAATAGGTAATGATATTCTACCATTTAATAGTACAAAATTTCTGGGTATTTGTCTGGACTCAAAATTAGCCTTTGAGGAACATATTGAATACTTATGTGGCAGACTAAACAAGACGTACTTCACCATGAATACATTAAAATGTGACAGCCATAGTGATCACTTAATACAGTTGTACTATGCTTTGGTCTATTCAGTGATCGGATGTTGTGTGACAGTATGGGGGAGATCAACACAGATGAAACGGTGTTTATACTGCAGCGATTTATCCGATTAATATTTAATCTTAACTTTGATGTGTCATGTAGATATCCATTCAAGCGTTACAACATCTTAACTTGCCCATGTATTTACCTTTACAAATTGCTGATTTATGTATTCCAACATAAAGGAGAATTCCAGAAAAACTTCGATGTCCACAAATATAGTGCTCGAATTAAATGTAACATTCATCTAAGTAAATTAAACAGGATGAATTACAATAAATCACCCTGCTATGCTGTAGGTTATTTTTTAATTTGCTACCACCCAACATAAAACAAATAAAATGCTTGAAAAAATTTAAACAAGTTCTTATACATTTCTGATACAAAATTGCTTTTATTCGCTGGATGAATTTATTAATAGGTAACTCACTCTCACGCCCTTGTGCTAATTTTGTATTTGCTTTATATTGTACCAATGTATTCTGTGTTAATCGTTACGTGTTTTTGCTCATTGTGATTTTTTATAATTTGTATTATATTTATTTATTTATCAGTTTTATCAATTTTTTACTGTTTGTACAATGACCTGTCTCATGTCATGTATGTGACACAGACATTAATAAATGTATCTATCTATCTATCTATCTATCTAACAACAAATTAATGTCAATATAATTAAAACAACGGTGAGGTTTACAAAATTAAAAATACAAAGATACAATGATATTACATATCATAACAAGAATGGTTGAGCAAAAATAATATTTAATAAATTGATATTGGGATTAATATCACAATCCAAACGAGAAATAATGGGCCATCGTACCTATTTACTGCTTCTGAAAGAATATTATTTTCTTTGTAAATTCCTAATTCATTTCTCTATTTGATTATACTATAACACTATATTACCGATATAAAATCCTGTGCTTTGAGATCATTGTTAGTATAATAATGGTTTATAAATTGCAAATATTATACTGCTGAAAAGAAAAAACTTTTATTTCTAATATGTATTTATTTTTGAAAGTAAAATTGCAGGCGAAAGAAGTGGCATTAAGTTAAGAACAAGTAGTTTTCCATTTGTGAATATCTTCGTTAAGGGCCTCAGCTAAGGCTACATCTTCTAGAAAAGTAAAATGGTTGCCTTCGAATACTTTGATTTCTATGGGCTTTGTAAATATTTTTGACAATCCATAATCCTCTTCGAGATTTTGGATAGTAATTTGTTTTGGTTTGTACAATTTCACATTTGACATCAAATTCGTAAAAGAAGGGCTATAACCTATTAAAGCTTTAAGACGCCAGTACAGATTATTAGAAATCGCCTTGAAATAGTCTATTCCGTAAGGGAGACTGTCTTTTACCAGATCTGTTCCTAAATTCACTCTTTCGTCCCAAGAACTACATTTAAATATAGCTTCCTATAGGAAAAAAATATATATAATAGCATTTGAAAACTTGAAAGTAAACTAAAATTTGTTTGAAAAGTTTCTCTTTTCACCCCTTTACTTACTTTGTTTTCTAAAGCTAGTGCAGTGGACACATATGTGGAGAGCACATAACAGATAAAAGTAGTTTGGAAATACTCATCGGACGTTACATCGAATTGTTCCAACAATT
Organism: Monochamus alternatus; assembly: GCA_037114965.1. Lineage (NCBI taxonomy): Eukaryota > Metazoa > Arthropoda > Insecta > Coleoptera > Cerambycidae > Monochamus > Monochamus alternatus. The sequence goes on from CM073426.1 coordinate 115,978,387, forward strand.
TCTGTATTATCGTTGGAGCACCATCTAGAAAGATTATTGTACCCTTGTAGCCTTTAGATTCCAAAATGTGGATGATTTCCAGAGCTACCAAAGAACCGTACGAGAATGCTACGATATTGAACGGTTCCGTTTTTGACAAGTGTGCTTCCACGATCTGCAATTAAAAATAGAAAGGTATTGAAAGTCTTCAATATTCATTTATTATTATGAATGTAAATAAAAAGAAGGCAAATACTAATTATGGGTAATGTTAAGTTAAAGAACTTACCGGTAGCATAGACTCAGCCATTTCCACTATGGACAAAGCCTGATTGCCGTAAGTAAGTTGTAATCCTATAACATGGGCATTTATTTTAGGTACCATATTATCAAATGTATTAGCGAATCCTTCTATTCCTGGAAACAGTAATACTTTCGGGGCTTCGGTTTCTTTTTTAGATTTTAATACAAGATAGGGAACCATGCTTTTCGATTCGTCACCGATTAGTTTAAAAATGATCTCTAATTTGGATGTTGTGTCAGCTACTTCCCCATTTTGACTTATTTCATGTTTTTCTTCTTGAATTTCTTTCAACCTAACCAATTAATATCATAATTAAGAAATTAAGACTCATACAATAGAATTCTACCTTGTCAATGTCATCGCTCGTAGATCCTTTGGGGTGAGGTATACATCGAATTCTCTTTCCAAGGTTTGCTTGATTTCAACACCTGACATGGAGTCCATTCCAAGTTCTGGTAAAGTGGAGTGGAGACTGATCGACTTCACGTCAGTGATACCTGTCCAAGAAAATAATGATGTTATTTATGCAAAATAAATATTGGTTATTTTAACTTCTAAGATTTGTGATCTATGTATATTGTCTGTAGAAAATTGTACAGATCATTTGAGATTCTAAAAATTTGGACGCATCTGATACGTACCTAAAATATTTAGTACCGCATCAGCAATGTTATCGACTGCATTTGTTCCACGTTTTTCCGCCAATACCATGCTAGATACGATTGCAGCATCCTTCTGTCTAAGCAGAGTGTCCAGAACTTCAAGACAACTGGAAATTTTCTGCTGTAGAGTCCCACTAATTTCGGTATCTGCGTTGCCTAACATTTCAGCAACAAGGCCGACCTTAAAATACAATACAGTATAAAACAATGTAAATATTTATATCGTTTTCCAATATGATCATTATTAAAAATTGAAAATAATATATTTTTTTAATTCGATGTAAACTATGTAATGGGCAAACGTTGATTTAAGAAAATTTTATGAAAATATTTGATTATTTTCATCTTTTCCATAAGATATTTCGTTACTGTTTTAATAAAATTTGACTTCCATTTGCAATGTTTATTTAATTTGGACGTAATTGCAACAAATACAATAATAAATATAAATACATTTGATGCAACATTGTGCAGGGTTATTTATTATATTTAGACCCTATACTGTTTTTATTATTAGAGATACAAAATAAAGTTTAGAATAAAAGTTGTACAGATGCAACTCTTTAATATGTTAATGGAAGCAAAGTGGCATGCAGAAGTTTAGGGGTGCAATTAGCAATAATATGTTTTTTAATATATTGTTGAATTTTTTAATTATTCTTCTGATTTCAAAAATATGACATTCCTATTCCTATATTTAACCGTTTTCGAGTTATTGAAAATTAATAAAATATTAAGAAAACTACAAAACGTTTATTTCAATTTTAATTAATTTCATTAAATACATGTCATATAATAGTCATTTTCATAGACTATTTTAATAATTATTGTAATTTCTGTTCATATAACAAATAGCCTCAATACGATTTTCAATGTTAAATAACTCGAAAACGATTAAAGATACGAATGTTATATTTTTGAAATAAAAAAAGTATAATACAAAAATTCAACAATACGTTCCATTAAAAACAATAATATTATTGCTTCTTATAACTTTTATTCGAAACTTTAGTTTGAATCTCTAATAATAACGATATTAAAGAGCGGTCTAAATAGTATAGGATCCCACTATAAACCGACCTTCACCGAGCTGGTTAATGGATGAAAAGTATTTTATATCCAATTAAATATGTCAATAAATACATTGCAAATGGGTTGTCTAAAAAATTTCAGTCCAGAATATGATTAATTGACAATTAAAAATTATTATTTTTTTAAACATTTTACTGGTTTGGTTAATAGACAAATTCCATACCAATCGAAAGTATGAAGCCCATAGAATATGCAAACTTTAGGTTGACTATTTTTTCCCGTCACAACTCTTGGGTAGGCAGGTATAAACAGGTAAATCGATACTAGTAACTTGCACCGGTGTGGTTAATAAATTAAAGTTAAATTAAAATAAAGATTATATCATTATCAACACGGTGGTATAGGGTTGCTTGCGAAAAATCAGTCCTGAATTCCGGTTGTCGAGTTTTAAAAAGTGAAATATTTCTCAGCGAACCATTCCATGCGATAGAAGAGTTCACAGCATTGCAGCTGTGTATAGTTCGTCCATACCGAAAACGAAGACGATCCGTTTATCCGTTTCTCCAAAAAATCGAATAAAGTCCGGGGGCGGCGGTACCTATTATTATTAATCTGTCCCTAGGAACCCCTAACGCCCTTCAATGACAATAAAACAACATTTTCGACCCTACTAATGATATGTCGAGATCGCAAACCCGTAAAAAATAAATGTTTTCTAATAATCCATTTGCCGCCCCGAATTACGTTTAATTTTTTTTAAGGAAACGATACATATAATCAAAAAATTTCATTACACTTTTCGATAGGTAAGGTGGAGAACAAGCCACAAAAAATTTTCAATTTTTTCAATGATTTTAGACAAATTTCGTGTTTTCAAAGGCCGCCCCCGGAGGGGCGGCAGGAACGTCATAATATCATTTCAAGTCACTACCAGGAAATGAAGACAATCCGTTTATCCGTTTCTCCAAAAAATCTAATAAAGTCCGAGGGCGGTGGTATTTTGCCGCCCAACTCGTAAACCGTTGTTTCTACAAAAAATTCTATAGAAGCAATTTTTCATATTTTCATTAAAAAACATTCGAATATGTATTCGAAATGAAACAGAAAAGGTCGATTTCTCGAACTCGTGACTTCGAGACTCCACCCCTCAGTTATGAATTCGGGAAACCTCCGATCCTGTCCCACAGACGCCATTTACCTATCCTCATGTTCGTCGTTAGGAGTAAAAAAAAAATCCGCACATTTCACGGCCACAAATCGAATCCGATCGACCTCAAATTTTATGTACGTATACTTCGCGATAAGGCGGAGACGCATCCGGTAATGCACCGAAAAAATTAAAAAAAACGGGATACCGCCCCCGGAACCGCCCCCAACCGATCGAATCGAAATTTTAAAGACACGTACTCTTTGAGACGCAGAATCGAAAAAATTAGTCCGTCTTCGCATTAGGGGTTCCTAGGGCAGATTAATAATAATACCGCCGCCCCATGACTTTATTCGATTTTTTGGAGAAACGGATAAACGGATCGTTTTCATTTTCGGTATGGACGAACTACACACAGCTACAATGCTGTGTACTCTTCTGTCGCATGGAATGGTTCGCTGGGGAATATTTCACTTTTTAAAACTCGACAACCGGAATTCAGGACTGATTTTTCGCAGACAACCCTATACCACCGTATTGGTAACGAAATAATCTTTATTTTAATTTAACTTTAATTTATTAACCACACCGGTGCAAGTTACTAGTATCGATTTACCTGTTTATACCTGCCTACCCAAGAGTTGTGACGGTAAAAAAATAATCAACCTAACGTTTGCATATTCTATGGGCTTCATACTTTCGATTGGTATGGAATTTGTCTATTAACCAAACCAGTGAAATGTTTAAAAAAATAATAATTTTTAATTGTTAATTAATCATATTCTGGACTGAATTTTTTTAGACAACCCATTTGCAATATATTTATTAACATATTTAATTAGATATAAAATACTTTTCATCCATTAACCAACTCGGTGAAAGTCGTTTTATAGTGGGATCTTAGACTAAAATATAACGAATAACCCTGTACATACAACCTTTCACACAAAATATATCTCTATGTAGCGAGGAAAATAGGTGAGCCTTGTTGCCACAAGGCTCAGTTCTGTGCCCGGTCTTGTTCAATATCTACGTAAATAACTTGTTTCCTTCAGTACGTCTAGAGAAATGATAGCATATTTCTTATTGGAGCAATAAAGACATATTATTATTATTATTATTATTATTATTATTATTATATTGATTTGAAACAGAAGAACTGAAAACTGAAAAAAATATGCTGTAATATTTAACATATAGGTATTTCTTATTTAGTTCACTACGTTCACTAATAATTTTCTGTTGACGATTTGTTAGACAGTTGTTTAAAAGGTTAAACGCGAGACCTCTTCATCCAAAGTGTTCAACAGAAGATAATTACTTACAGTATCAAAAGCCTTTGATAGTTCTATGAAGACACTGAGTAATCTCTTGTTATTATCTAACGCCGAGTGTTTTGTTCTTATTAGTTTAGTTTATGATTAATTGTTATACCAGTTAATTTGTTAGCTTAAAGTTTAATTTTGATACTACTTTTCATTTTCTTTTACTTTTCCTGTAGCATATAATACTTTGTAGATCTCATTTAAAACACTGAAAACGCGCCTTTGTTCATACTTTTTTATATACAAAAAATGAGATAGCTAGTGCTTGGCGATATATACCTGTACATGTTAAGACGAGCTAGACGCATTGTTAAATATACCGCCGCCTAAATCTATATTAATATTGCAAATCGTTGATATTTTTTGTAATATAACCGCTGCAGTGTGTGTTTTGTATACTGAACGACTTGAGGATTTGGAGTAGATCAAAAGCAAGAGAGACGCCTCTCCCGAAGAACAAGAAGCCAACGTTACCCTACGTCAGCCGACTATCTCATTGTTATATATTCATTTTTTGCCTGAGGTGTTTTTGAAACCACAATTATACGCGGAAAATTATGCAATAACAGTCTATTTTTCTATCTAATAACGAGCGTATCTTGTGTGGAAATTTCTGTTTTGAAGCCTGGTGGAAAGAATTGAGTGTTTGTCCAAATATGTACATACAACATTTTGATTATATTGGCATTAAGTGTTTAATTGCTAAATTGCATTGTTATGGTATATATGAAAATATTCTTTGTTGATTTTGTAACTACTTACAGGGTAGGGAACAATATACCATGATGAATACATGTTTTTCTATATTAACATCTGAATGTAAATCAGTGCGATCAGGTGTTCCCTAAGGTTCTGTTTTGGGACTTCTTTTGTTAAAACAGTGCTCCACAAAAGTTGAGGAAGTTCACAAATCTTGCGTTTCTTTTAAAGGTTCAAAAATATTTTTGATACGTTTGAATGTTTCCTCTTTTATACGAGTGGCTTTTTTCTTCCTTCGCAAGCATTTTCAGTTTATGGAAAAGTTTTATTTTTGGTGATTTTACTACAAAATTCAAATTCTTAAAACAATTACAAAACAAAGTCTAATACAGGGTATGTCTTCCTCGTACTTCAATGCCTACCTGGCAATGATCAATTTCTCACCACAGGCGTAGTAAAAACCCTCTGAGTTCCTGAAGTGCATGTAGGGGGGTGGGAGGTTGTTTGATGCGAATCTAAGGCTCTTTATAGTTGGTACCATGCGTGCTCAATTGGATTGAGGTCTGGCGAGAGAAGCGGCACTGCCAAGTGCGGAATATCATGAAATTCCAGGGCATCGACAACAATTGTCGCACAATGAGGTCGTGCATTATAGTCGAGAAATAAAAAATTTTACCCAATTGCAGCATAAAACAAAGGGATGACATTGTTGATGACTTGTTCGATGTAGATCTGTGCATTCATGTTTCCTACCTCTGAATGGATGAACTTACTGGATGATCTCTACGATTTCTGGGTGCCAAAAGAAGGGTCAGGCTCCATTGATCATTTCAATTTACGTGTTCGTTAGCCCATTGCAACCGAAGTCGCATATGATTTTTTGTCAGTGGAACCCTTCTCAAAAGTTGTTGTGAACATCTCGTAGTCTTCTACGAACTGTTTCAATTGAAACCGCAACACCGGAATTGTTTAAAAGTCGCTGTTACATGATCTTGTGCGGGGGGTAATAGATCTCGATCGTCCACTCCTGGGTATTTCAGTGACATTTCCTGTTTCTCTATATTGATGCACAAGCCTTGGAATTACATTTTCACTGACCTGAAAGAAGTTAACAACTTCTCTCTGAGGGCGTGCCGCCTCGATCATTCAAATGGCCTTATAGACTTCAGCTGCACTCAGTTTATGTCTAGGCAATATTGCAAAACAAAATTTTTAAGTCTTGAATAAGAGTTGACTACATAAACTCGAAACAACAACTGATCCAAAATTTTAAAAAAGGCCAGAAATAAGAACTAGCCGAAAACTGAAAAAGTCCCTCAATGCAAAAAAACATTCAGATAAGAAAGTAAATATGCTGACAAAAAGCGATTACAGACGGTTTAAAACTTAGATATTTCACTGATGTTCCTCACTATACACGTGCGAAAGGAGATTTGATCGTACGGTTGGTTTCCTGGTCCAACAGACGACAGCTAAACAAAAACTCAGCCAGGTACAAAGGATTGCCTGTCTAAGCATAACTGGAGCTATGCGTACGACACCTACCATAGCAATGGAGGTGATGCTATGTCTACCACCTTTGGATATTTATCTAAGAGAAGTGGCTGCGACAACTATGCTTCGCCTCAAAAATACTGGTACTACACCTAATGTAGGATGTGGAGAAGCTAGGAGTGGGGTCGTCATAAAGATGCCCCTTTTGCAGGCAGACGCTGATAGTATTTCTCCCAAGTTTGTGTTTGACAGACCCTACACGGTACTTGTCAGGAATGAAGAGACCGCCAGTGAAGATGTTATCAACATCTACACAGACGGGTCAAAAAAAGGAGGAAGGTGCAGGATGTGGGATTTATTCCAGATCCTTACATATCCGTTATCAGTGGGCAATAGATAGGCATGCTACCGTAGTACAAACGGAATTAGCAGGCATAACCATAGCCGCCAAAGAAATTGCCCGTAGACATACAACGGGCAAAATCATAAGAATCTACACAGATAGTAGACAATCACTACTGATCTTACGTAATCATAAGATAACAATTAGATCAGCATGGTAATGCCACTATTAGTGGCCTCAGCTAACAACAGTGTATCTGTATGATGGGTAGGGACACGACCGGTGCAATGGCAATAAAGTAGCTGACAAGTTGGCTAGGAGTGCATCGGGTCTGAATATTTTTGGACCTGGTCCCTCCAGTATGCTTCCGTTGTCAGCATTTGTTGAAATTATCAAAGAAGACACCCACAAAGAGTTTATGAAACGTTGGCATAAAACAAATGGCTGTCAATTTGCTAAGAAGTTCCTAGAGTACCCCTGCAAGAATACAACCAAAAAGTACCTGACTATGTCTAGGACAAATATTCGTCTGGTAACAGGTATTCAAACTGGACATTGCTGCTCTATTACATGAGGAAGTGTGATACACCTATTTGTAGGGGTTGCGAACAGGAAAACGAGACAATATTCCATGCACTCTGTGAGTGCACTCTCATCTCGTCAATAAGAAAGTCCGTGTTGGGAGAGCGATGGCCTTCTATGGCCTACATAGAGAGATTCCCCTGAGCAACGTCACCACATTTTTCTCCTTATTAGGCTGGCTGGCGGCTCAGGTGGACTGATCTCCTAATGGGAGGAGGTACAAAGAGCCCAATGAGGCCTAAGTGCTGTAGTCTTTTTGCTACCCTCCTCTTAATTCCAGATTCCAGACGGTTGGTTTTGTTTAAAATCTGTTAAGCAGCAATAAACCCGAATATTTATTTAGTAAAATAAAATAGATATCAGAAGTTCACTCAAGACATTTAAGAGCGATAAATTGTAATCTTATTTTTTTATATGGCATTATACATTTTGAATAACTTGCCTAATCACTATCACAATGTTGCGACTCCTGCTGTGAAACATAAACATAAAATTGGACCATCGTCTGCTAAATCACAGCGGCCGCGCTTTTTCTAGTCTGTTCCTTTGCTCGTTTGCAGTGATTCACCGTGCGTGGCAGCACTCTACAGCACATATGTCATAGTTGTCAACTGTTTCTATCAGTAATTTGAAGTTTCTTAAAAATTATTATTATTATTTCAAATATCTGTTGAGTGTAACATTTCTGTTAACGTGTTATTTTTAAATTTATAAATTGATACAACTTAATAATAGTATTGTGTTTTTCAGCAGTCGTGTGTAGTCGTTGTGTAGCAGTCCATTGTTGCGTATGTATTTTATAACAATCTATAGAATTAGGACAGAAGTACGTTGTGTGGAGTACAGAAATGATATTAATGTTGCATATTTTAAAGTGTTAAAGTAGTAGATATAAAATACATACATTTTTACAAACCAAATTAAATAAGTAGGTTCTATTAAAAGATAAGTTATTACAGTTTCAATATCAAATGTGAAATTCTGACATTTATTTATGTGTATGTTTCCAAATACTAACATAGGTGTCGACACACTACAGCACATTGCAGAATTCTAAATTGATATTCAGGTAATTCGAGAGACAAGTATTACACAGAAGATGATTGGACATACTATCTTCCGCCACTGAAAATTTTAATTTGCAACCCTTTTAAATGATTGTGACGATTATTCTATTATTGTTTTATCCTCGTGGAGGTGTTGTAAATCAATTTATTGATACGCCTTCCTTTTGTAAAATTTGTTTTTGTACTTTTTTGCAATAAACATTTATTATTATTATAATCTTTTGTTTCATAATTTTTCTATTATTTTGGAAATCGTAGTAATTGTTGATATCGAGCGATAATAACTTGTATTATTATTTAAATATAAACTTTTAAATAATTTTTGAGCATAACTACTAACCTCTCCTACCGCACCCCATTCGATGGCAAGGGCAGGATAGCCATTCTGCCTTCGCCTCTCACAAATTCTCTCCATCACCGAGTTAGCCATTCCATAGTTGGTTTGTCCCGCATTGCCTCGTCCACAAGAAACAGAAGAAAATACCACAAATTGACTGTAAAGTAGTCCTAGTTAAAAAAGACATATTATAGGTGATGTAACTGTTATCACCTTAGGTCAGGACATATTTCTCTAGTTATTTCATCCAAGTATATCGTGGCAGTAGCTTTAGGGGCAAACGATGCCATGAAAGTTTTCGGAGATTGATTTTCGAAAATAGAGTCTTCTAGAACCACCGCCAAATTGAAAACGGCGTCAATAGGACCCAATTCTAAAGATTCATGGATGAGCTGATGGCACCCGTTTTTTGTTGCAATGGAAGCAGTAGATATCTTGATTACCGTTCCGTAGGACTTCCACAGCCTAAGAGAAAGTAAATTTATTTTGTGCCATTTTTGTCAATTATAGCAATAATAATAGTAATAATAATAATAATAGTAAATCTTCCAGCAACAGCTCTTCTATTTATTTTGACATTTTTGCATGTAAATCTGGTGATATTAAGAAGGTATTCCTTGGCCCTCCAATGTATTAATATTGCATTTTTAACATATTTATTGATTTATTTTGTAGATTATTTATTTGGTATTCATGTTTATATTCTCAATTCATTTAATACTTTTTTTTTTACTTTTGATGTTATATATTAGTTACTGCGATTTTGTATTTGTTTGTCTTTTTGTATTGTATTTTCCCACCCTGTTAATGGCCTAGGCTGTTGGGTGGTGTACTTCTAAATAAATAAATAAATAAATAAATAAATAATTTTAAAATAGTTTTTTTACCTAATTCTCATATGTTGGTAGCCATTACTTATTCCTTTTCTAGAAGAAAACACGAGTTTTCGTGCTCCTCTGACTACTAACCAGTCCGCTAACTCCAATCCAAATCCACCCAAACCACCAATAATGACATAGGTTTTCTCTGGACTGCATATAAATCTGAAATCAAGGTATATTTATGTGTATTTGCTGGATTGGGGTAAAAAAATAAAGAAAAAACGTTTCCTAATTTTCACAACAGCATCTTCAGGACTCTATAATTATGGTTTTCTTAATCATACTTTCTTTAAATCTCTTAAGGATTCTATATATTAGGAGAAATCGTTTTAAGACAGATGTGACAAAAATACTGTAACCTCTAAGTTGACTTAGTCTTGAAATATTCCACGTAGAAAAACAAACTTTACTGTTACTACTTTATTACACAACAAAGATCCTTCAAAAAATTCACAACTGTCAAACCTTTACTTTGACATTTGTCACTTCGACTGCTCAATATAAACTAATATAAACTGAAGTGCGGAGACGAAGCCCATCGGTTTTTGAAGTGTTCAAGTTAATTTTTAATATATTTTTTTTTTACAAAATAAGTAGATATGGTGAATTATTCCTTTGAAGATTTGGCCGACATACATTTTATATATGGAAAACCAAACGGAAATTCGAATGAAGCAAGGCGTCTCTATGAAGATGGATTCCCGCCAATTACCTCGTGCAAACACTATTTACTTATTTTGTAAAAAAATGTATGAAAAAATAACTTAAACAAGCCACTCGACACTTTGTGTTACCTTTTTTTGTTTAAGTTTTACATGGAATTTATGATAAACTGACACATGCCACCTAAATTGTTTTTTAATTAGCATTCCAAAGTTGGTCCATTGTAATGATTAATAATTTTTTTTTCCAAAACGGTGCGTCAGGAGGAAAAAGTCCAAGACACTTTTTAAACAGAATTAACTTGACCTTAAAGAAAGATCAATTTGTCCAAAAATCAGTAGCGTACAATTTTTTTCTGCTAAAAATGAGTATTTAAGTGCACGAACGGCACTGATGCAAGTATATCACAAGAGAAATGTATGCACGTAAAAGTAGTTCTTCACTATACACTGTTGTGTCCCAAATCTCGCTGGGTTTTCGAGAAATTAAAACTATAGTATTTAGACAAAAATTTTTAAGCAACATGTATCTCGAAAAAGATATTATTATTATTATTATTAATTACAAATTTGAAAGCAAACTAAAAAATTTCAATGAAATCACATTAACAACAGATATACTAGGTGTGGCAATTAAGTTCCGGGAATTTAGTTATAACTGGGAAACTGGCATCACTGCATCGTTCGTCAACGTTTTTCTAGAGAGAGCGACCTTTCTTTTAGTTTTAGTCCAAGGTTGAAGTCGACAGCACGTTTGTTTTGTGTTTTATGTGTATTTTTTGGAAATAACTTGTTTAGTGGAGTTGTGAAAATGATGTGTTGTGATTCAACTTTTAGTGAAATCTAGCGAAAAACCCTCGGAAATCCTTCTAAATTTGCAGGTGGTGTATGGAGACGAGTACATGTCGAAAACACGAGTGTTTGAATGGGAAAACGATTCAAGGATTCAAGCATTCGTGAGTTGTCTAATGAGTTAAACGTCAACAAAGATATTACACGAAAATTTGAATATGCGAAAGCTTTGCGCAAATAAGGTGCCAAAAGTTCTCACCCGTGAACAGAAATACTTGCGAAAATAGTTCTGCGAACATTTGTTGTCCCGCATTCAGAGCAACGATAGAGACTGGCTGAGTCGGGTAGTCACTGAAGATGAGACCTAGATATTTGAGTACGACCCCGAGACCCATAAAAAAAGTCAGCAGTGGGTGGAAAAGGGTGGAGAGCGTCCAACGAAAGCGCGGATGTCCAAGTCACGACTAAAAGCAATGTTGACCGTATTTTTAGATATCCATGGTATCATTCATCGTGAACATGTTACTGTCGGCCAGACAGTTCTATGTTGGAGTCCTGGAACGGCTGCAGGCCCGCGTTTTCCGTGTGCAACCCGAACTCGCCGAGAACGGCTAGATCTTGCACCACGGCAACGCGCCCGCCAATTCTCGTTCATTGTGCAAGAGTTTTTGGCAAAAAAAAGGCATTCCAATATTGCCGCATTCATCCTATGGCCCCGATATTGCCCCCTGCAATTTTTTGATGAAGTCGCATCACAAGAGATCTCATCATGGCGGTGTAAAGGAAGTCAAAGAAGCTGTAACCGTGGTGCTGAACGGGTTAAATGCGGAGGATTACCAAGGGTGCTTTCAATCGTGGGAGCAACGTTGGAATTGTTGTGTAGAGTTAAAGGCAGACTATTGTGAAAGTCGATAATAAAATTTTGTTGTTTTTTCATTGACAAATTCCCGGAACTTAATTGCCACACCTCGTATGGACAGATATGATGACTATGAAAAATTTTCTGGGAGTCACTGTGCACTTTTTTAAAAAAATAGACTTATGTTCATTTAACTTAGATGTTGCTGAACTTTCCCAAAGTCACTCTGCAGAATATATAGTTGACATGTTACGAAATGCATTTATAACTTGGGAGATCGACACGGAGAAAATAATTGCAGTTGCAACGGATAATGGTGTAAAAATGCTTAAAGCTGTTAAATTGCTGCTTGGTCCAAATAGGCATTGCTTTGCCCGTACAACAAATTTGACAGTTGAAAATGCAATAAAAACATCGAATGTAGCGTCAATTATTAACAAAGCTGGAAACATTGTCAAATTTAAAAAAAGCACTACAGCCAGTGATGAATTACGGAAAGCGCAACTATTAAAACATATAAAAGAAAGTAACATAAATAAATTAATTCTAGATGTTAATACTAGATGGAATTCATCATTCTATATGATGGAAAAATATGATGGAAGTTTGTCGATGTCGATGTATCGATGGTTTCATTTATTTTGCCTTCCCTAAGCGCGACCAACTTTTACATTGTATTCAATGGATGAACACACACTAGCGGCGACTATATGTACAACGACCAGTACAGTAGTTCTACAAAAATTTCATCGTTCTTGTTGGATCATATTGAAACAACTGCACTAAATAATTTAAATAATAATATAATAATAAAAACTAAAAAGCGGCCAAGCGATCGTGACCAAGCTTCTGAGTTCTTGTGGAGACCTGGCCGCAGGATCTGGCTGCGAGTGCAGGGGCAAAAGATACATGGAGATCACAAAAGGTGTGTTCTCACACGAGTCAGGGAAGTGTTCGCCCAGTTAAGTTGTGAATGAATTTTCGGTGCATGTAACTCAAGAAGTAGGTGGATGAATATTTCTGACAGTTTCAAACTACAAACACCAGGAAACAACTACTGTGCGGGCTAATACCCCGACCAGCACTGAATTACACCTGGAAAGTATATAGCAAACATCTAGAGTCACTCGTCGGTTTCGAGCTTATTAGTTCTCATCACTATATCATAGGTGAGATATCTAAAGAATAATCCTAGCCGTTTTAGTCTGTCTACCAGATAGAAGAGACCATGAGTACGCGGTGTAGAACAAACTACATCTATTGGCTACTTTATGCCGGACTATGATATTTTCAGTCCGACAATGGAGTAGCGAATAGAGATGGGCAAAGATTGAATGAGTCGTTCATTTGAACGACTCCTAAAAAAGAATCGTTTGAATCGATTGTGTATTTGGCAAGCGATTCGTTCAAATGAATCGCCATGCTCTATTTCTGCGAAACCCGAAATGAATCGTGAATCGTAGCGTATCGAGCCAATATTTAAGAAGCAATTCTCGTTGAAATGAATCGTTACTTGCCATGTGAAGATTCTTCAGCCGAGAAATGAATCGTAATATGTATCGGTTCAATATTTGAGAAGCAAATCATTCAAAGGAATCGCCATTTATCACATGATAAAAATTATTGCATTTTTAATTATTTCGCGCATCTCTCGTATTTATAATTTACAACAAATATTTGCTTAAAATGAATCGTAGTTAAAAGATGGAATACGAGTTTGTTTATCTGATTTTTTACGCATTTCTCAATATTTAGTAGTAAAATAATTATTATTAAGTAAGGATAGAATTTTATACTTTACAGAACGTTCCATTTAAATGTAGATATTAAGTTTTACGTAGAGTTAGATATAAAATTAGCAATTTAATATTTTACATAGGTATAACTATTATACACTTACATTATGTGAAATATGAAAACCAGTGAATAAATACAGATATTGCATGCTTGATTAAGTTCTCGTCACCGATTTAAATTTTTAGTTTTCAAACAATTGTATTATTATAATTAAAGGGTGGAAAAGCTAGAGAGTTTAAGTGCCAAAAATCAAGATTTGATCTTCTCTGCGTTAAACAGACCTACTTACTGATATCAGTGTCCCATAAGAGACCAAAGTCCATACTCCTATGTAAATCGTCAATACATACGTATAAAATTGACAAGGGGCCTATCTCCAGGCAGGCAGGTCCAACTTGTGGACCTAAGTGCCAACGACGCAAAACAGTATTAATACAAAAACAGTAATAATACAAAACAGTATTAATACAAAACAGTATTAATACATAATGTATTTTTTTTATGTAAAATTGTCAAGAATTAAATTTTTTAACTTTAATTGCCAATTTATTATGTGAAATGCCCAATAATTAAAATGGTACTTACGCCCTTCAATTTTAAACCTTCTTAGCACGTAGAAGCTAGGGGATCTAAGTGCAAACACTTAAAATTTGCTGCCCTGTAAAATTATATTTTTGGCACTTAGGCTCTCTAGCTTTTCCACCCTTCAATTTATATTATAATTGTTGTATTAGAGCATTAGAAATCGAGATTAAATTTCATCGTTCAAATGAACGAATCTTAAGAGTCGATTCATTTTAACAAATTGAATCTGTGATTCGATTCATAAAAAAGAATCGAGTTACCCACCTCTAGAAGCGAATGGCAGATAAACAGCCTTAAAGTATTTTTAAAATAAATAGTGAAATATTGAATTTAATTTTTTTGAAACTAAAGCAACTTGTTATTATAATAGTATGAATTAATCAATGACTGTTGCTATTTTATTTAATAGTGAATTGAATAGTAATAATGATGTGAAACTTCATATGAGAAAATTATCAGCTATTTATGAATATTATTCAATTGTTGAAAGTTTACCTAGGTACACAAGTATACTGTTGTATAGAGGGCAATGCCATAGACTCCTTCTCCGGCTCTCTTATCTTAATCAGAACTTTTCCGATATGCTTGCCAGTGGTCATAAACCTAAAGGCTTTTTCAATATCATTATAATTAAATACGGTCCTATTTATTGGTTGAACAGCTCCGTTTTTCAATAACTCTGACAACATGTTCATAATGTGTGCTTTTACACTTGGACCTTCTTCGAATAGCTGATCCAACATAACTCCATGAAAACTTGCCTCCTTTTGGAACAAAAGCATATTGAGTTCATTGTTATTCGCCATATCGTATTTTCCTATTTCTACCAATCTACCCCCTTTGGCGAGACATCTGATAGATGCTATGAGCTTGTCTTCAGCCAGAGAATTCAGGACAACGTCCACTCCCCTGCCATTTGTTTCTCGATATATCATCTGCTCGAACGATACGTCGCGCGAATTGCCAATTTGACGATCTGGAATTAATTTAAGGTCTTGTTATTCGATTAAATCATTACGAGCGCAATTACCTTCAAGAACAGGGAAAGTTTTTTTGAGAAATTCTCTCTTTTCTTGAGTACCAACCGTGATGAATACTTTGCATCCATAATACAATGAAAGACGTATGGCAGCTTGCCCGACCGCTCCCGTACCCGAATTAATTAAAATCGATTCCCCTCTTTTCAACTGTCCACGCTGAAAATAAATCATTATATATCTATATATAAATATACAGGGTGAATCAGTCATAATGTCATTAAAGGCAGAAAATCGAAAAAAAAATTTTACTCGATCTTTAAAAAAATTAACAAATCATCATACAAAAATCGGTAACGTGACGCCCGAATGTTGAAGGGAACATCGTTGCCACATCATATTAAATACATAATATCGTCTTAACACAGCGTGTTATTCAAATTTACCACCATTTAGTCGCACTTTCTGCATTTCCCGCATTGCTTTTCTCCAACATTTGGAGATCACCCCACACATTTGGAGGGGGGATGGAGAGAATACAAGCAGTAGTTTGTTTATTTCGGTCTCGTGTATTGGTCGTATATTCACAATGTCTAATTTTACAAATTTTGAACATGCGGATATGGTAGTTTCATACGGAAAATGTTTACGAAATATGAATGCCGTTGCTGTGGAATATCAAAGACGTTTCCCTAACAGACAACATTTTCCAAGTGTGCGAACCTTTCAGCAAGTACTTCAACGCCTTCCGCCTTCGCAATACGGGTTCTGTGCTGTGAAACTGCGTCAGGAACTTGCAGGACATCGGCAAAATGACTTAAATATGATAGAAGCTGTTTTCAATTTAGTTCAGGAGTAGCCTACTATTTCTGTAAGAACCATTTAAGGCGATTGGAGATATTCCAAAGCAAGGTCTCCAGAATGTTACGAGAAAACTCACTGAACCCGTTTCATTTTCAGAAAGTTCAAGCTTTGGAACCTGTTGATTTCTAGGCAGATGTACATAACTACAAACTGAATAATTAATTGTACTTACGAGTTTACTAAAAATTCATATTCAATTGTAAAACTTAGTGAAAACGTAATATCAAAACTATTAAACTGTAATAACATTCGAAAACATTTATTTATTATCTACATTTGTTTTTATTAACAAATAGATCAATATTTAAGGAAAATTCATTAATGTATCTAGATAAAAAAAGTTAGTTTTACTCCTTGTCGTTAAATAACACTACAAAAACTAGATAACTAGGTTATTGACCTAATAATACGGTAGGTCAAGATTCACTCTCGATAACTTTTATGAGCATCAGATCAGAGGCGTGCCGTTTCCGTCTTGGACGGAACATGAGGGTTTTTTATTATTTAGTATTTAAACACGAACCACTTTTCAGTTTCTCTTAATAATTTACCCATTAGGTATAGGTTTTTTATGTAATATACCTAAATGGTTTATTACTCGGTTTATTATTAGATACGTTAGAGTTTTGTTAAATATTTTTTAAACTGTAACCAAGCTAATTTCTTTGCAGTCATAACAGCCATATTTGGTCGGACAAAAATCCACTCGCTACTCGTCGGTTTAGCTTTCAGTTGCGATTTGTTGTCACGTATGGGCAGGAGTGTACGGGGATCGTTTAATTGGACCGTATTTTCTACCGGAAAAACTAAATGGACTGCGTTATTTGCAATTGTTAATAGAATTATTTGATTGCTATTATTTGATTTCATTGGACATTAACATTTTAAATTATTATTGGCTGAACTGAGCAAGGTGCGAGGAAAATATTTCAATTTGCTAACATCGCATCAGGTCGACATCGAGTTGAACTGTGAGCTGTAAACGACCAAGGCTGTGAGCGGTTAGTGACAGTCTAAAATGGGGGTTTAAATAATGATTTGAAAATATTTATTTTGGCGTAAATATGCATTTTTTTAAATCGCGTATTCGTATTATATCATTATTCCCTATCCTCTTAAAATTGATGACGATATGGCTGATTCACCTTGTATATATATATATATATATATATAATAATAAATTTAAAGTACATAAATTAATAATGAAAGGAATTATTAAACAATATCGAGGGGCTTACTATTGGCAGAGCGTATACCAGAGTACCATATGCAACTGGCACAGTGACCGCTTCTTCCAAACTCCAAGAATCAGGAACTTCCATAGAAAGGCAAACATCAGTAAGAACTAAAGTTGATAACGATCCAAAAGTAGTCATACCCATTATCCTACGTCCTCTAAATAAAAGAAAATCCATTAATATATAAGTTGGTTTTACTTTTCTTAAATTTATATTCTAATTAGCAAACTTTGTAAACTTCGTCTTTGTTTCTCTTTCAATTACTGTGTCTATCAGAAGCACTTTAATTATATTTTTCAGTATACAGAGAGACAATAGCGTCAGTGTATTGAATACTACTTTATTTATTGCTTTAATAATAATAATAATAAATGACTTTATTTAATGATAATGAACAAAAAACATATTTATAAAATCATATAAAACACACTACAAATTTTCACAAATTTACAAATACAAGTGATTATCAATTAATCATTAATCATCATTAGAAAAATTTAGTATTAAGTATTAGTAATTTTGTGTGAAACTAAGTGCACTGCTGACTAAAGCGTCAACCCACGGTAAATTACACCCACGATATTTTTTCTATTAGCGTTTGTAGAATTTTTATTATATTGTAAGAATATTTAAACTAACATAAATCTATTTTCCTATCATTCCTATTAATGTAGTTATATGTACGTACTTGATACAAAATTTATGCTAAGGAAAATGAAATCAGTCAATAATTTTTATAATTCTAATTTACTTTTGAATGTGTACGCGTAAGAATATATTGGTAAATATTGCGGAAATAATTTAACACTGGCCAGGGCTTTAGTCCGCAGAGTAGTTACTAATTTCAGGTAATGTTATTCAGATCTATATAAAAAATAGCTAAAAGAGGAATTTATATTAATCTTAACAGATTATAAACACTTTTGACATTGTCGTTTCAAAATTTAAATTTGCAAATAATTTTATTTTATATAAATTTTTTGTAGTTAGATATATGACTCAATTTAAAATAAAAGGGGACATCTGCAGAGGTAAATAAGTCATATCTTACTTATTGTGGCTTAATTGCTGTGTTCTTATATGCTTAAAAGTGAATTTGAGTTTTGAAAATTATTGAATGATTTTATTAAGCCCGGTATGTCTTTTTTGTAAGTAAATTTAGCTAGATTATTTTTTTGTTGTTGTTGATCTTTATTGAATTCATCTTTGCCTATGCCTACTTGTTGTACGACAAGTTGTACTACAGAATGGATACACAATCGCTGCCAGTGGCGGCTCGTGGAGTTAATAATAGGTGATAGCGAAATAATAAACAATCCCTCATGGCGAATTTGTCATTTTATAGTAAAAACTGTACTTCTCCAATTCATTCATCTACTTTTCAAATATAAGATCTATTCTACGATTTTTTAAAGCTGCAAACTTGTAGATGATGTGATCGTAAAAAGGTTAACCACTTCAAGCTCAATTTAACTATCCTTTTACTAAAATTTCTGCCAAATGTCTTGTATTGTTTCCGTCATTAAGTTATGCAAATAAGTTTCCATTTAGTTTGTAAATTTTGATGTATTCGTTGAACTTATATTGTTCAAGTGAAAATAGAAAATATTTTTATTCTAAAATTTCTTGTTATGTGTACTTAATCTATCTTCAAAAGCGTCATTCTTTATATAAATAATAATATTCCAAATGGCGCAATCAAAAAATGGTGTTGCCATTTTAACAAAAACAGGAAGTAATGACGTCATAAAATATGTTTGTCAGAATTTGCGCATTTAAAAAAAACTAAGGTTTTGTCCGCTACAACTAAGCAGGGTATAAAAAAGGTATTTTTTAAATATAAGTATGCTTCCACACAGCATTCCTTTTAAACTTCCGAACAAACACTTTGTTCTTTCATTTTCCTGCTTTGTCAATTTCAGTAAAAAGCATCTTCATTTTTTCAGCTAGAAAATGGTATTTCCAATACAGACGGGACCATAAATTAGAAATATTTTTGACAAACTTTAATTATAATCGAATACGTACATATGTATATAGGGTGTTTTTAAATGAGGTATCAAAATTGAGGACACAGTCGCATAATAAAAAAGATACAGAGTATTAAAATTAAAATTTTATTTTCGATATTTGTAAATAACTTCTTAAGAAATTCAAATATTTACATAAAATTTGTAAATCGGGGGTTTTTGCGGGAGAAATTCATACTTGTTTGTAATTTTGTTGCCACTAGTAGAGGGCGTCATTTATGGCACACCATGTTTCACCGAGTAAGATAGATAAATTTAAAACCTGATCTGTTACAAGGTAATAAATTTGAAACCTGACCTGTTAGAAGGTACTAAGTTCAGAATTTAACCTTTTAGAAAGTAATAAATTTTTAGCCTGGCCTGTTAGAAGGCGACAAAAAACGCATATAATAAAGTACGTGCACGTGTGAGCGTATAATAAATGTGAATATGTGTGTTTACTTAATCTCCTTTTTTTTCACAATTCATTATTTTCAATTTATAATGTGGTGTTATTATTATTATTATTGATATTATGCTGAACCAAATTTGCCCCTTTGTTTTTCTTTACAGGAAGAACTCGAATCCGCGACACCAGCAGTAGGACATCCTGGCAGATCTCATAAGGAGTCAAGCGAGGACACCCTGTGATTAGGATGGCTGAGTGTTGAAGAAGAGCTAATTGCGTTGTCATAAAATACGTTATTCTAAATCTGTTTAAGGCTAACGGTGAAACACGTGATCAAGTTTTGTTAAAACCAGATATATCGCTATAAGACTATGTTGACGTGTTGTGGCAAAACGCTGAAATATGTGTTGCCTAGAGGCTAATGCATTTGGGATGGAGACAAAACGAAAGATACACTGAAATAAAGGTATCACAACTCTATTAGTGGAGTAAAATCGGTTCTCAATTATGCCGTTTTTTTTAATAAAGATATAACTAAATTAAACATTTACCATCTTTTAGAGGGACAATTTCGACATCTGAAATGGACTTTTACAACTTTTTTCAGTAGGGTCTAACTTTATAAATTCAAATTGTCGGTGCTTCGGACGTTATTTGTCAATTATGTTTTACGAAACATATATCACGTTTGCAAATCAACGATTCAAGTTATGTTCATAATTTTTTCACAACATGTATAAAAAACTACAGCGCTTCTAATAGTACATACCAATTTTTAATAACTTAAAGCCTTTTCGAAAAAAATTGTTCCAAAGTCAATGCCAGTAAATTTGTGCATTAAAAACTTTACTATGCGGAGAGCTACATTAATTATTGAAAATAGAACTATAGTTATATGGAGACAAATGTAGTCGATAGTATGAAAAATTTTTTTAAAAAAAGTTTACTTCGCTACGTGTTATGGTTTTCAAGAAATTGAACTTTACATATGCTCGTGTTTCGTGTGTAAGCTAAGTTTACTTGCGGTGCAGTATACGTTTTCAGAATAGGACAATGCATTCATTCGGAAAGTTAGAAATATCTATATTTTCCATAATTTTTATGTCGAATAAAATTAAATTTTAGTTTTTTTTGCTCGTATTTTTTTAATAAAGAAAACTTATCGTAGATCATAGAAAATACATAAGAGATATTAACATAAATGTATATTTATTTATGTCCAAAATGTAAAATATAAAGACTATGTATGGATTATTGAAGAGAAATATGAGAAATTAAAGTGTAAATAGGCCAATTAGATTGGATCAAATATTGAAAACATATCCACTAATTGCGATGCTTATTTTTTTGTTTGTTCCTTTAATAATAAAATATAAATACTTTCACTTGACATAGGGCTCAACTTAAATCAGAAAATATGGAATAAAGAGATAATTTCATTTGTAGAATAAAATGCTTTTGACACATTTTTTCTTTCTATGTGTATTTCTACTAAGTTTGGGTTTGCAACAAATAGTATATTATTATTTACCGAAGTGCTGAGAAGCAAACCATCGATGCCATGTAAAAAAATACTATGCGACAAAAATAAAATTAGATAAACAAAACCATATTTCAATAACATTTTTATATATTCCATAAATCTCAACTACCCATTTGCATTCCCCATTTTTTTAATATTTATTAAAAATATTAATTATATTTTAATGAATACGTCTATTTAGCAATGTCTTAGCTGGTGTCTATTATTCAGTAGGCAGACACAGAATATTATATTAAAAATAATCTATATTTCTGTATTTGAAAAACATTATATTTTTTCAAGTAACAAATTCGTAATTATAATAAAGCTATTAAACTACAATACGTAATCATTTCTCTTAAGTCTTTTATAAAATCTGTCCTTATTTTAGTTTTTCGGTTTTCGTTCGGTAACTATATATATATAGTAAAATATGTTATTCTATTTTTTATATACTACAAATATTATTTTACATCGAGTGAAAAATTTTAAATAAAAAAAATTTACATTACTCAACATTTTAAAAAACAGCATTGATGTAAAATAATATTTGTAGTCTATTAAAAAAAAGCCGCCTATTTTTATCATTTTCCGTTGAGCAGTGATTGAGCGAAAACGTGGCGAAAACTATATTCCGTATGATAGAACATTTACCGTTAGCCTGAATCACTTCTCTCAGTGTTGGACATTTAGAATCTAATGTGATCGTCTCTTTTATCAATGCCACCGCAAGGGGGCAGCATTTTATTGCTAAGAAATATTTTTTTAGTTTTCGCTCAGTAGCTCCTCAGGGGATAAAGATAAAAATATGCGGTTTTTTTTAATAGACTATAAATATTAATTTACAGCGACACTGTGTTTTGAAATTTCGGAAAAGAGCAAAATTCATTTAAAAAAAATAATTTTACAGTTTTTCAAAATTTCAAAACACAGCGTCGATGTTAAATAATATTTGTAGTCTATTAAAAAAAACCGCATATTTTTATCTTTATCCCTTGAGGAGTTATTGAGCGAAAACTTTATATCGTCTCATAGAGCGCTCACCGTAAGCCTTAATCCACAAAATATATAACGGACTATTGTGTAACGCGACAGATTTCTTTTGTGTTGTTTAAATAGAGAATCATTTTGAAAATAAACTTCGTTGGGTACAAAAGTGTTTTATTTAATCACACCATATTATTTCTATTTAATGAATATTATTGCACAACATGTTTAATCACATACGTCACGCGTACGCACTATGCAATCTGTAGTATGCCAAATGTACAAATTTGTAGTCGGCCAAACTTCCATACGACAATGTCACAGACTATTATCGTTTCGACTATCATTTCGACGGTCGAATCGACCTGGATTTTACAACTTGTCGCACAATAAGTTACATGGTGTGTGGGACTTAAAAATCATTTTTTCTCTGTTTATTCTGACAATGGTAAAAATATTCAATTAAATACCTGCTATCTCTTCCAGAAAATTCGAATCCCAAAACGCATTCCTGTTTTAGCCTATCTTGAGTTATAGCGTCTATATTAAGTTTCCCACTAGCTAACATAACGTCTCTGAAATTTAGCGCACAATAGTACACCTAAAAATAACAATTATTATTGATGGTTTTGATTCAGTTTTACTAAAATCTTCTAACATATACTAATTTATTTTCAGGTGGCACCAACATCTGATGGCAGAAAGACCCTTCGAACCATTTAAGTCTTGATAAATCACCGACTATCGTCTGGTTCACAAAACAATGCTCTTTCTCTACAGAATATTGTTTTTTCACCAGCAAATGTCTATAAGTTCCCCATTGTTTGTTCTTATATACATTAACGGTCATATTTTTTTTCAGTTGGTTGGCACATATGGAGTTCCTTGGTTGAAATTCAGTTACTTCATCCATTAAAAAGACGCACCTGACATGCCTGCTGTCTGGTTCCCTTCTCAGACAATTAACTAGGCCTAATATGCCACTGGTGGGTTCTTTTTCGGCGTACAGTACCACGTCGCATTTGTTTTTAAGAGTTTGTTGAAGTTTGAGTATCCAAGAGAAGTCGTCAGAGGAGGTTACTTTTATATAACTTGATTCCTTCACGTTGACCTTCTTCTGAAGCAGTAATAAGGTTTCTGTTGGCGTTCTGTGTACTGTTAGAACTGTAATTTCGGAACTCAGTAGTGGAGAGTTTTCGTAATCAAGGTTTTCGCGGGATATAATAAACCCGTTTTCTTTTAAAGCCATAAAAGCTTCATTTAAAATCTAAAACAAATTGAAATATTCAGCCCAAGTATGTATCCCATTTTGGTCATAATAGCATTTATGTTATTTCAAGGTTTCTCCATGTATAACTGTTAAGAAATAACGGGGATGATATTTCTTATACGCTATGTAGAATTAGGTGTCGCTATATTTTAACATAAATATGTGTTATTTGAATTGTGAAAATGGACGGCTTATTAAATTTACATTGAATTCGTGGTTTTATAATTGCACGGCAAAGGTAATATTTAAATCCAACGATGAAGGATAAAAGATTTAAGTAATCTAGTTGATTTGCCTGATGAGAGACTAAAAAAATAGTTATTTAGTAAAAGCAATACGGGAATTTATCAACGAATTAAAGCTAATTTTGGCAGTTCCTCAGAGACAAAAAGTATTCTGGCAGGGCTAAACGTGAAATTACTGCTAATTTTATTTTTTGATAGGTGAATTGGTTCTAGCATTTGCATTTTTTTTTATTAACATAAGTTACCAGACATGTATTCGTGATAATTTTAAGACTGTAAACATTGTAAATCAGTTAGTAACTGTATTAGATCGATAGATAGAGAGATAGATATATATGTTTATTTAGTTCTAATGCATGTAACATACATAATGCCAAAAAAAGAACGTTGAACAGGTCAAACAGTTCTAAAAGAACAATAAAAATAATTCCTAAGTAGCTAATAGCAAAGGATTTTTAAAAGGACATACTAAAATTGAAGTTAAACTTAAAACTAAGCCTACCTAAAGTATAAAAAACGCAAATACCTAAAATATCTTACACATCTACAATATAAAACAATAAAATACATTTAACAGACAATACGTTTTTAAAAATAATTGGATAGATTGTCAATTGAAACATTCGTCTGCAGTATAATAAAATTTTTGTATTGAAAATGATTTAAATTTCTTTTTAAGTATTTCGATAGGTCGTGGTATTAAATAATTTGTTAAGGAATTGTTAGTGAATGAGGTATATTTTTCTGGATATATGTAAATTGAGTGAATTTGTCGTTAATATATCTTCTTTCTTGTAGAGTAAGAATGTTGTTTCTGGTAATCATCGAACAAGGATTTATTGTCAGCTACAAAAATGCACACGTCATAAATATACAAACTTGTTAAAGTAAGAATACTCTTAGAAATGAAAACATTCTTGCAAGATTATCTTTCCGTCATATTCAAAATATTCCTAAGATATCTCTTTTGCAAAACAAATAGGTATTCGCTTTGCATTAGAGGAAATGCCCCAAAAAATTATACCATATTGTCACCGAATTTGCCCCGCTCGCACCCAATTCGCTGACTGTGATATCGCGAAACGCTAGATTGCCCCGATCACCCCTACGCGATGCTGGTAAATAAACAAAATAATGCCGTGTATCGAGGAGCAACTGGAAAAATTGAGAATCGACGAGAATCGTTCGAGACATGGATCTAGAGATGCTAGAAAATACCTGGAATATTCGTTTGGTCTATAAAAGGAGAATAAACGGCTGAGTTAGTCAGTCTTGAATTGAAGTGTTTAGTTGGAAATTTCGGAGAGATCAATGAGAATTAAGAGCGATTTAGATAGTGATTAATTAAATGTGTGTAGTTGAGTTGTAATTAGTATTCGGTACTGTACAGAGTAGTTAATAAAGATAAGTGATTAATTAACTGTTTGTTTTTTTCTGGTAAAAGAAAAAAGTCGGGTTAGGAAACCCGTGACAATATTTTATTCTGAATTGTATATAGGCATAATTATCCGTAAAAGCTGCTTGAGATAATATTTTTAAAGCATAGCAATGTTGAGCCTGAATATCAATTCTAATTCCCAAAAATAATAGATTATTTACTAATATCGGTTCATTATCTGTATTTATAAATGGTAGTTCGTGATTATTTCATCTAGAAAACATCATCATCTGCGTTTTATCTTTATTCAACTGTAAAGGTACGTTTAGATCTGACATTAATTGCTCGATATTTATGTCGGATGGAAATTGTACCTAATGTAAACAGTGCAGAATTTCTGTCAAGCGTCTGCGATATGTATCGACACATCTACACTATTAGATGTAAACGCCTATTCGGAATCGCCTGACAGAAATTACTGTAGCTGACTAATCGTCTACTTTTGTGGTAGTGGCGGCAGCAAATTATTAGTATAGAGTGATAAAAAATAATGGATAAAAGGCGATATTGATGAATAGATTAATTTATATCACAGTAAACCTTAACTATATGACTATTTTACAAATAAGCCTTTCAAACTAAGCTGAATCTCAAATCCATACTGAACGATTTTTCATTCTCTGTCGGACAGAAATTGCATTTAATCTAAACAGCGCAAACATTTCTGTCAGTTATATGTATCGACACACCTATGCGATTAGATGTAAAAACATATTATTTTCATATTCGCACTCGCCTGACAGAAATTGCTCTAGTTGACTAGTCGTCTACTTTTTTGATAGTGTCGGCAGCAATTCAAAAAGAATGATAAATAAGAGTCGGTAAAAAGCGATATTGATGGACCGATTAATTTATACCGCGAACCTGAACTCTGGGATGTTAAAAGAAAATCAAATAAAGATAAAGTAAAGTCCAAAAGAAAAATTTTAATTTAAGAAATTTTTAGGTATAGGAATGTTTGGAAAATAAACATGGAAGGTGTGGTTTATTTCACACCTTACAACAAACCAGGAACATGGGAAATATTCCAGTAAAATATATTTTTTTAAGTTAATGTTCCTGACAAAATTCATTTGTTTATATTCAATAGTTTGTGAGAAAATGTTTCTGGGGATAAAAAACTATAAATCTGAAAATTAAATCTGATTTAGTACCGTTCAAATTCAATATTATGCTCAACTTAAATTATAGATATAGATATTTAAAACGAAAAAATATTTGTTGGATTATCCCGAAGAATAAATTTTTACGGAGCTGTATACGAATGAAAACATTATGTACAGTTTTTGCTAAAAAATTCACACATAAGGGTTTGAGGGGTCCTGATTAGCACCACTTATTCAAAAAATATCTCTGAGCGTTTATATTGAATTTCGCAGGTGTAAAAAAATAGCATGTCTTTGGTCGCCATCTTAAAATCCGTAATAGAATCAAAAGAAGCGACTTTCGATGCCACTTAAAACAAACAAATATTTGTTAAAAATATCTCGAACAAAACCATTTTTACAGATTTATTCACGAATAAAACTAAGATCGTGTAAAAGAAAACACTATGTATAGTTTTTATTCAAATTTCACATACTACATTCTGAGGGGTCCACCTAATTAACAACTTAAAAAATTTTAAATAAAAAAATTGCTAAACGTTTTTATTGAAATTCAAAGGTATAAAAAAATGATAGCAGACCTTGCATGGCCATCTTAAAAACCATGGTAGGATCAGAAGAAGCGGATTTTGAAAACATTTAAAACAAAAAAAAATATTTGTTAGATTATCTTGAAGAACAAAGTTTGTAAGGATTTGTACACAAATAAAACTAGACATGTATATACAGGATGTATCACAACAAGTGTGCATTAGACGTATTTAGGAAATCGTAAATGATATAAATCTGAAATTTCTTTTTTAGAGGATTTTTTTCCTTTCAACACTGCTGAATTGACGCAAAATATTTACATTATACGTCAACTCGCTTATTTTGAATGGAATAGGTATTTTTTATTTAATTTTCAGATTCTACATGTAATTCACTCACAAAATGATTACTTTTTAAGTCGTTAATTACCTGGGAGACTGAATAATTCAGTTATAATGAAAAAAAAACCATTTAAGGAAACGAAATAATTAAAAAACTATTGAGCTTGGACATATCGTCGCTGTTATTACAAAGAGTCCTATCTCATTTTTTACCATTTTTCAGGAGAGCGATTTAAAGAAAACTGTGGTGATCATTTTGGCTGTATCACTAACACTTATGTCTTATTTCAATTTATTTTTTCGCAATAACGTAGATAAATCAATGTAGAATGATGAGGCATATAACATTTCTAAAAAATTATAGGTGTTTTGTTTTAATAAAATATTAGTTAAGATAGGCCCTTTCGTAAAAATAATAACAAGTTCTGGTTTGTACATGAAACCAAATAGGCCCCTCTATTATTAATAAAAAAATTGTGTTTTTCAATGAAAAGGTAGGAAATTTTTTTTAACTTTTAGTATTTTTATTTTTATTTAAGGAAAACATACAAATAATATTATATACTAAAAAAATAAAACGTATCTTAAAATCTACGTATTAGGTAATGCTTAAAAACTAAAGAATACCAGTCTGAGTACCATTTTAACTAAAAAAAAATAACAAAAGAGAAAAAAGAAAATTCTGAATGTTTAACAGTTTTAAACCTAAACTAAAACGGTACTCTGACAGTGAGTTAACATGAATGCTAACTTAAAAGTCATTACTATGATTATGTGTGCGGCAAAGAACGGTAAAATAAAACATCGTCAGGACATCTAACGACAGGCTTGTCAGCAATACATAGTGCCATTAAATCATTGTAATTTAACAAAGGTATTGGCTTGGGTTCCTTGTTTAACTTTGAAAGAGTTATAATGCCAATAACTTTTCTCTTTATGGTGATTGCTCGATATTGAGTTTCCAGATGACTGGTTTTGAAAAACAACTGATTCATAATCAGTCACAATCAGTCGCACCCTGTTAGTGCAGGATTGCAAGATTTAATTTATAGTTCTTTTGGTTACGTTATCAAAATTTCCAAATACCTAAATTTTAAGAAAACAGCTACAGGAATATCTAATCATTTATCTTTTGGCGTAACAAATTTCATTTTTTTTTGTTTTTAATTTAGTTATTAATCATTGGATTGCCTTTGTCAAATAAAATCATAATAATTAATAGGTAATGTACTGGGCCTCTGTGAAAATTACTTTCCAACTTTTGCAAAAATATTATAACATAAGGCATACATTGAGATTCGCCCAGCCAGACGCGCTTTAAACATATGGCATAGGGGCCAATGTCAACTTTGGCCTTTACGTAAAAATATTTTTAAAGCTAATCTAAGATAGGCCTGATTCTTATAATTCCATAAAATATAAACGGTGTAATATTAAGATATGCCAGTTTGTCATAACATAAATAAGGTCTACCCATGCCTAAATATGGGCATAACTCATTTTTGCCAAATATCGAGTTAAGCCCCTTCGTAATAACAGCGACTGGTATATTTAATAAAGTTGATTTAAAATTGCACGTAGAATCTGAAAATGAAATAAAAATACTATTTTTCGTTTAAAATTAACGAATTGACGTCTACTTCCGGTACTACCGCCACGTTACTGTAAATATTATATTTCAACTTAGCAGTATTGAAAACTCCTAGAAACGAAAATTCAGATTTCTATCGTTTCCTAAATACGTCTAATCCACGCTTATTGTGAGATACCCTGTATATATCTATATTATCAGTGTTTTTAACTGGGTATAGGTAGATATACAGCTAATCTTTTTCTGCTACGCTAATAGTTTTTCTGAATTTGGTGTCTTCCTTATTTATTTTACAAACAAACTTTTCAAATTGAGTTGGTGTCATCCTCAAATAATTTGAGAATTGTTGCGGATTCTCGCCACTTAGTTTTGAGATTAACTAATTTATAGACACCTAATTCATCACGTTTTAAAATTCATTCCCCAAACCACACTGAACGTTTTTTCTTTTCTTAAGTAACATATCCAGGGCAATCATATGGGTAGCATTTTTTTGTTTCGATACTCATCGTGACACGACTGAACTTTGTCTTTGTTTTTGTCATACACATCAATTCATAGTAGTATTACAATTAAGTATATTTACTTAATACATATGTATAAACGGTTCGTACACATATAGCGACGAGAAGTGTCATACACATCTCCATGATATAAATATATAGTAACTTCTGTCTGTAATGTAAACAGTCACTAGCGATATATATATATATATATATATATATATATATATATATATATATATATATATATATATATATATATATATATATATGATGTTTGACACATATATAGGGACACAAGTGTTAGATGTAAACGTACTCTAAGTCCAATGTAGCAAAATAATGTTGCACCGTTTTTATAGTGTTATTTATAGTACTTTGAATGGTATTAGGATATGGTGAATCAAATATTATTGTACTATCGTCAGCATACTGTACTACATACTCACTAGTTCTTTACGGTAAATCATTGGTATAGATAATGTATAGCAAGGGTCCTAATATTGATCCTTGAGTTACATCTTTTTGTATTAGCATCTTTTCTGATTTTATTAATTTTCCCGACTCATCTACCTCTGCGACGCATTGCATGCGATTGTGAAGATATGATTACAAAGGAAAACTAAGCTGTTACCGAACATTTGTTAGAGAGATAGGTGTATGATGTTTCCACAAACTCAGCAATCAGGGACCAGATAAAAATTTAGTAAATTGTATCAACAACAGTTTAGTTTAAATAGCTTTATACTTTTATCATAAATTACCATGCACACATGCCTGTTACCTGCATAATGGCATTCAAAGAACTTGCAGAAAACAGCTACCGAATTTTTTTTAAATTTATCATCAGGCAAATCAAATGGATTAATTAAATTTTTTATATTTCTTCGTTGGATGTTTTGATTTAAATTATATTATTACTTTTGAGGTGCATATATAAAACTGCGAATTAAATGTAAATTTAATAAAGCCCGTGCATTTTCACAATTCAAATAACACATACGTTAAACTATAGCGACATCTTTACTTGTGTTTTAGAAACTGCTAAAATTCTGCATAACGTGTTAGAAATAACATCACCGTTAGTTCTTAAGTTACAGGGAGGTACATACTACAACAATTTAAGGTGATGAAATATAACATTTAACCTTGTAATAACGTAAATGTTATTATGACTAAAATGGGATACATACTTGGGCTGATTGTCTCAGTACAAGTACTAGGTGTCCCGTTAAAGGTGGTGAATGGTTGTATCTCGGAAATTAATTGTTCTATAGCTTTCGAAAAAATATATTCATAACAAAAGTGGCTTTTCGAAGACGATACAAATGTTTTGCATTTTAAAATTTTACTACTAGGTGATGTCTTATTGAATCTATAATATCAGTAAAGAAGGTAATTATTTGTAATGGTTTTATAGCTATTTATGTTATAAAATCATGTTTCATAACGTATTACATACAAGATTTTTTCTAATTTTGACGAAAAATGGGAAATTCAAGTTTTTAATTTTGATCATTTACAAGTATAATTTAAATAACAATTATGTAGTAGATCAGTGTCAGTTTAAATTTTCTTGTCATTTGGCTTGACATTTAATAGACGCTGATCTATTCTGTAATGCTGATCGTTACCATTTATTAGGAAAAATGTGTAATTTACATTCAGATTCTGATGATAAACTGAGTAATTACGAAGAAGCGACAAGAAATGCCGTATGTTCACTGATTCCTGAAATACCTAAAGTGTTATATGACTTGGCTTAACTTTAGCAAATTTGTTAATTAAAAAAAAAAATAAGGATGTATAGTCTAAAGTGGAAGCCAATTCAGACACTTACTAGTTTTATGTCAATCAAAGTCGTCTTCAGAGAAAGACGTAGTGTTGCTGGCAACATCCCCACCATCAGTTTAATTTCTATGACGCTGAAATTTCATAAAGTCGGTTTTGGTTTTCATGATTATATTATGTACAACAGTTGCTCTGCTGGACGGTTGAATTTGGAAATTTCGAACTGAACCTGATTTCACCAGCAAAAAGAAGGGAACATGATTCATTCCAATGGCTGCAAATCACGTGACTTCGTGTTGCTGGCAAACTACGTTATTCTCTGAAGATGGCTTAATATAGGACGTTGTGAAGTGAAATATAATTTTAATAGAATCCCGAAATACAGCCAGTCGCAGTCCGAGGCATCCGTTATAATGTTAGAGAATAAATTAGAAATGTGTAAATAATATGTATGATAGTTTTATACATACATTTTGCCTTTTTAAAACATTTGATGCAATTATAAGTAAACAGTCCGTTTCTTTATTCAATTTTTTGTTTTCAACTTCTACATCGACATCCAGTGGTGTTTCGCTTAATATTTTAACGAACGAATGTACTAATGGCTGGTCCTTTAATATCATCTCGACCATGGGTATTAAAGGTTGAACATCTTTCGGAGTAAATTGGTCTATAAGTTCCACAGCCTTAACTTGATAGGTCAAGGCATTTTCCAAGATGATTTGAATGTTAACTCTTACTGACTCATGTAAATCTAGTTCTGTGTTATTTGCCACGAATTCATATTTCTCTAGAATAGGCACAGCCAAATCTTTTCTTCTTGGAATAGACTTGGCAAGTATACTAGACATAGTTGTTTTTCCTGAGCTAAAATTACATCAGATAAATAAGTGCACCTTATGTATTTTTAAGTAAATATATATATAATTTACACTTCTTTTATGTTTGAAAACAATAATCTTTAATTATAACCTATACCCAAATGTCAAAAATATAGAGAGTGACTAATGTTGTAAACCCGCTCACGTCAACACAAAGAAATATACATGCGTCCCAAGAACGATAAACTAGTACCGTTCTTGCATGCAGCCTCTATATTTTTGGTATAAAATCGTGTGCCGCATATCTCTGAGAGCATACCCGATTACACAGCATCTGCTGCAGCAAATACGCATGCGCCAGATCGAAGAAGTTAGCCTTCTATTAGTTGTGAATTGACGGATCCACCTGTTCCATTTCCAGCTCCATCATGGATGGGTATATCTTTCAGACAGGCAAAATTTTGAGTATATCTTTACGCTAATTTAATTATGCTCTACAGCATTTCTATGAATGATATGGCAAAGAAATTATTTAAAATAAATATTTGAAGGTAAGAATCTGGAACGAAGAATATATCACTCGTTTCGAGGACCGTTCGGTACCCAGGTAAATTTTATGCGGCACGCCGATAAAAACTAGAATCTTCATTTTCTTTAAAATAACAGATAATTGTATTTTTCTAAAGCATAATCAAGTTTTCTCGGATTTTTAAAGGGAAATTTGACATGCCAAGTTTAACATATATATTAAGTAAAAATCGTCTTTTTGCAGATGCCAGATTTGGAAGAAATTACTGGAAGTAACAGATACGCAAGTACTACTCCTTCAATGCTATGAAAAGATTTGTTTGCAGCAAACATTTTTCAAATGAAAGTTTTACGACTGTGCAAAAGCATCATCTTAATCAAAATATGATACCAACATTGTTTCTGAATAAGCCAACAAGATGTTTTTTGTACTGGTATTTATTAACAGGTGAAACTTGCTATAATTTTATAAGTAGGTACCTCCCTAATTGTTTAATGTAAATTTTAGATTCAGGCAATTTTTGGGTGAAACAAAGTTCTGATAACAATAATACTAAAACTATGTTAGCGCCAAAATTTCAAGATGTTGAAGTGCAAACTGATGCACAGATTCTAAGTGATATACAGAGTTAACTATGACTAAGTACAAAAATTTTAACCACGTGCTCATGGAGCCCTAAAAGACAATAAAAAAGATATTCCAGAATTTTAGCTCGATATTTAAAAAATGGGGCAAAACCCTTTTTTCCTACGGAAAATCGGCGCCTATGATGAGTATAGACTGAGATGGCTTATGACTTAGATACATAGTTGGCATTACATCTGTCAACAACTACCATGCGGTCGTTTGCAGTATTTCTAACTGCAGAAACGACAAAAATTAACATTCTTATTAGTAATAATACCTGATAGGTAGGTAACAGTTAATCCAGTTAGCTCCAGTATTTTGCATTCGTTTTTCATTATTTGGTTACAAACTGGTAAAACTACATTTTCACTCACTACCGATAAACACACTTCCCGTAGGTACAGTTGTTAGATACCATGCCTATGTATTATAACAAAATCGAAGAAAGGGGTGGTAGGTAGGTTCTAATAGATAACAGAAAACGTTTAACACCCGCGGCAGTCTTGTCCCATAATCTAGAAAAACAAACCGGCGAACTATATTGTGGGAAAATATCTGTACCCGACACATATTCCTTTATTTATTAACTATAAAACGTTTTAAATTAAAATAAGGCACTAAAAACTGAAGAAGAACACAAAACTACAACGTAAACACAGGAATTAAATTATAACACTGGACCGACTGCCGACTGTGGCCGACTGTTGCATGATGGTAGCTTGCTGGTTGCATACTCTGATTCTCGCATTGGCGGCGTTAAATAAGGATTTAATATAATATAAAAAAATTTTTCGCTTTATAAATAAGTTTGGAAATTTTTTGAAAGGAAATTCTGTTAATTCTTATTTTTTTCTATCCCCTCTTAAAATATTTGTACTTAGTCATAGTTAATCCTGTATAATAACATTGGTATGTACAGTAACATTTCTAAATAAATTTAAATAATTTGTTGCAAATTAATTAATATAAATTAAAATATTTAAAAATAACCTAGACATACTTGGGTTTTCATTTGAGTAATTTTTTTACTGGTATATATAGTTCTTGAAATTAAATTACAAAATATAATGCATGTTCACTTCTACACGAAAGTCATTAAGAGACCAAAAAAAAAACTATATTACAGCATTTGTCACTTATAAACAATATAGAATATATTATTATTTTTTGTTTTAGTTTTAAAATAATGTATATTGTAAAATAATGACGGATATTTTAAAATATTTAAATAATAATTTTACTGCAAATTTTCGTTATAGCTACTTTATTTTTTATACAGTAGAGTACGTGTATATTTTATTTTAAAATTTACAAATCAATAGACGGCTTTCATTTTTTTATGCCCTTATATCGATATGATATAGACCATAATTGATAATACAATTACAATACAATAATAAAATTTATTATCTAACGCCTCGAAATTGGCAAAAACTGTTATATCACTGTTTCTACTAAAAATAATGGATGTTATGTAATGCAATTATTTTTGTATATTTTTTATATCTGATCGCGTTCAAATTTAGTACACTTATAACATTTTACTTCTCGCACGCTTCGCCCGTTGCCTTTGCCTAGAAGCTAGCGATGAGTCACCCTCTAGATTTTTGACGGTTGGGTAAAGTGTTGATAGAATACTGTTAATACAAAATTATATTTTATTACGTGTATAATTTTAAGGCATACTGTTGGACTCAAATAAAACAAATCAGATGGAATGATGACTTTAAGAAGTAAATTATTTTTTTAATAT
The DNA here is from genome assembly GCA_037114965.1 of Monochamus alternatus. NCBI lineage: Eukaryota > Metazoa > Arthropoda > Insecta > Coleoptera > Cerambycidae > Monochamus > Monochamus alternatus. The sequence goes on from CM073426.1 coordinate 116,013,486, forward strand.
GATTCATTTGGCTAGTTCCTGACAAAGCAAAGTTTATAAATTAAAATAAAAATGACTGATTTAAATTGAATTACTTACCTAATAACTCCAGTAACTTTGTCGTAATATACCGGAACAACACGAGTTTTATCATTTGATGCAAAATCATGTTCAATTGCATTGATGTGTTCTTTGGCTGATATGGTCAACTTCGAAATATATATTGGCACGTACAGCAATCTGCTGTCTAACTGCAAAATCATCAGCTGCATCATATTGTCCAGGAATGTAACCCAGTTGTCCTCCCATATTATCATAGCTTTGGATGCATCCACACTGATCTCTTGAATCCCCTGGAATGCTCCTCTGAATACGAATAAGTGCATCATTAGAATATATTGACACCAAATAATAATTGAGATTAAGTTACAAGTTGCAGAAAGTATGAAATAACGTATTTACATTGAAAGTAAAAAAAAATCTTGAATCGAAACATTCATGCCAAATTTTAACACTAGATTTTACGTTTAGAAATAATAAAGGAATCTAATAAAAATAGGACCGAAAATGTTTCCAGCATATACTAACTGGTAGTTATATCCCCTTAACAGTAACTCCTTGTATACATCTTTAGACTTCAGTGGAAGATCAGAACTGTTCCATGTTCTTAAAGCATCTTTCTTAATGGTTGGCATCGTATAATGGTCTCTTTTGCCATCTAACATGGACACTCTCCCTTTAGCAACTAATTCATCGCCTTCAGTAATTTCGAAATTGCCAGTACCGAAGTTAATAGCTACTTCTAGAAAGAGGCCACTTTTCTTAGGGACTGTTGTAGCCCGCAAAAATTTGCAGTTTTCGAACATTATCTGCATATCGTTAACAGACATTCCATGGACAATTGCAAAAGTATTCCAGACGATGTATAAGTATCCTGTGGCAGGAAATAGATTTCTTCCTGAAATATATAATTTACAGTTAAAAGATTATATAGTCTTCTATTTTTTCCGCTCCATGTAGATTGGTTTGTGACAAATTTCTAAACAAGGTCTATGCATAAACTTAAGAAATTTGTCGAAAACAGTCCTAACAAGTGCGAAAAGTGGTACCTACTTTTCCGTACGCGACTGCCGTTGGTGAAGCAGTCGACTGCGGAAATAGTTATTTTCCTAACAAATGCGAAAAGTGACACTTTCCGCATGAGTTGAAATGGAAAGTTTAATAATGTTCTTAAATCTGCATTAACATAAACGGAAACAAAAGTAACGTAACAAGAGCGATTGTAAATACATTGGAATAAGAGAAGTATTATCTTCTTCTTTATTATTAATGTCATTAATTGTAAACGTAGTTAGACGCGTCATGTAAGTTAATTGCGGTAGTCAGCATGTGGGTTGAGGTTGCTTCGTTAGAGCAAGCTGCTTTTTGGAAGAAGATTGCTCATACGGGGAACAAATATTGGGAAGAAATTTCTTCAGAAACCCGCGTCAAATTGAGATTGTTGATTACTGATGGTACATCTGAACAAGATGTTAATGGCTGTTTATTGCAGATTAAACATCATATGTTCAAATGAATAATTTTGTAAGACATTCTTATTTAACTTTACAAATACTTTATATCGTTGAATATCTGCACCACAATGTATCCAGGATTTAGATACAGACATAGACATATGCATAGACATAAATGTAGACATAGACACAGACAATAGTCTCTTCAAACACATTTTTTGGACCGATGATAGTCGTTTTATAAGCAACGGTAAGCCAAATAAAAGAAACTATGATTACTGGGCCACCGAAAATCCACATTATGTTAATTCCATTTAAAATCGGGGTCATTATGGGATAAAAGTTTGCTATAACATATAAGTATATAAGACACCTACAAGAAGTTTGAACGATTTAAAGGAAAAAATTGTACATGTTTGTGAAAATCTCTCAAGAGAAATGTTATTCGAGAGAAAAGTTTAATAAATGTGATAGAAATAGAAGGCTTGCATGCCTGTCGAAAGTTTTTTTAAAGTAACCTTTTAATTTCGTCAATATTTTGTATTTATTAAAATGTTTATTGATTATTGGATTTATTAATTATTGTTTAACCTGTTTAACTCTCATTATGCCTATTTTCCTTGGTTATTAGGTCTATTGTTTCCTGGTAAAACATATTCCTACATATAAAAAAGTATTTATAATTAATTTTTAAGATGGTTTGACAACTTTTTAAGAAGTATACAGAAACAGACTTGTGACAGCAGTTTCAGGGATAGATTTTCATGCCAATGTTGATTAATTATATCCGTGGCTAATTCAAATATGATCGAATACATTTTTGTATAATGTTTGTCATCGTAACTTTTTAAGGAGTGATAGATGGAATATATATATATATATATATATATATATATATATATATATATATACATAAAATATGGCTATGTTCGTGGAAAAAAGAATTGATAATATTATTTCATTTGGTTTTGAGTTTTGAAACAAAGTGAGTGAGAAATGGGCCTTAGTTAATGCCAATTCGGTTCATGCTATCTGAACAGATTTTTACTGTCGTTTTTGGTTTGTTTGTTATGAACTCAAGACGTGAACTTTAGGACACGTTCTATATGTAGGTGAGGTTTCCGTCATGTATTTCACCTTATATCTCTATTCTCCAAAAGTTTGATATGTGCGATCTTTAAAGTCAGTTATATTTATAATTGTCATTTTTATTGATTCCAGCGGCAGGCACCAGCCAATCTAAAAATTGCAACGAGTTTAATCATCAAATACACTTCACCTGGTGCTTGATTCAGGAATTTTGTAAATTCTTCTTTATTCAAAACTTTTGCTTTTTTGGGTCTAAATTTCGTTTTGTAGGCTAGATAGGCTAAAAATTTTCCTTCATACTTTTTACAATCTTTTCTTGCCATCAGTTCGTAAACACCGCATGTGTTTAGATTTCGCACCCAATAAACCCTTCTGGTAGGAATATTGTTGTTTGACTTGGCGTTTGTTAATTGTGATGTAACTGAGAAATATCAAAATCAGACAATCATGGTTAAAAGTCTTCTTCAAAAGGGTTAACGCAAATAAAAATCGCTTTAATTTTACTAAATTTGTATAAAATAATAAAGAAAACCTATGACATATTAACTAACACAACAAATGTAATTGTAATTTAATCGAATATAATTGCTTTACGCATTAGTGAGGAAAAATGCAATTCTCAATGCGTGGAAAAATATACCTATATTAGGTAAGTCCGGGATAGATGCCCCACCTTTTTGGATAGCCGTAAATTTTGGTCAAAAATTTTCAGAATATATACATAAACTACATTTTAAAATAAGATAATATATATTCTTTAATATTTTCATACTTAAACATCTTTAAGAATAAAAAAACTTAGGAAACAGCCTTGGCTGTTAATATTATATTTATTCTAAACATCAATGTTGATTAAAAACATTCTTCACACACAAATCACTTTTTTCGTATTTGGAGCAATTTTCATGTGACCACTTTTTGCAGTGCACACATTGAACCCAACCATCACGCTTGCTGGTATTTTTGTAGTTATTTTCACACCCCATGCATTTAGAATTATCTTCCTCACTCAGCTGTGTCTTCTTCTTCATAAGGTACACTTTTTTGTTTGTATCCCAATTTCCTTATTAATTTTTTTTTTGTTTTCGCGTATTTTTTTGTTTTTCATAATGATCTGTGTTTTTTATTTCTTTTAATTTTTCTTTAACCTATTTTTGTTGTCATTTTTTAATTTTGCCGTGAACGTTTCGTCAAATTGTTTCGAATTGTTCTGCGTAATGTTCTGGATGGAATGTTAAAAGTACGCGAAGCTTCATTGATTCCCATAGAATTATTGATAACCGCATTAATTGCATCATTTAACTGTTGCTCTGTCAATTTTCCTCTGCCAAAAATACGTATGTATATTTATAGTTGGCATGCCATAAATGAGAAAGAGGTAATTTAATAAACTGGGCGTCTTAAAATTTGGCGGTAGAACACACTACTTAATGTAGAAACTAACCTGTAAGATGTCGGAATGTACTGTAACACGAAAACAGCTATTTAATATAGTTTACCACACTATACATTGGACCTCAAATGACGATGAAAATTTTTGAACGATGCTTGTAATAAACTTTTGTAAATGACTTACCTGAATGAAATTTTAAAGCATCAAAACACCTACGCACCTTCCGCTATGCGCAATCTGTAACTGGTACAAATACTGGCGCCATATCTCGATCAGTAACGGAGTTATCGCAGTGGGGCGTCTTCGCCTGAGGGGCATCTATCCACTTACCCTACTATAAGCCTGCTCATAGAAAAAAATATTTTACCATTTATGACGTGTTTAGTAATGTACGTCCATCTGTGATCAGCGGAATGGATCTGGTAGAGTTTTCCTCCAAGCTTAGCCTGCCGTTTTAGATCTAAACTGTAATGTGCCACGAATCTTTGTCTTCTATGGAGCCATTTTATAAATGGAGAAATCATCTTGGTACCTCTGCTTACTGGAAATTGTATTAAAGGATATAATTTACTTATTTGTGGATTATAGCCGACTTCGTATAATCTACAAAATAAAATATTAAACATACAATTTCATGTAAAAATTGTTGGCACTACACCTTCCCAGAAATTTCATAAACTCAACAAGGTAATTCCCCTTCTCATTGTCAAAGATAGAAATTACGGACAAATTTTCGGAAGTATCTATCGAGCCATTACCTATTTGGAAAATGAGTGAATCTAAATCGACAGTTTCGACACCTTGAACTGTGGTTTGACTTAACGAATTTACAAAATGTCTAGCCCATCGTTTCTTCTCCTTCAAAACTTTTGACAAATTCTGTATTAGACTTTCCTCTGCAATAAATAACATTAAAGTTAAAACTGAATTAATAATCAATTTTACTCACTTAATATCGATGTGTCCAGATATGCTTTTAAGGTATCCAACGCAGATCCTGAATTATTTGATTTTACACTACTATTCTGCAAGGTTTCTTTTATGTATTTGTTGTTGTTGTTATTATCATTATTTATAGTTTCATTTATCATAAAAGCACAATTAATAGTTTCTTCCAAAGTTAGAAAGCCATTACAGTAGGAGGAAATTAACTCTCCAAAAAAATACCCTAAGTGAATTTTTGGTTTTATGCATATTGTATTTAGCGTGTCTATTACACCAGCGATTACCACAGTACTACCTAACAGTTGAATATTATACCATTTTGGAATTTTATTATTAATTAGTATATCATGGATATCGATTCCTTTGTTCTGTAGTTCCTTTTGTGACCTAAAAATAAATTAAGGTAATTATAGTGTTCGGAAACATCTTGTATTTGTAAAGTGATAGTTAGCAACACCGAAAGTTCCCGGAATATTAAATATTCATATTGCCTTGTTGGAAGCGTCAGTTTCAAATTGATAATAATGTACTCTTTCTAATATTCAAATACTTACTTTTGGATAAAGGCAGAAAAAGCTGGCAAAGCCATTAACTTATTGCCAACATCGCACCAGTTATGAAATTCTCCAAATGCAATACACAGGGGTTTGCGAGCTGGACATAGTTTGAGAGACCTATCAATCTCTCCCGTTTTTGTTAAAATTGCATATCCTCTATATAAATGATTTTCTACATTTTTTCTACAAACACCAAGATATTGCTTATATCAGAATTACAGTTATTATGAATTTACATATATAAGCAATCAATACGACACTATTTACCTAAATCCTTCATGCAGCAATCCAATAAATTCAACATCAAGTTGAGTACAAGAAGCAGCATCTAGTAATGTTTTTACAGCCTCAGCTGTCCTTCCACTTACACAAACCAATCTTGGAAGATCATCTCTGGGTAATCCCTTATTAACTTTTTCTTTCACATTTCGTTTGATTAGCATGTGACAATTGCTGCCACCAAATCCAAAGCTGTTGATGCCTGGGTTTTAAATATGTATTTAATTTATAAATAAATCGATGAAAACAAGCGTTACCTATCAGGCCATTGTCATCTTCAAACGGTTTTTTATCTACAACAACTTTCAGCCTACCTTCTACGATTCCTTTTATTTCTTTTCTGGGAGTAGTAAAATGGATATTCGGTGGAATATAACCGGTTTCCATTGCAATTATACACTGTAACCACATAATACATCTTCTATATTTCTTGTCATTTTATCAATATTACTAATCAGTAAGAAAATACATATTTTGAACTTATAATTATTTTCTATTTACTTATAAAGAACATATATTAACAAAAAGAAGTAATACTTACCTTTATCAAAGAACAGAGGCCTGCTGCTGGTTCTGAATGTCCAATATTGGATTTAACTGAACCAATCAAAAGAGGCGTACTTCGACCTTCCGTAAAAACCTTGTCGATGGCAAAACACTCTTCTGGATCACCGACGAGGGTACCTGTCAGCGCATTCATATAACAGTTACAATTAAATGTGCTCTGTAAAATATACTTGCCAGTTCCGTGAGCTTCTAGATAGCTCAAGCTGAATCTATCTGCATCGCATTCATCATAAAATTCAGTCATAAGATCTATTTGTGCTGGCCCTGAAGGAAAACTTATGCCTTGTTCCTTATATCCATCGGAGTTTGTTTTGACATAAACCACTTGGGCGTACTCTCTTTTGGCAAATTTAGATTTTTGCAAAATTATAGCCGCGATAGTTTCTGACCTAGCATAACCATTACCCTGGATGTCGAAAGATTTGCATGCTCCATCATGACTTAAAACTCCCAACCTTAAAGAAATACGTTATTTTATAGATGTAAAAACTATTTACACCCACCGATACCTTACCTTGAAAATTGCATTGTTAGAGAAGGATGCAAGCAAAGATTTACTCCAGCCACAATTGCAGTGTCAATTTCCCCCAACCGAATTGCCTTGAAGGCATGCTCTAAAGCATATAACGAACTACTGCAAGCGGTGTCTGTTGTATACGATGGCCCCTTCAACTTTAGGAAGTAACTGATCCGATGTGCTATCATGGATCTCTCTGATCTGGTATTGTGAGATAATAAACTGTCATTCACGACGATCTTAAACTAAGATTATCTAGAGAACCAAGTGAGACATAGATTTTAAAATTGCTAAACTTGATATTTCAATACCGATGTTTTTTAAAAAATATTAACTTTTGGCTACTTCTAGAAATATTGTAACTAGTCACTTCCATACTTTTGACACCCTATACACTACTATATCTTTGGAAGAAATTTTGTGGCATTTAAATTATTATTGACGAGTTTACGCGTTACATTTAGACATTTAGTTTCTGTTGTATTATGAAATCTTACGATTTTGTATTTAATAACAGTTTTAAAATATTAGTGTTTTATTTTTCCGGTAACATATTTACCAGTTGCAATAGATGAAAATTCTAATTAAATTAAAATATTAGTTATGAAGGTACCTAACTAATCATCATAAACAATAATCCGATACTAATATTAATTATACTGTTATAATTTAGTATTAAAAGACATGTGCTAGTATTTTTTAGTTGACTAAGATTTACGTTTATGACTAATATACTTTATCGAGAAACCAAAAATAATAAATTTAACCTCAACCAAGGATTTGAGTGAAGTTATCCACAGTTTATTGCTTTATGACACACAAAAACTTCAAATTGGGATAAATACCTCAACGCACCTCACACTGCGCATACGCACGTCATTCCTGCGCATGCGCACAATGTGTTTCTAGGCGGTTGCTTACCTTGATATAATACTTTAGCTTGGCATACAATACCGTTAAAATGAAAAACATTAGAATATACAAATAGCAATTCGTTAGGGCAACACCAAAATGCCTTGCATATACGAATAGATAAATTGCTATTTAAAAATAGTCCGATAGAATGTAGGTAACACTATTAGATATTGAGCTACAAACAAAAATATTCAGAGAAACTGTTCGATTACAAAATTTTAACAAAATGCACCCAACTGTATTAGCAACACCACTATGTACCTGGAGTCCGTTGCCATCCCGTAGGAGCGGTGCCAGAGGTTTCCAACTGCTGTGAGAACAGGGCCATTATTTCAAGGTAAGAAACCGCCTATAAACGATTTGTGCGCATGCGCGGGAATGACATACGCAGAAATATCTATCCCAATTTGAAGTTTCTGTGTGTCATAAAGTGTGGATGAAAATGTATGGATAACCTCACACAAATAAGTTTTTCTTTAAATGTCAAATAATTCCGAAACAGCTGGGTTATTATATGATATGCTACATGTTTTCGATTCAAAATTTCATCCCCCTTCCAAAATATAATAATATATGGGATATTCCATTTCAAATAAGGAAGTTGACGACTACTTCCGGTTCTGGAAACACCGATATCTGAAATACTTTGCACAACAATTTTTAAATCTATATCACACTTGTATGTCTAGGTACCTTCAGCTTAAGGTTGTCATGAATGACTGTATTTTTTTTATTTTAAAACCGAAGAATAGAGTTTTTTTGATACTTACCCTGTTATGGCGTAAGTTTGAGTGTTTAAATTGTCGCAGCACCATTCTTTATTATTTTCACTAAAGCTGGCTCCGACAAATACACCAGTGTTGGAACCTTCAAGGTCTGAAGGGTGCAGTCCTGCATCAAAAATTGCTTCCACTGTTCTTTCTTGAAGTAGGCGAGCCATAGTATCGAGAGAATGAGATTGCCTCTCATGTATTCCTAGAAAGGCAGATAGTACTTATGTTTATCCCTAGTCTTTAAAATGCATCGGTAATTTAACACCAGATATTTCTTGAATTAAAATAAGGTTATTTGGACCACCTATCTAAATACATAAGTCATCAAAATACACGTTAAAACTATTTAACTATTTGAGTTAGTGACTTCTTTGTATTATTTGAGTGTAACATATTAAAATATAGAGGGTAACAAATTAGTAGGTCAAGCCGTTAACCACACACATTTTTTGGACCAAAATATTGGAACGTTTGTTATGCCACTTTTCATTTTGGAGCTCAATTTTCAAAAGACAAATTTGTCAAAATATAAATTTTAAAACTGATTTTATTGAGAACTCCGGCGGTTTTACAAATATTTGTTTGAAATTTGGCACATATTTTTATCTTAAGTCGGAACATCTTCTGTGTAATTTTACTTTAAAATAGCAAAGCATGAACGGAGAAAACTGAGGTTATAGTACCTACGGATCCCCCATTTTTTTTTGTACGTTCGCCTATGGTCTCAAAATATTTTTTTAGCTAGAGCGTGTTTTTGTTCTATTTTCTCACTCTTATAAGATTTTCATTTTTGATTCGTTAAAGTGGAAACGCACTAGACGGTCGCAGACCCATCGCACCGCAGACCACGCTAGTCTTATACTCGTCTAGTAAAGAATCTTTTATGTACGTTTGCACTACCAGGTCGCGAACTGGACTCTCTCGTGTCGCGGTATCTCAAAAAACTTTTTGGAGAATTTCGTCCACTCATGTCAAATAGTAGAGCTAATAAAAAATACATCTTACACAAAACATATTTTAATATCTAATTAGTACAGTAGAATAAGTCAGAAGCGCTTAGAGAATGATATATGCGACTGATTTTGTAAAAGTCCGTAATCAGTTCTACACAGAGTGGTCTGCGATGCGTCTAGACCGCGATCTCATAGTGCGTTCTCCTTTTCTAGACTAAGAGCACGAGACTAGCCAGGTCCGCGGCGTGACGGGACCGCGACCGCCTAGTCCATTTCCTCCTTAATACGGCCCTTATAAAATTGTTATTTAGTTGTGTTACATTACTTTGGTGATGATCAAAAAAAGGTAGATCCAACTGATCAGTGGAGTCGGGAGTGGGTTTAAAGTTGTAAAATTAATATAAATGATTTCAAATATTTAAAGAGGGCGCCAAGTGATTTGTCTAACCATACCTTTCTATCGTGGGTTAAAATCACTAAAATAAGATTGCCAAAGCAATGTTTCTACAGGCAGAATGTATAAACCACACTTAACTATTAAATATATTAAAACAAAGTGGGAGTAAATGGCGTACAAACAATAATACTAAATCTCGTAGACAAGCCAACAATTTATCATTAATAAAATTTATCTAGGTCTCGCGAGAAATTGCTAGATACAGGCAAAAAGAATTTACTTAATATAAAGGTAACTGTTTAGAAATGAAAGAGAGTAATAAAAGCTTATTATGTATGCAAATTGTAAATAAATGTAGTACTGGTGCTTATATTCAATATTTTTGTATTATGTATTATCGGTATAGATGAGAGGTACTTTTAAATTAACTTTGTGTGATCGAACCGTACTAAATTGTAGCAGGTAGCTAAAATTTTATTCCCGACAATCCGTCTTTGTCTATGCCGCTTCAATTTCTCGATCCATTTTTCTTAAAAGTAAACAATATGAAAACAGCAGTTCAAAACATGAGCATCATAACCGGGTTAAGAGGGTTTTTAGTAATTCAAATAAAATTATTCAATATTATTATCAAAATATTTATTTAAATTTAATGAATAGACTTTTATTCCACACAAAAATATATGTATTTTGAAAATTCAAATTATGGTGAGTATATGTAGTGTTGTATAAATGTACAATAAAGAAAATAAAAAAGTAGGTATATTAAAATTCTTCCTCAGAATATTCTGATGAATTATCTTCGTCTCCTAGATTGATAACGATAGGTTCCACAGTAACGTCAATTAAATTATCGAGTTCCCACATTTTCTCCTCTTCATTTTGTACATGACGTATACATCTTTGCCAGTTATCTGCAGTTACTCGTTCCAAGGAATTTTTTAACATAATTTTCACATTACTTAATTTAAACGTCGTATTATTTCGCGCTACATCTCCTTTTACCTGGCCCAGACTAATTCGATTGCGTTAAGTTTACAGTGATAAGGTGGTAATCGTAGTACCGTTATTTGTCAATTTGTTGCCATTTCATCGATAACATATGTTTTCTGATCTTTATTAAGATTGACAAGCGTCAAAATTTCCTTTTTCATCATATTTGTTTCAAAAGAAATGTTTTTTCCGGCTTTCCTCCAAGCAGTCGTAGGCGTCCGTTCGGTCTGCCGTGAATGATAACTGGCATTATCCATGACAATTACAGACTCCGGAGGAAAAAGATCCAACATCTGTGTAAAATACTATTCGAAAACATCTGCGTTCATGTCTTCGTGATAGTCACGTATTTTTAGATTGTAGTAAAAGTAAACCGCTATCTACAAAACCACTGGTAGTTTCTTCGCCCTTTACCTGAAGGTGCCTTGAGCCCTGTTGAAAGTCTATCCAAAAATGCTTGTCGAAAACTTTTTACATTATATCCCTCGTTGACCCAAGTTTCGTCTAAATAATAAATATTCCTCCCTTCGACACGGAATTTTCTAATTGATCTTAAGTAGGATCTTCGCCAACAAATAATTTCATCTTTATCGATAAGAACTGACTTCTTGTTCTGCTTTTCCCAGCAAAAATTCAATTCTCGTAAGACGGCCCATAATTTGCTTCTACTGATTTTTGGCAAATCGTTGTCCTCTGAAAGTTCACTTAAAATTTTGTTTAGCGTTGGTATTTCTTTTTTAAAATAAAATGAGTGTACTTTTCTGCGAATGACATTTTTGAAGAAACCATCTATAACGACTTTTGACCTCCCTGTAGATAATTTTGGGGGATTTACAGGATCTTGTTCATTTTTTGTTTCCTTTAAAAGTCTGTAGATAGTCGATTTTCCAATCCCTGTTATTTTGGAACACTTTTACACGATGTCGTCAACACTGTTGGCAGGATTTTGGTCAATGCATTAAATACATTTAATATAATAATCTTCTCATTATGAGACAGCGCATATCTTCTCACGCGTTTAGCAGGTACGTAATCTAATAAGCTCGACATTTTACCCAAACAATATATCCATTGGCACAATAGTCACTAAACACAAGTCGAATTTTACTCTACTGCACTAGCACGTCTTCGTATATTCAGCTGTAAGACTGGATTGATCTGTCATAATACACTGGCTCCTGCCCTATGATGTATCCAGTAAAATATACTAATGTATACCCATTACCTGTTAGCATTAGTGTTACCCGATAATTACCTGAAACAAAATATTACCACGCCCATGGCCGGTTCTTATCTCGGGGCTTTATTACTCTCTTTCATTTCCAAACAGACCATAACATTACCACAAATTTCACAATAATTGAACTCTCTTATTCCTCCTAATAAGGGGACAGTATAGCTAACCTATAAACTACATACATAATGAAGATTTTCATGTATCACTTTGAAATTTTTTAGAGATATTTCTTGCTGTTAACCAAATCCCCAAAGGTATTATTGTAAACGACGCCTAACAAAACAAACATAGGAACGGAGGGAAGGGGCTATTATTTTATTCCCCCCACATTTTTCCGACGTAGACGATTTTTTATAACATTATAATGTAGAATTTTGCTTAGAATAATTTATTGCGTAAAACTCTTCATTTTCGAGATAAATTCGATTTCTGAGCATGCAACGTTATAGACATCTGTAATGTTCTAACTTATTCTAAAGTGTTACAACTTATTTTATACAGAGTGTGTCTGAACATAGGGCTAGCCAGATGTACCATTGTTACACAAATAAATGTTTTTTATCAGTGTAAATTTGTTTATTAAGGAAAAGCAGGGATTTAAGAAACATTACTTATTAAACAGAAAATGTTTACTAAAATTTTAATTGACTAATTCAACATTTTCATTATTCCAGATGTTCACTTGCCTCGGAAATGCTTAAACAAACAATAAAGAATATCTGATATTTTAAAAAACTTGTGGTTATTGTCTAATTTTCTCAGCCGCCTTTATAATATGCTTTTTCAGTTCATGAATATTCTCAATTGATTCGGAATGAATGTCGTCCTTCATAAATCCCCAAACACTGAAAATCAGAGGAGCGTGGTGGCCACTGATAGTTGCGTCTCTTTCACTTCGAATTCATTCATTTTACTTCAAGATCCCACTGCAAAGTACCTTCATCCAAATGTTAATAGCAAGAATTGCATTTAAACATGTGTTTCATGTATATTCTAACACGAATTGGCTAGGTTGGCTAATCAAAGCCGGGTCCTAGAGGCATTAATTATTATGCATTAAAAATATTAATTATGGAGGTAAACTACAAAGTAGTTGAATGCAACAAAATATATACCAATAGAAAATTCTTAGTCTGCGTTTTAAGAATATATAGAGTTGCCTGCATATTTCCAGGTCTAAAGTGAGACAACATTACAGTATCATGGTTTTAAATCAAATTCTTGTACTTATTTAATTTTAACATTTGATTTTTATATTAGTCTCTATTATGGCGGTGGATTGTTTAGGTTTAGGCTAAGGCCTCCCCAACCACCCACGGGGTCTGTGTGGGTGTACGTTACGCTACTGAGTCAAGGACAGGTTTTATATTGTCAGGGAAAAGAATGTGATATAAAAAAAGTCAAAACAGACACCGTTAGTCGCAAAAAGATACTGACAAGAAATTATATCATTTAATAAAAGAAAATATATTTATCTATTTCTATAATTATTCTAATACAGTATTTATTTTTGTAATATACCAACACTATCAGAAAAAAATCAATTCAATTCAATTCAAAAAATTAAATTCTTTACAAATTAACATTTGCCCTCATAACAATCCTATTTTTTCGTAGATGTAGTGGAATCTGTTATTATTCTAAACAACTACTATTGAATTTTAGGGGTAAAATGTAGATATAAAGAAAGAGCGGAGCGGAGGAACTTTGGGCGTCTATTTTATGCAAAACCACCCTCCCAAATCTCAAAATAAAAATTATCTAATTGGATGCAATTTTTCGTATGCTATATAATTCGGTTCTTTGTTTGTCTCCTGGGAACATTATACATGAGTGCACTAACATATTATTGAAAAATATATGTTTTTGTTATTAGGGTTGGACAAAACGTGATTTTTATTTAAAAAATAAAAAATCATTGATTTAAATAAAAAACATTATTTTTTCCTTGGCGCACGGTAGGCACAAATTTTTAATGTAAATTAAATGTGTTCATTTTTGTAAACTTTAATAAAGATATTAGTATATTAATCTTGACATATGTTGTACCTACTTAAATTGTGAATAAAAATAACTTTTTCTTAAAAAAAACACATTAGATAATAATAAAAAACAACGGACAGTCTGGAACTGAATCTGTCCTTGAGCGCAAACCTGCACGTTACGTTTTATTTTGTGCGTCCAAAAGTTAAACTTTTTGGGTTGTCACACTTTAGACCCGAAAATATACAGACAACTCTATATATTCTTAAAACGCATACTATGAACTTTCTATTGGTATATATTTTGTTGCATTAAACTAATTTGTAGTTCACATCCATAATTAATATTTTTAATGCACAATTAATGCCTCTCTAGGACCCGGCTTTAAATAGCCAACCTAGCCAATTCGTGTTAAGTTATACATGAAACACATGTGAAGGTACTTTGCAGTGGGATCTTGGACTATTTGAATTTAACTTAAATATTGTCTAACATTGAGTCCAAGATAAGGCGGAACACCATCAAATTGCATCAAAATATATGGACGGAGAGTAAGTGATAAATTGTCGAAGCAAAGTGAAGAAATGATTCTGCAGAAAGTTTAGGAATGTTGCGGTATCTAAACTTGTTGGTAGACTATGTATAAGGTTAACTTGCTTTTTTGTTACACCCTATACACCTTGGCATACATATTATCTTAACCTTCATAATTTAAAAATAAATTTCTGGTAAACTTGGTTTCAGCTCGTTCATGAAGAATATACACCAAAAGAATTTATGGGAAAAAAGGTGAAAATAAATAATAATGTTGAAAAGGAAAAACATAGACATATAAGAATACATAATAAGTTAGAATATGTTCATGTTAATTATAAGTTATAATTAAGTTAAGGCATTTCAAACCAATTTGCGAGTATCACGATATAACACTCATATTTTCTAATATTTGAAAAAAAAACATCGACATACCGAAAAATCCTGAATCGTATTTATCAATTTCTGGTATAGTTCCTGAACAAGTAGGCATTTCGGGATGATCGTAATCCCACCTCCTATTTGGTGATGCCATGTTTACTTTGTTAAATAAATTTTCTCTAAATTCGTGGACATTCATTGAATTCGGGAAAAAACCAGACAGACCTATAAAAATAGTTAAAAGATAATCAACGACAGAACTGACGGAGAAATTTCCTGTACCTACCTGATACAACAATTTCCTCTCCTGGCGAAATATCTGCCAATATTTTCCCACCTTTTAAATGATAATTTAAAATATCTTCCTCCTTGCCACTAGCATCAGCATCATTTTGTTGAGCGTGCATTTTTGACTCTAGGAAACAGTTTTTATCTCTTATTGTGAATACTTTTATAAAATATTAATTAAAAGTAATTTTATACAGTATGCGCCAAAAGTATGGAATAAATTCAATAAAAACGAAACAATTATTTTTTGGGAAAAATCCTTGAACAGGTCGATTTTTAATTTAAAAAATACATATTTTAGCGTAAAATGCGATTTTCAAATATCATTTGTTTTCGAGTAATGACGTCATCGATTTTTTTTAATTGCAACACCATATTTTTTTCCTTGATTCTGAAAGATCGTTTAATTCTCTATCAGACAGTATTAAAATTTTGCCCTCTTACATAGGAAAGTTTTCGAGTAAATGACGATTGAATGTTAGAAATCGCAGATATTGGAGTCGGGAACACCCTCAGAAATTAAATGTGTGGGCTGGAATAGTTGACGACAGAATAGTAGGGTCTTTCTTCTTTGAAGGAACCCTTACAGGACAAAGATATTTAGAGTTTCTAGAAAATGACCTTGTTCCAGCCCTTGCAGTAATTTTTCCTAACGATAATGACCCTGACACTCCTGACGACGTCCTGAGTAAGACGGTGCACCTCCGCACTATGCGCGCCCTGTATGAGATTTTTTGGACGACTGTTTTCCTGGGAGGTGGATCGGCAGACGCGGACCGATAGAATGGCCTGCAAGATCGCCAGATCTTACACCTCTTGACTATTTTTTATGGGGATACTTGAAGTCAAAAGTGTACATTAATAAACCACGTAATTTAGAAGAACTTCAAAATCGCATACGGAACGAAATACCCAGAGTTACCCCAGAAATCATTCATAATGTGCAAGAAGAATTTCTTCACAGACTTGCGCATTGTCAAGAAGTTGGTGGATGGCAATTCGAACATTTAATTAAAGTATAAAATTTAATCAATTGTATTTTATTTTACATACCTCAGAATTGTTACTTTTTTATGGATAAAATTTACGTTTTCTAACATTCAATCGTCATTTACTCGAAAACTTTCCTATGTAAGAGGGCAAAATTTTAGTACTGTCTGATAGAGAATTAAACGATCTTTCAGAATCAAGGAAAAAAATAAGGTGTTGCCATTTAAAAAAAATCGATGACGTCATTACTCGAAAACAAATGACATTTGAAAATCGCATTTTACGCTAAAATATGTATTTTTTAAATTAAAAATCGACCTGTTCTAGGATTTTTCCCGTAAAATAATTATTTCGTTTTTATTGAATTTATTCCATACTTTTGGCGCATACTGTATAATTAACTCTATATTTCAAACTTATTCCACAAATAATTTTTTAATAATAACTTTTTTATTGCCGAAACTGAAATCGGAACCGGTAATATATCCAAAATCTTCTTTCAGAAACCAATGTAATCTGTTAAGTACTTACCAACAATTATAACAACAATACTGCTTGTATTGAAACAAAAAGTATACAGTACTGTATTAAATGCCGAAAAACATGTTCTATTTATAATTTGTTATTGAATTAATATGATCAAAAGTGCCAAATGTAAACATGACAGAGGAGGAGCTAGACCTTTCCATAGAATTTATGAATGGTCAATTACATGTTGAACTTTATTTGTGACATAAAATTATTTTCGCAAATATGGAAAAAAATATATCAAGCTACTGATAAATAATTCAATTTATATAATTTAAATTATACCTCCAACAATAGTTTTAGCTTAGACAATGCAGGAGGAAGCTGCTACTTTTTTATCAATTCAAGAATATGTTACACTTGAAATGAACAAATAAAATAAAGTAAAATATCTCAAGTTACAATAGTTTTAGAGTGATATCAAAAGATGTTTCGTTCTACCACATTCAGGTTATAATCTCAGTAGATATTGACTTTTCTATAAATATTTTGTTACAAATACAAACCTCATAATTGGCTTTCTTTAACTGAGAGAAATATATTTACACAGGTAAGACATATACAGAGTATTATTTTTTTAAGAACCCCACCTATTTAACCACATTTCTAATACAAACTTAAAATGATTTTAACTTCGTGAAATGTTGATATCTGTTATGGATTTTTAGTAAAAGAAGAAAGCTTCAGCGTTATATGTAATAAAAAAACATAATTTTGAAAATTTCGTTAATTTAATGATGTGAATGATATGATCGTGGTTTCCAAAGGTGAAGCACCTAACCTAACGTAAGTGCACAGCGACTGTTCCAGAGATATAAAATGTAAACTCATCTCTGGGAATAAACTTCAGAGATGCACATGCAGCCATAGTGGAACGGGAACGTCAAGGTACAGGCATAACATAAAGTCTAGTCCCTATTAGAGGTGGGCACGTGACTAGTTTCACATATCCGCTCACATCCATTCACGTCCAACCTCGGGTGGGTCCCGCCCGCTGAGTATGTAAGTTGGAAGCTTCGATCACGCGTGAATTACAAGTGGACGTCCACTTCACGCGTAAGTTCGTGAATCACGGAGATTCTTGTTAATGAAATATATACGAGTATTTCAATCACACATCACTTACACTCATATTTGGTCTCGCGCCCTAATCCCTTCATGCATGTCATGATCATAACGAAAAATTCAAAGTAATTACACCATACAGCAAGCAAAAATGAGGAAACCTAGAATAAACATTGTTAGCTTCAATAGAAACATGACTGCAGATGAAATAGATACTAGTATTGCAGAAGAAAATAGTTTAACAGGAGTAGTTAGGACAACATATGAAAAAAGATTGCTAGACTGTTTATTGTGAATGCTCAGTAAGGCAAGAAATAAAATTATGTATTGGATGGGAAAGGTATTCAGTGTATGAGGACTTAGATGTACCACGATGTTTTAACTGCCAAAAATATACGTGCTGCATGTATTTCCTTTGTATTGACTGCTATAAATTGTGAGCGGTTTTATAACATTAGTGTCATTAGTCACCCTCTACATTTTTGGCAGTTGGGTGTAAGTTGCAGAATTTAAGAGACAACAAAATTGCAATTATGGATTACCGCCGCACATTCGACAATCGTCGTGAGCAATGGTCTGCTGTGACTCACGTTGCCCATCACTGACCCGCGCACGCCCATTCATATGGCGGTTTCAAAACTAAAACGTAGAATCACGCACGTCACGCTTGACCCATCGTGACCCGCCATGACTCACGCCAAGTGCCCAACTCTAGTCCCTATATTAATATCCGACGCTGCACTAGGTGGTACAGGCATAACAAAGTCTTGTACTATCTCAAGGGAATGTGGTCGCGAGATTAAACAATTTTTGAGTAGCTCTCATCTCAAAACGTATTGCTATAAGATTTTTCCAAAATTGCGATCGTAATGAGTTAATAGACAGGTGCTGCACTTTTTGTAATTTATTGAAATCGACTGAAAATAGTTTTATTTATCAAATTTAAGACCAAAATTTAAAAATTTAAGGGAATTTTGAGCATATAAAAGACTCCACTTTATTCTAGGCTACAAAACGTACCTATACGCGAGCCTAGGATGCATGACCTTAGTTAAGATGTGATTTCCTAGTGAAGTCCAGCGGTCGCGGCCCGCCGCGACTTCTGGCAGTAACGGCTGGCAGTTACGTTCGCATGATTTGCTAGAAGCGTCTGGTGTCTGCGTTTTAGCATTCGTTTTTAAAATTCTAAAGTGAAAAGTACTTATAAAAATGGATCCAAAAAAATTTACAGCATCGATTTTGATAGAAGGTGACCTTGCTGTTCATATAAGATGAAACTCACGAACTATTTAAAACTAGGAGCCGAAAAAAATATTACAAAATACCAATTGAAACCATCTAGTTTTTATTTTTATTTCGGTGGCATTACTCTAGAATTATTTTTCCATATAAATTTACAGTTTTTACCCCCTTTGAATCCCAGGGACCCTTTGTTAGTCCGTGCTATTTTACATGAGGACAGCCTGTATCCCGATTGATAATTCTACAGAAGGAAATTTGTTTCCCGAAAAACGAAAAAGTTGGAATTATTTTTCCATATAAATTTACAGTTTTTACCTTCTTTGGACCCCAGGGACCTTCTGTCAGTTCGTGAAATTTTATATGAGGACAGCCTGTGTCCCCATTGTTTTTTCCCGAAAGTTGTGTAAACGTTAGAATTTTTTTCTAATTTACTGTATTTGCCTCCTTTGGGTTCCATGGACCCTTTGCGAGTTCATGAAATTCACTAAAGGACATTTTTTGTGACAAACTAAATGAATTATATATTTAAATTTTTGACCAATATTGACTTTTGTAATAATTGTTAATAATAAAATATTGTTTTAAGTGCATTAGTATATGGATTTTACGAAACAGATGCTGGTTGTTCTTGAAAAAATAATTAATTAGTTAATTTTTGTATAGTATCTATGTAAATACATAGTAAATTACAGTTTCAATTACGACAATTTAGGGGTAGCCTAAATGTATGACGTCACACTAGTCTATTGAGGAGATGAGCACTCAGTCCGAACTTTTGATCTTTCATGCAACGGCAACGTACGTTTATGGCCGCTCGGGTATTTCCGTGCATTTGGGCTGCCATCTTTGGCTGCTGTTTTCACACCGGTTTCTGTATGTTTTCAGAAATAGGGCAATACATCCATTCGGCGAGTTAGAAACATCTATACTTTCCATAAAGACAATAGTATATTACTTACTTAACGAGCGGTAATGCCATTACCGCAAGTTGAATACTAACTATACTTTGCCTACGACTATAACAATAAATACTAAGATTTCTGGAGGTGAACATAATAATTCATCTTCGCTATCTAAATTCATCTTTTTTAGGACTATTATTAGAAATTGATTTGAAAACGTCAAAATTATTTTGTTAAAATATCAAATGACATTAGTCCCCTCAATGATAATAATTGACAGTTCCGCCTACTGAGAGGCGTTGGCAATTTAATAATTTTAAAATCTTTTAATTATTCATTCCTTTCCACTTGTTAAAAATTCTTTCCATTTTACACCAATGGAACGTATTTATCGGCTTAAAAATTTCCAAAAATTTACTGCGTACACTATTTACACGCTATTTGTTTATTGATATTATTAATTGCCCAAAAACAGTTGAATAATTAATATATATAAATTAATAGGAGTAGATAATAGTATATTATGCAACGATCATGTATTAATAACCATTACATGAGAGTTGCATACGCTATTTTTTCTACACCCGATAAATAATCAAAAACCATACATTTTATATTTTTATTGAACACAATAGGTAACAGTAATTATTCGTATGAACTGCATTTTCTGCTTTCTCCGATATGTGTGGAGGAGTCGATGGTAATTTTTCTATATTGCTGATATCAGACATTTTGATAATTTATCGAAGTTTAGCTAAGTATCTACGAAAATTTAATACGTACTGATTTTGACATCTAAAATAATTACATAGGAACCTAGGATAAACGTCAAATGCACAGCATGCTTGATTGAAAAATTATGGGTTTCTATTGATTACAAATCTGTATCGTAATGAAAAATCTGTATCGTAATGGATATCATTATGAAATGGATTATAAAATCTGTATCGTAATGAAAAATCTGTATCGTAATGGATATTATTATGAAACGAATTATGGGCATATAAGTGCATTGTTATAATACGGGCGTAGAAAAAAATATTTATATTGTATATATTATCATTACGATACATAGATTTATAATATCGTTCTCCTTAAAATTTGAAAATCAAAGATTTGAGGACAGGTAAATTCTTATATATATATATATATAAAACAAAAAGTCTGGCGAATGAAATTAAATTGATTTTAGTTTTTTATGCTCGGAATTTTTTTAATACAGAAAACTTATCGTAGATCGTAGAAAATATATAAGAGATATTAACGTAAACGTATATTTGTGTCCAAAATGTAAAATATAAAGACTATGTATGGATTATTGACGAGAAGTATAAGATATGAATGTGTAAACAGGCCAATTACATTAAATCAAGTTTTGAAAACATATACCTTTGTTATGTTAATATTTGTACTGTCCAAAATACGTATGTTGCATACGTTGTTATTGATATAATTTTGCTTATATTCAAATGCCACAAGCAACTGCAACTTAAGGTAACGTTGACCTATTCTTGAAACAATGGTTTCTACAAACACATAATTTTAAATATTTAATAACTGAATAATGTAGATGTTAGCAAATAATAGGAATGTTTTCTCATGATATTTGTGCATTTTCAAAGGCATCGAAGTAAAACGAAGAAACGGCTGCAAACAGTTGTCTAAGATTTTAGGTACATAGATCTACCAAAATACCTACTTCTTTAAATATAAAAATTTTTATAATATAAATTTCCTTGATGATTATGTTACAAATATTATTTTACATAGACGCTGTTTCTTGAAATTTTGAAAAAGCGCAAAATTCATAAAAAAAATAATTGTACACTTTTTCAAAATTTCAAAAAACAACGACGATGTAAAATATATATATTATTTTAACTAAGACTGATGCAAAACGCTCGTATTTCCCATTTTTGTATCTACATACAAACATAAAACATATATACAAAAAACGCTAAAGAACTCTCCGGAACAGTTACACAGCGAGCCAAATAAATTAAACTTCTTACTTCTAAATATTATAACTATATACAAATACATATATTGCATTACCTCCCCCTAAATCTGAAAACAGTTTTAAAAATACTGCAAACGTTCAGGTTGTTTTATCACACGATTTCCTTTTCTGATATCGCTTTCAAAATTTTTTTCAGATTGACCTTGATTTTCAAAAATATCACTTAAATAAATATCGTCTTTATTTTCTGATCTTATATCTATATCACTTTCCCCCCTTAAATTTACACTGTCACTGTCACTAAAAGATGTGTTTTCATTATCACTAGGTACATTTTTATTTTTAGAAACAGGTATATTATCACTAAACCTACTAAATTCTAAAATTTGGTTTAAATGCCTGTGCCATGTGGTATTAAGTTCTGGAATGAAAATTATGTACGTACGAGGACCTATCTTCTTTTTGATTGTACCTCGTATCCAATTTGTTTTTAAACCTCTATAATCTCTTACTAAAACATAATCACCAACTTGAAAATTTTTATGCCTTTCACCCTGATAATATGGCTTTTGACATTCATACTGTTTAAAATTTTTTAGGAGTTAGTGGTACCTTGTGTTGAATTTTGTTGAGGAACTAATAGATCTAGTTTACTACGTAATTTTCGACCTAGCATTAATTCTGCAGGGGAAATACCACTTGAACAATGAGGAGTATTACGATAGTCCATTAAAAATCTACCAATAAATCCAAGTCTTCTGAATTATATCTAGAATTTACTGATTTAATTAAACTATTTTTTATAGTTTTTAAAAAAATTTCTGCAGCTCCGTTCGTAGCGGGATGATAAGAAGGACTGTGTTTTAATTCTATACCATTTAAATTTAGAAAGTTTTTAAATGTTGCAAGAGGCATTATCAGAAACCAAATCTTTCGGAAAACCAAATTTTGCAAATAAACTGCCTAAAACTTTAATAGATGTAAAGCTACTTGTACTATTTAAAACGAAATCTTCGGGCCACTTTGTATAAGCATCTATAATTATTAATATTTGTTTTCCAAAAATAGGTCCTAAATAATCTATATGTATGGATAATCCCAATTTATTAAAGAAGCTTTTGGAGGATTGTTTCGAAAAGTATTGCATGAAGAACAAGCATTTACTGTTTTTTCTATGTAACTATTTAATTTGGGCCACCATATATAAGAGCGAGCTAAACTTTTACATAAGGATTCATCAACAAGGCGTAACGTTAGTCAGACTAGCGGAGGTTACCCGAAAAATTTACGCATCTGTTGCACCAATTTAAATAAAAGACATACTCCTAGTCACTACTATGTATAATACTTACTTTATGATATGTTAACTAATCCGTAGCACTGAAAAGTACTGTTTTTGAATATAAATACTAAATATACAATGAGAAACGCAAGGAACTAGAGGCCGAAGTTACGCGATTTTTAGACAGGTACAATACTGGGTCTAACTTTTGGCGCAAATATGGACGTAAATAAACAGCCTACCTAGCAACGCATGTTTCGCTACCTAGCAACGCATGTTTCGTGAATGGGCGCAAGGCTGGTTAGACCAACTAACGCGCTTTAAACGGGCGCAAAGCTGGTTAGTCCGACTAACGCTACGCCCGTTTCATGAATCCGGCTGTTAAGTTTTTACCATAATCATATGCGTGTTGTGTAATATTTTTAAAATATCACTCTGCAAATTTTCAGGAACTACAACTCTATTACCAAACATTAAACAGTTTTTTACTATTGAAAATTAATATCTGTTATCAAAATAAGGCTTAAATATTTTATCTACCTTTTTTGGCCAACCTTTTTTAACAAACAAGAAAACCTTCTTGAATATAGGATCTTGTAAACTAATTTCTGCAATCATTTTACTGTTAATTGGAACAAATTTATTTTCAAAAACAAAATTTACATACAAAATATCGTTATCGTCATTTTTATCGTAATTTTTTTAAAGGCAAACGATACAAGAAATCTGCTATATTTTCTTGAGATTTAACATACTGAATATCATATTGAAAATTTGATAAAATTAAGGCCCATCTTTGTAACCGATTTGCTGCATAAACTGGTATTTCTTTTTTAGGACCAAAAATTGCAACGGGAGGTTTATGATCAGTAAACAAGGTAAATTTATTATTAAATAAATACTGATAAAATTTCTGAACGCCAAATATAATACTTAATGCTTCTTTTTCAATTTGTGAATATTGTTGTTCACTTTTATTAAGCATTCGAGACGCATAAGCAATTGGTTTATAAACATTATCAATGCAATGGCAAATAACAGCTCCAACTCCATATTGAGATGCATCCACTGCTAAATAAACATGCAATTCTGGATTAAAATGTACTAATACATCTGCTGAACTTAATATTTTTTTAGCGTCATTAAATGCTTCTAAACATTGATCAATAAAATTCCACGATACATTTTTTTTACAAAGATTGTATAATGGCTGAAGTAAAGAGGATGCATTTGGTAAAAACTTATTGTAATAATTAATTAATCCAAGTATTGATTTAAGTTGTGTAGTATATTTCGGTTACGGTGCTTCTAAAATAGCTTCAATTTTATCTTGACATGTGTGTATACCATCTTTATCAATTTTTAAACCAACATACGTTACACTGTCAACGAAAAATCTACATTTATTTTTTTCTAAAGTTAAACCATTATCTTCAACATGTTCATTAAAATTTGTCCCGGTAATTAATACGTCATCTTGAAAAGAAGCAACTCCAGCAATACCGTCAAGTAAAGAATTTATAATTTTTTGAAATTTTGCTGGTCCAGAGTGAATTCCAAAATGAAGACGATTATAATAAAATAAACCTTTGTGAGTAGTAATTGTTGTGAGAGTTCTAGATTCTGGAGAAAGCAAAACTTGTTGATAGGCATTAGATAAATCTAACTTAGTAAATATTCTACCACCATGTAGCTTAATAAACAGCTCATCAATTCGAGGCAAAGGAAATTTATCTATTTCTAAATTTGGATTTAGAGTTAAACTATAATCTCCACACATACGAACTGTACCATTATTTTTAATAACAGGGACAATGGGGAAATTGCATGATTTTTTCAAATACGTGGAGATGAAAAAATGTATTATTTTAAACGAAATGGCGTTTGTCCCAGACAATTTCGTGGAAAAATAAGCCCAAAAATGGTATTTAAAGTTTTAGTCTGGCCACGCCTCTACAAAGCGGTGGACGCCATATTGAAAACCTATGACGTCAACCGCCAGTTGCGCGGGTCCTGTATAATCTATGCTTAGTGTGCTTTGGACCACAAAACATTGTTATGTGCGTTTGAACAACGCAGCCGCAATACGAGGTACGAGTACATACATTTAAATTAATAGTTCAGTAATTTGTGTTTTACACAGAAGAGTTCATGAAATTAGTTTATCATTTGTGACATTGTGACATTTATTAAGTGTTATTGTGTTAAACAGAGACTGGTGTTGAAAATTGTAAAATGAGTACAGAAAGTAAATTAATACCTGGGAAATGGATGAAATATTGCATTGTGCCATTATGTACAAATACTTCCCATACAGTGCCTAATAAAAAAAAATCTCCGTGCCAAAAATTGAAAAGAGAAGAAAAATGTGGTGGATGGCAATGAATCGCGACGAAACAAGAAAGTCAAGAAACGTCAATCTCTCATCATTTCTACGTTGTATGTTTGTGAAGACCATTTTAATGTAAGATTAAGTAATTGGAAATAAGTATGAATAAATAATGAAAAAAAGCGGCCTATCCAACAAATTTTTAGGTATCTTTTAAAATCTTAAATTTAACTGTAAGTAGGTATATGTAACTAGGTATATATAATATGTACAGCACACAAACAGGGAACCTTGTTTATAACAGCACTACCTTACGCAGTATTTACAATAGGGCAATCCAACGAACTGTCAAATCACTTTAAAAATGGCGGCTGTAGGACAAACAACTCGACATATGACAAGCAGAAATTTGTGATTTTGTGTAGAACTGTGTGTTTGGCTCATTATATTTTATACCTATTTCGAAATACCAAGGATAATTCAGACTATCATAATGGTTTTGTTTTGTTGTGCGAGTCTGCCATGTATCTATGCATAAATAATTGTTAAAATCAAATTACGTACCTCTGTAATAGTTTACTAATTAATTATATATAACTGCCAATATTGTTATCAATATATTTTTTTATTAATATAATTTTATTATATATAGTATTCTCCAGGACCCTGAATTGCTTAGGGCTGGCAGGGGTGTAATTATACTACTAGTTGGTACCTAAGTTACCTATTTATAAATAATATATTTAAAACTTGTACACTGTATTTAATTTTTTCTTGAGTTAGGTCTTGCTGTTTTATTGCACTAAGCCACTTTTGCCGTCTTATATGAGAGTTCATTGAGATCAGTTCTGTCTATAATTCAATGCAGCAGGAATCCTAAAAAATCTAACTTGATCGTCTCGCTGTCCTCTACTCCAACAATTCATAACACAACAAAACAAAACCATTATGATAGTCTGAATTATACTTGGTATTCCGAAATAGGTATAAAATATAATGAGCAAAACACACAGTTCTTCACACAGACCAATAACTAAAAGTTCTACACAAAAGCACAAATTTCTGCTTGTCATATGTCGAGTTGTTTGTCCTACAGCCGCCATTTTAAAAGCGATTTGACAGTTCGTTGGATTGCCCTATACATATGACTCAAAAGAAATGTCACGAAAAACGAAACAAATTTTTATTTACGTCACGATCGCCGTAACATAAGCAAGATGGCGTACTGGCATTTGACGTCACACCAATGACACTGTGTTTTTGATCACGTGGTTTTGTTGACATTCTATGGCAATTTATTAATGTTAATATTTTAATTATTATGTGATTATTGCCGTCAGACACATGTTCTGACCTTTCAATATGTTTGAAAGATTATTCTGTGGTACATTTCAGATCAATATAAAATTCATGCAACTTCCCCATTGGAGTACCGTAATCACTATAATCAACTGGTGTTAACACATTTAATTCTACCAATCTATCAAGTTCCTCTTCTACGGCTTCTTTCAATGCAAATGCCAAATTTCTAGTTTTAAAAAATTTAGCCAGTGCACCTTCTTTTAATTTTAAATTTATGAAACCTTTATTAAATAAACCTAAATTACCACTAAAAACTGAAGGAAATTCATTATATAGTTTATTTATAATACTATCATTTTCAATTTTGTTTACGCTTAAATTAAATATTTATTAAAAAAATCTCTACCTAACAGAGGGGGGCCCCCTTTCTCTATTACAAACTAATCTAATGTTTATGTTAAATTGTTAAATGAAATTTTACCAACTGGAACAATTCGATCTCCAGTATATGTGCTCAAAACTTTATCTGTAGGTAAAAGTTTCAAATTAGGAAAATATGTTAAATTTTAAACTTTAAATCTTTAGATATTAGACTTAAACTGGCACCGGTATCTAACTCAAATTTAATTTTAACATTATCTACAGTTACATAGAGAAAGATAGGTGTATTATTGTCAGTACTTTTCATTTGATACAACTGATCAACTATTTCAGACTCTAGAAAATTATTTACATTATGTTTGTGTCTAAGGTTTTGCTTACACCTTATTGATAAATGGCCTCGAATACCACATTTATTACAGACACAATTTTTGTACCTACAACGACCTACGTGTTTTCTTACCACATACGTCACATCCGGGTCCAGATGGCGTTGGTTGCTGACCTGCGCTGCTAGGGCGACTTCCGACTTTACTTGGCGGGAAACCTTTGCTGCTGGTTGGGAAATTACAGGTTCTGCTACTTGCCTGCTGTTTCTTTTCGCATTGGATTGCTGCTGACGTCTTTTTGGCACCCGGTTCCTGCTTGAGTTTTACACCCATACTAGCTTGATTTTTGTGACTGGCTTCCTTGTTGCACGCTATTTCGATGCAGTTTTCAAACGTAAGACCATCTTCTTTTTCTTCAAATAGTCTTGTGATTATTGGACCCTTTTCGAATCCTATAATAAAACGATCACGTACTAGTGTATTTAGCTCAACAGTCTTAAATTCTGACTTACAAGCAAGCTGCCGTAAACGCGCTGCCAATTCTTGCACTGTTTCGTCTTCTGATTTCACAGCGGAATAGAATTTTTGGCTTTCAGGAAATACTAACTTTGTTGAAGTGTAATATTTGTCGAAGAACGTTACCAATTCGTCAAACGTCTTTTCTTCTGGTAGGGACGGCATGCACAAACTGAACAATAGCTCTAAACTGGATTCGTGACAAGAATTTAGCAATAGAGCACGTTTTGTTTCAACATCTATAACCTTATTTGCGATGAAATACTGATGTAATTGTTGTTTAAATATACGCCAGTCGCAAACACTAGGGTTGAACTCTCTCAGATGTCCAATATAAGCTGCCATTACCACGTGTAAAATAGTTTAGTCAATTTAATACTGTTTCGACACTTTGCTTCACTACTTTTACTTTTTATTTTAAATTTGGATACACAAATCCAATCCTCGTCGCCAATACCGGGTGTCCCGAAATAAATGCAACAAAATTTGGTCAAAATTCTTAAGAGAAATTTAAGGGACCCGTATTTTTTACTTTTGATAAGTGCGGCCCCCTTTCGGAGATATAGCCCCCTGAAACAAGCCCCTAAAAATTTAATTTTTTTTATATCTCAGAGCTATATCGCACCCACCACACAGGGATTTTATGACATGTAGAATGCGATGCTGATAAGCTTTTTGGCAAGGGGCCCCCACAAGACACTTTTTCGGGGGCCCCCTTGCCTTTGGGGCCACCGAACTTTAGTTGCATATTTAATTTAAAAAAAAATTAGTAGCCTCTTAGAAACTCCAGGGAATTAAAAAACTTTTTTGTCTCTTAAAATTTTTTCGAAAAACGCAGCGTTTTTCGAAAAAATGGCAAAATGTGATTGGATGCATATCGAGGTTCATATGAAATTTTAAAGTGTTAATCGTAGGTGGCTGGCATTTCGCAATAAACAATCAATTTTATTCTGTGACAGTTGTCATGAACCAGTGTCAAATTGTTACCATTAATAGTTGTCAGTAATCATTGTTCCCGCACTTATCAAAAGTAAAAAATACGGGTCCCTTAAATTTCTCTTAAGAATTTCTGACCAAATTTTGTTGCATTTATTTCGGGACACCCTGTATATGTAATATACCAAGGGTGAAATAACACACTGAAATACGTTTCAGATCCCTTATATTACTTTAACTAAGATTGATGCAAAACGCTCGTATTTCCCATTTTTATATCTACATATATACAAAAAACGCCTAAGAACTCGCCGGAACAGTTACACAGCGAGCCAAATAAATTAAACTTCTTACTTCTAAATATTATAACTATATACAAATACATATATTACAAGTCTTTAATAAAAAAAGCATATTTTCATCATTTTTCATCGAGCAGTTACTGAGCGAAAACTCTATCCCGTTTGATAGAGCGTTCACCGTCAGTGTGTCGCCTCTAAAGCTTGCTACATACTATGCGTGAATTTGCTCCGCTTGAGATTATTAAAAATCCATTCGGTGAAGAACAACATTGATAAGAACTCTACGTTAGTACATATCAATAATTCTAAAATACTTAAACTTTGTCCATATACGGAAAATGAATTATACGGGCTTTTAAAAAGTAAACTGAAAAACAAGAACATGTGTTTTTGATGGTATCCCCATGTCTTTTGTTAGCAATAATTTAAAATTTATTATATCTCCTCTTGTATATCTCGTAAATTTTTCCTCTTGCGCAGGTAAATTTCCTGATAACTTAAAAATAGGTAAAGTGATACCACTACACAAAAAATATGATGAAATGTCTATAGAAAATTATAGACCTGTCTCTATACCAAGTGTATTCTCTAAGATATTTGAATATGCTTTTTTGAACAGAATGATTCCATTTCTATCCAGTAATAATATCATTTCTAACATTCAGCATGGATTTATGTCTGGGAAATCAACAGTCACAGCTACGCATGCATTTTATCATGATCGAGGCAGGGGAGTGTCCCGTTGGAATATTTTGCGATCTCAGCAGGGCATTCGATTGCTTTGATCATAAGAGATTATTATGTAAGGTCTACAATTATGGAATTCGGGGTACAAGTTTCGATTGGCTGAGGTCATTTTTATGCAACAGGAAACAGTTCATAACTGTCAGTGGTATTATCGATCATTGTAAAGTAAATTATAATTCTACACTTAGTAACATCAGCTTGGGAGTACTGCAGGGATCCATTCTGGGCCCTGTGCTCTTCTTACTCTATGTTAATGATATACATACGGCATCTCCAAATGCACATTTTACGTTGTATGCAGACGATACATCAATCGTAATTACTGACAAATCCGATAGTGTACTCGAGAGCAAATGTAATAAAGCACTTAGTAGTTTAACTACATGGTTTAATCGGAATTCGTTATACCTGCATGCCGACAAGACCTCTTATTTGAGGTGTCATAATCCTCAAGAAGAATGTTTAAATTTAAATTTGAAAATCAACTACTCTCCGTTATCACTATCTGACAATAAAGTCAAATTTTTTAGTCTTTTTTCAAAATTGAAGTCACTTTATTATTTGTTTAGGAACGCCCGTCACGAGTTGCATGATACGCATTTGCTTATGCTCTATTATGCTCAGGTGGAGAGTAGACTTAGATACGGATTGTGTTTATAGGGTGATGTATTTATTGCTCAGAAACGTATTATACACTGTATACCCTTATTTGAAAAATTTTTAATTTTGTCTGCCTTCGTTGATCAAATATATCAATTTTGTTCTTAATCGGTTTGGAATACAAAAAAGTGTAAAGAAACAAAAATTAAAAACTGATTTTTTTACACTATTAATTCCGTTGCCAACGCGATCCCGTGGCTTAAAGCGGGGGAGGGAGGTGAAACATGTAAAATTACGGTATTAAAATTTTCGCAGGGTACATGGTTTATAATTACGAAAACAGCATTTATTTATCTTTAAGAAATGCAGAAAATTGTTGGCAGACAAATAATTGGTGGTGGCAAAAGTCTCGAAAAAGTATTCAAGTGTTGCAAAAACCGCATCCTGCTATATTTTATATCATCAATATAAGGGAATGAAAAAACGACATAAGAAACTGCCACTTGTCCGAAGTAGAAATGACCGTATTTACTTTAGATACGGATTTTAATTCTTCTTTAACTCACTGCAAGGTTCATCAATATTTATTTATTTATTTAGTTTAATTCATCAAAAAAGATGGCCGCTAGGCAATAGATGAGTTTCGGGAGTACGTCCTGTAAAAGGTGCAAATCAAAGTTGGTTAGTGGTATTAAATGTAAAAACTGTGACAATAACTTTCATCTAAGTTGTGCTAAATTGTGGTCAGGTGTGCAATTTGTTAAAGACGTATTAATTTGCTGTAATGTGAATAAGAGTAGAGTAGACTAAAGTTAAAATATCGTTTATGGAAAAACTTCAAAGAAACAAATGATGCCAATGTTTATACTTAATTTAGTAATCTTCGGGCTGATATTAAGAGGGACATTGATCGTTGTTATGGAAATTATGTTAGAAGTATAGAACAGCAAATAAAATCTAACCCTAATAAGTTTTGGTCTTATCTAAATTCAAAGAAAGGAGTCTCCAGTATCCCCGCTAGTATAAATTTTAATAATACAGTTTTGAATGATCCTATTGATGTTGCGAATGCATTTGCAACTTTCTTTCAATCTTGTTATATTATGTCCACAACTCCGACGTATGATCTCCCATCAACGTCCAATTGTTCGTCATACAGTTTTCCTATCTTTTCTCAGTCTCAGGTGTTAATTGCCTTAAAAAAATTAAAATTAAAATCCCGTATTTTCCGATAATTTAATGACACATGTAGGTTAACGTTTATATAGAACAGATAATTTTAAATTTGTAATTTATTATGGTTGCAGTAAGTCTAAAATTCCTCAGTGTATAAATAAATTTGACTAGGAATTCATTTCCTTTAAAAAAATTATATGAGAATCTTATTATCGGCACATTTAAAACGTTAGAAATAATTTATGAGAAACGATAGTCTTTTATTAACTATTTTCTATTTTTAAACTAAAACGAGTGATTCAAATTTCTCGCGCCAGAAAGCTACCTTTTTATTGGTTAATTTGTCGCCACGCTTACACAACCCCATAAATTCATGTTGTCAATGTCAACTACCTACTAATCCTAACCACTTAAATATCATTTACATTTATAATATTAGTCTAAGATGAATGTTATTGCCATTTCGTAGATTTAATTTGTGTTTATTATTTTCCTTTGTTAATCCAAAAGCAAATTTTTCAAAAGTTAGCAACGAATTATATTGTTTTTTTTTCAAATTTACCGCCAAATGTAGTTAATTTTTCCTGTGTATATATGACTTTTTCATTTGCTCTAAAATAAATATGTATAAATAATTATCTTATAATAAGTGTGTTTATTGCCGAAAATCGATTCTTTTCTGTGACTTGTCTTTGAATTTTAATACTAGCCAAATCATAACATTCATCATAAATGTTTGTGCTGAAAATTATTATTTATACGAGAAAATTTTGAACTTTTTTTTTAAATATATACTAGATGGTCGTCACCTGTATGGGTGCCGCAATTTAACAGACGATATGGATTTCTCGAATACCTATATTGTAAAACCTTTTTAATCTGTAATTATTTTTTATGTTTAACAGAGAATTACCTATATTTTTTTTGTAGCAACTATTTCGACGTATTAATTTTTTTTGTGTTACGACGTATGTATTATCAGAAGTAAACAATCAACAAAAAGTGACGAATAAATAAATAATATAGGTGTGGGTCACAGAGGTATAAATATTACAGTTTTGCTTGTCCATGATATTTTCTCTCTTATTAGAAAAAGAAAAGATAGTAGTAAATATCTATAGTTAGGTATATATTTTGTAAATTTTTTCTATCTCTATTTATTTTTTATGCGGAATTTCTCACTAAATTATTTCGATTGCACGTCCTCTCACGGCGAGGAAACTATTCATATACAGTGTACAATGCGAACAGGAGCACAAACTACTACCGAAAATTCTAGTGGCTCTCAAACTGTTTTGAAGCGGTGTCATTAATATTGCAAAAGTTTGTACCTAATCTCAGAGGCAAGCTTAATGCAGTCAATATTACTGTTAGCAAGTTTGTATAGACAAATTGCAGAATTCATAATCCTTCTCCTAATTAAACTGCTCATCTCAAATGGTGTTAATATGCCAATAATACGCAAGTGTATTTTTCATTTAAACCAGAAGATAACATGCATACTTCAAAAATCTTGTTTCAGTTGCTAACGCTTATAAATTGTTATTAAACATGTTTAGTTAAATTACAATATTTGAGACCCCGTACATACGCTTTCTCTTTGTCAGTTATCATGCGGAATATTCTTTATATCTAAAATAGCAAGTGGTTGGGCAAAAATAACATTTAATAAATTGACATTGGAATTAATATCACAATCCAAACGAGAAATAATGGGCTAGTCTCTTAATACGGAATATCAACGGGAAATTCCATAATATTGATGGATATTGAAATTAATTCACAGGATTAAGAAATTTTGAACATGAAAATTCAGCTCGAAAAACAATAATGTTTAAGAGTTGAAGCACTTTCTGTGTGTTGTTTTAGTTTCCCATAAAACGTAGTCGATTGCAGAAAAGTCTTCTTTCTAGATAGAAAATGTGGAAATAGCTTATGGATGAAGTAATAAAGTGGGGACAACTGCCATAATTTTATAATCAAGTGCCACCATATAATAGCTTTGTTAAAGGTTTTCAATACGTTGCCAAAACGATTACAAATATTTTAAAGCTATTGTCAATTGTAAGTAATATGCAAATGATTTATGTGTTTTGTTCGTACCTATTTACTGCTTCTGAAAGAATATTATTTTCTTTATAAATTCCTAATTCATTTCTTTATTTGATTATACTATCACACTATATTTCTGATATAAAATGCTGTGCCTTGAGATAATAGTATAATACTGGTTTATAAATTGCAAATATTACACTACTGGCAAGAAAAAAATAACTTTTATTTTTTATATTTATTTATTTTTGAAAATAAAATTACAGGTGAAAGAAGTCAAGTTGAAAAGAAGTAGTTTTTCATTTGTGAATATCTTCGTTAACGGCCTCAGCTAAGGCTGCATCTTCTATAAAAGTAAAATGGTTGCCTTCGAATACTTTGATTTCTATGGGCTTTGTAAATATTTTTGACAATCCATAATCCTCTTCGAGACCTTGGATAGTAATTTGTTTTGGTTTGTACAATTTCACATTTGACATTAAATTCGTAAAAGAAGGGCTATAGCCCATTAAAGCTTTAAGACGCCAGTATAGATTATTAGAAATCGTCTTGAAATAGTCTATTCCGTAAGGGACACTGTCTTTTACCAGGGTAATTACTAAATTCACTCTTTCGTCCCAAGAATTACATTTAAATATAGCATCCTATAAGAAAAATATATATATATTTTTATATTTAAAATTAATGAAAACTTGAAAGTAAACTAATATTTGTTTGGAAAGTTTCTCTTTTCACCCCTTTACTTACTTTGTTTTCTAAAACTAGTTCAGGGGATACATATGTGGAGAGCATGTAACAGACAAAAGTAGTTTGGAAATATTGATCGGACGTTACATCGAATCGTTCCAACAATTTCTGCATTATCGTTGGAGCACCATCTAGAAAGATTATTGTACCCTTATAGCCTTTAGACTCCAAAATGTGGACGATTTCCAGAGCCACTAGAGAACCGTACGAGAATGCTACGATATTGAAGGGTTCCGTTTTTGACAAGTGTGCTTCCACGGTCTGCAATAAAAAATAGAAAGGTATTGAAAGTCTGATCACGTGAAGAGGCAAACTGGTTACTACTTTGAGCTTTCTTATGATTTGTATTTATGGTACCTAACCATGTATGTAAGTTAAAGAAAACTTACCGGTAGCATAGACTCAGCCATTTCCACTATGGACAATGCCTGATTACCGTAAGTAAGTTGTAACCCTATAACATGGGCATTTATTTTAAGTGCCATATTATCAAATGTTTTAGCGAATCCTTCTATTCCTGGAAACAGTAATACTTTCGGGGCTATAGATTCGGTTTCTTTTTTAGATTTTAATACAAGATAAGGAACCATGCTTTTCGATTCGTCACCGATCATTTTAAACATGATCTCTAATTCTGATTTTGTGTCAGCTACTTCCCCATTTTGACTTATTTCATGTTTTTGTTCGTGAATTTCTTTCAACCTGGCCAATTAATTTCATAATTAAGATATTAAGACTTAAACAATGGGATCCTACCTTGCCAATGTCATCGTTCGTATTTCCTTTGGGGTGAGGTACACATCGAATTCTCTTTCCAAGGTTTGCTTAATTTCAACACCTGACATGGAGTCCATTCCAAGTTCTGGTAAAGTGGAGTGGAGACTGACTGACTTCACGTCAGCGACACCTGTGTAAGAAAATAGTGACGTTATTTAGAACTTCTATGATTTGAGATCTACGGGGTAGCCCATTAAGAATGGAAACACTCGTGTACAGAAGTTGTTTATGGACCGATTTGAACCGGGTTTCTTTTAAAAGATAGCTAAAAGCTCTATCTTGGTGCAAATTTGAAGACGAAATTTTGATTTTCAAGGCCTACCACGAGTTTTTTTTAAAAATTCCAGAGACACCGATAGCGGGTCTGTCCCCACAGAGCCTAGACCGAGAACAACCAGGCCAGGTAAAATAATCCCGACCAATGCTAGGGATGTGTATTTTAACTCTGTTTCTGGTAGCTACCAGTTATTGAGGTCACGGCACAACAACCCGGAACTTCACTATATCTCAAATGTAGAAATTGTTCGCCATTTATATTCCCTTCAAAGAACGGACCAAGACACTCTCATTAAGTATTCCACATCAAACGTTAACTTTCTGACTATATTGCCTTCAGCAATTAATTATCCACTCCATTATTATCCAGAGACAAAACTCCATTCGCTTCTCATTATCGCCTGGTTCCAGAGTGTGAACAAACTGACGTTTTTAAGGTTTTATGCAATTTTTTTAGGCAGCGGCGAATACCTTCTCTAGGTAAATTTAAATCTAAACTATAGTTGACGGCCAAAATTGTAGAGAGTGACTCATGTTGTAAACCTGCTCACAATTTATAGCAGTCAACACAAAGAAATATACATGCAGCCCATATATTTTTCCTATAAAATCGTGTGCCGCATATCTCTTAGAGCATACCCGATTACACAGCTTCTGCTGCAGTAAGTACGCAGGCGCTGTAGCTTTTGATTGGCTGCGACGAATTGTCGGATCCAACTGTTTCATTTCCAGCGCTATCATGGGCGGGTATATCGTTCGGGCGGGCAAAATTTCGGGTATATCTTTTCGCTAATTTAATTATGAATGTAATTAATTTTATTAGTGACTTTGTGTTCTTAAGAATGAAGAATAATTCAAGCCCTACAACGTATTATCAAAATCGTCCTAATTTAACAAATGAGGAATATCGGATGATGACATGTATGAACAGTTTAACGCGAGGTCAAAATATGAGTGTAAGTGATGTTGAAATATGTATTTCATTAACAAAATTGTACGTGAATCGCATATGTGTGCAAATAAAAAAGTGGTAAAGAAGTACAACTGTGAAACGGTAAGTGATGGAAACTCGCGGAAGGAAGATTGTATTTTTAAAATGAGTTTTCAACAAAAAAAAAATCGATTGCTATATCTGTTAGAAAGGATGAAATAGTGATATGGCGAAGAAACTGTTTAGAATAAATATTAAAAAATAAGAATCTGGATTGAAGAATATATTAAATTTTAACGAAACATGGATGTATGAAAGTCATACAGAAAGTGGTACGATATGATATAATAAGTGTTAATGTGTGACCGTTATAGTGGCAGTGCTAGTAACCGATAGTAAATAGTGTGTATGTATTCTAAAGCCTTTTGTCCTTTTGAATGCGGAATTCGCAAATATATGCGCGATTTATTTAATGATGGAAACATCTCTATTTGCAACAAATTTTGTCAACTACCTATAACATTTTCTATTATTTTTATCATGAAACTGCCATGATAGATTATCAGAAGCTCAAAACGAATTTATTAATGCCACATAATAATGAAAGGGGTAATAATATTTGTGTGTTTGACAGTTTCGCAAATTGCAATTGTCAAAAGTTGAGATATTCCCGCCATAAATAACTAAAACAGTTGCAAAATTCGTGCAAAAATCCGTGAATTTCACGTCTATGACGACAAGGCTTAAGTGTGATATCCGCGGAGTGCGCATCAGGTAGGTGTAAGTGGGTGGTGATGGGCAATCTCCGTTCAAAAAGACGGCATTCTAATTTGTAGAGAGGATGATACAGGTGGCACATTTAAAGTAAATTGTTAATGTGCTAGGTTCAGCCGACGTCAACTTATTTTTCATAATTTTGTGTGCTTCAACTCTTCTCAAGTGGCACGCTTAGGTAATCATACCACCCGTATCTTCCGTACTCATCTCTGTGTTGTAAATTAGTTACTCTCTATTATTTTAGACCTTGGGTAGTTGATAATACAAGACAAAAACTTTAAATTAACGCCTCGAAATTGGTAAAAACTGTTATATCACTGTTTCTACTCTAAAAATAATGGATATTATGTAATACAACTATTTTTGTCATTTTTGTATATTTGTTTCTATCTCATCGCATTCAAAAGTACGCCTATGGAATGTTGCTCCTCGCACACTTCCCTCGTCACGTTTGTCTACGAGCTAGCGATTAGTCACTCTCTACAATTTTGGCCGTCAACTATAGCAATTCTGAGGCTATTCTGAGGATTGTTTCTAAAATAAATTAAAATTTCCTGCTCGTAAATACGTCTTCTCTGTTGATTGTCCCTTTTTAAAATTCATTTTGATACAGCACCATATTATAATAGTATTGTTTATTTTAGAAACTGTGCTATGCGTAATATTAGGTCTATCCTATCCTAATGTAACTACAATATTAACATATATTATGTGATGTCTTATTTGTTTTATATTTTAAATTTTAATCACCTATATGAAGTTTTAGTATTAGTAACTTGTTTATCTGTCAACACATGTTCCTTTGACGCTTTACAACCTTTGTAGGCCTATGTGAATAAAGATTTATTATTAATAGAGAGTTATTGGACGTGTCATAAGGTTAAGCAGTATTTAGGTTTCCCTTATATTGACATCTAAGCATGCGCATATGTGCTGTATCATTAAGGCAGCAATAATAAGGATAGTGCTCGACCATATTTATGCATGATTAAGGTAACGATCCCTTAATTGATAGATCGGGTCGTTCGGTCGTAATCGGTCATACCCGTCCTAACCTAAATTAAAAATAAAATGTTTTTCGATTTTTTTTAAATAAGTTCCGTCGCATGTTTCAAGAAAAATGAAATAAAGACAAGTAATTATTTTAATTATTTCCAAATATTGACTTATATTCCTTTTCTCATTCACCATTAAAATGGCAATAATTGAGAGATATAAACAAAAGAATAAGGGAATCCCATCCGTCAAATTATTAACCAATAACTATATTTTTCTGAACAAAATAAGGGCAAGCAGTATTTAAATAATTTCGTTCCTAATACTGTTTGGCAGTATTAAAGGGATATCCAATATCTCTCTATTATCTAGACATCTGTTGTTAAAAATTATACACACCTCTCTTGCAGTCCGATCATTTTCTCCAGAAAGGCGTACGTACTATTTCAATTTTCTCTTGTAAAGTTAAAATTTGAGCCATCGCAAAGAATTATGGAATTTATTTAACCATGCACAAAAAATATTACAATGTGGCACTACTTGTGGAGTTTGACATTATTTGTTGTATAAACGTTTGTTTTTCACAGCCTACCAAACTTTGTTCATATTATTTTTAAGTAACGTTATTTTCTGGAATATCTCGTAATATTTTTTCACAAAAATTCTTCACAATGAATTGGATTATGATTCCAGAATCCAGTGGCTTTTTGAATAAAACAATTATAAATGTAATTATTTTTTATCTAAGAAGGTAATATTTGTAAGTTTTGGCATAATAACCATGAAATAATAATACTCGTAATTTGACGAACTTACCTATCAATTGTTGTTTATTTTGTGCACTGGTATTTATGGTTCTTATTAATAATTATTTAACCAGTGTTTAAGTTTTTAAATTTTATTTCTATTGAGGTTCTATTCGCTCCTACATCAAGCGGTGTAACCAGATTTTTTATAAGAAAATTGCTAACAAAATTTTGCTATTTTTCACTTTAAAAAAATTCGTAGTAGACCTTGAAAATCAAAATTTCGTCTTCAAATTTTGCAACAAGATGGAGTTTTTGGAGATCTATTTTCTAAAAAAAAACCGGGTCAAATCGGTGCATAAAAAACTTTTGTACGCGAGTGTTTTCATTCTCAATGGCTCACCCTATTGTCTGTAGAAATTTGTACAGCTCATTTGGGATTGTAAACGTTTGGAGGAATCTGATACGCACCTAAAACATTTAGCACTGCATCAATAATGTTATCGACTGCATTTATTCCACGTTTTTCCGCCAGGACCATACTGGATACGATTGCAGCATCCTTCTGTCTAAGCAGAGTGTCCAGCACTTCAAGACAACTGGAAATTTTCTGCTGCAGAGTCCCACTAATTTCGGTATCTGCGTTGCCTAGCATTTCAGCAACAAGACCGACCTTAAAATAAAATACAGTAAATATTTATATCGTTTTCCATTATGATCATTATTAAAAATTGAAGCAATATTTTTTTTTAATTCGATATGAACTATGTATTGAGCAAACGTTGATTTAAAAAAATTTTTATTTTCATATTTTCCATATTTCGTTATTGTTTGAATTAAATTTGACTTCCGGTTTACAATGTTCATTTAATTTGGACAATATTGCACTAAATACAAAATAATAATAATAATGTTTATTCAGTTCTCAAAATACAGAACAAATACAGAACAAAAATACATGAATAAAATTGAATAAATAGAGAAAAGCAACTAGCGAAGTTACTTATTTGTGTTGTAGGCTGGCACAAATTATTTGATGTCTCTATATAAGGTTCTACAAATAAAACATTCAGTAGTATCTATTAATTTATACATAATAGGGTAATTTGTCATAGCCAGTACTATTTTAAGTCACATTCAGGTAGGCGGTATAAGGTAGGTATAATTATATATGCATTCTTGTAAACATTTTACGAACATAAAATAAAACATAATTTGGTAATGCATATATCAATATCACAATCAGGGAAGTATACATTCACAAAGACATCAACGAATTTTTTTTTCTTTCGTTTAGGTTCAGAAAGATGTAGTAAAGTGTCAATCAAAATTTATTTAAATACTATTTATTATAGCAAGAGTTGACTATGTCACTCAAAAACTGACTATGAGTCTCGAATATCCATTTTTTCAATTTAATTTTGAAACTAGAAAACGTAATTTCGGTTCCTATGTAAAAGTGAAAATGGGACAATGCATACAATCTTGGTGCTATACAGGGTGAATCTTAAATAAGTACAAATATTTTAACTGCTGGTATAGTTCGTCATTTAAATCAGTCTAGTGAAAGCCATTTTTTAAAATTTCTAATATTTACGGAGATATTAATTTTTTAAAAAAATACCCACATTTTGAGGACCGCTGGCTGATTTTTCATCCAACAACGTAATGAAACATATGATTTGTTGCGAGGTTGCCATATCTCCTCCAATATAAATATTACGTTTCCTTTAACGTAATAGTTCTATTTTAAAAATACTTGTTTTAAGCATAAGTACAGTAAAATTGGGTATGTAGTATGATACACAGCAATATTAACATAAATTTTAACATCTGAACTAACCTTACTATACTTTTACTTAACGATTAAAAATGAATTTCCGCAAGTTCAATACTACCGTAACATATTTAGGAAGATATTACGTGATATTACTATGTCCAATGTTCAAAAATTATACATAAACGTGCACACAAGCTTACCTGTTTGTTAAAAAATTAACTTTTTAATCAGTAATCCACATTTCACAAGTTAAATGTCATTGTACACTGTTATTTTATGAAGAATAACGAAAAACTATGCACGCGTTTTTTATTTAAAATGGAAAAAATGTCAACTTTTAGCAAATTTTATTGCATTATGTGGGGTTAACAAGTTTGACTTGGGCTTCCGATAATCTGTCATGACAGTCAATGACAGTTTGATAATAAAAAATAATATAAAATGTTACGCTTGACAAAATTCGCTAAAAGTTGAGATTTTTTCTTCCTTGAAGCAAAGACATTTGTGTAATACTGACAACACTGTGAACCACACGTTCAGTCTGCAGCACTATGACTCATAAAAGTATGAAGGGTCTGTCTAGGCCAGCGGTCCTCAACAAGTTTTCTGCTGAAAAATTATGAAATTTATTTAAAATTTCATTTTTTTATTTCTGATTTTTTTGTAAAAAAACTATTAATTATGTGTTCTACACACAAAACTATACTGCTGGTTAAAATATTTGTACTTATTTAAGATTCACCCTGTATAGTCTACATCTCTTTGGCCTATTGTTTTTTTAGTACGAGGTAGAAATATCATTTTGTCTGGTATTATATATATGTTGATAGTATAATTTTTTTATATTTTATTCATTCTAATATTTTTTGAGAAAACAATTGCCTCTCATCATAGATTTTAGCTACATTATATAAGCTATCACTAGAAAAAGTGTACGGTTTCTCAAATATTATTTTTAATATCCATTTCTGTAGGACATGTAGAGCATCTAAGTGACTATCATTTACACCACCCCAACTCATAATTCCATAATATGTCAATGGAGAGTGCACTAGAGAAAAGTATAGCGTTTTCATATGTTTTAAATTTAGAAATTCTTTTACATATTTAAATTTTGGTAATATCCCTCTAATTTGTTTGACAAGGTACTTAATTTGCAGGTCGTAGTGCATATGTCGATCTATTTGTACACCAAGACATTTAACCGATATAGTCTCAGGCATTTCAGAAAGATTGCCAATTTTTAAGGGATCCGATATTAGGTAAACCAGTTTGGCAAAAGCTGAAAGGCAGGTAACGATTTAATGTAATCTTGTTGTATTGGAACCACTGAGATATCAAGGAAAAATCGGCAAATATAATTTGTTTTAATTCCTGCCATGTACAGCCTGTAGATAACAGCAGTGTCATCGACAAAACTAATAATTTTGCCAACAGTATCTACTCTAAATAAACTATCCAGATGTAAAATAAATAACAGTGGCCCCAATACAGAACTCTGAGGAATGCCGAATGATATATTTTTTGCATTACTATAAACTCCATTTATATGCGTTCTGTTGTTTAGATAACTTTGTATAATTTCACCGGCTCCCCCTAATCCCAAACAAACTCAATTTATTCATAAATTTCTTATGACACACCGTGTCAAACTCTTTCGAGAGGTCCAAAAAGACACTTATCGTTGGTATTTTGTGTAGATGTTAATTTGTAGATGACATCCTCTGAAGATTTGGCCTCTCGAAATCCAAATTGACAATCAGACAATTTTTGAATTCTTTAAACGGGTTTTTAAAAGATGTTCAAAAATCTTAGCAACGTTCGAAATCAAACAAATAGGTTCATAATTTTCTAATTTTGATGTATCCCCACTCTTATATAAAGGTTTAACTACCGCTGCCTTTAAAAAATCTCTAAGCTGAAACATTATTTGTTTACTAAAAAAACAATAGGTGAAGCAATCTCAGCTGAAATTTCCTTCAAAGTTTCAGACCGAATCTTACCTTGACTGGGTGATTTCTTTAG
This sequence comes from Monochamus alternatus, assembly GCA_037114965.1. Lineage (NCBI taxonomy): Eukaryota > Metazoa > Arthropoda > Insecta > Coleoptera > Cerambycidae > Monochamus > Monochamus alternatus. The sequence continues at coordinate 116,056,474 of CM073426.1, forward strand.
TTTCAATTTATTTATAACTGAGATCACTTCACTTTCATCCGTCTCGTACAAACAAATGGAGTTTTCCAAAATTATTTTTTTCACTAAATTTTACATCCGGAATCTTACGCGCAAGTTCTTCTCCGGGACTACAAAAGTATTCATTAAAAGCATTCGTAATTTGGACATGATCTGTAATAATTTCTCCACTTGGTATTTCAGTACATTTTATTTTTTCCACATATTTCATTTACAGAATTCCAGAGCGCCTCGTAGCTATTTTGATATTTCTCAACTGATTGTAGTAATTTCTTTTAGCTTTTTTTAACTCCTTATTTAAGGATTTTTTTTTCTGTCGATATTGTTCTTTTATATTTATGTTATATGGATACTTCAGACACATTTTATAAGATTATTTTTTTCATGATTAGAAGATAGAATTTTACTTGTACCATTTCTTTTTTACTTACTTTACTTTTGTACTATTTTTTATATGAGACTGTAATATTTCAATAAATTTAAAGTTTATGATAAACACTCTTCCAATCCTCTACAACCAAAACACGCCTTAATTTATTATAGTATGTAAAAGTTTTATAATTTTTATTTGTAGGTACATCATGTTGATAATTTTCTATTTTGAAAGATAAAACAATTGGAGAATGATCTGTTATATAATACCTAAAAATAAAAGGCTTCAGATTTGTATCACAAATATTTTCTCTGTCTTATGAAAAAATGTTCTAAGCAACTTGATCTAGTATAATCATTTATATAAGATACATAATCAAAACAATTTATAATATTTTTATATTCTTCTGTGTCACTACAGTCATCGAACAAATTTATATTGATATCTCCAGTGATTACATCTAAGTCACATTTTTCAAAAGTTTGTAGATAACCTAATAAATCCAAATTAATTTTTTTAACACAAGTACTAGGAGACCTATATATTGCCATTATAGATACATTTCATGTTCCTTTGATTAATAATTTCATTGCAGTGATCTCACCTAATTTAATTATTGTCATTTTAACTTGTAAATTATCCTCAACAAAAGCAATAATGCCATCATTTTGGTTCAACTTACCATCATTATAAAAAGTAATATGATGATAATCTAATTGTCTTGTTTTGGTTAATATTATTATATCGAAGTTAGTTGCTAACTGGTGCAAAAATATAAATAATTTATCTATATTCTTAGAAACACTCCGAATATTCATATGATATATCTCAAAATTATATAAAATTATCTGTTTTTTAAAATCCTGAACACAATTTACAATTTCAGTTGACGGTAGATTATTCTCAGGTCCATAATTAACATAATTCTTTACTAAAGTGCCTGTTCTTTTGGAATACTATTGACTAGCTACTCTCTTTTCTTTGATGAGGTTTATTTTTCCTGCAATTCTTGAAGAACATCTATCTTGTCTAATTGTTGTTATAATCTTTTTTTTTGTATCGTTTGTATTTTCATCATGTTTTAGTGATTATTTTGATTTAAGTATCTGAACTGTATGATACATTTACTGGACCATCTTCTTTTGCTTCTTCAAACTCATTATTAAATACTTTTGTTTCTATATTTTCTTTGTTTAATTCACCTTCAGAATCCAAAAGTTGTTGAGCGGTATAAGTTTTACCATTTACATATAATTTCGTTCTTGTTATAAATGACTTTATATGTTCAGATTTTGCTTTTTTAAATGATGTTTCAATACTTTTAATTCTGCTCTTTCCTCTAATGTCATATCCTCATAAATAGATATTTGTGTTTCTTTTACTTTCCTGCAGTTTTCTAAGACATTATATTTCTGCAAGTAAGATGTAAATTGAACTATGACAGGTTTATTTTCAGGTTTTTTTCCAATTGTATATATACCGGGTGTTCCCTCTAAGACTTTCAGTGCGAATATCTCCGAAACCATCATAGCCAGTGCGACGAAATTTGGTATACAGACACTAGATGGCGCGTAGAATCTGATGATAACATCAATTTTTATACAGGGTGTTCCATTTTCCAAGAAATCGATTTAATTTTGATTTTTTGGTTGTCAGCCCTGCTAAAACTTATGTTTAAATTGAAATATACTTAATTATGAACACATTCTGATAAATAAACATTCAAAAATTTCAAAATTTAACATAAAAAAACGCCTCCAAAAAGTACCCAAATTTCATTGTTTTGTCATGTAAAATGTGTATAGCCTTGAGCCAGACTTACACAGAAGAAACTAACATCGGTGAACGTCAAAACTATGAATTGTCATTGAATTGTCAAATATTAATGGCATGAAGTATTTTATTTTACATAAATAACGCTAAATAATGGATTTAATGCAATTTACGTATGCACAATGGTGTTATTGAGACTTGTCGATAAAAATTTAGACTTGAGTTGAGGCTTTTGGAGCATTGTGGTCGCCGTGCCGGCGCAGTCTACCGCTACAACTAGAGTTACAGCGTGAAGATTGTGTAAAATATCTGTGAAAATTTTTTAAGTTATTCCATTATAATGTAATAAAACTTCAGTAAATTGTTTTTTTGTTATGTTACTACAGTGTACAATAATAATTAGGTACACGTATTTTTTATGACAAAATAATTTACAAAATTGTGTAAGTACTTAAAGAATATCCCTGTTTTCCAACTGCTGTAATAATTATTGATTACTTATTTAACAACAAATAAATTCAAACAAAACCATTTATAAAACTTTTAATTATAATGTGAACGTGTTTGTCGTTGAAAGTCAGATCTGAACCTACCCTAGCCCCACAAAAGAAAATATTACGAAAGCATAACCTAGAAATGATTGATTCTTGTATCCACATATTTCAGCACTGTACTTATGTTTAAGAAGAACTCTACATCTGTAAAATAGTAAACAATGAACTACTATTTCTGTATTTCATGATACAGAACTGAAATAAAGCAACTGGTTTTTGCTAGGAAGAATCACCTGCAAATGTACTATACCCAGTAGGTAGGTACCTATCAAATAGTCGTTTAAAGCTAGATAATAATTTGTAATTGTTGTTGTAATTGTTTTTATCTTTCAGTTATGTGTGTGCAGTGCCACAAATTACATTAAAACAGACACCAGAAAGAATAAGCGAAAAATATTACGGACATTTTCTTGGAAATAATTCTAAACATGGATAATATTATAAACAAGTCTGTAACTCACATTCTTTGAAGAGTATTCTATAAGACATTAAATTCAGTTGTCTGTCGTGGGTTTTAAAATTTCTAAACGAATAAAATTAAGAAAAATAAACTAATTTCATAATTCTATGTACAGTATGAAAACATCTTGTTAGAATATCTTTAAAATGTTGAAAGCTAACTGTTGTTACAACATATACACAACATAAGGTAATAAGGTAGGTATTGAACGATGAAATGGCAAGATTTGTTTCTAATCGTACATGCATGTACATTCCTCAGATTGAACGTTGCTCTGTAAATGAAATTAGAATACAGAATAAGTGTTTAATATAAAATCAGATGTAATAATGTAGATACTTAATGTAATTTTATTTTATTGTTAATAAATTAAAGTCTGTATTTGTTGTTTTTTATTCTACTCAAATTATTAAACAGAAATGTTTCAGAAATAATATAAAATTAATTAATACTTAAAGATGAAGGATCAAGTTATTCAATTTAGTTACTAATTAAAAAATAAGCCACAATGTAGGTACGTATTACTTTTTAATTAAAATTATGCTGGTTACAACTGAATCATATAATAAAATATAAAAAATCACTCCTTTAATCTTTTTTGAAAATTTTCTTTTGTAAAATAGTGTCCAATGTGAGTTAGGGGACTTCTTTATATTATCCATCATTCCATGTATAAAATTAATTCTAACAAAATATCTGCGATATTTTTCCTTCATTCTGTTTGGTGTCCTATTTTACAAATCGTTTTGTTTCAATGTAATTTGTGGCACTACACACATATCTGAAAGATAAAAACAATAATTACAAATTACTGTCTAGCTTTAAATGAATTCTTGATTAATTAACAATAAAATAAATTTACATTATTACATCTGATTTTATATTAAACACTTATTCTGTATTATCATTTCATTTACAGAACAACGTTCAATCTGAGGAATGTACATGCATGTACGATTAGAAACAAATCTTGCCGTTTCATCGTTCAATACCTACCTTATTATGTTATGTTGTGTATATGTTGTAACAACAGTTAGCTTTCAACATTTTAAAGATATTCTAACAAGATGTTTTCATACTGTACATAGAATTATGAAATTAGTTTATTTTTCTTAATTTTATTCGTTTAGAAATTTTAAAACCCACGACAGACAACTGAATTTAATGTCTTATAGAATACTCTTCAAAGAATGTGAGTTACAGACTTGTTTATAATATTATCCATGTTTAGAATTATTTCCAAGAAAATGTTCGTAATATTTTTCGCTTATTCTTTCTGGTGTCTGTTTTAATGTAATTTGTGGCACTGCACACACATAACTGAAAGATAAAAACAATTACAACAAGAATTACAAATTATTATCTAGCTTTAAACGACTATTTGATAGGTACCTACCTACTGGGTATAGTACATTTGCAGGTGATTCTTCCTAGCAAAAACCAGTTGCTTTATTTCAGTTCTGTATCATGAAATACAGAAATTGTAGTTTATTGTTTACTATTTTACAGATGTAGAGTTCTTCTTAAACATAAGTACATAAGTAAAGTGCTGAAATATGTGGATACAAGAATCAATCATTTCTAGGTTATGCTTTCGTAATATTTTCTTTTGTGGGGCTAGGGTAGGTTCAGATCTGACTTTCAACGACAAACACGTTCACATTATAATTAAAAGTCTTATAAATGGTTTTGTTTGAATTTATTTGTTGCTAAATAAGTAATCAATAATTATTACAGCAGTTGGAAAACAGGGATATTCTTTAAGTACTTACACAATTTTGTAAATTATTTTGTCATAAAAAATACGTGTACCTAATTATTATTGTATACTGTAGTAACATAAAAAAAAACAATTTACTGAAGTTTTATTACATTATAATGGAATAATTTAAACATTTTCACAGATATTTTACACAATCTTCACGCTGTAACTCTAGTTGTAGCGGTAGACTGCGCCGGCACGGCGACCACAATGCTCCAAAAGCCTCAACTCAAGTCTAAATTTTTATCGACAAGTCTCAATAACACCATTGTGCATACGTAAATTGCATTAAATCCATTATTTAGCGTTATTTATGTAAAATAAAATACTTCATGCCATTAATATTTGACAATTCAATGACAATTCATAGTTTTGACGTTCACCGATGTTAGTTTCTTCTGTGTAAGTCTGGCTCAAGGCTATACACATTTTACATGACAAAACAATGAAATTTGGGTACTTTTTGGAGGCGTTTTTTTATGTTAAATTTTGAAATTTTTGAATGTTTATTTATCAGAATGTGTTCATAATTAAGTATATTTCAATTTAAAAATAAGTTTTAGCAGGGCTGACAACCAAAAAATCAAAATTAAATCGATTTCTTGGAAAATGGAACACCCTGTATAAAAATTGATGTTATCATCAGATTCTACGCGCCATCTAGTGTCTGTATACCAAATTTCGTCGCACTGACTATGATGGTTTCTGAGATATTCGCACTGAAAGTCTTAGAGGGAACACCCGGTATATATTGTTTATATCATTAGACTGAAGGTTAATTTCAAGATATGTGTTTAATTTTCTAATTGTATATTCCAATAAATTTTCATTGTCATATTTAAGACCATATATAATTATATTATTTTTTTTCAAAGATTTTTCCAAATTCTGGTATTTATTTTCTAATTCTGCATATTTTTCCTCCAGTTCATTGATCCTTCGATTTTCTTGTCTAAATGTTTGTTTAATTTCATCTAACATAAGTATATTTGATGCAAAATTGTACAGTTATTCATTATATCTAGGCCACCCTATACTATCGTTATTATTGGAGATACAAAATAAAGTTTTGAATAAAAAAATTGTAGGACTGTAACTGAACTCTTTAATAAGTTAATGGAAGTACAGGCGTGCAGAAGTTGGGAGGTAGAATAAGCAATAATATGTTTTTTAATATATTGTAGAATTTTTTAATTATCCTTTTTTCTGATTTCAAAAACATGGCATTCCTACTCCTATTTTTAACCGTTTTTGAGTTATTTCTGGCCGCGCTACGCGCGGCATGATCACCGCTGCGTAGTGCCTTTTACTTAATTGCCATTACTGTGCGCGGCTCTACGTCTGAATAATAAAATGTAAACGTGACTTTGACTGAACTCTATGGTGGGAAAAATCCGGCGCTCTATAATTTAGAAGAGTGGTTGGCATATTTTAGTAATTTTTAGTGTTTCCTCGAGTTTGGTTAATTTTTTTTTAACATCCTGTATTTTAAATATTGAATCGAGTAGTCTTTATGTGATGCTAAAAGTTTTATCAAAAATTTGTTTTTAATTCCATGATTTAAAAGGGTTTTTAGAGAATGGTTCTTTATTTTTAAACACTCTGTATTTGCTCCATTAGTTAGTGTCATAATAGATACTTGATGGAAGTTTCATCAACAGATTTTTTTAATCTCTTAATTTTGAGTTTTTATTAACGGTAAAATTTTTTTTAACACTTTGTATACGAAACAGTCTTTCGCACGTTCGACAACCGTTCCGAAGCGAAAAAACTGTAAATTTAATCGGATTTGGAATTTTATTTTTTCCGTCAATTTTTATTTTAACACTATCTATCAAGCCTTTTTGAATCACCCAATAAATTGAAGCGACACGGCAATGAAATGACTACCGCCATATTGTCTAGCTCATTTTTACCACGTTTTCATTCGTTATTATGCAAAGTTCAATGTAAAAATGACCTCAAACCCCAGCGCTCGGATACCGGAAACTTTCTAGAGACTTCAAATTTATAGTTTTTGGTCTTTACCGGCCTCCAGTTGGCCCATTTTTCCAAATTTCCTACGTTTTATTCCGAGATGTCACCGCCGGAGCATACGTTTGACGTTTCGGTGAATTCGTAGTTGACCGAAACTTAAGCAATTTTCGTTATAAAATCGAATTTTAAACCCAGACCTAAGGCATGCTGGACATTCTAGAAGGTTCAAATTTATAGTTTATATATATATATATATATATATATATATATATATATATATATATATATATATTTTATAGAAATAGATGTAGGAATGTATAAAAATTTCCATTGCTTGTGATTCTCACATCGCATCTGTCTTGCGTCTCGCTTTCACACAGAAAATCGTAGATTAGGAGAGAGGAAATTTAGCTAGGAAAACGCGAAAAAATCGTCATCAAAATACGCCGTAGGCAATCTGGAGAGACGGCGAAAGGCGTAGCGTTTACCGTTCGGCGCTGCACGGCTCGCAAAAAAGCCTTTGTGGCGGTAAAATGGGCAATTTTCGAGTCAAGTGTGTAACCGAAAATTACCTACAGCTTTTAATATAATATAAGGATTAAATAATTGTCATATAATACTAAAATACTTGTCATTTTCATAGACTATTTTAATAATTATTGTAATTTCTGTTCGTAGAATAAATAGCTTAACTACGATTTTCAATGTTCAATTACTCGAAGTGGTTAAAGATAGGAATGTCACATTTTTGAAATCAAAAAAAGTATAACACAAAAATTCGACAGTACACAGGGCGTCCCATTAAAAAATATAATATTATTGCTTCTTGTACCTCTCAACGCACGCACGCCACTGTGCTTCCATTAACTTATTAAATGGGTTTAGTTGCAATCATAACTTTCAGACGAAACTTTAATTTGTATCTCTAATGCCCTGTGCATAAAACCTTTTACACAAAATATATCTCTATGTAGCGAGAAAACAAGTTGCTGCCACAAGGCTCCGTTCTAGGCCCAGTCTTGTTTAATAGCTACATAAATAACGTGTTTCCTTCAGTACGTCTGGAGAGATCATAGCATATATTGATAACATTTTTATCTTTTACAATGATAAAGATTGGGAAGACAGAAGAACTGAAAATAACCATGCTGTAATATTTAACCTATAGGTATTTCTTTTTAAGTTCACTACGTTCACTAATAATTTTCATAAACTGTTGACGATTTTTTAAACAGCTTTTAAAAAGCTCAAACGCTCTTACTCCTACTTCATCCAAAGTGTTCAACAGAAGATAATGACTCACAATATCAAAAACATTTGTTAGCTTTATGAAGACACTGAGTAATCTCTTATTATTATCAAACGCCGGGTATATTTTAGAAGTTATGTGAAGTATGACATCTTCTGTTTCTGTTTTGAAGCCTGGATCAAAGAATTGAGTGTTTGCCAAATATGTACCTACATACATGTTCATGTCTTACTTTATTAGATATGACTAAAGCTTTTGATTCGATTGGCGTTAAGTGTGTAATTGCTAAATTTCATTATCATGGTATATATGGAAATATTCTTTGTTGTTTTCGTAACTACTTGCAAGGTAGAGAACAATATACCATGATAAATACATGTTTGTCCATATTAACATCTGAATGTAAATCGCGCGATCAGGCGTTTCCCGAGTTTCTATTTTGGGACTTTTGTTTAATATACTGCTCCACAAAAGTTAAGGAAGTTCACAAATCTTGAGTTTCTTTGAAAGGTTCAAAAATATTTTTGATATGCTATCTTGAATGATTACTTCTTTTATACGAGTGGTTATTTTTGTTCCTCCTTGGAAAGCATTTTCAGTTTTTGGCAGTTTTACTTTTGGTGATTTTAATACACAATTCAAATTCTTAAAACAACTACAAAAACAAGTTTAATACAGGCTATGTCTTCCTCGCACTTGACTGCCTGACAACAATTGTCGGACGATGAGGTCGTACATTATAGTCGAGAAATAAAAAATATGACCCAATTGCAGCATAAAACCAAGGAATGACATTGTTGATGACTTGTTCGTCGTAGATTTGTGCATTCATGTTTCCATCAAGCAGCAACAACTATGTACGCCCATTAATACAAATGCCTCTCCAAACAGCAACTGTACCACATCTGATTCTACGATTTCTGAGTACTAAAAGAAGGGTCCACACTCGAATACACCGACTATCTGAAAATCGTCCATATCTCGACGCATCTGTGAACAATATAAACCTCCATTGATCATTTCAATTCACGTGTTCGTTAGCCCATTGCAACCGAAGTCGCATATGATTTTGTCAGTGGAACCCTTCTCAAAAGTCGTCGTGAACGTAGATTAACAACTCGCAATATTCTACGAATTGTTTCAAGTGAAACCGCAGCACCAGAAGCATTTAAAAGTCGCTATTGCATGATCCTACAAGTACTCAAAGGCTCTCTATGGGTGGATACTGTTAGAAATCGGTCTTGTGCAGGGGTAGTGGATCTTAGGCGTCCACTCCTCGGTCTTTCAATGACATTTTCTGTTTCTTTATATCGATGCACAAGCCTTGGAATTACGTTTTCACTGACCTGACAGAAGTTAGCAACTTCTATCTAAGGGCGTCCCGCCTCGATCATTCCAATGGCCCTATTGGCTTCACCTGCACTCAGTTTATGTCTAGGTATTATTGCAAAACAAATATTTAGGTCTTGAATAACCCTATACAGGGTGATTCAGAACTTATCTAAAAGAATATGGGAATATATGCGTCATGAAATATGGAGTCGATATAGTAATTTTTTTGTTTATAGAATCCTTATAGTTTCCGAGTAAAACATTATTGTAGTAATTTCAACCTTTATATCGCTGGGCCACCGTAGTCTCTAGACAGGCGACTCCGAATATTGAAATCCGATTACTTTTTGTACGCACTAATGTTTTTGTGACGCCAGTGTTTACATTAGTTTTTCAAATGTCAAAAATGGCTTATGTGTATAGTAGCAATTCGTAGTTGATGGATATCGTTTTAATTTATTACGCTGTGAAAATGCTTTACAAGAATGATTCGAAACAACGACTGATCCAAAATTCTTAAAAAGACCAAAGATAAGAACTAGCCGAAAACTGAAAAAGTCACTCAATGATGAACAAAAAAACTACTCAGATAAGACAGTAAATATTTTATTTATTATGTAGAACCATTTGAATCGAGGTGACTGATCGGTGTTGGTTCGAGCCCAGCTGCCGGTAGACCGCATATAAGCTATATTCGTGGAGAGGTTTGGCGCCCTCTCTGCGGGTATGGTAGGGTGGAAGAATGTTGGCTTGGGTCAATGTGAGAGATTGATACCGGTTGATATTTGACTACCCCCCTAATTAATGAGGTTTTCCAGGTTTCCCTCATTCCTGTACTGAATAGTGGTTAGGGCCTACCAACGTAAGTCGTTCCTGGGCGCAAATGCGGCCTGCTTAATAATAATATGCCGCCCCCTCTCCCGCACAAGTTTCAGACTTCTGGGCTAATCCCTGTGATTAGAATGAGGGGTAGAGATATTATTATTATTATATTATTATTATTTGGAAAACAAAACGTCAACCTTTAAAAGAAATCTCGATATTTGTAAACTTCCTTAACTTTTGTGGAGCAATTTATATTTACAGCTGATTTAATTTAAACTAAGTATGTATGGTGATGATATCCACCTTATTTTTTCAACCATCTGAATATGTTGCAACACATTTTATAAACGATGAACTAAAACATATTTTCGATATGGTCTCAAAAAAATACTTTATTAATTAATCCAATTAAAAGTCAAAATACTGTTTTGGACAATTAAGAAATACAAATGTAGAGGAAATAAGCAATTAAATTAATAATGATAACATCTCTTGTTGTGAGGTAGTAAAAAATCTTGGCGTGTTTTTTGATTCGACTTTGAACTTTTCTAATCTAACTAATATTTATCGGAAAGCATATTCTGCTCTAAAACTATTGTATTTCTTTAAACAGTATTTAAATTCACAAACTAAAATTCTGTTTGTTTATGGTCCTTGCCTCTGTCAGGCCGACAAAAAGCGATTACAGATGGTTCAAAACTCTTGTGTTAGATATTTTACTAATGTTCTTGGCTATACACGTGCGAAAGGAGATTTGTTCACGCGGTTGGTTTAGTTTTTAGTTTTAAATCTGTTAAGTAGCAATAAACTCGAATATTTATTTAGTAAAATAACATGGAGATCAAAAGTTCACTCAAGGAATTTAAGACAAGTCGAAAACAAAATTTGCATTCCTTCTCATAAGAGCGAAAAATTATAATCTTCTTTTTCTTATATGGCATCATACATTTTGAATAACTTGTCTAATCACTATCACAATGTTGCGACTCCTACTGTTAAACATAAGTTAAAATTGGACCACCGCCTGCTAAATCGCATCGGCCGCGTTTTTTTTTTTCAAGACAACGCGAATTTGCAGACGATGATTGGGCATACTATCTTCCGCCACTGAACACATTAATTTGCGACTCTTTTAAATGATTGTGCCGATTATTCTATTATTGTTTTATCCTCCTGGAGGTGTTGTAAATCAATTTATTGATACACCTTCCTTTCGTAAAAATTGTTTTTGTACCTTTTTCACAATAAATATTTACTTTTGGAAATCGTAGTAATTATTAATATTGAGCGATAATTACTTATATTATTATTTAAATATAAACTTTTAAATAATTTTTGAGCATCTGTTAATAACTACTAACCTCTCCTACCGCACCCCATTCGATGGCAAGGCCAGGATAGCCATTCTGCCTTCGCGTCTCACAAATTCTCTCCATCACCGAATTAGCCATTCCATAGTTCGTTTGTCCTGCATTGCCTCGTCCACAGGAAACAGAAGAAAATACCACAAATTGACTGTAAAGTAGTCTTAGTTAAAAAAGACATATTTTTAATATAGGTGATGTAACTGTTATCACCTTAGGTCAGGACATATTTCTCTAGTTATTTCATCCAAGTATATCGTGGCAGTAGCTTTAGGGGCGAACGATACCATGAAAGTTTCCGAAGACTGATTTTCGAAAACAGAGTCTTCTAGAACCACCGCCAAATTGAAAACGGCGTCAATAGGCCCCAACTCTAAAGATTCATGGATGAGCTGATAGCATCCGCTTTTTGTTTCAATAGAAGCAGTAGATATCTTGATTACCGTTCCGTAGGACTCCCATAACCTAAGACAAAGTAAATTTATTTTGTGCCATTTTTGTCAATTATAGCAATAATAATAACAACAATAGTAAATCTTACAGTCACATTTAGGTCTTCTATTTATTTTGCAATGTTCTTATAATTTTAAAATAGTTTCTTTTACCTAATTCTCATATGTTGGTAGCCATTACTTATTCCTTTTCTAGAAGAAAACACGAGCTTTCGTGCTCCTCTGATTACTAACCAGTCCGCTAATTCCAATCCAAATCCACCCAAACCACCAATAATCACATAAGTTTTCTCTGGACTGCATAAAAATCTGCAATCAAGGTATATTTATGTGTATTTGATGAATTTGGGTAAAAAAATAAAAGAAAAAACAATGTTGCAATATCTACGTTTCCTAATTTTCACAACAGCATCAGCAGGACTCTATAATTATGGTTTTCTTAATCACACTTTCTTTAAATCTCTTGAGGATTCTATATATTAGGAGAAATCGTTTTAAGACAGATGTGACAAAAATAGTAACCTCTATGTTGACTTAGTCTTGAAATACGTCACCTTTACTTTGACGTTCATCACTCGCGTTCGACTGCTTAATATAAACTAAAATAAACTGAACTGCGGAGGCAAAGCCAATCTATGTTTGAAGTGTTTAAGTTAGTTTTTAATGCATTTTTTTACAAAATAAGTAGACATGGTGAATTATTCCTTTGAAGGATTGGCTGACATACATTTTATGTGTGGAAAACCAAACGGAAAATCGAATGAAGCAAAGCGTCTGTATGAAGATGCTTTCCCTAACCGCCAATTACCTTGTGCAAACATTATATTTACTTATTTTGCAAGAAAATGTATTAAAAACTAACTTAAACAAGTCACTCGACACTTTGTGTTATGTTTTTTTGTTTAAGTTTGACATGGAATTTACGACAAACTGACACATGCCACCTAAATTGTTTTTTAATTAGCATTCCATAGTTGGTGTATTGTAATGATTAATTAATTTTTGTCTCAAAAACGGTGGAAAATTCCAAGAGACACTTTTTAAGCAGAGTTAACTTGACTTTAAGATAGCGATCAATTTGTCCAAAAATCAGTGACGTACATTTTTTTTTTGATAAAAATGAGTATTTAACGGCACGAACGCCACTGATGCTAGTATATTATTCTTGCGTCAAGAATTCAGACGTCTTACGTCACGGCTGACGTTACACATTTGTTTTTATTGACAACAGAATTTTCGATATTTGGTCGCGTTAAAAGCTACCATTTTTTGCAATTTAATGCAATATATAATGCAAACTTTTAGTGTAATATATAGTTTTATTACTATCAGTTGCAGTTTCTTATGCAATATTTTGATGAAAATATAATGAATTATTCATTTGTTCCTATGACGTAAGTCGTCTGAATTCTTGTCCCGAGTATACAAGAGAAATTTATACACGTAAAAGTAGCCTATACTGTACACTGTTGTGTTCCAAATCTCATGTCAATATCTCGATCGGTTTTCGAAAAATGAAAACTATAGTATCTAAGACAGAAAATTTTAAACAACCTGTATCTCGAAAACGAGGCATTTCTGGATCCATGTTTATATACACTGTTTTTCTTATTTTTAAACAGTCTGCCCCTAGAATTTCAAAGTAACACCCTATATAATAATAAAAACTCAAAAGTGGCCAATAAGTCACGGTCGCTTGGCAAAAGATACATTGAGATCACAAAAGGTGTGTTCTCACACGAGTCAGGGATTGGTTTCAAACTGTTAGAAATATTCTCCCAGTTAAGCTGTGAATGAATTTTAGATGCATGTAACTCAAGAATATGAACATTTCTGACAGTTTCAAACTACAAGCACGGAATTCCAGGAATAAACTACTCTGCGGGCTAATGCCCCGACCAGCACTGAATTACACCTAAAAAACCTATAGCAATCACTTAGAGCCACTTGTCGGTTTCGAGCTTATTAGCTCTCATTAGTATGCCATAGGTGAGATATCTGAAGAATAATCCTAGCTGTTTTAGTCTGCCTAACCAGACAGAAGGGCCCATGAGTATACGGTGTAGAATAAACTACATCTATCGGCCGCCGGATTGAAAATGTCACAGTCCGGCATGGAGTAGCGAATGGCCGATAAACAGCCTTAAAGTATTTTTAAAATAAATAGTGAAATATTTGTTTGAAACTGAAGCAACTTGTTATTATAGTATGAATTAATCAATCAACTGTTGCTATTTTATTTAATAGTTAATAATGATGTGAATCGTCATATGAGAAAATTATCATCTATTTATGAATATTATTCAATTGCTGAAAGTTTACCTAGGTAGACAAGTATACTGTTGTATAGAGGGCAATACCATAGACTGCTTCTCCGGCTCTCTTATCTTAATCAGAACTTTTCCGATATGCTTGCCAGTGGTCATAAACCTGAAAGCTTTTTCAACATCATTATAATTAAATACGGTCCTACTTAGTGGTTGAACAGCTCCGTTTTTCAATAACTCTGACAATATATTCATAACGTGTACTTTTACACTTGGACCTTCTTCGAATAGCTGATCCAACATAACTCCATGAAAACTTGCCTCCTTTTGGAATAAAAGCATATTGAGTTCATTGTTATTCGCCATATCGTATTTTCCTATTTCTACCAATCTACCCCCTTTGGCGAGACATCTGATAGATGCTATGAGCTTGTCTTCAGCCAGAGAATTCAGGACAACGTCCACTCCCCTGCCATTTGTTTCTCGATATATCATCTGCTCGAACGATTCGTCGCGTGAATTGCCAATTTGACGATCTGGAATTAATTTAAGGTCTTGTCATCCGATTAAATTATTACAAACGCAATTACCTTCAAGAACAGGGAAAGTTTGTTTGAGAAATTCTCTCTTTTCTTGAGTACCAACCGTGATGAATACTTTACATCCATAATACAAAGAAAGACGTATGGCAGCTTGGCCGACAGCACCCGTACCCGAGTGAATTAGAATCGATTCCCCTCTTTTCAGCTGTCCACGCTGTAAATAAATTAATAATGAAAGGAATGATTAAACAATATCGGGAGCCTTACTATTGGCAAAGCGTATACTAGAGTACTATATGCAACTGGCACAGTGGCCGCTTCTTCCAAACTCCAAGAATCAGGAACTTCCATAGAAAGGCAAGAATCGGTAAGCACTAAGGTTGCTAATGATCCAACATTAACCATACCCATTATCCTACGTCCGCTAAATAAAAGAAAATTCATTAATATATAAGTTGGTTTTACTTTTCTTACATTTATATTTTAATTATAAACCTCGTCAATTTCTCTTTATATCAGAAGAATTTTAATTATATTTTTCAGGATACAGAGACAATAGTGTCAGTGTATTAAATAATACTTTATTTATTTTTATATTATTCTTTATACATTTTTTATTAAGTATTAGTAATATTGTGTGAAACTAAGTACACTGCTGAAGCTAACAAATCTATTTTCCTATAATTCCTATTAATGAAGGTAGGTATGTAAATTCTTGATACCAAATATCTAGATATGCTAAGGAAAAATTTCATAGGCAAGAGTGGGCTCAACATCAGAAAATAAAAATTAGTCTAGCTAATTTATATTAATCTTAACAGATTATTAACACTTTTTACATTGTCGTTCAAAATTTAAATTTTCAAATAATTTGATTTTATGTTAATTTTTGTAGTTAGATATATGATTCCATTTAAAATAAAAGGGGACATTTGACGAGGTAAATAGGTCATATCTTACTTATTGTGGCTCAATTGCAACAACAACAAATTAATCAACAAAAAAATTAATCTAGTATATAAGAACACAATTCTTATATGCTCAAAAGTGAATTTGAGTTTTGAAAATTATTGAATGATTTCATTAAGCCAGATATGTCTTTTTTGTAAGTAAATATAGCTAGATTAATTTTTTTGTTGTTGTTGATGTTTATTGAATCCAACTTTGCCTATGCTTACTTGTTGTACGACAAGTACTACAGATTGGATAGACAATCGCTGCCAGTGGCGGCTCGTGGATTTAATAATAGGTGAAGCGGAAGGATAAACAATACTTCATGGCGAATTTGTTATTTTATAGTAAAAACTGTACCTATCCCATTCATCCAGCTACTTTTTAAATATAAGATCTATTCTACGATTTTTTAAAGCTGCAAACTTATAGATGATGTGATCGTAAAAAGGTTATGCGCTTCAAGTTCAATTAATTATCATTTTACTAAATTTTCTTCCGAATGTTTTGTATTGTTTCCGTCATTAATTTATGCAAATAAGTTTCCATTGTTTTTAAGCAATACAAAGTTATTTCGGTTTTAACCATTAGTAGGGAGAATCGTCACGATGAAACGTATGACACTATATAGTGCCATAAAATAATATTTTCTACACCCGTATTATAACAATGCACTTATATGCCCATAATCCGTTTCATAATGATACCCATTACGATACAGATTTTTCATTACGATACAGATTTTTAAACAATAGAAACCCATAATTTTTCAATCAAGCATGCTGTGCATTTGACGTTTATCCTAGGTTCTTATGTAATTATTTTAGATGTCAAAACCAGTACGTATTAAATTTTCGTAGATACCTAGCTAAACTTCGATAATTTATCAAAATGTCTGATATCAGCGATATAGAAGAATTACCATCGACTCCTCCACACATATCGGAGAAAGCAGAAAATGCAGTTTGTACGAATAATTACTGTTACCTATTGTGTTCAATAAAAATATAAAATTTATGGTTTTTGATTATTTATCGGGTGTAGAAAAAATAACGTATGCAACTCTCATGTAATGGTTATTAATACACTCGCATAAACCATACGAAACTCGCCTTCGGCTCGTTTCGTATCCCGGTTAATGCTGGTGTATTAATAACCATCATTACATGATCGTTGCATAATATACTATTATCTACTCCTATTAATTTATATACTGCTTTTGAGCAATTAATAGTATCAATAGTGAGTTATTATAACTCACGCTGGGCTTCTACAATGATAATTCGCTATGTAAATAGTGTACGCAGTAAATTCTTGGAAATTTTTAAGCCGATAAATACGTTCCATTGGTGTAAAATGGAAAGAATTTTTAACAAGTGGAAAGGAATGAATAATTAAAAGATATTTTAACAAATTAATTTTGACGTTTTCAAAAAGTTCTTTCTCGATACTTGTATCTTAGTATTTATTGTTATAGTCGTAGATAAAGTATAGTAGTCAACTTGCGGTAATGGTCATAACTCACGCAGATGAAGTTTGCAGCACGAGCTCGTTAAATATTATACTATTATGAGCAAAGCGATATTGTCATCATGTAAGTGGTAGCATTGACTTTTTAACTCTATAGATGGCTCGTTATGTACTAAAAACAGTTGCCCTGAATTGGAAGCCAACGAATCGCCATTGTGGAAGCCAGCATATTTCTCCCGTAAAACTTGGACTTCTCGCTAACTGATGGCGCTGAATTCAGTGCGGCGTTGCCCATTTGCTTATTTGTATCAACTGCAGATTAGTTAATTTCATTGTCCTTTAATAAAGTAAGCTTTCAGGGACAGGCGATCTTTAATTTTAACAAGATTACACGTGCGGAACTGTGACTGAGCAGGTTGAAAAAATGCTAATTTTTAACAAATATAATATAGTTATTGATATATAAAAGAAATGCATTATAGCATATTTTTATTTAATCAGTAGGTACCATTAGACACATATTCTCTACATATTAAATTACAATGTTCTAAACACGTACTTTCCACACTTTGTACAGGGTGAGTCAACAATTGCTTAAAGTAGATTTACTCCGAATCACTAAAGCTTTTCAATAAATAATTTCTACAGTGTGATAAGTACGCTAACAGAACGATTTAAAAATAGTTTGAGATATACGGGGTACTTCAAGTATTTGCAAAAAACTATACTCTTATATATTTTTTTAATGCAACGCCCAGTATGGCTCTACTACGTTTTTGGATATAAAGAACCGTATATAAAAATTTGGACGTAGATTCCAAAAATGTAGTACTATATTGGATGTTCCATTTAATAGTTATTTCGTGTTGTGTTACTCGGCCTGACGGCCTCGTTGGACAATTTCACGTCGCGTGCAATAAACACTTAGTTTTTGTATTTGTTGCATACAATATCTTTTCTACGTTCATGCAAAACCAAGAAATTATGTTTAGATGACACTAAGTCTAGGAAAATGTGACGTCGATTTGAACGTTTAAGTTTGTCATGATGACAAAATGCTGTAGTAGAATAACAGATGAATGCAATAAACATTTTATTGCACTAGTGCAATAGAGAACCACTTTTTCCACTAAATATAGTTCAATAAAGTTTTGTTTTTTGCATGAACGTAGAAAAAAAATATATAAGATCGGTTTGTTACAAATTTTTAGAGCATACCATATATTCAAAAATATTTTTAAATTGTGTTCTGTTAACGTATCATCGTCATGTATAAATTATTTGTTGTTAAACTTTAGCCATTCAGAGTAAGTTTACTTTAAGCAATCGTTGACTCACTCTGCATATACAACAAGATCGGTTATTTTTTCGGTTTTAGTAACCGCAACATAATTTTTTCTTGAAAATGATTTTAACTATTATATTATTAACATTTATTGAATGGAAGTGTATTACTTGGGTAGTATACTTTTTTTTGTATTAGTCTTTGAAGTTTTTGAAACCATTTAAAAATTTAAGAAATTTGCCTCTTTTTTCAATTAACCTCATGCGAATCCCTAATTTTTGTAATTATACAGTTTTAACTTTTTTATTAATAATAGTTAAAATTTACTCGTGTATAAATTTTAAAAATTTTATCTATCTTTAAAAACCTTTTTAAATGTAACGTGTTTAACACCCTGTAACTCTGAATAGTGACTTTAAAATGAAAAATTTCATATGAAGTACCCCCACTGTTTTTCAAGATAAACTTAAGTCTCAGTTTTCTCGAAGTATAATTCGGGACTCCCTGTATAGCTATTAGTAATGAATCATACAATCCTTCATAGTTCATACATTAAAAAAAAACAGCACAGTGTACGCATGCGCTGTAAATTCACTGCCGTTATTAGTAGAGCCCGCACCTCGTTCGCAGATGACGTCAATATCAGGGGCGCACTCAGGGCGCTAAGTTATTATTTCTAGAAATCGAGGTATAAACACATACAAAAAGTTGACATCAATATCTTACCTTTTACTGGCGATTTATAACAGCCAACATTATTCCACCACTTATGTCACGGCTGACGTCACGCGATACGCGCTATTACAAGGCTCTGGTGACATCATGTCGTCATTTTCATGAATAACGGAAGAGATTTATAAAGTGAATTCTAGTTTCTTAATGAGTAATATACAACATTATGTACGTTTGTGGAAGCTTTACCATCCTCGGTTATGTATAGTATTATTTGCATAATTATTTCTAAATGTTTAGAATTTCTTAAGTTAGGTAATGCTTGCGGAATTGGAAGACCTTTTACAAACCTACACAATATTGACTTACTTTAAAAATAACTTATTTTATCAAATAAAATGGCCCTTAACTTTGTTTGGAAAATGGTCGGCGTGACACCAATAGCGTGTATTGTTTTACTTGTCAACAAAATTTTCCATAGTTTCTCGTATTAAAAACAATAATTATTTGTAATTTTGTATAATATAATATAGTGCGAATATTTAGCGTAGTATACAGTTTTATTATTTTCGGTAGTTTCTTAAATATTTTGATGCAAATATTCATTTGTTCGTATGATGTAAGTCATTTGAATTCTTGCAATTAATATATAAAATTTTTCATAAATGGCATATTGAGGAGAAAAATCTATTCACCAAAAAGATCTAAATACGGCATAAAATTAGAAACTCAGGACTGCCTGGAAACCCTGCAAAACGGATTCAATTTTTTTTCACAGATTCAGCACTAGATCCTGATAACTAGGAAATACACTGCCGTAAATCAAAAACATTATTTATTGTGTTACATATTTACCGAATATCCTGATGCTATCACACTTATCACAGTTGCTTCAAGAAGACGAATAAGTGGGTCTGTATCTAAATTCTAAATTTTGCAAAAATAAAAAGAGTGCTTTAGTTTATTCATTGGAATATTACACCCCACCATCACTTTTATATAAAAAAAACTCGTCTTGTCGATTGGTCGGCCGGCGGTCGGGACCTTGACAATGACACCGGCAGGTAATTAAACGGGATGTTTTTGTCGATTAGCTGGTATGAATTAGGAATTCATGAATAAGGTTAAATTTGTTTTAATATGAATGAAAGATATTTAAATATAAAGTCGTCGTACGTGTTCTAGTTTTTGCCGCATTTGTTGTGCCTATTGATGTTTTTTTTTTTTCTAAAAATGGCTATAAATAGGCGTAGTAACTAATAAGACCGGGCTAAAGATATTCAGATTTCCTTATAAGGACATAGATTTCTTGCAATTGAATTCAGCTATAAATGTAATAAAATTATTTTCATAAATATCTTAATAATTATTTGGTGCCGGGCTACTTTTATTAACGAGGCACATGCCATTGATTAAAGGTTTTTTAAATTTTTTATGAATTTAAATATTGGCTTTCACATTTTTCATGAGGATTTCAGAGATTTTACTTTTACACTGACGTTTTTCATACATGTTACAAATTAGCTACGTGGATCTCAGAAACCGTAAGGGATACGAAATCGGTTAAATAGAGACAAAATTTAGTAATGAGTCTTGAGTGATGTGATTAGTTTTTGGAACATTTAACTTTATCTTTAAACATGGATTTTTTTTTTGCATTTCTCTGACTAACAACATTTATATTACTCTACACTCTGTAGCTTCATCCCGAACCAGAGTCGGATGTTTTTTCCCGGGAAATCCATCTTTAATATGCATAATATTTATTGTTCCTAATGTAGATATCTATTTTTCTTATTTAGATTTGTATGTATATTTAATTATTGTACACATTTAATATCACTGCGTGAAATCCCCCTGGGCATTAAAGCATTTTTCTAAATATCATGAAATACTGATAACTCAATTTAATTTAAAAATATAATTCAAAAATCAGGTGAATTTCAACGATTGTCTCGTAAATGGCACTAAGTTTTACGAAATAATACGCCATAATCATACAAATAAATATTCCAAATTTCAACGCGATCGGTAAAGGTGTTACAAAATATTAATTAAATTATTTTTATTTTTTATAATTTTAAAGGTCTATAACTCAAAAACCAAATAGTTTTTATTTAGCAAACGTTGTCGGTAAAGTTTGCAGACACCCTGTATATAGATTTTATGTGATTTTAACACGAACTTCTACAATTAAACTCTTCCATTTGTATTAAAAAACATATCTCCACTACATGACTATCAACGTTTTTATTTAACCAACTTTATTTTTTATATATTTTTAGGTATTAATAATATTGTGTGAAACTAACTACTCAGTGGACAAAAGCCCCAACCTGCGTTGAATTACACCCACAATATCTACCCATATATTCCTTATTATTAGCTTTTGTAACATTTTTTACTGTATTAGAAAGGTATTTTAAGCTAATATAAATCAAATATCCTACAATTCCTATCAATGAAATCATATGTATGTTCTCTGATACCAAACATCTAGGTATGCTAATGAACAATTCCACAGACAAAGCTCTATTCAATAATTATCTAAAGAAATTAATCTGCTTTAATGAAACAAACACTCTATAAATATCTAACTTCACTTTTTGGCAGTGGGAATACGACAATTCAACCACAATAGATGAGATGAAGCAATCCTAAAAATGCAGAAATAGGTCAGATCTTATCTATTGTGGTTGAATTGTCGTATTCCCACTGCCAAAAAGTCAAGTTAGATATTTATAGAGCGTTTGTTTCATTAAAGCAGGTTAGTAAATTAGATTAATTTCTTTAGATAATTATTGATTAGAGCTTTGTCTGTGGAATTGTTCATTAGCATACCTAGATGTTTGGTCTCAGAGAACATACATATGACTTCATTGATAGGAATTGTAGGATATATGATTTATATTAGCTTAAAATACCTTTCTAATACAGTAAAAAACAACTTTATTTTATCTTACTATGTAATCCTATTTTAGTGGAGCAAAAGTTGGATGTTGAAAATGGAAATATGTACAACGATGTTTCATTCTAATGCAAAAAGCCGCGGCAGGTATGACCCGACCCGGCTTGCAAAGCTGGAAATTTTAGCTTTGCGTTGCCATGGATACGGACTACGCGGTTCTCCACAATATTTAAAAGCGGTAGAGTTTAGGTATACTAGCGCCATCCGTGGAGTTACAAACACACTTTCAGTCTACGTAATTGTAACGGACGGTCTATAGAGTTAAAAAGTCAATGGTGGTAGACACTTTGAACATTTAGTTTGTAACTTTTGATGTTTTCGTTAAACTTGTATTGTTCAAGTGAATAAAAGAAAATATTTTTATTCTAAAAATTCTTGTTATGTATACCTAAGCTATCTTCAAAAGCATTATTCTGTATATAAAGAATAACATTTCAAATGGCGCTATCAAAAAATGGAGTTGCCATTTTAACAAAAACAGGAAGTGGACATCATGTTTGCGACAATAATGACGTCATAAAATATGTTTATTTGTCAGAATTTGCTCATTTAAAAACTGAGGTTGGGTTCGAGCGATTTTTTTTGTCCGTTGCAATTAAACAGCGTATAAAAAAGGTTTTTTTTAAATAAATGCTTCCACACAGCCACTTATATGAATACCATTTCTTTTAAAACTTCCGAACAAACATGTTGTTCTTTCATTTTCCTTCTTTGTCAATTTCAAGTGAAGGCACATGTCTTATTGATTTTAAAAAGCATCTTTACTTTTTCGTCTACAAAATGGTATTTCCAACACAGACGGTACCATAAATTAGAAATATTTTTGACAAACTTTTATATTTATACATACATACACTGGCCAACTAGTTATTTCCCATACAAATCAGTAAATTGCACAAATATTGCACCGATCTTCCCTATCAATTTTGACTCCGCCCCATATCATGTAAATATCTTTATGCTATGAGCATAAGGGAATAAGAAACGCCATAAGAAGTAAAGGTACGGATTCGCTGGTGCGACTGCAGCTGCGGCTCGCGGCTGCGACTCGCAGCCAATAGTCGCGTCAAATTAGCATTTCACTTGCAACTTTTTGCGGAGAGGGCCGATTGAGATGCGGTTTTCTGCAAAATGTTCAGGGAATTGTTTATAACAAAAGGTACATCTAACTTCTGTACGCTCGCAAATTTTTAATTGTTTATTTAACAAATGACCCATTTTTGTAGAAAATATGGCAAATGCCACACACGATTCAACGAAAATGTCTGGAAAATGTTCTCTCGGGGGTTTCCGAGGTCCCTCTTTATCACTTTGGTGTTAGCTTTATTATTTATTGCTAAATTGTTGTAACTGGGCTAATTAACAAATTAAAAACTCCACCCCCGAATTCACTAGAGAACCTGAATTTTTTTCAGGATTTCTGACTTATTAAAGCAAACCATCGGCACAAGATTTTTGCAAATATAATTGTTAATTGTTCGATTGTTGCAACCTCGCTAATTAACAAATTAATAACTCTACTTCCGGAATCGTTAGAGAACCAGATTTTTTTGCAATAACTCTGGGATCATGGGGAGAACCATCGGCACAAGGTTGTTTCACGTCATTGTTTATTTGCCAATTGTTGCAACCTGGCTAATTAACAAATTAATAAGTTGACGCCCGAAATCTCTAGAAAAACAGATTTTTTTCCAACAACTGTAGGATCATGAGAAGAACCATTGCTACAAAGTTATTGCAAATATGATCGTTTAATTTTCAATCGTTGCAACCTGGGTAATTAACAAATTAATAACTGTCATCCGCCAAAGGTCAGAACACTGGTGTTTTTCCTGTAATGCAATTAGCCAGGTTGTAACAATTGAACAATGAACAATTATATTTGCAAAACTCTTGTGCCGATGGTTCGCCTTAAAAAGACAGAAATCCCGGAAAAAATCCGGTTTTCTAGTGATTTCGGGAGTAGAGTTATTAATTTGTTAATTAGCCAGGTTGCAACAATTGGAAAATAAACAATGACGTGCAACAACCTTGTGCCGATGGTTCTCCCTATGATCCCAGAGTTATTGCAAAAAAATCTGGTTCTCTAACGATTCCGGGAGTAGAGTTATTAATTTGTTAATTAGCGAGGTTGCAACAATCGAACAATAAACAATTATATTTGCAAAAATCTTGTGCCGATGGTTTGCCTTAATAAGCCAGAAATCCTGGAAAAAATTCCGGTTCTCTAGTGAAGTTTTTAATTTGTTAATTAGCCCAGTTAGAACAATTTAGCAATAAATAATAAAGCTAACACCAAAGTGATAAAGAGGGACTTCGAAAACCCCGAGAGAACATTTTCCAGACATTTTCGTTGAATCGTGTGTGACATTTGCCATAATGTTCAACAAAAATGGGTCATTTGTTAAATAAACAATTAAAAATTTGCGAGCGTACAGAGGTTAGATGTGCCTTTTGTTATTAACAATTCCCTGAACATTTTGCAGAAAACCGCATCTCAATCGGACTTCTCCGCAAAAAGTTGTCCATTTTCAGCTTTTTCATGCTAATTTGACGCGACTACAACCAATAGACAGTCTGAATGTTCTCATCAACTCCAGCATTTAGACTGTCTATTGGTCGGCGACAAGTCGCAGTCGCGAGCCGCAGCTGCAGTCGCACCAGCGAATCCGTACCTTAAGACTGGGGCTATACTTGCGACTCTGCCGTTGCGATTGTGTCGTTGCGGTCGTGTCGCAGAATTAACATATTTGGTAGGGTGGTTATACACACGACTAAAACTGGCACGGTTTACTCGTATTCAGTTGCAAATATGCTGTTGATTGAGGATGATATTTTGCTAGCAATTCCATAAGAAACAATGTGTTTCCATTTCTGCGACACGACCGCAACGACAGAGTCGCAACGGCAGAGTCGCAAGTATAGCCCCAGTCTTAGGCTGTTCCAGACAGCCGCTAGACATAGGCGTACGCATCATGTTACACGTAATAAAATAAATTACGTAGAAAATAAGCAATAAATTAGTATCTACAATTTCCAACAATGTATTCATAACTCACCCTTCTGTTTATCTCGATGTACTAGGTTGGTTGTCAATGTTATCACAAACTAGGAAGCTGTGTATTAACTTTGCAGCATCAGGTAAGTTTTTATTGTTATTTCCGCGAGTGATGTTCGTTGTGGAGAAAAAATGTGCTTATATTTTGAGAACGACCTAAAATAGTCTTTGAACTCCCATAATGGATTAGAATATTCACTAATAGTATCATCATAAATTTGTCTTAATCGCACAAGCAATTTACTAGGTCCACTGTTTGCACCGAGTCCGCGAATGATAACGCACTGTTTTGTAGTTTTTCGATGGCCAACACAAAAGACATGTGAAGAATGTTTTACTAATGATAGTGTAAATTTTTACTTCACTTGACTTGCGATCTTGTAGACATTATTTTGTCCCTTATTCATTGTGTAGATTTTATGTCAAAGATAATGTATTACTTGGTCAGCCGCAAAATACATTTAAATGAATCTATATTTATATTGTGTGTTTGCTGAAAAAATAGTAGACAAATTTGTGATGATACTATTAGTGAATATTTAGATCCATTATGTGAGTTCAAAGGCCTTGTCTACTTCAATTGATGTGAGATGGTCATTCTCAAAATATAAGCACATTTTTTCACTCCAACAAACATTACTCGCGGAGACAACAATAGAAACTTACCTGATGCTGCAAAGTTAATACACAGCTTTCCCAGTTTGTGATCACTGACAACCAACCTAGTACATCGAGATAAACAGCAGGGTGAGTTTTGAATACATTGTTATAAATTGTACTAATTTATTGCTTATTTTCTACGTAATTTATTTTATTACGTTTAACATGATGCGGACGCCTGTGCCCCGCGGCTGTCTGGTAAAGCCTTAAAGGTACGGATTCGCTGGTGCGACTGCGGCTGCGACTCGCGGCTGCGACTCGTCAGCAACCAATAGACAGTCTGAACGTTATATGGCCGGTTTCTCAACTAGTAGATATCTATTAAATAAACTTATCGATTCCATAAACTGGAGATATCCCATGAATTCGGTTTCTGAACCATTCGATAATGCTTATCTATTGCATAAGTTATCGAACAGATATCCAAAGAAAACTGGCAAGATATCTGTCCAATAAACATTAACGCACGCGCGTAGCAATTTAGTTTGTTTACATCTTTATTGTAAGGCTTAACCCAACTTTTTTGATATTTTCGTGACGATTACTTTGTGCAATGGAAAATTCTGATTCGTCTGCCTATTCAGATAAAGAATATTTAAATATAGTCAGATATCTTGAACCGCCAAGACGTTATCGTGAAAGAGAAAACCAGTATGAAAAATAAAGCAACAGAATTTCGAGAGAGGTTTACGGGCCCCGTATTCTTGAAATAGTGTTTTCTACAAATACAAGTAATTTTAGACATTTAAGAACTGAATAATATAGAGTTTAGCAAATACCAACAATGTTATCTCATGCCACCAGCGAATATTCAAAGATACCGAAATAAAATCAATGTATAACGCCAGAAAGCAATTTATCCAGCAAATTTTTAGGTACTGAAAACTGCGAATTTTTTAAAATTCAGCTATCTCCATATAACATTGTTCACTTTTGTTTATAAGTATGTGAAAATAATTGTTAAAATGTGGGGTTAGAATAGCGAAATAATGTGTGTCATACAAATGCATTTTAAAAGTTATTATATTATTTGAAGAGAGTTTAAATAGTAAAAGTGGATTAACAAAACATCAGTAATTTTATTTTTGATATTACTTTTGTTCTACGCGTTTTATTTTTAAAAATTTCAGTACCTAAAAAACCACAAATTCGACCTTAACGAAAGAAACTGTAAATTTACTGATAGATTTAATAGGAAATATTATTCAAGTCTCTAGTACTAGAACAAATTTACTATCAGTATTAGAAAAGGTTTTAATAACTTCGTTTTTATGCTACAGGTTTGTATATATTTTGATTTAGTTAATGTGATATGATATCATTAGGTAGCCGATAGTGGCGCCATCTACAATTATTTCTTGAAAGTGTCTTACTTCCATAAATGGCATCTGCAAACAGTTGTGCATTTGCTAGCTCCCTCTATGATTATTGCAGATATTAAGATATCCATTCAACTCTTATGTATTCAACAAAATTTGGAAGGCATACGTTCAGAAACCAATATAAAGTTATCGGTCTGATAAATTTATGTACTCGATAGTTATCGAATCGATTGCGCCAAATGTTGAGAAACCGGCCATTAATCAACTACAACATTTAGACTACCTATTGGTCGGCGACGAGTCGCAGTCGCGAGCCGCAGCCGCAGTCGCACCAGCGAATCCGTACCTTAAGCATAAATCAGGAAAACCTGCGGAACAACGTACTATCGTTTGCAATTATAATGACACTACCTCAATCAGTTTTTTAACAACTGGAAGTTCTGAGTATAAATTTCATTGGTTCTCTATTGATAAATGGAACAACTAAGTACTAATGTTGAATGTTGAAAGTAGATTTCATTATCAATACGTCAGCAGTTCGAAATAAATAGCCAAATTCGTTTTTAAAGTGTGTCATTAATATTGAAAATGATTGTACGTCTGAGATACGTATGATACAATACTGTACAATAGTTGAATTTCTGATTTATTGACGGTTCACAAAAAATTCAACGGAACACGTGCGCTCCCACACCGTTATCCTATTCAACCAATCACGGTAGTCCGAGGCGGAGCGTGGATAATATAGTTGATTGTTCATAGGGGCGATGTGTGTAACTTTGTTATTTGTATTGGAAATAACTAGTTGGCCAGAGGTGTATAGATAACACTACTGACACATAAAAGCTTTATTTTATTTGTATAAATAGGTGAAACAGCTCTCGACCTCCCCGACACCCACGATTTCTAGTAAGGTATGCGCCATGCGTTTAGTCATTGTCATGACTACTGCCGAAAATAAGGCTGATGATTTACAGCGGATTTTCATTGGTGCCGGTTCCGCAGATGTTGCTTCTGCATTATATGAAATCGTAATCTCAGCAAAGGCATCGTTACTGTGAGAAGGCGTTCAACGTTTTACATTTTAAAATTATTAGTATTAGTACTGATTTTGATAGATTTTGCAATAAATATAAACCATGTATTTTAATCTAGACACAAATTAAATTACATAAAAAATAATTTTAAGTGGTATGCGACCTATTATATAAGTGCAGCCATGCGTCACTTGCGTCATTTTACGAGCCACCAAGTGCCATCAGTGCAACAAGTTGGTTAGTATTTCGCCTAAAAACACAAAAGATCTGAACATCATTTCTATTTCTTATAATTTATGTAGTAGAATATCATAGCATGTTTTCTGTTTATGTTTATTTGTGAATATTCGTTAGATTTTATATACCACAAATATGCATATTTACAATAAATTCAATGCAAAATTTAATATTTCTATTTAATTAATATTATTGGACAACTGACATTAGTTGTCAGTGATCGACGGTTGAATTTAAAATCGTTTCAACATGTCTAATCGCATACGTCAGGCGCACGCCCTATGCAATCTGTAGTATGCCAAATGCAGCTGTATACATTTTTGGCCGGCCAGACTTCCTTACGATCCAACGGTGTCGTGCGACGCTGACGTGCCAAATGACAATGTCACAGTTTATTATCGTTTCGACGGTCGAATCGACCTGGGTTTTACAACTTGTCGCACAATAAGTTACATGGTGTGTGGGCCGTAAGAATTATTTACTTAATAATCATGTTTTCTTTGTTTATTCTGACAATGGTAAAAATATTCAATTAAATACCTGCTATCTCTTCCAGAAAATTCGAATCCCAAAACGCATTCCTGTTTTAGCCTATCTTGAGTTATAACGTCTATATTAAGTTTCCCACTAGCTAACATAACGTCTCTGAAATTTAGCGCACAATAGTACACCTAAAAAGAACAATTATTATTGGTGGTTTTCATTCAGTTTTACTAAAATCTTCTAACATATACTAATTTATTTTCAGGTGGCACCGTCATCTGATGGCAGAAAGACCCTTCGAACCATTTAAGGCTGGATAAATCACCGAGGATCGTTTGGTTGACAAAACAATGATCTTTCTCTACAGAATATTGTTTGTTCATCAGTAAATGTCTGTAAGTTCCCCATTGTTTGTTCTGATATACGTTAACGGTCATATTTTTTCTCAGTTGATCGGCACATATGGAGCTCTTTGGTTGAAATTCAGTTACTTCATCCATTAAAAACACGCACCTGACATGCCTACTGTCTGGTTCTCTTCTCAGACAATTTACTAGGCCTAATATGCCACTGGTGGGTTCTTTTTCCGCGTATAGTACCACGTCGCATTTTTTTTTAAGAGATTGTTGAAGTTTGGGTATCCAAGAGAAGTCGTCGGAGGAGGTTACTTTTATATAACTTGATTCTTTCACGTTGACCTTCTTCTGAAGCAGTAATAAGGTTTCTGTTGGCGTTCTGTGAACTGTTAGAACTGTAATTTCGGAACTCAGTGGGGAGTTTTCGTAATCAAGGTTTTCTCTGGATATAATAAACCCGTTTTCTTTTAAAGCCATAAAGGCTTCATTTAAAATCTAAAACAAATTGAAATATTCAGCTCAAGTATGTATCCCATTTTGGTCATAATAACACTTACGCTATTTCAAGGTTAAATGTTATATTTCATCACCTTAAATTTTTGTAGTATGTTTCCTCCTGTTAAGTAATAACGGCGATGCTATTTCCTATACGTTATGTATAATTTCAACAGAGTTTCTTAAAGACAAGGAATTAGGTGTTAACACAAGTATGTGTTATTTGAATTGTGAAAAATGGACGGTTTATTAAATTTACATTTAATTCGTGGTTTTATAAATACACGTCAAAGGTAAGTTATAATATTTAAATCCAACGAAGAAGGATGAAAGATTTAAGTAATCCATTTGATTTGCCTGATGAAAGACTAAAAAAAATAGTTACATAGTAAAAGCAAAACAATTTATTAATGAATGAAGACTAATTTTGGCAGTTCATCAGAGGCAAAAAGTCCGGCAGAGCTAAATGTGAAATTACTGATAATTTTATTTTTTGATAGGTGAATTGGTTCTAGTATTTGTAACATTATTATTTTTAACATAAGGTAGTTACCTGACATGTATTGGTGATAATTTTAATTTAAAAGTGTTAAAGACTGTTAGTAACTGTATTATAAAGGTAATCAATGCTGTTACCGAACATTTGTTAGAGAGATAGGTATATGATGTTTTCACAAACTCAGCAACCAGGGACCCCATAAAAATTGGTAAGTTGTATGTAGAATAGTTTAGTTTAAACAGCTTTATTTTTATCATAATTAAATTAATGATGATAGTTATATCATATTAAAATTAAAATACCATAATCGAATTGTCAACAATCATTTAAGCAAGAGCAGCTAATACACATGCTGTTACCTGCATAATGGCATTTTTTTTTAAATTCTTTATCAGGCAAATCAAATGGATTACCTAAAGTTTTTATCTTTCTGCGTTGAATGTTTTGATTCAAATTATATTATTACCTTCGATGTGCATTTATAAAACTGCGAATTAAATGTAAATTTAATAAAACCGTCCATTTTCACAGTTCAAATAACGCATACGTTAAACTATAGCGACATCATTGCTTGTGTTTAAGAAACTGTGTTAAAATTCTGCATACGTGTTAGAAATAACATCGCCGTTAGTTACAGTTACAGGGAGATATACAGGGTATATATTAATTGAATGCCGATACTTAAGGGTGTGAATCCTTGGGTCATTTTAAGAAGAAAACTTAATATCAACATCTAAATCTTTGAGCTACAGGGTGTTACAGTTTTAAGAAAAAATTTACTTTTTTTTATAATTTTTTTATCGCTCCAGATATTTTTATGAAATTTTGTACACACCTATTAATCATTAAGGAGCATTGTTTGATGTAAAAAATATTTTATAATCTTTGCCAATGACGTCCGTACGAGGTTTGAACTAAACATTTTTGAAAAAAAAATGGTACGCCACTGCTTTTTCTAAAAAGTAAAATTATTTTTAAAATTTCCATTAATTTTACAGCAAATTCGGTCCCTAGACTTACACTCGTACGACGCACCATTTTCACGTAAAAAAATGAAAACCAAAAAAGTTTCTTCCCTTAGTTCATTGAGACTGCTTTTGATATTTTGTTACCATTTTGTAGACACCCACCATGCGTGAAAACACTTTTTTTAGGACAAAAATTAATTTTTTACTTTAACCAATGACCTCCACATAGGCATAATATTAAATGTTTGGATAAAAAAAACGATACGCCTCTGATTTTTTTAAATTTTATTTTAAAAATCGCGATGTATTTAGTAAAACGATAAATTCAAAATCTTAAACCTAAAACGAAACGACAAGACAAGAAAATACAAACAAAATAAAGAACCCAAATTATGTATTTACAGTAGTTGTGGAAAGTGTCCTCCACCACACGTATGCAAGCATCTACTCTTCTTCGCATAGACTGACGTACATTTTCAAAAATTCCTGGGGTGTCTCTTATGGTTTGGTAGCATACTATTAAACGATTTCGTAACTCTTCTTCGGCTTGAATCGGCACTGCGTACACTAAGATTTTCAGATAACCCCAGAAAAAGTAGTCTAAACTATTAAGGTCTGGACGGCCATGAATGCGTTCCTCCGCGGCCTATCCACCGATCACGATAGTTGTGATTTAAAAATTCACGCACCCGTAAGCTAAAATGTGGAGGCGCACCATCGTGCATTAGCCGCATCTGGTTTCTCAATAAAAGAGGGAGATCTTCAAGCATTGGCGGCAGATCTTCTTCAAGAAAGTGTAAATACGATTGTCCATCTAATCTTCTTGGGAAAAAATGGGCCTATCAAATAATCGTCAATAATACCAGCCCAAACATTTAATGAAAACTGTTCTTGATGATTTCATTCAACAATTGCAAAAGAGTTTTCATCCGTCCAAAAATGGTTATTATGGAAATTTCGTATTGAATTTCGAGAGAAACTAGCTTCATCGGTAAAAAGAATGTACTTGTCAAATAACGGATTTTCCAGCAGCTTTTGAAGAAACCACTCACAGAAATTAATGCGCAACGGGAAATCTCTAGGGAGTAATGCCTGGACTCTTTGAATGTGATATGGATATTACAAATTTTCGATAAGAATTTTCCAAACAAGTACCTACGTGTGGAAACATTAAATGTTGCCGCAATTTTCCTCGTGCTAGTTTCGGGGTTCTCCTCAGTTTCATGTAAAATTCCTTCTTCAAGTTCCGGTGTTCTTACTGTTTCAGGGACTCCTTTAGCACTGCGGTCTACTTTTAAATTTCCGGTTTCGTGAAGACGTCTATGAATCCCAGAAAATGTTCTCGGATCGGGTAGTACGCGATTTCGATACCGCTTGTGGTATATCCTCCTGGCTTTATATGCATTTCCGTCGGCAACCCCATAAGTAAAATGCATGTCAGCTAATTTACCGATTGTAAAATTGACCATTTTTTATGAAATTTTACCTCCT
Organism: Monochamus alternatus; assembly: GCA_037114965.1. Lineage (NCBI taxonomy): Eukaryota > Metazoa > Arthropoda > Insecta > Coleoptera > Cerambycidae > Monochamus > Monochamus alternatus. The sequence goes on from CM073426.1 coordinate 116,089,374, forward strand.
ACTCTAATAATAATTTTTTAATAATGAAAAATCAATGTTAACTTTGTTGCGAAAAGAAGCGCCAAAAATTATGACACTTTACCCAGCCTACTAATTTTTATTTCATTTACTTTAAGGGGGCATTTAATGAGCTTACCGTTTTTTCTATTCAAATATTCAATATCATGCCTACGTGAACGTCATTTGTGAAAGTAGAAAATTATTTTTTGCCTCACAAAAAGTGTTTCCACGCATGGTGGGTGTCTACAAAATGGCAACAAAATATCAAAAACAGTCTCAATGAACTTGGGGAAAAACTTTTTTTGGTTTTAATTTTTTACGTGAAAATGGTGCGTCGTACGAGAGTAAGTCTAGGGACCGAATTTGCTGTAAAATAAATGGAGATTTTAAAAATAATTTTTGTTTTTAGAAAAGGCAGTGGCGTACCATTTTTTTCTTCAATAATGTTTAGTTCAAACCTCGTACGGACGTCATTGGCAAAGATTTTACAACATTTTTTACATCAAACAATGCTACTTAATAATTAATAGGTGTGTACAAAATTTCATAAAAATATCTGGAGTGATAAGAAAATTATAATAAAAAAGTAATTTTTTTCTTAAAATTGTAACACCCTACAGCTCAAAAATTAAGAGGTTTAGGACATATGTTGATATTAAGTTGTCTTCTTAAAATGACCGAAGGATTCACACCCTTAAGTATCGGCATTCAATTAATAAACATCCTGTATACTACAAAAATGTAAGGTGATGAAATATAACATTTAACCTTGAAATAACGTAGGTAAATGTTGTTATGACCAAAATGGGATACATACTTGAGCTGATTGTCTCAGTGCAAGTATGTATCCCCGTTTAGGTGTCCCGTTAAAGGTGGTGAATGGTTGCATCTCGGAAACTAATTGTTCTATAGTTTACAAAAAAATATATTCATAACAAAAATGGCTCCCTGAAGACGATAGAAATGTTTCCCATTTTAAAATTTTACTGCTAGGTTGCGTATTTTTGAATCTATAAAATCAGTAATGAAGGTAATTATTTGGAATGGTTTTAAACTCTTATTAATACTTTAATACTTGTTTATTTGACATGTTGACCTATCTCTTAAAGTAAGAGGTGGGGAGACTAAAGGCTGGTACTTTCAGCCTCAATTAGTTAAACTTGATTTTGGTTACTTTTAAGTACTGTCAACTATTAACCAAAAGTAAAAGTATAGTCTAAGTAACCAAGCGGTTGTAACGTACATTGAAGGGGGAAAATATTTCTCTGCGGGAATGTGTTTGGGGCCCCTTGCCGGTCCGCTCAGGGGCGGAGAGGTACAAATGTCTCATTTTTTGGTTTTTCGCTTATAACACAAAATCGGTGTGTTGCAGCGACAAATGTTTTACACAAAAATGAGAGCTTAAAATTTCCAATAAGATTGATTTCATACATTTTTTCGCTAGAATGCACCGTTTCAGAGATATCTGCTGTCGAATGTCGGTAATTCAAAAAAAATTAACAAACGTTTTACAGAGAGCACTCCCTAGTTTCCTCTGTCAGATCATTTATCAAGCTTCGCGATGAAAACATTGTAGTAGATCTGTTTGATCTTCTGTTTTTCCAACAGATTTGCATCAGTAAAAAAAGAAGTGACGTCGAATTGAAGGATTATTTGCAGTAAGAATTTGCTACATTTCCCTTAGTATTATTCTTATTCAATGAGGGTGGTATGAGGAAAAATCTGTACTTTACAAGCTGTTTAAATTATCTCATGTCATCTGGCAAAGAGGATCCTCAGTTTCCACAACTAACATATAGAAACATAGGCAGAAGATGTACCACTGTTTTTGATGGATATAGCAACTCTTCCAACAACATTATGTCGGTAGAACAGAAAAGGCGCTATTGCATGAAAAAGTGTGTCGATATCAACTTCTGGAAATTGAATTTCAGTGACTCAAGAAGTATTTATCTCCAACCACCAGAACAAACATAGGCTAGTCAACCTATTGAGCTCTAAACTCCTCCAAAACGACACCATAATATATCAAGCATCACATAATACTGACGTGTAGATTGTTGCACCAGTTCGTAAGTGAAACAGCCAATTTGGCTGTTACAGAGGAAGACTTCGACCTCACTGTGCTCCTTACAGCAAAAATGCCACCTGGCCATAACATCCTTTTCATAAAACCTGACAGAGGAAAAGTGCAAACTAACGTTTACTCCACTCATTAAATATAACAGCTGAGACTCAAGGAAATTTTATTTTTATACGCATTCACTGACTGCGATTCTACTAGCACGACATTCCGGAAGAGTAAACTTAATTTCATAAAAATATTACTAAAAACATCATGGCATAAAAAGGGCAGCTGAAGTGTTCCACAACTCATTTTTTCCGCATGCTGATATTGAGAAATCTGGTCGAATTTGCATGCTGAGATAGTACAATGTTCCTGATAAGATAAGTTCTCTGAACACGTAAAGTACGATTCATTTTTGAAATCGGCATCGAATATAAAACGCATCACTTGCATCACTTCCATCCAGCGAGGGAGCAACGAAAGAGTACATATTAGGCACATACAATATCTTAAAGAACACCCAGAGAAATTCTGGACCTCATATTTTGTAGATGCACTGTAGCAGTGGAAGGTGCAGCTGCAAAAAAGCAACGAGGAGTTACTTCCGATTATGCCAAAACTGTCAGGATCACTGTTTAAACACCGACCCTATTTTAAACAAATATCACGACGAAGACTTAGAGCCCATTCCCACATCTTCTGAGGCTGATGACGAAGAAAACGATGATTGGCAATGCTGCGATCGGTATTGATGGTGCAGCCAGAAACAGGACCCTCCCGGCTCGAGAGAAACAGGTCCATTTATTACATTTTCTCCTTATTAGTTTTCATAAAATAAAAATAAAATTTATAAACTTGTTACACATTTACCTTCTCCTTAGGTTTTCAATTGTTCACAATTAACTTGAAAATTGGTCAATTTTTGCATATTTGTGTATGAATGTACAATAAATTAGTTTTTAAACTCTGTAATAACGAGTTTTTTTAATTTTAGGGAGTTCTATTGAAAAATCAATACTTTTAACCAAAAAATTCAAATTGCTGTAACTTCTGTTCCATTGGAGATAAATTAGCATATTTGTATATATTTTTGAATAAAATTTATTCCTCTATAACATACTCTCATGGAACTTTTGTGTAAAACCAACGGTCGAGGAGTTACTAGGAGAATTATAACAAAAAACGTGTATTAAATTTATTTTTTTTAATTAACTATTTTTGAGAGACAATATCCCCGAAAAAATCGTATTAAAAAAATGTATGAAACTAATCTTATACAAAACTTTATAGTCTTTCATTTTTATGTTTTTTCGATGCACCGTTTTCGAGTAATAAGCGAAAAACAAAAAAAGGGTACCTTTCAACGTCCTGACTACCCACAACACATTCCTGCGCCGAAAAATGCTAGCTTATGTAAATTAATTGTCATTTACTTTAGGATGTAAGTAACTGTTTTATTTTTAGATGATATAGATTTTGGGAATTTCTGGAGCTTTCCGGAGGGATGAAATTTACAAAATCTCTATGGATGGTATTGAAGATGTAAACTCGTTAATTGTAAAAGTTCCTAATTCCAAAACAACCAAAAGAGTACTTGTGAAGTTGTTGGAATTCACAAAATTGGTGAAATTCCAAAGCTGGTCGCGGAAATACCTTGGACTGAAGAACTCTGAAGAGTTTATCGGTCACGGCTTTAGGCGAACTTCTGCAACGTTACTGGTCAATATTGGAGCTGATATGTGTTTTAAAAAGGCATGGTAGCTGGAGACCTTCAATGATGGCTAGGAATATTTAGAGAATTCCATAGGAGACAAAAATAATATTTCTAGGCAAATCTTACCGTCAAAATGCAAAAAATTCTTATCTGTTAACTTCAACGGTCATAAATAATAAATCCAAATCGCTTATAATTTTACAAACTACAAGTTCCAGGAATTACTATTTCTAAGAATCCTAATTATACATTTAATATTGATTAATTCAAAATAAAATAAATTTTCCTGTTTCTTAAGTATTGATGTCTCAATAATAATAAGAATTTTCTTTAGTTTGATTGGGTTTTTGCCACACTTCTGAAAAAATAAAGATTAATTAAATAAGCCCTTGCGCTTATTTTTGACATAACATAATGTTTATTGGATTCACATGTTGGAGAAACGTCTCGACCTATGAATGTTAAAGTTGAAGAACATAAAAATTATATAAAAAGGCGGGAATTTCAAAAATTAAAAATTTGCGAACACGCTTGGGAAAACGGTCATTTGATTCAATGGGGTTCGGCAAAAATTTTAGAGATGATAATGCAACAAAAAGAAAATTAAAAGAGACCGCGATTATTTTGTTAAACGGAGATAAGGGTATGTCAAACTGTTCAGATCATTGTTGGCTGAAGTTGTATCAAAAAGTAAGTAACAATAAAATAATAGTATATTATTCAACGAGCGTATAATGATGGGTATTATTCACGAGGTGAAGTTTACGGCCACGAGTCGTAGGCGAGTGGCCTAAATCACCGAATGAATAATAACCATTATATTTCGGGTCCAGTCCTCAATATTACATAATTCTTTACCAAGTAGTACGCGTTTATCCTACTACGTGCACAAGGTTTGAAGAGTTTCAAAGCCGGTCCTGTCCAACTGGTGCAGCTGTCTTGGCCCATCCCGCCAAGTAGTTAGTCATTGTGTTTTCTGTGCTCCGTGTGCGAGGATCGCTCACCACATCGTGGTTTGATTAACAAGTTTTGCAAATTTATTATTACAGTTTTCAGATGTAAGTATATATCATACTGTAATATTAACCTTTTTAGCATTCTCTTTAGTCTGCTATGAGTAAACATAAGTAAAAGTCTCATAAGAGACATAGAAGCCCGTCGTCATGCGATCGGCTTCCTTGGACACAATGGATTCTGTGAATATAAAAATTATCAGCAAGATAATAAAGTAATTGGACGAGGTAGTAAAACAGTAGGTATGCTAGTTTCCGTTCATGTTCCAGGTATAGGTCGAGAAGCCCAAATCGCTGGCAACAAAGCAAAAAGCGTTCTCACTCTCGCGAGGTATGTAACCTCGAAGAGCGCCGACCGACAGACAGCAGTTTTTGTCTAGTCACGTACATGTGGACAATGGCTTTGTACAGAACCGGCTTGCAGCGCGGATTTTAATCTAGACACTGATGCTAATCAAGTGAACGAAGAATCAGATGCACTGGTTATTCGCAACGATGAGATATTACCATCCTTGGAGAACGATTTTGCTTGTGTTAATCTAGGGACTGGTGCATCTAGTCTGCTTATAAACGAAATGAAAACCAGGTGTACTGGTTATTCACAACGACGAGATATTACCATCCTTGTAGGGTGATATTGCTCGTCAACTACCTAAAACTGCACAGGACCGGTTTGCAGCACGGATTTTAATCTAGAGACTGATGCCTGTAGCATCTAGTTTGCTAATAAAGGAAATGAAAACCAGGTGGTTATTCACAGCGACGATATATTACCATCATTGGAGAACGACATTGCTTGTCAATTACCTGAATCTGCACAGGACCGGTTTGCAGCTTATAAACGAAATGAAAACCAGGTGCACTGATTATTCACAACAACGAGATATTACTATCCTTGTAGGATGATATTGCTTGTCAACTACCTAAATCTGTACAGGATCGGTTTCCAGCGCGGATTTTAATGTAGATACTGATGCTTATAGCATCTAGTCTGCTAATAAAGGGAATGAAAACCAGGTGCACTGATTATTCATAACGACGAGATATTACAATCCTTGTCGGATGATACGCTCGATATCCGGAAAAGGACAAAGATACCGTTTTTTTTTTCATTGCATGAAGAAATCAACCTAAAATGGCGATCTATTCTTGAAAACAGACTCTGTTGGTCTTCTCGGTAATTATGAAATTTTAATAAACCTTACAAATGTAATTACCGCTTTATAAAGATCCCACCTCATGTAGAGATTTAGAATCAAGTGAGGAAAGGGTTGTGTGTTTTGAGAAAAAGTATTTCCACTGTTCTAAATAATATTGACAATATTCCGTCTGACATAAAACTGATTTGCTTTTATCCTTATGGGATTCAGGCAGAATTTTCACAATTTATTCTATCGTGTTTCTATAACACGAAAGAGGTAATAATACCGACATTAAAACATATCAAGGATATTTCTGATGCGTGCTCACCCCAGCTGAATATCTTTTTGTGTCAGTTGAGTCTGAAAATTAAAGGTTGTGAAAACCTTAGAAAATGTTAACAAATAATTGCGGCTACCAAGCACCTCCAATTACTGTGTCAGCCTAACAAAAAGGATGGGGGGCACCACTGTTAATAGAAGTTCCACTAAAAATCGGATTTTAAATGCCCAACACCCGGCACGTCGAGCGGGGGGATGGGACGAATAATTAAAGGGAAGAAGTAGAAATAGAATAGGTAAATAGTCTTTTCTATGTAGGTCATTTAAAATTTTTTTCTTTTTAATGACCAATGGATAACCACGTGACAATCCGATTGTCTTGGATTGGTTGCAAGTATATAAATTACTTTTTCTCGACATACCAGTTCAGCTTCAAGTTCTCCATCTAAGAAACTTTCAATTGCCAGGAATTGAACAAATAAAAATTAAAATTTACAACTTGTTAGAGGTTGGAGCAACAAGTATGTGCAATTTCTGTTCCTGGTCAACTTGTGTCTAATATAAACGGAATGGGAAAATATATTTATATCAAATCTTACCCAGCTTAGTAAATTTAAAACTTTTAGCCATTTCAAAATGGAGGATACCCGGACAGCAGTTCGGCTTGGAGTTCCAATTAGGAAATTATGCAGTAACAATAGATCTGAAAAATGTTTATTAGTTACTGTCTATTGATAGAGATCACAGGAATCTTCTGCGATTCGAATTTGATGCATATCTTTACGAATTCGCTTGTCTGCCATATGGCTATCATTAGTTCCATTTACTTTACTAAGCTTACGAAAAGATTATGTTCTCAAGGAATAACATGCATCAACCGGTTTCGTTGATTTCCTGCTTTTGGGTGGAAACAAAAGAGAAATATTCTAGGCATATTCAATTTGCTATTTCCTTATTAAACTCACAGGGTTTCGTAAGGAATATGCGTAAAAGTGTTATTACACTGAACATCTTATTTAGGTTTCTGGAATTCTCTTTCCATTCGAAAGGAGCAAAAATTAGAAAGTAAAATAATTTATAGGTTATAAGTCTTGACAAATTTAAACTCTGCTTGTTCCGCTGGAATTCTAGCTTTATGTACACAAACAATTTTTATCATTCAAAATATATAACCCTAAAAGCTAACCACGGAAATTATTCAACAATAATGCCCATTTCCAGATACATAATTTTAAATTTGCAGGGGTGGCTAGAACAAAGTTACACTTGTTACAATGATCTGAAGAATGATAAATTAATCCGGAAATTTATACAGTGAGTGATGCCAATTTATCTGGTTGCCGCAGAGAGAGCACACACGGATGGTGGACTTATCGGTTCTATAGAATTGCAAGCTATATTTTTTAGATTGAAATGTTTTACCGCCAGTATGCGGCAATATGGGAAATTGTAAGATTCTTATAAGAACTCACAATACAACCTCACTGGCATGTCAACAAAATGGGTAGTGCTCAATATATCAAACCTAAATGTATTATTGAGAATATATCTGTCAGAACTTGTTCAACTTATTCATACTTAAAAATTTTGAATAGCTCTATTCAAAACAAATCTTTTTGTTTTTACACAAATTACGAAATATCTTTAGTTTTAGTACCATAAAAATAAAAGCCAACATCTCAACCTTATGATTCTCCAAACGATACTTTCTGCAGTAGGTTCTTGTTATTTTAGTTCAACTGCTATTACCAGTTTATTTAATTGATTTTTATTATTCTTACGATTAGTTTAACTGCTGTTTTGACACTTGGAAACTTGATTTCACCACTTACTTTGAAAGGGTTGTAACTTCTTAGGGGATGCCCAAATTAATTGTTTTACATGAAACACCCCTTCTAAAATCAGAATCTGGTAAAATGAATAGATGTCGGAAAGGTATAGCAATGTTACCATTTTTAACACTACATATCTTTTCAACAAAACAAAACAGCTAGGATTAATTTTGTAACTGTCTCTACTTGGATTGTCACCTGTCCTTAACTCGATATTCGATCCACAAAATTAAATCTGGGTGGGAAAAATGACAATCTTGGTTAAACGAGGCGCCCTCTCTTACAGAGTGTCCAAAGTTATAAACTAATTTTAATAATTCTAAACTGTAATCCGGTGTGCAAATTATTTTCCGTTTTCCATGTCGGCGAAGTATTATGATTATCAAATATGATTCATTTTAATATTAAACCCTTTAGAGACATCAATTTTATTAATGTATCTATAAAAAACCTCAAATTTCCTCTTGACATATTTTAAATAACTGTTTTCATCCAAAAAAAAATATTGAGCATAAACTGTTTAACACAGAAAATATTATTTCTCGTAAACTACCTATACCTATATTTTTCAAATCGAACTATATCAGTAGGAGCTCCAAGAAATGCTAAACCCTTACAACTTTTCATTAGCAATAAAATTAGTTCCAATTAATTTATTATCATCTTTGAAATAATATGTTGGTGGAGCCAGCTAGTTCTCCTCTGCTAGAAGCGATCTTAATATAGGACGTTGTGAAAAATTTAGAGGTAAAACTTTAAAGTGAAACATAATTTTAATAGAATCCCGAAATACAGCCAGTCGCAGACATTTTCGAGGCATCCGTTATAATGTCAGAAAATAAATTAGAAATATATTAATAATATCTATGATAGTTTTATACATACACTTTGTCTTTTTAAAACGTTTGAAGCAATTATAAGTAAACAGTCCGTTTCTTTATTCAATTTTTTGTTTTCAACTTCTACATCGACGTCCAGTGGTGTTTCGCTTAATATTTTAACGAACGAATGTACTAATGGCTGGTCCTTTAATATCATCTCGACCATGGGTATTAAAGGTTGAACATCTTTCGAAGTAAATTGGTCTATAAGTTCCACAGCCTTAACTTGATAGGTCAAAGCATTTTCCAAGATGATTTGAATGTTAACTCTTACTGACTCATGTAAATTTAGTTCTGTGTTATTTGGCACGAATTCATATTTCTCTAGAATAGGCACAGCCAAATCTTTTTTTCTTGGAATAGACTTGGCAAGTATACCAGACATAGTTGTTCCTCCTGAGCTAAAATTACATCAGGTAAATAAGTGCACCTTCTGTATTTTTAAATAAATATAGATATAATTTCCACTTTTTTATGTTTGAAAACAATAATCTTTAATTATAAACTATACCCAAACGCCAAAAATATAGAGAGTGACTCATATTGTAAACCCGCTCACGTCAACACAAAGAAACATACATGCAGCCCAAGAACGATAAACTAGTTTTCGTTCTTGCATACAGCCCCCATATTTTTGGTATAAAATCTTGTGCTGCATATCTACCCGATTACACAGCATTTGCTGCAGCAAATACGCATGCGCCAGATCGAATGCGTTAGCCTTCTACTGGTTGTGACGAATTGACGGATTCACCTGTACCATTGCCAGCGCTATCATGGACGGGTATATCTTTCGGACAGGCAAAATTTCGAATATATCTTTCCGCTAATTTAATTATGAATGCAATTAATTTATTAGCGATTTCGTGTTCTTAATAGTAAACGCCCTAATTTAACAAGTGAGGAATATCAGATGTTGACATTTATGAATGATATGGCAAAGAAATTATTTAAAATAAATATTTAAAGGTAGGAATCTGGATCGAAGAATATATTAAATTTTGACGAAACATGGATACATGAAGCTCATACCAAAGTTTACAGAATAAATATATAAGTTATATCCGAGGTTATATCATTCTAGACCACGCCCCGCTCTATCAATTCCGCTCTCCTCACCCGTCTCGGGGACCATTCGGTTCCTAAGCACCTACATGCCCAGGTCGACATTTGAACTGTTGTGTGGGATCGATTTAGTGTGAGACAAGAAACTTTGAATATCAGTGTTTATTTATTTTATTTTTTTTTTTTTCTAAAAATGCTTGTTGTATATTGTTCTGTAGATAGATAGTCCATCAAGGCGTGGTATTTACTTTTTCCGTTGTCTAAAGGATAAAGCAAGGTATGCATTTTATATCTCATCAACTAATATACAGGGTGAATCTTAAATAAGTACAAATATTTTAACTGCTGGTGTAGTTCGTCATATAGATCAGTCTAGTGAAAGCCATTTTTAAAAATTTCTAATATTTACGGATATTAATTTTTTAAAAAAATACCCACATTTTGAGGACCGCTGGCTGATTTCTCATCCAACAACCTAATGAAACATATGATTTGTTGCCATATCTCCTCCAATATAAATATTACGTTTCCTTTAACGTAATAGTTCTATTTTAAAAATACTTGTTTTAAGCATAAGTACAGTAAAATTGGGTATGTAGTATGATACGCAGCAATATTAACATAAATTTTAACATCTGAACTAACCTTACTATACTTAAACGATTAAAAATGAATTTCCGCAAGTTCAATACTACCGTAAAATATTTAGGAAGATATTACGTGATATTACTATGTCCAATGTTCAAAAATTATACATAAACGTGCACACAAGCTTACCTGTTTGTTAAAAAATTAACTATTTAATCAGTAATCCACATTTCACAAGTTAAATGTCATTGTACACTGTTAGAAAGGGACACAAAACACAATTTCCTTAAGTTATTTTATGAAGAATAACGAAAAACTATGATTTTCACATATTAAATTTAATTTTCGCCACATAACCAGAAATGAGTCAGTATTAACTATTTCGAATACAGAACCATAAGTGACTTCGTACTTTAATCAGTGGAAAAAATTTTAAAAATAAAGGTACACACAATCACAATATTAAATAACAAAATAAGCAGCTTGACGTATGCGTTTAATATCAAGAAAAAATGTATAACATGCATACATTTAGACGGCAGATCCAGCAAAGTAAAATATTTTCTCTCTAATGAAATGTGTTGTGGGTTGCCGGTACAAATGGGAAAGGGAAATATGCTGGACGAATTATTAAGAGGTCGATTTATTATGGGCTTTTCAAAAGGCGCAGCTCGAGACAGATTTCATAAAGATGTTTAAAAAAGGTGAATATCGCATGTAAAAAAAGCTGGTCAGAAAAACCATCAAGGTAAGTTTTCAGTAATGTGCCTACGACAGGTAGGTATCACGGGCAGTAGGCGGAAACGTCGAGCAAGCAAAACTATGCCTAAGGATTGACATTCAGTGAGATTGCGATGAGGTTATGTTGATACCGATAAAAGAAACACAAGTGCAAAGACATCTGATATTTATGGTAAGTGATTTCATAATTCCACTACATGTAAATATAGGAATATTGGAAGCAATGTTTATATAAATATATTTTACAGAGCACTGAGAAGACGTTCGATTTACTAGCTCAACTAGTTATCCACTAGGATACATTAAAATTCCAATAATCTAGTGACCTACCAGGATGATCAATGTTAATGTGCTGAAAAGTGATGGTGGACTACTCTTATTAGGAAGAAATTTTTATTATGGTAGTATTCATTCACTTCAAAACAGTTACAGTACTGACGACGATATACCAGATGTTGGTAAAATCTGAGGTAAGATTAAGTAAAGTGATGTATTATTTAAAATGTCAGTCAATATAAAAATGAATTTTCGACTAAATTAGATGTTTTGTAGAGATACTGTACATCTGGCAGCTAAGGATACAATTGTACCCAAATTTTTTAAAGCATAGCCGTTTCCTTACAGAATTAAGGTTCAAGCAGATATGGAATTAGAGAGATTAGAGGGAGTTAATATTATTCAAATCCTAGACTATAACGAATGGAGTACGTCTGTTGTACCAATTATTAAATGTGATGAAACTATAAGAATTTGGGGTGACTGTAAGGTAACAGTAAATACTATATTAAAAATTGATTCTTATTTGCTAACTAAAATAGAAGATCTATTTAGTCAGTTACAAGGTGGGTTGGAATTCACCAAACTATCTTAGGTCTATCGACAAATTTTATTAGATAGCGATTCATGTAAACTAACTGTAATAAGACAAACACAAAGGTCTGTTTAAGTACACTAGACTTTCTTATGGTTTATCGTGTATTCTTTCTAAATTTGTCTGAAGACAAATTGTTGAAGAGTATTAGTATTTTTAGATATACTTATTACGGAAACCAGAAGAGATGAACATGGTTTTAATGTAGAAAAAAATGTATGCAGATTGTCTAATTAACTACTTTATTAAGTAAAACTGATTTTTTTTTAAAATCGGTAGTTTATTTAGATCATAAATTTAATAGATTTGGATTAGATTAGCGATTAGTAATACTCCAATACCGATTAATCAAACATAGCTTAAAGCTTTTGGTTAAGTATTATCCGAGGTATTATCATAAATTTATACCAAATAGTTTAATTATTTTGCAACCTATAAAATTTGTTAAAAAATATATTTCTTGGAATTTGTAAGAAAAATCAAACAGCTTTCATTCATATTGTTATGTGTTCATTTCAAGTATTAGTACATCATAACCCAAATTTACCTTGGGGCTGTAATTTCACATGTTAAGAGATAACTCGGAAAGGCCGATTGCCTATGCGTCTCGTAGATTTAATAAAACACAACAGCAATATTCACAAATAGGAGATACTTTAGCTATTATTTTTAGACTATTTTAATGAGATATTGATGTAAAACAAATTAAAAATTAACAAAAAAATAGATGTTTTATTAAGTAATGAAATTATTAATTTTTAATTAAAAATATTTTAAATGTGCACAAAATTTGTTTAAATGTATTCAAAATTATTATGAGACAATAATTGTGTTTTTCATTGTGAAAACAGGACACCCGTATAGAGTTGCTTATTTGTATAATTCCTTAATTACATATAACCGCAACCAACATGACATGATTTTACATGAAATTCGCGAAAATGCACGCGTTTTTTATTTAAAATGGAAAAGTGTCAACTTTTAGCAAATTTTATTGCTATTTTCATGCATTATGTGGGGTTAGCAAGTTTGACTTGGGCTTCCGATAATCTGTCATGACAGTCAATGAGAGTTTGATAATAAAAATAATATAAAATGTTACAGTTGACGAAATTCGCTAAATGTTGAGATTTTCCCACCATCAAATAATTCGAGCGAATATTCGCAAATTTTGCGTACATAACGACAAAATTTTAAAACTTCCTTGAAGCAAAGACATTTGTGTAACACTGTGAACCACACGTTCAGTCTGCAGCACTATGACTCATAAAAGTATGAAAGGGTCTGTCTAGGCCAGCGGTCCTCAACAAGTTTTCTACTGAAAAATTACGAAATTTATTTAAAATTTCACTTTTTTATTTCTGATTTTTTTGTAAAAAAACTATTAATTATATGTTCTACACACAAAACTATACTGCTGGTTAATATATTTGTACTTATTTAAGATTCACCCTGTATAGAAATAGGTCATATAAAATTGTATGCGGTACGCCGCTAAAAATTAGAATCTTTATTTTATTTAAAATAACAGATAATTCTATTTTTCTTTCGTAAAACATAATCATGTTTCCTCGGATTTCTTAAGGGTAATTTGACATGCCAAGTTTAACATACATAATAAGTAAAAATTGTTTTTTTGGAGATGCCAGATTTGGAAGAATTTACTGGAAATAACAGATACGCAAATATTACTCCTTCAATGCTATGAAAAGATTAGAATTTGCAGAAACATTATTCAAATGAAAGTTTTATGACTCTTCAAAAGCATCATCTTAATCAAAACATGATGCCAACTTTGTTTCCGCATGAGCCACAAGTAAGTTTTCTGTACTGGTATTTATTAATAGAAAGCCACTAATTAAATTTCTCATTTTCGTTTTTGTTTATTTAATTGTTTTTCAGAAATCAATAGCTAATTTTTTACTGGTGTGTCAAACGAAAAAAAGTAAGAAGCCTTTTTCTGTTGTAAATTGAACAAGGATTCTAGAAATAGTTTTTGTTTCTAAAAAAACATTGGAGTACCATTTTTTTCATTAAAATTTCCCGAAGATCTGTCCGTACGCACGCCACTGATGGAAGAAAAATAATAATTTTTACGTAAAAATATGTATGTAGATTACCTTTTCAAAGGTTCCAATTTTTATTTAAATATCTAAAGTAGTTTTAAAAATATTAATAAATTTGGAACTTTTGATAAAAATTTTGACACCCTATATCTTTGTAACAAAGCATTTTTCGAATATAGTTTATAATACAAACTGATATTATTTTGTAGTTCTCCGTCTGCCTCTAAAGTTTCCGCTTTCGAAAGTGGACCTCCCTGTATTTTATTTTAAAATTATAAATGAATATACCTATACGGTTTCCAAGATTAACTAACAAAATACAAAACTTTATACATTTACCTAATAATAGTATTATAATATTTTTCTACATCCGTATTATAACAATGCACTTATATGTCCATAATCCGTTTCATAATGATACCCATTACGATACAGATTTTTAATCAATAGAAACCCATAATTTTTCAATCAAGCATGCTGTGCATTTGACGTTTATCCTAGGTTCTTATGTAATTATTTTAGATGTCAAAATCAGTACGTATTAAATTTTCGTAGATACCTAGCTAAACTTGGATAATTTATCAAAATGTCTGATATCAGCGATATAGAAGAATTACCATCGACTCCTCCACACATATCGGAGAAAGCAGAAAATGCAGTTCATACGAATAATTACTGTTACCTATTGTGTTCAATAAAAATATAAAATTTACGGTTTTTGATTATTTATCGGGTGTAGAAAAAATAGCGTATGCAAGTCTCATGTAATGGTTATTAATAACCATCATTACATGATCGTTGCATAATATATTATTATTACATTACAAATATTTTATTTATAAAATAAGCACATCACACTTTTGGAACGTCCCTCGTATATATAAATATTTCCTAATTGCAATGAAACTACGAACACAACATCAAAGTGCCGACAGAGTGTGGTATAACTTATATTTATTCCGTAAACTTTGGTCATACGGAAGGCGGTACTATATGATAACATTCACACTTGACAGTGACATGTCCAGCATGGCGGCAATCTCCGTCAAAAGTTCTATCACTGCTATTGGTACACCTTATATAATAAGTGTTAATGTGTGACCGTTATAGTGACAGTGCTAGTAACTAATAGTGAATAGTGTGTGTATACAATGTATTCTTAAGCCTTTTGTCCTTATGGATGCGAAATTCGCGAATATTCCTGCGATTTATTTAATGATAGGAACATCTCACTGAAATGTACGATGTGGAATGCTCTTAGTTCCATTGCGCATCCAAATAAAGGTACCACACCTAGGAGCAGACAAGAGGAGACACATGAAACTCAGCAAAGAAATACTTCATTGGTTATGTATGTGGGTGCGAGAGAGACAATCATCTGCACGTACGATATGAATTGTGTTCTTAATTTCCCATTATTTTGTTTGTAAGCACGTCATTGGCGTACAGTGTGGTTAACCAGTACATTCTTTTATCTTGTATCTCGTTAGTGTCATTCTTTGTGTATTTTTGTGGGTGTTATATAAGGGACTGTAAAATTAACCAGCATAGGTATAGCACTAAATAATTCTTCATATCCAGAATTCAATTTCATTTCAATTCACAATCAGCTAAATCCTTATTGCTCCGCCATTGCTAAAGGAACAAAACAAATATGGCGCTGATCATGAGTAATCCCATTCGCGCAGCTTTTCGAGCATTCCAGTCATCATAATATAAAATTATATTTCAGAGGGAAATTTCCACTTTTAACGAGTTTTGTCAACTGTACCATTTTTTACATTTCACGGTAGATTGTCATAAGCTCAAAACAAACTTATTAACACCACATAATAATACTTATTTGTATTGTTTCGCAAAATTTCAGATTTTCCATAAATAATTGAAGCAAAAACTGTAAATTTTGTGCAAACATCTGAGAATTTCACGTCCATGAGGAAAAGGCATTAGTGTGATATCCACGAAGTGCGCATCAGGTAGATGTAATCTAATTTGTGGAGGGGGTGGCACCGGGGGGACATTTAAAGTAAACTGTTAATGTGCTAGGTTTACTTGACGTCAACTTATTTTTAATAATTTTGTTTTCTGTGAACCCTTCTAACCTGGCATGCTTAGGTAATCATGCAACCTTCGCCGTCCGTACTTATTTCTGTGCTGTGAATTAGCCACTTTTCGAACTTGGGTAAATGATAATACAAGATAAAAATCTTACATTTGGAAATAACTTATCATTTTTATTATCTAACGTCTCGAAATTGGCAAAAACTGTTATTTCACTGTTTCTACTAAAAATAATGAATATTATGTAATGCAATTATTTTTGTATATTTTTTTATATCTGATCAAATTTAGTATGCCTATAAAATACTCCTCGCACGCTTCGCACGTTACCTTTGCCAACAGGCTAGCGATGAGTTACTCTTTAGATTTTTAACAGTTGGGTATAGTGTTGATAGAATACTGTTAATACAAATTATATTTTATTACATGTATAATTTTAAGGCATCTACTGTTGGACTCAAATAAAACAAATCAGATGTAATGATGACTTTAAGAAGTAAATTATTCTTTAATATGATTCATTTGGTTAGTTCCCGACAAAGCAAAGTTTATAAATTAAATAAAAATGGCACAGATTTAAATTGAATTACTTACCTAATAACTCCAGTAACTTTGTCGTAATATACCGGAACAACACGAGTTTCATCATTTGACGCAAAGTCATGTTCAATTGTATTGATGTGTTCTTTGGCTGATATGGTCAATTTCGAAATATATATTGGCACATACAGCAATCTGCTGTCTAACTGCAAAATCATCAACTGCATCATATTGTCGAGGAATGTAACCCAGTTGTCCTCCCATATTATCATTGCTTTGGATGCATCCACACTGCTCTCGTGAATCCCCTGGAACGCTCCTCTGAATACGAATAAGTGCATCATTAGAATATATTGACAACAAAAAATAATTGAGATTAAGTTATATGTTACAGAAAGTATCAAATAACGTATTTACATTGAAAGTAAAAAAAATCTTGAATCGAAACATTCATGCCAAATTTTAACACTAGATTTTACGTTTAGAAATAATAAAGGATTCTAATAAAAATAGAACCGAAAATGTTTCCAGCATATACTAACTGGTAGTTGTATCCCCTTAATAGTAACTCCTTGTATACATCTTTAGAATTCAGTGGAAGATCAAAACTGTTCCATGTTCTTAAAGCATCTTTCTTAATTGTTGGCATAGTATAATGGTCTCTTTTGTCATCTAACATGGACACTCTCCCTTTAACAACTAATTCATCGCCTTCAGTAATTTCGAAATTGCCAGTACCGAAGTTAATAGCTACTTCTAGAAACATGCCGCTTTTCTTAGGGACTGTTGTAGCCCGCAAAAATTTACAGTTTTCGAACATTATCTGCATATTATTAACAGACATTCCATGGATAATTGCAAAAGTATCCCAGACGATATATAAGTATCCTGTGGCAGGAAATAGATTTCTTCCTGAAATATAAAATTTGCAGTTAAAAGATTATATAGTCTTCTATTTTTTTCCAATCCACGTAGATCGGTTTGTGACAAGTTTATAAACAAGATCTATGCATAAACTTAAGAAATTTGTCGAAAACAGTCCTAACAAGTGCGAAAAGTGTACCTACTTTTCGTACGCGACTGCCGTTGGTCGAGCAGTCGACTGCGGAAATAGTTATTTTCCTAAAAAATGCGAAAAGTGACACTTTCCGCATGAGTTAGAAACAATTTTTTTTCCTACAAGCTGGTAAAAATAAATGGAAAGTTTAATGTTCTTAAATCGGCATTAATATAAACGGAAACAAAAGTAACGTAACAAGAGCGATTATAAATACATTGGAATAAGAGAGGTATTATCTTCTTCTTTATTATTAATGTCATTAATTGTAAACGTACAGTTAGACGCGTCATGTAAGTTAATTGCGGTAGTCAGCATGTGGGTTGAGGTTGCTTCGTTAGAGCAAGCTGCTTTTTGGAAGAAGATTGCTCATACGAGGAACAAATATTGAGGAGAAGTTTCATCAGAAACAGGCGTCAAATCGTGGCTGTTGATTACTGATGGTACATCCGGACAAGACGTAAATCGATGTATTTGCTTCTTTTCAGGCGAAATTCAGTATTCTAGCTTTTTATAAAGGCAGCTATTTTATGAAATTTGGCAATATCCAATTCTTGTTTAACTTTACAAATACTTTCTATCATTGAATATCAATCACAACGTATCCAGGATTTGGATATAGACATAGGCATAGACATAAATGTAGACATAGACACAGACAATAGACTCTTCTAACACATTTTTTGGACCGATGATAGTCGTTTTATAAGCAACAGTAAGCCAAATGTGTTAGAAATAGGCTTGCATATCGAAATTTTGTTTAAGTAACCTTTGTAACTTTAAGTTTGCCAATGTTTTTTATTTATTAAAATGTTTGCTGGATTTATTAATTATTGTTTAACCTGTTTAACCCTCATTATGCGTATTTGTTCTATTTTTCCTTGGGGACTATGTCTATTGATTCCTGGTAAAACAAATTCCTGCACATAAAAAATTATTTCTAATTAATTTTTAATATGGTTTGACAACTTTTTAAGAAGTATACAGAAACAGACTTGTGACAGCAGTTCCAGAGATAGATTTTCATGGCAATGTTGATTAATTAAATTCATGGCTAATTCAAATATGATCGAATACATTTTTGTATAATGTTTGTCGTAGTAACTTCTTAAGGAGTGATAGATGAAAAAAATTATATATAAAATATGGGTATGTTCGTGGAAAAAAGAATCGATGAAACGAAATGAGTGAGAAATGGGCCTTAGTGAGTCCCAATACGGTTCATGCTATCTGAACAGATTTTTACTGTCGTTTTTGATTTGTTTGTTATGAACCCGAGACGTGAACTTTGGGACACCTTCTACAGGGACATGAGGTTTCCTTCATGTATTTCACCTTATATCTCTATCCTCCAAAAGTTCGAGATGTGTGATCTTTAAAGTCAGGAATGTTTATAATTAACAGTCCAGCCAATCTAAAAATTGCAACGAGTTTAATGGTCAAATACACTTCATCTGATGCCTTATTAAGGAATTTTGTAAATTCTTTTTTATTAAAAACTTTTGCTTTTTTGGGTCTTAATCTCACATTTTGTCTCTTGATATACGAAGTTATTTTAAAAGAATTACTTTTATCCAGGTTATTTTACCATTTCTATAACGCTCTTTAGCATTGAAGACCTTGACCACAATGTGTTTGGCCTACATGCCATGTTAAATTTCGAAAGATAGGTTAAAAACTTTCTTTCATACTTTTTACAATCTTTTATTGGCATCAGTTCGTAAACACCGCATGTGTCTAAATTTGGCACCCAATAAACCTTTGCGATCGTTGCTTCTTCTAAAATACGTTCTGGTAGATTTTTGTTTGAATCATTCAATTGAATATTTTTAATTAATATCCTAGGCATTACTTAAAATAATACTGTTGTTTGACTTGGCATTTGTTAATTGTTATGTAACTGAGAAACATCAAAATCAGATAGTCGTGGTTAAATGGCTTCTGCAAAAGGGTTAGCGCAAATAAAAATCGTTTTAATTTTACTAAATTTGTATAAAATATTAAAGAAAACCTTTGACATATTAACTAACACAACAAATGTAATTGTAATTTGCTCGAATATAATTGCTTTGCGCATTAGTGAGGAAAATGCAATTCTCAATGTGTGGAAAAATTTACTTTTACGCCTGCTCATAGAAAAAAAATATGTTACCATTTACGACGTGTTTAGTAATGTACATCCATCTGTGATCATCGGAATGAATGTGGTAGATTTTTCCTCCAAGCTTAGCCTGTCGTTTTAAATCTAAACTATAATGTGTCACAAATCTTTGTCTTTTATGGAGCCATTTTATAAATGGAGAAATCATCTTGGTACCTCTGCTTACTGGAAATTGTATTAAAGGATATAATTTACTTATTTGTGGATTATAGCCGACTTCGTATAATCTACAAAATAAAATATTAATCATATATCTTCATATAACAATTGTTGGCACTACACCTTCCCAGACTTTTCATAAACTCAACAAGATAATTCCCCTTCTCATTGTCAAAGACAGACATTACGGAAAAATTTTCGTAAGTATCTATCGATCCACTACCTATTTGGAAGATGAGTGAATCTAAATCGACCGTTTCGACACCTTGAAATGTGGTTTGATTTAACGAGTTTACGAATTGTCTAGCCCATCGTTTCTTCTCCTTCAAAACTTTTGACAAATTCTCTATTAGACTTTCCTCTGCAATAAATAACATTAAAGTTAAAACTGAATTAATAATCAATTTTACTCACTTAATACTGATGTGTCCAGATATGCTTTTAAGGTATCCAACGCAGATCCTAAATTATTCGATTTCACACTACTACTCTGAATGTTTTTTTTTATGTATTTGTTGTTGCTGTTAATATCATTATTTATGGTTTCATTTATCATAAAAGCACAATTAATAGTTTCTTCCAAAGTTAGGAAGCCATTACAGTAGGAAGAAAGTAACTCTCCAAAAGAATACCCTAAGTGAATTGTTGGTTTTATGCATATTGTATTTAACATGTCTATTATACCAGCGATTACCACAGTACTACCCAAAAGTTGAATATTACACCATTTTGGAATTTTATTATTAATTAGTATATCATGGATATCGATTCCTTTGTTCTGTAGTTCCTTTTGTGACCTAAAAAATAAATTAAGGTAATTATAGTGTTCGGAAACATCTTGTATTTGTAAAGTGATAGTTAGCAACACCGAAAGTTCCCGGAATATTAAATATTCATATTTCCTTGTTGGAAGCGTCAGTTTCAAATTGATAATAATGTACTCTTTCTAATATTCAAATACTTACTTTTGGATAAAGGCAGAAAAAGCTGGCAAAGCCATTAACTTATTGCCAACATCGCACCAGTTATGAAATTCTCCAAATGCAATACACAGGGGTTTGCGAGCTGGACATAGTTTGAGAGACCTATCAATCTCTCCCGTTTTTGTTAAAATTGCATATCCTCTATATAAATGATTTTCTACATTTTTTCTGCAAACACCAAGATATTGCTTATATCAGAATTACAATAATTATGAATTTACATATATAAGCAATCAATACATTATTTACCTAAATACTTCATGCAGCAACCCAATAAATTCAACATCAAGTTGAGTACAAGAAGTAGCATCTAGTAATGTTTTTACAGCCTTAGCTGTCCTTCCACTTACACAAACCAATCTTGGAAGATCATCTCTGGGTAATCCCTTATTAACTTTTTCTTTCGCGTTTCGTTTGATTAGCATGTGACAATTGCTGCCACCAAACCCAAAGCTGTTGATGCCTGGGTTTTAAATGTGTATTTAATTACAAATAATATATAAATATTATATATTGTTATATAAATATAATATAAATAAATCGATGAAAACAAGCATTACCTATCAGGCCATTGTCATCTTCAAACGGTTTTTTATCTACAACCACTTTCAGCCTACCTTCTACAATTCCTTTTATTTCTTTTCTGGGAGTAGTAAAATGGATATTCGGTGGAATATAACCGGTTTCCATTGCAATTATACACTGTAACCACATAATACATCTTCTATATTTCTTGTCATTTTATCAATACTATTAATCAGTAAGAAAATACATATTTTAAACTTACAGTTACTTTCTATTTACTTATAAAGAACATATATTAACAAAAAAAAGTAATACTTACCTTTGTCAAAGAACAGAGGCCTGCTGCTGGTTCTGAATGTCCAATATTGGATTTAACCGAACCAATCAAAAGAGGTATTCTTCGACCTTCCGTAAAGACCTTGTCGATGGCAGAACACTCTTCTGGATCACCGACGAGGGTACCTGTCAGCGCATTTATATAACAGTAACAATTAAATGTTCTTTGTAAAGTGTACTTGCCAGTTCCGTGAGCTTCTAAATAGCTCAAGCTGAACCTATCTACATCGCATTCGTCATAAAATTCGGTCATAAGATCTATTTGTGCTGGCCCTGAAGGAAAAGTTATGCCTTGTTCCTTATATCCATCGGAGTTTGTTTTGACATAAACCACTTGGGCGTACTCTCTTTTGGCAAATTTTGATTTTTGCAAAATTATAGCCGCGATAGTTTCTGACCTAGCATAGCCATTACCCTGGGCGTCAAAAGATTTGCATGCTCCATCATGACTTAAAACTCCCAACCTTAAAGAAATACATTATTTTAGAGATGTAAAAATTAGTTTAGATTTTATAGATGTAAAAACTAGTTACACCCGCCGATACTTTACCTTGAAAATTGTAATGTTAGACAAGGATGCAAGCAAAGATTTACTCCAGCCACAATTGCAGCGTCGATTTCCCCCAATCGAATTGCCCTGAAGGCATGCTCTAAAGCATATAAGGAACTACTGCAAGCGGTGTCTGTTGTATACGATGGCCCCTTCAACTTTAGGAAGTAACTGATCCGATGTGCTATCATGGATCTCTCTGACCTGATATTGTGAAACAATACACTGTCATTCACGACGATCTTAAACTAAGATTATCTAGAGAACCAAATGATGCATAGATTTTAAAATTGCTAAACTTGGTATTTCAATACCGATGTTTTTAAGAAAATACTATTAACCGGAAATATTGTAACTCGTCACTTCCGTACTTGACACCCTACACTACTATATTTTTGGAAGAAATTTTGTAGCATTTAAATTATAGTTGACGAGTTTTGTAAGAACCTAACTTTTTTCGTGTTACATTTAGACATTTAGTTTTTGTTGTAATATGAAATCTTAAGATTTTATATTTAATAACAGTTTTAAAATATTAGTGTTTTATTTTTCCGGTAACATATTACCAGCTTCAATAGGTGAAAATTCAAATTAAATTAAAATATTGGTTGCGAAGGTACCTAATCAATCAACAAACAATAATCCAAGTTAATTAAACTGTTATAATTTAGTATTAATAGACGTGTGCTAGTATTTTTTAGTTGACTAAGGTTTACGTTTATGACTAATATACTTTATCGAGAAACGCAAAAATTATATATTTGTGTGAAGTTATCCACACTTTATAACACACAGAAACTTCAAATTGGGATAGTTACCTCAGCGCACGTCATTCCTGCACATGTGCACAATTCGTTTATAAGCGGTTGATTACCTTCAAATAACACTTTAGCTTGGCATACAATACCGTTAAAATGGAAAAGATTAGAATATACAAATAGTAATTCGTTAGGGCAGCACTAGAATACCTTACATAAACCAATAGATAAATTACTGTTTAAAAATAGTCCGATTGAATGTAGGTAACACTATTAGATATTGAGATATACAAAAATATTCAGAGGAACTGTTCGATCACAAAATTTTAACAAAATGCACCCAACTGTATTTGCAACACCACTCTGTACCTGGAGTCCGTTGCCATCTTGTAGGAGCAGTGCCAGAGCGTCATAAATAGAAGAAACTCTATATTTCGCAAATATTGAGCTATATAAAAATATTCAGAGGAACTGTTTGATCATCAAATTTTTACAAAATGCGCCTAACTGCATTAGGAGCACTATCATGTACTTGGATTATATGGTATGCTACATGTTTTCGATTAAAAATTTCATCCCCCTTCCAAAAATGTAATAATATATGGGAGATTCAATTTAAAATAAGGAAGTTGGCGACTACTTCCGGTTCTGGAAACACCGGTATCTGAAATACTTTGCACAACAATTTGTAAATCTATATCTCACTTGTTTGTCTAGGTGCCTTCAGTCTAAGGTTGTCGTGAATGACTGTATTTTTTTTGTTTTAAAACCGATGAATAGAGTTTTTTTGATACTTACCCTGTTATGGCGTAAGTTTGAGTGCTCAAATTATCGCAGCACCATTCTTTATTATTTTCACTAAAGCTGGCTCCGACAAATACACCAGTGTTGGTACCTTCAAAGTCTGAAGGGTGCAGTCCTGCATCAAAAATTGCTTCCAACGTTCGTTCTTGAAGTAGGCGAGCCATAGTATCGAAAGAATGAGATTGCCTCTCATGTATTCCTGGAAAGGCAGATAGTGCTTATGCTTATCCTTAGTCTTTAAAATGCATGGGTAATTTAACACCAGATATTTCTTGAATTAAAATAAGGTTATTTGGACCAACTATCTAAATACAAAGTTATCAAAATATACTTTAAACTATTTGAGTTAGTGACTTCTTTGTATTATTTGAGTGTAACATATTAAAATAATATACAGGGTGTTACAAATTAGTAGGTCAAGCTGCAAAATTATTATTATTATTATTATTATTATTATTATTATTATTATTATTATTTTTTTTTTTTTTTTTTTCAGAAATTCATAAGAGATTAATCACATTGGATGTTGATTAAACTGATGGTCGAGTCTATTCTTAAAAGAATTTAGAGACGGTGCTGTAACCAGATTATCTGGTAAATCGTTCCATAGATCGAATATCCTGTTGGGTAGAAAATGTCGTCTGTTCCGTGTACGAAAGCTTTCCTTTTTAAGTTTCAATGAATTGCCTCTAAGACGGGGTCAAACATTACCTGTGGGGAGTACAGTTCGCCATGCAGGGTCCTATCCTATCCTAAGTTGTAATAAGCTCGAATACGCCTTTTTCTAGATATTGAATACGAAGACGTTCTTCATACGAAAAATATTTAAGACCAATTGGAAGTTTGGTGGCTCACCTCTGAACCTCCTCTAGTCTTGCAATGTCTTGCTTTAATAGTGGAGACCATTATTACTGAAAGATTTTCTGATCATAAAAATTAAATTGATTACATTTTTTTACTGCCTTGGCAACTTGTGCACTCCATGACAGATTTTCCATTATAATTATTCCTAGATCATTTTGTTGTGAAACGCTTGGCAATTCTGTATCATCTATATTGTACTATCGTTTGCAATAATAATGACACTCATTAAAATGAATTTTGTGATTTCTTTAGAACTTCTGATGTATTTGTAATGAAATCTACTTCACATTTTTAATATTAGTTATTAGTTGTTTCACTCACCAATAGAGATTTAATGAAATTTCTACTCAGAACTTCCAGAAGTTCAAAAACTGTTTTAAGAGAGTGTCATTATTATTGCAAACGATTGTACGTGTACTACTTTAGGATTAGTTCTAGACATATGGAGTACATAACATTTAGAAGGATTTAGAGATATGCACCAGTCGGAACACCAATTACTAATAATATCTAGATCATCTTGTAGGAAGAGATGATGATGAAAATAATTTAAGATCATCTGCATATGATAACACTTGGGAAGTACACGTATTCGTTAGGTCAGAAACATATACTAGGAACAGAATTAGTCCAAGAACCGACCCTTCTGGAACACCACTCAATACTTGTGTTCTTTCAGAAAAACTCTCAGCGATACGAAATATAAATTCACGATCTTCCAAAAACTATTTTATCCAGTTTAACAGTTTACCACGCATACCACAATGTTTATATAATAATCGCGCATGCGGCACTTTATCAAAAGCACGAGAAAAGTCCAAGTACAAAACGTCTATAGGTTGTCCAGTGTCTGCCCATAAGGTCCAAGAATTAATAGCTTGAAGTAAATTGGTAAAAACTGATCGACCAGATAGAAAACCATGTTGATCCGACGGTATGACACCATTGTTAAGTAAAAATGTGATAAATCCTTTGTAAACAATTCTCTCCAATACTTTACACGGAACCGAAGTTAAGCTAATTGGGCGATAGTTAGAGCTTGACAGTTTATCACCTTTTTTGAATATAGGGGTCACATTAGATAATTTCCAGTCTGCTGGCAATATCCCAGTTTCCAAAGATTTCAACATAATTTTGCAAAGTGGACCACTTATGCTATTTGCACATTTTGACAGAAATAGTGGGTTGATTAAATCTGCATCAGGAGATGAATCAATACGCAGTTTACACAGTTGCTCGGAAACAATTGCAGGACTAATTTGAATTTCCTCTAGTGTAGAAGGTACACGAATGTTGACATCCAACTGCGGAAGCTGATCGCTAGCATCAAAAGTAAATGCATGGTAGAAAATCTCAGCGACTTCATAGTTATCACTACACACACTACCCAAAGCATTTTTCATCAGTGGTGTGGAAACTTTACTTGTGAGTCGAGAACGAGTATATTTATAAAAAGCTTTAGGTCCTCTACCAATTAACTGATTTTCAAACAATGACCTTGCACGCCCTAACTGTCCTGTTAGTCTATTAGCAAAATTTTGGTGTAGGTGATAGTCGTCTGAAGAATTGGATCGTTTGTATATTTGCCAAAGTGCCTTTTTTCTGACATTTTAAATAATTCTCCATTAAGACACTGATTTTTATAATTGGATGCATATTATTTATAAACAGGACTATATGTAGGTATGATATTTCTGGCAGTATTCAACCAACTATGCCACAAATCTTCGGGGTTATTTTTGTTTGCACAGTCTTCAAACCAATCCACCTCAGCCAAATGATAATTCATTAGCCTTGAATAAGTTAAATTTTGATACATTAGTTTTGCAGTAATCATAAACAAAAAATTGCATAGTACATTCAAGGCAACAATGATCAGATTTGCCCAATGGGGATGAATAACTAAGATAACTGAAAAGATCATCAGTGTTAGTTATAAGTAGATCAACGAGAGATGGAAGCTGATTCGCTCTAAATCTTGTGTTTTCTGTAATATGTTGAGTGGGACCTGTTGACAACAACATATTAGTAAAATCTACAGCAGCACTATTATTCTCTGATGAAATGAGGAAAGACCAAGGAATATTGGGAAAGTTGAAATCTCCAATAATAAGAAGGTTATCAAGCTCTGAACTCAAAGATTCGTTTACATAAACATAAACATTGGGAATCATCCCTGGTGACATCAGGAGCACGATAAATAATTAAAATATGGAAACAAATAAATTTATCTGATGTGATTTTTAATAGCAGACATTCTACATTAGGAACTAAACAATTTAATTGAGTTACATTAGAAGCTGTAAACAGTTTAGTATGAAAGAAAAGTCTTCCACCTATTATGTCTCTTAGATCAGATCGTATTAAAAAATATCCAGGTAAATTAACTGCAGACAATACTTGGTGAAAATTTAGCAACGTATAATTATTGAAGGTCATTGTATTTAGCAGGAAGTGATGCTATATTAGTATACATAACTGAACACTGATAAATTCGTGGAGACAAATCTAGTGTAGTAGTTTGGTGGCTGATCATTTGGTACAATCGGGGGTAGATTTCGAATATATTTTATGGTTAAATTTTCTCCATCGTCATTTCTTTGCTGGACTACAGACTGTAATGATTTTAAATATCCGAGTTGATGCTGTGTTTGATCTTGGCGAATTTTAACTCTAGAGTATCTGGTGTCAGTAAGCTTATTCTTATTACATAAAATATTTTTGACCATAGCATTGAATGGGAGTGTTAACAATAATAAACGGGATCGAGTGTTATTCGATCTACCTAGGCGTCGCACAGATGTAATATTCGCAGACGGATCAATTTTAGCTATCAAATCAGTGGCAACTTGCATATCTCCATTTTCTGTATTTTCGGCAGCAGATTCAGGTAAATCAACTATGACTAGGTTATGAATTTTATTGAAATGAGTGAGTGCTTCTTGAACACAATCCTCAAAATTTCTTTCCTGGGAGAATCGATTAAAAGCTTGTAATTTATTTTCTAAATTAGTCTGTACATCAAAATTTTATAGCTTATCGTTAATGCCTCTAACCAAATTCATGAGTGTATCAAGTTTATTTTCTCTGCTAACACATCTATTGCAACAATTTTTTATAGATTTAGATGTCGATCTCGTAAAACGCTTAACATCATCGGCAGATAAACCTATACATTCTAAATGAAGAGACGAATTGCACTCGTTGCAAGAGAAGCTACGTTGTTCAGATGAAACTGAGCGCGAACAGTTGGGGCAAAGATTCATATTATGTGAGTTTTATTAAGTACATCTTCGATAGTCCTTCCAAAGGGAAACCAATACGGAGCTCCGTAAAGCAGCTAGTTTACTGAGGTAAATAGAGATGGGTAGTTCGCGAACGAACTAGTACAAACGAACTATTCACTTCATTGAATCAAATGAATCATTCCTTCTTGTCGGACTGAATCATTCTCTGTGAACTAAATGCAACGTTGATTCTAAAAAATTTAACAATGTAATTCAGGCGAGTCAAATTCAGTCCTTCTATACTTATTCAGTAGTTCACTGAATTAAATGAAAAATTGCAGCTGACGATTAGACGTAGACGGTATCGAAGATGTGACTCAATGACCGGTTTCAGTCGGATCACCTATATAGAATGGCTAGTTCGGTGTCTTGCGACAGAATATTTTCTAAAGCAGAGTAACAGAAAAACGAGCTCCATTAAAATTAGACAAATTTCTAAAATTTTGTTTTTAAACGCGAATTTTTTAATGTTTAGAATTTATTTATGAAATTAGTTTTTTTTATTTTAAATATTACCTCTTTTGTTAATTTAATACAATATTTTCACACCTAAAATTATATTTTATTACCTATATTTAAATGCTTACCTATAAATGTTTTAATCTAAAATCTAGATTTGTCTGTAATCTCGAAAGCATTGTATGTTATACCTATGCCTCTAAATTACGATACCACGCGAGTCATGAAACAGTGCCGTTGTAAGCAAACTCCGATATTGAACGTCGAGACTGAACGATCGGTGGTCGAATTACAAAAATACAATTCTCGACCGTACTGAATCAAATGAATTACTCAAGTTCTCTTAGGTGAATGAGACTGATAGAATGAATTCACCAAAATGAACTAAAAGTCCCATCTCTAGAGGTAAATAAACAGTGGCTGTTGGCAAAGTGGGTGAACGTATGACTAGCTGCGTATCAAATATGCGCCACAGGTATATACTGTAGCAGACCGTAAAATAATACAATATGGACAACGAATGTGAATATAGATAAAGTTCTTGAAAAACCAGCATAGGTCAATGGATAACACTTTTGTACTTACACTTAAATACACAGTCACGGTACTGATTATGCAGCATACAGATATAAAATAATATCAACTATGAGCGACACTATTTCACAATTCTTGCGGAGCACACAAACAGTAGGCCAACACATCCATAGGATAGAGTGGTAGGTAGTTACATTAGATTGAAATTGCAAATAACCCTTATATATTTCAATTTCAACCTAATGTAATATATACATAGAGATTTATATAAAACGACACATATTTTGTTACATGGTCACATGTCCATGAACTATACACAAAATTGGATACAAATAATTTTGCACAATAGAATGGGAAACAGAAATGCAAATTTGATTTCTGATAACTGTCGGGCACTATTTGTGTATAAGGAATCAACACAGTTTTAAAAGTAATACCGTAATACCTAACACTGAAAACTTACTGCAAGGCGTATTTTGATCGAACGTAACTGTGGAACCCTTTAGGAGATACCCTGATACCCGACATATATCCATCATCCATCTTTAACTAGTTTCATGTATTGTGTGCAGTATTTATGCGATATTTTTATTTTATAAATTAGGTCAATGTCACGGTTATTTAAGAGACATTGACACAGCGCTGAATATTTACCACTCATACAGTTTTCTACAAAGTATTTCAACATAGGATTTATTAATTGTCTTCATGGGATATTACACGTCGTCATTACTTTCATTAAGGCTACATTAAAGTTCTGTTTATCCCTGGCACTCACTTCCCCACACTTTAAGGAATTATATTTTTCTACGGCAATATCTTCCAACAGGGTTGATTTTCGTTTGCAGTCAAATAAAATATTAGATAGAGTACATTGTAATTCAGTACCATTAAATTCTAACTCTGGCAAACCGTGAATCCAGGTTTCTATAGTTTTTCTGCACGGTATCAGTCGTGACATTATGTACAGTTAACTTGTAGTCGTGAACGTAATGTAAACAAATAACACGTAGTGCACAAGATCAAAGCTACGTATGTACTGAATTCTAAAATATCTGCTTTGGTCGCGCTGCGTGAAATATGACTCCGAAATGACGGGACAAGTTCCGACGACTAGACTGATAACAACTAACTGGCAACACCGCCGTAGACATGGTTCTGCACAGCTTAAATAACAATCATCTCACAGACTCGTATTAGCGGGAACGTCTCGCGCAGATTCTTCGCGCATGCCGCCATTTGAGGATAGCACATTGAAATAACAGCAGTGACGTGTGGTTGTAAAATATACACTTAGCGGACTTAGCCTTACCCATATGACTAAATAAATAAGACGCTTTTAAAGGATAGGTTGAGAAACATCGCGTACATGAGTGTCATCTTACGGTCATTTGGAAAAATGCTAGTCCTACTTGAGAAAAATTAGCATATAGAAAACTGTGTCAAAATTTAAAAAGAAAAGCAAAGTTGGCTGTAGCGAAAAGAAATAATAATAATTAAAAATCTGAGGTTAAAACATGTAACATGGAACCAATGAAATGTAATTTAATATTATGATGAATGCTCGAAAAGCTGCGCGAATGAGATTACTCATGATCAGCACCATATATGTTTTGTGCCTCCTAACAATGGCGGAGCAGTAAAGATTTAGCTGATTGTGAAACATGACATGTTCCAACAGTAATATCCACAAAAATACACAAAGAATAACACTAAAGATAAAAGAATGTACTGGTTAACCACACTGTACGCCAATGACGTGCTTACAAACAAAATAATGGGAAATTAAGAACACAATTCATATTATAAGTGCAGATGATTGTCTCTCTCGCACCCACATACATAACCAATGAAGTATTTCTTGTGCCTCCTATTGTCTGCTCCTAGGTGTGGTACCTTTATTTGGATGCGCAATGGAATTAAGAGTATTCCACATCGTAGATTTCAGTGCATGGAACATGGATGATGGATGGTTAAAAATTAATATTTTTGTGCAACGTGATGAAGGTACGTTATCGTTCTAGTGCATTCTGATAATTGTTTTCTGTGTTTGATTAAAATTTAATATAACGCGAACAGTTAATTATAATTAGTGAATTCATTATCTAAATTGCCTTAATGCTTTTGTTTGTTTTATTTTTTAATATAAAATACTGCTGAATACACTGCTGTGTACCAAACTGCAAAAATATATATTATTTCTATATATCACAGATACTTCTTACAGAAATCAAAGCTTTTTCAGAGTTACTGCAGACAGGGAAATGTTTCGTGTTAAAATCAATTCGCAAATTATGTAAACCAGATTATAATCTCACGAACTTACTTTTGCGAATACCACTTTGAATTAAATGTTTTAAAAATATTGAGAAGAATAGCCTCACCTTAATTTGGTATTTATTTATTTAACGTTGATTCGATATTTTAATGAATATAAAAGTAATAGTAAATACTTATATCTACGATTCTACTGATTGTTTTGCTCATACTGAGAATTTTTAAATTTTCACAGAAAACAATTATCAGTAGTACATCGTACTGATGAGAACCATTGTAGTTCGGAACAATATATTATTTAACAATAATATTTAGTATAAATTATACATCTATTTTTTATCATATTAATCGCTATTAATCATGTAATCAACTTGATTTCCTATTTATAATAGAATAAAGCATTGAAAAAACAATTACTATTTTTATTATTAAACCAATAATACCTTTTTTTAATAGATATGTTACAAAATTCATTGTTTCATTATACTGTTATATAGTGTGTAACTTACATGAAACAAAATTCATAAATCATTGACTACATAATTTTGTAAAAATTCTGTTCAACTTTTATATTTGAACGAAATTTTGTTATCGAAAATTATGAATTTTATTTCGTATGTACATATGTTGCGGTATATTTAAATTTGCCGCCAACTGCTGCGTATTGAAGCTTATTACACGTCGTCATCTATTATACAGGGTGATTCATTAAGAATGGGCAATCTCTGAACTGGAGATACACACCAAAATATGGCGACTGAGCTTAACATGTCTTATACAAATGTTGCAGGTTTACGAGATATAGGGTATTTAAAGTTGGAATTTTTATTTGAAATTTTTAAGCAGTATAGTCTTGAAAATTGACGACTTTATGTTTTTTGGCATGAAAATTACGAATTTTATACTGCATTTAGCACTATTTATACAGGGCGTTAGTTACACCCTGTTACTTAGGTAAATTACAACATATATTTTTTGCCTAATGAGTTATGGCTAAAATGACTAGAACATCTAAAAGGCAGTTCAATTTTGAATACAAAAGGTACTCTTGTTTATTTCATGTAACTCTATCAGTTTTTGAGTTATTTGCATTTTACACCTTCAATGAATTTTATTTATTGTAAAATAAATTTATTCTTTTAAATTACTACTATGCGGGGTAACAACAGTAAAGACAACAAATAACAATCAGTAACAGTAATAAAAGAAAACTTCAAAGTAAATGCTCAAAATGCCCGCCTTCCACTTCAATACACTTTGTAAGGCGTCTCCTTAAAGATCTTTGAATATTAAATAACATTTGTCGATTATTTTTAATAATATTAGCAGCTTCTTGAATTTTCTGTCGTAATTCTTCGATGGAATTAATTGTATCTTTGTTAACCATGTTCTTCATTTGTGACCATATTGAGAAGTCTAGAGGGTTTAAATCTGGAGTTCTAGGTGGCCAAACAAAGTCACTGCCACGCCCAATCCAAACACACTACTAGAAGATGTACCACTAGTCATAAGGTGGAACATGTGGTTTATGCAAGACGGGGCGCCGCCACATTTTTCTCTGCCAGTGCGGCAATACCTGAATGAACATTTTCCTCACCGGTGGATTGGGCGTGGCAGTGAATTTTTTGCATTTAAAAAAAATAAACTTTTGTCAGTCTTGTAACACCATGTCCATAAAATTTATTCAGCATTTTGTAGTTTATCTGTACCTAAAACTTTTATACATAAAAACCTTTTTTATATGTCACAGTTCTCGAGATTAATACTAGCCAACTCTATCTTGGACATTCAGTATACAGGGTATCCCAACGAATATTTAACCCCCCCTGTAATTGGAAAACCGAATAATATTTCAAAATTCGCCGAGACCCGTCGATTTTTGTTCTTGGGGGGAGCTTTTTTGACAGTCAAGCCAACTCGATATGTTCATCCCCCTAATGCCTAGCAACCCCAACTTAAAAATTTCAAATGCAACTACCCCACTTTTGGCACATCATTTTAAAGCCCTTTTCACGTACCGTTTTTAGAAATCGGTTGAGATTTGACAGAATTATTGGTTACAAACGAAAAGATGACAAACCAACTTACGCGTAGTAATTTCTACACAAATGCCCACCACTAATAAGTTTTTCATCTACTACACATGACCGCATTACCTAATTGTTATTGATGTATCTATCAGTTTACAAAAAAGTCAGAAATGAAATAAAAAAAGCTGAAGCAAATAAAACTAGATACTAAAATAGTTATTAGTACTTCAATTTATAGGAATTCAGACCTTTTCAAAATAACGAAAAATCAGTACTACAAAAAAAGTCGGTGTTTTTTGCTTGTGACCAAGAAATCGTTAGCTTCAGCCGTTATTGAAAGTATTAACATGTGTTCGAAATGGTTTATTCTATCGCGGAAAGAGTAGAAATTGTTGCAATATATTATCGAAATCACGATTGCGCTAAAGTTACAGCACGAATTTTTAATGCCAATCATCCTGAAAAAAATATAAACCACTAGTACGTTAAACACCTGATTGACAAATTTGTTGCAACAGGTTCGCTTTTAAACAAGAAATGTGAAGTAATTGGGCCAGTTCGAAATGAAGCAGTTGAAGTGGCAGTTTTGGGTCATATGCAGATGGATAATAAGCAATCGATTACAACTGTGTCTCAAGCTTCTGGCGTATCCCGTTCCAGTGTTTATCGAATTTTGAAAAAACACAAGTTTCATCCATTTAAGATGACGCTGGTTCAAGAATTACATGAAGATGACTTTGATCGCCGTAACCAATTTTGCGAATACTTTAGTGAACAACTTCTACTGAATCCAAATCTTCTCTACAATACATGTTTCTCCCACGAATACACATTTATGTTGA
Organism: Monochamus alternatus; assembly: GCA_037114965.1. NCBI lineage: Eukaryota > Metazoa > Arthropoda > Insecta > Coleoptera > Cerambycidae > Monochamus > Monochamus alternatus. Next base: position 116,123,861 of record CM073426.1, read on the forward strand.
ATGGCGAAGTGAATAGACACAATTGTCGTTATTGGAGTGATACTAATCCGCATTTAATCAGCGAATTTCATACTCAGACACTTCAAAAATTGAATGTTTGGGCAGGCATTTTGGGCGACCATCTTGTTGGATCATTTTTCATCCAAGGTAATCTCAATGGAAATGCCTATCTAGAATTATTGGAAAGTACAATTGATCCTAGGATAACAGAGATTTTAGAAAGTGACAACAATTTACTAGAAAATGAAATAACCTTCCAACAAGATGGTGCACTCCCGCACTATGCTGCTGCTGTGCGACAATTTTTAGATGACCATTTCCCGGGGCATTGGATTGGCAGAAGAGGTCCCGTCGAATGGTCACCAAGATCTCCGGATCTGTCCCCTTTGGACTTTTTTCTGTGGGGTCATTTAAAATCACGAGTGTACGCCACTCAGCCGGAAACATTGCAAGTGCTACGTCAGAGAATTGTAGAAGAATGCCGATTAATAACTGCGGATGTCTTTAATAATGTTCGATCATAATTTGAAAACAGACTGTATTATTGTTTGGGAGTTAACGGGGGTCATTTTGAGCAATTCATCAAATAAATCTGATTTATTATTTGCTTCAGCTTTTTTATTTCATTTATGACTTTTTTTGTAAACTGATAGACACATCAATAACAATTAGGTAATGCGGTCATGTGTAGTAGATGAAAAACTTTTTAGTGGTGGGCATTTGTGTAGAAATTACTACGCGTAAGTTGGTTTGTCGTCTTTTCGTTTGTAACCAATAATTCTGTCAAATCACAACCGATTTCTAAAAACTGTACGTCACTGTGTTCGCAATGAAAAGGGCTTTAAAATGATGTGCCACAAGTGGGGTAGTTGCATTTGAAATTTTTAAGTTGGGATTGCTAGGCATTAGGGGGATGAACATATCAAGTTGGCTTGACTGTCAAAAAAGCTCCCCCCAAGAACAAAAATCGACGGGTCTCGGCGAATTTTGATATATTATTCGGTTTTCCAATTATAGGGGGGTCAAATTTTCGTTGGGATACCCTGTATGTAAAAAGAAATAAGGCACAAATTTGGACCCTGACCAATTAAATGTATACCAGTACAATTTATTCTCATTAAGTAGGTAGGTATACAGATGTAATACATATGTTTTCTGTACTTTTTTGTTTTTGTACAAATATAATATTTCAAAAACAAAAGTGGCTTAATAAATTTCACTTTTGTTTTGTTTTCTTTTTTAGTCATCAGCAACGCAATGTTAATAATTACCTATACGTACTTTGAAAAGTAATTGTACATTTTATGTTAATAATGGATCCACGTAGGTGTGGTATTTATATTAATCAAGCTCCCAAAATTAGGTAACATTTTCTATATCTGTGTTTTAGTAAAACAAAAAAAAAAACCTATTCTGAAATTCAAGTAGTTCTACGGTGTAATTAAAGCACTTTATATCTAAATTGGGGTAACTATTTTTAATTCGGCCCTGACTTCTATCCTGAGCGAGAGAGAGAGACAACAGGCTTCAAGGTCAACTTTTCTGTGTTTAATACTTCAAAGGTGCCGCCGCAGAGTCTGTGATCTGATTGTTATTTAAGCAGTGGTTCTGCTCTGCAGTGTAACTCAGACTCTGTACAGCGATGGCGTGAATATCAATTTGGGTGCAATTTAAAAAATTAATTATAACTCGGCTATTTATTTGATTTAAAAAAACTAATTTCAGATTAGCAGTTTCGGGAACACGGATTACTACCCGTCAAAAGGGGACTCTCACTTAAAGTTACACCCTGTATTATTATTATTTAAAATAGTGCAGTTGTTTCAACAAGAATGATAAAATTATTGTAGAACTATTGTACTGGCCGCTGTACCTATAGTCCGTAGTCGGCCGCTAGTTGAGTTCATCCATTGAATGCATGCAATCAAGCCAAGGCTCACATGTGCAGCGCCACCTTATCGCACAGGTGCGATATGCGTATAAAATAATGTTGCGTCAAAACGGACCACTCAACGGCGCTTCCGAGAAGCGCTGCACGGTGGCCCGTGTGAAAAGGCTCTAAGACCGCTAGTGCGCGGAGGTTCTTCAATCACAACAAACGAAATATAATAAGTTTATAATTTATTGTTTCCATTACAACGTAGAGTGGTCCGTTTTAAAGAAACATTATTTTATGTAGACTTTATTGACAGGGGCGCTGCTAATTCTGTGGCGCGTCCGTGTGAATAAGTCTATATAAAATAATGTTTCGTCAAAACGGACCACTCAACGGCGCTTCCGAGAAACGCTGCACGGTGGCCCGTGTGAAAAGGCTCTAAGACCGCTAGTGCGCGGAGGTTCTTCAATCACAACAAACGAAATATAATAAGTTTATAATTTATTGTTTCCATTACAACCTCTTATAAACTCTATAGTTATGTACTGTTACGGAAGCCCATTTACCCGTTCAGTTTGTTAATTACGTTCCTGTTTGCTTTCAAATTTATAATTTTTGTAATACCTTTATTTTAGCGCTTTCTATTCCAGGCCATATTCGATTTGGTTCTCGAAACGTTCTCGAGACCGCAGAACCTTCGAGAACCCTAAAAATGTATACAGGGTGTTACAGAATTACGTTAAGAAAATCTAGGGGCAGACTCTATGTTTAAAAATAAGAAAAACAGTTTATATAAATATGGGTCTGGAAATGCCTCTCGAGATACAGGTTGTTTACAATTTTCTGTCTTAAATACTATAGTTTTCATTTCTCGAAAACCGATCGAGATATTGTCATGAGATTTGGGACACAACAGTGTATAGCATAGGCTACTTCTACGTGTATAAATTTCTCTTGTAATATACTAGCATCAGTGGCGTTCGTGCCGTTAAATAGGTACTCATTTAAAAAAAATATTGTACGCTGCTTTTTGGACAAATTGATCGCTCTCTTAAAGTCAAGTTAATTCTTTCTGCTTCAAAAGTGTCTCTTGGACTTTTTCCTCCTGACGCACCGTTTTCGATAAAAAAATTATTATGTATTAATCATTACAATGGACCAACTCTGGAATGCTAATTAAAAAACAATTTAGTGTCATGTGTCAATTTGTCATAAATTCCATGTCAAACTTAAACAAAAAAGATAACACAAAGTGTCGGGTGACTTGTTTAAGTTAGTTTTTAATACATTTTTTTTTACAAAATAAGTAAATATAGTGTTTGCGCGGGGTAATTGGCAGTCAGAGAATCCATCTTCATAGAGACTCCTTGCTTCATTCGAATTTCCGTTTGGTTTTCCATACATAAAATATAAGTCGACCAAGAAAGAAAAATATTAAGAACTTTAAAGAGAAGCAATTTTGAAATACAAACAAGTGGACTATATATTATTTCATCTGTATGCATTATTTCATACCTATCTACAAAAACGCCTCCCTTAAAAGATACAGGGTGTTAAAGTTGAACTTTTAAAATAGTTCTTTCGCTATATTTTCTTTTGATTTTCATGTATCACTTTGAAATTTTGTAGAGATACTTCTTGTTATTAACCAAATCCCCAAAGGTATTATTGTAAACCACGCCTAAAAAACAAATGTAGGAACGGAGGGTATATTTTATTCCCCCCACTTTTTTTCCGACGTAGACGATTTTTTATAATGTAGAATTTTGTTTAGAATAATTTATTACTTATAATTTTGCATAAAACTTCATTATAAAATGAAAATCCAAATTTTGTGTATTTTAAAGTGTGTATTTGTATTTTGAAAATCCTAGCTAAGCGTTTTCGGCTTCAAACAGCCATCATTAGAGCTAATCCTACAATTTAACAAAGGTAAAGCGTTGCGTTTCTTTAAATTCCAATTCATCGATTTGGATTAAACTTAAATATTGTCTAACATTTAATCGAAGATGAGGCGGAGCGTCATCAAATTGTATCAACATATTTTGACGAAGAGTAAGTGGTAAATTGTCGAAGCAAAGTGAAAAAATCATTCTGTACAAAGTTTAGGAATGTCGCGGCATCTAAACTTGTTGGTAGACTATACAGGGTGAATCTTAAATAAGTACAAATATTTTAACCAGCAGTATAGTTTTGTGTGTAGAACACATAATTAATAGTTTTTTTACAAAAAAATCAGAAATAAAAAAGTGAAATTTTAAATAAATTTCGTAATTTTTCAGTGGAAAACTTGTTGAGGACCGCTGGCCTAGACCGACCCTTCATACTTTTATGAGTCATAGTGCTGCAGACTGAACGTGTGGTTCACAGTGTTGCCAGTATTACACAAATGTCTTTGCTTCAAGGAAGAAAAAATCTCAACTTTTAGCGAATTTTGTCAAGTGTAACATTTTATATTATTTTTTATTATCAAACTGTCATTGACTGTCATGACAGATTATCGGAAGCCCAAGTCAAACTTGTTAACCCCACATAATGCATGAAAATAGCAATAAAATTTGCTAAAAGTTGACATTTTTTCCATTTTAAATAAAAAACGCGTGCATAGTTTTTCGTTATTCTTCATAAAATAACTTAAGGAAATTGTGTTTTGTGTCCCTTTCTAACAGTGTACAATGACATTTAACTTGTGAAATGTGGATTACTGATTAAATAGTTAATTTTTTAACAAACAGGTAAGCTTGTGTGCACATTTATGTATAATTTTTGAACATTGGACATAGTAATATCACGTAATATCTTCCTAAATATTTTACGGTAGTATTGAACTTGCGGAAATTCATTTTTAATCGTTGAAGTATAGTAAGGTTAGTTCATATGTTAAAATTTATGTTAATATTGCTGCGTATCATACTACATACCCAATTTTACTGTACTTATGCATAAAACAAGTATTTTTAAAATAGAACTATTACGTTAAAGGAAACGTAATATTTATATTGGAGGAGATATGGCAACTCGCAACAAATCATATGTTTCATTACGTTGTTGGATGAAAAATCAGCCAGCGGTCCTCAAAATGTGGGTATTTTTTTAAAAAATTAATATCTCCGTAAATATTAGAAATTTTTAAAAATGGCTTTCACTAGACTGATTTAAATGACGAACTACACCAGCAGTTAAAATATTTGTACTTATTTAAGATTCACCCTGTATATAAGGATAGGGTATGTAGAGCAATTAGTGGAAATTTGTTTAATAACTACCTCACTCTGTTTCTTAAATTTCTATTTTTTTTCCTTTAATAAACGAATTTACATTGATAAAAAACATTTATTTTTGCAAAAATGTCCCATCTAACTAGCCCTATATTCAGGAACACTATGTATAAAATAACTTCTATAATTGTAGAAATTATAGCGAAAACCAATTTGAAAAATTCAACTTTAACACTCCGAGTCTTTTAAGGGAGACATTTTTATATAAGTATGGTTAAATCATCATATTTTGTGGCCAAAAATACGCAGTTAACTGGTTGACCTGCTTTTTTGTTACACCCTGTACACCTTGACATACATATTATCTGAACCTTCATAATTTAAAAATTAATTAGCTTAATTTAACTAATTAACTAAACTAAAACTAAAAAAAACTAAATAACTTAATTTGATTAATCATCTCGTTCATGAGGAATATACACCAAAATAATATGTGGAAAAAAGGAGAAAATAAATAATAATGCTAATGAAACACTCTATAAATATCTAACTTCACTTTTTGGCAGTGGGAACACGACAAATTCATCTCATCTATTTTTACATGATAGGAATTGTAGGAGATTTGATTTATATTAGCTTAAAATACCTTTCTAAAACAGTAAAAAAATGAAGTCATTGATAGGAATTGTAGGAGATTTGATTTATATTAGCTTAAAATACCTTTCTAAAACAGTAAAAAAATGTTACAAAAGCTAATAATAAGGAATATATGGGTAGATATTGTGGGTGTAATTCAACGCAGGTTGGGGCTTTTGTCCACTGAGTAGTTAGTTTCACACAATATTATTAATACCTAAAAATATATAAAAACTTTTACGTAAAAGGTGAACATTTTTCAAGTAGGTATTGTCATATTTAATTCATTGACAGGATGTCACATTTTGTCATTATCGATATTTAACTTCAAATAATTTTAATTTTTATAATAATTTTTATAGTTAGATATTTGATTCAACTTAAAGGAGACCACCTGAAGAAGCAGTTCTAAAAATGCAGAAATAGGTCAGATCTCATCTATTGTGGTTGAATTTGTCGTGTTCCCACTGCCAAAAAGTGAAGTTAGATATTTATAGAGTGTTTCATTAGCAGGTTAGTAAATTAAATTATTTTCTTTAGATAATTATTGATTAGAGCTTTGTCTGTGGAATTGTTCATTAGCATACCTAGATGTTTGGTATCAGAGAATATACATATGACTTCATTGATAGAAATTGTAGGAGATTTGATTTGTATTAGCTTAAAATACCTTTCTAAAACAGTAAAAAAATAAATAATAATGTTGATAAGAAAAAAACAAAACTTATAATTAAGTTAAGGCATCTTAAACCAAGTTGTGAGTATCACGATATAACACTCATATTTTCTGATATTTGGAAAAAACATCGACATACCGAAAAATCCTGAATCGTATTTGTCAATTTCTGGTATAGTCCCCGAACAAGTAGGCATTTCGGGATGATCGTAATCCCACCTTCTATTTGGTGTTGCCATGTTTACTTTATTAAATAAATTTTCTCTAAATTCATGGACATTCATTGAATTCGGGAAAAAACCAGACAGACCTATAAAAATAGTTAAAAGTTAATCAACGACAGAACTGACGGAGAAATCTCAGATACGTACCTGATACAACAATTTCTTCTCCTGGCGAAATATCTGCTAGTATTTGCCCACTTTTTAAATTATAATTTATAATATCTTCCTCCTTACCACTAATATCAGCATCATTTTGTTGAGCGTGCATTTTTGAGTCTAGGAAACAGTTTTTAACTCTTTTGAATACTTGTAATGTTACAAAATATTAATAAGTAAAAGTAATTTTATATGTGGATATATTATGTTTATTTGTTAAGCATCTAATCAGAGCTTTCAAACTTGTTCCACAAATATTTTTTAATTTTGTTATTTCCGAAATTGAAATCCAAAATCTTCTTTCAGAAACCAATGTAATCCATTAAGTACTTACCAACAAATATAACAACAATACTGTTTGTATTGAGACAAAAAGTAGACAGTTCTGTATTAAATAGGGAAAAACATGTTCTATTTATAATTTATTATTGAATTAATATAACCAAAAATGGTAAATGTGAACATGACCGAGGAGGAGCTAAATATTTCCATAGAATGTATGTATAGTCAACTGCATATTCAATTTGTAATAATTTATATAGGGATAACTACTTTTCAAATTGATAATTTATTTATAAAATTATCTTCAAAGTAGGTACCTTTAATATGCTTAAACATAATATTGTGTTGATATGATTTGAAACTATCTTTGCAAATATGACAAAAATATCAAGCTACTGATAAATAATTTCAAATTAAATTATTTAATTTATACCTCCAACGATAGTTTTAGGTTAGACAATGAAGGAGGAAGCTGCTACTATTTTATAAATTCGGGATTCAATATGTTAAATGAACAAATACAGTGCTATGTAAAATATCTTTAGTTACAATAGTTTTAGAGTGATATTAAAAACTTTTCTATAAATATTTGGTTACAACTTAGTTTTCTTTAATTGAGAGCAATGCATTTTTTACATATGTAAGACAAGAGCATACAGAGTGTTATTTTTTCAGAACCCCACTCATTTAACCAGATTTCAAATAGAAAATGTTTGAAAAGACCTTTAACCTTGTAAAATTTTGTTGTCTGTTATGTATTTAGAGTAATAGAACCTTATATGTACTGAAAAAACAGAACTTTGGTATTAAAAGTGCTTCCTAAACATACGCAGTCATAGTGGAAATTTAAATATGCTCGAACTGTTTTGTGGTCGAACTAAACGTTCATGATGAATGTGGGCATCAACCATCTGCTCGCACGACACCGTTAAGCCGAGCGCACATTGCTCTAATGCCACGCCACGCCACGCCATGTGATGTAACGTCAGATGGATCTGCTACCTTGTATTCTTATGTATTTTTATATATTGTGTGCATATTGCACTGACGCTACACCACGCCACGCCACGTCATGCAACGCCATCCGACATGTTGCAAATCCGACTTGTTAGATTTTCATCATGTCGCATGGTGTAACGTGGTGTCGCATGGTAACAGTATGCACCTGAATTTCATGTCAAACACATAAAGTGACAGACAATTGATTGATGAAATTTTGTTAATATTAGATGGAGAAATCTTTATTTTTGATGACTCAATACTGAACGAATTACTTGTTATACGATAAAATAAGGAATAGATTGTATCATTTGAATATCGTCGTCCGGACTGCAAAACCTCGTATCTGCATTTTACGTAATTTTACAGTAGACACAGAAAACGAAAAGGGCACATTATATAAAATGTGCAAGGAAAGTTTACATTTTTTGAAACGATAATTTTGTGACCCAATGAGTTTAACAAATAAAAAAGACTATTTATAAATTAAAGTCATCCCTTCTCAAGTTAACAAAAAATCTAAATAACTTGTATTTTTATATTGTTACCTGTGGAATGATTTATATGTAAAATGAAAATTTAATTATTTTGCGGTTCAAATTCACATCCAAAATTTTGCAATTTTGTAGGTAACAATTCTAATAAGCCAAAAAACTTATTTTCGTACAAAAGTGCAAATACGAGGTTTTGCAGTTCGAACGACGATATATAAAGTCGATATGTCTTAGAATAGTTAAATAATTAAATTGTAACTGTACGAAACCAAGTGGAATATTTAAATCATTATTGTTTATTCAAATTTATATTACATGAACTGTTTACTTTATTCAATTAATCTCCGTTTTTTACATTTGAAGTGTTCATCAAGGTGATGTGGCGTTGGTGGTTCGCAGTCTCTACTTTATCTATTTTCTTCAGTTTCCTCAGTGTCTCCAGTTTCTTCTGCTTCTTAATTCTCTTTATCCGATTGTTCAACTGTCAGGAAATTATCTAAATCAATGTCAATAGGTTCATCAACGTTTCAAGTTCAACCTCTGCATGTCGTAAAAGTGATCGAAATCCTCAGCCTAAGCTTACGATATCCCCAATTGCCCTTGCACACACTTCGACAATTACAATAATTAAGAGATTATCTGAGTAATGCTGGTGGCGCTGCTTCTTTTGCAGAGGTTACTGGCAGTAAACCGTTGATAGTGCGTTTCCAACTCCATTGCGTATTATGCATTAACCAGTGCCAGTGATAAATTGTAACATAAGGCATCGCATGGCGTGGTAACAGTGTACACACAGAGTAGATATGTCACATCACGTCGGGTGGCGTGGCGTGGTATCAGAGCAATTTACCCCCTTTACTCATGAAATTTTCTCCGTAAATTCGACCTATGCTACGATGAATTTTTGCAGCATTATTGAATTTCGCCTGAAGAAAACGAATGACACTTCGCACTTGGAATTTGGCTCTAAATATAACAATGGTATCTTTGAACGTACTTGAGTACATGTTAATTTTTCTCTGATTAGACAAAAAATGTTTTAAAATACATTTGTTGATCGGAATCATCTCGAGAAGTCTGTGGTTAAACGCTATCCAAATATTTCTTGGACACCCTGCATTTCTACACGTTTATAAGCTAAACTGCATAAGGATATACATAAGCAAATGCAAATGCGTTGCAACACGTGGCGTCCGTTACCTCAACCTATTATAATAATGCTTGACAGTCGGTAACCCTTAGAATTTCATTATTATTATTATTCAATACTACCTATTGTATTTATTACTGTGATTCCCGTATGACCAACGTGACGGATACTATTCAATTTCTTTGAATTTCATATGTTAAGAACAATTATGCTTCAAACTTGATAATGATAATTATAGATATTTCAGTCTTGCGTATAAATCTATTGGATTTAAGGTCAACGTCAGTGAACTGTCATGCAGAATTATTATACTGCATTTTAAAAAATATTAGTTTCTGGATTTTGAACCATGAGTTAGATAACAGTTCAAGTAGCTTTCCACAGTACTTAAATTGTTCGGAAACAAAATGAAGTTTAATTTGGACATTGATTCTAATCATTCGATTTATGGCAATAAATCTCCTGTTTATTTAAAGAAAATTGACATTCAGAAGAAGAAAATTAAATATTTCACATGATAAGATGACTTTTTTAGACCGAGAAAACAAAGTCCTGCCCTGACCAATTCGTGTATTTTTAATGTACAAGATAACAGTAGTAGTTGTCATAATCAATCTTTGGAATTAAACGATATTTGATTTAGTAAGATTTGCCATTTTAATGCCAGATCGGTAACAAACAAATTTAATGATATAAAATCATTTATTATAAAAAAAATCTTTTTTAATTGTTGGCATCAGTGGGACTTGGTTTTCTGCCGATTCTGATGACATGTTTAATATACCCAATAAAGTTTTAATAAGATCCGATCGCATCACAAGAGGTGCTCTTTATATAAGAACATCGGAATTTAAATCATATTCGGTATTAACAATTCCAACTAATAGTATTTATGATATTGAATATTTAATTGTAAAATTGAGACTTGGTTATCAAACCTTTGCTGTGGGTGTGAGACTCCTGATTCTCATTACTCAAATCTTTGTATTTTGGCTGGTGTTATTCAATACTTTATGGAAAATAACATTCATGATTTTGTATTTTTTGGTGACTTTAATGTAAATATGCTAACTAACGGGCTTGATTTTGTATTCCTTTATGACTTGTTAATTATTTGTGACTGTAAACAATACGTCTCTGATCCCATGAGAGTGACTGCTGACTGAATCTTTACTTGATTTAATAATTACTAACTCTGATTTGTGCATTAAAAATGGTGAAGTTTTAGATATTTGTTTCTCAGATCATAATGTAACATTTTGTGATATTGCATTAACCAGAGGCTTGCCTAAACCTGTTGTAAAGGAATATCGTTGCTTTCGTAATTTTAATTGAGTAGCTTTTAATCGTGATGCTGCCAGTATTGATTGGAATCACATTTATAATATTGATTCTTTGTTTTAAAATTTTTCAATGAATCTATTTTAAGCCTTTTTGACAGACATGCTCCATTAAAAAAGCGTACTCTTACATCTTCTAAAAAAGAGAACCATGGTTTACGAATACCTTATGGGAAACAAGAAAAATTAAAAATAGAGCCTGGTTAAAATACAAAAAAAGTAGAAATGCTGTTCATAGAAAATTATTTTGTGACATTTGCAATTATTATGGTATTGCTGCAAAGCAAGAACGCGTTGCTTTTTATTCTTACAATATACATATAACTAAAAATGATTAAAAACAATTATGGTCAAAATTAATATTATGGGGAGTTGCAAGTGATGAAAATCTTCCTGACGAATTGTGCAATGCTACTTTTATTAATAATTATTTCCTTGATTCTACACCTAATTTAAATGTCAATAAAGATTATATGTCTTACTTTTATAATTCTCAATTTATGAACGATTTGAATTTTACATACAGATGGTGTTTTTGGTAAAATGCTGCAGATATCGGTTAAATAGATATCAGCGCCTCTGACACACAAAATAATTTTTTTATTAGAGATTGGTCAATTACTGGAACAATGGAAAGTTGCTTGTATCAAATCATTACTAAAAAAAGAAAAATTCTAAAGAATTTAAAAATTGCTAAATCAGCTATCTCTCAACAATTGGTTGAGTATTGTGTTAAAAATTCTATAATTCATGTAAATCAGTCAGGTTTTCAGAAAGGGGTTAGTTTTTCAACATTATTGGCAACTATAACTGATGACATTTTGACAGATATTGACAATTCCCAGATTTCATTTATCACTTTACTAGACATCACTAAAGCATTTGACATCAATTGCCTTATAGCTAAATTTTATTGTTACGGTAATATATTCTGCTGGTTTTGCAATTATTTACATGGTACAGAACAATATACTAAGTTAAATACTGTTTCCTCAATAGTTACTTCACCTTATAGATCAGTTGGTTCTGGTGTTCCTCAGGGATCTATATTAGGACCACTTTTATTTAACATTTTCACAGCAGACTTGTCGAGAATTTCTTTAAATTGTGAACTAAATATGTACGCTGACGATATACAACTTCCTTATAGTTTCAAGTCGTCTAATTTAAATATTGCCACAGTTATTAATAATGATTTAATGACTGAACCACAGAAAATACTTTATTAATAAATCCTAATAAAAGTCAAAACATTTTGGAACATCAACTCAGTTGTGAGGTTTGGATATTTTTTCCGTTTTAATTAATAATAAAAATATTTCTTCAACTAATGTTGTTAAAAATCTTTTCCTAACTTCTGATTCCTCGTTAAGTTTTTCGAATCATGTAACTGATATCTGTAAGAAAGCATTTTATCCTTAAAACAGTTGCAATGCTTTATAAAGTATCTCAATTCTCAGACTAAAATTTTACTTTTCGAATCTTTAGTTCTATCTCTTTTGAATTATGCTGATATTGTATATGGCTCCTGCCTTTATCAAGGCAATAAACATCGACTGCAAAAAATATAGAATTATTGTGTTCGTTTTATTACAACTGTCCCTCAGTTTAGTCACTAACTCCATATTTGCGATCCTTCAGTTTGTTGAGCATGTCTGAGAGGAGACTTATTCACTTTGTCAGTTTGTTTAGCTACTTAATATTTTAAAGAATAACGAACCTAGATACTTATGTGATAAAATAAAATTGAGATCTGATCTCACACTAAAAATTTGAGATTACTGAGTAGCAAAACGTGTAATTTCTTTTCATAAAACTGAAAAATTAAAAAATTCTTTTTCATATTAGGCTTCTTATGTTATTAATAATTCCAGTATCACAATTTGGCAGTGTCAGCAGTATATGTTTATGATAAAAAATAATATAGTTTCCTTTGATTTGGTATTGTTTGATGTATGTAGATTTTAATTGTTTTTTTTTCTGTTTACATTTTGTCTCATTGATTGTTTACTGTATTTATTTGTTTTTATTCTACTCTTTTTGTCACAGGAGGTGTTGCAAGTCAACTCTGTTGATACACTGTCCCTTTGTAAAAAAAACGTTTCTATACTTTTTTTGCAATAAGTGTATTATTATTATTTATAAAAGAAACATTTTCATAATACAGAAACAGTTGAAATAAAAGTACGAGTAAATAATGCATTCAATTTTAATTCTATTGTTAATTATTATTAGCAATAGCCTAAGTACTGGATACAGACTACAGAGAGAGACATACAAATTACTTTATGCTATTGGTTATATAAGCTAAGTATATAATAATATACATAATAATAATAATACCCTTTATTACCCAACAGATTTCTCCAATAACAGGACAAAAGTGTTAAACGGAATACATAATAAGTATGCGTACTTAAGTAAAGGATACAAAATAATAACTTAAAAGAATAAAATAATAATTACATAGAATAGTGTCCTATAATGATGCTTAACTCTATGAAAAATAAGTGGCTGCATTATAATTTTACCTAACTATCAAAGTTAATGTCGCAGCGTTGAGTGAATCAACGGTCGCAGGTACTACAAATTTTGTTATAATTATTCAACATTGCAAATATAGGGGATTTAATTAAAACATTTGAGTTCACATTAGGTCGATAGAAAGTTGGGTTATTATGACTCATAAACTGTGGAACAAGAAATTCTATAATAGATAAAAGAGGCATACAGTCAATCTGGTTATGCAGTAGCATATAAAAATTTAATACTGGAAATAATTCTCCGCGACTGCAATATATTGGCACCAATCTGATTCAGAAGAAATTGGTGGTCATAATCAATAGCTGGATAAACACCAGCGGTTCTGAAGTTTAGAAATTTATAAAATTTCCTCTGAAATTTCTCCAAGGCGATCATACAATGCTACAATATTCGAACTTAGAATAACAGAAGTATAATGTCTAAAGAGCATTGTCAAATTTTGAACAGGTATTTATAAAATTCCAACATTTTTAAAGCTGGCCTTGTGATGTAATAATTATGAGCAGTAAAAGATAGATCTTTATCAAAATAAACTCCAAGGTTTTTAAAAACTGTATTCGATATTTCTAATATTTGGGACTTAAAAGTATAATGAAATATAATATATTTTTTCCGAGTTCTACACTTAGAAACATTCATAATGAAATCATTAACATTACACCATGTCTCTATCTTTTCCAACTGATCTTGAACAAATAAACAGTTATTAACAGACTCAACTTTCATAAATAAGATCACCAGTAAAGAACAAATAATCACAATCTATTACAGAAGATAAATTATAAGTAAGTAAAAATAACAGTGGTCCAAGATTGGATCCCTGGGAAACTCCAAAAGTTGCTAAAAAATTAGAATGATAACCATTGTAAGCAACATATTGGTGTCTATCTTGCAAGTAAAAGTGAGGTAATTTCAACACAGAGATTCACGGAATCTAAAATTATTAAGTTCTATAATTAAAATGTCATGGTCAATACGGTGGAAAGCTTTTGAGAAGTCGGTGTATACTACATCAACTTGTCTGTACTCATCAAGTACTTTAGATACAAATTGAGTAAAATAAACAAGATTAGTAGCAGTAGATCTCCTCTCCACGAACCCATGTTGAAATGGAGAAATAAAATTGCTCACTGACGGATAAATTGCAGCATGCAAGGACATCTCAAAGAGCTTAGCAAAGTTGCATATGATTGAAATAGGTTTTCCATAGAGTAGGAAACGTTGCGGATTTTAGACAAGTTAAAAATTATCATTAAGGGATATACAAATAAGTCTCTGCAGTGTTTTATTAAAAATATTGGTATTCTATCATGACCAGAACAAAGTTTATCTTTGAGTCTATTAATGGAGGTTCTAATATCGTTCTCAGTTACATAGTTAACACTTAAGCATGGAATATTGCCAGTAAAGGAATTATTATTAACATATACGCGATTATTACCAGTAGTATATACACTACTAAAATATGAACTAAAAGCATTAATTATAGAATGCGGTTCTGTGTAAGTATCCTGAGTTTATGTTAGATACTTGGTAATCTGTATGTGCTTTTTTACTATTAATAAATTTCCAAAAGTTTTTCGAATCGTTAATGAGATTTGACTGAACGTTGTTAATATATAAATTATAACCAGATTTAACTCGAGTTCTAAGATTCCTGTTTTTGTTTTTGGAGTGAAAAAATGAATTATGCCTATCAAAAGTTAAATACGGTTTTTGATAAATTGGTCGCAAGCTTCATCCGCATTAGAATATCTAATTCTTTAAAAAATTCCAATCAATGTTAAGAAGATCTTGATATAATTCGGGAACATTAGCTTTAGAAAAGTTATACATTTTATTATTATCATTAGATGGAAAGTTTGATTCAGTATTATTGATAATATGAATGTTTATGGCAAGTGGTGGATGATGGACCTATTTTCACAAAAGCATTATTCTCTCGAACAACTGTCCAGTTAATATTACATAATACTAAATCCAGCATTTTATTGTAGACATTAGGGACAGAATTAACTTGTGTTAAATTTGTAAATAATTGACATTTTCTGTCATGTACATTGGCATCATTAATATCACCGACATTGAAGTCACCAAGAATAAATACAACATAATTTTGTGAAGCAAGATTTTCGAATAAATCTAAAAATTGTTCTAAATCAGCTAAATATATGTAAGCTGGAATATATAATGTATATATAAAAAAAGAATAAAAATTGAAAATACATGTCCCACCTACAATATCTATGCTGGGAAGAATAGAAGTTAAATAAGATAAATCTAATTTTATAAATTTGTACATATTCTTATGAGCGATTAAAACACCACCAGCACAAGACCTGTTAACAACGTCAAATTTCACATTGCAATATAGTATAATTTAATAGAAAATATTCAGAACTAACAATATCATCAGAAAGTCACGTTTGAGTAAGACAAATATCAAATTTAGAGTATCAGTATATAAACTCAATGCTCCATGCAGTCGACATTTTGCTGAGTAAAGGGTCCCACTCTTACCCGTAAAGTATAAGTGCGGCTAATAAACATGGGAACTTAGTTCCTTGCTGATGGTGGGGCTGTCAGAGGACAATCTGCAAGGTTAATGCGTGGTCAAGTATGTACATTAAAAAAAAAATTTGAAAGGCTAATGCGTAGGCGAATGGTCAAGTATGTACATTTTCAAAGGGTGCACTTCTGCACTGTTTGGTGAATAAAGATAATATAAAAGAGCGGGGAAAAATCACCAGATACCTGGGTGGTAGATAAAGGTAGCAGGGTAAGAAGGAGCAGAAAATTATAGTTTACATAAGGTGCATATCTGGTATAGTCTATATCATCGATATAAGGGAATAAAAAACCGACATAAGAAACTGCCATAAAAAACATAAAAGAGTTCCGCGTCCAGCTGGTCAGAAGTTGACAGGACCGTATTTACTTTAGATACCAGTATTCACTCAATTTTGCCAATAATAATTTAAATTAAAATATAGAGTATATAATAATGAATGTAAATGTGACTATTTGGAAAAAAAACAATACTAAATACATATTTTCATAAAGTATTCGATATTATTATGTAATTTTAAATTATTTCTCAGCAAAGACGTAGGAGCGTTCTCTGCCAGGAGGATGGGATTAAGATTGGGTAGGTACATTAGGGGAACATAAAAAAAGCAGAGGGAAAATAATAACTAATAAGTTAAATTAGGTATACCTCTATATCAAATAAAAACATAATATGCAATAAAAATAATTATATTTCCAGTATACTTCATATATTATACAACAATGATACCACAAAAAACACAGCAAAAATTTTACTTCTACATCATAATAAAAAAAAACACACTGTCAGTAACATTCGTCAGAGTCGCTAATAACGTCGCTTATAAACGATTCTTTATCAACAGTTATGATGAAACCACTTTAATTTAGCCCAATCAATTGATGAAGCTTTATATAGTCTTCCTCAATTGTTATGATATGCTCGACGCATTTTTTTCAATTAGCTAATGTAACTTCATTCACCTCGCTTCTTATAACATGTTTAACTGTTTTGTCAAATTGGATAGGTATTATTTCTTTGAAGGTATCTGTTTAATTGAATATATATTAATTCAATGGGATTAAAGACACAGCAGTGTGGATGCAATCCAGTGGCGGCTCGTGATGTTTTCAGTAGAGGAGACTTGAAGCGAAAAACCTCAAACTATCGTTTTATAATCACATTGGCACATTTCCTTACCCATCCCTGAGGTAGTGCCATAGGCGCTTTACATTTTTTTAAGTGGGTTGTTCGCCGGTAGCCCTATTATCCCACGCAATTAACTTACTAAATCTCTTACTTTAAAAACACATAAAATAAAATCAATTATTTAAAATCAACAATGAATAGAAGAACAAAAAATTCAAAAAAATATTATCTAATATTTACAATCCATATAATAGGTATACATAAATATATAGGTATATATATTTATTAAAAATAAAAATATCTTTGGCAAATAAATTAAGTATTGAGGGTTCCTTGTGTCGTGCAGCAAAATGAAACGCTCTCACAACGGTAAAATAATATATTTATTTACAATAAAGAAACAGAGGATGTATCAGACCGGATGTTGTCGACGTGAAGCTTTGTCGGAGTGTGTGTTCTGTGTTGCGTCGTACTACTATCTATACTTTCTCCTTGGCGCCACCCTGACGGTTTCGGTGGATGTTTCTAGAATCCCAGTTTGGGTGGTCGTTCTTGGAAAGGACGGCTTCTGGCACGAGATGTAAGGGTGACGCCCACGCACTGCTTGACGAACGAGCGATGCCTAATTTGAGCAAAGCGTCGAACTCTTTTTTCGCTGCTCGTAATTTGTCAGGCGCTAGTCTACGCGGTTTTTCAGCGACAGGGGGGCCAGGTGTCGTTTCGATGTATGTCCGAATATTTCTTGAGCAGGCTGTGAAACACGGATTCCCCGCAAATTGTCCTAATCGAGGATGACGCAGAACCCACGAGTTGACCTGGAGACGTAAGTCGCGTAGTCTCGTCAAGTAACCTTTTATTGCGCACATCCACAAGTAGTCCATAAAAGGATAAAAACTCTGCTCCAATTATGGGTTTCGACACATCCGCGATGACAAATTGCCAAGTAAAACAACGACACAACCGTTTAAAGTCATTGTCATTGTACCGTACGTAGCAATTGCAGTTCCGTTCGCCGCGGTGAGTTCATATGCCGATTTTGATCGCGACTGTTTGACTAGTTAGCGCGGATATACACAAAGGTCAGCACCCGTATCGACGAGAAACTGGACCTTAGAGTACATATCCGTAACGTACAAACGGCGCGGAATCGGGCACGCGTCGACGTTCGCCATCACCGACTGCCCGTCGCGTTTCCCGAACGATACGCGCACGGTTTGCGACACTCGCGGGCGCGGTCACCAAAACGTTGGTGATACCAGCACTGATCGCTGTCACTATCGCGGCTCTGCGAACGGCCTCGTGAACGCGACCTAGTTGCCCTCGTTGTCGGTCGTCGCGGTTCACTCTTTGTGAAAATCTTAGCCATTGCCTGTGACATCTCTAAAAGCTGTTGTTCGATGCGAGCAAACCTCTCGTCCTTAGATGTAGATCTGGCTACTTCCTGGAGTGCTGAACCGGGCATCACCGTCTCCATAACAGCGTCGGCCAGCTCCGCTACGTCGTCCAATGCGGCATTCTTCTGGGTCGCGAGAATTGCCTGTACATTAGACGGCAGGCGTCCTGTCCATAGGGTACGTAGAAGCGACTCGGAGACACTTGCCCCAGATAACGCCCTTAAGCGGCGTAAGAATTGCGATGGTTTTGAATCCCCCATCTCTTCGCGCTCTAGAAGCCGCCGCGTCTTTTGCTCCTGAGACGTGCTTAGTCGGCTTATTAAAGCTGCCCTAAGCGCGGAATAAGGTTTATCCTGGGGTGGATTCATCACCAGGTCGCGCACTTCGCTCATCACCCTTCTGTCCAGAGCAGTAACGAGGTAACTGAATTTTGTCTCTTTACTGGTCACTCGCGCCACACGAAAACTTCGGTCCACTACCTGAAGCCACATCGTCCGAAATGAATGGTGGAAGTTTCACTACGACATGGTTCACTTCCGCCGCGGTAGGGTTTTCGACGCGGTTTTCCTCGTTGAGACTCATTTTGCTTCGCGGAGTTGCACACAATCAAAACCACTCTAATTAAAAAAAAAAAAAGAAATCGCGTACTTTCACTGAATACGTTTGACGATCACGTCGGGGTCACCACTTGAGGGTTCCTTGTGTCGTGCAGCAAAATGAAACGCTCTCACAACGGTAAAATAATATATTTATTTACAATAAAGAAACAGAGGATGTATCAGACCGGATGTTGTCGACGTGAATGAAGCTTTGTCGGAGTGTGTGTTCTGTATTGCGTCGTACTACTATTTATACTTTCTCTTTGGCGCCACCCTGACGGTTTCGGTGGATGTTTCTAGAATCCCAGTTTGGGTGGTCGTTCTTGGAAAGGACGGCTTCTGGTCATTGTCCCAGCTGGAGTCCATTGCCGAATCGTTCTGGCGCCACGATTTCGCTTCCTAAGTGGGTCGATACAAAATGTGGTGCAAGTGTATTTGGCCCACAGTATTACAAATTAAATATTTTTATATATCAATGGCAATCTGCGATTTTGTGATCCAGCAAAATAATCAATAACTTCGTCATAAAATGAATTGTTTTTTTTTTAATTCTGACAAATTTCGTTTTTCTATAGAAATAAAAGATATATTTGACAGGAGATCTTGAACTATCGTATTTCTAGCAAAAGTTTTTATACGCTTAAGTGCTGAAAAGTTTGTATGTTTGAGGTAAGCAATTTATTAACTTATTATTCCAAATAAAACTAAGCATTTCTTGAAGCGATGTTGAACTGCCTTAAAGTTGTTGATTGGAGTACAGTACACATAGTTCATTCCGAAGTAACACGCTATCGAACATCGGATATTGTTTTATTAAACTGTCCATTAAATCATTCGGGAATAATTTTGAAAATATTGAAAAATTATCAGGATTTACTAAATCGAAACACTGCAAACTATTTAAGTCAGAAAATCTAATTTCAATTTGAACTATTATAGTATCTAAAATTTTACAAAAAAATTTGTTTATAATGAAGTTCTTTCAAAATTATACCATGTTCTCCTTTTCTTTGATGGCGGGTCATCGTTAATATTTTCTACAATATGTTCTAAGAAAATACTATACAAAGTGTTGAAATGTATCTCATTATTGCGAAAGTCTATAATTTTTGATAAAAGTGCATTAATTCTCTTTTTAGAATATGTTACGTCTGTTAATTTATTTTGCAAAATTTGGAATACAACATCGGTTTGTTCAAAGATCAATTTAAAAGTTTTCAGGAAAAAAAGTTTTTGTCCAACACCAATTGTTTTCATCCATAAGCGGATCCCAAACTTTGCTGGTCAATTAAAAAATCGTCACTATCCGAGATGAAATGAAATACTTCAATAAGTTTTTTTCTATAAGTTTCAACAGTAGAAACAGCTCTAGAAGAAAAATTCCAGCGAGTGGGAGCATTACTTGGAATTCTGTGTTGCATTATTCTATTTAATACTTCAGATCTTTTAGTAGATTTGAAAACAAAAATGACGAAAATCCGGAGATTTGAAAAAAAATTCTTACTTTTTTAATTCCGTTGCAAGCTTTACTTAACACTATATTTAATTCATGTGCGTAGCAGTGATTAAAATAAGCTTGAGGAGTAACGTCTGTAACACTTTAGAATGTATCACATTGTATATTTCTATAATGAAGAGGCAGAGTATTAGCGATAAGTTTTTAACAGGCAAAAACGCGAGGTTCGAAAAGATAGACACGGCGAGTAGGCAGGAAAAATTTGTTTGAAGTGCGTATGAGTGAGGACCTTATAACAACTAAGGTCCTTTTGTATTGCAACCAGAAAGATATTTCACGCACAAACAAATGCCCACTGTATCTACCATGCTGTATAGTGTATACGTAATAATAATGGTATAGGCTGTAATATTTCCACAATTCTCATTATATGCTGGTTAATAACTGAGCAACTGAATTTTCATATATGGAGAGAGTTCCATGATGTAAGCTGTGGCTTCGTTTTTTTTTTGCTGTTATCAACTCCATGGCTTCTGTTTCTAAGTACCAATCACCTGGGAGTTACTGTAAGTACGATCTTGTGTAACAAGCAGCATATCTGAAAAGAGAGAACAACAAATATTTTCGCAGTTCATCAAATAAAGAAAAATTTGTGTTACTTACCTACCCTCTCCTATTTTTTATAAACTATTATTGTAAATTTTGTTAATTGGTGTATCTGGTGTAGTTTACTAAAGTGTAGAGTTAATATTTTACTAATTTGTTTGATTATTTTCATTACATACGTCTTTATACATTTTTAATATAGTTATTAATGTGAACCAGATAACAGCTGTTAATTGGTATAAACAAAATAATAATTAGTATAAAACTAATACTTACCTAAGCAATGTTTTTTTTTTTTTCTAAAAATTTTTATACATAATTTATTTAATATAATTAAATAAAAATATGCTATATAATTACTGAAACAAGTAAAAATCCAAATATTATTATTTTCTATTAAATTCATATTATGTAATGTTATACCTAATAATTTAACAAATTTTGGTAACTTTATATTTTATTTAATTGTGATAATTGTACATTTTTACCATTTATTTAATTAAATCTCTAGTTAATATTATTATTACAATATTGCTGATCTTGACTCCCCTCCTCGTCGATTATATCGACTGGCGCCCATTGGCTTACAAGACGACAACTTTGTCAATAAAAAAAAATACATATTGTATATATTAGAGACACACTAATAACTTAACCACGACCCTAAAATAATAATAATAAAAAAAAACTTGTGCTTCCATAACAGGAAGGTCACACGTCTTTTATTTTCCTTTGAAGACCATTAACATGACCCGACATAACTGCGGCACCATCATAGGTTTGACCAATTAATTTATTTTTTAAGTCAAATTTGCCAAATTCATTCATTAGTAATGTAAACAAACTGTCCCCTGTCCAGTTGTTACGTCATAAAATCCAACAAATCTTTCAACAACTTCTCCATGTATTACATATCCAAGGATTACTGATAGCTGAGACTTACAGGTAATATCTGTGGTTTCATCTACTTGCCAGGAAAAAAAGTCACAATTGTTTATATCTTCATAAATTTTACCTTTGACAATGGAACTTATATACTCTCAATTAGATCATTTAGAATAGTTTTAGAGGTTTCCGAAAAAACAGTGGCATTATCTAAGACATTTTGCAAATTAGAATCGTATATTTTTAATAAATTTATTAATTCTTTAAAGTTTCCCTGATTAGAGGAATCGGCTTTTTCCTCGTGACCACGAAAAGAAATTTCTTGAGACGATAAAAATATTACTACATCGATTAATCTATGTAAAATATCTCTATTTTCACGGACCTTCTCATTATAATTTTGTATTTCTATTTTGTGAGCAGAATCTAAAATATTTACAATATTACGTTTACCCAGCATTTCAAATTTAATACGCGATGAAATATGTTGCTGAGATTTTTCATGCCTTTCGAGACCTCCTATTATATTTTGCAAATTATTAAAACCCACCCTGCTTCAAACGGATAAATTATCATTAGTAAATAACAAACATTGCCAGCAGTATAATTTATTTCTAATAGTTGATGCGGTTAACCAGTCGTTTTTGTTATAATTATTTATTATTGTTAAATCCCCTATCTCCTATTACAACTAAAGACGGCAAAGAAGGTGTTGGTCTAGATTTTTGTTTAATCATCTATCAGCTTTTCATCGTAACTAAGAGTATGAAATCCTTTTCCTTAGTAAATAATCTACAATGTCCATGCAACTAGAGAAGCTGTTGTTATTGTCACTTTGAGCACTCATTTTTTAAATAAAATTTTAAATACGTACCAGTAAAATGTACAACATTGCTTGTCAAACACAAATTCATAAAAACAAACACTTTTAAATTACACAAAAACACTATTAAGTTACGCAAAAACACCCGTTATCACAGAATCCCGCGAAATTACAGATCATAGCTTACAAATGACAAATGGTCAATGTTTTTGTTTTGTTTGAATTTCCAACCACTGCCGAGAGTTCCGAGTCTTCACGACGGGCGATCGCGTGGTGGTAGAAGAAAGATGGCTATATTATAAAACTTACATATTAAAAAGAAATAGTTGATGGCAACTAGTGGCCAGTGCTGAGATTTATTTACGGGTGTATTGAAGCTATCCCTATCATTCAGGGTTGCGCACTGTTAGATAGATATATGAATGCGCTGGATACTTACCGCGCTCCGTTGGTATGGGCTACGTATTCGGAGAGCGCGGAAATTTCAAGCACATTCAAAATTCACGTATTTATTTGCTCACTCGAGATCTCAATTAGTAATTAGTTTCATGTGAAAATAGATTTATAACAAAATAAATATAAAAATATGATGTAGGTAGGTACTTATGTAATGTAAAATGAAAATAAATAAAAGACATTTTTTTAGCAATGCTACAAACACCGCAGAGGAGGCTTAGCCTCCCCTGTCTTCTCTAACAAGCCGCCACTGATGCAACCGTAGGACGGTATGTTCCTGAGCCGTAGCCGTCTCATCAATAATGTATTTCTTTGCAAAATTATTGTTTTTGAGTATATGCAGTAACTTACCTTCCTTCAAACTAGCATTGTACGTAATTTTATGGAAGGAACCCTTGAATATTCTATTCTTTGTGCCAGTATCGGAATTCTGAAAGTATTGAATAGTATGTAACATACTATTATTAAATGCTTGATATAAGCAACTCTGGGGTTGCAAATACCAAAGCTTTAAAATGTCACTTTCAATAGCTCGGTATCTAACTCGGCAAACGACAAGACGTAACCGTCAAAATGGATTTATTCACAATGTAATGCTAATGATACAATATATATTAACTAAATAATAATTTGGCGGCTTCTGTTGTCCTGTATGTGTTCTGTTGGAAAGAATAATTTAAAGTTTGATAGGAGACAGATGGAAATAACTTACAATACTTGAGTGTTCGATGTTATGCAGCGAGAACAGGTGTTCGTAGTTCCACTCACTCACAACACAACACTCACGACCCTAATGTAGTATTCACAATACTATATAAACAATTATGTATTTGCAACACTAATTTATAATAAGCCAACGATAACAGTAATTAAAAAATACCCTAGTATATCATGAAAGCATAAATTATTATAATATGTTCAAGCCTCCGAAATCACCTAGTACTGTCCCGTACTGCAAGCAAAGTAACCAAGTAATAATCTAAGTTGTATCGTTAACTGCCCTCTTTGTTTTCCTTACGGTATTCAAGTACGACGTACGTCGGCGAGTTAATAGACGACAGACTGCACAGTTGCCAAGTTTATTGCCTACGATTAACAAAATTAATTAATTTATGAAGTGCTAATAGTTCGATATGTCATATATATATATTTGATGCCTCTTAAAAGATTATATTTTATAAAGACAAGGACCCAATTTCCATGATGTACAGAAAGCGGTTACCTTGAGCAGTGGGATCGACCGGGGTAAAATAAACACTGATTGATGACGAGATGTAAAATATTTCCTTAATAACCACCCTGCCATGATATACAGAATTATTATTATTATTATTATTACAATTTGGAATAGGGCAGAGATTTTTAAAAAAACCTGTTATGCCCAAAAAAAAGGAATTACAATATATATGTCGAATTGTACAATGATGTACAACATTTACAATAATATAGTTACATTGTGTTTGCTCATCATTATAATTAAACATAAAATATAGATTAAGCTTTAATTAGAAAATGAATAAGCATCTAATCGGTTCTTAAAAATGTTCACAGATGACAATCAATACTGGTAAATTGTTCCAGACGGTGAATATTCTGTTTGTCAGGAAAAAGTGTCTTGTCCTGGATTTGAAATTTTCTTTTTGTAATTTTAATTCATAACCTCGTAATCGACAGTCTGTGTTAAGTGTATATAGCAGAAACAGATTTCCAAAATTTTGTCTTAAGATCTTAAAAGTTAGAATTAAATCACCACGAAGACGATGCTGTTGAAAATCGGTAACCTTGGCCATTGACAAACGTTCAGTATATGATGGTCTCAACCATCCAAATGAAAGCCTTGTGGCTGCACGTTGAACATTCTCTAATAAATTTTGATCACGGATGAGATCGGAGCACCATACTGGACCGGCGTATTCAAGAATTGGCCGCACATAAGTTGTATATAATTTACAAGAGGTTTCAAATCATATATGAGAAAACGTCTTACGAAATAAAAATAGTCTGGTATCAGCACGTTTACACACTGAGTTGATATGGTCTGTCTACGATAATTTAGAGTTTACTATGACACCTAAATCGTTATATGTTGACACTGTGCTGATCAGTTGCTAATTTAAGTAATATGATCGGAGAGGGTTGTTCTTGCCAAGATGAAGCACTACACATTTAGATATATTTAATGGAAGAAGCCAGTTATTTATAGAATCATATTCATATAAATCATTTTGAAGAGACTGATGGTGAATGATGGGTTTACTATA
This sequence comes from Monochamus alternatus, assembly GCA_037114965.1. Classification (NCBI taxonomy): domain Eukaryota; kingdom Metazoa; phylum Arthropoda; class Insecta; order Coleoptera; family Cerambycidae; genus Monochamus; species Monochamus alternatus. The sequence goes on from CM073426.1 coordinate 116,149,633, forward strand.
TATCTTGGTGTCATCCGCATAAAAAGATATTTTGTTTCCGAGAAGATGTTGGATGTCACTGGAGTAAATGAGGAAAAGCAGCGTAACCGGTCTGTCTTCAGAATATACATTGCCTACTCTAACTTTAAAAAATCTGTCAGATAAGAAGTTTCCAATCCATCGGTTCAAGTCTGCTCGATTTCCTAGGTGTTCAAGTTTGTGTAAGAGTCTTCTTATCGGTACCCTGTCAAAGGCTTTCGAGAAGTCCAGATAAATGATATCTACTGGATTATTCATATCTAAACACAATGGCCAGTCATTAACACAGTGAGGCCAAATATTTAAAAAATAATAATAATATCTCTGGATTACTTTAATTTGAAATAACCAAATTTGGTACATGATTTAGGATTATTATTGATCTACTTTGACTATGAATTCAAGTAAATTGAAACACTACAAGATGTTCATTGAGGGCGAGTCATCCCTAAAATTATACCAAACTTTTTTTTTCCTTGATCGAATCTGAAAACAATAATAATATACTTGTTAAATTTAAAACAACTGTAAAGTTTTCAAGATAAAATGCATTAACTAAAACAAGATTTTAATAGTGTTCATTAGAAGAAATCAAGACGTCAGTAGTAGGCTTTATCTTTAAAATTTGATTATGGAATATCCACATAGAATTCCATAATATAAATGGGATTTATGTGTTTTCTTTTTAGCATTTGCCGCTTCTGAAAGAATACTATTCTTCGTAAATTCCTAACTCATTTCCTTGCTTGATTATACTGATATAAAATGTTGTGCCGAGAGATCATTATCAGTGTTAGTATAACACTGATTTAATTTATAATACTTAAACTGATGGTATGAATGAAAAAAGAACTTTTTGTTTGTAATATTTATTTATTTTAAAAAATAAAATTACTGGCGAAAGAAGTAATATTAGCAGTTAAGAAGTAGTTTTCCATTTGTGGATATCTTCGTTAATGGCTTCAACTAAGGCTACGTCTTCTAGAAAAGTAAAATGGTTTCCATCGAATACCTTGACTTCTACGGACTTTGCAAATATCTTTGACAATCCGTAATCCTCCTCAAAACCTTGGCCAGTAATTTGTTTCGGTTTGTACAATATCACATTTGACATCAAATTCGTAAAAGAAGGGCTATAGCCTATTAAAGCTTTAAGACGCCAGTATAGATTATTAGAAATCGCCTTGAAATAGTCTGGTTCGTAAGGTAAACTGTCTTTTACCAGATCTGTTCCTAAATTCACTCTTTCATCCCAAGAACTACTTTTAAATATAGCTTCCTACAAAAAAAATATATATATAATTGCATTTCGACAAAATTTTAAAGTAAACTTTAATTTGTTTAAAAAAAATCTTTTACCCCCTTTACTCACTTTGTATTCTAGAACTAGTCCAGGGGACACATATGTAGAGAGCATATAACAGGCAAAAGTAGTTTGGAAATAAACATCGGACGTTACATCGAATCGTTCCAACAATTTCTGCATTAGCGTTGGAGCACCATCTAGAAAGATTATTGTACCCTTGTAGCCTTTAGATTCTAAAATATGGATGATTTCCAGAGCTATTAAAGAACCGTACGAGTATGCTATGATATTGAACGGTTCTGTTTTTGACAAGTGTGCTTCCACAGTCTGCAATAAAAGATAGACTATATTGAAAGTCACGTGAAAAGGCACTTTGAGCTTTCTTATGATTTGTATTTATGGTACCTAACAATGAAAGTAATGGGCTTGTTCAGCATTTCTTTATTTCATAAATCGAAAGCATAAGTAAACAATAATGAACGCAGGTTCATTATTGTTTACTTATGCTTTCGATCTTAGATTTTTATTCAAACGTTCAGTGCCTTAAAATAATTAATTTTAAATCTCCAGTGCATGGGAATGGGGCGTGACCAGGCGCTACGTTACGTCACGCATAAGTCCAGTGATTGCGCTCGACTCAATGCTAGTTACGTGCCCTTTCAAGTATTGTTCCTGTTGCGTACTGCCTTTGTGATTCAGTACGAGTGCAAAAAAATTTGGATTAGGGGGTTTAGGGGGACAAGAAAAACGAACTCGTACTAAATTTTATGTAGACGCTAGAGGGCGCTACGAAATGTACTCTTGGTTGATAAAAGCTGGTTTTAACTTTTTATCAGTGTGTCTACGGAAGTTTTAATAGAAAAATATTATGTATTTTTCACAAATAAGATATACTTGTTTTATGTCGATAAGTTTAACCGTTTTCGATTTATTTCTTGTTTTTCTATTGGATGGAAAGTTTGTAGTTACTTACGTAAAACTGTCATAGTTATCTTTGGTTATCTGAAAACAAATTGTACTATTGACAATTAGCTGATTGACGAGTAACTTATGTTAAATAGTATATTCCTTTAAGTTTTTGTTTACAATTAATAATATCGCGTGAAATATGCCTCGCTATAATTTATTTTCTAATGAAGAAATGCGAGATATATCATAAAGAAAATTTTAATGGACGTCGTGTGTGTTGCAGGTATTTAGAAAATTACCCAAATAGATTACAACCAAATCACAAATTATTTAAAAATCTTTATGACCGATTAGGAGATACTGGATCATTTCGTCCTAAAAAACGACATGTTGGCCGTCCAGTTGGTCGTAACAGTTGTTACTCCAGAACAAGAGGAGGTTATTTTACTTCGTGTAATAGAAAATCCTGAAATAAGTTTACGACGAATGTCTGCGGCTGTAGTGGTACCTAAATCATCTATTCATAGATTATTTCATAAGGAAAAACTGTACCCGTATCACTTTAGCCCAGTGCAGAATTTGCTACCTGCAGATTTTCCAGATAGGGAAGAATTTTGTCTTCGATTCTTATACCTGCACAATGATGATCCACACTTTTTAAACAAGGTGCTGTTTACAGACGAAGCCACATTTACTCGTCGGAGCGTTTTCAACTTCAGAAATAAACATGTTTGGTATAATGAAAACCTGCATGTATTAAGAGAACGTCATTTCCGACATGAATTTAAGATAAACATTTGGTGTGGTATTGTTGGAAATCATGTGTTGGGCCCTGTTGAATTGCCATATAATCTGAATGGCCGTTCTTACTTAGATTTCTTAGAACATGATTTTGAGGAACTTATTGATGATTTACCATTAAATGTGAGACAAAATATGTTTTTTATGCAAGACGGTGCCCCTGCCCATTTTTCTGTACAGGTGCGAAACTATCTTAACGCACAATTTTTCTTTGGATAGGTCGCGGCAGCACGTTTTCATGGCCCGCACGACATAAAACAAAGTATACCTATCATATTTGTGAAAAATAGATAGGAGAAAAATATTTTTCTATTAAAACTTTCGTACACACACTGATAAAAAAGTTATAACCAGTTTGTATCAACCAAGAGTACATTTTGTAGCACCCTCTAGAAATTAAGTACGGATTCGTTTTTCTTGTCCTAGAAAACCCCCTAATCCAAATTTTCAAATGAATCCTTTGAAAACTTTCTAAGAATTTTAAGAATCTCGAATTCAAAATTTGAACTTTAACGCCCTGTAACTTTTTTATTAGCCACAAATGGACCACGGTAAGTTTGGCTTACATTATTTCGATGCTGCTGTGTGGCTCATTAATTTCGGGACACCCTGTATACCTAGTTATATACTGCCAATGTATAAACTCGGGGGCACATTGCTCTGATGCCACGCCACGCCACACCATGTGACACAACGTCAAAAGAATCTGACACAGTGTATTCTTATGTACCTACTTTTATATATTGTGTGCACACTGCTCTGACGCTACACCATGCCACGTCATGCCATCCGACGTGTCGCAAATCCCTTCAGCTAGATTTTCATCACGTCAGGTGGTGTAGCGTGGTGTCGCTTAGTAGAAGTGTGCACGTGAATATGATGTCACATGCATAAAATGAAATTTTATTTTAAAGATTTGCGAGCATGAATGTCTCTAGCATAAAACGTAAACGTTATAGAGAACAAATTATGAAAAAAGCTTAGGAACAAATTACACAGAAAATATTTTTCACAGTATATTGTTAATGATACAACATAAATTTTAATGACTCTAGCTAAATGGATTAGGACACTCGAATGTGTTCATCCTCGACTCACAATTTGAATTTGATCTTCTTCTGATATGAAATATTCCTTAAATTGATGAAATTCTCGAACGTAACGTGACATCGTATGGCGTAGTAACAGTATGCACACCGAGTACATACCACAGCACGTCACGTGGCATGGCGTGGCGTAGCGTGGCATCAGAACAATGTGCCCCGGCTTAAATCTACAACCCAGCGCAGGCTCGTTATCTGTGTAGAATAAGCCAAAGTTTAAGCCGCCGCATATATTCTAGATGGAAGGTGAAATTAATTCTCTTGATTTGATTTACTCATAAACAGAATGTGTATAAGCAAGAATGGAGTGGTTCACTCCCCGCCTAAATTGCTCTTCTATCCAAATTGACACGGTGTCCAGTTTAAGTTTAATATAAACTTAATTAGGTATTTTATTGAATGACAATGGTTTCACATGGATTTTCCTGTATTGTTGGTTGTAAAGGTAATGTGCAGAATTATAATGGCTGATATTTTATTTGCCATCATACCAGAATGGTAAAAGAATTAAATTTGTTAAAGATAAAAATAATATAATATCATATCGATAATTGTAACAAGCTGATTACCAAAATTTACTAAAAGATGAAGGAAATAGTACTGGTTAGTACATTATGTAGTAGATATTTTTGCATAAATATTTCTCAAAATATTCATACGACACTTTTTTAGAATACTTACTGTAAGTCATCTAAAGCATTGAGAAGTTATTTGACAATCTCAGGAGTTGTGTAAAAGAAAATCCTAAGTTAACAATTTTAGATATCTTTTGTGGATATGTTTCAAGAAATTTATTTGTCAGAGGAGCAAGAATACAATCATTTATTTAAAGTCGCCGTATTTTTCTTCGCAAAATGATCAAATTTGTGGTGTTTTTAGGTATAGAAATCTTAAGAAACCAAACGCGTAGAGCAAAATTAATATCAAAAATAATATTATTGTTTTTTTTATCCACATTGACTGTCCTTTAGAGTCTTTTCACACATGCCACTGTGTAGCGCTGCTGAGTGGAGCCACTAATTTATGGTTGACGTTTCGGTGGGAGTCGGCGACTACGCGCCACCGTGGCGCTGCTGATTTTGTGGCGCGCCCGTGTGAATAAGTCTATATAAAGTAATGTTTCGTCAAAACGGACCTCTCAGCGGCTCTTCCGAGAAGCGCTGCACAGTGGCCCGTGTGAAAAGGCTATTGAAATATCGTATTTATTTCATCGGCAACTCATTCTTAAATAAAATACGTATACACCTACATATTATACTATTTATACTGCACTTTCTCAATTTTCAACTCTTATTTAAGTCACACTATGTATCTAAAAAACGCATAATTTGGCATGTAAATCTCCAGATCAAAACAGCTCCGCGTTTAGTCACACTCTCTCACTCTTAATGTCGTACTTTCTTACTCTAACTTACTATACCCGTTTCTCGTCCAACGTGCTTTTACATACATCGATTTTGTCATTCTTTTAGAGCATGGTAAAATAATGTTCTCCGGCTAGCTTTGTGAAGAGCTGACCCGTTTTCGGTACCCCTGTGCCCCTCTTCGATTCCTCTATTACGGCTGCTACCGTGTCGACCGACACTGCGCCTCCGATAACGGTGATCTTCAAAGACGTCATTTAGCAGCCTTCGTATTTTGATAAATTAAATATTTTAGAGAAAACTGTAAATCCAGTTAAAAAATAAAATATTCATTTAGTTTTTAAAATTTTTCATATAATATTCCTTATAAATATAAATTAATCAAAGATGAAAGTTTTTAATATAAAATAAGCAGTATATATTTTTTTTTGATTTTGGAAAAATAACTTTACCTTTACCATTTTTTACCATTACTTTTTTTGCGTAATTAATCAATTATAAGTAAAATACAGAGTAATAGTAATAATATATTTAAATAATAGTAACTTAATTTGGTTACCTATAACTTCATTTTATAAATCATAACTTAAATGGATAGACACGAGAAAAAAAAATGAGTGGAATGACATGAAATAGAAAAAAAATGTTAACAACTGTGTACTTTATTCTCTTCATTTCTGTAATATATATATATTTTATCTTTATTAAAGTAGTCTGGAATCATGGACATATCAACTTCTAGTAGGTTCTCAGAATCATCTTACTAAATTCAACTTCAATTGAACGTATACTAAAATATTTACAACACGGTAACGAAATAACAGCACATTTTAATCTGATCGGGTATTAGCTAGTTAGCGGTTTAGAGTTGCGTGTAGTGACGTCACATGCGAGCACATCGTTTTTGAGACTAGCACCAATCTGAACCTTTTATATCTCGAAAATGATAAAAGTAAATCATATGAAATATTGAGGGCGTAATAAGAGTATCATGTACGCATAAAAACCATATAAAAGAAATTTGACGGAACAAGCCTATTGCGAATAAATTCATTTATTATTATGAATATATGAGAATGCGAATAAAGAGAAAGAAAATACTAATTATGGTTAAAATAAAACTTACCAGTAGCAAAGATTCAGCCATTTCAACTATGGACAATTCCCGGTTACCGTAAGTAAATTGTAATCCTATAACATGGGCATTTATTTTAGCGGCTAGATTTTCAAATACTTTAGCGAATCCTTCTATTCCTGGAAACAATAATACTTTTGGGGCTGTAGATTCGGTTTCTATTTTAGATTTTAATAGAAGACAGGGAACGGTGCTCTCCGATTCGTCACCGATAAGTCTAAAACTTATCTCCAATTCGGATTTTGTTTCAGTTACTTCACCATATTGACTTAGCTCGTATTTTTCTTCTTGAATTTCTTTCAACCTAACCGATTAATATCACAATTAAAAAATTTAGACTCGTTAAATAAAATCCTACCTCGCCAATGTCATTGTACGTATGTCCTTTGGGGTGAGGTATACATCAAATTCTCTTTCTAAGGTTTGCTTGATTTCAACACCTGACATGGAGTCCATTCCAAGTTCTGGAAAAGTGGAGTGGAGACTGACTGACTTTACGTCAACGACACCTGTGCAAAAACATAATAACGTTACTTTTTTAAACTAAATATTTAATATTTTAACTTTAGGATTTGAGATATACAGGCTGTATCACATAAGAGGGCCACTCCCATGTATCTCGCTTAATATGCGAGATACGTCAAAAATCGTTAATTGGTTTTTGTTGCATTTTTGGAGGCCTTTATGCTCGTAAAAACAAATTTGAGATCCATGGCCAACTTTATGAGTAATAACAAAAAAACCTATAAAGTGCCCATACTTTAAGGCTGTCTAACTTTTTTATTTTAAAAGATAAAGAAACCTTATTGGTAATAAATTTTTATTGCAAAATTGATACCTTCCACCTAATATAAACAGATTTTTGAAATATCGTATGTGGTTCGCTGCGCCCTCTAGGCGGATAAAAAATGTTTTTATTGAAGCAGGCTATGGCCACAAAACATTGCCTGTTTTTTCGTCTTTCATGCAATATACTACATGTTGCCCTTATCTTTTGTATTTATTACATTTTTTTCAATTTTAGTTAAAACAAATGTACCTAAATATTTTCGTGTTGCTCAAGATAATGTAGAACCTCTTTTAAAGACGTCAACTGCAAAAAATAATAAACAGAATAATGTACTTGTATATGCAAAATACAGATTTTCTTATAATATTATTTTATTGCTTTTCACAGAAGCAATTGGGTCTTTAAAATTATTTTGACACAGAAAAAATAATATTATAAGAAAATCTGTATTTTGCATAAAAAAGTACATTCTGTTTATTATTTTTTTGCAAATGGCGTCTTTAAAACAGGTTCTACATTATCTTGAGGAACACGAAAATATTTAGGTTCATTTTTTTTTAACTAAAATTGAAAAGAATGTAATAAATATGAAAGATAAGGCAACATGTAGTATATTGCATGAAAGACGAAAAAACAGACAATTTTTTGTGGCCATAGCCTGTTTCAATAAAAAAAAAATTTATCCGCCTAGAGGGCGTAGCGAACCAAATACGATATTTCAAAAATCTATTTATATCAGGTGGAAGGTATCAATTTTGCAATAAAAATTTATTACCAATAAGTTTTCTCTATCTCTTAAAATAAAAAAGTTAGACAGCCTTAAAGTTTGGGCACTTAACAGGTTTTTTGTTATTACTCATAAAGTTGGCCATGGATCTCAAATTTGTTTTTACGAGCATAAAGGCCTCCAAAAATGCAACAAAAAACAATTAAAGATTTTTGACGTGTCTCGCATATTAAGCGAGATACATGGGAGTGACCCTCTTATGTGATACAGCCTGTATATTCTCTGTATAAAATTGAGAGATCAATTGATATTCTAAAGATTTGGAAGCATTTGATATGTACCTAAAATATTTAGCACCGCATCAACAATGTTATCGACTGCATTTATGCCACGTTTTTCCGCCAAGACCATACTGGATACAATTGCAGCGTCCTTCTGACTAAGCAGAGTGTCCAGTACTTCAAGGCAACTGGAAATTTTCTGTTGCAAAGTCCCATTAATTTCGGTTTCTGTGGTACCTAGCATTTCAGCAACTAGACCAACCTTAAAATACAATACAATATAAATTTTATTTTATTTTATTTTATTTTAGAATACACCAACCTACAGTACACTGTACCAATTACAGGCGGGACAACAGATAAAAATACACATTTTATACTATAAAGATACACTATGACAATAAAAACAATATTAGCACAAAACATGAAAAGTAAGTTAAATCAAGATAGTTAAAAAAACTGCGTACACACACAATTTTGTTTTTAAATAAATTATTATTTATGTTACACATGACATACATTGGGGAATTTGAGAGTAAGTTGGTCCTTGGTGTCTTAAGGTAAAACAGTGCATCGTTCCTCGTGTCCACTCTAGGAACATGGAAACTTAAAGTTTCTAATAAAGTAGGACAATCAATTAAATTATTAATCAACTTAAAAAGGAAGATTTGGGAGTGCATAACAGACCTGTTTTCCGGATAAAAGCCATCGAGTTTAAAAGACATATACTTCAAAAATTTTCTCTGGATGTTCTCCAGCTTATTGATAGCATTGTGGGCTCCAAACTGTTCTAGCGTATTCTAACTTAGGAAGAACAAAAGCGCGATATAAACTAAGTAACACACGACAGTCGGTAAAAGAACGTGAATTTCTAATAACAAATCCCAAACTTCTGGAACATTCAGTTGTTAATTGGTTAATATGTTCTGTAAAGCTCAGACTCGAAGTAAAAAGCACACCTAGCTCTGATCTCAGTAACTCTAGATAGAGGGGAACCGGCGATGGAATAATTGTTATTCAGAAAATTAACTTTCCGAGTAAATGTCATAACATGGCATTTATTAATATTAAGGGGAAGATTATTATCCATACACCAAGTATTAATGCTATCTAGCGAAGTCTGCAATTTTTGGGCATCGCAATATGAATAAATTTTAGTAAATATCTTCATATCGTCAGCGTACATGAGACAGTTAACATCATGTGACTGAAATATATCGTTGATGAAAATTACAAAGAGCAAGGGTCCTAAACAGGATCCTTGAGGAACCCCTGACGATGATAAAAACTTTGGAGATCTGAGACTGCGAATTTCTACAAACTGCGTGCGCAATGAAAGATAAGATTTAAGTAGTCTAAGCAAGTTATCTGGAAACCCTATAGTTCCCAGTTTATTCATCAAGATTATGTGATCAAGTCTATCAAACGTTTTACTGAAGTCCGTATACACAACGTCTACTTGAAGACCCGCGTCCAGGGCTTCGCTAAGATATTGAGTGAAACAGAGAAGATTAGTTGTAGTCGACCGAGTTGTCATAAAAACATGTTGTGCAAAGCCAATTTGTCTGTGAATATTATAGTAAATTGTGTTGTGGAGTATTATTTCAAAGATTTTTGAAAAATTACAAATTATGGCTATCGGCCTATGATTATCAACAATATTTGATTTACCTTTTTTATAAATCGGACAAATCTTGGAAATCTTCCAGGTATCGGGACATACACAAGTTTTCAATGATAGATTCAATAATATTGTTAAGGGGGCTGCTAGAACATAAGCACAATCACGCACAAGAAAAGAGGGAATATGATCTGGTCCAGAAGTCAACTTAGGCTTGAGCTTTTTCATTGCAGATACTACTTCTGACTCTGAAATATTCTTGAGCAGAAACACGTTTTCATGAGGACATAATGTATTGTTATCTGATAAAGCAGATGGAAGAAAATTAGATTTAAAAAAATCAGCAAACGTATTAACAATATCCTGAGGATCCTGAATTTCTCTGTTTTGGTAGGACATAGACATAGGTACGGACTGATGGCCTTTCATACCGTTAACAAATGCCCAGAACTTTTTTGGATCTTTTGATATATTTCTTTGGATATCCAGCAGAAAACTCTGATGAGAAATTGCAATATCACGTTTAACTTTGGCACGCAGATCGGAAAATGTTTTGTAAACGTCAGGATTTTTAGATTTAATGAATTGTTTATGCAATTGAAGCTTTTTTCTCAAATCGGATCATGGCGGATATTTTCTAGACCTAGGAGAAACTTTAGGCACATACATGTCAAAGATTGTATATAAAGACTTGTAGAACTCTTCACAAGCCAAATTACAGTCAGAAAAAAAAAATAAATGTTTGTTCACGGCTATTATACTATGTACATTATTCGTGAGGAGTGATTAGTGATTATTGCCTTGTGATTAATCATTAATCACACTTCTGTCACCAAATTCTTCAGTGTGACAATATCGGAGACGGACTAACAAAACAAAATTATCCGCAATTGAACTCGAGTCTCCTGTTTAAAAGCCAAAGACTCTACAGGGTGATTCAGTCATAATGTCATTTTGAACCACGTATTCGGAAGACTTAATAAAGACAAAATTAAAAAGTACTCTACCTTTTTAAAGATAAACAAATCACCCTATAACAATCGTCAATACGAAGCTCCTAGTACGCTACAAATTTGATGACGTGTAAGAGTATTGAAGCTAATAGAAGTCCAGCAGCGTTGCCAGGACCACACGCATTTTTAATGTATTCATTAAGCCTTTTGTCAAGTTCAAAAGCTCCGCGAAGTTTTATATAGTAAATAATTTTGCATAAAACATTAAAAACATATCTATTTTGTGTCACCTTTTCGTCATGTTCATGAAAGCAGAATCAAGTTGAGCTCGTACGTTGATATTCCCAAATAACGCCAATCTCATTTAATTATGAATATGAATCAGAATCAAATCCATTGTTCATGGTCAGTAGACACCGAATAACACAGACGCACAGGAAAAGCACAGATTAAAACGTCTTTTATAAATTTTTCCAGGGCTCTGTTCAGCACAGGTCAACCTCGGTTTTCACTACTTTACTTAGCCAATTTGAATTGCATTTTTATTTGGACAAACAGCAAATTTTATTAATAATAATTATAAACTACACTGACAACACAGTACACATAATGACTGATGGATGAAGAAGGGCGAGAAGTCGAGCCGCATGCATCTGTTCTATATCGAAGGCATGCTCGCCTTTGGAAAATGAACCCGAGCGAGGCTTTATTTATTCTGCGGGTAACGTATTAAACAGGAATTTGAACTGCCAACTTTTTAGCTCTGCTGAGTGTGCCGATTACATCTGATGTCGGATCTGATTACTGCGGTTGGCATATAATTTCCTATTGATTACACCATATGTAAATTTAATTATTGTTTGTTTCTGTTATTATTTAGCGGTTCTGCAGCGCTTGCCATTGAGTAGACATTAAAAACAAGGTTATTACGATAGGTCAAGACTCGGATCGCAGGATTGAAGATCACTGAATAGGTATGTTTCGGGCTGTGGTTTGTTGACAGTACGAGATTTTTTTATTACTGTCTGTATTTAACAGTTCTTTAGGTATCTTAAAACTAGTTTCAAAATAACTCCAATAATAATGATGCGGCTTGCACCAGTTTTCTTTATCCACACTGCTTCTGAAAATAATTGATAATAACTGGAACTAAGAAACTGCATCCTGAAGCTGTAGGTAACTCTCACTCGCACACTTGATTCGAAAATTTCCCATCCAAACGGCTAAACGCTACCCCTTTCGCCGTCTTTCTAAATTGCCTGCGGCGTATTTTGATGTCGATTTTTTCGCGTTTTCCTAGCTAAATTTCCGTATTTCTGGTGGGTCCTCGCGCCTAATCTACGATTTTCTGTGTGTGAGCGAGACAAGATGGCTACCCTTGAAGGAAAATCGAAAACGTCAGATGAGTTGACAGATTCAATGTGAGAATGCCAAGCAATGGAAATTCGAAATTTTTATGTATTCCTACATCTATTTGTACAAAATATTACATAGAAACTTTAAATTTGAATCTTCTAAAATGTCCAGCATGTCTTAGGTCTGGGTTTAAAATTCGATTTTATAATGAAAATTGCTTAAGTTTCAGTCAACTACGAGGCGCACCGCCGACCAATATCACGAAGCGTCAAATGTTCCGGCGGTGACATTTCGGAATAAAACGTAGGAAATTTGGAAAAATGGGTCGGCTGGAGGCCGGCAAAGACCAAAAACTGTAAATTTGAAGTCTTTAGAAAGTTTCCTGTACCCCAGCGCTGGGATTTGAGGTCGTTTTTATAGTGAACTTTGCATAAATACGAGTGATAACGAGGTAAAAATGAACTGGAGAATATGGCGGTAGTTATTTCATTACCGTGTCGCTTCAATTTATAGGGTGAGTTAAAAAGGCTTCATAGACAGTGTTAAAATAAAAATTGACAAAAACAAATCTAAATTCGAGGAAATTTTCGGTTTTTTCGCTTCGGAACGGTTGTCGAACGTGCGAAAGACTCTTTAGTATACAAAATGTTGGAAAAAATGTTACCGTTAAAAAAACTCAAAATTAAGGAAATTAAAAAAATTTTTTGATGAAACTTCCATCAAGAATCTGTTATGAGACTAACTAACGGAGCAATTATAGAGTGTTTAAAAATAACGAACCATTCTCTAAAGACCCTTTCATGGAATTAAAACAAAATTTTTGATGAAACTTTTAGCATCACATAAAGACCACCCAATTAAATATTTAAAATACAGGATGTTGAAAAAAAATTAACCATACTCGAGAAAACACTAAAAATTACCAAAATATGCCAACCACTCTTCTAAATTATAGGGCGCCGGATTTTCCCTACCATAGAGAGTTCAGCCAAAGTCACGTTTACATTTTATTATTCACAGGCGAAGAGCCGCGCGCAGTAATGACAATTAAGTAAAAGGCACTACTCAGCGGTGGTCATGCCCCGCGCAGCGCGACCAGTGGTTTTTAGCCCGAACAAAGGTCACTTGCTACCTTTGTAGTTTTAAGATAAAGCCTGCAAAGGAGCCGTTTACGTTCAAATAGTATCAGGCGATGAAATGCGAGGTAGGCAAAGACAAAACATGTAAGGACAAGTCGGACGGTTGCAATGCGCTTAGCGGAACGATTGAGTTAACTTGCATCTAGCGTTGCCCCTTAAATACAGAAAACGTTTCAGCCTATCTTAATAATTTAAGCTAGTAAGTATTGGATTTTATTTTACTATTTATGTAATAAAATGCGGATGATATATTTTGATCTGTTAGAGTTTTGTAATTTCAATTTTAAATATTTTTTATGTTGAAACTTAATATGTTAACTTTACTTTACTTTAAAAAAATACTTTTAAAAAATATACTTTTAAAAACAAACATATTTTTAAAAAATAATTTATAACATTAATTACAGATTAGAATAAGTAGGTACTATAGGAAAATATTTAAATTTAGCTACCTAACAAGATAGCTTTTAAAAAGTTCAACTGCGGGAATGATTACTTCTATTTCACCCAAAGTGCTTAATAGCAGATTATGGCACACAGTATCCAACGCCTTTGATGGATCTATGAAGACACTGAGTAATCTCTTATTATTAGGTCTGCTTGGCAAAAAATCCAGGCTGGTTCCAAACTGTTAAAAACGTTCGTTCAATAACTTCTTGCACGATATTTACTGAAAACAAATTCATGACATTACTGATCGAATATTTGTGACAGTTTGAAACCATTCCGTATATCTTGCTTGATCAGAGTTATTATTTAACACTGAGTATACTTATGCGTTATATGTGGAAACTCTGATTTTAAAATCCTATTGCCTGGATGAAAGAATTTGTTCGTGTAAATATGTACATAAGCTTTATTTTAATAATTTTGGATATCGTAGTAATTAGTGATACCAGATGATAATTACTTACATCAGCTTGACCTCCAGATTTAAATATAAAGCTAAATAATTTTTTACCATCTGTTAATAATTACTAACCTCCCCTACCGCACCCCATTGGATAGCAAGGGCGGGATAGCCACTCTGCCTTCGGTTCTCACAAATTCTCTCCATCACCGAATTAGCCATTCCATAGTTCGTTTGCCCTGCATTGCCTCGTCCACAGGAAACGGAAGAAAATACCACAAATTGCCTGTAAAATAGTCCTAGTTAAAAAGACGTCTTTTTAATAAAGGTGATGTAACTGTTATCACCTTAGGTCAGGACATATTTCTCTAGTTATTTCGTCCAAATACATCGTGGCAGTAGCTTTAGGGGCGAACGATGTCATGAAAGTTTCTGGAGATTGATTTTCGAAAATAGAGTCTTCTAGAACCACCGCCAAATTGAAAACGGCGTCAATAGGGCCTAATTCTAAAGATTCATGGATGAGCTGATAACATCCGCTTTTTGTTGTAGTGGGAGCAGTAGATATCTTGACTAACGTTCCGTAAGACTTCCATAGTCTAACGAAAATCAAATTTAATTTAAAATATTTATTTTGTGTCATATTTGGTAAATTCATCATAGCAGAAAGTAGTAAATCATTCAGCCACATTTAGGTCTATTTATTTTCCATGCTTTTATAATTTTAAAATAGTTTTTTTGCTTTACCTAATCCTCATATGCTGGTAGCCATTACTTATTCTTTTTCTAGAAGAAAGCACGAGCTTTCGTGCTCCTCTGATTACTAACCAGTCCGCTAATTCCAATCCAAATCCACCCAAACCACCAATAATCACATAGGTTTTCTCTGGACTGCATAAAAATCTGCAACCAAGATAATTTATCTATCTGTGTTTGCTGGATCTGGGTAAAAAGAAGAAAAGTAAAAACAATGTTACAATCGCTGATGTTTTCTTTCTTCAGGACTCTTACTCTATAATTATGGTTTTCTTAACCACACCTTCTTTAAATGTTTTAAGGATTCTAGCTCTTAGGCGAAATCGTTTTAAGACAGATGTCACTAAAAAGATATAATTATAGAGTCCTCAAGATGTTGTAATGGAAACAACTAATTTGTTATCTAAATTTAGGAAAACTAAAGTAAGGTATTTTAGCCGTTTGTGAGTTGTCCCCACCACTTTAATCCTTTAATTAATTAAAAAACTACTTTGGTAATTTATAATAGTAATTGCTTGAGATTATAATTCAATTATGGAATTTCTTAATAGGTGTTTACAATTTAAAATATAACAATATTTACATTAGAACTGAAAATCATTAAGTAGTGCAGGTAAATTTCTGGGAATGGGTAAAGTAAGATATTGAGATCAGTACCTTTAAAGTAAATAGTAAATTAATTGGTTTTAATTTTTTGCTATTAAATCAATTTCTTGCTTTTACTTAGTGTTAATTTATCAATTAAAAACTATTGTTGCTGTTGAATAAAAAAAGTCGCAGCAAGAATTCAGACGACTTACGTCATACGAACAAATGAATAATTCATTATATTTTCATTAAAATATTTAAGAAACTGCAACTGAAAATTATTGTATATTACATTAAATGTTTGCATTATACAGGGTGTTTTACAAGTCATTACAATAATTTTAGGTGATAGAATACTTGATTTTGAGTCAGTTGAAACAAACATATCTAACCATGTTTATGAAGTTCTAGGTATGTAACGAAGCCACTTTGGAATTTAATAGTTAAATCATTTAAATAATCCATTCATTACTAATAAAAAAGTATAAAAATATTTGTTATAAAAAGGTTTGCCTTTCTTCTACACTACAATAATTGTATAAAAGCACGGTTGAATTAAAAACTTACTTACAAGACACCCTGTATATTGTACTAAATTGTAAGAAATTATTGTGTTCAAAGCGACTATATATCGAAAATTATGTTGACAATAAAAACATTTGCATAACGTCAGTCGTAACGTAAGACATATGAATTTTTGCCGCGACTTATAACTGTTTCTCTTATTCTGCGAAACATTTTTTTATTTAAACTTAACAATGATGCGATTGTCATATGAACAAATTATCAGCTATGTATCAATATTATTCAATTGCTGAAAGTTTACCTAGGTAGACAAGTATACTGTTGTATAGAGGGTAATGCCATAGATTGCTGCTCCGGATCTCTTATCTTAATTAGAACTTTTCCGATATGCTTGCCAGTGGTCATGAACCTGAAGGCTTTTTCAATATTATTATAATTAAAGACGGTTCTACTTATTGGGTGAACAGCTCCATTTCTCATTAACTCTGATAATGTGTCCATAACGTGTGTTTTTATATATGGATCCTCTTCGAATAGCTGATCCAACATAACTCCATGAAAACTTGCCTCCTTTTGGAATAAAAGCATATTGAGTTCATTGTTGTTCGCCATATCGTATTTTCCTATTTCTACCAATCTACCCCCTCTGGCGAGGCATCTGATAGATGCTATGAGCTTCTCTTCGGCTAGAGAATTCAAGACAACGTCCACTCCCTTTCCGTTTGTTTCTCGATATATCATCTGCTCGAACGATTCGTCGCGCGAATTGCCAATTTGACGATCTGGAATTAATTTAAGGTCTTGTCATTCGATTAAATCATTACAAGGGGAATTACCTTCAAGAACAGGAAAAGTTCTTTTGAGAAATTCTCTCTTTTCTTGAGTACCAACCGTGATGAACACTTTACATCCATAATACAAAGAAAGACGTATGGCAGCTTGGCCGACCGCTCCCGTTCCCGAATGAATTAAAATCGATTCTCCTCTTTTCAGCTGTCCACGCTGAAAATAAATCATTATATATATATATATATATATATATATATATATATATATATATATATATATATATATATATATCTAATAAATTGAAAGAAGATAAATTAGTAATAAAAGGAATGACTAAACATTATCTAAAGACTTACTACTGGCAAAGCGTATACCAGAGTACCATATGCAATTGGCACAGTGGCCGCTTCTTCCAAACTCCAACAATCAGGAATTTCCAAAGAAAGGCAGAAATCGGTAAGTACTAAAGTTGATAGCGATCCAAAATTAAGCATACCCATTATCCTACGTCCCCTAAAGGAAAGAAAAATCACTAATATACAGGCTGTTTCTTAAGTAGAGGTCAGAAATCCAGGGGCGTATTATGTGGCCAAAAATAAGGGTTTATTATATAAATGTGGTATTAGGACAACGAAAATTTTAAAAAGTCAGTTTTTAATGTTTAATTTCTAAACCGCTTGAGATAATTGAACCAAATTTGGCGTACATATTAAATATGACAGTAGGTAGGTATGAGACAAAGAATTGTCAGCTTTAGAAACTTGCCAAAAAAATATATTATCCTGTGTAATATTATAAATAATATAGGTCATCATATGCGCCATTGTCTTATATTTACTTTTTTGTTTCTTTATAATTGTTTGTATTCCAAACCGATTAACAACAAGATTTATTTGATCAAGTGCATTTTTACACAGTTACTGAATCATCTAATCATCTAATTTTATATATTATTTGCGTATTCATTAAGTGTTTTATCAAGTTCTGACCTAAAAGCAAAATTTTGTACAGTACCTACCAAAATAATTTTGGATAAAACGTTAAAAACAAACCTATTTTTTGTCTCCTTTTCGTTACGTTCTTGAAAGCCGACTCAAGTTGAGCTCGTTCGTTGATATTCCCAAATAATCCAAATCGCATTTGATTATGAATATGAATCAAAATCAAATCCATTGCTCATGATCAGTAGGTACTAAATAACATAGACGCACACGGAAAAGACAGGCGCAAATGCCTAATCGATGCAGATAATGAAGAAGAGACAGAACTCAGGCCGCGTGCATCTGTTCCAGATGCAGTTGGACGGCGGGTTCGCCAGCATAGCAAATCGGACTCGAACGATGTTCGACTTATTCCGCCCGTAATGTACTAGACGGGAATTTGAACTATCAAGCCCACAGATCAAGCCTGCTTTTTAGCTGTACCGAGTGTGCCGATTACAGCCTATCCTATGTCGGCGCTGATTACTGTAGTTGGCATTTATTATAAAATTCTCATGATTTCCTATTGATTATACCGGGTGTTTATAAAAATGCAAATTTAATTATTGTTCTGCAGCTCTGCAGCGCTTTTCATTGAGTATACATTAGAAACAAGGTTATTGACCTAATACGGTAGGTCAAGACTCGGATTGCCGTTTTGTTTATCACATCACTGGATAGGGTTTTTTATTTCCTGTTTGTATTTAAATACAAGAAACGTTTCAATCTCTGTTAATAATTTAAGCTAGTGAGTATTGGATTTTATTTCAGTATTTATGTATGTGAATGGTTTATTTTGATCCGTTGGAGTTTTGTAATTTTATTATTAAATATTTTTTATGTTGAAACTTAATATGTTAATTGCATGCTTTTAAAAAATAATTTATAGCATTAATTACATCAAACAATAAGTAGCTACTATAGGAAAATATTTAAATTGGGCGATGTCATCTTTTGCCAGCGGCCAATGACAGTCTGCAAAGGGAATTAAATAATGGTTTGAAAATATTTTTTGTCGGATAAATATACATTTAAAAATTTTTTAAATCGCGTATTCGAATTATACAAATTTTTCCCTATCTTCTCTTAAAATGAATGACATTATAACCCCGTAGATATACAAGACTGAAAATGGGGCAACAAAAACGTTTTTATAATAGATCCTTACTGATGTAACTTGTAAGTTATTATAAATATTATTGAATTAAAAATTGTTTTTTTTTTTATTTTCACACTGATAAAACTTCCACTGAAAGTACCTGCTATCTCTTCCAGAAAATTCAATTCCCAGAACGCATTCTTGTTTTAGTCTATCTTTAGTAACAGCATCTATATTAAGTTTTCCACTAGCTGACATAACATCTCTGAAATTTAGAGCACAATAGTACACCTAAAATGAACAATTATTAATGCATTTAATTTCGTTTTAGTAATATTTTCTAACATGTATTAATTTATTTTCAGGTGGCACCAACATCTGATGACAGAAAGGCCCTTCAAACCATTTAAGGCTGGATAAGTCCCCGGGGATCATTTGGTTTACAAAACAATGCTCTCTCTCTACAAAACATTGCTTGTTCATCAGTAAATGTCTGTAAGTTCCCCATTGGCTGTTTTTATATACATTAACGGTCATATTTTTTCTCAATTGATTGGCACATATGGAGTTCCTTGGTTGAAATTCAGTTACTTCATCCATTAAAAACACGCACCTGACATGCCTGCTGTCTGGTTCTCTTCTCAGACAATTTACTAGGCCTAATATGCCACTGGTGGGTTCTTTTTCGGCGTACAGTACCACGTCGCATTTGTTTTTAAGAGATTGTTGAAGTTTGGGTATCCAAGAGAAGTCGTCGAAGGAGGTTACTTTTATATAACTTGATTCCTTCAAGTTGACCTTCTTCTGAAGCAGTAATAAGGTTTCTGTTGGCGTTCTGTGTACTGTTAGAACTGTAATTTCGGAACTCATTAGTGGGGAGATTTCGTAATTAAGGTTCTCACGGGATATAATAAACCCGTTTTCTTTTAATGCCATAAATGCTTCATTTAAAATCTAAAATAAATAGAAATATTGTCACAGTACAAGTACCAGGTTAGTGGTCAAGGGCGTCGTTGGGGAGAGGGGCAAGAGGGGGCAACTGCCGCCCCTTGCAAAAAAGCCTGTCTTTTCAAATAATAATCAAAATAAAATTGACTAATTCTCAGACTTATATCTTAGATAGGTACACAACATTTGTGCGCTGTGCGTTCTGATTTTTTCTTCTAATACGTTTTGTAATACGCATTAGGCACGCTACAGACTGAATTCACGATGCGCGATGCATGGTTTGTAAGGAATTCGTGCATCGTGTGTAGGATTTTTATGAATGGATTTTTAACGTACAACACTATTCGCGATTTCTTCGCATATCACGCATCGCGCATTGCGGAACGCGAATACACGCATAGTCTGTAGCGGGCCATGTAGTATGTTGCGCGCATGTGCTATTATTCAAATTAACTCTTAGAGCAGAAACAGAACTTTTGACATCATACCCTTCCGAATATTTTATTTTTTTATTATATCTTATTATGTTCTAGTACCTACTTACTAATATTTAGTTGTTTTATTTTTGAAGGTATCATGCTTAACAATTATATGGACCTTATATATCCCTATTAAAATACATATTTTTTTTGTTTCTGGTTTAATATTTTTCTGCATTTGCCCCTCCATGAAAAAATTTGTAACGACGCCCATTTGAGTGGTTGTATATCGGAAACTATTTGTCCTACAGTTTGCGAAAAAATATAGCGAAACTGACCCCAAAAAGTTACAATTATTTTCCACCTTAAAATTTTACTGCTAGATGGCGTATTTTTAAATCCAAATCGAAAAACAATTTTTTTTTTAAATAGCTGGAATCGTATTGCTCGACTCCAAAATATACTCAAATAAAAAAACATAATAAAAAATTTGCTAATTCAAATCGGCAGTAGAAAGGTATTAATAAAAATTAATAATTGACAATGAATTAAAAATACACAGTTGTGAAGTCAAGTGTTTCCAATAAAACAATTAATTTTCGCGTTTAATAAGTAATTCATTGTTTTGAACAGCTTAAATAATTTCAAAGTTATGTCCTATACTGTTGTGGAAATATATATACAGGGTAATTTTATCACGTATTCGAAAGGCCTAATAAAGCCAGAGAAAAAAAATTTACTCGTCCTTTCAAAAGAAAAACAGGTCACCCCATAACAATCTGTAACACGAGGCTCCAAATTTTCTAATGTAAGAAGAAAGCAAATAAAACTTCTACCATCATTCAGAAAAATGATAATATTGGTAACTGGTACAGTAGTCAATTGCTGATACTGGAGAATTTTTGTTTTGTTAATTAATTCCCAATTCTTTGAAACCAGTGAATAATGATTTCATCATTCACTAGTGAATAATGGATATTATTGAGGAATCACGTGCATAATGAACATTTTATAGGATAATCATGAGCAAATGTATAATTGTTTTTCTTTAGTTTTATTGGGTTTTTGCCACAAATTTTAAACTGTCAAACTTGACATACGTTTAATACTTTTACTACTATTTTGAGAACGAAGTTTTTCGAAACGTCAAAAATACGGAAGTGCGCGATAGCGATGTAATTTTTGTTATTTTTTACTTATCTGCTTTTTTCAGTGTGAGATTTTTTGGTTAGGCAAACTTAGTTTCAAAAATAATCCTTGACTGATCCGTTTAGCGCAAGGGCTTATTTAATTAATATTTATTTTTTCAGAAGTGTGGTAAAAACCCAATAAAACTAAAGAAAAACTAAAATTATGCCATAAATAAATAGCGTCAGACAATATGTAGTATTATTACTATGTACGTTTTTTATTAGACAGAATTCTGGCTATTTCAAATATCCCTCTCTATATTATTGATAATAGCCTTTGTACTCTAAAAGTTTTAGTGCGCGAACGGTCGTAAACACCCCACCGGATAACATGTCATATTTTTTACGATGTCACGTCATTTCCCAGGTTTATTGGAGGGAAATGAATAATAAACTCCATCACTTTTACAGTCGACCGTCCACCCCTGCCAAAATAAACGCGAAAAATCTATTGTGTGGTGATTTTTTGTGTTAGCCACTGCGACATGAAATCAATTAAATATACGACCACGAAGTTCAACAGCGTTGCCACAAACATAACATGTTCATTACTGAAGTAATAGATTTTTTTTCCAATGACAAACTTCTTGTTTGCAATCCAAAATGTATGCATTTTCTATATTTTTTTAGGTATCTTTGCGTTGCATTTTTAAGATATTCATTACGCGTTTTGTCAAGTTCTGACGTAAAATTGAAATTCCTCACAATACAAGTTTGAACAGTAAATAATTTTGGATAAAACATTAAAATCGTACCTGTTTTGTGTCACCTTTTTGTTATGTTCTTGAAAACAGAATCAAGTTGAACTTGTACGTAAATATTTCCAATGCAAATCGCATTTGATTATGATTATTAATTACTTATGATCAGTAGGAACTGTCTATTAAAATATTTGTTACAAATTTTTGCACGGCTCTGTTCAGTAAATAACAACCTCGTTCTTTCGCTACTTCACTTTAGCCAACTTGAATTGCATTTTTATTTAGATAAATATGTAGGAAATTTAATTAATAATTATAAACTACACTAGCGACACAAACATATGAAATGCACCAATCTCTACCACGTGAAAATAATAATTGATAACTGATAGATGTAGGTAGGACGAAGGAAGAAAAGTCGAGCCGCGTGATTCTGCTTCAACCATTAGCAGTTCGATGGCGGGCACGCCTGCATAGGAAAACGACCCGAATGACGTTCGACTTGTTCCGCTGCTAACGTATTAAACGGGAATTTGAACTGCTAACTGAACAGCCTGTCCAGTGTCGGCGCTTATTATTGGGGTTGAGTATTTATTATAAAATACTCACTTTCATATTGATTACACTGGGTGATTATAAATATGTGAATTTAATTATTGTTTGTTTCGGTTATCATTTAGCGGTTCTGCATTACTGTCAGTGTTTAAAAACAAAAACGTTTCAAATCGCACCTAGGCCATAGCCGACCATACTGGGCCATCATACGCTCTCTACACGATGCAGCATGATGACCCATCGTGAAAAGGGGTCTTGACACGTAGAGGTAAGATTTTAAGTGGAAATTAATTTTAATAGACTTCCCGGGATCGCTTGTTATGAATTTTTTTTTCGAAATATGCGGGACAAATATTTTCAAGAAATATAAAATATCTACACGTTTATACATACACTTTGCCTTTTCAAAATGTTTGATGCAATTACAAGTAAACAGTCCGTTTCTTTATTTAATTTTTTGTCTTCAACTTCTACATTGACATCCAGATGTGTTTCGCTTAATATTTTAACGAACGAATGTACTAATGGCTGATACTTTAATACCATTTCGACGATGGGTGCTAGAGGTTGAACGTCTTTCGGAGTAAATTCGTCTATCAGTTCCACAGTCTTAATTTGATAGGTCAAGGCATTTTCTAAGATGATTTGTATGTTAACTCTTACTGACTCATGTAAATCTAGTTCTGTATTATTTGGCACAAATTGATATTTCTCTAGAATCGGCACAGCCAAATCTTTTCTTCGTGGAATAGACTTGGCAAGTATACCAGACATAGTTGCTCCTCCTGAGCTAAAATTACATCAGGTAAATAAGTAAACCTTCTATAAATTAAAATAAATAGATAAATAGATTTATCGCCCAAATATTTGAGATATAAGCGGAAGTAACAGATACTTCCTGCTCGGCGTAAGCAGCTCTACTTGCAATATTTGTTTGTGTCTGAAAACAATCATCTTTAACTGTAAACTATTATCAATAGAATACTGTTAATATAATTATATCTTTATAAAGGGTGTAACTTTAAGTGGGGGGTTCCCTTTTGAGGGGTAATAGTACCTGTTCCCTAGATTGCTAATTTGAAGTTAGTTTTTTAATAGAATAAATAGTCGAGTTATAATACAATTTTTAAACTGTACCCAAGTTGCTATCCACGCCGCCCCTGATCAGCGTGTAGAGTTTCACTGCAGGACTATGTTTACAGTGTTGCCAGTTGTGTTATGTAAGTACCGGAGCTACAAAAAAGAAAAAACTGCAATGAATAATTTTGTAAATACAGTGCTTTTTTATAATATTGAGACTCACCATGCTTTTTAATGTCAATCCTGACAAAGAATGGATCGTAAAACCAATTCTCGAAGCAAAATCAAAATTGCACTTCTCTTTCCCATTCTACTGTATCCAATTTTGTGTACAGTTCATAAAAGTGTTGTATGCAAGATACAGATATGAGAAAGAGAAAAAGAAATATAATTTAAAAATGGAAGTATTCCCATATGTGAATGTCTATGTCCCGTCTATGGCGCCTTTAACACGACCCTGTTAGAATGGTAACTGTCAACGGATAGTACCAAAACAGCAGAATTGCAATTAATTTTGTCACATAAGAAGGAGGCGTTTTAATAGGGTAGATAATTTCACAAGTTTTCTACGTGAGTTTTTGTCGAAATCGAATTAGAATTTGTTTAGTGCAGTGTTAATAATTTAAAGCGGTATTTTGTAAAATGTGTTATTCTGTATACTTAAGTGTATTATAATAATCTTATAAAGTTGTATTTTCATTACGAAGTGTGTGGGATATTACGAAAAAAACATGTATACGAATTAAGAAATAGCTGAAATATGGTTAAGGCTTCCTTTTTATCAAAAGAAGACGGCGTCTGCAAGAAGACGGTATCAAACTGATTACCCCGATCGACACGTATCGAATAAGAAATGTTTGTAAGATTGGTTCAACATTTAAGAGATTATGGGAGTCTTTACTAAGAAAATAAGAATCTTGCATCAAAAATTTTAAACGCCGTAGGAAGAGGATTCAAGTCACGTAAATAGGATTATGCATTTATTTATTATTGAGGTTTCTGTTAGTTGACTTGTTGCTGTTTAATAGTGTATTATAGTTAAAAAATATATTTTTTTATTTATATGGGATCATAGAGTGGTGAACACCCACTCAAAAAAAATATACAGGGTGTCTACTTTTATTTGTGTACAAATCCGTAAAATCTTTATTCTTCAAGATAATAAAAAATATATATTTTATTTTAAATGACATCGAAAACCGCTTCCTCTGACCCTACCACGTCATTTAAGATGGCGATCCAAGACCTGCTATGATTTTTTTACCGCCGAAATTCAATAAAAACATTTAGTGATTTTTTGTTTAAAATCTGATAAGGTGGTGTTAATCAGAACCCCTCAAAACCAATGTGTGAAATTTGAGCAAAAACTATACAGTGCTTTCATCTACACGTTTTTAAAGTTTCAATTTTGTAAAAATTCGTATAAATTTTATTTTTCAAAATAGCAGCAAATATTTATTTGATTTAAATATCATCGAAAATCGCTCGTTCTAATCCTATCACGGCGTTTAAGATGGCTATGATTATTTTTATACCCCCGGAATTAAAAAAAATGTTGATTTTTTTATTTAAAGTCTGAGAAGGTGGTGTTACCTAGGGTTCCTCAATACCCCTATGTGTGGAATTTAAATAAACGCTATACAGAGTGTTTTGCTCTACACATTCTCAAAGTTTTGTGTGTATAAATTCGTAATATTTTATTCTTCAAGAAAATATATTTTTTTTGTTTTGTTTTAAATGACATCGAAAACCGTTTGTTCTGATCCTACTATGACGATCCAAAGCCTGTTATATTTATTTATTATACCCTCGAAATTTAATATAAATATTTAACGAATTTTTGATTTACTATCTAATAAGGTGGGATTAATAACAACCCCCCTCAAAACAAAAAATTTGAAAGGCACTAGACGAACCAAGTGTTGAGCGTCGATGTCATTTTGGAAAATAAAGTTTTTACAAAGTTTTATAAAAATAAAACTTTGAGAACGTGTAGGAGAAAATACTCTGTATAGTTTTTGTTCAAATTTTACACATCGGGTTCTGAGATGGCCTGAGTAACATCACCTTATCAGATTTTACATAAAATACAGCGAAATGTTTTTATGGAATTCGGAGGGTATACATACAAATAATCATAACAGGTTTTGGATCGCCATCTTAAACGATTAACGATGACATTTAAACCAAAAAAGTATTTGTTGCGTTATTTTGATAAATAAAATTTATACGAATTTTTACAAAATTGAAACTTTAAGAACGTATAGAAGAAAACACTCCGTATAGTTTTTGTTCAAATTTCACACATAGAGGTTTTGATGGATCCTGATTAACACAATCTTATCAGATTTTAAGTTCAAAAATCGATAAACGTTTTTATTGAATTTCGGGGGTATAAAAAAAATCATAGCAGGTCTTGGTTCGCCATCTTAAATGCCGTGGTAGGGTCAGTGGAAGCGGTTTTCCATGTCATTTAAAATAAAAATAAAAATTTTGATTATCTTGAAGAATATAGTTTTTACGGATTTGTACACAAATAAAAGTAGACACCCTGTATATATTTGTGAATTTTCTTCATTGCCCATATTCCACTTAAATAATGAAATATGACGCCAATGTTGAGGACGCTGCGACTAGATATGCTCAGTGCTGGCCTACACATTGGCGTACTATGAAAATTACGAAAAAAGGTAACAAAAAAAAAACAGTTTTTGTGAGGAATATAAGAAAACAAAATTCTGATATGTTTGTGAAGGTCACAGGCATCCCCCCCTCTCCAAACCGGATTCCCATTGAAAGTTACACCCTGTATATAATTCTAAGACATCTACTGTTGGACTCAAATGAAAAAAATCCGATGGAATAATAACTTTAAGAAGTAAATTATTCTTTAATACTATTCACTTGCCAGTTTCAGGCAAAGGAAAGTTTATAAACAACAAAATTGGCACTGATCAAAAATGGTTTACCTAATTACTCCGGAAGCTTCGTCATAACATACAGGAACAACACGAGTTTCTTCTTTTGACGTAAAGTCATGCTCAATTGTATCGATGTGGTTTTTCGTCGATATGGCCAATTTCGAAATAAATATTGGCACGTACAGCAATCTGCTGTCCAACTGCAAAATCATCAACTGCATCATATTGTCGAGGAATGTCACCCAGTTGTCCTCCCATTTGATCATAGCTTTGGACGCATCCACGCTTGTCTCTTGAATCCCCCGGAATCCTCCTCTGAGTACAAATAAGTACATCATTCGAATGTATTCAGAACAAAAATAAATTGAGTGTTACAGAAACTATCGATTAACGTAGGTATTTACATCTCAAGTAACAAAAAATCTTGAATCGAAATATTCATATAGCTTTAAAATGGTATACTGTAACCTAGCATGCCAAACATGAATACTTAAGAATATTAAGTTCAGAAATAACAAAAAAAGATTCTAATGAAAATTTCTCACCAACGTTTTCTAATAAATTCGAAACTTGTACGATATTTTGTTACTATGGTGATTTAAAAAAATGTTTCACAGTACAGGGTGTCTCAAATTCAATAGTGTGGGTCTACGGTGAGGATATAAACAATTTAAATTAAATTTGGGACACGCGGTGTTAAATGGGATGAGTATTATTTTTGGGCTTTGACAGGAACGATTAATAACGCTATTAATTATATTTTTTCCAGAAACATACCCATTTTATTTTACTGTTAAAAAGGTCTCTTTTTTTGTAATAAACTTTTATTAGAGAAATTTTTCTAAAGAGTCTCAAAAGAAATAGCACCAAAAAATCACATTAGTGGTGAAAGTAGTTGTTGAAAAATAATTGAATGTTTGTTGATTAAAGTGCATAAATGCCACAAAATACTTGTCATTATTCAATACGAACGTCAAACATATAACTTTTGTTATTACAAAAGTTCTCTCATTTAGAAAAAGCTGAAATGTTGCTAATTTACGGTGAGTTACAAAAAAAATCAAGAAGAGCTGTAAAGTTATTTAGGAAAGATATCCAAAGCGCCTCATTCTTGATCATAAAGCCTTTTCAAGATTGGAAGCAACCTTGCGTCGAAATTAAGATACATTTCTGTTCGGAAGAATTAAATAATTGACCGAAGAGTAAGAAACAAAGTTAATACAGCTAGATTGTTACAGTATTTCGAACAAAATTCACGAAATTCTATACAGCCGGCTACCGGGAATTGAATTTGGATAAATCAACCGTTCAATGGATTTTATCAATGGATATCATGACTACAAAATTCACAATTTGGAGTAATTGCCTGAGCGTCACATTGAAAACAGACTTAATTTTATAGCTCAAATTGTAGTAAATGTAGAAACTGTTGATCAGAACCTTTTTCGGCAAGTTCTTTGGACGGATGAAAGTCGATTTGTCAGTAATGGATTGCCAAACAGGAGCAACGAAAACTTCTGGTCCCTCGAAAATCCCAACATTGTAAATCCAGTCTAAAAATAAGGCCATTTTAGAGTAAATGTATGGTGCGGCATCATCGGTAGGCATTTAATTAGTCGAATTAAAGGCATACCGATATTTTTGTGGAAATACATTGAGCAGCATAAGTTACGTAAATTTCCTATAAGAAGAACTTCCTGCACTTCTGGAGAATGTCCCTTTGCAGCCAAAGATAAACCTATGGTTTATAGCAGCAATAATGAAATAACACTTTCCCAGAAAAATGGGTTGGGAATGAACATTCAATTATTTTCCAACAACTACTTGATCGTTCCATATATGATTTTTAGGTGGTATTTCTTTTGACACTCTTTGGAACGATATTGCTATAACTTTTAAACAGGAAGTAATACAGAAATATTTCTCTAATAAAAGTTTATTAGAAAAAGAGACCTTTTTAACAGAAGAAAAATTTGGTTATGTTTTGGAAAAAATATAATTGATGACGTCATTTGTCATTTCTGTCAAATCCCAAAGATACACCACGTGTCTCAAATTTTATTTAAATTTTTTGTATCTTAACAGTAGGCCCATAATAGGAAGATTGCGACACCCTGTACTTGATATTTTAATTATTTTTCATTTATGAGTTTTTAATGATCTATATGTAAATTAAAGAAACCAAAAGGTAAATTACTATATTCTACATGTAATTATTTTCAATATAAAGTCAAATTGTCGCACGTGATCCTCATTTCTACTTTCAAGTTAATAGATAGTTTGGTCTGAAATTTTCTTACCGAATATCCCTCGGGCTTAAATTAATAACCGGAAATTTTTAATCGTTCATACATATTTTTAGAAAAAAATATGTTCAAAATATTCATAACCCCGAAAAAATTTTCGCACTAGGGAAGTTATAAGTGAAAATTAATCCAAAAATATCTCTCGAATATACTAACTGGTAGTTATATCCACGTAATAGTAATTCCTTGTATACATCTTTAGATTTCATTGGAAGGTCAGAACTATTCCACGTTCTTAATGCAGGTTCTTTAATTTTTTGCATAGTATAATGGTCTCCCTTGCCATCTAATATGGACACCTTTCCTTTAACAACCACTTCATCGTCTTCAGTAATCTCGAAATTGCCAGTGCCGAAGTTAATGGCCACTTCCAGAAAGAGGGCGCTCTTCTTAGGGACTGTTGTAGCCCGCAAAAACTTACAGTTTTCGAACATTATCTGCATATCGTTAACAGTCATTCCATTAATAATTGCAAAAGTGTCCCAGACGATATATAAGTATCCTGTGGCAGGAAATAGATTTCTTCCTGAAATATAAAATAAACAGTTAAAAGATTTTATATTGTTCTTTCTGCTCGTATCATTTCCGTTCCTAAACAAGACTTATGCGTAAAGTTAACAAATTTGTTGGAATATAGTTATTTATATTACAAGCTTTCGCAGCGTGTAATATATTAAACTTTTCATTCTCCTCTAGATTTTATATAAAACGCAAAATTTAAAGATGCTGAAAATCCTTTGTAGATTGTAATAAACATTACTTTGGTAACATTCATGTCAACAAATAGTTAATTTTGTCTCTAGTGCGCGAAATGCTGCTTTGGTGATCAAGAATTGAAATTGAAATTAGTCGAGATCACCAAAGTGCACACGCACACGTGTTGCAAATAATTTTTTTTCTACAGACATCAAAATATGTGTATCCCTTAAAATTATTCTAAAATAAGTTTAGTAATATTGTCTGAAACTATTTATTTGTGACATAATTTTAGTTTTTCTTTAGTTTTATTGGGTTTTTGCCACACTTCTGAAAAGATAAAGATTAATTAAATAAGCCCTTGCGCCAAACGCATCAGTCAAGGATTATTTTTGAAACTAAGTTTGCCTAACCAAAAAATCTCACACTGAAAAAAGCAGATAAGTAACAAATAACAAAAATCACATCACTATCGCGCACTTCAGTATTTTTGACGTTTCGAAAATCTCTCTGTTTTCGTTTTCAAAATAGTAATAAAAATATTAAACGCATGTCAAGTTTGACAGTTTAAAATTTGTTTATCTGCTTCCATAGAGATGTTAAATGATTTTTATTTTATTGCTACTTACTTCTTCTTGATACAACTGCAGCCAACAATGATCGATGTTTACTGAACAGTTTGATACACACTTATCTCCGTTCAACAAAATAATCGCGGTCCCTTTCAATTTTTTTTTCCTTATCTTCCTTCTCTAAAATTTTTGCCGAACCCAATTAAATTAAATGACCGTTTTCCCAAGCATGTTCGCAAATTTTGGATTTTTTAAATTCCCGTTTTTTTATATAATGTTTATGTTCCTCAACTCTAACATTCATAGGCCGAGACGTTTCTCCAACATAATGTTTATTGCATTCACAGGGTATACTGTAGATGCAATTTTTTGAATTTTGTATATCATTTTTTGGACGTGTTTTAGACAAAAATGATCGTAAAGTATTAGTTGTCTGAAAAACTGTTCGAATATTACAGATAAAATGAACACTTTAAGACAAATTATAAGAAACTAATCATACAATAAACATTCCATACATTCCTATATTATCAAAAAAGTTAAGAAGAATCGGTAATAAATTTAATATTCGAACATATATTTTAACAATGTGTTTATATATTACTTTAATTTTTATTTTCCGTATCGTAAATATTACAATGCATCATATGATAAAAAATGGGTGGATACGGTTCGATTGTCAAGTAAAAAATTTAAAAGTATTTACAATCTGCAAAAGAATTTCCCTGAGTTAATCCCTGCATATAAAATAGAAAAACTGAAACATCAACAGCTAGTTAAACAAACTAAGAAAGTTTATTATTGAAACAAAATAATATTATCAGACAATCAAACACGGTCTGCATGGAAGGTCATGTCGGAATTAAGTAATAAAAACAAAAACATCCAGCAAAATCCAGCTAACTGTTGATGAAGTTTCTTATGACGAACCTGCGATCGTGGCTTCTTTATTCAATGATTTTTTTATAAGTGCCCCTCACAGGATAGTTAACCTTATACCTAACAAAGTAAGCAATTTAAATATTAATAATATTTGTACAAAAAATAATTACAGTAAGTATCTGAATCCTTTTACACCGATTGAAATTCTTGCGTTATTAAAAAGAAAATTAAAAAACAAAAAATAGTCTGGTTCTGATAACGTACCAACTTTTTGATAAAAAGAGTTATTAACTGTACTATAGATCCAATTACGTATATGGTTAACTTTATCTTTCGAGTGTGGCAAATTTCCAGATTCCTTGAAAACTGAAAGGGTTGTACCAATTTATAAAAACGGTGACTCAAACAGTATGAATAATTATACACCTGCAACAGGACCTGCTGCATTTTCAAAAGTATTTGAATATTGTTTGTTGGAGCGGTTGATGCCTTTTTTGGAAAAATTTAATATTCTAACGAAAAATCAGCACGGGTTTCGCAGTGGTATGTCTACAGGCACAGCAATTCATGCATTTATAGAAAAGGTTTACAATTTCATAGAGATTGGTGAATGCCCGGTCGGCATCTTCTGCGACTTGAGTAAGGCATTCGATTGTGTTGATCATTGCAGGCTAATGTATAAGCCGATTTCTTGTGGTATCAGAGGCTTGCCTCTTAATTGGTCGCAATCTTTTCTTGAAAATAGGACACAATATGCCCCAGTAAAAAGTAGTTGTTCGGTGCAGCATTCTGTCAGGATGGGTGTACCGCAAGGTTCAGTTTTGGGACCGGTTCTCTTTTTAATATATCTTAATGATTTGGATGCTGTTTCACTGAGCACATATTTTACCATGTATGCTGACGGCACATCTTTAATTACATCGAACACCAACGATAAAGATTTACTCAAAAATGTTTTTATTTCATATTAGAAGACAAGTTTTATGTGTTTTATGTTATGTCTTTAAGGAAAATTTATAATTATTATTGTTATTGTTATTGTTATCGTTGTCGTTATCGTTATCTTTATCGTCATCGTCATCGTTATCGTTATCGTTATCGTTATCGTTATCGTTATCGTTATCGTTATCGTTATCGTTGTCGTTGTCGTTGTCGATGTCGTTGTCGTTGCCGTTGTCGTTGTCGTTGTCGTTATCGTTATCGTTATCGTTATCGTTATCGTTATCGTTATCGTTATCGTTATCGTTATCGTTATCGTTATCGTTATCGTTATCGTTATCGTTATCGTTATCGTTATCGTTATCGTTATCGTTATCGTTATCGTTATCGTTATCGTTATCGTTATCGTTATCGTTATCTTTATCGTTATCGCTATCGCTATCGCTATCGCTATCGCTATCGCTATCGCTATCGTTATCGTTATCGTTATCGTTATCGTTATCGTTATCGTTATCGTTATCGTTATCGTTATCGTTATCGTTATCGTTATCGTTATCGTTATCGTTATCGTTATCATTATTATTATTATTAATTTGTGATATTATACAACATTTCCAGTGGCGCTGCTTTGGAGCAGGATTTCAATCAACAATTATTTGATTGAAATTTTTCAGGAATAAGAAACAATTGTAATTTTAGATATAATTTACACTCAAAATAAACATTTGACATTAATAATTTGACGTTTTTCATACTTAGCAACCGATAACCTAGCATGTCTTACTTTCGCTTGCCTTTTTAAAATAAACAATTATACTTTCGTAGGGAGGAGATTGAAAATAATAGTTACGACACATCGTCTCTAAATATTTTACCGTTAACGACGTGTTTAGTAACGTATGTCCATTGCTGATCAACGGAATGGATTTGGTAGCGTCTTCCTCCAAGCTTAGCCTGTCGCTTTAGATCTATACTATAATGTGTCACGAATCTTTGCCTTCTATGAAGCCATTTTATGAATGGAGAAATCATTTTGGTGCCTCTGCTTACTGGAAATTGTATTAAGGGATATAATTTACTGATTTGTGGATTATGGCCGACTTCGTATAATCTACAAAATACAGTATTAAACATATATCTTCATATAAAAACTGTTTGCACTGCACCTTCCCAGACATTTCATGAAATCAACAAGATAATTCCCCTTCTCACTGTCAAAAACAGAAACTACGGGAACATTTTCAGAGGTATCTACTGAGCCACTGCCTATTTGTAGGATGAGAGATTCTGAATCAACTGTTTTGATACCTTGAAATGTAGTTTGATTTAACGAGTTTACAAAATGTCTAGCCCATTTTTTCTTCTTCTTCAAAACATTAGACAAATTCTCTACTAGACTTTCCTCTACAATAAAAATAACATTAATTTTATAACTCTATTAACAACCTATTTTACTCACTTAATACCGATGTGTCCAGATACGCTTTTAAGTTATCCAACGTAGATTCTAAATTACTCGATTTCACACTACTATTCTGAAAGCTTTTTTTAATTAATTTGTTGTTGTTGTTGTTATTATTTATAGCTTCATTTATGATAAAAACACAATTAATCGTTTCATCCAGCGTTAAGAAGCCATTGCAATAGGAAGACAGTAATTCTCCAATAGAATACCCTAAGTAAGTGGTTGGTTTAATACATACTACGTTCAGCAAGTTTATTATACCAGCGAGTACTACAGTACTACCTACCACTTGAATATTACACCATTTTGGATTTTTGTTATTAAGTAGTACATTATAGATATCGATTCCTTTGTTCTGTAATTCATTTTGTGATCTAAAAAATAAATAAAGTTAATTATAGTGCTTGAAAATACCTTTTTCTACACCCGTATTATAACAATGTACTTATATGCCCATAATCCGTTTCATAATGATACCCATTACGATACAGATTTTTCATTACGATACAGATTTTTAAACAATAGAAACCCATAATTTTTCAATCAAGCATGCTGTGCATTTGACGTTTATCCTAGGTTCTTATGTAATTATTTTAGATGTCAAAATCAGTACGTATTAAATTTTCGTAGATACCTAGCTAAACTTCGATAATTTATCAAAATGTCTGATATCAGCGATATAGAAGAATTACCATCGACTCCTCCACACATATCGGAGAAAGCAGAAAATGCAGTTCATACGAATAATTACTGTTACCTATTGTGTTCAATAAAAATATAAAATTTATGGTTTTTGATTATTTATCGGGTGTAGAAAAAATAGCGTATGCAACTCTCATGTAATGGTTATTACATGATCGTTGCATAATATACTATTATATCTCTGTGAAGTGACAAAAAACTAATTAGGAACACTGAATATTAAATATATTTAAATTTTCTTGCTGGAGGCGTTAGTTTCAAATTAATTACAATGCACTAGAATTTTATACTTGCAACTGCATATTTCTAGTAGTATATTACTTACTTTTGAATGAAGGCAGAAAAAGCTGGCAAAGCCATTAGTTTGCTACCGACATCGCACCAGTTATGAAATTCTCCAAATGCAATACACAGGGGTTTGCGTGCTGGACAGAATCTGAGAGACCTATCAATCTCTCCCGTTTTTGATAAAATTGCGTATCCTCTATATAAATGATTTACTACATTTTTTCTACAAACACCAAGATATTACATATATCAGAATTATATTATGAATTTACATATATAAGCAATCAAGACATTATTTACCTAAATCCTTCATGCAGCAATCCAATAAATTCAACATCAAGTTGAGTACAAGAAGCAGCATCTAATAACGTTTTTACAGCCTCAGCTGTCCTTCCACTTACACAAACCAATCTTGGAAGATCATCTCTGGGTAATCCCTTATTAACTTTTTCCTTCGCGTTTCTTTTAATTAGCATGTGACAATTGCTACCACCAAATCCAAAGCTGTTGATGCCTGGGTTTTAAATGGGTATTTAATTTATAAATAAATCCATGAAAAAGAAATAATACCTATCAAGCCATTGTCATCTTCGAAGGGTTTTTTATCTACAACCACTTTCAGCCTACCTTCTAGAATTCCTTTTATTTCTTTTCTGGGGGTAGTAAAATGTAGATTCGGCGGAATGTAACCGGTTTCCATTGCAATTATACACTGTAACCACATAACACGTTTTCTATTATGTTTCTAGTCATTTTATCAATACTACTAATCAATAAGAAAATATTTTCAATTTACACTTACTTTATATTTTTTTTTTATAAAGAACATATATTAACAAAAATAAGTAATACTTACCTTTGTCAAAGAGCATAGGCCTGCTGCAGGTTCTGAATGTCCAATATTGGATTTAACAGAACCAATCAAAAGAGGTATTCTTCGACCTTCCGTAAAGACCTTGTCAATGGCAAAACACTCTTCTGGATCACCGACAAAGGTACCTGTCAGTGCATTCATATAACAGTTACAATTAAATATTCTCTGTAAAATATACTTGCCAGTTCCGTGAGCCTCTAGATAGCTCAAGCTGAACCTATCTACATTGCATTCATCATAAAATTCGGTCATAAGATCTATTTGTGCCGACGCCGAAGGAAAAGTTATGCCTTGTTCCTTATATCCATCGGAGTTTGTTGTGATATAAACCACTTGGGCGTACTCTCTTTTGGCAAATTTGGATTTTTGCAGAATTATAGCCGCAATAGTTTCTGACCTAGCATAGCCATTACCCTGGGCGTCGAAGGATTTGCATGATCCATCATGACTTAAAACTCCCAACCTTAAGGAAATACATTATTTTAAAGATGTTAAAACTAGTTACACACATCGATACCTTACCTTGAAAATTGCATTGTTAGACAAGGATGCAAGCAAAGATTTACTCCAGCCACAATTGCAGTGTCGATTTCCCCCAACCGAATTGCCTTGAAGGCATGCTCTAAAGCATATAAGGAACTACTGCAAGCGGTGTCTGTTGTATACGATGGCCCCTTCAACTTTAGGAAGTAGCTGATCCGATGTGCTATCATGGATCTCTCTGATCTGGTATTATAAGACAGTACACGGTCATTCACAACGATCGTAAACTAAGAATATCTAGAGAACCAAGTGCATATTTTAATATATGTTAAACTTGATGTTCCAATACCGATGTTTCAAAAAAAAATATTTTTAACTTTCGGCTACTTCCGGAGCTACTGGAATTCGATTCTTCCTTATTTTAGACACTATACACTACTACATTTTTGAAAAGGCCACGAAATTTTGTATCATTTTTAAAAAAATACAGTTTACGATCTTTTTTTCGTGTTACAAATAGACATTTAATTTCTGGTACGGAGAAACTAGAGAAAAATCTCAAAACATAACACATTCAACTCCAACAAAGTCAATATCAGGAAAAAAAGAATTTAATTTTGCACAACATGACGAAAAAAATACACATTTGACAACATCTGAAGATTTCTTGATATACCAAAGATTAAATGCCTACACGTAACATGAAAAAAGTTATAGAGTCAACTGTAAGTTCTCCTTCAAATGTCAAATAATTTCGAAACGCTGGGTTTTTACACAGGGTGAGTCAGTCATAATGTCATTAATTTTAACCACATATTCGGAAGACCTAATAAAGACAGAAAATAAAAAGAAATGTTTACTCGACCTTTAAAAAAATAAATCACCCTATAAAAAATGACGCTTCTGGTACGCTACAAACTTTTTGATGACACAACCATATGACAATCGAATGTCGAAGGAAACATCGTTGCTACATCATGTTTACATACTTATAATATCGTCTAACACTTCAGCGTTTTATTCAAATTTACCACCATTTAGTCGCACTCTTTGCATTTCCCGCATTTCTTTCCCCCCAAATTTGGAGATCGCATCACACATTTTGAGAGAATACAAGCAATAGTTTGTTTATTTCGGTCTCGTGTATTGGTCGTAAATTTACAATGCCTAATTTTACAAATTTCGAATATGTGAACATATTCTAACAGACAACATTTTCTAGTTGTAAAAGTAGTGAACATAATATCAAATTTAATAAACTGTAATAACCTAACATTCGAAAACATTTGTTTATTATCTACATTTGTTTTTATTAATAAATAAATCAATATTTAATGAACATTCATTTATGTATCTAGATAAAAAGTTAGTTTTACTCCTTGTCGTTAAGTAACAGTACAAAAACTAAGTAACTAGGTTATTGACCTATATACGGTAGGTCAAGATTCACTCTCGATAACTTTTATCAGTATCATATCAGAGGCGTGCCGTTTCGGTCTTGGATAGTATTTTGTCGACAACACGAGGGTTTTTTTGTTTTTTGTTACTCGGTATTTAAACACGAAGCAATTTTCAGCTTCTCTTAATAATTTTACCCATTGGGTATAGGTTTTTTATGTAATGTACCTAAATGATTTATTATTAGATACGTTGGAGTTTTGTAATATTAATGTTAAATATTTTTTAAACTGTATCCAAGCTAATTTCTTTGCAGTCATAACAGCCACATTTGGTCGGACAAAAATCCACACGGTTTAACTTTCAGAGGCGATTTGTAAACGTATGGGCAGGAGTGTACGGGGAGCGTTTGATTGGACCGTATTTTCTACCGGAAAACCGAATGGACCGCGTTACTTGTAATTTTTAATAGAATTATTTGATTTCTATTATATGATTTCATTGATTATTAACATTTTAAATTATTATTGGCTGAACTGAGCAAGAAAAAATATGAGATTCTAAAATCAGTACAACCGTTTATTTATGATGTGTAATACCTAGGTAGGTCCTAGGAAAATAATTCAATTTGGCAACATTGCATCAGGTCGACATCGAGTTAAACTATGAGCGGTCAGTGACAGTCTGGAAAGGGGGTTTAAATAATCTTTTGAAAATATTTATTTTCGGCGTAAATATGATTTAAGATTTTTTTAATCGGCTATTCGTATCATACTCATTATTCCCTACCTCCTTAAAATTAATGACATTATGACTGACTCACCCTGTATAGTATGCCACATGTTTTCGATTAAAATTGGATCCCCTTTTCAAATATGCAATTATATATAGGGTGTTCTATTTAAAATAAGGTGTTCTATTGGCTAATTCCGGTATTTCCGGAAGTAGTCAAAAGTTAAAAATATTTTTCTTTAAATCCCTGTATCTGAAATACTTTGCATCCGTTTTTAAATCTATATCTCACTGGTATGTTTAGGTATATTCAGCCTAAGGTTCTCGTGAATGTTTTTTTATTTTATAACCGGAGTATATATTTTTTTTATACTTACCCTGTTATGGCGTAAGTTTGAGTACTCAAATTGTCGCAGCACCATTCTTTATTATTTTCACTAAAGCTGGCTCCAACAAAAACGCCAGTGTTGGTACCTTCAAGGTCTGAAGGATGCAATCCAGCATCAAAAATTGCTTCCATCGTTCTTTCCTGAAGTAGGCGAGCCATAGTATCGAGAGAATGAGATTGCCTTTCATGTATTCCTAGAAAGGTACAGTGCTTATCCCCAGTCGTTAAAATACAAAAGCATTCTGGTGTCAAATATACTTTTTATTTTAAGAAAATTTTATATATTGAGATTATTGTCAGAACTATTTTCTCAATATAATAAAATAATTCTCAATATCTTGGCTTTTTTTCTCAATATAATGAGAAAACTCTCAATATCTTGACTTTTTTTTCGAATCTACTGTGATATTTTTATGTATTCTACGAAAGCACTCTGGTGTCAGCGTTTTATTTTTAGAAAGCTGAATATATTGAGATTATTCTCAATATTTCGACTTTTTTCTCAATATAATGAGAAAAATCTCAATATCTTGACTTTTTTCTCAATATAATGAAAATTTCAATATTTTAACTTTTCTCTTAGTACTGTGATATTTTTATGTAATTATGCACATTCCACTAGCGATTTGGGTTGCAAAAGCATGTTAATTTACTCATAGGTGTCGCACGTAGGATTGAAAAAGGGGACCAGTTTTTCGAGAAATAAAATTTGCGATTTCTTTAGGAAATTATTTTTGACGGATTCTTATTCAGATTTATTAAAAATCCCTCTGTTCAAATTTTGGCAACCGACTCTCAAAGCTTTAGCTTTTCATGGAGTCGCCCTTGTAACTAGCTTACAAGGGTGATTTACTTATTGTTATGCAATTGTTCTAAATTTTTCGTAGGTTATACATTCTCATAAAGTAACTATTTTGACACTTTGGAAACCAATTTTGCAAAAACAATTATATTAGCGATATTTTTAGGAAATTATTTTTAATGGATTGTTATTCAGCTTTGTTAGAAATCCCTCTGTATCAAATTTTGGCAACCTACCTTCTACGCTTCTTTACTTTTCAATAAATATCTCAAACATTTATGTCGCCGGTTTCAGATCCCTAACTCGTATGAAACATGTTATTTAGAAGGTTGTATAATAAGATACATAATACAGAACAAATATTTTTTTACTGTATTAGAAAGGTATTTTAAGCTAATATACAGAGTGTTCCAAAATAGAAGGCCATACCATTAACCACATATTCTTTGGATAAAAATAATGCGACTTTTCTTATGTCATTTTTTATTTGGACGTCCCTGTTTCAATATACAGGGTGTTGAAATTGCATTTAAAAAAACTATTTTTGTTAATAATTCCATTGTTTTGTAAGATACAGACTTGAAATTTTGCACGTAGTTTTATCTTATTCCGGCATACTTATCATGAAATTTTGGTTAAAAAAATCAAACGACGAATGGAGGTAACTGAGGGATGCAGTACCCTTTATCCCCTACAATTATTTCTTAGTACGCCTATGCAGCTGTTTCTTGAAATATCAAACGTAGAATTTTATTCTGATCATTTTATCTCTTTTGTATTTTTTTGTTTAAATGCTCCGTTCTGGAGAAAAACGGCAATTTGTAGTGCCCATAAATCTATAATTCACTATCATTTTAAGTGAAACTAAAATGTTGTGGATATACCTATCATTACAATACCTTGACAACTTAGCTAATTCTAAATCTTATAAAATGAGGAATTTAAAAAATAATATGGCATTAAAATCTGTAATACAGTTCTCTTATCAACCAAAAAATAATAGTCTCATTTAGTAATAGTAATAATGAACGATCAACAATAACTTTTTACCTAAATAACATTAAATAAAATAATTAATTAATTACTACTAATTTAACAAACGTTCTACTTGTCCAACCTCCTCATTAGCACATGTACGTACCCTTTAAGTAGTGAAAACCTTATATTTTGAGAGGCCATTGAGTAAGTGCGTCTTGTCCTCGACCAATCCAACGATTGGGAGATAAATGGGTATTTAAATACTGCCTGACTTTTCTACCATAATGGGGTGGAGCACCGTCAAGCTGCATCCACATACCGTCACGTAACAGGTAAATCATGTAAAACATTTCGAAATTCATTTTGCAGAAAATTTGAAAATGATGATTGATGGTGTGCTACAATGGTTGCATGGGGATTCAAATCAGTCCATACGTGGCTGTTATGCCAATCCATTGTTTGTCAATCCATTTCTTGTAAAGCTTGCTTCATCTGTGAATAGAATTTTTCTTACGAAATCCCTATCTGCATTATTCTGTGTTAACAACCAACGACTAAAGTGCATCCTAGAAGCAAAATCTTGGGGAAGAATATTTTGTACGGGTTGGATGTGATACGGGTGCAGAAGTTGGGTTTTTAAAGTCCGATGAACACCCATTTTTGTACAATTTTCTATTTGTCGAGAAACAATCTTTGCACTTGGTTCTTCTTCTACCAGTGCTATAAGATTTATTCCTTTTGTTAAGGGCTTAATTTTCTATGTAGGCCGCAAAGTCCGAACTTCTGATCCATAAACTTTCCGGTTTCACGAAGATGTCGAACCAAATTTTAAAAAACCTTCCTTTTAGGATGCGATCTGTTGGGATAAGGAAGCTCACTATTTTTTCCTGACATTCATCGGCTGCTAAGACATTTGTAACCCATCAATACATGTCGTTTTTCTCCAAAACGGAGCATTTAAACAAAAAATTACAAAAGAGATAAAATGATCAGAAGAAAATTCTACGTTTGACATTTTAAGAAAAAGCTGCATAGGCGTACTTAGAAATAATTGGAGGGGATAAAGGGTACTGCATCCCTCAGTTCGCCCTTCGATTTTTTTCACCAAAATTACATAAGTATGTCGAAATAAGATAAAAGTATGTGCAAAATTTCAAGTGTGTATCTTACAAAACAATGGAATTATTAACAAAAATAGTTTTTTTAAAATGTAATGTATATTGAAACAGGGACGCCCAAATAAAAAATAGCATAAGAAAAGTCGCATTATTTTTGTCCAAAGAATATGTGGTTAATGGTATAGCCTTCTATTTTGGTACACTCTCTATATCAAATCTACAATTCCTATCAATGAAGTCATATGTATGCTCTCTAATATTAATGAACAATTGCACAGACAAAGCTCTATTCAATAATTATCTAAAAAAATTAATCTAGCTAAATTTATTAACCTGGTTTAATGAAAACATTCTATAAATATCTAAGTTCACATTTCAAACTGTGGGAACTCGAAAATTCCACCGCAATAGATGAAGTCTGACCTATTTCTGGATTTTTAAGGTTGCTTCTTCAGGTGGCCTCCTTTAAGTTGAATCAAATATTATTATGGTAATAAATTAAAATTATTTAAAATGAAATATCGACAATGTCAAAACTGTTAACCTGTCAATAAATTTAAACATGATGACGACCTAATAATTGATAACAAAATTTTACCCTTTATGTAATCGTTTTTTTATACCGGGTGTTCCCTCTAAGACTTTCAGTGCGAATATCTCAGAAACCATCATAGCCAGTGCGACGAAATTTGGTATACAGACACTAGATGGCGCGTAGAATCTGATGATAACATCAATTTTTATACAGGGTGTTCCATTTTCCAAGAAATCGATTTAATTTTGATTTTTTGGTTGTCAGCCCTGCTAAAACTTATTTTTAAATTGAAATATACTTAATTATGAACACATTCTGATAAATAAACATTCAAAAATTTCAAAATTTAACATAAAAAAACGCCTCCAAAAAGTATCCAAATTTCATTGTTTTGTCATGTAAAATGTGTATAGCCTTGAGCCAGACTTACACAGAAGAAACTAACATCGGTGAACGTCAAAACTATGAATTATCATTGAATTGTCAAATATTAATGGCATGAAGTATTTTATTTTACATAAATAACACTAAATAATGGATTTAATGCAATTTACGTATGCACAATGGTGTTATTGAGACTTGTCGATAAAAATTTAGACTTGAGTTGAGGCTTTTGGAGCATTGTGGTCGCCGTGCCGACGCAGTCTACCGCTACAGCTAGAGTTACAGCGTGAAGATTGTGTAAAATATCTGTGAAAATTTTTAAATTATTCCATTATAATGTAATAAAACTTCAGTAAATTGTTTTTTTTATGTTACTACAGTGTACAATAATAATTAGGTACACGTATTTTTTATGACAAAATAATTTACAAAATTGTGTAAGTACTTAAAGAATATCCCTGTTTTCCAACTGCTGTAATAATTATTGATTACTTATTTAGCAACAAATAAATTCAAACAAAACCATTTATAAGACTTTTAATTATAATGTGAACGTGTTTGTCGTTGAAAGTCAGATCTGAACCTACCCTAGCCCCACAAAAGAAAATATTACGAAAGCATAACCTAGAAATGATTGA
This sequence comes from Monochamus alternatus, assembly GCA_037114965.1. NCBI lineage: Eukaryota > Metazoa > Arthropoda > Insecta > Coleoptera > Cerambycidae > Monochamus > Monochamus alternatus. The sequence continues at coordinate 116,192,717 of CM073426.1, forward strand.
TTCTTGTATCCACATATTTCAGCACTGTACTTATGTACTTATGTTTAAGAAGAACTCTACATCTGTAAAATGGTAAACAATGAACTACAATTTCTGTATTTCATGATACAGAACTGAAATAAAGCAACTGGTTTTTGCTAGGAAGAATCACCTGCAAATGTACTATACCCAGTAGGTAGGTACCTATCAAATAGTCGTTTAAAGCTAGATAATAATTTGTAATTGTTGTTGTAATTGTTTTTATCTTTCAGTTATGTGTGTGCAGTGCCACAAATTACATTAAAACAGACACCAGAAAGAATAAGCGAAAAATATTACGGACATTTTCTTGGAAATAATTCTAAACATGGATAATATTTTAAACAAGTCTGTAACTCACATTCTTTGAAGAGTATTCTATAAGACATTAAATTCAGTTGTCTGCCGTGGGTTTTAAAATTTCTAAACGAATAAAATTAAGAAAAATAAACTAATTTCATAATTCTATGTACAGTATGAAAACATCTTGTTAGAATATCTTTAAAATGTTGAAAGCTAACTGTTGTTACAACATATGCACAACATAACATAATAAGGTAGGTATTGAACGATGAAACGGCAATATTTGTTTCTAATCGTACATGCATGTACATTCCTCAGATTGAACGTTGTTCTGTAAATGAAATTAGAATACAGAATAAGTATTTAATATAAAATCAGATGTAATAATGTAAATTTATTTTATTGTTAATTAATCAAGAATTCATTTAAAGCTAGACAGTAATTTGTAATTATTGTTTTTATCTTTCAGGTATGTGTGTAGTGCCACAAATTACATTGAAACAAAACGATTTGTAAAATAGGACACCAAACAGAATGAAGGAAAAATATTGCAGATATTTTGTTAGAATTAATTTTATACATGGAATGATGGATAATATAAAGAAGTCCCCTAACTCACATTGGACACTATTTTACAAAAGAAAATTTTCAAAAAAGATTAAAGGAGTGATTTTTTATATTTTATTATATGATTCAGTTGTAACCAGCATAATTTTAATTAAAAAGTAATACGTACCTACATTGTGGCTTATTTTTTAATTAGTAACTAAATTGAATAACTTGATCCTTCATCTTTAAGTATTAATTAATTTTATATTATTTCTGAAACATTTCTGTTTAATAATTTGAGTAGAATAAAAAACAACAAATACAGACTTTAATTTATTAACAATAAAATAAAATTACATTAAGTATCTACATTATTACATCTGATTTTATATTAAACACTTATTCTGTATTCTAATTTCATTTACAGAACAACGCTCAATCTGAGGAATGTACATGCATGTACGATTAGAAACAAATCTTGCCATTTCATCGTTCAATACCTACCTTATTACGTTATGTTGTGTATATGTTGTAACAACAGTTAGCTTTCAACATTTTAATGATATTCTAACAAGATGTTTTCATACTGTACATAGAATTATGAAATTAGTTTATTTTTCTTAATTTTATTCGTTTAGAAATTTTAAAACCCACGACAGACAACTGAATTTAATGTCTTATAGAATACTCTTCAAAGAATGTGAGTTACAAACTTGTTTATAATATTATCCATGTTTAAAATTATTTCCAAGAAAATGTCCGTAATATTTTTCGCTTATTCTTTCTGGTGTCTGTTTTAATGTAATTTGTGGCACTGCACACACATAACTGAAAGATAAAAACAATTACAACAACAATTACAAATTATTATCTAGCTTTAAACGACTATTTGATAGGTACCTACCTACTGGGTATAGTACAATTGCAGGTGATTCTTCCTAGCAAAAACCAGTTGCTTTATTTCAGTTCTGTATTATGAAATACAGAAATTGTAGTTCATTGTTTACTATTTTACAGATGTAGAGTTCTTCTTAAACATAAGTACATAAGTACAGTGCTGAAATATGTGGATACAAGAATCAATCATTTCTAGGTTATGCTTTCGTAATATTTTCTTTTGTGGGGCTAGGGTAGGTTCAGATCTGACTTTCAACGACAAACACGTTCACATTATAATTAAAAGTTTTAGAAATGGTTTTGTTTGAATTTATTTGTTGCTAAATAAGTAATCAATAATTATTACAGCAGTTGGAAAACAGGGATATTCTTTAAGTACTTACACAATTTTGTAAATTATTTTGTCATAAAAAATACGTGTACCTAATTATTATTGTACACTGTAGTAACATAAAAAAAACAATTTACTGAAGTTTTATTACATTATAATGGAATAATTTAAAAATTTTCACAGATATTTTACACAATCTTCACGCTGTAACTCTAGTTGTAGCGGTAGACTGCGCCGGCACGGCGACTACAATGCTCCAAAAGCCTCAACTCAAGTCTAAATTTTTATCGACAAGTCTCAATAACACCATTGTGCATACGTAAATTGCATTAAATCCATTATTTAGCGTTATTTATGTAAAATAAAATACTTCATGCCATTAATATTTGACAATTCAATGACAATTCATAGTTTTGACGTTCACCGATGTTAGTTTCTTCTGTGTAAGTCTGGCTCAAGGCTATACACATTTTACATGACAAAACAATGAAATTTGGGTACTTTTTGGAGGCGTTTTTTTATGTTAAATTTTGAAATTTTTGAATGTTTATTTATCAGAATGTGTTCATAATTAAGTATATTTCAATTTAAACATAAGTTTTAGCAGGGCTGACAACCAAAAAATCAAAATTAAATCGATTTCTTGGAAAATGGAACACCCTGTATAAAAATTGATGTTATCATCAGATTCTACGCGCCATCTAGTGTCTGTATACCAAATTTCGTCGCACTGGCTATTATGGTTTCGGAGATATTCGCACTGAAAGTCTTAGAGGGAACACCCGGTATATTCTTTTAGGTATTAACAATATTGTGTGAAACTATCTACTCTGCGGACTAAAGCCCCGACAGGCGTTGAATTACACCCACAATATCTACCCATATATTCTTTATTCTATATTTATCAGCATATCTTAAACACTTTTAAAGATATTTCAATCAAATTTGGCAGAAAGAAGTTTCTTTTTGAATTTCGTATGGGATGCATATGATTGACATCCGTAATACTTGTTGTTTGTATCTTATCATGAAGCTTAATTCACACGTTCACAGGGCAGGTTGCCAAAATTTGGTACAGAGGGGTTTCTAACGAAGCTGAATAAAAATCCGTCAAAAAAAATTTCTAAAAAAAATCACAAATGTTATTTCTCGTAAAATTGGTCCTCTATCTCTAACATGCTTTTACACAATATTATTAATACCTAAAAATATATAAAAAAATGCTTTTACAACCTAAATCGTTAGTGGAACACATACAAATATCACAGTAGTAACAGAAAAGTCAAAATATTGAAAATAATCTCAATATATTGAATTTTCTGAAAATAGTAAGTATGTTTGATACCAGGGTATCGCATTTATTTGGATCAACTATATAAATAATAAAATTATCAAAATATACGCTTGCTGAATGTGACACCATAAAATAATAGTTTTTTATAAACTTTTTTGAGTTAGTAACTTCATTGTTTATTGAAGAGTATCATATTAGAATAATATACAATATGTATCTCGCTCACCTGGTATCCGAATACTTTGAAACTGTGGTGGAGAAAATAATAATAAAATGAGTCTAAGATGGAGAAAGGGAGTCAATTTTTCAGAAAAAAGTATTAGCGATTTTTTTTTAAAGAATTAGTAAGATATTCTTAATCGGCATCTTTAGAAACCCCCTTGTATAAGATTACATCGTTGGGTGTTCAACAGTGTTTGAGATATGGGCCGTCGAAAAACAATTTTTTTCACCATAAAATAATTTGTATCTGTAAATCGGGGTAAAAAAAATGTATTCTTTATTTCTAGTTCAGAATAGTGTATTGTTATGAAATGATTAAGTGCCGATTAAGAACATCTTACTAGTTCTTTTCAAAAAAAATCGCTAATCCTTTTATTTTGAAAAATTGACCCCCTGTCTCCGTCTTAGAATCGGACGCCTCTGACTATAATCAAATATGGCTACGTCTAAAGCCTCACTTTATAAGTATATATTCATCACCAAAGTTTCAAAGTATTCGAATGTCAGGTGAGCGAGATACCAGGGTGACTCCATGAAAAGTGGGACACATTGTATAGAATGTTGCAAATTAGTAGGTCAAGCTACATATTCTTTGAACCAAAATATAACAGGACTTTTCTTATGCCACTTTTCATTTTGGATTTCCATTTTCAAAATACAGGGTGTTAAAAAAATGATTTTTGCTCCACTGGTTATAGATATTTGTTGAAATTTGGCGCATATTTTTCTCTAAAGTTGGCAAACTTTCTGTGTAATTTTGATCTAAAATATCAAAGCATCAACGAAGAAAAAGGGGTTGTAGTTTCCGCATACCCCCTCCCTCAATTATTTTGAGAAAACCTATGGTTTAAGAATATTTTTTAAGGTATAGCGTGGTTTTATTCTATTTTTTTTTCAGGCAACCATTTTAATTGATTAACCGTGGTTCGGTTTAACGTATCCCGTATACTTGATTAAAAAACTCGATACGCTATCTGTCATAATTAGAAACGCAGCACCTTTGGTCGCCGTATTTCTCCCTAAAAACAAACACAGTGGTACTTTTTAGGTACAGAGATCTCGAAAATAGAACTGGTAGAGTAAAAGTAATATCAATAATAAAATTATTGATGTTTTGTTTATCCACTTTTACTATTTAAATTTTCCTTAAATAAAATAATAACTTTTAAAAATTGTTTGTAAGACACGCATTATTTTGCTATTCTAGTCCCACATTTTAACAATTATTTTCACATACTTATAAACAAAAATGAACAATCTCATATGCAGAACTATGTAAGTTTATGTTATAACAATATTTACATCTACAGTTGAATTTAAAAAAATATGTATTTTGAAATATTTCTGTACCTAAAAAATTGCTAGTTAGTCCGCTTTCAGTCGTTGTATATTCGTTTTACGTCGTTACCTTTCAATATTCAAGGGTGACATGAAATAACCTTCCTGTTACTTGCCAAACTCTATATTATTCAGTTCTTAAATGTCTAAAATTACTTGTATTTGTAGAAAACACTATTCCAAGAATACGGCGCACACACAAAATGTGTTAACTGAAACTACTCAGGATGTAGCATTTAAAAATGCTACTCAATAATTAGTAATTCAATTTTTAAATAATCTATTAAAACTGACTCCCACAACATTTAAACATTACTGGTTGCCTAAGTAATTTTTCCTTTATGGTCTGCATGGTGCTGTCCTCTGTTTAAGATATTCAAATTAGTTAAAGACAAAAAGGTTTGAAATGCTTTTTTTACAAAAAAGGTGCGCTAGTGAGAATTACTAAAGAACGCACGAATTGAGAGCACAGAAATATTTAAACAAATGTGGTGATCATAAATATATTGGATAAATTATCACCCATACGTTATTTTGTTCAGTGCAAAATCTCGATTTGCAAATAAATAGCAACACGATTAGGGTCGCTCGTCAACCTAGGTAAGCAGCATGGTTCTGTTCTGGTTCGTTATTTAATTTCATAATTTCTCCATTTGTAGGTCTTTTTAGTTTATTCTCAAGAAATAATTGCTGTGTCTCTATATACAGGGTGTCCAGAAACTCTCCTGACAAACGAAGACCGGAGATTCCTCAGATAATTTTAAGATAATTTAACCCAATTCACCTAGTCCACAAATGATTCCTAAGGGAACTAGAGCTCTTTGAAGATGGCGCCTTGTAAATAGTTATGTTTAAATACCTCCAGAACGCTTCTACTTAGAAAAACAAAAACTGGTACACTTGTTTAGCCTTCAGAGATGAATCGATTCCATCAATTGCGAATTTCTAGTACCGGTCATAGGCGTCCATTTTGGGTAGGTCAACGGTTATTTGAACGCATAACTTTTTTGTCTTTAACTTTTAAGCATTTGTGACACTAGATTATTAAATTTTCAGGTATTCTAGTACTAAAAGGTACTCTTACTTTAAGTCATTAGGATACACCGTTTTCTAGAAAAATAGATTTGAAAATTTTTCGTTTTTTCGTCATTAAAGTTTAAAAATTTTAGTTAAAGATTTTTAAAAACAAAGTATTTATTACAATGGAACGAAAGTAACAAAAAAAAGTATCAAAGGTAGATAGTTACACAAGATGCTCGATGTGATGACCATTTGTCTCTATGCATAAATTTACCCTTTTGCTTAGAGAACGCCGAATTCTTGCAAAAATTCCAAAGTTATTTCTAAATTCGTTGAATAAACAAATGCTTTTATGTATCCCCAAACACAATAATCGCAAGGATTCAAATCCGGCGACCTTGCTGGCCAAGCAACTGGAAAGCAATCTAGAAAGTCTTGTACATTCCTGCTAAAGTGGGTCGGACAGCCGTTGTGTAGAAACCATAAGTTTTGCCGAATATTTAAACGCACCTCATCTAACAAATTAGGTAAAATATTTTGCAGGAAATGTAAATAATCAGCACCATTTAAACGAGCAGGTAATTCCATAGGTCCAAGTAGATAATCGTCAACTACTCCTATCCAGACGTTTTTCTTAAACCTATGCTGATGCTTAAATTGTTGAACAACGTGGGGATTGTCACCAACGTACGAATAATAATGTGCATTATGTACATTAAAAATTCCATTTTTTGTGAATGTAGCTTCGTCACCAAACAAAATATATCTGAAAAAATCTTCATCTTGATTTTTCTGGTTTTGTAACCATCTAGTGAATTCTACACGAGCAGGAAAATCTCCTTCTAGCAATGCTTGCACCTTTGTAAAATGAAAAGGATATAAATTTTCTTTGTGTAAGACATTTCCTACGGAAGATTTTGAAATTGTGGGGTACATGGCAGATAGTCTTCGAACGCTAATTTCTGGATTTTCATCAACTTCCATTAAAATAACATCTACATGTTCTACTGTTACATCATTATGTCTCCCTGTTTCATTATTTTTTGGGACCACTGAACCTGTTTCTCTTATTCGTTGATGAAGAGCTGTAAATGTTGAGTGAGTGGGATGCTCACGATGGGAAATTTATCAGCGTATCTACGTTGCGCTGCCCGAGCGTTACACCTCATTTCGCCATAAACTAAATGCATATCGGCGTATTCCTCATTAGTAAAAATCATTTTAAAAAATATTGAAATCGTTGTGTTTGAATTCCACAAAGTATTAAAAGATAAACTTCGCGAACTGACAACAATTTGACAATGAAAAACGTATGTTTTACTTTTGTTGGCAGTTCAGAGATTTATATAAACTCTGGGCAAAAAATATAAATTTAACTTTAATGACGAAAAAACGAAAAATTTTCAAATCCATTTTTCTAGAAAACTAATGACTTAAAGTAAGAGTACCTTTTACTACTAGTATAACTGAAAATTTAATAATCTAATGTCACAAATGCTTAAAAGTTAAATACAAAAAAGTTATGCGTTAAAAAAACCGTTGACCTACCCAAAACGGACGCCTATGATCGGTACTAGAAACTCGCAATTGATGGAATCGATTCATCTCTGAAGGCTAAACAAGCGTACCAGTTTTTGTTTTTCTAAGTAGAAGCGTTCTGGAGGTATTTAAACAAAACTATTTTCAAGGCGCCATCTTCAAAGAGCTCTAGTTCCTTTAGAAAGCATTTTAGACTAGGTGAATTGGGTTAAATTGTCTTAAAATTATCTGAGGAATCTCCGGTCTTCGTTTGTCAGGAGAGTTTCTGGACACCCTGTATAGAATTTATATAAACTCTGGGCAAAATCAATAGACAGTGGTTTGAAGTTATACTGTCTATAGTCTGTTTAGAAATGAAAGAGAGTAATAAAAGCTTCTTATGTATGCAAATCGTAAATCGTGGTGCGTATATTCTATATTTTTATATTATGTATTATTGGTATAGATGAGGCGTACTTTTAAAAAAACTTTGTGTGATCGAACCATACTAAATTGTAGCAGCTAGCTAAAATTTAATCCCTGACAATGCGTCTTTGTCTGAGCCGCTTCAATTTCTCGGTCCATTTCTCTTATAAGTAAATATAAAAACAACATTTTAAAACATGAGGCAACTTTAAGCATTATAATCGGGTTAAGAGGGTTTTTAGTAATTCAAATAAAATTATTCAATATTATTATCAAAATATTTATTTAAATTTAATGAATAGACTTTTATTCCACACAAAAATATATGTATTTTGAAAATTGAAATTATGGTGAGTAAATCTAGTGTTGTATAAATGTAGAATAAAGAAAATAAAAAAGTAGGTATATTAAAATTCATCCTCTGAATATTCTAATGAATTATCTTCGTCTCATAGATTGCTAACGATCCACAGTAATGTCAATTAAATTATCGAGTTCCCATATTTTCTCCTCTTCTTTTTGTACATGATGTATACATCTTTGCCAGTTATCTGCAGTTACTCGTTCCAAGGAATTTTTTAACAAAATTTTCACGTCACTAAATTTAAATGTCGTATTATTTCGCGCTACATCTCCTTTTACCAGCGCCCAGACTACTTCGATTGGGTTAAGTTCATAGGTGGTAACCGTAGTACCGTTATTTGGCGATTTGTTGCCATTTCATCGATAACATATTTTTTATGATCTTTATTAAGATTGACAAGTGTCAAAAGTTCCTTTTTCACCATATTTGTTTCAAAATAAATGTTTTTTTCGGATAACCATTGAATTATATCGGCTTTCCTCCAAGCAGTCGTAGGCGTCCGCTCAGTCTGCCGTGAATGGTAACTGGCATTATCCATGATAATTACAGACCGGAGGAATAAAATCCAACATCTGTGTAAAATACTCTTCGAAAACATCTGCTGTTCATGTCTTCGTGATAGTCACCTGTATTTTTAGATTTAAATAAAAGTAAAACGCCATCTACAAAACCACTGGCGCCCTTTACCTGAAGGTGCCTTGAACCCTGTTGAAAGTCCATCAAAAATGCTTGTCGAAATCTTTTTACATTTTTATCTTGCCATTCATTTATTACAGTATATCCCTCGTTGACCCAAGTTTCGTCTAGATAATAAATATTCCTCCCTTCGTCACGTTAGTTTATTTACATTATTATTCAATTATATTAATCAATTCGATGAATTTGCTATGTATGTGTGTGTTTTTGTGTGTCCTAGTAATAGAAGTTTCAAAAATCTCTTTTCTAAATCCACAGAGTATAATAATTACAAATTTATTGGTTTAGTAATTATTTTTAAAAACTTATTTTTTTAAAACTAATTGGCGCCCCAACTACGCAATTATAAATCTATTATGACCCATGGCCCTAATGCTCCAGTACTAACTAAAGCTAGCCTAGCCCATTTACGATATCATAATAAAATATATATGTATATATATGTGGTACAACGATAAATATAAAATCTGCGCTGTCGCCATATCAAAATTTCGATATAATTAAAAAATTGCTTTTAAGTCTTTTTCTGTCACATTTTTTCAAAAAAAGTGGTTACTATACATGATACTTGCTACAGATTATGCGTGAATTTGCGATTCGTCATGCGCGATGCGTGATTTGTAAGGAATTCGTGTATAGGGTGTAGGGATTTTATGAACGGATTTTTAACGAATAATACCCTACACACTATTCCCACATATCACGAATCGCGCGTAACGAATCGCGAATACACTTATAGTCTGTAGCAAGTCTTAGACGTCAATTTTTTTTTCAGTTACTGTAACTTTAACAATTTTGTTCTTGTTTTCCATTGGACGTTTATGATATGTTTTTAACAAATATATATTTTATAGAAAAGTAGGTACACGCTTTTGCAATAATAATGACACACCCACAAAACAGTTTTTGAACTTCTGGAAGTTCTAAGTAAAAATTTCATTAAATCTCTATTGGTAAATGAAACAACTAAGAATTAATGTTAAAAGTAGATTTCAGTACAAATACGTCAGCAGATTAAAAGAAACACGAAATTCATTTTAAAAAGTGCCACAATTGTACATATATGAATAAAAGTTGTCGTATAAGTTTTTAACTAAAATTAAACAAATCATGTTGGAGAATAGTATTAAAATAATATTAGAAAATAAAAAAATATTATAGACTATACTAGGATTTGACGTTACAAACAGTAACGAATTTCTGAATAAAAGAGATAATATTACGTACCTAGCAGATACAACAAAATTCAATAAAAAACTATGCACAAAAGAAAAAAAATATCAATAACTTTAAACTGAAGTAGAAAGAATTTTGGAACTCAGACAACTGTACTATAAATTATTTCATTAGGCATTATTTCACAATCTTTCAGAATACATACTTTGGCACACACATATTATCTTTTTTAATTTAAAAAAAAACTATTGCACTTGCCTTCAGCCGGTTCCCGAAGGAAGGTATACCAAAAGAATTTGTTGGAAAAAGAAAAATAATGATGATGATAACTAGAATTTACAATTAAGTTAAGGCATCTTAAACTAACTTGTGAGTATTAAGAAATTACTTGTACCTTCTAATGTTTGGAAAAAAATTTGACATACCAAAAAATCCTGAATCATATTTGTCAATTTCTGGTATAGTTCCTGAACAAGTAGGCATTTCTGGATGATCGTAATCCCACCTTCTATTTGGTGATGCCATGTTTACTTTATTAAATAAATTTTCTTTGAATTCATGGACATTCATTGAATTCGGGAAGAAACCAGACAGACCTATAAAAATAGTTAAAAGTTAATCAACAACAGAACTGACGGAGGAATTTCATGTACCTACCTGATACAACAATTTCTTCTCCTGGCGAAATATCTGCCAATATTTTCCCACCTTTTAAATGATAATTTAAAATATCTTTCTCCCTGCCATTAGCATCAGCATCATCTTGTTGAGCGTGCATTTTTGAGTCTAGGAAACAGTTTTCAGTTCTTGTAAATACTTGTAATTTTATAAAATATTAATGATTTAAAGGAATTAATATAATTAACTCTATGCGGATATCTGTTTTAGCAACAAATTACTTTTTAACTTTTTTTATTTCCGAAACTGAAATCGAAACCGGTACTATATCCAAAATCTTCTTTCAGAAACCAATATACCTGTTAAGTACTTACCAAAAAATATAACAACACGGTTTGTTTTGAGACAAAAAGCAAGTAATTCTGTCTTAAATTGATAGAAACGTGTTCTATTTATAATTTATTATTGGATTAATATGACCAAAAATGCCAAATGTGAACGTGACCGAGGAGGGGCTAACAATTTCCATAGAATTTATGAATAGTCAACTGGGCATTGAACTTGTATTAATTTTTACAAGGATACCTATTTTTTAAATTGATAATTTATTTGAATTACCTGCAAACAAAACTAGTAGATACCATAAATATGCCTAAAGATATTGTGTTGATATGATTTATTTGTAGCACAAAATTATCTTTGCAAATATGGCAAAAATTTAAGGCAAATTTTAAATTAAATGATATTTAAATTATACTTTCAACAATACTTTTAGGGTAGACAATGCGGTGAGAAGCCTAATACAGGGCGTTTCTTAAGTAGAGATCAAAAATCTAGGGGCTTATTCTGTGGTCAAAAATAAGAGTTTTTTGTTATATATGTTGTTTATACAGAGTGTCTCATAATTAGCTGCCAACTCTGAACAGGCCGATTCTATGATCAAAACTAAGTAAAAAAGTTCATATGAACATGGGTCCGGAAATGCTTTCTAAGGGCACAGGGACCCATTGAAAAGAGAGGAATGGAAATCATTTTTTTGCAATATCTCTCAATCGCGTTGTGATAAATACATGAATTTTGATATACACAGCTAAATTTTGATGAGCAATTTGATGACTAATCCATTTATTTCCACAAGGTCCATTGCGGTGGGTACGGGGGGCCCTTGGTATTTTGCGTGTGTAACTTTTTAACAAATTGGATCCATTTTCCCGAACTGTTTTACGTTAAAAAGGTACTCTTGTTTCAAATTGTTATCTTCAACGGTCTCTGAGAAAATCGCTCTTGAATTAATCCTTTGGTCAATTTCATAGTAATTTAAACAAATAATAATAAAAATTTAATACGAAATCAGTAATACACATGATTGATGCAGAACAATTATGATATGAAGATTTGTTTATGGCTTTTGCGATGGTAATGCTGCGCGGCAGAATGCGAGTACGGCAGAAGGTTTCCAAACAAAAGGCTGACATCAAGGAGGACATTCCTCACTGTATTCCGCAATTTAGCTGCAACCGTCATTTTTCGAAGGGATCATAAGATGTAAACTTAATTTTGATAACAGACAACAAGCTATTTTAAATACTGTTCAAAAAACCCTCCGTATTGGGAAATCCGTGATAATTTGGTGTCAGAAGTGGGATTTAACTGGAAGTTTGAAAAACTTTCGGGAACCCTGTGCGTAAGTGGGACTTAAGTGGAAGTTTGAAGAACTTTCTAGAACCCTGTGCGTGGGTGGAATAAAGACCCAAGTATGACATATCACCGGACTCGTCTTGACGTAAGGAAGTGAACGGTGGTATGCGCGAAGGACAATCTCGAACATTCTAGAACTTTATCCGGCAGTGAGACAAAGACCCAAGTGTGGCATATCACCGCACTCGTCGTGACTTAAGAAAGTGAACGGTGGTATTCGCGAAGGACAATCTCGAACATTCTAAAACTTTATACGGAAGTGAGACAAAGACCCAAATGTGACATATCATCGCACTCGTCGTGACTTTAAGGAAGTGAACGGTGGTATTCGCGAAGGACAATCTCGAACATTCTAGAACTTTGTACGGGATTGAGACAAAGACCCAAGTGTGACATATCATCGCACTCGTCGTGACTTAAGGAAGTGAACGGTGGTATTCGCGAAGGACAATCTCGAACATTCTAGAACTTTATCCGGCAGTGAGACAAAGACCCAAGTGTGGCATATCACCGCATTCGTCGTGACTTAAGAAAGTGAACGGTGGTATTCGCGAAGGACAATCTCGAACATTCTAAAACTTTATACGGAAGTGAGACAAAGACCCAAATGTGACATATCATCGCACTCGTCGTGACTTTCAGGAAGTGAACGGTGGTATTCGCGAAGGACAATCTCGAACATTCTAGAACTTTGTACGGGATTGAGACAAAGACCCAAGTGTGACATATCATCGCACTCGTCGTGACTTAAGGAAGTGAACGGTGGTATTCGCGAAGGACAATCTCGAACATTCTAAAACTTTATCCCGCAGTGAGACAAAGACCCAAGTGTTGCGTATCACTGCACTCGTCGTGACTTAAGGAAGTGAACGGTGGTATTCGCGAAGGTCAATCTCGAACATTCTAGAACTTTATCCCACAGTGAGACAAAGACCCAAGTGTTGCGTATCACTGCACTCGTCGTGACTTAAGGAAGTGAACGGTGGTATTCGCAAAGGACAATCTCGAACATTCTAGAACTTTATACGGGAGTTAAACAAAAACCCAAATGTGACATATCACCGCACTAGTCGTGACTCAAGGAAGTGAACGGTGGTATTTGCAAAGAACATTCTCGAACATTCAAGAACTTTATACCGAAGTGAGACAAAGACCCAAGTGTGGCATATCACTGCACTCGTTTCGTTGTAAGGAAGTCAACGGTAACATTTACAAACACATTCCTGGACATTCTATAACATTTCAAAGAAAATAGAGTGAATCCATGTAACTAGAAGTCAAGTCAACATGGATGCACAACTGGCAAAACCATTAGAAATGATGCAAACGACGCAAGAACAGGGGCGTATGATGCAAGAAAAGTTGGAAGAACAAGGGCATAAAATAGAAAACCAGAGGAAGACGATGCAAGAGAAATTAGAAAAACAGGGCAAACAATGCAAAATAAATTAGAAGAACAGGGACAAACAATGCAAAATAAATTAGAAGAACAGGGACAAACAATGCAAAAGAAATTTGAGGAACATGGGCATAAAATGGAAGAGCAGTCCCAAACCATGCATGAGAAATTAGAAAAGAAATTAGAAGAACAAGGGTGTAAAATGAAAGATCAAATACAGACAATACAACAGGAAATGAGATATCAGACGAAAGAAATGCAGACAAAGTTAGAAAAATTGGAGAACACACTAGAAGAAAAACTAGAGGAGCAGTCACATAAAGTGGAAAAACAAGTAGAAAAGAAACTGGTAGAACAAAGAAAAGAACTGTTAGCACAAAAAAAGGAGATAGACAAAGAGATAAACTTGGTTAGAGAAACCTGAGAAGAGCTTCGACATAAGCTGGACAAAATAAGAAAGGAGGGCGTAATCAAATCAGAAGGACCTGTTATCTGAACTCAGAAAACGAAGCCATCTGAATTCGACGGCAAGATCTCTTGGAACGTCTGTCTGCGTCAGTTCGAAGCAGCTGCTGCGGCAAACGAATGGTCTGATTGTGAAAAGGCTACTGCTCTGATAGTTGCTTTACGAGGGGAAGCTCTTGACGTCTTACAAGGAGTTCCTACTGGGTAGCAGAATAACTATGACCTACTGAAACAGCATATGGAAATGAGATATGGTGATAAGCACTTGCAGCAAGTGTACCAGGCACAATTAAAGAATCGTCACCAACAGAGTGCTGAGAATCTACATCATTTTGAGACCGATGTTGCCCGACTGGTTCGATTGGCTTATCCGACAGTCCCGTCCGAATTCTTAGACGAGCTCTCCATCCAAGTTTTTACTGATGGTCTAAGAGATTGTGAGACCCAGCAGGCACTGCGACTAGGTAGACCTAAAACTTTGAATGACGCCCTCTTGCATGCACTGGAATTCGAGGTATCGAAGACAACATCCCGTTCGAATGGACTCCGAGATGCCAACAAGCCTTTGAGACACTAAAAGAGGCTCTCTGCACTACCCCGATTTTGACATACTCAATACCTGGACAACCATTTATAGTGGACACGGACGCAAGCAACATTGGAATTGGCGGAGTTCTTTCCCAAGTACAAGATGGTCATGAGCGAGTAGTGGGCTACTTCAGCAAAGTTCTATCAAAAGCCGAAAAGAACTATTGTGTGACTCGGGAAGAATTGCTTGCCATCGTGAAGAGTCTAGAACACTTTCATAAATACTTGTATGGCCAAGAATTCCTCCTAAGAACGGATCACGCTTCCCTTAAATGGCTGCTACAGTTTAAAAATCCTGAAGGACAGATGGCCAGATGGCTGAAACGGCTGCAAGAATATCACTTTTTTATTTAACATCGAGCCGGAAGGAAGCATGGAAATGCAGATGCCCTTTCTAGGAGACCCTGTCCTGTCAAGTGCAAACACTATAGTAGTTTTGAAAGAAAGAGGACATCTCATCAGTTCCTTGTAAGGTGCTAGCAGCCCAACCTGAGGACAGATGGAGTTTAGCGGCGATTCGGGAAGAGCAGCAAGCTGACTGTGACATCAAGCCTTTATTAGACTGGAAAGAAGCCAACAACCGACTCTCTTGGGCTGAAGTCAGTAGTAAAAACCCAGCATTAAAGAGCTATTAGGCTCAATGGAATTCCTTGGTGTTGGAAGACGGTGTCCTGAAAAGAGCATGGGAGAACAATGTCCCGAGTCAAGGAAGTATTGCAGGAAATACATGGAGGTACTGGTGATGGACATTTCGGTATCAACAGAACTCTACAGAACGTTAGGGAGCGTTTCTACTGGTTGAGCTGTAGGTACGGATGTAGAAGATTGGTGCCGAAAATGTGATATATGTGCAGCAAGTAAGGGACCGAAGACCCGTTCCAGAGGCAACATGCGCCAGTACATCCGTAGGAGCACCGTTCGAGGGGATTGCCATTGATATCGCTGGCCCATTTCCGAAAACCCAAAGTGGGAACCGATATCTGCTAGTAGCCATGGACTACTTCCAGAAGTATGCCCCCTTCCCAATCAAGAGACCACAACCGTAGCAGAAGCGCTAGTCAACAACCTATTCTGCAGATTTGGTGTGCCCATGGAACTACATTCAGATCAGGGCAGAAATTTCGAATCAGGTGTGTTTTGAAAGGTCTGCGAGCTTATGGGAATCCGAAAAACCAGGACCACCCCACTGCATCCCCAGTCAGATGGTATGGTGAAACGCTTCAACGCCACACTAGAAACCAATCTGAGGATGTTTGTGAACGAGAACCAGACAGACTGGGACTGGGCTCATTCCACTCTTCCTGTCAGCTTACCGCTCAGCTGTCCATGAAACTACTGGGAAGACTCCCGCAAGGATCATCTTTGGAAGAGAGCTTCGCCTTCCAGCAGATTTGGTATTTGGTCGTCCTGCGGAACAGCCCACAGAGCCAGACACTTATATCCATGAGCTAGAACGAAGACCTAAAATTACCTAAACTACAGAACCGTTGGGAGGTCCCTTAAAAGAATCAATGACGTCGTCTACCGGATACAGAGGACTCCCAGGAGTAAGATGATGGTCGTCCATCTGGAGCGTCTGTCCCCGAATAGAGGTGTATCCGATCGGGACGATCGGTGCTAAGGAGGGGGCAGTGTCACGGAATTTGCCCCACTCACAGCCAAATCCACAACTGTGGTACCGCGAAATGCTAAGATGGTCCCGATCGCCTCTACACGATTCTGTTAAACAAACACAATGCCGTGGATCGAGACGGGACTGGAAAAATGGGGAATCGACGAGAAGCATTCGAGTCGTTCGGGTAGATAAATCTAGAGATACTAGAATATACCTGGAATATTCGTTGGGTCTATAAAAGAAGAATGAACGGCCAAGTTAGTCTAGTCTTGTATTAAGTCAGTCTTGTATTACAGTCTGAATTGAAGTGTTTAGTTGGAGAGATCAAAGTGAATTAGATAGCGATTAAAAGTGAAATATTGTTTAGTTGAGTTGTAATTAGTAATCAGTAGTGTACCAAGTAGTTAATAAAGTAATGTGATTAATTAACGGATTGGTTTTCTGGCAGTAAGTAAAAATCGGATTGGGAAATCCGTGACAATATCAACTAACTCTTGTCTTGTAAACTCTTCCATTTTTTTCGCTTAGAACTATTAAATTGGCAATCGGGTTGACAATACTTTGACATAAGACCTTTTGACATATCTTTTAAAATTATTTGAGTTATGGGGTTATGTGGTTTAAGAGCTTGAGTTTTCAGATTACTACTTTATTCGTAGTGTGTTTATTAATAACTTGAATTATGGGTTTTTTGAGGTTGTGGCAAAATCCTGATATGATGGGGTTAAATAGACCCCGGATTCGGATTCAGCGACTCCGTTTTGAAACAAAACAAAGTTTTCTGTCATTGAAATATATGTACATCTGAAATCTGGAATTGTGAGGAGGGTAACTTAAGAGGATACAGCACTTCCCATTGGGCCTCTTGTACTTCCGCCCATTAGAAGATCAGTCCACCTGCGCCGCTACCCAGTCTAATAAAGAGAAGAAGGTGGTGACGTTGCTCAGGGAGATCTCTCTAATGTAGGCCATAGAAGGCCATCGTTCTTTCAACACGGATTCTCTTATTGACGAAATGGCAGTGCACTCAGAGAGTGCATGAAGTACCTGCTGCTTCCTCTTCCTGTTCGCGACCTCTACAAAGAGGTGTTTCATACTTCCTCATATAATGAAAGTGCTTCTTTAAGCAACAGTGTCCAACGAAGATTGGTTCTAGACATGACCATGTACTTTTTCACTATATCTTTGCAGGGGTACTCTAGGAACTAATAGCAAATTGTCAACTATTTGTTTCATCCCACCGTTGAATGTTCATCTCGATGCGTGTATTAAAAATGTGTTTTAATTGAGGGATGCGGGAAAGGAAAATATATAATTTTTTAATTCTTATTGTAAAGTTTTTAAATGAAGTTTTATTAGGTTATACATTTTCAAAAATCGTAAATTGAAAAAAAAACTCAATTTCCTAATGTAGTAATATTGTGGAAAAAACTATTTGAAAGGAAACATTTTACTGTTTTCCTATAAACAAAAATTTAAATCAACAATGCCTTTATCTTGTAAAATAATTAATAAAAATGTTTTCCCTCTTTTCCACTCTAATCGTGGACATAATTTATTTGTATATCTATACAAATAGCAAGCGTTAGTCTTTATGTAATGAAGTATTAATTTAACATATTGGGTATATTTCAACAACAGCAAAAATTAATTCCGAACCGTCCAGAACTATTCAGTCAGTTCAGTTGTTAATGTATTTTCAGCGAATGTGACGTAAGACAGAGTTGGTCAAACATTTTTAGCAGTTTATTATGGATGATAAATCGAAACAGAGGAAAAGAAGGTTAGCATATCATTGACTTCCATTGTTTTGTTGGGTATGAATATATGCATCAAATTTATTATTACTTTTTTAAACAACGAATTTCTTGTAAGTAATTCCGTCGTACAATAACGCAGGGATCATTTGAATAAAATATGTAACACTAGGAAAAAGATAAAAACATTTCAGGAAAGTTGGAATTGTAAATAATAAGAGTTCTACTAATTCAGAATATTGAGAGACTTCTATAATGATATTTAATATTTGACATATTTTACTATAAAGTATAGAACTTGCTTTATATTGTTTAAATAATTAGGTAAACGCTGAATTGCATTAAATGAAAATCCATCAAATTTTAAAATATCCAAAAAAAATATAATATATAATTAAGAGTAAAAAATGCTTTTGGAAAATCAAATAAAATTAAAAAAACTTTTACACAGCAAGAAATGGACTTTACACGTTTCTATTCAGCAAGTAGTGAATTAATGTGGTGTAAAATTTACCAATTCGAGTTTTAAAAACACTCCAACTATAACCACAGTTGAAATAAAGTAAACAGTTAGATCACTTCTTTTATGTGATCAAATCCGACACCGTTTTTTACCTGAAATTGTGTTACAAATTTTGTTAACATTTCTTTACTTATAAAATTCTGTACAATTTTTAATTTCTTCTTTTTTACAATATATAGAGCGGCAAAAGTATTATAGGGTGTCTCGGATATTACTGGCATCCTTGGAAGGAGTGATTGTACAGTCAAATTAAATGAGATTTACCCATATGAGTAACTAAATAAGAGACGTCGTTTCTCTGTCTTTCATGGGAAGCACGACTTGCTCCAGATATACCTGGAGCCATCTTACGTTCACTTGGAGAAAAAATAACAACTTACGTTGTCTGTTTCGAGAAAAATATAACTTAAAACTATACAATAGATGTCGCTGTATAATAACCATTATAACGCAGCAGTTGGCGGTAAATTTGAATATATCAAAATATATAGAATGCAATGTATATATGAAAATTCATAATCATCGATTACAAAGTTTCGCAAAATATAAAAGTTCAAATATAAAAATTGATCTGATTTTTTATAAAATTATGTAGTTAATGATTTATGAATTTTATTTCATATAAATTACTTACACATTATACAGGGTGTTTGTAAATAAGTGTGAAATGTTTTAGGGGGTGGTTGCCGAAGTTATTTTGTGAAAAAGTATATATAAATGTAGGTCTAAATATGCTTTGTTTCCGAGATGCAGTGTTTTAATTTTTATTTTTGATTTATTTTATTAATTATTTCAAAGATATTTTAAGATATTGACTCGAAATTTGAAGCATGCTTCGGAAGGATAAATGTGCATTTTTTGGGGTGATCCGAATATTTCTACTTGCACCAGTGACGTTCGTGCGAGAATGCCATAAACTTTTTTAATAAGAAAAATGGTACGCCACTAATTTTTTCCCGTTTTGATATTTTTTTAGAAATGCGCCATCAATTCTGAATGAAATTGGTCTCTTCAAATTTTTTCGGAGTATACACCGGACGGAGTAGAAAAACAATAAATAAATAAATTCGCAACTGCCAAATCTTTACTTTGACGTTTCTGTCACTTAAGTATGCCTCACGTTCGACTGCTCAATATAAACTAAACTAAATGAATTGGTGGTGAAACCGATCTGTTTATATATATTTTTAGAGTTCTCGAAGTTACTGCGATCTTGAGAACGTGTCGAGGAACAAATTGAATATAGCCTGGAATGTTCTGAAATGAAGGTATTACAAAAATTTTAACGCAAGGAGGAACGTAAATAACAAACTAAATAGGTAGGTAAGCTTCCGGTAACATTGCCCCCCTCTTAGATCTGATCATCCGATCAGGTTACTCCATTGCAGAACCTTTATTTAACGAACAAGTGATATAATGTCGACACCATTCTTCCACATCGGAATGAATTCCAAACCAATAAAAACGTTCTCTGACTTTATTCAAAGTCTTATTTCTTCATTAATGTACGCCACGTTTACCGCTTGAATAGCTTCAAGAACTTTTAACACTTTTTCTGGATAATACAGTTTGATAAATCCTTTGCTTTGTCATTAGAAGTTTCCAGTACTCTTTTTTATATGTCATTCTATGTTACTAAGGAATCCCATAGAGTCCAGTAATTTTTCAAAGACGAAGATTTGTTAGAAATGTCACTCCAGTTAGGTATATCTTTCACTGGTATATACTCCGAAGTCTGAATTCATTATCCCATCCGTTCGGCCTCTGCAACTCTTCTTTGACATAAAAAAATATTTTTTTCTCTCGTTTCATTCAGTTCAGTTGTTAAAGTTACTGTGCTGTTTTGTAATTTGCTCTCTATTTTCATCAGCTATTTCCAACTTGTTATTATCGATATTTAATTTCTGCAGCAACTGATGTATGTTTTAATTTTTTCGACAGTTTCTCTTATTTATTTTGGTTGTTAGATCAATTACTGATTTTTTCTCTTTTTCCAGATCCTGTCTCAATTTCAATAATTGATTCTTCTGTGCCTCAATATTTGAACTCACTTCTGTCCGGACACTTTTGCTGCTTTTTCTCCAGTTGTCAGGCTCTTTCTGATTTCTATTGAATATATTTCTAGGGCATTGATTCCTGAGATGTTCCTTTGCTCCACAATTCCATCACAAGATGGGTCTCCGTCTCTTATACATGATGAAATCAGTACGGTCTCGTCCTTTATAAAAGTTATCCAATAAATAATGCAGACTCTTCACAAACTTCTATATTCCTTGTTCACTTTTAGATACTTGTCGAACGGCTTTGATTTCCAGTGCCTTCGGATATATTTTTGTGTCTGGCTAACCTTAATGCTTGACTAATTTCGGAATCTCGCAGGCCATCGAGAAAGTTGCTTATTGCAAATCGTTCTTGGACTCTACCGATGCTGTGGGGTAGTTTAGCTTCACCATATGTACTGTATCTGCCTCAAATTGCTGCAGATTTTCTTTAAAGCGTTGTCTCCGGCCTCACCATATCTAATTCCTAAAACACTTTTCAATGTTTGATAGTCATTTTGTTTATCCTCAGCTAGTGTTCTTAATATATCCATAGCTTCACTCCGTAGAGCAACTACATATAAGTGATGTCTTCTTCTGAAGACCAAGGCAGCTGCTTGAAATTGTTTGAGATAAGTGCTCCATAATACCTTTCCATCAAATGTAGGTGGCTTAATGCTTGACGACGGAAGAAAACTGCTCTCAGTCTTAATGGGTTACTTCGCGGACAACTGGGATTTTAGATTTGAGACTATTTTGAAAATTAATCATATTTTTTTCTTGTGCTTCACTTCTTAATTGATTAATTTCCTCTTCAATAGTTTCCTGAAATTTAACTAATTTAACTTTAATTGCCTCTTCTAACTTCTTATTGTTTTCTTGTAAACTGGTTTTCATTTCGTTTCATAACTCTTCTTGATTATTTTTCATTTCTCCTAAACTATTCTTCACTTTCTCTTGACTATTTTTCATTTCATTTTTCAAATTTTCCATAACATCTTTCATCATTTCGTCTTAATTCCATTCTTTCATTCTGACTGTTCTTCATCTCTTTCTTTAAGTCACACTTCATTTCGTCCTGACTGGTTTTCATTTCTGTCTTTTAAGTCTTTCTTCATACTTTCTTGGGTCTTCTTCATCTTCTTGGTTTCTATTCATATCTTTCAGCATCTTTATTAACTGTTTGAATGTTTCCTCTATCTCGGTAGACTAATTAACAAACTAGAAAGGTAGATGAGGTTCCGTTACAATATTAAAAAGCAGTTTAACCACATTATCATCAGTTTCTAAGTAAGTGAATTATGCCATAGAATTTTAAAAAATCTATAATTTTTAAATTTCGAAATATTGTGTGATTAAGTTAATGCTATTTATAACAAAATGTATGAACATTTAAAAAATATATACTTAGAGAAGATTAACATTCATTAAAAACATTATGTTTTCTTAATTCACAAATTCTGAAAAAATAAAGATGAATTAAATAAGCCCTTGCGCCAAACGGATCCAGACAAGGGTTATTTTTGAAACTAAGTTTGCCTAATCAAAAATTCTCACACTGAAAAGGCAGATAAGTAAAAAATAACAAGAATCACGTCACTATCGTGACGTCTGTATTTTTGACGTTTCGAAAAACTCTGTTTTCGTTCTCAAAATAGCAAATGTAGTAAAAGTTTTAATTATTAAAAGTTTTTACTTATTTGCTGTGTGTGTGTGTGATTTTTTGGTTAGGCAAACTTAGTTTCAAAAATAACCCTTGACTGATCCGTTTGCCGCAAGGGTTTATTTAATTAATCTTTATTTTTTCAAAAGTGTGGCGAAAACCCAATCAAACTAAAGAAAAACTAAAATTATGCCACAAATAAATAGCTTCAGAGAACATATTTTTGTACACGTATTTTTATCTTTCTCGTTTTTCGTTTCGTTTGCTGAAGAAAAGTTTATATATCTATTTTCAGTAACAGATACGTAAATATAATACTGTATTATTAGCAAAATTATAACGTATACAATATGACATTAAATGGATCAAGTAAATTTTCAACCGAAATGGGTCGTCTAAATTATAATCATCATTTTTATCTCTTTATATCCTTGACCCTTAACCGACTAAATCAAATTTAAGGAATAAAAATCAGCGAAGTTCTCGCAGAGTATTGTAAAGTGCTCATTATGATAGTTAGAATAATTGTATTAATTACACTTTTATGTGTAATAGTTCATGTTTCAGAATGTAAAAGAAAAAATTATAACTCGGATGAATTGATAGACTGTAAGTAGCCACTTTTTGTATTGATTTAACAAGCAGATAATTTAGCATCTGCGTCGGATATAGATAACAGTTTACATAAATAACACAGGGTGTGCGGAAAATCCGCGCAGAAAATTTATGTGGTGATGCTACTCGAAATAATGTGTTAAATTCATGTAACATTTTCTCGAAAACTTAATATTAATCGAGCTACGTAATCTCAGTAATTTTTTTAATTTGATTTTTGGGTACTTACAGCTTTTTTAATAGCGAATCATTTTTTTTTTTTCAATTTGTGCACACTTGGTTACTTTTATAGAGATGCAGTTTCAGATCAAATATTTTTAAAATTGCAGCGCCCTACAGGGTAAAAAGGGCATGTGTTAGGTGTAGGATTGATCAGAATTTTTATGTCTTTAATTTTATTGAAATTTGGAGAACATTTTCTTAAAGACTAATATTTTTTCCAAATATTTGACACTGTTGTTTGAAGTAGAAAATAATCGACATTTAAATTTTGTGGACATACTGGTAAATCTCATTTCTTTTACTATGTAAGCGAAGTGTACTTTGAAAACAATAGCTTTTATAGTATTGCTTTGACGGTAATTTTAAACCTTATCCTTCGTTCATATACGGAAAGAAAGCTATACCTACTAATATCAAGATGAATAGTTATTCCAACGCTAGTTTAGTTTCACTATGCCTCAAGTATACTGTACTGTATTCAAAGATTAACTGATTAATGTTAATATTATTAATTAATAACCAATTAATTACGTATTAATGAGATTATATATTCTTCATTTAAGAATAAAAACTACTTGAAATCGAAAAAACTACAATACTTAAAATGAGATAAAGTTATGTTTGTTTAAAGAATTGTTTTGTTTCATTTAGATAATAGGAATTACTTGAGTCAACAATTGTTATTCTCCAAACAAAGTTTTTTTTTATTTGAATTTTTAAGTGATTTAAACTAAATAATAACATGGCATTAAGAAAAAAAAAACTGGAGCACCTACCTAGGTATTAGACATCATAAATAAACGGTTGTACTGACTATTTTAGAATCTCATATTTTTTCTTGCTCAGTTGAGCCAATAACAATTTAAAATGTTAATATCAAATGTAATCGGATAATAATAATCAAATAATTCTATTAAAAATTGTAAGTAACGCGGTCCATTTCGGTAGAAAATACGGTCCAATTAAACGATCCCCGTGCACCTCTGCCCATACGTTGACAACAAATCACCTCTAAAAGCTAAACCGACCAGTAACTTGTGGATTTCGTACGACCAAATGTGGCTGTTATGACTGCAAAGAAATTAGCTTAGTTACAGTTTAAAAAATATTTAACATTGAAATTACAAAACTCCAACGTATCTAATAATAAACCGAGTAATAAACCATTTAGGTACATTGTACATTACATAAAAAAACCTATACCAAATGGGTAAATTATTAAGAACAGCTGAAAAGTGTTTCGTGTTTAAATACTAAGTAATAAAAAAACCCTCGTGTTGTCAACAAAAAACTGTCCAAGACCGAAACGGCACGCCTCTGATCTGATGCTCATAAAAGTTATCGAGAGTAAATCTTGACCTACCTGTTATTTAATGACAAGGAGTAAAAGTAACTTTTTATCGAGATACATGAATAAATTTTCCTTAAATATTGATTTATTTGTTAATAAAAACAAATGTAGATAATAAATGTTTTCGAATGTTAGGTTATTACAATTTAATCATTTCGATATTACTTTTTCAGTACGTTTTACAATTGAATGTGAATTTTTAGTATTACTCGTAAGCACAATTAATTATTCAGTTTGTTGTTACGTACATCTAGCCTAAAAATTTATTGTTTTTTAAGTAGTATGGTACTAACCCGTTTAAAATGCTAGTTCGAGTAAAGCTGCACTCATCCGTCCCTAGCACTTTGTTAATAAAACTAGGGTCAGCTGTAATTTGATTTTGAAGCCAATTGCAAAATTTAAGACGGTTGATGAAATCAGCAGGTTCTGAAGCTTGAACTTTCTGAAAATGATACGGGTTCAGTGAGATTTCTCGTAATATTCTGCAGACCTTGCTTCGAGATATCTCCAATCGCCTTAAAATGGTTCTTGTAGAAACAGCTTTTATCACATTTAACTCATTTTACCGATATCCCGCAAGTTCCCGACGCGATTTCACAGAACCCGTATCGCGAAAGCGTTGAAGCACTTGCACAAAAGTTTGCGCACTTGGAAAATGTTGTCTCGGATATTTCGCAGCAGCGGCATTCGCATTTCTTAAACATTTTTCTTATGAAGCTACCATTTCCGCATGTTCGAAATTTGTAAAATTGGGTATTCCAAATGTGTGGTGTGATCTCCAAATTTGGGGGGAAAGAAATGCGGAAAGTGCGACTAAATTGTGGTAAATTTGAATAACACGCTGAAGTGTTAGACGATATTATGTATTTTATTTATTTATTTTCTTTTATGACAATATTAATTATTGTATAGGAATAGTCATGTTAATTTAGGTCTAGTAATTAAAAACTAAAATATTCATCTAAAGAATAAAAACATTTTTCTTTCTTTTCTTTTTTGTTTAACCTATTTTTAAATAACGCTTTCGTAGTATTCTGACTTACATTTTGCGGTAACATACTAAAAATATTTTAGGCCCTATAAATTTAGTTGAGTTACCGGTTATTTTTAACCTAGGCTCATATATCTTATTCTTTTGTCTTATTATAATGGCTATTTAAAACAAAGTAATTTCTATTCTTAAAAATATAGACACTAATTTCAAAAATATATATACAGGGTAAAGTTAAAATTTCAAATTACTTAAAAATAGGATTAGAAGACTGCCTACTTGATATACTGACAATACACCTTAAAATTCTTTTTTGTGCTATAAAAACGTTAGAACTTATTGTGGAATTACCCCAAAAACAGACACCATTCCTTAAACCTGTCCTTTACTTAGAAATGGTTTAATATTTCGAAATAAATATGTTGTGAAATTTTGGATATCAATGCTTCACAATGGTATTTCCAGTTTAAACATTCATCAAAGCGCATTCCGAAAAACTTAACAGTTTCTCGCATTTAAATTTAGTATTACTACTAGATTGATATCCAAATTGTCACATTTTGTTTGTCTATTGTGAAATCGTATTATCTGAGTTCTAGTAGGATTCATATAGAAATTTTGTTGAATGAAATAATTATATAACAAGGTTAGGATATACTTGCAGTTGGGTTGGATTAATTCTCAGATGTGCTAGAAACAATAACAGAGACATCATACGCATACATAGTGAAATGTGCAGAAGATGTTATGTGCTCAATATCATTTATATATAAAAGAAATAGAATGAGTCCCAAAACAGACCTTTGAGGAACCATGCTTACATCTAAACATGTTGATGTTACACATTTCACTATATGCTGCTCAGAATGCTTTAAATTCACACACTGCTTTCTATCTTCAAGAAATGGAGCTACCCAATTTAAAGATTTCTCTCTAATACCATAATGGGACAATTTAGACATCAATAACTTGTAATCGACGCAGTCGAATGCCCTGCTGAGATCACAAAATATTTCCACAGGACATTCTCCCGCATCAATATAGTCTAAAATCCTATTGAAAAAGGAGTATGTAATCCTGATGTGACATTCGATTGCCATATGGCTGAGTCATCAGAAAGTTTGTAGCGTACCAGGAGCGTCATGTTACCGATTTTTACAGGATGATTTGTTTATTTTTTTAATGGTTGAGTAAATTTTTCTTCGATTTTCTGCCTTTATTAGGCTTTCTGAATATGGGGGTGGTGGTTACAATTAATGACATTATGACTGACTCATCCTATATATTGCATTCCTTTCTATAATGGTAAATCATTTTTTATACAAAGCGGGTCACATACAACAGTCTATAAATTAAATATCTGTAAACACCTAAAATCTTACAACAAGTTGCCAAAGTAATTTATCAGCGGTACACCAGACATATGGCATATACTATTTTCGAGTTAGCTAGTTCTCACTTGTTTCAGTATATCAGTAGGAGAGACAACGGATGAGTTATCCGACAGAAGGGAACCTGAGTAGAAGTGATGTAACATGCAGATACATCTTGTAGACACATGCTGAACCTGACTATCCCATAAATTTACTACTATAATTTAAAGAAGAATAACTTATTCCATATTTAACAATATTTTATTTATATTTTAATAAAGTAGTAGTAGAAATGATAAACAGCTTACCTGAACTGTTAGTATCCACTTCAGAAATACTGATCAAACGCTGTAATATAAACACACTACATTATTATAAATTTCGCTTGCACAAAACTATTCACTTTAATCTGTATAATAGATAAATAACACACAAAATATTCAATTACTTTTAGGGTTCTTATAAGATAGACACTCTAGGTAAAAACTCCATATAGCAATAACCCTTATTTGCAAATTCAAAAATATCTTTGTGGCTGCATTGTGACTCAAATTGGACTGCTCTGTGCACAGCCTAATTCGAGTATTTGCACATGGATGAAAATTCTGACACCGTAGTAACGTATACAGTTGGCAGATTATGTGAGTCTGCCTTTTAAAACCCTTCTTCCATTTTAGTATATTTCCTTACCTTAATTCAAAATTAAAAAAATACAAAATAAGAGACACAATGCTACGCAAACGTCAGTAAAGGCAGACTTGGCAAATTATTAAGATGAAAGTCTATCCTAATCACTAATTCTCGACAATTGCTCTACCCCCCAGGTAGAATTATATTGTAGAAATTTTGTAACTCTAACAAAAAGTTTTGTTAATAAACTCATTTCTTTGTTAAAATGTTAAAGCAGTCAAAATTCAAGATCAGAATAATTCCACTCTTACATGATTTTGAATTTACGTAATGTTTTTTAGTGTATATATAATTTGTGAATTTCTAGCACTTCATAAACTGAAAGACAAACTTAAGAAGAAAGTTACAACAACTCGCCGCCCTTCAACGATACCACCCCCTCGCTGGAAGCCTCGTTCATCACAATTGAATCTAGGTATGAATAATTGTAATTAATTTTTGTTGTTCCTTCATTATGTAAATTATTTTAAGTTTCTACAAAGAGTGTTTCTTTATTAACGGGACACATCTTGATGAGAGATTCCAAAGGTTAATCAAATATGACAGGTTTTTTTAATACGATGCACAATACTCATTTCGGTCTCATTGGTAGAGAGAGCTAGTTACATCTTACTTTGCGACAAACTTGTTTTTTTTTCTAAGAAAAAATAATTGAGGGTGGGCATTTAATTAATATAAAAAACACTTTTCGAATATCAAGTATATTGTTCCGTTTCCATTTAGTTTTAATAGGTATTAGTCATTTTCATGGTCATATTATTTAATATTTTTTCTTAAATTACAATTTTCGCCTTATTAAAATACTGAAATAAGCATAGTTTTTATTTTGCTATTTTTTGTTACCAATAAGTTTGTTTTTGCGACCTGAATAGTTCGCCGCATTCGCTACATATCGCTACATATACAGTATGCGCCAAAAGTATGGAATAAATTCAATAAAAACGAAACAATTATTTTTTGGGAAAAATCCTCGAATAGGTCGGTTTTTAATTTAAAAAATACATATTTTAGCGCAAAATGCGATTTTCAAATGTCATTTGTTTTCGAGTAATGACGTCATCGATTTTTTTTTAAATGGCAACACCATATTTTTTTCCTTGTTTCTGAAAGATCGTTGAATTCTCTATCAGACAGTACTAAAATTTTGCCCTCTTACATAGGAAAGTTTTCGAGTAAATGACGATTGAATGTTAGAAAACGTAAATCAATTAAAATAAAGCAAAAACGTTAACAAGTTTAGTTTTTCGAATTCCATAGTTCTTTTATGGATCACGTAGGTGAAAATCTTTGCAAAGTATCATTGTCACACCGACTTTCTAATAAGTATTGTAAGCGACATAGAAATTATTATTCAATTTAAAGTATTAAATTTTAATTCTTATCGGATGCGGGATTATGACTAGAACTCAGCAGGAAGTTTGCGATTTATTTAATGAAAAATATCCAGATCGCCCTATCAGCCAATCAACAGTCAGTAAGGTAGAGTCTAAATTTAGAGAAACTGGCAATGTTGTAAATATTCCAAAACCTGGACGTCCAAGCATTAATGAAAATCAGAAACAGAACATTTTGATAAGTATGGTGGATAATCCTCATAATTCTTCACGATTGGTTGCATTAAACAATGTCACTAGTCAGAGCACAGTGCTACGTATCTTGAAGAAGGAAAAATATCATCCCTACAAAATTCAACTTGTGCAGGAACTCAATGAAGATGATCCCGATCGCCGCTTACACTTTTGCGAAATTCTAATGGATTTATGTCAAAGAAATAGAAATTTACACCGGCAAATAATTTTTTCAGATGAGGCCACATTTTGTCTGAATGGTACAATAAACCGTCAAACTTGCAGATATTGGAGTCGGGAAAATCCTCATTGGATGGCAGAGGCACATACCCAACATCCTCAGAAATTACATGTGTGGGCTGGAATAGTTGACGACAGAATAGTAGGGCCTTTCTTCTTTGAAGGAACCCTTACAGGACAAAAATATTTAGAGTTTCTAGGAAATGACCTTGTTCCAGCCCTTGCAGTAATTTTTCCTAACGATAATGCCCTGACATTCCTGACGATACCATATGGTTTCAGCAAGACGGTGCACCTCCGCACTACGCGCACTCTGTACGAGATTTTTTGGACAACTGTTTTCCTGGGAGGTGGAGCGGCAGACGCGGACCGATAGAATGGCCTGCAAGATCGCCAGATCTTACACCTCTTGACTAATTTTTATGGGGATACTTGAAGTCAAAAGTGTACATTAATAAACCACGTAATTTAGAAGAACTTCAAAATAGCATTCGGGACGAAATACGCAGAGTTACCCCAGAAATCAGTCATAAAGCGCAAGAAGAATTTCTTCACAGACTTGCGCATTGTCAAGAAGTTGGTGATGGCAATTCGAACATTTAATTTAAGTATAAAATTTAATCAATTGTATTTTATTTTACATACCTCAAAATTGTAACTTTTTTATGGATAAAACTTACGTTTTCGAACATTCAATCGTCATTTACTCAAAAACTTTCCTATGTAAGAGGGCAACATTTTAGTATTGTCTGATAGAGAATTAAACGATCTTTCAGAATCAAGGAAAAAAATATGGTGTTGCCATTTAAAAAAAAATCGATGACGTCATTACTCGAAAACAAATGACATTTGAAAATCGCATTTTACGCTGAAATATGTATTTTTTAAATTAAAAATCGACCTGTACGAGGATTTTTCCCAAAAAATAATTGTTTCGTTTTTATTGAATTTATTCCATACTTTTGGCGCATACTGTATACCATATACATTCGCAAATTTCCAAAGTGCAAATAATAACTCAATGAACTTTTAGATAATTAATTTTAGACTTTAGTGCAAATTTAGTGCACGAAACCAAGCTACATTTTAGTTCTCCATACTCCGAGAGGCGCCTCTCTAAATAGGAAACCAGGAACATCACGGTGAGTCGCATATTATATTTTCTCATTGATAATTTATTTTCAAATTATATTTTTTCGATTAATATTGTTTTAATAAGGCGTTTCCCGCATACAGTCCATTTTTCTCAAGTTAAAGCTACTACTAAACATATATCTATCTACATTAAATACAATTATTAGAAGTTAACAATAATAATATCTCTACACCTCATTCTAATCACGAGGATTTGCCCAGAAGTCGAAAACTTGTGCGGGAAAGGGGGCGGCATATTATTATTAAGCAGGCTGCATTTGCACCCAGGAATGACTTACGTTGGTAGGCCCTAACCACCATTCAGTGCAGGAATGAAGAAAACCTGGAAAACCCCATTAATTAGGGGGGTAGTCAAATGTCGACCGGTATCAATCTCTCACATTGACCCAAGCTAATATTCTTCCACCCTACCATACCCGTACATCGATTCAAGTACCACCAATAATAATAATGTTTATTTATTTCAAAGTTTCTATAATAGTAACAATAGTAACAATAATAGTAACAATAATAGTAATAATAATAATAATACATAAAAGTAATAACAGTAATCACAGCAATAACAGTAAGAGTGTATCCAAATTTAAAAAAAAAAAACACAATAAATAAACAACCAGTCAGCAAAGGCTGTACAGCTTGAATGCTTGGTAATTTTGAACAATTCTAAAAACTGTGCAGTGTGAAGGTAAATACAAACGTCCATAGTCCTCCTGTCAAAAAGTGAATACTCATATAGCTTAAATCTATACAGATTTGTATGCTACCTGAGAACTCAGTTCCGGCCAAAACAAATACAAGTACTTAAATTTAAATGGAGTTATGATTACATACAAAACATAGACACGGAACAGAAACACTTTTATCTCTCTTTAATTTTCAAAATGATATAAAGTTACCTTTTTCTACAAAATTAGCAATAGTTGTATAGTCGATACTGAATAGCCACTTTCTTATTTCGATTTTAAACTTTTTAAAATAACATATTGTTTTATTTCGTTTGGAAGTATATTATATAATCTGGGGCATAAATACGAAAAATGTTTCATACCTATAGTTTTCAGAGCAGGTGTAGTTTTCAGGTTTAGATTTGCTCTCGTCCTAGTAGAATAGTCATGGTCGATTAATTCGTATTCACTGTGATGTTTAAAATTGTAATGTAACATACTTTGGCAATATAATTGTCTTATATTAAAAAATTCTGACTCTTCATAGAGGGATGATGTGAGGTAGAGGGAGTTTCTGTTATAAATTATTTTAAGGAAACGTTTTTGTATTTGTTGAAGAGGTTTTAGGTCAGTTTTATTAGCAGCTCCCCACCTTATAATGCCGTATCTTAATATAGACTCAACCATACCTGCATACAGGATTTTCTTATATTTTTTTATTTTTAAAAATATTATTTATTGCATTAAACCTATATAAAGAAGATCTTAATTTCTTTACCACATTTTTTATTTGAACATCCCACTTCAAATGGACATCGACAAAAATCCCAAGGTACTTAACTGAGTTACATTTACATATTTTTAGACTTGTATTTTCGATGTTTATTTCTGAAAAGAGAGGTAATGAGTTTTTATATGAACAGAACGGTAAAAATATTTGTTCTTGATATTTATCGTAAGTAAATTGATATCAAACCAATCCTTTATGGTTTTTAAAATTCTTTTTTGCAATATCTCGAATTTTGTTCCAAGAGCTACCAGAAAAAAATACAGCAGTATCGTCGGCAAATGATATTATATCTCCTTTAATTTTTAAGGCAAGTAAATCATTGAGATACATTACAAATATAATGGGAGCCAATACCATTCCTTGTGGCAAACCACATTGAACAATTCTCGAATGACTGATTTTGTTACCTATTTTTACTTGTTGGACCATGACATAATCCTCGAATTCCGAAATTTTCAAATTTGTCAAGTGCATGTTTATGATTGATCGTGTCAAACGCCTTAGCTAGGTCGATGAATATACATTGCGAGGGATTAGCGGCGTTTATAGATTTGTATATATTTTTAGTTAAATATGCAATAGCATCATTAGTTGATAGTTTATCCCGGAAACCAAATTGGTTTTTTAATAATAAATTAAGTATTTTACTAATCTTGTTTTTACAGCCTTTTCGAAAACTGTAGATATATTAGAGTTTAGGGAAATGGGTCTATAGTTTTCTTCTAAAAATACGTCTTCTTTTTTATACAAAGGTTTCATTACCGATCTCTTAAAATTATCAGGACAAGTTCCGGTTTCAAATATTTTATTTATAAGCTGAGCAAGGAGCGGAGACACAATACCATTAACTTTTTTTAGTAGTTCTGATCTTTTGTTGTCTGGTCCGGGTGCTTTATTGATTTTTAATTCATTAATGTAGTATTCGATCTCTTGTTTATTTGCAGGGGCCAGAAAAAACGAATGATTTGTTTTAAAAATTGGGAAATTTCTATTAGGTTTTTGTATTAAATTTGCTAATTTAGGTCCTAATTCTGTATAATAATTTATTAGACAATCTAATTTCATTAATGTTCACAAATTTTGGTCTCTCGTTTACTATTTCGTTTGTTACTTTCCATAGTGTTTTACTAAAATTTGAATTTTCTTCTATTTTTGATTTAATTTATAGAACTCTTGTTGTTGTTTCTTTATTAATGCATTTATTTTATTTCTGTATTGTTTATAATCATTTTTTAATTGAATATTGTTAGGCTGATTTAATAATGTTTGATACATCTTATCTCTATTTTCAATCGATTTAACTAATCCCTGCATTATCCATGATTTTCGTTTACATTTAAAACGGATTTTAATAGTTTGTGTTGCTTGTTTAGTTGCCTCTTGTATACGACCAATTAAAAAACTGCTTACTAGGTTAACATTATTTGTTTGTAAAAACTGTGACCAATTTTGTTCACTCAAATACTTTCTTACCATTTCATAATCTATTTTTTCTATATGACTTTCACTATGTGTTTCCATCACTTTAATATCGTTGCTACGAACACAAAGTTGCATAATGGTTAGTTATATTTGAAAGAAGAACAGCTGATGTTATTGCTGGGCGAGATACATTGCTACTCTTCAAAAAATATGATCCATACAACTCTTACTATTATCTTGAACACGTGTGCATTTATTTATAAAAGTAAAAACCTGCCAGATATAGGATATTTAAATATTCATGAGAAGGCTTCTCGTAACCCAAAATGTCTACGTTTATATCACATGTTATTATAATATAGTCTGAAGTTACCTATAAAAATTCTAAAAGCAGCCAGAAAGTCTTCCACATTAAAACAAGGGGGGCGATAAATTCCTAATATAATTGCAGTTTTATTTCCTATTTCTATATAACATTGGATAAACTTAATTATTCCTAAGTCCACATTTCTTACAGACTGCTTCAAACTTCTCTTAATGTACATAATCACCCCATCGTTCTGATTAATATCTCCATGATTATAATATATATTGTAGTTTTGTAGATTAAAATCATTTACATTATCGATAATAATCATCAATAATAATATACAATGTAAAACGGTTGGGTTTATTGATTTTTGGTTGGCATAAGAATCGACGTTTATTTTTCTTGTATTGTGTTTGTTATCCAAGGAAATTGCTTATCTGTGACAAATAATCTCACCCCATCCTTTAATTCCCATAAACGAGATAACACAGGAGTCCACTGTCCTTATCGTTACAAAGACGTTTAAAAGTCTAGAAGGAAGTCCGTTACTTTTTAAAAAACTGACTATTTTGACTGATTCGTTTAAGTTTTGCTGGAGTTCTGGAATCTTCTTAGCAGCTAAAGCTTCCCTATGTAAATAATGACATCGACGATGCAATTCCCCTTATTCGTGCTGAAAGTCTAGTAACATTTCCATACATTGCCAGTGCACCGTCGATAGTAACCCCAATCTCCAAAGAAATGTTCATTAATACCTAGAGATTAAAATTACAATACCTGGATTCCAAAAAACAATACAAAAAGTTGCTGGACAGGAAAAAGAAAGAGTTCAACAATCTTATTATTGTAAAACTTTCTAATGTCAGAGACTCAAAAACTTTTTGGGAAACTATTAAAGGAGCTCGTGGTGGTAATATTGCTAGTCCTTGCCTCCCAATAGAGGCATGGGAAAATTTTTACTCTTCAGTTTATCAGACTGTTACTCCGGAAAGTGTCTATTACTTCGACGCCAGAAATCCCTATTTCGATAACACTGTTACTGTAGATGAAATATATTGTGTACTAAATAGATGTAAAAGCAACAAATCACCAGGTTCAGATCTAATTAGTTATGAGTTTATTAAATATCTACCAGATAACTGGATATTATATTTGTGTTCAATGTTTAACTCTATTTTGGATTCATTGGTATTTCCAAGAGCTTGGAGTGACGCCAATATGAAAATGCTCCATAAGAGCGGTCCTAGTAATGACCCCGCTAACTTTAAAGGAATTGCATTGATCAATTGCATTGCAAAAGTTTTTATGCACGTCATACTTAATCGAATTAATCAATGGGTTGAAAATTTTAGTATTCTTCCGGAGTATCAGTCTGGTTTTCGGAGGGGTCGTGGTTGTAATGATAATGTTTTTACTTTAACTTTGTCCATTCAGCTCCACTTAAGACTTCGGAAACGCCAAGTTTTTGCTATATTTGTAGACTTTAAACGCGCGTTTGATTCAGTTAATCACTCTTTATTATGGCAAAAGTTTTATAAAGTTGGATTGAGCTCAAAATTGGTCTTGCTGCTCAGAAATTTTTACAGTAATGCCAGTATGCGTGTAAAATCTGGAAATAATTTTTCATCTCCTTTCGATATTACTTCGGGTGTTCTTCAGGGCGAAGTATTGAGTCCACTGTTATTTGCTTTATTTCTTGCGGATATAGAAAACTTTTTTATTGAGAATAGTGCACAGGGAATTAATATTGATAATTATGATGCGCTTCTTATGCTTCTTTACGCAGATGACCTCATAATATTAGCAGACTCTGTGATTGACGTGAACAAATAATTAAGGATTTTAAAAAAATACACTACACTAAACCTGTTGACATATCTCGGAGTTACCATAACAGCTTCTGCACTCTTTCGGGAAATGGCGTCTTCTGTAGTCTCAAAAGCTAAACAAGCAATAGGCACATTGATGTCCATAATGGCTAAAACCAAAATTAATTCCTGGTCCACTAAAATTCAATTATTTGAGTCATTAGTAGTCAGTACCATAACCAATTGCGCACCAACCTGGGCTCTAAGGTATACAGCCATTCTTGAGCAAGTTCAGACTAACTTTATAAAGAGGTTGCTATTGTTACCACTAAATACTCCTGACTATGTAGTTAGGGTGGAGTGTGGAAGATTGAAAATAATATACAATGTATTCAAGTGGACACTGAACTGGCTTGAAAAAGTTTTGAAAATGTCTGATTCTCGTCTTCCTAAAATTTGTCTTACGAGGCAGCTACAACTCACTAACTCGGATATAAGGTATAATTGGGCCCTTCAGTGAAAAAAATTGTTTGTTTGTCGTTTGTTGAAGCAGAGGACATTTGGAACAACCTCTCCCTTGCACTATTGAAAAGAAATACCAAAATGCTGCTCTCAAAATTCCGGGAAAAATTGTTTGTTAGCGATCGTAACCTTCTTCAAAGGACAATTTTTATGCTACTTTATAACTTTTTTGGTGTGACCTCTACAAGTCAGTTGTACTTAACAGTGGGTTTACCCATTCAATATCTTAGGACTATCTCTCAATTACGAATGTGTAATAATATAATGATTCAATTTACATACAACGGTTCCATATACAGCATTAACCCGAACAACAAATGTACTATATGTAACAGAGATGAGTTTGAAACAATTGATCATCACCTTTTTGGCTGCCATATATATTTCTGTTTGAGAAACTGTGATTCGGTTTGCTTGCAAAATTTGCAGGTCTTAATTACATCCTTAGAGAATTTAACTAGTGATTATGTTAGGCAGATTGCTAGCTACATTTGGAATATTTTGAAGTGCTGTTCATTTATAATAAACAAATAATATGTATATATCTGTAGTTATCTACTAACTATTTTTTATTTTTTTACTCTTTTTTTTAGTTTTTAATTTTTTCATTGTTCTCTTTTTTTTTTGTAAAAAAACCTAGATATAAGATTTACAATTTTCAATGTAAAGCAGGACTCTTGCTATATGAAGAAATGTATTTTTCTTATTTTGCAATAAAGGAATTGAATTGAACTGAATTGAATTAATACCAAGAGCGGTGGTATGAAGTACGTAGCACATATGACACAGGAAATTTTTAATATGATTTGGTTTAAATGTTAACAGTTGCGCTATCTTGAATTCTTCAGTACGCACTCTTGGATAATTGGGTTTACAAGTGTGCGTATTTGCACTATTTTTGAAAAATATATATTTTATCTGTTTCGTCCGACTTCTGTAAACTTACTGGAAATAAAATACTTAGTATATATAAGTATATATGTACCTTTTAAGCAAAATGTATATTACAGTATTCAAAATTCTGCCAAGTTTTAAATAATCTGTTGGTTGCACACTCTTATGTGACTACCATATGCATCTGGCCAAACAAACAGTAATCTCTATTTAGCTATGGAACATTTACTAAGAAATCAATAATGTTCAATGTGACTCCTATAAATAGGATGGAAATAAAACATTCTCATATTTTGCTGTTACTGTAATCTGTGTCAATCACTTGTAAAATAAATATATCTACATAATATAATAATAATAATTAAATTAATCAATCCCTATACAATATACATGATTTTGTCTTGATGATTTCTTGCACAATATGAAATTATACTAAAAGTCTACGCTCTATGGTCTGTTTAGAAATGAAAGAGAGTAATAAATGCTTATTATGTATGCAAATCGTAAATAAATGTAGTGCTGGTGCTTATATTCAATATTTTTATATTATGTATTATCGGTATAGATGAGGTGTAGGTACTTTTAAAAAAACTTTGTGTGATCGAACCGTAATAAATTGTAGCAGGCAGCTAAAATTTAATCCCCGACAATCCGTCTTTATCTATGTCGCTTCAATTTCTCGGTCCATTTCTCTTATAAGTAAACAATATAAAAGCAGCATTTCAAAACTAGAGGCTACTTTAAGCATCATAACCGGGTTAAGAGGGTTTTTAGTAATTCAAATAAAATTATTCAATATTATTGTGAGATGTAACTGGTCTGCTACTTCCTGCTCGGCCTAAGCGACTCGATTTGCAGGAAGTGACCTACATTGTCGTAGGTACTTAACCGTAGACCTCTCGCCCTGGGCGATGCGCCATTAAAGCTATAAATGATATTGTATCATTTATAATAATCTTCTAATTCTGAGACAGCGCACATCTTTTCACGCGTTTAGCAGGTACGTAATCTGATAAGCTCGACATTTTACCCAAACAATATTATATCCACTGGTACAATAGTCACTAAGCACAAGTCGAATTTTACTCTACTGCACTAACACGTCTTCGTATATTCAGCTCTAAGACTGGATTGATCTGTCACAATACACTGGCTCCTGCCCTATGATGTATCCAGTAAAATATACTAATGTACCTGTTAGCATTAGTGTTACCCGATAATTACCTGAAACGAAATATTACCACGCCCATGGCTGGTTCTTATCTCGGGGTTTTATTACTCTTTCATTTACAAACAGACTATAGTAGTAATGAATTAAACATGTAAACAAATCATATATGACTTGCACTTGAAAAGAAGGGGAAAAAAGCAGATATTTGCGAAATGCTAACTTGTAATGTGTTAAACATTTGGGGTTATGCAATTTTAGTAACCTATGCGCTGGAAAAAGGAACGCATTTGACTTTTTCAATCTCTTTTTGACCTAAGGAATCCGCCATTAAGATGGGCCCCATTTCAATACCTTGTACATTCCCAGATGCTAATATAATTTTATTTATTTAAGAAATATATTAACTAAAAAATAAATTATTGGTTCTTAATGAGCCGCAAATAAAACATTAAGTAGCACTTTGGAAACTTGTTACATATAAAATCTCTCTTCCAGCTGCTTCTGTCGGCTACAACCCAGCAGGGTATGGACCACCACCACCAGTTAATTACTATAAAAGCGGGGGTGCGTCTATTCCTCAGCATTATTACACCATTAATGACACTGGTAGCACAGCGTTGGGATTCTTCTTAAAAAGCTCTTTGGCAAAGATAAAGACTCCCACCTATTACTACTATAACACCAACTATGATGCATACGGTTACCTTCCTAAGTACGACCATTATACCATCCACCACTATTATCATAACAGAAAATTAATAAAGGCAGAAGCCACCATCCACCCTAATGCAATCGTCGTTTGTATAGGAGGCAACAGCGTTTTGTGTCCAGCAAATACAACGTCTCTCTGCACCAATAACGGAGCTTTGCTGTGCGTAGCAAATATTTCATCAACTTTCTCCTGCGTGATTGACACGCACACACGCGCACAATGCATAAGAAGTAGTGTGCCATGCCAATACAACAATAATAGGGTATGTCAACCACGTCATATGAATAAAAACTCTATTCTAATACCTTGTGTTTCAACGGCTATAACTTACGGAACCGCCAGTGTCGTGCAAGGCAGCTTTGTGGTTTCCAACAAGTTAACGAGTAACAATCCACTACGAAAGCTGTGTGTAACCGTACTGGCTTTGCCAGCTGAGAGGAACAGAACTAAAGGAGAAAACCTTTTAAATGGAGCTGAAAAGGTTCTTTCGACATTTGCTGTCAGAGCTTTGGGTATTACTGGATACTAATTTATATATTTTTCATAAAAGAGGTGTTCCATAAGTGGTACATAGAGCAGCACCAGATCTCTTGCTCAAAAATAAATCGATTACAACAAACTTACCTTTTATTTTAAACAATGATAATTTCGTTTTCAATGTTTTTAAATAATTTTTTACTGCTCCCACTATGCTAAGTAGGTCATTGCCACATTATTTCTAAGCAGGTACGTGGAGTTTATGGGAAAAGTGGCAGTTGCTGTTGACAACGGAAGTCATAAATGCAAATAAAAAGTTCTGGTGACTAAACATTTTATTAATTAATAATTCATATTACTTGGTTGATTCTATTTCACTGTTCTAATGTCACGTTATTTACTTAAAAACGTAGTACCTATATTCTAATTAATCTTTTGAATGTTTATGTGTTGTATAATGGGTTCTACGTCTACTATGCATCTCCCATATATGTATTTATATTTTTGTATTTACCTTTTTCTCGAAACAAGTGTTCTCACTTATCGAGTAGATTGTTTATTTAATTTGTCTTTATTGTTATTGTGCAACAAATATTATAAATAAACATTATTATTTATTTACTTATTTATATTTATAGTAACAGCAACATTATTTACGAAATTTGGATCAACTTATTGAATTACCACATTTTTCTCAAAATGATCTGACTAGCCCATTACATTCACCTGATCACTGATGTTGTCTGACTGATCCATTGTAACAACCTGATGCGACGTACTATTGAAATCCTGTTAGCTGCTTCATTTTTGTTACACAAACGGTCAGTAACATAAACTTCTACAATCGTAACCGATTTCCACCCACCGTGTTAATATTTATTTATTTATTTTATTTAATACATCACTCAACAAAAAATCCAATTATAGGGTGAGTAAAAAAACAAATAAGAGAAAAGTGACCATTACAAAAATAGAGAAGAATTGATTACTAAACTAAAACTGTGACTAATAAGTAATAAACAAATCAGATAGAAAAAAAAAGATTAAACTTCTTTCTGGCCCTCGGCAAGAAAAACAAACGGATACTACGTGTTGCCTGATTGGGTATTTGAAAATGGATTAATGGCAAAAACTCTGGGCAATCACACATATTATATAAAATTTTATAAAGAAACATGATCGAATGCATATTTCTACGTTGTTCCAGACTACATCTATCAAGTAAAATGTCATGAGGAATACCTATCTGAGGACAAATTCCAGTAACTCTAAAAATCGGCTATTTCAGATTGAAATACTTTATAACCAGGATCCCACACAATACTAGCGTATTCGAGTTTAGATCTAACAAGAGCATTGAAAAGTGTCATGTATATCCGAAAATCCATAGGATATTCTAAAAATCTATAGAAATCCTAGATATTTATAAGCAGACTGAACGATTTTGTCAGTAGATCTTTTACAGTTTCAGAACGGTTCAGAATAACATCATTCACATTATAATCATACAGTTTCCTAGAGAAGGTCATTACAGTGCACTTGCTGGTATTTAGAGAAATATTGTTAATGTTACACCAATCACGAATACAGCTTAGGGAATGCTATAACTTAACACAATCATCAACATCCACATCACTATAAATTTTTAAATTATCTGCATACAAGAGATAATTTCAATCAAGATTCTGAACAATACCATTAATATAAATAACAAATAATAAAGGTCCTAAAATGGACCCCTGAGGAACATACGATCCAACTAGCACTGACTCAGACATGTAACCACCACACTGAACATATTAATATCTATTATTCAAGTAAGATTTGAACAATTTTAATAGTAAATCCGATAATACAAAGAATTGGAGCTTTTGAATTAATGTATTATAATATAGCTTCACGAAAGCATTCGAAAAATCAGTATATAAAACAGCAACTTGAGTATTTGTACCCAAATGTTGAGATATGTATTGAGTGAGACATATCAAATTAGACACAGTAGATCTATTTTTCATAAACCCATGCTGATAAGGGCTAATGACTCCCTGTACATGTGAATAAAGTAAATTATGAAGAGAAATTTCCACCCACCGTGTCGATATACACTTATGAAACAAAAAGGTTATGAAGTTTTAAAGATTAGTAAATCTACAGTCGGGTCAGCGTCTGAAAAAGTTTCAGATTTTCATAATTTATATAAATATTTGGATATTTGGAAAGATTATTTCAGAGTATTGAAAACAAAATTTTAACTTTGACGTATTGTATCTTTTTAAATATTAACGGATGGACTAAGGCAGGACCTTGGCAGATCATATTTCCGTTTTCTATCACGACTTGTATGTATATTAATAAGGTTTATAAAAATATGTTCCAGAATAGCTTAGTAGTATGTATTAATTATTACATAATTATTAATGAATTATTAAGAGTGATTCAGTCATAAAGTTATTAATTTTAACCACTTATTTGGAAGGCCTAATAAAGGCAGAAAATGGATAAAATATATTTTTTTGTTAGTTGACATTTTGAGAAGTAAATTAACCCTTAACTTCCTGTAACACGAGGCTCCTGGTACGTTCGAGCGTTGAAGCAGGCCGTCACCACGTTGGTTTGGCAGCTGTAAATAAATAGAGAGCGTCGGCGGTCAGTAACAGTCTGAAAATGGGGTTTAAATAATGCTTTGAAAATATCTTTTCCACTGTAAATATGAATTTCAATTCTTTATTTCTTTAAAATTAATTAATGCCACTATGACTGAATCCTTGTATAGACAATTCCAATAGTATTTGAAATATATTATTTTTGATTTATTTTGTTTTTTATTTATTTCTTCCAGTAAAACATCAAACGGTTAAATGCCAAATTACAGGATAATTAGATATAACTATTTTAAAAACAAACAGAATACAGCTAAAACACGCAAAATAAATATCGTAATCAACAATGTCACTTAAATAACTAAATGTATTCAACGATTTTCAGATTTATAAGTTTAACCGTTTTTGAGAAAAAAAAAATGAAAACCGAAATTTTTTCAATTTTTTAGAAGCCCTTATCTCGTAAGGGAGGGCTCAAATCGAAAAATTTTATGGAAAGTACCCCCCCTAAAATGACCCAAGAAACACACCCTCTAAAGTAGCGCACATCATTATGGGACACCATGTATGTTCCAGATTCTTTAAATGATAAAGGATCGTATCTGAACAGATACCAAACCAAGGAATAATATTCTAACTTCAATCGTGCTAATGAATAAAATAATACTTTCAAGGCTTACGCATTTCTAAACTTTATTTAAATAATTGAATATTTATGTTTTAAAGGTTACGTAATGTTGTAAGAGTATAAAACATGTTGCAGGAAGGAAACATCCAAAGAATGAATTGGCTAGGAAACTCACGAGACATGAATACCATTGCACAGGTCTGGAATTATCTTAGCAAAGCAATATCCCATCGCGAAAACCAGTAACCTGTGCTGCCAACATTTGTAAGAATATATTCCCAACGATAACTAAAAAATACTCAATACCTATACATTTTAGCGGCGTTTTCAAATGCTGCTATAAGACGCGTTTCGATTACATTTATTTTTTAAATTTTTCAGAAAAATATTTATTTTATTGGAATTTAAAACAACACACCGGCAGATTATGTTGTTGACTATGAACAGTGTCGCTGATGACAAATTTATTTACACTTTTTTATGCATCAAAACCACAGAACATAAAGTGATAAATCAAAAGTCACCCAACAAACAATTAAAGTTAAAATTACGTTAACTTGACCTCTGAATTGGTCAAAAACTTTTCATGACCAATTCCGTATAAGGAAAGTTTACCTATATTCGTTGGCCTTTTTCCTTATGTGGGGAAAAAACTAAAGTAATATGGAAGTTAATAATTGGTCGGCAAGAATTTTATTCCAATAAGATAATTGGACTTAAAAGAAATACGGACAAATTTTATGTTAAAATTTCAAAATATAAAAGACATTATTACCAAAATATACCCTAATTATGCCCTTTATATGACATACTTTTGCCAGAGAGAGACAACATTATATGTTTGATTTTATACATTGT
The DNA here is from genome assembly GCA_037114965.1 of Monochamus alternatus. Classification (NCBI taxonomy): domain Eukaryota; kingdom Metazoa; phylum Arthropoda; class Insecta; order Coleoptera; family Cerambycidae; genus Monochamus; species Monochamus alternatus. The sequence goes on from CM073426.1 coordinate 116,236,296, forward strand.
AATAGCGAACAGGGATAGGAAGAAAAAGAAAGACTATAAGTCAGGCTACTAAACTACAAGTATACTAGGAGTTAGTATATTTATAGATATTTAGATTTTAATATAATAAAGTATGCATTTTTGATTTCCATTCATCAAATTGTACAACCCAGGAAATTTTTTCGTATAATGTCATGACCAAACCTTCATAAAAATAACGCGCCTTATAAATATACATTTTTACTATTGCTTTTTAATAATATTTCTATACTGAAAAATAACCTAAAATAAAAACTGAATGTACTTCGTGAAAAAATGTGTTTAATAATCTTTCGTCATAAATGTATTAACTAATATTTTCTGTATTAACATAATTTTAATGAGTAATCAATTAGAAATAATGAACAAAACATTTAGTGTTTATTACAACATGGCCAAATAAAATCAATTTTGAAGTCAGTTTGTCTGTAAGTTTTAACCTATAGGGCAGATTGCCTATGCCAATGTTGACGTCACTGGAAAATATTAACTTTGTGGTTGAAATTTCCTCCAAATGAAGATATTTTATGGTAATTTATTACCAATTAAATTATTACTAGGTACCTACATATAAAATTCTGCTCTTGGATTTATTTGTGATTGAAAATTCAAATTAAAGCTAATAATATTATGTATGTCTAATAACAAAAACAACATAAATATTTTCGAACGGAATTCAATTCGAATTGCAATTCACGTGCACTACTGAATTCATTTGATATGATAACAGTCATAAGAATACTTATATATGAAGTGTTTATCGATATATTATCATTAGATTGATTTACATAATATGCAGTGTTGGCTTAAATTCGTTTTTTACAACTCTGTAATATTGTGTAGGGCTTGGTTTTCACTGCAGATCGCCAAAACACAAAACAATTTCTACGCGCTATTACATGAAGATCTGTCGGAATACATATAACAAGAAGCTTGTTTCCTAAAAAAACCTTTATAAGACACGCTTACGTCGAAGTATTATTAACAAGTAAATTTGTACCATAATATAGAACAATATTTCTATTAGGTTAATTGAAATGGTTAAATATTCTTTAGAAATTATCAACAAAGTTGAAAATAGGTTGATATTGTAATACAAATAGAACTTAACCAACTGAAGGATTTAATAGGGCAAAATAACTAGTTATTACCTTATTTTTAACTACTAGTTGAAGACAAAATAAGTTTTACAATTTCGTAATAAATATGTAAATATTTACCTATTGTAATAATTTAAAAAATCCTTGGATATTGAAGACAAATTTCAAGGCGAAATTAAGTAAATTATAACTTCGTCTTACACGTTATTGGAATGTTGGCATTTGAAAACATAGAATAGGTAAAAAATATGTAATTTCGAACTGTATAAATTGACATATATTTCATTTTACTTAGAAGTCATTATATTACTCTTAATTAACAATTTTTTTACTAAAATTTTGGTATTATAAGATTTTGTAACATTGAAGACTATTTTTTATGGAGGAAAGTAGTAAATCTTGATCAATTTAGGAATATTTTTCTTGTGTAGTAGTCTATTAGGCTTAAATGTTAGTTGGGCAAGAACCACTAAACACAGATAATGACTGATAAGCAACCGCTAAAAATGATTTACTTTATTCAAGGATTATTGGTTGTTGCCTTCTTAATTTTATCGAATTAATAAATTCTGGGTGCATCTGTACCATTGTTTTTCAACATAAAAATACCCAAGTTGGAGATAAATCTGAAAATGTTACCCAAATTCCCAAAATTAAGAGTTCTAGAAGAAAATACCCAAAAATTGAGGAATTATCCAGCGGTAGACAACACTGCTTGTAACTTGTAGAGTGGGGCAATATGCCTGTCCTTTTCATTTTATTAACAACATGATTCAGAGGTGCCGAGGCGCGTTGGCCAATGAATTGAAAGAAGAAGCGATCATATAATTAAGTTGTGTTTTTGTTATCACATAACACTTTTTCTACAAAATATTTCTTTTACTTTGGTATTAAAACAAAGAATAAGGTCTATTTCATTTTGAAAATGTTGTCCAAACTTTTATTTAATAATTAAATATGACAGTTTCACAGCAACAATACTTCAAATCTCGTAGACAACATTCTTCCATAATGTTTACCTTACGGCAACGAATTTATTTAGATAAATGCCACGGTATAGGTGAAATATCTTATCCACATGAAATTCAACTTCTCAATAAAAATGTGCAGAACTTTACGTCTTAATAAATTGTGTTCGAGAATTAATGAGAGAAACTAAAACGGAATCATTCAATCTTAATAAAACCAAAAATAACAATTTTCATATACAGCCTTTGAAGTTGATATCTGATTTTATATTGCCATTAAAACAATGTTTTTTTATTGTTTTAGAAAGGTATTTTAAGCTAATATAAATCAAATCTCTTACAATTCCTATCAATGAAGTCATATATATGCTCTCTGATACCAAACATCTAGGTATGCTAATGAACAATTCCACAGACAAAGCTCTATTCAATAATTATCTAAAGAAAATAATCTAATTTACTGACCTTCTAATGACACACTCTATAAATATCTAACTTCACTTTTTGGCAGTAGGAACACGACAAATTCAACCACAATAGATGAGATCTGACCTATTTCTGCATTTTTAGGATTGCTTCTTCAGGTGGTCTCCTTTAAGTTGAATCAAATATCTAACTATAAAAATTATTATAAAATTAAAATTATTTGAAGTTAAATATCGACAATGACAAAAAGGGACATCCTGTCAATGAATTAAATATGACAATACCTACTTGAAAAATGTTCACCTTTTATGTAAAAGTTTTTATATATTTTTAGGTATTAATAATATTGTGTGAAACTAACTACTCAGTGGACCTGCGTTGAATTACACCCACAATATCTACCCATATATTCCTTATTATTAGCTTCTGTAACATTTTTTTACTGTTTTAGAAAGGTATTTTAAGCTAATATAAATCAAATCTCCTACAGTTCCTATCAATGAAGTCATATGTATGCTCTCTGATAAAGCAATCTAAAAATGCAGAAATAGGACAGATCTCATCTATTGTGGTTGAATTTGTCATGTTCCCACTGCCAAAAAGTGAAGTTAGATATTTATAGAGTGTTTCATTAGAAGGTCAGTAAATTAGATTATTTTCTTTAGATAATTATTGAATAGAGCTTTGTCTGTGGAATTGTTCATTAGCATACCTAGATGTTTGGTATCAGAGAGCATACATATGACTTCATTGATAGGAATTGTAGGAGATTTGATTTATATTAGCTTAAAATACCTTTCTAAAACAGTAAAAAAATGTTACAGAAGCTAATAATAAGGAATATATGGGTAGATATTGTGGGTGTAATTCAACGCAGGTTGGAGCTTTTGTCCACTGAGTAGTTAGTTTCACACAATATTATTAATACCTAAAAATATATAAAAACAATGTTTCTCTATTTTTCATTTCTTCTTAAAAAAAACTTTTCTCATGTCACATCATTCATTAGATGTGAAGAGGAAATTAATTGAAACCTGTTAATAGTGGTAGAAAAAAGTATAAATTGATAAATTATAGTTTAGCTGACGAATAACAAGCAGTTATTAGTAAATTATTTAGGTCTATATTCGATCCTTTTCGATATCTGGAAAATGTTTAAACACAGTGAGTATAAAAAAAAGCTTCTAAATCGTCCTCATATTTTCGTCAAGTACAAGGAAATAAGGCTGACCAACCTAAAATAAAATTTTACAGAGGGATTGGTAATCGAGTATCGGTTAAAATTATGCGGTATACGGGCTAAGAGAGTATGACTACGGATAAAAAGAGAGCTACCCGATGATAATAAAGATCGCGTGGACATTACTGAATCATTATCAGAAATTAATCAGCCCCTTAAGTATTCAAATAGCGATTTACAAGAAAATCTGAACATAAGTACCTAATTACGATCCGAGAGCTCTTAACGCATACTCTGAAATATGTCAAATTACCTTGGAAATACTTGCAAGAATTTTATTTAATGAATGAAGTGAAATCAATCAAGTACATATACGGTCCAAAATTTGATGTTGCAGAAGAAAAGTGGAGTATATAATATAGATAATAAGAATTTCCAAATTATGAATGATGAGGGCATATAAATAGATAATACATTTCTTTTCGCCAGGGTCTGTATTAGATTATTTAAAAAAAGTCCGGAAAATTTCAGAAAAAATGGAATATAAACATATTGCATTACTTTCTCATGTATCCGTTTTGATACTTTTGGTCCAAAATCGAACTAATCAGCAACTCAAAATGATTTGAAGACAGCCTTGTAAGTTTTTTTGTAAAGATCACTGATATGTTGCAATTTTAAATCAGTCAGGTAGTTACTACCACTGTACTTCATTCTTCTAGAATTCAAATACAATTTTGTTTGCCTTGTTTGTTGCATAATAGATATAAATATATGCTGCAACCGCAATTTACACTTTATTACAATGCTTTATGATTTTGAAAATATATTTTTTAATCTCTTTACGCATATAATAACATCAGCTATTCGAAACGCACAGAATCACAATCTACTTTGATAGTCCATTGAAATGTTACATATTTTTGGCCTTAGCGTGCATTGTTTAGAGGACGCAATTTTATTATTAATATGTGAGGGGGGGGTCAAAGAAAGCTTAACTTGAAGTTTGTGGGGTCACAACCCTCCAACTTCGGCCGCCATCTTGGAAAAAGGGGGTTAAATTGTTTTTAGCATTTATCAGGTAAACTATTGGCCATACAAAAAATTTTTTAAAACATTTTTATTGTAAATTGAATCTTTTATATATTTTTAGGTATTAATAATATTGTGTGAAACTAACTACTCAGTGGACAAAAGCCCCAGCCTGCGTTGAATTACACCCACAATATCTACCCATATATTCCTTATTATTAGCTTTTGTAACATTTTTTTACTGTTTTAGAAAGGTATTTTAAGCTAATATAAATCAAATCTCCTACAATTCCTATCAATGAAGTCATATGTATGTTCTCTGATACCAAACATCTAGGTATGCTAATGAACAATTCCACAGACAAAGCTCTATTCAATAATTATCTAAAGAAAATAATCTAATTTACTCACTCTATAAAAATCTAACTTCACTTTTTTGGCAGTGGGAACACGACAAATTCAACCACAATAGATGAATTGTAGGAGATTTGATTTATATTAGCTTAAAATACCTTTCTAAAACAGTAAAAAAATTTTACAAAAGCTAATAATAAGGAATATATGGGTAGATATTGTGGGTGTAATTCAACGCAAATTGGGGCTTTTGTCCACTGAGTAGTTAGTTTCACACAATATTATTAATACCTAAAAATATATAAAAACTTTTACATAAAAGGTGAACATTTTTCAAGTAGGTATTGTCATATTTAATTCATTGGCAGGATGTCACTTTTTTGTCATTGTCGATATTTAACTTCAAATAATTTTAATTTTTATAATAATTTTTATAGTTAGATATCTGATTCAACTTAAAGGAGACCACCTGAAGAAGCAATCCTAAAAATGCAGAAATAGGTCAGATCTCATCTATTGTGGTTGAATTTGTCGTGTTCCCACTGCCACTTGTCTGTGGAATTGTTCATTAGCATACCTAGATGTTTGGTATCAGAGAACATACATATGACTTCATTGATAGGAATTGTAGGAGATTTGATTTATATTAGCTTAAAATGCCTTTCTAAAACAGTAAAAAAAGTAAATTGAACCCTGTACAATTTTAGTTCAGTAACTTTTTGTTGCAAAATCAAAAATAACAAAGATATTAAAGAAAACCATCAACATTTTTGGACAAATTTCCTTTTAGACACCATAATTTATTTATTTTTATTTAAAAAAAATGAGCATTTTTGTAGAGTGGTTTTCAACGAAGAATTTTTATTAACACTTTCGTTATTATATTCATTAGTTTGGGTTTTACAGCGCTGTGAAGTGAACACTAATTTTTCCTACTGATAAGTATTAATTTATATCAATGATATGGCATAGTTTTAAATTATTTTTATAATAATGTTTTTTACATTTCAATATTATTATTTAATAGTTATTGACTCTTTTCCCCACCACCTACGAGGTAGAGCCTGGAGGCGCGTTTTTTTACGTGGTATCCCCAGTAGGCACAATCCACGATCAATTTTAAAGTGAGATCGTTACTGCGTTTTCAGTCTTTCTGATGGGCCTGGCTGCGGCTCAGGATCATCTTGGATTTCAATATTAAATTGTTAAGAGAGAAGTGAAGAAGGAAGTGGGGTCACTGTTGGCGGTCCATCTTCAAAATCATTTTCGTCAATTAATTGAGAAATTTCTATTTTGTTGCTGTAGGTCTCCCCAAAACAATGAAGGCATGCTGCAGAACATTTGAGGCCTGCTTTCCGACATCCACACATCGCTTCACAGTTTCCTATACACCGACAGAATATTAATTTCATAAGCTCGGGGGGCGCTGGAGGTTTTGAGCTTTGCACTGGCATTACCCAACCACGATTGGACCTGATGGTAAACTCGGAAGCTGTGAAAGCGGGCTGTATCTTGTGTTGGCGGAAGTGATGACAAATTAAATGTATTCTTTGCCACTGACTTGGCGAATCGTTTATATCTAATGCTGGTAAGAGAATCATCTTTATTGCCACCATATAAAGCGATGAAAAAACGTTCACCAACGACAGTGAGCAAAGGAGGATCGACTGTCTTGTTGAGGAACAACGCTGTTCCACTTGCTAACTCGGGATGTTTCTCCAGAGCTTAAAGATATTTCAGTTTACTAATGTTTAAAAAATTTCTCAATTAATTGACGAAAATGATTTTGAAGACGAACCGCCAACAATGACTCCACTTCTCTCTCAACAATTTAATATTGAAATCCAAGAAGATCCTGAGCCGCAGACAGGCCCATCAAAAAGACTGAAAACGCAATAACGATCTCACTTTAAAATTGACCGTAGATAATGGATGCGGGGGATATCACGTAAAAAACGCGCTTCCAGACTCTACCTCGTAGGTGGTGGGGAAAAGATAACTATAACTATTAAATAACAATATTGAAATGTCTATAAGACAAAACATTATTATAAAATAAAATTTAAAACTATGCCATATCATTGATATAAATTTATATCTATCAGTAGGGAAAATTAGTCTTCACTTCACAGCGCTGTAAAACCCAAACTACTGAATATAATAAAAAAAGTATATAATAAAAATTCTTCGTTGAAAACCACTATACGAAAATACTCTTATGTCATTTTTTTATATAAAAAAAATAAATTATGGCGTCCAAAAGAAAATTTATCCAAAAATTTTGATAGTTTTTCTTTAAAATCCTTGTTATTTTTGATTTTACAACAAAAAGTTAGTGAACTAAAATTGTAGAGGATTCAATTCAATAAAAAATGTTTTTAATAATTTTTTGTATGACCAATAGTTTACCTGATAAATGCTAAAAACAATTTAACCCCCTTTTTCCAAGATGGCAGCCGAAGTTGGAGGGTTGTGACCCCACAAACTTCAAGTTAAGCTTTTTCTGACCCCCCCTTCACATCTAAACAATAAAATTGCGTCCTCTAAAAAATGCAACCCCAAATGTAACTTTTCAATGTTCGTGGTGGAGTGACGCATCGAGGTACGCTGTGATGTGACGCGACGAAGTCCGCAACAAGGTTCGCAAGTGTGTACGCGACTTAAAATATCTGCTTCAGTCACGCTGCGCTGCTTGAAATAAGACCCTGAAATGACGGAACAAGTTCCGACGACTAGTTGCTTTAAGGTCTATTTACACACATCAGTGACGTATCAGTTCAGTGTCAGTTCAGTATCAGTGTTATTTGTGGTCGATCACTGATGCCAGTTTACACATATCCGTCCGTAGTCCGTAAAAAGAAGTTAGTAGACGATCAAACAAAGTGATCTGAATATATTTATCATGCAGTTGACCAAAATTTCGTACTAGCTCGATAAGCTTTTCATCCATTCTAAGTAATACAAAAATCTGATCAGTTCGTCACTAGAATTACAAAAAAATCGTCACCGGCGTATTTAAAAGCCACTGAACGGACACTAAAGCAGCACTGACAGCACTGATACGGCACTGTGACGGATGTGTATAAATACGCCCATTTAAAATCTAAGCAACAATTTTTTTAGGTTTCACTGATACTGATACGGAACTGACATGGCACTGTTGTGTGTAAATAGACCTTTAATAAATTAGGTACAAAATTGTGTAATTTTCTTTATTTAAATTATTCAAAGTGGGTATATTATTTTTCTGCACAACAAAAATAATTTAAATACGCATTGGCATTTATATAGTTTTTGTACAGAGTTATTTACTACACAGTTTTTTTGAATGCACAGGAGACTTACAAATACAATTTTGTAAACTAAAAAAAAACTAAATAATGACATTTCGAAAATGATTCAAAAATACACTTCTGCAAGGCATTAGACACTGGTGCACTCTAAAATCTTACGCAGCTCAAGGCAAAGCATGCAGTCGGCGACCGGCACGGCGGCAAAGTGAATAAAAAATGAACGGGCAAAAAATTAAAAGAATTTCCAAAGGAAAAAAATAAATAAAATTTTATAACATCTACGTTATATTAGAAAATTCAACTGCTTTTTCCGCTATTGATTATTAAAATGAACATTTCACACAGTTAAAGATTTAGATATATCATTAGTAATGTATTTTCTTGATAGTCCAGTATACGAGGACAACGTATGTAGATGTACCCGTATTTTTATCTCCGTTTTCTGAAAATAATTTCATATATATTGTAACAACAGTGACCTAAATAAAAAAACATATTAATGATAGAATTACAACGTATACAAATGTATCACTGTTTTATCTTTCCTCCTACTCTCCTTGACCCTTAACCGACTAAACCGCATTTACCAAACAAAAATGAGGGGCGTCCTCGCAGAGTATTCTGTGTTCATTATGATAGCCAAAATAATTGTATCAATTGCACTTCTGTGTGTAACAGTTCATGTTTCAAAATGTAACAGAAATCATGACTCAAATAAATTGCTAGGCTGTAAGTATCGATTTTCTTTATTGATTTTACAAGCAAACAATTTATTAAGTGTACCACACTAGCTCTATTCTAGTAAAAGTAAAACTCTTAAACCGTTTTCAAAACTCCGGAGACCACGACAGTTACGGTACAGACAGAGTGGAAGCAGGTTATCCGCTTATTTAAGATAAATATTAAAAAATCAGAATCTGGATTAAAGAATATATTAAATTTTCCCGCCATAAATAATTAAAACAGAAGTTGCAAAATTCGTGATTTTCGCGTCCATGAGGCTCAAGTATGATATCTACAGAGTGCGCATCAGGTAGGTGTAAATGGATGGTGGTGGGCAATCGCCGTCCAAAAGGACGGCATTCTAATTTGTGATTTAAAGTAAATTCTTAAGGCTAACGGTGAAACACGTGATCAAGTTTTGTTAAAACCAGATATATCGCTGCGCAGAGTAAGACTATGTTGACGTGTTGTGACAAAACGCTGAAATATGTGCTGCCTAGAGGCTAATGCATTTGGGATGGAGACAAAACGAAAGATACACTGAAATAAAGGTATCACAACTTTATTAGTGGAGTAAAATCGGTTCTCAATTATGCCGTTTTTTTTTAATAAAGATATAACTAAATTAAACATTTACCATCTTTTAGAGGGACAATCGACATTCGGCATTTGAAATGGACTTTTACAACTTTTTTCAGTAGGGTCTAACTTTATAAATTCAAATTGTCGGTGCTTCGGACGTTATTTGTCAATTATGTTTTACGAAACATATATCGCGTTTGTAAATCAACGATTCAAGTTATGTTCATAATTTTTTCACAACATATATAAAAAAACTACAGCGCTTCTAATGGTACATACCAATTTTTAATAACTTAAAGCCTTTTCGAAAAAAATTGTTCCAAAGTCAATACCAGTAAATTTGTGCATTAAAAACTTTACTATGCGGAGAGCTACATTAATTATTGAAAATAGAACTATAGTTATATCGAGACAAATGTAGTCGATAGTATGAAAAAGTTTTTTAATAAAAGTTTACTTTGCTACGTGTTACGGTTTTCAAGAAATTGAATTTTACATATGCTCGTGTTTCGTGTCTAAGCTAAGTTTATACTTGCGGTGCAGTATACGTTTTCAGAATAGGACAATGCATTCATTCGGAAAGTCAGAAACATCTATATTTTCCATAATTTTTATGTCGAATAAAATTAAATTTTAGTTTTTAATGCTCGTATTTTTTTAATAAAGAAAACTTATCGTAGATCATAGAAAATACATAAGAGATATTAACATAAATGTATATTTATTTATGTCCAAAATGTAAAATATAAAGACTATGTATGGATTATTGAAGAGAAATATGAGAAATTAAAGTGTAAACAGGCCAATTAGATTAGATCAAATATTGAAAACATATACCTTTGTTTTGTTAACATTTGTGCGTTCCAAAATACATATGTGGCGTACAATGTTCTTAATTATAAAGATATAACACTGGCTTAAAATTGACGTATTCTTGAAACAATGTCTTCTACAGACATACAATTTTAAATATTTAATAATTGGATAATGTAGGTGTTAGCTAATAATACGAATGACACCTAGGTATTTTCAAAGACACCGAAGTAAAACAAACAAACAGCTGCAAAAAGCTGTCTAAAATTTTAGATGCATAGATCTACCAAAATACTTACTTATTTTAATTACATCTGTAGATATAAATATTCTTATAATAAAAATTTACTTGATAATAAAAATTGTTCAATATTTATAATTAAGTGTATGAAAATAATGGTTAAATGTGGGGTTAGGAAATCTACAAATGCGTGTCTTACAGACGCTTTTCAAAATTATTATTTTATTTGAGTAAAATTTAAACAGTAACTGTGAATAAACACAACGTCAATAAGTTACCTTTGTTGTATATGTTATATTTTTTGAGATTTCAATAGTTAAAAACACAATTTTAACTGCGAATTTTTATTTCTGTTAAAAACTTTTTTCATAAAGTTGTGTGAAAATCGAAGTACTTACTACTTAAACATGTAGTTTCAAAGGAACAAACAAAATCCATTTTTAATTGTTATGCTACTTTTCCCATAAATACTCAAGTAGTTAATTTATATTTACAATATTATCAAGTATACTATAGAAATTAATAAAATCTTAAAATAATGCATTGCATGTTTTTACTGAAAAAATATATCTTTTGTGCTATTTATTTTATTAAACTCTTTTGTACTTTTCGAAAAATAATAGTAGGTAATGATATTTTGGTACATAAGGCATTTCACACATATTTTTATTGTTGATTTTTTTGGAAAACATAATTCCTGATAGTTAATTTTATTTATAAAAATTCATAAAATAGAAAAATGAACAGAATGCTTTGTATATGCTTGTAAACAGTGATTTTTTATTTTTCTTCGGTTTTGGGACATTTTTCACAAAAAAATTAAAGATGAAAAATTTGAACATTGTTTACTTTCGAACACCATATTTTATCATAAGTTGGACTACAGTTTGTAATATCTCAAGATAAGCAACATTTTTTTTTAATCAAGAATGATAGTTTATTAAATAATCGACATTAAAATAGTTGACCAGAATGCGTTACCCCATCTGGAACGACACTTTCTAACAAAAAAATATCACTTTTAACGGTAGGACCCAAAATAGTTCCACTAATTGCGATGCTTAATTTTTTGTTTGTTCCTTTAATACTCAAAATATAAATACTTTCACTTGACATAGGGCTCAACTTAAATCAGAAAATATGGAATAAAGAGATAATTTCATTTGTAGAATAAAATGCTTTTGACACATTTTTTCTTTCTATGTGTATTTCTACTAAGTTTGGATTTGCAACAAATAGTATATTATTATTTACTGAAGTGCTGAGAAGCAAACCATCGATGCCATGTAAAAAAATATTATGCCACAAAAATAAAATTAGATAAACAAAACCATATTTCAATAACATTTTTATATATTCCATAAATCTCAACTACCCATTTGCATTCCCCATTTTTGCAATATTTATTAAAAATATGAATTATATTTTAATGAATACGTCTATTTAGCAATGTCTTAGCTGGTGTCTATTATTCAGTAGGCAGACACAGAATATTATATTAAAAATAATCTATATTTCTGTATTTGAAAAACATTATATTTTTAGTTTCAAGATTTAACAAATTCGTAATTATAATAAAGCTATTAAACTACAATACGTAATCATTTCTCTTAGTCTTTTATAAAATCCGTCGCGTGTCAGTCCTTTTATGTTAGTTTTTCGGTTTTCGTTCGTTAACTATATATATATAGTAAAATATGTTATTCTATTTTTTATATACTACAAATATTATTTTACATCGAGTGAAAAATTTTAAATAAAAAAAAATTTACATTACTCAACATTTTAAAAAACAGCATTGATGTAAAATAATATTTGTAGTCTATTAAAAAAAGAACCGCTTATTTTTATCATTTTCCGTTGAGCAGTTATTGAGCGAAAACGTGGCGAAAACTATATTCCGTATGATAGAGCATTTACCGTTAGCCTGAATCACTTCTCTCAGTGTTGGACATTTAGAATCTAATGTGATCGTCTCTTTTATCAATGCCACCGCAAGGGGGCAGCATTTTATTGCTAAGAAATATTTTTTTAGTTTTCGCTCAGTAGCTCCTCAAGGGATAAAGATAAAAATATGCGGTTTTTTTTAATAGACTACAAATATTAATTTACATCGACGCTGTGTTTTGAAATTTCGGAAAAGAGCAAAATTCATTTAAAAAAAAATAATTTTACAGTTTTTCAAAATTTCAAAACACAGCGTTGATGTAAAATAATATTTGTAGCCTATTAAAAAAACCGCATATTTTTATCTTTATCCCTTGAGAAGTTATTGAGCGAAAACTTTATATCGTCTTATAGAGCGCTCACCGTAAGCCTTAATGTGCTTAGTTCAGTCGACGTCAACTTATTTTTTATAATTTTTTGTGTAGATTAGGCACAATTCGTTTAAAAAGACCAATGAAGCAGTTGAAAACATCAGGAAGGGTTGTTTGTTTCAATCACTTCGAACTGAAGGGTGAAAATAAAAATTTATTTCTAAAACGTAGTTCCATCAGTAGAACACGCGTACCAAATTTCAAAATTTTAGGTTGAACCGTTTTTTGAAAAAAAAAAAAAAATGAAAACCAAATTTTAGATTCATTCCACCAACGCGAATATCTCTGCAGGGAGGCCTCAAATCGAAAAAAATATAGAAAAGACCCCCCTAAATTAGGCCATAGAATACCCCACTTCAATATTTACGTGGAATTATGGGACACCCTGTATATTAGCTTTACTTCGGTATTTTTGATTATTTCATTCACAGCATGGCTCCACCCATAAAAAGTCATAAATTTAATCACGATATGCAATATGATAGACGTTTTAGGTAAATAAAAAATATCAGCGGCTATTTAATTCGATTTTCTAAGAGTGCTATGATAAGTGTCAAAGATTGACGTATGATTCAGTCAAATTTAAAAATGTATCGTTTTTGTTCATATTCCATTACGGAAATTAGTTTACACATAAGTAAATCAATCCCAAAAAATACCAAAAAGAGTGAAGGGTCTGTCTGGCGACAATTTATCTTTTTGTCGGCAGAAGAATTATGAATTTTGTGCGACTACCCCAGCTGGTGTGTTAGCAGAAATACTCAAAGATTGGTCATGGAATATGCGTATGTGTTCACAAAATAATCTTGCTGAATATCACTCGACTATGACAAAAAGCGACTATTATTTTCTTTTTTTATGTTCATGCAAAAAACAGAACTGTATTTAACTATATTTAGTGGAAAAAGTGGTTCTTTATTACACTAGTGCAATAAAATGTTTGTTGCATTTATCTGTCATTCTACTACAGCGTTCTGTCATCATGACAAACGTAAACGTTCAAATCGACGTCATATTTTCCTAGACTTAGTGTCGTCTAAATAAAAAAATATAACTATTAATTTATCAACTTGTATTTCGAGACAATTCCATTCGACCATATGAATCTCGAGCTTCGCTTTCTGGAGTTATTCAGATTATTAATGTTCATACGCTCCTATACTGTATGCTATGCTATGCTATGTCGATTAATCTTACAACTCTTGACGTATTGTTAAAGGCTTATTGCAAATCATTAACATGAGAATACACAGAGTTGAGTAAAACTTGAATACATTGTATTCATGAGTAGTATTCAATACAATATTTGTGTAATCAGTATTTATGTAATGAAATGTGAATGATTTATCTTGATCCATTGGAATTTTGTAATTTCAATATTAAATATTATTTGTGTTAAGACTTAATATGTTAATTGCATACTAATTATAATTGCCGCCAGAGCCAATGATAAGGGGGTTTAAATAATGATTTGAAAATATTTATTTCCGGCGTAAATATGTATTTTTTTTAATCGCGTATTTGTATTATATTAATTTTTCCCCATATTCTTTTAAAATTAATGACATTATGACTGAATCTTCTGTATATCTGCAATAATTGGTAAAAATTTGTCATCTTCATTTAACTGCAACTGGTAAGGTTTATTAAGAAATTAATAAAATTTAGTACGAAATGTAAATACTATCAGTAGAATCAAAATAACCTTTCTTTCTGTTAACTGGTATTGAACTACGTCAATGTGTGCGAGCAGTTGTGTTAGTCCGATATTATTATTAAAGCCATGTGGCAAAGCATGACATGCATTTACAATCGAAATAAAAATGGTCTTGGCTCGATGCTTTGCAGCCATAGTGATCTGATTATAGGAAAATTTACGATAATTAAAAAAAGTTTAGATTAAGGCAATCATTTGTGCATCTCAAAAGATTGTATAATCTTTGTTTGCGTCAAATTTAATATTTATTTAATTCTAAAGTTCATTATAAAAACTTTAAAAGAGTTATTGTAAAAAATAGTTCAAAATGTGTAAGTACAGTTTTTGAACAAGTACAGACTACTGTGAATGTTTTTCCATTTAGAATAGGAAATCTTAAACATTTTTCTTATACGATGCATATTTTGTGGATGGCACTAAATATATTCAGTAATATTTTCAATATTTTTGTAATTAAAACACCAGATTTGTGAGGAAAGTGAAATAATTTTCAATTCCATAATAGGCAGGTATATTTACTTTGTATACAGGGGGTTTCTTAAGTTAAGCTCGAAAATCCAGGAGCGTATTCTGTGGCGAAATATAAGGGATTTTTGTTAAATAAATATGTGTACAGCGTTTTTTACATCTACTTAAGAAACACCCTGTATATTGTAGTGAAATAAATTTAAAAAGTATCAATGCCAATATGGAATATTCCTGTAAGCTGTAAATGTCAATTACTATTTATGAACATTTATGATGGCCTGGATACATGTACTAAAATGTCTTTAATCCGTTGCATTTACTTTTTTCGTTTCTTATTATCGACCATCAGTTCGGGTTTCGTTCTGATCACAGTACTACTGCCGCTTTGTTAAATAAATAATGGAAATCGTGCCACTGTATTGATACTCCTTGACTATTCTAAAGCCTTTGATTTGGTCAATCATACATTGCTATTCTCAAAGTTGGGATATTATGGCTTGGATGTCAATAGTTTGAATTTTTTTAAATCATACTTGGCAAATCGTACACAAAAAGTCAGGACAGAAAGCGGTCTTTCTAATGCAGGATCTGTCAGTTTGGGTGTCCCTCAGGGATCTATTCTGGGGTCGCTATTATTTATCATTTACACAATGGATTTGAAAGACCAAATCTCTTATTCAAGCATACAGTGTTATGCCGATGATACTCAAATTACTCATTCTTTTAATCCATCAGATATGTTGCAAGCCAGTAGGAATATAAATGAAGATCTTCATTCACTTAGTGTGTACAGCAGAAACCACCATCTTAAATAAAATGCAGATAAGCCTTCCGGACTGTTGTTCTGTTTCTCTAATCGTTACGAATATATTGCATCTAATTTGAATTTAATGCTGAATGGCAGTGGTCTCGTTTTTATTGAAACGGCAAGGAATTTGAGGGTGACTTTTGAATAAAACTTAATTTTTCAGCACACGTCAGTTCATTATTACAATTGTTTGACAAGATACCAGAGAACTATTAACATAGCAACTGCCTACTGCGGTTATCAGTAACCGGTGACGAAAAGATATTTAGAGTAAGAACAAAAATATGAGAGGGGAAAAAATAGTAAAATTAGGTGTAGCATTTAAAAAAAAAGTTTTATTGAAATCGTCTATTGCAGGATAAAATTCTGAAAGAAATAAATCTAGGAGTTGCTTATTCCCACCCTCCAGAAACATGAGCCAAAGAATAGGCACAACCGCAAAATAGCTTCTGACTAGCTGATAATAATGTGTACCAAAATTTAAATTTCTAAGTGTAGCCGTTTTCAAGGAAAAATAAAAAAAATATATTTCCGCCATTTTGGGACTCGAATATCTCAACAGGAAGGACCCAAATTGAAAAAGTTCATATAAAGATTTCCCCTGAAATGGCATGTGGAATACAGTGGTAAAATATTTAACCATCATTCTGGAACACCCTGTATAAGTCTTCCGTCTTCCAAATTTATTAATGAATTATGACGTTTTAAAAGGCGGAGCGCTCGGCGGAGCGTTATTGCAAGTTCCACCCAAACTCTCTCGTACCAACTAATAATAACTAGTATAGTTTAAAATTGGGAACCATTTTTCTTGTTATTGTTATTGTATATTGTTATTTCTGTATATATTGGAATAGGACAAACTTAAAAAATTATTAAATAAATATATCTATAACTTGCTCGTGGCCGAATTTTCGCTTATAAAGAAAACAAAAATCGGTAATATTTTTTTTTATCTTTCTAAAATTGTTATCAAAATTCAAACGCGAGGAAGTTATAGATAATTATGATATAGACTTACAGTTAAAAAATGAAATAATTATGTCGAAGAAGAGAAAAATGGAAATTTTCTTTTTAATATATTTCATAGGGTATTTATTTAGAACTAAATTTTAAAGCAGCGCCCTAAATATCTCTTATACGAGCCGCCACTGGTAATGTGACTTGTGTCCTCAAGTAATATCTTTACACTTACATTTAAATTTATTTAGATATTTAATCTGCACATTGTAAATATTGTATTCATATATATGAATACTTGAATTCTTGAATACAAGTTTTAAGAATTCAAGTACCTAGTCTTTGAATGTTGTATTCAGGATTCAAGGAATCTGAATACTTTTTTTAATAAAGGCTCAGTATTCATGGGTTGAATACTTTTCCTGTATTAATACCCAGCTCTAAGTATACATGTAGTAATTTTTTTATAATTATATATTTAATTATTAACTTAATTCTTAATGACTTACGGAGCCAATTTTGCATGTTGAAGAACACATTTTGTTATTTTTTACACGAACCAACCGTCTAATAAAAAATTGTGTTAATGAAATAATTTCTTTGTTAAATCACTCAAAATTTAACATCAAGATAATTTCACTCCTCCATGACGTTGAATTTATGCAATGTTATTTTTTACTATGTATATATGTGACTTTCTAGCACCTCATAAATTGAAAGTTAAACATGAGAACAAAACAACTCACCACCATTCACCATCCTCTCACACAGGTATGAATTTTAATTAATTTAAATCGTTCCTTCATTATCTAAAATATAATATATATGTTGTAGGCATTGGTCAAAAAATAAATATTTAATACTATCTGTAGAAAAGCAAATTTTTGATAGAAGAAAGTAAACAAAATGTTTTTATTTTGGCATTATAAATTGAAGGCTGCTCGATGAAAAAAATTTCGTAGCCTAATCTACATGCGGAATATAATATATGAGATTGTGAATTAGAAAAATGGAGTCTACCAATTAGGATCTTCCTTACGTAAAATTAAAGGATGATATAAAACCGCGTACTCAGTTGTAACAGAACCTCGCCGCGAACCTCATCGCGTCGCGTGTTCGCATTGAGGTTCGCAGTGTTTCCATCACTTTTAGATATTTTTGCATCGCATCGAGTATATGCACTATATTTGAGGTATTTGAGTTTTTTTGTGTTTTGTCTTAGCCTGGGATATATCTTTTCATACTCTTTTAGTGCAGAACAGACAGTTGTGTTCTATAACCTAACTATACCTGTGCATTTTTTTATTTCACATTTTTGTTTGTCTTGAAATGTACATAGCAATTGTAAAAACATAAAAAATGCATAATTGTGTCAAAAGTAGTGCCATTATTTAAAAAGAAATTAAAATTGTTATAGAGAAAAATTGTTTTTAATGTCAATATAACCTCAGATATGAATTTTTTTTAGTGTTTTAAATATTTAGATGTTTGTCCAAACTTATTTAATTAAACATGGCAGTTCACAACAACAAAACTTCAAATCTCGTAGTCAAAATTCTTCCATAATGTTGCATTTTTTCCTAATTGCATTAATATCAAAAGTTATCTTATAAATAAAATTAAGTATATGTATGTTTTTATTACAAAAAATACAAAATTATATGTGCTGTGTCCGATTGTTTTTGTGATAAAAATTGATAAAAAATTTAAATCCCTACCAAAAAAATAGTTCATAAATATACGCTTCAATGACACCACTCCTAAGTAGCAAAGTTACAGACGAATTTAAGGTTGAGTCGTTAAGAATATTTATTTTATCTAAAATGCATAGTTACCGAAAATAAAATTGTTTTGTTCCAGTTGAATGGAACTAATATTTTGCCAAAATAAAATAATTTCCTTAGTTGCTTATTTGTTTCTATATTTTCGACCAAAAAATTTGCATTTCTACAGGTAGTACATTTGAAGACTTTTCAGCAAATTACCAAAGAAACATCCGTCAAACACTGTAACGTGCAATCGCTTAACCGTTTACTTTGACGAAAATTAATCATACAATTCTTGAAATGACGTAAAATTTTAGTTACGCAAAGGAATATTCATTTGATTACAGTATTTGCCGGCAATACGTCCAATGACTACGACATAGACACGATTTTGAATTTATGCAATATTATTTTTAACTGTATAACATGCAACTTTCTAGCACCTTACAAATCGGAAGTCAAATCTAAGAACAAAACTATTACAACTAGCCGACCTTCACCACCACGTCCCTCGAAGACTCCTTTACCACCAGTTAACAGAACAGGTATGAATTTTAATTGAATTGAAGTTGTTCCTGCGTTATATAAAACAGTTTTTCTACACCCGTATTATAACAATGCACTTATATGCCCATAATCCGTTTCATAATGATACCCATTATGATACAGATTTTTCATTACGATACAGATTTTGTAATCCGTTTCATAATGATACCCATTACGATACAGATTTTTCATTACGATACAGATTTTTAAACAATAGAAACCCATAATTTTTCAATCAAGCATGCTGTGCATTTGACGTTTATCCTAGGTTCTTATGTAATTATTTTAGATGTCAAAATCAGTACGTATTAAATTTTCGTAGATACTTAGCTAAACTTCGATAATTTATCAAAATGTCTGATATCAGCGATATAGAAGAATTACCATCGACTCCTCCACATATATCGGAGAAAGCAGAAAATGCAGTTCATACGAATAATTACTGTTACCTATTGTGTTCAATAAAAATATAAAATTTATGGTTTTTGATTATTTATCGGGTGTAGAAAAAATAGCGTATGCAACTCTCATGTAATGGTTATTAATACATTCGCAATAACCATCATTACATGATCGTTGCATAATATACTATCATATTTTTATTTCCTATACGAGATGTTTCGTTAAGAACGGGACACAGCTTAAAGTAATTTTTTTTACTGTATTGTAAAGATATTATAAAGCTAATATAAATCAATTTTCCTACTAAATATTTAATCGGGGGCATCTCTCAGAAAAGTAATTTCTCTAGTCAATACTCTTTGCTTATTCGGATTCTAATCATCATTTTTTATTTTTAACTGTAACTTTGCTACCCTAGCATATCGGAAAAGAGAAACCTGCATTCCATGACTAATTTTTAATAAGGATTTCACATTATAGAAATATTGTTTTTCTTTTTCTTCTGAAACACTATACTATTATATTACATTTTTGAATTTTCTATTTTTTTCCTAATTGCGTTAAGATCAAGAGTAATAGAATCTTATAATTGAAATTAAGTATATGTATTTTTTATTATAAAAAATACAAAAATATATATGCGGCGCTCGATTGTTTTTGTTATAAAAATTGATAAAAAATTTAAATCCCTACCAAAAAATTAATTAAGAAATATACGTTTCAATTCCACCACTCCTACGTAGCAAAGTTATATAATAATTTGCTTATTTACTTCTATTTTTTTCGATCAAAAAATTTATATTTCTACAGGTAGTACATTTGAAGGTTTTTCAGCAAATGACCAAAGAAATATCCGTCAAACACTGTAACGTGCAATCGCTTAACCGTTTATTTTGACGAAAATTAATCATACAATCCTTGAATTGACGTAAAATTTCAGTTAAGCAAAAGAATATTCATTTGATTATAGTATTTGCCGGCAATACGTCCAATGACTACAACATAGATACGATTTTGAATTTATGCAATATTATCTTTAACTGTGTGAATATGCAACTTTCTAGCACCTCACAAATCGAAAGTCAAATCTAAGAACAAAACTATTACAACTAGTCGACCTTCACCACCACGTCCCTCGAAGACTCCTTTACCACCAGTTAACAGAACAGGTATGAATTTTAATTGAATTAAAGTTGTTCCTGCATTATATAAAACAGTTAATATTTTTATTTCCTATACGAGATGTTTCGTTAAGAACGGGACACAACTTAAAGTAATTTTTTTTTACTGTATTGTAAAGATATTATAAAGCTAATATAAATCAATTTTCCTACTATTCCTATCAATGAAGTCATGTTATGTATGTTCTATGATACCAAATATCTACGTATGCTAATAATTTCATATACAAAGCTGTATTCAATAATTATCTAAAATAAATCTAGTTTACCACAAAAAAATAATACTTGGTTTTATGAAAACATTCTATAAGTACTTAAGTTCACTTTTGAAACTGTGGGAACTCAAAAATTCAACCACAGTTGATGAGATCGACCGCAAATCATTAATAGGAATAAACGTATAGCATTTTTTTAAATAATTATATATTTAGCCACACTCGTATCTAATAATTTAAGGGCATAACCTTGCGGGTTCGAGTTAATGATTATCAATTTTAATATATAAATAAAATATTATTAATAAATACATTATAGTATTGAAAGAATTTTGGGATGTAACTATACTAGACGGCCGAAAATCTAGAAAGTGACACATGTTTTAAACCTGCTCCCAATTTAGAGCAGTCGTCACAAAGAAACGTGCAGCGCGTATATTTTTCCTATAAAATTGTGTGCCGCATATCTCTGAGAGCATGCCCGATTACACAGCTTCTGCCGCAGCTTTTTATTGGCTGTGACGAATTGACGGATCCACCTGTTCCATTTCCAACGCTATCATTGGCGGGTATATCGTTCAGGCAGGCAAAATTTCGGGTATATTTTTCACTAATTTAATTATGAATGTAACTAATTTTATTAGTGATTTTGTGTTCTTAAGAATGGAGAATAATTCAAGCTCTATAGCATATTCTCAAAATCGTCCTAATTTAACAAGTGAGGAATATCGGACATATATGAAGAGTTTCAGACGCGTGGTCAAAATATGAGTGTAAGGGATGTTGAAATATGTATTTCATCAACAAAAATGTACTTGAGTAGCATATATGCATAGTGTAAATAAAAAAGTGGTAAAGAAGTACAACTGCGAAACGGAAGATAATGGAAACTCGCGGAAGGAAGATGCTATTATTAAAATGAGTTTGTGACAAAAAAATGGATTGCTATATCCTACAAGATGAACCTTTGCCTAGAATATATACAAGGGTGCTTTTGCGAATTATGCGTGACATATGAATTATATTTATTTATTTATTTATTTATTACAATAAAATATCCAACGGGTAAAACCCAATTACAGGATAAGTTAGAGTCAGAATTCACAATTAAAAGTAATAAAAACGGAACAATAAAAATCAATATATAATCAAATTTGAGAAAAATAGAAAAATACATATACCCATAAGACAGAAAAACAACAGAACAATAATAGGTTACATAAAATGCTGCTTTATATCACGAAGTGTGCACGATAATATATCTAGAGTTTGTTCAATATTATGATAGTTGCTTTGCATTTGGTGGTGATTTAACCAAGATATTAGTACGGGCTTGTGGTATCAAAAATAAACTATTAAGTCGGCTATTAAAGGTAGGCACTCTAAAATTCAAATAAGATAGCAAAAGATCAGATTTAGTAATGTAATGAATTAATTTAAAAACGAACATTGCGGAATGCATTTGACGCCTAGAAATAAGACTTTGTAATTTAAAGCGATTATAAAATATGTCTTGTGGTGTACCTCTAACAGGATAAAAACCATCTAAGATACACGTTGCAGATTTAAAAAATCTCCTTTGAACCTTTTCAAACATAGAAATCTGAGTCTCATATATGGGGTTCCATATTACAGAGCCATATTCGAGTTTGGATCTAACAAAGGTATTATATAACAGGCAAAGCGCGGTAACATCTTTAAATCCTTTGGAGTTCCGTATAATAAACCCCAAGTTTCTATATGTCTCAGATATGCAGACCTCCATGTGACGCGAAAATCTAAGTTGAGGATCAAATAGAATACCCAGATCTTTAATAAATTCAGGCCTCTCAAGGACATTACAGCTAAGTGTGTAATTGAATATTAGAGGTTGTGCTGTGGGGCAAAAGGACATAACCATACACTTGGAAGCATTTAAAGGCAAATTATTATCAATACACCAGTTGTTAAATGTAACAAAATTGCTTTGTAAATTTTCACAATCAATTAGACAGGCAATTTCACAGTACAATTTTATATCGTCAGCATACAGGAGGTAATGAACAGTAAGGTCTTTCACAATGTCATTAATAAATATTATAAATAGTAGTGGGCCCAAAATAGATCTTTGGGGAACACCAGATGTCTGGGGGAAAGTGTTAGATTTGAAACCCCTATACTGAACGAACTTGTAGCGATTTGTTAGATAAGACTGGAACAGTTTTAGTAAGCCATCGCATAATCCAAAGTTATTAAGTTTCTGTAATAGTATTATATGGTCAATTCTATCGAATGCCTTAGAGAAGTCAATGTAGATAACATCTACCTGACCCCCCTGATCAAGGACATTAGAAATAAATTGCGTCTTGCATACAAGATTCGTAGTTGTTGAACGTCCCGGTACGAAACCATGTTGCTCAGAAATAATCCTAGGAGAAACATGATGCAATATATAAGAATTAAGGATTATTTCTAGAATCTTACAAAAGTTACTCAGAATTGAAATCAGTCTGTTCTTTTTTATGAATAGGGGTAACTCTTGAGAACTTACAAGGAGTAGGAAAATACCCAGAGGTCAATATAAGATTAAATAAAACAATCAATGGTTTACAAAATACAACTGCACAGTCTTTAATAAGAAAAGCCGGAATTAAGTCAGGACCCATGCACATATTGGCCTTAATTTTTTTATTGCCGTAAGTATATCTGACTCAGAAATATGCAATTTGCCCAGAACATTTATATTTACGCAATCAGATTGTATTCGAGGCAACAAAAGCGCTAGAAAAAAAAGTTGCAAAAATATTTACGATATGTTGAGGATCATCTATGCTAACGTTGTTATGCACCATGGTAGATGGAATAGATGTTGTACCATGCTTAGAATTTATGTAGGACCAGAAATTATTAGGATTGCTCTTGGCAGAAGTCTCAGTATCTAAAAGAAAACTAGAATAAGCATTAAAAGTAGGTGAATTTCTGTATAAATGAAATAGAAAAGAGTATACTGACAGAAAAAGACGAAATAATGATATGGCGCAGAGACTATTTGAAATACATATTAAAAGATCAGAATCTGGATCGAAGAATATATTATATTTTGTCGAAACACAGATGCATGGAGATCATATGGAAAGCGGTACGTTATGATATAATAAGTGTTAATGTATGACCGTTATAATGACAGTGCTAGTAACCAATAGTGTTGTACTGTTCCGTAAAATTTGTCAGAAGTTGAGACTTTACCGCTATATAATTAAAACAGAAGTGGGCAGTTATTGTGGGCAATCACCGTCCAAAATGGCGGCATTCTAATTTATAGAGAGGATGGCACAGGGAGCACATTTAAATTAAATTGTTAATGTGCTAGGTTCAGTCGACGTCAACTTATTTTCGGTGTCATTCTCAGAGAGTGCTATCTTATTTTGCAACTAACTTGTGTTTCATGTTTCAAAATATAAAGAAAAATAGCATGATTCAAATGAATTGATAGACTGCTTGGTTGAAACATACAGGGTATCCCAATGAAAATTTGACCGCCCCTATAATTGGAAAACCGAATAATATTTCAAAATTCGCCGTCGATTTTTGTTCTTGGGGGGAGCTTTTTTGACAGTCAAGCCAACTCGATATGTTCATCCCCCTAATGCCTAGCAACTCCAACGTAAAAATTTCAAATGCAACTACCCCACTTGTGATACATCATTTTAAAGCCATTTTTATTGCGAATACAGTGACGTACCGTTTTTAGAAATCGGTTGAGATTTGACAGAATTATTGGTTACAAACGAATAGATGACAAACCAACTTACGCGTAGTAATTTCTACACAAATGCCCACCACTAATAAGTTTTTCATCTACTACACATGACCGCATTACCTAATTGCTATTGATGTGTCTATCAGTTAAAAAGTCAGAAATGAAATAAAAAAGCTGAAGCAAATAATAAATCAGATTTAGATGATGAATTGCTCAAAATGACCCCCGTTACCTCCCAAACAATAATACAGTCTGTTTCCAAATTCTGTTCGAACATTATTAAAGACATCCGCAGTTATTAATCGGCATTCTTCTACAATTCTCTGACGTAGCACTTGCAATGTTTCCGGCTGAGTGGCGTACACTCGTGATTTTAAATGACCCCACAGAAAAAAGTCCAAAGGGGACAGATCCGGAGATCTTGGTGGCCATTCGACGGGACCACGCACACCATCTTGTTGGAAGGTTATTTCATTTTCTAGTAAATTGTCGTCACCTTCTAAAATCTCTGTTATCCTAGGATCAATTGTACTTTCCAATAATTCTAGATAGTTGTTTCCATTGAGATTATTTTGGATGAAAAATGATCCAACAAGATGGTCGCCCAAAATGCCTGCCCAAACATTCAATTTTTGAGGTGTCTGAGTATGAAATTCCCTGATTAAATGCGGATTAGTATCACTCCAATAACGACAATTGTGTCTATTCACTTCTCCATTCAACATAAATGTGCATTCGTCGAATAAACATGTATTGTAGAGAAGATTTGGATTCAGTAGAAGTTGTTCACTAAAGTATTCGCAAAATTGGTTACGGCGATCAAAGTCATCTTCATGTAACTCTTGAACCAGCGTCATCTTAAATGGATGAAACTTTTGTTTTTTCAAAATTCGATGAACACTGGAACGGGATACGCCAGAAGCTTGAGACACAGTTGTAATCGATTGCTTATTATCCATCTGTACATGACCCAAAACTGCCACTTCAACTGCTTCATTTCGAACTGACCCAATTACTTCACGTTTCTTGTTTAAAAGCGGACCTGTTGCAACAAATTTGTCAATCAGGTGTTTAACGTACTGGTGGTTTACATTTTTTTTAGGATGATTGGCATTAAAAATTCGTGCTGTAGCTTTAGCGCAATCGTGATTTCGATAATATATTGCAACAATTTCTACTCTTTCCGCGATAGAATAAACCATTTGGAACACACGTTAATACTTTCAATAACGGCTGAAACTAACGATTTCTTGGTCACAAGCAAAAAACACCGACTTTTTTTGTAGTACTGATTTTTTGTTATTTTGAAAAGGTCTGAATTCCTATAAACTTAAGTATCTTCTACTAATAACTATTTTAGTATCTAGTTTTATTTGCTTCAGCTTTTTTATTTCATTTCTGACTTTTTTGTAAACTGATAGAAACATCAATAACAATTAGATAATGCGGTCATGTGTAGTAGATGAAAAACTTATTAGTGGTGGGCATTTGTGTAGAAATTACTACGCGTAAGTTGGTTTGTCATCTTTTCGTTTGTAACCAATAATTCTGTCAAATCTCAACCGATTTCTAAAAACGGTACGTCACTGTATTCGCAATGAAAATGGCTTTAAAATGATGTGCCACAAGTGGGGTAGTTGCATTTGATATTTTTAAGTTGAGGTTGCTAGGCATTAGGGGGATGAACATATCGAGTTGGCTTGACTGTAAAAAAAGCTCCCCCCAAGAACAAAAATCGACGGGTCTCGGCGAATTTTTAAATATTATTCGGTTTTCCAATTATAGGGGGGGTCAAATTTCGTTGGGATACCCTATATAAGAGTACACTCTTAACAAATATTCGCTCATATAGTGAATAATATTATTTGGAAAATAAAGTCAAAAACATGTACGAAAACATAAATATTTATCATTTGGTTCACAGAAAAGGCATAAAAATAAACTCAAAACAATATAAATTCCACAAATATTACATGTGCGTTTTCTTAGAAGAGTGCGCGCCTACAATTAGGTTACTTTCTAGCAAATTTTAGATATGAATTCTCCATATTCATGTTCTGTACCCTTGCAGGTGTTGCATTGTATCCAGTATGACAGGTGGATCTTCATAAACATCATTACAGGATGTGTACTTGACTTCTATGTCCTGGTTAGTACATTCTCTTCATCACTTTGTTTAGTCAGTCTTATGATTTTGTTACTTTTGGTTTTCGTATTGTCTCTGCGTTTTGCAGCTTTCGATTTATTTTGATAGTTCTTAGTGTAGGTTTTTTTTCGGATTATTTTTCTCCCTGTTAATTTTTAAATGGAGTGCCTGTTAACATGTGTCTATTGTTGTTGTGGAATCTGTTGGACAATCGGCGGAATACGTGGTGAAGTTGACGGCATGTAATAAATATCATCAAATAAACATGCAAAGAAACATGATGTAAAGGTAAGCAGTTTTGACATCAAAATCCAACTCCAAAATAAAGGAATTTGTATTAGAATCGACAAGAGATTTTACTGAATCTGTTATCGAAGCTATTTCGGTATTTTTAGATTGCAGAGCATTATTACCATCGTCACCAATAGCTGAAATTTCCCAGGTCCACTTGGTCCACAATAATAACTGGTTTTTTTTTTTTTTTTTTTTTTTTTTTTTTTTTTTTTTTTTTTTTGAGAGGGGAAACCCATCATGGGCTTCTGAGCTTAGGATCTATTGCTGCAGAAAGTGTCGGACTCCTACCGACTAAAACCCCTCCCATTTGTTTGCACGCATTTCCCCGCCAGAACTGTTTGACACATAGCATCAGCGAAGAAATTGCCTGTCACGAGATTATTAAGCTCTCTGGTTTCTCCTCTCATCCTCTTCTTTACTTTTCATAATCCTGCTCACATAATTACTAACATCTGTCCACTTTACTACATCCTGCAGCATTATATTGACAATGTTTTCAGGGGCGATATCCTCATTTAACGAAAGGTTTAGCATAGTCCTTTCCTGCACCCATCTTATACAATGGAAAAGGGTATGTTCGGGAGTGTCTTCGTCATCACAATATCTGCAGGTCTCATTTGCCGATTTACCTATTTTATAAACGTAAGTTTTAAAGCAGCCATGGCCAGTTAGTGCTTGCGACAGGTGGAAGTCCATCGCTCCATGCTTTCTGGCATACCACCGCCTCACATCTGGAATCAGCTTACGCGTCCACGCACCTTTCAATCCCACCGTCCATTTCTCCTGCCACATCTGCAAAGTCCTCTCTCTAGCCCGTTTGGCTGCTATTTCGTTCCTTTCGTTGGATTCATATATCTCTTTCCTTTCTAGGGCCAAGAGATGTATAGGTATGAGCCCTGCAACAACGACAGCAGCTTCAAAAGAAACAGTGCGATATGCCCTACTCGCTCTTAACGCCAGCTTCCTCTGGACTCTTTGTAGCGCCTTCCTATAGGCCGCAACCCTATTCGCTTCTTCTGCCCATACTGGAGCGCCGTATAGCATTATCGATTGGGCAACATGACAAAGCATACTCCTTTTCCTGTCGCCAGGCCCCCCTATGTTAGGCATCAGTTTGCAGAGAACATTAACCGTTCTCTCCGCCTTATTCGCTGCCGCTCTAATATTGGGTCCAAAAGTCAGTGACGAATCCAACACCATTCCCAAGTATTTGACTCGCAATGCTGATCTGATATCCAAACGTCTATATGACAGCGTATATTGCTTGTTCCTTCTTTTAAACTTCAGCAACGTGGTTTCGGTCTTCTCCGGTGCTAGATCCAACCCGCGCGAAGACAGCCATGCCCCCACTTCATCCAGAGCACAGTTTACTTTGTGGACCAGTTCACAAGAGTTCACGTCTGTACCAACAATTGCCACGTCGTCTGCAAATCCTATTAAATCGATTCCTGCTGGCATCGTAACGTCAAAGATGTCATCGTACATGACGTTCCACAGTGTCGGCCCCAACACCGAACCCTGAGGAACTCCCACCTGCACTTTCCGTTTACTATTATATCCAGATATCAAGGTCCTGTCAGTCAGGTAGTCCTTAACGACGTTTATGATCTGCGTAGATATTTTTCTTTTTACTAGAGCTTCCACGATGCGGTCCCACCTCGCGGTGTTAAAAGCATTCCGCACGTCTATTAAAGTTAAAAGACACCACTCCCTTGGCTGCTTATGGTTAGCCTCCCTCGCTCTTGCGACCACTCTCTGAATGGCATCAATGGTTGATCTACCTTTCCGGAAACCGTACTGTCTATCAGACAGAAGTTTTCTCCCTTCCAAAACGTCAGTTAGTTTGGCATTAATTAGCTGCTCGTATAGCTTTCCCAATGTATTTATTAGGCAAATAGGTCTATATGCCCTTTGTTCTCCGTGCTTAATTGGTTTCTCAATAAGTAGCAACTTAGCACACTTCCAATCCTCAGGGAACCTTCCTGATGCATAGAGTGAGTTCAAAACACCTAGAGCACTGTGTCCCATTGCTTCCACCATAACTTTCACCGCCTCTGCCGGCACTCCGTCACACCCTGGAGCTCTTTTGTTCTTGAGTCTACTAGCCGCCAGTTTGAGATCTTCATCTGAGAACGTTTCCACTTCATTTAGCCTATCTTTAGTCCACAGTACCTCTCTATCCGCGATGGGGAACAACTTCTGCACCCACACCTCCCTTTCCTCCGACGCCATGCTGACTTGAGGATGTCTTATCTGTAGGCTTCTGGTTACAATCTTGTAGCCATCTCCAAATGGGTCAGTCTCAACACTTTTTACTAGGTCCGTCCAGCACTCTCTTTTACTTTTATTAATTTTAGCCCTTAGTTCTTTCTTTAAGTTGCAATACTCCTGTCGGGTTGCGGCAATTATTTCTGGACTCGTGTTGTTGCGAGCTCTTACTCTGGAAAACTTTCTTCTAGCCTTGACAGTTTTCTTCCTCAGTTCCCCTATCTGGTCATTCCACCAATATGGGATACGACCATCGCTAGTTCTAACTTTGTCTGTAGTTGATCTATATGAATCCCGCAGTATTTCGGACAGCGTTGCAGCTGTGATATCATTTCTGGCTTCTATAGCTGTAGCTAATTTATGTTTCAGCCGGTCCTTATTCACCGGGCCAAATACCCATAGTGATTTTTCCAGTCTGTCGTAGCCCCTAAGGCAAAATGAGATATAGTGATGGGAACTATAAGAAAATTCATTTTCCATGACTTTCCACTTCGAGACTTCTCCTACCAGCGTTTCAGAGACCGCCGTAACGTCTATTATAGACCCATAGTTTCCCCTAGTAAAGGTGCTAACACCCGCCTCATTCACCGGTACCATATCAATAGTGTAGAAAAGAGTACTTAATATGTCCCCTCTAACATCATCAACACTAGAACCCCACATAGAGGACTTAGCATTGAAGTCCCCGGTCAAGATAACTTTGTTATTATTTCTAGCTTTAATGTCTTCCGCAAGCTCCCGTACAAACGTTTCAAAACTATCCAGCGTTATATTAGGTGAAATATAACAACTGTACACTACAACCTCATTTATTCGCACCCATACATAACCATTACCGGCACCAGTTTCTGATACCCCACTCCTTGGACCTATAAGACCGATAGCTGCATCATTTCTCTTGTCCACGAACCATTTTCCACCTCTTTTAACAGTTGCTATGTGCGGCTCACTGACCAGAACGTATTTTGCACCATACTTGCCGGCAGTGTCCATTGCTAAGTCCATCGCCACCCCCGATCTATTAGTGTTAATTTGAAGGAACACAGTCGTCATTAGAGTTTTACTATAAGGCTATCCCTTTTTTTCCTAGCCTCAGCTAGAGCTCTCCTGAACTTCGGACATTTACCACTGCCAATCTTGTGATTGGCTCCATCGCAGATGATGCATATTGCTTCCTTTGCGCACACACTAGCTTTATGCTCCCCACACCCGCAGTTAAAGCAAAGATTTTTCCTGTCCGGACCTTTGCAGTCTCTCGCCTTGTGATCGTGCTCCCAACACCTAAAACACCTGGGTACAACTACTCTCTTGTCCATGCTACAACTAACCAAGCCGATTTTTAGCTGCCCTTGAGCCACAAGTGACTCAGCCTTCTTTTTGGGAATTGTAACTGTAACCGATTGTAAATTATTCGGTTTGGGCCT
This sequence comes from Monochamus alternatus, assembly GCA_037114965.1. Taxonomy (NCBI): domain Eukaryota; kingdom Metazoa; phylum Arthropoda; class Insecta; order Coleoptera; family Cerambycidae; genus Monochamus; species Monochamus alternatus. The sequence goes on from CM073426.1 coordinate 116,267,275, forward strand.
CAATTCACTGACATTGATTTCCCCGTCGCTAATCTCTCCAATATTTTTTTTGACCACTGCCAGAATTTCCTCCCTGCTAGCTAATGCGTCAAGGCCATTAATATGTATGGTCTCTTTTCTCTCATCCCCTCCAGTTCTCTTAATACCAATCTCACTATTAGATTCCTCAATAACCTTGCGAAGGTTTTCTAACTCCGTCTCGTTCTTTTCAGTAACTATGAGTACTCGTCCATCCCTGGTACTTCTTATGTGCTTGATGATGTTTCCAGCCTGAGTAGACCCAGCAGCCACTTTAATCTTTTCTAAGGTCTGCTTATACGTGCCCTGTGTTGCTGCAGCCACCAGCGCATACGTATTCCTAGCTTTGCTCTGTCCTTCTTCTATCTTTTTTCGCGCATCTCTACGCCTACCTCTAAATATGTCAACTTTGCAGCCGCTACCGTGAAAAACGGCTTCAGTTAATTTTACAAACTTATTCCAGTCAGCCCTCGCTGGAACATTTATCGCTATTTTTACATCGCCCTTAGTTTCTTCCCTCATCAAGCACATTGTCTTCCACATATTCTCCTCTGTGCCATCCCAATATATCCTAACTATTTTGTTAGCCATTGACCTCTCATTAGCACCTGACCTGATCTTTGTGGATTGTTCCCACACTTCAACACTTTCGCTTGATTCGAAGAGTTCCGGGCGAAACTCTTTCCATCTACTAATATCACCATGGCTACCTGGTACATCTCTCTCGCAGATTATTGCCTTCACCCTCTCGTCTGCCTCTTGCAATTCTCCGAATCTAACCTTGGTGTTTTGGAAGACCCCGTCAGCCCACTCCTTATCACATACTTTCAGCCACTCGTCCCACGTTTCTATTTTTTCCAAGTCTGTTAAAATGCTCCCAAAGTCTGTGGTTTGCACAGCACAATCTCGTCGGCTCTTTGGGTCCATTTGGACCTCTATATCATATGTGGGTTTTTCCGGAATAATCCATCTATGTGATTGCAGCCAATCTTTTACTGATGTCCTATTTAAAGTTTCCATTCCCCTGCGAAGCTTTGCAGAAATATCTTTAATTTCCCTCTTTGTGTTTGGGATTTCCTCGATTCTTTTTTCAAGGTCAGAACAGTGCTTCTTGATACTGTCCAAAGCTTCTATCAAGATGAAGGCAATCGAGTCCTCTACTTTCTTGAGAACCTCCTCCTCCCTGTGTTCCATAGAAAAGGAGGTATCTCCTACTTTCCTCTTCCTTACCTCAGAAAAAGAGTGGCTTCTCTTTTGCTGGTGTAAGCCTGCCATACGTTTTGGAATTGCTGAGCTGGTTTCCTCCTCTGTCATGTCTATAGCTGCTATTCTACTTCGCCCTGCACCTTTTTCCATCTTATAATAACTGGTTGCTTTGGCCTGTAGGTACGTAGATGATGCAAAATCTTCTTCATTCAACTTGTTATGATCGTAAGGATACATGACAGTAACAGGAAACGAATTTACTTCCTTTTATATAATATTTGACAGGTGTCAGGAGCCAGTTGTCTAAACTGCTTGACTTAAATGCAGTTTTCAGAAACCTAAAATAATACTTATCTAGGAGGTAGTGATAAAATATGAATGATATTTGTTCTACAGTAATTAATCAGGTATCGACTTCTATGAAATAAATGGTTGTCAAATAGTAAAAAAAAGAACAGAATTAGTCTATGTTGGTTTTGTATGGACTTGAAAATGCTTGAAAATGTCTGGAGCTTCACCACAGCGTGTGGCTTCACGGTAAATATCTTCGATTCCCTTTCTAGCAAAAATTAGTGCTGGAGGAACATACTATGTGCTCTGTACGTTAACACAGCAGACAGCTGGAACAAGTTGTTCTCTTTCCGCAGCTACAACTTTACCAATAGTTTTTTCTTTTTGGGTAAAAATCTTTGGTACCTTATTAGGCACGCCGTATATGCCACTTTCCGAACGGGTCTTGGAGGAGAAGCCAGACTAAGAAGAGCACAGAGTGCGGCGACTGACCCGGAGCGGGCGGCTGCAAATGGGCAGATCGGGCTCAAAGCCGAGGCGAAGGCAACCGATCTAGGCTGATGGTAAGATCCGAAGAAGCTTCCACAAAAAAAAAACAAAAAAATGTGTGACAAAACAAAGGATATAACACCCCAGGTGAGTAAAAATCTCACCACTGATTCCGATCGGGAGAAAGACCCGGTGGTCAGTGCCGGTCCCATGGATTCTGGGGAGGACCATGCGCACGATTTTTTAAACATCAGAAATGAAAACCCGTTCATTCGAAGGGATTCGATCAACAGAACCCCACCCAGGCAGAGAAGGCATTCAAATTCTTCCAGAGAGATAGAAACTAGTCGAGAAAGTGCTAAGCCGCTAGCAAAAAGACCACGAGAGGACACACCACCTAACAAAACAAGAACTGAAGAAATAGAACGTAGGCAAAAAGAACTCATGGAAATAAAACGGGCGATTGAAAGACTAAAGAACTGCTCTAAAGAACTAGCAGCGGTCGTAAAGAGTACTCCAAATACTAAAGCGGAGATAAAAAAAGGAACAAATGTAATAGCGCAGTTAACAGAGGTTCTAACGAAAAGGTGGGCTGAATGGGAAGAACATGCTGAAGAAGTAGAAAATGACACTCCATTAATTGGGGAGTCAGAGATAAAAAGAAAGGCTGTACTGACTAAAACCATAGGAGTACAAGTGAATATGGACAAGGAAGATGAGAACATAGAATGCCAAATAGAGGCGGGAAGTACCTATGAGGATTTTAGGGATATCCTGTCGAAGGAGTGGAAGGAAGGCGTATACAAAACAGTGATCAAGGCAGAAGGAAATCCAATAAAAGCAGGAGATGAGTATGATATAGCTATAGTTGTAGATGTCAAGGAGGATGGCACAAGAGGCCTAGCCAAAGAAATAAAAGGGAGATATCCAGACATAGACGTTCTTATGGATGGTAACATGAAGGAAGGAGAAGTAGAGTTTCTGCAAGTTGCTACAAAAATGGCAACAAGTAGAGGCGACACAACAGAAAGAGCTAAGTATATATATCTGCTACCTATAGAGGTAAACGAGACGGGTGACAAAAAAATGGAAAAGTACTTTAAGGTTTTAAATAATTTTGGGGACCTAGTACAGGCACATGGACGGAAGAATGTGGCTGTAGCTTCCTTAGATGCTATGGACGGTGAGAAGGTAAGAAAACTGCTAGAGTGCGCTTTTTACAAAAGGAGTGCAAAAATTAAGTATTGTATACCTGCTGTCAAACAATATGAGAGACAAAAGTCAAGACCAGAATCGCGGAAAAAACACGAGACAGTGGTTATAAGAGCCGGAGGAAAGCCATACTCTGAGATATTAAAAGAAATTAAAAAAGACGTGGATATAGACAAGTTGGGATTGTCCGTGAAAAAAATACACAAGTCCAAAGTAGGTGACGTGGTCCTCACTGTACAGGGGGATGAAGAAAATGCTAAGGCTCTAGGTGAGGAAATAAAGAACAAAACGGGAAATGAGGCAAGCAGGAAAAAAAAAGCTGGAGCCGTATTTATTTTTGGCATAGATGCGGCTATAACAGAAGAAGAGTTGAAAGAGGAGATAGCGAAAAGCATACATTTGGACAAGGAAAAAATTGAAATAACATCGCTGAGACCGGATAAATATGAGCAGTTTACAGCGGTGGTAGAATTGCCGAAAGAATACGTAAGAAAAATCAGTGATGTTGGTAAAATAAAAATTGGGTGGGTAAATTGTACTGTAAAAGAGAGGGTACAAATAGCGAGGTGCTTCAGATGTCTTGAATATGGACATGTAATAAGAGAATGCAAAGCTGCAAATCACGGTGAAATATGCGTTAAGTGTGGGCAAAACGGACACAGAGCTAAAGACTGTCCAAACGAGTCATTCTGCACCAAGTGCAACATAAAGGGACATAGACCAGATCAAATAAAATGTCCCCGATATAAGAAAATGATCGAGAAAGAAAGGAAACGGAGAAATCAAACCAGTAAAAGTATGACTATGGAAAAAGATGGCAGCCTTCACAACACGCATGGGTATTAAAATACTACAAATAAACGTTGGAAGGAGTAGAGTGGCACAAGATTTAGCATATGCCACTGCTAGAGAGAGGTCAGCAGATATACTCATTATAAACGAGCCAAATAGGAATATGGTGAAAGAGGCGGTATGGCTAAAGGACAAGAGGACAGATGTTGCAATAAAAATTATAACAAGAAATGTAGCTGTACGGGACATGGAAAGGGGACAGGGATTTATAAGTGTGGACATGGGGGAGCTCACTATTTTGGGTTGCTACGTGTCACCGAATATACCTCTGGTTGAATATAAAAAGGAGGTAGACTATATAATGAAACAGGTAAATGGGAAAAGAAAAGATACTATTGTAACAGGGGACCTAAACGCAAAGTCACCGGCATGGGGAGCTCCGATCACGGATAAAAAAGGAGAATATTGGATGAATCATATCACGTCCAGTGATATGATAGTCATGAACACGGGAGGAGAGCCAACGTTTATTAGAGGAAGGAGCAAATCTCATATTGACGTAACGATAGCAACCAAGAAAATGTCCAGGCACATAATAGGCTGGGAGGTACTGGATATCGACAGCCACACGGAGCATAGATATATATGCTTCGAGATTGTAAATGGTAGATCCAATATAGGTATGAGATGTAAAATAACGGAAGAAGTGGACTGGGATACCTTCGAAGCGTGTATGAAATGGACTGTTGATGAGACTGGGCGGACATCACATAATGAATGTTCTAAAGCAATAGAGGAGGCATATCAAAATAGTCTAAAAAGGAATAAAAACAGGACGCTGACGAAACCCTACTGGTGGAACAGGGACATTGAGCAAAAAAGACACATGTGTAATGGGACAAGGAGAATGCTAACACGCCTAGCTGGAAGGAGATTAGTAGACAGAAGGGAACTTATAGAAATTGAAAACAAACTAAAAGACCTAAGGAGAGAACTGAAAAAAATGATCCAAACATCAAAAAAAGTACACTGGAGAGAACTGCAGAACGAATTGGACAACAATATATGGGGAGATGCGTATAGGATAGTCATGAGAAACCTAAGGTTCAGTCTTCCTTTTGAACTACACATAGATAGAAAAAGAGAAGTAGTAAGAGAGCTATTTCCTATGGTACAAGACACATGGACAAAGAGACAGACTGCGGATGAAGTACAGCCATTCACTGTTGTGGAAATGACGAAGGCAGCAGAAAAAATGAAAAATGGGAAGGCGCCTGGGATCGACAGGGTTCCGGTGGAAGTAATCAAAGAAGTGGTGAAAAAATGGCCAAAATGGCTAGTTATAGTATTAAATGAGCTGCTTATGAGAGGAGAGTTTCCTGACGAGTGGAAGATTGGAAAAGTTATACTGTTACCAAAGAGCGAGAAAACAATGGAACAGCTAAAGGCATTTAGACCAATATGTCTGTTGACCTCGATCAGCAAGCTTTTCGAGACAATGATAAGGGAGAGACTCTTAGAGGACATAGAAACTAAACATAATCTACATGAACACCAATATGGGTTTCGCAGGGAGCGATCTACGATACAGGCGATAGAGAGAATATACGAGGTAGTGGCAGAAGCAAACAAAAGATGGAGTGTGCTTATTCTGTTGGATGTAAAAAATGCTTTTAACACAGCAAGACATAGCCTAATAATACAGGAGCTGAGACGGAGAAACATCAAAGGATACTTGATAAACGTAATATCTAGTTATCTGTCAAACAGAAAAATAACATATGGTAAGGGACAAGAAGAAGTAATGGAAATATCAGCGGGCGTCCCTCAAGGATCAGTACTGGGGCCCATGCTTTGGAATATACTCTATGATGGAGTACTTAGAGTACCACTAATGGGACAAGCGGAAACAATTGCCTTCGCCGACGACTTAGCGCTGATAATCTCAGCAGACGACAAGGAAAGCCTAATTATATGTGCGAATGAATGTTTGTATAGGATAAACAGATGGATGAATTTGCAAAAACTATCGCTGGCACCGAATAAAACGGAGGCAATAATAATAAAAGGCCCAAGGAAGAGAGAAGGGATAACGTTCACGCTCTGCGAAACCAAAGTAAATACAGTGAAAAAGGTTAGATACCTAGGAATATACCTAGACGATAGAGGTACTTTTGGTGAGCATGTAATGGAAATTGCAAGAAAGGTGGAGACCAAACTAGCAGTGTTAACAAGAATTATGCCCAACGTAAATGGACCAGGTAGTGCGAAAAGGGAAATGCTTTCGTCAATGGTGAACAACATAATCCTGTATGGGGCACCTATTTGGTATAGAGTTTTAAATATCAAAAAATATAAACACGTTCTACAGGGAATTCAAAGAAGAGTACTCCTCCGGGTGGCGTCAGCATATAGGACAGTGTCAACGGTAGCGCTCAACGTAATTACAGGAGTTCTGCCTATAGACCTATTAATAATGGAGAGAAAGGAACTGCATGAATCAGTGGAGGAAAATAAGAAATTAGCAAGGAGGGCAGTAAGGGATAATGCAACGGAAAAATGGCAACAGAGATGGAATGAGAATGTAGTAACAGGGCAATGGACAAAGAGATGGATAAGAAACATATCTGAATGGATTGACTGTAAGCACAGGAGATTAGATTATTGGCTTACGCAAGCATTGATAGGACATGGATGTTTCGGATCGTATACGAAAAGGATGAATATTACGGAAGAAGACACATGCAAATACTGCAAAGAAGTGGATGATCCAGAACATACATTTTTTGTATGTGGGAGGTGGGCGGAAGACAGACAGAGAGCGGAGGAAGAAATGGGATGCGAAATAACTAGATAGATAATGTGTTTGAAAAAATGATCGAATCCAGACAGAAATGGGAAATCGTGAGTCAAATGATAAGGACTATACTGAAAAGGAAAAGAGAAGAATGGGATGCTCTGTAAACAAATCCGAACTCCTAATCCCTAGAAATAGGGGAGGGGAGATGTAGGCTAAAAAAAATAAGGACAGAAAAAGAAGGAAAAAAAAAGAAGGAAAAAAAAAGAAGGAAAAAAAAATATAGTGAGAAAGAAGAAAAGACAGCCCGCCACACATGATGATATGTTTGCAAAAAACGGTTCCATGGTGGAAAGAAGGGCGGTTCATGGGGGCCAATTAGCCTTTTGACTTATGTCCCTACTAAAAAAAAAAAAAAAAAAAAAACTACCACTACCACTACCTCTACCACTACCACTACCACTACCACTACCACTACCATTACCACTACCTCTACCACTACCACTACCACTACCACTACCACTACCTCTACCACTACCACTACCACTACCACTACCACTACCACTACCACTACCATTACCACTACCACTACCTCTACCACTACCACTACCACTACCACTACCACTACCACTACCACTACCACTACCACTACCACTACCACTACCACTACCACTACCACTACCTCTACCACTACCACTACCACTACCACTACCACTACCACTACCACTACCACTACCTCTACCACTGCCACTACCACTACCATTACCACTACCACTACCACTACCACTACCACTGCCACTGCCACTACTACTATCACTACCACTACCACTATCACTACCTCTACCCCTTCATTCATACATACATTTTGAAATTACGCAGTATTATTTTTTACTGTGTATACTACAAAAACACTACAAATACAACTAGTCGCCCTTCAATGGTACCACGCCTTAATTTACCACCAGTTAATCCAGGTATGAATTAATATAAGTCTCCTTCATTATCTAAAATAGTTAATATTATAATTTTCTGTTCAGGATTTTGCGTTAAGAAAGGTTAATTAAATATGAGAATTTCAAAACAATACTCATTTCGGTAATAATTTAAATAATTAAATAAATAATTTTCTTAAATTAATATTGAAAGAATTTTAAGATTTAGAGCATGCACCTTAAAAAATAATAGTAATTTTCATACAAAATCAACGCAACTGACTATTGAAAACGCAAATTTAAGTGAATTAATTATTGATTAAAATTATGCTAATCATAATATCAAGATAATTTCATTCATACATACATTTTGAAATTGCGCAGTATTATTTTTTATTGTGTATACTACAAAAACACTACAAATGCAACTAGCCGCCCTTCAATGGTACCACGCCTTGATTTACCACCAGTTAATCCATGTATGGAATTGATTTAATTAAGTTGTTACTACATTATTTAAAATAGTTAGTATTATAATTCTCTATACAGGGTGTTTAGTTAAGAATGAGACATAACTTAGCGGGAGATTTCAAAGGTTAACCATGAGTGGATATTTTTAGATATGAGAATTTCAAAACAATATTAATTTCGGCCTCATTGGTAGAGGATGCTAGTTACATTTTACTTTGTATCTAAATTGTTTTTTTTTCCTTTCAAAATATAAAGAAAAACTGCATGACCCAAATAAATGCATAAACTAAAGGTATCTACTTGTTTTATTGATTTACAGTATTAATAATTTTATGTTAGTAAAACTCTTGAACAGTTTCCAAAACGTTCAAAACCAATACCTATAGTAATGTCGTGTAAAAATAATGGCAGCTAATCTAACTATATTTATTGAGTATTGTTAATATAAGTTTATCGTAAATTATTAAAAGGGGTAAACGTATATTAATAAAATATGATAAATATAAATATTATTGTAAGAATTTTAACAATCAACTCAAAATAAACACACTTGGTTGCCAAAACGAGTCCACACTCTGTTGTGTTGAAATAATAACACAGTTTTTTATGTTTTCTCAGTTTTGCTACCTACCTAAATAAATTTGTTATTGATAATATCGAATAACGGTTTTGTTAGCTTATACAAATCTATCATATCTTATATGACACTACATTGCGTGACCTATTTCACAAACCAACCCCCTAACCAAAACTTATTTCTTTGCTAAATTACTAGAAACACGACCGTCACTTATGCTTGATTTTGAATTTACGCAATATTATTTCTTACTGTGTAATATGTGACTTTTTGCAGATGACAAACTTCTGAAAAATACTACAACAATTCGCCCCCCTTCAACCATACCACGCCCTGGTTTACCACCAGTTTATCCAGGTATGAATTTGAATCCTTTTAAGTCGTTCGTAGTTTGTATATAATATGTGACTTTTCAGCAGTTCAGAAACCGAGAAATGTTACAACGACTCCATACCCTTCAAAAATACCACCCCATGTTTTACCACCAGTTCATCCAGGTATGAATTAATATAAGTCCTTATTTCATTATCTAAAATTGTTAATATTATGATGTGTATAGGATTTTACGTTAAGAACAGAATCTCTCACAGCCCAAAGGTTAATCAAATATGAGAATTTCAAAACAATACTCATTTCGGTCTAATTGGTAGAGGAGGGTGCTTGTTAAAACTTTACTATTATTTTTTTTTCTAATTTCGGAATATAAAGGAAAACAGCATGATTCAAATGCATTGATAGACTGAAAGTATCCATATTATTGATTTAACAAGCAAATGATTCAAGTGCTTCGAATATAGAGAACTAGCTCTATTCTAGGAAAACTCTTGAATCGTTTTCAAAACACGAAAGACCACTAACATTAATACCTACAGTAATATGCAGTGCGAAAATAATGGCAGCTAATCTAGCTGTAATTCTTGACTGTTGTTAAAATAGGCTTATCGCAAATCATATGTTAAAGTACGTTATAGTTTGTATATAATATGTGACTTTTCAGCAGTTCAGAAACCGAAATGTTACAACAACTCCAGACCCTTTAAAAATACCACCCCATGGTTTACCACCAGTTAATCCAGGTATGAATTAATATAAGTCCTTCCTTCATTATCTAAAATTGTTAATATTATAATGTTCTGTATAGGATTTTACGTTAAGAACAGAATCTCTCACAGCCCAAAGATTAATCAAATATGAGAATTTCAAAACAATACTCATTTCGGTCTAATTGGTAGAGGAGGGTGCTTGTTAAAACATTAAGATTATTTTTTTTTCTAATTTCGGAATATAAAGGAAAACAGCATGATTCAAATGCATTGATAGACTGAAAGTATCCATATTATTGATAAACAAGCAAATGCGAATATAGAGAACTAGCTTTATTCTAAGAAAATTCTTGAATCGTTTTCAAAACACGAGAGACTACTAATATTAATAGAGCATCTGCGGCACGTGATCAAAGTAGGAGTGGCTACTGGCTTGGAGGATAAACAAATAGCGATCATAACCTCAAATGTATTTATTACTATTTATTTATTATATGTTTTCACGTTATCTTAAGTGGTTGTATTCTGGTTATAATTTATTGTTGTTATTATTTTTCATTTTTTTGTGGCTACAAATTCCTTTATTTATATAATCATGTATAGTGAATACATTATTATACACTGAAAGTCATAGATGCTGAAAGTGCTGATAGATATAGACATAAAATAAGTGAAATTGGAATAGATCCATACACATTCAATCTGATAATTATTTGTTATATAAAAAAAGTGCTTATACACATACATCAAATTTGTGGCTTTTTAGGTACTGAAATCTCGAAAAATAAAACAAGTAGGGCAAAAGTAATATCAAAAATAAAATTACTGATGTTTTGTTTATCTACTTTTACTGTTTAAACTCTTCTCAAATAATATAATAACTTTTAAAAAGCATTTGTATGATACACATTATTTCGCTGTTCTAACCCCACATTTTAACAATTATTTTCAGATACACAACAAACGTGAACAATCTTATATGCAGAACTATGTAAGTTTATGTTATAACAATACTTACATCTATTTTAAAAAATACGTATTTTGAAAGACTTCAGTAGGTACCTAAAAATTTGCTGGATAGATCGTTTTCTGACGTTATGTATTTATTTTACTTCGGTACATTTAAATATTCGCAGGTGGCATGAGATAACATTCTTGTTATTTGCTAAATTCTATATTATTCAGTTCTTAAATTACTTGTATTTGTACAAAACACTATTTCAAGAATACGGCGCCCTTAAAGCATATTAAAGGCTTAGAAAGTAATTTTTCTCACCGAAAATGTACGCATATTATGTATATAGGTATGCATATACAACATGCTAAAACAGTTAATAATTTAAATTACCTACAAAATAAATATTTATTTATAACTAAAAAATTGTACTCCGATATAGTATTCATTCTACAAGATTTTATATAAAATATTAACTTTTCACAAAAAAAAATATTACTGAAAACATTTGAATTCGTAAATAGCAGAAATATGTGCCAGTTTTAAACAAAGTTTTTCCAAAAGTACGTATCCACAGAATAAGAATAAATAAAAATTTAGTCCTGAAATAGGTTGCTACTAAATACAATCAATACATATGCTGCTGTGGCGTTTGCACAGCCACGGAAAATTGATATGATTTATTTTTTCAAACCCCTTTTTCTCCATTTAATAATTTTCCCCTCATATCTATCATTTCTTGATTCTTTTGATGAAGTACCAAATGTATAACTCATATTCACAGTGGGGATCCAATCCGGATTATTTTGCTCGTGCAAATTTGCAGGTTTCCCTATAGTATAATAAATGTATAATTTTTGCCCTTTTATGTTTTTAACATATTCTTCCAAATTTAATTTTGGACTCGGTAAGGTCAGCTCTTTTTAAGCTATTCATCCAAGCCTTTCGCCTCTCAGATGCTAACTGGTTAAATTGTTTATGTCTGTCGAATTCAGAACGAATTCTGAAGAAACTAACATCGTCGTCAACATTGCAGAATTACTGCCACAGTTTACTACCACACAATAATTAGGCATTTTATAATACAAATAACACTCAAATATTTAATAATAAATTGGAATAAATATAAGGTTATACTTTTATTTATCCTCCAAACAACGACCTTGAAAATCGTGACGTCACGTGCAGATGCCCTATACCTACAGTAATATGCAGTGTGAAAATAATGGCAGCTAATCTAGCTATAATTCTTGACTGTTGTTAAAATAGGCTTAATAATAGGCAATAGGCTGTTAAAAGGGGTAAACTTATAGTAATTTCTCTAATAATTTCATATTTAATTATACAAGTATGTAATGACTTATGGGGTTAACCCTGAGTGTTCAGGATAATAGATAATTGTAATTTATAACATCTTAAATAATTTTCTTAAATTAATATTGAAAGAATTTTAAGATTTAATTAGCATGTTCCTTAAAAAAATTATAAATTTTCACTCAAAATCAACACAGCTGACTGCTAAAATGAGTCTACAATTCTTTGGGTAATGTATACTCTAACCAAATATTGTGTAAAACTCATTTCTTAGTTAAATTACTCAGCATCTATATAATGTCACTTGTTAATGTTTCATATAGACTATTTTATTATTTTCTGTATACATTTATTCAATGTGATAGGTAGTTACTTAGCAGTTGCTAGCTTACTTCACTTTTAAAGATAGTAATCTGGTAGCCATGTGTCAAGAGAGAAAAGTAGGCTAGCGATTGACAGTAAAAAAAAATATATCCGATAGACATACACAACTTTGTAACTATTCTATATTATTCTGTAATAATGTTATGTGTGAATCAAATGAAATGTATGCACTAGTGCATTAAAAGTTACATTAAATTAATGCCATAATTAGTGCTGCGTTTATTGACTCAAAAAATAAAGCAGAGCCGTAACAGTCAAGGCAAATCAACTGCCGGCTCTCGAACAATTTGGTGACCCCGACGTGATACAAACTGAGTGAAGCAACTTTTTGATGTGCAACAAATAACAAATTCGACAATCTGGTCCGTAATTGTACGAAAACTAACCAACGTTTTCAACATTTATCAAAGCAGCGACTGCACAGGGAAGTTCGCAGAAAAGCCGGTCCCGCCGAAGCCAAGCAAGGCCACTCTAGCCGAGAACGATTCAGCAGTGGTGTGGTCAAACCTATCATATTATACACGAAATTGCCGATTGTGTAAGGTCAGTGTGTTCCTTTTTATGGACCTCTTTTGCCATAGATTTTGTTTGTGTTGATACAATGGCTAAAACTTTGCATTAGCTAAAATAAATTAAACGCGTAAATTTGCAAGCGTTTTAATAGTATTCTTAGCTTGTACCTACTTATTTTATTCAACGTAACCTTACGTAAATACATATAAAAGCAAGTATTTAGTTTGAGACAAATTACTCACAAACAAAATAAAATGGCTGATCTAGAAACTTTGAAGCGAAAACGGTCCACACTAAAGGGACAATTAACTAGGTTGCAAACGTACCTGGACAGGGTGAATCTATCTGATCCTGACTTTGTACAGATAGAAACGCGCTTAGTAAAATCGGAGGCATTGTTAGAGGAGTTTAATGATACGCAATTTGATATTGAGGCGATAGACAAAGAAACAACGCAGGTAGATCATAATGATGAGCGTGACAGGTTTGAGGAAAATTATTATTGCGTCATATCAAAGGCCAAAGACATCTTAGACAAAAAACCAGTGGCAGCGCTAGAACAATCTTTAACTAATAGTAATAATCAATCATTACCAACACAAAATCAGATAAAATTGCCTCAATTAGATTTACCTACGTTTAACGGTATTCTAGATAAGTGGCTCTTTTATAGAGACACTTTTAGATCTATAATTCATTCAAATGCGAACCTTAACAAAATCCAAAAATTCCATTACCTTAGATTATCTCTAAAGGGAGAAGCCGCCGAAGTAATAAACTCTCTCGAGGTTTCTGAACAAAATTACGATGCAGCGTGGGGTTTGTTATTAGAGCGTTATGAAAATAAACCATTGTTAATCAATAACCATGTTAAGGCTCTATTTAATTTGTCGGTTATAACAAAGGAAAACTACTCAAAAATGCGGGCTATGTTAGATAATGTATCAAAACATTTACGCGCTCTCGAAGTCCTAGGCCAACCAGTGGCGGAGTGGGACACCCTATTAATATATCTCGTCACTAGCAAACTAGACCCATCTACCAGAAGAGATTGGGAAGAGAAAAACGAAAATGGTAATTCTACAACATTCGACGCGTTATTGCAATTTTTAAAGCAAAAATGTAGACTGCTTGAAACCTTAAACCTAACTACTTCCGAAAATCAAAGCATAAATCAGCAAAAACCAAGGGTAAAGGCGCATTTGTCTACTAATACTTATTCTTGTCCTATGTGCAACAATAAACATTCAATCTATAATTGTAAAAAATTCTTAGACTTAATTCCAAAGGACCGGTTGAACGAAAGTAGGCGTTTGAATTTATGTATCAATTGCTTACGGAAAAATCATGCAACGAAGGATTGCACTGCTGGCACTTGCCGCAAATGTGACAAGAAGCATCACACTTTGTTGCACCTTTTAACAGAAAATTCATCTAATAACAATTCAGGTTCGGACAATCAAGAAATACAATCGAATCATTCGTCTAGTAAAAATAATTCCTATACCTTACTGTCAACGGCCATTGTCCAAATTTTCGATAAATTCGGTAAACTACATGACTGTCGAGCCTTGTTAGATTCAGGATCAATGTCGTCATTTATAACAGAACAGTTTTGTGATAAAATACAAGTCGAATTAAAAAACGCTAATTTTACCATTTCAGGCATTGACCAAGCGCGAACTACAACTAGTAAAATGATCGATATAAAGATTCAATCAAAACACAATTCATATCAAACCTCTCTGAGGTGTTTAGTATTGCCAAGAATAACTGGAAAATTGCCTTGTTTTTCATTTAGCAAGGAGTTCTTGGATATTCCTAAAAACATCACATTAGCAGATGATAATTTCGATAGTCCTAGCCAAGTTGATATTCTGTTGGGTGCAGATATATTCTGGGATCTGTTGAAAGTAGGTCAAATTAAACTAGGGAAAAATAAGCCTACTTTACAAAAAACTTACTTAGGTTGGGTAGTTACGGGACAAATTCTCCCAACAATTTATTCAGCTTTAGGTACCAAGCATTGCAATTTAGTAACAAATGAAGATCTACAAATTCAAGTAGAAAGGTTCTGGCGTTTAGAACAAGTAGACAGCACAAAAGCCTTGTCTCCAGAGGAGGAATCATGCGAAACCCATTTTATCGAACATTTCAGTCGAAATGAGGAGGGTCGTTTTGTGGTAAGCTTACCTTTTCAGCGATCGCCGGAAGTATTAGGCCCCTCAAAGGAACAAGCAAAGAAACGGTTCTATAATCTAGAACGCAAACTTCAACGCAATCCTAAACTCAAGCAACAATATGTAGAGTTTCTTGAAGAATATGAAGCCTTAAACCACATGACGAAGTGTCACGATGACAGTAGCTCAGATGGATACTACATGCCACACCATGGGGTAGTGCGCGAAGATAAAATCACCACAAAGCTGAGAGTGGTGTTTGATGCTTCTGCTCCCACATCAACTGGGATATCCTTAAATGAAATACAAATGACTGGACCTGTACAACAAGATGATCTTTTTTCAATTTTATTACGTTTCAGAAAGCATACATATGTAATATCTGCCGACATTACAAAAATGTACCGGCAGGTATTGATTACGCCTGAACAAAGAAAGTATCAGAAAATACTCTGGAGATCAGAACCAACTAACGAGCTTTCAACGTATGAACTTAATACTGTAACATATGGCACGACTGCCGCTTCCTATCTGGCTATAAGATGCTTAAACCAACTGGCCTCAGAATCAAATAATTCAATAGTCTCAACCGTCATAAAACATGACTTTTATGTGGATGACCTCTTAAGTGGAGCAAATAGCAAGGAAGAGGCAGCGTGGTTGTGTCAAGAAGTATCATCGACGCTCAAGAAGGGATGCTTTGAACTAAGAAAATGGCGTTCCAATGATCCGATGGTGATAGACAACATGTGTAAGGACGAACAACATTCGAATCTCATGGATTTTGGAACGGACATAGCCGTGAACTTTAGGTTTAGCATGGGCATCTGAAACAGACGTATTAAAATTTAGCATCAAACCGAATCTAGAAACCAAAAAGGTAACTAAGCGAATCATTTTGTCCGAAACAGCCCAAATATTCGACCCGCTGGGTTTGTTATCAATTTGCACGGTATCTGCAAAAATAATAATTCAGCAACTGTGGCGATTAAATTTTACATGGGATGAATCCGTTCCATTGGACATAAATACCGCTTGGCTAGCATTCAGAAATCAATTAAAATACCTAAATGAAATAAATATTCCTAGGCACACTATTTGTCGGGATTCGATTGACATTCAACTTCATTGCTTTTCGGATGCTTCTAATATGGGTTTTGGTACTTGTTGTTATATAAGAAGCGTAGATTCATCGGGCAATATTTACGTTTATCTTTTATGCTCTAAAGGCAGGGTCGCGCCCTTAAAACCTGCAACCATACCCAGGCTAGAGTTATCAGGAGCTCTATTGATGGCTCAATTATCAAACAAGATACAAACTTCAATGAAGGTTTGCTTCAATACTATCTTTCATTGGACAGACTCAACTATAGTTCTTTCGTGGATTCGGTCTACCTCTAATATTTGGAAAATTTTTGTTTCAAATAGAGTCTATCAAATACAAACGTTAACTGACAAAGGATCTTGGGGTTATGTTAATACTAAGCAAAATCCTGCAGATCTTATAACGCGAGGTATAGAACCCAAAAATCTTCAATCGTGTAACTTATGGTGGAAAGGGCCTGATTGGCTTTCTAAACCTGAAAGCGATTGGCCTAAGTCTAATATCGAAATGTTTAATAACGAAAATGTTCCTCAAGAAATTTCTTCTGAGCTCAAAGGCTCTAAGGTTCATACTTTTCATACAATGAATACTTTTAAATTATTTGATAAATATTCATCCTTTTCTAAACTTCAACGAGTTTTGGCATATTGTCTTCGTTTTAAAGTTAACTGTTTAACTCAACCAAATGATCCTCTAACTGGGCCACTGTCTCCGCAAGAGTTAGAATCAGCAACTTTAAGATTGATCTATTTAGCCCAACAAGACTCCTTCTCTGCCGAAATTCTTGAGTTAAAACAATTTGGATCCGTATCCAAAAGAAACAAAATTGTTAGCTTAAATCCGTTTTGTGATAATAAAGGCATAATTAGAGTAGGGGGTAGATTAAAACAGAGCCAGTTTGAATTTTATAAAAAACATCCAGCGTTACTCCCATACAATCATAAACTATCAGTGTTACTCGCAGAACATGAGCATAAACGTTTGTTGCATGCTGGTCCGCAAACAGTTTTATCGTCATTACGCGAAAGAGTTTGGATTATTTCTGGTCGAAGCCTAATGAACAAAATTACCAGGCGTTGTCAACGTTGCTTACGGCTTAATCCGAGCAATGTTAAATATATCATGGCCGATCTCCCAAAAGAGCGTATCACTCCAGCTAGAGCATTTATTAATACTGGTGTAGACTATGGCGGTCCCTTTATGATTCGCGACCGTCTAACTCGAAATTACAAATCTGTTAAGGCTTACGTTTGCTTGTTCGTGTGTTTCGCGACGAAGGCTGTTCACCTTGAATTAGTAAGCGACCTAACGGTGGAAGCCTTTTTAGCAGCTTTTAGGCGATTCACGGCTCGCAGAGGTAAATGCTTAAATATGTACTCCGACAATGCCACTAATTTTACTGGTTCAAACACTGTTCTTCGAAAGTTTGTAGATCAGCATAAACATAATTTCCAAACCGAATTAAGTGTTGAAGGAATCAATTGGCACTTTATCCCTGCCAATGCGCCACACTTTGGCGGCCTTTGGGAGGCGGGAATCAAGTCCTGCAAATTGCACATTAAACGTGCCCTAGGAAATGCTATACTCTCATTTGAAGAGTTTGTCACTGTATTAGCACAAATAGAATCATGTTTGAATTCCCGGCCGTTAAGTCCTCTCTCCACTGACCCTAACGATCCAAATGTTTTGACCCCATCGCACTTCCTTATCGGCGAAGTTATTACCGCATTACCGGATGCCAACTATTTGGAAACACATGAAAATAGATTGTCACGATTTCAAAGGCTACAGAAAATTCTCCAGCACTTTTGGCAAAGATGGTCGCGGGAGTATTTAGCAGAGCTTCAAACCCGCACGAGATGGAAGGAGAAGCATCCTGAACTTCTACAACCTGGCGTGCTAGTGCTCGTGAGAGACAAAAATCTGCCGCCCTTGAAATGGGTTATGGGCAGAGTTGTGGAGGTGCATAAAGGAGCAGATGGTGTGGTAAGAGTAGTTACTCTAAAGACTGCTCAAGGACTATCTAAAAGACCTGCAACCAAGTTGTGCCTCATTCCTAGTGAACCTTAATCTTGTTTAGACACATTTATCTTGAAAGAACTTTAGCCTTTCAAAGGGGGGGCTATGTTAATGTTTCATATAGACTATTTTATTATTTTCTGTATACATTTATTCAATGTGATAGGTAGTTACTTAGCAGTTGCTAGCTTACTTCACTTTTAAAGATAGTAATCTGGTAGCCATGTGTCAAGAGAGAAAAGTAGGCTAGCGATTGACAGTAAAAAAAAATATATCCGATAGACATACACAACTTTGTAACTATTCTATATTATTCTGTAATAATGTTATGTGTGAATCAAATGAAATGTATGCACTAGTGCATTAAAAGTTACATTAAATTAATGCCATAATTAGTGCTGCGTTTATTGACTCAAAAAATAAAGCAGAGCCGTAACAGTCAAGGCAAATCAACTGCCGGCTCTCGAACATCACTCATACATTGAATTTACGCAGTATTTTTTTTTACTGTGTATACATTACGGATAAAGTTCAAACCTTCCGCTATTTTGGTAGAAAACGGATAGTCCACAACATTAGCGGATACTTTATAAACTAACCAGCTCGCTTGGTTAATTTACTTGGAGTAGTCAAAGAAACTAAAATAGTATGTTTTCTTTGGTTAGTACAACAAAAACAGTCATTCTGGTAACACGAAATAGCCAATTCTTTGGATAGTTTATAAGCTAGCCAACTATTTTTCTATTTTTTCTGGATAATTTCTTGATCATGGTTTGGGAACGATTAAATAAAATAATGTCGAGAGTTTCACGTTTTATTGAATATAAAAAACAGCTGACAAGTACAACAGATATTAGTAAAAAAGTAAATTGCAAGAAAATAATCTGCATCAATCCGATATTTAATTATTATTATATCATTAATCAATACACAATACTTTTATAGTAACTTTATTAACAGTGTGGACCATTTTGGTGATGCATGTATTGGTATTTGGGAACTATAAGGGATAGGAAAATGGTTAAATGTGGAAAGTTGTAGATAGGTCTATTGCCAACTTAATGGTGCTTGCAGACCGGTCCTAGCTCTTCAGGTTTTTGAGTTATTTTGAAAACATCTGTTGTTTTCAAAAATTGCCTGACTCTTTATTTAAAGGAATTTTTAAAACATTTTTTCACTTTATATTTAGATTTTCATTAAGACGTTTCGGATGCGAGAAATCATCATCAACTTTCTATTTTCTTATGGGTGCAGAAACCGAAACGTTGCAATGCAAAATCTAAATATACAGTGCAATTCTTGAAAAAAATTTGCAGTGAAAAAGTGTTTTGAAATTTAAAAAATTCCAATAAATAAGGAAGTTACAATTTTCGAAAACAACAGATTTTTTCAAAACCTGAAGTGCTCCGGTCTGTAAGCGCCATTAAATTAGCCATAGAATCGTCTAAAACTTTCCTCATTTAACCAGTTTCCTATCTCTTATAGTTTCCAAGATACCAATATATGCATCAGCAAAACGGTCCACATTGAATATTTGAGTTCTTACCTTTGCTATTATATAGATTTTATATTGCTTCGTTAAATTTTTGTGTATAATCCATTTTTTAAATTAATTTAATTAATTTACATCACTCTGTATACACTCTAAACAAAATCAAAAGTGGCGTGAAAACATTACATGATCCAACTTTATATGACTATATTAGCTAGAGAAATAGTTGGCTAGTTTATATACCTACTATACAAATAATTGGGTATTTTGTGTTACCAGAATGATTGTTTTTATTCCAGCTAGACTAAATTGAATAGTTTATAAACTAACCAAAGAAAACACGCTATTTTAGTTTCTTTGATTATTTCGAGTAAATTAACCAAGCGAGTCGATTAGTTTATAAAGTATCCGCTAATATTGTAGAATATGCATTTTCTATCAAATTAGCGGAAGGTTCAGTTAGTTTGTATATTAGTCAACTATATATGTAATATATATATATATATATATATATATATATATATATATATATATATATATATGGTTGTAAAATTTCTCCGGGTTCTTCTCCGCGATGAATCTGCATGGTCTTCAAAAGAACCATTTGTTTGACAACGTTTCGGTAAAATCTCATTTACCATCTTCAGGTCTTCTTACTTCTGCTTCGCGTTACTACGTTCGGCTTACTGGAAGATGTTTGTTCACTTGGTGAGTTATATACTGTGCTTTCGTTCCGGTGTGTGGTTTTCTTCGCATGGCTGCGCGTCACGGGTCTTGCGTTTAATGGTGCTGTGGGTTCTTGTGTTCTGCTTGGCCTACTCTCACCGTTGCGTGTCACTGGTTTATTGATCTTCTTGATTCCCAGGACAGGTTTCCAAGCTGTTGGTAATCTTTGGGTATCGTCACGTGTATTGAGATTTTGAGGATGTTTTTCAATTTCGATGGCTTCTCTAATTATTCTTTTTGCCTTATGCTCCATTCTTGCTAATACCTTGGTATTATCGAAATCAATCTCATGGCCGGTGTCTTTTACATGTTGAGCTAATGACGAAGTTTTTTCATTTTTCTGAACAGCATTCCGATGTTCTTCTTTCCGGGTTTGGATTCTTCTGTTAGTTTGTCCAATGTACGTCTTCTCACAGCCTCCGCAAGGAACTTCATATACTCCTTGGTCTTCTAGAGGAATGTTTGTTTTGGCTGATGGTAGCATATTACCAATCTTCCTGTCCGTGTTGAAGACGGTTTCTATTTTGTATTTCTTTAAAACCCTGCTTATTTTGTCTGTAGTTCCCTTGACATATGGCAGGAGAGCTTTGCCTATTGGTTTATCTTCTTCCTTCTGTTCTTTGTTTCGCCTAGGTCTTAAAGCCCTCTTGATATTGTTGCCGGAGAAACCATTTTGTTGTAAGGCTAATTTAACGTTTTTAATTTCCTCTTCTTTGTGGTCGTCGTCAGAGAGTCGTTCTGACCTTGTCATTAGTGTTTTGATCACTGATTGTAGCTGCGATGGGTGGTGGTGAGATTCTGCATGTAGGTACCTATTCGTGTGTGTTGGTTTCCGATATACCGTATAGCTTAGACCTCCATCTTCTTTTTTCTTTATACATACATCGAGGAAAGGTAGCTGTTGGTCCTTTTCCAGTTCCATAGTGAACTTGATTTTTGGATGTCTGCTGTTCAGATGAATTAAGAACTCTCGTAATTTCTCCTCGCCATGTGTCCATATGACAAAGGTGTCGTCGACATATCTCAGCCACATGGATGGTTTATATTCTGCTGTTTCTATTGCTTGTTCTTCTAATTCCTCCATGAACAGATTGGCTATGACTGGTGACAAAGGCGATCCCATGGGTGCTCCCTCTATTTGCCTATACTTTTGGTTTTTGTAGACAAAGTAAGTGTTCTTTAGGCAATGTTTCGTCAATTCCATTAGATCCTCCCTTACATGGTATTTCCTCTGGATCATGTCGAGTGCTTGTTCAACATATATATATATATATATATATATATATATATATATATATATAAACAACAACTCGCCACCCTTCAATGATACCACCCACTAGTTTACCACGTTTTAATACAGGTATAAATTTGAATTAACTAATGGGATATTCCAAAAGTTAATCAAGGCTTCATTTTGTAGGGGGTGCTTTGTTACGGTATACTTTGCAACTAACTTTTTTTTATCTTTCAGCATACAAAGGAAAACAGAATGACTCTACTGAATTGATAGACTGTAAGTATTCGCTTGTTTTGTTGATTTAAGGAAATAATGTGTCAAGTGCATCTTATATTTAGAACAGTTTCAAATAAAACTCTTGAACCGCTTTCAAAAAGCTAGAGATCACTCTAGTTTAGTACTTACAGTAAGTAATTTGCAGTATGAAAATAATGACAACTATAATAGTTGTAAAGCTTGACTATTGTTAAAATAAGCAAACTTAATAGTTTAAATAATTGTATATTTAGTCACACTGGTGTCTAATGACTTATGAAGATAATCTTATATGCTCAATATAATGTATATCAATACATATCAATAATTTATAACATTTGAAACAGTTTTCTTAAATTATATAATATATTGCTTTCTAGTACTTCTTGAAATAAAAGAAAGACTAATAACAAATACTACAACTACAACAACTCACCGCCCTTCAACGATACCACCCCCTCGCTGGAAGCCTCTCTCAGCAGTTCATTCAGGTATGAATTTGATGTATTATCTAAACTACCTACTATTTTACTTTTTTTATAAAGGATGTTTCGTTAAGAATGGGACACAGCTTAACGAGAGATTCCAAAGGTTTTTCAAATATGTATACGTAGATGTTTTTTATTATGAAAATTTCGTAACAATGGTCATTTCCATCTCATTCATAAAGGGTGCTAGTTACATTACATCTTACTTTTCAACTAACTTGCAAAAATGTAATTATACCTAAGTTAAAATATTTTAAAAATATAATTTGGAATATTAAGCATGTCGAAATTAAATTAATTTAATAATACAATGTAAAACGGTTGGGTTTATAATTTTTCTGTAGTGTGTTTTTTGAAAAATAGTTTAAAAACAAAACGGAAGAAAAAAAGAAAAATTATAAAAGAATTCAGAATATTCAACTCAAGCAAATGCAGGGCGAACCTTAAATAAGTAATGAGTTATTTTTTAAAATTTCAAATATTTGCGGAGAAATTAATTTAAAAAAAATATCCATTTTGAGGACCGCTGACGAGATCACTGTCTGTAAGCTAATAAAATAAACCATATGATTTACTGAAGCCGAGGTTGCTATATCGTCTGTAAGTTTTGATTCTAATTTAAAAACACTTGCTTTTAGCAATAAGTAAAGTAAAATTATCATAGACAATTAAAATATGAATTTCCGCAAGTTTGATAATAATATAATGATAATAATATCCCTATCTCTCGTTGTAACCCCGAGGATAGCCCAGTCGAAAACTTGTGCGGGAGAGGGGGCAGCATGTTAGTATTAAGAAGGCCGCATTTGCGCCAAGGAACGGCTTACGTCGGTAGGCCAAAACCACCATTCAGTGCAGTGCAGGTAATTAGGTTTACAAGGGTGTGCATTTGTACAATTTTTGTTATACTGTTATTTTAAGCTGTGTTAGTCACTGTGCCACACAATAAACATACATTAAGCCGGGGGCACATTGCTCTGATGCCACGCCACGCCATGTGATGCAAGGACAGAAGAATCTGGCACCTTGTATTCGTGTGTATTTTTATACATTGTGTGCACATTGCTCTGATGCTACACCATACCACGCCATGCAACGCCATCCGACGTGTTGCGAATCCGACTTTTAGATTTTTATCATGTTGCATGTTGTAACGTGGTGTTGCGTGATAACAGTGAACCTGAATTTCATGTCAAACACATAAAATGATATTATATGGAGAAGTCTTTGGTGTTTCAACACTGAACGATTGTCTTGCTATACAATAAAATTAAGAATATATTGTACCATTTGAATATATAAAGTCGATATGTCATAGAATAGTTAAATAATTAAACTATAGCTGCACGAAATCAAGTGGAATATTTAAATCATCATTGTTTATTCAAATTTATATTACACGAACTGTTAGAAGGTGATGTGGCGTTGATGGCTTGCAGTCTCTACGTTCTCTGTTTTCTTCAGTTTCCTCAGTGTCTCCAGTTTTTTCTGCTTCTTAATTCTCTTTATCCGATAGTTCAATTGTCAAGAAATTCTCTAAATCAATTTTAATTGGTTCATCAACGTTTCAAGCTCGACCTTCGCAAGTGATAAAAGTGATCGAAAAGCTCAGCCCAAGCCTACGACAGCCATAATTTTCCTTGCACATACTTCGACAATGGCAAGATATTATCTGAGTAATGCTGGTGGCGCTGCTTCTTTTTCAGTGGTTACTTGCAGTAAACCGTTGATAGTGCATTTCCAACTCCATTCCGTTGGTTCCATGAATTTCTTTGCAGCTCTGCGTGATAAACTGTACTGCCGTACGGTTGCTCGAATAGATTGCAGGGAACGAAAGTTTGCCAAATTTCTGGCCATTTTTGCACTGCCTTTTTGTGTACAACAGTACACACATATATCACATCACGTCGGGTGGCGCGGCGTGACGTGCTGTGGAAACAGAGCAACTGGCCCCCGGCTTTAAATAATTACAGTGTGTACTAGTGTTAAAACAAAGCGGCAAACGATGTAAGCATGTGCTCACAAGCAGCCCTTATATATGATCTTGTCTTAACGACTTCTTTTACAGTCGTATGAAATCCTACTCATCTTAATTGACTTTCAGACGAAACAGCAGATATTTTCGAATTTTAACCACTTTTTTAACCGAACGAATCCATCATTAAGGTGTGTCTCAATTTAATTAACTCCCTTGTACAGTCTCAACTCCGTATATAATTTTATCTATTTAAGAAATATGCAAAAATAAATTATTGGTCCTTAATGAAAAGCAAACAAAACATTAATTAATACTTTTGCAATTTTGTTTCATATAAAATACGTCTCTCTTACAGCTCCTTATGTAGGCTACAATCCAGCAGGGTATGGACCACTACCGCCAATTTATTACTATACTAACGGAGGTGCGTCTATTCCTCAGCCCCATTACACAGTTAGTGACACTGGTAGCACAGCGTTGGGATTATTCTTAAAAAGCTCTTTGGCAAAGATAAAGACTCCCACCTATTACTACTATAACACCAACTATGATGCATACGGTTACATTCCTAAGTACGACCATTATACCATCCACCACTACCATCATAACAGAAAATCAATAAAGGCAGAAGCCACCATCCACCCTGACGCAATCGTCGTTTGTATAGGGGGCAACAGCGTTTTGTGTCCAGCAAATACAACGTCCCTCTGCACCAATAACGGAGCTTTGCTGTGCGTGGCAAGTATCTCGTCAACTATCTCCTGCGCGAGTAAAAACACAAGCGCACAATGCGTAAGAAGTAGATTACCTTGCCAATACAACAAGAATGGGGTATGTCAACCACATCACATGAATAAAACCTCCATCCTAATACCTTGCATTTCAACGGCTAACACTTACGAGACCGTTAGTGTCGCGCAAGAGAGCTTTGTGGTTTCCAACAACTTCACGAGTTACAGTTTGCTACTAAAGCTGTGCGTAACCGTACTGGCTTTGCCTGCTGAGAGGAGCAGAAGTAAAGGAGAACACTTTTTGAATGGCGCTGGAAAAGTTTTTTCAGCATTTGCTGTCAGAGCTTTAGGAATTACTGAATACTAATTTATATATTTTTCATAAAACAGGTGTTCGTTCGTTCAGCAATAATAAACTACGTCACAATATCAAAAATATATACATTTTAACTACTGTATTGTATATTCGCTATTTACCTACCATTAACAAGTGCACATAAATTTTTTTTCTGCGAAATATTCTCTTATTACAAACACTAACCTCTCGTACCCAATAGCATGTAGAAAGCGAACTAACTGATTTATCTAATTCATTGTAGAGAACTTATGGTGCTATCTATTTGATAGATTTTGCATTATATACTTTATTACTATGTTGTAGAACTACAACACCAGGTTCCTTACATAAAAATAAATCGGTTTTTACAAACTTGCCTTTTAGTTTAAACAATGATAATTTCGTTTTCAATGTTTTTAAATAATCTTTAACTCCTTCCACTATGGTAAGTAGGTCATTGTCACATTCTTTCTAAGCAGCTAAATGGATTTTACCGGAAAATGTTTCTGTTGACAACGGAAGTCATAAATGCAAATAGAAAGTTCTATTGATATAAAATTTTATTAATTATTATAATTATTGATTACCACACTTTTCTCAAAATAATCTGACTACCCCATTACACTCACCTGATCACTGATACTGTCTGACTAATTTATTGTAATAACTTGATGCAACGAACTATTGGAATCGTGTTACCTACTTCAAGCGGTCAGCTACATACACTTCTACAATCGTAGCGGATTTCCACCCACCGTGACTCTTGATCGTTAATACACATAACGTCGAAATTCTTGGATCCCCTGTATATAAAATGATTCAATTAAACCTAGTTTCTCTTAATGTGTTAAAAAAGTACATGTACTTAAGAAACAAAAAAGACAATACAAACTTCCAGACCATGAACCTCTACTAAATTTCCAATGGTTTTACAAATCTGGTCAATTTGACAGTGTATTCAGCCAAGTAAGTATTCCTTTGAATTTTGGTACATTATAATGCCAGGACGTGAAATTTCTGCGTTTACCCGAGCAAGAATGACGCAGGACATTCTAATCATCTGATCTGATCGAACATGTTGGGCATTCCTAGATGATCTACTGTACGAATAGTACACAGATATGAAAAATTTAATACAGCGAAAAACAGACCACGTAGTGGACGTCCTCGAGTATCCAATCAAAGGGAAGATTGGTATTTGGTGCAATATGCCCGAAGACACGGCACATCAACTTCAGTTCTCAGGGCCCACTTTCAAGGTACGCTTCGCCGTGTTATATTGACACCAACTATTCGAAGGCAACTCCACAACGCAAATTTACATGCCAGAAGACCATTACGGGTCTCCACTCCACTTCCAAGGCATCGTGTTACCCGTCTCCAGTGGGCGCGAGGGCGTAGGAGGTTGGCTTTTACGCCAGTGGCGGTGAGTCTTATTTATAGACAAAACCAGAATTGGGCTGGTTACTGATGACAATCGACAAAGAGTCTGGAGAGAACCAAGTCGTCAACAGCGACTTAATTTTCCCTGTAAAGTTGCTCCTTATGAAGGGGGTACCGTAACGTTTTGAGGTGGAATAATGTTCAACCGCCGCAACCCATTAATTTGTAACTACAGAATATGACAATCAAATTTACATTAAACAAGTTATTACGCCCATTATATACCCCTTACGTAATAAATTAGATGAAAATTTTGTGTTTATGGACGACAATGCTCGACCACATCGCGCAGGAATGGATTGTGGTTGACGTTTAAGTAATAACTTTACATAACTAAGTCTACCACTACCTTAATAAGCAAATATGTATCATCGGATGCCTTGTTCTTTTGTGAAAACTCTTCACTATTTCAGTTTGAGAAATTTCCGTGACCTCCTCTATGAGTTGACTTAATCTTGCTAATTTCTCCATGAAATACTAGCTAGCACCAACATTTCAGAAACACTATTTTTCCCCTGACACTATTCTCTATGCTGCTCCGTAACGCCCTTTAAATTTTTTGAAATAATTATTGCGAACCAGCAACATTTTATCTTTTATGTAAGCGTCGTTTGCAAACAACGCCTTAGTAACAGAAAAATTAAAACTGCCAATGTGACGTCGAGTCAGAATAAATTAGTACCTTTGTCAAAATAAACTGATCAAGAAATTAAAAAAAAACAGAACGTTTTATTTCATGGACCGTAGAGAACTGTGGAAGCAGATAAAATTTTATAGACCATGCCAACAATTTTTTTCAAGTTTTGTTTGCAAATATGCACAAACAAAACCCAGACAAAAGTCTACAATATTTATAATTAAAGAGGGTTTGACTACTGGGATCAAAATCGTGACAAGATTTCGCAAAATAGAATTTCCAAGAGCTTTGCATTTGATAAAAATTACCTCGAAAATTACTATACTTATATAAGGTGTCTGTAAAAAGTTGGGAAAAAAGCACATATTCCCTGGCCACAATATGATGGCTTAAATCAAGTTACCTTAGTCCAAAATTATATAGTTTGCGAGATATAGGATGTTGAACTTTTTTTAGTGTTTTCACAATAACTTGTAGAAAATACATAAAACTTACTAGTGGTGACTTTTCTGGCACGATAAATTGAAATATAGCATCGAATGTGCTGTCAATTACAGAGGGCGCCACCTACAATGCTTTACATGCATTTTAATCGTCATAAATATTTTGTGCACTGGTGTATTGATTTTGATCAATAATTCTTATTATTTGACCTTTTTTTCTTAAAAAAAACATGTTAAACAAAAGCTTTTTGGATAGAACTTTAACATTTAACTTCATAAACATAAAACCATTGTCTTCTTTCATACTTTATTCAATTAGGTACTATAAAATTTTGGCAAAAACAACATCAAGATGATTGAGTTGGACCATCATATCTTGGCTCTAGGAACATGTAGTAGCATTTTGTCCAGATTCTTTTAGAGGCACTCCGTACTAGATGTACAGTCACAAAAAAGTTATGACGATTTAAATCCATGTGAAGTACTGGAGGTGGCGGCTTCTACAATTGACAGCAAATCCGCGGACATCTTTCAGTCTCTCTTGTCAGAAAATTAATAATAACGTCGATAATGAGGTAAGGTGATAGTATTGTCAGTATTTACCGGCAAATTTGCCTTCAGATAACACGGAGTTTTGCGTGATTTCGCGCAATTTCTCAGGATATCGCACGATTCCTTGTGATTTCGACGATTTCTCGTGATTTCGCACGATTTCTTGGGATTTCACATGATTTTTCGGGATTTCGCACGATTTCGTAAAGATTTCGCAAGATTTGTGGCAAGATTTCTATTTCCATTACCCCCTCGGTAATTACATAAATGTTGAAAAAGGTGAGGCTTTCAGCATCAAATACTGAATATAATAAAGTATCACTTTTATGTACAGAGTACATCTTGCATTTCAAAATATATTTCGTTGCCTCCACTGCCATCATGTCTCTATGGGTATACGTAAATATACTCTGCTGGTATCCAATTGGTAATTATTGGTAGTTGTGTATCTAAATGTTGGCCACAACGTTCACAAAACTCCCAGCGATTAGAATTCATTGGGCTACACCGTAGTTAAGTGTCTTTGACCAATTCCGGACTCTATTGTCAGCGCTCGCTCCGCTCAGGGGCAAAATCATTCTAAACTGATAAATGCTAATTGCCTTCCATGTGGCGTATATCTCTTTCAGAACTCCAAATACTTGTACAATATTTAGAGATTGGGGGTTATTCGAAACGACAAATTCAAATAAGTTTGATGTAAAGTTGAAGATTTACATCTCGTTCTTTACTTTTTTTAAAACGTCATATTTTTTTTACTCCTTTATTTATTCCCCAAAAGCTGATAAACTACTAAACTAGTAAGTTTGGCAGTTAGTAAAATATAACTCATGAACTTCCTTTTCAAAGCTCATCTGGAAGAAATACACATCCCTATAACAAATTATTTAAATTTATTGCCTTCGAAGAATCATCGCAATGTTACTTTTTTCACAGAAACGATGGGATATTATCAAATCAATATAAACCTATGAATAAAGAAGTTTTACAGACGAGTAACAGTAAAATATTAAAGTTTTGACTAAGGTAACCTTGGCAGGCTATTTTCTGTCGATGTATATAAATAAGTTTTATAAATATGTTTTAAAAAATGTAGTCATTATAGTGATTCAGTTATAGCACAGATAAATTATAGCTAATTTGTCTGTGGCTATAGTGTCAATAATTTTAACCACTTATTCGGAACGTCTTAGTCGCTCCAAAGAGAAGCAAATCAACCCATAACTTTCGGAACATGACGCCCCTGGTACGTTCGAGCGTTAAGGCCGCCGTATTATTCAAATAGTGTTTTCCACAAATACAAGTAATTTTAGACATTTAAGATGTGAATAATATAGAGTTTAGCAAATAACAAGAATGCTATTGCATGCCACCTGCGAATATTCAAAGGTACCGAAGTAAAATCAATATACAGGGTGTCCGGTAAGTATATGGCATACTTTCGTGAGTGTATAGGGGAGGTTAAAATAACATTAGTTTGCCATATTTTTTTTTCTAAAGTGCCCCTTAACGGAGATACAGATCCCCTAAGGCGTACCCAGCGATTTATCTTTTCGGCTCTAACTTTTGAACCGACATGTATAATTTAATGACATTTTAATATTTTATGTAGGCCATAAAGGGTCTTAAAACCATACTATAGTAGATGTTTTACATTATCAGGGAAGTCAGGAACGGACTTGCAACCATATTCGTTGGGCCAAAAGTTTGACAGATGTCATTTTATGGAGGTGAAAACTGAATTTTTAAATACTTTGATAATTCCTCTTTAAAAAAGGTGCTCTACATTTGTTTCGATAAAATTGACCGTTTTCGAAAAAAAAAGTTTTTGTATAACACATCATTGAAATAATATATCAGAATAGTTACTGCAATAAAACACCAGCCATTTTTATTAGTTAGTCATTAAAAATGTGTTATTCACAACACTTGTCAAAATTGTCAGATTAATTGAGTACACAAGACTAACTAATTTATGGACAAGCACTCTGCAATCCTGTTGAGGCAAGAAGAAATTATTCTTATACATTTCCAAATCGACGTTTACCGTACCGAAGAACTTTTGAAAGATTTAATCGTAGCTTACGAGAAAGAGGTAAAATTTCAAGTAAAATAAAAGGAAATCTTATAAGATACTAATCTTCTGCTAATCCATTTTAGGAAGTTTTTTGCCGCATCGTGGTGGAGAAGGGTCTCCAAGAAGAGCAAGGAACCCTCAGTTAGAGGAGGAAATTCTGGATGAGATTGCTGAAAATCCTTCTAATAGTGTAAGAAAGTTGTCGGTCCAAGTTCATGGGACAAAGTGGGCCGTTCATGAGACCTTTCAGGAACAACTGCTACATCCGCATCACGTCCAAAAGGTACATGCCATGTCTCCCGCTGATTATCCTGCAAGAGTCAATTGGTTTTTACAAAGATTTAGGCAAAATCCAAATTTTACGAGTATTGTTTTGTTCACGGATGAAGCCGGTTTCACCCGAGACGGAGTAATAAATTGCTATAATTTGCATATCTGGTATGAAGAAAGTCCTCATGCAATAGTACAGAAAAAGCACAAACAAAGGTTCATAGTTAACGTATGGGCGGGGATTATTGGGAATCATTTCATTGGACCGTTCTTTTTTGAAAACATATTAAATGGTGCCATGTATTTGCAATTTTTTAAACAAAGTATAAACGGTTTATTAAAGAATATGCCCTTACAAATTAGAAATCAGATGTAGTTTATGCATGACGGTGCACCGCCCCATTTTAGCAGTTTAGTTCGTTAGCACTCGATGTCGAGGTGAGCCCAGTTTATGGCCACCGAGGTCACCCGACATGACTCCATTAGATTTCTTTTTATGGGGAAGTTTAAAGAGGCTTGTATATTCCACGGTACTTCACACCAGGGAAGACCTGATAGAAAGAATAAAACAGCAGTTCGACGAAATTCGAGCCAATTTTGAGAATAAACTTGTTAATTAAATAAATTTCGAGTCAATGTTTTAACGTGTTATACAGAAACTTTTTTTTCTCGAAAACGATAAATTTTATCGAAACGAATGTTGAGTACCTATTTTAAAGAGGAATGACCAAAGTATTTAAAAATGCAGTTCTCATATTGTCAAGAACGGAAATTAAATAGAAAATTAGTTATTTGAAAATAATTCTAATTGGTAAATATATTTTAAAAATAAAATAATTTCAAAACTCCAAAGCAGTCCAGTTCCAACCTAGTTTAAAGTCATTGCATAAACCATATTTTATTTTAATTTCGTAATTATATGCTATACTGTGGATAAAAACGTACAGTCGGCAGGTTACGACATTCCCAGGTGCGTTGACCACAATGACATTTTTACTGCAAAGCACCGATTGGCGGTGGTCCATCAGGCCACTGCTGACTTTACAAAAATCATGAACCAAGGGTTGGAACTCGAATGTGGAGGCGACGGAAGTCAGTCGGTGGTAGTGTAGTTTGTGGAGAAGTTCCCCCTTTTTTTTGGAATAGCGGTATCTCTCCTGCAAACAATGGGAGTTGGAAATAGGTAAGACCTATTATTAACTGATATTTGTACAACCTCCAGCTGGTGGAAATATTTCCTCGCCCTTATACTTCTTGTTACTGAATAAATTATTTTGTTACTGTTTTTTTGGTGTGATTAATCTACATCTGTAGCTACCCTCTTGTGCGTAAAGATAGTACGTAACAATATCTATAAAATGACACCTGTCAAAATTTTGGCCCAACGAGTATGGTGGCAAATCTGTTCCTGACTTCCCTGACAGTCTACTGCAGTATGGTTTTATGAGCCTTTATGGCCTACATAAAATATTAAAATTTAATTAAATTATACAGGTCGGTTAAAAGTTAGAGCCGAAAAGGTAAATCGCTGGGTACCTCTTAGGGGCTTTGCATCTCCGTTAAGGGGCACTTTAGGAAAAAAAGAATTATGACAAACTAGTGTAATTTTGACCTCCCCTATACACTCACGAAAGTATGCCATATACTTACCGGACACCCTGTATATACATTACGTTAAGTTGAAGTTGCAATATAACCCCTAATATTTTGACAACAGTGTGACATCATGAAATGAAGAAGGCAGAGGCAATTAGAAGTAGAAATTCTTATATAATCTTAGTAGGCAAAACACAGATTACAACCGCATATCTTCCAAATATCAATAACACAATATAACAACAGACTATAATACACAACACACAAGTAAAATCAGAAATAGCTATAAAAATTTCAGTATGAACTTTACTTGTGGTATGATCAGATAAGCCGGATCGTCAAAAGAAAGGAGAAGTAACGGAACAGAGGAATTCGTTTTTTGTTAAAATTTTTATATTTAAGTAAATTTAAATTCGTCATGCCAAAGTGAACTGCAACCCATATTACATATTTGTATTACGAGTTGACATTTAGTTCTACGGTATATCTGTGACATCTTTTGTTGAGAAGTCATACTTACATTTTCCTTATATGTATATTACCACTGTATATATCCAGGTCCATCTTAGCTATATATTGAAATTTAATGATTTAATGAGATGCTAGCGCAAAAAAAAACCGGTGCCAGAATTCGCCCTTTAAGTACCATTATTAATTACTCACACTGTATATTCTAATGTTACTGGACCTAATAAATTGATTAGATGATTAAAGTAAGCAGTTCGTGATTTTTATCTGATAAGCGGGCATTACACTAACAATTTATTGTCGCAGAAATTGATGAATTAATTCATTAATTTCTTCAAGGTCGCACTTTGGTTTTACATGTGTTCAGGGCTTTGTCAAGTTTCTTAACAATTTTGGTGTCAGATGTCATCCGTACCAACTTAAATTAATTTTAACTTTTGACGTTATATCATTTCCATTTGTATACGAAACAAAAACTAGTAAAAATGCAAAGTGGCTTTAATAATTATATTTTAAGGCAAAACAGTGAGAAATAGTTCTAAAATAACTTCCATTGCATTTATTATTGCTGCTTAATGCTTATTAATTTTAAGTTGGTATTCCTGGTTGAAGTAAAAATTGACGAAAAATTAGAACAAGTTTTAAGTCGTCAATAACTTGACGAAGCTTTTCGTCAATTTATTTGACGTCCCAGTTTCAGTATACATATATCAATTAACTTGACGAAGTCACTTGATCAATTAATTGACAAAGAAATTGTTAATGTAAAGCGAGCTAAAATTTTTACTCAGGCACTACCTCACCTCACTCATCGTACTGGCCGCCACTGATCTATTCGTACAATAGCTAGCTATACTCACAGGTAGGCAAACATCAGTGCAAGGCAGCCTGATACCTATCGGCCTCGAGTTTATAGTATAGGATCCCACTATAAAACGACCTTCACCGAGCTGGTTAATGTATGAAAAGTATTTTATATTCAATTAACTATGTCAATAAATATATTGCAAATGGGTTGTCTAAAAAAATTCAGTCCAGAATGTGATTAATTAACAATTAAAAATTATTATTTCACTGGTTTGGTTAATAGATAAATTCCATACCAATCGAAAGTGTGAAGCCCATAGAATGTGTAAACTTTAGGTTGACTATTTTTTTCCCATCACAACTCTTGGGTAGGCAGGTATAAACAGGTAAATCGATACTAGTAACTTGCTCCGGTGTGGTTAATAAATTAAAGTTAAATTAAAATAAAGATTATTTCATTACCAACACGGTGGTATAGAGTTGTCTGCGAAAAATCAGTCCTGAATTCCGGTTGTCGAGAGTTTTAAAAAGTGAAATATTCCCCACCAAACCATTCCATGCGATAGAAGAGTACACAGCATTGCAGCTGTGTGTAGTTCGTCCATACCGAGACAATCCGCTTATCCATTTCTCCAAAAAATCGAATAAAGTCCGGGGGCGGGGGTACCTATTATTATTAATCTGCCCCTAGGAACCCCTAACGCCCTTCAATGACAATAAAACAACATTTTCGATTCTACTAATGATGTGTCGAGATTGAAAACCCGTAAAAAATAACATTTTCTAATAATCCATTTACCGCCCCGAATTACGTTTAATTTTTTTTTTTAAGGAAACGATATATATAATCAAAAAATTTTAGATAGGTAAGGTGAAGAAGAAGTCACAAAAAAATTTCAATGATTTTAGACAAATTTCGTGTTTTCAAGGGCCGCCCCCGGGGGGGGCAGGAACTTCATAATATCATTTAAAGTCACTACCAGGAAATAATAGTCTATACCGAAAATTATGACAATCTGTTTATCCGTTTCTCCAAAAAATCTAATAAAGTCCGAGGGCGGTGGTATTTTGCCGCCCAACTCGTAAACCGTTGTTTGTACAAAAAATTCTATAGAAGCATTTTTTCATATTTTCAGAAAAGGTAGATTTCTCGAACTCGTGACTTCGAGACTCCACCCCTCAGTTATGAATTCGGGAAACCTCCGATCCCGTCCCACAGCCGCCGTTTACCTAGCCTCATGTTCGTTGTTAGGAGTAAAAAAAAATTTTCGCACATCTCACAGCCAAAAATAGAATCCGATCGACCTCAAATTTTATGTACGTATACTTCGCGATAAGGCGGGAGCGCATCAGGTAATGTACCGAAAAAATTTAAAAAAACGGGACGCTCCCCAACCGATCGAATCGAAATTTTAAAGACACGTACTCTTTGAGACGCGGAATCGAAAAAATTAGTCCGTCTTCGCGTTAGGGGTCCCTAGGGGCAGATTAATAATAATAACGCCGCCCCCGGACTTTATTCGATTTTTTGGAGAAACGGATTTCGGTATGGACGAACTACACACAGCTGCAATGCTGTGTACTCTTCTATCGCATGCAATGGTTCGCTGGGGAATATTTCACTTTTTAAAACTCAATCTATATCACCGTGTTGGTAATGAAATAATCTTTATTTTAATTTAACTTTAATTTATTAACCACACCGGTGCAAGTTACTAGTATCGATTTACCTGTTTATACCTGGCTACCCAAGAGTTGTGACGGGAAAAAAATAGTCAACCCAACGTTTGCATATTCTATGGGCTTCATGCTTTCGATTGGTATAGAATTTGTCTATTAACCAAACCAGTGAAATGTTTAAAAAAATAATAATTTTTAATTGTTAATTAATCATATTCTGGACTGAATTTTTTTAGACAACCCATTTGCAATATATTTATTGACATATTTAATTGGATATAAAATACTTTTCATCCATTAACCAGCTCGGTGAATAGAGATGGGACTTTTAGTTCATTTTGGTGAATTCATTCTATCAGTCTCATTCACCTAAGAGAATCATTCACTTGAGTAATTCATTTGATTCAGTACGGTCGAGAATTGTATTTTTGTAATTCGACCACCGATCGTTCAGTCTCGACGTTCAATATCGGAGTTTGCTTACAACGGCACTGTTTCATGACTCGCGTGGTATCGTAATTTAGAGGCATAGGTATAACATACAATGCTTTCGAGATTACAGACAAATCTAGATTTTAGATTAAAACATTTATAGGTAAGCATTTAAATATATGTAATAAAATATAATTTTAGGTGCGAAAATATTGTATTAAATTAACAAAAGAAGTAATATTTAAAATAAAAAAAACTAATTTCATAAATAAATTCTAAACATTAAAAAATTCGCCTTTAAAAACAAAATTTTAGAAATTTGTCTAATTTTAATGGAGCTCGTTTTTCTGTTACTCTGCTTTAGAAAATATTCTGTCGCAAGACACCGAACTAGCCATTCTATATAGGTGATCCGACTGAAACCGGTCATTGAGTCACATCTCCGATACCGTCTACGTCTAATCGTCAGCTGCAATTTTTCATTTAATTCAGTGAACTACTGAATACGTATAGAAGGACTGAATTTGACTCGAATTACATTGTTAAATTTTTTAGAATCAACGTTGCTTTTAGTTCACAGAGAATGATTTAGTCCGACAAGAAGGAATGATTCATTTGATTCAGTGAAGTGAATAGTTCGTTTGTACTAGTTCGTTCGCGAACTACCCATCTCTATCCGTGAAGGTAGTTTTATAATGGGATCTTAGACTAAATAGCTAGCTGTACTCACAGGTAGGCAAACATCAGTGCAAGGCAGCCTGATACCGGCCTCGAGTTTATAGTGTGTATAGTCAAGGCCATGGGGTGGACACTCTCTATAAAATTTTGTTAATGAGTTTTAGTTTTACCACATACCACCAGAGGTGCTGATAACCGTTTGTCCTTTTTTATTATTCCTTTTATTTTTGTTCTATTGTCTAACGCATTCAAAATTTGAAATGTTTTTGTGTTCCGTTTGCTTTTCTTGTACGAAAGTTATACTACTGAATATTTCTGTGCGATTTTAGTGTTTTCTTCGATAGACATTAATATGTTTTTTATTTAAAGGTAAGTATACTAAAAGTTAGCATTTTTAATGTATATAACTAGTTATTTGAGAGGATATGAACTCACCAATTCATCGATATCCTAATCCTGATAAGGATGCATTTTATTGCATCTAAAAATAAAATCAACTTATAATATTTTTAAAAAATTTGACAAAAATAGAACATTGTGCACATAATAATTAGAAAATATATGTATCTAGTGTAGTATTAGAATGTTTAAATAAATTTAATTTATAAACTATTGGTTAGAAACTTGTATGTACCTGTAAATGTAAAGGTTTTTTTTGCAACATTTAATTCCGTTCATTATAATTTAATATTATACTAAAATGACAAAAAAATCTTTATCTAAGAATTTAGAGTTTATAGAAAAAAAGAACTTAATATGTTCATAATTTGATGTTATTCATTGATGAAGAATTTTAAAAAATTACTCTTGTTGGGTTCACACACTTAACTTAAAAATATAATTAGGATTATGTAATTTTAATTTAATCTATATTGTCAGTTATTATTGAATTACTTGTTTAAAGAAATTTATGAATTATCAATTTCAATTTTGTGCTGGTATTTGTAATTTTGGTGCAAAACGTTTTTTGTCAGAAAGATTGTATATGACACTTAAAAACTGACTCAAATATATGGACACACGATATTGAGTAAATATGTTTTACACAAACCCAAAAAAGAAGACTGAATGCAACGAAAGCCAATTACAACATCTAATACACCAATAGAGCTGCAGCGGTAAGTTGCATTGTAACGGGTCTTGTTCGTAAATTCTTTTTTTTATTCTCAATAAATTGCAGTTCACAAACCTGAAAATACTTATTATCATTCATTTTTCAAAATTGCAAATTCATTTTGACCATTTTGTTTATGTAAGTATCAGTAAAAAGATTCAAAACTTTTCGATAATACATTAAATAATTTATTTTAACATTACTAAGAAATTAAATTATTTACTTAAAAATAAATCTATTAACTGTTTTACAATATTTGTTTTATAAATGATTTCATTAAATATTGGAGACGTTTTAGAAATATATGTTACATAAAATCACATATGTCAATTGTATCAGGATTACTTAATTTTTTTGGCATGCTAAATTTGAAAAATAATATTCACAGATGTTTTACACATAACTTTGAGGGCTCAGAAAATACAATTTACAGGAAAATTTACAAAAGACATACTTAGATTTCAAAGTACCTATAGTATTTAAAATACCTGCAATAAGTAGGTATATAGAAAGATATAATTTAAATTGAAAAGTAAATATATTTCTTTCTATATACTCTCTGCAAGTATTTTAAACACTATAGGTACTTTGAAATCTAAGAACGTCTTTAACGAATTTTTTTAAATATTTTATTTTCTGAGACTTCAAAGTCATATGTAAAACATGTGCGAATATTATTTTTCAAATTTAGCATTTCTTAAAATATAAGTAATGTTATCGATACAATTGCCACTACAATTAAAATTTTAAATAAAAAAAAAACTAAGGGGCTATCCCAGATTTATAACAAATTAGTTTTACCACATGTCAATAGAGGGCGCTAAACATGAAAACAAGATTTGCTAGGGAGTGTCCCATCTATCTTAAGTATATTTTATCTAGGGTCAAGGCTATCGGGTTTTGAATTTTATATTTACAAGTAGAAAGATATTCGTTGATTAGTATTCTGTTTTAACATTACATCATATTCATCAGAAAAAAATATTGTTTTTTGCAAAAATAATAAATAATTATTTTACGAAAAATGCAGCTGTAACAATTCGTGAGATACAATAAGCATGTATAAATTTTATACTTATAAAATTTGCATATACTTCAATTCTCAAATTAACATGAATTGAACTATTATAAAGATACAATAAATAAAAACAGAATTCTTGGATATTACATATATATGACGTAGAACTCTGTTGACTCACGCATTTACCACAAAATTGATTTAAAACGCTGTTTTAATTGCTCAACTTTCAACGAACAGTTCGCTTTCGAGAGCTGACCAGAGAGGTTAGGTACCTTCTACGTAATATTCACAGGTCTACAGCCGAATGAACAAACAACAAAGAGATACTTAAGTAGATAGTATGATAATTAATTTGTACCTCCATAGTGTTTCGAATTGCTTTTAACAATGTTTAGAACAATTGTGCTTGTTATTTTCCTGTTTGTGACAGTGCACGTAATTGAATGTGGAAGATATAGAGGTGGAGGAGGAAGAGGTAAGTATTTTTTTAATGCTTTGGTAAAAAAGAGACAAACATATAGTGATATTTTCGGAAAATAAAAACAATTTAAACGAACAAAAACATTCTATTGAAGGTAAACATAATGCACTATTTTAAATAGCCACATTGAAAGGTCACGTTACGTTGTGTAAAAGGTTAGTTCTTGATGACGGTTTTTAATTAGAATTCCCCAAACGCGTAGAGATAAATTAATTAAATATGGTACAATCCCATAACTTTTAGACTCTTTTTGAAATTCTAAAAAGAAATCGGTACAGTTTGTCCAGGGTGGGTAAAAAACAAGTGCTTTAAAAATACCCAAACTTTTTTTTATGTATATTTTTTTGATAATTTCATAGTAAAAATAAAAACTTAGGATTTTTACATAATCATCTTGTTGAAATTCGATGTCAGCAACAGTTTTCAAGAAAAATGGATTTTAATATTTGAGCGCATTCTAATCTTATTATAAATCTATGGAACTTGAGACATAGTTGGCTTTTAAATGAAAGAAAAGAAACAATTTTTATATCAATCAATAATTACATGTTAATTTTTATGAAGAAAAAATTTCACCAAATAAATTTTTGTAAACTCGACTATTTGTTATTCGTTATTTCGCCATTCGTCATTATTTTTGTCCTCAGCTATGATTTCCCAAATTTGTGTGTGTAGGTTAAGAATGAAATTAACAATCACCCTGTATTTATTTATAAATTTACTTGTTTTATTCTTTTATATACCTATAAATGTATGGCTTTATCGAAACATAAATTACTCGTAAACAAAGCAATTATTATAGAAAATGACTTTTAAAAGAAATGAGTAATATCATAAATAGTATAAACATTAAGGAAGATATCCGAATCTAAATGCATGATAATTTAATAGAAAAAAAGAAAGAAAAATAAACAGAAGTTGGAAATATTAGCAGAGTACGGTTAAGATTTAATTACAAATAGACTCGAACAGGGAATTTTAACAACTAACACAAAAAATATATTTCGGAATTCTAAATACAGTTTTATATTTTGTTTACAATTTATACTCACCTAACTTATAGACGCATTAAAGTGCTGATATGGCTAGCATGAACTCGATATAAAACAGTCAAAAATGATATATTTACGATACATGTTTACTAATAACAATAATATTGCACAGCGGCGTAACAAAAGCTGAGTACCCTCCCCGTAAATGTGTTCGATGTGGCCCCTCTGGAACACATCGAGTGGAGAATTATAATATTACGTGCAAATTGCTAAAAATTCAAATGACAGATAGGTAGACATATATATATATACAGGGTGAGTCACTCATAATGTCATTAATTTCGGGAGGCCTAATAAAGGCAGAAAATCGAAAAGAAAATTTTCACTTGACCTTTAAAAAAATTAACACATCACCCTATAAGAATCAGTAACACGACGCTCCTGGTGCGCTACGAACTTTCTGAGGACGCACCCATACGACAATCCGGATCCATTCAATGCCGGATTAAACATCGTTGCCACATCATGTTTACATACATAATATCGTCTATATATATATATACAGGGTGAGTCACTCATAATGTCATTAATTTCGGGAGGCCTAATAAAGGCAGAAAATCGAAAAGA
Organism: Monochamus alternatus; assembly: GCA_037114965.1. Lineage (NCBI taxonomy): Eukaryota > Metazoa > Arthropoda > Insecta > Coleoptera > Cerambycidae > Monochamus > Monochamus alternatus. The sequence continues at coordinate 116,308,135 of CM073426.1, forward strand.
AAATTTTCACTTGACCTTTAAAAAAATTAACACATCACCCTATAAGAATCAGTAACACGACGCTCCTGGTGCGCTACGAACTTTCTGAGGACGCACCCATACGACAATCCGGATCCATTCAATGCCGGATTAAACATCGTTGCCACATCATGTTTACATACATAATATCGTCTAACACATCAGCGTGTTATTCAAATTTACCCGCATTTCCCGCATTTTTCCCCCCCAGATTTATAGATCACGCCATACATTTGGAGGAGGGATGGAGAGAATAGTGAGAATACAAGCAGTAGTTTATTTATTTCGGTCTCGCGTATTCGTCCTAAATGCATAATTACACAAATCCCGAATATGCGGAAATGGTAGTGCTATATGGAGAATATTTACGAAATGCAACTGACCCTAATTTTATTAATAAAGTGCTATGGACGGATGAGTGTAGTTAACAGGTTAGTACCATACTACTTAAAAAACAATAAATTTCTAGGCTAGATGTACGTAACTACTAACTGAATAATGAATTGTACTTCCGAGTAATACTAAAAATTCATATTTATTTGTAAAACGTAGTGAAAACGTAATATCAAAATTATTAAACTGTAATAATCTAACATTCGAAAATATTTATTTATCATTTACATTTGCTTTTATTAACAAATAAATCAATATTTAAGAAAAATTCATTCATATGTCTAGATTTATTTATTATTTAAACACGAAACATTTTTCAGATTCTCATAATAATTTACCGATTGGGTATAGGTTTTTGATGTAATGTACGTAAATAGTTTATTACTCGGTTTATTATTAGACGAGTTTTGTTGCAGCCATAACAGCTACATTTGCTAAGAGAAAAATCCACACGTACTTGTCGGTTTAGCTTTCAGAGGTGATTTGTTGTCAACGTATGGGCAGGAGTGTACGGGTATCGTTTGATTGGGCCGTATTTTTTACCGGAAAACCTAAGTGAACCGCGTTACTTGCAATTTTTAATAGAATTATTTGATTATTATTATTTGATTTCATTGGATATTAACATTTTAAATTATTATTGACTGAAGTTGAACTGAGCAAGAAAAAATTATATTCTAAAATAGTCAGTACAACCGTTTATTTATGATGTCTAAAACCTAGGTAGGTAGTAGGTACGAGAAAAATATTTCGACTTGGCAACATTGCATCAGATCGACATCGATTTTTTTGAAAATACCTTTTTTCGGCGTAGATATGTATTTAGATTTTTTTTAATCGCGTATTCGCATTATACTCATTATCCCCTATCTCCTCTTAAAATTAATGACATTATGAAGCGGACGCAAATTGAAATGTGTTATGTTGTTTAGTTGTTCTTGTTTTCCATCAAAATAGTATCCTTTAATAATTACATGAATTCTCTGGGACAATCCAACGGTTTTTATTTTTGTTCTCAAAAATGGCACATTGTAGTCCAAAAATTCAAGACAGCCCTTATTTTTCAAATTGAACGGGGAATTTAAAAATAATTTTTATCTGAGAGAAAACCATTAGCGTACCATTTTTTTATTTAAAAATATTAAAGTTAGTGCTCGTGCGCATGCCACTGTTAAATAGAAATTATGTCTATATTGCAAAATATGCACCTTTATTAATAGTCACTACGCATCAAATTTCATGAAAATATCCTCGAAAATATCTAAAGCGGTTTCGAAAATGTTAATTATTTTCCTTATTTTTCCTACAACTTTAACACCCCGTATTTTTGTAACAGAACATTTTTGGACCATAGTTTATAAAACAAACTATCATTAATTTCCGATGTAGAATCATACCCTTAAATATTCGCATATCATTAAGGAACACCCTGTATAGAACGCGATAAACCTGTACATTAGGCACTGAAAAATACATGTAGGACCCATCTAGGAAAAATTTAATGTAAGCTGTTGGTTACACGACATTTTAATCCCAGCGTACAATAATTGAAACCAAAACGGAATGTTTGTAATTGGACCATAGGAATCATATGTTTCTATGAATTCGACTTAAAATTTATTACATATTTTGAAATTTCCGCCCATTATTGTGAAGCTACCCCGTCAGTTCAACAAACCCATGAAAGCTAAGTTACTGCAATATTACCATATTCGCATTTTCTCCATAAGTTGACTATTTTCAGTACATGTTTTGGAGTTCTATATGTTTTATGATTTCTATGGGCAGCATATCCAAACCCGCCTCGCTTGGGAGCCGCACGAAATAAATGCGCAGCTTTAGATCGCAGCAATATTTTGTTAATCACGCAAATTTTTATTATACATGCAACTTTATTGCCGGGGGCCCTTTGGCGGGCTGAGGGGGCGTTTGTTTACGCCACTGACATGACATTACAATATTCCAATACATAAAAATGGAGCGTAATATATAATATTTTAGATTTATATATATTTTTTTGATGTCATTTTTGTAAAAATGTCTGCTAGCTGTTGATTTGTGGGAATATAAATTAATGTTACTAATTGTTTTATTATCTGTTCACGTGAGAAGCGATATTTTGTATCTATACGTTTTGTTCGTTGGTTGACAGGTATTGATATACAACTCTAATTATCTTCATAAATTGGGATAGGATAGTTTAAAATTAATACTATTAAACAGTGCTTTATCTCAAATAGACATCTCTTTAACACCCCCATGGTTTCTGAGGATGAAGCTGTCACAGAATGATGTCGCTTAGTATCCCATGTGCTAGTACAATTATTAAATATTTGAAAAACATAACGGGTTGTACGTTTCCGGATGACATCATCATTTGCCCAATCTGCATCTATCTAACCAGTTAGTGGTCTATCAAAATCACTTGTCACGTATTTTAATTTGAGTGTAAGTTAGCCAATATATCTTAGAATTAGTTCAATTTTATTTTTACTTCTACTATATTAACTGCTGCAATAATATCAGAACGTGTAACCAGCATTGCGTACATTAAACTTCTAATCGCATTTTTGACATGACACCTTATTGTGTTTATTAGAATTAAGCGCAATTGCAATTTTGCATATAATATTTTTCTAATACTGATGTTAGATACTATGTTTGGTCAATCAACAATTACAAATCTTTTACCGATATATTTAAAACTAATAATAGCGCTCATGCAACAAGATCATCGACATCCAGCATTAAATAAATATTTTTATTAATATGGGTATTATTTAAAAAAATATACACATATCAACTTCTGAATTTTTAAAATTACGTTTTTTTTAATTACATTTGCTTCGATATAACTATAGATCAATTTTCAATAATTAATAATAATAATAATAATAATAATAATAATAATAATAATAATAATAATAATAATAATAATAATAATAATAATAATAATAATAATAATAATATTTATTTGCAGAATTCACAAATCACACAAATTATAAACATACAAAGAGATCACTAATTTGCAAAAATTATTTTGCAAATTGATTGAAAATTTATTAATGTACTCTCACAAACTCCAAAACAGACTGAAAAACAACATGGTAGAAGAGAGCTACCTGCTTAATAAAGTTTCAGCATAGAAAAATGAAATTTAATTTATTCATACAAAACTGTTTTCTATAGAGATAAACAAAATAAACCAAAGAAAGTATACATAATTGACTTAGTAATATTTTTGACTTACTTAAATGTTTTTCTACATTTTTTAATATCGATATGCATAAACATAAAATTTATATATTCCAGAAAATATGAAATTCAATTATTTCTAGAGATGAGATAAGTAGCAACTGTTTGACTTTTTTTAAACATTGTAAAGAAATGGACTTAAAATCAGGTGGCAATTTATTATACAAATCATAAATATTAAAAGTAAAAGATCTGCGAAATATGGTTAATTTATGACGAGGTCAGGATATAACCCCTCTAAATTTAAGGTTCAATGTGAAGTTCGAAATTTTATTTTATTGTACAAATATGGAGAACATTTACTTGCAATGATTCTATGAAAAAATACTAGCGAATGATATTTACGTCTTTCAGTCATATTAAGCCACCCTGCATCTACCAATTTATGAGAGATTGGCTGATATTTTCTAATTCCATAAATAAACCTAAGGCATGAATTTTGAGCTTTCTGTATACGATTTTTATCAATATTGTCAAGACATGAACCATATAAGACATCACAATAATTCAAATTACTTAACACTAGTGCATCAGTTAATTTTATTTTCAAGGAAACAGATAGTACATGTCGGTGAGGATATAATATCTTCAAATTTAGATATGCTTTCTGCAAACATTTAGAAACATGCTTTTTAAAACGCAGAAATATATTCATATTTTTCTCCACCAAGTAACTAGACCCACCAAATACCAAAACCGTTGATTTGTTAGGATTTAGATTATGTTGTTGTGATAATTGTACCAGCCTATCTAATTGCCTATTTAGAATCACATTAATATTTTGTAATTCCGAGACCATAAAGGAAACATATATTTGAGTGTCATTTGCATACAAATTAAACTTTACCTGTTCTAAATTACATACTATGTGACAAGTGTAGATGCTGAACAACAGTGGGCCTAAAATAGGGCCTTGGAAAACCCCACACTTTATGTTGCCTAAATCTGACTTACCATATACTAATGTAACTGTCCGCATAGTGAAGTTTTTAATGCACAAAATTTGTTGGTGTAGACTTTTGAACTAATTTTGTCGAAATGGCTTTAAAAAATTGGTGTGTACCATAAAAAATCACGCAACGACCTGCACGGACTGGCACGGACTCGTACAGCGCGGACCTGCAAGCTTGCACGACTTCGCATACTTGTCCACTACGAACCAGCAATTTTTTGTGCAGATTATGTGTGGTAGATGTTTTGAAGTTTTTAAGTAGTAGTTGAGTGTAGCTCGGAAGAAGGAATTTTTATTTTAACGATGTCGTATGAAGCGGAAGAGGGAATAAAGCGAGGAAAGTTTGCGGTTCCCTCATCAATAAAAAAGAAAGGCTGCATGGTGAATTTTACAATTTATTTTCTGAACTAGAGAGAGATCAACACTATCTTTTCAGTTTTTCCGAAGGCCACAAAAAAAATCAGCTCTTGGAGTGTCTTCACCACCAAAACACAAGATTTCGCAGCGCAATGTCATCTAATGAAAAACTTGCAGTTCGTTTAAGGTAAGCAAATAGATGTTGTTGATAAGCGAGTAAGTTCAACAGTTCAGCGACACATTCATTAATTGGTCGAATATTTCTAACACTGTGAAACCAATCCCTGAGATTTATGGGAATAGAATTTACGTTGGACTAGCCCATCCAAGTATAGAAGTTGCCTCGGAAATTGCAGACCACCGACACGACCTGTAGTGATGGTCGTTACAGGTGTCGGTCCATCCAGGTTCTAGTCTAGTGTGCAATGCTCCATTAAATAACATTGAAACCTTCATGAACAGGCTTTCGAGGTCACTGCTGTGTAGGTCCGTGCAGGTATAATGTGCGCGATATTTTGAAAGTGTTATAGTTTTTTATATACGTTGTAAACAAATTAAGAACATAAGTAAAATCGTTGATTTATAAACGTGAGTTATCTTACCAATAATGTGCTGATAGTGCAACCCTTGCACATTCCTTGTTCACATAGTTTATATATATGGGACAAGTTTATTGTTTAGTTAGTTATCGTCAGAGGTAAATACAGAGTTCATACATTTGAAATTATTGTAAGTCTTACTTTAATTCAAACGATACTTTTGTGTGTTTTTAAACTCGCTCGGCACAAAAGTTATCTCACGATATAATTGTCAAATAACGTCCGAAGCATCAATATAGTTGCAGAGGTCCATTTCGGATGCCCAAATTGTCCCTCTACCAGATGGTAAAGGTTTATTTGAGTTAAATCACATAGAGTATTTGTTTCCTGAAATTCCGCTTTTGGCAAGACTCTTTGTTGTATAGTTGCGGCAAAAATTCAGATGACTTACGTCATACTAACAAATGAATAATTCATTGTTCGTAGTTCGAACAGTTTCGTAGTTAACGATGAACTAATTAATGATTCTGAAACTATATGCAACTCTTTTACTAATTTTTTTTCAAGGGGAACGACTCTGTTATTTTGCCAAACGTTGAAAATGAATATAATAACTTTTAGATTGATATTCCTTTTTTCACAGAAGATGAAATATTTTCCGCATTAAAAAGATTTAAGCCTAAATTGACTAGCGGTCCGGATGGTATTCCAGCCTTCCTTCTTAAGGATTGTACATTGTTATTTGCTACACCTTTAAAAATTTTATTTGACATTATTTTGAAAAATAAATTATTCCCCCTAAAATGGAAAATTTCTAAAATAATACATATTTTCAAAAGAGGTGATAAGTCTGACATGAATAACTATCGGCCTATCGTTATAATCAACAATTTTATGAAATGTTTCGAAATATTACTTTTTGATTTTCTTTTTTTCCACACCAAGCATATGATAACGGAACGACAACATGGTTTTTTCAAAGGGCGGTCTACTATTACGAATCTGTTTTGTGTGACTGAATTTATTGCTGATTCTATTGATAGTGGGTTTCAGACTGATATAATTTACACTGATTTCACTAAAGGGTTCGACAGAGTTGACCACGTTTTATTGCTAAATAAATTAAAGACATTTGGATTTTCTGATCTACTTATTCATTTAATTAGAAACTATTTAACTAATAGAATCCAGCATGTTCTGTATCGTGATTTTAAGTCTGTTGAAGTGATTGCGTCCTCAGGAGTCCCTCAAGGTTCGGTTTTGGGCCCATTATTATATGTTTTATTTATAAACGATATTGTTAGTAATCTGAATGTAGATTGTTTGCTTTATGCCGATGATCTGAAAATATTTAGCAGAATTTCCAATATTAATGACTGTCTGTTGCTTCAGCAGAATTTGGATTCCATTTGTGATTTGTAGAGTAAACAATTTATTTTTAAATCCTGAAAAATGTAAAAGTGTGTCATTTGCTACAAAGCAGCATGTTATTGAATTTAATTATAAGATTAATAATCATTTCTTAGAGAGAACTTAAACTTTTAGAGATCTAGGAGTATTATTTGATTGTAAATTATCGTTTAATGACCATATATTGGATATTACTTCTAAAGCGTATAAAACACTTGGATTTATTATTAGGAACACGTCCACGTTTAAATCGGCTGATCTTTTTTAAACTTTAGTTAGGTCAAAATTGGAATATGCCTCTGTTGTTTGGTGTCCAAATTATGTAACATATATTGACAGTTTAGAATGGGTTCAGCGTCGTTTTTTAAAATTCGTCTCTTTTAGAACTGACGTAATTTATCCTCAAACTGGCATTTCCCAGGATGAACTTTTACGGAAGTTTTCTGTTAAATCTTTGGAGGGCAGACGTAGCATTGCTTATTTAGTATTTTTATTTAAATTATTAAACAACCTAACTGATTGTGGTGATTTATTAAATAGACTTTATATTCATGTTCCCAGGGTGGTTTCAAGACACGCTGGTACTTTTTACTTACCGACGCCAAGAACTAATATTAGAAGTTTTTCCCTATTGAATTTTATGTGCAATACTTATAACAACTTAAAGTCATCGGTTGATATATTTCACTGTTCTCTTGCAAGCTTGAAACAAGCAGCACTATGATGCTGTTTTTTTAATATGATCCTATTTTTAGTGTTAACTACTATTATTATAATTTTCTGTATCTTAATTTAAGAATTTAAGTTTGTTTTGGTTTCTGTTTTTTATATCTGTTTAGTATTTCTCTTTCTTATTTCTTACATATTGTTTGTTTGTTATTTTTAATGTATGTTCTTTGCATATCTTTTTTTTTGTATGTGTTCCCATTCTGTAATTGGGCATTCGCCTGTTGAATGGTGTAAACAAAATAAAATAAAATAAAATAAAATAAAGTAAAATAAAATAGAATTATATTTTCATCAAGAGACTGTAGCTGACTGAATAATAAAACTATATAGATACTGCACTAAATGTTTGCAGTATGTATTACACTGAATTACAAAAAAATGATTGGTTTTAAGGCGACAAACTATCGAAAATTATGTTAACAATAAAAACAATTGCATAAGTTTGTAATAAAATTATTTCTCTATTCTATTTTTTTTATAGTTCGTACATCGCATCACCCTCCGGCAGTGCACCGTACCCCTGTATCATCGTACCATCGCCCATCAGTACACATCCCCTCCAGTAACCCATCCAATAACTATCATCATGGTTCTAGTCACGGAAGCGGAAATGTGAGGCCTATAGGCTTTGTCGACCACCCGAAACCATCTGCACCTGTTGCGCCTCCCAAACATGTCTCTCCTGTGGCCAGTGCTCCACCACACAGTTCAGGTAAAAATAATATAATGGACCGCATTAAGCCTTGTCTTCATAGGAGCGAAATTCGCACGAATTATTTAATGACGGGAAAAGTGTCAATTTTTAGCCAATTTTGACAAATGCAATATTTTCTATCATTATCGTCATAAAACTATTGATTGTCATGGTACATTGCCAGAAGCTCAAGTTAAACTAATCCCATATAACGATGAAAGTATCAATAATATTCCTGTTTTGCAAAATTGGTAAAAAGCTGACAGTTTTCCGCCATTAATAAATTAAAAATCTGCGAAATTTCGCGCCCATGAGGATAAGGCTTTAGTGTGACGTAACAGTAGTATGCAATCGGCGGTATTTTGTACCATAAGAAATTTTATCCACTGCCACAATATTAAAAAGGTTTAATACGTATGTTTTCCGTGGATTAAAAGCCTTTTAACACACTAGTGGATTCAAATTCATAACACCACGCTTCGATTTTATAGCATTTTATTTAGAATTATTATTATTAACATTAGCATTTATCTCAAGAATTATCTTGTCATTTTAACTCGATTATTTAAATTCACTTGATAAGGAGTTTCTGAAGGACTGGGGGGGCCCACAACTTCTCCAGATAGGATCTGGATTTTTTCAGTAATTGCCATATTGCTGGACAGTGAATCTTAAATATAACTTTCCGCTACCGTAGTCGATTTGCAACCACCATGACGCTTCACAGCGGTAATATCACCCCCATCATTGGCCAGTAATGTTGCCAAAGAACATCTAATACCATGACCGGTAAAACTTATTGGATCAGCAAGCCCTAGAAATGCAGCAACTTTTGAAAACGTTTTCGAACTTGTGTTGACGTCTACATGTTGTGTAGTACATTTTCCAGCCACATATCGCAAGAAAATAAGCCACTAGTATTTCTAGGTCACATATTGATGTATTTTCGACACATTTCTACTGTATTGACTGAAAAAGCTTCTTCCATGATCATGAAACTTCCCGAAATATTTGTTTGCGTATCCGAAATGAGTACGTAATACGTATAGGTAACTGTCTTTGTCTTGGGTATGGGTGATATCCAAAAAGATTAATTTATTGTATCGACAAGCACCTGTGACTCCCACAATCGTTACAACTTGTAAAGAGTTCAAAATAAAATGCTCAATGTATAAATTGAAATATTAAAATCGTGCTTGTAAATATTCTTCATCGGGTGCGATTTTCAAAAATTTGGTTTCTCTCCAATATCTTTGCCTTCTTTGGTTTACAATATCTTGATTCTACTTTCAAATATGAAATAAGTTTACCATACGAAATGTCAATGCGCTTGTGCACTCTCAACACTGAGTTTAGCATGGAATATTTTGTCCACATCGGAGAGGCAGCAAACCGTTTCTCCACATTGAAAAAGTAGGATAGTAGCACCTCTTCTGTAATTGCCCCTTCTCTTATGCCCATCAATGTTGCATCTTGTGCTTTCGGCTAAAATCCAGCCGGAATGAAGAAATTTTCAGCATTCTCATTCATTTTTTGTGTCGATTTTGCAAACTTGTTCACTGTTATTGACAAATAAACAATGTTGTTAATTCCCTTAGGTAATTAGTAACTATAATTTCAATCAAGTGTATTATAATTACCCTTATAAAATCTATATTTAAGAGTCAAATTATCTGACTGAAAACGAGACATTGGAATTTGATTTATTTCTCTGTTAATAGAAGTATTTGAGAAACTTCTTCACCTGAATTCAGTAGAAGCAAATGAGCAACTAATTTCATTTGGTTTATCTGTCATCTGTCAGAAAACTTCAACTTACACATTTGTATACTGAGATTATGTTCATTTTGTGTGGTTTTTAGTGTTAAATCTTAAATGTTAAATCTAGGAGTGGGTTTATCTATGCTTATGGTATTAAAAATGAATATATGGTTACCGATTTAATTAAACTTATGTTAAAATCCAGACCGGTTAAAATATAATTTAATCTTCTATATACAAGATCTATCAGATGATGTTTCTTAAGTAAGTGTAGTAATTGAATAAGAAAATCAAATAATCAGTGCTATTGTGTTGATTTTAGACTGACTCTTAAGTCACCTTCCCATAACTTCGAATTTTACAAGTCTTTCTGCCAATTTTCTTATGACACTGGTTGCCTAATATGTGACGTCACCGCCACCCCTAATGCGGCCTATTGAAAAGTTTTATATTTAATACAGGGTGTTTTTAAATGAAGTAGTAAAATTGAGACCACAGATTTCTTAGGTGAAAATAAATTGATTTAACCTAACATACCTATATCCCAAGCATAAAAAAAAGATACAGGGTGTCAAAGTTAAAATTTTATTTTGAAATTTGTAAATCGGACTCTCTCACTCTACTAGTGACGCCAAAATTAAAAACAAATTTGAATTTCTCACCCACAAAAACCATTGATTTACAAATTTTATATAAATATTTGGATTTTTTTAAGAAGTTATCTACAAATCGATAATAAAATTTTAATTTTGACACCCTGTATCTTTTTTATTATGCAACTTGGGATATGGGTATGTTAGGTTAAATCAATTTATTTTCACCTAAGAAATCTGTGGTCTCATTTTTGCCGCTTCATTTAAACACTCCCTGAATATGTACATATTTATTTGCAGGAGGTAGTGAAGTTGTGAGACCTATTGGTTTTGCCACTGATCATCAGACACCAAAGCACACTTCTTCGTTGGGTCATGCTCCACCCCAACATGGTACAGGTACTGTAGAACTAATATTTAGTAGTAGTATCAGTTTCATCATAAAAATCATAGTAAAAATCATAGTATCATAAAAATGGAAAAATAGTATCTCTTGAAAATGAGGGGTAAACCACTGGTAAAAATGTGTGCACTAAAATACACACACACACACAAAAAGTCCAAAAATATCAGATTTTGTGAAGGACATACCAAAAGATACTAAAAAGTTACAGGAAATAAATAACGAAAATTTCAGAAAAATACCAAAATGTTCCAAAAATACCAGTAATTGAAATAATATTATTTGTAACCTCTGAATCCTTTGATGAATTTTCCAAATATTAACCAACACATTTTAGGTACAAAAATCTTTCAAAATGCGTATTTTTTTAAATTTAACTGTAGATGTAACTATTGTTATAACTTAAACTTAACATAGTTCTGCATATAATATTGTTCACTTTTGTTTATAAGTATGTGAAAATAATTGTTAAAATGTGGGATTAGAATAACAAAATAATGTATGTGATACAAATGCATTTTAAAAGTTATTATATTATTCGAGGAGAATTTAAATAGTAAAAGTGGATAAATAAAACATCAATAATTTTATTTTTGATTTTACTTTTGCTCTACGTGTTTTATTTTTCAAGATTTTATTAGAATAAATAAAATTTTATTTTGAAATTTGTAAATCGGACTCTCTCACTCTACTAGTGACGCCAAAATTAAAAACAAATTTGAATTTCTCGCCCACAGAAACCGTTGATTTACAAATTTTATATAAATATTTGGATTTTTTTAAGAAGTTATCTACAAATCGATAATAAAATTTTAATTTTGACACCCTGTATCTTTTTTATTATGCAACTTGGAATATGAGTATGTTAGGTTAAATCAATTTATTTTCACCTAAGAAATCTGTGGTCTCATTTTTGCCGCTTCATTTAAAAACTCCCTGAATATGTACATATTTATTTGCAGGAGGTAGTGAAGTTGTGAGACCTATTGGTTTTGCCACTGATCATCAGACACCAAAGCACACTTCTTCGTTGGGTCATGCTCCACCCCAACATGGTACAGGTACTGTAGAACTAATATTTAGTTGTAGTATCAGTCTCATCATAAAAATCATAGTAAAAATCATAGTATCATAAAAATGGAAAAATAGTATCTCTTGAAAATGAGGGGTAAACCACTGGTAAAAATGTATGCACTAAAACACACACAAAAAGTCCAAAAATATTCAGATTTTGTGAAGGAAATACCAAAAGGTACTAAAAAGTTACAGGAAATAAATAACGAAAATTTCAGAAAAATACCAAAATGTTCCAAAAATACCAGTAAATGAAATAATATTATTTGTAACCTCTAAATCCTTTAATGAATTTGCCAAATATTAACCAACACATTTTTAGGTACAAAAATCCTTCAAAGTGCGTATTTTTTTAAATTTAACTGTAGATGTAACTATTGTTATAACTTAAACTTGACATAGTTCTGCATATAATATTGTTCACTTTTGTTTATAAGTATGTGAAAATAATTGTTAAAATGTGGGGTTAGAATAGCAAAATAATGTGTGTCATACAAATACATTTTAAGAGTTATTATATTATTCGAGGAGAATTTAAATAGTAAAAGTGGATAAATAAAACATCAATAATTTTATTTTTGATTTTACTTTTGCTCTACGTGTTTTATTTTTCAAGATTTCTGTACCTAAAAAACACCACAAATTTGATCATTTTACGGCGAGAAATATGGCATCCTTAAGAACCAACTAAACTAGTCTGTTGAGAAAAAAAATGCTGAAAAATACAAAAATAATCAAAAAATGCCAAAAAATTGCCAAAATATTTCAAAAATATCAGAAAAATACAAATAACAATTCCAAAAAATTACTAAACCGTTTACCCGTCGTTTGGGGTAATTGAAATATTTATTTAAAAAAAATTAACATGTATTTATTTATAAAAGTAAAATATTTTTTATATATCTGTAGGGGGTACTGGAACAGTGCGACCCATTGGCTTTGCCACCGATCATCAGCAACCAAAACATACTTCTTCTCTGGGCAACAACCCACCACCTTACAGTCCAGGTATTCATTATTATTATCACTAGTCTAGTAGGTATTAAGAAATTTTATAAAATAATACAAATTCGAAATGTTAAATTTTTACAATATTTTTCCGAAATTTGAATTTATTTTTAGAAAAAAATTGAACAGAATGCCTTAATTTAAAATATTTTCGTTTTATATTGATACTGCAGTAAACCGTATTTTTAGTATTTATAATGTTAATGTCACTACTGTCACTAGAACTAACAGTTCAAAAAGTTAAAGTGGGTTTGTTTTTACACGGTCACGGTCACTACGCCACATCTATTAACGTTACCAGTAGATGACGTCTGTGTTACTAAGGACCTCAGACTTAAATAATATCTAATTATTTCTTTATTTCATAATAGGTTTTGTTGACATGTAGCTCATAACATATATTTCTTGCATTAAGACAAATAATTATACCAATATTAGTTTTTCATTGTCATTATTGGCTACTTGACCAATCTGTATTTGCAGCAAATTCAACTATGTATACATATTAACCTATTTAATAGGAAGGTAACCAGTTTCTCTATATAAATTAACTAGGTGACCCGGCAAACGTGGTTTTGCCATATGAATTATTTCTAATGAATATTTTGGCAGTTAAATAAAAAATAACTAACTTATTGTAAGTGTGTGGAGATATGGTATATTACTAAAAGAAGAATGGAGCACTGTGAATGATGAGGGCCTATAAGAATAACAAAACACGAAACATTTATTTTTTCAGTTATTTCGCGTGCCTGCAATTTTGCTTGTTTGACAGTCCAAATCAGCCCCTTTACGTCTTGTTGGCATTGTTCACTGTACAAAAAAATAGCCATATATTAAAATAATAGCCGTTGTTGGCGGGTACTTTTGAGGTTAAGTAGATCACTTAATTAACTAATAATGAGAACTACACTTAAAATTAATAATTTTATTAATTATTGATAAAATAGGAAATAAATAATTATGGCCCAGCAAATTAATAAATTTACTTGAGAATTACACTTAGAAGGTAAAATAATAATTGTAAACGCCACTACTACGCTCGATTCATACACAATAATAATGGCCGAAAACTGTGTGGGGAGTGAGTGAAGACTTATTGTGTGAGAGAGACAGGAGACCGGCTGCGTTTTCATCCCTACTCCGTGCTGTTTACTGGGTGAGAAGTGACACCGGTAGATGGGTTAAAAATGATTAAATTACTAAAATGATTATTAAAAAATAGGGGTTTGTGGTAGAAGGATGAAAATTAAGGGTTGTATGTATTTTTTAATGCCACATCATAAAAAAATAAAAATAAAATTTTTTTTCCAAAAAATACAAAAAAAAATTATTTAGGGTGGACCACCCTTATTACTTAGGGGTATGAAAAATAGATTACGACCGATCTCAGACCTACCAAATATACATATAAAATTTCATACAAATCGGTCAAGCCGTTTCCGAGGAGTATGGCGTCTAACACTGTGACACGAGAATTTTATATATTAGATATTTCATTAAATTTTGGAGTCACATGTTAATTCAATTTCCTATTATTTTAAATTTTATAACCTATTAAAATGTAAGGTTTTAAAATAAAATTGTATGTCAATACTTATTTTCGGACTAGATTCATTATAATTACTTTTGTTGCTTGCACATAAAATTGTTCCAACAAAATCTGTTGCACCACTGGTATTTGTTTTCATTCCACGCGAACTGTTGCATATTACCTGTTTGTTTTGATAAACTCTGATTAGATGTTGGTTGACTACAATTGTATACAATAAATTGCGTTTGTTCTCTCCATCACTTTTTATTATTGCCCTGAGGTGAGGACACATTCCATTGAAACTAAATAATGGTAAAGAATTACCGGAAAATGCAAAAAACATAATTTGACGAAAGCGGCAAAAAAGTATGAGAAAATAGGTACCAAGTTATTTCTTTTATTGATGATTTGTTGATACCTTGAAAGCATTCATATTTTTGTATACAGGTTATTAAAAAAAATTGGCCAAACTTCACCTAATTATTCATGACAGTAAATAGTTGTGTCACTTACTTGCTTTGCAGTTTTATTGTTGTAATTAGTGTGTAGTTGCTTTTTTAAATTGCCAGTAATGTTAAGCGTGTTTAACAACTCTAATTATCTCAAGACCTGTTCCGATGTTACAATGTTACGAACACATTAAGGGAATACATTTTTATCAAAAATTGATCGGAAATTCTAATAATATCTTGAAATTTAAGAAATATCAGTGGAGTACTTTTTATTCTTAAAAAATATACACTGCCCATCCAGTAACTACACCACTGTATATTTTATATTCAAGAGTGCACATATAAATAGTTATGGATAAACAAATTATAAAATTATAACACCCTGTAACTCTCTTATTAAGCTTTGAACAAAAAATTGTTATATATAAACTCCAATACCGCCATATAGTTCAGGAATTATTAATAATATCTATATTAAATTTTTTTTATAAAATAAATAAATTCGAAACAGGACAATGTTAAATTGTCATGAAAGGTTACATTTTATGAAATTGAGTTTCGGCTCAGTAATTTGTAACCTTCATTAATATTTATTTCAATCATTGAAAAGAGTAGAAAATAATATGTAGGTAATGATATACCTTGAGAGAGAATTTCAAAAACAAAACAAAAAATTACTTTAAAGGTAAGCATTATTATAGGTCCTAGGGAAAACAATGCAGCATTAAAAATGGAATTAGAAATGAGATTAAAACTTGTTCAGTGTTCTTTAAAATAATTAACTGTATTTTTTTTATTTATTAGTAAGTAAAGATTGGCTAAACTAGAGTTGAACGAAGTATGTATTTATATTAAAAATGACTTTATAATGACCGAGTGATGTCTAACCTCATTTGTATGTAATGTAAAGTATATGGCTTTTTCATGTATTATAAATATGAACTTTGAAAATGATAAAGGAAATAAATTCGATAACCCCTGACTAAAATTATAACGTTGACTGATATCAAGTTTCAAACAATTTTGCCAATTATATTTTGTTTGACGTTTGTTTGCGTTTATTACCAGGGATACCCGAATATGAAAGTGAACATATTAAAAATATTCGCATGCTTATGCTCAGAATTTAATCCAAATATGCGCAAAATATTGAATATATGCAAATCAAAAAGTATTTCAAAATTACAAATTTATTGTTCCATTACGGGTCAGTGGTCGAGTGGTTTAAGGTGCCAGTACTTGTATCGATGTGGCCAGTCCGCTGTGGGATCGAATCCTTTGGCCGGTAAATCTAGATTAGCTATAATCGTGGAAAAGATTTGCACCTTCTCTGCGGGTATGGTAGGGTTGAAGAATGTTGGCTTGGATCAATGTAAGAGATTGATACTGGTCGATGTTTACCACCTCCCTAATTAATGAGATTTTCCGGGTTTTCCTCGTTCCTGCACTGAATAGTGGTTAGGGTGTATCAACGTAATTCGTTCCTGAGCGTAAATTCGCCCTGCTTAATAATAATATGCCGCCCCTTCCCCGTACAAGCCTCCGACTTCTGAGCTAATCCTCATGATTAGAACGGGGGGTAGAGATATTATGTAAAAATAAATATACAGGGGTGAGTCAGTCATAATGTCATTAATTTTAAGAGGAAATAGGGAATAATGAGTATAATGCGAATACGCGATTAAAAAAAATCTAAATGCATATTTACGCCGAAACAAAATATTTTCAAATCATTATTTAAACCCCTTTTTCAGACTGTCGCTGATCGCTCACAGTCTTGGTCGTTTACAGCTCACAGTTCAACTCGATGTCGATCTGATGCAATGTTGTCAAGTTGAAACATTTTTCTCCTACCTACCTACCTAGGTTTTAGACATCACAAATAAACGGTTGTACTGACTATTTTAGAATATCATTTTTTCTTGCTCAGTTCAACTTCAGCCAATAATAATTTAAAATGTTAATATCCGATTAAATCAAATAGTAATAATCAAATAATTCTATTAAAAATTGCAAGTAACGCGGTCCGCATATTCGGAATTTGTAAAATTATGCATTTACGATGAATACGCGAGACCGAAATAAACAAACTACTGCTTACTGCTTGTATTCTCAGTATTCTTTCCATCCTCCCTCCAAATGTGTGGCGTGATCTACAAATTTGGGGGGAAAGAAATGCGGGGAATGCGGGTAAATTTGAATAACACGCTGATATGTTAAACAACATTATGTATGTAAACATGATGTGGCAACGATGGCATTCGATTGTCGTATGGGTGCGTCCTCAGAAAGTTCGTAGCGCACCAGGAGCGTCGTGTTACTGATTTTTGTAGGGTGATTTGTTTATTTTTTTAAAGGTCGAGTAAAATTTTTTTTTTCGATTTTCTGCCTTTATTAGGCCTCCCGAATACGTGGTTAAAATTAATGACATTATGACTGACTCACCCTGTAAAATGCAACTTCATTTAAACAAAATACAATCGACATGATAACTCCAAAATCACAATCAGAAATAAAATGTAGAAATGGATTATTTGCCTACTTAGGCTACTATACTATTCTTACATTACAGTTTGGCAAGATTTTTTTAAAATCTGTGATAAGAATATATACAATATTTAAAAAACGTATATAAATACAAAATATGTGCTTTGCATATTTGGGTTATCCTATTTATTAGCGATATCATTAAATATGTTCATTTTATACTGTATATAAGTATTTATTTTCTTTTTATATGTATGTTAAGTACTGCTGAATATTTATTCCTAAATCAACGGTAAATCGTAAACACTTCCAAGGACATGACAGAATATCAAGGTCACATGCTAGCCCTATTAAATAAACAGCAGGATAAACCGATAAGCAGTAACAAGAACTGACAGTCGGGTATACCCAAAATTTGTTTTCTCACATATTAATATACAGGGTGTTTCTGAAATATAGTGATAAACAGAAAAAGTAGATACGGTTAAGCAAAAATGATTTTTAAAAATTAAGTTCACTTTTGGACATACAGGGTGAATCTTAAATAAGTACAAATATTTTAACTGCTGGTGTAGTTCGTCATTTAAATCAGTCTAGTGAAAGCCATTTTTAAAAATTTCTAATATTTATGGAGATATTAATTTTTTAAAAAAATACCCACATTTTGAGGACCGCTGGCTGATTTTTCATCCAACAACGTAATGAAACATATGATTTGTTGCGAGGTTGCCATATCTCCTCCAATATAAATATTACGTTTCCTTTAACGTAATAGTTCTATTTTAAAAATACTTGTTTTAAGCATAAGTACAGTAAAATTGGGTATGTAGTATGATACGCAGCAATATTAACATAAATTTTAACATCTGAACTAACCTTACTATACTTCAACGATTAAAAATGAATTTCCGCAAGTTCAATACTACCGTAAAATATTTAGGAAGATATTACGTGATATTACTATGTCCAATGTTCAAAAATTATACATAAACGTGCACACAAGCTTACCTGTTTGTTAAAAAATTAACTATTTAATCAGTAATCCACATTTCACAAGTTAAATGCCATTGTACACTGTTAGAAAGGGACACAAAACACAATTTCCTTAAGTTATTTTATGAAGAATAACGAAAAACTATGCACGCGTTTTTTATTTAAAATGGAAAAAATGTCAACTTTTAGCAAATTTTATTGCTATTTTCATGCATTATGTGGGGTTAACAAGTTTGACTTGGGCTTCCGATAATCTGTCATGACAGTTTGATAATAAAAAATAATATAAAATGTTACACTTGACAAAATTCGCTAAAATTTGAGATTTTTTCTTTCTTGAAGCAAAGACATTTGTGTAATACTGGCAACACTGTGAACCACACGTTCAGTCTGCAGTACTATGACTCATAAAAGTATGAAGGGTCGGTCTAGGCCAGCGGTCCTCAACAAGTTTTCTACTGAAAAATTACGAAATTTATTTAAAATTTCACTTTTTTATTTCTGATTTTTTTGTAAAAAAACTATTAATTATGTGTTCTACACACAAAACTATACTGCTGGTTAAAATATTTGTACTTATTTAAGATTCACCCTGTATATTAACATCAATCAGCCACAATAGATAAGATCTATTTTTTTTTCTACATTTCAATAATTGCTTCTTCGTGGGGTCTTTCTAAATAGAATCAATTATCTAGATGTACATAAATAAATATTTTACAGGATGTTTGAAAAAAAGTTACAAACTTTAGGGCATAGTAGATAAGTATTAGAGGCTGTCACGAAATCACTAAACCTACCACCATATAGCAAAAACAGCATCAATTTATGTTGGCATAGTTATAAGTACGTAAAAAAATATGCAGAAGCGTCTTAAATTTGCCCAAACTCTAAAGTGGATATTAAAGGTAACGGCAACGCCTTATCACTTAAATATTACCTTAAAGTGTTTGTAATAGTTTTGGCGACCTTTAACAAACCTTTAATGTGACGGCACTTGTGGCAGTTGTCATTATGTTATTGCTTCATCAAAATTAGTATAAAGTTGCTACTACCTTTAAAATCCACTATAGAGTAACTTTTACCCAATGGTGAGAAAATACATTAGTTTATTACTAGTTTTATTCTGTATGTGTGTATAAAATGGGTAACAAAAAAAATACTTTTTGGCATTCGGCTACGTTTTATAGAAAACTAAAATAACAAACAGAAAGTAAAATTCCCTAATTCTGAGAGTTTTAAAACAAAACATAAAACTAAGCGAAGATTAAGTGTCTTCATCACAAAATTCCTTAATTTTCATTGGTTATCTGCTGATGACCCCGACCGTGTAGTTAACAGACTGTGGGCACAGTCCGTGGGTATACTAGATATATTGCAATTTTGAGGTTATGGTGAATTAAGGTGAACGTTATTGTAGCGTTGCTACCATCTTAGCCAAAAAGTTGATGGGTTAATTCTATTGTCCCCTTGTTTGATGAATGTAACTAAATAGTTAGATATTTTTAATTGCTGCTACTTGCTACAAGTGATAAAAAAATGTTTCGGGTATATATACATAATGTTTCGATTCGCGAAAATTACAGTATTATTTGAACTGTCTTTTAATTTAGAATTTTTCAGCAGCACTTGTTAATATTTCGGACTGTAACCGACTGTAACATTCATATTTGACAGTAAACTTTCAATTGTTCTAATTTTATACCTTGGGATGTTTATGTTACACTATTATATTAACTATTATTTTCTTAAATATGACAGAAGAAGCAAAAATTAAGGCAGAAATAACGTCTAGGAAAAAGAATTATCTACATACGAATATTTAGCCATCAAAGACAAGTATATCTAGTAATTTTTCTGTGTTTCACCAGTTTCTAGATATGTAGATTAACAATAAAATTCTCTCTCTCTCTTGAGACAACTAATAATATCAATTTTCATTGCAGGAAATTATGGACAACATCCTCCTCCTTACAGTCCAAACCCCGCGGGATATGGACCACCCCCACCTTACAGTTCCGTGGGGCAGCACTCTGGTAATCCAGCAGGATACGGGCCTCCTCCGCCCTATACCCCCGGTAACTATCACCCCCAAGGTGGTTACCAAGCTCCAGGTGGATACCATCCTCAAACCGGGTACCCTCCTCAAGGCGGGTACCATCCTCAAGGCGGGTACCATCCTCAAGGCGGGTACCATCCTCAAGGCGGGTACCACCCCCAAGGAGCAGGAACCGGACCTACAGTGATTAACTACAATGTAAACAATCATCATTATGGTAGTGGTGGATACAGTAGTGGATATGGAGGCTGGGGATATTCACCCCCAGTATACACCACGCATGATACCGGCAGTACAGCTCTGGGATTCTTCTTAGGATACTCTTTGGCGAAAGTTACAACCCCTAGCTTCTATTACCACAACAGTTATGATGGTTATGCTCCAAGGTATGATCACTACACCGTCCATCATTACTATCACAACAAGGATACTGTTCCAAAAGAAGCTACCATCGAACCCAATGCAATTGTGGCTTGTGTTGGAGACAGCGGTACTTTTTGTCCAGCAAATACGACTTCCCTATGTACTAATAATGGAGCTGTGATGTGTGTCGCTAGTGCCACTTCCACTGTTCCTTGTACAAATGAAAAACAGACGAATTGCGTAAGGAGCAGTGTCCCTTGCCAAGACAACAATAGTACGGAATGTAAACAGTCTGCTGCAAATACAGCCTCTATTACAATACCATGCATTTCAACAGCCAAAGTTTTTGGAAGCATTAGTTTTGTGAATAATACCATCGTCGTTTCTAATACCACCGTCGATAATACAACAAGATCGAATAATTCTAGCACCAATGTGACTTCAGTAGATCCAAACTCAAATGGTACTAACTCCATTAATACAACTACTACAATCTCTCCATTGTCAACGAATATGACAGCTGTAACAAATGTAACGAATGTGGAGAAAGGACCATCACAGATGTTCTGTGTAACTATTCTGGCTCTACCAGCAGAAAGGAAATTAAGTGAAGGGGAAAAACTATTTAGTGTAGCTAAAGAAGTTTTCTCCTCATTTGCCGTCAACGCTTTGGGATTGAATTGAAACAAATCTGTAATTTTTTTATATAATTAGTTATTTAGTTTTAAATATATTTGTTATTTTTTTAATTAAATATTTTTATGATACATGAACTTTTAATTTTAATTTAATTTAATTAATTCATTTGGTCGCTAAATACTAGGTAATTAATTATACAGGGTTAACTATGACTAAGTACGAAAATTTTAATCACGTGCTCAAGGAGGCCAAAAAGACAATAAAAAATTATTCCAGAAAATTTAAAAAATGGGACAAAATCCTTTTTTCCTACGGAAAGTCGGCGCCTATAAGCATCGACTGAGATGCGATCGTCTTTTTGCGGCATTTCTAAATGTAGAAACGACAAAAACTAACATTCTTATTAGTGTAATACCTGATATACCGAAATTAATGGGACACAGAGCAAGAGTAGATTCCTTACATCAAAATAATGCGATTAAGCCAAATTTACCTTGGTTTTCAAAGCATTCATTTGAAAATTTGGATTAGGGGGTTTTCTGGGATAAGAAAAACGAATCCGTACTTAATTTTGCTGTAGACGCAAGAGGGCGCTACGAAATGTACTCTTGATTGATAAAAACTGATTATAACTTTTTTATCAGTGTGTGTACGAAAGTTTTAATAGAAAAATATTGTTCTCCTATCTATTTTTCACAAATAATGTATACTTGTTTCATGTTGATCCATGCATCTGTTTTCGATTTATTTCTTGTTTTTCTATTGGATGCAATAAAATAAAATAAAAGTTTGTAGTGCTGTCATAGTAAGCTTTGGTTATTTGAAAACAAATTGTACTATTGACAATTATCTGATTGACAAGTAACTTATGTTAAATAGTGTATTCCCTGAAGTTTTTGTTTACAATTAATAATATCGCGTGCTTTGCCATAATTTATTAGAAACTAGAGAATAGAAAAACAAGAAATAAATCTAAAACGATTCAATTTATCGACATAAAACAAGTATACCTTATTTGCGAAAAATAGATAGGAGAACAATATTTTTTCTATTAAAACTTTCGTACACACTGATAAAAAAGTTATAATCAGTTTTGATCAACCAAGAGTACATTTCGTAGCGCCCTCTAGCGCCTACATCAAAATTAAATACGGATTCGTTTTTGTTGTCCCAGAAAACCCTCTAATCCAAATTTTCAAAAGAATCCTTTGAAAACTTTCTAAAAATTTTAAGAATTTCGAATTCAAAATTTGAACTTTAACACCCTGTAACTTTTTTATTAGCCACAAATGGACTAAGATAAGTTTGGCTTAATCGCATTATTGATGGAAGGAAGGAATCTACTCTTGCTCTATGTCCCAGTAATTTCGGGACAAATTTGTATAGGTAACGGTGAGTTTAGTTAGCTTCAGTATTTTATATTCGTTTTTCATTATTTCGTTACAAACTGGCAAACCTACATTTTCACTCATTACAACACACGTCCCGTAGGTACAGTTGGATAAAATGCCTATTTATTATAAGAAAATCGAACGAAATAAATGAGTAGGTACTAATAGATAATAGAAATTTTTTAATGCACAAGCAAGACAAACCAGAGAACTATATTGTGGGAGAATATCTGTACCCGACACTTATTCCTTTATTTAATAACTATAAAACGTTTAAAATTAAAATAAGGCACTAAAAACTCAATGGAAACACAGGATTTGAATTATGACATGATGCAAATTTTACCGTTGCTTGTTGGTTGCCTAATCTGTCTCTATCTCTGTGATCTCTGTCTGTAATCGCTTTATAAATAAGTTTGAAATTTTTTTGAAAGGCGATTCTGTTAATTCTTAATTTTGTCTATCCCCTCTAAAAATGTTTGTATTTTGTACTTAGTCATAGTTAACCCTATATATCAGAAGTATATCAAATTCGAACACTTGTAGAGTTTCCGACACACATTTCCATATTTAATAACATGTAAACTAAAATCCTTTACCGACGTACTATTTGACGAATAGTGCTTGGCCAAAATCGAACTTCGTTGTTGCATTGTAACCATTTTTGTTCTCAATGTGGTAATATTGTAGGCTCCCCTAGTTGGAAGTGCACAGTGCCTTGTAGAATGCAATTTCAATCTTCTAGTACATAAAATATTGTATTGCTGATACTATGTTTTAAGTCTCCTTATCCAAGTTTTCGTGCTCCACTTGAAACTATTTTTTAACTTGTAAATCCCAATAGCCATATATTCCAAATTGCAAATGTTCGTCAATAGCATAATTTTTCTATGTAAACACACTAAAATATGAACATGTCTTCGTATTTATATTTCATCTACATTCCAAAAATTGTTCATGTATCCAGGGATAGAAACCAAGATTTACCTTCGTTATCAGGAATGCTGTATTGATCAGGCAAAGCACTAGTGCAAGTGCAATATTTTACACGAACTATTGTCATATTCAGGAAGACTATCAATCAACTAAAGGATTGGTCAGTGTGACAGATTATGACCAGTCGACCGTAGCACGACATTTGTATTAATTATAAAGGCAAATTAAAAAATTAGGTGTCTTTTTAAGTTACTCTACAATATCTATCCACGAAGTCATGCATGTATTTAATTAAATCATATTGTTCTTCTTTGCTCTTTGACGACGTTATCATAACGGGAAAAACGTTTTGTTATATTTTTCAGGTTATATCTTGCCTATAAAATACACCCAATATAATGAGTGTAAAAGCATAGGTAAAAGTAAACGTATTACGAAAATTTTGCCAAATACCGTAGTGAAGATAGCTATATCACTATGGGATAGTTGGCCATAGTAGGAAATATGTTTTTTGCATAAAGAAACAACAAATAGATAAAATAATGTTTTGCAAACTCACATTTGTATTAAGTACATATGTGTAAAACATCTTCATATCAGTTTTTAATCGTCTTTCCAAAGTTTTTTTGGGATGACAGAAGTCTTAGACCTGTGACGGTCAGTACGATGAGGCAGTTGTGGTCGTGTCTCAGTAAAAAATTTAAAGTAGTAACAAATAAGAATTATTACATCCAGTAACATTAGAATATATTGACTATGCAATTCCTATGTATATCTAGAAATTACTGTAAACACACAAATGTTGCACCAATAACAGTATGAAGAGCGGCGTGACAACGATGTTGATGCACTTTTGAATTTGTCTCCGTGAATCAGTGGCGGCTCCTACATAAGAGACATGAGTACGTACCCCCATAGAGAGAACACAAAACAAATCATCATTTATCACCTATACACTGATTGATAAACTATTTATTAAGTTAACTTTCCGTTTTCTTTTATGTTTATTAATCAATAAAATCCCCAAAGTTGATGAGATTTTGGATGATTTGGCAACACCACAAGCAAGTTCGTCTTCGCTTATCAACCGGCAACGGCTATTGTGTCAATAGAAACAAAAAATGGTGGAAGAGATTCTCGAATTTAGTTATCAATATATTGGGGAAAATGAAAGAAAGGCGAATGGACTTTTTATTTAAACATTGTGTTTAATTTGCGTTTATGTGATTAAACTATTACGTATATTGTGAAGTATCTAGTTAATACAGACAGTTTACACCGACATATTTGGTAATAAATATCCAGCAAAGTTACTTATATTTTTTCCGTTCTTTCAAAAATTATATTTTACATTCATTTAAAACATAAGCAATTTTTTATACTTATATTACAAGCTTTGTGAACCCCCAAATATTTTTGTCACATGTTATGAATCATAATGGTAGTAACTGATATGCAATAATATATGAGTATAGGCAATCATCAATACGTTCTATGCACAATAAAATAAATAAGGACGCATCTGAGGCATGCCTCATATCAATAACATATACGTATGAAAGAGATGGAGAGCATGGAAACCGTTGGTAGCCAATTACAGGAAAGAGGCCCTTCAGAAGTATGCGTCGTCTCTATGAGAGTGCAATAGAGACAGTCTAATATAGTTTACCACACTGTACAGTCGTTTGGCGGTTCCTTTTCCACTACCAATTTTAGTGCACGGTAATTCAAATTTTATTGTCGTTTCTGATTCGTTTTAGTTAAGTTTCAGATGTGTGTGCTGCAACTGTGCAATGTGAAAAGGCAATACCCAGGGCCTCGAATACCACCCAAGAAGAGGAAAATGTGAGGAATATGCTAACGATTTGTTAATTATTCAATAAATAAGCGCGCCTTTCCAACATTGGCAAAAATGGATATTTCGATTTAAAAAGTTGTCGCGAGATATATTAATATTTCATAATCAAATTACTCATTGTACTTTCGCAAACTGCAAATAACATTGATAAGTACAAGTAAATAAAATATGTGCGTTGTAATGCATGACAGTGGATGACGCGCGTAAATTTGGGAAAATCGTCAAATAGTTAAAAAATTCTTACTTGAATGAATTTATACGCCTAATAAAGTAGAGTAATTTCAAATAATTCTGTATTTGTATTTTCTGATTTACTTATAAATAATGATTAAGAAAAACGTTTCTAAAAAATGTTAATTTTGTAGTTCATATTTGAAACCATTTTTAACAGCCTCGATTCTCTGCACTCCCCTTGAACCTTGAGATACTCGACTCTACTAGAAACTATTAAATCTAAGAAATTTTCATAGTTCCATTTCCATTTCCTATATTTTACCAAGGAGCACGTAAGTGACTATAATTACAGAAGGAAAAACAGAGTGCCTGTTTATTTGATTTTTATTTATTGTATTGAGATTAGTTTTACTACCACAAATGCTATTTTAACTCTATACAGAGTGTTTTTGAAATATGTGCATTTCTTCAAACTCCAACAAATTTCATTAAGCAACCAGCAAGCAATATCACAGTAATCCAATTCAAGGAAAAATGCAGTCATAAATCTATTTATGAATTTGCAAACAAGGGTTATTTCTACCTGAAGCATTTACTTAAAGTGACTACCTTTTAAGAACCCGAAAAGTAATATAACATTTTCTGCATTATTTATCTAGGCTTCCCTTATTTTGACATCTAAGCATGCGCATACGTGATGTATCATTAAAAAAACAATAATAGCGTTAGCGTTTGACCTTATTTATCTATGCTTAAGGTAACTTCGAACAATCCTTTATTTGATTTGCTAGTAGTTTATAATAAATTAAATAACTGTTTTTTTTTAATGTAAATACATTTCCATGTTAGGTCCTTTTCATCCTCTCTTTATTCTCATTTTGTGAACATCTGGATCTGATCATCTCAAACAGAAGTCAGTATTTTGAGAAAATTAAGATAAAATTTAAGGATTAATTATGATTATACCACCATTTTCTCAAAATATTGACCCTTTTCTCATTCATCATGCATAGGTCATTATTTTTTTGTTTACGTTTAATATAAATTATAATTAAGTAGATAATTGTTGGTTCCATTCAAATAGAACTCGCTATTTTTTTATATTTTTCTGTTTTTCTTTTTTTGTATAGCACTTTTTTGCGCGATACAGGCTTGCAACTATTCTACATAGATACTCATGTAAGAGACGCTACCTAACACGCTATACTAACGCTCGCTAAACTTTGCTTGAAATTTTTAAAAAAATTGCCCTGTGTGTGTGCCGCTTGATTCCCATTCCTGTGCTAGCCTGTGCTCTCCTGTATTGCATAGCTCTGACGAAGACTGAGGCCTCCGGAAGTCAACACCATTGGAAATTCGGTAAGTCGCAAGCTTCGCTATTTTTCAAATTTCAAATTTACGTGTCAAGTTCCATTAAGCTAGAGCTGTGGAGAATTTTAGTAAAAACATTTTTCACATAGGTATATTAAATTAGTACAAAAAATAAAAATTAAACAAAATGATAAGGGAATCTCAACTATATTTTTGTGAACAAAATAAGGGGAAGTAGTATTTAATTAAATAAAGTTATACTAAATACTGTTTGTTAGTATTAAAGGGATTTCCAATAACTCTATTATTTTGTCAGTTTCAGCCCTAGCAGTGTTTCACCACTTAACCTTCCTAAAAAGATGCTTAAAAGTTAAACATTTAATAGAGCAAACTGTTTTCCATATAACAGTCGAGTTCCAGATTTTCTGTCTTTGACTTGTTAATTTTTTATCTTGGAAAAAAATACAAATTAGACCTCAGTTTGCTTAATGAAAATTGTTGTCCTTTTAAGGAAAGTACTTATTTCAGAAACATTCTGTACAGATAAGTCAACCGTAAAACTATTCATCTCTTTATCATCCTGATAAGATTACAAAAGTTACATTTATCACCAGTTACAAATCGGTGTTTGATATCCTAAGTAGTACATCTGTGCTCTCTGAATGTGTATTTGCCAAACAGACAAGAACAATGTTTTATGGAAAACTCGTTTGTTGCATAGCTCTTTGGTGTGTAATGGGTAAGTTGTACCTACTATTAGTTCCAACATGATGATTCATTCTTGACGATGATGAGTTATCCTTCATCATTAAAGTATATGATGAGTTATCCTTCATGATTATTAAAATGTAATGTAAGAAGACATGTCCATTTATTTCAGTTTCGATAAATGCAGAACCTTCCGTTTGTTACTATTGCACGACAGATGCCGATGGAACTTCTTGTAACGATCCTTTCGATGAGAGTGGAATCCGCGTACAATACTGTGAAAGTTCCAATGTTACGGATGACGTGGGTACTGCCAAAGAAATTGCCAACAGTTCGACCACAGAAGGCACATATGTGTGCACGATAATGACGTATACTAGCAACCGTAAGTACTTTCATAACTGCCGCGTTCAGCATCCAATAACAATTACTGGACGATTAGTTATCAACTTTACAGTTTGTTAGTGCCCTGCTGAACGACATGTTTACCCATCTTGCTGTTCGATTGTTGTTACTTTTTAAACTTAATTTTTCCTGTAATATTGTTGATGCGTTATCTCTATTTGTTTCGTTAGTGAGCATTCAGTGTGAACGACAGTGATACCAATTAAGAACCCCTCAGACCAACGCAGCAAAGGCGGCACCACAGCAGTAATGACGTGGTCTTAAAAACCATGGCGTATATTGCTGGGCATACACGATGCGATTTATCCATAGAAATAATAAAATATATAGAATGTCAAAAGAGGTACCGAAAATAGTCAACCTATGAAGAAAACTCGAGTCTGGTAATATTGCAGTAACTTAGCTTTTATAGGTACTGACGGGGTAGTATCACACCAATGGGCGAGAATTTTAAATTACGAAAATTTTCTATGATCCAATTATAAACATTCCGTTTTGATTTCAATTGTACGCTCGCAGTACTACCAACAGCTTACATTAAGTTTTCTCTATATGGCTGCTTTCTAAACTCCTACATAGTTTGACTATTTTTCAGTGCCTAATGTAAAGGCTTCTGGCGTTCTATATAGTTTATGATTTCTATGGATTTACCATGCAAACCGGCCGGTAAATCGTAATGCTAGTGGTTGCAGTGGTCGGAAGGCCCAGCCTAAATTCTCAGCCTTCCGAAAACTTTCCAGTGCTCGAAATTTTGCATGCCGCTTTGCCTTCTCGCATGGAATTGAACCATGTACTTATGGGTACAGACCAAGTGTTAGAACGACGCTAAGCAGTCTCGTTAACATACTCCGTAGGTTTCTGATACGGAAATACTTGAAATTAACTGCCTGCAATATGTTGGCGGAAAAATTAAAGACAGTAGATGCAGTATCTTCTTTTTGAAGCAGTGCAGAAGCATGTTTAAGTAATTTTGTATACGAATTTTCATTCATACGCAGATAATTTTATGATCATGGAGCTCCACTAGTAAATTCGTTTATTAGGTGTTTATGAGAATTGGTTTACCCATTTCCAACGTTTGCACTTTTCTTTGGTTCTTTATACATTAGAATAACTGTCATTCCTATTATAGCAAGATTATGTTCTGAGGTAACGTATATGTCGTAGTTATTTGGCATAACGCGTCAGTTCGTGGAAAGCCTAATCATTACCAGGTAAAGGCTGTAATCAAATAAATATTTCGTTGTCTGACTGAAATTTTATAATATTTCAAGGATTGCCTGTTTAATTCTCGTCAATTCCCTTGTTTAGTCATCTGCTGAAAAGTCTTAAAATATTTTTGATACTAGATATTTGTAGAAATGAAAATTTTTGGTCGAAGTAAACAAAATATTTCTATTTTGGCATTAAAAATTAACAAAGTTTACATTGTAACGATTTTTAAGCTTCAACGGCCGGTGCTATCATTTGATGCATAGTGATTTTACGGGTTGTTATGCCGTGACCTCGGTAACTGGTCGCTGCCAGAAACAGAATTAAAGTGCACTTATTACCGTGGTGGGAATATAAGATGGTGTGCTCACGCGCATCGTTGCGACCGGTTGGCAGGGTTTGTGACATCACTTGCGAGTATTTTTTACCGCCTTGTAGTGCATGAAGCATAGACGGCAAACAATTAAAATAGATTTAGAATTATTATGCACCGCTCTTTGGTTTTCCAACGATAGGATATCCTTGGCCTATAATTTATTAATGTTGTAGTTTAGAAAAAAAAAGACAATTCACATTTTTAAAACAATTTATTAGCAGTATGAATAACAAACTTTCTACATAAACTATTTTGGAAGTAACATTTACTACCAAAAATTGTTAAAATGACCAACAGCACGTTCCAAATTTATAAGTAGATACATTTTAAATAAACTACAAAAATTGTAATTGTGATTGTGAAATCGGGTCTATGTCCTATGTGTTTGTGAACTTGGACATTTTTCGTTGCAGTTTTCGCCTACAATTTTCAAAGCTATTTTTTTTATTTAAATGTCTTAATCTAATGTAAGTCCTAGTTCTAATTAAACTCAACGTAATTTCGTCAGGGAACCTATCGTAAATATCACCAGAGGATGCCTTTACTAAATCTAATAATTTATTAAAAATGTTATTTTCTTTAGAAAATAAGTGTCCGAGAAATTTTACGAATTCTACCTCTATTATTCGTGCCAAATTGATCAGACTTTCACTTGGATGAATAAGGTCTCCCCTTGATAAAAATTCAATCCAGTTTGGAGCCCTATGGGTCGTATATAACTGTCTTTTTTCCTAAATTTAAATTCTGATACTTATCCTTAAATCTGTATGCCACATATCCAGCTGTAAATTTGAGTCCCTCATTAGAAATAGTATCGGTCATTTTCCTGTCTTCTAATTGTTTTAAAAAGCGGTCGTGGTTTAACAAATAAAACCGAAAACAGACCAATCAAATACGTTTCACACTGGCACACAAACGCACGAAAAGAAAGAACTAATAACCAGTGTTGTTTTGGGAATAAAAATAATTGTACTAGGTTGCAGGGGAAAATTGTACTAAATTGACATTAGATGGTACTAAAATTGTGTATTCTTCTTCTTCGTAACTTAGGCATATAACCCGTTTTACTGGGTTCTTCGCGAAACGCGAATTTTTCCCATGTTGATATTTTCTTATTGCTACAGAATTAAGGTGTTTCATTCATTTAGTTTTGAAATTTGTCAAGGATTTTATTTTTGCCTTACATTTTTAAAATACAGGGTCGCACTATTACTAAATATCAATACAAAATAAATCAAAATACTTAGTCATTTTATGGTGCAGGTTACTTTTGCACGTGTTTCATTTCAGTTAGTTCAGCCATTGTCGGCTAAATCGTAACTGCCATGTTTTCTAGTCTGTTCCTTTGTTCGTTTGCAGTGACTCACCGCTCGTAGCAGCACTACAGCACAAATGACGTAGTCAGACATAGTCGTCAATTGTTTCATAGAAATTATGACAAATGTCAAATATCTGTTAAGGTGTACGTTTCTGTTTACGTCTCTTTTTTTAATTTATAAATTAATACAACCTAAAATAATAAGTATTCTGCGATTCAAGGTGAAAATGCAGTCCATTATTAATACGTATGTACCCAGTTTTATAATAAATGTAAAATATTTAGACACGAAAGCTTTGTGTGAAGTATTGGAACGGTATCAGTGCCGCGTATTTTAATGTTTTAAAATAGTAAATAAAAAATACGTACATTCTTGCAAACCGAATTAAATACGTAGGTTATATTAAAAGATAAGCTATTATAGTGTGAATATCAAATTCTGACATTTATAAAATAATATGTATGTTTCCAAATACTGACGTTGGTGTCGTCACACTACATACAGCATATTACAGAATTTTATATTGAAATTCAGGTAATTAGACAGATTTTAAGGCGACGCGATTTACCAGACGATGGTTCAGCCAGAACCAAGGAATATCACATACTACAGAATAAGTAGGGTATAGGTAGATATATGAAATAAGTACTCTGTGGTTACGGTCCAACAGATCTGTCGTTATACTGTGATACTGTGTTCCTGAGTCTGTTGTTTGTGATACGATAATTGTACTAAATTGTACAAAGGGGTACTGTCGTGCATTCACAGTGTCAAGTGTACTGAATTTAGTACAATTGTACTGACTTGAACAACACTGCTAATAACCTAAATTCGTCTGTCTGGTGAGCACACCATCTTATATTCCCACCACGCTTATTACTATAAACGTATTTTTAAACAAGAATCAACCGTAAAAATTGAATTTACGTTAAAAATTATTTATCTTACAGACGATTTGACAACCTCACCTGCATAATAACCCAATGTGGGTTATGTATTTTATAAAAAAATAATATCTCCGGAATATTTGAAATTTTTAAAAATGGCTTTCAATTGACGCATCTACTCATACATGACGAACTAAACCTGCAGTTAAAATATTAGTACTTATTCACCATGTATGTCGGGACTGTTGTTAATATTGTAACCTCTACGTTGACTTGAAATACTTCACGTAGAAGAACAAACTTTATTGTCACTACTTGCTTGCACAAGAAATATACTTCAAACAATTCTGTTCTTGTGCCATATAGAATAATATTGAGTTCTGCTGTTACGAGTCGTAATGAGAGTGCAGTTGGCCGTCTGCTGTTGTTGTCTGCCGCATTGCTTGAAAGTCTACCTTTACGCGCTTTCTTATGAAGCATGACGGAGACGGGACGAATTTCGTGGATGGTGCACAAATGCCAAATATAAAACTGCTTTCCTAGCATGGCTTGAGCAGAGCATTTTTTATATTTTGTAAATATGGAACATCCAGGAATCCGCCCCGTTTCTATCACGCTTCCTAGGAAAATTTGTAAAACAGGGGTGTTTGCGGGCCAGAAATTCAAATTTGTTTCTAATTTTGACGTCACTAGTAGAGGGCGCCACTTGTGGCACACCATGTTTCTTTTAAATAGCAGAACTTTTTTGCAGCTTCGTGTAATCATCTGAGTATCGAAACAATCGATTCTCCTATCTGTTTTATTTGAAACAGATATAGCTTGCTGAAGTCGTTAGGAGTAACCATTTTTGAAATAACCCTATTTGAAATGCTCAGAGCATCGAGTAAAACTAGTTTTGGTTTCAGGTTCTGCTGCAAATACAGCAAAATGTTACTTGAAAAGGTTGTTCAGAAGGGTAAATTATGAACACGTGCAAAATGTATTTTCAGCAGAAAAGGCTCTTTACCTAATGATAACAGTTTTCAATTGGTGCACCGAATATATCAAATAGGATTATTTCGAAAATTGTTACCCCTAATGACTTCAACAAGGTATACCTTTTTCAGATATAACAGGTACGAGAATCGATTGTTTCAATAGTTAAATGGATACACCAAACAGCAAAAAAATTCTGCCATTTAAAAGAAACATGATGTGCTATAAGTGGCACCCTCTTCTTGTGACGTCAAAATAAAAAACAAATTTGAATTTCTCGCCCGCAAAAACCCCTGATTTACAAATTGTATGTAAATATTTGGATTTTTTAAGAAGTTATCTACAAATATCGAAAATAAAAGTTCAACTTTGACACCCTGCATCTTTTTTTATTATCCGACTTGGGATGTAGGTATGTTAGGTTAAATCCATTTAATTTCGCCTAAGGAATCTGTGGTTTCATTTTTGGTACTTCATTTAAAAACACCCTGTATTTATCATGCAATTGATGAAAATTTCGTGCCAGCTCGATAAGCTTTTCATCCGTTCTAAGCAATAGAAAAATCTGGTCAGCTCGTCAGCAAAATTACAAAAATATCATCGCCGGGTATTTAAAAGACATTGAACGGACACTGGAGCAGCACTGATAGTAGTGATATATACGGCACTGCGACGGACATGTATAAACACGCCAATTTAAAATCTAAGCAACGATTTTTTATTTTTCACTGATACTGATATGGAACTGACACGACACTGATGTGTGGTGTGAATAATGTGAATAGAATAATTTTGCCGCTCCCGTGCCGTATCTGACGCGTTGGTCTGAGAGATCCTTAACGCCGCATTCGCACGCTCCTGTCTAAAATCGTGGTGGAAATGAGAAACATTTCCCATTTAGTTCAGACGACCCTTTATAGATGTCACCATAGTCATAGGTTATAAGTTTGAGCTGCTCAAAATTATAAGTGCGCTATAAGTTTGGAAGTCAAGTCGTAGTGAATTATTAGTGAAGAATTTGCCTAGCTTTTTCTTTTTTATTCGGTAATTATTTACATTAGCGTAAAACTCTCCAATCTTAACAAAAAAAATCCTACCCCCCTATTTTCGAGGGTGCTGATCACGAATCTGAAGTCAGATTTCGGCGCTCGCATGTAGTTTTTGAATTTTTTTTTTTAAATTATAACCTCTATTTGTACATTACATTAGGTTGAAATTGCAATGTTCATATCTGCCCCATCTGCGGTATTCATTTCATGACGTCACACTGTTGTCAAAATATGTAGGAGTTATATTGTAATTTCAACCTAATGTGATGTATACATAGAGGTTACAATTTTGAAAAAATTTTTTATCGAAAACTACATGCGAGCGCCGAAATCTGACCTCAGATTCGTGATCAACACCCTCGTAAATAGGGAAGTAGGAATTTTTTTGTTAAGTTTGGAGAGTTTTACGCTAATGTAAATAATTATCTTGATTTTTATAAAAATGTTATTTTGTATCTGATTAACATTTTTTTTATAAAACTTTCAATCATCAATAAACACGAATGGAAAAACAAGTGAATTCAATGTTAAAAGCACAACCCAGCTGAATAGGCATTTCTTTACGATATTTTCGCACATTTATACTCAAGTTTTAGGAGGTGACTTATGTTTTATTAAAATTATAGCGGCATTACAGATGAAAAAGTTAAATTTTGATATAATACCTAATTATAAAATAATAGGTACCTATGTAAATTTTAGTCCTATGATAGATAAAAATTAACACTTCTTTCAAGAACAAATAAAAAAATAAATAGTTTCAACATCTATTTAATTTATCCAAGACTATGTAGTAACTCTGAATATTTTTTGCACAACCGCGCAACACTGCTATGAAACCCTTCTCTTCAATTGCCAAAACAACGGTGGCGACACGTGGTGGCAAACTAGCTCAACTAAATTCTGACATTTATTTGACAATTGACAGCATTTCTCTATTATGAATCCGATGTTTATTTAGGTATCATTTTTTTCTAAATTCTTTTATATAAAATCTCAATTTGTTGTGATAATGTGAAATCCACGCGATGGACAGGTTAAATTTAAATATAGTGTTATAGTTTTGTTTATAAAAATACAATAAGTTCAGTGTTAAACAGGGTATCAAAAACCTCTTTCCAGACATTAGCCAGATAATAATATATTAATTTCAAGTAGTGCACTTTGTTTTAGAAGTATGTATTTGTCTAATCATGGCAAAAAAAATATTTATTTTTAGAGAACAGAGAAGAAATTGATACCTAAAAGTGATGTCTAAATCACGTACTTTTTCAATATGGCGGCTCACTGAAAATGCCCCCTTAAGTTGTGTTGATTTAATTTTTTTTACGTTGCAGTTAATACTTTCGTGACGATACGAGAATGTCAAAGTAGGCTAATCGAAGGAGTAGATATTTGTACCTACCTATCTGCATCAAGTACAACTTCTCTGTATTCAAGAAACTTTTCTTGCAGAACTTGCCACTCTGATTTATGTAATAATGATAATACTAATACAACTGATAATACCAATGAAGATCATATCAATAATAATGATGATAATAAGGCAACAGTGCATTTTTCCATCGCTGCTTTCATTTGTATTGTCCTTGCAAAATTGTTTGTTTAATAATAAATTCCATTGCTGACACACAGTATTATGTTATGGATATTTTGTGACATGTGTCCTATATATTTATTGTTTAAAAAAATATATTCTTTTACAAAATATTTAAGATTTTATTTCTTTACTGATGTTTCCAGAATTTTATTACCTTCATCTATTTATGGCAGTCAATATAATGATTAAAATTAATGGACCCATATCGGTAGTAATAAACATAGTTCTGATAAGAATTGTTTACTTTCAGATATACGTATCGATAAATGATTATCCTCATGTAGATATAATTTTAACATTACCCCGATTTCTTTAAACTTTTATCAATCCTATTATTCATCATTCTAAACTTTACATACAGAATTTTTAAATGACATTGGACCAAATAATATAGCATGTTAATTATTGACAATAAAAGCAAGTATTCGTTATTTGTGTGACGATTAAATTTTTTCCACAACCTTCAAGATTACTTCAGAAAATAGCAATAATTTTATATAAACTTTTCATACATATACAGGGTCGCAAAGAAAAATAAAGATCAAGTCTTAGTCAATTCTTAATAAGACCTCCAGACGACACACTCAAGTGAGTCGTACTGAGCCCTACTAATCAATTTTGATTTCGGCTTCGCCATTTCAGCAGATACAAAATGCGAAAAAACTGTTTTCAAACCCTATTTTTAGACTGTTACTAACCGCTGGCGACAGTTCAAATCGGTGTCCGTGCCTGACGCGACAAATTTAAATATTTTCTTAGTATACTAGAAGAGCGAAAATCCAGAGGGTGACTCATGTTATAAACCTGCTCATAATTTATAGCAGTCGACACAAGGAAACATACATGCAGCCCTTGAGTATTTACACCAAGAGATCAATCCTTAATAAAGACATAAATAGTTATCATAATTCCTGTTAGATGTCGTACTGTGTAACAATACGCATTTATTCAAACGAAGGAAATAAAGCGCTACTATTTTAATCTGCAAAAAACTGTGAAGGCGTTTCGAGGGCGTGGCCGCGTGACCCTTTTTCATATACCTGCCTAAATAATAAGATTGTGGCAATATATTTATATTCAAACCACAGATCATAAAGTTTGAAACATAAGCAGTTTATTTTATTGCGTTAGAGAAGTAAGAATATGAACTGTAAATTAATTTTAAAAAAAAAACAGAAAAATAAGATTGTTAAAAGAGTTTTCAGCGATACGCCAAAATTTACATTTTCTGTTTTATTTCCTTTAAACATATTAAGATAATTCAAATGAATTCGACATACCTACTTCTATAAAGAGACATATAAGAACTGCAGATTATCGTGTGGGTTTCTCTTACTGCATAAGATGCATTATTATTTTGAGAAAAATTCATTAGTAAAAATTCTAAAACACCAAGTATCTTTTTTCAATGTTTGATCTAAGTATAATTTTGTGATGGTGTGAAATAAATATTATTTTGTAGTCTTTTTGAAGAGTAATTTTTAAATTAAAATTAAATTTAAATTAATTTAAAAATTCAAATAATTTAACATTTGCTACTGTTTTTAGTAAAAATAATTTGTGAACTTTACAGGCCTCATCAGAAAAGAATGTGTTTCATGTGTAGTTTATTATTTTAAGTATTATATAAGGTGAACCATTAATGATGTGCCAGAGTAGGAATAACAGTTTTGGAGCAAAATGTGAAGATATAGCTAAATATGCCTTACTAAAATGTTGCTGTGGAAAAAGATACAGGTTTACATATTTTTTTCGTTTTTTTTTAATAACTAGGATCGCTCAATCGAT
Source organism: Monochamus alternatus (assembly GCA_037114965.1). Taxonomy (NCBI): domain Eukaryota; kingdom Metazoa; phylum Arthropoda; class Insecta; order Coleoptera; family Cerambycidae; genus Monochamus; species Monochamus alternatus. Next base: position 116,345,837 of record CM073426.1, read on the forward strand.
TGTCATCAAATTTGGTAGGGAAACATATTTTAAGAAAAGCAATCATAATTTATGTAGTAGGTACCTATTAAAACAGATATTGCCAGATGATGACAATTTTTATCTTATTTTTTGTTAACGAAATTTCTACCGTTTTCCAGAAAACTGATCTAAAACAACCAAATGTATTTTTCGACGTGAGGAAATCTCTTAGGAGCATTAGAAAATTGCCATATTGAAAATTTTCTGTAATTAGCTGTAATAATTAGTTTAATTAATTAAGACATGTAGAAGTAGGGAGAGTTTGCTCAAGGGCTAAGTTGTTTTTACTGCTCTGTTGTTATTTTTGTCCATAAAAGTAAATATGTAGATAATTTTTTTCAAATATGAGTTTTTTTCCAAAGTTACTCTGGACATTTAAAAAAAGTAAACGACTCATTGATACCTACTAATTTTTTTGAATTAAATTTCAATCAGTTGAGAGATACTTGCGTTAATACAAAAGAAGAAAACACAAATAAAAATATTTCAACTTTGACACCTTGTATCTTTTTCCACAGAAATATTTTACGAATATATATTTAGCTATATCTTCATATTTCGTCCCAATGATGTTACTCCTCTTCTATGCTCCCTTATTAATGGCCCACCCTGTATATTTTTATCGACACGTATTGAATGACTTCTTCACTTGAATTTACCAAAGCTGGAGGAGTATGATAAAAGTGTTATCTAGCGGTTAATATATTTTAAGCTTTGACTTTCATTGATACGCGAAAGTGAATATGAACTGGATAACTGCACTTCTGTATTTCTTTTTATTAAAAATCGTGATGAAATTACTATAATTACTTATCAGAATTCAAAATCTATCATTATAGTCGATTTTCGCCTTGCGCGGAAAAGTTTTATTCCTGGAATGTTTCATCTAGTTTTATTACATTTTAAAAATTAACATTTATTTCCTGCCTGCTTCCTCATGACTAACACATTCACTTAATAATAAAATAAACAGTAATCCTATCGAATGTCATTAAAGTTATGAATTTTAAGTACATACAAGCTTTTGAAATAACAATGACACTCTCTTAAAACAGTTTTTGAACTTCTCGAAGTTCTGAGTAGAAACTCATTAAATTTATATTGGTAAGTGAAACAACTAATTACTAATGTTAAAAGTTGAAAGCAGATTTCATTACAAATACGTCAGCAGTTCAAAAGAAATAGCAAAATTGAATTTAAAGAGTGTCAATATTATTGCAAACGATTGTACATAACATAATATGTATGAACCAATCATATTTGATGGGAGGAGCTTTCAAAATTATATATCCAAATTCATGTCATTTTAGTACCTAATATTGCGCCATCTATTAGCAAATGGCCCAAACGTAAACGTTCTTTTTGAGATCGTTTCCCATTACGCGAGAGTTGGTTTCCCATTCAGGCCAACAAGGTCTCCCATTAGATTGACTAGTCTTAGTGTATATAGTCAAGGATGCAGCCCTTATATTTTTCCTATAAAATCATGTGCTTCTGCTGCAGTAAATACGCATGCGCCGCAGCTTCTTATTGGCTGCGACGAATTGATGAATCCACATGTTCCATTTCCAGCGCTATCATGGGCGGATATATCGTTCGGGCGGGCAAAATTTCAGGAATATCTTTTCGCTAATTATGAATGTAATTAATGTTATTAGTGATTTTTTGTTCTTAAGAATTGAGAATAATTCAAGCTCAACAACGTATTCTCAAAATCGTCCTAATTTAATAAGTGAAGAATATCAGATGATGACATGATGATGATGTATTAGTTTAGGGCGCGCGATCAAAATATAAGTGTCCGTGATGTTGAAATATGTTTTTCGTTAACAAAAATGTAAGTGAGTAGCATATATGTATAGTGCAAATAAAATAGTGGCAAAGAAGTAAGTACAACAGCGAAACGGAAAATGATGGAAACTAACGGAAGGAAGATGGTATTTTTAAAATGAATTTTCGACAAAAAATATTTGGATTGCTATATCTTACAAGATGAAAAGCACAATACACAATAAGCACGCGAATTATTCGTGAAATATATGGCGAAGAAACTGTTTAAAATAAGTAGATATTAAAAGATCAGAATCTGGATCGAAGAATATATTAAATTTTGAAGAAACATGGATGCATGAAGGTCATGCGGAAAGTGGTACGATATGATATAATAACTGTTAATGTGTGACCGTTATAGTGAATAGTGTATGTATTCTAAAGCCTTTCCTCCTTTTGAATTTCTACTAAAAATAATGGATGTTCTGTAATGCAATTATTTTTTTCAATTTTGTATATTTTTTATATCTGATCGCTTTCAAATTTAGTACGCCTATGGAATGTTGCTCCTCGCACGCTTCGCCCGTCGCTCTTGTCTACAAGCTAGTGATTAGTCACTCTCTAGATTTTCGGCTTCTGACTATAGTTAATGTTAAAATATGTAGTGGTATAAATTATGTTTTAAAAGTATAAACTAACATATTAAGCTTCGATTTAAAGCATATTTAATATTGAAATTACATAACTTTAAGGGATCAAATAATAAACCACTTACATTTCACATAAATAGTGAGATAAAAACCAATTCTCACTTTCTAAATTATTAAGAAAGGCTGAGAAGTTTTTCGTATTTAAATACTGGCGGTAATATAAAAATAATAAACAATCCGGCAACAGTGAATTTGAACAATGTTATTGACCTAACGTATTTAGGTCAATAACCTTGTTTCAATGCGTACTCACTGACAGACGCTGCAGAGCTGCCAAATAATAACAGAAACAATTAAATCCGCATTTTTATAAACATCCAGTATGAACATGAAATTATGAGTATCTAACAGACAATCATACGTCGACATGTCGGCGTAGCTAAAAAGGTGGTAGTGCAAATTCCCGTTTAATACCTAAATTGGGGAATAAACTGAAGCTCGTTCGGATCCGTTTTTCCACCGTTTTTCTATGCCGCTGAAAGCCTGCCGTCGAACTGTATCTCGAGGAACGCGATGCGATTTGGCTTGCTTCAGTTTCTTCTCCCATTAGTTACCATCTTCGCTATGCTTAGGAAGGTACATTTCGTTTATTTGTTTTTTTTTGTGTCGCCAGTATAGTCCATAATTATTAATTAAATTTACTATTTAGATAATTAAAAATGCAATTAAAATTTTGTTACACAAAGATAGTTTACGTAGCACACCAAAATGATAGCTAATTCGATTTTCTCACTTCACAAAATCTAATTGTACCGGATTTTATGCTTGTGTGAAAAAAATAACTGAAATATAACAATATTAATACAATTATTTTTAACTACAATTAACTTTTGGAGGAAAAATGTGCTATTAATGGCTCGCCTATTAAAAGACGAAAATTGTAACTTTTTTCTTTGTATCTTACACCCTGAAAAATACTTATGAAGAAACATAACAGTTGAAAATATGATTTGTAAATTTTACTGCTTCTGCTGATATTTTCTTACTCTAAATGAACTGTAACCTGTTATACACCTTGGAAAAATTGTATAAACTAGATAGTGAAGAGATAACTTGTTTATACTTTTTTAGACTTTCTTTAAAAACAGCTATGAATTCATTGAAATTTGCGTAAAAAACAGCACCCTTAATGAGAAATTGTATCTAAATATTTCCAAATTTACCTACTACATTAAAACCATATTAAAAAATCAGTTCTTTATTGTTATCATTGCGTGCATTTATCATATAGACTAACGATAAAAAAAACGGAAGTAATGTATTTTATATCAGTCTTTTTCCAAAACTCCATACATTCCTTTCTTTATTGAGTAAAACTATCACACTGCACTTCCAAAAGTGTATTTATTAGGCCTTTTATTATTTAGATTGTGTAAACCTGCCTCGAATACTTGTAGAGCTTCCGATATTGCATCTTTACCTTTTCGTTGGCTGTAACTATTACAACCTTCGCCATAGTAAGTACTAGAAGCAGATTCTTCAATTTCTGCGACTGCATAATATCCCTGACTTATAGTATCGTATTTAGTAATGGGTAAACTAGGCCCCAACGATGTTGCTTGACTTTTAATAGTTATTGGTACAGTCTGCCCGGCCAAAATTGGCACTTCGTTGTAACTCTCTTCGGGTAAAGTGGTAAGATTGTAGTCTCCTCTAGTTGGAAGTGGACAGTGACTTGTGGAACACACATCTGGTGGGGTATCAGTGGTAAGAGGGCCATAATCGGATTCAAGTTTCAATTTGCTACTTGATAAAAGATCGTATTGCTGATACTCATGTTTTACTGAAGTGTTCCTGTAGGGGTATTGTTGGAGTTTTCTTTTTCCACCCGGAACCATTTGTTTGACCTGCAAATGCCAATGTGAATATTTGATACTAATCATTTGGTCTGTTCATGTTCATCTTACCATTTCATCGACATTAGAAAAAGTATTGATGTACCCCAAGATGGAAAACAGGGCAGCTGCATTCGTTAAAAGGAATGCTGTACTAGCCAAGTAAAAGCACCACCCATAATGGTACGCAAAGTGCAGCTCCTTATCGGTATGTAATACTTCTATCAACGTTTCTGTCAGGTAAGTCACAAAGATTACTAGACTGGTTCCTAGTGACAATCCTGAAATGCCAAAATTACAATATTAGTTATTTATACAACAAGAATATAAAGCGAATCTTATTAAAGAAGCTTTATATTTGAGTTTTCTAAGTACATCATTTTTTCCAGTACTTTGATTTTTTAATATAAAAATTAAAATCCCGTGTGTTGATAATATTTTGAAAATAAGGTTATAGTATATAACACTACTAGCACGGTCAGAGGGCGTTTACTTATATTTTATATTTTATTTGTTATTCATTTGTAAATACGAGGTCTGGCTATTAAATAACGAGACTACGCGCCTAGAGGGCGTCCTAGACGTGCGGGGTAAAAAACGAGTAGTGCGTTGGGTATCTAGATATCTTGTCTATGCACGTCCCAAAACACGTTTCCGTCACTACACAGTATTTGTTCAGTAGCGGTTTGAAACGAACGTGTTTTTTTCTCGTGCCGAAAACCATGATCATCAATCTGAAATTTCTCGTTAACTTGAAAAAAACTCCGACTGAGTGCTATAAATTGTTGCAAGAGTCCTATGGGGACAATTCTCTATCTCGTGCGCGTGTTTTTGAGTGGTGTAAGCGCGAGAGAGCACTGAAGATGACCAGCGCCCAGTGACTGTTTCAACTCCGGAAACAATAACCAAAATCAACCAAATTGTGCGTGCAGATCGTCGAGTGAGCATCCGGATGATTGCCGAGGCTGTAAACGCCAATAAAGAAACGGTTAGACAAATTTTACACGAGGAATTACACATGACAAAAGTTTGTGCGAAGTTGGTGCCAAAAAATCTGACTCCTGACTAAAAGCTCTTGCGTCAACGGGTTTGCTCAAATTTCCTTGAAAGGTTAGAAGATCCCGGACTGAAAAACGTTATTACTTGTGACGAAACGTGGTTTTTCAATACAATGTTGAAACAAAGCGACAATCGATGCATTGGAAGACGCCTGAATCGCCCAGAATAAAAAAGCAAGGATGTCCAAATCAAAATTCAAGGCAATGTTGATCGTTTTTTTCGACATTAACGGTATCGTGATGACTGAATGGGTTCCAGTGGGTCAGACTGTCAACCAGACTTACTATTTGTCAGTTTTGGCAACACTGCGAGAACGAGTTCGTAAAAAACGACCTGAGTTACGGAAGAACAACTCGTGGATTTTGCACCAGGACAACGCACCTGCCCATAACGCACTATCTGTGAAGCAGTATTTGGCCAGTAAGCGAACTCCAGTGCTGGAACACCCGCCGTACTCACCAGATTTGGTACCGTGCGACTTTTTTTTTGTTTCTGAAGACTAAATCTGCTTTGAAAGGGACCCGATTTGAGTCGATGGAAGCGGTAAAGCAAAAAACGGCAGAGCTCCTAAAGGCCGTCATCAAAGAAGACTTCCAGCACTGCTTCGGTCAATGGAAAAAACGTATGGAAAGGTGTGTGGCGGGGGTAGGGGAGTATATTGAAGGGGAGCATTCGAATGTAGAATAATAATAATAAAACCCTTTTTCGTAACCAGTCTCGTTATTTAATAGCCAGACCTCGTATATCAGATAAATATCCAAATTTCAATTACAAAAATATCTTCAATAATTTGTCGTAAGCTTGAAAAACGTTGGGGTATTGTGCATATTATTCAAACTCAGAGGACTCATTTTTTTATGCGGTGCGGTGTTCAAAAATCCGACTTTTAGCATTTAAAACTCATAAAACTCATAAGCTCTATATCATATGTGCTAATGTAATATCTTCCATCATTTATCTTCTACCAAAATGGAAAGCACATTTAAGGTTTTAGAGTATAAATGAAGTGAAAAGTAATATTAATAATTTACGAATATTTCAAATATACTGTGCTACAAAATTGGATTCTTCAAGTTGGTAGATGGTTCAGTAATAATTTACCTCCAAGAATGAACATTCCGCAAGCTACAACAATTTTCTTATCATTGTTGATATATCCCAAAAGAGCTAAAATAACTGCCACGATAACCAGAATTATTGCTGTTCCACAAAGTAGTGTACATGATCTACAAATAAAAAAGCAGAGTAAATATTTTCAATATATACTGTAGATTACAATTACATTATGGCACATTTGATAAAAACACAAATTTGATTGGTACGTTTTGTGGTATTATTGACAATTGGTAAACATGAATACAAGTAAAATTTCAAATTTGTCAGGATATATATTTAGATATTTGTTATCATTTTTCCGTTTAACAGTTAATTAATAATTACTTTAAATAAATATAACACAACCAGAATTAATACAAAATTTTTCTACGAACACAACTACGATTAACTACAGGAATTAACTTGATATCTCGTTGATAAATTTGTAATTTATAAAGCCACCTTCAGAGAACAATGTAGATTTGCTGGCAACATCCCCACTATCAGTTTAATTTCTGTGAAGCAGAGATTTTATAAAGTCGGTTTTGTTTTTCTTGGTTATAATTACCTATGAACAACTGTTGCTTTGCTGGACAGCAAAAAAGGTGAATATTGTTAATTTCATTGGCTGCAAATCACGTGACTTCATGTGGTTGACAATACTGTCGTTCTCTGAAGATGGCTTAAGTTAGCAAACTTCTAACTAAATTCTAAGTTGGGGAAAATATGTCCACGTGACTACACCACTAAGTGCTATTGCTTGGAAGTACTGTCGCTGACGTCAGCTGTTGCTCTCTAAAGCCGGCTTTACTTTGTAGCGTTTTTGGTTTCCATGGCAATAATGCCTTCTGGAATCAATTGAGTTTATGATAGCATAGCTTGTATAACCAATGGTTATACCTACTACTGTCATTGGATAATCTTCAAACTGTAGATTTGTGGAGAGGCTGAATAATTATTTGCAAAAGAAAATTGAGTGCAAGTTTAAAAAACGAGCATATCCAATATATCTCTTTATTTCAGTTCAATAGAAGAGTTAATATGTATATCGAGATGCTGCTAGAATCATATCTGTGCCATTTACGAAGGGAATATTGTACAGCTAACAACTACGTCGCTTGCAATTCAAGAATAGTATATTATTCAGCGAGTATATAATGATGGCTGACAATCACCCGAGTGAATTAGAGCCATTATATGCAAGTAGAATACTATACTTTATCTACGATTATTAACAATACGTTAGCAATTGTCGTTCACATAGTAAGTTTAAAAACGCATATAAAACTTTAGTAAACTTCTACCATTATTCGGAAAAATGTTAATATTGACATAACTGATATTGTGGGTAGTGTTTGTCTTTCCACATGAAGTTCAAGTCCAATTGCTTATATTATATTATTATTATTATTATTATTCACTAGTGAATAATGGATGTTTACGGCAAAATTTAACAGAATTATCTGGCTATGCGACGTTTTTTACGGTGACCGTTTTACACAAGCAACAGCAGTCATTTTGAACACTAATTATAACAATTTCAAATTTTATTCAGTGTTATAAGAAAAGCTCTATGAAGCTGATTCACTGCTGTCATGGTAGATGTGCGACGTTGTCGCATATTCAAAACCTGTTTACTGTCATAATTTTGTTACCGTTGGCCAGCGAGAAAAAATGGTTAAGCCAAATATGTTTTGTTTGTTACAATTTATCATACAGCAAAATAAATGCACTCATACTCCGAACACGCTGTATATCATCTTATTTGATTTTCCTATATCATTATGGTAACCTAGAAATATAAACTACTCTAATATTAATTATAAACTTGCCTTATTCTTGATACTATAAGTTGCGCTAGGTCTAGTGTACTAGAAACTTCCAAATTTGAGAGATCTTCATAATTCCACTTCTTATATTTTACCAAGGAACACGTAGGCGATGTAAAATCTGCAAGTATTAAGACAGAATAACAATTTGTTTCAATTGTTTAATATTAATTATGTATCATTTACATATGCATTAAAAATAAATACAAATGTAAGCAGCCAGCAGACATTCACTACATTTATGGTATTTGCAATGGAATGCGTTAAGCAGAGTTTCATATTACACATTAACTTGTTATATAGCATCGCTGTATAACAAGTAACATGCTAGATGCGTAAAACCCGGATTGCGTCCACATTATAAAGTTAGTCATCATGAATCTAGATTCTAGATTATACCCAACTAGCAAAATAAATTTTATAAAGGTTGTATAAATTGCTATATATAAATCTTATAGGAGCTTCAAATTCATATAACGTGGTTAAATGCCTTAGAATCAAAAAGGGCCCACTTTTATAAAACTCTTTGGTAATGTAACAGTTCTATAAAAAAATGTATACAACACTTTTAAAACCATTTTATACAGCAACTATAAAAACGTTTTGTAGTCTGTATTTTGGTATTATTTAAAGAAATATTATATTTTTTTATGAAGAATATTAGAACCAAATTATTTTAAGATTCATGTATAACGCAGATTCATAATTATTTGTACTTTATGGCGATCATTTGTGTAAATGGTAGATAGGTATAATACTTACAATATTATCATTTCCACAATCAGTGTTTTAACAACGAAAATTTTGTTGCGCCGCAAATTTTTTTGTTACTATATAACTATAGATATGTTTGTGACAAAAAAAAAATATGCGCTTTAGTTTAGATCACATTTGCTTTAAAATTATAAAAGATAAATTTAAAAAATATTAAATTTATGCTTTCTTTAATTTATAATATTTTTGTGTAATTATATTTAATGATCTTCTTATAAAATAGAATTCCAAAAATAGTAAAATTATGTTTTAAATATAATTTTAATAAGACTTTCAACTAATTTTCCATAATGGCGACAGTCGCTGATCCAACAAATCTTTATTTAAAAATGGCGACTTATAATACAATGATTTTATTCCACATAAAAGCATAACAAAATATTTTAGTATAAATTATAACTTTATACGATAAAATATCATGTCCTATCATTACCTATATTAATATTGTTTGGTATTAGCTAAGTATTATTAGTTAATTATAATAATAGGTATTTAACTATTTAAAACTAACCTAATTATTGCTTTACCAAAAATATAAGTCAAAGTTACTTTCTCGTACTGGTTTTTCGTATTTTTTCGCAGCCATGAAGCGTTTTTATGTGAGTTCTCGAACATGGACACCATCATTATTTATATAATAAAACCAATAAGTAAAATTGAACGTCAGCACCTTTGACTGGAAACGATGCTTTCAAGAATTTGTTTGTATTATTTCTTGATTAGTACTTGGTAATACACACTATACCTTAGGAGTTCAAAAGTTAAGGTTAGGTTTGGAATTTTATTACGCGATATATACAATAATTTTGGTTTTTTAAGCCACGTTTTTGTTCTATAACATATTTATAAAACGGAATATTTTTATAGATTAAACAAACTATTTTATAAATAAGCACATTTCTAGGCTAAAAAATAATTTTATTAATTTTCTTATATATCCTTAATAAATAGCTATTTATGATATACGTGTTAAAAGTAAGATTTTATTTTGTGAGTGAAGATGATTAAAAAACGAGCATAGCGAGTTTTTTAACTTAACAAACAAAATAAAATCACTTTTAACACGTATATCATTTTTAAAAAAATATTTTAACCTCAATAAAAATAAGAAAAAAATACCACACAGATCGCAATGTTTATGAACCAAAATTTTCGTAGCAACCAGTGCTGTTATTAGTTACGGAAAAAACGCAAAAATATTGACAGCATTTTCTAGTAATATTATAAGTATAATGAATAATCTCGATAATGAGCGTAACGAATCCATCCCTGCTGAAATCGAAGAAGCCGCAAGTCGAGCAACATTGGAATTATTGCCGGCGAAATCAAAGGAACAGTACGAAATCGCTTATAGACGTTTTTCGGAATGGTGCAACATTAAAAAGGTCCCTGGGAAATGTAACAAAAGTGTTTTACTGGCATGTTTTGAGGAAAAAGCCAAGATATGGAAATCGTCAACGCTGTGGTCAAATTATTCCATGATCAAAACTATGTTAAAAATAAAGCAAGATCAAGATATAAGCAAACATTATAAACTTATTGTTTTTTTAAAACGGAAGGGTGAAGGATATCAAGCAAAAAAGTCAAAAGTTTTGACGCATATCGACAAATTTCTCACAGAAGCAGAAGACGAAAAGTATCTGATGATGAAAGTCTCAGCAATAGTGGGTGTCTTCGGGGCGTGTCGCCGGGAGGAATTGTGTCAGATGACCATCGACAATATCGAATATTTGGGCACTTCGGTTGTTGTGACCATACCAGATACTAAAACGAAAGTGCCTCGAACTTTCAGTGTTGTTGGTGAATTCTATTTTTTCAGAAAGTATATGGCACTCTGGCCACCCAACGCTGACCATAGACGACTTTTTCTTAAATATATGAAGAATAAATGTGTGAAGAATCCAGTCGGAATTAACGTGTTTGGTAAAATGCCTGCCGACATCGCAGAGTTCTTGAATCTACCAAATCCTCAACTCTACACCGGACACTGTTCTCGTCGTTCATCGGCGACATTGTTAGCAGATTCTGGTGCAAATCTTACTACCATCAAGGGGCATGGAGGATGGAAATCTTCGACGATAGCTGAAGGCTACATTGAAAATTCACTGGAACAGAAGAAGGAAATTGCGTGTCAAATGCTTCCTACTGCTGCAACTACTAGCAAGACCACCAGTACTAATAGTAATATTTCTACAGAAAATAGATGTGTCACACATGTTGACAGTAAAACCAACTTAAGTATGATGACTCCGCAGGGAATTACAATTTCAAATTGTTCTAATTTTACTGTAAATGTTAATAACTAGTTTAAATGTTGGTTTGTACTTATTTAAAATAAAAAGTTGTTCATGTGTCTGTTAAAACGTTTTATTAATTTTCAAAACAAAATTTAAATAAACTTTGATTTATTTTTAACACTAGTGTTAAAAGTAACTTACTTTTAACACGCGTGTCAAAAAATGACATTTTTAACATCAAAAATGACAATTAAAAAGCCCACTTTTAACAGTTTTGTAGAAAAACAAGTTTATATAACTATTTTATATGATTATAATTAAAAGTCATTTGCCTAAGTATACAACTCTTTCACAATATGTTTAAAATCCTAATATATATTTTTCTTAAATGTTGTATAAGGTACTATAATGCTTTTATAAAAATTTTAAAGAACTGAAGATTACTTGTTCTATAAAACCCGTTGTAAAACTATTATAAAACAATTTTACACAATTACTTTCTTCAGGAACAAAATTATGGCAATTATTTGCTCTATAAAATCAAACTGTTCGTTAAACAACGCAATTCGATCGTTATAAAATAATTCGCTTCTTTTAAAGTTCCATTTTGCTAGTTGGGTATCCTTGAAGTATGCAACATTTGTTAGGTGACACTCTGTATAGCAAATATGGACCGTGCATTAGGTGCGGTACAAGAGACTGTCATCGCAAAGTGTTATATAGACTCGCCGCAACATAAAGGCTTACAGCCTGAGTCAATATAATATTTCATAGTTATTATAACGGCTTTGTTTTCAATATACATCATATAAAAAATATATCAAATTTTTTAGTAGTCGGAAAAGTCAATAGACAAAGAGTTACGGTAAATTTTAACTCCCCCTTCCTTCAAGTTCTATTTTTATGTTTATAGTGAGAGCAATTTTCAAAATATTATTTCAACTGGTTTTCGGAGTTATTTGGAAAAGTATCGTCAGAGTGGAATTTTGGACCCACTCTTATATGTAGAAAAAGTAATATTTTTCAACAGAATACCTTGGAGAAATAATTTGCCCCCTTTCGGGACATCATATACAGGGTGTTAAAAAAAGACTGTAAAATATTTCAGGAGGTAATAGTATGAACCAAAATAAGCAGAAAAGTCTTAATAAACATGGGTCCACAAAGTAACGGTTGCGGTAATATGGACCACTATTCGTTTTTCAAAAATTTTATTTTATTAGGAATAAACCGACAAAGGAAGCTTTTAACAAACAAAAAACAAAGTTACAGAAGATGTTCAAAGTGCCCTCCGTCCATTTCCAAGCAGGCACGTCGTCTTCGTCTCAACGATATTCGAACTCTTTCGAAAATACCCTCCTTGGTTTGCTTTCCAGGCTATTTACAGGAGTACCATACACTAATGTCTTCAAATATCCTCAAACAAAGAAATCTAGAGGGTTAATATCAAGCCCTTCCTACCCATCTATGTGGCACGTTTCTCATTAAACATTTGGATGGGTATTGTAGGTGACAGGTTTCTAGGCGCTGCTTACCTCAACTTTCTGCAGAACACACTGTATGAGTTTTTGGAAGACATTCCTTTGAATCAGAGGCAACAAATGTGGTTCCAGCATGATGGTGCTCCAGCTCATTTTTCCATGGCCGTTACAGAGCATTTACACCAATATTTTCCACATAGATGGGTAGGAAGGGCCGGACCTGTTTTATGGCCTCCAAGATCGCCTGATCTGAAACCTCTAGATTTATTTGCTTGGAGATATTTGGAGACATTAGTGTATGGTACTCCTGTAAATAGCCTGGAAGACCTGCAGCTACGGATTAATCAAAAGTGTCAAATCCAAACCAAGGAGGGTTTTTTCGAAAGAGTTCGAATATCGTTGAGACGAAGATGTCGTGCCTGCTTGGAAATGGACGGAGGGCACTTTGAACATCTTCTGTAACTTTGTTTTTTGTTTGTTAAAAGCTTCCTTTGTTGGTTTATTCCTAATAAAATAAAATGTTTGAAAAACGAATAGTGGTCCATATCTCCGCAACCGTTACTTTGCGGACCCATATTTATTAAGACTTTTCTGCTAATTTTGTTTCGTACCTCCTGAAATATTTTACACTCTTTTTTCACACCCTGTATAATATCCAAAATGTCAAACCTGTTCTTCTCAGACAATGCCCTATATGAAAAGCTATATAATTTAAAGGCAGCGAAATACATTTTTGGCATAGCACTTTCCATTCATTTTATTGTCAGTGGCGGCTAGTGACTTTTTAAACTACTGAGCCAAGCAGGCTACTCAAACGCGAACTGCAAAATTAACATGGAAACTTTTTTCTTAATGATTATTTATAGGTAAATCAAAAAATACAAATACAGGACTACTTGAAATTGACTTTGTTAGGCGAATAAATTCATTTAAGAATTTTTTACGATTTTCTCAAACTTTCAAATTAATTAATATTTTATAAATGATACTGCAGGAACCAACTACTCCGCGGACTAATACCCCGATCGGCATTGAATTACACCTGCAGTATCTGTATGAACATCCAAGAACCCTCACCTGTCTGGTGGGGTAGCCGACAAGGGTTCTTGGCTGTTCACACAGATACTGCATTAGTCCATTAGTTGTTTCCTGCAGTATCGCTTTCTGCAAGGTGAGCCGCTTTGGCCGAGCAGGAAGCAGCAGACCACTTATATCTCACCTGCACTTAATTAATTTTTTATTTCTAATGCCGTTGTCATATTTTATTTACTTATCAATGTTAACTTGCAGTTTGAAAATATACAATGATTAATTTTGTTATGAAATATCATGCGACAGCTTTTTGCATGAGAATATTTATTATTGCTAGTGATAAAAAACCGCTAGCATATTCCTCACGTTTTCCTGTTCTTCGATGGTATTTGAGGCCCTGAGTATTCACTTACCCTGGGCCATTTCACATTAAACAATTACAGTACACACATCTGAAATTACACACACAAAAACAACAATAACATTTTAATTACTGTACACTCTTCTCCACAAACTTGTTTCCAAGGCAACTAAGGGTTTGTTTCCAAAGCATGCTATATTTAATGTAGAAAATAAATTAAAATGATTTCGAATTCATCACATGCAAGCAATGTTATTTTAGCATTTTTCTCGAAAACGGTTAGATTTATCGAAACAAATAAAGTATACCTTTTTTATGTCAAAAGGTCAAAATTATTCAGTCAAAAGTCTCATAAAGTGTAGCACAAAAAAGTTCGAACCATTCAAATCAAAATAAAGACTCGTATGTGGCGCCCTCTACAAAATGCGAAAAACGGTGGTGTAATTTATAATCCTCATCCCGAAAAACCCCCCATATACAAAATTTCGTCAAAATATTATTAGTGTGGCAAAAGGTATTGCAAAAAAACTGCAAATAAAATTTAACTTTAACACCCTATAACTCCGTTAATAATCAGTTTTGGAAAAAATTTTTAAAGAAAGAGGTAGCATTTATTTTCGGTCTAGAATTATCCCCTGAATTTTTTGCTCATCATTTCCGGACACCCTGTATATTATTGGCATGAGGCATGTCTCAGATGACCTTATTTATCTTATTGTGCTTGCTTTTGAACGTATTGATGATTGCATATACACATCATCATCATATTCTTTATTACCGTTGTTACAATTCGTAGAGGCAAATTTAAAAGTGCTTCAACGTCGCTGTTTACAAACCGCGCCGCATTTAATGGTGTTGCTGTAACATTTGTGTGTTTATAGTAATTTATAGATAGGAATTACATAGCCAACAAATTCTAATGTTACTAATGTAATAAATCGATAAGATAATAACTTTTGCTGAGGCACTGCCTCACCTGCATCATCGTAGTGGCCGTCACTGCATTATGTTGTTGTTTTTATCTATTTTAATCACAAAGAAAAGCTGACACTATTTTTTGATATTACGATTGCATATTTTATCTCTGTATAGATAAGTTGGCCTTAAAATTACTCATCTATTTATCATCCTGATTAGAAAGGTGCGTTCTGCGGCTGTTACAAGTTGGTGCTTGATATTATAAGTAGATTGTTGCTCTGCGAGAGTATCGTAACGAAATAAGTACAATGTGGTTTTATGGGAAACTTGTTAGTTGTGTCACTCTTTGGTGTGTAATAGGTAAATTGTACTATTAATTCTGATTACTGTATACAAATACGAGATGATTCATCTTTGGTGGGTCATCCTTCATCACTGAAGTAAGTAGATAGCTAAAATGTAAGGAGATATGTCAATTTCTTCCAGTTTCGATAAATGCAGAACCTTTCGTTTGTTACTATTGCACGACAGATGCCGATGGAACCTCCTGCAACTTTCCATTGAATGAGAGCGGAAGCCGAGTACAATACTGTGGAAATTTCAGCGTTTCGAACGATGTCGCAAGTGCCAAAGAAATTGCCAACACTTCAACTACGCAAGGCACGTACGTGTGTACGACAGTAACGTATACCAGCAATCGTAAGTACTTTCATCACTGGAGCAGTATGTTGGGTTAATTTAAAAAATTACGTTGCAGTCAATACTTTCGTGACGATTAGGGAATGTCAAACTAGGCTAATTCAAGGAGTAGATATCTGTACCTACCTATCTCAATCAGGTGCAACCACTGATTATTCAAGAAGCTTTTCTTGTAGAACTTGCCACTCTGATTTATGTAACAAGGCAACTGTGCATTTTTCGACTGCTGCTTTCATTGGTATTGTCTTTGCGAAGTTGTTTGTTTAATTATAATGCCGTCTCCATGACACATAGAATATTATATTACGATATTTTCTAGCAAGTATCTCTTTATGTAAATTTCTTTTAAAATATATATATTTTTTTAAAATATTTTACCTTTTATTTCCATACTAATGTTTCGAGAATTGTATTATCTTGATATCTTTATGACAGTTAATTAAAAATAATGGATTTATAATATCAGTAGCAATAAATATAGTTCTGATAAGAAATGTTTACTTTGTGACGTATCATTAATCAATCACTTCCTTCATGATCCAAATAAGTATTTCCCTAATTCCCTAAAATTGGGAATCTAATCGGTCTTATCACTCTAAACTTTAAGTGCAGAATTATTAATTAATAACTAAAGTGGAAGTAATGTCACATATTAACTGATAATAAGAATAATAAATACTATATACCACATTTTCCTACATACATATACAGGACGATTCAGAACTTATCAAAAACAATTTTTGAATAACTCTTAAAAATACACTTCCGCGAAGCACTGGAAATTGGTTCACTGTAACACCTGACCTTGCCCAAGGCAAAGTATATCGGTGATCGGCACGATGGCAAAGTGTAATAAAAAATAATTAATAAAATGAAAGAATTTCCCAAGGAAAGAAATAGGTACAATTTTATAACATCTATTTTATATCAGCAAATTCAACTACTTTTGCCGCTATTGTATTTACAGATCTATATTTTTATGAAACATATTGCATTTGTGACATTTTTTTATTAATTCTTAGTATTCGAAATTCAAACCTCAAGTTGCATATCTATATCTGCATCTATATTGAAATTTATTGAATTATTATAGGCATTTTGTCTTAAATACTAAAATTAGAATTAGTACTGTATTACGTCACAATTTCATAGCAACCTTCTTTTATCTTTTGGCTTAATAATACGTATTAGTATAAGTGATTCTAGACTTTGTATATATTTTTTTTTTGGATATTTTTGTGACAAATATTTGTGAGATTATTGATGCAAAGTAAATATATATATATACAGGCTGTATCACATAAGAGGGCCACTCCCATGTATCTCGTTTAATATGCGAGACACGTCAAAAATCTTTAATTGTTTTTTGTTGCAATTTTGAAGGCCTTTATGCTCGTAAAAGCAAATTTGAGATCCATGGCCAACTTTATGAGTAATAACAAAAAAACCTGTTAAGTGCCCAAACTTTAAGGCTGTCTAACTTTTTTATTTTAAGAGATAGAGAAAACTTATTGGTAATAATTTTTTATTGCAAAATTGATACCTTCTACCTGATATAAACAGATTTTTGAAATATCGTATGTGGTTCGCTGCGCCCTCTAGGCGGATAAAAAACTTTTTTATTAAAGCAGGCTATGTCCACAAAAAATTGTCTGTTTTTTCGTCTTTCATGCAATATACTACATGTTGCCCTTATCTTTCATATTTATTACATTTTTTCAATTTTAGTTAAAAAAAATGAACATAAATATTATCGTGTTGCTCAAGATAATGTAGAACCTGTTTTAAAGACGCCAATTGCAAAAAAATAATAAACAGAATGTACTTTTTTATGCAAAATACAGATTTTCTTATATTATTTTATTACATTGTCTGTGTTAAAATAATTTTAAAGACCCAATTCCTTCTAATGTGAAAAGCAATTAAATAATATTATCCATTCCATCCTGAATCTTGGCGAAATTATATAAAATTGGAATTTGTCGGTAGTTTCTTACATCAGATAGATTAGCTGATTTGAATGTCAGACATGCTTTTGCATTTTAGAGTTATCTGGAATGGCAATACAAAAAGAGACGTTTTTAAGGATATCACTCGCACACAAAGAAGTGGTCTGGTACTTTTGACCATACCCATCTATGAATTTTTACTTATTGAATCCGAATCTGAAGTCCGTTTAACTCAAACATCCTCAAAATTTTGAGGATATCGCAAAAAATCGCGAAAAATCGCAAAATATCACGTTAGAGCAAAAAAAATTGTAAATTTTTTTTCCGACCTTGATTAAATGTGCTTCTTATATACTTCGATGCGCTGAATTCGAATCTGAAGTCTATTGAGCTGCATTACCCACGGATTTGACAAAAATCGCGGGAAATAGTTGTAAATTGCAAAAATCATATTCATCACATCAGAAAAAGCTTGATTCGAGTCAGTGAAATTTATTTCGATCTTTATTTAAGATTTTTTGGTATTCTCGATTTCCAGTTTTTTTGCGATTTGTGCAAAATTTTTGATAAGGTAACGCATAATATAAAGCATAATCAGTTCATTACATCCAATAACATTATATATTGGCTATGTAATTCCTATGTCTATAAATTACTGTAAAGACACAAATACATATTGCACCAACAGCATTAACAGCGCCAGCAGCGCGACTTGAAATATCAACGTTGAGGCACTTTTTTGCTATTAATAGGTATATTATATTTAAAATTTCAGTGCACTGTAATTAAAATTTTATTGTCGTCTGATTCGTTTTAGCTAAGGTTCAGATGTGTGTATTGTAACTAATGGTAAATAGCCCAGTGCCTTAAGTACAAGAAAACGTGAGGCATATGCTAACGATATTATTAATTATTGAACAAATAAGCTCACTTTTTCAATATTTGCAAAAATGGATATTCCGATTTAAAAAGTTATCGCGAGCTTAATTAATATTTCATAATAAAATTATATATATATATATATATTACTGTTTTGTGTGTACGTATGTCTTTTAGTAAAAAAAATACTAATTGGGTTACAAACCTTTGCAATTTCCTTTTAGTGTACCTTAATAAACTACCCTAACTGCTTGTAGAACATAGACTCTAGTAGTCGGTTCGCTCGTCAAATACTATTACAACAACTGTACATTCTTTGAGCAAGTAAATCTCATTCCAAAAATTGACAATGTTTATTTTATAAAAGACTGTTGTGTGATACTTATTAAGAATATTTTAAATTTTCTATACATCTAATTTATAACATAGATTTTTTTAAATGCAACTGCTTATTAAGTGTTGCTTATCTTTAGGAATTTATAATTCTTAAAATAAAGAAAAAATAAAAAATAAACATTTTTCTATTCTGTGGTATTCTATTAACTGGTGGTCGCTGATGCTGATATACTAAATTGTAAAATAATTCCTATTCTGACAGGTGTTCCACAAAATAACAAAATTTTAGTAGTAATAAATGGAAAAGTGACTATTATTAAAACTATATGGTAAGTACCTATCTTTATTATTTTTACCAAAGTTGTGAGTATGTTTGACTGTCTTTTTGTTGACTTTAATGACTCTTTTAAAATTTTGTGCACATGTAATATACCTGTATTAACGTTCATAACTATGATATGGAGCTACAGATGTTGGAGAATGCTTCACGTACTGATGGTACTGCCATATTTCTAGAATGGACCTGGATCCCCTTTTTCTAATGCTGACAACCAATTTTCTTTTAACGTTAGTACTAAATTTAACTTTTATTTTTGCTTTTTCTTGCTAATTTGCCTAAATTTCGAGAAGCCCTCTAAACCAACGCTGCACGTTTCTTCTTTTGCTCGTTACCAATCAACAAACTTTTGTTTTTCCTTTTCGTTTTATCATTTTGATATCTTGATCCCTTGTTTTAAAGTTTACTTACACATTATGGTTCATACATATGATTTGAATGAGTTTTTCGATGCACTGTTTTAATGTTTTTCACTTAAGCTACTTCAATTTTTTTTAATGTATTTACAATTTTACTTATAGCTAAATGTTAAAATATTCTTAAATATTACTTTTTATGTAAATTGTGATAGCTCTTGTGAAGTCAACTTTATACTTACTATTTGTCCATGACTATGGAATTTATTTGACATTTCTTAAAATTTTATAAAATTTATTTACTTTAAATGTTGATATTTTTATTATATTTGCTCAACTCCTTTCGATATGTGTATGAAATTACTCAATGATCTTAACTTGTTCATTCGATATATTTTGCTCTGAGTTTAAGTCTGTTTTTGTTTATGTACTCCTCATAAATGTGAGATCATGTGCCAATATTAGATAAATTTTTACTATATTTGATTTTCTAAAATATGCAATTTATTTTATAATAATCAACCTATATGCTCTGTATTGTACATCGTTATACTATTTTGTTCTATTCTATTATATTTTAATTTTAACAACAATACTACTTTTAATAATATTTTATGATTTTTAATAAACATATAAATCTTCATTGGTATTGAATGTCTGATATTTCATTTTATCTCAATATATATAAATTTAGCGCTACGAGCCTAGGAGGTGGCTTGGTTGCAAATTTTCCTCCATTGTATTTTATTTCTTATTTTTCTCCTCTAGTTCCTTATTCCCATTTCTTCTAAGTCTTTCTCCACTGCTTGTATCCATTTGGTTTCTGCTCTTCCTCTTCCTCTCCTTCCTGTTATTCCTCCTGCCAGTACTTGTTTCGTATGCCTCTCTTCTTCTAATCTCCCTACATGTCCCAGCCATCTCATTCTTTGTGTTCTAATGACATTTGTTATCGATGGATCCATATACAGTTCCATCACTTCAGCATTTGTTCTCCTTCGCCACACATCTTCCTCTTTGTTCCCCATATATTTTCCTCAGAACTTTTTTCTCAAATAGCAATTAGCATTTCTCGAAACGTTTTTTGACTTTAACACATGATGTAAACTACCTAGACATTTTGTTCCCTTTATTATTCTTTCTTGTATTTAATTTTTTTCCTTCCCTTTATCAGTTATTGTTACTCCTAAATAATTAAACCTTTCCACTCTCTCAAAATGATATTCTTTTTCTTCAGTTAATATCGACAACCTCGTATTTGCTCGTTCTTCTTTCCTTTCTATTACCACATACTTTGTTTTATTTTCATTGATTATTAATCCCTTATCCTTGGCTGCTTTGTCCAATTTTTTCACTGCTTTTTCCAAATTATTCTTCGTCCTCGCCAGTATCACAATGTCGTCAGCATAAGCTAATATCTGACTCGTCTGATTATACACTGTCCCTCTCGTTGGTATCTTGCTTTCTTTAAGTGCTAAATTTAGAACTATATTAAATAAAATTGTTGACAATGGATCTCCCTGTCGTAACCTCGCGTTATTCTAATGTCCTGAATAATAAAATTACTCATCATTGGACGATGAGCGTAAAATTGAATTAATAATAATCATTAATTTGAAAGTTCTGGAAAAGTGCCAAATATATAAATGAATTTATTCACCTTACAAAGTAGAGCAACTTTAAATAATTCTGTATTTCTATTTTCCAATTTGCTATAAAATGATTAAGAAAAAAGGTTATTTACATTATGGGAAACATCTCCGATTCGCCTATTTTCTAGGGAGCTGAACACTAATCTAAAATTAATAAAAAAACTCCAAAAAATGTTACTTTTGTAGTTCGTATTTGGAACAGTCCCAGTCTGCTTGCCTCACTAGTTTAAAAAGTCACGAGCCGCCACTGGGTAGCCAAATTTGGTTAAAATATCTTTGAAACTGGGGACGACATTAAAACCTTTACTATTAACATTGTTAAGACACTTACGTATTGTAGCATTTATTTTCTTCACATACGGGCACACGGTCCATAGTCCTATAGTTATGCCGATGGAAAACGAGAGTCGAGTTGAATTCGGCAACAAGATAGGCTCGTCTGTATACAGCCAAGAGCCGCTGACGAAAGCTACAAAAAGTGCGATCAACGCTGAGATTCCCCAGAGCAATCCGAATCGTGACAGAGCTTCTCCCGATCTGCCCATTTGAGGTTCTTGTCCCTAGCAATTCTCATCAAGATTACTTTGGAGATTATCTAAAGTCGCAAGACTTCAATGAGATGTAAAAAACAAAGCAAAAACTGGACAATGTAAAAAATATAGGGATGTTACAAAATTATAAGGGCGATGACAGAAATAGCTGTTTGTGCGGTCCCGGCGACCGACTCGGGTGCTATTTACTAAGCAGAGTTTACAGAATAAATATATTTTAGTAAACTTTGGCACTATCATCGAAATAAATGAAATAGACTCCTGGGTTTGGAAATCGATATTAAGGGCGCCGTAATGAAATAGTGTTTTCTACAAATACAAGTAATTTTAGACATTTAAGAACAGAATAATATAGAGTTTAGCAAATAACAAGAATGTTATCTCATGCCATCGGCGAATATTCAAAGGTACTGAAGTAAAAATCAATATATAACGTCAGAAAGTGATCTATCCAGCAAATATTTAAATATTGAAATCTTTCAAAATACGTATATTTTTAAATTCAACTATAGATCTAAACATTGTTATACCATAAACTTACATAGTTCTGCATACAAGATTGTTCACTTTTGTTTATAAGTATGTGAAAATAATTGTTAAAATGTGGGATTAGAATAGCAAAATAATGTGTCCCATACAAATGCATTTTAAATGTTTTTATATTATTTCAGGAGAGTTTAAATAGTAAAAGTGGATAAACAAAACGTCAGTAATTTTACTTTTGCTCTACGTGTTTTATTTTTCGAGATTTCAGTGCTTACAAAACACCACAAATTTGATCATTTTGCGGCGATAAATACGGCGACTAAGAAATTTAGATTATACAGGGTGTCCGGAAATTATGCGTCAAGACTTCAGGAGGTGATTCCTCACAAGAAATTAGAGCACAAGGTCCTATAACAATTTTTCGAAAACTCAATATTAACGGAGATACAGTTAAAGTTGTTAAAGTTAAAATTTTATTTTCGATATTTGTAAATAACTTCTTAAGAAATTCAAATATTTACATAAAATTTGTAATTTGTTTTTGCGGACGGGAAATTCAAATATGTTTCTAATTTTGTCACTAGTAGATGGCGTCACTTATGGCACATCATGTTTCTTTCAAATGACACAACTTTTTTGCTGCTTAGTGTATCCATCTGACTATTGAAACAATCGATTCTCCCTCCTGTTATATCTGAAAAAAGTATACCTTATTAAAGTCGTTAGGAGTAACAGTTTTCGAAATGATCTTATTTGAAATATTCAGTGCACCGAGTAAAAACTGTTTTGGTTTCAGTTAAAGTGCCTTTTCTACTAAAGAATACAGCAAAATGTTACTTGAAAAAGTTGTTCAGAAAGATAAATTATGGAGATGTGCAAATTTTTTAAAAAATCGGCCTGCTTTGATAAAATCTTTGTGCTTTGTTGAAAAATGGTTTCATCAAACCTCGCCGATTTTGAAATTTTGCACGTCTCCATAATTTACGACTCAGAACAACTTTTTCAAGTAATATTTTGCTGTATTTTCAGCAGAAAAGGCACCGTACCTGAAACCAAAACAGTTTTTACTCGGTGCACTGAGCATTTCAAATAGAATTATTTCAAAAATTGTTACGCCTACCGACTTCAGCAAGGTATACCTTTTTCAAATAAAACAGGTAGGAGAATCGATTGTTTCGATAGTCAGATGGATACATTAAGATACAAAAAAAAATTCTATCATTTAAAAGAAACATGATGTGCCACAAGTGGCGCCCTCTACTAGTGACGTCAAAATTAGAAACATATTTGAATTTCTCGTCCGCAAAAATCCCCGAGTTACAAATTTTATGTAAATATTTGGATTTCTTAAGAAGTTATTTATCGAGTTATTTACAAATATTGAAAATAAAATTTTAACTTTAATCCCTGTATCTCCGTTAATATTGAGTTTTCGAAAAATTGTTATAGGACTTTGTGACCCTAATTTATTGTGAGTAATCACCTCCTGCCTTGACGCATAAATTACGGACACCCTGTATATAGCCCTACTATTACTCTGCTGTGTGCTAAAATTTCAGTTAGTTTCTTTATTCCATTTTTTAGTTATTAATAAAAATGTTGAAAAAATCACGGTTTTCTACCTACAAAATTGATACCTTTTACTTTAACTCATCGTAATTTTTTGTTAATCTACTAGTGTCAAAATAGTTACTTTATAAGTATATATAAGCTACGAAAAACTCCAAACAATTGGATAACAAGCAAGTCGCCCTTGTAAACAAGTTACAAGGACGACTCTATGAAAAGTTAAACCTTTGATAGCAAGTTGCCAAAATTTAGACCGAGGTTTCAAATGAACCTAATTAAGATTACGTCAAAAAAAATTTCCTAAAGAAATCGCAAATGTTTTCGGTCCCTATTTTAATTCTACATGCAACGCCTATGACTAAACAAGGTTTACAACCTAAATCGTTAGTGGAATGTGAATAAATACATAAAAATATCACAGTACTAAGAGAAAAGTCAAGATATTAAGATTTTTCTCATTATATTGAAAAAAAAGTCAAGATATTGAGAATAATCTTATTATATTCTAAAAATAGCTTTCGTAGAAAACTGACAGGTAGTAAATAACTGTAAATGCATCTGAAAAAAAATTGTTAAAATAATACAGTTATAAAGGCTGTACTGTTTTATATACCTTGCATTTATTAGATGTGTGTATAAATTGTGCCTATTCGGATGCCGAGACGGCACAAACTGCTGTGTCTGTCATCACTCTAAAACCTTTCACATAGTTTGCTGAAAACTTTTCAGATTATTGTGTATATAGAAGAAAGAAGAAGTAGTTTTAACGTCCATTTACACACATCAATGACGTATCAGTTCAGTGTCAGTTCAGTATCAGTGTTATTTGTGGTAGATCACTGATACCAGTTCACATATTCGTCCGTAGTCCGTAAAAAGTTATAAGACGATCAAACAAAGTGATCTGAATATATTTATCATGCAGTTGATAAAAATTTCTTACCAGTTCTATAAGCTTTTCGTCCATTCTAAGCAATAAAAAAGTCTGGTCAGTTCGTCAATAGAATTACAAAAATATCGTCACCGGCGTATTTAAAAGCCTCTGAACGGACACTGAAGCAGCACTGACAGCACTGATACTGCACTTCAGTGTCCGTCCAGTCGCTTTTAAATATGCCGGTGACGATATTTTTGTAATTCTACCGACAATCTGACCAGGTTTTTCTATTACTTAGAATGAATTAAAATCTTATCAAGCTGGCACGAAATTTAGATCAATTGTATGATAAATATATTCGGATCACTTTATTTGATCGTCTACTAACTCCTTTCTATGGACTACGGACGGATATGTGTAAACTGGTATCAGTGATCGACCACAAATAACACTGACACTGAACTGATATGTCACTGATGTGTGTAACTGGACCTTTAAGAGGAAAACATATGAATCGTAATATAAGCTGTCAGTGTACAGGGTGTGGCGTTAAAGATGTATAAATATTATGAGATACTTTCTTTCTTTACGTGTTTGAGAATAGTATTTGGAGTAAATGCAAAAGAGAAAGTAAAATCTAAATTAAAAATGAGGATTTACGGTTTTATTAAGTATTAAGGTTGCTGTATTCTTGAAATAGTGTTTTCTAAAAAAATTTTTAGCAAAAAAAGTACGCCACTGATTTTTGGACTTTTTTGAACACTGATTTTGGTATCGCTTTCTAAAATCCAAATTAATTCTGCTTATAAAGTGTCTCTTGGATGTTTCCCCCTGACGCACCGTTTTTGAAATAAAAATTCATTTATTAATTGCAATAGATAAACTTTGGAATGCTAATTAAAAAACAGTGTGTGAGTTTGTCGTAAAGTCCATGTTAGACTTAAAAAAAGTGTTTAAGTTAGTTTTTAATATATTTTTTACAAAATAAGTATACAGGATGTCCGGAAAATAATGGGACCCAACTTGAACATAGCTTCCTGTGAACCGATAGGCAAACTTAGCTTAGTCCAGAAGTGCTTCATTTAGAAGTTACAGGGCTTATCGTATCTTTTTTGTTGGTCCTATTCTGATACGCTCGACGGAAAATCATGATAAACAAATTAATATTGTGTAGAAAAGCTATACCCGTTCCGTGTAACTGTACCTTCTTTCTGCAGCTCCTCCATTAAATTGATTTTGACAATAAACAGCGATCATATCTGCCGTTTCTGAGTTGGAAAACTGATTATGTCGAGGTATGTTTTCAAAATTTGACAAAATGATACTAATAATTTGAAATTATTTACACATTACATGGAACAAGTATAGCTTTTCTACGCAAATTTAATTTCTCCATCATAATTTTCAGTTAGGTGTATCAGAATAGAAGCAACAAAAAGATATAATAAAAATTAATTGCAAAAAGACTGCCACGAGCGCCCTCTACGATATGCGGCACTACTTACTACATCACAATGCTTGTACTTATATAAAACATAATTGTACCAAATTTGAACATGATTGGACGTTTCGTTTCTTAATTATGCCCATAACAAGAAAACATTTTTTTTTCTTTGAAGCCCAGTAACTTCTAAATGAGGCACTTTTGAACTAAGCTAAGTTTATCTAAATTAGTTCTATTTTATCATAGGAAGCTATGTTTAAGCTGGGTCCCATTACTTTCCGGACACCCTGTATACATATAGTGAATTAATCTTTTGAAAGATTGTGCGACATAAATTGCATGTATGGAAAAGCAAACGGAAATTCGAATGAAGCAAGGCGTCTCTATGAATATGCATTCCTTGACTGCCAGTTACCTTGTGCAAATACTTTCGAATGTTCATAGACTTTTGAGAGAAACGGGAAAAGTAACAGGGAATTTTGTAGATTTTAGTGCGCAAAGAATTGCACGAATAGTGGAAAATCAGGAAAATGTTTTACACATGGTTGAACAAAATTCTCTAATAAGTACAAAGCGTCTGGCAAATGAATTAGGGAATATGAACCATGGTAATGTACGGCGAATTTTCCAAGAGCAGCAGCTATATCCTGGCTAAGCTAAAAAAATGCGGAAGATTTCATTCATTTTGATCACGGATAAAGCTTCATTTACCACAAACAGTGCTTTTAATTGCAACAATAAACATTTTTTACTGGATGAAAATCCATACATTATTCACGAATCGTGACACAAACAGTAGTTTTCAATCAATGTATGGACAGGAATTATTAACAATTATTTGGTTGGACATTTTATTTTGTTGAAAAGATTAGTTGGACAAATATACCTGGATTTTTTACAGGAAAATCTGCCTAACCTTCTAGAAGCTGTCCCATTTAATGTTCGCTATCGTTTATGGTTTATGCACGACGAAGCACCTGCTCATTTTAGTCACAAGCTTACGTTTCAAAGAAATTGGATTGGCCGACCAAGCGGGCCTACTTCTTGGGCACCCCGATCACATGACTTAAATCCGTGCGATGAGGTTGCATTAGTGGAACGCATTACCAATGCCTGTGAAACAATATGCCAAACACCTGGGATATTCCGAAGAGCTGGAAGATAGATGCGAAGGCGATTTAGAGCTTGTATTGAGGCACAGGGTAGCCATTTCCAACATTTAATTTAAATTCAAAGTTTAAGAAACTCATAAAATAAACAATTTGCTATACGTTAATTGTATCCTGTATGTCAAAAACTATTGTTACAAAAAGTGCTCTTCAGTCTAAGTTCTATTTTTTCATTGTTGAATTTTGACACGAAATTTAAGACTAATATTTACAGACGCCAAGTCTTTGAAAGTCACGGAAAGTCATTTCTGTATTGTAATGATTAATAAATTAACTTTTATCTGCGGTGCGTCAGGTGGGCAAAGTACAAGAGACACTTTTTACTTTAAGCTTTGAGAAAGATACCGATTTGTTAAAAAAACAGTGGCGTACAATTTGTTTTTGCTAAAAAATAAATATTTAACGGCACGAACGCCACTGATGTTAGTATATTACAATACAAGAGCGATTTATTTATACATGTAAAAGTAGCCTTCCACTACACACTGTTGTGTACCAAATCTCATCTCCATATCTCGATCCCTTTTCGAAAAATGAAGACTGTATTATTGAAAACAGATAATTTTAAACAACCTGCACAACTTTATTTACCTTTAAATCTATACCTGCCTCACAAAAATCATATGTGTTAGAAGATAACAGATACGAATTTATTTAGCAAATAAAGTTATTTGGCAGATGAAAAAACCGGCCCTTAATATTATAACCTTTGTTCATACAACTGATTTAAAAGATCAAAAGAAATAGAAAAAGGGGAATCTCAAGACTTACCTAAGCATAAGCTTAAAGAATACAAGATTGATTACAAAACAAATTTTATGATATTAAACGTACGCCTCATTTTCGTTGTGTATTATGTAGATGTGTTAATGAAGGAAGCTGATTTCGTTTCTGCGTGTAAACGAATAGAAGGAAAGGCAACGAAATGAATATCTCGAGGGCGCTCAGCATCTACGAGCTATGCGCGAACCGACCGGCTGGAAACTGGAAAGCCTGGCAGACTTTCGGGCTCGCAGCTTTCCGGAGCGTGCTGCATTATGAAACAAAGCGCAGCGGCGCCCTGGCAACCGTGCATCCAGCACACGCTGGATCGGAGGGGGTGGTCGAACCCCGAAATGTCACATGGTTTTATCGCTGTCGTCTTGTCGCTTTCTTGAAATGTTCAATGAAGCACATCTGTCTAAATTATACTTTTTATTCGTCTGACGTGAACATGAAATATACATAAGAAAATTTATACAGGATGTTTACAAATTTTCACAATTTGACAACTGATTAGTATTATTCAAAAAATATAAAATCTTTTTTGCACGATCCGTCAGTGTGTATTTACTGGTTGGATTAAAAGGTAAGTTTTGTTTACAAATGTCAAATTGGTAAGAACAGTCACTTACCGATCGGAAAGTAGTAAGTTACATAAAAAGTTGAAAGGTAAGTAATGGTTATTTTTTTTAATATGGCTACCGATGTTTATAAATCTCAGTTAATTGTGTCTTTTATCATTTTTGATAGTGGGACTTTGATACTTTTTAGTAAGTGATAGTTGTCACAGAATTTTCACTGACATTAAACAAATTTAAATCTAAAAATCATTTAAATATATAATTTGGTTATTGCATGGATCGAGCAAAAAATTTAATAAGCATCAGAAACGAAAGGACTACCGGTCTCAGGCAAAATTCGTAGGCCTCGGTACCATCGACCACCAAACTTTTGCCTTCGACCAGGGAACAACACTTACATCTTTTGATGCAATAACATTTTAATTATACAATTCAGTACATGTTCATACAAACAAATTATATTAATAAAAGTATCATTTTAATTTATATTTTAATATGAGAATGATACAAATGAGAAAAATATAATATACAGAGTGTAACAAAAAGCAGGTCAACCCATTGACTGATGCGTTTCTTCGGTTACAAAATATGACGAATTCATTCTAGATACTTCTATAGCTGAGACAAAAATTCAGACGATTTACGTCATGTTCGCATGAATAATTCATTACATTTTCATCAAAATGTTTTAGAAACTGCAACTGAGAATAATAAAACTATATACTACACTAAATATTTGCACTAAGTTACAAAATTTATTATTTTTAACCCGACAAACTATCGAAAATTATGATGACAATAAAAACAATTGCAAAACGTCCGCTGTGGCGTAACTCATCCGAATTCTTGCCGCAACCAAAGATAAGATGTTACAATAAAACTATATACTACACTAAATGTTTGCACTAGGTTACAACAATTATTATTTTTACTATTAAAAATAAATTGTAATTATTATTCAATCTAAAATAATTTTATAAATTTACCAGCATAGAACATAAAAATATATTTTAATTTAATCCTAAGTAGGCGTATTGTTGGGCTACATACAATTCATTGAAAACTGCAAATTCTGGACCTGCTACAATTTTCTTATAAACCAATTTTGGAAAACTTTTTGTCATAGTATGTACATATAATATCACGGCATTATTTATCAACTTTTATAGATAGGTTTTATTATCTATTACTATCATTTATTTCAATTATTATTTGCTTTTTGACACGGCCTGACGGCCTCGTCGGACAATTTCACGTCACATGCAATAAACACTTACTTTTTGTACTTTTGTACTTTTTGCATAAATAACTATTAAATATATTTGCTTTAAATAATAATGTTACAATTTCAGAGAATAATTTATTTCATATTTTTTAAACCTTCAGAAAATGAGTTTCATTTGTAATGTTCAGAACTGATCTGTAGATGTTACAATTAAATTATATCAAAGAAATATGAAGAAAATTATTTTTATTTTCATTTCATCATTATCCGTACTTACACAAGCTGAAATTGTGGAACTAAATAAAATGTATTTCTCTTTTGTCCATCTAACTGTAGATATTAATTATAACATACATAAAATTATAAGTAATATCTACAGTTTTATCACAAATATTGTGAAAGATAGTTCATAAAATAATATTTTTTTACACTTTATAATATTTCTGTAGTTAATAATTACATCTACTAGACGGAGGCAATCTGTATCAGAATAAATTACTCTATTACTCTTTATAGTAATATAAGAATGTCACCAAGATTAGACAGGTTATCTGCGAAAATTGGCGGGAAAATATTCTGATATTTCGTTGGCTAAAATAGAGCTGACAGCGTAGCCAACATTCAGAAATACATCTCAACGTCGGGTTGACGAAGCGTGACATGAAATAGTGTTATAATACAGAATTTTTTTCAACCGCCGGTTTAAATTCAACCTGAGCTTTATAATACCGGCCCTTAGTGTGATAATAAATAATAAAAAGCACGTATGGGATAATTCAAGTCGTGAGCTTTGTTCGCACAGTACACAAATTAGCTTCCAATCGTCCGGAGAGTGCGCATTCCAACTAAAACAATGGATTATCAACCTTATGGAGGCATTATAAATAAACTGCGCGTGAGTCGGACGATTTGATACGGTTTCCAACTGCTGTGCGAACAGAGCTATTATAACATTCGACAGCCGTGGACAAATGAATTTAGAAGAGCAGAACCATACTTCGGTATCATCCATAAGTTTGCTGCTTTATGATAGAAGATAAACCTTACATTTAAAAATTAAATAGGTTTGTCAGATATTGTTTTACTATAAAATGACAAATTCGCCGCAAAGTCCTATTTATCCTTCCACTTCCAAGTCCACGAGCCGCCGCTGGATGCAACAATATATAATAATGTTTGAAGTGCTTAACTGTATCTACTGTATCTTGTAAATATACTATTTTGTAAAACGTAACATGCAAAATAATTGAGTATAGGTATGTTGTTACAAAAAATTTCTTACAATTTTGCAGAATTGTTGATCGACATACTGCGATAGAATGTTATTAGAGAGTAAAGTGCTTTATAGGACTGAAAAAGAACAATAATAATAAATATAATATATTTACTATGCAAAATACACGGAACAAAATGTATACGTGTATCAATAGTATCAATTACAAAAAGCATTAACCTTTTGCTACATTGGACTGTTTACTGTACTATATACATTTAACCATCGTCTGCTAAATCGCGTCACCTTTGTAATACGTGTCTGTCGATTCACCTGAATTTCAATCTAGAATTCTGCAATGTGCTGTAGTGTATCGACACCTATGTTAGTATACACATCAGGCCATAAATATCAGAATTTGACATTTGATGTTGACACTGTAATAGCTTATCTTTTAATAGAACCTACTAATTTAATTTAGTTTGTGCAAATGTACTCCTGCACTTTCGCCATAGAAACACAATAATTATTATTTTAAGTTATAATCATACTAAAGTTCATACTTTGATGATACGTAAACAGAACCGTACACTTTACAAATATTTGACATTTGTCATAATTTATATGAAACGTCAAATTACCGGTGAAAACAATTGACAAATATGTCCGACTACGTCATTTGTGCTGTCATGTGTAAGTCACTGCAAACGGGCAATGGAAGACACTAAATAAAACGCGGCTACTGCGATTTAGTTGGCGATGGTATAACAAACAGTACGTCTAGAACACATATAGGGTGGTCCGTAAGGTAAGGTCAATGGAGGCATACTAGATTTTTCCCTTCAATATATTACGATTTAAGCCAACTTGATTTAATTAAAAAGATACAGGGTGTCAAAATTGCAATTTAAAAAGTAACTTTTTTAGCCATTACATTATCATGTTTTTTATTAAAAAATCTTAAACCTACATTGTTTTTGAAGAAATAGGTATACTTGTAGTTAGTCTCAGAAATTGATGATTTTAAAGAAAATAGCTTTTCAACAATCAGTTGCATAATTCATTGCACAATATTTTAACCCTTTTTGAAAATATTTTTATATTGTTTTTTTGGACTAGATAACCATATGGTTGCCTTGATTTCAAAAGTCTATGACACTCGGTTGTCACTACTTAGAGCATCCCGGATAATGTTACCGTATGACAACACCGTTACAAAAGTGGGGGATAACATTTAAACTTCAACTACACCATCTGGTGATTCTATTTTGTATGTATTATTCGCCTCCAACAGTTACGCTTTGAGGTTATGTGGACACCTGTTTGCTTCTGCTTGATTTTCCTATGTAAACAATATTTCTAATAGCTATGCACATAGTATAGTATCCTATAGACACTAATTATTGCACTGTGATATCTGTTTTTATGTATATGGCTGAAAATAAGCAAATAAGAATTAAAATAAAATATTTGTAACCATTCGGTCACACTGCCCGATATGTAGGTCAATTTTTACAGGTCATATACTGTTACGTATTATCTATAAGCACAAGGGGGTAACTACAGATGTAGATTAATCACACCAAAAAAACAGTAACAAAATGATTTATTCAGAAACACAAAATATAAGGGAGAGAAAATATTGCCATCAGCTGGAGGTTATACAAATATAAGTTAACAATAGCCCCCCGTTACCCTCACAATCAAGTTCCAGCTCTTGGTTCATAATTTTTGTAATATCAGCAGTGGGCTGAGGGGCCACCACCAATCCGCGCTTTGCAGTAAAAACGTCATCGTGGTCAACGCACTTGGAAACCTGTCGACTTTACATTTTTATCCACAGTAGAGAAATATAATTACGAAATTAAAATAAAATATGGTTTATGCAATGACTGTAAACAAGGTTGGAACTGGACTGCTTTGGAGTTTTGAAATGATTTTATTTTTAAAATATATTTACCAATTAGACTTATTTTCCAATGACTCAATTTCTATAAAATTTCCATTCTTGACAATATAATGAACAATTTTTTAAAAATCGTAATCATGAATGATTATACAACAATAAAGGCTTCTTCAATTTATGGCAAACATAAATGCAGATTATCGCCCCCTCGTCAAGTATATGATATTTCTAAATTATCAGATGACGAAGATGAAATAACTGTGGAACAACTTCGAGAGAAAATTTATCAAAGTAAGTATTTAGTTACAGGTAAAATAAATAGACATATGTTATAACTTATTGATTGTACTTAAGTACATTACTAAATAATTTTTACATACAACGAAAAAACAAACTAGCGAGTCTGAGAATACGAATTCAGTGAGTTACAGTGAACTTCCTCCTAAAAAGAAAAACTGAAATTATCTTTAGTTGGACCAAAGAAGATTTACTCGTAAAGAAAAGAAATACAGAATCACCCCAGACACAAATGGGGATATTTTACAAAACTGTTTGCTATTACTGCTATTACCAACGTAATATTCCCTTTTATTAAAAACACCTAGGTACTAGGTAGGTTATAAGAATTTTGTCTCGTGTCCTAAGTACCTTGCCCGATATGGGTTTCAAAAATTAATGTAGCCATATGGTAACAAAAACCGATAAAGGGTTTTAACGTACTAGGCACCAAAATTTCCTTGCAAATTGGATATGTTGAAGGTAGATCAACGAGCAATAAAAATTACACTGATGTAAAGTTCTATGGATAATATTTTTCAACATTTCTAAATGGAAGTTATACTAATTCCTATAGCCCCAGATAGTTATTCTGAATTAGTTTATGGATAATCCGCAATGTGAACAAATTTTTCGTTTTCTTTTCTCTAAATTCATAAACAAATTTTTGATTATCAGATTGTAATTTATTTCGAAATCCTCCCAAATATTCTCGTTGCCCAGTCTTTCTATTGAAATTTAATTGCCAACAAATAACAGTCACCTCTCATATCTGAATATGAAAATTTATTGTGTCTTAGAATTAGAAAAATCTACTTATTAGCTTTAAAATAAATTTTTCCTAATAATAATAACTTTATTTCGCATAAGCCATACAGAGTACGAACGTCACAGGTAGATAAAATTTACAAAAAGTTGCGGAAAATAAAAGAAATCAAGAGAACAAACAAGTTTGCACACTATGTTAAAAATATAATATTACATATAACAGATCTAGACTAACAATATATTGTACAAAGGAACTTTGGTCGGATAGAACAAATCAGTAGCGTGTATCTAGAAATTCACTTAAAGTGTAAAAGCTTTTGTTAGAAAGGAAATCCAGAAATTCTTTTCTAAATTCTAATCTAATTTCAAATGACAAGTATAACTTTTTTCCTTCAAAACAATGTAGGTTTAAGATTTTTTAATAAAAAAACCTGATAACTTTAAAAAGTTACGCTCACATTTACGCCACAATTATGACAAATGTGGCGCCCTCCAGGAAATACGTCGAAATAGAAAAAAGGTTATGATTTTTCATATCTAATAACATCTATATATTTTTTATTATCAACATTTTATTAAGTAAGATAAGTTGGCTTAAATATTAAAATTGAAAAATCTGGTATGTCTCTATGGGCCATTCCTTACGAACCACTCTGTATGTCAAAGCACATATGCAATTTCATTCCGTGTAGAATGGGTTAATTAAATATTTCAGGTACCTTAACTATGAGGTCATTGTTCACACTGATAATTCCTGAAGATGAAAACGTCATCGGTTCTTGTGTATGCACTAGGAATATTTGCAGTAAACGGCAATTCTTCTTATCCCAGTTATACCAGTTACAACATTTGATTGCTTTATAGAGCCTCTCGGACTAGGACAACAATTAATAAATAAAAAATCACTAAATTATACATCTATAGCCTGTTCTGCAATGAAAGAGAGTAATAAAAGCTCATTATGTATGCATATCAAAAATAAATGTAGTACTGGTGCTTATATTCAATATTTCAATCAAGTCGTACGTACTACCTGCTACAAATCTCCCCGACAATCGGTCTCTGTCTATGCCGCTTCAATTTCTCGGTCTATTTCTCTCATAAGTAAACATAAAAACAGCATTTCAACACAGGCTACTTTTACCATCAAAATAAAAGCATTTAATATTATTATCAAAATATTTATTTAAATTTAATTAATAGATTTTCATTTCACATAAAAAATAAATGGATTTTGAAGATACAAATTATGGTAAGTAAATGTAGTGCTGTATAAATATACAATAATTAAAAAAAAGTATGTATATTAATTTTGAATATTCTGATGAACTATCTTCGTCTCCTAGATTGATAATGATAGGTTCCACAGTAACGCCAATGAAATTGTCGGGTTGCTACATTTTCTCCTCTTCTTTTTGTACATGATGTATACATTTTTGCCACATATCTGCAGTTACCCGTTCCAAGGAATTTTTAACAAAATTTTCACGTCACTTGATTTAAACGTAGTATTATTTCGCACAACATCCCTACATTTCTTTTACCTGCGCCCAGACTAATTCGACTGGGTTAAGTTCACAATGGTAAGGTGGCAACCGTAGTACCGTTATTTGGCGATTTGTTGTCATTTCATCGATAACATATTTTTTCTGTTCCTTTTTCACCATATTTGTTTCAACAGAAATGTATTTTCCCAATAACCATTGAATTATAACGGCTTTCCTCCAAGTAGTAGTAGACGTTTGCTCGGTCTGCCCTGAGAAGAATCTTCGCCAACAAATAATTTCATCTTTATCGATAAGAATTGATTTCCTGTTCTGCTTTTTCCAGCAAAAGTTCAACTCTCATAAGACGGCCCATAATTTGTTTCTAATGATTTTTAGCAAATCATTGTCCTTTGAAAGTTCACTTTTCTGCGAATGACATATTTAAAGTAATCCTCTATAACGACTTTTGATCTTCTTGTAGATGATTTTGGGGATTTACGGTATTACGTTAATTTTTTGTTTCGTTTAAAAGTCTGTAGATAGTCGATTTTCCAATCCTTGTCAATTTGGAACAATTTTCCAAGATGTCGTCAACACTGTTGGTAGGGTTTTCGTGTTTCGATGCACTAAATACATTTAATATAAGTATCTTCTCATTCTGAGACAGCGCACACCTTAAACAATCTTAAATGAGTACAAATATTTTAACCAGCAGTATACTTATCTGTGTAGAACACATAATTAATAGTTTTTTACAAAAAAATCTGAAATAAAAAATTCAAATTTTAAATAAATTTCGTCATTTTTCAATAAAAAACTTGTTGAGGGTCGCTGACCACGCGATGTTTATGAGTCAAAAGTGTTGCAGATTGAACGCTTGGTTTACAGCGTTGCCAGTGCTACACTAATGTCTTGGCTTCAGCACAATCTATTATTAACTATACGGTCGGGACCATCGGGGCCAAGTGACTTCACAAAATATAGTCTTTCTCGAAAGATGGACTGAGATAAACTGTGTCATACGTCACAAAAGTCTTCAGTTTTCATTGGTTACCTGCTGATGGTCCCAACCGTGTAGTTAATAGACCGTGGGTTTCAAGAAAGTTGTAACCTCTATGTATACATTACATTAGTAAAGTTGCAATACCTATAGCTTTCTGTCATCTTCATTTCATGACGTCACATTTGTCAAAATAAATAGACGCTATATTGCAACTTCAACCTAATGCAATGTAGGTATACATACTTAGAGGTTAGAATTTAAAAACAAAAATTTTCCGAAAACTGCACTCGACCGCAGAAAAGTAATTTTAGATTCGTGTTCAGCATCCTCGAAAATAGGGGGGAGGGTGTTAGACTTCTTTTTATTAAAACAGATTTCCGCTAATGTACATAATTACCAAAACAAGTATTTTTTAATTCAATCTATTTAGATTTACGTTAAAAAAAAATATTTATTTCAAAGACGATATGGCAACCTTGCCTGGAATGTATCATCTGGTTTATTACGTTACGTCAGTGCTCTGTTCTATCTGATCAGCGGCCCTCAAAATGTGGGTATTTTAAAAACAAAATAATATCTCCGTAAATATTAGAAATTTTTAAAATTGACTTTCACTAGGCTCATCTATATGACGATCTACACCTACAGTTAAAATATTTGAACTTATTTAAGGTTCGCCCTGTATTATTGTTTGGCGCAATAGTCACTAAACACAAGTCGAATTTAATCTACTGCACTAGTATGTCTTCACAACAGTCACAACACCTGCCCTATGATGTATCCAGTAAAATATGTTAATGTATACGTATTACCATTGGCTCAATTGGCTGTTAGTATTAGTGTTACCTGATGATTACCTGAAACAAATGGTAGCACGTCCATGGCCGGTTCTGAACTCGGGGTTTTTATTACTCTCTTTCATTTCCTAACAGACTATAAACACCTACCCTGTTAACCACAGTTTGCCCTACAAAGGCGTATAGCGTGTGTTCCATGGTGGCTACAAGCCAGCAATAAATCATTCTGTAATTACTCGAAGGACAAATATTCTAAAATGACAAAGTACACGGTAAGGGGAAAGTACAGAAATGAAGTAGGTATACAAGACGGCCCGTATTTTATGGCTCATCATTGGCATTTTAAAAAAGTAAAATATACAAGATGGTTCAAGTTAGAAAAAAGTTGCGCCTTTGATGGCCGTTGAGATAAACCAAACAGTACAAAGTATATATTTTTTCTTATAAAAACTGAAAATAGTGATTTTAAAAAATGCTATCTAGGATCATTATTATTCAACAAAAAGCGCTTAAATTTGATACGGAAGGTTAATAAATATGCGAGAAACTGATATTCGTCCAAAGAGAATTTCTACGGCCACTATACTCAACGGC
Source organism: Monochamus alternatus (assembly GCA_037114965.1). Classification (NCBI taxonomy): domain Eukaryota; kingdom Metazoa; phylum Arthropoda; class Insecta; order Coleoptera; family Cerambycidae; genus Monochamus; species Monochamus alternatus. The sequence goes on from CM073426.1 coordinate 116,383,872, forward strand.
CGAAAATCTAGAATCACTAATCGCTAGCTTGTAAACAAACGTACTAAATTTGAAGGCGATTAGATATAAAAAATATACAAAAATTACAAAAATAATCGCATTGCATAACATTCATTACTTTTAGTAGAAACAGTTTCTTTGTGTCGATTGCTATATATAAATTGTGAGCAGTTTTATAATATGAGCCACTCTCTATATTTTCGGCCGTTGAGTATAGTTTCGATTAGGCAACATTCAATTACTGTTTTTTTTTCATATGGCAGTAACAAATATAGAATAAAACAACGTGTAACACTACTATTTTATTTGAAGAATAACCCATAAACTTACAATAAAAACATATTATTAAATAATTTAAATAAAAAAACCTAATTGTATAAATCGCTATATCCCTCTTACCAAATTTCAGTTCTTTCTGTTGGAAAGATTATAGTGGTTGGTTTTTGTTCCTTTGCAATAACTCAGGGTTAAAGAAACTGTCACAAACTATCATTTTATTAGTGCAAATTGTCTGCTAAATTTCATTCTTTTAAATTCCTTCATAGTGAAGAGAATAAATAAAAACCCTATTCTATTTCCTTAGTTTTAGAGGAATGTAACTTGGAGGGTTACGAAAGATCCCCTTTTGCTGAAACATCATTTCTTAAAGTATCTCGCATCAATTCAGTTTGTATACAGGGTGTTAAGAAAAGAGTGTAAAATATTTAAGGAGGGAATAGTATGAACCAAAATAAGCAGAAAAGTCTCAATAAACATGGGTCCGCAAAGTAACGGTTGCGGAGATATGGAATGTTTTATGTTTTTTAGCCCCTTTTTTTATTTTGCAAAAAGGTTGTGTATTTTCTTATAATAGTTGGTTGATGTTTAGTGAAATAAACAGTACGTATTTGACAGTTGTTCTCAGTGCACAAGTTTTCTTTCGCTATGGCTGGTTACTCTAACGCAGAATTAACAGACATGCATTTCATGTATGGTCGTGCTAATGGGAACGCCACCAAAGTGCGACATTTTTATGTTGACGCTTATCCAAATCGCCAACGCATATTTGGAAGAATTTACCAAAGATTGCGTGATACCGGTTCTTTGAGCAAACAGTGCCATTTATCCGGAAGGCCAAGGTCGGTATCCACTCCTAGAGCAGAAGAAAAAATTCTAGCACTGGTAGAGCAGAATCCACGTACGAGTGTGCGGAGAATATCAATCGAGATAGGAATTAGTGGTCCTCTTGTTTGGAGAATCCTTCACGACCAACTGCTTTATCCATACCATGTGCAACGAGTACAGACCTTAAATCCAATAAATGATCGTCAAGCACATTTGGTTTTCTGCCTCTAGTTTCTACGTCATGATACTGAAGACCATCGTTTTCTTACAAACATTCTTTTTACTTATAAGACCGGGTTCATAAGAAATGAAGTGTTAAATTTTCATAATAGTACGCATATTTGGGCCAACGAAAATAATCATGTTCTAATAGAATCTGGACATCAGGCACGTTTTTCATTAAACATTTGGATGGATATTGTAGGTGACAGGTTTCTAGGTCCTGTTGGTTTACTAAACCGATTAACACGCGTTGCTTACCTCAACTTTCTGCAGAACACACTGTATGAGTTTTTGGAAGCCATTCCTTTGAATCAGAGACAACAAATGTGGTTCCAGCTTGATGGTGCTCCAGATCATTTTTCCATGGCCGTTAGAGATCATTTACACCAAACTTTTCCACATAGATGGGTAGGAAGGGCCAGACCTGTTTTATGACCTCCAAGATCAACTGATGTGAACCCTCTAGATTTCTTTGTTTGGGGATATTTGAAGGCATTAGTGTATGGTACTCCTGTAAATAGCCTGAAAGAGCTGCAGTTACGGATTAATCAAAAGTGTCAAGAAACCAAACCAAGGAGGGTGTTTTTGAAAGAGTTGGAATATCGTTGAAACGAAGATGTCGTGCCTGCTTGGAAATAGACGGAGGGCACTTTGAACATCTTCTGTAACTTTGTTTTTTGTCTGTTAAAAGCTTCCTTTGTCGGTTTATTCCTAATAAAATAAAATGTTTGAAAAACGAAAAAGCTTCCTTTGTCGGTTTATTCCTAATAAAATAAAATGTTTGAAAAACGAATAGTGGTCCATATCTCCGCAACCGTTACTTTTCGGACCCATGTTTATTAAGACCTTCCTGCTTATTTTGGTTCATACTATTACCTCCTCAAATATTTTACACTCTTTTTTTAACACCCTGTATATAGGGTGTATCAATAAAAAGTTGCCACTTTTTTTTAAAGCTTTATTGGTGTAGTCGTGTAACACATCAAAGAAATTCCTTCAAATTTCCTTTACAATATTTTTTATTTTTATTTCAATTAAATTAATGATAGAAGATATTTATAGGAGAAATATATCTTTTTTTGTTTTTATTACCTATCTTCTGCACGATTAACCCGGTTTTCAAATATGTATATCATATTATTATAAAGAAAATTTAAAGGGTTTTCGTTTCATTAGTACTTGATATTTCAAAAGTTTTTGACTTTTTTCATTTTAGATTCCTCTCTCATAGTTTATTAACTTAATTTTTAAAATATAGTATCATTAGAGAGGATTAGAGGAGGAAGAGGATTAAAGAGTTCTATTTTGATATGCTACTTGCCCATATTTACTATTTAAAATTATTACCGGAGTAGTTTACTCTACCTAGTGAGATGAAGAGAGAGAGAGCTACTTCGATATCCCACAAAAAGTACCCCCCCTTCATAGTAGAATTGACGTTTTCCGGTGTTTTATCGAAAACGTTGCGTATTTTGATAAAAAATTGAAAAATATATTATATCAAGTCAGTCTTTATAATAGTCTAAGATTCGAACTAATGTCGTCCTGCGCCCATCTGCTTACCAGATCAAAAGTATTTTTTATCAAAGATAATATGTAAACAAACATATCACAAATGGCTCCTTAATTAAAAATACTGTAATTCATTTTTTTTCCAACATTGCGCCCACGTGCTTACCAAAAGAATTTAACACCAATCGAAAGTACAAAGCACGAAGAATGCAAAAGTTAAGCGCTTACTTTTTACTGGTCACTATTACCGGGTTGCCCATTATAAAGAGAGTGAGGTGATACTAGCAATTTGTGCTCATCTGCTTGCTCTTTGAAATATATGTATACTAAAATAAAGATAATTTTATTGCGGACACGGTGCTATAAGGTTGCTTGCAAAAAATTGTTCATGAATCACGGTTGGCAAGCTTTGAAATGTAAAAATTGGAGCAAGCGGAGAAGCATTGCACGTACTGTAATGATAGTGTACCTCCTTATAATTACTTTAAATATAAAAATGTTTTTTAAATAGAAGATATTAATAGCATATAAAAACATCTATCAAAATAATAATATATTAGTGATATATACTCATTTAAAAATGGTATTTTAATACATATTTCATTTTCAAATTTTGCGATATCTTTTTTTACATATGGTCTTTGATAAAAAATACTTTTCATTCGGTAAGCAGATGGGTGCAGAACGACTTTAGTTCGGATCTTGTACTATAAGTTTAAACACGTAGGATATCATAATTCTAATAAACTAATACTTTATCCTTCGATTTAAAGAATAGTTCTTGGCATAAACATTAAAAGTGCTGCAAGCAGGCCTTGGATCTATTCTCTACTTTCTCTCTACATAGTCTCACATAAATTCATGTTTATTGTCACTGTCAGCATTGTCAACTACCAATTTTTAAATCGTCAGTCAGATTAATCTGAGATTAATTTTGCCACTTCGTAGATTTATTTTGTGTTTATTCTTCCTCCTTGTTAATCCAAGGGAATAAAATAGCTCTTTTCATAACTCAGCAACGAAGTATATTGCTTCTTCTGTTTTTTCAAATTTACCATCAAAATGATCCAATTATATTTTCTAGTTATTTTTTCTTGTGTATATACGACTTTTTAATTTATTACCCTTAGTTTAATATTACCCTTAATTAAATTATATTGGTGTAACAAAGTGAAGAAGATGCTTTTAACACAACCGATATTAAAACGAAATTATTATTTAAAAAAATAAGTGTTTGAAATTTTAATCATAAAGTAAGTAATTGACGTCATCATGAAATAACTAAAATAAAAAATGTGTTACTTACACTTAAATAAAATATTAAATAACCTGCTTCAAGCAGTAATGCTGATGATGCGAGTATAAAGGTTGGCCAGTAAAATATTTCCGCAAGTTTTACTTTAAACCTAAAAAAATAAAAACTGTCAAAAACAATTCGTTTCCGTAATGGAGAAATTGCATGATTTTTCCAGATACGATCAGAAGAAAGAATGTATTATTTTAGTCGGAATGGCGTTTATCCTAGACAATTCCGTAAAAAAATAAGTCTAGAAACGATATTTAAAATTTTAGTCCGGCCACGTGCCCACAAAACGGTCGTCGCCACAGTGTAGACCTGTGACGTCAGACGCCGTTCGCACGTGTATACTACTGAATACAGCAGTGTGCTTTAATTCATATCTTTCATGTTTTCGGATAACGTAGTACATACATTTAGAAGAGTTATTTTGTCATTTGTGTCAAATCGACAATGGTATTGAATAGACTCGTAAAATGGGCACAGAAAGTGCATTTCACCGAACAAATTGAAGAAGTATTGCATTATGCCATTATATATGAATACAGGATACAACGCCTAATAAAAAATATTTCACCGAGCCAAAAATACAAAAAGTGCTGTAGGCCGACGAAAGTGGATACGTTGCAACATTGTATTTGAATTTTAATGTAAGTTTAATTGAAAATACGGGTAGGTTTAAGTTCTTAGAAAAATTTAAAATGTAAAATTATAAAAAAAAACATTAAACTTTTATATTAAGCTTCCAGAATGTATACAGGGCGCTTAAAAAACAATGGTAAAGCATACTTACATTTTTTCTCACTTACTTTATTCAGCCCTTCATTACGATTCCAAATAAGATGTTCTGTATTTGCTCCTATCATTTACGTAATTAAATAAAAAATTACGCGCCACTGACCTTGCAACGTGGCTTGACCGTTGTTAGTTTTTTATGAAAAATGAGAAGGGAGACTGGTTGTCGCGCGCAAGTGTGTATTGTTGTTCACCGCTCGATGCCCTATACTATCGATATTTCAGAGTTCACTGTTCAGTAATCAGTATCAGGGTTGGGATTGCTATTACAATCATAACAGATCTATTACAATTCATAGACTGTCATTACGCTATTATATTCGCGTCAAGAATTCAGACGACTTACGTCACACGAACAAATGAATAATTTTTATCAAAATATTTAAAAAACTGCAACTGAGGGTAATTCTTTCTTTAATTTGCTTTTAATGGCAGCGTACGAAATTGTTTGAAAGTCAACATCAGAACAGTAGCGGTTCGCCAATCTCATCATTCTACAAGAAGGTGCATTTTGTGAGTTATTTGTTCTCCTAAAAGGGATATTAAAGAGATATGTGGATCTAAGGTGCCGAGGGGCAACATTAAAATTAATACTGGCCAATATTTGAGGAGCATCAATAGCATTAGTGACTAGTTTATACATAAATATGATATCATTTAAAATTCTCCGGTTCTCTAAACTTAATAGATTAAAATTGTGTCTCACAGCATCTATATTAGCGGCAACTAAATTATAATTATACTTATAAGCTAGGCACTTTAAGAATTTCTGTTGAACAGTTTCAATTCTGTGAATATATGAAGAATACATAGGATTCCAAATTGTAGATGCAAAATTTATTCTGCTATAAATATATGCATAATATAAGTGTAAATATGAGTTCACATTTCTGAAAGGTCTCGTCTGTCGATTTATAAAGCCTAACAACTGAAAACATTTAGTTACCAAATTATTAACATGCGAATCAAATATTAACTTCTCATCAAAAATTACACCCAGATCCTTAATCTCTGAAGCTTTTTTTATGTGACAACCGTTGATAACGTAATTGAAATTAAAAGGTGATCGATTTTTTGTAAAGGAAATGCATGAACACTTAATATTTATGAAAAGGCTATTCTCTTCACAGTACTTTAAGAAACGTTGCAAGTCCTCCTGCAAATGTAGACAGTCAGATAGAGATTTAACTGTTGTAAATATTTTTAAGTCATCTGCATATAGAAGATATTTACAGTAATGGAAACATTCACTAATATCATTAATATAAATCAGAAAGAAAAGAGGACCCAGATGGGATCCCTGAGGGACTCCAGATATAGTAGATAAAATGTTAGATTGTACTCCATTAATTGTCACATAAAACTTACGATCAAATAAATAAGACTATCCATTTGAGGAGAACTCCATCTACGCCAACCATTCTTAGTTTAATAATAAGTATATCATGATTTATTTTATCAAAGGTTTTACTTAGGTCAGTGTAGACAGAATCAACCTGCAATCTAGAATCTAAGTTATTACGTAAATATTCGCTATAAGTAAAAAGATTAGTTTCAAGAGACCTTCCAGAGAAAAACCCATGCTGTTCGGGAATTATTTGACATTTAACTAATGCAAAAATATATTTATAAATTAATTTTTCAAACAGTTTGGCAAAAACACATAATTTACTTATAGGACGGTAATTAGCAACATTGTTTTTTGGTTCACTTTTATGTACCGGGACAACAGAAGACAATTTCCATTTGTTAGGAAAATGATCATTGATTAAAGATTGATTATAGAGAATAAATAAAGGATGAGCAAGACCAGTAGCACAATTTTTAGCAAGTAAAGGAGGTAAACCATCAGGTCCCGCTCCTTTGTTTGGATTTAGGTCCATAAGAGCTCTGTGCACTTCACTTTCAGTTAAAATTATAGATAATAAACTAGAACGATTATCGGTATAAGAAAGATTACTTACAGAATCATGAGGACGAACGAACATACTCTCAAAATGATTGGCAAACAAATTACTGATAAAACTATATACTACACTAAATGTTTGCATTATATATTGCACTAAATTGCAAAAAATTGTTGTTTTTAATGCGACCAAATATCGAAAATTACGTTGACAATAAAGACAATTTCCTAATGTCAACCGTGACGTAAGACGTCTGAATTCTTGACGCGAGTATACTACAAACCAGAGATTGTGCTGTGTCTATTACAAACTAAAGAAAACAGGTAAATTCTGTTACATGTTTTCGGTTTTTTAATTTTAGTAATAAAGAGTACAGGCTGCAGTTAAACATTGAGACGTGATTGACAAATAAACCTTTTCCAAGAGCCCTCTTCAAATCTGTCATTAGTCGATAGTTTGCACCCTATTCTTTTCACTGTAGTTTGTGGCCTGAGTCTGTGACTCGCATGTGTTTTTTAATGGTTTGTGAGGTTTGTTCTGTGTTCTGCGGGATTGTGTTGTGCTGTGGTGGGTGGAATTTGGTATTTGGATTTCGGGTTTCTTTGGTTATTGTCCTTTTAATTAGCTAATCTGTGATAACATGATATAATTCAATCTTTAATAATCTGTTGTGCCACGAAATATAGAAATAGATAGGTATGTTTTATATAATATTAAAATTTAATTTATTTGCAGAAATCTGCAGTAAAAAAATCTATTACCAATCTCTTACATTTTACCTACATATGTCATTACAAATCTATTGTAGTTCTGTCCTAAATCCAACCCTGATCAGTATGTATAGAGTAATCTGTAGCTCAGCTTCGACTCGGTGCTCAGCCAAGCTAAACTACTGCGCTGTAAATTAAATTACTGTACTTTATAGATTAAAATAATAATCAAAAACGGCATACCCGAAAACACCCAAGTATCGATTTTGGAGAATGACACCCCAGATACACCCGCAGAGTCGCCCTCGGGTAATTCCAATGCCAGAATTGAATTCGGCATCCCCGAAAACTCAGTAACGAGTTAGGAGCGATCTTCATGCACGCTGCTCCACCAATTCACCTCCGCGCACCTCCACAGAGCCACCCCGGTGCATCCCCAGGTAATTAATGCCACAATCGAGTTCGGCAGCCCCGAAAACCTCCCGAGTAACGATTTCCGAGCGATTTTTCCGAGTTTCCAGTCATTCCTATAATGGTGCAAGTAATGATGCCATTGGAAAATGCATTTTCCGGCCCAGAAGGCATTTTTCAAAAAATGGCTAAACCAGACGATATAGACTTTTTTCCTGGAACCTTCTTGAACACAATGCTGAAAACCGCATCTCGATATCTGCTGTGCCTAAAAATTTCCGCTAGTTTTCCTAACTTCCCTGGACTAGTTTAACAATACCGTAAGTTCACCACATCACTACCAATAATTATCGTATTACGTACACAGTATTTACACTATGTAACTATGATCCAAAAATACTACAAAAACGCAAAAATGCAAGAAACAAACGCCTGTTTATATCAGCAACACCGTAACCCGGAGCTGTAACTACGGAAACAAACCGCGCTAAACGGCGTCTAATGTCACACCAATGGCCACGTGAATTTGTTTACATTCTCTAGCAATTTATTAATGTTAGTATTTTAATTATTATGTGATTATTGCCGCACGACACATGTTCTGACCGTTCAATATGTTTGAAACATTACCCTGTAATACATTTCAAACCAATACAAAATTCATGCAACTTTCCCATTAAGCAGTTCACAGAGATGTAAAACAATATATAGTACAAGAGCTTTTGGAAAGCGAAGTGAGCAATAAAACGTTGGTGAGACGAAATGTATACATTTATTTCATTTAAACTTTTACCTGCTTGTGACAAGTATAACCAAATTATGCTATAGTGTACACTGTACAGTGCTGTGGTATACATTTACGTTTCGAAAGCTTTTCCATTTTTATTTTAAAACCAATGCGGTTCTGTTAATTTAATTGTCAAATGTAAATTATTTATTTGTTTATCTACTTGCATGTAGAATAATATAATATTTGCTTATATCGTGATAAAATATACCAAATAAAAATAATTATTAGAATAGGAAGGACGTCTTTAGAAGTGCAAGTAGGGTGGTAAGATTAGAGTAGTGCAGGTATGTCGGTACTCGATTATCTCTAGATGTAAATTGCTAGTCAGTTGGAAAATTTTCCCATAATCAATGATAGTAAATACTCCAAAACATTTAACACAAGTTTCCTACTTTGCTCATTCAAAATTTTACGATGAGCCATTTTCAAATTTCCTTAAAACTGTATCACACCACAACAGAAGCATCAACACATTTCAACTATTCCAACGGCTCTGTTCAAGCGTCTGTTTTTCTTATTGGTCATCCTTCTCTAGAGCAGGTAATTTCTCCGCAACGTTAGTCGTACCTTATTAAGGGGCGTACCTGAGGATGACTTAGGTATATTATATTCGCGGCAAGAATTCAGACGTCTTACGTCATGACTGACGTTATGCAGTTGTTTTTATTGTCAATGTAATTTTCGATATTTGGTCGCGTTAAAATCAATCATTTTTTGCAATTTAGGGCAATATATGGGTCGGTCAGTGGTCGCGCGGTTTAAGGCGTCAGTACTTGAATCGAGGTGACTAGATCGGTGTTGGTTCGAGCCCAGCTGCCGGTAGATCGTATATAAGCTATATTCGTGGAGAGGTTTGGCGCCCTCTCTGCGGGTATGGTAGGGTGGAAGAATGTTGGCTTGGGACAATGTGAGAGATTGATACCGGTTGATATTTGACTACCCCCCTAATTAATGAGGTTTTCCAGGTTTCCCTCATTCCTGCACTGAATAGTAGACCAGTAGAATCAGTTGGGCCGAAATAATGAGTCGCGGATAGCAGCTCGCGCATCCATTTCAGACTGCAGAATTTACATCCAACTTTGGGATTGGGAGTGCGAACAGCCGTTATACAGAGTCGTATTAAAGCAATATTTTTAGTCTGTATCGAGGAACGAGTCGCTGCGCAGCAGTTAGATGTTTAACACATCATCTAATATTAATTTAAGTTTCTTTAAATTTCTTAAAGACATAAATAAGTAAGTAATATATAATATACTGTAAAAACCATAAATGGTATTTCACTACTACTACCTTACCTATTAACTTATTTCTTAAGTATAACATTGGAATATAAATACTTCTCATAAAGGTGAAGTTTAAAATATACATATTTATATTTTTGGCAAATACAATTTTTTATTTTAGAGCAAAGTTCTGTGCAGTGGCTTCTAATAGAGAAGATCTATTAGAAAAGCTGTTCAGGATTAGTAATAGTTCATACAAACTATGTCAAATACATTTTGAAAATAATATGTTTTCTAACGATTCGCGCAATAGATTACGCAAAGAGGCCGTTCCAACGTTTCCTGCACAAGACGGCTCATCTTCAAATTATGTAGATGATCATATTTCTCGTAGTCACTATAATGAGAGTAAGTCTCAAAACAAAATAATAAAAAATATAAATATTTAGGTACTAATTTTTTACTGCACTTTTATCTCCAATTTAACATTTTTTTAAAGTTAAGTACACATAATTTTTGTGTTCTAAAATCTAAAATAATTGTCTTCTGGATTACGGAGATCATTTACGACAAAAAAAAATCATAATAAATTATTTTTCCATTAAACTTCAAACGTCAAATTTTAAATTAAAAAAATCCCAAAAAAATGTAATTATCTCTAATAACAAAAAAAGTAAAGAAATAAATAAAAATGTTTTGTGGTGCAATATGTATTTTAAACTTTTTTGTTAGAGTACAAAGAAGTAAATCGAATTTTCACACTATATGTTAGTAGCAGTAAATGATAGTAGGTATGTAATACATGTTGAATTACCTATTCATAACGATGTAATTAATTATTACATAATGTCGTGGATAGATATAACGCAAACTTTTATGTGTAATAAATACTACGCTTTTACGCGAAAATAAAAAATTCTTATTCCGGTCCTGATCACCGATTCCGAAAATTCCATCGGATGCGCTATCGCTCTCACATTTCGAGGTCACCGCAGAAAATTGAAGGCAGTTTAAAGTGCCGACAACGGAGTGAAATTGCTGGTCTACCTATGCTGTGCTTTTAGTGTAGTAAATAGTTTTATTGCTCTCAGTTGCAGTTTCTTAAATATTTTGATGAAAATATAATGAATTATTTATTTGTTCGTATGACGTAACTTGTGGTATTCTTGCGACGAGTATACAAACAAGTGGAAAGGGCTCAGATGTATACGTCCAGTTTCACCAACGTTTTATTGCCTACTTCGCCTTCCGAAATTCTATTATATAATACGTACCTCCTGATGCACTGGTAATGACGAATGCAAGAAACTAGCCGTCGTTTTATTTTCTTTTGATAGTTTACGTCGTATATTACTAATTCCGACACAGTTCTGTCAGATAAATTTAAGCACTCTACATTTTCAATCAATAAAACAAACTGAAACCTAATCTGTAACATATAATAAATAATAACAAATATTGGGGTAGTAGCTGCATATGTAGCATGGAAAATAAAGAAATATATGCACAGTTCGAAAAAAAGCATAACGAAACCGTCTCCAAAATGTAGCTTAAAGAACATTATAGGAAAAATAATCTTATCCTCATCGCCGGTCCATGGGAAGAACATCATTACAGCTATTAGAGTGACTGCTACCTGTATATAACTGAACTTCACCGCAAGTTTGCTTTCTTCTTTAATTACCTTTACTACATCATCGCTTCCATTATAAATCGATTTAAAGTTCCTTACATACAATTCTCTTAAATCCAAATATTTCCCGCAGTATTGATAAGTAAGGCCATATATAATAAGAAACTGTAAAACAAAATTGTACTGAGAAAAGTTATAATAATTGCAAAAATTATTAATTAAATGTCTGTGAAAAATATATTTTTCATGATTTTATAAATAGACAATACTAAATAAAAACTCTCCAGCATTTTAGCATTGTTTGTTTGTGAAGACCATTTTAATGTAAGTTTTGAGGAAATTTGACATCTGTCAAAACTTTTTTGTAATACTTTTATTACGTATAATTTTATAATCTATTCAATTTATTCATTGTTTGTATTTATGATTATTGTTGTTTTAATTAATGTTTCTACAAATACAAATAATTTTAGATATTTAATAACTGAATAATCTAGAGCTTAGCAAATAAGAGGCATGTTATGTTATATATAAAGACATCGAAGTAAAACGAATCAAAAAAGCAGTTTATCCAACAAATTTTTAGGTAGGTACAGAAATCTTCGAAAATATGCATTTTCTTAAATTTATTATTTGCACTTACCTAAATATTTTCTAACTCAAAAAATTGTTCTAGTTCCAGTTATACTCTTATTTCATCAGACAAGATAAGTACTCAGTTATTTGTATTAATGATATAATCTTTTTTTATTATTTTCTAACTAAAGTAAAACAAATATTCGATTAAGCGTCAAATTTGAAAATTAACTGCATTCGTAATTAAATTATAAGTTCTTTTTATTCACTCTTTAATTTTCATCAAGGCATGCAATGTCTTTTTCTCAGAGGCGGTTCATAGGCTCTGATTTTATATAACTGATTGAAAAATAAATATTCAAAATAATAATCAATTATAACAAATCTATTAAAAATAAATAATAAACTGTAATACACGAAAAAGTATTGTTCTCAATCATTCTCACTCTCTAATTTTAATAACTGATTGAAAAATAAATATTCAAAATAATAATCAATTATAACAAATCTATTAAAAATAAATAATAAACTGTAATACACGAAAAAGTATTGTTCTCAATCATTCTAACTCTCTTAAGGTTATCCTAACTGAAACTTGGATACCCATTTATCATATCTATCTTATAACTATCCCTAATAGCACACGACGTTGATATTGCTGTGCCTTGCTTTTTTCATCATGATATCAACATTTCGAATATTGATATTGCTCTGTTTGGTTGTTTATCTATGTCTCGTGTGCTTATGTATGATGACCTACTGAAAATTTCAGTTTTTCATTGTCCTGAAGATGTCGCAATAAATGTGACGCAACGTCTACATCGAAAAAATTTGTGTTTTTCTTTAAATTTTTGCCTTATTTCCCACCATTGACTACCAAAAAGTTATTATTTTAATTATTATGTGATATTTACCGCCAGCACCCCCAAAATTATACATTTAAAAGGTTATTGCCTATTCCAAAATACAGATAACTAGTTCTGGGCATTATAAACTGTTCAAAACTAGTTTTGTGCATTTTTAAATGTATAATTTTGGGTATGGGAGGTCAGAACTAATTTTGCATACTTTATTCGGACATTGTCCAAATTCCAGTATTGTGAGTAACATATACATTTATTTCATTTCAACTTTTACCTGCTTATGTCAGGTATAACATATGTTATGCCTGACATAAGCGTGTGTGATATGTTTGAAGGATTACCCTGTAATGCGTCTCAAGTCAATACAAAATGTATGCATATTCCGCGGACAATCTGTATAATAGAAATGTATGAACAAAACCAAAATAAAATACTTACATGTAACGATGCCACTTGCAAAGCAAGAGACTGCATGGCTTCATATTTTGTAGAACTCGACAGTATATAATGACCCAAATAACAAATGATATTAATTGCCATAAAACAACCAGAAATTACACATAAATTTTTTTGCGGCTTATTTCGACTAAGTAAGGTGCTTAAATGCATAAGGACTGATATTGTATCTCCTGCATCAATTATCAGTAGCATTAAAAAAATTACATATAAAAATGAAACAGCGCTTACCCTCAAAAGTTACTAATGGTCCAAATAACTTTAAATAGATGTTCTTCAGTAATGAAAACCTGTCGAAGTAAATTTATAACAAATGTAAAGCTATTCAAATTTAACTTACATGGTTACGTGACAATCTGCCCCTCCTTGATGTATAGATGTTAATGTAAACTTCTTTTTTAGAATTTCTATTTAACATCGTAATTATCATTAAAATACAGACAGTGTAAACAGATTAGAAATTAATACAGGTTCAGTTTTAATAGGCAAATGAAAATTTAATTAATAGATTATCAATGTTATCAACATTAAAATATTTTTTCTTCTTTCTTTTTAGAATAAAAAAATCCAATATTTCTATCTGCATCTAGATTTGGTGATTTAAAGTATACATAATATAATTTACAGGGCTAGTTGAGACCTAGTTGAGTATAGAAAAGTTTACACATATGTACAGGGTGGTCACATGAATAATTTTATTTCATATAGCTCAATATAGAATACGAACGTCAAATTTAACAAAAACAAAAGAACATTACATCACTACACAAGAATTCCATAGTAAAACTGTGGTACCTACCAATCTGCTTTTTATAAAATCTTATAAATAACTTATACCTACCTACACTTATACTTAACATACATAACAGTTGGTAGGCCCTAACCAAGAGAGGGCGCCAATCCTCTCTACGAATACAGCTGATTTACGGTCTACCGGCTGCGGGATTCGATCCTACACCGGACGGGCCACATCGATTCAAGTATTGACGCCTTAAACCGCTCGACCATTGACTGACTAGAAAGAATCTACAAAAACTTTTTCTTAAATTTAATGAGGCTGCTCACATCTTATTTGTTGTGGTAGCTTATTGTAAGCAGTACCTACATGAGCAATATATGCACTTTTCGTGAAAAGGGATAATATAAATTTATCTATCTACACATCTTGTATTGTGAATATAACACCTCTGCCTTCTTCATTTCATGACGTCGCACTGTTATCAAAATATATAGGAGTTATATTGCACCTTCAATGTAATGTATACATAGAGGTTACAATTTTTTTCGAAAACTACATGCGAGCGCCGAAATCTGACATCAAATTCGTGATCATTACCCTCGAAAATAGGGGGGTAGGAATTTTTTTGTTAAGATTGAAGAATTTTACGCTGTCGTAAATAATTACCGAATTTTCTTTAAATATTGATTTATTTGTTAATAAAAACAAATGTAGATAATAAATAAATGTTTTCGAATGTTAGGTTATTAGTGTTATTACAGTTTAATAATTTTAGTGTTATTACGGTTTAATAATTTTGATTTAGTATTACTCGTAAGTACAATTAATTATTCAGTTTGTAGTTACGTACATCTAGCCTAGAAATGTATTGTTTTTTAAGTAGTATGGTACTAACCTGTTTAAAATGCCAGTTGGAGTAAAGCTGCACTTATTCGTCCATAGCACTTTATTTATAAAATTAAGGTCAACTGCAATTTGATTTTAAAGCCAATTGCGCAAAATTCAAGACGGCTGGGGAAAATAGCAGGTTCTAAAGCTTGAACTTTCTGAACTCACAACTCACTGTTATAGCCATATTAACGTCTGCTGGAATATTGGCATTTTCATTTGAACAAATTTTGGTAAATATCTGTCTAAACTTTTTAAAAAACAATTTTACAATTTCGGAAAGCAATAAGACATTTAATAGCATGATGCAGCAACACCCCTCCTGCATAATTATTTTGCATTTTTTTATTATGCTAGCATTAAAACTGATGTTAATATACAACAGTCATAAGGAGTCCTAACAATTTTTTTAAAATATTTTTCCGTTGATATAGAAACCAATAAAATTCAATGATTAATAACAATTGTATTTTTAAAACTATGTTGCTTATTTAGTATTATCAGTCTTATACAGTAACTATTATAATAAATGCAGGTAACACAAACAAATTAAATCAATAAAAATATGTTTTTATTCGATATTTTAGTAGAGGAAACCATGTATACAGTACCTACTTTTAAACTATAATTCTAACAATGAACTTATATTTTAAACTTAATTAGTTTCTTAGGTGTCAACATTTGAAATATATATATTAAGTAATATTTTTCCTCCGAAACTTTTTAAAAATTATTATATACCTACTTTCAAAAATTTAAGGTTTCAGATATATTTTCAATAATTTAAATTATAATATTTTACCAAGTGGACAAACATCTTCCAGTAAGCCGAACGTAGTAACGCGAAGCAGAAGTAAGAAGACCTGAGGATGGTAAATGAGATTTTACCGAAACGTTGTCAAACAAATGGTTCTTTTGAAGACCATGCAGATTCATCGCGGAAAGAAACCCGGAGAAATTTTACAACCACATATAACACCCGCGGAAGCCTACGAACTAACATATACATACATTAAATGTACCGTAATTTTATTTGCATGGCACCTGATGCGGTCCACCTCAATTGGTATTCATTTAGTAAAATTATTTAGATTTAGTTTATTTATGTACAACTGGCAACAGCGCCAAGAACTAATACTAAGTTGTAGTAGAGGCCTTTCAAGGACCAGTCCCAGTCCAGTAGCATCCCTAGCACTGTTGCAGTAGGATGTGCTCTTTGTATAAAAATAATCATTCTTTTCCTTGATAAAGTCTACTATACACACATTCTTCAGTTTGTTAATAAAGTTATAAAATAAAACAGAGTCGTGAAATTTATATCAAATTTTACTAGATAGAATTCATCCTCTACAGTACCATTTCTCATATCTCTCAAATACTAAGGCATCTGTGGGTCAAAACCTAAAATTGCTTCAAATGCACTTTATCGGAAAAACTCATTTTTATAGAATTTATTTTGATTTTTTTTTTTTTTTTTTTTTTGTAATAACTAATTGTAAGTTCGTAGCAATAGCTGGTTGTCGATATCTCTTCGCAAACGATAATGTCGGTCGGTTCATCGACTAGCCAACTATGCCGTGGGGTGTTACATTCTGAGTCTAACTCAACAGTGACAGACAACATATGAGTTTTGTCAGTGTTGCATTGGATAATAAAATAATCACCGATTTTATTAGTGTTTCATTTACAATATGAGGGAAATATTTTGTGGAGGTCTAATTAGTATGCTTACTTAAATTGTAACTAGTAGGTACTGATTTCAAAGTAAAAAATGTGTGGATTAAGTTTTATTGAAGCTCTCAACTGCGTGCTTGTTTTTATAAAATGCGTGCGTAAATATATATCGCACTAGTGTCATAAACAACGTCATTATGATATTGAAAAGAGTGTCATATTACTGTCATGATGTAATGAATGTAGATAAAAATGTATAAATGCATTCAAATTGTTGTTATATGTATATTTCCATAAAGTCTATAGGGGTAGATTACAGTAATAAAGGTGCGGTTTTAATAGGGAATAAAATAGTTAATGGATTTTCAATTATCATTAAAATGTGTTTCGTCTTCATTACTTAGAATATATTATGTATGTATTTGTTCAATGTGAGTAATGGTTCAAGTGATGTAAAAAACGATATGTAGTACAAGTGAATAATTTTTAAGTTGCGAGTAAGTTTTTGGTGCAATTTACTTTTGTATATTAGTACTTGGGTACGATTTTTCTGTTAGTTCCTAGGATTCTTAGTCGACATGCTCTTGTAGAAAGTTATGAGAGAGTAGAGTACTTTGTAGGACTGAAACAAAGGTATGCAGATATTAATATCTTTATTATCTACACCAATAAAGAATTTGTACCGAGTTGTTGCATAAATTCATAGCGTTTTATTGAATTTAAATTTAATTTCTTTTTAAATTAAACAAGATATATGAATTAATCATGTATATATTCTTCTCCACTATTTACAAATCTGGTGGTTTAATAGGTCATTCTTCAAAGTTTGTTCTGTTAGGGCTAAGCGGTTCTTTTCTCTTTACAACTATGGCATAACGCACCAGAACAATCATAATAAAAATGATTAATATTGACGAGTTAAACTATGATCAGCGAAGTGACACAAATGTGCTTTTTTATATTTCGCTTAAATGAAGCGGTGTCCTTACACCCAATTTTTTTATTACTTTGCCCATGCAATACAAATCTTGTAGTTGCATCCACTCTTTACAATCCATTATAGTGATCTAGTCCGGGATCGATTCATGTGATCATCATGAACAAAAGCACTCAAACATTCTTCAACGTCAAGATGATCTTTCTGACCGCAGAATGTCAAAATGACCCTCTTTGAAATGAGGGAACCAATGCGATGTCATACTTTTCCCAATAGTGTTCTCTCGTTAAGGCTGAATTCCTTAACTCGTCTATTGAACTCAAAATACATGGTAAGCCTTAAATAAGTACAAATATTTTAACTGAAGGTTTAGTTTGTCATATAGATAAAAATAATTTTTAAATATTTCAAATATTTACGGAGATATTAATTTAAAAAAAAATACCTACATTTTGAGAACCGCTGACGAGATAGACCGCTGACATAACCTAATAATATAAACCATAGGATTTACTGAAGGCGAGGTTGTCATATCGTTCGATACTATCAATTAAAGTTGATTCCAAAAATTATCAACAAATGTGCATAAAAGCTCACCTGCTTACTGAAAAACCATATCATTGTACACTGTTAGAAAGATTATCACAAATTATCACCTTAAATTATTTTATGAAGAATAATAAAAAAACTGATGAAAATTTTCACACAACATCTTAGAGTTCATTTTCGCCGCATAACCTCAAACAACGTGTCAGTTCTGACCATTTCGTACTTCGTAATTTCGTAGTGGATGAAACAGATTTTAAAAATAAACGCAAAACATGGAACAACAAAATAACTAGCTTGATGTATGCGTTCTATATCAAGAGAAGCCAAAGTAAAATATTTAAATGCAGAGTCAATCGCATGCAAAAAAGAAACTGATGTCGTAGGCACAGGTAACAGGTAGGTGTCACGAGCGGTAGGCGAATCGTCCCGTACCAGCCACCTCTTCTAGAAATGATAGAAGTTATGTTACATGTTGATACAGATACCGGTGCATTAGTTACTAGTATGGTCTAGAGCAAAGGAATAAGCTGTGTCAAAGGCAAGTGGAAACAAAACATGTAATATTTGTAAAAAGGGATTTGACAATTTCAATAGACGTAAAATGAAAGTTAATATGAAATGCTTTTGCATCTTCTGAAATCGAACTAAGCTAATGGTTTCTTTAAGTAATTCACTACTTGACGCATATATTTTAAGAGTTGCGGCACTAACGTATAAAATGTATTTAAATCGTCTTATTATTGCCACGGGCAGTGTTTTTGTCTTAAGTGTTTTGTGTATTTAATTAATATTTTTCGTAAAATACAGTGTGATTAAATAGAATATGACGCATTATTCAAACAGTGAAAAGGTTGACATGATAAAAGCATATTTGTTAAGTAGTGATAATCAGTGATAGTGATAACGATAACGTGTTGTGATAAATCAGTTGCAGTGTAGTAAAAATTGATAATATCCAAATTCTAGATTGAACTACGATTGTGAGTAGAGAATCTGGTTTATATTTTCAATTTATTGGTGAGTTAATATTTTCATAAATTAATATATTTCAATCATTCATTTGACAATGTCTAAAAATGTTTGCTAACATTGTTGAAACCTATTCGAAGACATTAGTGTAACACTGGCAACGCTATGGAATTCTTATCCGCCATGACTCTTAAAAATATTAGTATCGTAGTCGGATCAGCGGTCCTCAAGAAGTATTTGATTGAAAAATCACGAAATTTATTTAAAATTTGGCTTTTATTTCTGTTTTTCTTTTTGTAAAAAATCTATTATTATGTGTTCTACACAGTGAACTGCATTGCTAGTTATAATTTTTGTACAAGATTTGGAAAATGCACTAATCGTTAATATCAATGGCATGATAAAGACTGATTTCTAGTTGTTGATTAATTTTCTTCTGTATATAATATATATAAGATCTGGACAATTACAAGTTCGAAGAAAACTTTGAAATTCCGAGTTTAACTGATTTTTAAGACACTTTTACCATGGAAACCAAAAACGCTACGAATTTATGCATTTTTTTATTGCATCAATATTGTGTGAAACTAGTCTGCGGACTAAAGCCCTGACCAGTGTTGAATTACACCCACAATGTCTACTCATATATCCTTTATTATTAGCTTTTGTAGATTTTTTACTATATTGTAAAGGTATTTAATTAATATAAATCAATTTTTCTACAATTCCTATTAATAAAGTCATATATTCAGGTATGCTAATGAATAATTCCGTAGACAAAGTCGTATTCAATCATTGTAAAATTTAATTTCAATTTATTTGAATGATAATTTTTATAGTTAGATATTTTACTCAACTGAAAGGAGACCACCTGAGAAAGTAATTTTAGAAATGCAGATAGGTCAGATCTCATCTGTTGTGGTTGAATTTTCGAGTTCTTACAATGTCAAAGGTATTGAATACAGATGTGTGTGCCTATGGAATTGTTCATTATCACACTTAGATATTTGGTATCAGAGAACGTGCATGTGACTATTGATAGAAATTGTAAGAAAATTCATTGATATTAGTTTATATACCTTTACAACACTGTAAAAAATTAATGCATGATTCGGATATTTTGAAATGTGTTGTTTAATATTTATGTCCTCTTTTTAAAGTTACCTTAAGTATGAGCTCGTTGCTGACTACAATGAGTCCTGAAGATGTAATTGTCATCGGATTCTGGGTATTCATTAGAAAAACTGTCAGTAAGCGGCAGTTGTTTTTATTCCAGTTATACCAGTTACTGCATTTAAGGATTGTATAGAGCTTGTCGGACTGTAAACTAATATTTATGAACAATATTAAATATAAATAAAATATTCACCTCGTCTACGATAGCTTGGCCTACGAGGGCGTATATTGTGTGTCCCAGTGTAGTCAACAACCAAGTGTATATCATTCTGTAATTGCTCGATGGATTTATTTTCTAAAACGAAGAATGATTAATGTGCGGCTAGTATAGTGCCTTTAACGATGTTCGATATCAACGTAATCATAAACGTTAGT
Source organism: Monochamus alternatus (assembly GCA_037114965.1). Lineage (NCBI taxonomy): Eukaryota > Metazoa > Arthropoda > Insecta > Coleoptera > Cerambycidae > Monochamus > Monochamus alternatus. The sequence goes on from CM073426.1 coordinate 116,404,678, forward strand.
GAAGCAAACTTACAGCTATGGTAACACTACCACCTCTCTAAAGTCGAAATAACAATTAAATAAAACCTAACAATAACATTTTTATTTAACTTGAACAGACGCTACGAATTTTAGCAAATCTGAAAACATGTTTCCAATCAACAAACAAAGATTACTGAATTCGCGATAAATATAAAAATTGGTAACTGGTAACCATTTCAAAACGAACAATCTTCTACACAAAACTATGTAAGTTTATATATATTATAACAATATTTACATCTATACAAGAGTACGTATTTTCAAAGATTTCTATACCTAAACATTTGTTGATTAGACCCTCAGAGCAATTACAAATAGAGGGAAACACATTTATTTGTACATTATTTGTACATTAGTATTGTAGTCAACCAACATCTAATCAGAGTTTATCAAAACAAACAATAGCCCACATAAAAAAATGTGGCGGACTCAAGAAATAATTGGACAACGAAGAGGGGGAAGTGAAATGAGTAATATTCATTTTAAAAACAACAGCGGTGGTGATAGAGGAAAATTTTAACAAGTTTTTCTGTGGCAGCATAAGGAACATTGCTGAACATATTGAATCTATTAATATGAACTATGACTTGCCTACTTTTAACTATAGTCATACACAATTTACACGTATATCATTTAATTAAGGACGTGATTTTTAAATTGAAAAGTCTACCGTGGATGTAGAACTTTCAGTAGCTCTCCTGAAGGGACCGTTTTCTGCGATTGGCTATCCATTGCTGCATATATTTAACACTTCTTTAGAAATAGGATGTGTACCGTCAGAATTAATAACTATTGTTGATATTCCTATGCCAAAAGTACAATCTCCTCACCAACCACTCGACTTTAGATCCATAAATTTGTTGCGTATAATAGACAAACTTATTGAAGTTATAGTGTGAACAGGTTCGCAACTATTTAGAGAAAAATTAGCTAATATATAGTGAACAATTTGGTTTCAGAAATAATCATTCATGTGAAACAGCTTTGCAAGTAATGGAGAAACTACATCAGTAAAGGTAAGATTGTTTTAAGTACTTTTGTTGACTTACAACGAGTTTTTGAAAAAATAGACAGACAAAGGTTAATTAATTAACTAAAATGCTGTGATGTTACTTCAATTCCATTATTGTGGATACACAATTATTTACAATACAAATTTCAGCAAGACTCAACAACAGATTATCAAGTAAAATAGAAAATTGCTATGGTGTGCTCTAGGGAAGTGTCTTAGGTCCTCTTCTTTTTTCTCTATGTAAACGAATTGATACATTGACATCTATATCAGGTGACGATATTGACAACTTCACTAGGGTACTAAATTGTGAGCTGGACACCCTCTATAAATGGTTTTGCACTAATAAATTTAGACAAAAAAAAAAAGATTTCTTCTATAGTATATCTACCGTTACTTCATATTGGTGTAAACTATTAATATAAAACACTTTTCCCGGTCCTCATTTCAATTATTGTATGTCATTGTTGATTTCTTGTAATAAGGAACTTTCAAGTACTCCAAAACAAATGTATGAGTTATTCTAGAATATGATATTTAGACTCCAATTGATGTTGTTAAGCTAGTTGGGTTGGCTTTCCATTAACCATGATATTTCTAAGCTAATGTTACTAAATTTTGTAGGGGTGAGAAGGCACAATATTTGCAGAACTGTATATTGAAATCAGATTTACATTCATAAAAAATTGATAGAAAATCTAAACTGTCAGTATTATAAATCGGCAATATTACATAAGTGATTATCTCACGAGGGTGTTAAACTGTTTAATGCTTTGCTCGATCAAATTAAAGAAGCGCCTAATGCACATCTATTTACTACACGCCTGAAACACATGTAGTTTTCCTGTTTTGATTTGTTATTTTCTAATATGAATTGTATTGGCGTCTATGTGCAGTATTTTATGTTGTTTGTAAGCTATTTATATTTTTATATATTTTTGTGTATTGTGATTGTAAAAAAACTAGCTTTTGCAAAATAAACTAAACTAAAAACTAGAATACTTACACTTAAACAAAATATTATTAAACTTGATTCTAACAGTACAACTGATAAAGCGAGTATAAAAGTTGGCGTGTATAATATTTCGTCGAGTTTCCTTTTAAATCTAAAAAAAAATATATTCAAGTAAGTGATTGACTGAGCATTGTTCCTAAAATTACACATTAAATATAGGACGTCACAAAATTAGTCTACCAGAAAATAACTATGGATTCTACGACCAAAAATAATTAAAAAAATGTATATACACATAGGTTGGTAAACGCCCCCTGAAACAAATATTTTCAAGCCATTATTTAAATCCTTTTTTCAGACCGTTACTGGTGGCAATTCAACTCGGTGTCGACCTGACGCCACATTGCCAAATTTAAATATTTTCCTATAGTACCTACCTACTTTATTGTAATATGTAATTAATGTAATAAATTATTTTTTTTAAGTTTGCAATTGACATATTAAGTTTTAAATATCAAAAATATTTAATAATGAAATTACAAGACTCCAACGGATCAAAATAAACCATTCACATTTTATTACATAAATAGTGAAAACGTTGTTTGTAATTAAATACAGACAGTAATAAAAACCCTCGTGCTGGCAACAATAAACAAACAATTCGCTGTAATCGGTACATCTAAAAAGTGGGCAGTTCAAATTGCCGTTTAATACGTTACCAGCGGAATAAGTCGAACATTGTTCGGATCCGTTTTCCTACGCAGGCGAGCCTGCTGTCAACTGCATCTGAAGCAGATGCATATGGCTCGACTTCTTCTTTCTTTATCCATCAGTTATTATTTTCGCGTGATAGAGGTTGATGAATGAATTTGCTATTTGCCTAAATAAAAAAGTTGGGTAAGGTGAAATAGTGAAAAACCGTGGTTGTCCTCTGATGAATAGAACTATGAAAATTTATAAATTTTAATGGACGTGGGCATCTGTGTTTTCCGTGTGCGTCTGTGTTATTCGGTACCTACTGATCATGAGTAATGGATATGATTCTGATTCATATTCATAATCATATGTGATTTCCATTATTTGAGAATATCAACGTACAATTTTAACTGTATTCAGCTTTCAAAAACATAACGGATAGGTGAAAAAGAATTGATAGGTATGGTTTTAGCCACAATAATTTATTGCATAAAATTTTGCGTACCTTTTGAACGTGCATTACGAGGGCATGTTGAATGAATTTTACCTTAAAATGCAAGAGTTCTTAAAGGTACCTTAAAAATATACAAAATGCATACATTTTATATTGCAAACAAGAAGTTTGCATTTGAAAAATTCAGCATGCAATCAAATCTTCCACTTCACTACCGAACATGCTGTTATTATATATATATATATATATATATATATATATATATATATATATATATATATATATATATATATATATATATATATATATTGTAATATTTTATTGGGTGTGTGTTATTTAATTTTTATTCAAATATTTTATTAAGTTTTTAATGTCAAATTTTAATATTAATTTTGTTGAGTGCCTTGATACTTTTTATGTATTATGTTTATGAGTGTATGATGTGTGTAATATGTAATTTGTTCAATACAAACCTTTTACTTAATTTTTTTTATCTCTTTATCTTACCTTATTTATATAATTTTTTTTATCTCCTCGCCATGCATTATGAGAATTCTTAATTCATCTGAACAGCAGACATCCAAAAATCAAGTTCACTATGGAACTGGAAAAGGACCAACAGCTACCTTTCCTCGATGTATGTATACAGAAAAAAGAAGATGGAGGTCTAAGCTATACGGTATATCGGAAACCAACACACACGAATAGGTACCTACATGCAGAATCTCACCACCACCCATCGCAGCTACAATCAGTGATCAAAACACTAATGACAAGGTCAGAACGACTCTCTGACGACGACCACAAAGAAGAGGAAATTAAAAACGTTAAATTAGCCTTACAACAAAATGGTTTCTCCAGTAACAACATCAAGAGGGCTTTAAGACCTAGGCGAAACAAAGAACAGAAGGAAGAAGATAAACCAATAGGCAAAGCTCTCCTGCCATATGTCAAGGGAACTACCGACAAAATAAGCAGGGTTTTAAAGAAATATAAAATAGAAACCGTATTCAACACGAACAGGAAGATTGGTAATATGCTACCATCAGCCAAAACAAACATTCCTCTAGAAGACCAAGGAGTATATGAAGTTCCTTGCGGAGACTGTGAGAAGACGTACATTGGACAAACTAACAGAAGAATTCAAACCCGGAAAGAAGAACATCGGAATGCTGTCCAGAAAATGAAAAAACTTCGTCATTAGCTCAACATGTAAAAGACATCGGCCACGAGATTGATTTCGATAATACCAAGGTAATAATAATTAGAGAAGCCATCGAAATTGAAAAACATCCTCAAAATCTCAATACACGTGACGATACCCAAAGATTACCAACAGCTTGGAAACATGTCCTGGAAACCAAGAAGATCAATAAACCAGTGATACGCAACGCTGAGAGTAGGCCAAGCAGAACACAAGAACCCACAGCACCATTAAACGCAAGACCCGTGACGGGCAGCCATGCGAAGAAAACCATATACCGAACGAAAGCACCAAGCACCAAGTGGACAAACATTTTCCAGTAAGCCGAACGTAGTAACGCGAAGCAGAAGTAAGAAGACCTGAAGATGGTAAATGAGATTTTACCGAAACGTTGTCAAACAAATGGTTCTTTTGAAGACCATGCAGATTCATCGCGGAAAGGAACCCGGAGAAATTTTACAACCATATATATATATATATATATATATATATATATATATATATATATATATATATACCACATACCGGAACGAAAGCACAGTATATAACTCACCAAGTGGACAAACATCTTCCAGTAAACCGAACGTAGTAACGCGAAGCAGAAGTAAGAAGACCTGAAGATGGTAAATGAGATTTTACCGAAACGTTGTCAAACAAATGGTTGTTTTGAAGACCATGCAGATTCATCGCGGAAAGGAACCCGGAGAAATTTTACAACCATATATATATTTATGTGTGTGTGTGGTCCAAAGGCAACGCTGCTGGACTTCTATATAGCTTCAATACTCAAACGTGTTATCAGAAAATTTGTAGCGTACCAGGAGCATCGTGTTACCGATTGTTGTGGGGTGATTTATTTATCTTTTGAAGGGCCCAGTAAAAATTTCTTTTTTGATTTTCTGTCTTTATTGACCCTTCCGAATACGTGGTCAAAATCAATGACTGAATCACCCTGTATAACTTTTTTCTCTTATCTTTGGTAGTAGAACTACAGTTAAATTTTGGCAGACTAAATTGTGGGATTTCCTGTATGTTAATTCCCAAACTGCAATACATTATTAAACTAAATTTATTTAGAAATTAATATCTGCCTACCTTATAATACCTTGGTGATGTCGAATACAAGATACTAACCGCCGTTTTATTTTCTTTTGGAAGTTTACGTCGTATATGGCCAGTTCCGAGATATTTTCATTTAAGTTTAATCTTTCAACCCTTTCAATCACCAAAGCAAGTTGATATTTTATGTGTAACATGCAATAGATAATGGCAAACATTGGGGTAGATGCAACATATATACCATGAATAATACATAAGTTGAAACAAGTTTGCAGAAATATTCCAAGAAAATTGTCACCAACATACGTCTCAATTAAATATATAGGAAAAAGAATTTTGCCTTCATCTCCTGTCCATGGAAAATACAGAATTCCAATTATTATGTTGGTTGCAATGAAAACAAATATGAATTTTATCACGAATTTGCTTTCCTTCCTAATGGCTCGGATAATATTATCGCTTCCAGTGGTAATTGGTTTACAGTTCTTTAGAAATAAATCTGTTACCTGGGAACTCATGTTAGAGTACTTGTGTAAGAGACAGTAGCCAACGAAACACTGTAACAAATTCAAATAATTATGCTTTGAATTAATGTACATAATGTTAGCGCAGTTTCACACAGAACGATATTATCAGTGTCGGTATCGGGATAGAGTGTTTTGAAACACACATACCGTCATCTGTAAAGGTGCGTATTGACTTGAGCATTTTAGGCCCAACGAACCGAACGAGCCGAGCGCGCACGTTCGAACCAAACAAACATTTGTGAGAAAAGTTCGTAGTGTTTGTACTGTTTGCTATGTTCCCGTATTCGCCAGTTTGTTTTTGATGTTCGTAGAGTACAAACCTCGGTATAAACTATGGACGCGGAAAATGTGATCGTGGCTACTGGTGCATTTTTAATTATACAAGCTATATATTATCTCGCAATGTGAGCGAGACGCCTGTTTTTACGACATGAAAATGCGACATTACTGAGAGATATGGACAGTATTCGTGTTAAGAATTTTACTCGAATGTCTGAAGAAAATTTGGAAAAATTAATATGCCTTGTGGGACATATAGATTGCTAAAAAAGGCACGCAATTTCGAAAAACTATATCTGTCCAAGATCGCTTAGCTTTTACTTTACGCTTCTTAGCTATAGGGGATTCATATAGCAGTCTACAATATTTCTTTAAAGTCTAAATAACTAATCGGTGTGATAACTGTAGAAACCTGCAACGCTCTGTTTCAAGAACTGAAGGATCAAATAAAGATAAGAAGAAGTTATTTTTTTTATGTTACATGTTTTATTATCAATCCTTAAACATTAAAACTTATTATCAATAATTAAACAAAACAAGCATATTTTTTTACCAATCGGTAAAACCTCTGGACTCTTCCTGATTTTCTGAAAAGGGAGTATTATCTTGGCTAGGTAGGACATTGGTCAGGAGGGTGTATGACTGTACATTACCTTGTGATGGGGCTTGAGAGTGAGATAAATGGGTAGCTGACGCTGGGTATGAGTTTATAGATGTTACGGTGGGATGAGATTTTGGTGAAGGGGTCTGACTGGTTGACAATGGGTATTGTGCAAAAGATGACGGTATGCTAGTTTGGGAGTTTGGTGAAGGACTAGGGACAGGTGTATGATGAGGCGACGACAAAAAACTTGGAGAACGAGCTGGCTGTAAAGAATATACACTAAACCTTGAATTTGATGATGTAGAACCTGTGCCGTCGTAGTGTCCCATGTCAGCAATAAATAGTATATTATTAATATGATATTCTACTATATTTCTTGATTTATTTGTGTAGGCTTCTTAATTTATAAGCCATGTGCAGCCCATATATACTACATCCATCGGATTTGAGAGTTTGTTTGCAACTGGACTTTTTAAAATCCCCAAAGCTTCATCTACCTTGAGATTATCTGTTGTTTGAGATGGCTTCTTCCGTTTACATAGTGGAGTGACCGATCATCCTTCTGCAGAAGTTTGAGGTGTTGACGTTGCTATTTTAACCGTCTGCGAAGCCATATTCGGAATTTGCGTCACTGTTTCGTCATTGCCTTGTAAAGTCTCAGCTTCTTCATTGTCTAATTCCTCAATTTCACTTTCTGGCTCATTATCTTCCTGATATGAGAGATAAAAAATAATTTGTGACGTTTAAAAAAACATGAAACTTAAAATCTTCATAAACGGTACGCAAAACATTTTTTTAGATGCCCACAACTTCACAGTGGCAGCGATTTTTACAATTATAAATCAAATTTTAGCATTGTCTTATTTGCACTCGTGGATGCTGACTACAATTTTATATTTGTTGATGTTGGTTGCCAAGGCAGGATTTCAGATGGTGGTGTCTTCAAAAATACAACACTTCATAACAAACTTGAAAACGACGCTTTGGGCCTACCTAATGATTCACTGTTACCTAAACTGAATAAAACAATGCCATATGTTTTTTTAGCCGACGAAGCTTTTGCTTTGACAAATCATATAATGAAGCCATTTTCTAGATTACATGCAAGGGGAACAATCGAAAGAACATTTCATTGTCAACTTAGTCGAGCAAGAAGGGTAGTAGAAAATGTTTTTGGAATTTTGTCGGCAGTGTTTAGAGTACTACACCATCTAGCAACAGCAGTAGGTAGGTAGTCTATAGGAGCTGCGTATCCGGCCACGTCGCAACTTATCAGATCTATGTTTTTTGTTCTTTCTTAACGACGAGATTTTTTCTGGCCCTTAAGAAAATAAATACATAGGTATGTCGAAATTAAGTGCTAACAAACGTCATACAAAAATATTGTTTCTCCGTTGCGGCATAGCTTAAAGAATCTGCTGTGGAAACATGTAATATAATGTAATGTTCCAGATATTTCCCAGAACTCATGCAGATTTTTAATACGGAAGCATTCCACATTATCATAAAATAAAATGACCACTAGGTAATCAAACTGAAATGTCAAGCCTTAATCATCAGTCTGTTCTGTCTTAGTATGGTCGTTCCTGCAGATTTAAGACATTTGCTAAAGTTTGGCCACTGGTGTACCTGCCTAGCCAGTGGATGCTATAAATTGTATTGTTTAAAACAGGGATGTCCATGAGGCCCGCTACGACATATTTTGTACATCGCAACGAAGTTACTGGAACATTGGAGATAGAGATGGGATATATTTCACTACCTGTGATTTTTTCACTGATATCTAAAAATCACGGATCACAGTTGTTATAAAGTTTGCTCCAAAGCTGTGACGTGATCACGGTTTAGCGCGTTGGAACCAAATAACCGGAACGTACTAGGAATTTGAAATGCTAAAACGTGAAACATGAATTCTCGGCGGGTAATGCAACATGTGATTCACATTCGCAATCACAACAATGATATCTATTCTATGATATTCGATAGCTGGCTGGATATGGATACTTAAATTACTGATTGTGATATTTTACTGTAATAAGGTTCGGTTTCGCTTAATAACGGTCTTCCGGCTGGTAAAATATAACCTCATTTTTGTTTGACTGATGTTTTTAATATTTAAATTTGAGTTTGTTAATTAATAAGGTGCATAAGTTAAAATTAATGATTTCCTAAACATTATCATTTATTATTTGATTGAAGGATTTCTTGAAATCCCCTTTTTTATTGCTTATCTTATTGAATTACAAAACTAATCTTTAAAGGTCATCTTGATCTATGATCTTTTCACTAACTAAAGAAGTACTGACTGAAAAATGCCTTTTCCTTTGATAACTATGTTGGATGGCATACAATGTATTTTTTCCTGCTAAGTATATGAATCCATACTGAAAATAATTATTTACTATAAGTACATAATATGCATTTACACCAGTGATTTGATATTTGATATATTATACTATAAAACTATAAACTGTGAATGTGAATTTGGTTCCTAAAACGTGATCACGTCACGTTTTAAATTTACTGATATTAAAAAATCAGTCACGAATCACGTTGATATCGAAAAATTACGATATCTTCCATCACTAATTGAAGATCTTGCTGAACCGTTCTCGAACATGCGAGTGCTCATGCGCGCGTATAAGAAAAGTGGCCTCGTTACTTACCTGGAACTTCATAAACATGGTTTTTCTGCTTTGTAAAAGCAAAAAGTCAAATTTAAACGTGAATTTTATTTAAACTTTTGTGTATAGGTTTTCTCAGATATTATTAGAAACTTATCTACGCAATGCTCTTTCAGTTCTTAGGAAAAGTTTCTTGATAAACATTCTAAAAATTAGGGAAAATAATCTTAACACGTTTAAATATGCAGGGAGCGGATTCGCCAAAACAGGACAGCCGTTCAGTATGTAATAAACATGGTTTAAGAAATGAAGATATTTGCACTTCACGCTTTAACTAAGATTCGAACGTATAGTTTGACAGTTGATCTACATTTACCGTTGCTATAGATACTAAGGACAATTATTTTCTCATGCTATTTAATAGAAACATTGCATTTCATTTTTACGCCGTAACTTTAAATTAGCTGTTACACAATTGAAATAAATAAATTGTTAGCAAATGTCTTCATTTCTCTGTAACGTGCCAACGTCTCGTCTGCGGTGTGACGAGGTGTCACTATGACGCCTGAGCTGCAGTGGCGGTAACCTCGGGCGCCAGTTTCTGCTTACAGTACAGAAACACCACTACTCAGGCGGCTACAGTGAAGACACGGTATGTCCAGACAATAAAGTAATATACATATATTACATACACCTAGTTTACAGAACTAATACGGAGTGGATATCAGCATAAGACGGAAGCAATCACTTCCTCTGTAAATCGGAGATATCGGACGGCGGGGAGCCCTCAGCACCTTCTGCATCTTCCACAGATTGCCGTCTCCGGGATTCAGCGATTCTAGGTGTTATTGCCACTGCTCTTGATAGAGTTCATCCAGGGCGGCCTTAACTCTCCTGTTGAGCTGGTTCGCGATTTGCCTATCACCTGGATGGTCTGTCCTCATGGCTCGTCACTTGGCCGTGCATCTCTCCCTAATCTGCTTCTCACGTCTCCTTTCCGTCCTCTCGGTGGCGCTGCTTTCCAGGGCGGTGCGGATACCCATCTCAAGGCTCAAGACTGCCTCCTCGAGGTGCGCTTCGTCTTGGATAACAGGGATTGATTGACAGAGTCGTTGCATTTCTGTAGTACTAGTCCAGATGCCGCAGGACCAGGTAAGTATATTACAGATCTCTAGGTGCAGCTTCCTGGTCGTCAGAGTCGAGCCCCAGAAGGCGGCAGCGGTGGCATCACAGTGCCATCGGTGCCAGATATTTGGTCAGAGCCAAAGTCGCTGCACCGCACTGGCAAAGTGTGTGAAAGAGTCCAAGCTGAGGGACGCACAGGCAGCCAGGATGCTCAGATACGTGGTGTATCGGAGGGACCGGCCGGCCAGACGAGGAGGAGGAGTCTCTCTGCTAGTTAAAAGAGGTATGGAACATCATATGTTGCAGGTTCCACAGTTGGTGAACATGGAAGCCGTGGCAGTCTCTGTGAGCACCCGCCATGGAGATATTGCCGTGGTGTCCTGTTACCAGCCAGCATCTCTCCCGCTCTTGGACGGCGCCCTGGGGGCGGTCATGGGGGTATGGCCGCATACGGTTGCCATCAGCGACTTTAACGCAAAATCGCCGAAGTGGAATAGCACGACCACCTCAACACGAGTCAGAGTGCTTCTGCAATTCTTGCGAAACCACGAGGACGTGCTTGCGTACGGACCCGATAAGCCAACCTTCCAGACAGGCGCCGCTAGGCCGGACGTGCTGGATATCGCTTTGCTCAAGGCAATACCGATGGAAGCCGAACTGACGACGCACCACGAGGGTTCCACGAACCACTCGCCCGTCCTGCTCGAGCTAGGGCGGAAGTGTCACGACGAGGCAACCGTAGTCAGGAGACAGACCGACTAGGAGCGGTTTCGTGCAGAAATGCAACGGATCTGTCAACCAGTCCCTGTCAGTCAGGACGAAACGGACCTCGAGGCCGCAGCCGTGAGCCTTGAGACAGACATCCGCACCGCCCTGGAAAGCAGTACCACCGAGAGGACGGAAAGGAGACGTGCGGACTGTGCAGGTGAGTTACCTCTTGATTTGCAGGAGCAGATTAGGGAGAGACGCTCGGCCAAGCGACAAGCTATGAGGACGGCCCATCCACGCGATAGGCAAGTCGTAAACCAACTCAATAGGATAGTCAAAGCCGCCCTAGACGAACTCCACCAAGAGCAGTGGCATAGACACCTGGAATCGCTTAATCCTGGAGACGTAGGTCTGTGGAAGATGCAGAAGGCGCTGAGGGCTCCTCGTCGTCCGATACCTCCGATTCAGGGAGAGAACGGAACGGGACAAGGCAGAAGCTTTTGCGAACAGCCTTGAACTGCGTGTAGAGAAAACTTTCTCGGCGACGAGGACGAAAATCACACGGACGAGGTGAAGCGCCGTGTGCGGCGTCTAAGAAGCCTACCCGATGCAGAACCCATTAGACCCGCTACTCCGGAGGAAGTGAAGGATATTCTGCGCTACCCTCGCAAAGCGCCGGGATACGAAGGTATTGGGAACAGGATTCTCAGGAAGCTCCCCCACCGGGGAGTAATGGCGCTGCTGAACATCTGCAACGCCATCCTGAGACTGCGCAGATTTCCTAAGAGATGGAAGAAGGCTGACGTCATACTCATCCCTAATCCAGGTAAGAACCTAACGTTCCCCTCTAGTTACAGGCCCATCAGTCTCCTGCCTATGATGAGCAAAGTAGCCGAGCGGGTGATCCTGGCCAGATTGCACGAGACCACGGAAGAACTGTGCATCCTCCCAGATAAGTAGTTCGCGTACCGCCGTGGCCACTCAACGGAGCAGCAAATTCTCAGGTTAGTAGAACTTGTTTCCCCAGGTTTCAACACCAGAGAATCAACCGGAGTAGTCTTTTTGGACGTCGCCAAGGCCTTTGACAGGGTCTGGCACGATGGGCTTATCGTAAAGATGCTCGACTTTGGCTACCCTGTCGGCCTAGTTAAGCTGGTGGCGTCCTTCCTAAGTGCCAGAGAGCTGCGTGCGAAGGTGGATGTGGCCCTGTCCACCTATCGACCCATGGAAGCCGGCGTCCTCCAAGGCGCCGTGCTGTCTCCGCACCTGTTCAATATCTTCACAGCGAACCTACTCAGGACAGAGGACACTTCCGTGTACCTCTATGCCGATGACACCGCCATCTTGGCCCGATCCCTAAATCCGAAAATGGCGACAAGCCGACTCCAAAGAGGGCTAGGCAGACTGAAGGACTGGTGTAACCGCTGGAAGGTGACAATCAACGCGGAGAAAAGCCAAGGTATGATGTTCTCTCATAGGTACAGAGCGCAGCCGCGAGGCCGCGTGACTTTCAACGACGAGGACATCCAGTGGACCGACGAAACCAGATATTTAGGGGTGACCCTTGATAGAAAGTGGTTCGCAAAGGCAAGTTCGTTAGGGCGAAACTCTATCCGTTACTCCATAGAGATAGCCGACTGAGCCTTGGCAACAAGGTAAGGTTAATCAAATCTGTCTTGCAGCCACAGTTGCCGTATGTCGGAGCAGCATGGAGATACGCAGCGAAGACGCATCTGAAAAGGGTGAAGGCCGTCAAGAATATCGCCCTGCATTGCGCGACGGGGGCCCCTTGGTTCGTCACCGGCATCTGGGATTCATGCCAGCCCTGGAAGCCATGAAAGCGTGAGAGGAGGCTTCCTTCGCATGTGCAGAAGTCCACAGCAATCAGCTGATCCAGGCGGCGGTGGACTACCGCCAGGTACAGACAGTCAAGGTTTCAATTCCTGGACGCGGAGTAAGTTGAGACGTTTATTCTGTTTCAGAACTGCCAGGATTAAGAATAGCACCACGAAGAGACTTACCTACCCTACCCGGGAGCCCGCTCAAGCGGGCTCATTTACCCTCTCCTTTCCGCGACGCTGGACGACAGGGCCTTACGGTTCTTTGTTTTAGCTTCTCCCTAGAGCCACAGTGCTAATCCTGACTTAACCCAAACCCCTACCTGATCGTAGGTGTTCGCGCCGCGACCAAAACATGACTACCCCCGGGGGGTAACGAGTCGGCGAAGAAATAGGAGAAGACAGAAAAGCGCCAGAAGATAAGCCCTTGCCGACGGGGCTTGTCAGGACAGGAGGAGGTTCCTCGAGCCGCCCGCATCGGCCGCAATTGCGGTCGAGGTCGACCGGAGAAGGGAACCGATCTCTACGAGGCGTCCAGGCCTACAGCGACGAAGTGGGTAAAGAGAGATAGTCCCTCTCGACTCCGCTCATCCGAGGTCATTTATCCAGTCAAGGATATTGGCGCGTTCTCGTCCTCATTTTGCGCGCTGCAGCCCTGGCATCCACATCTATAACACTCGGTCCACCTCGCGCAAGCTGGAGTTCGAGCGTCGGTCGGCTTTCAATGTCTTATACAGGGCGGTTGAAAAATCATTTCATTACATTTTAAACCATTTTTATTACATACTAAACGGCTGTCCTCTGTTTTGGCGACTGCGCTCCCTGGATACTTAAACGTGTTAAGATTAATTTTCCTAATTTTTAAAATGTTTATCAAGAAACTTTTCCTAAGAACTGAAAGAGCATTGCTTAGGTAAGTTTTTAATAATATCTTAATTAATCCATTAATTCCTAATAAAAAAAGTATAGAAATATTTGTCATAAAAAGATTTGTTTTTCTTCTACACTTCAATAATTGTTAAATTAAAAAATATTTACAAAATAATTATCACAAATATTGTAACACTTGGTAAATAGGAATGTTTGTTTCAATCGATTCAAAATCAGGTATTCTATCACCTTCTAAAATTATTGTAACGACTTGCAAGACACCCTGTACATATAGGGGTGTCTAAAAATGTTATCTATCATTACGGATTATAAGAATAAAAAACTGAAACAATTCATTTTTTCCAAAAAGTCTGAGACTGATATCAAACGCAGTATTGGTATCAAGTAGCACTGGTAATTGTCAAAACGAAAAAGCCTTTTAGTGATTTAGTGCTTTTAAGAATTGTACAGTCAAAATAGCAAAACAATTCAATGAAAAATTCGAAACAGTCTCAGTGTCGCATCAAACAGTTGCAAGACGTGTAGACCACATCAATCAATATGTATCCAAAAAATTGCACGGCACAATTGAAAAATGTAAATATTTTTCACTCTGCTCGGATGAAAGCACCAACCTATTTTTATTTTTGTTTGAAATATTCAACAGAACTTCAGTGTAGCAGAGGAGATGCTTGATCTTATTACGCTTCTTGAAATTATCAAAGGTACGCATATTTTTGAGACTGCAAATAAGGTGGTATCAGACTATGGGGTATTCGATAAATGTTTATTGTCACTGATTGAGCCAGGGCTACGATAGAAACTGAAATTGGATTTACAACTCTTAAAACAAAACAATACCAACTGTCTTGTGATACACTGTGGAAAATCCTTACAACAAATCATGAAAGCGGTTGTTAGAATATACTAATATTTATACAAAAATCGCCCAAATACATTAGAGAACTTAAAAAGCAGAATACGAGCAAAAATGCAAAACATTACACCTAATATGCTTGAAAATATTATAAAAAATTTAAATGTAAGTGGTCGCTGGTAAATGGACATCACTATAAACATTTAACTAAATTAATTTTGTCACTTAAATTAAATAAATTTAATTTAAATTTTTCTCAAGATTTTAGTTATCCGACCTACTGCAACCTACAACTGGCTGATTTCAGCTAATTAAATAATTACAATGCCACGGCATTCCGGGAAAATATGTTTTCAAATGTGGTCATTTTGTAAAAATAATTTATTTTTAAGAATTAAAAGGCCTTGAACAGACCTACAAAATACTTTGAACACTAAGGTATCTTAAAGGATAACGAGGATATAGGCCTAGGGAGTTTTAAGTGGAACACCCTGTATACTGTGTACTAGGTAATGGTTTCTGAATAAAATTATATATATATATATATACAGGGTGTTTCAGTTTGATATGTCACTAACACGTGAGCATATTTTGGGAATAAAAATAAGAATAAAAGTATGGTAAACTTTTGTTCTAACTTCCTTCGTTATGAAGATACAGGGGGTTGAATTTTTTCTATAAATTAAAATTTTCTTTCATAACTTTTAAACGGATTAAGATATTGTTATTAAATTTGAGGTACTGTGTAAGCCGAGGATATTGTATTTGCTGCCAAAATATGGCTATTTAAAATTAAGCAGTGGCGTAGATACAGTGTGTCTGTCACTTTGGGCAAAATAAATATGTGACGCCACTGGTTAAATTAAAAAAAGTTATCATTTCATAATTTCATTTCCAATAAAAATGGTCTCTTTCATTTTCTTCGTGTCTCTCATAGTTTAGTCACAAATTGGATATACATAGAAGTCTGTTTTTCGACGACTGTGTTATCATGCGACAATGCTTCTGAATTCAGTATGCCGTGAAAACAAAATCCAATTTATTATGTAGTTTTGAATGTGACAGTTAATGTTTATGATAAATAGCGTTTATGCAGTTTATGCTTTAATTGCTATAACAGTAATATTTTAAGTTTATAGTTAGCCAGATTTTAAGTTTCAATTATACGGATTACTGTGGGTGTTCACAAATGAAGAGTATGCAGATATGCATTTGATGTATGGTGCAGCCTGGGGTAATACTGTTGAAGCTAGACGATTATACGCAGAAAATTTTCGTGAGAGAAGAAGGGTATTTCAGGCAGTTAACGCGCGTTTAAGGGAAAGAGTAATTCGTATAGGGGCTATTGAGAGACCGCGACCCCAACTACCAAATTTTGAAGATCAGATTCTTCAAATGGTGAAAAGGGAACCAACGACAAGCACTAGAAAAATTAGATCTAAACTGGGCGTAAATCATACAACGGTCTGGCGCACAATTCGTAATTAACAGCTGTATCCATTTCACTTTCAAAAGGTGCAAGCGTTGACTCCAGCAGATTATCCACCTCGACAACAATTTTGTCGCTGGCTGCTGAACCGTTGTGCAGAAGAGCCTAATTTTGTAGCACACATATTATTTACTGATGAAATCAGTTTTTCAAGAGATGGCATAATGAACTCACACAACATGCATTACTGAGATGACAAGAACCCTAATTGGACTGTCGCTGGTACGCATCAACATCAGTTTTGGCTAAATATCTGGTGTGGTATTATTGGCGATATTTTTATCGGACCACATGTTTTGCCAAACCGTATAACCGGTCAAGCCTATAGGCATTTTTTAGAGGAAATCGTACCAGAACTATTGGAAGAGGTTCCACTTCCAACAAGAGTATTGCTCTGGTTTATGCAGGATGGGGCACCTGACCACTTTAGTTTAGCTGCCAGGAATTATTTACAGAACACCTATCCAAATAGGTGGATAGCTCGAGGGGGTCATGTAGCTTGGTCAGCCAGGTCGCCTGACCTGAACCCTCTTGACTCCTTTTTGTGGGGTCACTTAAAAAGTTTGGTATACGAAACAGAGGTTCAAAGTATTGAAGATCTACAGCTTCGCATACAAAATAGTTGTAGAGCAATTTTAAATACCACAGGGATTTTCGAACGAATTCGGAGATCGTTATTACGTCGAGCTGAAGCGTGCATCCTAGTTCAAGGACGGCACTTCCAACAATTATTGTAAATTTGTATTAGATAGGGGTTTAATGTTTAATAAATAAATTATATTGAAACAAGTTTTGATTTTATGTAATACGAAGTTTTCTTATAATAATTTTGATCATATGTATATAATTTTAATTAAATAAAAAGGACAAATAATGTGTTAAGTCGTACTACATACTGCTTCTTAAGATTATGGCAATAGGATACATAAATTATTACTGCGCCAGAAATTTTCAAAATTAAGCAAAATATCATATTACTTATTGTAGCTAATATGTTCAATAGCAGTTAATGAATAGCACAATTTTGCTCTACATAAACATTTCAATTTGTGGCCAAACTATCAGAAACACAAAAAAAATGAAAGAGGCCATTTTTATTGGAATGAATTGTAAAATTAGGAAATGATCACTTTTTTAAATTTAACCAGTGGCGTCACATATTTATTTTGTAAGTAACAGACTCACCCTATATCTACGCCACTACTTAATTTTAAAGAGCCATATTTTAGCAGCAAATGCAATATCCTCGGCTTACACAGTACCCTAAATTTTATAACAATATCTTAATCCGTTTAAAAGTTTTGAAAGAAAATTTTAATTTATAGACAAAATTCAACCCCCTGTATCATCATAACGAAGGAAGTTAGAACATAAGTTTACCAAACTTTTATTCTTATTTTTATTCCCAAAATATGCTCACGTGTTTGTGACATATCACGCCCTGTATATATACATATATTGGCTCATGTTCGAAGAAAACAGTTTTTTTTATTAAAATTAATTTGTTAAAGCAGTTAGTAAATTCTTATAAAAATCAATTATGCTTACATGAAGTGCTGCTATCTGTGTTGTAAGAAACTTAATGGCTTCAGTCCTCCTATAGATACAGTAACACACGTAACAAATAATTTCTATTAGTACACCATAGCAAATTATTGAACGTAGTATTCTTTGCAGTTTAGTCCGGCTAAACAATGTAGTTAAATTCATTAAAACCACAATGGTATCTCCTGCAACAGTTTTTTTTATCGTTAGTAGTTAGTATATATTACAAATGGATACAACTTACCCTCAAAAGTGACAATTGGTCCAAACAATTTGTAGTAGTAATTCTTCAGTAGTCGTAAAAACCTAACAAAATCAATCTTTATGCAAATAACGAACTTAAGGTACAGAGTGGAAGCAGGTTTTCTGTTTACTGCTAACCGAATACGTACTTATAAGCTATGTAATTTGTAATTGTATATTTAAATTGTTATAAAGCCAGAAGTTTAAAGCAGGCTAAAACAAGCACAGTTGAAGCTATTTCTTGCTTACTGGTATCCTGCGCCGATCCGCGCTTATATGCTTTGTAAATTATAACATACTTTTAAATAGACACGTACCGAGTGAAAGCAAGTTGAAGCAGGTCAGCACCGGAAACCTGCGACCCCGCTTTTATCAGAATTCAAAATTAATTTATTTGGCAAATATGGGCAAAAAACTAGTAATATCTTCAGTTTTTCAATGACCTATATAGGACAAAATCCACAGCAACCGATATATAGTAGACAAATATTGGCGAGAGATTAGTAATGAAATTAATGAAGAGGATAAATAAAATAATTAAAATATACAGGGTGTCCGAAATATGAGTGGCTTTATTTTGCTGTATGATAATATAATAAATGGTACCAAACTAAACATAGGTATTTGATTTAAAATTTTTTCTAACCAACGGTATATGAGAGCAAACAGGTTTTGAATGTGCGACAACGTCGCATGCCTACACGGTAAAACAGATTTGTTAATTCAAGACATATTTGTTTGTCAATTTTAGTTTGTTTAATTAAAAAACGCATATTTCTTTAAAATAATATTTGTATTGTTTCAAGAAATAGTAGGGTTAGAAACAATTTTATAATATATTTGAATTTTTGTTATATTTAAACACAGAACTATTCAGAGCAAATAAATTAGTTTCATAAATGAATGACACAGAATTTGATAATAAAAGAAATAATACAACTATGTTTTTAGTTCGTTTAGACCTATCAAGTTTATAATTCAAAAATAAATAAGTCGTTTCAAAAAATTATTTTTGTTGGATCTGAGATAACTTGAACAAAGTAAAATACTCAATACAACAAAATATTTTTTTGTTACTCCACTAGTGTGCCCGCAAGTCGCCAATCACAAAGCGATTAGCAATTACTGTGCTCTCTATTGACTGTCGATAATGTCTACAATTAACTAGTTAAACCAATGTGTCATCAATAATTATCTATAATTTCTTCTAGTATGGAATATAGTGTCATTTTGAGTTCTGTATCTTAGTTATAGATTGGAGAAGTATAATCTTGGTATCTATTACCCATGAAACAAAGATTTCTATGTCATGCCAATTACCTTTTAGTAATCCTGATGTGTTGCTTTTTATATATTTTTAGGTATTAATAATATTGTGTGAAACTAACTACTCAGTGGACAAAAGCCCCAACCTGCGTTGAATTACACCCACAATATCTACCCATATATTCCTTATTATTAGCTTTTGTAACATTTTTTTACTGTTTTAGAAAGGTATTTTAAGCTAATATAAATCAAATCTCCTACAATTCCTATCAATGAAGTCATATGTATGTTCTCTGATACCAAACATCTAGGTGTGCTTACATGGGTTAATTTTACATCAATATTTGTTATATGCAACCAAAATAGTACTATTAAATATGTTCAAATATTTATTTAATTCAACAAAACTATTTTTTATTTCAGCTTCATTACAGGCAAAAACTCAACAAAATATTTTGTTATATAAAACAAATAAATATGTTATCAATGGGTATATTTATTTCACTTAACTACAAATTTAGTTGTGGATATATGACACTTTTTTTTATTTGAGTTAAATATTATTTTGTTAAATTAAACAAGTTTTTCTCTGCATGCACCATGTCAAATGTTTGTACATAATAAATACAAATACATGTAATAAATATACTTAGTGTCAACGGTTTTCTTAGAGCTATTTTTACAACACAGAATCAAATGTGAAAAGTTATAAGTGTTCAAAATTAATGTCGTTGCTGTGAAAAGCATTTACTGTACAAACGTCTCGTAACCAGAAAGTTTTACTATAAATTAACTGGTCATGGTGTTCCATTTTTGTTTATGTACGCAAATATCAAACAAACACTACACACACCCATTAATACTGATAAACAAATCAAATTACGTTACAGGAGTTTTTACATAACCTTAGTTGTGAATTAATTTGTAATTTTTCGTAACAGAGTTTTGCATGTTATTGTAGTTGTATTTTCATTTTTGAAATGTATTTGTAGTACTATTAGTTTTAGACACTTTTTCATAAGGGTTTCTTGCTTCTTTTGGCGAGATATACAAGCCTCTTTAGTATCGGCACTTATATTTCCAACATCCTACTAATGCAGTAGTTTCTAAAATCATTTTTTATTAAGGTTGCTGAATATATGTGGCTGATTATATGTTGGTATAAATTTGTTCCAAAGTGAATTTTGAAAGTCATTTAATAATTTCATTATGCCAGGTATGCCTTTTTTCATTAGAAAATTTAGCTAGATTAGTTTATATATATATATATATGTATATATATATATATATATATATATATATATATATATATATATATGGTTGTAAAATTTCTCCGGGTTCCTTTCCGCGATGAATCTGCATGGTCTTCAAAAGAACCATTTGTTTGACAACGTTTCGGTAAAATCTCATTTACCATCTTCAGGTCTTCTTACTTCTGCTTCGCGTTACTACGTTCGGCTTACTTCAAGAACGTGAGCCACGGATCCAGAACATCTGCTAGTAAGTTTTGATGTAGTGTCCCTATTTATAAACATTCCAGTGGAACAAGCACTCGACATAATCCAGAGGAAATACCATGTAAGGGAGGATCTAATGGAATTGACGAAACATTGCCTAAAGAACACTTACTTTGTCTACAAAAACCAAAAGTATAGGCAAATAGAGGGGGCACCCATGGGATCGCCTTTGACACCAGTCATAGCCAATCTATTCATGGAGGAATTAGAAGAACATGCAATAGAAACAGCAGAATATAAACCATCTATGTGGCTGAAATATGTCGATGACACCTTTGTCATATGGACACATGGCGAGGAGAAATTACAAGAATTTTTAATTCATCTGAACAGCAGACATCCAAAAATCAAGTTCACTATGGAACTGGAAAAGGACCAACAGCACCTTTCCTCGATGTATGTATAAAGAAAAAAGAAGATATAAGTAAATAAATTACTTACCTCAAAGTATTAACAAGTCTTCCTTTTTTTCTCTTCCCGCTTTTAACATTTTAACAGCTTCTACTGTGTGCGGTCTCCGCGCGAGAAAGCAGCGCTGATAAGCGCGAGTTACCGGTAAATGGAACACCTGCTTCCACTATGCCTGTACCCTTACTTAGATGTTTTTTAATTTGACTTACATGGCTGCGTATATCTTTCTTAGACGACCTCAGATGCTTATTTAGTGCTTTCTGTTTAATTTAGTAATCACCTACTATTCATAACAATCATGGAATAAACTAATTAGATTAATTAAAATTCAGTTTCAATTGTTATTTTAATATGGGAATTCAACCAAATGGTAAAATCTAATTTACACCGTTTTAAAACAATAATTTTTCCGATGAAAATTAATTCTATTTAATAAATTCTAACATCAAAGACTTCTGAAACTTCTTTATTCCCTCTTTGTTACAATTCTACATTAAAAATTTCATGTATATGTTTATTACGTCTAATTTCTTTATAATTTTAAGTAGATGATTTTAAAGACAAAGACGAGCAAAAAATATTTAAATAATAACAATAATAATATTATAGTAGTAATGGTATATGATAATAGAAATAGCAATATCAATAAGAATAGTAATAGTAACAGTAACAGGAACAGTAACAAGAACAATAATAGTAATGGCACAGAATATATAGTTACGCATTATATGGTCTGTGGTAATGGTAATAATAGTAGTAAAAATGCGAATAGTAACAGTATAATAAGAAATTAAACACTTCTGCAAGAGACAGGGCGACATATTATTTAGCAAGATCCAAATCATAGCATTTTTCATAACTAAATAGTTTGTTACAAGTACCTAAGGGCGAAATTCATAGCAAGCACTTCACGTGTCACTGTTCATTTAACGTATACGTAAGTAAGATGCTCTTCAATATTTTGTTTCATAATGGAAGAAAACTTACTAAGTGTAGTAAGAAACTATATTAGTAAGTTCTCACACAAAATACAATTTTTCTTCGGGCCAACCGTAGCAGATTTTAAGCAAATGTTACAAAGAACATTTTTTTGTTAAAGTTTCCAAAACAACACATTCAGACGTCTTATTATGTATGAGGAATGTGATCAGAGCAAATAATTCTAGAAAATTTGTTTCGGAATTTATTACCATAGTAAACAGATTGTTTAATGTAAGCACAACTACAGAGGGAATCAGAAAAAGATTCATTTTAGGGGCTCAAATGAGTCCATAAAATAGTTTTAGGGAGCGTATACAAAAAAATTAGTTTAAATACTTTTTGTATATCGCGACTGCGATTCATTTCCAGTTGTAATACAATAATTATTTACATTACAAGTTTACTTATAGGTGCAAGGCCCGCCTATAGGGAACGTGAGCTGGGTTTAGACCGTCGTGAGACAGGTTAGTTTTACCCTACTGATGACTCGTCGTTGCGATAATAATCCTGCTCAGTACGAGAGGAACCGCAGGTTCGGACATTTGGTTCACGCACTCGCTCGAGCGGGCGGTGGTGCGAAGCTACCATCCGTGGAATTATGCCTGAACGCCTCTAAAGCCGTATCCTTTCTAGTCAAAGGTGGCAACGATATCTCTTGGAGTTCCGAGAGTCCAAAGGCTCAAAATAATGTGACTTTACTAGGCGATCGCGGCTCGCCGCGGTCGTCGCACTAGCCCTGTTTGCCGTCGAGATCGTCGGTCGGCGGTGGGATCGATCCTTGCCATGTCCGACCAGATCTCTTGACGGACGATCATGGGTCTTACAAATGTTTCGATGTTGGAACTCGGAATTGTCTGTAGACAACACCTGGCAAGGTAGAGCAGTTTAGTTATTTACATTACAAGTTTACTTATAGGTGCAAGGATATTTGAATACCTCTGAGCACCTGAAAGGGCTTTTGCAGCGTGGAATGTATTAAACTGTCCATTCTTCCCTCGAATTTATATGAAACATAAAATTTAAAGATGCTGAAAATCCTCTGTCTCTCCCTAATAATAGTAATAGTGTCCTGTTAACATTACTTTGGTAACATTCATGTAGACAAACAACTTTATTGTCACTCTTGATTATACAAGAAATATTCTTCAGACCAATTTCACAACTGTCAACGCTTTACTTTGACGTTTGTCACTCGCGTTTGGCTGTTCAATATAAATTGACGCCAGCGGCGAAAAATGATCCGCTTATATAGGTTTTTAAGGTTCTAGAAGTTTTCGGCGGTCTTGAGAATCAGATAGAATGTGGCCGAGAATGTCAAGAAAACGTCAAAATAAAGGCATCACAAAAATTATCAATTCTTATATAAACAGAAACGTAATTTACAAACTAATGAGCTTCAATTATAAATTATAACTTAAACAAGAACACAATGAACAAACCAAAAATATAGGTGAGCCTCCGTAACAGTATAAACGTCTTTTAAGTTTAATATTTGGCTAGAATTTAGTTAAAAATGAATTCCATTGAAGAAGCAGCAATTATTGCGTGCAGAATTGCAATATTGTTACCGGACAAATCTAAAGACCGTCTCAATCCTTTGAAAATTTCATCAAATGGTGTACAACGAAAGATGTGTCCACAATAACCGAAGATGTATTATTAGTATTTCTCTTAGAAAAATCAAAGACATTGTCTCCTGCTACATTATGGTCAGAATACTAAATATTCAAATTGACTATTTCATTAAATAAGAATCAGAATATTTAGAAATTTGGCCACTTGAAGGCATTCATAAAAAGAAAAACTAACGGATATCAACCTCGAAAATTTTAGGTATTTACAAAGGAAACTATCAAAGTTTTTGTTAGAAGCTCATGATGAAATATATTTAATGACTGCGATTTTTGGAGTAGAGCTGGGGCATGCCGAATCGACAAGCTATATAATCTAACATACGGATTCATCAACAAGGCGTAACGTTAGTCCGACTAGCGGAGTTTACGCCTCTGTTGCGCCAATTTAAATAAAAGGCATACTCCTATTCACTACTATGTATAATACTTACTTTGTAATATGTTAACTAATCCGTAGCACTGAAAAGTACTGTTTTTAAATATAAATACTAAATATACAATGGGAAACGCAAGGAACTAGAGGCCGAAGTTACGCTATTTTTAGACAGGTACAATACTGGGTCTAACTTTTGCCTCAAATATGGACGTAAATAAACAGCCTAGCTAGCAGCGAATGTTTCGTGAATGGGCGCAAAGCTGGTTAGTCAGACTAACGCGCTTTACACGGGCGCAAGGCTGGTTAGTCCGACTAACGCTATGCCCATTTCATGAATCCGGCTGTAAAAGTTTAGTACATGGAGTATAGTAGTGCAGATTCTTACTACACAGAATATTGTGTAAAGATTTGTAGTAACAGACGATTGGGTAACATTAACCGTTATATGCAACTCCGACCTAAAAAAGGCTCAAGATGAACACTTCTTTTATTGGTATGAGCATGTTGTACTTTCGCTTCCCTCTCTAAAATCAAAAATTATACTTTCGTAGGGAGGAAAATGAAAAAATGATTTTAATTAGTTTTATATGAAAATAAATATATAAAACTGAATTATTAAATAATCAATGTAGATTTTTTAAATATAAAGTTATGGTATTTATTTAATATATTTTATTTAATAAATTCAGTGTATATCATTGACAAGCAGGCGGTGTAAGCAAACAAAATTAATAAAAATATAGTTTTAACAAACCTATTAATATAGGAGAAGCAAGTAACATACAATACCTAATGTTTTTACATTAACATGTTTTTCCTTTACTTTTTTCCTTTAGAATTACTAAAGTTACATATTTTTCCATGTATATTTATGATAAACGTATTTCCCCAGTGCAAATTTGTAAATGGTTAAATATAATTTGATTTTTTTTTATTGGGAGGCTTTTCATAATTGATACATATACATTTAAGTCATAAACATTTTTTGTTGTTATTATTTATTTTTTATTAGATATGGATTCTTATGTTGTAAATTTTGAGGTGGAAAATATAGAAACAAAAAAGCTGATAATATCTATCAATGTGAGCAGATGTTGGATGTTGAAAATTCCAGTAATTTTAATATCTGTCATAATAATATAAGTAGTCTTTGTAAAAATGTAGATGAATTAAAAATATATTTGAGTCAATTCTCATTTAACTTTGACATAATTGTTTTGATGGAAACGTGGCATTTATATGATTTAACACTTTTAAGTATTCCAAATTATGATTTAATATACAGTGAGGGTAGGTTTAACCAAAATGATGGTGTAGTGTTATACAGGGTGTTCCAGAATGATGGCCAAATATTTTACTAGTGTATTCCACAAGCGATTTTAGGGGGGATCTTCATATGAAATTTTTCAAGTTGGGTCCTTTCTGTTGAGATATTCGAGTCTCAAAATGGCGGAAAAAATTGTTTTTTTATTTTTCCTTAAAAACGGTTAGACTTAGAAATTTCAATTTTGGTACACAATATCAATCAAAAGCTATTTTGTGGTGGTATGTACTCCTTGGCTCATGTTTCTGGAAGGCGGGAATAAACAACCCCTAGATTTGTTTCTTTCTGAACTTTTTCCTGCAATATCCGATTTCAACAAAACTTTTTTCTTTAATACTATACCTAATTTGACTACTTTTTTCCCTCTTGTAATTATTTCATACAACCAAAAGTTTGCGCGGAACCAAATAAAAATAATTTTCCTTACTCTAAACATCTTTTTGTCACCGGTTACTGATAACCGCAGTAAGCGGTTGCTATGTTGATGTTTTTCTGTTGTTTTGTCAAAAAAATCGCTATTAGGTCTATAATTGACAGTTTTTGCAAATATTTCTAAACAAAGGTATTCCTATAACTGTTGCCAATTCTGCCGTATACATATTCCATCAATTTATTCGCTAATATTTGTACGGAAGAGTCAGTTGTTTCATAAGACAACAGAAAAACATCATTATAGCAACCCCCTACTGCAGTTATCAGTAACCGGTGACGAAAAGATGTTTAGAGTAAGGAAAATTATTTTTATTTGGTTCCGCGCAAATTGTTGGTTGTATGAAAAAATTGCAAGAGGGAAAAAAGTAGTAAAATTAGGTGAAGTATTTAAAAAAAAAGTTTTGTTGAAATCGGCCATTGAAGGAAAAAGTTCTGAATAAAATAAATCTAGGGGTTGCTTATTCCCGCCCTCCAGGAACATAAACTAAGGAATAGACACCACCACAAAATAGCTTTTAACTAGCTGATAATGTGTACCAAAATTGAAATATCTAAGTGCAACCGTTTTTAAGGAAAAATAAAAAAAACTATTTTTTCCGCCATTTTGAGACTCGAATATCTCAACAGGGAGGACCCAAATTGAAAAATTTTATATGAAGATCTCCCCCCTGAAATGGCTTGTGGAACACACTGGTAAAATATTTGACCATCATTCTGGAACACCCTGTATATAAAAAGTTCATTTGATTATACTTCTGAAATTATAGACCCAGATGGTATAAAATTAATAAATGTAAAATTTTGCATACACAACAAATCATATATTATCAGAATTGTTTATAGACCATCATCATGCCCTCTGGCTTTCACTAAGAACTTGTATAATTTTTTTGAAATAACTAATCGCACTTGCGATATAGAAATTTTTATTGGCGATATCAGTGCAGATAAACAAATTTTAAACTGTCAAACTTGACAAACGTTTAATATTTTACTACTATTTTGAAAACGAAACAGAGAGTTTTTCGAAACGTTAATATTACGGCAGTGTACGGAGATTTTTTGGTTAGGCAAACTTAATTTTTAAAAAATAACTCTTGATTGTTCCGTTTGGCGCAAGGGCTTATTTAATTAATTTTTATTATTTTTCAGAAGTGTGGCAAAAAACCCAATAAAACTAAAGAAAAACTAAAATTATGCCACAAATAAATAGCTTCAGACAATATCTATTCCAGTTAACTAAACTACTCAAATGCATTAGGACTGATAATGTATCTCCTGCTACTATTATAATTACTAAAATTGTACAAAAAGAATTAAACAGCACTTACCCTCAAAAGTTATTGATGATCCAAATCATTTTAAAGAGATGGTTTTCAGTGACAAAATCCTGCAAAGTGAATATATAACAAATAAAAAACTTCTATTCAAATTTAACTTACATGATTTTCGAGCGTGACAGTGTAGGTATCTCTTCTTGATGTTTGTCTAAATTTAAGTTGTTTATTTAATACTCTATTTCATAGTGAAATTACGATTGAAATAGAGGCCTCACAAAAAAGTTAGGCTAATAATAATTTAATAAATGGAAATTTAATTAATACTTTACGAATGCTATCAATACGGAAATAATTTGTCTGTGCCTTTTTTAGAATTAAAAAATAACTTCTCATATGTATTTCTTCAATGTGGATCTGAACAATTATTTCTATGTTTTAAATAATTGATTAATCAATTAGTGAATACTAATGAAATATAATTTGTTATGTATAATTTATTTAAACTAAACCTATCCTAACCAATCATAATCTATATCTTACATGTCAGTTATGTTTAAAAGACCATGCACATTATGCCTAAACGGACCTGCAAAGCCTGCTCATGAAGATTTCCATGCTATCTAGGCAGTAGTTTGGTATTCGGGCAACTTAGATGGAATACAGCCAAAACCTTAAAAATATTTGATTTCGGAAAGTGACGTCAATTATCCTGAATTGCATACTAGATCAGCATCAGCATATAGCGTCACCTGCAACGACCATCATTGCAAGTCGTGTCGCTTTCTTGCAATTTCTATGCCAGATCGTACTAGTCCGACGTAAATTCTGTTCCCATAAAAGGCAGGGATTGATTTCAAACTGTTAAAAATATTTGATCAGTTAAATTGTGAATGTGCCGCTGAATTGTCGAATACCTATTTATTTACTTATCTTCAAGAAACTGCAAGTCATTTGTTAGAAAATACTGCTCTGCGAAATCTTTATGTTTTGGTGCTGCAGGTTTCAAAATAAGCTGAACAAGGCCCCTATGATGTCTGATTGAAACAATTTCTACACGCTTTTAACCACTCACCACAAGTAGTATTCACCTCGTACAAAAATTGTTTTGATTCCTTTTAGAAGTTTTGAGATTATCTCCAAAAATTAATATATTTTATTGTAATTTAACACAGAAAACGTGCTAGGTAGAATATTTTTTATAAGACAGTTATATTTTGACCATATCTACATCCCTGTAAGTATTTGTACAATTACCCTAAGACACTCTGTATATACCAAATATGTATATTAATTTCTTGCATCTAGTAATCATAATTTAAACACCAAACTACCTCTACAAGAAAAATTTAAAGGTAACTTAATTGCTACCCTTGTTAAAAATTGTTTTAAAAATAGCGTACAAAAAATTGCCTCAAATTATCTTGTATATGGTTAAAATTAATGTTAGTCTTAATATAATAGTAACAAAATTCTTACTTCAGAGATATTATTTGGAGAAAAATAAGAAACATCATGCTTTATTTCTATATCGACCTCAGAAGAAGACTACGTAATATATTTCGTATATTATATTTAATACTTAGCTATAAAGCCTGTCCCAATTATGTTTATTATCTCATTTCAGAATTTTTTTTAGTATCCATTAAATCGACACCTTCTATGTCTCCTGAGGTTATAAAAAATGTCTATTAATTTTTATTTTTGTATCCCTAACGCGAACTTTGGAAGCAACTTCCTTCATTTATAACATCTTCTTTTAACATGTTCATCAATCTCTCTCCACTCTTCTACAGGCATCTATTTAATAACTCAACTTGACTGAATCCTCGTGGTGGATAAAATCCATCTTGATGGAATCATAGAAAATTATGAAATTGACGTTGAACCAATTCCAAACTTTGACGATGAATTTCATAAATAGGATACCATATAATGGAACCGTATTCAAGTTTCTACCTAACGAGAGCGCAAAATAGAGACATACATGTTTGAATATTGGAGAAGTCCCTGCTATTTCGATACAGAAAATCATATGTTTTAAAGGCACTGGTTACTATATTGTTACTGTGCTCAGTAACAGTAAATTTACCATCGAAAGTTATTCCCAAATCCTTATAGCGCTCGACTCGACTGATGGCATTATCACTAATGACTAATAAAACTGGTTTTTCGTGTATAAGTCATACAATTAAATTTTGAAATATTGAGATTGAGACGATTATGCATTGCTGCAGATGATGGCAGTCCAAGCGGGAATTTATCTCAGTAAACAACTTGAAGTATTCAGTAAAGAGCAAACGCTTACAAGAAACCATATCTGGAAGGTCATTAATGAAGAATAAAAACAACAAAAACAATAGAGGACCCAAGTTAGGACCCATAATGAAGTAGGTTTACCATCCTTACTTAGTTTGTTGAAATATGCTGATAGAACTTTTTCACCAGTTATGTCCTTAATTTTATTTGCATGGCACCTGATGAGGCCCACCTCTTTTGTTATTCATTTAGTAAAATTATTTAGATTTAGTTTATTTATGTACAACCGGCAACAGCGCCAAGAACTAGTACCAAGTTGTAGTTGAGGCCTTTCAAGGGCCAGTCCCAGTCCAGTACCATTCCTAGCACTGTTGCAGTAGGATGTGCTCTTTGTATAAAAATAATCATTCTTTTCCTTTATAAAGTCTACTGTACATACATTCTTCAGTTTGTTAATAAAGTTATAAAATAAAACAGAGTCGTGAAATTTCTATCAAATTTTACTAGACAGAATTCATCCTCTACAGTACCATTTCTCATATCTCTCAAATACTAAGGTATCTGTGGGTCAAAGAATAAAATTGCTTCAAATGCACTTTCATCGATATTTGCAGGCAGATCTTTATCGGAAAAACTCATTTTATAGAATTTATTTTGATTTTTTTTTTTGGTAATAACTAATTGTAAGTTAGTAGCAATAGCTGGTTGTCGATATCTCTTCGCAAACGATAATGTCGGTCGGTTCATCGACTAGCCAACTATGCCGTGGGATGTTACATTCTGAGTCTAACTCAACAGTGACAGACAACTTATGACTTTTGTCAGTGTTACATTGGATATACAAATATTCACCGATTTTATTAGTGGTTCGTTTACAATATGAGGGAATTATTTTGTGGAGGTCTAATTAGTATGCTTACTTAAATTGTAACTAGTAGGTACTGATTCCAAAGTAAAAAGTGTGTGGATTAAGTTTTATTGAAGCTCTCAACTGCGTGCTTGTTTTTATAAAATGCGTGCGTAAATATATATCGCACTAGTGTCATAAACAACGTCATTATGATATTGAAAAGAGCGTCATATTACTGTCATGATGTAATGAATGTAGATAAAATGTTTAAATGCATTCAAATTGTTGTTATGTGTATATTTCCATAAAGTCAATAGGGGTAGATTATAAAGGTGCGGTTTTAATAGGGAATAAAATAGTGAATGGATTTTCAATTATCATTAAAATGTGTTTCGTCTTCATTATTTAGAATATATGTATGTATTTGTTCAATGTGAATTAAAACAGATTTTAAGAAAATGATGTGATTAAACCTATTAAATGAATTAATACCTATAAAATGATGTAGAAAACGATATGTAGTACAAGTGAATAATTTTTAAGTTGCGAGTGAGTTTTTGGTGCAATTTACTTTTGTATATTAGTACTTGGGTACGATTTTTCTGTTAGTTCCTAGGATTCTTAGTCGACATGCTCTTGTAGAAAGTTATGAGAGAGTAGAGTACTTTGTAGGACTGAAACAAAAGCATGCAGATATTAATATTTTCATTATGTGTACCAATAAAGAAGCAGTTGTTGCATAAATTCATAGCGTTTTATTGAATTTAAATTTAATTTCTTTTTAAAATAAACAAGATATATGAACTAATCATGTATATATTCTTCTCCACTATTTACGATTACTTGAAGAAATCTGGTGGTTTAGTAGGTCATTCTTCAAAGTTTGTTCTGTTAGGGCTAAGCCATTCTTTTCTCTTTACAACTATGACATAACGCACCAGAACAATCATAATAAAAAATGGTTAATATTGACGTGTTAAATGATGATGAATCAGCGAAATGACACAAATGTGCTCTTTTTTGATTTCGCTTAAATCAAGCGGTGTCCTTACACCCATTTTTTTACTTTGCCCATACAATACAAATCTTGTAGTTGCATCTACTCTTTACAATTCATTATAGTGATCTAGTCCGGGATCGATTCATGTGATCATCATGAACAAAAGCATTCAAACATTCTTCAACGTCAAGATGATCTTTCTGACCGCAGAATGTCAAAATGACCCTCTTTGAAATGAGGGAACCAGTTCGATGTCATACTATTCCCAATAATGTTCTCTCCGTAAGGCTGAATTCCTTAACTCGTCTATTGAACTCAAAATACATGATAAGCCTTAAATAAGTACAAATATAGTTCGTCATATAAATGAGTTTAATGAAAATAGTTTTTAAATATTTCAAATATTTATGGAGATACTAATTTAAAAAAAAAATACCTACATTTTCAGAACCGCTGACGAGATAGACCGCTGACGTAACCTAATAAAATAAACCATAGGATTTACTGAAGGCGAGGTTGTCATATCGTTTGATACTATCAATTAAAGTTGATTCCAGAAATTATCAACAAATGTGCATAAAAGCTCACCTGCTTACTGAAAAACTAATTAGTTAATACCAATGTACACTGTTAGAAAGATTATCACAAATTATCACCTTAAATTATTTTATGAAGAGTAACAAAAAAACTGATGAAAATTAGTTAATTTTCCCCGCATAACCTCAAACAACGTGTCAGTAACCATGTCGTACTTCGTAATTTCGTAGTGGATGAAACAGATTTTAAAAATAAACGCAAAACATGGAACAACAAAATAACTAGCTTGTTGTATGCGTTCGATATCAAGAGAAGCCAAAGTAAAATATTTAAAAGCAGAGTCAATCGCATGCAAAAAAGAAACAGGTGTTGTAGGTACAGGTAACAGGTAGGTGTCACGAGCGGTAGGCGAATTGTCCCGTATCAGCCACCTCTTCTAGAAATGATAGAGGTTATGTTACATGTTGATACAGATACCGGTGCATTAGTTACTAGTATGGTCTAGAGCAAAGGAATAAGCTGTGGCAAAGGCAAGTGGAAACAAAACATGTAATATTTGCATATAGGGATTTGACAATTAGTGTAACACTGGCAACGCTATGGAATTCTCATCCACCATGACTCTTAAAAATATTAGTATCGTAGTCGGATCAGCGGTCCTCAAGAAGTTTTTGATTTTTTTTTTTTTTTTGTAAAAATCTATTATTATGTGTTCTACACAGAACTGCATTACTGGTTAAAATTTTTGAACAAGATTTGGAAAATGGTATTCAAAAATAAGTCATTAATCGTTAATATCAATGGCATTATAAAGACTGATTTCTAGTTGTTGATTAATTTTCTTCTGTATATAATATATATAAGATCTGTACAATTACAAGTTCGAAGAAAACTTTGAAATTCCGTGTTTAACTGATTTTTAAGACACTTTTACCATGGAAACCAAAAACGCTACGAATTTATGCATTTTTTTATTGCATCAATATTGTGTGAAACTAGTCTGTGGACTAAAGCCCTGACCAGTGTTGAATTACACCCACAATGTCGATTCATATATCCTTTATTATTAGCTTTTGTAGATTTTTTTCTATATTGTAAATATATTTAAGTTAATATAAATCAATTTTTCTACAATTCCTATTAATAAAGTCATATATCCAAGTATGCTAATGAATAATTCCGTAGACAAAGTCGTATTCAATCATTGTAAAATTTAATTTCAATTTATTTGAATGATAATTTTTATAGTTAGATATTTTACTCAACTGAAAGGAGACCACCTGAGAAAGTCATTTTAGAAATGCAGATAGGTCAGATCTCATCTGTTGTGGCTGAATTTTCGAGACAATGTCAAAGGTATTGAATACAGATGTGTGTGTCTATGGAATTGTTCATAAGCATACTTAGATATTTGGTATCAGAGAACGTGCATGTGACTATTGATAGAAATTGTAGGAAAATTCATTGATATTAGTTTAAATACCTTTACAACACTGTAAAAAAATTAATGCATGATTCGGATATTATGAAATGTGTTGTTTAATATTTATGTTCCCTTTTTAAAGTTACCTTAAGTATGAGCTCTTTGCTAACTACAATGAGTCCTGAAGATGTAATTGTCATCGGATTCTGGGTATTCATTAGAAAAACTGTAAGTAAGCGGCAGTTGTTTTTATTCCAGTTATACCAGTTACTGCATTTAAGGATTATATAGAGCTTGTCGGACTGTAAACTAATATTTATGAACAATATTAAATATAAATAAAATATTCACCTCGTCTACGATAGCTTGGCCTACGAGGGCGTATATTGTGTGTCCCAGAGTAGTCAACAACCAAGTGTATATCATTCTGTAATTGCTCGATGGATTTATTTTCTAAAACGAAAAATTATTAATGTGTGGCTAGTATAGTGCCTTCAACGATGTTCGATATCAACGTGATCATGAACGTTATTGAAGCAAACTTACAGCTATGGTAACACTACCACCTCTTTAAAGTCGAAATAACAATTATATAAAACGTAACAATAACATTTTTATTTAACTTGAACAAACGCTACGAATTTTAGCAAATCTGATAACATTTTTCCAATCAACAAACAAAGATTACTCTGAATTCGCAGATAAATATAAAAATTCTGGTAACCACTTATAATTATCCACACACACATTATTTTCCTATTCTAATCCCACATTTTATCAATTATTTTCTCATACCTTCTTATAAACAAAAGCGAACAATCTTCTACGCATAACTATGTAAGTTTATATATATTATATCAATATTTACATGTATACAAAAGTACGTATTTTCAGAGATTTCTATACGTAAACATTTGTTAAGTAGACCCTCAGAGCAATAATACAAATAGAGGGAAACACATTTATTTGTACATTATCGTATTGTAGTCAACTAACATCTAATCAGAGTTTATCAAAACAAACAATAGCCCACATAAAAAATGTGAGGAACTCAAGAAATAATTGGACAACGAAGAGGGGGAAGTGAAATGAGTAATATTCATTTAAAAAACAGCCGCGGTGGGATAGAGAAAAATTTTAACAAGTTTTTCTGTGGCAGCATAAAGAACATTGCTGAACATATTGAATCTATTAATATGGATTATGACTTGCCTTACTTCTAACTATAGTTATACTCAATTTACACGTATATCATTTAATTAAGGACGTGGTTTTTAAATTGAAAAGTCTACCGTCGATGTAGAACTTTCAGTAGCTCTCCTGAAGGGAGCGTTTTCTGTGATTGGCTATCCATTGCTGCATATATTTAACACTTCTTTAGAAATAGGATGTGTACCGTCAGAATTAATAACTATTTTTGATATTCCTATACCAAAAGTACAATCTCCTCACCAACCACTCGACTGTAGATCCATACATTTGTTGCATATAATAGACAAACTTATTGAAGTTATAGTGTGAACAGGTTCGCAACTATTTAGAGAAAAATTAGCTAATATATAGTGAACAATTTGGTTTCAGAAATAATCATTCATGTGAAACAGATTTGCAAGTAATATGTGCCAATTGGAGAAACTACATCAGTGAAGGTAAGATTGTTTTAAGTACTTTTGTTGACTTACAACGAGCCTTTGAAAAAATAGACAGACAAAGGTTAATTAATTAACTAAAATGTTGTGATGTTACTTCAGTTCCATTATTGTGGATACACAATTATTTACAATACAAATTTCAGCAAGACTCAACAACAGATTATCAAGTAAGATAGAAAATTGCTATGGTGTGCTCCAGGGAAGTGTCGTAGGTCCTCTTCTTTTTTCTCTATGTAAACGAATATAGTTTTAAAAAACTTATTCACTTATCTTTTTGCGGATGATGCATTGACATCTATATCAGGTGACGATATTGATAACTTCACTAGGGTCACAGATTACTAAATTGTGAGCTGGACACCCTCTATAAATGGTTTTGTACTAATAAATTTAGACAAAAAAATTGGTTCTTCTATCGTATATCTTGTGTATATCATATATCGTATATCGTATATATCGTATATCGTATATCTTCTTATCGTATATATTGGTGTAAACTATTAATATACAACACTTTTCCCAACCCTCATTTCAATTATTGTGTGTCATTGTTGATTTCTTGTAATAAGGAACTTTCAAGTACTCCGAAACAAATGTATGAGTTAATCTAGAATATGATATTTAGACTCCAATTAATGTTATGTTAAGCTAGTTGGGTTGGCTTTCCATTGAACAGGATATTTCTAAGCTAATGTTACTAAATTTTGTAGGGGTGAGAAGGCACAGTATTTGCAGAACTGTTTATTGAAACGATCAGATTTACATTCATATAAAATCGAAAGAAAATCTAAACTGTCAGTATTATAAATCAGCAATATTACATAAGTCATTATCTCACGAGGGTGTTAAACTGTTTAATGCTTTGCTCGATCAAATTAAAGAAGCACCTAATGTACACCTATTTACTACACGCCTGAAACGCATGTACCTGAACAGCAATAATATTTTGCAAAATATTCTTTAAATTAGTTTTCTCTTTTGATTTGTAAAAAACTAGCTTTTACTAAATAAACTAAACTAAAAACTAGAATACTTACACTTAAACAAAATATTATTAAACTTGATTCGAATAGTACAACTGATGAAGCGAGTATAAAAGTTGGCGTGTATAATATTTTGTCGATTTTCTCTTTAAATCTAAAAAAAATATATATTTAATTTGGATTTAGTTCTTTTCACATTTCCCAATAAAAAATGAACAGTTTCTAAATATAACAAACGATGTCATTCGTTCAAGTAAGTGATTGACTGAGCATTATTCTAAGATTCTACATTAAATATAGGACGTCACAAAATTAGCCTGCCAAGAAATAACTATGGATTCTACGACCAAAAATAATAAATAAAAATGTATATAAACATAGGTTGGTAAACGCCCCCTGAAATAAATTTTCAAGCCATTATTTAAACCCCCTTTTCAGACTGTCACTGACCGCTGGCGTCGGTGTCGGCCAATCGCGATGTTGCCAAATTTAAATATTTTCTTATAGTACCTACATATTGCAATATCTAATTAATGTTATAAATTTTTTTTTTAAGTTTGCAATTGACGTATTAAGTTTTAATATAAAAAATTTTTAATATTGAAATTACAAAACTCCAACGGATCAAAATAAATCATGCACATTTCATAAATAGTGAAATAAAATCCAATACTCATTACGTTAAATTATTAATAGAGGTTGAAACGTTTTTAGTAATTAAATGCATACAGTAATAAAAAACCCTCGTGCTGGCAACAATAAACAGTTTGCTGTAATCGGTACAGCTAAAAAGTGGGCAGTTCAAATTCCCGTTTAATATGTTACCGGCGGAATAAGTCGAACATCGTTCGGATCCGTTTTCTTACACAGGCGAGCCCGCTGCCAACTGCATCTGGAGTAGATGCATACGGCTCGACTTCTCCCTTCTTTATCCATCAGTTATCATTTTCGCGTGGTAGACGTTGATGAATATCGTGTGTTTGTGTCGCCAGTGTAGTTTGCAATTATTAATTAAAGCTATTTGCTAGGCTATTTGCCTAAATAAAAAAGTTGGGTAAAGTGAAATAGTGAAAGACGGTGGTTGTCCTCTGATGAACAGAACCGTGGAAAAATTTATAAATTTTAATGGATGTGGGCGTCTGTGTTTTCCGTGTGCGTCTGTGTTATTCGGTACTTACTGATCATGTGTAATGGATATGATTCTGATTCATATTCATAATCATTATTTGAGAATATCAACGTACAAGTTTAACTTTAATCTGCTTTCAAAAACATAACGAAAAGGTGACAAAAAATTGATAGATATGGTTTTATCCACAATAATTTACTGCATAATATTTTGCGCAGCTTTTGAACTTGCATTACGAAGGCATGACGAATGAATTTTACCTTAAAATTGCAAGAGTTCTTAAAAGTACCTTAAAAATATACAAAATGCATACATTTTATATTGCAACCAAGGAGTTTGCATTTGAAAAATTCACTATCCAAACAAATCTTCCACTCCAGTACCCAACATGCTGCTATTATACAGTGTGTTTCACTTTGATACTTGAAAAATCAGTATTTTTTAATGGAACATCCGAATTGTAGCGGTCACCGACACTGGTCACCGACCTACATCTGTGATCCCTACAATTTACGACATTTTCACTAAGGCACCAAACAAATCAATGCCAACAAAACTATAAAACTAACTCTTAGATCTGAGCCCATTTATGAAAGTAAACACATGGCCAGACATTAGCCAGCCTTCCGAGACCTTCTTCGAAAGGTCCGGCGAGGACCACGCCAGTTACTTTTCGCTTGTCTTCAGCTGAAGATCCGTCCAGACTTCTATATTGGTGGAACATTCTTTCCCAGCTGTTGTATCTTTATTAATATATTTAACGTGTTACGAACCGTGGACTTGTTATTTCTAATCTAACAACCCCACAGAATTTTTTCTTTTTTAAATTATATTCCACTTAAAAAGCACTTATGGCCTGTTTCACTAACATTAGACAAATTTCGTGAAATACTAATACCTTCCACTTCCACCAAAGTTTGGTGATGTCTCAAAAAAAAATTGTTCGGATGTAAACCCTAATTGGGTTATTCATTGTAAAAAATAATATTATGAGAAAATTAATGTAAGGTGCGGAATTTATAATAAACAAATCACTTGTCATTTTTTCTTCCAACATAATTAAATAATTAATGTTCTCAACTTAAGCAGAGAATAACAGAAGAATGCATGACTATCACGAAAATATTTTATCCTGTTAATGCATTAGTTTTTACCTAAATTATAAACACTCTGTATCAGATGCAACTTTGTAACTTGGTACCGAGGGTCTCGAAGCATGGCTAAATTGATTGAACAAATAGTTTTTTTTTGTTAAAAAAATGTCTAATACCTTTCTGCTATTTTTGGGGTTACATTTAATACCACAGCAGGCCATGCAAAGGGCCTAAATAAAAAAATGCACATCACTGAGTAGAGCTTTTTAAGTGCAATATATTTTAAGAAAGAAAACATTAAATCGGATGTTCCATTAAAAAATACTGATTTTTCAAGTATCAAAGTGAAACACACTGTATATATGTGGTCCTAAGTGGTAACGCTGTTGGACTTCTACATATAGCTTCAATGGAGCGATTTATTTATCTTTTGAAGGGTCCAGTAAAAATTTTTTGTTCGATTTTCTGTCTTTATTAGGCCTTCCGAATACGTGGTCAAAATCACTGACTGAATCACCCTGTATAACATTTTTCTCTTATCTTTGGTAGTAGAATATACAGTTAAATTTTGGCAGACTAATTGTGGGATTTCTTGTATGTTAATTCCCAAAACTGTAATACATTATTAAACTAAATTTATTTAAAAATTAATATCTGCCTACCTTATAATTCCTTGGTGATGTCGAATACAAGATACTAACCGCCGTTTTATTTTCTTTTGGAAGTTTACGTCGTATATGACCAGTTCCGAGGTATTTTCATTTAAGTTTAATCTTTCAACCTTTTCAATCACCAAAGCAAGTTGATATTTTATGTGTAACATGCAATAGATAATGGCAAACATTGGGATAGATGCAACATATGTACCATGAATAATACATAAGTTGAAACAAGTTTTCAGAAATATGCCGAGTAAATTGTCCCCAACATACGTCTCAATTAAATATATAGGAAACAGAATTTTGCCTTCATCTCCTGTCCATGGAAAAAACAGAATTGCACTTGTTATGACGGCTGCAATGTAAACAAATATGAATTTTATCACGAATTTGCTTTCCTTCGTAATGGCTCGGACAATATTATCGCTTCCAGTGGTAATTAGTTTACAATTCTTTAGAAATATATCTATTACCTGGTAATTCATCTTACAGTACTTGTGCAAGAGACAGTAGCCAACGAAAAACTGTAACAAAATCAAATAATTATGCTTTGAATTAATGTACAGAATATTAGCGCGGTTTCACACAGAACGATATTATCAGTGTCGCTATCGGGATACAGTGTTCAAACACACATATGGTCATCAGTAAAGGTACGGATTCGCTGGTGCGACTGCGGCTGCGACTGCGACTGCGACTCGTTGCCGGCCAATAGGAAGTCTAAATGCTGGAGTTGATGAGAACATTCAGACTGTCTATTGGTCGGCGACGAGTCGCAGTCGCAGTCGCAACCGCAGTCGCACGACATTTTTAGTACGTTTCCACTAACGTACGGTCGGAGAAGTAACGCCACGTCGCCGCGCGGCTAGGAATAACAAATAAAACCGGAATTTGAGCGTTCGGAAAGTTTTCAGGGATCCTGAAATATAACGATTTGTGAAATATTTTATTTTTATGGAAAATCTGATGCCCAATTTTTTTTTTAATCTGTTTGCTGCACTAAAATGCAACTATTCTTATTTAAAAACTTGGAGAAGTCCGACTAGTAAGTAAAACATGATCTAATTTACCACGGTTCTTTGCACGTCGAAAAAAACTGGTCAAAGGAGTGATGTAACACCTAGTCCAAGAAATATTTTGGAAACTAATTATTGGATTCACTTCATTAACTTTAAAAAACTCTGAGCATTTTAAGCATATTAACTTATCGTCAGATAAAACTCCTAGACGGATTCAGTATAATAAAGAAATAAAAAAGTCTCTTGTTGAGCATATTAAAAATGGTGAGCATGGTTTAAAAATCAAGTATGTCGAAGGAATTTCTAGAATAGTGACTTTAAACTAAATTCTACACGCAGTTGTACCGAAGAGTCATTGTCATTGTGTTAATTAATGTAAATTTCCCTAATTTTTAGAATGTTTATCAAGATATTTTCCTAAGAACTGAAAGCATCGCTTAGGTAATATCTGAATAAACCTACACACAAATGTTTAAATAAAATTCACGCTTAAATTTGACTCTTCGTTTTTACAAAGTAGAAAAACCATGTTTATAGAAGTTGGATTTTATTGGTTAAATAATTTAAATAATCCATTCATTCTTAATATGAAAGTATAGAAATATTTGTTATAAAAAGATTTGTTTTTCTTCTACACTACAATAATTGTAGAAAAGCACGGTTAAATAAAAAAAATAATTAAAAAATTAATTATCACAAATATCGTAACACTTGGTATACTGATAACAAATGCAGTATTGGTATCAAGTAGCACTGGTAGTATTAAAGACTATATATTCAAGGCTATCATCTAAAAAATCATACGTAAAATAGGGCTCTGGAAAATATTGCGGGAGGGATCTGTATATTGATGTTCAGCGGATAGATGGTGCCACATGCATAATAATATGTTTAACGATTTTACAATAAAAAGTGGTGATTGATTACTAAAGAAAATATGTCTTCAAATTCAAAAAAACGTATTACTTCTGACTTGAATTTATCAAAATATGAGCGCAAGTAAGTAAAAAGGTGATGTACTTTGAATGTATAATATATAAAATATACTTGCAGATTGTGGTTATATTCCATAAATTAATTGAATATGTTTACTTCAACTAACTGGAAAAAAGTAGTCAAATTAGGTGTAGTATTTAAAAAAAAGTTTTGTTGAAATCGAATATTGCAGGAAAAAGTTCTGAAAGAAATAAATCATTTCCGCCCTCTAGAAACATGAGCCAAGCAATAGACACCACCACATAATAGCTAGCTAGTGTAACCGTGTTAAAGGAAAAATAAAAAAACTATTTTTTCCGCCATTTCGAGACTCGAAAATCTCAACAGGAAGGACCCAAATTGAAAAATTTCATATGAAGATTGCCCCTGAAATGGCTTGTGGAATACGCTGGTAAAATATTTTACCATTATTTTGGAACAGCCTGTATATTGGTGTCATTCATGTTCGAGGAAAAAAGTTTTTGACTAAAATTCAACCACGAAAATTAATTTGTTAAAGCAGTTAGTAAATTCTTATAAAATTCAACTATACTTACATGAAGTGCTGCTATCTGTGTTGTAAGAAACTTAATGGCCTCAGTACCCTTATAGATACAGTGATATAGGTAACAAATCATTTCTACTGGTAGAAGATAGCAAATTATTGAACATAGTGTTCTTTGCAGTTTAGTCCGGCTAAACAATGTAGTTAAATTCATTAAAATCAAAATGGTATCTCCTGTAACAGTTTTTTTTATCGTTAGTACCTACCTATATATTACAAATGGATACAACTTACCCTCAAACGTGACCGTTCGTCCAAACAATTTGTAGTAGTAATTTTTCAGTAGTCGTAAAAACCTAACAAAACCAATCTTTATGCAAATAACGAACTTAGGGTACAGAGTGGAAGCAGGTTTTCTGCTTACTGCTAACCGAATACGTACTTATAAGCTATGTAATTTGTAATTGCATATTTAAATTTATATAAAGCCAGCAGTTTAAAGCAGGCTAAAGCGAGCACAGTTGAAGCGGTTTCTTGCTTACTGGTATATCAGAATTCAAATTTAATTTATTTGTACGCGCAGGTTGTGTGTAGAAAAAGGGACAAAAAACTAGTAATATCTTCAGTTTTTCGTTGACCGGGTGACAACGGAAAGTGGGAACACGCTATAACTTTTTTATGACTGCTGATAAAAATTTGAAATCAGGTGGATTTATACTAGATGGTGCCATGAATTCTTTGATGTCTTTTCGGATTTCATGACATTTCCGGTTTGACAGGAAATGACCGTAAATTTATATTTTTAAATGGGACACCCTATATTTTTTGACAGTTTTGGAATCAACGGATCATTTTACGTATGACAGGATCAATTTTCTGACACATTTTCTAGATTAAGTATTTTTTTTAATTTTTAAAAATAAAACTAGAAGGCCGCGGCTGGCAGAAATTGTTTTATTTTTTGTTTGTAATTGTGGGAAAAATTCTAAATTTGAATATTTTTGTAAATTTTTTTAGTTATTGCCACTAAAAATTTCAATTTATTGTATTTCCTTAAAAACTCATTTTTTTCAAAAGTAAAGAGAGGCCCATTGATTTTTTAAAAAGGATT
This sequence comes from Monochamus alternatus, assembly GCA_037114965.1. Taxonomy (NCBI): domain Eukaryota; kingdom Metazoa; phylum Arthropoda; class Insecta; order Coleoptera; family Cerambycidae; genus Monochamus; species Monochamus alternatus. The sequence goes on from CM073426.1 coordinate 116,447,222, forward strand.
TTTTTTATGAATTTTGTGGTACAACAATTTTTAAAATTCACCAAGAAAAGAAAAAAGAAAACAATTTCTACCAGTCGCGGCCTTCCAGTTTTATTTTTTTAAATTAAAAAAAAAACTTAATTCAGAAAATATGTCAAAAAAATTGGTCCTGCCATACGTAAAATGCTCCGCTGATTAAAAAAATTTCAAAAAATACAGGGTGTCATATTTAAAAATATAAATTTACGGTCAAAGAATTCATGGCACCATCTAGTACAAACCCACCCAATTTCAAATTTTTATCAGCAGCTATAAAAAAGTTACAGCGTGTTTCCACCTTCCGTTGTCACCCTGTCCACAGCAACCGATATACATATACTAAACAAATATTGGAGAGAGATTAGTAATGAAATTAATGAAGAGTAGGTATAAATAAAATAATTCAAATATATAGAGTGTCCGAAATATGTTTTGCTGTATGATAAATGGTACCAAACAAAACATATTTGATTTAACAATTTCTTCTGACCAACGGTATATGAGAGCAAACAGGTTTTGAATATGCGACGACGTCGCATTCCTACCATGTCAGATGTTTGTACATAATAAATACAAATACATGTAATAAACATACTTAGTGTGAACGGTTTTCTTAGAGCTATTTTCACAACACAATAAAATGTGAAATAGTTATAAGTGTTCAAAATTAATGTCGTTGCTTGTGAAAAGCGTTTACCGTACAAACGTCTCGTAACCAGAAAGTTTTACCTAGATTGGCTATAAATTAACTGGTCGTGGTTATTATAAATTGTTTCATTTTTGTTTATGTACGCAAATATCAAACAAACACTAGTCAGGTTAGCAGCAGTGGATGCAATATTGTCCTACGTTCCAGTACGTTACAGTTTTAAGAAGTTCTTGGGAAACCTTTATTGTTTACTTCATTAATACTGATAAACAAATCAAATTACGTTACAGGAGTTTTTACTTAACCTTAGTTGTGAATTAGTATGTAACTTCGTAACACCGTTTTGCATGTTATGGCAGTTGTATTTTTATTTTTGAAATGTGTATTTAGACACTTTTTTCAAAAGAGTTTCTTGCTTCTTTTGGTGAGATATACAAGCCTCTTTAGTATCGGCACTTATATTTGGGGCATCCTGTATATTATTGATAACTACAGGCCGATTGCACTGTTGTTATGTTTCTTGAATATTTTAGAAAAAATTATTTATAATAGAATTTCTAGTTTTACTAATAATAACCGATTATTTTCAAACCACCAACATGGTTTTAGAACGGAACGGTCTACTATCTCAGCATCTTATGACCTTACAACTTATATCTATGATGCACTGGATAAACGAAAATTTGTAATAGCTGTTTTCTTTGATCTCACACGAGCTTTTGACTGCGTCGACAAAGTTCTGCTAGGTAAAAAGCTTCAGTCCTTGGGTGTAAGGGAACCTTTAAATAATTTTATACACTCATTTTTGTCGAATCGGAAAATAACTGTTAAATTAGCGCAACACTTATTTGAAACATGTTTTGTTACTCTGGGCGTCTCTTAAGGAAGTATTTTATCTTCTTTACTGTTCATACTGATCATCAATGATCTTGACTATAATATAATTACTGATTCCAACATATGTATAATTATATACGCAGACGATACCACCATTATTAGTATCGCAACTAAGTCTTTGGACGAACTTCAAACGAAAGCTAACAGTACATTAACACTTTTGTATGAAAGGTGTCATACTAATAAACTAGTGACAAATATGGAAAAACTAAGTATGTTTTACAAAAAGCGCAAACCAGGTGACATTGATATAGTAATGAGAGATTCTATTTTACAAAAAACAGAACATGTTAAATTCTTGGGTTTACATCTGGATGAAAATTTGAGTTGGAATAACCATATTGACCATGTCGTATCAAAACTGAATTTTGCATATTATGCTTTGAGGAACCTTAATCATATAATGTCTCGCAAATATTTATTAAATGTTTATTATGCATTGGCTTATTCCCACTTAAAATTCTTAATAATTTTTTGGGCCACGCTACCAATTCATGTAGAGTATTTATTTTGCAGAAACGTTTAATAAGACTGATATTTTCTTTGGGTTCCCACGATTCGTGCAGGCCAACGTTTAAAGAGAACAAAATATTAACTTTTTACTCCTTGCTAATAATTTTCGAATCAATAATTCAAATATTAATAAAATGATACCTAACTGTGATGTTCATTATTATAATACACGTTCGGCAATGGATATTTATAGAAGTGATTTAAATTTAGCTTTGTCCGAAAAAAGCGCGCACAATTTTTCTAGTAGGGTATGTAATAGTTTGCCGAAAGACATTAAAGAAATTGAAAGTTTAAGGAAATCACTTCAGCTATTTCTCTCTACAGACGGTTTTTATGGTATAAAAGAATACTTTGATTTTGTAAAATAATATTGTATTTTTGTAATTTAATTATATATACTTAATTTAAGTAATTTTGTAAACAAATTCTTTCAGTGCTTGCAGTTCAGCTGTTATTTTTATTATGTGTTACTTACTTTTTATGTTTTTTTTTAAATCTATATGTATCGTTTATTATATGACGTTCACAACCTGGCTTATGTGAATAAATGGAAATAAATAAATAAATTAATAATGCAGTAGTTTCCAAAAAACATTTTTTTATTAAGGTTGCTTATGTTGGTATAAATTTGTTCAAAAGTGAATTATGAAAGTCATTTAATAATTTTATTATACCAGGTATGTCTTTTTTCATTAGAAAATTTAGCTAGATTAATTTATAATTATAGATATATACTTACCTCAAAGTAATAACAAGTCTTTCTTCCGATAGAATAGCTTGCTTATGCAGATTACACCAATTTTTCTTTATACGGCATTTAACTTTATCTAAAATGCAGTGAAAAATGTCTTGTGTCATCCTTGTATATTGAAAAGAACTTTCCTTGACGTTTCTTAAATTTTAAATAAATGATGAATTCTAAATAATTTCTTCTATTACGATTAATAGGATGTACTCCAAATTGTATTCACATTGACTTAGTAATTATAGAATTCAAAACAATCAGTTCATCGCAGATGCTGATATTTTGCAAGTACCTAAGACGTACCGAATAAATTTTTGCGTCTTCCTGCTTTTAACAGCTTCTACTGTGTGCAGTTTCCGCGCGAGAAAGCAGCGCTGATAAGCGCGAGTTACCGGAAGTGGAAAACCTGCTTCCACTATGTCTGTACCCTTACTTAGATGTTTTTTAATTTGACTTACATGGTTGCGTACATCTTGCTTAGACGACCTCAGATGCTTATTTAGTGCTTTCTGTTCAATTTAGTAATTACATACTATTCATAACAAACATGGAATAAACTAATTAAATTAATAAAAGTTCGGTTTCAATTGATAATGTGAGAATTCAACCAAATGGTAAAATCTAAATGATATCGTTTTAAAACAATTATTTTTCCAATTAAAATTAATTCTATTTAATAAATTCTAACATTAAAGACTTCTGAAACTTCTTATTCCCTCTTTGTTCTAATCCTTTTTTTAAATATTCATACATTTGTTTATTACGTATAATTTCCTTATAATTTTAAGTAGATAATTTTAAGAAAAAAAACAAGAAAAAAAATATTTAAATAATAATAATAGTAGTGCTTTGTAATGGTAATGGTTTATGATAATAGAAACAGCAACATAGGAATAGTAATAGCAACAGTAATAGTAATAGCACAGAATATATAGCTACGCAATATTATGTTCTGTGGTAATAGTAATAATAAAAGTAAGAATACGAATAGTAACAGTATAATAAGAAATTAAACACTTTTGCGAGAGAGAGGGTGACATATCATTATTTAGCAAGATCCAAATCATAGCATTTGTCGTAATAAATGGTTATTTTGTTACAAGTAGGTACCTAAGGGCGGAATTCATAGTCAGCACTTCACGTAAATGTGATTTTTCATTTAAGGTATGTCATTACAAATCTATTGTAGTTCTGTCCCCCTCTGTATGTATGTAAAAGACTTATTTTAGGGGCTCAAATGAGTCCATAAAATAGTTTTAGGGAGCGTATACAAAAAAAGTTTAAGTACTTTTTATATATCGCGACTGCGACTTATTTCCAGTTGTAATACAATAGTTATTTACATTACAAGCTTACTTATAGGTGCGAGGCTATTTGAATACCTCTGGGCGGTTATTCTTGAGATCGAGAGAACTGAGCTCTTCTCATGAGAAAATATAAGATCGCTTCCCCCAAAGTTCGCTTCATTTCAACACAGTTATAAAACAGCTATTCTTGAACGTATGTGAATAGGAACGTGGTAGGAACTTGTCCCCACAAATTTTGCACTGTTGCCGGTGCTGCATTCAGATTATAACCAATCAAAATCAAGAATTATCAGCTGATTATTTTCTGTGGTTATGTTATTAATATTTGTCTATGGATTTTACGTCAGATACCGTAAATAGATCTGTCATTTGGAGTACTTGACGTTCTCTCTCAGCTTGCTCTTCAGCATTCTGCAGATCACCCAATACAACAAATGCTTCCAACATTTCATCAAGGTCCATAGTGTTCAAAGAATATATCTGTCGTAATATTATAAATTAAAATTCTTATTATGATTATTATATACCTATAAATTGAATATGAGTATATAAATGTTACAACTTATTACGATTTTTTACTTAATACTTAAGGTTATTGTTTACAATATCACATTATCTAAAAGTTGGGTTAGAAGCGCAATTTTCTCAGGAGAACTTAAACTTCTCCTATAACATACCATGAGAAACAAGTTCTCCTACTATTCTGGGAAGTGAGTACTCCGTGGTTGTCAAGAATAGCATAGTTTTCAATTGCGGAGAACACCGCCCCTTTCTCAGGAGAAAACCTACTCCCAGATTTCAAGAATAGTCGTCCTGAGCACCTGAAAGGCTTTTGCAGCGTGCAATGTATTAAACTGTCCATTCTTCCCTCGAATTTATAGGAAACACAAAATTTAAAGATGCTGAAAATCCTCTGTAGACTGTAATAAAATGGGTATATGGCGGTTTATTCCCTAATAATAGTAGTATCACAGTGTATTAACATTACTATGGTAACATTCATGTCAACAAAATTATTTGTATATCAAATATTATTCTTCAATATTAAGGGGATAAGTATAAAAGTTTAGTATTTGGCTAGAATTTAGTTAAAAATGAATTCCATTGAAGAAGCAGCAATTATTGTGTGCATTAGTTTGTTACCGGACGATTCTAAAGACCGTCTCAATTCTTTGAAAATTTCATCAAATGGTGTACAGCGAAAGATGTGTCCACAATAACCGAAGATGTATTATTGGTATTTCTCTTAGAAAAATCAAAGGCATTGTCTCCTGCTGCATTATGGTCAGAATACTAAATGTTGAAATTGACTATTTCATTAAATAAGAATCAGAATATTTCGAAATTTGGCCACTTGAAGGCATTCACAAAAAGGAAAACTAACGAATATCAACCTCGAAAATCTCAGGTATTTACAAAGGAAACTATCAAAGTTTTTGTTAGAAGCTCATGATAAAATATATTTAATCAAAAAAGTGGTAGCAATTTTTGGAGTAGCTGAGGCATGCCGAACTGACGAGCTATATAATCTAACAGCCGGATTCATGAAACGGGCGTAGCGTTAGTCGGACTAACTAGCTTTACGCCCGTGTAAAGCGCGTTAGTTGGTCTAACCAGCCTTGTGCCCATTCACGAAACATGCGTTGCTAGGTAGCGAAACATTCGTTGCTAGGTAGGCTGTTTATTTACGTCCATATTTGCGCCAAAAGTTAGACCCAGTATTGTACCTGTCTAAAAATCGCGTAACTTCGGCCTCTAGTTCCTTGCGTTTCCTATTGTATATTTAGTATTTATATTCAAAAACAGTACTTTTCAGTGCTACGGATTAGTTAACATATCATAAAGTAAGTATTATACATAGTAGTGAATAGGAGTATGCCTTTTATTTAAATTGGTGCAACAGATGCGTAAATTTTTCGCGTAACCTCCGCTAGTCTGACTAACATTACGCCTTGTTGATGAATCCGTATGTAAAAGTTTAGGACATGGAGTATAGTACTGCAGATTTTTACTACACAGGATATTGTGTAAAAAATATTTGTAGTAACAGACGATTATATAACGTTTGTTAATCGTTATATGCAACTCCGACCTAAAAAAAAGTTCAAGCTGAACGCTTCTTTTATTGGTATCAGCGTGGCAGATGTGTAAATGAAGTGGATAGAAAGCATACATTTTCAAAAATTCCGTGCGACAATTTCTTAAAATTTCAGACTGATATCAGTACACCGACCACTCGCTTCGAAGAACATCCTCTACATTACTAACAAATGCCTCAAGTGTGGACATTTTAGATAAGAAAAGGCACAGCAGAGGGGAGGGGTGTTAGGGGTGGAAGTTTAGAGGTAGCGGAAGGATATATATAGCAGATTCAGTGACCCATAAATGTTGCTTAAAACGACAAACAAGTCAATATTTCCAGTGACGTTGTCTTAGAACAGGATTTCAATCGACATTTGCCGTTAAATCTTTCAGGAACATACAACAATTGTAATTTTACATTTAATTTCCACTCTAAATAAACATTTCACATTAATAATTCGACGTTTTTATTTTTTCGCCGCCCAAGGCACGAATATTTTTTATACTAAGCAGCCGATAACCTATCATGTTGTACTTTTGCTTTCGCTTGCCACTCTAAAATAAAAAATTATACTTTTGTAGGGGAGAGAATGAAAAAATGGTTTTAATTAGATTTATATGAAAATAAATATATAAAACTGAATTATTAAATAATCAATGTAGATTTTTTAAATATAGTTATGATTTATTTAATATATTTTATTTAATAAATACAGTGTATATCATTGACATGCAGGCGGTGTAAGCAAACAAAATTAATAAAAGTATAGTTTTAACAAACCTATTAATATAGGAGAAGCAAGTAACATACAATACCTAATGTTTCTACATTAACAAGATTTTCCTTTACTTTTTTCCTTTAAAATTACTAAAGTTGCATATTTTTCCATGTATATTTATGATAAATGTATTTCCTCAGTGCAAATTTGTAAATGGTTAAGTTATTTTACAAGATATAAGTGCATTCCTTCAACGGGAGCAACTTGTATTAATGTACGAAATCCAGTTATAAAAAAATATATATTTTTTTAATTTATAATAAAAAAAATGTTAAGTATTAACAAAAATTTAAAATAAGGGTTTAATTCTTAATAAACGATTTTATTTAATATCGCTCGACCAGTATAGTTGTTTATTGTTTGTTTTTAATCTTGCAATAGCTTTTTGCAACTTCTACTCAACCGATCCTTACAAAACTTTCCTCACATATTTCAGCTTTCCAAGAAAATATTATATTTTCATATTTTATATTCAACCCCACAGGATCAACCCCTGAGCGAGGGTGAGAAAATTTTAAATTAAAAGGAGATCAAGTGATACCTCGTTTTAAAGGTCTTTTTATCATTTAATGTTGCAGTCGTAGAGTAGAGGCAGTTCTAGTCAAGTGAAAAACTAAGAACCAAAAAATAGAAAGAATAGGAATAGGAAAGAATAGATATTTCTGAGATATCCTGACCTCTGGAACATTTAACAATTAAAAATAAAAACGTGGGGTCGCAAATTCGCTAAAAAAACATTTTATCCTACATCCCACATTTTAAATTAATTGTTAATTTAGAAAAAGGTTAGAATCTTTAGAAAGTCTCATAATGTATCCTAATAATTATTTTTTCGTTTTTAGTGCACCAGATTTTATTTAAAGTAGTAGTTTAACGTAAAAATATTATTTATGTATATTACATATAACTATTGAAAAAATTATTAATTTCATTTCTAAGTGTTTAATAAAACCTTAAGTTAAAACTGTATGAAAATTTAATATGTCGTAGCACCAAAATAAATATTTCATATTTCTTACATTGGGTCGGGTGAATAAAAACAAGTGAATGCTTTTACCCGTTAATTCGAAAGTTAATACTTGGCCACTAAGTATTTGAAACTTGACAATTAATTTTTATTCACCCTGCGCATTATTTTTTTAAAACAATTTTTTTCATATTTTTTTTTCTGGATTTTTAAAAATTCTTTTTTGCCAAACCCTCGGTTTGACGCCCCTTTGAAGTGGCGCCCGCGTGCGATGCACGCGTTGCACGCCCGGTTACGGGCCTGCTGGTTGCTTAATGAAAATTTTCTGCAGTCGTTATTCCCCTTGAAGAAACGCATTTATACGCTTATATTAGCAAACAGTTAATTTAAGCTGATAAGCTAAGATGCTTAGATATTTTTACAAGGTATCCGGAAATTGTGTGCCCACAATTTAGGAGTGATACTGCTCGAAAAAATCAAGTAATATTTTCTTCAAAATTCAATATTAACGGAGATACCTACATAATATCAAAAGTTGTTTTTTTAAATATGTTTTTTAATACTTTAACGATTTTTGTTAAAGTACCGCACTTTTTATATGAAAAAGTGGTTTCAGTCGGGAGGTCTAATTTTTGGTGGAAAAGGTAGTTCTCAACATCCTGAACAAAAAAGCTAATGGGCACAAAAAGCTCTGCCGTCAGGATTTTGCACTATGGCACATACAAGGTCGGCATCTGGGTCTTCAGGAGTCGGGTTATTTTTATCAAAAAAGAGCGTATTCAATGACCGATTATGGAGACATGCATGCGTGGAGGTGTGTTGGAGTGAAAAAGTGCTATACAGGGTGATTTAAATATGTTCTTTCTGTTTTCAAAACGAGATTCAACAGACCATTCGCAATAAGTTATTCGGCAATCGTAAGACAAAAGATCATTGAAAAGTAAATCTTGGCTGAATTAAAGTCAAAAGCAGACTATTTTCGGCTCATGCGTATTCCAATACAGGACAGTGTTTGTAAGCAATGTCTATAATGCATATCACATGAGGTCCCATGAGAAAGAGAGAGAGGGAGTAAGAGGGGGATAGAGTAGGTAAATACAATGAATCTCGATGTAAATAAACAATCAAAAATGTGGAATATACTAGTGACAATATTTATGAACGATTATATGCATATATAATGTTACACACAATACTGGAAATCGGACAATGTCCGAAAAAAATATGCAAAACTAGTTCTGACCTCCAAAAGATTCCCATACCCGAAATTGTACATTTAAACGGTTTCTGCATATTACAAAATACAGGGAACTAGTTCTGGGCATTATAAATTGTTCAAAACTAGTTTTGTGCATTTTGAAATGACCAGAATTAGTTCTATTCATTTTATGATAGTTACATTAGGAATTAAAAGTAGGGTTATCCCATTTTTGTCATTATATTTTCTGAACTCAAAACTAGTTTTGCATACTTTTTCGAGTATTATGTATATCGTAATCTTCAGAAAATGAAGAAAACTAAATTTGGTCATTTAAAAATGCACAAAACTAATTTTGAACAATTTATAATGCCCAGAACTAGTTCTGCTATTTTACAGTTAGTAGTAAAAGGCGTTTAAACGTAAAATTTCGGGTATGGGAATTTTTCTGCGCTCAGAACTAGTTCTACATACTTTTTTCGGACATTGTCCGAATTCGAGTATTGTGTGTAACATATACACGAAAAAACTGTATACACGGAAGACTGGAATCTTTATTTTTGAATTTTGTTTTGAATAGAAAGTGCGGGGTCCTTTGGCACACTTGTTATTTTTATAGAGATGCAGTTTCAGGTAAAATATTTCTAAAATTGCAGTGCCCTAAAGAGTAGAGAGGGCACGTGCTAGGTGAAGAAGTGATCATAACTTTTTGTCTTTGATATTATTAAAATTTTGATGGCATTTCCTTGAAGAATGATGATTTATCTAACAATTTGATATTCTTGTTTGAAGTAAAAAAAACAACTGTTTGCGAAGAAATCAGCATTTAAATTATTTGGATATACTGCTGAATCCCATTTTTTATGAATGTCAAAGTATATATTGAAAACAATTCAATGATAATTCTCATAGTGTTGCTCTGACGGTAACTTGGTAGAACAATATTCGAATTTGTAGTCATGTTGTCGGTTTAGCTTCGTTGACATTTGGTATATCGGTCTCTTCCTCAGAAGTAACTTTGAACCTTTGTTTTAACGTTTTCATATGTCTGTGAAAACGTTAATGAAGCTAAAGCGATGACGTAGCGACTAGTCCGAAAATTGTTCTAGATAAATCATAATTTTTTAAGGATATGCTATCAAAACTTCAATAAAGTTAAAGATAAAAACCATGGGTATGCAAGTGGTCCAGCCAGAGTCGCAGCAGCAAGGTGGGTTGGTGGGGATGGAGCTTTTCCCGACACATGAAGAAAGGCGTAAGGAAAAGGAAGTAACTTTTAGTTTGTTACTAGTTTTTCCTCTCTGATAAAATTTACTAAATCTGGTGTTTTTAGGTTTATTACTAATTTCGTAATTTTTCCACACTGTCATTGTTTACTTTTAACGAATTGACTTCTTGGTTATTTGATGATTATAATAAAAAAAATAAAAATTAGAAATACCGGCTAAAAGGAAAATGATAAGTAAAGATTTATTGCCCATATAAATGCAGAGGTAAATATACTAATGAATTTAATTAAAATTATTGCAAATTTACTTTTAGTCACATTTGTACAAAGAAAGTGTAAATTAATTTATAATAAATGCTTGCAGTATTTTTTACATGATGATTATATTATATTATTTTTTATATAGAATAAATACTCGTTCAGAATCAGAACATCCAGTTAAAATGATTTGACAAACAAATGACAAACCGATATGCCGTATATCGGAAACCAACACACACGAATAGGTACCTACATGCAGAATCCCACCACCACCCATCGCAGCTACAATCAGTGATCAAAACACTAATGACAAGGTCAGAACGACTCTCTGACGACGACCACAAAGAAGAGGAAATTAAAAACGTTAAATTAGTCTTACAACAAAATAGTTTCTCCGGTAACAATATCAAGAGGGCTTTAAGACCTAGGCGAAACAAAGAACAGAAGGAAGAAGATAAACCAATAGGCAAAGCTCTCCTGCCATATGTCAAGGGAACTACCGACAAAATAAGCAGGGTTTTAAAGAAATATAAAATAGAAACCGTCTTCAACACGGACAGGAAGATTGGTAATATGCTACCATCAGCCAAAGCAAACATTCCTCTAGAAGACCAAGGAGTATATGAAGTTCCTTGCGGAGACTGTGAGAAGACGTACATTGGACAAACCAACAGAAGAATTCAAACCCGGAAAGAAGAACATCGGAATGCTGTCCAGAAAAATGAAAAAACTTCGTCATTAGCTCAACATGTAAAAGACACCGGCCACGAGATTGATTTCGATAATACCAAGGTACTAGCACGAATGGAGCATAAGGCAAAAAGAATAATTAGAGAAGCCATCGAAATTGAAAAACATCCTCAAAATCTCAATACACGTGAAGATACCCAAAGATTACCAACAGCTTGGAAACCTGTCCTGGAAATCAAGAAGATCAATAGACCAGTGATACGCAACGCTGAAAGTAGGCCAAGCAGAACAGAAGAACCCACAGCACCATTAAACGCAAGACCCGTGACGCGCAGCCATGTGAAGAAACACACCGGAACGAAAGCACAGTATATAACTCACCAAGTGGACAAACATCTTCCAGTAAGCCGAACGTAGTAACGCGAAGCAGAAGTAAGAAGACCTGAAGATGGTAAATGAGATTTTACCGAAACGTTGTCAAAGAAATGGTTCTTTTGAAGACCATGCAGATTCATCGCGGAGAGAAACCCGGAGAAATTTTACAACCACATATAACACCCGCGAAAGCCTACGAACTAATATATATATATATATATATATATATATATATATATATATATATATATATATATTACAATTGTGCCACAGAGGTGTACAGAGAAAATGTAAGGAAAACTTGCCACCAGATGCGATCGAAATGTTATATGAGCTACAGAATACCAGATATATACAAAGAACAGGTCTGTTATATTTATTACGATTTTGAATAATATATATATATATATATATATATATGTAAATTATAAAACATGTCAAATCTCATTACATCATGATCTGTTATTGATAAGTTATGTTCATGCAAATATCCATCGGGTAGAAGTTCATATCGTCTGTGGAAAATTCATCAAACCGTTAAAGTTTTATATTGCATAACGGAATTCTATTCATAGTACAAATATGGAAAGTATAGTATTTTTTCAAATTTAAATTATAAACATTTGTTTGTATGTCGTCTTTTTATAGATTCCGTCTTTGTATATCCTAAAATTTGTAATAGCATCCTTGTGAAAACTTTTCCTATTCGTACAGCAGATTTAAGATTTAATAATGAATCATTGAATAATGAAGTTTCTGAACAAGAGGTAAGACAAAATGAATTAATTTCATGTAATGCAAATTCTTTCTCGATTTGAGACAGACGATGTTGTTCAAGTACATACCGTTGCTAATAATCATGATGAAGTAATAATGAGATATTCCAAGCGTTGATAAACAATATCCAGCTATATTTATTGTGAAACGATATTCAAAAATGACATGAAATATTCAAAACCAATGGATCATTCTGATAAATATTCATTTCTATTAGAGTAAATAAAATAATGTATCACACTTTAAATGTACATGTACAATATTATTAAAACATCTCTATATTTATAAATATTAATTAATAAGATTTTGTTAATAATTTGTTATCGTTTTGACCTTTAATAAAAATTTTTTCAAGTCTCAAGTTTTTTTATGAATTTGCATTAATATTTAAATGAGTATACTATAATGTTACCATAGTAAATAAATGGCAATATTGTGTATATTCTTTTAAATATTATTGTAAAATAAGGGTGAAATAAAATAATATAAATTTGACCTTGAAGTTGACAATATCCAATATCTGTTTTACCGATAAAGCCGGTAAGTTATAAAGTTTCCATTATTATCGACAAAGGGAACATTTTTAGTTCAATTTTTCGGGTGTCCCGACACAATGAGGTGGCTTTATTTGTCACTGCTGTTTCGATGTTGGAAAAAAGAAAATGCCCTTCTTCTAGTTATATGTTTTGTGATAAAAACATTATGTGCCCGTTTACCATTTAGGGAGCTACAATTTTAGAAATATTTAACTTGAAATTGCATCCCTATCCCTATAAAAAATATGACAAATTTGAAAAAAATCGTTAAAATATTAAAAAAGTTATAGAAAAAAAAACAAATTAAAAAAAGTAACTTTAAGGTTACGATCTCCATCAATTCTAGCCTTTCGACAAAATGTTACATGCACATAACACATTATTTTTTCGAGTACTATCACCCCCTAAATTTTCTGCGAGGAGTTTCCAGTTTCCGGACATCCTGTATTATTTTTAAATTGCTCACAATAAATTAAGTGCCATTTATTTCTTAAAGTGCTCAAATCTAACGTAATATGCAGAAAATATCTGTGTAAATTTCATATTACTTCTTAGTAGACATACTTTTGTAGAAAGTTATTAGAGAGTAGAGAGCTTTGTAGGACTGAAACAAAAGCATGGATATAATAAACTTTCAGTTTATTATTTTTCAAATCTAAAGTTACCTTGACTATGAGCTCCTTACTGACTACGATGAGCCCTGAAGATGTAATTTTCATCGGCTCTTGGGTATTAATGAGAAAGATTGTCAGTAAGCGACAGTTCTTTTTATCCCAGTTATACCAGTTGCTGCATTTGAGGACTGTATAGAGTTTCTCGCACTGTAAACTAACGTTTAAAAAAAACTTAATTTCAAAAAAAATATTTACCTCGTCTACGATGGCTTGGCCTACGAGGGCGTATATCGTATGCTGCAAAGTTGTCAAACACCAAGTATATATCATTCTGTAATTACTCGATGGATTAATTTTCTAAAACGAGAAATTACTTATGGAAAAAGGGAGTATAATGATATATTGGATACTTACGCTTAGACAGAATATGATTAAACTTGATTCTAATAGTACAACTGATGTAGCTAGTATCAAAGTTGTAAAGTATGATATTTCGTCAACGGTTTGTTTAAACCTAAAAATTAACAATTTCTGTATGTGAGATATGGTGAGATAAGTAGTCAGCTTATTTCCTGCTCGGCCTAAGCGGCTCGACTTGCAGGAAGCGACCTACATTGCAGCAGGTACTTAACAGAGACCTCTCGCCCTGGGCGACACGCCAAGCCCGAAACCGGTCTATGTCTGGTGGTGTGGCCGACAAGGGTTCTTGGCTGGTCACACAGATCTGCAGGTGTAATTCAATACCGGTCGGGGCATTAGTCCGCGGAGTAGTTGTTACTTGCATTATCATTCATAGATTTCATGGATGTAGGTCGCTTCCTGCAAGTCAAGCCGCTTAGGCCGAGCAGGAAGTATATTTTACTTACTTTTACAGTACATTTTTACAACACTCGAAAATTGTTTTAGGATCCATACTTCATCAGAATTGACAGAAAAGTATAATGTCTGATGAGTCGCAATGTCATAAAAAAGCATGATTATTCATTGCAGTTTATTTCTTGTTTGTACCTCCGCTTAACATACGTGATCTAGACGTCGGAACTTGTCGTGTCATTGGCGGTTTATTAGAACCGTACTGAGGTGTATACATGCAAAATATGTTAAACATAGGTATTTACATTGAATTGGTGTTATGCCATAGTGACTCGCATCGCCGGAATCTAAGCATGTATGTAATAATTAGAGCGCGGAAAAGTATTCCTGCTAACAGGACCGTATTTAGGGAGAAAAGAAATTGTGAATTCAATATAGTTGAAAAGACTTTATTTTATATAATTAACATCAATTCTACAACATAAAAAACAACTAAAAACAATAGCAATATCTATTATAAAAATAAGAAATTATAGAGGAACATCTGTACTAAAACTTTTGTATCTGAAATTAATTATAACATGTTTTTCTAAATTGGACATTGTAAAACTCTGTCTTCTGTCACTTAATAAATATTTATATAAAGAGAAACTCCTCTCTACGTCTGTGGATGTTACAGGACAATATTGAAATAAAGGTGCTACGCCCTTGTATACTCAGTAATACAGTAATATTGCCACTATCCAAAATTTGAACTATATCTTTTAGTTTTGATAAATCGGGATTTTTTTGTAGAACAGTTCTAAATTTTTGTTCAATTCGAAATCCTTGTGTATGTTGCAAATTTTCTATTGAGGATTCTACATTCTACATTCTACTAAGGGGCGAATTAGCGGTTTCAAGGTTGTTTATGGCGTCGTGCAAAACTGTAAAATTTTGTTTTAAAAACAGAAGATTTTCTTTGAGAGTAGGATTTTTTAGAACACCTTGGGCACTTCTAATATGAATTGAGTCATCGGGATCAAATTCTTGAATTACTTCTGAAAGTATATCTATATATGATGTATAATAAAATGCCGCTTCTAGCCAAGTGTTCCATCTGGTTATAACAGGTTCTGGAGGTAATGGTACTTGTGGATATTTTTTATGTAAAGATAATACTCTTGTTGGAGCTTTAAGAAACACTTTTTTTACAGAAGATATCAATTGGTTTACTTCGGGAAAGAGCTTTCGTACTTCTTCTGTGACTCTATTAAGTCCATGGGCTACGCAAGTAATGTGATATAAATTGGGATACACTTCTTTTAGACACTGGCCTGCTTTTACCATGTATGATGCCGCATCTGTTAGAAATAGTACAAATTTATTCTTGTTACTTTCATACTGTTCCCTCCAAAGAAATTTGAGAGAATTGTTCACAACATTTACAATATGGGCGTGATCTGTCCATTCAAGTTCTTTTGTGCACAATAAATAAGCCTGCGTACTTTCTCCATTTAAAATTCCCACAACAAAATTCACTATATTAACGTCCACAAACATCCGTTGTTTCATCCACCGTCACCCATATATAATTGTTGTCAACCGCTTCCCGTATCTCCTTTACTACATTTTCATATACCATATCAAGGTAATTTTTTCTTAAGGTTGATTCTGATGGAATTTCTTAATGAGTCCATTCTGCTAAAAACCGCCGAAGATTATAATCTTCTAATTTCCTTAATGGTATATTGCTTGATACAAATGCCTTAGTAAATTCATACTTCCACTTATTTACACTTGATGTTCCACTTCGAGTTACAGCATGAAGTTTGGTTTAAATATGTTTCTTAATATCATTTTTGCAGTTAGGGCGAAATTCTCTTTTACAGAACATGCACTTTACAAAGTCGTCACGAATTATAATAAAACTGTTAGGTTCACTTTCAATCCACGATTGCAATAAACTTCTTCGAGTGCTCCTCTCCTTGGGCATTTTGGCATCGGTACGTAGGTACTTCTCCGCATTTCAAACTATAAAACTGGGTTTCAGCTCAATCGGCAATTTGCTTATATATTATTCCAAACCGAATCCTCTAGAAACCTCGGGAAAATTCTAGATAAATGGAGATTTTGGTTTAATCGATATTTAATTCACCGATCGAATCACCGGTTAACAACAGCACATCTTTGTTTAACTCATAAAAAATGATAAGGACAACGACAAACCGGTGGATCCACCGACGGTATTCGTCATCGGTAACGCCTACTGTGTGAGACGGAAGAGGGGCATGGCACTGGGTTGGTTCGCGGCGCGTGCCGTTATCCCCACCCCCACAGCCGTCTGTACCTCCGTGAGTAGTGGAGACTGAAGAGTGGAGGGTACCTACAATAAATTAGATACGCAGCGAGTGTCAGGCTGGCCGGGTGCTGCCGGTTGCCGCAATGATGCACTATGCAGCGAGTCTAGCATTACGCACTAGCCAGTCGACCTTCAACCTTCGTTTGATGCGTGTAAACTGTAATAACTTTAAGTTGATTTTGACCCTCGTTGTGACTAATAAATAGTGACTGCAAAACGCGATTGTGATTTTAAATTATCTGTCTGCGTCTAACAAACCCGTTTAAAAAATAGGTAACAATACTAATCACAATTTACTTTATTGCGCGTGAATAAACATTACTAAATTCATTGGTATACTCATAGTAACATATTGTAACAAAAATGTATTGAAAATATATTACAACAGTCAAATCTGCCTGGTCACCCCTAAGTGCGGTCCTGTTAGCAGGAATACTTTCCGCGCTCTAGTAATAATATATCATCACAATAAATTGGAAGCTGTAGTTTTGCATATTCAGACTACTGGCTTCTGTATTCACATTACCTCACTTAAAAAATCTTCACATTCACATTTCACAGCCCCACAATTCTGTAAAACTATGTCACTATTTATTTTCCATCCACCAGCAGCAGTTGTTTCGTCGACACCTAACCATAAATACTTGTTTTTTAAATCGGAGCAAACAGGTAGCTATATAAGACGTATATTCGCCCTCTGATGGAATACTGTGTTAATATATGGTCTCCTTCTCTCGTTAAGGATATATCTTTACTTGAAGGCGTACAGAGAAGTTTCACAAAATGGATACCTGTCCTTAGTAACTTGTTCTATCACGACCGTCTCCATGAACTTGACATTTCTGTTTTAAACAACAGACGACTTCGAGGCGACCTTGTTCAGGCTTATCGGATACTATGTAGTAATACTTATAACAGTGATTTCCCTAATTTGTTCCATTTAAATTCGGATCTGCGTCTACGGGGTCAAGAGTTTAAATTATCCAAAGAAAATTTCAAAACTTCTGTACGACAATATTTTTTCCCAAATAGATTGTTTACTCACTGGAACAACCTACCTTCATCAGTTGTGTCAGCACCTTCCATAAATGTGTTTAAAAATCGACTGGATGAGTGGATGCCACGCAAGTATAAGTGCGCGATATATACAGGGTCGGAAAACGCTGATGGTCTATCTGAGTTTACACGAGAGCGACAAAGTAAAGTATAGAAATCCGTGCGATAGACAAGGATGACTATATTGACTACGTTTTAAAATCTAAATAGTCACCGCCCATTTCGTTATTCAACAAATAAAATCCACTCCCACTTATATCTCAGCGACCAATCGCCATCTTTGCCTTTATTGTTTGCCTTTCGCTTTCGCAAGAGATGTCGCTACTTGTGCAACTCCAACTCCGGTATTCTGATATTTTACCAGCGGTCGAAATTGTGGACAGTGACTAATCGCTAGCTTGTTGACCAGCGCGACGGACGAAGCGTGCGGGGATCAAGATTTCATAGGCGTACTAAATTTGAATGCGATCAGATATAAGAAATATATAAAAATTACAAAAATAGTTCCATTACAAAACATCCATTATTTTTAGAGTAGAAACAGTGATATAACAGTTTTTACCAATTTCGAGGCGTTAGATAATACAAATTATAAGATTTATTTCAAAATTTATCTTGTCAATTACCCAAGGTCGAAAATAATAGAAAGTGACTAACTCACAACACAGAGATGAGTACGGAAGGTACGGGTGGTATGATTACCTAAGCGTGCCACTTGAGAAGAGTTAAAGTACACAAAATTATTAAAAATAAGTTGACGTCGGCTAAACCTAGCACATTAACAATTTACTTTAAATGCCCACTACCACCCACTTACACCTACCTTCTGCGCACTCCGCAGATAACATCCTCATGGACGAGAAATTCATGGATTTTTGCACGAATTTTGCAACTTCGAAATGAGGAATATCGGATGATGACATGTATGAAGAGTTTAGTGAGCGAGGTCAAAATATGAGTGTAAGTGATGTTGAAATATATATTTCATTAACAAAATTGTACGAAGAAACTAATTAAAATAAATATTAAAAAATAAAAATCTGGATCGAAGAATATATTAAATTTTGACGAAACATGGGCGTATGAAGGTCATACGGAAAGCGGTACGATATGATATAATAAGTGTTAATGTGTGACCGTTACAGTGACAGTGCTAGTAACCAATAGTAAATAACGTATGTATTCTAAAGCCTTTTGTCATTTTCAATGCGGAATTCGCAAATATTTGCGCGATTTATTTAAAGGTGGAAAAATCTCTATTTGTAAGAAATGTTGTCAACTACCTATAACATTATCTACCATTTTCATCATGAAACTGCCATGGTATATTATCAGAAGTTCGAAACAAACTTATTAACACCACACAATAATGAAAGGGGCAATAATATTTGTAGTGTTTAACAGTATCGCAAATTGCAATTGTGAAAAGTTGAGATTTTCCCGCCATAAATAATTAAAACAGAAGTTGCAAAATTCCTGCAAAAATCCGTGAATTTGGCGCCCATGAGGACAAGGCTTAAGTGTGTTATCTGCGGAGTGCGCATCAGGTAGGTGTAAGTGGGTGGTAGTGGGCAATCGCCGTCCATAAGAACAGGGACACATTTAAAGTAAATTGTTAATGTGCTAGGTTCAGCCGACGTCAACTTACTTTTGATAATTTTGTGTGCTTTAACTCTTCTCAAGTGGCACGCTTAGGTAATCATACCACCCGTACCTTCCGTACTCATCTGTGTGTTGTGAGTTAGTCACTTTCTATTATTTTCGACCTTGGGTAATTGACAAGTTAAAAACTTTAAATTTTGAAATAATTTTTATAATTTTTATTATCTAACGCCTCGAAATTGGTAAAAACTGTTATATCACTGTTTCTACTCTAAAAATAATGGATGTTATGTAATGGAACTATTTTTGTCATTTTTATATATTTCTTATATCTGATCGCATTCAAATTTAGTACGCCTATGAAATCTTGCTCCCCGCACGCTTCGCCCGTCGCGCTGGTCAACAAGCTAGCGATTAGTCACTGTCTACAATTTCGACCGCTGGTAAAATATCAGAATACTGGAGTTGGAGTTGCACAAGTAGCGACATCTCTTGCGAAAGCGAAAGGCAAACAATAAAGGTAAAGATGGCGATTGGTCGCTGAAATATAAGTGGGAGTGGATATTATTTGTGGAATGACGAATGGGCGGTGACTATTTAGATTTTAAAACGTCGTCAACATAGTCATCCTTGTCTATCGCACGGATTTCTATACTTTACTTTGTCGCTCTCATGTAAACTCAGATAGACCATCAGCGCTTTCCGACCCTGTATATTTCTTTACCGAGTGAGGGTAATGGCCTGTTTCGTTGGTTTTGTGAAACAAATGTTTATTGTAAGGACATTTTTGTCTATTGTTATTTTATTATTTTTTGTATATTTGTTTAATTTGCTGTCTACTATGTTTTTTTCTCATGTAGCTATTTTTAAATTATTGTTGCTATGATTGTTACCTTCTGGACATTATGGGCATTGTGCCTCTGTCCTTCTTAATTAATAATAACAATAATAATAATAATAATTTTCGTTTGCAGTCAAGTAAAATTTTACATAGAGTACATTGTAATTCAGTACCACTAACTCCGGCAAATCGTGAATCCATTTTTCTATGGTTTTTCTGCGCGGTATCCGTCGTGACTTTGTGTACAGTTAACTTGTACTCGCAAACGTAATTTAAATAAATAACACGTAGAGTACACCATCAAAGTTACGTATGTACTGAATAGTGAATTACTGAATTCTAAAATATCTGCTTCGGTGGCGCTGCGCTGCGTCAAATACGACCCTGAAATGACGGGACAAGTTCCGACGTCTAGACTGATAACAACCAACTGGCAACACCGTAGACATGGTTTCGCAGTGAAATTCGGACGCTGTACAGGGGCGGCGTGGATAGCAATTTGGGTGCAGTTTAAAAAAATTATTATAACTCGGCTATTTATTTGATTAAAAAAAAACTAATTTCAGATTAGCAATCTAGGGAACACGGACTACTACCTCTAAAAAGCAGGAGACCTCCACTTAAAGTAACACCCTGTTATGAATAACTTCTTAAGAAATCCAAATATTTACATAACATTTGTAAATCGGGGGTTTTTGCAGGCGAGAAATTCAAATTTGTTTCTAATTTTAACTTCACTATTAGAGGGTGCCACTTGTAACACACCATGTTTCTTTTAAATGGCAGAACTTTTTTGCAGCTTAGTGTATCCATCTGACTATCGAAACAATGGATTTCCCTACCTGTTTTATTTGGAAAAGATAAACCTTGCTGAAGCCGATAGGAGTAACCATTTTTTAAATAATTTTATTTTAAACGCTCAGTGCACCGAGTAAAATCTGTTTTGCTTTCAGGTAAAGTGCCTTTTCTGCTGAAAATACAGCAAAATGTTACTTAAAAAAATTGTTCAGAATGATAAATTATAATTATGGAGACGTGCAAAATTTCAAGAAGATCGGCGAGGTTTGATGAAAGCATTTTTCAGATTTTATCAAAGCAGGCCGATCTCTTTGATATTGCACGTCCACATAATTTACCGTTCTGAACAGCTTTTTAAAGTAACATTTTGCTGTATTTTCAGTAGAAAAGGTACTTTCCCTGAAACGATAACAGTTTTCAATCGGTGCACTGAATATTCCAAATAGGATTATTTCGAAAACTCTTACTCCTAACGACTTCAACAAGGTATACCTTTTTCAGATATAATAGATAGGAGAATCAATTGTTTCAATAGTCAAACGGATACACCAAGCAGCAAAAAGTTATGCCATTTAAAAGAAACATGATGTGCCCGCGAAAACCCCCGATTTATAAATATTATGTAAATATTTGGATTTTTTAAGAAATTATCTACAAGGGAAAAAATAAAATTTTAACTTTGACACCCTGTATCTTTCAATATAGGTATGTTAGGTTGAATCGATTTATTTTCACCTAAGGATCTGTGGTCTCATTTTTGCTACTTCATTTAAAATGTAAATGTACAAAATGTAGATAGAAACAGTTTAGCTTTGGCAAGAGCAACTTCTAATTATGATTAAATAAAAGTCTGGAATACTTGGGAGTATTTATATCAGAAGGATTACTAATGTGCGTTTTGTATGTGTATATGACAAACAAAACAATAGAACAAACTGAGTAAATAAGGCAATAGCTATGCCTTAACTATAGTTGATGCGTTTACTAAATTTTACGTTTCTAATACGAAGACCAAAATCTTTCTCGGTCTTGTTGCATCGTGGGAAATGTTTCATCTCTGGGTTAAAAACCAACGAGACTAACATGTTCCTAAGTCCTGTATCACCATCTGAAATGTTTCCGTTGAGATATCATTCTTCTGGGTCAATCATTCAGTCTCTGAGTTGGTAACTATAGAGATCCTTTAATTCAAATTTACTATCGGGAATGCTAGTCCCTGAGCCATACTATTGTCGGGATAACGGTTTCCTTGAACAGAGATCTTCTTTAATGAAATTTGACTATCCCAATTTATCTTTTAATACTGCGTTTGTTACAGGACGAACTTCAGCCAGTCAGGTGAAGGCCTACCTTAGCAGTTGATAGTACCGGATAGTAGATAACGATATAGATATGTGCAAAATGTAGATAGAAACATTTAAGCTTTGGCAAGAGTAACTTAAGTAAGATTGTGATTGAATAAAAGTGTATTTATGATACTTATGTGTATTTATGCATATAAAAATGTGTATACGGGGTGATTCAGTCATAATGTCATTAATTTTAACCACGTATTCAAAAGGCCTAATAAAGACAGAAAATCGAAAAAGTATTTTCTCGACCTTTCAAAACATAAACAAATCACCCTAGACCAATCGGTAACACGACGCTAATGGTACGCTACAACTTTTCTGATGACGCACGAGTATTGAAGCTATACAGGGTGTAACTTTAAGTGGGGATCCCCTTTTGAGGAGTAGTAGTCCGTGTTCCCTAGATTGCTAATCTGAAATTAGTTTTTTTATATCAAATAAATAGATGAATTATAATTAATTTTTTAAACTGCACCCAAATTGCTATCCACGCCGCCCCTGAACAGCGTCCGAGTTTCACTGCAGAAACATGTCTACGGTGTTGGCGGTTAGTTGTCATCAGTCTAGACGTAGGAACTTGTCCGGTCATTTCAGGGTCGTATTTCACGAAGCGCAGTGCGACCGAAGCAGAATAAGCAGACATTTTAGAATTCGTACATACGTAGCTTTGATGGTGAGCACTGCGTGCTATTTATTTACATTACGAACGAAACAATTACTGCCGGTGAATGGAAAATAACACGTTAAAACAGGCGCATTGGAAGAAAATTTTGCCACATGATCTCATCTGATCGCATCAAAGGTACTAGAATACACAAATGCAGAAGCTATAAATTGTGGGACCATGAAATGTGAAAGTGAGAATTTTTTTTAGTGTTGAGATCACTCGAGTTAAAAATAACTGATTATTCGGTTATTGCAATAACCGAAATCACTCGGTTATCAGTTATATGTGTAACGTATTATTTATTTGATTTTTTTTCCATTGTTCACTAGGGTTGCCACCTTTTCAAATGCGCAAGTACGATATTCTTATCTTTTAAATTCTCAAGTAAGGACATTCTTTTTACTTTGTATATGAACATATTATGTCTTTGTGTTTCAATAATTCTATTTTAATAAGAATTTAATCATTTCTCCGAGTAAGGACATTTCTAGTAAAAATAAGGACGAAAGGACAGAGGTTGCAGTAAGGACTTGCGAAATAAGAACAGGTTGGAACCCTATTGTTTACTTACAACTTGTGTGTTCCAGTTCAAGATTTGTGTATACATATTCGTATAATACATACGCTTAAAAAGAACGGCTATAGTTTCTGCAAGAATTCGGACGACTTACATATGTTACGGCTGATTGTCAACATAATTAAAAACATTTTAACATCAATTTTTGCAATTTTAGTACAATATATGGTGCAAACATTTTCTTGCCGCAATTATAACAAACAACGAAAAACCGAAGAACCGTAGAAACGACCATCGTTCATATTCGTAATTTGTATAATGTACTTGTCGTAGCTATAGATCAAAATAAAATTTAGTGTTGACGGTATGCAGGACAGTCGTAAAATAATTTTTGAAAAATTAAAAAAAAATAGAAATAAGAAATTCTCTGTATAAATGCAACATATATTTTTATATATCTAAGATTTGTACTGTTTATTATAAATATGTATTTAAAATAAAACATTTACATAATATATAAACTACAAAAGTAATATGTGCAGCTACTGAGAATTCAAGAGACCATCACCATCACACAGTTATCAATCGGTTTTTGATATCACTTAAATACTCAGTATTCGGTTTTTGAAATAACTCGGTTTTTCCCAACACCAATTTTTTTTAGTGAGGCAATGTGAATGCAGACGACGATAGTCTGGATATGCAAAACTATAGCTTCCAATTTATTGAGATAAGATTCCCGCGATGCGAGTCACTATGACATAATCCCAATTCAATGTAAATACCTATGTTTAACATATTTTTGTATGTATACACCTCAGTCCGGTCCTAATAAACCGCCAATTATACGACAAGTTCCGACGTCTAGATCACGTATGTTAAGTAACGGGGATACAAAAAAGAAAAAACTTCAATGAATAATCTTGTAAATATTCTTTTTTGCGACTCATCGGTCATTATACTTGTATGTCAATCCTGATGAAGTATGGATCCTAAAACAATTTTCGAGTGTTATAAAAATATAGTGTAAAAGTACGTAAAAAATACAATATTTTACTGATCTATTAACTAATTATTATTATTAAATAATAGTATTGGTAGGTAGATTTTAATACGTTATCTACTATGTATTGCCAGTAAAATTTAATGTTTTAAAATAATTGTTGCTATTTTATAAAATGTACATAATTAAAAATAAGCAAATTATTAATCCTATAGCTTTAAAATGTTTTAAAAAACAGTTTCAATACAAAGAATTTCATACTATTTTGTATTATTTACTTTGTTAATGTCTCTTCAATAAACGTGACATACCTACGAGTAGTTTATAAAATAAAAATATCGTATAAATACTGCACACAATACATGAAACCAGACTGGGATGGACGATGAATATGTATATGTCGGGTATCTCCTAAAGGATTTCACAGTTACGTTCGATCAAAATACGTCTTGCTGTTTTCCGTGTTATTACTTTTAAAACTCTTGTGTTGATTTCTTATACACAAATTGTCCCCACAGTGGTCAAAATCAAATTTATATTTCTGTTTCACATTCTATTGTGCAGAATTATTTGTACCTAATTTTGTGTATAGTTCATGGACATGCGTGCAATTATATTAAACAAAATATGTATCGTTTCATATAAAAAATATACAGGTATGAGAGGGAGAAAAGCAAATTTTCTGCATGATTTTTTAATGAAATCGAATTAGAATTTGTTTAGAGCAGTGTTGTATTTTGCCAAGTTTAATTTCGTAATAATTTAAAGTGGTATTTTGTGGAATGTGTTATTCTGTTTAAGTGTATAATAACTTTACAAAGGTCAGTTTTCATTACCAAGTATATGTGACATTATGAAAAAAAATATGTTTACAAATTAAAAAAGAGCTGTTATGTTTAAAGCTTCGTTTTTTTATCAAAAGAAAAGTTGCGTCCAGCAACGTTGTCACTCAGGACGACATGCATACAGATTTGGAAAGTGAGGATCTTGATGGTGAATTGTGTTTTGCCGCTTGCGTGTATTTGTGTCATGCTACACGTATACTTCCACCACAGCGTGCTTCTACTGTTCGCATCAGGCACTGTTGCCAGGTGGGAAAAATTCAGTGCATGAGAATAATTTCAAAGAAGTATGAGGTTTGGAGAAAAAATCATGAGATGGCTTAATTTATCAAAAAACACCTCTTGACACAGCTTAATTTTTAATTATTTTTGTAATGCCATTTTTATTTCATTAAAAAGCATTATGTTCTGCTATTTTATCATAATATTACATTGCAAGTAGGTACTTACAGGTACTTACAGGTACCTACTTAAAAGTTATTAACCACGTAACCTTTCTAATTTATTTTATTGTTAGGCCGGGCGAACGTTGAGGCGTAGTTGACGGGTCGTAAAATCTGTTGTTTCCAGAAAATGTAGGTACCCTTACGGAATAGAGTTAAGAATCACTGTAATACAGCGTGAATACAGCACACACACCGCATATCCGTAGACTGTCAAACCCGTTTATGTATTCATTGCTAATTATTAAGAGAGCAGTCTACAATAAAGAACATTTCAAGTACCCAAATATTGTAGATACCTACCTCTATCTATTCAATTTTGCCCTCGATTTTGTCTTTATTTCTCGTTAGGTCTTTGTTTTGGTAGATTTCAAAGAGTAATTTTAATAATTTTATTATTTCTTTTTGTGTCTATTAAAAAGCGTGAGATTTTGTAATCAAAATATGAGAGCATGAGATTTCCTCGGAATGCGTGAGATCTCATGCAAAAGTATGAGACCTGGATTTGCAATGGCGAATTGGCGTTGGCGATTCGGAACCGATTACCGTAGTAGTGGGGAATGCTAGACCAATGCACGTCGCCGCGCCTCTTATACTTCGTACCTTCCCTGGGATGAAGCGGCAATTTCTACTTTCTCTGTAAAGATCCGCAATTTCCGATTCTGTATAATAAGTGATAGATCATTTTGTACATTTTTTAAGGTATTCATTAAACGTTTTGTCAAAATATTGTATTTTTTACGTACTTTTACACTATATTTTTATAACACTCGAAAATTGTAAGTTTAAAACTCCGCAAAATTTTATACTGTAAATAATTTTAGATAAAAACATACCTACTTTGTGTGTCATTTTTAAAATTTTCAATAGTACAGTCATGTTTTTTTATGATGTCTAAATAAATAAACATCTATTCAGATAAATATTCAGATGATTTTTAATGTAAACAAAATGTCAATATAGTTTCTTTTCTCGAATTTTTTGCAAGTAGTCCAGGGCATTTAGATCAAAATCGACCGGAATAGCGGAAATTTTTAGGCACAGCAGATATCGAGATGCGGTTTTCTGCATTGTCTTCAGGAAGGTCCCAGAAAAAAAGTCTATATCGTCTGGTTTAGCCATTTTTTAAATAATGCCTTCTGGGCCGGAAAATGCGTTTTCCAATTGCATCATTACTTGCACCATTATAGGAACGACTGGAAATTCGGAAAAATCGTTCGGAAATCGTTACTCGGGGGTTTTCGGGGCTGCCGAACTCGATTCTGGCATTAGAATTATCCGGAGATGCACGGGGGTGGTTCTGTGGGGTTGTCTGGGGGTGAATTGGGGGAGAAATGGCAGCGTGCATAAAAATCACTCCAAAATCGATACTCGGGGATTTTCGGGGATGCCGAATTCAATTCTGGCATTAATTAGACTTCCCCAGGGGCGCTCGGGGGTGGCTCTGTGGGAAATGGTAAAGGAGAAAGTGAAAAATCACAAATTATGAAAATAATACTTTATTCAAATAATAAATAGGAGTCTTTATTAATGTTAAATTATTTCCCCCCAATCATCCGGGGGGTCATTCTGGGGGGGAAATTGCATAGTCCATGGAAAGCGCTCCAAACTCGTTACTCGGGGGTTTTCGGGGATGCCGACTCCAATTCTAGCATTAGATTTTCCCAGGGGCCCTCGGGGGTTCCTCTACGGAGTTCTTTGTGGGTGATTGAGGGGGAAATGGCAGCGTTCATGAAAATCACTTCAAAATCGATACCCGGGGATTTTCGGGGATGCCGAATTCAATTCTGGCATTAGACTTCCCCGGGGGCGCTCGGGGGTGGCTCTGTGGGAAATGGTAAAGGAGAAAGTGAAAAATCACAAGTTATGAAAATAATACTTTATTCAAATAATAAATAGGAGTTTTTATTAATGTTGAATTATTTCCTCCCAATCACCCCCAGACAACCCCACAGAGGGACCCCCGAGCGCCCCCGGGGAAATCTAATGCTAGAATTGAATTCGGCATCCCCGAAAATCCCCGAGTAACGAGTTTGGAGCGCTTCCTAGACGATATAGACTTTTTCCTGGGACCTTCCTGAACACAATGCAGGAAACCGCATCTCAATATCTGCTGTGCCTACAAATTTCCGCTATTTTTCCTAATTTCCCTGGACTATAGCTTTCTATGTTCCCTGCTCCACTATGTGTCGGGACCAGAGCTAATTATGCTCGTTATGTCGTCTACCAACGAGCCTCTGTGTCTTTGAATTCATAAACAATCATATGTATTAATAGTTTTTGTCAAATATTTTTTTGGCGACAATGTTAATCGTAAATACGATGGCATAAGAAAAATAATGTGTATATTTTTCACATAAATATATATTTTCCAAAAACGCATATACAGTATGCGCCAAAAGTATGGAATAAATTCAATAAAAACGAAACAATTATTTTTTGGGAAAAATCCGGTCGATTTTTAATTTAAAAAATACATATTTTAGCGTAAAATGCGATTTTCAAATGTCATTTGTTTTCGAGTAATGTTGTTGTCGATTTTTTTTTAAATTGCAACACCATATTTTGTTCCTTGATTCTGAAAGATCGTTTAATTCTCTATCAGACAGTACTAAAACTTTGCCCTCTTACATAGAAAACGTAAATCAATTAAAATAAAGCAAAACCGTTATCAAGTTCAGTTTTTCGAAGTCCATAGTTCTTTTACGGATCACGTAGGTGAAAATCTTTGCAAAGTGTCATTGTCACACCGACTTTCTAATAAGTATTGTAAGCGACATAGAAATTATTATTCAATTTAAAGTATTATGGCACATTTAACTGTTACTCAAATGACTTGAAATTTTAATTTTTATCGGACGCGAGAATATGACTAGAACTCAGCAGGAAGTTTGCGATTTATTTAATGAAAAATATCCAGATCGTCCTATCAACCAATCAACAGTCAGTAAGGTAGAGTCTAAATTTAGAAAAACTGGCAATGTTGTAAATATTCCAAAACCTGGACGTCCAAGCATTAATGAAAATCAGAAACAGAACATTTTGATAAGTATGGTGGCTAATCCTCATAACTCTTCACAATTGGTTGCATTAAACAATTACACTAGTCAGAGCACAGTGCTACGTATCTTGAGGAAGGAAAAATATCATTCCTACAAAATTCAACTTGTGCAGGAACTCAATGAAGATGATCCCGATCGCCGCTTACACTTTTGCGAAATTTTAATGGGTTTATGTCAAGGAAATAGAAATTTACACCGGCAAATACTTTTTTCAGATGAGGCCACATTTTGTCTGAATGGTACAGCAAACCTTCAAACTTGCAGATATTGGAGTCGGGAAAATCCTCTTTGGATGGCAGAGGCACATACCCAACACCCTCAGAAATTAAATGTGTGGGCTGGAATAGTTGACGACAGAATAGTACCATATGGTTTCAGCAAGACGGTGCACCTCCGCACTATGTATTTTTAAATTAAAAATTGACCTGTTCGAGGATTTTTCTCAAAAAATAATTGTTTCGTTTTTATTGAATTTATTCCATACTTTTGGCGCATACTGTATTTGTCAAAACTGAACTAAAATATTGATGACATTTATTACCTCATAATGCCTTGGTGATGTCGTATGCAAGACACTAACCGTCGTTTTATTTTCCTTTGGAAGTTGACATCATATATGACCAGTTCTGAGACATTTTTGTTTAAGTTTAATTTCTCAACGTTTTCAGTCAACAAAGCAAGTTGAAATTTTATGTGCGACATGAAATAGATCATAGCAAACAATGGTGTAGCAGCAATATATGCACCATGAAGAGCAGAGAAATATGTGAGCATTTGTAGCAGCATGCCGAGGACACTGTCTCCAAGATACGTTTTAGCAAAATATAAAGGTAAAAGAATTTTATCTTCATCTCCCGTCCATGGCAAAAACAAACTTATATTCACTATGACGGCAGCAACGCAAACAAATACCAGCTTTATCAGGAACTTGCTCTCCTTTTTAATGGTCGCTATCAGCGTATCACTACAAGTAGCTATCGGTTTAGAGTTTTTTAGAAACAAATCTACTACCATCGAACCCATCTTAGAGTATTTCTGAAAGAGGCAGTAGGCAAGAAAAATCTGAAACAATATCAATTTATTACAATGGATTATTATGTGCAGAATCCTTTAACATTTGCAAACTTATTAAAAGTGTCTAGTGATAAAAATATTCGATACAAGGTGGAAACACACATACATCTCATAAAAGTCATTGGAAAGGAAAGTTTTTTGTACACACGTCAAAAGTCTTGGACCCTCCTCTTCTTGTTAAAGAAATTTTTTTGTCAGAAAAACCAAATACATTTATAAAAGTATACTGTTTTCTGAATCTTTTTTTTTTGTGAAATGAATATGTTCGATAAACTGAGTACTTAAAAAATTAAAAATCAGCAAATGTGTGATGTGTGGTCTTCTAGCACGTACATTTGCGTTGTGGAGTCGTCTTCGAATAGTAGGTGCCGATATAACCATGGCGAAACGTACCTTGACCTTGAAAGTGAGCCCTGAGAGCTGAAGCTGAAGATGTGCGGTGTCTACGGGTATATTGCACCCTTTCATTAGATACTCTGGTCTGTCTTCCACTGTATCAAATTCTTCACATATGTGTACTATTCGTACAACAGATGATCTAAGAATGCCCAACATGTTCGATATCTGATGATCAGAATGTCCTGCATCATGTAAAGCAGTCATTCCGGCTCGGGTAAACGCAGAAATTTTACGTCCTGGCATTATAATGTACAAAAATTTAAAGGTTGAACACACTGCCAAACTTACCAGATTTGTAAAAACATTAGTAATAAAGTAAAGGTTCATGGTCTGCAAATTTTTATTGTCTTTTTTGTTCTCTAAGGACATATACTTTTTTACCACATTAAGAAAAACCACTACCTTTGATCAAATCATTTTATATACAGGGGGTCGAAGACTTCTGACGTGTGTAAATAGCTGTACATACCTAATCTACCATAAAGTCAGAAATCATTTAGTTAATATTCACACAACATTGTCCAATGAAATTTATATCTTTTAAAACATGTTTTTAAACAATTGGATGATTTGAAAACACGTCATTGTAGAGTTCTACAAATTTTAATTGTTCTTTATATACATGGTGTAACTTTAAGTAAGGGTTCTCTTTTAGAGGGGAGGAGTACGTGTTCCCTAGAATGCTTATCTGAAGTTATTATTTTTTGAATCAAATAAATAGTTGAGTTATAAGTAAATTTTTAAACTGCACTCAAATTACTATCCACGTCGCCCCTGAACAGCGTCCAAGTTTCACTGCAGAACCATGTTTACATTGTTGCCAGTTGCTGCAACGTATGTAAGCGGGGCTACAAAAAGGAAAAAACTGCAATAAATAATACACTGCTTTTTATGACATTGCGATTCATCTTTATATTTTTTTATGTCAATCCTGAAGAAGAATGGATCGTATAATATTTTTTTTCAAATATTGTAAAAATGTAAAAATAAAAATTTTTGACCGCTTTATTTTGATTTTGACTTAGTTACTCTTTTGTCACATAAGGATCTTGAACTAAACATTTTAAACGCCGTAGAAGAGGACTCTGTCACGTAAGTAAAAAAGACTGTCTTTATTTTTATTTATTTATTTACTTTTCAGTTTCCTGTCACTTGTGTGATCATTTGTTTTCTAATAGATCTTCTCTTCCCATCTTCCAATTAATAATGAAATATGACAACAATGCTGAGGACGCTGCGACTAGATACGCTCAGCGCTAATCTGTCCAGTGACGTACTATGAAAAGTGTGTAGAAAGTTAACACAAAAATATCAGTTTTTGTGACGGAATTTAAGAAAACAAACTAATGATATGTGTTTGTAAAGAATACAGGTACCCCTCTTCATACCGGACCTCCATTCAAAGTTACATCTTGTACAAAGATTTATAATAACTCTTTTGCCAAAATGGTTATGGTTTGCTAAATCAATGATTTTGTATTCAAATTTATGTTTTACGTTATTCAACAAACGTGGCATAAAGATGGAAATAAATATGTATTTTATAAAATTGACTTCAGCAACTATTTTAATCAGCTACATAAATTGTAGAACATAAGACAACAAGATTGTGTAATATTGAGGTTTAAATTTGTATACTGGGTGATGAAGTCATAATGTCATTAATTTTAAGAAAAGATAGGAAAAATTAGTATAATGAGAATATGCGATTAAAAAAATAATTAAATGCGTATTTACGCTGAAAAACAATAATTTTAAATCACTTCAACCTCTTTTGAGACTGCTAAGGAGGCCATTTTCTTAGCCGACCCGAACGCGACTCGCCACTGCGACCGGACGCGGACCTATACGGGCACTTTTTTAAGCGCAAATGATCACGTGTCGAGTAACCAAAAAATAAGATTGCTTTGGTCAGTGCGATAATAGTTTTATTAAAAAAAAAACGGAAACGTGTTTAGGTAAAAGAATTGTTGAGAAAAAGAGAAAAATAATTATTTAAAGGTACATATTACAATGCATTCACAGATGTGAACCTCCTGATTTTATTAATTACCTACGAATGGATTACTCAACATTTTTACTGAATTATTGCAGTTAATAAAACACTTATTGAAAAAGAAAATACATTTATACGTAATTCAATTAGTTCAGAACAACGCTTAATGGCAACCTTAACGTTTTTGGCAACTGGTAGAAGTTTTAAAGATCTGAAATATAATTCCGTTATACTTCCCCAACTGCTTGGAAAAGTATGATGATGATGATGATGATGAGAAAGAGGAAGACGACGACGACGATCAGAAAATTAAAGACAGATTAACGAGAATTAGATATAATTCTCGTTCATTTATTAAGTGTCAACAGATAAATAGTGCGATTATTACTTATTCACATATTTATATTAGCATGCTCCTTATCTTATAAAATTGCAGAGTGATCCGCAACTTATCCAAAAATAAATTGAATATTGATTCTCAACCTTTACATCGCTAGACTACAGTAAACTTTAACAATTTTTTGTAAAAAATGTATCTACTTTGTATCTTATACAAACCGGAAATTGCATTGCTGCAGCCAAAAAATGCATTTTTTGAGACAGTTTTTGGAAAATTTAATAACTTTGTAAATAAGAGTCAGAACTGGCCCAAATCGGGTTCTCGGGGGTTTTTGAGGTCGCTGATCACGATTATGATGGTCAAATTGACCCAAAGCTGACCTGGAGCTCAGGAACGCCGAGGAACGTCATCTCCATGGGACTCTCCCAAAATTCACGTGGTGAAGGAGAGAAACTCGGCTCCCGGGGTTTTTTTGGGTCGCTGAATTCAAATATGGCATCGACAAACACCTGGTGCACCAAAGCCTAGACGTGGACGTCATCCCCGAGAATTTTCCTGACAACATCGCCAAAAACAACCCGAAAATCATTGTAGGGGTGTTTTTTGGGGTACTTAATCCAAATTTCACGTTGAAAACGATCCCCCGAACACTTGGTGCACCGGAATATGGCCTGAACGTCGTCTCCGAGGGTTTTCCAGACGTGGTCGCTAAAGACAAACCGAAAATCGTTATGGGGGTTTTTTGAGGTACTTAAATCCTTTGGATTACTTTATGTTGGCGTGTATCGCACCGAAATCGACATTATTGATGATTTAAAACCACAATAGTTATAATATTATAGTTCCAGGATAGCGACCTTTTTCAATTATTTTTAAGGTAAAAGTAGTTGGAAAGAGGTCAAAAAATACAAAACTGTCTTTCTCCGGTTATACTTTAAAATCCAGAGAAAAATTCTATTAAATTCTTATTAAATTCCTAAATGAATGGATTACTTGTCTCTCTGAATTTCATTTTTGACACATGTTCATTTTGACTAATAGAAGACAACAAATTTTTCGCATCCTGATGATGACATCATACATGTCGAAACGTCGATGATGTAAAATAAAGTCTTTTTGTATTTTTTGACCTCTTTCCAACTACTTTTACCTTAAAATTAAAACCACAAGTTAATTTTATTAATCAATAATAACATTAGCGACAAAAGCAGTTGAAATAAGTGTTATAAAATGTTATATTTTTCTTTCCATGGGACATTCTTTCAATTTTTTGTTCGTTCATTTTGTATTACACTTTACCGCCGTGCCGACCGCCGACTGAATGCTTTACCCTGCGCAAGGTCAGGTTTCATAGTGGACCACTTTTCAGTGCGTTCAAAAGTGTATTTTTAAATCATTTTGGAATGGCCCTTTTTTGATTTAAACAAAAATGTATTTGTAAGTCTCCTGTTCATTCAAAATTTTTGTTGGATATGTTCTGAATCACCCTGTATAATTGTCATATTTACATTAAAACATTTAGTAAATTATCAGTACTAAGCGCAAAAATTCTTACATGAAGTGATCCTACGACCATTGGAAGAAACGTGAAGGCCCCAATCCCCGTACATATAAAGTAGCCCATGTAATAAATAACATTTGCTAGATGAAGATACCTCATGATCGAACATAGGCTTCTTTGCAGTTTAGTCCGGCCAAATAATCTGGTTAAATTGAATATAATCAAAATCGTATCTCCTGAAACAGTTATACATGGCCAAAACCAGGGAGGCGCCAGGTGGAGCTGAGCTCAGACTCCCCACCCCCTCTGAAGTACAGTTTTAAATATGATATACTAATAACGGAAAAGGAACCACGCAACAACGGTACAATATGGACTGTCTCTGTTATGCTCTGATAGAGACAAGCCATGCCTATGAACCACCTCTTCCTCAATCTCTTTTTGGTCTAAGCGTTGAGTGAATAAGTATACTATTCACTCAACGGTCTAAGGTATGCCTCAGATGCGTCCTTATTTATCTTATTGTGCTTTATGAATGACGTATTGAAAATTGTCTATACATAATAATTATTACAATTCACAGAAGCAAATTCAAACGTGCCTCCACGTTGCTGTTTACAAATCGCGCCGCCGATAATGAAGTTGTTGGTGTAACATTTGTGTGTTTACAGTAATTTATAGATATACATAGGAATGACATGACCAATATATTCTAATGTTATTGGATGTAATAAATTGATTATTTTACAAAAATTTCAAGTTAATTTAACATTTTTTTTAATTCCATAATTTATTAAAATCTTATAACAGCATCGCATAGCATCAATTCACATCTGTCATTTAACAAGTTTTACTGCTTTTCACAGCCACCATTTCTGCTTCATGAATTTTCAAGCCTGCAATGGTAATATATAGTAGGCGTTTCAATATAAGAAATATGCCAGCTGCAGGTTTATCTAGGATCCGATTACTGTGTCACTCGGTGTCACTTTCCTGTGTTGTTTGATGTTGTCAAAGTGACAATTACACTATGGCATGTGGGCTTTTTTTGTATATAAATTAAATTGTCCCCACAAATTTACTCACCTTGGTATATCCAAACAACCGACAAGTACAAGTACTTAAAGATACATATATTTTTTTGCTTATACTTAAAAAATAGCCTAGCAGTTCAAAATATTTACCACATTTTTATATATATCCAATTTCTTCTCCTAGTATTTTTAGATCACCTAGATATCTGCGAGGCGCGACAGGTCATATAATACATGACAAAATTAGAATTTATTTGACTGAACTATTACAATGATTAATTTATTTATTTTACTCTTCTTTTTCACTTATTTAGATAGTGAACAATATTTATTTAGGAATTATTTTAGTGATTATCTTATTTCAGAGTTGATCTGATTTTTTTATATTCCAAACATGTCCACATATTATATTATTATATTATTATATTATTATATTATTATATTATTATATTATTATATTATTATATTATTATATTATTATATTATTATATTATTATATTATTATATTATTATATTATTATTATATTGTATTATTATATTATATACAGTGTGATTCTTAACCTATGTACATAAACTTGGGAAATTATAGTCGATGACAAATAATGATAAATACTGAAAAATAATGTAGTAAAATATTTTTAGTTTATAAAAATTTATCAGGTGAAATTTATTGTTTATCATTTACATACATATACGTAAGTATTGATTGATATCAAAAATTTTTTTTTCTTTCATTTAAAAGCCAAATAAGTTTCAAGGTCTATAGATTTTTAATGAGATTTTTAAGATATTTAAATCCATTTTTCTCGAAAACTGTAGCCGACATCGAATTTCAACAAGAATACTTTCTTATGTTAAAAAAATACATAAAAGTTCCGGAATTTTTCAAGCCTTCCCCCCCTGTTCTACACACCCCTGGACAAGCTGTGTTGTTTTTTTTAGATTTTTAGCATAACCACTGCACGTCGAAAACGGAAACGATTTTTAGGATACATGGTTATACAGACTATTCGTCTTATATCTAGATATATAATTCTCGTGTCACAGTGTTAGAGATGTCATACTCCTCGGAAACGGCTTGACCGATTTTTATGAAATTTTATATGTATATTCGGTAGGCCTGATCTATTTTTCATATTCCTAAGTAATAAGGGTGGTCCACCCCAAACATTTTTTTTTATTTTTTGGACAAAATTTTTAATTTTTATTCTTTCATAATGTGGCATTAAAAAATACATATAACCCTTAATTTTCTCCCTTCTATCACAAACCCGTATTTTTTAATAGCCATTTTAGTAATTTAATTATTTTTATATGTGGCATGCTCTCGAGTGGGCAAATCATCCAGTTTGTTTGTGTTGGCGAAAGATGGACTTACTAAAAATATCGTACACTCCATTGCATTAAGAGACTGATAATGTTTATTTTTTATTTGACATAATTGTCATAAACACGTAATTTGATATTTATTAGTTAAGATAATAAAAGTACAATGAATTACAAAAAAGAATGTTTCGTCTTTTGTTATTCTTATAGACCGTCATCGTTCACAGTGCTCCATTCCTCTTTTAGTCATATACCACATCTCCACACACTTACAATAAGTTAGTTATTTTTTATACTATACCAAAACATTCACTACAAATAATTCATATGGCAAAACAACGTTTGCTGCGTCACCTAGTATTTCTATAAATTGCTGTACATTCTATAGTACTTGTCCAAATGGTTGAATTTTATTTAAAGCCAAAATAATTGTTAATCACACGCGCTACATGCTTTAAAGTATACATATATATCTATATTTGTTCATGTTCGTTCGTTACATATGGACCCGCTTAAATTATTGGCTGTGTTGTAAGAAACGTAGTGGCTTCAGTTCCCTTATAGAAGTTATAGATACAGTAACACGTAACAAATAATTTCTGCTAGTAGAAAATAGCTAGTTATTGAACATAGGGTTCTTTGCAATTTAGTCCAGCTAAACAATGTACTTAAATTCGTTAAAACCAAAATGGTATCTAAAGCAACAGTTTCTTTATCATTAGTACCTATCTATACATATATAATAAATGGATACAACTTACCCTTAAAAGTGATCGTTGCTCCAAACAATTTGTAGTAGCAATTTTTCAGTAGTCGTAAAAACCTAACAAAACGAATATTTATGCAAATAACGAACTTACTTAGATGTTTTTTAATATAACTTACATGGCTGCGTATATCTTTCTTAGATGCCCTCAGATCCTTATTTAGTGCTTTCTGTTTAATACAGTAAATATCTACTAATCAAAACTAACATGGAATAAACTAATTAGATTAATAAAAATTCAGTTTCAATTGATATTGTAATATGGGAATTCAACCAAATGGTAAAATCTAATTTACACCGTTTTAAAACAAGAATTTTTCCGATGAAAATTAATTCTATTTAATAAATTCTAACATCAAAGACTTCTGAAGCTTCTTTATTCCCTCTTTGTTCCAATTCTATATTAAAAAATTCATGTACTTGTTTATTACGTCTAATTTAATTATAATTTTAAGTAGATAATTTTAAAGAAAAAGACGAGCAAAAAATATTTAAATAATAATAATAATAATAATTATTATTATTATGCTTTATATTGGTAATGGTATATGATAATACAAATAGTAATAACAACAGCAATAGCAATAGTAATAGTAACAGTAGTGTGAAAGTCGGCAATACATTAAGTAAGGAAGAAACTGTGACGTATGGAGTACCACAAGGGACTGTTTTAGGACCCTTGCTATTTAGTTTATATGTTAACGACCTTTTTAAGCTCGAAATATGTGGAGAAATTGTTAGTTTTGCAGATGATACGGTTGTATTTTACAAAGAAACAAATTGGAATACTCTTAAAACAAAAGCTGAATCAGATTTTAAACAAATTGCACATTTTTTCGAATTTAAGTTACTTACCGTAAATGAAAAAAAGACCTTATTTCTTCCTTTGACTTCCTTAAATAGTAATTTACCAGCATTCAATAAACTTTGTATTAATAAATCCAGTGGAGGAATCTTGGAAATTTCGTCTGCAAATAAAATTAAATATTTAGGAATCACAATTGATAGCCATCTTAAATGGGACAAACATATAACAAGTCTAATAAAAAAGCTAAGAGGCCTTGTTTCCAAGTTCAAATATTTTAGTAAAATTATTGATGTCAAATATTTGTTGACTATTATTAGGTGTCCGTTTTGTGTTTTGTTTATATAATTACTACTTCATATAATTCGTCAGGGGCGTTTCTACTTATACAGGGCGTGAACCATTGGACGTAACTGATTGTGATTTGTTGCTTTGCAACTAATACTATAGAACTATGTATAACCAATAACTAAAACACTTACTGAGCTTAGGTCAGGATAGAATTGCCGTCGGAATCGCCCACTGGCATGCAGCTCTTGCAACAAGCTCAGAACCTTTCAACAAATAAGAGAGAAACACATGAGTACCCAAGCATACCTTCACATTCTCAAAACATCAACATGTACTACTTAGATCAACTAGTAAATATATTCTCCCTCAGACTGCAGCTGGATATCAACAATACAACAATGTACACTGACCAGACCACCTCTGCAGAGATAGTTCATAGCAAGACTAGGTCTTAAACCAGAACCAGACCGCGTCACCGCAGCTAGCGGCCCCTGAGATATCCCCCGCTCACCGCAGCTAACGGACGGACTGTATCACCGCAGCTAACAGCCCTAGGATACCCCATACCTCAAAATACCGTGTCACACGCAGCTAACGGCCAAAAAATATAAAACAATAATAGGCCGGCCTCGTCAGTAATACACTATCATTCATAATCTCAAATATTTAATTAATTAACTACTAACTTAGCTAATAAACAAATGTTAAGCATGCCAAGTAGGTACTCAGTGATGTAACTCACCTAATAATCCAACACAACACAGGTCACTAATACAATTGTCTAGTCCACTATTTAATTACTTAATTTAGTATGCACGCACACATTCACCCTCGAACTGTCTTAAAGAAATAAAGCGACTGTAAAAATCATTTAGGGTCCGACTAAACACTTAAGACAACGTTCCTATACATTTTTATCAATGTTTATTTTAACATGATCCCTGCTCAAGTCAGGTAGT
Source organism: Monochamus alternatus (assembly GCA_037114965.1). Taxonomy (NCBI): domain Eukaryota; kingdom Metazoa; phylum Arthropoda; class Insecta; order Coleoptera; family Cerambycidae; genus Monochamus; species Monochamus alternatus. The sequence continues at coordinate 116,486,686 of CM073426.1, forward strand.
CGTCCCATCGGTCAAATTGTCTCGCTTCGTAACTATATACTCCTAACACTATGTACTTCGCACTAGTGCAGTCACATATTACTTACGGAGTCATTGCCTGGGGAGGTGCAGCTAATTGCTACATGAAAAACGTAGACGTCCTGCAAAAATAGATTTTAAAAATTATATATAGTAAACCTCGGGATTATCCAAGCGATAGTATTTTTGGAGAAAATAAATTATATGATACTAGGCAATTATTTTGTCAAGCTATACTAATGTACTTATTTAAAAAGAGATCTCTCTACCCTAATATTGAGCATGTTTATGCTACACGAATTAAAGATAATTCGTTGAAATGTCCATCTGCTACCAAATCAATCGGACAAAGAAGTTTTCATTACCTTTCTCCTAGAATATATAACAGATTGCCACCTGAAATCAAAAACGTTAATTACTTCAAAGAGTTCAAAAAAAAGTTAATCATTGGATACTTGAACAACCACGTGTTACTATTCATAATATGATTAAAGGATTCTGCTATTAACAAATAAACAAAGATAGGAATTAAAATATTAATTATAAGCGAAAGAACATATATAATTTGTAATACCTATACTTACCTCCAGTTTAATAATTGAGCATAATAATAATTTCTAATATACTTACCTTCAGCTTAATGCCATATGGCGTTTCAGTACTATTTAACTTTTTGGGCTTTATTAATGTAATCTTATCATATGGCATTTTTTATTTTATTTTTTTTTTACTATTTTTTTTTACTGACTTGTTTTATTTTTTGTGTCTAGATTCTGGCATCATATGCATGTAATCCTGCGCACAAGGAGCAACTGTTCCTTTTGCGGGATATTTATGTTATTGATTATTATTTATGATATCTATCTATTACTTGAATAAATTCTATTCTATTCTAACAGTAACAGTAATGCTAATAATAGTAATAAGAATACAAATAGTAACAGTATAGTAAGAAATTAAACACTTCTGCGAGAAAGAGGGCGTATTATTATTTAGGCATGCATGCCAGATACATTTTGACATTATGATAAATAATCAAGAAAGATACATCTAGTGATTGTAATTTTAGTCGTTAGTAATTAATGCTAAATGTAAAGGATAAACATTAGTAGTTGTATTTAAATTTCACTACAGATCCAAATCATAATATATTTCGTACCTAAAGAGTTATTTTTGTTACAAGTAGCAGAAATAGCAGATTTTAGGTACATGTACATATTTTTTTGTTAAAGTTTCCAAAACAACATTTTCAGACCTCTTATTATGCATGCTACGTCAGTAGTGACCGTTTTGGGGTTCTAAAAACTTTAATTTTTACTTTACACTTTTTACAATTATTATTATTTAACTTGAGAGCTGACTTATGAAACTTTGGAATTGCTGAGTTGTGTTACACAGCCTTTTTATAGTTTTTTACATGTTTAGCTAGCAGTAGTGAGAATAACAACTTATTTCTAAGAAGTCCTAGCTTTGCGTTTCTTTTGTTCTGTGCGACACGTGGTTATCTGTCTGAGTTACTTTGTGTTACATTGTTGCATTAAGCAACGTAATTTAATATTTAAAACATTCTAAATCTCAAATGGATACAATGATTTTGATATAACATGTATGATCAGAACAAATAATATTGAAAAATATCCAAAAACATCATTTTAGGGACTCAAATGAGTTTGTAAAACAGTTAGTATACAACAAAATTAGTTTAAATACTTTTTGTATACCCTACGACTTATTTCCAGTTGTAATACAATAATTATTTACATTACAAACTACGAAAGCTTACTCCGAGCACCTGAAAGGGCTTTTGCAGCATTAATGTATTAAACTGTTCATTATCCCCTCGATTTTATATAAAACACAAAATTTAAAGATGCTGAAAATCCTCTGTAGAGATAAAATGGGTATAAGGCGGTTTATTGCCCTAATATCACTGTGTTGTTAACAGTACTTTGGTAATATATCAATAAAAAAACATTATTTTGAGTTATTAAATAATTATTCTTCATTATAAAATTGATATGTAAAAAACGTCTTTTAAGTTTAATATTTGGTTAGAATTTAGTTACAAATGAAGTCCATTGATGAAGCAGCAATTATTATGTGTTACCAAACAAATCTAAAGACCGTTACAATGAAGCCTATAAAAATTTCATCAGAAGATATAAAACGAAAGATGTGTCCACAATAGCGGAAGATGTATTATTGGTATTTTTTCTTAGAAAAATCAAAGACATCCCTGCTACATTATGGTCAGATTACTCAATGTTGAAATTGACTATTTCATTAAATAAGAACTAGGATATTTCGAAATTTGGTCGCTTGAAGGCATTTATAAAAAGGGTAAATGACCGATATCAACCTCAAAAATCTCAGGTATTTATAAAGTATGATATATCAAAGTTTTTGTTAGAAGCTCCTGATGAAATATATTTAATGAAAAAAGTGGTAGCGAATTTTGGAGTATAAAAATTCTCATGTTAGTGCAGATTCCTACTATAAAAAATAATGTGCAAAGAAGATTTGTAGTGACAGATATTTGTTAATCGTTATCGTTATAACTCCGACCAAAAAAGGCTCAAGATGAACGTATGAGCATGGCAGATGTGTAAATCAGGTTGGAAAGCATACAATTTCAAAAAATGCCCTACGGCATAGCTAAATTTCTTAAAATTTCGAACCAAAATTAGTACACCGGTCACTCGTTTCGAAGCACGTTCTCTCATTCGAAGATAAGCTCTTTAATTTGGGATTTCGTGGAGTATTTCTTGACTGGTTGGTTGATTATCTTTCTTACAGGAAGATGTTTGTTAGGATATGTGGCTACAGTTCTGATCTTCACAATGTGAACACTGGAGTTCCTCAGGGGTCTGTGCTGGGACCGCTAATTTTTATATTATTCATTAATGAATTACCTACAAATATTAATAATGCAAATGTAATTACACTTTTTGCGGATGATACATCCTTGGCAGTCTCAGCCAGGACACATGATGAACTCCAGTTGTTAACTAAAACACTTGTTCAGTCATTTATAAGTTGGTGTGAGAAAAATGGGCTAATTGTAAATATTGGGAAAACTGAGTGTATCTATTTTCATAATATAAATGCAGCTCGTGAGCTTTCATTGCAGTTTACTGTGAATAATACAATTATAACGTCTTCTAAATGCACAAAATTCTTGGGTCTGTATGTTGATAATAACCTAAGATGGTCTGAACATATTAGTGTGCTGGTTAAAAAACTTAATCAACTATATTATGCTATATCTAAAATAAAGCAAGTAATGCCTTTGAGCTCATTGTTCGGTGTTTACTATAGCCTGGTTTACTCTCAATTAATATACAATGTCATACTTTGGGGTAATGCCTCTGATAGTACTAGAGTATTTATATCTCATTAAAAAATCATAAGAGCCATATTTAACATTCACTCTAGAGATTCCTGTAAACTTATATTTGCTAATCACAAAATCATGACTTTTCATTTTTCGCAATTTGTTGTATATCAAGGAAAATATACATAAATGCCATAAGTTCATTGTATCATAAATATGCAACGAGGTATTCAAATTTGTTTGTATTACCTAGACATAGAACCTCTAAATTTGAATATTGTCCGTCCTATTTAGGATTAAAATTATTTAATCGCCTTCCTTTATCTATGAAGGAATTAAATACTAATACTTTTAAGAGTGAAATTAAAAAGTTATTACTACTTAAATGTTATTACTGTCTCAATGAATATTTTGATGATAAAGATCTATGATTGTTTTCAATCATCTTTTAAGTTAAATAATGAGTGTTCTTCGTGAGTTTATTGCTTTTTGTGTATGTTATTTAATGTGCTTGCATTATGTGTGTATTGTATAGACCTTTTCGTGTACTTTGTTTTGGAAGTGTGTTCTGCATTTCCTACTTGACTAGTCCTATACATTATATGTCTGAAAGGATAAATAAATCTATTTCTATTTCTACATGACTAGCAAATGCCCTAAGTGTGGACATTTTATATATGAAAAGGCACGGGGGGGTAGAAGTCGTAAGATATAGCGGAAGGATAGTATATAGCAGATTCAGTGACCCATCAATAGAAGTTGCTAATAAAATTATGCCCAAAAAATCGGTATATATTCAGCAGTACAAACATTCAGAAATTGAATTTAATGATCATGTTGCGTAAATCGACAAACAAGTCAACATTTCCAGTGACGTTGTTTTAGAACAGGATTTCAATCAACATTTGCCGTTAAATCTTTCAGGAACATACAGCAATTGTCATTTTACATTTAATTTCCACTCTAAATAAACATTTTACATTAATAATCTGACGCTTTTATTTTTTCGTCGTCCAGGGCACAAAAGTTTTTCATACTTAGCAACCGATAACCTAACATGTTTTACTTTCGCTTGCTTCTTTAAAAATTATTCTTTTGAAGGGGGAGTTTAATTTTAAATGTAAAGTTATGGTATTTACTTAATATATTTTATTTAATAAATAGAGAATATCATTAACATGCAGGAGGTGTAAGCAAATAACATTAATGAAAATATAGTGTTAACAAACCTCTTAATATAGGAGAAACAAGTAACATACAATACCTAAAGTTTCTACATTAACAAGTTCTTGTTTATCTTTTTCTTTTATTATTACTAAAGTTACATATTTTTCCATGTGTATTTATGATAGACGTATTCCCCCAGTGCAAATTTGTAAATGGTTTAGTTATTATACTAGATATAAGTACATTCCCTCAATGAGAGCAACTTGTGGTCTAAAATGCCATGCTTTCAAAATAAAAATTTTGTCAAATCATAGAAAACCAGTTTTGTTGTGAGAATTTCCCGAGCTCACATCTTTCTTTTGGAGGCCCGTGTCTCTAAAATTCATTATTCATTAAACATTATAAACAATTCAAGAAAAAAACAGGTTACTGGACTACCTGATCTAGTGCATCATAAACAGTTGAATGATGCATATCCGGACTAAGTTTTGCATAATAATTCTTGATTCATTTCTTGGAACACGTGACACTTTAGACAACTGGTTGCTTAACAAAAAATATTTATTTCCGCGTCCGTTATCTCCCTTGAAGAGACGCATTTATATTCAAACAGCTAATATAAGCTAATGCTGCTAGGATGCTTAGATATTTTTACAGGGTGTTTGGAAACTTTGTGCACGCAATTTAGGGGTGATGCTATTAGAAAAAATCAAGTATCAAGTTCATGAAACGTTTTCTTCAAAACTCAATATTAACGGAGATACCTATAGTCGAGGCAATAAACTAGTAAAAAGTCAAAAAGTTCTAAAACTAGTTATGGTGAGCGGATCGGAATGCGGTTTTCTGCATTCTCTTCCAAAATTTATTTGTAAAAAATGTGGCGACATGGAATTTCTGACAAATCGAAAATTGCATTGCTGCAGCCAAAAATGCATTATTTGAGAGGCCTCTTGGAAGATGTCAAAACTTGGTAAAAGAGTGTTAGAACTGGCCCAGATCGGGTACTCGGGGGTTTTCGAGGTCGCTGATCACGAGTATGAAATTGACTCCGGGACCTGGAGCTCAAGAACGCCGATGAACGTCATCTCCGTGGGACTCTCTCACAAATCACGCGGGAAAGAAGAAAAACTCGGCGCCTGGATTTTTTTTTTGGGTCGCTCAATCCAAATCTGGCATCGGCGAACACCCGGGACGCACATGGTGCGCCGGAACCTGGACACGAACGTCATATCCGAGAATTTTCTTGAGAAGAGTGCCAAAAACCACCCGAAAATCATAATAGGGGTATTAAAACCGAATTTCACGTCTGAAACGACCCCCCAAACACCTAGTGCACCAGAACCTGACCCTAAACATCATCTCCGTGGTTTTTCCTGACACAATCAAAAAAGACGAACCGAAAATCGTTATGGGGGGTTTTTTGGGGTGCTGAATCCGAATTTCACGTCGATAATGACCCTCCGAGCCCCTGGTGCACCGGAACCTGACCCGAAACGTCATCTCCGTGGCTTTTCCTGACACAATCAAAAAAGGCGATCCGAAAATCATTATGGGTTTTGTTTTGGGGCGCTGATTCCGAATTTCACGTCGATAACGACCCGCAGAATCCCTGTTGCACCGGAATCTCACCCTGAACATCTTCTCCGTGGCTTTTCCACACACAATCGAAAAGGACGGACCGAAAATCGTTATGGGGGTTTTTTGGGTCGCTGAATCCAAATATGACATCGGCGAACACAAATTTCACGCCCAAAACTACCTTCCCAACGCCTGGCGCACTGGAACTTTTATCTTGACATCGTGTGGAATTGTTGATTCTACTTAAATTATGTGAGGATGAATGTGTCAAATTATGAGACGGTTTATGGGGAGTTTGTTGCGGTCGTGTCTGTAAAACCCTCCGTGACGACGTTCAGGTCCAGGTCCCGCGGTACACCAGGTGTCTGAATTAAGCAGCCCGAAAACGCGTCTGTAATGATTTTTTGGATCGTTTTTAGCGATTGGTGGGCAAATTCTCGGAAATTACGTGCACGTCCGGGTTCGGGGGCACCAGGTGCCCGTGGAGTGTTCGCCGATGTCATATTTGAATTCAGCGGCCCAAAAAACCCCTATAACGATTTTCGGTTCGTCTGTTTCGATAGTGTATGGAAACCCCTCGGAGAGGATGTTCCGGGTGAGGTTCCGGTGCACCAGGGGTTCGGGGGGTCGCTATCGACGTGAAAATCGGATTCAGCACCCCAAAAAAAAACCCATAACGATTTTCGGTTCGCCTTTTTTGATTGTGTCAGGAAAAGCCACGGAGATGACGTTTAGGGTCAGGTTCTGGTGCAATAGGTGTTCGTGGGGTTTTTGGCACTCTTCTCAGAAAAATTCTCGGAAATGACGTCCGCGTCCAGGTTCCAGCGCACCAGGTACCCATGGGGTGTTCGCCGATGCCAGAGTTGGATTCAGCGACCCAAAAAAACCCCGGGCGCCGAGTTTCTCTTCTTTCTCGCGTAATTTGTGGGAGAGTCCCACGGAGATGACGTTCATCGGCATTCCTGAGCTCCAGGTATTTGGAGGGTCAATTTGAACATCATATTCGTGATCAGCGACCTCGAAAATCCCCGAGTACCTGATGTGGGCTAGTTCTGACACTTATTTACCAAGTTTTGACATCTTCCAAGAGGCCTCTCAAATAATGCATTTTTGCCTACAGCAATTCAATTTCCGATTTGTCAGAAATTCCATGTCGCCACATTTTTTACAAATAATTTTTGGAAGAGAATGCAGTAAACCGCATTCCGATCCGTCCACCACAACTAGTTTTAGAATCTTTTTAGTTCATTGCCTCGACTACTACATAATCTCAAAAGTTACTCTTTTAAATTGTTTTTTTTAATACTTTAGCGATTTTTGTAAAATGCAGCAATGCAAAATGTTTCTAAAATTGCAGCGTCCTAAAGAGTAGAGGGGGCACGTGCTAGGTGAAGAAATGAACATAACTTTTTTGTATTTGGTTTTATTAAAATTTTGATGGCATTTCCTTGAGAATGATGATTTATCTAAAAATTTTATATTCTTGTTTGAAGTAAAAAAAAACAACTGTTTGCGAAGAAATCAGCATTTAATCTATTTGGACATACTGGTGAATCTTATTTTTTGTGAGTGTCAAAGTATATATTGAAAACAATTGAATGATAATTGTCATAGTGTTGCTTTGATGGTAACTTCAAACCTTATGATTCGTTCAGTCAAGTTAAAAGCGGAACCGTCGCCCTTTGTGACAAATAGACAATTAACTAATTTTAACCTTGGTAGAACAATATTCAAATTGGTAGTCACGTGGTCGGTTAAGCTTCCTTGACATTTGGTATATCGGTCTCTTGCTCAGCAGTAACTTTGAAACTTTACTTTAACGTTTTCTTATGTCTCTCGAAACGTTAAGGAAGCTAAAGCGATGGCGTAGCGATCAGTCCGAAATTGTTCTACGCAGGCGCCAATAAATTAGTTAAATGTATGTTTTCTCACAAAAGGTTGGGTTTCTGCTTTTACCTTGTATGAACAAAAAGCATAATGTTTGACATTACCGTCAATGCAATACTACAATATCTATCATTTAGTTGTTTTCAAAGTACACTCTGCTTATATCGCAAAAGAAAAGAGATGAAATTTTGTACGTCCGAAAAGTTAAATGTCGATTTCCTCATAAACGGTTGATTTTTTCAACTTTAAACAAGGGTATTAAAATTGTAGATAAATTATAATTTTTTTAAAAATATGCTATCAAAACTTCAATAAAGTTAAAGATAAAAAAGTTATGATAATTTCTTCATCAACTACGTGCCCGTTTACCCATTAGAGAATTAAATTTTTAGAAATATTTAACCTGAAACTGCATTCCTGTAAAGGTAAAAAAATCGTTAAAGTATTAAACTTATAGCCAAAAACAAATTAAATAAAAGTAACTTTGAGGTTACTTGTCTCCGTCAATAAACTTGACACATTATTTTTTCGAGTAGTAGCACCCCCTAAATTTTCTGCGCGGAGTTTCCAGTTTCCGCACATCTGTATAATTTTCAAACTGCTCACAATAAATTAAGTGCCTTAAACGTTAGTGCTCAAATCTATAATCTAATGTGCAGAAAATATCTGAGTAAATTTCGTATTACTTCTTAGTAGACATACTTTTGTAGAAAGTTATTAGGGAGTAGACCGTTTTGTAGGACTGAAACCAAAGCATGGATATTAATAAACTTTTATTCTATTATTTTTCAGATCTAAGGTTACCTTAACTATGAGCTCCTTACTGACTACGATGATTCCGGAAGATGTAATTTTCATCGGCTCCTGTGTATTAATTAGAAAGATTGTCAATAAGCGACAGTTCTTTTTATCCCAGTTATACCAGTTGCTGCATTTAAGGGCTTCATAGAGTTTGTCGGACTGTAAACTAACATTTAAAAGAATATACTAAATTTCAAAAAAAAAAATCACCTCGTCTACGATTGCTTGGCCTACGAGGGCGTATACTATATGCTCCAGAGTTGTCAAAGACCAAGTATATATCATTCTGTAATTACTCGATGGATTTATTTTCTAAAATGAGAAATTACAAAAACGTAGTATAACGATAAATGAATACTTACGCTTAGACAGAATATTATTAAACTTGTTTCCATAAGTACAGCTGACAAAGCTAATATAAAAGTTGGCCAGTATGTTATTTTGTCAAGGGTTCTTTTAAACCTGAAAATGAACAATTTCTGTATGTGATACACAGTATAATTTGGTGAAGTGATTGAGTTCGATAATAGGCTTGTCCGTGTATTTCTTTATATGGTTTTTTGTACAGTACTCGATATTCTTATTATGTCCTTAAAATTTCATTACAGTGCAAACGGATACGCCGCCCCCCTCCCACAAAACCTTGCTCGAGAATAACAAGCTCAGATTAAAGAATCTTAGCTAAGGGTAGATGTAGTACGGAGCTGTGATACTAGATGATAGTTGACATTATAGCTGGTTCACTAGATTGTTAGTGAATCTTATAAAACCAATGGTTGGTTTTTAACAGCGCTTGTAGAAAAGTATTGTATTTTTAAGCCAAAGCGTGTGAGGCACTCACAACTTGGTTATGCACGCCTTCATTTAAACATATCATATATTTCTAAAAACGCTATTAGAAACCCATATGTTTTAATACTTACCCTCTTCATTAATTCCATTACCAATCAACAATATTTGCATAATCGGTTGCTGCCGATTTTATTCTATATCGAAAAACTGTGAAAAAGGTATTACTAGTTCTTTGTCCATATTTCTACACGTGACCAGCGCATACAGATAAATTAAATTTTAATTCTGATAAAAGAGGGTCCGCAGGTTTCCAGCGCTGACCTCTTTTAACCTGCTTTCACTGTGTACGTGTCCATTTAAAAGTATGTTATAATTTTCAAAGCATATGAGCGCGGATCGGCGCAGGATACCAGCAAGCAGGAAACCGCGTCCACTGTGTCTGCTATAGCCTGCTTTAAACTGGTGTTTTTATATCAGTTTAAATATACAGTTACAAATTTCATAGCTTATATTTACGCATTTGGCGTTGGTTACCAGTAAGCGGAAAACCTGCTTCCACTCTGTCTGTACCCTAAGGTACTAAACGTGCCAATAAAATTCTAATATTTTACATAATATCCATTATACTCGCGTCATAAATTCAGACGTCTTACGTCACGGCTGACGTTACACATTTGTTTTTATTGTCAACGTAATTTTCAATATTTGGTCGCGTTAAAAACAATAATTTTTTGCAATTTAGTGCAATATATAATGCAAACTTTTAGTGTAGTATATAGTTTTATTACTATCAGTTGCAGTTTCTTAAATATTTTGATGAAAATATAATGAATTATTCATTTGTTCGTATGACGTAAGTCGTCTGAATTCTTGCCGCGAGTATATTTGTACTTCCAATTTATGAAATAAAAAAATGCAGAACAAGCCTACTCCATCTCTAATATTTAGACAGCCACATTTACTAAACAATTTTAATCATATTTTTTTTACCGAAAATTTTAATGGCATAAGAAAAACAATATTATATATTTATCATATAAATATACATATACAGTATGCGCCAAAAGTATGGAATAAATTCAATAAAAACGAAATAATTATTTTTTGGGAAAAATCCTCGAACAGGTCGATTTTTAATTTAAAAAATATATATTTTAGCGTAAAATGCGATTTTCAAATGTCATTTGTTTTCGAGTAATGACGTCATCGATTTTTTTAAATGGCAACACCATATTTTTTTCCTTGATTCTGAAAGATCGCTTAATTCTCTATAAGACAGTACTAAAATTTTGTCCTCTTACATAGGAAAGTTTTCGAGTAAATGACGATTGAATGTTAGAATACGTAAATCAATAAAAATAAAGCAAAAAAGTTATCAAGTTTACTTTTTCGAATTCCATAGTTCTTTTATGGATCACGTAGGTGAAAATCTTTGCAAAGTGTCATTGTCACACCGACTTTCTAATAAGTATTGTAAGCGACATAGAAATTATTATTCAATTTAAAGTATTATGGCACATTTAACTGTTACTCAAAGAATTGCAATTTTAATTCTTATCGGATGCGGGAATATGACTAGAACTCAGCAGGAAGTTGCGATTTATTTAATGAAAAATATCCAGATCGCCCTATCAGCCAATCAACAGTCAGTAAGGTAGAGTCTAAATTTAGAGAAACTGGCAATGTTGTAAATATTCCAAAACCTGGACGTCCAAGCATTAATGAAAATCAGAAACAGAACATTTTGATAAGTGTGGTGGATAATCCTCATAATTCTTCACAATTGGTTGCATTAAACAATGACACTAGTTAGAGCACAGTGCTATGTATCTTGAGGAAGGAAAAATATCATCTTAACTTGTGAACTGTTAACTCAATGAAGATGATCCCGATCGCCGCTTACACTTTTGCGAAGGAAATAGAAATTTACACCGGCAAATACTTTTTTCAGATGAGGCCACATTTTGTCTGAATGGTACAGTAAACCGTCAAACTTGCAGATATTGAAGTCGGCAAAATCCTCATTGGATGGCAGAGGCACATACTCAACACCCTCCGAAATTAAATGTGTGGGCTGGAATAGTTGACGACAGAATAGTAGGGCCTTTCTTCTTTGAAGGAACCCTTACAGGACAAAGATATTTAGAGTTTCTAGAAAATGACCTTGTTCCAACCCTTGCAGTAATTTTTCCTAACGATAATGACCCTGACATTCCTGACGATACCATATTTTTATGGGGATACTCAAAAGTGTACATTAGTAAACCACGTAATTTAGAAGAACTTCAAAATCGCATTCGGGACGAAATACCCCAGAAATCATTCATAATGTGCAAGAAGAATTTCTTCACAGACTTGTGCATTGTCAAGAAGTTGGTGGATGGCAATTCGAACATTTAATTTAAGTATAAAATTTAATCAATTGTATTTTATTTTACATGCCTCAGAATTGTTACTTTTTTATGGATAAAATTTACGTTTTCTAACATTCAATCGTCATTTACTCGAAAACTTTCCTATGTAAGAGGGCAAAATTTTAGTACTGTCTGATAGAGAATTAAACGATCTTTCAGAATCAAGGAAAAAAATATGGTGTTGCCATTTAAAAAAAAATCGATGACGTCATTACTCGAAAAAAAATGACATTTAAAAATCGCATTTTACGCTAAAATATGTATTTTTTAAATTAAAAATTGACCTGTTCGAGGATTTTTCCCAAAAAATAATTGTTTCGTTTTTATTGAATTTATTCCATACTTTTGGCGCATACTGTATTTTCCAAATACTCGTAAATTTGTCAAAACTGTACTAAAATATTAGTGACATTTATTACCTTATAATGCGTTGGTGATGTCGAATGCAAGACACTAACCGTCGTTTTATCTTCCTTTGGAAGTTGGCGTCACCGACCAGTTCTGACATATGCTTGTTTAGTTTTTGAACATTTCCAATCAATAAAGCAAGTTGAAATTTTATGTGCAACATGAAATACATCATAGCAAACAATGGGGTAGCAGCAATGTATGCGCCATGAAGACCAGTGAAATATGTGAGCATTTTTAGCAGTATGCTGAGGACACCGTCTTCAAAATGCGTTTTAATAAAATAGATAGGGAAAATAATTTTATCTTCATCTCCTGTCCATGGCAAAAACAAACTTACATTCACTATGATGGCGGTAACGCAAGCAAATACCAGCATTATCACGAATTTGCTCTCCCTTTTAATAGTCGTTATTAGCTCGTCATTACCAGAGGCTATCGGTTTATAGTTTTTTAGAAATAAATTCATTATTTTCGATTCCATCTTATAGTATTTGTGAAAGAGGTAGTAGGTGATGAGAAACTGGAACAGAATCAATTTATTACAATGTGCAGAATCCTTTTAATATTTATAAACTTATTAAAAGTGTTCAATGATCAAAATATTCTTCTATACAAGGTGAAAACACACATACATATCATAAAAGTCATTGGAAGTTTTAGGTAAATAGCTGTACGTACCTAACCTACCATACCGTCAGAGAAATCATTTAGTTAATATTCACACAACGTTGTCCAACGGAATTTGTATCTTTCAAAACATCTTTTTAAACAATGGGGAAGTTGCATGAATTATATATTGGTTTGAAATGTATTACAGGGTAAACTTTCAAACATATTGAAAGGTCAGAACATATGTCTGGCGGCAATATAATTAAAATATTAACATTAATAAATTGCCATAGAATGTAAATAAAACCGCGTGATCGAAAACACGGTTATTATTGATGTGACGTCAAATGCCGCGTAACGCGGTCATCTTGCTTATGTTTCCGTAGATATGAGTGCAGTGTCACGGTGATCGTGACGTAAATAGGCATTTGTTTCTGAATTTTTTGTGACATTTCTTTTGAGCTATAGATAATGTAAATACTGTGTAAGGTAGTGACCTGACTGAGGCCCTTTAAAAAAAAATACTATAAAATAAATAAGGCGAACAGCCCTATAAGGGCAGATATTCTAATCGATTGGGGAATACATCCTCAATGCGTAATTGCATGTATATGGTTCTGCAAATTGTCAAAAATTTAGGGTTATGGTCTGCCTTAGAATTTGGAATGCTAATAGTTTTTATAAATTGCAAAATGTAATGCATAAATATTTTACCTATAATACCTACTAGCGATTTCCCCAGGTATACCATGTAGTTTTCAAAGAAAGATAAGTACATATATAATAATTAATAATTATTAAACCTAAAAACTAAGATATTAAACTAAATGCTAATTTTTATTCCAGATGTAAAATTATCAATAACTGATTTATTGAAAATTATATGGCTAGATAAAGAAAACTAATATGTATAGGTAAAGAAATTTAGTTTAAGATAGCTTTAGACCATGCAGAATCGGCTGCATAGGATAAAACAAATCAAATATGTTTTAGACTGGTGCTGAAGTCAAACATATAAGCATATAATAGCCACACACTGTCTAATAGTATAAATAAGAATTTATATTGCAAGTGTCAAAGGAAGGTAACTCTAATTTCTGTGTTACTTATTAGTGCTTGCTGCTTAGAGGAGCAGCTCTAACATATTCCCAATATCCCTCCCTCGGAAAGGTAGGTATCAATACAAATAGCTGATGGATTTGATACAGCAAGTACTTAGGTGTACCGATTTTAGTTCGTATTAGTTTTGAAACCAGTGGTTAAATGGCCTAAAGGAGAAGACGGAGTGCAACGATAAGAAGGAGCTCGTTAGAATGCATCATTTATATTTTTAAATATTGTGGGCATATATTAGGATCTGATATTTAAATAAAGTAAAAATATATATTAAAAGTGTAGTCTTAGCTTACCTAAAGGTGTTGGGCAGCCAGGCAAGTGGTAAATTCCTCCGACACCAACGACAACTCAGATTCTTTTGTTGCCACAAAACTTTTTATTCCAGCAAAAACTGTACAGCGTAATCCATTTTAAGAACACTTTTATTGAGTTTTGAGTAAAAAGTTATTATTGAAACTTGATATGTTCCTGCTGCATTCTTATACCGATATATTCTAATGCTTTTTCTATATTTTAATTTTTTGTTCGTTCATTTTTTATTACACTTTACCGCCGCGCCGACCGCCGACCGCCGACTGAATGCTTTGCCCTGCGCAAGGTCAGGTTTCACAGTCGACCAGTTTCCAATATGTACATAAGAGTATTTCAAATCATTTTGGAAATGCCATTTTATGATTTAAAAAAATTGTATTTCTGAGTCCCTTGTTAATTTAATTTTTTTTTGTATAAGTTCTCAATCACCTTGTATAATTGTCATATTTACATTAAAACGTTTAGTAAATTATCAATAGTAATCACAAAAATTCTTACATGAAGTGATGCTACGTCCAGTGGAAAAAACGTGAGGGCTCCAGTCCCCGTAGATATAAAGTAACCCATGTAATAAATAACATTTGCTAGATGAAGACAGCTCATAATTAAACATAGGCTTCTTTGCATTTTAGTCCGGCCAAATAATTTGGTTAAATTGGATATAACCGAAATCGTATCTCCTGAAACAGTTATACAGAGTCATAACCAGGGGAGCGCCAGGTGGAGCTGAGCTGCTCCCCCCTGAAGAAGTAAATGTGAACATGTTTGGAATATAAAAAATCAGATCAACTCACGTTCGAAATAAGATAATCATTTCTAAATAAATAATGTGCACTATGTTAAACAAGTGAAGAAAAATTGTAAAAAATAAATTAATTAACTATTGTAATAGTTCACTCAAGTAAATTCTAATTTTGTCATGTGTTATATGGCTTGTCGCGTCGTGCATATATCTGGAGAAAAAATTCCTCCTTCCTCCAAGCTCCTAGAGCCCTTGAAATTGCACCTAAAATTGTGGCAAATATTTTGAACTGCTAGGCTAAGTATAAGTAGTAAATTGTGTATCTTTAAGTACTTGTACTTGTCGGTTATTCCAAGGTCAGTAAATTTGTGGGGACAATTTAATTTATATACAGGGTTACTTATGACCGACTGTACAAAAATTTTAACCACGTATTCAGGGACAATAAAAAATATATTTCGGAATTCTAGCTCGATGTTTAAAAATGGGTCAAAACACTTTTTTCCCTCGGAAAATCGGAGTCTATGACAATCAACCATCGTCAGAGATGACTAGA
Organism: Monochamus alternatus; assembly: GCA_037114965.1. Taxonomy (NCBI): domain Eukaryota; kingdom Metazoa; phylum Arthropoda; class Insecta; order Coleoptera; family Cerambycidae; genus Monochamus; species Monochamus alternatus. The sequence goes on from CM073426.1 coordinate 116,502,423, forward strand.
TATGTCAGCTACCATGAGGTCATTTTTTGCAGCGTTGTCAAGTGTAAAAACAACAAAAACAAACATTTTTATTAATTATAATGCCTAAGTACCTGATAGGTAACCGTTAATCCGATTAGCTGTAGTATTTTGTATTCGTTCTTTCGTTGCACACTACCAAAACTACATTTTCACTTCTTGCAGATTCATCATAATTATCCACTAACATATCAGACATAAAATAATTTATTTATTTACTATAAAACGTTTAAAAGTAGTCACTAACTGTTCTAAAATAACATAACCTAGAATACTCCATTGCTAGTTGCAAATCTTCAAACTTCAAAGAACATGGCAAAGCTTAGTTATATTCTAAGGGTCTAAGAAACATTTTTACAGAACACTATAAACAGATTAAAGTAGTAGTAGTTTAAAAGTAGTACTAATTATTTTATGCAAACATCGTCGATTACTGTTAATATTGTTGTTATTGCTAGTTTTAACAGAATTTATTCCCCAACAACACAAGAAGTTTAAAAAATTATTGGGGTAAAATGGACCTTGCACTAGTGGCCTAAAGATGGCCTCTGCATCAGATGTTAATAAATATTGCATACGGTACTCTGCCTAGTTTGAAATAAGTTAGTGCATGCTTATTCAAATGCCTTGATGACATATAAGGTACTGATTTATGGTAGTGTGAAAAATACATATTGTGTGACAGCGTAATACCAAAGACGTTTTTCAAGTAGGTACACAAAATATTATGCCGAATACTCTTTGAACCAAGACTCTTATGATCAAGACATGTGTAAATGTACTGTTTTGCAGTCTTAAATTTCGGATCACACGACGCAAAAAATTGAATTATTAACTAAACCATACATAGTACCTACAAAGAAATTTCGTAACTTTGGATTAAAAAACAAAAATGCCTTTAAACAGTCACTGGAACATATTAATTGGAATGTTCTGTACACTATACCTTCAAACCAAATTAATGTTCAGTGGATTTTTTTAGTAACTTATTAATAGAACGCAATTTTGAATATCACTTTCCTTTGATTGAATCAAAATATGGAACAAATAAAAAGAAAATATGTAGCATTACTGATCCGAAAGTGAAGACTTGTAGGGCGAACTGAGTACTCTTTATGTTATGAACAATGTAGATAATAGATTTAAGGACTTATATAATGAAAAGAAAAGAAATTACAATAAGTTGCTAGAGGAAAACAAAAAACAATATTTTTTTTGAGAAATTAAAAAAATCAGATAATAAAGTAAAAAGTGCATGGAAAATTGTAAACGAATCAATCAATGTGTTCTCCAGGGGTAAGCATTGAAGAGTTGATAAAATGTGTTAAAGAACTTAGAAATAAATGTAGGCTCTGGGTATGACAATATATCTATGAATATAATTAAACATGTACTTGACACTATCATTATTCCCTTAAAGTTTATCATTGATAATTCGCTTAGTTTTGGTATATATTGACTTTGATTGTTCCAGTTCACAAAAAAGGGGATGAATCGAAAATTGAAAACTACAGACCAATTAGCATGCTATCATCCTTTTCAAAGATATTTGAAAAAGTTGTATCCAATCGTATTATTAGTTTTATGACAGAAACGGGACAGTGGAATTGTATACAACATGGATACTTAAAAGAGAGGTCAACATTAACAGCTCTGTTCCGATTTGTTAATGAAATTTTATTGGAAATAGAACGAGGACACTTTTCACTGGGATTGTTTCTAGACCTGTTCAAAGCCTATGATACCCTTGACTATGACATTTTGTTATATAAATTAGATATGTATGGAATACGTGGCACATGCCTAAAATGGATTAAGTCGTATCTTTCACAAAGGAAACAAAAGGTTATAGTAAAAAAGGATGGAAAACAAGTGGAGTCTGATAATTTTGAAGTGAAGCAGGAATACCTCAGGGAAGTGTCCTCGGACCTATTTTATTTATTATATATACAAATAATATTACAGAGATTACTGAGAATAATAACCACTGTCAACTTACGACCTATGCGGATGATACGAATATATTGGTTAGAAGAATTAATTTGACTCAATTAGAACAAAGATCAACTGAAATTATTAACATAGCCAATGAATGGTTCACAAAAAATAAATTAGTAATTAATAAAAATAAAACAAACATAGTGTTTTTTACAACCAATCGTAGTGGACTGGATCAGCCAGATTCATTCAGAGTAAACGATGTATTATTGGTTCCGCGGATAGATGTGAAATTTTTGGGAATAGTGTTAGATAATATTTTGTCTTGGTCCCAACATATAGAGTACGTAAGGCAAAAACTTTCAAAATCCACTTATACTTTGCAGGTTCTGAAAAAATATATAGATATCCCGACACTTAAAATGATTTATCACGCTACTTTTGAAAGTAATATTAAATATGGTATCATAATTTATGGAAATTGTAGTAATATTATAAAACTATTTGTATGCCAGAAACGAGCTATAAGAATAATGTTTAAGTAGTATGAAAGTAAGAGAGTCTTGTCACGGTGTTTTCAAAACAAATAAACTGCTTACTGTAACAGCAATTTATATACAAGAAAGTGTACTGTTTTTCTTTAAAAATAAAGATTTGTTTGCAACTCATAAACCACAATCTAATTATAAAACTCGAAATTTAAACTATAATTATCCAAAGCACAAACTAACTATGACAGAACATGGAGCATATTATAATTGTATTGAACTTTTTAATAAATTACCCAAGTATATTCAAGAAATTAGCGAGATAAATATGTTAAAAAAATGTTTATATAAATTCCTTATAAATTTAGAACCATATAGTTTGAATGATTTTTTAAGTTAATATGTGAGTATGCATAGGTGTGTTTGTGTGTATGTGATAGATGGGTGTGTGAGTGTGTATATGTATATAATTGTCTGATTGTGACACTATTTCGTTTTGTGTTATATTGTGTAGCATACTTCTGAAATAAAGATGTTTTATTATTATTATTATTATTATTGAACAACTGTTGTAATGCTTTGGCGGTAAACGTGTGGCTGTGGCTTTATGTATTTGTGTACATTTGCGTGTATTTTTTTGTTCTTTGTGTTGGTCATGACCGCCGGACCAAGTAGGTACCTTGCTTTAAACAAAAAGATCGATCGAGGAAAGGAGAGGTTCACAGCAAGTATAAAAAATCTTTGCAATGGCAGGTTTTAATTTAAATAATTAGTAAAACAGAAAATGATACATTCTTAAAATCTCTCCAAATATCAATCCTGGAAATAAATATTAATAAGGTAGGTGCTGCCTCCCTGTGCTATCACATCGTGTTTCTCATTAAATCATTAAATAATAATCTACATTTTGTAAATATTTATTTTTCTTTCAAAGCGGCGTTAAATGATACACGTGTCAATGCGGTGACCTATCACTACGTGTGATACCTTTGACTTTCGCAGAATATACCAATCTCGCGGCTGACAGAAGGCCAGTGACGGCGATAAATAAGGATTTAATGTACCTACTTTTGAAACAGATTTTTTTTCGCTTTAAATTCGCGCTAAATAACTTTGGAAATTTTTTGATAGATAATTCCGTTAATTCTTATTTTTCCCTATATCCTCTTAAAATATTTGTACTAAGTTCATTGTTAGCGAATTGCTCGTTATTAAAGAGAAAAAATGGACTGATATTGCATAATTTTTCGGTAGCGTTTAATTGTGGTTAAAATAATACCACTGGCAAAAATTACTTTATAATAATGAGATAGTCGGCTGGCGACTTACCTTACTATGTTGGTTTCTTGTACTTCGGGAGAGGCGCCTCTCTTCTTGCCTTTTGATGTTGAAAAAACTGCAACTGCTCAACCTCGTTCCGTGTAGCCAAAAAACACACACACTGCAGCGATTAAATTACACAAAATTAGCGAATTTGTAAAGTTAATATAAATTTAGGCGGCGTGATATTTAACAATATGCGTCTAGACTTCTTCACGTGTCTTCAGGTATATCGCCAAGCGCTAGCTATCTCATTTTTTTATAGAAAAAAGTATAAACAAAAAATTAGGCGCGTTTTCAGTATTTTAAATGAGTTCTAGAAAAGTTTTATATGCTACAGGAAAAATATAAATTGAAAATATTATTAAATTAAACTGGTATAATAATTAAGAATAAAATAAAACTAATAAGAACGGAACATTTCGGCCCACCAAAATGCTTATGCATTTTCGTGAGGGAAAGTTGGTAAAGGACTCAATTTAGTAAGCGGTCTTTTTATGGTACCATTAGCGGTGCGTATGTCAGCCACTCTTGCGACTCCGTCAGTCCCTGGATATAAATGACAAATACGACCAAGACGCCATTGCAAAGGAGAAGCATTTTCATCTTTTATAAGAACTAGCGACCCAATTTGGGGAGAATCTGTAGAATTTAACCATTTACTTCTCTGTTGCAAGGTATGTAAATATTCCTTCTGCCAGCGACTCCAAAGATCTTGATGGATTCTCTGAAGAAGCTGCCAGCGGGTTAATCGGTTTAAATTTTGGTCGCGTAGATTGGCGTCCGGAATGGCAGTGAGCGGTTGCAATGTAAGGAAGTGACCAGGCGTTAACGCAGCCAAATCATTCGGATCAGAACTAACTGGTGTGAGTGGACGTGAATTAAGAATTGATTCTATTTGACAAAGTATCGTATTTAGTTCTTCATATGTTAACACTTGTTTACCTATTACGCGAATCAAATGACTTTTCATACTTTTGACGCCCGCTTCCCACAGACCTCCGAAGTGAGGGGCTGACGGCGGAATAAAGTGCCAAGAAATGGCTTCAGTTGAAGCTGCAGTGCGCGTAAGATTTAAAAGCTCTTTATTAGCTTTAATAAAACATGTAGCATTATCGCTATATAGATCTGTTATGTGGCCACGTCTGGCGATAAACCTACGCAGAGCTGCCAAAAAACAATCAGCGGTCAAGTCTGAGACTAATTCTATGTGAATAGCTTTTGTAGTCATACAAATAAATAGACAAATATATGCTTTTTGCGATTTGGATCCGCGAGATTTACTAAGAGTAATAAAAAAAGGACCTGCGTAGTCCACACCAGAGTGTAAAAAAGCTTTACAAGGAGTAATGCGAGCGGCCGGTAAGTTTCCCATGACGGGCTGGTAGATTTTAGCATTAACCTTAGAACATTTTATACACTGAGATAAAATGTGGCGTATCGTGCGTTTAGGCGAAAAAATCCAAAAATTTTGAAAAAGTAAAAATTGGACAGTTTGAAGTCCAGCGTGAAAATATTTTTTATGAATTTGTTCAATTAGCAAAAAAGTTAACCGACTTTGTTTGGGTAATAACGCTGGAAATTTATGTTCATAATTAAGTGATGAATGGTGTAACCTTCCACCAACTCTAAGAATTTCTTGCTCATCGACAAAAACATTTAATTTCAGAAAAGCTTTTGACAATTTTTGTTTATTTTTTATTTTATGAAGTTCATCAGAAAAGAAATTTAATTGTTCATTTTTAACTAAAATAAGAAGAGAAGCGTGAAGTTCTTTATATGAAAAATGTTCATTTATTTTGTTTAGAGGAAAACGACAATTATTTACAAAGCGTAAAATATAAGCAACAATTCGCATTATGGAATCTAAAGAGGAATGATCGTTTAATAACGCGGTAATAAAATTATATTCATTAATTTTTGTAGCGATTAAAATAATTTTCTTTTGTTCTTCAGACAGAACTGCGGAATCATTTGAGCTATTTAATTTTGACTGAGGCCAGTTTTCATTAGCTACTTTAAGAAAATCTGGTGCGGCCCACCATAAGGAGTTGTGCAAAAGTTCAGAAGGAAAACTTCCCCGTGATGCAATATCCGCGGGGTTTTGAGCAGACATAATATGATACCAATTTTCTGGATTTATTTTCTCTTGGATGTAACTTATCCGATTACTAATAAATATTTTCCACCTATGGGGATGCGATTTTATCCAAGAAAGCGTAACTGACGAATCTGTCCAAGCGTAAATTTTTTGAAAAGCAATATTTGCATAACTTTTAAGAATAAAATCTATCAAATCTGACAGCAGAACCGCGGCGCATAACTCTAGTCTGGGTATAGACAATGTTTTTAGGGGTGCGACGCGAGATTTTGCACATATAAAATTAACAGAATAATGATTTCTGTGAAAAATGCGTATATAAGTGACAGCAGCGTAACCGCGCTCACTAGCGTCGCAAAATCCGTGCAATTCAATAAGGCACTTTTGATCAAGATCTATATGTCTTGGTAACTGAAAATTCGAAATTAAGGGCAATTCCGTTTTGTATTTGCTCCAGGCGCGAACAATATTATCAGGTGGGGTTTCATCCCAGTCTAAGCCGAGCACCCATAATTGTTGAATTAAGAATTTAATATAAAATGTAACCGGTGTGAAGAAACCCAATGGGTCAAAAATCCTGGCAAGTTCAGAAAGTATATTTCGCTTAGTACAGGATTTCTCGAGCGGTAAAACATTATAAGTAAAATGATCAGAGGATGGTTGCCACCGTAAACCTAAAATTTTAGTAACCTCATCACAATCTAGCGAAAGCGCAGCCGGGTTTATTAACGACGGATTTATATCAGACAAGACTTCAGGCTTATTCGATGCCCACTTATGTAAGTCGAATCCAGCTGATTTTAATAAATCTGTAATTTCTTTTTGTAAAGACTTGGCTTCTTCGATTGAAGAGCAACCAGTTATTATGTCATCGACATATGTATTATTTTCTAATACGCTTGCAGCTCTTGGAAACCTTTCCTTTTCGTCTTCTGCCAATTTTAATAAAACGCGAATTGCCAAATACGGAGCGGATGAGACACCGTAAGTTACAGTGCGTAAGCGGTAATCTAAAATAGGACCTTTAGCATCAAAACGCCATAGAATACGTTGGTAATCTTGATGATCGGGTATAACCAGTATTTGGCGATACATTTTGGTTATATCTGCGGTAAGAATTACAGTCGGTAATCTAAAATTTAATAAAATTCTTACGATATCCTTCTGTAGCTTCGGACCAGTTAAAAGCGTATCATTTAGCGATACATTATTTATTTTATTAGAAGCATTGAAAACTATTCTAATAGGCGTTGATATACTATCTGGTTTTATTACGCAATGATGCGGTATATAATACGATTTATCAGTATAAATCGGGGTAGATAATAATTCCATATGATTAAAGTTTAAATACTCTTGAATGAGTTTAGAATATTCAGCATATAACATAGGGTTTTTTATTAAGCGTTTCTCTAAACATAAAAACTGTTTTAGAGCGACTTCTCTGCTAGATGGAAACATAGGTTCTATCCGTTCCCGAAATGGCAAGGCGACCGTGTACCGTCCTTCAGAATTCCGATAAACCGTTTTTAAAAATATTGTTTCACAAAGTGTGTCATCCGGTGGTATACTTATTTTTTCAGGAATATTTTCGACTTCCCAAAATTTACGTACAATGTCATTCAAAGATTGCGTTGATGAGTAAGATAAAAAAGATTTAATATTGGCCTGTAAAGTATTATTTTTATATTGTCCCATCAGAATATATCCGAAAATGGTATTAATTGCTATGGGTTCTTGACAATCACCGAAAATTTTACCACTCTGTATAATAAATGGAAACACATCCGCGCCTAGCAGTAAGTCAATTGATCCTGGTTTATAAAAATACGGATCAGCAAGATTCAAATTTTTTATGTGAGACCAACTGTCCTTAGGCAACTCCGCAGCAGGTAGATCTGAACAAATTTGAGGCAAAATTATTGCATTAACTTTTATATTAATATTAGGTACATTAACAGGGCGAAGCGAACAGAAAACAGAACCGAGATTAGAATTTATTTGTGATTCTCCGATTCCTTGAACTTCAGCGTAATATTTTTCTTTGTGTAGACCTAAACGATTTGCGCATTTTTGCGTTATGAAACTAGTTTGAGAACCAGTGTCAATTAATGCTCTAAATTTTTGATAATGTCCACGAACATCTAATATTTCAATTATAGAAGTCGAAAGTAAAACAGAAGTGGACGATCGCGAAAAACCAGCTAAGGTTTGAGATTGTGATTCAAATTGAGATGCGTTTTCATTCACACTAGGTGAAACTGCGGATGAATTTACATTATGCAGGGTTGTATTGTGCGAATTTATATCACGCGAATTTATATTATTTGAAGAAAAAGATTCCTCAGAGCGGCCCAAATGTAAAAGAGAATGATGCCTCTTTTTACAGTGTCGGCATGTCATTGTAGAATTGCATTTTAAAGTTTTATGAATGTTACTTAAGCAATTAATACATAAGTTTTTACTTTTAGCGAAGTGAAAGCGTTCCTGCGAATTTTTATTAATAAATTCTGGACATTTATACAAAGCATGATTTTGGGAACATAATACACATAAGCGATCAGGCGAATTATTAGTTCCTAAAAAAGATGTGGAAGCGTGTGTACGAGGAGAAACATTGGAAGATTTTACAAAATCATTTTTCTTAAATTTTGGTTTAGTATTGCCCGAATTCAAAGTGAAAAGAGCGTTACAATTATTTTCCAAAAATTTGAAAATATCTTGATATTTGGGCATCTCCCCGGAAGTATTATGGTTCAATTCAAATCGAGTTGCGGTAGCGTTATCAATTTTTTTAAGTAACATATTAGCGAGTATAAAGTCCCACATATCTACTGGATGCTGTAAAACTCTAAGAGCCTCTAAATTTTCAGCAAATATATCAAGTAAATTACGTAAAGCATGAGGATCCTCTGAATTTAATTTAGGAGCGGTTTCTATGGCAGACCAATGTACCTGAGAAAGTAGTCTCTTATTTTTGTAACGTTTCACTAAACTATTATATGCTATTTCATAATTAGCGCTTGACATTGGCAGACACCTTCAAGTGATGAAATTAAGTAATTAAACTTTTCAATGGCCGATAAAGATGAATTATTGTGTACTAAAGAATCGTACATATCTAAAAATGTAGGAAAAGATTGAATATCTCCTTTAAATTTAATTAGTTCTATTTTAGGCAGTTTAACATGTGGAGGCGTCGTCAAGTTATCATTTTTTACGGTAGGATCTAACGTACCAAACAAATTTTCAAAAATTAATTTTATTTGATGTGAAGTTTTATCAAACTTAGACATTATCGAAAGTGCGGACTCAAATTCATCTTCATCGTTAAAAACAAGGCTAATTAATGCATCATGTTGAACCCGAAATGATTTTTTAATATCCAAAATATCCTCATATATAGATTTAAACATAGGCCTTTCTTTTGGATCTGTGCGAGCCTGTTCGGCTATAGCTAACATATCATTAATTTTTCTGACGTCTATTTGTCGCAAAGCCTTTACTTTTTTAATTTTCTCAGCCATATTACAAAATTACGGGTACGAAGGAAGCGTGCGAATAAATGTGAAGTAAATAAATGAGGGCGATATGTGCGTAGCAAACGGTATGAAATGTATGAAATTAATAAATGAATCAGTTCCTAACCACGTGATATAGTCACCTGAAGTCGATGTCAATTAGAAAATATTGGTAAGCGTCGACTCCAAAATTTAATTAGCGTATGCGCGTAGCTAGGCCACACCTTCCGCTCTCAAAGGGACAAGAGGTCGCGAAGATTGACTGACTGAACGGAAATATTTTAAGAAAAGCAATATGGCGCATGAAAAATATATTAAAATTTCCAAAAACTCTCTCGAAACACTGAAAACGATGCGAAATGCGAAAAATTATGCAAAAAATCCGGCGTCTCGAAGAACCAAAAAATGTTAGCGAATTGCTCGTTATTAAAGAGAAAAAATGGACTGATATTGCATAATTTTTCGGTAGCGTTTAATTGTGGTTAAAATAATACCACTGGCAAAAATTACTTTATAATAATGAGATAGTCGGCTGGCGACTTACCTTACTATGTTGGTTTCTTGTACTTCGGGAGAGGCGCCTCTCTTCTTGCCTTTTGATGTTGAAAAAACTGCAACTACTCAACCTCGTTCCGTGTAGCCAAAAAACACACACACTGCAGCGATTAAATTACACAAAATTAGCGAATTTGTAAAGTTAATATAAATTTAGGCGGCGTGATATTTAACAATATGCGTCTAGACTTCTTCACGTGTCTTCAGGTATATCGCCAAGCGCTAGCTATCTCATTTTTTTATAGAAAAAAGTATAAACAAAAAATTAGGCGCGTTTTCAGTATTTTAAATGAGTTCTAGAAAAGTTTTATATGCTACAGGAAAAATATAAATTGAAAATATTATTAAATTAAACTGGTATAATAATTAAGAATAAAATAAAACTAATAAGAACGGAACATTCATAGTTAACCCTGTCTACCATTGCAGGCTCGAAAATTCATGAAACAGAAATGGTGGCTGTGACAAGCAGTAAAACAAATTAAATGACAAATGTCAATTGATGCTAATATGCGTTGCTGTTAATATTTTAATAAATTACTTATTGAATTAAAAAAAAATTGTTAAATTAACAAAGATTTTTGTAAAATAATCAGTTTATTACATCCAGTAACATTAGAATATATAAATTACTGTAAACACACAAATGTTACTCCATCAACATCACCATCGGCGGCGTGATTTGTAAACAGCAATGTTGAGACACTTTTGAATTTGCCCCTGTGAGTCGTAGTAATTAATAATAATAATAATAGTAATGTGTATATGTTATGGACCAGGTGATAAATCGGGCATTGTAGATAATGCCCGGGCAATTTGATAATAATTATTCAAATAATCAAATTGACCGGACATAATATAGCATAGCATAAAATTATAGGTAAAGTTAGGTTAGGTTAGGTTAAATTGCCCAATTGTCACGTAGCAATAATTAGTATGTATAATGCCAACATTAATCATCTGGTCCATAACATATAGACAATTTTCAATACATATTCATACGCACAATAAGACAAATAAGGATGCATCTGAGGCATGCGTCATACCAGTAACATTTAAAAAATGTATATATTTCAATACAAAATATAAGTCCAGATGACCAGTTATTAAGTAGGTACCAAGGTGCATGTATACAGGGTTAACTATGACTAAGTATAAAAATTTTAACCACGTGCTCAGGGAGACCTAAAAGACAATACATAATTTATTTCTAGCTCGATGTTTTAAAAATGGGGCAAAACCCTACGGAAAGTCGGCGTCTATGTCGATCAGTCATCGTCCAAGATGGCTACATATGTCAACTACCATGCGGTCATTTCTCACAACGTTTCCGAATGTAGAAACAACGAAAGTAAACATCTTTATTAATAATAATACCTAAGTACCTGATAGATAACACTTAATCCGTTTAGCTACAGTATTTTGCATTCGTTTTTCGTTCCTTCGTTCCAAACCGTCAGAATTACTCGCCACAAAGTACACACTTCGCGTAGAGTTAATAAATTGCCCATTTATTTTAAGAAAATTGATTGAAAGAAATACTAACAGAAAACTTCGTATACAGCCGTGGCAGTTTTTCATTTAGAAAATTTTGTTCGATAACTGTAACTCCACTGCATTGCTCTCGACTCTAGAAAATATGTCCACGTACGTTTAAAGAAAATTGTAGAAAACTACACATGTCCCAATATATCGTAACTATCCATTATTTAATAAATAAAACGTTTAAAACTGAAACTGTCTCTAAAAACGGAAAACTAAAATTACAATGTCAACACAACCGTTCAGTCTTTGATATTAGTTTTCAGTATTTGCTTTTCGCACATTCAAATTCGTGTAATCGCGAAAATTACGGATATGGTACTAATTTATGGAAAGTGCATATCGTGCAGCAGCAGAATATCAAAGACGTTTTCCAAATATGTAAACAGAATATGCCAAATCCTCGTACATTTGTACGAATTGTGCAACGTCCACGAAAAAAGAACCAATTTCATACTTTTTAAAATTCCTTGTAATTTCTTTTTTACTTAGTGACATAAAAATAAAGCATTTTTAAACTACAATAACAGATATACTTACAGAAAGAAAAGTATTTTTTTATTTATGAAATGGTCGAGAGAAATCAAGAGGTCCCCAGCAAGTACAACAATTTTTACAACGACAAGTTATAATGTAAACAAGTTAAACAAAAAATAATTCAACTTTCTTGAAATCTCCAAATATCAGTCCTGGAAGTATCAGTAAGGTAGGTTTTACTCTCAGTGCTACCATATCGCGTTTCTCATTAAATAATATAGTATTTTGTAAATAAAACTTTCTTTAAAAGCGCCGTAAATCGTTACACGTGGCAATGCGGTGTTCTGTCACTACCTTTGACAACTTTGACTTTGGCAGAATATACCTAACCTCGCAGCTGACAGGCGGCATAGTCGCCGAGAAATTGGGGGTTAATAAGGTATTGAAAATATTTTTTTCCCTTTATAAATAAGTTTGGAATTTTTTTGAAGGGTGATACCGTTAATTCTGAATTTTTCCTATCCCCTCTTAAACTATTTGTACTAAGTCATAGTTAACCCTGTATACCTATAGATAGGTTTACTTGAAAAGTGTCACATAAAAAAGATGACGCTAAAAAAAGTGCAGTTTGATAAAATTTTGGTCATGGTCATTAACAGTAGGGTATTTTCACCGGTTCTGAGTCTCCCCCCACCACTTTCCTCTTTGAAATGACCTTTGCGGTAACGTATTTGATGACCTTCAATGACATTGAAGGTCACATCAGTTGGTAAATTTTATTTGACCTTTACCGATTGGAGGTCATATCAGTACTAAATGATGTGACATTTATTTAACCTCTACCGATTGGATATTATATGCACATTAATTGACCTCTATAATGTTTATAGTTAGTGGAGTATGTATACAAAAGGCAGTGTGACGTACGAAGTATAATGGAAGGGATTTACTATATAAGAGAGGAGAGCAAAATAGAGAATCATATTTCGTTTGGTATCAACCTAACAGTTAGTGTCTACAGTAGTGTAAATTTTTGTGTTGTTTTGTGGCAAAATCTTTTAAAGTGAGAACAATTACTGTGTTTATTGCTAACTAGATATTATTTAGAATTTAAAAAAATTTTAAACAAAAAAAAATGGCATTATCAATTGATGATTTAAATAAAATTAATAGCAATATTAATGGCGATTTTAATGATATTGCTCGGAGATCAATTGCCTCATTGGATATTAATACACCTTATTTGATTAAAAAACTGTCTTTCGTCAATTCACGTTATGGAAAGTGCATTTTAGCTGTACTTTTTGATCAAAAGGATAATTCAGATTTCAAGTGTTTCTTACCAAAGAGAGTTACAGAACATATATCACAAGGCAGTTTGGAGAAAATGAATTCTTCTTGGGAAAAGTATACGATAACTTATATAGGTCAAAGTGAACCTACCTTTAAAGATGCTAAATGTAAAGCATTGATAAAATTTGGAATTATAAATTAAATTTATTTGTAATTTTGTTAATTTATAAATATCTAGTAGTAATAAATATGTTGTATAGAGTAGTATAATTTAGTTTCATAATTATGTAAATATTTACACTATCTAGTCATTATCATATAAGGTTGTTCTTCATTTTATCCTATAAGTAAAATAGGTAATGGTATGGATATATATATTTTAGTGTAATATCCTTTCTGACTTCAATTTCTTTTTTATTTTTATAGAAACTATTAGCAAATATGTGGATGCAATATGCTAGCCAAAATTGGACCGAAGCTGTCGACATTCAGTCAGCAGTCAAAAGAATGAGCAATGAGTTAGACTGTATAGCAATGGATCGTATGAATGCTTGTAATTATGATATGGACTACTACTTTTCCGTTGAAAAGACAAAAATGTTGGAAGAAAATTATAAAATGTATCGTCGTGGTGCTTCAATATGTGATGATTATTTAAGTGGAACTTTAAATTTGGACGAATTTTGTGAGAAAATGGTGGAAATAGGATTAAAAAGTTTTCTTTGTTTTGATTTGCTCGATTTTCTGCCATATGCAGTTGTTGTAAAATACAAGCTAGCACCTCAAAAAAATGGTGATGACGACCAAGATAACGATGACGATGACGTTTGTCAAACATAATATTAAATTTGTATGTAATTTATATATTATTTTATGATTATTATATAAATAGTGTATTATATTAATAAATTATATCATAATAATTATTTTTGTCTTTCTGTTGTGATATAAATAAAATAAAATTATGATTTTATACTTTTATTGTAAACTTATTTCTTATATAAATACAGAAAAAAGAACATATATAAAAATACATCATATTAAATATAGTTATATATAATAAAAAATACAAAAACTAAAAAAAATATATTGGGATTTCTAAGATATTCATTAGATTACTTAAATCCGGTATGTACAGAGCCATCCAAAGCATTGTAAGACATATAAGCATCGTGAATTATCAATGCATACACTCGTGTATTTTCAGGAAAGTTTTTCTTTCGGGTTTCAAATTCTAGCTTTATATCTACAGTGGATGTCTTCATGGCGTCTTGTTGATGTGAACAGTCGATAACAAATAGCGGGTTTTTTCGGAATTCTCCAATATCCATCATCGGTTCATGATTGTCTTTATCATAGAAACAGCGTTGAAAATTTTCGTACGCATAGTAAGCTGCAGAATCTAATTTCTTCCCAAAGTCTAAATTCCAACGTTCATAAGGATATACTTCTGAATTTAAATATAGACGAATATTACTTATGTCTGCATGACTGAATCGAGTAACATTTTTGCTTCTGTTATCAGAGCTATCAGTACTTTGGAAACCGATAATGATATATCGAGGTCTTTCTAAACTGTTAGTTGTTTTTATAGCCCAAATATCAGAGGCAGTTTTTCGTAATGTAGGGAGTTCATATAGATCCCACATACGATACGCCATCTTAACTGTAGCATGAGCACCACCTTTATTAATGCGATTTAACAATTTCAGTTTCTGTCTATCTTCAGGGATGATGTGTCTTATTTTCCATTCGATTTTATTTATCTCAATATCGGCGTCAACTTCTCCAATGTAACAATTCTTAAAAGATCGGGCAATTATCAATATAAGTTCTTGTTTGGCATTGAGGATGCCCCTGGTATAATCTTCAGCAAAGCCCATAAGATATTTTAGAGGTAATTTTCCACTAAATATATGACTGTTGTTATCCAAAATATCCTGGTTTTCTTCTGTTAAACCCCATCCATACGATAAAAGTGGTTTTAATTGTGTTTGACCCCATGAAACCATAGTTTTCATTGTAGTAGTTACACCTGGTTTTCGAATAACAGTCACTTGTTCTCCACCCATTTCATAACGAATCTCATCGAAGAGGAATGCTAATGCATTGTTGGATAAGTAACATACTTTAGTGAGATCGCTAGGGGTAAATTTACCTTCTATATATATGTAACTTTCTGCAATATCAAGAATAAGATCTTGGAAATGAATAGGAATTCGTATTTCATCCGAATTTCTATAGTATGGTGATCCATATGGTTTGTAGGTGTGTTCATGTAGACTAACTAATGAATTATCAAACAAGGGTTCATCGAACACATCCAACTTTGCACTGGTTGATGCCATAATTATAAATATTAAGGTTTTACTTTCAATCCAATTGACTGAAGGAAAATACGATCTCTAGCTGACAGCTTAGATGTTGATTGTTTAACGTTCTTTCGTAGAATAGATTTGTTTTGGTGTGTGTCCGAAATTTTATCACTTTTTGTAGATGGTAGAGATGATGACTGTTTTCTATGATTAAAACAGAAACCCATTATATATTGTTGTTTTAGTATAATTTCTTTAGTTCCAGTTTCACAATAATTTTTTCACCTCGAAAATCTACCAGACTACCATTATCATCCAATATTCGCAATGTAATGTTATGGATAAACTGACGCCCTTCCGGTGTTACAGGCATATAAATAATATTCTGTGGTTCCTTGGAAAGTTTGAAACCAGGTTCAACATCTATATCAAATTCATATAGTGTGTGTGCTTCTTCCCCATTCACATAGGCTCCGGAAGTGATATTGCAATCAACACGAATTATTCTAACTTTCATGATGTCCACTGGTAGAGTAGATTCGTGTAAAATATTTGCAGGATATATTTTTCTTTCGAATCCTACTATGCTTGCTAATGAATATTCATTAGAAAAGTCGATGTCATATTTGGATAAAATTTCACATTTTAGAGTGTTATTGTTAGCTCTTAATGTAAAGTATTTATCAATAACAAAACTGTTGTCCTTACTATTATGTTTTATAATAGATTCCAAAATATTTTGAATTGTTCTGTTCATTTCATCTACTTCATATGCACCTGGTGGTAATTGGATAAAAGTTGAAGGTGATTTGTTCTTAATTTTGAAACCAATAATATTATTTTTCTCATCAACATTTAATATGGAATTGTAGGAATAGAATCCATGTAATCCTAACCCATATCGACTATTTGTATCTAAATCAAGTGGAGGGTAATAGTCGCTGCTTAGTACGCTAGATTGCCCTGACAATGTGAATGTACGAGACATGACTGACGTATATAAGTTGTTAGCACAATATTTTATTGTTGTTTACAGCAGCAATTTAGACGTATCTCCTGCCTTGAAATTGATGGTACTATATTAGCTCTTCCACTAAGCCTATTTTCAGATGCCACTGTAATATCACGTACATTGCAATAACAACATAGAAATTTTCGTGGAACAGGCCCATCATTCACATCAGTAGATTGCGATGTATTGTCGTCACTGTAATGTTCCAAACAGTATTGATATTTCAATATATCAATGTCGCTTTTTAGATGTTCAGGTAATTTATCCCATACCCATGCGATTTCATGTGGAGCACAGGTGATCATTACCTCTTTAGGAAAATCTGCTAATTGTTCCTTTGTCAATTTTGTAAGCGTTCTATATTTGGAAAAAACTCGTAATGAATTAGCCATCCTTTTAATTTTGTCACGCTCTTCTTTTGGACACGTTGGAAATTCCATTGTTAGTAAGAAATGATAAACACAAATGCCCACACCAGACTGTATTGAACTTCTGTTCACGATCGTAATTATAGTAAATTTTGAGCTGTGGGTTTGGTTTTATATGTAAATATTTTATAAGTTCCTTAGGTGGCGGAAGGTCTCCAAAGCTATCGTAGTAATTAACAATATTACCAATTTTCTTGTATGCCACCCAATGGGTTCCCAGACCATTTAAGCTGTCTAAGTTCAAAACAGCTGATTCATTATGTCGGGCGCCACTTTCAGGAAGTTCATCTCGCATGAATACACCTCGAAAATATGGGATTTTTAAAATACTAGCATAATATCTAATATCGTTATCGCTGAGAGGTCTTCGAGGTAGGGAGTTTAGAAGTTTTTTGAATTATTTGATTTCAGATAAAGTCCTAATCCAGTTCGATATGGTTTTAAATACAAACCTTCACCTTTTTTCCCAAGGGCTACAGATTCCATTTTTTTATTGTGACGTACTTCTTCAGATAATCGTTGATTAGCATTTTTCACATCACTAATAGTCTTATATAGACCTGCAGCTCCACCGGCTAAACTTCCTAATGCCGATAGTCCTGCAAAAATAGGAATTAGGGGTAATATTCCACCAACCTTCGGAATAGGTATAATTCGGGGAGTGCGAATATTTCTTTTACCCCCTGATGTTCTCACAAATCTTCGTGCTGCCTGTAAAGCGAATTGGGTTGCTTTTCGTGCATTACCAGAAACAAATCGTTTACCACCAGCTTTACGTATTTCATCTCGTACTTTATGAACAATACCACCACCAAAGCTAACTATATTTTTCTTAATATTCTTCTTTTTGTTTATTTTCTTTCTCGGAATGGATTTAGATTTACAACCCATACCTAGACGTCGCTTTGCTTTCATGATGTTTGTAACTAACCAAGCAGCTGCCTTTTCTTTAAAATTAGCGTCTTTGGATTTGACTCTTTGCCAGGCGCGTTGCTCTAATTCGTAGTCTGCTTTATGACGTGTTGGTAAATCTTTATAATCTTCATAAGCACCGTCATGTGCCTTACAAGCCTGATCGAGAGGATTAATACCCGGATCACCTCTTGATATCCTTTTTTGATATTTTGTGCCAGGACCACAATACTGATATCCTCCAGGCAAATGTAATTCAAACGGTAGTTTATTTATTAAAGAATTTATAAATCCCCTTCCTTTTCGTGAATTTAACACTTTACGTCTAGATTCGCTGACGAACGGCATTAAAATGAGCAAAAAGGTAATAAACAAATGTAATTATATTTGTTTGATATTCTATTAGATTATAGAATCGCAATACCAAGAAAGCTAACTGCCAATTAAATATTATGTATACAGTTCATTTCTATTTATATAGTATCCGACACTCAAACAATGCGGATTGTAAAACAAAAGGCGACGTTTGTAGTGGATAATTTCGATGAACGTGTAGGAAGTGGTGTAAATATTAACAACAGACGCCATGGACCGCTACTACCTTCAACAATTCGAGGTCTGGTGATTGGCCCTTCGAACTGTGGGAAAACCAATGTTATGATATCACTTATTACACATCCGCATGGTTTACGTTTTGCTAACATTTATTTATACTCCAAATCATTGTATCAACCAAAATATGAATATCTTCGAAAGATTTTAAATCCCATTGATGGATTAGGATTTTATACATTTAACAATAATGTTGAAATCGTTGAACCCTCTGACGCCAAGTCGAACTCGGTTTTTATATTTGATGATGTTATATGTGAGAAACAAGATATTATTAGATCATATTTTAGTATGGGTCGACATAAATCTATAGATAGTTTTTATTTGGCTCAAACATATTCTAGAGTGCCAAAACAACTAATTAGAGACAATTCGAATTTTATAGTTATGTTCAAGCAAGACGAAATGAATTTACATCATATATTTCAAGATCATGTGTCGCCGGATGTTACTTTCAAACAGTTTCTGGATATGTGTGCAAAATGCTGGTTAGATAAATATGGATTTCTGGTTATTGATAAAGATAGTGAAATACATGAAGGTAGATATAGGAAAGGTTTAGATAGTTACATATATCCATAATGCATACGATTTTTTACATTAATTGTGAAGGAAGTGGCGATGGGTACACATCAAAAAATGAAGAAGGTCGAAGTTGATAAGGACGCAAATAATATTAGTGAAATAGATTTAAAAAGGAAATTAATAGAAGCAACTGATTCTGTTCGAAAGAAATTCAATTATATAAAAAATAGACATGTTGAAAATCAAGCTGCATTGGAAAAAATATATGAACCACTGACGAAGCCATTAAAAACTATTTCTGAAACAACTAAGGATACAAATCGTAAATTTTATACCTCACAGCAGTATTTAGCAACACCCCCTAAAAAAATTACCACCTGCAGTGCTAGTACGGTTGAAACACCCAAATTTGAGGAAGACCAAACAATAATGAAAAACCCTTCTTTTATAGAAACACCACCATCATCAATAACAACAGCTTCAAGTCCTGCTATGTATAGTGGTGATGCTGAAAAATTACCAAATATTGTTTCAAATTATATTGAAGGAGTGAGAATCGGCGATCCTGCATACGATACCAAGTACGGGGTTCGTGTTGATACCGATAGTGGAAAACTATCCATGGGTAATGCCGAAGTTCGATTTCATGGGAAAAATATTTCCTTTTCAAGAAATAATAAAATACTTCGAACGTATAAAGGAAATCCGCAGTTATACGATTTGCTATTTTTAAAACTTCCCCCGGCTCTTAATAGTGATGGAAATGGGGTTAGCGATGAAAATAAAAATATATTTGCTGAAATATTAAATATAACTAATGCAGCATACAAAAACTATGATGTAACATCTGGTTATAACTATAGCAAAACGAAAAAGTATATAGAAGTCATAAAACCGCTGTTGCATCGCAGAATGAGAACTCGATCCATGAAAGGTTCGGGTATAATACCTACGAGAAAAATCTATACTGGTAAAAAGGTGGACTACATATATTGGAATAAACCCAAAGAATTAATTGATCGCTTAAGATTATTATGGAGTTCTAAAATGGCTGGTCATTCAGGTCACGAAAATGAAATATTGTCCATAATAGACGAACTAAGGGAGGAAGGTATTGTGTATTAGAGGAATATTGATTACATTTATTTCATGATTGATAAATATATAAAGCAGATACTAGTTTATTTCTTATCAATTGTAATTTGAACACAAAGGAATAATGGGCTCCATTGACAAATTTGGACGTCGAAAAAAGAGTGGTTGTGTAGGTCATCGTGGTCCGCAAGGCGTCGGTTTCAAACTTACCAATGACAAACATTATGATATTCAAGGCAAACAATTAAAAAATATTGGTGATCCAACAGATGAAAAGGATGGAACAACATTAAACTATGTTAATTTACTTATGGATACCTGTAAAATTGATATCCTTTCCGCTGTACAACAATCAGCCAATCTCATAACCGATAACTTGGTAGCTTACATAAAAAGGGAGAGAAATGAAATTGTGGATGAGGTAACAAAAATATTTCAAAATATTAAAATTAAGATGGATGAAACGATAAGTGATATGAAAATTGATTTGGATAAATTAAAAAGTGACAAAGACAAATATTGGGAATCTCATAATAAGTTACTACAAGATTTGTCAGATTTTGCACTAGATATAGAAAAAGTTGAGCAACTTATTGCGAAACATCATCCCCCGGAAGATACAGGTAGATTAGTATTTCCATCTATATGGTCAAAACCAGTTGAATCATAAGAGGGTGCCATTTGTCAGGAACGATCATTGTAAAAGAGAATATTGCAACACATACATGTACATGTATCATCGTATTACAAAGTTTGAATACAAGGGAGGAATACAATATGTTTATTAGTGATACAAAACGACAAATTATCAATGAATTACATAAACCGGTCCGAAAAAATTTTAGAAGGAGAAGAACCATAATAAAAAATTTTGCAGATTTGTGGCAAATTGATTTGGCTGAAATGCAAGATTTTGCAACCAAAAATAAAGGTTATCGATATATACTCATAGTAATTGATTGTTATTCTAAATATGTTTGGGCCAAACCGTTAAAGAAAAAAAACGCTGTCGAAGTTTCTGTTGCAATGAAAAATGTTCTTCGTGAAGCTGGTTATTCCCCAAAAAATTTACAGAGCGATCAAGGGCTCGAGTTTTACAATCAAGAGTTCTCAAAACTAATGCGTCAGTACAACATAAATCATTATTCCACATTTAGTACAAAAAAAGCAGCAATTGTAGAACGTGTAATTAGAACTTTGAAAAATTGGATATATAAAGAGTTTTCTGCTAGAGGTAATTATAAGTGGATTGATATATTACCTAAGATTATAAATTCATATAACAACAAAGTTCATCGTACTACAAGAATGAAACCTATCGATGTAAAACGAACAACTGTATTAAACGTTTATAATTATCCAAAAGTTGCTTTGAAGCAAAAATTCAATATAGGGGATATAGTACGTATAAGCAAATACAAAAACGTGTTCGAGAAGGGATATACAGCAAATTATTCTACTGAACTGTTTAAAGTTGTAAAAATAAACGTAACAAATCCGACAACATACATGATAGAAGATATGTATGGCCAGCCAATCAAAGGATGTTTTTATGAGTGGGAATTACAGAAAACAAAGTTTCCGGAAGTATATTTGGTGGAGAAAATTTTGAAGAGGAAGGGTGATAGATTATTTTGTAAGTGGCTTGGTCTTCCCGCATCCCAAAATTCGTGGATCAATAAAACAGACTTGGTCTAAAAGTGAATAATAATGGTATATCATTTAAAATGACAACTGGACAATGTTTTAATCATTTCAACAAACCAATGGAGATATTTAATGTTGATAAAATGTAACTATATATGTATATTGTATAGAATGATTGTAATAAAATGTTTATCATATGATAATAATAAACGTATGAGTATATTTGATGTGTTTTATTTTTTTTTGTACTTATATAAAATAGGAATTTGAGGATAGTAGTAAATGATAAAAGAAACAAAATGCTTGTCATTTATATTTTTATAAAATTAATTTGAGAGGACAATAGTAAAAAAGGAGACTAGCTTAAACAAAATATTTTTATTGTATACAATTATAGTGTTTTATCTGTCAAACAATTCGTTTCGCAATATTTGTTGATGATTTGTTAAGCAAAAGCAACGTTTGAAATGTTTATTTTTATTAGCGAATAAATGTCCTGTTTGTTCGCATAAAAATGTATCCTCTCTGTCAGCAGCGCAGACTCTGTTCCAACAATCTTCTTTATATACCATACATATACCACACCGTTCCTTCAGGGGATGATCTTCAATGCTGCAGCTTTCACAACGGTTCCTAACAATTCCAAAATTGGTGTATTTCAATTTCTGACATTTATTGCATTTATCCGTTTCCACTGTTTTTACGGTTACTCGATTTTCTTTTGAACATTCATTACAAAGTCCTGTACAATCATTAATAAGTTTTTTGTGTACCATACAATAACAATTGTGGCATGTATACAAATTCATCACTTTAAAAGGAATCACTTGCACTTTCACCTTTGAGTCCCATTCTTTTGGAAATGGCATTTTTTTTAAATACTTGTTCACTATTTGAGATGTCTAAAAAAGAATGAACTCCTCCTAAATCCACAAACCCTTATAGTTATATATGCATAACCTTCATGTGACTTCTAAACATTCCATACGATTGAGAAATATTCTAGATGACCTTGACATCATGATGTGATCTGTGACGTCACAACTGAAACGCTATATAACCCGAGAGGAGGTAGGATAGAGATTAGTTGTTGTCTACAGCTTTTTACTAAAACTTGCGTACTTGTAAAAATCAGTTATAATGGCTCGTTTAGGGTTTGTTAATTGGGATCTCTTAGAGGAGCTAGCTGCTATGGAGCAGGAGGTAAATATTATTAAATGTCTTTTTTATTGATAAACTAATTTTGTGAAATTTTGTGAAACAGGAAGCCTGGGGTATACCACTTATCGAAGAAGATAATGTGGATAATGTGGACCAAGTAAATGATGATGAAGGTCAGGTGGTTGAAGATGCAGATGGCGAACTTCTTCAAGATAATGTGGATGAAGTAAATGAACACGAGCAGAACGATGAAGGTGAGGTGGATGAGGGTGATGCGGGCAATGAAGAGGTCGTTGAAGCTGCAGATGACGAAGAAGAGGTAAATATATATTTTTTAAAATATAACAACAATATATGAAATATTTTTATGTAGGTAGCTGAATATGTGGACGAGGGCATCGTCGAAGATTGCTCCGATGAGCCCGATCAAATATTGATGAGGTCCCACGAAGTTCGGAACGGCGACGTTGTTAATAAAAACCAACAGTACTGCTACACATATTCTATGGTACTCGTTAGCACAGACCCGGAGACGGATTACAAATTTTGCCACAGGTGCTATATGGAGTTGGTGCGGCTTTCGGGTGTGGAAGAATATGAACATACGCATTATGATTGCCACACAACGTCGAAATATGAAGAATGTTCGCTTTACTGTTCATCATGTCGGCTACCTCTAGAACAAGTGCGGTTAACAAGGACTTGTGTCATCTGCAATTATGTGAAAAGTGAAAAAGACAAAAACTGAATAATTTTAGCGATTAGTTGTAAGTTATAGTTTTTAGATAATGTAAGTATTTACTTATAGTAATATATATATAGTTTAACATTGTAAATATTAAATAAATAGATGAATTGAAACTATAATTTTTCTTTCAATATATATATATATATATATATATATATAGCGTCCCATAATACTTTTTTTTTATAAATATAAGGAAACACAAGTGTTACATTACTTTCAATTGTATCTAAACCATCAAAGTGGAAAGTACAGTGTCGTAGGATTTAAAATGAAGTTTATTGTGGTTGACTTACAAGGTTATAATATACCCGAATTTTCTCCAAAGGAGATTACATTTATTAGTGACAAATGCGTTGGTCATTATCTGTTAAAACCAGAAGTTCCATACAGTTCATTAGATATCAAATTAAAAAGACAAGCCACATATTTAAAATGGTTTCATCATGGATTAAAATATGATGATGGCTATGTAAATTATGAAATGTTGAATGATATATTATATAAACATATAGTGGATTGTAACATAAGAATAGTATATGTAAAAGGACATCAGAAAGAAACATTTCTCCGACAGAAATTAAATGACATACAACCTATATCTCATCAGGATATAATAAACGTTGAGAACTTAAATTGCGATGAAGTGGTTGAATCACCTCCAATATTTAATAAAACTATTCCATATTGTTTATATCATTGCATTAATAAATGTGTGTGTAGTTTGCAAAACTGTGTTGATCTTGATAATTGGATACAATCTAGTCTACTTAAACAAAAGTAAATATATGTATAATCATTAAATAACGTACATATTTACCCTCTCCACTTGACTAGAACATATAAATAAGAATCTCAAATATTCAAGTCAGTATCTCGCAACAAAACAAAGAAGAAACATGGAGAGTAGAACAGCACCAGAGGTAGAAATTGCTGAGGCTGACTCCACCACATTCCCGTTTCACTCACCCGTTAGGCCATCTTCTCCGTCGTGGAGTGACAGCACCATCAGTATATATGGTGATGAAAATGAGGAGGAGAACCCGCTGCCTGATTCTACCACATCGTCCGGAGATTCAACACCGGACAATTTAAGTATGGATCTGCTAGATGGTAAGAAAGTTGCAACAATTGGATATAGTTCTTAAAATAATTTTTTATTCGATTAGGTCACTTAGAAGAGTGGTTGAATAATCTAGCTCAGGTGTTTGGAGATGTAGAGCGGGATATCGGCAACGATCCTGAAGTGCGGAGTGATGATGAGATGGAGGAAGAAATGCATTAAAATATTTTATAAGTAATTATTTATGCGTATTATATAGTATATTTAAATATAAATTAAAAAATTAATATCTGTACCACTAGTTATTAAATGCTGAGAAATATTTCACAAATGTTTAATTTTTATGTACTAACACAAAAGAAATAAAACAAAATGTTGTACACTTTTTTCTCTGATTTTGAACACTGCTTAGAATATTTTTAATTTTGAAGATGGTTTAATTTATTGTAAATAAAAAATGTGATATGTGTATTTATTTAATTATTACTCTGTTGTAATAAATTTGAAATTAAACTTATTGCAACTAATATTAGATTTTGTTTGATATTGATATGTATCCAAACCATAAAGTTCTAACAAACTACTGATGCGTAGGTAATTTTCACAAAACTTTTTATTTATCCAGTGGTTCTGCCGTCCGATCATTTTATGGTATCGGTCAACGTAGGGGTGACCTTTAGTTGTCACTTCGATTATTCCAACGTGCCGGCCTTCGACCGGCTGCATTCCGTCTCACCATTCCGAACGCGCCGGCCGAAGGCCGGCGGCTTTTGCGGAAGATTTGCTAGGGGACGGCGCCTGCGGCGCCGCCGCTGCCTCTTTAATTATCACTCCGATAATTTCAAAATGCCGGCCTGCGGCCGGCGGTGCCTGCAAGGAGTTGACTTGGGGGGCGGCGCCTGCGGCGCCGCCCCCAATATGAGTGCGTGGGTGCGGCGATGGGTGCGGGGGGGATGGGGGCGGCGGCTGGTGGGCGGGCTCACTCGCTCGCTTCGCTCGCTCGTTCGCGGGTCGGCCTTCGGCCTCCCGCCCCCCAGCCGCCGCCCCCATCCCCCCCCGCCCCCATCGCCGCCCCCACGCGAGAACTGGCCGCTATTGGCGGCCAGCTCTCCTTTTTTTTTCTTCTCTTTCCCCCCTTTTTCCCCCCCTTTTCTCCCCTCCCTTTCCCCTTTTTTCCTTCTCTTCCTTTCCCTTCTTTTCTTTTTCTCCCGCCCCCTTAATGAAAGTACAATCTGGAGATGTTTTATTATTGGTAAAGTAAAAAAAGTGACGTGATTGTGAAAAGTAACCGAATTGAGAACAAAAACGTTAAGTTTCATATAATATTTCTTAAGTCTTTAGTTTTATTAGATATTTTTTTAAAGATTGAAATATACTATTATTTTTTCTCAGTAATTGAATTAAAATGTAAACACCTATTTTTTACAAAACTTATGTATTTTAAAAGTTTATATTACCCACATTTTCACACCAATATTTTTTTAATTTAAAATTTATGTTATCTACAATATATTTAAACAACATATAAATGATTATAAAAATTTATTTCAAATATAGGATGTATATTTACATGGGATTATATCCCAAACTGTGAACAAAAACGCTAAGTTTCATATAATATTTCATAAGTTTTTAGTTTTATATTAGATAGTTTTTAAAGATTTAAATATGCTATTATTTTTCTCATTAATTAAATTTAAATGTAAACACTTAATTTTTTAAAATTTGTTTATGAAACTTATGTATTTTAAAGGTTTATGTACCCACATTTTCATACCAGTATTTTTTTTAATTTTTATTATCTACAATATATTTAAACAACATATATATGATTAAAAAAATTTATTATTTACACGGGATTATATATATTTACAATATCTAAATATTACATATATTTATATCTAAATCTACTATTCATTCAATCTTCTAACACCCATCCTCTCACTCAATTGTCTTAACGTTCTCTCACTTTCACTTTTCTTGCGTTTCTTTTCATCAATGTCCCGCCGCAAATTCTGTATTTCTTCTTGTAACACCCGCAACTGCCCCTCTTTTTCGATGAGTTTGTTCTCCAGCTCCCGAACTTCTCGATCACTTTCTGCCTCTCTTCTATTCAGTTTTGCCCAGAATTTTAGAAAGGCAGAAATGGCATCTGTTTCACCAACCTGTGAGCACTGGATATCGTCCTCGTCAGATGCTGTGGTCGTTGACGGTGCCACCATTTCCATCCTCTGAGGTTCCGGTGCTGGTTGCAGTTCCATGGGCACAATTGGTGGAATCTGTTCCTGAGGAGCTTCCTGTGATACCCGAGGAACTTCTTCAACTGGAGCTCGCGATATAGTGTGTGGTGCCGTTATTTCTTGCGGTACCACTACCGTTCGGGTTTCAATTATCATTTGTGGGGCTTCCTTTTTGGCGGTGCTTGTAGATGTTTTTGATGGTACTGGTTGTTGCAACATATGCCACAATTCAGAAGACTTCCCTTTCCCAGAGGATTTTCTAGAAGTTTCAACCCTTTGATGTTTATTTATTTTTTTTACCTTCGGCAGCGGGGACTTTGGTCGAAACACATCATCTTCATTGTCACTTATTGGCGACAACACAATATTTGGGAGATCCCCGCGAATTTCTGATAACGCCCTAGCCAAAATATCGTCTGCGGGGATCACTGGCAGGTCATCTAGAACGTTCGGCGTAGTATAATAGCCTGGGTTGGACCTTGGGTTGGCACTGTGGCGTTGAAAATGACGACGCTCTTCAGGTGTCATCTGAGGCATTGGTTTGCCTACACTAACCACCTTCTTCTTAGAACTCGTCGGAGTTTTCCTTGGTACCGTACTTGTTCTGCCCATTTTTTTCACTTTACTTTTTCACTGATGTCTTCACTTCGAACTACACAGAAAGACTGGTTGACCCCTCGTGAGGACGGCTCCATTTTATACTCTGTGAACCCTCCCACCACCTCCTACCACCGCCTATTCTGTAATACTGTAGAATATACCAGAACTTGTGCCTGTTATCGAATTTTCGAGAGAGAAAGCAGGCAAGAATAAATGATTATCTACCGCTACCTATTACACTGCTCATGCTTAACTGAGTCGATGATGTTCTAGAATGTTGGTGAATACCTTCTCAGCAGATTTTTCGAGAACAAATAAAATAAATGACTCATCACTCCAGTGTTCATATTTCACTGGATGGGCGGATTGAATATTCGAGAATTTTTCGGAACAATCAAGAATAAAACATAAACTCTGTGGCGTAGTGTTGAAAAGTATATTAAATCTGATATGTTGCTATATATTAAAAATTCTCAAATAATTATGTTAAGATTCTTAATGTTGATTTTCATGTAATTTCTCTTTAATTTTGACATGCTTTATTTTAGGAAGAATGGTTGAGAGTTTTTATTCTAAAAGTAAATTCAATAGACAGTATTATATGAAAATTAAATAAATAATACCAACACATTTTATAAATATAAATTGTATATGCGGAAGAAATGAGGTTTT
The DNA here is from genome assembly GCA_037114965.1 of Monochamus alternatus. Classification (NCBI taxonomy): domain Eukaryota; kingdom Metazoa; phylum Arthropoda; class Insecta; order Coleoptera; family Cerambycidae; genus Monochamus; species Monochamus alternatus. Next base: position 116,530,703 of record CM073426.1, read on the forward strand.
GTGATACTATTAACTCCTAAATAAAATTGTGGGTAAATAAAATGGAAATAAATATACAACAATTCATAATGGACGAATATTATTCTTTATTTTTTTTTTCAGGTTAACAAATATACAAACAAGTTTACAATAAGTACAATACTTTGTATACTTATACTATTGTTTAGATATAAAATTTCCAGTTATTCAATTATTTCTTCTAGAGCCTGAATTAATAATTTTAAATTATTGTCTCCATCTATTCCAATCGTTTGACTTATGACGTTTACGAACCAATCGAAATTTTTATCGTATTCGGTTTGGTAGTACCTAATATCATCGTGACCCCAGGGTAATGTTAATACAGTGTTGGGAATAATGAAACGCTTATCATCATAATGAGAAAGAGCTACTTTGTTTTTTAATTCTGTATAAATGTCATGTAACTCGCTTCGGAAAGAGTTCATTTTTCTAAAAATTAAACCACCTTGATCTACGATTTTCTTATAATCATTAATGGTCAACTGATTCTTTATAACAGATTTCTTTACCCCTTTAGCTTTTTTTAATTCATTACTCACGGATTTCACATAATAAGCTTTAGCACCGGTACCATAAAATTCCATTATAGGATCTGAAGGAAATTCATCCTTGAAATTACCCAATATTGAATCAGATACGGGAATACCAAACTTATTATCTTGTTTATAATTAGATGTATCGAAACAATCAATATTTGATTTCATAAAATTATAAAAATCATCAGTGTAAATTTTAATAATTAAGGAGTCTGTATCCGTATACAATAGTGAAGCTTTATCACCAAAATTACTTTTTATGGTGTTATAGAAAAAAGAATATAACACGGTTTTAGATAGTTCCAAAATAGAAAAGCCTAGGTAGAGAGGTTTGTTATAATGAACTTTTAATTTACCCATATGTATGACCACGAAGTCTTCTGAAAATATAGTACACGATTTAAAATTTGGTCGAGCGATTAATGTGTTTGCGCCAAACGACTTTTGAACTTTTTCCCAATGAGTTATCAATTTGATATCTTTTCTATTGTCAATATTTTCCATTGTTTTCCCATAAACGGCATTGTTCATGAGTTTATAAAAGTCTTTTTCGAATTTATTTGAAGCAGCATTTCTCATTTTAGTGTTAAGATCGATGTAAACTTTCAGCCAAGGAGTTTGATTAAATTTAATTATGCGATGTATTTTTGTTACCTTCAAACCATTTATCACTGCTTGTTTTAAATTTCTAAAGTGTATGATATAATTATATTTATTATTTAAATTTGGAATCAATTTTGGAACTTTTGATTTAGCTCCGGGTGGTATTATATTCTCCGCTAAAAAGGGTAAATCCGAGTGTATGTCATGTAAAAATTTAGAATATTCTATATCCACTTCCAACGCATAACCGTAAACTCCTTCATCGGGAATGTCCATAACGTTAAAATTTGAAATTTCATCTTCTGTTAGCCACGAAAATCCACCCGTTGGTAAATATTGCGACATGCTGTGTCCGTAGAGATTCGTGGCATCCAAATATGTAATAAACGATGAAGGTTCACTTGGATTATAATTTGGAAGGTATATATTATTAGCAACATGTTTCCTTCCAGAACATTGACTTATTCCACCGCGTATACCCTTCTTGAAGAACTGTATCATTGTAGCGTCCGTCAAAAGTTCCAATTCTATTTTTGTTAATCTCAACATGGCATCCCATGCAAGTCCGGGAGCCGTATAATATTGTGCAGGATCTAACTTATATGTATTCAGGGAGATTTTTCGAAAGTTTTCAAATACATCGCATAATATGAACACGTCTGATTTTAAATAAATGTCGGAATATTCACCCAAATTTCTACAATTAAACGTTTCCCATGTTTTTTGTGCCCTTGCATATTCCTTATCTGATATATGTTCTTCATTTAATTTATCGTAAAATTCTTCTTTGCACGGTAAATATGGGGTATTCAGTTTGTCTAAGCTCGTCAAATAACTATATGGAAAAACACCTTTTTGCCTTATTAGGTTGAAATGTTCCTTATCTGGAAAGTATTTAAGGGTTTCATCGAATTGAGTTTCATTCAAAGTTGCAGATAAATTTTCTAAAGATGTGGATAAAAATTTGAAACTGTCGATAAATCTCATCTTTAGAAAACTTTTCTTTACTTTACCATCACTTCCAACATAATCATGCATATAAAGGTGTTTTGTAAATGAAATGTATTTTTCTTTACTTTGGGCTATCACGTCAATTTTATCCTTATTTGAGCACAATTCACGCACGAACAAATGAGCATCGTACCCCGACATGTTATGTAATATAATTGGAATAAAGTTCGATATTTTATAATTTAGATTGCAACCCATGTGAGCGGCTCCTTGTCTCTTTTTCCCGGTTAGATGACAGTGATCCCTAACTTTAACATGAAACCTTTCAAACGGTTTTTCACATATACTGCAAACAACAGCATTTTCAAAGTCACGCTCCTCATCCTCAGATAAGTGGGTCATTGGAACTATGTTCTTCAAATAATTATTATAAATTTCCCTTAAATCTCCCTCTAAACGCTGTACAAATTCCTTTGCGACATTATCCCCCCTGTAAAAAACTAATTTTGAGAGAGAGTCATCGAAAGAACACTTTATCAAATACGCAAATGAATATGGCTCATGGCTGAAAGTCTTACATGTATATGATTTTTCGGGGTTGGGTTCACATGTATCCATAGGTTTCAATATAGATTCAAAGTCGGCATATACTACAAATGGCACCTTCAACTGTTTTTCAATATTTTCAAATTTTAATATGTTTTCAGGAACACTTTTTCCAAACTTATCGACACGCAATTCTAAACTAGGTACAGTGGTATAAATATGATTGCAGTCTCGCTTTTGATGTTGTAAAAGCAAAGTTTCAGAACCAAAGTAAGACATACAACCATCACAAAAAAACTTCTTATGTTCATTATTAGAAATCTGATTAGAAACCAACCTCGACAAATCCTTAATCCAGCAATAATGGCTTATTGCACATTCCTTAACACAATGATGATTTTGGCTACACTCCTTAGTAATAAATAACAGATTCACATGATACCTCAATTTTTTTGATGCATAACGCAAAGGTCCAACGATTTCGTATTTTAACTTATTCTTTTCAAATGCACTTTCCAAACCGTATACGTTAACAGATATATCGTTCATTGATTCGAATTTTGAAATATCCTTTAATTTAACTGGAAATTCCATACCTACCAAATTTAAAACGGAAGAAAAATGTGGATATGATGACATCTCATGCACTGGACCTCTCGGTGGATATAAGGCTGCAGTTATTGCCCATGCAAAGCAACACTCATCCTGATTCTTTATATTTACTACCGCTTTCTTATTTTCCACAAACTTCGGCAATTTTATATAAGAGGAGCCGCACAGAGGACTATTTTTATTCACATTTACCTCCATATACAATATTTCCTCGATGGCCCAACCTGTAACAATATTTTTTATATGAATAAAGAAAATTAATTTCTCCTCTAATAAGATTTACTTACCAGAATCTTTCTCCTCAAATTCAGATGTTTGAGATTTCATCGTATCTACAAATTCCTGGTAAACATCATCCAAGTCCACAGACTCGTCGAGAGTTCTATTGCAACTATTAAATGCTTTCACATCTGAGGTCTCGCGAGTTTGCAATATAAAATTGGCAAAAGTTTCCATGTTCACTTTTATGGATTTATGGACCCTTATGACATCCTCCAGCAAACTTATTATTTTAGCTTTCACTCGATTGAAAAATTCATTAAAGTCTGTAAGTTTCTCTTCACTATGAACTCTGTAGCTTATTATTCTACACTTAAATGCTGTATTAATAATTTGTACACCATCAGATTTAGGAGTACATGACATTGTTCTATGTTCCAATGTCCTACGATGTGCATGTATTTGAGTGCGGGGTATATCCTTATTACAACATTTAACTGTTACAATTTCGGGCGATTGACCATCATGATCTAATTTAACCCGTTTTGACTCAGGTTCATCTACACTTATGGGCGTACAAGACTGCCTTTCATGACGACGCAAATTATCACTGCGTGTAAAACTTTTACCACAGACACTGCATAAATACATCTTTTTTTTTATTTTATGTTACTCTCGGTCAACACGTTATTCACAAATGAGTTTTCTATCTACCTACTCATTCCTTTATATTCATGATGAGATAGGAGTTGAGCATGCGCTGTAGACTCTAGTATTACAACATCGAGCAAGGTTTTTTCAAGTTCAAATAAAACTTACCAACTGATGTAACCTTCAATTGATGGAGGGTCAAAATAAAAGTTACCAACTGATATGACCTCCAATCGGTAGAGATCAAATAAAATTTACCAACTGATGTGACCTTCAATGTCATTGAAGGTCATCAAATACGTTACCGCAAAGGTCATTTCAAAGAGGAAAGTGGTGGGGGGAGACTCAGAACCGGTGAAAATACCCTACTATTAACACCTATTTACAAATCGGGAAGGAAGGTTATGAAGATTCGGCAACCTATTTTGCGCAAGTTGGTTTCACTAATTTATAAAAGCCGAATTTCTTGATCTTTAAAATAATCATCTAATGACTTTCCCGCCACTACCATTTTTTAGAAGAAGTATGTATAATTGCAAGTTACATAAACATAACTACATTTGCCCATTTTTTGTAACCTAATACGTTACCAAGTATGGTATTCGAAAATGATCAATTCATGAAAAAATGATTGATTCTATTGCTATTGAATTTTTTGTCTTTTTGTTCACACTTACACAAAAAACATTGATACTGCAAATTCTCTGCACCATATTCAAAGTGAAAATTCATTGTGGTTTGAACTTTGGTTTACATCAAAATTTTATGTAACGAGTGTTTGTAAAACTGCAACAGGTTCTTTGCTAAACTTTACCTAAATACAATTTCAGTTAATACATTTTTTAAAATGTCCTTGTAAAATACTATGCTGAATTTACAGAACATCTATTTTATTTTGCAGTTGACTTTACTTGTTAAATTTGGACGATATTGAGAATACGCTGTAGACCTTGAATTATTTTCCATTCTTAAGAACACAAAATCACTAATAAAATTAATTACATTCATAATTAAATTAGCGAAATTTTGCCAGCTCGAAAGATATACCCACCCATGATAGCGCTGGAAATGGAACAGGTCAATTCATCGCAGCCAATAAGAAGCTATGACGTATGCGCACTTACTGCAGCAGAACCTGCGTAATGGGATATGCTCTCAGCGGCACACGATTTTATAGCAAAAATATACGGGCTGGATGTATGTTTCTTTGTGTCGACTGCTATAAATTGTGAGCAGGTTTATGAGTCACGCTCTAGATTTTCGGCCGTCCAGCTAAACAATGTACTTAAATTCATTAAAATGAAGAATAGTTTCTTTATCATTAGTACCTACCTATACAGGGTGTTTAAAAAAGAGTGTAAAATATTTAAGGAGGTAATAGTATGATCCAAAATAAGCAGAAAAGTCTCAATAAACATGGGTCCGCAAAGTAACGGTTGCGGAGATATGGAATGTTTTGTTTTTAGCCCCTTTTTTTATTTTGCAAAAACGTTGTGTATTTTCTTATAATAGTTGGTTGATGTTTAGTGAAATAAACAGTACGTATTTGACAGTTGTTCTCAGTGCACAAGTTTTTTTTCGCTATGGCTGGTTACTCTAACGCAGAATTAACAGACATGCATTTTATGTATGGTCGTGCTAATGGGAACGCCACCAAAGCGGGACGTCTTTATGTTGACGCTTATCCAAATCGCCAGATTCCTTCACAACGCATGTTTGGAAGAATTCACCAAAGATTGCGTAATACCGGTTCCTTGAGCAAACAGTGCCATTTATCCGGAAGACCATGGACGGTATCCACTCCTAGAGCAGAAGAAGAAATTCTAGCACTGGTAGAACAGAATCCAGATACGAGTGTGCGGAGAATATCAGCCGAGGTAGGAATTAGTGGTCCTCTTGTTTGGAGAATCCTTCACGAGCAACTGCTTTATCCATACCATGTGCAACGGGTACAGGCCTTAAATCTAATAAATGATCATCAAGCACGTTTGGTTTTTTGCCGCTGGTTTCTACGTCATGATGCTGAAGACCCTCGTTTTCTTGCAAATATTCTTTTTAGTGATGAGGCCGGGTTCACGAGAAATGGAGTGTTTAATTTTCACAATACGCATATTTGGGCCGACGAAAATCCTCATGCTCTAATAGAATCTGGACATCAGGCATGTTTTTCATTAAACATTTGGATGGATATTGTAGGTGACAGGTGGATGGGTTTCTAGGTCCTGTTGTTTTACCAAACCAATTAACAGGCGCTGCTTACCTCATCTTTCTGCAGAACACACTGTATGAGTTTTTGGAAGACATTCCTTGCCCATCAGAGGCAACAAATGTGGTTTCAGCATGATGGTGCTCCAGCTCATTTTTCCATGACCGTTAGCGAGCATTTACACCAAACTTTTCCACATAGATGGGTAGGAAGGGCTGAAACTGGCCTCCAAGATCGCCTGTTCTGAACGCTCTTCTTTGTTTGGGGATATTTGAAGACATTAGTGCATGGTACTCCTGTAAATAGCCTGGAAGAGCTGCAGCTACGGATTAATCTAAAGTGTCAAGAAATACAAACCAAGGAGGGCGTTTTTGAAAGAGTTATTAGTTAAGAGAATATCGTTGAGACAAAAATGTCGTGCCTGCTTGGAAATAGACGAAGAGCACTTTGAACATCATCTGTAACTTGGTTTTTTGTTTGTTAAAAGCTTATTTTGTCGGTTTATTCCTAATAAAATAAAATGTTTGAAAAACGAATAGTGGTCCATATCTCCGCAACCGTTACTTTGCGGACCCATGTTTATTAAGACTTTTCTGCTTTTTTTGGTTCATACTATTACCTCCTGAAATATTTTACACTCTTTTTTAAACACCCTGTATATTACAAATGGATACAACTTACCCTCAAAAGTGATCGTTGGTCCAAACAATTTGTAGTAGTAATTTTTCAATAGTCGTAAAAACCTAACAAAACGGATATTTATGCAAATAGCGAACTTACTTAGATGTTTTTTAATATGACTTACATGGCTGCCTACATCTTTCTTAGATGACTTCAGATCCTTATTTAGTGTTTTGTATTTAATATGGTAATTGTCTACTATTCAAATCGGACATGGAATAAACTAATTAGATTAATAAAAATTCAGTTTCAATTAATATTTTAATATGGGAATTCAACCAAATGGGAAAATCTAATTTACGCCGTTTTAAAGCAATTTTTCTGATGAAAATTAATTCTTCTTAATAAATTCTAACATCAAAGACTTCTGGAACTACTTTATTCCCTCTTTGTTCTAATACTATATTAAAAAATTCATGTATTTGTTTATTACGTCTAATTCCTTTATAATTTCAAGTAGATAATTTTAAAGAGAAAGAGGAGCAAAAAATATTTAAATAATAATAATAATAACAACAATAATTACTATTATTATGCTTTATAATGGTAATGGTATATGGCAATAGAAATAGCAGCAGCTATAGCAATAGGAATAGTAATAATAACAGTGACAGTAACAGTAACAATAACAGTAATAGTAATAAAAGTAGTAAGAATTCAAATAGTAACAGTATAATAAGAAATTAATTGTTAGCCCTCATCAGTATGCCATAGGTGAGATGACCGACAATTGAACTGGCTGTTCTGTCCTCGATACGGCTCTGTTCCAGCGAATAGCGGGTGTGAGAGGTACGTCTCTACCACGGCCTCATACCTATACGCTGGCGTCTTCCCTAGCTGGATTCAGTTCCCAGTCGATATGGGTCTCAGGTCCTAACGCCTGACCTTCGAGACTCCTGGTGCGCTCTGGATCCTCCCCAGACATTGTAGAACCCTCGAAAAGCGAAACTACCCGTTCGCTATGGGTTATCTCTGGCGCGGCTGCGCCTCGTCCCTCTTGCTCCTCTCTTGATGTCATTATTAAATTTCCCTATTGTTTATCTAGGTTACCTTCCCCTATACTATAAGTTTTACTGTCTACTTTATATTAATCGGTTCTCACCAAATCACCCCTAATTACAGTTCACTTCTCCCACTGAGTCTATTTCCTTACAAATGTCCTAACTTTATTTTGCCTTCCCCATACTATCACTACCTTTAGTTCATAAATTCTTTTAATTTTAGTTAGTTTATTACTCAAAATACTCAGAACCTCTCCTAAAATGTTCACTATTGATACTAAGTTTTGTTACCACTAACTTATTTAACCCACAAAAAATACTCTAATTTACTAAGATTGTTACATTTAGGTAAACTAACTTAGAAAATTTTGGTATGCGCTCGAGGTATCAAAATTTAACCAATCCGCGCGCTCGCTTATTATGTCCTTTTAACAAAACAAGAACAGTTCCTTCATATGTACCTATGTTCACATATAAACTGAATGCAGGTGAGATATAAGTGGTCTGCTAACTTCCTGCTCAGCCTAAGCGGCTATATCTATACCTCATCTGTATTCAGTTTATATGTGAACATACATATGAAGGAACAGCCAGTTCAATTGTCGGTCATCTCACCTATGGAATACTGATGAAGGTTAACAAGCCCGAAACCGGTCTATGTCTGGTGGTGTGTCCGACAAGGGTTCTTGGCTGTTCACACAGATACTGCAGAAGTAATTGAATACCGGTCGGGGCATTAGTCCGTGGAGTAGTTGTTTCCTGTAGTATCATTTACTAGTTTTATATGAAAATAAATATATAAAATTTAATTATTAAATATTCAATGTAGATTTTTTAAAATAAAGTTATGGTATTTATTTAATATATTTTATTTAATAAATACAGTGAATATCATTAACATGCAGGTGGTGTTAGCAAACAAAATTAATAAAAATATAGTTATAACAAACCTCTCAATCTAGGAGAAGCAAGTAATATACAATACCTATTGTTTCTACATTAACAAGTTCTTCCTTTAGATATTATAGTATAAGTGCATTTCTTCAACGAAAGCAACTTGTGGTCTGAAATGCCATATTTTCAAAATAAAAAATGTGTCAAATCATAGAAAACCGGCTTAGTTGTGCAAATTTCCCGAGCCCACGCCTTCCTTTAAGGCTTATTCCCGCCCAAGTATAGTTTTGAATTTATAAATTTTTTTACAGTTTTATTGTGATTTTTAAATTTATTATTATCTTATTATTTCATAAATTATATAAAATTCATACAAAATATAATATCTATCACAGCCGGTAAAATCTTGGGTACTTGACTGTAACATGATGCGAATTATTTATTACAAGAATACATCCTGGGATAGTAGGTCATTTGAGAAAAACAAACGAAAACTTGAATTTAACGTACGTTACCCATCTTCAGAAATTATATAAATTCTTATGCTAAAAGAGTAAAAAAAAGAGCACCTTCTTTATATGGACTACCAAAACTACATAAAGAAAATATTCCTCTGAGACCAATTGTTAGCAATAATTGTGCTACCCACACATATAATCTTCCAAATTTTTATCAAAATCTATTTCAAATATTATCGGAAAAATTGTTCTACCCAGGCGCCAATATAATACTTAAATAATATTTACAAAACATGATATTTACATTTAGCACTTAAAGACAGACGTTTTAAATCTTAACACAAAACTAACGAAAAGATAAAATGAATTTATATACACAAAGAAATATTTTAACTTATACAGTGTGTGCAGAAATACGTGAGTACAGAACTAATGAAAATATGAAGTGAATATATACAAAAATAAATATGTTAGTTTATACAAGGTGTATAGAAATATATATGGCGCCACAAGGATATGCTGTTAAAACGTCAATAAAGTTAAAGATAAAAAAGTTATGATTATTTTTTCACTTATTACGTGACCGTTTACCCTTTCGGGTGCTGCAATTTAACCTGAAACTGCATTCCTATAACAGAATAAATTCCATTTACAGAACAACGCAATATAATTACCACAAAAACAGTGTACCTTTATATATATATATATATATATATATATATATATATATATATATATATATATATATATATATATATATATATATATATATATATAGCACAGAGCTGTGTTATTCTCCTCCATTCCATTCTGCCCTTCGCCTTCCTTTTCCAATCCGTTACATTTTTCTCCCTTAGATCTATTGCCCTATTGCCACCGCCTCTCTCCATCGCTTCTTCGGTCTACCTCTTTTTTTCTTGTAGTTAGGCTTACTCCCTACTATTTTCTTAACTGCCCTTTCATCTTCCATACGTTCTAGATGCCCTAGCCACTGCACTCTTCTGGCTTTTACAAATTCGTCTATTGCTGGTGCCTGGTACATTGCGTATATTTCCTCATTATTTCTCTTTACATAGCCTTCATTCGTCTTCTTACCCCCCAGAATTCTCCTTAAGATTTTCCTTTCCCACCTTAAAAGGTTTTCTCTTGACTTCTTATTGAGAACCCAGGTTTCACTACCATACAGCGCTGTCGGTCTCAAAATTGTTTTATACATTCTAAATTCTACTCCTCTGGACAAATTTTTTGATTTCAATAAGGTGTTGACTGCTGCCGAACTTCTGTTTGCTTTTATTATTCTCCTATTTATTTCTTGTTCCTCATGACAGTTAGTTGTTATTAGCGCCCCCAAATATATATATTCTTGAACTTCCTCAAACTCCATCTCTCCATGCTCCGTTCTCAATTTAAAATTGGTATCCTTTTTTTGTTCTCCTATTCTCAAAAGCTTACTTTTCTCTTGATTTATCTGCAATCCCACTTTACATGCTTCCTCCACAAGTTTTCTCGTTACTTCTTCTAATTCCCTACTATCTCTAGCAATAATAGCCACGTCATCTGCATAACTTACAATTTGATGACTTTTAAACAATAAGTGTCCTTCTCTGTTCAACTGACTATCTCTTATGACCATACGTATGACAAATTTGAAAAAAATCGTTAAAGTATTAAACAAGTTATAGCCAAAAAACAAATTAAATAAAAGTAACTTTGAGATTACGTGTCTCCGTCAATAGTGACCTTTTGACAAAATGTTACATAAACTTGACACATTATTTTTTCGAGTAGTCGCACCCCCGAAATTTTCTGCGCGGAGTTTCCAGTTTCCGCACATCTCTATAATTTTTAAACTGCTCACAACAAATTAAGTGCCATTTATTTCTTAAACGTTAGTGCTCAAATCTAAAATCTAATATGAAGAAAATGTCTGAGTAAATTTCGTATTACTTCTTAGTAGACATACTTTTGTAGAAAGTTATTAGGGAGTAGAGAATTTTGTAGGACTGAAACAAAAGCATGGATATTAATAAACTTTTATTCTATTATTTTTCAGATCTAAAGTTACCTTGACTATGAGCTCCTTACTGACTATTATGAGTCCCGAAGATGTAAGTGTCATCGGCTCCTGGGTATTAATTAAAAAGATTATCAGCATGCGACAGTTCTTTTTATCCCAGTTATACCAGTTGCTGCATTTAAGGGCTTCATAGAGTTTGTTGGACTGTAAACTAACATTTAAAAAAATATACTAAATTTCAAAAAAATATTTACCTCGTCTACGATCGCTTGGCCTACAAAGGCATATACTATATGCTCCAGAGTTGCCAAAGACCAAGTAAATATCATTCTGTAATTATTCGATGGATTTATTTTCTAAAATGAGAAATTATAAAAAGGGTAGTAACGATAAACCAAATACTCACGCTTATACAGAATACAATTAAACTTGTTTCAAATAATATAACTGACAAAGTTAATACAAAAGTTGGCCAGTATATTATTTCGTCAAGGGCTCGTTTCAACCTGAAAATGAACAATTTCTGTATACAGGGCGGCCAAATGAGAACAAAACAGAGTCATTTTCAGGAACGCTCAGACCCGTCGACTTTAGATTAAAGGGGGACATTATTTGCTGGTATTTTTGACTCCGCCACTTCCACCTCCAAGCAAGGGTAAGCATCCCCCCAAAATATTTAAATGGCATTGAGGGTTGAGTAATATTTATGTTGAAAGCTCTTACAATTCTCTTTACAACAGACTTGAAATTTTATAATTCCGTCCAATACTTTGAGAAAATTTTTATTTTAAAATTTAAATCATGTTTAGCTGCTTACTTACTACTTATTTGATTAAATATTCAAACTGACACATTCTGAAGCATTTTCGGAGTGATTCGACGGCATTCGTCAACTATTCTTTGTTACCAATCTTGCAGCGACGCTTGCTGTGTTTTACAGATTTTACTTTTTAGGTATCCCCACAAAAAAATCAAGGAGCGATAAATCCTGTGATCGAGGAGGCCACTCAATGCTGCCTCTTCTCCCAATCCAATTCCGTGGAAAATGTTGGTTCAAATACTGACGGACAATTAACGCATAATGCGGAGGCGTACCGTTCTGTTGAAATATGAAATGATCATCATACTCTGGAACATTTTCAATAATATCAGTCAAGGCAGGTTAATAGCATATTCCAGTAATTGGAAATACATTTGACCAGTCAAGTTACCAGGTAGAAAAAAAGGACCGACCAGTCGGTCACCGAAATTTTCCGGTTCCTGTGTATGCACCTCGTGAAAAACTCTTGGGTTTGAATCTGACCAATAGCGACAATTGTGACGATTTACCGTCCCGTTCAAGAAAAAACATTAGACACACACACAAGACATTATTTCGTAAAATTGCAAACGTCGGTCATAATCATCCTCATGAAGTTCCTGGACTAAATGTATTTTGTATGGATGGAATTTATTCTTCAAAATGGTTCGTATGCTAGTTCGATTGATCCCAGACACAGATGCCAGTGTAAAACACAACAAATGTAAAACACACAGCACAGTGAGCTCTAAATGTGTTTTGTAGTAATGAAATAATAATAGGTGGTGTTTTAACACACCTGACACTAAAATATGTAATAACAAATTCACCTGAAGCTTTTGGGTTCGGCCACGGCTAACGTTGAAAGATTGAAATCCTTTGTGCGTGGTCTTTATGGAAAATTGAGGAGAGTGTGGTGGTTGATTAAAAACTCAACAAAATTAGTACTAACTAATATATTGAGGAAATGCAATCAAAATAAACAAAAGTAAACGGGCTCATGAAAACGAACGATACTTCGAGGCTATACAAAAAAAAACACACTCAAATACAATGGTGGCGTACAATGCCAGCATCCCGAGCTCAACTCAGTTTAAAATTATTATCTAGAACAGAAAAATGCTGCACAATTTCTCTAAACTCAGCTGATACTTTTGTTTATAAAACTTTTAAACTCGTCTAGAAATTCTGCTATTTTTTTCCTGTTTCCAAGGCTAGAAACACGCCTATTTAACAAAATGTAAAAACTTTTTCAGAGAGAGGTCTCGCAACGTACCACCTAGTGAAATAGAAAAAAACAAGTATGCTATACAGCAGACTTACCAATAAAATCCACGAAAATTATGTTAATCCCAAAAAGGCAACACAATAGCTATTCACGGAAATAGCCACTGTAATAAATTTTATATCACTTCCACAGAGTCTAAGTGACTCCAACGTCGAAAACTAGCTTAACTCTTACTCCCGAAACTGACTTAACCGCTAACCCGCGAGTAGACTTCCTAGTCCAGCAATTATTTTTGTACTTATTCGAGTGACTTCCATGACCGCCGTCACGGAACTCTATTAACTTCTTCCAGAAGCTAACCCTACAACCGCCGTCCCGGAACTGTCTTAACTTCTTCCAAAAGCTAACCCTACAACCGCCGTCTCGGAACTGTCTTAACTTCTTCACTTAACTTCTGGAACTCCGCAGCTCCTATGATTTTAATCCCGCCCCGTAGTAAAAAATCCTCCTGTACCAAAAATGGCCGAAATAGTCCCACCAATTAACGCTTAATATCAATTGTTTATTACTACGGCTATTTTGGAAAATGGGCGTTATACTGACCCATACAAATATACCCGATAAGTTACCAAAGGTATTGACTATATCTTGAGGCTGATCTAGTATGATGTCGTCATAAGACATTGTCCCAGCGATTCTGCTTGTTCTATTTTTTGAATGCACAAATGACCAAAATTGTTGGACATTATGAGGAATTGTAGCCTGAACCTGGTTTATATAATTTTCATATACCACTCTGATTTTTCCTTTAATTAATCTACGTAACTTCTTAAATTAGTCTAAGTGCAATTCATCACCCGTTTCTTTATATATCAGATGTGCTTTAGTCTTTTTCTTAATATTTCTAATAATATCAGCATTATACCAACAAGGATATCTCTCGAGAAAATCTTATACAGTATTATGTAAAATTCGTGCACAGCCAGATTTATATTATCAAATTGCATCAGAAAAGACCAATCACATTCTAAAATGGCATTATATAAATTGGGAAAGCTTTCCTAAAATTGTAACACTTTTCATTATCATTTGGAGAAAGTTCAGGTTATCTAACAAACATTCTATTAAACTTCATCAGCAATGCTAGATGATATACATCTTCTGGTACAAGCGGATCACGTTCATGAACTACTTCACATGGCCTATGCTTATGAAGGTAATAGCGTCTTAGATATTGCAGAGGAATGCCGCTGTTATGAGTTATGTAAACTTACTTTAGAGAAGGTCAAACGCAAAAATGTCACTAATATTATTACTGTTACTATTCCAGATTCTAATGGTATGTCACACACGTTGACAATTACTTCTCGTCCAAGTTATGTTTCTTCTCTAAGAATTGTCAAGAAGTACATGATTAGATTAGAGATTAAAACTCAGAATTCACACAACTACATACGTTATCAAGCAGATATCTGCCATAACCAACCACTTGATAAGAATACCCTTTCTATGATCCCCTAACAATATAGGGTGATTTACAACTTTTCTTTTCTAAATGATGCGTCACAGAAAAAGGAGTCAACATGGCAAAACAAATGGTTTGCAAAATCCTTATAGTTTCCAAGGAAAAAATTATTAAAAATGATTGAAGTTGTAAGTTCCCGTGGAGACTGCTAAATTCGCACTTTTAAGCCTCATGTTCTTGATAATCAACATCCTGTATTATGACTACTTTTTTTTTAAAGTTATTATGAGAACCTCTATCCACGATAAGTTTAAAACAAAGATTCATTGTCTGGACCTCGCCAGAGTAAATTTTTAAAATAAACAAAGACTATTTCGCGTGTTCGTAGCCTTAGCTTAATTTAATTCTTATTTAAAATCAACTAGATTTTTCGGTTTACTACACCAGCTGCCTCGTACTTATTGTAGGATCAAGATGAACTTGTCCAAAACGGCAACTTCACTAGTTTCATTAACTATAGGTTTTCCAATTTCTCGTTTTTTATTGGCTACGTTCCCTGTCTCTTGAAATTTTTTTACTAACTCTAGAACATACTTCCTCCTGACATGTCGATCTTGTTCATTAAATAGCTGAGCTGTTCTATTCACACATTTATTGTTCATAAAGTAAAGGGAAATGATATCTACCCTCCCCGCAATGGAACAAGCCATAGTGTTTAATTTTCAAAACACAATTAAATAAACTACCAACCAACGCTTCCAAATAATACTAGAAAATAAATTTTGAATCCACTAATTTTACGTTCGTTTGTGTGTATAGTATTCATTTCTGTTTTTACAATTGTGTTTTTTTTACGAAAGTGATAAAAAATCACCAAAAACCAACGTAACGCAAGAAATACTAAACTTATACCATTGGCGAAATTAACTTGAATGAGTGGTATTTGTATCGTTGCTAATTGTTTGTACATAAGTTTCAACTTTAAAATTAAAATTGTTATTAAGTATTGGGCGAAATTATAAAATTTAAAGTCTGTTGTAAAGAGAATTGTAAGAGCTTTCAAAATAAATATTACTCAACCCCCAATGCCATTTAAATATGCTTACCCTTGCTTGGGGGTGAAAGTTGCCGAGTCAAAAATACCAGCAAAGAATGTCCTCCTTTTCTAAAATCGACGAGTCTGAGCGATTTTCTACAATATTGACACAGTTCTTGAAAATGGCCCTGTTTTGTTTTCATCTGGCCACCCTGCATAATAAACAGTAGCCGAGTCGAGAGTCGGCCGTAAGGGGGTCGTGTCTCAGATTACTTATTTTAAAACCACGCTTAATTCTACAAGACGGCGGATTTGCGGCTAGGTGTGGGTGTAAAATACGCAAGCTGAGACCCCCATACGGCCGATTCTTGGCTCGGGCATGGTGCGGTCATGTGTGTTCCGACCTTAATTTGGTAAAGTGATTAAGTTCGATAATAGGCTTGTCCGTGAATTTTTTTCGTATGGTTTTTTTGTATAGTACTCGATATTCTTATTTTGTCCTTAAACTTTCATTACAGTATAGTTTATACCATCGACAACTACCACTGACCAGCTGGACGCATAACCGTCCAGCTGGTCAGAAGTATCCAGGGCGGTTTTTACTTTTTACTATTCGCTCAATTTCGCCAGTAATAATTTAAAATAAAATAATAATTCGGATGAAAAAAACAAATGCTAAATACATATTTTTGATTAAATATTGGATGTTATGTAATTTTAAATTATTATTTCCCATCAAGGAACATGAGGAAATAGGAGCATTCTCTGCCAGGAGGGTGGGATAAGGGTTGGGGTGGGTAACAAAAATAATATATTTCAAATATACTTCATGTACTACATAACAATGACACCATAAACACAGCAACAAATTTATTTATACATCATAATAAAAAAACACACTAGCATTAACATTCGTCACTACTAACGTCACTTGTATCCGATTATTTGCCAATAGTTATGATGAAACCACTGTTATTTAACCCAATCAATTAGTACAGCTTTATAGTCTCCCTCACATCGCTTCTTATAGCATTTTTAACTGTTTTGTAAAATTTTGAAAAGGCATTATTTCTTTGAACGTATATCTTTAACTGGCTGCATATTAATTTAATGGGATTAAAAACACAGCAGTATGGATGCAACCGTAGAACGGTATGTCCCTGAGCCGTAGCCGTCTAATCAATAACGTATTTCTGTGCAAAATTATTGCGCTTGACTATATGCAGTAACTCATCTTACATCATCGTACGTAATTTTATAGATTTTGAAAAATCCTTGAATATTCTTTTCTTTGTGCCAGTATCGGAATCCTTTTTGGAAGCCACTCTGGGGTCGTAAATCCCAAAGCTTTAAAATGTTACTTTGAATAGCTCGGCAAACGACAAGAAGTAACCCTCAAAATGGATTTATTCAGGATATTCACAATGTAATGCTAATAATACAACACATATTAATTAAATAATAATTTGGCGACTTCTGTTGTCCTATGTGTGTTCTGTTAAAAATAATAATGTAAAGTTTGATAGGAGATAGATGGAAATAACTTCCAGTATTTTGGTGTCCGTAGTTCCACCGACTCACAACACAACAGTGAGTACTTGCGACACTAATGTAGTGTTCACAATGCTATTTAAATAATTATGTATTTACAGCACTAATTTATGATAAGCCAACGATAACAGTAATTAAAAAATATCTAGTATATCACGAATGCGTCGAACCTGCGAAATCAGCTAGCATTGAAAAGTACTGTCTTGTACTGCAAGTAAAGTAAACAAGTAATAATCTAAGTTGCATCGTTAACTGCCCTCTTTGTCTTTCTTACAGTGTCTTATAGCGTTGGTCAAAGAAAATTGTTAAACCAAATATGTTTTGTTTGGTACAATTTATCATACAGTAAAATAAAGACACTGGTATTTCCGACACCCTGTATGTTATAATACTTACTCTTCATTAATTTTATTACTAACCTCTCTCCAATATTTATCTGCTATTATCGGTTGCTGTGGATTTTGTCCTATATAGGTCATCGAATAACTGAAGACTATTTCTTTGTCTATTTTTCTACACGCGACCCGCGCGTACAAATAAATTAAATAATTAAATTTCTGGTAAAAGCGGGCTCGCTTTCACTGTGTACGTGTCCGTTTAAAAGTATGTTATAATTTTCAAAGCACACAAGGTGTTCTGAAAATCTGTCAGGAAACTCCGGGAAGTGATTCTACTGATTAAAATATTAGCAGTATGTCATGAAATTTTTTTTCGAATTGTCAATTATTTGCAAATTACAGCTTGTCAAAGTTCAATTTTTTTGTATTTATCTTTTTAAATAACTTATTTAATTCAAGTTCGATTATTATCTCATTTGGCACACCCACTAAGTGGATCAAGCTCTATTAGACCAGTCAAAGACAAGCTTTATTATACGCCGCTAGAGAGCACTTACCTAAAACTCAGAATCAGTTTTATTTATAACTTTTTTTTTCTTGCTAGACATCACAGAAATTTAAACATTATTGAAAAGAGAAACAATGTCAGAAAAAATTATGTACTCTTTATTCAAGCCGACTGTAATTAATCAAGTTGTCATGCTTCAAATAGACGTCGTTAGTAATTTTGGTGTTACAAATTGTAACAAAATTGTTTAAAGAAGGTATAAGTTCGACACAATACAATATATTTTTTTTCGACTTTGTAATATCTTGTAACACCATCTCTTGTAAAACCAGCTGTATCAGTAAGTAAAATATTATTAATAAATGCATTATCCTTATCATATCTTTCCACAACGCTCTGTCTGTACATTTAAAGTACTAAACGTGCGAATGAAATTCTAATATTTTGCATATCCACTTTTTGTACTTTCAATTTATGATACAAAAAAAAATGCAGAACAAGCCTACTCTCTCTAAGATTTAAATAGTCACATTTATTAATTTTTATCATATTTTTTAACGAGAATTTTGATGGCATAAGAAAAATAATATATATGTCGTAGTCGTTGGGTGTATTCCTTTGATTGACTGAAATTTTACATCATTTCACGGCTTGCCTGTTTAATTTTCGTCAAACAAAGTAAATGGTTACTCGATTACAAGTTACGGCGCTTGACGAGTTTTTGTTTAGTCATTTGCTAAATATTCTTGAAATGTAATGTAGGAAAATGCAAAATAGAAAGCAAACAAAATATTTTTATTTTGGCAAAATATTATACCGGTTCCTTGAGCAAACTGTGTCAGTTATCCGGAAGGCCAAGGTCGGTATTCACTCCCAGAGCAGAAGAAGAAATTCTTAGCACTGGTAAAGCAGAATCCAGGTACGAGTGTGCGGAGAATATCAGCCGAGGTAGGAATTAGTGGTCCTCTTGTTTGGAGAATCCTTCACGAGCAACTGCTTTATCCATACCATGTGCAACGAGTACAGGCCTTAAATCCAATAAATGATCATCAAACACGTTTGGTTTTTTGCCGCTGGTTTCTACGTCATGATGCTGAAGACCCTCGTTTTCTTGCAAACGTTATTTTTACTGATGAGGCCGGGTTCACAAGAAATGGAGTGTTTAATTTTTACAATACGCATATTTGGGGCGACGAAAATCCTCATGCTCTAATAGAATCTGGACATCAGGCACGTTTTTCATTAAATATTTGGATGGGTATTATTGTAGGTGACAGGTTCAAATTGCACCTCTACCAAAATAACGCATTTCTCCCCCTTATAGTATAATGTACTATTTAATGCAGACAAAAATAAATATCGCATTTCCCAGATGTATATAGGTTTAACATTTATTTTAACATTTATTTTTTTAAGGAAACACTTTGTACACCATGAACTTAACTTTTCAAATATATATATTATACATGATACTTATCTTTTAATGTTTTCGAAATATTACATGTTTATTACAGTTAATATGCAACATATCATATAACTAATGATATTATTATATGAAATATTTTTTAAATGAAAAATATGAAGTTATGCATTTTAAATGGGAATTGGGTTTTAATGTAAATTAAGGATATGTAAAATTTAGTAAAGTTATCAGCCTTGCATTCAAAAAGAACCTTTAAAATCTTTAAAAATATATCAGTTATATATGATGTTACATGTTATCAATAAGCATGTAATATATCAAAAACCGTTAAAGATAAGTATCATATATAATATATTATTTCAAAAAAGTTAAATTGATGGTCTTTTCAATCGCGTAAAAATATAAAGAGTGTTCCATTTATAAAACAAATTCAGACAATAACGGAGAACAAGGGGAGAGAGGACAATTTTCACGTGATCACTCTGTACATATTAAGATCACTCTGTACATATGGCTATTCATTTACAATAAAAAACGTAGAATTATTAGTTATTACGGCCCGAACTTCTACACAACACAATTCAACAAATGACTAAACAAACATCCGTCAAACGCTGTAACGTTTAATCTTTTAAGCTTCATTCACATAAGATTAGTGCGGTTGCATTGGTACTGCAGAAAAGTTATCAAAAAGGGCGCCGTATTTTTGAAATAGTGTTTTCTACAAAATACAAATAATTTTAGACATTTAATAACTGAATAATCTAGGGTTTAGCAAATAACAGGAATGTTAACTCATCCCACCTGCAAATATTCAAAGATACTGAAGTAAAACGGCGAGAAATACGGGTGACTTTTGTAACGTTCAGATAAACTTAATAGTAACGCCTTTGTACTGCGTTTGTATGGCATAAGCTAAAAGCATTTTAGCTTTTACCAATCCTTTTCCAACAATCATACAAGGACCAATCAGAAAACTGTTTTTTTGACAGTAAACAGAAGATTCACATTTTTGCAGGTTGAGTTTTAAAATTAGATTCTAATTTAGATATTTAGTTTAGAATTGATTTGTTTCTAAAAAAAAATGGATGAAGAGGACTGTTTGGTTTAGAAACAGTTACTTTTGCTGCTTTTATTCGCAGCGACGTCAATATGTATAAAAACTATACATGCAAAAAAAAATGAAAAGAAGAACTCGGAGATGGTGGGTGCGATCTATTAACCGCAGATAGCACATGCAAGGTGATTTCTATAATTTATATAAAGAAATGCGAAATAAGAATGCCAATTATTTTTTCATTTCACCCGAATGACAGTGGCAGTGTTTGATGACTTACTGAAATTAGTGAGGTCTCATTTAACCCACAGTATACTGGTATACTGTGATTTAACCAAACATTCAAATAGACCATCTATTCCTGCAGATTGTAGGCTTATATTTTATCTGGGGTAGGCTTTTAATTACTATTCGCAAATGATAAAAACCAACAATTTCCGTAGATAGGGACGTAGTTAACAAAACATAAACATAACCTCTCTGAAGGTCAAGAATCTTGAGTTTTTGCATGTCGCCAACTTACAGCGGATAAATTCCCCAACTTCTTATGTCTACAGTAATTATATGTAAACAGAGTAAATAACATTTAACACCATACAATTACAATACAACAGTACAACTGCAGTGCCATTGCACTAACGTTTATCTGAACGTTACTTTACTCTGTTTGACGACAATGAAATAGGCAGTCCCTTAAATGACGGCAAACTTCAGTCAATCAAAGGAGTATGAATTTGATTACAGCCTTTGCCGGCAATACAACCAATGACTAGGCTTTCCGCGAAATGAGGAATTACGCTCAATGGCTGCGACATATATATTTCTCATATAAATATACAAGGTGTTTTTAAATGAAGTAGCAAAAATGAAGCCACGGATTCTTTAGGTGAAAATAAATCGATTTAACCTAACATACCTATATCCCAAGTCGCATAATAAAAAAGATACAGGGTGTCAAAATTAAAATTTTATTTTCGATATTTGTAAACAACTTCTTAAGAAATCCAAATATTTACATGAAATTTGTAAATCGGGGGTTTTTGAGGGCGAGAAATTCAAATTTGTTTGTAATTTCGACGTCACTAATAGAAGGCGCCACTTGTGGCACATCATTTAAATGGTAGAACCTTTTTGCAGCTTAGTGTATCCATTTGACTATCGAAACAATTTATACAAAGTCAATGCCGGTAGGAGTAACCACTTTTGAAATAATCCTATTTGAAATGCGCAGTGCACCGAGTAAAAACTGTTTTGATTTCAGGTAAAATGCCTTTTCTACTGAAAATACAACAAAATATTACTTGAAAAAGTTGTTCAGAATTGTAAAGTATGAAGACGTGCAAAATTTCAAGAAGATCGGCGAGGTTAAGCACAAAGATTTTATCAAAGCAGGCCAATCTTTTTGAAATTTCCCGTTATGAACAACTTTTTCACGTAACATTTTGCTGTATTTTCAGTAGAAAAGGCACTTTACCTGAAACGATAACAGTTTTCAATCGGTGCACTGAATATTTCAAATAGGATTATTTCGAAAACTGTTACTCCTAACGACTTCAACAAAGTACCTTTTTCAGATATAACAGGTAGGAGATTCGATTATTATTTACCAGCAAATTAGAAACAAATTTGAATTTCTCGCCTGCAAAAACCCCTGATTTACAAATTTTATGTAAATATTTGGATTTTTTAAGAAGTCGAAATTAAAATTTTACCTTTGACACCATGTATCTTTTTTATTATGCGACCTTGAATATAGGTATGGTATGGTTAAATCGATTTATTTCCACCTAAGGAATCTGTGGTCTCATTTTTGCCACTTCATTTGAAAACACCCATAGGTATTTTCCAAAAACTCGTAAATTTGTCAAAGCTGTACTAAAATATTAATGACATTTATTACCTTATAATGCTTTGGTGATGTCGAATGCAAGACACCAACCGTCGTTTTATTTTCCTTTGGAAGTTGACGTCATATATGACCAGTTCTGACACATGTTTGTTTAAGTTTAGTTTTTGAACATTTGCAATCAACAAAGAAAGTTGAAATTTTACGTGCAACATGAAATATATCAAAGCAAACAATGGGGTAGCAGCAATATATGCGCCATGAAGACTAGTGAAATATGTGAGCATTTCTAGCAGTATGCTGAGGACACCGTCTTCAAAATACGTTTTAATAAAATGGATAGAGAAAATAATTTTATCTTCATCTCCCGTCCATGGCAAAAACAAACTTACATTCACTATGATGGCGGCAATGCAAGCAAATACCAGCATTGTCACGAATTTGCTCTCCTTTTTAATAGTCGCTAACAGCTTATCATTACCAGTGTCTATCGGTTTGCAGTTTTTTATAAACAAATCCATGATTTCCGATTCCATTTTATAGTACTTGTAAAAGAGGTAGTAAGTAATGAGAAACTGGAACAGAATCAATTTATTACAATGTGCAGAATCCTTTTAACATTTGTAAATTTATTAAAAGTGTTCAATGATCAAAATATGCTATACAAGGTGGACACACACATACATATCATAAAAGTCATTGGAGAGCGAAGTTTTATGTAAATAGCTATACATACCTAACCTTCCATACAGTCAGAGAAATTATTTAGTTAATATTCACACAAGGTTGTCCAACTGAATTTGCATCCTTTAAAACGTTCTTTTAAATTGGATAATTTGAAAGCACGGCATTGTGGAGTTTTACACATTTTATTTGTGCCTTATACAGGGCGAATCTTAAATAAGTACAAATATTTTAACCAGCAGTATAGTTTTATGTGTAGAACACATAATTAATAGTTTTTTTACAAAAAAATCAGAAATAAAAAAGTGAAATTTTAAATAAATTTCGTAATTTTTCAGTAGAAAACTTGTTGAGGACCGCTGGCCTAGACCGACCCTTCATACTTTTATGAGTCATAGTGCTGCAGACTGAACGTGTGGTTCACAGTGTTGCCAGTATAACACAAATGTCTTTGCTTCAAGGAAGAAAAAATCTCAACTTTTAGCGAATTTTGTCAAGTGTAACATTTTATATTATTTTTTATTATCAAACTGTCATGACAGATTATCGGAAGCCCAAGTCAAACTTGTTAACCCCACATAATGCATGAAAATAGCAATAAAATTTGCTAAAAGTTGACAATTTTTCCATTTTAAATAAAAAACGCGTGCATAGTTTTTCGTTATTCTTCATAAAATAACTTAAGGAAATTGTGTTTTGTGTCCCTTTCTAACAGTGTACAATGACATTTAACTTGTGAAATGTGGATTACTGATTAAATAGTTAATTTTTTAACAAACAGGTAAGCTTGTGTGCACGTTTATGTATAATTTTTGAACATTGGACATAGTAATATCACGTAATATCTTCCTAAATATTTTACGGTAGTATTGAACTTGCGGAAATTCATTTTTAATCGTTGAAGTATAGTAAGGTTAGTTCAGATGTTAAAATTTATGTTAATATTGCTGCGTATCATACTACATACCCAATTTTACTGTACTTATGCTTAAAACAAGTATTTTTAAAATAGAACTATTACGTTAAAGGAAACGTAATATTTATATTGGAGGAGATATGGCAACCTCGCAACAAATCATATGTTTCATTACGTTGTTGGATGAAAAATCAGCCAGCGGTCCTCAAAATGTGGGTATTTTTTAAAAAAACTAATATCTCCGTAAATATTAGAAATTTTTAAAAATGGTTTTCACTAGACTGATTTAAATGACGAACTACACCAGCAGTTAAAATATTTGTACTTATTTAAGATTCACCCTGTATAAAGGGTGTAACTTCAAGTGGGGTCCCTTATCAGGGGGGTAGTAGTACGTCTTCCATAGAATGCTAATCTGATATATATTTTTTTTAATCAAATAAATAGTCGAGTTATAATTAATATTTTAAACTGAACACAAATTGCTATCCACGCCGCCCCTGAACAGTGTCTGAGTTTCACTGTAGAACCTTGGTTACAGTGTTGCCAGTTGCTACCACGTATGTAACTAACGGAGCTACAAAAAGCGCAAAACTGTAAAAGATGAAGGATGGATCGTGAAAACAATTTTTAAGTGTTGTAATAATGTATTGTAACAGTGCGAGTAAAAAATACAAATTTTTGACCGACGTATTAACTGACCATTATTATTAAATAGTTGGTATATTGGTAGTTGCTTGTTCATAAGCCACCTACTAATTATTACCAGTAAAACTTAATATTTTAAAATAATTTTTGTTGTAAAATGTACATAATTAAAAATAAGTAAACAATTAATCTAGTAGCTTTAAAATAACAGTTTTTAATACAAAATATTTCTTACTAAGTTTTTAAGCACTGTCCGTTGAACAATCCTAACATTGACCTAGTTTACAAAATAGCGCATAAATACTGCACACAATACTTGAAACCAGACTAGGATGGACGATGGATATGATATGTCGGTGTACCACCTAAAGGGTCCCTCAGACGGCACTTGCCTTGCCTTGCTGCAAGTTTTATCACTTTTAAAACTCTGTGTTGCTGATTTCTTCTACAGAAATTGTGCCCGACAATGGTCAAAATCCAATTTGCATTTGCTGTTATTTTTATCTCATTTTGTGTATAGTTCATGAACAAGTTGTGTGCAATTATATTAAACAAAATATGTGTTGTTTTACGTAAAAAGATAAAGATATTAAAGAGGGAGAGAAAGACATACAAGTTAAAAGTGGAAGTATAACTTGCTATGTTCCTATACGTGTATGTATCACATCCATGGCACCTTTAACTCGCACCTGTTAGAACGATAGTTAATTGTCAACGTACAGTCAAAGCGGCAAAATCGCAAAATAACAAATGGTCAGTGAGCCGAATATGCACCAATCTCATTTTAATTTTGACTTAGATTTAGTTCCCTTTTATTGCATAAAGGGGAGGAGGTTTTATCTGGGTGGATAATTTAGCGAATTTTCTTCGTGAATTTTTACTGGAATCGAATTAGAACATGTATAGGAATTAAGAAAAAGCTGGTATGGTTAAAGCTTACTTTTTATCAAAAGAAAACGAATCAAATAAGAAAATGTTTGTAAAATTGGTTCAACATTTAAGATATGAGAGTTTTGAACGCCAGTACGCTAATGTTGAACGAGAATAAACTCGGAAAGGAATCTTGATCAAAACATTTTAAACGCCGTGGAAGAGGATTTTAGTCACTCACGTAAGTAAAAAGGATTATATATTTACTTATTTATTTTTTAGTTTTCCGTCACTTGACTTGTTGTAACATTTGCTTTCAAATAGGACTTCTCTTTCACCATCTTCCAATTCAATAATGAAATGTGACAACAATGCTGAGGACGCTGCGGCTAGATATGCTTAGCGCTGGCCTGCCCAGTGGCGTAGTATAAAAATTCCGAAAATAGGTAAAAAAAATATATATATATATATATATATATATATATATATATATATATATATATATATATATATATATATCAATTTTTGTGACGGAATTTAAGAAAACAAACTAATGACATGTGTTTGTAAAGGTCACAGGGACCCTCCTTTAAGTTACGCTCTGTATAAAAATTATAATCACTAGTTTTGCCAAATCAATGGTTTCATAAAATTTGTATTTAAATTTATATGTTTTACTTTATTCAACAGACGTGGTAGAGGCGGAAATAAATATGCCTTTTTTAATATTAACTCCAGCAACTATTTTAATAATTTACATACATTGTAGAAAGTAAGATACTAGGATTGGGTTATATTGAGGTTTAAATTTGTGTATTGGGTGATTCAGTCATAATGAATATAATAGAAATACGCGATTAAAAAAATTAAATGCGCATTTACGCTAAAAAGAAAAAAAATTGAAATCGACCACAGCGACCGGACGTGGGACCTATCCTGGCATTTTTTGTAGCGGATTAGCGGATTTTGTGGCATATTCTCTGTTGATTGTGAATTAGGCTTGAGAGCAAAATTAAAATAGTTATGTCAAGTTTATCATAAAAAAATAAGATTGCTTTGGTCGGTGCGATAATAAAAAAAGAGAAAACTTAGATTAGACTTAGATAAATGAACTGTTGAGGAAAAGAGAAAAATAATTATTTAAAGATATTACAATGCATTCAAGGATGTGAACCTCCTGATTTTATTAATTATCTACGAATGAATTATTTGACATTTTTACTGAATTATTACAGTTAATAAAAAAATTACAGTTATGCGCAATTCAATTAGTTCAGAACAACGCCTAATGCCAACTTTAAGGTTTTCGGCAACTGGTAGAAATTTTGAATATCTGAAGTTTAGTTGCGTTATATTTCTGCCACAGTATAGAGAGACCAGTAGATCACTCGGGCCGAAATAATAGAACGCGCATAGCAGCTCGTGCATCCATTTCAGGCTGCAGTTTACATAAAACTCTAGGAGTGCGAACATCGGTTATACAGAGCCGTATTAAAGCAATATTTTGAGTCTGAGCCGAGGAACGAGTCGCTGTGCAGCATTTAGATGTTTAAACACATCGTCTAATATTAATTTAAGTTTCATTAAATTTCCTAAAGGCATATAAATCAGTAAGTAATTTATAATATAAGTACTCTAAAAACCATAAATGATATTTTACTAGTATTGCCTTACCTATTAACTTATTTCTTAAGTATATCATTGGAATATAAAAACTTTTCATAAAAGTGAAGTTTAAAATATACATATTTATATTTTTGACAAATACAAATTTTTATTTTAAAGTAAAGTTCTGTGCAGTGGCTTCTAATAGAGAAGATTTATTGGAAAAGCTGCTCAGGATTAGTAATTAGTTAATTAGTAGCTTGATGTAGCTATATTTAGAAAATAACATGTTTTCTAACGATTCGCGCAATAGATTACGCAAAGAGGCAATTCCAACATTTCCTGCACAAGACGGCTCATCTTCAAATTATGTAGATGACCATATTTCTTGTAGTCACTATAATGATACTACTTTTTTCCAAATTTACATTTTACTGCACTTTTATCTCCAATTTAACATTTTTCAAAGCTAAGTAAACGTAATTTTTTTGTTCTAAAAAATACTTGTCTTCTGGCTTATGTACATCATTTAAGACAAAAAAAATATAATAAATTATTTTTCTACCCAAAAAAAAATGTAATTATCACTAATAACAAATATATATATATATTTGAAACTCTTTTTTTTTAAAGAATCCAAAGTAAATCTAATTTTCACACTGTATGTTAGTAGCAGTAAATGATAGTATATAATACAAGTTGAATTACCTATTCATAACTGTATAATTAATTATTATATAACGTGGATAGATATAACGTAAACTTTCATGTGGAATAAATAACTACGGTTTTACGCGCAAATAAAAAATTCTTATTTCGGTCCTGATCGATTCTGTAAATTCCATCGGATGTGCTATCGCACTCACATTTCGAGGTCACCGCAGAAAACTGAAGGCAGTTCAAAGTGTCGACAACGGAGTGAAATTGCTGGTCTACCTATGCTGTGTTTCTACTTAGTACAAAAATGGGGTCATTTAGCATTTTTTTAGTACATTTTCTGATGTTTGTGTAATTTTAACTCAATCTGAAAAAAAAATTAATTTTCTGAAGCCTCTAAAGCCCTTAAAATAATT
This sequence comes from Monochamus alternatus, assembly GCA_037114965.1. NCBI lineage: Eukaryota > Metazoa > Arthropoda > Insecta > Coleoptera > Cerambycidae > Monochamus > Monochamus alternatus. Next base: position 116,559,146 of record CM073426.1, read on the forward strand.
TGAGAACATGGGCTCGCGAGAATCTCTGTGTGACGTCACAGTCTCCTCTAGCACGCCTTGTAACTTTGCTATTAATAGTAATAATAACAATACTAAATTTGTCTACAGAACCATCATTATTTTTTAAGTAAAAAAATACTATTACAGACGTTTTACATTTTTATGCATTAATTCATGACGTTGCTAACAAATTAACGAAAATTAGATATACCTAATTCTCGTTAACTTCTTTGTTAAGTTTCAACAGATAAATAGTGTGATTATTATTTATTCACATATTTATGTTAGCATGTTTTTTTGTTGAAACATTACGGTCATTCACAACTTATCCAAAAAAAAATTGGATATAAATGCGTCATGAAAATGAAATGAGTGAATATAAACCATCCACCTTTCCACCTTTTCCATCGCTGGGCTAATCTTTAACATCATCGGAATACATTCTATCTGTGTTATAGGATCTATCTTCACGTAACCCCAGACAATTCCGAATACTGAAATCGATTTAATTATTAACGTTTTTGCGAGAGTGTTTACATTAGTTTTTCAAGTATCAAAAACGGCTTACGTGTATAGCAAATTGGAGTTGGTGGATATCATTTTAGTTTATGGTGAAGTAAGACAAAATGCTTTAGCAGCTTCTCGTTTGTAAGCAGAACGATTTTCCGGTGCCAAATGTAGTTACTTTTATTGCGGTAGCGCAGCGTGGGCGTGACACGGGAAATTTGCAATCAAATCGTGAAAAAGATGGAGGGCATCCAGCAGCATCTGAGGAACACATTTTAGAGATTGGATAGGTTCAGTATCTCGAGTTCCTTCGAAGTGATCTGCCTGGACTTCTGGAAGATATGCTTGTAGCTGTCTGACTTCGAATGTGGTTCTTGCACATGGTGCTCCCTTTCATTTTCGACAAAATGTTCGGGAGTACCTTAATCAAGTTCATGAGGTACGTTGGATTGGACGAGCAGGACCGGTACCATAAGCGCTACAGTCTCCTGACTGAAATTCTTTGGACTACTTTGTGTGGGGATATTTAAAAATTGTGTATCGCACCGAAATGGACATTATTGATGATTTAAAACCACGATTTAATTTTATTAATAATAACAATAGCGGCAAAAGCAGTTGAATTTGCTGATATAAAATAAGTGTTATAAAATGCTATTTTTTCTTTCATTGGGACATTCTTTCAATTGTTTTTCAGTTCATTTTTTATTACACTTTGCCACCGTGACTGTCGCCGACTGCATGCTTTGCCTTGAGCAAGGCCAGGTTTCACACCGGACCAGTTTCCAGTGCCGTGCAAAAGTGTATTTTTAAATCACTTTGGAACTGCTCTTTTTGATGAAAAAAATTGTATTTGTAAGAGTTTCTTGTCCATCCAATTTTTTTTTAGATAAGTTCTGAATCACCCTGTATAATTATTATACCTACATTATTATTATTATTATTATGTATTATGTATATTATGTATATTATATTATTCTATTGACGAGAGGCTCTTCACCTTGGAGACCTGCTGCCTTAATTACGCTATTTTAAATTCTTGGATTGTGCGTGTGGTGCTACCTATGATTGCTCATTAAATTGCAGTGTCCGTTTCTCCTGATCTGCTACAGTTTTTGGTTACATAGCATAAGTGCAATTTAGCTAAGTATCTACTACATTCTACCACGTCGATTAAGCAGTCATGCCGCACGTGAGAGGTGATGGTAAAGTGGACGAATCTGGATGCAGTGGCGGCTCTTGATGTTTTCAGTAAAGGAGGCTTGAAGTGAAAATCCTCAAACTATCGTTTTATAATCACACTGGTACATTTTCTCACCACCTTTAAGGTAGTGCCATGGACGCGTTAAATTTTTATAAGTGGGTTGTTCGCCGGTAGCCCTATTAGCTCTAGAAGAATTCGCTTTTTCATCATGACCGCGAAAAGAAATTTCTTAAGACGATAAAAATATTATTACATCGATTAATCTATGTAAAATATCTCTATTTCCATGGACCTTCTCATTATAATTTTGTAAACATTTCTATTTTGTGAGCAGAATCTAGCATTTACAATGTTACGTATACCCAGCATTTCAAATTCAATACGTGATGAACTATGTTCCTAAGAATTCGCGTTATATTTTACAAATTATTAAAACCCACCCTTCCCCAAACTGATAAATTATCATTAGTAAATAACAAACATTGCCGGCAGTGTAATTTATTTCTAATAGTTGATGCGGTTAACCAGTCGTTTTTTATAATTATTGTTATTAAATCCTCTATTTTGTTTCTCACTTATTACAGTTAAAGAAGGTATTGGTCTAGATTGTTGTTTAATTATCAGCTTTTCATCGTAACTGAGAGTATGAAATCCTTTAGTAAATAATCTACAAGATCCATGCAATTAAAATAGCTGTTGACGTTATTGTCATTTTGGTGGCAACTAGTTGCCTGTGCTGAGATTTATTTGCGGGTGTAATGAGGCTATCCCTATCGTTCAAGGTCGCGCATTGTTAGATACATATACTCGCGACAAGAATTCAGACGACTTACGTCATGCGAACAAATGAATAATTCATTATATTTTCATCAAAATGTTTAAGAAACTGCAGCTGATAGTAATAAAACTGTATACTATACTAAAAGTTTGCATTATATATTGCACGAAATTGCAAAAATGATTGTTTTTAACGCAACCAAATATCGAAAATTACGTTGACAATAAAAACAAATGTGTAACGTCAGCCGTGACGTAAGACGTCTGAATTCTTGACGCGAGTATATATGAATACGCTGGAGATTTACCACGCTTAGCATCTCCGTTAGCATGGGCTACGTATTCGGGGAGAGCGAAATTTCAAGCACATTAAAAAATCACGTATTTATTTGCTCACTTGAGATCTCAATTAATAATTAATTGCATGTGAAAATGAGTTTATAACAAAATAAATATACAAATATGGTATAGGTAGGTAATTAAGTAATGTAAAATGAAAATAAATTAAAGAACTATTTTTGGCAATACTACAAACACCGCAGAGGAGGCTTAGCCTCCCCTGCCTCCTCTAACAAGCCGCCACTGTCTGGATGTATTGAAGGTGTAACTGAAGGATTTATCAACAAAATCTGTTCTACCTTTGCTTCCAAATTAACTTAGTGGAAAGCTTGTCCATCTTAACGAAACTATCACTACTCTTGGTAACGCAGTTTCATCTAATTGTAATAAAATCACTGAATTAAATAATAAATTTTACTCCTATGAGCAATTTGCTAAAAACTACTCGCTTCGGTTCCATGGTGTTAAAGAAAATGGTGTAGAAAATGTGTCTGAACTTGTGTCTTCATTTATAAATGACATATTACATGTATCCTGTTCTATAAAGGATATTGACTTTGCTTTCCGTATGGGGAAAAGGAGTTCAAATATACTAGAGCACCCTCATCCTATTTTGGTCAGGTTTGTAAACAATTGGATGCGATCAACTGTTTTTGGAGCAAGAAAAACGTTGAAGACGTCAGATATGAATATTTCAATCTTCGAGGATCTGACTAGAGAAAAATATACTGCTTTGAAATCTGCAAAGCAAAAACATGGGAAGGATAAGGTTTGGATATCTGGAGGCAGAATATATTTCATAAAGGATGGCAAGAAAACGCTTTATGGCATTGATGTTTAATTTATTGTCTCGGTAGGACTAGAATTAAATTTAAAATTGTATCGTATGCCTTAGTAGTTTTTATTTTGAGCTCTTTTTTATATTATCTGCCTTATCACGTTAGAATTACTTTTTCTCGTATGTTGTGGAAATATTTTTATACTTTATATTTAGTTTCTTTATTACGATCGTATTTCAGTGGTTATTGATTAATATTTTGTAAATAATTTATTTCGGTCTTGTATGGTTCAGGGGCTCACTTAATGACCTTAGCTATCTCTGTATGCAAAACAATAATTTTGTGTTTTAACATTTTAATATTCAATTCATTTTGATATTTTTAAAATTGCGGTATTAGAAAGGTATTTTAAGCTAATATATATCAAATCTCCTACAATTTCTATCAACGAAGTCATATGTATGTTTTCTGATACCAAACATCTAGGTATGCTAATGAACAATTCCACAGACAAAGTTGAGTCAAATATCTAACTATAAAAATTATTATATAAATTAAAATTATTTGAAATTAAATGTCGACAATGACAAAAGTGACAGCCTGTCAATGAATTAAATATAGGTCAGATCTCATCTATTGTGGTTGAATTATCGTATTCCCACTGCCAACAGTGAAGTAAGATATTTATAGAGTGTTTTTATTAAAGAAGGTTAGTAAATTTAGATAGTTTGGTATCAGAGAAACATATGACTTCATTGATAGGAATTGTAGGAGATTTGATTTATATTAGCTTAAAATACCTTTCTAATACAGTAAAAAATGTTACAAAAGCTAATAATAAGGAATAATAATTGTGGGTGTAATTCAACGCTGGTTGGGGCTTTTGTTCACAGAGTAGTTAGTTTCACACAATATTATTAATACCTAAAAATCTATTAAAATTGCTGGTTATAATTTTATTAGAAGAGATCGTGAGGGGAGAAGAGGTGGTGTTGCTTTTTTGTTGATAAATCGATTAACTTTAATTACCTAATGGTGATTATATTGAACAACTGTGGATTTCTATCAAATTGCCTGGGCACTTTATATAGACCACCGCGCTATAATTTATCTGACAGTCTTGTTCAACTTGAGGATCTATTTATTACCTGACTTTGATATGGTTTTATTTGGGGGTGATCTTAATGTAGATTTTTTGGATAAACAAAGCTTGGATTGTATTGCTTTAAATAATCTATTCAATAAGTATGGTTTACAACAACATATATCTTCTCCCACTCGTGTAACGGCAACTAATAAGACTCTTATTGATCTTATTGTGTCTTCTAATTTAAATTTAACGATAAATACTGATTATTTCGGATCATCGTTTGGTAAGCGGCAAATTAGATTTAAAAATTAGTAAACAAAACCCAATGTTCCGGACTTTTCGCGACTTTTCTAACTTTAATTATATTACTTTTTTACAAGATCTACATTTAATTAATTTTGAACACATTTATTATTTAAACAATGTTGATGAAATGATTAATTACTTTAGTGAAAATATCCTGTTTCTATTTGATAGACATGCACCCTACAAAACTGTAAAAATAACCAAACCTCCTGCCCCTTGGCTTACAACCAATGTTAAATTAATGATGCGTTTAAGAGATAAAGCTTATTTAAAGTATAAGAAGTGTAAGTCGGAGATTAACTGGCGGGAGTACAAAGAAATAAGAAATTTTGTAAATGTAGCCGTTAAGTCCGAAAAGAGAGGTTACCTACAACATAAATTTTTAACGGATTCAAAGAATTTCTGGAGGACATTGAAATTTCTCAATGTTCACAGTAGCTCCACAAGTGATACCTCTTTCGCTGCAAATGCCCTTGAGTTCAATGATTTTTTTGTTAATAAGTTACCACCGGTAAACATTGATTTGCATTTTGTTAATAATACCTATAGAGACAAAACTGTGCCTAATATTTCTGAAAAATTTAATTTTACAAATGTCTCTTCCCAAAAGGTGTTGGAGGTACTCACTACTATAAAATCTAATGCGCGAGATGATATTAACTGCAAAATGTTGAATTTAGTTATGCCTGATTTACTTAATCATGTTACCTTTATTATTAATAAATGTTTAACAACGTCTACATTTCCTACATACCGGAAGGATGCTCTAGTCCTTACTATACCTAAACTCTCGGAACCATCTAATATATCACAGTTTCGACCGATCAGTATACTTAGTACCTTTTCGAAAATCTTAGAAAAAATTGTTTGCGAACAGCTTACGTCTTTCTTGGATAAATTCAACATCTTGTCTATTACTCAGTCCGGGTTTCGCGCTAATCATAGTACCTGTTCTGCGTTACTGCATGTGACTGATGACTTGCATAGAGCCTGTAACCAGGGTGAAACCGCTTGTCTTGTTTTGCCACTTTGTGTACGAAACTTAGATATTTTGGTCTCGATGCTGGTGCTGTTAACTTTTTTGCTCCTACTTGTCTGGAAGGCGCCAAAAAGTACTTTTAAATGGAATTTCTTCTTTTTTGTTAGACATAGACGTGGGGGTGCCGCAAGGAAGCGTGTTGGGCCCTTTGCTTTTTTCGCTTTATACAGTTGATTTTCCAAATACAGTTAAACATGTAAGCACTCATCAATATGCGGATGATTTCCAATTATATTTTCACTTTCCGTTAGGACTATTGGATTCTTCAGTTCACAAAATTAATCATAATATAAATAGTATTGTATCAGTATATCAGGCACATGGCACAGACCTAATTAGTTCTGACCCTCGTTTCAAAATAATTGTGAATGGAATTGCTGTAAGTCCATCAGATTGCTGTAAAAACTTAGGGGTCTTTATTGATGAGAATCTTAGATTCACCAAGCACGTTAATTTTTCAATACAGAAATCTTATGCCAAATTACGCTCACTCTACATTCATAAGGATTATTTAATTTCAGATATTAAGCTGAGGTTATGTGATTCTCTGATTCTGAGCAACCTTGCTTACTGTGATACTGTATACTGGCCGGCTACTCTTAACAAGGATAAGGAAAGCTTACAAAAAAAAAAACAAAACGCATGTATTAGATTTTCTTACAGTTTACGCAAATATGATCATATTAGCGCGAAATTTAAACAGTCTAAATGGCTTAACTTAAATGATCGTTTTAGGTTGAAAATGACTTGTCTAGTATATAAAATTGATAACACGAAAACACCTGGGTATTTATATGACAAACTTTTAAAAGGTAGAGATGTCCACAGTCGTTTACGCGTCACAAGAATTTCTACGTTGTGCCAAGGCATGTCTCCTCTCTCTTTCAAAGATCTTTTAGTTATAATGCTGTACTTATTTATAATATTATACCTCAAGCAATTAAATCTTGCAGTAATATTTCATCTTTTAAGAAGTTGGTCAAATCCAGTATATATGAAAACTGAACCTTAATAAAATTGTTTACTTTTTCTTTGTGGTAGATAGCTTATGTATAAACCAGCATTGATTATTTGTTGTTTCAATTATTTCAATGCAACGGACGGTTAGATGGAAGAGCAACCTTGTTGAATCTCGCCGTCTTTTTCAACCTGTCATTTGTATAAATAATCTTATCACTCAATAAAGACAGTTTATTATTATTATTATTAAAACATTTAGCAAATTCTCAATACTAAGCATAAAAATTCTTACATGAAATGATGCTATGTTCAGTGGAAGAAACGTAATGGCTTCCATCCCCGTAGATATAAAGTAACCCATGTAATAAATAACATTTGCTAGATGACAACAACTCATGAATGAACATAAGCCTCTTAGAAGTTTCGTCAGGCCAAGTAATTTGGCTGTATTCAATATAACCAAAATCGTATCTCCTGAAACAGTTATACAAGGCCATGATCAGGGTCCCCCTCCCCCTAAATAAATGAATGTGAAAATGTTTGGAATAAAAAAAATCAGATCAACTCACGTTCGAAAAAAGATAATCACTAATATTATTTCTAAATAAATAATGTTTACTATGTAAATACCTAAGTGAAGACAAAGTGTAACATAGATAAATTAACAATTGTAATAGTTCACTCAAGCAAATTCTAATTTTTTCATGTGTTATCTGGGTGATCCAAAAATACTAGGAAAAAAAACATTGGAATATTTAAGGAGGTGATTGCTGAAGTCATTTTGTGAAAAAAGTTAAGTTAAGTGATGTTCGTGCGAGAATGTCACAACTTATTTCAATTTAAAAAAATGGTACGTCACTGACTTATTCCCGTATTGATATTTTTCTAGAAATTCGCCATCAATTCTGAATGAAATTGGTCAATTTTATTCGTAGAATGCACCGTTTTTGAGAAAAAAAAATTGAACATATTTTATTGTAGGTTTTGTTAATATTTTACATGAAGTGTTATTATGGTCAAAGTAAAAATGCAATTAAACATTGAAAATAAAAAGTTGATATGTGAATAAAAACATTCTTCGATTTTGAGATAAAGGGTGTTCATATTTTAATCTTTTAATTTTTTTCTCTTGAATATTTAAAAAAATGTTATTATCTAATACAGAAACATACCAAAACAGTAACACGAGACAACAGTAATAAAATTATTTTTTGATAGTCGCACATCTACAACAAATGTTGAAAATAACCTCATAAATGATACAAGAGTCAACTCTTCGCCTCATTGACTGTTGTATTCGCTGAAATTAGTCCTACTATATTTTTTATTGTCTCACAGATGGCTGTAATTCGATTCCTCAGGTCTTTAACATTTTCGAGTAAGCTAATGACTTGAGAAAATCCCAAATGCAAAAATCTAAGGGATTTAAATCCGGACAGCGAGCTGGCCATTGTTGCGTACCTTATCTACCTATCCAACGATTTGGATATACTGTATCTAAGAGGCGACATTAATGCTAAAATGGGTTGGGGCACCATCGTGCATGAATCATGAATTTTGTTTGAGCAGAAGAGGAATTTCTGCAAGAAGAACAGGTAACTCTTCCTGTAGGAAGTGATGATAAGATTCGCCATTTAATCGTAATGGGAGGAAATATAGACCAATTAAATAATCATTAGTATTCCAAGCCACACGTTACTGAAAATTGATGTTGAAAAAATCCATGTGGATTTTCATCACCCAGATTGTTATGAAAATTCGTATAGAATCTCTTAAAAAACTTGCTTCGTCAGTAAACAAAACGCCATTTAAAAAATTAACATTTTGAGCGGTTACATGAAGAATCCTTTAGCAAAAAACTAGACGCGGTAAAAAGTCTCGAGGTAGTAGCGCCTGTACACGTTGAATATGAAACGGATACAATTGCTGCTATTTTAGAATTTTAAATACGGTGAAGTTGTTTTCATGTTGGCAATCTTTTGAGTGCTAGTTTAAAGTTCGTGTTTGGGAGCAAAATCGGTTATATCCCAATTTGGGTGCAAAAGCGGGTATATCCTGATCCTCATGCAGAATGAAGGAAAGTTCTCTGTATAATTTAGTTTAGTATATCAATGAGTATATCTTTTCTTTAATAGATGACAATAGAAGCGTCAACATTAAAGTTAGGTAGGTACGGTACACAGGTGATTTATGCAGAGATTATTATATCCAGTTGTGGTCTGTCAATCGGTAAGGTTTTTCTAAATTTATAGATATCAGTTAGTTGAAAAGGTTCTTTTTTATAATCTGTGTTTATTACTTTTTTCTTTAGGAGTTTATTGACTGTGTAATAATGGAGGACGATTTAATTACGGTAGAACAAGGGAATTCAGGCACTTTTAGTGTCTAAAAACACTAAGAAGAGGATGAATACAGGTAGAAGATGGAGAAGCACGGGGGACGATGATGGTCTACTTTGTGATTGCCTTTACGAAGAATCTGGGGTACACATCTAGTACTTCAATTAAATAAATTTAATTTAATTTAATAAATTTTTTTCTGTTTCGTTTAGTTTATAAAAATCGTACATTTTAATAAAACTACTGTTTATACTCCATTTAAAAGAAGAAATATCATGTTTTTCTTTAAATTTCTTTGATTTTCTTACAAAACCGGTAATATTCATTTAATTTTTTTCAATAGTGGTGACGCTTTTGCCATTAATTGAAAATTACTCTACACTATTTATTCATATCATCAATCCCTATAACTTTATGATTGAAATTTCCAATTATTCCTTCAAGCCCCGAAAAAAGACGTTTTTTGACCTCCTGAAAATTTTATAATAATGGATTTAACCAGTTTTGCAAGCGACCTCCTCGTGTGATGAGGTATCTATCCTACGTTCTTGATACAACTCAGCATACCGTCGTCGAGTTTGATGAACATTTCCTTTACTTCGATCATAGGCAAAATGCATATCTGCCATTTCCGCATTTGTAAAATTTTCCATTTTTTATTTGAAGACAAAAATTATTCACTTATTGTGATTAATTTTGTGGCAAACAAGTAATGAAAAAATGTTAATTTGACATTTTGACGAGATGGTTGTATTTTATTAAGAAATATTGACAGCAACCTACTAGATAATGTATAAATAGAAATTAAAAATACAGAACTTGCAGTAAAATATGTTTTATTTTTTTCCTCAAAAACGGTGCATCCTACGAAAAAAATTAGAGAGACCAATTTCATTCAGAATTGATGGAGGATTTCTAAAAAGATATTAAAATGGGAAAAAGTCAGTGGAATACCATTTTTTTTATTAAAAAAAGTATACTACACATTCTCGCACGAGCGTCACCGGTGCAAGTAGAAAAATTTGGATCACCCCAAAAATGCACATTTATCCCTTCAAAGCGTGTTTCAAATTTCGAGTCAATATTTTTAAAATTTTTTGAATTAATTAATAAAAGTAAATAAAAAATTAAAATTTAATCACTATGTATCGTATTTGGACCTACGTTTATATGAACTGTTTTTCACAAAATAACTTCGGCAACCACCCGCTGAAATATTTCGCACTTATATATAAACACCCTTTATAAGCTCCTAGGGCTCCTTGAAATTGCGCCTAAAATTGTGGTCTTTGCAAATATTTTGAACTGCTAGGCTATTTTTTTTTAAGTATAAGTAAAAAATTATGTACCTGTAGGTACTTGTACGTGTTGGTTATTTGGCTATATCAAGTTGAATAAATTTGTGGGAATAATCCAGATAAACTGCGAAATGCGAATATAATTTGGAACAGTTACCATAAGTGTACAGGACCGGCTTACAGAATTTAAAAATTCGAAAGTAGGTGAGTTATATATGATTTTTTTGTATTAACATTTTATTGGGCCATATTTTGCATATCGTATACTAAAATCCCTGCCCCACATTCAAAATCCCTGTATATTTTTATTGGTAGGTACATACCATAGACAAATTAAAATAAGACAATTTGAAAGCGTGCCAACATTGCAACATTAATAACAGCGCCTCCCTGCGCATCTGGGATTGCGCGTATAGGCATTTAACGTCAAAATTGTCAAATATCAAATTACTAATTACACAAGCAATCAACAACAAAACAATAATTCGTACTGCAGGCATAAAGTTTATTTTTGATTTTTTATCTCTGATTGGAGTAAATGTAAAATAAAAATAGTAATTCGTGTTATTAAAGTGTATGTTCAATATATTATTATATTTTAGGTGTTCACATTTAAGGAATTAATATTTCATTAAGAATAAATTAAATTTTGTCAGTAATCTGCACGTATTATTTAAGTTAGTTACGGATGGTGAGCGATAATTATAATATATTATATCCGATATATTATAAAAATATCGCTTGTGATTAAAAAGTACAGAACGCTACACATTGACGCCATAATATATAATACCTATGCAGTTTACTATGTAGGAATATATTTTTAATTACAAAAATATAAATATATTATCACTCATCGTCAGTAAATGGCTTTAGGTACAATCTAGTGCAATAATAATGGCACTCATTAAAAGGAATTTGACAATTTATTTAGAACTGCTAACGTATTCGTAATGAAATTTATTTTCAACAGTTTAATCGTTCCACTCATTAATAAGGATCTATTCAGAACTTCCAGTATTTCAAAAACTGATTTGAGGGAGTGCCATTAGTATTGCAATAGATTGCAGTCACGAAATTTAATTACAGTAAAGTTATTTATTTTGCATTTCTATCCTTGCTTGTTTGTCTTTATGTGTTAACATTAATAAAAAAATTATGATTCTTTCATGAGTTAATTATATTTATTAAGGAAATCCCTATAAAGAATAATTGTGGGATATGTATATTAATAATATAAAGATAATATTTTTCATTGTAGCAAGAAATTCATAATCACAAATGATAATTTGTATCGATTATCATAAAAATTTGTGATATTAATTTGATGATTTCTGCTGCAATGTAAAATATTTTCCTTCCAGAAAATATATGTAAGTAAAAAGTCAAATCGAATATCCCGCATTTTAGTTTAGTTCACTACAGATGCCCATCAGGGCGCTGCCTCCTTTTGTTGTCAACTTTATAGTAAGAAATAACTACTCTTATTTTCTATTCTCTCTGGTACATACTATGGACACAGCATAGGTAGACCAGCAGTTTCACTCCATTGTCGGCACTTTGAACTGCTTTCAGTTTCTGTGGTGACCTCAAAATGTGAGTGCGATAGCACATCCGATAGAATCGACAGAATCGGTGATCAGGACCGGAATAAGAAATTTTTATTTGCGCGTGAAAGCGTAGTTATTCCACATGAAAGTTTACATTATATCTATCCACATTATGTAATAATTCATTATACAGTTATAAATGGGTAATTCAACATGTACTATACATCATTTACTGCTACTAACATACAGTGTGAAAATTTGATTTACTTCTTTGGACTCTTTAAAAAAAAGAGTTTAAAATATATATTATTGCACTACAAAACATTTTTATTTATTTACTTACTGTTTTTGTTATTAGTGATAATTAAATTTTTTTGGGATTTTTTTAAATTTAAAATTTGACGTTTGAAGTTTAGTGGACAAATAATTTATTATGATTTTTTTTCATCATAAATGATCTACGTAAACCAGAAGACAAGTATTTTTCAGAATAGAGAAATTATGTTTACTTAACTTTGAAAATTGTTAAATTGGAGATAAAAGTGCAGTAAAATGTAAATTTGGAAAAAAATTATTTTTTTATTATTTTGTTTTGAGACTTACTCTCATTATAGTGACTACAAGAAATATGATCATCTACATAATTTGAAGATGACCCGTCTTGTGCAGGAAACGTTGGAACGGCCTCTTTGCGTAATCTATTGCGCGAATCGTTAGAAAACATATTATTTTAAAAATGTATTTAACATAGTTTGTATGAACTATTATTAATCCTGAGCAGCTTTTCTTATAAATCTTCTCTATTAGAAGCCTCTGCACAGAACTTTGCTCTAAAATAAAAATTTGTATTTGTGAATAATATAAATATGTATATTTTAAACTTCACTTTCATGAGAAGTATTTATATTCCAATGTTATACTTAAGAAATAAGTTAATAGGTAAGGCAATAGCAGTAAAATATCATTTATGGTTTGTACAGTATATTATAGATTACTTATTACTTATTTATGCCTTTACCAAATTTAAAGAAACTTAAATTACTATTTATAGATGATATATTTAAACATCTAAATATTCTCAAAATATTGCTTTAATACGGCTCTGTATAACTGATGTTCGCACTCCCAGAGTTGAATGTAAACTGAGGTCTCTGCAGCTTGAAATGGATGCGCGAGCTGCTGTGCGCGACTTATTATTTCGGCCCGAGTGTTTTTACTGGTCTCCCTATACTGTGCTATGTATGTGTTGATAAAGGTATATGCGCGGTATTACCTCATGCTATGCTGTATGTTGCATGTTTGATGTATCCCTGCCTGACGTCCCGCCTTAGATTTTAACTTAACCTCTATGGGAGTAATCATTTTCAGCAAAATGAAGACAACAAATTCGCATACGCATAAATTTGCGAGGCTCTCCCATTATCAATTTCAAAATCTATTGTTATTCTTTTTGCGGAAATAAATGAAAACTTAAATATGGGTTTCTCTTAACCCACGATGAAGACAGCTGTGATACTGATTCATTGCACTTGACAAAAATTAACCAAATAACTGAGTTAAAGAAATTTTATATTTACTTAAAATACCGTCAAACAACACAAGAAAATGATACCGAATGGCACAGTAATTAGTTCCTACATAAACCTGCAGGTGACGTATTTCTTACATTGAAACGCCTATACAGATAGGGAAAATATTTAACCGATCATATGAAATGCTAACAATAATCCCTTCCACTGCTCCAAGCTTGCCGTCCAAGCTTGCCTGTAGTTACGTAGACAAACGCGTCCTCCCCTATTTTGGCGGACTAAACCAGTATTCGTATTCGTACGCGACGTTGCGTAGGAGAGTAGGGGAGTACTGGGAGTACTGACACTACTGACTAAGTCCGCCCTGCCGTGCGTTATCTTCCCACCAATACCCCATGCATTTGAAATGTATTTAATAGAATCTCCCCATGATCGGTTAAATATTTTCTCTATCTGTATACCATCGCAGGCTCGAAAATTCATGAAACAGAAAATGTGACTGTGATTAGTGTTAAAACAAATTAAATGACATGTCAATTGATGATATACGTTGCTGTTATAATATTTTAATATATTTTGGAATTTTAAAAAATATAGCTAAATTAAATTGACGTTTTTGTAAAATAATCAGTTTCATCCAGTAACATTAGAATATATTGGCTATGTAATTCTTACTGCAAACACAAATGTTACACCAACACTTGTAAACAGCAACTTTGAGGTACTTAGATATTATTTTGAGAATTTTATTTAAAAATATTTATTTTATGTTACAGACCACCTTAAGCAGCAAGCATTTTGTCTTTATCAGCGATTATATCAGTTTCAGAAATATATATTAAATATAATTAATTAATATCAAATCTTATTGGTTTATTCAGGTAGTAGGTTATAATTTATTTCACACACGTGTCAAGTTCATTATCTAGTTATTTATATTTACAATCAGTTCAGTACACTGAAATGTACGATATGGAATGCGTTTAGTCCATTTGCGCATCCAAATAAAGATACCAAACCTAGGAGTAGACAAAAGGAGGCACATGAAACTCATCAAAGGCATACTTCATTGGTTATGTATGTGGGTGCGAGAGAGGCAACCATCTGCACGTACGATATGAATTGTGTTCTTAATTTCCCATTATTTTGTTTGTAAACACCTCATTGGCGTACAGTGTGGTTTCTTCTTTTATCTTGTATCTCGTTAGTGTTATTCTTTGTGTATTTTTGTGGGTGTTATTGTTGGAACATGTCATGTTTTATAATGGACTGTAAAATTAACCAGCATATAGCACAAAATAATTCTCCATATCCAGAATTCAAATGCATTTCAATTCACAATCAGCTAAGCCCCTACTGCTCCGCCATTGCTAGAGGCACACAACAAAATATGGCGCTGATCATGAATAATCCATTCGCTCAGCTTTTAGCGCATTCCAGTCATCATAATATAAAATTACATTTTAGTGGTTCAGTACGGCTCACATAAATATTTAAGTTTCTAAGATTGGTAATAACGATTTCATTTAAGTTGGCACGACAGAAAACGAAACGCTAAACTATTTCCACAGCTTAAATAACAACCCCATAACAATCAGCTCACAGACTCGTATGAGCGGGAACATCTCGCGCAGATCTTCGCGCATGCCGCCATTTGGGGATACAACATTGCAGGGACGTGTGGTTGTAAATTATGCCCTTATAGCCATACCGTTCGACGACTGCGTTATTGGCGCACGAGTGCTGTATTTTGTAATTTGTTGATTTTCTTGTATTTTATACTGTTATGTTATTTTATTTTTAAACAATTCAAGTAAAACAAATTTATATTTCGTATGTTAGAAAAATTGCAGTTAAAACACTTTCTAAATTGGGAACTATTTTTAATCCGGTCCTGATGTGTATCCCGAGCGAGAGAGACACAACAAGATTCAAGGGCAAATTTTCAGGTTTTAATACTTCAAAGGTGCCGCCGTAGAGTCTGTGAGCTGATTGTTATTTAAGCCAGTCTATTATACAGTCCGGCGTCTTCACGTCGGCTCCTTTGATGTTGAAGTCCCAGATTTCGTTTTATTTAGACGACCAAAAGACGACTGCGCATTTAGCCGCGCACATTCGCGAGCTCAAGGGGAACGGTGATTTGTCAAGAAATAGATTTTCTCCCACTTCGTCGTGTACAAATGAATTTCATTGATGTTCATTGCGCATTTAGCCGCGATTTAGCCACACCCTCACTCGACGAACTGTATAAGCTGTGTTTAAGCTGTGCTATTTCTTCTGCAAGCAGGCACGCGAGTTGAGCGTGATTTTCTAACCTCTGATAGGGCGACTTGATAACTCCAAAATCACGAGGTAAAAATATGTAATCACATTTTGATATGAGTCATCCATCTAAAATAATATTTTTTTGATTATTTAATACATAAAATAATAAATTACTTTCAGATTTGAAGCATACTTTTAAGAATTTTTAATTAAAATAAAGAATTTTATGTATTATATGTTACAGACTGGAAAAATAAACATGCATGTGGTTAAATTCCATTAATAGAGTCATATTTTAAAGTTTCTTATGTTCATTTAAGGAAATGGAATTATTACTCATATTTTTGTCGATTATTAATTAAAAGTTCAAACGGGGAGGTTTATACAACAAGTTTGAGATAAATTTTAAGTAGGTTATAATTTCAGGTTTTTGAACGGAAGGAATTTATGGCTGCCTAAGCGGAAAGCTGATTCAAGGAGTAGAGACAAGGTGTCTTCTGTCATTGGTGAGATCGACACAATTTGTTATTTAGAGATACACATTCAAATTTTCCTTAATATTATTTAATTGTATTCGTCGGACAGATTTTCTTTTAGATAAGGATTTATTATAAAACCACTTGTAATATTTAATTTTATAATTTTAAACAGTGTAAAGGACAAAATAGCTATTTTTTTCTCTAAATATTAGATGCTTGTTAAAATTAATTTTTAAAATTTATTAAGTTTGAATATTAATGTCAGAGTGGTAGTTATTTTTTTGGCCAACCACAATTTGATAACCTAGACATTATTTTAACAGTTGGTGGTGCTCAACAATTAACATCTAAATAACATTTATAAAATTATTTCATACATTTATTCCGAACCACGATATAATATCTGAGACCGGGCCAGCCCCATCTCAAAAAGATGTGACAACGTTGCGGGAAGGAGGCCCTTCAGAGGCATGCTTCGACTCTATCAGAGTGCAACAGAGACGGTCCATATTGTAGCGTCATTGCATAGTTCCTTTTCCGTTATTAATATATCATATAAGTACTGTAATGAACCACCCGGGTTCATCCCTAATGTAAATTTAATTTCCGGAAATAATATTTTATTTTGTTAAATTAAGTCCAGCGAGCGCTCGAATTTTTTATCAGTAGGCACTAATTTTTACTAAACCGTCGATGCCCTACTCCGAAATCACGCACTGCACGCGCATCTCCCACCGTGACCTGTGGTGGGGAGTAAGTTAACAAAAGTGAGGAACCGAAAGGCAAGAGGCAGAGTTGTTGGAAAACATCTCTCGAAGAACCAATCCAGAATTTCTCTCGATCAGCCCAAGAAAACCAACCGAGCCAGGAGAAGCCGCAGAGCCCAGCAGTGCCCAGGAAATAAGTAAGCAATCTACCTTCCTCTGAATCCTATCCTTTTCACGCCGTTTGGGTGTTATAGAACTCATACGGGCTGGCTTGTACTTTTGACGGACGAGGTAGTTTGGCTGTGCACAACACCGCTACCTGACCGAGCCGTCGACTGTCTGCCGTTTCACGACGTTGTCCTCATCCGGGTTGGCTGTGAACAACACCGCCGGCGAGTGATAAACGCCAGTGAGCCCTACGACGTTTTTCGTTGTCGGTTTGGCTGTGGACAACACCGCCGACGACTAATATACGCCATTTTGGTACACCGAACGTACACCGAAATGTTTGGCTGTGAACAACACCGCACTAAGGAGTCGTTGGTGACTAAGTTGTACAGGGTTGTTCTCACCGAGGTGGTTTGGCTGTGCACAACACCGCCATCAAGGGAGATACACCGCGTGCACTCATTTCTATCCTTCCGGATAGACATTCGAAAACTGCGTTATTTTCCGTTAGACCAAAACCGTCCCATTTGTTCGCTTACTTGTTTTGTTAATAACAATTGCTGTATATTGTTACTCTGCACTGCTTGCGCTTTCTCCTTGGCTACAGTTAATTTAAAACCGCTTTTAACTAATGCTTTCTATTCGCATTTACAGGGCCGAAATAAATTCAGAGTAGATATTTGCTAAATCCATACATTTTGTTTTTATTTTCAGAACCTCGCTGGAACCGTCCTCTAGGTATAAGTTTATAGTTAAGTCCGTATTTTGTTTGTAAAGATTTTCTGCCAATAAAGTATTTCATGCCGTATGTTTTACTTTAAGGGTATTTCGTAGATAATTTATATTTTCTTTCAGCACCGAAACAGACCGTTTTATATTCTGTTTGAAAATTGTAAGAAAATATATTTAGCTAGCATTTTGATTTTAGGACCGTTTATTTATTTTTAATTGTAAATTATGCATCCGATTTAAAGACAAATTCATATAGTGTTTATTACTATTTAACTGGTTATTATTTATTTTCATTTCATCAAATAAATTTGTTAAAGAAAGAATGTGTCGTATTCATTCATATCAGTAACTTTGATAACATTCCGATCTAACAAAAAAAGAACTTAAATAGATTTTTACCGCTCTACACTGATAATTCTGTTTATTTGAAAAGTAAAACTATCACTACACCGATAAAACTAGTTTTGTTGTTCTCTGGGAATAAAAGAAATACAACAGACCCCTGGAATTTAACTTTCTTCACTGTAGCTGCCCGAGTACTTACTCTAACCGAGGGTGAGTTCACGTGGAGTTTCTCCCACGTTAAACATAGAGAAACTGGCGCTCGAGACTGACCGAAAAGATATCCTGAATTGCGTCTCCGTGACGTCACTTACCGCCGCCGAACACCGCAGCACAATATAATTTAGTCCGAGAAGGTGCGTCACAAATCTGACGGCCGAACCGGACGCTGGTGACGTCATTTCCGGCGCTACGAAAAATTACAAATAGTCGTTCGCAATCGGGATACGCGAAAGATTCAAAAAGGGAAAAAAGAAAAAAAGGCGTCACAGTACTGCACTGTAATTAAAATTTTATTGTCGTTTCTGATTCGTTTTAGTTAAGTTTCAGATGTGTGTACTGTACTTGTGTAATGTTAAATAGCAATATCCAGGGCCGCAGGTACCACCGAAGAACAGGAAAACGTGCGGAATATGCTAACGATATTATTAATAATTCAATAAATAAGCGAACATTTTCAACATTTGCAAAAATGTATATTGAGACTTAAGAAGTTGTCGTGAGATTTATTAATGTTTCATAATAAAATTACTCATTGTATTTTTTCAAACTGCAAATTAACAAGTACAAGTAAATAAAACATTACGACGGCATTGGACGATGGGCGTAAAATAGAAATAAAAAATTTATTAATTTGAAGTTCGAAAAACAATAGTTAAAAAATTCTTAAAAACTAATTTATTTGCCTGACAAAGAAGAACATAATTAACATGATTAAGAAAAAAGTTTCCAAGAAATGTTAATTCTGTAGTTCGCATTTGGTACAGTTCTAGCCTGCTTGTTTCACCAGTTTAAAAAAGTCACGAGCCGCTACTGGAAAAACTGCTTATATTAACTGCGACCAAATAGACTATTTACAACTACATACGAAATTCTATTAAAATTGGCTCACGGGTTCAGGGGCAATTTGTAAAAAATAAAATTTTAGGCTCAATTGCAAAGAGTTATTTGAAGGGACCCTAGAGCTCCTAAAAAATAAAATTCGTGAAGACAAAAAATACTTATATTTCACAAGTTGATTATACAGGGTGAGTCATTAATAATGGTACATAGCTTAAGGGCAGATTGTTAACGTCAAAATAAAACGATTGAGCCCAGCATGCCATGCATTCAATTGTTGCTACTTTTCATTCTACAGGATGTTAAAGTTGAAAATAATGTTCGATTTTTTACTATATTTTAAGAGCGTATTTACCGATTGTTTTGAAAATTTGTAGTCTTATGTTTTTTTGAGGTGACAATTACGAATATGCAAACAGTATGGAAGTCACGACTAGGGGGCGCTAGCTATACCCTACTATCGACGTAAAAATAAGTATAACTTTTTGTATTTTAACTTTTGAATTTTTTAATAAGAAACTATTGAATTACCTTCAATTATAAATAGAAAAGGTATACCTGTTACAAATCGGCAGGAATTAAATTAGAAAATTAGGAAATTCTTAAGAGTTTAAGATATCAAAACCGAATTAACAATAAGACGAACACTGCAACAACTGAAAATTTTATAATGCATATCTTAACAAATTATTAATCATAAAAAATTCATGATTATTATTTAAATTTTGTCTAACGTTGAATACGTTCTATGTTGCTTGATAATATTATGGCGTTAAATGTTGAACTGGAGTAAAATGTTAAGGATACAATTTTTCTTTGTGGAGTATTCTTCTAACGGAAGACTGACTCATGCCAGTAGCTGCCGAAAGGACAATGTTAAAAATAGCCGATTTTTGGCTTATCCGGGGGAACGCATAAATCATAAAAAAATCAATTGATTATTGTTAATTAACATTAGAAATGGCCCAGAAATACGTCAGATAGCTGGGAAAATGTCGCTACTAACCCTAAACCTATATAAACTACCCTTAAATAGCTTTAAATGGATAATCATTAATTATTGTTATAAAATTCGTGTAAAATGAAAAAAATGCTTGAAAATGATTTGAACCGACAGTATGTCAATATAAAAAGTGATAAATAACTGTAAAAATGTCCATTGCACCCCTAAAAATTAAAAAAACGACTTTCAAAAGCTAATGGTGAACTTACTTCGACATCAAAAATAGATAATGCTTAAATGTTCAAGGGAACGCCTATTGCTAGAAAAAAAATGATAAATTACTGTCAAAAAATGCAAAAACTGATACTAGAGTACATTAAGTAAGTGGGGAAATATTAATTGCACTCCTAAATCTATATAAACTGCTTCAAATAGATAATTATTACTTATTGTTGTAAAATTCGTTTAGAATGAAAAAAAATGCTTAAATCACTTTTAAGGTTCATTTATACTATTGCGACTTGAAAAATGGGCGCAAGGATAAATTGCCATTTTTTCAGTACGCGCTCGCAAAGTGAGAACAATTCGCGCTATTTCGCCATTGAATGGGCACTTTTACAGTCATTTATCACTTTTTATATTGACATACTGTCTGTTCAAATCATTTTCA
Organism: Monochamus alternatus; assembly: GCA_037114965.1. NCBI lineage: Eukaryota > Metazoa > Arthropoda > Insecta > Coleoptera > Cerambycidae > Monochamus > Monochamus alternatus. The sequence goes on from CM073426.1 coordinate 116,580,228, forward strand.
AGAATTTTTTTCATTTTACACGAATTTTATAACAATAATTAATGACTATCCATTTAAAGCTATTTAAGGGTAGTTTATATAGGTTTAGGGGTAGTAGCGACATTTCCCCAGCTATCTGACGTATTTCTGGGCTATTTCTAATGTTAATTAACAATAATCAATTGATTTTTTTATGATTTATGCGTTCCCCCGGATAAGCCAAAAATCGGCTATTTTTAACATTGTCCTTTGACGTGTGCTTGTACATATATTTTCAGCAATTCGCACTAAAACATCATCTTCTTGGTCCGCTGTTAATATTTTCGGCCTTCCAACGCTTCTTTTCGGGCGAAATGATCCTGTTTCACGTCGTACAATCTCTTAAATAGTCTATAATCGGGTTGTATGTTATCTAGACATACGTAATTTCAAGTACCTCGCTGCTGCACGGCGACCATAAAAATTTTCTTGGGCATATACACATATCATGTTTCTCATTTCAATGCTCGAAAAATTATTGTCACGAGGCATTTTAAATATAAAAAATAGCAATAAAGAACACTACTGTCTAATCTATGAATTGAGTGGAATTGACAGAAACAATATGGTATTGTAGGTGGCAGCTGTTCCTGCCTAATCTCTAAAACTTAAATCGCTGTTTCTCGAAAACGGTTGAATTTATCCATTTGTAGCAGGTATACCTTTTCTATTTAGAATTGGAGATAGTTCAATAGTTTCTTATTAAAAAATTCTAAACTGCAAAATATAAAAGTTAGACATATTTTTGCATCGACAGTACAGTATAACTAGCGGCCCCCAGTCGTGTCCTCAACACTGTTGGCATATTAATAATAATATAATCCATACGTTCTTAAAATACAGGGTCGGAAAACGCTGATGGTCTATCTGAGTTTACATGAGAGCGACAAAGTAAAGTATAGAAATCCGTGCGATAGACAAGGATGTCTATATTGACGATGTTTTTTAAATTAGAATAACATCTGAGCAGTCGCTCCCACTTCTAACCGAGCGAAGATGGCGATTGGTCGCTGAGATATAAGTGGGAATGGATTTTATTTGTTGAATGACGAAACCAGCGGTGACTATTTCGATTTTAAAACGTCGTCAATATAGTCATCCTTGTCTATCGCACGGATTTCTATACTTTACTTTGTCGCTCTCATGTAAACTCAGATAGACCATCAGCGTTTTCCGACCCTGTATAGCAAAAAATCGAAAACATTTTTTCAACTTTAACACCCTGTAGAATGAAAAGGAGCAACAATTGAATAAGGCATGTTGGGCTCAATCGCTTTATTTTGATGTTAACAATCTGCCCTTAAGCTATGTACCATTATTAGCGACTCACTCTGTATACAGGGTGTTCTGAAAGTCCATCAGAAAACTCCGGGAGGTGATTCTACTTATTAAAATAATAGCAGTATGTAATGAAAAATTATTTCGAATTTTCAATTGCTTGCAAGTTACAGCAAAGTTAATTTTTTTTATTTTTATTTTTAAATAACTTATTTATTCTCTCGTTTGGCGCACCTACTAAGCAGATGAAGCTCTATTGGACCAGTCAGAGAAAAGTTTTATTATGCGCTGCCTGAGGGCACTTTATCTAAAACTCAGAATTAGTTTCATTCATAACTTTTTTTCTTGCTAGACATCACAGAAATTTCAACATTATTGAAAAAAGAAACAATATCAGAAAAAATTATGTACTCTTTATTCAAGTCGATAAATGTAACCGTTTAGCAGGAAATCGCTATTAATAGTATATTATGCAACGATCATGTAATGATGGTTATTAATACACGAGCATTAACCGGGATACGAAACGAGCCGAAGGCGAGTTTCGTATGGTTTATGCGAGTGTATTAATAACCATTACATGAGAGTTGCATACGCTATTTTTTCTACACCCGATAAATAATCAAAAACCATAAATTTTATATTTTTATTGAACACAATAGGTAACAGTAATTATTCGTTTGAACTGCATTTTCTGCTTTCTCCGATATGTGTGGAGGAGTCGATGGTAATTCTTCTATATCGCTGATATCAGACATTTTGATAAATTATCGAAGTTTAGCTAGGTATCTACGAAAATTTAATACGTATTGATTTTGACATCTAAAATAATTACATAAGAACCTAGGATAAACGTCAAATGCACAGCATGCTTGATTGAAAAGTTATGGGTTTCTATTGTTTAAAAATCTGTATCGTAATGGGTATCATTATGAAACGGATTATGGGCATATAAGTGCATTGTTATAATACGGGTGTAGAAAAAGTTTTATTAAACATCAAATTTTTAATAATTCTTTATATAATAATTAATCAAGTTGCTATGCTTCAAATAAATAATATTAGTAATTTTGGTGTTACAAATTGTATCGAAAATTGTTTAAAGCAGGTATAAGTTTGATTTTTCACCGTAATATATTTTTTTGGCTTAAATCTTGATCTACTTAGTGGTTGTGCCAAATGAGAAAATAATCGAACTTGAATTAAACAAGTTATTTAAAAAGAAATTAACTTTGACAAGCTGTAACTAGCAAACAATTGACAATTCAAAAAAAAATGTTCATTACATACTGCTATTATTTTAATCCATAGAATCACCTCCTGGAATTTTTTGATGGAATTTCAGATCACCCTATATAAGTGCCCATTTTGGCAACAATTTTGTTTTAAAGCCGCACCAAGATTTCATTTAAAAACCCTCCCCCCTGAAACAGTTTACTGGCTACGGCTCTGAGTTATTAGTTTTTCTAGTTTATTAGATATTAAAATACAACTTACCTTCAAAAGTAGACGTTTGTCCAAAAAATCTTAAGTAAATATTTTTCAGTAGCAAAAACCTACCAAAATGAATTTTTATGTGTAAACAGCAGACTTATAGATGCTTTTATTTAGACTTACATGTTTGAGACGTCTTGTCTAGATGACTTTATAGATGCTTATGTTAGTGTTTTCTATTTAATATAATAATTATTATATTTCAAGAACGTGACACAAACTAATTAGATAAATAAAAGTTTAGTTTTAAAAGATATTTTAATGTGGGAATTCAATCAAATGGTAAAATATAATTTACATTGTTTTATTACCATATTTTTCAATAAAAAGTTAATCCAATTAATAAATTAACAACATTAAAAACTTCTGCAACTGTTTTATTCCCCCTTCATTCTAATTACATATTAAAAATTAATGTACCTGTTTATCAGGACACCTAAATAATTTGTTAGAATTTAATGCAGATAAGAGAAAAATAAAGACATATTTACTAAAGAAATATTTAAAGAATGTTGTAAAGATTATCCCAAAAATTTGCGGGGAGGGGGTGGCATTTTATTATTCAGTATCCAATCTGAAAAAGTGGTTAAATGCGTGTTCTAATATCTATGAGGATGCTGTTAGATGCAGCTCCTCGAAGCTTAATTTATCAATAAAAATCTAACTAGATAATGAATTATGATTCAAAAATACCGTTTCTTGTAATTGGGAAAATTAATTATTCGTTGCCCCCTTATAATAATAGTAATAATTTATTTTATTCTCGGACATAACATATGTAGAGGAATAGTTAAGTTAACAACAGACAAATCACATAGAAGAAATAATACTCTAAAACAGAACACAAAAATCTATTTATTAAATGTTGTTTTAACTTAATTTTAAATAAAAATTGAGTGTGTATAGTTTTTATTTCCACTCGTAAACAATTAAATATGGTGAGATATAAGTGGTCTGCTACTTCCTGCGCCGCTCGACTTGCAGGGAGCGACCTACATTGCAGCAGGTACTCAAACGCAGACTTCTTGCCCTGGGAGATGCACCATTAAATCTATAAACGATACTACAGGTAACAACTACTCCGTGGAATAATGCCCCGACCGGCATTGAATTATACCTACAGTATCTGTGTAAACAACCAAGAACCGTTGGCGGTCACACCACCGGTTTCGGGCTTGTTAGCCCTCAGCAGAATGACATAGGTGAAGGCTTTTCTTGTACACTTTCTTACCATCTTATAGACACATGTTTTTTAGGTATTACAATTGACATTTTTGATTTTCAGTAATATTTTATCTAAATCAGAATTACTGCAAAAGTCTTTCAGTAGGTAGAAAACCTGAAAAATAGACGAAAATCTTCAAAATTGAGTCTACTAAGCATGGTGACTAGAAATATTCAAATCACTGCCTATTCACGACAAAAATATAACAAGATATATAAAACAAAAATTTATTTTGTACATACAAATAAATTACCAAAACAAAAGTATCTAAAGACGTAAACAAATTTGTACAACAAATCTCATAACACCTAAACTACAGTTTACTGTGATTTGCGTACTATTCTCTTATATTTAATTTCAGTACTTATTAGGATTTATGAAAACTATTACTGGTACTGATATATTACATTTGACGGTCTCTGATCTTGATGACCTCTTTGGACTGGAACATCCTGTAAATAGGGAAACATATATATACGCTTATGCAATTTTTTTATTTAATTTTATCACATTGTTTAGAGAAGGTTAGTATAGCTACTCACCTGAACGTATCTTTGCTGTTGAGGCCTTTGGACGTTTTGGAATTGAGGATCTGGTTTTGGAATTTTTACCACAATATCAGTGGGTTGTCGAGTAACCTGCAAAACAGGAAAAGTGTTAATACTACATGTCGTCTACATATGTGTACTTCTTTCAAATGAACTACCAAATAAGATTGAAATATACAGGGTGTCCGGAAATGTTGGGCAAAAAATTCAGGGGATAATTCTAGACCGAAAATAAATGCTACCTCTTTCTATTACATTTTTTCCAAAACTTATTATTAACGGAGTTACAGGGTGTTAAAGTTCAAATTTTATTTTGGATATTTGTAAATAACTTCTTAAGAAATCCAATTATTTACATAAAATCTGTAAATCGGAGATTTCTGCGGACGAGAAATTGGTAAATGGTAAATTATGGATCGTAGAAGCAAATACAGAACACGTTATTTTGAATCGGAATGTAGTGCTGAATACAATAAATGAGAAAAAATGTAAGTTTGCTTTACCATTGATTTTCTAAATGTCCTGTATATATTCTGGTAGATTAATAAAAAAGTTTAATTGATTCCTTACAATTTTACATTTTAATTTTTTCGATGAACTTAAACCTGTATTGTATTTCCAATTAATCTTACGAGTCTATTTTGCAACTTTAAACAATACCAATGCCTTTAACACAGTAACATTTAATATCACAAATGACAAATTAACTCTTCTAAACGTATGTACTACATTGTCCGAAAATGGAAATCGTATACACATACAGTATGCGCCAAAAGTATGGAATAAATTTAATAAAAACGAAACAATTATTTTTTGGGAAAAATCCTCGAACAGGTCGATTTTTAATTTAAAAAATACATATTTTAGCGTAAAATGCGATTTTCAAATGTCATTTGTTTTCGAGTAATGACGTCATCGATTTTTTTTCCTTGATTCTGAAAGATCGTTTAATTCTCTATCAGACAGTACTAAAATTTTGCCCTCTTACATAGGAAAGTTTTCGAGTAAATGACGATTAATGTTAGAAAACGTAAATCAATTAAAATAAAGCAAAGACGTTATCAAGTTTAGTTTTTCGAATTCCATAGTTCTTTTATGGATCACGTAGGTGAAAATCTTTGCAAAGTGTCATTGTCACACCGACTTTCTAAGAAGTATTGTAAGCGACATAGAAATTATTATTCAATTTAAAGTATTATGGCACATTTAACTGTTACTCAAAGAATTGAAATTTTAATTCTTATCGGATGCGAGAATATGACTAGAACTCAGCAGGAAGTTTGCGATTTATTTAATGAAAAATATCCAGATCGCCCTATCAGCCAATCAACAGTCAGTAAGGTAGAGTCTAAATTTAGAGAAACTGGCAATGCTGTAAATATTCCAAAACCTGGACGTCCAAGCATTAATGAAAATCAGAAACAGAACATTTTGATAAGTATGGTAGATAATCCTCATAATTCTTCACGATTGGTTGCATTAAACAATAACACTAGTCAGATCACAGTGCTACGTATCTTGAGGAAGGAAAAATATCATCCCTACAAAATTTAACTTGTGCAGGAACTCAATGAAAATGATCCCGATTGCCGCTTACACTTTTGCGAAATTCTAATGGATTTATGTCAAGGAAATAGAAATTTACAGCGGCAAATACTTTTTTCAGATGAGGCCACATTTTGTCTGAATGGTACAGTAAACCGTTAAACTTGCAGATATTGGAGTCGGGAAAATCCTCATTGGATGGCAGAGGCACATACTCAACACCCTCAGAAATTAAATGTGTGGGCTGGAATAGTTGACGACAGAATAGTAGGGCCTTTCTTCTTTGAAGGAACCCTTACAGGACAAAGATACTTAGAGTTTCTAGAAAATGACCTTGTTCCAGCCCTTGCAGCAATTTTTCCTAACGATAATGACCCTGACATTCCTGACGATACTATATTTTTATGGGGATACTCAAAAGTGTACATTAATAAACCACGTAATTTAGAAGAACTTTAAAATCGCATTCGGGACGAAATACGCAGAGTTACCCCAGAAATCATTCATAATGTGCAAGAAGAATTTCTTCACAGACTTGCGCATTGTGCATTGTCAAGAAGTTGGTGAATGGCAATTCGAACATTTAATTTAAGTATAAAATTTAATCAATTGTATTTTATTTTACATACCTCAGAATTGTTACTTTTTTATGGATAAAGTTTACGTTTTCTAACATTCAATCGTCATTTGCTCGAAAACTTTCCTATGTAAGAGGGCAAAATTTTAATACTGTCTGATAGAGAATTAAACAATCGCATTTTACGCTAAAATATGTATTTTTTAAATTAAAAATCGACCTGTTCGAGGATTTTTTCCAAAAAATAATTGTTTCGTTTTTGTTGAATTTATTCCATCCTTTTGGCGCATGCTGTATTAAGTATACACATGCGAACGTCGTCTGATGCCATAGGTCTTTGCTGTGGCGGCCACCGTTTTTTGAGGATGTGGCCAGAATAAAATTTTAAATACCATTTTTAGGCTCATTCCACTAAATTGTCTAAGACAAACGTCATTTCGATTAAAATAATACATTCTTTCTTCTGCGCCTACTGCAATTTCCCCATTGTTTTTGTTTAGGCCACATACTTCTACTATTACCGCGCACTTTGTATCTTTTCAATGTTTGACCTTGACCCCGAAAGTTAGGGGAACACAAGAAATTAATCAGAACTGTGGTGCATTTGCGCATGCTCCATAATAAAGCACAACTTTCAGATTCAAACTAGTAACTCATTCATCATGGTCCTAGATACTTCAAAGGGTTATCTGTTAACTTATTGTGATCTCGCGGATTACTATGGCTGTTCTCTCGTTCATTTTTTAAAATTAAAATGAGAGATCAAAGATCTCAGGCAAGTTATTTTTCATAAATACTGTCCCAGAAGTACTGGGAGATATTTTAAGAACGGTTGGTTGCAACAAAGTAAAATGTTCTATAATTATTTTTCGTACAACTTTCGCTTTTAGAATTTTTCGTATTTTAAAGTTACATTCTAAATATAAAATCAATTTAAATAAAATGCAGAAAGTGGATTTTGTTTATACTGAGATTATATCAACATTTGTCTTGTTCACCAGGGATGTGCTACCCTTAACGTAGTGACCGTAAACTTTGACACATTTCCTCTTTTCAATATGCAGTTGTTTATATATTTAAGTGCTCCATCTAATTTAAAATAAAAAGGACATCATTATTTACAACAACAAAAAACCTGTTTTTGAAACCTATTTAGGTTAGTAAATACCTACTGTTTTTTTTCGAAAATGCTTCATTTTTTCATTGTGATTTATTGTTTTGCTAAAGAGTTTTAAAGCAACTGGTATTTCTCTATTTGATATAAATTTTTATTATTACGAAATTTAAAACTATTGACTAGCCTCGTTGTCATATCTACAATGTGTCCTCATAAAATAAAGAATAGATACTATTTTTAATAAAAAAGATATATGAACATGTGTGCAGATATATATTATCATTAAAAATTAGTTCTAATAAAGTCTTATTTAGTAATTAATTAGAAAAAATTATTTAAAAAATGAAATCTGAAATCTGACAATATGAACCAACGCATGTGCATAGCGCACCAAATGCTGCTCCCCTTAATTGCCTCCACCATTTGGAACCAGTCTGGATTACAATTGAGCGGTATATAGTAGAAGCACAGCTTAATTAAGCTGTGGTAGAAGCACAGTATAGGGAGACCAGTAAAATCACTCGAACCGAAATAATAAGTCGCGCATAGCAGCTCGCGCATCCATTTCAAGCTGCAGAGACCTCAGTTTACATCCAACTCTGGGAGTGCGAACATCGGTTATACAGAGCCGTATTAAAGCAATATTTTGAGTCCGATCGAGGAACGAGTCGATGCGCAGCAGTTAGATGTTTAAACATATCTAATAGTAATTTAAGTTTCATTAAATTTCCCAAAAACATAAATAAGTAAGTAATCTATAATATACTGTACAAACCATAAATGATATTTTACTGCTATTGCCTTACCTATTAACTTATTTCTTAAGTATAACATTGGATTATAAATACTTCTCATGAAAGTAAGTTTAAAATATACATAATTATATTTTCCACAAATACAAATTTTTGTTTTAGAGCAGTGGCTTGTAATAGAGAAGATTTATTAGAAAAGCTGCTCCTGATTATTAATAGTTCATACAAACTAGGTCAAATATATTTTGAAAATAACATGTTTTCTAACAATTCGCGCAAAGAGAGACGGCTCATCTTCAAATTATGTAGATAAACATATTTCTTGTAGTCACTATAATGAGAGTAAGTCTCTAAACAAAATAATAAAACATATAAATATTTAGGTACTATTTTTTTTTTCAAATTTACATTTTACTGCACTTTTATCTCCAATTTAACAATTTTCAAAGTTAAATAAACATAATTTTTCCTGTTCTAAAGAATACTTGTCTTCTGGTTTACGTAGATCATTGAAGACAAAAAAAATATATAATAAATTATTTGTCCACTAAACGACAAATGTAATTATCACTACTAAAAAAAAGTAAGTAAATAAATAAAAATGTTTTGTAGTGCAATATATATTTTAATCTCTTTTTTTAAGAGTCCAAAGAAGTAAATCGAATTTTCACGCTGTATGTTAGTAGCAGTAAATGATAGTATATAATACATGTTGAATTACCTATTCATAACTGTATAATTAATTATTACATAATGTTGATAGATATAACGTAAACTTTCACGTGAAATAAATGACTACACTTTTACGCGCAAATAAAAAATTCTTATTCCGGTCCTGATCACCGATTCTGTAAATTCCATCGGATGCGCTATCGCACTCACATTTCGAGGTCACCGCTGAAAACTGAAAGCAGTACAAAGTGCCGACAGCGGAGTGAAACTGCTGGTCTATCTATGCTGTGGTAGAAGTATGTGGTTTAGGCACATGTGTGACAGCCTATATAGACAAGCGGTTAAACCATCATAATTTAAACATATGATTGTGGCTGAAGACAAAGATTTTTAAAATTGCTTGCAATTAATTAATTATTACGTTTTCATACATTCATAAAATAGGCAACTAAGGAAACAAAGAGTTGATCATTCTAGTTTATGATACCTTAATGTTTAAACTGTCCAATCTGTAACAATGTGGACTAAGTTTGTAATCGATTTTGGGTAAACCGCAGTTTAAATCTACACCAGCTTGTATTCAAAGAGGTCAAAGACCTCGGCTAGATATAAGCAAAAGAAAATGCTTACATAACTAATACATGTAATGGGTGTAAATAGTAAAATTATTCTCATTTGAATTGCTCCAAATTAATTAATTACTACATAATTTCATAGGAAAGTGCAAAGAGAAATCACTAGATAGTATTTAGAGCAAAGCTATATATAACTTTGCATGGTCCATAACAAATTCCCTTTTAACATTGAATAATAATGATTACAGCTGCGGGCAAAAAAAATGTTTCCAACTTAAGTTTAAAAACAGAAGATAAAAGAACCTACTTTACAATTTATTAGAAACGATAATTCTACTGTTCAAAAAGTATTTCGAATATTCTTTTGATTTTATTCTACTAATTTTATACAGAAAGTAAAATGCTATCTCACCTCAGCCTTGAATCCTTCCTTGGGATCAGCAGTATATTGGACAGTTCGAATAAATCCGTCCGAGTCCACCACTGAATAACTTCCCGTGATTTTATTTCCATCCCTTTGTTCTTTTCTATTTTGGTAGTTAGTGTATAAGTCATCCTTTACGTCAAATCCAAATTGGTAGGAAGGATTTGGCTGAAAGAATCAGAAATTCCTAAATTAATTATATTCCTGCAAATTAAAATACGGTAGTTGTCTTATTTATTAAATATTCAGATACATGACGCCTTCCTGAATGGGGTGCCCCATTAATTTTTTACAAAACACATTTGCTTATCTTAGGATGCCATGAGCGCTAGTATTTGCTTTGCCTCGGCTGGAAGCAGCAACGATTCGTACGAAAAAAATGTATTTTAAGAACTTGTAACAAAATTTACTATAACTTTTCTATAACTCTGGTATTCTTTTAAGTTAATCCTGAAATTTTATATACAGGGTCATTCAATCATAATGTCATTCATTTTAATCATATTTCTGGGAGGCCTAAGAAGAACCGAAAATCGAAAAAAAAAAATGTTTTACTCGACCTTTTAAATTGAAGCAAATTAACCCATAACCTCCTGTAATAAGGCACTCCGTCTTAACAACGAATTCCTGGCTACATCACAGAATGTCGAGCGGTGAAATGAACAACGTCACACCTACGTTGCCACATCACGGCTAAATGTTTATATTCTTTCATAGACATCCGCTAATACGTACGAAACCAATAAAATTCAAGAAAATAAATTTTCTTATAACTGATTTTAGAAATAGTATTATCTTAGCCATGCAAAGTGGTTTAGTTAAGTACAAGTTTCACACTTCCCCAAATGATTCATTAAAAGAAAATAAATAAGACAGAGGTATTTATCTTTAAATTTGCATTCCATAAATTATATTCAGAAGGGGACACCGCATTTTATATGTATAAAAGTAAAAGTCAAATGCACATACAGTTAGAAAGCCACTTTTTAGATATCCCAAAGCAAGGTCCGAATGCGAAAACTATTAGTTATTAGACGAAGTTTACAGATGTATTCTAACTTTGGGGTTGTGATTGTGTGGTTGAATATTAACACTTCTCCCTACTTCATCAAAATATAGACGTACAAGTTATTGCAATAATAATACACTTCTTCAAAATAATTTTTGATGACCTTTTCGATAGATTTCTATTGGTGAGTGGAAACAATTAAGAACTTATGGCAAAAGTTGGAAGTAGATGTCATTACAAATACGAAAGCAGTTTAAAACAGTACCAAATGCGTTTTAAGAAGTCATTATTATGGCAATGGATAGTACGTAGTTTTTATTTTTATTTAGCTCTAATACTAATGAAAGTTTTTAAATTTAGCAACGTTTCAACGAATTGGATTCGAAGCTGTATAGATCGATCAGTGACAGTTTGAAAACGAGTTTAAATAATTATTTGAAAATATTTTTTTTTTGCGTAAATATGCATTTATTTTTTTTAATTGCGTCATCGTATTATACTCATTTTCCTTATCTTCCTTTCAAATTCTGCTCTATAACTGAATCCCTCTGTACATGAACATGAAATTTACCCCTAGATTTTAATGCAGAAGTCGAAATATTAGATGTAAACCGGATGCTATAGTATTCATCATAGTTGTAAGGCAAATTTAATTAAATCGATAAAATATTTTTTTAAAAATTTTTACAGATAGTTACTTGGGATTATATAAATCAAATTTATCCATAATTTAAATGAAAAAATCCAAACGTTAAATGTAAATTTTTGGTCTTTCGCGGCGGATGCTATATTACTCATCTCAGTCGAGTTTTAAAATTAATGACACTATGACCGAATCACCCTGTATATACAGTGTGGTTGCAAATTTTACAGGTAGGCACACCAGTGCACAAGTGATTTGAAGAAAATTTTACGTACTAATTTTATTGGCACACATATTTATTTTAGATTTCAATACAATTATCCTCCGATGCTGTTAACAAAATTTTTTCTTAAAAAAATCTGAGAATATAACTTTTTTCCCATATTTTTTTTTAATGACAATCACCTACTTTTTTGCAACTGAAAAATAAATCACGTTATCAATATTGATCCAATGATGAATTTTATAATCAAAATATTGAACATAACCATAAATTTTATAAGTTTGCAACATTAAACACCTTAAAATGTAACTTGGTAATGATTGATTGTGTTATTTAATATTGATACACTGGCAGAATTCACTAAAATTAATTGATGGTAAAAATCTGTATCAAAAAATGGCATTCTTTTAAATGTATTAAAAGGATTTACGTTTATTAGTGTCTAACAACATATTTTGTTCTTTATTTTATAATTAAGAAATGCTATGATTAATAACTTTACTAAAGTGAAACTTTTAAAGGAAATGGTACAGTTGTGCACTTATCCTTCATTTATGTTTATCAGTGAAATATCTCATTACATAAACCAGTTAATGTGGGCTGTATTAGGTTAGACCTTAAGTAAAAGTTAAATCAGGAACGTAACAGCTCATTTTTTCTTACATCACGTAACGAACAATTTACTTTCACACTATATGTAATATAATATATCCACAATAATCGATTAGAAAATCAGTGTAAAAAATATGTCTGTAAAAAAACGTATGTTATGCATTAAAAAAAGAAAATGGTAACCATCCGAAGAAGCAAAAATAGTTTTTGATTCTGATACTTAAATTTTAATTAAATAATTATAAATAAATCTGTACCGATATGCAATTATAATGTCGGCACATTAGAAAGCGTGAAACATATAATTCATACGTATTATTTTCATACCACATAAGTAAAACTGCTTTAAACTTAGTAATTAATGTATGATGATACGCAAAAGCACTTTCCAAATCGAGAAAACACTCATACGAGCTACTGACAATTATAATGATTCACCATAATTTGTTGAATGAAAATTTTTATGCTTTACTGACCTCTGCTGCAACTACTGTTGCTCAAAATTAATAATGGCGCTTTTTAACAATAATTTTACGGTAAGTTACGTTTGCAAAACATTCTCAATTAATTATTTACGAAAATATATGTGTTATATCTACTTAGTAGTTATACGAGATGTAATCAAAAAGTAACAAGAATTTTATATCTAGGGTTGTATTAGTCCGATTCACTCGATATTTTCACTGTCACTGATATTTAGTCTTCTGTCACTTGTCACAAAGGCCACATGTGTTTTGGTACGATTGGCAGTTATTTATTTATTTTAAATGTGCCAGCGAATTTGTATTTTACTGTAAGAAACAAAGTGCAATGATGTTTTAGAAATGTTAAATATTGCTTTTGGTCAGTGCAATAAGCAAATAAGAGTTTACGAGTGGTATGTACAAGAGTTTCCAAAAAAGGCTGTGACAACAACTATTGAAAATAGTGAAAGAAATCGTTATGTACGATCGCCGAAACACAATCAGAGTCTTTGATGACGTTGGCATATCAATTGACTGACTCATGCCATGATGTTTTTTGATGTTTTGTGTACGAAACGAGTGACAACTAAATTAGTTGTAACATTGTTGAATATCGAAAAAAAACCGAGGCGAATGGAGTCGCTAAGTGAAATTTAAAACGATGCAGAACTACTGAAACGTATTATAACAGCTGCATAACGTGGCATAACACTTTATTCCATTTTTATTGTAAAATTTTATGCAAATTTTCTGATTTTTTTTAAGTGACAATAGAATAAACATTCGACATGGATAATAATGTATAGATACGATTCAGATATGTTTACCAACATAACAATGAAAATATCAAGCGAGTTGGACTAATACAAGCCGAATTATTACAAAATTCACGTTGCTTTTTGACCACACCTCGTGTATTCTTTACATTGCTATTGTAATAGATTGATATTTTGTAAAAGAATGTTGCACGTAAATACATTTTTCTGTTTCTTGTAACAATATGTAACCGAACGAAATTTTAAACAATGTCAAAGTAATAGCATGTTTCGTAAGTATAAATAACTATCCTTATTGAGATCTAATGAAATATTCAAAAAAATATTTCAATTGAGTGAAACTGCTGAACACGTCTAACCAGAACCATGACATTTGCATGTTGCTGGCCAATTTCCTTTCTAAATTGCATTGCCCCTTGCCAATAAGTTAAATTGGGAAAGAGTTCTTTTTGGTTTCGAAATACTTCAAGAAACTTCCTAACAAAATATTTTCTCCTGAATTTATGTGGTTATTGCTAAATAATGTACTGCATTTATATACGAGACTTTATTTTTGAAAATTCGCGGCATTTATTTTAATATCAATATACAGAACAAAGGAACTGATACAAACAGAAATGGCACATGTTCATTTTTGCTTAAAATCGAGTTATTGCATAAAATAAGGTAATATAGGTCATCGCATCATACTATGCACAAACAGCATATCACTGTCCCGTTTTGACAAGACAAAAGCGCAGCAACAAGCAAAAAGCTTTAATTGTAAGTCATCACAAACATGTAAATATCGTTCAATAAAATAATCATATGGTAAGTACATTCGTAATAGTAGTAAAATATTACTAAGATCTTAAAGAATATCTATTCTTGAATAGCAATAAAACTGGAAACCGTTTAGGGAAATAGATAACCTAGATTTGTTACTAAAAACTGACCTTACAACAGTAGAAAATCAGAAACAACAATATATCCTATAAAATATGTGTTTTATTTTTAAAACAATAATAATTAAAGTCCCGCTCTGAGGGAAAAAATAAATGGTCACGTTATGCGTGAAACAAAAATGACGCAAGTCTTGCGCATATGTTATTTTTGCGAAATATAAAATTTAGGTATGGGTCTGTTTTTAAATTAAGCTGTTTGGTGTGGTGGAATCTACCGATGTCCTTTGAACATTGATTTCTGATTGGTGAAATCCACAACACCAAACCGCTGAATTTTGAAAACAGACCCCATGGTGTGCTTAGCGTCAACCGAACGAATTAACAAATTGATAGAATACTTGTTATCCTGGCAAACATGCATATCATTTACTTGATATTCTGGCAAACTTATTGTAATGCACATCTTTTAAATGTTATTCTGTGTAGTTGTATGTGTGATAGGTGCAAAATTCAAACTAATACTCCCGAGAAAAGAGAAAGGAATTTCTCAAGAATTACAAACATGAAACAGATTATCATCTAAAGTCGTTTATTCACTGAGAAAAGTTCTCATCAAATCGACAAAACTCGAACATATACGAAAATGTGCTAAATTTGTAGATTATTAATATTCAGTATTTTTTGGCCAACTGTTGCTGATAATAGAATTTCTTGTAATATTTCTGAAATACAAACTTGTTTATATAAAAATGATTCGGTATTACACTTTCACGTTGGGTTATGCAGATAAGTCACATCTATTGTTTTAAAACGTCGTAGAAAACATAATTTTTAATTAAAATAAAATCAATGTTTCGTTATATTAGAAATGTTTCATACTATTAATTTCAATGGTTAAAATGAAACAAAATTATATTTTAAATAATAATAGTATTTCTTTCATTTCCTCATACTGTGTTTCTGTGGGCATGTCACATATCTGCATACATTCGTTCAAATGGGTTATTATATGTAAATCAATTGATCTGTCTTATTACAAAAACTCAATCAGTGCTTTACACATCCATTTTTTTTTTTTCAGTTTCAGACATATTTTTATTCCGAGACTCAAATAAAATACTTCGTATTCAAAAAATAACTCCATGGATACTCACATCATAATCGTCTTCGTTCTCTTTCTGGCTGGCCTCCTGCTGGGGTTGCTGTACTCTGTACTGAGCTGTCACCGGCCTGGAGATATACCTAAGAGGTTGCTCTCTCACGTACTGTTGAGGCTGAACCTGAGTGGCAACAGCTACTGGGACAGGCTGTATGGGTCTGTTGTTGAAAGTCTGCGAACTGGCCTTCCTCTGGGCCGCAGCGAAGGCTTCTTGGGCCTGGGAAGCCAGTTGGGCGGACTGGACTTGCTGGAGATAGTTGGGTCCGCCTATTTGGGCGGCTTTTTGCACCTAGAGTCAATACTTTGTTCAAATACTTTACGAAATTTGATTTGCTTCTAAAATTAAATTGAAACGGATGTCAACTGTTATTGTATAATAGCAAAAATCTGTGTCTTTGACAAAGTGTAACTTTATCATGATTCATTTTTTTTGAAAAATCTAAACAAATTTAAATTCAAGTAGAAATAGACATCAATAATTTTATGTTTGTTATTGGTGTAAAAACACCACAATTTTTTATCATTTTATGGCAACCTTAAATATTTATACTGGGATTCGAAGTGCGGTGGATAATAAAACTCGTTATACAGAGTGTTCGGAAACTAGAAAGATAAACGATTACAGCAAATTCTATGGATGACTTGACATAAATCGTCTGATCCAAAAAATGCATCCGAAGGGAGGTATGGCTCTTTGAAGATCCAGATCGATTTTTAAAAGAAATAAACTTAGGTTATGTGTGCTTTTTGATGTAAAAATTAAAAATATTTTTAAATTATTTTTTTTTATCTTTTTGTTCTTTAATAGAAAATTCGAAAACTTCAGAGTATTCCAGATTAAAAAGATACTAAACTATTTGTAATATTTTTATTTTTTTTTCACGATAATTACAAAATTACAAATTCTTTCCTAAAATTTAGCAGTTGGCTTAGGAAAAAAGGTAAATTAAAATTCTATAAAAAAAAACTCATTTTTGTATTAAATATCACAATCTGGCAAAAATTATAATAACAAAACAAATAAATTTTAATTTAATAATAAAAGATGCATGATACACAGCAGCTTTTACTTTTATTGCATAAAGGAATTCGTTTCTCTAATGTTCTGATAAGAAAATGTTGTTTCATGGAAATAAATTATTTGTTTGTATAGGGCCAAACAAATATTTATTTCCTGATACCAAATCATTTAAAAATAGAAAAACAAAAATGCAGCTATTTTGTGTAAATAAAGCATTTGTTTAAATTGAAAAACGTTATTTACTTTTCAATGTTTTTAATTGTATTCTATGTCTATGTTAAAACAATATTTTTTGTATATTTCAAAAAAAAATTCCAGTTAAACGTCTGCTTATTTAAGTCAATAACTTATTGCTCAAGAATCTAAGGGCTAATGCCTCGACCAGTATTGAATTACTCCTGAAAAATCTGTAGTAAATAGTCAACATATATCGGTTTCTAACTTATCAGCTCTCATCAGTACGCCACATGTGAGTGGTGACTTAGCTCTGATTATTCATGCCTCTCAAACCCGATATACCTGATTATACGAAATATAGCACAGCTACATATAATGGACACCTATATTGGAAATTATTTTTTGCTTACAGGAAAAATTCGAAATTTTCCTTTCAAACAAATAGTTTTTTCGATGTGATTATATTAGGAAATTGAGTTTTTTTAATTTACTGTTGTTCAAAAGATTATATAACCTAATAAAACTTCATTTAAAAGCTTTACAAAAATAATTTTAAAAAATTCCATACTTATTTTTCTTTTCCACATCCCTCAAATAAAAATATGCATTTTTGAATTAAATAAACGCATTATTTGATTCGAAATATTTTTTATTATTTTTAAACGTTATATACAGATTTGAAAAAATTGTTTAGGGAATTTAAAAACAATCTTTATTTGAAAATCATTTTTTATAATTAAGTTTTCAAAAGATGTTCAAATGGAATAAGTATTTGTTCTATTTAAATACCTACTCATCAAAATAAATAAATAAATAAATTTTCTTCCCAAATAAATCAATTCATTTTTGAAAAAAAGTGAGCATTACGCCGAAACAGATTTGTTTCCCGAGAAAAAAATATGTTTAAATAAATTGAATTGTTTTATGAAAACATATATTTTTTTTCGGTGTGGAGAGAAAAGAGTCTATGACATTGTATCAAAAAGGTATTATACCAGTATCTAATAAAATAATAATCAGTAAGATTTTATCTGTCTTATATTCTATAAAATATTATAAATACATTATGCCAGATAGTGTGCGCAAGTACAGTGTTATTAATTTAACATTAATTTCAAAGTTTCCTTCTATATTCAAAAAGTAAAAAGCAAAAATGAAACAAAAGTTTAAAGGTAAAGTTGATAGACGTTAGTAATGACAACAAAATCATTTAGTCGTGTTTAAATAGTTACTTATTTGTAAAGTAAAAATAAATATTTGCTGATATTGCTATAAAATTACTCATTCTAGATTGAGAACCTAACAGTCGAATAAAAATGGTAGCAGTTTACAATATAAAGTGGGATTGCAACAATAAATTATGATGTATTTAAAAACTGTTCAAATCTTGGCAGGTTCCTTTAGCTTTTTTTTTTGTTATGACAGCAACGTAACTTTTTTGGAATCTATTATACAATGAATTTTTAGAACTTAGTAAAGGTGCTTATATCTATTTTATACATCTTGGATATTTTTTCTAAACGTTTATTGGCCGATTTAAAAATGACTGATTTATCATTCCATACTATCTCAAAACAGACTATAGAATTTTAAAGAGGAACATTCGACCCAGCCAACACTCTTGAACTTAACATTTTCACACCTCGAAGTTTTTGAGGTCTTGCAGATAATCTCATTTCGCAATGGTGCATTAAGAATTCCGAGTTCATTCAACAATGAAGACGTACCGACGGTCTTACCTGTCTGTCCACGCCAGAGGGCAATAGCACCTGCTGAATGGGTTGTTGTGGTGACGAATACGAGGCGTAGTTCTGCAATCCTTCTTTCTGTCTTGGCTCGTAGACGGGATGAGCCGTCACCGGTTGTCTAATGTACTGGGGCTGCACCTGTGGGACGTATCCAGGGGCAGAGGGCTGTCTGTAGGTCGCCTGGGCATTGATATATTGGTTATTAGGGTAGACGGGTTGCGAGATGGGGTACGCCATCACACTGGACACTAACAAGAGGGATAAGCACTTTAAAAGTTTCTTCATTTTCACGGGACTGTTGCACTTGTAAATTATCTGGTGTTGGTTACTGAAAAGCGGCAAAGAAATTTGATGTTGGTGGTATATATACCTTCCTCCTCTCTTGCACGGGATATTGGAACTTTCAGCCCAGCTAGAGAAAGGTGCAGCGGCTTAGGGGGTCAGTGTATTGTCGGTATCATGCCGTACATATTTTTCTAGTTCATAAAGCAGGGTTTATTGATACGCAATTTTAGTTCATGTGCGGCAATTAATATTTAATTGTTGAGTAGTTCGAGATGGGAGTTATGCGGAGAAATCTGTTATTGCCCACGCTTGATCATACACTTTAATTTTGAAATTCCTTAAGGACACCATATTCTTGAAATAGTGTTTTCTACAAATACAAATAATTTTAGACATTTAAGAACATAATAATATAGAGTTTAGCAAATAAGAAGAATGTTATCTTATGCCATCTGCGAATATTCGAAAGTACCGAAAATCAGGATATAACGTCAGAAAGCGATCTATCCAGCAAATTTTTAGGTAGTGAAATCTTTCAAAATCCATATTTTTTAAAATTCAACTATAGATGTAAATATTGTTATACCATATACTTACATAGTTCTGCATATACGATTGTTCACTTTTGTTTATAAGTATGTGAAAATAATTGTTAAAACGTGGAGCTGGAATAGCGAAATAATGTGTGTCATACAAATGCATTTTAAAAATTATTATATTATTTGAGGAAAGTTTAAATAGCAAGAGTGGATAAACAAAACATCAGTAATTTTAGTTACAGTAGTTAAGATATCGGAATGGTGGAAATTGCTTGACTTTCTAAGTAGAGTTCAGTGGCATACTTGTATTTTTCTACAGGATGTTTCTTTTAACACAATTTTTTAAATGGAACAATGCATATTTTCATATAGATTTATAAAAAAAACCGTTATTTTATGTTTTGGACATTTTTAAGAAACGTTAAATTATTAAAACTGATGTTGCGTGATGCATAGTTGGCCATGTATTTTTTTATAATTATACTTTAATAATTCAACAAAATTTAATATCTTTAATTGCATAACATTTGAAAACAAATAAACAACAAAAAGGAACATAAAACAAGAATTAACAAAAAGGAAAATTGTTGTTGTTCACAATTATTTAATATTGAAAAATATTTAGAAACTGTTTAAACTTTTAAATCTAATGCAGATTTTAAAATTTAATCATGAAAATAGTCAGCACATTATAAAATAAAGATAAATAAAGCTATGTATTTTCGGTTTCCATGACTATTTACGGAGGTACGGCCCTGCACAGTTCTAAGATAAAATTACATAGATATTTTACATAGACATTGGAATAGATACATGTTTGTTCGAATAATAATATTTATTTTTAATATTTATCTGCCATCATCAAAATTCAAAGCAAATTGAATTTTATTTCGCTATTCTATTGTAAAGGTATCGAAAATTGTAATTACCTCTAAAACCCAACGTTCTACTAGAATTTTGCAAAAGGACTTTTTTGTAGATAAAATACCATTATTTTTCAAAATAATACAGAGCAGTTAAAAAAACGCCGATTTGTTTTTTTTTTTTTAAATAAAAGTGATACCTCTACCTCCATATCTCCGCCACTGGTTAGTTTATTTCTTCACAATAAACTAAATCGTGACTAAAAAGTATAAAATAATTTTGAAGTATCAAGAGTTTGTATTACAGCAATAGAAAATTCCGACAGTCAATTACGATTAATTAATTGGGAATAAGATTAAATTAGAAATTAAGTTATTAATAAAATTCAATTATAGTAAAATAGCGTGGGTGCTTGATTCTAAATGTTACAATTATTTCAGTAGTGTAGCTATTTATAAAATTAAAGTCATTATGAAAATATAGTAAATTGCATCCCACGGTTATTTTAATTAAAATTTCTTTGAATTTGAAAATTTACTTATTTTTCAATATTTTTAAATTAAATTTTTTTTCAAAATTTTTCCAAAATTATTTCAAACTTTCAAATTTTTTAATTGAAATTTTTTTCCTGAAATATTTGATTTTATTTAAATTATCAAATTTTTATTTTCTAAAATTTTTTAATTTTTATTTTATTATATAATTCCAAAATCCAAAATTATTTACAAAATTTTGTATTTCGATTTTTTTTTTAAATTTTAAAATGTAAATTTTTTAAAAAAATGTGTATTTCAAAACTTTTTTCAAAATTAGAAATTTTGAATTTTGCAACCCAAAAATTTTATATTTTGATTTTTTTTTAAATTTTGAATTCTGTATTTTTTTGAAATTTTTTTATGAAAATTTATCGTTTCAATTCCAAAAATTTTTTTGATTCGAAATAAAAATTTTTCTTGACAATTTTTCATTCTTTTTTTTTCAAAATGTTTAAATTCAAAATTTCTGTTAAAGCTCAGTTTCGTTTCCGTTCCAAGTTTGCAATGTAATTTTTTACAATTTATCTTGAAGTTTATTAAACTATTCCTATTATTTTTTTCTCAAAATCTCAAATTATTTAAAAAAAACTGAAGTGGTCCATTATAAGTTTGACTTTATAATTCAATAATTTGCAAAATATATGTAGAAAAGTTTCGTAACGACATCTATCATAGCATAATCGTATCATTAATTTTCATTAAATATACTCTAGTGGTAAGAATTCTTTTTACTTATATCGGTAAAGAAGAATGTCATTTACCATCGTTCTATGGATTGTATACATTTAACCTGCAAACTAATCTAAATAGCTTCTTTTTTTATTCTGGTTATCCTAGTCAGGACATTAGCACAAAGTTATTAAATAATTGTATTGTAATCAGTTCTTGACCCCTGTGCAAATTTTCAAGCTGATCAGACTTCTTGACATTGGTGAAAATTACGCTGAAAGATTCCGTTACATACATACATACATACAGGTCAAGCTAATAAAAGCGTATTAAAAAGTGACATGATTTCTCACGCCATTACAAGGAATTAGGAAATTAAATTGAGCAAGCAAGCTTGAACAGTTCATCCTATTCCCAATTAAATTGAAAAGAAACTGATATTGTCTGCGGGTTTCTAATATCTGAAAGTTAAACACATTTAATAAATATCTGTGATTAAAATCTTGTTCGGAATAAGTACTGATTTAAATGATAAATATTTTAGAAACATTTTTGAAGTCTCATCGTTTATTTGTATAAATAATCACTTTACATTTAGCGACATTTAATTATAATCGGTTTTTCCTGGACGATTTATCCATATTAGTGAGCTTGTCGTGCAAACTGAAACAATCCGAAGTATCGCGAATTTCCTTAAAGATTTTCATATCATCCACGAAAATTAAATGTTCGCACTTTGAGATAGATCAGATGTCATTAATAAGCATTAGAAACAACAACGGTCTCAAACTGGATCCCTGAGGGACTTCTTAACTTGCAAAATGCTTGCTGGGATTTAAGTCCATTGAATGTAAGTTTTATAATTAATATAGGAAGCAAATAGCTTCATCAAAACGGAACCAAAGCCAAACTTTCTCAACGTCCTCAACAAAATGCTGTGGTCAATACGGTCAAAATCTTTTGATATGTTTCTGTAAATAACATACTACTAGAGATTTAATAGACAAATAAATACGACGACTAAAAACGAAAAAATTCATTATATTTTCATCAAAATATTTAAGAAACTACAACTGAGACTAATAAAATTATATACTACACTAAATGTTGCATTAGCTGTATACTGAACTAAATTGCAAAAAAATTATTGTTTTTAACGGGACCAAATATCGAAAATTATGTTGACAATAAAAACAACATCCGTCCGAATTTTTTCCACCGCGATCGACCAAACTTAAAGTGCGAACATAGCTGTTAGCGAACGTGAAGGTTGAGAAAAATTAAATTTTTAATTTAAAT
The DNA here is from genome assembly GCA_037114965.1 of Monochamus alternatus. Classification (NCBI taxonomy): domain Eukaryota; kingdom Metazoa; phylum Arthropoda; class Insecta; order Coleoptera; family Cerambycidae; genus Monochamus; species Monochamus alternatus. The sequence continues at coordinate 116,603,361 of CM073426.1, forward strand.
TAAAATTTTCAATTAGTAGTGTTATGTATTTCAAGATAAAATAAATTCTAATAATCATCTAAAATACGTTGACGAATATTTCTTATCACTTGCACAAAAATGTAGTACTGTTTATTTAATTATTATTAATGATTCATTTACAAAGTATTTAATGTGAATTTTATCTTCAATATAATTTTAAAGTACTTATATATTTTATTATTTAGCTCTAGTATTGTTCTAAAATCTGTAAAATGTAATTATTGGAAGTCAAGATATAGTTTATTATCAACTTACTTAAATCAAATTTAAATGCATTAGGTACTTCATGATATAATATTTGTTTACACTATTCAAATGAAAGGAAAGAAAATTATTATTTGCTTTTAGTACAGCTGCATATATTTCGAAGATAATTAAAGAACTGCATACTCTTGGTACCGGACAAACACGTAGTCAATCGTAAGACGCTGAGTTGTGTTGAGAAAACGTTTTAAGAAATTTGTCTCACTATATTATTAGCGGTTCTATTGAATTCAAGAGTTGCATCTTTTTAATGAACTGAAAAGGACATATTTTCCTTCATTATTAAGATGTGTCTCCCAACGATCTGGCAGTTTTTCTATTTCACAAGTGAAGAAATTTATCATTCACTAAATGAGATTATGGAGGAAATCTTATGGGGTAAAATCTAAAGTATAAAGCAAATGTTCAATGACGAATCGATCTCCTGAATAGCTGCAATTGCACTGGATTATCTTCTTACCGGTCATTTTTCTTCCTTCAATGACTGAGTTGTTTACAATAATCCTCGGTAGTGATAATGATCAATTTATAGTAGACATATCCTTCTTTATCTAGATATCTTTCATCATTTTAGGCGGATTGGTACCAGCTGGAATCTGGAATATGGAATAAATATGTGCACATAATTTTGATATTAATTAAAAAAGGTAGTCTTATAGGTGCAATAAGCAACTGTGAAGTTAACGAATCTATAGTATTTTTCTTCTTTTAGTTATTTGTAGTAGATATACCCTGTGGATGTTACCTTTTAGTTAACAAAAGTGAACGCGGATATTTTACGAGTTACAGACTGATTATTGGGCAAAATTTATGATAAGCACAAAACAAAAGTGTAATATAGTCATAGTGGCAAAACGATAGTGTTTTTACCTAGATACACAAACACAACAGCAAAGACTCCAGCTAAGATATTTGTAAGCATTTCAAAGCAAATCATATTTTGTTTATAACAAGTTTAAGGGATAATTTCGTGTCTCTTCACCCCGCATATAGATATACTGTTGTTGGCTGAAGCCAGTATCAGTGCCTAGTTGCATTCCCATACTGATTTAGTCATTATCTTATGATTACGTAAGACCAATAGTGATTATCTAGTTTTGTCCATTGTATGTATACGGGCAATTTCTTTGGCAACTATGTAGCATGCTTATCCATGACCCACTGATATCGGATATATACACATTCTTTCATTTTTGATCCGTCTATGAAGATGTTGATTACATCCTCACTGGCGGTCTGCTCCACATCATTCCTGATGAATACTCTGTCAAACGCAAACTATCAATATGTGTCTGCAAAAGGAAAATAAATATTTAAAGATAAGAGGAATAGCATCACCTCCGTTGCTATGGTGTTTTGTTATGTTCAGGCAAGCAATCCTTTGTGTCTTACTGAGTTTTTGTTCAGCATTTGGTTACTGGACTTTCGGACAGTAGACAGCGGCCCCGTTGGCTAACATTGGTATCAGGTTGCTCAGGAAATTGCATTTCTATTAGGGTTAGGGTTAGGGGTAGAGTTAAGCTATTTATTTCTCATCTTGTTGATGTAAAGACATCATTCGTCACCAGTAACAATCGGAGACAAAAATAGACAGCCATAAACGAGGTAAACGATGACGATGACACAAATGTTGATACGAAGATTTTTGTTTTTTGGTCCTTTGCCAATATAGTAAAGGTATCAGAGATTCTGTTGACCGTAAAATTACTTCTGAAGACTTTTTTATCACTTTTTATTTTATGGTTGAGAAGAAGACAGTTAAAAATGGGCACCGAAATTCGATGCGCAACATACTATTTAAACCACTGAGAAAGAGGTTTTATCATTTTTCGCAATTATCCAAAGTTTCAATATTAGGGAAAAATATAACATACAAAAAATATGTATGTCACTAAAAACCATTTACAAAAGAATACCTCGATCCTTTGGAATCACCGATTTGTGAAAAAAATTATATACTTAGATGGAGAAATGTTTATCTTTCGTATGTCAATACTGAATAAATAACTTATTTTTCAATGAAAGAAGGAATAGATTGTACCATTTGAATATATAAGGTAGAGATGCCATCTAATAGATAGATGGAAAGAAATCAAAACTGAACGAAATCAGGTGCAATATTTAAATCGTTGTTTATTCAAATTTGTATTACACAAACTGTTTTCTTTATTCAATTAACCTCTTATTCTTATGTTTATGATGCTCATCAATGTGACGTGGCGTTGGTAGCCTGAAGTTTCTACTTTCTCTATTTTGTTCAGTTTCTTTAGTATTTCCAGTTTCTTCTGGCTCTTCATTCTCCTTGTCTTATAGTGCTATCAGAAAATTATCTAAATCGATGTCATTCATCGACGTTTCAAGTTCGACCTTTGCAAGTGATACAAATGATCGAAAAGTTCAGCCCAAGCTTACGATAGTCCTCGTCAGAATTAGGACAGTCCTAATTGCCCTTGGCAACTTAGACAATTACAGGAGATTATCTTGAGAAATGCGGACGCTACTTCTTTTTTAGTGGTTACTGGCATTAAACCGTTGATAGTGCATTTTCAACCCCATTCCTTCGGTTCCAAATAAATTTCTTTGTAAACCAAATTTTCAGCCATTGTCTTTTTGAAACACATAAATTGTGCATATAAGTGCTAGTAAAAGCATCTTTGCATAATTTCAGCAGCAATGGTTCGAAGAATCCAGTGATTTTCTGACGCCGGGAAAAATGTAATTCTGTCTCAATTCATCATTCTGACAAATTCGCGAGTTGAGTGTTGAATTGAGTGTTCGAAAGATCTTCATCTAATTCAAACGGTCTTCCTCAATGTGAAGAATCGAGAATATCAATCTCAATAATTCTATCAATATAGACTGTACAGTATAGATGAACAGTTTTTGAAATATTCTGAAATAATATCTGTCAAGTGATCTATTTCATGCTATAGTCTGTTTGGAAATGAAAGAAAGTAATAAAACCCCGAGATAAGAACCGGCCATGGGCGTGGTAATATTTCGTTTCAGGTAATTATCGGGTAACACTAATGCTAACAGGTAATGGGTGTACATTAGTATATTTTACTGGATACATCATAGGGCAGGAGCCAGTGTATTGTGACAGATCAATCCAGTCTTAGAGCTGAATATACCAAGACGTGCTAGTGCAGTAGGGTAAAATTCGACTTGTGTTTAGTGGCTATTGTGCCAGTGGATATAATATTGTTTGGGTAAAATTTCGAGCTTATCAGATTACGTACCTGCTAAACGCGTGAACAGATGTGCGCTGTCTCAGAATGAAAAGATTATTATATTAAATCTATTTAATACATTGAAACACCAAAATCCTACCAACAGTGTTGACGACATCGTGGAAGTGTGTTCCAAATTGACAGGAATTGGAAAATCGACTATCTACAGACTTTTAAGGGAAACAAAAAATGAACAAGATACTATAAATTCCCTAAAATCATCTACAGGGAGGTCAAAAGTCATTATAGATGATTTCTTCAAAAATGTCATTCGCAGAAAAGTACACTCATTTTAAAAAAAGAAATAACAACGCTAAACAAAATTTTAAGTGAACTTTCAGAGGACAACGATTTATCAAAAATCAGTACAAGCAAATTATGGGCCGTCTTACGAGAGTTGAATTTTTGCTGGGAAAAGCAGAACAGGAAGTTAGTTCTTATCGATAAAGATAAAATTATTCTGTTGGCGAAGATCCTACTTAAGATCAATTAGAAAATTCCGTGACGAAGGGAGGAATATTTATTATCTAGACGAAACTTGGGTCAACGAGGATATACTGTAACAAAAGTATGGCAAGATAAAAATATAAAAAGTTTTCGACAAGCATTTTTGGATGGACTTTCAACAGGGTTCAAGGCACCTTCAGGTAAAGGGCGAAGATTAATAGTGACACATATAGGTAGTGCCAGTGGTTTTGTAGATGGCGGTTTACATTTATTTGAATCTAAAAATACAGGCGACTATCACGAATATATGAATGCAGATGTTTTCGAAGAGTATTTTACACAGATGTTGGATTTTATTACTCCGGGGTCTGTAATTGTCATGGATAATGCCAGTTACCATTCACGGCAGACCAAGCGGACGCCTACGACTGCTTGGAGGAAAGCCGATATAATTTAATGGTTATCCGGAAAAAAACATTTCTTTTGAAACAAATATGGTGAAAAAGGAACTTTTGACACTTGTCAGTCTTAATAAAGTTCAGAAGAAATATGTTATTGATGAAATGGCAACAAATCGCCAAATAACGGTACTACGGTTACCACCTTATCACTGTGAACTTAACCCTATCGAATTAGTCTCGGCGCAGGTAAAAGGAGATGTAGCACAAAATAATACGACGTTTAAATTAAGTGACGTGAAAATTTGGTTAAAAATACCTTGGAACGAGTAACTGCAGATAACTGGCAGAGATGTATACATCATGTACAGAAAGAACAGGAGAAGATGTGGGAACTCGATAATTTAATTGACGTTACTGTGGAACCTATCGTTATCAATCTAGGAGCCGAAGATAATTCATCAGGATATTCAGAGTACGAATTTTAATATACCTACTTTTTTATTTTCTTTATTGTACATTTATACAACACTACATTTACTCACCATAATTTGAATTTTCAAAATACATATATTTTTGTGTGGAATAAAAGTCTATTCATAAAATTTAAATAAATATTTTAATAATAATATTGAATAATTTTATTTGAATTACTAAAAACCCTCTTAACCCGGTTATGATGCTTAAAGTAGCCTCTTGTTTTGAAATGCTATTTTTATATTGTTTACTTATAAGAGAAATGGACCGAGAAATTGCGGCATAGACAAAGACGGAGTGTCGGGGATTAAATTTTAGCTACCTGCTACAATTTAGTACGGTTCGATCACACAAAGTTTTTTAAAAGTACACCTCATCTATACCGATAATGTATAATAGAAAAATATTGAATATAAGCACCAGTACTACTTTTATTTACGATTTGCATACATAATAAGCTTTTATTACTCTCTTTCATTTCTAAACAGACTATTGTTTTATTTACAATTAAACAATCGTCGAAGAAATAACAAAAGGTCACCTAGACACTTCTACAATTTAAATGCAAATATTCCTCTTCATAAATATTCATCGTGATTTAATTTTAAACGCATACCAGCAGAATTTAATTATCCCCCTATATAAACATGTCCCGGTGAATTCACCGTCCTGGCTTAAACGAAATACTGCAGCAGGATTTCCACAGCTCCGACATAATTAAAAATGCCTCAAAGCATTTTTTAAAGGGTTTGTGAAGTTGACATTTAATTTATTCCACAGAGTGTGACAAAAAAGCATGTTATCCCGTTAATGGAATATTTTTGGCGACCAAATATGATTATGTAACTAACCTTTGTTACATATACAGAATGATTAAGAAATTATCTAAAAGAACAGGAGACTCTTTTACTAATTGAAGAAAAAAATCAAAAAGAGCAGTTCGAATGATTTAAAAATACACTTCTGCACGTCACTGGAAACTGGTCCACTGTAAAACCTGGAAAAGCAGCAAAGCATGCAATCGGCGACCAGACAGAAAATGGTAAGAAGTTTCCAAGCAGCAAAAAATAACATCTTATAACATCTATTTTATACGGCAAATTCAACTGTTTTTGCCGCTATTGTTATTAATTACTAATAGAATTAATTTGTGGTTTCAATTAAGAAAATAATTTGACATACCTGATATTACATCAAAATTTTGAGCCCGTCTTATCCAGTTTCTACAAACTAAGACAAATGTTTCTGCTTCTTGTCCGTTTTGAACCCATAAGTTATTGGCAGCAATTACGATAAGTTTGCGTAGTTTGCATCAGTAGTAGATATCCACGGTGTGATATGCTTCATTTTTTAAATATATCCACAAATAGAATTACAAATGATTCAAAGTTAAGAGATCGTGGCCATGGCACCGGTCCTCCTCGTTTAATTCCTTGGTATTAGTTTGGAGACGCTGTACATGATACGGATATAATTGATATGTATGATAAGCCACACTGCTGGAATACGCCGTGGACGCCCTGGACCTCCATCTCGTCCACGATTGGACTACACTTGCACTCACTGCACAGCGCAGTAAAAGTAGCTGCATTTGACACATATTTACCAGGAAATCCTTATGCAAAAGCATTTTTACATCGCCTTAAATTAAAACGATATCTATCAACTACGAGTTGCTATACACCTAAGCGATTTTTGACACTTAAAAAACGACGTTCCTCACAAACACTTTAATAATAATAAAAAATAATCGGATTTCAATATTCGGAATCGCCTGGCTAGAGACTACAGTGGCTCAGCGATGTAAAGGTTGAAAATACTACAACTTGAATAATTTTATACTCGAAAACTATAAGGATTTTACAATTTTTTTTTTTGATTTCGACTCCATTTCCATAACGCATCTATACCCAAATTTTTTTAGATAAATTCTGAATTACCCTGTATACAAATATAGAGATACAGACTTGGTGTTAGAGCTAAACTTTTAAAATTGCTTTTTCTCAATAACTGTATCAGTTTATCAAATATCAGTTTGAAATTTAATAGAGATAAGTGGAAGAAACGTGGCCACCACACTCCGCTCAATGTTATTCCATTGAATTTCAGTTCAGTTTGTGAGTCGATGTAATACTATGTTTATAGAGCATCTGCTGCACGTGATCAAAGTAGGCGTGGTTACTGGCTTGGAGGATAAACAAACAGCGATCATAACCTCAAATATATTTATTACTATTTATTTATTATATGTTTTCACGTTATCTTAAGTGGTTGTGTTCTGGTTATAGTTTATTGTTATTATTTTTCGTTTGTTTTTTTGTAGCTACAATATTCCTTCATTTATATAATCATGTATAGTGAATATTATTATACACTGAAAGTCATAGATGCTGAAAGTGCTGATAGATATAGACATAAAATAAGTGAAATTGGAATAGATCCATACACATTCAATCTGATAATGAAGAAGATTTTCCTAAAACTTTATATCCAAATACTGTAAATTATTTGTTATATAATAAAAGTGCTTATACACATACATCAAATTTGTGGTTTTTTAGGTACTGAAATCTCGAAAAATAAAAGAAGTAGAGCAAAAGTATCACAAATAAAATTACTGATGTTTTGTTTATCCACTTTTACTGTTTAAACTCTCCTCAAATAATATGATAACGTTTATAAAGCATTTGTATGATACACATTATTTCGCTATTCTAACCCCACATTTTAACAATTATTTTCAGATACTTATCAACAAACGTGAACAATCTTATATGCAGAACTATGTAAGTTTATGTTATACGTATTTTGAAAGATTTCAGTAGGTACCTAAAAATTTGCTGAATAGATCGTTTTCATTTAAATATTTGCAGGTGGCATGAGATAACATTCTTGTTATTTGCTAAATTCTATATTATTCAGTTCTTAAATTACTTGTATTTGTGCAAAACACTATTTCAAGAATACGGCGCCCTTAAAGCATATTAAAGACTTAGAAAGTAATTTTTCTTACCGAACATGTACGCATATTATTTATATAGGTATGCATATACAACATGCTAAAACAGTTTCATTTCAAATAATCTAAATTATCTACAAAACAAATATTTATTTATAACTAAAAAATGGTACTCCGATATGGTATTCATTCTACAAGATTTTATATAAAATATTAATTTTCACAAAAAAAATATTACTGAAAACATTTGAATTCGTAAATAGAAGAAATATGTGCCAGTTTTAAACAAAGTTTTCCAAAAGTACGTATCCACAGAATAAGAATAAATAAAAATTTAGTCTTGAAATAGGTTGCCACTAAATACAATCAATACATATGCTGCTGTGGCGTTTGCACAGCCACGGAAAATTAATATGATTTATTTTTTCAAACCTCTTTTTCTCTATTTAATCATTTTCGCCTCATATCTATCTTTTCTTGATTCTTTTGATGAAGTACCAGATGTATAACTCATATTTACAGTGGGGATCCAATCCGGATTATTTTTGCTCGTGCAAATTTGCAGGTTTCCCTATAGTATAATAAATGTATAATTTTTGCTTTTTATGTTTTGAACATATTCTTCCAAATTTAATTTCGGACTCTGTAAGGTCAGCTCTTTTTAAACTATTCATCCAAGCCTTTTGCCTCTCAGATGCTAACTGGTTAAATTGTTTATGTCTGTCGAATTCAGAACGAATTCTAAAGAAACTAACATTGGCCCCTTGCAGAATTACTACACAGCTTACTACCATACAATAATTAGGCATTTTATAATACAAATAACACTCAAATATTTAATAATAAATTGAAATAAATATAAGGTTATACATTTGTTTATCCTCCAAACAACGATCTTGACGTGACGTCACGTGCAGATGCCCTATTCTTAATCGATGGAGAATATTAATCAACTGAAAAGAGCCTCTGCCACTGCTATTGAAATATTGCGTGTGGCAAGAACCACAGTATTTCAAAATATTAGATTTTTTGTAATTGAAATAAGCCGTTTAATGAATGTTAAATTAAATTGTGGTAACAAGGCAAAGGAGATGACTTACAAAATCCTTTTGGTTCATTTTTCTGGAAAGTAACGCTCCCAGAAACCACTATGGAGTCAATGTTGAGAACTATGAATTTAGTTCAAAAAATCAAGATATGAGCAGATTTTCTCAACTAATCGCATTTTTCAAAAAATATTCAAATAATCACAAGACCAGAAATAGAATTAAAGTGCACATCCCCAGCATCAGCCGGGATTCATCTACCTGCCTGCAGCATCACCACTGAAGATGCCGACAGTGAAGAGCGGCGAAACGTTTGGAAGTATGGGATGCGACCAGTTACAGAGGCAGCTACGGGACGCCTCTGAAGACCACTATTATCCGAGGAACGGTTCCGACCGTATCAGTCGTAATGCCAACAATAAGAGCCGAAATCAATATATGACCGGGCCCAGAGAGATACCGATGGCAGGTCTGCTCCCACAGAGCCTAGAACAACCAGCGCAGGTAAAAGAATTCCGGCTAATGCTAGGGATGTGCACTTTAATTCTGTTGTTCTGACAAAATGTAACTAAATCATTTATACACATGATCTACTAGATGATATTTCCTAAATAATGTGTGATGATAATTGATTAAATAAAGGAAATCGTAGCTATGATTTTGTTGATTTTGTCTTGACTCTTAAGTAACCTTCCCTTAAGGTCGAATTTTGCATATACGTTTTAGGGCCAATTTTCTTATGGCGCTTGTAACGATTGTTGCCAAGTTTGTGACGTCACCACGAATGAGGTTCATTAAATTTGAAACTTATATGTTACGAAAAAACAGTTTTAAAAGTTCAACTTCAACATCCTGCATCATTTAAGTGAGACATTTTTGTATGTATATAAGATAAGGGTTAAATCGTCATATTTTGTCGCCAAAAATACGCAGTTAATAGGATGATGTGATTTTTTGTTACACCCTGTATAGTGATATTAAAAATACAAGGTACATAGCTTTATTGTTTATAGTTAAGTATACAGAGTTGTCCGTTTTTTTATGGTTGATCATTGGCATCTTGGAAATCATAAAAAGTACAGACTGGCCCAAATTAAAAAAAAGTTGAGCCATTTGATGACCACTAAGATAAACCAAACCGATCAAATAACACATCTGTTACTGTCTAAATCCAATATGGCGTCCATAAAAAAACAATTGAATATTGAATACCTGAAACTAGTAGTCGTAGAAATCTTCGAAATCGATTTCTCGCATATTCTCATCTTTCTGTACCAAATTTCAGCTCTTTCTGTTTAGATGACATTATCTAAAATCGCTGTTATCAGTTTTTTTCGCAATATTTCAGCAACGGCAGCAGATATCTTATATCTGGTTGCTTTATGGCCATGAAAAGAAGCAACAATTTTCTAATTTGAGCCACCTTGTATATTTTACGGTTTCCAAGATGGCAATGGTCATAAAAAACGCACCACCCTGTATTCTATAAATCTCTTGTACACTACTTACAAGGTACATATTTTATTTTATAAAAAAACGAAATGGAAAGCTAAATATTGAAGAAATGCATGAAATCGACATTAATTTAAACAAACTTCAATTTCGTACACTTATATTTTCAATTTCCATAAGAAAACATGAATTAAACGAACCGCATTTCTTTGCATGTTGTGCATTTTTTATAGGAACAGTCAAGAAATCATTGAGAACTACGAAGGAATTTCACTGGTACAGGCGTACAAAAGAAGTTATATATATACTTTTGTATAACCATGCCGATAACTGGCAATGAGAGGAAACCGCTTTCATAACTAAAGTGAATTGCGGCGATAAGTGTGCCCACATGCCAACAAAAACAGGAAAGAGAACTTAGCAACGGAATCGACCGCAAATATCAGGTGCCAACCATTTGGAGTGCTCACGACAGTCTAAAACATGATTATATCTTTGTATAATGATAATGTATTGTAGATTTACTTTTTTAGTAACTAGTTTTATAAAAAGAACAGAAGTTTAAAAACATATTAATAATGTGTGTATATTTACGGAATTATAGATTATCTAGTCCAAACACATTCTCAGAACAATTAGATTTATGACAGGATAGATTTGCTGCATAAGAAACAAGTAAATATTTGCAAATTTTGAAACTAGTATATTTGAATACAAAGACCGAACTATATCTCTATCCCTTATTCTAATCAGGAGGATTAGCCCAGAAGTTGAAGACTTGTGCGGGAGAGGGGACGGCATATCATTATTAAGCAAGCCGCATTTGCACATAAAAAAATAAATTTGTGTGACAGACACAATGTTTAATTGGTCACATGGAAACGTTGTAAATTTATTCAAATGAATATTTAACTTTGATAGGAACACCATTGTCAATTATCAATTCATTTAGCAATTGTCAGTGCGTAAAAACTTTTGCGCTTAGTTAACTGCACTTTAATTATTATTTATTAATTTATTTACATTTAAGTGGAAGAAACCGAAAAATGGTTGTTATGAAATGTTTTTTACTATACTGTTCCAATACAAGTGAAAATGCTGATAAACTTTTTATGTGTCCTGTATGGACGTCGTAGTGATTATTGGCTGAAGGGCGTCGTATTCTCAATATAGTGCTTTCCACAATTACAAATAATTTTAGGCATTTAAGTACTGAATAATATAGAGCTTAGCAAACAACAGTAATGTTATTTTGCGTCACCTGCGAATATTCAAAGGTACCGAAGTAAAACAAATATATAGGGTGTCCGGAAATGATGAGCAAAAAATTCAGGGGATAATTTTAGACCGAAAATAAATGCTACTTCTTTCTATAACATTTTTTCCAAAACTGATTATTAACGGAGTTACAGGGTGTTAAAGTAAAAATTTTATTTTCGATATTTGTAAATAACTTCTTAAATCCAAATATTTATATAAAATTTGTAAATCGGGGGTTTTTGCGGACGAGAAATTCAAGTATGTTTCTAATTTTGACGTCACTAGTAGAGGGCGCCACTTATGTCACCTCACGTTTTTATTAAATGACATAACTTTTTTTCTGCTTAGTGTATCCATCTGACTATTGAAACAATCGCTTCTCCTACCTGTTATATCTGAAAAAGGTATACCTTATTGAAGTCGTTAGGAGTAACAGTTTTCGAAATAATTTTATTTGTAGCACAGATTGAAAACTGTTATCGTTTCAGATAAAGTGCCTATTCTACTAAAAATGCAGCAAAATGTTACTTGAAAAAGTTGTTCAATTACGGTAAATTATGGAGATGTGCACAATTTTTAAAAAATCAGCCTGCTTTGCAAATGGTTTCATCAAACCTCGCCGATCTTCTTGAAATTTTGCACGTCTCTATAATTTACGATTTTTTAAGTAACATTTTGCTGTATTTTCAGCAGAAACGGCACTTTACCTGAAACCAAAACAGTTTTTACTCGGTGCACTGAGCATTTCAAATATGATTATTTCAAAAATGGTTACGCCTACCGACTTCAGCAAGCTATACCTTTTTCAAATAAAACAGGTAGAAGAATCGATTGCTTCGATAGTCAGATGGATACATTAAGATGCAAAAAAGTTCTATCATTTAAAAGAAACATAGTGTGCCACAAGTGGCGCCCTCTACTAGTGACGTCAAAATTAGAAACATATTTGAATTTCTCGTCCGCAAAACAAATTTTACAAATCTTATGTAAATATTCGGATTTCTTAAGAAGTTGTTTACAAATATTGAAAATAAAATTTTAACTTTAACACCCTGTAACTCCGTTAATAATCAGTTTTGGAAAAAATGTTATAGAAAGAGGTAGCATTTATTTTCGGTGTAGAATTATCCTTTGAATTTTTTGCTCATTATTTCCGGACACCCTGTATAACGGCAGAAAGTGATCTAGCCAACGAATTTTTAAGTACAGAAATCTTTCAAAATACGTATTGTTTTAAATTTAACTCTAGATGTAAATACTGTTAAAACATAGTTCTGCATATAAGGTTCACTTTTTTATAATATTAAAATGATTGTTAACATATTAAAATAATGTGTTTTACAAACAATTTTTGAAAGTTATTATTTTATTTGAGGAGAATTTATTTATTTTTCTTCTACGTGTGCCATTTTTCGAGATTTCAATACCTAAAAACACCACAAATTTGATCATTATACGGCAAGAAATAAGCAGTCGGTAAACCGGCCGCAATTAAAACAGAATTTGTAAAAGGTTTTAAAAAATATATGACAGTAATTTCAAACCAGCGGTTACTAAAGGAGCCCTCCTTTATGATTATTTTTAGAGAAATTAATTATTTCTGATGTTTAAAAATTCGTAGACCATTGGGTCAAATTTTGGTATAATTTTTATTCTTCATGAAATAATTTTTTTCTCAAATTGAAGAATTATACAGTTTTAGTTTTATCTAACTCTAGAAATGGCTAAAGCGATAAGGCCATTTACTCAGTGACATGTTTATGTCAGAATAAATTTCTCCCTCCGTCTTAGAAGTCAATAGCTTGTCTATAAGAAACAAACATAAATACCAGAATTGTAGGCAAGATTATGGAATTTGAAAACTGTAATATTAGTGTAAAATTAAAATGAAGATATGACTGATAATTTTGTGAATATTAAAAATATTAGTAGATTCCAAAAAAAATAATAATAGTAAAAAGATAATTTGGATATAGTGTGAAAAAAATAAGTGATAGTAATACATAAATTTTTTTGTCTACTGTTTTGAGTCTGAAGCAATAATAGTATCATAATATGGATTTGTTTAATCAATTTTTTACAAAAATAAACCCAAAAAAGTTACTGTACAGTTGTGAAACATTGCATCTGATAGTAATAGTGACATTTTTGTGGATTTAATTTGCAGCTACTTATTTGCGGTCTCTAAAAAAGGAATGCGTAATTCTTTTGCAATATATTAAACCAAAATGTAAAAAGAACTCCTTGCTGTAAACTACTATGAGAATGCTGCAATCGAAACACAAAAACTATTCATTTAACAATTAAACATTCTGCCTTTGTACATTACTTTATTTTTTTAAATCTACAATACAAATAAATTACGCAGATTCCACAGACACGGTATCATCGTCGACGACAGCTCCTGGTGGTGGGGGGGCGGGTCCTTGAGGGCTTCCTTGTGGGGGAGCCGGTGCGGGAGCCTGAATGGGGCCTTGACCTTGTCCAGGTAATTGACCTACTGGTGGCTGACCGAAAACCGGATACTGTCCAACGACCGGAGCTTGCCCGATTACTCCGGGATAGAAGGGAGAGGAAATGATGGGGTTAAAGAAAGGAGGTCCGAAGATTGACTGATGGGTGTATAAAGGTTGAGCCACAGTTAAGGGAGCAGTGGCGTAGGTGACAGCTACAGGGTTATGAACAATAGAGGGCACGGCAGCGCTCTCTACAGTGCTGTAGGCGAAGTTTCCGCCTATCCTTTGGGAAGTCGTGACTGCGGTGGGCACTGAGGTGAGGACGCCGCACTGCGCGACGCTTAGGATGCAGAGTAGGGAGACACAAAAGGCAACCTGAAAAAATAAGACAAAATTAACATGAAAATTTCACAATAGTATTTTTCAGCCAATTAAAGGCCTATATTTTGTAGCGTTACTATAGCAAGTAAGATAATTTCCGGAAATTTTTCTCTTCTTTGGGGTAAGCAGCATGAAATTACACTGGAAATTTTTTGACATTTATAAATAAAATGACATTTATATTTAACTTCAAATTTATTCTATCATAATTTAATAAGTACAAATCATTTATAAATAATTATTTACCAAGTATGTACTTTTAGTAGTTTTAATTAAAGCGTCCAAATGTTGCTGAAATTCCTCAGCCACGTCTTCTTTTCTTAATCGGGAATAAACAAGCACACATTCACTAAAATTTATAAAATGTCTATGTTTCAAAAAATAAATGTATTACTTTGAAACAATCTTATTCTGCTGTGATCCACGAAGAGCTCCATACACACCAGAAGCAAATGATTTTTAATAATCCCAAACAAGTTAGTTGTATTTTATTTAACCTAATGTTATATGTATGTAAGTTACTTTGATTATATATACTGCTTCAAGTTTTTTTGCAATAAAATATATTTTTACCAACTTTAGTACACTAAATTTTTAGAAAACTGAAAGATTGAACTACTTATTTTTTATTATTTCTGTCTCTTCAAAACAATCAAAAAGTTTTAATATCTTTATATTTTTGTCGATATTTTTTAACACTTCATTGTGAAATTTTCTTACCGAATACCACTCTAGCTTCAATTAAAAACTGGAAATTTTTTCTTGCACACGAATATTTTTTAGAAAATTCGTGTGCTCGAAAAAATTTCCAGTAATAATTGAAGCTCTAGTGGTATTATAAGTGAAAATAATTAGAAAAATTATTGTTGTTTAAAAAAAAAACTATGTGCACGAAAGCCTTGCAGCACTAAATTACTACATCCACTAGATTTTTGTTTCGCGTTAATCTCAGATTATCAATAAGCACTTTTTATGGTGTTGCTTCAAACTCCATGATTAGGTTCCCTCAAATTATAGGAACACGTAAAAAAATGTATTTACAACTGTATACAAGGTTAACTATGACTATGTACAAACATTTTAATCACGTGCTGAAAGAAGCCTAAAAGACAATAAAAAAAATTTCGAAATTATAGCTCGATGTTTAAAAAATGGCGAAACCCTATTTACCCTCGGAAAATGGGCGCCTATAACAATCAATCATCGTCCGAGATGGCTAGATATGTCAACTACCATGCGGTCGTTTATTGCAGCGTTGTCAAATGTAGAAACAAGAAAAATAAACATTTTTATTAATAATAACACCTAAGTACCTGATAGACATCAGTAACAGTTAATCCTCTAAGTTGTAGTATTTTGCATTCGTTCATCGCTCCTTTGTTGAACACCGGCAAAAATACATTTTCACTCATTGCAGATCCGTCATAATTATCACAATTCTTTTATTTAATGACTATAAAACGGTTAAAATTAAAAATTAGTCACTAACTGTTCGAAAATAACCTAGAATATTCCGTTGTTAGTCGCATACTCTTCAAACATCAAAACACATGGTCAAAGCTTAGAATGTAATATATTCTAAAGATACAAGAACATTTTTACAGGACATTGCAAACATCTTGGGATGTAATAGTACTAATTATTTTATGCAAACATCGTCGATTATTGTTAATATTGTTGTCATTATTAGTATTAACATAATTTAATTCCCCAACAACACAAGATGTTAAAAAATAAGTTTTAATGCAAAAGAAGCAACATTTACATGTTGACAAAGTCCAAGCCGATGGTAAAATTCAATTCTAACATTTCGTAAAATGTCTGGCGATATTCGTCTGATTTCATGTCAAATATTTTCTTTCAGTCTGTTCATGTTTTCTGGTGTCTTCACTTAAATGTTACTTTTCAGGCGTCCCCATAAGAAAAAGTCGAGTGGAGTGTGATCAGGAGATCGGGACGGTCACTCAACTGAACAATGTGCAAATGGTATATATTATTTAATCGTTTCCCATTTATGATTTTGAAATTCACACAACCAAATAGTGCACTGTAATCACCTTAAATTATATTTTCAACGAGGGGTCACAAGAAAATAATGTAAAAACCACTCTAAAATGTGACAACTTTTAAACAAAAATTGACTTGTTTCTGGAGTATTATTGAATTTATTCCAGTTAAAGTCAACACACGGTATATTTTTAATGACATAAAAATGCAAATGCAATCGATACCTCTTCGTGGCACTTGTTTTTATTATATTTAAAACATTTAAAAATTGTTTGTAACCTGCTATATTTTACACATAAGAGCTTGTATATCAACCGAATGCAACAAAAAAATAATTAAAACTGCTACGAAATTACAAACCAAGGTACAATTCAGGTTAAGTAAAAACGCCTGTAACGTAATTTGTTTTTTGTGTCAGTATTAATGAAGTAAACAATTGACGTTTACCAGAAAATCCTTAAAACTATAACATACCGTATCGTTCGACAACATGACAATCATGACAGATGCTGCTGTTAACCTAAAAGTATGATTAGTCGTAGTATTGTGTGCTATTGCTTGCCTAATATGTGTGTGATGTGTGTGTACATAAATAAAAATGGAATAATTTATAGTAATCATTACCAGTTGTATGACATGTTATTTATGGCGAATCTGGGCAACAGTTTCTGGCTACGAGACGTTTGTACGGTGAACGCAATCAACGTCAGTCATTTTGAACAGATAATTAGTTCACATATTATTCTGTATTGCGAAAAGAGCTCTAAGTAAACTATTCACAGTAAGTATGTTTAGGTTTATTGTAATTATTATATACAAATACCTGGCAGGGTATATGTGACGTCATATATTCAAGACCTGTTTGGTGCTATAATCTTGTTACTGTTGGCCAGAGAAAAAAAATGGTTAAGTCACATATGTTTTTTGTGATACAATTTATCATACAGCAAAATAAAGGCACTCATGTTCCTGACACCCTGTATAAAGTGTTTCATTTAAAAACATAAGGTTGGGTTTTATATCTTTAATTAGGCAATATTCAAAACTGTATATTATTTTCTAAGGGCGTGTATTATATTATATAGCGAATGAAAAAAAAAAACAAAAATTATTGTTAAAAATATACGCTTTCAAAGCAAAAGTACAGTGTATAACTTATAAAAGAATTTATAAGAAATAATAATTTTATGCAACAAATAAAATGCTTGGTTAAAGTTTTATAGATTCTACCTTACAAATCTACACATCTAGTATCTACACAGAAATAATAATTTTATGCAACAAATAAAATGCTTGGTTAAAGTTTTACAGATTCTACCTTACAAATCTACAAATGAAAAAAGTTTTTGAAAATGAGCAGGTGATTCATTTAAAAATATATATATCTTTTTATTGCAGAGTTCGTTTCACTTTTAAGATATAGGAGATTCTACACTAATGAAAATATATGAGTTACTATTAAAATAAGTGTTTGTTATTCATGAACGATATGATTAATTCAACTTGGTTTCAAAAATATCTAGTTCTAAATGTTCCAACACTAATTACCTGTACATAATACGGAAGAAACAATTATCATCATCATCATCATCATCATTTGGTCTTGTCAAAGATAGTAGGACGAAGTATATTTTATGAATATTAATGTGAACATTATAGTCAATTTAAAGGATAAAAAATTGACAGTGTTCTACCTACAGTGCACAACCAATATCTCAAAGAAAAAAACAATTACAGATGCACATGCTTATAAATTTTTGTTGTGAATTTATGTTCCTTTTGGTTAAGCTTTTGAGTTACATGTATATTAAAAACATCGCAAAAGAGCGTTTGACGTATTAATAAGAAAACACACGACACATATATTCGAACAACACTTTTTTATTGCGTTTGGATAAGAGTAAAACGAAATCCACATGAAAAACTCACCCTCATCTTGTCGTATTAGATTTTTCACTGATCCGGCGGGCCAAAAAACCTTAATCGTCCACTTACGGGCCGATATTAGCTTTTATAGTGGCATGTGTGCCTCCCTACTCAAAAACTAAACAAAACACACACGTCCACACCTAAAACTGGCTCTTGGCATTCAACTGTTTCCTTATTCTTGCCGTCAGACTGGATTCGACACTTGTCCTGTCTGAGGCATTGTTCTTCTAGTAAGCCGAATACCTTTGGCCTCCCCAGATTTGTTCGAATTAATTGTTGTTTTGATTCGATGAATTAATTAGGTATGATGTAACGTTTCTGACCCTGTACATTGCGATAGTTTGGGATTTGCTATGCATTTCGTATACTGAATTGGGTAAATGTGTGTGATTTAAGAATCCAGTTCACGAAATACACGTATTTGTTACATTGGAAGGAATCGCCGACGAAAATTTATTCTCATAAATCTTTAATTAAGTTGCAATGCTTTACCTTATTCGTCTAACTTTTGGCAACATATAAATAACTATGAATTTGTTAAGTTTTCTTGGTTATTACTTCAAGGGTAACATTTCTAAACTGACACCTACTCTGCAATATCAGGACAATTGCAAATCCTCATATACGTGAGAAGAAATTGTAATTTTTTAGTTTGTGGTTAGCTTTTTCTATAGGTATAATTAATGTTGGGGGATTGCAATGAATGATAATCAGTTACAAACTGTACTCGTATACTATACAGGGCGTTACTTAAGCAGAGGGCATAATATGGGTTTTTTGTTATACAAAAAAAGGGTGTCCCAAAATAGAAGGCCATACCATTAACCACATATTCTTTGAACAAAAATAATGCGACTTTTCTTATGCCATTTTTTATTTGGGCGTTCCTGTTTCAATATACAGGGTGTTAAATTTACATTTAAAAAAACAATTTTTGTTAATAATTCCATTGTTTTGTAAGATACACACTTGAAATTTTGCACGTACTTTCATCTAATTTCGACATACTTATCATGTTATTTTGGTGAAAAAAATCGAAGGGCGAATGGTGGTAACTGAGGGATGCAGGACACTTTATCCCCTCCAATTATTTTTAAGTACGCCTATGCAGCTTTTTCTTGAAATATCAAACATAGAATTTTCTTCTGATCATTTTATATGTTTTGTAATTTTTTTTAAATGCTCTATTTTGGAGAAAAATGACATGTATTGATGGGTTACAAATGTCTTAGCGGCCGATGAATGTCAGGAAAAAATAGTGAGCTCCCTTATCCCAACAGATCACATCCTAAAAGGAAGGTTTCCTTAAATTTTGATCGACATCTTCGTAAAACCGGAAAGTTTATGGATCATAAGTTCGGAATTTGCGGCCTACATAGAAAATTAAGCCCTTAACAAAAGGAACAAATCCCTGGTAGAAGAAGAACCAAGCACAAGTGCAAAGATAGTTTCTCGACAAATAGAAAATTGTACAAAAATGGATGTTCATCGGACACCCGTATCACATCCAACCTGTACAAAATATTATTCCTCATGATTTTGCTTCTAGGATGCAATTTAGTCGTTGGTTGTTAACACAGAATGATGCAGATAGGGACTTCGTACGAAAAGTTCTATTCGGAGATGAGGCAAGCTTTACAAGAAATGGATTGATAAACATGCATAACAACCACGTGTGGATGGATTTGAATCCCCATGCAACCATTGTAGCACACCATCAATTTACATTCAGGGTTAATGTCTGGACGGGAATAGTGGATAATTCTGTTGGGTCCCCTTTTCATACCAAATGATTTAAATTCAGCATCATTTTTAAATTTTCTGCAAAATGAATTCCGAACTGTTTTACATGATTTACCCGTTATCGTACGTGACGGTATGTGGATGCAGCTTGACGGTGTTCCACCCCATTATCGTAGAAAAGTCCGGCAGTATTTAAATACCCATTCATTTCCCAATCCTTGGATTGGTCGACAAGACGCACTCATTCAATGGCCACCACGATCTCCTGACCTTAATCAATTGTTCTTTTTCTGGGGTTATATAGAAAATATGGTTTATGCTGCAGAAATAAACGACATTAACCATCTCAGAGAGATAATAGTAATGGCAGCTGATGAACTTACGCAAAAGAAGCATATCTTTCAGGAGATAAGGTTTTCACTACTTAAAAGGGTACGTACATGTGTTAATGAGGAGGGTGGGCAACTAGAACGTTTGTTAAATTAGTAATAATTAATTAATTATTTTATTTAATGTTATTTAGGTAAAAAGTTATTATGTTGATCGTTTATTATTACTATTACTAAATGAGACTATTATTTTTTGGTTGATAAGAGAACTGTGTTACAGATTTCAATGCCATATTATTTTTTCAATTCATAAGTATTCCTCATTTTATAACATTTAGAATTATCCATTTTGTTTTAAATAGCAAATATTCATTCAGTAAGTATTACGATTTGCTAAGTTGCCAAGGTATTGTAATGATAGGTATATCCACAAAATTTCAGTTTCACTTGAAAATGATAGTAAATTATAGATTTATGGGCCGTTTTTCTCCAGAACGGAGCATTTAAACAAAAATAGAAAAGAGATAAAATGATCAGAAGAAAATTCTACGTTTGATATTTTAAGACAAAGCTGCATATAGGTGTACTTAGAAATAATTGGAGGGGATAAAGGGTACTGTATCCCTCAGAAACCTCCATTCGCCGTTCGAGTTTTTTCATCAAAATTACATGATAAGTATGCCGGAATAAGATAAAAGTACGTGCAAAATTTCAAGGCTGTATCTTACAAAACAATGGAATTATTAACAAAAATAGTTCTTTAAAATGCAACTTTAACACCCTGTATAGTTAACCAGGGACGTCCAAATAAAAATGGCATAAGGAAAGTCGCATTATTTTTGTCCAAAGAATATGTGGTTAATCGTATGGCCTTCTATTTTGTGACACCCTGTATAAATCTGGGAGATTTTAATTTTGAATTTCTAAACCGCTTGAGATAATTTAACCAATTTTGGTTTGCGTATTTAGTATGGCAGTAGGTATAAAACAAAAAAATGCCAGCTTTAGAAACTTACCAGTGGCAGAGGTGTAGATAGAAGAAAAATATATCACCCTGTATAATATTATAAATAAAATAGGTTAATATATGCGCCATTGTATTTACGTTACTTTTTGTTTCTTTACACTTTTTTGTATTTCAAACCGATTAACAAAATTTATTTGTTCATTTTTACGATACCCATTACATTACTTAAACTAATAACAAAATAATTAATTAACAGTGGAATTACTTTACTATGGTTTATTAAGTACAAATGTTGGAATTGCCACCTTCAGCCAAATACATGCTTCAAATTGTCTTGAAATTTCATCTTGAATACGTGCAAAATTCCAGGAGAAGCTTTTATCACATCACAACCACTATAATTTGTTGACCTGGTTCTTGAGTGCCTCATCCTATCACGTTATTACCGAATATTTTATTTAAAAATTCACGACAAGTCACATTAAAATGCGGAGGAACCCCGTCCTGCATAAACCACATTCATTGTTTTAACGCATAGGGAACATCAAGTAGTTCACGTAAAACGTTTTCAAGAAAATGTCTGTAGGAGGCACAGGTTAATGTTCTTGATAAAAAGTACCTAAGGCCTAACAAGAAAATTTCCAATAATACCCATCCATCTATTCAAAGAAAACTGATGTTGAAATCGAGATTTCATTATGGCGTTAGGGTTCATCAGACAAAACGTGTTTGTGGAGGTTCGTTTTAGCATCTTTGGAATGCTAATGGTAAAATCAACGTTTTGTTAAATTTTTTGCAATATTCAGTGGCAAAATTGTAAGCAAGCAGGATAGTCTTGAGGCAGTAAGGCTTGAACTCTTTGCATGCGATACGGGTTACGGGTATAACTGCTGAACGGACCAAACTAATTTATGATTCACATTAAGCTTGCCAGCGATCTTCCTAGTACTAGTATTTGGTTCTTCTTCAATTTCCTGTAGAATAGCTTCTTCCAGCTCAGGCGTCTTAACACTCAAACTTCCAGGAATTGAACTTTTCTGAAATGACCCCAAAAGCCGCTGAAAAATATTTCTGAACATTTTTGAATTTGAAGTTTGGATGACTTGAAAACCTATCTATATAAATTCGACTAACCTCAGTACCATTTCCATCTGCAAGGCCATAAATGTAAACCATATTGGCCATTTCAATATTTAAATATGCATAAGCCATTATTAAAACATAATCTTTTTAAAAAATAAGGTTGATTTAACAATACATACTATTAAATAAGATGACTTCTTATTATTATTGTTTTGCACAGCCTCTATAAGATATGTTTAAGTAATTTAACTGTGAAAAAATGCACTTGATTAAATAAACTAATTTTAAAAGTGTACATAAACAAAAAGTGAAGATAATACAATGACGCACGTGATGGTCTATTTTGTGATATTATATATATATATATATATATATATATATATATATATATATAATGATGATATATAATGATGATACCCAGTTTCTCAATCGCGGCGAAGTCACCACTGAAGATGCCGACCCTGAAACGTTAGGAAGCATAAGATGCAACTAATTACAGAGTGGCTACGAGTCGTCTCGGAAGACCACTATTATCCGTGGAACAGTTCTGACCGTACAGTCGTAATACCAACAATAGAAGCTGAATTCAATATATGAGCGGGTCCAGAGATACTGATAGCGGATCTGTCCCCACAAAGCGTAGTCTGAGAACAACCAGGATAGGTCAAAGAATCAAAGCTAATGCTAAGGATGCGCATTTTAATTCTGTTGCTGGCAGCGAGGTCACGGCATAACAATTCGAAAAATCCCTATGTATCAAATGATACCCGCCGTAAAAACCTAAAAACCATTATAATATAGGAATTTTATAAATAAAATTTAATTATTCATAAAAGTGTATATGACTGTATATATGTATTGCAGTTATTTGTAATTTTAGTACTTTTAATTGTACATGTATATTTTATTATTTAATCATTTTGTAGTGTCCAGGAGATGTCACAATAAAAGTGACGAAACGTTGACAAAGAAGAAATTTCGTATTTTCTTTGAACGCTGGCCTTCTTCCCACTATTGACGTCCAAAAATTATAAAAAAATTATCAATTATAATTCGCCACCCATTTATTTTATTCTCTTTGTGTTTTAAATCCTAGTTTATTCTTATCAAAAAATGTATTTTTCTAAGAAAACTGGTGCAAGCCACATTAAAATCGGATCTTTATTATTGGAGTTATTTTGAAACTAGTTTCAAAGTACCTAAAGAGGATTCTTAAAACAGCTGTAGTATATTTTTAAAATTAATGTGATTATTTTGAATATCTTAATGATAAACTAATTGAAGAAAAAAATACAAATCACCCTATAGGTACAACATGCAAAGGCAGCATTAAATTAATCTATGTCCTTTCCAAGTCGCACAATAAGAATTAGTTCGATCAATTACGCATTTCGAAACAGCCGCCTAATCAATATTGTGTTCTACTGTTCCATTAATTATAGTTCAGCCCCCTATTCAAACCTGGCGTAGCGCTTTTTACATTGTTGTAGAACAATGCGGTGCACTCCACCTACACGTCGGTGGTTCAATGAGATTACTATTAGAATTAGATATTCGCAGCAGTTGTAAGGCCTGTCAAAATAAACCAGATATTGAAATGGAGTAAGATGACGATAGCGATAGCTGTTAAATTTCGATAGCGTTTGTTTAATGCAGTGTAGGTAGCGACTGACACGCCCCAGTCAATGTCGCGGCTGTTCACCAAGGCCGATATGTAGAGCATGATGACATTCAAGTTGTTTTTGTGATAGACATTCAGACATACAGAGCGTTTTAAACGTGTGTCGAAAAATTTAGAGAAAAGTTCCCATCATTATTGTGAAGGTGGTTTGTTGAGGACTTATACCAAAATAGTAACTAAAAGTTGGTTCATAAAGCTGCGTACAGATTAGGTGCAACACAACATGCAATGCAACATAGTCAATTTGGATGACCTCTTTTTAGGTGCAACACAAAATGCAATGCAACAAAAATCAATTTGGATTCCACACAACGATGATGTTTATAATTACCACCAGTAAGCGAAAAAACATGCAGACGATAATTATCAAATTTTTCTAAATTTGGAGAACTAAAAGCATACATAAAGTATGAAGTTTTGAAACTGGTTGTAGATAACGAAGATAATCAAATTAATGTATGTAACTCAGTGGCGGCTTGTTAGAGGAGGCAGAAGAGGCTAAGCCTCCTCTGCGGTGTTTGTATCATTGCTAAAAGAAATTCTTTTATTTTCACGGCTGACGTTACACATTTGTTTTTATTGTCAACGTAATTCTCGATATTTGGTTGCGTTAAAAACAATAATTTTTTGTAATTTAGTGCAAAATATAATGCAAACTTTTAGTGTAGTATCTAGTTTTATTACTATCAGTTGCAGTTTCTTAAATATTTGGATGAAAATATAATGAATTATTCATTTGTTCGTAAGACGTAAGTCGTCTGAATTATTGTCGCCTAGTTATATCATATTTTTATATTTATTTTGTTATAAATCTATTTTCACATGCAACTAATTATTAATTGGAATCTCGAGTGAGCATATAAATACGTGATTTTTGAATATGCTTGACATTTCGCGCTCTCCGAATACGTAGGCCATGCCAACACAGCTGCTGGGAGCTAAGCGCGGTAAGTCTCCAGCGCATTGATATTTATGTATCTGACAGTGCACGACCTTGAACGATAGGGATAGCGTCATTACACCCACAAATAAATCTCAGCACAGACAACTAGTTGCCATTATCTATCTCTTTTTAACATGTGAGTTTTTTAATATAGCCATCCTTCTTCTACCATAACGCGATCGCCCGTCGGCACTCTCACCAGTAATCGGAAATAGAGCAATTCGACCAAAACAAAAACATTGACCATTTGTCATATGTCATTTGTCATGTATGATATACGATCTGTAATTGCGCGGGTTTCAGTGATTAACGGGTGTTTTCTGTGTAATATAAAAGTGTTTCTTAAGAATTTGTGTTTGACAACCAATCTTTTACATTTTACTGGAATATATTTCAAACTTTATTTAAAAAATGAGTGCTCAAAATGACAATAACGTCAGCAGCTTCTCTAGTTAATAATAATAATAATAATAATATCTCTACCCCTCATTCTAATCACAGGGATTAGCCCAGAAGTCGGAGACTTGTGCGGGAGAGGGGGCGGCATATTATTATTAAGCAGGCCGCATTTGCGCCCAGGAACGACTTACGTTGGTAGGCCCTAACCACTATTCAGTGCAGGAATGAGGGAAACCTGGAAAACCTCATTAATTAGGAGGATAGTCAAATATCAACCGGTATCAATCTCTCACATTGACCCAAGCTAACATTATTCCACCCTACCAGAGAGGGTGCCAATCCCCTCGACGAATATAGCTTATATACGGTCTACCGGCAGCTGGGCTCGAACCAACTCCGATCTAGTCACCTCGATTCAAGTACTGACGCCTTAAACCACGCGACCACTGACCGACCAAATTGGACATTGTAGATTATTTGCTATTAAAAACGATTGCATACTCTCAGTTACGATAAAAAGCTGAAAATTCAACAAAATAGGGGATTTAACAATAATAATTATAAAAAACACGACTGATTAACAGCATTAACTATTAGAAATAAATTATACTGCTGGCAATGTTTGTTATCTACTGATGATAATTTATCAGTTTGGGGTAGGGTAGGTTTTAATAATTTGCAAAATATAACGCGAGATCTCGAAAGGCATGAAAAATCTAGGAACATATTTGATCACGTATTAAATTTGAAATGCTGGGTAAACGTAATATTGTAAATGCTTTAAATTCTGCTCATAAAATAGAAATACAAAATTATAATGAGAAGGTTCATGAAAATAAAGATATTTTACATAGATCACTCGATGTAATACTATTTTCATCGTCTCAAGAAATTTGTTTTCGCGGTCATGATGAAAAAGCGGGTTATTCTAGGGCTAATAGGGCTACCGGCGAACAACCCACTTAGAAAAATGTAACGCGCCCATGGCACTACCTCAAGGGTGGTGAGCAAATGTGCCAGTGTGAGTATAAAACTGATGTAATTGGTTATTATAAATTTGGGATTATCTTATTTGCCTATTCAACAAGTTTATAAAAAATATATAAAATACATGATTTTTCGTTTATTAAATTGCAAGCGCTTCATACTGGATATGAAATTTTAATAATACATTTTTGTGAAAACGTTAATGCAGGTTTAGAGTGTCCTTATCTGCTTTTATTTTTCCAAATTTAGAAAAATTGAACAGTTTTTTCGTTTACAGGTGGTAATTGTGAACATCATCGTTAGAATAATTATTTCGGTGTGGCAAAATTTCCGGCGGCGCACAGTGGCGCAAAACGCCACTGTGCCACTCAAATTACTGTACAGCCCTTAGAGTTGGGCCGTTTGAGGTGATTTTTTTTTAAATGTTTGTCATAAAATTCCCTATCGATCCCTCTTTCTCAATTTTCGCTTTGGGTCTTAATTTTCGCGGAATTTGACTCCAAAAATGGGTTTTCATGGAAAAAACTAGATTTTTCGCGCAAAAATGACCCTACGGAACACGAGATTGAGATTTCACCGGACTTTTTTATGGGGGAATGCTCGTCTTGGAAAGCCCTACAAGACTGTCCACTTAGATTTCGGGAAGAAATTTTCCGTTGCTCTTAAAATAGTGTAGCTATTCATCATCCAAAAATTTTCACATATTAGAAATCGTTCTACTGAAAACTGGGAAAGTATTGGAAAAAATCTCATCTCACAAAAATTATTTGTACACGTTCGAGGAATCCGCAAAAATTTTTCTAGAATTTTTGGACACATTTTTGGACATTCACCAAAATAACTACATATCGACATATTTTCCGAATTTTCCCGTAATTCTGAAAAAGGTCAGAAAGGTTCCATAAAAAATGATTTTGAAAATATTTTTGGGAATTCAATTTTTTGACAAAAGTGGCCATTTTGGATACAATAGTTCATTGTTAATGAGAAATGATTGATTTGATTATTTTCTTTCCAACACACAGAGATAACATAAAACAACGTCGAAATTTGCTTTTTTATATCGAGCGCTGTACAAAAAAAAATAAATGAAATAAAATATACAAAAACAATATCTGTCCTAGAAAAACATGCACTATTCTACATTAATTTAAATACAAGGTATTTATAAAATATATAACAATGACTCTTCAAAAGACTGAGCTTTTTGAGAATTTGTTTGGATAGCCAAAATATTTAAACATTTTGGGAATGCCAGATGATTTCCCAGTATTTTTGAACATTTGTGGATTTTGGATCAAAATGACCAAAAAGAGAAAGATCCACATAAAATCTTATGGTCTCGAAAGTTTAAAGCAACCAGTAGATGCTGAAGATATTCACTATCATACATTTCCATCCGAACAGTTCCAGGAAAAATCAATCATTTACGGGAAAATTCGGAAAATCTGTATGTGGCCATTTTGGTGAATGTCCAAAAATGTGTCCAAAGATTCTGGAAAAATTTTTGCAGATTCCTCGAATGTGTACAAATAATTTTTGTGAGATGAGATTTTTTTCCAATACTTTCCCAGTTTTCAGTAGAACGATTTCTGATTTGTGAAAATTTTTGGATGATTGTGGCCATTTTAAGGGCAACGGAAAATGTCTTCCCGAAGAAGTCTAAGACAGTCTTGTAGGGCTTTCCAAGACGAGCATTCCCCCATAAAAGAGTCCGGCAAAATCTCAATCTCGTGTTCCGTAGGGTCATTTTTGTGCGAAAAAAATCCCATTTTTGGAGCCAAATTCCGCGAAAATAAAGACCCAAAGCGAAAATTGAGAAATAGGGATCGATAGGGAATTTTATGACGAACAGTTTAAAAAAAAATCACCTCAAACGGCCCAACCCTAAGGGGTGTACAGTAATTTGAGTGGCACAGTGGCGTTTTGCGCCACTATGCGGCGGTATTATACATGTGAATTCATTTTTCCGACGACGTCTTATTACGATTACAAATGTCCGTCGGTAAAATTGATCTATTGAATATGTTTGGCAGAATTTTTCACTCGAAAATGAATTTTCCGCCGATCGGCAGCATAATTTAATATGTTTAGTTTGTGACAGTTCTCTGTACCTTAATGAACACGTAAATTACAGAGTAATTATAAATATACGTCAACTTACTTCATTTTCCTTTTGCTGCTGATTTAAACTACTTTTACTTGGTAGTATTTTCGATTTGGGTATATGTACCGTTCTCTTTTCTTTTCACTGCAAATATAGTTTTCGTTTATCTTTTACAGAATAATATATATTCTTTATTGAAGTAATTATGCTATGTTTTTACGAACTCTTCGTTGGATTCAATAACTTCTCTAAGTTTAAAACCTTTTATTTCATTCATTATTTACAGGTGGGCCGCAAACAGGTGTCAATGTGATTTTAGAATATGTTTACGGCAGAATTTTGAAACACGAAAATATGCCGACGATCGGTCGTAATTTTTTTTTTCAAAACAAAAATTCCACTGAGCGTATTCAGTATATTAGTTTTGCCGTCGGACCATATTATTGTATTCATAATAAGTTTGCCGACCGACAGAAATGCATAATACCGTCGGTGGAAATTTAACCACACCGTAATAATTTTCATTGCTTGCCATCATAATTGCGCAGATATGATTTGATATTTTGAAAACACACAAGTAATACTAATTCTCAGCAAAAATATGACGCATTCACTTAATTTTTACAAAAATCCTTATTTACACAGAAAGCAAGATATAGCTATAGGAATGTGTAATATGGATTAACAGGGTGTTTTATTAAAAAAAAATGATTTGATGATTTGAAGTTTACAAAATTTGATTTTCCAACATCTTGCATACAATTAAACCATCTGTACAACATTGCTATAGTCTGTTTGGAAATGAAAGAGAGTAATAAAACCCCGAGATAAGAACCGGCCATGGGCGTGGTATTATTTCGTTTCAGCTAATTAACGGGTAAAACTAATATTGTGACAGATTAATCCAGTCTTAGAGCTGAATATACGAAGACGTGCTAGTGCAGTAGAGTAACTTGTGTTTAGTGACTATTGTGCCAGTGGATATAATATTGTTTGGGTAAAATGTAGAGCTTCTCAGATTACGTATCTGCTAAACGCGTGAAAAGATGTGCGCTGTCTCAGAATGAGAAGATTATTACATTAAGTGTATTTAATGCATTATAGAAAGCTTAAATATTAAACTATTTCTTTACACAAATTATATATATTTTATAAAAATTATTATTCCATTTCATTCGATATACCTAGCTATAATTTCAGACAAAAGTGATGAAAAATGATTATTTTCCGAAATATTGTAAACATGTCGAAAATGATAGTAGTTTTAGGTATAGGAAAGTCGTATCCTATGAAAGTCTCGTTGAAGTGACGCGGAGAATCCAAAAAGTGAAAAAAAAT
Source organism: Monochamus alternatus (assembly GCA_037114965.1). Lineage (NCBI taxonomy): Eukaryota > Metazoa > Arthropoda > Insecta > Coleoptera > Cerambycidae > Monochamus > Monochamus alternatus. The sequence goes on from CM073426.1 coordinate 116,633,268, forward strand.
ATCATTTGATTTAAAATAACTAAATTGGTGATACTTCCGATTCTGGAAGGGACAGCTTCTTAAAAATATTTTCATTGAAAAGGTCATACTTGATTGTAACACAGGGACTAAAATTTTCAGAAAAAAAATCACCACAATCATAAAAACTTCTAACGGTCCATCGCTGTGAATCAGCCAACATCATTTACTTTGTCTAGTTCATCGGAATTCTTTTCCTTTGCCTTTTCCCTCCTGAAGAAAATAAATTATGGATTTTATTTTTACAAGAATATGCAGGTTTTCTCATCTCATTGCCAATTTCGCATGCATCTCGCTTTAATTTTTTTTTAAATAGCATCAGAGGGGTTCCACAATAATGTGTCATTTTTGTAAATTTCTAATAAGAACAAATTCCTCTTCAGTCCAGACCACATTCACGAGCAGCATCCAAAAAACAAACTGAAATTCCCTTTGTGTTCGCTACAAGTACCGACAATTTTCGGGTAGCTTCTAACACACTGCGAATGCGCGCTGTATGCTTGTGATCCACCAACAAACACATCCAAATTGATCAGCCATGTTGCATTGAATGTTGTGTTGCATGTTACGTTGCACCTAATCCGTACGCGGTTTAAAAATACCGACAATTTTCGGGTAGCTTCGAACATGCTGCGACCAATTATGTTGCGTTGCATGTTTTGTTGCACCTAATTTGTACGCGGCTTAAGAAACGAAACAGCACATTGAAACAGTGAACAGTCTGATATAGGTAAACTTGGATTACGTTCGAATTGATTTAATTTTTAAATCGAATAATCGATTTATAGAAAAAATCGAATATTCGATTTATAGAAAAAATCGAGTCAGAATACTAAATCGAAATATGAAATCGGATCGAGATATCGGATCGAATCGAAATATCGAATCGAAGCGTGATATCAGATCGAATCGATAGTAGACCTGGATATCGATTAAAATCCATTATCGAAAAATCAAATGGGAATATCAAATCCGATCGAATCTGAACATTTATATGTATATTTAGATTGCTCGATTTTATTTTACTGGTATAATTTTTCTTTGTAATATTTCGGTTTATTAAATATTAAATCATTTTCAGAGACTACAAGGTACATTTTCATACCATAAAAAATGACACACGGTTGTATTCTCAAAAAAATAGATATATACAGGGTGATTCATTCATAATGTCATTAATTTTAAGGAATGATAATAAAATATGAGTATAATACGAATACGTGATTTAAAAACAAAATTAATTGCATATTTCGCCGAAAGAAAATATTTTCAAACCATTATTTAAACCCTCTCTTCAGACTTTCACTTACCGTTGGAGGCAGTTCAACTCGGTGTCGGCCTGACGCGAAGTTGCTAAATTTAAATATTTTCCTATGGTACCTACTTATTAATATGTAATTAATATTATAAATCATTTTTTAAAAGTATGCATTAACGTGTTAAGTTTCGACATAAAAATATTTAATATTGAAATTACAAAAATAGATCAAAATTAACTATTCAGATTACATAAATAGTGAAATAAAATCCAATACTCAGTAGGTAAAATTATTAAGAAAGGTTGAATCGCTTTGTGCATTTAAACATAGACAGTATTCAAAAAAAGTTGCGTAAAGTAGTAAAATAATAAGGTTGTCTCTGCTTAACAGAGTCGTGGAAAAAATTATAAAAGGCATTTTAATAGACATGCGTCTGTGTTATTCGGTACCTACTGATCATGAATAATGGATTTGATTCTGATTCATATTCATAATCAAATGCGATTTGCATTATTTGGGAATATCAACGTACAAGCTCAACTTGATTCTTTTTAATGTTTTATCAAAAATTATTTACTTCTAAAAATTTGTAAAGGTCTAAGACCAACAAGTTTGTTATTAGAAATAAAATCACTTCAGTACTAAACATGCTGTTATTATATGTATGTGGTCCTGCGTAGCAATGCTTTTAGACTTCTTATAGCTTCAATACTCGAATGAAAATTTGTAGGTACCAGAAGCGTCGTGTTACCGATTGTTATGGGGTGATTTGTTTATCTCTTGAAGGTCTAGTAAACCAATTTTTTTCGGCCTTTATTAGGCCTTCCGTTAAAATTCGTTAGACATTGAAGATCGAAAGTTGCTGTTACACCACTGCTAACTCTCACCAATTAGACGTTTCGACTCAGTTCGATTTAAATTGATCATCCATTCAATATTTCGATTTGATTTTGTCCATGGATTTCTCTTGTTATAACCATGTTAAAATTTCGAGAAAAGTTCACGTGGGTTAAATGAACTGCCGTTCTCTCGAACTCATTTTAAAAATTAAAGAATGAGTTCGTCGGAATTTCTGGAGAAGAATTAATTTTTGTATTGAAGTACCAGGACAGCATTTCGAACATTTTTTGTGAAGGTATTACCTGAAATTAAATTATTACAATAACAAAAATAATGTAACTAACTTCAATAGATACTAGGTATTAAATACATTTTTGTGAATGTGAAATGGTTTTTCTCGGAAACGATTTATTTTAATGTGATATAAAAAGGGAACCTTTTTAAAATATTTCTTGACAATTTTTAATTACGTTTCGTCCAAATTTATAAAAAACAAGAAAATTCAGGACCAAGGACAGTTTAGGCCCTTAGAGTCTTAGGCCCTTGATTGGAGGATATGGATATAAAGAAGTACTAGGATACATGTACAGAAATATTAAAAAAATCGGAAGAAAAATGTTTTGTGGCATTAACTTTTCGTGTAGAATCACCCCAAGAAATATTAACGGATGATCTCCGGATACCCTATATAGTATACTATCTGTGATTGCATTAAAAAAAACTTGATTTTTCTCAAGAACTATGCATTTCAGGTAAATGTAAAGAGAATGGGATTGTTACAGAAAGCAACATTTTAAAATTCCTTGTATTTTTATCAAAAAAATGTATATAAAAAATAGGTGTTTAGGTCTTGTTTTAATAAAAATAGGTTTATATTCAGTATAGCATCCTAAAAACTGCTTTATACCAACTCAAAGTGTTATCGTATTTTTTTAAGAAACCGGTTTTTTTTGGAAATACGAAGTTTATTAAGCTGTTTATTTTAGTCGCTGATTTTTACCCAAGAAATCTACCCTTGAAATGCAATATATTCTTTATTAGGTACCCTATACAGGGTGTCTGGAATGTAAGTGCCGATATGACAAGAAGTAATAAAAAAGCTCTCATAAAAAATAACTATAACGAAGTGTTCCTACAAATAAAAATACAACCACAATAAAATGCAAAATTATACAAGTAATGTAGATACAATAATTATGGTTAAGCAAAAGCTCCAACGTAATTTGTTTTTTTAATCAGTGTTCATGAAGTAAACAATAGAAGGTTTCTAAAAATATTCAAACTGTAACGTATTGTAACGTGCGACAATATTGCAATTTAATGACAGCTAAATTACTTACAAAATAATGTACGAGAAAAAAGCATTAAAAGATATCTGATTGAAAACCTGAGCTCAAATGTTATTTGGTAAGATAATTCCATGAAGTGCCAGAAATGAACTAAAATGGTATCAGAAAAACAAAGGGATATTGAATATTACTGTTTCTTTTTCGCAGTTCGCACATATATATTTCCAAATCGAGACATGCGCATAATTTTCTTATATACAGTTAGTAAATAACTGTTAGACATTTAAATTGACGCTACGTATAATAAAGAAAATAACAAAAAAGGCAACGTTGCTATGATATCGTAATTTATCCCCTTTTTTATCCAGTTTGTAGGTATTGTTCTTCCTTCCAATTTAACCGATAGCAATCCGGAATAATAAATAGTACCACTTTTTAAAATAATGAACTAAGGTCCGCTTTATGATATACACTTAATGTAAGAACCCCTTAGACAGAAATCCTGTTATATGAAAATTGTAGGGCGCGTCTTGTAGGAACAGTAGGAAGACTCCTGCTGCCCTAATACCATACAGCGCCACCTTTATTTGTTGAGCTGTATCTGAAAAGGACAGTTTTCGCGCTGCTGAATAGATTCATGCATTTATTTTCTAATAGGGGTCAGACCAATGTCCTTCTGAGAAAAAGAAACTAAAAACAGCGTTGCGTGGTTGAACAAACTATGGTAAATAACGAAAGTAACGGAAACTAGAAAATTTTTCATTGGACAGAAAATTTCCAACGCTTGTATATTAACCACATCCTACTTTCCCACATATTTCCATATAGCGTGATAAAATCTAATATTTCACGTGTTCACTTACTTATCATGAATAACAAACCTTTGGGGAACAGAGGAAGTTAATAGTGAAAATTAAATGAATAATTTAAATAACATTTTAATTTTCATAATAACTTTGATATCATATTTAAGTTTTCTTAATTGATGTAGTTTATTTTTTCTTTACATTTATTATTATTGCTGTTTATGGGATACTTGTTAAGTCATTAATTACTTTTATACTTTTGCAAGTCACCGCACTTGTTTTCTTCAAAGGCTACTTCTTTATATACAGTATGCGCCAAAAGTATGGAATAAATTCAATAAAAACGAAACAATTATTTTTTGGAAAAAATCCTCGAACAGGTCGATTTTTAATTTAAAAAATACATATTTTAGCGTAAAATGCGATTTTCAAATGTAATTTGTTTTCAAGTAATGACGTCATCGATTTTTTTTGAAATGGCAACACCATGTTTTTTTCCTTGATTCTGAAAGATCGTTTAATTCTCTATCAGACAGTACTAAAATTTTGCCCTGTTACGTAGGAAAGTTTTCGAGTAAATGACGATTGAATGTTAGAAAACGTAAATCAATTAAAATAAAGCAAAAACGTTATCAAGTTAAGTTTTTCGCGCCCTGTACGAGATTTTTTGGACAACTGTTCTCTTGGGAGGTGGATCGGCAGACGCGGACCGATAGAATGGCCTGTAAGATCGCCAGATCTTACACCTCTTAACTATTTTTTATGGGGATACTTGAAGTCAAAAGTGTACATTAATAAACCACGTAATTTAGAAGAACTTCAAAATCGCATTCGGGACGAAATACGCAGAGTTACCCCAGAAATCATTCATAATGTGCAAGAAGAATTTCTTCACCGACTTGCGCATTGTCAAGAAGTTGGTGGATGGCAATTCGAACATTTAATTTAAGTATAAAATTTAATCAATTGTATTTTATTTTACATACCTCAGAATTGTTACTTTTTTATGGATAAAATTTACGTTTTCTAATATTCAATCGTCATTTACTCGAAAACTTTCCTATGTAAGAGGGCAAAATTTAAGTACTGTCTGATAGAGAATTAAACGATCTTCAGAATCAAGGAAAAAGATATGGTGTTGCCATTTAAAAAAAAATCGATGACGTCATTACTCAAAAACAAATGACATTTGGAAATCGCATTTTACGCTGAAATATGTATTTTTTAAATAAAATAATTGTTTCATTTTTATTGAATTTATTCCATACTTTTGGCGCATACTGTATAACTGAGGTTAAAATAAAACAAAATTAAAACACTATTTACTGTTTTTGCAACGACCATTTAATCTAAATTGACGATTTATGTGGTAAACGAAATATTCCAGTTATAAAATAAGTGGTCTTTTGAACTGCTATAAACACAAGAAAAAGTTATTTGGAAAAAAGCTTGAATTCAAGTTCACCTTTACTTATATTCAAGATCAAAGGCGTACGTTAAAAAATATGTGCAGAAGTGAAAGGGGTCTACCCTCCTCATTATAAGGTTCTAAATTACAATTTTTTTCAATATTTTGTTTTTTAAATCAGGATAAAGTAAAAAATATTTGTGCCCATTTGCAAATTTGTATCTTAACAATTAAGGATATTAAGTAAAACTTCAATTTTTTTCAAAATTTTTGATATTCTGTATCTCGGAAACTAAGCATTTCCCGACCTATATTTATATGAACAAATTTTCCTATTTTAAAAAGTCCTAGCACCTATAAAAGTTTGGTCCCTATTATTCGAGACACCTTGTATATTGATAAAATAATTAAATTTTGTTTGTAATAAATAACACATAGATAGCTAACTAAAAAGTTATTCAATATTGTGTTATTTAGCTAACAAATAATGATTGAACATCAAAGAATTGTGATATTATTTCAACACAATCAGGTGCCAACTCGTTTTTTTCAACAAGTTGTGTTGGTTTTTATATATATTTAGGTATTAATAATATTGTGTGAAACTAACTACTTTCTAAAACAGTAAAAAAAGTTGTATTGGTTTTAAACAAAAATTTTACTAAAAATATTTTGGAGTGTACGACAGGCTTACAATGCGTACATAAAAATTGTATTACATGCAAAAACCATATTATTGTATGCAAATAGAATCTATCTGTTAGGAAAATATCAATTTCCTGCTTTTATAAAAAGCACAGGAGATATTTGAAGCTGCTGGGGGCACTTTGATTTTCTTTATAAAGGATTCTCCATTTTATCGTAAACTGTCCTATAAAAAGTTTGATATTATCATAAGGAAGTCAAGTTATTATATAGAATCTGTATCAAGTTTACTGCAAAGTAAAATTCAAAGAAGGTAAGATTTTATGGCAATAATATCGGTAAAATACATTTGTTTGAATTTCAAACATACAAAAATATCCGATAATAGGTGTTAGGGTATCATTGAAATAACATATATTTAATTCTATCTTGTAGCAATTAGGGTTAGAATTCTTTCACTTTATGGTATCAGAAAATATTTTATAATAATAATTTTATGAAACTGTGATTAAAGTAATACTTATCATCACATAAATAAGTTTTTCTAAATCACAAATATCTATACTTTATTTCATCGATATAAGAGGCACTGGCACTACCTATATGAGTCACTATTAATCTTCGCCCTTTACCTGAAGGTGCCTTGAACCCTGTTGAAAGTCCATCCAAAAATGTTTGTCGAAAACTTTTTACATTTTTGTCTTGCCATACTTTTGTTAAGTAGGATCTTTGCCAACAAATAATTTAATCTTTATCGATAAGAACTGACTTCCTGTTCTGCTTTTGCCAACAAAAATTGAACTCTCGTAAGACGGCCCATAATTTGCTTTTACTGATATTTGACAAATTGTTGTCCTCTGAAAGTTCACTTAAAATTTTGTTTAGCGTTAGTATTTCTTTTTTTAAATAAAATTACGATAATTACCTGAAACGAAATATTACCACGCCCATGGTCGGTTTTTATCTCGGGGTTTTATTACTCTCTTTCATTTCCAAACAGACTTATAAAATACGAGTACGTCTTTTTGGTGGGTACTTAGATGTCGATAAAATATTAGAATAAAAAATGAATATAGTCACTATTGACTGATTGTTTAGAAAAAATATTATAAAAGTATTATTAAATATAATTTTTTTATCATTCCCGCTTTTTTGTGTCTACGTAATCAAATTTCGTAACAGTTTTTAACCGAACTGTATTAAACAGCCAACACCAAAGAATGATATACCATCCCGTATTCACCGCTTGATTATTATAAATCCATTTAATGTCAGAAATACCTCCGTCGCGACGCCTAATTACGTGTCAGTCAGTTGCACTATCGAAAGTGTTGGGGGCACCGCGGGACACCTGAACTGTGTCCAAAATGAACGCCAAAAATTAAGCGCCGTTAATGGGACTTTGGGAAATTTATCACTGCAGCGTTTTATTGGCCTCAACTGAAAAATGCTATTGTGTGTTTATAGTGGACATTGGTGAAATATTTATAATGAAATGGTGTCATAAATTTCCAAGAATTAAAAATAACCCTAAATTTTTACTTCTTTTAAATATCAATACTTTTGCAAAAAAGAAATTTAACAGTAAACCGTTATTGAAGAACAAAATATATGTATACGATATTGTTCCCTAGGCAAAAACGTTATTGAAAGGTGCTTGGGAGTATGGAAAAATTTTCGAAATTAGCATTTGTTTAACGTCTAAACCAGTCAAAAGTTGACGCAGTTGTAATAACTACGGCGGTTTTACATAATATACATATACAAAGTTAACTATGACTTAGTACAAATATTTTAAGAGGGGATAGGGACAAATAAAGAGTTAACGGAATCATCTATCAAAAAGTTTCCAAACTTATTTATAAACCGAAACATTCTTTGTTTTTTTCAAAACAATATTAAATCTTTGTTTATTGACGTCACTGGCCTTCTGTCAGCCGCTAGGTTAGGTATATTCTGTCAAAGTCAAAGGTGTCAAAGGTAATGATAGAAAGATTTGAAAAAAATATATATATTTACAAAATGTAGATTATGATTTAATTATTCAATCTGAACCACGATATGGTAGCACAGGGAGGCAACACCTCTTTTACTGATATTTATTTCCAAGATTAATATTTGGAGAGAATTTTAAAATGTATGACTTCTTACACAAACACAAATACATAAAACACCGTCACAGGTTTACCGCCAAGGCATTACAACAGTTGTTCAATGTTCTTCAGAAGGTATTAGTAGTATTACGCTGCCTCACGATAATATGCACTTGTCACCCTCGAATAAATCAACACTTTATACGTTATCCATCATTTAGGCATTTGAATACGACATGTTTGTAAATACACAAAAAATATGTGAAGAATTAAATTTCCTAAAAGTAGGTACAGAAAAATAGTTTCAAACTAAATCATTTTTGACACTAGTGCACGTCACGCCGACAAATTGTTGCTTAGGAATTAAATTCTGTTGATACTAATAATAGCAACAATATTAACAGTAATCGACGATGTTTGCATAAAATAATTAGTACTATTTTAAAAATTAAAAATTTTTAATTGTCTTTTAGACCTCTCTAAGCACACGGTTAAAATTTTTGTACTTCAGATTAATGATTTTAATAAATTAAGTATGCAGGGTGTCCCAATTTCGTTGTAATTGCAGAGTATCCCGGAAACTACACTTACACTAGATATATAAGATCAGAAGCAATTTTCCATAATCCATTCCGATATCTCAGCCATTCTTTGATATACGAAGAATTCCTTAAAAGTAGTCTGAGTACGGCATCTTATGTTTCTCGAAAAAGTAGATTAGTGTTGCGAAATCCGCTTTCTTCTATCTCTTGTAGTTTCCGAGATACCCTACATGAACACTGATTGATCCAAAATCCAACCACGAGTAATCTGCCTAGGTGCAGACTCTAATCCACATTTCACTCAGTATAGACTCCCTGTCTAGAACTAGAACTAAAAATAAGACTAGGAGTAGAACTGGAAGTACAACTACTGCTATAATCAGTGTTAGAACTAGAACTAGAACTACACATATAGCTAAAGCTAGGATTAAATCTAGGCCTTGAACTAAAACTAGAACTAGAATAACACTAGAACTAGAATTCTGTTAAGAATAAAGAATTTAGGCTAAACTATAAGACAGTTTAGTAAATTGACGTATTCTAATATACAAGATGATTCAATCCTAAAGTCATTAATTTTAAGGAAAGATAAGGTATGCTATTAAAAAAATATATGCATATTTATTTTACGACCTCGATTTATTCACATCTCCCAAATCAACGTGGTGTCGGCCTGCTTCAAACGTACCATGAGCGCCTTGATAATGGTATTCTTTTTATTTTGTTTCTATTTGCGCTAGAATTTATAATTTTTGTAAAAGATTCAAACAGTTAATGGAAATGTTGAAAAAAATGAAGAGTCTGAAGTATTTCAGAACGGTTGTGGACTGATAGGCATCTACAAGACCAGAACTATATCTTTCCACTCGCAGTCAGATGGAATGGTGGAAAGGTTCAATTACACCATTGAAAACTTTCTGAGAACAGCCGTCAACGAGAAAAAGACCGGCTGGGATATCTGCCTTCCTCTATTTTTATTGGCTTACTGAGCAGCAATTCATGAGACCACGGGTATCAACACATTATGAACCGACTGCAACACGAGGAACAGGGGATTGTCTCAGCCATCTGAAAGATCAAATAAAGATGGTACATGAAGAAGTACGAGAGAAGCTAGAAGTTGAAAAAGGCAGAATGAAGATTAGATACGATTTTCATGCCAACAATAGCGGATTTTAAGAGAATGATTAAATATGGTTGTATAACCCAAAAAGAAGTAAGAGTAAATCTCCGAAGCTGCAGAAATCGTGGGAAGGCCCTTATATCGTCGTGTCAAGATTGAATTACGTGATGTATAGGATCCAGATGAATCCTCAAGTCAAGATGAAGAGAAGTCCACATCGATTGATTGACACCTTAACAAGAAGGCCATGCGGATAATGGAGTAACCTGATCGGAACGATCCGTTCCAAGAGGAAAGGGGGAGAGGAGCGGTGCCATGCTTTGGAAGCTCACCTACCTTTTTAGATTAATAATTATGTTCCTGTTTGGGTTAGAAATTATAATTGTTGTAATACCTTTATTTTGACGTTCTCTAGAACATACCAGACCATATTCGATTTGGTTTTCAATACGTTCTCGAATCAGCGAATACAAAATTTTTAAATGCATTGTTACGTTGAAAGAAGTGTATTTTCACATCATTTATAACTCATTTTCAGACTGTTACTGATTGTTGGCAACCTCGATTCATTCAACGCTGCTGCGCTTCAAAGCTCAAATGCTATGGCTTCCTCATGGAAGCGCCGTGTAGTCGAGTCTGTTTCTATTAGACCTTCCAAATATATGGTAAAAATTAATTATTGAATCACCCTATATACAAGTAAATACTAACTAAACTTTAATGAACCCATATATCAATACAAATTTGTATTTAATTAGATTTTATTTATGCCTAACTACTTACCTCTTAATTATCAAGGTCACAACAAGTTTAGGTTTAAACTTAGGAGATATTAACACATATTTTTTGTATTTTAATACCAACTGTTTCGTTATTAATTAAGAAAATGATCAAATTAGTCAATCACGAAAAATAAAATATTTGAAATTAGGGCCAGTTTTGATTCGAAATGAAATGAATGCAATTTTGTATCAGAGAACAAATACTGCATTAATTAGCGAAGTATTATGAAGGATACAAATATATTATTCATCAGCAGCATTAAAACCGCGTTTGTGCCAGCCCAGAGCCATACAACAATAATTATGCTCATGAACTATAGCGGCGGTGTTCATATTTAGGTGGACGCTGGCGTCGTTAATCTTAATTGTTTTCGCGTTTAATCGGGATTAATTCGCAATGCGGTGGTCCTATCGTGTTTCGCAGGGCCTGCCAATTTGTTATCAAAGTTTATAGTTCAAGTCGGCCTTTTGTTGCTGTAATAACGCCATCGCGGCTAATGCTATTTTGTCTACCACCTGAAAGCCAACTGTGATTGGTTTATACAAATGAGTAAGGCCCAAAATCAACAGTGGCTGCACCACTGGGATTTGGGCTATTGATTTGTGCAAATATAATTATTTAAGTGAACAAAATATTATGCGAACAAATTTCTCTGGAAATATTGGACCTTTCACGATGACCTTAAGCTAAAGATATCAAGGGAACTAAATATGATACACGAGGTGTGATCAAAGAGTAACGGGAATGTAATATCTCAAGTCGTATTAGTTCAATTCGTCCGATATTTTCGTTGTTGTTTTGGTAAATAGTTAGGAATTACTTAAATAATGTATTCCCAGACCGATGGATGGGCCGAGGTGGTACTTTCCCGTAGCCACCTCTATCCCTTGATATTAGTATTTTGGATTTTTTTCTTTGGGGGCACCTAAAAGAACTGGTCTATTCCACCCCTGTTGACACCAGAGAAGAACTTCTACATCAAACTGTCATGCATTGTGTTGAAAACATTCTTTAATATTAATCACTATTTTATTTTTTTGCTTAAAAATACTAACTTTATTATTAATAAATTATTAAGTATTACGTATTATCCCAAAAATGGTAAAAGCGAGGGGTAAACCACTGCTTGAAATTTGTACAATGAAATACCATTTTTTTAAAATATTACCCGTAAATACATTATTTTCCCAAAAAAATACCTCATCAAATACCTCAAAAATACCCAAAAACTACGAATTACTCTCAAGTTGTAAAGAATACCTATGACTATTATCCAATAATGCCCTTAAGTACCTAAAAATTCCGTTAAGTACCCAGCAATACCGAATATTACCCAAAAATACCCTTAAATACCCAGATATGTAAGAAACGAAAAATACATTAAATGACCCACGATTTTACTTAATATTCGTTTAATTTTCCAAATCATTCATTTCCTTAGAAATTATTCCAGTTACAGATCTACGTAAATAACATAGATTTTTTTAAGGGCTCCTTTGACTCGATCTGAATACATCTGGAAAGAACATTTTGGATTACATAAAATGTATCATAAACTCAATGGCGCACCCAAGAAGGGTGCCAATACCTACACCATGCCCCCTTCAAGCTAACTAAAAACAAACTTCTTCCTCGTCTATGAAATCATAATATTCGGTCTATACAGGGTGTCCCTAAAATTCTTGTCCGGATCCCAAATACTTATCGAGTACCATCGGTGTCCCAGTACAACCAGTCTTTCATTAGCAAGTGTAAATGCATGGGTATCGAGGGAGAATTCAATTTTAGCCCAAGCTTGCTTTCCGTGATGTATGATTTGAATTAGATAATTGGCAGTTGTTTACATAAAAAATCTTTTTTGTTAAATAGAATGTGAATGTGATAGAGAAACCTAATCTAGCAATATTTTAATTTTTATTATAGACTCATTCACTTTTTATTAAATATTTTTCAATAGAATATGTCAGAGAAGTTTGACCAAACTTATCGTTAACACGTCTTATCGAATAATATGTAATATATTTATTTAAAGATAAGAAATTATACCATACTAAAATTTGTTAACAGAAGAGGGGAATGTGCTAGTATGCGAGTGGATATATTTTGTGTAATTGCCTTATAAAACATTCATATGATACTTTATATGGTACTGTACTGTACAATCTATTGCAATAATAATGGCACTGTTTTTGTTGAATTTGGCTAGTTATTTCGAACTGCTGACATATTCGTAATGAAATCTTTCAATTTTAAACATTAGTTCTTAGTTGTTCCACTCACCCACAGACATCTATTGAAATTTATACACAGAACATCCAGTAGTCAAAAAACTGATTTGAGGAAGTGTCATTATTTTTGCAATAGAATGTATCTAATTTGAATCACCCTATATTATTTTCTAAACTAAAGGCTTACGAAGATAATAAAAGGCCACATAGTCGTTTAACAATGCCTCCGAAAAATGTTACAGAAAATATTTTTGTATCTATTCTAATACCCATTAAATATCTAGTAAATACCCATTATTACCTTGATAGTACCCAAAAATACACAAAGTACTTAAAAATACTTTTAAAAAGTACCTTTAATTACCTACAGCTTGTACAGCAAAATACCTCAGGGGTTTCCACCTCGGATAAAAGATATCGAATAAAACAACCTATAGCTTTTTTGAAGCAAATTGATAGGGCAATCGAAATGTCTCGAAATGCCATGCAAAATGTCAAATTTGGCAACACCGTCGAAATTGTATAAATTCTTAAACTCAATTTTGACCGTATCTGTATAATGAAGCAGGTCAAATTTAAATAGTGAAAGTTGTATTACTATGAGAGCCCTATTTATTCGTAAGGAAAACAAACAATTTTTTGACTTCCTCTGTATACTCTCATTTTTTACCATTAATTTCTGGACAGTCGCAATTTTGAATTGAAAACGTGTAGTATATCATATACCTAAAAACAGACGTTTCAAAGATATTTGGCATTTAAAAACAAACTAGAAAGACAGGCAAGTCGGCACACGCCAACTTGAATTTCTTTAACTAAAAAATATTGACACACGGCAACTAATACCTACCGATACATGACTTTTTATTTCAATTATTGATTATTTGCCTTCATGATATGATTTACAATAAATTGAAAATATTTAAATGTTGTTAACTTTAACATTCCGCCTCTTGGATGCGCCTATGTTCAGAGGCCATTCAATTGCCTGTGATTTTTTTTTACAATAGGTACTCGTATCTAAGTACATCTCGTAAATGATCCTATTTTGACAACACAGATCTTGAAAACGGTAAGAGATATAAAGTTGGTTTAAATAGTAAAAGTCATATGGGTAATAACAAACGTTTTCTTTTTTTGTAATTTTCTTCGTGAATGATGATGAATAACTTCCCGCGGTACGAATAATCTTTGAGCTTATAAATTTGGAGAGTAATAATTATGTCATTTGCAATAGAATGCCGAGTAGAGCATATTGCATATCCTTTTGCTTAAATAGAGAAATAAAGAACGATTTCTTTATTTTATTAAAATATTTTTTAGCTGTACGAAAATAGTAGAAGGGTAATCTGAAACTTTTTACCGAGTAATTTTCAACGATCGGCGTATCCAGAGAGGAATTATTTAGTTAAATTTATTTATAATCGAGATAAAGTGGATAATTTATTTCTGTGGCGTTTACGTCAAGAGTTCACCTCTAGTTGATTTCCTTGACGCAGAAATTCTCTCTTTTTTTTGTTTTAATGTATTTCATCGGGTGCGGTAAAACATGAAACGAAATAAAAGTATATATGCAGACAATGGAACAAAATATTCATTAAAATATAATGAAATCGGCAATTTTTCATCCTGTCGTTGCACTGCAAATATTCGAGTCTGCGTTGCAGCTGAAATTAAAGTAATCAGTCAGTCCACGTCAAATTACTGCCAACAGTTAAGTAATTGAGTTCTACAAGATTTTATATACGAAACGCTTTGGTTTATTGAGGAAAAACGGTAATAATAATTCTTATTCCTTACTACCACGAAAAAACAAGTGTTTTAATTACAAGCCATTCAAAGGAGACCGATATATACAGGGTGTTCGTATATTCAATATGTAATGTAATCCCGCTATTTCGTTTATTTCTGGTAATTTTTTCTTTAAGGTAAACAAATAAAACGATTTCCATCTTGTTGAGAAAAAATTTGGGTATTTGAAATGGACTTTTATAACTTTTTTAGTAGGAATAAACTATTTAGAATCGAATTTTTCTGACTTTATTTGACAATTATGTTTATGTAACATATATCGCGTTTGTAAGTTTTACCTATGTTCATAAGTTTTTCATAACTTATATAAAAAACTATAGCGTTTCTACTGGTAATTTTTGATAACTTGAAGCCTTTTTGAGAAGATTAATTTCAAACTCGGCACCAGAAAATTTGTGCATTAAAAACTTCACTATGCGGAGAGCTACACATGATTGAATGAAAATTTATCTATAGTTATATCGAGGCAAATGTGGTCAAAAGCATAAAAAGGTTTACTTTACATAACATTGTTATGTATGTTTGTGATTACCGTTTTCATGTAAGTTTTATTGGAAATACATAAGTAGGTAGGTTTAACTTCATCGAAAAAATTAAAATGTATATAATCAATTAAATTTTTCTATTAAGCTACCAGAATACAGTGCTTTCGAAAAGTAACGAATAAATTCATTATTTTTGAAATTGAGAAGTTTACGAAAAAATCCCCTGGCACGACGATTTCGTTTTTAAAAAAGGCACTTTGACATACGACCCTCATTTGTGACGTCATCGTTGTTCGAGATATGACGTCATCGACAATTTTTTTAAATTGCAACCCCCAATTTTGACCATGCCATTTGAAAGAGCGTATCATTCTACATACGCATCGTCAAAAATCATGGTTGCCTGACAGTAGCCTTAGCGACCGAGAATGTTTTTTATTGCTGTCAGATAAAAACTTTAAATCTACTTTATTAAATATTTTTTTTGTTTTTTTGAGTTATTTATTTAGTTCTTATATTTTGTTTGGCAAAAACAGTGCGTTTGAAGTGTTTATTGTGTAGTAACTTAACGAGAACGAATTGTAATTCTTTTCATGATCGGATTTGGAGACAGGATGCGCACCCAAAAAGAAGTAGTTGAATTTTCCAATAAAACTCATCCTGATCGACATCCCATTAGCCAAAGCATGGTAAGCAATTTTGAGTCTAAATACCGTAACTTTGGACGTGTTCGTGATCTTTCTAAAGTTGGTCGACCGTTAAAATCAGTAGATGATGAGCTTAATGTTTTGTTGGCAATACAAGAAAATCATCACTCAAAACTTAACCAATTATTGGCTTCTTATTTCAATATGGCAGCGTCCACAGTTCACAAAATTATGAAAAAAGCAAAGTATTATCCTTATAAGGTATGCCTTGTTCATGAGCTCTCTGAAGACGACTTTGATCGGCGAAATCAATTCTTCGAGCAAATGCAAGAGCTATGCAATAATGATAATGTTAATAAAAAACGTAATTTTTTCTGACGACGCTACGTTTATTTTGAACGGCCATGCCAATAGGCAAAACTGTCCTTACTGGACTACCGAGAATCCCCGATGGATGATGGATTATCACACTCAAAGTCCCCAGAGAGTAAATGTGTGGTGCGGCATAGTCGACGAAAGAATTCTGGGTCCCTATTTCTTTGACGTCAACCTAACTGGCGCAAGATATTTGGATTTTCTTCAAGACGACCTCATTTACGAACTAATAACTTTATATCCAGATATAGAGAGACATGATTTTCCAAGAAATGACATTTTCATTCAACAATACGGTTCACCTTCCCATTATGCAACACCTGTCCGTGCTTATTTAGATGAGCTGTTCCCGAATCGTTGGATAGGGAGAAGGGGGCCGATGAGTTGTCAGTCAAATCACCTGATTTGACACCCCTAGATTATTTGTTGTGGGATACTTAAAAAACAAAGTATACGTTATTAGACCGGTTAATTTAGAAGATTTAAAAGCAAGAATTCGTCACGAGATACTTTGTTTAAATGTTTAAGGAGAAATTAAATCAGTAGTAAATAGCAATAAAAAATTAGTAAATTAATTAAAAAAAAAATTAATGTTAGCCATCATTATTCATTACTTTTATTTATTACTTTTGAAATTAAAGCAAGTAATTTAAGTGAAATTAGATGACATAATTTTATAAATACCCCAAGTACAGAGAAATAACTTACGTATAACAGTAACGTAAGTTCACCACATCGCCATTAATAATTATGATAATGTTAAAAACAGAAAATAGACACCTGCTTGCTTTGATTCATTTGCTGCACGAATGAAGTTGCGATTCGCTCCATTAAAATTATAACTATAAAATTAAATGAATCCAGTCGTGGTTAATTAATAATAACCGTCCAATTATGCTTACGCAAAACCTGCTTCCTTCATCGTGGAATTTACACAGCATTGCCTACACAGTAGGTACTACAATGTCCCAAAAATGCCACAAAAGTGCATAACACGTGTTTACATCATCAACATTGTATCACTGCAACTGTATCTACAAACAAAAACCGCGCTGAATAGATTCTTTTTCTAATGACAAAGTTCTTGTTTGCAATCCAAAATGTAAGTATTTTGTATATTTTTTGAGGTACCTTAAAAAATTGTTGCATTTTTAACTTATTAATTACGCGTTTTGTGAAGTTCTGACGTAAAAGTTGAGCTTGTACGTTAATATTCCCAAATAATGCAAATCGTATTTAATTATGAATATAAATCAGAATCAAATCCGTTGTCTATTAAAATGTCTTTTATAAATTTTTCCACGGCTCTGTTCAGCAGAGGACAACCGCGGTCTTTCATTACTTCACTGTCCCCAACTTGAATTGCATTTTTATTTAGGTAAATAGCAAATTTAATTAATAATTTAAACTACACTGGACACACAAACATACGAAATTCAACAACAGATTCAGATTATTGGCCTAAATACGGCAGGTCAAGACTCGGATTGCCGGATAATTTATCATTAAATAGGTGATCTAGGACCGTTTTTTGTTGATAGCACGGGGGTTTTTGTTACTGTTTGTATTTAAATACAAAAAATATTTGAGCCTCTCTTAATAAGTTATCTAATGAGTATTGGATTTTATTATACTATTTATGTAATGAAATGTGAATAAATTATTTTGATCCTTGAGAGTTTTGTAATTTCCATATTAAATATTTTTTATGTTCAAACTTAATGTTAATTACATACTTTAAAAAAATAATTTATAGCATTAATTACATACTACAATAAGTAGATCGTATAGGAAAATATTTCAATTTGGCAACGTCGCATCAGACCAACTCAGAGTTGAACTGCCGCCAGCGGTCAGTGACAGTCTGAAAAGGGGGTTTAGAAAATGGTTTGAAAATATTATTTTTCGAAGTAAATATGCATTTACAATTTTTTTAAATCACATATTCGTATTATACTCATTTTTCTCTATCGTCTCGTAAAATTAATGACGTTATGACTAAATTACCCTATATACAAAGATAAAGCTAATCTACGAGGATTATAAAAATCATTTAATTTTAGGATCGATTAAGATAATGATAGTACTAATAACATTAATTTATTATATATCCCTAATATCCCCAATAATAGTCAATTTATCTTCCAATCTACCGATACTCATGTATCCAACATATTTCATTAATGAAGCAGCTATAAATTATTATGGTATCAGAAACAGGATGATAATTTACCAAGGACTCCATGTCACATCGATAGGGCAGTCTAGTAGCGTTGTTGAATTCGTTCCGCAACCCTCCGAAGTCGGTTCCGTCCCTTGCAATAACATCCCCTGTATTATGTCCAGTCCTTTTTACATCCCCTGGCAGTTTTCCCAGAGGCTATTACGCTAGTGTTTGTAGTTTCAATTCTTAATGGGTGCGCATTGTCGAAAACGATAAATTTTTCCTAGGGAGGGTATTAATAAACCCAGGGCATCTCGACAACTGTATCTGAGATTGACTGATTGTTGGTTAGATTTCATAAGTTTATCGAAACTATAGAAATAATGCGAAAAAACATTAGATTCGTTTATTAGTATTTCTCGAATAGGTGCAATTGATTTTATAAATCAGGTTGGTTCGACCATTGGCCCTCGCAGATTTAGCCTGAGAACAACAAGAACGAGTACAAAATTTCTAAGTAAGGCAAATACATGGTAATACTCCCATCCACAACACCAGTATCAGTTTGATTAAAAACAAGGGCCATAAGTAAAACCCATAAATTTAGTGTCACAGGTGATAATACTGACATTAATTAATTGTATTAGATATACAATATACAATATGTTCAGTAAAGCATGTTTGGTGGTGAGAGTACATATAAAAAATATAACTAAACACTGTAATAAACATAACGTCTTAAACGTACCGTTTGACATAACTCTTTGTTGGAAAAAGAAAACATAATGAAATTTTCAGAGACTAATCAGCTTTAGGAAGAGAATAAACAATGTAAATATTAATAAAATCGAGAGAGCGGAAGAATGTTTTTATCACCTTGTAATTAATGGAGACACATGTTTTAGGGCGTCTTATTCCTGAAATAGTGTTTTCTACAAATAAAAATAATTTTTGGACATTTAAGAATAATATAAAACTTGGCAAATAATAGGAATGTTATCTCATCCCACCTGCGAATATTCAAAGGTGCCAAAGTAAAACGAATATACAGGCTGTATTACATAAGAGGGCCACTCCCATGTATATCGCTTAATATGCGAGATACGTCAAAAATCTTTAATTGTTTTTTGTTGCATTCTTGGAGGCCTTTATGCGCGTAAAAACTAATTTGAGATCCATGGCCAACTTTATGAGTAATAACAAAAAAAACTGTAAAGTGCCCAAACTTTAAGGCTGTCTAATTTTTTTATTTTAAGAGATAGAAAAAACTTATTGGTAATAAATTTTTATTGCAAAATTGATACCTTCCATCTGATATAAACAGATTTTTCAAATATCGTATGTGGTTCGCTGCGCCCTCTAGGCGGATAAAAAATTTTTTTATTGAAGCAGGCTATGGCCACAAAAAAATTGCCTGTTTTTTCATCTTTCATGCAATATACTACATGTTGCCCTTATCTTTCGTATTTATTACATTTTTTTCAATTTTAGTTAAAAAAAATGTACCTAAATATTGTCGTGTTGCTCAAGATACTGTAGAACCTGTTTTAAAGACGCCAACTGCAAAAAAAATAATAAACAGAATGTACTTTTTTATGCAAAATACAGATTTTCTTATAATATTATTTTATTGGTTTTCACATTAGAAGCAATTGGATCTTTCAAATTATTTTGACACAGACAATGTAATAAAATAATATTATAAGAAAATCTATATTTTGCATAAAAAAGTACATTCGGTTTATTATTTTTTGCAATTGGCGTCTTTAAAACAGGTTCTACATTATCTTGAGCAACACGAAAATATTTAGGTACATTTTTTTAAACTAAAATTGAAATAAATGTAATAAATACGAAAGATAAGGGCAACATGTAGTATATTGCATGAAAGACGAAAAAACAGGCAATTTTTTGTGGCCATAGTCTGCTTCAATAAAAAATATTTTTATCCGCCTAGAAGGCGCAGAGAACCACATACGATATTTCAAAAATCTGTTTATATCAGGTGGAAGGTATCAATTTTGCAATAAAAATTTGTTACCAATAAGTTTTCTCTATCTCTTAAAATAAAAAAGTTAGACAGCCTTCAAGTTTGGGCACTTAACAGGTTTTTTTGTTATTACTCATAAAGTTGGCCATGGATCTCAAATTTGTTTTTACGAGCATAAAGGCCTCCAAATATGCAACAAAAAACAATTAAAGATTTTTGACGTGTCTCACATATTAAGCGAGATACAGCCTGTATAACGACAGAAAGCGGTCTAACCAAAAATGTTTAGGTACAGTAATCTTCAAAATACGTATTTTTAAAATTTAACTGTAGATGTAAATATTATTATAATATATCTAAACTTACAAAGTTCTGCGTATCTGATGGTTCACTTTTATTTATAAGTATGTGAAAATCTGGGGTTATGAGAGCGAAATAATGTGTGTCTTAAACCGCTATTTAAAAGTCATTATTTTATTTGAGGAGAATTTAAATAGTAAACATTTGGTCTATGGTAAAAGTAACAAAAATTCTAATTTTGCTATTACTTTTCTTGCACGTGTTTTAATTTTCTGTTCCTAAACACACCACAAATTTGATCATTTTACGGCTACCTTAAATAATTCCGTATATGAATTTTCCTCAACACGTAGGTAATTTTCTAGAATAATGAAGCTCCAGTTCTAATTCGTTTATTAGGTGCATATGAGAATACACTTGTCAATTTTTTAACCAATGTTTTACCCATCTAGAACTTCTGCGATTAATCTGTTTTAATACATCTGAGCAATAATCATTGTTATTTTTATTAAAGCAGGATCATTTCCAGATCATGTGTACAACACTACCTACTTTCATATAAAACTGAACAAAACCCAGCGATTTAAAAGTAACGTGTATACTGTACCCGAGAGTACAGGTTTAGGCTGGCTAATACGAAAGCACCCTGGTGGCAAACATACTTTTTATTTTTAGAAAATTTAATATATTGAGATTATTCTCAATATCTTGACTTTTTTCTCATTATAATGAGAAAAAAATCATTATCTTGACTTTTTTCTCAATATAATGTTTTAGTGCTGTGATAATTACATTCCACTAGCGATTTAGGTTGTAAAAGCGTGTTTAGTCATAGGCGTTGCACGTAGAATCTAAAAAGGGGACCAGTTTTTCGAGAAAAACATTTGCGATTTCTTTAGAAAATTATTTTTGTCGTATTCTCATTCACTTTCATTTTAAACCCTTCCGTCTAAATTTTGGTAACCTAATCTCAAAGGTTTAACTTTCCATAGACTCATCCTTGTAACTTGCTTACTTGCTTGTTGTCCAATTGTAACACTAACTGTTGGTCTAACTAATAATTTTAAAATTAACAGATAAGCGAACGTAAAAAAAATTTATTTTGCCATATATCTTGAATACTTTTAAAGATATTTCATTCAAATTTAGCACAAAGAGGTTTCCCTTTGAATCCCATATCGGACGCCTATGATTGAAATTCGATATTATTAGGGGTCTGAAAGTGACGACATAAGTACTTAAGGTATTTATTGAAAAGTAAATAATCTTTAACTGTATATAGGTTGCCAAAATTTGGTACAGATAAGTTTCTAACGAAGCTGAATAAGAATCCATAAAAAATAATTATCTAAAAAAATCTCAAATGTTATTTCTCGAAAAATTGGTCCCTTTTTTTAATACCACGAGCGACGCCTATGACTAAATTAACATACTTTTACTACCTAAATCGCTTTTGGAATGTAAATAAATACATAAAAATATCACAGTACTAAGAGAAAAAGTCAATACATTGAGAAAAAGCACAAGATATTGAGATTTTTCTCATTATATTGAGAAAAAAGTCAATATATTGAGAATAATCTCATTACATTGAGAAAAAAGTCAAGATATTGACAATAATCTCATTATATTGAGAAAAAATAAATTTGCAACCGAATCGTGAAAGAGATGGAGGTTCAAGGTGTTCAGGGCGTATTGCTGCAATTGAGTAACACATTTTAGAGATTGTTCACATAACTTATGAGTTCAAAACGGATAAGAACTAGAAACATGTATGTTAGTTCGTAGCAGCTCGGTAATACGGATCCACAATGGTTACACGTCGGTGGACAAAATTTTGTTATAACATAAGTTATATCAAACTATTTTATTAAGTAAAACTACAAATTAATTTTATTAATTAACAATGATACTAGTGGCAAAAGCAGGTGAACTAGCGTAAAATAGGTATTCGTTGGGAAATTCTTCAATTTTTTTTCTGTTAATTTTTTGTTACACTTTACCGCCGTGCCGATCACCGAGTAGATGCTTTGCCTTGCGCAGAGTCAAGCTCTACAGTGGACCAGTTTCCAGTGCCGAGCAGAAGTGTATTTTTAAATCATTTTCGAATTGCCCTTTTCAATTTTTTTTTACAAAGTTGTATTTTTGAAAGCCTGTATTTTATTTAAAGGACATCCAACATGCAAAATTATTTTTGAAATCAAAGTTTATTCAGTCTAGGTTTCTGCTGAACTAGAACTAAATATAAATTCACTGCCACTTAACGAAAGAGTTCTGCTCCGATTCTGCCTCGCCTATTTCTTCCATTATTTATTATGTAAAATTTACCGTTTTATATTTTATAACGTTTACCAATCGATCACTGGCGACTATCGACCATATAGATTTACTTGTGAGCTCCGAGATGAACCATAGCCGATCTAGAATAATCACCACTGTTATCAAATTCGTAATAAAGTTCCATGTTTCTTATTTTTACCTATGCAAGTGTATCTCAAGAATCATGAAAGACTTTCGCAAGGCAATACAAGACATGTTCAAAATCGAGCACGAACAGGATTTTAAATAAACTGTCTTCTTTTGCAAGACTTTTTCAAATTCTGCAAGATTTCTTGTCTCAGCCAACACCAAAAACAATAAGAGAATTCAATGATTATTTATCTAGTCATATACAAATTAATTTGTTTCCAGAATAAAGTTTTTTGTAACACTGTTCTGTAAATAATTGAGTTTGTATTCAAATAATTTATAATTACACAGCCCCACAAAAAAAAGTTCATACACAAGAGAGTGACATATGTATTCCCATGTATTTTTCGACGCTGAATCCGATCCCGAGCTCAGAATTGGGCCTACACGTCTGGAATTGGTCCCAGGGGCCGAAAATAGCCTGAAATGCTTCGCCGGGATAAGGCGAAGTCGACGCTGAATTTTGGAGCTAAAGCCGGATTTGTGTTAGAAAAGTTTATGGCCAACTGAAATTCCGGGTTTGGGTCCGGGAAAATGACCCCTTGGGGCGGGAAAATCCTGTTTTGGACGTCCCGGTCGCGATTGTGGTATTTTCGTGTGTTTTTCAATTCTGCACCTGAGACTGGGTGTGAAAAGTTTTTGGTCAGCTGAAATTCCAAGTTTGAGTCCGGGAAAATGGGCCATTGGGGCCGGAAAATCATATTTCGGACATACCAGTCGCAACAGTGGGATTTTCATGTATTTTTCAATCCTGGTTCTTATAGTATGCTCAAAAAGTATTTGGGCAGCTGAAATTCCCAGTTTGGGTCCGGGAAAATGGCCCATTGGGGCCGGAAAATCATATTTCGAACATACCAGTCGCAACAGTGGTATTTGTGGTTTCGAAAGTAGTCAGTGGTATTTTTGTTTGTATATGATTTCCTTCTATTGTATTGCACGATATTCTTTTGTTTCGTTTTTGTATTAGATTTTGTCCTGTTTTGTTGTACGAACATATTTTTTCTTGTTCTTGGTTGCACCTTGTTGATCCCTTTTTTGTTACAATGTACACTTTTTTAAATGCAAGTTTTGTTACTGTTAATTTTCTTATCGCATGTTGTTTTTTGGTTGCATGTTTTGATATTGTTTTTTTTTTTGTTATATATATATATATATATATATATATATATAAGTAAATGAGAGATTCCAATCGACCAAAGGCATTCCAAACCCGGTATGAGTTCCGGAATTTAAAAGTACATGAAAATACCAATGCCTCAACTGAGACGTACAAAACACGATTTTCCGGCCCCTAAGGGTCATTTTCCCGGTCCCGAACAGGGAATTTCACATGGCCATAAACCTGTCAAGCACAGTCTAAGCTACAGGAATTAGTACATAAAAATCCCACTGTTACGATTGGTACGTCCGAAATATGATTTTCCGACCCCAATGGGCCATTTTCCCGCATCCAAACTGGGAATTTCAGCTGACCAAAAACTTTTCACACCAAGTCTCAGGTCCAGAATTGAAAAACACACGAAAATACCACACTCGCGACCGGGACATCCAAAACAGGATTTTCCCGCCCCAAGGGGTCATTTTCCCGGACCCAAACCCGGATTTTCCAACCATAAACTTTTCGAGCACAAATCCGGCCCCTGGGGCCAGACGTGTGGGCCCAATTCTGAGCTCGGGATCGGTTTCAGCGTCGAAAAATACATAGAAATACATATGTCACTCTCTTGTGTATGAACTTTTTTTTTTGTGGGGCTGTGTTATAGAACAATTTTATGGTTTTTGTTACACAATGGGCGTTTAGTAAGAAATTGAGGCATTGCTCTTAAGTCATTTTTTTTTTTGAATCAATGAAGTCAAAACTTCAATCTCTATAAAACAAATGCACCTGTTTAAAAATGGTCTCCGAATTGGAAAAGCCGTTTGAAACTATAAAAATATGTAGATTACCGTTGTGTGGTATAGAGACATGTAAAATTAATGAGATTGGTTCATTCATTTCTGCGAATGTTAATTTAACTTGCTACAGTTAACTTGGAAACACCTCAGCCATAACAAGTTACCTCGACCATTAAAAGTTTTCAAACTATCGCTAAAACCACACTAAAACTGCATACAGGCCAGTGTATAGATTCGCTTTACTACGACGTTTACAACTTGTCAGAAGTTTAATTGCATTCAGTTTCATTTGCATCTGTTTGCCTTTTTATAAGATTGTGCTACGGTAATTTTGCAGTAATATTTCAAACTTAAATGTAACATTACAATTTACATTACTATTTACTACTAGTTTAACTGTGAAAGATTAGAAAATAGTGACTTAATTATGTTAAAAAAAATCTAGATATATTATTAGGTAATTAATAAATTAAGAAAAATAATTTGTTAAAACAAAAAAAATAAAATGTGTGCATCGGCCGGGAATCGAACCCGGGCCGCCCGCGTGGCAGGCGAGCATTCTACCACTGAACCACCGATGCTTGCAAAATAAATTAGTTATAATGATACAATACATATCTAATAACGCAATGTATTACAATAAATTATTGTAGCATTTATTTAAAATAATTTAAAAAATATGATATTTAATTAGATTATATACCCATATGATAATAATTCTACTATAATAATTATTATAAGAAGCAATAACATTAATTACACACCTCTCTTATCACAGATATTTTATAACTTCATTTTCATCCGGTTCCGTAGTGTAGCGGTTATCACGTCTGCTTTACACGCAGAAGGTCCCCGGTTCGATCCCGGGCGGAACCACTTTTTTGAGTTTCTTCCGTTCTAATTCATATAATGGTTTTATATCAGGTTAATTACGATATAGAAATGGAAACTGTATATATATTTTTTAATAAGACGCGGTTGTGTTTGATAGTATGACGTGTAGCCTTGCTAAAAAAGATGAATTCAGCGAATTCAGCATCAGGTTATGCCGAACAATATTTCTATCTACTAGATACAGCAGTATTCTGAAAATAGTGTTTTCTGCAAATACAAGTAATTTTAGACATTTAAGAACTGAATAACATAGAATTTAGCAAATAATAATGTTATCTCATGCCACCTGCAAATATTCAAAGGCACCGAAGTAAAATCAATATAACGTCAACGTCAGAAAGCGATCTATCCAACTAACTTTTAGGTACTGAAATCTTTCAAAATACATGATTTTTTAAATTCAACTGTAGATGTAAACATTGTTATAACATAAACTTACATAGTTCTGCATATAAGATTGTTCACTTTTATTTATAATTATGTGAAAATAATTGTTAAAATGTGGGGTTAGAATAGCGAAATAATGTGTCATACAAATGCATTTTAAAATTTATTATATTATTTGAGGAAAGTTTAAATAGTAAAAGTGTATAAACAAAACATCAATAATTTTATTATTTGATATTACTTTTGTTCTACGTGTTTTATTTTTCGAGATATCAGTACCTAAAAGACCACAAATTTGATCATTTTACGGCGAAAAATACGGCGACCGCATTTTTGTAGTATGTTTTTAGACATTCTTTGCGTTCTTCACGTTTCAGCAACGACGTCTCAGAGGCGACCTGATTCTAACATTCCGCATTATGAAGTACAACTTTGGCGGCCTAGCTTCAATTTTTCCACTCAACACAGATGCTGGCCTGCGTGGACACCAATATAAATTAAAAAATGAATCATTCAAGACACGGGCTAGACAGTATTTTGTTAGTAACAGAAACTTTGACTTTTGGAATAATCTGCCCCTTGATGTATTAGATGCTCAATCAATTAATTCTTTTAAAAATAAGATTGACAATTATATTGTCACGGATTTCCCAACCAACTTTTTCTACTGCCAGAAAAACAATCCGTTTATTAATTACTTCTTTATTAACTATACTCAGTACACTACTGAACACTAATTAGAACTCAACTAAACACTTATTTAATTAATCGCTATCTAAATCGCTTTGATTTCTCTAACTAAACACTTCAATTCAGACTGTAATACAAGACTTATACAAGACTAACTAACTCGGCCGTTTATTTTTCTTTTATAGACCCAACGAATATTCCAGGTATATTCTAGCATCTCTAGATGTATTTTCTAGCATCTCTCGAACGACTCGAACGCTTCTCGTCGTTTCTCAAATTTTCTAGTCCCGTCTCGATCCACGGCATTTTGTTTGTTTAACAGAATCGTGTAGGGGCGATCGGGGCAATCTTAGTAATTCGCGGTACCACAGTCGTCGATTTGGGTATGAGTGGGGCAAATTCCGTGACAATGTGATCGCTTTTGCCTAGATTGGTTTCTCAATTAAATTTGTGCATTTCTCTTTTTGCTACTATTTGTAAGTTTAAGTGTTTATTGGTCATTTTGTTACTGTTTGTCAATTCTCACACCGATTAATTGTAAATGTAATTTAATTGTATGTACTTACTTGTCACAGGCATATTATTTGTTGTTTTTTTTCTTGTAATGGGCATAATTAGGACTTTGTTCTCTGCCCTTATTGAATTTTTAATAATAATAATAATAATAATAATTCTCCCAGAGTTAGCTAGGCAACATCTACTCCGAAGTAAACTACACCACAAAATTCTAACATTTATTTTAGCGACCGAAGCTTTCGAATGAATAGGTTTTGACATTTTTTACAGCAAATTAATTAAACACTTATACTAGTGCATAAACGGTAGTATACAATTGGTTTGTTCCCACACAGCATCAAACTAGCATCAAACTGGCACGAGTTTGCGCAGTACGAATTTAACCGTTCCAACACAAAAGTGGATGGTTTGTAAACTGTTTGCTGACAGTCAAATCGGTTTGAGGATTATTAGGAAACCACTAGTCAGACGCATGCGCAGATAGAATCTAACCGCTAACAGAAGTCAACTTTTGGTAGGCTAGGTAATGAACGTAACTAAATTTTTATATAATAATGCTATTTGAAAAAGTTATTATAGTTGCACAAGTAATTTGCAGTACGTAATTCTGTAGTTTATCAAAATGATTGACTCTAGTGAAGAGGAACAAGTTAGCAATTACAGCAGTACCTCAAATTCTAGTGATGAGATTTATCACTTCCTTATACATGAGTGACCGAAAAATGAAAATTACTTCAAACAAACTATACCCCTAACGGTTACTACTTGAACTAAAAGTGTCGTTCCAACAAAGGAATTAGAAACTGATTTCAAACTAGTACATGAATTGCACTTGCGCATTAAAACAGTGCTGAAAACTATCAGTCATTGCTATGTAGGAACAAACCTAATATGTGGCGTAATTGTTTAAAGTTACAGTTTATTTTTACATTTGTAAATGTATTTAAAAAAAAGTTAATCTCTACAAAACAAGTAATAATAATAATAATAATAATATCTCTACCCCTCATTCTAATCACAGGGATTAGCCCAGAAGTCGAAGACTTGTGCGGGAGAGGGGAGACTTGTGCGAGTATGTGTCATGTCTTGATATTCGATAGATGTACTTAGCTGGGGAATTTTGCATAAAATAAATAATAACATTACATTAAGAAAAAATAAAATTGAAATACATAATTGGTATTTCAGTATCCTTGCTATATCGTATTCCTTTTTAGAATAGTAGGGTCTATTCACCTTATATAAGCAATTAAATACTACACAGTACTACATTACACAGTAGTATTTAATTATTTATATAAGATACAGGAAAAAAGATATCTATAAAATGAATATGTGTAATTATTCATTAGCGGCACACCAGATTTATACCATACCGCTT
Source organism: Monochamus alternatus (assembly GCA_037114965.1). NCBI lineage: Eukaryota > Metazoa > Arthropoda > Insecta > Coleoptera > Cerambycidae > Monochamus > Monochamus alternatus. Next base: position 116,662,308 of record CM073426.1, read on the forward strand.
TTGAGCTGTATAGCTCTCCTCAGTATGCCATAGGAGGGGAGGCAACCGACGACTTATCCGAAAAAAGGAAACCTGGGTCCACGTCATAAAACATGTAACAACATCTTATGACTACATGCTGGACCTAGCGGTCCACCTACACGTACAATTTTAATGCAATTTGTAATAAATAATACTACAATTAATTGTGTCTCTATAGTTTTGGTAATAATGACCAGAAATGTTGAATTAATATCATCTATAAATATTATTATTTTGCATTATAACCCTACAAAATATTAATAATCTTAATTCGTGCAAATCTATAAACCTATAATTTAAGTAAGAATAACCTATTTCATAATTAATAATATTTTATTTATATTTTAACAAAATATTATTCTTTAAGTAAATTAAAAAATGGAATGTGATGACTCTCTCTTGTACTCTTACAAATAAGACCAACAAAAAAAGATACGATAAAAATGACTTACAAAAAAACTGACAAGAGCGCCTTCTACGATATGCGGTACTACTTACTCCTTCGCAATGCTTATACTTATCTAAAACATAACTGTACCAAATTTCATCATGATTGGATGTTTCGTTTCTTAATTATGCCCATAACAAGAACACATTTTTTTATTTGAAGCCCTGTAACTTCTAAACAAGGCACTTAGACTAAGCTAAGTTTGTCTAAATCGGTTCTATTTGATCACAGGAAGCTATGTTTAAGCTGGCAATCCACCTGTTGAAGGTGCAAGTTGTAGCTGCACCAATATCGATTATAAATACAACAACGTCAAAAGTTTTTATATATTTTTAGGTATTAATAATATTGTGTGAAACTAACTACTCAGTGGACAAAAGCCCCAACCTGTGTTGAATTATTACACCCACAATATCTACCCATATATTCCTTATTATTAGCTTTTGTAACATTTTTTACTGTATTAGAAAGGTATTTTAAGCTTTTGTCCACTGAGTAGTTAGTTTCACACAATATTATTAATACCTAAAAATATATAAAAACTTTTACATAATAGGTGAAGATTATTCAAGTAGGTATTGTCATATTTAATTCATTGACAGGCTGTCACTTTTTGTCATTGTCGATATTTAACTTCAAATAATTTTAATTTTTATAATAATTTTTATAGTTAGATATTTGATTCAATTTAAAGGAGGCCACCTGAAGAAGCAATCCTAAAAATGCAGAAATAGGCCAGATCTCATCTATTGTGGTTGAATTGTCGTGTTCCCACTGCCAAAAAGTGAAGATAGATATTTATAGAGTGTTTCATTAAAGCAGGTTAGTAAATTAGATTAATTTCTTTAGATAATTATTGAATAGAGCTTTGTCTGTGGAATTGTTCATTAGCATACCTAGATGTTTGGTATCAGAGAATATACATATGACTTCATTGATAGGAATTGTAGGATATTTGATTTATATTAGCTTAAAATACCTTTCTAATACAGTAAAAAACGTCAAAAGTCTTGGACCCCCTGTATATAAAATGACTACATGATGCAGGACATTCTAATCATCACCATATCGAACATGTTGGGCAGATCGTCTGTTGTACGAATAGTACACAAATATGAAGAATTTGATACAATAGGAAACAGACCACGTAGTGGACGTGCTCGAGTATCTAATAATAATAATGTTTATTCATCTTTAAATAGGTATAAATCATACACGAGTATGCATAGGAATAAACATAACTAATCACAGAAGTATCAATAGATACTTGTATCTAATGAAAGGGAGGATCGATATTTGTAGGAACATGCCCGTAGACAGCGCACATCTTCAGCTTCAGCTCTCAGGGCCCACTCTCAAAGTACGTGTCACCGTGTTATATCGATACCTACTATTCGAAGATGAATCCACAACGCGTATTTAAATTTACGTGCTAGAAGACCATTATGGGTCCCTACTCTACTTCCTAGGCATCGTGCTGCCCGTCTCCAGCGGGCGCGAGAGCATCGGGGTTGGCTTTTACGCCAGTGACGGTGGGTCTTATTTACAAACGAAACCAGAATTGGGCTGGTTACTGATGACAATCGACAAATAGTCAACAGCAACTTCATTTTCCCCGTGAAGTTGCTCGTTATGAAGGGGGTTCCGTAATGTTTTGGGGTGGAATAATGTTCAACCGCCACATACCATAGAAAATGATCAGTAAAATTTACATCGAACCACCTACGTAATAAATTGGGTGAAAATTTTGTGTTTATGAACGACAACGCTCGACCACATCGCACAAGAAGGGTTCAAGAGACCCTGTTCGCAGGACATATCAATAGATTAGATTGGCTAGCGAACTATCCTGGCATGAATCCTATTGAAAACATGTGGGATATCATTGCTATATCTATTCATAACCATATTCCTCCATCTCAGACTGCAGATGAGTTAGTAGTGCTCAATGCATAGACGTGTCAATATGCTACTGGAACGTGGTGGAGGTCATTCTGATTATTAGTCAAATAGAGAACTTGCTTTATTACTTCTTTTTGATTTAATAAATTTTGTCAAAAATGTCACACATTTACTGGTTTCTAAATTTCTAAGTACTCAGTTTATCGAACATATTTTTTTCACACAAAAAAAAGATTCAGAAAGCAATATGCTTTTATAAATGTATTTGGTTTTTCTGACAAAAAAATTTCTTTAACAAGAATGAGGGGGCATCCAAGACTTTTGGCGTTGTATGTAATATCAAAATTTACTCATTTTGTTCATAACTAATCTTACGTATTGAGTATCTTCGGATTATTTACTTATATGTAAGTAAATAAGTATGTCTTAGCAACATATTATATTGTGTAATATTTCAATTCATACATCAAACATTTGTAGACAATTTACGTTTTCATTCACTGTCATCCGAGCTGTCACCCTATGCGTTCAACCTGCTGCCTAAAAACAGTTAAAATACGACTTTCCGCAACCGAGAGGCCATATTGTATTGAAATTGCAATGTTTTACCATAAATCCAGCACCAGAATGCACATGATACTTTAAAAAGTTATCTCGTGCTCATCCGAGGGCCGGTCGATCCCGTTTTATTTTGATAAACTTTCCAGAATACAGGCACGAAACTGTTACGCTCAACAGATTGAACGTAAGCCAAGTTTGTTTTGATGTGACTTTAATTACACCCGAAAGTTGGCGGGACTGACACTTTGCCCGATGCTGACGTTAATAATTATCCGCGACGACAACTAACCACACCAGAGAAAATAAACTATAGTCCATCAACAAATTTTAAAGAATACTAATGCTTAATAATACTTAAGAATATTAAACGCTCCAACTACGTTTTCACGTTTAAACATTCTTGCATGAATAAAATGCTACTTAAAACATCACAACTGTCAAATTTTAAAGACAAAACCTGCTACTGACTTTTTGATTTCTTCTAATAAACAGTATTCAAATCTTGGTTTAATTAATGATTTTTTCTTGAAAATCTTAGTTTTTTTTTAATTAAGCATGAGTAAAAAATTGTTTTTAATTATTCTGCGCGGAATATGTTTTAATGGCAATGGAAAAAAGGTATAATTTTAAGGGTGACTCACATTCAATGAACACCTTGTAGTGTTTTCATTTACTTAGTAGTAGTAGTAGTAGTAATAGTCAAAAAAGACCAATAATACACCTAAATCATGTACCAAATGTGATAATTCCAAGTCAAAATAACCCAGAGATATTAATTCTATTCGAAATATTTGGCCCCCTTTTGAAAGTCTGTAACTCCGCCTGTGTGCAACTTTGTATATATAGTCTGTTTGGAAATGAAAGAAAGTAATAAAACCCCGAGATAAGAACCGGCCATGGGCGTGGTAATATTTCGTTTCAGGTAATTATCGGGTAACACTAATGCTAACAGGTAATGGGTGTACATTAGTATATTTTACTGGATACATCATAGGGCAGGAGCCAGTGTATTGTGACAGATCAATCCAGTCTTAGAGCTGAATATGCGAAGACGTGCTAGTGAAGTAGAGTAAAATTCGACTTGTGTTTAGTGACTATTGTGCCAGTGGATATAATATTGTTTGGGTAAAATGTCGAGCTTATCAGATTACGTATCTGCTAAACGCGTGAAAAGATGTACGCTGTCTCAGAATGAGAAGATTATTATATTAAATGTATTTAATGCATTGAAACACCAAAATCCTACCAACAGTGTTGACGACATCGTGGAAAAGTGTTCCAAAATGACAGGGATTGGAAAATCGACTATCTACAGACTTTTAAAGGAAACAAAAAATGTACAAGATACTGTAAATCCCCCAAAATCATCTACAGGGAGGTTAAAAGTCGTTATAGATGATTTCCTTAAAAATGTCATTCGAAAAAAAGTACACTCATTATAAAAGAAATACCAACGCTAAACAAAATTTTAAGTCAACTTTCAGGGGACAACGATTTGCCAAAACTCAGTAGAAGCAAATTATGGGCCATCTTACGAGAGCTGAATTTTTGCTGGGAAAATCAGAACAGGAAGTCAGTTCTTATCGGTAAAGATGAAATCTAGACAAAACTTGTGTCAATGTATGGCAAGATAAAAATGTAAAAAGTTTTCGACAAGCATTTTTGGATCGACTTTCAACAGGGTTCAAGGCACCTTCAGGTAAAGGGCGAAGAATAATAGTGACACATATAGGTAGTGCCAGTGGTTTTGTAGATGGCGATTTACTTTTATTTGAATCTGAAAATACAGGTGACTATCACGAAAATATGAACGCAGATGTTTTTGAAGAGTATTTTACACAGAGGGGTCTGTAATTGTCATGGATAAGCCAATTACCATTCACGGCAGACCGAGCGGACGCCTACGACTGCTTGGAGGAAAGCCGATATAATTCAATAGTTATCCGGAAAAAACATTTCTTTTGAAACAAAAAGGAACTTTTGACACTTGTCAATCTTAATAAAGATCAGAAAAAATATGTTATCGATAAAATGGCAACAAATCGCTAAATAGCGGTACTGCGGTTATCACCTTATCACTGTGAACTTAACCCATTCGAATTAGTCTGGGCGCAGGTAAAAGGAGATGTAGCGCGAAATAATACGACGTTTAAATTATGTGACGTGAACATTTTGTTAAAAAATTCCTTCGAACGAGTAACTGCAGATAGCTGGCAAAGATGTATACATCATGTACAAAAAGAAGAGGAGAAAATGTGGCAACTCGATAATTTAATTGACGTTACTGTGGAACCTATCAATCTAGGAGACGATGATAATTCATCAGAATATTCACAGGATGAATTTTAATATACCTACTTTTTTATTTTCTTTATTGTACACTTATACAACACTACATTTAATCACCATGATTTGAATTTTCAAAATACATATATTTTTATGTGGAATAAAAGTCTATTCATTAAATTTAAATAAATATTTTGATAATAACATTGGATAATTTTATTTGAATTACTAAAAACCCTCTTCACCCTGTTATGATGCTTAAAGTAGCCTCATGTTTTGAAATGCTGTTTCTATATTGTTTACTTATAAGAGAAATGGACCGAGAAATTGAAGCGGCATAGACAAAGACGGATTGCAGGGGATTAAATTTTAGCTACTTGCTACAATTTAGTACAACCCGGTCACACAAAGTTTACATAATATAAAAATATTCAATATAAGCACTATATTTATTTACGATTTGCATACATAATAAACTTTTATTACTCTCTTTCATTTCTAAACAGACTTTAGATATATTTGGTTAAATTGCAATATTTAGGGACCTCCTACATGCATCTTTATAATACTACAATACCACATAATGACCATATTCTGCTAATTTTAGGTACCACAAAACATGCTTGTATTCTGATGGTTTTTCATGTATCTTTAACATGATACATAAATGGTTTTCTAAGAAAGAAATAAAATATTTAATTGCAGTTAAACATCCTGTACAATTTTCAATTATAACCATATATCCAATTTCACTAATAATATTCGGAAAACTCGGAATCGAATCGGAACTTTAAATTAGATACTTACGTGTGTCTGAATCACGGTCATCAAACTTACGCACCCATATCCTCCTCCGTCAGACATCCGTCAAAACAAATTAGGGATTCACTCCAATTTAATATACTTACAAAAGTTTGAAATAGATACGCGACAACAAATTCCTTTGAATATAGAGTACAATGGGGTCGCGGTCGGAACGTTACGCATTTGAATTGCTAATGGGGATTTATTCTGTCTAAAGACCCAAGACGCTGCAGCAGTGGCGCAGCAGTGTAGAAGAAACTTCAATATTCTCTACAAAAATATCAATTTTTTACTTTGTTATACTTCTCTGGTATATTATCTTCCCGGTGAATGTAGATTAGCTGTTAATATGAGAAATACAGGGTGATCCAGAACTTATCTAAAAGGATTTGTGTCATGAAAAATGGAGTCAATATCGTTAAAAATTTTGTTGTAAAATCCTTATAGTTTCCGAGAAAAAAAATATTGAAATTCTAGTAGTTTCAATCTTTATATCGCCGGGCTGCTGTAGTCTCTAGCCAAGCGATTTCAAATATCCGATTACTTATCGTATTAACTTTTTTGTGATGTAAGTATTTACATTAGTTTTTTAAATATCAAAAATGACTGACGTCTATAGCAACTCTTAGTTGATGGATATCGTTTTCATTTATGGTGAAGTGACAATGCTTTAGCAGAGCGATTTTTCGGTTAACATGTTCCGAATGCAGCTACTTTTACAACGGTGTGCAGTGAATGCAAGTGTAGTGCAAACACTGGAGTGACACGTGAAATTTGCAACCGAATCGTAGAAGAGATGGAGGTCCAGGGAGTTTTGTAGCAGTTAGTGTAGCGTATCATACACGAGGTTCAATTACATCCATACGGATATTGGACGAGCAAGACCGGTACCATGACTGCCACGATCTCCCAACTTTAAATCATTGGACTTATTTTTGTGAGGATATTAAAAATATGAAGTCCAATAACGGACAAGAAGCAGTGTTACTTTGTAGAAACTGGGTAAGACGGGCCCAAAATTGTGTTGTAACATCAGGTATGTCAAACTATTTTACTTATTAAAATTACAAATTAATTCTATTAATAATTAATAACAATAGCGGCAAAAACAGTTGAATTTGCTGCGTTAAAATAGGTGTTGCAAAGTAGCTTATTTCTTTCCTTGGGAATCTCTTTCAATTGTTTATCCGGTTGCCGATTATACGTCTCATGAGGTTTTACAGTGAAACCAGTGCCGTGCGAAAGTGTATTTTGAAACCATTTTTGAACTACTCTTTTTGATTTTATATTTTAGATTTATATTTATATTTATTTAAATTGTATTTGTTGTTGTGTTGTGTGGTGTTGTTCTAAATCACTCTGTATAGCAAAGCTACAATTAGTGGCGATTAGCTACTCTATGCTGGACCTGATAGACCCCAAAACAATGAAGCTGTACCATACCATTGAAATACCCCGACGTCTATCACGATAACGCTATTTGCAAAACGGAATTTTTTTGTTACATCAGGAATAATAGATAAAATTCCATATTACTTTATGTGGCTTTAAAACTATTATGTTAAATTCCATCGTAAATTTGTCACTATAATTTGTATTGATTTATACATTGTAATTTTTAGATTGGAATTTAAAATATAAATATTTCATACAACTAACACTGAAATCTAACATAGAGAAAACGTTTTCAATAATTACTATTTTTTCACGCATATGAATGAATATCAAATGTGTAAAAAATTAAACAATATCCACGTTTTGTTTAACCTAAATAGTGTAACAGAAGCCAATTTAAAAATTATATTATTTTCGTAGCCATATAGAGACTGATGAAGTTGAAAGGCGGGAAAAGTTTTTACTTTTAATATCGTGGAAACAAGTCTGATTGTTAAAATGTACGAAAGTACAGGTTTAAGCTAGTCAATATAATGTGCAGGATATCTCTTTATCTATTAAGTTATTAGAAATACAGTTGAATTTATTATTAGAATTCAATAATAAATACACTATGCGGATCACATTTTTATTTCTAAATAGTTAAGGCCTTGTCAGGAGCAGAAATAACTTCTGTGTAGAAATTTGTCCGTCCAAATGTGAATTACCCATCCTTCTCTGTAAAAGTGTATTGTTCATATATCATCTAAAAATGTATTGCAATGTAGGTATTTCATTCGAATTAGAAAATATGTTAAATATTTTCGCTGAAAATACTACATAATTATTCTTGAAACATCAATCCTTGGGTTCTGCAAATATTTGTGGATATACGTATATATGTGTGAAAATAACGATTAAAGTTGTAATGGCGTAATTTTGATGGAAACAACCTACCGTTTCAGTTTCTATGATATTTATGAATTGTATAATATTTAAATTGACACAAGCTGCAAGTGCACACGTGACAAAATATTATAATCTTATCCTTACTGTTTTACAAATATTCCATAAAAATTCCTTATTAATGAACCGTATACGTTTGTTCTCTAAGTACACGTTAACAATACAACTAAAACGTATTATGTTAGATTGATGTGCCTCTGCGCATGTGTAACAGAAATCACATGAAAACTTCTGTAAAATTTCATAACAAATTTAGTAAAAGTAAAGAGTTCATTGTAGTACATTGTACACTATTTCTAAAATTACCTAATTTTATTAAGTAAAAACAGATACGTTTGATTATTACTTAATATGTAATGTAAATTATATTTTCCAGTAAATATGACGTAAAAAGGCCATAACAAAACATGCAAATTTCTACCCATTTTTGTCAGTGTGACTGTTTATGTCTGAAAACCCCGACAGGAAGAACACTGAGTACGCAAAATATAGCAAAGCTACATCATGGAATTTTTAATGATGCTGACAGATATAGATAGGCAGGGTTATTCATCGGTTACCTCATCTATGACTGATGAGAGTTAATATGCTCGAAACCGGTATATGTCTGCTGACGAATGGCCGTTTGCTATATAGTGCTTACGAAAAGTAATGAATAAATTCATTATTTTTGAAATTGAGAAGTTTTCGAAAAAATCCCCTGGCACGTCGATTTTGTTTTTAAAAAAGCCATTTTTCGACATACGACCCATATTTGTGATGTCATCGTTGTTCGCGATATGACGTCATCGACAATTTTTTTAAATAGCAACCCCTAATTTTGACAATGCCATTTGAAAGAGTGTGTCATTCTACATACATACATCATGAAAACTTATGGTGTTACATAACAAAAATTTCAAGAAAATAATGTTTGAAGATTTTAAAATTTTCACAATATATACTGTGCACCTCCCCATTATGCAACACCGTCCGTGCTTATTTAGATGAGCTGTTCCCGAGTAGTTGGATAAGGAGAAGGGGGCCGATTGAACCAGATCGCTTGATTTGACACCCCTAGATTATTTCTTGTAGGAATACTTAAAAAGCAAAGATACGTTACTAGACCGGTTAATTTAGAAGATTTAAAAGCAAGAATTCGTCACGAGATACATCGTATACATCCTGAAGTTATTGATATGTCCAAAAAGAATTTATTAATCGTCTTGGCTACTGTCAGGCAGCCAACAGTGCACAATTTAAACATTTAATTTAGTCGATTTTTTATATAATCATTATCGTTTTCAGTATTGTGAAAATTAAATATTAAAATTTTCAAACATTATTTTTTTGAAAATTTTGTTATATACCCCCATAATTTTACATGATGTGTGTATGTAGAATGACACGCTCTTTCAAATGGCATGGTCAAAATTGGGTGTTGCTATTTAAAAAAATTATCTATGACGTCATATCTCGAACAACGATAACGTCAAATGTGGGTCGTATGTCAAAAAGTGCCTTTTATTAAAACAAAATCGACGTTCCAGGGGATTTTTTGGAAAACTTCCAGGTGTAATTCAATGCTGGTCGTAACATTAGTCCGCAGAGTAGTTGTTTCCTGGAATACCCTTTTGTCTTATGATTGTATTTATTTTCGTAATGATAATCCAGTTCTATTGATAGTATGTAAAAATATCTTTTTCTATGGATATTTAATCGTATATACCATTTTAGTATTTGTAACATTCTAATTTCTTTCACTAACACCGTAGGGATATTTGCAGCTCTTACTTTTGGTCGTTAGAGGCAAAAATGGCGATTCCGGATCCTAATATGATTTTAGCCGACGACGGCTAGCTATAAGCTAAAGATAATAAGAAGAGTTATGGCCCCCATTATAAGGCGAGTTATTAACTGAAATTTTCTCGGAATGAGATCTTCTCCCGAGTAGTGGGCGCGAAACAGGGTTACCAGCGTCTATACAGGACGTCTTAAGTATTGCTTAGTTGATAAGTATTACATACAGCAGAAAGACAGGAAAAGTCTTACACATTTACAAATAAATCGTTAGGTACATTTATATTATGTTACAACCAATTAGGTTTTGATCAAAAACGGCTTGTTTAGCTTGTTTAGGTCTGTCATGGTCAGGGAGAGAAGTTCGTCAATTTGACAACAACCATAAATCCAGAATATTGTTACAATTTTCGTAAGCAATTAATGATCATCAGAAATCGTTCAGCCTCTTCTTTTGTTAAAACCTAAGCCTTCTTTGAAATATAACGCTCATTTTTTAGTTTGACAAATGCAATTATCTTTAGAAATTAACAATTGTCACTTTTTATCACATAAGCTGCTTCTATTTTGCCAGAAAACTCCCATTATTTTCCCATGTGGCGTCATGACTCACTTAATTGAGTGTTTCTTTTAATTTTCAGAAGTGAATTCGAACTGAGACATTTTTCCCCTCCTATTATCTGCACTAGCTCGAAAACTTGTTTACCTGTCTCATTTTATACTCAGTTGTTTAAAGTGAGGTTAGGTATGTTTGTCAAAGTTAGAAATAAATCAGTATCATTAAAATGCATATTAATACGTCTATATATTAATAATTATCTATCATAAAACACTACTTACCTGCATTATAATTTTACTAAACTATATTACAAGTATTTAATAAAGTATAGGCTCATGATAGCATGTCATAATTGTTAATTCAATTTATTCCAAATTATTTTAAATAAAAAGAAACTAGTAGTTGTCTTGTTTATGCTTACATTTAACTCATATGATTCCTTTTACAAGATAAATCACAACTGAAAGAAATGATGTGAGTATATTCACATCACATGGAATTCTTACTCAGTTGGCTGCAAAAGGGAAGCACTTATAATTTCAAGTAAAAGACAAACGAACACTTCCCTTGATTTCTAAACAACTTTTTAGCATAGATCATTTTGCTCATAATATATTCGGACTGAATCTAACAGAGAGTTGATTCATGTTACCCCAATCAGACCATTTTCTTTCTGTCACTTTTCGAGCATATTCATGTTCACCAAAATAAAAACAGTGAAATAAACAACATACATAGTCACGGTAGCGCTTCCAAAGCTTACGACAAATTATTGAGGATTTTTTTGTAATCGAAATTTTAATACCTAGGTATCTGGTATATTTACAAATTAACAACACATATAACGGTAACGGTTTATACTGGCTCCAGAAGGTGACAGGTCAGTGATATCCTTTTGTCCGCCAGTAAAAATACCCTAGTAGTGTTATATACTATTATTTTGGAAAAAAATAAATTGTAAATACAGCTGAGGTCCGAGAAGTAGCTTGCTCCGTTTGAATGAATTTGACGTCACATGTTTGCTGGCCCGTCTTGTGTCTAGAGCGTAAGATTAAGGAGGAGACGTACTAGGCTGTCGCGGTCTACGCTAATGATTTTAAATGTACATGTTTGCACATAGAAAATCTACATATGGGACTGATTATGTAAAAAGCAGCAGCTCAGCATATAACGATCCGCGATGCACCTATACGATCTCACAGTGCGTTCTCTTCTTTATAATCAGCATGTAACTCGTAATATACTATTATAATAATATAATAATAATAAAATAATAAAACTTTATTTATTAACACTTGTTACTAATAATGAGATACACCACTGAAGTACAATTAATACTTGTACGTGCTGAACAACAGCTGAGCAGCCACTGCGTTATATACCAATTAAAAAAATAACAATAACAATAATAATAATATACTAAACTAAATATGAAATATAAATACAAATATCAAGACAATTACAACATATAATTATACCTATGCATAGAAAAATATAAAAATTGACAAAATAAATTATACATTATTATACCAAAATTTGCAAAAAAAAAATAGAATAATTTTGGAAAAGCTTCGGTAAATATTATTCTATATATATGCACATATGCAAACACATATGTATACACACTTATACAGGTTTGTAATTGGACACATTAAAATAATGATTAACGATCGATAGAAAGTTCTGCATAACATATGTTTTATTTTTTATTTTTCATACTAATTTAATTTTTAAATCAATCATGTCTGTCCAAAATTTTCTACCTGTCTGCATAATATAATTTGTTGACAAGAACTTGAACTTGTTTTTATTATAAATAGGAATGAAAAGGAAACAACGTTGACCAACGGTTTTTTGCATGTAAGGTATATTTACAATTCTATAAACTAAAAGCGAGCGCAGCGGGGCGCCCGCAGCCTCTCAGCAAGTATGTGACATCATACGGCTAGCCTCTAACCATCAACGGCTAAATCGCAGCAGCCGTGCATTTTCTAGTCTGTTCCATTGCCCGTTTGCAGTGAATCACCGGGCGCGGTGGCACACTACAGCAAAAATGACGTAGTTGGACATAGTCCTCAATTATTTTCTTAGAAATTATGACAAATGTTAAATATCTGTTAAGGTGTACGTGTCTCTTCACATATCATTTTTTAATTTATTAATTGATACAACCTAAAATAATAAGTATTGTGTTTTTATAGTAAAAGTGTAGGCGTAGTAGTCCATTATTAATATATATGTGTTGGGTCGGTCAGTGGTCGCGCGGTTTAAGGCGTCAGTACTTAAATCGAGGTGACTAGATCGGTGTGGGTTCGCGCCCAGCTGCCGGTAGACCGTATATAAGCTATATTCGTGGAGAGGATTGGCACCCTCTCTGCGGATATGGTAGGGTGGAAAAATGTTTGCTTGGGTCAATGTGAGAGATTGATACCAGTTGATATTTGACTACCCCCCTAATTAATGAGGTTTTCCAGATTTCCCTCATTCCTGCACTGAATAGTGGTTAGGGCTTACCAACGTAAATCGTTCCTGGGCGCAAATGCTTAATAATAATATGCCGCCTCCTCTCCCGCACAAGTCTCCGACTTCTGGGCTAATCCCTGTGATTAGAATGAGGGGTAGAGATATTATTATTATAATGTAAAATATTTAGATACAAAAACTTTGTGAGAAGTATTGGAATGGTGCCGCATATTTTAATATTTTAAAATAGTAAATAAAAAATTACGTACATTTTTGCAAACCAAATTAAATAAGTAGATTTTCTTAAAAGGCAAGCTATTACAGTGTCAATATCAAATGTCAAATTCTGACAATTAATTATGGTCTGATGTTTCCAAATACTAACATTTGGTGTCACCACATTACAGCACATAATTCTAGATTAAAATTCAGCTGATTCGACAAGCAACTATTACAAAGGCGCGGTCTAGCAGACGATGCTTTAACTAAGGGAACGTATTATAGCCTCGTTGTCTTAAGAATATTTTTACTACGAATAACTAAGAAAAGAAAAATATAAATTTTTCACCTTAACAACTGTTTAATGTCTACCTTTTTCAACTGATATCAAAATTGTGTGGACAGACCAATTATGAACACCATTGCAACAATTACTATTGATTGAAGAAAACTTGAATTACAAAACGAGGTGTAGCCACCTAAACCTGCTAGGTGGCTGCTTTAAATCAAAATGTTGTTAGTCTGTTAGTTTTAGCAAAGTTTACTGAATAAATATAAGTTATACCACTCTCTGTTGGCACTTTGATGTTTTCAGATCAAAACCGTACCGCCGCGCCGCACGTAAAAACTGTCGCAAAAATGGCCAAGTACGAGGGACTTAAAAAAGTAGTTTCTTTCCAATTAGGAAATATGTATATATGAGGGATATTCCAAAAGTGTGATGTAAGGCTGTTTATTGTACAAATAAAATATTTGTAATGTAATAAATATAAATATGTATTACAAAACGATTATAGGTAAATGTATAAAGTTTTGTTAGTTAATCTTGGAAGTAGTATACATTCACTTGTAAATTTTAAAATACAATATATACGTACTCTACTATATAAAAAATAATGTAGCCATGAGGAAAATGTGCGATAAAATGTTTATTTAAATATTAAAAAAAAAACAATATACATTATTTTAAAAGGAAAATAGAAAATAATATAATCTATATTGTTCACAAGTTACAAATGCTGCAGTATAGGTTTTCAATTGCTCTTTTAATGCAGCTTTTTTTGGACTCCTACACGAAAGTGTTTGTGACGTTTGGCAGTTTTGATCTGAAATATAATAAAAATACATTATATTATATTGTTCCCAACTAGCAAAATAAATTTTATAAAGATTGTATAATTTGCTATAAAATAAATTTTATAGGAGCTTCAAATACATATAACGTGGTTAAATGCCTTTATACGATACGTATAAAATTTAAAAGGGCCCACTTTTATAAAACACTTTGGTAATGTAACAGTTCTATAAAAAATATATACAATACTTTTAAAACAATTTTATACAGCAACTATGAAAACGTTTTGTAGTCTGTATTTTGGTATTATTTAAAGAAACATTATATTTTTTAGTGAAGAATATTAAACCAAATCATTTTAAGATTGGTGTATAATGCAGATTCATAATTGTTTGTGCTTATATTTAAAAATGGGGTAACCTAAACTCAATGGCGATCATTTGTGTAAATGGTAGATAGGTATGATACAATATTATCATTTAAACAATCTCGTATTTCAATTTTATTGCGCTGCAAATTATATTGATAAACTATATATGTTTGTAACAAAAAAATTATGCGCTTTAGTTTAGACCACATTTCATTTAAAATTATAAAAAATAAATTAAAATTATGCTTTCTTTCTTTAATTTATATTATCATTATATAATTATATTTAATGTTCTTGTTATAAAATAATCTTCCAAAATTAGTAAAATCATGTTTTAGATATAATTTTAAGACTTTCAGCTAATTTTCCATAATGACCACAGTCGCTGATCAAATAGATATTCATTTAAAAATGGCCACTTATAATACTAAAACTATATAACTAAAATTAAGGTTAGGTTTAGAAATTTATTACGCAGAATATACAATTGTTTTCTCAAGCCACAATTTTGTTTTACGACATATTTGTAAAACAGGGAATATTTTTATAGATTAAACACAACTATAAAACTTTTTTTATAAATAAGTGCATTTCGAGGCTAAAAAATAATTTTATGAATTTCCTTATATATCCTTAATAAAACACTTTAATACAACTATTTTATAAGGTCATTTGCCCAAGTAAACGACTCTTACACAATATGTTTACAATCCTTATATATCCTATCCTTATATATTTTTAATGCTGTATAACGCATTATATAGTAATACTTCCATAAAAATTTTAAAGAACTGAAACTTATTTGTTCTATAAAATACTTTGTAAGAACTATTATAAAACAATTTTACACAATTACTTTCTTCAGGAACAAAATTATCACAATTATTTGCTCTATAAAACCAAATTGTTCATTAAACAACGCTATTCGATAGTTATAAAATAATTCGCTTCTTTTAAAGTTCCATTTTGCTAGTTGGGTTGTTTTGTAATATAACAAACTATATATTCCTTTCAGTAAAAAAATTACTCAAATGAAAGCCCAATGTATGTGCAGGTCATTTTTAGTACTTAATATTATTTTAGTGATTTGGGTAAATTATTTTAATTTATTTAAAGATGTTACTGTACATGCAATTTTTATTATACTTAACATAATTATTACATATTACATTTTTTTAATAAATACCAGTACAAAGAACTTACTTCTTGGTTCATACAAAAACAATGTTTGGTATTTCATTTGAAAAATGTTTGCTTGAAATTCTAATTTTTTTTATAGCATTGATCAGGACAATCTTTCAAATAAAGATTCTAATTTTTATCGGCGTACCGCGTAAAATTTTATATCGTGACCTATTTCTTTATATTTGTTGATGAAATATAAAATACATAATATGAACAATGGAAAAACCACACATAAAATAAAATAAACACTAACTCATATTCAAGGTTTTTTGCTTCACACGATATCGATCGCACTCAACACGTTAGCCACTGAGTAAGATCCTGGGTACCGAACGGTTCCCGAAACGGGTGGGGAGACCGGAATTGGTAGGGCGGAGCGTGTTCGAGAGTGAAACAACTTATATATTTATTCTGTAAACTTTGGTTTTAGACACATAACACCCTATAATGCGTTATATTCAGCGAGGCGTATATCGCAAATGTTGTCACGTCCCAGTATATCTCGACGCAGACGACGTCGTAGGCCTCACGTATTGTCCCGACGGCCTCATAATGCGAAGGTTATCCATAATGGAAGCGCTTAGGATATAGTTTTAAAAAATATTCTGCTTATATTCTCTTTTTATTTCAGGACATAAAAATATATACACAGGGTTTTTTGTTTTTATTCTACTGGCGTTCCACGCATTTTATTTTAAAAAAGATAATGGAAGTTTCTCTACTTTTCTTTGTGATTTTCTATACTAACAGTAAATTCATATATTTGAAATGTTCAATTTAACTATTTTCCGTTAAGACTTACGGTGAGCGCTCTATCAAACGATATATAGTTTTCGCTCAGTAACTTAACGGGTAATGATAAAAATATGCGTTTTTTTTAATAGACTATAAATATTATTTTACGTCGATGCTGTTTTCTGAAATTTTGAAAAAGTGTAGAATTAATTTTTTTAAACGAATTTTGCATTTTTTCAAAATTTCGAAAAACAGCGTCGATGTAAAATAATATTTGTAATATAATAAAAAACCCGCATGTTTTTATCATTTTCCGTTGAGGAGTTACTGAGCGAAAACTGAAAAAATATTTCGCAGCTGTAAAATGATGCCACCATGCGGTGGCTTTCTAAAAGAGACGATCACATTAGATGCGAAATGTCCAACACTGAGAGAAGTATTATGGATCACGGTGAACGCTATATCAAACGAGATATAGTTAGCCCAGTAACTCCTCAACGGAAAATGATAAAAATATGCGATATTTTCTAAGAGACTACAAATATTACTTTACAAGATGTGGAATGTAAACGGGTAGTTGAGATTTATGGAATATAGAAAAAACCAAATGTTATTGAAATGTGGTTTTGTTTATCTAATTTTATTTTAGTCACATAGTAAACTATTGTTTACATGGCATTGATGCTTTACTAGATTTAACAAATAATAACATAAGTTTGTTGTAGATCCAAACTTAGTAGATCCATTGAAAGAAAAAATGTGCATTTTATTCTACAGATTAAAATAATTTATTCTCTCATATTTAGTGATAGTAGTTGAGACCCATATCACGTGAAAGAATTTATATTTTACTGTAAATAGAACAAAACAAAATTAAGGATAATTACTGGAACTATTTTGTATCCCGCAAGAAAATTTGTTATTAATTTTTATTAAAGTTATGTTTTTTTTTATTAGAAAGTGTTATACAATGTCGTTCCGATGGGGTAACGCATTCTTGTCATTTATTTTATTGTTGATTTTTTAATAAAACATCATTCTCGATTTAAAAACAAATGTTGTTTGTCTTGAGGAATTACGAGCTGCATTGGCATTACCTGTCCTCAAATCTTTGATTTTTTAATTTTGAGAGCAATATCATAAATGTACTTATCTAACATAATGATAATATATACAATAAAAATATTTATATCTTTATGGAAAATACAGATGTTTCTAACTCGCCGAATAAATGCATTGTCCTATTTCTGAAAACATATTCTGCACCGCAAGCATAAACTTAGCTTGCTCACGGAGCATAAGAATATACAAAATTCAATTTCTTGAAAACCGTAACACGTAGCGAAGTAAACATTTTTTTAAAACTTTTCTTTTAAACTTTTTTATGCTTTTTACTACATTTGCCTCGATATAACTATAGATCTATTTTCAATAATTAATGTGGCTCTCCGCATAGTGAAGTTTTTAATGCACAAATTTGCTGGTGCCGACTTTGGAATATTTTTTTCCAAAAAGCTTTAAGTTATCAAAATTTGGTGTGTACCATTAGAAGCGCTGAAGTTTTTTTATATATGTTGTGAAAAAAAATATGATTATAAGTTAAATCGTTGATTTACAAACGCGATTAATGTTTCGAAAAATATAATTGTCAAGTAACGTCCGAAGCACCGACAATTTAATTTTATAAAGTTGGGCCGTACTGAAAAAAGTTGTAAAAGTCTATTTCGGATGTCCATATTGTCCCGCTACAAGATGGTAAACATAACTAATAACTACTAATAGAGTTACGACCCCTTTATTTCAGTGTATCTTCGTTTTGTCTCCATCCCAAATGAATTAGCCCGGTGGTGCAGATATATCTGGTTATAACAAAACTTGTTCATGTGTTTCATCGTTAGTCTTAATACGAGAAATTGATCTTTTCGTTGTAAGAACAATGTGGAGCACCACAAGCTTCCCGCCTAGGTTATCTTGGTTTTGATGAAAATATCTAAAATAATGCTCGGCTTTGTTTAGAGGATGTATTACATATTCCTACCTTTAAGCGGGGGTGACAATCACTCTTAAAATCTTAAATAGGATGTGGTATGTGTGATTCATTATTTTTAAGGGCATCTATACGGAAAAAGATTGTCAGAAATATTCTTGCAATTGAAAACGACATAGCTGCAATGTGTAGCAGTACAGGCGCCAAATACATGTAGTAGCAAAATTTCCTCCGGTTTCTATTCTGCGGGAAAATTCAAGACAAATAAATACGTTCCATCTAGAAGTAGCGGGAACAAACTTGCTGCAAAATTCTTCTACAAGTTTTATGTGTATAGAAATTATGATATGAACTGCAAGAACATAGATGATTTTAATTGTAGCCTTAATAATTTGAAATCATATTTTAAACAATTTTGTTAAACAGATAAAATAGTGCCCATTTTGGATAATTTCTTTAGTTTTAATTTTATTATTTTTATTTTGTTTTACACTTTTATTAATAACTGTCAAATTTTAAAGACAAAATCTACTACTGGCTGTTTGATGCTTCCTAATAAACACTATTGTTTTAATTAATGTATTTTTTTTTTGAAAACCTCAAAAGTTTTTAAAATTTAACAAGAGTAAAAAAGTGTTTTAAATTAAATTTTGCGCGAGATATTATTGTTTTTAAATTATATCAATGGAAAAAAAAGTTTGGTATAACTTTTGGGTGACCCTCAATAAACACCTTTTACTTAAACTCATACTCAAAGAAGACCAATAATAAACCTAAATCATATACCAAATTTGGTTATTCCAAGGAAAAGTAATTCAGATTTAGAAATATTTGGCCCCACTTTGAAGACCTGTAACTTCGCTTGTGTGCAGCTTTGGTTAAATTGCAATATTTTGGAACTTCCTACATGCACTTGCTCTGTGTCGGTTCTTATGCAGAACACCCTGTATACACCACATAAAATTAAATCGTCTGTTATAAATGACACAGAAACACAAATGCTGAAGGCTATAGAGGCAAAAATAAAATTATATCTAAATATAAATGATAATAGTACGGAGTAATTAAAGACAATATACGATAACTCCATTGTAAATTATCATTGTTTACTTAATTATTATTTTGTACATTCTCAATCACTCATTTTATCGAATTGGATATCTATTTTAAGTGGATACAGTTTGGATAAAGATTAGGTAGGTATTATATTGTTTAGAATAACTTCACAAGCACATTAAAAATATATTATAAAGGGGTTATTATTTAATTATCCTTAAAATTATCTATACTTACAAGTGTACTACACTGAATTTAATAACTTAATCTGACATGATAAATTCTTAATAGATAAGCAATTCCAGTAATCAATTTTTTTTCAACATTTCTTATAGTATTCGGCGTCAGTAATATTTCTAATACAAAAACTGGTAGGTACCTCCTTTTTATGTAAATCAGCAATTTTACTGTGAGTTGTATTGAACGAGATACAATTATTAAGTATCTACTACACCTTTCAACATTTTTCCAACTTGGTATTCGTATTTTTTCTACTGATTGTAAAGTAACAAAAATATTTCGTTAATTATTTACTGAATATATCTGAAATCTCGAATATTAAATAATTCCTTTTTTAGAGATCATCAATTTTATACAGAAAAATAAGTTTTAGCAATTTAAAACTGACCGTGACAAATTACAAGGAATTAAAGGAATGATAAATTCATCATTTCGTGGCAGTTCCAATTTTTATATTACTCTCAAAAGATTTTAGATATGGATCTCGCGGCAGGTTGTCCTTAGATTTAGTAGGCTTAATGGCATGCTGCACACACCTGGTATGTTGCAATATTTGATTATCTCGATCAGTTAAGTTCGGAAATTATGCAAATATCTCAAAAATTATATCGCAGTTACAAGTCACGACGTGTTCTGATAAAAGTTTTTAAATTATTTTCACAACACAATAATAATTCGATTCCGATGCGGCTTGCAACTTTTATTTTGAAAAAGATGTATAGCTTTTCTTCATAAATTTCGCCTTAAGTAAAGCAAGGTAAGAGCAACACAATAAATGACGGCAGAGGATATTCCGTTCATTGAAGATAACGTTGATTCTGTATTTCTTTGTTAAGGACTGCATAAACTCATTACTTCCCGTTCTGTTGCATATATTTATTGTAATTATTGAAACTGGCGCCATTTCTGAATGGAATAATGGAAAATTGGTCGTATTAGCCCTATTTTTAGTTTGAGAAAAGGAAATCCGTCTCTTATAAGAAATTATAGACCCATTTCTGTTTTTGAACTTATTTTACATGATATAATTTATAATTCACTAATAAATGTAATCAAGAAAGCATATGATTCGATCAAAAGGAATAAACTAAGTAAAATTTTGAAACAATTTGGGATACCAACCAAACTGATTAGGCTATTGAAAATGACCTTAGAAGGCTTTACTATTGATACAGGACTGAGACAAGGAGACCCACTCTCAACGCTTCTTTTTAATTTAGTACTAGAAAAGGTCATAAGAGATAGTCAGTTGAACAGAGAAGGACACATATTGTTTAAAAGTCATCAAATTGTAAGTTATGCAGATGACGTGGTTATTATTGCTAGAGATAGTAGGGAATTAGAAGAAGTAACGAGAAAACTTGTGAAGGAAGCACGTAAAGTGGGATTGCAGATAAATCAAGAGAAAAGTAAGCTTTTGAAAATAGGGGAACAAAAAAAGGATACCAATTTTAAATTGAGAACAGAGCATGGAGAGATGGAGTTTGAGGAACTTCAAGAATATGTATATTTGGGAGCGCTAATAACAGCTAACTGTGATGAGGAACAACAAATAAATAGGAGAATAATAAAAGCAAACAGAAGTTCGGCAGCAGTCAACCACTTATTGAAATTTGTCCAGAGGAGTAAAATTTAGAATATATAGAACAATTTTGAGACCGACAGCGCTGTATGGTAGTGAAACCTGGGTTCTCAATAAGAAGTCAAGAGAAAACCTTTTAAGGTGGGAGAAGAAAATCTTAAGGAGAATTCTAGGGGGTAAGAAGACGGAGGAAGGCTATGTAAGGAGAAATAATGAGGAAATATATGCAATGTACCAGGCACCAACAATAGACGAAATTGTAAAAGCCAGAAGAGTGCAGTGGCTAGGGCATCTAGAACGTATGGAAGATGAAAGGACAGTTAAGAAAATAGTAGAGAGTAACCTAACTACAAGAAAAAAAGAGGTAGACCG
Source organism: Monochamus alternatus (assembly GCA_037114965.1). Taxonomy (NCBI): domain Eukaryota; kingdom Metazoa; phylum Arthropoda; class Insecta; order Coleoptera; family Cerambycidae; genus Monochamus; species Monochamus alternatus. The sequence goes on from CM073426.1 coordinate 116,684,292, forward strand.
AGGAAGCGATGGAGAGAGGCAGTGGCAATAGATCTAAGGGAGAAAAATATAACGGATTGGAAAAGAAAGGCGAAGGACAGAATGGAATGGAGGAGAATAACACAGCTCTGGGCCTAAAAGGCCTGTAAACATATATATATATATATATATATATATATATATATATATATATATATATATATATATATATATATATAATAAATGTAATATCCACTGACCAGCATGGTTTCATTTGTGGCAAATCTTCTATAACTGACCTTGCCTGCTTTACACAATAACCATCTGAAGTTTTAGACGGACGAGGACATCGATGTTATTTACACAAAAAGTTATTGATCAAATTGACTTACATGTTCTCTTAAAATTTTATAAAACCGGTTTTTATACAAAGCTGCTGTCTCTTTTTAAATCCTAGCTTTTCAGACGTAAGCACTTTGTTGAACACGAAGGTTATATGTTTGCTTTTTATCTACCTTTTGAGTACCTCAAGGTTCTAATTTAGGTCCTCTCTTGTTTATACTTTGCATCAATGATTTGACGAGAATAATTAAATCTTCTAAGTTGTTACTGTATGCGGATGATCTAAAAATATATTCTATCGTAGATAGTGATCGGGATTCTTTAGCACTTCAAGAGGACCTTGACAAAATATCAGAGTGTTGTATAAAAATTTGCTTGAAGTTAAATGTTGAAAAATGTTTTGCTATGCCGATTTCTAGAAAACAAAATATATTACTATTTTTCTTTACAGAATTGGCAATTTTAATATAAGCAGATGTAGTGTAATAAAAGATTTGGGCGTGGTATTTGATTCAAAGCTGTCTTTTGTTGCCCACATAGATAAATAGAGATTTTACAAATATAAATGTTATGACATTATTTATTAACTTAGTACCTTCAAATTTGGAATACGGTGCACTAATTTGATATCCTATTTATGTTAATCATATTTACCTTATTGAACGTGCCAGAGAAAATGTTTTAAATTTAAAAAAATAGGGGTATATCCTGAAGGTGGTATGGATTACTCAATTTTATTAAATGACATATTATCTCCTTAAACACTAGACGAATCTATTTAACATCTTTTCTGTAAATGTTTCGTATTCCTAGATTGGGTTCGAGAAATTCTAATATATCTTATACAGATCAATGTTTTCTCACTGAATAAAATATATAAAAATATATACAGGGTGAACCTTAAATAGGTACAAATATTTTAACTGCTTGTGTAGTTCGTCATATAGATCAGTCTAGTGAAAGCCATTATTAGAAATTTCTAATATTTACGGAGATATTAATTCTTTTTTAAATACCCACATTTTGAGGACCGCTCTCATAACCAACCTAATGAACCATATGATTTGTTGCGAGGTTGCCATATCTCCTCTAACATAAATATTAAGTTTCCTTTAATGTAATAGTAAAGTAATACGGTTCAATTTTATTTTAAAAATACTTGTTTGAAGCATAAGTACAGTAAAGTTGGGTATGTAGTATGATACGCATGATTAACATAAATTTTAACTGCTTAACTGACCTTACTATAAACGATTAAAAATGAATTTCCGCAAGTTAAATACATACTACCATAAAGTGTTTAGGAAGATATTACGTGATATATTCAATGTTCAAAAATTATACATAAACGTGCACACAAGCTTACCTGTTTGTTAAAAAATTAACTATTTAATCAGTATTCCACATTTCACAAGTTGAATGTCATTGTACACTGTTAGAAAGAGAGATATAAGGCACAATAATTTCCTTTAATTATTTTATGAAGAATAACGAAAAACTCACAGCACACACAGCATATTAAATTTAATTTTCTCCACATAACCCTAAATGAGTCAGTATTAACCATTTCGAATCCAGAACCATAAAGTAACTTCGCAATTTAATCAGTGAAACATTTAAAAAATAAAGGTACACACAATATTAAATAACAAAATAGCAGCTTGACGTATGCGTTTAATATCAAGAAAAGCAAAGACATTTGTGTAAGACTGGCAACACTGTGAACCATATGTTCAATCTGCAGTGCTATGACTCATAAATGTATGAAGCGGTCCTCAATAAGTTTTCTACAGAAAAATTACAAAATTTATTTAAAATTTCACTTTTATATTTCTGATTTTTTTTGTAAAAAAAACTATTAATTATGTGTTCTACACAGTGAACTATACTGCTGATTAAAATATTTGTACTTATTTAAGGTTCACCCTGTATGCAAAATGTTATACAGTAAATCATTTCGGATAAAACATAAAAGAACATACCTATTTTTTTGTCACCTTTTCGTTATGTTCTTGAAAGCAGAATCAAGTTGAGCTTGTACGTTGATATACCCAAATAATGCAAATCGCATTTGATTACGAATATGAATCAGAATCAAATCCATTACTCATGATCAGTAGTTTAATTAATAATTATAAACTACACTGGTGACACAAAAACATGAACTGCACATACCTCTACCACGGGAAAATGGATGCAGTTCGACGGAGAGCTCGCCTGCATTGGAAAACGGACCCGAACGATGTTCGACTTATTCCGCCGCTAACGTATTTAACGGGAATTTAAACTGCCAACCACAAAACATATCTACAAACTGATTACTAATTTATTATAAAATTCTTGATTTCATATTGATTACACTGGGTGTTTATAAAAATGCAAATTTAATTATTGTTTGTTTCTGTTATTTAGCGGTTCTGCAGCGTTTGTCATCGAGTAGGCATTAAAAACAAAGTTATTGACCTAAATACAGTAGGTCCAGATTCAGATTGCCGGATTATCTATCATTGAATAGCAATGTCTCGGACTGTTTTTTGTTGACAGCACGACGTTATTTTATTACTGTCTGTATTTAAATACAAAAAACGTTACAGCCTCTCTTAATAATTTAACTTAGTAAGTATTGGAATATTATTTCACTATTTATATACCTAATGAAATTTTTATTTTGATACGTTGGAGTTTTGTAATTTCAATATTAAATTATATTTCTTATGTTGAAACTTAATATGTTAATTGCATGCTTTTAAAAAATAATTTATAGCATTAATTACATAATTCAATATTACAATAAGTAGGTATTATAGGAAATTATTTAAATTTAGCAACGTCGCGTCAAGTTTACATCGATTTGAACCATCGTCGGCTAAATCACAGCAGCCGTGCTTTTTTTAGTCTATTCCTTTTCTCGTTTGCACTGACTCACCGTGCGTGGCAGCACTCTACAGCACAAATGACATAGTCGGACATAATCGTCAATTGTTTCATAGAAATTATGACAAACGTCAAATATCTGAAGGTGTATTTTTCTGTTTACCTCTCGTTTTTAAATTCACAAATTGATACAACCCAAAATAATAAGTATTGTGTTTTTATGGTGAAAATGCAGGAGTAGCAGTCCATTATTAATACGTATGTACCCAGTTTTATGAAAACTTAAAATACTTCGATACGAAAGCTTTGTGTGAAGTATTGGAATGCTGCGTATTTTAATGTTTTAAAATAGTAAATAAAAAAACAAGTACATTTTTGCAAATCAAATTAAATAAGCAGGTCCTATTAAAAGATAAACTATTATAGTGTCAATACCAAAAGTCAAATTCTGACTTTTATGGCATGATGTGTACGTTTCTAAATATTAACATTGGTGTCGCCACACCACAGTACATTACCGAATTGTATATACAGGGTGTCAGTCATAATGTCATTAATTTTAACCACGTATTCGGGAGGCTTAATAAAGGCAGAAAATCGAAAAAAAAATGTTTACTCGACCTTTAAAAAAATTAGCAAATCACTCTATAAAAATCGGTATCACGACGCTCCTGGTGCCCTACGAACTTTCTGATGACGCACCCATACGAAAATCGAATGCCGGATTAAACATCGTTGCCACATCATGTTTACATACATAATATTGTCTAACAATATTCAAATTTAGCACCTTCTGCATTTCCCGCATTGCTTTCCCGCCAAATTTGTAGATCACGCCACACATTTGGAGGGGGGATGGAGAAAATACAAGCAGTAAGCAGTAGTTTGTTTATTTCGGTCTCGCGTATTCGTCGTAAATTCAGAATGCATAATTTTACAAATTCCGAATATGCGGACATGGTAGTGTTATACGGAGAATGTTTACGAAATGTGAATGCCGCTGTTACAGAATATTAGAGATGTCTACCTAACAAGACATTTTCCAGGTGCGGGAACTTTGTGTAAGTGCCTTCGCGATACGGGTTCTGTGAAACTGTGTCGGGTGAATCAAATTGCGGCTGACCCTAATTTTATTAACAAAGTGCTATGGACGGATGAGTGCAGTTTTACTCGAACTGGAATTTTAAACAGGTTAGTACCATACTACTTAAAAAACAATAAATTTCTAGGCTAGATTTACGTAACTGCAAACTGAATAATTAATTGTACTTACGAGTAATACCCAAAAATTCGTATTTATTTGTAAAATGTAGTGAAAATTATTAAACTGTAATAACCTAACATTCGAGAACATTTATTTATTATCTACATGTGTTTTTATTAACAAATAAATCAATATTTAAAGAACATTCATTCATGTATCTAGATTTAAAAAAATAGTTTTACTTCTTGTCGGTACAAAAACTAGGTAACTAGGTTATTAACCTAATAATACGGTAGGTCAAGATTCACTCTCGATAACTTAACAGTATCAGATCAGAGGCGTGCTATTTCGGTCTTGGACAGTTTTCTATCGACAACACGATGGTTTTTTTATTACTTAGTATTTAAACACGAAACACTTTTCAGCTTCTCTTAATAATTTACCCATTGGGTATAGGTTTTTTATGTAATGTACGTAAATGGTTTATTACTCGGTTTATTATTAGATACGTTGGAGTTTTGTGATTTCAATGTAACCATGCTAATTTCTTTGCAGTCATAACAGCTACATTTGCTCACAGGAAAATCCACACGCTGCTTGTCGGTTTAGCTTTCAGAGGCGATTTGTTGTCAACGTATGGGCAGGAGTGTACAGATATCGTTTGATTGAACCGTATTTTCTACCGGAAAACCTGAGTGGACCGCGTTACTTGCAATTTTTAATAGATTTATTTGATTATTATTATTTGATTTCATTGGATATTAACATTTTAAATTATTATTGGCTGAAGTTGAACTGAGCAAGAAAAAATGATATAGGAAAATAGTCAGTACAACCGTTTATTTGTGATGTCTAAAATCTAGGTAGGTAGGTATTAGAAAAATATTTCAACTTGGTAACATTGCATCAGGGCGACATCGAGTTGAACTGTGAGCTGTAAACGACCAAGGCTGTGAGCGGTCAGTGATAGTCTGAAAAGGGAGTTTAAATAATGATTTTAAAATATTTTTTTCTGCGTAAATATGCATTTAGATTTTCTTTTAGTCGTGTATTCACATTATACTCATTATTCCCTATCTCCTCTTAAAATTAATTACATTATGACTGACTCACCCTGTATAAATTTAGATTAATCGACAGACACGTATTATACAAAGGCGACACGATTTAGCAGACGATGGTTGAACTGCCGACCGGTCAGTGACATTCTGAAAAGGGGGTTTAAATAATGATTTGAAAATATTTTGAATATATAATATAATAATATTTTTGAATATATTTTTTTTTTTGTAAATTTGCATTTAATTTTTTTTTCTACGTTTATGCAAAAAACAAAACTTTGTAGAACTATATTTAGTGAAAAATGTGGTTCTTTATTGCTATAGTGTAATAAAATTTTTATTGTATTCATCTGTCATTCTACTACAGCGTTTTGTGATCATGACAAGCATAAACGTTTAAATCGATGTCATATTTTCTTACACATAGTGTCATCTAAATAAAACATATTTTGGTTATTGCATGAACGTAGAAAAAATATTGTATGCAGCTCATACAAAAAGTGTTTATTGCACGCGACGTGAAATTGTCCTACGAGGCCCTCACAATAACTATTAAATCGCGTATTCGTATTGTACTAATTTTTCTCTATTTCCTCTTAAAATTAATGACACTATGACTGAATCCCCCTGTATATATAATTTCAAGGAAAGCGTTTGATTAGAATAGTTTGCAATTTCCACAATGCTAAACATTAAAAAGGATTTTCCCTTTAGTAATAATACTGGGAGTTACTGCCGGTAATTCCGAATTAAATGAGAGCTTAACGTTATTGTTCAAAGATAAAGGTTTACAACTTAATCCTCTCCCGCCGCGTATAAAATGCTCGCCGTTAGGCGCAAACAACGTAATTCGCGAGCGTACACACCCACGGCTATTATTCGAGAACGGTTGTTAGAATTACCATATTTCTTGCCGGCGCTAAGGGTTGAAGGGGTCGAGGATCGGCCGGCAGGACAATAGCCGACGGGATGGGAAACGCAAAACTGCATGCAAGTAGCTGCTGGTGCGGCGGAAAATTTACAACATCTGCATTAATTCCGTCGGGTGCGGGAAATGAGTTGTAAGGAGGATGATCATTGTTTTGCTGTTCTGCGATGCCGGGGCTCGGTTGTTTACGACCGCCCTCGTGATACATCGCTAGTAAATATATATATCTAAGGATCTAAGGGTGTAACAAAAAAGCAGGTCATCCCGTTAACTGCGATATGACGATTTAACCCTACTTACCTATGTAGAGTTATTCGGTCATAATATCAAAATATAAATAAATCACCTTACAATAATAGAATCGGTAACACGACGCTCCTGGTACGCAACGTTGCCACTCAGGACCAGATACATATAATAACAGCATGTTCGGTACTGATCTGAGAAATTTCTTTTCTAATGACAAACTACTTGTTTGCAATCTAAAATGTATACATTTTGCATATTCTTTGAGGTAGATAATTGATAAAACATTAAAAACATAATATCTACTTTTTGTCGCTTTTTCGTTATGTTCTTGAAAGCAGAATAAAGTTGAGATCGTATATTGATATTCCCAAATAATGCAAATCATATTTGATTATGAATATGAATTAGAATCAAATCATGATCAGTAGGTGCCGAATAACACAGACGCAAATGTCTATTAAAATGCCTTTTATAACTTTTTCCATGGCGACTGCGGTCTTTCACTACATCACTTTACCCAACTTGAATTGCATTTTAATTTAGGCAAATAGCAAATATTATTAATAATTATAACCTACACTTTCGACACAAACACACGAAATTCACCATCTCTGCCACGCGAAAATAATGATGGATGAAGAAGAGAGAGAAGTCATCTGTTCCAGATGCAGTCGACGGCGGGCTCGTCTGTCTCGGGAAACGGAATAGGAAAATGAACCCGAACGATGTTCGGTTTATTTCGTCGGTAACGTATTAAATGGGAATTTGACCTGCCATTTTTTAACTGTGCCGAGTATGCTGATTACACCCTATCTGATGTTGGCGCTGATTACTGCAGTTGGCATTTATTATAAAATTCTCATGATATCCTATTGATTACACCGGATGTTTATACAAATGCGAATTTCAGTTTATTAGTTTTATTGTTCTCAGTTGCAGTTTCTTAAATATTTTGATGAAAATATGAGGAATTATTCGTACCGAGTATGATGCAAGTCGTCTGAATTTTTTCCCCCGACCAGCATTGAATTACACCTGGAAAGCCTATAGTAAACCGCTAAAGTCATTTGTCAACATACTGATGTGAGCTAATAATCTCCAAACTGGTATATGTCTGGTGGACTGCTTAATAATTATTGTTAGTATTGGTAACTAATTTGTATTACAGTTAAATACTAAGTATTTCCATATGACCATATATAAGACTAATTAAGACTTAGTCTCATTACAATGCCTAACAGCAATATGGTCATGTACATCTGAACCCTCTTGTGTTAGAAATATGGTCTACTGGTCTAAGGTACACTTTCAAGAGAGCTATTTATAGTCCTATTTTTAGTCGAGGCAATGAAGCATTATGATAGGAAATCTTTTAGGATAGGACGTATCGGAATGCGGTTTTTCGCATTCGCTTGCAAAAATTATTTATATCATTCGTACCTACTTTGTACCTATTACAAACCGGAAGTTGCATTGCTGTAGCCAAAAATGCATGCAAAAAATGTATCTTTTGAGAGGCCTTTTGGCAAATTTAATAACTTCGTAAATAAGAGTCAGAATTGGCTCAAGTCGGGTACCCGGAGGTTTTCGAGGTCGCTGATCACGATTATGATGTTCAAATTATTGACCCTCCGAATACTTGGAGCTCAGGAACGCCGACGAACGTCATCTCCGGGGACTATCCCGAACTTTATGCGAGAGAGAAGAGAAACTGGGCACCCGGGGGTTTTTTGGGCCGCTGAATTCGAATATACCATCGGCAAACACCCCACGGATACCTCGTGGGCCCCAACCTGAACGCGGACGTCATCTTCGAGATTTTTTCTAGAAATATCGACAATAACGAACCGAAAATCGTTGTGGGGGCTTTTTGTGTGCACTGAATCCGAATTTTATGTTGAAAACGACCACCCGAACATCTGGTGCGCCCTAACCTGGCCCTGAACGTCATCCCCGAGGGTTCTTCAGACATAATTGAAAAAAAACACCCGAAAATCGTTACGGGGGGTTTTTTGGCTCGCTGAAATCAAATATGACTCCGGCCAACACCCCACGGACACCTGGTGCACCCTAACCTGGCTCTGAACGTCATTCCAGACACAATTGAAAAAGACCAACCAAAAATCGTTACTGGGGGTTTTTCGGGTCGCTGAATTCAAATATAGCACCGACGCACACGCCAAAGACACCTGGTGCGCCCTACCCTGGAGATGACGTTCAGGGCCAGGTTAGGGCGCACCAGGTGTTCGGGTGGTCGTTTTCAACATAAAATTTGGATTCAGCGCACACAAAAAGCCCCCATAACGATTTTCGGTTCGTTATTGTCGATATTTCCAGAAAAATTCTCGAAGATGACGTCCGCTTCCAGGTTGGGGCCCACCAGGTGTCCGTGGGGTGTTCGATGGTATATTCGAATTCAGCGACCCAAAAAACCCCCGGGTGCCCAGTTTCTCTCTTCTCTCGCATAAAGTTCGGGATAGTCCCCGGAGATGACGTTCGTCGGCGTTCCTGAGCTCCAGATATCCGGGGGGTCAATTTGAACATCATAATCGTGATCAGCGACCTCGAAAACCCCTGGGTACCCGACGTGAGCCAATTCTGACTCTTATTTACGAAGTTATTAAATTTGCCAAAAGGCCTCTCCAAAGATGCATTTTTTGCATGCATTTTTGGCTGCAGCAATGCAACTTCCGGTTTGTAATAGGTACAAAGTAGGTAAGAATGATATAAATAATTTTTGCAAGCAAATGCAAAAAACCGCATTCCGATACGTCCTGTCCTAAAAGATTTCCTATCTTTGGCCTTTTTTGTGCTTCATTGCCTCGATTTATCGACTTTATAAAGAAATTAAGCAGGTATGGCAATAGAAGTGAAACATCACCTAGACGTTTAGATTATGTATCTACTTATGTCTTTAGAAAATTTAAATAAACTTAAATTACTACTGAAAAACTTGTTTAAACATTTAAGTACGAATCATTCCTCGATTTCGACTCATAATTTCACATTAATCCACCTCTGTACAAACGATGCTTGCACAGAGACAAACTGACGCATAGCGAAGGTCTCTGAAGCGCGAGCTGCTATGTGCGACTTATTATTTCGACTCAAATGATTTTGCTGAGGCAAAACTGCTCATACTTAAATTTTCTTTTGATGAAAACCAGTACTCTTGGTAAAACGCTGTCGTTACCACTTTATAGGTTATGGGAATGCACACGCATCCCCAATGCCCCAATCAACGGATCCCCATTATCGGGTGCGTTTAATTAACCATTTAATTCGGAGCGTAATTACACGGTTTCTCACTCCGGCCGCCGGCCGATTAACGAGCTATTAGGCCCTTTGCGAGCCGAAATTCCAGCGGAAGGTATTTTTGCACCGATCAGAACTGTCCATCTCCCGGGAAATACGACTAAATCAATAGGTCCGATCTGGAATACCCTATGAAGTAAATATTTGGATGCCTGGTAATGATATTTGCTTGTTTTGTAATATTTTTGCGATCCATTGAATCCTGATTAATTAAGACAATTAAACTGTAAAGCATCCTAATGGCCATGTTTTAAACTTATTGGTATTAGCAGGTACCTATGTCTACAAGGAGAGTCAACTTTAAATAGTAAAACTTTAGACTTATTCCTTACGAAATTTTAAGAAGAAAATGTATGTAGCATACCTTTTATCGCGCTCTCTAACAGAGATACAGGATCAAGTCCAGGGAAAAAATCAGATTTACCTGGTTACTCGAAAATGTTCTGCATTTTTTTTATTTCATAAATCAAAAGTATAAATGAAAAATAATGGACTTGCAAAATATTACAATTTTATTCGTTTAGTCCCTACCTTAAAATAAATTACAAATCTCCAGCGCTCGAGAATGGGGCGTGACCAGGCGCTATGTCACATCACGCGGAAGCTTAGCGATCGCGCTCGACTCAATGCTAGTTACATACATTTTCGGAGTACCTGTTGTTTACTGCCTGTTTAATCCAGTATGAATGCAAAAAACAATTTTAAGAAATTCATTGTTTTAGAATGCACAAATATAGGTACAAATGCGTCGGAAAAATTATTTTTCTAACACGATTTTAGAAAGTACACGTTTCACAACTATAAATTAGATTGTAATATATGTCATTCCAGCATACTGTGTTAGAATGTTATTCTAACATACTGTAATGGAATATGTACAAATAAGCAACTTTTTTTTATGATTTCTAAAATATTGTTAGAGAAAGTGTAGTCAAAAACACGTTTAGAATGGCATATATTCCACACGGGCGAAAAGTTTATAGAATATACTATTATTTGTTTGCCAATCATGTACTAGCTTCACCGTTCACACGAAGATAATACACAAAGTTATGATATACCCGACTTTCAAAATTGTAGAGAGTGACTAATGTTATAAACCTGCTCACAGTTTATAGCAGTCAACACAAAGAAATATACATGCAGCTCTTATATTTTTCCTACAAAATCGTGTGCCGCATATCTCTGAGAGCATACCCGATTACACAGCTTCTGCTACGCATGCGCTGCAATTAGTACGTTAGTACGCATCCGCGTGCTGGCTTTTGATTGGCTGCGACGCACGCTGCTTGTTGGATCCAACTGTTTCATTTCCAGCGCTATCATGGGCGGATATATCGTTCGGGCGGGCAAAATTTCGGGTATATCTTTTCGTTAATTTAATTATGGATGTAATTAATTTTATTATTATTTTATTACATTGTCTGTGTCAAAATAATTTTAAAGACCCAATTGCTTTTAATGTGAAAACAAATAAAATATGTGTGTATAAGAAAATCTGTATTTTGCATAAAAAAGTACATTCTGTTTATTATTTTTTTGCAACTGGCGTCTTTAAAACAGGTTCTACATTATCTTGACCAACACGAAAATATTTAGGTACATTTTTTTTAACTAAAATTGAAAAAAATGTAATAAATACGAAATATAAGGGCAAGGATAGTATATTGCATGAAAGACGAAAAAACAGGCATTTTTTTGTGGCCATAGTCTGCTTCAATACAAAAATTATTTATCCGTCTAGAAGGCGCAGCGAACCACATACGATATTTCAAAAATCTGTTTATATCAGGTGGAAGATATCAATTTTGCAATAAAAATTTATTACCAATAAGTTTTCTCTATCTCTTAAAATAAAAAAGTTAGACAGCCTCAAACTTTGGGCACTTTACAGGTTTTTTTGTTATTACTCATAAAGTTGGCCATGGATCTCAAATTTGTTTTTACGAGCATAAAGGCCTCCAAAAATGCAACAAAAAACAATTAAAGATTTTTGACGTGTCTCGCATATTAAGCGAGATACATGGGAGTGGCCCTCTTATGTGATACAGCCTGTATGTTTCATTAACAAAATTGTACGTGAATAGCATATGTGTGCAAATAAAAAAGTGGTACAGAAGTACAACTGTGAAAATGAAAGTGATGGAAACTCGCGGAAGGAAGATTGTATTTTTCAAATGAGTTTTGGACAAAAAAAATTCTTTTGCTATATCTTACAAGATGAAACTTAGTCCGTATAAATGAAATCGAACATACTCATAGAAAGAACGAAATAGTGATATAGCGAAGAAACTATTTAAAATAAATATTAAAAAATAAGAATCTGGATCGAAGAATATATTAAATTTTGACGAAACATGGGTGTATGAAGGTCATACGGAAAGCGGTACGATATGATGTAATAAGTGTTAATGTGTGGCCGTTATAGTGACAGTGCTAGTAACCAATAGTAAATAGTGTGTATGTATTCTAAAGACTTTTGTCCTATTGAATGCGGAATTCGCAAATATTTGCGCGATTTATTTAATGGTGGAAATATTTTGTCAACTACCTATCATTTTCATCATGAAACGACCATGGTAGATTATCAGAAGCTCAAAACAAATTTATTAACTCCACATAATAATGAAAAGGGTAATAATATTTGTAGTGTTTGACAGTTTCGCAAATTGCAGTTGTCAAAAGTTGAGATTTTTCCGTCATAAATAATTAACAGAAATTGCAAAATTCGTGCAAAAATTCGTGAATTTCGCGTCCATGACGACAAGGATTAAGTGTGATATCCGCGGAGTGCGCATCAGGTAGGTGTAAGTGCGTGGTGGTAGGCAACCGACGGCATTCTAAATTATTGTAGAGAGGATGACACAGGTGGCACATGTAAAGTAAATTGTTAATGTGCTAGGTTCAGCCGACGTCAACTTATTTTTGATAATTTTGTGAACTTTAACTCTTCTCAAGTGACACTCCTAGGTAATCATACCACACGTATCTTCCGTACTCATCTCTGTGTTGTGAATTAGTCACTGTCTATTATTTTCGACCTTGGGTAATTAATAATACAAGATAGAAACTTTAAATTTTTAAACATTCTTCTACTCTAAAAATAATGGATGTTATGTAATGCAATGATTTTTGTCATTTTTGTATATTTTTTATATCTGATCGCATTGAAATTTAGTACGCCTATGAAATGTTCTCTCCGCACGTTTCGCCCGTCGCGCTTTTATACAAGCTAGCGATTAGTCACTCTACAATTTTGGAAGTCAACTATAGTAAATTTGGTGGTGGGTGAGGCTACTAGCATAAATAATAGAACCCCATCCTATTGAAACTATCCTGGCTCATATAATAGCTTACTCACTTCTCCACTAGCTTACTAACTTAAAAACTAAGCTAATTCCATTTACATAGAGCTGGAGTTGTTAGGTTGTTCGCTTACTAGCACTAGCTTACTTTCCTTGCTTAAAAAACTATCCTCGTGTAGACCGAGCATAATGCCTTTTATGGACAGACCTATTAACACCATCGAAGAGTTATATAAGTTGGTTAAAATAATCTATAGGTGTTTTCATTATCAAATATGCATCAAACATTTTTACACAACAGGAAGATTTTTCTAAATAATATTTTTACGCAGCAGGCAGTTTTTTCTACAAAAAGTTTTCATAAAAAATATAAATTTAAATTATTTTTTTAGACTCCATTAAATAAATGATAATAAAATGTGTAGCAATATTTGATCTAATTTAGGAGTATAACTCAAAAATGTATACTAATTTATTCAAGGTGACTTCTTTTTATTAACATTCCCTGTACAAACATATAATAAAAATAAATTAATGAAAATTAAATTAAAAACAAATTAATTAAACATATCGTATTTAATTAAGGAAATTGAAACATAGATTTACTTAGTTTTGATAATTTTTGCATTAAAAATGGACTAAAATTAGTTATATTTCAAACAAATATTTTAAAGGTCTAATGACTTTGTTTTAATTCTGGTCATTTAATTATACATTTATAACTCACTGTAAAATAATCGTACATTAAAAAAAATAATAACCCGGAAATGTTAATTATTTACTGTAAAATTGGTATCATTTTTTTTCTGACAATTTTTTTTAGCTTTGAATAAATAATTAATTATTTATACACACATTCTATCTAGAACGTTATAAAAAATCTAAATAAAAATATTTGTATATATTTTTGTTTTAATAAATATGATTATAAAAAAAGCAACTTAGTTATTATGTTGTATTAAAACGAGAATGTTAAAAATACTTATTAGTGTTTATACTATATATAAATCGTTTAGGAGTATATTTGGTTGCATAAAACTAAATTTACAAATCAACATTACTTTGAGTAATTCAATACAACTAATTTCAAAAAAAGTTCTTCCGGTGTAAGAGTTTTCAGCGAAATACAAATGGACAATTGCAAATAAAATATTACTCAGGCAACGCTTACGTGATGGAGGAACCCAACCCAAAGGCGCATTTTTAATATCCAGAGTTCTAGACTAATTTACTTCATGTCGCTCTCACGATTTACGGCGTCTTCACAACGTCGACAAGTTTCATTTTATTCATCTCTCCGCATCTTGCATATTCCATATTTTAAAGAAACTTACTGTACACAGCTGGAGCGAGTTTATTTTTTTCTCAGTGAGGAACACGTTTTCACAACAGAAATATTTGTCACTATAGTCGCGTCAAATTAGCATTTCACTTGTAACTTTTTGTGGAGAGGTCCGATTGAGATGCGGTTTTCTGCAAAATGTTCAGCGAATTTTTTATAACAAAAGGTACATCTAACCTCTGTACGCTCGCAAATTTTTAATTTTTTATTTAACAAATGACCCATTTTTGTTGAACATATGGCAAATGTCACACACGATTCAACGACAATGTCTGGAAAATGTTCAGTCGGGGGTATTCGAGGTCCCTCTTTATCACTTTGGTGTTAGCTTTATTATTTATTGCTAAATTGTTGTAACTGGACTAATTAACAAATTAAAAACTCCACCCCCGAAATCACTAGAGAAACGGCATTTTTCCAGGATTTCTGGTTTAATAAGACAAACCATCGGCACAAGATTTTTGCAAATATAATTCTTTATTGTTCGATTGTTGCAACCTCGCTTATTAACAAATTAATAACTCTACTCCCGGAATCGTTAGAGAACCAGATTTTTTTACAATAACTCTGGGATCATGGGGAGAACCATCGGCAGAAGGTTGTTGCACGAAATTGTTTATTTTTCTATTTTTGTAACCTGGCTAATTAACAAATTAATAACTCTACTTCCGCAATCACTAGACCCGAAATTTTTTCCGGGATTTCTGTCTTTTTAAGGCGAACCATCGGCACAAGATTTTTGCAAATATAATTGTTTATTGTTCAATTGATCCCAGAATTATTGCAAAAAAAAACGATTTTCTAACGATTCCGGGAGAAGAGTTATTAATTTGTTAATTAGCGAGGTTGCAACAATCGAACAATGAACAATTATATTTGCAAAAATCTTGTGCCGATGGTTTGCCTTAATAAGCCAGAAATCCTGGAAAAAATCCGGTTCTCTAGTGATTTCGGGGGAGGAGTTTTTAATTTGTTAATTAGCCCAGTTACAACAATTTAGCAATAAATAATAAATCTAACACCAAAGTGATAAAGAGGGACCTCGAAAACCCCCGAGGGAACATTTTTCAGACATTTTCGTTGAATCGTGTGTGATATTTGCCATATGTTCAACAAAAATGGATCATTTGTTAAATAAACAATTAAAAATTTGCGAGCGTACAGAGGTTAGATGTATTTTGTTATAAAAAATTCCCTGAAAATTTTGCAGAAAACCGCATCTCAATCGGACTTCTCCGCAAAAAGTTGTCTATTTTCACATTTTTCATGCTAATTTGACGCGACTACTAGGAAACTTCATGAAATAGTACAAGATCCGAACTTACGTCATCCTTTGTCCATCTGTTTACCGGATGAAAATTATTTTTTATCAAACATAATATGTAAACATATTTATCGCAAATGAGTTGCCTAATGAAATGGGTTCATGGCTACCCTTAATTAAAAAAATTGTGATTCATTTTTTAAAATTTAATACCAATCGAAAGAACAAAGTATAAGGAACATGCAAAAGTTGGGTTGCCTATATTTTTCTGGTCCCTATCGAGTGGCAACCCGTATAAATGGGTGAGTTGACACTACCAATTTTTACCATATTATTCTTTCTCATGAAGTATACAGGGTGTAACAAAAAAACAGGTCGTCTCATTAATTGCATATTTTTAACAAAATAAGGCGAGTTAACCCTACTTACCTGCACTCCTTAAAATATACAGGGTTTTGAACTTCAAATTCAACTTCAATTCAAATTGAACGTCAAATTTTCACATCCACAAGTCATGCAACGTTAGAGCTATAGTTAAATTCCACTTAACAAAGTTTTTAAACTTCAAATTCTAAAAAAAAACACTCTTGTAGATAATTTACAGAGGTTTTAAATTTCTGATAACTGATTTTATACAGGGTGTTTCTAAACGTAGGGCTAGCCAACTTTACCATTTTTACACAAACAAATGATTTTTATGTAATGTAATTTATGTAATTTTGTTTACTAAGAAAATTAAAAACGATATTTCAGAAATAGATTAGTTAAACACAGTAAGTGCTACCTACGTATATCCGCCTGTCTTAGCAACGCATTGACAACATTTTATAATTAAAGAAAATCTGATGTTTCTTATTTAATTATTCAATATTATTTGTATATAAAATGGGTTTAAGGTATCCAGTTGACAACTGGATTACTTTTTTTTTAGCTGACAGAGAAATAAATGTAAAAATTGGTAATAGCGTATCTCACTCTTCTAGGATTCCATTGGGGGTTCCTCAGGAGAGTGTTTTATCTCCTCTACTATTTATATTCTTTATAAATAATTTAGAGCAACATATAACTGTCGAAGGTACCAGCTTAATTATTTACGCAGATGGCAGTATAATCTGTATTAGTGCCTCGTCTGCTGACGAACTTCAAAGGAAAGTAAACGAC
Source organism: Monochamus alternatus (assembly GCA_037114965.1). Lineage (NCBI taxonomy): Eukaryota > Metazoa > Arthropoda > Insecta > Coleoptera > Cerambycidae > Monochamus > Monochamus alternatus. The sequence goes on from CM073426.1 coordinate 116,701,295, forward strand.
ACACTTCAACAGTTTTATACGTGGTGTTTTAAAAATGAACTTATTATTAATCCAACGAAGACTCATTACATTACCTTTTTTAAAAGACGAATATGCCCTAACGTAGTAGTTTCATTAAACAACACGATCATTGAGAAAGCACAACACACAAAGTTTTTAGGACTTTTCATTGATGAGCAACTTACTTGGTCGGTTCATATTGAGCATCTCGTAAAAAATTAAATACTGCCTATTACGCAATCAGAAACCTGAGAAATATAATGGATAAACATTATCTTTTAGATGTTTATTTTTCATTAGCATATACACATTTAAAATATTTAATAATTTACTGGGGGACTAGTTCTGAATTTCATAGAATTTTTATTTGTCAAAAGAAAATTATAAGACTAATTCTATCCCTCAATCCTTTACAATCTTGCCGACCATCATTTATACAATATAAAATTTTTTCTCTGCCTTGTATATTGATATATGAAGCAGCACTATTTGCTAAGAATCATCCTGAATTTTTCATACAGCATAACAACATTTACTCCCATAATACACGAGGAAATAATTTAATTTATTTAAATAAACTCATAACTTAACAACATACCAGAAGGGGCTGCTTTACTTATGTGAAACAATTTTTAATAGATTACCCGTGAGTATTAAAAACAATGCAAATATTAGGTTATTTAAAAAAGAGCTACGTTCCTTCCTTGTCGGAAACTGTTTTTATACATTACAGGAATTTTATGATTTTTCTGCTACAAGGTGAATTGTTCTTGTTAATATGTATAGATTTCTATTATTTATTAATTGTCTATTGGTTTGTGCTGTTTATGTTGCTACGTAACTAGTCCAAATTTGTATGTCACAGGTTTAGTAATAATATGTATGTTAGACTAATTTATATGACGTTTCATATCCTGTGATAGGCCTACATGAATAAAGATCTATTATTATTATTATTGTTATTATTATTATAGAGAACTATTGAGTATTTTTCATTATTTCTAACACTGTTTAACTAAATTTTTTTTCAAAACCGATATACATATAGAAGATATACAACTATTCAGTGACCACATTTCTCCAATTTTACTCCATTGGATTTCAGTTTAGATTGTGGTTTATGTAACACGATATTTATTTCGAATTGATGGAGAATTAATAAACTGAAAATAGCGTTTTATAGATGCGAGAGAATGAGTTTTGATAAAAACCAGATATTCCAAAATATCAGATTTTTAGTAAGTACACAAGCTCGTTAATGCATTTCTTAGGCAGATGGACATGTGGAGTAATTCGTTGATATAGTTGCGGCAAGAAATCAGACGACTTACAAATGAACAATTCATTACATTTTCATCAAAATATTTAAGAAACAGCTAGTGAAAATAATAAAGTTATTCACTACACTAAATATGTGTACTATATACAAATATTTTAAGCTATCACCCTTCAAAAAAATTCTAAATTTATTTATAAAGCGAAAAAAATATTTTCAAAACCTTATTAACCCCTAACTTCTCGGCGATTATGCCGCCTGTCAGCTGCGAGATTAGGTATATTCTGCCAAAGTCAAAGTTGTCAAAGGTAGTGACAGGGCACCGCGTTGCCAAGTGTAACGATTTACGGCGCTTTTAAAGAAAGTTCTTTACAAAATACTAGATTATTTAATGAGAAACACGATATGGTAGCACTGAGAGTAAAACCTACCTTACTGATACTTCCAGGACTGATATTTGGAGATTTCAAGACAGTTGAATTATTTTCTGTTTTCTAACTTGTTTACATTATTACTTGTCGTTGTAAATATTGTAGTACTTGCTGGGGACCTCTTGATTTCCCTAGACCATTTCATAAATAAAAAAATACTTTTTTTTCTGTAGGTGTATCTATTATTGTAGTTTATTGTAGATTTTTATGTCACTAGAAGAAAAAGAAGTTACAAGGAATTTTAAAAAGTATGAAATTGGTTCTTTTTTATTTTCAAGTTAGGTACATACGTATTTAAAACTCCAGCACGTATATAACAACATTCGTGGACGTTGTACAATTCGTACAAATGTACGAGGATTTGGCATATTCTGTCTACATATTTGGAAAACATCTTTGATATTCTGCTGCTGCACGATATGCTCTTTCGTCGCACTTCCCATAAATTAAGGACCATATCCGTAATTTCCGCGATTACACGAATTTGAATGTGCGAAAAGCAAATACTGAAAACTAATATCAAAATATTTGCGATATTTGACGGATCTTCCGATGCTGGCGCCATCTATAGGTCATTAGCGCAAAGTGCACTAAAGCTCGTTCCATTAATTAACTTATTATAGAATTAAATAATAATAATACTAATAATAGTAACGATATTAACAATAATCGACCATGTTTGCATATAATAATATTGTAGTATTATTATTTTAAATTTCCCGAGGCGTTTACAGTGCTATGTAATATTACTTTTCTGACCACTACTTGTTTGACATTTGGAGTATTAGAAACAATGCAACCAACAACACAGCATAGGTTTATACCGACTGACAAGTGCTATGTGCGTGTAACCCCGTGTCACGAAGGAAGTGTCAAAACAATACTAGGATGAAGATAACCCACGATTGTACACAAAAGAATAGAATATTGATTATATTGATGGCCTTAAGAATATTTATCTGAAGAATATTAGGTAGTGGCGGACCGAAGACTGACGATTGTGTTGACATTGTAATTTTAGTTTTCCGTTTTTAGTGACAGTTTTAAACGTTTTATTTATTAAATAATGGATAGTTGCGATATATTGGGACATGTGTAGTTTTCCACAATTTTCTTTAAACGTACGTGGACATATTTTCTAGAGTTGAGAGCAATGCAGTGGACAAAATTTTCTAAATGAAAAACTGTCACGGATGTATTCGAAGTTTTCTGTTAGTATTTCTTTCAATCAATTTTCTTAAAATATTGGGCAATTTATTAACTCTACGCGAAGTGTGTATTTTGTGGCGAGTAATTCTGACGGACCTGTAATGAGTGAAAATGAAGTTTTGGCAGTTTGGAACGAAGGAACGAAAAACGAATGCAAAATACTGTAGCTAAACGGATTAACTGTTATCTATCTGGTACTTAGGTATTATTATTAATAAAAATGTTTACTTTCGTTATTCGGCAACGTTGTGAGAAACGACCGCATGGTACTTGACATATGTAGCCATCTTGGACGAAGACTGATCGACATAGGCGCCTTTCCGGAAAAAAGGGTTTTGCCCCATTTTTAAAACATCGAGCTAGAATTCCGAAATAATTTTTTTATTATCTTTTAGGCCTCCCTGAGCACGTGGTTAAAATTTTTGTACTTAGTCATAGTTAACCCTGTATATTGCACTAAATTGCAAAACATGATTGTTTTAAACGGGACCAAATATCGAAAATAATGTTGAGAATAATAGCTATTTATGTAATCAGTTACGAAAAGTATGTGCGATATTGCACTCGTTGCATAAAATCATGTTTCATAACGTATTACCATTGACTTTTTAACTCTAAAAATGTCAATGGTATTACATACAAGATTTTTTTCTAATTTTGACGAAAAATGGGAAATACAAGTTTTTAATTTTGATCATTTACAAGTATAATTTAAATAACAATTATCTAATAAATCAGTGTCAGTTTAAATTTTCTTCTCATTTGACTTAACATTTAATAGCCGCTGATCTATTCTGTGACGCTGATCATTACTATTACCATTTGTTACGAAGAATGTGTGATTTACATTCAGATACTGACGATATACCGAGCGACATCGAAGAAGCGGCAAGAAATGCCGTATGTTCTGATTCCTGAAAAATCCAAAGTGGTATGACTTGGCTTATGAAAAATTTGAGAAATGGCGTGAACAGAAGAAAGTAAAACACGTACATGAGAAAGTACTATTGGCATATTTTGAAGGTAAGAAAAATTTGAAGGCATTTATGCTATGGACTACAGTGTCCATGTTGAGAACTGAGCTGTCTTTAAAAAAAGGTATAGACATTAGAACTTAAATAGTTTGATAGAATTTTTGAAAAGGTTGTCCGATGGGTACCACGCTAAGAAATCAAACGTTTTTTCAAAAGTAAATATTACAAAGTTTTTGACGGAGGCGGATGACAATAATTTTTTAATGGCTAATGTAACCAATAATTGCTTCATATAGTTGTCAGTTTACTAATTCACATTTTTTGCATTGGGAAGAAAGAATTAATTAATTATCATTTTTACCTGTTGGAGATGTTACAGATGAGGAGCCGTATTTTCGAGTAAATATTCCAAATACAAAAACTAGAGTAATTTGTGAATTAGTACTAGAAGGACTTAACTTCGTTGACATTATCAGAAAGCATAGAAACCTACGCCCGGAAAATATTAAATACAATAGATGTTGAAAATTCTATAGAAAATAAAAATAAAACAATTTCCGGTGATATTCTTGGAGAACCGGGTAATACCAATAACATATCACGGAATATTACTGCAAGTTCAACAAGATTTCTTCTGGAATTAGTTTTACTAACTACCAACTGCATTGTGAATATTTATAATTAAATAATAATAATTATATAGTATTATTTATAAAATTAATGACTTGAATTAAAGTTACTTTATTATTTTTCTGTTGTATTTTGTTTAATTCTTTTTTGCAATTAGTGACATAACGAACTTTTCGTAACCAATTGCGTAATAGTTTTAATTATGTAGCTAGTTACATAAGATGTTACTTTATATGTCAAAATTAGAAAAAAAAACAATTGTGTAACGTCAGCCGTAATATAAGTCGTCTGAATTCACGGCCGATGTTATTATTTGATTAATCGTGATTTTCCAGGTTGTTGTACCGTGACCTCGGTAGTAGGTCACTGCCAGTAACAGAATTAAAGTGCACATACTTAGCTTTAGCTGAAATTCTTTAATATGCCTTTGGTGTTTTCGGGTTTGCTCCAACAGAGCTTAGCCCGAGTACAAGAAAATACACTACGATATTGGAAAAACTAAGACGTATGACAGAAAAAAATGGGGGAGGCAAAGTAAAAAACTGGGGGGAAGAGGGCTTCCCCCCAGTTTTTACGTTTGTTTTTTAGGCGTTTACAATAACATCCTTAAGGATACCCTTAGCTACAAGATTTTCAAACTGATACGTGAAAAATTGGCAGTTATTGCCGAAAAACAATTTTAAAAATTGAACTTCAAATCCTCTATATGTATCTTTATATTTAAGGTAGGCTATTTTTGTATATACTCGCGTCAAGAATTCAGACGTCTTACGTCACTGCTGACGTTATACATTTGTTTTTATTGCCAACGTAATTTTCGATATTTGGTCGCGTTAAAATTTAATTTTTTGCATTTTAGTGCAAACTTTTAGTGTAGGATATAGTTTTATTACTATCAGTTGCAGTTTCTTAAACATTTTGATGAAAATATAATGAATTATTCATTTGTTCGTATGACGTTTTAACAAAATTTTCACGTCACTTAATTTAAACGTCGTATTATTCCGCTCCTTTTACCTGCGCCCAGACTAATTCGATTCGGTTAAGTTCACAGTGATAAGGTGACAACCGTAGTACCATTATTTAGCGATTTGTTGCCATTTCATCGGATAACCATTGAATTATATCGGCTTTCCTCCAAGCAGTCGTAGGCGTCCGCTCGGTCTGCCGTGAATGGTAACTGGCATTATCCATGACAATTACAGACCCCGGAGAAATAAGATCAAACATCCGTGTAAAATACTCTTCGAAAACATCTGCGTTCATGTCTTCGTGATAGTCACCTGTATTTTTAGATTCAAATAAAAGTAAACCGCCAGCCATCCAAAACCAAGTTGCCATTCTGTTTATGTCCCCATCCTCTCTAAAAAATTCAGGGAAAGTCACACAAGAAATAAATGTTTTGAAAGCCCGCAAACTATTCTGACTCACAAATCTCTTTTTTATCACAGTTTTGGTATCTCTGTATATTTTATTGCTATTGTTATTAAAAAGTACAATATATTGCCCCCTATGATCAGCTACGCCCGGTTCATATACCCCCACATGACGATCTTTTTCATCAATATTAGTGATAATGTTGTCGATACACGTTGACGAGTCGTCTGAATTCTTGTTGCGAGTATAAGTAAGTAGGGTTAAATTGTCATATTTTGTTGTAAAAATTACGCACTTAATGGATTGACCTACTTTCTTATTACAGTTTCAATGAGTAAAAAGATGAGTATAGTCACGAAAAATTCAGATAACTTACGTCACGGTTGACATTACGCAATTATTTTTATTGTCAACATAATTTTCGATCGTTTGATGCGTTAAAAACAATCATTTTTTGAAATTTCGTGTAATATATGTATTGAAAACATTTACTGTAGTATATAGTTTTATTATTATCAGTTGTAGTTTCTTAAATATTTTAATAAAAATAAAAGAAATCATTAATTTGGTCCTATGACGTAAAGTCATCTGAATTCTTGACGCAACTATACAAATTGCTAGTATCAACTCACCTGCTTATGTATACCTAGCAACCTGGTAATAGGGACTAGAAACAGGTAGGCAACTTAACCGTTATATGTTTCTCATGCTTTGTACTTTCAATTGGTATTAAATTTGTTTGGTAAGCAAGAGAGCGAAATTAACGAAAAACAGAATTAATTACAATATTTTTAATCAAGACCAAGGACATTAGGCAACCCATTATATTTGATAAAAAAATAGTTTTCATCCGGTAAGCAGATGGGCGAAGGACGACCTTAGTTTGGATCTTAGACTAAAAAGGATTTCGAAAAAAGAACAACATAAACAATATAAATTTTAATTGCAAGTTGATATACAATATACTTGTAACAGTAAACGCTATACCTATACAAAACAAATCAATTACAGCATGTACGGTGGACAACAACAGTTATTACACTAACAATTATTGTTTCATCTCATTATTGAACTATAACCATTTATATATTAAGGTAAAATTTATGCTACACCCCTGCCATACAAGTGGAGGTACGATATCGATCAATTAGGCTATCCTAAGGTGCCTATTTAAATTAATAACAACTGTTACTTGTAAAAAACTGGACGGTTATATCAACATGTACCACTAGAGAATGTAAAGGCCGTTCAGCATTTAGCAGCACGGCATAAGGACGGCACCTGCTCGCCGTCAGCACGGTGTTGCTGTCATACTCACACTGTTATGCGATGCGTAACATATAAAAAGTCGATGACTAGAAGATGCCGTCTATGTGATGTGCTGTTGAATGAGCGATGGCCTTAATTGTGAGATATATGAGCATATACCAGGAGTAACCAGTCCCAGACTACTTATTGCAAAATATAGGGTAGGCTAAATTCTAAAGGACGGATAATGACGTTTCAGATATGACTATAGACACCTAATTTTTTCTAACACATAAAAAATAAATATATTCGTAAATTAAAACAAAAAAATAACTTTAAGTCCTATAGAATTTTGCATATCCTGTCGAAAACAAAATATATATATTTTATGTGGAATCTTAAAATAAAATCAGGTTCAAATAGAAACATCTTCTTTTCAATATGACCAAACAATAAAAATACCTTACAAACTAATAGAAAAGTAGTTTAAATTATAAAAATATAATTATTATTGAAGTAATATGCTAATAACAAATTACATTGGGTAACGTTTGTAGAATATGGATAGAAATGTTAAGAAGTTATATTAACTGGTATATGCGACGATAAATTATATAATTAAAACAATATTTCAAACCAAGTAATTTCAGTTTCTCTTTTTTGGGATTTGTCTCGAACTGATAACTGAGCAATAGTGCTATTCCTATAAAAACGTCGCCATACACAGTTCGATCGTCAACTTTTTGATTATTTATACAGCAAATTTATTATAAAAACGTTAGCCTTATATACAGTGTTGATTATGTACAACAATTATTATCAAACTTACTAATATAATTGCATGCTTGAAAACATCTTAAACAGTTACTTATCACAGTCTCGAAATTTCAATCTTTGTAAATAACAAGAAGTGTCAATTTATAGTCCCTTAGACTCGTCTGATTATTCTACCTATACAAGCCCAATTACAGCAGTGAAATGTTAATTTTAACTTTTCGGGACTAGTTTATTATTTATTAAAGGGCCGGAAGCAAATACAGTAGTAAGTTTGTCCGGTTTTAGTGATATATATTGCACCACTCCCAACCACCGTGAAGAATTATATACAGAGTAAAGAAATCTTAAATTAAGTCATCTATTTTCCGAAACCAATCCTATAAAATATACACAAGATATACAATAATGGTGATATCAAAAAATATTATGAGCATATTTTTTCTTCGAAATATCATTATGTGCTGTCCGCCCAAATAGTTAGGTCCTAAATATATGCGCGCAGTATATGTGTATACGCTTCTACGCTATCCGAAAAAAGTTAGAACCTCACATATGAACAGCCTTACCTTATCCTAAATTATTAGACTAGCATAAATATTGACAAATATAAAAAATACAGGTTTATTCGTCGTATGGTATATAAAATAATAAGTGAGTGAATTAGATTGATTAAATTTATTCTAATATAAGTGAAGCGGCTCTGTCAGCGGTGCTCGGGTTAGTTTTTCGGAGTTTTATGGTTGCGAAATTGTTAGACCTGCAAAGAACCAACACCATAATTATTCTGGTAACGTGCTGTCTGCATGCATCTTTGACGGGTAAAATAAATAAGGCAGAAATGGCACATGCACAGGATGTGGGTTTGTGATAAATAATACGCGATTTAATATTTCTCATTTTTGTTATATTATGCTGAGATTGAAAATACTATTTATTTATTATATAAAAGCATGCGATATTTTGAGAAATTTTAAATCGCTATGGTAATTCCAGCTTTTTCGTGTCACTTTCTTGGAGATGTGCCCGTGGAGTCCAAACCCCACAGGTCGTACCATGGCCCATACATATTGCCGTTGTGAGGCGACTTCTCGTCAAACTTTGAGTTGTACTCTGGATTCTTCAGCCTCTTTTGCAACGTCTCTCCATACTCCATAAGCCCTATTTCCTGTTCGTACTTGCTATGCGTCGAAGTGTTACTATTCGTCTTGGTTAACTTGGTCCTAGGAAGGAACTGTTTGTTATCCACAGCGTCAGAGAGCTCGTCGTTGGTTGAATCGTAGTATTTCGCTAATTTATCCCTTTTACTTTCAGGATCTTCATGCGATCTTCTGTTGTTAGTCATCATCCTGTTGTCTCTGTTCCGACGCTCCACATCCGAGTCGATGCTTTCGTAACTTGGGCGACCCCTCCTCTCAGTGGAGTTGTTCCTGTTGTTATTGGACTCTGCGTAGTAACGTCTTTTATCTTGAGCGCTTGTCTCGTTGTTTCTTTTATGAGTTTGGGTGTAATATCTGTCATCCACCTCCTCTGTCTTCTCTTTTTCGTTATCCGGGGGATCTATTCCAAAAGTTTTGAAACTATTCGTATGCCTCTTGTCGTGGTATTGGTAAATATCTTCGGTTTCCATATCTGGACTATTCTTAACAGAACCGTTCCTTTCAAGTCTATTATTTATGATGTTATTCTCCTGAATGGCATTCCTGGTCTGGTTATTCAAATTATTTTCTTTGTTTGGTGAGTATTTGCTAGTTTTCGACAATTTCTCTAGTTTCTTGCCCAACTCGGCTACGTTGGGGAACGAATTTTCGTTTTTATTTACTTTCTGGTCGTCTATCAGAATGGAATCGTAAGGATCATCGCTGGTTAAATCGGATTCAGCCTCGGATTCGCTGCCAGTAGAATCGTTGCTGTACTGTTGGAGGATGTTCTTTCTATTGACTGTTTTCATCATTAAACCATCGCCGTCGTCATCATAGAACTGATCGTCGAAATTAGCAGGGGAGCTAGGTTTCTTATAGTTTTTGAATTCTTCCCTTTCTACTTTGGTAGTTTGTTTTGTTTTCTGCTTGTCGCTGAAGCTTTTGCTGTGTCTAACTTCTTTAGATTTGTTGTTTCCCTTTTGCTTTTCTTGAATATTCTCTCTGTTATTCACGATGTTGTTATTAATAGTCCTGTCGGAATCGTTAGACTTATCCCTACTAGGACGACGAAGTCTATCTTGACTGTTTATTTTCCTTCTCAGTTTGTTCTTTTCGTCATCAACGTCCACTAGATCTCTGTGCCTCCAAAGAGCCATTCCTTCCAGTATTTCGTTATCAGAAGCATTTTTACCAAATTTCCAAAACGACTTGGTTCTCTTCACCAAATTTTTCTTCTCCTTGGACGTAACCTCTGGGTCATCAGACATGTAGAACCTGTTATCTACTAGGTTGCCGTGACTTCTCGATGGTTTTATAGAGTTTGATTTCTTCATACTGGTAGTACGTTTATTCATCGTGTTGTTGTTTGTGTCTCCGTTCATTTCCTTTACAATTCTTCTTCTGCGTGAATAATGGCGTTAAAAAAAAGAAAATAAAAGTAAAAAGGGTAATGCAGAAACTGCGATTACAGGTTAGGCTGTGTACTTCATATAGCGCCAAGTCCCAAGTATTAATGCCAACTTATGTAACTGAAATATCCCAAAGTGTAAAAGAGTGCTCTACAATATATCATGCAATCAGCTTTTTACTTTTAGAAATTATAGGCCAAAAATTTCATGAAGATAAAATATTCATTCACCATGAATATTGTAGTTTATTTGGAAAAGGGGGGGGATTATTTTTTTTATATTTAGTAGTGCATATCCGTTGTATATCTGGCAAAATCGGTCCCAAAAAATCTCCTGTCAATTTCTGTGTCTGTGGAATATCTAAAAATAAGATTTTAGTTTTTATAAATGTCAGGAAAATTTAAGTGTTTTCTGAGTAACCAATTGTTACCATTAATAAAAACTATTTTCTGTGAATTGTTTAATCATATATACACTATCGTTGGTGAGTTAAAATGGAACCTTTTCAGTAACATGCACTCTAACGAAGTAAAGAGCCTAACTGTAAATCGCTATTACACAGCATGCAATTTAAATACATCGTCTACGTTGGACAAGTGCAAATTCTCCCTATTCTTTCCGTGAATTCCAAATTCTTATCTTGTAATTGTAATAGAAACTTATTAATCTCTAACTATAATCTCTTAATCTTAGTCTATATTTTTAAAATTGCTACGCCAAGATTCAAAGAATTATATTAAGCAGTAATGGTCATATAATAATTTAAATCATTTGTTTTAACTTTTAAAAATGAATTGTATCTATGTACAATCATGTCAAAAGTGACAGTGTTCTATTAGCTAATACAATTTCCAATAAGAATTCTAGGGAATTCATAACTTTTCGATGAGGTAGATAAGATCAGTAGGCACAATGACATTATTTAAGAATCCCCTTGCACACTGACGATTTTTCGCAGCACCATTCAATTTCGCAATAGTACCATTACACTATTTTGTATGTGATTCCCTATACCGTTACACATTATTGCGATTCAGTTGCAATTGTTCTTCTATTTAAGATACAAAGTTAAGCGACAGTATAGGGACAAACTCAATATAGTTGCGCGTTGTTGTCTCTTGTTATAGACATTTTCGTAGATCCACATATGTTTTATATTTGTCGCGTGATGTTTACTGAAATTGCTCTTTTTGAATTAAGCATCTACAATGTATACTAAATACGGGGTCGTAAATAAATGAATCCAAGGCGTTGGTCGCGCCGAGAATTATTTTCAAAAAGTGTCACTGTTGGACTAAATCTTTTGGATAGATGCCTTAGGAATGGAAGATTGTTAAAAGTTTAAGAACTTTGACACCAGTTGATTTTGAGATGTTACTTGGTATATCGAACCAGAATTAGGAAAATGAATCAAAATTTAGATAAACTATTCACATTTAAATAAAATTAGCTGTTGCACTATTGCTAATGGAGAATTGTATATAAACTTAATGTATTCTTCACCGATAATTTAGAAATCAGAATAGTACAGGGTGATTTTGAAAATCAGGTAATAATTTTATTATATGTCTACTTACTCGAAGAACAAAAAATAGCTCAATAAAATGTTATACCCTCCGTTACAGGTCATTATTATTTATCAAAATACTTGGGCCATTGTTATATAACGGTGTCAGCAAATTTGGTGTAACACAAAATGATTATAGGCAAATACTAGAAAGTACCTAAAATAATAAAAAACCACGATTCGTTTACGTACGTATTACGCTGTTATTTAAAGTTAATGTTATAGACGAAGCATGTCTTCAGCCTCAGCTTCACCAAATACAACACGAAACTTATCAAATGTCGCTTATCGGTGAAATAGTTCACTGACTTATTAGGGTAGGTTAGGATTACACAGAGTTGGTTTCAAAATTTGCAATAACTTTAAACTCAGTTATCTCGGTTATTAAAAAAACATGGGCAATACTTTATAAAATGGTTTATTTTAATGCCTACTATCATCAGAGTTAAAATAACCCCACTTTCAAAATCACCTTGATTAATAGAATTAAAAAAATGTAATGCTTGGAAAGAATTATGCTAAGAACTATGTAAAATATTTTCGATTTAAAAAAAAATAAATAAAACATCAGCGGAAAAAGTGAAATAGGTAAATAGATATACAAATTTTCAAATTGTTTGAGTGATTAAACTAACAATTTATGTTTTGTTCATTTGAATTTGAATACAGAGCGATTGAGTCGCATTTTTTGCGATTAGAGTAATTAGCCTATTATTATTACTATTATCCGGATCGAACGGACTGCATATGCGGAATTGTATGAGATATTGCCAAATAAAATCTGTTCAATGCGATATGAACAGTATGCGCTAATTCAAGTTATTGAAATTTGACTAAACTTCACATAATTTAAATTTAAGAACACACACAATCATTACTCTAACGTATCTATAACTGAAATTTTGAAATACATTTTTATTAAATGTGTTCATTTTCGTTGATATGCAATTTTGCAAGAAATTCAACATTTGTTGTAACCTAAATGTATACTCCATTTGTTCCAGATAACTAATCAAGAATTTCATGCAATACTTCTTCATTCAACTGCTTGCAATGCACTATCTAAATCAAGTTCAGTTTCACTGTGGTTAATGGCGCGGATGTGTCTGCCTTATTCAAATCAAGAACTTGCAGATGTGGTGTAAGTGTATACAATATATTTTTGCTGCAGCTGAGGAATTATACAGATGCCTGGAGTAATCAGAAAATTTTTTTTTCACCATCGTTTAGAATAGAGAATCGATTGTTTCAATAGTCAGATGGATACACAAAGCGATAAAAAAGCTCTGCCATTTAAAAGAAACACGATGTGCCATAAGTGTCGCCCTCTACTAGTGACTTCAAAATTAGAAACAAATTTGAATTTTTCGTCCGCAGAAACCCCTGATTTACAAATTTTATATAAATATTTGTATTTTTTAAGAAGTTATCTATAAATATCAAAACTAAAATGTTAACTTTGACACCCTGTATCTTTTTTATTATGCGACTTGAGGTATGTTAGGTTAAATCGATTAATTTTCACCTAAGAAATCTGTGGTCTCATTTTTGCTACTTCATTTAAAAACACCCCATATAAAATAAAACATCAAATCGTAACGGGAAAGGTTTCATAAACGTTAATAACACTATAAATAAAACGTTTTCCATAAACGTTTATTAGCTGTTTATTTACTGGCAATGTTCAATAAACGTTTTTTTTTTAGTTAAAAATTTTGTCCTTCAAGCTTTGGTTTTCAATCACTTTTAAATGTTTTTTAAACGTATTTGTGCCCATTGGAAAAGCACCTTGCATATCCTTCTTCCTCATAACTGTGTGAGAATACCTTTACAAATTTTTCCAGTTCGGATTTATAATCCATTAAATATAACAAAACAAATTTAAATGTAGTTCAGCGCAGAGATAGATATTTGCGCATGACTATTATTTAATAGAGAATAACTAATGTGCATTTTTAATTAAGATTAGAGAAAAAAATGATCTAGTAGGATCTGTTCATATGACTGATGTAATGGGAAAAATTCTTCGTTTGCATACGACCAAATGCATTTTCTAATTTATTAATTGACTCCCGTTTACTATGCAAATGAGGGCTTTTTGCGAGGACGCCGGCTCACAAGTGATCTCGATTGCATTAATTGATTACAGTAAAAGCCATTCTTCGCCGGAAAGGCACTTAGCCCGCGAATCCGGGGAATTTGCACTTATCCGGGAAAGCAAATAACAACTCGCACACAACGGGCAGTGCCGCCAATCGAGCGGCCAACTTACCGGCTAGGCAATTTCGTCTGACCGGGGATGGAATCGTCGTCGGAATAATCAATTTCCGGTTGCGGCGGCGGGTCGTTAGAGAACCCGGAGTCGTTACTGCTGTGCAGCGACACGTTGCCCACCGGACCACCTGGAAAAACGTCAATAGTATAATATTTTAAAACAATTTCCGAATTTACAGCGTGTTTTCTGTCTTAACCATTGGCTTTTTCGCATTATCCGCTTTTGCCTGTCAGACTTTTGCATATATTATGTAAAAAAATTGTGTAGAGAAGTCTTATAAGTGCGTATTAAATTCAAACACTACGCTTTTAATAGTATATTATTCAACGAGCATATAATTAATAATGGCTGGGATGAGTGTATTATAGCCATTATATGCAAGTAGAATATTATACTTTGTCCACGACTATTTTAGCAAACTTTTAACTGAAAAAATTATACAATATTTTGACATTTATAACATGACACATGTTCAAAACTGTCAAAATATGTTACATTCAACTTTGATATTTGTCATTCATTTGATACATTCAAAAAAGCAAATAATAGTTATTTATGGTACAAGTGCGTTATGCTATACAGGGTGATTCAGTCATAATGCCATTAATTTTAAAAAAATATAGGAAAAAATGAGTATAATACGAATACTCAATTTAAAAAAAATTTAAATATATGTATATTTAAGCCGAAAACCATTATTTATGTCGGTCCGACGCCACGTTGCCAAATTTAAATATCAATATCTACATATTGTAAATGTATTTAAGGCTATAAATTATTTTTTAAAAGTGTGCAATTAACTTTCAACATAAAAAATATTTAATATTGAAATTACCAAACTTCAACAGATCAAAATAATCCATTCACATTTCATTACATAAATAGTGAAATAAAATAACAATACTCACTGTGTTAAATTATTAAGAGAGGCGGAAACGTTTTTTTGTATTTAAATACAGACAGTAATAAAATAAAAGCCCTTGTACTATCAATAAAAAATAGTCCGATAATACCTATTCAGTGGCAATATTGGGTTTATATGTCAATAACCTTGTTTTTAATGTCTACTCAGTGACAAGCGCTGCAGAACTGCTAAATAATAAGAGAAATAAACAGTAATTGAATCTGCATTTTTATAAACACTCGGTGTAATCAATGTGAAATCATGGAATTTATAAGAAATGCCCAACCGTAGAAATCAGCGCCGACATCAGTTATGATTTTAGCAGTATGGTAGAGGTTGGTGGTAGAGGTTTTAGTAGACATGTGGGTCTGTGTTTTCGGTGTGCGTCTGTGTTATTCGGTACATAACGATCATGAGAAGTGGATTTCATTCTGATTCATATTCATAATCAAATGCGATTTGCATTATTTGGGAATATCAACAAGCTCAACTTGAGTCTACATTCAAGAACATAGGAACATAAAAAAATAGGTATAATGTTTTATCCAAAATTATTTACTGCATAAAAATTTTGCGGTGCTTTTTATCTTGCATTACGAGGGAATGATGAATGAATAACTTAAAAATACAACAAGTTTTCAGATTGTAAACAAGAAGTTTATCATTATAAAAAAAATTATCACCGTACATGCTTTTATATGTATGTGTATTCAATATTCGAACGCATCAAGATGAAAATTTGTAGCGTACCAGGAGCGTCGTGTTACCGATTGTTATGGGGTGATTTGTTTATCTTTTGAAAGGTCGAGTTTTGTTTTTTTTTATTATGTCATTATTAGGCCCTCCGAATAATCCGAAAACGCGGTTAAAATTAATGACATTGTGACTGAATTATTCTGTATATAAGTGACGCTAGGAAATGTTTAGCTAATTTGTCCAAATGACATATAACATAACACATGTCATACAAAATTTTATCTAACAGCAGAACTATGTTATTTGTTTGCTAACAGTTTATTTAGATTGTCATTATTGCGAACATAGATGTGTGTTTTTTAATAATAAATAACACTGTCATTCAGACGCCATTTAGTTATTTACTAATTTGCGTTAAATACAATACAAAAACACGTTTTTTCCATAATACATGCAAAAATTATGCATAGCTATTTAGAGTTCGAAACTTGACAGGCGGAACCTGATGCAAACCTGATAGTGTGAAAGGGTTTTCAGGTTTCCATCTGATCCAGAATGTGATAGGCAAAACCGAATAATGTGAAAAGGCTCCAAGGTTGCGCGTGTAAGTATTAGCGTGGAAACGTCTTGACTGAGATTTACGAACGATTCAAAACAAACAATAACTTTCCGTGCTATACACAGCTCCATACAATGGCTCGATTCTTACGAAGTAATATAGAGGTAAGGTAACATATCGCAGTGTAACTGCGGGTCTGCGGACCTAGTATTATTTCAAAACTCATGAACAAATGTGTTTCTCGTTTTCCAGAATTCATGTATGATAGCAACTGTTGATGAAACTACTAATGTTTTACATTCGGATAAATAATCAAAACTATGTGATGGCTAAAGAATATGTAAAAACTAGAAAATAATAACGTTGAGACAATAATAGAGCAGTTATTTATTATGCACTAGAATAATATATTAATGTTCGTGACGGATAGGACTACATATATGGCATGTTTACTTCATTCATGTTTTCTTATGACAATATATGGACAAATTTATAATGAGTAAAAAAGTTAGTTATTATGAAATTAGAAAAATAGATTCAATCATTTCATAGAGCATGTCCAAAAGTGCTTCAATCTCCATAATCCTTGTCAGATGGGATACATAAGTAAAGAAGACATTTTATATTATCTGAAGCTATTCATTTGTGGCATAATTCTAGTTTTTTTGCTTTAGGTAGGTAGGTATTGTGCCACACTTCTGAAAAAATAAAGACTAATTGAATAAACCCTTGCGCCAAAGTCAGTCAAGGATTATTTTTGAAACTAAGTTTGCCTAACCAAAAAATAAATTACAAATATTATACCACAATCGCGCTCTTCCGTATTTATTGAGGTTTCGAAAAACTCTCTGTTTTCGGTCTCAAAAATTGCGAACGCATTAAACGTAAGTCAAGATTGACAGTTTAAAGTTTGTTTATCTTCTTCCATAGAGATGTTAAATGATATTGATTTTATTGTTACTTACTTTTTCTTGATACAACTGTAGCCAACAATGATCAATGTTTACTGAACAGTTTGACACACACTTATCCCCGTTTAACAAAATAATCGCGATTTCTTTTAATTTTATTTTTGTTGCATTATTCTCCTTCTCTAAATTTTTTGCCGAAATTAAAAAAAATTGCATCCACAGCATACCTTTTGAATGCAATAAACATTATGTTGGAGAAACGTCTCGACCTATGAATGTTAGAGTTGAGGAACATAAAAAATATATAAAAAACGCTTGGGAAAACTGTCATTTGATCAATAAGATTCGGTAAAATTTTTAGAGAAGAAGAATAATACAACAAAAAGAAAATTAAAAGAGGCCGCGATTGTTGTGTTAAACTGAGATACGTGTGTGTCAAACTGTTCAGTAAACATTGATCATTGTTGGCTACAGTTGTATCAAGAAGAAGTAAGTAATAATAAAATAAAAATCATTTAACATCTGTATGGAAGCAGATAAACAAATTTTAAACTGTCTTAATACATTTGCAATTTTTGAGAACGAAAGCATAGTTATTCGAAACATCAAAAAATATGGCAGTGCGCGATAGTGATATGATTTTTGTTATATTTTTCTTATCTGCTTTTTCAGAGCAAAATTTTTTGGTTAGGCAAACTTAGTTTCAAAAATAACTTTTGACTGATTTTCTTGGCGCAAGGATTTATTCAATTAATCTTTATTTTTTCAAGAGTGTGACAAAATACCCAATCAAACTAAAGAAAAAGAGGACTTTTTATTATGGAAAATATTTCGAAATTACACTACTAACTGTATTTTAGCGTTTAATGTCAAATTTGACCCAAATACACAGAAATATCATAGTTGGTATCTTCGGACGGCTTTTCTATTATGTGAGCTGATGTAATCTGTACTATCGAAATTCTAAAGACTATTAAAGGCAGTGACTAAGTTAGAAGAAATTTGTTTAGTATTCGCTAAAACGATGGACGCAGTTGATCATCTACAGAACAGTTTTTTATATTTAGAAGAATCTTATGCAAAATGAACTCACTGTAAATGCGTATATAAATATTCTAATGATGCAAGTTTACGCAAATGTACATAAGCTTCCACTGACAAGTGATAAACAATTTTCGTAAGTTATAATTATTTCTAATCATATACAGCTGTGAACAGCACCGAAAGTTTTTACTTGTTTGTATCGATCGTGAATCATAACCTAGCCTTGTTCATGCCAATGGTTTGTCTAGCAGTAGTCCAGGCATAACTAAGTTGTTAAGCTTTTACGTCATGTTAAACCACATACCAATACTAACTAATCAGCACCAACCTCTTAATTTATGACACAGACTTAGGAACACCTTACTGTATAACAGATGGCAGAACTTAACAACTTACCTATCTTGCTTCCCTTGGTCTGCAAGTGTAGGGGCAAGGGGGCCGTGGCCGTCGGTCTGTCCGATCTAGAGGGCGCTGGGTGCGTGGAGTAGGCGCCTGATGGCGGCGCCGTGGAGAAGTTGAACGTGGAAGCGGAGGATTTGATGCCCGCCGTAGAGTACGGAGATTGGAACGTGGATGAGTCCAGATTACTTTTGCTTGAAGAGAAGTTGGCGCTCTGAGACTGAGGAATACCACCCCCTCCTCCGGTTTTCTGGTAGGGCAGTGACGGCGTCGGGACTGGGGCTGGCAGGGCTGGCGGTGGGATGTTGTTAGAACCGATAGCTCGCCGAATCTGGACAGAGAATAACATTTTAATGATGCACATCCACATATGTGACCACGGACAAAACTGAATAGCTAAAATATATAGGTGTAGTAAGCAGCTGCTATACTGTGCCACATTTTAGTTACTTTATGCGTGACCTCTATTATATCATTAAAAATATCAACAGTTTGTTTTCGGAAAGTTCAAGTAAATATAAGGTTACCGAAAAATGTTAAGAAAATCTAGGGGCAGGTTCTAAGTTTAAATCGAATCAAATCAAATTAAAAACATAAAAAACAATTACATATCTAAAAACTGGTCAGCAGATAACTATTAAAATAAAAAAAATAAGAAAAAAGTTTATGTAAAAATGGGCCGGAGAAGCCTCGTTTTCCAGATTATTTAAAATTTTCTGTTTTAAATACTATAGTTTTTAGTTCTTGAAAACCGATCGAGATATTGAGATGAGATTTGATACACAACAGTGTATAGTGTTGTAATATACTAGCATCGGTGGCGTTCGGATTGTGTGGCGCAAAGAATTGCACAAACAGTAGTAAATCAGGAAAAATTTTTACAAGTGATTGAACAAAATCCTGTAATAAGTCGTGTCTGGCAAATGAATTAGGGAATATGGACCATGTTGATGTATGGCTGCAAGAGCAGCAGATATATCCTTATCATCTGCAGAGAGATTTCAAGCTCCCTGAAACTGATTTTCCAGTCAGACTGTAGTATTGTAAATTGCTAAGCCAAAAAACTGCAGAAGATCGGTAATTTATTTCTTTCATTTGGTTCACGAATGAAACATAATTTACCAGAAACCGTGTTTTTAATTGTCACAATACACATATTTGGGCGGATGAAAAACCATACATTATTCATAAATCGTGACAACAGCAGCAGTTTTCAGTCAATGTGTGGGCAGGAATTAAAAATTGTTTGGTTGGACCTTTTATTTTGCCGAGAAGATTAGATGGACGACTATATTTGAACTTTGTACTTTTTAAAAATCGACTTATCCTTCTAGAAGCTGCTCCTCTTAATGTTCGCTGTCGTTTATGGTTTATACACAACGGGACACCTGCTCATTTTAGTCGCAATGTAAGACACTATTTAAATCTTCCAAGGAAATTGGATTGGTCGGAGCAGGCCTACTCTTTGGCCACCCCGATCACCTGACTTAAATCCGTGCGATTTCTACCTTTGGGGGCATCTAAAGCAACTGGTGTATTCTACTAACATAGCGAATGAAGCTGCACTAGTGGAACGTATTACCAATGCATGTGAAATAATACGCCAAACACCTGGAAGATTCCGAAGAGTTAGAAGACAGATGCAAAGGCAATTTAGAGCATGTATATAAAGTACAGAGCAGCCATTTTCAGAATTTCATTTAAATTCTAAGTTTAATACACATTTTTTCTAAACAAATGAAATAAAAATAAACTGGTATTTAAGACAGAAAATTTTAAACAACCTGATATCTCGCAAACGAGGCATTTCCGGATCCATGTTTATATAATCTATTTTTCTTATTTTTAAACAGAACCTGCCCCTAGATTTTCTTAATATCATTCCGTAACACCTTGTATATGTCCTAAAGAGCTTGGTTCGATATAGAAGCTGACTTTTTATTTTTCAGTATTTTGTCAAGTGGAAAGAACAAAACGAAGTAATTTGTTAAAATGTCAACACATTTTTTTTGTGATGACACACCCTGTACATTTTTAAACCCGAAAAACCTTCAACTAAGCTTTTCAAAACTATATTTATCTTTTACGGTTTTCAAAATATTACATTTTTATCATAGTAACCCATGAAATACAGAGTGTAAAATATTTAAGGAGGTAATAGTATGAACCAAAATAAGCAGAATAGTCTCAATAAACATGGGTCCGCAATGTAACGGTTGCGGAGATATGGAATGTTTTATGTTTTTAGCCCCTTTTTTTAATTTGTAAAAACGCTATAATATTTGGTTGATGTTTATTGAAATAAACAGTACGTATTTGACAGTTGTTCTCAGTGCACAAGTTTTCTTTCGCTATGGCTGGTTACTCTAACGCAGAATTAACAGACATGCATTTCATGTATGGTCGTGCTAACGGGAACGCCACCGAAGCGCGACGTCTTTATGTTGACGCTTATCCAAATCGCCAGATTTCTTCACAACGCATGTTTGGAAGAATTCACTAAAGATTGCGTGATACTGGTTCCTTGAGCAAACAGTGCCATTTATTCGGAAGACCAAGGTCGGTATCCACTCCTAGAGCAGAAGAAGAAATTCTAGCACTGGTAGGGCAGAATCCAGGTAAGAGTCTGCAGAGAAAATCAGCCGAGGTTTGAATTAGTAGTCTCTTGTTTGGAGAATCCTTCACGAGCAACTGCTTTATCCATACCATGTGCAACGTGTACAAGCCTTAAATTCAATAAATGATCATCAAGCACGTTTGGTTTTTTGCTGCTGGTTTCTACGTCATGATGCTGAAGACCCTCGTTTTCTCGCAAACATTTTTTTTTACTGATGAGATTTGATTTTCACAATAAGCATTTTTGGGCCGACGAAAATCCTCATGATCTAATAGAATCTGGACATCAGGCACGTTTTTCATTAAACATTTGAATGGTTATTGTAGGTGACAGGTTTCTAAGTCATATTGTTTTACCAAACCGATTAACAGGCGCTGCTTACCTCAACTTTCTGTAGAACACACTGTATGAGTTTTTGGAAGACATTCCTTTGAATCAGAGGCAACAAATGTGATTCCAGCATGATGGTGCTCTAGCTCATTTTTCCATGGCCATTAGAGAGCATTTACACCAAACTTTTCCACATAGATGGGTAGGAAGGGCCGGACCTGTTTTATGGCCTCCAAGATCGCCTGATCTGAACCCTCTCGATTTCTTTGTTTGAGGATATTTGAAGACTTTAGTGTATGGTACTCCTGTAAATAGCCTGGAAGAGCTGCAGCTACGGATTAATCAAAAGTGTCAAGCAATACAAACCAAGGGTTTTCGAAAGAGTTCGAATATCGTTGAGACGCAGATGTCATGCCTGCTTGGAAATGGACGGAGGACACTTTGAACATCTTCTATAACTTTGTTTTTTGTTTGTTAAAAGCTTCCTTTGTCGGTTTATTCCTAATAAAATAAAATGTTTCAAAAACGAATAGAGGTCCATATCTCCGCAACCGTTACTTTGCGGACCCATTTATTAAGACTTTTCTGCTTATTTTGGTTCATACTATTACCTCCTGAAATATTTTACACTCTTTATATCTGTATACCCTGTATATCTTTTAAAAGATTTTAAATGAAATGAAAGCATGTTTAATTAGGAATTGTCTTTTAATGTAATATAATGATATGCAAAATTTAGTAAACAGATCAACTTTGCATTGAAATAGAAGGGTCATATTGAAACATTCTTATAAATTTATTTCTTCTGTTTTTCCATATCTTTATTTAAAACCTTGATGTGGACTTAAAATGTTATTGGCAATCCAGTTTATTTTTTTAAAATCCGTGGTTGTGAATCACTACAGCAAATAACGTGTTCGATCCTCATTGATACAAATTCTTCATTTGACACAACTCTGAGTTTCTAAATACAGTGACGATTTTCTACCTACTAATGCCGTCAAACTGGCTTATAGAAAGCACTTTTTGGTGTTTGCAAATTCTAGCGTCTCTACTCTACCTGTTTAGCGTTATTGGAGGATCTGTGTAGGTGCAGTGTATCGCCAAACATACGGGGTGTCGGTTGGTCTAGCGTGTTGTTACCGGAGGCGGCGGTCGGTCCACCGACAGCCGACGAGGAAATCATGTTGCCCGCGTTGGTGGGGGTGGTGGGAGCGTTGCTGAGTTGAGAGGATCCACCTGCGTCACTTCTGTGTGTTGGCGATCTGGAATATAAAATATATTAGGATAGCAGCACGAAAAGTCTTATCCTCATGGACGCGAAATTTGGGAAAATCTTTGCGAGTTATTTAGTGGCGGGAAAAGTCTCAACTTTTAACCAATTTTGACAACTGTAATATTTTCATCATAAAACCGCATTTGCTCTCATGGTAGATTATTAGAAGCCCAAGTTAAAATTAATAATACCACATAATGATAACAAATAGTGTTAATATTCCTATTTTAAGAAAATTTCGAAAAGTTGACACTTTCCATTAATAATTTAAATCAAAATCTGTGAAATTCGCGAGAAATTTCGCAAATTTCGTGTCCATGAGGACAAGGCTTAAGAGTACGCACTTAATTTTTAATTAGAGATAACACCCACATATATTTATTTATACCTCTGCAGTTAACACGATAACTAAAACCCTCAATAGTTTTTATAGTTTTATCAGAAACAAATATTTGATTTTCTTTTAAATTTCCGTTGGACGCAGCTCGTATCCGAATACTCGTATAATGTAAGTTTCACTTTACACTATAGCGTGACAAGTTTCGTTAAGTGTATCTCATAAGTGAATACACGTTTTAATTATTTACGTTTATGATTATGTAATCGAGCTGTAATGAAATGTGTGTGATCGATAATTAATATTTATAATTATTTTTATACAATTATTATACCTAAGTGACCATCAATTGTTATTACGTGCATCGCATAAAAGAAAAAAAAACGAGAATATTATTCGGCCGCAAGAAATTCAGGGGATAATTCTAGACCGAAAATAAATGCTACCTCTTTCTATAACATAACTGATTATTAACGGAGTTACAGGGTGTTAAAGTTAAAATTTTATTTTAGATATTTGTAAATAACTTATTAAGAAATCCAAATATTTACATAAAATTTGTAAATAGGGTTTTTTTGCGGACGAGAAATTGAAATATGCTCCTGATTTTGACGTCACTAGCAGATAGCGCCACTTGTGGCACACAATGTTTCTTTTAAATGGCAGAACTTTTTTGCAGCTTAATGTATCCATCTGACTATCAAAACAATCGATTCTCCTAGCTGCTTTATTTGAAAAAGGTATACCTTGCTGAAGTCGGTAGGCGCAACCATTTTTGAAATAATCCTATTCGAAATGCTCAGTGCACCGAGTAAAAACTGTTTTGGTTTCAGGGTAAAGTGCCTTTTCTGCTGAAAATACAGCAAAATGTTACTTGAAAAAGTTGTTCAGAATCGTAAATTATGGAGACGTGCGCATGTTTTATCTATTTCAAAAATGTCCATCAAATATAGAATGAAAAAATTGGACCTAAAACAGTTCCTTGCGGAACTCCACATTTTATTGTCATAGTATCACTTAACGATGAGCCTATCTTCACACGTTGTACTCTTGTACTAAAGTAACTTTCTATTAGATTTAATATTTTACCCCGAAAACCATATTATGGAAGTTTTGGAAATATACCTTCAATTAATGATAAATTAATACTTTTTGGTACCGGCGGTGCAATAATATCTCTTACAATTTTAATAGTCTTAGTTGTAATATCATCTGCACCTGGTGAAGTATCATTTTTAGTTTATTTATAAATGACATCATTATTTAATATTGGATTAATAAAATTGACTGTTCACTTCTACTTTCTAGAACGTTATTATAGTTTGTTATACAGGGTGGCTGAATGAAAACAAAATCAATTTCAGGAACTGCGTCAAGTTTGTAGAAAAACGCTCAAACCCGTCGATTTTAGATTAAAGGGATTAAAATTCTTTGCTGGTATTTTGGCCTCCGCCACCTTCACCCCCAAGCAAGTGTAAGCATCACCTCAAAACATTTAAATGTCATTGGGGGTTGAGTAATATTTATTTTCAAAGCTCTTATAATCCTCTTTACAACAGACTTTAAATTTTATAATTCCGCCCGACGCTGGCTGTGTTTTATAGATTTTACTTTTTAGGTATCCCCAACAAAAAAATTGAGGGGCGATAAATCCGGTGATCGCGGAGGCCACTCAATGCTGCCACTTCTCCCAATCTAATTCCGTGGAAAACATTGGTCCAAATACTGACGGACAATTAACGCATAATGCGGAGGAGCAGCGTCCTGTTGAAAAATCATATGATCTTCATGATACTCTGGAATATTTTCAATAATATCAGTCAAGGCAGGGTCAATAGCGTCTTCCAGTAATTGCAAATACATTTGGTCAGTCAAATTACCAGATAGAAAAAAAGGACCCACCAGCCGGTCACCGAAAATTTCAGCCCATACATTTAATTTTTCCGGTTGCTATATATGTAGCTCGTGAAAAACTCTTGGGTTTGAATCTGATCAATAGCGGCAATTGTGACGATTTACCGTCCCATTCAAGAAAAAACTGCATTCATCAGAAAAACAGATGTTAAAAAGGAACTAATAATCATCCTCATGAAGTTCCTGGACTAAATGTATTTTGTATGGATGGAATTCACTCTTCTTCAAAATGGTTTGTATGCTATTTCGATTGATCCCAGACACAGATGCCAGCTGCTTCGTACTTAATGTAGGATCAAGATGAACTTGTCCCAAAACTTCAACTTCACTAGTTTCATTAACTATAGGTTTTTCAATTCCTCGTTTTTTATTGGTTACGTTTCCTGTCTCTTGAAACATAATTCCTCCCCATATGTTGATCTTGATGTTGCTCATTAAATAGCTGAGCTGTTATATTCGCACATTTATTGTTCATGAAGTAAAGAGAAATGATATCTACCCTTTCCGCAATGGAATAAACCATAGTGTTTAATTTTCAAAAACACAATTAAATAAACTACCAACCAACGTTTCCAAATAATACTAGAAAATAAATTTGGAATTCACTAATTTTACGTTCGTTGTGTGTGTATAGTATTCATTTATGATTTACAATTGTGTTTTTTTTACGAAACTGATAACAAATCGCCAAAAACCAATGTAACGCAAGAAATACTAAATTTATACCATTGGCGTACTTAACTAGAATGAGTGACATTTTTACCGTTACTAATTGTTTGTACATAAGTTTCAACTTTAAAATCAAAATTATTATTAAGTATTGGGCGGAATTATAAAATTTAAAGTCTGTTGTAAATTGTAAGACCTTTAAAAATAAATATTACTTAACCCCCAATGCCATTTAAATATTTTTGGGTGATGCTTACTCTTGCTTGGGGGTGAAAGTGTCGGAGTCAAAAATACCAGCGAAGAATCTTTAATCTAAAATCGACGGGTCTGAGCGCTTTTCTACAATCTTGACGCAGTTCCTGAAAATGGCTCTGTTTCGTTTTCATCTGGCCATCCTGTATAACATAAGAAAATATCTAGGGAGAAAGAACCCCTCGGAAATATTTCGATGTTACTATGGAATCAAGCTAATAAAACAGTATCTCGATACTTTCTACATGTAGCTTTATTCGTACCATCAGTTCTCAGAGTTTTATTAAAATCGAACCGAGACCGAGATTCTATATGCGACGAGGCGAGATAACATCTCGAACCTAATTTCTTATATTTGCCCTCCGTAATACGTCCTTGTTGTGGACGACTTCTTCTAGAGCCATAATCTCGATAGAGCCCCTTTGGCTTTCCGCTTCCGAATCGATAACTCATACATAAATATAGAACATAAACCACTTTTAGGAACTCGCGTTTCTATTTTTTAGATAGAGTAAAGGGTTCTTCCAGAATAGAAAAACTAATGGTTAATAAGAATGACAGAAAAAGATAATAGGAAAAGATAAATAAGTATAATTTTTGTTGACGTTTAAATTTCTTGAGGGGGAGGATGACATTCCAAAATAACCCTTTAATATAAACAAAAGAAGTTGATGAGAAAAATAATGATGAGTAATAAATAAATCTGTACAGTTACTAAGAGATATAATTTCACCTGCACTCAGTTTATATGTGAACATACATATGAAGGAACTGATGAGGGCTAACAAGCCCGAAACTGGTCTATGTCTGGTGGTATGTCCGACAAGGGTTTTTGGCTGTTCACATAGATACTGCAAGAGTAATTCAATGTCGGTCGGGGCATTAGTTAGTAATAAATAAGCCACTGAAAACTTGCTATTAAAGTTATCGTCGTTTTAATGTTATTGTTAAAACATCAACTTCTAATTTATTCTTGGCATGTTTTATTTAAAAATTATCTCACAACATCTAGCAGTCTCTAGTTTATCCATGCTGAACTTGAACGGTCACAATACCAAGCGATTTGCCATGCTGCAGGTACCATTAGTTTCTGTCTCTATCGGTGACAAAGATATTGAAAATGCGAAATTTCAGGACGCAACATTAATTACATCTGAAAATTCTATAGCAAACAGCCAAAGTCTTTCGTCAACGGTGCCACTAAACGTGTACCGGTTTTGAGCAAATTAGCTCTGATCAGTATTCTATACGTGAGGCAATCGACGATTAACCCTGGCTGTTCGTGTACTGTACTGATGAGAGCTAAAAATCTTGAAACAGGTATATGTTTGATGGCGCCGTTGATTGAATCTGGCTTTGTTATAGGCTTTGAGGTGTAATTCAATGCTAGTCGGGATATTAGCCCGCAGAGAAGTTGTTTCCTGAAATTATGCATATGTGGTAATGATTGTTGAACTCAAGCATTTCAGTTGAAGCAAGACGACTCCTTTTTCAACAGATGCAAATTTCTCTGGTTAGGTAAATTTTTCTGGATGATAGGTGTATCTCACGAAATATTCTTTGATTATTGTTTAATTGTAACGGCAGTTATGTTAAGTTTCCCATGGAGGAAACAGAGCACTCATCATAAAAACAAATATTAAAAAAAATTACATTGCCAATTATTCGTGGACTAAAATTTCTAAACGAGGAAAAAGAGCACTTATCAGAAAAACAAATATTAAAAAAAAATACATTGCCAATTATTTTTGGACTCTAATTTCTAAACGCCTCGCCTATGGCTATCAGCTTAGACTAATATAATTCTATATGGGTGAAATTCAGTGCTAATATTCTTTGACACATGAAGCATCTGGTAACATTTTTATATTCAGACTAAGTTCCATCACAATGTGAACCAAAATAGCAACTTCAACTGCTTTATTTCTTATTGCATTGTGTACAACCTTTTACTTATTTGCCTCAGAATCTATTTCACAAATTTTTATCACTAGTTCGCCGAAATAAGCATACAAAGATGGCGATCGGAATGTTTTTCATGAAATAAATTGCAAAAGCGCTAGCAGTATCATTATTCCGAAAGAAACGATACATTATTTATATAACATTATTATATTAACAAACGACAATGTACGCAGAAGTAAACTGTTTGTTAAAATTTACCTAGATGTTGTAATCACATTTTTTGCCTAGTTGAGTAATTTCCGGGCTGAAAGGAACGTCGAAATGCTTTTGGTAGCATCGTGATTCGAGAGTCCTGTTGCTATCTTCTATTGAAGGAATTCTGAAACTGGAGATTAGGTTCTCCTCGATGATTATATAGTCCGTTTTGTTCATTATCCTACAACGATTTGGTTTCTGGCTTGAAATCAATGAGCTGCGATGTTCCGGTCCCTGATTTTCCAAATTCCTTGTAGTAAATATATCACCTCTGTTAAAATTATTTAGGTTTTTCTGTATTTCTATGGCTTTCCTGTAAAATTTTGCCAAGAATTTTCTTTCTATTATCTGTGTCTATGTCCTTTCTACAACTGTCGATTTCTCAGTTATTGTGCTCTTTCAACCTCGTACTCACACTCATTTTGTGCCAAAAATGTTTCTAAGTTGCTGAGTCCATGAAGCCATATGATCTTGTGTCACCAATATATCTTGCCATTTTCTTCCAATTCCATAGTAATTTTGATATTCTGTATTCCGTTGATGTGTCCAAAAAGATTTCTAAGTTGCTGAGTCCTTGAAGTCATGTGATTAATGTGTCATCAACATATATTGCCTATTGCTACATATTTTACCAAACTATTTTACTAAATACTTTTCTCAAATAATAATTTATGGACATTATTTTTTTTGAAAATTGATCATCTAAAATTAAGAAATCAGATGGCGTTGAAATGAATAATGAATATGAAAATAACAGTACCTATGCTCTTTAAAATAATATATACGAGTATAATACACAGTACCACTTTCTATTTAACTAAAAATAAAGGTCATCCCCTACTTAGGGGTGGAAACTTGTATAATGGATACATCAATAAAATATATTTCCTTTAAACCAAAAAATGACGCGTCCGAGCGTTTTTTAGTTTTTGAGCCAAAACGAAAAAATTCTAGGAAGTTTTTGGTGGTCCACACTATATATATAAACAAGCAATAGATACTTACAAGGTAGGATCGTCCAGGAGTTCTGTATAGGCTAAAGGAAACCACCCGCTGCACTGCGTCCTGAGATTCTCCCCGAACTGCCAGCCCTTGTTCCTTTCGCCGATGAGAGAGATGAGGTCGCCTTCGTGGAAGCTGAGCTGGTTCTCACCACTGGAAAGGTATGCATAGAGGGCGCGGGCTAGCTGGGTGTCCCAGGAAGGGGGTGGTGGCACGGCCATGGACTTGGGACGGCGACTTGGCGTGTGCCCATCTGAAAAATAGAAAATTAAACTTGGAACCTTAACCAGGGACAAAAGATATCACTTATAATGGTACCACTACCTTGAGCAAGTGAGTTATTGGACGAATTCAAATTGTACTCGGACTTGGCTCTGGAGAGAGTGTTCACCGGCGACCCCACGTCTCCTATGGAGCGGATATCCAGGCAGGAGGCGTCCATGCTTTTCGTTTTTCTCAGCTGTGAGCTTATACTCATTCGATCTTCTTCGAAGTTAGGGCTTCTTGGATTTGAGTAAAGGTCTTCGTCTTGCCACACCGAAATTTGCTGAAAAGAAATGACAATTTAAATAAAAATAGTAGAAATATTTTTCATCGTATATTCAAATAATTATTTATATAATACAATTGTTTTCGGAAGGCGAAGTGGGCAATAACACGTTGGTGAGACGAAATACAGTATGCGCCAAAAGTATGAAATAAATTCAATAAAAACGAAACAATTATTTTTTGGGAAAAATCCTCGAACAGGTCGATTTTTAATATAAAAAATACATATTTTAGCGTAAAATGCGATTTTCAAATGTCATTTGTTTTCGAGTAATGACGTCATCGATTTGTTTAAAAATGGCAACATCATATTTTTTCCTTGATTCTGAAAGATTCTCTATCAGACAGTACTAAAATTTTGCCCTCTTACATAGGAAAGTTTTCGAGTAAATGACGATTGAATGTTAGTAAACGTAAATCAATTAAAATAAAGCAAAAACGTTATCAAGTTTAGTTTTTCGAATTTCATAGTTCTTTTATGGATCACGTAGGTGAAAATCTTTGCAAAGTGTCATTGTCACACCGACTTTCTAATAAGTATTGTAAGCAACATAAAAATTATTATTCAATTTAAAGTATTATGGCACATTTAACTGTTACTCAAAGAATTGAAATTTTAACCTGTTCGAGGATTTTTCCCAAAAAATAATTGTTTCGTTTTTATTGAATTTATTCCATACTTTTGGCACATACTGTATACACATTTATTTCATTTCAACTTATACCTGCTTATGTCAGGCATAACTGGGCGGTAGCCGGCAAACCAGCCCAAATTATGCTAGGAAGGAGGTCTTTAGGAATGCATGTGCGGTGGAAAGATTAGAGTAGTGCAGGTATGTCGGTATATCTAGATGTAAATTACCAGGGTCGGCTGGAAAATTTTTCCGGGTACTTCCAAAACAGAAGAATCAACATAACGCAATAGAATGATTAACACATTCCAACTATTCCAAGCTCGGCTCTGTTCAACTGTTTTTGACAAGAAATACATCTTATTGGCCATCCTTCTCTAGGGCAGGTAATTTATCCGTAACGTTAGTCATATCTTATTAAGGGGCTTACCTGAGCATTACTTGGGTATATTAGAAACAAGTGGAAAGGACTCAGAGGTATATGTCGGATTTCACCAACGTTTTATTGCCCACTTCGCCTTCCCACGATTGTACTTTATATTACACGTTTGTAAAAAAACAACATTCTGAAAGCATTTCTGAGATAATTCAGTATTCCATTAATTTACGGTTTTTGTCAAAAAGCTTCGAAAATTATACACAAAGACATGCTAATTGGTCTGTTTAACTATCTTTATTCGCCGAAACTTAATGAAGACAGTTTGTGTTGCAAGATTGATGAACTTTACTTCCAACTTCCTTCTTTGTGTAGTATGCTTTGTCAGCCTGACATGTTAAATTCAGATAGGTATTTGAATATAAAGACGGATTTCCTTGTATAGGAAATGCACTGTGCTCGTAATTTATCGTTGTTAAATTTAAATAGAAAGTATATGGTTGCTGCAATCTTAGAATATTTCCTGTAAATAAGTATGATGTAAACTCTGAAGTACCTAGCATATAAATCATTAAATTCTTGAAAAAATATATTGGTACTTTCACATAATCCAAATAGAATAATATAATAATTGAGAACATTTCTTACTTTCATGTTACAATTAAAATCAGTATACAATTTGCTGCTGAGATAATATAATAATCTAGTATAATTACTAAGAAGCAGTTAAGAAGTATGAAGCAAATAATTTCTTATAGTTATTAATTGTATTGTATTAGTGTTAATTTTTTGGTGTGTATGTTGTATTTATATTGCATTTTTAGTAAATTGTAGTTAAATGTTAATATTACCCACAAGGTTCGCTTTTGTGGGCTTTAGGTATTATTCGTTAGGTATACTTGGCTATTACTGTTGAGTAGCGAATGAGATCTATTCTCTGTTTATTTTACCCTTTCCATGTATTTTTCTGTAACGTTTTTCCCTTTTTATGTAATTTCGAATATTTTCATGTATATTTGTGAAGTAAACTATATTATTATTATTAATATTATATAGTTATTAATTATATAAGGGAATTAACAACTCTCGAAAAAATGTAACTCGACTGCGCCTCGAGTGTCCATTTTCCGAATGTAATTCAACGTTTTATCCACGGCCACGGTCAAAACCGGTCGATTAGGACAATGAAAGCCGTGTGAAAGCAGGTGAAAAATTATGGTTTTGAAAAACGTCATATTTGACAAATTTATTTTAATCAAGAATATTGATTGTCCTAGTCTTGGAATCGTTTCTATAACATGAGTTTGTTTATTTCTGAATAAGGGTGAAAAACATTTGCAAAATCGACACAAAAGCATAGTGAGAATGCTGAGAATTTCTTCATTCCGGCTGAAATCCAGAAAGAAGCCCAATAAACAACATTACGTCTGTTACCAGTGAAAAGCAAAACTGTACGAGAAGGAATTCGATAACTGTCGAAAAAAGGGGCATAGGAGATAGAGCAATTGCAGAAGAGGTGCCTACTTCTTCAGTATGGAGAAAAGGTTTGCTGTCTCTTCGATGTGGACAAAATATTCCATGCTAAAATCAATGCTAAAAGTGCACAAAAGTAAACTCGTGTCAAGAATTCAGACGTTTTACGTCATGGTTGATATTAGGCAATTGTCTTTATTGTCAGCGTAATTTTTGATATTTGGTCGCGTTAAAAACAACAATTTTTTGCAATTTCGTGCAATATATAATACAAACATTTAGTGTAGTATATAGTTTTATTACTTTCAGTTGCAGTTTCTTAAATATTTTAAAAAAATATAATGAATTATTCATTTGTTCGTATGACGTCTGAATTATTAACGCGGGTATATTGATATTTCGAAGTATGATAAACTTATTGCATATAAACCAAAGAAGGCAAAGATACTGAAAAGAAACTAAATCGAAGAAATTTTGAAAAAATCACCGAATGAGGAATATTTACAAATTAAGGTAGAAAATACACGATTTTAATATTTCAATTTATACATTGAGCGTTTTATTTTGAATTTTTACACGTTGCAACGATCATGGCAGCCGCAGGTGCTTGTCGATGCAATGAATTGACCTTTTTAGAAATCATCCATGTCCAAGAGAAAGACCTATATGTACTCATTCTGGATATGAAATCAAATATACCAAGAAGTTTCACGATCATGGAAGAAGCTTGTTTAGTCAATGCTCTAAAAATGTGTCAAAAATACATCAATCTGTGACCTAGAAATGCCGGTGGGAGATTTTTCTTGCGATATGTACTAACACAACATGTTGACATCAACACAATTTCGAAAACTTTTTCAAAAGTGGCTGCATTTATTTGGCTCTCTGATGCAGAAGTTTTACCGGACATGGAATGAGGTGTTCTTCGGTAACATTACTGGCCAATGATAGGGGTGAAGCATCATGGTTGGAAATCGACTACTTGTGGGCTCCTTCAGTCCTTCAGAAACTTTTTATCGAGTGAATTTAAATAACCCCAGTCAAAATGACAAGATCGTTCTTGGGATAATAATGTTAATGCTAATAATAACAATTCTAAATAAAATGCTATCAAAGCGTGGTATTACGAATTCTAGTCCACCAGTGTGTTAAAAGACCTTTAACCCACGGAAACAGACGTATTAAATCTTCTTAATATAGTGATTAAGTAATTAATGTTCCAAAGAATAACTTGATAATCTATATGAAAAATTGTTATATTCAATCTATTTTTGAAAGACGTTTCAATAAATTAATGAACAACAAAACTAATTTGAAATATTTTTCAGACTAAATGATTTACAGGGGGAGGACTTACATCTAAGTAATTATACCATTTATTTGCGCATGTACGTTATATGAACTGTTCCGTTTTTAATTTAACATTGTGTGTAGGACTTCTCAGAGTGCCTTTCTACTCACCCTGAGCCTATTGCTGAAAATATTCTCGACAGACTCGGGTAGATATTCCCTTGTCTTGGCCACGTCCGACCATTTCTCAATGTTCTGCTGGTACGCCTCGACACCGTGGCTATAGTAAGACAAATAGTGTTTCGACAGGGAACACTGTCTCTCCAAGACGAAACCGTACCTTCTTCTCTCCTGGGTCATCGCCTGAAAAAGATAAGTTAAATTACAGTCGGATATAAAAAGGATACGTTGCATACACAAATCCATTAGATGAAATTCACGCAATGTTGAGCAATGAAATTTACAGTATCTTTAAAAAAATAAACGTATCATTACGGCGTTCTACAGATTTTAATTGTACAATTTTAATTGGTTATAGAGTATATCATAACTTGTATATTCAATTGCACTAATTTAGCCATAAACAGATTTTCATAATTTTCCAAAATGTTGTATCCTATTTATATACAAAATTGTATATAGGGTGATTCAGTCATAATGTCATTAATTTTAACCACACATTCGGAAGGCCTAATAAAGATAGAAAATCGGAAAAAAAAATTACTCGACCTTTCAAAAGATGAACAAATCAGTCCATAACAATCGGTAACACGACGCGCCTGGCGACTTTACAAATTTTCTGTTCGAGTATTGAAGCTATATGAAGTCCAACAGCGTTGCCATTCAGAATCACATACATACAGGGTTAACTATGGCTAAGTACAAATATTTTAAGAGGGGATAGAAAAAAATAAGAATTAACAGAATTTCCTTTCAAAAAATTTCCAAACTCATTTATAAAGCGAAAAAAATTTTTTTTTCGATATTATATTAAATCCTTATTTAACACCGCCAATGCGAGAATGCAACCAGCAAGCTACCGCCATGCAACAGTCGGCCACAGTCGGCAGTCGCTCCAGTCGAGTCGGTTCGCTATCATGTTATAATTTAATTCCTGTGTTTACGTTGTACTTTTGTGTTCTTCTTCAGTTTTCAGTGCCTTATTTTAATTTAAAACGTTTTATAGTTAATAAATAAAGGAATATGTATCGGGTACAGATATTTTCCCACAATATAGTTCGCCGGTTTGTTTTTCTAGGTTATGGGGAAAGACTGCCGCGGGTGTCTTTTCGTTTTCTGTTATCTATTAGAACCTACCGACCACCCCTTTCTTCGATTTTGTTATAATACATAGGCATTGTATCTAACAACTGTACCTACGGGAAGTGTGTTTATCGGTAGTGAGTGAAAATGTAGTTTTGCCAGTTTGTAACCAAATAATGAAAAACGAATGCAAAATAATGGAGCTAACTGGATTAACTGTTACCTACCTATCAGGTATTATTACTAATAAGAATGTTAGTTTTTGTCGTTTCTGTATTTAGAAATACTGCAAACGACCGCATGGTAGTTGTTGACAGATGTAATGCCAACTATGTATCTAAGCCATAAGCCATCTCAGTCTCTACTCATCATAGGCGCCGACTTTCCATAGGAAAAAAGGGTTTTGCCCCATTTTTTAAATATCGAGCTAAAATTCTAGAATAACTTTTTTATTGTCTTTTAGGGCTCCATGAGCACGTGGTTAAAATTTTTGTACTTAGTCATAGTTAACCCTGTATAATAACGGCATGTTCGGTACTGAAGTGATAGATTTTTTTTTCTAATGACAATTTAAAATGTATGCATTTTGTATATTTTTTGAGGTAGCATTTTTAAGGTATTCATTAAATGTTTTGTCAAGTTCTGACTTAAAATTCGATCATCATGCCCTGGCAGTGCAAGTTCTGCAAAATTTTATACTGTAAATGATTTTGGATAAAAGATTAAAAGCATATCTATTTTTTTGTCACCTATTCGTTATGTTCATGAAAATAATGCAAATCGCATTTGATTACGATGATGAATTAGAATCATATCCATTACTGCCATTTCTCTTCCGGCTTTCTCGTAGTGATCAGCACCGAATAACATAGACGCACACGAAAAACAAAACAAAAAATATTTTTTCTCGGAAGAGCCACAAATTCATTTGATCCTTAAAATGTCTTAAAATTTTTTCCACGATCCTGTTCAACAGGATTTAATTAATAATTATAAACTACATTGACGACACAAACACACGAAATGCACCAACCTCTACCATGATAGATAAAGAAGAAAGCGGACCCGAACGATGTTCGACTTATTCCTCTGGTAACGTATTAAACGGA
Source organism: Monochamus alternatus (assembly GCA_037114965.1). Lineage (NCBI taxonomy): Eukaryota > Metazoa > Arthropoda > Insecta > Coleoptera > Cerambycidae > Monochamus > Monochamus alternatus. Next base: position 116,737,369 of record CM073426.1, read on the forward strand.
AATTTGAACTGCCAACATTTTAGCTGAGCCTAGTGTGCCGATTACAGTCTGTATGAAGTCAGCGCTGATGATTGCAGTTGCTGTTTATTATAAAATTGTAACGATTTCTAATTGATGACATTTTGTGTTTATAAAAATGCAAATGTAATTGTTTCTGTTATTATTTAGCAGCTCTGCAGCGCTTGTCATCGAGTAGGCATTGAAAACAAAGCCATTGACTTAAATACGGTAGGTCAAGACTCGGATTGCCGGATTGTTTACCACACGTCTCGGACTGTTTTTTGTTGACAGCACCAGGATTAGTGTCTGTATTTAAACACAAAAAACGTTTCATCCTATCTTCATAATTTAACCCAGTGGATATTTAATTTTATTTCACTATTAATGTGATGAAATGCGAATGGTTTATTTTGATCCGCTGGAGTTTTGTAATGTCAATATTAAATATTTTTTATGTTGAAATTTAATATGTTAATTCCATACTTTAAAAAAATAATATATAGCATCAATTACATAATTTAACAAGTAATACATACAATAAGTGCTATAGGAAAATATTTAAGTTTGGCAATGTCGCGGTTAGTAATAATCTGAAATGGGGATTTAAATAATGGTTTGAATATATATTTTTTTTGGTGTAAATATGCGTTTATTTTTCTCTTAAATCGCGTATTGGTATTATATCCATTTTTCCCTATCTTCTCTTAAATTAATAACACTATGACTGACTCACCCTGTACATTATCTTAATGAGGCTACAAATTGTAGAAATTGTTTTAGAGGATTTTGTACAATCATTCAACAAGTTATATAAAATATATATTTGTATGTGCAATAATAAAATAATCTTGTTCACAATTCAAATTTTTCTATGAAATAATAACGCAATTTTAAATCACAAAATGCTTTTGCATGATTTTTAACCAGGAAAAGTATGTATATGTCTGTATAAGTACGGTTAATACTTTTACAGGAATTTTTATTTATTTTATTTAAAAGTAAACTGCTAAAGCCTTCGTCTGCTACCAAGTTATTGATTCTATAACATAGTATTTTTGTCTGGGCTCTAGTTATATTACAGTTGAATCCGAATTCCTGTAGTAAAATTCCACTTATTGTCGGAAATTAATGCGAGAGATTCAAACAGAATCCGTACTTACATTTTTCAAGCTCTGTTCGCAGAAGGCGTCCAATTTCGTCTTCTCCTCCTCGAGGACCTGCATGTTCTGCAACAGAAAGGGTTTCGTCAGACTTTATGATGGCTGGGGGACGGAAATATTCATTTTTGCTTGTCTGGCGAGGGGAATCGGTTGATTTATCGTCCTGGATATTTCTAGGGAATAGTCGCAATCGACATGTACATTTTATGGATAGAGTTACTGCGAGGCGGGGACCAGGCGATGACAAAGGGCAACACTCGACATGTCGAAATTGCGAGGCGGAATCCGAAATCGTTTCCCGTTTATTATTTTTAGTTTTAAATTCTAGTTGAACAGGCGCTATTCTGCAAATCTGCTAAGAATAAAAAGAAGGAAAAAGGGGTGACGTTACGAAATGAACCTGATTCATGATCGATGTGTGACGTTAGGATTGCTTTTTCCATATTTTTACAATCTGACAGGTTTATGTTTTAAGCAAAGCATTCTAGATACATGATTTCTATTTATTAAAAATACAGACAACTCGAGCTGTTTAATACGCAATGAACCGAATTATTTTGATGTCACAGTAGTATGCAACCTGCGGTACTTTATGTCATAAGAAATTACATATCAATCAACTATTGTCATGATCCTTGTGAATTCCATAGAAGAATGTTATTTGCTAGTTTTGGACCAACTATTTTAAAAGATTTTTGTCTGTAAGTGTTTTAAATGCATTTTTAAAATGTGTTCCTTCTCCACCAATAGCAAAACAGAATTAAGTTCAATTAAGTAATTAATTTCGTTTATCTGTTACTTGCGTATTTGTATATTGAGATTATGTTAATTTTGTTTGTTTTTTCAGTGTTAAATCTTGTATTAGTATGTTTATATGTACTTTTATGTACCTTATGGTATTAAATATTTAGTTGCAATCGTCAATGTTGTGTTTGGTGGAAACAAAGTTAACGGTATCTTCACAATTTAATTAGTAGAACCTTTGTCAAATTTTATGTGATTTAATTAAACTTATCCAGACTGGTTAAAATGTAAATTAATCTTCTAACCATGATCTACCAGATGATATTTCTTAAATAAATGTGGAAAGGAAATGGTAGCTATTATTTTCTTGATTCCATTTTGACTCTTAAGTCAGATTCCCTAAAAGACGAATCTTCTTATGACACTTGTAACGTTGCCTAATTTGTAACATCATGTGGTCTATTGTGTCAAACATATTGCACTCTAAGAAACAGCTTGCTAGAATTTCAGCGTAGAAATGACACCAGGATATCATTTTTTAGCCAACCAAATCAAAACACTTCGTCAGTAAAATATAAGAGAGAAATTCATCATTAGGCATTGCTAATGCAGTGTCTTCGACGACCGAACCTGATTTAATACTAAATTATGATTCCTTTTCTTTAAAAATGTTTTCCTGCCAAATTTGGTACCAAAGGATTTAGCGGCATTCGAGTTGAAAAAACCAAAAAATAATTTTAACTTTGAGACCCTATATCCTTTTCCACAACAGAATTTTACAAGAAAGAAAGGAGCTTAATGGATCATAATCTTATAAGAGACAGGTGGATTTTAACGGCTTGATGGATCCAGAGAAAAAAGATGGAGGGAACAACGAAGCAACTGCGGACAACGTTGTTTCTGGGTTTTTGCCCTTCATCAGCGCAGTGCAGCTTAAAAACAGGATGGAATAAGAAGGAAGGGCAAAGGTCACGAACACAAGAGAATGACAAGTAGCCTGCCTATCCTTTGCCCTTCCTTCGTATTCCATCCTGTGTTTAAGCTGCACTGCGCTGATGAAGGGCAAAAACCCAGAAACAACGTTGTCCGCAGTTGCTTCGTTGTCCCCTCCATCTTTTTCTCTGGATCCATCAAGCCGTTAAAATCCACCTGTCTCTTATAAGATTATGATCCATTAAGCTCCTTTCTTTCTTGCATATTACTGTTGCTCTTGGCCTCAATACCGAGGCTGTGTGACACGAAGCCGCAAATAGAGATAGGCAGGCTACTTGTCATTCTCTTGTGTTCGTGTCCTTTGCCCTTCCTTCTTATTCCATCCTGTTTTTAAGCTGCACTGCGCTGATGAAGGGTAAAAACCCAGAAACAACGTTGTCCGCAGTTGCTTCGTTATTCCCTCCATCTTTTTTCTCTGGATCCATCAACCGTTAAAATCCTGTCTCTTACAGAATTTTACTAAGATATATTTAGTTGTATCTCCATATTTTGTTCCAAAGATGTCATCTTTGCTATATGGCCCATTATTAATGATCTACTCTGTATATTAGAATGGAGTATGAAGTAAAAAAATATGATAGAGTAAGAACTTGCATTATTAACAAAAATTAGGTAAGTAATAAGTACTTATTTAATTATTATTTTATTAAAGTAAATAAGTCTGTTTATTTTATGCTAATTTATCTATAAGTAAAAATACCTTACATGCATTGTAAATTATCACATTTCTGTATCTTCCAAAATTTTTACTTTAGTCGCAAAAAATTCATTCAGATAGGCCTTAACATTTATTGTAAAATGAAGACGCAGAACATCATGTATGAACCACACTAAAAAACAATCTGGCACGTGGTAGGTAACAAACAAACCGCTCGCACAGCGTGTATTTGCACTCTACCACGTTGTCATAAAAGTCCTTAATATAGCTCGACTTATTTTAAGAACAACTTTAGTTATGCCCTTGTACTATTTAAAATTTTTGTTTATGGCAGTAAAACTTCTAACACACTGTATATGCAATCGTCTTCAAGCATAGCCTGCATTTAAAATATGTTTTGTCTAAAAATACTCTTTAGATTTTCATTTACACGAACATCACCCCTTGTTTTGAAACAACAATCACGTCAGCCCTAAATAACCCTCTGTTATTTCGCTGTATCTAAACACGCCTACAAGTTCAGACTTCCCCCTTTTCCAAACGATATTTCGCAGAATACGGATAACCATTACCTTGAGTTCCTTATCCATGGCTAGGCCAGTCTTAGTGGACCCCCTGGACTTCTTCCTCTGCTTCTTCATCATGGCGGCTGCCTTGCTGTAGGTCTCAGATCGTTGCTTGTGCTGCTGCAAAAACCGTTTCTGTTCCGACTGAAAAAATTCAAAATTTTGTTAGTTTAATCAAGAAAGACGAGGAAAGATGCTTTTATGCAGTTGTTGCCAAGGGCCTTAGATTAGGTGAATATATCAAGAGAATCAGCCACTTTCAAGGTGAAATACGCTTTGTTCCCAAGATGCTACCAGAATTCGAATTCAAATTCCAAGTTTTCCCAATTAATATCTACTGGAACAACACTCGACATGCATTTTTCATAACCAAATTAGCGAATAATATAAAATTATACAGGGTGTCCCGAAATTAATTAATTAAGAGTAGATTCCTGACGACAAAATAATACGATGTAGCCAAACTTACCTCAGTGAAATAGTACCTTATGTTATCGTTACGTAATGTCGACCTTTATTTAGTCTAATTTATAATATTAACCTAACCTAACTAACTAAAAATTTACGTAAAAGTTACCTAAATGGAGAATGAGGCAACGTCAGTAATACGTCTTAAATAAGGTGAAAAAGTTATAATGATCGTTTAGTCATATCACATATTTAATTAAACAGGGACTCTAAACGTAAATATACCACCTATTTATGGTAATTAAAACGTAATAGACCAATTCATATCCTTGTTCAGTATGCAGTCCGTGTTTCTCGAAACACAAACTCAGCCAATACATCAATGATAAACCTATAAGAGTATAAGAGCAAAATATACCTGGCACCACTACTGGTCTAGGTATATATGATAGATAGTAAGGAATAGATACATATTATAATGCTGTAATTACATATGTTACAGATACTTCTCCACGTGTTTTTTACTGCAATTCCATATTTAATGTGAATGTGCCAATTCTACCCCTGGAATTAGGAGTCCCTCTAAAGTTTTGCATTTTTAAAGGAAATATATTTTTTGCATAAAATTCCCGAGTCTGAGTAGAAATTTCATTAAATCTCTATCGGTGAGTGAAACAACTAATAACTAATGTTAAAGTAGATTTCATTACGAATACGTCAGTATTTCGAAAGAAATCGCAAAATTCGTTTTAATGAGCCATTATTATTGCAAACGATTGTACATATCGAATAAACAAAATTCACATTTTTGTTTAATACATCAGTTGATATATTTCAAGTTTATGTGACCAGATAGGTTGGTATTAGGTACTTAGGTACATAACCTAACTTTTTTTCTGTGTTCGACTACTTGACTGTTTCACTGTTTAAGTAACTTATAAGCATCGTCTGCTAAATCGTGTCGCCTTTGTAATACCACGGGTGCTGCGATTTATCAGACGATGTAATCAGTAAGTAAATAATATAGTTTATTTATTTATTTATTTAAAATATCCAACGGGATAAAACCCATTAACAGGATAAGTTTCACAAAAAATACAATAAAAATAATAGTAAAAAGATAACATAACTGAGTTAATTAACATAACAAACTAAAATACTCCTAAGAATGTACAAATAAATATATAAAATTTTGTGTAAAAATAAAAGTTAATGAAGAATGCAAAATAATTAAAATCGTGCATATAGGACACATTACAAACATCTACTATAATAAAACAAACTGTACACATTAAAAGCAAATAACAAACATAAATTCAGAAGCTAAAAATTTTTTTATGTCTGCAATTGTACAGACAAACATATCTAAATGACCATCTATTAGTGAATGACTATTTATAATGTGGTACATTGGAGATTGCTTGTATATGTTGCTTCTATAGTTCTTAATGTAGAATAGTCCACTATTTCTGTTATTATTCCTAGGCACACGAAAATCTATCAAACACAATAGAGACGAACATTTAACTTTATTGTGAAGAATTTTAAATAGAAACAGTACAGCTGTCATACTCCTCCTGTTTTCTAAACTACTCATGCTAAACCTCTCCAGGAAATAATTGTAAGGTGTACCTCTCAATGGATATACACCATCCAAAGAAAAAACTGCAAATTTAAAGAATTGCCTTTGCACCCTTTCAATTGCCGTGTTATGTACTGCATATATAGGATTCCATACAATAGATGAATACTCCAGTTTAGATCTGATAAACGTAGTGTAAAGAAGTTTAAGAGTATTCATATTTTTAAATTCTTTCATATTCCTCAATATGAATCCAAGAGTTTTATAGGCACTACTAATAGTTTTCTGAATATGAGGTACAAAGGATAGTCTTGAATTAAAAGTGACACCGAGATCGCATATAGTTCTGAAACTATAGGCCTGAGCCTATTTAAAGTAATATTGTCCAATTTGTAGTCATAAAGCAGCATACGAGACTTACGACAATATGACATTACATTGCACTTGGTAACATTTACAGGTAATTTATTAGTAACACACCACAAATTAACAAGATTTAGATTTTGCTGCAATTTATTACAGTCGGTGAATGACCCTATATTAGAAAGGATTTTAACATCATCAGCATAAATTAAAACGTTTACATCCAGGCCAGCAGTAATATCGTTAATAAACAAAATAAACCACAAGGGACCAAAAGTAGATCCCTGTGGGACACCTGACTTCTGCGGATATTTATCGAACTGATAACCACGGTATTGCACATACTGCGATCTATTCGTTAGGTATGAATAAAATAAGGCAATAAGATTAGAACTAAGACCAATCTCATCCAATTTGCCCAATAATAAACCATGATCTAGACGGTCGAATGCTTTTGAGAAGTCTGCATAGACAACGTCTACTTGACTAGTGCGATCTAAGGCATCAATAATAAATTGAGTTTTGCAACAAAGATTTGTAACAGTAGACCGTCCTTCACAAAAGCCATGTTGATCCGGTACAGTAATATTATTTACATAACTTGATAAATAAAAGTAAACAACATTTTCAAAAATCTTAGAATCATTACAGCATTCATTTGGCACTGTTGATCAGTTGAATAATGAAACTCATTACATCTGAAATATTTTAAAAATGAGATCACTGCTTAATGGTTATTTTTATTAAGAACCAACAAGTTTATCAATTTGAATAGATAATTTAACTAAATTAAACCGAATTACTTGTTATAAATATTAACAGCACAACTTTGGCAATTCGTAAAATTAATACCGCTGGTCTGTATTTGTATTAGCAATGCTTAAATTGTCTTTGTAAGCACTTGAAGTAGCTTCAATGGCGGCAATCTCTCCTCCAAGAACTTTTGTGGCAATTTTGTTCTTGTTTTCAAGAGACGTATCAATACAGCCTTCACACACAATGTTGGCCTTTCAACCACCATGCCGTTTTATAGTTAGAAGGCCTGCTCCTGTGTTGAGGTTGTGATAAATTGAGAAAAAGAGCGATCTTATTTCGCATTACACTAAACGTATTTATACCAAGAGGAAGTTTCATACATTTACCACCTCTGTAACCAACAAAAAATCTTCCATGATCGGCATGACTAGGACGCAGGGCGAGGTATTTTCGTATTACTTGAACCATATTCAAATTTTCGATTCCCTCGATAGTGATAAAGAATTCTCTGAAAACTTTGGTTTTCGTATCTCGTATGAAGATATGAGAAATGTGTCCTCTCTGCATGCACCTCCAAGTCCAATAATAATTAAAACAACCTTAAATTATGCATTTATGAATTTCAAATAGCAAACATTTTGTTGTTTTTGTCTCACTCATGTATAATAATGCCTATATCCCACTTATAGTATAAATAATTATTATACATTAATATAATTTCTTGTAGATCTACTTCAACCAGCTCTTTAACTTTAAAGTTAGAATATAGGGAATAATGTAAATAATTCTTTCAAATTATGTAACAGCAAAGTTATGTTATTGGTAACTTATTATGAAGAGATTACCTTAATAATGTTTAATAAGTTACCGATAAGTCGAAATGTCTTCAATGTTGAATACGCTATATCGTAATTCAGGTTTAATAACTTTAAACTAGTAAAACATACTAATTGTGCTACTTGGGAACTAGTGACACAGTATAGGGAGACCAGTAGAAACACTCGGGCCGATATAATAAGTCGCGCATAGCAGCTCGCGCATCCATTTCAAGCTGCAGAGACCTCAGTTTACATCCAACTCTGGGAGTGCGAACATCAGTTATACAGAGCCGTATTAAAGCAATATTTTGAGTCTGATCGAGGAACAAGTCGCTGCGCAGCAGTTAGATGTTTAAATATACCATCTATAATAGTAAAGTTTCTTTAAATTTCCTAAAGGCATAAATAAGTAATAAGTCATCTATAATATACTGTACAAACCATAAATGATATTTTGCTACTATTGCCTTACCTATTAACTTATTTCTTAAGTATAACATTGGAATATAAATACTTCTCATGAAAGTGAAGTTTAAAATATACATATTTATATTTTTCAGAAATACAATTTTTTAATTTAGAGCAAAGTTGACTCATTACTAATCAATAGTTCATACAAACTATGTCAAATACATTTTTAAAATAATATGTTTTCTAACGATTCGCGCAATAGATTACGCAAAGAGGCCGTTCCAACGTTTTCTGCACAAGACGGCTCATCTTCAAATTATGTAGATGATAATATTTCTTGTAGTCGCTATAATAAGTAAGTCTCAAAACAAAATAATAAAAAATAATTTTTATCTAAATTTACATTTTACTGCACTTTTATCTCCAATTTAACAATTTCAAAGTTAAGTAAACATAATTTTTCTGTTCTGAAAAATACTTGTCTTCTGGTTTACGTAGATCATTTAAGACAAAGAAAAATCATAATAAATTATTTGTCCACTAAACTTCAAACGTCAAAGTGCCGACAACGGAGTGAAACTGCTGGTCTACCTATGCTGTGCTGGTGATGTCAAAATTAGAAACAAATTTGCCTCCAAAAACTCACGGTGCCCAAAATGCATGTAAATATTTGGATTTTTTTAAAAGTTATTTACAAATATCGAAAATAAAATTGTATCTTTGACTCCCTGTACCTTTTTGACCATCAACTTTTGACTAAGGTAGGTTTGGCAACATCGCATTATTTTGTTCTATGTTGCATTAATTTTGTAACACCCTGTATAAGTACTTACTTCAGAATCAAATTAAAAATATCTCCTCATCTGGTATTCGTATAATTCAAAACAAGTTTTAAAAAGTTACAAACGCTGAAAGTTCCAGCCTTATACCTAGAAAGCGCGTACATTTCATTGCAATTTGTAAAGTTAGCCAAAGTTTCCTTATTATTAATTTTTAATTGCTATTTCCTCAAAAACCTCGCAGTTAGTGTAAACTTCAGGAATAACTCCATGAATATTTCGTATCGCATCGTATCGGAATTAGCAAAGTATGTAGGTGCTCGGGAAGTTTGGAATTCCGACATGCTCATGCAATTCTTGCTCTCGTGTCGTATTCATTAATGTAATAAGATAAGTAAACTCGGAAATGCAATATTTAAGGATTTTAAATTATGTGACGCTTCAGCAACAGGAGAAGCTGAGCTTAGAGCTGAGCAGGAGTTACATTAGTGCAGATATCGAAAAAGGTGAATCTTGAAAATAATTTTCTAAATTTCCAAGTAACGCCAATATGGTATTTCCTCTTCTCGATAATAAACCTAAGCGTGTCTTTAATTCCGAAAAGTGCAACTTGAATTTACTCGATCAAGAAATTACTAATGCTGGCTGGTCACTGCTCTTAGGAAATATGTATAAACTTACATCGAGAAAACAAAATTGGTGCCTCTAACAAATTCGTTTGATGAAAATAAATTATTTGTTTGTATAGGGTCAAACAAATATTTATTTCCTGATAGCAATTTTTTTTATAAGAAAAATACAGTTATTTTGTGTAAAGAAAGCATTTGTTTACATAAAAAAAGCATTATTTCCTTTTCAATGACACACTTTTGCTGCTGATTTAATTATATTCTATGATAAAACAATATTTGTATATAAACAAAGACTTTTTTCCAATTAGGCATTGCTTATTTTAGTCGCGTTTACTTGGTTGGTTAGTTAAGTTTGTATACTATCCTATAGTGTTTGTATACTAAGCAAAAATAGAAAACAGATCACACTAAACCACTACCATACTTGAGTAAACATACTTGAGTCTCAAAACACGCCGAAACCTTTTGATGTGACAGCTTTTGAGCGGGACCCGAAAAACAAAACTCCAACTGCCGCAAAACACGTCAGTCTTCAAAAAGTTTGCCAACTGTACTGACAGAAGATGTCGTTGATAATATACAACAACGAATAACTCAAAGTCCTACAAAATCTATATCAAAATTGTCTGCTAACAGGATTTTTTTTATTAAGTTGATGTAAATATTCACAAATTCATTTAGATTGCTTCTCTAAGATATATCAATTTTGAAATTTTTATTTGAAACCGATATCGAATAATAGTTAAAAACCAAAAATTTTTATTTTTAGGACTTTCAGTTAGAACATATCATAAGACTTTAAAAAACGGTTGCATTTACACCCATATAAGGTACCTGTCGTGCAAGAATTACTTCCCGTTAACTATGGAAGACGATTACGCTATTGTGAATGGTTTCAAGAAAACATGAATCGTAACTTCTTGAACTTATCATTTTTCACTGACGAAGCATGGTGTCATTTATCTGGTTATGTAAATAGCTAAAATTATGGAACCTGGGCTGCAGAAAATCCTCATACATTTGTAGAAACCAGTTTACATCCCGTAAAAATTGGTGTTTGGACAGCGATATCAAGAAGACGTATAGTAGGGCCTATATCCTTCTATGAAACTATGAATGCTGAAAGATATCGAAGCCTTATTTTAGAGCCACACTGCAAGAGCAACAATTAAATTTTTAGAGCAATTTTATGGCAATCGACTGATTAGTGCAGGTTTGTGGCCAGCCAGGTCCCCGGATTTAACTCCGTTGAATTATTTTTTGTTTGGATATTTGAAAAACACTATATTTAAGACAGCGATACACAATATCGAAGAATTAGAAGCGGAAATTATTCGAGAAATCAACAACATCACAGAAGAACAGCTACAAAATGTATTTGAAAATATGCACGGGAGGGTAAATTTATGCATTAGCAATTGAAGGGCACCATTTTTAACACAACATGTAATTATTTTAATTTGTTGATATTTATTCAAGAGGCAAAATACCCAAGCGAAGATAAATAATGCCACAAATAAATTCTTTTAAACACTACAATATATATAATGTTTTTATCCCAAATATTGTAAATAAATCTTAATACAGTAAAATATGTTTCTTTTACCCTGCAATGCAATAAAAAAATCAGTTGTGTTCACATTACACACTCTTTGTTTTTAAAAATTTCAATTTGTTCATTAACAAGAGAAGATTGGTAGTTTTCTCTTTCTAATAAAGTTAAAAATATTTCAAACGAAACAAATAAACGTTCTTTTCGTCAGTAACTATGTAATATTAAATTTTATGTATTAAATTTCAGTAGTCGAGCAATTTATTAGGTTATGTACTCAATTTCAAAAACAAATTTATTTACATCAGTAATCCTTTCAACCACACCACTGACACCCACTGATGTTTAGGGATTTTCGTGAAACTGCTATCGACAGTGCAATGTTGGTTGCATACGCGCGTAGGTCACGTGGCTTGTAATTATTTATGAAGGCTCTGTATTTCATTATTTATTTATTGTGTTTTAAATCATGTTTTGTTATTAGTTGTTGGTTTATTTTTGGATATTTGTTCTTATTCTAGCTATTGCCTGATTTTGTTTGTTTATTGTTTGTACATTTTGAATAGTATTATCTATCTTGTTCTGTAACCGGGATCAGCCCCATTGGACACTACTTTAAATAAATAATATACTGAAGCTTAAATTAGCAAACAAACAATATTGGCTTCTTACAATAAAACATAATATGACAGTTCTTACAGTTGATTTTTACAGGATACAGTAAATTTTGCAGAATGTGTAATATCCTATATAGAAACCGTTTCTGAAACTTACCTGTACAACTTTGGTGTCCTTCTCCAAATTGGTTTCCAGGGGGACGAGTAGATCCACGTAGAAGGCCTTAAGCTAGAAAAAAGAAAACGACTCATCAGTACTGTATTATTGCACGCAGAATGTTGCTGTTTATGCTTAATTATGTGATGTGTCCAGACCATAGCGAAAGGTTTAACGAGATGCAAACACTAATTACATTAGATTATTCCGAAAGTTGGTCGTAAATATTTATTTTATGTGTGCTGAGTTGAAATTAGTAAATATAAACGAAATATGTACAGCGAAACGGGAAACGCTAGTGTTTTAGGTATCTGAAAAGTTTTATTTGGATAAGGAATTATACGTAAATACAAATAAATTTAATTCATCATTAAAGTCTGTTGCTTTAACACACATATAAAGAGATTATAAATCATAAATTGATTATTGTGTAATATTAAATAAACTGGCTCAAATCAAATATTAGTTATTAATTATATAAGGGAATTAAGAAGCTTTTAATCCACGAGAAAAAATGGACACTTGAGGCGCAGCCGAGAGATACATTTTTCCGAGAGGATTAAAGGCTGGTTAATTTCCCGAATGTAATTCAACTTTTCCAAACACCCTGTATAAATTGTGATATCTTTTCTGTCAAAATGTTTCTCTACCAAATTTGGAGAGATCTATCCTTTTCCATAGCAATCGCAAGGGTTGTCTCTCTCTTTCTGTCATACATACTGTCCTTTGCCATATCAGGAATAGCCAGCACGATATATTTCAGTTATATTTATTATAAGTTTAGTTATTCAAAAAAATGTAGATATGCATTTCATGTAACTAAATCAAAATGTTAAGGACATACAATTTTAATTTGTCGAAATTAATGTAAAACCATTATTACAACGCAGTTATTTATTTTATTTATAATTAGATACCTAGAACGGCATACCGTCCATCGTTTTTCAATTAAAAATAAATTTTACTACAGAAATATTTGTTTAATTAAAATCTGTACAAATCCCAGTGAATTAAAATCATGTTTTGAATAATAATATAATATAAAAACGCCAGTGCGAACCCAATATATTTCACATCGCAATTCCGGTTCTGCAGAATAGCGTTCGATCACTTAACGGTCCGGCAGTTTTTAATATATTCATTAAAATTCGTTTTCCCCGCGAATTTTTCATGTATATTCGAGCAGCGTACACGGCCAACGTTGATTTGTGCGAACTGAGAGCCCTGCCGCTGTTCTAATTAATTGTCCCTTTTTATTAGTTACCAGAAAATTTAATGAAACGCCCTGCAAAACGTCGGACTGTCCACTGTCTCATTAGATACACTTAAACGGGTTATCGATTGAAATTCCAACTCTGCATCAGGAAATACGAACGACGATTTAAATAAAAATCTATTCATCCTGATCTAAATTTCTACTTGTAGGACCATACGCGGAAAAAAATGTGCAAATATTCATGTAACGCCAAATACATGTAGTAGTAAAGCCAAATGCAGATTAGATGTAACACAATACGCAATGCAATATTACTGGTCAATTTGAAAGTGTTTGTTGGTGACTAGCAAGCATATAGCGCGCATTCGCAGCGTTTTCGAACTACCTGAAAATTGTCGCCACTTTTAAAAGATCGCGCACATTATGTCTGCGTGGACCTGCAAAGCCTGTTCATGACGGTTCCCATGTTATACAGGGTGTAACTAAATAAGTGTAAAACATTTAAGGGGGTGATTCCTCATCGAAAAAAAGATAGGATCTTTCATATAAAGAAACTTCATTGGAGCATCCCTTGTTAAGATACAGCCCCTTAAAGGGGGTGCATAAAATTTGTTTAACAATTTTTCTGACAAGCACTAAATAAGTTACAATATTGAAATTAACCTGACATTTTCTACTACTAAAAAGACTCTTAGAAAAGTAATTTATTTGGTTTACCCCATGGTTGTAAGGGGTGGAAAACGCAACCCCGAAAATTTATTTCCAACGTAACTTTTTGTCTTATTATTTGTTTACCATTTAAAAATTTATTTCCGATAGCCTGTTTCATTCTAAAAAAAAATGTCTTGAATTGTTTGCCCAAAATAAACCAGTTCGCAGCAAAAAATTATTTTACGAACAAGATACATATCGCCATAAAACGAAAATACGAAACTAATTTATCTAATAGGCCGCTATTAGCGATACTGACAATTAAATTGGAATCAAGCTGTCAGTTTGTAAATTTTTGAAATTGAAGTAATACTAATTGTGTATTGTTGTTCTGTTCTTAATTTGTTACTTTAATAATTCACTTGTTATTAAAATGGCATACACAAATGAGGAAATGGGTGATATGCATTACTTTTACGGTCTGTCGCAGGGGAATGGGTTAGAAGTTTCTAGAAGATATGCTGAAATGTATCGTCAACGGCAGCATTCTTCACATAGAATATTTGCCCGACTTCATCAACGATTACGAGAATATGATTCATTTAACAAAAGAACGCAGGATTGTGGTCGCCATCGAGAAGTAAGAACACCACAGCTTGAGGAAGCAGTACTTAATTTGATAGAAGGACAACCTACTACCAGTACTAGAAAGATTGCTTACCAGCTAAATGTTGATCATATGACAGTATTTCGAATTTTAAAGGAACATCTCTTATACCCTTACCATCTGCAACGAGTACAGGCACTGTTACCGCGAGACTTTCCGAACCGTCTTGAATTTTGCAATTGGATGCTGGAAATGATTAGAAGAAATCGTGACTTTCTGAAGATGGTCGAATTCAGAGACGAATGTAGTTTTTCTCGGGACAAGATTATTAATTTTCATAATTACCACATATGAGCTGATGAAAACCCTCACCCTATTGTCGAAACTAACCATCAAGAACAGTTTTCTCTTAACGTGTGGGTCGGAGTTATTGGGGATTATTTAATTGGGCTTCATTTTCTACCTCCTCGATTAAATGGTGAGGCATACGTTCAATTTTTAAGAGAAGTGCATCCCGTACTGCTGGAGGAAGTTCCTTTGGGCGTCAGAAGGGATATGGTTTTTATGCATGATGGGGCTCCCGCCCATTTTAGTCAAGTAGCACGTCAGCATTTAACTGAAACATATGCAAATCAGTGTATAGGTCGAGGAGGACCACAGAATTGACCCGTTCGATCCCCGGATCTCAATCCTCTCGATTTCTCTACTTGGAGCCATTTGCAGCATTTGATTTATCGTACTCCTGTTCGCGATGTAGAGGACTTAAGAAACCGCATTATCGATTCGTGCAGGGTAATTAGAGAGAGGAATATTTGAGCGAATACGTGACTCAATGCGCTGACGTCTAGACGCATGCGTAATGTCTGAAGGTAGACATATTGAATATTTACTATGATTTCTACATGTTGTATTTTTTGTTATTAATAAATTAGTTTTGATTATTCCCCTTTAATCATTTAATGCAGGTAGTAACTACAAAATAACAGTAAATCCAGTTCGCATTTATGACGATGTATCTTTGTAGTTGTTCGTAAAATAATTTTTTGCTGCGAACTGGTTTATTTTGGGCAAAAAATTCAAGATACATTTTTTTTAGAATGAAACAGGCTATCGGAAATAAATTTTTAAATGGTAAACCAAATAATAAGAGAAAAAGTTACGTTGGAAATAATTTTTAGGGGTTGCGTTTTCCACCCCTTACAACCATGTGGTAAACCAAATAAATTACTGGCTAAGTGTCTTTTTGGTAGTAGAAAATGTCAGGTTAATTTCAATATTGTAACTTGTTTAGTGCTTGTGAAAAAAATTGTTAAACAAATTTTATGTACCACCTTTAAGGGGTTGTATCTTAACAAGGGATGCTCCAATGAAGTTGTTTTATATGAAAGATCCTATCTTTTTTTTCGATGAGGAATCACCCCCTTAAATGATTTACACTTATTTAGTTACACCCTGTATAATGGAGGATAGCACACCAAACTAGCATCTACATGAACCGGCACCTGCAACGACCGTCACTGCAGGTTATGTCGGTGGCCTGCAATTTCTGTGCTTAGCCGCGCTAGTCTAACATAAGTTCTGTTCCCACAAAAGTCAGGAGACTTGATTTCAAAGTGCTAGAAATATTCAACAAGTTAAGTTGTGAATGTGTCACTAAACTGTCGGCTACCTCGCTTATCAACAGTCTCTATTTACTTACCTTAAACGAACTGCAAAAGTCTTTCGTCAAATGACACTGCGCTGCGAAATCTTGTGTTTTGGTGGCGAATTTTGTTGATGTCTCTCCAGAAAATAAATTATAAAATTCACCATACAGCCTTCTCTTTTTATTGACAGGGTGAACCCAAAACTTCGAAGTGTTCGAAGTTACCCGAAAATTGTCGGTACTTGCAGCGAACACAAAAGAAAATTTTCATTTGCATTTGGACTGGACTGAAGGGAAAGGATTTTTATTAGAAAGGATCCCGCAGGGTCCTTATGGAAATTGGGTTTCGGTCAAATTTGATGAAACTCTGAACTCTGTAGTTCTCGACGAGTAGAACAAAAGTTCTCATGGCCACTAAGTCCAAAAGTCTCATGGTTTTGAGATATAGCTCTCTGAACTTCGACTTTGGGTGCATTTTGCAGTATTACTAGTTTCACATTTACAATAGTGTATACTTGTTTGTTCAAGCACCTATGCATGTACACGTGTATTCAAACACATATAAACTTAAAACACGTACAACTACACACACACACACACACACATATACAGAGTGTTAGGTAAACATGCGGCAAAAATTCAAGGGGTTACTCCTTGTTCTATTCTAAGAATATTTTGTCCTATGATGATTTCTGAAAAACTCCTTTGTTTCGAAGATACAGGGTGAACAAAATTTGCTACAGTAACAACATTTTATTATCAAAAAGTACATGTAAAGTTGCTCAATCTACAATAAATGTTCTAAATGACTTCCTCCAGCCTGAATACAAGCATTAAACCTTCTCGTCATTGAGTGCCGAACTCTTTCAAACACACCAGGGTTGTTTCTAATTGAGTTACACCCAGCAATTATCCGATTTCGCAATTCGTCCAAATTCTCCACTGGAGTAGCGTAAACGAATGACTTCAGATAGCCCCATAAGAAATAATCCAGAGGGTTTAAGTCTGGGGATCGAGCAGACCATGCGTGTGCGCACCTCGCCCAATCCAGTGATCTCCGTATGTTGCTGTTAAAAAATCACGAGCAAACTCATTAATTTTTTATACTTGATAAACTCATTGGCGTACGCCATACTTTTATTTACATTAATGATTTCAACAAATATCGAATATGGTTGTCGCAAATATTGTTCACCCTGTATCTTCGAAAAAAAGGGGTTTTTCAGAAATCATCATCATACAAAATATTCTTAGAATAGGCCAAGGAATAACCCCTTGAATTTTTGCCGCATGTTTACCTAACACCTGTATATGTGTGTGTGTGTAGTTGTATGTTTATACGTGTTTGAAGTTTATATGTGTTTGAATACACGTGTACATGCATACGTGCTTGAACAAACAAGTATATACTACTGTAAGTGTGAAACTAGTAATACTGCAAAATGCACCCAAAGTCGAACTTCTGAGAGCTATATCTTAAAACCATGAGACTTTTGGACTCAGTGGCCATGAAAACTTTTGTTCTACTCGTCCAGAATTTCATCAAATTTGACCGAAACCCAATTTCCATAAGGACCCTGCGGGGTTGAAAAAATAAAATGCATGGTTTACTTTCTTTACGCAGGAGGGAAAAGGCAAAGGAAAATAATTTCCAAAGAACTGGAAAATGTAAATAATATAGGCTGATCCGCAGCGATGGACCGTTAGAAGTTTTCATGATTGTAGTGATTTTTTTTTCGAAAACTTCACTCCCTGTATAATCAAGTATGCCATTTTCAATGAAAATATTTCCAAGAAGTTGCTACTTCCGGAACGAAAGTAAATCACCAACTTCTTCCTTATCATTTTCTAGATGTTTACAATATTTTTAATTTATCATCACATCGTTTGAATTAGCTCTCAAATAATATGGAACCTAATGAAATAATTTTTATAATATATGTTTATATAATTTTTATTAATTTTTATAAAGCAATAGTTGAGTATTTAAGCTTTCTGGCAATGTATTACAGGTGGCTTAATTTCATACAAGCTGTTAAAAAATCAAATTTTTGTTAACTTCAAACCGTAATTTTTGTTTTAGTGGAACGTCCTATATATTTTTACATTTTCTAATGCAGAATTTTATTATCTGTTAATCCATATTATACTTTCCCATACCTATATCTTGCTTTCTGCGTAAATGAAAATTTTTGATAAAATTCAGTCAATGAGTCATATTTTTACTTCTGTGTGTTTTCAAAACGTCAAATCATATCTGTACAATTATAATGGCAAGTAATGAAAATGATTATTCAAACGATGATGTTCAAAATTACCAGCTGTAACTGAAAGAATGGTTACTGTCAATTTTTTCTAAATTTGGAAAAATAAAAGCAAATACGAACCAGTATTAACGTTTTCACACAAATTTATTATTAAAATTTCATCTCCAGGGCGAAATGCTTGCGATTTAATACACGAAAAATCATGAACTTTTTTTTAACTCGTTGGATAGACGAATTCCCAAATCTGTTGAAACCGATTATATAGAACTCTGGATATGCACTAAAATAATCAGTTACATTAATTTAACTATCTTCGTCATCTACAACTAGTTTCGGAATTTCTTCATGTCTGTTGTAGTTCTCCAAATTTAGAAAAAATTGATAATAATAGTCTGTATACTTTTTCCGTTACTGGTGGTACTTATGAACATCATCGTTATGTGTGAAGTCAGTCCAAATTGATTTTTGTTGTACTGCATGTTGTGTTGCACCTAATCTGTACCCAGCTTAAATTCCCTCTGTTTTTGTAACAAATGATGCACATGAACCACCATTATTATAGGATAAAATGCTGTCCAAATGTAGCAAAATATGCGTTGCCTGAACCTATCTGTTTCGCAGAAAAATTTGA
This sequence comes from Monochamus alternatus, assembly GCA_037114965.1. Taxonomy (NCBI): domain Eukaryota; kingdom Metazoa; phylum Arthropoda; class Insecta; order Coleoptera; family Cerambycidae; genus Monochamus; species Monochamus alternatus. Next base: position 116,756,582 of record CM073426.1, read on the forward strand.
GACAAATAAAAACGTTCTAATAGGAGGAACAAACTTGCTGTAAAATTCTCCTAAATATTGTGCAGAACCTATATTAAGAACTGCAAAAACATAGATACTGTCAACAAAGAGGATCTTATAGAGATGGTTTACAGCTGGACACATATTTTAATAAATTATTATAAGTTAAAAACCTTTTGGCATACATACGAATATTAAATTATTTTATTGAACCAAATTTATTAACATATTTACTATCGATTGAGTGTCAATGTTACACAAGTGAAATTCAAAACAATAAAATGTGTCAAGTTGCAAAGGTTACTATTAAAACCAAACTATGTCTATCCTTCTTGCTCTCTCTAAAAACCAAGCGATAGACTTGCTGGCTGTCCCCATTGTTTCAGTAGGTAGTATAATTCTGATGTACTCAGTATTTTTCGAATGCGTATAAATACTATTGAAACTGGGCAAATGTCAGCCAGAGCCAGAGCCGGAGCCGGAGCCCGAGCCAGAGCCAGAGCCAGAGCCAGAGCCAGAGCCAGAGCCAGAGCCAGAGCCAGAGCCAGAGCCAGAGCCAGAGCCAGAGCCAGAGCCAGAGCCAGAGCCAGAGCCAGAGCCAGAGCCAGAGCCAGAGCCAGAGCCAGAGCCAGAGCCAGAGCCAGAGCCAGAGCCAGAGCCAGAGCCAGAGCCAGAGCCAGAGCCAGAGCCAGAGCCAGAGCCAGAGCCAGAGCCAGAGCCAGAGCCAGAGCCAGAGCCAGAGCCAGAGCCAGAGCCAGAGCCAGAGCCAGAGCCAGAGCCAGAGCCAGAGCCAGAGCCAGAGCCAGAGCCAGAGCCAGAGCCAGAGCCAGAGCCAGAGCCAGAGCCAGAGCCAGAGCCAGAGCCAGAGCCAGAGCCAGAGCCAGAGCCAGAGCCAGAGCCAGAGCCAGAACCAGAGCCAGAGCCAGGAGCCAGTCCATGGCCAAAGATTGGCGGTCAGCCGTTGGCTGGCTCTGATCTCTAGAAGACATACTCCCCAGCGCAAAAGTCCACTTTATTGTAAGTATGGTTGTTGTTATAGTTTTAATAAATATGTATTCTTATTAAAATGTTGAGTTTCTTTACCTCTCGCAGGAGTCAAGAGAGTACCCCAAGAATATAAGAGAGGTATTATTTTTATATGTTTATAGGTGGTGCAGGACACTCACACTCATTACGTAACATTTGGTGGAGTCTCAGGCTTCCCTGCTACAGAGCCATACGCTTTACGTGACAATATTTTTTATTGTAGCCTTAATGATCTTAAATCATATGTTAAACAATATAAATAGTTTTCGTTATATAATTTTTTTTGAACCCTCCAAGTAAACTATGTTGCCAAATAAAAAATTTATTACCGCAAAATATTTTTCATATGGTGTAGGTAAAATAACATTTCTACACATGTATACCACTGATAAGCCATTACACCACTTGTGGTCAGTAAAGTATTTTATTAAATTTTAAAATTCACTTCCAGTAAGTCATTACTTTACTTGTAATTATTTTGTAGTTAACTGAAATTGGTAAATATGATTACTGAAATATAAATTATTGTCATAACTGAAACCCATTATTGTTACAGCGGTATAGACCGATACCACAACTAATTATGTTGCTGCGATAAGTTAACTTGTTCACTTGTCACCGTCGAAAACGTCACGAATAAAAGCGAATGTGTCGAAGCTTTGTTTTGTTATGGTGTGTACTTCGAGTAGATGTTTTTGGTAATTTTAGTAACGATGCAATACTAAATATTATTATAGCATCAGTGGGATTCAACTCTAAGCGCTTTCATGATGGTTCATCCATCAATTCATTCAAGAATGGTTATGACCGTCACCTGGCTAGTTTGAGTGCGTGAGTTTGGTTGTTATTCCTGTTCAACGTTTCAGCGTATTTTGAACCAAAACACAAGTAGGTATATGCTTTCTGTATCATTTTATTTGCCTGTTTTCTTTTCACAAATTGAGCTATTTTTGTATTTGCCTATCTATTGGCATAATAAACTTTGTCTCTAACAATAATAATACAAATGTATTTGACGCATAGAAATCATAAAATATACCTATAGAACGCCAGAAGCCTTTACATTAAACACTCAAAAATAAGCTGAGAGCTTAGAAAGCAGCCATCTAGGGAAAACTTAATGTAAACTGTTGGTTATGCTGCATTTGAATCCCTGTATACAATTGAAACCAAAACGCAATATTAGTAATTGGGCCATAGAAAGCATATGTTTCTACGAATTGGACATATATTTTTCATATTTTGAAATTCCCGCCCAGACGTGTGAACTTACTCAGTTAGTGCAACCAACTCATAAACGCTAAGTTACTGCAATGTTACCAGGCTCGCGTTTTCAGTATCTTTACGTGAAAATATTCATTATGTTCACTTAATAAAAGAAATACGTCGTTAAACTTATCTCTTATTTATGGAAAAAAATGTTTCAGTAAAATTAAAGAAGGCATCCTGAAAATTGCTAGAAGACAATTTTTTCAACTTTTTTTTTCGCCAACTGCAAAAAAGTTCTCCTTCTACAAAAGTTGTCTATATGGCCACAGTACATAATATATCTTCAAGTTCGGTTTCGGTCTCATGTCTGGTTAATGAGATATGAACAAAATCGGAAAAAAATTGTAAACACCTCAAAAAATAATTAACTTGATGCCCTACCAGGTTCTATATCAGAGAAAAAGAATTTAATTTGCACAACTTGAAGCAAAAAATACGGGGTGATATATTTGAAATAAGAAAGCAGCAAATAAATCTTCTTTCTTATTACTACAATAAACTTGAAAATAAACTGCTAGCCTTAGAATCTGCTTAAAAGAGCTTAGAGGATTTTAAACGGTCTTCCTGCGATTAAATTAAATAAAAGAGAGTTAACGCACCGTAACAGAGCAGGCTGAACGGAAACAAATGAAGGTGGAGGACAATTAATCCTTCAGATAATGGTGTTACACAGTTAAGCGTAGTTATTCTGAGAAATCGTTTCGTCAAAAATGAGGTAGGATGAATTAAAGCACAAGATGACACCTTCCTAAAAATGTTCATGATTCGTATTCTAATTCCCTTATCGATTCAGAGGGGTGGGCGCAAAAAATTGACGTTCAGAAGAGGGGATATTGAGTGGTTTCGTTATGTGCATAACAGATGAGGGCAGGGAATAATTCCCTATATTTATTTTGGTCTGTTCACTGGAGCAATCGTCTTCAATATAATTATTTGCCGAGAAGTCTGGTTTAAGATTTTGTTTATAAGAGAGAATACTTCCAATCAAGACAATTAAAATCACAGAATTAAGGGCCAACGCCAGATGCAAGTCAACTCGACCGTTCCGCTCATTGCAACCGCCCGACAGCGATCTAGTCACCTCGAAACAAGTACTGACGCCTTAAACCGCCCGATCACTGACCGACCTATCCATCTATGAAACGAATATGTTTTTTAATACTTACGATATTCATTTGCTGATCTTGAATTTCCTTGTAGACCTCTACAATTTTCATTAAAGCGGCACCTGAAACCAATAAAAAGTAGCAGTTAGTACATGCTTACAAATTTACTTCAGTGGCAACAAAAAAGTTCAGTACTATAGTCTGGATATGACCATGAATCATAAAGGACTATGCTTCACTAACAGCACTGAGTAAAGAACAATACCGTAGGTTGTAGTACTTAGACGGAAATGATCATATCAAACACCAACTGAATGTAACGATATATTTAACAACTACAATGATAACATCGCATAGCTTGTTGAAGTTATTAATTATTTAATAACTTTTCTAACATCTTGAGTACTTAATATAATACAATATTCACTACTACAATTTTCATCTTTGTCGATATTTCGAAAAGAAGGAATGCATTTCAGTCGATGTTCTTAAAATGAGGTGTTCTTAATAGAAGTACCCCAAAAGGGAGCGGTGAATCTTCAGCTACACGTTTGCATAAAAATTACCTTAGTAAAATGTTGACCCATTAAGACATACTCTTCGAAATTTTAGAAAAATTTGGAAAAGCGGCTGCAATTTGAAAATCCAAAAATATATATAGTCAAATTTTACACAAATTTTCTACTAATGCATGAGCAACTTCTCAACAATTTTTTTTAAATTTCTACCCCTTCGTAGGGGTATTCAAAACTACGTATCAGATAGTCAGGTTTATTTTAAAAGTTTTACCTCACTTAATTTTTGCTTTAAAACTAACCGTTTATTAACCAACAGATAAAATTCATTATTATTTGCATTACAATTCACATGATTGCACTTAAGAAATATGTAACAAGGCATCTGTCATGCTAATTTCTGTAATTAGATCTTTTGTGGCTTTTGTGAATGCTTCCTTAGATTTGCTACTAAAAATTTTTATTTTTTACGATAACTTGGAAACAATTATGATCAATAATTTTACTAATGATGAATATGTTACCCATGTTGCGAATATTTTATATTTTAAAGCAAAAAGTAAGACAGGCAAACATTTTAAAATAAACCAAGCTATATGCTACGTATTTTTTTAAACTCAATTATTGTTAAACAAATAAGTTGCAACAAAAAAATAACTTAGGGGATGTTTATTTCAACCCCTTCCAAGGGGAAGATTTTTGAAAAATTGTTGAGAAGTTGCACATGCGTTAGTAGAAAATTTGTGTACAATTTGACTATTATATCTCTTTTAATTTTCAAATTTTTTTTTTTCAAAAACTTTGAAGGGCTGTATCTCCTAAAGGGTGAACATTTTACTAAAGTAGTTTCTATGTAAACGTGTTCTTTTTAGCTGTAGATTCATCGGTGCTATTTGTGCTACTTCCTTTTTAAAAGGGGATACACAAAATTTTTTCTAATAAAAGTTTATTTGAAAAAAGAGAGCTTTTTGCAGGGAACAAAATTGGGTATATTTCTGAAATATAATTCGTTTCTGTCAAATCCCAAAGATAATACTATCGATTGAAAGCTTACGTTATCTCATTTAACACCACGTGTCCCAAATTGTATACAGGGTTAACTATGACTTAGTACAAATATTTTAAGAGGGGATAGAAAAAATTCAGAATTAACGGTATTACCCTTCAAAAAAATTCCAAACTTATTTATAAAGCGAAAAAAAATTATTTTCAAAACCTTATTAACCCCTAATTTCTCGGCGACTATGCCGCCTGTCAGCTGCGAGGTTAGGTATATTCTGCCAAAGTCAAAGTTGTCAAAGGTAATGACAGAGTACCGCGTTGCCACGTGTAACGATTTACGGCGCTTTTAAAGAAAGTTTCATCTACAAAATACTAGATTATTTAACGAGAAACACGATATGGTAGCACTGAGAGTAAAACCTACCTTACTGATACTTCCAGGACTGATATTTGGAGATTTCAAGAAAGATGAATTATTTTATGTTTTCCAACTTATTTACATTATAACTCGTCGTTGTAAAAATTGTTGTACTTGCTGGGGACCTCTTGATTTCCCTCGACCATTTCATAAATAAAAAAATACTTTTTTTCTGTAGGTATATCTATTATTGTAGTTTAAAAATGCTTTATTTTTATGCCACTAGGTAAAAAAGAAGTTACAAGGAATTTTAAAAAGTATGAAATTGGTTCTTTTTTATTTTCAAGTTAGGTACATACCTATTTAAAATTCCAGCATGTGTAAAACAACATTCGTGGACGTTGTACAATTCGTACAAATGTACGAGGATTTGGCATATTCTGTCTACATATTTGGAAAACGTCATTGATATTCTGCTGCTGCACGATATATACTTCCGTCCCACTTCCCATAAATTAGTTCCATATCCGTAATTTCCACGATTACACGAATTTGAATGTGCGAAAAGCAAATATTGAAAACTAATATCAAAATATTTGACGGATCTTCCGATTCTGGCGCCATCTGTAGGTCATTAGCGGAAAGTGCACTAAAGCTCGTTCCATTTTTTAACTTATTGTAGAATTAAATAATAATAATACTAATAATAGTAACGATATTAACAATAATCGACCATATTTGCATATAATAATATTGTAGTATTATTATTTTAAATTTCCCGAGGCGTTTACAGTGCTCTGTAATATTACTCTTCTGACCACTACTGCTGTTTGACATTTGGAGAGTATTAGAAACAATGTAACCAACAACACAGCATAGGTTTATACCGACTGACAAGTGCTATGTGCGTGTAACCCAGTGTCACGGAGGAAGTGTCAAAACAATACTAGGATGAAGATAACCCACGATTGTACACAAAAGAATAGAATATTGATTATATTGATTGTCATAAGTATATTTATCTGAAGAATATTAGGTTCTCGGTGGTAGCGGACCGAAGACTGAACGGTTGTGTTGACATTGTAATTTTAGTTTTCCGTTTTTAGTGACAGTTTCAGTTTTAAACGTTTTATTTATTAAATAATGGATAGTTGCGATATATTGGGACATGTGTAGTTTTCCACAATTTTCTTTAAACGTACGTGGGCATATTTTCTAGAGTTGAGAGTAATGCAGTGGAGTTACAGTTATCGAACAAAATTTTCTAAATGAAAAACTGCCACGGGTGTATTCGAAGTTTTCTGTTAGAATTTCTTTCAATCAATGTTTTTAAAAGAAATGGGCAATTTATTAACTCTACGCGAAGTGTGTATTTTGCGGCGAGTAATTCTGACGGACCTGCAATGAAAATGAAGTTTTGGCAGTTTGGAATGAAGGAACGAAAAATGAATGAAAAATACTGTAGTTAAACTGATTAAATGTTATCTATCAGGTACTTAGGTATTATTATTAATAAAAATGTTTACTTTCGTTGTTTCTACATTCGGCAACGTTGTGAGAAACGACTGCATGGTAGTTGACATATGTAGTCATTGGACGATGACTGATTTTGCCCCATTTTTAAAATATCGAGCTAAAATTCCGAAATAAATTTTTTATTGTCTTTTAGGCCTCCCTGAGCACGTGGTTAAAATTTTTGTATTTAGTCATAGTTAACCCTGTATATTAAATTTTATGTATGTATATTTTGTATCCTCACAGTAGGCCCATGCTATTGAATTTGAGACACCCTGTACATTTCTGACTTACCCGGATTAGTATTAAGTAACCCTAATATAGAATAACTGAGGTTGTACATTGAATAACACCTGAAAATGCCTTGCGATAATTCTATTTTATAAAGAGTTCCCTTTAAATTCCCGCTCGACGACGGTATCGCATTTATCAAGCCCCCCACATATTTTCCAGCAGCACAGCAAAACCTCCTTTCCATCCCGAAAATGGGATTCGCACCGTGACCCCGCTTCTTGCCCCGTCGCGCGGCCTCCTTAAGGTCGTACGTAACCAGACAATGTAATTACATCGGGGACGCAAAAAGGCCCTCTCTTTGAGTGGATGACTTATTGCCGTCGCGGCGCTGAGACGCTTTTTGCTGGCTCCGGTTATTGTCGCCGTATCGCTGTTTCGCATCACGTGTAATGAAGTTTAATGCTTTGTGTGTGTTTGTGGTGACTTGTTATCTCTGGATGGAGCTCTACCGCACGTTTGGTACTTTCGGCTCTAACAGTAGTAGTAATAGCAAAAGTTAACGATGAAATCCTGTCGGCCAGGTATTCTGAGACATGTATAGATATTTCGTAGGTATTCCCAATAGAACTTCAAATGCTTTCATATAATGTGATCCGATTTCGAAGCAGCTTCCACCGTTTTGTGTCACAATTTGTGTTTCTCCATGGCAATCTTGTTTATTCCATTTATGGCCGTTTCTCAACATTTGGCGCAATCGATTCGATAACTATCGAGTACATAAATTTATCAGACCGATAACTTTATATTGGTTTCTGAATGCATGCCTTCCAAATTTTGTTGAATACATAACAGTTGAATGGATATCTTAATATCTGCAATAATCATAGAGGGAGCTAGCAAATGCACAACTGTTTGCAGATGCCATTTATGGAAGTAAGACACTTTCAAAAAATAATGGTAGATGGCGCCACTATCGGCTACTAATGATATCACATCACATTAACTAAATAAAAATATATACAAACCTGTTGCATAAAAACGAAGTTATTAAAACCTTTTCTAATACTGATAGTAAATTTGTTCTAGTACTAGAGACTTGAATACTATCTCCTATTAAATCTATCAGTAAATTTACAGTTTCTTTCGTTAAGGTCGCCGTATTTCTCGCGGTAAAATGATCAAATTTGTATTTTTTTAGGTACTGAAATTTTGAAAAATAAAACGCGTAGAACCAAAGTAATATCAAAAATAAAATTACTGATGTTTTGTTTATCCACTTTTACTATTTAAACTCTCTCAAATAATATAATAACTTTTAAAATGGATTTGTATGACACATTATTTCGCTATTCTAACCCCACATTTTAACAATTATTTTCGCATACTTATAAACAAAAGTGAACAATGTTATATGCAGAAATATGTAAGTTTATGTTATAACAATGTTTACATCTATAGCTGATTTTAAAAAAAATACGCATTTTGAAAGTTTTCAGTACCTAAAAATTTGCTGGATAAATCGCTTTCTGACGTTATACATTGATTTTATTTCGGTACCTTTGAATATTCGCTGGTGGCATGAGATAACATTGTTGTTATTTGCTAAACTCTATATTATTCAGTTCTTAAATGTCTAAAATTACTTGTATTTGTAGAAAACACTATTTCAAGAATACGGGGCCCGTAAACCTCTCTCGAAATTCTGTCGCTTTATTTTTCATACTGGTTTTCTCTTTCACGATAACGTCTTGGCGGTCCAAGATATCTGACTATATTTAAATATTCTTCATCTGAAGAGGCAGACGAATCAGAATTTTCCATTGCACAAAATAATCGTCACGAAAATATCAAAAAAGTTGGGTTAAGCCTTACAATAAAGATGTAAACAAGCAATAGCTAAATCGCTGCGCGCGTGCCTTAATGTTTATTGGACAGATATCTTGCCCTTTTTCTTTGGATATCTGTTCGATAACTTATGCAATAGCTAAACATTATCGAATGGTTCAGAAACCGAATTCATGGGATATCTCCAATTTATGGAATCGATAAGTTTATTTAATAGATACCTACTAGTTGAGAAACCGGCCATTAAACATTGCAGTTGTTACCTGCTTTAACCTGTATTTTGCGATCTGTCGCACCTTCACAGAAATACATTATGAGATGGAAAAACATTTTACTATTATTTTTTACTATAAAAATAATAGTATGAGGCACTTTTAATGTAACTAAAGATTGATTTTATTTTAAAAATAAATATTTTTACGTTTTCAAACAATAGATCAGTGGCGGCTGGTGAAATTTCAGGTATATCATATTTTAATAACCAGACATGGGACCCAGACCAAACTTTAGTATATATGTACTGTAGCTATATAGAGAACTTCAGCAGAAGGAGAACGATTTTGCAGTTTGCGAAAAAAAGTTAAAAAAAAACGTGGGCCTCACTTAAGATTTCCAAATTGGCTTGTTTAAATTTCGAGAAACATTTTTTTTCATATATTCTATATGGCCACAATACGGTCCCATGTCTGGATATTGAGATATGGCATACCTGAAATCTCATCAGCCGCCACTGCAATAGACATGTGACTTTTATGCATGATCTAAGATGAAAGTGTACTAATTACTTTTTAAATAAGTTTGTATTTCAGATACTTATGATACTAGACAATTCTTAACATTTAATCAGCACCAGTTGGCCAACGAAATATCGAATTGGTATATTCTTGATAAGCTTCTTCTACAAATTTTGCACATTAAATATTTTATTTTGATAATGTTTTGCTTGTTTATTTCTATTCATTCCATTTTAAAATTTTCTGCTCACATTTGTGTTGCAAGTACTGTGAGGTTTGTTACAAATGACATGTCTTTACAGCTGATTATGTACGTAGATTTGGACATATTTCCCAACTTTGTGACTTGAAGAGGGAATGAAATCGGGTTTATCGATGAAGAAATTTCCAGAAGCACTAACAGATCCTTACGTACCATAGTACGGTGTTACCAGACGTGGACTCAAGAAGACTGTGGACACCGACCGTCGTAGAGGAACTACAGAGAGTGAAGGTCGTCGATTACGACTTTTAACTCTCAGACTGATTTAGCAGCAAACCAGTGGTTTGAAGGACATGGAAGGATGGTTGATATGCGTACAATATATCGCCGAATACAAAGTTTGGCTTCTTATCTTATAGTTCAATAGAATCACGTAATCTTTAGTGAAGAATCTAGTTCCTGTCTGGTAATGCGCAATGGTCGTGCAAGTTCGAGACCACGTGGTACATAATTGGATAGAAAGCTTTATGCCTATCACACAGCAGACGTTATGGTATGGGGTGGTATCGCGTTTGGTAGCAGATCACCATTAGTTTTCATTAGAGACAATATGATGAGCCATAAGTCATTCCATATCTTCACACCATCTAAAATGCTCTTTTCCAGTGTTTTTGAATCAACATCAGAACTATTGAACATCTATCTAAGATATGCCGCAGACTGCTGCATTTAAAACTTACCCCAGAGATTTTAGCAGCTCTTACCCATGCAGTTCTGATAGCTTATATATTATCAGCAGAAATAAAGGGGTTAAGTCAGAGGACCGTAGTTCCATTCAACTAGCCCTCTTCTGCCTATCCACAGGTTTACGAAAACCTCATTAAGGTAATTTCTTACATTGAAGCGAAAATATGGAGGGGCACAATAAATATTGCCTCAGTGCGATTTTCTATTATCCGAGCTCAAATATTCATTCTTTTTCCAGCTGTTTTTCATGCATCTAATGCAAATTTCATGAGTTTCTTGCTTGCGTTTAAGTTAAATGTTCCTTCGTCATTGCAAATTGTGAAATCTTCTGTATATGTTATATACCCAAAAGTTCTTATAAGACGTTACTTAACTTTGTAAGTATGCCACTTTTGAGACTAATGGATGAGTGTTTTCAATAACGGCGAGCATTATATTCTGTGGTTATCTCTTTCATACTTCCGGTTTCTTCAATTTTTTAAAATATTTTAATAACTATGCTAGTTCTCTGTTCTGGATACTTATGGTGAAACTCATAATCATAATAATAATTTCAATTCCGTGACATACATTCAATGGTACACTCTGAATGATAGATTACTTTATTATACATTACAGATTTGGGTATCGCTCGAATATCTTTCAGTATGATATTTCCCTAAATTTTCCCTCATCACATACCATATGGAAGTAAGCGTCGTTCTACGAAATCAAATGACGCTTTTATATGCAACCAAACATCGAGGCAACATTTAAATAGACCTTCAGAGGTGCCCACAAAGTTGCGAAAACTTTTCATTTTAATTAAAATATAGGGGGAGGTAATCGCGTACCGGTCAGGGTAGCAGAATAGACCGGGGCGCAACCGAAAGCAACCGGCAGGAAGTTTTTCCATTAAGCTGCGGCCGAATGCCCTTTGACAGCGGCGCTGCTTGGCTCTAAATCCTCACTCGAATCACATCCGATATTCCATTAAATGTTAGTATTTGAACGGGGCCCAAATAAATGACTTGCCAAACAACAATGGCTGACGAGCGAGAGCCGGGCCCCGCGGGGCCGGGGACGGCACCGGGGGTCGCAGAAAAAGACCGATAAGAAATAATTCGGCGCATTAGCATATGACCCCGGTTTTTGTCAGCCGGTTAAATTTGTGCAAATTACATACAATCAAAATATATTCCACAAAGCAAAAAGCTCGCAGAGGCGTTGTACGCGTAACGAAGTTCGGTCTTGTTTTTATTACTTTCGCCGTTTGTAATGTTTCGAGGGGCGGTATAATGGGATTAGCGAATTTGCGCGGTCGGGAATCACCGCACTCCAGATTTGTCAACGTTTCGTCGAAATAATTACAAAAACTTACGGACCATGTAATGTGTCAGCAGATACATATTACTTTTTATTTTTATGCAACCTAAATTTCAAAACCGATTATGTAGTAAAAGTTCGGACGTGATGTGTGTAATTCATAGTAGTATTAGTAGCGTATGTAAAAAGGCACATTGAATACTAGAGAGAGGATTTATTAAATAACTAAACACATTAAAGTATACGATCATGGAGGTGGTAACTGAGTACGAAGGAAAGGAGGGTCTCTACACTGGTCTAGGCAATAACTCACAGGTACGTAGAGTACAAACACCATATATGGCGAATACTTATGGTTGCCAAACCAATACATCACAATGTGTTCTTAATGTGGACTATTTTCCCATGATTCAATTATTCGAAATCAATTTATTAAAACGGAATTCTATGAAACAAGTATTCTGCGGGCTTATGCCCCGACCAGCATTGAATTACACCTGACAAACCTCAACCTACGTGTTTATGATACTTTTTAAGGCTTACGCTGAGCGCTCGATCCAAAGGGATATAGCTTTCGCTCAGTAACTCCGTAACGAAAAATGATAAAAATATGTTTTTTTAAATAGACTACAAATATTATTTTACGTCGACGCTGTGTTTTGAAATTTTGAAAATATGCAAAATTCATTTAAAAAAAATTAATTTTACACTTTTTCAAAATTTCAAAACACAGCGTCGACGTAAAATAATATTAATAGTTTATTAAAAAAACCTGCATATTTTTATTATTATCCGTTAAGGAGTTACTGAGCGAATGTCCTAATGTGCTAATTTTTGTTACATAATCTATTTTGAAGTTTATAGTAAAAATTTATCAAATGAAATATGCAAAAAATAATGTGTCAAGTTCATATAAAATTTTCGAGAAAGCTCAATATTAACGAAGTAACTTCAAATTTAATTATTTTTTAAAATTTAACGCGTTTGAAGTCGAAAAAAAACCGTTTGCGAAAAAATTTAAGATTTTTAGACATACTGATGAATCTCATTTTTTTACGATTAAACAAAGTATCTTTTGAAAACAATTGAATAATAGTTGTCATATTGCCTTGATAGTAATTTAAAACCTTATATGCTTTGTTTACACAAGATAAAAGCAGAAACGCAATATTTTAAGAGAAATTAAATATAGTTTATTATAACTTTGATTGAACAATTTCCTAACTGAACGTTGTCGATTTAGCTTCTTTACGTTTTCAGAGACTTTCGAAGTTACTTTTCATGAAGATAACGATATGTTAAACGTCAAAGAAGCTAAACCGCCGACATGGCGACCAGTCTGAAATTACCGTGAAAGAAAGACTGCTACAATTCAATTACTTTCAAAGTTTTCTTAATCGTAAACGAAATGAGATTCATTAATATCCAAAAAAATTAAATTTCGATTTTCTCGCAAACGGTTGCTTTTCTTTTTCATTTTTTTAAGATAAACTTTAATTCTTTAAGGGAATGCTATCAAAATCTTAATACAATTAAAGACAAAAAGGTTATGATCATTTCTTCACCTAGCATGTGCCCTTTCTGCCCTTTAGGGCGCTACAATAACAAGTATGTCAAATTTGAAAAATATTGTATTAAAAAAGTTATAACAAAAAAAAAACAAATAAAAAAATAACTTACGTAGCTCCGTTAATATTGACTTTTCGCGAAAGTGTTGAATTTGACACATTATTCTCTCGAGTAGTATCACTTCTTCTTTCTGCCTAGAGTTTACGGACACCTTGTATAACTAATAAAATAAGTAATTTGGACTCTAATTTACATGTAATATTTATTTTGTTAATATATTATAGCCCTTATTAGCTTCGAGATTTATTGCCTAGTAGTAGGTATATTGATTATTTGGAATTCGTTATAAATTTTTATTTTACCTTTATACTCGATAAATCTTTCTTTGTTGTTTTTTTATAGTTCTATCTAGATAAATCAAAGGCATTTCCGTAAATCTGATGGATTCTGCATGTAAAAAAATAACGAGCATAAAAAAGTGAAATAAATTTGATATTTATCCTGTTCTTTTGTTTTATATAACCATTTTTGAAATAATAGCTTTTCAGCAATCAGTTAAGTTAATAAATATTTCTAAATGTAAGTACTTTACAAAATCGAAAAATTTTGAGACACAATAATTTTCATATTCAGATATGAGAGATGCAATTTGTTGGCAATTAAATTTCAGTGGACGTGCTGGACAACGAGAATATTTGGAAGGACTTCAAAATAGATAATCAACAGTTTAAAAAATCTTAATTTAGAAATTTGTTCACATTGCGGATTATCCACAAGCCAATTTATGAGACTAATGGGAAGTATACCTTTTTCCTCAAAAACAATGTAGGTTTAAGACTTTCTAATAAAAAAACGTGATAATTTTTACGTTCACATTTACTTCACAAATATGGCGGATGTGCCTCTAGGAAATACATGAAAATAGACCACAGACTACGATTTCTCATATCCAAAGACATTTACTCCCAAATTTTTATGTTGATACATTCAAAGGCAGTGTAATAATTATAAAATATCACTTTTTAAATTCCTTGAACATCTTGTATCTTTTTTATTATCAACATTTTATTAAGGCAAGTTGGCTGATATCATAATACCTTGCAGTGAAAAATCTATCCATTACTTACACATTAAATATGATTTTGTCTTTATAGAAAATATAGATATTTCTAACAAGCTCCTACTCACTTTTAGAATTAAACTTCAAACTCTGATTTCAGACTTTTAACTCTGAATTCAGATTTTAATGTTCGAATAGGGCCTTCAATAGTATCTACAGTGTAGTGGGTTGCCTTCTGCTTCTAGCTTTATTGAGGTCCAGCATTGAGTAATCAGTGAGTACCAAATGTAGGCACTACATGCTACGCCTCGCGTACGTATATCTTCCGTCGGTAATAACATAGCATGAATAGCCAGAGCTGCTCGTCGTTGGCCACACCTGTGGCATACTGATGAGAGCTAACATACTCGAAACTGATATATGTCGGATGGCACCACTTATAAATAACCGTGGTTATTTGCTATATATAGTCAGGGCCTTAGTCAACAGAGTAGTTATTTTCTAAAATTCCGCTTTTAAAAATATGGCAATGTTTGGGGCTTTTAATAGTAGATACTCTTAGTATAGTGGATTGCTTTCTGCTTGTGACTGTATTCAGGCCCAGCTTTGAGTGTGACTACTAGATGTGTACACACATGCTACGTCTTACGTACTCATGTTCTCTTAATTATTATGACAGTTTATGAATAGCTAAGGTTGCGAGTTATTGGCTTCATTTATTATATACTGATAAGAACTAACCAGTTTGAAACCAGTACATAAGTAGTGCGCTGACGACCAACCGCGGCTGTTTGCTATAGACATTTCAGGTGCAATTCAAAGGCGCAACGTTATTTAGACACCCAGTACTTAGAAAATACTGTTCATGACAATGGTACAATCAGGAAATTGGTGTTAGCACATCATGGCAATCAAGATCCAGAAATAAAAATAGGTCTAAGGAAATTAAGTGGTCTAAATCATTTTCCAAATAATACATTCGCACCTTAAATCCTCTAAATCTCAATTCTCTATCTGGAAAGCTCTGAGTGCTACGACTTGTCCCAAAATTTCGTTAGCAGTGTAAGTTCAGAAATTAAAGACTGAATTCAGAGATTAAAGTCTGAATTCAGAGATTAAAGTCTGAATTCAGAGATTAAAGTATGAATTCAGAGATGAATGTCTAATCTTAAAAAAAAATGTAGACATGCTCTTCTAGAGCTTCGTAGTATTGAAATTAAAGTAGCAATATTTTAAAATAAACTTGCTGTTATATTACTCGAGGAAATTCCAAACCGTATCGTTATCCTTCGTAAACCCACACTATTTTGTAATTACGAAAATTAAACACTATATTACTCGAGAAATCCCGCTATCGTACAGGTGTTTTGGACCGGCAAAGATAACATCGTGTTTTCTTTGCAAACATACCTATCGAACGTATAGCAGGAACAGCAGAATCGTCGCCTCCCCAGCCACACGTGCATCGTCAACGTCGTATCGTTTACAAACAGCACCCGTAAAGTAGATACATATCCCGAATGCAGTGGTCTATGCACGTGTTGGTTCTCATGAACTAGAAAATGCCGCACAAGGTAGTTTTAGATAAAAGGGATAAAAGCAGTTTGTGGTAAATTAAAAATAACTTTATTTACTTTAGGTACAAAGAGCGGTATTTAAATAGCTTCAATTTATTTATTTATTTTTCATTTCATAAGATAAGAGGCACGTGGATAACTAGAATCAGGGGCATACACGATAATAAGTACAGTGGTGCATCCAGCTTTTTAGCTTGGAGGGGGGAGGAATGTAAAATGTACACAATTTTGTTTGATTTATTTCTAATCAGTATCTAAGAGCAATTTATATTTATTACAAAAATAAAAGTTCTTACATACAGAAAAAAACAGCGGTTACAATTATTTAATAATAAAACCTAATCTTCCTGTTTATTAATAGCGATAAATTAACTCCTACATAAAAATATGTGTATGTATAATAGTGACATTTTTGTCACTTTGACAGCGATAAAGAGGTACGTAGCTTTTTATCATTGATAAAAACTCCTGTTTCTCTATCTTCGGTTTCGCGATTTTTTCATGTCAGTTTTTCTCGTAAAGTTATTAATTAGCAAAATTATTTTGTTACAAAGAGAAATTTATCCGATAAAGACAAAAGCTCTTGGGTTTTTGCTGTTGATAAATTCCCACATAAAAATGTGTATACAGGGTGAGTCAGTGATAATGTCATTTATTTTAAGAGGAGATAGGGAATAATGAGTATAATGCGAATACGGGATTAAAATAAAATCTAAATGCATATTTACGCCGAAAAAAAATTTTCAAATCATTATTTAAACCCCCTTTTCAGACTGTCACTGACCGCTCACAGCCTTGGTCGTTTACAGTTCACAGTTTAACTCGATGTCGACTTGATGCAATGTTGTTAAGTTGAAATATTTTTATAGTACCTACTTACCTAGGTTTTAAACATCACAAATAAAGGGATGTACTGACTATTTTAGAATATCATTTTTTCTTGATCAGTTCAATTTCAGGCAATAATAATTTAAAATATTTATATCCAATGAAATCAAATCATAATCATAATAATAATCAAATAATTCTATTAAAAATTGCAAGTAACGCGATCCACTCAGGTTTTCCGGTAGAAAATACGGTCCAATCAAACGATACCCGTACACTCCTGCCCATACGTTGACAACAAATCGCCTCTGAGAGCTAAACCGACAAGTAGCGTGTGGATTTTCATCTGAGCAAATGTAGTTGTTATGACTGAAATTAACTTTAGTTACATTGAAATCACAAAACTCCAACGTATCTAATAATAAACCGAGTAATAAACGATTTACGTACATTACATAAAAAACTTATACCCAATGGATAAATTATTAAGAGAAGCTGAAAAGTGTTTTGTATTTAAATACTAAGTAATAAAAAATCATCGTGTTGTCGACAGAAAACTGTCCAAGACCGAAATGGCACGCCTCTGATCTGATGCTCAAAAAAGTTATCAAGAGTTAATCTTGACCTAACGTATTATTAGGTCAATAATAACCTAGGTACCTAGTTTTTGTACTGTTATTTAACGACAAGGAGTAAAGTTATTTTTTTAATCCTTAAATATTGGTTTATTTGTTAATAAAAACAAATGTAGATAATAAATAAATGTTTTCGAATGTTAGGTTATTACAGTTTAATAATGTTGATATTTATATTTTTATATTATATAATTATTCAGTTTGTAGTTATGTACATCTTGCCTAGAAATTTATTGTTTTTTAAGTAGTATGGTACTAACCTGTTTAAAATGCCAATTCGAGTAAAACTGCACTCATCCTCCCAAAGCACTTAATTAATAAAATTAGGTTGAGCCGAAATTTGATTTTGATGCCAATAATTGCAAATTTCAAGACGACTGGGGAAATCAGCAGGTTCTAAAGTATCTAAAGCATGAACTTTCTGAAAATGATGCGGATTCAGTGAGTTCTCTCGTAATATTCTGCAGACCTTGCTTTGGGATATCTCCAATCGCCTTGAAATGGTTCTTGTAGAAATAGTAGGCTGCTCTCAACTAAATTTAAAACAGTCTCACCCGACGCAGTTTCACAGAACCCGTATCGCGAAGGCATCTAGGAACACAAAGTTTGCGCATCTGGTAGGTAAACATCTCCAATATTCCGTAACAGCGGCATTCTCATTTCGTAAACATTCTCCGTATAACACTACTATTTCCGAATATTCAGAAAATTTGTAAAATTATGCATTGTTAATTTACGACGAATACGTGAGACCCAAATAAACAAACTACTGCTTACTGCATCCTCCCTCCAAATGTGTGGAGTGATCTACAAATTTCGGGGGAAAGAAATGCTGGAAATGCAGAAAGTGCTAAATGGGGGTAAATTTGAATAACACGTTGAAGTGTTAGACGATATTATGTATGTAAACATGATGTGGCAACGATGTTTAATCCAGCATTCAATTATCGTATGGGTGCGTCAATGACATTATGACTGACTCACCCTGTATAATAGGTAACCTCAAGCAAAGAATCAGGACTGGATTCAAACTGTCAGAAATATTCGACCAGAAAAGTTATGAATTTGTTTTTAGTAAACATGATGCGATAAGTAGATGGGTAGTTTGACAGTTTAAAACCAGTCTGGATTCCTTACTTGAACAGGCCTAATAGTGACGTTTTTGTCATTTTGACAGCGATGAAAAGGTATACGTAGTAAAGTAAACAATGCGTTTTGTTTTGTCTGAACTTAATATTTGATATTTGTAAGTGTAATTTTGCAATTTCTTTTGAAATTCTGACGTATTTGTAATGAAATCTACTTTCAACTTTTAAGATTATTTCTTAATTGTTTCACTTACCAATGAATGAATTGAAACCTTTAATGAAATTTGTACTCAGAACTTCCAGAAGTTCAAAAACATAAACAAAAATGGAATAAGTTATAAGTAAATATGTTTTATTATACAGCAAAATAAAGGCACTCATATTCTGTACAAGATACAAAATATTGAAAGCACAAGAAGAACAATAACCAAAAAAAAAGATGGATTAAGTTGCAGATGATTGTTTGTTTCTAGTTTTAACACTTTTTAAATCATTTTTCTGTGAAGTTACTTATTATTACCTTTAAAATAAATGTAAAACTAAAATTTAAGATCCTCACATCCTCTTACAAACGACCACTTTGGAACTATAAAGAACCCCTTACGGGACACATCTAGTATTCCACGATCTAGCAAACTGTGCACCGCTGCAGTAAGTCTCACATTTTCCGCATGTACAACATATTTATTTCCGTGGAGACCGAAACGTAGAAGGTTTGCATACTCCGAACGGGTTACAGAGAGCAGCAGGATGGACTATCATAAATCCCGGATTTTTAAAATCCCGCAGGGGTTTTCTGGAAGCTGCCTTACGTGCGGAGTGTGTATGCATGTTTCTGCAGTCACCCGAAAAACTGTACTTTGTATCCGACATTCTTCGAGCACAAATACGTCTAGCATTCACTATAGCTTTCAGATGAATACATTATTTATTAAATTCGCTACACAGTAAAATATAGCAATTAATATTGTGTAGTTTATGAAAAAAAAGCAACGAAATCCATTGATATGACACCATTTTGTATATAAAGGGTGAGTCATTAATAATGGTAATAAATAAATCGATTGAGCCCAACATGCCGCATTCAATTGTTGTTCCTTTTCATTCTACAGGGTGTTAAAATCGAAAAAATGTTTTCGATTTTTTGCTATATTTTTGGATCGTATGAACCGATTGTTTTGAAAATTTGTAGTCGTATGTTTTTTGTGGTGGCAAATATATAAACAGTATTGAGATCACGACTAGGGGGCGCTAGTTATACTGCACTGTCGATGTAAAAATATGTCCATTCTATGTCTAATTTTTTATATTTTACACTGAATTCTTTAATAAGAAACTATTGAGCTACCTTCAATTCTAAATAGAAAGGATGTACCTGTTACAAATCTATAAACTCAACTGTTTTCGAGAAATAGATGATTTAAGTTTTTGAGATTTTTTTCAAAGTAGTAGGCGTGGAAATAATAAGTAGACAGATCTCACTAGAATACCATATTACTGCTGTCAATGCCACTCAATTCATAGATTAGGCAGTAGTGCTTTTATTGTTAATTTTTTAAATTTAAAATGCCCCGTCATAATAATTTTTCAAACATTGAAATGAGAAACATGATGTGTGTATATGCCTAAGAAAATTTTTGTGGTCGCTGTGTAGCAGTGAGGTACTTGGAATTATTTCAAGATAACAGAAAACCCGATCAGAGATTTAAGGCTGGCGTTTCAAGGACAAGTAAGCGTATTTAAATATACACAAAAAAATACACTAAGTAAGTGGAGGTTCTTATTAGCGTAGTACTAAAATATAATACTGAAATTGAATCATTTCCTTTAGCTTTTGAAGGGAAAATGTGCTAAAAAACGTGAAAAACCCTGAATTTGTACCTTATCCCTGTGTTCTATACACCGTGAAAAATACTTGATAACTTACATAAATTTTAGTGTCACTAGTTTTTTAAAAGAATTCTGCGGGATGTGATAATGTTTATAATGTCGTATACAATTTTCTCAATCTGCAGTTGACTTGTAAAAGTCAGGAGATTTTATGATAAAATATAGTAGGTGAAAATGATGCCCTTTTTTCTTATTCTAAATGATTTGTCAGCCTGAAAATTGTTTTACATCCTGGAGAAAACTTGTATAATTGACATAGTGAAAAGATATTCTTTCTAATTTACTCAATTTTTTTTTAGACTGTCTCAACAAACAGCTATGAAATTCGTTGAAAATTTGTGTATAAAACGGCGCCCTTAAGAGATTTTACGACATATTAGGTGAAACAGGATCATTTCACCCGAAAAGAGACATTGGAAGAACGAAGATATTAACAGCGGACCAATGAGATGATGTTTTAAGTGCGAATTGCTGAAAACACACGTACAAGCACGTCAAATTTCGGTCGAATACCAAAAATTTAAATTGTAAGTTTCTTGAAAACGATTGATTTGAATGTTTTCAATTTTAACACCCTGTAGAATGAAAAGGAGAAACATTTGAATAAGGCATGTTGGGCTCAATCGCTTTATTTTGACGTTAACAATCTTCCCTTAAGCTATGTACCATTATTAATGACTCACCCTGTATATTAACCTATTGTCAATCGGTGATTGAGTAGTTTAAGGCGTCAGCACTTGAATCGAGGTTCGAATCCCGCTGCCGGATGACCGTATATCAACTACACTTGTGGAGAAGATTAGCACCCACCCTCTCTACGAGTATGGTAGGATGTAAGAACTTCAACTTGGATAAACGTGAAGGGTAGAGATAATATTATCACTCCCAACTGTTTATATCAAGTCCTGATACACCCTGTATAAAATCAACAAATTTCATCAGTCCCGAAGCGCAAATTAAAAAATGAATAGTGAAAAATTAAATTCAACAAAAGATATATAAGCAAACATTCAAATTGCGGTTATTTCGTTTGAACTATGAGTTAATATCGACAAATCTACGAAATACGCTTGTCTCGTTCTCCCTAACAATAGCACGACATACACACATTTTACGATTCATATTCCGAGGAGGTTCCGCCTGATTGGCATTGTTTACGCTTTCGGTATTGCAGTTATCGATAATTTAATTACCGCCAATAAGCGCAAAGCCGATAGACATATCTGGTGGTAATATCGTTAACCCTAATCAAATGACGAGACTCCGGGTATACGTCGATGCACATGGGTCCGCAAATTGTTTTAGGCAATACCCAGGCTGAATTTCAAAATTAGATTAGTCAAAACTGAAAGTTTTGGGATATCTTTATATCTATGGCGCGTGTATTCAAAATCGCATTCTGCATTTGTGGACTAAAATTGCCACTTACCTCTTCATTATAATGTATCTCGAATTCAAAACCAATAATATACTTATAATAATAATAGACATTTTATTTAGCATTGCTAGAAAAATACAAATAAATATCATACAAACATTTTTACAATTAATCAGTTTGAATCTTATAAAAACGTACTATTAAAACGTATTTTTAATAAAAGGAAGGAGGAAGCATTGAAAACACGTAAACCTTCATTGAACAAATATTTTGCAGTTGCAGCTGAACATCAATATTGTAATTACCTCCTGATCTGATGGGACTTATTATAGAAAAGACTGAAACGTATCTTTTACTTTTTAAATAATTTTTTCTACAGGCGTCAGTAAAAGTATATTTTTTAACGCATGCTGTTAGTGCCTAAAATTTTAAGGCACTGGTGTTAACAGTAATTTACTTTTACCACTGGTGCTAAAAGTATTTAAATGGCGTGACTTACTTTCAACATTGGTGCAAAAATAGAAAACAATTAAGAAACTTTAAGAAATATTTATTTACTTAATTAAATATACAGTTAGAGAAACTACAATTAGAATATTCCATAGTCAATCTAATTAGTAGCTGTAGCAGTAATTATGTCTGGGAAACTTGTACCAGGGTAGGGAACAATTTTATCCGCCGATGCTCTTCTCGTTTTGTAAAGAGACTTCTATATAACCCTTTGCTACTGTATTGGACTTCTCCATTCCATCCACCGTGTCTCTTAATTGCAGTAAGATTAGCCTCATAGTCTGCCAACAAACTAGTCGAAGATTGTTTAAATCAATGTCCACTATAAAAGTGAACCAAGTAAATTTAGAAATTTAGCAATATTGGCAGGCGTCTTACCAAATGTAATGATTTCAACTAAAGTCGTAGCACATTTATTCTTAATGTATTTTAAAAAAATTCTTGAGTGATTAATGTTCGCTGGACGAAGAGATATGCACTTTTTAAAATAGTTCAAATATAAGGTGTCAGTAATAATTAAAGTTCGCTGCACATTAGTTTTTGTGTCTGGTAAACGCATAACTGGTAAAGTTCCCAAATGTTCAATGTTATTGAATGTTAAGTTCTTCGCGACGACAAGTTCCAAATACACCGATAAGTACCTTCTGCATTAGATATGTTTCATCCTGGTCAATAATTTTGATTTTGCGGTCGATATCCTTCGCCCTTTCGCTTTAAGAATGCAACAAGCTTGTAAATTTTGCTTATGTTCTAATTCTTTATGTTCATCATCGCCTTCAACATGGCGTAATTTGACCAAAGCGCTGACGATTTCCATATTTTGGACTTTTCTTCAATGTACCAAAAAGCATTTTTTCACTAAACTTTCCACCAATTGCCACTATTTTTCAGATTACACCATCTCAAGAAATGATTGTACGACAACTCGACTTACTGGGCAATAATTCAAAAGTGGCTTTAGTTCCTTCAATTTGCTAAAAGTGATTTTTTGTTCGAAGGAATAGGGCACTGCCTTCGAGTCATGTACCAATCTTCCGTGCTCATAGAATAGAATGTACTTTTTACTAATAAATGAAATCCAGTGTACTAAATCAATAAATGTTACATTTGTTTGTTCTTTAGCTGAGAGGAATTGGAATTGGAGAAAATTTGTCGTAACTTTATTGTATATCTTCTATAACCTCTTCTATATTTCAATCCCTCATCTCACTCCTAAATATACGGATTTATTAAATCTATGAATTCGTCTTTCAACGTAGGTAAATAGTATATTCATGAACAAACATGTTCCTTTAAAATTTAATGTCGACTAATTTAGCAAATGTAGAATGAGGGAACATTTAAGTGTTTCTTGTTATACGAAAGTTTGCAAATTTACGTTTCATTTATTGTAGCTTGACAAGTTTGTATTCTCTTTGATGTAGATCACTAGTTTTACTGTAGACAGTATACATATTGAGGTGTTATGTTAATGTAAAAAAACGACCGCATGGTAATTAACATTGTATCTAAGCCATCTCAGACGATGCTTATCACAGGCACCGACTTTCCACAGGAAAAGAGGATTTTTTAAATATCCAGCTAAAATTCTGGAATATGTTTTATTGTCTTTTATGCCTGAGCACGTGGTTAAAATTTTTGTACTTAAGTCATAGTTAACCCTGTATAAATATAAAAATACAATAACAAAAACACTTACTGAGTTTAGGTCAGTCAACAAATAATAAGCATGCTAAAATTCTCAGTGATAACACAGTGTCCTGTGTTGCGATGTGGTGAGAAATTCCAATCTAGTCCATTATTCAATAATTTAGACCAGTTAGTCGCCTCCTCGATTAAATCATTTTGCCTATCAAAAATATATTCCTAACAATCATAATATTTATATTAATAAACTAATGCACAATCGACACAACTAGTACTACATAACCTTGTCGGGAAAATCACCCAATTCTTTCAGGAGAAGGGTATTGCGGTGGCTGCATTCCTAGACATTGAAGGAGCATTTAACAATGCCCTACCCCAGAGTCCCTCTATACAGCAGCAGCTGCTAGGGGAATCGAATTTACCATATGTGGCTGGATACGGGCAATGCTAGCGAACAGGATCATAACGACAACACTGCAGGGGGAGGAGATCAGGCTTAGGGCTGCAAGGGGCTGTCCGCAGGGTGGGATCCTTTCTCCCCTGCTATGGTCGCTCCGTGTGTGCTCGTCATACTCTCTGCATGGGAGGTCGAGGTCCAGGCATATGCTGATATCAGACAGTATATCATCTATCCTTCAGAAAGTTTTAAGTGGGGTACTTGACTGGTGTGAAAGGAAGCAGATGTCTGCCACCCCCACAAAACAGTGATTGTTCCCTTCACAAAGAAACGCAAACTGGTCAACTTAAGACACCCATTTTACGGGGAGAGACAATACCATTTGCAGAGGAAGCGAAATATCTCGGAGTTGTTCTAGATAAAACGCTCAATTGGAACTCTCATATGGATAAAGTCATCCACAAGGCCAAGATGTCCTTATGGACGTGTTGATGCATTTGTGGAAAGTCCTGGGGCTTAGGTCCTAAACAACTATACTGGCTGTAAGTGATAGTCATTAGACCCATAATCACATACGGCTCAATAGTTTGGTGGTCCAAAGGTCTTCAAAGGACAGTCAAAGTAAAACTTTCAGGTTTGCAGAGACAAGCTAGTCTGGCGATAACTGGTGCAATCAGTACCACACCGTCAACTGCTCTGGAAGCCCTCCTGAACCTACCACCTCTCCATATACTTTTGGAGAGAGAAGCCAGGTGGGCAGTATACAGACTGAAGCAAGCGGCTACTTGCATGCCGAAGGCTAACATAACAGAGCGTAATGGAGTGCTGGAGGACATAGAAGGTCACAGTACTCTATCGAGGGTCTCGGATGTTATGCCTACAAAAATCAACTATAGGCTGTCTTTCGAGATTCTCTTTTCTCGGAGGGAGGAATGGGAGCGAGGTGAAACTGACCTCTCGAAGGTGGATATTTGCTGGTACACTGATGGCTCTAAGACCCCAGAGGGTGTTGAAGCTGGAGTGTATAGTTGCAATCCAGACACCAGGCTATTTGTAACGACTATATTTCAGGCAGAAATTTATGCCATCGAACTGTGTGTGTGGAAGCTGGAAAAGCTTAGACTTCAACGCAGGTCGATAAAAATCTTTTCTGATAGTCAAGCAGCTTTAAAAGCACTTGGATCCTACCGATGTAACTCAAGAACGGTGTGGAACCCTAGTTTGGATATCTGGTCCTGCGGGTATCCAGGGAAACGAGGCACCGGACTCGTTAGCTAGGGGAGTGCCTCTTCCAGCTTTATAGGTCCGGAATCGGCTCTTGGCTTCGCTTCGGCTACTGACGAAGCAGTCATCTCGACCTGGGCGGAGGAAAAGATAAGGGAGTACTGGCGAGATCTGCCAAGATTAGCTTATTCGAATGCGTTCATAGGGGGCACATCGACAAAGAGAGCTAAAAATTTGCTAGAGTTAAATAGGCTTGACCTAAAGACTCTGGTTGGCCTATATACTGGGCACTGCCGGTTAAGGAGTCACATGCACAAGTTGGGCCTGGCTGAGGAGGCCGAGTGCCGGTTGTGTTTAGAAAGTGACGAATCGGCAGAACACGTATTATGTCACTGTCCGGCTGAAGAACGGACCAGATTTTCTATATTTGACAAAGTGCATCTTTTGCCAAAAGATCTGGATAGAATCTCACCCAACAAGGTTATTGGCTTCATAAAGAGGCTAAACCTGTTGGGTGAAGTGTAACAAGTATGTAAGCCACAATAGACCGCAGGGTCGCAGTGGAGGGTTAGCTTTTGGCCTTTACTTTGAATTAGAATGCCGGTTCTGTAATGATAAAAAATAGTGCTCTCTATATACGAAGGAAGCTGTAAAAATTGACCAGCAATAACAAAACATTTGAAAGAGGAAATCTTTTATTATTTTATTTGACATGGCTAAGTTATAAATCATTTATAAGAAACAAAAGCCTTAAATATTCTATAACGAAACTCCCACGACGACTAGAGCACATAGCTATCTGTAACTACGTCTATAAATTGAAATATTTTGCAGAGCTAGGAATCCTCGAAAAGCGGAAGGAATTGATAACACATATATCTATTTGACGTAAGTAATATGCATTTCGTCTCGGCATAAATTCGCTCCATCCCCCTTATATAACCCAGGCGATTTGTCAGGGGTTTATTAAAAAATCGGGTCGCACCGCACACGATACATCCCCATAATTTACCGTCACAGTTTTTTCTCGAGAGTCTATTTTATCAACCGACCCCGATTTGCCGAGATTTCGCTCATGAGCTGCCGTTGTAAAAGTTATCGAACGTCAAGGGCAGGCATAGAACTCGACGCCGCTTATCGGGCGTGTAATTCGTCGATATGAATGTATTTCTCGAGGGTAGTTGTAGCCGCGATCTACAGATGTTCCCCGCGTCTTCTTTGTATGAGCAGATGCACTCCTGCAGCATTTGCTGCATCGGGATCGGGTAATGTGATAAAAAATTCACTAGCGCACGTACCGTCGAGGGTGTTAGCGATACGAGACGAGAGGACCCCTGTGGAAGGCTTCTTTCGACGAGAAATTAGATATTAATATATAAAATGGATGGTTTGAAAGATTGAGGGTCGGTTTATAGAAGAAAAATTGCACTTCGACGTAAAGTAAAAAGGATCGCCTAGAAATAGAAACTGAAAGTAATGTTATGGCTAGACAAAAATTGCGGACATCTGTAACAAAACTTAAAAATATTTGATTTTTTTATAGACGAGCAGGACTTTGAAGTCATAAATTTTAAACCCGAGTGTTTAAATAAAATGTTGTTTAAAATATTTAATATCATTACGTGTGAATGCGATGACCTAGATAGTGAAAGCTATTTTATATTGTTCGTTGAAATTACACAACAGCTTTATTTGTGAAGGAAGTATGTCTTGCCTGTCAAAATGGCGTATTTCTCAAATCTTTCTTTGAAGTCGTTTGCTCTAAGAAATTCAACTTAAAAGTAATTGATACTTTAACATCCGTAAGTTTTAAGTAATATTTACTACAAAGGTTGTAGCGTCGGTTTAAAATAGCTATAACGTTGACTACCACATATTAGACACATTGTCTGTTCAAACTGCCCACTGCCACTTCTTAGTAACATTTTTTTCTTTATTCATTCTGAACGCGGTACGTCCGACGGTTACATTGAACACATTCCTTCAGTTTTACCTTCTAGTAGTAGTTTGAACACTTATCCCTACCATATTATTACATTATTATTTTTATTACATTTCTTTATTTTGTTTCCGGCTTTGTGCATATTTTATCCTTTGGATTTTGTGTGGTGTTCCGACTATCGGTGTTTATAGTTTAGGACAGATATAGTTTTATATGGGATTTCGATATCCATATTTAGCAATAAGTTAATAGATGATATAAAAAGATATGAAACAGGTTGATAAAGACAAAAAATATACTCCACACGTGACATGATTGAATAGACATTACACAATGCTGAACATGGAGATTTTTTACTTTGGGAAATTACATAGTAAAATTTACTTCATACCAAATTTAAAAGGTAATACGCACTTTATAGTTGCTGTGCATGATAATGTTTAATACTTCTACAAGTAGCTATAACATTGTTTGGACTAATAAATATCACTTAGAAGATCCACGACTTTAAACAAACAATTAAGGTTCCCTGAACGTTGTAGCAACTATCATAGCTACTTGAAAATGATTGCAACTTTGAAGTTATAGTTTAGTAACATGCGTTAGTCGCTGTTACGATCATTTGCCAAATTCAAGTTTTGAAAACTTGATTGTACCACTGGTAACTAATACGTCCCCAAAACTAGGACAGCTACTTAGAAGTCACATAACTGTAAAGTAATCAGGAGTAGTCGAAAATACGTAGTAGTGCCTGTAACTTAGTCAGTTGTGTTTTAGTTGGGTGATAACTACAAAAACTCAACTTTATGTTTTCTGTATTTAAAATGGTGTAAAAAATGAAATGCACTCGGATAGAGATGTCTATATGCTATAAAAATTTAAATTATTAACAAACCTCAAAATAAAATTCCAATTTTTCAACATCTTCTACAACTGTCAATATTGTCAACAATATTGATGATGTAGAGTAAAACAAGAAGAGCCAAGTATAGAGCCTTGAGATGCTCTATAAGTTTTTAATTCAGATATGGTTTATGGAATTGCTAATTTTCAAGATGATTTTTTCGATTATAACTCTAAAAACTCAATTTTCCACATACTTGACACTAACATCAGTTGATTAACAATTTGAATAAAAACTTCATAAAAAATCACTGTGAAACCACAAAAAATACAAATTCCGACTAAAAGCAACACTTAATACTGGACTTGTCTATTTTTGTGGAACAGTCCAATACAATGTGTAAATTGTCTAATGGAAATAAAGAATTTATTTATTTATTAATTATTTATAACTGGATTACTAGATTTCCCTAAACATTTTAAAAAAATCACTCACACAGAAAGTTATATTTGTTTGCAACTTTTAAACAAGTTTATTAATGAACGTTTATAAGGAACACTCTGTCTTTCCTAAAATGAAATAAAATAGGTATGTTTCTGGGAAAACTATATTCCATGGCGTCATAAAAGCTATTTCCCAAAACAAATGTCATTTTTAGTTTAAAGGTAAGCCTAAGTGATCCTATTTGAAACCCACAAGCAAAATTTTTAATCGCGTACTCTTCAGAAATTAATTTGTTTACCTGAGACTATAGAAAAAAAAATATATAAAAATTGATTTTTTCCGTATCCTAATTCATCCCTATAACTGCATCCTTCGCCCACAGTCCAATGCACTTCAAATCAAATCCATCCAATCACATTACGTTAACAGAGGAGTAAAGCATTGCCCTCTGCGTTATTTTATACGTAAACGGGAGCAAAACGATCGAGGCATTTACAGTCTCTCTAGCACCAACAAACTCCCAAAGAATGTAGAAGGCCCTATTTACCTTTTAGCTATATATTAGGGATTTTATCTCGGCAAGCAGGCAGGACACGCTCTCTTTTGCGAAAGAAAGGAGGGAGAGCTTAACAAAACAAAACGGCGGCTCGAGAAAAGGCTCCTAAGCTCGGAAAATTCCCGGATGAGGAAGAGAAGAACAGTCGACAGCCGATTCATCGGGGACCGAAAATTCAGTCGGCCTAGAGAGAGATGGCTATAATTATCAGGTCAGAGGCGTAACAAGGAGTCATCAGATAACGAACCTTTCTAGTAAATTAAAAAACAACATTCTGAATGAAATATAAAATGTGTCTGTAGCTGATATTTATTAATAAACAAGTATCGATGGTGAAGTTTGCTAGTATAATTTTATAAATTTTCGACTTTTGTAATCCATCGATGAAAAGTTATAGTGCAGTAAGAAACATTAAGTAAATTACCTCTCCTCATTTTGTGCAACATATGGCGCCTTAAGATACTTCCATTTTTCATGCAATTTTATTGTGGGAGATGAGTAAAGAAATTGTAAATCTTTATTATCTGTCTTAGGAATAATTCTCAAGACTCAAATTACTGCTCATATGGAATCCCTCCAATTATTTAATCATCAACAAATCGGATTTCAAAACAGTTTATCAACTGAATTAGCAATTGATCGTTTGGTTTCTCATGCGCGGATGCGAAGAAAGAAGATAAGTCGCCAGTCCTTGGATTTGAGTAAAGCTTTCGTTTGTGTTTCGCATGAGATCATATTAAATAAATTGTCTTACTGTAGACTTTCGATACAATATCAGTATCGTGGTATAAAATCAAGTACTCTAGAAATCAAACATCGGGTTCCATAAGGTTCTGTTTTGAGCCCATTACTTTTCTTAATTTATATAAACGACTTACCTACTATATTTGATAACAGTTTGTGTATAGGTACTATTCGCTAATGATGCCAGTGTAAGTACAGCAAATTTGGATTTATCTGCGTTGCATAACGATACATATCTGGATATCTGAGTTATGCACTCGCAAATAACTGGTTTCTCAGCAATCGACCATAAATGTGACAAAGACAGAAACTATGATCTATAGCCTTTATGGCATAGATAATCTGGAAAGTGTTAAATTCCTGGGAGTTTATTTGGATCCTAAATTATCTTGGAACCGTAATGTTGAACATGTGTGTAAGAAAATATTCAAATATCTGTATCTACTCCGCAGTTTGGTTCACAAAGTTTCACTGCCTACATTAAAAACCTGGTATCACAACCTCATTCATTCAGTTATATTTTATGCCATCCTGATATAGGGGCATGCAAACTCCAGTGCAAGTTTTTTCCCTGCAGCGAAAAGCCATACGTATTATATCTGGTCTAGGATACAGGGTCGATTGCAGAAATTCTTTTATTGATCTATACAGCCCCATCTATTTATATTTTCCAATGTCGATAAAAATAGTCAGCATATCTTTCATGGTAGAGATCAGTATGACACTGATCAAGAAGAACAAGAAAGGGAACGAACTTTCTGGGTTTGCGGTTTTTTTATACATTGCCTCCATATGTAAGGGAACTTAACACTAAAATATTTCTATTAAAGAGAGCGCTTTACTCTTTTGATGAGTTTTTAACCTGTGATATTAATGTTTTTGTATGATTTTTGTTATTTGTTTGTACGTATGTATTCTATTTTATTTCTTTTTTAATAATTGTATGATTTAGTTACTGTACTTACCTCTTCTTTAAACATAGGACGTGTGCAAACACTTTTTGTGCATCTGGCATGTATAAGAAATAAATAAATAGAATAGTCTTATTTTATCAGCAGGTGCTAATCATAAACGGAAATCGTAGTCAATTTTTCTTTATACACTTTTTTTATTTTTTCTTGTGTAGATATCCCTTAATTATGAAGTAGGTAATGAAGTAACAAGAAAACATCAGGAAATATAAAGTAATCGCAGATACATTTTAGGTTAAGTCTATTTTTTAACAATTAAAAGTATTGAAACCCAAAAGCTTTCCGCTTAAGTCTCATAACAACCAACGATTAAATGTCATCGCAGCGTCATTCTTTTGTTAAACCAAGCCATCCGGCTATATTTGCGCTTTCCTAAATACACATGAGACAGGATGGAAGTAGGCTCGCTTAATTCGATATATGTATTCGTGAAAGTGCCTATTTATAAAGTGCAAGATTAGAAAATGTAGAGGAAGGGTCCCCTTATATGTTACTCGCCCTTTCTCCTTGTTGTATATAGCGTTTATTCTAAATGGACCACGTTGCGCGAAAACAGGGGCCAAAGCAGAAAGGAAAATGGCTGTTAGAGTTTATTGCCAGAAAAGTAGTTTGTTTCTGCTGTAGACGTAACAGTTTTTAATTTTGTTTAGGTGGTATCAGCTGCAGGCAGCATTTGGCCAGTAACAGCTGATAACATCTAAATTGATGAAACTGGATCTATTACATACATTATTGGAGTTTATATCAGCATTAAGTAGAATAAAGTAAATTTAATTAGAGATTTCGGAATGAGACGTGGCATTCTTAAGAATTTGTCAAAGTCTGATGTCACGTAAAAATAACTTGCGATCCAAACAGACGTATTTTAATCATATTATAAACGTGTTACTGGAGGATGAACCGTTTTTTGATATTTCATTTTTGGAATAAAAAATATATTGTAATGTTATAAATACTTGTATATACTTTTTCCACTCAAAATCTTACTACTATCTACTATCTTACTAGTCAGTCTTTTTACTTTGATAGCACACATTTAATGGACCAATTTTGACAAAATATTTAAACGGTGGTCCAGTACTTGTAAGAATTTGCCATTATTGGTATTATATCAACGGCTTCTTTTACTGCACCAATATTTCAAAAACTATATGAAACCAATATTAAATCATTATATTGATAAAAATATATGTTTGATGTTATTAGAAAAATATTGGCATAACACATTGGCAAAATGTATCTATCTAAATAATGTATTTTTATGGGATCGATGGGTGCTTAATTAAATTACAATATCCCACCATTAATTTATGGATGTTATTGGTACAATATTATATAAATGTGATTGTGCCAATATCGTATAAACACAAGTTATACGCCTTGTAACCTGTAACTCGGTGGTGATTTACTGAGAAAATAGAAGAAAAGAAATAAACTCTTGTTTACATTTCCATGGTTGCCAGATTTTGGAAATGTCTGTTTATTTAATTTAAATCAATCAATTTAGCAATTTGTTGTCTTAATCTAAGCCTACATTGTTCAATTGCTCTGTGAAAACTGTTCCATCACTACCTGTACACAGGCATGCATAAGTAAACTTCCAGAGTAGAAAGCGTCAATAAGACAAGTATGGTCACCATAAATTGCAGTTACCAATGTAATTTTAAATTATTGATTCAAATAAAATAAATGTGTACACAAAATCGTACAGATAATTAAGAACCTACAATTACTACAATTAACTGAACAGTAAATGAGATTGGGTTGTATCACCACAAGTTACAACAAGTAGTTTGTGATAATTAATATATCTGTTTCTATATTGCATTTCTGTTATATATTGTTTAAGAAAATATATAATTATTGTCATGAGAACTGTGATTTTTTTTATTGCCTCAAATTGCAACTTTCTTCTTTCTGATCTGATATGAATACAAATGAGGTTACAAAAGTTCTAATTATGGGGTAAGTTTTTATTTAAATACGTTTCTAAAAGTATTCAACATTTAATTTTCAAAATCGAGCATAATGTAGATGTATAAATTTGTTACAAGGGAGTTTTTTTTAAATATTTATATGACATCAAAATTTCGATCTAGATAAAAATAAAATTGGCAGAAGAGTACTATTAACAATTTTAAGGTTTTAAGGAATTTTTATTTTTTTTATGGAGTTGCAGGCTAATAGAATATGGTATTTTACTATATATCTGCTGAGTTATGTGTTATATTGCAGGTATATATACTTGTATGTATAGATAATACTAATTATTGTGCAGCTGCATATGCACTCGTTGAACTTTTTTAGAAGTATAAAATATATTGCTGCTCGTACCTACATGGTGGTACTCTAGCTAAGAATAACTTGCCATGCTGGAGGAAAGTGATAAAATTATTATTTGTAAGGTAAACGCATTAGAACCCTAGCCCAAAACCGTTAATAATGTTGTAATAGGACTGTTTAGCAATAAAAAGGTGTAAAATATTTAAGGAAGTAATAGTATGAACCAAAATAAGCAGAAAAGTCTCAATAAACATGAGTCCGCAAAGTAACGGTTGCGGAGATATGGGATGTTTTATGTTTTTTAGCCCCTTTTTATTTTGCAGAAACGTTGTGTTCTAGCACTGGTAGAGCAGAATCCAGGTACGGTGTCCGGAGAATATCAGTCGAGGTAGGAATTAGTGGTCCTCTTGTTTGGAGCATTCTTCACGAGCAACTGCTTTATTCATACCATGTGCAACGAGTACAGGCCTTAAATCCAATAAATGATCATCAAGCACGTTTAGTTTTTTTGCCGCTGGTTTCTACGTCATGATGCTGAAGACCCTCGTTTTCTTGCAAACATTCTTTTTAC
Organism: Monochamus alternatus; assembly: GCA_037114965.1. Classification (NCBI taxonomy): domain Eukaryota; kingdom Metazoa; phylum Arthropoda; class Insecta; order Coleoptera; family Cerambycidae; genus Monochamus; species Monochamus alternatus. Next base: position 116,790,598 of record CM073426.1, read on the forward strand.
TGATGAGGTCGGGTTCACAAGAAATGGAGTGTTTAATTTTCACAATACGCATATTTGGGCCGACGAAAATCCTCATGGTCTAATAGAATCGGGACATCAGGCGCGTTTTTCATTAAACATTTGGATGGGTATTGTAGGTGACAGGTTTCTAGGTCCTGTTGTTTTACCAAACCGATTAATAGGCGCTGCTTACCTCAACTTTCTGCAGAATACACTGTATGAGTTTTTGGAAGACATTCCTTTGAATCGGAGGCAACAAACGTGGTTCCAGCATAATGGTGCTCCAACTCATTTTTCCATGGCCGTTAGAAAGCATTTACACCAAACTTTTCCACATAGATGGGTAGGAAGAGCCGAACCTGTTTTATGGCCTCCAAGGTCGCCTGATCTGAACCCTCTAGATTTCTTTGTATTGGGATATTTGAAGACATTAGTATATGGTACTCCTGTAAATAGCCTGGAAGAGCTGCAGCGACGGATTAATCAAAAGTGTCAAGAAATCCAAACCAAGGAGAGTGTTTTCGAAAGAGTTCGAAAATCGTTGAGACGAAGATGTCGTGCCTGCTTGGAAATGGACAGAGGGCACTTTCAACATCTTCTGTAACTTTGTTTTTTGTTTGTTAAAAGCTTCCTTTGTCGGTTTATTCCTAATAAAATAAAATGTTTGAAAAACGAAAAGTGCTCCGCAACCGTTACTTTGCGGACCCATGTTTATTAAGACTTTTCTGCTTATTTTGGTTCATACTATTACCTCCTGAAATATTTTACACTCTTTTTTTAACACCCTGTATATCCACACAAAAATTATTAAAACGACTAAAAATTCAAATACAACCGAGTTGGATGGCGAAAATCAAAATAAATACCATCGAAGTCATCCCACCTCAAAAATACTGTAATGCTATTGACCAAAAGTTTGTAGGCAACCTCCTCTGTTTAGGGATTTTGACTATAACCGTCATTGTCTATCGTATAGATGTTTATTAACTAGCAACTATGAAGGTGATTAGTGTAAATAACCACATGCACAATCAACTATTGAGAGATTAATTACACGCAATTAGTTAAACAATGGATTATAAAAAAGCATTTCGGAGAAATATTCATAGTTGAGAATCCACATTATCCTAAATCCTGATCTTCGATTCTATGTGATACATCTGCAATTAACACAATTTAGTGGCAAGACTTGAACGCCCATTACCTTCTGTTATTAGGTCGTACAATATACGTACCCCAATTTTAAACTTCCCCAACTATCTCCCACCCTAATTAGAACATATTAAACTCCCCCACCGCACCCAATCACCTATCCTAAGCCTCCCGCATAAATTTGGGCACCAAAAACGGGGATCGACATCTATAATGGAGCCGCAAATATTAGAACCTCTCCCTGAGGGGCGGCGTCGTATTCTCCTCTCTCAGTTTGCGGGACTCGACAGGTCTGTGTATAACGAGACGGCGGCGGCGTCTTCGTACAGTTATCTCGAGTTATCTTCAAACTTACCTGATGAAATTAAGCCGCAGAGTTTCGGGCGGGAGCGGAGACCCCGCGTTGCCGTCAGATAAACAGGCTTAATTTGGTTAATTACTTTTTTGTCTTGGGATGTGGATGTTAATCAGAAAGTGAGAAACTAATAGTAGAGATCAAAGTTTGTAATATAAGAGATGCTTTTTAGGTTCAAGCTTGAAAAAGTTAATGTACAGGGTGTTTTTAAATGAAGTAGCAAAAATGAGATCACAGATTCCTTATGAAAATAAATCTATATAACCTAACATACCTATATCTCAAGTCGCAGAATAAAAAAGATACAGGGTGTCAAATTTTATTTTCGATACTTGCAGTTAACTGCTTAAAAAATAAAATATTTACATAATATTTGTAAATCGGGGGTTTATGCGGGTGAAAAATTCAAATGTATTCTAATTTTGACGTCACTAGTAGAGGGCGTCACTTGTGCCATACCATGTTTCTTTTAAATGGCAAAACTTTTTTGCATTTCAGTGTATCCATCTGACTATCGAAACAATCGATTCTCCTACCTGTTTTATTTGAAAAAGGTATACCTTGCTGAAGTTGGTAGGAGTAACCATTTTTTAAATAATCCTATTTGAAATGCTCAGTGCACCGAGTAAAAACTGTTTTGATTTCAGGTAAAGTGCCTTTCCTGCTGAAAATACAGCAAAATGTTACTTGAAAAAGTTGTTCAAAATATAAAATTATGGAGACGTGCAAAATTTCAAGAATCATTAATTACATATTACAATAAGTAAATAGCTACTATAGGGAGATATTCAAATTTGGCAACGTTGCGTCAGCTGATCCCAAGTTGAACTGTCGCCAGCGATCAATGAAAGTTTGAAAAGGGAATTTAAATAATGGTTTGAAAATATTTTTTGCGGCGTAAACACGCATTTTTTGCGTATTCGTAGTATACTCATTTTCAGTCATCATGTAAAAATTGCGATATATTTGGAATAAAAAAGTTATAGCTGTTTCAAGCTGTCAAAATGTAACGGCAAAAATAAAACGCTTGGTATAATATCTTTAAAATTGCTATATATTTCCAAGAAGAAGCTGTGGATACCTCCGCTTACATTAATTGTTTTCTTAATAAATTAGTATTGCAAAATCTGTAACTCCTAGTTATAGGGAATGTTATACAAATCGACACTAAAATTTTCCGTAGAATTCAACAATCCAATAATATACATGGTGTTCCATTTAAAATGACGATATTGTTGTCCCCTTCCAGGATAACCAAAAGTGCTAGAGAGTTCTAGATATTTTTGTTGTATTCGCTACAGGGACAAATTTTTTAATATTTCAGTATTCTTCCAACACAGAGAGTTCTTGGTGAGACACTCTGTAGATCCACGGGTACGTTATAGAGCTCATAATTTTTAATATAAACACGCTTTCCAGACGAGGTTGAAAAATATTTGAATATGAACAAATTCAAACGGGCAGTGAAAATTTTTATATAAACTTAAAAACAAATAATAATGATAGTGGAGCTCATAATTTGTAATATAAACCATGCTTTTCATCATTCATAATGAAAAACTGATAAAAATATAGACAATAGACAGATTCGAAAGAGGGGTGAATATTATATTCAGTCTTCTTTCGTATCTATTCTTTTACAGACATGTTTCAAAATATTTATGTATATACGTAGTTAATATAGTTTTTAATAATAAATATATGGACTGATTATTTTAATAAAGACGAAAATAAATCTTTTCTTATAATATCAAAATCTCGACTTGCTAACAAAGGTCTGTACATATAAAAAATTCCATTACACTGTATGTGAGATCAAAGGACTTTTTAAAATATTACAAACTGTAAATATTCGATAAAGAAACGAATTTCCCTCCGAACCATTTACCTTTATTTCAATATTTCAAATAAACATTTTTTATGCTGCATCGCAACATAGTACACTCAATTTAATGTTATAGTTATGTAACGCATAAGAAAGTATTTATTATGCTTCCCGGGAGTTCCCCTAGGTAATAAAGTGAACATTATTTTTGCATCAGCTTTCACGAATTTCCTAGGAGAGACCGTCTAATATCATATAAGGGTGCTTTTGGACGGGTGTTAGACGGTGACCTAGCTATGGTTTTGAGTCTCTTTGTGTTACAAATAAAATTTTAAATGTACCAGACAAAATATTTTCAATAGGAATCTGTCTTTATAATGAAAAATACTATATCATTAAACAAATGATAATAGGTATATACTAATTTCTAGTTCTACTACGTTTTCAAAAATCAGTTAACGAATTACGAATTACGAATTTTGAATATTTGATATATACTAGTATTTTTGATTTCAACAATTTAAATAGAAGTACACGAGGTTCAATTAGTTTTTTAACGTTCTTAAAAAACTTATGAAAATTGAATTTGACACTTTTTTTTTTAAAGAGTAATAATAGTGTAATGTAATAGTGTAATACTGCTTTATCCCGTAACTGGGCTTTTGACCATGGGAAATCGTATTTAAATAAATAAATAAAGAAATAAATAAATATGCAATGAATGCTGCTACTTTTAAGGTTAATACGAAAATGAACATATTTTGTGAGAAAACTAAGGGGATCTGGAAATCAGGGATAGCCCAACAAATCACATCTAAAGATTAAGCTAATGCTAAGGCACTATAAAATAAACAGAATTATCTGTAGCTACACGTAATTTTCTCCAGTTTATTATTTCATAAATAGCGGCGGCTAAGCCCTTTCCGACCTGGATGTGTGCAGTTTTTCATCATTCCCAGTATGCGCCGCCTAGGCGAGCGACTTTAATGGCAATGAAGTGCCCGTAAAGTAAGCGGGAAGTTCATTGTTTAAGGCGAGTGGATGGAGTAGTACTTTCGACAGTCCTTAGCAGGGGAAAGGGGTTAATGTCGGCTATATTAAGCGAGCCCCTATTTTGCAAATAAAACAGGAGAGGCCCAAAAGGTCTCTAGCCGGCACTGATGCAGTTAATATTCCTTGACAGTTAATCCTCGCAGATTAATGTCCCGTTGAAATAAATTCCTACAAGAAAATTCTAATCCGCTACACTGTATAATCTTCTACTTTGGACATTCAGGAGTTGTGACAGGAATAACCCTTGTACAAGTGCGACAGAACATATTCATATTTGCAACTCTACAAACATTTAAAGTCAAAATTACGTTAACTTGACCTCTGAATTGGTCAAAAAATGTTCATGACTTATTCCGTATAGAGAAAGTTTACCTATATTTGTTGGCCTTTTTCCTTATGTGGGAAAAAAAACTAAAGTAATATCAAAGTTAATAATAATTGGTCGGTAAGAATTTTATTCCAATGAGATAATTGGACCTAAAAGAAGTATAGAACAATTTTATGTTAAATATCAAAATATAAAAAACATTATTACCAAAATATATCCTAATTATGCCCTTTATATGACTTACTTTTTCCCGAGAGCGACAACATTATATGTTTGATTATATTGTGGAGAGAATTGGCACCCTCTCTGCGGGTATGGTAGGGTGGAATAATGTTAGCTTGGATTAATGTGAGAGATTGATACCGGTTGATATTTGACTACCCCCCTAATTAATGAGGTTTTCCAGGTTTCCCTCATTCCTGCACTGAATAGTGGTTAGGGCCTACCAACGTAAGTCGTTCCTGGGCGCAAATGCGGCCTGCTTAATAATAATATGCCGCCCCTCTCCCGCACAAGTCTCCGACTTCTGGGCTAATCCCTGTGATTAGAATGAGAGTAAAGATATTATTATTGTAACCTCGAAATTGCCTTGGCGTAGAAATACGTCACGTAGACAAACAAACTTTACTGTCACTCTTGATTATACAAGAAATATCCTTCGAACAAATTTCACAACTGTCAACGCTTTACTTTGACCTTTGTCAATGGCCTTCGACTGTTCAATATAAACTGCACCCAGCGGCGAAAATAAAACGCCTATATAAGATTTTAGGGTTCTAGAAGTTTTCGGTGGTCTCGAGAATCAAATAGAATGTGGCATCACAAAAAAAATAAATTCTAACGTAAACAGGAATATAATTAACAAACTAAAAAGGTAGATGAGCTTCCGTAACAATATATATTCGAATAACGAGCAGGGATAGTAAGAGAAAGAGAGACTATAATATGTCAGGCTACAAAGCTATAAGTAGAGTAGGAGTAAGTATGTGGGAATCTACAGATATTTAGATTTTAATATAATATAAAGTCTGTATTTTTGGTTTCCATTAAACATATAAATAAGTTTATACTGTAATAAAAACAGAACTTAGCAAATTGAAGGATTTAATAGGGCAAAATAACTAGTTATTACCTTATTTTTAACCACTAGTTGAAGACAAAATAAGTTTTACAATTTCGTAATAATATGTAAATATTTACCCATTGTAATAATTTAACAAATTAATATTAACATTGAAGACAGATGTCAAGACGAAATTAAGTCAATTATAACTTCGTCTTACGCGTTATTGGAATGTTAGCATTTAAGACACATAAAAACATATAAATTGACATATATTTCATTTTACTTGGAAGTCATTATATTACTCTTAATTAACAAATTTTGACTAAAATTTTGGTATAAGATTTTGTAACATTGAAGACTATTTTTATGTAGTAGTGGTTAAGGTCGATCTACAAGAATATATTAAGTAACCGTACACCAGTTTTTTAACAGGTAAATTTTACTAAACCTAGACGTAACCATAACCTGAATTTTGACTTGCCCTTTTAGTCCAATTTTAGTAACAAATATAACCTAACGGTCAGAACAGATTTCAATTTTAGCTAAATTTTACCTTAATTTAACTTTGCTGCTTTCTAGTGGCACATGCTTTACCTAAAAGGAAATATTACTTCTTTGAATGCCCTTATAATTATTTTTTCTTAAAAAAATTAATTAGTTATATTCCCTCTAAACTATCTAACAATTCTTTTTGTTGCAATAAGATGGCAAATAGGTAGAAATTAAGTATCACTCGTTAATAAATACAGACTTTGTGAGAAAAGAGCCATATTTTTTTACTACTTGATACAAAGAACTCACACTAGCCTTATTGAATAGAATTAGATTTATGTATAAACTATATTATTTACTTACTTATACTATTTAAATCACATCAGCCGTGGTATTACAGAAGCAGCACAATTTAGCAGACGATGCTTACGTTACTTAAACAGTTAAATATTCAAGCCGTCCAACACAGAGAAAAAAAGGTTACGTACTTAAGTACCTTATACCAACCTATTAGGTTACATAAACTTGATCAGGAAAAAAATTGCCAATTTAGGTCTAAATTAAGTTTAAAGTCGGAATATTACAGGTTGTCAGTCTAGTAGGGTATTTAAACCTAAACAAATTCTACAAAACCTTGAGATCAAAAATATAAGTTGTAATAACTTGGACTGAAGGTAAAATGTCACTTAAGTCTACAATATTGGAAATAATATCCATTAAGCCGCACGATAAGTGCGCCATATTTTTCAGAATTGTGTAACAAAAATATATGGTGTATTAAACAAAATTTAGTAATGTTTATTCGATATGTACGTACAGAATTGTTATTCCTTTTATTTTGAAGGAAAGTAGTACTATGCAACTTCGTTAAGTAGTTTACAAAATTATTAGAAATATATTTTATGCAAAATATATATTTTCTTCAAAAATGCGAAACTTTAGAGGAGCTTCAAAATTCCAGGGGTAGAATTAGCATACTCGCAATAAATATGGAATAGAAGTAAAAAACGTGGAGCGTATATTAACATATGTAATTACAGAATTACAATTCGTACCTAGTCCTCACTACCATATATACTTAGATAAGTTGGGTTTGGTGTATTTTGCTCTTAGTTTCATCATTAATGTAGATGTGTATTGGTTACATTTGTGTTTCGAGAAAGATGGACTGCATACTGAAAAGGATATATGAATTGGTCGATACTACATTTTAATTGCCACAAATACGCGGCATACTTATATTTAGAGTGCCTGTTTAAGGAAATATGTGCTATGACCAACTTTTTCACCTTATTTAAGACGTATTACTAACGTTGTCTCATTCTCCATTTAGGTAAATTTTAAATCAGTTAGGTTAGGGTAAAAGTATAAAATTATACTAAATAAAGGTCGACATTACGTAATGATAACATAAGGTGCTACTTGGGTCCAGTTTGTAAAAATAATTTAAAAAACCGTCAGAACCGTTTTTTCATTATCAATAGCAATTAAAGTTCTACGACGCAGCTGTGCGAATGCAAATTTTTCATTAATTAATTGCCATTTCTCCGTGTGCGAACTACCGAGCCCCACGTTGAGCGCCAAAACCTATCTGTTTTACATGATAACGCAATTTAGTCGTCGTCGATGTATATTATATCCCATATTACCCGTTTGTCATCGAGAGCGTATTAGTACTATCTGTAAACTGATATATGTTCCACTATTGGCGGATAATGGGTACATATGGAAACGGTAGGGATTAGCACGAAGTGCAATACTACGCTATTGGAGAGGAGTCAACAAGAGCATCGCACAGGGAAAATATATGTCACTGTTGTCTTTTGATATATTAAATCATAGCGAAAATAACGGGAAGTGAAACAATAAAATATATATTTTGCATGATTATCTATTGTTTTGTAATAGTAACAATACATGTGCATAACACTCTTGTTTTGTTTTCTGTTTAGAAAAAAGACATTGAATTTTTTTTTACAATATCAACGAAATATGAAAAAGAGTACGTATAAAATTACGACTTTCTCCGTCAGTGGAAAATTAGGTAAAAGTAAATGTATCAACTGAACCTGGACTGATTACAAGAGGATAACTACCTAAATTTTTCATATAGTTCAGAAATTTTAATAATGTTGCGCTTAATTATTTGATTGTTATTTAACATTAAGATATTACTGAAGATGTGTTGAAGAACATTTCCGAAAGTTCGATTATTTGACTTACTAGTATTTTTTCTTTTGGTCGATTGCAAGCTAAAATTTGTTTTGTCACTGTTTATGTAATATATTCTACCTCGCTATCCGAAATTTTCTAATAGATTCTATTGTTATAGTACATTTGTTGACATTTAGAAACACATACCAATAAGTTTTCTCAAGTGCGCCGTTTTCTCGTAATATTTATATATTTTTTTGGTAGAAAAATATTTACACCCCATTAATAAGGATTTTTTGCGAGATATTGTTAAAAGAGTAAAGTATAAGATTAGATTTTGTTGTGTGAACAATATTATACATTTCATAAATATAATAGAAACTGAACAGTACGTTGTTTAGATGCTTGCATCAAAACTGCGCCATTACCTGTGTCTCTGAACCATACAACATTTCACTTCAAACAACATATTTATCTTTGCAACAGTAAAAATAGTAATAGTTTATAACATACATTATTTTAGTTGTAATTGTAAATTTACTGTAACTAAGAATCGAGCTAAACATATTTATTTTCACATAGATATTTTACAAAAACCGAAAAATATATAAGTATATTAATGTTTCAAGAATAAAATATAATTTTGAAAACATATCAACACATTTTCTAATGTGAATGAAATACATTGTAATACTTTTTCAGATGGTATATGAACAGTAAATTTTGAGAAAGGAATGGATAATTCACATTTAGAGATTGAATGGACAAATTTCACAAAAAAATGTCTGTAAATTTCCTGCAATGAAGTTATTTCTACTCCTGATAAGGCCTTATTAACTATTTGGAAGAAATATAGCATAGTGCATTTATTACTGAATTATAATAAGAAAATATACTGTGCCTAATAATTTGTTAGTAACGGACATCCTGCATATTATATTGATTCTTTTAAACCTGTATTTTTGTACATTTTAACAAACATAATTTTTAACCCGATCAACTTTTTTCCATGGCATTAAAAAAGTTTTCCGTCCTTTCAACTTCATCTGTCGACACACTATTTATATGGGTGCAAAAATAATATTATTACATTTTTAAATTGGTTTCTGTTCACTATTCACATTAAATATAATGAGAGTATCTGAACTCTTTGGTAAATACATTTTTAAACATGTACATATTGTTCATAATTTTTTTTCACACTGATATTCAATTATATATTATGTGAATGAAAAAGTTTTCTCCATGCATATTTTTCAATTGTAAAGTAAGTATAAACTATAAGAAAATTTAAATTATCTACTCAGTAAAATTTCGTATATTTTACAGTTCCAACCTAAAAATTGCAGTGTACAAATCAATACAAATTATATTGTTAGAAATTTACGATGGAATTTAGCATAATAGCTGCAAAAACACGTAACATAATATGGAATTTTATCCATGTTTATTTCTGTCTGTAATATGGCAATGTACTTATTTCATTTACATTCGTGACCCTTGTCACAAATTGCCAACGTAAAGTTATGTGAAATTACATTCAAATCAGTGTAGCGCGTATACACTTGTCAAATCTGAAAATTAAATAAAAAACCAAAGAATTTTGTTATTACAAAGCAAATTCCCACACCAACCGTAAGATACTACACGCGGTACCGTCAGCCAACAATTAAATAAATAGTTTTATGAGAGATACAGAATGTTATATAAATACCCTGTGAATTCGGTAAAGTTAAATTCAAGTTTCGAATAACTTCGTTCATAGAACTTAAAATGTTTACAAGCACAATTTATGCCAAAATAGGAAACGGTTGGTAAACAGCATTCTGCATCTTTATTGGCTACACACAGTTCCGTACAAGACCGCACTATTCAATTACAGTGAAACTGCAGTAAATTTCGTTTTATTGGGTGGTATATTAATTAAGTTTGTCAATAAAACAGGAAGGAACTGTCAAAGTTTTGGCGAACAAACTTATCCAATTGTTAGCGGTGAACCAATTTGTGAAAGATCCTGATGCAGACATGTGTGTTGTGTATGGAACCCGAAATGTTGGAAAATAATACTTATACTCACACTGTAAATTTTACGTTGCAAAAATATTACACTATTTTTATTTATTTATTTTAAATTATAATGATAATACGGCTAAATATGCAATTATGTAGAACTAAAAATATAACGAAAGCGAGGCCGTCTGGCAAACCGTAATGTTAGTGGTTGTATTGGCCGGAAGGCATAGTCTGAACTCTCGGCTTTCTGATTTTTTTCCAATTAAACATCTGCTTATTTATACTGAAGAATTTCAGGAAACATCTGCGGGTTAATAACCCGACCACCTTTGAGTTACACCTGATAAATCTATAGCAAATAGACTCCGCATACCGGTTTAGAGCTTATTAGCTCTCATCAGTACGCCACAGGTGAGTGCTGAGCTAACTGGCGACTAACCCTGGGTGTTCATGATGTTTTGATTCTAAAATTTCAAGAAGATCGGCCTGCTTTGATAAAATTTTTGTGCTTTGTTCATAAATGGTTTCAAAATCAAACCTCGCCGATCTTCTTGAAATATTGCACGTCCCCATAATTTACCGTTCTGAACAACTTTTTCAAGTAAAATTTTGCTGTATTTTTAGTAGAAAAGGCACTTTACCTGAAACAATAACAGTTTTCAATCGGTGCACTGAATATTTTAAATAGAATTATTACGACTTCAACAAGGTATACCTTTTTTAGATACAACAGGTAGGAGAATCGATGGTTTCAATAGACAGATGGATACACTAAACAGCAAAAAAGTTCTGCCATTTAAAAGAAACATGCTGTATTATAAGTGGCGCCCTCTACTAGTGACGTCAAAATTAGTTAAAAATTCTTATTTGCCGTGCCAAAAAACATAATTGTGCCAATTTTTTTTAATACTCCGACAGGTTTCGAAGTTATTGAGATATTTCAAAATAAAATTCTAGCATTGAACACCCTGTATTTTTTAAACCAGCACCATTCGGATAAGGCATATTTGGCTCAATCGCCTTATTTTGGTGTGTAGTATCTCCAGTTCAGAGATTGCCCATTATTAATGAATCACCCTGTATACGGTCTACCAGCTGCGGGGTGTCGAACCCACAGTGATTTAGTCACCTCGATACAAGTACTGACGCCGTAAACCGCGCGACCACTGACAGATTATTTATTAATAATAATTAGGTAATCAATACATCAGTTACAGTGTTTTAGTTTTTTACGCACTTTATAAGTACATTTTTTAAAACAATCGGAAATGGTTTCTACAATCCAGCCTTTGTCAGGATTGACATAAAAAGGTATGAGTCGTAATGTCACAAAGACGCAATGTATTTACAAGATTATTCGCTACAGCCTTTCCCTTTTTGTATGTAGCTCCGTTACTTACATACGTGGTCACTACTGGCAACACTGTAAACAGTGTTCTGCATTGCAACTCAGACGAAGTTCAGGGGCGGAGTGAATAGCAATTTGGGCACAGCTTAAAAAATAAATTATAACTCGACTATTTATTTTATTTTAAAAAAAAACTAATCTCAGATTAGCAATTTAGGGAACTACCTACTACCTATCAAAAGGGGACACCCACTTAAAGTTACATCCTGTAGATACTACAATTAAGTATGTCATAGGAATTACAAATTGAACTGTAATTACGTGCCATAAAATAAACAAGAGATTTCAATCCCACATCAGTGTTAGGAGCAGAAGTATACAAAGTGGAGTGCGAGTTGCAGAACGAACTGTTAAACAGTTCACAGTCAACGTTATTTTGTAATTGTGTCATATGTCAAACTGAAAGAAAATTGTGCGTTTTTAAAGCGATTTAGTAAAGATTATTAATACGTCACCCTCGCGTTCGCCCAAGGCATAATCAAGTCAAACCATCACCGCCTACTATGCATACGCAGAAGAGCAGAGCCGGCTTGATTACATGCCCTGCGGTCGGTATCAACCCCCTTTTCTCGCCGTTACATCGGATTCTGGGGTTAAGATAAGCTAAGTAGGCCAATCTCGGCCGATAACTTTGTTATGCCGTCGTATTAATCTCTGCAGGGGCGAAGGAGTTACATGATTTGAGGATAAATGATTTTTTGCGGGGTAATGGTGTTGAAAGGGAGAGGGAATCGAAGATTCCAACTGTAGTCATAAATTATTGAACACTCGGCTTGAACTTAATGTCTCTAGAACCTGAAAAACTTAAAGAATATTCATTACACCATGGAGATAGTCAGAGACTTAGATACTGACCACTGACATCTAGCGATGCCCCACAAACTATTGATACAAATTTTACCTGTAGTAAAATTATATACAGTAAATACAGGGCGTTTCTTAAGTATAAGTCAAAAATTCATAGGCGTATTCTGTGGCCAAAAATAAGGGTTTCTTTATGTAAATGTGGGATCTTAGGATAACCATTGTCCAGCTACAACTTGTCAAAAATTTAAAACGAAATCGGTATGCGTATTTAATATGAGAGTATGTATGAAACGAAAAATTACCAGCTTTAGAAACTTATCGGTGAGAATCATCGACTATTATTTGATAAACAAAATATATCACTCTGTATAATATTGCAAATAAATTAGGTCATCATATACGCCATTGTATTATCTTTACTCTTTGTTTCTTTACACTTTTTTATTCCAAACATATTAATATCAATCTGATTTTTTTGATGAAGTACATTTTTACGATACTCATTACAATACTTAAAATAATAACTATAATTCATTGATAATAGAATTACTTTACTATATACTATATGATTTATCATAACAGTGTTGGAAATATCCACCTTCATCCAAAATACATGCTTCAGATCTTCTTGAAATTGCAGCTCGAACAAATGCAACAATTCCAGAAGTGGCTATTATCACGTCACAACCAACTATAATTTGTTGACGTAAGTGCTACTCAGATTCAATGTGAACCTTGTAAACTAATGTCTTGAGATGTCCCCAAACAAAAAGTCAATAGGGTTCATATTGGGTGATCTGGGTGGTCAAGTTTGACCTGGTTCTTAAGTGCACGTTATTACCGAATCTTTCATTTAAAAATTCAGAAGCAGTCAAACTAAAATGTAAACGAGTTCCGTCGTGCATAAACCATATTCTTTGTCTTAGCACATAGACAAGTAGTAAAACGTTTTCAAGAAGAACAGACCAAACTAATTTATGTTCTTAGTACTAGTATTTTGGTCTTCCTCAATTTCGTGTTGAATAGCTTCTTCCAACTCAGGCATTCTCACACTAAAAGGTATTCCAGAAATTGGACCTTTCTGAAATGAGCCTGACTCCAAAAGACGTTGAAAAACATTTGTGAATATTCTAGGAGTTGAATAATTTGGAAATCCTTCCATGTAAATTCGTCTAGGCTCAGTACCATTTCCATCTGCAAGGCCAGAAACGTAAACCATATTAGCCATTTCAGCATTTGAATATGGATAAGCCATTATTAAATAAGATGACAACTTCCTATTAGATAATACAATGGCGTATATGATGACCTATTTTATTTGTAATATCATGCAAGATGATATATATTTTTTGGCAAATAATTATCGACGACACCCACAAGTCCGCCACTGGTGAGTTTCTAATGCTGGTAAATATGCACACCGAATTTGGATAAATTATCTCAAGTGGTTTAGAAATTAAAAACTAATATTTTTTAACACAGTAGCTGGACAATGGCTGTCCTAAGACAGGCTGTCCATATTTATATTAGAAAAAACCTTTATTTTTTACCATAGAATACGCCCCTGACTTCTACTTAAGAAACAACCTGTCTGTATTAAACTTAATAGCATGGCAATAGTTTGAATTCCAATTGTCTCTTGTTTCAGTTTTATTAAAGTTGAATATATACTCAATATTCCTTCCGCTGTTCACTCATTTTATAGTAGCATATTGAACTGTACTCCGCAAACAATTAAACTAGTTACAACTCCAGAACTGAGCAAAGGCAGACGAACAATCCAAACTATTAGATTAGCCAAGGGGAATCAGTTGCAGCCTTGCCTTAGGTAATTCAGTAGTGTAATGCGATTTATTGTTTACCACACTTCGCTGCAATATCTTGTTAGCTCAGTGTGTTCTACATCGTAAGAGATATATTGTCAAATTTGCTCAGAGATTTGGGTGATAATGTTATTAAGTACAAAGTCTTTGAGAAAATTTTCCTTTCAGAAAGGTGCTTATATACGTTGAGACAAAAAGATTTCCTTAAAAAAAACAAGCACTGGAATATTATTTTTGTGAAAAAGTCTACTGTGTATACTTTATTCTCATCGTATAAGGGAATATAAAAAAATTCAAAAGGCGCCGACTGTTAAGTCGTGGGATAGAGTGATATAATATAATTTCAAGCAAGTGACGTAAATATCATTAGAATAAGTGGGTAATATGCATATTATATTATCATAATTCTGTATATGATACATATTTAAGTCATCTAACTCATTATTCAAAGCAGGATGGTTATTAAGGAAATATTGTATATCTTGTCATCAATCAGTATTTATTTTACCCCAATTGAACCCACTCTGCTCAAATATAAAAACTGCCGCTATTTGAATGATTTTAAAATCAGTCCTTGTTTTTATAAAATTTAGTTCTTTAACTGTATATTTGACATTTCGAATTATTACCACCTCTCAAATTCGCAATAACATTTTTAGGAAGTTTAATTTTATGAATCGTAGGCAACAAATTTGGCAACTATGTAGCTTTCGTCTACCAAATCGCCGATATACGTCATTTCTAAACACTGTAAGAAAGACAAAGAGGGTAGTTAACGTAGCAAACTAGATTATTACTTGTTTACTTTGCAGGTAGTACAGGATAATACTTTTCAGTGTTAGGTGGTTTCGCAGGCTCGAGCGTGTTACACTTTGTGCGTTCGTAGCATATTAGGCGTTTTTTAATTACTGTTACCGTTGGCTCATTATAAATTAATGTTGTGATTACATAATTGTTTAAACAGTGTTGTGAATTAATTTTGTGAGTACTGCTCAGTATTGTGTTGTTGTGCGTAAATAAACGAATGTCTGTTTAATAGTAAATAGTACTTAATGTCTCCATAACATCTATTCGTTGTTTCACCTTAAAAAATATTGTGGTATTAGATACTACATATCCATCTAATGAGATATGGAAAGAATATTCAAATCTTGGGAGGATTTCTCGGAAGAACGTCAACCTGGTACAAGTATAGATCAAACGAATAGGGAAAATGCGGAAATTAGGAAGGAGGATGTAGAAAATAGAATTTCTCTACATTTTGGTGGACAAGCTCAGATAATTAGATATAATGTATATAAAACACAGTGAGGAAGTACAGAGAGCATTAGAAAAAACGGCTTATTTAATAATAGTATCATCGTATTAGACAACGCTTCATATCATTCTAGACTTTCAGAAAGGATCCAGATACTGGCACAAAAATAAAGATATTCAAGAATTTCATAAAATTTCTAATATTACTTATGATGTTAGTTTGAAAAAAGATGAGTTGCTGCTTGTAGTCAAGAACAATAATTTTGCAAAGAAATACGTTATTGATGAGATTGCTACGGCTCAGAAACATACCGTTATACAATTGTCTCCATAATACTGTGTTTTTAACCCCATTGAATTAATATGCAGCTAAATAAAGAGAGGCATTCAAAGAAATAATACCTTTACAAAATTTAACAAAACAGTTATAGATTTTACAAGGAGCGAGATGGATAAAATTACCTCAGTTAATTGGGAAAAAATACGTCGAGTATGTCGTAAAAGTTTAAGGAGACTATATTTACAAAGCTGCACCAATTCAGCTAAATAAAAGGAGCTTTATCATAACTGGGAAAATATATGGGACATATATTATTTTTATTATATGTATACTGTATCTATATCCAAAAACATATATATATATATATATATATATATATATATATATATATATATATATATATATATATATATATATATATATATATAATTATTATTTATGTTTTCGGTTTAAAGAAGTACATTTTAACTTATTAGTTATTTTTTTCCCTGTATTCTTTTGTACCTCTTATGTAGGTACCCTTACTCTATCCAATCTAATCCCATCCCTCTGGCAGAGAACGATCGTACCTCCTTGTGGTCTTTGCTAAGCAATAATAATTTAAAATTATCTAATAACATTTTTTTTATTTAGCATTTGCATTTTTTTTCAAACAGTCACAATTACATTCATTATTATACAGGGTGAGTCAGTCATAATGTCATTAATTTTAACCACGTATTGGGAAGGCCTAATAAAGGCAGAAAATCGAAAAAAAAATTTACTCTACCTTTAAAAAAATAAACAAATCACCCTATAAAAATCGGTAACACGACGCTCCTAGTACATTACAAACTTTCTGATGACGCAGCCATATGACAATCGAATGTCGAAGGAAACATCGTTGCCACATCAGGATTACATATTGTCTAACACTTCAGCGTGTTATTCAAATTTACCACCATTTAGTCGCACTTTCTGCATTTCCCGCATTTCTTTCCCCTCAAGCTTGGGATCACACCACATATTTAGAGGGGGGACGGAGAGAATACAAGCACAAACAGTAGTTTATTTATTTCAGTCTCGTGTATTGGTCGTAAATCCATAATGCCTAATTTTACAAATTTCAAATATGCGGAAATTGTAGTTTTATACGGACAATTTCCGTAACAGACATTTTCCAGGTGCGCGAACTTTTGTGCAAATGCTTCAATGCTTTCGCCATACGGGTTATGTGAAACCGCGTCGGGAACTTGCGAGACATCGGCAAAATGACTTAAATGTGATGAAGCTGTTTTAAATTTAGTTGAGGAGCAGCCTACTATTTCTACAACAACCATTTTAAGGCGATTGGAGATATCCCAAAGCAAGGTCTGCAGAATATTACGAGAAAACTCACTGTACCCGTATCATTTTCAGAAAGTTCAAGCTTTAGAACCTGCTGATTTCCTCAGCCGTCTTAAATTTTGCAATTGGCTTCAAAATCAAATTGCAGCTGACCCTAATTTTATTAATAAAGTGCTACCAGTGCTATGAACGGAAGAGTGCAGCTTTACTCGAACTAACATTTTAAATAGGTTAGTACCATACTACTTAAAATAACAATAAATTTCTGGGCTAGATGTACCCAACTACAAACTGAATAATTAATTGTACTTACGAGTAATGTAAATATTCAATTGTAAAACGCAGTGAAAACGTAATATCAAAATTATTAAACTGTAATAACCTAACATTCGAAAACATTTATTTTTTATGTACGTTTTTATTAACAAATAAATCAATATTTAAGGAAAATTCATTCATGTATTTAGATAAAAAAGTTAGTTTTACTTCATGTCGTTAAATAACAGTACAAAAACTAGGTAACAATGTTATTGACCTAATAACGGTAGGTCAAGATTCACTCTCGATAACTTTTATGAGCATCAGATCACAGACGTGCCGTTTCAGTCTTGGACAGTTTTTTGTCGACAACACAAGGATTTTTTATTACTTAGTATTTAAACACAAAACACTTTTCAGCTTCTCTTAATAATTTACCCATTGGGTATAGGTTTTTTTATGTAATGTACCTAAATGGTTTATTACTCGGTTTATTATTAGATACGTTGGAGTTTTGTAATTTCAATATTAAATATTTTTTGAACTGTATCCAAGCTAATTTCTTTGCGGTTATAACAGCCCCATTTGGTCGGACGAAAACACACGCTACTCATCGGTTTAGCTTCCAGAGGCGATTTGTTGTCAAAGTATGGGGATCGTTTGATTGGACCGTATTTTCTACCGGAAAACCTGAATGGTCCGCGTTACTTGCAGTTTTTAATAGAATTATTTGAATATTATTATTCGATTTCATTAGATATTAATATTTTAAATTATTGGCTGAACTGAGCAAGAAAAAATGTGAGATTCTAAAATAGTCAGTACAACCGTAGGTAGGTACTAGGAAAATATTTCAATTTGGCAACGTCGCATCAGGTCGACATCGAGTTGAAGTGTGAGCTGCAACGACCAAAGCTGTAAGCGATCAGTGACAGTCTGAAAAGGGGGTTTAAATAATGATTTGAAAATACTTTTTTTCGGCGCAAATATGCATTTACATTTTTTTTAACGCGTATTCGTATTATACTAATTATTCCATATCTCCTCTAAAAAATAATGACACTATGACTGACTCACCCTGTATATTTATTACTTATATCGACGAGATAAATTGTAAGGTGGGTGATATAAAATTTTATATTAAAAAACATTAACCTGAATCCAAAAGAAGGTTGGGTATTTTAAAAGGATCTCTTCACCAAGAATAAATTTGAACAGTTTTTCTGTAAAAATGTAAATTGTTGAGCTAAATAATTTTAGAGATCAATCGGTGTACAATTTAGCAGATGTTTAGTAAAATGCAATTATAATAAACTCAGAATTACAAATTCTATTTCAGTTTGAAAACAATGGATTGTATCAGAAATGGAAATAATGTATTTCTATTCAATATCTCAGTGCCACAGAAACATTTTAATTAGCGACTAAATTCTATAGTAGGTATGTTTACCTGCGTTAATTCGGACACCTGCCAAATATTCTAAATGTCTACTACATCAGCGAAGTCACTAATTAGTCATTGTTACACTTATGATATTCATACATTCAAGAAAGGGTTATGTCCAGGCTTACCAGATCGATAAGCTTGGTATTTATGGCTAATTAGAAGTTTAACACAAACGAAAATGGTTGTAGGTGGTAGGCAAGTTGAAATTGACTAATAAATTATGTTGAATGGAACATTTTAGTATAAAATTATTCATTGCATTCCATATAACTAGTAAAAGAAGATGTGTACTATTAAATTTTCTTTTATAATTCTTGGACATTTTTAATATGCACAACCTAATAGTACTCGCTCACAACAGTTTTTGAAGTTATGATTAGAAATTTTATTAGATCTACTAATGGCGAGTGGAAAAAAACAACTAAGAATTTATGTTAAAAGTTGAATGTAGATTTCATTACGAATACGTCAGCATTTCAAGTCGCTTAATTCATTTCACAGAATGCCATTATTACAATAGATTGTACATATAAGAAATATAAAAAAAATTGAAAAAAGCCGACTGTAAGTCGTGGAATAGAACGGTGCAATATAATTTCAAGCAAGTGGCATACAAATCATTATAATATGTAGATATAGTATATCCACATATTGATGTCATCTAACTCGATATTATTCAAAGCGGGGTGGTCATTAAGGCAATATGTTATATCTCGTCATCAATCAGTATTTATTTTACCCCGATCGAACCACTGCTCGAATATAAAAACTTATATCGGTACGGTGGCTACATGCCTATGTTTGAAATGTTACAAACATTTCACAAAAACAAGGTAACCATTTTCTGTATATCACTCAATTTTTCAAAGAAATGTCTCTATACTACTGTGTTTTTAATGCCATTGAATTAATACATATCATAAATAATTAAGGGAGACGATATGCATACAGCTGCATACATTGATTGGGTCATAACTTATTCTTATTATAACGTATAAGTACTTTTTAACTGTTTTTTGTTGGTGTTATATAGTATATGAAATATATATTATTTTTTTATACAGGGTGAGCCATTAATAATGGTACATAGCTTAAGGGCAGATTGTCAACGTCAACGTCAAAATAAAGCGATTGAGCTCAACATTCCTTATTCAATTGTTGTTCCTTTTCATTCTACAGGGTGTTAAAGTTGAAAAAATGTTTTCGATTTTTTGCTATATTTTAAGAACCTATGGACCGATTATTTTGAAAATCTGTAGTCTTATGTTTTTTGAGGTGGCAATTATAAATATGTAAACAGTGTCGAGATTACGACTAGGGGGGCGCTAGTTTTATATATATATATATATATAAATATGTCTAACTTTTAGTAATTTACACTTTTTAATCTTTTAATAAGAAACTATTGAACTACCTACAATTCTAAATAGAAAAGATATACCTGTCATAAATCGATAAACTTAACCGTTTTCGAGAAACACACGTTTTAAATTTTTGGTTCGATGGGAATTAAATTAGAAAATTACTTTTTCCTAAGTAGTAGGCGTGGAAATAATAAGTAGACAGCTGTCACTACAATACCATATTGTTTCTGTCAATGCCATTGAATTAATAGATTAAGCAGTAGTGTTACTTAATTTTATTTTAAATTCATTACTTACTTAAATTTATTATATACTTAATTTTATTTAAAATTATTATTGGGGGAATTGAGGGAATTCTGACGTAAATATGGTCCTGTCTACGGCTGACAAATTGCTGATAAGATAGACGCGGAAGCCTTTGATGTTTCTATGGCAGTTTTTATGCCGTTTTTTATTTCCTTATATCGATGAGAAAAGTATACATGAAGGAGCTTAACTCGAAATAACACCGAAATTAAAACACTACACAAAGTGCCGTGACCCACAAATGAAAATAAAAGTGTTGACCAATCTTGCTCACGGAAATTTTAAACATAGCGGACGCTCTCGTCTTGCGATTTTATTCTATAAAGCAGCGCCCTGGTAAAAACTTTTTTAATATGATATGGACCGGCTGTTGTTGACATTTCTTAGCGTGCTTGATAAATGGGCGGGCTGATATTTTCCGATTTATCAAACTTCAACGTTCGACGGATGGCTTTAGATGGATCATTTCAGGTGAAAAGGTGCCCGGTTCGCAAAAAAAAAATATAATTACAAGTAGCGCGTCGTTCCCAGCGGGTTACTTTAATTAATGAAATATTAGGTTTCACCGCCCAACAGCTTGTGGGGGCATAAAATATAGTCTTATTAGAAACAGGACAACGGTTATCTACGTCATTTGTAAAGTAACGCTGATTTTAAAGGATTGGAATTTATTATTGGTTAAATGCCAATGAAATAAATTAAAACGTTCCTTGCTCCTTGTTGCAACTGACATTAAAGAAAATACAGGATGTCCCTTATCTATACAGGGTGTTCTTTAATGATATGCGAATATCCAAGGAGGTAATTCTACACCGAAAGTGAATGATAGTTTGCTTTATAAACTATGGTTCAAAAATGTGCGCGCATTATGAACGTCCGAGGTATGTATATATATTGTGGTGATTATTATTAATTATTAATTTGATTTGATTTGATGTTATATTCGTGTTGTGAATGATATGTGTGATGCGATTTTGTTATGTATGTAAAAATTTTTTATTGGGCGCCAATGATTTATTTATTTTGTTTTGTTTTATTTAAAATTTTTATTTGTGTAGATAGTATTTATGTTATATGTTATGTGTGAAGTGTATAAGTGAATAAATATAATTTTTGTTTTAAAATTTAATATATGATTTTATTTTCCTAGTAATTTTCTTTTTCTTTTTCTTTTTTTGTCTTTCTGTACTTTATTATACCTGGCTATGTTTTATCCTCTTTTCTCAGGAGTGGATTCCAGCAGAGTAGTTAACACCATGTTTTTTTATTTTTTTATGTTCAAAATCTTTAAAACCACCCAGTACATACAAAAAAACAATTGGATTGAAGGATAGTACATTAACATTTATTAAAGAAAACAGCAAAATGATAATTCCTCGATTAAATTCGAAGGCATTCAAAATAAGGAATATTAAAGAATATTTTTAACAGCTTAACAATTAACAAATTTGCTTTTCGTTTGTTTTTCTAGTGTTTAAAATTATTTTCGTTTACTTACTGCTTTTATGCAACCAGAAATACACACGAATGCAATGGAATTTATCTAATCTATTTATACAACTTATGCTATTTAGATGTCAGTTAAGTTCTGGGTTTTAACGTCTTTAATTTCTGTTTTGTTCTGTTGTTTAATGACTGGATTGATAAGTTTAAGCTTTTTTTAAATGAGTGAAATCTAATAGAAGGTAAGTAATTAACTGTAGTATACCATTATTAATCGTTCAGAAGTTACTTATTGTTATTTATCAATTCGTATTCGATCTAGCTAGATAACCTTGTATAACGTACGTTATTTCTTACTTTTTTTGTAGATGATTTTTCTATTGTTGCTATCTGGAACTTCTCTTCTCTGGATGATGTTTTATTCTCTGGATGCTTTCGATCCTCCAGCCTGGATATCCTGTAGAATTCTGGACTTCTCTTCTTATCGAGATCTAGATGTGTATTTTGAGGTTACTTCCCTCTAAGAATGGATTTCTTCGACCTTTTGCACAACCCCTAGGTCTGGTCTGGTCTGGTTATGTAGATGGTTTCCACTAAATTCTTAAATTTGATATGGCTTGATGTTGTCTTGAGTTACTTTATGTTTTAATTTACTGTGAGACTGGTACGTATAAGTTTTTTTTTGTTTTAATTAAATTTTAACTATAAATTATGAAATTTTCGACTCTATCAAATTCATACCTCTTCTCGCTTCACAGTTTTCTTCGTAACTAATCAACAAAATATTGTTTCTAGGTAATTTTACCTTCTAGATTATTATTATTTTTTTTTAGGGTCACTACACATGTAATATTTTTAATTTTAATTATTCCTGTTGAAGCACTTTTCACGACACTGATTGTCTTTTGTATTCTTATAACTATTTTTACAACTACATAACAATTTTTACTAATTTTATACTTAAATATTCTTTAATTTGTGTCTTTTTTTAGTGTCCTGTCAGAGATGCTGATATTTCCTTGAATAGCCATCTTTACGTTTGACATTTCTAATTGTCATTATGTTTAAAAATTGGAATTTTCATTTTATCTAGCTAATATTTTATTAGAATGATGTTTTAGTCTTGTGATATGCATATATGCTAAATCTTTGTTCTTTATACTTTCTTTTTATATGTCATTGTCTGGTTTTTGTATTTTCTTTCTTTATATAATGTATGTTTTTGTATCGTCATGTCCAGATTTGATAGTTAAAATTTTAAATTGAATTTAATAAAATTTGTAAAATTTTGTTAATTTAATATATTACTAGTCTTCTTTCGATATGTTTATAGAAGATAATTTCAACAATAATAATTCATCTATATTTTATAGTAATAATATTAACATTTCAATAATAATTCTTTGTTTTGTTGCTTAAACTGAATTTCATAGTATTCGATTTTCTGATTTATCACAATATATATCCTAGATATTATAACTAAATTATATGGGAACTATAAAATAAGGAGAGTCGCTATTGTGCATGAACCATATTTCCCCTTGTTATAAGTAGGGGTACATTTTCTAGTTCAGTTCACAAAGTGGTTCTAATATAGTTCCCTGCGGTACAACAAATGTTTGTTGGATAAGTACTAAGTAGCTATTAAATAGATTTAATGCTGCGCCACTGATATTAGTCTCGTCAAAACTATTTAATAACATTGGGTGGCATAGTGTCAAAAGTTCAAAAAAATACATAACGAGGGTTTTGATTTAACCAAGGCATCATATATTTTCTTTGTAATTGTATCTCTATGGTATTTTCAGTTGATTTACCGTAAATTAATTGAATGATAGTATGTTACATTTATTTAAATATCTTTTTAATCTAGTCTTTAGAGCAATTGCAAAAATTTTAGTTATAGATGTTATTAATATCAAGGATATAGGCCTGCAGTTTAAAGGTATCATTACATCACCATTTTTATAAATTGATTATACTCTTCTTAAAAGCATTAGGACATACACCGAAATAAACATTTATTTATTAGGCATGTTAAAGGTTGAATAATAAATTCCACGATTTATTTTTATTTATTTTTTTCAGTTAATACCAGTGGTATAATTACGGGGTTTTGTTCGCGTTTGAACACCCTAAACTTCTACGCTACTGATGAAAAATATATTTTGAATACAAATTTTAAGCTATGCTATTATACAATTTCAATGAGCTTTCTTATTCAGATATTTCGATTAAGTATTTCTAATTAGGGCTGTTCTTTGAAATATTAGAATTGTAATAAATGAAATAACAAATTAAAAGCAACAGTTTGAATACAGTTTTATATAAATTATTCTCATGGATGGTTGCTTTGTATATTACGGAAGTTAAGTTTGAGATTAGTTAGATACCTAAGGTCTAAGGACAAAGGAGGATCGATTGAGGTGGTCCAGTTGCTTGACTTGTGCCTCTTTAATCACCCGACCTCAATCTATCAGAGTATTTTACTTAGGGCGCCTTCCTTTAGGAAAATTTTATTAAATCCCATGAGGATAATTTCTTATGAAATAAATGATTTCCATATTTTTGACGTTTTCGCTCTCAAAATAGCAAATGTATTAAAAGTATGTCAAGTTTGACAGTCTAAAATTTGTTTATATGCTCCATAGAGACGTTAAATGATTTTTATTTTATTGTTACTTACTTCTCCTTGATACAACTGTAGCCAACAATGATAAATGTTTACTGAACAGTTTGACACACACTTATCTCCGTTCGACAAAA
The DNA here is from genome assembly GCA_037114965.1 of Monochamus alternatus. Lineage (NCBI taxonomy): Eukaryota > Metazoa > Arthropoda > Insecta > Coleoptera > Cerambycidae > Monochamus > Monochamus alternatus. Next base: position 116,815,521 of record CM073426.1, read on the forward strand.
TAATCGCGGTCTCATTTAATTTTCTTTTTGTTGCATTATCTTCCTTCTCTAAAATTTTTGCCGACCACTATTGAATCAATTGAACGTTTTCCTAAGCGTGTTTATATAGTTTTTATGTTTCTCAACTCTAACATTCATAGGCCGAGACGTTTCTCCAACATAACGTTTATTGCATTCACAAGGTATGTTGTAGATGCAATTTTTTTTATTTTGTATATCAATTTTTGGACGCGTTTTACACAAAAACGATCAAAGTATCTGAATATCTGAAAAACTGTAGTAGTACTAGTACTAAACTATTAGTAACTGGTAGTACTAATATCAAATTTATTACCGATTCTTCTTAATCTTTCTGATAATATAGGAATGTATGGAATTTTTATTGTATGATTAGTTTCTTTTATTTGTGTTAAAGTGTTCGTTTTATCTGTAATATTTTTGAATGTTCTATCAACAAAATTTGGAGGGTATTCATTATTTATTAAAACATTTTTAATAAATTTTAGTTCGTTATTAAAAATTTCATTGTTTGATGAAATTAATTTTGCTCTGTCATATAAACATTTAACAACACCTTTCTAATATAAACTAATGTGATGGTTAGATCTAAAATTTAAATATCTATTGTTGTGAGTTTGTTTTCTACACAAACACTTATTTCTACAGAATTTCCATTTTTTTTAATTAGAACATCTAAAAATGGTCGCATATTATTATTTTCTATTTTCAGAGTGAATTCTATTGTTCATTTAAAAATTCATTTAATTTTGTAACAATAAAAGGCCAGATTGCAAAAATGTCATCTATATATCTCCACCAGATAGTGGGTTTTTTTATTTATATTTTGAATATAATTTTTGTCAAAAAAATTCATAAAAATATTACTTAAAATTGGTGATAATGATGAGCCCATTGCCATTCCGAAATTTTTGTTTGAAACACGTCCAAAATATGCTATACAAAATACAAAAAATTGTCTCGGCCTATGAATGTTATAGTTGACGAATATAAAAATTATATAAACAGAAGCGATTTTGAAAAATCAAAAATTTGCGAACACGCTTAGGAAAACGGTCATTTGATTCAATAGGGCAAATATTTTAGAGAAGGAAGATAATGCAACAAAAAGAAAATTAAAAGAGACCGCGATTATTTTGGTGAACGGAGATAAGTGTGTATCAAACTGTTCAGTAAACATTAATCATTGTTGGCTACAGTTGTATCAAGAAGAAGTAAGTAACAATAAAATAAAAATCATTTAATATCTCTATGGAGCATATAAACAAATTTTAGACTGTCAAACTTGACATACTTCTAATACATTTGCTATATTGAGAACGAAAACAGATAGTTTTTCAAAACGTCAAAAATACGGAAGTGCGCGATAGTGATGTGATTTTTGTTATTTTTACTTACCTGCTTTTGTCAGTGTGAGATTTATTGGTTAGGCAAACTTAGTTTCAAAAATAACCCTTGACTGATCCGTTTGGCGCAAGGGCTTATTTAATCTTTATTTTTTTCAGAAGTGTGGCAAAAACCCAATCAAACTAAAGAAAAACTAAAATTATACCACAAATAAATAGCTTCAGACAATAAAATAATCCTACATAAGAACAGTGCGGAGGTGTTAAAAATAAATTATTTATCGGCATATTCTATATCAAAGTTATTATTTCCAAATTGCCTCTATTTCGTCGAAGGGCGTGAAATTATTATATTACCTCCTGACTTATAAACGTCTCTTTAATTACAGAAGTGTAAACCCGGCTAAATGAAAGATTAGGTGCTTCCCCGGCGGGCGGAATGCAAATTCATCGCAAAACGAATCTCACGCGTTATGCAAAGTCGGTTAAGGCTGCTGCGTCTACGTGACGGCGACGCAAAACTAGGGGAAGAAAATTGGCTCGGAAATGAGTCGTCTTAACACGCAGGATGCCTCTCTTGTATACGATGTTCCCCAATTTTCTCTCGATAATATTTCTTAATGATATACATTTTCGCCGAATCGTTTGTCGATGCTACCACAGCTCCGCGAAATTGAAACCAAACACAGAAATGTAAATTGCGCCTTGTACCCCTCAATCTCTTAATAATTTCACAAACATTTTGATGAGACAACATACGGGGTGTCAGATTTAACAATTTCCAACACGAGTACTTAGTTGAAGGGAAACGTAATCTATAATTTCGTAGTATAGCATTTTATACCTCGAAATTATTTCTAATTTGTTACTACTTTTACCACGTTGGTACCTAATTCAGTAATATTTTTCACATTATTAAAACTATTTTTCTTCGTCTCTTAATTCAGAAATTCTTTGATTAGCGATTTTAATTTGTTTAGAGCAGTAATTTACATTTAAGTGTTTATTTTGAAGTATTTGAAAAAGTAAATATGTGCACGCTAAAATAAATGTCTTGAAATAGTTTTAAAAATGTAAATATCGTGAGAGAGATTCATTATTATCTATCGACGAGCCTATCGCTAATTCCATATATTTATATTAGGTATGTTAAATGTTTAAATCAAGTTCTGATGTAACCAGTTAAAAAGTTAATTCAAAAAAAAAAATGTTTTTTCAATACATTTTGGATAAGGTTATCCTGGAATCTTTCCTGGGCCATTACAAATTACTCAGGCGTTGGCACTAATTACATACGGCAACACGACTTTAACACTATCTAACTGCAATTTAATTCAAGAATGAGAGGTGCCGTGTTGTCTAGCCTAATACATGGATAAATTATGTAGAGTGAGGAGCAATTTAAAGAAGCGATTCACTTTGCACAATATTTTGATTAGAACAATGCCGTCTGTGAGAGGCTTGTTAGTTGTAAATTTCTTAGAGTGAAAGATTGAAAGCACTAGTCCTCCACTACGACCTTATGGTCTATTGTGGGTCACACCCATATTATACTTCACCCAAAATCACAACAATCAGCACTTAGTCTCTTCGTTAAGCCGAATTTATGCATATGATTCCTTAACCAGCAGTACCCAGTATATAGGCCAACAAAAGTCCTCAGGTCTAGCCTATTTAACTCCATCAAGTTTTAGCTGTCTTTGTCGATGAATCCTCTATGGATGCCTTCATATGATCTAATTTTGGCAAATCGCGCTAGTACTCACACTATTTTTCCTCTGTCCATATCGGAAACTTCTTTGGCAGTTGTTAAAGCTATGTCAAAATCCGGTTCTGGATCATTGGATATCTGCATGACCAGGTATCCACACAAGAGTTACTCTGTTGTTTGTTCCCAACCGCTCCAGAGTCTTCTGACAATTCCATATCTTTTTTGAACTGGTAGGATCCAAGCAGGATTTGCTATTTTGTCGTATCTTATATAGAAATAACACTACTAATGAGACAATTCCGAAATTCAAAGCTTTGCATATTTACTTATTTTTTATAACATTATTTGGTAGTATCTCATTAGAGAGGAGTCAATATTTTTATAATTAATATTACTTTAACGCCCTGCATCTCAAAAACAAAGCAGTTTTGAAGAAATTACCATATGAAAAGCCCATAGACTTAAAGCAAAGGGAAACCGAACCGTTCAATTATAAATTGTCATTATTTGTTTTGTAGCAAACATTCTGCATGTATATGACAAAGATAATAGAGAGAGAGAGAGAGAATGTGTTCACTGTAACTACACTAAAATGTCCAAGTGAAACCCAGAGTGAAGTTCTTTGATGGTCCAAAATGTAAACAATTGCGTTTCTCTTTACTAATAAATTTATAGAAAAACCCCAATAAAAATTCTATCACGTACTCCCGACGTTAATTCTGACTCACCCTGTATATGTGCGTTTCTGAGAGTTATGTTTCCAAAACATATAGTACTCCTACCAAGGAAATAATCTGGAGATGTCTGTAATTACTAACAATACTGGAATCCAAAGAAAATTAATTTGATTTTATACGCTCAGAAACTAAACAGCTCTAATTATCGAGTGTTTTAATTAAAGATAAATTTGAAAAATACAAAAAACACACTAGGTTATTGCAAGGAGCAAAGGGGCAATTCAGAAATATAAACGGCTGGAAGGAAATTGCCTCGCAGCAATTTTCGCTACGGAGACTTGTTAGAGAGAGCAATAAAAATAAACTGAATCAGTGCGAAATTTCCGATAAGCGATGAGATTACCAGACAAAGTTCGGCCATTAACGGTATATGTACATTTTGCCTCGAGAATTTAATATCCGGCTGATTATTTTAACGTTATTGATGGAATTTCTTTATGAAATTTATCCTACGCTTTCGCAGAGGGTGCAAACAACCAAGGTCTATATAATAATGGATATTGGGATCAAAAATTAAATTCGATACTTGCAAATGTCGTTTTGTAAACCTAATACCGTTCAAGTATGTTACATATCTTTATAATGGATGCGGAAGTCATAAACCATCGTCGAAGGATAGAACTAGCCCACTCCACTACTCAGTACTCACTTCGAGTTCTCACGCTCCGTTCCCCCACCTTGCCGACTTGGTTCTAATTCCCCACCAACTTACCACCGGCCGCCAGCGCCGGTAGTTGGTGATCTGTTGGTTGGTCAGTTCGATACAGTGCTGCCAACATGGGGATTTCTTCTACACATCTGGGGATTTTTATTAACTTTTGGAGGTTGGGAGAGAAAACTTTGGAATGATTTATATTTGCAGATTTTTAACCTATAAAATAGTAGTAAATTAAGGTTGTCCTGCTCCATTCTATTAGTCGGTTGGCTTTAATTACATAGTAAACATTTTCTTCTGTTATTTGTGTGTAGTTTACATCATCTGTGAGACGATGGTTGGGAAAAGTATGAGATACGGCACAATACAATAGGTGTCAAATTTACTATGTAACCGTACCAGATACGAAACAAATGTAAGATAAGGTTATTGTTAGAAATTAAAACACACATTTAAAAATGTCATAAACTTTAATATTATACAGGGTGCTACAACTTCTTTTCCTAAATTAAAGATACGACCAGCCCATATCTCCGCCACTTTAACACCCTGTATCTTCCTTATAAAGGCCCAAAATTATAACTATTATATAATAAACTGCCATTATTTTTCAAATTTCTACTTATGCTCGAAGTTTGTTCGTTAAAAACCGAATTACCTTGTTATATAATATTACAGTAATAAAATAGAGAAAAAATAGCACACTGACAAGTAAAATAAATTCAATTAACACACGCTCTGCACATGTACAAAAATAATAATCTAAGATCTGAATACAGGAACATTGTTCGGTAGAAAATTTTGACGCACACTTGTTTTAAAATTTTCCTTAGTCGGTTTACGCAATCTAGTGTCACTATTAAGCATAAATAAATTATGTAGTTCAGGAGCGAAAATATGCTACAAAATTAACAATAAAATGGGATGCTTTGGTTCCTAAAGAAATAGTTAGGTACCTATTAACCACAAATTTTAGTTTAGTTAGTTAGTTGCAAGAAAACCCCCAAAAAATAAATAAACTAAAAATCAAGAATAAATTCTGATTTTATTATATAACACTTTACTTGCTTTTGGTTCAGAAATTATGTCGCTTTTTGTAACAATATTCGCGTATTGGGATTTAGGGGTAAACTAATAGATTATTTACCTGCGCATTTTACAGTTATACTGGGACATTTTGGTACAATCCAATACTTAAAGTTTTATTTTAGTGTCTGTAATAACACTTTCAATATTTTAATTTTCCATAATTGAAATAAAAACCACAATCCTAACGACGGGGGCAACCCTTCCACGCTTCATATTCTAAATGCAAGTAAACGATAGCGAGCGCAACTCGGCAAGTTATAGAAGGAAATGACGTCACACAGCGGTTTATGCGGGTCCATGTTTTCACAAACTATTTCAAAGGCTTAAGAAGCGTCAGAATATTATATTTTTTTCAGATTGCACTAAAATTGCAAAAATCCTAAATGACTCCATTGCTTTCTCAATCTACTTATTATTAGTTTGAACATAAATGGGCAAAATCCAGCTGTCTATTCTTAAAGCAAGTATTTCTCCCAGTTTCTAACATATCGCGTTTTACTAAAGAACTCGACGTTTTTAGAAACTTTCCATCTCCCGTTAGAAAAACTCGAAAACCTATTGGAAAAGTTGGTAGGTATTCCACAAGTTCCGGTATTAAATCCTTGAAAGTAAAGTTGAGGTGACTTGAATATCGGATGACAATCATTGCCACTTCGCCGAAAAAAGCTCACCTTCTGTTTTAATTTCACTCTCGTCCGTTCCACAAAGAAAACTTATCGCTGTCTTTCGCAATTCCAGACTTCTTTTTGGGGAGATTAATTGGGGATCTTCGGAGCGAGACGGACGGAACACGAATTATAATAATTGGGGGAGAATTAAGTAGTTTTTACGTAATTTCGGCAAGCTAAAAAGGCGGATAATCCTTATTTGTAAGCGCCCTGCTTCTGTTAATTACGAAATGAATATTTTATTTAAGAAAGATCTTTCCTAAAAAAAATGAGATAACTTTCTGATCTCTCTGGGCTTGTTAAATTTGAAAGAGAAGCCGGTCACAAATAAATAAAGTACTTTTTTGATTTAACATATTCTACAATGATTTTCTAAGTTGGATACATAGTATTGATTTATATATTGCTGTTTCTTTACATTCAGTTCTTCTGTGGTGCATTTAAGCACTATTTCGGTCCGATGGTCTGTTTGTTTTGACGGCCTACTGAATCTAATATACCGCCCCTCTCCCACACAACTGACTTCTGAACTAACCGTTGCAATTAGAGTGAGGAGTAGAGGCAATACTATTATGTACTATTATTTATAATTGAATTTAAAATTGCTTAGTCAAACTTCAAAATAATTCATTGTTTATTTTAAAAAGAAGCAACTAGAACTTTTTTACTAATAAACTTAATCTTGTAACAACACCAGATTATACAAAAATATTCAAAATTAGAAACCTAAGTATCATTTCAAGTAGTAGTAGTATCAAGTACTTAATAATTGTGGAAAATAAAACGGCGTACGTCTATGAGAGCCCTTGCCCGCGAGACGGGTGTAACACGGTAGGGAGTGCCGCCGCGAGGAGCAGTGATTTGAGTACATAGAAAAAGATGGATATAGAACGAGTTTAGACGTTTACGCATCCACTTTTTGGGTCATAGCCTGCAGGCAGCCATTTTTAGTCATATTTCTGTTGTTTGTTTACAAATAAAACTGCGTTCTGTGGTTTTGTTTATTTACGTTTTGCATATCTTCGTTTATAAATAGATAGTTATTTTTCCTTCCTCCGAAAGGGTGAATATATTATTATATTTTAATATGTAGTACATAATAAATTGCATTTTATAGATATGTAAAAGATGAACAAATTTGTAAATAATAGTTATATTTCTTTAGACATATTGTCTTTTACAGTCTCAAATTGTAAAAGCGTTTCCATCTAACGGATTCAGGAACTACTGTAACATTCCATAGGTAAATCTTTGAATCGTACATATTTTATTACAATACAATTACAATAAAGAATTATTAATTACTTTCTAGCAGTGGCGGCTTATTAGAGGAGGCAGGGGAGGCTAAGTCTCCTCTACGGTGTTAGTAGCATTGCTAAAAAAAATTGTACCTACCTATATCATATTTTTATATTTATTTTGTTATAAATCTATTTTCACATGCAACTAATTATTAATTGAGATCTCGAGTGAGCAAATAAATACGTGATTTTTGAATGTGCTTGAAATTTCGCGCTCTCCGAATATGTAGCCCATGCCAACGGAGCTGGTGGTAGCTAAGTGCGGTAAGCCTCCAGCGCATTCATCTATGTATCTGACACTGCGCGACCTTGAATTATAGGGATAGCGTCATTACATCCGTAAATAAATCTCAGCACAGGCAACTAGTTGCCATCGTCTATCTCTTTTTAAGATGTAAGTTTTTTAATATAGCCATCCTTCTTCTAACATCACGCGATCGCCCGTCGTGAAGCCTCGGCACTCTCGGCAGTAATCGGAAATAGAGCAATTCAAACAAAACAAAAACATTGGCCATTTGTCATCTATGATCTGTAATTGCGCCGGGTTTCTATGCTTAACGGATGTTTGATGTGTAATTTAAATGTGTTTCTTAAGAATTTGTGTTTGACAAGCAATTTTTACATTTTACTGGTACGTATTTAATCCTCTAGTTGCATGGACATTGTAGATTGTTTGCTATTAAAAGAATTTCATACTCTCAGTTACGATGAAAATCTAATAATTAAATAAAAATTTAGACCAACACCTTCTTTACCGTCTTTAGTTGTATTAGATGAGAAACAAAATAGGGGATTTTACAATAATTATTATAAAACAACGACTGGTTAACCGCATCAACTATTAGGAATAAATTATACTTCTGGCAATTTATCAGTTTGGGGTAGGGTGGGTTTTAATAATTTGTAAAATATAACGCGGGGTCGCGAAAGACATGAAAAATCTCAGAAACATATGTCATCACGTATTAAATTTGAAATGTTGGGTAAACGTAATATTGTAAATGATTTAGGTTCTGCTCAAAAAATAAAAATACAAAATTATAATGAGAAGGTCCGTGAAAATAGAGATATTTTACATAGATTAATCGATGTAGTAATATTTTTAGTCTTAAGAAATTTATTTTCGCGGTCATGATGAAATAACAGATTCTTCTAAATCTACTGGCGAACAACCCACAAAAAAATGTAACGCGCCCATGGCACTACTTCAAGGGTGGTGAGAAAATGTGCTAATGTGATAAAAAGATAGTTTGAGGTTTTTCACTTCAAGCCTCCTTTACTGAAAACGTCACAAACCGCCACTGCTTTCTAGCATCTTATTAGTGACTTAGTAGTAGTGACATATAGTGGAATCACAATCATATTTTAACGTTTTAAAGGAGGAACTCATGTCTAGACGTGATGCATAGATCTAATGAAATCGATAAGTTAGAACATTAAGCACCTATGATTTAATTAACTTGATAAAATGCGGGTTAAATCGGCATTCAATAAATTCAGCCATGCACGTCAAAGAAAAAATAGCGTATGACTTCATCAGGAAGAAATATATATCAGATAAATTTGAACACAAGACATCAGGGATAAATGTGAATAGGTATTATGAACCAAAAAGTAATGTAACATAATCATTTTTTTATTAAAATTGCACTATACATACATATATATATATATATATATATATATATATATATATATATATATATATATATATATATATATATTTTATTGAGGCTGTTAAATATTCAAGTATTAATTAATTCGACCCTTAGTACACAAAACAAAGGAAATTAATTAAGAGCAACTTGAAAAAATTACATTCAATATAAAGATATACAATGCTAAAAATATTTGTCCTGTAGTGATGATTATTTACGTACCTATCAGGCAAATAAACTAGTATCAACAGTGTTTGATTACAAATTTAAATTTACAGGCTTCAACATACCTAAAAATGTCGGAAAGCATATGATCACCACTTCGCGCATCTTTAGGCACGTTCTATATCTATCTTTTTCTATGTTTGAGTACGATCAGGGTTGTTGGTTGTAGTATTGTGAAGACATATTACAACACGAGACAGACGAGGCATTAGATGAATTTGATAAAAAATCGAGTGTAGTAATATGAATTTACAACAACAATATTGTACAAAATTTTATCTATTTTCATTGAAAGTACGACAAAAATAATTATTTGCCAAAACTGTCAAATGACGCGACAAGAAGCTGGTGTATTTTCTATGAACAGAAAGAAGTACCTACTACTATATATATAAGTTTACGGTTCAAGTTTTCTTATGTTACATTTCACACGGTTGCTGTCAAAACTTTGTCAAACAAACCCATAAATATTAAAAAAGCTTTTCAAAATGAGTTATTCTGATCGAAGTTTACCATCTGATATTGAAACAGCAGCAAGCGGAACGGTCTCAAGTTTAGTTCCGACAAAAACCAAGGCGCGGTATGAGTTGGAGTGCCAAAAGTTTGAAGAAATCGTGTAGGCTTATTTTTCCGGAAAGCATAATTCCCAGAAAGTATCTACACTATGGACTTACTACTCAATGTTGCGAACTATGATTTCAGTTATGACAAATCAAGATGTAAGCAAATTTTCTCAACTATTCACATTTTTGAAAACAGGTTCAGAGGTTTACAAGGCAAAAAAGTCCAGAAGGAAGACGTATATAAGTTTCAAAGTATTGCAGATAATGAAATATATTTGCTCATGAAGGTTGCTATGATATTCATTTTTGGGGTCTGTCATTGCGAATAACTAACTAAACTAATATTGGATCATATTCAATACAATGACCTCTATATAAAAATTGTGATTCCTTGCACGAAAACAAAAATTATCTGAGAGAGTCTGGAAATTTTCTACGGCAGAAGGCTGTGTTGATAATTTTTTAGAGAATAAACAACATATACCAAAGAAGATCATGGGATCAAACACTGACTTAACGATTAAAAATTCGAACTTTAACAGAACAAGGTTTTATTTAACAGAAAAATGTTAACTAAAACTTTTTTATACATTTTCAATACTAGTGCTGTAATAGAAACTATTACTACTATATATTATTAATGATAACCAAACTATTTATAGAACTGTAAAGTTCATATTACTAAATGAAAGTAGATAAAGGATATTTCGCAACAAAACTGGCACATTTTTTTTCATGATAGATTCCATGAAAAATTGAATTGTTGCCATAAAAGCTACAAACGTAGCTGCCAATATAGCTGGCAGAGCTTTTAAAAATAAAATTGATTCGAGCTTTTTGTCATGAACGTTTAGTGAAAGATGAAAACAACTCTACAAAGAATCAAATAAGGTGACATGTTTACCGTCTATGACATGACAGAAGTGTTTTTTTGTTTACGAGAAATACGTGGGACAAATAAAAGTTTCGGATATACTTTGTATTAAGGAAATTGTTTAGAAGTTTTTCATAAAATTGCTTGCTCCTAATCTATCTATACATCTGGTAGCGTATACATTTTATGAAAGTAGTAATATACAGTGTTATCTATGACAGCACAAAAATTTTAACCACGTGCTCAGACAGGTCTAAAAAACAATAAAAAAATTATTTCGGAATTCTAGGTCAATAATTAAAAAATGGGGCAAAACACTCTTTTCCTATGGATATGTCAAATACCGTGTGCTCGCTTTTTGCAGCGTTGTCAACCGGAGAAACGACCAAAATAAACATTTTTATTATTAATAATGCCTAAGTAGTTGATACATAACAGTTAATCCGGTTAGCTGCAGTATTTTGTATTCGTTCTTCGTTCTTTCGTTGCACACTGCCAAAACTAATTATCCACTAACATATCCGACATAAAATACTTTATCTACTCCTATTAATTTATATATCAATTATTCAACTGCTTTTGAGCAATTAATAGTATCAATAAACAAATAGCGTGAGTTTTTATAGTGAGTTATTATAACGCTGGGCTTCTACAATGATAATTCGGTATGTAAATAGTGTACGCAATAAATTCTTGGAAATTTTTAAGCCGATAAATACGTTCCATTGGTGTAAACTGGAAAGAATTTTTAACAATTGGAAAGGAATAAATAATTAAAAGATTTTAAAATTATTAAATTGCCAACGCCTCTGAGAAGGCGGAACTGTCAATTATTATCATTGAGGGGACTAATGTCATTTGATATTTTAACAAAATAATTTTGACGTTTTCAAATCAATTTTCTTTCTCGATACTTGTATCTTAGTATTTATTGTTATAGTCGTAGATAAAGTATAGTATTCAACTTGCGGTAATGTTCATAACTCACTTGATGAATTACAGTACTCGTCTGCAGCTCGTGCGGCAAACTTCATCTGCGTGAGTTATGACCTGCATTAACGCTCGTTAAATAATATACTATTATTTAATTACTATAAAATGTTTAAACTTAGTCATTAACTTCTAAAATAACATAACCGAGAAAACTGCATTGCTAGTTGCATACTCTCCAAACCTCAAAGAACATGCGAACTATATATATATATATATATATATATATATATATATATATATATATATATATATATATATATATATATATATATATATTCTAAGGGTCTAAAAAACGTTTTTACAAAACACTAAACATCTTGGAATGATATAGTTTAAAATATTACTACTTATGCAAACATCGTCGATTACTGTTAATATTGTTGCTATTATTAGTATAACAGAATTTAATTCCTCTACAACACAAGAAGTAAAAATGTATCGCCGTGAGATGCACCATGCATGAGTGGTTTACAGATGGCGTCTGCACTCTGCAAATGTCAAAAAATATTGCCTACGTTTACGGTACTCTGATTAGTTTGAAATAATTTTTCCGTACTTGGTTTTCGCAAATTTTATTTTTCGCGTATTTTTTGTGTATTTACGAACATGTCGTATTCAAATGCCTAGATGACGTATAAGGTGCTGATTTATAGGACTGTGTCAAGTGCATATTATCGTGTGGCAGCGAAATACCAAAGACGTTTTCCGAGTACACAAAATATTGAATGCTGAATACTTTTTGAGTGTGTACATTTGCGTGTATTTTTTGTTATCCTTTGTGGTTTTTCCCGACGTAAGTAATCGACCTGGTCATGACCGCTAGACCAAGTAGGTACCTCGCTTTAAACAAAAAGAACGGTCGAGGGAAGGAGAGACCCCAAGCAAGTACAAAAATCTTTGCAATGATAGGTATTAATTTAAACAAGTAAGAAAACAGAAAATGATACATTCTTAAAATCTCTAGTATCAATTCTAGAAATAAATACGGTAAGTGCTGCCTCCCTGTGCTACCATATCGTGTTTCTCATTAAATATTAATCTACTTTTTGTAAATAAGTTTCTTTCTTTCAAAGCGGCGTAAACTAACACACGTATCAACGCAGTGACCTTGGGCACCTTTAACTTTGGCAGAATATACCTAACCTCGCGACTGACAGAAGATCAGTGACGGCAATAAATAAAGGATTTAATACAGTTTTGAACAAATTTTTTTTTCGCTTTATAAATAAGTTTGGAAATGTTTTGGTAGATGATTCCGTTAATTCTTAGTTTTCCTTATCCCTTCTTAAACTATTTGTACTAAGTCATAATTAACCCTGTATAAGGTAATGCATTGTTAATAAGGACTATGGCGCGGGGATATGAAGAAATAGTGGAATATTAAATTTCCCAGACGCTTATTTTGCCTAAACATTGTACAGAATTCTAACGAGGAATCTTAATGGAATAATTTAACGCTACTCCTTCTCCAAAGATGTAGGGTATTGTGAGTACACAAAGCATTCGCGTTTTTAGAATTTCATACACAGAGTCTGCTGGAAAAGCCGCTTTGTATGGAATGTGGAGAAATAGTGAGTGAGCGAGGCTTTTCATAAGTTCCTGAGATTTTTGCGCTTTTATAATTAGCTAACCTGGTAAATTCCCTCTGTAAAATGTTTTACTTTTGCGTATTCGAATAGCAACTTCACCGGAGGTTTATATTTTTTAAGGATTTTATTGATTTATTTTTGGTTGAATCTCGGTAGGCATAACAATTTATGTAGCATTTTTTAACAATATCGAGATCAAAAATACGTAAAATAAAAATGATCTTAATGCATTGTCACGACTTGTTTCAGTAAATTAATAAATAAAAATGTATAGAAATCACCCCGTGGTGTTACGAAATTCGGAAACAGGGATGGTGGGATGGGGTTTAACTAGATAAGATATTAAATATGTGTGTACGATTTTTCAATTAGACCAGTGGTTTTCAAAACATACTAGTTTAAAATATCTTAAAATGATAATATTTATATATTTACATATACTTTTTTCAATTTTTAGTTATTTGATAGACAATTTTATGACAAATGAGTTATACAATAATTGTTTACAATCCGCCGCTAAACATGCTTCAACACGTTGTACGGCGTTAAGCAGCTACTGATCGAACAAAGTTGTATCATCTGTGATATTATTAGTTGTATTATTTGAAACTGGCCGCTTTGCAATGTATTCATAGTGGCCACTGGTGTTCTGTAGTCAAACGTTTCTAGGAAGTCTCAAGAGAAAAATCGTATGGCGTTAGGTCTGGAGAATGAGGTGGCCAAGCTAAATCTTGGAATTCCTGGATGTTCTACCCCTAAATGTGCGCCAAATTATGATTTTCATACACGATGTCGCAGATCTCCTAAATAATATTTTATGTGGACGTTGGCTTGGCAGATGCAGTCCATTTGCTTGGCCACTTCATTCTCCAAACCTAACGGTATACGGTTTTTGCATTTGGGGCTTAAAGCGTTGGCCTACAGATCAAAAACTGTAAATTTGATTAAAATAAGTTGTAGAACCGTATATTTCAAATAATACAACAAATAACACAAGATAATACACAACTCCGTTTGAGCAAAAGCACAACGCGTTAAAGTATATTCAGCATCACACGGTGAAAATTTTATCCAACTGTTTAAATGGTTTGTTGTAATTGTTTAAGAAATGATTGATGAACTGAAAATTTTAAATAATATTTTTATCATCTTGGAATAATTGAAACTGCTGTATGTGGAAAAATACTGGAGCAATTTAAAAGTCATACAGACACATTTGCATCATCTTATATTGCTTAACATGAAACCACATTCTATGTTCGTAAATTTCGTAGCACACTGTGTATAAAGTGTCTGCAAAATGTTGGAAAATACTAGAGAATATGTGGATTGAGCCAAATAGTCCAAATATTGATACCTGGTTCAAAAGGTACGAGGTGTCAAAGTTACAGTTTTATTGACATTTTTATTTCTGGAGAATATTTTTAGGTTTCGACTAAAATTCGATAGATAGGATTTAATACCTCTCGAGATATTTGCTTTTAGAAGTTTCAATATATTTGCATTGAATTTGCTCAACAGTTTGCTATGGTTTCTCCTGTTTATTATAAGATTTCTGTATACATACAAGTGTTACTAAGAATCTTAAGTTGAAATTTTATTTTAAACTGATAAGCATTATGAAGTATACGCTTGTTGAACATTGTGATACATTTAATGCAACATATTTTCGAAGGTTAAAATCCTCAAATTTATCATAAACGTGTGGATTAGCTGTACCATTCACTTTCTACCTGATCCTATTAGACTACCATCGTCTCGATGGCAATAGTTATTTAGATTCTCTATAAAAAAACTCTTCCGGAATTGAGTCGCAATGTAAGACAACACTTAAATACTCAAAACAGGCAGATGGATAGGTAGGGGACACGATGCCACCACGATCACCTGACTTAAATCACTGTGAATTTTTATTTGGAGGACCTGTATTCTGTTAAGATTGATGGTAAGATACAACCTCAGAACAGCAGTATTGAAAATGTTGTTCACAATTTACAAAATAAAGGAATACTGAAAAAAGTGAATAGTATTTTTTATGTATTACAGAAAACGGTGAATCCTTAAGTTTGTTAACTGAATAAGTAACTGTTTCCTATGTCATAGAGTGACATATATATGAAAATATTAGTGTACCAAATTTCAATAAAATCTTTCAAGAGGGGGTTTAAAGTTATTTAAATATATACAGGGCGACTCCTACAAATACAATTTTGTAAAAATACAATAAAAAAAAGTACTTTTAAAATGATTTAAAAATACACTTCCTCATGGCACTGGAAACTGGTCCACTGTAAAACCTTATAAGGCGTATAATATGTAAATGACTATGGAAATAAATAAATTACATTTTACACCTATTTAACATTTCTAATGTTACAACAAAATTTTGGAGCCCGTCTTACCCAGCTTCTACAAACTAACACAAATGTTTCTGCTTCTTGTCCATTTTGAACTTGTAAGTTATTGGCAGCAGCTGTGATACGTTTGCGTAAATCATCAATACTGTCCACTTTGATGCAATATTATATATTTTTTAAATATCTCTACAAAAATAAGTCCAAATGATTTAAAGTCACGAGATCGAGGCGGCCATGGAACCAGTCCTCCTCGTCCAATCCCATGGTATTAATGGGACGCTGTACATGGTATGGATATAATTGAGCCTCGTGTATGATACGCCACACTGCTGTAATACGCCGTGGAAGTCCTGGACCTCCATCTCTTCCACGATTCTGTTTCAAATTTCCCTCGCGTTGCACTACACTTGCACACTCACTGCACACTGCAGTAAAAGTAGCTACATTTGGCGCATGTTTACCGAGAAATCGTTCTGCTAAACTTTAGTGCCTACAAAAAGTAATCTGATTTCAATATTCGTAATCGCCTGTGTAAAAACTACAGTAGTCCAGCGATGTAAAGGTATCTATAAACAATAATAACAATTTAATTGAGCACTCTCTATAATCCACAGTGTTGTAAAAGTGTATATAAATGAAAAGAAATCCAACGACATAATCTAAGATTTTGAAAACTTTGCGAAGTAGCTAAGCAAATAGCAAGATGTTATAGGCAGATATAATGCGACCCTTGGCTTCCAAAGTCCATCCGCGCAATTTGTCTGCTGTAATCGTTTTCTGAAGGAGATCCTACTACCCCCGGCTTTATTTTACTTCCATCAACGCACCGCTGTGCAAAGTTTCAATTCCGAAAGATAAATCTGGAAGAGAGCGAGTAAACTTTCCCGCCCGGCTTAGATACCAGGGGGTGGTGGGATGTAGTATCCTGCAACCCGACTTTGCGCCTCCCCGAGACCCGAAACAAATGATGGCACGTCTTCCAGCGGAGAGCCCTTTTATGAGAAGGCGCTGTTAGTAGTTTTCCCAAATAAAGCCGCAATTTTTTAGTGTTTACGTTATTTCACGGGACGTTGTACGAGGCGGTCGTCTCGAATGGGCTAAAGAATTGAGCCTAATGCACGTTTTACTCTCAGGGCGTGAAGTCGTTTCGAAAAATAAGCAAAATGGCGCGGGGAAATATAAACTTTAGCGAGTGACTTATGAAAAGTCGAGATAAGGAGTTTACATAATTTATGATAGGGGGGTTTTAATTTTTAATGGATGCTCCGAAGAGTTTATAAATTGTTGGTTACTGGCCGTTCGACGCGCGTGCAGTATCAAAAAATTCACTCTTAATGACTAGAGTCATCTCCTTTTACATTCTACATGTAGTATTACGTTCTGCATTTGAATTCTACAAGGTTATTCGTTATATTTAGGCCACCCCGTATAATCGTTATTATTAGAGATACGAAATAAAATTTCGAATAAAAGTTGTAGGGCTGTGACTAAACCCCTTTAATAAGTTAAGGGAAACACAGCGACGTGCAGAAGTTAAGGGGTACAAGAAACAATAGGTAATATATTTTTTAATGAAACGCCCTGTGTACTGATAATTTTTGAATTATTCTTTTTTCTGATTTGAAAATGACATATGGCATTCCTATCTTTAACCGTTTTCTTGCTATAGAACAATTCTTTATTTCAATTTCAATTGATTTGATTAAATAAATGTCACATAATAATAATATCTTTACCCCTCATTCTATTCACGAAGATTATCCCAAAGGCCAGGACACTTGTGCGGGCGAGGAGCGGAATATTATTATTAAGCAGGCCGCATTTACGCCCAGGAATGACTTACGTCGGTAGGCTCTAGCCACCATTCAATGCAGGAATGAGGGAAACTTGAAAAACCTCATTAATTAGGGGGATGCTCAAACGCCTACCAGCATCAATCTCTCAAATAATGCAAGAGAGGGTGACAATCCTCTTTACATGTATACCTGATAGCAGGGTCTACCGGCCGCAGGATTCGAACCTGCGGTGGGTGGTAAACACTACTCAAGTACTGGCGTCTTAAATCACTCGGCCACTACCGATTATAATAACAGAGTACTTACGATTTTGATAGTATACTTTAATAATTGATATTTCTGAGCATATATTAAATGTTCAATAACTCGAAAACGGTTAAAGATAGGAATATCATACGTCATATTTTTTAAATAAAAAAAAAATAAAATGTTCAACAATACAGAAGGCGTTCCATTAATATATTATTGCTTTTTATACCCCCTCAACGTCTGCACAGCACTGTGCCTCCACTAACTTATTAAAGGGATTCAGTTAGAGCCCTACAACTTTAATTCGAAACTTTATTTTGTATCTCTAATAATAACGATAATAAAGGGTGGTCTAAAAATAATTAATAACCGTGAACATACATGAACATAATTAGATATACTCGTTATGTGGTTAGCTAATGATCTACTATATGCTTTCGAACTTGTGAACTTGAGCAGTTAGTAAATTATTTGCAAAAAAATGGACTGTAGAAGAAACGACATTTATATCGATCTTAGGTCAATAGAGAAATTATTGGATAATATGTTGCTAGAACCATCTATGCAGTTTATGGGCAAAACGGCATTGGGAAAAGCATAGCACAGAAATGGTTTTCTTGTTTTAAAGGGAGTAATTTTTAATTAATTAATCAATACAGCTTGTTCAAGAAGACTAATTGACTTTAATGAGCAATCTGTTGAACATTTTAAAATCATAATACGTCAGTTTGATGGATTATGACCAGTCAATCATACTACATTTGCATTACATGAAAAAAATTGGATGTGTTGGGGGCGTCTCTACGTATACAGGGCATGAACCATTGAACCCAACTGATTATATTTTGCAAATAACACTGTACAGGGTGCTCTACAAGCTCAATGACAAACTGTGGCAGGTGGTAGTTGTCAAACATTTTTTCTTATATGAACATAGGTCAGATTCGTTTTTATTTAGAAGTTACAAGGATTTAAAAAATATAATTTCATATTTTAAAGTAGCCTGATAAATAAAAATGATTCCTATAGCAATAATTATTATTAGCGTTTAAAGTATAAACATTGGAGAACTAAAGATTCCGATGGATGAGATTTGGATCATTTCTTGGCTGGTTAGCAAGTAACTGCTTCAATCTAGTAGACAAAGTGCTTCGTGTGTCTCCATAAATAAAAGTCCAAAGGATTTAGATATGGAAAATGCGATGACCATACTATTGAAACCTTAATGACCTGTCCATTTATTTAGAAAATGATCGTTTAACTAAGCAGCTACTTGTGTCATGTGGTGGTGCACCATCTACGTCATCAATGAAATCGTACAGGTTATCTTCCAGAAAAGTTCTATACAGATCTGCATTTAAACGATAATTTAAAACATGTACAGACAGTACATTATTTTTGAAAATGCTATCCCAAACGTTGACACTGAAACGTTGCTGAAATCATCCTGATCTAATTGCATACGAATTGTAACGCTCATATATGTTCATTATGATTATTATTATTATTTATGCCGTACCTATAAAAACATCAAATGACAAACGAAATGAATCTTATCATTTTGTGTATGTTGTTTTGAAGTAACTTTCAACCACAAAATTCTAACATCTGAGGAGCATCTCCAGCAAGTAACGCTTGTACATTTTGGCGATGAAACGAATGTAACATTTCTCTGTTCCATATACATCGGTGATAAATGAAGATTACTTGATATATATGCAGAACACTAATTGAAGAGCATTTATTATATCTTCTTCATTTCGTACATTCACTTCAGTAGAACAAATGACCTTTTTCGGACCGAGGTTACCTTCTTCTCGAAATCTACGAAATGATGCACTAAAGATTGTGTGCGCAGGTTGATGTATATTTGGGTATCTTCGTCGGTATTCTTGGGCTACTTATCTGGCGGTCCCATATACATACCCATATACAAAGACAATACCTGCATACTCTTCAGTTATAAATAAATGCATTTTCTATTTAACACTTTAGCGCTAAATGTCAAATTAATAGTATATTATCGTTTTGGACGTTAAAAAATTATATCTAATAAGCAGACAAACCTCTGGTTCCACTGTGAAGTAGCCTGTTGGGCAGTAAAAGACGGAGCTGCTCTCTGTATGTTAGCACGTTTTCCCCAACATAATTTACATCACTGTCCACACCAACTTGTCACATGAAGCTGAGCTGTACATACGTAACCATGGCTGGGTCTATTGATTTTTCCTCAAGTGTCAGTTGCGAAGAGTCATTATTTTCTTCAGACAGAAGAGAATAATGCAGCAGATATTTATCGCAGAATGAGTCAAGTCTACGGAGAAAATTTCATAAGAGACGGTGTATGAGAATGGTGCAGGAAATTTAAAGATAGTCGAACTGTCATTCATGATGAAGGTGGGCAATAATGCAAATCTGTCGCTAACCACGTTAACGTCAGTTGGATCATTTCCTGCACCATTCTCGTCAAACACCGTCACTCATGAAGTTTTCTTCGACTCATTCTACAATGAATTTTTGCAGCAGCATTCTCTTCCGCTTGAAGAAAACGAATGATGCTTTGCAACTCGCACTTGAGAGTTGACGGAAGAATCAATAGACCTAACCACGTTTACTAACCTACACTCAGCTCCATGTGAAGTTGTTATAAGTTAAATCTCATTCACACGGGTTCAGTAAATAGGCGAGTTGCTGGAACAAGTAACTAGCTTCTGAATACTAGAATCGTGTGAACATAGTTTACAGTGGTTAGTAGAGTACTAGCGCCAGTAAATGAAGTCAGTCAAGTAAGTAGAGAGCAGTCACTGGAATTATCGAATGGAACGTGTCAAAGTCAGACTACTATTATTCTGCTGCTATCTTGTGAACGTCTGTTTTCCAGTTGAGGGGTTAGTAGCAAATTATTTCATTTGAGACAACGGGATACATTTGTGTATTTGAACAGTTTTTAGTACTCAGTTTTAGATCTTTAAAATGTAAAAGTACGATGAAACGACAACTGCATATTTCATGGAACTGTGCAGAGGATATGAATGTCTATGGAACATGAATAACTTAAGTTAAGAAACAGACAAGCACGGCAGGCAGCGTTATTAAAAATTATAGACGAAATGGTAGTAGACTTCCAAGTGGCATTCGATTCGATCCATTTTTACAGATCATATTTTATTTTGAAACTGATTTACTAATATAAAACACTACTACATGTGTGAACAGTCACTGGCTTGTAACATTTTCAGTAAGCGACTTGCTCCACTAACTCTGTTTATTTACTAACCCCATGTAAACAAGTCTTATGGTGGTAGAGATGCGCTATAGTGCAGTACACAGCTCTGCCTTCTACTGCTCGACAGGCCATTTCATGGTGAAATCGGAAGTTGAAAACAAAAGATAGCCCTCTTACGTAATTTATTCAATCTCAGTCGAAACTGTTTCATTATGTGCTAGCAAATTCGCAGATTAACATTAATTAAAATATCATTATATCAAAGTTGTAGTAAACTTCCAATTTAATGAATTTAGATCGAAACCTTTGATAACGTTGAAGTGTTGAACCAGATTAGTACATAACTTTATAGGTCTTTTGTATTTAATGAAAAATGCTTAAGATATAATTAATTATCTGCGTTGGATTACAATAGGTAGTGAAACTAAAGAGTTTCTTTGTGTTGTCGGTATTAATTTACTTGAAGAAAATTGATCGGATAGTGTGTTTACTCTCATTCCATCCTATCGATCGTGGGAGGGTAATGAAATTATTAAGGTTTCAGGTCGCCTTTCTGGGCTTATTTGGCAAGATGGAATTGTGATTTAATTTATTTTTAGCTGAATCGAGATGAGGCTCTCTGATAGGAAACTTAGGAATCAGGGTTGGATTTTCTGTCGCAGTATTTTATCGCTAAACTGGCACTCTGATAATTATATCACCCTAAGTTACTATAGTGTCAAATTTATTCATATACGTATGAAATTACTAGATATGTTTATGAAGCAAACAAAATTTTGTGGATGACTATCATTATGTTATTTACTTTTATCCATAACTCTTTTCTTTTGCGTCTTATGATGTAAGTACCATATAAGAATATACAGAATGTTCTGAAAAGCACTAGCATAAATTCAGGGCCTGACAGATTTTCAAAAAATAGTACAATTTGTTCCTATGGACTAAGGGAGTATTTTTTCCGCTTCAAGATACAGGACGTTGAAAATAATTTTTTAGAATCTATTTTCTGTCCTATCTTCCAGAAAATTCTACCAACTGAACTGAAATTTTGTTATCTGGGGTTTCCAGGAATGCTAAAAGCAATGGAGTTATTAATTTTTGGCTTTGGTTCATAGGAACACATTGTAAAATTTTTTGAACATCTATCAGGCTCTGAATTTATGCTAGTGTTTTTCAGAACACCCTGTATATGGAATACTTATAGAAAAAATATATTGTACCTATAGATTTCGTTATACAAGTCAAAACAAAAAAATGTATTATACACGTGTTTCTTAAGTAATGAAATCATTATTCACTGGTTTCAAAGAATCTTGAATGAACTAACAAACCAAAAATTCTCCGATGTCAGCAACCTGAATCTCCTGTGTGAAAGTCAAGCGATACCCGCTGTACCAGTTACGGTAATATTAACATTTTTCCGAATAATGATAGAAGTTTAATAATTAAAGTTGTATTTGCGATTTAAAATTTATCAAGTAAACGACAATGCCAAATTTGCGATATAAAGGTGTAAATAGTGGAAATACATGTTACTTCACTTACCAATGTCAGAAGAGCCTCCCCAGGTGCCTTGCTGCGCCTGACGGGCCAGTTTGCTGATGGCATCCACGTACATCCTAGAGGCAGCTGCAGCACCTGGAAAAATCAAACAAAGTTGTACATTTATAGACATATACATTATATGCATATATTATAGAATCGTTTTCGGAAGGCAAAGTAGGCAATAAAACGTTGGTGAAATCCGACATATATCTCTGAGTCCTTTCCACTTTTTTGTAATATACCTGAGTCATGCTCAGGTACGCCCCTTAATAAGGTACGACTAACGTTACGGATAAATTACCTGCACTAGACAAGGATGGCCAATAAGATGTACTTCTTGTCAAGAAAAGATGGTTGAATACCGAACTTGGAAATAGTTGGAATGTGTTGATCATTCTGTTATGTTGTGTTGATCTTCTGTTATGATGTGTTTGTGATACAGTAAACTTGCGTTAAATGCTTTGGAGCTTTTACTATCATTGATTATGGGAAAATTTTCCAGCCGACCTTGGCAATTTGCATCTAGAGATAATTAAGTACCGACATACCTTCACTACTCTAATCTTTCCACCGCACATGCATTCCTAAAGACGTCTTTCCTAGCATAGTTTGGGCTGGCTCGCCAGCTACCACCCAGGTATACCTGCAGGTATAAGTTGAAATTAAATAAACGTATACATTTCGTCTCACAAACGTTTTATTGCCCACTTCTCCTTCCGAAAACGATTGTATTATATAATATGGTATATAACAGTGGCTCGCGAGCCACCCCTCTTCAAGAATTTTATTGTCGCTTGAATAATAATTAAAAAATATTTGTTATTTATTAAAATTGCTGAACATTATCAAGACAATGAAGCCTTGGTTCGTTCGGCATTTTCCGATTACAATTAATAATAACTATAATGCAGGCACTATATATTGGGAAAAATAACGATTAATAAACAGAAAAAGTAAAGATCGAAAACATTTTTTTACAACCTGCACATTTTTACCGTTGCCATTTCGTGTTCATTCCACTTCTTCTTTCATCTTTTCACGCTATATATTTCCAGCTGAGCATATTTACAGTGACTTATGTCTCCAGTGCGCTACCTTTGCTACAATGTCGACGAAATATTTGAAATAAGGAAAGCCCTCAAGGAGTTTTATGTTGAGCCCGTATTTGATATATTGGGGAACGATATTGCAGAGATATATCATGATTTGTACGGCTGCCAAGTTTAGTTGGGAGAATAACAAACTATCGCTCACTATGCTTATTTGTCTGCATGTATAGATCTGGATAGATAGGTACGTAATCAAATAAAATATATTATCAGGTTCAAGGGCATTAATAAAGTTGCTTAGTAACTTGCTTAGGGAATTTGTAATTAAATTATAAGGTAATTATATACCAGAGAGTTATTCGGTTAGAACATTTTTTGAGATTTACATCCATTTATTTAGTAAGGCAAGGTCTTTTCCTAATTGTTCAATTTATCTAATTTAGCCTTGACTCAGTATACGACGAATCATGTTGATGACAAGACAATAACTTACTCCGTATGTTTAATTCTTATCTGTATCAACGAAAGCTGTATGTCTCTTATAGTGGTTCAAATCAAACACCTTTATTACGGCATGAAGGGTGCCCCAAGGATCTAATTTGGGACTACTCCTTTTTTACTTTTTGCAAATGATTAATGATCTTTAAAATGTTCGCTGATGACTTGAAATTGTTCTTGAACATATCAACTGCAGCTGACTAATTCTGCAAGACCTTGTAGATCATATCTATAGTTGGTATACTGTACAGTATACGGTTGTACTAAAAAATCAAAGATCTTGGTGTAGTGCATGACAACAGATTATATTTTTCTGTTCATATTAGTTCAAGTATTGAATCTGCAGGATTTTAGGCTTTATAAGGAGTACAAAATCTTTCACCGATATAAGGGCATTGAAAAATCTATATACTATTCATTAGTACGTTCAAAACTCGAATATTGCAATGTCATTTGGCATCACTGCTATCAAATCTACAATGACCACTTGGAAAGTACAGCGACGCTTTCTCAAATTTCTGTATTTTTGTATTGACAATTTTTATCCTGATAGAGGATGTGATCACCAATTACTATTCCAAGAATTTGATATGCAGTCGTTGAATATTAGAAGGGTAGTAACAACTTATTTAAGCAAAATCATGGCGTAGTTGATTCTCAGGCTTCACTTAATTTATTCAATATACATGTTCCGAGACCTGGCTCTCATGAAAATTGACTGTAACTATAATATCCCTAGGATATTGATAATGTATGAGATGATAATTTTTTACTGTATATAGCTAACGATCAAATTTCTGTAGTTCAGGTTATCCATCCATCCAATCATGAAATGATTCCAGCGATAATACTCCATGGAGTATTTCAGCAAAGATGGCATGATTTATTAAAATGTCAAGTTAAAAATCAACAAATGTCAGAAATGAGAATTAATTTATTTTGTGTGTAAAAAATTATCTTATCGAATACGTCCCAATCCTTGAAAAATACTCAACACTTTGTCATTGAAAATCCTTCAAGCGTCATGCTTAAGATAATTCTCAGCAATTGTTGTTCTTGAAAACAATTTTTTGCCATCAGCAGTTGACCTGTTTGAATGGTCCACTGATAAATAGTATTTTTTTCAGTGGGTCAATCATAATTTTATAGTATTAGTCATAATCTTTCTTCCTTATATTGACCGCTCAATATTTTAGTATCTCGTTCACAGCAAAACTCCATATTCTCTACGTGTATTTGTCGTATTTTGTGGAATTTTTTCTTCTTGATTGAAAACAACCCTGAATGCTGTTATCAGATAAATCTTTAAATGATTGGGTGATTTGTGTCATGACAAAAAATAACGAAATTGAAACGGCTGTTAGAACTGCCAAAAAAATTTCACTTATAATATCAAAAGAGCATAAAAAATTTCTCATGAATAATTTACGCTCGAGTGGTATTCGGTAAGAAAATTTCATATCCCAAGTATAAATCAAACCTAACATTTTAAATTAATTTGACTCGATCAAGGTGTTGTTGACATTTATTGATTTGTCATTTTTATTTAAACAGTTCGGTCACAGTAGATGTCAATTACTATTTCGAAGCGTATGTACGTTAAGTTTTATAAGTGTATACTGAAATTATGCGATTTGATAAAGAAAATCAACAAGTTATTAGACAATAAATTTAAAAGCAAGTCTATGGAAACAATTTGTTGAATTTTGCAAGTATATCCACTATATTTCGTTAAATAAAAAAATTACCAACTTTAGCTACATCAAATGCTAAAACTCAGATGGGTAGAAGTCCAATCTATCGTTCTTTGGCAATTTTAGATCACTAAAGGTAGTAGAAATATATTTTTTTACAAATAACACGAAGCAATTTCGAAAAAATTCATATGTAGGTATATCCACCGTATTTCGTATATAGATAAGATGTCAATGTGTAGATCATCATGTTTACCTGCGCAAGTTATTGAAAATTAAAAAAATGTTTTTTAGAACAAAATAAATGGCGAAAAGTTTTAAGCACACTCTCATAGTTAAAACGTGAAAAACTGGTACCTTTGAGAAAATACATTTATGTAGTATATGTAGAATTAGCGTGTGTTTGAATTTGGTCAAGAGAGTTTATGCTTGAAGATATCTAAAAAAAAAATAGAATAATCGCTTAAAGCCATAAACAATATGAATTATACTTAGGAAAATTTCTAACCCATCAGTTAAAGTTGAAAATAAGTGATATTAAGTATGTCTGTTTTTACAGATAGCTACTTTGATTACTCTTCCTTCTAACGTAGATTTAAAAAGTTCTGCTTCAACGACTAATATTTACTCATATAAGCTTTCCACGGTATTATTCGTTTACTGTAATAACATCCCCGGCTCCGCATTTAAACAGATTCCAAGTCTGTTCAGATAAACTTTACAGAAATATTAATGGAGCGTGGAGCAGATTTTTAATAAGCGCCGCGACATTTCACGTCCCTGCTAGTCTCGGGTGCTTTCTGGGAGTGCCTGATATTGCTGTCTGAGAAGCGACGCCTGGTACCAAAAAGAAGTAAGTAGTAAATAAGAAAATAGGAAAATCCTATAGCACTTGACAAATGCATGCATTTTATTACGGGTAAAGAGACGTTATTAAAGTATATTTACAGTGTTACGGTCTAATCTGATGCAGCAATTTTAAGGTAATTGCATTCTAAGAAATAGCATGGCAGAATATCTGCATATTAGTATACATATAGAAATTTTTGTGTACAAAAGTCCTAAATTGTGTACTAATCTTAAGTGTTGAAATAGTGTTTTCTACAAATACAAATAATTTTAGACATTTAAGAACTGAATAATATATAGTGTGATTCAGAACTTATATAAAAAAATTTGGGAATAGATGCGTCATGAAAAATTGAGTCAATATGATAAAAAAAAAATCTCTAAAATTCTTATCATTTCTGAGGAAAAAAAATGAAGTTCTAGTAGTTTCAATCTTTACATCGCTGGACTACAGCCTCTAGCCAGGCGATTTCAAATATTCGATTACATATCTGTAGTGCAAACGCAGGGGTGACGTGGGAAATTTGCAAAGAATCGTGAAGAGATGGAGGTTCAGAGCATCCACGGCGTATTGCAGCAGAGCGGCGTGTAGCTCAATTATATCCGTACCATGTAAGGGAGACCAGGTACGAAAGTAACATATTTTTGTAAAGCCGGATAAATAAGAAATTAACAATATTATATAAATTTACTTATATAAGTCGTTTCTTTGGCATTTTATATATAGAAGAAAAATAATATTGAAGTAATTAAAGTTTATATTGATGTACAATTAATAAAAGAGTAGAAGATATACGTTGTTACAACCTACCCAATGGTATGGGTCAAAAGTAACAGAACATGGGGACGTTTGTAACATATGAATAATAGGTAAGAACTTGGTATGGAAAGTTAGTATTTACAAGGTATTTGTTTATTGATTATACCTATATAAAAGTAAGTTGTAGTGCATATAATACATTTTTTTATTTGAAAAAAATAAATCAATGAAAAAATAGAATACATAATGAAACAAAAATATAAAATAATATTTTTTTTTTCGGTAATAACAGAGAATCCTATCCCTATCTGGCTTTACACGTTTGCCTGTCGCCAGACTCGTCCATTTTCCATATTTGGGATGGACCAAGTTTTTCCCAATCCATAACAATCTTTCCCACGATCTGTTGTTCATTGTCTTTTGTTAGACATCCTAAATAAAGATCATGAATTTATATATTCACACACAGTATAACAAATACTGAAGTAATTATCTGGATATCTACAGAATTATCATTTTAAATATGACAAATACGATCATAGGTATTAAATATGAGGGGCGGTTGTAACATGTTACAATCGTCTCCGTATGGCATTGTTACAATCGTCTCATTACGCATTTTTCACGCGATTGACAGGATACTTGCTTAACATTTTTTTTAACGATTGTTTTTAATTAAAATACCATGCTTAAGTTTTAGCCAATATTGGTATTAACTGAACAAGCCAAGAAAATAATTCAAAATAACGTTCAGTTCTAGGATTATGATAGATTAAGATAAATAATGAAATCTTACTTTTCATATCATTTTGCACCGTGCAGGTCTTAACTCGAACTAAAACACACTACGGATATTGTTGTTCAAATAAGTTAATGTAGATTTCACTGCCGGCTCTATGATGATATAATATCATAAACAAACCTCTTTAGAAAGACAATAGGCTTACTGTTACAACCAACCTGTGTTACTTTCGTACGCGGTATCACCTATACAACACAAAAGTTTCTGCTTTTTGTCCGTTTTGAACTTGTAAGATATTGGTAGCAGCTACGATACGTTTGCGTAAATCTATAGTGTCTATTTCGGTGTAATATACTCCATTTTTAAATATTCCCACAAAAATAAGCAAAAATGATTTAAAGTTGAGAGATCGTGGCCATGGAATCGGTCCTCCTCGTCCCTTGGACACGCTATACCTGATACGGATATAATTGAGCCTTGTGTATGATACGCCACACTGCTGCAATATCCAGTGGACGCCATGGACCTCCATCTCTTCCACGATTCGGTTGCAAATTTCCACTGTTACGCCTGCATTTCCATTACACTTCCACTGTCTGCATATATACCGTTGTAAAAGTAGCTGCATTTGGCACATGTTTACCCGGAAATCGTTCTGCTAAAGCATTTTCACTTCACCATTTTTGAAATTTGAAAAACGGATGTAAACACTCGCATAACAAAATCGTTAATGATAAGTAATCGTATATTTGAAATCGCCTGGCTAGAGACTATAGTAGCCCAGCGATGTAAAGGTTGAAAATAATAGAACTTCAATAATTTTTTTCTCGGAAACTATAAGGATTTTACAAAATTTTGTTTACATAAGATCTGAATCACCCTGTATATTCTGTGAAAGACAGAACTATTACACGCTTTAGGTATTATTTCAGTTAATATTATAAATATCCATAATATTTGTAAAATTACAGGAGATAACTATAAAATTTATCATACTTAATATGGTAAATAAGTATTATGTAAATATTTCTTTGGAATTTTACAGACATTTTTTAGAGTGTTTCGTATTTATTTTTGGGCTCATCAGTAAATGTAATAAAAGGCATAAGTAGCGTTTACTATTACTATATTATCAATCAAGAAAGTAAAGAGCAAGCAGTACACAAATTCTCTAGAGAATTACCTACATATCCCTCTGTGTTTGTTATCCTGTTCCTCTTATCGTCGTCTCGCAGCACCTTGCTTTTTAAAGTATAACTAACATAAAGTAATTTATAACAACGCGAAAAGCTGCTGTGTTTGGAGGAAAGGTGAGAAGGTAGCTGGATAATTTGTATAATAAGGATATACGTCTACGTTTCCCTGTATTCAAGAAGGGGCATTTTTCCAACTGCAACATTTTGTTGAACAAAGCAGTGCTGCAAGCTGTAAATTTTACTCTGTGCTAATATTGTTACAAGTTTGGTAGGAACTTTCTTGTGCTAATTTGACATTTCCCATGGGCTGGTTTCGTGAAACTGTAAACATATTCCTTTCTGTAAGATTAGGTTTAACTACATTTTTTAATTTACCTACGGAAGGACTATTCCCTTGCATGGGACACACGTTATCTACAAAGAAAACTTTTCCCTCGACGAGAATATTTGCTACACAAGTGAAACAAAATATGTGGAACGTATGGAAATGTAACAGCTGTGTTCTCCTGAATGCAACCCGGAATAAGGTAAGGCGTACTAGGTCTTTCCTTTGTAGAACTTTTAAGAGCTTTGTGGCAAAAACAACGTGATAAATTATTAATATTCGCTTTGTCGGAAATTCAATGTGTTACCGAATATAAAACGGAACAGGCACACAATTTATTGCTTGTATTATATCACCCACGGATTCCAAATGGAAAAAGGAAGTCCTTATACAATACAGTCCTTGTTTTCTTTGAATACTGCCAATATATAACCATATTTTATAAGCAAACGATTTCCTACCAATACCTTTTTCAATTAATATATAAATTGTAAGCCTAAACTTTTATATTAAATTTTATTATTTGTCAGATATTATTAAATAGTAATAGTCGAGGCAATGAACTAAAAAAGTTCTAAAACTAGTTGTGGTGGACGGATCGGAATGCGGTTTTCTGCATTCTCTTCCAAAAATTATTTGTAAAAAATGTGGCGACATGGAATTTCTGACAAATCGGAAATTGCATTGTTGCAGCCAAAAATGCATTCAAAAATGCATTATTTGAGAGGCCTCTTGGAAGATGTCAAAACCCCCCAACGATTTTCGGTTCGTCTTTTTCGATCGTGTATGGAAACCCCTCGGAGAAGATGTTCCGGATGAGGTTCCGGTGCACCAGGGGCTCGGAGGGTCGTTATCGGCGTGAAATTCAGATTCAGCACTCCAAAAAATCCCCCATAACGATTTTCGGTTCGCCTTTTTTGCTTGTGTCAGGAAAAGCCACGGAGATGACGTTTAGGGTCAGGTTCTGGTGCACTAGGTGTTCAGGGGTCGTTTCAGACGTGAAATTCGGATTCAACGCCCCACAAAACTCCCCTATTATGATTTTCGGGTGGTTTTTGGCACTCTTCTCAGGAAAATTCTGGGAGATGACGTCCGCGTCCAGGTTCCGGAGCACCAGGTGCCCGTGGGGTGTTCGCCGATGCCAGATTTGCATTCAGCGACCCAAAAAAACCCCGGGCGCCGAGTTTCTCTTATTTCCCGCGTGATTTGTGGGAGTGTCCCACGGAGACTACTTTCATCGGCGGTCCTGAGCTCCAGGTGTTTGGGGGGTAAATTTGAACATCATATTCGTGATCAGCGACCTCAAAAACCCCCGAGTACCCGATCTGGGCCAGTTCTGACACTTATTTACCAAGTTTTGACATCTTCCAAATAATGCATTTTTGACTGCAGCAATGCAATTTCCGGTTTGTCAGAAATTCCATGTCGCCACATTTTTTACAAATAATTTTTGGAAGAGAATGCAGAAAACCGCATTCCAATCCGTCCATCACTACACTAGTTTAGAACTTTTGGACTTTTTACTAGTTTATTGCCTCGACTATAACATAAAAGTCGTTTTTAACTTTGTTATTGGATATATTAAAAATTAAAATTTTTCCATTAATTTAAAATCCACCTACCTATAGCAAATATGAATATTTATCAACAAGTAATGAAATCATATTTTAATTCTCTTTCAGAAATATTGAAAAATATAGATTTCATACATATATGTCCCATACAAACATAATATATATGTGAGCTGACAATTTGAATACATGGTATTAAAAACTACGTCGCATTTAGTTAAAAATTTACTCTAGATATGTCAATAATATTGCACAATTGACGTATACTTTTGTTTAAACCTTTTTTCATTTACACCTCGCTACAACTGTAAATCTATTTTGATGGAAATTTCAATTTGTATTCGTCAATAAAACTGAATGAATCGAATCTTTTCCTGTTTTGCATAAAGTGGAACACAACTGAATTGTTAAAGCATTGTGAATAATTTGATTTTCAGAATTGTGTGTCCTGCAAATTAAAATAAATTTTCTAACTGTTTAATACAAACTGTACACTATTTAACTAACGGAAACATTCTATTAAATTGAGTGGATGATAAAAATCATTGTAACAAATATTTTACTTCTGTTTAAAGCAATGATTAGTTTTCATGTTACATACAAATTTCACCCATAAATATAAGGAAGAAAGATGTGAATGCGCGCATTTTCTTATTTATATGGCCCTAACAAGAAAGTCTCCAGCACTAAACATCAATTTCAAAGAGAGAAACATGACTCTGGTAAAGGTGGCCACAATTTACAGTATCTTTATTGCATTTTTAACTCCAATATATAGGGACAGCTGTTCTGTGAGCTTTTCTTATCTAGCACGATTTATACGCTTTTATTGTTAGACGTACGAGTAGATTTCCCACAACATCGATTTAGATAAAAAAACTTTACGCTATTTGCAATAATTGTTGACTATAATATAATACAACTATTTTGAATCATCTAGAAAATTCATTTTCTTTAGTTATGGTAAAGTCAAATAATTTAATTTGTCGGGGTGATTTCAATATAGACTTCTTAGACCCTGACAAAAAATCAACAAGTAACTTTTGTGAATTACTGGAAAGCCTGGGACTAATACAAATTGTAACACAACCTACCCGTATAATGAAAATGTTATTAATAACTGTACTGTGATATACTCAAGTGATATAGCGGACCACAGCTCAGTTTCCTTTAATATAAAAACTGTTAAACCAAAATCTAAGCAGATATTTAGAACGTATAGACCAATAAAACAAGTAGATGTTAAGCAATTTGATACTGATCTAAAGTCAATACCTTGGAAAAACATATATGACATTACAGATGTGAATAATAAGTTAAAATTCTTAGTGGACAACCTAATTACACTTTTAGATATACATGCAACTTTAAAAACCTCGAGATTTACTAAAAACCCTGCACCCCCACTTTAAGTATATGATGGAGTTGAGAGATAAAGCCTTAACATAATATAAACAAACAAAAAATGAACAAGACCATAATCGTTACAAGATCCTGCGTAGTATGACTAACTCAGCAATAAAATCAGAGAAAAAATCTTATTTTAATCACCAATATAACGCTGATAATAACAAAATTTGGAGAGATATTAAATTTCTAAATAAGTATAACAAAAAGTAACAAAAATGAACTACCGGACAATTTATCTGATACAAATAAATAAATTACTACTTCATTGATAGTATCACTACTCCAAATATGAACTTTGATGATATTATTAACTTCTACACTGTCAAAACGCTCTTTCAGTTTTAAGTCGGTATCAGAACTTGATGTTTTAAACAACATAAACTCTATAAAAACCAAAGCCATGGGATGTGATGAAATATCAGTCTTCATTTTAAAATTGTGTATGCCATTCTTATTACCATTTATAACTCATATAATCAATTTTTCTTTATTAAATTCGGTGTTTCCAGAACAGTGGAAGAAAGCTCACGTTTTTGCACGCCCAAATAGACCCGGCAACAGAATTTTCTGATCTTAGGCCTATTAGTATCTTGCCATGTCTATCGAAGGTTATTGAGAAGATTATGGAGACACAACTTCGTGAAAACTTTAATATTCATAATATTTTACCTGCAACTCAATCGGGTTTCCGACCTGGTTATAGTTGTAATACTGCGCTACTTGATATAACTGATAACATTATAAAATCAACTGACCAAGGTAAACTAACAGCTCTAATTCTCCTGGACTTCTCAAAAGCTTTCGACACGCTTAATCACTCTATACTTATTTCCATTCTAAAATACATTGGGTTAAGTCACGGTGCAATTGTTTTAATAAAATGTTTTCTAACGGATAGGTCACAAGCTGTTGTTATTGGCACAAATATTTCGCAATACAGAATTATTGGGGTGTAGCACAGGGCAGTATTCTGGGGCCACTTTTATTCACACTGTATACTTTTCAACTCTCTAATTTTCTCCATCACTGCTTATCCCATGCTTATGCTGATGATTTTCAAATTTATAATCATTTTCAGCCAGATGAAGTAGCTACTGCATGCATGAATGTGACCGCAGACCTTGCTAATATTGATGCATGTGCAACACAGCACGGATCATTATTAAATCCTCGAAAGACAAATACTATTATTTTAGGCAAAAAGAAACAGCTATCATTAATACAACAAACTGTAAAAATAACATTAAGAAATGACTTATTAAACTTTAATGAAAATGTAAAAAATCTTGGAATTATTTTTGATCAACCCCTAAGATTTAAACATCACATTTCAAAACTAATATCATCGGCATATTTCAAACTAAGACTATTAAATCCACATAGACATATATTGAACAAAAATGTTAAGGCATTATGCGAATCGATTGTTTTATCAGGTTTTAACTATTGTGACTCCCTTTATGGGCCTATGGCCCTTAAACAATGATTAAAAGAATTCAAAAAGTTCAAAACTGCTGTTTACGTTTAATTTTTGGTATTAGGAAGTACGAAAAAATATCATATAAACTTACTGAGCTAGGATGGCTGAACATGGCAAATAGACGTAGACTACATGCAAGTCTATACCACAAAATCATTATAAATAAAGCACCCAATTACCTGTATAATAAAATCTCTTTTAGGACTGACGTTCTATTAAAATTTAAAACTGCTTATACAAAGCAACATTATTATTAGATGTCTCTCTCAATATCAGAAAACGTGAAATGGTTACAACAGTAAACCAGATAATTATTGTCCGTAAAACCAAAGTTTATAGAATAAATATATAAGTTGTTTCACCCTCGAGCACACCCCGCCCTACCAATTCCGCTCTCCTCACCCGTCTCGGGGACCGTTTGGTACCCAGGATCCTACACGGTGGCCGACGCTAGAACTGTAACGTGTTGAGTGCGACCGATATAGTGTGAGACAAAAAACTTTGAATATCTGCTAGTGTTTATTATAGCCGTGTACTTATTATTTAGGTTCTAAATTCGATATGGCGGATACAAATAATGCCACCTTAAGAGTACCTTTTTGTATTTAAAAAACAAAATTTTCATATTTTTCATTCAGAAATTAGAAAAATTTAGTCATAAAAAGATGTAAGTAACATTACCTTCGATCAAGCTATTTTGAAATATTATCTATTGCAGATTGTTAAGGTCGCTGCAGGCCTCGCTGTAAAAAACACTATTTAAAGAATAAGGCGCTCTTAAGCACAAAATATTCAGTAACTGACCAAAATTTCATAATTTAATATCATGTCGCTTTTAAGTTATTTAATAAGCATTTTCGAAATCACCCCTTCCACTTGTCACATTTTTTGACTTGTTCTACAAGCGCTGAAATTGTCAATATTCATTTTAGAAAGTCCCCTTGTATAACTAAGAAGTCGCGGAATATTACATTACATTACATATACATTTTTCTGTTAAAATGGCAGTGTAAAGAAAGACATCTGCTAGGTAAATTTCCAACTAATTAAATTAAATGCCACTCTAGAAAACTCCAAGACACCGTCCGTTATCTTAAATATCTTAAAGCGGACATCTTCATCCCTACCAGTTTTTACTGTTTTGATAAGTTAAATTTCGCATGAAGCCCTTATTTTCCATGCAAATTCGCAGGCCTAGAGCCTTATCTGCCAGTGCTGGGCGGCACATCGCCATAGCTGGTTGAGGAAAGTTCCCAAAGTTAGATTCAATGGGCTCTCTCGTTATTAAAACTGCTGTTGCTTATAAGGTAAGTAATTAGGGAACTGTTTCGGAACAGAGTTAGAGATGTCTTGGGAATGCAAATATCGCAAATGCTGGGATATTTATATTTTATGCCACCCTTTTGCCTTGTTTATATTCTAACTTCTTCTCCTCAAAATACAGGGTGAACCTTAAATAAGTATAAATATTTTAACTGCAGGTGTAGTTCGTCACATAGATAAGTCATTTTAAAAATTTCAAATATTTACAAATATATTATTTTTTTTTAAATACCCACATTTTGAGGACCGCTGAGCAGATAGACCACTGACGTAACCTAGTAAAATAAACCATATGAAGGCGAGGTTGCCATATCGTCTGTAAGATAAATAATTATCATAAACGATTAAAATATGAATTTCCACAAATTCGATGCTATCAACGTGTTTAGGAAGCTACTTTGTTTAATGATTCCAAAAATTATCCATAAACGTGCATAAAGGCTCACCTACTTACTGAAAAATCAACTATTTAAAGAGTTATCCACATTTCAGAAGTTAATACCATTGTACACTGTTAGAAAGATTATCACAAATTATACCCCTAAATTATTTTATGAAGAACAACAAATAAAAATTATGATTTTCAAACAACACCTTAGTTCATTTTCACCACATAACCTCAAACAACGTGTCAGTGCTAACCATTTTGTAACATGGAATAACAAAATAACTAGCTTGATGTATACGTTCAATATCAAGAGCAAATATTTAAGAGCAGTGTCAATCGCATGTAAAAAAGAAACTAGTGCCGCAGGCACAGGTAACAGGTAGATGTCACGAGCAGTAGGTGAAATGTCCCGTACCAGCCCCACTCTAGGATTGATAGTCGAGGTCGACAAAGAGGTTATGTTAATATCGATTACCGGTACACAAGCATTGCCCAGAGCAAAGGAATAAGCTGTGGCAAGTTACAAGTGGAAACAAAATACGTAATATTTGTGGAAGGGATTTGATAATTTCAATACACGTAAATTGAAAGTTAATATGAAATACTTTTGCATCTTTTGAAACCGCACTAAACTAATGGTTTCTTTAAGTAATACACTGCTTAACTGTTTTAAGAGTTGCGGCACTAATCTATAAAACGTATTTAAATCGTCTTATTATTTTCAGGGGCAGTTTTTCTGCATTATGTATTTAATTAATATTTTTCGTGAAATACAGTGTGATTAAATAAAATATGGGCGCATTATTCAAAGAGTGAAAAGGTTGACATGTTAAAAGCATATTTGTCAAGTATCTAGTGATAATCAGTGATAGTGTAATGATAACATATTGTGATAAATCAGTTGGCGTGTATCAAAAATGGATAATGAACAAGTTCTGGATAACTATGATTGTGAGTAGAGAATCTGGTTTATATTTTCAATTTATTGGTGAGGTATAGGAATGGCAAAGGGGAGGAGATGGCTATTAATATTTTCATAAATAAACATATTTCAATCATTCTTTGACATGTCTAAAAAATCTAGTTAACTTTGTTGGAGCCTATTCGAAGACATTAGTGTAACACTGGCAACGCTGTGGCATTCACATCCACCATGACTCTCGGATCAGCGGTCCTCAACAAGTTTTCTATCGAAAGATAACGAAATTTATTTAAAATTTGACTTTTTTATTTCTCATTTTTTTTTTTGTAAAAAGAACTTAATTATGTGTTCTACACAGTGAACTGCACTGCTGGTTAAAGTATTTGTACTTATTTAAGGTTCACCCTGTATGTGAGTAAAATATCAAACGGCATT
Source organism: Monochamus alternatus (assembly GCA_037114965.1). Lineage (NCBI taxonomy): Eukaryota > Metazoa > Arthropoda > Insecta > Coleoptera > Cerambycidae > Monochamus > Monochamus alternatus. The sequence goes on from CM073426.1 coordinate 116,852,763, forward strand.
AAAATGTGTATATACTCGCGTCAAGAATTCAGACGTCTTACGTCACGGCTGACGTTACACATTTGTTTTTAATGTCAACGTAATTTTCGATATTTGGTTGGGTTAAAAACAATTATTTTTGCAATTTAGTCCAATATATAATGCAAACTTTTAGTGTAGTAAATAGTTTTATTACTATCAGTTGCAGTTTCTTAAATATTTTGATGAAAATATAATGAATTATTCATTTGTTCGTATGACGTAAGTCGTCTGAATTCTTGTCGCGAGTATATATCTGATTAGAAAATGTTAGCAAAGTCTGAACACTTGTAACTATTATTCTGTGTTGTGAAAAGAGCTTTAAGAAAATCATTCACAGTAAATACATATCTTTAGGTGTACCTATTTGTAATAATTATGTATACAATATAACAATCCTAAGACAGCGTGTGAGCGACGTTGTCCCATATTCAAGACCTGTTTGCTGTCATAATTTTATTACCGTTGGTCAGAAAAAAAAAAGTTAAGTCAAATATGTTTTGTTCAGTATAACTTATCATATGGCCAAAATTAAGGCACTCATATTCCGGACACCCTGTATATTTAAAAAAATAATACATTTGCTTGTCACATAATAAATTTTTTGCTTATTTGGAACCAATTCTTCTGTTAAAATAATGGCAGTTAAACTGCTTACGTTCAGTAAATTAGTAACATTTTTGTAAATAAAAGACATACTATAGATAGGATCTATTATATCTTCTACGTTATCCATTCATTTCAGTAGGACGAATGGAATGGAGTAGGGAACAAGTACTTATATGCATCATTGACAAATATATAAAATAAATTTCAGAATTATTAAATATCCTTGTTCGATTTTAATATATTTTTAAGATGGCAACAGAAGGTTCCCTCTTAAAACCTCTCAAAGATGAAAGACATTTTAAAGACATATGATAATAACCCTGTTTGCACAGCATTTGGAATCCGTTTCCAATCATCCGACGCACACGCAGTTTATTTGTAAAGCCTCCATAAGATCCATTGTTTTAGTTGAAATGCGCATACTTCGGACGATTGGAAACTAATTTATGTATTAGTGGTTTTTAGGTTTTCATGGCGGGTGCCATCATTTGATACATAGTGATTATCCCGGTTGTTATGCCGTGACCAAGGTAAGTGATCGCTGTCACAAACAGAGTTAAAATACACATCCATAGCATTAGCTGAGATTCTTTTACCTGTCCTAGTTGTTCTCGGGCTAGGCTCTGGGGGGGGCAGACCCACTATCGGTGTCTTTGGGCCCGCCCATATATTAATTTCGGTTTCTATTGTTGGTATTACGAGTGCTTCGGTCGGAACCGTTCCTTGGACAATGGTGGTCCTCCGAGGCGTTCCGTAGCCGCCCCTATAACTGGTCCCATCCCATGCTTGCAAACGTTTCGCCGCTCTTCACACAGCGTTGTCCGAGAACAACCACCAAATTAATTTTTTCGAAAAGTCAATACTGACGAAGGAATGTTGCTTCATACTATTGTTTTTAATTTGTTTGTTAGCTATAACTTTTTTAATATGTACTGCAATGATTTTTTTTTAATTTGGCGTACTTAGTGGTGCTCGTTTAAAATGAAACTTTAAACTATAATCAGAAGCAAGTTTTGGCGGTTTGGAACTAAATTGGCTATCTTCATTGTTTAATTTGCTAAGTTTTTTTTTAATTAACATTAATTACTGTTACAAAATACTCACTATGAAAATAAGTTTTAGGGGACATTAAAATTTGTCTATAATTTTGGAAAGTGATTTCCATGTTCACAAAGAGAATTTTTATGATAAAAAGATTTCTTACGAAATGTGTGAAATAAAAAATCGAGTTCCCTTACCTAAATCTCAAAAGTCGACAATGTTATTAAAAGTACTTCATCGTGGTGTGAGAATGTTTCAATTGTTGGAAGACGTATTGGTATTTTTTACGTATAACTTTAAATCGAATTCGGTTAATAAACCAGACCCTCCAATTAAAAAATAGATGATCTAATATCCGCAGACAAAACAGCACATTCGATCACTGCCTGTCAAATCGCTCGCCCCGAAAATATACGGCCATAACGCAGCGGACAAATTGACAGAGAGGCCACTTAATCCTTAAAAGGGAAAACAACCAATCATGATCGAGTCATTTCTTTCACCTGAGCCCGACAGCGATTTTTTACTAAATTGCTTCCTTATAGAAAACGGCCGATATATCGATCTTCCAGTGTTTCCTCCCGTACAAGGTTTTCTATGTCGCGGTAAAGTGCAGCTTTGTTCGTTTTTCGCTTCATAAATTTTCAATATAGAATGTCTATAAGAAATTATGAAACGTTCAAAGACAAGAACAATGGTAGCGTAAGTTGAACCAGTGAACATAATCAAACTTTAGTCAAATTAAGATCTGTATCTGAATACATATCAGGGTTAGGATAAATCAATGAAAATCAGAACCGTACTTAGGTTTCAGTAAGCATAAATACAAAATTAAATATACAATAGTGTTATATTAGTTGTTTTAAACCGCATATCTAGTCCTTGTTTTACTACAGCTGAATATGTGTGAAGTGGTTCCCTTCTCTTTGTCCCATTTTAGAGAATGGTACTCTAGTATTAGTTTATCATTTTTGTAAGTTTAGTCTTTAAGTAGGTCTCAACCAGCATATGTATACAGTAGTCGCAGACAGTTATCAATACAAAACATGTTGACAGCAGATAAGTAACCAAAAACATTTTATATATAAATCCAATCTACGTAACTCAGTGTTCACCTCTTGTTTACAACTAAATAAAATCAATTAGTGAAACAGTGTTTTCTATTATGGATATGGCTAGGAATAACTTGATTAAAAAGAGAAAACTACACAGGAGCGTCAGCCCCAACAAATAGCCTGTTCACACACATTGTTAAATAATTTTTTATGGAGTAACTCTGCGTGTTTCGTCCCGAATGCGATTTTAAAGTTCTTCTAAATTACGTGGTTTATTAATGTACACTTTTGACTTCAAGTATCCCCATAAAAAATAGTCAAGAGGTGTAAGATCTGGCGATCTTGCGGCAGTTGTACAGAGCGCGCATAGTGCGGAGGTGCACCGTCTTGCTGAAACCATATGGTATCGTCAAGAATGTCAGGGTCATTATCGTTAGGAAAAATTACTGCAAGGGCTGGAACAAGGTCATTTTCTAGAAACTCTAAATATCTTTGTCCTGTAAGGGTTCCTTCAAAGAAGAAAGGCCCTACTATTCTGTCGTCAACTATTCCAGCCCACACATTTAATTTCTGAGGGTGTTGGGTATGTGCCTCTGCCATCCAATGAGGATTTTCCCGACTCCAATATCTGCAAGTTTGACGGTTTACTGTACCATTCAGACAAAATGTGGCCTCATCTGAAAAAAGTATTTGACGGTGTAAATTTCTATTTCCTTGACATAAATCCATTAGAATTTCGCAAAAGTGTAAGCGGCGATCAGGATCATCTTCAATGAGTTCCTGCACAAGTTGAATTTTGTAGGGATGATATTTTTCCTTCCTCAAATACGTAGCACTGTGCTCTGACTAGTGTCATTGTTTAATGCAACCAATCGTGAAGAATTATGAGGATTATCCACCATACTTATCAAAATGTTCTGTTTCTGATTTTCATTAATGCTTGGACGTCCAGGTTTTGGAATATTTACAACATTGCCAGTTTCACTAAATTTAGACTCTACCTTACTGACTGTTGATTGGCTGATAGGGCGATCTGGATATTTTTCATTAAATAAATCGCAAACTTCCTGCTGAGTTCTAGTCATATTCCCGCATCCGATAAGAATTAAAATTTCAATTCTTTGAGTAACAGTTAAATGTGCCATAATACTTTAAATTGAATAATAATTTCTATGTCGCTTACAATACTTATTAGAAAGTCGGTGTGACAATGACACTTTGCAAAGATTTTCACCTACGTGATCCATAAAAGAACTATGGAATTCGAAAAACTAAACTTGATAACGTTTTTGCTTTATTTTAATTGATTTACGTTTTCTAACATTCAATCGTCATTTACTCGAAAACTTTCCTATGTAAGAGGGCAAAATTTTAGTACTGTCTGATAGAGAATTAAACGAAATAATTGTTTCGTTTTTATTGAATTTATTCCATACTTTTGGCGCATGCTGTATTTGTATAGTTACGGTACCCCATTTATATTTTTTGGCGGAGACGTAACATTTTTTCGACGATTTCTCGGCCCATATTTCACGGACCTCTTGGTTTCAGTCGCCGAAGCTTCGGTATGACGGGCACGACGTTCTGGTCGATTACAAAGCAAATTCAGACAAATGACTCGCGGCCCGACCTGGGACTGACAACAGAATCCCTAATTTAAAAATAACGGAAAAAAGCAGAAACCAGATCCAGGAAGGATGATTTCTGCACTGCTTTGGAAACTCTAATGCCTCCGTGAGTATGAATAATGGTCCGGAGGAAATTGTCGTTCTTTTTTGGGCCCGGACTAGGCGTGTCGTTGCAAATTTCATGGGCGACTTTTTGCCTGCGGTCCTTCGACTGTTCGAACATTAGGATGAATCAGAATGAAGATGAAAGGAATAATAAATTACTATTTATTATTTAGCTTGGTACGAATGGACAATGCTTGTGAAATATACAGGGTGAATCAGAAAGAATGGGTTAACACTAAGCTGGAGATACTAGACGCCAAAATATTATGTTTGTTTTAACTTTTATTCCGAAATTTCTCAACAATTGCACGAATAATAAATTACATACACGCAAAATTCGCTAATGTTTATTGACATGAAAATTTGACACAAGCTTACTAAGAAACCTCAAAATACATTGAAACCGATAAAGTTAGGCGACTTACACAAATGTACAGAAAAAGTTACAGAAATCCATATATACAGGGTTAACTATGACTAAGTAACTTCGGAAAATTTTAATGAAAAATATGGTAGGCAAATGTTTTTTAGAAACAAAACCTGTTTCTAGAATCCTTGTTCAATTTACAACAGAAAAAGGCTCCTTACTTCTTTCGATTGACACACCATTTTCCAGTAAAAAATTAAATTACCTAATGATTTTTGAAAAACAATTAAGTAAGTTCTATAGTAGAAAAAAATAACCAATCTAATATAGCACTAAATTTTAATAACTGTACCTTCGCAAACTGTATTTTCAATAAATAAATGGTTGTTTTGTTGTGTTGCGACTTACTTGTTTTGTCAAAACATTTTCTGACTGAATATCCCTCTGACATTGATAAATGCTATAACGACATAATTTTATGTCAAATTTCTCAAGCACATTGATTGGTAATAGTTACCAAGCGTTCTTTCGATTGCCATACATTATCAATGTCCTAGGAATATTATAGCTGCAACTGAATGTACCCAAAGAAATTATTATGGAAGCCACCAGCGTGGCCTCAAATTTATTGTAAGTAAAATTTTGATAGTAGGAGCGTGAATATAGTGAAAAATGGTGTGATTGGGGTAGGAGAAGATGTTCTGATGGTTTACAAGAATCAATTATATGATATGATTCAGTCCGAATACACTATAGGCAAAATGGTTTATGCTAAAAGTTATTGTCTCGGATTAGAGAGAAGCACCCAGGTTTATGAAAGATAGGATGTTTCGGTTTTTCTGAAATGCATAAACATCTCATATTTACAAATTGATACAGTTAATACTTAGAAACTTTAACAAGACCGAAATCGTTTCCTGATTTAGTTTTTTTTATCACAGTGGTAATCGAAAAGGGATTTTGCATGCCTGCTTTTGATAATTCTTGATATAGATCAAAATTTGGACCGTTATTCAATGAGCATTCCAGTAAAATGTGGTTTAAGTCACCCACCTGGCCACATTCACAGTATGGGTGTTGCAAAATTCCTATTCTGTGAAGATGCTTATTAGTTAAGCAGTAATCTGTTCTCATTCTAATTATCCTGGTTAGATGTCTTCTGTCGGAATTGATGGTTGTTGTCGAAATGATGTACTAAATTCTTCTTCTTCTAAATTTGTATAGAATTAATTATCAACACTCCTTTAAAAAAATCACAAAATTTTGATAACACTGGCAGTATGTTATTTACTTCTATAAAGTCATAAAAACAACTGCGACTATGGCAAACTTTTTTCATGTTTTGTAAATCACCATGTTCTAAAACCGATAAAAAATTAAAGTATCTACATTATTTCGTAATGTTACTATATAAAATAAAAATTGAAAATTGTACAGTTAGAACTCTTTTAGTCTATGCCATTAAACAAAACCACAATTTGATTGCTGCCAAATTATCGTTTTAATTTAGATGTGAATAATTAATCAAAATAAATTCAGCTGCGAATCAACTGATTTAAAATTTATGGGCATTAGCGCTGCAATCAGCTAAAACTGCTAAACTTTGTTTATAGGTGAATCAAAGTAATAATAGCTCATTATAGAGAGTGTCCAGAAACTAGTGTTAAAAAATGAGTCAGTTCTTCATATACATTTTTGTCCTCTCTGGCTCTGTTACGGATATATAGGGCTTCCAAGTAAGAAGTTAAATACTGAATTTCAGTTATAATTTCTAAACCGCTACCTTGGCAATATGGGCATTTGTACATTCATGGTAATACAACTTTCAGTATTTAAATTGAAATTTAAGTTTTGTTTCATTATACAGGTACCTACAGTTAAAATTAAGTTTTATAATTTATACAAATTTGACATTTTGCATAGCAGTTCGGTGCCCCTATCACCACGAGTTTCTATACATTTTCTAAAATTATCTAAATAGCTCCGATGCACACGAATCATGTTGGGAAAATTTCTAATGAAATCACAATTCATATTCGATGTAGAAATTCTTCTCTGGTATCAACAGGGGTGGAATAGATCAATGCTTTTAGATGTTGTTTTCCCAAAGGAAGAAATCCAAAGAATTAAGGTTAGAAGATCGCGGTTGTTACAGGAAAGGACTACCTCGGCTATCCATCGGAATATGAATGCATTATTTAAGTTAATCACTACTTACTAAAGCGTGGAGGAGCACCATCATGCATTATTCACGTCGTTTATAATATTTAAAGGTACCTTTCCAATAAAGGATTCAGTTGTTCCTGGTATTTTCCTCCTGTTAATGTCAATTTCGTACAGAAGTAATCACCAATTATCCCCAACCATATGTTAACTAAAAATATATGCTGGTGTTTTCTTTAATGATAGCATGTGTGTGTTCCTGTAATAAGTTATGTTCTGTAGATTTAGGAATATTTTACGCCAATGACAATTGTCTAGTTCTTATTTTAGGATCTTCATCCACCAATTCCAACAGTTCAACCATGTCGCAGTCTTCCACCACCGTGTCTTGATTTAAAGGGTCCTCAGCAATTTTAAACAGCAGAGCGTTGAATGTAACAGTATCTACCAGTTTCACATAGCCTCTTATCAACCTGTATAAATGTTCTACGATCTGGAAATAATGTATGTCGTAGTCAATGAGCGTAATGCGTCATCTCGCGGAAAGCCTAGGTCGCATTGCCAGTAAAGACTGTATCAAATGAAAATGAAAAATACAGAAATAGGTCAAATCTCATCTATTGTGATTGAATTTTCGAGTTTCCATAGTTTCAAAAGTGAATTTAGATATTTATAGTGTTTTCATTAAACCAGGTTAGTAAATTTAACTAGATTAATTTTTTTAGATAATTATTGAATAGAACTTTGTCTGTGGAATGGTTCATTAGCATACCTAGATGTTTGGTATCAGAGAGCATACATATGACTTCATTGATAGGAGTTGTAGGAGATTTGATTTATATTAGCTTAAAATACCTTTCTAATACAGTAAAAAATACTTATTTCATGCTACAAAATTATTATGTAATTTTACATAACTTTAAGATGCTTTCACATGTGCGTTGTTGTATAAATTGTTTTGTAAATTAAAAAAATTATATTTCAACGACCCGTACCCTGTCCCAAATTGCGATATGCGCCTCGTCCAGTGTTGCAGCCTAATAAAAATAAAATGTACCAGATGTATTGATAAAATGTGCTAAATTAGCCTGAAAATGTATTTCTTCATCTTCTTGAAACTATCGAGCCACAAATAAACTGATTTTTAGTAGCAATAATTGCAAAATGGATTATTGCGGCAATTGTTCAAAAAAGGTAAAATTTTATAGTCGTGGCAGTAAAGTTGAATTGTATTTAAGTTTTTGAGATAAAACCTAAATATTTTGGAAGAGTTGAAAATTTAGCAATTATGAATATGAGGCTTGTTATTATTAATTTATATATGAAAAATAGAATATTTCAAAATAATGGAAATAAAAATACACAAGTATGAAGTTGTAGATAACATTTTATTAACAATAAATATTTTCGTAAAAACAACAAAAAAAGGTACAAGTAAGGAGAGCAAGTGGCAGAAAATATGCATAAATTTTTGTGTACTTTGTAATACAACTTTAGAAGGCGGAAAGTCTCATTTACAGCGTTATGAAGAAAATAAAAAGCATAAAAAGGCAGCTAGAGCTGTGTCTCAATCTAAAAACATGCAAGAACATATTAACAATATGTCGGACAGCTTGACATAAAATATAAAGAGAGCTGAGTTGCAGTTATGCATGAGGTTATTGGTCGAGCACAACAGTGCAACAAAAATCATGGATCATGTTCGTAACCTGATGAAATCTTGCTTTCCTGACTCGAAAATAGCTGCCGATTTGATCTAAATAATAAAATTTACAGAAATTTGTCCACTACAACTATCAGTAGCAGTTCTCTCTTTTTCATTGTCTGACAAATGATCATCAGAATTTTCAAAAAAATTGAAATGAGTTAACCACAGAACTGGTTGTATCACATTTGGAATTGCAGTTGAAATCTTCAATTTCAACGGAAGCTGCTGTTGATTTTAAATTAAGGCTGATGCAGGCACGGATAAAAGTACTAAAAATCTAAAGTTTGCTTCAATTAATTACAATTGTCTATGTAAAAACTTTTTTGTTTACCTCTCCATTTCTCCTAAAATTTATTTTAAATATTATATAATATTTAATGTTTTATATTAAAATTTATTAAATACATCAACTTTTTAAAATGTGTTAAAAAAGTACAATTATACTGACATAGGCAACACTGGCCTCGTCGTGTAGCAGAATGACACCTGTGCCATATTCTACGCGATATTGCGTAATGAACTCATTTGTATGGCTACTCGATGGATGAGATCCCGCTGAGGGCAATCGATGGGAGGAACGCGTGCGGAACGCGGCCGAAAAGTCAACTGTTGCAAACTTTTTCTAAAACGAGACGAGTCCGATCGATCAAATCGTTGCCGGATGGTGTTAGTGGAACAAATCGTCCACTTGTCCGGATAATTGCCGGCGAAAAACTGCGAGAGCGAACAAGGATTTATCGGCTTTTTTGTTGCAGCGCCCGATTAATTGGAAAAATGTATTTTGGAGGAGCAGCTCGAGCGATAGGCATCAAGTTTTTCTTACATCGGCATTTCTCCTAAACTAGACGAAGTAATACTGTATATTAAGGGTAGAATTTGGCTAATTTGTGATGTGTTTACTTCGGATATTATAAGGACACGAATTGATTTTTCTTAAAAATGTGTCAATATAAGTTAAACGCTAGTTTATACCACCTAAAAATCACATTAGCGGTGGAAGGATCAAGTAGCCGTTGGAAAATAATTAAATATTCGTTGTTTAAAGTGCATACATGTCATTAATCATAAATAAAAGGACTGAACTCGATAATTCTTGAATACAGTTAAAATAAAATGTGATGACAGCAATAACTAAACTTAAAAACGCGACAAACTCCGTCATACTACATACCTTAATTCTCTATATGATCAATAAAAAAAATATATATTATTCGTATATTTTTACTTTCGCTTTTGAAAATAGTATATTTGGATAGAAGAACTGAAAATATGATCAATTATTTACTCTGATTTTTTTTACTACATTTAGGGTAAAGAAGTGTAAAAAATTGAATTGTGTAATCTCACAACCATTAGTTTATCAAACGGCAAAGTCGAGAAATTATTTTAACCTTTTGTGAACTTGGCGGAAATATATTGTCAATTGAGTTGTCATTCCAGTTCTCAATTGTAAGAAGTGTTAGGGCTTATTTAGAACATGTCTATAAAGAACTAAAGAAGAATTTATATAAATCAATAAATTATAAATTTAGGATTTTATTGTTATTTTTCTTGACTAGCTGAGTCACACAGGAAATTTTATGTCGAAATCAAAGACCAAACCTGAAAATTATATAAGGTAAATACTGGAATACCTCAGGGCTCAGTTTTAGATCCCTTAATTTTTAAAATTTTTGTGAATTAGTAAATATTAGTGCAGATGTAATTACGCTTTTTATTGATGACACATCCTTAATAGTATCGGCAGCGTAATTTCTTAGGGGATATTAAAATTATTTTTTTATACATGAAACGCCCCATCTAAAATCAGCTAAAGAATTCACTATTTCATTTTCCTTAATTCTTTTCGAAACAAATAAAATAAAAAATGTATTTTCCTGGCTATTTATATAGTTTTACTTCTTGCAAATTTGACCAGGCGAATGCCTTTTTAAAGCATAAATCAATGGGTTATAAGCCAAAAAAGTCACATGTATTTACCAGAGAAAACCTCGAAAATTTCTTAGATACGACTCCTTATATCAATTTTTTATTGATAAATATAGTCCTAATCATGGGAGCTTCTGAAGGTTGTAGAATTGAGGCACCAATTCTAGAGAAGCAGGTGCTGTCAGTATAAAAAATACATGGTAGAGTCAGTATTAACAAGATATGGTGGATGGAGCCCTGATTCTGTTGTGGAAGATTATACAATTAAAATTTTATTTTTGATTTTAAAAAATCCAAATATTAGGTTTTTTGGGGGCGAGATATTCAAATTTGATTATAATTTTGACGTCGCCAGTAGATGGCACATTATGCCTTTTTAAAAGCAAGACTTTTTTGCGGCTTAGTGTATCCATCTGACTATTGAAACTGTCGATTCTCCTACTTTTTTTATCTGAAAAAGGTACACTTTGATGAAGGCGTGAGGAGTAACAGTTTTCGAAATAATCCTATTTGAAATATTCAGTCACTGTTTTGGTTCAGGTAAGTTGTCACGAGTTAAAGGTGATATTTTTTATTCCGCCACTCACCCCCAAGCAAGGGTAAGCATTAGAAGGAGCGAAAAATATTTGTTGCGTTATTTTGGAAAAAAAACTTTATACAAATTTTTATAAAAATAAAACTTTGAGGAAATATAGAAGAAAACTCTCTTCATAGTTTTTGTTCAAATTTTACACATACGGGTTCTGAGATGACCTGGTTAACACCACCTTATCAGATTTTAAATAAAATATCGTTAAACGTTTTTATTGAATTCGGCGGATATAAAAATAATCATAGCAGGCCTTTGATCTTAAACGCCGTGATAGGATTAAAAGTAACGGTTTTCGATGACAAAAAAAAATTGTTGCGTTATTTGGAAAAATAACATTTTTACGAATTTTTACAAAAATGAAACTTTATGAACGTATAGAAACAAACACTGTATAGTTTTTGTTCAAATTTCACACATAGGGGTTTTGAGGGGTCCTGATTAACACCTTATCAGATTTTAAATAAAAAAATCGCTAAACATTTACCAGATTTTAAATTAAAAAATCGCTAAACGTTTTTATTGAATTTCGGGAGTATTAAAAAAATTATAGTAGGTCTTGGATTGCCATCTTAAATGCCGTGGCAGAGTCAGAGGAAGCGGTTTTGTTGTTGTTATTATCTTGAAGAATAAAGATTTTACGGATTTGTACACAAATAAAAGTAGACACCCTGTATATCAAGTATATCTAATTATCAAGATTGTATTATTTCTTACTTGGTGTATTATTTCTCCTTGTATTCTTGTCCTTATACAGTTTATTACAGTAACGCAACAGCATCAAGCGACAACGCAATTGTTTTCCTTCCATTATTACACTCAATGCGGTGTAAATAACTTTTCACCCCTTTTCTCAAAGCCAGATTGCGACCCACAATAACATCGATAAAAGCAATTAAAGTGAAAGCTTCTGTTAGGTACATAAAATGCCACCCTTTTGCCATTATTCAGTGCTGTGCAGAGACACTGGGGTGCAGCTTTAACCGCTGAAAATAGCGAAACGAACGTTTTTAACGGCGTGGCGTTATAATGAGCTGCTGCTACCGATGATAATTGGCTTTCAGCGGAGAGAGTGCTCTTGTAAGAGGCGCAATTATGAATATTACTAGGTAATTTTCATGGGCACTACGCTAGTGTATTCCATTCTGACAAATTTACATTTCGCGGTGTACTCCAAGATGTTTAGTACATATACAATTTTTTATCATGAAAAAAGTAAGAGATTCCTGGTCCAATTTTGTTAAATACTATGTATTTAATGTTTAAGAAAGGTCAATTAGGAAATTTTATTTTCTTATATTATTTCATAATAAGTCTCAAATAGGCATATGTTCGACAAATATAACATTTTTCATCAAAATATTCAATAAATATTTAAAAATAATAATAATAATAAATGATTGACCCATCCGGGAATCCAACCACCTTGGGTTCTGTAAACCGACACGTTACACACCGAGCCACGAAGGTATCTATCAAAATTATGCTAATTTGAATGTTTCCGTATGCAGTTCTCCACAGAAGTAAACCAAACTTCTGAAATGTCCATATTAACATTTAGAGCTATAATATCTCGGAAAAGGACGTAAATAGGTCTCAAAAGGCGCAATAGCGGTCACTCGAATACAGATAATTAAAAGAATAAGAAAAATTAGCAACTAAGGTGTAGGTATAGACTTATCGCAGAATAATAAGACGCACACAAAAACATTTTGTAGCCTTATAAATGACATTTGCATTAGAATGAGTTTCAACATCTCCAAATTGAAGATAATATTGCCTAAGATGTCTGATCTTCGCAGATATTGAATTTTTGAATTAAAATTAATTGAAATTAATAATATAGATTTAATGGCAGAAATATATTAACTTTTAGCTATTTTTGCGCAACAGTGAAACATACAGCTACACATCCTCGTACAGGGCCTTAGGGAGCCCCAAAAGGCAATAAAAAATTATTCCGGAATTTTAACTCGATGTTTAAAAAATGAAGCAGAACCCCTTTTTCTCCCGAAAAATTTGCACTATGATAATCATTGTTCCAGATGGCTTGGGACTGTATGGTCGGTGATTTTTCGCAGCGTTGATAATTGTAAAAGCATTATTATTATTAATAATACCTAATATATATAAGATAATTCAGATCGCTGTACAATTTTATATTCATCTTTGCTCGTTGGAAACTGCAAGTGCCAAAACAACCGTCAGGATTACCCACTAACAGCAGAATACCATCACGTAGTGTTCTCTCGTTCAGTTCAAGCAGCTGTTTAAAATTTTTAAATTTCGAATTTTTGCTTCTACAATTATTTATTTTACTGCAAAAGTAAACTTATAATAACAAATAAATATGGATACATACCATAGGAAATATCTACTTGGAATAAATACTATAACATCGTTAAAGGAAAATAATATATAAAATTAGATCATTGAAATATGTTTGTCAGGAAACATAATAAATAGGTTTTTGCCGTTTGACAATTTTGACTGCACGAAAAAAATATTTCATTACTACAACTGGCAAGATATAGATATAACATGTGTTGATGGTTGCATGGCTAAGATAACGAAATTTAAATTCGTGTCTGGCGACTGGCTATGGAGGTTTAATGTAACCTCTACGTTGACTCAGTCTTGAAATACGTAAGAAGAACAAACTTTATTGTTACTACCTGATTACACAGCATCTGTACTTCAAACATATTCACAACTGTCAATCTTTACTTACTAATTAGATTTTCTTCTATGACTAGGGTTTTGACGGCTTCACTTTGTAACTTACTAACTCTTTCTTTTGCGATCTGGACTTCATCTTGTATGCCATTTCTCAATAGATTAATTTCTTCTTCAATGGTTTCCTCACTCTTTGAGATATATTTTAATTACTTCTTCTAACTTTTTATTATTTACTTCATTTCTTCTTAACTGTTCGTCATACCCTCTTTGTTTTTCACTTTTTTCTAAATCTTTCATTTCTTCCTAGCTGTTTTTCATTCCATCCTGGCTGTCTTTGACGTGTTTCTTATGTTATTGTAACATCAGATATGTCAAACTATTTCAGTAATTAAAAGCATAAATTAAATATATTAGTAATTACAGTAATAACAATAGCGACAAAAACAGTTAAATTTGCTGTATAAAATCGGCGTTATAAAATGTTATTCATTTCTTTCCTTGAGCATTTCATTCCATTTTTCCGTCTTCCTTCATATCCTCTCTGGTTTCCTTCATATCTTCTTGGTTCCTTTTCATATCTTTCATCATCTCCATTAACTATTTGAATGTTTCCTCCATTCACTATTTGTAGAACATCCCACTTCTGACAACAATGTAACCTCTACGTTAACAAACTTTATTGTCAGTACTTGATTACACAGAAACTGCACTTCAAACAAATTCACAACTGTCAATCTTTACTTTGACGCTTTTGTTATTCGCGTTCTTTTATATACATATATTTTAGGGTTCTCAAAGTTTCAGCTGTATTGAAAACATGTCGGGAACTAAATAGAACATGGCTTGGAATGTTCTAGAAAATATCAGAAAATAGGTATTCCAAAAATTATAAATTCTAACATAAACAGAAACATAATTAACGAACTAAACAGGTTAGCTTCCGTAACAATACTTTAGAAAAAAAAAAGGTTTTGCTTTATAAATAATTTTGAAAATTTTTTGAAGAATGATCCCGTTTTTATTTTTGTACTTAGTCATAGCTAACCCTGTATTAGCAATAGTATGTATTTTACTGTTTTACAAAATTCGCTAAAGTTGAGAGTTTTCCGCCATTATAGTTATTTTTACGAATGTAATACAAATGCCGTTATCCCACGTATACTATATAAAATTTTATCTAGAACTGCAAAAAATTAAAACTTCCTGTCAAACTCGTTACAAACAAAACATGACTTTTTCGTTTTTACATTTTCTTATGAAAATAGTGGTGTTGATTGAAATAATGATTCAGAAACAGAAAACTTGCCTCTTGAAATTGAAAAAGCTGCTGCAACTGCAGTAGTTTCACTTTTACAAGATACATGGAGAACCAAGTACGAAAATTTTTATAAACGATTCACTGATTGTTGTGAATCTAAGAATATAAGATATGAAGCAAAAGAAAAGGTGCTGCGGTCTACAATCTGTATGTATGTGGCAAAATGTTGACATCAGTAAATTCAACAATTTAATTGCTTTTCTGAAAAAGCAATCAGTGGCATATAAACCAAAAAAGTCAAGAATGTTAACGAATGAGGATGTTTCAAAATTATTACAAGATGCCGATGACACAAAATTCTTGCTAACAAAGGTAAGAACAAGAAAATGTTTGCTATTTGAAATTCATAAATGAATAATTTAAGGTTGCCTTAATTATTGGACTTAATTTGCTGTTAAAAAACGTAAAAACTAAAGGAAATATTTTTCATATCTTCATACCGGATATGAAAACAAAAATACCTCGCCCTGAGTCCTGATTATGCCGATCATGGAAGATTTTTTGTTGGTTACAGAACTGCTAAATGCATGAAACTTCCTGTTGGTATAAATACTTTTAGTGTAATGTTAAAGAAGATTGTTTCTCAATTTATCACAACTTCAACATTATACAGGGCACTGTTTTCGACGATCATCTACTTCACTTCTAGTCCACACCGAAGCAGACCTTCTAACTATAAAACAGCATGGTGGTTGGAAGTCCAACACCGTGTGTGAAGGTTATATTGACACGTCTCTTGGAAACAAGAAAAAAAATCGCCATAAAAGTGCTTGGAGGAGAGATTATCGTCATTGAAGCTACTTCAAGTGCTTACAAAGAATATTGTTAATACAAATACAGACCAGCTGCATTTATCTGGTATTAATCTTACGTCAAAGTAAGTGATCTATTTTTTTAATATTTCATTATTCAATTGAAATAGTGCCAAATTAATGCTGTAATGAGATAAAATAATTTAAATCAAATACTGCAAATTTCGCATTCATGAGGACAAGGTTTAGTATTTTCAATTCAATACCTTCCCAAATAACATTTAAGACTAATAGACTACTACACAAGAAAAATAATTCTAAATTGATCAAGATTTACTACTTTCCTCCATAAAAACAGTCCTCAATGTTACAAAATCTTATAATACCAAAATTTTAGTCAAAAATTTGTTAATTAAGAGTAATATAATGACTTCTAAGTAAAATGAAATATATGTCAATTTATACAGTTCGAAATTACATATTGTTTACCTATTTTATGTTTTCAAATTCCAATAACGTGTAAGACGAAGTTATAATTTACTTAATTTCGCCTTGAAATCTGTCTTCAATATCCAAGGATTTTTTAAATTATTACAATAGGTAAATATTTACATATTTATTACGAAATTGTAAAACTTATTTTGTCTTCAACTAGTAGTTAAAAATAAGGTAATAACTAGTTATTTTGCCCTATTAAATCCTTCAATTGGTTAAGTTCTATTTTTATTACAATATCAACCTATTTCCAACTTTGTTGATAATTTCTAAATAATATTTAACCATTTCAATTAACGTAATAGAAATATTGTTCTATATTATGGTACAAATTTACTTGTTATTAATACTTCGACGTAAGTGTGTCTTATAAAGGTTTTTTAGGAAACAAGCTTCTTGTTATATGTATTCCGACAGATCTTCATGTAATAGCGCGTAGAAATTGTTTTGTGTTTTGGCGATCTGCAGTGAAAACCAAGCCCTACATAATATTACAGAGTTGTAAAAAACGAATTTAAGCCAACACCGATAAACACTTCATATATAAGTATTCTTATGACTGTTATCGTGTCAGATGAATTCAGTAGTGCACGTAAATTGAAATTCGAATAGAATTCCGTTCGAAAATATTTATTTTGTTTTTGTTATTATGCATATATAATATTATTGGCTTTAATTTGGATTTTCAATCACAAATAAATCCAAGAGTAGAATTTTATATGTAGGTACTTAGTAATAATTTAATTGGCAATAAATTACCATCAAATATCTTCATTTGGAGGAAATTTCAACCACAAAGTTAATATTTTCCATTGGCATAGGCAATCTGCCCTACAAGTTAAAACTTACAGACAAATTGACTTCAAAGTTGATTTGATTTGAGCGGCCATGTTGTAATAAACACTAAATGTTTTGTTCATTATTTCTAATTGACTACTCATTAAAATTATGTTAATACAGATAATATTAGTTAATATATTTATGATGAAAGATTATTAAACACATTTTATCACGCAAGTACATTCAGTTTTTATTTTAGGTTATTTTTCAATAAAAATGTATATTTATAAGGCGCGTTATTTTTATGAAAGTTTGGTCATGACATTATACGAAAAAATTTCCTGGGTTGTACAATTTGATGATGGAAACCAAAAATACAGACTTTATTATATTAAAATCTAAATATCTATAAATATACTAACTCCTACTGTACTTGTAGTTTAGTAGCCTGACTTATAGTTTTTCTTTTTCTTTCTATCCATGTTCGCTATTAGAATGTATAAAATCAAACATATAATGTTGTCTCTCCCTGGCAAAAGTATGTCATATAAAGGGCATAATGAGGGTACATTTTGGTAATAATGTCTTTTATATTTTGAAATTTTAACATAAAATTAGTCCATATTTCTTTTAGGTCCAATTATCTTGAAATAAAATTCTTGCCTACCAATTATTAACTTCCATATTACTTTAGTTTTTTTCCCCACATAAGGAAAAAGTCCAATTCCTATTCCTTATACGGAATAGGTCATGAAAAGTTTTTGACCAATTCAGAGGTCAAGTTAGCGTAATTTTAACTTTAATTGTTTGTTGGGTTGTCGTGTACCCTGAGCTTAAAACTAAAATAATATTAATACGGCATTGCCTAAAGTTCTGATCACAAATTGTTGTTATACGACGCTTGATTATAGTGATATTAATTAGACGCATATACAAACTAATTTGCCTTATTTAACAATGGGTTATTATATATAACTCCCCCCCCCCCTTCCACACCGATGTGTTCTGCATGCATTTGGAAACCGCACTAGATGGTTATTTATCGTTTTAATTTTGAAATGAACTCCAGTATTAATTAAAATAGATACAGACAAAATGGGACCGTATTATGTAACGTGATTCTCTCTCTCTGACAACGGTTTTAATTTTAATTACGTTTCTGATTATGAAATGTTGCCCTGGTGTACCCGGCAAGAAGGGTTTTATTAAATGCTGTATCCCTGGATTTTGGCACAGCGTTAATGTATCATTTTTTACGAACATTTTTGTGCATATATTTATATCTGTAATTCCCAAACGCGTACGTAATATATTCGTCCGGGTAGAATGTAATTAAAGTGCATGCAGATTATCAATCAATTCGATGGAAATACTGATGAAGAGATAAAAACCGAATACTGCGGATTGGAAATAGTTTGTTTGAGAACGATATGAATTTTTCGAGAACTGGGAAATTTTATTTTTTATTCCGTTCAGTTTTTTTTTATTTACAAACATAATGGGAATACTATATTTGTGATAAATAGAGGCGTACATACTCTAGGTACCCGACAATAAATGATTTCAGTTATAATTCAGTGCACTTTTAATGAACTAAAAGTATTTTAAATGTTAAATCTGAAAAAGTGGTGTCAGAATTATATATTGTATAATTATTGTATTACCGATATATTTCATACATAAAATTAAACTTTCAACGTTATATTTTATTTTGTATCTAGCAACCTTTCATAAATTATTGATGTTGTTTCTTGGTCTGGTGATAGGTCAATTTCAAGTAGAAAAACCAATTTTTTACATATTGCCTACGTTTCGGCTTATATTTAAGCCATCTTCAGGGCTCTAGAAATGCAAATGCGTTACATAAATAATATAACATTACAATAAATTAAAACAAAACACATTGAAAATTACACATTAAAAATACAATTTTTAACTTAATATTAAAGCAAGCTAAGCACTTAGTAATATTTATTTTATTCTATTTATCTTAAAAAGAAAGGGGACAATATAGGCAAACATAAATTAAGTTGAAAACAAATTACAATTAACAGTTTTATAAATTACCTGTAGTTTAGTTTTTCTTTGTCCAATTTAATATAAAAATTAATTGTTTCTTACAAGTGTCTTTTATAAGTGAAAAGTATTGACAATATATACCCATATACAGAAATATCATTAACATCAATGGGAAACAATCTATAAGAATAGAGAACTACTACTACTAACTAATTAAAATAATGTATCGACTAGATACGGTGCAGAGGCGTTGTAATTTTTTCATCTTTAAGTAAAAATGGAGAAAGAAAACACAAAGAATTGCTATGTTTTATATATAGCTTCTTCAAAGTTAAATGTATGTAAATATGTGTATGTTCTGCAAGGGCCGTTTTGTTGTTGTTGGCCAATAAAGACATTGGTTTGACGCTTCGTACATGTTCAGAAATTCGTGTTTTTAGGTACCTTCCTGTTTGACCTATATAAACTTTGTTACAATCACGACAAGGTATTTTGTATATAACATTGCTCAACAGTTCTTTAGGAGTATCATCTTTTTGTTTTGTTGAAAGTTGTTTTAAAGTATTCTCACTACTAAAAGCTATATCTAAATTATCATTTTTTAAAATATTTCTTACCTGTTCTGAAAGACATTCAATATATGGGATTTTAAAATATTTTTTATTATCTTCAGTAGTTATATTACGAACCGGTTTATTGAAGTTTCCATGTACACTGAATGCCAAAGAAAATGTAAAAATCAGAAAATTTCCTAAACTAATACCATATTTGAAAATCAAATGAATTGGATACTATACGAGAAAGTCTAGAATTGTAACGAAAGAGAAACTTGAGAGATTTTTATAAGAACCACCTGATAACAGATTTCTGCTAGAAAAGGTAATTCTAATTAATATAAGTTTTGGACAACTTTTCAGGTCATTTTAATAATTGGTGTTGATGGAGCTAAGAGAAAAGATGAACTACTAAAGATAACGATTCTAGTACGGTAGCGGAGACAAATATATATATATATATATATATATATATATAAATATATATATATATATAGATTCTATACAAAATAAAATTTCAGTCACAAATAAAGTGTTACCATCTTAAGCACAGCCTACGGAAATTGCCAATACTACAACGTGCGTAAACTTAAACAATTACAGCAGCAGTCTCATCGAATTAAAAGCTTCAATAACTGACAGTACTGGATCCGACATAAATTTAACTTACTGCAATATCGGCACTTTTAATTTACATTTAGTCCAAAATATATATATATATATATATATAGATTCTATACAAAATAAAATTTCAGTCACAAATAAAGTGTTACCATCTTAAGCACAGCCTACGGAAATTGCCAATACTACAACGTGCGTAAACTTAAACAATTACAGCAGCAGTCTCATCGAATTAAAAGCTTCAATAACTGACAGTACTGGATCCGACATAAATTTAACTTACTGCAATATCGGCACTTTTAATTTACATTTAGTCCAAAATAAATTATAATAATTCTGTTTATAATAGTTACTGTTTTGTATTGAAATGTTATATTACGTAAAATGTATTTTGTTTAACTAATAAAATTATAAATAAGCTTCGAAAAAATGACATTATTTTGACAATTGTTTTATATTCTACAACTAAAAAGACTTTGGCGTTATAGAACATTAAAATATTTCACAGCTAGGTCACAAAAAAGACTCACTTTATTTAAATTTAACAAAAATGTCGTTTGATTACAATTTTCTAAAAAATAGTTTTTACTCAGTTCATTGAATATTTCAAATAAAATTACTTCGAAAACGGTTATTCTTAACGACTTGAAGAAGATGTACCTTTTTCATATAAAAAAAGTAGAAGGATCGATTGTTACAATAGTCAGACTTATAGCCGCAAAAAAGTTTCGTCATTTAAAAGGAGCTTTACTAGTGAGATCAAAATTAAAAAAAAATGTCAATTTCTTGCATTCAAAAACCCCCGATTTCCAAAATGTATGCACATATTTAGATTTTTGTAAATCTATTTACACTTATGGAAAATAAAATTTGAATTTGGACACTACCAACTACTCTTGGACTAAGGGTAACTTTGGCTACATCACATTATTTTGTCGTCAGGAATCCTTTGGTTCTATGCTGTATTAATTCGGGACACCCTGTATAATAAAATATAACAATAAGTAGTAACTGTTTTGAACTGATGACTTGTTTTGAGGGAGTGCTATTATTATTGCAATAGATTGTACATACACATGATGTCAAAAATGAATGATAGTTCTAGAAATAAAGTAGAAAAGGTCACAAACTGGCACAATGTAATCCAATAGCGTGCATGCACCTTAACTATGCCTTTCGTAACGACAGTTGTAAATAAAATTGAGCCTGCAGGGTTACACGATAGCAACGGACAGAGTCTGCGAAGACAATTGTAAGGATAACTGCCTCGTTAGGACAATGGTCACCGTGGATCCTAGATTACAGCCGACGGTCCCTGCCTTGTTAAGTACACGCACGTCATTTCCATGCTGGACGGTAGGCATCCGGAAAATTTCGTTTTCGGACAGGACAAAGGAATGTTCCGGATACTCACGAAAGGGGTCCGTGGAGAATGGAGATGCTTCGAGTCAACTGTGTTCATAAATGTGCAGCAGAATTCATAGAGACATATATCAAAATAAATGAAGTGTGGATTGCTTTCTCGTACAAAATTGTTGTCAGTACAAGGTATAGAGAACCTAAAGATAGCCGTATTTCTCGCCGTAAAATGATCAAATTTGTGGTGTTTCTTTTTAGGTGCAGAAATCTCGAAAAATAAAACAAGTAGAGCAAAAGTAACATCAAAAATAAAATTATTAATGTTCTGTTTATTCACTTTTACTATTTAAATTGTCCTCAAATAATATAATAATTTTTAAAATGACACACAATATTTTGCTATTCTAACCCCACATTTGAAAAATTATTTTCACATACTTATAAACAAAAGTGAACAATCTTATATGCAAAACCATGCAAGTTTATGTTACAACAATATTTACATCTACACTTGAATTTAAAAAATACGTATTTTGAAAGATTTAAACGACTTCAACAAGGTATACCTTTTTCAGATATAACAGATAGGAGAATCGATTGTTTTAATAGTCAGACACTAAGCAGCAAAAAAGTTCTGCCATTTAAAAGAAACATGATGTGCCGTGAGTGGCGCCCTCTACTAGTGATGTCAAAATTAGAAACAAATTTGAATTTCTCGCCCGTAAAAAAACCCAATTTACAACTTTATGTAAATATTTGGATTTCTTAAGAAATTATCTACAAATATCGAAAATAAAATTTTAACTTTGACACCCTGTATCTTTTTTATTATGCCACTTGGAATATAGGTATGTTAGGTTAAATCGATTTATTTTTACCTAAGGAATCTGTGGTCTCTTCTTTTCATTTAAAAACACCCTGTAGGCGAAAGGTGTCAGCGTACTGTGACCATATCCAAATTTCATGTGAAAATTCAATCTACATCCTTCATTATAAGAAGAGGACAATGCATGGGAAGCCTTTTCCAATAATTCGATTGCATTGTTTTGTTTTCAATATTTTCTCTCATTCATACAGTCCACTACTTTTGAATAACCCTAGCGTTATAACAATGTATGCAGTAAATTATAGAGATTCATAAACTAACTGAACATTTGCACGTCACACCAGATACTTTTTAATTTTTTTTCTCAAAAACAGTTGGAATTAGGAAGGTCATATAGGATTTTTTATTTATTTTCGTATATATATATGCCTTAAACTAAACTATTTAAAAGTTCCTACAGCTTTTTATGCATCTCGAATAATAATGAATAAAGGGCGGGGGGGGGGGGGGGTCAATATGATGATATGGTTTTACTACATAATTTTTTATTTACTTCTGCTCTCTTTGCCGTCTAGGTATCTCCTATCAACAAATTGCGCCCCTCTTCTTTTTTTGCATTAGTCCTCTCTGATGCATCATCAGTCACCGCCGTCAAACTCCATTATCACCGTATAAACCCAAAAAATTACTATCTTTCCTCGGAATTCAATTACCGACAGTGAACCGCGAGAGTCTCGTTCTTCGACAGCCAAAAGGAAGAGTAACCGTCCGCTAATTAATTAGGTGCCTTATTTGTTGACGCGGGTCTCGAGTTGAGAGGATAAAAGTCCGTGGAGGGTTCGCTGTTTGCTGAGCTCAGCGCGGCGATGATGGAGTGGAAATGTTTGGGATGCTCTCGACGAGTCCCGTTAATTTATATGTAAATCGCGATGTTTTGATGGCAGTGGTCACGGCGCGTTATGCAGTCGGATATTAGTTTCCGTATATGTCGAAAACAGATGTCATGCGTAAAAATTTAGGTACACTCTATCTCGTCGAAGTAAGGGATTATACAAAATTTCAATGTCATGCCTAATTAAGTCATCTAACCCGATATTATTCAAAGCGGGGTATTAAGGATATATTTTACATGTCGTTATCAATCAGTGTTTATTTATATCGGCCGGCGCTATTTGGAATGCGACGTTGTGACATTTTACATAGTCAAGATAACCGCTTTCTGTATATCACGGAAATGAGTCCTCGTCTTTATAAAATTTAGTCCTTTAACAGGTATTAAATATGTATTATATGAAATTTGGAATAATTAGCCCTTTGCAAATTCGTACAAATTTAAGAAGTTGTTTAATTTTATGAATCGTACCAACAAGTTTGGCAATTATGCAGTATCTCGTCTACCAACTCGCCGATATACGTCGTTCCTGAACACTGTAAGAAAGACAAAGAGGGCAGTTAATGATGCAACTTAGATTATTACTTGTTTACTTTGCTGGCAGTATGGGACAGTACTTTTCAGTGCTAGGTGATTTCGCTAGTAGGTGTTTCTTAATTACTGTTATCGTTAGTTCAATATAAATTAATGTGAATAGAAAATTGTGTAAACATTGTTGTAAATAATACATTATTGTTGTGGGTACTACTCAGTGTTATGTTGCTGTCCGTAAATCAACAAATGTTTGTTTTAATTTATCTAGTACTTTTAGTATATATTGAGATATGGAGAGATTATACACACCTTGGGAGGACTTCTCGGAAGAACCTCAACCTGGTACAAGTAGAAATCAAACGAATAAAATGCGGAGATTGGGCTCACGATATAGAAAATCTTGATATGAACATGAATTTATAAAAATATAAAACACAGTGAGAGGGCATTATAAAAAACAGGTTATTAATAATAGTGTCATTATATTAGACAACGTTCTATACCATTCAAGACTTTTAGAAAGGATTCCAGATATTGGCACAAAAAAGATTCAAGATATTAAAAAAATCTATAATCAAGAGCAATAATTTTGCAAAGAAATACGTTATGGACGAGATGGCTGCGGCTCATGGACATACCGTCAGAATACTGGCAACTGACGTAAATACGGTCCTGTCTACAGCTTACAAATTACTGACAAGAAACACGCGGAAGCCTCTGATATTGTTTTGGCAGTTTTTATTCAGTTTTTTTAATCGCTTATATCGATAAGATAAAGTATACCTGAAATTATTTCATTCAACATATCCACCTATCCAGGCTGAAACTACATAATAAGTTTCAAAACTCACGTCAGTTTCAGTGAGTTTTTTCTGAAGAAGTCTACACTGAAAAAAAATATGGTTCATAATATTAATGAATGCCGTTTCTTGAACAAAAATTTATTAAATAAATTGGTCTACTTGTAACCTTGTATATAACGTACAATTGTTGATTAGTTTATCACTGTGTTCGTTAAATCAATGTGTTGGCATGTATTGTATTAATAATTATGATTACATTAGCCAATGTAAAACATTGATTAAAGCAACGAATTTTACATTCTACAGGGTGTTACACAATTAAGTTAAGAAAAGGTAAAGGTAGGTTCCATATTTAAAAATAAAAAAAAAAGTTTATAGAAACATGGATCCGGAAATGCCTCGTTCTCGAGATACATGTTGTTTAAAATTTTCTGTCTTAGAGCCGGCGACTACACGCCACCATGGCGCTGCTAATTCTGTGGCGCGCCCGTGTGAATAAGTCTATATAAAATAATGTTTCGTCAAAACGGACCACTCAACGGCACTTCCGAGAAGCGCTGCACGGTGGTCCGTGTGAAAAGGTTCTTAAATACTATAGTATTCATTTCTCGAAAACTGATGGAGATATTAAGAAGAGATTTGGTACGTAACAATGTATAGTGAAGGACTACTTTTACGTGTATAAATTTGTCTTGTAATATACTAACATCAGTGGCGTTCGTGCTGTTAAATACTCATTTTCATCATAAAAAATTGTGCGCCACTAATTATTGGACAAATTGGTATCGCTCTCTTAAAGCCAAGTTAGCCAGATCCCAAGAAGTATCTCTTGGATTTTTTCCTCTTGACGCACTGTTTTCGAGATAAAAATTAGTTAATTAATCATTAAAATGAGCCAACTTTGTAATGCTAATTAAAAAACAGTAGTCTAAGTGTTTAAGTTACTTTTGCAAACATTTTTTTACAAAATAAGTAAATATATATGGTGAATTATTCCTCTGAAGAATCCATCTTCATAAAGACGTCTTGCTTTATTCGAATTTCCGTTTGCTTTTCCATATATGATGTATGTCGTAGCCTAACCCTGTATAGCAGCATATTTTTCACATATTTCACACATTTAACTATGTGCTTAGGGAGGTCTAAAAGACAATAAAAGAATTATTTCGAAATTCTAGCTCGATGTTTAAAAAATGAGACAAATCATCCGAGATGGTTAGATATGTGAAGTACCGTGCGGCCATTTTTCCAGCGTTGTCAAGTGTAGAAACGACGAAAATAAACATTTTTATTAATAATAATAATTCCTAAGTACCTAACAGATAACAATTAATCCGGTTAGCTGCAATATTTTGTATTCGTTCTTCGATCGTTCGATGCACACTGCCAAAACTACATTTCTACTTCCTGCAGATTGGTCATAATTATCCCTTAACATTTATTTAATTACGTTTAAAATTAGTCATTAAATGTTCTAAAATATCATAACCTAGAATACTGCATTGCTAGTTGCATACTCTCTAAACCTCAAAGAACATGCGAAGCTTAGTTAAGAGTCTAAGAAACATACAGAACACTGTAAACATCTTGGGATGTTTAGGTTTAAAATATTACTAATTATTTTATGCAAACATCGTCGATTACTGGTAATATTGTTGCTATTATTAGTATTAACAGAATTTAATTCCCCAACAACACAATAAGTTTAAAAATTTATCGCCGTGAAGTGCACCTTACATTAGTGGCCTACAGATGACGCCTGCAGATGTCAAAAAATATTTCATACGGCTACGGTACACTGATTAGTTTAAAATAATTTTTCAGTTTCGCAAATTTAATTGTTCTAGATGACGGATAAGGTGCTAATTTATGGGAGTGGGACAAGTGCATATTATCGTGTGGAAGCGTAATACCAAGAACGTTTTCCGAGTACACAAAGTATTATGCTGAATACTTTTTGAACCACACTGAACAACTTTTATAATGCCTTGGTGGTAAATGTGTGGCAATGTTTTTTTATGTGTTGTGTACATTTGTGTGTATTTTTTGTTATCCTTTGTGGTTTTTCCCGACGTAAGTAATCGACCTGGTCATGACCACTGGACCAAGTAGGTACCTCGCTTTAAACAAAAAGAACGGTCGATGAAAGGAGAGGTCCACAGTAAGTACAAAAATCTTTGCAATGACAGGTTTTAATTTAAACAAGTAAGAAAACAGAAAATGATACAACATTCTTAAAATCTCTCCAAATACCAATCGTGTTTCTCATTGAATAATTAAATAATAATCTACATTTTGTAAATATTTTTTTTCTTTCAAAACGGCGTAAACACGTGTCAACGCGGTGACCTGTCACTACGTTCGACACCTTTAATTTTGGCAGAATATACCTAACCTCGCGGCTGAGAAAAGGCCAGTGACGGCGATAAATAAGGATTTAATATAGTTTTGAAAAACAAAAAAATTTTCGCTTAATATTTAAGCTTGGAAATATTTTGATAAATGACTGTTAATTCTTATTTTTCCCACTCCCCTCTTAAAATATTCGTACTAAGTCACGGTTAACCATGTATGTTTCTGTGTTGTTTTATTTTTTGTTAGAGATCTTATAATATCAAATTGGTTTAATTTCTCGCACCTGTGACTTAGAAAAACAGCAGATTACGAATCCTGACGAACCTGTATCCATACTGTCGGTTACTCCAGCGCAGTCAACTGAAATAATTTAATAACTGAGATTGTACGACGATGCACGAAACCTCGCGTGGGGCGTCACATGCTACTACACTTACTTATAATTTAATGCAATTAAGACACAGAACCGATGCCATGTGTAGAACATAATAACTTGTAGAGATAAGTGTGGATATGGCGGCGGGCGGGAAGAAGAGCTAATTTGGCACTTTACTCGATATAACAGGCAGGCGAGGGGTGCATCAGACAGCAGCGAGCGATATTGGAGTCGAAAATAGTCATTTAGGGGTGGAGGATGCGTGGAGACGCGAGGACAATCAAATTTTATGCTCAAACTTGTCTAACCGAGAAACTTAATCCGATAGTACGTGTCGTGAGGGAAACAGCGTGGAATAATACAGATTGCTTGTGATAGTTAATTAATGACTTAATACGATAAGACGTTTACGGTTATTTTGAATACCTCTCTTCACGTCAGCTTACTTCAAGACATTCAACTTTTATGATTTCCATATGATTTGGTGAACGGTCAGTTATGAATATCGCCCTCTCCTTCAGAAGTAACTCTTGAACTGTTTCAGAGAACAGAACAAATTAGTTGGTATAAGCAGAAATAACACATGTCCATTTTTTAACTGCAAACGATGAGCTCTTTAATAGGTAATCAACAAAAATTATACAACTTCTAGATATATACTACTTTTGCAAAATATGAAATTGAGGTATGTGTCTGTCTTTAAATTTAGCAGTTTAGTATGAAGGAATCCACCAATGCACTCTTATTGGTATGTTTAAATAATTCTAATTCCTGATTGGTTAGATAATTAGATATAATCCACCACACCAAATTGCTGAATTTAGAAATCATGCTGTGCATTCATATCAACCAAACGAATTATCAAATTGGTGGGACACCAACTGCTTTTCTGAAAAAATCATTGTAATGTGTTTCATTTAAATATTGTTCTGTCTGGTAATTTGTGATAGGTGCAAATAGGAAAATAATATTTCCCAAGAAAAGAGTTCCAAGAATTATACACATGAAAAAATGCCATATTATTACCATTATAAAGTGACCTATCTACTGATAAAAGGGCCCATCAAATCGACAAAAGAAGAAATTTGTGAAAGAAACTTATCAAGACTATTATAATTAAATATATCTTTGGCCAACTTCAACTACATAATAAAATGTTTAGATTTTTTTTTACATATCTGAAATATACTAAATGAAAAGGAAAGGTAAGGAAAAGGATAATTATGGCAAACACATTTCAACGCACGCATCCCAATGAATAAAGACCAATGGCCGGCTTGTCTATACTATAATTTCCGTTATACAGATCTATCGCAATGCAGTTGAAATGTGGTACGAGACATTTTAAGTGTGTGTACTGGTTAGACGTGCTATAAAATAGTGTATCAGAGTATTTCTGAAGGTGATTTAAATAGTACAACATGTTTAAACATAAAGTATGCCTAAAGTACGTAGATTTGGACAGATTTCTCAGTTTAGTGACTTTGGAAGGGGGTGGATTGTTGGATTGCCCAAAGTAGGTTTGTCGATAAAAGACATTTCCAGAAGGATTAACAGATCCTTATGTACCATAGTACGGTGTTACCATGACGAATGTGGACTGAGGAAGACCATGGCCATGGACACAGAAAGAGAGAGGCCCCGGCCGTCATAGAGGAACTGCAGAGTGTGAAGATCGTCGATTGCGACTTTTAGCTCTCAGAGACCGATTTAGCATCAACCGGACTCTTGCAAATCAGTAGTTTGCAAAACATGAGGGGATGGTTTGGACTCGTGTTATCGTCTCATTCGACAACATCTAGCCAACAACCGCTTACAATGGTGTAGAGAGATGATTCAGTGAGACCAAGAGTAGAATTAAGTGATCTTTAGTGAAGAATGTCGCTTCTCTCTGGGGATGTACGATGATCATGATCATGGTGAAAAGGCGACGTGGTAAAAGACGCGATCTATAATTTGACAGAGAGCGTCATGTCCGTCATACAGTGGGCGTTATAGTATGAAGTGCTAGCACGTATGGTAGTAGATCACCGATAGCCTTCATTAGAGGAAGCATCACAGCCCAACGCTACATGCAGGAAGTGGTGGAGCCATATGATTCATTCCATATTTTCTTCACACTCTGTGATTTCTCTACGACGACCCGTGCCTTTCGATCTGTGCTCACGGCCTTCTTGAGTCTCCGTCTGGTAATACCGTACGTAAGGATCTGTTAGTACTTCTAGCAATTTCTCTCACTGACAAACCTGCTTCACGCAATCCAATAATCCGCTCCCTCTCAAAGTCACTAAGTTGGGAAATCTACCCAAATCTACGTCCATTAGGCATAATCTACCTTTAAACATGTTGTATTATTTAAATCACCTTCAGAACTCCTTTAATAAACTATTTTATAGCACGTCTAAACAGTATACACACTTAAAATGTCTCGTACCACTTTCCAACTGCACTGCGATATCTTTGTATAACGCAAATTATTGTATAGACAAGCCGGCCATTGGTCATTATTCATCGGGATGAATGCGTTGAACTGTGTTTGCCATAACTATCCCTATAAAAATACATACTTAATATTGTTAATTCTTAACTCTTAAATTTACCGAACTTCACGTCTTGCTTCTTAAATTACAAAGCAAAATAGAAATATCGCAATAGATATATGTATTCTATGATTGATAGAACCATTGCAGACATAATACCTACATTATTTCAATTAATATTGTAAATATCTATAATATTTGTAAAATTACAGAAGTAACTAAACAATTATCATAATTAATATGTTAAATATTATGTAAATATAAACAATTTATTTGGAATTATTTGACAGATATTTGAATATAAAACAGTAAAGTAACGGTACCTACATAATAAAATTAAATTATACAACAATTTTAAAATTACAGAGCAACTTCCCATTTCAAATTAAGGACACCGCGATGGGTTTCCCTTTCTCTCCAGCTTTTTCCGTGCCGGTCATAATGAAACTTACATAACCGCAAATAACCGGCACGGTAGCGCCCCATAAATTCCACACCGAACAGTCGTACATAAATGCCGGCGCAACAGTTTATTTCCCGGAAAAAATTTACCAATAAATTACGATGAAATACGGGCGGGCGCGGGGAAGAAATTAATTTATATTGCGTAATCATGGCCTGCCCGCTCTAAATCAAAATGGAGTTCATTACTTCGCTTTCGAATTCAATACTTTGCGTCTGAATTTAAAATACAGTGTTCCGAAAGTACACCGCCATACGTTAACTATGAATTCTACATCGAAAAATAATACTAGTTTGCTATACAGAGTGTCTCATAATTAGCTGCCAACCCTGAACAG
Organism: Monochamus alternatus; assembly: GCA_037114965.1. Classification (NCBI taxonomy): domain Eukaryota; kingdom Metazoa; phylum Arthropoda; class Insecta; order Coleoptera; family Cerambycidae; genus Monochamus; species Monochamus alternatus. The sequence goes on from CM073426.1 coordinate 116,883,678, forward strand.
GCCGATTCTATGATCAAAACTAAGTAAAAAAGTTCATATGAACAGGGTCCGGAAATGCTTCCTAAGGGCACAGGGACCCATTGAAGAAGGAGGAATGGAAATCATTGTTTTGCAATATCTCTCAATCGCGTTGTGATAAATGAATGAAATTTGGTATACCTAGCTAAATTTTGATGAGCAATTTGATGGACTAATCCATTTATTTCCACAAGGTCCATTGGGGTGGGTACGGGGGAGCCCTTGGTATTTTGCGTGTGTAACTTTTTCATCTTTGACTTTTTAACAAATTGGATAGCAAATTCCATTTTCCCGAACTGTTTTACGTTGAAAAGGTACTCTTGTTTTAAATCGTTATCTTTAACGGTTTCTGAGAAAATCGCTCTTGAATTACTCCCACTTTGGTCAATTTCATAGTAATTTAAACAAAATTATCAAGGTATTCTTATGTCAAAGTATTGTCAACCCGATTGCCAATTTAATAGTTCTAAGCGAAAAAAATGGAAGAGTTTACGGGACAAGAGTTAGTTGATATGATATTTATTTATAACTTTTGCGATGGTAATGCTGAAGCGGCAGAACGTGAGTACGGTAGCAAATAGTTTAGCTGTGTATACCAAATTTAATTCATTTATCACAACGCGATTGAGAGATATTGCAAAAAAATGATTTCCATTCCTCCCTCTTCAATGGGTCCCTGTGCCCTTAGGAAGCATTTCCGGACCCATGTTCAAATGAACTTTTTTACTTAGTTTTGATCATAGAATAGACCTGTCCAGGGTTGGCAGCTAATTATGAGACATCCTGTATAAACTATAGCCCAACTTAAATTTCTTTAAAACCGTTGTAGATATTATAATGAAATTTTAGAAATGTCGATAGCTATAGAAGGCACATACTTTGCAATGCAAAGTTATTTTTTAGTCTTACCAGTGGCGCACGTAGCGGAATGGCACTGACTTTCCTTAAAATATTCTTTTTTTTAATTCTCTGTTCAATTCTGAAGTAAATAGTTCCCTCAAACTTTTATTGTACAACGCACCGTATTCGAATAAAATAATGAAAACTGGTTTAATGCACAGCATAATACTATCAATGAAACAATGTGCCGTTTTGTATCATTAGCCGTAATAAAACAAAAAAAGCGTCGCTTAGTTATAAGTATAAAGTATTTGTAAGAGTCAACGCGATACAAAAAATGTATATCGCTTCACAATATTGACGGGAAAATGTAGACTTTAACAATATACCTCGGAAGACCTCGAGTAAGGGTGAACGATGAAGAAATGGTCTTTGCTCAAATTGAAAATAATACCAATGTGAGTATTCGAGAAATTATTAGAAATTCGACGGTTCCTAAAACTCATTTTAAGAGAACAGGGACTTCATATCAAAAAGTCCAAGCTTTACAGGAAAGAAATTTTGCTCGTGTTGCTTTTTATAATAGGATGTTAGATAATCAGGCTATATTAAATAACGTCCTATGAACTGACGAATGTCAGTTTAGAAGAAATGGAATTTTCAATTTTCGTAACTGGCATTATTGGAGAGACGAAAATCTTCATATAATAAGAAGGCATGACTTTCAACACAGATTTTCGGTAAATAAATATATGTGCCAGTATTGCCAACAACCAGTTATTATTGTTATTTTTACAAAATGAATTAAATACTTTTGTTGAAGATGTTCCACTAAATGTAAGGCAAAATATGATTGTGCCAATGGACGGAGCTCTAGCGCACTATGGAGAAAATGTACGCAATTAGCTGAATACGACATATACAGGAAGATGGATTGGATGGCCACTTCACTTACCAGATCTGTCGTGTCTAGATTTTTATCTTTGGGGCTACATGAAACAACTAGTGTACCGCGATGAAGTTAATGACAGGGAAAGTTTGATGGAGCAAATTGATGAGGCAACGCTTAAGAGGAGGCAAAATTTACAAGAATTTAACGTGACTAATTCGATAATTAGGCGCTCAGAAGCGTGCTTCAGAAGTAATGGAGACAATTTCGAGCAATTTTTATGATGTTTTATTAATAATTATTAATTAACAAATATTTATTTGAGCGATTTTTTTTCGTTATTTTTGCAAAATTTCCTCTTTTAAGGATAAGTACCTTCACCTGCAAATATATTTTTTTTTAATAAAAATTATCATCTTGTTTATAAAACAAATACTAGTTTGCTTTTTTAACAATAGTAAATACAATACTTTGTTATAGAAACACCGAATCGATAGTATTACTAATACGAATACCTACCTTATTGATAGTATTAGGCTGTGCATTAAAACAGTTTTTATTATTTTATTCGAATACAGTGCGTTGTACAATAAAAAGTTGAGGGAAGTATTTACCTCAGAATTGAACAGAGAATTAAAAAAGAATATTTTATTATTCAAAAAAGTTCAGTGGCATTCCGCTACGCGCGTCACTGGTATGACTAATAAATCACTTTGCATTGCAAAGTATGCGCCTTCCATAGCTATCGGCGCCTCTACAAATAATATCTACAACGGCTTTGAAAGTTTGTGTCTTTTTTTCCATTAAATTTTAACACGCTGTATAACCGTAACGAAGCCTGGGCTATAGCAAACTAGTATTATTCATGGTTAACGTATGGCGGTTTACTTTCGGGACACCCTGTATATATATTATATTTTATTAATGCGAGCGGAGTGTTTGTAGTGAACACGAGTTTATTTGGGGAGCGCTAAAACAATTATTTGTCTATTATTATTGCAATCAGTACGTATTTGCGTAGTGATAACTGCACGGGCGATTCCATTTGGCAGTTTTCGATCAAGCGGCGGCATTGTTATGGAACAAAAACAGCTGTCTGCGCTGCATCATGCTTGTTTATGGGTGTCCCATATAAAACTTTCCACCTGAATATTTCGTTTAATATGTAGTTTTGAAAAAATTCCAAAAACACGTCGATTTTTAATTTGAGGGGGACATCGACTTACATCATTATTTATTTTGTAGTTGTTACCTCAAATGGCACTATAGGGTGTGTGATACATTGTTTGAAAGCTCTTTTGATACTGATTCTGATTCCGTAAAAAAATGAAAAATAATTATTCATTTTCAAGAAAAAAACATTGAAATATAAATTTTTGAAATGTTATATTTTTACATTTAAAATTGTTTCATCTTTCATCAAAATATAATTATTAAACTGCAAAAAGTTTTCTACATCAGATAAAAACAATAATAAACGAAACCAAAGGACGGCTGAGGTTGTTATCATATTTTTTTATGAATTCCATTGCATTCAATTCCATTTTACATTTTATCGGAAATGTGTTACTGTTGAAACCATTTTCACTTGTCTCAAATCTCATGTCCGGCTTACAATCAAAGTGTAATTTTGCATTTATCAATTTTTCATTTTGGTTTATTCTTTAGCTGAAGTAGTTGAAACAATTTTTCTTTATGGAAAACAAAATGAATGTGCTAGAGAAACTGCTCGAATTTTCAATGAGTTGCATCCTGATCACCGAACAAGTCATACGTACGTGTGCCAGATTGTAAAGGAATTTCAAGAAACTGGATCCGTAGCAAATCTTAAGAAAAACAATTCTCCTAACAAATTAATGGAAGTAGGAATTTTGGGCGAACTGACAATAAATCCACATCAATCTGTGCGATCGCTAGAGAGTACTACAGGGATCCGTAAGTTTGTCGAATTTTGCAACAACGTAAATGTCATCTGTACAAAATATATTTGTGGATCGAAGAATAGAATTTTGTGATATCATATTGTCTAACAGAATTACAGAAAATATACTTTACAACAGCAAACTGCTACGTTTTTTCTCTACGGTACAATGAATGGGCATAATATTCGTTATTGGTCGTGTGAAAACCCTCATTGTATTAGGGAATCGCACACTCAGTATCCAGAAAAGCTGAACCTTTGGACAGGATTATTGGGTAATTAGATAGTTGGTTTTTAGATGGCACTTTGACTGGAGCCAGCTGTTTACGTTTGTCGGAAAATCATATTGATCCCATGATCACAGAAATTCTTCAGCTGTATGAAAATCTTAAATATCAGATAGTATATAGACTTTCTTAAATTTCTAATTTCTATTTTAAACTCATATATTCGGTATTTTTATTCAGCGCACGAAAAGAATCGCAGATCGGGAAAACTTATTCCGTGTGCATTTTACATTATTACTAATACAGATGAAAATTTCACACCTCTACTTTAAAACCAATAAGATATCTTTATTTTCTCTCGTTACCATGGCAAAAATTTCCGGAAATTTGTTCGTAACGAGGCCATAATTAAGTGTAATTTTTTTTACAGTTGAGTTATATATGATGTACACATTGACATCTTATATATACGAAATATGGTAGAGATACCTACATATGAATTTCTTCGAAATTGAATCGTGTTACTTGTAAAAAAATATATTTCTACCACCTTGCCATAAAATTGCCAAAGACTAATAGATTGAACTACCCATCTGAATTTTAGCATTTCATGTAACTAAAGTTGGTAATTGTTTCCATATCCTTGCTTTTGATTTTCTAGTGTTATCTGGTATTAGGTTTTGAATTTCTTGTCTAGTAACTTGTTGATTTTCTTTATCAAATTGCGTCATTTCAGTATACACTAATTAAACTCAACGTACATACGCTTCGAACTAGTAATTGACATTTACTGTGACAAAACCGTTTAAATAAAAAAGACAAATCAACATTATGTCCACAACGACAATGCCTTGGTCGAGTCAAATTAATTTAAAATGTCAGGTTTGATTTATACTTGGAGTGTGAAATTTTCTTACCGAATGCCACACGAGCGTAAATTATTCCTGGAAATAATTTAAGCTCTTGTGATATTATAAGTGAAAATTAGATGTTTTCAAAGAAGTATAATAAAAAAAATTATTCTAGTGCCTAGGCAGTAAATGTGACAGCTTAGTGTCTGACAGTTGTCACTAAAACTACGACCTTAATGACAATCGGAAAAATAGTTATTTATGCAATAAGTACAAAAAGTAAGTGCGCGCCGTGAAATTGTCAGTGCAATAAGCACTTTTTGTACATACAATACAATATTTTTTCTACGTTCATGCAAAAATCAAAAAATGTTTTATTTAGATAACACTAAGTGTAGGAGAATATGACGTCGATTTGAACGTTTATGTTTGTCATGATTTACATTTTTTATTTAGATCACTCTTCACGTTAACTTACACATTTCATGCATTTTAATTTTATTAAATAATTAAACCAAGCACAGAAAGTTAGGTATGTCCTTATTTATGGCAAAACGTAAAGTCTAATGTTTTCTAGCAAAATTTTCCTCGTCTCTCTCATCTATCTGTCGTACGAATAGAAACTAATCTCGGCATCTGGCTTCTACAGTATCTTATCGAATCTTTTAACCAATGAATAACGTAACTGTGTATGTCAACCTGTTTCCATAAGAGTACTTTGTTTCCTGGTTCCTATCTATTGACGATATGCTGGTGAGACATAACATTTTTGTGAATATTTTTATGTTTGTTCTTTCTGTTCTACAAATATTGGAAAATACCTTCTCATCCCTGCTCTTGAAAGTAAATCAGCAATTTCCCAATAACTTCTCTATCTGAAAGCAATTAAGTAAAAATAATTCTGGTATATGGGTAAATGGGCAGTTTCTTATAAATATAACCCTACAGTTCAAAAGGTCAAAAGCAATATGCAAGTTGCAATTACCTACAACATTGACATTCTTGCTTTGTACTTACCTCTTATAATTTTCCTTAGGCAAGCTACCATTAATCGTTGGGTTGTACTTAAAGACCTTATGTTATCATCTTTTATTGTATTAATGTACTTAATTTGTGTAGAAATAGGTCTCCAAATTCTATTCGGATTTGATAAATGTGGAATCGTTTTTGAAGCAGGTGAATTTTTATTAATGCTACTGGAACTGAAGTATTCACTCAAGGAACCCATTAAATCATTATTTATGATTGTTTCTAGAGTTTAAAGCCTTTCTACCACTTGTTGCCGGCACGTTATTATTATTTCTAATTCTAGGTTAAGTAACCACAAGTTTAGATGGTGGATAGCTCGCAGCGCGCTTCAAGTCGAACTAAGAGAGAGGATGTTCATAAATTCTGCTTTCTGATTTAGGGATCGTCCCCTATTGCTTTTATGATTTCCCACAATATTATATTTTTTTACAGCTGTTAATGTTTGCACGTAATTTATTAGTTTGAGAGTGATATGGCGAAAAATAATAATAATAATGTTTCACAATTTTCTGTGTTCTGGGTATTCATTACAGGCAAGGTTGCTCAAATTTCCATTTTCTTTTAACAAAACTGTACCATTATTGCAAATACGTACGCACATTCAATGTAGGTACCTCGTGGTATTACGTATTTATAAAAAAATTCTACAAAAATACTCATACTTGCTTTGACAGTTTCTGTCACTTTACGTTTTGACGTCTATCCATGCGGTAGTTGCGTGTGTGTAAATTGGACTCATGGCTATTCACATTTGGCATGACAAAACAATGAAATTTGGGGACTTTTCATAGGAGTTTTTTTATGACAAGACAAAAATTTTTCGTGACTTTTTTTATCAGAATGTGTTCATAATTAAAGATATTTCAATTTAAATACAAATTTTGCCGAGGTTGACTACCAAAAAATCGAAAGTAAATCCATTTCCTGAAAAATAGAACACCCTGTATAAAAATCGATGTTATCATCAGATTCTACGCGCCATCTAGTGTCTGTATACCAAATTTCGTCACACTGGCTAAGATGGTTTCTGAGATATTCGCACTGAAAGTCTTAGAGGGAACACCCGGTAGTTCATTAAAGTTTTGTTTTTTGCATGAACGTAGAAAAAGAATGTTGTCAAAACGGTTCTACAATGTTAAAGGTCGGTAGACTTTTAGTACCTCTTTATACTCGTAATTATATTTGATATTATTATATTATATTTTATGTTCGCTTTGGCTGCGCAATTATTATCAAATACTACAACAACCTCTCATAGCAGGTACGCTTTCAGCAATAAACAGCAAGCTGACGATTTCGGTGATAAGTATTATTAATATAATCAATTTATGGTTTGATAATTATGAATTCATATACACCAACGTTCAACCTTATGGGAAAATATTAGAACAGCAAATAGCAACTTTAAATCCAGTAAAAGAAACATTCAGTGGGCTAAATTGTAAAGAAAAAAAATCCACTCAGGTGCTCCAAAAAAGTATCATTATTGCATGCAGTTCTATGCAAGCATTAATACCAAGTTAGTGGAAAAGTACAAAGTGTCTTATATTTTGACGATTTATAGGTTAAATTAAGATTCACTAGAATTTTTTTTCACAAGTAGGTTTTTTTATTAATACTTATGTAAGTTTAATGGTCGGTCAATATTATTTTCCTTTTCTAGGTAAGTACCAGAGTTGGTTTACACGATCATCCATCCCCACTTAATGCTATATACATAGATAACTGAAGACTCCGACGGAAACAATTTTAAGGAATTAAAAAAATATACAATAACTTACAATACACAGGGTGTCCGTAAATGATGAGCAAAAATTTCAAGGAAAAATTCCAGACTGAAAATAAATGCTACCTCTTTCTATAACATTTTTTCCAAAACTGATTATTAACGAAGTTAGAGGGTAAAGTTAAAATTTTATTTTCGATATTTGTAAATAACTTCTTAAAAAATCCAAATATTTACATAAAATTTGTAAATTGGGGGTTTTTGCGGACGAAAAAATATGTTTCTAATATTGACGTCACTAGTAGAGCGCGCCACTTATGGCACATCATGTTTCTTTTAAATGAAAGAACTTTTTTGCTGCTTAGTGTATCCATCTGACTATTATTCTCTGAATTTTTTCCGGACACCCTGTATATATAATAATATATTTTTTTCTATTTACAACAAAATTACTATAATGTATAATAAAGTATTTGATCTAGTAGGTAGATATATTTTCATCCATAATTCAAATATAAAGGTAGCATGTAATCGTGTTAATTTAAAATTAGATAAACTGTTCTAAATATTAGATAGATAGATAGATAGATAGATCATTTATTATCCATTTAGAGCAGTACAGAGATGCTTAGGGCTCATCTCTACACATTCTGAACCCCAGATCCATCGAATTATTTAAAAAATCGGAATATAGGTCGATTTCGAATAGTTTATTCTGCATAAATATTGTTGAAATACTGAATAACACGCTAGTCTCGCTCGGTACACTCCTCCAAATGACGTGTCGATCTGCTACACTGTGATTGGCCGAAAGTTACGAGGCAACCTAATCCTTTTTAATTATTTTAGGTATTATCATTCATGTTGCACTCGATTTTAATAGTATAGTATTATCGTTTTTAATTATCACTGCTGCAATGTGGAATACGCGATGTTTCGCTTTTCGACTTGAATCTTAACGAGTCAAAAGAGTGTGTCGTCCCTTTCAAATTTGAGAAATCAGCCTGGTTAATTAAAATTGCCGCCTGGGTCCTTATTCCGTTTCCTCGCCGTTCTATTCTTACGCCATAAATTCATAGATATGCTCAATAAGGCCTTAATTAAAAGGCATTATAAATCACCGTTATTTATGGTGGTCGCGGGATTGGAACAAAACTTGGTATTATTATTCAATTAAATTTGTAAATTTGATTAGGGACTCTCGTTATCGTTATCTCCCATTAAAAATTAAGTGCTAACAGTTGAATCACGATTGCTCTCTAAAAAAGAAACCTATTTATGTAAGCCTGCTAAAACACCCAAACAGAACACAGTAAATACAAAAAATTTTTCATAAGAAAAATCAAATTTTTCATCTATATTTCTGAAATGCTATACTTAATTAATTGCTTCTTAATAATCATATTCTTTTACGATATCTTCAAAATCAATAAAATTACTGTATAAGCAACTTAATTCACAATAATTAATTTTCACCCAAATAAAATTTACTTACACTGAAATTCATATTATTATTTTTTGTACATTTTATAAATAAAACTATATTATGTTGTCGAAACTCAAAATCAAACTGGCGATTCCCTTCGCTTCATCCGCCCACTAACTCACGAGTGACGTCATTGGTATGTAAATCTAAAATGTCATATATTGATTGCTAATACATTTCGGCTTTAGCTTATATTTTAGAAGTGTCGCCGTGTCCTGTGCTGTTTAAGAGATTGTAACTATAGATTAGGTGAAACAGAAACTTTTCGCCCGAAAATGTTGGAAGGCCGAAAATATTATAGCGGACGAAGAAGATGATGTTTTAGTGCGAATTGTTGAAAACACACGCACAAGCAATTGTCAAATTTCGGCAACTAGTGGCATCAGTCAGTCTTCTGTTAGGAGAATGCTCCACAAATAAAAATTGTATCTTTATCATTTTACTCCAGTTCAACATTTAACGCCACAAGACCTTCTATCTAGGTTACGATTTGCACAGTTTCTTCGCCAACAACAAAATGATGACCTAACATTTCATAATAAAATATTATTTACGGACGAAGCCACATTTACCCGAAGAGGTACTTTTAATTGGATAAATGGACATTCTTGGGAACTATAAAATCCTTATCTGCCAAGAGAAGTACATTTTCAGCAAGAGTTCTCTATCAATATTTGGTGTGGAATTAATAGAAATTTTCCGCACCGTTGAATTGAATGCGATTTAAATCCGCTGGATTTTTACATTTGGGACGATATTAAATTTTTAGTTTACAAAGACATGATTAGTAGTCAAGAACACCTGTTGGAAAAAATTCAAGAATCGGTAATATTATCAAGCAACATAGAACTTTATTCAAGGTCGCCAAGTCGCTGGTGGTCACTTCGACAATTCTTTATCATTAATTTATTAAGGTAAGCATAATAAAATTTTTAGTTGTTGTAGTGTTCGTCTTATTGTTAATTCAATTTTGATATCTCGGGACTCCTTAATTTTTCTAATTTAATTCCTAATTTGAATCGTCTGTTTCTCGAATACGGTTGAGTTTATCGATTTGTGACAGGTATATCTTTTCTATTTAGAATTGAAGGTAGTTCTTATTAAAAAAATTAAAAGTGTAAAATATAAAATGTTAGATATATTTTTATATCGACAGTACAGTATAACTAGCGCCCCCTAGTCGTGATCTCATCACTGTTTGCACATTCGTAATTGCCACCTCAAAAAACATAACACTACAAATTTTCAAAACAATGGATCCATAGGTTCTTAAAATATAGCAAAAATCGAAAACATTATTTCAACTTCCACAGCCTGTAGAATGAAAAGGAGCAACAATTGAATAAAGCATAAGGCATGTTAAGCTCAATCGCTTTATTCTGACGTTAACAATCTGCCCTTTAGCTATGTACCATTATTAATGACTCACCCTGTATAATGTAAATTAAAAATTTCCAGTAAATATTATGTAAAAAGAGCATAACACAACATAGAAATTTCCAGCCATTTTTATCAGTGTGCTGCAGGTGTAATTCAATGCTGGTCGGGACAATCTTTAATTCTTCCAGACTGTCCTGTTTTTTTTAACAGCATATATTTTGTTTTCTCTTGATTAATTTTAAGTCCTTTAATTATGACTTCTTTTGCTAAGCTCAGCGTTGCCTCTTCCAGGCCTCGTTTGTCCCTTGCTATGAGTGCTAGATCATCTGCATATCCTATGACCTGCGTAGAATTTTGCATAATAGTACTTTTTAGTTATGCATTCCTAATAACTCCTTCCAACACAATATTGAAGAGTCTCCTTGTCGCACACTTACTTTTATATTAATATTTCCCGTGTCTCCATCTCTGGTGTTAATTTTCGCGTTTGATCTTTCCATAATCATTTTTGACAGCCTAATAAGCTTTTTTGGTATATCTAATTTTTTCATTGCTTTTATGCTGTCGAAGGCTTGCTGGAAATCTGTGAAGAGTACAAGCAGTGTAATGTCATATTCGTAACATTTTTCAATGGTTTGGGTTAGTGTGTGTATTGCAGAAATTGTAGATTTTCTTTTTCTGAATCCTTGTTGGTATTCTCCTAAATTTTTTCAGTATATTTAGTTAGTCGATTTCTTATTATCGAGGTCATTAACTTGTATGCAGTATTCAGCAGCATAATTGCTCTATAGTTATTACAATTTGTTGGATCTCTTTTTTTTGTAGATAGGTGTTATTTGTCCATTTTCCCAGTCCAATGGTATTTTTTCTTCTGTCCATTCTAATAATTAAGTTAAAAATTCTTTTTAATAAGTCTTCTCCACCTGTTTGTATTAATTTATTGTTAATTTCATCTGGTCCAGCTGTTTTATTCAATTTCAGTAGTTTCCCTACCTGCATAAACTCACAGTCTCTTTTATTAATTTTAACTACAGTTTTATTACTCCTTGCATTATTTTGTACATATTGAAATAGTTTCCTATTATCTTTATTATCGTTTTCTAGTTATTGCATTTGTTCTGATATCCATTTTTTTGTAAGTTTTGTTTGCTTTCTGCTTCAATTTCCTATATGTATTTAGACCTTGATCGTTTCTTGTTTCTATCCATTTCTTTTTTGCTTTGGTCTTCCTTTCTTTCATGTTTTCACAATCTTTATCAAACCACTCTTGTGCCTTCTCACGTGTTTTTAATCCTATTGTCTTTTCTGTTGTTTCAATTATGCTGGTTTTTATATTTATTCATTCCGTTTCATTTTCTGTTTCTTCGCATGTTCGCAATTTGTTCTGCACATTCGTCGAGAATTCTTTCCTTATTTCCTCCTTCAGTTTCTATAGGTCCCATTTTCTTCTGTTTCTGTTATTACTGTTATTTCTAACTATTTTCATTTTAATATTTGCTATTACCAGTATAATTTACTCCATATACCCCGTATAACCAACAATGTCGAGGTGGTGGCGGCGGTGGATTGCATGCGGAATAATAGACAGCGCTTAGGTGTCAGGTGTGGGTCTGTAAATCCTCATATAACCACCCGCAGAATTAATCACGGTAAATAACGTTTACTGCCCCTCGAAACTACCCCGCCTCACACGAGCGATATAAGCTTTCAGGCTAATCATAAATTTTTGGCCCGCTTTGTCGTCACCCGGCCGGATGTTTGCCCGAGTCCTAGTACCTTGCCGCCGTTATTAGGGATGTTTTTAATACCGTTAAGGCTACTTAAAAGCGTGCGCGACACGTTTATAACTGCTACGTTTCGGAATTATCCCGTCTGGATCGTGCAGATTACGTATAATATATATTTGTGCCTACGCGAATCTATATCTATATATAGGCATTTAATATAGTCTAGACATTTCTGAGATATGTTTCTATGAACTATATGAGAGTTTTTATATTGCTCATACAAGATTAACTGTGTTCTGAAATTCGTCTTTACGGATAAGGAAAATAACGTTAGGTACTAAGCTACACTGACAAAAATGTGTGGAAATTTCCATGTTTTGTTATGCTCTCTTTATACAGGGTGTCCCATAATGATGTGCGCTCCTTTGGAGGGTGTGTTCCTTGGATCATTTTAGGGGGTTCTTTCTATAAAATTTTTCGATTTGAGCTCTCCCTGACGAGATAAGGGCTTCTAAAAAATTGAACAAATTTCGGTTTTCATTTTTTTTCTCAAAAACGGCTAAACTTATAAATCTGAAAATCGGTGACTACATTTAGTTAATTAAGTGACATTGTTGAGTATGATTTTTATTTTTACCAAATGTCTACAAGGGTAGCAACCACCAACCTCTGTTGTTTTTTTAATTAGAACTTTTTATTCTAAACGTTTCTCGATATGAAAAAATTACAGTAGATAAAACAATTAATTTATTAAATTTTTCCCCTCTTAGTATTTTTATGCAAAAGCACGCGTTTTCTTTAAAAAAAATAAGATGCACATACGTACATATTCTCGGGTGTGGAATATGCAAGCAAAATATTTTCATATGAAACGTAGTAGGCTGCTGTCACTTTGATGGTTTTATTGTTTGGACTGTCATTAAAAATTAATGTCAGATATCTACCACCAAATTAGCTATTTCTATTGCAATTATGAATTTTCAATATATCCAACGAAATCAAAAATATCCGTCAGATACTGCGTAGTGCAAATTTAAATTTCTTACGAAGAGTTCAGTTATGTGACCGACATCTGGGAAGGCATTTTGAACACCACATGTAAACATTTAATGTAGGTTCATTTCTATGCATTTACAACAAGTATTAGTCAGTGTTCTTTACCGACTGCCACATTGGCCACCATATTTAAATAGTTTGCATTTCGCACTTTCCAATTTCTGAGTTTACTACTTGACAAAAATAGTTCAAATTTGGCACATATGTCAAAATTTAAAACCACCAGCCTGATTATAAATTATTGCAAAACTAATGTTCTTTTATAAGCATTCAATAGGCATTTCGTAAACATTTTAGCAGTTTTTAAATTTATGCTTAAATATAACACGATTTGATGAAAAACTGTCAACTCTCGAGCTATGAATACTCATCTCCTGAAATAAAAAAAGTCTGAAGGATTCTCTTCCTTGTTTCTGTGCCCCCATATGTTGGGACGTCCCATGATGTATTCAGGGCCGGTTCTAGCTTTTGCGGGGCCTGGTGCAAAATAAATTGTGGGGCTGGTTTGCAAATGATTTATTGAAAAGGAAATAACTCACTCTGCATCACATAAAAAAATTAAAAATATCAGTTCATGTATTCAAAAGATATAAATATATAAAATAAAAAACAAAAGTAAATATTATATGTAATAACTAAGAAAATAAAATCTTTGGCAATAATAAATATTACTATTATAAAATATATACATTAGATACCAGTCTGAAGTAGAATAAAAAAGTATTGCATTGCATTACTAATGTATTCTGATGAGAGTGATGAAACGATCAACGAAAACAAAAACACCAAACTATTGCAGAACGTTACTTCAAACCAAGATCTCTAAACAGAGAAGGTTGCCTACAAACTTTCGGCCAATGACATCGATGGTATTTATTTTGATTTTCACTATCCAACTATCCAACTCGGTGTTAATAATTAATTTATACTTCTACAACATATATTCTTTAATTGTTCTGTATGAAAATTCTTACTGCAAATTTTTTGGTTACTCCTTAATTAAGGTTCTTTTGGAACACTATAGAAAGTAATAGATTCGCCAGTTTCCTTTTTTCATTTTTGTTTTTCAAGTATCCACAATAGGTATTGTCCAGAATTATAACGCAACATAATTTAAGATTTGACATAAATGCATGTATTCTCAACAGCACTTAAATAATAACCAAAACGTAACGGTAACTTTTTAATTTGTTAGCAAACAATATTTGACATTTTCAATTTAAATACCAGTGACGTCACATATGAGTTTGTGAGCGGGCGGATCGAAGGAATCTGCTGTTTGTAGGCAACCTCCTTTGTTTAGGGATCGTGGCTTCAAACAAACTACACGGGGCCGCGTGCTGTGCACCGTTAACACTTGCCTAACACTTAAAGTCCTATGTAATAAATACCCTGTATCTGGAGCAGAAGCTGTTCTTTTTACATTACACTTGACGTTACGTGCATAAGACAAGCCGCCACGATAAAAAATGCGCGTCGGAGCCGCCCATAGAATCCGACGCTTGCCGACTTAAATTTACATCTCTCGCAGCTACGAAACTAATGTTTATTACGATGATGACGGCGGCATCTGATTTTCCTCGACGTAGCCCTGGGGTGTGTCTCGCCCTCGGTGAGACTGGCGAAGAAAAAGATTGGAAAATTCAAATTTATCGCGAGCCCGACAGATATTCATTTATATGGATCAAAGAGGATCGCTCCTCGGCTGACTGGAATTCACTTCATTCTTGGGCGCCGCGCCATTTGTTAGAAAGAGTTTCTCGCATTGTTACGAAATCGAGTCAGATTGCGTAGGGGAGGGTATTGTGTCGCGAAACCAATTTCGGATGCACTTTATGGATGACAATGGACGAGGGGTTGATGGGGGTAACTATATCGCGATGCCGTAATGAACCGGTCTGGAGAAGGGTATTTTAAAGTCTTCTGTATCTAGTAATTATTAATAAACTTAGATCACAGAAGTACTAAAACGAGAGGTACTTTATTTCAAAAGGGAACAGCTAATAATAATTTGAGTAACAAGTTCGGAAAATAATGTTTTGTTTTTTTTTGAACGAGTATACATGGTGTAGTTTTAGAATACGCCTACTTATTGGAAGTATCGGTAGTATGCAAAATATAACCCAATAAAATGTTAATATAAAAAATCAGGTGTAACTCATATATTTTCACATTTTAAAATCATTGTGGTGTTTGAGACACCCTGTACAGAATGGGATAATATGGGCCTACTGTGAGGAAGCAAAAAAATAAAATAAAATTTGGGACACGTGGTGTTAAAATGGATGTTGTAAGATTTTCAATCGAAAGTATTATCTTTCAAATCTGATAGAAACGACTAATGACGTCATTATATTTTTTCCAGAAAGAAACCAAATTTCGTGGATTTTCTTCGAAATATAGTAACAGTCTAGCTGTATTAACATTGTTTCTTATCCTTCGGTCAATTATTTGATTCTTTCGAACAGAATATTTATTTTCATTTCGTCGCAATGTCGCCTCCAATCTTGTAAAGGTTCTATGATCAGGGATGAGGCACTCTTCATGAATTTTTTTGTGACTCACCGTAAATTAGCAACATATCATCTTTTTCTGAATAAGGCATCATTTTGTAAACACAAATGTTATACGTTTGACGTTCGTATTGAGTAATGACAAGTATTTTGTGACATTTTTGCAGTTTATACAACGAATATTCAATTATTTTCCAACGACAACTTGATCGGTCCACCGCTAATGTGATTTTTAGGTGATATTTTTTTTGAGATTCTTTAGGGCGATATTGCTTATAATATAACTTTTAAACGGGAAGTAATACAGAAACATTTCTGTAATAAGATTTATTAGAAAAAAGAGAGTTTTTTAACAGGAAAATAATGTGGGTATGTTTATGAAAAGAGTATAATTATTGACATCATTAGTCATTTCATTGACACTTCATCCCCTGTCAGACCCTCAGAAGAGCGTACTTAATTAAGATTTAAATTTTTTTAAAACTCCTACAGCCTATCTTCTTCTTGTGAAGCCGACTTCTATCGTTTACCAAGTTGCCTGTACAAGGATCCTTTTCTACCTCTTGGATTTATGCAAAATAAAATAAACGTCATTTAGAGAAAACTGCATTCTATATGTATGCATTTGTATTTTTTTGTGTATAATTATTCATAGCAAAGAAGCTATAAAACCTTAAGTTTAACATATATTAGGGGAGACCGGGTACGAAAGTAACACGGGTTGGTTGTAACAGTAAGCCTATTGTCTTTTTAAAGAGGTTTGTCTATGATATTATATCATCATAGAGTCGGCAGTGAAATCTACATTAACTTATTTGAACAACAATATCCGTAGTGTGTTTTAGTTCGAGTTGAAACCTGCACGGTGCAAAATGATATGCAAAGTAAGTTTTCATTATCTATCTTAATCTATCATAATCCTAGAACTGAACGTTATTTTGAATTATTTTATTGGCTTGTTCAGTTAATACCAATATTGGCTATAACCTAAGCATGGTATTTTAATTAAAAATAATCGTCAAAAAAAGTTTTAAGCAAGTATCCTGTCAATCGCATGAAAAATGCGTAATGGGACGATTGTAACAATGCCATAGAGGGACGATTGTAACATGTTACAACTGTCCCTCATATTTAATGCCTATGATCGTATTTGTCATATTTAAAAGGATAATTCTGTAGGTACCCAGATAATTACTTCGGTATTTGTTATACTGTGTGGTAATATACAAATTCATTCTCTTTATTTAGGATGTATAACAAAAGACAATGAACAACAGATCGTGGAAAAGATTGTTATGGATTGGGAAAAACTTGGTCCATCTCAAATATGGAATATGGACGAGTCTGGCGACAGACAACCGTGCAAAAGCCAAATATGGATAGGATTTGTTATTACAAAAAAAATATTATTATTTTATATTTTTGTTTCATTACTTTTTATTTATTTATTTATTTTAAATAGAAAAATATATTATGTACCTGCACTACAACTTACTTTTATATAGGTATAATCAATAAACAAATATCTTGTAAATACTAACTTTCTATACCTAGTTATTACCTATTATTCATATGTTACAAACGTCCCCATGTTCTGTTACTTTTGACCCATACCATTGGGTACGTTGTAACGACGTACACTCTCTACTTTTTTATTGATTTTACATCAATATGATCTTTAATTACTTCAATATTATTTTTCCTCTATATATAAAGTTCCAAGGAAACGACTTATAGTAAGTAAATTTATATAACTTTGTTAATTTTTTATTTATCCGACATTACAAAAATATGTTACTTTCGTACCTGGTCTCCCCTACATTAGTTTTACTTACTTAAACTACCATTTCTTACACTATATATTACAATTTTATCAAAATCTTTTATCAAATAAGAATATATGCATTTCCACACATTTAAACGGGAATATAGCCATATACTCGGACCATATTTATTTAGTTAAATAACTACAATTTTATTTTACTTATAATATTACTTCCAACTTAGACAGGTAATATCATTGTTAGATTATATTATTTGTTTTGTAGATTACCATTTACAGTTTTCCTGTTGATATAGTAAATAAACTATACTCTCTTTATTAGTATTCAACTATTTATTTATTATTTTTAATACTATTTATGCCATTATTAGGTAATTTCATAGCTGGGCATAACATCCTCCATTTTTGAAGTTTTTTTTTATTATCGAACGTGGCAGTATAGTACTGTTTCAATAGTCAGATAGATACACATAAGTGGCACCTTCTACTAGTGACTTCAAAATTAGAAAAAAAATTGCAAGACAAGACAAAAACATAATCTTGCAAGATCGACAAGACCATGATCTTGCAAGACCGAGTATGAACAATACTTTATAGAAACTCTTGTCTTGTCAAATTTTGCAAAATTTCTTGTGTCAGTCAGCACTAAGGAGCACTAGGAATCTTTGGTTGATTTGCATTTTGCTATTAAACGCCAACCTTAAGTCCGTCATGTAAAAGAACGTTCCTAAATTATTTTATGGAAATACATTGATGTAGTCTGTATAATTACTTGTAAATAATTATCCTAAATATACCTTAAATAGTCTCCGGCAAGTCTCGCATGGCGACAAACTACATGTAGACATTTTATAAAACAGAATTCCAACATCAAACAAAATGTACTCCTATCAAAAGTGGCACCGCATATTTCCTCCAAAGTTATAAGGTCGGGTGGATATTTTCAAAGGCAATGAAAACCTCGGCACGCCCGAAATTTCACAATATGCTGCAAAAACAATATTGTTCCAAAATTATGAATACAAATGCAAAGAAAACTTTCGAGATACAGTATTAAGGCATACAAATTATGATCGATCGGGCCTCCCCGAGAAGTTTAATAACCATCGCTCACTTCCTCGAAGAGGCTGATGGATGGATGGGATCCAAGAACAATCCTCGCCCGCTAAAAAAGACCGGAATAAAAAGGGACCGCGTTGAAATATCCACTACTTAAGACGCTCCTCTTTCTTTTCCCTTTCTCGGCCCTTTACTTTGTTTACTTGTCAGTCGAAATTAAATTCATCAGTCAAATGATTGTATAATCCTCGCGAAGCGTGAGATGTATGTTCGCGACAAGGAAAAATAATTTCGGGGAGTTTCTTTAAATTGAATTCCGCCTCGGGGACGATTTGTTTTAATCAAAGCGTCATAATGTGATAGATTTTGGTTCGGAAGTTTTTTCGGGGGATTTGTTATAAAGGAAACTCTGCTTTAAGGAGAATACACTCTACTAATAACTGATCCTAGTGAACACAATAAAGATATCCAATGAATTCACTGATTAAATTATTCAGAACTTTACTAACATTAATTAAAGGGAGGAAAGGAATTTTAATCATTAGAAGAAGTTGATTATCCCCAGCAAAATATTATACAGGGTTAACTATAGCCGCGCCAAGAATTCAGACGACTTACGTCACACGAACAAATGAATAATTCATTTTATTTCCATCAAAATATTTAAGAAACTTCATTTGAGAGTAATAGACTTTAACTATGGAACTGTCAATAAGACTCCACAATAATTAAATATTAAAATGACACACGCCTACTGTGTTTTTATTTATTAGATTTCCGGTTTTAAAGGGTGGTAATTGATAAGAAATATATTTTTTTTTACTCAGAAAGTATTAATTTTTTTGAAAAATTGAAAGAACAATGTAAAAATTAAATTTTAAAATCTTCAAACATTATTTTCTTGAAATTTTTGTTATGTAATACCATAAATTTTCATGATGTATGTATGTAGAATGACACACTCTTTCATGGTCGCGCAATGAAAAACATTCTCGGTCACTAAGGCTACTGTCAGGCAACCATGATTTTTGACGATGCGTATGTAGAATGACACGCTCTTTCAAATAGCATGGTCAAAATTGGGAGTTGTTATTTAAAAAAATTGTCGATGACATCATATCTCGAACAACGATGACGTCACAAATGTAGGTCTTATGTCAAAAAGTGCCCTTTTTAAAAACAAAACGTGCCAGGGGATTTTTTCGAAAACTTCTCAATTTCAAAAATAATGAATTTATTCGTTACTTTTCGAAAGCACTGTATAATACACAACAATAGTTAACTCTTAATTTCCCCTTTTAAAATATTTGTACTTAGTTATAGTTAACCCTATATTCCGCCAAAGTCAAAGGAGTCAAAGGTAATGACAGGTCACCGCATTGACCCGTATATCAGCTGACGCCGCTTTGAAAGAAAAAAAAAATATTTACAAAATGTAAATTATTATTTAATGATTTAATGAGAAACACGATATGGTAGCACAGGGTAGCACCTACCTCACTGTTATTTATTTACAGGATTGATATTTGGAGAGATTTTAAGAATCTTGAATTTTTTTCTATTTTCTTACTTGTTTAAATTAAAGCTTGTCATTGCAACGATTTTTGTACATGCTGGGGATCTCTCTTTCTCTTGACCGTTCTTCTACTTGGTCCGGTGATCATGACCAGGTGTAATGTGACCCACAGAGGCACTAGATTTTTTACTTCAAAATATTACAATTTAAGCCAACTTGATTTGATAAAATGTTGATAATAAAAAAGATACAGTGTGTCAAAGTTGGAATTTAAAAAGTGATTTTTGTAATAATTATAATGTGTTTGACTGTATCAACTTAAAAATTTGGGAATAGATGTTTATGAAAAATCATAATCTGTTTTCTATTTCCACGTATTCCCTAAAGGACAGACACCACATCCGTCATATTTGTGACATAAATGTGAGCGTAACTTTGTGGGCACTAATGTTATCACTTTCTTTATTAAAAAATCTTAAACGTACATTGTTTTTGAGAAAAAAAGGTATACTTGTCATTAGTCTTAGAAATTGACAATGTTCGAGATAAAAGCATTTCAATAATCAGCTGCGTAGTTGCTTGTACAATATTTTAATGTAGTGGGCTCCAATAGTAAGTTTAATTTGCAAAGAGTTGGTTCCTCTAGTGGATTTTCAGTGTGGATCAAAAATAATAAAACAACAATATTGAATTTCAAGCTAACGTTTCGGAAATTTATTTTTTCATCTTCTATAGCTATACTAAGACAAATTGGAAAAAATCAATTAGCAACAAAGAAAAATACAAAGTATAAGTCATTTCTTTTTTTTAATTATTTGTTGTTTTTTTATTAGTATTTATTGTTTTTACTAATAAAAAAACAAAGCACACTGCTTTGGTGGAACATATAATACAGAACCCAGATCATTTTTTTGATTTTGATAATTGTAGAATTTTGAAAGCAGAAAATAATTTAAAAAAGCACCTATTTTTAGAAATGATTGAGATTAAAGGAAATAATGATAGTGTTAATAAAAGAATGGACATGAATGATTTATATCCTATTTATTTTAACATTTTATTGAAATGACATAATCTTGGTTAGGTAGTGTAGATGGGTAATTTTTCAGTGCACACAATTATGTGTGTGTATATATAAATATTGATTTTTAATATTTTCTTGTGGTCTTTTTGTTTTTGTAGGAGTATGATAAAAATATATATATATAAATTATTTTCTGTTATATCGCGGATTGGTACTTTTCTCATAATTTTTAAAAATCATTACTATAATAAATTTTAATGAGCAAACACCTTTTTGTTAAATGTTGTCTTGTTATGACGATTAGTTAATGTTTGAGCAGGTACTGTAGTGTTCTAGATGGGCACCATACCTATGTTTATATTTATAGTAAAGGATGGTTATTGCTAAGGAGCGGTTTGCAAATTGGACAAAAGAACAAATATATGAATGTAAGTTTGATAAAAATGTTTAAAAAAAGGAAAATGACTTGTACTTTGTATTTTTCTTTGATACTAATTTTTTTTTTCAATTTGTTTTAGTATAGCTGAAAAAATAAATTTTCGAAAGGTTAATTTGAAATTCAACATTGTTGTTTTATTATGTTTGACCTAAAAACTCACTAGAGGAACCAACTCTTTGCAAATTTTACGGAAGGTCACTATCCTACACTCATAGTAAGTTTAATTATATCAATTATTAATCAATATTTATGTTAAAGTTAATAAGAATTTTATAAATTTAAGGTATTTATCCAATTTTGGTTAAAATCAATTCCTTTACAAAATCGAAAAATTCAATCTCTCATATTCAGATATGATGATGTTATTTGTTGACAATTAAATTTCAATGGAAGTGCTGGGTAACGAGAATATTTAGGAGGATTTCGAAATAGATTACAACCTCAAAATCAACAGTTTAAAAAATCTGTATTTAGAGTTGCAAGAATCAGTATAACTTCCATTTTAAATCATCGCAACACTGACGGTATCTACCGTTATTCTGTTTTTACAGTATTTTTTGCCTCCATCTAGTGATTTAGCTAGTGATTAATATACTTATGTATTAACTTTAAAATAACAGAAAGTAAAATACAATGGATATTCTTGCTTATTTTGTGCATTAGAGTGAACAACAATGGTTAGAGTTCGGTAAAGTTTATAGTTGGGGTCGCCGATTTGAATATCATTTGCACATTATGCAAACAAGGCAAGGGAGTTACACCGTTTAGCAAATTATCAAACACGAATATGTAACAGAAACAGTAAAATATAATCCTCCCACATAAATCAACAATTTCAGGGATAACATTTAAGGTTAGAATGGGAGGTAGAGATACATAAGGTATTTTTTTAAGTATACCATAATACACAGGTTGTCTTACGATGATGGTTCATTAGAATATTTTAGAGACTACTTCGATTTCAATTTTGCAAAATATATGCTTTGGGGTCTTTAAATAAAATAATGCCATTATACTTGTTTATTTTAAGTGAAACACCATATATTTTTGCATATTTGGATTATAACTGTTATTTTTGAGGGATTTTTATCAAGCTTTTTTATATCTAGGTTTTTTATAACAAGTTGCTCGATAGTCAAATTAAAAAGTTCCTATTTTTTACGTTGTGCAATCTGAAGTATTAATATTTAAAAGAGGGGTAAAGGGATGCCAATCATTTGTTAAGGATATTTTAAAAACTCGAACAAATTCAGAGACACTCAACTTCAGTAATCTGCATCTAACATAGACAAAGAAACAAGCTGAAGCTAGAATTCCGGAATAATTTTTTTGGTTTTTGAGGCGTTCCAGAGACGTGGTTAAAATTTTTATTCTTAGGGGTAGTTAACTATATTACTGACAAGGACACCTACCTTTTTAGTTTGTTAATTGTGTAAATTTTTATCTTTATTTTAATGTTTTCTGGAACATCCCAAGCTATATTGTATATGTTTTTGCGAGCTGCGTTCTTGAGGACCAGGGAAACTTTAAGAATTTAAAAAATGTATACAAACGAATCGTTTGAGAAGTCGAACGCGAAAGACAGAAACGTCAAAGTAGTTTATTTTGTGTATTATCAAATAGTGAAAAATAAAGTATGCTTTTTGTTACATGAATTTTGTTGTAGGTAGAGGTTAATTTCTACTTGACGGCAGTTACTCGATAAGAGGAAGAGAATTAAATGTGTAATATCTCAAAAAAATTGATTTTATCGCCAACCGTCAATAGAGCCTTGCATTGCCATACGATTTCCGGAAGTAAACAAACATTTTATTTTAATAGACATTCAGTGCACACCGCTTAAAATTTGGGAAAAGTCGTTAGAAACCTGTTTTGACCACAAAAATCAGTTGAAAAGTACAATCGCCAGTATGACATATTCATGGAATGGTGCAAAAACATGAAATTAATGTTTTACTGGCATATTTTTGCGAGTTATCAAAAGAATATTCTTCTTCTTCAGTGTGGTTGTATTATTCCATGGTGAAAGCAATCCTTTCATCAAAAATTACGTTGACATTAGTAAATATAAAAAACTTACGGCCTTTTCAAAACAAAAAAGAAAAATCATATTCTAAAAAAGTACAAAACTCAATCACAAAAAGAAATACATTTTTACTAAATACACCGGATGAAATCTTCCTGATGTTGAAGGTAACTTAGGCTATATTTAACAAATATTTAGCTCTACGTCCTAAACAAAAGCCCCACGACCGATTTTTCCTAACATAGAAATGGTAAATGCACAGTCCAGCCAGATCGAATTCATACTTTTGGAAATGTACCAAGTATAATTGCCAAATGCCTGCATTTACTAGAACCAACAGTTTATATGGGATACTGTTTTTGTCGCACGTCCGTCACTATCTTTGCCAACACAGGCGGCAGTAAAAAAAATTTAAAACATTACGGAGTGTAGAAAATCGCAAAAACGAGGTGAAGGTCAAACTGAGGACATAATTATTACCAAAAATAGGTAGATTTGCTTTGTTTTTGTTTACTTCGTCATAATAAAATATGATGTTATAATATCTCCATTTGTTTAAATCATAAAATTTTACGATTGACGATAAAATTTTGTATGCACCAAGTCAGTAAAGTGTCTTTATCGAATTCGTTCAACAAAGCATCACTTTACTGACTTGGTACAGGGCCTCGTTGGACAACACGTTGAGTGCAATAAACACTTTTTGTACGAGTTGCATACAATATTTTTTCTACGTTCATGCAAAAAACAAAACTTTATTGAACTATTTCTAGTGGAAAAAGTGGTTCCTTAGTGCATTCATCTGTCATTCTACTGCAGCGTTTTCTGATCATGGCAAACATAAACGTACAAATCAAAGTCATATTTAATTTATTTTATGTGAGATTGTATTACGTTTTAAGCAATTCCATATTTTATATTATTTTCTATCATATTTATTATATACTGAATTACGAAATTACTAGAAAATGAAATTTATTAAAAACAAAATTAGTTTCTTTTGAATATCAACTGAATTACAATTTTTGATGAACGTAGAAAATAACTATTATCTCATAATTTTTCCAATTAATCAATAACTAAACACATTCTTAAAAAATGTACTGTTCGCAACTTCTTCCCGATACAGTTACTTTAAAATTCTCATTAGACTTCACGTCACATTTCAGGCCCACCCCTGCCTATTAAGCCCCCCTCGCCAGTGTCAACACTAGAGCTAAATGGAAAAAAGAAGCGACATCGATCAGCATTTCAGGGGAAGGATCCGACGTCTGAATAGAATTCGCTTATTTATCACTTTTGTGTCGCGCGGAATGAATTCGGGCATGCCTCGCAGGATGTAATTGCATCGTGCAAATTCTAAGCAGCCCCTGCAGCCGCAACAGACGTCGGGATGCAAGCAGGCACGCCGCTCTGTCGAGAGCAGAAGCGGTCTGGTTTGTTTCAGAGGTCCCTGATTCTACGGGATATTATGTATCGATAATTGAGATCCTTTGAAGTAATAATCTAAAGCATCTAATATGATATTCCAGAATACTCTGAGATTATATCAATTATACAATGTCTTAAAATTATCTGTTGAGAGTGGCAGCTGAAGCGTCAAACATCTGAAATAATTTTTTTTAAATTTTTTTATGATTTCATACATTTTCAGATGTCTCCTACCCAGGCACTTTTCTCGAAGAAATATTTTTAGTAGGCAAAAACAAGTGACAATATCTTTTAGCCATAAATGAATATGAGTGCCTTAATTTACCATATGATAAGTTGTATTGAACAAAACATATTTTACTTAACAATTTTTGTTTCTCTGATCAACGGTAACAGAATTATGACAGCAAACAGATCTGGAATATGTGACAACGTCGCTCACATACTTTCTTAGAATTACTGCGTATTTATACATAATAATTACATAGGTACTTACTGTGAATGGTTATCTTAAAGCTCTTTCCACAACACAGAATAATAGTTACAAGTGTTAAAAACAACTTTTGTTCCTTGCAAGAAGCGTCTCATAGCCAGAGAGTTTTGCCTAGATTCGTCTTAAATTAGCATGTCATACAGGTAGTTATGGTTACTAAAAATTATTCCATTTTCGTTTATGTACACTCACAAACATCAAATGAAAACTAGACAAACATGAAACGCACTAGTTATACGCACTATTGTGATTGATATTATTAGGTTATGAGCAGCAGCCTCACACATTACAACGATGTCGAACGTTACAGTACTTTACAATTTTAACGAATTTCTTGGAAACCTCAATTGTTTACTAATACTGATCCAAACAACAAACCACGAACAAATGTACCTTAGTTTTAATTTCGTAACATAATTGTAGTTGTATTTCTATTTTTGAAATGTATTTGTAAAAAAACTAAGCTTATTTTGACGCTGCTCTTAAAGGGTACTAGTTTGACCGTGTTACTTAGGGAAATCAAAACATATTTGTTTTATCTGTTGAGCTATGCTTAAATAAAGTTAAAAATCTAAAAAAACGTTCATTCTGCATAAAAAATGTAAATAGCTAGATGTAATGTAATCTAAATTTTATAAACAATAATACAAAATCTAGTATTTGCTGCTTAAATAAAGCCAATTTGTCTGTAAGTTTTAACCTATAGGGCAGATTGCCTATACCAATGTTGACGTCACAGCAAAATATTAACTTTGTGGTTGAAATTTCCTCCAAATGAAGATATTTATGGTAATTTATTACCAACTAAATTATTACTAGGTACCTACATTTATTTGTGTTTGAACATTCAAATTGATGCTAATAATATTATGTGTGCGTATAATCCAATGAAATAAAAAAATATATATTTCAGAACGGAACTCAATTCAAATTTCAATTCACATGCACTACTGAATTCATCTCAGACGATAAAAGTGTTATCATATGGAATACTTCTGATGGCATAATCTGCAGTGTTGGCTTCGATTTTGGTATGCGAAATATGAACAGAATAATTATTTTTTAATTCGTTTTTTACAACTCCGTAATATTGTGTAGTATACCGCCTGTAAAGCTTTATCTTTTGATTTACCCGTATGATACAAGTAGGTTTTCACTACAGATCCCCAATGCGCTAAACAACTTCAACACCCTATTGCATGAAGATCTGTTTGAATACGTATAACAAAAAGCTTGCTCCCTAAAAGCCGTTTTTAAGACACATTAACGTTGAAGTATTATTAACTAATACTAATATTATTATAATACAGGACAATATTGAAATGGTTATATATTGTTTGATCGGTCACTGGTCGCGCGGTTTAAGGCGTTAGTACTTGAATCGAGGTGACTAGATCGCTGTGGGTTCGACCTCCGCAGCCGGTAGACAGTATATAAACTATATTCGTGACGAGATTGGCACCCTCTCTGCGGGTATGGTAGGGTGGAAGAATGTTGGCTTGGGTCAATGTGAGAAATTGATACCGGTTAACATTTGACTACCCCCCCTAATTAATGAGGTTTTCCAGGTTTTCCTCATTCTTGCACTAGGGCCTACCAACGTAAGTCGTTCCTGGGCCTGTTTAATAATACTATGCCGCCCCCTCTCTTCAACTTCTGGGCTAATCCTCGTGATTAGAATGAGGGGTAGAGACATTATTATTATATTAGTATTATTGTTTAGAATTTATCAACAAAGTTGAAAATATGGTTATATTGTAATTAAAATAGAACTTAGCAAATCGAAGGAATTAATAGCGCAAAATACTAGTTGAAGACAAAATAAGTTTTACAATCTCATCATAAATATGTAATTATTTACCTATTATAATAATTCCTGTATATTGAAAACAGAATTGAAAGCGAAATTAAGTAAATTATAAGTTCGAATTACGCGTTGTTAGAATGTTAGCATTTGAAAACACAATAAAGGTAAATGAATACATAAAGTACATGCAAACAGTAAACAAAAAAACAAAACTCACAATAAATACAAATAAATCAAACAAAATTACGGAAATATTTTTTGAGGATCTTATGTAAAGAATACATTGAGATAGAAAAAATATCAATAGCCATATCTTGGAAGATTTTATTGCAACTAGATAAACACCTATTTAAGGGTGAATTCAAATAATAATTGGCATGTTCACAATGGAATATATTTTTATTTCTAATTGCATAAGATGGAACTATAAAGTTAATTAAATTATTAATTTCGGATGAATAAATTAAATTGTTAATAATTTTATAAATAAATTTAATGTCTGTTATACGTCTCCTATTCTCGAGAGATATTAAGTTTAATTTATTTTTATTTTAGATAGTTCTATATCTAAAATACCAGGGTAGAGCTTATGATTTATATATTTTATAAATTTATTTTGGACTTTTTCAAGCTGATGAATGTATATAGAATATTGAGGATTCCAAATTACTGAGCCATAACTTACTTTACTATTAACATAAGCCATAAATAAATTACGGAAAATATCTGGGTTTTGAAAATCAACACAATTTCTGCATAAGAAACCGTCTTAGAAAGTATAACAATCCTTGTACGATATAGAACTCGAGCTAGTACGATCCTGTTTTGTGCCCTTCTGGTATCATCAGTGTCGCAGAGTATCCCCGCGTCGTGACGCCCTCGAACAGGGTATATTTTATAGCCGTTTTTTTCATTTGGGGCGCTGCGCTGCTGACGTAACTGAACCCTAGTGCGACTTGTCTTCTCGTCGTTGACCGTTGTCTCGTATATTTTTGTTTTTCCTCAGCCGTTCTTCACTGGTATTATTGAGAAGAGGTGGTGTTTTTATAAAGCAGCCTTATCCCGTATGTTCTTGTTGACGTTTGTTTTTTGCCGTTCTAATATGAAATATGACGATCCTATATTTGATTTATAGTTGCTGTTTTTCGTCGTAGGTATATGTTACTTCGTATTTCAAATAAGGAATATTGTAACGTATAGTGACGGATTTATTTAGAAATAACTGTTTCTAATAATTTACTCTACGTATATAATATAGCAATTAATATAAACCTGAAATTGAATTCTGGATATGGAAAATTATTTAGTGCTATATGCTGGTTAATTTTACAGTTCCTTATAAAACATGACATGTTCCAACAATAACACCCACAAAAATGCACAAAGAATAACACTAACGAGATACAAGATAAAAGAAGAAACCACACTGTACGCCAATGACGTGTTTTCAAACAAAATAATAGGAAATTAAGAACACAATTCATATCGTACATGCAGATGGTTGTCTCTCTCGCACCCACATACATAACCAATGAAGCATGTCTTTGCTAAGTTTCATGTGCCTCCTTTTGTCTGCTCCTAGGTTTGGTACCTTTATTTGGATGCGCAAATGGACTAAACGCATTCCATATCGTACATTTCAGTGAGTCAGGGTTTTGCCATAACCTCAAAAAAACCAATAATTTAGACTCTTCAGCACTATTAGATGCGAAAACCCTACAACTCAAACTTTAAACACAAAAACTCAAGCTGTTAACCCACAAATCATAAGCCAATTACCCCATAACGCCACAGTCTGATAACCAATAAACCCCATAGCTGCATTATTCAGTACTTGAACTTATCTTACATCGTGCAATTTGTTAGTGCATATCCTACCCCACAAACTTATAACTCAGTAACCGTACAACTCAACAACTCCATAACTCCTCAGCCCCATAAACATTAACAGTTGTATTTTTCCCGAAAAACGAAATGGGACCGTCAGCATTAGAGTTACTGTACAGGGTGGGCAAATTTGGATGTTTTTATAGGAGTTAACTATAGGAAATAGAAAAAAATATCCCCGCCTTAATTAATGGTAAAAGAATTTCCTTTTTTCTTTTTTAGAGCTGTAATGAGTTTTATATTCTTCAAATGATCTGCGCAGAGGATTTCTTTTACGTTTTTTGTTCTCCTTCTGGTATATTTTTTTGATATAGCTATCACATTTACGTTCCACCTTATCAGTAGTAGTATTACTAGCGTCGCATGTTCATATTCATACTTGCAGTCCGGTTCTGTTACGAAAAGCACGTCCTCGAATTCCAGTATTGAAACTTCGGGAAATATTTACGACAAAAGCATTATCACCATTCCAAATTGTCCCAAAAGTGACCAGCACCCCACGTGAGCAGTCAACGATTCTCCCTATTGATTGATAATTGAAATCAAGCATTCAACAAGGGAGGACCGCCTTTTCCGACGTAGAAAGTCAGACGACAATCACCGCATCAATTTGTCATCCCGCCCCTGCGAAAATGTCGCAATAGAGTCCTCGTCTTCGGGGACGTGCAAGAAAGAACTGCCTTTATCTCCCGGAATATTTGTGGACTCCGTCCAAGTTTCACTTTTTACGCGAGTTTTCAGCTGAGGGCTGTAAATTCTGCGGAGTAATTTAACGGATCTTGTAACAGGGCCCGTAATGCGCGAAGTTTGGTGGATTTCGACTGTTGTATTAGGTTTTGTGAGTCGGAAGCCGTTGTGTGTCAGTCTAGGTCGACTGTGAAGGAACTATGACGCGCTGAGGAATGCACAATGCGCTAAGACGAGAATGGTTTCGGTCTGTTTGCGAATCAGGCTGCATCTACCTTCCTTATTTCTCTTTTGTTCTTCAGAAAAAAGCAAGATCGTGTATTGAATAGCGCTTGCATTGGCGTATTGCCACAGCTGTTACACCACCATCTAACTCTGACAATTTTTTTTAAATCATGTACAGGAGCTCAAAATATTTTATTTATACATTCATCTCTTTGAAATATATGTTTTTTACTGTTTGTTTTGAGTTTTTTTGTTATAATTGTAACTTATCATCTTTCTTCGTCCTCTTAAATTATTATTTAATATTTTACGAATAAATGCAGTGTTGTTTTCCTTTTTTTTCTTGTCTTAAAACAACTAAGATCCGAATTTCATACGGTGTCCACGGAAAATAGTTATAACAGTGTATCTTATAAATAACACAATATAGAAAAAATCAGTACCTACTTCCACACAATTGTTTACACTTCAATATCTTTCAATTAAAATAGGAGTCGCTGAGTAGAGATGTCAAGTTGATTGAGATTTTTCCAAAAAGTCAATATTAACTAACTCTGTTAAAATTAACTTTTCCAAAAAGTATTACATAAACTTGACATATTATGCAGGGCGTTACAGAATGATGTTAAGAAAATCTCGTTTTCGAGATAGAGTGTTTAAAATTTTCGGTCTTAAATACTACATTTCTCGAAAACCGATCGAGATATTAAAATGAAATTTGGTAAAAAAATTTTACCCAACCTGTATCTTAAAAACGAGAAATTTCTGGACCCATGTTTATATAAGCTTTTTTTCTTATTTTTAAACAAGAACCTGCCCTAGATTGTCTTAACATCATACTGTAACCCCCTGTATTCGAGTACTTCAACTCTTCCACATACTTGGGAGATACTGTTAAATATCAAAATGTGCAAAGCGCATATTTTGCATATTATGCACGTTATATGCATTTTTCAAAATATCTTAATATATTCTTAAAAAATAACATATACTATTATAACAGGCACTTTTATTCTTTTAATTTTGGAGTAGATACACATGCACCTGGTAAATGGCAACCTGATTCTGGTGTTGCGTGAACAAAGCTATTATCGCAGATAATCAAAACAAAATCTTGATAAATATAATGTGAGAGGTAGTACAAGTAGACATTTGATTTCTGATTGTGCTTTTGAAGTAATAACATCGCGTCGATTGTGTTTTGTCTGAAGTGTTTGAGTGAGGTTGTATTTTATTTGTTTGTTATTGTTCCTCTTTCTATTGTTTATTTTGAAGCGAAATAATAAATTTGTCGAAGATTTGTGATATAAATGATTAATAAAGAATTTTGATTTTTAATTTTAAGTTCGTGGAATGTTACTACCCTATGCAAGGAAGAGACAAACGACTACTGCGCAAAAGTGAGATAACAGTATTTACTTACTTTACGCATGTTATTGACGCAAAAACAAGTCTTCACCCCGAATATCGAAAATCAGCCTGATGTATCCCGATACACAAATTTAGTGAGTTAGGGAAGTGAGTAGGTTTTGCATGTTGCATACCGTTTGAAAGGGGATAGACCAGAGAATTTTTTAAAGCAATTCATGATCATGATCACTTTTGTCATTTTTTTTATTGCAACGTTAAGTTGATCTTTAATTTCTTTTAACCTCTTCCAAAAACTTTGTTAATTAATAAAATGAAAACTAGATGTTACTTGAAAGTAATTTTGAATTTGATAGAACCATATAATAGGAAACATAAAAGTTTAAATTAAATTTGGAAGCTATACCAAAAATTTTTTTGAAATTTATGTTTAAATACTGAATTTTGAGATTGTTCGAAACAACAAAGAAAAAAGTGAGTTACTGGATCTGAAGAGATTGCAAATTACCCCTCCTTTCGACCAATTCAAGGTGGCAAACAATGCACACCCATTATAATATATATTTTAGAAAAAAACTAGATAATTTAGTACTTCGTAAGTATCGTCTGTGAATAATGTCAATTAGATTCTTTCAATGGCATCAACTTTGTTAGAAGCTTCGCGACAATTAGTATTCCTGTTCATAGTCCGCATCTCGCTTCGCCTGTAATTTTTCACCGTTAAACAATGCAATGCATAATTCACCCTGCCGGTTATTTTACTCGTCGCAAAGTTATAAACCGTGGCGGTTAACAAGAAAAACTGGAATAAATTA
Organism: Monochamus alternatus; assembly: GCA_037114965.1. Taxonomy (NCBI): domain Eukaryota; kingdom Metazoa; phylum Arthropoda; class Insecta; order Coleoptera; family Cerambycidae; genus Monochamus; species Monochamus alternatus. Next base: position 116,915,901 of record CM073426.1, read on the forward strand.
AGTGGCTTTCCTCCCTCTTGCCTCGTCCTTTTTTTCGACGGGCGTGAATTTAAAGGACTTCTGGGAGCTTTAAGACCTCGGCCCGGATAATAAGCATTCCGTAAATGTGTCTTGTATTTTTTTCGGTGCCCCCGTTATTGTAACAATCTAATCTAGCGAGAAAGAAGCCATTTCGGTCACGATAACGGCTCAGTTCGTGATGCTGGGGAATATTTCTTGTAGATTGCAGATCGTTGGTAATACGAGAAGAAATCACACGGCAAAATAAATATTTTTAGACAAAGAGAGTGATATATTGCCTAGATGTGGGATCTGCTCGAGAAGGAAGGAGTAATAATTTCAGAAAAAATCGCCTTGGTAATGCAAAATTGTATTTTCTCTGATATTTTTTTTCTCTTTTATATAACGGGTGTTTTCTACCAATAGAGGAGATTTTAAACTATTAATAGAATAATTATAGCATATTTAACTACAAAAATTATATGTTATGACAACTCTTTTACAACCATTATCTGTTTTATATAATTTAATATTAAAAACATCTACGTTTTTTGACATATGGAAATTGTCGAGAGTGTATCCGATTTTTAAGAGCGGTATGAATACCGAGGTCAAGAACTCGGCCGATTTCAATGTTATGTAATTTTTCAAAAATACTTGAGATAGCTATATATAATCGTATCTGTCCTGCTACAAAAATGTTATTATCATGGGATCAGCATGAATTCACTTTTGATAGTGTCAGTCATACAATTCTTTTACAAAAACTGAGTGTGTTTAGTTTCAGTAATAAATTGTCTAACCTTTTCGAATCATATCTTCTTAACAGAAAGCAATATGTTTCGTATTTTGGACAAAATTCTTATACTTTCACAGCAACTTCGTGAGTTCCTCAAGGGTCCATTTTTGGGCCCTTGTTTTCCTTATATTTTATTAATAACCTCTTGTCTGAGTTGAGTTGTAAGAAGCTATTATTGGCTGATGACTGAAGCTATTTAGTAAAGTAACAGTTATTAAAGACTGCCAGAAGTTACAATATCAATTACAACTCTTAGGCAGCTGGTGATTTAATAATTGCCTGCAAATGAATATAATGAAATGTAAGATTGTAACTTACACTCGCAAGTTGCATCCAATAACATAAGATTACACACTGAATTCGGAAATGCTTGATAGGATAAACTCTATACAAGACTAAGGTGTCGTGTTTGACTCACAGCTCCTATTCAGAAAGCACATTAATGAGATCACTTCATCTGCGTTAAGGATGCTGGACTGTATTATACGTAACTTCAGACTTTTTCTAATGAAACTGCTCTAAAGACTCTTTATAACTCTTACATTAGATCTAAACTGGAATATTGTTCATTGGTGTGGTATCCGCAATATGTTTATCTAAAGCTTTCTTTAGAAAATGTCCAAAGACGATTTTTAAAATTTGTCACTTGAAGTAAATGGCTTTCATCCAGAGAGGGGTTACAACCACACTATTTTATTTAATAGATTCAATTTCGCCTCTCTGGAGTTTTGTAGGGTTCTAGGGTTCTTTATTCAACTAGCAATTTAGAATGTCCTACTCTGTTGCCAGTTTTATTTCCATGTTCCTCGTATAAATGCTCGTCAAAATCGTTGTTTGTGCCAGGGTAAGGTCAAATTGTCTTAAGACGTCCCCGGTGCATATTATGTGTGACACAGACATGTGTGTGACGCAGGTGAAACATTATGGTTTTGAAAAAATGTCATAATCAGGTCCTACTTGGCGAAGTTGTGGGCTCCTGCAGTCTCCTCCAATCCCGGTCAAAGTGACAATATTAATTCTAAATAAAATGCTATAAAATCTAAGCGTGGTATTATGAATTCTAGTCCACTGGTGTGTTAAAAGGCCTTTAATCCACGGAAAACAGACGTATTAAAGCTTCTTAAGATAGTGGTCGTAGATAAAAATGTTTATATTAGTGCTAATGAAATTTTATTGGAACAAAATATCTTCATTCGTACTTTAATTACCAGATATTACTGATTATCCGATCCTTTTTTAAAAAAGCAACACGCAGACCTTTGCAAACTAGAAGCGGCTGATGATTTTTTAAACCAGTGAGGCAAGCAGACTGGGACTGTTCTAAATACAAACTACAAAATTGACATTTCATCAGAATTTGAAAATACAAATACAGGATTATTTGAAATTGCTTTATTTGTTAGGCGTATAAATTCATTTAAGAAACAATTTTTTAACTATTTCTCAATTTTCCTGAATCGAATATTTTATTTACTTGTACAACTGATAATTTGCAGTTTGAATAGTAATTTTATTATGAAATATTAATAAATATCGCGATAGATCAGAAAAATTCGTTTCTGCCGTGTTGAAAAAGGGCGCATATTTATTGAATAAATAATATCATTCGCATATTATTCACGTTTTCCTGTTCAATATGGTAAACTATATTAGACTGTCTCTGTTGCACTCTTATAGAGACGAGATATGCCTCTGAAGGGCCTCTTTCCCGTAATTGGCTACCAACGGATTCTATGCTCTCCATCTCTTTCTTACCTATATCTTTTTGGTATAAAGCATGCCTCAGATGTATTCTTATTTATCTTATTGTGCTTATGAACGTATTGAAGATTACCTTTACATACTATTGCATATAAGTAACGTCGCTTTTTACAAATCGTGCCGCTGTTAATGCTGTTGTTGGTGTAACATTTTTTTGTTTACAGTAATTTATAAATATTCAAAGGAATTGCATAGCCAATAAATTCTAAAAGATCCAATAAATTAATTAGATGATTAAAGTAGACAGTGATTATTATTTATTAATTCGTCTTTCAAATTTTTACTGAGGCACTGGCTCAAACATCATCTTTTAAAGCCATTTCCAACTCTCTGTAATGAACTGTAGAAGGTTTTTAGCCTTAGAACTTATACATTTTAGTAATGTGGACCAATACAAGAGAAATAAATGTCAGAACTCTATACAGCGAATTATTTCGAACGAGTACTCGCACTCATTCAAACTGGTGGGTTCAAAAAACGTTCATTCGCTTATGATACGTGGCTAAATAGCCTGAATTCCGCCGGACAGCATGATTGCGACGCGTGAAGAAAACGATATTTATACGAAATAAGCTTCAGACTGTTTCATGTGGCGTGTTAAACATGGCCGACCCTCGTCAGAAGCTTGTCGTTCTGTAAAAAGTTTAAACTAGCTGTAGCGGTGACATAAAGCACGACCTGCGACAGGCGAGATGCCTTTCCGCCAACTGTCGCTCCAATTCAACGTAAATTTACATCGTGAATGATTTACAACTGGAAAAGTGCGTAGGATTGTTCTACTTTGTCAACGACTGAAAGCCATTTCATTACACACAGTGAATTGTATTCTTTTTTATCTTAATTAAGACACACAAAGATAATTTTGCGAAATGCTGTTAATTAATTTTTATAACTAATATAATTTTGAGATTTTTTTCTAATCACAAAGTAATTAAAACTATACAATATGCAAAATTTCAAAATTGAATGTTATAATAGTATTTTTTTATTTATACATCTACTATTTACATATCTGTAAGATAAGCCAGCCAATTATTATTTTAGAAGAGACTAGGAGAGATATTCTATACAGGGAAGAGTAAAGGCCTACAGAGTAGGATATAATATAAACAGGGGAAGAATTCTAATGATAGTTTATGAAAGAAACTCATTACTTTTTTACGAATCAACTTTAATTATAATTTTTTATAAACTTTTAATTTCCTAGCAGTATTTCTTAATAAAATACTATGATACTGTTATACTTAACTAATTTTGAAATATAAGTACTTATTTGAAAAGTAATAATATTATTCATAACATAAATTTCTTACTATGCAAACAAACTTACTAAAAGTAATCTTAAGCTCTCTGACCATTTTAAATAAAAGCAATATTAACAAGACTTTTATCTCCCAAACACTCTTTCTTTATAAAATACTGTTACTTAACTAAAATTTCAATATAGAATTATGTAATATACTGTAGTGTGGCGACTTCAGTGTTATTACTATTTGAAATCACAAATGTTAGGACCGGAAATGTCAGAATTTGGCATTTGATATTGCTGCTGCAGTAGCTTGCCCCTTTATCTACTATTTTAAGACTAAAATTATGCCACTGATATTATTCTTACTCCACACAAAGTGCTTCTGTCTAAATATTTTACATTAAAAAAAACTGGATATTATTAATGGGCTGCCCTTTAACTTTCACTATGGAAAACGTAATACAAGATTATTTTAAGGTGTATCAATTAATAAATTAAAATTTGCAATCTAACAAAAAATATGCGGGACAAAATTTGTCGTGAATGTTTTTTTATGTAAGAGACAATATTGAACGATTTTACTTATTATATTACCATTAATATTTATGTTAGTTTATCACATATACGAAATTGATATGTTTTAATTGATTTTGATATACAGGGTTAACTATGACTAAGTACAAAAATTTTAACCACGTGGTCAGGGAGCCCTAAAAGACAATAAAAAAGTTATTCCAGAATTTTAGCTCTATATTTAAAAAATGGGGCAAAACCCTTTTTTCCTACGGAAAGTCGGCGCCTATGATAAGTATCGACCGAGATGGCTTATGGCTTAGATCTCATATCCATAGTTGACATGACATTAAATCTGTCAACAACTACCATGCGGCCGTTTGCAGTGTTTCTAAATGCAGAAACAACAAAAATTAACATTTATAGTAATAATACCTGATAGGTAGGTACCAGTTAATCCAGTTAGCTCCAGTATTTTGCGTTCGTTTTTCATTATTTGGTTACAAACTGGTAAAACTACATTTTCACTCACTACCGATAAACACACTTCCCGTAGGTACAGTTTACAATGCCTATGTATTATAACAAAATTGAAGAAAGGGATGAGGTAGGTTTTAATAGATAACAGAAAACGTTTAACACTCGCGGCAGTCTTGTCCCATAACCTAGAAAACAAACCGGCGAACTATATTGTGGGAAAATATCTGTACCCGACACATATTCCTTTATTTATTAACTATAAAACGTTTAAAATTAAAATAAGGCACTAAAGACTGAAGAAGAACATAAAACTACAACGTAAACACAGGAATTAAATTATAACATGATAGCGAACCGACTCGACTGAACCGACTGCCGAGTGCCGACTGTGGCCGACTGTTGCATGACGGTTGCTTGCGGGTTGCATACTCTGATTCTCGCATTAGCGGCGTTAAATAAGGATTTAATATAATATCGAAAACAATTTTTTTTCGCTTTATAAATAAGTTTGGAAATTTTTTGAAAGGAAATTCTGTTAATTCTTATTTTTTTCTATCTCCTCTTAAAATATTTGTACTTAGTCATAGTTAACCCTGTATTTAAAGTTACTGATTTTCTGTCGAAACAGAAAAAGAACAAACCAGGGAAGATACATTTTGCAAGGTTCAGGATTATAAGAAAACTAAATAAATTTAAGTAATAAAATTCACTGTTAACAAAGAAGACGCTGTGTGTTTTTATTTATTTATTCAAATATTGCAATTTACAGACATAATCCAATCATCGATTACAATTATTAACAAAAAAAACACAACATGCACTATTATATTATGTTGTTCTATATATTCTTCACTAAATTTTAGGAATACATAATATAGTATAAAAAAAGAAAATAAAGAGAAATAAAGAAAGGTGAGATCAGTCAGGAATAAAAGAACCGCTGTAAATCGTCTTTAACTTTTTTTTAGTGAAAATTCATCAAAGAATATGTCTACTTCTTGCAAATCATTTATAATTTTAAATAACCTATAGACAGGCAAATTTTTTTCCAAATTTGCTAGTGATTTCGGAACATAAAATAAATCTAAACTACTATAATATTGCGGTACTAATTCATTTAACAGAAACATACAATTAATTTTATTATTAAATAACTTGAATACAAATAATGCAGACGAATATAATCTCCTAAATTCTAATTTATTAAAATTAAATTCACATAACAATATATCATAAGATATATTTTCTATAATATAGATATCTGAGAATTTTTTTGAACCTGCTCAATACGATTTTTACATGTTTCATATAGAGGAGACCAAATAATAGATGCATATTCTAAAATACTTCTAACATAAGTGTTAAATAAACAAATACATGTTTTTTCGTTCTGAATATTACAAGAATTTCTTATTATAAACCCTAACATACGAAAAGCTTTTAATACTGTTTCATTTATATGATCATTAAAGTTTAATTCAGAATCCAACAATATACCAAGGTCTTTGATAGTTTTCTTATTGGTAAGTAATGACTTATTTATATTATAATCAAAAATGACGTTATTAACTTTACGAGAAAAAGTAATAAAAAAACACTTAGCTACATGAAAAGATAAACAATTCTGTTCCGACGACTAAAATATACTATCCAAATCATTTTGTAAAAATCAACAATCAGTGAATTACTCAATTCTCTTATAAATTTTAAAATCGTCTGCAAACAACTGACAATGTGAATATTGAACAACATCAGGTAAGTCATTTACCATACATAAAAAATAATGGCCCCAAATTGGACCCTGTGGTACGCCTGACAATTAATTGATTCCGCGCCTCTATAAACGACATACTGTTGTCGATTTTCTAAATAAGACACACATAACTGTAGTAAATTATTCAAATCCGTATAATTTACACCTTGGCCAAATTAGAAAAATATTTCAGTTTTCATATTAATACTTTAATTAGTACCGCTGGTGGAAGAGGCGTGGTAGCTTCAACCGTGACGAGGATGCGACTGCTAGACACGGTGAAAAGCTCATTTAAGGTTTTTTGCATGTGGTCGTCGGTTAAAACTGGACATAATGAAATTTAGTGTTTGCAGCATTTTTTATTTTTATTCCTGGCGATGGCAGAAACTTCATTAACAACTTTTTAAATAATCATCAAAAATAAATCCGAATTTTTATTTGCTGGAAAAGATGTTCCGGATTTTTCGCGATGTTTTAATTATATGTAAAAAAATAACATCGGGGAGAATACGGCGGTAAGCGGATTTGACGCTTTTTTAATAAATATGTAAATTTGATCGATTTTACCTTGATCAAAAACATACCTTTAAGTTCAGTTCCGGTATTAACATTTGAATTTTAAATATTAATGCCGAAACGCCTTGTAATATTTAAGAAGTTTTAAATTATTTGAGTTACATAATCAGAAGCAGTGAATTTAAATAAAAATGTTAGGACGGTATACAATTTTAACCTTTTAAAAATACTTAAGGAGTCGACATACTTTTTATTTTTAGAAAACTCAATATCTTGACTTTTTTCTCAATATAATGAAATTATTCTCAATATCTTGACTTTTTTTCTCATTATAATGTGATTATTCTTAAGATATTGACTTTTTTCTCAATTTAGTGAGAAAAATCTCAATATCTTGACTTTTTTCTCAATATATTGATTTTTCTCTTTGTACTGTGATATTTTTATGTATTTGTTTACATTCCACTAGCGATTTAGGTAATAAAAGTATGTTAATTTAGTCATAGGCATCGCTCGTGATATTTAAAAAGGGATCAATTTTTCGAGAAGTAACATTTGAGATTTTTTTAGATAATTATTTTTTATGGATTCTTATTCAGATTCGTTAGAAACTTCTCTGTACCAAATTTTGGCAATCTATATACAGTTAACGATTATTTACTTTTCAATAAATACCTTAAGCATTTATGTCGTCACTTTCAGACCCCTAATAATATCGAAATTCAATCATAGGCGTCCGATATGAGATTCAAAAGGAAACCTCTTTGTGCTAAATTTGAATGAAATATCTTTAAAAGTATTCTAGATGAGCATCACACAAAAGTTTTTTTCGCTTATCTATTAATTTTAAAATTATTAGTTAGACAAACAGTTTAGTGTTACTACTTGTTTTTCATTAAACATAGTATCACATTTAAATTTTTCTTTCACTAAAAATTTTTTAAAATGGGATCCCATCTGTCATAACAATTTTTACATTTATTAGTGTGTTAGATATTTTTTTCCATAACGATATTACACGACATTAACTATTTGATCTTATTTATCTTATCATGAAACTTTCTAAATAACATGAGGAAGGGGTCTGAATCCGGCGACATAAATGTTTGATATATTTATTGAAAAGTAAAGAAGCGCTGAAGACAGATTGTCAAAATTTGGTATAGAGGGGTTTCTAATAAAGCTGAAAAGGAATCCGTTAAAAGTAATTTCCTAAAGAAATCGCTAATATGTTTCGAAAAATTGATCCCCTTTTCAATTCTACGTGCGACGTCTATGACTAAATTAACATAGTGTCAAAATAGTTACTTTATAAGTATACATAAGCTACGAAAAACTCAGAACAATTAGATAACAAGCAAGTCGCCCTTGTAAGCAAGTTACAAGGATGAGTCTATGGAAAGTTAAAGCTTTGAGATTAGGTTGCCAAAATTTAGACAGAAGGGTTTCAAATGAAAGTGAATAAGAATACGACAAAAATAATTTAGTAAAAAAATCGCAAATGTTTTTCTTCAAAATAGAAACTAGAAGAAAAACTAGTCTCCTTTTTCGATTCTACGTGCAACGCATATGACTAAACACGCTTTTACAACCTAAATTGCTAGTTAAATGTAATTATCACACCACTAAGAGAAAAGTCAAGACATTGAGATTTTTCTCATTATATTGAGAAAAAAGTCAAGATTGAGATTTTTCTCATTATAATGAGAAAAAAGTCAAGATATTGAGATTTTTTTCATTATAATGAGAAAAAAGTCAAGATATTGAGATGTTTCCCATTATATTGAGAAAAAAGTCAAGATAATGAAATTTTTCTCATTATAATGAGAAAAAAGTCAAGATATTGAGATTTTTCTCATTATATTGAGAAAAGAAGTCAAGATATTGAGAATAATCTCATTATATTGAGAAAAAAGTCAAGATAGTGAGAAGAATCTCAATATATTGAGTTTTCTAAAAATAAAAAGTATGTGTGATACCAGCGTGCTTTCGTACATGGATGGTCAACTTGGCAACTTTTTTGGTGCAAATGCAAATATAAATAGGTATTCCAAAATTTAAATAGTTTTCACTTTTGCTAATACTGATATTGAGTTTGTAGATAAAATAAAATGTCTACTTAGGTTTTTACTTTTTATACAGACCGTCCGCAAATTTCACGACGATGAATAAATACGATCTACGAAAAAAAATCAATAAAAAATTGTTGGTTTTTGAGTTATAGGCTTTTAAACTTGTCGAAAATAAAATTAATATATATAATTAATAACTTCGTAACCCCTATAAGTACTAATCGCGTTGAAATTTGGAACAATTATTTGGACTATTATGGTGTATTATTTTTTAAATCCCTTGAAAGTTAGTAATCTAATAAATATTAAAATATTAATATAAAAAATCATAAATAATTAACTATTTTCGCATTTTTATATCATAAGTTCGTTGTGTTAAATAAACAAATCGTCGTACAGAGGGACGAAATTTTCTGTGCATTTTGTGGAACATAACTAATACTACGGTCTCCGTTACATTAATAACATATCCACAGGTCATTATTATCAATACACTTGAGCCATTGTTATATCACTGTGACAGAAAATTACGTGTAACACAAAATAATCCTACACCTACACTAGAAAATATCACGATTCGTTTACGTACGTGTTACGCTGTTATTTAAGGATAAAGTTATAAATGAAGTGTGACTTCACCAAACTGCGAGTGAAACTTGTCACATCGATGACGTATTCTAAAACAATTACAAACTCAATTATAATGTCTGTTAAAAAACATTTATTAGGGAAATATGTAAAATTATTTATGTCTGCTGTTGTCAGTTAACGTTAATACCCCACTTTCAAAATCACCTTGTATTTAGGTATTTTTTTTAAATAAATTACTTAAATTACAATAAAATACACTGTAAATAGCACGAGCTTCAAAGATACGTTGTCTATACGTATTTTATAAATACATATGCTTAAATCTTTCTCCCACGCTGCTCTGGTGAGGTACATTTGAAATTTCGGTACAGTAGTGTTGGTGTATGTTATTTACTTTAAAATAAAAAACAATCCATTCAGTATTTGCAATATAATAACTATTTAAAACAAAATCAACACGTACGCATTTGTTTAAGGATGAATCTGTGACCCTCAGAGGTCTGAGGGCTGAACGCTAATTATGTTTTGGTTGAGGTTTTTTGCTACTTAGCTACAAACTTAGCTTTTTTTTCATTTTTCTACTAGACCTTTGCCACGAATGTAAACCATCATTCTATTGTATTATTATTTAATGTAATGCCTAATCGTGCATTTCCAACTGGTTTAACACAATATAAACTACTAATTCGACATAAAACACACACAGATACACAAATTTGCGTCGTCACTTAAGCACAGTTTATACAGAGTGTCCGGAAATTATGCGTCAAGACTTCAAGAGGTGATTCCTCACAAAAAATAGGGTCACAAAGTCAATATTAACGGAGATACAGGGTGTTAAAGTTAAAATTTTATTTTCGATATTATGTAAATAACTTCTTAAGAAATTCAAATATTTACATAAAATTTGTAAATCGGGAGTTTTTGCGGACGAGATATTCAAATATGTTTCTAATTTTGACGTCAATAGTACGCCACTTATGGCACACCATGTTTCTTTCAAATGACAGAACGTTTTTGCATCTTAATGTATCCATCTGACTATCGAAACAATCGATTCTCCTACCTGTTTTATTTGAAAAAAGTATACCTTGCTGAAGTCGGTAGGCGTAACTATTTTTGAAATAATCCTATTTAAAATGCTCAGTGCACCGAGTAAAAACTCTTTTGGTTTCAGGTAAACTGCCTTTTCTGCTGAAAATGCAGCAAAATATTACTTGAAAAAATTGTTAAGAATCGTGAATTATGGAGACGTGCAAAATTTCAAGAAGATCGGCGACGTTTGATGAAACCATTTTTCAACAAAGCACAAAGATTTTATCAAAGCACTGATTTTTAAAAAAATTTTAACAGTTTTTTCAAGTAACATTTTGCTGTATTTTCAGTAGAAAAGGCACTTTAACTGAAAGCAAAACACTTTTTACTCGGTGCACTGAATATTTCAAATAAGGTTATTTCGAAAACTGTTACTCCTAACAACTTCAATAAGGTATACCTTTTTCAGATATAACAGGTAGGAGAATCGATTGTGTCAATAGTCAGATGGATACACTAAGCAGCAAAAACGTTCTGTCATTTGAAAGAAACATGGTGTGCCATAAGTGGCGCCCTCTACTATTGACGTCAAAATTAGAAACATATTTGAATTTCTCGTCCGCAAAAACCCCCGATTTACAAATTTTATGTAAATATTTGGATTTCTTAAGAAATTATTTACAAATATTGAAAATAAAATTTTAACTTTAATACCCTGTATCTCGTTAATATTGAGTTTTCGAAAAATTGTTATAGGACTTCGTGACCCTAATTTCTTGTGAGCAATCACCTCCTGAAGTCTTGTCGCATAATTTCCGGACACCCCGTATAATGATACTACACAGGCCCTATTATTTCCAACATTCTGTCTATCTCGGGCATATATTTAACACTTACGAGACAGGGGGGTGTTACCTTTAAATTAAAATCAATATGTACGCTTTCGCTTAAGTATGAATCTGTGACCTTCAGAGGTCATTGAAATCTCAATTTTTTTGTGCTGAGCTCTAATTTTGGTTGAGGTTTTTTTATATTTAGCTAGAAACTTAACATTTTCTTTATTTTTTCTATTAGACATTTTCCATGAAAGTAAACCATCTATCACTTAAAATTTTATATTCTAGTGTATTATTATTATTTAATGGAATATCTAATCATGTATTTCCAACTGGTTTAACACAGTATAAATTACTAATTCAACATAAAACACACACACATATACACACACAAATTTGCGTCGTCATTTAAGCACAGTTTACATAATGATACTACACAGGTCCTATTATTTACTTTGCCAACATTCTGTCTATCTCGGCCACATATTTAACGCTTACGAGCCAAGGGGTGTTGCCTGCTTTTTCTACTTAGTTAGAAACTTTCTTTCATTTTTCTACTAGACCTATGCCATGAATGTAAACCATCATTCACTTAAAATTTTAAATTATGTTGTCTTATTATTTAATGGAATGCTTAATAGTGTATTTCCAATTGGTTTAACACAGTATAAACTACTAATTCGACATAAAACGCACACATACACAAATTTGCGTCGTTATTTAAGCACAGTTTACATACTGATACCACACAGGCTCTATTATTTACTTTGCCAACATTCTGTCTATCTCGGCCACATATTTAACGCTTACGAGCCAAGGGGTGTTGTCTTTAAATTAAAATAACCCGGCTCAAACATCGAACGCAAGCGAATCGTCAGCAGCAAATCCAGAATAACGACGGACGTTAGCCGGAGATGTACAGGAAACGAACTAATGGGGCGTAGAAGAGAGACCTAACATGCATTTACTTACCATGTAACGCTTTGAGGTAAGCCTTGCCAGCGTTGATCATCTGCCTCGCCCCCGGGTTGAACTTATCCAGGATGTTCTGCAACAAAATTACATGTTTACATTCACTGACTATGGTTTTGGGACCCTTGGCCGTGCCGCCGGGGGATGTATTGCTTGGGGTTAGCCACCCTGACTTAACTAACTCTTGACTAATGGTACGGCTAATTTCTTTGTCGTGCCAATTAATTAAATCTCCTGTAAGATGATGCGTGACGCATGGGGAAGGAGTTTTTTTGTTTAAGAGACGAGTTAAAATGATTGACTTTTAATTTTTGAGTATTTGTTAGATAGGGTAGAAGTGAGTAAAAGAACGCACCTAATTTTTAATTGCAATTAACACCCACATTTATTTATTTATTAAGAAAAAATAATTCTTCAAAGAATATATTACAATATATGCGTACTCTTAGGATGACACGTTCTCAAGAGTACGCATATGTGGTTTTAAAAGTATACAGCAATTAAGTAGTATGCAGTAAATTTTAGTTGCCATTCACTCTTCCTTTTATGTTTTCCCATTGTAATTAACTACAACTTCAAAAATGAAAACGTAAGTATACGCAGTTATAAAGACTGCCACCATTTCTTATTCTAAAGTAAGTACATCAATTGAATTATTGGTATGTAATTCTTTTCTGATCGTACCTATTTAAATATATGTTTTACATATTTCGTTATTTGTGTCCTAATTATTAAATTTTAATACGTTCGGGATGGTTCAAATTGGTATGTTTTTGAGGGTTACGGGTAGTTTTGTCACAGATAGAGCACATTTGGACACTTTTTTTAACGAAATATCAATGGCAAAAACGGCATCTCCCTATCTTATATCATTTTCGATAGCGTTTCTTGGTACACTGTAAAAAAGATGTTGCGTAAGTTAAATTTTCTAATGTGTAATTTAGGATGTGTAAAATGTCCGTGTTAAAAGTTTTACACACTATGACTTTTTATACGTTTTACCAAAATGTGTTAAAATGACTAGTATTGCTATAAAGATTCTGAATTTGTTAATATTTACAAGTGATGTGTAAAGTACGCCATTTTGTGCAAACTTAACACCTCTATGTTCTATATCCCTACTACTGACTGGTTGAGTACAACTGCGCAGCTGCAGTATATCAGCTATTCCAACAAATGGAGAATATTTAAATTGAGACTCGATAAAAAAAATGGTAAGTACTTATCTAACCTAATTCAGTTGAACTGAATTATATATTTTTAATAAAATCATAAAAAGTAAAATATTTTATTTGTAACTGTAACACCATACTGAAAATACTATAAGGATTGTTGTATATAAGAATTAAATACCTATTTGTACAGGATCTTTCAAGCTTGGCTTTGTCACAGGGAAACAAAAAATAAATAAATAAAAAAACCGAAAAATTGTCATGATATCTGAATGGGACTAAAAAAAATCTATTTTACACGAACATATTATCTTTCAAAACACTCATAAGTAATAATAATAATAATAATAATAATAATGACTTTATTAAGAGAACCAGCGTAAACGAATAATACAAAGAAATACATATCTGTAGAAATAAATGTGAACATTACTGATTAACTTAAAAGGCGAAGTTCAGTTGCTCACTTGCACGTAAGTACAAGACAGGTCCTGTTCTACCACTTAACCTTTCTTAACATAAAGTAATTATAATTAAGCAAAGTAATTACACGTAGCAAACCTAAACCATTATATCACATATAATCAAATCAAATAAGTATAAGTATACTAACCTTTAAAAAAACAAACTAAATATGTATAATTCATACATGCACATGCACAAATACAAAGGTACCGATATAATACTATAATAATACAGCATCAAAAGTGACAACATTATTGCAAGTAAAGACTATAACGTCAAAAATTGTTTTCTCACATATCCAAATGTTCCCACTATCCATACGATTGTGTATTTTTAAGCAACTTTTGTTATGAACATTGTTTACAGTACAGTGTGACGTACAATCGTTTGCAATAATAATGGCACTCATTAAAATGAATTTTGCGTCTTCTTTTGATCTTGTGACGTATTCGTAATAAAATCTACTTTAAACTTTTAACATTAGTTGTTTCACTCACCAATAGAGATTTAATGAAATTTCTACTCAGAATTTCCAAAAGTTCAGTTCACTTTTGAGAGAGTGTCATTATTATTGCAAAAGCATGTACATATGTCCTTTCAAAGCTAAATATGAAAAACATAGGGTCGGTTGTGGTAAAAATTAAACAGTTTCTGAAACTTTTGGAGTTTCATTATCGAAAAAGTGTAGTAAATAAGACCACAATATACATAAATATTTTATACAATGATAAGGCTTATGTATCTCAGATAATAGATTTAAGGTTGCATCCACTGTTCGTTAGTACTTAAAAAATTGAACATTCTGTTTCACTTTTTAACCTGTCAATGGGAAAATTCATTCAAATCATTTATTTGCTTATTTTGAAAGAGTTACTGATAACGGGTAAAAAATTAAATATTCGGGAAAAATGACACAGACCGTAGATCAGCTATAATTGTGCTGGTACGGTAGGGTCGAAGAACGTTGGCTTGGATCAATGTGAAAGATTGATATCGGTAAGCGTTTGACCATCCCCCTAATTAATAAGATTTTCCAGGTTTCCCTCATTCCTGCACTGATGGAATGGTGGTTAGGGCCTACCGACGCAAGTCATTCCTGGGCGCAAATGCGGTCTGCTTAATAATAATATGCCGCTCCCTCTCCCACACGAGTCTCCCGACTTCTGGGTTAATCCTCATGATTAGAATGTGGGGTAGAGATATTATTATTAGTATATGCAGTCGAGGAACGGTTATGATCGTACCAGTCGCAATACCAACAACAGGAACCGGAATCAATATATGGGCGAGCCCAAATATACCGATAGCGGGTTTGTCTCCCACAGAGCTAAGCCCGAGAACAACCAGAGCAGGTCAAAGAATTACAGCTAATGCTAGGGATGTGTACTTTAATGCTGTTGCTGGCAGCAATCAGTTACCGAAGTCATGGCATAACAACCCGGAAAAACATTATTAATCAAATACAGGGTGAATCTTAAATAAGTACAAATATTTTAACTGCTGGTGTAGTTCGTCATTGAAATCAGTCTAGTGAAAGCCATTTTTAAAAATTTCTAATATTTACGGAGATATTAATTTTTTTAAAAAATACCCACATTTTGAGGACCGCTGGCTGATTTTTCATCCAACAACGTAATGAAACATATGATTTGTTGCGAGGTTGCCATATCTCCTCCAATATAAATATTACGTTTCCTTTAACGTAATAGTTCTATTTTAAAAATACTTGTTTTAAGCATAAGTACAGTAAAATTGGGTATGTAGTATGATACGCAGCAATATTAACATAAATTTTAACATATGAACTAACCTTACTATACTTCAACGATTAAAAATGAATTTCCGCAAGTTCAATACTACCGTAAAATATTTAGGAAGATATTACGTGATATTACTATGTCCAATGTTCAAAAATTATACATAAACGTGCACACAAGCTTACCTGTTTGTTAAAAAATTAACTATTTAATCAGTAATCCACATTTCACAAGTTAAATGTCATTGTACACTGTTAGAAAGGGACACAAAACACAATTTCCTTAAGTTATTTTATGAAGAATAACGAAAAACTATGCACGCGTTTTTTATTTAAAATGGAAAAAATGTCAACTTTTAGCAAATTTTATTTCTATTTTCATGCATTATGTGGGGTTAACAAGTTTGACTTGGGCTTCCGATAATTTGTCATGACAGTCAATGACAGTTTGATAATAAAAAATAATATAAAATGTTACACTTGACAAAATTCGCTAAAAGTTGAGATTTTTTCTTCCTTGAAGCAAAGACATTTGTGTAATACTGGCAACACTGTGAACCACACGTTCAGTCTGCAGCACTATGACTCATAAAAGTATGAAGGGTCGGTCTAGGCCAGCGGTCCTCAACAAGTTTTCTACTGAAAAATTACGAAATTTATTTAAAATTTCACTTTTTTATTTCTGTTTTTTTTGTAAAAAAACTATTAATTATGTGTTCTACACACAAAACTATACTGCTGGTTAAAATATTTGTACTTATTTAAGATTCACCCTGTATTTATCGCGTGAAATGGATCTTCTTTATTCCTAATTGAGACCATAAGGTCAATTTTTTATTATTGTTTTTTTTTTTTTGTTTTGCAGTAACAAGGATAATCAAGTTTAAAACACCCAGTATGCAAAAAATTTAAGAATTCAAGGAAACGCAGACTTTGTAACTTCCATCCGTATGGGAATGTAGTAAAACCCCAAAACTTTGCCAGTATCAATGTTTACCCCAGGGTAGAGTCGGTATATCGATGCAATATCGTTATTTTTCTCCCAAGTTAACTTTTAAGAGAATCCAGGAAGTTCTCCCCTTATTTGATGAAAAAGGAGATGTTTGTTTTGCTGTTTCAATATTAAAGTTATAATGTTTTTAAATCTGTCTCATAAAGTTTGTATAAGACTTTGCGATCGATTGGAAGTGTTTACAGAACGGTCAAAGCGATTGTCGAGACGTTCTGCTGTGTACACTGTCGCTCTTTATGAGATGTTATTGTCTGAAAACGGTTAAATTGACTGCTTGAGCGTGATTTTTTCAGACTTAACTGTTTCTCCTTTTCGTTATATTATAAAAGGTTATATGCGAATATTATTTTCTATTAGAATTTTAAACTTTTACAAGTTGTGTTAAAGGTTCATACATTATACATTTTGTCTTGAGGATATTGTAATAAAATATTATCATAAAACCCTAGAATTTTTAGAAGAAATTAATGCACATAACTTCTGAAATCAGTCAATATTATTTTTATAATTTTATATTTCATCCAACCTTCATTGGTTACGATTCAAGATAATCAGCCCACGTATGTATCCCATTTTGGTCATAATAACATTTACGTTAAATGTTATATTTCATCACAATAAATTTTTGAAGTATGTATCACCCTGTAACTGTTAAGAAATAGCGGCGATGTTATTTCTAACACGTTATGCAGTAATAATAATAATACACTAGTAATTAAATGTCTATAGTTTAACGTATGTGTTATTTGAATTGTGAAAATGGACGGCTTCTTAAATGTACATTTAATCCGCGGTTTTAATTGCACATCGAAAGTTGTAAAATTTAAATCAAAACATCCAACGAAAGATAAAAAATTTAAATAATCCATTTGATTTGCCTTACGAAGAATTGAAAAAAATATATTTAGATTTAGTAAAGCTTCAATACGGTAATTTATTGAGGAACACACATATGAGTAGCTGCTTTCTGCAAGTTGCAGGTAACAAACATGTGTATTCCCTGCTTAAATGATTGTTGATAATTCAATTACTGTTTTTTAATTTTAATATCATATAAATATGATAATTAATTTAATTATGATAAAACTAAAACTGTTCAAACTAAACTGTTATTGATACAGCTTACTCAGTTTTTTATGTGTTTTTTTTATTATTTGCTGAGTTTGTGGAAACATCATATACCATTGTAACAATTGTTCGGTAATAGCATTGGTTACCTCTGTAATACAGTTACAAACTGATTTTTGGCAGTCCTAAATTAAAATTATCACCAATACATGTCTGGTACCTACCTTATGTTGAAAATAATAATGTTGCAGATACTAGAACCGATCCACCTATTAAAAAATAAAAATAAAATGCAGTAATTTTACCTTTAGCTCTGCCGGAATACTTTTTGTCTTTGAGGAACTGTCAAAAAGGTGGCCGTATTTGTGGTCCAATGTAATTTTAAAGATGGGAATTTTAAACCCTGTTCAAGTTAGCAAAAAGAATTATGCATTACTGAATATTAGATAGTTCAACTTATTGCCAAAATGTAGCGATTTTGTATACTTAAAATATTTATAGTAAGTGGCTCTTTTTGTGGAATTTTTACACAAACTTCAACAATTAATTTCTCACATTTAAAATCCAAAGTAAGAAAAATGAACACAAATTTATCCTAAATTCATTCTTTATGTGTATTTTGCTGTAGTAAAATAGTGTTAAAGTTCTTGTAGAAAAGAAAGGTAAACTTAAAATTGTCTATGTCGATATGTATGTTATTTTGATTATCGCCATATTTAACCACAATAAGATCATCTAATATACAGTTGGCGGTATTTCTTGAGCCATAAATAGGTTAGCTATATTACTAGATAAAAGTATCTGTCAAGGGTTTAAAATATTGTAACATTCCTTTTATTATAAAATTAAGAATGTCACAATTTCAATATGAAACGTCTAGTAACAAGGTATTTTGCACATCCTGTATAATGTCGGTAGATTAAGTAAGTATAAACCATATCCAGTGTACCATGTAACTTTAGATTTCTTCAAGTTAGCCTAAACAACTTTGTACGATAAATATTTTATTATTTATTTACTTACCATTACTGTGAACCAGTTACATCGATGTATATCGTTATGTTATATTTTTTCTACTCTGTATAACACTCTAGTAATTTGTTAACAGTTTATTATTTAATTAGTATCACTTATTGTAATAAGCTTTGTTTTGGCAAAAAGCAAGGTTAAGGTAACTGTCAGAATAATTCAATTCGATTCGAACTATTGGAACAATGTGCTGAGATCTCGAACGAACATTAGCCCGAAATTACATAGAAACCGAACCAATCAGATTTCAGTGAGTTTTTTAGATCTTTGTAGCGTATAAAACCTACAGGAACCTAAATTCTAGCCCTTTTCGTTCTGATTTTGGTCGATTGAAGTATTTCCATATTACAGATTTAGTTATAGTGCGAAGCCACATTTTGAAAATAAATCTGAATTTATTTGAAGTCATCAATAAGGATGGAGGTAATATATTTAATTAATTAAGATTATTATCGATAGTAGATTTCATTTTAAACAATATTTTATGTTATATTTTTGAAACTAAGGATATAATATACCTGACCTGACCTTGATCTTTGCTAAAGCACATGCTAATTATTATTTTTTCTTTTCTTTTGTTATTTTTCTTAACTTTAGAGGCCAATAAATAATTAATTAATTAATTAACAAACAATTTAAATAAACAATTAATTAAACAGATAATTAATTAAATGAACAATTAATTCAATAATCGATTGAATTTGTAGAATTTCTATTTCCTAAGTTGGAATATTTTGTTTAACCGTTGCTGGAAAGTTTATTTGTTGAAAAATCAAAATTGAAATAAGAAGGCCATTCTAAAGTTTAGAAATCTAGATTGTAAGCGGCACTATCCAGGTACGAGAGGAAAGCTGCCCATCTCGGAGTCATCTCCAACGTTAACAACAACGGATGAACTTGTCAACTGGCTTCAATTCCACTTCTGTATGTCAACTTCTTCAATTCCACGTCTGTGTATCAACTGGTGGGCAAGTTAATAAACTGTGTTTATTTTTTTATGTATGTATTTTATTTCAAACTGTTTGACTTCAGCAAAATTTATCATCCTCCTACAGGGGTGAAAAGGCAAACCGAACAGATTATTCTGTAGGTGGCGCCCAATTATAACATCTTTTTAAACAGTTTGCTAGTCAAGAACCCACGACTATAAAAAAGTCCCCGACTAAAAGAGCAGCCGTCCGCAACATTGTACATTTATTGTTTATAACAAACGATAGGTAACAGCCAACAGGTAGCCAAAAATTATTGTTACCTATCGTTTGTTATAAACAATAAATGTACAATGTTGCGGACGGCTGCTCTTTTAGTCGGGGCACTTTTTTATAGTCGTGGGTTCTTGACTAGCAAACTGTTTAAAAAGATGTTATAATTGGGCGCCACCTACAGAATAATCTGTTCGGTTTGCCTTTTCACCCCTGTAGGAGGATGATAAATTTTGCTGAAGTCAAACAGTTTGAAATAAAATACATACATAAAAAAAATAAACACAGTTTATTAACTTGCCCACCAGTTGATACACAGACGTGGAATTGAAGAAGTTGACATACAGAAGTGGAATTGAAGCCAGTTGACAAGTTCATCCGTTGTTGTTAACGTTGGAGATGACTCCGAGATGGGCAGCTTTCCTCTCGTACCTGGATAGTGCCGCTTACAATCTAGATTTCTAAACTTTAGAATGGCCTTCTTATTTCAATTTTGATTTTTCAACAAATAAACTTTCCAGCAACGGTTAAACAAAATATTCCAACTTAGGAAATAGAAATTCTACAAATTCAATCGATTATTGAATTAATTGTTCATTTAATTAATTATCTGTTTAATTAATTGTTTATTTAAATTGTTTGTTAATTAATTAATTAATTATTTATTGGCCTCTCCATCCTTATTGATGACTTCAAAAAAATTCAGATTTATTTTCAAAATGTGGCTTCGCACTATAACTAAATCTGTAATATGGAAATACTTCAATCGACCAAAATCAGAACGAAAAGGGCTAGAATTTAGGTTCCTGTAGGTTTTATACGCTACAAAGATCTAAAAAACTCACTGAAATCTGATTGGTTCGGTTTCTATGTAATTTCGGGCTAATGTTCGTTCGAGATCTCAGCACATTGTTCCAATAGTTCGAATCGAATTGAATTATTCTGACAGTTACCTTAACCTTGCTTTTTGCCAAAACAAAGCTTATTACAATAAGTGATACTAATTAAATAATAAACTGTTAACAAATTACTAGAGTGTTATACAGAGTAGAAAAATATAACATAACGATATACATCGATGTAACTGGTTCACAGTAATGGTAAGTAAATAAATAATAAAATATTTATCGTACAAAGTGTTTAGGCTAACTTGAAGAAATCTAAAGTTACATAGTTACATAGTTTACTGTCTTGTAGACTACTCTGTTATACACGGTAATGGCACCCTTAATTCGTTGTTAAATTGCCGTATTGCTTTTACTAAATCCAAATCATTTTTTTAGTTTTTCATCAGGCAAATCAAATGGGTTACTTAAATCTTTTATCCTTCTTTGTTGAATTTAAATATTACAACTTATCTTTGATGTACATTTATAAAACCTCGAATTAAATGTAAATTTAATATCCGTCCATTTTCACAATTCCAATAACATATTCATTAAATTATAGCGACACCTAATAATTCCTTGTCTTTAAGCAACTCTGCTAAAATTCTACATACATAACGTGCTAGAAATAACATAGCCGTTATTTCTTAACAGTTACAGGGTGATACATACTACAAAAATTTAAGGTAATATAGCATTTAACCTTAAAATAACGTTTTATGACCAAAATGGGATCCATACTTGGACTGACTGTCCGAAATATATATACTAGAAACATAATTCAAAGGAAGCTTAAGAGAACTATTCTTTTTATATTTATTTAAAACACAAGTCATGTCATGTGAAGTCATGCCGTTCCGTTCTATGTATAAACTAATCCTAATAGCTGACATCTTTTATGCGGCCAGCAATTAAAACGTAAAACTAAGTAAGGCTTATCCTTAATTGTGCGAATTTGTATTCAAATGAATTTGCCAGGGAACTCCATCTCTGGACATTTTTATCGGGATAATTTTCTAACTGGCTCCACACTTACACAGAGAATTCTCCAAAAATACCAGCTCCATTTGCATTTAAACGATTGTGGCGAGAAAGCAGCGAATCTCCTGACCGACGGGAATTTTTATTAAAAATATTCAAATGGAATAGGATAAAGTGAATCAGAACTAGCTATTTCTCTCATTGTGGTCATTATCTGCATTTGAACTAATACATTTAATCGATAATAAGAACACTATTAAAAATTGAAGAAAAATAATGATCTTTGAAAATATACAGTGTGAACTTATCCAATAATATTTGAGAATAGATGCCTCATGAAAAATAGAGTCAATATCGTAAAAAATTGTTTATAAAATCCTTTTCCGAGAAAAAAATGATTAAAGATGTAGTATTTTCAACCTTTACATTGCTGGACCTCGGAATGCAGACGATTCCGAGTACTGAAGTCTGATTTGAGTATTAACGTTTTTACGGTAGTGTTTACATTGGTTTTTCAAGCGTCAAAAATGGCTTACGTGTACAGCAACTCGGAGTTGATGGATATCGTTTTAATTTGTGGGGAAGTAAGACAAAATGCTTTAGCAGCTTCTCGTATATACGCAGATTGATTTTCCGGTAGACATGCACCAAATGCAAATACTTTTACCGCGGTAGTGCAACTCGGGCGTGACACAGAAATTTTGCAATCGAATCCTGGAAGAGATGGACGTATTGCAGCAGCTGAGGAACACATTTTAGAGATTGTTGAAGAGAATCCCCGAACAAGTATCAGGCAAATTGCTCAACAAGTACGAGGAATGTCCCAATCAACAGTGTGGCTCAATTATGCCAAGAACCAGAAAAATGTGTTTAAGTTCATAGAAATTGGGGCCCAAATGTGTTTACACGTCAGTGAATAAAATTTTGAACAGTTGAACCATGTCAAATTTATTTTATTAATTAATAATAACAATAGCGGCAAAAGCAGTTGAATTTTCTGATATGAAATAGGTGTTATAAAATTTTATTTCTTTAATTGGAAATTTATCCAATCCCCTTTTGATTTTTTTTTACAAAATTGTATTTGTAAGAGCCCCTTGTACATTTTTCTAAATAAGTTCTGAATCACTCTGTATACCTAAATATTACTTTATTTCACAATAGTCACAAACGTGTGTTTTGCATAGTATACGATATGATAGTATTTCGAAAGAACACTACTTTCCTGGTAATTTTTGTAAGCGTCATTTTCATTTCTCTTCTCTTTTCGTTTTTCGTCGCAAAATTGTACTTCAGAAAAATAGATAAATAAATCAAGTAAAATGATGAGCTTTACTCATTTCGTCAACTTACCCAAAACCGATTTTTGAGCTCTGTTAAATGATAATGAATTGAGCGTAAAAATTTTATGATAATAACATACAGATAATTAATAATAACGTACATTAAATAAATATGAAAGCTTCACCATCTAAAGCAATTTAAAAAAAATTACAATTTATCATCTTACCCGATTCATCATCTCACACACTATTTTCCTACAAACATGCATATACTTAAAAAAACAAGGAGTGAAACATTATTGGCATATAACAATGGCGATAAGTAATTGTAATTCATCTCAAACATAAAATCACATTTTTATATTCTTCTCCTATGCTTTGAATTTTACTGTATTACCTGTAGATGTAGAAAATAAAGTGACTCGAGGAAAATACGTATTGCTCTTTAGACAAGGAAATTAATCGTTGAAACGTCATATATCTTTTAGCTCGGCTTCTCCTTCCTTATTGTGTCATTTTGTCGGAGTTCGCCGGCAGCCCATAAACGTTACAATCAGCAGAAGTTGGAAGTTTATGAGTTTTATGTTTAATTTAAAGTTGCACTCTTAAAGCAAATGACGCACTCGGGTGGAGCGCGACTCCGTCTGGAGGTTAATGGAATGGAGGATTTTAAATTATTTGAAAGGTGTCTGCACCAAAACTTTTAGACGCAGTAAAATCAACAATATTCGTTATAATTTATTTGTGAACTTACAGCAAAACTCATTTAATTGGAATCAATTTCTAATTATTGATTTCAAAGTAATTTATTAGATTAATAAAGTCTTACAAATTCACCGCTTGATGTCACCATTTACGCCTCGCTATGGCAGTAATTCATGGGATAATATAGTATAATCACCGTTATATGCCACTCTAATACGTTATCCCTTAACTTATATAAATGGTATAAAGTAACAACTTTTTGACATAATGAAAATGTAGCGAGCTTTTGCAATAATCTATTTGCAGCGACTTTTTAGATTTTGAGATAATAAATGGTCACTCAAAATAAATATTTAAATTCAAAAATTTCTAAACAATAAACCAAAAAATATTAGATATGAAAACAATGTAAAGAAATAAAATGAGTTGTGAAACATTATCTTCTATATTAAAAATAAAATCATCATCAAATAAAAGAAATTTGATATGTAGTGATTTTCCGGATGTTATACCGTGATCTAGGTAACTGGACGTTGCTAGTAACAGAATTAAAGTGCACATCCTTAGCTTTAACTAGAATTCTTTGACCTGCCCTTGTTATTCTCGGGCTAGGATGTGTGGGGGCAGACTCAATATAGGTATCGGCAAAATTATTCAAATAATCGGATGAATAATCGAACCTGTACCAGCTTATGCAACCAGTATTACGCAAGTGTGTTAAAGATGCTGTACTATACAAACCATAATGTTATGAACAATATTGCGAAAATGTGAAAAGAAAACAAAAGTCAGGTTAGGAACATAATCGTTTGGCTTACATTAAATTTGTTTCAATTCACTGAAATATTGTAAAGCTGTACAATTTCGAATGAGTACTAGGAAATGTATGGATGAATATATATAATTATTAATTATATCTATGGAGGAGTAAAGTAAGTACAGAGTAGAGATATGTAAAAATTATATTTTTTTATTCAGTTACCGTACTTATTTCAGAAAGAAGTTTAATTAAATCAGATAAAACCTGAACAGCAGTTCTACTAATTTGAATGAATGAATTAAAGTAATCGACTATATTGGACCGTCTTAGAACTGCTGCAACTCGAATAAGGCTAAAGTATCGCGGGGTGACGGCACTTAATTCGAATTACATATACCAATCAGATTCTAAATATTATTTCAATAACCCGATTAGAAGTAAATATTAATTCGAGTTCGTCCCTCTCAAAAATTCATATCTTTTGAATGAGTGAATTTTTTTTAAAACGCCGAAATACGCTGCTCAAGCTATGATTTTTCCTGAAATTGATCCAGATATACCAAATGAAAGAATTTGGTTCCAACGAGATGATGCTCCCACCATTTTGGTATTGGTGTTCGAAGATACTTAGATGAAATGTTTCAAATCGTTGGATTGGTAGACGGAGTACAGTTGAATGGCCACCAAGATCCCCCGACTTAACGCCCCTGGATTATTTTCTTTGAGGACATGTGAAAGAAAGGGTCTACCAGGACAGACCGGATAATATTTAGAGTTTAAAGCATAAGATTAGGGAGGAGATACATACTTTATCAGCTGAAGTAATTCTGTGGACAGTTTTTACTATCGTCTTGGAGAATCCCAAATAGTGAATGATGCACAGTTTCAGCATTTATGGAACTGAATTTAATTTAGTAAATTAACATTAGTATTCATTATTTCTAAATGAATAAAAGACTTGTTATTGAAAACATAAAACTTGTTTATTTGGTATGCTGGATTCGGTTTTCTATAAGCTTTTCAACGAGTCCCTTCATGCTTCATGTTTCTATTTGAAAAAAAAAGTAGGGGGTTGAAGAAAAATTAATTATTATATAACCGAAAGGTGGGCAAAAATCAAGATCAGTTAACGTGTTTCGGCGTTTTAAAGAAAATTAACTCATTTAAAAGATATCAATTTTATTCCGTACTTCTGACCATACCTGTATTTGTCATTAGGCGCAATGAAAAATAGGACAACCGTATTGACCTAGACATTTTATATTTATCTAAAGTTACAAAGACTTATAGAAAATGCTCATTTCTGATATAAAAGTGGATGATTGAAACAAATAGCCAGAGTCGTATTGAATTTTTTTGCCTGAAAGCGAAGTCATTAAAACTGCAGGACCGTCAACTTCACTCCAATCAAAGTTAAACACAAGTTTACGGCAAAAAAGTCCATAAAATTAGTGCGCCAGTCGTAGGCATTCGTGCGACGTTCGAATAATGAAACTAATTTCGGTTTAATAAACTTTATAATAAAGCGAACGGAATTATTAATTAAAACTCCGCTTAAATGCAACTGTTATAATTATCACGACTTGCCGTGGTGAATGCCGATCAATCTCGGTTTATAACGGAAGTATATCTGAAATAACCTTGGAACTATTTGTCTATTTCCATTAAGTGAACTTCCGTGTTGAACAGCATATAAGTTCTTAACAGAAAAAGAACTAGAAGAACCTTAATTTGTTACAATTGTTATTTTGCAACTCTATCGCTAGGTGTCACCATTTATAGCTATTTATAGCACCATCAGTGTAGTGCACCAAGTAAGCTTAAGACTAGAAAATCACTGGATTAAATTTCCTTCGGCATCACTAACGGTTGGCAATTCAGCGCCATTTCTATTTATGAATAGATGAATCGATAAACTAAAAATAACCGCGGAAAATATAATAAAAATACTTTTTCTCTTATTGATATTCCACCTTTTTACATTTACAATATAGAGCAACAAAATTTGATGTATTTTCGAGGGTATTACCTTCTAATACTACAGAGGCAATATAAAAATCAATGGACACTTCACACACATTCGATTGCAACATATTTGTCTGAGTGTCTTCGTAAATCTTCATTTAGGTTCATATGACAGACAAAGCAAAAATCAATAAATAATGGAATCAATAGAAACACTTCAGACATTTCCATTATCTATTAATCCAAAGGACAGAAAATATCCCATTTGTCTTGAATGTCTTTTATAAATCATCCTTCAGGTCGATCTGATCGACACAGCAATAACCTCTAAATGAATCAAAGTAACCTCCATGTATTTTAACAAATTTAGAGATATTTAATTTTAATACAAAACTTAGGTACACTTCCTTAATGTCAAAAGTGCAGTTGTTAAAACAAGTAACAAAACCAAACGTTAACTTCATAGTTGAAAAATTAAAAAAAAAAATCGTACACAGTTAAATTAAATGTTGGAAATGTCCTCCGTTAGCTTCAATGCACTTAGCAATTCTTCGACGCATTGACTGTCTAACACGCAAGAAAATTTACAGAGTGTTCCGAATTATGTCGCAAGATGCAACAATGCGTTCTCTCTTTGAACATTTAATTTAGTCGATTTTTTACATAATCATTATCATTTACAGTATTGTAAAAATTAAATTTTAAAATCTGCAAACATTATTTTCTTGAAATTTTTGTTATGTAACACCATAACTTTTCATGATGTATGTATGTAGAATGACACGCTCTTTCAAATGGCATAGTCAAAATTGAGGGTTGCTTGTTAAAAAAATTGTCGATGACGTCATATCTCGAACAACGATGACGTCACATGGGTCGTATGTCAAAAAGTGCCTTTTTTAAAAACAAAAACAAATTTTTTCGTAAACTCCTCAATTTCAAAAATAATGAATTTATTCGTTACTTTTCGAAAGCACTGCATATACGAAATAATAAAAAATATTCAATTTTACAATATATTAGTCATAAAAAATCATAAAGAATGAGAAAAAGGAGCTCTAGATGCTTAAAACTTCCTTAAACCATTCTACCGGTAGCCGGTAGCACTGATTTTGGTTGGTAGGGTTACTGATTTGAAAGGAGATATTGCATAGACGATTATTACCAGTTTCCCGATACGAGTTCGCTACCCGTGCTTTTTTCGGCATATTATGTAACTCGTGCGCGCATTTCATTCAACATCTCCCGTTACTTGATACTTCTCAAGAAATCTTTCAATTCGAACAATACACCTCGCAGCATGCCGTCCTGGTCTGACCGTTACCGCTGCAGCAAAGCGGATCAATTAGGCGCGCAAATTAGATCCCTAATGGTAAATAATGAAGCCCGTGTGGTGTTCACGGATTTCGAGATTAACGCCGATTCCACATTCGGTTGTTTGGCTCTTGCTTTGCACCGAAACCCATCAGTAATAAAATATGACCGGTCCTAAATTGATATTGATGAAATTCGCCACGTATTTCTACATATTCATGCCTGACCTGCCACAAAAAACAAGCTGGAAAATGACTGGAATTAACATTTATTATGTTATGACGTCCTTTCTTGCCGTAACAAATTCATGGTGCACTTGACTATGAATTATGCAACTAAAATGACTTTAGTAATTTGTATTTATTATCTACAATGTGTGTGTGTTGTGTGTGTATATGTACAGGGTGTTCCGCATAAGAACCGGCACAGAGGAGGTGTATGTAGAGAATCCCAAAATACAATTACAATATAATTTAACCAAACATACCTATATAAAAAGTTACATACAGGCAGAAAACTATTTTATTTCTGCTACTGTTTATGTTGAAAATTTGTGCTAGGTTTCTGTGAAGGAAATTGTAGAATAGAAATGTGGAAGAATACCATAGGCGATTTCCAAATCGAGGGATTCTCCAGTGAAACATTTTCTAATGTTGGCAGACGGACTCGATAGACACGAAAGCTTTTCAATAATATCCGAGTGTAATAAAGTAATAATAATAAGTACTAAACTTTTATTCTTATACTAGAAAGTGGATTATAAAGAATTTCTGTACACCTAATTCTTACACGTAATATAGTAGATCCATATACCTACATTCAAAAATGCAAGAGCTGTTACCTCAAGATTTGAATTGACCTTTTGCGAGTTTATCTTACATCAGGATCTTAATTGACACAAGAAAATTCTTTTCATTGTTTCACTCGTTCCATGCATATTCCGATATAAACCCCAATGCAATAACTCCTAGACATTTTCAACAAGAGTTGAAGATATATGTTTCAGCCGGTATTATTGATCGTTATTAGGTAGGGTAAATTTAAATTTTTGGCGAAAAGTAACTTTACAAGCCAATGAAAATGGTGCCCATTTTGAACAATTTCTTTAGTTTTAATTTTATTTTTATTATTTTATAGTTTTATTACTGTCAAATTTTAAAAACAAACGCCTACCACTGACTGTTTGATCCCTTCTAATAAACACTATTAAAATCTTTATTAATGCATTTTTTCTTGAAAAGTTTTTTTTTAATTTAACAAGTATAAAAAAGTGTTTTAAATTAAATTCTGCGCGAGATATCATCCTTTTTAAATCAATAGAAAAAAAGTTTGGTATAATTTTAGGGATAACTCATCCTCAATGAACCCTTGTAGTGTTATCAAAGAAGACCAATAATAAACCTAAATCATGTGCCAAAATTGGTTATTTCAAGTTGAAGTAATTCGGAGATATTAATTTTTTTCGTATTGTAATTATTAGTTTTGATATTTCAAGGAAAACAAACATATTTAGAAGTGCACTGCTAATACAATTCAGAAAAAAGTAAGGAAGTTAACTGTTTATTTAGCAATGAGAATTTACAAATCAAATTGTACGAGCTAGAATAATCCTTGAACATTAATAATGTAGGTTTTTAAAACAATATTGAACAGTGTTTGCATGTCAATTCTTTTGTGGTCCATTTTTCACACGTTTAATTTAATTAAATCTGGTTTAAATAATATTTTGGCTAGAACAAGTTTGTATTACAATACATGTAACCTGGAAAATCATGTTTTACAAGTAGTTTTGACTCCTTAACACTGATAACATTTATAAAAACTAATGCTGTGATGTATAACTTCCGCAATTGTACCACATGATCTTTGAATTTGTTGTTATGGTATTTGTTTCTATTTCGTTTGGTTGTTATTTAAGTGCTGTTGAGAATACATTATTTTATGTCAATTCTGAGGGCACAATTTATATTGTGGTTACTTGTGAAATCAACCACTTTCCATAGGTTTCCAAAAGATCATTTCTAGATAACCAAAGAACTACAATTAGCGTTTTCATCAGACAAATTTTAAAGATATATGTTGTAGGAGAAAGATGAACGTAGCTTCAAAGAAATTATAACCTACAAGTATAAATTCTTGCCATATGCTATATACAGCTATGGGTTCAAATCATTTTAGCAATTTGTTGCCTTAGATTGTTCCATTAAGGACTACTGTCAACTGCCTCTACGCAGGCTCTCCAACACCATGCAAAAAGAATAAAATAAGATAGTAAGTGTACTTCTCTAGTCGAAAGCCTCAGTAAGACACGTACACGTAGTCACACATGGTCATCAGAAATTCGAATTACCAATGTAATTGTAAATTATTTAATCAAATAAGATCAAAGGTAAACACAAAATCGTAGAGCTATTTAAGTATTTATATATTTTTAGGTATTAATAATATTGTGTGAAACTAACTACTCAGTGGACAAAAGCCCCAACCTACGTTGAATTACACCCACAATATCTACCCATATATTCCTTATTATCAGCTTTTGTAACATTTTTTTTACTGTTTTAGAAAGGTATTTTAAGCTAATATAAA
The DNA here is from genome assembly GCA_037114965.1 of Monochamus alternatus. Taxonomy (NCBI): domain Eukaryota; kingdom Metazoa; phylum Arthropoda; class Insecta; order Coleoptera; family Cerambycidae; genus Monochamus; species Monochamus alternatus. The sequence continues at coordinate 116,946,666 of CM073426.1, forward strand.
TCAAATCTCCTACAATTCCTATCAATGAAGTCATATGTATGTTCTCTGATACCAAACATCTAGGTATGTTAATGAACAATTCCACAGTCAAAGCTCTATTCAATAATTATCTAAAGAAAATAATCTAATTTACTGACCTGCTAATGAAACACTCTATTAATATCTAACTTAACTTTTTGGCAGTGGGAACACGACAAATTCAACCACAATAGATGAGATCTGACCTATTTCTGCATTTTTAGGATTGCTTCTTCAGGTGGTCTCCTTTAAGTTGAATCAAATATCTAACTATAAAAATTATTATAAAAATTAAAATTATTTGAAGTTAAATATCGACAATGACAAAAAGTGACATCCTGTCAATGAATTAAATATGACAATACCTACTTGAAAAATGTTCACCTTTTATGTAAAAGTTTTTATATATTTTTAGGTATTAATAATATTGTGTGAAACTAACTACTCAGTGGACAAAAGCCCCAACCTGCGTTGAATTACACCCACAATATCTACCCATATATTCCTTATTATTAGCTTTTGTAACATTTTTTTTTAATGTTTTAGAAAGGTATTTTAAGCAGAAATAGGTCAGATCTCATCTATTGTGGTTGAATTTGTCGTGTTCCCACTGCCAAAAAGTGAAGTTAGATATTTATAGAGTGTTTCATTAGCAGGTCAGTAAATTAGATTATTTTCTTTAGATAATTATTGAATAGAGCTTTGTCTGTGGAATTGTTCATTAACACACCTAGATGTTTGGTATCAGAGAACATACATATGACTTCATTGATAGGAATTGTAGGAGATTTGATTTATATTAGCCTAAAATACCTTTCTAAAACAGTAAAAAAAAATATTTAAGTATCTTGCAAGTAACTGATATCGTGTTGCACCCCTTGCAGTTATTATTTGTTTGTTACAATTAGTATACCTATTTTCATGTTATATTTCTATTTTGTAATATTGCTTAAGCAAATAAAAATGATTGATTTTTTTATTGCTTCAAATTGATGCATCTTTCCTTTTCTTGATTTCGATATAAGTACAGATCCGAAAGTTTTAACTATGGGGTGAGTTTACAGATAAATAGGTTCCCAAAAGTCTTCAACCTTCAATTTTCAAAACCAAGCATAATGCAGAGGTATAAATTTGTATAAGGGAGCTTTCTAGATACTTTTTACGTCTAGACGTTTCGGTCTAGATATAAATAAAATTGGCAGAAGCGTGCTACTAAAATTTGTGAGGTTAAGAATTTGTATGATGTTTTATCACATGGAGGGTAAAAATATATGGTATTTTACAATATTTGCTTAGTTATGTTAGATATACATATAAGTAAGGCTAATAAAAAAGATTTTTTTTGCAGTTAATAATAGTACATTATACTACCATAAGGGAGAGAAATGCGTTATTTATCTCTCCCGAATGGTATATACTATTTTTTCCACGGTCTCATTAACTTAAAAACACATATTTTGTCATTATGAAGTAAGTAGCACCAGAATTATTGTATTCGGATTTGAGCATTTATTTAGTAGTCGTTGAGTTATTGTCATAACTACAAAATAAACAAACAAAAAGAATTGTCAAATTAAGGTGCTAGTTTAGTTTAGTTTAAAGTTTGTTTAGTGCACAATGAATAATTGTGAGTTGGAAGAGATTGTGGAGGCTACAAATATTGCAATAAGCAATTTGTTGCCTACGAAGTCAAAATTTTTATACCATATAGCCTACAATCGGTTCAAAAAGTGGTGCGACGAGAAAAATGTTCAAGTATACAGCGAGAATGTTTTGTTGGCATACTTCAGTGAAAATGCAAAGAATTACAAGTCTTCCACATTATGGGCGCAATATTCTATGGTTAAGTCATGCTTGATAATTTACGACAACATAGATATAAGCAAATTCCCCAAGCTGATCGTATTTTTGAAAAGAACCGGTGACGGATATCAAGCGAAAAAATCGAAAATATTGACAAAGGGTGAAATCGACCGTTTTCTATCAAGTGCAGATGACAAAGAATTCGTAATGATTAAGGTAAGATTACTTTTGTTGTTAGATATTTCAATTATTAAGTATTTTGATTTTTTATACGTTGGATTAATTCTGGCAATTGTCGGAGCTTATCGAACTGATGAACTAGTCAATTTAACTGTAGATGATATTGAGGATGTAGGCTCTTCCTTGATTGTAAAAATTCCAAACACTAAGACAAAGATTCCACGAACCTTTCTGGTTACCGATGTGGGAAATATGCTTGAATTGTTTCGAAAATACCTGTCTCTTCGTCCTCCCCACGTCAAGCATAAGCGCCTTTTTTTGTACTACAAAACAGGAAAATGTAGTTCGCAGCCAGTTGGCAAGAATACCATGGGAAAAATTCCGAGTGTAGTAGCTTCGTATTTAAAATTACCTGATGCTGCATGTTATACTGGTCACTGCTTACGAAGATCTTCAGCGACATTACTGGCAGATGCTGGTGTGGATATCACGACAATAAAGCGTCATGCTGGTTGGAAATCAACGACAGTCGCTGAGGGTTATGTCGAGAACTCCATTGAAAATAAGACCAAAATTGCTAATCAGGTTTTAGTACCACTACTAGCGCAATCACAAAAACTGTAAATGTAAGCGACAGTAATATTCCTTCTAATATTAATTTCGAAAATTGTACAAATGTAACATTTAATTTAAATGTCAATAAATAATTTCAATGTTATCTTTTTTTGCATGAAAAACGTTCTCCATAATGTAAACTCTCTTGGGAGCATTATACTCCCTTGGAAATAATCGACTACTTCTGTTTTAATTTTGATGTCATAGAAACTGATTTCAACTCCCGACCGTGAAAAAAATAAATTTTGTGATTATGCTATGATAAATACTGTCATGTTAAATTCATACATCAATAAACTTTTCATTTTCCTTACTCACCCACTTTATACGTCAATTTACAGCACCTTTTCTCAACATTGTCGGTTGTAATTCGTAATTATGCAAAGCAGCCGTCGTTTTCTTGCCCACATTTACTGCACTTTGCGACATTTACAACCACATTAGCTCCAACAATGTCTTATCAACGTGTGTAGCAATACGAATTACTTCCAAGGTGGCAAAACTTGTTAATTCCTTTACATGGTCCTTTGTTGACTGTCATAAATGAAATCTTTCCGTGACGCCCCGTTTTTTTTATATATACAGAGGATAATGAGCTTCGGAAACTTTAAAAATAGCGATGTTTCTTTTGTTATGGATCCAACAGATGCCACATGGATTTGTGGCATCTGTAATAATGATAGTAAGGATCCCTATTTTAATTGTGCTACATGTGAAGACAGTTCAGATGATGATACCTACCAAACAGACGAAGAGGATGAATATGCGCCTGATTCACTCCAAATTGAAGTCTGAAGTTTACTTAGTGCCTTAACGTTTAGTGCCATAATGATTAGTCTTAGTTTGGTTTTCACGTTTCGTTTGTCAAGTTGAGTTTATGTTAAGTTGAAATTTATTTAGTTTTTTTATGTTTATTTTAGCATTAAGATTTGGATATCAGAGTTCCTGTTTCTTTAGACATCAATTGCCTACTATCAATGATACCAAAATTCATTTATGTTTGTTTTATATTCATTAATATTTATCTACAGTTTTGTTTACTAGCAATTTTTTTAAGTGATATCTTCGGATTGGACGCTTCATATAATTACGATCGAACTTCACAGGTAAGTTCCTTTGATCATTCAATTATATTTGAGCGTCCAATGCTCTATATCACTTAACCACATAGATATCTAAAGACTTATTGCGATTCGAATAGTCTTGTTTTGTGCAACCTAAGAAAAACATGATCTATCTAATTGATGCCAATCGCAAATGCCAGTGTGCATTTGGCAGTAACATAATTAGTCAGCACATTCCTAGTCTTAGCTAGGATTTTTTTACTAAATAGCAAACACCGGCCATGAAGGAATCGCTGGAACAGATATCACTGTCCTGTAGGGGAACAGATTCACCCTATTAGGCAAGGTGCAACTCCTGCCGGGGTATCTGGACAAATTATCACCCGATTAGCTTCATAAAGCAGTTAAATCTGCTGAATGAACTATTTTAGGTATGAGTCACCATAGATCCTTTAGTCGCAGTGGAGGGCCCTCTAAACCGCTCACTTTGAACATAACCATAACCATAACATGGATTGAATGTGGCTTTATTATTTCAGTGTCTATTCCTGTTATTCAGCATCTTCTTAACCTATCTACTTATTTACTGTTTCACTTCACGTTTGTGGCTATTGAATAAGAAATCTACATCATTTTGGCGAAGATTCTTTGTCATTTTTATATATTGTTTCAACAGAGGAAGGATTTTGAATATGATAAGGTATTGAACCCTGCTTTTTTCTGATGTTTTAATTTTGTTTATTTTCCATATTTTGTAAATGCATCGAAACTTTTCTCCTGGAATATATTTCTGACTATATCTGACCATTTTGCGACGATAAATATGATCAGTTAAATACAAAAGAAAATGTACGCCTAACACAGCTGATCCTTGCGGGACATCCATACTGACTTATTTATGACAGTTATTTCTGTCTGATAGTTTTTGACTTCTTAAAGTCTCTGAAATTACGAGAATGTACTGTTTTTATTTGAAAAAATTTGTTAAAATGGAATGTTGAAAATTGTATCGCATTGTTTTTTATGAGTTTCTGTATGCACGACGGCCTCCGAGTTCTCCGTTGAATCCTTAGCGGGACCGCAGGCGGATGTTTTATTAATTTCTCACAATAAACCCCCTCTCGAATAAAAGAAAACTTTTAAAGGGCATTATACATTCCGCGGGGCGAATAAAACTGCTTAAATTTTTATTTTAATCTCCGCGCGAAAGGGACACATCTCGGGCATGAGAAATTCGCGTGTAAAGCGTTCTTAAAACTTTTAATTATTTCCGAAAATTTCAATAGGGCCTTTCCTGTTTTCCAGAAGATCGTATTAATTTCGTGGAGATAATCGAATGCTTGGCCGAAACTTTCCTAATTTAGATATCGTTAAAACTTTTTCGTTTAAACTTTAAGGTTTATGAAACGGCCCTTGTAAAAAAATCCGTTTTGTTTTGCGGTCGCTTTTCATGAAATCAAAAGCAACAGCGTCGAATTGAAAGGGCATTTCGGCGTTTTTTCTACGGTTTCTGGAATGCCGAAGGGCGCTCTTCGATGTCGCTGACCTCTTTCATTCCCTTTTAATGCCGTAAGATTACTTAGTATTATTAAAGGCATAAGCCGTCGGGATTCCATTTCGTTACTCCTAATTGTGGACTCTAGTAAAGATTACTCCAAAACAATAACTGTAAAAGACGTAATGATAATTAAATTCGTCACAGCTTTATTACTGCAGACTTTTAAAAGAACCAGATTTTACTAAATTTAGAGATTATTTGTGAGATTTTTAATTAATTTGCGAAAAATCAATGATATACAGGATGGTCATCCACTGACGATACTTTAAAAAAAAAAACTACAACTAAAAAAAGCATTTCGAAAAGCAGATGACATTAAGAGATACATATACAGAGTTCAACTCCTTATTCGGAAGACCTAATTAAGATAGAACATAGAAAAAATAAATGTTACTCGACCTTTGAAAAGATAAACAAATCAGCCTATAGCAATACGACGCTCTTGGTATGCTACACATTTTCTGATGACGCGTACAAGTATCGAAGTTAATAGAAGTCCAGCAGCGTTGCCAGTACCGCATGCATTTTTAAGGTATTCATTAAGCGTTTTGTCGAGTTCTGACTTAAAATTCATTCATCATGACATTAAAAAAATAAGGTTATTGACCTAAATACGGTAGGTCAAGACTCGGATTGCGGGATTGTTGATCACTGAATAAGTATGTCTCGGACTGTTTTTTGCTGACAGCACTAGGGTTTTTTTATTTAAGAGGCCTCTTTAGGTATCTACGTAAAGCAAACAAACTAAATGGACTAAAAGCGACGAATTATTTTATTAATTTAAAACATACTGAAAATAATTTGATAATAACTTTGTATATTTGGAACTAAGAAAGTGCATTTTAAGTTAAAACCTGCTAAAGAAGCCGCTTACATTTAAATAGTATCCGGCGATGAAATACGAGGTAGGCAAAGAAAGGAGATGTAAAGGAAGTCAGATGGTTGCATTGCGCTTAGCAGAACGGTCGAGTTGACTTGTATCTAGCGTTGCGCCTTAAATACAAAAAACGTGTCAGCCTCTCTTAATAATTTATCCTAGTGAGTATTGGATTTTATTTCACGGTTTATATAATGAAATGAAATGGAGTTTTGTAATTTAAATTTTAAATATTTTTATGTTGAAACTTAATATGTAAATTGCATACTTTTAAGAAATAATTTATAGCATTAATTACATTTCACAATCACAGGTACTATAGGAAAATATTTAAATTTGGCAATATCGCGCCAGGCTAACACCGGGTTTAATTGCCGCCAGAGCTTAGTAACAGTCTGGAAAGGGGGTTTAAATAGTGTTTTGAAAATACTTTTTCCGGCGTAATTATGCATTTATACTATTACTATACTTATAATACTCATTTTTCCTTATCTTCTCTTAAAATTAACGACATTATGACTGAATTACCCTGTATATTAGCCGTTAGTAGATATTGATTAATGCAGCAAAATATCTGCAGTAGATAGAGATTTATTAGTGTTACATACACAAAAGTGTTTACACACGTCAGAAAAGAAGTTTATTATAAAATTATTAAAAAAAAATTAAAAATGTACCTATATCTAACATACAGTACATAGTACAAACATACATGGATAAGTGTTGACATGTAATAGATAATAAAATGGTTTAAAAATCAACAAAACAGTGTGGGCAAGAAAAACAAATAATTGAAATTTTTAAAACACATATGTAAAAGACAAAAAAAAAAACAGCAGATTGATACAGATTAAAATGATGCGATAAAATATTGCAACCAAAATGTGCAAAATTTTAATCACGATTTATTATATTTTGAAATCACTTTCTAAAAATTCATGCATACTGTAGAACGCGTTGCTTGGCAGCAACATTTAAATTTTTCTTCCAAACAATGGACGGTTGAGGTATCGTATTTGGAGGAGGGTAATGCATTAAAAAACTGTATGCCAAGATACGATGTGCCATTTCGTGTTTTACTAAGGTGATGAAAATGTATATTTAAATTATATTTTCTTATGGTGCTGTGACTGTGAATTTCACTATGAAGAGTATATATCTTCATGATCTTTAACATTCAAAAGGTACTGAAGTATGTAAGTACATGGTACGGTTAATATACCAAGTGTCTGTGAATTTTAAGCCTGAAATTACACGAATAACCTTCCTCTGCACTGAAAAAACGGAATCGGATGAAGGTGTGTGAATCCAAACCAAAATAGGATAAGATAATCTGAAGTGAATTAAACTATGATCAGCAGTAATCAATGTCTGTTGAAACCATACAAATAGCGGAGCATGTATATCCCTTTGGACATTTTGTTGCAGAGATAGTGGGCATGTCCGTCCCATTGCAATTTTGGGTCTAGATATCCAATAGGCCCATACAACATTATTTAATACTATTAGTAGTTAAAAATTTTAAAAACCAACAGGTTTGATTAAAATTTGACACAAATGCGTTTCTTTATAGTACCGAACACGTTGGTGTATTAGTTTTGAACAAAGTAGAGGGCGCTAGTAGCTGCATGTGCCAAATGCAGCTACTTTTACAACAGTGTACAGTAAGTGCAAGTGTAGTGGAAGCGCAGGTGTGACACGGGAAATTTGCAACAGAATCGTTGAAGAGATGGAGACCCAGAGAGTCCACGGCGTATTGCAGCAGTGTCGTGTATCATACACAAAGTTCAGTTATATCCGTACCATGTACAGAGTGTCCAAGCATTAATACTAATGGATTGAACAAGGAGGAGCAATAATATGGTTGTTACGTACATTTAAATCATTTTGACTGATTCTTATGGGGATATTTAAAAAATGCAATATATTGCAAACGTATCATAGCTGCTGCCAATAACTTACAAGTTCAAAACATTTGTTTTAGTTTGTCGAAACTGGGTAAGACGGGCCCAAAATTTTGTTGTTGTAACATTAAGTACGTCAAACTATTTTGTTAATTAAAGCCACAAATTAATTATATTAATAATTAATAACAATAGCGGCAAAAGCAGTTGAATTTGCTGTATAAAATGTAATTTATTTATTTCCTTGCGAATTTCTTTGAATTTTTTATCCGATCGTCGATTGATTTGCCTTTACAGTGGACCAGTTTCCAGTACCTTGCAGAAATGTATTTGTAAATCATTTTTGAACTGCCCTTTTTGATTGTATTTGTAAGTCCCCTGTACATTCAAAACATTTTTTTAGATAAACTGTAAATCACTGTATTGATTTTGTAATGTTTACAAATACGGGAATATAATTGAAACTATATTTTATTACATTTTAAACAATGTATGTAACTGCAATTAGCAAAAATAAACAATATTATTTAACAATGCTCTGAAAAATACCTATGTCGCGAAATACGATATTTATAATAAAAAATTGTTATAAATTCGATAATAACGTTCAGTTTTGTAAATAAACCGGATGATAATAGTTCAAAGCCATGCAAATAGCAATGTTAATAAAATTTTATGTACTTTGCTTATATGCAATATCGCATTTAGGTAATGCAAATATAGCTTCCATACATGTAAAATGTTACAAATTCTTTATTTTCTGGATCTAGGAGCAATTTAGACTGAGGAGTATTGACTCATTCGTCAACTACGAGCAAATTAGGTTGAAAATACCCGGAGTCATTTTGTTTCTTTTTATAAAAATGTAAAACTTTTCAAAATAATGGCAGTTTGATGTGAAATAAATGAAATTTTGAATAAAATTACGTTCTACAGGGTGTTTTTTAAGTAGAGGTCAATAATCCAGGGGTATTCTGTGGCCAAATATAAGGGTTTTTTGTTATATAAATGTGAGGTCTTAGGACAGCCGTTGTTCAGCTACAATGTGTCAAAACTTAAAAAAATATCAATTTTTAATTTTTAAACCGATTGAAAAAATTTAACCAAATTTGGCAGGCATATTTAGAATGACAGTAGATATGAAACAGAAAATTACCAGCTTTAGAAACTTACCAGTGGCGGAGGTGTGGATATTATCGATCATAACGTGCCAAAAAATAAATATCACCCTGTATAATATAACAAATAAAATAGATCATCATACACTCCGTTATATTATCTTCACTTTTGGTTTTTTTAAACTTTTTTTGTATTCTGAACCAATTGACAACAAAATAGATTTATTCGATGAAGTGCATTTTTAGGATACTGATGACACCTAAAATAATTACAAAATGATTAATTAACAATGAAATTACTTTAATATGAATTATTATAATAAATGTTTGAAATTCCACATTCAGCATAAACCACATTCTTTGTCTTGTGACATAGGAAAAACATCGTCAAGTAGTTCAAGTAAAATGTTTTCAAGAAAATGTCTGTAGGAGGCACCGGTTATAGCTCTTGGTAAAAAGTAAGGCCCAACAAGAAAAATTTCAATAATACCCACCCATACATTCAAAGAAAACGTTGGGATCGAGATTCCATTATGGTATTAGGGCTTTCATAAGATCAAACGTATTTATTGTAAAGTTCAATATAGCATATCTGCAAAAAATAGCTTTGCCACTAAATTATATGCCAGCGGTAAAGAGAACATGTTATTCAATTTTTTGCAAAATCCAGTGGCAAAATTGTAGGCGAGGAGGATAGTCTTGCGGCAGTAAGGCTTGATCTCTTTGTATGTGATGCGGGTATAACTGCTGATGCTTTCAGAACAAATTTCTGATTCACATTAATATTTTCAGTGATCTTCCTAATACTAGCATTTGACTCTTCTTCAATTTCCTGTAGAACAGCTTCTTCCAATTCAGGTGTTGTAACACTGAAAAGGTCTTCCAGAAATTGAACTTTTCTTTAAAAAAAAAATAAGCTCAATTTGACAATACACAATATTAAATAAGATTACAGCATCTTATTCGTATTGTTTTGCATGGCCTCCCTAAGATATGTTTCAGTAATTTAAGTGTAACTGTAAAAATGCACTTACAGTCTAATCAAATAAAACAATTTTGTTGTTAATCGGTTCGGAATACAAAAAAGGGTAACGAAACAAAAAGTGAAGATGAAACAACGGCGCATATGAAGACCTATTTTATTTGTAATATTATACAGGGTGATATTTTCTTTGCAAGTAACGATCGATGACACCCACATCTCCGCCACTGGTAAGTTTCTAAATCTGGTATTTTTTATTTCATACCTACTGTCATGCTAAATATGCACACTGAATTTCGTTAAATTATCATAAGCGGTTTAGAAATTAAAAACTGTTTTTTTTTTAATTTTTGACAAGCTATAGCTCTTGGATTTTTGACATCTACTTAGAAACACCCTGTACATCTAGAAAACCAATCCATTCACCACATCCAGTATTAAATAAATATACCTAAGTACCTACCTTTGAAAAACATTCCTTGATACGGTCGCTTGTTCCACGGCCACGAAATGATATTATCTGCGATAGTACGTTGCGGTTGGGTTGGTCTTTACTCACCGCAGACCGAAAGTGAATTTTAAAATTTCACGTGCTTTTTTCGTCCCACATTATCACAATTATTCGCCAACCATTTGTTCCCGATTTCCCAAGACTGCAATTCACGCGGGTAATTTGTGATAGAATTTTAATCGAAAACGTTTGTGCTGCAGCAATAGTTGTTATGTCTTTATATACATAATAACCGCAAAAAATTGTATTTTACTGAATACAACTATTTTATGAATTTGATATTTTCCATATAAGATTACTGCAAATGCGGTTTTAGCTCATATCTGCTTGGGTATTACTTCCATTGCCCTAAATTCCACAGTTTTATACCAACATTCACTTATGGTTTATGTTAAGGGAACTCACTTTGAGAGTATATAGTAAAGGTCACAATTAGAATAATTTTCTACACAATAAAAAAATAAATCAAATATTTCCTTACCCAGTTGGTTGCATTAGCTGCCGTTTTTATAGTGACCCAAAAATAAATTAAGAGGAAATTTATTTATGGGCAACCATACACCATAATTGGACGAATAAAATTTGGCACTACAAACAGTTGCTTCCTATTGTTTATAGATTAATAAACCTAGATATTTTAAATTTATTTTCTGTATTTTTCAGTAATGTGTGGGCTGAAATTGTGAACGGAGTAATTATTGACCCTTTCATTCTGGAAAATCGATAAACTGTTTTTTATTTACAATTTTTGAGTAATAATTTACCGCTACTCCTCGAAGAAGTTAATCTCAAGGTTAGACAATATACAGGGTGTTTCAGTTAAAACTTCTCACCTGGAAAATATCGAAAAAGAAACACAAAAAAAAACATGAGATACGTCGATTTTCTTTTCAAGAGGGGCACATGATGGCGTCAGTTTTGGTGTCTTGGAAGCTACCTCTTAGGCAGGGGCGTAAAATACCCTTAAACTTTAAATGGTACCCTATATGTTGAGTGACACATCATTTGAATTCTGCTCACAACGACATACGACTTTTTTAATTTTGGTTTGGATATGACAATAAAATTATCACTTAAAGAATAAGACAAAATGTCATTGAATGAAGAATGTTATTTTATTAAATGTTCAAATTGGTTTCCCTCCGCTTCCATACAATAATAAAGTCTTTGCGCCATTTCCGAACTAACATTTCAAAGCATTTCGGGCGTTATTTGACGTTCTTCAACAATTTATCGATAAAAACTGTTTTGATTTTTCATTTATCTGTCAATACAGAAACTTAATACTGTACCATTTGAATTTTTTAACTTGTTTTACTTTAAACGAGACAATATTGCCTCGTCTTGTCTTATCAAGAAAATTATCCCGTAAAATCGATTGAATTCCAAATCATGAAAATGGTTTATACAATTGCTGAAGAAGTGGAAATAATTAGTTAGTTAGACAGTTAATGATAGTCAATCATCCTGCTAAAAACACTTCGCATCGGTACGTTCTAGATTTAGTGCATAAATTTTCGGAAATTGGCTCGGTTGCAAACAGAAAGCATCAACGTGAACAGGTCGTACGTAATGAGGGTTATCAGGTAGGTGTCCTGAGTCACATCACAATGGAACAAAAATTTGAGTTTCAGGAAACTTGCAAATACTTTACTTACTACTACTTACTAATTTCTGTACATAGTTGCCTTCGAATCTTAAAGAATCATAAGTATGACCCATATAAAATGCGTTTGGTACAAGAAATGAATAAAAACCATTCTGATCGCCGCTTGCAGTTCTGTGAAGAAATGAGTGATCGTGCTCGAAGGAATCCAAATTTTTTGTACTCAATCTGTTTTTTCGATGAATGTACGTTCCGTCTGGATGGTCGAGTCAACCGCCATAATTGCCCTTCTGAAGTGATGAAAATCCACGCATTTTTCATAAAACAGACACGCAGGCTGCTGTTTTCACACCGGTAGAAAATTGAATGTTTGACGGACATACTGGGGGCCTTTCTTCCTACCGGGAAATCTGGATGGAAACATCTGAATCTACCCGATGATTATGGAAGTATTGGAAAATGACAGCGCTTTGCCAGAAGTGGGCGGTTTCAGCAGGATGGTGCTCACCAAATTATGCCGTAGCTGTGCGTGATTTTCTAACTCAAAACGTTCCAAATCATTGGATAGAACGCAGAGGTTCAGTTGAGTGGTCTCCCAGATCGCCAGATCTAACGACCTTACATTTTTTTCTATGGGGATACTTGAAGTAGAAAATGTATGCAGCACGACCGAACTCACTTGATGAGCTTCGTCGGCGAATGGTTGAAGAAATGTCGTCAGATAACGTCTAAATGTTCGTTCGGAAGCAAAGGGAAACCAATTTGAACATTTAATAAAATAACATTCTCTCATTCATTGACATTTTGTATTATTAGGTTAAGATTCACCCTATATTACAGAAATAGCCTACTTTTGTAAAAAAAAACGTGACTCACTAACCCACTAATCCTTCGAAACTCGGTGAGCAAGCTAGATTATTAGGAAAAACAGAGTGGGTCGGTAGAAATCGCCGCCAATCGGGCAAGAAGCGCCTTACCGGTGAATTGAATTGCAAAAAGACGTAAATAAAGTCCCACTCCATCGCGTGGGTCTGGTGGAGTAAACACCACACGCAGAACAAAGCCAGATGCGGTCGATGTGGGTCACTGTGCCACCGGGAGCATCGCGGAAGGATGACGATGATGTTGGTCAATGGAGCAACCCACAACCTTACTCTGTTTTAAAAGATGCTTCATCATTTGTTTGGGTTTATCAGTTAAAATGAGTAATATTCTCATATACAAGTAAAACTAAAGCTAAGCGCATATTATTCACATCGCACGAAACGAGCGGATCTTATGTTTGTTTGCTGTAAATGTAATAGGCTTGTTCCGTCAAAATTCGTTTATATAGTTTTTATTAGACTACATCATTTTACGTTGTACTTGATTTTTTTTGTGTCCGATAATTATATTTTAATATGAATTTATCTTACTGTTCACAGTGATCTATTATACAACTTGTGTGTTCGAGCTGAAGATTTCTATATTCTGGGCGTCCGGGAAAATGTGGAAAATCTCTCGGGTGCAGATAGAACATGAAAAAATAAGATGAAATATAAAAATTTTTCCTACAAGCCCTCCCTACGGAGACATGTGTCCCAAAAGACGCCGCTGGAAATCAGTTTTAATTGGTTTATTTTAATAAAAATTTAATGTGATGGACACTTGTAAGTACCTAGTGCATGTATTGGATAGTGCCCTTGTAACATATTTAACTTTTTTAGTTTAACAGGGACAGGCTAAGTTTTACCTAATGCCTAAATTTTGAACGCTCTCAATGTGAAGTACTGACTAGGTTCTTGTCAATATAAGAGGGTGTAATTTGAAAAATGTTCTTTACCCTCTACAGACACTTTGAAAACAATTGAACGTAGATATTTATTAATGGAAAAAGGTATACGAATAACATAATTGGGCGCCTTATACTTCCTGCCATCAATCTACCTGAGCCACTAACTAAACTATTAAAGAGTAATGGGGTGACGTTGCTAAGGCAGATCCTTTTAATGTAGGCCATAGAAGACCATTTGAATATCAGTCATTAAGCAAATATTTCTCCTACACATGGCCAGGTACTATTATTCTTACAGGGGTACTCTAGGAACCCCTTAGCAAATTGACAGCAATTTATTTCATTCTACCGTCTTCAAAATTCTTTGTAGTAATTGTCTACTATATGTGTAGATTCTGATGGCTTTGCCACCTACGGGCAATTTCTTTGGCGTCTGTGGTTATATCTGCTGATTCCGTTTGTGCCACGGTAGCATGATTATTCATTGCCAGTAACATCGGATTCCACATCCTACACCTTCTTTCCTTATTGATCCGTCTGTGAATGTGTTTATTACATCCGTACTGGCGCATGTCGGACAACTCATTCCTGAGTATCGTGTCAGGTCTGTCAAATGCAAATTTGGGAGAAATACTGTCAGTGTCTGTCTACAAAAGGGACATCTTTCTAACGACCCCTTTCCACAGGAGATTCCTAACTTCTCCACATCCTGCATCTGGTATAATACCAGTATTTTTTAGGCGAAGTATGGTGACGCCGCCACATCTTTTAGATTAATATCCAAAGGTGACAGACATAGCATTACCTCCATTGCTATAGTGGATATTGTGCGCATAGCTCTAGTTATGTTCAGGGAGGCAATCTTTTGTACCTGGCTGAGCTTTTGTTTAGCTGTTGTCTATTGGATTTTCAGCCACCAGACAACGATCCCATAGGCTAACAATGGTTTCACAATGGCACTGTATATCCACATGACCACTTTTGGATTCATTTCCCAGGTTTTACCAACGGTCTTGCAGCACTGGTCATAGGATATGTACGCCTTTTTTGTCTTCTTTCCAAATGAAGATTTATTGTCAGCTTTTCATCAAGTATGACTCCAAGGTATCTCACATCCGATGCAAAGCTTAACGTTAATTTACGTATTTATTATGCACTATTTATTTAAGTTTTACGCTAGGCTCTCCCCGCTGCATGACTTATTGCCATCTGTTCCAATGCGAGGCATGTGACGTTTTTATATCAAAGCATTTATCATATTCTAAGCACTATTAACAATACTCGCATCCGTGCACGAGATGTGTCTTCCTGTCGATAGTATCTCATCAGTCACAAAACAAATAAATACAAACACGACCACAAATCTGCCCGTTATGTAACGCTACGAATTTATTCCGGTTGGGAAGGTGTAATTACCTTAGATCTTGGTCGATTATTAAATATAAATGCTCACCAGCCTGCAACAAAACGCAATTACCATATGCCTTACGTAACAAGGCGGCTATTCAGCAGAAAAAAAGCACCGAGACAAAGGATTGGATATACTCCTGGCCGAGCTGCTTACTCGTAGTTTCGCATGTGCCCTCGATCAAGATAGCCGCTACAACAGATGCATCTTCTGCTCTATGAAAAAAAACTGCAATTACTTCCTTATCGCTAATAATTGCGAGTGCGCGGCACGCTTCCTTTGTCCACACAAATTATTTCATTGACATTTTATTTAAATGGGGCTAGGTGCATGGACGTGTTCAATTAAATTCCTCGTAATAATGGGATGTCCGCATATGGCAGGCAGAGACCGTAATGCGCGCGAAAACAAAGGACTAGCTGTAGGTAATTTCTCCAAATAAAAGTTCTAAAAACTAGGAACGACACATAAATTGGTACTTTAAAATTACATAAAATATGAAATATTGCTAATTAACATTTGCGCCATTTGTATGCAATTTGTTACATGTGGTCCTTATGATAAGTACCTGCAACGTCTTAAGCTTCATTCACATAAGATTAGTGCGGTTGCATTGGTACTGCAGAAAAGTTATCAAAAAGGGCGCCGTATTCTTGAAATAGTGTTTTCTACAAAATACAAATAATTTTAGACATTTAATAACTGAATAATCTAGGGTTTAGCAAATAATAGGAATGTTAACTCATCCCACCTGCAAATATTCAAAGATACTGAAGTAAAACGGCAAGAAATACGGGTGACTTTTGTAACGTTCAGATAAACTTAACAATAACGCCTTTGTACTGCAGTTGTATGGCAAAAGCTAAAAGCATTTTAGCTTTTACCAATCCTTTTCCAACAATCATACAAGGACCAATCAGAAAACTGCTTTTTTGACAGTAAACAGAAGATTCACATTTTTGCAGGTTAAGTTTTTAAATTAGATTCTAATTTAGATATTTAGTTTAGAATTGGTTTGTTTCTAAAAAAATGAATGAAGAGGACTGTTTGGTTTAGACAGTTGGTTTACTTTTGCTGCTCTTATTCGCAGCGACGTCAACATGTATAAAAACTATACATGCAAAAAAAATGAAAAGAAGAACTCGGAGATGGTGGGTGCGACCTATTAACCGCAGATAGCACATGCAAGGTGATTTCTATAATTTATATAAAGAAATGCGAAATGAGAATGCTGATTATTTTTTCATTTCACCCGAATGACAGTGGCAGTGTTTGATGACTGAAATGCTGAAATTAGTGGGGCCTCATTTAACCCACAGTATACTAGTATACTATGATTTAACCAAACATTCAAATAGACCATCTATTCCTGCAGATTGTAGGCTTATATTTTATCTAGGGTAGGCAGAGTAAATAATATTTAACACCATACAATTACAATACAACAGTACAATTGCAGTGCCACTGCACTAACGTTTATCTGAACGTTACTTTACACAAGTCTATACCTGACTCTAGTGGGGCAGTGGGATACTTAAATTATTTAAAATGGAATTACAGAGTAAGAAAATAATTATATCAGTTACTTCTAATATAAACATTAAGCAGTAACGCTTTATTTTCAACAAACTACGGTCCTTCAAAGCTCTTAAAAAAACTAATTCAAGTTGTTCAAGAATAAAATTCTAATAAAAATATTAAATATTTCCTATAAAATATAGGGAATTTTAGGTTTTACTTAATATTGGGAATATTCCTACACGGGAGTAGGAAATATATCCCCATCTAGTTTTTTGACTGCGTCTGCTTCCGATTACAAAGGACAGACGACAGACGCATGCATTAGGTACGTGCCCAACATGTAATGCTCTGTGCTGGATGTTAAGTTTTTATAGTAAATAAGACCAAATATGGTGATGATAACATTTGTTATGTTATTACTACCCAGGTTCAAATTTTATCTTTTGACTGCAAAGATATTATTTATTTGTAAGAAGCGACAAGTAGTGCAAATGCAAATGGCTACTGGTAGTACCTACTCAGTTTTCTTTTCGCTCATTTATATTATAAAATTTATTGAATTTATCCTGTTGCCACTTTGTTGGCAGTTTTCATAGTATTTTATTTATTTCTTATCATGGTATAGTTCGTTGGTAGGTCTGTTCTTGTGATAATTATGTGTCTGACATAAGAGTATTTTATTCTGAACTGTATAAAATATTTCATTTTTAAAGTACAAAAATAAATATTTTTTAAAAAGCACATCCATTTTAAGTTTGATGGTTTATATTCTGCCCCATATATTCTTTATGTTTGTACGCTAAATATTTTCATTTTTGTAGATATCATTAATTCATGCTCTTGTATTTCTATTAGTAAAAAAATAAGAAAACGCAATGTAATGAGTTTACGTTATTCATTTAATTTTTGCTCCACCTAGGTAAGATATATAATTTATGTATAAAAAATGTATTTCTTAAGTTTGTTTTTGTTATATGCTCCTTTATATATTAAATTAGGTAATAAATTTATTTCAGTACAATTTGATCATTTAACTTGCTATGATTTTGATATAGTAATTAAATGTAAATAAACCAGGAATATTTTCAATTTTCGCATACAAACTTTAAAGTGATTGGATTTTTATAAAAAAAAAATTACGGCGACATTTAGAGACTTGCAAAATAGCATAGTGTTATTAGGTTACGGTTTAAAAACCACTTTCAAAAATTGCCCTCCAATAAAAAAAGATGATGTAAGTAGCAGGCAGAAAATTATCAATTTTGAGGAAAAGGTCATAGTTTGCAAATATGTGCGTTTTGAGTCTATTTGAAACGATATATTTGAGCCTCACTTGTCTCTCACTTTAATGATTCTATAAATTAGGACACCCCATGTGTAACTAACTATAAAATACATAATACATTTATAGAATATAAAGCGGCACTTATATTATACGAGTGCTCGAATCCGAGCTGCGTACTTTCACCGATATTAGGAATACTGTTGGCCACTGATTCCTCAATGTGTGTCTGCTACGGAAGAAGACTGTCAAGCACCCGACTGCTCTGCTGTTACCTATCAAGTATACCCCAGAATTTGCAACCATCGTAACTGCAGAACGACGGAAGCAATGTGTAGTATACGTTTCTGGATTTGACAACTTTAAAAACTATCTTCTGTAGCATTTTATAAATGGTGTTTATTCCCACAGGTTGTTACAGTGCATTTCTTCTGTCGATAGTTGATGAAGAATTTGCTATGGAGCACGTCCTGAGGACATAGAGCGATGTATTTGCATATAATCTTCAATACGCTGTCTCCAGATTTTTTATTTGTAATACAGAATAACCGGTTTTTCATGGTTTTGATGTCGAGAAGACAAACAAGCATTACATATTGCCAATTGTCAATGTTTCGAACTTCTATCTAATCTCTGCATTCAAGCAGCATGTCCCATGTAAACCTATTCACGCACGCTTTCGCTACTTTAATGCAGACGATACTACCCTTCTTTTTATTGATACAAACCAACAATCCATACAAAATAAGATCACTACAGGAGTTACTAATTTGTGTAAGGTGTAATGAAAATTCCTTATTTTTAAATAGCTCTAAAACCAAATGCATGATTGATTTTCCATACTTCTCAAAATCATCGCGAATTTTCTACAGATATAAAGTATGGTGATTAAGTGATTCAAATAACTGACAGTGTTAAGTTTCTGTTAATCGTGTTTGACGATACGTTAACGTTTAAAAATCATTGTGATATGCTTGTCAATGTGTTCAACTGCAAGTGCTTCCAAATTAGAATTTTAAAGAGTGTTTTAGACATTTCTGGTCTATTATTATTTTATTATGCAGAGGTTCAGTCTAAATTAGCCTACGGAATTGTTCTATAGGAAACATCTTCCAAAGCTAAAAATGTAATTATTATACAGAAACGTATAATTATAGATGCATTGCTGATGTTTCTCCGGTTTCCATGCAGACCTAAAAAAAAAATATAATATTCTTATCCTGCCTAGTTTATATATTTTTAACATTTTGGTGTATGTTTTGAAAACAAACATAAATTCACAAAAATGACTTCTATAATACATGACACCCGCAATAAAAATAAATTCTGTATCCCTATCCCTATAGACACCTCAGTATTACATCGAAAGTTCATGATGTTCTTCGACTGAAGTTGTATAATCATTTACCAGACATCTATAAAAGCCTACCATCACTTCGGAACTTCAAAAGTCAGGTTAAAAAATATCTGATTGGGATTTATGTTTATTCAATTGACGAATTTCTTAATTATAAGTGATAATAAAATAGTAGTCTCCTTTCTTTTTATTTATTTGGTGTTTGCTCATTGTATATGTGCATTGTGTTATGATGATATACTTTGTATATTGTTGAATTTGCAAAATATGCGGCCCACAGAGGTTATTTCTTAAAACACCTATCCACACATTTACACTAAACTGTTGCTGAAATGAAGATTGTCTGGCACATCGAGGATTGACTTCACTCCAAACGTGAATGTTGCGGTAATCACAATTCCAGCTTCCGTCACAAAAAACCATAAACATAATGTATATCGGCATATTCAGCATTTAAAAACGTTCTTGGCATTTTTTCTTAGCACTAAAAATGCTCTTTAAATAATACTTTTGACAATGATTTTCACAAACGTCAGTTTACACAAATCACTGAGTTTTGTTTTCATGACTATAACGTTAAATGAAATGTATGCGGCTGGTGCGCTACACTCTCACCAATTTCTTTGAATATCTCAGAAACAAGACCAAACGTCGAAAAAAAACAGGAGACGAAAAAGTTTCGAAATTAATCAGGTCAAAGTGGTGTGTAGATGTTTTATTGAAATTAATTATTTTTTTTGTAGTTTTGAAATAAAGTAAGAGGGGGGTAGCACACAGAATACACTTCTAAGAGGGGAGGTAGTTTAAACTTAAGAAGCTTATGTAAGATCATAAGGAGTGTTTGTGTTCCGAATTTCACTTAAATCGGATAAGTGGTTCAAAAGTTATGAGAGAAAAACGGGAAAAAAATTCCTACTTCAACGCCCTCTATCTCGGAAACGATGTGTTTTAGGAGATAAGTTTATATCACAAATGAACATTATTTTAACCTGTTCTAACGATTCCTTAAGTTATCAAGATTAAATCATCCTGTATTTGCGTATAATGTAATGTATTTTTTATCAATTGCATAGGTATACCTGATTGGCACATGCATAGTATTAAATTGACAAATCCCATAGCATCTCTGTACTGCTCTAAAGGGATGAGAAATGATGCAATCTAATCTAGCTACAACCTGTAAGCCAAACGAGCAATATATTGCAGCTAATCAAAATTTGAAAAGTTTTTTTTCTAATTTTGATCAGGACTGTGATGTAAGGTAGCTATATTGTATATCCTCTATAAAAGTATAAATGTATTCTGATTCAGTCACTCCATTTTACAGTACCTTTTTCTTTCTTTCCAATATCCTGGTTCATTACTAACTAACCAGTTGTTTAGCGAAAAGAAAGTTAAAAGATTTAATTTAAAAAAAATAAAAGCATCATTCCCTTGTGTTTTACTGAATTCTAATCAGTATTAAATTATTCTACTATTTACCTGTTGTATTATACATTCTATGACACGTAAATACCTAATATTGAGGTCAATATCATTTTCTTGAATAAAAAATAAAATATTACAACTATTTGTCTTGTCAGTCCTACACGAAGTAAATCCTTTAGTCAATTCAAATATTAGAAATCATATTTAATTTAATTAATTCATATTACGTAACTATATGGTCTTAAATTTTAAGTTCTCGTCTACTTACTTCAGTTACAACCTTCAAAGTTACCATAAAATTGATCAAATGCTTGATGATGTAGGATAAAATCGTAAATTCAATAAATTAATTAATCCGTATAAGAGCATAATATCCAATTATCATATCTAACATACATCTAAAATTGACCTGCACACTAAATGTAAATTTTAATAGAGCGTCTATACTAATTAGTTGCTTTATAATGTCAATATCAACAGCTGGCTTTTTAGTTGTTGTGAACATACTTACATATTCAAATCGAACTGGTTTTAAAGTTCGATGAAGGATTTTTTGCCGCGATAACGTAACGATACGTACCTTCCACGTCAGTGCCATATACGGATGCTGGCTATTATTGTTAGTGTCTAAAATCATGTTGCACAACTTGAGGATTACGTAGGTTGCTGCATATTTTACGACAAAGAATTAACGACGATTATTTTTGACATTCAAAAGGTGAGTGAACCAAACCCTAACGTATATCAACCGCTTTTACAATGTATTGTAGTTAGAAGGTATGTTTAGTTATGTACACAGTAAAAAATAATGAGTAAGTTCTAAGTTATTTATGAGTGAATTAATTTAGTGTTGAATTTTGAATATATTTAACATTTTAAGAAAGAAATGAGCTTATCTACAGAATATTTGGTTAGAGAAATCAGAATATGTGTGAATGATAACATATTGTGTAAAAATAACACCGACCGTTGTAGATATTACAGTTTGTTTAGTAAGTGGAAGGGGCAAAATAAAGTTGGGTATGAGCAGGTACCGATGCGCAGTTGTAATCTTGCTATTTATGATACAAGTCACTGCTATCTGTCGACGATAATCCTAAGTGTATTTTTCTAACCGGATCATGAACCATGGATCGCAATTGTAAATATACATCTTCAAATTACAATTTGCATAATAAAAGTATGGTGTAAACTGGAAAATGAGAATTTATGTCATGAAGATGTGGTAGAAATAGGTAAGTAACAATAGCCGTCTTCATCCGATACAATTTGCTTCTTATTTCAGAAAACTTATCTTCGTGTGTCATTCCATGATTACCATTTCATTTGATCCTCAACTACTTAGTTATAAAATTTTGAAAAGTAGATCAAACCTGGAAATTATTCATTTAAACAGTTTGTTCAATAAAGAGCCATTTGAACTTCATCAGTCATACAACACCACTGAGTATTTTGTGAAACCAAAGTACATAATATTTTGTTTAATTTAGAATGCATTGTTTAATAATATAATAAAATAAAACATCTTTATATACTGCGTCATGTTATAATCTATAAATATAATCTCAACCTTTATCTTATTTAGCTTGTTATAAAAACAAACTTTTGTTTCAAATAGTGTGTAGTAGTAATAAATATAATATAATAATAATAATGATTATTATTATTATTATTGTTGTTATGGTTGCTTCTACAATTCCATTAAACCTGTATTGTGTGCCAACTAAAGAGGTTTTGATGATAATTATTTATAATTATTGTATTACTATCTATTATTATTATTATTATTATTATTATTATTATTATTATTATTATTATTAATTTAATTATAATTATTTGTAATGTTATTAATAGTAATAATAATAATGATTATAAATATCTATAAAATAATAATTTACAATTTGTAAAAAAATTAAACACGATTAATGGGTACACAATAGGTCTAATGTTCATAAAAACACATTATAATGTAAAATCATAACTATTTTGAGTTTGTTACAATACTAACATTATATAAAGTAACTCATTACTGATTTAAATTGTATACATATTGTGAAAAAAAAAACGAAATAGTTTCATAATATAACTCCATTTTGTGCTTGGAATAACACATAGTATAGAAAGGCTAACTCAAACATCGTTACCCTTAAAATATTTATTTAGCTAACAAATAACTGGTGACCACCATTTGTGTTGATTTTGAGCGAAATTTAATTCAAAATTTTTTACGGTGTAGTTATGTACTTACGTAATTGTGAAATAAATCGCGACAGTAAAAACAATTAGATACATCAGTTCTAAAGAAAACGGTACTGTCAATACACAGTTAGCTGTAAATAAAACTAAATCTCGGACGAATTTGGCATAAACAATTGACAAGGATTTATATCTTTACCTGTTTTACACAATTTGTATTCCTAGTATATTCTCAAGCTACTTTCCAAGGTATCTACTAACAAGGTTATCTCTGGTCATATGGTCATTGTGAACATTTCAAAAGAACGTTGTTTTAATAAGTGCAATTTACTCGGTACTTTGCTGTATCGTTTTGAACACATCAGGAGTAAAATTGTACCTAAAAGTTAAAAGAAACGGCTCAATTTACAAAAGTGGTAATATTGTCTGTAAGTATGGGAAGTCTACAAGACGCATTCAAAATATTTTCCCTTCATTTTACGACTTCAGTTTTTAAGCCTAATACGAGTATGTTCCTAAATTGTCATCTAATGTTACATAATTTATGGATTGAGGCATAGAAGAGAAACATTTCCATCCGTCAGCAAACAGTTATCTCGTCTATAACATTTACACATTCGAAACTATGGTATTGAGTGAAAGTTAAAGTGATACGTAATATTTTTTAGTGTTTGTTACTGAACTGTATATATCCGGTAAGTAAATAAAGTAAATACATATGCTGGAAATAATATATTTCCAGCATATGTATTTGATTTTAGTAATTATAGATTCGATGTATATCGTGACAGAAGTAAATATACAAGAGTACACAGTGCGCACTCTTATTTACAGACAGTTTGCTTCAACTTTCATAGAGTTGCGGATAAGCGGAGTAGCACAAACCAACTATTCTGCCGTCATTTGTCAGCAGTCCACCATACATATACCGGTTCCAAGTTTATTAGCTCTCATCAGTATACCATACCTAAACCAGGTTTAGTCGTCGGTTGCCGCACCTATGGCGTATTGATGAGAGCTAACAAGTTCGAAACCGGTATACGTCTGGTGGGGCCGCTGACGAATGACTTTAGTTTGTTATAGGTTTTTCATATGTAATTCAACGTTGGTCGGAGTATTAGCCTGCAAAGTAGCTGTTATTTGAAATCCGCTTTTCCAATATCGTCGCTTGGTGGTGACACCTCTCAAGTCTAGGATGAAGTTATCTGTAGCCAGTAGATGTAGCTACGTGCTACATCACGTGTTATCATAGAGTTGATAATCATTTTCAACATACCTATGAACAAATGGAATGCAATGAAAATTCAATACCTATTTTGCCAACTTGGAAAAAAGTAACCAGTTCCCATATTTTTCACAAATTGTTCTGTAAAATTTGAAGAAATTAGACCTTGTCCTGCATTAGCAGACAGGACAGAAGAAAACACACTCAGAAATATATACACGACGATTTCTTATAAGATTTAACTACTTAAAGGATTTCTAGAAAAATAAGTTCAAACTAAGAAAAACTGTTAAATGAAATATTGATGACAAAAAAGTAATATTAAAAATAAAGTAGAAGGAAAAAAGAAAAAAATATGAAATTAAAACAACCACTTCAAGGAAAGTTAAAACCAATAAAAAAAATGTTTTTTGTCCTGTCTGTGGAGAACAGTTTGTGGAAATAAAAAATGGATTCAATGTCGTCAATGACAGAATTGGTGGCATGAATGTACAGGGTGTCTCAAACTCGATAGTACTGTGAGGATACAATAAATTCAAATTTGGGACACGCGAGATAAGGTAAGTTCTACTAAAAATACAGCAAAATGTTACTTGAAAAAGTTCTTCAGAAGAATTATGGGAGGTGCAAAATTTCAAGAAGATCGGCGAAGTTTGATTTTGAAACCATTTTTCAACAAAGCACAAAGATTTTATCAAAGCAGGCCGATCTTTTTGAATATTTTAAATACGATTATTTCAAAAATGGTTACCCCTAATGAGATATAACCGGTAGGGGAATCGATTGTTTCAATAGACAAATGGATACACTATACAGCAAAAAAGTTCTGCCATTTAAAAGAAACATGATGTGCCATAAGTGGCGCCCTCTACTAGTGACATCAAAATTAGTTAAAAATTCTTAATTGCCATGCCAAAAAACATAATTGTGCCAATTTTTTTTTAATACTCCGACATGTTTCAAAGTTATTGAGGTATTTCAAAATAAAATTCTAGCATTGAACACCCTGTATTTTTTAAACCAGCAACATTCGGATAAGGCATATTTATTTGGCTCAATCGACTTTTTTTGGTCACCAGTATCTCCGGCTTCGAGATTTCCCAACCTTTCACTGACACCCTGTATACGACGATATTGGTTGTAACTTTTAAACGGAAAGTAATACAGGAAAATGTATCTAATAACTATTTATTAGAAAAACATGAAAAAAAGTTGGGTATGTTTCTGGAAAAAATATAATTGATGACATCATTAGTCGTTTCTGTCAAATCCCAAAGAAAATACTTTCGATTGAAAATAGAGCTTATTTCATCCCATTTAAGAGCACGTGTCCCAAATTTTATAATTTTTTTGTATTCTCACAGTAGCCCATACTATCGAGTTTGAGACACCCTGTACAATGTTACAAGTTCAGATTACAGGCACTGCGCTCGGAGACCTCAACGCTCGGTCAAGTCAGAAAATGTGTGTCAATTTTTCGCGGTGAACCCATCTACTTATTTATCAAACAACAATGTTGAATTGTTTACAACCAAGGCCCACGCTGGATCGACTGACCCACATGGCTGTATTTATATACACTTAAGCCTTGTCGCAGAGGCGTGCCAATTTTTTTTAACGCGACAGGATGTTGCCGGCATATACGCAATTGTAATTTTTGCATTATATGCAAGGCGAAAGAATTTTTTCATATAAGCTCATTGTTCAAACAAAGGGCGTATCGGTTATGTAAGAACACATAGGTCGGACTTGACGATACACAAACAAATAGAAATAAAATATACTGATAAAAATTTCTCTGTAATTACACATAATTTTACGTTGGCAATTTGTGACCAACACAAACTTATCTAAAATTGTATAATAACATTACATGTAAATGAAATAAGTATTCTGTAATATTACAGGAATAAGCATGGATAAAATCTCATATTATGTTAAGCGATTTTACAACTATATTATGCTAATTTCTATCATACATTTCCGATACTATAATTTGTATTGATTTCTACATTGTAATTTTTTAAGTTGGAGTAAAATATATGTAATTTTACTGAGTAGAGAATTTAAATTTTCTTATATTTTATATACCTATACCTTCATAAGTCCAATAGAAAAATATTCATGTAGAGAAAACTGTCAATAACTATCATTATTTCGTGTATCACGGAATACCAGTGTGTAAAAATTTAGGCAACGAAGAATATGAACATGTTAAAAAATGTACATAAGCTACACCAAAAGGTTCGTCGAGCAGTTCAGATATTCTCATTCTTTTTTAGCCTGAATTAGTGTAGCAGAAGCCAATTTAGAAACGTATTAATTTTATTTTTATAGCCATAAGAAGAATGTGTCGACGAATGAAGTTGAAAATAGAGACAACTTTTTACTTTTAATGTCATGGTTAAAAAATTCTAGATACATACCTATTTAATGTCATGGTTAAAAAAATCTAGATACATACCTATGCAGGATCTCTCTTACTAACAAATTATTAGAAACAGAGTAAATTTGGTTATTATGATAAATAAATACACTATACGAGTTATATTTTTATTTCTAAACAGTTAAGGAGGCCTTTTCAGAAGCAGAAATAACTTCTGTGTAGTGGAATTTATCCATCCATCCTACAAATGGAAATTATCTATTTCTTTCTTTAACTTTATTGTTCATTTGTAATTTTTTTGGGTAAAAATGATATCTTATTCATTACATAATAATATAGATATATATTATTTGGTTTTGGATGCATATTTACATATACCTACGTGTATCTGTGAGAAAATAAATTAGTTTAGTTTTAGTTGCTACTAGTTTAGTTTAGGTACTACTACTTTTAATATTTGTTGTAAACTATTACTATTTTTACTGTCACAAGGATTAAATAAGTATGTTGTTTAAAAGTAATGTTGTTGTGTGATTGTTGCAAGTTATACTTACTCTTTTACGAATATCCCACAAAAAGTCCTTATCGTAATATTCAACACATTTTCTAATTCAAATGAAATACATTGCAATACATATTTAGATGATGGATGAATAATACACTTTTACAGAGAAGGATGGATAATTTACATTTAGAGGATGAATGGATACATTTTTTGAAAAAATTTTCCTACACAGAAGTTATTTAGTGTATTTATTTATTTTTTTTATACAAATTTAACAAGTTTTTCAACCATTAGAAGTAAAAACTTTTTCCTCTTTTTAACTTCATTTGTCGACACACTCATTCTATGACTACAAATGAAAATATTTGAACTGATTGATAAACTCTTTGGTATATACATTTTTTTAACGTGCATATTCAATATTTTACACTATGGTATTCATATGGCATTATGGTCATATACGCAAAATATCAGTTATTGAAGTAGTTTTCTGAATGCATATTTTTCTATGTTAGTTATAAAGGTAAGTATATATATAATATAAGAAAATGTAAATTATGTATTCAGTAAAATTGCATATCTATATTTTACAATTTGAATCTAAAAATTACAATATATAAATCTACACAAATTATAGTGACGGAAATTTACGAAGAAGTTTAGAATAATAATTGTCAAAATCACATAACATAATATAGACTTTTATCCATGTTTATGTCTGTAATATTACAGTATACTTATATCATTTACAAAATTATTATGTAATTTTAAATAACTTTACGCTGGTCACAAATTGCCAACGGAAATTTATGTGAAATTACAATTTTTATTAGTGCGCAACAAAACATGCAAATTTCCACCCATTTTTATCAGTGTGGCAAAGAAGTGTGCATACATTATTATTTAAGTTGACACAAGGCATAACGGCAAAGCAGGCTTATAATAAGATTAAAATTTTTAGTGTACTTAAGGATGAAGGATGAAGCCGCACCTCATTCCATGCTTAGGTACGCTTAACTGATAGTATCGCTATACATTATCTGCTGAGCAATCTCAAATTCCTCGTCGTATATTTCACATGTATTAATTAAATTATATAATAAACGCTTTGAACAATACGAAACCGAATTTTTGCGTTATATCTAGCCACATAATAACTCTTACCTTCTAATTCTAATTATTAGATAATAATAATGTGCTTTAAAATTCAACTCTCTCGAATTCAGAGCTCAAAATTTATATAACATACATAACCGTGTACATATTTATATACATATATAATTGGAAATCTGGCCAGTATAAGGCAAAAGCGTAAATTTCCAAAAATATTAATTTAAATTAAATTGTCCTAGGAATATGAATTATATTAAACATCCTAACAACTTTAAATAAATATATGGAAAATTCTAAATATTGCTTAAGAAAGTTTCTACTACTATGGGGGTGCATTATGTACATTCACTCGGGCTTATCGAACACATCCAGTTAGCATTAACAGGCCTGTTAACGGTAACTGGTAGGTTAATCAGAAATTCGTATGATTGACACACCTGTCAAGTTTATTTTTCCCAGTTACTTAACTTGAGAATTATCACGTGACCCAGTTGTGAAACTGCTTGAAATAACCTGCCTTTAAATGTAACTGGAGCTTTTTATTGGTCAGAAATTTTAATTTTATTTCTGGCAATTGACGTATGACATTTGGCATATTAATATAATGTATAATTTTATTATTATTTGTATCTAGCACAATTCAGTATCAATTTATCATAGTTTTACATAATTAGTAATATACGGTATTAATAGTTTGATAGTAAATACAACCTAAAAAAAACTAAAGTTTGTTCTAAGTGGGATTACAATTTTATACAATTTAAGATTGCTATTCTGAGTATGATAGTGATACCTAAATGAATATTAACAAACAAAAAGAAATATATATTGTTACCTAATATTATTAATAATTAATTTATGAATAGGAGAAAGCCACAATGACAAAAGTTAGGTACCTAACGTTTTTAATTATTGGTAATAATTTAGATTCTATAAAGAGTAGGTATAAATAATACATTTTATCTTTTTTAAATATTATTTTTATTAGATAGTTATGTGTTTTTGACAATAATTTCTAATGAATTACTATTAACACTGATATGCTGCATCTTATACTATCCTCCTATAATTATAATATATTGCAACATGGACTCCACGAAGACGTAGTAAATTGTAATTAGCACAGTAACACAGATCGCATGCCTAAAGGTACATTTTAGATTACCCACATAAACTGTGTATAAATATTGAATATGTGCATCCAGGGTTTACTAGTTTTTGATGCTGATGAAGTTTTCTGCTCTTCCTTTTTACATTCTGCTTCCACTCTGCATGAATCTAAAATAATTTAAATAATTGTATAAGAGCTGAGTTATGCCCACCCACTTATCGTAACTTAACTGTCATCGAATGTTCAATCATAGGCCTGACTGTCTCTACAGAGACACAACACTTGTAGTATTATTTACTACAAATTGTATGAAAGTAGTTTTTGTGAGACCGTCATCTCCAGCATGGAGAGTAGCCGCTAGATGTAGTCACATCCCGCACATTCTTGACCTTCCGTCGGATATGACGAAGATCGAGTAGCCAGCCAGGGCTATACGTGTTATATCACGTGTACTCATATTCACTTCTGTTGAGTCTGACAGACACGAATAGCTAGAGATCTATCGAGAGATCTTTTGCCTGTCTCTATGGCATACCGATGAGAACCAACAAGCTCGAATCTGGTATATATCTGATGTACCATAGACGAATTACTCTGGCTGTTTGCTATAGGTCTTTAAGGTGATAATGCCGATCACGCATTAACCCGCAGAGTAGTTGTTTCTTGCAATTCCTCATTTGCAACAGAAGTAGCAAACATTTTTAACTACGAATGTGTAATTTTCTATTTTGTAATAATTCAATGGTAATTATTAATGTATTTAATAAACATTTTTATAAAACCTTGTACTCCTTGCAGTGGGGGTTACAACAATACTGGTAAACTGTTGCAGTCTTTGTGTCACAAAACTTTTAGCAAATAGTAGGTACAACAATATATGTAGTATTTGGCAACATTTCTTTTGTGATAAAATAAGGTTTGGTTGGTTTGTAAGCATCGCACTACAAATTGTGTTTGCAGCTATAATCACAACAAATTGCAGTACACAAATCTACAATTACTAATTTTCTAAATGAAAATTCCAACAGCTATCCCTATTTCTTCAAGATAGAAGCCAATCCATGTATTTTATACAGTCCACTAACCGCAGAATAATTCTTTATACACTGAGATCGGTAGGTTAATCCTTGCTCAAAGAAATTAAAGTAAATAGAACAAATCCAAGTTTTTAATATGCAACCAAGCCCGCATTGTAAATACCGGACCAACGTTACCCGAGTATTTGTATCCATAGATAGTAGTTACATGCACTAGAAATGCCTCTATCCATAAAATTAACACAGGGCTTATCTAGGAAGCGTAAGTACTTTCATATTTTATGCCACCGCTCCGCTCAACCGAATTGCCGGTGCATTCCTCTCCTTATCGCGATAGTTCTACGGGTAGATGGCGCTCATTTAAATAATATAAACATCACGTCCCAACTTTATTTTTCAATTAAGTCAGTTGTTATTTTATTGTAACGTACAAAATAATGTCGCTTTGCCAAATGTAAAATAGTAGCATAGTAGAACAAGACAAATTTTTTATAGTATGTTAATTAAAATAGCATGGTTATACAGAGTGATCGATGTAACCGAAGAAATGAGTTTTTCTTCTAAAAGGTTGAATCAAAATGAGCGTTGCATTTGGACTGGCTATAACTTGACATTAAGGTAGATAACGAAACCATAACTAAATGACGCTAGACGTCGTGACGCTCCAATTTATTTTTCTCAAAAGCATACCAATTTTTTTTTCAAATAATTTTTTCTTGTGTTTATAACATTTCAAAAGATACAGATCACTTTTTGTATAACTGAAATTTTTCGTTTACCACATCAATCGTCAATTTAGATCAGATGAGCAACAACCTCACCATAGCAATGGAGGTAATGTCTTCCACCTTTGGATGTTAATAATTTTAAATGTTATGGCCGCGACAGCCATGCTTAAGAATAGTGGTATTACACCAGATGTATGATGTGGAGAAAGTAAAAGTCGCCTGTGAAATGGGGTTGTCAGAAAGATAGCCCTTCTGCAGGCAGATACTGACAGTATTTCTCCCAAATTTGCGTACATGGTACTTACTAGGATTGAGGAGATCACCAGTTAGGATGTAATCAGCATCTTCACAGACAGTTAAAAAAGGAATACATATCCGATATCAGTAGGCAATGCTTAGGCATGTTACCGTGGTACAAACGGAATTAGCAGGTATAACCATAGCCGCCAAAGAAATTACCCGTACCAATTCAACGGACAAAGCCATCAGAATTTACACATATAGTAGACAATCACTACTGATCTTACGTAATCGTAAGTTAACAACTAGATCAGGTTGGAAATTGGAACAGGCACTGATAGTGGCCTCAACCGACAATAGTGTATCTGTATGCTGGGTAAAGGGACACGAACGGTGTAATGGTAATAAGAAAGCTGACAAGATGGCCAGGAATATATCACGTCTCAATATGTTTAGACCTGGTCACTTCAATATGCTTCCGTTTACAGGTTTTGTTGAAATTATCAAGGAGGACATCCACAAGGAATTTTGAATACGGTGGGATGAAACAAATTGTTGTCAATTTGCTAAGTAGTTCCTAGATTATCCCTGCAAGGATACAGCCAGAAAGTTCCTGGTTATGACTAGAACGAATATTCGCCTTGTGACAGGTATTGAAATTTGACACTGTTGGTTAACGAAGCATCTTCATTATATGAGGAAATGTGAAACACCTCCTTGTAAGGGTTGCGAACAAGAAGACGAAACAGTATTTCATGAACTCTGACGGCCTTCTATGACCTGCATTAGAGAGATCCCCATAAGTAACGTCACCACCTTTTTCTCTTTATTAAGCTGGTTAGCAGCTCAGGTAGATTGATCCCCTAATGGAAGGACTTTGATCAAGCTGGAAATGAATTGTACTGAACAGAAATTTAAAAAGTATGAAGAGTCAATACTTTATCACAGAAATGTTTTACTTATAAGGCTATTATCCTAATTGTATACTTATTGTATTATTTTAACTACCTATTTACTTAATTCCATCTGGAGAAAAATCCATTTACATACAGAGCAGAAAAAATCAGTACTAAATGTGATATCCTGATCAAAACAAAATAATACGAATACAAGAAAATGTTACTAACGAACATTAGGTAACTAATAATATATTTGTTAATGATTACAATAAATATTGTGACTTAGTGGCACCTTACGATGATTATCTCGTTGTTATGATAATTACAATGAAGAGAAAACACACTAAAGTTTCAGACCTTCCAAAACTGCTAAGCCAAGCATATAATATCCGGGCCCGAATAACAATAACGTCCGTAATCTAATAATTCGGCAAAGGTTCATTATATTCTCATCGATTTTTCAGACTAATGAAGCGGCAAAACCGTCTTGCCAAACCGCCAATGCAAAATTTAATATAGTTAACCCTCTCGAGAAGAACCACGTCATAATCTGTCCTTTATAATATTCGGCCTAATACGAAATTAAAACATCAACTTAGGCGGAGGGATGCGTATCTGGTGACCCCATCTTCAACGAGAGCCCGACCCAGAGCCAGTATAATTGATTAAATCATTCTTTCGCTAATCGAGGGCCCTCGCAACACCGCACACCGATTTTTATTACGCTAGATTTACTCCAAACAATTTATCTGTATCGGTATTCGAACTGGACTGAAAAACCGGAGGGCTGATTGGTATCGCCGGAAGTGGAGCTTGAAAGAAAATGGCCGGCTGGAATCAGAGAGGAGATAAATTATTTTAATCGAATCAGTGGTCCCTAGTTTGTGTTTATCAAGTATTAGTTAGAAAAGCAGAATAAAAATTAATTAATATTTTAATCATCCATTTATTTATTTGCTTCTTTTTATAGCTTAGCGACAACAAAAATATACCGAATTATTTGTAATATTACACGATGGATTGTTGGTTATTTATTGCCTAGGTCAATGGTGGAAAATAACAATGTGTAAAGTACCAGTTCTGCAGTGTTAACTATGATAGTACAAATATTTTAAGAGGGGATAGGGAAAAATAAGAATTAACGGAATCATCTTTCAACAAATTTCCAAATTTATTTATTAAGCGAAAAAATTTGTTTTTCAAAACTATATTAAATCCTTATTTATCGCCGTCACTGGCCTTCTATCAGTCGCGAGGTTAAGTATATTCCACCAAAGTCAAAGGTGTCTAACGTAGTGACGGGTCACCACGTTGACACGTATATCAATTTACGCCGCTTTGAAAGAGAAAAGAAATATTTACAAAATGAAGATTATTGTTTAATGATTTAATGAGAAACACGATATGGTAGCACATGGAGGTAGCACCTACCTTAGTAATATTTATTTCCAGGATTAATATTTGAAGAGATTTTAAGAACGTTGTATCATTTTCTGTTTCTTACTTGTATAAATTAAAACCTGTCATTGCAAATATTTTTGTACTTGCTGGGCTCTCCTTCCCTCGACCGTTCTTTTTGTTTAAAGCGATGTACCTACTTGGTCCGGCGGTCATGACCAGGTGGATTACCTACGTCGGGATAAAACCGCAAAGGATAACAAAAAAATTCACGCAAATGTACACAAATAAATAAAAACACTTCTGTGAAAATAGTGGTGTTGATTGAAATAATGAGTAAATCAGAAACAGAAAACTTGCCTCTTGAAATTGAAAAAGCTGCTGCAACTGCAGTAGCTTCACTTTTACCAGATAAATCGACAGCCAGGTATGAACAATTTTACAAACGATTCACTGATTGGTGTGCATCTAACAATATAAAATATGAAGCAAAAGAAAAGGTATTATTACCATTTTTTGAAGAATTATCCAAGAAGTACAAATCATCTAATCTTTGGGCGTTCTATTCTATGATGCGGTCTACAATCTGTATGCGGCAAAATCTTATGAATTGCCAAAGTTGTGTTGTCAATTTAATTTAACTTAAATTATCTATTAATAAAAATAACCTTTAACCAGTGATCCCTTTATTTAATATTTCACTAGTGGAGTAATATGTAACATTACTCCACTAGTGGTGTAATGACCTTCATTATTCAACTGATACAGTGCCAAATAAATACTGTAAGGAGGCTCTTATAAAGCAGTTGTAGATAAATAAATTTTACAAGCATAATAATTCATTATTTCAGCCAAATAATAACATTTCTTTTTACGGAAAGAAGTACCTATTGTAGGGGAGATCGGGTACGAAAGTAACACGGGTTGGTTGTAACAGTAAGCCTATTGTCTTTCTAAAGAGGTTTGTCTATGATACTATCATCATAGAGTCAGCAGTGAAATCTACATTAACTTATTTGAACAACAATATCCGTAGTGTGTTTTAGTTCGTTCGAGTTAAGACCTACACGGTGCAATCATAATCCTAGAACTCAACGTTATTTTGAATTATTTTATTGGCTTGTTCAGTTAATACTAATATTGGCTATAACCTAAGCATGGTATTTTAATTAAAAATAATCGTTAAAAAAAGTTTTAAGCAAGTGTCCTGTCAATCGCGTGAAAAATGCGTAATGGAACGATTGTAACAATGCCATAGGGGGACGATTGTAACATGTTACAACCGTCCCTCATATATAATACCTATGATCTACATTACATTTGTCATATTTAAAATGCTAATTCTGTATATATCCAGATAATTACTTCAGTATTTGTTATACTTTGTGGGAATATACAAATTCATTCTCTTTATTTAGGATGTCTAACAAAAGATAACGAACAACAGATCGTGGAAAAGATTTTTATGGATTGGGAAAAACTTGGTTCATCCCAAATATGGAATATGGACGAGTCTGGCGATACACAACCGTGCAAAAGCCAGATAGGGATTCTTTGTTATTACCAAAAAAAAAATTATTATTATTTTATATTTTTGTTTCATTATTCTATTTTATTATTTATTTTTTTTTTTCAAATAAAAAAATATATTATGTACCTGCACTACAACTTTCTTTTATATAGGTATAATCAATAAACAAATCTTGTAAATACTAACTTTCTATACCTAGTTATTACCTATTATTCATATGTTACAACCGTCCCCATGTTCTGTTACTTTTGACCCATACCATTGGGTAGGTTGTAACGACGTACACTCTCTACTTTTTTATTAATTGTACATCAATATGAACTTAAATTACTTCAATATTATTTTTCTTCTAAATATAAAATGCCAGGGAAACGACTTATAATAAGTAAATTTATAAAACTTTATTAATTTTTTATTCATCTGGCTTTAAAAAAATATGTTACTTTCGTACCTGGTCTCCCCTATAACAACGTCATCTCGTTAAAACTCAAGTATTTATCAATTATTAATTATGAAAAGAACATCAACTGTTATTTAAGCTATCAACTTCCGTAAAACTTCTATTGACATGTTATTGATATCGTTTTCACTTAATTTATAATTCAGTACGAAAGAAATTAGCTACTATTGTAAACGATTTTAATGTTAAGACAATTTAAAGCCAGCATAATGAAACAACGAACTAAACTTTCTCGTAATTGGTATATAAGTAAATAATTACAGAATACAGAGGCGCTATTGACACGACGCGTGAAAAAATCGGAACAAAAATCTGGACTAAGTGTACAAACAACACGAGAAAGTTTCTCAACACTGTGAAGTGAGCCATTATAATAATTCATAAAGTTTTTATCTACCTCTATATAAATTTATTGATCTACCAGAATGGTCGGGTGAAAGTAGTCAATTTTTAGTCGGACGATAGAAGCTCCGTTATTAGAGTTATTCAACACACATGTAGCAGCTTAATGTAATTGAATAAATGCCATTTTTCTAGACAAAAAATTTCAAACTTAATTCCGTACATTTACTTTTTAATATACTGATAACCTTAATGTATAAATAATTGAAAACTTACGGTAAATTATGTCTCGTACAACGTAATTACATACTTATTAAAATCTTTCTTCTCAAAAGAACCAGTGAAAGTTACACTGTAAAAGAAATAATTGTGTTTTTTAGATAGATTAGATGTAATAGAAACCTTCCAAAAATTAGCTTCAAACGTCTTTTATCAACTCTCAATCAAAGAGACTTTCTGTAAGTGAAATAGTTCTTGTCAGCCAAAATTTAAAAACAATTAGTTACTATGTGTAAAATGTATGTAAAATGCTTGTAACTTCTAAACAAAATTGAATGAGACATGTTCAAATAAGAAACAAATGTTTGAAATTAACCCAGCTACCATCTGCCATAATTTGTCACAGATCTTGTAGAACATCCTATACAGGGTGTTTGGAATACGAGTGCCGTAATTTTAAGGAATTATATATTTAACCAAAAGCAATAAACAACTTTTATGAAAAAAATATCTAAAACGAACAGTTTATCTACAAATACATTTCAAAAATAAAAATACAACTGCATGTGCAAAACTGTGTTACCAAATTAGAAATTTAAGTACAATTAAGATCAAGTAAAAGCGCCTATTACGTAATTTGTTTTTTGGATCAGTATTAATGCAGTAAACAATTGAAGTTTGCCGAGAAACTCGTTAAAACTGCAACTTACTATAACCTTCGACAACGTTGCATTGTGTTGGTGCTGATAACCTAAAAGTATCTAATTTGATCATAGTATAACTAATGCGTTTTATTTTTCTCTAGTTTTTTTTTTTGTTTGTGAGTGTACATACCATAACCATAACCAGCTGCGTGACATGTTAATTTACGGCGAATCTAGACAAAACTCTCTGCCTACGAGACGTCTGTAGGTAAACGCTTCTTGCAATGAACAGGAGTCACATTTTAAATACTTGCAACTATTATTCTGTTGTCAAAAGAGCTCTAAGAAAACCATTCACAGTAAATACCTTTGTTTAGGTGTATCTATTTGTAATTATTGTGCATAAATACATAACAATCCTAAGAGAGTATGTGAGCGATGTTGTCACATATTCAAGACCTGTTTACTATCATAATTATGTTACCGTTGGTCAGAGAAAAACATTTGTTAAGTCAAATATGTTTTGTTTAGTACAACTTATCATATAGCAAAATTATGGCACTTATATCCGCCCTGAACGAGAACCACAATCAACATCTCGTCCAGGTGAAAAGAACAAATACCGCACATTTTATAGAGGAACATTTTAATTTTTTCAAATATTTTTTTATGGAAAGACTTCGTATTTTACACAAAACTTTTATGACTTTTTATGTTACATGTTGCAAACGGTACTAAAAAGAAAAATTCAAATAAACTGAAATATATGAAAGATGCAGGGTGTCTCAAAAATACACTTATTAACACCTTAAAAAATGAAATTGGTCTCTATCTCAGGGTTATTAAAAACGTCACATGCATGCATCCATTAACAATTCTTGTCAATATATAAACTTCTCGTTTAGGAGTACCTCGCAAAAAGTAGTCACACATATTTAAATCTGGAGAAGGCGGTGGTCATCTTACAGGTGTTTCATTACTTCTCCCAATCCATTAGTTGACATATTGACCGTGTAAATATTGCTGAGAAACAAATTAAAAATGGTTCGGTGTACCATCGTACTGACCGACGTGTTTTGTGCGTAGCAAAATGCCCAATGTTTGCGTTAAATTTAGGTCGCTTTTGAGAACTTTTTAAATCGAACTTTATTTTCTAAAGATAGAAAACAATTCTTTAATATAAACGATTGGATCCTCTATATCTGTCTGTCAACTTATTACATTTCATTCTTATGTTACACACACAATGTAACTCATAGTTTAAAAGATCATAAAGGTAGCGACGTTAAGGTCGCCGTATTTCTCGCCGCAAAATGATGAATTTTGTGGTGTTTTTAGGTACTGAAATCTCAAAAAATAAAACACGTAGAGCAAAAGTAATATCAAAAATAAAATTACTGATGTTTTGTTTATCCACTTTTACTATTTAAACTCTCCTCAAATAATATAATAACTTTTAAAATGCATTTGTATGACACACATTATTTCGCTATTCTAACCCCACATTTTAAAGTGAACAATCTTATATGCAGAACTATGTAAGTTTATGTTATAACAATGTATAAATCTATAGTTGAGTACGTATTTTGAAAGATTTCAGTACATACAAATTTGCTGGATAGATCGCTTTGTGACGTTATATATTGATTTTTCTTCGGAACCTTTGAGAATATTCGCAGGTGGCATGAGATAACATGCTTGTTATTTGCTAAACTCTATATTATTCAGTTCTAAAATTACTTGTATTTGTAGAAAACACTATTTTAAGAATACGGCACCCTTAAGTCAAGTGCATAATCCAGATGGCGACGAACAGTTGTGTTTTTGATAGATTGCCTGAAGATAATTAATTCGACACGATGCTGTTTCATTTGTCTAGCAGTACAATTGGAAATTATAATATTTTGGGTAAGCAGCGTCTACCTTATCTACCGTTACGCTTCGCCACTGCTTCTTGGGTGTAAGAAGATTACAAGTAAAATCGTAAATGGCGCATGGCTTCAGACACGGTCAAAGATGAGTCGTTTGTGTACGGAAGGCCGTAATACAATGAAACAGTAAAAAATAGTTAACTGTATTTCTTGCCACAACAATGAATCATTGTAATGCATACCATTTATCATGGTTAGCCCAACATTAGTATTAATAGCTGTATTTAATGTAAACATACGAAATAAGGCCAATTC
This sequence comes from Monochamus alternatus, assembly GCA_037114965.1. NCBI lineage: Eukaryota > Metazoa > Arthropoda > Insecta > Coleoptera > Cerambycidae > Monochamus > Monochamus alternatus. The sequence continues at coordinate 116,985,892 of CM073426.1, forward strand.
GTTTAACTACAAATAATAAATTATGCTGAAACAAAATTCTCCTGCTTATGTCATTAACATCGTCGTTGATTTCAGATACAATGTTGTATTTATATTTAAGTTTCGGTTTCTTTATTACTCAAATTCATAAATTTAGGAAGAGGGAGATTAACCAAAGACTACTCTCTCACCCACCAATCACATACATCAATTTAAATAATGCCATATTGTCCTGCTTGTTTGATCGTTTACTAACATTGTTGGTTGATGTAGTTTGAGATTTCATAGCTTGTATTTAATATAATGTTGTTTATTACTAGCTTTGGTACAAATAAAAATGTACTTAATAGTTATTAATTTTTGAGTGAGAATATAATGTAATTGGGAATAAAATAAAATTTACAAGAACTTGCTGCTTGCTTGCTGAAGTTTTATTTAGAATTATAATTTTGGACTTCCTAAAGATGAAAAAAGACAGAACTTTTTGATAGCTGCACTAAATTTAAGGAAAGAGAATATTTTTCAATATTCTAATGTGTGCTACATCATAGATGAAATAAACATGAAAATATTAAGGACCCTTTAATCAAAATTTAAATATTCATTTTCACAATGTGTTTACACTAATTACTATTCAAGTTTAAATAAACTAATTTCATCTATATATTATATAACTATTAGAGATCATTATATTACAATTAAAATGTAATTAATAATAAACTAACTTACTTTTATTTAAGAGTCACTGACTCTTATACATTTTAAATTTATAATAAAAATATTTAATTATTACTTGTTGTTTCGTTAATTATAATTTTATACACTTAAAATATACTACATATGAGAAAATATGTATATATTTCAAATATCTCATGATGATAAAACATCAGCCTTAAGTAAAAATAAGTGATATTCAAGAAACTATTTAATACAAATTACCACAAATCAGTAATCATAATCGTTGAGATTTTGATCTGCTTTAATAATTTCTAAAAATTTAAGGTTCATACTAAAATTTTCTATTTTTTTTCTTCAGCATTACTTTATAAAAATTTACAAATTAAGGTTTTTAAATACAACCCTGATATTTCCCCACTTAACTCACCCAGTCTCCGGAAAACAAGCAGTTTTGCGCAGGTAAAATTTACTCTTTGTATACTAAAAATCTTCTGCACATGTAAAAAATTTCCAAGGATGATTAGTTGAAACAACAAAGTATGCTGATGATCAGTTCCACTTCATTTAAAAATGTAAAGAGTATAAAACTATATTTTTTATAAGAAATTTTCTAGCAACGGCCCTAAATAATTTTTTCTAACGTATTAAATTATGCTTTAGAGCAGCAAAGCAAAATAAACTGCGAACATAAGAAGGTTACGTATTTGTTTTTACATCTTAAATATTAACGCGTGTTATTGAATTCAATTTTCCACGACAAACAGACCGAATAACTAAATGTCTGACAAGTAGGCCATGACTGGAAGCGGGTAAATAATTAATAAATGTCAACATGGTTGACTAAATCAACGTAATAGATTTTCTATCATGTTACCAAATGACAATCTCACGCGTTAAGCTCAAAGCATGTACGATATTTTATGTTATTAATGAGGTACACCTTGAACAAATAACTGCACGAAGATAAAATATGAATTCGAGCTAGTTTCATGTTTGTATATTGAATGTTATGTTTAAATGTGTAAATAATCGTTTAATTTAGTTTGTATTTTGTATCAGTAATTAGATGACGCTTTTGACACAGAATACCGCACATGCGATATATATGTAGCATTCCTCAGTTACAAATCACGAAAAGCGAATGAGAAAATACCACCAGAATATCACAGACAAGTTTTAATGATTCGTGAATGGTAAGTGTAGAGAAATTGGTAGCGACAATGTCAGGTTGGAGAACAGGTTCCAAACAGTTTTTTCAATGTGTAGAAAATGTTTGTAAAATTTAATTGTTTTTATAGAGAGGTTCTATGAAGATTAAAGTTTTCATGGTAGCCACCATTTTAATCCTTGTTCGTTAAAAATTGGGGATGGCCACGTAAAGTTCAATTTTTCGTAATCTATTAATCAAACTTGGCTACTAATGATACTCCAGATACACCACCGATTATTATTTAATTATTATAACTATACACAACTAAACTATACCAGACTTCCAAAATTGTAGAGAGTGACTAATGTTATAAACCTGCTCACAATTTATAGCAGTCAACACAAAGAAATATACATGCAGCCCGTATATTTTTCCTACAAAATCGTGTGCCGCATATCTCTGAGAGCATACCCGATTACACAGATTCTGCTACGCATGCGCTGCGTTAGTACACGTTAGTACGCATGCACTGCTGGCATTTCATTGGCTGCGACGAATTGTCGGAACCAGTTGTTTTATTTCCAAGGCTATCATAGGCGGGTATATTGTTCGGGCGGGCAAAATTTCGGGTATATATTTTCGTTAATTTAATTATGAATGTAATTAATTTTATTAGTGATTTGATCGAAATGAGGAATATCGTCAAAATATGAGTGTAAGTGATGTTGAAATATATATTTTATTAACAAAATTGTACGTGAATAGCATATGTGTGCAAATAAAAAGTGGTAAAGAAGTACAATTGTGAAACGGAAAGTGATGGAAACTCACGGAAGGAAGATTGTATTATTAAAATTAGTTTTCCAAAAAAAAAAAAATTCTATTGCTATATCTTACAAGATGAAACTTAGTCCGTATAAATGAAATCGAAAAGAGTATGCTGATAGAAAGGACGAAATAGTGATATGCTGAAGAAACTATTTAGAATAAATATTAAAAAATAAGAATCTGGATGGAAGGATATACTAAATTTTGACGAAACATGGACGTATGAATGCCATACGAAAAGCGGTACGATATGATTATAATAAGTGTTAATGTGTGACCGTTATAGTGGCAGTGCTAGTAACTAATAGTAAATAATGTGTATGTATTATAAAGTCTTTTATCCTTTTGAATGCGGAATTCGCAAATATTTGCGCGATTTATTTAATGGTGGAAAAACAAATTTTGTCTACTACCTATAACATTTTCTATCATTTTCATCGTAAAACTGCCATGGTAGGTTATCAGAAGCTCAAAACAAATTTATTAACACCACATAATAAAAAGAAGCAATAATATTTGTAGTGTTTGACAGTTTCGCAAATTGCAATTGTCAAAAGTTGAGATTTTCCCGCCATAAATAATTAAAACAGAAGTTGCAAATTCGTGCAAAAATCTGTGAATTTCGCGTCCATGAGGACAAGGCTTAAGTGTGATATTTGCGAAGTGCGCATCAGGTAGTGGGTAATCGGCGTCCATAAAGACGGCATTCTAATTTGTAGAGAGGATGACACAGGTGGCACATTTAAAGTAAATTGTTAATGTGCGAGATTCAGACGACGTTAACTTATTTTTGATAATTTTCTGTGCTTTAACTCTTCTCAAATGCCACGCTTAGGTAATCATACTACCTGTATCTTCCGTACTCATATCTGTGTTGGGAATTAGTCACTCTCTATTATTTTCGACCTTGGGTAATTGAAAATATAAGATAAAAACTTTAAATTTTGAAATAAATAATTTTTATGATCTAGCGCCTCGAAATTGGTAAAAACTGTTATATCACCGTTTTTACTCCAAAAATAATGGATGTCATGTAATGCAATTATTTTTGTATATTTTTTATATCTGATCGCATTCAAATTTAGTACGCCTATGAAATGTTGCCCGTCGCGCTTGTCTACAAGCTAGCGATTAGTCACTGTCCACAATTTCGTCCGCTCACTATAAGAAAATTGGGGAATAGATGCGTCATGAAAAATCTGTCAGAATGAGTCAATATCGTAAAAAAATATTTGTAAAATCCTTATAGTTTCCAAGAAAAAAAAAATTTAAGTTGTAGTATATTCAACCCTTACATCGCTGAGCTATAATAGTCTAGTGTCATCGGAATGCATTCCATCCACGTTTCTAGTATTAACGTTTTTACGATAGTGTTTACATTAGTTTTACAAGTGCAAAAAATGGATTACGTGTATAGTAATCGGAGTGCCAAGCTACTTTTACCGCAGTAGTGCAACGCAGGCGTGACATGGGAAATTTGCAACCGAATACAAACGATGCAAACTATATGAATGTGAAATTGTTCAGTTTTCTTGTAAATTTATCGATTGCAATTGTATACTAAGAGAAACATTTACAAAGAAGAAGGAACAACACTGTTGTTGAATATATGTAAAGTTGCAACACATTTAAATTTCAATGCTGAGGAATTCATTTTATAATCTTAAAAAACAAAAACATTATGAAGACACTGTTATCTTATACTAGTAATATCACTTACAGATTTTATGTAAAAGTCAGCATAATTTATTGCAATAGTGTAATATTCGATGATAAACTTTTTAAGTAATAGATGTAAAAAGCTATATTACAATTTTCCCGTTCATGCAGTAAACATCTCTAACATCAGATTGCCAAGAGCTTGCCAAGAAACATGGAAGAATCAAGGTAATTAAAGAAATACCTTAAGTTTGGGGATCCTAATAAGAGATAAAGATTTATTTCTTTTAAGCAATAAAATGTTTGAGGAGAAAGATATCAAATAAATTACATTTGAAGTACATTTCTAGAAAGAAACTTTTTACGAGTTTCACTAAATCTCATCAGATATTTTTTAGGACACCATTGCATTTGTAACTGCAGAAATGTACACTTTAATTACTGCATATAAAAAATATAAACTATTAGCCGCAAAATCAAGTAAAAGGTTAATTTTTGGGTTCCAGGAATCTTGAAATAACACTGCTAGAAAGTAATAAAATACAATTCTTGGAAAGCTGCAATGAATCATCAGAAATTGGGACCTGAAATAAATACATACTATTTTGGCTATTGTTATACTTATTTGATTTTAATATCATTTAGACTTTTTTTGTGTGGAGCCACTTAAAGACGAAATTTATAAAATGAGTTCCTACATCCATAAAATATATCTTCCTCAAAATAAAATCTGACGGATCTGAATGTTTTTTAATTTTTGCATCAAAACGAGTAAAACCTGGGTGGCAAGTTATCAATGACTCATACTGTATATACAATTGAAAGTCAATATCGTTATTATATGTGTATAGCACGTAGGTACCATCTAGGTTATGATCGGATATTATTAATTTGAATATCTTAATTCACTTAGCAAATGCTGATTTTTCTTATTTTAAAATGCTCAACCAATAAATTATGTTTCATACATATGCATATGCAAGTTCCATCTGCGTTTAGATTATAATATTGACGGTGATGTTTTGTCATCGTCAATAGCATTTCAAGACCTTGGCTTTATATTCAATGACAAACTATCTTCTACTATTCAAATTGACACTGTTGTCTCCGAATCTAATAAACCACCTGGATTTATAGTTCGGAAATGCCCTGGTTTCAGAAGTATAGACCTCATAAACCTCCGTTATTTTGGTTACGTTAGATCGAAACTAGAATATACGTTTCTTGTATGATTCCCACATAGCGGTGTCTACTTTGATACATTTCAATCGATGTGCAGGTTTATTACATTCTCAAGTTTTAAATCTGATAGACGACTATCCACATATCCGTAGGAGGAACATATCTTCTTGATATCATTTTTGTCAGATTTTTCTTTAGAAAATTTTACATAGCGTGGTTAATATTTTTCATCAAATTGTGAAATTATGGAAGTAAATGGCAATATTACTGTGGAACAGACATTCCAAATTGAAGCTAATGCCGCGAAAACATACCATAAAGACGTTAAGAAGCTTGAGGTAACGAGGCTTTCTTTATCACATGCATTTTAATTTGGAAAGTATCAGTTTCCCGAATGCATACTTGAGTATAATTTAAAGAAAAATTTAGGTGGGTGGTGACAAAATATGAAAGTCTCAGGTTGTTTCTGGATAAAGTTAGAAAATTTAATTGATATTATCTACTATTTTGCATTTTTTTAAACAAAAAAATTAATATTAGAAACACTTTATTATGAAGAACCGTCGTATACATTAATAATTGTTGATGTGGCAATTAAAAATAACATTTGGTTCTGATTCTTTATTTAACAGAGGCTGCTTGACTTATCAATTTACAGTAAATTTCGATCTGTTTTGAATTGTATGAAATCGGCAATGAGTTCATCAAATGAAGAAGTTCCTGAAGAAGTTTTAGCAGCAGCAAGTTTGAATTTGATACCCATGAAGTCAAAAGAAATATATAAGAAGCAATACTCCAATTTTATTGATTAGTGTAATATTAAAAAAGGAATATCAACAAAAGAGTAAGTATTTTTTTGCATATTTTTTGGTAATGTCTAAATTCTGGAAAGCAAACACGTTATGGTATATACATGTAATGATAAAAAATATTTGTAAAGTTAAACAAGATTTAGATATTGGCAAATTTCATAAAATAACTGCCTTGATAAAAAGACAGAATGTTGGAATTTGTCCAAAAAAGCTAACATTTTTAGTCGACTTCTGGATTGGCTGGTGCCTGTAGTCGAGAGAAAATAACGAAAATCATCATGGATGATATAGAAGATAAAGAAGACCTGATCATTCTCAATATCAAGAACTCCAAAAATCATTCCGCCAGACCCTTCGTGATATGTAAAGAAACAAATGGACCAAAATAAACTGCCTGATTATTTCTACAGTACAAACATGGAAAATGTCCAACCTGTAGACAATTCAATAGGAAAAATACCCTCCGGAATCGCAGTCTATTTACATCAAAATCCGGAATTATATACGGGTCACAGTTTTAGGTGGTAATCGGCCACTTTTCTTGCCGATTGTGGAGAAGGTATCACAAATATTAAACGTAGAAGACACTGGAAATCAATTTCTGTTACTGAGGGGTACTTAGAACCTCTACAATTCGGAAAAAAGAAATGAAGTGTCCATCAAAATTGTTAATTCTCCATTATCTTCAAATTGCAATTTACAGCCATGAACATCTTTCCTAAATGTACCATCAGCAATCAGCAATCACAGTTTGATGCCTGTTTCTGAAGAAACTGCTTCCCAATATTTGTTCCTCGTATTAGAGCAATCTTGTTCCATGACGCAGCTAACTTCAACCCACATGCCGACTTCCACAATTAACTTACATAACGGGTCTAACATTTAACTTTCCATTTATATTCGTGAACTTACACAAAAATGTTGTTCCTAACTCATACGGAAAGTGCCTTTCCCGCACTTGTTAGGAAAATAACTATTACTCACTACTTTTACCCATCCGTTCCCATAGAAACAACTTGAGTGAACAGAACAAAGAATTTTGAGTTTTGAGTTATAGTCTAAATGTCGTACATGTTTTACTAACTGTCCTGTTATGAGAGCTCAAAAGTTAACGTGACTTTATTTGGTTCAAATACCTTCAGGTATAAGTAGAGGATTTAACCTGCTTGGAATAAATGCGTAATACTTACAATGACAATAATGCATGTCTTCCGGTGTGTTAGTCTGACTTTTTACAAAATTACATTGTACGATCTTAACAGCATCTCTTACAGACGTCTCTGAAAAATCATCGTAGTAATGTACCCCATTTGGCTGCCGGATACTAAGTATCCCTACAAAATTAATGGGTATTACCTGGCAGGAGAGCAATAAAACGAAATTAGCCGAACAGAAACGACGCTGTTAATCAATGGGAGAGCAGCGAAAATATTAACTCCTCCGCGAATGCTAATTGGAGAATAAAATCGCCCGAGCTGCAGCCGCCACTCGCTAAGACGGATTATTAATCGAGTAGTTGTTATTTGCAAGAAGAAGTCATTTAGTAAACGAGAGCAGATCCTTTATGATAATATTTCATTCTTTCCTGTAAACGTTATTAAGACAGGGAGCTGGCCCTTCTTGAAGTGAACGGCGCTGGAGCCCTTAGGGCAATTTAATTTAGTCTGTGATTCTCCTAAACAAATTCTTAGTCATTTTTTACTTCGTAATAGAGTGGAAGTGTGCAATTAGAAGAGAACAAATGACAAATTAAAAGTGGAAGGGATATTTCACTTGGATAGTCCCTTGGACTCTTACTTGGATTCTTATTTGAAGTCCCTTTCTTATTTGAATATTGCTTGCTTACAATGGGGAAGATGCATGAATTTTATATTGGTTTGAACAGGGTAATCTTTCATATTTACATATTTATTTATTTATTAACTACACAAATCCAACACAATGTACATTCCATTTACAGGGTCGGAAAAACAACATAGGTAACAAGAAAAAAAATACATATGATACATACAGTATGCGCCAAAAGTATGGAATAAATTCAATAAAAACGAAACAATTATTTTTTGGAAAAAATCCTCGAACAGGTCGATTTTTAATTTAAAAAATACGTATTTTAGCGTAAAATGCGATTTTCAAATATCATTTGTGTTCGAGTAATGACGTCATCGATTTTTTTTAAATGACAAGACCATATTTTTTTCCTTGATTCTGAAAGATCGTTTAATTCTCTATCAGACAGTACTAAAATTTTGCCCTCTTACATAGGAAAGTTGTCGAGTAAATGACGATTGACTGTTAGAAAACGTAAATCAATTAAAATAAAGCAAAAACGTTATCAAGTTTAGTTTTTCGAATTCCATAGTTCTTTTATGTGTCATTGTCACACCGAACTTCTAATAAGTATTGTATGCGACATAGAAATTATTATTCAACTTTAAAGTATTATGGCACATTTAACTGTTACTCAAAGAATTGAAATTTTAATTCTTATCGGATGCGGGAATATGACTAGAACTCAGCAGGAAGTTTGCGATTTATTTAATGAAAAATATCCAGATCGCCCTATCGGCCAATCAACAGTCAGTAAGGTAGAGCCTAAATTTAGAGAAACTGGCAATGTTGTAAATATTCCAAAACCTGGACGTCCAAGCATTAATGAAAATCATAAACAGAACATTTTGATAAGTATGGTGGATAATCCTCATAATTCTTCACGATTGGCTGCATTAAACAATGACACTAGTCAGAGCACAGTGCTACGTATCTTGAGGAAGGAAAAATATCATCCCTACAAAATTCAACTTGTGCAGGAACTCAGTGAAGATGATCCCGATCACCGCTTACACTTTTTCGAAATTCTAATGGATTTATGTCAAGGAAATAGAAATTTACACTGGCAAATACTTTTTTCAGATAAGGCCACATTTTGTCTGAATGTTACAGTTAACCGTCAAACTTGCAGATATTGGAGTCGGGAAAATCCTCATTGGATGGCAGAGGCACATACCCAACACCCTCAGAAATTAAAAGTGTGGGCTGGAATAGTTGACGACAGAATAGTAGGGCCTTTCTTCTTTGAAGGAACCCTTACAGGACAAAGATATTTAGAGTTTCTAGAAAATGGCCTTGTTCCAGCCCTTGCAGTAATTTTTCCTAACGATAATGATCCTGACATTCCTGACACGCCCTGCACGAGATTTTTTGGACAACTGTTTTCCTGGGAGGTGGATCGGCAGACGCGGACCGATAGAATGGCCTGCAAGATCACCAGATCTTACACCTCTTGACTATTTTTTATGGGGATACTTGAAGTCAAAAGTGTACATTAATAAACCACGTAATTTAGAAAAACTTCAAAATCGCATTCGGGACGAAATACGCAGAGTTACCCCAGAAATCAATCATAATGTGCAAGAAGAATTTCTTCACAGACTTGCGCATTGTCAAGAAGTTGGTGGATGGCAATTCGAACATTTAATTTAAGTATAAAATTTAATCAATTGTATTTTATTTTACATACCTCAGAATTGTTACTTTTTTATGGATAAAATTTACGTTTTCTAACATTCAATCGTCATTTACTCGAAAACTTTCTTATGTAAGAGGGCAACATTTTAGTACTGTCTGATAGAGAATTAAACGATCTTTCAGAATCGAAGAAAAAAATATGATGTTGCTATTTAAAAAAAAATCGATGACGTCATTACTCGAAAACAAATGACATTTGAAAATCGCATTTTACGCTAAAATATGTATTTTTTAAATTAAAAATCGACCTGTTCGAGGATTTTTCCCAAAAAATAATTGTTTCGTTTTTATTGAATTTATTCCATACTTTTGGCGCATACTGTATATACAATTAACAGAATTCACAAGATAAAAAAACAACAGAAAAACACAAATAACAAATGGCTAAAAGAAAGACTTAATTTGAGTAAACTTACAGTTTAAAATGTCAATATTATTTTCAATATACTGATAATAACGGCACATATTATACAACGGTGAGTTGAATAATACATTACTCTGGGAATTTCCAAGATAGAACAATGATGCAGAATGAGTTGATCTGGTAGATGCCTTAAGGTTAATCAAGTATTTTGTATAGAATTACTACGCTTTACATGTTCCTGCGTTGTTGCATTAACTCAAAACGATTTATGAATGTATTATGATCGAAGCCAATTGGGGGTAGAAGTGATCTATTTTAAAGCTTAAAAATTTCAAAAATTTTCTCTGAATAGCTTCGATACTGTTTATATGTATATCGGAGTAAGGGCTTCAAACAACACTAGCATATTCCAGTTTAGGTCGGACTAAAGTATTATACAATGTCATAAGGGTACTTAAATCACCAAAATCTTTAGAGTTGCGCATAACAAAGCCTAGCATTTGTAAGGCAGATGCTGTAATATTCTGAATATGATCTCGAAAAGAAAGATGGGCATCAAAGATTACTACGAGATCTCTAAACTTATATGCGCGAATTAAATTGTTTCCATTGATGTTATAGTCAAACACAATTGCATTAATTTTCCTGGTATATGAGACAACTTTGCACTTATTTATGTTCAGCTGTAAGTACTGAACAAATTGACATATGTTACACATATATGATTGAAGAAAATCAACTAACTGAGCACGAAAACCAGAGGGACACAATTTAGTCAGAATCACATCATGATCGAGACAGTCAAAAGCTTTGCAAAAGTCCGTATAAATAATGTCCACCTGACTACTTTTAGCTAAGTACTGTGTGATACACATTAAGTTATAAGTTGTTGAACGTTTTGGTACAAACCTATGCTGATTAGTACATATACTATGTCTAAGTCGTGGATAAAGTATCATGTAAAACAAATTCACTCAAATTATTAATAATCGCAATAGGACGATAATTCTGCACCTCTGCCTTATTGCATTTTTTAAAAACGGGGCATATTTTTGAGATTTTCCATTTATCAGAAAATTTGGTAGTCCTAACCGACAAAGGCAAAGACAAACCGACATATTGAAAGGTCAGAACATGTGTCTGGCGGCAATAATCCCGTAATAATTAAAATAATTATAAATTTCCATAGAATGTAAACAAAACCATGTGACCGAAAACGCGATATCATTGGTGTGACGTTACACGCTGGTCAGCGCGGTGTTTCCATGGATACAGGTTCAGGCTACAGTGTTGGTGATGCAAACAAGCGTTTGTTTGTTGTATTTTAGCATTTTTGTTGCATTTGTGAGTCATATATTATATATAGTGTAAATACTGTGTAGGTAATGTGACAATTATTAGTGGTGATGTAGTGAACTTACGATACTGTTAAAGGAAAATTACGGCGACAATGCTGTTGGGTTAGTACCAGATAGATGGTTTTAGTTCCCTCTGAGGTATTTATAAAATTATTTCACATTAAACTACTTTAATTTGAAAAATAATAAGTAAAAATAATGAATAATGATATTTAACATTTACTACTATTTTAAAATAAATTTAATAAATTTCTATTGCTTTTTGTTACTGATTTCATTTCTCTTCATTTTTAAAAAATTGTTATTTATCATGTTGTTTATTATGTTTTCAGGTAATTTAATGTAGTGAAGTCAGATAGCAAAATTTTATAAATGCCTCAAATAACATCATGCACCATGTAAATAGTAGGAGCAAATACAGAACATATAAATGAGAAGAAATGTAAGCTTGCTTTACCATTGATTTTCTAAATGTCCTATATACATTTTACAACTTTACATTTTTTTGATGTTATTGTATTGCATTGTGTTTCCGATTATATTATTACAATCTTTGTGGATGATCTACGCGACACAATTCCTACAGCTTTCGGGTATATTTAACAAAGTATTCAAGACGTTGTGTACATTACATTAAAAACTAAAGCTTGTGTGCGCGAAAATGATCGTCACTTGGCAGTATTTAAGTATGTAGGATTTGTATATGTGTGTATTTTGTTTAATTAAGGATTGCATTTTGTTTTACGTCAAGAACTAAATTATTTATTTAAATTATTTTACTTCGGTTATTCTTCAAATAAAATAGTAGCATATTGACGTGTTCTTCATGTACTGCCAAAATACAAAATGGCACCTATATGTAAAAAACAGTTGAATGTTGCATAATTGAAACTAGTAGCCGTAGAAATTTTCTTTTGAAAAATGATTTCTCGTATATTTTTATCCTTGTGTAATAAATTTTCTTTGTTTTGTTGTGAATTAATGACACTGTCAATGAATGCTCATTGTTACATGATTTAGTCGCTATTAATAATTGGTACTTTAGGAATAATTTAATTTTATATATGCAAATGGTTTGTCTTATCTTTTAACAGGAAAATTTCACCAATTTATTTTCATTACCAAATAATAAATTCATTCATAAATTGATGCACTGAATTTAGAGATTTAGGAATACCCTTCGATGACAAGCTGTCTTTTAATCTTCATTTTCAACAAATAATTGCAATCTGGGGCTTTATTGCGGAATTGCAGCAACTTACACAATATAACTGTTTTTCAAATTCTTTATTTCAGACAGATCAAAATTAGAGTACGGGGCTGTTATTTAGAATCCTCTAGCTCGAAGTTCTACATTCAGTCTCGAGGGCGTTCAAAGAAAATTTGTAATGTACTTGACTTTTCGGACTGACGGAGTTTATCTTGAAAGAGGTACGGATCAGCAAGTACTACTTGACCCATTTCGATGTATTTCGTTAGCCGACAGAAAGAAAATTTTATCGGTTACCTTGCAGTTGCAAGTTGCTGCATAACGGGATTGATTATGAATCTATATTACACAAAATAAACTTTTTGGTTTCAGGACTTCATTCGAGAAGTAAGCCTACATTTTACTGTGGAACACCTAGGGCGAATACTCTTATTGGATCTCCAGATCATTCAATGTGCAATATTTTTTACTGTATCTCTGATATCTGCGATATTAATCATGATACCTTGAATTGTATAACCTCGAAACTATTTGTTGCTACTTACTTAGTCTGCTTTTGTTGTTTTCCTTTTTATTTATATATTTATGTGTGTATGAAAATTTATGTATATTTAACTTATTTCTTGTACTTAGGTGTTAACCTGTTAGAAATTAATAAATATATCTATCTAACTAGATGAAATTATCTAAAACTGTTATGGATTTGTTTGGTTTATTAATGGTCATAAAAAGACGCTTCTTTTTTCTAATTTGAACCACCCTTTATTTTTTACAGTCTCTTAAAAGCCATTTAAGAAAAACGAACCATATTTAATCGCTCTTTTAGCATTCTCAATCACTCGAATGAATAGAAATGTGTTGTTCATGATTATCCGAATTAGGTTTTGCCTCCAAGGAAGATGCCACTTTCCCACTAAAGTCTCCGTTGCTCGGCAACGGTATTATTTGTTTGGAATTACGTGCCGTCTGATTTTTTTCACATTGCCAACGTTGCATAATCCGGATCGAGTCTTACGCCTTCACGCCCAGAGTAAACAAGAGCTTAGAGTATGCCCACAGCGTGGCAGAGGACTGTGGCGGATTAAGTAGCAGGTGATGTTTTTCACGGGGATGCAAGGATATCCTCTAGAAGTGTCCCTTTTTGTAAATAACTACTAGAAAGAACGCGATTCTTGCACGCAGTTTTGTTCAAAGAAGTTTCTCTTGTACGAGGTGTCTGAAACTCACTGGTATGGGCATACTGATGTGATGATACAAAATATGTAAATAAAATTTGGGATCGAAATTATTAGCTTTGGGGTTTGACAGAACCGACTAATGACGTCATCAATTATATTTTTTCCAGAAACATACCCAAATTTTTTTCCAGTTAAAAAGTTTCCTTTTTTCTAATAAACTTTTAAGCAATATCGTCGTAATGGGTCTATAATGAAATCCCACCTAAACATCACGTTATCGGTGAAAGGATCAAGGAGTCGTTGGAATATAATTGAATAGCGTATAAATGCCATTAAGAATAAATAAATATATTAAACTTGATAATTCTTTAATACAAAATGTTATGATAACAATAAAAAATGAGACAAATGCCCTCATACTACACACATATTACAATAAATTCTCTATATGACGTCCTCTCATTTGCCTGTCGCCTGACTTCTTTGTGGACTGCGTTTATTAACATGTTTAACTCATTACAAGCGTTTGTGATTTTTTCTTTCAAATGATTAATATCCCGAGAGACTTTCTGATAAACAGTTTCTACATTTACCACAATTTGAGCTATAAAATTAAGTCTGTTTTCAATGCTCAGATACTCCAATTGTGAATTTTGTAGTTATGATACCGATTGGTCTATGAAATTCGTTGAACAGTTGATTTATCCAAATTTAATTCCCTGTAGTATAGAGTTTCATGTATTTTGTAATAATGTAGCAGTCTAACTGTATTAACATTTTTAACGAAGGGTAAGACTTCAGTCTATTATTTGTTTCTTCCTAACAGAAAATGCATCTTCATTTCGTCGCAAGGTCACCGCCAATCTTGTAAAGGTTCTATGATCAATGAGGCGCTCTGGACACATTTCTCTGTATAACTCTACAGCTGTTCTTGTATGTTTTTGTGACTTGCCGTAAAATGAGAAAACATTTTATAAGCACAAAAGTTATACGTTTGGCGTTCGCATTGAGTAATAACAAGTATTTTGTGACATTTTGTAACGTTCATTTTTACATGGAACGTTCCCCTCTACAATAACCTGCAGTTAAAATACTGTTTATGATAATTACTGTAAATTATAGATATTGTTTTGAGAATTATATTTAAAAATATTTGTTTTATGTTACAGATCACCTTAAGCAGCAGGCATTTTGTCTCTATCAACGATTATATCAGTCTCAGAAATATAGGTTAAGAATAATTAATTAATATCAAATCTTATTGGTTCATTCAGGTAGTTGGTTATAATTGATTTCACACACGTGTCAAGTTAATTATCTATTTATTTATATTTACAATCAGTTCAGTACGGATCACATAAATATTTAAATTTCTAAGGTTGGTAATAACGATTTTATTTAAGTTGGCACGATAGGCACACCTGTTCAAGGGAACTGAAATGCTAAGCTTTTCTTCCATAGCGTAACTCTTTCCAAAACCACGAGATTTTTGGAGTTTTAATGCTGAGCATACATTAGTCAAACTGGTTCAAATTGGACTTTGGGTTGAAAAAAAACAACTCGAAGGAACCAATAAGGCGGCTGATAGTGGAGGTCAAGGTTTCTTCCGAGGGTTACCGAAGCAATTCATGGTTGTCTAAGCAGAAGGAACATTCAAGGATAGACCCAAGGTGGCTTCTGTTTTGGTGAGATTGACACAGTAGACACTCAAATTTTCCTTATGATTATTAAATTTGTTAATCTTACAGATTTCATTTAGATAAGAATTTATTTGTTTTGCGGTTTTGAGCCATAATGACAATCTGCAACCATCAATACGTTTTAGTTTTTTAAGGCTTAGGGACATATGTAGAACCACTATTAACTAACTATTTAATTTTTATTATTTAAAACAGTATGAAGAACAAAATAGCTATTTTTTCGAAAAAATATTAGATGCTTGTTAGAATTAATATTTAAAATATGTTAAGTTGAATATTAATGTCCGAGTGGTAGTTATTTTTTTGCCCAATCACAACTTGATAACACAGATATTATTTTAACGGTTGGTGACGCTCAATAATTAACATCTAAATAAAATTTATAAAATTATTTCATACAATTATTCCGAACCACGACCTAGCTTCCATTATATAACATCTGAGACCGGGCCAGTTACATCTCAAAAAGATCCCTCCACCTTTTGGACGATATTGCTTATAACTTTTAAACGAGAAGTAATACAGAAAATATCTCTAATAAAAGTTTATTAGAAAAAAGATAAGTTTTTAACAGGAAAAGAAATTGGGTATATTTCTGGAAAAAATATAATTATGACGTCATAAGTCGTTTCTGTCGAATTCCAAAGATAATACTTTCAATTGAAAATGAACACACGTGTCCCACATTTTATTTAAATTTTTTGTATGAAACGCCCTGCCCTGTACGTATAAAGATTTTTCAGTAAAATTAATAATCAGCAATTAATTTCTTGGTTTATTGGAAGGTCGTTTACGGAAATAACAAAAATTATGTTAAGGAAAAAAGTGTTAAAAACGCAAGTGTTAATTATATCGAAGGTTGTTGCAGGTGCACGGCAAACAATGTCTGTCATGCGGCAGTAATAAAAATGACGTCATTAGTAATGCTCTGCCGTTTCCTGCAGTCATATTGTTATTTTCGCAGAGTGGCAATAAAAGAGACGAGCCGGGATGTTGAAGTTCTAAATTTGAAATGATAATGTGTAGCTCTCATAACAAGTCTTTATACACTGAAGTAGACGCGAATACACACAGCTCTTGTAAACAACTTCGTTTTGTTTGTATTTTTTATAAAGTAGTATCACGAGGCGAGGTATATTTGCTCTATGATTCGCATACATTTTTTAGGAAGGAATAAACAGAATGCAAGGTAAATTTCAGCATGAATGTTACAGGTAATATATACCCCTATAAATTTTTATATAACAAAAATAGTTTTTACTGTAACTTGAGAAGAAATATGTAGGTTAACTTTCTAAAAATTTACCACATTTAATTCTTATTACTATAATGAACAAAAAATGATTTCTACTTATTATTGGATATGTTTTGTACATAATTCGCTAATTATTTTCTTATAGCAAATAACCTTTTTAATAGGGATTTTTCAGTAGTGTCTCAAATAAAAGCTTTTTATTTTTCTATTATACAGAGCGTTTAAATTTCTTCTGGATGTTACCTCACTTGTAGCCTGTAATACGAGGGTTGATCAAATGAACTGGAATGATTATTTTAGCGCTTGTTAGGTTAGGTAAAGAGACTAGCGCGATACGTTTATATACCGGCTGTCCCAGCTTGTATTGAGCATATACACAGTATTTAATATAATAATAATAATCTCTCTCTATTTCTCATTCTAATCATGAGGTTTAGATCAGAAGTTAGAGGCTTGTGAGGAGAGGAGGTGGCATATTATTATTAAGCAGGCCGCATTTGTGTCCAGGAATGACTTACGTTGGTAGATCCTAACCACCATTCAGTGCAGGAACGAGGGAAACTTGAAAAACCTCAGTAATTATAGAGGTGGTCAAATGTCAACCGGTATCAATCTCTCACATTGACACAAGTCAACATTTTTCGATCCTGCCGTACCCGCACAGAGGGTGCCAATCCTTTCCACAAATGATCTCGAACTCGTCGAGCAAAATGTAGTGGCAATTATCGAAATGTGAATGACGATTTTCAGACGCTATTTAAGACAGGTACATAAAAATATACATAGACAGAGATATACATAGGTTACATAAAAGATAATTAGAATTTCAGGGCAAATTGAATAAAAATACAAAATAGGGAAATTTTCATTTAAAAAAGTTGACCATATCATAATTTTTTTTGCTTCGCCCTGTATACATGAAAACTGGTTTAAAAAATGAAGAACTGTTTTCTAAAAAACAAATACTTGACTTTTAAATCCAAACTTTTGCCGCTCGCTATACATGGTGTTTCAGGTATTGCTGTCATCGATGGAACGGGTGATTGTACAAACAAAATAAATGAGATTTACTTAAATATACCTATATTTAAAAGTTCACCGTTTTTGAGATACAATATGTCAAAAATTTTGATATTTTTATTATACTTTTTATTTACTTGAAAACTCTTTGTGATAAAACAACAATTATTCTAGGTTGTAATAACCTTAGATCTAATTATTCAATATGTTTAAATATTCCCAATGTCACCAGTGGCGTAGATACTCTGCGCCAATCTTATTTTATTTACAATGAAAATGGTACGCCACTGTCTTAATTATAAAAAAAAACGTAGGATGCTGTAAGTTTTGATTATTTTGACAAATAATTATTTTTTGCAATTTTCTTTAAAATATATCGTATTCAAGTAATTGTTCATTTAAAATATCTTGGCATTTCGTAGTTTGTGCATATTTGTATCGAAAGCTGAAGGAGACTTGCCCGCTCTTAAAATTTTGCAAATGACCATAATTTATCATTTTGAGTATTTTTTTTAAGTATCACTTTACTATATTATCAGCGGAAAAGGCGCATTACCTGAAACCAGAACAATTTTTCCTCGGTGCATTGAATGAAATAAGATTATTTCGAAAACGGTTGCTGCTAACGACTTTAACCAGGTATACCTTATTCACATAAAGAAGGCAAAATAATCGATTGTTTTAATAATCAAATCAGTATACACTAACCGAAAAAAAGTTATGCCATTTCAAAGAAGCATGAAACATATAGCAGATATGTAGCGCCCTCTACTAGTAGCGTCAACATTAGAAACAAATGTGAATTTCTTGCACTCAAAAACCTCAGATCTGCAAAATGTATCCAAATATTTGGATTTTTTAAATTTTGATTTTTTTTATTTTCACAGTATATCTTTTTAATCATCAACTTTTGACTAAAGTAAGTTTAGCTATATTGCATTATTTTATCGTTAGATATCTACTCTTGTTCTATGGTACATTAATTTTGGGACACCCTCTATTACTAACGCATAATAGGTGTCACCACGAACAAACTACGAAATGCAGAAATATTTTTAAAGAATAATTATTTGTTCAGGCTAATCAAAATTTAAAGTATCTTACGTTTTTTTATAATTAAGACAGCGGCGTACCATTTTATTTTAAATACATATTTAACCACACTGAATAATTAAACTAAAGATATCTCACTACAACCTAAAACTATTCCAAGTAAATAAAAAATATAATAAAAAAATTCGAAATCTTTAACAGCGTGCATCTCAGAAACGGTGAATTTTGATATATAGGTACATCTAAGTAAATCTCATTTATGTTGACTGTAGAATTGCCCCTTCCAAGAATGCCAGTAATATATGAGACACCCTGTATAACACAAATATGTGTAGGAATGTCACATATGTCCTATTTTATTGTTATCCACCGTCATCCTATCTAGTGTTAAAAACACGCCTTCCTGTATTTCTAAATGCATATTCCAAGTGAGTCAGAGCATGTAAAAAGTAAAATTTACAATCGGTCTCTGGGGAGACGCCCAAACCTTGATGCCTTCCTGGTTTGCAACGCCTGAGTAACGATTACTTTTACCTATCACGTACATTTCAGCGCTATTACGGGAAATTAAAAAAGTTGGTAATTCGTTTTTATAACATATCGAATAGGTATTTCACGCTTAGAAGCGTCAAGCTATCCAAAAAGAACGAAACCAAGTTAATCGCTGTTTATTTCAGAGCACGCTGAACTATATGTGTGCTTACACTTTTTTCTGATGAAAGTACAGTATTGTGTACAAACTTTTTAATTAAACTTGTTAACAATTCGCTTATTTCCATGTTAGTGGGAAAACGCTAGTTTAATTAAAAACCTGAGTAAATATTCAATATACCATGGGACCATATTTACATTTTATACAAAAAATATCCAGTGATTTTGATTTCGCACAATTCCGAATTGTCATAAAAAAATAATTATATGGAGTGTTCCAGGGCCGATGGCAAGATATGACGTTTTATATTTTACGAGTTAAGTATGTGACTATTTTCATCTATATTGTCTGAAGCTATTTATTTGTGGCATAATTTTAGTTTTTCTAAAACGCCAGCAACTATTTACAATTTTTTATAGGGGGGCACCATCACTGTCACCAGTTGCTCATAAAAAAATTAAGAATAAACAAAAATTACATAAATAATGACATTTCAGTGACAATTTTGTAAATAATTAAAGTGAATTCAATCCATATTTTATTAAAAACGGTACCTGTAATAGTTATAACTAGTAGCTTGTAGTTTCACTTTTGTTATTTGTTTTATTTTTCTTATCAAATTAAATTAATTAGTTAACAAGTAGCATCTGTAAAATTACATTCTGGTTCACAATTAAGTAAAGTATACTCAAAAACATGAAGGAAATTCCTTTTTTTAACTGTAAAGGGCTGTAGCTTGAAAAGGGTGTTATTTAGAATATACAGGGTGTCTCAAAATAAATACAACACAGAGCAAAATTAGATCCCTGATGACAAAACAATGTTGCCAAACTTACCAAATATTTGCATGTATTTTGGATATCGAAGTTTTTTGGGAATGAGATATTCAAATTTGTTTCTCATTTTGAAGCTACTTATGGCACATCATGCTATTTTAAATGACAGAACTTCTTTGCGGTTTAGTGTATCCATCTGACTATTGAAACAGTCGATTCTCCTAATTTTTTTATGTGTAAACGGTATGCCTTATTGAAGTTGTTAGGAATACCGTGTTTGAAATATAATGTAAATATAATATGAAATATTCTGTGAGTAAAAACTGTTTTGGTTTCAGGTAAAAGGCCTTTTCCGCTGAAAATACACTAAAATGTTATTCGAAAAAGTTATTCAGAATGGTAAATTATGACAATGAGCAAAATTACAATTTACATGTCACATTTTGTATATGGAAAAGTCCGATTTGTTGATTACTGTCTACTTTGAATAGTAATTTGGTTCCTTCTGAAAATATTGTTGTAAATTTAAGATTTTAGTCAAAAGTCAACATATCAACAAACGTACCTGTGTCAAATTTTAATCAAATCTATTTGTCATTAAACAAGCTACACCCAAAATTTTATTTTAAATTTTATTTTAATTAAAATTATGTTACATGCCCTATCTAGAATATGAGTGGCTCTAGAACATGCGTTAAGAAAATTATTATTTTTCAATATTCTCTCAGCCCTAGTAATTTCGAAACCCCCTGTATGTTTATAAAGAAAAAGATTCGCATTTTTACTTGCAGAATCTACCACTTTTTTCCGTCAGTCCTGAATACCATGTAGTTCTGCAATAATGGATAAAATAAAAATTATCTTTGAATATATCTCTTTAATGTTAGTGGAAACTTGGAATGTTGGATATATCTGAAGACAAATTTGAATTCAGAAAAATTTAAACCATACGAAAAATGTTCTAAAAATATAGGACTGTAGAAACAGATTTTCGCAAATTATTTTTTTAAAGCATCCGGTATCTGGTCCATATAGAAATCAAGTCATGTATCAATAATTTTAAAAAAATGAAACAGGTTTCTAAATTTAAAACTTGTACCGGAAATCACTTTTACTTTAGAAGATATGATACGCTGAACATAGATAGCCAAAGTTAATTTTTAGCACTTTATATGCCGATAATGAGCTCATTAGTGTAAATGATTTGTGTGCTGCTACTGTAGTTAATATAATTATGTCAAGTTTGCTTCGTAGTGTTTTAGAATTAGTATGTCAATCACGTATACATAAATTTTACATATTATTTCGGTCATAATAGGTCAATTCTCAGATATAAAAAGTCTAACGCTTTTATATACTTGATTAAATATTTTAATAATGAAGGTCAGAACTGTAAATTCCAGAAAAAAAAATAAAAATGATATCAACATGTTGTTTCGTGTACAAGGGAGGTATATAGACAATTTTAGAAAATGTATAGAAACTCGAGATGCCCATATTGAAAACGTTCCTTAATATTATTATTTACTTTTTTTGCCTGGAAATCCTAACTTTATTATTAATAAATTACTGTTACATTATATCATTAAAAATGCGCTTATCTCGAATAAAATAAGTAATATCTTTTTGCAGCAAATTGATATCGAAATTCAAAATGTTAACTTTTGCAACACCGTCAAAATTACATAAATCTAAAACCTAATTTTGACCGTAACTGTATAATGAATTATGTCTATTTCCAATTTGAAACTACCAAGGTTTAGAACTTATGACTGAAATTCAACATTTAACGTATTATCTGGAAGCCCTCTATATCGGTAAGACAGTCAGATAGGACAAAAATGTATATGAAGTGCTGATATTAGTTTGATTCCCCTGTATGCCCTATCATTTGACTATGAGTTTCTGGACACTCTGTATAATTCAGTTAAAAATTATTGTATATCTAATATCTATATTCACGTTTAAAATGTCGTAGAAGTACTTAGAATTAATGATCTCGATAACTTGTAAACAAAAGAGTAGCTAATGACTAAAATGCTTGAAAATTGCTTAATCTGAGCGTTGAAAAACTACAAACAGAAAAAAACAGGCGCTCTACTTCCTAAAAAGATAAAATTGTTTGGTTTGGCCGGGCGAACACAATAGAAGAAACATGAAACCGCTCATTCTGTGCGATTAGAAACCACAACAAAGAATGTATAATTTACAGGTCGCAGAGACTGGCTTCCATTTCAGTCAAATTTGGTTTTGTTTACCAAGCTGGGACTTTAACAGGGCCGGATCCACGATTTCCAGAAATGAGTTAGCGGCTTAACTTACTTATTTTGAAATGTAGATGTACGTACTAATTTACAAAAAATAACATCAGAATAATAATAATATCTCTACCTCTTATCCTAATAAAGAGGATTAGAAGTCGGAAGACTTGTGCAGGAGAGGAGGGGACGGCATATTATTATTAAGCAGCCCGCATTTACGTCCAGGAACGACTTACGTTGGTGGGCCCTCACCACCATTCAGTCCAGGAAAGAAGGAAACATTCGAACGCCAACCGGTATCAATCTCACACACTGACCCAAGCCAACGTTCATCCACCCTACCATCCCCACAAAGAGGGTGCCAATCCTATCCATAAATACAGCTGATTTACGGTCTACTGCCTTAAACTGCTCGATCACCAACCGAGTAATAATATATTTATTATAAGAGCGGTTTAGACAGCGTTTCATTCACGTAAAAATGTTTTATCCATAATCATCTTATAATCGGACTTTTATCCACACATATGAACCGACTAAAGTGATACTTTATTTCACTAATAAAATAATAAACATATAATAAATCAACTTTAATTTGTTTACTTATTCACGTTAATATTTACATTTCGCTTTTTGTTGCCATCACTTTCCAAACGCATAACTGCTAACGCATCTGCCTAAGTTTGTGAAGAATTTGTCAAGTTACAGATGTCTCTTCTTGTGAGGAACAGCTATATTTTTATTGGATTTTCCTTACAATATCAAGTTCGGTCCGAATATTGTTTTTATTATTAAATTCCAATAATTCTCCACTCCACAAATGTGATTGCGACGTGATTATGGATAAAATGTTGTACCTATTGCATTCCTGTTTTAATTACCTTTTATCCACTTAAGCATATTAAACGCTCGAACTACGTTCCTGTATTTAAACATTTTTGAGTGAATAAAATGCTGCTTAAAACACTTATAAAATAAATAACTATACACTGTAAAAAAAGTTTCTGTGTAAGCGAGATTTTTCAGTGTGTAATTTAGGATGTGTAAAAATTCCGTGTTAATAGTTTTACATGGCACACTATGGCTTTTTTGTACGTTTTACACAAAATGTGTTAAAATTATTAGTATTATAATAAAATATACTGAATTTGTGTAATATTTACCAGTTGTGTGTTAAAAGTATACGAAATTGTGTAAATTTAACACGCACACAACTTAATTGTGTTCTATATCCCTACTCCTGGAAATTATAAATTTAAAACATATATTCTATCGTTTAATAGATTCTAGGCTATATTCAATGCATTCTAGACGATAGGCAGAACCTCTAGAATATGTCAAAATAAAAGTATTTTAATGTGTAAACCTACACCTTCATTGATACAAATAACACAGAAATGTGTAAAAGTCACATATTACATTCGTTATATTAACACAGTGGATTGTGTTAAACCTTTATCACACTGCTATATACTGAGAAATGTGTAAAAATATACAGAATTCCGTATGGACCTCGATTAATACAGTATTGTGTTCTTTTGTGTTAAAATGTGTAATTATTTTTTTACAGTGTAAATGTCTTAAGTGCGACTAAACACAATAAAATACAACGCTTTAACCACAATCACAAACACAAGTTAGTCAAATTTAATTATTAAAGTTTAATTAAAAGAAAACCTTCAAATAAGACTTCTTTATATTTCACTAGTGAAATGAAGCTAATTTTAGTTCTCTAGTAAATAATGTGTAGGTTTTTACGGTTTTAAAGATGGAACAAAACGTCAATTATAAGGTGATTGTGGATAAAAACATTTCCATGGATAATATTCTCTTTCAAGGAAGATTCTCAAACCTCGACTACCTTTTCCTGAAAAGTTCATTTCACAGGCCTTAAAAAGTTACAAAAGTAAAGACTAAATTTTTTACCCACCCGTTACATTTTATCCACAAAAATGCCCTTGCAGGTTATTTATCGTTACTGGTTTGATTGTGCTAAAAAAAGCCGATAATATATTCCTCATTGTGTGCGAATTGCACGCGTAGGAACGAAAAGTAAGGGTGCGCTGGAGTGTGGGCTCCTTGTTGGAAGTAGAAAGGAAAAGTACTTGCGTTGGAATACATGAATATTTGATTTGACATCGAGTCAAATTTGAATGTATGCGAATAGAAATTCTGTCGCATCACAACTGCTAGAAGATGCACAATTTTTGTGTAGAGGAATTACTTTCAATAAAAATAAGTTCGGAATTTATGTACTTATGCATATGTACAGTGATTAAGAAATACTATGAATAATGGATACATAAAGTTATTTGACCACTTAGTAATTTTTTGTTTTTCGAATTTTAATATTTAGGGGCTCTAGGACCATTTGAAATAAGATCAATTTTTTTTTACATATGCCCTTAAAAGTTAGAATTTGTCAAAACAAAAAAAATACAGGTTAAATAAATTCTTAACTGATAATGTACCCAATTTTTTTCCTAATATTTTTAAATGTCCTGCATAGTGTTTAAAATAAAAATATTTATTCAGTAAAGTTTATTTTTAACGGTACTGAATAGAAACAATACTCAGTCTAGTGAAAAATCGAAAGAGTACTTTTCAGTTTGTTCTAGGTACTGTATATTTTTTTAGGCTTCAGCTATAAAAGTTGTAAAAATAAACAAAATGTATTTTTTACTGTATTAGAAAGATATTTTAAGCTAATATAAATCAAATCTCCTACAGTAAAAAATGTTACAAAAGCTAGTAATAAAGAATATATGGGTAGATACTGTGGGTGTAATTCAACGCTGATTGGGCTTTAGCCCACAGAGTAGTTAGTTTCACACAATATTATTAATACCTAAAAATATATATATAAAGAAAACAGAATGTAATTTTGCAAATATTTTGGCAATAATATTTTTACTACAGTTCGATAGTTGTTTATTTTTTCCACGCATGAAATATAAATGACAATACATTTTAGATCATCTTTTTCACTACTTCTAAGGAAAATTCACACATAAAACATCACGTTGCGAAAGTTCAGTACTAAAGTCATATATTTTTTTCTAATGACAAACTTCTAGTATGCAATCTAAAATGTTATTTTGTATAATTTTTGAGGTAGTTTTAAAAATTGTTGCATTTCTAAGGAATTCATTAAGCGTTTTGTCACGTTCTGATGTAAAATTCGCTAATCCAGGATTTTGAGTATTTTCGAATTTTGCACTTCAAAAACTCCGCAAAATTTTATATAGTAGGTAAATGGGTTTTAATCTACTCACCGGTTTTGCATTTATTATGGGAATAACTAATCTATTAAATAGATTAACACAGGTAAACATACCTACTACAGAATTTAGTTGCTAATTAAAATGTTTCTGTGGCACTGAGATTTTGAATAGAAATACATTATTTCCATTTCTGATACAATCCATTGTTTTCAAACTGAAATAGAATTTGTAATTTTATTATAAGTGCATTTTACTAAACATCTGCTAAATTGTTCATTGATTGGTCTCTAAAATTATTTATAGTCTGTTTGGAAATGAAAGAGAGTAATAAAACCTCGAGATAAGAACTGGCCATGGGCGTGGTAATATTTCGTTTCAGGTAGTTAGCGCTATTTTATTTTAAAAAAGAAATACTAACGCTAAACAAAATTTTAAGTGAACTTTCAGAGGACAACGATTTGCCAAAAATCAGTAGAAGCAAATTATGGGCCGTCTTAGGAGAGTTGAATTTTTGCTGGGAAAAGCAGAACAGGAAGTCAGTTCTTATCGATAAAGATGAAATTATTTGTTGGCGAAGATCCTACTTAAGATCAATTAGAAAATTCCATGACGAAGGGAGGAATATTTATTATCTAGACGAAACTTGGGTCAACGAGGGATATACTGTAACAAAAGTATGGCAAGATAAAAATGTAAAAAGTTTTCGACAAGAATTTTTGGATGGACTTTCAACAGGGTTCAAGGCACCTTCAGGTAAAGGGCGAAGATTAATAGTGACACATATAGGTAGTGTGAGTGGTTTTTAGATGGCGGTTTACTTTTATTTGAATCTAAAAATACAGGTGACTATCACGAAGACATGAATGCAGATGTTTTCGAAGAGTATTTTGCATAAATGTTAGATCTTATTCCTCCGGGGTCTGTAATTGTCATGGATAAGTCTACTACTGCTTGGAGGAAAGCCGATATAATTCAATGGTTATCCGGAAAAAACATTTCTTTTGAAACAAATATGGTGAACTTTTTACACTTGTCAATCTTAATAAAGATCAGAGAAAATATGTTATCGATGAAATGGCAACAAATCGCCAAATAACGGTACTACGGTTACCATCTTATCACTGTGAACTTAACCCAATCGATTTAGTCTGGGAGCAGGTAAAAGGAGATGTAGCGCGAAAAAATACGACGTTTAAATTAAGAGACGTGAAAATTTTGTTAAAAAATTCCTTGGAACGAGTAACTGCAGATAACTGGCAAAGATGTATACATCATGTACAAAAAGAAGAGGAGAAAATGTGGGAACTCGATAATTTAATTGACGTTACTGTGGAACCTATGGTTATCAATCTAGGAGACAAAGATAATTCATCAGAATATTCAGAGAATGAATTTTAATATACCTACTTTTTTATGTTCTTTATTGTACATTTATACAACACTACATTTACTCACCATAATTTGAATTTTCAAAATACATATATTTTTGTCTGGAATAAAAGCCTATTAATTAAATTTAAATAAATATTTTGATAATAATATTGAATAATTTTATTTGAATTACTAAAAATCCTCTTAACCCGGTTATGATGCTTAAAGTTGCTAAATACTCATGATTTCTTATTTATTACATCGGGTATTTCTATAAATGCGAATTTAGTTGTTTGTTTGTATTATTATTTGGAGGTTCTGCAGCGCTTGCCATTGAGTAGGCATTGAAAACAAGCTTATTGGCTTATATGGTGAGTCAAGATTCGGACTGCCGGATTGTTTATCACTGAATATGCCTCGGACTGTTTTTTGTTAACAGCACGAGTTTCTATTACTATCAGTATTTAAATACGAAAATTTTTTCTGCCTCCTTTAATAATTTACCTAGTAGGTATTGTTTTTTTGTCTCACTATTTATGTAATGAAATGTAAATGGTTTATTGTTTGATACGTTAGAGTTTTTTAACTTCAATATTAAATATTTTTTAAACTGAAAATTAATAGGTATGTAAATTACAGACAAAATAATTTGTAACATTTATTCCACATTGTAACATTATAATAAGTAGGTAGGTACTAGAAAAACAAAACAAAAGTTGGTAACGTCGCATCAAGCCGACATCGAGTTGAACTACAAGCCTCGAATCTGTGACAATCTGAAACGAGGGTTTAAAAAATATTGTTTTCGATACAAATATGCATTTAAAAATTGTTTTAATCGCGTATTTGTATTATATTAATTGTTTTCTATCTTATGACAATTAATGACATTATGACTGAATCACACTGCATATCTGTAATACATTATCTGCAATAATTACCTCAGTTAAGGTAAATGGTCCCACACAGTACGAAAATAAGAAAAAAGTAAAAGCAATATCATAGAAAGCGACAAATGAAATTTAACTCATCTAATATTCTCATCACGTACAGAGATAGACATTTCGTATGAAAGTAGTAAAGTGTAAATAAAATACCTTCATTGGATGTAAATTATTTCGTCTGGCTGTTAAGCTAAGTTAATGCTACGCGAAAAATGTTTTTTTTTGTCACAGGTGTCGTAGTCGTTGTTGGTGTATTTTAAACTATTTTTAATACGTTTCTCAGTTATACAAGCAGTGTTAAGGTGACGGTCCATTAGAATGTTTCAGAGACTTCTTCCATTTCAATTTTGAAAATTTAGACTGTGGTTTCCGCAACACCCTGAATATTTTTGCACATTTGGATTCTGCCTGTAATTTTAGGGGGACTTTTATCAAGTTTTCTTACAGGGTTTTTTTTTAAATAAAGTAGCAAAAATGAGACCACAGGTGAAAGTAAATCGATTTAACCTAACATACCTTTATCCCAAGTCGCATAATAAAAAAGATCCAGGGTGTCAAATTTAAAATTTTATTTTCGATATTTATAGATAAATTCTTAAAAAACCCAAGTATTTAAAAAAAATTGTAAAACAAGGGTTTTTGCTGGCGAGAAATACAAATTTGTGTGTCAGCACATCATGTTTCTTTTAAATGGCAGAACTTTTTTGCTGCTGAGTGTATCCATCTGACTATTGAAATACTCGATCTCTTACCTGTTATATGAAAAACGTATACCTTGATGAAGTCGTTAGGCCCGCTACAGACTATGCGTGAATTCGCGATTCGTTATGCGCTATGCGTGATATGCGAGTAATTCGCGAATAGTGTGTAGGGTCTTGTTCGTTAAAAATCTATTCATAAAAACCCCACACGCGATGCACGAACTCCTTACAAACCACGCATCGCACATAGCGAATCGCGAATTCACGCATAGTCTGTGGCGGGTCTTAGGAGTAACAGTTTTTGAAATAATCCTATTTGAAATATTCAGTGCACCGATTGAAAACTGTTATAGTTTCTATCTATTCTATGTATATAATCTATCTATTCAATTTCTTGCAAAGATGGCTGTGAAATTGTTAACAAACATAAAAACAAAACAACCAATATGTCATAAAGTCATCATTTGTCTAGATGTTACGTCATTTTTGCTTTTTATACGTTTTTATTTATTCAGAATAGTAAAACCTCGACTTTATCCAGCCAGGTTTGAAATTTGTAGTGAAACAACAACTTCAACACAGTTTAAAATGCACACTTACCGTACCCAAATTACAAATACAAAAGGAGAAATGCGTTTGTGCAATATCATACACGAGTAAGTACGTGATATTGGAATATCGTCGCGTTTAACTTTTAATTTATTCCACAGAATTTCGAATTTCCGGGATATTAACATTTTACGAAGGCAGTTAAATGTTATACAAAGTATTATCAAACTTTCCACTATAATTTAAAACAAGGTTTGACAATACGACTGCTTGTTAAATATAAATTGTGCTTGTATCATTTCAAACTTTAAATAGGTTAATTTGGTTTCAAAATGTTTTATCTAGTTTCTGGTATCGTTAGGTAAGTACTAAAATCTCGAAAAATAAAACATGTAGAACTGGAATATAATTTTTGATATTCGATTTATTCATTGCTCAATTGAAATAGTAATTTTTTAAATATTTTTGAAAACACGTCTTTGCTGTTTGCTGACGCTACATTTTAACAATAATTTTAAAATAACTATAAATACAGGGTGCTGCAAATAGTAGGTAAAACCGTTAACCACATATTCTTTTTATATATTTTTAGGTATTAATAATATTGTGTGAAACCCTTGTGAAACTAACTACTCAGTGGACAAAAGCCCCAACCTGCGTTGAATTACACCCACAATATCTACCCATATATTCCTTATTATTAGCTTTTGTAACATTTTTTTACGGTTTTAGAAAGGTATTTTAAGCTAATATTGTAGGAGATTTGATTTATATTAGCTTAAAATACCTAAAACCGTAAAAAAATGTTACAAAAGCTATTAATAAGGAATATATGGGTAGATATTGTGGGTGTAATTCAACGCAGGTTGGGGCTTTTGTCCACTGAGTAGTTAGTTTCACACAATATTATTAATACCTAAAAATATATAAAAACTTTTACATAAAAGGTGAACATTTTTCAAGTAGGTATTGTCATATTTAATTTATTGTCATTGTCGATATTTAACTTCAAATAATTTTAATTTTTATAATAATTTTTATAGTTAGATATTTTATTCAACTTAAAGGAGACCACCTGAAGAAGCAATCCTAAAAATGTAGAAATAGGTCAGATCTCATCTATTGTGGTTGAATTTGTCGTGTTCCCACTGCCAAAATGTGAAGTTAGATATTTATAGAGTGTTTCATTACCAGGTTAGTAAATTAGATTCTCTTTAGATAATTATTGAATAGAGCTTTGTCTGTGGAATTGTTCATTAGCATACCTAGATGTTTGGTATCAGAGAACATATATATGACTTCATTGATAGGAATTGTAGGAGACTTGATTTATATTAGCTTAAAATACCTTTCTAAAACCGTAAAAAAACACATATTCTTTGTACCAAAATAATGGGAATTTTCTTATGCTACTTTTCCTTTTGTAGCTCCATTTTCGAAAGAAAAAATTTAAAAAATGACGCTCTATCTAAAAAAATGTATTCTGGTCCAAAGAATGCGTGGTCAACGATTTGACCTACTAATTTGATAATACCCTGTATAAGTAAACAATTTTTTAGCAAGTAGTAAGTTAATATGATGAAAAATCTACATAATCGGTCTTAGATAATTCAGTTATTAAATATGTAACCCTTAAATTTATGTTCTGAAAATTGTAAAATAAAAATCTTATATTTGTTATTCTGAGCAGCTACTGTCTTGGCCCAAGTCAGCTCGCGTATTTATCTATAGGGCTTCATCCTATTAATACAATTAAATATATCATCGACCACTTGATCCGTTTAGAATGAAATGGGTACGAGGTAAATGTACTGCATTGAGTGCATTGAAGGTTTCTATGAAATAAAGAATATATACACAGGGTGTCCGGAATATGAGTGTCTTTATTTTGCTGGATGATAAATTGTACCAAACGAAACATATTTTAATGATTTTTTTTCCCTCACCAACGGTAACAGAATGATTACGGCAAACAGGCCAGTATTGTCAGGTATTTGTACATAATAATTATCAATACATCTGAACATATTTACCGTGATGATTTTTAGAGCTCTTTGCACAACATAAAATAAAATGTGAAATAGTTACAAGTATTTAAAGTGATTTAAGTTGCTTGCGAAAAGCGTTTACCGTACAAACGTCTCGCAGCCAGAAAGCTTTGCCTAGATTCACCATAAGTTAACATGTCATTCAAATGGTGATGGATACTGTAAATTGTGGCATTTTTATTATGTACACTCACAAACATCAAGCAAGCACAGAACAACGAAACGCACTAGCCACAATACTACTACTATGACTAGTAATACTTTTAGGTTAACAGAAGCAGCTGATAGATTACAATGTTATCCTACGTTACACCTTTAAGCATTTTCTGGGAAATTTCAATTGTTTACTTACTTCATTAATACTCTTATAAAAAACAAATTTATTTATTTATTTATTTACTCTTAAAATATCCAACGGGTATAACCCACTTAAAGGATAAGTAGTTAAACTAGAAAAATTGCAGTAAGAGAAAAAAAACTTAATAACATACCTACATATTAAAAATCGATTGTATAAAATATAAGTAGTATAAAAGTCTAAACATATAAAAACAGTTTTAAATCTAGTAAAAATAAAAAGTAGGAATAAACCTGAAAGTTAAATTGTCAGATAATATAAAAATAACATAAGAATTAACATAAGATAAATTACGTTACAGAGGTTTTTACTTAGATGTAACTTAGCTTGTAATTTTGTAACACAGTTTTGCATTGTATTGCATTTGTGTTTTTAATTTTGAAATGCACTTGAACTATTCGTTTGAAATATTTTTTACGCACGAGTTTTTTGTTGGTATTGGTCAGATATACAAGCTCCTTTACCCTATATACTGCATCATTAATGTTTCCAAAAGAAATTTGAATATATCTGAGTACTGAATATTAGCAATACAAAGGTATTCGATGCTGAATATTTGTTAAAAGTATAACTCTAGAACATTATACAAAAGGCAGTACATCGCAAAAGGTTTTTTTCCAAACCCCCTTAATGAACATTATCGCCGTTACACCCAGCCATCTTAAAACGAGGGTGAGGTTGAAATACACACAACATCTGAATGAGAAATTAATGACGCATCTGCTCATTACAGTTATCTTCAAAGTCGAGCACTGACATTAATGCCAACAAAGTAAATGGGTACACAGTCAGTTGATAATGATAACAGCCGATAGGTAACGATGGAAGAAAATTGGACTTTAAAGCCACGTACACACTTGTGATATAACCTCGATGCAAAACTCGTCGCGTCACTTCAACATGACCGTGTGGACCCAAGTAGCATTATAGTAAGGAAATCTACTACCATATAGCAAAAAAAATCCAATTTATATTAGCATAGTTGTAAGTACGTAAACCTCATTATTCATGGGTTTGTAGTTTTTGGTGTGGCAGTTTGGTGTCTGGAACGTTATGGAAACTAAGCAGAAGAACCTTAAAGTTGCCCAAAATTTAAAATGGATATTAAGGGTGACGGCAACCATGCTATATCACTTACATATTACTTCGAAGTGACGGTTGCTTTAAAGTTCTTGTAATAGTTTTCGCGACGTATTGGAATCCTTCAACAAACCTTTAATGTGGCTGCACTTCTTTATACAATTATGACAGTTGTCGCCACGTTATTGTTTCATCCATAAGTGTGATTTCCACATTTTACGTGAGATCAAAATTATTAAACGTTGCTGCCACCTTCAAAATCTACTATGGAGTAACCTTTACCTAATAGTTACCTGCTTCCTACATGACATTCTAACACTGGAGAAAATACATTAGTTTATTACTAGCTTTATCCTGTGTCTGTGTATAATATGGTAGCAACAAAAAACCTCGCAGAAAGAAGACTTTTCGGCACCTAAACGAAAACTAAGAGCCTTCGGGAGCACTTGTTGGATTGTATGTTAGATTTTCTCTTTGAGAATAGTTTAAATGTCCTGGCAAAAATAATATTCCGTTATTTTACCACTGGTATGGAACGACACAGAAACAAATACCTTTTTTCTCTTTTGTAGACACTATTTTATAACTCATTGTACATATACACTAGATATAAAAATGAGCGAGATGTGAGATGTTGACATATATAAATATATTGGAATTTTGAGGTTATGGTGAACTAAAGCAAATTTACGAAATAACGTTATTGTAGCGTTGCTAGTACATTTAGGTGGCTGGAAAGTTGATGGACTAATTCCATTGGCCACTTGTTTGATGATTCTATTTTCTGTAAACATATTACGCGTAACACGATCTTACAACAAGTGTGTACGCGGCTTAATATGAATATTGTATATGAAGAAAGAAATAATTAAATTATTTATTTGTTTATGTATGTGCCATATCAAACCTGATAGCATCATCTTATTTAGTTTGTTATTTTGAACTTGATATAAAATCAAGCGAATGCTGGGCTGCGAGTTCAGTTTTTTTTTTCTTATTTAACGCTCTAGAGAATCAAATTAAAAGTAACCGTTCACGGTCCGTCAACTTCATTAAAAATATAAACAATTTAATATGCTAATGTCTGAATTTACATGAAAAATTAAGTTCCAGAGACTTGTTCTGTTAGTGGAGAAGGGTCTATTTATAGAAATAAATGCTAATAATCACACCTCTTTCTCAAAGAAATAATGGAATAGAATTGTTCGGTTCCACGTCGTTTAACATTAATCACAGACATAACTGATATGATATCCAAGAAATATTATGAATTTGTATTAAACATGGCTCTTAGTTTACTGTATTATAAAGATATTTTAAGCTAATAAAAATCAATTCTCCTACAATTCCTATCAATGAAGTTATATGTAGACTCTCTGTATTGCAGAAAAATTTCGTAAATTTTATTTCACTTGTCAATCAGAAGAGGACGGCCATGTCGCCATAATTTACGTCAGAGAATTAAAATTATACGATATAATTTCCAAATATACAGGGTGTAACGAAAAAGTGGGTTATCTCGTTAACCGCGTATTTTTGGCGATTCAACCCTACCTGTCTATATACAAAAAATGCTCGTCGGTTGCTTTTTTGCTATAATTTCTCCAGTTTTTCATGTAGATACAATTTTGAAATTTTGTAGATATACCTTTTGCAATTAATCAAGTCCTCAAAGGTATTATTGTAAACTATTCCTGAAAAACAAGCGTAGAAGCTATCGGTAGCGGATATTTTATTTCTGTATTTTTTTGTGGCATACGCCTATGTACAATTTTTTACAATGTACAATGTAATAATTTGTTTAGAATATTTTATTACTCTTGATATTTTTTTGCCAAATTTTTCATTTTTAAGATAAATATTATGTATATGTATATTCGCAGGAAAATAAGCTGCACTTACTAACATTTCTAAATTATACTAATATAAAATCCTTATCACAGTTTTCGGGTTGAAAATGTTGAAATGTTTGTGCGTACTAAAAACTGATGCCGAGTGGAAGAAATAATAGTAATAGTGGAGGAAATAATGAGAGAAATATGGGCACATATCTTTAGTTTAGAAACATCGGTAAAATGTTTGTATATGTTTTATTGTTCCATAAACAAGGTCTTTGTTTATATTATATATATTATATCAGATACTTCTTTTGTCCACGCCGTTTTCAAAACCCACCGTAAAAATCTATCTATGCCGATTGACCTATAAAAGGAAGCAGAAGGGTATTGCCGAAGACCTGATCTTTCCACTGACTTTAACCATCTAATAACAATTGATCTGCACTAGATCAAGTCTTTAAAAAATTCCTCGTTTGTCCAGCTATTAGATAATTGCGTTAGCGGTGACTGAACGATCTGTCTCCTCACAGACCAAGGGGACAAATCGGTTGAAAGTCCCTCTCGTGTATGGCCAGCTAATAACTCTATAGCCTTGAGTTTGCCGTTCAAGAAAAAATGATAAGGGATGCTTCATCGAATGATTCATACTGCTAACATCACAGAAGCAGCTACTCAGGATCTGGGTGTGAATGTACTACACATTTCCATCGCTTCCATTCCCTAATACTTTTTAGTGATGATGTCATGGTTCAAAATTGTCTATAAATTAAAAAAAAAGATCTCCACACAATGATAAATCCAGTGATTGGATTGAGGTTATATTGATACTAAAATACATCTGAATATCTGTTTGAAGAAGATCTAAGTGTTCGGAAATTCCAAGCCTTGTTATCTCTGAATCACAGAAGGCGAAAGAGGCGTATCACAGCTGCTTCCAATAACTACGAGTTCAAAACGGTGTTAGTTTGTAAGAACTGGGTAAGATGGGCCCAAAATTTTGTTGTTATAGCACCAGATATGCCAATCTATTTTATTGATTAAAACCGTAAATTAATTATATTAATAATTAATAGCAATAGCGGCAAAATCAGTTGAATTTGCTGTATAAAATTTATTTCTTCCTTGGGAATTTCTTTCAATTTTTTCACCGGTTGTCGATTTCCAAGTTTTATAGTTGACCAGTTTCCAGTGCAGTGCAGAAGTGTAATTTTAAATAATTTTCGAACTGCCCTTTTAGATTTCTTTTTACAAAATTGTATTTGTAAGCGTTCATTGTATATTAAAAAAAATTTTTTAGTTTTTAATATATTTCTTTCCGAGCAGATATTCCAAGAGTTTAATTTTAATATGAAGATCGTGCCCACACTATAATTAAATTATGCATGATTCCGCGGCATGTAAATAACATGTACAAAATCGCGAGGCACTTATAAATGCCTCATTAGAATGCGCCGGCCTTGGAGATAGTTGGACTCATCACCATTACCATCATCTTCGTAGTCGTACTCCCATAATCAGCCGGATCACAGCTGGCCATGGACGACACCGCGGCCGACTGGATGTTTTCCAGTTCGTCCGGTGGAAATCAAGGCTGGCCGAGTTTTTATGGGAAAAAATCCGCGATGCGAGTATGCGACTCGCAGATAAACCGGGAGGATGGATGTTGCGAGCGATACCAGGGCAATAAATAATGGGCAACGTGCCGTCTCAAGGATTTTAAACGGGGATGGGATATTACCGGAAAGGATAATTATTGGTTCTTTTTATCTTCGCGCGTTTATTGCAAGGGTGATGGTTAATTTATAGGCTGTGGGTGGTAACGAAGATACGGACGTTGCTTGGTGGAAAATGGTTAATAATCTTATAATGAATTATTTAGTATGTAATATTTAGTCGTTTTTACCCCCATAATTTGATATAAAAAAGGGGTAGCAATAGTTATTTATCATACAAGGAAAAATAGTATTAGATTTTAGCTCTACGTTAAAACCTAATACACTCAGTTCCAAAAAAAGTGACGCACTTGATTTTTGACCTAATTTTGTTTTCTTTTTACTTCTAAACCAGTCGGCCAATTTTTATTTTTTTTTTATTTGTTGGTAGGTAATTCCTTTGCCTTTCCAAAAAAATTAAAGACGCCGACATTTTTTCAAAGCCTCCTGGATGGTAGTGGAAAAACTCGAGTCATGTTTTTTTACTAATTTTTGACTCACCCTGTGTGTTAATCAAGTAATGGTATAGTAGGTGCTTACACTCTATATGAAAGATGCCTCTTTTGTGAGCATTTTGTTTTTTTATTCATTGATTTATCTCTAAAATTGTCCAAATTACAGCTTTTTTGCTCAAGTTTCTTAATTTATCGAGAAAATTTTCTAGTGAAATAAACATACGATTTTCACGAAACACTTTTATTAAACGCAATATTATAACCTGGGGTAACTGATTAATATCGTGTATTGCCTCCCCTAGCAACTCTAAGGGTTTCTAATCTACGCGGCATACTGGAAATTAGGTTTCTTATCTTGTCCATTATTTGAGGCATTTTAGATAATTTTTGTCACTAAAACTTGTTTAATGCTACTTAATTAATGACAAAACGTCAAATGCGTTAAATGACACAACGTCAAATTGTAAGTGGCAGTTGTTTTTCAAAGGCAATTTGATCCTACAAATGATAACTTAAGAAAGTTGGTATATACAAAACTTAAGCTGTAATTTGGACAATTTTAGAGATAAATCAATGAATAAAAAAACAATATGCTCGCAAGAGAATCATCTTTCATATAAAGTGTAATCATCTACTATAACATTACTTGATTAACACACAGGATGAGTCAAAAATGAGTAAAACAACATGACTCGAGTTTTTCCACTACCATCCAGGAGGCTTTGAAAAAAATTCGACGTCTTTAATTTTCTTTGAAAGGCAAAGGAATTACCTACCAACACCGTTAGTTTAGGTCAATGTGAGAGATTGATACCTAAATGGTGGTTACGATCTAGAGTCGTTTCTGGGAGCAAATGCGATTTATTTAATAATAATATGCCTCTCGCCACAAGTAAGATATATATAATACATTACTATATATATAATATATTACTTTCTTCTTACTTTTCTTCTAAAAATATGAATGTTACAGAAAATCATTAATTTAAAAAATATTGTTTTAATTTGCCTAATATTTTCATCATTTGCTTAGATTTATAAAATAGTTAAAATTTATTATAAAAAAAAAATAAATTTGAAATAATTTAGTTGAAATAGCACTTTTATATAATCAAATGTTATGAGTTTTAAATATTTTTTTTATGAAAATTAATTACTGTTTATCTTATCTTGCAACATCATAGGAAATATAATCCTATAGTTAAGAAAGTAATCCTCTTAGCAATGTATAATTTCAGAATATATCTCATTATTACACCTATTTATGGTTCCACGTATTAACATTATTAACAAAATTAGCATACTACTACTAGCTTTCTTCGAGCGGTTTACACTTTTCTGGGGTCATTTTCGTAACCTTCCTGGAATAGTGAAAGTTACTGTACTCGTTATGTAACATCTTACGCGTTCCAAGAAACAGAAGCGCTTTTTCTACAAATACAAATAATTTTAAACCTTTAAGAACTGAATAATATAGAGCTTAGCAAATAACAAAAATGTTATCTCATGCGACCTGCGAATATTTAAAGATACCGAAGTAAAACGAATATACAGCGCGTCTCAGGTGTTACTGGCATCCTTGGAAATGAGTTTTACTCAAATATGCCTGTATCTAAAAGTTCATCGTCTCCGAGATAACTACAGGGTGTCAAAGATTTTGAAATTTTTATTATACAGGGTACTATGGCTAAGTACAAAAATTTTAACCACGTGCTCAGGGAGGTCGAAAAGACAATAAAACATTTATTTCGGAATTCTATCTCAATGTTTAAAAAATGGAGCAAAGCCCTATTTTCCTGCGGAAAGTCGGCGCCTATGACAATGAATCATCGTCCGAGAAGGCTAGATATGTCAACTACCATACGGTCGTTTTCTGCAGTGTAGAAACGACGGAAATAAACATTTTTATTAATAATAATAATGCCTAAGTACCTGATAGATAACAGTTAATCCGGTTAGCTGCAGTATTTTGTATTCGTTCTTAGTTCTTTCGCTGCACACTGACAAAATTACACTTTCACTTCTTGCAGATTCGTCAATTATCCACTAACATATCCGACATAAAATGCTTTATTTAATTAATATAAAACGTTTAAAATTGGTCATTTAAGTGTTCAGAAATAACATAACCTAGAATACTGGATTGCTGGTTGCATATTCTCCAAACATCAAAGAACATGCGAAGTTAGTTATATTCTAATGGTCTAAGAAACATTTTTACAGAACACTGAAAAAAATCTTGGGATATTATAGTTTGCAAATTTAATTTTTCACGTATTTTTGTGTATTTACAAACATGTCGTATTCAAATGTCTAGATGACGGATAGGGTGCTGATTTATGGGAGTGTGACAAGCGCATATTATCGTGGCAGCGTAATACCAAAGACGTTTTCCGAGTACACAAAATATTATGCTGAATACTTTTTGAACCACATTGAACAACTTTTATAATGCCTTGGCGGTAAACGTGTGGCAGTGTTTTTTATGTATTAGTGTACATTTGTGTGTATTTTGTTGTTATCCTTTGTGTTTTTTCCCCGACGTAAGTAATCGACCTTGTCGTGACCGCCAAATCAAGTAGGTACCTCGCTTTAAACAAAAAAAAATTGTCGAAGGAAGGCGAGGTCCACAGCAAGTACAAAAATCTTTGCAGGTTTTAATTTAAACAAGTAAGGAAACAAAAAATGCTACAACATTCTTAAAATCTCTCCAAATATCAATCCTGGAAATAAATATTAGTACGGTAGGTGCTGCCTCCCTGTGCTACCATACCGCATTTCTCATTTTTACCTATCCCCTCTTATTCTCTTATATTAGTACTAAGTCATAATTAACCCTGTATTTTTTATTTACTTGCAAACCCTTCATGATGAAACAACAATAATTCTAGGTTGAAATAGGATACCTCAGGTCTAATTATTCAGTACGTTTAAATAGTCCCATTATCACCAGTGGTGTAAAAAAACCTGTGCCACTCTTCTTTTACTTATAATAAAAATAGTACGCCATTGTCTTAATTGTAAAAAAAACATAAGATACATCTACAAGTTTTGATTATTTTGGACAAATAATTATTCTTTGCAATTTTCTTTAAAATGAATTGTATTTAAGTAATTGTTCATTTAAAATATTTCTGCATTTCGTAGTTTGTGCATATTTGTATCAAAAACTGAAGAAAACTTGAAAATCCACTCTTAAAATTTTGCACGTCGGCAAAATTTACCATTTTGAGTAACTCGTTCAAGTAACATTTTGCAGTATTTTCAGCGGAAAAGAGGCGCTTTACCTGAAACCAAAACAATTTTTCCTCTGTACAATCGTTTGCAACAATAATGACACTCTCGTAAAACAGTTTTTAAACTTCTGGAAGTTCTGAGTAGAAATTTCATTAAATCTCTATCGGTGAATGAAACAACTAATAACTAATATTAAAAATGTGAAGTAGATTTTATTACAAATACATCAGAAGTTCTAAAGAAATCGCAAAATTCATTTTAATGAGTGTCATTATTATTGCAAACGATTGTATATTGAATATTTCAAATAGGATTAATTCGAAAACTAATAACGATTTCAAAAATGTATACCTTTTTACATAACGAAGGTGAACAATCGATTGTTTTAATAGTCAGATGTTTACACTAAGCAAAAAAAGTTAAAGAATAATTATTTATTCAAAATATTCAAAATTTAAAGTATCTTAAGTTTTTTATAATTAAGATCTATTTTTCGTACCCCTAAGTGACCACCCCAAACATTTTTTTTTATTTTTTGGACAAAATTTTTTATTTTTTTATGATGTCGCATTAAAAAATACATACAACCCTTAATTTTCACCTTTCTATCACAAACCCCTATTTTTTAATAGCCATTTTAATAATTTAATCATTTTTAACGCTGGTAGATAACTGATCGATTATCACTAGATCTGTTATCCCCACCAGGCGTCTACCGGTGTCACTTCTCACCACAAACCTAGAAAAAATATATATGGACAGCGTCGGTTCATGATATAGGTCACGTGACAGGTGCCGCGTTTTCTAGGGACCTAAGATCCAGAAAATTGATATTTTATTTGCTTTATGTTGGCGGTTGTGCAAATATGATGGCTACATTGCAATATGAAATTAACTAACTTGCTGTCATTTTAAATGTCATTAAAGAATGTGACATGAATGTAACCAATCACAGTAAACAAATGAGATTCACGCTACAATACAACCAACGTAAATTGGCATAAAAACTAAGTGTTAGTGATTCTGGACCTTTTAGGGCAGCCATGACTTAGCGGTCGCCGGCAATATGACACTGGCACAGTTTATATTTTTTCTAGGCTTGTGCTTCTCACCCAGTAAACAGCACGGAGTAGGGATGAGAACGAAGCCGACTACCAAAATATTTACTAGAAATAACTCATATGGAAAACAACGTTTGCCGGGTCACCTAGTTTTTTTATAAAATTATGTTTATTCTGAATAATGCAATAATGCACAGCTTCTATTATATTTCATTATTATCTCAGATATGTGATTATCAAGTGTAATAAAAAAATGGCAACAAAATAATTTGGATGTTTGTCTTTATTCTCGAAGTTGTACATTAAAAAACTTTAACCACGTTTTGCCGGAACTAAGCTGTTTTGACTTAGTGAGGTTGAGGAGAAGTTAAATAGTAAAAGTGGATAAACAAACCATCGAGAATTTTATTTTTGATATTACTTTTATTCTATGTGTATTATTTTTCGAGATTTCTGTATCTAAATATTTAATCATTTTACGGCGAGAAATACGGCGACCTTAAGTTATATCAACAAAATATTTTCCCAAGCCTAAAACCGTTCGAGACACCGGCGACGGCAGCCCCTTGAATGTCAATCGGTGGAGAGGTCAGGCCACTGCCTGACCTTCAATTAGGCCGCTTCAGTTTTACAGAAGAATTTAAACTGGCTTACGTGCGATACTTACTAAGCAACAATTTTCGTAGATAAACAAGGGTGAACGGTGCACTTTTTAAGCAAAAAAAATGTCTTCCACCTCGCTGCCCTGATCGCTATCGACCAATGTCGTCGTGTCATTACATGTCGAGAATACTGATGGCATCCGAATAATAACGTGATAAAGCGGGGGATGACTTCAACGGCGTCTTTCTTCAATTGTCTGACCTCAGCTCGTCGAGAACGAGCAGAATAAATCTCATACAAAGATATTTTTACATGCAAATGTTATTTATGTCCCCAATTATCGACTGCGTCGCGAAATTTTGCATTTAAAGTAGCAAGTGGCATTAAACTCAAAATTGCTCTGGTGAAGGTCATCTAACATGATTTCAACAATGCGTAATATACATATAAAGAGTTGAAATTAATTTAACAAAGTACATAGTAGTTTTCGAAAGGAACACAATATCAATTTGAATTGGTTTATTTGAACTAAACATTCTTTCAATTTTGTAGATCGTTGCCCTGTATGATTCAGTTGTCAAATTTAAATAGAAATGTTGATAGTTCACAGCCTTTATATGTCTAATCAGTTTTCTTTGAAACAATTGTATTTGATAAACTAATTTCTAGTCTAATATATGACATAATAGGTTAGCAAATTCTCCGATGAGTGCAAAAAATATAGGGCATCATCTTGTTCATAAAAATAAAAAACATAAATTAGTACTGAAAATGAAAATAATATTTTGTAAAAGACCAGTGGGCATGGTATTAGAGTGGTAAGGTAAAATTTGTAGCGTCAGCAACAAATAATTGAAAACCACTGATCTGGTTTGAATTTTGAAAAGGAAATGTTAGAAAAAAGATAATATTAATTTAAAGTAACTATCTTTTAACTTAGTTTATTCTCAATCTAGGGAAAACGATTCAAAATGTCAGAGGAGCACATTGATAAATTATCAAATTCAGATTATTTTCTAAAAGCTTTGTAGGCAGATGACAAATTTGACGCGACATAAAAAAAAGTTTGGAAACAACTGATTCATTTTGAGAAAATAAGTGCTAGAAAGATATAATTTAGATCTTTTGCGACTAATTTCATAATTTGTAATCTAAGGGCGCAACCGAAAATGTAGCCGCAAAATATTCATAAGAGAGGCGTACGAATAAAATATCAAATTCCGGTAATTTTATAAAATCTGTAGACATTAGAGGACTAATAAAGTTAATAAAAAAATCTAAGGGCGCAACCGAAAATGTAGGCACAACATATCCACAAGGGAGGCACACTAATAAAATATCAGACTCCGGTCATTTTATAAAATGTCTATAGACATTTTAATTTAGTAATTGCGAATCTGGTGGGCGCATCGCAAAATATGAGAGTAAAGTAGTCAGAGACAAAACGCACCTATAAAACATTCAAATCAGAGTAGAATAAGGAAAATTGATAAAAAAATAGGGCGAAAATCATAAAGTTTGTAAACAGCTGTTTTTATTACATTTTAAAAAAGATTTACAAAATGCAATTTTAATTTAAAATATTAATATTTTGTAGTTTAGATTTTTGATATTTCTCAAAATAGTAGACGTAACCCAAAATCTAGGCGCAAAATATACACAAGGGAGGCGCACTAATAAAATATGAGATTCAGGCCATTTTGTATTTTGTAAAATACCGGTAGACATTAGAAGACTTATAAAGTTAATAAAAGGATTATGTCTCAACTAAAATCATTTGGGAATCTAGTTCGATTTTGAGCAGTTTTCGAAAAATAAGTATTAGAATAAAGATAAGTAATATTAATAAAAAATAATGTTATATGTTAGTTTAAAAATTGTGAATCTGGAGGGCGCATCCCAAAATATGAAATCAAAGTATTTACATTTTATAATTTAGTTTTTTGATATTTCTCAAAATAGTAAGCGTAACCCAAAATCTAGGTGCAAAGTATCCACAAGGGAGGCGCACTAACAAAATATGAGGTCATTTTGT
Organism: Monochamus alternatus; assembly: GCA_037114965.1. NCBI lineage: Eukaryota > Metazoa > Arthropoda > Insecta > Coleoptera > Cerambycidae > Monochamus > Monochamus alternatus. Next base: position 117,029,751 of record CM073426.1, read on the forward strand.
ATTTTGTAAAATATCTGTAGATATTAGAAGACTAAAAAAGTTAATAAAATAATTGAGTCCCAACTAAAATGATTTGGGAATCTTGTTATATTTTGAACAGTGTTCGAAAGATAAGTACTAGAATAAAGTTAAGTAAATTAATAAAAAATAATGTTATATGTTAGTTTAAAAATTGTGAATCTGGGAGGCGCATCCCAAAATATGAGAGCAAAATATTTACATTTTATAATTTAGTTTTTTGATATTTCTCAAAATAGTAAGCGTAACCCAAAATCTAAGCGCAAAATATCCACAAGGGAGGCGCACTAACAAAATATGAGGTCATTTTGTATTTTGTAAAATATCTGTAGATATTAGAAGAGAGTTAATAAAATAATTGAGTCCCAACTAAAATGATTTGGGAATCTTGTTATATTTTGAGCAGTTTTCGAAAAATAAGTACATACTAGAATAGAGATAAGTAATATTAATAAAATAATATAATGTTATATGTTAGTTTCTGAGGAGCGCATCCCAGAATTTGACAGCAAAGTATTCAGAGAGGAAACGCATTTATAAAATATTAAATCCCGGGTAGAATAATGAAAATTAATATGAAAAATTAGGCAAAAATCAAAAAAGTTTGTGAACAGCCGTTTTGATTAAATTTTGATATATTTACTAGAACAAATGCAATTTTAATTTAAAATATTTTTATTTTGTAGTTTTGTTTTTTAATATTTCTCAAAATGGTAGCCGCGATACAATATTAGGGCGCAAAACATCCAGGAGATTCATAGTAATAAACATAAAAATACTTATATTTTGTAAAAATAAAAAACTTTCAGTATGCGAGTACTCTAGAAAACTAATGATGAAAAGGGGTGCCAATAAAAAGAACAACCGATGTAGCTTTAAAGATTATGAAAATTCTGTCGACATAAAATTGAGTATACTTAAAATGTAGTCTATTTGCTTACCTTGTAGATCCCATCTACCAGCTTGATTAACTCCTCGGTCTCCATGTCTTCGGCTGATGGGTCGTAGATTCAAGAAAAGAAAAACTTAGTCACTCGAAAGACTCATAACAGTTCAGATTGCGAACGCGGCCAACTGGCATTAGACACATCAACCAAAACACCCCGGAATCGTTCTTCGGACGCACTAATTCAATTTGGACGATTCGAACACGGTGGGCAAAGTACCAGCGACCTTGTTTGCGTTATATCGAAGGCGGCCTCGCTGTTTGCACTGGGTGTTTAATTAAGCGGGCCCTGGACCGCTGCGGCTTAACTTTGTCGGACTTGATCTGTAACAGAAAGGGGATCAGTGAGGAGGGCTGACAAACACATTACCTAATTGGCATCGCCAGAGTAAATAAATAATTACCAAATTGAGATTTGAGGACGTTTATGTACAAGCGCGTCAGATGCTCGAAAAGCTTCTACAACCCGCACGTGTACGTAAAATAAACACAAACAGACCTTTTTTGCTGCAGTCTGTTTGATATGGTATGAAATATAAATCAGTTATTTTAAATTAGGCATGCATATGGGGAGCATGACAGTATTATAATAATAACAATAAATTTTGTCCTGTTGACACATTACTGCATATAGAACATGTCTTAATAGATAACAACAGTAAATATATCACATTGTCAAACATATAACAAAGAAGAAATGTAAGAAACAAACTAACAGGGAAATTGCATGAAGGAAGAATGTATTATTTAAATCGAAATGGCGTTTGCCCTAGACAATTTCATAGAAAAATGTGGAAATTCAACCACAATAGATGAGATCTGACCTATTTCTGCATTTTTAGGTAGCCTCCTTTAAGTTGAGCCAAACATCTAACTATACAAATTATTATACCAATAAATTAAAATTATTTGAAATTAAATATCGACAATGTCAAGAGTGATTAACGTGTCAATGAATTTAAACATGATAACGACCTACTTAATTAATAACAAAATTTTACCCTTTATGTAATTGTTTTTTTATATATTTTTAGGTATTAACAATTCTAAAAATGCAGAAATAGGTCAGATCTTATCTATTGTGGTTGAATTTTCGAGTTTTCACATTTTCAAAAGTGAACTTAGATACTTATAGAATGTTTTCATTAAACCAGGTTAGTAAATTTAGCTAGATTATTATTTTTTTTTTAGATAATTATTGAATAGAGCTTTGTCTGTGGAATTGTTTATTAGCATACCTAGAAGTTTGGTATCAAAGAGAATACATATGACTTCATTGATAGGAATTGTAGGAGATTTGATATACAGGCTGTATCACATGTATCTCGCTTAATATGCTAGATACGTCAATAATCTTTAAATGTTTTTTGTTGCATTTTTAGAGGCCTTTGTGCTCGTAAAAACAAATTTGAGATCCATGGCCAACTTTATGAGTAATAATAAAAAAACCTATAAAGTGCTCAAACTTTAAGGCTGTCTAACTTTTTTATTTTAAGAGACAGAGAAAACTTATTGGTAATAAATTTTTATTGCAAAATTGATACCTTCCACCTAATATAAACAGATTTTTGAAATATTGTATGTGGTTCGCTGCGCCCTCTAGGCGGATAAAATTTTTTTTTATTGAAGCAGGCTATGGCCACAAAACATTGCCTGTTTTTTCGTCTTTCATGCAATATACTACATGTTGCCCTTATCTTTTGTATTTATTACATTTTTTTCAATTTTAGTTAAAAAAAATGTACCTAAATATTTTCGTGTTGCTCAAGATAATGTAGAACCTGTTTCAAAGACGTCAACTGCAAAAAAATAATAAACAGAATGTACTTTTATATGCAAGAGACAGATTTTCTTATAATATTATTTTATTTCTTTTCACATTAGAAGCAATTGGGTCTTTAAAATTATTTTGACACAGACAATGTAATAAAATAATATTATAAGAAAATCTGTATTTTGCATAAAAAAGTACATTCTGTTTATTATTTTTTTGCAATTGGCGTCTTTAAAACAGGTTCTACATTATCTTGAGCAACACGAAAATATTTAGGTTCATTTTTTTTTAACTAAAATTGAAAAAAATGTAATAAATATGAAAGATAAGGGCAACATGTAGTATATTGCATGAAAGACGAAAAACAGACAATTTTTTGTGGCCATAGCCTGCTTCAATAAAAAAAATTTTTATGCGCCTAGAGGGCGCAGCGAACCACATACGATATTTCAAATATCTGTTTATATCAGGTGGAAGGTATCAATTTTGCAATAAAAATTTATTACTAATAAGTTTTCTCTATCTCTTAAAATAAAAAAGTTAGACAGCATTAAAGTTTGGGCACTTAACAGGTTTTTTTGTTATTACTCATAAAGTTGGACATGGATTTCAAATTTGTTTTACGAGCATAAAGGCCTCCAAAAATGTAACAAAAAACAATTAAAGATTTTTGACGTGTCTCACATATTAAGCGAGAGACATGGGAGTGGGCCCTCTTATGTGATACAGCCTGTATATTAGCTTAAAATACCTGTCTAATACAGTTAAAGATGTTACAAAAGCTAATAATAAAGAATATATGGGTAGATATTGTGGGTGTAATTCAACGATGGTTGGGGCTTTAGTCCACAGAGTAGTTAGTTTCACACGCTACTGTTAATACCTAAAAATATTTTAAAAAAATACTCAGACCTGAAAATATGCACAATTATTTTATTTTTTTGTAATGTATATTTATTATCCAGTATCAAAACGAGCAAATTAGATTAAAATCTAAGAGAAAGCCTGTGCGTTAGTGAAGTGTAATTAAATACGAACGCCATATTTTGATTCGCGACAGGTTTATATCTCCACCATCACCGTATCTTGTTTTACATTTCTAACAAGTTATAGACTAACTTTATAATCGAGTAACAGAGTATGTATTTATAAAAGTTATCAAACGACTCCAACTTGAAACCAGTTTCACCGATAAGTCGGAAAAGTATTTCCAGCAGTGGCGTATTTGCCTTGTACGATACGGAAGCACAGTGTAATAATTAAAAAGTAATTTCGATTTAAATCATAAATTTGTTTGCTTCTATCCAATAATTGTGTGCCTGTATTAATGTGGCTTTCGTATGGCGCCAGTGCACCAGTGCTTATAGAAACATGTATAACGGTTAGACAACTGTCTTTAGTTGTAAACCATGTCAATTAGATCGCGAGAATCATAATGTATGCAAAATATTTTGGACAGCCCATAGGCAACCAAATTTGGGTTAGATCTCGCTATGTAAAATACGTATCCCGTAAAAATTGTACTGCTATTTCATTCAAAAATTAGGAAAGCAGTAATGTCCCAAGTATGTTGTTGTATACAGAAGCTTTAAAAACATATGCGAGCTTATGAGGGCACACTGCGATCTAGAAATATAAAATATTTTGCCGGTTTATGGTATCTGACAATATACAACATATTTCAAACAAACATTGTTATCCAAGACCAGAGGTGATCTTGTTAGATGAAAAAAATATATTCATTAACTATTAATGAATATATTTAAAAAAAGTCCAGAACTCTAACGAAAGAGGATATTGAGAGATTTTTCCAAGAAGCACCCGATAATAGATTTCTGCTAGAAAAGGTTCAAATTAATATAAATCGATGGATTGAACTAATTTTGAACAACTTTTCAGGTCATTGTAATAATTGATGTTTGTGGATATTTGAGAAGAAATGAGCTACTAAAGATAACAATCGATGATATGGACGACAGATTCAATTATTATTGTAATATACGGGGTGAGTCAGTCATAATGTCATTAATTTTAAGAGTAGATAGGGGATAATGAGTAAAGTACGAATACGCGATTAAAAAAAAATAATTTTTTCTTGCAAAGTTCAGCCAATAATAATTTAAAATGTTAATATCCAATAAAATCAAATAATAATAATCAAATAATTCTATTAAAAATTGCAAGTAACGCGGTCCACTCAGGTTTTCCAGTAGAAAATACGGCCCAAACGATACCCGTACACTCGCGTGTCGATTTTTCTCTGAGCAAATGTAACTGTTATGACTGCAACAAAACTCCAACGTGTCTAATAATAAACCGAGTAATAAACCATTTACATACATTACATAAAAAACCTATACCCAATGGGTAAATTATTAAGAGAAGCTGAAAAGTGTTTCATGTTTAAATACTAAGTAATAAAAAACCATCGTGTTGTCGACAGAAAACTGTCCAAGACGGAAATGGCACGCCGCTAATCTAAGTTATCTTGACCTACCGTATTATTAGGTCAATAACCTAGTTACGTAGTTTTTGTACTAATAAAAAAACTATTTTTTTAATCTAGATACTTGAATTAATTTTCCTTAAATATTGATTTATTTGTTAATAAAAACAAATGTAGATAATAAATAAATGTTTTCGAATGTTAGGTTATTACAGCTTAATTTTAATTTTTAATTTTGATATTACGTTTTCACTACGTTTTACAAATAAATATGAATTTTTAGTATTACTCGTAAGTACAATTAATTATTCAGTTTGTAGTTACGTACATCTAGCCTAGATATTTCTTGTTTTTTAAGTAGTATGGTACTAACCTGTTTATAGCTCACAGTTCACGTAAAACTGCACTTATCTGTCCATAGCACTTTATTAATAAAATTAGTGTCAGTCGCATTTCGTAAACATTCTCCGTATAACACTACCATTTCCACATATTCGAAATTTGTAAAATTATGCGTTGTGAATTTACGCCAAATACTTGAGGTGAGATCGAAATAAACAAACTATTGCTTACTGCTTGTATTCTCTCCATCCCCTTCCAAATGTGTGGCATGATTTTGGGGGGAAATAAATGCGGGAAATGCAGAGTGCTAAATGGAGGTAAATTTGAATAACACGCTGATGTGTTAGACGATATTATGTATGTAAACATGATGTGGCATCGATGGTTTGATACGGCATTAGATTGTCGTCGGGTGCGTCATCAGAAAGTTCGTAGCGCACCAGGAGCGTCGTGTTACTGATTTTTATAGGGCGATTTGTTTATTTTTTGAAAGGTCGAGTAAAAAATTTTTTTCGATTTTCTGCCTTTATTAGGCCCCCCGAATACGTGGTTAAAATTAATAACATTATGACTGACTCACCCTGTGTTATAAGAATTCCCGATTCCAAACCTCATACTCCGAGATATTTTGTGATTTCAAGCCCAGACCAAATGGAGATATACCGCAAATACTATGCTACGTCGTACAGTTAGTACAAGTCGAAGATTTTTTGTGAAGAATGTCAGGGAAAAATATGTTAACAAAGTGGTTAGCATCAACAAAATAAAGAATGTGCCAACAGAAATAACAAGTTATCTCAATTTGCTCATCCTGAAATTTATATAGGGTACTGCTTTAAACGTTCTTTCACCACTTTGTTCGTCGAGGCAGGGCCGATTTATCATAATAAAACGACATGGGGGTGGCGTTCTAGTACGGCAATGGATACATGTAGAAGATCCTATACAAAATAAAATGTCAATCGTAAATAAATTGTTACCATCTTCAGCAGAGCCTACAGCGAATAATACAACATGCGCAGTAAACTTAAAAAATGACAGCAGCAGCCTCATTGAACACCGAGACCTAAAAGCTACGATAAATGACAGCGATGGATCTGGTATACATTTATCTCACTGCAATATCAGCATTTTAATCTGCATGTAGTGCAATATAAGCTGTAATCGTCCTGTTTATAATAGTTACTGTTTCATGTTCTACAACAAAAAAGACTTTGTCGTGCATTTCGCAGCTAGATGGCAAAAGAGGTTCACTTTACTGAACTGATAATTTAACGAAAATTTTGACTTTTGATGACCGTTTCCGAAAAAAATACTTATAATTAGTTAGTTTAATCTAATTTACGGGTTTAAAATCATCATAGGCTTAGGACGCTTACCATAGTAGTCTCGAAGATGATAAGACATACAAAATGAAATAAAAAAAAGGTACACAGCATTCCCAGCAGTCCAAAAATAATAATTTAAAAAAGTTCTATAAAAAAAATGCAACCTTAGTTAATCGTTATCATTAAACGGGACTACTGTTTGTAAAATAAGAAAGGGAAGTATTTAATCCTAATTTTGAAATAACTACCCTTTTTCAAAAAGTTTGGACACGCCACTGATCCCTAACCACTTCTGAAGTAACAAAAACTGCTGGTATCCCAAGATGACAACACGTCTAGAAGTTCTCTGTTGCGAACAAACTTCTTGGACTAGTCGTGCCCTTATTCTCTTTAAAGACTGGAAACTGTTCTCACTTTTACAAATTTACTACGGAGAATTTAGCGACCGGAAAAATACAGCTTAATCAAAAGCCTTCTACTAATTCACAGTTATAAACAGAAAGTTGATTTTTGATCATCTTTACATTTTAAGCATATTAAGTCCTAACTTTAAAAAATGTAATAGTTTCTAAGATATAGCAGCATCACGTTAAATATACTAACAACCCTTAACATTAAAGTATAAAAAATTAATTGATTTGAGGCTACAAAAAATAAAATGTAAAATGTAAAAGATTTAGAAAAAACTTGAAATCACCCTATTTATATATTTTTTTAAATTATCAGTGACATAGTAAAGAACAGTTAATAGTTTTCATTGGTTTTTATAATCTCAATGATATCTAATTTTATCAAATTATAAGACATCCATTACGCAGACAATGCACTATAAGGTCGTAGTCTAATCGCATCTCGAACCACGCTTACCTCATTCTCGTCTAGTGGAGAATCTTGTAATGATTTTAAATATACACGTTTATTCTAGTATGTCGCTATAAAATAAAAAAGCTAATAAAAATACATCTGATATACTGATTTTGTAAAAGTCCCGCGACCTCATAGTGCATTTTCTCCTTTAATAGAGAAGTATTGGACGTGTCAGTATTTAGGTTTCCCTTATGTTGACATCTAAGCATACGCATATGTGCTGTATTATTAAGGCAGCAGTAATAAGGATAGTGCTCGACCATATTTATCTCTTATTTGATAGAACGGGTCGTTCGGCCGTAGTCAGTTATACCTGCTGTCCTAAAGTGAAAATAAAATGTTTTTCACTTTTTTAATAAGTTTCGTCGCATGTTTCGAGAAAAATGTAAGAATAAGTAAAATTAACCTCATTTTCTCAAAATATTGACTTATGTACCTTTTCTCAATCACCATTAAAATTTCAAGAATTGAGAGAAAAAAATAAACAAAAGAATAAGTGAATCGCATGCGACAAATTACTAACCAATATATTTTTGTGGGCAAAATAAGGGCATGCAGTATTTCAATAAAGTCGTATAGTAAAGGATCCCACTATAAAACGACCTTCACCGAGCTGGTTAATGGATGAAAAGTATTTTATATCCAATTAAATATGTCAATAAATACATTGCAAATGGGTTGTATAAAAAATTTCAGTCCAGAATATGATTAATTAACAATTAAAAATTATTTTTTCTTTAAACATTTCACTGGTTTGGTTAATAGACAAATTCCATACCAATCGCTGTATGAAATCCATAGAATATGCAAACGTTAGGTTGACTATTTTTTTCCCGTCACAACTCTTGGGTAGGCAGGTATAAACAGGTAAATCGATACTAGTAACTTGCACCGATGTGGTTAATAAATTAAAGTTAAATTAAAATAAAGATTATTTCATTACCAACACGGTGGTATAGGGTTGCCTGCGAAAAATCAGTCCTGAATTCCGGTTGTCGAGTTTTAAAAAGTGAAATATTCCCCAGCGAACCATTCCATGAGATAGAAGACTACACAGCATTTCAGCTGTGGGTAGTTCGTCCATACCGAAAACGAAGACGATTCGTTTATCCGTTTCTCCAAAAAATCGAATAAAGTCCGGGGGCGGCGGTACCTATTATTAATAATCTGCCCCTAGGAACCCTTAATGCCCTTCAATGACAATAAAACAACATTTTCGACCCTACTAATGATATGTCGAGATCGAAAACCTGTAAAAAATCAAATTTTCTAATAATCCATTTGCCGCCTCGAATAACTTTTAATCTTTTTTAAGCAAACAATACATATAATCATAAAATTTTATTAGACTTTTCGATAGGTAAGGTGGAGAAGAAGCCACAAAACAATTTCAATGATTTTTGAGAAATCTCGTGTTTTCAAGAGCCACCCCCGGAGGGGCGGCAGGAACGTCATAATATCATTTCAAGTCACTACCACCTATACCGAAAATGAAGACAATCCGTTTATCCGTTTCTTCAAAAACTCTAATAAAGTCCACTCGTCAGTTATTAATTCGGGAAACCTCCGATCCCGTCCCACAGCCGCCGTTTCCCAAGGCTCATGATCGTCGTTAAGATTAAAAAAAAAATTTCCGCACATCTCACGGTCACAAATCGAATCCGATCGATCTCAAATTTTATGTACGTATACTTCGCGATAAGGCGGGGGTGCATCCGGTAATGTACCGAAAAAATGTTTAAAAACGGGATACCGCCCCCGGAGCCGCACCACAGCCGATCGAATAGAAATTTTAAAGACACGTACTCTTTGAGATGCAGAATCGAAAAAATTAGTTCGTCTTCGCGTTAGGGGTTCCTAGGAGCAGATTAATAATAATACCGCCGCCCCTGACTTTATTCGATTTTCTGGAGAAACAGATAAACGAATCGTCTTCATTTTCGGTATGGACGAACTACACACAGCTGCAATGCTGTGTACTCTTCTATCGCATGGAATGGTTCGCTGGGAAATATTTCACTTATTAAAACTCGACAACCGGAAATCAGGACTGATTTTTGGCAGACAACCCTATACCACCGTGTTGGTAATGAAATAATCTTTATTTTAATTTAACTTTAATTTATTAACCACACCGGTGCAAGTTACTAGTATCGATTTACCTGTTTATACCTGCCTACCCAAGAGTTGTGACGGGAAAAAACAGTCAGCCCTAACGTTTGCATATTCTATGGGATTCATACTTTTGATTGGTATGGAATTTGTCTATTAACCAAACCAGTGAAATGTTTAAAAAAAGAATAATTTTTAATTGTTAATTAATCATATTCTGGACTGAATTTTTTTAGACAACCCATTTGCAATATATTTATTGACATATTTAATTGGATATAAAATACTTGTCATCCATTAACCAGCTCGGTGAGGTCGTTTTATAGTGGGATCTTAGACTAGTACTAAATACTGTTCGGCAGTATTAAAGGAATTTCAAATAACTCTCTCATGTGTCTCATCACAAGGTCAAAATGAGCAATGTAGTGACAAAGGCGGGGGCCCGAAATTAATATTAGTACCCTAATAAAAACAACAACATACAACACGATTAATAAAAACGAAAATTGTAGCTATTTTATTACATTACAATACATACATATCGTTAATCTGACAACATCAATTTTAGATATGCGTATTATAAAGTTATTTTGTGTCCTGTTCAAACATACAAACATATTTTTTGCAACCGCTAAGCTTGTTATAAACACGAACCGAAAGTCCTTGACCTTCGCATTTCGATAGCTCGAAAGTCGTGCCGCATTGTCCCCTAATTTTACAATTACGACATAAATCAACTTCATTAAATGTTTACAAACATCCAATGAGGGATTATAACCGTATTACGGGTCCTTTTATCTTAATGCAGATGTAATTAGAGCCAAAACTCGACGATAAATACCGAGAATCTGATCCGAGGACGGTAAATGGAGCATGAAGAATCTAAGAATTAACTGCAGTGCAGAATCATTGGCCTGACCCATAAAATTGAACGTATAAACTAATTTAAATTTAAATTACCTGTACAGGGTTAACTATGAATAAGTACAAATATTTTAAGAGGAGAGAAAAAATAAGAATTAACGAAATCGACTATTAACAAATTTCTAAACACATTTATAAAGTGAAAAGAATTTTTTTTCGAAACTATATTGAATCCTTATTTATCGCCGACTCTGACCTTCTGTCCGCATTGAGGTTAGGTATATGCCACAAGTCAATGGTGTCAAAAGTAGTGACAGGGCATCGCGTTGTCACGTGTATCAATTTCCGCCACTCTGAAAGAAAAAAAAATATTTACAAAATGTAGATTACCTATTATTTAATACTATTTAATGAGAAATACGATATGGTAGCACAGGAAGGCAGCACCTACCTTCCTGATATTTATTTCCAGAATCCAATCACGACCAGATGGATTACCTCCGCCGCAAAAAAACTATAAAAGCTAATAAAAAAATACACGCAAATGTATACAAATTCATAAAAACACTGGCACACGTTTACCGACAAGACATTACAACAATTGTGTGGTTGTGGTTCAAAGAGGATTCAGCATAAAATTTTGGCTACTCGGAAAACGTCTTTGATATTATGCTGTGACACGATAATAAGCGAAAAATTCATACAATAATTAGTACTATTTTAAACTATAACATCGCACAATGTTGGGCAGTGTTCTGTAAAAATGTTTCTTGGACCCTTAGAATATTATATTATATTGTAAATTTTGATCATGTTCTTTGATGTTTGAAGAATATGCAGCTAGCAACGCGATATTCTAGGTTATTTAAGAGACTAAATTTTAATCGTTTTATAGTAATTAAATAAAAGAATTTATGTCGGGTATGTTAGTGGATAATTATGAGGGATCTACAATGAGTGAAAATATATTTTTGGCAGTGTGCAACAAAGGAACGAAGAAGGAATGCAAAATACTAAAATTAACTAGATTAACTGTTACTGTTATCTATCAGGTAGGTACTTAGATATTATTATTCATAAAAATGTTTATTTTCCTTGTTTCTTCTACATTTGACAACGCTGCAAAAACGGCCGCATGGTAGTTGACTAGAGTTCCCAACTTGAGCATCGGCCATTCCGGGACAATTGTTTTTACGTTTTCAAATAATTGAAACAAAACATCTAACATCAGAAATTAACATAACTTTGGTAAGTAGGACTAGGAAGTAGGTAAATGGTAAGTAAGTACCTACTTAACAAAACTAATAAATATTATTGACAAAAATAAACTACAAAATAAACCATTTTTACTTTCCATTGCTACTTAAATCTATATTTTTGTTGAGATCGAGCAGCTTGAAGCAGTTTTTGGTCTGATTTAACTAGAGCCACAAAGTCCTCACATTTTAAATCAAAATTTAGTCTCACTTGTATTTCCGATTTTACTTGAGATATACTCAGTCGATTTCTTTCCTTGGTTGTCATGACAAGGTCAACCAATCACAACTAAAAGCTTTGAAGCGTCTTATACGCACGGTTGGTCGTCAAAGTTCGCAGCGACGAAGCGTTGCCGAATACACGAAAATTTCTGATTATTGTTCAAATATATTTAAGTTAAGGATTTCCGGGATTTTTTATGTCTCGGCCAAGGCAAAACTTTTGCCGGGACAAACTTTCTCATTCCTGGTTAATCCCGGCCAAATTGGGACGGTTGGGAACCTTATAGTTGACATATCTAGCCAAATGCATGTCAGCCAATTCTTCAAAGAAATCATATTTACTTATTTTGTAAAAAAAATGTATTAAAATTTAATTAAACAAGTCACTCGACACTTTGTGTTATCTTTTTTTGTTTAAGTTTGACACGGAATTTATGACAAACTGACACATGCCACCTAGCACCTTGTTTTTTAATTAGCATTCCAAAGTTAGTGAAAGCGATAACAACTTGTTAAAAAATCAGTGGTGTACAATTTTCTTTGCTAAAAATGAGTATTTAACGGCACGAACGCCACTGATGCTAGTATATTACAAGAAAAATTTACATACGTAAAAGTAGCCTTTCACTATATACTTTTGTGTACCAAATCTCATCTCAATATCTCGATCGGTTTTCGATAAATCAAGACTATAGTATTTAAGACAGAAAATTTTAAAAAACCTGTAATTCGAAAATGAGGCATTTCCGAATTACAGGCATTGAATATAGAACCTGTTCCGAGATTTTCTTAACGTCATTCTGTAACATCCTGCATCATATTAATCATTTAATATTTTGTATAAATCACAATAATTTCTGTTATTGGAAAAAATTCACTCTGATTTCAAGTTTTGGCATCAAACTGTGAATCAGTATATAAAAAATATAATTTATTACTTCCATTACGCATCATTAATAATGGGAGATAATATTCGGGGAGTATATCAATCAAGGAGGCGTGTAAAAATATTGAAGCTGTCACCGGGACAGGACGAATTGAATAACGAAAGAAGAAATAAAGGAGTTGGAAACGGAATGCAAAATTCCAAACTGCCATTTATCAATGTATTAAATATGGTAGATATGAGAGCACAAATTTGAAAATGATGAATACATAAATGAATGCAGAAATCAGATTGAAGTAGACTAAAGTTCTGAAAAAATGTATGTTTTAAAACAGTAATAAAAAGTAAGCAACAAAAGAGTATCTATATGCATCAACTATTTATAATTATTTATATTTACACTTATACCAATCGGTTGTAGGTACCATTAAAATTTATTTTTAATCTAAGATAAATTTGCCGATGGACGGACTAGACCTATATATTCTTATATATTTTAATACGTTGAATTCGAATCTGGGATCTATTTAATCCCATCACTCTAGATTCAAGGTTATGCCAAAGTCAAAGATATATATATATATATATATATGCAAGTGGACTAGACTATCGGACATTTATGTGTTTGGGATCGGCGATTCCGAATCTGGGGTTAATTTAATCGTATTGCTCTAAGGTTCAACGTGAAAGCGAACTGTATATATGTATCTACCTGACTATCGTATATTTATGTTTCTGCGATTGCTGCATCTAAATCCAGGATTCTTTTATTCCTATCAGGTCAGATTCAATGTCATTCCAAGGTCAAATCGAAATCCGTTTTAATTACTTCCGTTCACCCTCACTGAATCAGTGGAATTTTAGAATATTTTTGGAAAAATGGAGCAGTTCCTCTAGTCTACTAATATTAAGCAATAAATGAACAAACTCAGACTTGAATGGTATAAGCCAAATAAATGGAAATTGTCCATTAATTCTTCGAAGAGAAAACCGTCCTTTTCATAACACTAATGTATACCCCTCCATTCCAGTAGCACATTAAGTTATTCGAAAGAAGAGTGTGCGACCATGAAGTCAGTTCTTGAAAAAATTAACTACGAACGTGGACGACAAATTTGTGAGAATTTGAAAGTTGTCACTATTTTATTGTAACGTCAATCAGGTTTAATAAATATAGGTGCTTATGTGAATTCACATCAGGTTAGGAGTTCATGGATTATCATATTGAGTACTTCCCACAAAAACGTGGTGCTTTCAGTAAAAAAAAGAAAGTGAAAGATCAGGACATGATGAATGCAGAGCGACGTTACCAAGATAGATAGGATAAATATATGCTGGGGTACTGCTGGATGCTCGCAAGAGACATACCTGAAAGATAATGAAAACGTAAGAGACGTTCATTGCACAAATCCTTTAAGTGTACTAGAGGTAGATATCATAAAGAAAGAGAAAGAATAGAAACCCCTCAAATTTACGACGATTGTTACTGTATAAAATTTATTATTTTATATTACACGGTTACAGGCGTTATTGTGTTTTGAGATTGTCAGGTTAAGCTGACCCGATAGTGTTAAACAAACTTCAACGACCCCGAAAATATAGAAGTACCATGGTTTTGCACATTTGCACATCTATTCTTATATTTGACCTTAGAATGATGATATGAACCTAACCTGATAAAGTTAAATGAATTCCGGATTCAGACCCAACGACCCCCAAAAACATAAATCTACGATGGTCTGGTTTACTTGCATATGAGTCTTTCTATTTGACTTTGAAATAGCCTTAGAAATGATCTGATGGGTTTAAAAGAGTCCGCGATTCAGATCCAGCGACCCCAAAAACATAAATGTACGACGAACTAGTTAAATTCCGCATGTATCTTTCGATTTGACCTTGACATAACCTTGAAACTGACTTGATGGGTTAAATGATTCCCTGATTCAGATTAAGCGACCCTAAAAGCATAAATGTAGTCCATTTGCATATCTATCTTTAGATTTGACCTTGGAATTACCTTGAACCTAGAGCGATGGGATTAAAGAACCCCAGATTCAGATTCAGTGACTCCAGAAACATAAATGTCTAGTTCACTTGCATATCTATCTTTCGATTTGACTTTGGAATTACCTTGAACCTAGAGCGATGGGGTTAAATGAACCTCAGATTCAGATTCAGTGGTTTCTAGTCCACTTGCATATCAATCATTCGATTTAACCTTGGAATGGCCTTGAACGATGGGGCTAAATGGACTCCATATTTGGATTCAGCGAGTGAAAACACAGATTACTTTTTTGTGGTGCAGTGTTATTAAATAAACTTTTAGAACTGTTTTACAACATCGTAAGGTTACAGCTTTATACAATCGACTATTATAATAGAATAATAAATGTAAAAATACATTAAATATTAACGATAAATGTTTAATTTTCGGATCTGAGAGCATTAATTGCAATACCCTGATGGCTTACGACCTTTAAAAATTTATGAGTAAAAACTAGTCTCACTTCAATATAAAAACCTCATTTGGTTAAAATCCTAGATATACTGTATACTGTTACAAAACACTTCGGTTGTTCAGACGAAATATTCTATATATTTTAGAATTTAATGTAAAAAATCTCGCAGATCTGAGGTGTCTGTGCTGTCTGCTACCTAATTTCTCCAAACTTACCAAATTTTATACTTAAAGTAGATCCATACCAAAAAACACGCCTCTAAAATATACCTACATTAGCGTAAATCACTTTTTCTTTGAAAGCGACAGACAGAAAAAAACCTAGAAAAGTTTCGTGCGAGGAACCACGAAAGAATGTGTATTCTGTGTCGTTCCAAAGACATTATAAATAAATGTGGGTCCATAACAGCTTTAAATTAAGTCGAGGCATAAATCGTGTTCTTGTAAAAAATAGACCGCGGGAAGTCCGAGCGCATCTCTTGGTCGTTGCTAATATTTTAGAAACGGTTGATCTATAGCCCATATTCTTTGTTTTTTGTTATACGAAAAGTACGTTGTATCTAAGCGCAAAACTTTACTGTATAGTAAACTGTACTGTTTCGCTAGGCAGCTTATTTCGCCACGTCAACACGGGTTTATGCAGATGAAGTCAACAATATCTAATTTGGCAGTTTTCACTCAATACGTTTCTGAAGTTTTGGAAAATAGAAGCCAGGTCGACGTCTACACTGACTTCTAAAAAGCGTTTGATCAAATAGGCCACAATATACTCCTTTTAAATATGGGAAGTTTTGGATTTTCCGAAGCCTTGATTAAATTGTTCACTTCTTTGGCATTTTTTGGTAAGAATAAAAATTTCACCTCAGATTCATTTTCTCCAACAGCAGGCGTTTCGTTAGGCTTAAATTTAGGTCCCTTACTATTCTCATTTTTTATTAACGATCTTTCTAAGATCATTACTTGTGAACATTTGTTGTTTGCCGATGATTTTAAACTTTATTCTTATTCTGAAATTAAATCTCTTACATATTTTATTTACCTGCAAGAATGTATCAAACAAATGTCTCCATGGTATCTATAAATGCAATGTAACGTCTTATACTCGCAAGAATAGGTTTCCTATTTGTTAATACTCCATTGGTAATAGAACAGCTCTCCTATTTATGAATACTCCATTGGTAGTAGTGTCGTTGCTAGGGTTAATGTATTCAAGGATATGAGTACATATGTGGACAGAAAACTTTTATCGTCCATATCAATATTTTTTCTAGAGCCTTTAAATCGTGTGGCTTCGTTTATCGTAACTGCCGGAATACATACACCTTCAAAACCCTGTTTTGTGCTCTTGTGAGATCTAAACTTGAATACAGTTCGATAATATGGTATCCTAGTTATCAAGTTCATTGTCAGCGTTTGGAATCAGTTCAGACACAATTTTTAAAATTCATATCGTTTTTGCAAGATGTTTTTCCCAGAATCACCTGCTTAACAGATTTAATTTTGATTCGTTGGAGACCAGATTGATTGTACTGGAATCTTAGGAAAAATACATTTTTTAATACCCCGTGCAAATTCTAGACACCAAGTTCTGTTGAATCCCGCGCACAAACATTTTAACGAAATCTTCTATATCTTTAATGTGTGATGTATAATAAAATTGCTCATAACTGTGATATAAATAGTGATTCATTAGAGAGCATTTGTAACTGGGTAGCTCGTTTAACGTAATTTGGTTGTATTAACTGTTAATTACATTTTGTTGACTTCATCTTGTTTATATTGTTGTTTTTTTATTGTTTGTTATTTGCAGTAGATTTTATATTTTGTTATAATGTTACAAATAATTGTATTTATTTTTGCTGTTTTTTTATTCCTGTAATTAAGTTTTTCTCCTGTTAATAAAGATTATTATTATTAAAATATAATTATTAATACATTCCAGTTTCGAAGGAACCGAAGGAACTGTAGTACAAATATGAGTAATACAAAAAAGAAAAATATGTTTTTTAGAGCCACTCAATTTCTGCTAGGTGATAAATTTTTCAATGCATATACTTATTTTTGGTGATATAAAATTAAAAAGTGGACTGTATTGATGATGATATACTTTACGATATTTCTTGAATGATAATATGTTACTACTATTTTTATATACATGACAAACAACTTAACGATCTGTTATTTTTTGCCATTGTCTAACCTCCTTGGTTGATTATAATATTGATAATTGTATGACCATGCGACTATAAATTCGTAAACAGGTACACAACTACAATCTTGGTATTTCGAAATAAAGTATATGTGGTTGCATACGTAAACCTTTTATTTGAATACTTAAAGAAAGTATACATGGTTGCGTAATTTGTCGAACAGGGTTTGTAAGTGATTTAAGTTAATTTTATAGTAAAATCGATATTTGATCATCCGTGTATCCGTCAAATTAAATACTATAATAACTAAAATATATACTCGCGACAAGAATTCAGACGACTTACGTCATACGAACAAATGAATAATTCGTTATATTTTCATCAAAATATTTAAGAAACTGCAACTGATAGTAATAAAACTATATACTCCACTAAAAGTTAGTATTATATATTGCACTAAATTGCAAAATATGATTGTTTTTAACGCGACCAAATATCGAAAATTACTTTGACAATAAAAACAAATGTGTAACGTCAGCTGTGACGTAAGACGTCTGAATTCTTGACACGAGTATACAAGAAACTATGTGAGAGAAGTAAACAAGTATTATTTACTTATCCACTTACATGCATATTTTAACCTTTTCAGAGATCCTTTACTACTTACCTTTGACCTATCGAAAGGTTTTGTAATGTTTATTACTTAGAATGTAGCAATAACAACTGTCTGTTATTATAGAGAAAGGGACTGAAAATCATCGCATAAACCACATGTTTTACGTGCTGCACACAAAATCATCTTAAAGGTACAGTAACATAAAAAACAACTTATTTAAGTATTGCATAAATTACTAGAATTTATTTATATGTAAACAGAATAAATAAACTGATTCGTATAAAAACCAAGATTTTTGTGACTAAATAACTTGAAAGGAAATGAAGGGATTCATAATATTTGGTTCTTTCATATCTTTACAGCATTTTTAGTTAAATTAAAAATTTATATATTTTTAGTAAACAAAATAAAATGATCTGAGCAGAAATGAGCAGTTTTTCTATTCTGTGCATGAAGGCACAGGCAATTTGGAGGTGAATGATTCACCAAGTCAATTTTCCAGCGCAACATCGTCATTAAAGGTTTATGAACATATGATGGAGTGCAAGCTGGATCTAGAATTTTGTGATGTTAGCAGTACAAATACAGGTAAAATAATTGAGTTGTTAACAATAAACCTTAGTAGTAATAGTTACGTTCAGCAGAAGCAATTCATAGGTGGCGATGTCTTGTTTGTTCCACCAGATGCATAATATGAACTCCCGCGGATAAATAACAATTTTTGTTTGAGGAGATACCCTTCCGTTTGGGCTAAGCCGTATCGTTCAAGTTATAGCATTGACGTAAAAGCATTTTTCGTTACTAGTAACATCTGGGTCCAAAACATTTGATCTTGATAAACCAGCAAATATGCAGAAATAATGACATGTGGCACACATATACCCAATTTTTAACTTTACCTATATAATACAAGTGTCGCATTATGGTTATGAAAAAACCATTTTCTGTACTTTTCCCAATGACATTATTTCCACAAATAACGTAATTAGTTCTAATAGCACCCGATGCGTTAATTTTTCTATTTATGCACATTTTTTCTACACGTGTTACCTTTTGCAAATAATTTACAACTTGTCCTTCATTCATATGTTTCAAAAGCGACGCATATCTATCGAATAATATTCAAAGATTATTTAAAATTTTCAAAACAAGTTACACTTATTTATTATTTCTCGAACTAGTCCTATAATTTTATTTGAATAATCATTTCAGTCATATTAACAAATAATGTAGTACTTTTTTTATGTTTTTACATTGCATGTTTCTACTGATTTTTGAGCATAATGCTTAAATAAAGTGGTAGAAGTCTTAGCCTAAATATATATGAATTCTTTTCTTCAAAAATTCTAGCATCCATTAGAAAAAATAATGGTATTGTTATTTTTGAAATGAACGTTTTATTTTGATTGAAATGATCTATTGAATCTTTTGTTCAGTTTTATAACGTTTTGGTATAAATTATCAATTTGTAAAAATATCGTTTATACAAATTTTTAAACATAATTTTTCGAGAATTGTCATCAAAAGTCGACATTTTCGTTAAATTTTCAGTTGCCAACGTGAGTATTTTTTATCACTAACTGCGAAATAGTTTTATGCTCTAGAACGCCAGTCTTTTTCCTTATAGAGTATAAAACAATCAAAATAATTTGTCATTTTTTTTCGAAGTTTATTTATGATTTTAATTGAAAAATATATATTTTAAGTAATATAACATTTTAATATAAAACAGTAACTATTATAAACTGGACAAATTACAATTTATTTTGCACTACATATAAAACCACTATATATTTATGAAAAAATTATAGATACAGAACAGATATTCGCAATTTAAATATAAGATTTAAAAATATGTTATCTGTACCCGAGTCTGTATCTATCCACTTTTCTTTCAAAGTTGTTTTAGTTATCAAGTTACTAAATATTACAATAAAATTCATAAAAACTAAATTATCATTTTTCAAACAAATAAGTAATTGCTGTCCGACAAATGTTTTTTAATATAAACATCAAATTCATGTTTCCACTGCCTTTCCATTTCTTATTGTTATTTTTTCTACCAGTAGAATATCTATTATTCGTAATAATTGTTTTTCATACTTATGTTTAATTATTATAATAATTGTACCTACTTGTTAGCTATAAATAATTTTAGTTCTCAAAATATTATTTCGGTTAAGTCAAAGAGTTTGACTTAAACTCTGCCATTTTGCAATTTGTTAATAATTATTATTTATATTTGATTATATTAACCATATGCTAATAAAATCTTTTATTATTATTATATATATTGCAATGAGTTAAATGATGAGTTAAATTATTTTCTTTGGCATTGAGTATACTTTTTAAGTTATACTGACCATCATCGAAGGTTTAATTTGATTAATTTTATGTTAGAACCGAGGTTAGAACTATGCCAGAATACCGCTTCGGGCACTTCTAACAACACCACCCTTTGAATTTGTTGTTGGCAATCTCGTACTGCGTCGACGATTTTCTGAAGATTAATTGTGAAACAGCACTTTGAGCCGCTTCCAATAATTCCCCTGGTAAATGATCGTCTTCACTTTCCAGGCTCATTTTGAATTAAACACTTAGAATATCAATTACAATATATAATTCTGACAGTGCATATTGTACACAGTTACACTTTTCCACAAATTTTCCCTATTCTGTCGATACTCTGTATTGAAAACACTATTTCATAAAAGCGATGGCATATATTTATTTATACGAAATTCGAAGTAAATTCAACTAGATGACCCTCCTTCGTTATCATTATTTAGAAAAATCAAATTGAAAATATTAATTACCTATAATAGTTTAATGTACAAAAGGTACCCTACAAAGCAAAACACCAGTTCCGATCTCTACCACATCAATCACTACGATCTTTTCCTGGGGCGCACAGAAAGTTCAAACCAATTTTCCACATTCCCGACAAGCAGGTGGCACTTGCACTGGCCGAAGTTTCTCTTTCGGACGGATACAACAACAACCGTAGACGACGCGAGTCCGACGTGAAAAACTCGTGCACCGGAGTGTCGACTAGAAGACGACGCGATGAGTAGTAAGGTAAGGCTTCTAGCTCTCGCTGCCGCTCGCCAATCGCCTTTCCCACCATGAGATATATAGTTCGCAGTTAATGGCATATCAACTTTTCCACGGTGTCTGGTGGCGGAGTTGGTGTTTGATTTATCTCGCTAGGGGTAAAAATGACGTCAGTGATGATGTTAGGTGTTGAAAAAAATCGTATAGACGGTAAATAAACTAATACAGGCTATCTTACGGTGATAAAAATTGGAATATTTGGAATATATTCGATTTCAATTCTGAAAATTTTTGGTTCTCTTGTAGCACTTCCGGTTATACCGAAAGTCGTCATTTACTTGCTTATTTTAAAAGAGACATCCTGTATATTTTTGCATATTTGGATTCTACTAATAATTTTAGGGGGACTTGTATCGAGCTTTCTTATATCTATCCAATGGTCTTCGAGAAAAGTTGTTTATCGATAGCCTAATTGAAAATGCTTATTTTTTACACCGAGCAAGGTGAAGTATTGATATTTAAAAAGGCGACTGAGAATTCTTATCTTTTGTTATATATATTTTAAAAACTGTTTAATTTTGCACATTGTGGTGAAAATTTATTGTCGAGTTTGCTTAACTTCGAACTGCTAAAACTAGGTTTTTCTAAATGGTACATCCTGTATATTTAATCGAAAATTGTTGCAAAATTTCATCCTCTATCAATCCATATTACAGTCTCTATACCCTAATTTTTCTGTTATTGACGATTTTTGTGTAATTAAACTGATCCAATTTCTTGGGAGGATGGCTGTGAAATTTTTAGCAAACTTAATATCAAGACAACCAAGCAAGTGATGACTTATGACATATTGGTATATTTTCAAAATTGAAATAGAAGTATAGTTTCTCAAATATCCTAACGGACCGTCAGCATAAGACAGCCGATATATTGTTTTGAGGCTATGACTACAAATATTTTAAGAGGGGACAGAGAAAATTAAGAATTTACGGAAATAATCCTTCAAAAAAATTCCAAACTTATATATAAAGCGAAACAATTTTTTTTCCGATATTACCATATTAAATCCTTATTTAAAGCCGCCTATGCGACCCGTCCGTCACACGTTTAACGTTCTCTGACTCTGTAAGAGTAGACAACCAGCAACACAACGCTGTTAGGTCATAATTTAATTCTTGTGTTTACGTTGTTAAACGAATTTGTGTCGGATGCAGATATTTTCCCACAATATAGTTCGCCAGTTTGTTTTTCTAAGTCATGGGACAAGACTGTGGTGGGTGCATTAAAAGTTTTCTGTTATCTATTAATACCTACCTATTCCTTTCGATAGCCAGCGAATAGTCCAGACTTGACACCACCTGATACATTTATGTGAGGCCATTTAAAGAATAGTGTTTATAAAAATAGACCAACCACTATTTTAGAAATTCAAGATAGAATACAAGAAGCTACAGATTACACAAACCAACACCTAAAAATGATGCATAATTGTTTAAAAAATTTGGAAAACGATATACGCTTTGCATAGAAAAGTAGGGACATGAATTTTTATAAATTTCATTCTTCAAATGCATCCACAATCCATAAAATGAATTTAAATATAGTAATGCATTCTTTATAATAATAATAAAAAAATATAGAATTACTTAATTATCAATATTTTGCAAAGAGTAAAAACAATTCATATTTATATCAATGGAATCAGAAAAAGTGAAGAATCCATAAATATAATATTATACAGGCTGGGTCATAAGAAAAAACCAACTTGATATCAATATCTCAGTAGTGCAATGCTCCAATGTTTTTTCTTATAAAAAATTGAAATCCTTGTAAAAGTTAGTCAATGAACGAGTGATTCATAATCCTATCTCCTAAAATAATAAAGTACAGTCGAATCTAACGTTTACGCATGATCACCCTGTATATATATATATATATATATATATATATATATATATATAATAATTTGAAATTTACCGCAGCCTATCTAAATGTTTAGTATCGATAATCTTCTTGATAACTGATTTACATTTTCTGGTTTAGAGCTTACAAATACATTATAATTGATTTACTAATTTGTAGAAGAAAAAAATTGTCGAATTTAAAAATACTTGAGAATCCAAAAATTTCTTCAAGATGTGAATGACTTACAAATTATTTTTGGCTTATAAATATGTACAAATACTACAAGGGCGTATCCATGGGGGGGGGGGTAAGAAGCCTACTGACATGAAATACATTACCTTATAATTTTCCATGTAATACAACAGGGGTGAAGTATTTGTAATTTGAATTATGTATTTTATAATCGCATGCAGACAATATTAAATTGTGTAATAAATAATAATAATACCTCTACCCCTCATTCTAATCACGAAGAAGTCGAAGATTTGTGCGGGAGAGGGGGCGGCATATTATTATCAAGCAGGCCGCATTTGAGCCTGGAAAATCTCATTAATTAGGGGGGTAGTCAAATGTCAACCGGTATCAATCTCTCATATTGATCCAAGTAAACATTCTTCCACCCTACCATACCCACAGAGAGGATGCCAATCCTCTTCACAAATATAGCTTATATACGGCCTACCGGCCGCGGGGATCGAACCCACAACGATCTAGTCACCTCGATTCAAATACTGACGCCTTAAATCGGGCGACCACTGACCGAACCTAATATATCTATAGATAACATTTACTAATGTGACTTTCAAGCCTAAGTTCTGTAATTTTGCTCGATGTTGCTACATATGTGAATGCTGAAAATACCTCTGATCTAGAAAAATACAATATTATGCTTTCGTCCCCGGCGAAAACTTTCTCTTTCCCTATTCTGTTCATAAAAAAAGCCTTGCTCTTCTACATATACATAGACATATTAAGTTATATGCAAGTAAAAAAAATAGAAAAATTAATTTAATTTCTATTATCTTTCATTTTTATAATAATTCTGCAATGCATATATTTTTAATTTATATTTTATTATTGATATTGGATATTAATTTCATTTATTTAACAAGTCTTTGTTTATGTTTATTTCTTTAGTCTGTTGATGTTATAAGTCTTTACAACTTTACCCCCTCCAAGATAAAATCATAGATACGCCCATGAAATACTAATATAACACTAATTGCTGATAAAATGATTGCAAAATGTTTTATAAGCGCGAATCTAACTTCACACGTCGATTTTGGCTCCATAATCGACATTATTAAAGTGTCAAAAGAAGCGACAGATCAAACGCCTATTTGAAGCGGGCGTAGAAAATTAGCATAAAAAATGTGTTTCGAGAGACCTGCTAACAATGTCTTCACGCCAAGTTTGTAGACTAATTGAAAGTAATGTTTAACAACTCGTTTTTGGCCAACCAACGCATGTATGGCACAAAAAAAATCCTGATAATTAATGAGCTTGTTATAAGTACCATATAAAGTAGTACTAGTAGTTCTTACTACTTTTTTAAGAAAAACTTGGAGAAGATACTTATGAAAGGCTTATTTTGGTTTTACATTTGAATGGTTCTAGAACGGTTCTAAATACATGAAATGCATGAATTTTAAAAAATGAGTTTCAATTAAATATATTTTTTCATTTTCCTAAACAAATTATAAAATATATTTTGAAATAAAAACAATATTTTTGATTGAATAATGAATGTGCATTTCGAATCAAATAATGCGTTTATTTAATTTAAAAATACATATTTTTAATTGATGGATGTGGAAAAGAAAAATATGTTGTAATGTTTTAATTCTTTTTATAAAGTTTTTGAATGAAATTTGGTTAGTTTATATAATCTTTTGAAAAACTGTAAATTAAAGAAAACTCATTTTCTTAATATATAGGAAACAATTCGAATTTTTCCTTTCAAATAAATACTTTTCGATGATACGACTATATTAGGAAATTGAGTTTGTTTAATTCGCGTCAGTACTTAAATCGATGTGGCCAAATATCTGTGGGATCAAATCCCGCGGCTGGTAGGGCATGTATCAGTTATATTCGTGAAGAGGATTGGCACCTTCTCTGCGAATATGGTAGGGTGGAAGAATATTGGCTTAGGCCAATGTGAGAGACTGATATAGGTCGACGTTTGACCACCCCCCTAATTAATGAGGTTTTTCAGGTTTCCTCATTCCTGCACTGAATAGTGGTTAAAGCCTACCAGCGTAAGTCGTTCCTGGGCGCAAATGCGGCCTGCTTAATAATAGTATGCCGCCTCCTCTCCCAGTCTCCGACTTCTGGGCTAATCCATGATTAGAATGAGGAGTAATGATATAATAATATTATTATTATAAAACTTAAAAACTATAAAAAGAATTAATAGATTACATTTTTAAATTAAGTGAATGCATTATTTGATTCGAATTACATATTCATTTCAAAAAAACATTTTTTTATTTTAAAATCATATTTTTATACAGATTTGAAAAAATTGTTTAGGAAAATGAAAAATATATACAAAATCAAAATAGACAGAATTGACATTGACATTTTCCGTATTCTACTATGTTTTTTTTTTTAACTGAAATTATGGAAAACCGAGTGGAAAGCTTAAAAAAGGTGAATATTGATGATCACAATATTGTTTTTGTACCTACATTTTGTGAAACAAAAGCCCATTTGAAACCCCTAGAGTACTTTTGCTTTCAGACGTTGACTGCATTACACTAAACACGGCAACGATGCCGAATTCACTCGAACGGATATTTGGCAAATATACATTGTTTAACATTTTTTATCATTCTTTATTTTTATTAATAAAACATTATACTTAACTTTTTGTATATTTAGAAGTAAAATAATAACGTGAAAAATGTATATACACTTAATGCTTTCAAAAAGCCATATTAACGACAGAATTCAAATTTCCTGATCCTTCCTCGTTCCGTCCTTCCAGTGTACCGGAGTAGCGGTGAATTATAAGCGATTCCTCGTATTCCTCCTGAATGTTAATGTGATTTTTATTGTTGTTTATCTTCGGATCCCTTGTGGAATTATAAGCCCTTATGATTGATAGCTGCTGCGCAACGTCTTGCCGCGTATTTTAGCGACCAAAAAAGGGCGCATCGAACACGCTGCTTGAATTTCATTGAAACGGAATTTATCTTCGAGTATTCCAAGAGCGTGCGCCCTCCACTCCAAGAAACAATTGAAGTGCTCGCAACAGTTACAATATAGCTGAATTAGTAATAACTGTTACACCAAAAAGGTTACTTTTGAAATTTGCTACCTTATACTGATAAAAATGGGTGGAAATTTCAATTTTTATTAAGCTCTTTTTACATAATACTCAAACACGACTTTTATTTGTCACATTTTATTTTAACTTTATTTTAGAATCGATTAATCGTATATTGCCTGATGGAATTAATACATCAATGGGGAAGTTGCATGAATTTTATATTGATTTGAAATGTATTACACAGGGGTAAAAAATATTGAAATATAATATATGGTATAAAGGAATCTGAAGAAAATATTGAAAATGTGGTTATACAACTTTTAAAAAATAAAATGAATTTTGTTATTACTGAAAATGATATTGAAAAAGCTCATAGGTTGGGACCAGTGATCCAAGGAAAGTGTCGACCTATATTAGTGAGATTTATGTCTGTTAAAATAAAAGCAAGTGTATATGATAAGAAAAAAATGCTTAAGAATATAGGATTTAGTTTAAGAGAAGATTTAACAAAGTTCAGTTTGAAGTTGATGAAAGATGCCATAGGAAAAATTGAAATTTCGAATGTTTGGTCCCAAAATGGTAAAATTTTTGTGTCTCACCGTGGTAGAAAGCGCTAAGTCCAAAATGTCGCAGATTTAGAAATGTAATGAAAGTCTGTCATACACTGATTTGCTGTCTACTCATTTATTGTTATGGTAGTCCCATATAGTTTCTCTTTGATTGCAAAAATTGTTTTTCATTTGTTCTTTTTATTAACTCTTTTTTTACAGCCCTGCTTTACCTCTTATTTACTTGTTGTTAGCCTCTTTTGTATGTAGCGAATACTGAATTTGGCTATATTAACTTTTATGTATCATTGAATTAAAAATTAGGATACTTAATGGCACTGATGGATTTATTCAATTTTATACTTATGAATTTCATTGGTGCTAATCTCAAATTCATCAGTGCAGCATATAATAATAATAATATAATAATAATAAATTTATTCATTCTTACTGCCAATAATTACAATTGGATAGAATAAGTCAAAAAAGGTCAAAATAGGTAATAACCAGATATGCTAAAAGTATAAAAACACAATATAAATACGATACAAAAACAACAACAAAGTAAAATCAAAGCGTATAATATTCATTTAGGGAATAAAAGCTATGACTACATAAAAAATCTCTCAGAGATGCCTTGAACGTTCTTAAGGAGATAATATTTCTAAGTTTAATAGGTAATTTATTAAACAGTTGACTACCAGCACAGATCGGCGACTTGGTGTAAAAACTCAAATTATATTTATCAATGTAAATATTGTTCCTACCGCGAGTTAGGTGCGTGTGTTTATTGGCATGAAGATGAAGTGTGTCCTTAATGGAGTGTATATAAACAAGTAATTTGTATAAGTATGTGGAACATACTGTCAAAATTTTTTTATTTTTAAAGACTGTTCTACATGATTCCATGGGTTTCATATTAAAAATAGATCTTATAATTCTTTTTTGTAGAACAAGAATTCGCTCTACAGACGAACATTGACCCCAAACAATAATATTATAGGCCATCTTTGAGTAAAAAAGTGCATACGCACGGCAAAACAAGTTTTTTTTAAATCATTACAAAGCGAGTCAATATGAGATGCCCAGTTTAAGTTTACATCCAGCTGAGTGCCTAAAAATTTAATTTCACTCTGAATCACCAATTTCTGATTATTAATAGTTAAATTGACATCTTCATAATTTACTTTTTTCTGAGCATTATTAAAGCACGTGCATACTGTTTTATCATAATTGACAATAAAACGGTTTCTATTACACCATGTACTAAACTCATCAATGGCCAAATTGGCCTTATGTATCAGCTCGCTCATGGATTTACTCCACACTATAATGTATGTGTCATCCGCGTACATAAACACCAGACCACAACTAATATGTTCCGGCAGATCATTCACATACAGCAAAAAAATAAGTGGACCCAGTACACTACCCTGTGGAGTGCCGATGGTAAGCTTTTGTTCATCTGAATACACACGACTGACCTTAACTCGCAGGGTTGGTCTAGTTAGAAAAGAAGTTATCCAACTGTTGATAGCCCCACGTATACCAAGTTTTTCCAATTTAATACCAACAAAAGGAATATGTAGGCTGTCAAAAGCAGAAGAAAGATCAAAGAATATACCCATAACATACTCTTTGTTATCAATTTTGTTATTTATCAGTTGGATTAGTGCAGTTGTAGCAGTCTCTGTGGAAAAACTCCTTCTGAAACCATGTTGGGCCTGCGATAGTATGTCATATTTTGATAAGAAATTAGAAATCTTACAAACCACTATTTGTTCAATTATCTTGGAGAACACACTTAATAAAGAAATTGGTCTAAAAATTTTTATGTCATCCGATGCACCCTTTTTGAAAATTGGCAACAATTGCCGTCTCCAATTGCTGCGGAAACACCCCCAGCTCAATAGACCTGTTAACAATTACAGCAATACATTCACCAAACAACAGTACACAATTTTTAATTAGAAAGAGAGGTGTTTCGTCTAATCCAGTAGAATTTTTATTAGTCATTTTGGGTATGGTGGATATAATTTCATTAGTAGTAACTTTCTCAAAAAACATGGTCTTGATATGCCGTGGTGAACTAGTGCATTCATTACATAATACTGAACAATGTGCATTAAGTTTGCTAAAAATAATGCCTGCAAAATAGTCAGCAAAAATATTCGAGACTATTTCGGGTTTATCAAGTATACGGTTATTAATGTTTAAAACAAGGTCACTTTGTTCCTTTATTGATCTGTTTAAATTTTTATTAACTATATATAGGAAGTCAAAGCAAGCAGGTGTCTATTATTTTCCGTTTACAATAATTATTAATGGTGATGTGGTTAACTTACGGTATTGTTAAACGCTACTTATTCCTTTCTTTACAATATAGATCCGCTAGTGATTATTATGGCGACAATGATGTTGGTTACATCCAGATAGAGGGTTTTATTTGAGATTTGTGTAATTTAAAATACCATTTTTAGGTTTATTTTTCCACGAAATTGTCTAGGACAAACTCCATTAAAATAATATATTCGGTACCTATTACCATTGATGTCTGGGCTATTAACTGATTTCTCACCCTGACATAGAGTATTCTGGAAACTTTTAAATCTACTTTTGATGTGAAACACCAAATCCGTACAACTGCCACCGTTCAAAGTTTCGGAATAGGCGTGTTTTATACAAATTTTCATACTGCGAGACAACAAAAAGTTAAAAATCCACCATAAACTTAGCAAATTTAGAACTCCTTTAAAGAGAAAGAAGAAACCAACCGCTGGGTGAAATAAAGTTCGGCCACGCAATTGCTATTCCCATTCTGCGAAACTTGGAACGTTTGCCAGTCGGTTCGCTGCAATCCTAATTTGAATAATTGCGTCATATCGCCCGGGGTCGTCCAATAAATGCTAGGATAGAAGCGGAGATGCCATTCGAATATTTTTTCACTTTATTTTTTTTAGGGGCAATGTACTCCGTGTACCGGAAAAAATTCATGTGAACCTTGAACTTTCGTCATTTTTCATTAAGCGCTTACTAATTTATGATTAATTGCTATGTTCTAATATTTTTGCCAAACGTATCTCTAAAGGACGCCATTATCTATTAAGGTTGTAAGCAGATTTCTTATCTTTTTAACACGCTTTTATTAGCTTGACCTGTATGTATGTATGTCACGCTTTTTTTTACTGTAATTGAATTATTTTATTAATAATTTAATTTCTAATTTAATCTTATTCCCAATTAGTTAGTCGTAATTGATTGTCGGAATTTTCTATTGCTGTAATACAAACTCTTGATACTTCAAAATTGTTTTTTACTTTTTAGTTCGGTTTGCTATTAAAGCGTGTTTTTTAGTTTTTTAAACTATAATTTTATAATATGTATTTCTAAGTACACAATTTGATGCTATAATGAGGTATTTTTGATCAACATCCTGTTAAAGATATGTGTTGTAACAACATTTGTATTTTAAATAGTTGATATCAATTTATTAGTATTAAAAATCGCACACATTATGTCTGTACGAACCAGCATGGACCTGCAAAGGTTATTCACGAAACTTCCTATGTTATTTAATGGAGCATCGCACCCCAGACCAGCACCTTCAGAGGCCGGCACCTGCAACGACCGTCACTGCAATTCTTGTCGGTGGCCTGCAATTTCTATCCTTGGCCGCGTTAATCCAACGTAAATTCTGTTCCTACAAATGTCAGGGATTGATTTCAAACTGTTAGAAATTTCGAATGTGTAGCTCAATTGTCGGACACCCTCACTTATCAACAACTTTTATTTAATTACCTTAAACGAACTATACTAACGGCGAAGGACGATCCAAGAACTCAAAAATTATTTTTTGTGACCTCGCAAACACGAAATTTTTTTTATTAATCT
Organism: Monochamus alternatus; assembly: GCA_037114965.1. Lineage (NCBI taxonomy): Eukaryota > Metazoa > Arthropoda > Insecta > Coleoptera > Cerambycidae > Monochamus > Monochamus alternatus. The sequence continues at coordinate 117,060,711 of CM073426.1, forward strand.
CTTTCCAGTTCAGAAAATAAATTATGAAATTCACCATACGGCCTTCTCTTTTTGTTGATAACCCAAAACGTTCTCATTTTCCTCGCTTTTTCCCCTCCACCGCTTCATACAGCATCGTTAAAATAAAAATTTCTTCTTCCTAGGTACACTCAACTACTACTTAAAGACTTCAAAACGTCTGCTACACACATAATCTGCACAAAAGTGCGAAGTCATGAAGGTTTGCAACTCCACTCTGTGCTGGTCGGTGTAGGTTTATGCAGGTGTAATGTGCGCGATCTGTTAATAGAAGCTGATGAATGCCATTAATATTGGAACTGCGCTAGAAATCCCCATGTTCCTGACTTTTCTCCATATATATATTACTGAAGAGATAAGCCAGTATACAGACTTAGACAATGTAAATATGCTATGGGGAAGGCGAATATTATAGAGTACAATAGACTGATAGAAGATATACAAAACTACAACATTCTGCTGATAGTGCTGATAGAGTCAGATATATTTACAAGCCTTTTAAAATACTCTTTCCTGGGAGGGATGAATGGAAGTGGGACCAAACTCTGAAGAAGGTTTCCACTGGATCTATTCGTTATATCTTCTATCACTGAGTTGTGTGTATCTAGGCTGGAATTTGTAACAACCGCATCTGTTGATCAAAATGTTCTTAGATCATCAAACAACTTTGAAAACTAAAGTGTAATTTCAGGAAACAACTACTCTGCGGGATAATGCCCCGACTAGCATTGAATTACCAGGAAGACCTACAAGCAAACAGTTAAAGTCATTCGTCAGCGACACCACTACACATACCTATACCGGTTAAGAGCTTATTAATTGTCATCAGTACATCATAGGTGAGAACATTCTGTCATACTTGCGTTGAAAGTTTCTGAATTCCACCGATGTAGTTCAAGAACAATATGGAATTATTCTTAGAATCCTTTGAAGCGGTTAGAAGCTCGCAACAGAGTGATTCTGATTTGGATACCTGGTTATTCGGATCTCTGGGGGAACAAAATGATGAACTCTCTAACGAGAGGTGTTAGAACTAACCTATGCCAAGAATTGGTTCGGCTACTGCCAAAACAGCCCTTATGTCTTGGACGCAGGGAACGTCGGAATACTAAGAAGAATTGAATTCGGCAAAAAGACTTGTGGCATTACCACATTGTTATGTAAGGTGCCGTCAAATATAGGCCTATATATACATTGGCAAAATTCACAGAACGGATCTAAGTTTATGTTATGTAAAAAGCAGTAGCAAAATAACTTTCCAAAATGGTGGAAAATGGCAGGAAGTGGAAAACTGTAAAATCCAAAAGATGCAAGTAAAACTTTAGACTATCGTCTAGTACGTAGCGCGCCGTATGTCGATCGACCGGGCACTGGTCATTCTTGCTTCGCGTAGAAGGCAAGAATTTTAGGAAGGAAAAAAAGGAATTTGGAGTTTAAAAAAATATATGTATAAAATGAATTTATAGCTTGGTTGAGGGCTCTTAACATTAATTATTATTTAATTAACTAAATTACCTATATACAAAAAAAATGGCGAAGAACGGAGCATAAGACTCACCAGAAAACTTCAATTATTGACGTATTACATATTGAGCATTTCAGTGCCGAGCCATACTTTCCTTATATTTTTTTACAAATAAGAAGAAAAAATGTATTCCTTCATATTCTTTTTCTACCACAATATTGATCATTATCAATGTTACACACTGCATTTTTATTAACTGTATAACAACAAATATTTATCATATTTTCTGTACGCTTTATTTACAACAGTAACTGATTTACTGCCACATTCGCTTCATTGGACAAACAGTAATTAAAACATATTTGTCCATTATTCTGCGCATTTTATGACATGAAAATCGTATTAACGTCTGCAATTACAACATCATATTTACGCTAGCTTATAGGTGCGATAATAGTGAATCATTTATATACAACAAAAACAGTTATTACTGCACACATTAGAGTAAAGTATTACGTTTATGCATAAGTTTGTAGTTTTGGGTCTGTTGTTCAGATAGGGCCTTTTTGGAATGGAAGTTCAAGAAGACACACCATCCGACTTTAATGAAGATCGTTTGAACATTAAGAAGAAAAAAGAATGGCTTAGTCCTGACAGGACAACTTCTCACACAAGAACTGGTACTTAGAAAAATACTAGAAAAGCAGCATAGAATGTTTTGGATATTTTAAGAATATTCGTGAACATTTTCCTGAACTTGCTTTTATTTTTTCGTTTAAAAAGCAATACATTTTAAATTAGCTGTAGACACATTCGTCACAAATTGTTATTAGAAAAATAAAAACCAGAAGCAAGTAAAAAAGAACGCTATGGTTGCGGCAAGAGTTCAGACAACTTACGTCATACTAAATGAATAATTAATTATATTTTCATCAAAATATTTGAGAAACTAAAACTTAGAATAACAAAATTGTATACTACATTAAATGTTTGCACTATTTACTGCATTAAATTACAAAAAAAATACTGTTTTTAACGCGATAAACTATCGAAAATTATGTTGGCAATAAAAACTATTGCGTAACGTCAGCCGTAAGTCGTCTGAGTACAAATATTTTAAGAGAAGAAGAAGATAAAAATCTCCAAGATTATTTATAAGGCTCAAACTGTTTTTCTAAAGTATATTAAACCACTATTTTCGACGCCAATGGCCGCTCGCCAGACATGAATTTAAATTTCGCTATCTTAGGTATGTAACCATCAACACAATAATAACATATTTATGTCTTGTCAGTTGTAGTTACAGACTACTAACCGTTGTTGTAGTAATGAAATATTTTTGTTTTTTTTGTACTGTCAAAATTGTCAAACCATCGACAGAAGTGTATATATTATATTTCGTGACAAACATACTTTAGTGTTATGATCTAATTAGATATTTAACTCAAATTAAAGGAGGCCACCTGAGGAACCAATCCTAAAAATGTAGATATAGGTCAGATCTCATCAAAAATTAACTTAAGTATTCTTAAGTATCGAATATTTTCATTAAATGAATTTTTTACAGAAAATTTAACTAGATTACTTGTTATTTTAGATAATTTATACAACTTTGTCTATAGAATTGTTCATTAACATACCTAGATATTTGGTATCAAAGAACATACATTCAAATTTCAACTTAATTGTTAGTAAATGTAGGCAAATTGATTTATATGTATTAGTTTAAATACCATTATAATGCCAAAAAGTGACCATATAGTTCGAAGCCATCTCGAAAGACGATTATCATAGGCGGCGATTTTCCTCATTTTTTAAACATCGAGCTAAAATTATGAAATAAATGTTTCATTCATTGTCTTTGAGGTCTCCCTGAGTACGTGGTTAAAATTGTTGTACTTAGAGATAGTTTACCCTGTAGATATTTAAATAAACATGAAAATGTGAACATGAAAACTGCTTTGAACATACTTATACTATACCAAATATGTCCACTTCATTTAGGTGACAATTAATCTCGACTTATAGCATCGTGTTAAGTGCAGGCAATTTTCGATGCTGTGGTACAGCAAAACCACTGTTTTTCGTTCAAAATATTACGTTAAGCTACTTAGCTGTGGAAATGCTGGCGATTTCATAACAGCGACGTTATATTTCAGTGAAAATGGGCCGGTGCACCGGCCTGAAGCCTTTCGAATGATTTAATCCCATTACAAACATAAAACTGAAGCGCAGACCACAACGATAAACGAGATTCATGCCGGAAAATCCTCGTTCAAACTAGAAAATACCCGTTCAGCTATTATGAAGTTATATTTTATATGTAAGCCACAAAATTATGGAAGTGTACATGAATAATACAGCATTAATATAGAGGAAGTGTCACGATGAGAGTTCATTAGACATGCGCGAAAACTAATAGAAATTGAATTTATTCTGTAGCACTTAATGTGACAAAAATTAAATTATCTCAAGAGATACAGAATGTATAATATTATTTATGTAATAAGGATCATAAATTGAATCCTGTAATTATTGTTTATGATCCAAATTGTATACAAAATTTTATTATTGGCATCAATATATTTATATTTTTCTAAAACATTTATAATTTTGTATTTTTGAACAGGTGCATTAACAACTAATATTTAAGAAACTAGTAAGTGACTTGTACTTTGCCGGTTCTTTGATAATAGATTAATAAATTAAACAGAGTGTCCCACAGTCAATCAGCCCAAGTATGTAACCCATTTTGGTCATAATAACATTTACGTTATTTCAAGGTTAAATGTTATATTTCCTCTCCTTAAATGTTTGTAGTATGTATCTCCCTGTACCTGTCAAGAAATAACGGCGATGTAAAATTTTCTACATCTTGTCTCTTAAGAGTCCGTCCTCAATAGTTTAATCCTGATCCAGTCATTTTCCATACTCTTAGATTTAGAAGGTACGCATTGATTACACATCAAAACAAAAATTGCTCAATGTACTTGTGTAACAGTTTAACTGACAATAATTCAATTTTAAATTCTCTAGTAAGTTGACCTTGAAGATTTACAAAATAAAATAACTCGCGCTTGCCGCCAAATAATTCCAGAATTTATAAGGACTTCAAGGTACATAAGAACTTTTAAGAAGGTATGAATTGTGTCAAAATGAAAATGGGCGACAATCTGAGCATATTTTATAATAGTTCTGTTACTGTTTTTTTTATATAATTCTCGAGATTACTTATTGAAAAAATGTTACTCTAAAAATGTAAATATCTTCTGTGAGCCTTTTCAAGTGCAGAAATATGAGACTCATGAATTTGGCTCCATATGACAGCACTGTATTCAAATTTAGATCTAATAGACGTAGTGTATAATAGGCGAAGGGTAGTGAAATTTTTAAATACTCTAGAATTACTTATTATAATAAACCGTAAGTTTTTGTATACTTCCGCTATGCAAAGCTTCATATGTTGCACAAATCTAAGCTGTGGGTCAAATAAAATGCCCAGATCCTTAATAACTTCAGGCCTCCCAAAGGTAGCACCATAGCACTACACTTAGGTGCATTTAATGGCAGTTTGTTGTTCACACATCAATTATTAAATATCCATAGCCTATATTGCAAATTTTCGCAATGCCACAAACCGTAAATTCTGGAATATAGCTTTACATCATCAGCATACAAATGGTATCGAACATTTAGGCCATTAACAATATCATTAATAAAAATTGTGAATAGAAAAGGAACTAGTATTGAACTTTGAGAAACGCTAGAAATCTGAGGGAATTTATGCGATTTAAAACCTTGATACCGAGCAAACTGATAGTGATCAACTAGACAAGATCGAAATAGTCTCAGCAAGTTAGCGCAGAACCCACAGCTATTAAGTTTTCGTAGCAAAAAATTAACAATTTTATCAAATGCTTTAAAAAAATCAATATAGATAACATCTACCTCTTAAGTATAAATTGCGTCTTACATGTAAAATTATTAGAAATTGATCGTCTTTGTACCGTGTGGTTCAGGTATGATCATATTAGAGACGTGATGCATAATAGACCTAAAAATGTTGATTATTTCCAGAATTTTACAAAAATTGCTCAGTATGGAAATTGGACTAGTTCGTAAAATCACTGAGTCTTTTCTATGCACAGTCAGAACCCTTACAGATATAAGCTTTGATTCTTTTTATAGCTATAAGTACATCTGACTCAAAAACATGTTCTCACTATCCAGTATTCAGTATGTTAGGTGCGTCAAAAGTAAGAAGAAAGTTGCAAATATATTCATAATATAGTGTTGACTATGACTAAGTACAAATATATTAAGAACCTTCCAAAAAAATTTCAAGCTTATTTATAAAGGGATTTTTTTTCGATATTATATTAAATCCTTTCTTTAACGTCGCCTATGCAACTCGTCCGCCACACGTTTAAGGTTTACAGAATCAGAGCAGGCAACCAGCAACACAACGGTAAAATTCGCTCTCATATCATAATTTAATTCCTGTTTGCGTTGTTGTTTTGTGTTCTTTTTAAGTTTTTAGTGTCTTTTTTAATTGTAAAGGTTTTATAGTTACTAAATAAAGGATTTTGTGTCGGGTGCAGATATTTACCCACTATATAGTTCACCGGTTTGTTTTTCTAGGTTATGGGATAAGAATGCCGCGGGTGCATTAAAAGTTCCAGTCTCCTATTCCTTTTGTTCGATTTTCTTATAATAAATAGACATTTTATCTAACTGTACATACGGGAAGTGTGTTTTATCGGTAGTGAGTGATTGTAACGAGTGAAAATGTTGTTTTGCCAGTTTGTAACGAAATAATGAAAAACGAATGCAAAATACTGCAACTAACTGAATTAACTGTTACCTATCTAGCAGGTATTATTACTGATAAGAATGTTAATTTTTATCGTTTTTGCATTTAGAAACGCTGCAAAAAACGACCACATGGTACTTGACAGATGTAAGCTATGAGAGATCTATGGATCGTAGTAGTTAACCCTGCATATTCACAGTATGTATATGAATTTTCAGATTTAATTTGGAATGGATTTCTTGATATGTCTAACGAGTCCTCGTCGTAGGTCATAGCATATCCTGTATGTTTTTTTAAATATTAACTCATCAGTTGGTACTAAGTTTGTTCCTACATAGCAATGACTGATAGTTTACAGCACTGTTTTAATGCGCAAGTGCAATTCATGTACTAGTTTGAAATCAGTTTCTAATTCCTTTGTTGGAACGACACGTTTAGTTCCAGCAGTAACCGTTAGGGGTATAGTTTGTTTGAAGTAATTTTCATTTTTCGGTCACTCATGTATATCCTTATACATGTGATAAATCTCATCATCACTAGAATTTGAGGTACTGCTGTAATTGCTAACTTGCTCCTCTTCACTAGAGTCACGCATTTTGAAAAACTACAGAATTGCGTACTTAAAAATCTGCAAATTACTTGTGCAACTATAATAACTTTCTCAAATAGCATTATTACATAAAACTTTAGTTACGTTCATTGCCTACCAAAAGTTGACTTCCGTTAGCGATTAGATTCTATCTGCGCATGCGTCTGACTAGTGGTTTCCTAATAATCCTCAAACCGATTTGACTGTCAGCAAACAGTTTCCAAACCATCCACTTTTGTGTTGGAACAAAAAATCTTACAACTAGTTCCCGGATTGATTGTGTTGGAACGGTTAAATTCGTACTGCGCAAACTCGTGCCAGTTTGCTGCTAGTTTGATGCGGTGTAGGAGCAAACCTATTATAAAGTAGTTAATTAAAATTTCATATGTATTACAAAAACTTTGATTAATACAAACTATATAAAAAACAAGTAGATATATTTATCTCTAAAACTAAACTTAATTTCAGAAGTAACTAAATTCTTTGTCTGCTACAGTAGCAATCAGTTATTTCAAATACGTTTCTAAAAAATGCAAGTAAAAGTATACGACCTTACCAGCGCTTTCGCTTTCTTCAACAATATATCAGCATCTCAGTCAGCATCTGTCGAAGAATAATTCATTTAATTACAATACTTAACGGAGAACGATTTCCTATATGCACACATTAAATAAGAAAGTACGGCATATCCGTAACGGCTTACGTAATTTTTATTTTCTCGATTTGTTTGTAGTTATATCTGCATGCTCTGAAAATCTACTTGCTCGAGAATACAATCAGATTTCTCCTATCTGTTGTAAAATCTATTGGCAATAAAAAACTATAAATGTAGAACACCACTTTCCATTAAGCCAATAAACTCGCAATACATATGAAATAAAAAAAAATAAATTAAAAAAATCCTTCATACAGGGTGATTCAGTTATAATGTCATTAGTTTTAAGAGGAGATAGGGAAACGCGAGTATAATACGAATGCGCGATTTAAAAAAAAACTAATTGTATATTGATTATTTAAACCCCCTTTTCAGACTGTCACTGACCACTGGCGGCAATTCGGTGTTGTCTTGACGAGAGGTTGTCAAATTTAAATATTTTCCTATAATGTAATTAATGCTATAAATTATTTTTTTAAGTATGCAATTAACATATTAAGTTTTAACAAAAAGAATATTTAATACCTATTGAAATTACAAAACTTCAACGGATCAAAACAAACAATTCACATTTTATTAGATAAATAATGAAATAAAATCCAATACTCACTAGGTTAAATTATTAAGACAGGCTGACACGTTTTTTGTATTTAAGGCGCAACGCTAGATACAAGTCAACTCGACCGTTCCGCTAAACGCATTGCAACCGTCAGACTTCCCTTACATCTTCTGTCTTTGACTGCTTCGTAGTTCATCGCCTGATAATATTTGAACGTAAGCGGCTCCTTTAGCAAGTTCCAAATTTACAAAGTATTATCAATTATTTTCAGCAACAAAGTGTGTATAAATTATTAAAATAATTTGCCGCTTTTAGGATGACCATTTATTTTATTTCTTTTACGTTTTAAACCTTAGTTTACTCAAGTCAATAAATGTGATTTACGACATCCAAGAGACAAGATTTTTTTCTAAGAAAATTGGCGCAAGCCTCATCAAAATCGGATCATTATTACTGGAGTTATCTTGCAACTAAGATACCTAAGACCTCTTAAATACAGACAGTAATAATAAACCCTCATGCTGTCAACAAAAAACTGTCAAAACTCGGATTGCGGGATTTTCAACAATCTTGACCTACCGTATTTAGGTCAATAACCTTGTTTGTAATGTCTACTCAATGACAAGCGTTGCAGAACCGCTAAATAATAATAGAAATAAACAATAATTAAATTTGCATTTTTATAAACACCGGGTGTAATTAATAGCAAATTATAAGAATTCCCGTTTAATTCGATAAGGGCGGATTAAGTCGAGTATCGTTCGGGTCCTATACAGGCGTGCCCGCCGCCGACTGCATCAGGAACATATGCACACGGTCCGACTTCCCTCTCTTCTTCATCCACATTCCACATTTATCAGTTACATTTTTATGATTTCACTTGGTAGAGGTTGATGAATTTCGTGTTTGTGTCGCAAGTGTAGTTTATAATTATTAATAATTCAAGTTGGCTAATGTGAAGTAGTGACAGACCGCGGTTGTCCTCTGTTGAACAGAGCCGTGGAAAAATGTATAAAAGACATTTTAATAGACATGAGCATCTGTGATGTCCGTGTGCGCCTGTGTTATTCGGTACTTACTGATCATGAGTAATAGATTTGATTCTGATTCATAATTCAATGCGATTTGGATTATTTGGAAATATCAATATTATTCAAAATTATTTACTGTATCAAATTTTGCGGAGCTTTTGAACTTACGAGGGCATGATGAATGAATTTTACGTAAGAACTTGACAAAACGTTAAAAATGCATGTGGATTTGGCAATGCTGCTAAGATTCAATACTCACGCGTCATCAGAAAATTTGTAGTGTACCAGGAGCGTCGTGTTACCGATTGTTATAGGGTGATTTGTTTACATTTTGAAAGGTCGAGTAAAAATTTGTAATTATTAGGTCTTCCGAATACGTAGTTAAATTTCACCCCATTATGACTAAAGCACCCTGTATATTAAATTTTAAAAAATACAAGAAAAAAATTTAGATTAAAAACAATTTGACTATACAGGGTGTTTATTAATTGAATGCCGATATTTAAGGGTGTAAATCCTTCGGTCATTTTAAGAAAAAAACTTAATATCAACTCATGTCCTAAACCTCTTAATTTTTGAGCTTCAGGGTGTTACAGTTTTAAGAAAAAATTTACTTTTTTATTATAATTTGCTTATCACTCCAGATATTTTTATGAAATTTTGTACACACCTATTAATCATTAAGGAACATTGTTTGATGTAAAAAATGTTTTAAAACCTTTGCCAATGACGTCCGTACGAGGATTGAACTAAACACTTTTGAAGAAAAAATTGGTACGCCACTGCCTGTAGCTCAAAAATTAAAAGGTTTGGGACATATGTTGATATTAAGTTTTCTTCTTAAAATGACCGAAGGATTCACACGCTTAAGTATCGGCATTCAATGAATAAACACCCAGTATATATTTTGGATAAGCAAAATAAATTGTAGCTTGTAATAAAAAATTGTGACAAGAATTTTATGAAGAAAAGGAATATTAAATTCGTTTTTAGGAAATTAACATACTTTATAATAATAAATCCAACAAGCTGTTCCTCCAAAACATTGTCCGAATTATTTATTACAAACTGGGAAAAATTCACACTGCTCGAGAGAAATAATTAAAATTAATGTTCGCTTAAAAATATTACACTTTTACTCTTATTAATTTTCCAAAGAAAAAGGACCTTAATAATTTTATACTCTTATTATTAAGCAGCGTAGATGTTTGATATTGCAGTTGAGACAATATAATTACACAATTTCTGAAAAATATATTGCAGAGATATTTAAAAATGAGATAAGTTGAAATTCTTTTAATTTATTAAATTCCTCTTTCTCATATTCTGCGCAGAATATCTTTCAAATTATAATTTTGGAAATCATTAAAAAGTGGTATATATGAGCTTGCTTTCTACCATAAAAAGAGGTTGTAATTTCTATGTATCATTAAATGATACGGAATTTCTAAGTTATTATTTGTTTAACTAAATGGGTATATGGCCCACAACAAATAATTAAGTAAGTAACAGATGGTTTGCCTAATACAGGCCGTTACATTTTAGAAAATCAAACATAATTGCTATTTTATTTGAATTAGAAACTTAACGTTTCCAAAAGCGAATTAATTTACACTTAAAATGCCAAAAAATGTGTTAAATAGAAATCACTAATTATGACTTTATTAGTTAATGTATATTTAATTTTTTTGTCAATTAAGCAAAACAAATTGTTGTATACATGTTTGCGTAGAAATCGTAGATCTACATATATCGAGAATACAAAAAATATTAAATTCATTCGCGATCACAAGATGGCGTGAAAGTTGTAAATCAAAAGTAAATTGAAATGTAGAAACATTAAGAAATTTAATTGAGTTGAATATTTTCGCGCTTTATAACAGAACTGCGTTCATGCCAATGTCAATAACTTTTTTATACATTTTGTTACTATGTATTAATTCTATTGCGTGAAACAAGAAACAACAACTGCTCTGCAGCCACAATATCTTTAGAAAACATATCTCTATAAAATAAATGTGTGTAAACAGTAGTAAACACCTGAAAGACTTATAGCATAAAACTACCAAAGTCTTTCACTAGCGGCACAGTAGACATATACCGCTTTCGACCTTATTAGCTTTAAGTATGCTATAGAAAATTTGTTTAATTTATGCAACATAAGAGAACCTGACGAGACGTTATGCTGTACATAGCTCCATCCTGTGGCCACATGCTGAACCTGTCGGTTTATAAACCCATAATTTAAGAAAGAATAACCTATTCTACAGAGTTAACTATGACTAAGTACAAACATTTTAACCATGTGCTCATGGAGGCCTAAAAGACAATAGAAATTTAGCTTGATATTTAAAAAATGGAGCAAAACCCTCTTTTCCTGCGGAAAGTCGCACCTATGATAAGTATTGACTGAGGTGGCTTAGATCCATAGGTAAAGCTTGCATCTGTCAACAATGTCAACTACCATGCGGTCGTGTTTTGCAGCGTCTCTAAATACAGAAACGACAAAAATTAATATTATTTAGTAATAATAATAATAATTTATAGATAGGTAACAGTTAATCCAGTTTGCTGCAGTATTTTCCGTAGGTACAGTTAGATAAAATGCTCATTTATTATTATAACAAAATCGAACGAATGGAATAGGTACTAATAGATAATAGAAAACTTTTATTGCACCCGCGGCAGTCTTGTCCCATAATCTAGAAAAACAAACCGGCTAACTATATTGTGGGAAAATAATCTGTACCCGACACAAATTCCTTTATTTAGTAACACAAAATACAACGCAAACTCAGGAATTAAATTAGGACATGACAGCGAATTTTACCGTTGTGTTGCTGGTTGTCTGACTCTGTAAACGTCAACCGTACGGTGGACGGACCACATAGTCAGCGTTAAATAAGGGTTTAATATAATATCGAAAAAAATGGTTTTCAGCTTTATAAATAAGTTTGAAATTTTTTTGAAGGATGATTCCGTTAATTCTTAATTTTCTCTATCCCCTCTTAAAATTTTTGTACTTAGTCGTAGTTAAGCCTGTATATTAAGTGTTAAATTAAGTATAGGAATACTTAGATGTCAAAAATATGTAAATATTTATATCAGACATACTTTATTACTGAATGAATACATATACAGTTAAGTGAAGTTTATACAGTATGCGCCAAAAGTATGGAATAAATTCAATAAAAACGAAACAATTATTTTTTGGGAAAAATCCTCGAACAGGTCGATTTTTAATTTAAAAAATACATATTTTAGCGTAAAATGCGATTTTCAAATGTCATTTGTTTTCGAATAATGACGTCATCGATTTTTTTTAAATGGAAACACCATATTTTTTTCCTTGATTCTGAAAGATCGTTTAATTCTCTATCAGACAGTACTAAAATTTTGCCCTCTTACATAGGAAAGTTTTCGAGTAAATGACGATTGAATGTTAGAAAACGTAAATCAATTAAAATAAAGCAAAAACGTTATCAAGTTTAGTTTTTCGAATTCCATAGTTCTTTTATGGATCACGTAGGTGAAAATCTTTGCAAAGTGTCATTGTCACACCGACTTTCTAATAAGTATTGTTAGCGACATAGAAATTATTATTCAATTTAAAGTATTATGGCACATTTAACTGTTACTCAAAGAATTGAAATTTTAATTCTTATCGGATGCGGGAATATGATTAGAACTCAGCAGGAAGTTTGCGATTTATTTAATGAAAAATATCCAGATCGCCATATCAGCCAATCAACAGTCAGTAAGGTAGAGTCTAAATTTAGAGAAACTGGCAATGTTGTAAATATTCCAAAACCTGGACGTCCAAGCATTAATGAAAATCAGAAACAGAACATTTTGATAAGTATGGTGGATAATCCTCATAATTCTTCACAATTGGTTGCATTAAACAATGACATTAGTCAGAGCACAGTGCTACGTATCTTAAGGAAGGAAAAATATCATCCCTACAAAATTCAACTTGTGCAGGAACTCAATGAAGATGATCCCGATAGCCGTTTACACTTTTGCGAAATTCTAATGGATTTATGTCAAGGAAATAGAAATTTGCACCGGCAAATACTTTTTTCAGATGAGGCCACATTTTGTCTAAATGGTACAGTAAACCGTCAAACTTTCAGATATTGGAGTCGGGAAAATCCTCATTGGATAGCAGAGGCACATACCCAACACCCTCAGAAATTAAATGTGTGGGCTGGAATAGTTGACGACAGAATAGTAGGGTCTTTCTTCTTTAAAGGAACCCTTACAGGACAAAGATATTTAGAATTTCTTGAAAATGACCTTGTTCCAGCCCTTGCAGTAATTTTTCCTAACGATAATGACCCTGACATTCCTGACGATACCATATGGTTTCAGCAAGACAGTGCACCTCCGCACTATGCGCGCCCTGTACGAGATTTTTTGGACAACTGTTTTCCTGGGAGGTGGATCGGCAGACGCGGACCGATAGAATGGCCTGCAGGATCGCCAGATCTTACACCTTTTGACTATTTTTTATGGGGATACTTGAAGTCAAAAGTGTACATTAATAAACCACATAATTTAGAAGAACTTCAAAATCGCATTCGGGACGAAATACGCAGAGTTACCCCAGAAATCATTCATTATGTGCAAGAAGAATTTCTTCACAGACTTGCGCATTGTCAAGAAGTTGGTGTATGGCAATTCGAACATTTAATTTAAGTATAAAATTTAATCAATTGTATTTTATTTTACATACCTCAGAATTGTTACTTTTTTATGGATAAAATTTACGTTTTCTAACATTCAATCGTCATTTACTCGAAAACTTTCCTATGTAAGAGGGCAAAATTTTAGTACTGTCTAATAGAGAATTAAACGATCTTTCAGAATCAAGGGAAAAAATATGGTGTTGCCATTTAAAAAAAATCGATGACGTCATTACTCGAAAACAAATGACATTTGAAAATCGCATTTTACGCTAAAATATGTATTTCTTAAATTAAAAATCGACCTGTTCGAGGATTTTTTCCAAAAAATAATTGTTTCATTTTTATTGAATGTATTCCATACTTTTGGCGCATACTGTATATTAATATACTTAAAGACAGATTAGATTTCTTGAGAGGCTTTTTTGTTATACCTTATATATACCCATATCAAGAATATTCCAAATGTATCGAAACTAGTCAGAACAAGTTATGCTTGAATACAGGAAACACATTCTATTCACATGGTGAAAACATTTACCAGGGAATATTTAAATTCTTTGCATAACACCACCTGAGCTGAGGTCGTAACGGTATCACTCTAGTGACCTTGCCAAAAGAATAACCAAGTGCCAAAATTCGTCCAATTACGTACAACGAGCATCACCTCTTACATAATCTTTGCTGGTTTACCAGCGACTGCTACTTGTCCTTCACATACAATATTATACACCGTAGAATATACCTATAATATTGTATATCCATTACAGAACAAACCATACACAGTTCGTTACTAATTATGTAAAATATTTATGTTAGTCCGTGGTTTCGCTTTGCAACGTTTTAAAGGCCAGTAAAAGTCACTGACTTCACGGAGAATGTTAAACATCTGACCCATAGCTCTCAGCGTTCTGATCATTACGTAGGCGCACGCTGGAAAGTGGATGGTTGTAGCGATCGACTCGCAGATTACACTGGAAATAGGTGACTGTAGTTGTTCGGGATGGACTGAATTCGAATTTCCAGTACCACTTCGTGACTGATATGAATATTCCACTTTCAATTTTTCACCGAAAAAGTATACTGCTGTTGGAACAAGCGCTTCTTTGGATAGAAATGAAGTAAAAGTGTTTAAAAAATTGTTATTATATGCAGCAAATGACACGATATTCTGAAACTACTCACTGCTATAATAATTATTCCAACGAGTTCAGATCTAGAGAAACTGATTACCACAAGATATGAGCAGTGAAGCACAAAAAAATCCTAGATTCAGATAAATTAACTGACTGCATGTAATTGAAAAATTAGGAAAACGTAAAATACTTTAAATTTTGATTATTTTGAACAAATAATTATTCTTTAAAATGCATCGTATTTCGGTAATTATTGTTCTTTAAATATATCTCTGCATTTCGTAGTTTGTGCGTGGTGAGACCTATTATGCTTTAGTAATACAGAGTGTACCGAAATTAATTAACCATAGGGCAAGAGTAGATTCTTGACGACAATGCGATATAGTTAAATTTACTTTAGTCAAAAGTTGATGGTTAAAAAGATACAGTGGGGCAAAATAAAAAAATTAGTTTCGATATTTGTAAATAATTTCAAAAAAAATCCAAATATTTGATTATATTTTCAAGATCTGGGTTTTTTGAGGGCGAGAAATTTAAATGTTTCTAATTTTGACGCTACTGGTGGAGGGTGCCACATATGGCACATATCTTCTTGGAAATAGCATAACTTTTTTGTGACTTGTTTTGGTTTCAAGTAAAACACCTGTTCCACTGAAAATACAGCAAAATGTTACTTGAAAAAGTTACTCAAGTTATGATCAAGTGCAAAATTTTCAAGTTTCCTTTAGCATTTGATATAAATATGCACAAACTATGGAATCCAGAGATATTTTAAATGAACAATCACTTGAATACAATGCATTTTAAAGAAAATTGCAAAGAATAATTATTTGTTCAAAATTATCGAAACTTAAAGTATCTTACATTTTTTTTATAATTAAGACATTAAGACGTACCATTTTTATTGTAAATAATGGCACAGAGTTTCTACGCCACTGGTGACATTGGAGATATTTAAACATACTGAATAATTAGACCTAAGGTATCCTATTATAACCTAGAATTATTGTTGTTTTATTACGAAGAGTTTCCAAGAAAATTAAAAATATAATACAAATTTTAAAATGTTTGACACCTTTTATCTTGGAAACGATGAACTTTGAGATATGTTTTGGTAAATTTCATTTATTATGACTGTACAATCACCTCTTCTTAGGATGCCAATAATACCTGAGAAACCCTGTATATTTTATTTTGCCTTAAATTTAAAAAATACTTCTTTTTGTTTTTGCATAGTTATTAAAAACTATATCGGGCATCCATCACAGAGCATATTCCCGAACAAATGAACTGCAATTCATCGACGTCGAGAAGTGTGTCGAAAATACATCATTTTAAAATGGATATTAGACTACGGAGGCGAGCAACAAGACGATAAAACTTACTCAACTTTTCCTCAAAGCGAATGCAAAGATGGATTAGACTGCATCTCGTCAGTACACTGCACACTAATTTGAATAGAGCACCTACTCCAGCGACCGCAAAAAAGTATAGAGTGATAAAATTATCTTAAAAATGTTTAACGAGCAGATCCGGTGACAATGAGAGACCAACAACACCCCTGTCAGCGCTGATGAAGCACTAATTTTATAAGGACATGATTAGCTGGTGATTAATGGGCCGCTTTATTTAGTGAGAAGAGAGAAACGTAGCCCTCCTTATACATATAGGGTGGAAGAATTTTAAAAGCATGGCAGCATTGCATGCAACTAGTTACAGAGGATATTATGGAACGGTGCAGAGAATCACCGTTATCTGAGGAGTTTTTCCAACCGTACAGCCTTAGAACCGATCCATCTACGTGTTATCTTTTTATAATAAGTATTTTTTTATTTGGGACGAGCTTCAGATGATTTAATTCAATGATTTTTCCTGTTTTTATTTTCATTATTGTTTGACATCAAATTATACCGATATTAAATGAACTGTTCTTTTGCTTGACTTAACATGTTAAATCATTAATTACTATATACCCTTACCGACGGGGTTTGCCAGGATAGGAGGCAAAAGAAGGCCCCTATTAGAGCTGCAAACACAGTCGAGACTGAGCGGAGGAGTCCGGGGGCCCACTTTTATAAGGTGAAGGTTTCCGCCCTACAGCGCAATAGTGAGGGATATATCTCTCGCTCCGTCATTTATTCTTCCAAGAATATTGGCACGCACTATAACATATAAAAACTGTTAAGATAAATATAAAATTTAATCTTTTCGAAAGTTAGATTGACAATAAGATGTTTATATAGAAAAATTTCGTAATTGTTATTTGAAAACTAAGACAAGTAATAAATAAATCATATCAGATACAAGAGTAAAAGAAAAAAAAAGAAAGTTTAGACTTGAAAAATATACTTAATTGTATAATTGTATAAAAACTGACATTCACACATGTTATGTAAAATTTTATAAAGAAACCGAATGCAAATTTCTACGTTGTTCTAGACTACACACTTTAAATCTATCAAGTAATATGTCGTGAGGAATACTTATCTGAGGATAAATTCCATCGTGACCACAGTAACTTTAATCGCCTGTGAACATCTTCAATGTCAAATTTAATAAAAACATTGAAAAGTGTTGTTGGAGAAACCCAACTTGTAAATTGTGAATTGTGTGTGCGCCGATGACCTGCGGACGGCCCTGTCTAGTGTGGTGGGATTGTTTTTGTGCCCCATGGCAACATGGACTGCCAAGGTCGTGTTTTTGGGTGCCCCCCCGCGCACCGCAGCTTGAGAAGTAGTAGCTTAACAACGCTAAAGGAGGCATGTCGTATGCTCCCACTAATACTCCACATTTTATTTAGTATAAAAAATTATTAAAATAAAATATTAGTAAAACAGTCCACATCTCTTTGCTTTCGAAGCTGTGTAGCTGGAATGTAACAGTTCCACCCTACAAGTGTCATGTATACTTGAAGAACCGAAAGGCCATAGGACTAGTTAGAAATTCTAGTCTTTTATAAGCGGACTGAACGATATTGTCAATATGAATATATTACAGTTTCAAGAAGGTTCAGGTATTATATTCATAGTACAAGTATATAGTACTCGATAGCGTTTTCCTAGAAAATGTGCTGTACCTTTACACAATCATCAAATATGTTTAAATTATCCGCATATAACAGATAATTACAATCAAGATTTTAAATTATATAGTTAATATAAATAACAAACAATAAAGGCCCTGAAGTGGACCTCTGAGGTACACCCGAGGTAACTAGCACTCAAACGTGTACCACCACACTGAACATATTAATATCTACTATCCAAGTAAGATTTGAACAATTTTAGTAGCATATCCGACAATCCAAAGAACTGGAACTTTTGAATTAATAGTTCTATAATAATAATATAATAATATCTCTACCCCTCATTCTAATCACAAGGATTAGCCCAGAAGTCGGAGACTTGTGCGGGAGAGGGGGCGGCATATTATTATTAAGCAGGCCGCATTTGCGCCCAGGAACGACTTACGTTGGTAGGCCCTAACCACTATTCAGTGCAGGAATGAGGGAAACCTGGAAAACCTCATTAATTAGGGGGGTAGTCAAATATCAACCGGTATCAATCTCTCACATTGACCCAAGCCAACATTCTTCCACCCTACCATACCCGCAGAGAGGGCGCCAAACCTCTCCACGAATATAGCTTATATACGGTCTACCGGCAGCTGGGCTCGAACCAACTCCGATCTAGTCACCTCGATTCAAGTACTGACGCCTTAAACCGCGCGACCACTGACCGACCTATCATTAAAAAAATAAAACATATCTACGTCTCCAAGGATACCCAGCCTCTACTAGCATTTCTCATCGCAAGATGACCATCCTCGTCGCCAAAGATCTGCGAAATATCGATTGTATCTGCGATCGTGTGAGATATGTTAAACGGAGAACAATATATGTTTTTTTATTTCCCAGTTTATCTCGATCACGACTATCGGAGAAGGTCAAAGGAACAAGGGGAGTTAAAAGCTTCCTTGTTTATGGGTCTAAGATTGCGTTTACTTTTGTCCAAAGGAAAGCTGTACTCGTTATAAACTCAACAATATCTGTAAATCATATTATCTCAAAAAGGGGCCATTTTCTATTTGTTTTTAGATATGTAGAAAATTGTAGTACTTATACCTAATTGGCTATATTCACCAATAATTGGAGTATATTTTCAGCTGTAAGCAGAAAAGGAAAAAGGTAATGGGTAGTGGATTTGTTCAGCATTTTTTTATTTCATAAATCGAAAGTGTAAGTGAAAAATAATGAATCTGCAAAATAGTAGAATTTTATTCGAACATTAAAATTAATTACAAATGGCCAACGCGCGAGAATGGGGTGTGGTCAGGCGCTACGTCACATCACGCATAAGGAACACGATTGTGTTCGCCTCAATGCTAGTTACATGCATTTTCGGAGTATTGTTCCTATTGCATACTGCTTGTTTGATTCAGTATGAGTGCAAACAAAAATTTTAAATATTGTATAGTTTAAGAATGCACAACAGGTATATTTCTATATTAAAAAAATTGGAAAGTAAAAGATATCTATATTAAGAATTATTAACCAAATTTTTAGTGCCAGTATTTATTACAGGCAACCATTTTTAAAACTTTAAAACTGGTTATAGGGGGCTCGTTTGAAAATACGTATCAATCGATTAGAAAAGGAAAATAAATGAAGAGGAGGAGAAACAGGATATTTTTTTACATAAGGCAGCATTTCATATCAAATACTTTTAATACCGTGATACCAACCACATAAAATTCTGCTGCGTGAGAATGTAGCCAATTTTGTACCAAGGTTTTCAACTTTTCAGTTGATCATTAATTTCCACTTGTTGATTGAACATGCCCATATGCAGACGTGAGTTATTGTGAAGCTCGACAATTCCTGATCTCAACATTTCTTATAGTTGATTTTGAGCACGCATCATATTTTCCTATCCTTCCAAGCCTTATTCAACCAGTCGAGGAAATTGTTAAAATTCTCAGAGCTAAACTGTCTGCAATTCCTGGTGAATTCTATGAGATAAACTACTTCCATCAAAAATATTTGAAAGAACACTTACACATTTTTCATTTCGGTGTTTTTTTTTTGTAATCATTCGTCGCTTACATTTGAAATATATATTTTTTTTTAATTTAGACTTTAATCTCAGAATTCATACTTTTAAATTTGAATTCAGACTTTAAACTCTGAATTGAGATTTTAAACTCTGAATTCAAACTTTAATCTCTGAATTCAGACTTTACACTCTAAATTGAGACTTTAAACTCTGAATTCAGACTTTAATCTATAAACTTACACTGCTAACGAAATTATTAGACAAGTGGTAGCACTCAGAGCTTTATAGATGCATAATTGAGATTTGGAGGACATAATTTACAGAAGAAAATGAAAATTTTATATTTGTCATCAACTATGAAATTTTAAATACAGCTTCCTGTATAATTTTACTGCTTTTATTTAATTCTAGAGACGATTTAAAGTACGTAAGTATTGCATTTGTTTGGGAAATGATATTACGCACTAGATTTCTTTACACCTATTTTTATTTCTGGATCTACAGTGCCGTGATGTGTTAAAATCAATTTTTTGATTAAATTTGATTGTACTACTGAATTTGCCATAAACAGTACTATTTACTGTTAACTGTAGTACTGAATATCTAAATAACGTTGCACCATTGAATTACACCTGAAACACCTATAGCTAACAGTCACAGTTAGTTGTCAGCGGTGCCACCAGACATGTACTGGTTTCGAGCTGGTTAGCCCTTATCACCGACGGTGATTGCGATAGGCGTATATCATGGAAATCATAATATATATAGAACGCCAGAAGCCTTTAGTGTATATTATTGGTAATACTGCATTTTAGTACCAACATACAGTTGAAACCAAAACGGAATGTTTGTATTTGGCCTATAGAAATCAAATCTTTTTACGAATTTGACGTAAAATTTTCATATTTTTCAATTCCCACCCATAGTGTGAAGCTATCCCGTTAGTACAACCAACCCATAAAAGTTAAGGTACTGTATGTAATATTACCTGACGCGTTTTTTCCATAGGTTAACTAATTTCGGTAGCTCTTTTGGCGTTCTATATATTTTATGATTTCTATGGCTTGTACTGATTTAAGAATATTTCATAATAAAAGTTATTCTAAAAGTACGTATCTAAGAAAACATCATTAATACGTTATTAAATAAACTCAAAAATGTTAATTACATTTCTTCTAGAATAGAGATACCAGTGCACGACGATTACAATTTTTAATTTTAAAGAGAAATCCGCTTTTTGCAGCAACGCATACTGAATAAATTCGCATTTACTTGACATAATAGAAACTATTTAATATGCCCACGACAACTACGCGTTTACTGCTAAAACCTTTTTTCTTAATAAGCAATGTTAATGTATTCTTACCGTCGCCTATTCTCTGGATGGCAGCATCTGGTGTTCAAGGATCCTGCAAGAAGAAAAAGACATTACTTTAGCATAATCGCGTTTTCCCAGGCATTCCATCTAACGCGGCCGTAAATACGCCATTCGAGATGAAAATATATTCGCCATTGTGGCGACGCTGAAAAAATGTATACTGGAGAGTGTGCGCCGCAATCAAACGGACATTAGACGTGGTTTCTGGAATATTAGCATTTCGGAATCCAGCTATTCCTCTTAACACGCGCGTGCTGAATACAAATCTACGTCTGGGACGACCGCCCAAATACGTACGCATGGATCAGTGATGTTTTTATTGGATCGTGTGGGGATAAAGTAGAGAGTGGGTAACCATACACTAGCATTCTATATTGTCATTCTTTCTCTTCAGAATGTTAAGGTTATAATCACATTGTCGTATGATATTTACAGATAACGTTGACAGTGCTCTCGAAAATTTTTACAATATATGACAAAATTACTACATTTGTAGAAGAAATAGAATATAAATATTCTCCATTTCCTAAGGGTTGAATTTGAACCGGCGGTTGAAAAAAATTCTGTATTATAACACTATTTCATGTCACGGTTCAACAACCTGATGTTGAGATGTATTTCTAAATGTTGGCTGCGCTGTCAGCTCAATTTTGGCCAATGAAATATCAGAATATTTTTCCGCCAATTTTCGCAGATAACCTGTCTTTTATTTTGGTTAATCATTTTTGAAGTTTTGTGAATTATAATTATTGACGATGACATTTTTGTATTGCTATAATACAGTAATTTATTCCGATGCAGCCTGCCTCCTAGTAGATATAATAATTAACTATAGAAACATTATACAGTGTAAGAAAATAGTATTTTATTGAACTTTTTTCCACAATGATAATTGGGACAAAACTGCACATACTTATAATTGTATATATAATATCTACAGTTAGATGGACAAAACAAAAATAGTTTTTATTTATACTTTCACAAATTCAGTTTGTGTACGGAAAATGATAAAATGAAAAATAAAAATATTTTTCTACATATCAGTTCTGAACAGTACAAATGAAACTCTTAAAAAATATGAAATAAATTATTTTTTCTACAAACATACTAAAAATGCAATTTTTAACACTTCCTTGTAAAATTAAAATATTGCTTTAAGGCACCAGTGCTTTAAAATGAGTACTTTAAAGCACTGGTGCCTTAAAGTAAATGTCAAATTGTGACAGTAAATTTGCAATACATTTAATTTGCATTTTTTTATTAACATGAATGCTTATATTACAATTCACACAATTTGACAAATTAAATCCACAATTCTACCACTATCAACTGAAACGACCGCATTCCTAGTTGACGTTTGAGCAGACACAGCATTTAAAAGTAAAAGCTTTCAAACTTTTCGTAAACGATGAATACTACAATTGTTACTATATATGATTGGCAAGGCCCACTTCGAAAATTATTTCTACCCGGGTTAATTCTTTTTAATGCTGTTTGTAGAAAAAATATTGTCTGATATTTGTGTTAAAAGTTGTTGTGTTTTTAAGGTACTGATGTAAACTTTTACATGCGTGCCTTAAAAATGCACTTTTAACACACATCATAAATAACTATTCTAAAATTATAGCATTATAGATTTTAATGCATCAAGAGAGTCTCATTTTTTAATTAACCAGTAAGGATAAATTTAAAGCAAATATATCTAATATAGTTGCCCTGTTTTTATTTATACGAGTTTACACGCACTTTTATTTATACCGGGTGTTCCCTCTAAGACTTTCAGTGCGAATATGTCAGAAACCATCATAGCCAGTGGGACCAAATTTGGTATACAGACATTAGATGGCGTGTAGAATCTGATGATAACATCAATTTTTATACAGGGTGTTCCATTTTCCAAGAAATCGATTTAATTTTGATTTTTTGGTTGTCAGCCCTGCTAAAACTTATGTTTAAATTGAAATATACTTAATTATGAACACATTCTGATAAATAAACATTCAAAAATTTCAAAATTTAACATAAAAAAACGCCTCCAAAAAGTACCCAAATTTCATTGTTTTGTCCTGTAAAATGTGTTATTCTTTCTGGTGTCTGTTTTAATGTAATTTGTGGCACTGCACACACATAACTGAAAGATAAAAACAATTACAACAACAATTTCAAATTATTATCTAGCTGGGTATAGTACATTTGCAGATGATCCTTCCTAGCAAAAACCAGTTGCTTTATTTCAGTTCTGTATCATGAAATACAGAAATTGTAGTTCATTGTTTACTATTTTACAGATGTAGAGTTCTTCTTAAACATAAGTACATAAGTAAAGTGCTGAAATATGTGGATACAAGAATCAATCATTTCTAGGTTATGCTTTCGTAATATTTTCTTTTGTGGGGTTAGGGTAGGTTCAGATCTGACTTTCAACGACAAACACGTTCACATTATAATTAAAAGTTTTAGAAATGGTTTTGTTTGAATTTATTTGTTGCTAAATAAGTAATCAATAATTATTACAGCAGTTATAAAACAGGGATATTCTTTAAGTACTTACACAATTTTGTAAATTATTTTGTCATAAAAAATACGTGTACCTAATTATTATTGTACACTGTAGTAACATAAAAAAACAATTTACTGAAGTTTTATTACATTATAATGGAATAATTTAAAAATTTTTACAGATATTTTACACAATCTTCACGCTGTAACTCTAGCTGTAGCGGTAGACTGCGCCGGCACGGCGACCACAATGCTCCAAAAGCCTCAACTCGTCTAAATTTTTATCGACAAGTCTCAATAACACCATTGTGCATACGTAAATTGCATTAAATCCATTATTTAGCGTTATTTATGTAAAATAAAATACTTCATGCCATTAATATTTGACAACTCAATGACAATTCATAGTTTTGACGTTCACCGATGTTAGTTTCTTCTGTGTAAGTCTGGCTCAAGGCTATACACATTTTACATGACAAAACAATGAAATTTGGGTACTTTTTGGAGGTGTTTTTTATGTTAAATTTTGAATGTTTATTTATCAGAATGTGTTCATAATTAAGTATATTTCAATTTAAACATAAGTGCATAGCAGGGCTGACAACCAAAAAATCAAAATTAAATCGATTTCTTGGAAAATGGAACACCCTGTATAAAAATTGATGTTATCATCAGATTCTACGCGCGATCTAGTGTCTGTATACCAAATTTCGTCGCACTGGCTATGATGGTTTCTGAGATATTCGCACTGAAAGTCTTAGAGGGAACACCCGGTATAGATATTTGAAGTTTCAAAATAATTTCAACCGACAGTTGAAATTCAACCTGAACTATAACCATCGGTTGAGTGAAACACTGCTAAACCGACACTTCAATCTTCAGTTGACGTTTATAATACTCAAACTACAGTTTGACCGGAGGTTGAGTTTCAACCTCTGGTCAAACATTATAATACCGACCCTAAGTCAACTATATCGGATACTAAGCTTAAAGAGAAAATTTGGCTCAAATTAAAAAAGTCTGATGATGATCACCAAGAATTTAAAGGTATTCGGTATAAAATTAAAACCGAAGCACATGGAGAGTATCAAGAATGATTTGAAAAGCAATCCTAAACGTTATTTGTCTTATTTAAATTCACAGTCTAATTCCAGTTCCCTTGATGTACTTGCTTTGCTTGCTGCTTTAAAAAAAAATAAACTAAAGCTTACAGCTGGTCCTGACGGGTTGCCAGCATTTTTCGTAAAAGAATGTCATTTCGTATTTTATAAGCCACTAACATAGTTAATTTCAAATATCTGCCCTGCATGTGTATAAAAAAGTTCCAAATCTGATATATCTGATACTGTCGTCCTATAGCGATTATTAACAATCTTTGAAACCGTTCTACATAACTATGTTTACAATGTTATCAAAAATAAAATATCTCAAAACCAACACGGTTTTGTATCTGGAAAGTCAACAACTACTAATCTTCTAGATATATCACAATTTTTAAGCGAGGCACTTGATGGAGGCAATCAGGTCGATGTATCACATTTTATTCCAGAAATAATATAATGGTTCGGAAAGTTCAAGTATTTGCATTACTTTTGTGTAAGTAGTCAATAGACAATGATAGATGTATTGCTATGTGTACGATCTACAAAATATTTCCTACAGAAAATCAAATCTCCCACTGCGGGACACAAAAGCTTATGCAATGAATCACTGGTAAACCGACCATCGATATTGAATTAGTAAGCAGGAAGAAGAGTGTCGCTAGAAGGGAAACTTTAGACGGGAGCGGAAAATAGAACGACTTATTTGAATAACATTGAACAGTCAACGTCTACACTCCCACTTGTATTCCAAAGCTATATCTATCCTATTTTGTTTGGTTTCTGTTTATCGGAATAAAAAAGTTAAATTGAACAAAACAATATGAAATAAATAGATATTTCCGCAGTCTGGCAATGGTGGAAGTGTATCTCTGTCTGACATAATAGTTAATTTATTTATATTTTATTGATGCTACAGAGAACGTTTGTACTTTCTGAACTTGTACACTACGGAAATTTGTTGCATAAATATGCCCCGTAAATTTAAATTTACAATATATATATTTTTAATTTACCACACTGACAGCCATATTACGCACATTGCATACGCACACCCTGTATAGTGCAGTACTTTCTAGAAATAGAAATTAAGTCGATTAAAGGAAAAGCTTGCTTCCAGGTGTCCATCTTCGGCTATTAAAGTGAAAGAAGACCTTCGTTAAGTGCATCTTTTTAATAATAGAGTACTTAGGCGACCTGCACGACGGACGGGTCAAACTATTGTTGAAAGTAGGGTAAGAAGAGAAACTGGTAACTTGTCTATACTTACATTCGTACATTGATTGATATATCAAAACAAAATTTAACTAGAAATTTGTTACAGAGATTCACAGGAGACTTTATCAGTACCTATATAGGGTGATTCAGTCATAATGTCATTAATTTCAAGAGGAGATAGAGAAAATGAATATAATACGACTACACAAATATTAAGTCATTATTTAAACCCACTTTTCAAAGCGTCACTAACCGCTGGCGGCAAATCAACTCGATGTCGATCTGACGCCACGTTGCCAAATTTAAATACTTTCCTATAGTATTTACTTATTGCAATATGTAATTAATGCTATAAATTATTTTTTTAAAGTATGCAATTAACATATACATAACACATAACATAAGATTCAACCTAAAAATATTTAACGGATCAAAATAAACCATTCACATTGCATTACATAAACAGTGCAAAAAAATCCAATACTCACTAGGTTAAATTATTAAGAGAGGCTGAAACGTACATATTCTGTCTTTGCCTGTCTCATATTTCATCGTCTGATACTATCGAACATTGTTCGGGTCCGTTTCCTAAGCCTTCGATATGGAGATGCACGCAGCCCGACTTCTCTCTATTCTTCATACATTAGTCATTATTTTCACGTGGTAGATGATAGCGAATTTCGTGTGTCGCCAGTGTAGTTTATAATTATTAATAATATTTGCTATTTCACTAAATAAAAATTCAAGTTGGCTAAAGTGAAGGAATGACAGACCGCGGTTGACAAAACGCTTAATGAATACCTTAAGAATGTATGTTTTCCTGGCAACACTGCTGGACTTATATTAGCGTACCAGAAGCGTCTTGTTACCGATTGTTATAAGGTGATTTGTTTAGGTTTTGAAAGATCGAGTAACATTTTCTTTCTATTCTCTGTCTTTATAAGGCCTTTCGAATACCTTTTAGAATTAATGACATCATGACTGAATCACCATGTATAGTCCGGTAACTACGGGAAAAATAAAGGGTTATACAAGGTGTCTCATAATTAGCTGCCAACCCTGAACAAGCCGATTCTATGATCAAAACTAAGTAATATGAACATGGGCCCGGAAATGCTTCCTAAGGGCACAGGGACCCATTGAAGAGGGAGGAATGGAAATCATTTTTTTGCAATATCTCTCAATCGCGTTTTGATAAATGAATGAAATTTGGTATACACAACTAAATTTTGATGAGCAATTTGATGGACTAATCCATTTATTTCCGCAAGGTCCATTGGGGTGGGTACGGGGGGCCCTTGGCACTTTGCGTCTGTAACTTTTTTCCAGCTTAGTTTATCCATCTGACTATCGAAACAATCGATTCTCCTACCTGTTTTATTTGAAAAAGGTATACTTTTCTCAAGTCGGTAGAAGTAACCATTTTTGAAATAATCCTATTTGAAATGCTCAGTGCACCGAGTAAAAACTTTTTTGGTTTCAGGTAAAGTGTCTTTTCTGCTGAAAATATAGCAAAATGTTACTTGAAAAAGTTGTTCACAATGGTAAATTATGGAGATGTGCAAAATTTCCTGTTCAGGGTTGGCAGCTAATTATGAGACACCCTGTATAGAGCAGGTCAAACGACTGCTTAGTTGAATTTCATATACAAACACAAAAATGCCAGGAGTATAATTCCTCATCCTCGATATGTTCTATGCTCTGTGGATGTAATGGAGAATATCTTCCGGTTAGTAGTCTATGCACCTGATCCGTTTTATGGAGTTTTATGTTTTTTCACAGATCGTGGTTTATGCTCATCTATTTGATCCATGTGCAATTGTTCATTTTGACGATATCTGACACATATAATGACACATAAAATTATAATTTAATACGAACACATCACATATTTGATATGGTTGGGATCATCATATAATTAATAAATCATTTAATGGACTACACTGCACTATTACTGTTGTACTAATATTAATATGTAGTTGATGTTCCAGTGCCATCTTTTGGTAGGTGATTTTCGCGAAAAGAAAATTTGTTCTAAGTAATTGGCGATTCAAGATAAGAGATACGCCACCTGATGTCAAATTTCAAACTAGTTTCTATGACAATCGTCTCAGATTGTCTAGTCGTATTTATTTACTTTTATAGATACCTATGTATCAATTTATGCCGTTATTATCAATTATTTCTCTTTTGCATAGTTAAGTTTCTTCAATTAATTAAATGTTTTCTTACAAAAATCAAAAGTAACGTTGTGAAACATTGTCATCGAGACTAGTTCAAGTTTTCGCCACATGGCGCTATTTCCTTAATATGAATTCCCAATAATTGAGATCATTATTTTTCTATCATTGATTTCAATACATTAGCCGTTTTCCTTTTACCAAAAATCTCTTACTAAGCATTAAGAATATAAGCATAACTCAGATTAGCTAAATTTTCTATATAATACGAAAATGGCTATTGACTAGATTTTTATGAGAGTATTTAGACAGTTTGTGAGTAATCAAGATGTCAACTGTAAGTAATTTCGTTATACACCGTTGGCAACCCTGCCTAGGTGCCATTGTTGCACAGAAATGTAATTTTAGATTATGATGACTGGAATGCGCTAAAAGCTGCGCGAATGGATTATTTATGATCAGCGCCATATTTTATTTTGTGCCTCTAGCAATGGCAGAGCAGTAGGGGCTAATTGTGAATTGAAATGAAACTGATATGGAAAATTATTTCGTGCTATATGCTGGTTAGTTTTACAATTCCTTATAAAACATGACATGTTCCAACAATAACACCCACAAAAATACACAAAGAATAACACTAACGAGATACAAGATAAAAGAAGAAACCACACTGTACGCCAATGACGTGTTTACAAAGAAAATAATAGGAAATTAAGAACACAATTCATATCGTACGTGCAGATGGTTGTCTCTCTCGCACCCACATACATAACCAATGAAGTATGTCTTTGCTAAGTTTCATGTGCCTCCTTTTGTCTGGACCTAGTTTGGTACCTTTATTTGGATGCGCAAATGGACTAAACGCATTCCATCTCGTACATTTCAGTGCATTGTTGAGGAGTTATTGTCACTCAAAGTCAGAAGTTGAAAAATGAATATTGCCCATAATTTCTAAAGGGTTACTTCCATTAACTTGAAATTTGGGGGATCAAAGCAACTCATTCAAATGTATCTTTGTACATTTAAAATTGAATCAAATATTTTTTATTATACAAGGACGGTCGAAATTTTGTTCTAAAATTTACGCAACTTTGACAATAGCCCTGTTACTTTTCTCCAAAAAATATATACTTCATGACTTCAAGATAATTAAATATTTGTATTTTGTAGTACAGTGAAAGCATAAAACATAAAAATATCTTAAGAACGATTATTGGAGTGAACACATGTCTGAGAACCAACGACATTGACAATTTTATTGCTATAACAAGAATAATTTAGGGTAATTAAAATAGTAATAAAATATATTTAGAGGCATATTTTTATATTCCTTTAACTTTCACTAAGCAATTTAAAAAATGGTGTACCTGCTATTAGCTATCCAAAGTAAATACATAAAAAAGTATACTCACTTTAAAGGCAGGCTTAAAATTTGCTTCTCAATAATAAACCTTATTCCATATACCTACAAATTCCAGTAAAATGTATTCTTCCTTCGTTATACAGTTCCATCAAAATTTCGAAAGTTTTACATGGTATTCGTGATGCAACACGTTTAACGTTGTATATATTCGTACTACCGCCGAAAGTGAAAACTTTCAAACCGAGGTAAGTGATGAACAATGCGGAAACAAACTCAGAGATGCGCATACGAAAACATTGCATAATCAGAAGCAGCCTTCTTGCTCGAAATGCCACAAAAATAATATGCAAATCCAGTCCGCATAGATCGTAAACATTAACATAGAAATTGTCAATGAAAATTTTATGATAAAATACCAGTTTAAATTGTTATGTGACAAGGATATTTCTATGGACAGGAATTTGGCGAGATTTCTCCAGCTTCGTTTTAACCTTTAGAAATTATAATAAAATTATCATCGAAAGATTTACGTGAAATTGAAATTGCAAATGATATTAACTTAATAGTTAAAGGTTAACAAACATATTTATCTCAGTTCCTTACATTCAGTATGATAGTGTCAGTTTAAATCATAAATGCTTCACATAAATCAGAGTGGGCAATGCTAACAAGGATAACCCACCACTCCTAGCATTATTGGAAATTGGAATATTTAATATTTCTTTTGGAAATGTATGTACAATGCTAACAAGGATAACCCACCACTCCTAGCATTATTGGAAATTGGAATATTTAATATTTCTTTTGGAAATGTATGTACCTACGTGTCAAAGCAAGTAAAAGAACCACAGTTACTTTAAGGTCAGTGATTACTCATATATTATATGTTTCATAAGTAAAAGGTCACAAACCAAGTGGTAATAGTTTATTTTGCCAAAATATTAAGAATACACTTATACAGGGTGTTTGTAAATACGTGTGAAATATTTTATATACAGGCTGTATCACATAAGAGGGCCACTCCCATGTATCTCGCTTAATATGCGAGACACGTCAAAAATCTTTAATTGTTTTTTGTTACATTTTTGGAGGTCTTTATGCTCGTAAAAACAAATTTGAGATCCATGACCAATTTTATGAATAATAACAAAAAAACCTGTAAAGTGCCCAAACTTTAAGGCTGTCTAACTTTTTTATTTTAAGAGATAGAGAAAACTTATTGGTAATAAATTTGTATTACAAAATTGATACCTTCCACCTGATATAAACAGATTTTTGAAATATCGAATGTGGTTCGCTGCGCCCTCTAGGCAGATAAAAAATTATTGGAGCAGGCTATGGCCACAAAAAATTGCCTGTTTTTTCGTCTTTCATGCAATATATTACATGTTGTCCTTATCTTTTGTATTTATTACATTTTTTTCAATTTTAGTTTAAAAAAATGTACCTAAATATTTTCGTATTGCTCAACATAATGTAGAACCAGTTTTAAAGACGCCAATTACAAAAAATAATAAACAGAATGTACTTTTTTATGCAAAATACAGATTTTCTTATAATATTATTGTATTGGTTTTTACATTAGAAGCAATTGGTCTTTAAAATTATTTTGACACAGACAATGTAATAATAGTATATTATGCAACGATCATGTATTAATAATCATTACATGAGAGTTGCATACGCTATTTTTTCTACACCCGATAAATAATCAAAAACCATAAATTTTATATTTTTATTGAATACAATAGGTAACAGTAATTATTCGTATGAACTGCATTTTCTGCTTTCTCCGATATGTGTGGAGGAGTCGATGGTAATTCTTCTATATTGCTGATATCAGACATTTTGATAATTTATCGAAGTTTAGCTAAGTATCTACGAAAATTTAATACGTACTGATTTTGACATCTAAAATAATTACATAGGAACCTAGGATAAACGTCAAATGCACAGTTTTACATGATATTCGTGAGCATGCTTGATTGAAAAATTATGGGTTTCTATTGATTACAAATCTGTATTGTAATGAAAAATCTGTATCGTAATGGATATCATTATGAAACGGATTATAAAATCTGTATCGTAATTATGGGCATATAAGTGCATTGTTATAATACGGGTGTAGAAAAAATAATATTTTAAATTGTTTTTATCAGCCTAGAGGGCGCAGCGAACCACATACGATATTCAAAAATCTGTTTATATCAGGTGAAAGGTATCAATTTTGCAATACAAATTTTAATAACAATAAGTTTTCTCTATCTCTTAAAATAAAAAAGTTAGACAGCCTTAAAGTTTGGGCACTTTACAGGTTTTTTGTTATTACTCATAAAGTTGGCTATGGATCTCTTTTTACGAGCATAAAGGCCTCCAAAAATGCAACAAAGAACAATTAAAGATTTTTGACGTGTCTCGCATATTAAGCGAAATACATTAAATAAATGGTGCGCCACTGACTTTTCTTCGTTTTGATATTTTTCTGGAAATCCACCATCAATTCTGAATGAAATTGGTCTCTTAAATTTTTTTCGTAGGATGCATCGTTTTTTGAGGAAAAAAATAACACATTTTATTATAGGTTTTGTTAATCTTCTATTTAAAGGTCTCTTTTACTAAAGTTTTTATGGTCAAAGTAAAAACGCAATTAAACATTGAAAATAAAATGTTGATGTGGGCAAAAAATTCTTCGATTTCGAGATACAGGGTGTTCAAATATTAATCTTTTATTTTTTTCTCTTGAATATTTCAAAAAATGTTATCTAATACAGAAACATTTAACCAAAACAATAACACAAAACAAAAGAAATAAAAATATTTTTTAATAGTCGTAAACCTATGTTGAAAATGACCTCCCTCACAAAAGATAGTCAGTTCTTCGCCTCATTGACTGTCGTATTTTTTCTTCAAAAACGGTGCATCCTATGAAAAAAATTTAAGAGACCAATTTCATTCAGAATTGATGGCGGATTTCCAGAAAAATATCAAAACGAAGAAAAGTCAGTGGCGCACCATTTATTTAATGTATTTCGCTTAATATGCGAGACACGTCAAAAATCTTTAATTGTTCTTTGTTGCATTTTTGGAGGCCTTTATGCTCGTAAAAAGAGATCCATAGCCAACTTTATGAGTAATAACAAAAAACCTGTAAAGTGCCCAAACTTTAAGGCTGTCTAACTTTTTTATTTTAAGAGATAGGGAAAACTTATTGTTATTAAAATTTGTATTGCAAAATTGATACCTTTCACCTGATATAAACAGATTTTTGAATATCGTATATCAAAATGGGAAAAAGTCAGTGACCTACCATTTTTATATTAAAAAAGGTTGTGGCATTCTCACACGAACACCACTGGTGCAAGTAGAAATATTCGGATCACCCCAAAAAATGCACATTTATCCCTCCAAAGCATGTTTCAAATTTCGAGTCAATATTTTTAAAACTTTGAAATAATTAATAATAATAAATAAAAAACTAAAATTTATACACTCTGTATCTCAAAAACGAAGCATATTTCGACCTATGTTTATATGAACTATTTTTCACAAAATAACCTCGGCAACCACCCCGTATAATATTTCGCACTTATTTACCAACATCTTGTACGTGTGGGAGCGAATGTTAATATTAACGAAAGTACAGGGTATTGAAGTAAAACATTTTTTTACGAAACCTTCTAATAATTGTAACAGTTGTTGGCGTATTGATTTCTAATTTGGTGTCAATGGATTTTTGGGGATGCCAAATCTAAATATCATATTTCTAAGTTATCTTATAGCTCAGAAATATGTATATCTCTTGAAAGAAAATTCCTATAACCTAGAGCAAAACTAATAATTTGGAATTTTTCAGTGAAAAACATCATACATTGTGGAAGCCTATATCATTAACCGATGTTTTCGAGATATTTGATTGCGTATATTTTTTGCGTACCATATACGTACATCTATGAGGAACATTCCCAAATCTGTTTTCGGATAAGTTGTGAATCAGCATGTGGCTATCAGGTAGTCTGTGAACCATTATTTATAAAACACCATGTATAGTCTAGATAATAAAAAAATAAACATATTTTTCAGATCAGTAAAACTGAAGTACATGCGTATACATTATATCTCAATTAGTACTCCGTAATGATGAAACAACATTGTTATATTAAAAAATACACAAGAGGAGACAAAACTTGTTTATCCACAACGGGAAGGAAAGTGAATCACAATCACCTACACACGTTAAATATCAATACAAATTTTCCTTTGCAGCGTCTCGACTCTGCGTAACTGTTTTAGTGTGTATCCTTAACATCCTATTTAGACGGTGGCATATTTCGCAATTCCTCGTTAACAGAGAAGACTTCTAGCCTTGCAATTCCTGGCGATCAAAGATTTATGACAACTTACACATTTAATGGCTCTATGGTACTATATTTATGACTACAACAGTTCTAATACGTATCCTAATAAGTTAATCTTATTGCATGAATATACGTTCTTATTTTTCTCTATCTCTTCTTAAAATATTTGTTGTTAGTCATTATATATATACAACTGTATTCAGGCCCACAGCTTTAGGGTTTCCTTCTACCTCTTTGTATCGTTAGTCTTTTATCTCTAGTTCATCACATTTTTATCTTTCAGCATAACCGTTTCCATCCATTTTATTCTTGGCCTTGTCCTCCGGTACCTTAGCTATTCTCTCATTTTCCATCCTTCCAGATGTCTCAACCACTGCAGTCTAAGTACGTCTCCGGACTATTTCGGTAATAGGCGTTTCATTAACCAGTTCATATATGTCGCACTTTGTTCTTCTTTCCCATCCTTCTTACACTTTCATCCCGCCAAAAATTCTACATAATATTCTTTTTTCCTGCACTTCAAGTTGGTTCTGTGTTCTCCTATTCATTGTCCATGTTTTCACTCCATATAATACTATGGGTCTCAATACGGTTTTGTATAACCTTATCTTTGAATGCTTTGATCTCAAAATGTTGTTTAGTCGCCTCGTCATACGATTACCAATTTTGTTATCAATTAATTTTTCTAAATACATAAAACTTTTTACTTCTTCTAATTCTTTTCTTCCATTTGATCCAGCTTGAATACGAAATGTCTTTGCTGTCCTTCTCATTGTTTTTTAATACCATAAATTTAGTCCTTTTCATATTATTAGCGAAGCTCATCTACCCTTTAGTTTGTTTATTATATTCCTGTTTACGTTATAATTTATATTTATATTGTGATGCCTTTATTTTGACGTTTTCTGGAATAGTCCGGACTATATTATATTTAATTTTCGACACGTTCTCGATGTCACAGAAACTTCGAGAATCCTAAAAAGATAATTATATAAGTGGTTAGGTATCGCCGCTGGAATCAGTTTAAATTGAGCAGCCGAATACGAGTCATACGTGAGTGACAAACGTCAAACTAACTAACTAACTTGTCAAGAGGGACAATAAGATCTGTTTGTCTACGTGACGTGTTTCCACTCTAACCCAATTTAGAGGTTACAATATTAATTTTTAAATGAACTATCTC
This sequence comes from Monochamus alternatus, assembly GCA_037114965.1. NCBI lineage: Eukaryota > Metazoa > Arthropoda > Insecta > Coleoptera > Cerambycidae > Monochamus > Monochamus alternatus. The sequence continues at coordinate 117,095,995 of CM073426.1, forward strand.
CTTTTCGCCAATAACACTACATCATCTGCATACACCAATCTTTGGTAAGTTTTATTTAATAATGTGCAAACTGTGTTTACTCTGCTGTCTCTAATTACCTCTAGTGCTTTGCTAAACAGTACTGTAGATAACCTAATTGCCTCAAACCTCTTTTGACCTCAAATAATTTTGGATTCTGTCTATTGATCTCCGCTGCCATTTTTTTTAAATGTTTTCATTAGGCGTATTAACTTTGAAAATTGAAATTCATTTAGAGCGTTTCGTGTTTTCGGTATGCTCTTCTAGCCTTTATTTCAGTGCAGACGCCAGTACTTTATATTGTAAGAATATTTTATTAAAAATTGTGGGTAACATACATACACATTTCTTTGTCCCACATATTTCTAAACATACGTAATATATGAAATTTGTGGTTGATATCAAATCACTTTAATAACACGTTATTAGTTTAAACCAACTCATTGTATTTAATACCATGGGAAACTATTAAATTGAACGAAACCGTGAATTAAATGGTATTGTGTTTCCTGTTATAAATCTTAAGAAAGCGTCGATCGCCATCGATTAAACAGTATTCTCTTGACCGAGAATCATAATTCATGCCTCCAGAGAAGAGAAAGCTTATTATTAAGGAAGAACACTGCTGAGAGTTTAATAAAAAAATGTGTGTTGCCAAAATATAAAAATAGGGCTACTGATCGATTTTGAATAAAATACTTTTCTACGAGGTATTACTTACTGGTATTATTTTAACACGATGATGAAATAACCACATAATGGTATATTATTCAACGAGCATATAGTTATGGCTGTTATTCACGAGGGTGAAGGTTACAGCATTAGAGCCATTACATGCAAGTAGAATGCTATATATACTTTGTCCACGACTATTGACAATATGTTATCAAATTTTCTGCTAAAAACATTACACAATATTTTGACACTTATAACTTGAACATGACATAACATACGATTCAAAACTGTCAAAACACCTTAATATAAAGTTTGACATTTATCGTTCACTTAATAAATTTAAAAATGCAAATAGTTGTAATTAATAAACTTTTACCATCATTCGGAAAAATGTTTATGTTGCCGTAACTGGAATAGTGGGTATAGTCTAAGATCCCACTATAACGACCTTCACCGAGCTGGTTAATGGATGAAAAGTATTTTATATCCAATTAAATATGTCAATAAATATATTGCAAATGGGTTGTCTAAAAAAATTCAGTCCAGAATATGATTAATTAACAATTAAAAATTATTATTTTTTTAAACATTTCACTGGTTTGGTTAATAGACAAATTCCATACCAATCAAAAGTATGAAGCCCATATAATATGCAAACGTTAGGTTGACTATGTTTTTCCCGTCACAACTCTTGGGTAGGCAGGAATAAACAGGTAAATCGATACTAGTAACTTGCACCGGTGTGGTTAATAAATTAAAGTTAAATTAAAATAAAGATTATTTCATTACCAACACGGTGGTATAGGGTTGTCTGCGAAAAATTAGTCCTGAATTCCGGTTGTCGAGTTTTAAAAAGTGAAATATTCCCCAGCGAACCATTCCATACGATAGAAGAGTACACAGCATTAAAGCTGTGTGTAGTTCGTCTATACCGAAAACGAAGACGATCCGTTTATCCGTTTCTCCTAAAAATCGAATAAAGTCCGGGGGCGGCGGTATTATTATTAATCTGCCCCTAGGAACCCCTAACGCGAAGACGGACTAATTTTTTCGATTCCGCGTCTCAAAGAGTACGTGTCTTTAAAATTTCGATTCGATCGGTTGGGGGGCGGCTCCGGGGGCGGTATCCCGTTTTTTTAAATTTTTTCGGTACATTACCGGATGCGCCCCCGCGTTATCGCGAAGTATACGTACATAAAATTTGAGGTCGATCGGATTCGATTTGTGGCCGTGAGATGTGCGGAATTTTTTTTACTCCTAACGACGAACATGAGGCTAGGTAAACGGCGGCTGTGGGACGGGATCGGAGGTTTCCCGAATTCATAACTGAGGGGTGAAGTCTCGAAGTCACGAGTTCGAGAAATCGACCTTTTCTGTTTCATTTCGAATACATATTCGAATGTTTTTTATGAAAATATGAAAAAATGCTTCTATAGAATTTTTTGTACAAACAACGGTCTACGAGTTGGGCGGAAAATACCACCGCCCTCGGACTTTATTAGATTTTTTGAAGAAACGGATTGTCTTCATCTTCGGTATAGACTATTATTTCCTGGTAGTGACTTGAGAAATGATAATATGACGTTCCTGCCGCCCCTCCGGGGGCGGCCCTTTAAAACACGAAATTTGTCTAAAATCATTGAAATTGTTTTGTGGCTTCTTCTCCACCTTACCTATCGAAAAGTCTAAAAAAAATTTATGATTATATGTATTGTTTCCTTTAATAAAAATTCGTAATTCGGGGCGATAAATGGATTATTAGAAAATTTTATCTTTTACGGGTTTTCGATCTCGACATATCATTAGTAGGGTCGAAAATGTTGTTTTATTGTCATTGAAGGGCGTTAGGGCTTCCTAGAGGCAGATTAATAATAATAGGTACCGCCGCCCCGGGACTTTATTCGATTTTTTGGAGAAACGGATAAACGAATCGTCTTCGTTTTCGGTATGGACGAACTACACACAGCTGCAATGCTGTGTACTCTTCTATCGCATGGAATGGTTCGCTGGGAAATATTTCACTTTTTAAGACTCAACAACCGGAATTCAGGACTGATTTTTCGCAGACAATCCTATACCACCGTGTTGGTACTGAAATAATCTTTATTTTAATTTAACTTTAATTTATTAACCACACCGGTGCAAGTTACTAGTATCGATTTACCTGTTTATACCTGTCTACCCAAGAGTTGTGACGGGAAAAAAATAGTCAACCTGACGTTTGCATATTCTATGGGCTTCATACTTTCGATTGGTATGGAATTTATCTATTAACCAAACCAGTGAAATGTTTAAAAAAATAATAATTTTTAATTGTTAATTAATCATATTCTGGACTGAAATTTTTTAGACAACCCATTTGCAATGTATTTATTGACATATTTAATTGAATATAGAATACTTTTCATCCATTAACCAGCTCGGTGAAGGTCGCTTTATAGTGGGATCCTATACTAGTAGCGTTTGGCTTTTACACAGGAGGTTCAGCTTCAATTGCTGACACCGGGTAATTTTTCTTTTGTTAGTTCATTCCTGATTTTTAAACCAGTGAATAATGATTTCTTATGTTGTATGTAGTGACCTTTCATAAATTACTATTATTATTATTTTAGTCTGGTTAATTGATTGACCTATTACCGGACTAAAATAACATCAGTAATAATGTTTTCATTCACTATTTAAGAAACACATATTTAATTAAAATTTTATAAGATAGTCGTGAACAATAGTTATTTATTGTATAAGTGTTTTAAGTATCATTTTATCCAAGCAAGAATGTTTAATATTCTTAAGAGGATAGAATACAATTAAAACACAAATGTAAAACATTTTACCCATAATCACATCACAATCATATTTGTGGAGTCAGAATTATTGGAATTTAATAAAAAGATATTCGCACGACTTGATATTTCTTAGTACTCAATGAAACGTGGTAGTTTTTGTTATGCCTACTGGTTGCTAATGGTACGTTGTTTATTATCAATTATTTAATAAACAGTTCTGATTTTGGTAAAAATGCAAGAAAGTAATTGTGTTCCTGTTGCTGTTTCCGAAGCAAGAAGCAATTTTCCAGCGAAATCCAATTACGCAAAAGTGTTCAGCGAATTTAACGAATAGAGGAGAAAACGCATAGTAATGACAATACATGAAGAAGTCATGCTACAGTATTTTTTAAGTTTGAAGAAAAAATATGCAATTTATCTAACGGTCGAAGTATTCGATGTTGAAGGCTACTACTGCTTATTTGAAGAGTGAATTGAGAGGATACAAAGAAAAAAAACTACAGTATTAGAAAGAGCACATATTAAAGAATTTTTGACTGAGGCTTCCGACAAAGAATATTTAATGATTAAGGTAATATCTCTTTATCTTTCATATGTTCTTAGGTACATGGTGAACTTTGAATTATTTTAGGTTACACTACTAACGGGGTTTTCTGGTGCCTGTTGATGCTGCGAATTGACAAATTTCAAAAACTATTGACATAGAACGTTGGCAGTTACCTACTTGTTTCAATACTTGACACCAAGACGCATTTCAATTACAATTATAAAAGAAGGATTTTGCATAAATGCTGTTGAAATATGTAGAAAATATATTTCTCTGCCTCCAATTCGCTTAATACAAGATATATTCTTTTTAAGAAATATTAATCAAAAATGTACTCGGCCTGTTGGAACCAACACATTGACGAAGGTACCCTCAATAGTTTCTTCATTCCTTAATATCAGAAGCATATACTGGCCATTGTATGAGGCGCACTTCAACAACTTTATTAGCCAATAAAGGTGCTGATGGAAGAGCTCCTCTGTAGCAGAAAGTTATGTTGAGGGATCCATATCTAACAAAGGAAAATCCAAGGAAAATGTAGCTGTTACTTGCAGGAAGAGACATTCGTAACTTGTCCAAATTCTTCAAAAACTTCTGCAGATGTTATGCGTCCCAAAAATAATAGCAACAATGCCGCAAGGGTTGTTATTAATGGAAAAGAAGTTAAATGTGAAAAATGAAATGTCTGTTACTATAAATGTAAATGTTAATAAGTAAAATTAAATTTGATGTATTATAGGTTTATTAATTTTTCATTATTACTAATGGAATAAAGTTACTTTATTCCACTACTGGATTACTGGATAAAGTATCACTTTAAACGGATCATATATATATGGATAAAAGTCTAATTATAAGGTGATTGTTGTTAAAAAATATTATATAGACAACACACCTAATGTGAATAGTCGAGATCAAACAAAAAGTTTTATGTTTCTTCCAGGTATTTTGCGAGGAGTATGCAACGTAGTAAGTTTTTGTATACATGCTTTATTAAATTGCTTCATTAGGTTAAAGCTATCCGTTGAACGTTGAACTCCTGTATAGTTATACTTGTTTGAATCTGTTCTCTGTTGCTATCTACATGTGAATCGAAAGAAACTATGTATCATGTCTACTGATAATTAAAATAAAACTGGAAGTAGAAAAGCATGTCTAAACAGCTACTGTTTCTTGTATACTAATGGGAATCAGTAACTGGAGCGCTAGTAACGGTAAACGTAAATTACATAAATTACCGAACACGTAGTTAATTGTTCAATTATCCAACAATTATGTCGCGGAATATGTAACCGAGCGGACCTTGAAACGAGCAACCCAAAGACCTCAAGAGGAAATGCTTGAACAAACCGTAAAAGGAAATTTTCAAATATCGTTACGTCATGTCTCACATGAACAAACCGAGATGGTCGTAAAATTTAAATTTTAATTTAAAACTAAGTCCGCTATTATTTAAAGAATACTATACTTTCTTTGACTTACTCGTACAGTTACAAGCTCCGGAAGCTTTTTAGTTGTAAATTGAACAAATGAAATTATATGAATATGTACACAGTAAGAAATCGCTACTATTTTATCATTTGTGGTATTATTAGGTGTTAAATAGACATTGGTATTGAATAAAGTTGTAACATAAACTCGTAAAATGGGCACAGAAAGTGCATCTCACCGGGCAAATTAATGAAGTATTGCATTATGCTATCATGTATGAATACAGCATACAGCGCCTAATAAAAAATATTTCACCGTGCCAAAATATGAAAAGAAAAATGTGGTGTAGGGCGCTGAAGCGCGACGAATAGAAGTATGGTAGCTTTAAGTTTATCAAAAAATAATAATAATAAAATGTAAAGTTGTAAAAGTCAATTAAACTTTTCTATTAAAAGGGCGTTTAGAAAATCAACGGTAAAGCACTTACATTTTATTCTCATTTATTATATTGAGCGCTAGTTATCTTAGCAAGAATGTGCTGATAGTGCAACCCTTGCACATTCCTTGTTCACATAGTTTATACAGGGTTAACTATAACTAAGTGCAAATAGTTTAAGAGGGGACAGAGAAAATTAAGAATTAATGAAATCACCCTTCAAAAAAAATCCAAACCTATTTATAAAGCGAAAATTTTTTTTCGAAATTATATTAAATCCTTATTGAACGCCACCACACGTTTACAAAATCAGAATAAATAACGTAGGCAACTAGCAACAGTAATTTAATTCCTGTGTTTACCATATGTTTACGCTGTAGTTTTATGTTCTTCTTCAATTTTTAGTGTCTTTTTTAATTTTTAAAGGTTATATACTTTATGTTGGATACAGATACTTTCCCACAATATAGTTCACCGGTTTGGTTTTCTAGGTTATGGGACAAGACTGCCGCGGGTACATTAAAAATTTTCTATTATCTATTCCTTTCGTTCAATTTTGTTATAATAAATAGCTATTTTATCTAGCTGTACCTACAGGAAGTGTGTTTTATCGGTAGTGAGTGCTTATAATTAATGAAAATGTTGCAGTTTTGCCAGTTTGTAACGAAATAATGAAAAACGAATGCAAAATAGTCGAGTTAACTGGATGAACTGTTCCCTACCTATCTATCAGGCATTATTACTAATAATAATGTTAACTTTTGTCGTTTTTGTATTTAGAAATGCTGCAAAAAACGACCACATGGTAGTAGATATTGTTGACAGATGTAAGCTTTATCTATGGATCTAAGCCATTTCAGTCGGTGTTATCCTAGGCACCGAGTTTCCATAGGAAAGAGGATTTTGCCCCAGTTTTTAAATATCGAGCTAAAAGTCTGGAATAATTTTTTTATTGTCTTTTAGGCCTTCCTATATGGGTCAAGTTTATTGTTTAGTTAGTTATCGTCAGAGATAAATACAGAGTTCATGCATTTGAAATTATTTTAAGCTTCACTGTAACTCAAACATACTTTTGTGTGTTTTTAAGAATAAAAACCTTTTTAATAACCAAATCCGCCAGGCACAAAAGTTATCTCGCATCATTCCGATCCTAACTAACATGTTCTGTATTTGCTTTTATCATTTATGCGATGTAGAATATTATTTGAGGTATTTATAAAATTTTGCTATCTGGCCACTACATTAAATTACCTATTTTATTTTAGTAAACTGCAATAAAAATTTATTAAATTAATTGCTCTTACTTATAATTTTTCTAATTAAAACAAGTAGTTTAATGTGAAATAATTTTATAATTACCTCAAGCAAAACCATTCCATCTGGTCCAACAGCCGTCGTAATTGTCACGAGCGGATCTGTATGGTAAACTAAGAAATAAGTTATGCTTACAATACTATAAGTTCACCACATCATCACTAATAATTATGGCATTACCCATTATTACATACAATTTATGCATCCATGGCCCACTAATTCGACAAAAATACAAGAAACAAACGCCTGTTTACAACACCAAGACCGTAACGTCCACCTGTATCTACGAAAACAAACTACGCTGAACAGCGTGTAACGTCACACCAATCATATCGCGTTTTCACCACGTGGTTTTGTTTATATTTTACGGTAATTTATTAATGTTAATATTTTAATTATTATGTAATTATTGCCGCCAGACACATGTTCTGACCTTTCAATATGTCTGAAAGATTACACTGTAATACATTTCAAACTAATATCTACTAAATGCATGCAACTTCCCCATTGGTTTTACTTCAAGAGTCTGTAGTTGTATGACCACTATTATTTTTTGGAATACCCTGTATCTCTTTAGATGGCACCTGTATGAAAAATATTGCGTGTAATATATTGTAATCTTACCCACAATGAGTTTCAACAATATACTTAGCGTGACAATCGAAGCTTCAATCAGAAAATGAAGTTATAAGTCACGACCATCTGAGCCATAATATGAAAACGAATCGCGCTTTTATTATCATCGCCGTAAGTAATGACTAATGGGACAAAGCGCCAATTATTATGCAATTTAAAAACGTACCTTACTGGAAACGGAAGCTGGGACAAAAAATTTAATAACACACCGGTGAACTCCGCATCTTTGAGTGTCGCGAATCCCGGACGGCAACAGGTTTAATTACTGTGTGTATACATCCATCCGCCCTCAGCGAAAAATTATATTAAAAATTGTTGTTTGGAAATGTGTAATTTATACTCGGGAACCTTGTTGGGACGAGACAATATTACTTTTTAACTGTGGGTATAAGGACGAAACGAATTTTCTGCCGTGACAGTCTCAATTTTTTTCAAGCTAAAATGGACATCAAAGGAGAAGCTTCAAGGCTGATTATCTCGGAAAATTAAGATGTGGAAAATTATATTATTCTTGGTTTGTCCGTAACGAGAACTGAAAAAAAATCTTAATTTCTGTATTATGAACAATGAAAAAAATATTACACAAAGTGTATTTTCGTACAACTATCAGTAAAAACAGATTTGTTAAAACAAAACAAATTTTTTGTCAATTTTATTTTGTTTAATTTAAAAAACGCGTATTTCTCTAAAATAATATTTGTATTCTTTCAAGAAACAGTAGGGTCAGAAACAATTATATACTTAATATAATTGAATTTTTGTTATATTTAAACACAGAACTTTGCTTAAACCTATCAATCTCATACTTAAAAAACAAATAAGTCGTTTTATAACCAACATATACAGGCTGTATCACATAAGAGGGCCACTCCCATGTATCTCGCTTAATATGCGAGACACGTCAAAAATCTTTCATTGTTTTTTGTTGCATTTTTGGAGGCCTTTATGCTCGTAAAAACAAATTTGAGATCCATGGCCAACTTTATAAGTAATAACAAAAAAACCTGTAAAGTGCCCAAACTTTATTGTTTTGAAGACGAAAAAACAGGCAATTTTTTGTGGCCATAGCCTGCTTCAATAAAAAAACTTTTTATCCGCCTAGAGGGCGCAGCGAACCACATACGATATTTCAAAAATCTGTTTATATCAGGTGGAAGGTATCAATTTTGCAATAAAAATTTATTACCAATAAGTTTTCTCTATCTCTTAAAATAAAAAAGTTAGACAGCCTTAAAGTTTGGGCGCTTTACAGGTTTTTTTGTTATTACTCATAAAGTTGGTCATGGATCTCATATTTGTTTTTACGATCATAAAGGCCTCCAAAAATGCAACAAAAAACAATGAAAGATTTTTGACGTGTCTCGCATATTAAGCGAGATACATGGGAGTAGCCCTCTTATGTGATACAGCCTGTATATACCAACATAATTATTTATAATTTCTTCTAGTACGGAATATAGTGTCATTTTAAGTTCTGCATCTTAGTTTTAGATTCGAGAAATATAGTCTTGGTATCTATTACCCATGCAACAAAGATTTCTATGTAATGCCAATTGCCTTTCAGTAATCCTGATGTGTTGCTTTGTCAACATGTACCGAGGAGCATAATTAATAAGCGATGATAAGTATTTCTTATAGTCTTATCGATATCGTAACACAATGAACAACATAAATACAAATCTACTTTCCATCTGTACTATTTTTAAAATTACATGATATATAAATACAAATTCTAAATTTAAAATTCATTAAATATAAATATGGCGTCAGCATGAAATAATTTCCTTTTTCAATTCATTCAATTGGCTCTGTCACAAAATTATTAATCCTAGTTCTGTACTTTGTGTATGGGTTTATCAAGGCGACACCAAGAATTTCTATTTCGGCGAACCAAGATATCGTAATAAACAATAATTTTCATCTTATAGCACAGTCGTTATAACATATTTATATATGTACACATTTGACAAATGTTATGTTATATAAACAAATTGATTTCAACAAGCTTCCTCGTAAACTGTAAAATTAAACATTTATATTAATTGAGTCAAAAAAATATATCCAATTTTCAAGAAATTATTGTTTATTTTTAATTTTTAATTTTCTTGATGTAACAAAATGATTTTATTAAATTTATTGCATTTACATTAATTTAATAAATAAATATTTAGGTTAACTAACCCAATTACATCAACATTTGTTATATACAACTAAAATAGTGCTATTAAATTTGTTAAAATATTTGTTTAATTCAACAAAAATATTCCTTATTTCAGCCTCATTACAGGCAAAAACGCAACAAAATATTTTGTTATATAAAACAAATAAATATGTTAATAATCAATGGGCTTATTTATTTCACTTAACTACAAATTTAATTGTGGATATATGACACTATTTTTTATTTAACTTAAATGTTATTTTGTTAAATTAAACAAGTTTTTCTCAGCGTGTAAAGTGTGCAAATTTAATAATTTGAGATATACAGGGTGTAACTTCGAATATGATCAAATTTATACGGACCTTAGTTCTTTAAAAAACAGTACTTTAAAACTAAAATGTATTAATATGATGCAGTGACACAGTGAAAAATGTCTGTAAAATTTCAAAAAAAATCATTAAATTTATATAATATTTGCCACATTAGTTATGGTAATTTTATAGTTATCTCATGTAATTTTATTGAAATAATACCTAAACCGTGTAATAGTCTTGTTATACACAAAATATATTTTAATAATGTGCTAATGATAAAATATATTTGAATTGTAATGATTGTAATAATAGTAGAATTAAGTTGTTTTTGTTATGTTAGTTTTTATATTTTTTTGTACCTTATACTGGGTTAAGTAGAGTAGCGAAAGCTAGACTTCGCCCAGATGTTGTGTGTTCTTTGTAAACACTAATAAAGACCTTTTATTATTATTATTATTATTATTAATAATAGTTCTTTCTGTTTCACCTTGAAATTTCAGGAGTAAATCTTACAAAGCTCCGTAAATTTAATAAAAATCACAAATATTACGTATTTTTACGTTAAACACATTTCAATGCATGCGTCTACAGCGCTCCAATCCAGTAATGGTCGGCTTGTCTATATAATCATATGAGTTATACATATTGTCGCACAGTTCAAATTAAAGTGATACAAGACATTTTAAGTGTATGTGCTGTTTAGTTGTGCTGTAAAATAAGCGGGAGAAGATATTTGACGCTGATTTAAAAAATAATATAGTCGAAAAAAACCGTTTAATTTTAGAATACTCTGTATAATTTTTCACTTAAGTAGGTATACCTAAGTATATACTTTGTTTAATTACATTAGAGTTTTAATTAATTTACGTAGTATAATCTAGTAGGTAGGTACTTCATTTCCATGGTGAAAATATATGTATAAGCAAAATTTTTACATGCATTAAATGAATAATTACATTCTAATTTTACAGAATTAGTAAATTTTCATAATACGTATGACTCTACGTAATTTCCAGGTAAAAATATATACATTTTTTACATGTGATATTTGTTAAATTACATTGAAATTTTACAGAGCATTAGTAAATTTACAAGTCGTAAGTTAAATTACCGTGTTAGTTATAAGCATAAAGGAGCCATTGATAATCATGGTAAATTTACATAAATTATTATTTCAGTGACATGTTCAGCTATACTAGCCGAAGTAACGTTGGCCGTCTGTTTTTTCCCCATTAGCATAGCAGGTGTTCATCTAAAACTAGGTCAATGTCAGAGATACATACTTTAACATTGATACTAAATTAACAAGCAAATAACAATAATTGTTTTTATAAAATTATAAAGTAATCTATTGCACAATGCAGTTGCTTTAAAAACATAACATACAACTGCAGTCTGGATCCAAGAAATCCTTTACGTGCTGCAAATTTGATATATCACAAGTGTTTCAATATACAGCTCACACCATTCCACATTAACGCAATTAATATTAAACAAAAAATCAATGTTTTGGTGTGTTTTCAGCTTGCATCTTATATGTCAGTCCAGTTTTAATTAAAAATACCTAAAAATCGATTCTTATATTTTTCCGTTGCCATTCCTATTCCTGTTACCTAGGAAATGAACCTACACATCCATTAAATCAATAATCTTTTTCATTGATTTTTAGCTATACTACCATTCGTCAACTATTAACAGGAACGGATAGTAAAATCAATGGCAATCCATCCTTATGAATGTTTCACCTCACACTGATAAAAATTGATGGAAATTTCCATGCTTATTTACATAATATTTACTGGTAATTTTTAATTTACTCTTGCAATTGCAATAATAATTATATCCTTGAAAATGAATTTGGCGGCTTATTGTGAAATCTACTTTCAAGTTTTATCTTCGTCTTAGTTATTTCCACTAAATTAGTTGAAGAGAGTGCCATTATTATTACAATAGATTGTACATTATACATTAATGAAAACTCAAGTATATGTATTTAGCAAATTTCAGAAATAATATGGTAATACAATGTAGGTACTACTTTCGAATTCTTTCCTCTTGCACAATTTATACAGAAACTTTTCATGTAATTTATTTTACGTGAACTGTTGCATATGCGCAGAGGCACATCAATCTAACCTCTAATGTAATGCATTTTAGTCGTGTTAAGGTGTGGTAGACAAACATGTACGGTTCATTAATAAGGACTTTTCGTAGGTTATTCGGAAAAAAGTAAGTATGTAAGTTTACAGCATATGCCAATTTAAATGTTATACATTTCATAAACATTATAGAAATTGAAACGGTACGTTGTTTAGATACATGCATAAAAACTGACAGTAAAAATGGTATAAATTTACAAAAGATATTAACATTACATTTTTTAATGCGAATGAAATATATCGCAATACATTTTTAGATCATGAATGAACAATGCACTCTCAGAGAGAGGGATGGATAATACACATTTTAGAAAATGGATGGACAAATTCCACTAAAAAATCTTCCTACAGAGAAGCTATTTCTTCCCATGACAATAATTTAATTGATACTAAATAACTATAGCTACGTGAGTATATTCCCAACCATTTATGTTGTTTTGAGAAAACATAGAAACCGGAAAAATGCTGGAATTTTCGCCAGATCAGTGCAGGGTCGCACTATCCCTGTTGTCCCGCGGATGCAGCAACGTCGGAGGCTCAATTAAAACGTTCACCGCAAATGGCTTGCAGAATGCCGCGCAGTTCTAATTGCGTGTCAGGGTTGGATATAAACAGCTCTGATATAAAACAAATTGATGCTCCCAAAGGGGAAAATCGCTGGGACAGTTCATAAACATTTGCGCTGTTTAATGGGTGTGTAGTATTTCAAAATTGCACGTTTCGAATTTAACGACGGCTTGTAACTACACTGAACGAACTGCTGGTGGTATATTTTGAAGTTGAAAACAACGAGTGGGTAAAGAAGTGGCCGATCTAATGAAGCTAATAAGACTTCTGTGTTAAAGCATCATAATCTGTCGGAAATTTGTCATTAACGGCAACTGTACCATCACCTTTCAATAACATAATTAATGAAACGGTTTTAAATACACTGTAAAAAAATAATTACACATTTTAACACAAAAGAACACAATACTGTGTTAATCGAGGTCCACACGGAATCCTGTACATTTTTACACATTTCTCTGTATGTAGCAGTGTGTTAAAGGTTTAACACAATCCACTGTGTTAATATAACAAATGTCATGTGTAACTTTTACATATTTCTGTGTTATTTGTATCATTGAAGGTGTAGGCTTTACACATTAACATGTTAATTTTATTGTATAATAGGTATTGATATGGAAGACTCACCTATCTTTTTAATTTGTTAATTATGTTCCTGTTTACTTTGGAAATTATTTATATATGTATATACAGCTATTTACAGGCCTTTTAGGCCCAGAGAAATAATTTTTAATAAATATAATTTTTGAAATACTTTTATTTTGACATTGAGAGGTTCTGCCTATCGTCGAGAATGCATTAAATATAGCCTGGAATGTTCTATTAAACGCCAGAATATATGTATTAAAAATTATAATTTCAAAAGCAAACAGGAACATAATTAACAAGGTAGGTGAGCTTCGAGGTGAGCTTCTGTATCAATATATAGAATTTTCTGAATTATGGTGTAATTATAAAATAAAAGATATTTTACTTTTTATGATTTTATTAAAAAAATAAAATTCTGATCAAATGAACAACAACCAAGTCTGCTAACAAAATATGTATGTATTAAAATTAACAGTATAATAGTACATATTCTAATAAGGGACTAATAATGTTCTAGTAAATCATAAACAATGAAACAACAAGCAAAGATGTATTTAGACACTACATGATAGGAGTTTACGAAAATTACTGGTAATGATCTGAACGTATAATTTTCTGTCTCTACAATTACAAAAAAGTTACAGATTGCAGAGTAATCTAAAACGTCAGAGTAAACTCCTAATATTTGTAATAGTTATATTCTAATTAGTTTTAACTTTATTACAATTATCAGTAATATTTGTTATAGTTAGGTAAGTACTTACCATTTTGCTTGATTAAACCTCAATTTAAATTTAAATATTTTGCATTTGAACACAGTGAACGAGAGGTAACTGTACACAACACCGCTGCATGACCAATATGGCGTAGTGACGTGTGTTGGAGCAGCTGATATACTGCAGCTGCGCAGTTGTGTTCAACCAGTCAGGAGTAGGGATATAGAAGACAATTAAGTTGTGTGCGTGTTAAGTTTACACAAAATGGTGTACTTTTAACACACAACAGGCAAATATTACAGAAATTCAGTATATTTTATTATAATACTAGTAATTTTAACACATTTTGTGTAAAACGTACAAAAAAGCCATAGTGTGTAAAACTATTAAAGGTCCATTTACACACATCAGTGACGTATCAGTTCAGTGTCAGTTCAGGATCAGTGTTTTTGTGGTCGATCACTGATGCCAGTTTGCACATATCCGTCCGTAGTCCGTAAAAAGGAGTTAGTAGACGATCAAACAAAGTGATCTGAATATATTTATCATGCAGTTGACAAAAATTTCGTACTAGCTCGATAAGCTTTTCCTCCATTCTAAGTAATACAAAAATCTGGTCAATTCGTCAGCAGAATTACAAAAATATCGTCGCCGGCGTATTTAAAAGCCACTGAACGGACACTGAAGCAGCACTGACAGCACTGATAGGGCCCTGTGACGGATGTGTATAAATACGCCCATTTAAAATCTAAGGAACAATTTTTTAGGTTTCACTGATACTGATACGGAATTGACACGGTACTGTTGTGTGTAAATAGACCTTAACACGGAATTTTTACACATCCTAAATTACACACTGGAAAATCTCGCTTACACAGCAACTTTTTTTACAGCGTAGAGTACACAGATATTACGCTTAGAAATATTATTTTATCTAATCTACGACTGTGACACATTTAGCAACCTCTTGCCATTATGGACTTTATAATAACAATCAGTACCACTATGAATTCATAATAACACGCAAATTTTAAAGTAAAAAAATAAACAAAAACAAAGTTAGTGACCACTTTTATATGTTATTATTAACTAAATATAAAAAATTCATTTATATTTATTTATTGTAAACATAAATTGCAACTTCTGAACAATCTGTTAAATTAATTCCAACATGATAAGTGGGCTGTATTTATAGAAAGCAAATTTATTTCCCCAGTGTTTGAACTTGTTGAAATGCCTAAAACGTTACCCAAAATATTATACGCCACTTTCTTCATATATTCTTTGAAATCTTCCATATATCTGCCACTGCGCCATCCACCATGTCTCTTAACAGTTAATAAATTGACTTTTGGATCTGCAAGCAACGACGCAAATGATCTACGAAAACAATGTCTAGTGCAGCATATTGTTGAGGAACAATGCTATATTACATGGCATTTTCCCAAAAGTATTAATGCCAACTGGATCTTTGATGCATTTTCCATTTCTGTATACCACAAAAAATCGAGTATGATCTGTGTTACTTGGCCTCATCGCTATATCTTTGAACCATTTCCATTATAGTTATTCTTCAATGTTTCCATTTGTAACAAAAAATTTCGTGATATCTCTATTTCTATTTTTGTAAATGAAATAATAATATGAATACAACGTCCTTCATCTTTAACATTTTGCCCCACTATCAATGCCTCCAGCAAAATTTGATATATATATTCTTTTGTTGAAATTTTAGATCTTTTTAACCAAAATTCTTCCGATTTTCATTATAGAAAACCTTATTATTAGGTACCACCTATATGGGCCTTAATAAGAGCTCTCTAAATTATTATATTTTCGAGGTTATGAAAAGCTATATTATAAAAATATAATATAATTTTAATAACAATTTATATACCAATCCAAAGGAAAAATTACAATATTTACATTCCGAAAATCGAATACTATACAACGTTATGCAACGTGTTTCTTTAAAAACTGCACTGTGACTGACCTAACTACACATGTGTCCATGCAGACTTTGACTGATTCTCGAGATATTATTGGCTGTAGAATGAATTAAATATTTTGCATCTCTATTCTAAGAGTATATAGATTTTAAATTTGGGCCTTATTACTCCTGACTTATGTGGATCACATACCTTAATGTTTAAAAATAACAAAGTCAGAATTTTGAAAGTAAACTGTCTAAATTTGTATAAACGTAAAAGTTTTTGTTTGTCAATATTATGATGTAAATGTTCAAAATACTATTTCGATTATAAAAATATCTTATTTTTTTACAGATAATATTAATAAGCATTCCTGTAATCCTTAAGTTTCGGAAAGTACCAACGTCATTCGATGCAAGTGCATTGCAAAACTAGTGAAAGCCTCTCTGCACGAAACACCTCATCCTGCTGTTCGATTGGAGAACTACGTAAACCTAAATGCACTTGCCCATTAACCATCCAATGGTAATAGTAATAGTTTTGCAATCAGCCAGAGGGCATCGTATCGAAAAGCGCGATTTGTTTAGTTATAGATTCTATATTTGGAAGAAAATTATACTCCAGAGAATTATGTCTTTCGATACCCATTTCATAACGCTGTACTTTACATTTTGCTATTGCCTTTCCGTAATCTCAAAAGATTAAAAAATATGTATATATTGTTTCATTTCTAGGAAAGCCAAGTCGTCTTATCGTTTGTTATTTTTTATTTGTTTCATTTTATTGTTATTTGTTTTTTAATTTTAATAATAATATCGTTCATATTAATGAATGAAATGAGTTCATTTTAATAATGGAATGAATTCAACAATGATATTAATTTGTGAAGAAGTATGTAATTTTCAATGTGTTTTTTTCATCCCGCCAATAACAGATTACTGTAAAATATTGTGAAACGTTTTCATAGTGTAGTGTTTTCATACTAAGTGTATCCTTGAGTTAAATTTTGTGAATTATATTTTTGGAGCCACATGAAAAGTTTAATTTATGCCACAGAAAGCTTTAAAAGCTAATTTTTCGAAAACTGTCATTAAAAGTCGACATTTTCAAAAACAAAGATTTTCAAACATATATCAAAATAATTTGTAGAAATTATTACATTAAATACAAAATAGTAACTATTATTAAAAGGACGATTACAAGTTATTTTGCAGTACATGTAAATTCAAAGTGCCGATATTGCAGTGAGTTAAATTTATGCCAAATCCAGTGCTGCTAATTGTCGTAGCTTTTAGTTCTGGGTGTTCAATGAGACTGCTTCTGTAATTAAGTTTACTACGTTTACATCGCGAAACAAAAATGGAGAGACATCCGTCAAAATTTACATAAACTTACACCTAGCTTGCAGCTACAGCTAGCAGTGATGAATAGCAAATATGTGTAAAATTTTTGTTAAAAATGCCTTTTCTGGACAGTGAGAAAACACATAACTAGTGCATACTACTAAATACAGGATGTCGAGCATAAGAACCTACAAAGGGCATGTACATGCTTTTTCAATAATAATGGCACATCCTCAAAACAGTTTTTGAACTTCTGAAACCTCTGAGTAGACTATACCTTAATAACTCGCGGTTAATTTATAACCCTTATTTTATTTAATTATATATCAAACATGATCTATTCAAGTCTAAAGTTGCAGACATTATTTTTTTTAATTCCGAACTTGTAATATCCTTAATGTTCTATAATTCTGTACAAGTCGACGTTTTGTTTTTTATTTAAAAACTTCTCTAGGACTAAAAACAATAATACCTATCATATCATCCCTTAAAACAATTATATGAAAAAAAACAATCATTCAACACACAATAAAATGTAAAATACAATCAATATACAACATAACTTCCATATATATAACTACTAAAATAAAACCTATATCTATTAAGTACACTTTTACACTTTAAGGGATATCATAGGTATTATTGTTTTTAGTCCTGAAGAAGTTTTTAAATAAAAAACGAAAC
Source organism: Monochamus alternatus (assembly GCA_037114965.1). Taxonomy (NCBI): domain Eukaryota; kingdom Metazoa; phylum Arthropoda; class Insecta; order Coleoptera; family Cerambycidae; genus Monochamus; species Monochamus alternatus. The sequence goes on from CM073426.1 coordinate 117,114,301, forward strand.
GTCGACTTTATTTTAAAATCCAATAGTATTTGATTATCCTATACTGACAAATTGAACAGAATTATTAATTTTTTTAGAAATTTGGGCTTCAATTTGGTCCATCTTAGCGCAATTTTAGAGGCAAGTTTAGTTAAATTACAATATTTTGGGTACATCTACACGAACCTGCCCTATGTCGGCTCATATGCCCCACACCTTGTATACTGACTGATACAATATATGGTTGTGAACGTACCGCCGCAAAAGCAACCTGTCGGTTGGCCGAATAAATTTAATTCTATTGTCATTCAGATCGCAATGAAGACACAGTTTGATGATCAATAAAGCGAACTTTAATATATGTCTCCGCTATGATGATAATATCGGACCGTACGTCAGTTAACAGAGTGGTGGAAGAACGTCTAAAGCAGTGCCCTGTATAAGTTTCCGGATGAGGCAAATTGTAAAAAGTTGCTGTTGATACATTTTTCCCCGACAAAATCTTCGACTTGTATTAACCGAATCAGTAGTTATATAATCGATCGATATAGTTAGTCAACCGGCCTTAGTTGTGGACCATGTCGGCTAGATGGCGGGACTATGATATGTGCAAAATCTCTTAAACGAGCCCTAGAGAAGTTGGTAAATAGGAGCAGACTGACTTTATTTTAAAAACAAAATCAGATTGACTCTGTTTACTGACTTGTCTAGGGCTCGTTTAAGAGATTTTGCACTTATTATAGTTACGCCATCTAGCCGACATGGTCCACAACTAAGGCCGGTTGACTAACTATACTTTATATAAACACTGACCGGACGTAAAGCGCAGTAATTGGGAATTCTTATAAGAATAATCGAATCTTTGTCTTCTATATCATCGATCGTTATCTTTAGTAGCTCAAAGCTTCACAAACACCAATTTTATTAAAAATTAGTTTAATCGATCGATTTATATTAATTTAAAATATCTTTTCTAGCAGAAATCTTATCAGGTGCTTCTTGTAAAAATCTCTCAATTTCCTCTTTCGTTAGAATTTTGGATTATTTTTGTGTCCAATTGATTTACTTTTTAAATATGGTATTAGTTTTGGAAATTTTCTGATATTACATTTTCTTTGGCATTCAGTGTACTTTATAACATAGAATATACTGATCATAACGTCAAGGGTTTAATTTTGTGTTCGAAACATGCTAGTAATACCGTTTTGGAAACTTTTTGAATTTTCTTCGAACTACACCACTCTATCAATCTCGTACTGTCTCGATGACTTTTTGGGAATTAATTGTGAAACAGCACTTTGTGTCGCTTCCAATACTTCCCCTGGTAAATGCTCCTCTTTACTTTCCGAGCTTATTTTAAATTAAACACTCTTAGAATATGAAATACGATATATAATTTTGACACTACTTTTTCAAACAAGTAATTTTTATTGTTTATTAAACCATTGTTCGCGCTCAACAAAATAATATTAGTATTTAGTATATTAAATAGACTACTTTTCTCTTAAATATTTTTTTTCTTTTAAGTTATTAATTTCAATAAGTCATTTGACGCTTATTATGCTTATGATTCGTTACATATATAGTATACTTTAAGTCACTTTTTCTTATCTCACTCGGTATTGGGAACGCCTGACCCGCCGAGCGAGAAACCCGAACGAGAATTGAACTCTTACGCGCGTAGCAAGACGGTGTGCTTGACCCTTATGTTTTCCCGGTGAAAATCGGCATTTCCTCATCTCAAAGAAAAATACAGTCCACAACTTGACCAGGAGGTGCAACCGATCTTTCGTAACAGGTAGGTCATAGGTTATCCACATTACCGAGTCGAGGCTTTTAACTCATTCAAATCAACCATCTTGATTCAAACACGGTTCAAACGATTTCAAATATAAATTAAATTGTTCTATAGTCTGCTTCGAAATGAAAGAGAGTAATAAAACCCCGAGATAAGAACCGGCAATGGACGTGGTAATATTTCGCTTCAGGTAATTATCGGGTAACACTAATGCTAACAGGTAATGGGTGTACATTAGTATATTTTACTGGATCATCATAGGGCAGGAGCCAGTGTATTGTGACAGATCAATCCAGTCTTAGAGCTGAATATAGGAAGACGTGCTAGTGCAGTAGAGTAAAATTCGACTTGTGTTTAGTAACTATTGCACCAGTGGATATAATATTGTATGGGGAAAATGTCGAGCTTATCAGATTACGTACCTGCTAAACGCGTGAAAAGATGTGCGCTGTCTCAGAATGAGAAGATTATTATATTAAATGTATTTAATGCATTGAAACACCAAAATCCTACCAACAGTGTTGACGAATCGTGGAAAAGTGTTCCAAAATGACAGGGATTGGAAAATCGACTATCTACAGACTTTTAAAGGAAACAAAAAATGAACAAGATACTGTAAATCCCCCAAAATTATCTACAGGGAGGTCAAAAGTTATAGATAATTTCTTCAAAAATGTCATTCGCAGAAAAGTACACTCATTTTATTTTAAAAAAGAAATACCAACGCTAAACAAAATTTTAAGTGAACTTTCAGAGGACAACGATTTGCCAAAAATCAGTACAAGCAAATTATGGGTCGTCTTACGAGAGTTGAATTTTTGCTGGGAAAAGTAGAACAGAAAGTCAGTTCTTATCGATAAAGATGAAATTATTTGTTGGCGAAGATCCTACTTAAGATCAATTAGAAAATTCCGTGACGAAGGGAACAATATTTATTATCTAGACGAAACTTGGATCAACGAGGGATAATACTGTAACAAAAGTATGGCAAGATAAAAATGTAAAAAGTTTTCGACAAGCATTTTTGGATGGACTTTCAACAAGGTTCAAGGTACCTTCAGGTAAAGGGCGAAGATTAATAGTGACTCATATAGGTAGTACCAGTGGTTTTGTAGATGGCGGCTTATTTTTATTTGAATCTAAAAATACAGGTGACTATCACGAAGGCATGATCGCAGATGTTTTCGAAGAGTATTTTACACAGATGTTGGATATTATTTCTCCAGGGTCTGTAATTGTCATGGATAATGCCAGTTACCATTCACTGTAGACCGAGCGGACGCCTACGACTACTTGGAGGAAAGCCGATATAATTCATCAGAATATTCAGAGGATGAATTTTGATATACCTACTTTTTTATTTTCCTTATTGTACATTTATACAACACTACATTTACTCACCATAATTTGAATTTTCAAAATACATATATTTTTGTGTGGAATAAAAGTCTATTCATTAAATTTAAATAAATATTTTGATAATAATATTGAATAATTTTATTTGAATTACTAAAGACCCTCTTAACCCGGTTAGGATGCTTAAAGTAGCCTCATGTTTTGAAATGCTGTTTTTATATTGTTTACTTATAAGAGAAATGGACCGAGGAATTGAAGTGGCATAGACAAAGACGGATTGTCGGAGATTAAATTTTAGCTATCTGTTACAATTTAGTACAACCAGGTCACACAAAGTTCTTTTAAAAGTACACCTCATCTATACCGATAATTAATACATAATATAAACATATTGAATATAAGCACCAGTACTACATTTATTAGCGATTTGCATACATAATAAGCTTTTATTACTCTCTTTCATTTCTAAACAGACTATACATAACACAATCGTCTTATTTTATTGCAGTTTCCGAGAAAAATATTGTTTGTGTCTCGAACGCAAAGTGCTTTTGCGTTCTCGAATGGGAATAAATAACTTGAACGCAAATGTATCATTTCGCAGTCTGGATACAAAAATAACGATTTTAATAAATTACAACAAACGCTTAAATCCAGGGTCAAGTTCTTCCTATTTTAAAATGGTTAAGTTCAGGATCTATTTTCTATGCTACTGTACTTTTTGATTGTTTAGATTCAATCTATTATCTGTTGAAATAACGGCAGTCAAACAAAACAATTAGAACTACAGAGTTCAAATATCAGCATTTTCCAAAAAAAATATTGTACTAGATCTACAACTTTTTTTTTATAGAAAGTAAAGTAGTAAGCTTTTTGGATTTTTTCGCCAGTGATTATAATTACTGTAGAAGTTCTCGTATGACTTGCAAAAAGACTATCCATTCGTATAAACATTCACATCGAGGATCACCTTGAGCGACTGCAACAGGCTCAGTCGGAGGTATTTAGAGCAAACTGCATGGCTCGTACTTTTATTTTCGTCGACGATGTCGAAATGTCAGCGAGATTCGATTCTCGATGGCTGGTAAATTGGACGCGACGGCCTCACGATTTTCTGCAGGTACTTTCAGAGCTTCGTGAGATGACACGGATACACAAATAAAAGCACAAGATGAGAAGAAAATGGGACGATTACAGTTACAGACGCTTACATTGATTGTTTTAACCTGCCACCTGAAACTAAGGGTTAATAAGGTTCTTTTTCTTCTAAGAGATGTGGTATAATCTAGTGAAAACGTGAAAGTTTTCTTAACATCTAAATTTATTTTCAAATGTTATCGTTGCGCAACTGTTCTGTATTTCAACTGTCTTTGTAGATATATTTGAGTGACTCACGATGAATACATGGTAATTTTTAAGATGAACAACATAGTATTTTCTCAAGCAGCCTAAAAAGCAAAACAGTTTTATAATTTTCAGTTTGTATTAAATTTATGTTTTATTAGCGTATTGATTTAGAAATATACAGGGTGTTACAAAATGATATTAAGAAAATATAGGGGCAGGATCTATGTTTAAAAATAAGAAGAAAAGTTTATATATAAATTTACATTCGAAAATGTCACGTTTTCGAGATACAAGTTGTTTAAAATTTTCTGTCTTTAAATAAATAATATTCTTCATTTCTCGAAAACCGATCGAGATATTGAGATGAGATTTTGTACACAACAGTGTACTTTCGAAAAGTAACGAATAAATCCATTATTTTTAAATTGATATATTTTCGAAAAAATTCCCTGGCACGTCGATTTTGTTTTTAATAAAGGCACTTTTTGACGTACGATCCATATTTGTGACGTCATCGTTGTTCAATATATGACGTTATCGACAATTTTTTTAAATAGCAACCCCCAATTTTGACCATGCCATTTGAAAGAGCGTGTCAATCTACATACATACATCATGAAAAATTATGGTGTTACATAACAAAAATTTCAAGAAAATAATGTTTGAAGATTTTAAAATTTAATTTTCACAATACTGTGCACCTCCCCATTATGCAGCACCTGTCCGTGCTTATTTAGATAAACTGTTCCCGAATCGTTGGATAGGGAGAAGGGGGCCGATTGAGTGGACAGCCAGATCGCCTGATTTAAAACTCCTAGATTATTTCTTGTGGAGATACTTAAAAAGTAAAGCATACATTACTAGACCGGTTAATTTAGAAGATTTAAAAGCAAGAATTCGTCACGAGATACATCATATACCTCCTGAAGTTATTGATAATGTCCAAAAAGAATTTATTAATCGTCTTGGCTACTGTCAGGTAGCCAACGGTGCACAATTTGAACATTTAATTTAGTCGATTTTTTACATAATCATTATCATTTTCAGTATTGACGTCACAAATATGGGTCGTATGTCAAATAGTGCCTTTTTTAAAAGCAAAATCGACGTGCTAGAGGATTTTTCGAAAAGTTCTCAATTTCAAAAATATTAATTTATTCGTTACTTTTCGAAAGCACTGTATAGTGAAAGGTTACCTTTACTTGTATAAATTTCTTTTGTAACTTGTCAGGAGGAAAAATTCCAAGAGACACTTCTTAAGAAAAATTAACTTGGCTTTAAAGAGCGATACCAATTTCTCCAAAAATCAGTGGCGTTCAATTTTTTTTTTTTTTGTTGCTAAAAATGATTATTTAACGGCACAAACGCCAATGATGCTAATATATTACAAAAGCGATTTATACACGTAGTAACCCTTCACTATACACTGTTGTGTACAACATCTCATCTCAATATATTGATCGGTTTTCAAGAAATAAAGACTATGCACCGTAAAAAAGTAAATTTGTGTTTTTAAATATGTGTTACTGCAAACACAAAATTGAGTTACTTATATTATCAATATACAGTGTGTCCGGAAATTATGAGTAAAAAATTCAGGGGATAATTCTAGACCGAAAATAAATGCTTCTTTCTATAACATTTTTTCCAAAACTAATTATTAACGGAGTTACAGGGTATTAAAGTTAAAATTTTATTATCGATATTTGTAAATAACTTCATAAGAAAAATAATTACATAAAGTTTGTAAATAGGTTTTTTTTTGCACACGATAAATTCAAATATGTTTCTAATTTTGACGTCACTAGTAGAAGGCGCCCCTTATGGCACATGTTTCTTTTAAATGACAGAACTTTTTTGCTGCTTAGTGTATCCATCTGACTATTAAAACAATCGATTCTCCTACCTGTTATATCTGAAAAAGGTATACCTTATTGAAGTCGTTAGGAGTAACAGTTTTCGAAATAATCTTATTTGAAATATTCAGTGCACCGATTGGAAACTGTTATCGTTTAAAGTGCCTTTTCTACTGAAAATACAGCAAAATATTACTTATATAAGTTGTTCAGTGGCGTACAATTTATAGTAAAAATTATACAATAGCGTTTCCAAATCTCAAAGAAAGCTATACCTACTTATATTTTTTTTAATTGAACACCCTGTATTTAAAAAATGATCGATCATTCGACAAAACTAACCTTATTTTTAAGAGTTATATTACCTCCGAGATTACCTCCTTCAGTATTTACCATACCTTTAGGAACACCCTGTATATATGGTACCAATTTTGGTTGTATAATTGCTGTGTACACATTTTTACATTGTTTTTGTGACTTATGCTGTTTTATAAGATTTGTTTCGCAAACATTTTTGTAGCTGTTATAAAATACCAAATTGTTAGTTGGGTTATTAGATAAATTACAAAAAAAGTTACGCATTTCGACCATGTAAGACTTTTAAAATAAATTAGAAACATGTCGACTTCCTAAAATGTCATAATGTCACGCATTCTACTCGTACTAATCATTTTATTTTAACTTTTACTTGTTGAATTGTAACTTTTTATTAGTCAAAAAAAAATTGAGTAACACAATGTTTGTTTTCTTAATCGTTTCCAGACTTAAAATAAAAAACTCTACTTAATTATCAGAATGTATAGCACATAATAATAAGCGTTGGACGATATATAAAAAGAGCTAAGCCTAAGAAAAAATAATAAATAAAATGTATTCATTCACTCAACTTGAAGGTTAAGTGATAATATTAATTATTTTATTAGAAACCATTAAATTCAAGGATTACATATATAATTTAAGTTTTTTTCTCAATTATCTTTAACCCTGAATATAAATACATTCAAGTTAAGTTCTTCCTTTATTTATCATTCAAGCAAATTGATCCTTACGGTAACAACGTCGATTAAAAATGAATCAGACGAAAATTACTTCAATACCACCTCGCCACATTGCGTGATATGCTTAGGAACAAGTTGTATTTACAATTGCGGTAAATCCATTCTTCACGTACGCTATCCGGAGCGTATTTTCCACTTACAGTTTTTGTTGTCGGCGAATATAACGGGGCAACTTGATAGAATTCAAGCGAGTGGCAAGGCACAGGCACAGGCACATTACACAACCCGATAACGCAAAAACCCGCTGATATTTCATATAAAAGGTAATTGAAAACCTGATACTGTTCACTTTTACGTAAGAGAATGCCGAGATGCTCCAGCGGATGCGGCCCAATTTTGTTTGGCTTAGTTTAGGATAATAACGATGTTTGCCGTGTGAACTGCATAATGCGGTATGAGATAATAAAAATTGGATTTTTCAACGCTTAAGAAATCAATTTATTGCCACATTTGTCTCAATCTACAGAATATTTTATAGGGAATAAAACACAATTGAATAAGAGATTTAATCCAAGTGATAAATTGACATTCTCTCAAGCTATGTAACTATTAATAAATAATATTGATACGAAAGCTCATCTACCTTATTGGTTGTTAATTATGTTCCTGTTTGCGTTAGAATGTATAATTTTTATGATACTTTTATTTTGACGTTCTCTAGAACAATCCGGACCATATTCGATTTGATTTTCAACACGTTCTCGGGACCGTGGACACTAAAGCTCTAAAAATATATATAAGCGGATAGATTTCACTTCCTCGGCTCAGTAAAGGTTTGATAGTTGCAGTGAATTTGTAAGAAGTACACTTGTTGTGTAATCAAGTAGTGACAATAAAGTTTGTTTTTCTGCGTAACGTAATTCAAGGTAAAGTCAACGTAAAGGTTATATTGGTATCATAAGTGCAACGTTCCACAAAAAAGGTGTTTCAATAGAAAAGCGGATGCCACGGACAAGCGCAAAATCTCTACAAAAGGAGGAAACCGTCATACAGTTAACGATATGATGAAAGATATGAACAGAAGCCAAGAAGATACGAAGAAGAACCAAGAAGATATGAAGGAAAACTTAAAGAAAGAAATGAAAAACAGTCAGAACGAAATGAACGAAGAGTTGAAAGAGATGAAGAACAGTCATGATGAGATGAAGGACGAAATGAAGGAAGACTTGAAAGAGATTAAGAACAGTCAGGATGAAATGAAAAATTTGTTTGAATTACATTTGTTGTGTAATCAAGTAGTGACGTATTTCAAGGTAAAGTCAACGTAGAGGCTACATTGGTATCAGAAGTGCCACGTTTCACAAAAAAGACGTTTCAATTGAAAAGTGGATGCCACTTACAAACGCAAATTCTATAGAAGGAGGAAACCGTCATACAGTTAATGGAAATGATGAAATATATGAAGATGAGCCAAGAAGATACGAAGAAGAGGCACGAAATTATGAAGGCAAATTAAAAGAAAGAAATAAAATACAGTCAGAACGAAATGAAGGAGGACTTGAGAGAGATGAAGAATAATCAAGATGAAATGAAAAATAGCAAAGACGAAATGATGAAAGATATGATGGGAGATTAGAAAAAGGAAATGAAAAACAGCCAAGAGAAAATAAAGAACAGTCTTCCTCTTGACTGAGGAACAGCTTAGAAAAAATGAAAAATAATCAATTAGTAACTAGTAAAAAGTTGGACGAAGTAATTAAGATCAATCTCAAAGAGCTTGCAAAAACCAATGAAGAAGAAATTAACCTTTTGGGAAATGAGATGCAAGCTGGACTTTTCCAGGTCGTAGAAGAAAGTGTTAATAAGTTACAAAGTGAAGTCGCCAAAGTTCGTAGAAGAAAATATAATTAAGTTACATGAGGTTACAAATCTAAAATCACAGTTGTCTGTGAAGGAAACCGTTCTTTCGTTTTCAAAAATTAAGCCGCCAACGTTCGATGGAAAGATGCCTTGGAGTACTTACCTTAAATAATTACCTTGGCAAACAACTGGCCAGAAGAAGAAAAGGTCACATCAGCAATAGTTGCATTACGGGGTGAAGCTATGGAGATAAGAACACTAGTTGAGGATAAACAAGAGGATTTTCAAACGCTGAAAACAACATTAGAAATGAGCTATGGTGAAGCTAATTTACCAAACAGAATTCCAACAGTTAGCACTAAGCAGCTCTCGAAATTAGTCAAGCATTAAGGTTAGCCATACATAAGAATATTTCTGTCGCTCTTGATCTCGTTATTGGCATTAATTTTTCAACTTCATATACCCTTTTCGTGGAATGCCGCACTTCTGACACCAATGCAACTTCCATATTGACCTAGTCTTGAAATGCGTCACGTAGAAAAACAAAGAACTGTACTTCAAACAAATTCACAACTGTCAAATCTTTACTATGACATTTTAGTAATTCGGTTTCGACTTCTGAACATAAAATGAACTGATCGAAACCGATACGCTTATATATTAATTTTTTAGGGTCCTAGAATTTTTCGCGGTCTTGAGATCGCGTTGAAAATCAAAATGAAAATGGTTTGGAATGTTTTAGGAAACGTTAAAATAAAAGTATCATAAAAATTATACATTCTAACGCAAACAGGAATATAATTAACAAACTAATAAAGTAGGTGAGGTTCCGTATCAATATAGACTATTTTAGTTAAAAATGTATACTTAAACATGAGCATACATATTATGCCCTCAAAAAGAGAAAGTATCAAAGAATGTTAAAGGATTATATTAATTTAACTACCTTGAAAATAATTTTCAAAACTGCAAGTACCCAGTAAATAAACATGTATGTTTAGTTTCAGGGACTTTAAGTTGTTGTTTAGTATGACTGGTAAAAGAAAATCCGGATATTGTATCAAAATCCAGCCGGATGTCCCTGGACGCCTGAAAAACCAGGACCTGTCCTGGAAAATCCGGACGTTTGCTAACTTTATCCCTGTAGTCCAAGTGTCGAGAGATTCTGTTTACTATATAATTCCTACTCAAGGTTTTTTCTTCTCTGAAATTCTCGCTTAAAGAAACACGTCTAGTAAAATTGTCTGCTTTATCGGTGAAATAAACTAAACTGAAATATGAAATCCACTAGAGCGTAAAGATGACCTGCTTGGTTCCCAGTAATTTAAACTGAGGTTCTTAAGTAAGAGTAAAACCGTCGTATAGGAAGATTATGAAAATTTTAAGTAGATGTAGATGTGTCTTATTCAAAAGTATTCTGAAACTGATGAAGATTAAGTTGTCTGGTCGATATCTGCATCACTACAGTTTTTTTCTGCTTTATTTAAAGACCATATCCTGAATATGCCACTCTAAACCAGTATTTTTTTAGCAAATCGACGCAGCGGTTGTTGGAAAGTGTAACATTGATTTTTCATTCGTACAAGCTTGATTTAAACATTTTTGGAAGCAAGAACATTAAATAATAATATATCACTTTAAAATAAAGCTAAAAAAGTACCCAAATCTTAAGATCATTAAATGTCAAGTGCTTCTTATCGCAGGCGTCAAAAAAAATCAACATGATTCCGATTATCAATACGTCATAGAAGTTAGGAACTACGACTATTACTACAAGTTACTATCAAGGAATGTCATGGTTTCTCTTGGCGAATTAGACAGACTAAAACAGCTAGGATTATTCGTCAGATACTTCACCTATGGCATACTGATGGGAGCTAATAAGCTCGAAACCGGTATATGGCTGGTGGGCTACTGACGAGTGACTCTAGCTGTTTGCTATAGGTTTTACAGGTGTAATTCACCGTTGGTCGGGGCATTAGCCCGCACAATAGTTGTTTCCTGGGATTCTGTGTTTACAAAGAATGTGCAATTTAGTTTTTTTAACGTTAATCATGACATTCTGCATAATTGACTTGTTTGTAACCATATATTCTTCCAACACGATTATTGATTGTAGTAGTTGAAGTTCTCTTTTTTTCTATCGTTTCTTGCAAGTATGTCAATGCTGGTTGGGACATTAGTCCGCAGAGTAGTTGTTTCCTAGAATTTTATGTTTGCAAAGAATATCTGTTCGATTTAGTTTTTGTAGGTTATTTCTTCGAATTCGTCTGTTCTTACAATCGTCAAGGTTACGATCTAACTGCATTTGAACATTTTAACTAACATGCCTTTATTAGAAACAAGCTACGTCTAGTAAAAAAGTAAAACAGGTTGAACTGAGTACGACTTTATTAGAATCCGAGTCTCCCGAACTTTAATCATGACATTCTGCATAAATGTTTTGTTTGAAACCATATATGTATATTCTTTCACCAAATTTATTGATTGTAGTTGTTGTTCTTTTATTTTTCTTACTCTCATTTCTTACAAGTATATCAGACTTTGCTAACTCCATAGTTTACCCTGCATCTGTTGTAGCTTGCAGTATTTTCTAGAAGTTCATCTAATTCCATCTTAAAAGAATTACGTACAAAACGAGTTTTCAAATAACTTGCATAGTTACTTCGATGTACTTTACACCATTCTGTTTAGAAACAATTGTTGTTTCTAAGAAAGTACAAATCATATGTCTCAATTTGAATTGACTGAAGTTTAGAACATCCAGTACTAACTTTGTAATATTACAACATTAAAATTAGTAGTAGTAGTAGTAAAATTTCAATTAAAATCACACATATGGTTGTCAAATTGAGTCCACACCCGATTTTGTTGAAATAATGACAGTTATTTTTTTGCTTAATAAATCTTTTAAAGGTAACACTGAACAATTTTTGAGTTAGCTTTCTAAACTATATGTTATTCCAAACACAACATTGAGTTATATTATCAATTTATTCCGTTATTTCTTCACAATATGTAGACAATTTAAATCAGTAACGAGTTATATAATTTTAGTGTTATAACAAACTCAAAATAATGATGATTTTTCATTATACTGTATACAGTTCTTACATAGTTTTATGAACATTAGACCTATTGTGTACCTATTAAACGTGTTTAAATTTTTACGGATTGTATATTATTACTTTATATATATTTATAATAATTATTATTATTACATTATAATATTTATGTACGTACGTTAAGTTAAATAATATAAAGATTGAGGTTGTATTTGTAGATAATAACATGACGCAGTATGTAAAGATATTTTATTATATTATTAAACAATACATTCTTTCTAAATTTAACAAAATATGGACTTTGGTGTCAAAAGATACTAAGTGGTGTTGTATTGCTAATGAAGTTCAAACGGCTCTTTATTGAATAAACTGATTAAATCAATAATTTCCAGGTTTGACCTATTTTTCAAACTATTATAACTAAGTAGTTGAGAATCAAATAAAATGATAATGGAATGACACACACACACACAAAATAGGCTTTCTGAAATAATAAACAAATCAACAACTTTTTTGTATCGGATTATTGTTACTTACCTATTTCTACCACATCTTCATGACACAAATTCTCACTTTCCAATTAACACCATATTTTTTATGCAAATTGTAATTTGATAATGTATTTACAATTGCGATACATGGTCCATGATCCGGTTATAGTCTGTTTGGAAATGAAAGAGAGTAATAAAACCCCGAGATAAGAACCGGCCATGGGCGTGGTAATATTTCGTTTCAGGTAATTATCGGGTAACACTAATAGGTGTACATTAGTATATTTTACTGGATACATCATAGGGCAGGAGCCAGTGTATTGTGACAGATCGATCCAGTCTTAGAGCTGAATATACGAAGACGTGCTAGTGCAGTAAAGTAAAATTCGACTTGTGTTTAGTGACTATTGTGCCAGTGGATATAATATTGTTTGGGTAGAATGTCAAGCTTATCAGATTACGTACCTGCTAAACGCGTGAAAAAATGTGCGCTCAAAATGAGAAGATTATTATATTAAATGTATTTAATGTATTGAAACACCAAAATTCTACCAACAGTGTTGACGACATCGTGGAAAAATGTTCCAAAACTGCAGGGATTGGAAAATCGACTATCTACAGACTTTTAATGGAAACAAAAAATGAACAAGATACTGTAGATCCCCCAAAATTATCTACAGGGAGGTCAAAAGTCGTTATAGATGATTTCTTCAAATGTCATTCGCAGAAAAGTACACTCATTTTATTTTAAAAAAGAAATACCAACGCTAAACAAAATTTTAAGTGAACTTTCAGAGGACAACGATTTGCCAAAAATCAGTAGAAGCAAATTATGGGCCGTCTTACGAGAGTTGAATTTTTGCTGGGAAAAGCAGAACTGGAAGTCAGTTCTTATCCATAAAGATTAAATTATTTGTTGGCGAAGATCCTACTTAAGATCAATTAAAAAATTCCGTGACGAAGGGAGGAATATTTATTATTTCGACGAAACTTGGGTCAACGAGGGATATACTGTAACAAAAGTATGGCAAGATAAAAATGTAAAAAGTTTTCGACAAGCATTTTTGGATGGACTTTCAACAGGGTTCAAGGCACCTTCAGGTAAAGGGCGAAGATTGATAGTGACACATATAGGTAGTGCCAGTGGTTTTGTAGATGGCGGGTTACTTTTATTTGAATCTAAAAATACAGGTGACTATCACGAAGATATGAACGCAGATATTTTCGAAGAGTATTTTACACAGATGTTGGATCTTATTCCTCCGGGGTCTATAATTGTCATAGCCTATATCGGCTATTCAATGGTTATCCGGAAAAAACATTTCTTTTAAAATAAATATGGTGAAAAAGGAACTTTTGACACTTCTTGTCAATCTTAATAAAGATCAGAAAAAATAGGTTATCGATGAAATGGCAACAAATCGCCAAATAACGGTACTACGGTTACCACCTTATCACTGTGAACTTAACCCAATCGAAGTAGTCTGAGCGCAGGTAAAAGGAGATGTAGCGCGAAATAATACGACGTTTAAATTAAGTGACGTGAAAATTTTGTTAAAAAATTTCTTGGAACGAGTAACTGCAGATAACTGGCATCATGTACAAAAAGAAGAGGAGAAAATGTGGGAACTCGATAATTTAATTGACGTTACTGTGGAACCTATCGTTATCAATCTAGAAGACGAAGATAATTCATCAGAATATTCAGAGGATGAATTTTAATATACCTACTTTTTTATTTTCTTTATTGTACATTTATACAACACTACATTTACTCACCATAATTTGAATTTTCAAAATACATATATTTTTGTGTGGAATAAAAGTATATTCATTAAGTTTAAATAAATATTTTGATAATAATATTGAATAATTTTATTTGATTTATTAAAAACCCTCTTAACCCGGTTATGATGCTTAAAGTAGCCTCTAGTTTTGAAGTGCTGTTTTTATATTGTTTACTTATAAAAGAAATGGGCCGAGAAATTGAAGCGGCATAGACAAAGACGTATTGTCGGGGATTATATTTTAGTTACCTGCTACAATTTAGTACGTTTTGATCACACAAAGTTTTTTAAAAGTACACGTCATCTATACCGATAATACATAATATAAAAATATTGAATATAAGCACCAGTACTACATTTATTTACGATTTGCATACATAATAAGCTTTTATTACTCTCTTTCATTTCTAAACAGACTATAGAACAATACACTTATGATTATCGTCCACAGACACCTGCTCGTACACCTAACTTTGTTTTCACCCACTTACTAATCAAAGTATAATATCTACACAACGGTTACTGTTATTTTTACACAATATGTTGTCAGTCACAGATATTTTGATTTCTCTAACTAAATATTGTGTAGGTAAGCTCATTTCTTTGTTAAAATGTTAAATTTACTCAAAATTCAACGTCAAATTAATTCACTCATAAATGAATTTGAGCTTACTCAATGTTATTTTTTACTGTATAAAAAGGGCTGCGTCCATCTTCATCTTACTAAACGACTCGTCAATCTCGCATTGTGAAAACATTAGAGATTGTTCACACAACCGTTTACATTTTAATCGCTCGTTAAGCGAAACTAAACCATTTAAACAAAACAGCGATTTACAATATTCACATACAATCCCCACGCTTTTGCCCTGCTGCCCATCGCTGTAATGATTAAATTACCGACGCGATTTATAAAATAAACCCGACGCCCGCCGCGCAGTTGCTAAATAAAACGTCAAATCCCGCCAGTCCATCCCCGGAAATTCAATAATTAATATTTTCATTACGAAATGTTATTATCGCTAAACACCGACCGACAAAACTCTGCAATCGGAGTAATTAACAACATTAATTCTAAACCGAACGAATTATCAATGGATGCACATACGCAATTACATACTCGTATACTGTTACAATATTCCAATTTTCACAAAACATCAAAAAGGAAGACAAACAGATCTAACCAAAAACAAATTGCCGAGTTGATTACGGACTTTTATAAAATCAGTGGTATATGTCATTCTCTAAGCTCCCGATTTGTTCTATTGTATTATTTAAATGTCAAATTTTTTCTGTATAGAACGTATTTTTATTAGCCTTATTATTTGACGGTATTCACTTCGGTGCGATACAATTCATTTTTTAAATATTCCCACAAAAAGAAGTCCAAATGATTTAAAGTCAAGAGATCGTGGCGGCCATGGTACCGGTCATCCTCGTCCAATCTCTTGGTATTAATGCTTGGACGTGCTGTACATGGTACGGATATAATTGAGCCTCGTGTATAACAACGCAACACTGCTGTAATACGCCGTGGACGCCCTGGATCTCCATCTCTTCCACTATTCGGTTTCAAATTTCCCTCGGGTTGCATTACTCTTGCACTCATTGCACACCACGGTAAAAGCAGCTGCATTTGCCACATGTTTACCGGGAAATCGTTCAGCTAGAGCATTTTCACATCGCCATGAAAATAATGTCCATCAACACCGAGTTGCTATACACGTAAGCCATTTTTGACGCTTGAAAAACTAATGTAAAGACTCGCATCATAAAAACGTTAATACCTACAAAAACTAATCGGATTTCAATATTCGGAATCACCTTGCTAGAGACTACAGTAGCCCAGCGATGTAAAGGTTGAAAATACTACACCTTCGATAATTTTTTATTCGGAAACTAGAAAGATTTTACAAAGTTTTTTTACGATATTGACTCCATTATCCATGATGCATCTATTCCCAAATTTTTTAAAGCTGATAAAAATACATCTTCGGCATAGCATATTATGTCATCAAAATGAATTCATTCGTAATTGATATGGAAATAATAATAACTACCTAGTTTCGCATGCAACTACGCAAATGGACGCTTATGCAATTTTTATTATTGGATAATAATGAACGGTAAAAACGAGATTTTTGCAATTCCGATTACAAAATTGAAATAATTGCATTTTAATTAGTTGTTTGACATTTTATTTATGACTAATATGTACATGTACCTAACAGTAACAGTGACAGATAAAGGTCATAAAAGTACATGTGCAATGATGATAGCGTTGCCTAAAATATTTAATATCTATTTCGTAAATACGAAATTACCAGTGTTTAAAATTTGCGTACATCATTTATACATTTAAAAATAATATATGTATAATAGCTTACGAAAAGTTAAGTAATTTTTCTTAATCTTAGAACAAAAAATAGTGGAAATATTTGAATTTATAAAATTTGGCTGAGCCGGTTCTATTGCATGTTAACATTGAATTAGCTACGGAAGTTTGTAGACCACTGAGACAAAATTAGATTAGTTGAATAGTTTTTATCACCACATTTTGTGAGATATGTTAAATCATTAAAGATCACCCACACTGGACTTGCACAGCATACACCTGCAAAGCCTGCTCATGAAGGTACATCACATACCGTCATCAGCAATGCCGCCACACCGTTCCCACAAAAGTCGGGGATTGGTTTCAAACTGTTAGAATTATTCGACCAGTTCAGCTGTGGATGTGTCGCCGTGTTAGGTACCCTCAGAACCAGAACCAAACTGTATATTGAGGCAGGCGTAAGCAATTTTTAAAACTTTCTTTAAGATACAGGTCCGGTTTAAGAAAGTTTTAGTCAAACCAGTACTGAAAGTTTGTCCATATGAGTTCGTTGTTGTTGTAAATGCAACAGTATTATAGTAATTTTAGTAAGAGAAGTAAATACTTACTGCTAAAACAACGCTTTTTATATTGCTTTACCGTTTGACTTTGCGTTCATACAGAGTGATAAAATTATAAGTATTGGATAAATAATTTAAATATTCAAAGATACCGAAGTAAAACAAATAATTAAGAAATCTTTGAACATACGTTTTTTTTGTTAATTTAACTATAGATGTAAATATTTTATAACATAAACTTACTTAGTACTTACTTAGTACATATACTTAATATTGTTTATTTTTATTTATAAGTTTGTGAAGATAATAACTGTTAAAATGTGGTGTTAGAATAGCAAAATAATGTGTCTTCTACAAACGCTTTTGAAAAGTTATTATTTTATTTGAATACAATTTAAATAGTATCAATGAATAAACAAAACATCAAGAGTTTTATTATTGATGTTAGTTTTATTCTAGATATTTTATTTTGACAGATTTGTGTACCTAAAAACCCTGTCAATTTTTTCTCGAAAAGTAGACTTCACAAAACTAGTTTTAGATTCGTATTCAACCCCCTCGAAAATAGGAGAAAGGTAAGATTAAAGAGTTTTACTTTATAGTAAATAATCGTTATACGACGACCTTAAAAATGATTATGTTATACCTACATTAAAAAAATGATCTTCACAGATAAATTTCACAGTCTTTGCCGAAAATAAATGGTCTAGTCGCATAGTTTTCTGCCACAATGTTCTTATTTTCTCATATCTTGGCATTATAGTGAAATGTTTATTAGGTGTTTCCATACTTGTATGTCCACATTTTGGTACTATACAATACGCTTGGCACGCACACTGAATAGCTTTGCGATTGAAATGCGTATTGTGAGCGTACGTTGAGATATCGGCTCACGACCGTTAGAAATTAATACTTAGGCTTTTCTGATAAAGTACTTTTGGTTAGTGAAAAAAAAAACAAAAATGACCCAATTATTGTACAAAAGATTACTACTATTCTTTTTCTCTTAATGAGTTAATTTTTTTTTGCATATAGGCATCTGTTGAAATACAATCGTGAAGTGTCAATAAATATCACAATTGAAAATAACGTATAAAACGCCCTGTATATCCTATGCATAGAACTCCATCGGCCTGTAGTAAATTTTAAACGCCAGAAAATATTTCACTGATAATATACATTACTGTATACGCTTTTCCGGTTCAAGTAAGCGAGTTTATCATCCCACGATAAATCGCAAACCCCAAAGGTTCACGTGGAGGTGCAGGTCTCCGCCCGCATGAGGGTTGCCTATGACGGAAAGCCTAATAAGAAGTTTGCGAAGGTCGTAGGGCCGATTTAAGTCACAAACATGCACGTACACGTTGTTAACGCATTTACGGCGAAGATAGGTATTCTCCCGTGCATGTTTGAGTTTGTGTTACACCGTGATAGTCTTGAGGGTGGGAGCCCAGCTCCCCGCATGGAGAAGTTCGACTCGCAAACTAATTTATCTCGACCTTTCAGCTTGCGTTAGGTAAATTATATCGGAATTTAACACTCGCTAATGAACAGGTGTTCGGCGAAGTTTCACGTCCTTCTTCTCTTCCGTGTTAGTAAAACTGTAATTTAGAAGTAGGTAAGTGTTATCATTTTTACGGTGACAATGTTAATCTGTTTAGAAATGAAAGAGAGTAATAAAAGCTTATTATGTATGCAAATTGTAAATAAATGTAGTACTGGTGCTTATATTCAATATTTTTATGATGTATTATCGGTATAGATAAGGTGTACTTTTAAAAAAACTTTGTGTGATCAAAGCAGGTAGCTAAAATTTAATCCCCGACAATTCGTCTTTGTCTATGCCGCTTCAATTTCTCGGTCCATTTCTCTTATAAGTAAACAATATAAAAACAGCATTTCAAAACTAGAGCCTACTTTACGCATCATAACCGGGTTAAGAGGATTTTTATTCAAATAAAATTATTCAATATTATTATCAAAATATTTATTTAAATTTAATGAATAGACTTTTATTCCACATAAAAATATATGTATTTTGAAAATTCATATTATGGTGAGTAAATGTAGTGTTGTAAAAATGTACAATAAAGAAAATAAAAAAGTAGGTATATTAAAATTCATCCTCTGAATATTCTGATGAATTATCTTTGTCTCCTAGATTGATAACGATAGGTTCCACAGTAACGTCAATTAAATTATCGAGTTCCCACATTTTCTCCTCTTCTTTTTGTATACAAATACAATTATTTCATGTAAAGAAAGCATTTGTTCAAATTAAATGAAATAACTGCAGGCTGATGATCCGGGCAGCATGGAATTACACCTAAAAAATCCATAGCTCTCATCAGTACGCCACAGTTGACTGATGAGTTGAACTGAATACTAGCCCTGGCTGTTCATGTCTCTCAAACACGACATACCTGACTACGCGATTATATGTCGATTATAGAAAACAATTCGAATTTTTCCTTTTACATAAATACTTTTTTGGCGATACAACTAGGGTTGGGAATCAATATATCGATAATTACCATAATATCGATAATAATACAGATAAAAAATTATCGAATTATCGATAATTCTATAATATCAGTTTATTTTATTTATCGATAATCGACAGTTCTAAACCGTTGTCGCTCACTCCTTCTCACCATTGAACATGCAAAATAGTTAATTTTTCTATCACTAAATAAACACCTTATTTCTATAAAAAAATATGCCGTTTTAGTGTAAAGAGTAGGAGTGAGATGCGAAAGCTTTTTTAATTCAGAGGTTTATTTTAAAGAAAAATTAAATGTATGTATATATATTTTCGGTTCGAAATACATTCTTTTTCTTTTCTCATGTTGTTTTATTAATTTCCATTTTCAATGGGACAAGAATATGCCTAGCCTGAACGTACAGAAAATTAATACAAATGAAAAATAATATTATTATCTTTCTTTTGCACATTCCTCAATTATATTTCGATATCCTCGTCCAATTAGATAACACATGTAGCTACACAGTCGTGTTCTTTGTCGAGTACATTTAAAAGATGAATTACAATCAAAAAATGATTCCATAACTTCTCTTTTAACCGCTAACCGGATATTCATTACACTGTTGTGCTTTGTCGAGATAACACTGTTTGAGTTCATGTGTGTGAAAAGTGTGAATGCCGTTGAAGCTGTGAATTTAGTCAGAATGAAGTAGAGTTACTAGTGAAAATAATAACTGATTTGTTGAACGTCCTGAACTGTGTTTCGCTAAAACCTTATTAAAATAATTAAGAAAGTTGTTGTTTTTAGAAATAACAAATATTACTTAATTTCAACGAATTTAAAGCATTTTTGTATCACATCTGAATCTGTATATCTCGCTGAATAAAAATTTTATGGAAGCTAGTGGAATAAACACTCAAAAAATTGTCAGTTAATATCATACTACTATAATTAGTGCTGCGTGACCCAGCAGTTCCACTCCAATGTGCGTAGTCTAATCTTTTTTAGCCTGCTTTGGAGTTCTTGAATTGCGAAACAGCGAATATGAATGTGGCTGTAGTAAAGAATGTTCTATTAAAATAGTAATATTCGTTATAATTACGAGTGTATACAATACAGTGAATATAATAATAAAATAAATAAATAAAATAAAATTATGCATTTAAGGAACAAATTACATATATATGTTATTAATAATTTGTGACCGCTTTCTATAATTACATTAGGTAGTTTGCTTTGACCTTGACGGCATTAATGAAAATATGGTTGGAAATCCCTTTTGCTCAAATTTTGACAGCTGTGTACGTAGTGTAGTGTGAATTATCAGAAAATATAATACTTTTAAATATTCTCAAATCTTACTTATAAGAAAAGCCAACGATTTTGGATCAAATGATTTAAGTGGTGGTACTAGACATACAAGTACGTCAACAGCTTATAAAGTATAGAGATTAATGTCGAAGCTATTCAAAAATTGAACTGGATAGTAAGTATTTAGTAAGCTAATAGTTTGACTTTCAAATAAATGGTATAACTAAGCAAAATGCTATATTAAAATAAGTAAACGAAAATTGATTATCTTTGAACAACTACATGTGTTATCTAATTGGACGAGGATATCGAAATATAATTACAAGAACAAACGACTTACCTGTAGGAAGTTCGTTCTGAATTATATGAGATATACTCGTGCAATTAGACCGTTCCGTTAAACGCACTGCAACCGTTCGACATCTTCTGTCTTTGCCTGCCTCGTATGTCATCGATCGCCTATACTATTTGAATGTAAGCGGCTCCTTTAACAGGCTTTAACTTAAAATGCACTTAGTTCCAAATTTACAGTTATTATCAATTATTTTCAGAAACAAAATATATATCAATTAATAAAATAATTCCACGCTTCTTGGATGCCCATTTATTTTGTTCTCTTTACGTTTTAAACCCTAGTTTGCTCGTGTCAAAAAATATGATTTAGGGCATCCAAGAAACTAAATTTTTTTCTAAGAAAACTGGTGAAAACCGCATCAAAATCAGATCATTTTTGCGAGTTACTAATTTCAAGATATCTAAAGAGGCCTCTTAGTTGGCTTTGGTGCAATTCCACCAGCTCGTTCAAATAAATAAATATCTCGCAATGCAATTAGCTCGGCTATGGTCTTTCACATTAAATGCCATTGGAAATAACTATTGAAAGCCTGTGTCGACTTGAACCGGCAGCTGTCTCGCGTAATAAAATGACTAACAGCCTTGAAAACAACAAAAATCCGTAAGTATGCGGGAATAGGTGTAACTGGCTACGCGGCAATGTTTACTTATTTATTTCACTTGTTTCTCCGCCTATTCCATTCTTCAAATCGTTAGTTTCACTCTTCTATTCAATCATTCCTCATTGTCGATTTAACCGCAATGACGAAAAATATTTAATTGGATGACTCATCGTCATCAATTATTAATTATTTAGAATTTAATTAATTGCAGTCAAGTGCTCATAAATAGTAATGTATATAAACAAACATCGATGTAATGCAGTATTTATGAGTTGGTTATACCTCATATTTCAGCTAATGTGCAGTAATATGATGATTACATATATGGACATTTTTTAAAACTGTGAAATAGAAATTAGTAATTAACTTCATTAGCAGTGTTAAAAAAGAAAACTTGTTAATATATGCTTCTAGCGAAATTATAATGTGATTTATATTACCTACTTACAGCCGATATTCTAATTTATTTATTATTTGAATCGATGTATTACTCAATAGCACATTATGAAGAAATGGAAAAAACAGTTGACTATATTTAGAATACATTTTGCTTTATTTTATCCATAAAAAAGTAATAGTGCGAGGCATTTGTAATATAACAAAATTTTAAAAATAGATATCATATTTTCTAAGATGTTGTGTAATGAAGTTAAGTATTTGCCAAAATAAATTTAGAGCCTAAATAATTGGTATACGATTTTTAACTTTTGCAAATAATTAAATGAGATACAAAATTTTTATATCCACAAATACATATAATTTCATAAGGAAAAAAAATTCATGAAGTACGACGTATATCTATATGACCAAATTGTATATAATAGAAATAAGCTGTTGCTATACCAAGACTTTTAGTTGTATCAATAAATATATGCCTAAAATTACTTTACTTTTTAGAAAAGTTCAAGATACGTTTTGTTTAGAAATATTGGTGGATTGTATAGATTTCAATAAGTGCCTCCAGGCGGGTAGATACGCTAAAATGAACTTAGACATGTGTCTAATCATTAATTATTATTTACAACTTACATCTGTCAACAATGTCAACTACCGTGCGGTCGTCTTTTTGTAGCATTTCTAAATGTAGAAACGACAAAAATTAACATTCTTATTAGTAATAATACCTGATAGATAGGTAACAGTTAATCCAGTTAGTTCCAGTATTTTGCATTCGTTTTTCATTATTTCGTTATAAACTGGTAAAACTACATATTCGCTCATTACACTGATACACTCACTACCGATAAAAGACACTTCCCGTAGGTACAATTAGATAAAATGCCTATTTATTATAAGAAAATCGGACGAAAGGAATGGGTGGTACTAATAAGTAGGTAACTTTTAATTCACCCGCGGCAGTCTTGTCCCATAACCTACAAAAACAAACCGGCGAACTATATTATGGGAAAATATCTGTACCCGACACATACTGGTTTATTTAATAACTATAAAACGTTTAAAATTAAAAAAAGGCACAAAAAAATGAAGAACAACACAAAATTGCAACGTAAACACAGGAATTGAATTATGACATGACAGCGATACCGACTGAGCGACTGTTGCATGTCTTGCTTGTTGGTTGCCTACTCTACCTTGGCGGCGTTAAATAAGGATTTAAAATAATATCGAAAAAAATTTTTTTTGGCTTTATAATTAAGTTTGGAATTTTTTTGAAGGGTGATTCTGTTAATTCTTATTTTTCCCTATCTCCTCTGAAAATATTTGTACTAAGTCATAGTTAAACCTGTAGAAGCTACGAAAAACTCAGAACAATTGGCAAGTCGCTCTTGTAAGCAAGTTACAAGTCTATGGAAAGTTAAACTTTTGAGAGTAGGTTGCCAAAATTTAGACAAAGGGGTTTCAAACGACAAAAATAAATTCCTAAAGAAATTGCAAATGTTTTTCTCGAAAAACTGGTCCCCTTTTTCGATTCTATGTGCAACGCCTATGACTAAACACGCTTTTACAACCTAAATCGCTAGTGGAATGTGAATAAATACATAAAAATAAAATTATCACAGCACTAGGAGAAAAGTCAAGATATTGAGATTTTTCCCATTGTATTGAGAAAAAAGTCAATTTTAAATGAAATACATTATGAGTTTGCCAGAATAGCATGCCACCCAATTCATAATCCTGTTTTTAAATGCAGAAATTGCTGATGAATTTAACAGTACCATACCCAAATCTGATATTTCGCACAAATAGCATATGTCCAAGACTTGTGTCATTTTTGGTATTATCTATTAAACAGCTCATCGTCTGCAGCAGCTAATCTGAATAGAGAGCATATGCTGTATGTTCATAGTACGATGCAATGACCTATGTGGACTCGTTTTCTGCAATAACCCGATTTTAAGCAAAAATGAACATGTGTCATCTCTGCTTATACCAATTCATTTATTAAATAAACCTTTTCTATAAACTGTACAAAAGTAAAACAACAAACATGGTCACTGTGAAATTAATTGTCTCTTCCATTATTACATGCATATTTTCATTAGGAATGAAAAGAGATGCCACAAACACGCTTTGATTTTTCTGAAAACTGTGCCCACCCCGGCAAATTAAAAATTGTTCATATAGATACGTATTTTTCCCAACACAGCCCACTGCACATAAACAAGGCCGTGATCCACCCTAAATGAAAATAAAATTGTTATTCAGTCAAGCGGTCATTCAAACTCGCCAACTCGAATTGCAATTCTTTTTGAGAAATTTATTACGAATTACGGCAATTGACTTGACATTCGATGCCAAGAAGAGGCCGAAACAAAATTCCTTTTCGCGTTATAAATACATCGATTCACATTCAATGTCACCCGTGTCTTAAAGTGACGGTACACGAGGAAAACTATATTCTAGAGACGACACATTATTAATTTTGCGGATTGCGGATTTTGTACATCATGTTGCTCTTAAAAGTGTGTTTGATAAGATATATGAACTACGGACATACTTATTTTTTATTCATTTTTTTGTTTTAGAGCTGTAACCATGTTTCTTTTCTACAAATGATTTGGGCAGATAAGTTCTTTTACGTTTTTTTCTCCTTCAGATTCAGCGATCCCAAAAACATATAGTAAACATAGTCTGACCTCCAGACCTGAGTTTTTTTTGTGAAGCTGTTATATGCCTACTTGGATTACTATTACTTTCACATTACAATTTACCAAGATTTTATTTTTAATATATGAAATAACAGCTTTATTCGCACAACACCACAATCAGGATTCTAAAATAATGTATTTTCAACTTTATTCGGGCATTAAAAATACACTGCGCGCTAATAAATCTCTCAAACAATAATCCTTGACCCTAAAATGTATGAACTATCATTCTTGGTAGACCGATCTATTTCAAAATTAAAAGAATGAAATTGTCTGCCAAATATGTATGTAATTCTTTCAATTTGGTGGATTTTATGCACACTATGCTATTTCTTAAAAATATACGCAAATATTTCAAAATATGCGTAAAAACATGCAAAATATTAATTTTGCATATTTACAATATTCACTGGTCTTATGATTAAATGCTGAATATGATACGATTTAATTTTGCTGACAAAGTAAATTCCTAAATCCTCTTAAACTGCCAGTCCGTTTCTAGATGTCTAAATCAATATCATAATTAAATAAAACACACTATTCCACAATTCTGTTTAACTGACTAATATGACTTAGTGTGGTGTAGGTAATCGGTTAAAAGTGTTCTAAACAGGTATATGTATATTACATTCACCTGACCATTATGGTCAACGAATATTAGAAATACCGAGTGAAACAAGGTTAGGTTAGGTGAGATTAGCTATAGAAGATTATCGTCCCATTAGTAAATTGAATATTATCATGAAGTATTTTGAGATGCTAAAATTTGATCATATTTTTAAAAATGTCATAATATCAGAACAACACGGCTTATTTTGGGAAAAATCAAGTATTATTTATTGCTATTATAAGAACTTGTATGAACGTATGAATGCTTTCGATAAAATAACTCATAACACTTTGCTCGTAAAAAACTTCCTGAAATTGGTATAAATGGATCATTAGTGCGATGGATGGAGTCTTACATACTTCTTGTGCTCTTATACTATACTCTTATAGTAGAAAGGTAAATAAAATAAACTAGTCAATATTTTATTAATAGGTTAATAATCAAATGTTGAAAGTGTCACACATTAAAGACTTAGGTGCATTGATTTGACATTCATATTATGCAGGGTGTACCGTCTTTAATGCAGAATATTATGCAGAAAATTAAAAACCTAGATTTCTGACAGCAAATGAAGTAAAATAATATATATCATAGGTCGATTATGAAATTTGGATATTAAAAATATTTAATAAAAATTAACGCCAGTCCTGGCAGTATAAGCTATTCTACACGACCCAAATGGATACTAGTTACTAGGAAGATCGCTGCAAATCTTAATGAATCATAAATTAGTTTGGTCCGTTCTGAAGTATCAACAGTTTTGTCCGTATCACATATAAAGGGTTCACTTACTGCCACAAGCTTATTTTGCTCGTCTACAATTTTGCCACTGAATTTTGCAAAAAAACTTAAAATATTGACTTTACCGCTGGCATATTGTTTACCGACAAAGTTATTTCTCCATAAACACGTTTGGTCTGATGAAAACCCTACTGCCATAATGGAATTTCGATTTCAACCTCAGTTTTCTTTGAATGCATGGATGGGGTTTTACTGGAAATTTCCTTGTTGGGCCTTACTTTTTACCAAGAACTTTAACCGGTGGCTTCTACAGACGTTTTCTGGAAAACGTTTTACCTGAACTACTTGACGATGTTCCCTATGCGCTAAGACAAGGAATGTGGTTTATGCACATTTTAGTTTAACTGCTCGTGAATACCGATATGAACCCTACTGATTTTTTTGTTTGAAGACATCTCTGGACATTAGTTTACAAGGTTCACATTGAATCTGAGGAGCACTTACGTCAACAAATTATAGCTGGTTGTGATGTGATAAGAGCTACCCCTGCAATGCTCGTGTTCAAGCTGCAATTTCAAGAAGATCTGAAGCATGTATTTTGGCTGAAGGTGGCCATTTCCAACATTTATTATAATAAATTATAGTAAAGTAATTCCATTGTTAATTAATGATTTTGTTATTATTTTAAGTAATGTAATGAGTATCGTAAAAATGCACGTGATCAAATAAAACAATTTTGTTGTTAATCGGTTTGGAATACAAAAATGTGTAAAGAAACAAAAAGTGATGATAATACAATGGCACATATGATCACCTATTTTATTTGTAATATTATACGGGATGATATATTTTTTTGACAAATAATGATCGATGATACCCACACCTCCGCCAGTGGTAAGTTTCTAAAGCTGGTAATTTTGTGTTTCATACCTACTGTTATACTAAGTACGCACACTGAATTTTGGTTAAATTATCTCAAATTAGCTACTGTTTTTTTTTAATTAAAAATTGATTTCCTTTTTAATTTTCGACATGCTATAGCTGGACAATGGCTGTCCTAAGACCCCAACATTTATACAGGGTATTAAAAAACCAAACCAAACTAAGCAGAAAAGTCTTAATAAATATAGGTCCGCAAAGTAACGGTTGCGGAGATATGGACCACTACTCGTTGTTCAAACATTTTATTTTATTAGGAATAAACCGACAAAGGAAGCTTTTAACAAACAAAAAACAAAGTTACAGAAGATGTTCAAAGTGCCCTCCGTCCATTTCCAAGCAGGCACGACATCTTCGTCTCAATGATATTCGAACTCTTTCGAAAACACCCTCCTTGGTTTGGATTTCTTGACACTTTTGATTAATCAGCAGCTGCAGCTCTTCCAGGCTATTTACAGGAGTACTATACACTAATACACTAATGCCTTCAAATATCGCCAAACAAAGAAATCTAGAGGGTTCAGATCAGGCGATCTTGAAGGCCATAAAACAGGTCCGGCCCTTTCTACCCATCTATGTGAAGGAATCTGGCGATTTGGATAAACGTCAACATAAAAACGTCGCGCTTCGGTGGTGTTCCCATTAGCACGACCATACATGAAATGCATGCATGCAAGAAAACTTGTACACTGAGAACAACTGTCAAATACGTACTGTTTATTTCACTAAACATCAACCAACTATTATAAGTAAAGATAGTATGTCGTTCGTACATCTCAGGTCCGTACTCAGGTCCGTGGGTTGAAAATCGTAATATTTAAATGTTCCTAATTAAAGACAAATATTTTCTTCAAAATAATGGCCAGTGTTGACGAACCTCGCCCTGTTTATTTACCGGCATGTGTCAAGGTGTCAGTCGCTTCCGCTTTTCAATTGCCAGTATCAATCTCGCAGTGAAACGTTGTGAGTGTCGGATCTTTGTAAGGACGATACCGCGTTATTAGCAAATGTTAGTTTCTTGTCGAGTTTCTCTGTTTCGGTGCTTGAATATGTTCCGTCGGCCTCCCTCGTTGTACAGTGGAGAAATGGATTAAAGATTATTTAGATTTAGAATTTGACGGGAAAGAATTAAAGTGCAAATTTTGTGAAATAGTTATATCGTGGAATTATGAAACACGTATTGTGGAACATATGCGCTCGGAACAACACAAAATTCGTGTGAGTAATAGTATAACAAACCGTGAACGTTAAAAACAATTTAACAAAGACTTGGTAAAAGTGATGGTGGAGTGTAATATTCCTATAAATAAACTAAATAATGCAGAGTTTACACAATTTTTGCAAAACTGTGTTAATGGAAAGTACAATAATGTAATGTTGAAGAACCTGTGACAGCATCAGGCTATTCAATAAATAATGCTGTAAATAGTGTTTTAGACTAGCGACAGTTTATTTCTCAGGTACCAGGATCTAGGGCTGAACGTGTGAAGAAGAAATTTAATACCGTTTTGCAGAACAATCCGGGATTTTTAACTGTATGCCGTAAAGTAGACCTTTTCGAAGGTAAAGGAGTAGATTTTGCTGAACCCACCCTAAATGTGCCATGAGTGAAAAATTATACATATTTTAAATATGCCCCAGTGACCTCTGTGGACGTTGAACGTACGTTTTCGAAATTGAAATGGATTTTAAGCGATAAACGTCACAACTTAACAACTGAACGTTTACAACAGTTGCTGGTTATTCAGTTTTAATTCAGTACTAAAAGTTAATAGTATAGTATTTTTTAAACTACACAAATTAATATGGATCATATTGGACAACATACATATCACCAGTACAAGGTAAAACGTTGATACTAACTGTATTCGACAATAAATGTACGTATTTACTTGACTTACACAAACGTTAACGTTAGCGTCCTAAGTACGCCTCTGATAATGACGTCATGTGCGAACGATATACGGTAACCGTTACTTTGCGGACCCGTGTTTATTGAGACTTTTCTGCTTATTTTGGTTCATACTATTACCTTCTTAAATATTTTACACTCTTTTTAACACTCTGTATAATAAAACACCCTTAATTTTGACCACCGAATATGCACCTGGATTTTTGACCTCTAATTACAAAACGCCCTGTATACAGCGGGCTCCTTTAATATCTATCATTAGAAAAAAGCTGCATTAAATTTCTGCCAATGTGTACGGGCACCTTAACTCGAAAATAGACGACAACAAGCTTTCGACGGTGTGTATGGACGCCTTTAATTCGAAATAAAAAAGATGCATTAAATTTCTGCCAACGTGTATGGACTGTTAAAGCCGGGGACACATTGCTCTGATGCCACGCCACGCCATGTAATACAACGTCAGAAGGATTTGACACCGTGTATTCCCATGTATTTTTATATATTGTGTGCACACTGCTCTGACACTACATCACGCTACGCGTGGATTTTCATCACGTTGGGTGGTGTAACGTGGTGTCGCGTGGTAGCAGTGTACACGTGAATATGATGTCACATACATAAAATATAGAAAATATTGACAATATTTTGTCATTTTAAAGATTTGCGAGCATGAATGTCTCTGTAGTATAAAACGTAAGCGTTATAGAGAACAAACTACACAAGAAATGTTTCTCACAGCACATTTATAATGAAACAACATAAATTTTAACAACTCAAGCTAAATGGATTAGGGTACTTAAATGTATTCACCTCTGACTCACAATTTGAGTTTGACCTTCTTCTGATATGAAATATTCCTTAAATTGATGGAATTGTCTAATGTAACGTAACGTGGCATAGTATGGTGTGGTAACAGTGTGCACACAGAGTATATATCACACAACACCACGTCACGTGGCGTGGCGTGGCGTGGAGTGGCATCAGAACAATGTGCCCCCGGCTTAACTCAAAAAGAGACTACTGCAAGCTTTCGACGGTGTGTATGGACGTCTTTAATTCAAAATAAAGGCAGGGGTCTCGTACTGTATATTTTTTCACCAGAAACGTAACGGTTTCCGCGTGAGCGAACGCTGTAAATTAATTTTCCTTGGGGGGACCTTAAACGCGCGCTCCACGCTAATTCGAGACCGCTTTTCTCCCCATCTCCCGGTGTCGCAAAAGATATTACCAGTCATAATTAATTTGGCTGCTGTTCGACCAATTAGCACGCGTAAACAAGTTTTTAGGTGAATCGGCTCGAATTTGCGGCATTATTTTTTAATTTTTACGGGGCCATTACTTTACGAAGCGGGATCAGGCAGGTTGTGTATTTGTAAAACGTATCAATCGCCATGTAAAGACAATAAAGCTGTTTTCGCATTGTGAAGGTTAGGATTGAATTTTTGGAGAACAGTTCAGAAATGAAGTACTTAAAAATTTGACATAAACGGCTAATGACGTCATCAATTATATTTTCCAGAAACATAACCAATTTTTTTTCTCTGTATTACTTCCCGTTTAAAAGTTATAAGTAATATCGTCCTCAAGAGCCTCAAAAAAAATACCACTTAAAAATCACATTAGCGGTGGAAGGTCAAGTGGTCGTTGGAAAATAATTGAATGTTCGTTGTTTAAAGTGAATAAATGTGACAAAATTCTTATCATTACTCCATACGAACGTCAAACGTACAACTTTTGTCTTACAATATGTTTTCTCATTCGAAAAAGGTGATATGTTGCTAATTTACAGCGAGTCACAAAAAATCAAGAAGAACTATAAAGCTATATCGAGAAAGGTATCCAGAGCGACTCACTCCTGGTCATAGAACCTTTACAAGATTGGAGGCGACCTTGGGACGAAATGAAGATGCATTTTCTGCTGGAAAGAATCAAATAATTGACCGAGAAAGGTATCCAGAGCGACTCACTCCTGGTCATAGAACCTTTACAAGATTGGAGGCGACCTTGGGACGAAATGAAGATGCATTTTCTGCTGGAAAGAATCAAATAATTGACCGAAGGATAAGAAAAAATGTTAATACAGCTAAACTATTACAGTATTTGCAACAAAATCCACGAAGTTCTATACGGCAGGCTAGCCGGGAATTAAATTTGGATAAATGAATCGTTCAAAGAATTTTAAAGACCAATGGGTATCATGACTATAAAATTTACAATTTGGAATATTTAGCTGAACGTCACATTGAAAACACACTTAATTTTATAGCTCAAATTGTAGTGAATGCAGAAACTGTTGATTAGAACCTTTTTCTTCACGTTCTTTGGGCGAACAAAAGTCGATTTGCAGTAATGGTTTGTCAAACAGTCGCAACGAACACTACTGATCCATTAAACTTCCCCACATTGTAAATCCAATCCAAAATTAAAGCCATTTTGCAGTAAATGTATGGTGCGGCATCATCTGTAGGCATTTAATTAGGCCTTTTTTATGAACATACATTGAACAGCATGAATTACCTAAATTTCTTACAAGAACTTTCTGCCTTCTGGAGAATGTTTTTTTTTCAGTTAAGGAGAAACCTATGGTTTCAGCACGACGTTCCACCCCATAGGGCCACGATTGTGCAATATTTAGACCATCACAAAAATGGATTGGGATTAATAGAAATATTCAGTGGCCCGGAAAGTTACCAGATCTAACACTCCTTGATTTTTTTAAAGGAGGTTTTAAACAATAAGGATTAAAAAACACCTTCGCGAGATATTAATCATTTGAAAGAAAAAATCACAAACGCTGTAATGAGTTAAATGGCGAAATGTTAATAAACGCAGCCCACAAAGAAGTCAGGCGAAGATTGGATGTGGTTTGAAATGAGAGGAGGTCATATAGGGAATAGATTGTAATATATATGTAACATGAGGGCGGTTACCTCATTTTTTAAGTGTAGTTATTATTATCATCACCTTTTGTTTTAACTGTATTAAAGAATAAGCAGTGATAGCAATGAGTCCCCTCAAACCTATTCCAGCGTCCATCGAAATATGGGATAGGGGGTCACTTCCCGAAGAAAATAGACTTACAAGGTCAAAATTCTTAGAGCACCACAAAATATTGCTAACAATTTCCGAGTTTGAAAAAATTTATAAAACTTGAAAAGCTATGTTTTGAAAACTATTGGGTCTATAGAAACGGTTATTTGCTCAAATTGTAGCAAATTTAGTTTACTTTGAAAATGTGCACGTAGTTATAATAAGCAAGTGATTCAGGGTTGAAATCGCCAAAAACTGAAGACTGAAGAAAATTTCGTGGTATTTTGGGTCATAAACGATTCAACAAAAAATCAGAACCACTGGATATGACGAAAGATCTTCCTCTTCTTTCAAGGTTACTGGACTGTATTGAATGCATAACATAACACAGTATTTTAACATATCTAATCATAACATAAGAAAACGTACAGAATATTAAAAACATTCTTATTGAAATGTTAATTTGCATATTCCCCTATTCTGCGCCAGTAGCATGCAATCTTCTCCGGTGTCGGGTGGAAATTGGAATATGACTTTTAAGACGTCATCGGGGAGATATCCTCTTGCACGCTGAATTCAGGAAGAGTTCTTAAAACAAACTAGCTTGAATTTAATTCCCACTCAGGATACGAAACTCCTTAAAATACATGAGTGCAATCAAATAAGGAAAAACAGAGATTTTCTCTTCAAAGTTTTGCGAAATACATATTGTGTATTAGATTAAAAGATTTAAGTAATACTCGTCTATTTAATGAGATTGAATAAAAAATATTGGAAACAAAATATAAATACAAAAAATATAAATATTTTCTCATTTTTTATTCGATAATTATTTGAACAAAAATTTACATGTTCATGTATAACTCCTTATAAAAATCCATAAACATTACCGACTTCACAAGTGTAAAGAATATTTTGATGATATATTTTTATGAAATAATTATAGGTACCCTACAGTAACTTCTTAGTTCACAGATTTTCATGTGAATTTCACAGGTTTTGGTGCAGGAAACAATTTTTTACAAACTTTACAGAACAGTTAAGATATATGAACAATTCTGCAAAAATAAGATTTTTAGTACAAATGGAATAAATAAAAAGTTGTATTTAAGTATCCAATTTAATATTGTAATTATTGTATTGTAATTTCTTTTATTGGGGAAGAATTTCATTTAAAAGTTCAAAATGTTTGGTTTTCGTCTTGGATCTTCGTCTACAAATTATTTCACCCAGATGTCGTGAGATCGAATTTCGCGCGGATCAGTTTTTTTATTCTATTTTACTTTGTTTACTGATGTTTTTTCGTGTAAAATTCTGTATTGACTAATGAGACATATTTGCTGAAACTTTTTAATAAGACATTTTTGACCGTTAAAAGACCTCCATATTGGAACACTAATTAACCAACATAAATACAGGGTGTTTAAGAAAACCGAACCAATATCTAAAACGCTCAAAATTCATGGAATTAAGAAAAAACTTTGACAAAACTTTCGACCCTATTGAACTTTTAAAATACAGGCTGTCGAAAAAATGCAACAAAACTCGAAAAAATTTACGGAATTTTCTTTAAAATTAGAGAGTGCCGGAACTTTCCCTTCTAAGAAAATTAAGTTTTAAAAATGTCTTCTCTCTTTCTATTAAACTCAAAATTGTTAACTAAAATTCACATGTTTAATGCAAACATATGTTTTCAATGTAAATGAATTAGAAACTCTAATAATGTTAATATGCAGTTTATATAAGTAATGCGAAATGTCATCAGCAGTTACTTTTGCTTGTATATCAACAGGTCTCGTTTTTCATATTTTGTAATGAAGGCAACTTTTATGCATTCTTTTTTATCGAATTAGTGTATTTTGAACACATTATTTCGATTTCGTTAGAATCATGTGGGGTTATTAGGGTGAAAATAACAAGTCCACGGTTTGTAACACGTTAAAATATATTAATAAAGGTATAACAACTGGGAAAAAACGTTCCACCAATAAAGAAGTCTGGACGGATCTTGTGCTGAAGGCACGCTAAAAATAACTGCCTATGTTTCTCGCCGGACCTGGTTAGTGTTAAGATCTGACCATGTGTTTATTTTATCATAAATGGACTCGGGTCTGAGGGTTACTTTTATGCTTTTGTTAGCATTGATTTGTTTGATGCCTTAGTGAAAATGTCGTAAATTGTAGGGATCACAGATGTAGGTCGGTGACCAGTGTCGGTAGCCGCTACAAATCACATAACTCTACACAGTAGAGCACTTTTTCCTGAATAAAGTCGAGTTCCATCTTGCTGACTATATGGTTTACCTTCTTTATCTAATTTTCGTTTAATAATTATGTTACAGAAACTAATTGCTTTTAAATTATGTTTCATAATTTCCCAACAACTGTTTCAAATATTCCCTACGGCTGTTTCATTACTACCTTAGGCCTTTATCAATATGATTATACAAATCCATTAAGCAGATCTCTTTAAAACTTGGGGGTATACTTTAGCGTCATTTAGTTCCTAGTAGCACAGAGGACCTAGGTCCTCTGTGCTAGTAGCCAAAAGACCGAGATCCATAAGGTAAATATAAATATCTTTAGTATATCTAAATTATCTACATTTTTAGGTATAAAAATTGCACGAGGTGAATTATAAAAAACTTATTTTACTTAGAAAGGACCCCGCAGGGTCCTAATGGAAATTGGGTTTCGGTCAAATTTGATGAAACTCTGTTAGTTCTCGACGAGTAGAACAAAAGTTCTCATGGCCACTGAGTCCAAAAGTCTCATGGTTTTGAGATATAGTTCTCTGAAGTTCGACTTTGGGTGCATTTTGCAGTATTACTAGTTTTACACTTACAATAGTATATACTTGTTTGTTCAAGCACGTATGCATGTACACGTGTATTCAAACACATATAAACTTCAAACACGTATAAACATACAACTACACACACACGCACACACACACTCAGGGTGTAAGGTAAACATGCGGCAAAAATTCAAGGGTTTATTCCTTGGCCTATTCTGAGAATATTTTGTATGATGATTTGTGAAAAACCCCTTTGTTTCAAAGATACAGGGTGAACAATATTTGCGACAACCATATTCGATATTTGTTGAAATCATTAATGTAAATAAAAGTATGGCGTACGCCAATGAGTTTATCAAGTATAAAAAATTAATGAGTTTCCTCGTGATTTTTTAACAGCAACATACGGACATCGCTGGATTGGTCGAGGTGCGCCACACTCTTGGTCTACTCGATCCCCAGACTTAAACTCTCTGGATTATTTCTTATGGGGCTATCTGAAGTCATTCGTTTACGCTACTCCAGTGGAGAATTTGGACGAATTGCGAAATCGGATAATTGCTGGGTGTAACTCAATTAGAAACAACCCTGGTGTGTTTGAAAGAGTTCGGCACTCAATGACAAGAAGATTGAATGCTTGTATCCAGGCTGGAGGAAGTCATTTCGAACATTTACATGTATTTTTAACACGCTTATATTAGCTTCACCTGTATGTATGTATGTATGTATGTATGTAACGGAATCTTTCAGCGTAATTTTCACCAATTTCAAGAAGTCTGATCAGCTTGAAAATTTGCACAGGGGTCAAAGACTGATGACAATACAATTATTTAATAACTTTGTTCTAATGTCCTGACTAGGATCATCAGAATAAAAACTATTTAGATTACTTTGCAGGTTAAGTGTATACAATCCATCAGTGTTGTTTCCAAGCAGGCAAGGCAGGGGCAGGGGACTGTAATAGATTCGTGCTCTTGCTTTTCACGTATAGATGGCGACCTGACAGAATTAGTTTTCGGTTTTCGCCTAATTTTAAATTAAAAATTTTTATAAATAAATAAAAATTTGATAATTTATAACAAAATTCAAATAAACATTTTGATTTAAAAAATTTCGAAAAAATACAGAATTCAAAATTAAAAAAAAAATTCTAAATATAAAATTTTGGAGTTTAAAAAAGTTTTGAAATACAAAATTTTGTAAATAATTTTGGATTGTGGAATTACATGATAAAATCAAATTTAAAAAATTTTAGAAATAAATAAAAATTTGATAATTTATAAAAAAATTCAAATAAAAATTTTTGGAAAAAATTTTCAATTGAAAAATTTTAAAATCCAAAAATTTAGAAAAAATTTCGAAAAAGACATTGAATTTTAAAATTTTGAAGAGCGTAAATTTTTAAATTCAAAGAAATTTTGATTTGAAAATTTTGGCAAGAATTTTGAAGAAAGTTTTGATTCTAAAATTTTGTAAAATTAGAAAGAAAAAAAAAGATTTTGATACGAGAACGTTGACAAAAATTTTAATTTGCATATTTTATAGAAACAAACAAAAATGAAAAATGAAACTATAACACAAAGAAAGAGGAGACTGGAGAAAAAAAAAATGTATAGAAAAACTATATGAAATGGAAAGGTTACGTAAACATGAATGAAATGAATTTAGATTTATTGTCAAATATAAGATATTTTAAAAATTAAGGCTCTTAATTATAATTACTTTTGTTATTGTTTTGAGATTAAAAATTAAGAAAATAAATTATAGTTTAAAAAAACTAAAAAAACACGCTTTAATAGTAAACCGAACTAAAAAGTAGAAAATAATTTTGAAGTATCAAGAGTTTGTTACAGCAATAGAAAATTCCGACAATCAATTACGACTAATTAATTGGGAATAAGATTAAATTAGAAATTAAATTATTAATAAAATAATTCAATTATAGTAAAAAAAAGCGTGGGGTGCTTGATATTAAATGTTACCATTATTTCAGTAGTGCAGCTATTTATAAAAATAAAGTCATTATGAAAATATAGTAAATTGCACCCCACGCTTTTTTTTACTATAATTGAATTATTTTATTAATAATTTAATTTCTAATTTAATCTTATTCCCAATTAATTAGTCGTAATTGATTGTCGGAATTTTCTATTGCTGTAACAAACTCTTGATACTTCAAAATTATTTTCTACTTTTTAGTTCGGTTTACTATTAAAGCGTGTTTTTTTAGTTTTTTTAAACTATAATTTATTTTTATAATAAAATGTTGTCACTGTAGCAAATTTTTTTCACTCTGTATCTTCGAAACAAAGGAGTTTTTCAGAATTCATCATAAGACAAAATATTCTTAGAATATGCCAAGGAATAACCCCTTGAATTTTTGCCGCATGTTTACCTAACACCCTGTATGTGTGTGTGTGTGTGTGTGTGTAGTTGTATGTTTATACGTGTTTGAAGTTTATATGTGTTTGAATACACGTGTACATGCATACGTGCTTGAACAAACAAGTATATACTATTGTAAGTGTGAAACTAGTAATACTGCAAAATGCACCCAAAACCGAACTTCAGAGAGCTATATCTCAAAACCATGAGACTTTTGAACTCAGTGGCCATGAGAACTTTTGTTCTACTCGTCGAGAACTAACAGAGTCCAGAGTTTCATCATATTTGACCGAAACCCAATTTCCATAAGGACCCTGCGGGGTCCTTTGTAACCATATTGTAGAAACTTGAAACTGCATTGCTCTCGAATATTCTGGATATTTAAGATAAGTAGAGTTTTGGTGGCCCTACTTCATTTTTAGTCTTACCCAAATAATTTGAAGTCTCACTTTTACCCATTTAACCCTATATTCTTTATTCAAGTTGCTAAATCCAACCGTTATTATTACATTTTAGTTTGACTAAATCTCAAACGACCTTAATATTACTAGGTATCAATTGCAATATACAAGAAAATTTGACAATTTTTAATAACACTAGATGGGTGTAATATATTCAAGAATGAATTATTCCTCTTAAAAACTTAAAAACAATGAGTTTGTCCAACGCCTTTTTAATGTTTATTTAACAATTCTATATACCAGCGGCAGGAAACAATTCAAATAAAAAAAATATATGTACCGCATTTTCCACAGCCCGTAAAACGAATTTTATGTGCGCCATTGTAAGAGCTCTTGGCGGTATAGAAATGCAAATATTAAAACGTGCAGTTATACATACACGTGAAAAATCGGAAAAACTCACTGCATTCGTACAAAGTAACACTATTTTATACCTTCCAAGGTAAAATAGATTGCAATTGTAAATACTGAATCTACAAGCCGCTGGGAATACAGTTTGTATGTAAATTTATTTTGCTTTTCTTGGTATCGGTTCGGGCAACCTTGCACACGTTTGTTGTTTAAATATAAATATTACGGTAGGTATACGGTATTGGAACTCCCGTATAAATACGAGTTGCCTCGATCTGCATCACCGAAGAGAGAATTGTTACTATAGCTGATAACACAGCCCCACAAAAAAAAGTTCATACACAAGAAAGTGACATATGTATTCCCATGTATTTTTCGATGCTGAATCCGATTCCGAGCTCAAAATTGGGCCTACACGTCTGGAATTGGCCCCAGGGGCCGAAAATGGCCTGAAATTCGGTTCCCCGGATAAGGCGAAGTCGACGCTGAATTTTGGAGCTAAAGCCGGATTTGTGCTCAAAAAGTTTATGGCCAACTGAAATTCCCGGCTTGGGTCCAGGAAAATGAACCCTTGGGGTGGGAAAATCCTGTTTTGGACGTTCCGGTCGCGTCTGTGGTATTTTCTTGTGTTTTTCAATTCTGGACTTGGGACTGGGTGTGAAAAGTTTTTGGTCAACTGAAATTCCCAGTTTGG
The DNA here is from genome assembly GCA_037114965.1 of Monochamus alternatus. NCBI lineage: Eukaryota > Metazoa > Arthropoda > Insecta > Coleoptera > Cerambycidae > Monochamus > Monochamus alternatus. The sequence continues at coordinate 117,153,515 of CM073426.1, forward strand.
GTCCGGGAAAATGGTTCATTGGGGCCGGAAAATCATACTTTGGACGTACCAATCGCAAAAGTGGGATTTTCATGTATTTTTCAATCCTAGTCCTTAGAGTATGCTCAAAAAGTTTTTGAACAGTTGAAATTCCCAGTTTGGGTCCGGGAAAATGGCCCATTGGGGCCGGAAAATCATATTTCGGACATACCAGTCGCAACAGTGGTATTTGTGGTTTCGGAAGTAGTCAGTGGTATTTTTGTTTGTATATGATTTCCTTCTATTTTATTGCACGATATTCTTTTGTTTCGTTTTTGTATTTGATTTTGTCTTGTATTGTTGTATGAACATATTTTTTGTTGTTCTTGATTGTTCTTGGTTGCACCTTGTTGATCTCTTTTTTGTTACAATGTACACTTTTTTAAATGCAAGTTTTGTTACTGTATTTTTTGCATGTTTTGTTATTGTTTTTTGCATATTTTGTTGTTATTTTTTGGTTGCATGTTTTGATATTGTTTTTTGCATGTTCTGTTATTGTTTTTTTGTTGCATGTTCTGCTAACATGCAAAAAACAGTAACAAAACATGCAAGAGATCCAATCGACCAAAGGCATTCCAAACACGGTATGAGTTCCGGAATTTAAAAGTACATGAAAATACCAATGTCTCAACTGAGACGTACAAAACACGATTTTCCGGCCCCTAAGGGTCATTTTCCTGGTCCCGAACAGGGAATTTCACATGGCCATAAACCTGTCAAGCACAGTCTAAGCTACAGGAATTAGTACATAAAAATCCCACTGTTGCGATTGGTACGTCCGAAATATGATTTTCCGGCCCCAATGGGCCATTTTCCCGGACCCAAACTGGGAATTTCAGCTGTCCAAAAACTTTTTGAGCATACTCTAAGTACCAGGATTGAAAAATACATGAAAATCCCACTTTTACGACTGGTCCGTCCGAAATATGATTTTCCGGCCCCAATGGGTCATTTTCCCGAACCCAAACTCGGAATTTCAGTTGGCCATAAACTTTTCGAGCACAAATCCGGCTTTAGCTCCAAAATTCAGCGTCGACTTCGCCTTATCCCGGCACCGCATTTCAGGCCATTTTCGGCCCCTGGAGCCAATTCCAAACGTGTAGGCCCAATTCTGAGCTCGGGATCGGATTCAGCGTTGAAAAATACATGGGAATACATATGTCACTCTCTTGTGTATGAACTTTTTTTGTGGGGCTGTGTAATTAATAAGATTCTAAAACCAAAAATGCGCAGTGGATACCACAGAACACATTTTATTTTATTTTATTTACTTTACACCACTCAACAGGCGAATGCCCAATTACAGAATGGGAAACACATACAAAAAAAAGATATACAAAGAACATATACATTAAAAATAACAAGCAAACAATATGTAAGAAATAAGAAAGAGAAATACTAAACAGATACAAAAAAACAGAAACCAAAACAAACTTAAATTCTTAAATTAAGATACAGAAAATTATAATAATAGTAGTTAACACTAAAAATAGCATCATATTAAAAAAACAGCATCATAGTGCTGCCTGTTTCAAGCTTGCAAGAGAACAATGAAATATATCAACCGATGACTTTAAGTTGTTATAAGTATTGCACATAAAATTTAATGGGGAAAAACTTCTAATATTAGTTCTTGGCCTCGGCAAGTAAAAAGTACCAGCGTGTCTTGAAACCGCCCTGGGAATATAAAGTCTATTTAATAAATCACCACAATCAGTTAGGTTGTTTAATAATTTAAATAAAAATACTAGATAAGCAATGCTACGTCTGTCCTCCAAAGATTTAACAGAAAACTTCCGTAAAAGCTCATCATGGGAAATACCAATTTGAGGATAAATTCCGTCAGTTCTAAAAGAGACGAATTTTAAAAAACGACGCTGAACCCATTCTAAACTGTCAATATATGTTACATAATTTGGATACCAAGCAACAGAGGCATATTCCAATTTGGACCTAACTAAAGTTGAAAAAAGAAATTTCCAAGTATCAGCCGATTTAAACGTGGACGTGTTCCTAATAATAAATCCAAGTGTTTTATACGCTTTAGAAGTAATATCCAATATGTGGTCATTAAGCAATAATTTACAATCAAATAATACTCCTAGATCTCTAAAAGTTTGTGTTCTCTCTAAGAAATGATTATTAATCTTATAATTAAATGCACCAATCACAAATGGAATCCAAATTCTGCTGAAGCAACAGACAGTCATTAATATTGGAAATTTTGCTAAATATTTTCAGGTCATCGGCATAAAGCAAACAATCTACATTCGGATTACTAATAATATCGTTTATAAATAAAACAAATAATAATGGGCCCAAAACCGAACCTTGAGGGACTCCTGAGGACGCAATCACTTCAACAGACTTAAAACCACGATACAGAACATGCTGGATTCTATTAGTTAATTAGTTTTTAATTAAATGAATAAGTAGATCTGAAAATTCAAATGACTTTAATTTATTTAGCAATAACACGTGGTCAACTATGTCGAACGTTTTAGTGAAATCAGTGTAAATTATATCAGTCTGAAACCCACTATCAATAGAATCAGCAATAAATTCAGTCACACAAAACAGATTCGTAATAGTAGACCGCCCTTTGAAAAAACCATGTTGTCGTTCCGTTATCATATGCTTGGTGTGGAAAAAAAGAAAATCAAAAAGTAATATTTCGAAACATTTCATAAAATTGTTGATTATAACGATAGGCCGATAGTTATTCATGTCAGACTTATCACCTCTTTTGAAAATAGGTATTATTTTAGAAATTTTCCATTTTCGGGGGAATAATTTATTTTTCAAAATAATGTCAAATAAAATTTTTAAAGGTGTAGCAAATAACAATGCACAATCCTTAAGAAGGAAGGCTGGAATACCATCCGGACCCCTAGTCAATTTAGGCTTAAATCTTTTTAATGCGGAAAATATTTCATATTCTGTGAAAAAAGAAATATCAATCCAAAAGTTATATTCATTTTCGTTTGGCAAAATAACAGAGTCGTTACTATAAGCCCCTTGAAAAAAATTAGCAAAAGAGTTGCATATAGTTTCAGGATCATTAATTAGTTCATCGTTAACTACGAAACTGTTCGGTAAATTTGGAGAAGAATTCTTAGTATTAACATAATTCCAAAAATTTTATGGATCACGTGATAAATTATACTCTAGCTTTATTATATCAGCATGCAAAGAGACAATCTTAAGTTTAATTTGTTGTCTAAGTTGTTTAAATTTATACAAGAAGGTGCTTTTAATTGTGCCAACATCGAAACAGCATTGTCAGATAAACGACCGGTCACCTCATTATCTATGCCTGACCATCAAAATAATTGAACTAAATAAGATCGCTAAATCGGTAATAATGTTTACTTCACAACTTCGTCGGTAAAACAGATATTTAATGTAGGAAGGATTTTTAAAATTATTTTATTTGACATATTTGTTTCACAATAATATTTAAAAGAGTATATAGAACATTACCTGTTAAGATGGTATTATATTATGCTCATTTAAATATTATTGTTAACTCAAGACTGGTAAACAATGTATTATATCACAAAACAATAACAATAAATAAATTTATAAAAAGCCAGTCACAACATTATGCATAATAACATTAGATATTATTATGAATGATTATGTTATATAAATTAATAATCTATTTTTAATATTAATAAAATTTGTTCTGAATAAATACCTCTATGCAGAAACTTACATTTTTTGTTAAAATTATTTCTTAAACACCATGTTAGACTGTTCGTCTAAGGCCCGTTACATACTATGCGTGAAATCACGATTCGTTATGCACGATTCGTGATATGCGAGGAAATCGCGAATAGTGTGTAGGGTCTTATTCGTTAAAAATCCATTCATAAAAACCCTACACACGATGCACGAATTCCTTACAAACCATGCATTGCGCATCGCGAATTGCGAATTCAAGCATAGTCTGTAGCGGGCCTAAGGAGAATTGTTATCAATGTTTGGAATATCTTTTTACATCATTTTTAGCAAGGGTGCTTGTCAGCATGAACTGTCCTCAGTCGGGAAAGAATTTTTATTAAGTGACAGTAATTGAGTTTGTTCTGGTCGTTGGTCAGATTACAAATTTTACGACAAAATTAGAATCTATAAAATAAGTATCACAAAGAAAAATATATATAATATATTTCTAATTATTAGGATCTCATGGCAACAATCTAGAAATACATTTTTGGCACAATAAATAACTATTTGCAAGAATAACGTAACTTAATTACCGTCAACAGATCATAGAAATTATATATACTAACATCTCATATAACCAATGAACCGATGATGCTATAATGAGATTTGATATGATTGATAATGATAACTTTCCTATTATTATATTTCATTGAAAATTTTAGAAACGACAATAATCACAACCTGCTGTTTGTATCCAATATCGCAGATCCATAGATTTATAAGTTTTGTGTTACATGTTTCATTACCTGCAATTATTATTATTGTTATGAAATGTGAAAAGCATATTGTAAATTAATTTACAAATTTAATTTTTTATATGAGCGTGACTAACAGCAAATTTACAGGAAATACTTTTAAATTTGTTAGTATCAATACCTACATTTATTTAGAAGTTTTGTACTCTTAAATACTTACCTTTTTCTTTTTTGACAGTATTTTTGATTTTCGTTTTTCTTAACGCACGATTGATATTTACTCGTGCACAAATTTTGAAAATTTTATTTTTAACCGATTGAAAGATAACTAAGAAAAACCCTCTTCAATTTAATAACTTCAACACCCTGTATCTCGGAATGGCGACTTTAAAATTAAAAATGTTATATAAACTACCTTCACTATTTTTTCAAGGCCACACCTCAGTTTTTTGAAGTATAATCGGGACACTCTGTCCACCCAGAGAGACCTAAAGAAAGATGGTATATAACACTACTAGCATGGTAAGAGAGTTTTTACTTGTGGTCAGAACGATATGACTGGCGAGTCGTAGACAAGCATGTCACCTGCTGGAGCCAGTAAAAACTATTACCTTGCGTGTATTGTTATATATTTTATTTGTTATGCACTTGTAAATATTTATCTACCTATATGTATAGATATTCAAATTCTTTTATAAAAAATCCTCAACAATTTGTCTTCAAGATACGGGCGTGAATACAGTGACAAAAACTGCCAGAAAAAAATGGTATGATTGGGGACAGACGATGTTCTGGTGGTTTACATGTTTACTGTTAGATTCAGTTCAAATACATTATGGGCAAAATGGTCTAGGCTAGAAAGTTATTTAGATATCAAGAAAAATGTTAACAGGTTTGTCTTTTATTTAAAATTATATGGCAAAATGTGACGTTTAAACGATACTTGTAGGTTTAATTCCTAAAATGAAAGAATGAGCGTTGGCATACTGATGAGGGCTAATAAGCCCGAAACCGGTCTATGTCTGGTGGAGTGGCCGACAAGGATTTTTGGCTGTTCACACAGTTACTGCAGGTGTAATTCAATGCCGATCGGAGCATTAGCCCGTGGAGTAGTTGTTTCCTGCAGTATCATTTATAGATTTAATGGTGCATCGCCCAGGGCGAGAGGCCTGCGGTTAAGTACCTACGACAATGTAGGTCGCTTCCTGCAAGTCGAGCCTCTTAGGCCGAGCAGGAAGTATCAGACCAGTTACATCTCACCTACTTCGCATACAGTTAAATAAAATGTCTGTTTATTCTAAGAAAATCGAACGAAAGGAATACTAATAGATAATAGAAAACTTTGAGTGCATCCGTAGCAGTCTTGTCCGACAACCTATTATATTATAGGAAAATATCTATACTTGACACAAATCCCATTATTTAATTACTATAAGACGTTTAAAATTAAAAAGCAGTAAAAATTAAGGAACACAAAATTAGAATCTAAACACACAGGATTTATGACATTATGACAACAAATTTTATCATTTAATGTTGCTGATTGCTGAATTCGGCGATAAATAGAGGTTTAATATACTTTCGACAAAAATATGTATTTCGCTTTATAAATAAATGCAAATTTTTTTGAAGGGTGATTTCGTTAATTCTTATTTTTCTCCATTCCCTATTAAAATATTTATACTTAGTCATAGTTAACCCTGTATTTAAAAGTGTTTAAATTCCTAAAAAGTCTACCAACTAACTATTTAACGCTAAATACATCTTGTATCTAGGCAGAAAAGAAGATAATCACACGTATTTGCAATTTGAAGGATAGCAATATCAATTGGTAACCAATCTTTTTATTTAAAGAATTCGATTTTAAACTATTTTATACAAATATACACAGACAGCAATAGCTTTTCATAGTAATTAAATTGGACGTAATCTTCTCATTTAAATTCTTAATGAGTTTCCTTTTTATAACATTATAAAAAACAAATGCTCCAATATTAGTGATATCATTAAATATTTTTTGTCTGTTAAATATAAGTGCTTTTTTATTAAAGAAGTAAGTTACCACAGATTTGCTTACATCTAAACGCAAACTTTACGCTTCATGTTAAAAAGAACTGTTTAATTAGACTGCTCAGCATTAAACATATGAATAATATGAAGACTTCTAAAAAATGTAGAAGTAAATATGATTCTGTTTGAATACAAATTCATAACATTATTGAATCCGGAATGATGGCGTATATTAACATGATTCAAAATCACTCAATGATAATTTCCATTTTTTTTCTTAAAGTACAGCCTTAAAACGATTGAATTATTGGCAATAATAAACCTTAACAATGATGGTTAGATTCCTTGGCGCAATTGATACCAGAGATGTATGCATGTTGTTGATCTTTGCTGATTTTGTTGGTTTCTCTCAAGTGATGCATCACACATTCGCCTAATTTTTTAACTTGTAATGCAAATCTGGCAATATGGTGAACTGGTAACAAACCATCCTACTGGTTAATTCTTAAATTGTTTCGCGTGAATCTTCATAAACTAAAGATAAGAAGATTTTTATCAATGGCAAATAGATGATCTCCGTGGATAATCGTCAAAATGGTTCTTTTTGAAACGAGAAAAATATTTCATGCTGTATCTTCTCCAATGGACTCCTCTGTGTAAAAGACACAAATGGTTTTAGCAGCATTCGATTTCTTGACTCCTATTCTAACCTCAAATAAAAAAATATGTCGAAAATGTTCGTTTGTTTCTATCTGACACTCCATTTTCTTTTGCAAATAATTTCTATTACTACTAAAACTATTCAATTAAACAACAGTGAGGCATTAGAACAATTTTCACAATTCTACAAAATTTGACAATTGATAAGTTAACTATTTAAAAATGAGCGATTGCTACGTGTTACCGCTCAGCAAGCAATAACGTGACACTCCTCAGTAAACGTCAACTTTTTGTTGTCACTGTCAAGCAAAAACCCCTACTATAATTAGTGATTGTGGATAAAATGTATTACTAAAAAACTGGTCATGTTTATTTGTGTTGTTATTATCTATAATTGTCCAAGGCTATTATACATTTTTTACTGTATTATAAAGGTATTTTAAGCTAATATAAATCAAATCTCCTACAATTCCTATCAATGAAGTCATATGTGTGTTTTCTGATACCAAACATCTAGGTATTCTAATGAACAATTCCACAGACAAAGCTCTATTGAATAATTATCTAAATAAATTAATCTATCTAAATTTACTAACCTGCTTTAATGAAAACACTCTGTAAATATCTAACTTCACTTTTGGCAGTGGGAACACAAAAATTCAACCACGAGACGAAGCGTTGATAAAGAAAAAAAATGTGTTTGGATTTTTCCACTATTGACCACCAATAATTATAAAATATATTATTTTATGTATGTAAATTATTAATATATCTAATCCTTATTCTAATTACGGTAATTAAGTTCAAAATTCGAAAACTTGTGCGGAATACGGAGCGGCATATTATTATTTAGTAGACCAACCCCAAGAACGGTTTAAATTTATAAACTCTTACCACCATTTAATGCAGGAATCGAAAAAACCTGGAAAACCTCATTAATTATTGGGATGGTCAAACGCCAACCGGGATGAATCTCTCACACTGACCTAAGCCAATGTTTCTCCACCCTACCATATAGAGAGGGTGCCAGCCCTTTCTACAAGTATGGCTGATCTACGGTATTCCGGTCACGGGGATCGAACCCACGACTGTGGCAAACATCGATTCAAGTCCTGAGTATTTATTTAGTTTAAAAAAATGTTCCATGTTTAAATCTATCTTGTAAAAATCTACTTAGCATCAACTATAAAAATGAAAAATCATTCCGTTATTTATATACGGTTCTTCTGACTTTTTATATTTACCAGGAAATTTATTACACGAACTGTGTCTTAACGCCAAACAGTATCTGGGAAATATAATATATGAAACGAAGGAAAGAGAACAAACAGTTTAAAGGAAGAGTCCTATCGACGCAATACAATGTAGGTGGTGAATAAATCAAATAGATCAGTTTTCCGCATCGATTCCTCAAATATTTCCAAGACACGGGGTAGGGTCCTGCTTTCATGAACTCCTAACCAAATAGCGTTGAATTTTTATATTTTTGTACTGCCGCAGAAGTTTTTATTTATTTGTTTTTATTTAATAAAACCTTACCTTACAGGTATACATACACCCAACTACAAGGCAAGGAGTAAAAAAAATAGAACATTCTAAAAATTAATCATTTGATTCAAAAAAGCAAGCATAATAAATCAGAAACTAAATTAACAAAAATACAATGAAAAAAAAACAAATAAACAAAAACTAAAAACAAAAGGAGAATACGCAACACAATCAAAGAGAGGTAAACATAAAACTGATAAATACAAATTAAATAATAACAAACAAATAGAATGAAATTGAACAAAATGAAATGTCAACTTGTGAAATAGGAACGCCATTTAGTGAGTAGTGATAAGCAATTAGCGTTGATTTTTTAGTGAAAGACAATAACATTGCATTTTTTGTATGTTTAGTTGAAGATTGTTTGTGATACACCATTCACTGATTAATTCAAGATTTTTATGGAGTTCGATGCAGTCCGTAACACACTCAATCATTTTATACAATTATTTAACATCATCAGCATAAAATTTAAATTATTAACGATGTAATAGAAACTTTTCTGGGGTTTAAATGACCTTCACAAGAATTAAATATTTAGGGCGAATTCGAGTTGTCGAAAAATATATAAAAAAGTAACTGGTGATTGAGAAAAACCTTCTTGAATTGTTTCATGTCACACAATTTGTACTACTGTGAAATCGAGTGCTACTTTTGCAATTTCGTAAATGTTTTGTTAGGAGATTGCAACATTGAAATTGTATTGCCATAAATAGTTACAATTCTTAGGTACAATTTCTTCTTAAACGTGTATGACTTATTTTTAAAACATTCAATAATCAGTATCTGATACTATTTTGGTGAAGCGCTATGTGCCACTCCCATGAAAAAAGTGTATTTTCCAGTATAACTGAAAACAACGAACAGGTATATACTACACACTATATTTGATGACAATGAAATATACGCAAAGACTGCACACGGAACTGTCGGTTAGTTTTTTGTTTTTTTTTTTTTTTTTTTTTGTAATTCAAATAATGAATTCATGCGGCAGTAGTTCGTAAAATATTCTAGGAAAAGCAAACAAACCGGAGTAGTAAAGAAGCTAATGTAAATTTGCCTCATATTTACAGTTTTGGATAAGACCGTCTTGACAAATGTTTTAATGATTTGTAACAGTTAGTCAAAATGTGTTGTTGGTAATAGAGTTGCCAACAACACATCGGCTATATTATAACGATTATTTTTTGACGTTTCTTAAAACCAATGAAATGCTTCTTAATTTGTCACAAGGGTAAGTTTCAACCAATTATGTCATTATTATAGTGGGAATAAATCTCTTGTGATTATTCTCGGGAATAATCACTGTGGCTTTTATTTGCCTAGCAAGTGTCAGATAGTTGTCAAAATAATTACCTAATTGTGTCAACGCGATATATAAAATGGGTGAAAATCATCGGTTTAGTACCTTTTCTGATGCAGAAATAACAAAAAAGATTTTAGAAACTACTTCGAAAAATACTCTAATAAGTAATCAGTCTATATAGAGACAATTTAAGACCTTCACCAAAGAAAGAAATTATATTCTGGATCAATCTATTACAACAGCTACTCTGGCATTGATTTTGAAAGATTGGGCTTATAACATGAAAAGAAAAGACGGAAATGATTATAAAGAAGCAGTAATAAAGACAATGTGGAATAAAACGGCAAAATTAGTTCAAGAACTTTACTTTAATAAGTATAACAGGTCCTTTGATTCTTTCCATGATATAGAATTCAAAAATGCTCGAAATGCAACAGATGCAAAAAGAGAAATTTTACAAAAACATCCTGAAAAGCACAAACAAAGTTCTGTGGCACTTTCTAATACAGAATTGTTGCAAATTTTTAACTATTGGGACGAAGATACACCTTGTGGATTGCAAAGAAAGTTTTTTCACGTTGCATCGTATGAACTAGCTTGGAGGGGAGGAGAAGCTACGAAATGTTTAGTTCACTATTTTAAAAAAGAAACCGACATAATAAGATTAAATACTGGCCGCATTGAATACAATCCCATCTTTACAAAAACTGCACAGGGTGGAGCACAAAGGTGCGCTAATAGTAAATGGTTGACTCCAAACATAAATAACCCAAATATTTGCCCTGTTCGTCTTTTTGAAAATCTAATGGGTAAACGTGAAGAAAATATTAAAACCGAACACTTGTTTCTTACTCCAAATTGGCTTGGCAAACTCATGGTTCTTGGTATAAAAACGTTCCTGTGGGAATAAATTCCATTTCAAAATGGATGAAAGAATCCGCAGAAAAAGTAGGTCTAGACACAGTTACTAAAAAAATAACTAACCATTCTGCCAGATCAATTGCAGTAAGTAACCTTTCAAAAGCTGGTGTAGGAGAGCAAGAACTAATCAAGGTCACTGGTCATAATTCTGCAAGTTCGATTAAACCATACTTACAATTGAACCAAGAACATCATTCAAATATAATAAATAATCTTAGAGAAAATACGCAGGAGGAAACACTTATATAACAAGCAATTCCAAATCCTCAATAAATAATGAGTCTCGAAATATTTTTAATAATTGCGTTTTTCATTGTACTAATTTAAATTGTTATTTCTTTTAATATATTCACAATGTGTCAACGATATTTTCGTATATTGTAATAATTAATTAAATTAAATTTTTCAATAGTTTTATGATAGTTTTATTGCTCTTTGTTATTGTAAAAATTTGTGAATCAAAAAATAATCTAGTCAAATATAACTCGCGAATTCCATAAATTAGAAAATAATTTGACAGATTTTGTTCAAACTTGTTGCCATTTGTAAATAGCCACTCGAGCCCTGCGGACTCTCGTGACTATTGCCTGGCAACAAGTTTTCAAAAAATCTGTCAAATTATTTTCAATTTATTCTCACTCTTATTATTACTGAGTATAATATATGGAAAAGAAAATAAGAATGTGTGCTATAAGAAGTCGAAAATTGCGTTACATATTTTTATTATTGACATTCTAAGCATATTTTTTGTTATTAATTTTATATTCCAAATTATTACTACATTCATTTTAGCTCCATCACCTCTGCAGTATTGCTTACTATTCACTACCCTATTGAGTAATTCTATAAAACTAAACAAATTCTTACAAAACTTTTAGCTAAAAAATGAAGTGATTTTTTATACTTACTTTAGTTGGAGCCTATAGTGCTACAATTTATACACTGATAAAAATTATTGTTAATTTACACGTTGTTCACATCATAGATTAATGTAAAAAATACCATACTGTATTACAAGAATCTTCATTTGAACGATTTTTTCTAAAAATATATAATAACGTTGTAAAATTACATTTCATGTGTACAAAGGTACAAGGTTCTACTATGTATACAATGTTTTACTTTGAAAAAATACATATTCATATGTAGTCCATTACAGTTGTAACATGCTAGTGTTTAATAATTTATATCAGTGTAGACATTTCACTAAAATTTACGTGAAAATGGGTCACTTTTTCTTTCTGTGTGTATTTGTTTTCCCTATTTTTTGTTTTAAGTGTAAGAAATTAATTGAAATTGACGCTTCATTTCTATATAAACAGACTTTTTCAATAATGTAAGTATAAGTGCCACCTTTTTTCCAGCATAAATATTAACTTTCTACTTTTCAATCAGTTTTTATTATTAATAACAAAATTTAAAATGTACTTATCTTTAAATTAAACTACATCGAATACATTTCGAATTGCTGATACGCCCACCTTAACATTTCAGTGTTCAGTCTTTTGAAAAAATTCTAAACTAATTTATTAGCAGTGTCAATACTGGTTACAGTACCAACAGTTTAATAAATATAAAAAAATCACTCGAATATAGTTTTTATAGTTTTTTTTTTTTTCAATATTTGAAATAACTTATTTTGAGTGCCACAAAATTTAAAAAAATATATTTCTAAATAGAAATTGTTTAGGTAAGTTCCAAGAATTAAAATTTATAAAAAGTTTTAATCTTAAAGTATAAGGTACCGTTTTTGTATTTTAATACTTATATAATCAAATATAAACAACGAAACAATATTTATATAAAAGCGTAAGCTGTTATGTAATTATAAATAAATATTAGCAGTGAAAAAATATGTAGAATATTTATTTTTTGTTTTAATTAGCTATACGTATATATTAAATTTTATCATTGTACTAATACAATCTACAGGAATTGTAGAAAATATTTAATCACGGTCGTATTAAGGCCGCCGTATTCCTCGCCGTAAAAAAATATAATTCTTGATGTTTTGTTTATCTGCTTTTACTATTTTATTTCTCGTCAAATAAAATAATAACTTTTAAAAAGCACTTGTAAGATACACATTATTTTGCTATTCTAACCTTACATTTTAACAATTATTTTAATTATGCAGAACTATGTAAGTTTATATTATAACAATATTTACATATACAATTAAATTGAAAAAATACGTATATTGAAAGATTTCTGTACCTAAACATTTATTGATTAGACGGCTTTCTGTCTTCATATATTCAATTAACTTCGGTACCTTTGGATATTCGCAGGTGATATGAGATAACATTCATGTTATTTGCTAAACTCTATATTATTCAGTTCGTAAATGTCTGAAATACAAATATTTGTAGAAAACACTATCTGAAAAATACAACGCCCTTAACGAATTTTCTAATTGCAACAGTTAGTGAAAATATGTTGTTGGTAATAAATTCGTTTAGGTCATAACGAGTGTAGTACATGGAAAGGAAAATCGGAAGGTGGTGTGTGATATAAGATTGTATGTCGAAAATTGCGTTACGTATTTTTATTATTGACGTTCTAAATATATTTACTATCATTAATTTTATATTACAAATTATCACTACATTCATTTTAGCACTGCTTCATCATTTCGACGGTAGTAATGTTTACTATTCACTACCCTGTTCAGAATTAATACAACAAATTCCTACAAAATTTTTAATACAAAAATAAGGTGATTTCCGATACTTCTTTTAGTTGGAGTCTATAGTGCTATATGCTGTAGCACTATAGGCTGTATACATTTACGTGAAAACGTATAATTTTTTTCTTTCTGTGGGTATTCGTTTTCTTTATTTTTAGTTTTAAATGTGACAAAATAGTTGAAGTTGAAAGTAAATATAGGTACCACTTTTTAGCAGCATACATATTAACAAGTTGACCTTTCTAGTTTTCAATTGGTTTTTATTATTAATAACAATGTTTAAAATTTATATCTAATTAAATTGCACGATATCTCTACATTTTCATTTGCTAATACGCCCACCTCAACATTTCAATGTTCGGTCTTTAGAGAAAAATTCTAAATTATTTTGTTAGCATTGCCAATACTGGTTCAGTTTTATAAATATAAAAGTAAATCATTCGAATTTAATTTATATAGTTTTGTTTACAACATTTCAAATAAGTTAATTGAAGTGCCACAACATTTAAAAAAATATATTTTGGAATTTATAAATAGAAATTGTTTAGGTAAATTCCTTATAAGAATTAAAATTTATAAAAAGTTTCAACCCTAAAGTACAAAGACCATTTTGGTATTTTAATCAATGAAATGTAAACAACGATACAATATTTTTATAAAAGCGTAAGTTGTTAGGTAATTTTAGAAAAATATTAGCAATGAAAAAATATATGGACTATATTTTTTTTCATGGTTTTATTCATCACTAATAAAATCTATAGGACTTGTGACTTATTTTTAAAACTTTTCATCAGCACCCGATAATATTTTGTTGAACATTATATGCCATTTCCATAGACGAGTATTTATTTTCCAGTAGTATAACTGAGCACAACGAACAAAAAGGTGCATACCTAGCTCCTTCGGAGTGTATTCATTTTCCTTATTTTTAGTTTCAAATGTGACAAATTAGTTGAAATTGACGATTTTGATGATTTTTCAATAATGGTAACACTTTTTAGCAGCATACCTAAATATTAACAAGTTGAACTTTTCAGTTTTCATTATTAACAACAATGTTCAACATTTATATCTTTAAATAAAATTACATCGGCATATTTGAAATAACTTATTTTAAGTGCCACAAAATTTTTAAAAAAAATTTTCGGAATTTCTAAATACAAACAATATTTATATAAAAGCGTTATTATGTAACAAATAAATATTATCAATAAAAAAATGTGTAGACTATTTATTTTTTGTTTTAATTAGGTATATTATGGTTATTTCATTGTAGTAATAAAACCTACAAAAATTGTAGAAAATATTTAACCACGGTTGCATTAAGGAAGGTTTTATTTATCTATGATATTAATCTGATTACTGATTACCAATCATAAATCATGTGAATCATTCTCCTCACGTACCAAAACAAACTCCTCGCCAACAGTCACGTGGCTGGTCAGGCGACCACCAAAAGTTCACAAACCAAGTTCGCGAAGAAGCAAACTCGTCGCAGTACACCGGAAGATCAGCGGATCTGTGTGTAGAAGTCGGCAGCGCCGTCGTTCGCGAGATACTACTGGAGCATGCACTTTCCATCGGCCGGCCGCTCCTGCTGCCGCTGTTCCTGCCGCTCCAGTCCTGCTGCCGACTCGCGCACTCCACTCGAGGTGTTGTTTGCTTGCCGGGCTCCTGCTGTTTGGGCTTTCGCGGCAGCAGCCGCAATATTCGGCAATTTCGGAAAGAAATTGGTTTGCATAAGGAACTAACAATGTCTGAAATAGCAGTACAAAGTAAGCGCCGGTCGAGTCAGGCTCCGATAGTTCTGAAATTGCCAGTGCCATAAAATAAATACATTCCAGAGATGTGCTTGAGTAGATATTTTGCATGAAATTCAGTTTAATATAAGGTTTACTAGATGGTGATATTGCGAAGCTTTGTGTTTATTGACACAAAAACTGCAAAGTTTACTAGCATAGATATTAACTCCCACTACAACGTTTTATGAAACTGTCTGTTAAATATATTAAACTCTATCAGTGAATTATATAGAATGTTTCCTAAGATTTCTGACAAAATGAAGATCATTTTAAGACGAAAATGTGGTATAAAAGTTTTTCGAATGATGCTTTGTTCTTGAAATATAGGGTGTTAAATAGCTATTTATGTAATCAGTTATAAAAAATTTCGTGCGATATAATAATAATAATAATAATAATAATAATAATAATAATAATAATAATAATAATAATAATAATAATAATAAATGGACTTTATTCTGAAATAATAGTACAAAATTATATAATTAAAAGTAAATAACAATACCAAAAGGGCGAAGTCTAGCATAAGCTATTCATACTCAACCCTATATGGTAAGGTAATGTGGATATAATCCAACAGAACGAAATTAATAGATACAAATCATAATTATAATCGGTATATAAAACAATGTAATAAATAGAATATACAAAAATAGTACAATGTAAAGGTATAAGGCAGGCTCATCAAAAGTTACTATTACAATAACGAAGTATCTGCTTACTAAATATAATGACCTATATTTACGACATTAAAATTGTGAGTATATCATTATAAATAAATCATTGATTTAGTTGTTTACTAAATAAAAATAGTCTATACTTATATTTAAATTAGTTAATATTATAAACTCTAAACTGATCAGGTAAAGAATTATATAAACTAATAGCGTTGTATATAAAAGATCTTTGAAACAAGACAGTCTTATGAAGGGGTATAGTAAACTTATTCTTAAAACGAATATCGCGCGTATGAATATTGCCTCTAGTAATGAATTTAAGTTTGAGTAAAGAGGAAGAAGAAAATTTCCAAGATGATGTCTGCGATTTTCCATAGTCAACCAATGAGTTTCATTAATTTTATGCGATATATGATCAAACTTTTTTAAACTGTAGATTAGTCGACAACATGAATTTTGAACTTTTTGAATTCTATATTTGTTAACAGAAGTAAGACAGGGTCCATAAATGAAATCTTGACAGTTGAAATGAGACAAAACTAAAGATTCACAGAGCGTTTTCTTTAGTGATATATTTCAAATATTACGATTGGAGTATAATAATTTTAATGACGAGTAAGCATTTTGAAGAAAATATTTAATGTGTTGGTCAAATCTCAAATTTGTGTCAATTATAAGACCTAAATTGTATAAACTAAGGGTGTATCATCGATCTTAATAAATAAATTATCTGTTACAAGTTTAGTCCTTTCTTTACTGCCAAAACACATAACTTTACATTTATTTGCATTTAGTTTTAAATTATGTTTTTCAGATATATTTTTAATATTTGTCAATTCTGAATTTAAAAGTTCAGCAGCACGAACCATGTTTTTGATGTCGAAATGCATGTAAATTTGCGTGTCATCTGCATAGGCTTGAGCAGCACAATTATTAGAAAGTGAGTTTAAAATGTCAGTGGTATAGATTATAAAAACTAGTGGTCCCAAAATGGATCCTTGAGGCACCCCGCTGAGAATATTTAACTTTGAGGAGACCTGATCACCAACCTGAATGATTTGAGAACGGCCAGATAAATAAGATTGTACTAGAGTAAGAGATTCATGTGTAAAGCCATAATACTTTAGTTTAGAAATTAGTAAATTGTGATTAATGGTGTCAAAAGCCTTGGAGAAGTCTAATAACACCAAAACACTAACTAGTCCTTTCTCATAGGCTTCGATGACATCATTAATCACTGTAATTAACGCAGTTGAAGTACTAAATCCTTTAAGAAAACCACATTGAGAATCGGAGAGAATGTCATTCATATTGACAAAATTTTAAATTTGCCTATACAAAATTCTTTCAAAAATCTTTGACAGAGCAGGTAAAATACTAATTATTCTTAAGTCAGAAAAAGTGGAAGGGCTGTTATTTTTAGGCAAGGGTTTACCTATCGCAACTTTCCAGTTCTGTGGAAAGTAATTCTGTTCTATACAACAGTTTATTATGTTGACAATATAAGGGCAAATAAAAGGGCAACAGTATTTTAGCATTAAAGCTGATATATTATCACAACCATATGCATTACTTTTTATATCAAGTAATATGTCTGTAACATCATCAACTGTACATAAGCCGAACGAAAATGATAACTGAGCATTATAAAAATTATTATTATAATAATCAATTAAATCATCACAATTATTAGAATTGCATTGAAGAAATGGAGAAAAATAATTGTTTATTTCATTAGGATTTGAGAGCTTCAAAGGTATATCAAATTTTTTTTTGCAACTGCGCACATTTAAATCAGAAAGTGTGCGCCATATTTTACGCGAATTATTTTCGAAACTTATTGAATTTAAAAACGCCCTTTTTTCTGATCTTACAGCTGATACAGTATAATTTCTCAAATTTCTATAATTAAGCCAATCTGTTTCTAATTTAGTCCGCTTATACTTTTGCAATGCTTTGTCTCTTTCTTTCATTATAATTTTTAAATTTGGCGTTAACCAAGGGGCCCTTGGCTTAGTGACTTTCACCGTTTTTATAGGTGCGTGTAGATCAAACAATGCAATTATAAAATGGTTAAACATATCTAATTTATTCTCAATATTATTTTCATAAATAATATTATTCCAAGGAAGATTATATAAATCATCCGTAAATATATTTTTATCAAAATCATCGAAACATCGAAAAGTAACTTTTTTTGGACTGATTTTAAATGTTTTCAGTTTTACATCTACAAAAACAAGCCTGTGATCAGAAATCCCCTCAGTTGGCTTTGTGCCACAACTATTAATTCAAAACATTCAAGGATTGGATTCGGCATATTAAAAAAATTAAAATTAAGATCACCCAAGCAAACAATAACATCAAAAACCGGTGAAAGAAAAGACAAAAAGTTATCTAAATCTGTAATAAGTGCAGTATTGTTAAAATTAGAAGGTCTATAAAAGGTACCAATCGCAACTGATAAATTACTTAACTTTATCTTTATAAAAAGATGCTCCAAATATTGCGGGATCTCACTTCGTTCGTCCCGCACTCGTTACATGAAATCATGTTTCATAACGTATTACATACAAGATTTTTTCTAATTTTGACGAAAAATAGAAAATACAAGTTTATAATTTTGATCATTTACAAGTATAATTTAAATAACAATTATCTAGTAGGTCAGTGTCACTTTAAATTTTCTGATTTATTCTGTGAAGCTGATGGTTACTATTACCATTAATTATGAAAAATGTGTGATTTACATTCAGATTCTGACGATATACGGAGCGATATCGAAGAAGCGGCAAGAAATGCCGTATGTTCATTTATTCCTGAAAAATCCAAAGCGGTATATCACTTGGCTTATTAAAATTCTGAGAAATGGCGTGAACAGAAGAAAGCAAAGTACATCAATGAGAAAGTACTATGGCATATTTTTAAGGTGAGAAGAATATGAAAGCTTCTTGAGAACTGAGCTGTCTTTAAAAAAAGGTGTAGACATTAAAACATACAATAGTTCGATAGTATTTTTTAAAAGGCAGTCTGATGGATACCACGCTAGGAAATGAAACGTTTTTTCAAAAGTTTTTGACGGAAGTGAACAATATAGACGATTTACGCAAACGTATCGTTGCTACTAATTAATAACTTAGGAGTTCAAAACGGACAAAAAGCAGAAACTTTTGTGTTAGCTTGCAGAAACTGGGTAAGACGGGCTCAAAATTACTACTATTAACTACTTTATTAAATAAAACCTCAAATTAATTCTATTAAAAATTAATAACAATAGCGGCAAAAGCAGCTGAATTTGCTATATAAAATATGTGCTATAAAAGATTGTTTACTTCTTTCCTTAGGAATTTCATTCAATTTTTTGTCCGATCACCGATTGTATCATTTGCCTTGTCAGGTTTTACAGTGGGTCAGTTTCCAGTGCCGTGCAGAAGTGTATTTCTAAATCATTTTTGAAATGCTCTTTTTGATTTTTGTTAGATAAGTTTTGAATCACCCTGTATAGTTTTTTTTATTCAATAAGTTTGTTTCTGTAACAATAAGAAGTTGTAATAATGATGACTGCCAGTGTTTTAGTAATGCAATCTATAAATATTGTCATTCTGTACTATACACGCATTTTAGCTTGTTTTTACAACGTTTCCAAATGTGTAAACGATGAAAATGAAAATTTGTATTCATAATAATACCTGATAGGAAACAGGAACTGTTTTCCTTCGTTTCAAACCGTCAAAACTACATTTGCATCATTACCATCTCAAGTCGATCAGGGTTACCCACTAAAAACAAAGCACATTTCGCGTACAGTTAAATGAAATACCCATCTATTCTAAAAAATCGAAAGGAACAGATAATAGAAAACTTTTATTGCACCCGCGGCAATTTTGTCCGCCGAACTATATTATAGGAAAATATATGTACTCGACACAAATTCCTATGACATTTCAAATCGAAAAAAGGCATTAACAAATAAAGAAAACTCAAAGATCACAACGTAAAATGCACAGGATTTCAATTATGACAACGAATTTTACGATTTAGTGTTGCTGGTTGCCTACTTTCTAAACGTCAAACGTATTAAATAAATAACATCGCGGCGGACGGATCGCCTAGTCCGCGATAAATAGGGGTTTAATATAGTTTCGAAAAAAAATTTTTCGCTTTATAAATAAATTTGGAAACTTCTTGAACGGTGATTCTGTTAATTTTTATTTTTTTCTATCCTCTTAAAATATTTGTACTTAGTCATAGTTCACTCTGTATAATTAGCGTTGCTCATAGTTAACTCTATATAATTAGTGTTGCATTTGAATCTAACTAATCAGTTTTAAGTGCAAAATTTATGCATAAAGTTAATTAAACAATATTAATTATAAATATTCTAAATGATTTCAATGGATCCATTTAGTATGTTATCGTTAGCGTTCAGTCAATTATTTAATATAAAGATAAAAAAAATTGTGGTTGAACAATTGCAAATTACATGCATTAACCTTGCTAAATTGACATTTTTATTATTAAGAGGAGAATTGTTAAAAAATATACATAGCGTTAGGGGATGTAGATGGATTTTTATTGTCAAATAAATATATATATTGTATTGCGTTATCTAAAAAATTATTTATATGTTTAGTTTTTTTTTTAGTATTTAAATATTAAAGTGAGCGCCCAAATTTCTGAAAATGTTTTATCCTTTTTTCAATTTATAGAAATGTTATATTTCTATTGTAAAAGTTTTATGTTTGTCTGATAAATAAAAAAAAAATTCGACAGTAAGTTTGTAGTTTTATGTTAATTTATTGTTATTCTAAAATTTACATTTACTTGCTTTTATCTCCGGCTATGCCTTCCTATCTCAGTAACCAGTTCACGACTGAACCTTGTGATCAATTTTTTTATTTTTGTTTTAGAAAATTCTCTTTGAAATTAAATTAATTTACTCACTGCTAATTCCCTTTTAATTGATAATTCAATTTGTGATTTTTTTTAAATAAATGAAATTCGAACTTATGAAAATTCTATAATATGCAAAGATCAAAAAATGAGAAATGTACACTAGTCAATGAGCACTGGTTCTGGAAACTCGTACCGAAGTTTCGATGCACTGCACTTTGGTTTTATTCTCCTTTGGCAAACTTTACCTAATGAGGTTATGTGATTTTATTTTTGAAGCTTTCGCTTTTTCACTACGAAAATGTTTTTTCAAAAAAAACTGTGGCTTTACTTTCTTTTTACCATTTTATCTTTTAGCTTTTTGCTTTACTGCTACTATACATTTTTTCAAAATCTAACTTTTTACTCTCACAAAATTGTTGTTTATGTTACGAGATATTCAATTGTTTTATTTTTGACACTTTAGTTTACAAATTTTTTTGTAACTGTGCATGAAAACTATATTGTGGCTGGTCTTTACACCTGTCTTTAAGTCTTTGTTACCTTACTTCTAATCCCTACACAAATTTTTATACTATTTTTCAAATTTAAAATTCTAACGTTAAACATTTTTCTAAATTATGATTTTTTTAAGGTTTTCACTAAACAAAATGAACTATCTTATTAAGAAAATTAACCTAGAGCTTGTACAGGTCCTTCTGCCAGTCTTTGCATGAATATTACTTTTTATTTAAGAAAGATTTTTTTTACTTTTATCGAACTGTCAAACTTGGAAAATATTTTTAATAATTTTATTCAACAAGTTTCTACTGCAACCTGAAATTGTATGTGCATGATGACTTAGCCTGAGGTCTAGTCATGCCAACATATCTACTATTTATGAATAGCCTTTTTATTTTCAAGTAAGTACGCTTTTACGTTACACTATTCTCGATATCTTGATATTATAAGAAATTTTTTCTACAAAACTGTTAAAAGTGGGCTTTTTAATTGTCATTTTTTATGTTAAAAATGTCATTTTTTGACACGCGTGTTAAAAGTAAGTAAAACACTAGTGTTAAAAGTAAATCAAAGTTTATTTAAATTTTGTTTTGAAAATTAATAAAACGTTTTAATAAACACATGAACAACTTTTTATTTTAAATAAGTATAAACCAACATTTTAACTAGTTATTACTATTAACATTTATAGTAAAATTAGAACAATTTGAAATTGTAATTCCCTGCGGAGTCATCATACTTAAGTTGGTTTTACTGTCAACATGTGTGACACATCTATTTTCTGTAGAAATACTACTGGTGGTCTTGCTAGTAGTTGCAGCAGTAGGAAGTATTTGGCACGCAATTTCCTTCTTCTGTTCCAGTGAATTTTCAATGTAGCCTTCAGCTACCGTCGAAGATTTCCATCCTCCATCTCTCTTGATGGTAGTAAGATTTGCACCAGAATCTGCTAACAATGTCGCCGATGAACGACGAAAACAGTGTCCGATGTAGAGTTGAGGATTTGGTAGATTCAAGAACTCTGCAATGTCGGCAGGCATTTTACCAAACATGTTAATTCCGACTGGATTCTTCACACATTTATTCTTCATATATTTAAGAAAAAGTCGTCTATGGTCAGCGTTGGGTGGCCGGAGTGCCATATACTTTCTAAAAAGTTTAAATAGAATTCACCAACAACACAAAGTCCGAGGCACTTTCGTTTTTGTATCTGGTATGGTCACAATAACCGAAGTGCCCAAATATTCGATATTGTCGATGGTTATCTGACACAATTCCTCCCGGCAACACGTCCCGAAGACACCCACTATTGCTGCGACTTTCATCATCAGATACTTTTCGCCTTCTGCTTCTGTGAGAAATTTGTCGATATGCGTCTTCGTCAAAACTTTTGACTTTTTTGCTTGATATCCTCCACCCTTCCGTTTTAAAAAAGCAATTAAGTTTATAATGTTTGCTTATATCTTGATCTTGCTTTATTTTTAACATAGTTTTGATCATGGAATAATTTGACCACAGCGTTGACGATTTCCATATCTTGGCTTTTTCCTCAAATTATGCCAGTAAAACACTTTCGTTACATTTCCCAGGGACCTTTTTAATGTTGCACCATTCCGAAAAGCGTCTATAAGCGATTTCGTACTGTTCCTTTGATTTCGCCGGCAATAATTCCAATGTTGTTCGACTGGCGGCTTCTTCGATTTCAGCAGGGATGGATTCGTTACGCTCATTATCGAGATTATTCATTATACTTATAATATTACTAGAAAATGCTGTCAATATGTTTGCGCTTTTTCCGTAACTAACAACAGCACTGGTTGCTACGAAAATTTTGGTTCATAAACATTGCGATCTGTGTGGTATTTTTGGATTTCTTATTTTTATTGAGTTTAAAGTTCTTCCGATTGTTTTGTAGAAAAAATAGTGTATGATATACGTGTTAAAAGTGATTTTATTTTGTTCGTGAAGTTAAAAAACTCGCTACGCTCGTTTTTTAATAATCTTCACTCACAAAATAAAATCTTACTTTTAACACGTATATCATAAATAGTTATTATGCATTTTGCGAATTTTTATATTCAAATTCCATAACAATTTGTCTTTGTACATCACTGTTGTACTTTCTTCAATTTTTCTGTCTAGAGAATCTTTTAATTACTTCATATTTGTGACTTTTTTCATCGGTGTCGATATTAAATTTTTATTAATTACTTGAAAGTAATGTTTCACCAATAACGTGAAAATAGTATACTTAATAAATGCTTTAGGATTTGCTTTAAATCTTGCAAAATTATTTTACTGCGCCAAACTTTAACCGTAGGCTGTGTACCATATTTCAAAGCCACTTCGTTTCTTATAAAAAAAGTACACTCTTTTATTTTCAATGTGCATAGGCTGAATTTCATTATTAATGTTCCAATATCAAAATCGTGGGGAGAAACTTCTTGCCCAGCAGGACCTCCTGCCTAACTATGCCACAGGTATATAGGAGCGGCTGCTAGAGCATTAGGCCCTCATGAATATTTTAACTCAACCAAGAGCCAAATCCTGATTTATGGCCAGCGGGCATCAGCAATTTTTCTGTGGAGCCAAATTGAGCCATCGTTTTGGCAATTATAAGAAGGATAGTGAAATATTGCAACGAAGCTCGAAAGACGTTTTAAAATTAAATAAATTTTATGGGATACCTCGCTTCTACGAATTTATTATACTCTGTTTCGAAATAAAATAGCGAAAAAAGTCATTGAATATGTAGTAAATATGTTATAGTACAATATCACAGCACAATGCTAGAAAATTGTGTTTGAAGAGGATAATATTCCAGGTAGCACAAAACAATGACCCAATATTCATCGAATCGTGGCTTTAATATTGGTTATACGAGTATGGGTAGCTATGTTGACGATATGTCAATAATTTACAATATTGGTTCTTCAGTGTTTCACGTTTATAAGCCTAATATATTTTATAAATAAAGATTTCTACCTCCACCTAAAAGAACCTGTAACTTTTTAGGGAAGGAACAATTTTAATGAATCGTCCTCCTTAAAATTGAATAAGAGTTCAAATCTTTAAGAATATTGTGAACCTTTAAATAAGAAGTCGATATCACCAAAAAAATTATAATAAAAGTCTAATAGATTTCGCGTAATCAATGTCTAACATTATATGTGAGGAGTACGTAGCTGGACAACTGTACTTCAACAGCATCTGATATACAAAAAAGTAAACAAGTTTTTGCGCATGGAGAGCGTGTTAACACGCCTACTTTACGAATAGGGTTGGAGTGGGGATATGCTCTCTAGGTGGTAAACTAACGAGATCAGTAGTGCTATTTCATTCATCGTGGGAGTGTCAATATTTGAAATTTTAAAAATGGCTTAAGTGTACAGCAATTCTGAGCTAATGGACATGATTCTTATTTATGGTGAAGTTAGACAAACTGCATAGGCAGCTTCGCGTTTTTATGTGGATCAATTTCTCGATCGACACACACCAAACCATAAAACTTTTACGGCAGTGATGCAACGTGGACGTGATACTGGTAATTTACGTGCAATTCGTGGACGAGATGGTCCGCGAAAATCTGCGAATAAGTACAAGGCAGACAGGTGCTTGCAGTATCCCAATCAACGATGTGGCGCTTACTACACGAAGTTATACCCATATCATATCCAGCGTGTTGTGAGCGGTTGTTGCAGCAAAATCCTCATTTTACTACTGATGTACTAGTTACAGATGAAGCTTTATTTACTCAAAATTGAATACAGAACATTCACAACACACGTTTAGGAACTCAAAAATCCTCACGCAATTGAACAGGACCACTTCCAACACCGTTTTTCACTGATTGCTTGTGCAGGTATTGTTGCTGAACGCCTAATTGTACCGTTCATTGCCCAAACGTATGAATGGTTTACAATATCTTGAATTTTTTCGCAATGCCGCCATTCTTGAAAATGTACCCCTAGCTG
This sequence comes from Monochamus alternatus, assembly GCA_037114965.1. Classification (NCBI taxonomy): domain Eukaryota; kingdom Metazoa; phylum Arthropoda; class Insecta; order Coleoptera; family Cerambycidae; genus Monochamus; species Monochamus alternatus. Next base: position 117,178,938 of record CM073426.1, read on the forward strand.
TCCGATAGCGCATGTTATTTTTTACCTGATGGGACACCTCTTCACTTTTGGTTAGATGTTCGATCAAGTGCACGGAGTACGGTAGAGTGGACGGGGTGGACCGGTAACATGGCCTCCGTGGTCTCCCGATTTAAACCTTCTTGACTTCTTGCGCTGCAAATCCTTTTTTGCGCCGGTGTCGGTTTAATCACAGAACTTCGGAGATTTTTTTCGTGCGATATGTGACATCGCCACAATGCAAATATAATTTTTTTTGTTGCATTACCATATTTGTATACATTCTTTTTTTTTTGATAAGTTCTGACCGTGTTGTCTAAATAGTTTAATTTTTAATATTGGCATGAATGGTGATAACATTATTAAATTAATAAATATTTCGAAATTTGCATTATTATTAAATCAAATTTTTATGTATCTATTTAATTGAAACAGATATTCAAACAACTTTCTCCCACAAAGGACAGATCTGAAAGTAATAACTACTTCAGCTGATTCTTTTTTATAGTTATTTGAAACAGTTACACATATTCGTGGTCAGGTAGGTACACCTATGTATACCTAGTTCTAGTTTTACAATAATTATATTCTTTATTTAAAGTAAATAAAATGATACTTTACAATCACGAGTTTTACAAGGTAGGTAGCAAGTAATATTAAATCTTATTGTGAAATCAAACGTACTTGCCTGCGCTTGTTCTCAACCACAACTTCAAAGCAGCACTATAGCACCACAACGCCACACAGAAGAAAATGGCGAGTAGTAAATTTGGTAATTCAGTAAACAACCTCCGAGCCTGGCGCTGCCACGTTACAGGGCTTCTTGTCTTTATACGATATTGGCACTATGAATTCAAATAATTTTACACTAATAACTGTCATTTATTATAAAAACATATTGATGTAATATTGTTATCCATTGATGGCTCATTGCTAGTTTAATCGAATAAATCTCTAGGATTTATTAATGTTGTGTCAACAATTTGCAGTTGGGCGTCTCAAACTAAAAAATTAAAATTAAATTTGGGACATGTGGTATTAAATGGAATGAGGTTGAAAACGAATATTCAATTATTTTCCAACGAATCCTGATCCTTTCACGGCTAATGTGATTGTAAGGTGATATTTCTTTTGAGACTTTTTAGAACGATATTGCGTATAACTTTAAAAACGGAAAGTAATACCACAGCTTACAGTTCGTCGAGTGAAGGTTCCAGAGGGTGTGGCTAAATCGCGGCTAAATGCGCAGTCGTCTTTTGTTCGTCTAAATAAAACGGAATCTGGGAGCCGACGTGAAGATGCCGGACTATATAATAGACTGTGGTAATACCAAAGTTTACTGAATAAATATAAGTTACACCACTCTCTGTCGGCACTTTGATGTTTTGAGATCAAAGTCGTAACGCCGCACGTAAATACTGTCGCAAAAAATAGCCAATTCTTAAAGTCTTAAAAAAGTAATTTCTTTCCAATTGGGAAATATTTATATACGAGAGATATTCCAAAAGTGTGATGTAAGGTTGCTTATTGTATAAATAAAATATTTGTAATTTAATAAATATAAATATTATAAAAGAATTATAAGTAAATGTACAAAGTTTTGTTAGTTAATCTTGGAAGTCGTATATATTCACTTGTAAATTTTAAAATAAAATATATTCGTACTCTAACTATATAAAAAATAATGTAGCCATGTTTATTTAAATATTTAAAAAAAAAACAATAAACATTATTTTAAAACTAAAATAGGAAATAATATATTATATATTGTTTACAAGTTACAAATGCTGCAGTATAGGTTTTTATGTGCTCTTTTAATGCAGCTTTTTTGCACTACTACACGAAAGTGTTTTTGACGTTTGACAGTCTTGATCTGTGTTACTGTACATACCATTTTTATTGTATACTGTTTATACACAGGTATCACTTAGAATTGGTGTACCAGTTTGAACTTCAGCATTTTGAAATTTTGGCGCAAAATAGTTTGGTATTATCAGAAACTCTGCTTGAAATAAAAATGCTTGATTGTAAAATTTACATGGCACAATTAAGTACCTACTTACATAGTTATTGCATATTATCCTTTTTTTTAATAAATACCAGTACAAAGAACTTACTTGTTGATTCATACAAAACAATGTTTGATGTTTCATTTGAAAAATGTTTGCTTCAAATTCTAATTTTTTTTATAGCATTGATCAGGACAATCTTTCAAAAGAGGATCCTTATTGTTATCGGCGTACCGCTTAAAATTTTATATCGCGACCTATTTCTTTATAGATAATGAAATATAAAATACATACCTTGGACAATGGAAAAAGGAAAAACCACGTCCACCATTTGAGGGATAATTATTCACAGTACAATATATCACGAGCATATTTAGAAGAAAAATAAAATAAACACTAACAGATATTTGTCTCACACTATACCAATCGCACTCAACTGAGTACCGAACGGTCCCCGAGACGGGTGAGCAGAGCGAAATTGGTAGGGCGAGGCGTGTTCGAGAGTAAAACAACTTATATATTTATTCTGTAAAATTTAGTAATACAGACAAATTTCTCTAATAAAAGTTTATTAGAAAAAAAGAAAGATTTTTACCAGAAAAAAATTTGGGTATGTTTCCGGAAAAAATATAATTGATGACGTCATTAGCCGTTTCTGTCAAATCCCAAAGATAATACTGTTGATTAAAAATGGAGCTTACCTCATCCTATTTAACGCTACATGTCCCAAATTTTATTAAAGTTTTTTGTAAAGTTTGTAAGTTTCATCGTCGCTTAGAAGTATGCTTATTAGCTCTTTTAAGTTAAGAAGTGTTTATAAGGAAAAGACATTTACAATTGGATTGAAACTAATGGTTAGTAAACATAAAACTGACTATTAAAAGAATAAAATCATTGAAAATCGTGTAGCAGTTACCTCATTTAGCGACGCTTCATTTAAAATAACCCTAATACGTACCAGAATTCAATTTTTTATCAATTAATCTCGATTTTATAGCGCAGACGTGACTAACCAGTAATTAATTACTCAATTACTAACATTAGCAGCCGCTAAAGAGATGCTAAATATCTAGAACAGACTGTTATAAGTTGTAAATACCAATGTTCTCCAGGTATTCATACATTCCGTACAACCACAGACCGTGAAAGCAGTTCTCTCATACAATGTTGTTATTTGCAATTTCTCAATACGCCACAACAGTATCAACGTTTTTCTCTATAACAGGACAATGTTGGGACTACCCTTCTACTGATAATAATTATTCCTGTAAACCCTCAAACTTTTCATAGTGATATTGGAGGTTCTATGTTGGATGAACGTACAACCCCTGTAAACTTTGCTCGACGCAGAAGTCTGCTGCTTCTGTAGTGATTAGTCCCGCTTAATTTGGCAATTTCGGTGTAATATCCAAGGGCATTAGGGCTGCACCCTTGAGGACCGAAGTACTTATGATATGTCGACAAGGTTAACTACGCTACTAAAGTGGGATTTTGCCATTTGCAAATATACGTTCCTTAATGCAAAAATTTTGTTGGATTTTTCTATTATAACATTATAATAAATATCTTGGAAAATGATGAAATTTATCGGAATGAAGACATTTTTCTCGATTTGATGAATTTTAACATTTAGTATTTCTGTGAAATCCCGTATTATAAGCATTCTACCTGTTATATCAAAAATCCTTGAAAAAATTGTTTATCAGCAATTTTCTGAATTTGTATCTGGTTTTAGATGCAACCACAGTACTACCGCATCATTACTCAAAGTCAGTGATGATCTTTTTCGAGCATCGAGAGGATTCTAATAAAACTTTGTGTTTGGTCCTGTTAGACTACAGCAAAGCTTTTGATACTATTAACCATGCCAACTTAAAAGTCAAACTCAAGTATTTTGGTGTCGGTAATATTGTACTTAATTTTTTTAGTAATTATTTAATGTGCAGACGTCAAAGAATTCTCATGTCTAATACTGTGTCTAAATTTCTGCCTATAAATAAGGGTGTCCCGCAGGGGAGTATACTTGGTCCCCTATTATTTTCCGTGTATACTTCTGATTTGTCAAAATATTTATCTTTTCGTGCTGTGCATTAATATGCTGATGACACTCAGATTTATTACTCTTTTTCACATGATCAGTTAGATGATGCCATCCATAATATTAATTCTGATTTAGATATAATTTGCAAATTTTCTATCTCGCATGATTTAATTCTCAATGAAAAGAAAACTCAATTGCTTATGTTTAGTAGTCGCCGACATTTAGTTTTAAGTAACCCTGCTTTCCAGATTATGATTAATAATTCAGTTATAGTGCCAGTAAATGAGTGTAAAAATCTTGGGCTTATTATTGATGTAAATCTTAGATTTAGATCACATGTAACTAATTTAGTCCAAAAATGTTTTTTTAAATTGAAGGCTTTGTACTATTATAAGGACATTCTTTCTAGAGATATTAAACTGAAATTAGCCGACAGTTTAGTTTTACCTATGTTATCATATTGTGATGCTGTTTTCTGGCCCGCCTTGCTTCAAGTGGATAAAAATAGTCTTCAGAAAGTACAAAATGCTTGCCTTAGATTTTGTTATAACTTAAGAAAATGAAAATTCGATCATATTTCAGGGGCGTTTAGGGATTCTAAATGGTTTACACTTAATGAAAAATATAAAATACATATGGCTTGTTTAATTTATAAGATAATAACTTTAAATATGCCTACATATTTAGCTAACAAGATTGTTAAAAACTTTGACATTCATAACCGAATTACTCGGCATAGAGAATTATTGGTAACTCCCTGTCATAGTTCAGTGATGTTTCAGAGTAGCTTCTCCTTTAACGCAGTACATATTTTTAATACTATTCCCAGTGATATCAGAGGAGCCGTCAGTTTTAAGTTATTTCAACGTAAAGTAAAAGAATATATTATTAATTCCCGTGATCTTAATTAATTAGTTATTTAATTTGTATTGAAATTTAGTGTTATTTGTTATATAACTGTTTTTATGGGTGGTTGTATGAGCAGCTCTGTTGGATACCCCCACCCTGTATTCATTAATTTTTTTCTATGATTTTACTGTTAACCGTGAATAAAGACATTATTATTATTATTATTATTATTATTATTATTATTATTATTATTATTATTATTATTATTATTATTATTTATATAGGGTGCGCCATTTAAGTTGGCAAACGTGAATATCTTGAAAATTAAGTATTTGAGAGAAAAATGTTTCAGACAAAAGTATCATCGTTTTATAAGCAGGATTTAATGGTTATACGTTTGGTTCGTTTGGTTTAGAATTTCAAGGATATTTGAAGGGCAACTTTGATTTTTTAAATAGGAACCCCTATTTTTTTAATATTTCGTATTGTTCGTACAAAACTTAACTACTTTTGTTCTATGACTTTTCATGTTTACTTTCACCGTTTACGAGTAATTACGCATTGAACACAGCAGTCGCAATAGAATGTAGAAATAGAAGTTCCCCCTGCAATGAATACTACCGTTGGGTATTAGTTTGACTACTAGTTCTTCATCAGATACGAAAAAGGGAAAGAGCCTACACAAAATTTCCTCACTCCCGCCTACCGCGCTAGCACTTTTTTATTTCTATAGACCGATAAGAATTTTGTTAGCCGCTTTAGACTCAATACAAAGATTGTAATTTGAAGTTGAAGGCTATCACTTTGAACATTTGTTAAAATGATTAACTTTTAATTTCTACATGCAATAACTGGCAAATAAATGTTATTTTCCATCTGCAATAACTTACGTACGTAATCAAAATCTGTTACTTTCATAAATAACATTAATTTTTCAGGGGTTTTCCCGAGGAGTTTCCACTTACGTTTAAAATCTAGTCAGTGTTTGTCTACTTTTCGGAAGTGTTCTGTACTTCTGCATTTAACGCGTAATTACTCGTAAGCGCTGAAAGTAAATACAAAAAGTCATAGAACAAAAATTGTTAAGTTAAATGGCGCACCCTGTATAAGAATTAGGAAAAAATATTTTATGACAAACTAGTGTTATTTTAACCTCCCCTATGCACTCACAAAAGTATGCCATATACTTACCGGACACCCTGTGAAAATAATATATTTTTAACTCGAATTTTAGTTACAGTAAATTTATAATTAACGTAACTACAACTTATGTTAACATCTGTTGTAAGCTATTATTATTTTTACTGTCATAAAAATAAATATGTTGTTTGAAATAAATGCTGTATGGTGGGACACATTCAATGGCGTAATTTTGATGCAAACATCTAAACAACGTACCGTTTCTATGATATTTATGAATTGTATAATATTTAAATTGGCACAAGCTGTAAGTGCACATGTAACGAAACATACAGGGTGTCCGGAAAAGACGTGTACAACGGAAGACCACAGACTCCTAAGCCGATTTAATCCAATTTACCTATTTCCAAAATTGCTTAGTTTAGCCGCTAGGGAGCGTCAAAGTTCGCGAAAAATTTTTGTTTATTCCGAATATCTCGAAAACGACTTCATCGATTTTAACCATTTTTGGGCTACATAGTTATAAGTCTAACCGACACTTTTTGACATTATTTAAAATCTTTCGCAGTCACTAGAAATATAAGAAAAATCATGTATCATGCAAATATAGGCACATATTTTTTTAACCCCCTGTACAATTACTCTCAGTTTTTTTCTATTGGTAGCTGACTTTATTTAGAAACTTTTTATACTTTCAGAATTTTGAACAGATGAGTAGTTTAGGCAGAAAAAATATTTTTCGTGTGTCAACAATATCAACATTCGTTCTGCAACAAATCTGTATTAAAAAAAAATAAAATAAATGGTTGTCGAGTTAGTTAGACGCACTATGCCCACAAAGAAAAACGACTTACCTTTAAACTTGAATGTGGAAAATATAATTTCCCTCTCGCACTTCTTCTAACAAAGTCGCCTTTTAGCGATCACAGGGAAAACGGACACAGTAAAAAATAATATGTAACCAGTGTGGTAATAACCGGAGCCTTACAAATGTTCTTAAGCGAGCGTAGTGTGTTTTCAAAAAACGTGGTAAATCGGACTACTTCTTTTTACCATTTTTTGCTTCTTTATTCTCAGGCATGCGCATTCCAGTGGACACAGTGGTACCACAAAAAAACATACAAATTTAAACTACTTAATGATCGAACAAGTCGTTATTAATGAACATGTCTTGCAACAAAAATATCATGAAAACTTAAAATTTCATAATAAATTTAGTCAAAGTAAATATTTCTATTGTAGTACATTGTATTACCACACTATTTCTGAAATTTCCTAATTTTACGTAAAAACACATACACTTGATTATTCCTAAATATATAATGAAAATTAAACTTTTTCAGTAAATATTATGTAAAAAGAGCATAACAAAACATGAACATTTCCACACATTTTTATCAGTGTAGTTATATAGGAGGTAGAAAATAAATGTTTCTAACTAAATCCGAGATTGAATCATAACTAATGAAATTCGAATTAATTTAAAAACATCACAAGTGACAGAAAATGATTCATAGACACAAACAAATCCTATTTTGTAGGTACGTAGAAATATATTTAATTGTCTACTCCTTATCTCCTTTATTTATCATTATTCACACCAAACATGCTAGTAAACACCTTAGATATACGACTTTCAACATCTAACTATCCTTGAAGCGTTCTAACCAGCCGAAAAATCCAACCTGTTCCTAAAGCACAATGCACACCTGTTAGCGGCATTACAGGCACTTTTACCGGCGAGAAAAATTTCATTTCGTCTACAAATACGGCTCACAATGACACATTGTTGGTCCCCGAAAACCAATCCGTCTCGAAAAGAGGATCATAAATAATAATAAAAGCCTTTGGAACGGCGCATTAGAGACATGCATAGAGTAATTCAATTTGAATGTATCAAGTCATAATGCAGCGTTATCGCTAGGCGGGTGAAAAGATGAATAGCTGATTCAGACGTACGCAATAGGCGTTCGAAATGGAATGGAATAATATCGGAGTTATATTATCTCAGTTTTGTAGGCAAGTTACATAACATACATAATAAAATCGGAGTTATATTATCTCAGTTTTGTAGGCAGTAATCAGTAATACTTATTTACAGTGGCGGTTGAAATTTTTTGAAAAGAAATATATAGAGAGTGGCCCAAAGAAAACTTGACTTGGTGGTTTTGGGTAATAATAGCATAGATATGAAACAACGTTCGGACAGGTCAATTTAATGTTGTCATTTCAACCCTTTTGCAGTGGGGTGACCAACTCCTAAATTTGAATAGGGAAATGCCCAACTAACATTTAAGCATAATACACAAGAAAAATAAACTAAAATTGATCCAAATTTACTACTTCCCGCCATAAAAATAGTCAAATTTTAATAAAAGGTTTGTTATCCAAGAGTAATATAATGACTTCCAAGTAAAATAAAATATATGTCAATTTATATGGTTTAAAATTACAAATTGTTTTATTTTCTGTGTTTTAAATGCTAACATTCCAATACCGCGTAAGCAGTGGCGGCTCGTGGTAGTTGCAAGAGGTGAGGCCGAAATAATACCTAAATAGGAATAAATTTACACGTCTCCCCTGAGGTAATATTCCTTGCGCGTTGACCATTTTTTATTATGGAGGTCTTCGCCAATAGTCCTGCTATAATCATAAATTAAAAAACTAAATAACATCAGAACTCCGATTTTAATTTGCAATATAAATAACAGAAAAAAAAAGTATGTTTCAGCATCTAATAATTTAAAAAATTGTTCCTACGTGTTTAAAACACTAAAAAATATAAAAAATAAACCAATTTTCAACTACTTATCTATTTACATACAAAACAAAGCCACAGTTACCAAAAATGTTTTAATACTTTCACTTCTTATGAAACAAGTCTATTCGTCGGTCTTTTATATTCGCAAATTTATTTATAATGTCTTAATAAAATTGGGAATCGGCGCTAAGACTTTGCAACAGTTCTTTCTATAGCCATCATCGATAAGTTGTTTAAGCGCTCTTGTGTCATCGTATTTCTTAAGTATGTTTTAATGCGCTTAAGGTACGAAAAGTTTCGTTCTACTGAAACACTTATTGCAGGAATTGTTAAAACTAAGCAAAATAATTTGTATGTTTCCGAAAATATCGATTAAAATTCCTTGTATAATATTTCTACCGTTTTCTGAACTTCTAAATTATAAAATTGTTCGTCTATATACAAAACATAAAGTTCGTTTTTCAACTTATCTATGTCATATATGTTTGGATACATTTGTAGTAAACAATCAAACCATATTTCCGGAAATTTGTTTGCATATTCGGGATATTTTAAAGCGTTGGCCGATTATTCAAAATTTGTCGTTTCTCTACTTCATTACGAATTGAAAAAGGCGTTTCAAACAGAGTTTTAAAACAATATCGTGAGAGGAATTCATTATTATAAATAACTATCGAGGAGCCTATCGATAATATATATTAGGTTCCTATTATATGTTAAATTTGGTCTTACCTTGTAAGGAAGTTGTTTTTTATTTCTTTAAATTAATCCTATCTGCCTTGTCCCTAAAACCACCGCGCTTACCACCTAATCTTCAGAATATTTAAGAAGTCACATTCAACTAATCAACCACTAACACTAACCACTGGAAATTCAAAACACATAAAGTATTAGCACTTGAACAATCGATTAATCGCGTCACACACGTAAATAATCTACAGTTCACAAGTTACCTACGGTCACTAGCCTCTATCATATCGTCCATTTGCCATTGAACTAAAAACTTGAGGCGCCAGAAATCGGACCTCAGTCTCGAGCGGACATGGAGCGAAAGACATCGATTTTAACCGTCTCGCGTGGTGGGGGAAACCTTAACGTATAGACATGTGCAGCGAAATTTGAGACTCAAAAAATTCTGCCTTACTGTGGTGGTATTGGTGGGTGACCCGGACTCCCCACGCGCTGAGAAACAGAAATGGCGGGATATTGAAATGTAAACCAGAGGTACATTATAAGATACGAGGGCTAAGATTGAAGCAATTTTATTTCGTTACATTGATTTTTGATAAATGTAGTAGGCAATCGGATTGGAAATTATCGGGTAGTAAAATATACAGTGAAAGCTAAATTTTACAGTGAAGCCCGGCCTAAGTTGCTTCATACGACGAGCCGGCACTGCGCGTAAGACGAAGTTGTAATTTACTTAATTTAGCCTTGAAATATGTCTTTATATCCAGGGATTTTTTAAATTATTGCAATAAGTAAATATTTATTACGCAATTGTAAAACTTATTTTGTCTTCAACTAGTAGTTAAAAAAAAGGTAATAACTAGTAGTAGTAAGTTGTTTTGTGTTTTGGCGATCTGCAGTGAAAATTTACTTGTGTAAATCAAAAGATAAAGCAGAGCAGATATAACAGAATTGTAAAAAACGAATTGAAAAATAATTATTGTGTTCATATTTCGCCTATCAAAATCGGTCAACACTGCAGAATATGTAAATCAAGTTAGTGATACTATATCAATATACAGATCATAAGTTTTCAATATGATAACACTGTTGTCACCTCAGATGAATTCAGTTGTGCATGTGAATTGAAATTTGAATTGAGTTCCGTTCGGAAATATTAAATGTTTCTGCTTATTTGATTGAATAAATCCAAGAGTAGAATTTTGTATGTAGGTACCTAGTAATAATTTAGTTGGTAATAAATTACCATAAAAAATCTTCATTTGGAGGAAATTTCAACCACAAAGTTAGTATTTTGCTGTGACGTCAACAATTGCATAGACAATATGCCCTATAGATAAAAACTTAACAGACAGTTTCACATAAAAGTTAATTATATTTGAGCATCTATATTATAACAAACACGACATGTATTATTATGAAAGATTAATAAACACATTTTATCACGAAATACATTCAATTTTTATTTTAGATTATTTTTCAAGAAGAAGTAATGCCGCGTCCACAATTTCGCCTGCTCGCCCGGTCTCAGACTGTCTCGCCGACATTGTGGATGCGGCATAATAAATACAATTACCGAAAGAAGCTATAATAAAAATGTATATTTAAAAGACGCGTTATTTTTATGAAAGTTTTGTCATTACGTTAAGCGAAACAATTTTCTGGGTTGTACAATTTGTTGAATGGAAACCCAAAAATGCAGACTTTATATTACATTAAAATCTAAATATCTACAGATCCCTGTACCTACTCCTACTCTACTTGCAGCTTTATAGCCTGACCACAGTTTATACAGTTCGTCGAGTGAAGGTTCCAGAGGGTGTGGCTAAATCGCGGCTAAATGCGCAATGAACACCAATGAAATTCATTTATACACGACGAAGTGGGAGAAAATCTATTTCTTGACAAATCACCGTGCCCCTGAGCGCGCGAATGTGCGCGGCTAAATGCGCAGTCGTCTTTTGGTCGTCTAAAAAACGAAATCTGGGACGTCGACATCAAAGGAGCCGACGTGAAGACGGACTGTATAATAGACTGTGGCCTGACTTACAGTTTCTATATCTCTCTCTTCCTATTCCTGTTCGCTATTAAAATGTATTTAATTAAACATATAATGTTGTCTATCTCGGGCACGAGTAAGTCATATAAAGGGCATAATTAAGGTATGTTTTGGTAATAATGTCTTTTATATTTCGATATTTTAACATAAAATTGGTCTGTATTTCTTTTAGGTCCAATTATCTTATTGAAAATAAAATCAATTATTAACTTCCATATTACTTTAGTTTTTTCCCCACATAAGGAAAAAGGCCACGAATATAGGTAAACTTTCCCTATACGGGATAGGTCATGAAATTTTCTTGACCAATTCAAAGGTCAAATTAACGTAATGTTAACTTTAAATGTTTGTTGCGTGAGTTGGCTGGAGAGCCTCCAAAATAAACTGCCGTGTCTTATTTTTTATCTATCCTATTATTATCACCTAAAACTTACACGTCAAGTTTTTATGAAGCCACTGTCTATATTGGTAGAAATTAAAAAAATTATTTATTCTTGGATAATAAAGTTATATTATATTCTTCATGTAAGAATAACAATTACTTAAAATCAAGAAAACTGCCTGCTATACTTAAGATGAGATAAGGTTATGTTTGTTTAAAGAATTATTTTGTTTTATTTACATACTATGAATTTCTTGAGGCAACAATTGTTAATCTAAATATAAAGTTATGTATTTTTATTTGAAATTTTAATTGACTTGTACTGCAAATATTTGAAATAATATTAAATAATTTTGAAGACATGGTAAAAAACAAGATTGCATTAAGAGAAAATAAAACTGAGGTACATAATTAGTATTTCAGTATTCTTACTATATCGTATTCCTTTCTAGAGTAGTTACTACCCTACTCGCCGTATATAAATAATTAAATATTAGGTACTCACTCAGCAGTACCTATTTAATTATTCATATAAGGAAAGAAAGACTTGTAATAGCAAACTGTTAATTCATCCATTAGCGGCATACCAGACATATACTGCTCAGTGTTGCCATATTTTACAAACCAGTGCGCAAACTGATACATAAAAAGGCGCCCAAAAACGCAAACAACTATACGATTAGTAGTCCATGTCCCTAAATTTGACACTATTTACCATTTATTACTGGATAAATATATACAGGGTGTTCCAGAATGATGTTCAAATATTTTACCAGTGTATTCCACAAGCGATTTTAAGGGGGGATCTTCATATGAAATTTTTCAATTTGGGTCCTTTCTGTTGAGATATTCGAGTCTCAAAATGGCAGAAAAAATAGTTTTTTTTATTTTTCCTTAAAAACGGTTACACTTAGAAATTTCAATTTTGGTACACAATATCAGCTAGTTAAAAGCTATTTTGTAGTGGTATCTACTCCTTGGCTCATGTTTCTGGAAGGCGAGAATAAACAACCCCTAGATTTGTTTCTTCCAGAACTTTTTCCGGCAATACCCGATTTCAACAAAAAATATTTTTAAAATACTATACCCAATTTGACTACTTTTTCCCTCTTGTAATTTTTTCATACAACCTACAGTTTGCGCGGAAAAATAAAAATACTTTTCCTTACTCTAAACATCTTATCATCACCGGTTACTGATAACCGCAGTAGGCGGCTATGTTGATGTTTCTCTGTTGTCTTGTCAAACAAATCGCTATTAGGTATATAATTGACAGTTTTTGTAAATATTTCTAAACAAAGGTATTCTATAACTGTTGCCAATCCTGCCGTATGCATATTCCATCAATTTATTCGCTAATATTTGTACGGAAGAGTCAGTTGTTTACAAATATTTGCAAAAACTGTTAAGACTGATTTGTTTCATAAGACAACAGAGAAACATCATCATAGCAACCGCCTACTGCGGTTATCAGTGACCGGTGACAAAAAGATGTTTAGAGTAAGGAAAATTATTTTTATTTGGTTCCCCGCAAACTGTTGGTTGTATGAAAAAATTACAAAAGGAAAAATAGTAGTAAAATTAGGTATTTAATTATTTAAGTATTTAAAAAAAAGTTTTGTTGAAATCGGCCATTGCAGGCAACAGTTCTGAAAGAAATAAACGTAGGGGTTGCTTATTCCCACCAGATGATAATGTGTACCAAAATTGAAATATCTAAGTGCAACCGTTTTTAAGAAAAAATAAAAAAACTATTTTTTTCCGCCATTTTGAGACTCGAATATCTCAACAGGGAGAACCCAAATTGAAAAATTTTATATGAAGATCCCCCCTGAAATGGCTTATGGAACACACTGGTAAAATATTTGAGTATCATTCTGGAACACCCTGTATATTTTTATTTATCAAATGTATTATGTACTATCCGCAAGTTTTTTTGAATCACGGGATATTTTTAGGCGTCGGAATTAAATTAAACGAAATTGCGATCTATTCTAATAGGTTATTGGCGATAAGTAATTAGCAATCAGGTAAAAGTACATAGTTTGCTGTAGTTTTTTTTGCGGTATTTTGGCGCACTAAATTAACAAATTAGTGAAAGCACCCTCACGCCAACGGAAGAGTCAAGGGTTGTTTTTTGAAAACTAAAGTTGCCAAATAAATTTTCTGACACTGAAAAAGCAGATACATGTGATAGACTCACACTCATGGAATCGTCACTGATCACGGTTCTTGGTCCGTGTCACTGACAACGTTCATAGAACATAGAACTATAGTATACCGCATTCAGTCGCAGTCGCATTCAGTTCACAGAGGTTAAAAACGCAATATAAACGCAACTTACTTAAATGAGAACCGCCCAAAATGCGCTTTTTGTAAAGTATCAAGCGCAAATTATCAGTTAAAATGGCCCAATTTGCGATAAGGCGCCCAATTTGGCTACACTGATACCGCTTTTGAGCATGTTAGCTTTCCTTAGGTTGCTTCTCCAACCGACGACTTATCCGACAGAAGAGAACCTAAGTAGACGTGATGTAACATAAAACTACATCTTTGGGCCACATGCTGAACTTAGCGGTCCATCTGTACACACAGCTTTAATACAATAAATAATACTACAATTGTGTCTCTATCGGTTTGGTAATGATCACCACAAGTGTTTATTATTAATATCATCTATAAATATTATCATTTTGCACTATAGCCACATTTTAAATTTTACAATATGACATTTACCACAAAATATTAATCAACTCTATAAACCTATAATTTAAAGAAGCATAACCTATTCTGCTTATAATTACCAACATTTTTTTTTTAATATTTTAACAAAATATTATTCTTTAAGTCAATCTTAAATTTAGTGTAATTTTAAGAAAGAAAAATGTTGAAATAAGTAAGAACGCTTGGATGTCAAGAATATGTAAATATTTATATCAAATATACTTTATTACTGAATTAACACATATACACTTGAATGCAATTTAAAATGTTAGTAGTATAAAGTATATTATTATACCTACTTAAATTCAGATTAGACCTTTTCCGTTCGTAATCAGTTAAACATGGAATATCTTGGAGGATTTTTATCACATTTACTAGTATCGAAACGGCACATTTTAGGGCAGAAGTCTTATAATTTTATGTATTACATAACCTTTTTTGAATCACACTGTATAATAATTTTAAATTTTCACTTGAATAGCAGTAATTTCTATCAAGATAATGATTCTTTAAAGCTAATTTTATTAGGATTAGAAGAAATTAGTTGATTAGTTACTTACTTTTTCTGAAACTTTTTAAGTGAGTTCTGACTACCCTGCTCATCCCCACTGCTTGTTGGAATAAGACAAACTTAAACATTTATGTACAGAAAACTGAGAAAATAAAGGTGAAAGTAACGTTAGGTCAGATAATGTCATAAAATATTATCCATCCTAGAAGAGAATAAGCAAAAAGATTCAAATAATTTAAAAGTGTACAGCCTCGGGCCAAATTCGTATTTTCGAGGGACGTGCCAGAGAGATACGGAGAAGTGAGTGGTAAGAGGATAGGGAATATTTTATATAGAGGCTACAGAATAAATCAAATAAGTTGATGGAGAAAACGGGGCAGAATTTTAAGGCAGCTCTATACCTCAGGAGATGCAAAAGAATCATTTTATCTGGTTGAGAAACAAATACTTACACAAATTTACATATAATTTAATAAATACACTGTAAAAAATGCAGGTAATTTCTCAGAATAAAATTTCTAAAAATTAGAAATACCACATAAACTGGTACTTTCAAAATTGCATTAAATATGAAATGTTGCTAAATTAAAGAAAATTTATGCTAGATATATGAAATTTGTTATATGAAAGGAAAATTTAAATAAAAATATTAAATATTTCCTATAAAACATGAGAATTTTAGGTTTTACTTATGAACATTACTTAATCTTGGGAATATTCCTCTACGGAAGTAGAAAATATATTTCTACATCGTTGTTTAACTGCGTGCGCTTCCGATTACAAAGGACAGACGACAGATGCATGCGTTCGGTATGTTTTTTATAGTAAATAAGAACAATAATGGTAGATGATGATTTGTTATGTTATTGTCATGCGCCGAGTTTCAAATTATATCTTTTGACTGTAAATATGTTATTAATTATTTGCAAGACTTGGTAAGCACTGCAAATGCAAATGGCTAGCACTACTAACAAACCTACTCTGCCCTCTCGGTTTTCTTTTCTCTCACTTATATTGTAAAATTTATTCAAACGTCTGTTGCCACTTTATTGACAGTTTTCATAGTATTTATTTTATTCTCATGGTAGGTTATAATTATTTTTATTATTTATGGGTAAACTATATAAAATATTTCATTTTTAAAGTACAAAAATAAATATTTTTTAAACATATCCATTTTAAGTTGAATGGTTCATGTTCTACGCCATGTATTCACTATGTTTGTTCGTTATATATTTTCCTTTCTGTAGGTATTATTAGTTCATCCTCTTGTATTTCTTTCAGTAAAAAATTAGAAGAGGAATAGCATAATATTAGTTGTATATTGAAATTTATTTAAGCAATTCTATTAATTATTGATGACCATTAATTCTAGTAAAATAGGAACAGAGAAGTTCATCCAAACCAGGAAACTAGAAGTGCTGCCTTTTTAGTAGCAAAAAAGTTATAGTTAGATATAAATAAAAAATTTAGTAGAATTTAAGTTATGAGTTTACGTCATTCATTTAATTTTTGTTGCACCTAGGTAAGGTACATATTTTATATTTTGTGTATTAAAAATATATTTTTTAAATTTCTTTTTATGTATTCCTTTATATTAAATTAGGTAATAAATTTATTTCTGTATAATTTCTTTTTAATTTAATATTGACACTTACTGTGCTTTTGATATAAAAATTACTTACTACTTTAAGTAAATAATTAAAAATAAAATGAACTAAATATTAGAAATAGTCCAATGTGCAAGTGCAAACTTTTCAAGAAATTTTAACAACACAGAAAATACTCATCGGTACTTACTTACCTATATATCTATTCAAAAAGAAAAAAATAATAAAATTATGAAAATAAATGTAAGTATACCAGACAAACTTTGTTATTGGATTACGGATTTAAAAAACGTTTTCAAAAATTGACCCCAAATAAAAAACATGACTTAGCAGGCAGAAAATTACCAATTTTGAGGAGGTTATAATTTGCAAATATGTGCCTTTTAGAGTCTATTTAAAACGATATATTTGAGCTTCATTTATTTCTCACTTTGCTCTAATGAATCTGTAAATTAGGACACCCCGTATGCAATTAACTATAAAATACATATACTTCTAGAATATAAAGCAGCACTTACGTTATATGAATGATCGGATCCGAGCTGCATACTTTGACAGAAACTTGGAAATATAAACATTTATTTGGAAACACTCAGGTGTGTCCAAGTGTACGTTTACATTTCCGAGTTATCATCAAAGTAATCAACTCGGAACCGAGCAGTCGCTTTATAATTCATAACTAAAGTAAATAGGCTTTTTAAAACTACCTACCAAATCAAAACTTTACAAAGTAAAATTTATGACAAACAAATATGCAAATTACCTAGCTATAAAATTTGATTAAAGAATATTCAAGACTAAAGTATAAATATACCATCAATAAGTAATAATATAGTCGGATAATAAATGTATCAAAATTGCTCATTAACTTACTTTTTATAGTGTACATATCTATATTTTACAGTTCCAACCTAAAAATTATAATGCATAGTGTCAGAATTTGCGATGGAATTTAACATATCTAAAAGCAGTAAAATCATATAACATAATATAGAATTGTATCCATATAATATTACAGCGTACTTATTTCATTTACGAAATTATTATATAATTTTACATAATTTCACGCTGGTCACGAATAGCCAGCGTAAAGTTATGTGAAATACAGTAAAATTTTTATCATTAAAAAATAAAAAACGTCAAGTTTCTCAATTGCTTCTTTTTCAATATATCTACCTATTTCAGGAATGATTAGACTTATATACAACAATTTATTTTTATATCTAAAATAAAATGGCTGAAAAATGCATATTTTGTAACAACCAACTTTACGCCTATTCCAGTTTGAGAGACTAAGATAAGTATATGATGTACATCCTGAAATTAACCACACTGTAGTTTTTTAATTCATCAAAATAGTATGAATATTATGGAAAAGAAAGTCATGCACTGAAATAGTCGGTATAACACTTCTAATATCCCAGCTCCATGCTACAGCTATAAATCTATACTATCTGATAATCTTACTATAAAATCTCCGACATGCTACCCTCACAGCCGTCGGCTATTTGCTGCTGCCAGACATTAAAAAGATGTAGGTCACGGGACAAATGGTCAGTCCCCACGTTATGCAATATAATCGGTCCATTCCGGCGAGTTTACGACTTCAGTGTGGAATACGGATATTAGACTTCAACGGGCGGTTAGTAGCGGAACCCGAAAGTATCGTAATAAATTGCATTAAAAATAACATTTCAGTTTTATTCTTCATTTATAAGGTAAAGTAACCTAATATGAGACCCATTTTGAAGAATTATTGTAATTCTTACAAAAATAGAAAATTTGTAAATATCCCTCTATTTATTGAATGGTCAGGGTGTTTAATTTTGAGAAACAGATAATAAAAGTACATTTTCCCATAAAAATTTTATTTAGAAAAAGCAATAGTACCTAATATAACGCAAATAACTAGAGAAAAACGGCTCCTAATAAGGGACCCTATTAAACAGGTATCAAATAACATAATTTTTATTAAATTAACAGCTTAAAATGCCATAATAGATTATTTTCTCTGCTTCTTTCTGCACATTGGGTACACAAAGACTTCATTTTCTGCAACACAGTTTTCATGTGCCCATCTCTAACAAACTGTGAATTTAACCCACTGTTCACAGAAAATAAAATTACCTTACCATATCAAGACTATGATTTTTTTGCTCCAACAGGTGAAAAAGTTGGCGGCGTGAAATTCACCGAACTGCATTTCAAAATTTTACCAAATAGAATTTAGCGGCATATAGCAACAAGGAATAGTACTATTGAATTAGCAAACTCATACACCTCGTTGCTGTTGCATTAAAGTATTCTACATAAAATTTTGCCGGGGGTCTCATATTAAGCACAGTCTCATATTACGCTCCTTTACCTTAAACTCAAATAACAAAATCTCTTGAAATCCTTTGAATTAAATGTAATGTAATATGAGGTTACGGTTACACTAATAAACGTAAGAATAAATAAAATAACAACAAATTTAATTTTAGTACCTAGAGTATAATAATAATAACCCTCATCACGATGATTAGCCAGAAGTCGGAGACTTGTGCGGGATAGGGGCGGCATATTATTATTAAGCAGGCCGCATTTGCGCGAAGGAACGACTTACGCTAGTAGGGCCTAACCATCATTCATTGCAGGAATGAGGGAAACCTGGAAAACCTCATTAATTAGGGGGTAGTCAAATGTCAACCGGTATCAATATCTCACATTGACCCAAGCTAACACTCTTCCACCCTACCTTACCCGCAGAGAGAGTGCCGAACCTCTCCATGAATACAGCTAATATACGGTCTACCGGCAATGGGGATCGAACCCACACCGGCCGAACCACATTGATTATAGACAATGGATTTTCATATTGTGATTCAAAATAGAGTTTTAAATTCTCTATCTTCTAAAAAAAACTCGAACCAAATCCTTGAGCAATGTTTACTCAGTTATTTGTTAGCTAAATAAACCTTTTTGATTTACTAGAAACAAAAAACTTAGTTATAATAGGTTTGCTTTAGCAGTAGTTGGAAACGATTTAAAACTGTTAGAAATATTGGACCAGTTATGTTGAAATCGCGTTACCATTGACTTTAACGCAATAAATAGTTGGACGAATATTTCTGATAGTTCCAAACTGTTACCAACTGCTGCAAAAACAAACTTATTATCAATATATTTGGTTGCTTTTTTTTACAAACTAAGTATCTCTGACCAAAAATTGTGTTAATATTTCTTTCTTAAAATATTGAATTATTAAAATTCAACACCAAATTAATTTCTCACATGAAGGAGTTTGAGGTTACTCAATGTTATTTTTTACTGTTTATAGTTGTCTATAGAAACATATGATTTCTATAGTCCCCATTACGTTTTGGTTTCAATTGTACGCAATTTTTATGCTTCGAACTAACGATACAAGTCCAAAGGAACTCTATTGTGTTGAAAATCTAAATATAACTGTTTCATCAAATCTTGCCGATCTTCTTGAAATTTGGTAGATCGCCATTATTCATTCTGAATAACCTATTCAAGTAGCATTTTGCTTTATTTTGAACGGAAAAGACACTTTACCTGAAATCAAAACAGTTTTTATTCAGTGCATTAAATATTTCAAATAGGATTATTTCGAAAAACGGTTACTTCTAATGTTTTCAATAAGGTATACCTTTTTCAGATAAAAAAGGTAGGAGAATCGATTGTTTCAATAGTCAGATGTATACACTAAACCGCAAAAAGATGCCATAAGTGGCTCTCTGTATTAGTGACGTCAAAATTACAAACAAATTTGAATTTATCGCCTCCAAAACCCCTATCTCCAAAATGTATCTAAATATTGAATTTTTTAGAAAGTTATTTGCAAATATCAAAAATAGAACTTTAACAATGACACCTTATATATTTTTAACCATAAACTTTTGACTGAGGTAAATTTGGCTACATGCCTTATTGTGGCGTCAGGAATCTAATTCTGCTATGTTTCATTTATTTCGAGACACCCTGTATACTGCTGAACAGTTCTAGATATTTTAGATATTCGTCAAGAGAATTTTTTCATTATTTTTTCAAATAACGATCAACGTATTTCCCGGTGGGACAGCCAGTATATGGAAGGAATTTGTTGTATTCTTTGCTGCGTGTTTGACGTGTTACATAATATTCTTAAATTCGTAGAGTGACTGCGGAGAATTGAAATTTGATTTAACATAAAAATGTTACCTAGAAATAATGAAAGTTAAGTTTTACTATACGTACACAGTTAAAAATGTAAATATTTGTTAGTTAATGGTAAATAGTAAACAATAAGCCTGTGTTACTTCTGCGAGGAAAATTAAAATGCTGTTTCACATACCTGACATATCTATGCTAATTTTTTCACGTATAAACAGAAACATTATAGATTTTTTTCTGTTAAATGGTAGCTATGGAATTCTCTCGACGGTGCGATGATGTAATCCGTTGTGTACAAGATCAAGGCTAGGGCAACACTTATCCTAAATAGAAACATTTAGGAATGTGATATCATTTTATTTTTCGTAGTTTTTTTTACAATACGATAATATGCAATCTTATATTGTAACATGAGCGATACCCATACTCCAAGTTAATTAACCAACTTGTGTGCAATTGATTCAGTTACTTGTAACCTTATTGGCATATTTAGTTCTTTTTTGCTTTGGTCCCTGTAGCTCTAGTGTCGAAGGCTGGTCGTGGGTTCGAAAAGAAAAGTTTTTTGATATATTCAGGGTATAGTAGGCATGGGCGTCAGCCAAATAAAATTGGCAAGGGCTGGGGAGTTTACAAAACAACACAAAATAATAGCAACACAATTCTACGTAAATATCTATTATAAATTGATTTAGCAACAAATGTAAAATGTATAAATGTAAATATGAACAAATTGAGTAAAGTAGAATTTTTAGTAAAACATTAGTTAGTAAAAAAAATGTGCTAAATAAGTACTCGAGAAACAGCTGTCTTCCAAGTTTACATGTAATTAAAGGAATAAAGCTAGCAAAAATATTAAATTAATATTTAGCTGAAAATATGAAAATATGTAGTAAGGTTTGAAATATAGGCTTTTTAACAAGATGGCGGCGTTCTCGAACGTTCTGTATGTCATTGACGACTTTATGAGAAATGGGAATAGTTTGACTCACTTAAGATTTTTTTTTTAGAATTGATCTTAATATGATACCAATCAGCCACTTGCACCATATATGTAACCTCAAGTACTTCTTGGGTATTAGGTTGTTTTTCCCCAGTAGAACTTGGGTTCCCTTATTTGCTTTTGTTCAGCCAATCCAGCTCATCGAATGTATAACGGTAAAAGTCCCAGATTTCCAAGTTTGCGCCTTGACAAATGGATTTTCCAATAAAAGTTCCACTGTTTTGTGTATAGGAAAACTAATTATTGTCTTATGTATTCATGATAGGTGGCTTAGATCTTCTCTCTCTCTCTAATTTTCTAGATTCGCCCGGCGTACGTTCGTCGCTCGGCGTTTCCGAAAAACCCTTTCTTTGATTACTTTTTACTCCCGTTTCAAACAATGTATACCTGCTGTTCCTGCGGTGTCACTTGCCGTTAATTTCTTATACCAGATGTCCTTGCTTTTGTTGTAGATGCATTTATTTTAGTGGAAGTTAGTTGTTCAAAGGCTTGCATTCAGATTGCAATTAACATAGTTATATTTACCGGTAGTGAACCGTTGCATACTTTATGGATAATTACTTAAATTACAAAGAAAATTATATATTTTATATTATTATCCTTATTTTTCCTTTGGTGAAATAAACTACGTCTTATTTAAACATATTGTGATCATTATCAGTGACAAAATAACTACAGATTAATACATATAATAGCATATATTCCGCCTAAGGCACATTTTAATATATTGCGAATCAGAATTACTATAAATTAAATTTCCAGAAATACCAAACAAATTACACAACATAGATTTGTAACTAATTAATAGTAATTTATTACAGATGATCAGGCACACAATGTAATATGTATATACTTAAAACAAAGTTAATAAATTGTTACAATCTTTGATCACAGAACTTTAATTAGCGATGATATTTTGCCGTTTGAACCTACGCAACTTCTATGCTTATTCTAAATTTAATTAGAAAATATCCACCCACAACAGAATCTGCTAATTGACGTTGTGATTCATAGGCAACTTTCAATATAAAAGTAATAATGTTGGATACTATATTACATAATAGGTCATTATAACGGTCATGAGTCGCATTATCCCATTTTACATCAATAAATGGTACGTAAACAATTCAAAACAGTAACTCTATATACACCCACCTTATCTTGCTCTTTTAGGTTTATTAAGTAAAGAATCTTACACTTTGTTATTCTTACTTACTCCTTTATTTACACAGTTTGAATCAGAAGATGTCCAAAAAGTTCTTGAATGGGCTCTTACAAATAAAATTTTAAAAAAAAAAACAAAAAGGGCAACTCGAAAATAATTTCAAAATGCACTTCTGCACGGCACTGGAAACTGTTGCATACGGACAATGAACGGGCAAAAAATTGAAAGAATTTCCCAAGGAAAGAAATAAATATAATTTTATAACACCTATTTTATATCAGCAAATACAACTGATTTTCCCGCTATTGTTATTATTAATTCATAAAATTAATTTATGGTTTCAATTAATAAAATGGCATACCTAATGTTACCACAACTTTTCAAAATTTTGTCCACCGATATGTAAATACTTAAACACATTTGGGCCTGTCTTACCCAGTGTGTACGAAGTTGCCAGTTATTGGCATAATTGAGCCTTGTATATGATACGCCACACTGTTGATTGGGACATTCTTTGTACTTGTCCACGATTCGTTTGCAATTTTTCCGTGTCACACCAGCGTTGAGCTACCGTGGTAGAAATACGTGCATTTGACACATGTCCACCGGAAAATCAATCTGCGTACATACGAGAAGCTGCCAAAGTATTTTGCCTTACTTCACCATAAATTAAAACTATATCCATCAACTCTGAGTTGCTATACACGTAAGCCATTGCTGGCACTTGAAAAAGTATTGTAAACACTATCGTAAAAACGTTAATACTATAATCGGATTTCAGTATTCGGAATCGTCTGCATTCTTATCTATGACGCTAGATGCTACAGTAGTCAAGTTAGGTAAATGTTGAAAATATTACAGCTTCAATATTTTTTCCCGGAAACTATAAAGATGTTACCATTTTTTTACGATCATGACGCATATATTCTCTAATTATTTACCCTGTATAGAAGATATAATTCTAAGTACAATAAAAGAAGAAACATATTTGTTATAAATCAGTGTAAGTAAGCAAACATTAAGCATATACAACAGAAAAGATTGAAAACCAAATCGATTATTCTGGATCTTTCTTTCGTCGCGTTGCATTATTGTTACTGTCTTTAAAATATAGACAGTAGATCAAATAAAATTATATATCCAAGAGTATATTACAATACATATATTATTCGCCTGTTTTTTCAAGTATAATGGTGCATTATAAATATAATAAATCATTATTCATTTATGATTAATGATTAGTGACACCTCTGTCATCAAATTTAAATTCTTCCGTGTGATAGCATCGATAATGGGCTAACAAAACAAAAATTCTCAGGTGTTAGCAATTGAAAACGAACTGCCTACGTGAAAATCAAACACAGACTATACTCACGTATACCCAAAAAGTGATATATTTTGATATGCATAAAAATGACAAGTATTTTACTCTGTATATAAATTTATATATTACATTGTTATAGTTTATTCAGTATTAATATTAAAAGCTTCATCTTTTTCAATATTTATGTAATTAGAAATATTGTGGAATGTTACCCACTGAATTTATTCCTTTCAAATAAGCAAACTTTAAAATACCACTTATATTTATATTATATTATTAAAAGATACACACGCTAATGACCGCCGCATCCAACTACGTACTATCTCAAAGCTTTCGCCGATGATGCTCAATCGTACCGATACCGCAATCGCTCCTGACATTTGCTTTGTTTATCTGCATTTCCAAAAGCCTGAAAAGCATACCTCTAGGGGTTAGAATTCATTGATAATACTTGCATATAATTGTTATAATTCACTCGAGTGATTTACGGTGCTCTTCTACTCCCCCTCGTGATTTATAGCCATTATTATATACTCATTGAAAAATATACTATTATTTAGCAATATTTATTATATATAATCTAAAAACAGATTCTTTTAATTTACATTCAAATTTGTCTTCATCATTTAACAACCAACTGTGTCAAAACATCCCACTAATGATTAATTCCAAATGCAAAATGTCCTTGACCTTCACACCTTTTTATTTAACCTTAGTGCGTCCCAGTTTTGTCGATCATGCTCATAATAATTAATATTTTTTATTTTTACTATTTCATGTCTCAAAAGATGGACATTTGCGCATTGGAAAGCAGTGTTAATCACCAAAGATAACCGCCACTAAATTAAATAATTGTATTGTCTTGTTCTCACTGTCCGTAAATAATTACTATACCTCTAAAAATAAACCTTTAATAATAGCGTTGCTTTTTGTGTACTCCCAGTACAGCAAAAAACAATTTCGTCGACAACTGCGACCTCAAGTAATCGCATTCCGCTTCCTCCAGTCGCGGAAGCGAAGTAGAGCGGGTTTAATTGTTAATTTAGTAGCTATTATGGAGCTAATAAATACAGGAGTACCTCCCATAACGGTCTTCTAGCGTACCATAACGTTTTAAATAGGTATTATTCCAGCGCGTTAACCGTTCGACGTCTAATTAGATGCCCAGCCCACTTGGTACTTTTTATGACACTTCTATGGTTAGTTGCGCTATTATGCAACGACAGTACGGTATTAGACAAGCACTTTATAACTGCAGCTAAATATTCAGATTTTGATATTTTCAAAGAAAGAAGGTTAGTGCTATCTAGAGTTCAAAAAATTAAATCTAAGAAACCTGCCAAGATTTCTGAGATTAGTTTCTGAACAGTTTTTATCATAAAAATTTGATTTGAAAGCCACTTGTTCTATTTAATTTAAAAAAAAAATTATTTAGTTTCTGTAAAAATTTTAATCATAGAGTATGCGCCAAATGTATGGAATAAATTCAATAAAAACGAAACAATTATTTTTTTGGAAAAATCCTCGAACAGGTCGATTTTTAATTTAAAAAATACATATTTTAGCGTAAAATGCGATTTTCAAATGTCATTTGTTTTCGAGTAATGACGTCATCGATTTTTTTTTAAATGGCAACACCATATTTTTTTCCTTGATTCTGAAAAATCGTTTAATTCTCTATCAGACAGTACTAAAATTTTGCCCTCTTACATAGGAAAGTTTTCGAGTAAATGACGATTGAATGTTAGAAAACGTAAATTTTATCCATAAAAAAGTAACAATTCTGAGGTATGTAAAATAAAATACAATTGGTTAAATTTTATACTTAAATTAAATGTTCGAATTGCCATCCACCAACTTCTTGACAATGCGCAAGTCTGTGAAGAAATTCTTCTTGCACATTATGAATGATTTCTGGGGTAACTCTGCGTATTTCGTCCCGAATGCGATTTTGAAGTTCTTCTAAATTACGTGGTTTATTAATGTACACTTTTGACTTCAAGTATCCCCATAAAAAATAGTCAAGAGGTGTAAGATCTGGCGATCTTGCAGGCAGTTGTACAGAGCGCGCATAGTGCGGAGGTGCACCGTCTTGCTGAAACCATATGGTATCGTCAGGAATGTCAGGGTCATTATCGTTAGGAAAAATTACTGCAAGGGCTGGAACAAGGTCATTTTCTAGAGACTCTAAATATCTTTGTCCTGCAAGGGTTCCTTCAAAGAAGAAAGGCCCTACTATTATGTCGTCAACTATTCCAGCCCACACATTTAATTTCTGAGGGTGTTGGGTATGTGCCTCTGCCATCCAATGAGGATTTTCCCGGCTCCAATATCTGCATGTTTGACGGTTTACTGTATCATTCAGACAAAATGTGGTCTCATCTGAAAAAAGTATTTGCCGGTGTAAATTTCTATTTCCTTGACAAATCCATTAGAATTTCGCAAAAATGTAAGCGGCGATCGAGATCATCTTCATTGAGTTCCTGCACAAGTTGAATTTTGTAGGGATGATATTTTTCCTTCCTCAAGATACGTAGCACTGTGCTCTACTAGTGTCATTGTTTAATGCAACCAATCGTGAAGAATTATGAAGATTATCCACCATACTTATCAAAATGTTCTATTTCTAATTTTCATTAATGCTTGGACGTCCAGGTTTTGGAATATTTACAACATTGCCAGTTTCTCTAAATTTAGACTCTACCTTACTGACTGTTGATTGGCTGATAGGGCGATCTGGATAGTTTTCATTAAATAAATCGCAAACTTCCTGCTGAGTTCTAGTCATATTCCCGCATCCGATAAGAATTAAAATTTCAATTCTTTGAGTAACAGTTAAATGTGCCATAATACTTTAAATTGAATAATAATTTCTATGTCGCTTACAATACTTATTAGAAAGTCGGTGTGACAATGACACTTTGCAAAGATTTTTACCTACGTGATCCATAAAAGAACTATGGAATTCGAAAAACAAAACTTGATAACGTTTTTCCTTTATTTTAATTGATTTACGTTTTCTAACATTCAATCGTTATTTACTCGAAAACTTTCCTATGTAAGAGGGCAAAATTTTAGTACTGTCTGATAGAGAATTAAACGATCTTTCAGAATCAAGGAAAAAAATATGGTGTCGCCATTTAATAAAAAATCGATGACGTCATTACTCGAAAACAAATGACATTTGAAAATCGCATGTTAAGCTAAAATATGTATTTTTTAAATTAAAAATCGACCTGTTCGAGGATTTTTCCCAAAAAATAATTGTTTCGTTTTTTTGAATTTATTCCATACTTTTGGCGCATACTGTATATCAGCTGAAAGCGGTCTAACCAACAAATTTTTAGTCATACAAATGCATTTTAAAAGTTAGTATATTATTTAAGAAGAATTTAAATAGTTAAAGTGGATAAGCAAAACATCAATAATTTTATTTTCGATATTACTTTTGCTTAAATAAAAAAAAAATCCGCTGCCTTGTACACGTTATAATGTATTTAATACACTTTCAGAGGTATACCGTGCCAGACCTAACTTTCTAGAGAAAGCACAAGGAATTTCCCGTGCTTTGTACTCGGCCCTTTATACTTCCGAGGAATCTATTCGGCGCGAGCAAGGACGATGTCGATTAATTATAACGAATAGAACTATGGAATTCGAAAAACAAAACTTGATAACGTTTTTCCTTTATTTTAATTGATTTACGTTTTCTAACATTCAATCGTCATTTACTCGAAAACTTTCCTATGTAAGAGGGCAAAATTTTAGTACTGTCTGATAGAGAATTAAACGATCTTTCAGAATCAAGGAAAAAAATATGGTGTTGCCATTTAAAAAAAAATCGATGACGTCATTACTCGAAAACAAATGACATTTGAAAATCGGATTTTACGCTAAAATATGTATTTTTTAAATTAAAAATCGACCTGTTCGAGGATTTTTCCCAAAAAATAATTGTTTCGTTTTTATTGAATTTCTTCCATACTTTTGGCGCATACTGTATATTTTGTCACAAATAAACTAGTACCTAGTTGAGAACTTTCCAATATTATTAAAGTAGTGCTTTTAATAAAGCATATATAGCACAGCATCTACAGATGTTTCGCATAAGAAGTGACACAGAGAAAGTGTATTTTGGTGGTTCCAAAATATATTGCAATTTAAACAAACATATATATATATATATATATATATATATATATATATGCAAAGTTGCACACAGGCGGAGTTACAGGCCAAATATTTAAAAAATATATATATCTCTCAAGGTGTTAATGAAGGGTGGCTCTCTCCTGAGATTATATCAAACTTTTTTTCCGTTGATCGAATTTAAAAAGAATGATAATATCCCGCGCAGAAGGAAATTTAAAACACTTTTTCACTCTCGTTAAAATTTAAACAAAAAACAAGAAAAAATACATTAATTAAAACAAGATTTTAACAGTGTTTATTAGAAGAAATCAATAAGTCAGAAGTAGATTTTGTCTTTAAAATTTGATAGTAATAAAACTATAAAATAATACAAAAACATGAAATTAAAAGGAAAGAAATTGTTCAAAGTGGACACCATTTTCTCTGAAACATAAATTTACTCTAATAAATAACTATCGTTTCTTATAACGTTACATTTTCTCGTAATACGATTCCACAAATCTCGGAATTCAATTGGCAAGGAATAAACAAAATCTCTCAATGTTCCCCAAAGAAAATCATAAAACTTGTTGAAGTCTGGCGATCATGGTGGCCAAATATGAGAACAATTATTTCCTCGTCCTAACCATTTATTTAAAACCGCAAAGTAACCGAAAAAAAAACCATTTTTTTGTCCGTTTTTGCGTAGTGTGTAACAAGAACGGGGAAGGTCGTACAGAGGTCTCCGTGGGCTTAAATTGATCGTCATGAAAAATCTAGGTGAGCATAATTCGATTTTTCCAATATTTGTCCGACTTAACCCTATTTAAGGGGTGGAATATGGTCGATCAATTCTTGGCGGCAACGTGAATGGCAAGGAAGAAATCAGGGATGTTCTTCCAAAAATGCTCAAGGTGAAAAACACCCCTCGCGTGGGGGTAAAACCACCCCTATTGCCGCAAACCGGCGGCAAATGATGTTCCCTTCATGAATTACCTTTTTTGTGCCACTCTTCCTTATAACTCCAAATTATATGAAATATATGCCCCCATAATTCGTTCTTCGGTCGGATTCTGATCAGTTACCCCTACTGAAGGGGTGGAAACCACCCCTAAAACAAGAGAAAATGGTCACCAAAATCTGGGTAAAAATTGACGGAATTCCACATGGCAAGGGTAACATCAAGAATGCCCTCCTAAATATGCTCAAGGTGAAAAACACCCCCCCCCCCCGTGGGGGTAAAATTGCCGATAGCAGACGGGGGATATCCACTTCATGAAGTACTTTGTTTCCCCCACTACCCGACAAATGATACGAAAGACGGGCCTCATAATTCGATCTTTTGCGATATCTGACCAGTTTTCCCCGACTTCAAGGGTGGCTTAAGTAGGGGTAAGTCGAGCAAATATTGGAAAAATCGAATTATGCTCACCTAGATTTTTCATAATGATCAATTTAAGCCCACGGAGACCTCTGTACAACATTCCCCGTTCTTACTACACACTACGCTAAAACGGGCGGATTTTGTGGTCACTCTTTACTTCGGTATATTCATGAAAGTTGTGAATATTTGTAATTTCTTTATGAATGAACTCGTCGATCCAAATCTTGAGGCAATAACTCTTGCACTTTTTAAATGTGATATGGATGTAGTA
Source organism: Monochamus alternatus (assembly GCA_037114965.1). NCBI lineage: Eukaryota > Metazoa > Arthropoda > Insecta > Coleoptera > Cerambycidae > Monochamus > Monochamus alternatus. Next base: position 117,209,144 of record CM073426.1, read on the forward strand.
GATTAGGTTTAAAATTTCGGTCTACATAAGTTATTGATAATCCAGTTTCTCCAGATAAACGTTTAGTACTTATTTGCGGTTCTTCTTCAACTGTTTGAAAAATAATTTCTTCATCTTGTACCCTTTATTACACTACGTTCTCAGATATTATTGAAAAACTTTCCTATCTCGAGTCCGTGTTTCAACATTAAAATATATTTATGGGGAATTACTCGATTTGGAAACCTCCTACAATATTCTTCCACACTTCTTCTACAGTTTCCTTTACAGAAACCTAGCACAAACATGCCAACTTGTTCGCTGAATGAAAACTTTCCAGCCATTTTCAACAACAAACAGTAACAGAAATAAAATAGTTTTATTACTAACTGTAAAATTTTAAAGCCAAAGCCTACTACTGACTCTTTTATTTCTTTTAATAAATACATTTAAAATCTTATTTTAATTAATGCATTTTTTATTAAAGTTTTTTAAATCAAATTCTGCGCGAGATATTATCAGTCTTTTTAAATTCGAGCAATGGAAATAAATTTGGTATAATTTTATGGGTGACTTACTCTCAACAACACCTTGTAGTGTTTCAATTTACTTGGAACGAAAATATCATTAGCAAATACTGAATACTGGAACAGTATTGTCAGCTAGCGGAAACGTAGGTGTTATTTACAAAAACAGTTTTGTAGCAGCTCTATACAACAATTATGTTCATGATCTGTGTTCCAGAAGATAACAGTGTTTCCTGTACAAACTTTCCAATTATTTCTGTGAAAATTTCGCTAATCGAATTAATACCTTCAGGGAACGTCTGGTTTTCATTTACATGATTACCACAGGTTTCTCCGAGTTCATTAACAGGTTTTTACCTTGTCATTTTTTTCACACCGCTGTCTCTTCCAGCAGTATACTTATTAAGTCAAATTATTCAGAACAAAAACGGACAAAACATCCTCTCTAAAGGCAAAAACTCACTGATCGATGTTTAACGAAAGGTATGAGCATTTAACTTCATTAAGCCAAGGATTCTAATTATCCTGCCATATTAATTTTTAAGCATCCTTATACGTTCTGCTTTGAAGACTACACTGCTGTTTGCTGTAATTAAAAGTACATTTACATTAATATTCGCAGCAGTTTTACCTCCCATTAAGCTTAACATCATCAAAGTTTAAGTTTAATTATTGTATTGTATTTAAATATTGTATTATAAAATTCATATCTAGTCATAGTTTCGTTATAACTTATGAAACAGAGCATATAATATGTTGTACTTGTTTTTAAATAAAATTGTAGAAAATAAAAATGAAAATAACTACAGAGTGTGACGTCTTAGTGTATCTTGTTTCTACAAACATTTTATCTCGGATTACATATTACCGTTTACAGAGAAGTAATCAATTCACTTTTACCGTTTATTTCTCTAAACTGCCTAAAATTGTTAATTCATGTGACATTTATACTGATTTTGAACTGCATTTCTTACAGGAATTTAAGTTTGTTGAAAAAAGAACATTTATTCTAAACCTTGCCGACCTTTCGTAATTATTTTATTTTATTCTAGTCTAGCCCTAAAGAAACAATAGAGATAATTGTGAGATGTCGGTGAGGTTATACCAGATTTTTATTAACAACACTTAAATTTCCTTAGAACTCTAGTTTAAAATTAATCAGTATATGAAAACATGGTTATCTATACAGGGTGTTTCAAAACTTATCTAAAAGAATTTGGGAATAGATGAGTTATGAAACAGAGTCAATATCTAAAAAAAAATGTTTGTAAAATCCGAGTAAAAAATTTAAGTTGTGTTTTCAATCTTTACATCGCTGTGCTACTATAGCCTCTGGCCAGGCGATCACGAATATTGAAATGCCATTACTTTTTCTAGGTATTAAACGTTTTTGTGATACGAGACTTTACATTAATTTTTCAACTGTCTAAAATAGCTTATGTGTATAGCAACTCGTTGATGGATATCGTTTTAATTTATGACGATATGAAAATGCTTTAGCAGATCGATTTCCCAGTAAACGTGCGCCAAATGCAGCTACTTTTACCCCGGTGTAGTGGTAGTGCAACAAGAGGGAAATTTGAATCCTAATCGTGAAAGAGATGGAGACCCAATACGTCCACGGCGTATTGAAGCAGTGTGGCGTATCATACAAGAGATTCAACTATATCCGTACCATGTACAGTGTGCGTACCAAGCATTAATACTAAGAGATTGGAGGAGGAGGACCGTTACCATGGCCGCCACGATCTCCTGACTTTAAATCATTTGGAGTTCTTTTTGTGGAGATTTTTAAAACATTAAGTATATCACACCAAAGTGGCTACATAATATTAATGATTTACGCAAACGTATTACAGTTGCTGCCAATAACTTACGAGTTCAAAACGGACAAACAGAAGCATTTGTGTTAGTGTGTACAAACTGGGCAAGACGGAACCAAAATATTATTATATAGTCTGTTTGGAAATGAAAGAGAGTAATAAAACCCCGAGATAAGAAACGGCCATGGGCGTGATAATATTTCGTTTCAGGTAATTATCGGGTAACACTAATGCTAACAGGTAATGGGTGTACATTAGTATATTTTACTGGATACTCACTCGTACATCATAGGGCAGGAGCCAGTGTTGTGACAGATTAATCCAGTCTTAGAGCTGAATATACGAAGACGTGCTAGTGCAGTAGAGTAAAATTCTACTTGTGTTTAGTGACTAGTGTGCCTGTGGATATAATATTGTTTGGGTAAAATGTCGCTGTCTCAGAGATGAGAAGATTATTATATTAAATGTATTTAATGCATTGAAACAAAATCCTACCAACAGTGTTGACAAGATCGTGGAAAAGTGTTCCAAAATGACAGGGATTGGAAAATCGTCTATCTACAGACTTTTAAAGGAAACAGAAAATGAACAAGACATCGTAAATCCCCCAAAATCATTTACAGGGAGGTCAAAAGTCGTTATTTGTTGGCGAAGGTCCTACTTAAGATCAATTAGAAATTTCCGTGACAAAGGGAGGAATATTTATTATCTAGACGAAACTTGGGTCAACGAGGAATAATACTGTAACAAAAGTATGACAAGATAAAAATGTAAAAAGTTTTCGACAAGCATCTTTGGATGGACTTTCAACAGGGTTCAAGGCACCTTCAGGTAAAGGGCGAAGATTAATAGTGACACATATAGGTAGTGCCAGTGGTTTTGTAGATGGTGGTTTACTTTTATTTAAATATAAAAATACAGGTGACTATCACGAAGACATGAACACACATGTTTTCGAAGAGTATTTTACACAAATGTCGGATCTTATTCCTCCGGGGTATGTAATTGTCATGGATAATGCCAGTTACCATTCACGGCAGACCGAGCGGACGCCTACGACTGCTTGGAGGAAAGCCGATATAATTCAATGGTTATCCGGAAAAAACATTTCTTTTGAAACAAATATGGTGAACTTTTGACACTTGTCAATCTTAATAAAGATCAGAAAAAATATGTTATTGATGAAATGGCAACAAATCGCCAAATAACGGTACTACGATTACCACCTTATCACTGTGAACTTAACCCAATCGAATTAGTCTGGGCGCAGCTAAAAGGAGATGTAGCGCGAAATAATACGACGTTTAAATTAGATGACGTGAAAATTTTGTTAAAAAATTCCTTGGAACGAGTAACTACAGATAACATATACAAAAAGAAGAAGAGGTAATTTAATTGACGTAACTGTGGAACCTATCGTTATCAATCTAGGAGACGAAGATAATTCATCAGAATATTCAGAGGATGAATTTTCATATACCTACTTTTTTATTTGCTTTATTGTACATTTATACAACACTACATTTATTCACCATAATTTGAATTTTCAAAATATACATATTTTTGTGTGGAATAAAAGTCTATTCATTAAATTTAAATAAATATTTTGATAATAATGTTGAATAATTTTATTTGAATTACTAAAAACCCTCTTAACCCGGTTATGATGCTTAAAGTAGCCTCTAGTTGTGAAATGCTGTTTTTATATGTTTATTTATAAGAGAAATGGACCGAAAAATTGAAGCGGCATAGACAAAGACGGATTGTCGAGGATTAAATTTTAGCTATCTGCTACAATTTAGTACAATTCGATCACGCAAAGTTTTTTTAAAAGTACACCTCATCTATACCGATAATACATAATATAAAAATATTAAATATAAGCACCAGTACTACATTTATTTACGATTTGCATACATAACAATTTTAATAATTAAAATCACAGATTAAATCTATTAATAATTAATAACAATAGCGGCTGAAGTTATGGTTAGCAAAATTAGTTAAGTATAGTTAAATTTACTGTATAAAATCGGCGTTTTAAAATGTTATTTATTTCTTTCCTTGAACATTTCTTTCTATTTTTTGTCCTGTTGCATACATTACCGCCTTATCAGGTTTTTGAGTGAACCAGTTTCCAGCGCGGTCGAGAAGTGTATTTTTAAATAATTTTCGAACTGCCCTGATTTTTTTACAAAATTCAAACACAAAAATTTTTTTTTGATTTTTTTTTAAATTTTTTCTATTCACAAATTACCGTAAAGTTATACCATTTGACAACACTGATTCGGGCTTTGGATAGACAACTGCTAAGTTCATAGCTATCAAATGATAACATAACGACCAGGGCCCTACTAGAATTTATTTTTCCACTGCAAAATTGAAATTCAATTTTCTTGGTAAAACGCGAATAAATGGTCTTTTTGATAGAAGGCTTTTTTTCCAGGAATTTGTATTTCATTTATTAGTATTGCTATTATTATTATTTTTTAAAGACCTGTATAAGAAAAATTCAAAAACGACTCAATTAAATTTCTGAATTATTAAGTGGAGAATTTTAATTATAAAAATGATTAAAAATTTTGTGCAACTTTTATACGTCGAGCAGTGATCAAAAAAGGGGCATTTAATTTATGATGGCACCGCTGAAAGTACTGGAAAGCATATCTGCAGGAGGAAGTTAGGTAAATCGTATTAAAAATCGTAATTACGTTCCGCACAACGCAACCGCAACGTCAGCAAGAATTTAAGTCCCTCAACCGCAAAAACGGGAATACTATTCTCCTCTCTCTCCTCTAATTATGATTTCTGCCCTGGGGATCAACTTTTGCTAATTACGGGCCAATAACTCTTCTAAATGCTTTTTTCGTAATAATCATCGCGCCATATTAGTTTTAGTTATATAATCGACGCATAACCAACCATTAATATCTGCGAAATAATGAGGTATTGTTTGGTTGCGGTTTGCGGCTCCATAATTTTCTTCTGATGATTAATAAAAGTAACTATTTTATAAGGATGTGAATCTAGTTGTTAGTTCTAGGAAGACGGGATTTAAAATATTTATTTTTAGTCCTGAATTGAATTAACATGTATGAATGTACCATGACTAACAAGAATTTGTATTACATATTTTGTTATTTATTTATTTTGAAATACGCTGATAAAAATGAGTGGAAAATTCCATGTTTTGTTATGCTCTTTTTACATAATATTTACCGGTAACTTTTAATTTACATTATACGGATGTATCTAAAATGATGTCATTAATATCAGGTGGTGGTTCCTTCTCATATTTTATGAAAAAGGGTTCATATAAACGTGTATTCTAACTTGCTTTGTTTCCATGTCACGGGGGTCAAAGGTTTAATAAAAAATTGGTTTTTCATTAATTATTCAAAAGTCTTTTTATTAGTAGCAACAAGAGGCTTCTTTTAATGAAATTAGATTTTGAATTTTAGTTCCAGTAGCGTTGCAGAGGGTTACCTGATTTATATTTATGGTAAAAATCATTGAACGCTACTGTTTTTCACTAAATTGGACATTATTTGAACTAGCTAAACTTTATCGGATCAGTCCGTGACATAGAAATGGGGGTTATGCATCATTAAAGGTCAAAAATTTATATGAAAAATATTTTTTTCCAGATATTCGTCGCCATTTGAATAAATTTTGAAACCAAGTTCTGTTTGTCTATTAGATAGTATTCAAACTGCTAGTTATTTTTTTTATTAGGAGACGGAGACAGTATAGGTATTAATGAAAAATAATTAAATCAAATGCTCAAAATGAGACCTCGACTTGCAATACAAACATCAAGTCTTCTCCTCATCGACTGCCGCAAACATTCAAATATTCCTTGGGTGTTGCGTATGACAGAATTGCTCATAATTCTGTTCCTCAAGCCATTTTCATTGACAACTGTTGTTGCATAAACAAGCGATTTGAGATGTCTGCAAAAGAAATAATTCAGAGGTTGCAAGTCTGGAGGTCTTGATGGCCACGGTTGAGGTCCCCCACGACCTATCCACTGGTGAGCAAAAGTATCATTAACATATTCACCAGCGGTCTACATATTTCATCTTATTAGCAAAGGTACAGCCTCTAACAGTCCTGGCAATGTTTCTTCTAGCAATTGTCTATACATCACACCATTGAGTCGACGAGAAAGAAAATACGGCCCTATAAGATGATCACCAAAAATTCCCCCCCGACGTTCCCCGAAAACTCCTGGTGAAATTCACTTTCGACAGTAGGATGGGAGTTCTCGTAGTCCCAAGAATGATTGTTATGAAACTTTATATTGTTCATAATTTTTTGAAGGAGAAAAAGGGGCAAAAATCTAATCGACTAGGAAAATCTCTTGGTGACAGTGCTTGCACTCGTTGCTTGTAGTATACATACAATAAATTTGAATGCAAAATCTTCCAAACACTTCGAAGACTGACACTAAACTGTGAAACTAATTTTCGGGTACTTGAGGAATTGGTTCCTCTAACTGTGGTGTCATTATTGTCCTCGGTCTACCAGGACGCTCAACCTGTTTAGTTAAAGATCCAGTTTCACACAGTCTGGCATGTAATCTGGTGAAAGTTCTTTCTGCTGGAATATCTCTGTTAGGATATCGTTCTAGATAAAGTCGGTGGGCTTCTGCAGCATTTTCATCAAGTATATACGAAATGATAAGAAAGTTTAAATTATTTATTCAGTAGAATTACATATTTTACAATTCCAACCTAAAAATTACAATTTATAATAAAATGAATAAAAACTATAGTGATGGAAATTTACGATGGAATTGAGCATAAAAGTTGTAAAATCACATAACATAAGATGAAGTTTTATCCACATTTATTTCTGTAATATAGTATGCTTATTTCATTTACATTTCCATTTTACAATTATTATGTAATTTTATACAACATTACGCTGGTCACAAATTGCCTACGTAAAATTATGTGAAATTACAGACAAATTTTTATCAGTGTACACTGACGAAATAATTATAAACTATATTATATATTTATATTTTTTAAAACGTTCCGACAATATTTTTCAGATATTTATAATAGTAGGTGGGTGTTTTTGATTTAATTTTATGTAAGATGCTTCTAATATACATTTTTATATGCAAAATTCAATATTAAAATTTAAAATACTTATTTAGTTTCCAAGGAAACACACTTTTAGTTATTAAGAATATACCATACAATAGCACGCCTTGTACATACAAAAAGTAAGAAACTTAAATTCTCTTTAACGTTTGTTTAAATGTTAATGAGGTATAACTTTACAAAATAAACCGCTAATAATTCAACAGAATATAATTTTCACCGAAACAGGATATTTTGATAAGGGCTTGACTGAGAAACCTTACATGTCGCATTCGCTTTACATTAATAATTAGGCTGTTCTGTAGTTCACCTTTTGAACCAGTTTCACTAAATTTATGCCGTACTTTGTTAAAAATGTTGTTTGCACAAAAACTGATTAAGTTTTAATAAATTAAATACTTGTGGTAATGAGTGTTGTTTACATTCTGATAATTTTTCATAAGCTCAACGTGTCTGTTGAAACATTTTGAAAGCACTAAAAGCAAATACATGAAACATCGGTTTACTATTTGCCTGCCTAAAGTCTACAATAGCTGCTAAAAATCAAGTATTCTGAAAGTTGACAGTAGTAATGGTACGAAATTGCTGAACACACCTTTTGGTTATATTACATTTTTATCTAACGGTTTACACGTGTATGAAATTTTAAAAATCCGTTTATGTATATTGAAATAAAAGGCCTTGGAAAGTTCAACATTAGGTTCACATTAAATGAGCACGGTTTATTCATTCGTATAATTTTTACTTTAGCTTCTTTTGTGAAATGATTTCTACATTCTGAACATGTATTTCAAATATTCTAAATTGCATTCCAGAGCATCTACCTATGAGAAAATGTATAATTATTTTAAAAAATATTCAATTTAAATACAAAATGATAATTTATTAGATATAATATTTAAGGCCCTTAAAGTTTGGGAGTTGATATTCTTATTTAGCTAAGAATAAATATTCGATCCAATGTTCGTATTAGTTTTTTTTTATTATTTTAATCGGTGTAATGCATCCGAATAATTTGAAAACAATCCAAGGCACGTTTAATTTTCAGAAATACAGAGTAGGCCAATGAAAATTATACACCTTATTCTTAAAGCCATATCTTTAACTTTTTGTTTACCGCAGACCTTAAAATAGGTATCTATTTTTCTTGCAAAATGATTTCCGGCTTAGGAGAAGATGTACATACCTATAGGTATAAATGTGCGGCATAACATATTGTTACAGAATGTCACTTACCTTTGTTAATTATGTGCCTGTTTGCTTACGTTCTCTAGAACATTTTAGGCTATATTCAATTTGGTTATAGACGCCTTCTCGGGGACTTAGGAAACTTTGAGAACCCTAAAAGTATATATAAGTATTTCAGCTCTACCTCCACAGTTTATCAGTTTATTTTGTAAAGCCGAACAAGAGTGACAGACGTCAAAGTAAATATTTTACAGTGGTTTGAATCGAAGACTTGTTGAAAAGGATATTGTGTAATCAAGTAGTGACAATATAGCTTGTTTTTCTACAGTTAAGTTTAATAATTATATTCAGTAATAATATTGAAAATAAATAATATAATTTAAACTATTACGTGAAAATTCAACAGGAAAACAGAGTTTGTTGACGTGTTCGTATTTTTAAATTGTAAATTGCGAAAAAATTGCAATATTTCAATAAACAATATAAAATTTGTATGCCTGCGCAGTTCTAGTAAAACCTTTTGTATCTCTGGAATTGTTTCTACAAACGAAAAATTATATTCCTAAAAACAATAACCTTCTAAATATAAGACCGCCAAAATTTCCGCGATAAAAAAAATGTGTCTGCATAGAAAAGTGAGGTCTGGCTATTACAGACCATTGCTATCTTTTACAGTTCCCTTGTAATTTGCCTGATGAATTTTATATGAATCACCTAGTATATTATGTTGCGCCCCCTATAAGATAGCTCAAAAATGATATAATATTTACATTTGACACCCCAGAAATCCACCGACACAAAATTTGAAATCGATATGTCAACAACTACAAAAGTCATTTGAAATTTTATTTAAAAAAAATGTTTTGCTGCAACACATTGTATCACCTAAACAGTACATATCATCGATATAAAGGAATAAAAAAAAATGCCGAAACTAAGTTGTAGGATACAGAGGTGTAACATAATTTCAAGCAAGTTACATAATCATCAGAATATGTGGATATATTATTATTATTATTATTATTATTAAAAATTCAATAAGGGCAGAGAACAAAGTCCTATTATGCCCATTACAAGAAAAAAAGAACAACAAATAATATGCATGTGACAAGTAAGTACATGCAATTAAATTACATTTACATTTATAATTAATCGGTGTGAGAACTAACAAACAGTAGCATAATGACAAATAAACACTTAAACTTACAAATAATAGCAAAAAGACAAATGCACAAATTCAATTGAGAAACCAATCTAGCCAAAAGCGATCATATAATTGTCAATCTTATTTTAAAAAGAATTAATTGATTGAGCATCTAATACATCAAGGGACAGATTATTCCAAAAGTCAAAGTTCCTGTTACTAAGAAAATACTGTTTAGCCCGTGTCTTGAATGATTTCTTTTTTAGTTTATATTGGTGTCCACGCAGGCGAGCATCTGTGTTGAGTGGAAAAATTGAAGCTAGGCCGCCAAAGTTGTACTTTATAATGCGGAACGTTAGAATCAGGTCACCTCTGAGACGTCGTTGCTGAAACGTTGTAAGATTGGCTAAGTCCAATCTCTCTTCATATGACGGTCTAACAGGGCCAAAACAAAGTCTGGTGGCACGGCGTTGAACTTTCTCCAATATTTCTCGGTCGCGAACAAGTTCAGGGTACCATACTGGACCGGCGTATTCGAGAATCGGACGAACATACGATTTGTACAGTCGGCAACACGTATCAAACGACAATTTGGAGATCGATTTTTGTAACAGAAACAGTCTAGCGTTGGCACGTTTGCACACTGCGGCGATATGATCACTCCACGTTAGATTAATGTTCACTGTGTGTCCAAGATCGTTATGTGATAATACGCTCCTTAGCGACTGACCGTTAATGGAGTATGGAAAGTGAGGATTGTTTTTGCCCAGGTGGAGAACAACACACTTATCAGTATTCAACGGAAGCAGCCAATCGTTGCACCACACAGTCAGGGAGTCCAGATCTTTTTGAAGACTTAAATAATTGCTAGATGGATTAGCATATAATTTTGTATCGTCAACGTAGAATGACAAAGAGCTCGACAGATGATATGGTATATCGCTTACATATATAACAAATAACAGGGGACTAAGAACCGAGCCCTGAGGAACTCCACTGGTCACTGGCATATATGCATAATATATTCTATAGCTGATCTATTTTACTCATCTAACTTGATATTATTCAAAGCAGTGTAGTTATTAAGGAAATATTTTATATTTTGTCGTCAAATCAGCATCATTTTACCTCAAACGAATCCAACTCGCCGACATATGTCGTTCTATTACTTATTTACTTTACTGGCAGTCTAGGGCAGTATATTTCAGTGCTAGATGATTTCACAGGCTCGAGCGTATTATAATTTTTGCTTTCCTTATATACTAGGTGTTTTTTAATTACTGTTATCGTTGGCTCATTATAAATTAGTGTTGTGAATATATAATTGTTAAATCCGATTAGATACTGCATATATAATACGATACGGAGAGAATATTCAGACCTTGGCTAGAGATTAACCGAATTGTGATATAAAAGATGTGGAGGTTAGGAAGGACGACAAACAAGCTCAGTTAATTATGCTCGCTACGGACTATGAGTGAATTCGCGATTCGTGATGCGTGGTATAGTGTGTAGGGTTTCTTTGAATTTTAACGAACAAGACACTACATGCTATTTGCGAATTACTCGTATATGATGAATCGCGCATAACGAATCGCGAATACACGCATAGTCTGTAGCAAGTCTTAGGTCCGCTACAGACTATGCGTGAATTCGCGATTTGCGACGCGCGATGCGTGGTTTGTAAGGAATTCGTGCATCGTGTGTAAGGTTTTTATGAATGGATTTTTAACGAACAAGACCCTACACACTATTCGCGAATTCGGCCTAAGGCTTGCTACAGACTATGCGTTAAGCGTGATTCGTGATATGAGAGAAATTCGCGAATAGTGTGTAGGGTCTTGTTCGTTAAAAATGAACGAATTCCTTACAAACCACGCACCGTGCATCGCGAATTCACGCATAGTCTGTAGCGGGCCTTAGACATAATGTATATAAAAATATATAACACAACGAGGAAGCACAGAGGACATTACAAAGAATGGCTTAGTTACTAATAGTATCAGACAACTCTCCATACCATTCAAGACTTTCAGAAAATATTCCAGATACAGACCAAGAAAAAGGATTCGAGAATTTCTTAAAATTCATAAAATTGCGTACGATGCTAGTTTGAAGAAAAATGAGTTGCTGCATATAGTCAAGAACAATAATGTTGTAAAGATATACGTTATTGATGAGATGGCTACGGTTCACGGAAACATATCGTTTTACGATTGCATCCATACTATTGTGTTTTTAATCCCATTGAATTGATATGGAGCCAATTAATAAGAGATATCCAAAGAAATAATACATTTCCAAAATTTGACAAAACAGTTATAGATTTTATAAGAAGCGAAAAGGAAAAAATGCATCGAACATGCCTTAAAAATATATAAAGCTGCACCAATTTATTGGGCTAAATAAAAGTGACGTTAGTAGTGACTAGCGAAAGTTAGTGCTAGTGTATTTTTGTTATTATAATGTATAAGTAATTTTTGGAAATACACTTCTAGAAATGTTAGAAAACTGTGTAATTTCGGCAATAAAATTTTTTTGCAATAAGTACCCCAAAGGAAGGTTATAATATACTAACCAATTTGATGTGACAAAGCCTAGGCTACTACGATTTTTTTTAAAATCGTTTTTCAAAAAAGTGGTATTAAGCATTTTTTATCGAAAAGATAATATTACCAGGCTATTTAGCACCCATCAAAATACCGAAATAAGAGTAGTAGTCCAGGTTTTTGTCACATCAATAAAATGATGAGTATAAAATAACCTCCCTTCTGGGTACTAATAGCAAAAAAAATTAGCTTGTGAAAATTCCCCAGCCTTCTCACATTTCTAGAGGTGTTAACCTGAAAAACTGGACACACTGTATACATAATGCGATAACTATACACTAGAAGTAATTTTAAATTTAAAGTCGTCGTAAAACCCGAAAACCATCTATAATTTCCATCTTAATGGACGCTATGTTTCCTAGTGGAGCACTCCACGTGAACTAATGTCACGTTTTGACTCTGAACGTTGCGTAACCTGCTTCGGAGCAACACGACGCCATGAATATGAATACATGAATCGCTCAGAGATCCTTACTATGCGACTAAACTCAGTCGGCTTATCTTAGTGACCGTCATTTGTTTAATTAAATAAATAGAATACTGGCGCGATCTCCGTCCGGCATATTAATGGGAAGGAAGATCAAGGCTGGCCGAGCGGGATCCGTGTGTGCGCTGGGCGGATAATCGATGTTAAAAGTTGAGAAACTCGGAAGAGGAGCCGAGGAGGATGATTTATGATTTTTGTTTTTACGCTGATAATTTCACTTTCATCAATTTTTATCACGTTTCCGCAGCGTTTTATCAAATAAAGTTTGGCCCAACTTCGTGAGAGATAAATGCGCGACGGGTGGAAGACATTAATCGTTGAGTATACATGTGAGCAATGGTCAGAATGTAGCTAACAATATATACACCTGGGAGGCGAAAATTGTGCAGTTGAATAGGGAGGAGATGATTCCTATTGCGAAATATTGTTATTTAATTTTTAACAAGAAATGACAGAAAACAAACCGTGTGGTGGACAAACGAAATAAAAGAAAAAGTAAAAATTAAGAAATAAAAATGGAAGAAGTATATAGCAAATAGAACAACGGGAAATTATGAAGTATATACACAGCAAAGGAAAAAAGTAAAATAAATGGCTGCAACAACAAAAGAAGATGTGTGGTGTGAATTTGGAATTGAAATGGAGATGGATAGAATAAAAAACCAACAATTATTGTACAAGGTACTAAAATTAAAAAATACTTTGAGAAACCTTTATATAATACAACGAAGAAAAATTATTCCTAAATGAAAATGAAGACAATAGAGAAAATCAGGAAATTACAATAAATGAACTAGATAAAGTAGTACTAGGCCTAAAGAAGTACACAGGAGAATATTTTTACTCTAACAATGATAATTGGTAAACAAATAGAACAAGGAAAAAATGGATTTTTTGCATTTCTGGACCTTGAAAAGGCATTTGACAGAGTACCGCGTATAGAAGTTTCAAAACCAGAGGAGAGAAAACAAAACAGAGTAATACAAAAGATATATAACAGTAATATGAATTATGTGGTATGCAAGGATATGAAATAGGAAGGGTTTAATACAAATGAAGAGTTGATACAGGGGGGGGGGGGATTGAGTCGAGTACTGTTCACTATTTTCATGGACGATATTATAAAGAAAGTGACATCAATATCAAAGAAAATGTGCATAGGATATAAAAATTTACAGGTAGTCAAAATTTCAGAAGGAGCGTTTGCTGACGATGTAGTTTTAATAGAAGAAAATGAGGAAAATCTAAAGAGAAATATTCAAGTATGGAGACAAGTACTAGAAGAGAAGAAAATGAAAATTAACATAAATAAAACAAAGGTAATGACTACTGAAGAAAAAAAGAATTGGAACGAGTAAGGCAGGACAAGTTAATTGCTTTGAATATATAGGGGTAAAAATAGATAGCAAAGGGAAGCAAGATGCTGAAATAAATGATAGAATTGAAAAAACAGTGAAATTATATTATTCAATTAATAAGAAGTTTATAAACAGAAAAGAAATATCAGGAAAGACAAAAATGAGTATTTATAAAACGATCTATAGACTAATTTTAACATACGGAGGCGAACTTCTCAGATTTCTGAGAAGAGTGAAGGTTGTTAGAATCAGGAACGAACATATAAGAAATGAATGAATAGAATCAATTCTGGAGTTTATAGAACAGAAACAGCTTGATTGGTGAGAACATTTTCACAGAATGAATACCAACAGGCCAGTGAAACAAATATGGGAAGCGAAAACTACAAAGAAGAAAAGAAGTACACCGAAATAAACATGGGATGGGTATATATAACGCTACACTGTTTGGTATAAGGGTTTATTATTATATATATATATATATATATATATATATATATATATATATATATATATATATATATATATATATATATATATAATTTTCTGGGGTCCCGACACGAAAAAATATCGTCAGGCGCTGTTTGTTATAAGATTGTAACTCGAAAATTGCGTTAAATATTTTAATATTGACGATCTAAGCAACCCAACTTATATAAAAAAATTGGGAATAGATGCGTAAAATCCTTATAATTTCCATGTAAAAATTATTGTAAAGGTAATTGGATATTAATTAATAATTACAAATCACTATTATTAATTATAAATTTCGTTTTAGAACAAGAAATCTTTGAAAATGATACTAAATTAACATGAATAGAGAAAATTTATATGAGATTTTTAATATAACAAGCGATTTTATATATTGGGAAAACTCTGATCAACTTAATAATATATCTATAAGTGATTTAGATTTAAATTTAAATAATACAGAAATTAAATCTGATCTAAATTGTGAAATGCCAATCGACCAAAATGTAGTAGCACATAATACACTAGGAGAAAAAGCTATTATAATTCAAAATAAAAAAAACTAAATAGAAAGTAATGTTTAAATATTTTGTAATGCAATGTTAATATTATTATAATAAATAAGTTATTTGTTCTTTTTCTTTTTGTTTCTTAAACTCAATTAGGCTACTTTTAAAATAGAAAGAAAATAAGTAAAAAATAAATACTGGCACATTTAGTATAATGTCATTTAAAAATAATATACCATGTTATATATTTAAACCGATTTAAACGTTCGAGATTTGTGCATGTACGTTATTGGTATAACATTATATTTCCCTATTTTTTAAATTTTCCAAAATTGCAGTTTTATTCTAATGGACCGTCCTGCATCCTCATAATTTTTTGAAACACCTTTTTCTGATTACAGCGATATGTACATATCATAGATTCGCTTGGCAATTTTCATAATATTTTAGTTTATTTACTGGCACAGCACAATACATTAAGTTAAAAATGACCACGAAACAAATGAATATTTATGCAACATTGTATTATTTTCTTATGCATTTTTTTTTTAAATCGCAAGAAAATTTGATAATTCTTTGTTTATGAGAAGTTTCTTTAGATAGGAAGACTAACAATATAACGATGTAGAATGTTATGTAAATAACCTTGCATAAAAGAAACGATTCTATTAGTCTAAGATCCGACTATAAAACGATCTTCACCGAGCTGGTTAATGGATGAAAAGTATTTTATATCCAATTAAATATGTCAATAAATATATTGCAAATGGGTTGTCTAAAAAAAATCAGTTTATAATATGATTAATTGACAATTAAAAATTATTATTTTTTAAACATTTCACTGGTTTGGTTAATAGACAAATTCCATACCAATCGAAAGTATGAAGCCCATAGAATATGCAAACGTTAGGTTGACTATTTTTTTCCCGTCACAACTCTTGGGTAGGCAGGTATAAACAGGTAAATCGATAATAGTAACTTGCACCGGTGTGGTTAAT
The DNA here is from genome assembly GCA_037114965.1 of Monochamus alternatus. Taxonomy (NCBI): domain Eukaryota; kingdom Metazoa; phylum Arthropoda; class Insecta; order Coleoptera; family Cerambycidae; genus Monochamus; species Monochamus alternatus. Next base: position 117,225,351 of record CM073426.1, read on the forward strand.
AAATTAAAGTTAAATTAAAATAAAGATTATTTCATTACCAACACGGTGGTATAGGGTTCTCCGCGAAAAATCAGTCCTGAATTCCGGTTGTCGAGTTTTAAAAAGTGAAATATTCCCCAGCGAACCATTCCATGCTATAGAAGAGTACACAGCATTGCAGCTGTAGTTCGTCCAAACCGAAAACGAAGACGATCCGTTTATCCGTTTCTCCAAAAAATCGAATAAAGTCCGGGGGCGGCGGTATTATTATTAATCTGCCCCTAGGAACCTCTAACGCGAAGACGGACTAATTTTTTCGATTCCGCGTCTCAAAGAGTACGTGTCTTTAAAATTTCAATTTGATCGGTTGGGGGGCGGCATCCTGATTTTTAACATTTTTTCGGTACATTACCTGATGCGCCCTCGCCTTATCGCGAAGTATACGTACATAAAATTTGAGGTTAATCGGATTCGATTTGTGGCCGTGAGATGTGCGGAAATTTTTTTTTACTCCTAACGACGAACATGAGACTAGGTAAACGGCGGCTGTAGAACGGGATCGGAGGTTTCCTGAATTCATAACTGAGAAGTGGAGTCTTGAAGTTACGAGTTCGAGAAATCGACCTTTTCTGTTTCATTTCGAATACATATTCGAATGTGTTTTATGAAAATATGAAAAAATGCTTCTATAGAATTTTTTGTACAAACAACGGTTTACGAGTTGAGCGGCAAAATACCACCGCCCCCAGACTTTATTAGATTTTTTGGAGAAACGGATAAACGGATTGTCTTAATTTTCAGTATAGACTGGTAGTGACTTGAAATGATATTATGACGTTCCTGCCGCCCCCCCGGGGGCGGCCCTTGAAAACACAAAATTTGTCTAAAATCATTGAAATTTTTTTGTAGCTTCTTCTTCACCTTACCTATCGAAAAGTCTAATAAAAAATTTTTAATTACTTATATGTATCGTTTCCTTAAAAAAAATTAAACGTAATTCGGGGCGGCAAATGGATTAATTAGAAAATTTTATTTTTTACGGGTTTTCGATCTCGACATATCATTAGTAGGGTCGAAAATGTTGTTTTATTGTCATTTAAGGGCGTTAGGGGTTGCTAGGGGCAGATTAATAATAATACCGCCGCCCCTGGACTTTATTCGATTTTTTGGAGAAACGGATAAACTGATCGTCTTCGTTTTCGGTATGAACCAACTACACACAGCTGCAATGCTGTGTACTCTTCTATCGCATGGAATGGTTCGCTGGGGAATATTTCTCTTTTTAAAACTCGACAACCGGAATTCAGGACTGATTTTTCGCAGACAACCCTATACCACCGTGTTGGTAATAAAATAATCTTTATTTTAATTTAACTTTAATTTATTAACCACACCGCTGCAAGTTACTAGTATCGATTTACCTGTTTATACGTGCCTACCCAAGAGTTGTGACGGGAAAAAAATAGTCAACTTAACGTTTTGATATTCTATGGGCTTCATACTTTCGATTGGTATGGAATTTGTCTATTAACCAAACCAGTGAAATGTTAAAAAAAATAATTTTTAATTGTTAATTAATCATATTCTAGACTGAAACTTTTTAGGCAACCCATTTGCAATGTATTTATTGACATATTTAATTGGATATAAAAAAATTTTCATCCAGTAACCAGCTCGGTGAAGGTCGTTTTATAGTGGGATCTTATACTATATGAAAATTACGAATTTATTATACAATTCAACTGATATCTTGACTTACTGACGTTTTACTCTAACGTTTTTTTTTAACACCTCACGTACTACTGTAAACTAAGTTCTAAATTGTTTTATAGTTAGTTATTATACATGCGTCTATTATTACTACCGAATAGCGGCAAACTCAAACGCTAAGTAGTGAAAAAGCGGCAAGTTCAGAAAATATGTCAGTTACCGCCTTTTTATTTCATGCAGACATTCCTCTAAAGAATGAAACATGAATCATAAAAGCAATAACAGACACATTTTTTTTGTAAGAAAACAAATTTATATTTAATTAGGTATATAAATTATTTAAAATCTTTGCAGCCTAAGCCGCTAAAGTTTTAAGCATTTTACTCAGTAACTGCATTTTGTCAGTTACCGCCTTTTTACTAAGTACGGCACAATATCTGTGCGAGTAAAACGCGGGCGCAACTGTTATGATATAAAAAATAATATCTTAAGATGTCCTCTCACACCGTCGTTTATGTAGAAAGCTTGAGATAAAAGCTGGAAATATACTCATTGCCATATCTCGACCTACTGGGATTTAGTCTAAAAATGTTGATGTATGTGGCCCGATATTTTATTCTCGTGCCACATTGCAATAAGAGACACCCTAAACGAGATAATGTCCCACACGGAAAAGAAATAAAGAAAAAACGGGAGACGGATTGGTTTCAATCTGTAGTAAATGTAAACTAGAACTTCAAGAAAACGCATATCTTTGCATAGGAATGCGATAACGATCCTATCTGTGCTCGCCAACCAATGAAAGTAGATCTATATTTGCGTCTGGAACTTACGTAAATCTATTTACCATTTACATAACAAAAAAATCTGAATGTGTACCCATTATGCATTGTAGCACATACTATGATATAACATTAGATAATAATTAATTGCAAATTATGCAATTTTTTAATCGACATTCGAAGGGCACCGCTTGACTCGGCGTAGTAATAAAAGCAAAAGGTTAAGAGTGAGTATGTGCGCTGAATATTCATCAGACTCGTGTTTAACATTCATAAAAACAGGCGTATAACTGTAAATGTCGGTCCTTACTCTCAATCGCGCAATGCCAACGGAGAAAATATCGATTTATTTAACTGATAGGTAGTTTTTATTTTGCGGTTAATGCCGATGGATGCTCAACTCTTCATCAAAATCTATATAGGGGGTCTCCCTTTTGAGGGGTAGTGTTCATATTCCCTAGAATGCTAATCTGAAATTAGTTGTTTTAATTTAATTTTTTAAACTGCACCCAAACTGCTGTCCACGCCGCCCCTGATCAGCGTCTCAAATTCACTGCAGAACCATGTTTACAGTGTTGCAGTTAGTTGTAACCAAGTATGAAATAACTGCAAATATAAAAAATCTACAATAAATAAACTTGTAAATGCAATGAATAATCTTGTAAATGTGCTTTTTATGATATTGCGACTCATCAATCATCATACTTTTTGTCAATCCCGACGAAGGTAGGATCGCAAAAAACAATTTTCGAGTGTAAAATGTGTAAAAGATACAAATTTTTGACCGATGTATTAACTACGTTACCTACTGTTGTTTTATGAAATGTGCGTAATTAAAAATATAAGTATATTATTAATCTGATGATTAAAATATGTTTTAAAATAACAGCTTTTAACACAAAGTGTGTGTTATTATTTTTTAAGCACCGTACCAATGTTTCTTACATGACTTTGACATTGACCTAGTTTATAAAATAAAAATACCGCATAAATACTGCACACAATACATCAAACCAGACAAGGATGGAGAATGAATATGATAATATATCGAATACCTCCTAAAGATTTCCATAGAGGGCACTTACGTTCGATCAAAATACGCCTGCAAGTTTCTTTTCAGTGGTATTACTTTTAAAACTTTCTGTTGCCGATTTTTTATATAGGTATAAATTGTGCCCGAGAATGGTTAAAATCAAATTTGCACTTGTGTTTCCCATTATATTGTGCAGAATTATTTGTATCCATTTTTGTGTATAGTTCATGACCATACTAAACAAAATATGTGTCGTTTTATGTAAACAAGATACAGATATGAGTGATAGAAAAAAATAACTTGAGATGTTCCCATACGTGAATGTGTCCCGTGTGACCTTCCTGTTTATGGAAGCACAAATTTCAAAAAAAAAAATATTTTATTATTTTAGGGTCTGGGCTAAATTATTAATGTGTCTCAAATATATACAATATATATTGTTTTACTGACAAAGTTATTGTTTTGTAAGCCAATGGGCGCCAGTCGATATAGTCGACAAGGAGGGGGAGACAAGATAAGCAATATTGTAATAATAATATTAACTAGAAATTTAATTAAATAAATGGTAAAAATGTACAATTATCACACTTAAATCAAATATAAAGTTACCAAAATTTTTTAAATTATTAGGTATAAAATTACCTAATATGAATTTAATAGAAAATAACAATATCTAGATTTTTACTTGTTTCAGTAATTATAGCATATTTTTATTTAATTATATTAAATAAATTTGTATAAAAAATTATAGAAAAAAGCAATGATTACGTAAGTATTAGTTTTACACTAATTATTATTTTGTTTCAGCTGTTATCTGGTTCGCATTAATAACAATATTAAAAATGTATAAACACGTAAAGCTTCATTCACATAAGATAGTGCGGTTGCATTGGTACTGCAGAAAAGTTATTAAAAAGGGCGCCGTATTCTTGAAATAGTGTTTTCTACAAAATACAAATAATTTTAGACATTTAATTACTGAATAATCTAGGGTTTAGCAAATAATAGGGATGGTAACTCATCCCACCTGCAAATATTCAAAGATACTGAAGTAAAACGGCGAGAAATACGGCTGACTTTTGTAACGTTCAGATAAACTTAACAGTAACGCCTTTGTACTGCAGTTGTATGGCAGAAACTAAAAGCATTTTAGCTTTTACCAATCCTTTTCCAACATTCATACAAGCACCAAACAGAAAACTGCTTTTTTGACAGTAAACAGAAGATTCACATTTTTGCAGGTTAAGTTTTTAAATTAGATTCTAATTTAGATATTTAGTTTAGAATTGATTTGTTTCTAAAAAAATGGATGAAGAGGACTGTTTGGTTTAGAAACAGTTACTTTTGTTGATCTTACTCGCAGCGACGTCAATATGTATAAAAACTATACATGCAAAAAAAAATGAAAAAAAGAACTCGTAGATGGTGGGTGCGACCTATTAACCGCAGATAGCACATGCAAGATGATTTCTATAATTTATATAAAGAAATACGAAATGAGAATGTCGATTATTTTTTCATTTCACCCGAATGACAGTGGCAGTGTTTGATGACTTGCTGAAATTAGTGGGGCCTCATTTAACCCACAGTATAACTCTCCGTGTCTTTATCTTTTCGAACCTCGTTTTTGCCTGTTAAAAACTTATCGCTAATACTCTGCCTCTCTACCAGTAGCTAGCAGCTCAACATATTGTAAAAATTATTATTAAAATAATGCCCATGAATGTTATTTTAATTTTATTACAGAAATATACAGTGTGATACATTTCAAAGTGTTACAGCCGTCTATGGCGCCCTTGACACACCCCTGTTAGAATGATAACCGTCAACGGGCAGTACCAAAGCGGCAAAGTCGTATAATAAAAAGTTAACTGAATATGCCACAACTTCATTTTGATTAGACAGATTTAGTTTCATTTAGTCACATAAGGATGAGGACGTTTTAACAGGGTAGATAATTTCGCGAGTTTTCTACTTGAGTTACTTACTAAATTCTATTAGAATTTGTTTAGTGCAAGTTTAATTTCGTAATAATTAGTGGTATTTTATGAAATGTATTATTATGTATAAGCTTATAAAGGTGTGTTTTGATTACCAAGTGTGTGTAATATTATTATTTGAGTCTGTACTATCCTTTTCGCTTTGTGTTTGTCAATGTAATTCTATCTCGATATCCTGAACTTGTCAGTTCTTTCTTTTCTTTTATCATCCCCTTATTTGCCTTCCTTTATTGATTTCCTTCTATTTGCTTTGTTGATTTCTTATGAATTATGTTCCTTCCTTCATATCTTCTTTTATTGGTGATTAATATTATTAAAAAATTTAAGAATCTTATTTAATTTTAGAAAGTACTAAATATATTCTTTCTTTGATAATGTGTTACTACCATTTTAAAATAAAAACATTCCAAACGTATCTTAAACAGCAGTCGGCAGCTATAAACCTGCAGCCTTTTGCAATTTAAAATATAACATTCGAAGGTCGTCATCTCGAGTGCTTGTTTTTAATGGCGGCTATTAGAAAGTACCGTGCTGGATTTTTAATTGAACCTCATAGTTTATTAATTCTTTATGCGACATTGAGGTTGGAGCTGCATGAAAAATTAAATCCGCGAGTTAATAAATTTACAACAAAAAAATATAATCGCTTACTGCTTAAACTCAGCTGTATCAACTTATATGGATTTCAGGTTTCTTACTAGCAGGGAAAAAGCTGAAATGCCATAAAATAAAGCTAATTAACGTATAAGTATCAAATTAGATTTCAAGTCGTCATAAACAGTGAACCAGAATATACAGTCAGATATTCAACATAATTTGCTTAAAATTGATTCGTCAGTTTATTCAGGAGTCAGAGTTAGACCTTTACTAATCCAGTAACGAACTTAAAGTATACCGCCAAATATTTTGAACAACGATGTTAAGAACACTAGTTATGCAATGTCAATGTAATTCCTTGCCAATACGAATTGGGAGTTTGGACGTGAGTATCATGGATGCAATATAGACTGGAGCAACAAAACAACTATGATGGAAGTTCTTCTTTGGAATTTTAAAGGTTTGATAAAAATGATAATTATATTAGTATTAACTATAAAAAATGATAAGCAAATATTTAAATAAAAAGCTTCAGAGAGTGACTTTAAGAAGGAGCATTTTTTAGGGGGATACGAAATACGTCTAATCCGAAATTATTACAAGATCTAAGACAAACTTTTGGCAGATGGGAGCTGGGTTAATGTCAAACACTTTTTCTTAAATGAACATAGGTCAGATTCGTTTTTGCTTACAAGTTACAAGCATTTTAAAAAATATAGTTTCTTGTTTCAGTCAAGGTAGTCTGATAAATAAAAATGATGGTTGTTGTAACAATAATTATTATTTGTGTTTAAAGTTCAAACATTAGTTAACCTTTATTAACCAAATTAACAAATCTTATGACTACAAAAATTGTTCAAATTGTCTCGGCTCGATTGTAAGCCTCACATCGGTGAACTAAAGTCTTGACATATGAGATTTAGATAATTTTTTATATGGTTTGTTTAGGTTAGGTTACGATCATTTTTTATATGATTAGCTGCATTCTATGTTCATTATTATTTATGTCATCCCTAGTAACACACTCTTCATCCGACCACATGATGACGAGCGAAATCAATTCAGCAACGTTTCAATGTCAACGTTTGGAGTAGCATTTTCAACAATAATTTACTGTCTGTACATGTTTTAAATAATCGTTTAAGTGCAGATCTGTATAGAACTTTCATGGAAAACAACCTTTTAGATTTCATTGATGACGTCGGGCTTAATATTGTTCAAAATATGTGGTATCAGTACAATGGTGCACTACCACATAGAGACAGACAAGTAATTGCTTGGTTAAATAATCATTTCCCAAATAAATGGATGAGATTGTCCAATAGCATAGTCTCCGCGATCCCCAGACCTAAATCCTTTAAGCTTGTCTACGATGTTGAAATCACCACCCGTCAGTAGTTACTTGAAAGAATTCAGGACACAGCTAACCAGATAAAAAATTATTATTTAAAATTAAAAATATTCCAAGAGTTCGGATTCAGTGAGAATAAAATAAAGATTTGATTCTAATCCTATTTTAAGCAGTATTTTCCAACCATGATGTAAAAACTCTCCCCCAAAAACATAAATCTATGATGATTTTTCAGATTTGATCTTGATCTTGAAACTGACTTGATAAGGTTAAATGCATCTCGGATTTAGATTAAGATTCAACGACCCCAAAACATAAATGTACGATAGTCTGGCCTATTTGCATATCTCTATTTCGCTTGACCTTGGAATGACCTTGAACCTAGGGCGATGGGGTTAAATAAACCCCAGATTTGGATTCAAAGAATGACACGTGAAAATATGTAGGTCTAGTTCGTCGGACAGATCACTTTTTTCTGGTGCTGTGTTATTAGAGAATTACTGGACGTCTCGTAAGTTAAGCAGTATGTAGATTTTTCTTATGCTGGCATCTAAGCATGTGCATATATATGTTGTATCATTAAGACAGCAATAATAAGGGTAGTGCTTGACCATATTTATGCATGATTAAAGTCATGTCGAACAATGTCTTGTTAGGTAGATCGGCTATTCTAAGCTAAAATAAGAATATGTTTTTCACTTTTTTAATTAAGGGAATCCAATCACATATTTTTTTAATAACTATACTTTTTGTAGACAAAATAAGGGCAAGCAGTATTTAAGTAAAGTCATATTAAATAGGTACTATTCAGCAATATTCAAGGAATTTCCAATAACTATTGTTATATTTGAAGCTCCAATTTTCCTGGATCGGCGGTTTTGTGTCACACTGTTTCAGGACTTCTTCCGGCGACAAACTTATAGCGTACAAAATCCTGCCTCGAGTTTTTCGGCAGGCAGACGACCTATATCATTATATCGTTTAGTTTACATTAAAGGCAAATATCACTTCGGCAAAGCTGCACGTGTGAATATAATATCGCAAAAATTCTTTTCTTTACTGGCAGCCGAGAAAATGTTTCTTCATATTGTTTCTTTGGGGCCATTTGGAGTTTGCAAAAACTTCTGATGAAATTCAACGTACTACAGAGTTTACAAGTTTCGAAATATTAATGTTTTATATGTATAAAGAACGAATAATAAAACCAGTATTATTATTTTTAAATTGCAGGAATATAGTAAATATTGTATAGTAGTGATCGTCTTTTTTCTTTAAAATGTATCTGAAGTATTATTTTGAACTCGAAAAATACAGCACTTATAATCACGTACATTTTATATTATCTCCTTCGACCATACTAAGGAAAGTAATCAGATAAGCGGACACACCTCTTACATCATATCGTACATCTCAGTTATTTAACATAACATAAAGCTTGTGTAATAGAAGAAACATGTGTTTATCTATAATTCAAAAGGTTTTCCTTTCTAAATATTTAGTTTACTTCTTTATTAACTATAAAGACTGGTTATATTCCAAATGAGAGGCGGATTTGTAATAAAGTGGTCCATACCTGACCTCTCTTTCTGTGAAAAATATGAATACTGCTTGAAGGAATATTTTGAAAAATATGAAAAGAAAATAGATGTGATAATAATAATTGTTATGCTATATTAATGGTACTCATAAAAAAATGAGAACTATTTATGATATTTTATTTTATTTAAAATAACGTATCAATCCCCTATTACAATTTAGTGCCCCCAGTGATTGTGTCTTTACTTCTTCTTTGTCCTGGAAACTCTTTCCCCTTTCAAGCTTTTCTTCATCCTTGGGAATAGTAAAAAGTCACAGGGAGCTAACTTGGGTGAGTAAGGGGGGTGAGAAGTCGTTGTCAAGCCGTTTTTCATCAAAAACTGCTTGATTTTGAACACTATCAAAAATTATCAACAATTCAGGTGGTTGTTTCTCATTGCTTCACGCAATACGCATAGTAATATTACTTCACTGCTCTGCCCTGAGGAACAAAATCAACGTGAATGATCCTTCTAATGCTCCTCCAATAAAGCAAACCATCATGAACTTCACATTTCATTTCACTTGGCGCCCCTTTTTGCTGTTTCGTTTCAGTATCATAGTCGTAACACCAAGATTCATCCCATGTTACGACTTTTGATAAAAATCCGGGTTAGTTTGTGAGTGTTCATTCAAGTCCCCACATACTTTCAAACAATTCTCCCTCTGTTCATCGGAAAGCAGTTGTGGAAGGAACTTTGTCGTGGTACGTTTCATGATTAAATCGTTAGAAAAAAATTTTTGGCGTGAATTCCAGGAAATTTCAGTGATTTCCTCTAACTTCTCGATTGTATTGCGATTATCAAACATGATGGCATCGCGCACTCGTTGGACATTTCCGTCTGTTCTGTTCCAGTGACATTTGACCACAAAATCGCATAAACTTCACGAAGCATTGCAAGTGTTTCCAACGCTTTTTTCTATAACATTTAATACTGCCATTGTGAGACCTATTTTAGCCCATGGAGCTGTTGTCTGGTGGCCAAAAGTCCAATAGACGACAGCTAAACAAAAGCTCAGCCAGTTACAAAGGATTGCCTGCCTAAGCATAACTGGAGCTATACGTACGACACTCACCATAACAATGGAGGTGATGCTATGTCTGCCGTTGGATATTGATCTAAAAAAAGTAGCTGCGACAATTATGCTTCGCTTCAAAAATACTGGTATTATACCTGATGTAGGATGTGGAGAAGTTAGGAGTCGTCTGTGGAATGGGGTCGTCAAACACTGACAGTATTTCACCCACACGGTACTTATCGGAATTGAGAAGACCACCAGCGAAGATGTAAGCAACATCTTCACAGACGGATCAAAAATGAAGGAAAGTGCGATTTATTCCAGATCCTTTCATATTTGACATCAGTGGAAAATAGATAGGCATGCTACCGTGGTACAAAGAAATTGCCCGTAGACATACAGTGGGCAAAGCCATTAGAATCTACACAGATAGTAGACAATAATTACTGATCTTACGTAATCATAAGATAATCAGATTAGCATGGAAATGCCATCAGGCACTGGTAGTGGTCTCGACCAATAACGTATCTGTATGCTAGGTACTAGGAACACGACCGGTCCAATGGCAATAAAGTAGCTGACAAGCTGGCTAGGAGTGCATCGGGTCTCAATATTTGTGGACCTCATCCCTCCACCACACTTCCGTTGTCAGCATTTGTTGAAACTATCGAAAACGTAGGAATCAAACGGTGTCAATTTGCTAAGGAATTCCTAGAGTACCTCTGCAAGGATGCAGCGAAAAAGAACCTGGCTATGTTTAGAACAAATCTTTGCCTTGTGACAAGTATTCAAACTGGACACTGTTGGAGGAAGCACCCCTCTTACATGAGGAAGTGTAAAACACCTTTTTGTAGGGGTTGCGAACAGGAAGACGAGACACTCTGTGAGTGTTGGAAAACGATGGCCTTATACGTTAGAGATATCCCCTGAGCAACGTCACCACTTTTTTCTCTTTATTAGGTTGGTTGGGTTGCTCAGGTGGATTGATCTCCTAATAGGAGGAGGTACAAGTGGCCCAATGAGGCCTAAGTGCTGTAGCCTTTCCGCTACAGTGCCCACAATTCCGAACCAGGAGACAGAATTTTATACTCACGCGTTGTTCCTTTAAATCCGTCATCGAAAAATCGGCGAAAGCCTTTGGAGGAGGTTAGGAAAACAATCATTTTGTCCGTTAGGCGATTATTTGTCACAAGCACCATTTGACCAACTGATTGAGGAAACTGTGGCGTAAACATCCTATCGATAGAGGGTAGCACTGTCAACCCACATGTGTAGAGAAAATAATTATCATATCATATCATTTTTTTTGTACCCCATAGCCACACGATTGTTGACTTTTTGCAATGACAAAAATTAAGGAAGAGATTGACAGTATTGAACGCTTGTGTATGGAAAGTAGCAGAATTTATATTACCAAGGTTAAGGAATTTACAATGCAATATCACAAAAAATAGGACTTTTAAATTTTGAATGAAATGACTACGTAAAAGGCGTGCTTTTATTTAAAAATTAAAATTTCTGCATTAGAAAAGGTTTACAGGATGTTTTTTAAGTTTGCAGTATTTATATTGGATGATTTCTATTCACCTAGAGAACTCAAAATATATTTTACAACTGAATTTAGTAGCAAGGTCTTATTTCCAGACATTCAATGCATTCTACTATTTCTTTTTAAATTAATTGATTACATTGCCAGAACAGATCTCTAACTTGCTTACATTTTATATTTATACAACAAGCCCGTACTAATATACCTATTAGCTAACTATTACGACAAATACGGCGTGTTCGGCATATAAGTGCAGATACTAAAGGAGCTTGTATATTCCACGAAAAGCAACAAAAATTTAAAAATAGAACTGCATTAAAATCCAAAACTAAAACAAAATTAAAAACTAAAGTACAATTAAGGTTAAGTAAAGACTCCTATAATGTTACTTGTTTTTTTATCAGTATTAATGAAGTAAACAATTGAAGTTTCCCAAAAAATTCTTAAAACTGTAATCTGTCAGCGATAGCTATTAACCTAAAAGTATTATTAGTCATAGTAGTACTGTGACTCGTGCGCTTCGTTTTTCTCTAGTGCTTTTTTTGTGAGTAGTGCACATAAACAAAAATGGAACAGTGGTTTTTAGACTTTCGCGGTCAGGGCTATCATTTGATACTCGTATATAGACTCAGCTCAGTCGCGTCGAAACTTTTGCGGAGTGACCACTGAAAATGCCGGCAGATAGAGTGGTGAAACGTTTGGAAGCATGGGATGCGACCAGTTACCCCGGCGGCTACGGACACCTCGGAGGACCACCATTATCCGAGGAACGGTTCCGACCGTAGGAGTCGTAATACCAACAATGGAAACCGAAATCATTATATGGGCGGGCCCAGAGACACCGATAGCGGGTCTGTCCCCACAGGGCCTAGCCCGAGAACAACACGGGCAGGTAAAAGAATCCCGGCTAAGGCTAGGGATGTGCATGGCATAACAAACACAAAATCACTATGTATCAAAAAATGGAGCAATTTATAGTAACCATGACCAGCATAACGTGTTAATTTATGCAAATATAGGGTCTCTGTCTCTGTCTACGGGACGCTTATAAGTCATTTTGAACACTTTTAACTATTTCACATTTAATTTTGTGTTGTGAAAAGAGATATAGGAAAACTATTCACAGTAAGTATGTTTAGGAGTATTTGAAATTATTGTGAACAAACAACAACAATTCTGATATAGTATGTGAGCGACGTTGTTACATATTCAGGACCTGTTTGCTGTCACAATTCTATTACTGTTGGTCAGAAAAAAAATGTTAAATAAAATATGTTTCGTTTGGTACAATTTATCATACAGCAAAATAAAGACAGTCACATTTAGGACACCCTGTATAATCAATTATGGAGTTGTTGAAGATGTATTAGATGCACATTTCGTAATTTTAAGCAGTGCTCTCTCTTTGGTAAAATCTTTACACTGTAATGTTTCTTGTAATTGGACTTTGCTCATTAAATATTTTGCTACAATATAACTTAATAAATATTTCAAGAATCATAAAGCTCTTGGAATTATTTGAGAAATAATGGTACCTTGTTTGTTGTTTGTTGTTTGTTTTATTACACCGCATATTCTCATTTTGAAATAAATTTTCCTAAGCCTCGTCATAAAAATATCTCCGCGCCACATTTTTTTTTTCTGTTAAATACGTACAAAACATATTTTACAACCACGTCACGAATTGAAATATGTTCGCGTTCTCTTAAAGCCTATTTACCGTATCGAATGATTGATATTTTTGGAATAACACGGTGCATGTATATTTCCCCTATTTTTCTCGTTCGACACTTTCAATTAAATTAAATTTCAACGTGTACCTAACGAAATTATATTCGCGTAAAGATATATATACATAAATTTTTTTGAGGCTGGTAGGAGAACGGTTTCCAATTGCCGTGAATTCCAGATTTCCATATATCGCCTTGTTATACAACGCCAGTTACTGTCGATTTATTGGTATTGCCCCGCGTTAATCAAAGCATAATGGCTCAAATGTATAGTATATTCTTTTTTAGTGCAGTTCTATAGAACACGCTGCTGTTAGCGGAAAAAGTGGGGTACGTAACGTGTAAATATGTTCCTAATAACATTTTATGCCGCTCGTTTTGGTTAAAGTCGAGTGAACACGCCCAAACAATTGCAAATTTAAAAATATTGTATAGTTGCTGCAAGTATTCAGACGACAGACGTCACGGCTGACGTTACGCAATTGTTTTTATCGTCAACATAATTTTTGATAGTTTGTCGCCTTAAAAATAATATTTTTTGTAATTTAGTGCGATATACTGGAAGAAGTAGAGGTCAAAAACCCAGGGACGTATTCTGTGGCCAAAAATAATGGGTATTTTTATTATACAGGGTGTCCCAAAATAGAAGGCCATAGCATTAACCACATATTCTTTGGACAAAAATAATGCGACTTTCCTTATGTCATTATTTGTTTGGGCATCCCTGTTTCAGTATACAGGGTGTTAAAGTTACATTTTAAAAAACTGTTTTTGTTAATAATCCCATTGTTTTGTAAGATACACACTTGAAATTTTGCAAGTACTTTTATCTTATTCCGGCACACTTATCATGTAATTTTGGTTTAAAAAATCGAAGGGCGTATGGTGGTAACTGAGGGTTGCAGTACCCTTTATCTCCTCCAATTATTTCTAAGTACGCCTATGCAGCTTTTTCTTGAAATATCAACCGTAGAATTTTCTTGTGATCATTTTATTTCTTTTGTAATTTTTTGTTTACACGCTCCGTTTTGGAGAAAAACGACATGTATTGATGGGTTACAAATGTCTTAGCGGCCGATGAATGCCAGGAAAAAATAGTGAGCTCTCTTATCCCAACAGATCACATGATAAAAGGAAGATTTTCTTAAATTTAGAACGAGATCTCCATGAGACCGGAAAGTTTATGGATCAGGAATTTACGGCGTACATAGAAAATTAAGCCCTTAACAAGAGGAACAAATCTTAGCACTGGTAGAAGAACAGCCACGTATGGACGGATTTGAATCCCCATGCAACCATTGTAGAACACCATCAATTCACATTCAGGGTTAATGTCTGGGCGGGAATAGTGGACAATATTCTGTTGGGTCCCCTTTTCATAAAATAATTTACTTTCATCATAATTTTAAAATTTTCTGCAAAATGAATTCCGAGATGTTTGACATGATTTACCTGTTATCGTACGGGACGGTATGTGGATGCAGCGTGACGGTGCTCCACCCCATTATGGTAGAAACGTCCGGCAGTATTTAAATACCCATCTATTTCCCAATCGTTGGAATGGTCGAGGACAAGACGCACCTATTCAATGGCCACCACGATCTCCTGACCTTAATTCATTGGATTTTTTTTCTGGGGTGCTATGAAAGATATGGTTTATGCTGCAGAAATAAACGACGTTAACCATCTCAGAGAGAGAATAGTAATGGCAACAGATGAACTTAGGCAAAAGGACAATATCTTTCCAAAGATAAGGTTTTCGCTACGTAAAAGGGCACGTACATGTGTTAATGAGTAGTGTGGGCAAGTAGAACATTTATTAAATTAGTAGTAATTAATTAATTATTTCATTTAATGTTATTTAGGTAAAAAGTTATTATGTTGATCGTTCATTATTACTATTATTAAATGATGCTATTATTCTTTGGTTGATAAGAGAACGGTATTACAGATTTTAATGCCATATTATTTTTTCAATTCATAAGTATTCCTCATTTTATAAAATTTAGAATTATCCATTTTGTTGGAATTAGCAAATATTCATTTAGTAAGTATTACGATTTGCTAAGTTGCCAAGGTACTGTAAAGATAGGTATACCCACAAAATTTCAGTTTCATTTGAAAATGATTGTGAATTAAAGAATTATGGGCACTACAAATTGCCGTTTTTCTCTCAAACGGAACATTTAAACAAAAAAATACAAAAGAGATAAAATGATCAGAAGAAATTCTACGTTTGATTTTTCAAGAAATAGCTGTATAGGCGTACTTAGAAATAATTGGAGGGAATAAAGGGTACTGCATCCCTCAGTTACCTCCATTCGCCGTTCGATTTTTTTTCACCAAAATTACATGATAAGTATGCCGGAATAAGATAAAAGTAAGTGCAAAATTTCAAGTATGTATCTTACAAAACAATGGAATTATTAACAAAAAATAAGAAGCCGTGATCTTATTTTATATTGTGTATTGTCAAATTAAGCTTATTTTTAAAAAAGATTTAGTTTTAATAATGGTTTAAGCATATTCAAATACTGATATGGCCAATATGGTTTACATTTATGGTCTTGCAGATGGAAATGGTACTGAGGCTAGGATAATTTATATCGAAAGTTATGCCAAATCATCCAACTCTAATTCCAAGAATGTTCAGAAATTCCTGGAAGAGCTTTTAGCGTTAGAACGCCTGAGTTGGAAGAAGCTATTCTACATGAAATTGAAGAAGACATAAATACTAGTACCAGGAAAACCACTGCAAATCTTGATGTGAATCATGAATTAGTTCGTGATAATAATAATAAAACAAAAAAAATTACACACTATAATATAATATAGTTACTTAATATCACAATGACAAGATATTTTATTAAACAAATAACACATGCGATTTCACTATAATATTAGTTCTATTAAATGTACAATAAAATGTATCACACGAACGTGAATTTTGCCTAGGTACTGCAAATGATAACTGGTGTTGAACAAGGACAATCAACCAGATTATAAATCAACTTATACAGAAAAGTAAATACAATGCAGTCTCTCCTATGCTGGAGGGAATTTAATTGAAACAAAATCAATAAATAATCGGAACTAGTACCCCTAGGAGGATAACTACCATAGAGTTTAAAAAACATAAAGTTTAAAAACTTTTTCTGGACTGATTAAATGTGACCAATATAATTTTGGTGTAGCGGATACCAAATAAGCGAACCATATTCAACCTTACTTCTAATAAAAGCTACAATGTCTTAAAACTATTAACGTTATTAAAATGATTCAAATTTCTAGTGAAAAATCCTCTCAGTTTATTAATCGACGATACCATATCTCTGACGTGACTATTAAAGGTCAATTTATTGTCGAAATTGATACTTAAATCTCGAAACTCAGAACTGCGGGTAAGAATAGCATCATTGATGGTATAGTTAAAATGTATAGGATTGAATTTCTTAGAAAAAGTTACAATTTTACATTTAGAAATGTTCAGATTTAAACTGTTGTCAAAGCACCATTAACGTATTGTAATTCCTCCTGCAAAAATATGCAATCAAGACGAGAGTCTATTTTTGAATATATTTTTAAATCATCCGTAAATAATAAGTGATACGTTTTTAATTTAGCGTTAAGGTCATTGGAAAAAAGTAAGAATAGAAGTGGGCCTAGATTTGAACTCTGGAGCTCCCCCGAAGAAGCCACATAATTATAAGAGGAATAACCGCCGTAGTCAACATATTGGTGTCTGAGAGATAAGAATGAATTAAGAACGACTATCTGAAAATCCAACTGAAAGGAGCTTAGAAATCAAAAGGAGTGGTCAATTCGATCAAATGCTTTATGAATATCTGTATATATAACGTCAACTTGACTATGTGCATCCAAAGTTTCAGATAAAAATTGCGTGAGACAAGCTAAGTTAGTAATAGTCGACCGCTTCTCCATAAATCCATATTGATCACCAGATATAAACAATTTTACCGAACTAAAGATACCATTGTATAAAATCGTTTCAAAGATCTTATCAAAATTATTTAAAATAGAAATTGGTTTATAGTTGCTAACAGAAGAAGGATCACCATTTTTGAGAATTGGACAAATTCTACTAATGTTCCAAATGTCCGGATATTGCTCAGTGGACAAAATAAATAAAAAAAAGAGGCTGCATAAAAGCATCAATGCAATCTTTAACAATAAAGCTAAATTATTAATACCCGATGTCATTTTGTTCTTCAGCTTTTTTGCTATGTAATTCTATGTTATAACAATATTTACAGCTACAGTTGAATTGAAAAAATAGGTATTTTGAAAGATTTCTGTACCTAAAAGTTTGTTGGTTAGACCGATTTCTGTCGTTATATATTCATTTTACTTCGGTATCATTGAATATTTGCAGGTGGCATGAAATAACATTCCTGTTATCCAGTTCTGAAATATCTAAAATTATTTGTATTTGTAAAAAACACTACTATTTCAAGAATACGACGCCCTTAAACGGCAATGAGCAAGTCAATAATATGAACCACGATACAACGATAGGAAGGCAAATAAAGATAACGAGAACTTTACATGCTGAAAAACTGAACTTCCAGGAAGTTGGTCTGACGGAAGACGGGCCTGGCAATAAATTATTAATTCCCTTCGAAGCCGTAAATTTTTATAAAAGTTCCGCGCACTACTTTAATATTAAAATGAAAAGAAATTAGTTCCCATTCCTGCCGCCACCATTTATTAACACTTCCTTAATAAACTTTTCTAGTTAATTATTCTGGAATTCGAGAAACCACAGTAATCTTTTAAAAGGCGGTTTTTATGCTCGGAAATTTTAATTTAATTAGTAAAGGGCTTGTTAGGAGCTCGGCTATCCCGCGGGAGTAGAGTTGAGAGTTACCCGAGCCGCCATATAAGTTATGGCAGCGGGATGAGCCGACCTTCAACCAGGCCGAGGAGCACCTGACATCCAACTTTCCGATATGTAAGAAACGTATGACAAAAGATTTAAAATTGAAAAAAATCCCTACCCATTAGAAAATCATGTAAGTGATCCTAAATTTATGTTTCTAATGAGCATGATGAAGATATTAGAGTTGCCATCCAATAAACATACGGGGGCGGCGGTATTATTATTAATCTGCCCCTAGGAATCTCTAACGCGAAGACGGACTAATTTTTTCGATTCCGCGTCTCAAAGAGTACGTGTCTTTAAAATGACAATTTGATCGGTTGGGGGCGGCATCCCGGTTTTTTTAATTTTTTCGGTACATTATTGGATGCGCTCCCGCCTTATCGCGAAGTATACGTACATAACATTTGAGGTCGATCGGATTCGATTTGTGGGCGTGAGATGTGCGGAAAATTTTTTTTGCTCGAATGACGAACATGAGGCTAGGTAAACGGCGGCTGTGGGACGGGATCGGAGATTTCCCGAATTCATAACTGAGGGGTGGAGTCTCGTTACGAGTTCGAGAAATCGACCTTTTCTGTTGCATTTCAAATATATATTCGAATGTTTTTATGAAGATATGAGAACATGCTTCTATATAATTTTTTGTACAAACAACGGTTTACGAGTTGGGCGGCAAAATACCACGGCCCCCGGACTTTATTAGATTTTTTGGAGAAACGGATAAACGGATTGTCTTAATTTTCGGCATAGACTATTATTTCCTGGTAGTGACTTGAAATGATATTATGACGTTCCTGCCGCCCCTCCAGGGGCGGCTCTTGAAAATACAAAAATTGTCTAAAATCATTGAAATTTTTTTGTCGCTTCTTCTCCACCTTACCTATCGAAAAGTCTAACAAAATTTTTTGACTATATGTATCGTTTCCTTAAAAAAAAAAATAAACGTAATTCGGGGCGGCAAATGGATTAATTAGAAAATTTTATTTTTTACGAGTTTTCTATCTCGACGTACCTTCGTTTGTCGGCACGAATTGCAAACCGTGAAGAACAAGTTTTAGATGATGTGATGAATTGAAGACCGGCCTGATACGAAAAAATAGCAGTACATACTGTATCCATATCTGGTGTCAATGGTTTCAACAAATGGTAAGATAGAATCCCAATTTATCCTCTACTATTCTTTACACAGATGAAGCACTATTTACAAATTTCCATAATAATGTCAATGTTTGGGCTGGAATCGTTGAAGATGATTTAATTATTGGACTGTATTTTGTACCGAACAGAAATTCTTACTACAATTTTCTACTACTTGTCTCTAATTGTTACGTTTTCATATGTAGTATATGCACGATGAAGCGTCTTCTCATTTTGTTTTAAATGTGCGGGAGTTTCTTGATAACGGATTTTGCAATCGTCGGATAGAACGAGGCGGACCACAACACTGGCCACCTCCTTCACCACATATAAATCCACTAGACTTTTTCTTTTGGGTGCACCTTAAAAGTCTTGTCTATACCACTCCAATTGAGAGTGTAGAAGAACGTCAGAATAATATTGTACAGGCATGTGACATCATTCGTAGCACTTCCAGAATCTTCCAGCGTGTTAGAGTGTTACTACAACATCGAATTGAGTTGCATTATGTCGAATGGACATTTACAGCAAATTCTTTAAGTTACTGTTTCTTTTAATATTAATAAATTAATGGTTTTATCTTTAGTACTAAGAAATTATGGTTGTATGTCGAATTAATACTACAAATTAGCAGATGCATATCATTTTTCAATGTAACTGTTATTTTTACTTCCTTATCCTTAATTATTCCTGTTTTATTTTCGTTTACGCGACTGTTATTAAAATGGCATTCTCCACATAAGAGAGGGTCAATGACGTACATATTTTTTTAATAATAGTATATTATGCAACGATCATGTAATGATGGTTATTAATACACGAGCATTAACCGGGATACGAAACGAGCCGAAGGCGATACGAAACGAGCCGAAGGCGAGTTTCGTATGGTTTGAGAGTTGCATACGCTATTTTTTCCACACCCGATAAATAATCAAAAACCATAAATTTTATATTTTTATTGAACACAATAGGTAACAGTAATTATTCGTATGAACTGCATTTTCTGCTTTCTCCGATATATGTGGAGGAGTCGATGGTAATTCTTCTATATCGCTGATATCAGACATTTTGATAAATTATCGAAGTTTAGCTAGGTATCTACGAAAATTTAAAACGTACTGATTTTGACATCTAATTGAAAAGTTATGGGTTTCTATTGATTAAAAATCTGTATCGTAATGAAAAATCTGTATCGTAATGAGTATCATTATAAAACGGATTATGGGCATATAAGTGCATTGTTATAATACGAGTGTAGAAAAAAATATTAAAGTAACCACCCTGAAATATTTCAGATTGCTTAGGAAACACCTTGTATTACTTAAATCAGTGAGTTGTACATTAAAGAAGTAAGTAAAACTTTTTACATTACGGCCTGTACGAGGGCTCCATAAAAGGGTTGATTTAAGATTCAGCGATATTGGCTGGAATTGGGTTAGAGACCTCGTTATTGGAATTCCTTCTGCTATCATAATTTCACTCGACACACGTTAAAACTACACGCCGCTCGTCGCGTCCTCTTCACTCGCCTCCCTAATAATTGGAGCAATCCAATCAGACGAAACGCCTATCCAGCATTTTATCTCCACGGGGTTTATTCTTGGCCGGATAAAAAATTTCAGCTTCTGCTAAGGACGCCCCGATCAAAAGGGCTTTCGTGCCTCGCATAAGCGGTCGTAAAAATGAAACACTGGCTGGGTTATAGGTAACCTTCAGACACCGACGGTTTTTTTGATAGTCGAATAACTTTTTTGTAGCTCCATGAATGGCTGTTAAAATCGTAACAAGGTGCTTTCAGTTTGACATGGAATATCACAAATTTATAAGTGGTATTTTTTAAATAGGTAAGTATGTAGTTTCAATTAAAACTGATGTACTTCAAATAGTAATAAGAATGTACAGGGTGTCTCAAACTCGAGAGTATGGGCCTACTGTTAGGATACAAAAAATTTAAATAAAAATTGGGATACGTTGTGTTTAGTGGGATGAGATAAGCTCCATTTTCAATTGAAAGTATTCCCTTTGGGATCTGACAGAAACGACTATAAATGACATCATCAATTATATTTTTTTCAGAAACATACCGAAATTTTGTTCCTGTTAAAAAGCTCTATTTTTCTAATATGTATTAGGTACTTTTTTCTCTATTATCACCTGTTTAAAAATTATAAACAATATCGTCCTAAAGAGTCTCAAAAGAAATAGTACCTAAAAATCACATTAGCGGTAGAAAGATCAGGTAGTGGTTGGAAAATAATTGAATGTTCGTTGTTTAATGTGCATAAATGTTACAAAATACTTGTCATTACTCAATACGAACGTCAAACGTATAACTTTTAAGTACTAAGTAGTACTAATTATAAATAATATATAAATATATACATATTATATCCTATTCCAATTAGGTAATTTTAATTTACATTAATCATTGTTGGAATTTAAATAATTTATGAATTTTAATTCAGGGAGTTTCTAGCAGCAATTTTTTACATTTCTTTTTAAATGCCATTTTACTAGTATTCGTTTTAAATGCCTCGGGAACAAAATTGAAAGCCAAATATGTATAACAACGTTGTCCAAACATTTTATTTGCTTTGGGTGGAACAAGGTTTGTCTTAGTTCTAGTGTCATAATCATGTCTATCCGGTAATTTTATTTCAGAAAATTGTTTAATTGCTAAAATTAGAAAGAACAACTGACGACGATCCATTATAGAGGACTCACTAAACAGTAACTCTGTAGAATAGATAAGTTCTTTACAATACATAATTTAAATTATTCTTTTTTGGGTTAATTCTAATTTATTGAGATGAATATCTACAACACCGCCCCAACCAATTAAACCGTACCTAAGATGTGGTTCTACCAAACAATTATATAATATTTTCAAATGTTTTGTGTCCAAAAT
Source organism: Monochamus alternatus (assembly GCA_037114965.1). NCBI lineage: Eukaryota > Metazoa > Arthropoda > Insecta > Coleoptera > Cerambycidae > Monochamus > Monochamus alternatus. Next base: position 117,247,625 of record CM073426.1, read on the forward strand.
TTTTTGTAGAAATCTGAATATGGAAATGTGAACTCTTATCTTTTTAATGACGTAGTTAATATTTTTATCCCATCTTAAGTGACAATCAATAATCAAACCTAAATACTTTGTATGAGTTTTTGAGTATATTTTAAAATCTTCATTAATTGAGTCTCATTTGAAAGTAACTATAGTGTGGCAATGTATGTTTGTATAAAGTAAATGGAACAAATACTGTTTTATCAAAATTTATAGAAAGAAGTCTATAGTCAAACCATTTCTTTATATTTATAAAATCATGAATAACCAAACTTTTAAGACTTTCCCAAGTATTGCTCTCATAAAATATGGCCGTATCATCAGCAAAACTTATTACCGTTACTTCATTAAAAACACGAAACAAGTTATTCAGATAAATTATGAACGAGGGTTTTGGTTTATCCAAGGCCTCATATACTTTTTTCGTAATTAACTGTATGGCATTTTCGGTCGATTTACCCTCTCTAAATCCAAATTGATTTGATCTAGTCTTTAAAGTCATTTCAAAAATCTTAGTTATAGATGATATTAAAGATATAGGCTATAGTTTAAAGGTAATCATTATATCGCCATTTTTATGAATTGGTTTAACTATACTCATTTTAAAAGCGGTAGGACATATACCCGAATAGAAGCATTTATTTATTAAATATGTTACAGGTTGCACAATAAATTCCACAATTTCTGAAATATATGATGTGAAGATATTCTGTTCGGAAGAATCAAATAATTGAAGGGTAAGAAACAATGTTGCAGGAACAGCTAAACTGTTATAATATTTCAAACAACATTCACGAAATTCTATATGGCAGGCTAGCCAGAAATTGAATTTAGATAAATCAACCGTGCAGCGAATTTTAAAGACCAACGGATATCATGACTACAAAATTCACAATTTGGAGTATTTACCTGAGCGTCACATTGAAAATAGACTTAATTGTATAGCTAAAATTGTAATAAATGTAGAAACTGTTAATCAGAACCTTTTTCGGCACGTTCTTTGGACGGATAAAAGTAGGTTTGACAGTAGGTAACGGTTTGTCAAATAGGCGCAACAAACACTTATATTGCTTATAACTTTTACACGAAAACTAATACAGAAAAATTTCTTCTAATAAAAGGTTATCAGAAAAAAGAGAGTTTTTTAACAGTAAAAAATTTCGGTATGTTTCTGGAAAAAATATAATTGATGACGTCATGGAATTATATCCAAATAACAGACAACTCGATCATAGACTATTTAAGAGATTGTACCACAGATTAGGTGAAACAGGATCATTTTGCTCGAAAAGAGTGTTTTAGTGCATCAGTCAGTCTTCCGTTAGCAGAAAAATTGTATCCTTATTATTTTACTCCAGTTCAACATAATCCCAAATCCCAAATAATTCAGTTCTACTTAACTCATAATCTTTTACCAACATCTCAACATGGTTTTATTCCAGGCAGATCTACTACCACCAATCTTCTGTCCTGTTTAAATCATTGATCCCAGGCATTTGATCGAGAAGATCTTGTGGACGTTATTTACTTGGATTTTTCCAAAGCCTTCGACAAAGTTCCCAGATATAGGCTTCTTTTAAAACTTGACCATTTAGGAATTCGAGGTGAGCTGAACTCATGGATTTGCAACTATTTGTCCAATAGAACTTTTTCTGTTCGTGTCGGATCAGATCATTCATCTTGGCATCAAGTAAGGTCCGCGGTTCCACAAGGCTCTGTTCTTGGACCACTTTTGTTCCTGTTATATTCGGCGGATTTTGATGACCTCATAACTATCCCTCATAGTTTTTATGCTGACGACACAAAATTATATGGAAATCCACTAGAACAGCACAACACCATTAAAAGTAATATTACAGCGATTGGTTAATTGCTTTAAATTCTAATAAATGCACTGCACTTCACATGGGCAACAAAAATCCTCATAACTATTACACCACTGATGAATCCCCAGTTCAAGCAGTAGCGGAACAGAATGACTTAGGTGTGACAATAACTACAGATCTTTCCTGGTCTACACATATTTCCAAAATTACAAAAAAAAAACTAATCAAAGTTCCTACATACTTTTTAAAGCATTTCAAAGTCCTAACCCCAGATTGTTTTCTCTTCTATTTAAATCCTACGTAAGGCCTGTGGTGGAGTATGCTGGTATCATATCCTACTAGAAAATGTTCAACGCAAATGTAGTAGATAAGTGACTACTCTGAGGAAACCTACTTATCATGAGAGATGATCCTAAATCTCCCACTACTTTCCGAACGCAGATCTAGAGGCGATATGATTTTTGCTTACAAATTATTACATAATTTTTTCAATCAAGAAATTGGTGCGTTGCTGACATTAAACACAGATGACCACTTACGTGACATCCAGTTGAAACTACGCAAGGAAGACATCCATAATAGTTTTTATTTATACAGAGTGTTTAACCGATGGAATCAACTACCTAGTGATGTTGTAACTTCTGGAAGTGTTAACAGTTTTAAGCATAAATATGACACATTTAAAAAGAATGAACTGATATGAATGTTCAATTGAAGTGTTGTTTAATCGATTAAGATGTCATACCTACTTTTAATGTTTCAATTTGTTAAATATGTTATAACTGCCTTTCTAATTTGAGCATAATAGGTTTTGGCCTCTGCTCATCCCTTTAGTTTAATAATAATAATAATAACATTTAACGCCACAAGACCCTCTAGCTACGTTTACACAGTTTCCTCGCCAACAACAATATGTTAACCCAACATTTTATAATAATATATTATTTACGGACGAAACCACATTTTCCCGACAAGGTATTTTTAATTGGAGAAATAGTCATTCTTGGGAACTAGAAAATCCACTGCCGTACATTTTCAGCAAGAGTTCTCTATCGATATTTGGTGTGGAATTCTCTCCAATAATATTGTGGGGTCATTCGTACTACCACGTCCACTTAACGGAGAAAATTATTTAAATTTTCTAATTAATGACTTTGCCACTGCTTGTTGAAGATTTTCCCTTAAATTTACAGCAGAAATTCTGGTTTTTGCATGATCGTGACCTGCACATTACCCCCGACGAGATTTTTACTTTTGGGGCTATATTAAATTTTTAGTTTAACAAATACATTATTAATAGTTAAGGACAACTATGGGAAAAGAATCAAGAATCGGTTAATATTATCAAGCAATATAGAACTTTATTCAACGTCAGACAAAATTTAAATAAGAAACTAAGAAAGTACATTGAAGTCTCTGGTGGTCACTTTGAGAATATTTTATTATTAATGATTAGTTAAGAGATAATTAAATTTTTAGTTGTTGTAGTGTTCGTCTTATTGATAATTTAGTTTTGATATCCTCTAATTTTCTAATTTGATTCCCGCCGAATCTCAAAAACTTAAATCGTGCGTTTCTCGAAAACGGTTGAGTTTATCGATTTGTCACAGATATATCTTTTCTATTTAGAATTGAAGGTAGTTCAACAGTTTCTTATTAAAAAAATCAAAAGTGTAAGATACAAAAAGATACAATCGGTCCATACGTTCTTAAAAAAACAAAAATATTTTTTCACCGTTAACACCCTGTAGAATGAAAAGGAGCAACAATTGAATAAGGCATGTTGGGGTGAATCTCTTTATTTTGACGTTAACAATCTGCCCTTAAGCTATGTACCATTATTAATGACTCACCCTGTACATACCAGCAAGCCATTTCTCGAGAGAATTATGATATGATTAGTACAATTTACAATTATTATTGTAAATGGTTGTATGAGAATAATAGCGAATACAGGTGTTACAAGCCGTAGTTGTAATTTATTTTTATCCAGTGCATAACAAACACATTATTATATTATTCTGCTTTCCAACAATATTCAAAAAGCTCAATATTCAACATGTAATTTATTCATAGTTTTACTTCTACTAGAGCCCTGTTGGAAATCTGTTTCTATTTAACAATTTGTCAAGTCCCTGACCACAGATAATAGTCTACAGTTGCCTGGCGATAACCGCATTAGACCATCCCCCTGTAGTCTGCGAAGGGTTAAGGGAAACTATTCCTAATTAAAGGAGTGGCAGATTTGTGATAGTCTACTAGACATCGAAATGTACACGAATAATGAGAGAGTCCGTTTATAACGAAATTCTTAAGATATTGTCTGAAGTTATTTATTTGTGGCATAATTTTAGTTTCTCGAAAACGGTTGAGTTTATCGATTTGTCACAGGTATACCTTTTCTATTTAGAATTGAAGGTAGTTCAATAGTTTCTTATTAAAAAAATCAAAAGTGTAAGCTACAAAAAGATACAATCGGTCCATACGTTCTTAAAAAAACAAGAACATTTTTTCAACGTTAACGCCCTGTAGAATGAAAAGGAGCAAGAGTTGAATAAGGCATGTTGGGCTCAATCGCTTTATTTTGACGTTAACAATCTGCCCTTAAGCTATGTACCATTATTAATGACTCACCCTGTGTGGCAAAAACCCAATAAAACTAAAAAAAACGATATTCTTACCGAAAACAATTGACAGACTGATTTTCATCCATACACTGCTTACGGTAGGTACTAAAAAATATAATGTTACGTTGATTTCAATTCACAGGCAGATTGCATCAAATGATTACAGAATTTTCCACCAAAGTTCTGGCACATTGGACATTAATATTGTCATCATGGATAAAATAACACACCTCAGCACTGATGTATAGAGGGTGACACATTAAGAATGGAGAACTGGAAATACTATATGGCAAAAATCTAATCTGTATTTAAGAATAATAATACAGGGTGTCTCATAATTAGCTGCCAACCATGAACAGGCCGATATGATAAAAACTAAGTAAAAAAGTTCATATGAACATGGGTCCGTAAATGCTTCCTAAGGGCACAGGGACCCATTGAAGAGGGAGCAAAGGAAATAATTTTTTTGCAATATCTCTCAATCGCGTTGTGATAAATGAATGAAATTTGGTATACACAGCTAAATTTTTTGCTCCCGTACTCGCGTTCTGCCGCTTCAGCATTACCATCGCAAAAGCCATAAATAAATATCATATCAACTAACTCTTGTCCCGTAAACTCTTCCATTTTTTTCGCTTAGAACTATCGGGTTGACAATACTTTGACATAAGAATACCTTGATAATTTTGTTTAAATTACTATGAAATTGACGAAAGTGGGATTAATTCAAGAGCGATTTTCTCAGAAATCGTTAAAGATAACGATTTGAAACAAGAGTACCTTTTCAACGTCAAACAGTTCGGGAAAACCAGGGGTTTTTGCGGGTGAGAAATTCAAATTCGTTTCTAATTTTGACGTCACGAGCGCCACCTATGGCACATCATGTTTCTTTCAAATAGCAGAACTTTTTTGCTGCTTAGTGTATCCATTTGACTATTGAAACAATCGATGCTCCTACCTGTTATATCTGAAAAAGATATACCTTGTTGAAGTCGTTAAGAGTAACAGTTTTCGAAATAATCTTGCTTTGATAAAATCTTTGTGCTTTGTTGAAAAAAATGGTTTCATCAAACCTCGCCGATCTTCTTGAAATTTTGCACGTCTTCATAATTTACCATTCTGAACAACTTTTTCAAGTAATATTTTGCTGTATCTTCAGCAGAAAAGGCACTTTACCTCAAACCAAAATAGTTTTTACTCGGTGCACTCAGCATTTCAAATAGGATTATTTCAAAAATGGTTACTCCTAACGACTTTAGCAAGGTATACCTTTTTCAAATAAAACAGGTAGGAGAATCCATTATTTCTATAGTCAGATGGATACACTAAGCTGCAAAAAACTTCTGCCATTTAAAAGAAACATGATGTGCCACAAGTGGCGCCCTCTACTAGTGACGTCAACATTAGAAAAAAATTTGACAGAAAAAATATTGTATGCAACAAGTACAAAAAGCAAGTGTTGTCCTACTCGGTCTGACGGCATCGTTGGACAATTTCACGTCGCGTGCAATAAGCACTTTATGTACTTGTAAATAAACTATTACGGATGATATTAATAGTACACTTATAGTGATTATTAACCAAACTATAGACACAATTGTAGTTTTATTTACTACAAATTGTATTAAAGTTGTGTGTGCATTTGGACCCCCAAGTTTACTGAAGTAACAAGGTGTAGGTACTAGCAAATTCAGTATCAAATTCGTGAGAAATTTAAAATCTCGTAAAACAGCAACATTTGCATAAGGCATATTAAGTTCAATCATCATATTTTGGTGTGTAGTATTTCCAGATTAGAGGTTGCCCATCTTTAATGAAGCATTCTGTAAATTAATTTAGTTAAATTAAGTAGTACAAATAGGTGGAAAATAAACAATAATAAAATTGTGGAAATGAACGCATCATATTTTTTAAAACGTAAAACATTCTCTACGTTATCGGTACAAACTGCAATGCCTAACAATGTATAAAAACGATTGTCATCATCTGAAGAAAACCGATTGTTCGATATCTTGAACAATTTGCATATCTGTGCTATCGCCGTTGCAAAGTGTTGACTCCGATCAAATCGTTGGAACCCAATCGGTGAATATGGCATCGATTCTCCTGATATATTAAGAGAAATACCATTGCGAACAATTTTGAGACAGTACACTTACAAGACTATCGTCATATGCATATAATCATTTGACAATTTTTCAAATTGTTTTTTCAAAAATGTACCTGTAAAATATTTAACCATTAGATGTCTAGTAAATTTTATTAAACATTAACGATTATCTTGTAGCTCGAATACAATCAAAAACCATCCCGTACACATTTCTCCCACATCATCAAAATCACAAAATAGCTCTGAAAACTACCGACAACTAAGTCATTATTATCTACAAATATTTTTTTTTGCTCTTAAAATGGTATTCGCTGCCTCTACACACACCTCCTACTTGCCTCGGAAAACTTTCATGCCAAGACCGCTTATACGGACTTAAGGTGGCCATATTTGTATCCCAAAATGGTGGAATGTTGATATAATTTTAAAATTATTAATTTTTTACTCTGTTATTAAAAAGATATACATCATTGGATACTAGAAAGTTCAACTTAGGTAGTGTTAGTATTTACATTGCCAAAATGTACTGGTTCTATACTTAAAATATTTATTGAAAATGTACCTTTTTATAGTATTTTTACATAAACTTCACATTTAAAAGTAAGAGTGAGAAAAATGAACACAAACCTTTTCTAAGTTCATCCTTTATGTGTATTTTGCTGCAGTAAAAAAGTGTTAACGTTTGCTACGTTCTCCCACTCTTGGGTATAGTAGCATACTAAAAAACGAGACTGCAAGTTATATTGGCCTTATTGACAGAGGGTGCAAGGTTGCAGAGAGTCCAGCAGCTCAGGGAGATTGGGCGCGGAGGTGCAGTCTCTATCTCTGCGGTGCAGCAAGGCTATGTTATGAAACTACAAGATATTATAGAAAAAAAAGGGTATACTAAACAAACTACTTTAATGATACGTAATAATCAAATAACAATGGTTATAATAAAACATGAAATAGCCACGAATGGCAGATTGGTCAAATCTATGGCCGCAATAGGTCAAAATACCCCGGGAGAGGCGGTCATAAACATATACGCGGTGTCCTAGATAGATATATGGTAAATATGCAAAATTATGTCCCTTTTAGTATATATACTGTCAGGTTTACAGTCGTAAATAAGTGAATAAACAGGACTTTACGGGAAATTAATAGTTCAATAATTTAATTAGTTAATGTACTCATAAAAAAAATGAATAAGACCTGGTGACCGATGTTTGTAGGTTATGAGCGGGCAAAGCCTCTCTGCCTGGTGCAGATGTCCTGGTACCTTCGCCGTGGTTCGTCGCCTGCACGTTCGCCTCTGCGCCTGGGACTTGGATTGTACTGCAGTACTTATTGGGGGCTCTTTATTTCCACGGTATATTTTGCAATTACCAGCAATTAAGGGCAGCAACACGGGGAGTAAGAAAAAGGCCTAGAAATGAACGTAGTTGAGGGAAATAAACGTTATTGCAGGTGAATGAATCCACCTCATAAAAGTTACATAAATGGCTTTACAGAATTAATGAAAAAGAATGTATTTAGATACCTTGGATGTTGGGCGGCCTTTCTTGCAATTCATATATGTTGCACAGTACGATTGCAAATGCAGATTGACACTGCTATCTATCAGCTATAGATACACTAATCAGTAAAATGCAACACACTTTTAATTATAATTTACATAAATCCACAAAATGCGTGAATGAATTCTATCTTTCAAGACAGAATTCCTTGTAAATCATCAATTTTATTTCGGTGCGAAAAACTGAACATATTTTTGCCTATACGCGCCGGCGATAAAAGTGTATTTTTAAAGGTATCTATTAAGATTATAATATATTGCCGAAATTTACTGAATTTAAAGGTACTTAATTATTTATTATAAAAAAAAATGTTAAGCCATTTATTTATCTTTTACTATGTTTAATTTCAACCTCGAACAGTTCATTTCTAGTTCGTGCAAAAATGTTTTAAATATTGCCACCACAATATTACAATTGGCTCTATACCGGGTGACAAAATAAACCCGTAACACGTTTTTGTAGAAAAGAAAGATAAACTTAAAATTATCTGTCGATATGCACTTTGTTCTGATTATCGCCATATTTAACCATAGTAAGATGACGTAATATATAGTTATTGATATTTTTTGAGCCATAAATAGTTTAACAATTATTATTATTGTTTTACGAAAATATGATCTCCACTAAAATGGCTGAAGTTTACAGTAAATAATATCTTTTTATCAAAGGATTTATGAATTCAGTTACGACAACTATGGTATCTTTTCATTTTTTCTTCTAAAATGTTAACTTTTGATATGATTTTCATTTTTATGTTCCTAGGTTATTTGTCAATTGTTAAAAATCATTCCATTTGGAAGTGCTACTCGTAATTTAAATTTTGGGAGTGCTTAGCACCACCCAATTCCTCGCCTCTAGTTGCGCCTATGTGCTTAATATTTCCTTTACCGATGTAGGTACTTTACTGGAAGAAATAAACATAATTATTACCATTTATTGACAATTATGTGAGCTAAGTAAGTGTAAGAAATTGTCTACTATCTTCGTATGCGGTTTACAGTCCAGTCGTAAACAAGAAGAATACAAATTTTGAAACAAACTAGTGTTTTGGAGATAAAGCAGCAAGCAGCGGGATAAACCGGGCTGTAAATCCAGAAGGTAGCACGGCGAGATAAAACGTTCATTCGTTCCTTAAAATCCCCATAAAGTTATACTTTTACGACTACTTTTTTATGACATACACGCGGCGAAGTCCAAATGAAGTTCAGAGCTAGTAAGTTTTACTAAGTATTTGTTTGACCAAAATTGTATACCTCTACTTGGAAAAAGAATGAATCAAAGAAAATAACCTAATATTTGCATATATTAAAAATATATACTCAGTTTTACATATCTGTTTGTACGGAAAAAATAAATGATTGTTTTCCAGGTTGTGTTCTTTCACTGAAAATAATATTTTTTTTTCAGAAAAGAATTCAGTTTATTTAAACAAAATTTATTCTCGGGAAACAAGTCATGTTTGGTGTAATGGTCACATTTTTGTCAATAGTAAACTGATTTATTTGGTAAGAATATTTCATTTTTTTTAACGAGTATTTATTTAAATGAAGCAAATAGTTATTCCATTTGAATATTTTATGAAAACTTAATTTTAAAAAATTATATTGAAATGATTTTTTTTTTTCATTTCCCTAAACAATTTATTCAAATCTATATAAAATTAATGTTTTGAAATACTAAATGAAATAAAAAAATGTTTATTGATTGACATGAATGTGCATTTCGAATCAAATAATGCGGTATATTTAATTAAAAATTGCATATTTTTAATTGAAGTAAGTAGAAATTTGTAACCTCTATTAATTCTTTTTTAATGTTTTTAAATAAAGTTTTATTAGATTATTATCTTTTGAAAATCGTAAATTAAGAAAACTCAATTTCCTAATATAGTCGCATAATCGAATTGTTCCTCTTTAAACAAAAAATAATTGTCAATAGGCGGCCGCTAGATGTAACTGTGCTATATTTTGCGTACTCAGGTATATCGGGTTTGAGAGACAAACAGCGAGGGTTAGTCGTCAGTAAACCCACCTCACCTATTGATGAGAGGTAATAAGCTCGAAACCGGTATATGTTGACTATTTGCTATAGATTTTTCAGGTATAGTTGTTTCCTGAAATTCCTGAACAATAAGTTGTTGAGCCAAATAAACAGTTGTTTAATTGGAAACAATTTTTTTAAAATATACAAATTGTTTATGATAGAATATAATTAAATCAACACCAGAATTGCATGATTAAAAAGGAATGAACAGTGTTGCCAGTTAGTTACAATTGTAATTGTTACCAAAATCTTAATTTGTTACTATTTGATGGTTTACCTATTAATAAAAAGTTAATTATGATATACATGATCAAAAATATTTTTTCTCTCTCACAAAAAGAGAAGACGAAAATTTTATTTGAATTTCGGATGCAATCAAAATGTATCTATAGTTGCAAGTAACGATCTGTGGTCCATAGTGGTTTGGTTTTTGATTGGCTGCGTTTGTAAGCCTTGTTCTCATCGACGCGACATTCGCGAAAATTCTCGAGAATTATTTAATGGTGGGAAAAGTCTTCACTTTTACCGGATTTTGCTAACTGCAGTATATTCTATCATTTTCTTCGTAAAATTGTCATTGATTCTCGTGGTAGATCATCAGAAGTTCAAGTTAAACTTAGTAACCTCAAATAATGATAAAATTAGCAATAATATTCATGTTTTGCGAAATTCGCGTAAAGTTGCCACTGACAATTTTATCGTATTTCGCATCCATGAGAACAAGGCTTAATGTGAAAATAGTTCCACTCGGTAGCCTGCACTTAACTAAGCAGATGTTCTGCGCTGAAAAAATGGCACAGATAATGAAGTTTGAGTTGAGGTAATATTTACAAAAGACATAAATGAAGTTTTTTTTGGTTACTAGTTTTTAAGTGTCACAAACAAGTCGTCTAGTGATGTTCGTACGCAATAAAAATACGCTGAACGCGCTTCGCTTGAAGTACTTGACTCACTAACGTGACGTTAGACGAGCCATTGATTTTCGTTCCGTGTTCACTATACAGTGGTTTTCTGTTGTTTTATTGATAAAATAAAAATAGGTAAACCATAGAACACCACGAAAGTGATTGTTTTATTTTGATTTGTATTTACACCATAAGTACTAGACAAATAAATATTTAAAAAAAGCAAAAACATTTTATCTAACTTGAAAAGGCAACGTATTAATTTTAAGGCATAAAAAAATTGTTACTATTTTTCAGAATATGTTACTTTTATGCGCTTACGGCTGTTACCTATTATAAAAAAGTTAACACTAGAACGAAATAATAAATAATGTTTTTTATTAGAAACGAATGCTCTCTTTACACAAAATAACTGTATTTTTGGTTTTTCAAAAATAATGATTGGTATCAAGAAATAAATATTTGTTTGGACCTATACAAATAAATATTTATTTCCGAGAAACAACATTTTTTTACTACCAAATTTTGTTTTCGGTGTCTTTGAAAGGATGGTTCGAGTATTATGTTTATCAATGCAATATCTAAAATTATGCATAAACTATTAAGTAAGTACAATATTTTATTAATTTATTTATATTCGCATTGGCTGAATAAATTTGAGTAATTTATTATTGGGGTTACAATACACCAATATATAATATGAGAATATTTGTTAATTTTATGAAATTGTTATGTATAATAATTAGGTAGCAATACATTTCTTTATGTGTAGACGTATATGAAGCATAACAAATTATCTGACACAAAAAAATCTCAAACAAATTTTCTCGTTAAGACTGTTAATGCACGGTATCAGTTACAAAGTGCCTACTTGGCGCATATTATTACTCGAATAGGAATTTTAAGAAAGGCGATATTTTATCCTAATGTACACACTTTATTGCCTGTAGACCTCTTAAAATAGAAAAGACACATATCTCGAGCGTCTAGCAGAGCGGAAATCGCTCCCAGACCGAAAAGAATGTAGTCATAACTAAGTTTCTGCTGCCAGACATTTGACTTGATATGCCAGATATAATTCGTCTTTGTTCAAAGCAATCGGCTGTCTACTATTTATTTGAAGAATCTAATTCATATATGTTTACTAAATGTATCTGTTAAAGTGTATTAAGGACATGAGGGTACAAAGGGCACCAGAAAATGATTATTTGGTAAATTTATTTTTCAAAACCACAATCCAACATACACTCACTTCCGCCACCTTTCCTGAAATCATTTTATCTCATCATAAAGAAATGCTTTTGTTGCCTTCAAACTAGGCATTTGTTTGAATTCAAATCAGTGAAAAACACCATTATATTGTAACGTCACAAATACGTACTTTTTCCATTCAAAATATTACTAGTCAGTATTCTTACGATTAAATAATGTCAATGTAGATCATGTTTTACAATTATTGTTAACGTTTCGATATCATGAATGTATACAGAGTTAACTATAACTAAGTACAAATATTTTAAGAAGGTATAGAGAAAAATAAGAATTAACGGAATTGCCCATAAAAAAATGTTCAAACTTATTTATAAAACGGAAAAAAAATGTTTTTTCGAAACAATATTAAACCGCCAAAGTCAAAGGTGTCAAAAGTAGTTACAAAGCCTTGTCACGTCTATCGATTTGTGCAGCTTTGAAAGAAAAAAAATATGTACATAATTATTTAACGAGAAACACAATATGGTAGCACAGGGAGGTAACACCTGCCTTACTGATATTTAATTCAGGATTGATATTTAGATTTAGATATTTTAGATATTGATATTTAGATTTCAAGAATGTTTTCTTACTTGTTTACATTAAAACTGTAAAGATATTTTTACGTGCTACCTCTCCTTCCATCGACCATATTATGTACACAATTAATTACATATTACAGCAATTATTCATTGTGGTTCAAAGGGGATAAGGTATAATATTGTGTCTACTTGGTAAACGTATTTGGTATTACGCTGACACACGACAATATGAAGATTTAAGATCAAAATTGAAAAAGGACATAGCCGAAGCTGATAGAGTAATTTTACAAACTACTGAATCAAACATTAAGAAAGAACCTAAAAAATTCTAGTTATGTATGTTTTATAAAGATGATGTTCCTGAAGCGGGTCTTGTAGTTTCTGAGGGTTTTGCAGATTATTTTAAAATAGCTTATGTTTCAGATATTTCAAACTCCACCCCTATTAAAGAAATATATTATGCAAGCATTGATAACGTGTTATCGATTCAAAGTATCGATGATGATGTTATACTTAAATGCCTAAAAGGAATAAAACCCAAGATGACAATGGAACCAGATAACGTTCCAGCTTTTTTAATTCGTGACTGTGCATGTATTTTTGTCAAACCATTAAGGAAAATTTTTGACTTAATTGTAACTACTAATAAGGTACCTGATGTCTGGAAATTATCCCGTGTTTGTCCAATTTTTAAAAATGAAGATATTAAAAATGTCGGTGACTATCGTCCCATCACTATAATAAATAATTTTAGTAAAGTCTTTGAATTTTTCATCCATGATATAATATGTAATCAACATGGTTTTATGTGAGGTCGATTCACTACAACAAATTTAGTATGCCTTGCTCAATCTGTCTGAAACTTTGGACAATCAAGAACAGGTTAATATTATTTATACCGATTTTTCAAAGGTATTTGATCGGTTACAACACGAAATCTTGCTGCGAGAGCTTAATAAGAGAGCTTTATGTTACATCTTTTACATTTTTACTTTTCTAATAGACATCAATATGTGTATTTCAGAGGTTTCACGTCACACAATTTTCCGGTTCTGTCCGGTGTTCCTCAGGGATCAATCCTGAGTCCACTGTTATTTAATATTTTCATTAATAGCGTTGCTGGCTGTTTGAGAGTTCCTCATTTTTTATATGCTGATGATATAAAAATCTATTTAAGGATAAACACTTTACAGGATTGCGTCGATCTGCAGGAAAGTCTTGACAGGCTTAGCCTTTGGCGTGGCTCTAATGGATTGCCTCTGAATATTGACAAATGCAAAATTTTCACTTTTTCTCGTGAAAGGATTAATTTTGATTATCTGTACAGTATAAATAACGTGCGTCTTCATAAACCTAACTTTATTAAAGATTTAGGTGTCAAGTTTGATCAAGAGTTGAACTTTGGCCTTCATATAATTTCAGAAGCTAATAAAAGTTTGGGTTTTGTGATATGCAATTCTCGTGACTTTTCTAATTTTGACACCATTTAAATTTTATATAACTGTTTCGTCAGGTCAAAACTAGAATATTGTTCACTTATTTGAGCCCCAAATTACACAAACCGTATCGATCTGCTGAACGCAGAGAAGATTGTTAAACTTTTTTTATTATAGGGAAAGAAAGTAATACATATCCTCCTGTAGGTTATTCGCAGCATCTTATTACTTGAAAAATATGATTACAAGTCTTTAATGGTTCGGCGTAATATGCATAGTGTTATTTTTCTTTTTAATTTGGTAAGCGCTAATTTCGATTCTCCAGAATTGTGTAAACTGAATTTTAATGTGCCATTACTCGCACTACTGAAACATTTTGTTTAACAACTGAAAAAACTAATGCATTGCACTACTCCCCTTTATATGTGATGCATTGACATTTTTCATACCACTGTAATTAATATTAAGAAATCGTTTTTAGTGTAACTCTGTTCAAATATATTTTTATTGTTATTACTATTTTGTTATATAATGTAATTGTGTCTATTTATTGTTTTGTAATTAACTATTATTAGTTTTCTCTGCTCTTTAATTAGGTTTTTCCCGTTGAAAATATGTAATTTAAATAAATAAATATGCACTTGTCACATTTTCTATAAATTATACAAAAAATGCGCAAAAAATTAAATTCGCGGATACAAGTACTAATAAAATTATTTGAAATTACCGTAAACGATATCTTATTTTTGAAAAAATCTGATCACTGAGTAAAGATACTATTCTTTACTCAATGATCTGATGCAGTCTGCAGTCGCCATCTGTAGGCCACTAGTGCAATGTGTACTTCACGCCGATAAATTTTTAAACTTCTTATGTTGCTGGGAAATTAAATTCTATTATAATAATCGACAATGTTTGAATAAAAGAATTAATACTGTTTGAAACTATAACATCCTGAGATGTTTACAGTTTTCTGTAAAAATCAATTAGAATATTCCTTCTAAGCTACGATCAAGTATCTATTTGATATTGAAAACATGTATTACATTTTTTTTAAATAAATTTGAAAACGAAAAATTGGACTATTATTACATTTTGAAAGTGTTGATGATTACATTAAACGTAGTATTTGGAGGTATCAAATCAGCTAATAAGTGTATTCAATACAATAAAAATGTATAAATTTAACGTGTTAAATTCATGTTCCAGTTGCAAAAATTGAACGTGTCTTACAACATGTAATTCCACAACATTTAAAAATTGATTCTGTTATAAAAGCATCTATTTTCGAAATGGTATTAGGTCATTATAAAAATTTGAATAATAACACTACCTCAAATAAGTTTTTGAACCTCGTTTTGAACTATTGAAAGTGCTGAGTAGAAATTGCATTGGATCTCTATCGGTGAGTGGAATAACTAAAAACTAATGTTGAAAGTTAGAGGTAGATTTTATTACCAATACGACAGCAGTTTACAATAAATGGCCAAATTCGTTTTAAAGAGTGCCATTATTATTGCAATATATTATACGTATGTGTATTTATTAGACTTGCTGTAGCTTTACTGACGCTTAGTTTATCACGCAGAATTGCCAAAGCCCTATTGCAACCTACCAGCATTGGATTTCTTCCTTCCCCTCGCACATATTTTCCTCCATTGAAAATCGCTTCATCATCAACCGCGCCTTACTGTCGCTCAATTCGTTTGATTGCTTGTAAAACTTTGCCCATCAAAAGAACGAAAAAAAAACTAACGATATCTTCGACATATTTATCTTTCCCTTATACAAGGTAGGCCATAATGAATGTGTCACAGAGTAACTGTAGATTCTAAATATTAATATACCGTGAGAGCCATGTCCTATGGCCGGTTTCTCAAGTAGTAGATATCTATTAAATAAACTTATCGATTCCATAAACTGGAGATATCCCATGAATTCGGTTTCTGAACCATTCGATAATGCTTAACTATTGCATAAGTTATCGAACAGATATCCAAAGAGAAATGGGAAGATATCTGTCCAATAAACATTAGCGCACGCGCGCAGCGATTTAGCTGTTGCTTGTTTACATCTTTATTGTAAGGCTTAACCCAACTTTTTTTGATATTTTCGTGACGATTACTTTGTGCAATGGAAAATTCTGATTCGTCTGCCTTTTCAGATGAAGAATATTTAAATATAGTCAGAAATTTGGAACGGCCAAGACGTTATCGTGAAAGAGAAAACCAGTATGAAAAATACAGCGACAGAATTTCGAGAGGTTTACGGGCGCCGTATTCTTGAAATAGTGTTTTCTACAAATACAAGTAATTTTAGAAATTTAAGAACTGAATAATATAGAGTTTAGCAAATAACAACAATGTTATCTCATGCCACCAGCGAATATTCAGAGATACCGAAATAAAATCAATGTATAACGTCAGAAAGGATTTATCCAGCAAATTTTTAGGTATTGAAAACTTTCAAAATACGTATTTTTTAAATTTAGCTATAGATGTAAACATTGTTATAACATAAACTTACATATTTCTGCATATAAGATTGTTCACTTTTGTTTACAAGTATGTGAAAATAATTATTAAAATGTGGGGTTAGAATAACGAAATAATGTGTCATAAATGCATTTTAAAAGTTATTATATTATTTGAAGAGAGTTTAAATAGTAAAAGTGGATAAACAATATATCAGTAATTTTATTTTTGATATTACTTTTGTTCTACGCGTTTTATTTTTCAAAATTTCAGTACCTAAAAACACCACAAATTTGATCATTTTACGGCGAGAAATACGACGACCTTACCGAAAGAAACTGTAAATTTACTGATAGATTTAATAGAAGATAGTATTCAAGTCTCTAATGCTAGAACAAATTCACTATCAGTATTAGAAAAGGTTTTAATAACTTCGTTTTTATGCAACAGGTTTGTATATATTTTTATTTAGTTAATGTGATGTGATATCATTAGGTAGCCGATAGTGGCGCCATCTACAATTATTTCTTGAAAGTGCCTTACTTCCATAAATGGCATCTGCAAACACTTGTGCATTTGCTAGCTCCCTCTATGATTATTGCAGATATTAAGATATCCATTCAATTGTTATGTATTCAACAAAATTTGGAAGACATGCATTCAGAAACCAATATAAAGTTATCGGTCTGATAAATTTATGTACTCGATAGTTATCGAATGGATTGCGCCAAATGTTGAGAAACCGGTCATTAGTCCCAATGTCATTATTAAAATAGATAGAGGGTGTAAGCCAGCCAAAATTTTCAAACTAGCCAGTACATTATTTTAAATACATATTTATAGTTTCTGTTAAGTAGGCCAGAGTATCTTTTGACATAGTAAAAAAACAACAATTTGTTGATGAAGTCTGTGTCATAAAAATCTGAAATAAATATTGTAAAAACTTAAAACTGTGCGTCAATTCGCTCGAATCCTGCCACATTTGTGAAAATAATATGTTCGATAAACTGAGTACTTAGAAAATTAAGAACCAGCAATTGTGTGACATTTTTGACAAAATTTATTAAATCAAGAAGTAACAAAGCAAGTTATCTACTTGACTAATAGTCGGTATGACTCATCTGCAGTCTGAGGTGGAGGAATATGATTATGAACGAAATCCCACATGTTTTCAATAGGATTCATGTCAGGAGAGTTGGCTGGATAATCTAATCTATTGATATGTCCTGCTTCGAGTGTTTCTTGAACACTTCTTGCGCGATGTGGTCGAGCGTTGTCGTCCATAAACATAAAATTTTCATCTAATTTATTAAGTAGGTGATAGATAATGGGCGTAATAGTTTGTTCGATGTAAATTTGACTGGTCATATTCTGTGGTATGCGAATTAATGGGATACAGCGGTTGAGCATTATTCCACCCCAAAACATTACGGGGGTACCCTTTATACGAAGCAACACGGGGAAAATGAAGTCGTTGTTGATGACCTGGTTCTCTCCAGACTCTTTGTCGATTGTCATCAGTAACCAGACCAATTCCGGTTTCGTCTGTAAATAAAACCCACCGCCACTGGCGTAAAAGCTAACCCCTATGCTCTCGCGCCCAGTGAAGACGGGCAGCACGATGCCTTGGATGTAGAGTGAGGACCCGTAATGGTCTTCTTGCATGTATTTTGCGTTGTGGAGTCGTATTCCAACAGTAGGTGTCGATATAACACGGCGAAACGTACCTTGAAAATGGGCCCTGAGAGGTGAAGATTTGCTGTGTCTAGGAGCATATTGCACCAAATACCGATCCTCCCTTTAATTAGATACTCGAGTACGTCCACTACGTGGTCTGTTTTCCGCTGTATCAAATTCTTCATATCTATGTACTATTCGAGCAACAGATGATTTGGGAATGCCAAACTTGTTCGATATCTGATGATTAGAATGTCCTGCATCATGTAAAGCAGTCACTCTTGCTCGGGTAAATGCAGAAATTTCACGTCACCGACCAGATTTGTAGACATTGGTAATAAAATTATAGTTCCAGGATAGCGACCTTATTTAATTATTTTTAAGGTAAATGTAGTTGGAAAGAGGTCATACAATTACAAAAAGACTTTATTTTACATCATCGACGTTTCGACATATGTTATGTCATCATCAGGATGCGAAAATTTGTTGTCTTTTATTGGTCTAAATGAACATATGTCAAGTAATCCATTCATTTGGAAAATTAATAAGAATATAATAGAATTTTTCTCTGGATTTTAAAGTATAACTGGAGAAAGATTTGTAAACTGTCTTTCTCCAGATATACTTTAAAATCCAGAGAAAAATTCAATTATATTTTTATTAATTTTCCAAATGAATGGATTACTTGACATATGTTCATTTAGACCAATAAAAGACAACAAATTTTCGCATCCTGATGATGACATCATATATGTCGAAACGTCGATGACGTAAAATAAAGTCTTTTTGTAATTGTATGACCTCTTTCCAACTACATTTACCTTAAAAATTGGTAATAAAGTAAAGGTTCATGGTTTGCAATTTTTTATTGTCTTTTTAGTTCCCTAAGTACATGTACTTTTTACCACATTAAGAAAAACCACTAGGCTTAATCGAATCATTTTATATACAGGGGGGTCCAAGACTTTTGACCTTGTGTGTATTTTCAACTGTACTCAAACCGCAGACAGCTAGATCGTAACATTTACCATATACAGTGAAACGGGTAAATTTCGTCCAAAAATTGTAATTGTCCAACAGGAAGAATAAATTTTGGTGAGTGTAATTGATAATCCTGAGATAAGCACAAGACTCTTACGTGCAGCAACAGTTCTAAAAATTCTGCATGACAAAAGACTTTATCCATATCATTTTACTCCTGTCCAGAATTTATTGCCTAGCGGCATACCTGCAAGAATAAACTTTCCCAACTTTTTGTTACAAAAACAAGGTAATAAACCTGCATTCATGAACAAGATATTGTTTATGGACGAGCCGCTTTTGCGAGATATTGAGCATTCAACTGAATAAATAACTACACTTGGAAACTAGAAAAACCTCATTTAGGAAAACAACATATCTAGCATGAATTTTCCATAAATATTTGGTCTGGCATTGTTGATGATTTTATAATTGGACCATGTGTACTGCCAGCCCGCTTTAATGGTGGCACGCATTTGAGATTTCTGCTAGGCTTGTTAGAAGACGTTTCACTAGCAATTAGACAAAGCATGTTAGAAACTTCTTGAACGAACATTTTCCACATAGATGAATAGAATGTGAAGGCAAATTTCCTTGGCCACTTCGTAGCCCCGATCTTAACCCCTTAGATTTTTTCTCTTGGAGCCATTTGAAAGAATTAGTTTTTAAAGAAGAACATTTTTCCGCGAAGACTTCAAAAGAGTAGTTTTTACTGTAATGATGTCAATGTGTTGATCATTATTAAATTATTTATTTAAAATTTTTTTTGTAATTTTAATGAATATTGTTGTCATAAAGTCAACGCGTATTGGAAGATTCAAGTTTGAATATCCCGAAAATAGGGAGTTTTATCGAAATTAAACAAGTATACCTTTTTTGCTTAAAAAATATTGAGGATTTGTCTGTGTTATAGAGAAATGCAATAAATAAACCAACAAAAAAGTTTAATACCGATTATATCGGCATAACACACTGTAAACCGCACCCTGTATGTACTATATTTAACCTTAGCTTACAACATGGTATGCCTCTCAAAAAAAAACAACAGACAGAACAGACAGAATTACAGACTATAAAACTTTTTGAAATATTGAAAAAAATCAATTTGAAAATTTTCACTTTTCCACCCTGTATCTTTTTAATATTGGCATTCCGACTAAGACAATACGGTTCACACGGTATATTTGATTATCTAGAATCTACAGTTAGCCTACGGCGCATTTATTACGGATCACACTGTATATTATCCTTGGGCTCACTATACGACCGGGCTCGATTTAATGATTGACAAATACCGATGTAAAAAATAAATCTGCCGATTTGTATGCCATATCGGGAATTTACGACGTCCATAATCCTCAGAGGATACGGGGGATTGGGTTTGTCCCCGGACGGGACCCTTTCATTATTTATTCCGGAAAGTCAAATAGTGGTGGGTGATCTATTGTGATGTACACGACGACGCCTGCAGGATTCAATGAATCGAGAAGGGTAACTGCCTAAGAATACCGTTCATATACTTTCCATTTATGTATACGAGGTGTCCGGAATACAAGTGTATTTATTTTGCTGTATTATGCATTGAACCAAACAACACATAATTGATTGAACAATATTGAACAATTTTTTTCTGACCATCAGTACTATGAGTTACGACCGCAAACAGGTTTTGAATATGTGACAACATTGCAGACCTACCATGTTGGATGTTTGGACATAATAATCAGAAGTACTCCTAAATACACTTACTGTGAATAGTTTTCTTAGAACTTTTGTGAGGACAGAATAAAATTTGAAATAGTTGCAATAAGTATTCAAAATGCGGAAAATATTCCCTTTATGTACAGTGCTTTCGAAAAGTAACGAATAAATTCATTATTTTAGAAATCGAGCTTGAAATTGAGCTGTGAAATTGAAGTTTTTGAAATAATCCCCTGGCACGTCAATTTTGTTTTTAAAGAAGGTCATCGTTGTTCGAGATATGATGTCATCGACAATCTTTTTAAATAGCAACCCCCAATTTTGACCATGCCATTTGAAAGAGCGTGCCATTCTACATGTACATCATGAATAATTATGGTGTTACATAACAAAAATTTCAAGAAAATAATGTAATAAAATAATGAAAATTTAATTTTCACAATGCTGAAAATGATAATTATTATGTAAAAAATCGACTAACTTAAATGTTCAAATTGTACACCGTTGGCTGCCTGACAGTAGCCAAGACGATTAATAAATTCTTTTTGGACATTATCAATAACTTCAGGAGATATACAATGTATCTCGTGAAGAACTCTTTCTTTTAAATCTTCTAAATTAACCGGTCTAGTAACGTATACTTTGCTTTTTCAGTATTCACACAAGAAATAATCTAGGGGTGTCAAATCAGGCGACATGGCTGGCCACTCAATCGGCCCCCTTCTCCCTATCCAACGATTTGGGAACAGCTCATCTAAATAAGCACGGACAGGTGTTACATAATGGGGAGGTGCACCATCTTGTTAAAAGATGGTGCACCTCCCCATGTCATTTCTTGGAAGATCATGTCCCTCTATATCTGGATATAAAGTTATTAGTTCAGAGATAAGATTGTCTCGAAGAAAATCCAAATATCTTGTACTAGTTAGGTTCACGTCAAAGAAATAGAGACCCAGAATTCTTCCGTCGGCTATTCCGCACTACACATTTACTTTCTGGGGACTTTGCGTGTGATACTCCATCATCCATCGGGGATTCTCGATAGCCCAATAACGGCAGTTTTGCCTATTGACATGGCCGTTCAAAACAAACGTAGTCTCGTCAGAAAAAATTACGTTTTTTACGAAATTATTATCATTATTGCATAGCTCTTGCATTTGAATTGATTTCGCCGATCAAAGTCGTCTTTAGATAGCTCATGAACAAAGGCATACCTTATAAGGCTGATACTTTGCTTTTTTCATAATTTTGTGAACTGTGCACGCTGCCATATTGAAGTCAGAAGCCAATTGGTTAAGTGAGATGATTTTCTTGTATTGCCGACAAAACATTAAGCTCATCGTCTACTGATTTTGACGGTCGACCAGACTTAGGAAGATCACGAACATGTCCAAAGTTACGGTATTTAGACTCAATATTGCTTACCATGCTTTGGCTAATGGGATGTCAATCAGGATTTATTGAACAATTCAACTACTTCTTTTTGGGTGCGCATCCTGTCTCCAAATCCGATCATGCAAATAATTTCAATTCGTTCTCGTTCTCGTTCAGTTAATTTAACCATTTTTTTTTTATAAAATGACAAAGTTACTACTCAGTAAACACTTCAAACGCACTGCTTTTGACAAACAAAAGATAAGAACTAAAGAAATAATTCAAAAACAAACAAAAGAAATTTAATAAAGTACGATTTCAAGTTTTTATCTGACAGCAATAAAAAACATTCTCGGTCGCTAAGGCTACTGTCAGGCAACCATGATTTTTGACAATCCGTATGTAGAATGATACGCTCTTTCAAATGGCATCGTCAAAATTAGAGGTTGCTATTTAAAAAAATTGCCGATGACGTCATATATCGAACAACGATGGCGTCACAGATGTGGGTCGTATGCCAAAAAGTGCCATTTTTAAAAACAAAATCGACGTGCCAGGGGATTTTTTCTAAATGAATTTATTCGTTACTTTTCGAAAGCACTGTATAAACATCTCATAGCCAGAGACTTCGCCCAAGCTTTGCCACAAATTTACAACATGTTATGCAACTTGTGATTACTAACATGTCTTATTTATGCTTATATACACTTATAAAAAGGTAGTGGAGCGTGAAGTTTAACAGGACCGTAATCAGTTTACGAATGAACATATTAATATGTTCACAGAAAATATGTAACAACATAGTACTATTACCAAATAGTAAGATTAAGTCGAGGATAAAATACCTACATAAATTAAGATAACAGGTAAAAATGACAACACTTACCCGACAAACCTTAGTGTTGGGATAAGATTTCCGTGGCATATAAGAAGTGATTAAAACATATTATTGTGTGCTTTCCTAAGTTTCCTGTAGTGAAACTGCGACGTTTATCACTTAACTTGTATAGGAAAAATTACCATTCAACTTCTATTGTTGACAACAGACTATGAGAAATTGTTGAGGAATGAACTATAGATATTTTTTATATATTTTTAGGTATTAATAATATTGTGTGAAACTAACTACTCAGTGGACAAAAGCCCCAACCTGCGTTGAATTACACCCACAATATCTACCCATATATTCCTTATTATTAGCTTTTGTAACATTTTTTACTGTAGAAAGGTATTTTAAGCTAATATAAATCAAATATCCTACAATTCCTATCAATGAAGTCATATGTATGTTCTTTGATACCAAACATCTAGTGTCATCGTGAATATTTTGGTCCTTCAATAAGTCCTGCAGTGTGTGTATGGCGCTGCTGTCATTAGGATTAAATCTACAAATAACATTTTATATGCCATCGAAATATTTATCATAATACGCTACGGTTTCTAACCAAGTACCCCATCTAGTTATGTGGTTCAGAAGACAGGTATACCTGATAAGCCCTTTTTGTAGTAACTTTAATGAAAATTTCTTTGACAGTTGATATAAAAGTGTTTACTGATAAAGTGCGTAACCAGCACATATAAAATGTATCATTTTTGTATATTTTTTAGATCAAAATCTGTCCTGATTTTAACATATATGCGGCTGCATTACAACAACTTTATCTGAAGCATCTTGATCAGGACATACGTGGTGGTCAAATGAAAACGATACAGAGCCATTTTCGGGATGTGCGTCAAGATTGTAGAAAAGTGCGCAGACCCGCCGATTTTAGATTAAAAGGGGACATTCTTTGCTGGTAGTTTTGACTCCGCCACTTTCACCCCCTAGCAAGGGTAAACATCACCCTAAAATATTTAAAGGGCATTGGGGGTTGAGTAATATTTATTTATTTTGAAAACTCTTACAATTCTCTTTACAACACACTTTAGATTTTATAATTCCGTCCAACACTTTGAAAAGAAATTAAATTTTGATTGAAGCTATGTTAATTGGCTGCAGAACCACTAAACAACAACAGAAACAAACAATAATTTAATTTGCATTACACCCGGTGTAATCAATAGGAAATTATAAAAGAATTTTATAATAAATGCCAATCGTAGTAATCAGCCCCGACATAAGATGGCTGTAATCAGCACAGTCTCAGCAGTTCAAATTACCGTTAATACGTTCGTACGACCCGACTTCTCTCTTTTTTTCATCCACATTCCACATCCATTAGTTACATTTTCACGATTTCGCGTGGTAGAGGTAGATAAATTTCGTATTTATGTCATCAGTGTAGTTTATAATTATTAATAAAATTTGCTATTCGCCTAAATAAAAATACTATCGAAGTTGAGTAAACTGAAGTAGTGAAAGACCGCGGTTGTCTTCTGCTGAAAAAAGCCGTGGAAAAATGTATAAATGACATTTTAATAGACATGTGCATCTGTGTTGTCCGTGTGCGTCTGTATTATTCGGTACTTACTGATCATGGGTAATAGATTTGAACATCAACGTACGAACAACGTGATTATGTTTTCAAAAACATAACAAAAAGGTTACTCAAAATAGGTATGTTACTAATGTTTTATCCAAAATTATTTACTGTATAAAATTTTGCGCAGATTTTGAACTTGAATTTCGAGGACATGATGAATGAATTTTATATAAAAACTTGACAAAATGCTTAATTAATACCTTAAAAATGCATGTAGTTATGACAACGCTGCTAAGCTTCAATACTCGTACGCATCATCAGACAATTTGTAGTGTACCAGGAGCGTCGTGTTGCCGATTGTAATAGGTAATTTGTTTATTTATTTATTTATTTATTTATTTATAGATTACACCATCCAACAGTACTAAAACCATTTATAGGATGGAAAAAGACAAACATAATAATTCCATATACATTCAAAAACAAATAAACAAGAAACAAGCTACAGTAGAAGTATAATGTACAAAGAACAAACTAACTATGAAATGTAACTGATAGGCTACAAAAACACCTTTTTAAAGAATTGTAGGAACAGTTAAATATGTCAACTCCGTTCTGCAAGTTGTTGCATTTGCTACACATTAAATGCAATGGCGAAAATACGTTAGTGTACGGGGTGGGAAGATAAAACAAACTGTCACGTCGGGTTGCCGTTGAGGAAACCTGAGTTGCTCAAGTAATTGAGGACAATCCACTTTATTATTTATTAGTTTATTGAGAAAAATCAGTGATTGAATTTTCATGCTATTGTTTAGGCTCACGACAGATAATCTATTTAAGAGCTCATTTTGAGGGGTTCCAATTAAAGAATAACTACCATCCAGCTTATAAAAAGACATTTTAGAAAACATCGCTGAACATTTTTCAAGCTTTCCACGTACATATTGTACCCAGGTTGCCATACCAAAGCGTATTCGAGTTTGGACTTGACAAAGGCATTGAATAGCAGCATTAAAGTTTGTATATCAGTGAAACCTTTTGAGTTATGGATCACAAATTCCTAAAAAAAGTTTTTCTAACTTCCTTTACATGCAAGTTAAAAGTTACCTTAGTGTCAAGCGTAAGCCCCACGTCTTTAATAGAATCAGATCGATTTAAAACTGGAAACACTTTTTTCGTAAATGTCATAACGTTACATTTTGCTGCATTTAAGGGAAAGTTATTTAAATTGCACCAACCGTTTTTTCCATTCAAACAGTGCCAGATATATTATCTATGGCACAGTAAATTTTCACATCATCCACATACAGTAAATAAGACACATCTGTTTCCTCAATTACATCATTGATGAAAGCTATGAAAAGAAGTGGTCCAAGAATCGATCCCTGGGGACTCCTGATGTTACAGATATTTCTTCAGATATAAAACCATGGCATTCAACATATTGTTCCTCCCTTTTAAAAAAGACTCAAAAAAACTCAAGATGGACGTGGATAAACCTACATTTTTAAGCTTCTTAAGTAAAATGTCATGATCCAACCTGTCAAAAACTCTGAAAAATCTGTATAAACTACATCTATTTGAACATTGTTGTCCATGTTCTCAGCAATAAATTGAGATACACAAAGCAGGTTACTTGTTGACCTGTTTACCATAAGACTATGTTGGTAAATAGAAATTTGTCCTTGAAGGTATGGATACATCTTATTAAATAAAGCAATCTCTATAACTTTGGCAAAGTTATTTGTAATAGTAATAGGTTATTTTTTGAAAGGTCCAGTAAACATTTTTTTTGTTTCGATTTTCCGTCTTTATTAGGCTTTTTGAATACCTGGTTAAAATTAATGACATTATGACTGATTCACCCTATTAAGATCTGTTCTCAACTTATTAAATATAAACAGAAATGTACAAAAATCCAATGCATTTACACATCATCCAATATACCGAAACCTCTTCGAATTCAAGGGACACGGCGGACGAAAATAGCTAAGAACCACCTAATTCCACTTCCATCGATTCCGTCTGCGACAGTTCCGTCACGTCCCGCTCGAAGACGACTATAAAACTCATATCCTAAATGCGGCATATCGCCGCACCAGGAAGGACACAAGAAAAACCTTTTATCAAAATCAATTCGGCAGCGATCCCTTCTATCAGGACGCGCGGGAAACAAAAGGATCTCTCCGATTTGGAAAATTAACCCGAGCATGCAAAGAGAACATGACGGGGTGGTTTCGTACAACGGATGATTAGGTTACCCTTATATGGGTATTTTTATTCAGTCTTTTGTGAACAAAATATGTATATAAAAAACCGATAGGATCGTTACTTTACATTTTGCAAAGGTTTTCGACATATAACCTTGCCTATCATTTTAAAAACATTACGTAACTTAATGGGCATACAGGGCGTTTTTAAGTAGAGTTAAAAATGCAGGGACGTATTTTGTGGTAAAAGATAAGGGTTGTTTGTTATATAAATGTGAGGTCTTGGGATAGCCATCGTCCAGCTACAGCGAGTCAAAAATTGCCACAATAATTCGTCACGAGATACATCGTATACCTCCTGAAGTTATTGATAATGTCCAAAAAGAATTTATTAATCGTCTTGGCTACTGTCAGGCAGCCAACGGTGCACAATTTGAACATTTAATTTAGTCGATTTTTTACATAATCATTATCATTTTCAGTATTGTGAAAATTAAATTTTAAAATCTTCAATATTTTCATTATTATTTCCTTGAAACTTGTGACACCACAATTTTTCATGATGTGTTTGTAGAATGATACGCTCTTTCAAAAGGCATGGTCAAAATTGGGGGTTGCTATTTAAAAAAATTGTCGATGACGTCATATCTCGAACAACGATGACGTCACAAATGTGGGTCGTATGTCAAAAAGTGCTTTTTTAAAAACAAAATCGACGTGCGAGGGGATTTTTTTCGGAAACTTCTCAATTTCAAAAATAATGAATTTATTCGTTACTTTTCGAAAGCACTGTAGAATCATTTCATTGTAATTTTGATGTTCACACTTATAATATACCCGTAAAAAAACTATCTCTCAAATAAACATCTAAGATTAACAAGAACAGGAAATGGTACAGGTTAGTTAGGTCTATAATTTTTTAATGCTCTCTCTGGCTATATTAAGATTTTAAATATAAATACATTTAAAACAAGAATTAAAAATTATTTATTGAAAATGCATTTTATGCTTTTAATAAATTTTTATCCAGTAACTTCCATAATATTTAATTAATTTATTTTTATTGTTATATGTATTAATTTAACATGTTTTTATGTATGTTGTATGTTTGTAATATTTTTAAAAAAATTTACTCTGTAATTTTTTGTTAGTTTTATCTGCATATTTGTGTATTCCTTAGCCTTTTTTACGTATGAAGCCAATGTTTCTAATTTATGATGGTTGTTGCTCTTTTTTTTTGACATGTGTAAACACGTATACACTAATATTAACACGCACTGGAATAGTAAATTTTTTTGGAGAAAAATTATCATACAAGGTAAGGTTATAATAAGCCACAGCAATTCCGAGAAAAAAATTATGGACGTTCTGGTAGTTTCAACCTTTACATCGCTGGGCTACTGTCGTATCTGGCCAGGCGATTTCAATATCCGATTACTTATCGTATAAACTTTTCAACTCGCAGTTGATGGCTATCGTTTTAATATATGGTGAAGTGAAAATGCTTTCGCAAAATGGACAAGAAGCAGAACATTTGTTTTAGTTTGTAGAAACTGGGTAAAACGGATAAGGTATATTAAACTATTTTACTAATTAAACCCACAAATTAATTCTATTAATAATTAATAACAATAGCGGCAAAAGCAGTTGAATTTGCTGCATTAAAATAGGTGTAAAATGTAATTTATTTTTTTGCATGAGAATTTCTTTCAATTTTTTGTCTGGTCGCCGATTATACGTCTTACCAGGTTTTATAGTGCACCAATCTTCAGTGCCGTGCAGAAGTTTTTAAATCATTTTTGCTGTAGAACTTCGCCAATACAACCATAACAAATTGTATAAAAGTAGGGACCGTAGAAACTGTAAAAGCATAAGTACAACTCTAGAAGAATTTTTAGAATTAATTTGAATTGGATATTTCAGTTAAAGAACTGACATCAACTTGACTTAAGGCTTTCTTCGGCGGCGGCGTTCACAAACAGAAGCCCCACTACGGCAAATAAAAATTAAATTTAGCCCTTTATAAAACCCTTTAAACTTCACGAAATCCCTTAAACTTTACTTAACCGCCACGCCGCTCTTATTGCATCCTCGAGGAATCCCGTTCCGACGTCGGGCTTACGGCGGCTTTATTAGCGGCCCCGATAAAAATCTTATATACGAAAACCAAATCCGATATCGATTTAATCTGTGCCGCTAACTGATGGAACCGAGAGTTGCGAAACAATCGCAATCGGAATCGATCGGGGGATTTCTCCGAGGAGAGATTTTTTGCAGGAGATAAATCTGCAATTTGTATACAAGGAGCTGCTAAGTAAGCAGCTTCCATGGGCGTGCTTGGAACGAAAGGTATAAGAAATCAGAAAATGGGAATCATTTTTCGCGGTCATCATCTACAATGTATCTTTTAATCCTGCACCAGAGATTTTGATAAAGATATGTACCATTTTATTTCTAATCATTTTTATCAACTGCTTAAATGATTTACATACATTGTAGATTGTAGGGTCCTGATACACAGAGTTTCAATATTGAGTAGCCAGTAATCACTAGATGTAGACACTTACATCTCGCGTATACTGAAGTCTT
The DNA here is from genome assembly GCA_037114965.1 of Monochamus alternatus. NCBI lineage: Eukaryota > Metazoa > Arthropoda > Insecta > Coleoptera > Cerambycidae > Monochamus > Monochamus alternatus. Next base: position 117,277,410 of record CM073426.1, read on the forward strand.
TCTATCAGTTATGGCAGAAAGCGAATAGTCGCGGGTCGAAGTTATTATTTGTCAGTAGATGGCTTCAGCAATGGCATACTGATAAGAGTTAACAAGCTCGAAACCGGTATTTGTCTGGAGGCACCGCTGGCGATAGCGGCAACTAATCGTGGCTGTTTGCTGTAGGTTTCTCAGGTGTGGTTCAATGCTGGCCGGGCTATTAGCCCACATAGTAGTTGTGTCCTCAAATATCGTCTTTTACAAATATTGTAATCTGTAATGACGATGCAGGTATGGGGCCTTCATTCATAGTATCCACATTATAGTGAGTCGCTTTCTGCTAGAGGTGGGCACTTCGGCTCTTTTCAAGGAACCGGCTCACCGGCTCTGGGTCAATAAAAAGATCCGGTTAACTGAACCGGCTCAATTGAGCCGATTGATTTTGTGATTCGCGAACGAGATCACAGTATACTAATCAAATAGCGAGACAAACGAAGTAAAGTAATTTACATTCTACTAAAATGTTACAGATTGTACTAGGTCAAAATTTAAATTTACTTTTGAATGTAATTATTATTTTCATCAAAAAATTTGTATTTTTGTTTAATACGTAGCTACCTTTCTCAATAACTTTTTTATGTACATAAAAAAATAATATATCTGTCGACAACGAATGCTTTAATAATATTACCAAACGATTCAACTGAATCGATTCAAGAAGCAAAAGCGCCCATAACTACCGTGGATCGTAAGTGAGCCGGAACTACTATTTTTTTCAGAAGTGTGGCAAAAACCCAATAAAACTGGAGAAAAACTAAAATTATGCCACAAATAAATAGCTTCAGACAATATGTTAAGTTACAACATATACAATGATAATAATACTTCAAAACAATTATTTACAGAAATTGTTCTTGTCACAATTTTAGGAACAATTTTGGTAGGTATGCACAATTGAAGTAAAACATACTTTCCCTCTCTCTCTGTGTGTGTGTGTGTGTGTGTGTGTGAAGGCTGAAATTTACAGCTCAAAACGTAGGCCAGTTATAGATGTTGTTTAATTTATTTCATATAAAAGAATTGCCTTAATGACGTAATATTCTATTTTTGTAGAAAAGTTATCAGTAAATAGTATACACAATTGTTATGCCAAAATTTCCACACATCAAGTGATTTTCGGGGAAACCCAAATATACCCCTTCTAATCCCTACCGCGCAGCTCGTGGTTTTGAAACCCTTTTCCTCCGGAGCACATTACCGGAATAATGTAGCAGCAAAGGGGCAAATGTGAAAATGCAAGTCACTTGAGAAATGAAAAGAAAACGAATCTCGTCTGGAGCGGAACGGGGAGAAAAACTCAAAGCGCTACAAAAGGATTTGATCGCATCCCTCGGTCAAACGCTTTGAAACTGAGATTGACTTTTTTGTATGTGTTTGTAAACAAGTTGGCGTAAACGCTTCGTCGGCACATCTCAATATTTAGATAACTTTATTTGTCTACTGTAAATCCTCGTCTGGAGCTGGTTCATGGCCTGAACGGTCCCTACTAAATTGACTTGTTTTCTCTGAATAGAATTAATTAAATACGGTGATGTTTACAGAATTTGAGTTTGAAGAAAAATAAACAAGTAAATTCAGTACTCTTCTTATCTCTTGCTTCAAAATATATATTACAGATAGACTAGAAGTTTTTTGAGGGCTATACAGGGTAATTCAGAACTTATCTAAAAAAATTTGGGAATAAATACCTCATGAAAAATCATAAGTCAATATCATAAACAAATTTTTTGCAAAATCCTTTTAGTTTCCGAGTGAAAAATTATCGAAGTAGTATTTCCAACTTTTACATTTTTATCTTGTAAATTGCAAAGCTAAGTGCACACTTAACTTAAGTGTGATCTATGAATTCCACCCCTAGGTATTGTATTTAATCTACGTGGAGATTTGCGGCTAATTGCCATTTTCACCGTTTGTTTTAAGCTACGCTTACGCTTTAAGGAACCTTAAAAATACAATTTGCCTAAACCCGACATACATTTTTTTTACTGTTTTAGAAAGGTATTTTAAACTAATATAAATCAAATCTCCTACAATTCCTATCAATGAAGTCATATGTATGTTCTCTGATACCAAACATCTAGGTATGCTAATGAACAATTCCACAGACAAAGCCCTATTCAATAATTATCTAAAGAAAATATTCTAATTTACTAACCTGCTAATGAAACACTCTATAAATATCTAACTTCACTTTTTGGCAGTGGGAACATGACAAATTCAACCACAATAGATGAGATCTGACCTATTTCTGCATTTTAGGATTGCTTCTTCAGGTGGTCTCCTTTAAGTTGAATCAAACATCTAACTATAAAAATTATTATAAAAATTAAAATTATTTGAAGTTAAATATCGACAATGACAAAAAGTGACATCCTGTCAATGAATTAAATATGACAATACCTACTTGAAAAATGTTCACCTTTTATGTAAAAGTTTTTATATATTTTTAGGTATTAATAATATTGTGTGAAAGTAACTACTCACTGCCAAAAGTGAAGTTAGATATTTATAGAGTGTTTCATTAAAGCAGTTTAGTAAATTTAGATAAATTAATGTATTTAGATAATTATTGAATAGAGCTTTGTCTATGGAATTGTTCTTTAGCATACCTAGATGTTTGGTATCAGAGAACATACATATGACTTCATTGATAGGAAATCGACATTTTTAAACCTCAACAAAAATTATCCCTCAAGTACACGATGAGAATCAGTGTCATGACTAAAGCCCGCACTTCATTCGGAAATGACGTCATTATTTATCATGGGTGCACTTAGAACGCTAAGTTAATGTTTGTAGAAGCCGAGGTGGAATACCTACCTACAAAAGCATCTTACCTTGTACTCGTAATTTATAATATCCAACATTATTCATATTAAGCTTATTAATTTACAAAACACAACATATTCACTTGTAGTACTAGAATAAAATTGAATAACCCGCAGCTGCTGTAAGTCAGATGTTAAGCTGTGGCGTTTGTCGACAATAATCCACATCCATTTCGACGTCCACATAGATTACTCGGACATATTTTAAGTACTTATATATCATTTTTCATAGCTGGCACATTTAGGGTGGGTCCAGAAAAATCTACTTCTTTGACATCAAAAAGATCTACTATACGACATAAAATCAAGAAATCCCGGATTGTTCTGCGAAACGGCATCAATTTTTTTCTTCGGAAATAAAAAACATTATTTACTGCGTTATTTATTGAAAATCCTGATGTTATCACAGCTGCTTCAAGACGGCGAATAATTGAAGGTATCCTTAAATAAATAAAATATATGTATGCTAAATCTTCGCGAAATCTAAGATCATTAAATATCCGTTGAGCATATAAAATAGAAGCAGCATCACTTGAATGTAGTCGCTGTAGAATATTTTTTGTGCCGTCAAAATGAACGTAGTAATATGACGTTGCCTCTAACTACATATTCCAACGAACGCTTCTATTGCAACGGTTTTGTTTCACGAGTAGTAAGCTGCTGTTAAGTCGATTCTCAAATCCAGTTAAATAAATTCGAGTGGAAATTCATACTATTTAAAATAAATCTGAGTATATTATTTTTAGCTATGTGTATATTTACAATTCTTGAAACTTTATTTTCCATTAGCAAAAACCATTTGAAATAATTATCTAATTTGGTCAAGAACACAGATTTGCATTTTCTCGTCAGAATTTACGTCCTTTCTGAGGGAATGTGTTCCAGTAAACTCAAGAATTGAGTCCCTGCAGGTAAATGCACGGGATGTTTCTGTCGATTAGCTGGCCTGGATAAGATTAAATTTGCTGTAATAAAATAAAGTATTTTTTATATATTGTTAGCCCCGACCAACGTTGAATTACACCCACAATATCTACCCATATATTCTTTATTATTAGCTAACATTTTTTACTATATTAGAAAGGTATTTTCAGCTAATATATATCAAATCTCCTACAATACTTATGAATGAAGTAATATGTATGCTCATCTAGGTATGCTAATGAACAATTCCACTCAATAATTATCTAAAAAAACTAATCTAATTAAATTTACTAACCTGGTTTAATGAAAACATATATATATATATATATATATATATATATATATATATCTAAGTTCAGATTTGAAACTGTGGGAACTCGAAAATTCAACCACAATATCTGACCTATTTCTGCAGTAAAAAATAATGTGTATTTAAATATTAAGGTCGACGCCGGGTTTGTGTTTCAAAAAAGCAATGGCCAAAAATTTTGGTCACCTTCGTTCCCTGATACCTATTCGAGCAGCCGTACGGCAGCATGCATATAGTTTATCACCCAATGTAGAGCTGGAAACAAATTCATGGAACCAATGGAATAGGGTTGGAAACTCACTATCAACGGTGCAAGGGCAATTGTGGTTGTCGTAAGCTTGGGCTGAGCTGTTTAATCACTTTTACCACTTACGAACTTGAAATGTTGATGAACCTATTGACAGTGGTTTAGAGACTTTCCCGACAGTTGAACTATCGGATGAAGAGAACTGGAAGCAGAAGAAACTAGATACACTGAGAAAATTGAAGAAAATAGAGAAAGTAGAGACTGCTAGCCACCAACGCCACATCACCTTGATGAGTACTTCAAATGTAAAAAACTGAGATTAATTGAATACAGTAAACAGTTCATGTAATATAAATTTAAATAAGCAATGATTTAAATATTCCACTTGATTTCGTAAAGTTATAATTGAATAATCTATTATATGACATATCGACTTTATATATTCAAATGGTACAATCTATTCCTTATTTTATCGTAAAACAAGTCATTCGTTCAATGTTGAGACACGAGAAATAAAGATTTCTCCAACTAATATTTCACCAATTTTATCTGTCATTGTATGTGTTTTTCATGAAATTTAGGTGCACACGGTTACCACGCGACACCACGTTACACCATGCAACATGATGAAAATCTAACAAGATGGGATTCGCAACACGTTGGACGGCGTCGCATGGAATGGCGTGGTGTAACGTCAGAGCAATGTTCACACAATATACAGGGTGGGCCAATAGTGTGTGGACGGAAGGTTGTGGTTATACTGATATATATTTTTAAATTCTGCTGTTGGTGGGGGGTGGGGGGTAGTAACAGCTACAAACTAAAAATATTTTTTTTGAAATTCCTAGTTCCTAATTCTACTATCAAGAGCTAGAAAGTCAATTATGAACTCTGTTTGTTACGGTAATAATTTCCCCCAATCACAGCCTCCTATGTTGCCACCCACCTCTGATATTCAGCTGTTCCTAGACATCAACTTTTTGACAAAATATCGAATAACGTCCAAACGGTACGTTTTAGGCACCAAGTATGGTACATGAAGTCACACTAGAATTGACCGAGAAATACAAATATGCAATAATATACAGGGAGTTCCATTTAAAAAAATGCAACTTTAATATGAATCACCCTGTATATGTCTGAGAATTCCAGTAACAATATTTTCAGTTTGTAGCTCTTACTACCCCCACCCCTCACCAACAGCAAATTTTAAAAACATATATCAGTATAGCCACAATGTTCCGTCCACACACTATTGGCCCACCCTGTATAAAAATACATAAGAATACGCAGTACCAGATTCTTCTGACGTTGCATGACATGGCGTGGCATGGCCTGGCATCAGAGCAATGTGACTTTTTTTTTACTGGTGAAAGCCAATTGTATTTCTCTAATGAATAAAGTGTAGATTGTAAATAGTAAATGTTAATTATAGGGACGATTGTGGATTAAATTATTTTATCAAATTAGCAACTTGTAAAAATTGTTATTTTTGATTGATTTGTTAACTGTTCAGTTACACATTCACAACTTTTAGATTGTTAGAAATATGAAAAAACCTAGGTTCACGTAGATTGACTTAAAGATCTTAATCACAACAAGATAAACAGCTACTACTTACGATTCACTTGATAATAAATAAACCGGCTAACTAAGGGAGAGAAAGACGAACCGCCCACCACTTTATTCTCCTTATATGAACCGGGATTACCGGCGTTCTCCAGGGACTCGTCCCGAGCCCAACATAACTTAATATTTATCGTAGACGTGTCCTGCTAGACGCAACTCTCCTCGTTTTCCCACTTCAACGATTACCCGCGATTTGTCATTTCTAGAATAAAAATACGCCGCAACACGTAGCATATTTATTGGGGTTTTATTAAGATGGCGTTTTCGCATAAGCATGAGTCTGCGGAAGTAATAAAATGGGGGAAACTTGTTTTAAATAATGCACCGTCAGCTATAAAATGTATTATTTATGTTTCAGATCCGATCCGAAATGGAAATCTACCTTTTTAGCAAAGCAGCAATAAAATATACAGTATGGTGCAAATGAACAGAATAATAGTTATTTATTGTATAAATAGTTTTAACAGTTTTAAGTAGCATTTTATCCACGCAAGAATATTTAAGCGACAATCCTACTTAAAACAATTATACAATAAATGTTAGAATGGGTTTCAAAATATATTTATATGTGAATTCTTGTTACATGTACTTGGAATACCTGGAGCACACTATGGACTAATACGACATTTCTACAAGGATTCACAATTTAGCTGTTACACCCCAGACATCTACTCCTTGGCAAGGCGATGGCAGTAAGACAGTGGCAAACTTAAATCCCGGATCACATCATTTTCCAATTATATATATGCAATAGTAAGGTCAACATCAAACCAGTTGGCACAGGGAAGGAAGACCCATCTCCTTTACCACAAAGTAACATGGTGGCTTCGTCCAACCTTACAATTTTCCATGCCTTTGGAGAAAGACGGAGTGAAGGAGAGTAGTTCACCTAGCTACATGCTAACATACATCCCCTGAAAATAGACCATACAATAGTTGAGCAATTCCAAAACGTCCGGAACAGACAATGTTATGTATATGTGGGATAAAGGAAGCCCAGCTGTTGATATCTGCCACGTTCCAACCTTGTAGTACGGTTCTACAGTATGCAGATACTACATTACAACTATGATAAACAACGAGGTGTACCGCTTTGTGAGTAACAAACTAACAATTTTCCCCAATAGAGATGAACAGTTATGTCAGCCCATAAAAACTGAATGTGATGTATTTCTGTGTGTGTGTGTGCTCCATGGATATTATTACAACATGACGAACTTATTTTGTTTCAAATTCAGATAATAAAATAGATAAATTTTTATCGTTTACCTTAACAGTGGAATAATAAATGATCAATAATTTTTATCTATAGATACTATAGAAATTTCTTTATTTCTTTATTTATTCCGTTTGTTTGTTTTTTAATTTTTAATCCCCACAGAAGAGGCATTTTTTAGATTTACTTTATAATTTTAAGATTATATTCTCTTCTCTTCACCCTTAGAAACCCATTATCTAAACATGAATTTATTAAAAAGGGATTGAAATTTTTTTTCTATTTTTTATTATTTAATAGAAAATTAGTTACTGGAAAATAAGTTTAATTAGTAAATATATTTTAAAAATAAAATCATTTCAAAACTCCAAAGCAGTTCAGTTCCAACCTAGTTTAAAGTCATTGCATAAACCATATTTTCTTTTAATTTCGTAATTATATTTCTATACGGGGGATAAAAATGTAAAGTCGGCAGGTTACAACGTTCCAACAAGTGCGTTGATAAGTGTGTTGACCACGATGACGTTTTTTCTGCAAAGCGCGAATTGGCGGTGGCCCCTTAGGCCACTGCTGACATCACAAAAAATTATAAACCAAGGGTTGGAACTTGAATGTGGAGGTAACAGAAACCAGTCGGTGGTAGTGTGGTGAGTGGAGAAGTTCCCCCCTTTTTGGAATGGCGGTATCTCCCCTGCAAATCATGGAAATTGGAAATAGGTAAGACTATTAACTTATATTTGTATAACCTCCAGCTGGTGGCAATATTTTCTCTCCCTTATATTTTGTGTTGCTGAATAAATCATTTTGTTACTGTTTTTTTGATGTGATTAATCTACATCACTGTATATAGTTACCTCCCTTGTGCGTAGAGATAATACGTAACAATATAGTTATTCCTTACAAGAAGAGACATCCGTAACTTGTGCAAATTCTTCACAAACTTCAGCGTTACTAAAATGATGGCAACAATGCTACAAGGGTTGCTATTAACGGAGAGGAAGTTAAATGTGACAAAACAAAAAAAAAACGAAATGTGTATTACTATAAATGTAAATGTTAATGTCAATAAGTAAATAAATTAAATTTGATTTGTTATAGGTTTATTATTTTTCCATTATTCTACTAGAGAAATAAAGTTAGTTAGATAATTTTGGACATCTGAACATCCTAAAATATGACAATTTTTATTTTTAAAATTATATTCTGCAAGGTATTTGTTTTATATAGGTGACGTAATCTTTGTAATAATGACGGCGTCATCGATGATTTTTTTTAAATACAAATGTGGGTCTTGTGATAGCTCTTTTGAAAGGTCTTATAATTCTTCATTTAAGCATATCAATAAGTTTAGGTAATAAAATTTTGCATATTGTTAAAGAAATATTTTTCAAATTACAACAAAATATGTATTTTTTGGTATACGCTCTCAAAAATAGCTAATTTACTATCTCATTTGAGTTCCAAACAGTATTTTCCGGAACCAATGCCAAAAAGATGCCATGACGCATTTTATACAAAATGAACTTCCAATGATTATTTTGTGTTTACATTAAACAGCCTACGAATAATTACTGTGGTGGCATGAAAATTAAAATTCGATTATCACTGTTTTCAAGCAATGATTACATTAATTGTACATCGTAATAGGTTTGAATGTGTTTGTTGCGATCTTTAACAAAAAAAAAAATTGTTTATAACATGTACTTAACAGTTTTTTTCGTCCGAAAAAACTATATTTTAAATACTTGTAACAAAACCCAAGTTACAATAAACTGACTACCCTCAGTTAGAATAATACAGTGAGGAAAACGAGTAGCAAACTCTTCTCGAACATTGTCTATAACTACCTTAGTTATTTGGGCCATATCCGTCTGAATGCTGATATACTTTACTTTTTAAAAAGCATTCCCATAAAAATATCTAGAGGAGTTAAATCTGCAGACCTGGGTGGCCATTCAATTGATCACCTTCGCCCTGTCCACCTATTTCGGAAGACGTTGTCCAAGTAATTTCTTGCTAATACAGCATAGTGTGGAGGTGCACCAACTTGCTGAAACCACAAATCATTTATGTTTGGAAACAGCCGATTCATTTTAGGGAGCAAATCGTCTTGCAGAAATTGTAATTACCCGTTTTTTCTCAACTTCTTTTCAGTTTTGCTTACTGAAGATTGAGAAATTGGTTCTCGTTTAAGATATCTATTTTTCAATAAAGTGCAAAACTAATTGTCCTAGTTGTGTCTCCACAATCAATCACTATTATAAATTAATTCTTTCTGTTTCAGTAAGCTTCTTGTTGATAAAAAGCACTAAATATTTCTAGTTTATCGGCAGTAACTACTTCAGATACATAAATGTAGCTTTCTTGACAATACTGACTGGCAGTCGTTGATCTACGAAATAATGAATTTACTACTTTCATTTGCACCATACTGTATAAAAACCTATACGCAAAAGGACTTACACCACATAATATTTAGCTAAATATTTTGTAAATAGTAATATTCTTATTAAGACTATTCTCAGGGTGTTCTACAATTTCCATGACAAACTTTGGCAAATGGTAGCTGTCGATTCAGATTTGGTTAGTTACTGGCATTTTAAAAAATATAATTTAATAGTTCAATCAAAGTAGCCTGATAAATAAAAATTATGGTTGTTATAACAATAATTTTTATTTGTGTTTAAAGTTTAAACATTAGTTATTAACCAAATTAGCAAATATTAAGACTATAAGAATTGTTCAAAACATCCGCGAACTACAGCTTCGTTACTCGACGAATGAAATTTGAATCATTTCTTATCTGGTTAGCTGCATCCTGAACGCTGTCAAGTAATTGCTGATGGGTAGTGATTTGAATATGGTAGACAGGCTGCTTCATATGTCCCCAGTAGCCATGCTATTGAACTTTGTTATCCATTTATTTGGGACATGCCAATTTAACCAAGCAGTTACTTGTCTTCCTCTATGTGGTGGTACACTATCGTGATGATACCATATATTTTGAACAATATAAGTCCTACATCATTAATGAAGTCAAAAACGTTGTCTTCTAAAATCGTTTTATATAGATCTGCACTTAAACGATCATTTAAAACATGTACAGGCAGTAAATTATTGTTGAAAATGCTACCACAAACATTAACACTAAAACGTTGGTGAAATCGTCTTGATCTAATTACATGCAAATTTTGTAACGACCAGATATGTTCATTATGATTATTATGTAATTCCGTCCCTATTAAAACAGGATTTATCAGACCACAGAACAGGCAAAATGAATATATCATTTTGTGCATGTTGTTGAAGTAACCAGCGACAAAATTCAAATCGCTGAGGAGCATCTCCAGCCTGTAATGCACATTTTGTAGATGAAACGGATATAACATTTCTCTTTTGAATACACGTCATACAAAATTCGGTGATAAATGAAGATTACTTGCTATACGCCGAACACCAATTGAAGAGTTGTCAATGACAGCATCTATTATGTCTTCTTTATTTTGTACATTCAATAGACTGAATGATCTTTTTGGAGCGGAGTTACCTTCTTCTCGATAGTATAGACTGTCTAGGAAGTTGATGTCTATTTGGGTATCTTCGTCGTTATTCTCGGACTGCTTGTATGGCGTTCCCATTGGAATGCCCATATACAAACACAGTATCTGCATACTACTACTATTACTTTGATTGAAAACATATGGCATTATATGTATTTAAATGCTTGTACTTTTAAACAAAAACGGATCAAACCTATGTCCATATATGAAAAAAATTTTTGACATTATCCTAATTACCATTTACCAAAGTTGATCATAGAATTTTTAGAACACCCTGTATAGGTAGTATTTCGAGGACTAATACTCCTTTGAATATTGTATTTTAATTATGACCTAACTAAATGTCAATAATTATATGATTATTTGAAGTGTGGTGTGAGCAAACGAAAGGATAAACATCAGAACTTTAACTCATTTGACTCGACTTGGACGTACAAAACATGTTTTATACAGTGTCAAGAGTGCGTAATTGGCCTCTCGATCCGACAACCTTTAACCCGTCACTAGTGAGAGGGCGATAAGTTCCGCACTTTTCTGTTTACGGCAGCCGTTGGGAACCAGCGGACAAGTAGGCGCTGATAAAACGAACGGTAAATTCTGTTTCGACGATAGCGTGCCGTTCTATATCGATCGCGACATAGGCCAATAATCGTAGGTACCTGCGCTTGCTTTTCGTTGCTTGTCAATTGTTGTTCCTCTGTATGGTCTACTAGACTAGAAATAATGTAAAGATACGCTAACAAAATATTTTAAATTTATATGGTAATCCTTTTTAATATTTAAGTGGATACAAGGCAATTAAAAACACGAATGCAATACAATCGAATAACATCACAATCATGTTTGTGGAGTCAGAATTATTGGAATTTAATAAAAAAAATATTCTCACAACTTATATATCTATATATTTCTTCGTACTCAATGAAACATGGTAGGTTTTGTTATACCTACTGGTTGGTATGGTACGTTGTTTATTTTCAATAAACAGTTCTATCTGAATTTGGTAAAAATGAAGAAGATTTAATGATGAAGGTAATATCTCTTTACCTTTTAGATCAGGATGTCCGGAAATGATGAGCAAAAAATTCAGGGGATAATTCTAGACCGAAAATAAATGCTACTTCTATAACATTTTTTTCAAAACTGATTATTAACGGAGTTACAGGGTGTTAAAGTTAAAATTTTATTTTCGATATTTGTAAATACCTTCTTAAGAAATCCAAATATTTCTATAAAATTTGTAAATCGGGGGTTTTTGCGGACAAGAAATTCAAATATTTTTCTAATTTTGACGTCACTAGTAGAGGGAGCTACTTGTGGCACACCATGTTTGTTTTAAATGGCAGAACTTTTTTGCATTTTAATGTATCCATCTGACTATCGAAACAATCGATTCTTCTACGTGTTTTGTTTGAAAAAGGTATATCTTGCTGAAGTCGGTAGGCGTAACCATTTTTGAAATAATCCCATTTGAAATGCTCAGTGCACCGCGTAAAAACTGTTTTGGTTTCAGGTAAAGTGCCTTTTCTGATAAAAAAAACAGCAATCGAATAAATAGAATAGAAAGTAAATAAACTAGTGAATCACTGAAGAAGTTACAAGTACCGCTTGTGTGTGATTAATAATAAGAATTAACCTTATTATTACTGCAATCCTAAACTAATATATGAACACCCGTAGACATCACAGAATCACATTTAATATTAAAATACATATACTACACATAATACATTTATTTATACAACAAAAGATACAAATATGTAAACATAATTATTTTTTGTAAACAATTACTAAAGGGGAAAAAAGCTAAACTTCATTTCTGTGGCTGACTATATTGTGAAAAGTGCCTCGACCTATTTCCTGAATCCAAATCTTTACACTTAAATGATTTATACACATTTATGGTTTTTAGAAAATTTGTCAACATATGTAACCTGGATGCAAGATAATTAAAATTCCGTTGTCAACTGGGATTTTACTAATGAATAGTAAAGCATTTTTAGGTGGTGTATATCCAAAAAAAAATCGTAAAGGTTTAAATTGCGGCAGTAATCCTCTAATTTTTTTTACAACATTTGCAGTTTGTAGGTGCCGCCTTGCATGTCTATCTAACTAATCAAGATATTTTATTGAATTTTCTTCAGGTACTTCTGTGTTGTCGTCAGTAATTAGTGGGCCCAGACTAGACAGACCTGACGCATATGATGTAACTGGAAGATATTTTGTTTTCTCTACATTTAAGGTAAGTTTATTTTAAATCTGTTTTAGCTTTTATTTTCAGGTCTGACCAACACTTTGACTCGTACCACACTGCAGTGTCATCAGCAAAACTTAAAATAGAACCAGTAGTATTAATGGTAAATAGATAATTTATGTATATTGTGAACAAAAGTGGTCCCAGTACCGTCCCCTGTGGAACTCCATAGGTAACGGTACCTGGATTACTCATTACACCGTCAATACTTGTTTGTTGTTTACGATTACTTAAGTAACTGTTCAATTAATGATACACTTTCCCTCTAAGTCCATAACACATTAATTTTTCCAAAAGTACTTTATGGCCCACTGTGTCAAAAGCTTTGGAGAGATCAACAAAGATGCACAATGCAGGTTTTTTCTTATCAAGAGCACTATAAATATAATGTTAATTTATAAATCGCATCTTCCGTTGATCTCCCTTCTCTGAAATCGTACTGCTGATCTGAGATTAATTTATATTTTTCCATGAATTTTACTATCCTTTTTTTATTATTTTTTCTATGATTTTAGCTATATTAGAAATTGAAGAAACAGGTCTATAATTAATAACTTCCATTTTTCCAATTTTTAATATATCTGGAAACAACCAACCTCAAAACAATTATTTATTATAAAAGTTAACGGAATAACAATTTCATCTGATATTTCCTTTAATGTACGAATGCCATCATGAACCGGAGATTTTTTAAATTTTAATTATTTGATCACTAATTTCACAATTTGTATGATATACGAGTAAATACATGGTATTTTCCAGTATATTATTTATCCCTTGAGCATTGTCTATTTCTCTGATTTTATTCACATAATTTTCCCCCAACCTACTATGATATGAGTTAAAAAAAATTGACAACTCGTATTTGTTATTACGTCATTGTTAATTTTTATTTTACTTATTTTTGTTTCATATTTAGACTTCCTGCATGTTTTGTTAATGGTTTCCCACAACGATTTAAAAGACTCCTATTTTTTCAATTTGTATCTTATGATAATTAATTTTTGCTTTTGTTATCAATGTATTTAGTTTATTTTTGTATGTTTTATATCGAATTTCGAGGATTTTGTCCCTTTGATTTATTTGGTGTTGTTTGTATAATTCATTTTTACATTTTTTAGATCGTATAAATGACACGCAGAATAAATATTTCAGTTTTACATCGATCGGGCAAAATAATGCCTCAAATATTTTCCATGTTCATCCCGCAATTATCAAAATATTTCCGTTTGGCGGCATTCCAGGTTGGCGGCCGCTTCCGTTGAAATTAAATTATTACATCTTACTTTTCTTTCCGCAAAGGAAACAAACGGGAAATGTTTCCCGTTCTCGTGTACGGTTTGATTAAAGGGAAAATATTACTTACGTAAAAATTCCTGCAAGTCCTAAAATAAGTTGGATTTAATTAAATAATGCCTCAAACGGCAAAGAGACTTCGCGGATATCGCGATTTTGGTAAAGTAGATTTTTATATTGCGTTTTTGCTATACCTAATTCGTGTTTCAGTAAAGAAAGAAAATTGCGTATACGAAGTGCATCTGTTTCGTCGTTTTTAACTTTGGTACAAGATTGCGTTATTATTTTCTGACATTCCCCGTTCGCGATACAGAGTATTCAACATAAAAAAAATATTTTATTTTTTATATGAAGGAGAGAGGGCAAAAAAAGATGATTGTCCAACAAATCCGATTTTGAATTAAAGGCGCAAAACCAAAGCTGAAATACGATAGAATCCGAATATATATCGAAACCAGCGATTTAAAGATAACAGGTACTGGAGGAAAAAATTAATGTCCCAGTATTATGGGGAAAAAAGATAAATGTCCACGGATCGATAATATTACCACGTGTTTATACCAACAGCTACCGAAATTGCTGCCTGAACGGACGTCCTTCCTGCTGGCCAATTTCAGTTGCCTGTACAGAAATGCAAGGAATGAATTCCAATATTACGAGAAATAGAACAAGCTACATCTAGTGGCCACTAGCTACTTCATGCCCAACCTGAAAAGCCGAAGCTATGAAGTGTCCTACATGCTGTAGGTATCATTAAATGTCGTCGACCTTATATATTTGCAAAACGGAATTTCAGGAAACAACTACTCCGCGGGTGCATGCCAGCATCGAATTACACCTGAACAACCTATAGCAAACAGCCATTCATCAGCGGGCCACCAGACATATTCCAGTTTTGAGCTTATTAGCTTTCATAGGTGAAGTAACAAATGATACTAATTTTTACCTATGACGTACTGATGAGAGCTCAATCCAGATATATGTCTGGTGGGCCGCAGACGAATGACTTTGGCTATCACTTTGGCTTTTCATAATTGTGTCGATATGTTTCGGTTTTCTAATAAAATGCGTTATTCCCCAATGGAGGTTTATTTCTGCAAACAGCCACGGTTAGTTCTTAGCAGTGCCACCAGACATAGCTCTATCGGTTTCGACCTTGTTAGCTGTTCGCCTTGTTATAACCGACAGAAGAACGAACTAAGTGTAAGTATCTACATCTAGTGGTCATTGGTTACTTGGTGAGCCTCTCCACATCTAGCCCATTCTACTATTTATGTAAATCATTTAAACAGTTGCTAAAACTGATGACACTTAAAATGATATATGATTCGTACTTTTATGAAAATAATAATTATACAGTTCTATTGAATAAATTAATAAGTTGCAAACAAGGAATTCCAGAAAACAACTACTCTGTTAATGCCCCGACCAGTATTGTGTTACACCTGAAAAACTTAAAGCAGCAACTAAAGTCACTCATCAGCAGCCCACCAGACATATACTGGTTTCGAGCTTATTAGCTCTCATCAGTGGGCCATAGGTGAGATAACCAATGAATAACCTTAGCTGTTTTAAGTGTGTCTAAAGGTACCTATTCACGTTCAGTCCGCCGGCCGATATTTGCTGGTGTGTAGTAGTTCGCCATCTGGCATCGGACTGCAGGCCTAATTTTACTCCAGAATGAAATTTTATCAGTTTTGTTTGACGACGACGCCGAAAAAATTGGAAAACAGCCTAGTTTTATAAAAGAATTTATTAATTTGTACCGTAAACATAAATGTTTGTGGAAAATAAAAGACACAACTTATGCCAACAGAGCTTTGCGAATAAAAGCTTATCAAGAATTCTCGTATCAGCTCCATGTGAGATGTAGAACTGTGTGTATAGCGAAATACTTAAAAATATGAGACCACTATCGAAACCGGCAGAGAACTGCCGGACGAAATCGGTGAACAAAACTGCAGGTGTAGTTTCAATATCGATAGCGGCCGGCCGGCCTGGGCGGACTGTCCATGGCCTACCAGCCGACTGAACGTGAATACCTTAACCCAACAGAAGAGACCATGAGTATGCGGTGTAGCAAAGCTACATCTAGCGACCATTCACTGTTCCATGCCGGACTGAAAAACCACATACACGAAGCGTTCTATATAGCAGTAGAAACCATTGAAAGGTTTATTTCTGCGTTTATACGGTTTATTTATGTGATATTCATTCTTTTTCAACTATATATTATTGTGTATGAAGGTAATTTTTATTTCTGCATACATGAAAATAAAATCTAAATGACCTAATGTATAGCATGTATATGTATTGCTTAAAAAAATATTTAAAACTTATTTTTATACATATAAAAACTTAGAAGTCTTCAAATTTTAAAAATGATGTTTCTCGTAAACAGCTTTTTGTATCATCCATCCATTTTGCCCTGTACTTTTCATATATAGTTTGAGCAAGAATTACGACGACTTACGTCATAGGAACAAATAAATAGTTCAATATATTTTCGTAAAAATATTTCAGAAACTGCAACTGAGAATAATAAAACTGTATACTACACTAAATGTTTGCACTATATATTGCACTAAATTACAGAAAATGATTGTTTTTAACGAGACAAACTATCGAAAATTATGTTGATAATAAAACAATTAGGTAAGTCATCTGAATTCTTGTCGCAGCTATATGCATATATTTTTCTACAAACGTCAGTAAATGCAGCAGTTTAACAAATGCTGTTAGTGTCTAAAATGCCACTGGTGTTAAAAATAAATTACTTTGACGTGATTTACTTTTAACACTGGTGTGAGTAGAAACTCGTACTGTTGCTTTGACTTACTAGGCATTAACTCGAAAGTAGCTTTATTAGCAGCTGCTTCATTTTTATACCGTATACCAAACAAAATGTCAAACATTACTCATGCATATTAACTTTATAATTTGTCGGATGCACTTAGCAGAACACTGCCGGACACTGTGTGTTAAACTGAAGCAAATAATGTTCCACAAGCCCACGATTGATCTTGAGATGATAGGCAAGGATAAGTGCGTCGACAGAAGAGAAAATTTAGGCGTGAAATGGAAAGTGAGCTAGCTTATTAGAGTACCTTTAGGCCATGTCAATATAAACCACATCACATCTACAATATGCAAAATTATGACTTAATTTCCCTAGGAATGTATCAAGTATTTGACAATGACAGCAGCAATTTTTTGTTTTAGTAAATAATTAAAACCATAAACACGTAGTACAAGTAAATTCGAACGGAAATTGAGAAACTCGGAAAAGTCAGTATTCTAATTCAACGTCGGCAAAAATAGTTGACGAGAAAAATAGTAAAAGTTTGTAGAACAACTCCAATGTCTTTTGGCTGGCCGCCACCTAGCACTGCGCTATCTGATGCAATTTCAATCCGGATTGGAGAGATTAACCAGCACAAGAAAAGTGCCTGGAAGTCGGAAAATAGCGAGCAGAACCGGACTGGATACCAAAATACGGAAGTAATTACGGAAAAATGTTCAGTCATCGCCGCTACTGTACAGAATTTAGTCTTAAATTATTTGCAATAGTGTCAAAATACAGGGCATATTTGCGCGTGTTGTATGTTCATTTTAAATGTAGTTAAGATATTCAAATGAATACAAAAAACACGTGATGAAATGAATCATATAAAGTTTTTGATAACAATGCTGAAGAATAACATTATGTAAATCAGAATATAACTAAATAACAATGCAAATCTTCAAAGAAACTAAGATGACTACTGAATATGTGTTCTCGGATTTTCAGCCATGAGAAGTCAGTGAAATATCACAGGACAATGTTTTGTATCAAAACCATATTTATTATTAATCTTGCTTTCCATACACAGAAAGAAATGTAAGTAGCATTTTACTCCAATTGTGCTCAACGTTCAACAGCACTGCTGGTCTCGTACAAATGTAACACTAAATTGAATTATGAACAATAAAAATGAAAATGCTTAAACAATTATAGACCTGTGTACTACAATTTGTTGTGTTTATAGCTCCAGACACAATTTGTAGTATCATTTCACATAATATTATGCTTATAACTTTGTAGTAATAATTTCCAAGCACTATTTTACTGCAACAGGAAGGTTACCAAATGCTACATGCATTGTTGTATCATTTACTAAAGTTGTGAGTTTATTGACACAAAAACTGCAACAGTTTACCAGCATGTCCCACGGCAGGATTTTGTAAAAAAGTAAGTTTGTTAAATCAGTTAATAATTGCCATTGAATTATTTAGAAATTACACATTGGTGATTACAAATGTTTGCTACTTCTGTTGCAAATGAAGAAACAACTACTCTGCAGGCTAGTGCCCCGATCAGGATTATCACCTGAAAAACCTATAGCAAACAGCCAAAGTCATTCGTCATACGTTTATGATACGTCCCAGTTTGCTGGCTCTCATCGATATGCCGTAGTGGTCAAGAAAAAGATCTCTCGATGGAACTGTAGCTGCTTATGTCTGTCACACCCACAGTATACTAAGCAATCAGTAGGGAAACTCAGCTTTCCCGCGTCTTCCAAATATCCGCCATCTTGTTGGCGACTGACAGTTATTACTATAATTTCTAATTATTACATGGTTATCCACTCGTTATCGTTATTGTACTTATATTCCTGCTTTGTATGTCGTGTTGAGTGTTTAGTTATTTATGTTTTTATATTAGTGATTATTTATTAGTGGAACTATACCCAGTAAATAATAAATAAACTATGGGAGGAAATAAATGTGTTGTAAGAAACTAACGCATAACGCAGCTCTGGGCGTAAAAGGCCTGTAAACAGTTTTATATATGGGAGACCAAGTTAGACGTGATAGCTTAATTGAGAAAATCCTAAAGAAGAATTAAAACATGAAAGGAGGCAAAGGATTTAACTCCAAATAGGAGAGACTGCTATATATATATATATATATATATATATATATATATATATATATATATATATTTGTAAACCTGTAAATAAATTGTACCTAATATTCACGTTTTAATTTCATTTCGTACTTTCCTAAAAAAAATGGGTAAAAATATAAAAATTACACTGGGCTTAAATTTGATAATCTGCTGACAAAATAAGGTAAACGTATACATCTTGACATAAAGGCAAAAGTACTACAAAATATAAAATAAAACTACACTACTAGTCGACCTAGTTTCCATGTTTTCGCAAATTTTTGAAATAAATTTAAATTCATACCGGTTTTATAATCAAATTCAAATTATATTTGCTAGAAACCTAAATTAAGACAAAATGTGACCAAAACCTCAATTTACATGAAACTACACTGGATTACAACAGTTAATTAAGAATTAATGCAAAAGTATTAAAACTACGAACAACTTTGGTTATGTTTACGCCAAATTATTAGCTATTTTTTCGTATGTTCTCTGGGATCCGCCATATTCTTGGCGACTTTTTCTAGAGTGGGGGTATTTAAAAACTGCCAGACGTATTTCATTCATAAATTGTCTAAGATTCCGTACTGATTGCTTAGTATACTGTGGTCACACCCAACAGAAGAAGACCTGAGTACACGTGATGTAACACTGGTAACACGTAAGGTCCTGGCTAGCTGCACGATTATTGTCATATTCGACAGAAGATAAAGAATACGTAAGATGTAAATATCTACATCTAGCGGCTATGGGCTTACTCCATGCTGAACTTAGCGGTCTCACAAAAACTGCGTTAATATAATTTGCAGTCTCCTGTAGTTTTGGTAATTATGACTAAAAGTGTTGTATTAACAATCTATAAATATTGTTATTTTGCACTATACCCACATTTTAAATTTTACAGTATGACATTTATTACAAAATATAGTAAAAAGTTTTACAATCATATTAAAATTTACAACAGCCCAATTACTATAATACGTTTGCATTTATCACAACAATGAGCTTATATGGTTTACTATATGTATAGTTCATTCTGCGACAAAATTGTAAGCACAAATTTATAGTACTTATTTCAGTAGTATTTCTTTCAGTGTAAAACAATTTCTACAATTTGCGTTACATCATTAAATAATTTCTCTTTCTACATGATATTCCCTTATCAATTTTTGTTCTTTTAGACAATACATAATATATTGTATAAGACTAGTCAAGGGACAAATAAAAATATAAAAAGTAAACACAAATATAAAAAAGTCAATAGACACAAAACAAAAACACACACACAAATATTTTCACATTTAAACAATACAGTGTACAATTTAAAAGGATTCCTAAGTCATTTTATTTTTATATATTCATCTAACCAGTAAAAACATTTATCTATTAGATCTAACCTGGTCTGGGCTTTAGTCCGCAGCGTAGTTAGTTTCGCACAATATTGTTAATACCTAAAAATATATATAGAAAACGATTACATAAAGGGTAAACATTTAATTTAAAATTCATTGACAGGTTAATCACTTTTGACATTGTCGATATTTAATTTCAAATAATTTATATAATAATTGGTATAATAATTTTTATAGTGAGATAAAGGAGGCCACCTGAAGAAGCAATCCTAAAAATTCAGAAATAGGTCAGATCTCATCTATTGTGGTTGAATTTTCGAGTTTCCACAGTATCAAAAGTGAACTTAGATATTTATAGAATGTTTTCATTAAATCAGGTTAGTAAATTTAACTAGATTAATTTTCTTTAGATAATTATTGAATAGAGCTTTGTCTGTGGAATTGTTCATTAGGATACCTAGATGTTTGGTATCAGAGAGCATACATATGACTTCATTGATAGGAATTGTAGGAGATTTGATTTATATTTCTAATACAATAAAAAAATGTTAAAAAAGCTAATAATAAAGAATATATGGGTAGATATTGTAGGTGTAATTCAATGCTGGTCGGGGCTTTATTCAGCAGAGTAGTTAGTTTCACACAATATTGTTAATACCTAAAAATATATGGAAATGCTAGAATTATCCCAAAAACATAATCCATATTGGATTCGAAATTCAACCCCTGCATAATATAAACTGATCAATTGATCACGCTTCAAAACTGCTCTGATATTTTAATATTGAAATATAATATAATTTAATTTGGTTGTTACATTTGGTCAATATAATTTGAAATTTCTTTTTCAGTAAAAGTAATATCTATATCATTACATGATTTTTGTTTATTGTGAAACCTCATTGTAAATGTTTTGCCTATATTGAAAAGAAGACTGTTTGTTTGGAACCAAGTTCCCAAATTATTCATTATATTGTTACACATCGATTTTAATACATCTTCGCTATTACTTGATATAATTATAGATATATCATCAGTATACATAGTGTATCGAGTGCATAACGATGTATTAATATCATTCATATACAATAGAAACAAAACTGGACATAATATTGATCTTTGCGGAACACCCATATCATTTTCTGTCATTCCAGAGCTAATCGTATCTACAGATTTAGGACTGACGTATTGTTTTCGATTACAAAGAAAACTCTTCACCCAGTTTAAAGCCGTGCCCCTTATTCCATATGAATACAGTTTATCTAACAGTTTATATAACTTTAAAACAAGAGACTAGTGATCACTGAATACTTCATACAGAAGCAGAGAGCAACCTACTATATTATAGAGTTGTTATGGAAAGTCCGGAACGGGTTCTTAAGAACAGGTTCGTGGTGAACCCAGATTCCGTTTCTCGATGTCTTCTCGAATGGCGCGGCTCTGTAATCCTTATTGTAAAAGTAAATAAGTTTCACTAGTAATCACTAGTCTGTCAAAATCATTCGATCGTGTCGAATTGGGAAAACGAAATCCGGCCCCTGTTCTTCCAAATGAAGTGAACAGTTCTGTAAATGCAGGTGAAAAGTTAAAATTCAAAACTTAATTTCATTTTCTGCTGCATCCCGTATACAAGACGGAGAAGACACATGGCAATACCCATGACACTATAAGAACAGGTTTCCAGAACAGATTCTCGAGCGGACCGAAAGTTCACAACAAATTCCTGTTTTATAACAACTCTACTATACTGTGAGTATTATTAATTACAGCAAAGAGTCACTGTTAGTTGTCAGCGGTACCATCAAACATATACCGGTTTCGAGCTTTTTAACGGTTAGCCGTTCGCTTTCTTATAAACGACATAAAGGCAAAATGCGCGAGATGTAAGTCTAGTGATCACTGGCGACTCAAAGCTAGGCCTCTCTGTATTTAAGCCCTTCTACAATTTATGTAGTACATGTTTAAAAATATGTATTCGTTCCTTTGTGAAAATAATAAAAATCATAAAAATATATATAAATTTTATACAAAATCTTGTAAAATTATTAAGAACAGTTTGTGACAAAACTAGTTAAATTAAATGTACAAATTATGCTATTATACTCTATAAGTAATTTAACATGTATACAACTCTGCAATTTTCCTGCTGTTTAAGCAGATGCTACAAATTTTATTGTGTGTATTGTGTTATGCGAGTATCAAGTAAGCAATTTCTCTGAATGTGTTAGTTATAATAATACTTTTTTTAGTGATATTTGGGTAACTTATAAATAGCGTTTTTTTAAAACTAGAATGTGAAGACGGCCCTGGAGCCAAATCTCGAATGTATACGATCTTCCGGTCGCTGAGCCGGAAAATAAATGAACTTACGAGAGCTTAACTTTTACTCGTTTTTTGCCTTATTCCCATCCTCCCAGATGCGAATCTAGCACTGCACTATACGTATACAAGTGACTGTACGGATGTTTTCGATACACTTCAAAGGGGATCCGGAATTAAGGAACCCACATGCCACCGCGAAACCACCTCGACGCTACTGCGAATTCCAACTCGTACAGAATTTCATGTTCCGAAAAGGGGTGTTTTCCAAAATTTCTAATTAATTCATGTTTTCACTAAATACACAGTTTGCAATATATGTAATTAATTTTAATGTCATTACCATCGCGTTTTTGCAAAAAATACATAGGGACTTGATAGCAAATATATCCTAAGAACTAAAGCCTTTGGTAAACTGAAAATAGTTTAAAGTTAAAACACAATCTAAATTAACATTAATACAATGAAAATTGTGCAGATAGAATCTATAAAAGCACAAAACAAATATGTGTATGATAGTATATAATAAAAGAAAGAAAAAAGTAACAATTTTTAAGTATTTTAGATAAACTTAAATCAACTAACAAGCGACAATTACTAGAAAGACAATACAACAGAGCATTTACATGTAGGCGGCGCTGCGATCAATGTTAGGTATTAAATCTAACCTCACAAATATTTGTTATTTAATTTTTGTTGTGTTTTAATTTGTGTAAAAAATAGCCAAATAACTGTTGTGTACCGCAGTGTTTATCTGTTGCTAATAAAAAAAAGATTTCATGTTTCGTAAGTTCCCCAATAATGCTGAAAAAAATGGTTAATAGCAATTGCATCCAGCAAGAAACCAACCCAGTACACAAAGATCTACTCAAAACATTTTACAGAGAGATTGTTATACTATTACTAGTATGGGTAAGTACAAGCATTCATGATCTATTTTCGGTGTATATTTTTCATTATTTAATAAGGTTTCTTTCTTATTTTTAGGACAATGGATAATTCTCAAAAAACAGCTGTTTCAACATTATATTTACCCGTACACGAAAATACGACACCAATATTGTAAAAAATAATTAACGCATGAAACGGTACTTGAAAAGGCGAAAACAGGATGAAAATGTAGGCAAACTTGCAGATGGAAACAAAGTAGAAATGTAACACGAGTTCATAGACTTCTAAACTGAGAAATGTGACAATACGATTCCTAAAATTGAAAATTACTTGAATGATAACGCCGGTAATCCTGAGAGTATAGCAAGTGCATCTAGTAGTAACAAGTTATTTTACGATATGGCGATTCAAAATGTTATTAGTTATAAAAGAGCACAACTAATATCACTCAAATTTTTTAATGAAAACCATTTAAAACACCTATCAGGGTTTTCAACTTTTCTGTATTGTACTTGTACTGTAATAAAAATACCAAATAAAAACTGCATATGTTTATTATTTATTTATGTCACATGTACATTATTTAAAACACTGATTTTTTTTATATATTCGTATTTTTTCAGAAACTGGGTATTTAATGTACTTTTATTTACTAGGCATATTACATGCAACATTTTTGCAATCTGAGGGACAACTAACTATTTTTCTATCGATTCGTAATATATAAAATTTCAATTCTTTAAAAACAAAGAGGTTTAAATTAAGAATTACCAGGAAATTCTTTAGGCACTCCAACGTTAACAATTTCTGTGTTAAATAACGTTTTATTACGTCTCTTTCCAAATTGCTAATGTAAAATTCAGATAAACAAGGTTATGTGAGGTTAACATAAATAAAATTTAATATATCTTTTCAAGTGATTTTTTTCCTGTTGTCTTTGTGTGTTTACAAACATTTTATTGATTTATTATAAGTTATATTTTGATAATACGTATGCAAATTAGATTTACAATCACTATTTGACTTACACAAATTCAAATAAAAAATTATCGAATTATAAACTAGACCATAGAACATTGATATTAATACCTAACTTTGACGCTAGCGCCCCTAGCGGAATTTAATGACACTGAGTTAATGTAAATGCTCTACTGTTTATCTAAGAATATTTTAAAACAAATGATATTGGGTGCACAAGCAACATTTTCTGGAAGGCTGTTCCATTCATGAAATATTCTATTAGATAGTAAGTGAAGACGGTGAGATGTCCTAAATTGTTCCTTTCTTAATTTACATCCGCAAGTCGTTACTAGAATAACCATTGGTGTAGTTGTTAGACATTGCTTATAGGTAAGACGATAAAATTAAATTAGGTCCATCTATTCCCAAATTTTTTTAGAAAAGTTCTGTATAATGCAAACATTTAGTGTAATATACTGTGATAAACACAAAAATAGAAACCTGAAACACAAAATTAGAAACCTCATGCAATAAGCCATACAAGTTTTCTGTACTACTCAAATTAATAAAATTCTATCAATAACGGACATTTAATATGATACATTGTATTTAAAATTTATAATATAATTTGTGAGTTAAATAACAGAAATGACTAAGAATAATGAATCAATCAATAACTAAATAAAATGTGAGCTAATTAAATAATGTATCAATTGGTTAAGTATAGGTTAGAAATTAAAAAAGTGAATAATTTTAAAATTGAAGTGCAACATAAATGCTATTTAAGACTATAAATAAAAATAAAGTGTAGTGAACGGGAAAAACTTCCACAAAATTAACGAAAAAATAGGATGGACATGACATTACCTTGACGACCAGAGGGATACCATAGTTACGTTTGGAAGCGACGCCAAGTAATTAGGGAGACGCGACCAGATGTTTGGAGATACAACATCGATTGAAAGTTTGTGTCCATTACCTGGCTCAAAAAGTAGTAAAAATCTATTAAAAAGGCGTCCACAACACTCAAACTCCAAATACAGGGAAAACAAGGTCTGCATTTTGACAGCTCTACAAGAATTATGACGAAACAACAGATTTAAAGCGGGGAAAACACGAAGAAATACCGTCAACTGGTAATACACGGAGAAATAAATTCAATTTGCCTAAGGAACAGGAACTTAAGTGAATATAAAATCCAAATCCACTTAAAACAAGACTGTAGGAAATTAAAAATATTTAATAAAGAGAATATATATAAAGCATTAATCTTTGTTCACCTAATTAAGTTTGATTTTAAAAATAAAAGGTTAACCTTCATTAAAAGTAGAAAATGAGATAAAAAATGTTACATTTTTTTTAAGTTTATAGACTCATTTTGTTAAATAAATATTGGTGCAATACGTACCTTTTCTTATGTAAATTTCTTTGATTCATTTCACTTTAAATTCACAAATTGGCTTCGAATTAGCAAGAACCGCCCCACTGAGATTTAGAAAGTCCAAGTTCAAAGTACTTAATGACTACTAAAAGAAATTGTATAATTCAAAATAACGTGGGAGCAATAGTAATAAATAAAGGTAAGTTTAAATATAATAATAGTTATTTGATAGAACATAGAGCCAACTAGGGAAAATAAAGTACAAATTTAAAATAAAATCTAATAATAACATCATAGATAAAACTGTCACAAAATTAAAATTACAGCACAATATTGTCAATATAAAAGAAACATCATCATTCTTCATAATTATTATTTATATATAATAATATATTTGTATTAATGTCAGTTGCAGTTTTTTAAATATTTTGATGAAAATATAACGAACGTTCTTATTTAAGATATTTTTAATTGATTGTCTTAGATAGATCTACGCCTATGACTGCCAAAAAAACCTATTATAGCTTATTATAAATTACCATGTTTCCACAAACTACATACTTTTTGCGTTCCATCGCGAATTATAATGTAATAAACAAAATAAAAGACTGGAAAATATAACAAATATACCAAAGACAAGAACACAAATCATAAATAACGATATTTGACAATCGGCGGACTTCGAAACAAATAACATTTGCAACGTTGCCACGTAGACCTTTACTTCGAAGCGAAGTTAATTAAGAAAATTTCCAAAATTCATAAGTACAGATTAAGTTTAGTTTTTGTAATGTTAAATATTTGTGTGTAATGTATTAAATATGCACTACTTTATTATTGAATTATATTTATGTACATTTTAATAAAAATTAACACATCTCTCGACGTTGGAGAAAATGTTGTCTTTGTTTATTTTTGCTTATTGCTTCTATTTTTATTATTGGTCTGGGACTATAGCTTACTGGAACTCATTTTTGTATCAACAGAAAGAAGTTTATAACCACAAAATTAATTTATTTAGATCTCTTAAAATGTATTAATTAATCTTTTTGATATACTACAAATTGCATCTGCTCTAATCAGTTAGACCTCCTTAACTTCCTCGAAACAAACTGCTGCACAAATAAAACCATATATTACTCCTTGACAATGGCTGCGGAGCTTCAATCCCCAAAGGCCGAATTTATTCTGTTTACTGTCAAGATTAAAATACCGTCATCCAAGAACCCAACCCCGAACTCCCTTTGATGCAGAAACTTGCGACATAACAGACGTCTTTTTTCCTCAATAATAAATATGGTGTCCGCGAAGAAGATATCCGAAGGACCCAATAGACCGTTTAATATATTAGGCCGTAAGTCGTCGGGCTGGAACAGAGCACAATGGCCAGCTATTCGACGTTAGACTGTGTATACGTCGCGTATGCATTTGGCACCAATAACGGGGCAATTTTCCATGCGTCTGAATGCGGCGCTACGGTCGCAAATTCGCAACTTTGGCTGGAAGCGGAACGTGGTAAGGGTGATTCGATAGAACTAATTCTGGAGTTAAAACAAACCAGATGCGATATTCCGTTAACATTGAAAACACAATGAACAATACAAATTACAGGTGACAGACTACAAAATACAAGATATGGGCATTGAAGCGTTTCAAACCACAGTCTGCATTTTGTTATTATACTCTATTTTTAAACTAAGAAAAGTGATTCAAATTCTTCGCGCTTAAACACTAGCTTGTTATTGGTTAATTTGTCGCCAAGTTTACATAGCCCCACATAATTTAATGTTTATTGTCAATGTCAACAGGGCAATCCAACGAACTGTCAAATCACTTTAAAAATGGCGGCCGTAGGACAAACAACTCGACATATGACAAGCAGAAATTTGTGCTTTTGTGTAGAACTTTTAGTTATTGGTCTGTGTGTAGAACTGTGTGTTTTGCTCATTATATTTTATACCTCTTTCGGAATACCAAGTATAATTCAGACTATCATAATGGTTTTGTTTTGTTCTGTTATGAATTGTTGGAGTAGAGGACAGCGAGAAGATCAAGTTAGATTTTTTAGGATTCCTGCTGCATTGAATTATAGACAGAACTGATCTCAATGAACTCTCATATAAGACGGCAAAAGTGGCTTAGTGCAATAAAACAGCAAGACCTAACTCAAGAAAAAATTAAATACAGTGTACAAGTTTTAAATATATTATTTATAAATAGGTACCTAAGTTCTTTTTTCTCTCCAACTAGTAGCATAATTACACCCCCGCCAGCCCTAGCAATTCAGGGTCCTGGAGAATACTATATATAATATTAATAAAAAATTATATTGATAACAATATTGGCAGTTATATATAATTAATTAGTAAACTATTACAGAGGTACGCAATTTGATTTTAACAATTATTTATGCATAGATGCATGGCAGAATTTATTTTCAGTTAAAGAAAAATTCTGCGGGGGCTTGATATTCTTAATAATGCCACTGTTTCCAATTTACATATATTTGACAAAAATTATAAATAATAAATAAAAGTCCATTTGATAGAAAAAATATAAAATATATTTAATAAAAAATATTAAAAATAAGTTATATATACAATTCTAAAAAAATTGGGTACATAGATAAATAGTACAAAATGTTTAATAATCAATTGGTTTTTTGATATTTTAAATAATTGCGGCATTGCAATAATAATTTAAAGTTTGTTACAGCACAATAAAAAAATTTCAAAAACAAGTCACTCGACACTGATCTTTTTTTGCTGAAGTCTGACATGGAATTTATTGACAAACTGACACATGTCATCTAGGTGATTATTTTTTCATTAGTATTCCAAAGTTGATCTATTGTAATGATTAATAAATTAATTTTCATCCTGACGTAGCGTCAGGATGAAAAAGTCCGAGAGACACTTTTTAAGCAGAATTAACTTGGCTTTAAGAGAGCGAGCCAATTTGTCCAAAAAACAGTGGCGTACAATTTTTTTTTAAATGAGTATTTAACGGCACGAACGCCACTAATACTAGTATATTATAAGAGAAATTTATATATGTAAAAATAGCCCTTCGCTATATTACTGCTACTTAGCAGATATTGAGATGAGATTTGATACTTATCAAATCTCATCTCAATATCTCCATCGGGTTTCGAGAAGTGAAGAGCATAGTATTTAAGAAATTTTTAAATAATTTGTATTTCGAAAACGAAGCACTACCGGACCCATGCTTATATATACTTTTTTTCTCATTTTTAAATACAGAACCCCTAGATTTTCTTAACATCATTCTGTAATACCCTGTGTAATTGTATATGTATTCTAATATTTTGTATTCTTTTGTCAACTCAAATCAGATTTTAATCATTCTATTCTGGAAAGTATGAGATAAAAGCATCAATATTTCTAGATATGAAGTTTTTCTATTCCATTGAAAAACTAACAACAAAGACCGTCAATTAATACACGTTAACATGACTAATATCGAATATACCCGATTGAAAACATATCGGAAGCAAACCAGTTTCGTTTCCGACGCAGCATCGGAACTATTTGGCTGAAATCGGGTAACGGCCCGTCCAATGCAACTTACACGACGTTGATTGGAATTTATCGACATCCGAACATCGTATTTTCGCGTCCGCATCTACTGTGTACAACCCATCGGACACCAACGAGAACTCACTTTTTCACGTATGCACTGCGCGGCCCACCAGTAAATCCAAATTTGCTGGATTAAGTACAGGACCGGCTCGAAGACTGCACCCACCGATAGAAGATAGAAGATGATGATCCATAGCGTGCGACAAGAAATTTGGAGGAAGATGGAACATGAAGAATCTTGCAGGTTTCAGGGGGTTTGATGTAAAAAAAATATATTTTTTTTGGTCAAAACTAATCAACGATTTTTTTCATTTTTGTTAATCACCTGCAGAATAAGCTTGAAGCTACATGAGCTGAGGATGTTAGCTGGTTACCATTTTGAGATAAGTATGTGAAAGCGGGCGAAATTCATGCAAATATAAAATACATACATATGTCAGAAGGTAAGAACATACCCATCGGCACTCCTATATTCAGAAGCTCAGGTCTTCAGTGCGAGACAATAATTGTACTTGTATAACTTAAATCTAAGATATCATTGCATCAAATCTGAATCCACATTACCAGCGTATCAATATACTACAAGGCAGAAGGATAGGCATAGGATTCCTTTTATGACAGAAAGTATTGGACAACGGTCATTCTTCTTTCTAGCACCAAGAGCGTATAATTCTCTGCCAAAAGAAATTCGTAATATTAAAATCAGTTATATATTTAAAAAGAAGTTAAAATTATTCATATTGTCTAATCCACTAGAAACATTTGATAATTATATTGACTTAAAAAATAGTTAATAAATTATATTGCATAAAATATAATATTCTACTTACCTCCTAATGTCGAAGCAATTTATTTGCCATGCAGTTACAAAATTTTCATATTGTTTCCTAAAATTGAGTACTATTCTAAAATGTAATATTCATCAATTCATCTAGCTACTTGTTCCGTATTTTTATTTTCATGTAGTTTGTAAGCCTTAATTGTTGTTCGTCCTGTATTAATATTTGATACATATTATATGTGTGAATGTTGTTTATATATGGAATATGTTTTTATTCTTATTCTCTGTCAAATTATTTTACTTGGTTGATTCTATTTCACTGTTCTAATGTCACGTTATTTAGTTAAAAACGTAGTACCTATATTCTAATTAATCTTTTGAATGTTTATGTGCTGTATAATGGGTTCTATTCCCATTCTTATATCTGTATATTATGTAGGTACATGTACATGTTTTCATATTCTTGTACTTACCTTTTTCTCGAAACAAGTGTTCTCACTTATCGAGTAGATTGTTTATTTAATTTGTCTCTATTGTTATTGTGCAACAAATATTATAAATAAACATTATTATTATTATTTATTTGGTGTAACAGTTTTAATTTATTTTAAAAGTTATGAATTTGAAAATTCGATATTTATTTGCCAATAGCTTTATATACATTATATTTTATATAAAATAGTATTTCTAAAATTCTTTTTTATTTTTAATTCAATTTTCTTATTTTTTATACAATGGATGGTATAGGTACATTTTGTACAAATACTTGTACAAATTAAAAGTCCTAATATAATTTCTAAAAATCTCTGGTGCCAATATTACGAATTTTGTGGTTATCTGGCTCTGGCTCTCATCTATACAGAGAGTCTTGCAAGTCATAAGGTAGGTTTAGGAGGTGATACAATACGTGATTTTGAGTCGATTGAAACAAATATACCTATATACTAAGTGTTACAATATTAGTGATAAATGTAGGGAAGAAATGAAGATAATAATAATAATAATAATAATAATAATAATAATAATAATAATAATAATAATAATAATAATAATAATAATAATAATAATAATAATAATAATAATAATAATAATAATAATAATAATAATAATAATAATAATAATAATAATAATAATAATAATAATAATAATAATAATAATAATAATAATAATAATAATAATAATAATAATAATAATAATAATAATAATAATAATAATAATAATAATAATAATAATAATAATAATAATAATAATAATAATAATAATAATAATAATAATAATAATAATAATAATAATAATAATAATAATAATAATAATAATAATAATAATAATAATAATAATAATAATAATAATTTATTTACCGTATGAATTATTTTATACACTGCAACAATAGCAATAATACAAAAAAGGTAAATAAATGTACGCTCATGTAGTGAAGTACAAACAAATAAAATAACATTTATATGTAAATTAACTTAATACAAAAAAAAGCTTAGATACAAGGAGCTCTGCATGATAGCGAGCTGAAATAAAATATATAAGCATACACATTGTAATCTTTTAAATAGGTAAGTAATTTAAAATTTAATGTTATCTATAAAATTGTGTATATCCATTCTAGCGACATTGTTTATCCATTTTTTTAATTCCCTTTTAAAACAAAAAATTAATTTTATCTGTTTTAGTTCTTTAGGAATCAAATTATAACATTTAGGTCCCAAATAAAGGTAAGTTCTTTGAATCACACTTTTCTCAGCCCTGATTACTTGATACACTTCATTAATTTTGTACCTCGTACTATGAGTATGATCAACAAGTTTTAACTCAGATTTGTTAATATGCTGGAAAATTATAGTTTTAAAAAAATATAATTGCCTGATATCCAAAACCTGAGATTCCTCATATATTTTATTAGTAGGATACCTTCTCGGCTTATTGAATATTACTTTTAAAATGAGTTTTTGTATAATTTCTAAATTATGAATTGTATTATTATACGCAGCACCCCATGCCATAATGCAATAAGTTAGATGACTTTCTACCAAAGATAATTTTAATTTGGTCGATAGTATAATAATTCTTCAAAAACTTTATTTTGTACAGAACTGTTCTTAGTTTTTTAATAACATAATTAATATGTACATCCCATTTCAGATGAGAATCTACATATACACCGAGGTACTTCACGCTGGATGAAGATTTAATATTCTGCGCATTTCCAGCAATATTTGCTTCTAAGGAGTCAAAATTGGGTAAGTTTGTTTTATGTAAGGTGAATGGAACATATAAAGTCTTGTCTATGTTTATTGTTAGTAATTTACCATCTAAAAATTCAATCATTTTTGTGAAATCATTTTTTACTAGGATTTTAAGAGCTTTCCAATTTTCAGCTTGGTAAATAATTGCAGTGTCATCTGCAAAGCACACTACTTCCCCCTTACATTCTATATGAAATAAATCATTTAAGTATAGATTAAATAACAATGGCCCCAAAACGGTTCCCTGTGGTACTCCATAGTTAACCGTAAGAAATTCGCTCATAGTATTATCGATTTTAACACACTGTTTTCTGTTATTAAAATAACTCTCCATTAATTTATAAGGAATCCGTCTAAACCCAATTCCTTCTAATACATCCAAAAGTTGTCTATGACTTACTATATCAAAGGCCTTTTTTAAGTCTATAAATATACATATAGTAGGTATTGATTTATCAATGTTTTCACTTATTTCGTTAATTACAGTCATAATTGCATCCTGAGTTGACTTTCCTTGTGTAAATCCAAAAAAAATTTTTGCTAACACTGATATTAGCGATATAGGTCTGTAATTACTGACATTGAGACTATCCCCATTTTTATATATAGGAGTAACGATTGCTGTCTTAAGTGGTTCAGAGTATATCCCGTATTTATAAGACAAATTTATAATATATTTTAAAGGTACAGCAATTTCTTTAGCTATATATTTTAAATGTTCTGCTCTAATTCCATCTAATCCTGGAGCTTTTTTATTTTTAAGTTCTTGGATTGTGTTAATAATTTCGTCTTCGTTTACATCTTCTAGAAAAAGTGATTTTAATAGTTTTAATTTTGGGGGAGCATTTTTAGTTTTCCTATTCAGTATATTATGTGACGATATTTGCACTTTACACTTGAACTGAAATTCGAACGTATAGTTTAACAGTAGATCTACATTTACGGTTGCTATGGAAATTAAGGACAATTATTTTCTCATGGCATTGTTAGAAAATGTCTTCATTTCTTAAACCATTTTTATTACATACTAAACGGCTGTCCTCTGTTTTGGCGAATGCGCTCCCTGCATACTTAAAAATGTTAAGATTAAGAACTGAAAGAGCATTGCTTAGGTAAGTTTTTAATAATATCTGAATAAACCTACACAAAAAAGTTTAAATAAAATCCACGTTTACATTTTACTCTGCGCTTTTACAAAGTAGAAAAACCATGTTTATGAAGTAAGTAACGAAGCCACTTTGGATTTTATTGGTTAAACCATTTAAATAATCCATTCATTACTAATAAAAGAAATATAGAAATATTTGTTATAAAAAGATTTGTTTTTCTTCTACACTTCAATAATTGTAGAAAAGCACGGTTAAATTTAAAAAAAATATATTAAAAACTTGGTATTGTAACCACTTACAAGACACCCTGTATTTTTAGAGTACATTGGCCTAGTGTTCCTACAGCAAGAGGGATCTTTATTCTCAGGCCAACCCTGGTAAATATGAACTGACCTGGGAAACGGTCCCCAAAGGAGAAACCGAAGAAATGGCTCAGTTTGTCGCGTGCGTGTACATATAAATTCATCGCGCATAAATTTCGTTTACCGGCCGATTTCCCGCCAGCGGACGACTTTTTTATCCGCTGTCGGACGGAGCTATTGCCCGTCGATTTATTGGCAGTTTGGTTTGATAAATTCACGATTTTTCGCACGGCGAGGACTAGTTCGCGTTCGCGGCCGGGACGAATATAAATCTACGTGGATTAACTAGTTATTGACTGCATTAGCCGGAAAATTTATATTTATTCGCGACGGCGATTGGAAAGGGATGAGAAGAGTTTCAGTAAGTGTTGCCGCTGTGCACTTCTGTTAATATACAGAGTGTCATGCAAGTCGTTACAATAACTTTAGGTGATAGAATATGTGATTTTGAGTCGATTGAAACAAACATACCTATATACCAAGTGTTACAATATTTGTGACAATTAACTTTTTAATATTTGTTAACTTAACCGTACTTTTCTACAATTGTTGAAGTGTAAAAGAAAAACAAACCTTTTTATAACAAATATTTATATGCTTTGTTATTAGTAATGAATGGATTATTTAAATGATTTAACTAATAAAATCCGGTGTGGCTTTGTTACTTACCTAGAACTTCATAAACATGGTTTTTCTACTTTGTAAAAGCGAAAAGTCAAATTTAAACGTGGATTTTATTTAAACCTTTGTGCGTATGTTTATTCAGATATTATTAAAAACTTACCTAAGCAATGCTCTTTCAGTTCTTAGGAAAAGTTTCTTGGAACATTGTAAAAATTAATCTTAACACGTTTAAATATGCAAAGTCTGAGAATAGTACACTTTAACTGAGATTCGAACGTATAGTTTGACAGTTGAACTACATTAACGGTTGCTATGGAAACTAGAGACAATTGTTTTCTCATGGCATACCAAGTTATTTAATAGAGACATTGCTTACTTTTTACGCTGTAACATTAAATTAGCTTTTAAGATTTGAACAATTAAAATAAATATTTAGCTTTTTGAATCATCCCGTATTTTAATAATTTCAATATTTTCTAAAGGTTCTTGTTAGCAAATGTCTTCATTTCTTAAACCATTTTATTACATAAGTACTAAACGGCTGTCTCTAAAATATTAACATTAAAACATTTAATAAATCACGTTCAGCGCAGTTAATCTTAACTTCATTAGTGCATAAATACGGGGGATTAAAGCAAGCAGGTGTCTAGCTTCCGCTTTTCACATTATAAATATCAGTAGCGATGTGGTGAACTTATGGTATTGCTAAACGTGTAACTTATTTATTTGTTTATGATATAGACCCGCTCTTGAAAATGACGGCAACAATGCTGTTTAGTGCATTGAAAAGTTACATTTGGGGTTGCATTTTTTAGAGGACGTAATTTTATTGTTTAGATGTAAGGCGGGGGGACTCCAACTTCGGTCACCATCTTGGAAAAGGGGGTTAAATTGTTTTTAGCATTTATCAGGTAAACTATTGGTAATACAAATTTTTTTTAAAAACATGTTTTATTGCAAATTAAATCCTCTACAATTTTAGTTGTAAAATCAAAAATAACAAAGATATTAAAGAAAGACAATCAAAATTTTTGGACAAATTTTCTTTTGGACGCTATAATTTATTTTTTTATTTAAAAAAAATGACATCAGAGCATTTTTGTAGAGTGGTTTTCAACGAAGAATTTTTATTATATACTTTTTTTATTATATTCATTAGTTTGGGTTTTACAGCACTATGAAGTGAACACTAATTTTCCCTATAGTCCATTGAAAAGTTACGTTTAGGGTTGCATTTTTTAGAGGCGCAGTTTTATTGTTTAAATGTGAGGGGGGGGGGGGGTCAAAACAAGCTTAACTTGAAGTTTGTGGGATTGCAACCCTCCGACTTCTGCCGCCATCTTGGAAAAAGGGAGTTAATTGTTTTTAACATATATCAGGTAAACTATTGGTCATACAACAAATTTTTAAAAACATTTTTTATTGCAAATTGAATCCTCTACAATTTTAGTCTAGTAACTTTTTGTTGTAATTAACAAAGATGTTAAAGAAAAACAATCAACATTTTTGGTGGTGGTGGGGAAAAGAGTCAATAACTATTAAATAACAATATTGAAATGTCTATAATAAAAAACATTATTATAAAAATAACTAAAAACTATGCAATATCATTGATATAAATTTATACTTATCAGTAGGGAAAATTAGTGTTCACTTCACAGCGCTGTAAAACCCAAACTAATGAATATAATAAAAAAAATTCTTCGTTGAAAACCACTACAAAAATGCTCTGATGTCATTTTTTTTAAATAAAAAAATAAATAAATTATGGCGTCCAAAAGAAAATTTGTCCAAAAATATTGATTGTTTTTCTTTAATATCTTTGTTATTTTTGATTTTATAACAAAAAGTTACTTTTTTTTTACTGTTTTAGAAAGATATTTTAAGTTAATATAAATCAAATCTCCTACAATTCCTATCAATGAAATCATATGTATGTTCTCTGATACCAAACATTTAGGTATGCTAATGAACAATTCCACAGACAAAGCTCTGGAACTTCAAGTTAAGCTTTTTTTGACCCCCCCCCCCTCACATCTAAACAATAAAATTGACTCCTCTAAAAAATGCACGCTAAGGCCAAAATAATGTAACATTTCAATGGACTAATTGGTTACATCCACATAGAGAGCTTTATTTAAGGTATTTATAAAATTATACCATCTGATCTCACATTAAACTACTTGTTTTAATTTGAAAAATAATAAATAAAAGTAATGATATTTAACATTTATTAATTTTTTTAAATTTATTTATTGCTATTTACTACTGATTTTATTTCTCCTTTAAATAATCCTTATTTATTACTTTTATCCATTGTTTTCATAATAAAACAGGTAATTTAATGTAGTGAAGCCAGATAGCAAGATTTTATAAATAGTAGCAGGAAATAATGTTATTTGAAATCGGAATGAAGCGGTGAATACAATAAATTAAATAAAATGCAAGTTTGCTTTACCATTGATTTTCTAAGCACCCTGCATACGTTCTAGTAGATAGCTTAATAGAAAAGTTTAATTGATTCTTTACAACATTACATTATATTTTAATTTTTTCGTTGAACTTAAACCTACAAACTTATTCATTTCCAATTAAACTTGCATTAAAATGGTCTTCACAACAAAAAATTTTGCAATGCTGGATACACCAATTTTGCTATTCATTTTTTCGCACGATGAAATTTTTTATTATTCGCTGTATGCTGAATTCGTACATAAGTCTGGTGGGATGCACTTCCTGTGTTCATTTTACGAGTCTATTTTGTAACTTTATTCAATACCAATGTCATTTAACACAATATCACAAATGACAAATTAACTCTTCTTAATGTTGCGTTGTCCGAAATTGGAAATCGTGGACAGATATAAAGCACGATGCTGTATTAGGTATACACATGCGAACGTCGTCTGACGTCACAGGTCTTCGCTGTGGCGGTGACCGTTTTCTGGGGGCCGTGGCCAGACTAAAATTCTAAATACTGTTTTCAGGTTTATTTTTCCACGAAATTGTCTAGGTGACGTGTAAATTGCAAAATTAGAACTTTCGTAAAAGAAATGTAGATACTGTTTTATTTACTTTTTATATGGTTTTTGCTCAAAAATATTGTAAAGTTTGTTTTAAAGATTCCGAACAATGTCGCTCTCTATCGAATCATTATAGTGGTTGAGAAGCAGGAATAGTTAACTTTTTCGAACCTGAACACCCGAAAACACGTCTAACCGCTTTATTCCCTTACTGAGTATTAAAGGATAGATCTCGTTCTCGATCTTGAACCTGGTTCACGTCGCAGGAGTGATGTCGTGAATTTGAATTTAAATAGGTTAAGTTTTATGTGAGAATTTACGAGGCCATCGTCTATGTATAAATGAGATGGTTATTAAAAAAGGCAAACTGAGATTGGGGCACATAAAAATGTTATGAGGGTGGCATTCAGATAGTCCTTAATGCCAGAGTAGATCGTCGTTTGAGATTTCTAAATATATTTACGTGACTAGATCCTACATTGCTAGAAAACGTAGAAGTTGTTGGGGCATGCTTATTGTACCTATTAAGCTGATATAAAACCTTCAGTATGTTTCTTATAAATAGAGGGTGTTCCATAAAGAGTGTTGCAAATTTTGGGTGGTAATAGTACATAAAAAGATGCAACTACAAAAGTAGTTTTTATTCGAAACTATATTAAACCCCCTATTTATCGCCGTCTCTGGCCTTCTGTCTGCCACGAGGTTAGGTATATTCTGCCAAAGTCAAAGGTGTCAATTTACGCCGCTTCGATATAAAAAAAAAGTTTACATAATGTAAATGATTATTTAATGAGGTAGCTCCTACCTTAGTGATATTTATTGTCAGGATTGATATTTGGAGAAATTTTAAGAATGTTAAATGTTTTTATACTTGCTGAGTGCTTCCTGTGAACCTCTCTTTCCTTTGACCGTTCTTTTTGTTTAAAGCGAGGTTCCTACTCCGTCCGACGACCACGACCAGGTGGATTCCCTCCGTCAAAAAAAATCACAAAGAGTAACAAAAAAACACATGCAAAGGTAGATGAAAACACTACGACACGTCTACCGCCAAGGCATTACAACAGTTGTTCAATGTGGTTCAAATAAGGTTCGGCATAATATTTTTACTCGAAAAACGTTTTTGTTATTACGATGCCACACGATAATATGCACTTGTCATACTTCCCATAAATCAACACCTTGTCCGTCATCTAGGCAACTGAATACGACATGTTTGTAAATACACAAAAAATACGCGACAAATTAAATTTGCAAAAAACAGTTAATGAAAAATTATTTCAAACAAATCATGGTAGGTACCGTATGCGAAATTTTTTGACAGCATCTGATGTAGTTTCCAGTCGCCACTTGTAGGCCATTAGTGCAAGGTGTACTTCACGCCGATAAATTTTTAAACTTCTTGTGTTGTTGGAGAATCGAATTATGTTAATACGAATAATAGCAACAATATTAACAATAATCGACGATGTTTGTATAAAATGATTAGTACTATTTTAACTGTAACATCTCAAACTGTTTACAGTGTTCTGTAAAAGTGTTTTTTGGACCCTTAGAGTATAATATTATATTCTATGCTTTGACCGGTGTTATTTGAGTTTGAAGAGTATGCAACTAGCAATGCAAAATTCTAGGTTATGGTTAAATTTTCGGTTACTAATTTTTATTTTTATAGTAATTAAATAAAGGAATTTATGTCAGGTATGTTAGTGGATAATAATAATTATGACGGACCTGTTATGAGAATATAGCTAGCGAAGGAACACCTATCAGGTATTATTATTAATAAAAATGTTTATTTTCGTCGTTTCTACATTTGACAACGCTATAAAAAACGACTGCATGGTAGTTGACATATCTAAGTCATCTCGTACAGTCATTGATTGTCATAGGCGCCGATTTTCAAGAGGAAAAGAGGATTTTGCCTCATTTTTTAAACATTTAAACCCATAGTTAACCGTGAATTAAGCATAGTATTACTTCTATAAAAAACGACCTTGAAAGTTCCAATATTTTAACTTTGAGTCTAGGCTTATGTTTTGGTTTGATTTGTGCATGCCCGGATGCTCGTTTTTGCACAAAATGGATTATTTTAGGTTAGGGTTCGTTCGCATTAAACTTTTATATTACAAGTCTGTACGTGTGTTGTACGCATTCAACCTGTGACTGGTCAATAGATATGTAATGTTATCTATTGACCAATCAGACGTTTAATTAAGTTCAATGCAACATATATTTAATCTCCCCACCAAATCTGCAGCATAATAATTTTAGGCTTAAATTGACTTGCATAAACTCATCAAGAATATGACGTTGCTTCTAACTACGTATCCCAACATAAGGTTCCATTGCGACTGTTTTGTTTCACGAGTAGTACCCTGCTGTGAGTTTAAACATATCTAAATAAAAATAACACACCTGGTCCTCGATTCTCGAATACAGTGAAATGAGTTCGAGTGAGAATTCATTCCACTTAAAAAAATATATTTTATCTATGTGTATATTTCCAATTCTTGAAGCTTTATATTCCTTTAGTAAAAACCATGTTAAATAATTCCCCAATTTTTTATGAGAAATAACTACAATGAGAATGGTCAAGAATACAAATTTGCATTTTCTCATGAAAATTTACGTTACTTTCTGAGGTAATGTGTTCCATTAAACTTGAGAATTGTGCCCCTGCAATAAAAAAATGGGATGTTTCTATCGATTAGCTGGCATGAATAAGATTAAATTTGTTTTAATATAAATAAAGTATATTTATCTGTTCATATGTATGTGACAACAAAATAATACCCACTGTACAGTCTACTGTACCATTGGGTAATTCTCCTGAATTATTCTTTCCCATATGACCAGTATAATATTGCTGAACAATTCATTAATTCTGATCTGAACTGTTTGTTTAATATATCACTTGCTCATAATTTAAAACTTAATGCCAATAAATCTGAAATGATGCTTTTTGGGTTCAAGGAAAAAAGAGATATAATTCCCAATAAAATGAATATCTGTTTTAGTGGCGAGGTGTTGCCTGTAGTTGATTGCTGTAAAAATTTAGGTATATGGATCGACTCGGATTTGAAATGTTAAATCTTTAAAAAACTTTTTTCCTAGCGACACATTTTAGATACTAAAACAAGGTTGAAACTTTGTGAAGCACTTATGTTCTCAAAGTTGTCATATTATGCTGACTGTGTTTATGGTCCTGCATTATTAGAGCGTGATAGTAACAAATTACAACTATTGCAAAATTCTTGTCTTCGATTTGCTACTGGATTGCGTAAATTTCATGATGTGAGCCACAAATTTGTTGAAGTCGGTTGGCTGAAACTTGATAAAATGCTTACTATTGTCACGGAATTTGCTCCACTCACACCTATCGCGAGACGCGAGATTGCCCCGATCGCTCCTGCGCGATTCTGGTAAACCAACAACATGCCGTGAATCGAGGTGCAACTGGAGAACTGGAGAATAGACGAGAAGCGTTCGAGTCGTTCGGGAAATAGATCTAGAGATGCTAGAATATACCTGGAATATTCGTTGGGTCTATAAAAGAAGAAGAAACGGTCGAGTTAGTCAATCTTGTATTACAGTCTGAATTGAAGTGTTTAGTTGGAGAGATCAAAGTGATTTAGATAGCGATTAATTAAATAAGTGTTTAGTTGAGTTGTAATTAGTGTTTAGTAGTATACTGAGTAGTTAATAAAGATAAGTAATTAATTAACGGACTGTATTTCTGGCAGATAGAAAAAGACGGGTTAGGAAATCCGTGACACTATTCATAGTCATTACTTCGTGCATAAAGTTTTAGTTGCGCGTATTCCTAACTCTTCTGACAGTATGAAATGTAGCCTCTCATATATATCTAGTAAGGGATATAACAAATTGCCTCCACATTTTAGAGAATATTCAGTTTATAATAATAAAAGAATATGTTTGTATTTCGGATGGCGA
This sequence comes from Monochamus alternatus, assembly GCA_037114965.1. NCBI lineage: Eukaryota > Metazoa > Arthropoda > Insecta > Coleoptera > Cerambycidae > Monochamus > Monochamus alternatus. Next base: position 117,319,259 of record CM073426.1, read on the forward strand.
ATTGTATTCAAGGGAAATTTACTACGTTTCGGATATCGCTTGGGTTCGATAGTTTTACAATTAAGTCTTAGTTATGTCATTTTGTAGTAACTTAATGTTTATCAATATGTACTAATGATGTAGACTAGGTTAAGTTGAAAAGTAGCCTTGGCTGATACTTCGCCTTTTCGTTGTGCACTTTACTGGCAATGGATAATAGTACATTATACTATAAGGGAGAGAAATGCGTTATTTTAGCAGAGGTGCAATTTGAAGCCCGAGGGCGAAGCCGAGGACAAAAAAGCATCTCTCCCGAATGGTATACACTATTTTTTCCACGGTCTCATTAACTTAAAAACACATATTTTGTCATTATGAAGTAAGTAGCACCAGAATTATTGTATTCGGATTTGAGCATTTATTTAGTAGTCGTTGAGTTATTGTCATAACTACAAAATAAACAAACAAAAAGAATTGTCAAATTAAGGTGCTAGTTTGGTTTAGTTTAACGTTTGTTTAGTGCACAATGAATAATTGTGAGTCGGAAGAGATTGTGGAGGCTGCAAATACTGCAATAAGCAATTTGCTGCCTACAAAGTCAAGATCTTTATACGATATATCCTACAATCGGTTCAAAAAGTGGTGCGCCGAGAAAAATGTTCAAGTATACAGCGAGAATGTTTTGTTGGCATACTTCAGTGAAAATGCAAAGAATTACAAGTCTTCCACATTATGGGCGCAATATTCTATGGTTAAGTCATGCTTGATAATTTACGACAATATAGATATAAGCAAATTCCCCAAGCTGATCGCATTTTTGAAAAGAACCGGTGACGGATATCAAGCGAGAAAATCGAAAATATTGACAAACAGTGGAATCGATCGTTTTCTATCAAGTGCAGATGACAAAGAATTCTTAATGATTAAGATAAGATTACTTTTGTTGTTAGGTATTTCAATTATTAAGTATTTTGATTTTTTATAGGTTGGATTAATTCTGGGGATTGCCGGAGCTTGTCGAACTGATGAACTAGTCAATTTAACTGTAGATGATATTGAGGATGTAGGCTCTTCCTTGATTGTAAAAATTCCAAACACTAAGAAAAAGATTTCACGAACCTTTCTGGTTACCGATGTGGCAAATATGCTTGAATTGTTTCGAAAATACCTGTCCCTTCGTCCTCCCCACGTCAAGCATAAGCGCCTTTTTTAGTACTACAAAGCAGGAAAATGTAGTTCGCAGCTAGTTGGCAAGAATACCATGGGAAAAATTCCGAATGTAGTAGTTTCGTATTTAAAATTACCTGATGCTGCATGTTATACTGGTCACTGCTTACGAAGATCTTCAGCGACATTACTGGCAGATGCTGGTGTGGATATCACGATAATAAAGCGTCATGTTGGTTGGAAATCAACGACAGTCGCTGAGGGTTATGTCGAGAATTGAAAATAAGACCAAAATTGCTAATCAGGTTTTAGTAGGTACCACTACTAGCGCAATCACAAAAACTGTAAATGTAAGCGAAAGTAATATTCCTTCTAATATTAATTTTGAAAATTGTACAAATGTAACATTTAATTTAATTGTCAATAAATAATTTCAATGTTATCTTTTTTTTTGCATGAAAAACGTTCTCCATAATGTAAACTCCCTTGGGAGCATTATACTCCCTTGGGAATAATCGACTACTTCTGTTTTAATTTTGATGTCATAGAAACTGATTTGTACTCCCGATCGTGGAAAAAGACCATTTATTATGATTATTATTTTAAACATTAAGGTCGTCGCCAGGTCTGGACCTGAGATCTGCGAAGTGCTTATTCCCCAGGTACAGGGACACCCAAAATTAACCCAGCATTTCATATTACCCGTTCATATGACATGTGACACCGCATTTCCACCGCAAACTACAGCGATCCCTCTTTGAAAGGTTACACGGGCCCTAACCCCCGTGAAGCCGATATATATTTGCTCGGCGAAGAAGTGCCATCTGCGGCGACACGAGAGCACTACGCGCCGCGGAACTTCGCCCGCGCCAAACACCATCTACTACAATATTATACGATTAAGTAGTCAAGTTTGATGAAATTCCGGCCCTCGTACATAGGCACACTAGATTCTATATTGTTGTCCGATCGGTGTTTGATTAATTCCGAATTGTGTTAACTTTGGAGTGCTTCGATAGGATTCAAACTGCTGAATTACAGATTCCACTATACCTATACAGGGTGATCCCGAAAAAAATTATCGGGTTGTATATTAATAATAATAATAATAATGCCTTTATTAATGCGTGAAAAAAATTAATACAAAAGAAAATAATTCAAAGGATGGCGATATAACCATCCAAAAAATTAAGAAAACATAACATAACAGAACGTACGCTACTGAAAAATTAAAAATAACATAAAGCAAACCAATTACAGTAATTTAAATGAACATTTTTTTTAAGACTTTTTTAAAACTGTGAACAGACTTGAGGGACCTGACATCATTAGGCAAAGAATTATAATTTTATATAGCGTTATAAGTAAATGACCGCTGAAACAGAGCAGTTCTATGCCTTGGAACACAAAACTTGTAACGATTACGAGTGGGTAACTGATGAACATTAAAATTTGTAATAAACTTTGAGGTTAGATATTCAGGTTTATGATTAAACAATAACTTAAATATCAAGCAAGGTAACTGAATCTGAAATCTGGTATTAAGAATCAACCAATTCGAATGTTTAAAATAAGTAGAAATATGATCAAACTTACGAAGATTATAACTGAACCTGATACAATCATTTTGAATCTTGGAGACACTCTTTATCCCTGTGCACTAATGCAGGCCAGTACACAACCATGCAATATGCCAATGTGGATAATATTAACGAGTCACATATTTTTAATTTAATATCAGTACTAATAAGATCTTTATGCATGTAAAGAACTTTCAACTTACCAAAAGATAGTTAACATGTTTAGCAAATCGAAGAGAATTGTCTACCCATAAGCCAAAATTCTTGCAGTTATCAGAAGGAACAAGGGGATGGCCATTTAAATTGATAGTAAAATCTGGGTCACTTATAATGGTATTTTTCCTATTTCCAAAAATTAATAATTGAGTTTTAGTTTCATTTAAAATAAGGTTATGAGCCAAAGATATTTCAGAAATAGAATTAAGGTCAGAGTTGATTTGAACTACAGCTGAAGAAATGTCAGAACGATTAAAAGAGAAATATATCTGAGTTTCATCAGCGTACTGATGAGATTGACAATATTGAAGGTAAGTACAAAAGTCAGCAGTATAAATAGAAAAGAAAAGAGGCCCTAGGACACTACCTTGGGGAACACCAGTGGAAATATTATTAAATCGAGATATATCTGCATTCAAAATAACCCTTTGGCGTCTACCTGATAGATAATTTTTAAAGAATGAGGCAGCAATGTCGCTGAAACCGAAGTATTTTAATTTAGTACAAAGTGTAACATGATCTAGAGTGTCAAATGCTTTACTAAAATCGAGAAGAACAAGACAGGCACATTTATTCACATCAATGTCTCTAATTAGATCATCAGTGACTTTTAGTAGAGCAGTCCAAGTACTATAATGAGTTCGGAAACCAGACTGAGTACCAGGAAGGATATTGGTATTATTACAATAATTACTAACCTGTTCAGAAACAACTTTTTCTAAGATTTTTGACAGTGTTGGAAGAATACTAATTGGTCGAAAGTTAGATGTAGATGTGGGATTATTAATTTTCGCAATAGGTACAATGTTTGCATCTTTCCATGCAGAAGGAAAAACTCCATCCGAAAGGCATTTGTTTATAAGAAAAGCAATATGATTGCTTAAATATGGAGTAACAAGTGATACCATTTTTAGGTCGATTCCATCACAGCCTTTAGCAGAAGATTTAAGTTTACTAATAATTCTATCAATTTTATCCGGGGTAACATCAGTAAATATGAACAGAATTACAATAAGACTTATTTACATAATTGTCTGAGATGAGAGTACTGATATTCTGTGATGAGTGAGATAAAGGAGTAGCAAAAAAGGTAAGAAAATCATCAGAATTTTCCACATTAAAGGAATTATATGTAGGTTTTAAATTATATTTAGAGTTTTGAGAAGTTTCCAAAAGTTATTAGGGTCAGTTTTGAATTTACAGTTTAAGAAAGCCTTTTTTTCAGATGTCACAAATCTGTTAACAAAATTTCTAAGGACCTTGTATTCCGCCCAAGCTGACTCCGATTTAGAACGTTTATACTTTAAATAAGCTTTTTTCTTTAAATTGATCATAAATCTTCAGTTATCAGTGAGCCAAGGGGCAGGTAACTTAGTAATTCTAGCAGTTTTAATAGGAGCATGAATATCAAAAATTTTACTAATACTACTGCTAAGAAAATGTACAATAGCATCAACATTATTCAAGTCATAGATAGAGTCTCAAGGTACAGAATACAAATCCCCAAAAATGATACATAATCAAATTCAGAATAATCTCTGTAAGTTTTAAACATCATGGTCTGATGTGTTTTTTTAATATTTAAATTAGTTGAAACCAACCTGTCATCCATCCTAATTACTTCAGTATTTGAACAAAAATCTACACTCGAGGTAAAAATTAAATCTATTAAAGTACTAGAAATAGAAATAACACGCGTAGGTTCAGTTACAAGCTGATGAAAACCATATCTCGCAAAAAAATTATTTAGTAGTAAGAAAGAGTGGCTATTTGTATTTAAAAAATCTACATTAAAATCGCCTATGAGAATAATATAATCAAAATCTGGAATAAGAGAGGTTCAAAAATATTCTAGGTTATTAATGCAGTCATTTAAATTAGCCTTTGGTGGCCTATAAATACAACCCAAGCAGATTCTTTTACCATTAATTTTTAAACAAACCCATAATTGTTCCAAAGGAGAATCAGGTCTACCTTCCACATTAATTAAATGTACGTATAACAGATTTTTTTAAGGGCTGTTAAAAGATGTCAAGAATAAAATATATATTGTGGAATCTTTTCGTATAAATACAAACTGACTACCTACACAACAAACAGTGTGATCTATTAAAGATGAGGACACACTTCTAAAAAAATTTTGGGATGCGTGATTTTTTTAAATGTATACAGGGTGAACCTAAATAAGTGCAAATATTTTAACCAGCAGTACAGTTCACTGTGTAGAACATTATTAATAGCTTTTTTGCAAAAAAAATCAGAATTAAAAAAGTTAAATTATAAAAATTTCGTGATTTTTCAATCGAAAACTTGTTGAGGACCTCTGATTCAACTCCGATATTAATATTTTTAAAAGTCACGTTGCATGTGTATTCCACAGCGTTGCCAGTGTTACACTATTGCCTTGGAATAGGCTTCAACAGTTAACTAGAATTTTTAGACATACCAAAGAATGATTGAAATATATTCATTTATGAAAATATTAACGGTCACCTACTCCCTTTTGACATTCATATATCCTACGATTAAGTTGAAAATATAAATCAGGTTCTCTGCTCACAATCATAGTTATCCAGAATTTGGTCATTACCCATTTTTACTGCATTCCAACTGATTTATCTCAATACCCACTATCGTTATCACTATCACTGCTTCACAAATATGCCTTTAGCATGTCAACCTTTTCACTGTTTACATCATGCGCCATATTTAATTTAATCACACTGTATTTCGCCAAAAATATTAATTAAATACACAAAACACTTAAGAGAAAAATACTGCCCATGCAAATAATAAAAGAAGCAGTACATTACTCAAAGAAACCATTAGCTTAGTTCAGTTTCAGAAAATGCAAAAGTATCTCATATTAACTTTTAATTTACGTGTATTGAAAGTATCAAATCCCTTTCCACAAATATTACATGTTTTATTTCCACTTGTACCTTGCCTTTGCCACATTTTATTCCTTTGCCCTGGACTAGTGCACCGGTATCAACATAACCTCTTCGTCGACCTCGCTGACTGTGACTATCAATCCTAGAGGATAGGGCTGGTGCCGAACATTTCGCCTACTGCCCGTGTCACTTACCGTTACCTGCGCCTACGATAGCAGCTTCTTTTTTGCATGCGATTGACACTGCTTTTAAATATTTTACTTTGTCTTCTCTTGATATTGAACGTATACTTTTGTTATTACATGTTACATGTGTTTATATTTAAAATCTGTTTCACCCACTACGAAGTACGAAATGGTTAGCACTGGCACGTTATTTGAGGTTATGTGATGAAAATTAACTCTAAGGTATTGCGTGAAAATCATAGTTTTTTGTTATTCTTCATAAAATAATTTAAGGGGATAATTTGTGTATCTTTTTAACACTGTACAATGGTACTGGTTACATAACCTACTTTTAGCGTGTAGGTAAGCTTTTATGCAAGCTTGTAGTAACAAGTAAGTTGAAGTAACTTCCTAAAAGTAATTTCCTAATTACTTTAACTGGTAGTATCGAACTTGCGGAAACTCTTTTTTTAATCCTTTATGGCAAGGTCAGTTAAGAAGTTACAGCTTGGGTTAATATTATTACGGAGCGTACTACCTATCTAATTTTACTTTAGTTATTGCTGAAAACAAGTATTTTAAAATTAGAATAAACCGCAAGAATTGAATTTACATTAAAAAATTATTTATCTTACAGAATCTTGCCTTCAATAAATCATATGATTTATTAGATTACGTCAGTGGCCTATCTGGTCAGTGAACCTAAAATGTGGGTACTTATTTTTAAAAAATTAATATCTTCGTAAATATTTGAAATTGACCTGCAGTTAAAATATTTGTACTTATTTAAGGTTCACCTTGTATATTATCCTTCTAGATGTACTTAATTACGATAATCAAGCTCCACAGTCTACTACGATTTTTTGCAATAATTTGTTCGAAAATTATTTTAACAATTTCTTTATTAAAAAGCAACGCGTTTTTCATTACTACTTAAACCCCCTTTGGCCAAAATTTCATCAATTTGTATAGAAAAATATATTTTTTTAAAGAGCAGTAAAAGTTTTAAATTTATTGAACTTGCGTTTCAATTTAAAAATGTATGTGCATTGGAAATACTTGAAAATTGTTAAGAGGATGTGACTTCTCCATGGAGACGTAAATCAAAAATTTTCATATGAATCGACCTCATACAAACAGCAAATCCCATACATTTTTTTACACATTATTCAGGTTCGCCCTGTATAATTAACATTTTCCTAGATATTTAATTTTCATTCAACCAAATTACTGGTAAATATGTGCAAACAAAAGCTACATAAAACTAGACCAAATAATTCATCACTTTTAGATCGGCTTCTAAACCGACAGTTTATTTGAAGCAAAATTTGATTTTGAACGATATTATGAATAATATGGACTTTTTCAGAAGATATATTTTTTTCTAAACAAAGCGTATTAGACAATACAAGATGACAATACTAGATGATTATTATGGAACTTATTTGAACACTCAGGATAGTTCTCAAACCTTTTCCATGTAGCAGAAAAATTTAGCAAGGTGACAAAAAAGATAACATACCGACCTTTCCTACACTAAGTTTAACTTTCACTTTCTGCGATGAAAGATCCTTCAATAATTATTTTAATATATGGCCACTGGATGACTATTTGGAAATTTGTATGGCAGGTGCTCACGACCGTTTCGCAACGTGTTTATTATTATCGTGCTCGGTCTTAGGCTGCTTGGGTTGGGCCTATTCACTGAGTTCTCTTCGCCGATCGTGGAAAAATGGGTTTTATGAGATATCGCAAAGTATGCGTACGAGTACGTATGTGGCGGACACACCCATTCCTCTCTGCCATTATAAAATTATTTTTATGGCAGACAGTATACTGTGAGATCTAATCTAAATCAGGGATAGCAGGATATGTTTTCTTCCCAAAATATATATGGTTTGTTAACAATTTGGACTGTCTGTTTCGTTATAGCAGAAATCGATTTTGCATGTAAATAAATCCTCTATTAAAACGTTAAAAGTGAACAGGTTGTTTCTGTACAGCTCTCTAAAAAAACTGTGTAATTATTGCAAAAACAGTGCAAATAGTGGTTTAAATTGTTTAGTATGTGGTCTCTATTATCATGCTAGTTGTGCAGAAAGAGTTAAAACTTGCTGTGATGCAGATCTGCAGGCTAAATCTGACATAAGTGTTTTAGCTTCATCAGCAAAGGTAGATCTCTTATATTTAAGGGAACAAAATAAATTACTCCCGCAAATTATTAAAGATAAGGAGGTAATCATAAATGATAAACAATCAATAATTGATTTGCTTCAACAAAAAGTATTTCTGTTTTGTTGAAATTTTATATTATGATGATTGGAATGTTCATCAAGATACGTGAATTGATTATTTGTGGTCAGCACCATATTTGTTTTGTGGCTCCTAGTAATGGCGGAGCAATAAAGATTTAGCTGATTGTGAATTAAAATGAAATTGAATTCTGGATATGAAGAATTGTTTGGTGCTATATGCTGGTTAATTTTACAGTCCCTTATAAAACATGACATGTTCCAACAATAACACTGTAGTACAGTATAATATCTATTCAAAAACGCCGATAAAACTACAATATAGGTCTATAATTATTAGACTTCTCTTCCGATATACAAACTGGACTAACTAGTGAAACAGTCAGGATTGATTAGTCTTCAAAATTAAGTTGTAAATGTGCAGAAGAGGTTCCCTGAAACCATCAGAACAACCATTTAAAACGTCCACATCTGCAGCCCGTTTAAGTTTCAATTTATTAATTGACGTCAGTGGCGGCTCGTCAGGTGACGTATGTGCCGCACCACTTCTCCTGTAACAATTGTTGTGCGTACCACTTAAAATTATTTTTCATTTAATATTATGAATTTTGTAATTTGTGTCCTTAGATTAAAATACGTGGTTTATATTTATTGCATAATTTATCATAATTTTAAAACGTAACGCGCTGAATGCTTTCTCACAGAAACAGTGCCTTCGTTGAGCGCGACTACCAATTTAATATATTGCAAAAGCAACGGGTGTCGCGGAACTAACACCAGTGAAAATCATCAACCTTATTTACGACGGTTGTCATGACCACAGGTCATGACAATGGCGAAACACATAGTTGACTAGAATTCGCATGTTAAAATAAAGCTTGTATGTGTTAGTAATGTTATTTCTATCTATGTGTTCGGTTATAAATATTGAAGTTTGTCGAAATATTTCCAGCTTATGGTCCCGTTTGGTTAATATAACTGGCTGTATGGAAGCATTTATTTAACAAACCTTTTTTACCCTGTTTAATTGCAGGTTTGAAATCTGATGTGTTAATATAAGGATGGATTTAACAAATGCTACGCGGGGTTATCATAAGCATGAGGCTTCCTCATACAATGAGGATGTAAATTTAACAAAATTTGTACAGAGCAAACAAAAATAATCGCTCGGAAAACCTTAATTTTTAAATTAGCAAATTCCGCTTCACCTATTATTAAGTCCACGAGCCGCCACCGATCATAGGTTAGTTATACACTTCAGCTATGCCATTTGACAATTTCCGGAAGTAGTATCTTTGAAATTATAGGGGACCAGCAAGACAGAATGAACTGAAAAAAGTATTTGGCAAATGTTTATGGTTATTTCTATTATTTGGTAATTTGCAGTTCCACTTATGTTTTAGCACATTCTAATCTAAAAAAGTATTTAAAAGAAAACGTTTCGTAATTTATTTTCGCTTTCGTTTTGGGGCAACGTACTTTAGAAACACCCTGCATACATATATCTACAAATCTCTAGTCCGACTTGTATTTCAGCTTCAATTAATTCTCACGTGAGCGTGCTTATTTTGCTGTGCGATCACAATACACAACATTATTTCGATTAAAAAGAGCATGTAAGAATAGATTAACGGTTTCTGCAATTGCGTGTTGCGTATTGAGCATTTTTACGACATTCGTCACAGATTTAATGAAACGTAGGTAGGAATGTTCTGTAATATAATTCTAGCAATGCCATATTTCATAATATCCTTTAGCAACAAAGGTATTTTATCTTTGAATAATTGAATATGAGTGGAAATCAGATAAAATAAGTTTTTACAATAACTACTGTAAACATATTCCAGTTTAAGAAGCATCTATACAGTGCGTTTCAATAACTTTGATAACATTTTGATCACTTGTAACTTTTCTGTTTTTAAAGATATCGGAATGAAGCAAAAACCATATTGCATAGTGGACTAGCAAACTTTTTTCTTATTTGAAAAAAAACAAAAGACCAATGATTTTGAGAGATCTTAACCTAACTTATATATTTTTAAATGGAACGCCCTGTATATTATTGGATATTTGCATTCTACTCAAAATTCCAAGCATATTTTAATAAGCATACCATATACTTATCTTCAACTGTTTATGAGAAAATAGCATCTGTATAATATAAGTCAAAATGTAAACAAATTGTTTTGTTCATCGCACACTTTGCACTGAGCTAAAGCTGCTAAAGTTCAGCATTGCTTGAACCGTGCTGATATCAATAGAGCCTTAGTATTTTGTTGTGTTGAGGAAAATGGAAGACAAGTAGAACAATTTTTATGATAATTTGACATGTTTGTAAAACTATCTCTCAGAAACAGTTGAAAATAGGTATAGGATATGCTTTTTAAAATATGCTTGGAATTTTGAGTTGAAATATAAGTTAAGTTAAGATCTCTCAAAATCATTGGTCATTTGTTTTTTTTTTTCAAATAAGAAAAAAAAGTTGCTAGTCCACTATGCAATATGGTTTTTACTTCATTCCGATATCTTTAAAAACAAAAAAGTTACAGCTGATCAGTGTTATCAAAGTTATTGAAACGCACTGTAACTACATTAATATCGATATGTCTAATGTGTAATGTAAATCTATCGATATCAAAAAGATTAAGAATTCGCTGATTATTTCTTGGCGGTACATTACGATTATGATCATTGTAGCGGCGCAAACCATATTCCGAAAATCGACGATGTACATCTACAAAAACTTGTGCATTTGGAATTCTTCTATTAGGGAAGCGTGTTCGGTACTCTCGAACTGACGCGTTGGAATTTCCGTCACAGAAACCACAAACATAATGTATATCGGCATATTCAGCATTTGTAAACATTCTTGGCATTTTTTCTTTGCACTAAAAATTCTCTTTAAATAATACTTTTGACAATGATTTTCACAAACGTCACTTTACATAAATCACTGGGTTTTGTTTTCATGGGTTGCTATAACGTTAAATGAAATTTACGCGGCTGGTGCGTTACACTGTCACCAATTTCTTTGAATATCTCAGAAACAAGACCAAACGTCGAAAAAAAAACAGGAGACGAAAAAGTTTCGAAATTAAGCAGGTCAAAGTGGTATGTAGATGTTTTATTGAAATTAATTATTTTTTTGTAGTTTTGAGAGGGAAGTAGCATACAAAATACACTTCTAAGAGGGGTAGGTAGTTCAAACTTAAGAAGCTTATGTAAGATCATAAGGAGTGTTTGTTTTCCGAATTCCACTTAAATCAGATAAGTGGTTCAAAAGTTATGAGGGAAAAACGAGAAAAAAAATCCTACTTCAACGCTCTCTATCTCGGAAACGATGCGTTTTAGGAAATAAGTTTATATCACAAATGAACATTATTTTAACCTGTTCTATCGATTCCTGAAGTTATCAAGATTAAACCTGAATCACCCTGTATATCTATCAACTGTACTTTTGGATGAGGATGTTCTTTCACAAGGTTTCACAAGACTTGCGCTACAACTTTTTTTTCACCAACTAAAATGCGAAATATTTTTTTTCCTTAGCCATACCATTAGTAGGGTCGAAATTGTTGTTGTATTGTCATTGAAGAGCGTTAGGGGTTCCTAGGGGTAGATTAATAATAATACCGCCGCCCCCGGACTTTATTCGATTGTTTGGAAAAACGGATAAACGGATCGTCTTCGTTTTCGGTATGGACGAACTACACACAACTGCAATGCTGTGTACTCTTCTATCGCATAGAATGATTCGCTGGAGAATATTTCACTTTTTAAAACTCGACAACCGAAATTCAGGACTGATTTTTCGCAGACAACCCTATACTTCCGTGTTGGTAATGAAATAATCTTTATTTCAATTTAACTTTAATTTACCTGCCTAACCAAGAGTTGTGACGGGAAAAAAATAATCAACCTAACGTTTGCATATTCTATGGACTTCATACTTTCGATTGTGAAATGTTTAAAAAAAATAATTTTAGACAACCCAGCTCGGTGAAGGTCGTTTTATAGTGGGATCCTATACTAGAGAAACAAAAATATTCCATTACTAGTAGTGGCAAGACACAGATAGACATTGTTGTGTTGATGGTTGCATAGCCAAGATAGTGAAATTTAAATTAGCGTCTGGCGAACGGCCATGGGTGACGATAAATAGAGGTTTAATATACTTCAGAAAAAAAATGTATCTGCTTTCCGTTAATTATTCTTATTTTTCTCTTAAAATATGTATACTTAATCATAGTTAACTCTATGTATATTATTACTAAAACACATGTATTTAATATAAATTTAAACAGTATAACTTATAAAAAAAACAATGAAAACAACCAAATTTATCTTCTTAATAAAGGCAATGTAAATCTGTCTTCACAGCGATATCACTTTTATTGTAATAGTAAAAATATTTCCTTTATTTCGTTGTATATTGAACGTTGTATTTGGTATCAATACAATTCTTAAGTAAACGTGAAATACGCGAGCAAATGAACATATTTTTCAGTAATTGAGAATGCGCTAATTCTGTTTACAGGTTTACTATATCATTCAGTTCTATACATATAATTCTTAGCTAGAGCAAATTTTTGGGTAAATTAACAATAATGCTAAGCAGCTATTAATAAATTTAACTTTGAATTTTTAAAAAGGACTTCTGAACAACAACGCTTCTGCTAAAATTCCTCTACAAAGTGACAATTATTTGCAAATTAACTCCACTTAGAAGTGGGACGACCAATTTACTTTCGACAAATTTGATTTATGCCTTTGATTTAATACCACCGAGTACCTGCCTGCCCTGGAGTATAATTGGGGTGTGCCTATTAATATCACAAGGACGTTCTGGGCTTGTTCTTCATTAATCAAGAAGCAACCAAAGAGAAATCGACTCCTTACACTTCTCATTACAGCGGCTTTCTATATAAGCTTTGGTATAGGTAATAAAAATGTACCTATTAAAATTACCTGAGAGAATTTATTTGTAACATTAGACATTTATTTTGTTTCTGCAGCTACTTATTTTTACAGTACAGTACAGTACAGTAGTAACATATCAACATTTTAGGGAGCCATATTATTTTAAAGTTTTCATTCTACGCTTTCATCATTTAACATCTTCAACATTAAAACACAATTAGACTAGACAATTTCAAGAATTTTTTGGGATGAAAATTCGTACCTATGAAAAAGAAATAACGACAATTTATTACATTATTATAACAACGAATATTTTTTCTTTTTTTATACTAATAAAATTTAAGTCATTCTTCAAGTAGTTTATGCAATTAACCAAAAATAATCAAATTAAAAAGGATACAGCAAGGATTAACAAATGCTAAAGTTGTATTAGCTTTTTTAAAAGTTATATGGAAAAGTGGTCTGCTACTTCCTGCTCGGCCTAAGCGGCTCGACTCGACTTGCAGGAAGCGACCTATATTACAGTAGGTACTTAAACGCAGGCCTCTCACTCTGAGTGACGAGCCATTACATGTATAAATGCTACTGCAGGAAACAACTACTCCGCGGACTAATGCTCCGACCGGTATTGAATTCCGGCAGGCCACTTTATATGTGACCATACGGATGAAGGATCGGCCAATTCAATTGTAGGTCATCTCATCCATGGCATGCTCATGAGGGCTAACAAGACCGAAACCGCCCTACGTCTAGTGGGGTGGCTGATAGAGGTTCTTGGCTGTTCACATAAGTTCGCTGCAGGTGTAATTCAATACCGGTTGAGGCATTAGTCCACGGAGTAGTCGTTTCCTGCAGTATCATTTATAGATTTAATTGAGCCGACAGAACAGAACAGAAAGACAACCCAGTTGTGTTGCTAAATGTTAGTATTGTACTAAAAATGAACAACATAAATTTTAAGACTGAAGAAACTATTGTTTTACATATGGGCAACAAAGGGTTCCATCCGGCGAAACAAAACTCCGCCCACTTAAACTAAAGCGGAACAACCTTTAGAATGTCTTCTTGGGGGGAGAGGAGCAAATACCGCCCCTTCTTCAGTGTCACAATCAAAAAAATGTGGCAACTAAGCCCAACTTACAAAACTTCGAAATTTTCTCCTCTCTGGAGGGAGGCAATTGCCCCCTTTGCTTCTCCCCCTAAATACGCCACTGAATAAATTAACTTATAACATTTATTTTCTATGGATATTTAAAAATTGTGTTGCCCTACTCTTCCCGTGTTACACTTGCGCATTTTTTATTATCCACTATAACTATGAAAAGAACTAAACAGAAATCAATAGTATTTATCCAAACCTTTGAGACGGTTGACACAAAGATAATAAGTTCAGCAGTAGAACAAAACAAAATCAAAGTACAAAAAGTTTGTAAGTAGACTTGCACATTTTTTATTATCAACTATAACTATGAAAAGAACTAAACAAAAATCAATAGCATTTATCCAAACCTTTGAGACGGTTGACACAAAGATAATAAGTTCAAAAAGCAGCAGTAAAACAAAACAAAATCAAAGTACAAAAGCAAATGGCTTCCCCGGACGAAACAATTGTCACTACATACAAATTAAACTACTTCCTCAATTTAGTACTCAACTAACTCAAATTTCACATTTTTTAAGCTGTACCTTCATCTAGTTTGCTGCATACCTATCAGTCTTAAAAAAAATAACCAAGTAGGCATAATCTCGTCCTTGCTTCCCCTTGGGAAAACATTAGACGTACGGTCGACTCTGTCACGATTTTTAAATAATGCGAAATATTTTTTTCTGAGATTACGTCAAGCACGCTCATTTATCTTGTGTTGTAGTCAGCCCTCGCGTTGTATACGGAGAGACGGAGTGTATTCTAGAAGACAGAAGACGGCAGTTTTTCGTCGTAGCACGAGTTCGTTTTTTCATTTGTTGTTTTTTATTCGAGAGCTGAAATATAGGTTTTAAGTTCATCAAGTTGGCGTATGCCTGCCTGGAGGCGTAATTTCAGTTTTTGTATTCTTTCGACTGCAAGACTTGATAATCATATCACCGTTCAGAGATATTTTAACGAACGTCAGTCCTCTCTACGCTTAAAGTTCCCTTCTGTCAACGTACTTCTCCTGGCTTACCAACGCGATATCGTTCGCTGACTGTCGGCCATTCATTACCCGAATTTAAAATGATATTAATACTTAATAATCTTATCCAAGCAATATTTCAAACTAATGTAATACATATCTGTACTGCTGGTTAGATAAAAACAACGTCGGTCAAATTGAGAGACTATGTTCTGATAATCTACCATGGCAGTTTCATGATGAAAATGATGATGAAATATAGGTATTTTATATATTTTTAGGTATTAATAATATTGTGTGAAACTAACTACTCAGTGGACAAAAGCCCCAACCTGCGTTGAATTACACCCACAATATCTACCCATATATTCCTTATTATTAGATTTTGTAACATTTTTTTACTGTTTTAGAAAGGTATTTTAAGCTAATATAAATCAAATCTTCTACAATTCCTATCAATGAAGTCATATGTATGTTCTCTGATACCAAACATCTAGGTATGCTAATGAACAATTCCACAGACAAAGTGCTATTCAATAATTATCTAAAGAAAATAATCTAATTTACTCACTCTATAAAAATCTAACTTCACTTTTTTGGCAGTGGGAACACGACAAATTCAACCACAATAGATGAGATCTGACCTATTTCTGCATTTTTAGGATTGCTTCTTCAGGTGGTCTCCTTTAAGTTGAATCAAATATCTAACTATAAAAATTATTATAAAAATTAAAATTATTAGAAGTTAAATATCGACAATGACAAAA
Organism: Monochamus alternatus; assembly: GCA_037114965.1. Taxonomy (NCBI): domain Eukaryota; kingdom Metazoa; phylum Arthropoda; class Insecta; order Coleoptera; family Cerambycidae; genus Monochamus; species Monochamus alternatus. The sequence continues at coordinate 117,335,309 of CM073426.1, forward strand.
AAGTGACATCCTGTCAATGAATTAAATATGACAATACCTACTTGAAAAATGTTCACCTTTTATCTAAAAGTTTTTATATATTTTTAGGTATTAATAATATTGTGTGAAACTAACTACTCAGTGGACAAAAGCCCCAACCTTATAGAGTGAGTAAATTAGATTATTTTCTTTAGATAATTATTGAATAGCACTTTGTCTGTGGAATTGTTCATTAGCATACCTAGATGTTTGGTATCAGAGAACATACATATGACTTCATTGATAGGAATTGTAGAAGATTTGATTTACATTAGCTTAAAATACCTTTCTAAAACAGTAAAAAAATGTTACAAAAGCTAATAATAAGGAATATATGGGTAGATATTGTGGGTGTAATTCAACGCAGGTTGGGGCTTTTGTCCACTGAGTAGTTAGTTTCACACAATATTATTAATACCTAAAAATATATAAAAACTTTTAGATAAAAGGTGAACATTTTTCAAGTAGGTATTGTCATATTTAATTCATTGACAGGATGTCACTTTTTTGTCATTGTCGATATTTAACTTCTAATAATTTTAATTTTTATAATAATTTTTATAGTTAGATATTTGATTCAACTTAAAGGAGACCACCTGAAGAAGCAATCCTAAAAATGCAGAAATAGGTCAGATCTCATCTATTGTGGTTGAATTTGTCGTGTTCCCACTGCCAAAAAAGTGAAGTTAGATTTTTATAGAGTGAGTAAATTAGATTATTTTCTTTAGATAATTATTGAATAGCACTTTGTCTGTGGAATTGTTCATTAGCATACCTAGATGTTTGGTATCAGAGAACATACATATGACTTCATTGATAGGAATTGTAGAAAATTTGATTTATATTAGCTTAAAATACCTTTCTAAAACAGTAAAGAAATATAGGTAGTTGACAAAATTTGTTACAAATAGAGATTTTTCCACCATTAAATGAATCGCGCAAATATTTTACGATTTTAGACTCAAGCATTTTTGGTACTGAAGTTCAAACTGGTACACCGATTCTATGTGATACAAACAGTATATAATAAAAATGGTATGTACAGTAACATCTTTAAATAAATTAAATAATTTGTCTCAATTTAATTAATATACGCATAGAAATACCGAAATCACTAAAATAATATAAACTACTAAAAAATGACCTGAACATACTTATACATTGGGTTTTCATTTGAGTAATTTTTTTACTGAAAAGAATATAGAGTTTATTAAATTACAATACAATATAATGCATTTTCATTATATTTCACATCAAGACTGTCAAACGTCACAAACACTTTCGTGTACGAGTCCAAGAAAAGCTGCATTAAAAGAGCAATTAAAAAAATACCTATACCGCAACATTTATAACTTATAAACAATATAGATTATATTATTTCCTATTTTAGCTTTAAAATAATGTATATTGTTTTTTTTAAATATTTAAATAAACATTGTATTGCAAATTTTTCTTATGGCTTTATGGCTAGTAGAGTACGTGTATATTTTATTTTAAAATTTACAAGTGAATATATACGACTTCCAAGATTAACTAACAACTTTATACATTTACCTCTAATCACTTATTACATTACAAATATTTTATTTATGCAATAAGCAGCCTTACATCACACTTTTGGAATATTCCTCATATATAAATATTTCCCAATTGGACAGAAACTACTTTTTTAAGCCCCTCGTACTTGGCCATTTTCTGCGACAATATTTACGTACGGCGGTACGGCTTTGATCTCAAAACATGAAAGTGCCGACAGTGGTATAACTTATAGTTATTCAGTAAACTTTGCTATTGGTTACAAGCACTGTCACTATAACAATCACACATCAACACTTATTATATCATATCGTATTTTCATTCTTAAAAACACAAAATCACTAATAAAATTAATTACATTTATAATTAAATTAGCGAAAAGATATACCCGCCCATGATAGTGCTGGAAATGAAACAGTTAGATCCGACAATTCATCGCAACCAATCAAAAGCCACAGCGCATGCGTACTTACTGCAGCAGAAGCTGTGTAATCGAGTATGCTCTCAGATATATGCTGCACACGATATTGTAGGAAAAACTATATTCTTTATAATAATAAAACAATTAAATTTTAATTATGGAATGACTTAGTCATCAATATCTCGCGAAAAGTAAAAGATAATCCATTACATGTTCATATCAATAAAATCTGGAAAAGTGGGTGAAACATTAGTCAATGAATACACGTTTCATTTTTTTTTCAATTTAACGTTTATTGGCTGATTTCATTGAATCGCTTTTAAACAGGGTATAAGGTACTCTTTCAGGACAAATACCATCGAATTTAAATACTAAGCAGAATATTTCAAAAATTTTCTCTGTATCGAATCAATATCTACTTTGTAACATTTATAGAATGGACACCAAATCACACAACCATACTCAAGTTTGCAAGAATATAAGAAAGAGTAGCATAATATTTTCAAAGCATCGATGCTAGTAAAGGTGTTACAATTTCTAAATATAAATTCATATAGTTATTTTCATCGCATCGCTGATTTTCAAAAAAATATGTTGGTTGAATGTTAGCTCACCGTTAAACGGAACGCCAAGATCTTTATAAGAGTCAGTACGATCTAAACTATGTTATCTATTTTGTAATTATAATAACAAATGCATTTCTTTCTACTATATGAAACAATTTGACACTTACAAGAATTCACGTACAGGAAAAATCCTCGAACAGGTCGATTTTTAATTTAAAAAATACATATTTTAGCGTAAAATGCGATTTTCAAATGTCATTTGTTTTCGAGTAATGACGTCATCGATTTTTTTTAATGGCAACACCATATTTTTTTGCTTGATTCTGAAAGATCATTTAATTCTCTATCAGACAGTACTAAAATTTTGCCCTCTTACATAGGAAAGTTTTCAAGTAAATGACGATTGAATGTTAGAAAACGTAAATTTTATCCATAAAAAAAGTAACAATTCTGAGGTATGTAAAATAAAATACAATTGATTAAATTTTATACTTAAATTAAATGTTCGAATTTCCATCCACCAACTTCTTGACAATGCGCAAGTCTGTGAAGAAATTCTTCTTGCACATTATGAATGATTTCTGGGGTAACGCTGCGTATTTCGTCCCGAATGCGATTTTGAAGTTCTTCTAAATTAAGTGATTTATTAAAGTACACTTTTGACTTCAAGTATCCCCATAAAAAATAGTCAAGAGGTGTAAGATCTGGCGATCTTGCAGGCCATTCTATCGGTCCGCGTCTGCCGATCCACCTCCCAGGAAAACAGTTGTCCAAAAAATCTCGTACAGGGCGCGCATAGTGCGGAGGTGCACCGTCTTGCTGAAACCATATGGTATCGTCAGGAATGTCAGAGTCATTATCGTTAGGAAAAATTACTGCAAGGGCTGGAACAAGGTCATTTTCTAGAAACTATAAATATCTTTGTCCTGTAAGGGTTCCTGCAAAGAAGAAAGGCCCTACTATTCTGTCGTCAACTATTCCAGCCCACACATTTAATTTCTGAGGGTGTTGGGTATGTGTCTCTGCCATCCAATGAGGATTTTCCCGACTCTAATATCTGCAAGTTTGACGGTTTACTGTACCATTCAGACAAAATGTGGCCTCATCTGAAAAAAGTATTTGCCGGTGTAAATTTCTATTTCCTTGACATAAATCCATTAGAATTTCGCAAAAGTGTAAGCGGCGATCGGGATCATCTTCATTGAGTTCCTGCACAAGTTGAATTTTGTAGGGATGATATTTTTCCTTCCTCAAGATACGTAGCACTGTGCTCTGACTAGTGTCATTGTTTAATGCAACCAATCGTGAAGAATTATGAGGATTATCCACCATACTTATCAAAATGTTCTGTTTCTGATTTTCATTAATGCTTGGACGTCCAGGTTTTGGAATATTTACAATATTGCCAATTTCTCTAAATTTAGACTCTACCTTACTGACTATTGATTGGCTGATAGGGCGATTTGGATATTTTTCATTAAATAAATCGCAAACTTCCTGCTGAGTTCTAGTCATATTCCCGCATCCGATAAGAATTAAAATTTCAATTCTTTGAGTAAAATTTAAATGTGCCATAATACTTTAAATTGAATAATAATTTCTATGTCGCTTACAATACTTATTAGAAAGTCGGTGTGACAATGACACTTTGCAAAAATTTTCACCTACGTGATCCATGGAATTCGAAAAACTAAACTTGATAACGTTTTTGCTTTATTTTAATTGATTTACGTTTTCTAACATTCAATTGTCATTTACTCGAAAACTTTCCTATGTAAGAGGGCAAAATTTTAGTACTGTCTGATAGAGAATTAAACGATCTTTCAGAATCAAGGAAAAAAAATATGGTGTCGCCATTTAATAAAAAATCGATGACGTCATTACTCGAAAACAAATGACATTTGAAAATCGCATGTTAAGCTAAAATATGTATTTTTTAAATTAAAAATCGACCTGTTCGAGGATTTTTCCCAAAAAATAATTGTTTCGTTTTTTTAAATTTATTCCATACTTTTGGCGCATACTGTATATCAGCTGAAAGCGGTCTAACCAACAAATTTTTAGTCATACAAATGCATTTTAAAAGTTAGTATATTATTTAAGAAGAATTTAAATAGTTAAAGTGGATAAGCAAAACATCAATAATTTTATTTTCGATATTACTTTTGCTTAAATAAAAAAAAAATCCGCTGTCTTGTACACGTTATAATGTATTTAATACACTTTCAGAGGTATACCGTGCCAGACCTAACTTTCTAGAGAAAGCACAAGGAATTTCCCGTGCTTTGTACTCGGCCCTTTATACTTCCGAGGAATCTATTCGGCGCGAGCAAGGACGATGTCGATTAATTATAACGAATAGAGCAAAACAGGACGATATAACGCGGACTGAGACGGATTTGAATAATGGGACGATGAGGGGTCCATTATGATGCCACCTTGTTGAGTCTATCAAGATGAACACGCCAGAAATGAAGTTAGTTACGCGTCGTAAGAACTTTGACGTAAGCGATACGCCTCGTTGTCGGTAATGTTAACTTGGAGACTAATTACAATCTGTTTTATTCCGCCAAGGGGTCTAAAATGAATATACTCACAATTACTATAACGAAAAATTTGTTTACCTACATATTCCATAGCCTTAAATTAAGTTTAAATCTATGGCAATTGACAAGAAAATAATCTAAATAGTAACAATGAAAAACTTTCTACCCGCGTTAAAAGCATATTTAATCTGTAATCGAGTACCTCTCCCACAAATTATAACTAGATGGACCACTTAGTTGCAACAATTTGATATAAGGGATAATGTATAAAAAAATATATACGATGCCAATATACGGCGTCAGTAGAAAGGAAATCCAGGATACACCATTTTGGAAAATATATGTAAAGTTTTAGCTGGTAGATACATATCAGAAGTTACCAGCAAATATATTAATATATAGTTCATGCCTCAACAATTTCTCATACTGTTCGTTGTCAACAGTATAGACGTTGAACGGTCATTTTCTCTACACGTTAATTTTAAGTGATAAACGTCGCCTTGTCTTAAGACTAAGGTTTGTCGGGTAACTGTTGTCATTTTTACTTGTTATCTTAATTTATATAGGTATTTTATTATCGGCTTAACCTTACTATTTGGTAATAGTACTATGTTACGAGATATTTTCTGTGAACATATTAATATATTTATTCGTAAACTGACTACGATCCTGTTAAACTCCACGCTGCACTATTTCTAATTATAATTAACTATTAGGTATATTACCTAAGCATAAAATTGCAAAATTTTATAGACATTGATATTTTGAGACGACAATGTCAAAGGTATTCATTATTAAATTATTTTTTAAGTATTTGAACATTTTTTATTATTAGCTTTTTTACTTTGAAGATATTGATTTAATCCAAACTGACTTAAATTTGCTTAATCCCATTAACGAATTATTAATATAGGGAAATATGGGTTGTCCCTAAAGGACGATAAAAGTATTTTTTATTGACATTTTGCACGCATTAAAAATACAAATTGTTGTAAGTATTAGGCGACAGTTACACTGAATATCCCTAGAGGGTGCTACATATGTTGCAAAGATCATATTCCCTTTTTTTACCTCCAACTTTATGACAAATTTCACATACAAATTATGTTTTTCTATATTCTCCTAAAATATGTATACTTGTTTAAATTTCAATGTAATTTTATTAGTACAGTCTCTTGGTGATGATATTATACATAGGTATTTTAAATCAGCAGACGTTGGAAAACACCATTTTTGTCACGTCATAAAACGACACTAAAAAATATGCAGCTTTAAAAAAGTTAAATATCAAATTTAATTTATTATAACAAAAGATAGATATATAACATAATAACACTTATTACCTAGATATTAATAATTATTATAAAAGCCTGCACTTCATTCGTAGATCTCAGAGCCGGATTTGGCGACGACCTTAATATCTAAATATACTTTTTCACACAATCGTTCTGAAATATGCACTTACTGTCATTGTTGACACATTCTGTAAGTTGAATATACAACACTATGGTTTGTTTCCATAGAAATCAAAAAAATAATAGTGTTGTTTGAGTTCATAACAGCATTAATGCGGTAAGTTAAAATCAGTAATTCACCACCAACAAATGCTGGGCTCATTTATTGTAAAAATTAAAGGTACAATTTGTACAATTCTTAAACGTAATAGTTTTTCCCTCGTTTTTATCTATTGCTTTTACAGTGCTGGAATTTTCTGTATTACTTATTGAGTTAGATATGTTAGGATTAGAATAAACTTCAGTTGTTCTGTCTTCAAACACTGGAATGGAGTTAAATTCATTGTCACTGCCGCTGTTGGTATATAAAATCTTATCAGCAAACTTTGTTAAAGACTCTATACACACCAGAAGACCTAAAATTACATTCTCTGTTAGTCAAATATTGCATTAATGTTATCAGTAAAACGTCCAGCCCCCATGACGTTTGAATGCCATAACATCAACTCCAGTATTTGCCGACGTTCTTCTAACAGCATGTCCAGTATAGGATTTTGATCTTGCAGTTTTAAATATTCGGCAATTTTTGTGGTATTTGTCCCAATGTATTTATACCCACAAGTTGATTTACACATTTTCCCTGACGAACTGAGTAGAAAAATCGACGAGAGTTAGTCTCCTTAGGTCTTAAGCTTGTATATTTTCGCAAAATCGTCAAAAAAGGGACTTTTTCATTGGCCTTGTCAGTGATTGTGAAAATTCGGTTAATATGTGTTTTGGTATCAGGCACTTTAACAATGACAACTGAAGCTTCATCTGTAATGTCATCAACTGTCATCTTCATAAGTTCATCAAGTCTAAGCCCCAGCGACTCCCATTATCATCACTGCTTTCATCATAATATAGGTTTCATCGGGGGCTTCCAGCAGGAATTTGTTCATCTCTTCTCTGGTAAATACCTTTGATTTTTTCGCATGATGTCCAATATTTTTCTTCTTTAGAAATGCTACTAACTTTTTAAATTGCGATATATCGACACCATTATTTAAGTTGATCGTACTTTTAAGCATAGAGTACTCTGCCCATAAGCTTTCCGGAGACTTCAATCTTAAATTTCTCTGAACAAAATAAGCGGACAAAGTTTTTTCGGATATCTCATCTATCTCATTCAACCATTTCCTGAAGGCATCATAGACTTTTTCATACCTCACCTTTGACTTTGTGGGAATTAATGACCCACAACCTATTTGATACGAATCTTCAACGGCCGAATCTACCTCTAAATCGTGTTTATCAGCCATTACAAGCACAGTGTTGACAACAAAACACAAAATTGTTCAAACTTCAAATTGTTTTTTTGGTTTCCAACAAAATAAGTTCAACAATAAGTTTTATTTCACTGAATTCGAGAATCGAGACTCAGGAGTGTTGTTTTTATTTATACATGTTTAGACTTACAGCAGGTTATTACTTATTACTCGTATAGCAAAACAATGGCAATGAAACCGTATGTTGGGATATGTAGTTAGAAGCACCGCCATATTAGGTAGGTACTACGTTCATTTTGGCGCCATAAAAAGCGACTGCACTGAACTGATACTACTTCTATTTTATATACTCAACAGATATTTAACGATCCTTGATCCTTGAATTTGAGAAGATTTAAGATACATACATTTTAATTATTCACGGATTCCTTCAGTTATTCGTCGTCTTGAAGCAACTGTGACAGCATAAGAATATTCAATAAATAACGCAGTAAATAATGTTTTCTATTTGTGACAGTTTATAGGGACCTAGTGCCGAACGTGCGAAGAAAAAAATTTATACCGTTTTGTAGAACAATCCGAGGTTTGTTGACTTTATGCCGTACAGTAGATCTTTCTGATGGCAAAGAAGTAGATTTTCTGAACCCACCCTAAATGTACCATTCATGAAAAATTATATATACTTACAAATATGTCCCAGTGACCTCTGTAGACGTTGAACACACATTTTCGTAACCGAAATGGATGATTATTAGCGACAAACGCCACATCCTAACACCTGAACATTTATGGTAGTTGCTGGTTATTCAATTTCATTCCAGTACTACACATGAATAACTGTGAATGAATACTGTTCGATATTATAAATTACTAGTAAAAGGTGAGATGTTGATTTTAACTTTTTATAGGAATATGTTTGCACCTCGGTTTCTACAAACATTAACTTAGCGTCCTAAACGCGCCCCTGCTAATGACGCCATCTGAGAATGAGGTGTGGGTTTTTTAATTATTATTAAGAAAAATATATCAAATGATATTAAAAATCTAAATTAGCTTTTCTTCACAAGTTTTATACATTTTCCAATTCTTCTTCAATTATTAATCGACACATTTTCCCAATAGTTTGTTTCCAAATTTTTTACTCTCTTAGTGTAAGATATTTGTATAATGCTAAATAGACGACTCTTAAAATCGTAAAGTTTTTCAATCTTATTTTAATTTATGATACATAACCAGTTTCTACGAAGCGCCATGTCTACAATTTTTTGTTAAGTTTAGACTTTAATCTCTGAATTCATACTTTTAACTCTGAATTCAGATTTTAAACTCTGAACTCACACTTTAATCTCTGAATTCATACTTTAAGTTCTGAATTCAGACTTTAATCATAAAACATAACAATTTAAAGTCTGAATTCAGAGATTAAACTTTTTAATTCAGAGTTTAAAGTCTGAATCTAAAAAAATTGTAGACGTGGCCCTTCTACGGCTTGGTAAGTTTCTAAATACAATACGGCTATATTCTTTTTCCAAAAAATGCTTGATAATCATTTGTAATTGTCTCACACTGTATGTAAAATGTTTCCATCTTAATTTACATTAATATCTGTATCCTACCTACCTTGCCTTATTCGGATACTTTTCAATTATTGTTTACAAATCGACGTTTGTTCATGGTTGTCAAGCATATCTTTGTTTAATTTGTAAAATGCGAAAATAACAACCTCGTCGTCTCATCAACCGCTTAACGAATATTTTCATGGGCGCTTCCATCTCACATTCTTCGAGGGCTGATTGCGAGGTAAACAGTTTAATATGTCTTTAGAAGTTTCCGAGTTAGGCAAGTTATAAGCCGCATTTTACCTGTGCGTTTTGCGGTGTTTGCGCGACTAGCGTAACATTGCTGAGGTTTCTAAACTATTCGCTTCAGCCTAGGGCGCCGAAGGATCCTCGTTGTTCTCCTGCTGGAATGTCTTCTTGTCGAAAAGTTCTTCGCAGTTTTCAGAGGTAGTTAGCATAATTGCATACTTTAATGGTGTTCCCCCGGGCCTAACGTTTTTTCAATGTTATTGTTACCTACAAACGATATTACAAGAAAAGGCAAAATGTATTTTCGAGAACACCAAACTGAGGATCTAAAACCTTTCCTTTGTACAGAGTGTTTAGTTAGTAATCAACCAAATTAACATCAATATATCCTACGGTTAAAATTAATATAAACATTTCACGAAAAATGCTTTGTTTCTACAAATACAGCATGCTGAAGTTGAAAAATTTAAAAATTATTTCCAGTTTATTGTGAACCTAACCGATGTATGTGGTCGATAGTGAACAATTTTGATTATTTTGCTAGAAATATGTACCCAACTAGCCATTTACAAGTCGTTGATTGTTGTTGGGTTTCTTGAAGTATATAAACATAAGACAAAATTGTATTCACTTCTAATATTTGTTTAGTCTAGTTGAAATTAAATCTCGCCTCACAGGCGGCATATTATTTAGTTTATAAAATTACTGAATAAGCATATTCCCAATAACACCAGAGAGTCAACGTCTCTTAGTTACTTATATATGAGCTCTTGTGCTAAGAACATATAAAGAAAACTTAAATATAAAAGTTATCAGACTTACAGTGGTTTTATTTAAAATAACCATAACCACCCTTTAGGTTATGGGCCCAGGTACCGTGTGTGATAGTGAATAAATAAATATATATATTAAACGTAAAAGTAAGCCATAAATATGTCAAGTGCATCAACTGTGGTAAAACGCAATCTCAAACAGTTTAATGGTGAAAACTATTTAATGTGGAAATTCAGACTCAAAGAAATTATTGAACAAGAAGGTGCTAGTAAAGTGCTAAGTGAAGATCCGCCAATACCAGTCAGTGAGGAGTGGATAAAATGGGAAAGATTTGCAAGAGGTACATTAATTGAATACCTAGATGACACTATTATCTCACAAGTGCCACCAGGTCGTGCAACAGCTCGAGAAATTTTGGAAAAATTTGACACCCTCTATGCATGCACAAAAGTGTCGACACAGTTATGTCTCCAGGATCGGCTATTTAATTATAAACTAAAGCCAGGTACAACATTAAAAAGGCACATGTTAGATATTGATGAAATGATTCGTGATTTAACTGCTTGTGGCATGGAAGTGAGTGAAATAACTAAAGTATGGTACACACTAAATTCGCTACCAGCAAGTTATATGCCAATAAAAGCTGCAATTAAAACGATGACTGACGATAAAATAACTTTAGCATTTGTGAAAGGGATGCTATTGGAACATGAAGAATTTCTAGAGCGAGATAATACTGATATAAATATGAAAGCTCTCCATTTGCGGACCACTAGCGCAAATGAAAATTGGAAAAAGAACAAATTTATTCAGAAGAATAAATATATGTTCAAAAATAAACAAATCAAAAAATGTTTCCATTGTGGACGAAAAAATCATTTCAAACGTGATTGTCATTTTTATAAACAAAGTTTAAAAATGCAAGAAAGGCAAAACAAGAAAAGAAACAATCATGAGGCTGGAGCTTCAACAGCAGTGATTGATGAACCATTTGCCTTTATGATATGTCACGAAAATTTGTTTAATGATGAAAAATCAAGGCGTTTTGTGTTGGACTCTGGTGCGACAGAGCACATCATAAATGATTTAAGTCTTTTTACCGAATATAAACAGCTTCTGGAACCAGTTCGTATAACTGTGGCGAAGAAAGGAACTGTCATTGAGGCAACACATGTCGGCCAAATAAAAGTCACCTCATCCCTTGGTCATAGCGGCAAGCTGAAGGATGTTCTCTACTGCAAAAGTGTACCTGTCAACCTTATCTCAGTGAGGCGCATCCAGGAGGCAGGAATGTCGGTGAAGTTTACAGAAACTGGCCAAGTGGAGATCAGAAAAGGGGACACGGCGATAATTCAAGGTAAGCGCATAAATAATTTGTATATTATTGAATTAATAGTACAAAATGCGCACAAGAAAGCACGGGCTGCGGGCCACGTGGCTGAAGCTAACATTGTTGATAAAAATAAATTGTGGCATGACCGTTTGGGCCACATAAGCAAAGATAAATTTACTAAACTTAAAGTAAATAAATTAGCCTATGATAATGTTTGTTTAAAAGATATAAATCCTATTGATTCGTTATGTGAAGCTTGTATTAGTGGAAAACAAGCACGTCTCCCTTTTGCAAAATTAAAAGATAAAGAGTACATATGAAGGCCACTTTTTGTTATACATTCTGACGTATGTGGACCAATCACACCATCTACATTAGATGGAAAGAATTATTTTGTAAACTTTATCGATGATTTTACTCATTATACTGTAACTTATTTGATGGCAAATAAATCAGAAGTTTTTACTTGTTTTCAAAATTATACTACAAAAAGTGAAGCTCATTTTAACACAAAATTGGTTAATTTATATTGTGATAATGGTAGAGAGTATTTATCGAGTGAAATGAAAGAATACTGTAAACAAAAGGGAATAACATATCATCTTACGGTGCCATACACTCCGCAACAAAACGGATTAGCGGAACGTATGAATCGAACCTTAGTAGAAAAGGCACGTGCAATGGTGCACGGTGTGAATTTAGATAAACGCTTCTGGGGCGAAGCAGTGTTAACTGCAACCTATTTGGTAAATCGGTTACCAACAAAAGCGGTAAAATTAAATAAGACACCGTATGAGATGTGGCACAAAACAAAACCAAAATTAGGTCATTTGAAACTTTTTGGATGTACGGTATATGTACACAATAAAATGAGAAAAGGTAAATTTGATAGTAAGTCAATAAAAGGAATTCTCGTAGGTTATGTGCCAAATGGGTATAAAATTTTTAATCCGAAATCGGGAAAATCCATAGTTGCACGTGATGTAATTTTTGATGAAATTACGTACAAAATATCAAGGCAAGAACTTGATAACATGGTCAAAATTAGTAGCGATATAAATACAGATGAATATGTACCAAAAGGTGCAGAAAATATTTCAGTAGACGGTACTGCTGAGGATAAATCTGTAGAAATTTTCACACCGGGCCAAATGGACAGGAAAAGGTGCAAGCAAACGCTTAATGAAAAAGTTGTCCCTGCAAATTGCATCCGAGATCAAACATCCTCAATAAAGGATGTCCCTGATCCACAAGGTACGAGCTCGAATAGTAGTGAAAAAGAAAGTCCATGGACCTCTTCTAATAAGTTGAGGAAATTAAATAGTGAGCCGGATGTGAGGAGAAGTAAAAGGTTGGAAAGTAAACCAACAGTATTATATAAAGACCATGATTTTGATATATATAATTATTTAGTAGGTGATCAAATATTTAAAAGTGACATTCCAAAATGTTATCAAGATGTAGCTAAAAATCCATCTAGATTAAAATGGGAAAAAGCTATACAAAATGAATTAGAATCATTAGAACGTAATAAAACATGGACGCTGGTACAGAAGCCAAATAATGTAAATATTGTTGATTGTAAATGGGTATTTACAATAAAAAGCGATAGTAAAGGAAATTTGGTAAACTATAAAGCTCGTTTAGTAGCTCGCGGTTTTAGCCAAAGAAAAACAATAGACTATGATGAAACATTTGCGCCGGTAGCGCGTATTAGTACACTTAGGTGCATACTTGCCTTGGCAACTCAGCATGAATTATTAGTCCATCAAATGGATGTCAAGACGGCATTTCTTAATGGTACTTTAAAGGAAAATATTTATATGAAGGTGCCTGACGGCGTTGCAATCCAAACAAATAATTTAGTGTGTAAACTAAATAAATCTCTATATGGGTTAAAGCAATCAGCACGTTGCTGGTATGAGTGTTTTAACAACGTATTGCTTGAAAAGGGATTTGTAAATTCATCAGCTGATCATTGTTTATATTTCTTAAATAGAGGTCATGTTCTGAAAAGCATTTATGTAATTTTGTATGTTGATGACTTAGTCATAGCTACTAGAGATATAAATACAATGAATGAGTTTAAGAAGTTTTTAATGAAACAATTTGAAATGTCTGATTTACAGGAAATACATTATTTTTTGGGAATCAGAATAAAAAGAGAAAATTCTGAAATTTCACTTGATCAAACTACATATTTAAAATCAATATTAAGTAAATTTAACATGAGTGATTGCAATCCAGTCAGTACACCGTTGCCTGTGAAACTAAACTCTTCAGAATTAAATTCAGAAAATAGTTACGATGCACCTTGTCGAAATTTAATAGGTTGTTTAATGTTTGCTATGCTCTGTACTCGGCCTGATCTATGTACTGCAGTAAATCTGCTAAGTCGATATCAAAATAAATGTAATAAAGAACTGTGGTTATGCTTAAAGCGAATATTAAGATATGTAAAAGGGACAATTAATATAAAATTAATATATAAACGTAATGATAATTACGAACAACTTTTAACGGGCTACGTTGATGCAGATTGGGCAAGTAATGAATTAGACCGTCGAAGTACAACAGGATGTTTATTTAAATTATTTAAAAATTGTACAGTGACATGGATCACACGACGGCAAAATTCAGTTGCTGCTTCATCAACTGAGTCTGAATACATGGCTGTCTTTGAAGCAGTCAAAGAGGCTTTATGGATTAAGTCATTGTTAAGTAGTATTAATGTTGATATGCTGGAACCAATAACTTTGTATGAAGATAATCAAAGTTGTATTGCAATGGCAAATAATCCAGTTAATCATAAACGTTCTAAACATATCGATGTTAAATACCATTTTATTAGAGAACAAATAGAGAACAATACTGTCTGTTTGAAATATTTATCTACAGGTCTTCAGGAGGCTGACCTGCTGACAAAACCGGTACCAGCACCTCAGTTCAAGGAATTGACAGAAAAAATAGGACTGGTAGATGAACAAGAAAATTCAAATATGTCTTAGCATGGTCTGGTCAAGTTTTTTGTGGGGTTTTTTCCTTGGCCCTTGCAACGAATGTTGGACCTTCTTTTCTTTGATTATAATCTCCCCTATAGAACAGCAAATATAAGCTCATAAAATTTTGAGGGGGTGTGTTGGGTTTCTTGAAGTATATAAACATAAGACAAAATTGTATTCACTTCTAATATTTGTTTAGTCTAGTTGAAATTAAATCTCGCCTCACAGGCGGCATATTATTTAGTTTATAAAATTACTGAATAAGCATATTCCCAATAACACCAGAGAGTCAACGTCTCTTAGTTACTTATATATGAGCTCTTGTGCTAAGAACATATAAAGAAAACTTAAATATAAAAGTTATCAGACTTACAGTGGTTTTATTTAAAATAACCATAACCACCCTTTAATTGTAATTTTTCCTAGACTGATATAGCACTGAGGAATGGGGAAGTAGCATGAATTTTATATTGGTTTAAAATGTATGACAGGATAATCTTTCAAAGATATTGAGAGGTCAGAAAACCACGTGGTCGAAAACGGGATATCATTGGTGTGACGTTACACGCCGTTCAGCGGGGTTTGTGACAGTGAATACAGATGCAGGTTATGGTGTTAGTTACAAGTATTTATTTCTTGTGTTTTTGTGGCATTTGTAGGTCATAGATACATAGTATAAATCTTGTGTAGATAATGCCATAACTATTAATGGTGATGCAGTGAACTTATGCGGAATTCAAAGTGTATAAAACTTATGCGATAACCGTAGGCCGCATGACTTAATTTGTAGTAGGCACATTTATAACACACATATCATAATCCGTACGCTAGCGCAAGAAGTGAAGAACTGTCAGTTAAGCAATTTCAAGAAAATAATGTTTGAAGTTTTTAAAATTATCAATCGCGCCATCTACTGGTAATGTTCCCTATAGTTTGAAAACCCCGACAACAAGCCTGTGGCTCTTTGAAATATGACAACTTTTACCCTAAGGCTGGATGTGAAGTGAATGCGTCTGTCAGTTTGTTATAATATCGATAATTCGATAATATCGGTTTACTTTATTTATCGATAATCGATAGTTCTAAACCGTTATCGCCTACCCCTAGTAGGTATGTAGTGTGGAGTGCTGATGTAGTCCATTTCTTTTGCTCCGCTAACATTTTAAATATAGGGTATTTGCAAAAGTTGGTATAAAACTCAAGAAGGAAAGAGTAGAGCCTAAAAAAGTAAAAAAAGTTTATATAAACATTGGTCCTCTGGAGCAAAGTTACTGAGGCCTTGTCTTTACCGCTTTAAGTCTTGCACCAACTGTTCCAAAGACCGTGTATAATTTTACTTATTTTCAACTACTACTACTACTACTTAAGCTGAACTGAACTACGGCCGGTTGCAGTATCATTTATTACCGATCTTCCCCTATTAATCCAAATTTTAGAGCAGCGTCCCCCACAGCCCCATCAAGACGGTGGCCGATGGACGGCCGGCCGCATCAGAATTAATGCCTGTGGAATCGAGGCGGCATCGAAACTGATGTCGCCCGATGATCGCGCCGGATATCAGATATCAATCATGATGCTCCCGCCTGGCTGACCCCATGGGAATCGTGGAACTACACCCCCGGGGTTCGAATTAATGAAATTGGAGAGAAGACGGAGAATGCGTGTTACTTACTTCGCCATTGCCGCTTACTGTTCGGGAGTTATTTACTTTTTATTAAATTCTGTCGGCAGATTCCGACGAATTTCGGAACGACGCAATAAATAAGGCATTGTATTGTCTTTTATCGGACTTCTGTGTTTCTTAACAATAAAATGCTGGTTGATGGATTTACTGACGTTTCGAATGCTTTGGCGTAAAGCCGCATACACACTTGTTACAGAGTCTATATGCGTAACAGTGCCACGAACGGGTCAGAATAAGTTAATCCCCGTTGTATCGCGAACATTCTAATGTTTTGATGTGTGCACAGCCCAGTTTAGGGATGGCAAAATGAAAAACGTCGATGTTTCGATGTATCAATGCATCGTGGCATAAGACATCCATGGTTTCGATGTATAGAAAGAAAAAACCTCGATGTTTCGATGTATTGAAGTAATATACAGAGTGAACCTTAAATAAGTACAAATATTTTAACTTCAGGTGTAGTTCGTCATATAGATGAGTCTAGCGAAAGTCATTTTTAAAAATTTCAAATTTTTACGGAGATAGTAATTTAAAAAAAATAACTACATGCTAACCAGATAAACCACTGACGTAACCTAATAAAATAACCCATATGAAGGCGAGGTTGCCATATCGTCTATAAGATAAATATTTTTTCTTGCTTAGCTTGATTTAAGCGTTCAATGTCAAGAGAAGGCAAAGCAAAATCTTTAAAAATAGAGTCAATGGCATGAAAAAAAGAAACTGGTGTCTTAGGCACAGGTAACAGGTAGGTGTCACGAGCAGTTGGCGAAATGCCTGTACTAGCCCCATCCTCTAGGTCAACGAAGAGGTTATGTTGCTACCGGTGCATTAGTATGGTAAAGGAATAAGCTGTGGCAAGTTACAAGTGGAACAAAACATGTAATATTTGTGGAAAGAGATTTGATAAATTTAATACACGTAAATTGAAAGCTTATATGAGATATTTTTGCATCTTCTGAAACTGAACTAAAGTCTGTTTAGAAATGAAAGAGAGTAATAAAAGCTTATTATGTATGCAAATCGTAAATAAACGTAGTACTGGTGCTTATATTCAATATTTTTATATTATGTATTATCGGTATAGATGAGGTGTACTTTTAAAAAAACTTTGTGTGAACGGGTTGTACTAACTTGTAGCAGGTAGCTAAAATTTAATCCCCGACAATCCGTCTTTATCTATGCCTCTTGAATTTCTCGGTCCATTTCTCTTATAAGTAAACAATATAAAAACAGCATTTCAAAACATGAGGCTACTTTAAGCATCACAACCGGGTTAAGAGGGTTTTTTAGTAATTCAAATAAAATTATTCAATATCATTATCAAAATATTTATTTAAATTTAATGAATAGACTTTTATTCCTCAAAAAAATATATGTATTTTGAAAATTCAAATTATGGGGAGTAAATGTAGTGTTGTATAAATGTACAATAAAGAAAATAAAAAAGTAGGTATATTAAAATTCATCCTCTGAATATTCTGATGAATTATCTTCGTCTCCTAGATTGATAACGATAGGTTCCATAGTAACGTCAATTAAATTATCGAGTTCCAACATTTTCTCCTCTTCTTTTTGTACATGAAATATACATCTTTGCCAGTTATTTGCAGTTACTCGTTCCAAGTAATTTTTTAACAAAGTTTTCACGACGCTTAATTTAAACGTCGTATTATTTCGCACTACATCTCCTTTTACCTGCGCCCAGACTAATTCGATTGGGTTAAGTTCACAGTGATAAGGTGGTAACCGTAGTACCGTTATTTGGCGATTTGTTGCCATTTCATCGATAACAAATTTTTTCTGATCTTTGTTAAGATTGGCACGTGTCAAAAGTTCCTTTTTCACCATATTTGTTTCAAAAGAAATGGTTTTTCCACATAACCATTGAATTATATCGGCTTTCCTCCAAGCTGTCGGAGGCGTCCGCTCGGTCTGCCGTGAATGGTAACTGGCATTATCCATGACAATTACAGACCCCGTAGGAATAAGATCCAACATCTGTGTAAAATACTCTTCGAAAACATCTGCGTTCATGTCTTCGTGATAGTCACCTGTATTTTTAGATTCAAATAAAAGTACACCGCCATCTACAAAACCACTGGCACTACCTATATGTGTCACTATTAATCTTCGCCCTTTACCTGAAGATGCCTTGAACCCTGTTGAAAGTCCATCCAAAAATGCTTGTCGAAAACTTTTTACATTTTTATCTTGCCATACTTTTGTTACAGTATATCCCTAGTTGACCCAAGTTTCGTCTAGATAATAAATATTCCTTCCTTCGTCACGGAATTTTCTAATTGATCTTAAGTAGGATCTTCACCAACAAATAATTTCATCTTTATCGATAAGAACTGACTTCCTGTTCTGCTTTTCCCGGCAAAAATTCAACTCTCATAAGACGGCCCATAATTTGCTTTTACTGAGTTTTGGTAAATCGTTGTACTCTTAAAGTTTACTGAAAATTTTGTTTAGCGTTGGTATTTCTTTTTTAAAATAAAATGAGTGTACTTTTCTGCGAATTACATTTTTGAAGAAATCATCTATAACGACTTTTGACCTGCCTGTAGCTGATTTTGGGGGATTTACAGTATCTGGTTCATTTTTTGTTTCCTTTAAAAGTCTGTAGATAGTCAATTTTCCAATCCCTATCATTTTAGAACACTTTTCCACGATGTCGTCAACACTGTTTGTAGGATTTTTTCACGCGTTTAGCAGGTACGTAATCTGATAAGCTCGACATTTTACCCAAACAATATTATATCCACTGGCACAATAGTCACTAAACACAAGTCGAATTTTACTCTACTGCACTAGCACGTCTTCGTATATTCAGCTCTAAGACTGGATTGATCTGTCACAATACACTGGCTGCTGCCCTATGATGTATCCAGTAAAATATACTAATGTACACCCATTACCTGTTACCATTAGTGTTACCCGATAACTACCTGAAACGAAATATTACCACGCCCATGGCCGGTTCTTATCTCGGGGTTTTATTCCTCTCTTTCATTTCCAAACAGACTATAAGCTAATGGTTTCTTTAAGTAATGCACTTCTTGTCGCATCTGTTTTAACAGTTGGGGCACTAACGGACTAACGTATAAAACGTATTTAAATCGTCTTATTATTTTCACGGGCAGTGTTTTTCTCTTAAGTGTCTTGTGTATTTAATTAATATTTTTCGTGAAATACAGTGTGATTAAATAAAATATAGCGCATTATTCAAACAGTGAAAAGGTTGACATGCTAAATAATGATAATCAGTGATAATGATAACGATAACGTGTTGAGTTGGAGCGTTATAAAAATGGATAATGACCAAATTCTGGATAACTACGATTAAGTATATCTTCCAGATTAACTATTCGGCTAATTTATTAAAAAATTATTTTCGAAATTTATGCTAAGTTACATTTGTTGCTTTCAGATTTTGAATCGGTAGAGCAGGTCCTAAAGCAGCTTCACGTCGTCAATTATGCCGCTATCTGTACATACCGGGATGCACTCTTTGCCTCCCTCGCCGCATTTCCGACACAAACAAACAGTTTGACAACAACCGGGCGATTTGGATTTAGTACTGCGGCAGTCGCAGGGCTCTGCATATGAAGCCACAGTCGTCGTCATACCCGCCACATCGCGCAATGACGAAAGAGACAAAGAGTTCAATTACTCTGGGTAATAAAACCGAATGGGAAAGGATTAATCTTCGGGATTATCCAGTAATTTCCAGGCGCTTTAGATCCTTATGTCTTACGCATGAGGTCAAGCGATCTCATTGATCCACTTTATTTTCCTATTTTAAGACAATTTAGTAACGGCTTAACTTACTGGTATTTTAAAAAGCGTTAATGTAATTAATCAGTAAAAATAAAGACTAAGTAATCTAGTAAAAATAAAGAAGATAAAGCCGGTTCATACAATTGCAAATTGCTGAAATTTTTCTGATGAAATGTTTTAAGAAGTGAGTTTTTGTTAACGTTGACATCGTTATAAATTTAACATTACTTCTATAGATGAGATGTAAGTGGTCTGCTACTTCCTGATCGGTCTAAGCAGCTCGACTTGCAGGAAGCGACCTACATTGCAGATAGTTGTTATCTTATGATTACGTCTTTGTCGGCTATGGTTATACCTGCTAATTCCACTTGTACCACAGTAGTACGCCTATCCATTGCCAACTTATATTGGATGTATACGCATCTGAAATTCCCATTCTAGACCTTCCTTTCTTTTTGATCCGTCTGTGAAGATGTTGATTACATTTTCACTAGTGGTCTCCTCATTCCTGATAAGTATCGTGTAGAGTATGCCAACTGCAAACTTAAGAGAAATATTGCCAGCATCTGGCTGCAGAAGGCACATCTTCCTGACAATCCCAACTACCAGCCATCATCCACAGGGTGGTGAGATTAGTATACTGTAATATTTTTATTGTATTTTTATCTCTTTTCTCTATAACTCTTACCTACAGGGCATGCTGATAAAAGCAACCTAGTTTCGGTATTGTAGTAGGTTAGTAGGAAAAGTGTCAAAACATTTTTTAAGTTGTTTTCACCAGTGCATCACTTCACTGATAATAAAAAAAAAGACTGAACAAATCAACCATGATCCAAAGTCTCCACAGGAGCTATCCGGCAAGCACCAACTTTTACAGCTTTTCCTAACTAAACGTTAACACACCACATTATTTATTGATCAACAAAGTAATTGTAAAAACAATGATGTCAAAAATATTATAATAAACTATATAAAGTCACTTCGGAGAGAGCGCACGTATCGACTTCCAGTTCTAACCGACTCCCGTAATCATAATCAAAACACTACTTCAACTTCTATTTAAATTGTTACCAATTACTAAAATAAGACAAATGCGTACGGTTAAGGGATGCGTACTCTTAACTGTTCCTACCTTATTATACTGGGTGATTCAGTCACAATGTATAATACGAATAAGTGATTTAAGAAAAATTTAAATGCATATTTACGATGAAAAAAAAAGTTTTTAAACCATTATTTAAACCCCCTTTTCAGACTGTCGTAACGGAACGCTGCCAAATTTAAATATGATCCTATAGTACCTACCTGCTTATTGTAATATGTAATTAATGCAATAAATTATCTTTTAAAAGTATGAAATTAACATATTAAGTTTCAAGATTAAAAATATTTAATATAGAAATTACAAAACTCCAACGGATCAAAATAAACCATTCACATTTCATTACATAACTAGTGAAATAAAATCCAATACTAACTAGGTTCAATTGTTATGAGAAGCTAAAACGTTTATTATATTTAAATACAAACTAATAAAAAAAACTCGTACTATTAACAAAAAACAGCCATACCTATTCAGTGATCAACAATCCGGCAATCCGAGTCTTGATCTGCCGTATTTAGATCAATAACCTTGTTTTTAATGTCTACTCAATTACAAGCGCATCTAGAACAGATGCTATCGAGTGATAAAAAATAGAAAATAAAATAATAATAATAAAACATTTTTAATGTTTTTAACCAAAATTATTTATTGTATAAAATTTTGCGGAGCTTTTGAACTTATTAGGAGGGCATGAAGAATGAATTTTATGAAAAACTTGACAAAACGTTTATTGAATACCTTCAAAATGCACACAATTTTTAAAGGCACCTCAAATAATATATAAAATGCATACATTTTAGATTGCAAACTAGAAGTTTGTTATTAGAAAAAATCTATCACTTTAGTAGCGAACATGCTGATGCTTATATTATTTTAAAATATTCAAACATTATTTTCTTTAAATTTTTGTTATGTAACACCATAATTTTTCATTATGTATGTATGTAGAATGACACGCTCTTTCGAATGGCATGGTCAAAATTAGGGGTTGTTATTTAAAAAAATTGTCGATGACGTCATATCTCGAACAACGATGACGTAACAAATATGTGTTGTATGTCAAAAAATACCTTTTTAAAAACAAAATCGACGTGCTTGGGGATTTTTTCTAAAACTTCTCAATTTAAAAAATAATGAATTTATTCGTTATTTTTCGAAAGCACTGTATGTAATCAATGTGTGGTCCTGAGTGACAACGCTGCTGGACTTTAATATAGCTTCAATACTCGTACGCATCATCAGAAAATTTGTAGCGTACCATGTCGTGTTACCGACTGTTATGGTTATTTGTTTAGCGTTTTGAAAGTACGAGTAAAAAATTTTTTTTCGATTTTCTGTCTTTATTATGCTTTCCGAATAAGTGGTTAAAATTCGTTAACAAAAAAGTCAATCACCCCGTACACTTACCACTAGAATGTGTGTCACTCGTAACAATATTCTTTCTATTCCCATTTAAATTTGATCACGATTCCATGGGATTACCCACACCTGCCCTTATTCCATCAACTCATCCGCTACTCTTTCAAATCCTTCGCGAGTTCTGTAAAACCCGCAGGATTAAATTCTGGCACACATACGTTCTCGGTCGCAGTATTAGATTATGACATAATGCACTTTTCATTAACAATCCGAATGGGAGACGCGGTACGTCGCGTATTTTTTGATCAAGGATAGGGATCATCTGGATAATCCCGTCCGTATTGGCTCTCCAGACACGTATTTGGAAAAGGGCTCTTGTATAATAGTGGGGTGGGCTTGCCGTCGTCGAGAATGAATTATCAGGTGGGGGCTGTGATGGAAGGTGTCGATACTACGCCGATTACCCCAAATAATTACACTTGGCAAGTGTAAAAACTAGTTCTGCAATATCAACGGTGTTATCCGACGATGTAGAAAAATACTAAAAATAGCATAATTGTATATCTATACAGGATTAACTGGGACTAAGTACAAATATCTTACGAGGATAGAGAAATATAATAATTAACAGAATTTTGCTTCAAAATATTTCCTAACTTATTTATAAAGCACACTTTTTTTTCCAAGCTATATTAAACCCCTATTTATCGCCGACTATGTGTCCCATCGGTCATTTGACGTTTATAGAGTAGGCAACCAGCAACACTAAATAGTAAAATTCGTTGTCATAATTGAAATCGTGTTTTTAAGTTGTGATTATTTGTGTCCTCCTTCAGTTTTTAGTGCCTTTTTCAATTTTAAACGTTTTATAATTATTAAATAAAGAAATATGTGTTAAGTACAGATATTTTATTATAATATATTGTTTGTTTTTCCATATGATTGGACAAAAGACTACCGCAAGTGGATTTAAAGTTTTCGATTATCTATTAGTAGTAGTCTTTTTGGTCGATTTTTTTAGAATCAATGGGCATTTTATTTATCTGTACGCAAAGTGTGTATTGTTGGTTGTAGGTAGTGGTTGTAGTAGTGAAAATGTAGTTTTGATAGTTTGGAATGAAAGCGCGAAAAACAAATGCAAAATACTGCTATAAAAATGTTCATTTTTGTCGTTTCTGCATTTGAAAAACCTATAAAATAACGACCGCATGGTACAGATCTCAGCCATTTCGGATGATGCTTATCATAGGCGCTTATTTTCCGAAGGAAAAAGGGGTTTTGCCTCATTTTCTAAATATCGAGCTAGAATTACGAAATATGCATATATTTTTATTTTATTTTTAGGCCTCCCTAAGCACGTGATTAAAATTATTGTATATAGTGGTAGTTAAACTTGTATATTTTAAACCAGTTTTCATTTGTTTTATATAACCGATTTCTATTGAAATATTTCAAAATAATTTAGTAACTACGAAGTGAACTAGATATAATTTACGACAATTATACTTGAGTTCCAAAAAATAGACAGTGACTAATTCACTGCACAGTGCACATAAATGAATACGGGAGGTGAGGGTTGCAAGATTCTATAGGCGTGCTATTTGAGAAGAGTTCAAAGCATCAAAATTACCAAAAATAAGTTGATGTTGAGTGAACCTAGCACTAACAGTCATATGAACTCACTCATATCATGCTCTCCACAATGGTAAAATACCGTTCTTTTGGACAGCGATGGCCCATCGCCTCCCATTTACACCTACTTGATGCACACTCCGCGGATATCATACTTTAACACTTAAGCCTTGTCCTCTTGAAATTCGTAGATATTCGTGCGAATTTCGCAACTTTTGATTTAAATTAATGGAGGAAAAATCACAACTTCTAACAAATTTCGCAAAACAGTAAAATAGTACAAATATTGTTGCTACTTTCATTATTATATGGTTTTAAGCTTTTGACAATCTACCATGACAGTCAGTGGCAGTTCAATCATGAAAATTATAGAAAATATCGGCTTTCGCGTCCATTCACTACTAGTTCTAGGCAAAATTTCATCTTGTAAGATATGACAACCAAATTTTTTTTATTGTTGGCATCTTATTTTGAAAATATCATCCATGAATTATTCTACAAATCGCGTATTTTGTGTTGTCATCAATCTCTACGAACTTGTGCGCCTTTCCACTACTTTTCGTTTCGTAGTTTTATCTTTGCCACTCTTTATTGCACGATATACACTACTCACGGACATTTTTGTTAATTAACCAACTCCTGCCTCATGAAAACATTGGCTCAATGATTGTAGGGAGAAATGTATGCCCGTTTGCTGGACAATTTTGAATTTTATACTTTTAAGGATATATTTTATGTTAAATAGTAGCAAATTTATTTAAATATACAGTCCATTACATTGGTCACTATTTAGAAGCCATCATCAACACTATATAATTTCAACAGCATCATTTATATTTACATTTTGGTCTCGCGCCCTAATCCCTTCATCCGATATTCCTCGCTTGTTAATTTAGGGTGTTTATGATTTTATCAACACGCTGTAGGACATGAATTATTATCTATTCTTAAGAACACTAACACAAAATCACTACCTAATAAATTAATACAATTCACAATTAAATTAGCAAAAAGATATTTGCTGTGTAATGGGGTATGCTTTCAGAGGTACGCCAAACTTACAATGTTATACTAAAAATGTTCGAGCTGCATGTACTTCTCTTTGTGTTGACTACTATAAAAATTGTTAGCAGGTTTATAATATGAATATAGACAATTTTTGATAGATAGATAGATAGATATAATTCCCTTTAATTAAATACACTCAAACTGAAAAAATATTAAAAAGAAAATATTTTGTTTTAGACACTTCACTTCATCGCATTTCATCTTTGTATAAACGGCCGTAGTTTACTACCACTATGCGGAAAACTTTGCCCAATTTTATTTTATCTCGCTGGAAGTTTTCCAGATTGAATATATATATTCCAACGCCGATATGCCAAGATGACTCAGCTAAATTCTCAAATTTGGCGTGTCGATATGGGTAGCAAAATTACCACATATTCTGGTTAGATTTCAATCATATTTATAGAAAGTGTAATTGGGGAAGGGGGCTCTTATCTACTTGAGGATAGTAGAGTGGCTAGGTTGGCCATGAACTTGCTACCAACTTTTCCATTAGCATTTCAATATGAAAAAATTTGGCAACATTGCCTGGTTCAGCACCCTCAGAAACTAAAATATACCAAGTTTCTTGACATTATGTTAAAAAGGAATTTTTATGCAGCGCTTTCAATATTACGAACATTGGGAAGTATCTATAGTTTCAGTATAAATGTCCAGCAGGCATTGGATATACAAGAAAAAAAAAATAGATGTGAAGTTTTTTTATTTTCTAGTATTATTGAAAACGATATAATAAAATTAATTTACTTGTATTAGCATCTTATTTTTTTAATTGCGGACAACAACAAATAACCTTAATTAACAATTCAAATAAAAATCGTATTGAAAATAGAAGAATAGAGAAGTTCTTAAAGTTATTGTTGTTGTTTTGCAATTTAAAAAATAAAATGCATGCAAGTAAATAAATTTCATTATATTATCAAAAAAAGTTCTTAGAACTTTGTATTTCCACATTATATTTATTTTTTTTTCTTTATTTCCAACGCTTTATACTAAAAAATATAGGTACTATCATGTTATAGAAAATTTGTAAATGTAAAATATGCCTTATAATTATTTTCTAACCTAACTTTCAACAGCGTTGTAAAATGCTGTACATAGCAACTTATAAAATTAATTACCAAATATTTAGTGGTTTCTTGAAAAGCATTGAAAATATTTCACTGAATGTCGGTCACCAAAACACGAACATTCCACAATGTTAAGAAACAAATAATACCTCATTAAAAATATTTCAGCAATATTCTAGTTTCAATGGCTACAGGAGCAAAAGCTAAATAATTCTAGCATTTTTCATAATAATATACGATTTTATTTAAAAGATTTTATTTTTTATCATTCAGAGCTTACTAGGAAACTATATTAAACATTATTGACCCGAATAGGATGATATAACGAGGCAATTTATACAGACCTGTTATCTGCACCGTGCTAGAGCTTTCCAGGCTAGACGCATCCATTCTGTTTCGACGTTTATTGGGCTACCTTTGGAGAGGCCACTGTGCTTAATAAAATGTACAGCGTCGTTTGGCGCTGGGTAATGTTTGTATTTATACGCGAGATATGGAAGGAACCCGCCGTTAACAGTTGCCAAACGATTATGAGGACTGCAGACTACTATGTCATTTTTAATCTTCGCCTTCCTGACTTCCCAACAAGCGATATCACCGTTCTGATGTGTTTAAAACTAAATTATAATTAGAAATTGGTATAGGTACAAAAATACACTAGTTAAATTTGTGTTAGCAGTTAGTTTTCCTCTTCTTCTTTGTAATGGCCACGATGTTTGTATTTAGGTCCACTGATAGTAAGCAATACCTGGCAAACGCGCTTTTTTCAATTTAACAAACGATCTCCCTATCCACAAATCTCAAATCCCAATGTTATCTGAAGTTTATGATATATAGCTAAGAAGACGCTATTAAAAGTACAGTGACTCTACACAAGACAGTGGCAGCAATACAGACTAAGTCGTGCCCATGCGCCATGATCGATCAAATTGGTGTAGCTTAACTATTGTTCGTAGGTTTCCACGACCGGTGTCATTTGAATGATGTACATTTTCTGGGCTATTTTGCCGTGGTCGATGCTTAACAGCAGACGTTTCGTCATTTAACAGATGACATCTTCAGTGCTTGTCGTATCTTGAATGGTGTCTAAGCCGAGCTTTTATACTAGTTGGTGCGCCATGATTGGTTAGTTCAGTGTTTAGATTGACTGATTGTTACAGATGGCTGGTTCAGGTACTCTCTGATTCACTTGTTTGTTCTTAAGTAAAGGCATCTAAGTATGACTAATATTTAATTCTTTAATTCACCAAGTTATAATGTCTTCTAATGAGATTATGTGTCCCTCTTTCCAAGCATATTCAGCAACGGCGGATTTTTCAGGCTGGTATAACCGCATGCGCCATTCGTGTACTTTTTTCCTGGTTTCTACAGTTCCTTTGGATATTCCAATTTATACTTCGTCATAGTCGCTGCATGGCAGCAAGTACACTCCTGGAGTGTGTAATGGACTTAATTGATCTTTTGGGTTGCTACTTGACTGTTCTGTTAACTTTCAGACTAGTTGTTTTCTCCATGGCACACTGTATGCTTTTTTTTTTTCGAAAATACTGAAAAACGATACATTCTATTGAAATTTAACAAGAGTACATTTTTTATATTAAATACAAATTACAAATTTCAATATTTTCGAGTTGACAAAATTAACTACTAAAAAGATGTGATTAAATTTGTCCCTGAGTCTTGATTTTCTCACGCCCCTGTAGAAAATGTAGAAACACGTCGAGACTTAATGTTGAACCGTTTTGATGTTACGCATTAAAAACTGTTTTTGAGGTTTTGAATACTTACTACTGTTACACCTTCTACATATATTTCATTTTACTTGCAAGTCATTATATTACTCCTAGTTAACAAATTTTTGACTAAAATTTTATTTTTTTATATATTTTTAGGTATTAATAATATTGCGTGAAACTAACTACTCTGTGGACTAAAGCTCCAACCAGCGTTGAATTAGACCCACAATATCTGCCCATATATTCTTTATTATTAGCTTTTGTAACATTTTTTTCTGTATTAATTTCATTAGATAATTATTGAATGGAGCTTTGTCTGTGGAATTGTTCATTAGCATACCCAGATGTTTGGTATCAGAGAGCATACATAGGACTTCATTGATAGGAATTGTAGGAGATTTGATTTATATTAGCTTAAAATACCTTTCTAATACAGTATAAAATTTTGGTATTATAAGATTTTGTAACATTGAAGACTATTTTTACGGCGGAAAATAGTAAATCTTGATCAATTTAGGTTTATTTTTATGTAGTAGTCTATTATGCTTAAATGTCAGTTAAGATACCTCAAGAGGCCTCTTAATACATTAATAAAAAACCCTCGTGCTGTCTACAAAAAACAGTCGGAGGCATACCTATTCAGTTATCAACAATCCTGTAATCCGAATCTTGACCTACCGTATTTAGGTCAATAATCTTGTTTTTAATGTCTGCTCAATGACAAGTGCTGCAGAGCTGCAGAACCACTAAATAATAACAGAAACAAACAATAATTAAATTTGCATTTTTATAAACTCCCGGTGTAATCAATAGGAAATTATCTGTTTAATCAGAACACTTGGCACAGCTAAAAAGTTGGTGGTTTCGTTTAATACGTTACCGGTGGAATAAATCGAACATCGTTCGGGTTCGTTTTCCTAAGGCGAGCACCATATTCTTCATTATATTGGCGTGGTAGGCGTTAGTGAATTTCGTGTGTCGCCAGTGTAATTTATAATTATTAATAAAATTTGCTATTTGCCTAATTAAAAATGCAATTCAAGTTGGCTAAAGTGAAGTAGTGAAAGGCCGCGGTTGACCTCTGCTGAAGAAAGCCGTGGAAAAATGTATAAAAAACATTTTAATAGACATGAGCATTTGTGCTTCCCGTGAGCGTCTGTGTTATTCAAATGAGTACTAGATTTGATTCTGATATTCATATTAATAATTAAAAGCGATTTGCATTATTTGGAAATATCAACGTACAAGCTCAACTTGATTCTCCTTTCACAAAAAAGTGAGACAAAATAGGTATGTGTTTAATGTTTTATCCAAAATTATTTACTAAGTAAAATTTTGCGAAGCTTTTGAACTTGCATTACGAGAGCATCACTAATTTTACGTCAGAACTTTATCGTTTGAAAGATCGAGTACCGAATCACCCTGTATTTAATCTGTTTCTATATCTCAGCTTCGCCTTCATTTATACCCACGAGCCGCCACTGCAGGATTTATACAACGATATATAAACTAAAACAGAATGACCTTTCGACAGAATTATTTTGATAACGTCCAAATATAAAACCATTTCGCAATACGGATTAACAAACACTATCGGAGAGATATAAAATTAAAAGCGAATCCAGTCGAAAACTTCAATGTGTACGATCAACCAGAATAAACCTATTTTCCCGGAAGCAAGTAACGGATAACGGACCAAAACCGACAACCAGTCCTAATCGTAAAAAACGATCAGCTTTACAAACAATGCATTGTGGGGCATTTAGAAGAATTGTAATTACCTATGGATAATCTGTCGCGTTCACAAAGGGAGAATCAATCGATTTCAATCTCTTTTTATGGGAGATAGTGTAAATAGACTTTCATCGTGCGGTGAAATTCCAATAGATGCATTTTTTTGGCAATTTAATTCCACTAATCAATGTAGTAATGCAATGCATTGACGTCGGTAAATTTGTATCGAATCAAATTCAGAGTGAATGGATCTGTATATGCAAAATACACCTTCCTTCACAAATTAGTTATTTACAATTATGTGTTGTAAAGTTTCACATTACAAATCAAGATGTTAAAGTTAACACATCGAGTATATAGTAATATGAATTTACAACAAGAATAGTGTACAAAATTTTATTTTTTACTGAATGAAGTCATATGTATGTTCTCTGATACCAAACATCTAGGTACGCTAATGAACAATTCCACAGACAAAGCTCTATTCAATAATTATCTAAATACATTAAACTATCTAAATTTACTAACCTGCTTTAACGAAACATTCTATAAATATCTAACTTCACTTTTGGCAGTGGGAACACGGCAAATCAACCACAATAGATGAGATCTGACCTATTTCTACCTATATGTTTGGTATCAGAGAACATACATATGAATTCATTGATAGGAATTGTAGGAGACTTGATTTATGTTAGCTTAAAATCCCTTTCTAATACAGTAAAAAATGTTACAAAAGCTAATAATAAGGAAGATATTGTGGGTGTAATTCAGCGCTGGTTGGGGCTTTTGCCAAAGAGTAGTTAGTTTCACACAATATTATTAATACCTAAAAATATATACAAAATTTTAATTACTTTCATTTAAAATATATATTTGGAAAAAAGTGTCAAATGACGCGACAAAAAGCTGGTGTATTTTATATAAGCATGAAAAAGTACTTCGAGACTGTCCGAGACCGGTCGAGCACGAGAGTGTGGATGGAGCCCTCGTCGAGTATCGCGCTCGCTATGACCCATTTTATGCACGCTTTTTTCTCCATACAACGCGAAATTGGGAAAAACGCGGCATATTTCCGCTCCATTTTATGCACGCGTATTCTATTAGTTGTCGCCAGTTTCATGCCACACAGTATTCAGTGAAGTACATGAAAATGGATCCGTGTATCTTTATAACATTCTGATGATGATTCCATATAACAGGATTTGCTCTGATGGTATCAATAAATATTTCAATATCAATTGCGTCCATCGCATCCATATCCCGCTTGATCAGCAGCTAAACTAAAACTAAAACAAACTGTGCTAAAACTACTCTTGACAGACAGAGCCACTGGACTTGCGACAAAGAGCGCTTTGCATAAAAACCCCGATATACTTTCGTGCTTTTTCGGAACGCGTGTCGCCAAGCGTTCTGTAAAGCCATCGCGACGGAATTGAAAACGCGAGAGCGAATAAACGAGCGTAAAATGCATAAAAGTAGTAACTCTGTTCAGGGTATATTGAAATGCGGCGTTTTTGTCAGCTCCGCGTTGAGAGGAGAAAAACGCGTGCATAAAAGAGGATTATAGCCCTCTCGCCTGCTCTCGCCAAGATGTCTCACCAAGAGTGTGGATGGGGCATTACGGATCAAGGTTTCTTATGTTGCCTTTCGCATGGTTGCTGTTAAAACTTTGTCAACTAATCGTATTTTTGAAAAGAAGTTGTTTCTAAGTACTGCAGATGATGAAACATATTTATTCATAAACTTTACTATATTTAATGTGATAATGATTATTATTATTATTATTGTCTGATGTCAAATAAACAAATAAGAGAAAGTATGTATTTATTGTAAATACACCTTTTCCCCTATTTAAGAAGGAGTCATGGAGTTGTCAGTAAACTGCAATCAATTATTATGCATTTCCAATAAATCCTTAAAAAAGATAGGCGGTAGTAGATTTTTTGTTACTTTACCATAGATACACATTTTCCCCCTTCGGCTGTACCTACTGATATTTGATGAAATAAAAGCAAATGCCATGTGACCATACCAGATTCGAAAATAAGTCAAATTACTTTACCCAATATATTTTTGCTTATAATTGAACTCTAAAGTTTAAAACGTCATCAATTTTAATATTACACATTGTGACAATTTTTTTTAAATTAATGGTATAAGTGCTCATGCTAGTTGTTGTTGAGAGTGCTTTTTAAAAACGTTAACACCCTGCATCTCACTTAGAGCTCCCAAAAAAATTAACTGGCATTATTTTTTATTTTACTGACTCTCGAATTTTCTGCATTTAAAGCTAAATCAGTGCTGGAGTATTATCAATTTTTGTTCTAATATTTTTATTTTGCAATTTTATTATGTGTATATAATATGTAGATTGCAGGTGTGTATCACGATTAAGTAAGTAATACGCCAATGACATAATGACAATAGAAATGAGATTACGCCATTGTAAATAAGGACATTAGTTGTTGCTTTGTCGAATAACGGGGTAGGTAGTCAGAAACGACTAATGACGTCATCGATTATATTTTTTTCTAAAAACATACCCAATTTTTTTCCTGTTAAAAAGCTCTTATTCTTCTAATAAATTTTTATTAGAGACATTTTTCTGTATTACTTCCCGGTTAAAAGTTGTAAGCAATATCGTCTTAAAGAGTCTCAAAAGAAATACCACTTAAGAAAACTTCCAATTCGTTGTTTAAAGTGCATAAATATCATTTAAGAATAAATAAAAGGATTAAACTCGATAATTTTTTAATACAGTTAAAACAACAGGTGATGATAACAGTAACTTAAAAAATAAGGCAAACACATACTACATACATATTATTCTCTACATGACTCCCTTTCATTTTAAGACACATATCCAATCTTCGCCTGACTTCTTGGTTGACTGCGTTTATTAACATTTCTTCGTTTAACTCATTACAAGCGTTTGTGATTTTTTCTTTCAAATGATTAATATCTCGCAAAGGTGTTTTATAAACCCTATTTTTTGAAACCCCTAATAAAAGATATTGAGGGATGTAATGTCTGGTGACTATCCGGGCGACTGAATAGGTTCATTAATTTCAATCTATTTTTGTGGGAAAGTGTTATCTAAATATTGCTGCACAATCCTTGTGGGAAGGAGCTCCGTCGTTCTGAAACCGTAGGCTTCTCCTTAGCTGCAAAGACACATTCTCCAGACGTGCAGGAAGTTCTTCTTGTAGGAAATTTAGGTAACTCATGCTGTTCAATGTATGTTCATGAAAATAAGGCCCAATGAAATTTCTACCGATGATGCCGTATCATATATTTACTCCAAAATTGATTTGGTTTTAGACTATATTTACAATGTGGGGGTTTTCAATGGACTAGTAGTGTTCGTTGCGTTTGTTTGGCAAACCATTACTAACAAACTGACTTTCATTCGTCCAAAGAACGTGTCGAGAAAGGTTCTGTTCAACAGTTTCTACATTTATTTCAATTTGAGTTATAAAATTAGGTCTGTTTTCAATGTGAAGCTCAGGCAAATACTCCAGATTGTGAATTTTGTAGTCAAAACTCATTGGTCTTTAAAATTCGTTTATCGGTTGATTTACCCAAATTCGAATCTCTGCTAGCCTTATAGAATTTCATGTATTTTGTTTGAAATACTCTAACAGTCTAGCCGCATTAACATTGTTTCTTACCCTTCGGTCAATTATTTGATTCTTCCGAACAGAACATGCAACTTCATTTCGTGTAAGGGCCTCCAATCTTATAAAGATTCTATGATCAGGAATGAGGCGCTCTGGATACCTTTCTCGATATAACTCTACAGCTTTTCTTGATTTTTTTGTCTTGCCGTAAATTAGCAACATATCAACTTTTCCGAATGAGAAAACATTTTGTAACCACAAAAGTTATACATCTGACGTTGAGTACAAGTATTTTGTGACATTTTAACAACGACCATTCAGTTATTTTCCGACGATTACTTAATCCTTCCACCGCTAATGTGATTTTTAGGTGGTCTTTCTTTTGGAATTCTATAGGACGATATTGCTTATAACTTTTAAATGGGAAGTAATACAGAAAAAATTCTCTAATAAAAGTTTCTTAGAAAAAAGGAAGCTTTTAACAGGAAAAAATTGAGTATGTTTCTGGAAAAAATATTATTGATGACGTCATTAGTTGTCTGTCAAATCCCAAACCACGTGTCCCAAATTTTAATTAATTTTTTTTGTAATCTCACAGTACTATCGAGTTTGAGACACCCTCACTCAATTGATTTTTTTTCTCATTGTACCTATTTAAATACAATTTTTACATATTTCGGTAGTTTGCTTGATAAAGTTTTAATATGTACTTAACAATTTCCACCAAGTAAAAACATTTCTAGTAAAAGTAAGGACGGGAAAACACAAATTCAACCACAATAGGCGTGATTTTATAAACTTGCAGCTAAGTACACTGAAATAACCTTCAAAGAAGCTACGTTTATTTTCGAACTTATTAAAAAAAAAATGAGTGCTAAGAGAACAAAAGCTTTTGTTCCGTATGTTTTCGCTCAACATACCCATCTAAATGAAAAATTAAAAGCCATCCCTTACTCGCCAAGTCAGTTGGTTGCTTTCCCACAGTTTATAAAATTCAGGATGGAAATTATGCTACATTAAACCAGCTTACCAAGACGTCTCAATTACAAAAGGGAACGCTTATTAATCAGCGGTAGTTAAATACCTAACCCTTCTTATATTTTATACATCAAAACCGAAAAATCTCTTTTAATTTCTACTACAAACTTAGTTAATAGGTCTGGCACAAAGGGGGCGCCCCCTACGCCAATAATGCGGTTAATTTGCAGTAAAAATTAATTTTCTCATTGCCGCGCCCCGGCAGGGTAAACATTACGAAAAATTTAATTTTCCTTTATGTGCCATTAAGCGTAAAAAACGGTAAACACGCCAAATTCGTGTTTGGTTAAGCCTTTATAAAGCTTCGTGCAAACATCCGAATGGTTCGGTTCCGCTGGCGTAGGTAGCAGCATCGTTTTTAACGAAATGCCTGGAATTAGCGATTTCGCGCCGTACATTTTTTTATTATAATCTTGTCTTCACAGACTAAAAAGTGCCTGTTCGTAGAGAAATATAATTTGGATTTAGTTTTTATTTTGAACATGAGTAAATCCGTATGTTCTACAAGTGTCTATAAAGCAGGTTTTAGTAACCATAGACTGTTCGTAAGATCAGATCTATAAGGAGTTAGTAGATGGAGATGAGATTTTTGCTGCACCCAGCGACAAGATATTCCCTAACTATAATTTTCAAAGAAATTTTAAGGTAGAATTTCCAACTAGAGAAGCCTGGCTCGTTAATCCTGATGCTCAAAAGGGCTCGTCTGGTTCACAAATGGGTCCAAGACAATCCAGGGCTCAGGAGCGGGGATCTATGGAGTACGACCAAGAGTGAATTTATTTCACTCCTTGGGGAAACACGTCACGGTCTTTCAGGCTGAAGTACTTACTCTCTGCCTGTATTTCAAGAGAATATCAGGAGCAAATCAGCATATTCAAGTATGCACAGACAGCCAGGCAGCTTTACGTGTGGTTCTGGAATGTGTCAGAGTTCCTTCTCTCTTGGGAATAGACCATCGTGTTAAGCTGACCTAGGTTCCGAGTCATGGTGGTGTGACAGGTAAGCAAAGGGCTGACATGTTAACCAGGCAAGGTTGGAACAGTTAATTTGTGAGACCTGAACCAGTTTTGGGGTTACCACAATGCCATCTCGCGAGGTCCATTGATAACTGAATCAAAAACCAATCAACTGAAGATTCATTATGCTTAATAGAAGCAACATCAGGATTGTCACGGATCTCCTAACAGGCTACAGACATCTGAACAAACACCTACATACAATTGGCTTAAGCAATGTCGCGAGATACAGACTTTGCGACAATGTAGATGAGGATATCCGTTGTAACTGTGTCTGATTAATGAAGTGGAAAAGACAAATATCTTGGGGCGGCTTTTCTGTCTTCTTAAGGTATCAGAGATTCCAGCAGAGCTGGTGCTCGCCTTTGGATCTTCAGACATGAGTGCTGTGGGCAATTCACGCCGCTATTAACAACAACAACAAGGTCATCCCTATTGACACAAAAAATGATAAGATGTTAATTAACAATTACAGACCAATTACCTACCAAATGTGTTTTCAAAAATGTTTGAATATGGATTTCTTATAGGTTGCAGTATTTTTTAAATGATAACAATATTATTTCTAGAAATCAACTGCTAAATCGACAATGACTGCTGCTCATGTATTTTATAGCAAAATAACAGATTTGATCGATGCAGACGAGTGCCCGGTGGGGATCTTCTGCTATCTTAGTAGGGCATTTGACTGTGTCGCTAATGAAAAACTGTTAGATAAATTAAGTAACTACGGAATACAGAATAATAGTCTTAGCTGGATTCGGCATTTTTTAATTAACCGTAAGCAATATGCTAGGGTCTTATATGTAGATAATAATTTAAGAATATATTTAAACTCTTCGTATGTAGACATAAATATGGGTGTTCCGCAGGGCTCTGTCCTGGACCCTATACTTTTCCTTATTTATGTTATTGAAATTGAAAACATCTCTCGTGAAGCTCATTTTACACTATATGCAGATGCCATCTCTGTGATTATTTCCAATAAGTCAGATGCAATGCTCGCTGAAAAGTGCAATGAAGTTATTAATAAATTAAATCAATGGCTTAATCAAAATTCCTTATTTGTTAGTTCTGAAAAAACGCAGTATTTGAGATTTCACAACAGAAAAAAATCTTGCTCAAATATTGATATAAAAATTGACAATGATCTCTCAAATATCTCATATCTACCTAGTTCTTTGGTTTGCACTTGGATGAAAACTTAAATTGGAAATTGCAATGAAATGTGTGTGCTAACGGAAACGCAGTTACTTATGATGTATCATGGCCAAGTTGAGCCTTGTTTGAGATATGGTGTGTGTACAAATATTTCAAGAAGTTTCATCATTTTCAGTCAATGCTGTAAGAATGTGTCGAAAATACATCAACCTAAAAATGCCGGTGGAATGTACCACACAATATGTAGGCATCAACACGATTTCAAAAGTGGCTTCATTTCTTGGGCTCCCTGATTCAGAAAGTTTTACCGGACATGGAGTGAGGTGTTCTTTGGTAACATTACTGGCCAATGGTGGGGGTGATATTGCCACTGTGAAGTATCGTGGTGGTTGGAAATCGACTACGGTAGCGGAAAGTTATATTAAGATACTGAAAAAATTCAGGTCCTACCAGAAACTCCCTATCTAGTGAATTTAAGTAATCCCATTCAAAGAGACAAGATCGTGGAGAAATGTTAATGTTAATAATAATAATTCTAAATAAAATGGTATAATATTGAAGCGTGGTATTGTGAATTCTAATCCACTAGTGTGTTAAATGGCCTTGCATGGAAAACATGTAGTGGATAAAAATATTAATTATGGTTTTGCATTTGGAAGTTGTTTCATTTATGTGCTGATCCCAAGTGAAACGGTGGTCAAGAATAAGACTTAGAAATTAAGGATGTTGTAGTTTTAATGATTTCGATAATTAAATATAAAATTGGTTCATTACGTAGTGAACAAGATCTGCAAAAATAAATAATTTTGATTTCCTCTTTAGAACACCTAAGTATTTTCCTTTGCTTTGATCTACACAGTATTTTCCGTTTTTCTTTAACTCGGGCGGAAGTAAAATTGAATACCGTCTCATCGGTTGTCAAAAACATTGCAAAATTTCAATTCGGTTATACTTGTTTAGTTACAAAAAGATTCATAGATACCCCTCTATATCCACCACTGGAATTAATGTGGATAATTTTCGGTATCGAATTATTTGCTCTCAAATACTGTCTTTCACCACATGACAATTTTTTTTGTCAGCGGTTATTTCGTTAAAAAATAAATAAATAATAAAATTCAACGTTCTCTACTTCAGGAATGAAGCATTTTAGGACCCATATTTAAAGGAACTTATAGTGTCAAAATGTGGTCTTCCAAATACAGCTGAAGTTCTGCTATTTAAGAGTCCGTTCTCTGTACACTCCTCGGGTAGCGCTCCGGGGTCGGGTGCACGAACGTTACGGCTGGAGGTGGAGATTATCGCTCTCCCACTACAATGACTTTACGGTGGATGTATTTAGAATATTTAGTGGAGTAAAATCGGCTAGCAATTATGCCTTTTTGTTTTTAAGAAAATATAACCATCTTGCAGAAGGACATTTTTAGTATCCAAAATGGACTTGTACAGCTTTTTTTAGTAGGGCCGCATTTTATAAAAACAAAATCAAATTATCGATGCTTGGGACATTATTTGACAATTATTACGTTTTTCGTTACATCGCGCTTGTAAATCAAGGATTTTACTTATGTTCGTAGTTTTTTTACAGCTTATATGAAAAACTACAGTACTTCTCACGATACACACCAATTTTTAATAACTTAACGCCTTTTCGAAAAAAAATTTTCCAAAGTCGGCCCAGCAAATGTGTGCATTACAAACTTATATTAATTATTTACTATTGATATGTAGTTATATCGAGCAAATGTAGTCAAAACTATAAAAAAGTTTTTTAAAAACAGTTTACGGTGTTACACTTTTCAAGAAATTAACTTTGTGCGCAGTGTGCATACTTGTGATGCAGATGTTTTCAGAAATAGGACAGCGCTTCATTCGACGAGTTACAAATATCTATAATTTCCATAAAGAGAAAAACATTTTTTTTGTACATATTATGATTGTGTTTAATATATTTATGACAGTGCCCTCTTTAAAATTAGAAGAACAATGATTTGAGAACAGGTAAATTTTTATATAAAATAAATATAGTGATTACATTTGTTTAAGTGTTTTATGTTCTTTATTATTTTAATATTTAAAATACGTATTTAATTTGCAGAGAATTTTATTCAATTTGGAACTTACGAAAAAATGACATTGTTTTAATGCAATGTAAAAATTGCATACCTAAGGAATTCTAGTAGAACTTCTTATATTTCCGGAACTGTTGGTCTAAACGAAAAAATGTATTCTACAAGAAAGGTTTAGACACCACCGCCAACAAAAGAATCAGCGTCGAACTCCATAAGATCGATTAATTCAATACTGTCTCAACTGAGAACGTATAGATTATAAGTGACTATGTATTTCTTCGAACTCCGTCCTGCCCGCATTTACCAATCTCTAAGCCAATCTCACTGAGTGAAACACACGTGTTGCAGCATTTAAAATATATTCGTTTCTGAAGTTGTAGACGTTCGGCATTTAGCATAGAATTTTGAGTAATTTTTATCAATTCGATATAATTTTGGTATCGTTGCAAAGCTAAAAGACAGACTTACTTCCCTCGTGTAACCAATTTTCGATTTAAGCCTTTATTTTTAAGTAAATAAATTGTAAATATGACGATTTCTTGCACAGTTCACTCATTTAATTTAAATAATTAAAAACTAATTTTGAAAAAAATATTACACAGCAGCCTTAGAAAACTACTTTGTCTTTCGATTGCTTTTTTATTTGGATTAATAAGTGTTATGGGCCGAGCGTAAAGGAGTGTTTTTGGTAGTGTACATTTATTACTAAACCATTTTTACTATGTCAGCAATTTTGGACCCATATTCATAGGATTTTTTTATTGATATGACCCATAGAATCAACTTTGCTTACCATCATTTAAAAAAAATCGCTTATCA
This sequence comes from Monochamus alternatus, assembly GCA_037114965.1. Classification (NCBI taxonomy): domain Eukaryota; kingdom Metazoa; phylum Arthropoda; class Insecta; order Coleoptera; family Cerambycidae; genus Monochamus; species Monochamus alternatus. Next base: position 117,374,938 of record CM073426.1, read on the forward strand.
GTCCTTGCGTCTTGTTTCATATCTAAATTCGTATTGAATTTTCTGACTACTACCTAATTATCCGCTGGAAGCACCAAATTATCTCAACGAGAAATAATTGAAACGAACTCGAGGTCTGGGTCGGTACACTCAAAAGCTAACACAGGAAAACGTTTCGGAGGTGCTTTTCCAACGTCCTTTTCAGTAGGATTCCTCCGTAGAATCTCGCTAATTGTTAATTAAATGAATCGACGTTTCAATTAACTACCGAACTACCTGACGATGTGAAGTCGACGCGATTAGAACTCCTGCTTTGCTGCTGCGGCCGGCGCTCGCAGGATATTTACAGACGCGCTTAATTTTCCGGCAAATTTTCGCGATCGGGGACTTTTACGCTCCTGGCTGTGGGATATGGCGGGAAGACTACAGAGCGACTGGAATTATTTACACAACTAACGATGTCATCAACAAACAAAAATAGCAGTATTGAGCTGATCTACAAAGTGTTACAAATTAGTAGGTCCAACCGTTAACCACATACTCTTTCACTGTAAAAAAAGTTGCTGCGTAATTGAGATTTTCCAGTTTGTAATTTAGGATGTGTAAAATTTCCGTGTTAATAGTTTTACACAAAATATGTTGAAATTAATAGTATTATAATAAAATATACTGAATTTGTGTAACATTTACAGTTTTATGCTAAAAGTACACCATTTTGTGTAAGTGTCACACGTCACTACGCCATGTTGATCGTGTAGCGTTGTTGTGTTCAGTGCATATACATAAAGATATATACTGCTCTTTGACGACTGCGCATCTGTACGGAGCATGCAATAAAAGGGGATGGAAAATGACCACCATTTTGATATACTCTCTTCTTCTTCCCATGTTTATTGGTTTGTGAGGTTAGGTTTGGAATTTATTTAGTTTACAAAAATGTTAATTTAATACAATATTTTATTATTCTGTGCATGAAGAACAAGTGCTTTATTAGAAGTTGTAAAAATGTTAGAAGTCTGATGCCTCCACACATGTTTCTAGGATTCCGAAGTGACTGTTTCATAGACACAAGCAGATTTACTAATATATCTATGGACTTTTTATAGGTATGTTTTAAATGCGTGTTTTGTTTTTGTTTGTTTATTTTAAAAACTATATTTTATAGTAAAAACAGTACAACCTATGAGTTCATCACCCCGTTCATCCGATATATTTTTGACACCTTCGTCTTCGATGTTATTTCTTTCCAAAAACAAAAAAAAAACAAATACAAAGGATGGCAATTCAATTTCAATGGGAGTGAAACAGGTTGGGTAAATGTATAGGGCCAAACAGTGTATAAAAATATTAGAGTTGTCATTAAAAGATGTGATGAAGCATTTAACGTCAAGAAAAGTACATCTTCCATCTCATGGCTTTGATCGCAGATATTATTGCTGTATTAAGAAAATTATTTGCATCACTTGACAATTTATGCAAAAGACACCTAGATCAGCTTTTTAAATTTACTGAAGATTACCATAAACTGTTAGAAAATTATGCAATTATGATATCATATACACAGTGTTCCATAATCAGAGAGAATCATAGAGAAGCTGAAGATAGTAAACGTCTAAATATATTGTATGCAAAATATAGTGTTTAGAGATATAGTGCTAAAAGTGAAAATATGTTGTAAAGGTTTGAATTAGTGTATGTAATTTAGTAAGGTTGGCAATAAGTAACTATGTAACTATCTTTGATTTTATTAGTTTGGCTATCAGATATGTCAAAGTAAGGTTTCACTTTTTGACGACAAATTTTAAGCCGTACAAAGTTACGAGGCCGTCTAAATCCAGAAAAGCATTGTGATCAACACCCTCAGATCTAACAAATTAAGCATTTATTACCTTTATCATTCAATTAAAGTAGTATAAGTAACAAATTATCTGTTTTTCTGGCACAGGTCTTGAGATCTGGCGATGCCGAACGTAATGCTTGACATGTCTGACGACCTACAAATAGTTTTAGACAATATCAATAATTAGAAGAACCCTTCTTATTCCTATATATATAATGGTAACTGTATAAAGCAGAAATGATAATTAAAGACCCTTTTCCATACTAGTCACTAGCCTTATAAATTTAAATTACAAAAATTTTGAATTTCATATTCCTCATATAGCTTATTTGGTAAACCTTTCACCTTCTCTATGACACCCTGTATATTATAATTTACTTATTTTGATTGTTATGTTTTATGTGTAAACTAAACTCTTACCTTACCAATAAATTTTCGTAAAGCATTAATTATTATTAACAGTATAAAATAAATACTTCTACTTCCTCTTTATAAATAAAAATTGATGTAATCAAAATAAAACTGTTTTCAGGATTGGTTTCATGATTCTGTAGTCCTAATTTGTTCATCTGGTTTTAGTGTTTTAATCCTTATCTATTATATTTTTATAACAGACTAGTTATAATTTAATTTCTTACAAAAAATGTTTAAATTTAGAAATGGACATTATATTTACCGCCCACAAAATATTTGTAGTGTTTTCACTAAACAGTTGGCAATAAGTACATCAAAATGGCAGCCCCCTTTGTTGCACTTGTCGGTCGTCGCACTCACGCAGTATACAGTATGCGCCAAAAGTATGAAATAAATTCAATAAAAACGAAACAATTATTTTTTGGGAAAAATCCTCGAACAGGTCGATTTATAATTTAAAAAATACGTATTTTAGCGTAAAATGCGATTTTTAAATGTCATTTGTTTTCGAGTAATGACGTCATCGATTTTTTTTTTAATGGCAACATCATATTTTTTTCCTTGATTCTGAAAGATCGTTTAATTCTCTATCAGACAGTACTAAAATTTTGCCCTCTTACACAGGAAAGTTTTCGAGTAAATGACGATTGAATATTAGAAAACGTAAATTTTATCCATAAAAAAGTAACAATTCTGAGGTATTTAAAATAAAATACAATTGATTAAATTTTATACTTAAATTAAATGTTCGAATTGCCATCCATCAACTTCTTGACAATGCTGTGAAAAAATTCTTCTTGCACATTATGAATGATTTCTGGGGTAACTCTGCGTATTTCGTCCCGAATGCGATTTTGAAGTTCTTCTAAATTACGTGGTTTATTAATGTACACTTTTGACTTCAAGTATCCCCATAAAAAATAGTCAAGAGGTGTAAGATCTGACGATCTTGCAGGCCATTCTATCGATCCTCGTCTGCCGATCCGCCTCCCAGGAAAACAATTGTCTAAAAAATCTCGTACAGGGCGTGCATAGTGAGGAGGTGCACCGTCTTGCTGAAACCATATGGTATCGTCAGGAATGTCAGGGTCATTATCGTTAGGAAAAATTACTGCAAGGGCTGGAACAAGGTCATTTTCTAGAAACTATAAATATCTTTGTCCTGTAAGGGTTCCTTCAAAGAAGAAAGGCCCTACTATTCTGTCGTCAACTATTCCAGCTCATACATTTAATTTCTGAGGGTGTTGGGTATGTGCCTCTGCCATCCAATGAGGATTTTCCCGACTCCAATATCTGCAAGTTTGACGGTTTACTGTACCATTCAGACAAAATGTGGCCAAAAAAGTGTTTGCCGGTGTAAATTTCTATTTCCTTGACATAAATCCATTAGAATTTCGCAAAAGTGTAAGCAGCGATCGGGATCATCTTCATTGAGTTCCTGCACAAGTTGAATTTTGTAGGGATGATATTTTTCCTTCCTCAAGATACGTAGCACTGTGCTCTGACTAGTGTCGTTGTTTAATGCAACCAATCGTGAAGAATTATGAGGATTATCCACCATACTTATCAAAATGTTCTGTTTCTGATTTTCATTAATGCTTGGACGTCCAGGTTTTGGAATATTTACAACATTACCAGTTTCCCTAAATTTAGACTCTACCTTACTGACTGTTGATTGGCTAATAGGGCGATCTGGATATTTTTCATTAAATAAATCGCAAACTTCCTGCTGAGTTCTAGTCATATTCCTGCATCCGATAAGAATTAAAATTTCAATTCTTTGAGTAACAGTTAAATGTGCCATAATATTCTAAATTGAATAATAATTTCTAAGTCGCTTACAATACTTATTAGAAAGTCGGTGTGACAATGACACTTTGCAAAGATTTTCACCTACGTGATCCATAAAGGAACTATGGAATTCGAAAAACTAAGCTTTATAACGTTTTTGCTTTATTTTAATTGATTTACGTTTTCTAACATTCAATCGTCATTTACTCGAAAACTTTCCTATGAAAGAGGGCAAAATTTTAGTACTGTCTGATAGAGAATTAAACGATCTTTCAGAATCAAGGAAAAAAATATGGTGTTGCCATTTAAAAAAATCGATGACGTCATTACTCGAAAACAAATGACATTTGAAAATCGCATTTTACGCTAAAATATGTATTTTTTAAATTAAAAATCGACCTGTTCGAGGATTTTTCCCAAAAAATAATTGTTTCGTTTTTATTGAATTTATTCCATACTTTTGGCGCATACTGTATATCTTTATGTATATGGTTCAGTTACTTCTCGTTCACTGTGTTCAAATGAATAACATTTAAATTTAAATTGAAGTTTGATCAAAGAAAATGGTAAATATTTATCTAACATAACAAATATTGCTGATAATTGTGATAAAGCTAAAACTAATTAGGACTATAACTCTTAATAATATTCCACTCTTTAGATTACTCTGTATTCCGATTTTCTTGTAACTTTAAAGAAAGAAAATGATATGTTCAGATCCCTACCAGTTGAATTTCATAATGTTCTATTATTCAGTGGCTAAATACATCTTTGTTTAATGATTTACTAGAAACGTTATTAAATTATAATTTCCTTATTAGAATATAATATTACTAATAATTTAATAAGAAAAAAAATAGCTACTGATGCTTTTGGGCGTTCAGTAGCCAATTTTTTAATTGGTGCATTAAATAGTGACACTACGATAATAGAAAACCAATCACAAAACTGTTATAAATTTTGTTGTTGACTGCTTTCATTGTATATGAGTCGATCAAGATGCTTCAGATAAAGTTCTTGTAATGCTAAGTGTGCCACGTACATGTTCAAAGCAAAACAGATTTTATCTCAACAATATACAAAAATGATAGTAGCTGAGAAAATAAGGAAAACACTTATATATCAATTGTCAAAAAAGTTTTCATTGTGGCGCCTACAAGAAGGAGCGTTTTTATAGGGAGGCTTTACCAGGCATACCTCTATCTCCCGAATCAGTTATTACTAGATGGAGTACTTGGTTAGAAGCCGTAGCGTATTATGATTAAACATTTCGTTGGCATAAAAGATGTTATTTGTAAATTTAATCCTAATGGCAACAGCGCCATACTTAACACTGTAGAAATTACTGAAGGACCAAAATATTTGCGATGACATGCATTACATTCATAGATGCTATGGTTTCTTAGTTAGTGCAATAAGGAAATTGGAATCATATGGACTATCTCTAAACACGCCCTAAATGAGCAATTTGACATAATGAACGATGTACAAAAAAATATATACGATGCCAGTCCAGTCAGTAGTACGATAAATGTAAAAATACAAAGCGTGTTAAAAAAAATTCCAGGAGGTTACACCATTTTGGAAAATGAACGTAATGTTTTAGCTGGTACATATCTGGACTTACCAGCAAACATATTAATATACAGGGTATTCAGTAAAGAACGAGCCAAATTCAGATGTAGATAGTTTGGATAAAAATAAACTGAATTAACTCAACTTAGGCACAGGGTGTCAAAGTTGAAAAAATAAATCACATTTTCTTTATTATTTTTCGATCGCATCGACCGTATTTTATGAAATTTAGTATAGGGGGTTTCTTCGGACTAGAAATTCGAATATATCAACGATTTTGGTGTATCTACTAGAGGGCGCCACCAACGATGGTTTGGACCCCTTTAAATCGCTACGACTTTTTTGTGCTACAGTGTATCTCATTTTGGACTGGAAAAATTGGCTTCCCTATCTTTTCTAGTTAAAAGAGGTATACCCTGTTGATGTCGCTAGAAGCAATGGTTTCTAAGAAATACGCATCTAAATAAGTAAGTGTTTTGTTTTTCCGTGTTATCTTAATTTATATAGCTATTTTATCCCCGAAGTTGTGAGTTATTTTCTGGAAACATGTTAACAATAATAATATCTCTACCCCTCATTCTAGTCCCGAGGATTAGCCCAGAAGTAGAAGAATTGCATAGGAGAGGGGGCGGCATATTATTATTAAGCAGGCCGCATTTGCGCCCAGGAACTATTTACGTTGGTAGGCATTCAGTGAAGGAATGAGGGAAACCTGGAAAACCTCATTCATTAGGGGAGTAATTAAACGTCAACCGGTATCAATCTCTCACATTGACCCAATCCAACATTGTTCCACCTCACCATATACACAGAGAGGGTGCCAATCATCTCCACAAGTATAACTTATATACGGTCTATCGGCTGCGGGAGTCGAACTCACAGCGATCTAGTCACCTCAATTCAAGTACTGACGTCTTAAACAGCGCGACCACTGACCGATTCAATAATAATATGTTCATTCATAAGCTGACTACGGCCCTGTTAAACTCCGCGCTGGACTATCTCTAATAATGAATAATTAGGTATTTCATTTTTGATTTCATTATGATTCTACTGGATTTAGTACTGGTAGGAAAACGGCCAGAATGTGAATTAATTTTGAATATTTTTGTTATTTATGAGAGATAATATATTTACAAATAATTTTGTAATCGATAATACTGAAAATAAAATTCATGTTAGCGGCTATTCGTTTGTTGCTATCTTGCTCTTATTGCTTTTATATTCTGACAAAACAATCTGATTTATAAAATTAGTAGAAAAATGTATTAGCGGAACTCGATCGCTTGTTATTTCCTTGCAAAGATTTTTGTCTTGTAAATAAGATATTTGAAATAGAGCTAAAAAAATATCCCCAAACGTTAACGACGCGTTCACATTTTATGAATTTTTAAGAGCAGCGCGTTTTATATAGAAACGGCGGCGTCGTAAATTTGGAACACAATAAATTTTTATCACCCAGAGACAATAAAAACGGTACTGTATCTGAAGTATTTTCACTTTACGGCCGTTAAAAAGTGTTTGCATTGAAAATTTCCATTAAGTAATGGACAGTTGGGTTACCAGCGGAAGGAGAACCATTTCCTGATGGCTTACATTCGGTTATTCAAAATGCAGGATACATTATCTAAATCAAAACAGCAAATTTTACAAGACATATTTTATACCGCTGCAATATAAGTTCGATTGTTAGTTGTGTGAAATTTAATAACAAGATTTTTTGAGTTTTTGCTCGTGAAGATAACTATATTACAAATGTATTTGTTAGTATAAAAGTTAATAACCAATCATTTTATATTATTTTGATTTTTATTGGTTTGACGGACGCATTTGGACGGGAGGAACTAAGTAAATTACTTGAATATGTGAAAGATGAAGAACTATGTTTCCAAGTCATGATACCCAATACCAAAACAAAATAGTCTAGAGAGTTTTTTGTAACATCTGGATTGATGGCTTGAATTTAGTAGAACTGTTAAAAAAAATACGTCAAATTAAGAAGTGAAAAGTGTCCGCTTCTTTCTTCGATATAATGTTGGCAAATTTTCCAAACAACCTACTGATATAAAAACTATAAGCATTGTTCCAAAACTGATTTCACGATTTCTTAAACTGCTTAATTCAAATTCGTATACTGGACACTGTTTTTGATGAACTTCAGCTTCTTTATTAACCGATTGTGGGGCAGATTTTTTGAATATTAAAAGACATGGAATGGTTTCAAGAAAAAATGAATCGTAACTAATTTAACTTATCATTTTTCATTGACGAAGCATGGTTTTATTTATCTATTTATGTAAATAGCCAAAAGTATAAAACCTGGGCTGCAGAAGATCTTCATACATTTGTAGAAACCAGTTTACACACCGTAAAAGTTAGTGTCTGGACAGCGATATCAAGAAGACGTATAGTAGGGCCTATATTCTTCTACGAAACTATAAATGCTGATATCAAACCCTTATTTTAGAGCCATTTTTAGAACAGTTACATGATAACGAGCTGCAAGTAGGTTACTTTCAGCAAGATGAAGAAACTGCACACAGTGCAAGAGCAACAATTCAATTTTTAAAGCAATTTTATGGCAATGGACTGATTAGTGCAGGTTTGCGGCCAGCCAGGTCTCCGGATTATTTTTTGTTTGGACAAGAACAGCTACAAAATGTATTCGAAAATATGCACAGGATAAGTGGCAAAATACCCAAGCGAAGATAAATAACTAAGAAATGCCACAAATGAATTCTTTTAAATACTCCAATATGTAATATTTTTATCCCAAATATTGTAAATAAATACAGAAAAATATGTTTCTTTTACCCTGCAATACAATAAAAAAATCAGTTGTGTTCACATTATATACTCTTTGTTTTCATAAAAATTTCAATTTGTTCATTAACAAGAGAAGATGGTAGTCTTCTCTTTCTAATAAAGTTAAAAATATTTATAACGAAACAAATAAACGTTCTTTTCGTCAGTAACTATGTAATATTAAATTTTATGTGTTAAATTTCAGTAGTCGAGTAATTTATTAGGTTATGTACTCAATGTTAAAAAAAAAATCATTTGCATCAGTAATTCCTTCAACCACATCACTGATGTTTAGGGATTTTCTAGAAACTACTATCAACAGGGCAATGTTGGTTGCATATTCGCATAGGTCACGTGACTTTTACTCATTTCTGAAGGCTCTGTATTTGTTACAATATGAATAAAAGTTAAAATTCACATATTACCATGTAAAATTAAATTTTATCCATAACACCCTATATAAACAAAATAAAAACATCATATTTACTAGTTGTTGAACTAAATCAACTTGAAAATTCAGTGGCAGTTAGTATTATTCTCCAAACACAGTCCTCGCAAGCGTCGGCGTTCACGCTCCATCGCAACCTCTCTCCGCCTACCAAAGAATCTACGGACAAGCGTCTCAGACACTTCCACCCCGGTGACCCCCAAATAGCCGCCGAAGAAAAACTTGCGACAGATATCCCGTCCGAGCCTGTCACTGGCGGCGGTCGACCATCACACAGTCCACCCCCGGGGACGCATCCCGGTCTGGCCCCGCTTATTTCCGGTGGCTTAGCCGAACGACTGTGACAGGCCGCTGTCCGCATTGTCGCGAGAAACTTCTTTGACGGAATTGCTTTGGATACACGGGCCTCTGTAGGTAGATTTGGAAAAGAACTATAAACAAAACAAATATATAGAAATGGGGTTTGTTTTGCAACTGAAAGGGACATAATATTTTCACTATAGACAGTATACAGAGTGAACCTTAAATAATAATAACCAGTAGTACAGTTCACTGTGTAGAACACATAATTAATAGTTTTTTTACGAAAATAAAAAAATCAGGAATTAAAAAATTAAATTTTAAATAAAGTTCGTTATTTTTTAACAAAAAAGTTGTTGAGAGTCACTGATCCGACCCGATATTAAGATTTTTAAGAGTCATGGCGGTTGTGTATTCCACAGCGTTGCCAGCGTCACACTAATGTCTTGAAATAGGCTTAAAAAAGTTAATTACTACAATGTTTAGAGGTATCAAAGGGTGATTGAAAATGACCACCTCCTCCCCTTTGCCATTCCTATTCTTCGCCAATAGAGTATGTCCATGTATCTAAAATACATGAAACTGAAAGTATAAACCAGATTCTCTACTCACTGTTATCCAGAATTTGGTCATTATCCCCATCAGTGTTTGAATAATGCGCGAATAATGAATAAGAGAAAAACGCTGCGCGTGAAAATAACAAAACGATTTAAATACGTTTTATATGTTAGTGCCGCACCTCTTATCACAGATATGTCAAGTATTGCTTTACTTAAAGAAACCATTAATTGGGTTCGACTTCAGAAGATCCAAAAGTGTCTCATACTAACTTTCAATTTACCTGTATTGAAATTATCAAATCCATTTCCATAAATATTGCATGTTTTGTTTCCACTTGTACTTTGGCTTTGCCACAGATTATTCCTTTAGCCTGGACCAGTGCGCCGGTGTCAACATAACCTCTTCGTCGATCTCGCTGACTATCAATCCTAGTGGATGGGGCTGGTGCGAGACATTTCGCTTACTGTCCGTGACACTTAACTGTTACCTCTACCTATGACACCAGCTTCGTTTTGCATGCGATTTACACTGTTTTTAAATATTTTACTATGCCTTCTCTTGATATTGAACGCACACATCAATCTGGTTATTTTGTTATTCCATGTTTTATGTTTATTTCTAAAATCTGTTTCACCAACTACTAAGTACGTAATGATTAGCACTGACACGTTGTTTGAGGTTATGTGGCGAAAATTAACTCTAAGGTGTTGTGTGAAAATCAAATTTTTTTTGTTATTCTTCATAAAATAATTTAAAGAGATAATTTGTGTATCTTTCTAACAGCGTACAATGGTATCAACTCGTCAAATGTGGATAACTATTTGAATAGTTAGTTTTCAGCAAGTAGGTAAGCTTTTATGCACATTTATGGATAATTTTTGGAGTCATTGAATAAAATAACATCCAAGATACTTTAGTTAGCAGTATCAAACTTGCGGAAATTCATTTTATGCTGTAAACTTTATGGTAAGGTCAGTTAAGAAGTTACAATTTGGGTTAATATTATTGCGTATCGTACTACCTACCCAATTTTACTTTACTTATTGCTAAAAACAAGTATTTTTAAATTAGAATCAACCGCAAAAATTATATTTAAGTAAAAAAATTAAATTTTTCTTACAGACAATATGACAACCTCACCTTCAATAAATGTTTTATAATGTTACGTGGGTATTTAAAAAATATACGGGGTGTCCGGTAAGTATATGATATACAGTAGAGAATCTGGTTTATACTTTTAATTTCATGTACATGGACATACTCTATTGGCGAGAAATAGGAATGGCAAAGAGGAGGAGGTGGTCATTTTCAATCACTCTTTGATATCCCTAAACATTGTAGTAAATAACTTTTTTAAGCCTATTTCAAGACATTAGTGTGACACTGGCATCGCTGTGGAATACTCAACCACCATGACTCTTAAAAATCTTAATATCGGGTCGGATCAGTGATTCTCAACAAGTTTTATTTAAAATTTGATTTTTTTATTCCTGATTTAGTTATTTTATATGTATGAGTGTATAGGGGAGGTCAAAATAACACTAGTTTGTCATATTTTTTTCCCTAAAGTGCCCCTTAACGGAGATACAGAGCCCCTAAAGGGTACCCAGCGATTTACCTTTTCAGCTTTAACTTTTGAATCGACCTGTATAATTTAATGAAATTTTTATATTTTATGTAAGCTTATAAAACCATACTTCATTAGATGTTTTATACTGTCACGGAAGTCAGGAACGGACTTGCCACCATACTCATTGGGCCAACCTTTTGACAGGTGTCATTGTATAGAGGTGAAAACTGAATTTTTAAATACTTTGGTCATTTCTCTTTAAAAAAGGTACTCTACATTTGTTCCGATAAAATTGAACGTTTTCGAAAAAAAAGTTTTGTACTTATTTAAGGTTCACCCTGTATAATTAATATTTTTTAGATTTAGATGTTTATTTTTTGGTAGTAAAACGATGTCGAAATTGTGACAATATCGTATGCATATAATTTTAAAAAGAGTAAGGGCCTGAAATGCGAGCCCTGCGGTACTCCAAAAGTTATGAGATAGATGATGATGTGTAATTACAGGCTACAATTGTTTAAGCCGTTTCGTTATTAAATATAGGTAATTCTTGTTTATTGGATTTTTTGTTTGCATCTACGTTGCAAAGCATATATAACTAGCTGTAGTACTTCTATTTCTAACTTTGTATATATTGTTGTAAGTAGAGGGAATTAATTATGAAATTTAATGATACGTTTATATTTAGCACTCGCCTATTTATATAATTTTTGAAGGTTAGATAATTGCCCGATAATAATTTAAGATTTGGTAGATTATTGAACATATTCTGAGGTGTAATATTTCAAATTCAGTATTAGTACTAGTGACAAAGCCAAAATCATTCTTTTTTTAATAGAATCTTTGCAACACATTTGCCAACTATACACTGATATAGCCGCCATATTGTCACCTCGCCTATCAAACGAATTAAGAGTAGAAAAATTAGTAACATTTTTGTAAAGGTAAAATTTCATGTTTGTAAATTATGTCCCATAATTAAATGGTTTAAAACCACGTGCATCTAATTGATAATTTTTCTTTGTTTCAGCAATGACCAGCTTCACTTTATGCTTATGGAAAATTTAACAAATTATTATAATTTGAAAATAGAGTTAAAAAATTTAAGAGATAGCTACACTAACTACTGCAATTGATATTTATAGATATCCAATCATTGATGAACACAATAACCTTCAGAAGTGGCTGTAGTAAAGTGGAGCTGAACGTGGGACCCGAGAAATTTCTGTGCAGATTTGCTAAAACAAGTAAAAAAAATATCACCAATGACATTGCAGTTAACCATATAATATATTGCCTTGCACGATGACAATAAACAATTTTTAAATATGCTGTATAGAAAGTTTAATAATTAGACAAATTCCAGGACTGATTTTTTATGAATTTGTAGAGAAACATTGCATTGCTTATTTATATTTCCTGCAGTGGCGCATCGTGAACACTAGTAAAAGAAAGAATGATAGGAGGAAGCACTAAAATCGTATAAGCGTAGACGCTGAAGCCAGGATCGCCTCTGTGTATATATTCTACGGTAGAAAAATGTATCCGTCGACCCCGACACAATATCTTACGAAACATAATCATTTCTAGGCTAACGACACACTTAGAAACAGCCTAATATACCGCGTTACAGCGCAAGAAAACCCGAAATAGGAGGAGACAAAGCGGGCCATATTTTCCAGGCTGTAACACTTGAAGGCACGCGTACACTAACAGGTGTGCTTTATCGTCGTCTTCCCCAGGACTTCCGACGTCCCACGTCAACACTCATCCGGGCTATCAATCCCAACTGACATCCACAAACTCTCTTGCCATCATATTCATTTCGCAACTTTTCACAGCTATCATAAACGACATAATTGCGGAATCTTCGCGAGATATTAAAATAAGGTTTTAATTTGTTTTAGAACATTTTTCAAGATAATTTCTTTAAACATTTAACACATACTCACTACTCAGAAGTTGTCGCTTTAGAACGATTTTTCTAATAATTGTGTAAATAAACATATAATATATTCTACAGATTCGGAAACTTAAAGTATTCCTTCTGGTCTACACTAACAAAGAAGGGAATAAACTCTTAGGTTAGAGTAGTTATACTCAACCGCTGAAAATCTAGAGAGTGACTCATGTTATAAACCCGCTACGTACAGGCAGTAAAATCATGTGGCGCATATCTCTGTATGCGTCAGATCGAAACAGATTTCCATTGGTTATGATGAACTGACGGACCCACCTGTTTCATCTTCAGCGATATTACAGGCAGGCAAAATTTTGGATATAGTTTTCTGCTAATATAATTATGAATGTAATTAATTTATTAGTGGTTTGTGTTAGTAAACACTCTAATTTAACAAGTGTAGAATATCAGATGATGATATGTATGAAGGAATTAGGGTGTCTGATTAAAATATGAGTGTAAGTGATGTGGGTGAAATATGCAGTTCATTAACAAGAATGTCCGTGAGTAGTGTATATGTATACCTTGTGCAATAAAAAGTAGCAAAGTTCAACTTCTACGAAACGGAAAATAGTGGAAACTCGCGGAAGGAAGATGGTAAAAATAAGCTTTCGACAATAATAGTTATTTATGCAACAAGTACAAAAAGTAGTAGTAGCGTGCAATAAACACTTTTTGTACGAGTTGCATACAAAATTTTTTCTACATTCACGCAAAAACCAAAAAATGTATTATGTAGATGACACTAAATGTAGGAAAATATGACGTCGATTTGAACGTTTATGTTTGTCATGATGACAAAACTCTGTAGTAGAGTGACAGATGAATGCAATAAACATTTTATTGCACTAGTGCAATAAAAAAACACTTTTTTCACTAAATATAGTTCAATAAAGTTTTGTTTTTTGCATGAACGTAAAAAATATTTGGATTGTTATATCTCACAAGGTATAAACTTTGCCTAGAATATATGTATAAGGGTGCTCTTGCGCATTTTGCGTACCAAATGAATTATAGTAAGTATGTGAATTTCCGTGTAAAATGAAATCGAAAAAAGTATACTGATATAAAAAGACGAAATAGTGATATGGCGAATAAACTATTTAAAATAAAAATTAAAATGTCGGAATCTGACTAGAAGATTATATTAAATTTTGACGAAGGTCATATTGAAGGCGGTACGATATTAACCATTATAGCGACAGTGCTAGTAACCAATAGCGAAAAGTATGTATATATAGTGCAATATATTCTAAAGCATTTCCTTATCGATGTGAAATTCAAGAATATTTGCGCGATTTATTTAATGGTGAGAAAATCTCTAAAATTTCAATATCAATTATAACATTTCATCATGAAACTGTTGTAGTAAATTGTAATTGTAGTAAATTGCCAGAAACTCAAACAAACTCATCAGCACCACATAATTATGAAAGTAGCAATAATATTCGTACTGTTTTACTGTTTTGCAAAATTTGTCAAAAGTTGAGATTTTCCCGCCATAAATAATTAAAGCAAAAGTTGCGAAATTCGTGCAAGAATCCGTGCATTTCGCGTCCATGAGGACAAAGGCTTAAGGCTAACGGTGAAACACGTGATCAAGTTTTGTTAAAACCAGATATATCGCTGCGCAGAGAAAGACTATGTTGACGTGTTGTGACAAAACGCTGAAATATGTGCTACCTAGAGGCTAATGCATTTGGGATGGAGACAAAACGAAATATACACTGAAATAAAGGTATCACAACTCTATTAGTGGAGTAAAATCGGTTCTCAATTATGCCGTTTTTTTAAAATAAAGATATAACTAAATTAAACATTTATCATCTTGTAGAGGGACAATTTCGGCATCTGAAATGGACTTTTACAACTTTTTTCAGTAGGGTCTAAGTTTATAAATTCAAATTGTCGGTGCTTCGGACGTTATTTGACAATTATGTTTTACGAAACATATATCGCGTTTGTAAATCAACTATTCAAGTTATGTTCATAATTTTTTCACAACATATATAAAAAAACTACAGCGCTTCTAATGGTACATACCAATTTTTAATAGCGTAAAGCCTTTTCGAAAAAAATTGTTCCAAAGTCAATATCAGTAAATTTGTGCATTAAAAACTTTACTATGCGGAGAGCTACATAAATTATTGAAAATAGAACTATAGTTATATCGAGACAAATGTAGTCGATAGTACGAAAAAGTTTTTTTTAAAAAAGTTTACTTCGCTGCGTGTTACGGTTTTCAAGAAATTGAATTTTACATATGCTCGTGTTTCGTGTGTAAGCTAAGTTTATACTTGCGGTGCAGTATACGTTTTCAGAATAGGACAATGCATTCATTCGGAAAGTTAGAAACATCTATATTTTCCATAATTTTTATGTCGAATAAGATTAAATTTTAGTTTTTTATGCTCGTATTTGTTTAATACAGAAAACTTATCGTAGATCATAGAAAATTCATAAGAGATGTTAACATAACATAACATATTGAAAACATATACCTTTGTTTTGTTAACATTTGTACGTTCTAAAATACATATGTGGCGTACAATGTTCTTAATTATAAAGATATAACACTGGCTTAAAATTGACCTATTCTTGAAACAATGTCTTCTACAGACATACAATTTTAAATATTTAATAATTGGATAATGTAGGTGTTCGCAAATAATAGGAATGACACCTGGGTATTTTCAAAGACACCGAAGTAAAACAAACAAACAGCTGCAAAAAGCTGTCTAAGATTTTAAATACTACCAAAATACTTACTTATTTTAAATATATCTGTAGATATAAATATTCTTATAATAAAAATTTACTTGATAATAAAAATTGTTCAATATTTATAATTAAGTGTATGAAAATAATTGTTAATATGAGGTGAGGATAGCTACAAATGCGTGTCTTACAGACGCTTTTCAAAATGATTATTTTATTTGAGTAAAATTTAAACAGTAACTGTGAATAAACACAACGTCAATAAGTTACCTTTGTTGTATATGTTAAATTTTCTGAGATTTCAATAGTTAAAAACACAATTTTCACTGCGAGAAATACGGCGATGTAAGTAAGCGGTTCTTAATTTTTATTTCTGTAAAAAACTTTTTTCATAAAGTTGTGTGAAAATCGAAGTACTTACTACTTAAACATGTAGTTTCAAAGGAACAAACAAAATCCATTTTTAATTGTTATACTACTTTTCCCATAAATACTAAAGTAGTTAATTTATATTTACAATGTTATCAAGTATACTATAGAAATTAATAAAATCTTAAAATAATGCATTACATGTTTTTACTGAAAAAAATATATTTTTTTGTGGTATTTATTTTATTAAACTCTTTTGTAGTTTTCGAAAAATAATAGTACATATTTTTATTGTTGATTTTTTTGGAAAACATAATTTCTGATAGTTAATTTTATTTATAAAAATTCATGAAATAGAAAAAATTACAGAATGCTTTGTATATGCTTGTAAACAGTGATTTTTTTATTTTTCTTCGGTTTTGGAATAACTATATTGATTGACATGTTGCACAAAAAAATTAAGAAAAATTTGAACATTTTTTACTTTCGAACACCATATTTTATCATAAGTTGGACTACAGTTTGTAATATCTCAAAACAAGAAACATTTTTTTTTAAATCAAGAATGATCTTTTATTAAATAATCGACAATAAAATAGTTGACCAGAATGCGTTACCCCATCTGGAACGACACAAGAAAATATCACTTTTAACGGTAGGATCCAAAATAGTTTCACTAATTGCGATGCTTAATTTTTTATTTGTTCCTTTAATACTAAAATATAAATACTTTCACGTGACATAGGGCTCAACTTAAATCAGAAAATATGGAATAAAGAGATAATTTCATTTGTAGAATAAAATGCTTTTCACACATTTTTTCTTTCTATGTGTATTTCTACTAAGTTTGGATTTGCAACAAACAGTATATTACTGAAGTGCTGAGAAGCAAACCATCGATGCCATGTAAAAAATACTATGCGACAAAAATAAAATTAGACAAACAAAACCATATTTCAATAATATTTTTATATATTCCATAAATCTCAACTACCCCTTTGCATTACCCATTTTTTTAATATTTATTAAAAATATTAATTATATTTTACTGAATACGTCTATTTAACGTCTTAGCTGGTGTCTATTATTCAGTAGGCAGACACAGAATATTATATTAAAAATAATCTATATTTCTGTATTTGAAGAACATTATATTTTTAGTCTCAAGATTTAACAAATTTGTAATTATAATAAGGCTATTAAACTACAATACGTAATCATTTCTCTTAGTCTTTTATAAAATCCGTCGCGTGTCAGTCCTTTTATTTTATTTTTTCGGTTTTCGTTCGGTAACTATATATATATATATATATATATATATATATATATATATATATATATATATATATACATATATAGTAAAATATGTTATTCTATTTTTTATATACTACAAATATTATTTTACATCGAGTGAAAAATTTTAAATAAAAAAAAATTTTTACATTATCTCAAAATTTTTAAAAACAGCTTTGATGTAAAATAATATTTGTAGTCTATTAAAAAAACGCTTATTTTTATCATTTTCTGTTGAGCAGTTATTGAGCGAAAACGTGGCGAAAACTATATTCCGTATAATAGAGCATTTACCGTTAGCCTGAATCACTTCTCTGTGTGTGTGTGTTGGACATTTAGAATCTAATGTGATCGTCTCTTTTATCAATGCCACCGCAAGGTGGCAGCATTTTATTGCTAATAAATATTTTTTTAGTTTTCGCTCACTAACTCCTCAAGGCATAAAGATAAAAATATGCGGTTTTTTTTAATAGACTACAAATATAAATTTACATCGACGATGTGTTTTGAAATTTCGGAAAAGAGCAAAATTCATTTAAAAAAAATAATTTTACACTTTTTCAAAATTTCAAAACACAGCGTCGAAGTAAAATAATATTTGTAGTCTATTAAAAAAAACGCATATTTTTATCTTTATCCCTTGAGGAGTTATTGAGCGAAAACTGTATATCGTCTTATAGAGCGCTCACCATAAGCCTTAAATGTGATATCCACAGAGTGAGCATCATGTAGGCGTAAGTGGGTGATGGTAGGCCATCGCTGTCCAAAAGGACGGCATTCTAATTTGTGGAGAAGATGGCACGGGGAGACATTTTAAGTAAACTGTTGACGTGCTAGATTAACGTCAATTAATTTTTGAAAATTTTCTGTGCTTTGAACCCTTCTCAAGTGGCACGCCTAGTTAATCATGTTCCTTGAAACCCTCACCTCCCTTATTCATTTATGTGCTGTAAAATGGTCACTCTCTTTCGACCTTGGGTAATTAATAATACAAGATCAAAATTTTTTGAAAATAACTCATTTTTATTATCTAATACCTCGAAATTGGCAAAAGCTGTTTCTACTAAAAATATTGTTACGTAATACAATTATTTTTGTCATTTTTGTATATTTTTTATATACAGGGTGTCAGTCATAATGTCATTAATTTTAAGAGAAGATAGGGATTAAAAAAAATCTAAATGCATATTTACGCCGAAAAAAATATTTTCAAGCCATTATTTAAGCCCCCTTTTCAGACTGTCACTGACCGCTCACAGTCTTGGTCGTTTACAGCTCACAGTTCAACTCGATGTCGGTCTGATGCAATGTTGTCAACTTGAAATATTTTTCTCGTACCTACCTACCTAGGTTTTAGACATCATAAATAAACGGTTGTACTGATTATTTTAGAATATCATTTTTTCTTGCTCAGTTCAACTTCAGCCAATAATAATTTAAAATGTTAATATCCAATGAAATCAAATAATTCTATAAAAAATTGCAAGCGACGCGGTCCATTCAGGTTTTCCGCTAGAAAATACGGCCCAATCAAACGATACCCTTACATTCCTGCCCATACGTTGACAACAAATCGCCTCTGAAAGCTAAACCGACAAGTAGCGTGTGGATTTTTCCCTGAGCAAATGTAGCTGTTATGACTGCAACAAAACTCCAACGTGTCTAATAATAAACCGAGTAATAAACTATTTACTTACATTACATAAAATACCTATACCCAATGGGTAAATTATTAAGAGAAGCTGAAAAGTGTTTCGCGTTTAAATACTAAATAATAAAAAACCATCGTGTTGTCGCACAGAAAACTGTTCAAGACCGAAATGGTATGCCGCTAATCTAATTTATCGAGAGTAGACCTACCGTATTATTAGGTCAATAACCTAGTTACCTAGTTTTTGTACTGTTATTTAACGACAAGGTGTAAAACTATTTTTTAAATCTAGATATACGAATGAATTTTCCTTAAATACTGATTTATTTGTTATTAAAAACAAATGTAGATAATAAATAAATGTTTTCGATTGTTAAGTTATTACAGTTTAATAGTTTTCACTACGTTTTACAAATAAATACGAATTTTTAGTATTACTCGTAAATACAATTAATTATTCAGTTTGTAGTTACGTACATCTAGCCTAGAAATTTATTGTTTTTTAAGTAGTATGGTACTAACCTGTTAACTGCACTCATCCGTCCATAGCACTTTATTAATAAAATTAGGGTCAGTCGCATTTCGTAAACATTCTCCATATGACACTACCATTTCCGCATATTCGGAATTTGTAAAATTATGCATTTACAAAGAATACGCGAGACCGAAATAAACTTACTGCTTGTATTCTCACTATTCTCTCTATCCTCCCTCCATATGTGTGGCGTGATCTACAAATTTGGGGGGAAAGAAATGCGGGAAATGCGGGTAAATTTGAATAACACGGTGATGTGTTAGACGATATTGTGTATGTAAATATGATGTGGCAACGATGTTTAATCCGGTCGTATGGGTGCGTCCTCAGAAAGTTCGTAGTGCACCAGGAGCGTCGTGTGATTTTTATAGGGTGATTTGTTTATTTTTTTAAAGGTCGATTAATTTTTTTTTTATTTTCTGCCTTTATTAGGCCTTCCGAATACGTGGTTAAAATTAATGACATTATGACTGACTCATCCTGTATAATTGCCTTCAAATTTGGTACGCCTATGAACTGCTGATCCTCGTACAGTTCGCCCGTCGCGATAATCTACAAAGTAGCGATGAGTCACTCTCTAGATTTTTGGCAGTTGGGTATAGTTAGACAGACATACAATTTTCAAAATTGTCAGAGCATGAAACTGTATGTTCGCTTAATTTTAAATTAATCCATTTCATTATTTACAAATAGAAATTAAACAAAACAGAAGATATCGCTTCGAGATTCGACACAACAGGTTTGAGTCCAAAGATATTCTAATAAGTCCACTCTTTACTTCTCACCTAAAGTTTTCCTTCTCCAGATGCACTCCAGCATCATGCACAGCAAAAGTTTTGATTTTATCCAAAAGAAATTTGAGATGTACCCACTACAAATGCGCACTATTATTTAAATCGTGAAACGCTGTGATCATTGTCCACCACAAATCTATCTATTAACTGACTTTGTCTCGTACCTACGTAAAAACAATGAGAAGATATAAATAAACTTTCCGATGCTGTACATGTTTGTTCATTAGTGTTGCCTACTACCCGCCTGCCGACATGCCCGTTACTGAAATTGATTTGTGCAAAAAACATATTTTCAGCGGCCATCGTTACTTGGTAGTTGGGTAAACTGTTCTCGCATAAATATTACTTAATATGACATAAAAAAAATTCCACTCTATATATAATTAAACCTATTTACTTTTAAAAGTGTAACATATGAAGGTTACTAACAATATTGAAAATAATATACAGGATGTTAGAGATTTGAGTGCCATAAATTCAATATAAGGTAAATAAAGTATAAATAAAGAAAAAAGTTACAT
The DNA here is from genome assembly GCA_037114965.1 of Monochamus alternatus. Taxonomy (NCBI): domain Eukaryota; kingdom Metazoa; phylum Arthropoda; class Insecta; order Coleoptera; family Cerambycidae; genus Monochamus; species Monochamus alternatus. Next base: position 117,396,062 of record CM073426.1, read on the forward strand.
AGTACAAGGGTATAACACAAGCCGTTCTTAAAACAAGTCGAGTTATTATATCAAGGAATGTTATCACAACGTGGCAACAGTGCGAATACACGAAGTAGTTCGCTGCGCCAGCTGACCGTATTTGCGGGTTGCTTACCATGCCCCCATCTTGTTCTTTTTTAGCAATGACAAAAAAAACAACAAGCAACTCCAAATAAACAACTATTGTGAAAATGAATTTAGTTTAGACAACTGTTTTGCAATTTTTAACAGAGAATGGCAGAGTTAATGATTTTTTTAATATTAAGATACGGTTTTATGTGTTTAAATTCTAGTAATTTTAAAATATTTGAAACAGATGAAATAAATAACTTATACCAAATAAGATAAAAAATAAGTAATAAAATCTTCTAAGAATACTCACGTCGCAGAAATAATTATAACTTCTGTACAAAAAAAAAAAAATGTAAGTACATAATTACAACATATCTTCAAAACGTCCATCATTACTTTCAACACATGCAGGACATCTTAGAATCCAATTTTCGCGCACTCGCAATTCAGCAAGAATAATCCGTTCTCGCAGGGCATTTTCACTTCGGTGGCATAAACTTGAGGTATCCATAAATAAAAATCCAGTGGATTTAACTCGGGTGAACGGACTGGCCAACAACTTGGACCGTTCCTTCCTAGAAATCGAATTTCGAAAATATGATTTAGATACTGATATACGTGTCGACTTGCGTGTACAAAAACCACATATTTGTTCTTACATTCAGAGTATAACTTTGCGTTGTGGTAGAATGTTTTTCAACAAATTCAAATATGTCTCAATCTGGCTGGCAAGACAAAAGTCCTATTAGATGATCTCCTATGATCCCACTCCAAAATTAATAGAAACACGATGTTGGACATTGGATCTTTGTATGTGGATTTTCCTCTATCTAGTTATGAGTATTATGACAATTGAAAATGCCATTTCTAGTAAACCATGCATCATCAGTTGCCAAAATTCTTGAAATAAAACCTGGGTTGAGGTTAACTTTAGTTAAAAATCATCTACCAAAATTTAACCGAGGGATGAAATCTCGGGTTGACAATGCCTGAATCAGCTGTAGGTGATACGAATATAATAATTGCTATGGATGTCACTCATTGTCAGACACTCCGACTCCAATACGTCGTGTGCTACGTCTCGGATCCTTTTCGACAATGTCCAAAATACGGTTCTCCGTATTTGTATCGATCTGAGCCATGATTTTCAGGATGAGGAACAAACACCACCAATATCAAGAAGACGTTGAAATACTTTAACCAATGTCCTTCTAGTCGCGTCAAATTAGCATAAAAAATGTGAAAATAGACAACTTTTTGGGGAGAAGTCCGATTGAGATGCGGTTTTCTGCAAAATGTTCAAGGAATTTTTTATAACAAAAGATACATCTAATCTCTGTACGCTCGCAAATTTTTAATTGTTTATTTAACAAATGACCCATTTTTGTGGAACATATGGCAAATGTCACACACGATTCAACGAAAATGTCTGAAAAAAGTTCTCTCGGGGGTTTTCGAGGTCTCTCTTTATCAGTTTGGTGTTAGCTTTATTATTTATTGCTAAATTGTTGTAACTCGGCTAATTAACAAATTAAAAACTTCACACTTGAAATCACTAGAGAATCGAAATTTTTTCCAGGATTTCTGGCTTATTAAGGCAAACCATCGGCATAAGATTTTTGCAAATATAATTGTTTATTGTTCGATTGTTGCAACCTCGCTAATTAACAAATTAATAACTCTTCTCCCGGAATCTTTAGAAAATCGGATTTTTTTTGTAATAATTCTGGGATCAATTGAACAATAAACAATTATATTTGCAAAAATCTTGTGCCGATGGTTTACCTTAAAGACAGAAATCCCGGAAAAAATTTCGGGTCTCTAGTGATTCCGGGAGTAGAGTTATTAATTTGTTAATTAGCCAGGTTGCAAAAATAGAAAAATAAACAATTTCGTGCAACAACCTTGTGCCGATGGTTGTCCCCATGATCCCAGAGTTGGGGACAACCATCGCAGCATTGCAAAAAATCTGGTTCTCTAACGATTCCGGGAGTAGAGTTATTAATTTGTTAATTAGCGAGGTTGCAACAATCGAACAATAAACAATTATATTTGCAAAAATCTTGTACCGATGGTTTGCCTTAATAAGCCAGAAATCCTGGAAAAAATTCCGGTTCTCTAGTTATTTCGGGGGTGGAGTTTTTAATTTGTTAATTAGCCCAGTTACAACAATTTAACAATAAATAATAACATTTTCCAGACATTTTCGTTGAATCGTGTGTGACATTTGCCATATGTTCAACAAAATTGGGTCATTTGTTAAATAAAAAATTAAAAATTTGCGAGCGTACAGAGGTTAGATGTACCTTTTGTTATAAAAAATTCGCTGAACATTTTGCAGAAAACCGCATCTCAATCGTACCTCTCCGCAAAAAGTTACAAGTGAAATGCTAATTTGACGCGACTATTCTGTTATGCAGCTGCCACCAAGAAAAACAAAAATAAATACGTCGTACTCTCGCAGAACTGTAGCTAGTTTCTCCGCAAATTAATAACAAATCATGGTACTCACGTTGGCTAAACATTTTAGCAAACATTACTTAAGAGAGTAGTGGTACGTAAAAACACCGACAAGCGACAAACACATTAACAATTCGCAATTCAGATACCAACTGACCTGTACTACTGGCCGATCCTTGAGTACATTCTCGTGATATCCAATTTTATTGATTAACGAACAAATTGTTTTATCAAAATGAAACATAAATAAATTGAGAGAAGGCGTAAACATTGCATTTTATGGTAATTCAATGCACAAAATGATGGTGACATTTTTTAATTAATTGAATGTTTACACATGAATTGATTGAATGAGATTGTTAATTTTCTCGAAAATTGTTAAGTTTAGGACCCATGCCATATAAGTTTTTTAAATTATTTTAATGTATTCTATCGCCTGTTAAGTTTCTGACAGTTAAACTTTTAACATCCTGTATATCTGATTGAATTGATATAATTGATATGGGATATATTTAAAACAAAAATTTATAAACTTTTCAATTTTTTTATGCCTGCAAATTTTTTAAGTCTCTTTATTATGAAAAATTGAATGCAAAAATTCATTTTTATGGTTAATTACGGTATGAACTGTGCGAGGCCTAAAATAAGATATTTTTCTCCAAAAGATTACTTTTTTAATGGGTTCGAATGGTAACTTTGCAATATTTTTTTAAACTGAACAAAACTCGAGTGGCAATCATCCTGAGAATTTAATTGTCGTGGCTTTATTAATCATGCCGGAATATTTACACTCTAGTATGACACTTGTATTTAATTGAACCAGGAAAGAGCCGGAAGGGCGGACAACTTCCAAATATTTAGCACTTGCCGGGGACTTTAATAATCCAAAGGGCAATTTCTGAGCTTTTAGCGACCCTAGAAAATTAAATTCCTGAGGAGGTCAATCGAGTTTACCCTTCAGAATGGGATTTTTGCGAATAAGTAAACCACTTAGATGTAAATAAATGATCTGGTGGGACGTCGACCGGATTAAATAACAATTATCTGTCGATACACGCCCAAAGTTGTCCTTCTTAAAACCCTTACACCCAATTTTAAGTGAAGTGAATTCATATTAGTTAAACTTAAACAGTGCCCAAACAAAAATATGTAGTGTTACAAATTAGTTAGATATTGTTTCGACTAAAATAATGGTATTTTTTTTAGGCCACTTTTCAATTCGGAGGTCCATTTTCAAAATACAGGGTTACAAGAATTTTCTTTTTAATTATTTTTATTGATAGTTCCGTTGATTTTAGAGATATTTGTTTGAAATTTGGCATAAATTTTTAAGTAAGTAACTCGGCACACTTTCTGTGTAATTGTGGTCTAAAATATCAAAGCACGAACGGAGGAAAGGGGAATTGTAATACCCCCCAATTTTTCTTGAGTACGGCTATGGTTTCAGAATATTGTTTTAGATGGACCGTGTTTTTATTCTATTTTTTTTTTTTTCACATAAGATTTTGATTTGAGGCTCAGTTACGAGATATGCTACCTATTTGCATGTGTTAGGTTTGCCACAAATTAAAATCGCTAAATATTAAATGGTCATTTTCCATTTTATTCAATAAATTAAAATAAACAAAACGATACCACAAAGCGCAAAAAAATTAACTCAATTAAACTAAATTTTCAGTATGGATACCACCTTCACCTGGGGCTTTTTTAATGAGAGAATAACAAACATTTTAAAAAATACGTAATTGTATAATTCATTCCGTTAGCTGCTGTTTAGTGAGTACTAGAACGATATATCGAAATCTTTCATAAAACCCCAGAAAGTTAAATCCAACGAGTTGAGGTCGGGGGAGCGGGATGGCCATTTGACAGGTACCTACGAGCCGTCGTCTGTCAATCCACCAATTAGGAAATATTTCATTTAAATGGTTCTGAACATTTTGACAGAAATGCGGAGAAGCACTTTTCAGTTGAAACCATATATTTTGATGAATCACCAAAGAGAAGTCATCAGCTCCATGAAAGAGTTTTGTAAAAAAATGAAAAATTATTAGCATATATGAAATATTTCGTTTATATGATTCTAATACTAAATAAACAACAGTTAAGAAAACGAATTGTACAAGATGGAGAGCAGTTCAGACTGAAATCATATATTTCCCAAAATATTCATTGTCTTATTAAAAGCCTGAGTATATATTCGTGAATACGGTTCCCATGTTGAACATTTAGTTTAATTAAGTTAAATTTTTGTATTTTCTTACTGTTCGTTGTTGGTTATGCCGTTTTGTTTATTTCAATTTATTAATTTACTGAATGAAATGGCAGTGGCCATTTAATACTTAGCGATATTTAATTTCTGGAAAACCTAACAGCCCTTGGTATTTTGCGTATGTAACTTTTTCATCTTTGACTTTTTAACAAATTGGATAGCAAATTACGTTTTCCTGAACTGTTTTGTGTTGAAAAGGTACTCTTGTTTCAAATCGTTATCTTTAACGGTTTCTGAGAAAATCGCTCTTGTTTTATCCCACTTTTGTCAATTTCAAAGTAATTTAAACAAAATTATCAAGGTATTCTTATGTCAAAGTATTGTCAACCCGATTGCCAATTTAATAGTTCTAAGTAAAAAAAATGGAAGAGTTTACGGGACAAGAGTTAGTTGATATGATATTTATTTATGGCTTTTGCGATGGTAATGCTGCAGCGGCAGAACGCGAGTACGGGAGCAAATTCCGTTTTCCCGAACTGTTTTACGTTAAAAAGGTACTCTTGTTTCAAATTGTTATCTTCAACGGTTTCTGAGAAAATCGATCTTGAATTAATCCCACTTTGGCAGCTAATTATGAGACACCCTGTATATACAGGGTTAACTATAACTAAGGACAAATATTGTAAAAGGGGGTATAGAAAAATAAGAATTAACGGAATCGGCCATTAAAAAATTTCCAAATTTATTTATACAGCCGAAGTATTACAGCAGTTGTTCATTGTCGGAAAACGTCTTTGGTATTACACTGGTACACAATAATATGCACTTGTCACACTTCCCATAAATTACACAAAAAATGCGGGAAAAATTAAATTTGCAAAGGCAAATACTGAAAAATTATTTTAAACTAATTATCGTATATGATATCTTATTTTTGACAGAATCTGATGCAGTCTGCAGGCCACTACTGCAAAATGTACTTCACGCCAATAAATTTTTAAACTTCTTCTGTTGCTGGAAAATTAAATTCTGTTAATATTAATAATAGCAACGATATTAATAACAGTCGACGGTGCTTGCATAAAATAATTAGTACTATTTTAAACTATAACATCCTGAGATTTTTACAGTGTCCTGTAAAAATCCCTTAGAATATTCTTTCTAATCTTTGATCAGTGTTTTTTTTACGGTTAGTGAGTATGCAACTAGCAATGCAAAATGTCAAGTTGTCATCATAGTCGAAACCTGGTTTAGTATAGCGACTAATTTTTACTTATAAACGTTTCATAGTAATTAAATAACGGAATTTATGTCAGGTACAGATATTTTACTTATAACCATAGACCTTATAAATCATGGACGCGCCCAAAACCGTTTTCTGCCTATATAAATCGTTGATGCTCAGATGTGTGCAACAGAGATAGAGCTAGTCCGGGCAAAAACCCACAGATCATTGGCCAAAAAAAACAAAAACCGTAAATGACAGATGTATGACATTTACGATGACAGACCGACTCCACCTTAGTTTATGAGTCTTTAAAAACTATTGCTAATAAACACACTAAACACAACTAAATCACAAAAGGCACACAAATCATTAACAATATTAACAGGAAAGGTTTTGTCAGGTTATGTTTATATATTTTTCTGTCATAGAACATCTGTTTTTGCCCGGACTAGCTTCATCCCTCTTGTACACATCAGGACAGCAGACCTCTCTTTCTAGGGCCGGTCCATGATTTATAAGGTCTATGCTTATAACATGGTTCGTCCTATGATATGTGCTCTTTGTTTTTGTAGAGTCAAGGGCAAATCCAGCTGAGCTACGGTAATCGTACACGATTGAACTGCTGCGGTTGCATTACGAGTTTTCTGTTAGTAGGTATTCCTTAGATTAAATTTCATAATAAAAGGGTATTTTTTTACTGTTTTAGAAAGGTATTTTAAGCTAATATAAATCAAATAATAACGAATATATGGGTAGATATTGTGGGTGTAATTCAACGCATGTTGGGGCTTTTGTCCACTGAGTAGTTAGTTTCACACAATGTTATTAATACCTAAAAATATATAAAAAGGGTATTTTGTTTGACATGGTGTATGTATTCTGTTAGTGGATAATTGTGAGGGATCTGTAATGAGTGAAAAGGTAGTCTTGACAGTGTTCAGCGAAGGAACGAAGAACGAATGTAAAATACTGCAGCTAAACGGATTAACTGTTATCTATTTGGTACTATTTATTAATAAAAATTGTTATCTATAAAAATGTTTAGTTTCGTCGTTTGTTGACATTACTAAGCTATCTCGGAGGATGGTTGCCATAGGCACTGATTTTCCGCGAGATAGGCCTCCCTGAGCACGTGGTTAAAATTGTTGCACTTAGTCATAGTAAATCCTGTATACAGGGTCAGTCAGTCATAATGTCATTAATTTTAAGAGGAGATAAGATACATGAATGGAAATGCAGATAATAAATAAATGTTTTCGAATGTTAGGTTATTACAGTTTAATAATGTTGATATTACGTTTTCATTACGTTTTACAATTGAATATGAATTTTTAGTATTACTCGTAAGTACAATTAATTATTCAGTTTGTAGTTAAGTACATCTAGCCATAGATCTAGAAATTTATTGTTTTTAAGTAATATGGTACTAACCTGCTTAAATGTCAGTTCAAGTAAAGCTGCACACATCCGTCCATAGCACTTTATTAATAAAATTAGGGTCAGCTGCAATTTGATTTTGAAGCCAATTGCAAAATTCAAGAGGGCAGGGGAAATCAACAGGTTCTAAAGCTTGGACTTTTTGAAAATGGGGAAAATAAGGGTTCAGTGAGTTTTCTCGTAATATTCTGCAGACCTTGCTTTTGAATATCTCCAATTTCCTTTAAATGGTTCTTGTAGAAATAATAGGCTGCTCCTCAACTAAATTTAAAAAAGCTTATATCACATTTAAGTTATTTTGCCGATGTCCCGCGCAAATTCCTGACGCGGTTTCACAGAACCCGTATTGCGAAGGCGTTAAAAATGTTGTCTGTTAGGGAAACGTCTCCGATATTCCGCATTAGCGGCATTCGCATTTCTCCGTATAAAACTACCATTTCCGCATATTTGAAATTTGTAAAATTAGACATTGTGAATTTACGACCAATACACGAGACCGAAATAAACAAAATACTGCTTGTATTCCTTCCATCCGCTCTCCAAATGCGTGGTGTGATCTCCAAATTTGGGGGGAAAGAAATGCGGGAAATGCAGAAAGTGCGACTCAATGCTGGTAAATTTGAATAACACGCTGAAGTGTTAGACGATATTATGTATGTAATCCTGATGTGGCAACAATGTTTCCCTCGACATTCGATTGTCATAAGACTGCGTCGTCAGAAAGTTTTTACGGTGATTTATTTATTTTTAAAGGTCGAGTAATTTTTGTTTTCAATTTCCTGCCTTTATTAGGCCTTCCGAATACGTGATTAAAAATAATGACATTATGACTGACTCACCCTGTATGGTAGATATAAGATCTATAGTATCGCCTCGTATACATATAGCTTTATTTTTTTTCTGAAATAGCATCATCTATATCATAAAATTACTGGTAAAAATCTGCCCCGCGGTCATTTGATCGGCATATTCCGGTAAACGGAAGAGTCTGACTAAATCTCCGGATTCACCGGATATCGAGTTCGGCGAATTGCGTTACGCCGGTAGCTGATCCGGTCAGCTTGCGATCGTCTCAGCAGACCGGATAATTATTGCCGATTATACGTCCACAAGCCAAGCTATTGCTCATACGGTATAGTCTACAGTATTAATGCAATACCAGTAATTTATTTATTTATTTATCAATAAGGCAATACACGACAGACACAATATCCTAAAATAGTGTCCCACAAAATACTTAACAAGAAATTAACGAAATTAGTGTAAAATGTTTGAAAGAAAAATATATAACAACACTACAAAAATGTAACACTGGTACATTTATCAAGTAAGAGAGAGAAAAGAACTACATTATAATTAGAAGAAATCGTTTACAAATTTGCAAGAAAAAAATTCACAATATGATTTTTGAAAATACCTATAGTAATATTAAATATATCCACATTAGAAAAATTCGTATTAAAAAACTTAGACGTTCTATTAATTGGACAATTCTATACAGATTGAGTTTTAGAAAAATTTATTGAAAAAGGGTGACGTACTCTAAAATTACAGGGAGGCACATAAAAATTAATATTAAATTCCTTTTTTATGACTGCTATAGGACTGTTATGTTTCCATTGACTTTATAATACAAGAATTTAAGAAACTTATTTAAAACTGATTCAATTCTAGTAATGTAAATGTCATACTAAGGTGGCCAAATTACAGAAGTAAAACTTAATTTACTTTGCACACATACGAGATACAATGTTTTTAATGCCTCAGGTGATTTAAAAGATCTGCTATTTCTAATAATAAAACCCAACATCCTACTGCTTTGTGCAGCGACATAATCAATGTGTGTGTTAAATAACAATTTACTATCAAACATTATACCTAAATCTTTGGTTACAGAAACTTGTTTCAGATTAATTTGATTAAAATTAGTCACATGAGTATTTATTAATGTTCCTAGTAAAAGTAATAAAAAAGCATTTTTCTATATTAAGAAATAGCTTATTCACTTTACAATATGCAAAAAATTTATCGAGATCACTTTGGACAAGTAAACAATCTAACCTGTTTGTTTCAGAAAATGTCTTTGTCATCAGCGTACATTAAAAACTTACTAAAATGAAAACATAAATGTACATCATTAAAGTAGATAATAAAAAGCAGTGGCCCCAACTGTGAATCTTGGGGCACTCCAGAAGTAGTTACATAAGGAACTGAATGAAATCCATTTAAGGATACAATTTGTGACCTGTTCAACAGATAGGACGAAAACCAATGAAGTAGACTTCCGTGGACACAAATTTTCATTAATTTAGCAATTAGTATATTATAATTTAACTTATCAAAAGCTCTACTGAAATCAGTGTACACGGAGTCCCCCTGTATCTGATAATCCAGCGCAGACAAAATTTGTTCAGAGTAATTTATTAAATTAGACTCTATAGATCTATTAGGTAAAAATCCATGTTGTTGCTCAACGAGGCTTTACTTTATTAAGGAGAAAATTATACACTATTTTTTCAAAGACCTTGCTGAATATATTTATTTTACTAATAAGCCTATAATTAGTGACAACATTTTTATTGCCATTTTTGAAAACAGGAATTATATAAACCTGCTTCCACATTCCTCAAACGATTTATTAAAAATAATAGTCAATGGGACATATAAGCAGTAGTAGCATATATATTATTAACTAAATAAAGTATACAATTATCATAAAAGTTAGTAACATTATTGAAAATAGTTTGACTGTATGGTTCAAAAGAATTTTGAAAAATAAAAAGATTGGCAGCAGGCCGATCATTTTGAAATGCACATCTGCATAATTTACCGTTCTGAACAACTTTTTCAAATAACATTTTGCTGTATTTTCAGTAGAAAAGGCACTTTACCTGAAAAGATAACAGTTTTCAATCGATGCACTAAATGTTTCAAATAGGATTATTTCTAAAACTGTTACTTCTAACAACTTCAACAAGGTAAACCTTTTTCAGATATAATAGGTAGGAGATTGTTTCAATAGTCAGATAGATAGACTAAGCAGCAAAAAAGTTATGTCATTTACACATGATGTACCTATAGTGGCGCCTTCTACTAGTAACGTCAAAATTAGAAACAAATTTGAATTTCTCACCCGCAAAAACTCCTGATTTACAATTTTTTTGTAAATATTTAGAGTTTTTAAGAAGTTATCTACAAATATCGAATGAATAAAATTTTAACTTTGACATCCTGTATCTTTTTCATTATGCGACTTGGGATGTAGATATGTTAGGTTAAAACGATTTTCACCTAAGGAATCTGTGGTCTCATTTTTGCTACTTTATTTAAAAACACCCTGTATATTAACGACGGGTATTTGGTTAACTCAATGGAGAAGGGAGTGTTTCAAGCTCTTAAAGGAGCGTCAGACAAATTTTCTATAGCGAACTTAATACCCTAACTAGTGACAATCAACCGCAGAAGAAATGTAAAGTAAAATTTCATCGCTATGACTGACTATAAGGTGAATAGCAGAATGACTGGATGAGCAATCGTCTCGAACGTACTCTAAATTCTAAATTTCTGAATACGGAAGTTCAGCACCAAAACAGGAAATCCAGATTCCAGAAAGGAACTCAGAAGTAAGGATATATGGTCCCGATAAAAAAAACCCTAATGGAGAAAATGTAGACACCTGCGTGACATCAAGCAAATAATTTCTCTAAATTTTCAGTAAGAAAAATAAAGTGGCAACGCCGCTCACTGTTATTGTCCACGCGAATAATTTTACGCACATATCTACCAATTAAAACGAAAAAAATGTAATTGGCTCCGAATATGTCCGACAAGAAAAATTCATTTTCAAATCCGCGCGTTTTTTTTAAGAAATGTGCTAGACACGCCGTTTTTTCTATGTTGAATGTTCGCCCCTGTCAATTTGATCAAAGCTTCACCCTTATCAATTGTCTATAGTTCAGATGTGGGTAAATTGACGCATCACGTCTTGTCTGTAGATGGGAAAACTATATATATTAACCCATACGAATGTGGCGACGTTGAATTCCAGATCCATCAAATTTCTGACGCATCATTTAATTCATATAGGGGGCGATTTCAACAATGAATCGGGTTTTCATTCATAAAAAAAATCAATAAATATGTAAGAAAAGTAAACTTTTAATTTGAACCTGGTCTAGTTTTGCAAAACACTATGTGTAATGTTTCATAAAGGCATCAGTTCGATAAATATAAAATTGTTCATCTAAAAATTGTATGAATATGCAACGGTTCACCATAAAAGTTAAAACTTTTGAAATGTTCAAATTTAGATTTAAAGGTACATATCTTTCTTTTAACTAAAAAAAATACATGTTTTAATTTACCTAAATAATTCGGTAAAACTAGCGCCCAACGTCAAAATAAGCTTCAAATTCATAAATGTCACATCAAAAACCCAACATTACCAATTTTCATAGTCATGCTATAAAAACTTTCTCAATTATTGAGAAATTTTAGAATAAAATTTAAACAAGCGACATTTGTATAAGGCATGATGAGCTCAAACATAATATTTTGGTGTCTAGTATCTCCAGCTTAGTGTTGACCCATTCTTTCTGACTAACCCTGTATAAGTTTATTTTGTATTACTCACTTTCTGTGATACCCACGGACCTAAATTAATCAACAAAATTTCTCTGTGATTACATTGAATTTTGAATCTTCCGTCGTTTCGAACTGATTCTACCTTATTTCGTCCTGGTTCTTCATATCTTTCATCATTTCCATTGACTGTTTGAATGTGTCCTCAATTCATTTCTGTTTCAGTTCAAAATTCCTTCTTTGTTTCACTTCTGACATCAATGTAACCTCTAACTTCATTGTCACCAATAGATAATAAATAACAAATATACTTGAAACAAGTCACAACTGTTGTGTTTACTTTGACGTTTACGTCTCTCATTCGACTTTTCGAAAAGGACCGTGGAGGCGGAGCCGGAGCCGATTCGCTTATATATATTTTTTTGGATATTCAAAGTTTGTACGGTCCTCGAGAACGCATCTCGAACCGAATCAAATGCAACCTGGAATGGTCTAGAAAACAACAAAATAAAGATAATAATCAAGAACTTACTTAAGTAATAAGTATAGTAGACTGGCGAAAATCTAGAGAGTCTCATGTTATAAACCTGCTCACAATTTATAGCAGTCGACACAAAGAGACATACATGTTGCTTGTATATTTTTCCTATAAAATTGTGTGTCGCATATCTCTGAGCATACCCGATGACACAGCTTCTGCTGCAGTAAGTAGAAGATGTTTCATTTCCAGTGCTATCTTGACACTGAAATGTAATTTTATATTATGATAACTGGAATGCGCTAAAACCTGCGCGAATGGATTATTCATGATCAGCGCCATATTTTGTTTTGTGCCTCTATCAATGGCGGAGCAGTAGGGGCTTAGCTGATTGTAAATTGAAATGAAATTGAATTCTGGATATGAAGAATTATTTCGTGCTATATGCTGGTTAATTTTACAGTCTCTTATAAAACATGTTCCAACAATAACACCCACAAAAATACTCAAAGAATAACACTAACGAGATACAAGATAAAAGAAGAAACCGCACTGTACGCCAATGACGTGTTTACAAACAAAATAATGAGAAATTAAGAACACAATTCATATCGTACGTGCAGATGGTTGTCTCTCTCGCACCCACATACGTAACCAACGAAGTATGTCTTTGCTGAGTTTCAAGTGCCTCCTTTTGTCTGCTCCTAGGTTTGATACCTTTAATTGGATGCGCAATTGGTCTAAACGCATTCCATATCGTACATTTCAGTATATCTTGGGCGGGTATATCGTTCGGGCGGGCAAAATTTCGTGTATATATGTTCTCTAATTTAATTATGAATGTAATTCATTTTATTACTGATTTTGTGTTCTTAAGAATGGAGAATAGTTCAAGCTCTAGAACGTATTCTCAAAATCGTCCTAATTTAACAAGTGAGGAATGTCGGATGATGACATGTATGAGGAGTTTAGGGCGCGAGGTCAAAATATGAGTGTACATGAAATTGAAATATGTATTTCATTAACAAAAATGTACGTGAGTAAAGCATAGTTCAAATAAAAAAGTAGTGAAGAAGTAGGTACAACTGCGAAACGGAAAATAATACAAACTCGCGAAAGGAAGATGGTATTTTTAAAACGAGTTTTCGACAAAAAAAAATGGATTGCTATATCTTACAAGATGAAGCTTTGCCTAGAATATATACATGGGTGCTTTTGTGAATTATGCATGACATATGAATTATAGTAGATACGGAAATGAAATCGAAAAGAGCATATAGACGAAATAGTGATATAGCAAATAAATATTAAAAGATCAGAATCTGGATCAAAGAGTATATTAAATTTTGACGAAACATGGATGCATAAAGGTCATACGGAAAGCGGTACGATATCATATAATAAGTGTTAATGCGTGACCTTTATAGTGACAGTGCTAGTAACCAATAGTGAATACTGTGTATGTATTAAAGCCTAAATATTTGCGCGATTTATTTAATGGTTGGAAAATCTCTACTTGTAACAAATTTTATTAACTATAACATTTTCTGTCATGTTCATCGTGAAACTGCCATGGTAGATTGTCAGGAGCTCAAGACAAATTTATTAACATCACATAATAATGAAAGTAGCAATAATATTTGTAGTGTTTTACGGTTTCGCAAAATTTGTCAAAATTTGAGATTTTCCCGCCATAAGTAATTAAAACAAAACTTGCAAAATTCGTCAAATTTGTTTGTCCAAAAGGACGGCCTTATAATTTGTAGAGAGGATGACACAGGGGGCACAGTTAAAGTAAATTGTGCTAGGTCGACGTCAACTTATTTTTGATAATTGTGTGTGCTTTGAACTCTTCTCAAGTGGCACGCTTAGATAATTATGCCACCCTCACCTTGCGTACTCATCTCTGTGTTATGAATTAGTCAATCTCTATTATTTTCGACCTTGGGTAATTGATAATACAAGACAAAAACTTTAAATTTAGTCACTCTCTAGATTTTCGGCCGCACAACGCAAAGCAGAAAAATCCTGACAAAACAATTCAGTCCAGTACGCCCGATGTTAACCAAGTCTCATAGAATGTATACACATCACAAGTATAGCCTAAGACTTGTATATTTCATGAATTTTAATGTTTAAGCCTCTAACATTTTGATAAAAATAACCATACAATTTTCATTCGATTTAGTTGTTACAACTGTTAAATTAAGATGCTCAGTTGTTAAAACTATAGTGCTGTTACAGATGCTCAGTTGTTAAAATATAGTGCTGTTACAAGTATGTGAATGAATAATTGGTTACTATATCGCTCCAACCATATCGTCTTTAAAATCTTTTAATTTACGGATATACACAGGACAGTGTCGATCCCAGGCAGTGTTTAAATTCAACCTGAGCATTATCGTCTTTAAGATTCATGCAATTGACACATTTAAAGTTTACCTCTGAACAATCCTTGACCTGATGGTCACCAGCACATTTAGGACAAACCAATTATTTTTTACAGTGATGAGACCATATGACTAAATAGTTGGATGAGACGTATGATGGTATCCGCAGCACTTAAAACATCGCACAATGACAATAGCATCGAACACAGGACAGGAATTATATCCTATAAATAAGTGACCAGTAACAATAATACGAGTAGGTCAGGTCATGATCAACCTGCAAGACAACATAGTAAACATTTTGCTTATTTTTTACATTATTAACATTACTCCATTTAATTTCAGAATTTTCATTAGAAAGAGATTTATTTTGACCACGGATCAAGTTCAAAAGGTCTTCCGAGTCATAGGAATCTTTGAGGCCTGAGACTTGAATTCTTGTTTGCAAACCCTTTACCTCCCTAATGACGTACTTATCAGACAAATTGTTTTCAGCAATTTCTTTAAATTTTTGTGATTTAGATGTACAACTGACTACAAGCCCGCCATTGCTAACACTTTTAATCCTTGACACTCTAATATCCGGCTGGATAGGATTGACTATGGAACAGATCAACATTGTTTCTTCATTAATGATGTTTCTGTCAACCAGCGAAGATATACTTTTATTAATATTCCTTATATTATTCTTTACTTCATCTATAGAATTAGTATCGCAACAATCATCACATAAAAAAATATGTGATTTTTTTCCACAAGAAGAAACTCAGCTTCTGATAAACCACAACAGGAAAAGTGAAACCACTTAAAGCATATTCCTTCACATCCTATATACCCACTCGTAGCGCCATAGCTTTACTAGCGATATAATTACGAACTAATTACAGGGGTTCCGATCCCGTCGATATTCGTCGGCCTTCTACTTACTCGCCACACCTAATCCTCCGATGTCTTGAATAAATTATAACGTTTCGGGTCGCTTGTGTGTCCTTATCGCGTTATGCAGATGAGGAGACTCCTCTGTCTTCTCCGTCCTTAAGTCGAGACTTTGAAAACTTCCATTTTAGCAAAAGTCATGCCAGCGGGAAGTTCGCTAGCATAAACGCTTTATTTGAGAGAGGTATAATGTCTCACATTCGTTTTATTGTCGCTGGAAAATTTGCTGCAGAAGTTAAATTTGCGTTGCAATGTTAGAAATTAAGAAGAGAATATGATGGCGCCTCTGCAATAAAAAAACTTTTCGCTTATTTGCTTCTAGGTGTACAGGGTGGTCATTTTTTGGATATATACAGGGTATCCGGCATCAATATTCCGGAGGGTGATACTAATCGAAAAATTAATGCCACACAGCCTTATAACATTTTTTCAAAAACTCTAAATTAGCGAGATTACAGGGTGTCAAAAATTTTTTTTAAGAACTTCTTCTAATTTTTTAGTGAGTACTGGGTCTTTTCTAATTTTATACGCGTATCACTAGTGGTTCTTTGTGTCTACGTTCTTGTTTTCAAGGCGTGTTTTGTTAATTTTGAAAACGAGTTCGAATGGGCGACTGTTAATTCATTTAACGTACGTGAATATTTAAAGTAATTTTCCTCGAAACGGCTAATTCTAACGGGATATAATAAGCAGACCATTTTTAAATATTTTTTGAATAGTTTATTCATAACAATAACAAAAGCATATCAAGCTGTAGATGACAGATAAATATTACTAAATAAACTAAGTAAAAAAAATCACAAATATGCATGTGACATCATTATCTCTCACTCTCCATTGAAATCATGAATACATGGTTTGTGCGTGGATGCGGTGGTAGAATTAACAAAACTGTAAATAACTAGATAAACGTATCCTATATAATTTGAACCTATACAGAGTGAGTCAGTCATACTGTTATTAATTTTAAGAGGAGATAGGGAATAATGAGTATAATACGAATACGCGATTAAAAAAAAAATCTAAATGCATATTTACGCCCAAAGAAATATTTTCAAATCATTATTTCACTGCCACTGGCCGCTCACAGCCTTGGTCGTTTACAGCTCACAGTTCAACTCGATGTCGATCTGATGCGACGTTGCCAAATTGAAATATTTTCCTAGTACCTACCTAGGTATTAGACATCATAAACAAACGGTTGTACTGACTATTTTAGGATTTCATATTTTTTCTTGCTCAGTTCTGCCAGTAATAATTTAATTTGTTAATATCCATTGAAATCAAATAATAGTAATAAAAAATTGCAAATAACGCGGTCCATTTAGGTTTTCCGGTAGAAAATACAGTCCAATTAAACGATCCCCGTACACTCCTGCCCATACGTTGACAACAAATCGCCTGTGAAAGCTAATAGTGTTTCTCTTTACTACACCAGTATTTGCTTTTTTGATTTTGAGTGCCATATTTTTTTCTAGTTCAGAGTAGTAATTATTAAAACAGTTTGCTATTTCTTGTTTAAAAGCGAAATAGCTTACAATAAAAAGAAAAGATAAAACAACAACAAAATTACATATAGCAAAATAGCAAACAAATAAACATATAAAAGTTAATCAGTATAAAAATAACAAAAACAATAATACATGTATATATAAAAAAACAATTCAGATACCTAAGACTTAAAAAAATTTAAAAATCAGAAGAGGAACAAAGAAAACAATAATCAAAATAAAAGTACATTTTGTATATGCTTAATACTAGAATTAAATATATCAACGCTGTCCTGCATAGTTTTATAATAACGTAACATTGCATACAATGGTAAATAATGCAATATATTGGTTCTAGCAGTTTTCATAATGTTTCCCTACGCCGTGTATTATTTATGGGCACATATATATACATACATGCTAAGGTTGACAAAATCTCTGGAGTTTCGAACAACAAATCCAAGGTTCCTACATGCAGCTAAAACCATTTTAGTAATATGGTGTGAAAAACTTAATTTCTGGTCAAAATATACACCCAAATCTTTAACATATTCGGGTTTGGCAAGTGGGACGTTGTTAATACAACACAATGTAATTATATTATTGTAAATGTTGTACGTCATTGTATAATTTGATATATATTGTAGTTTCTTTGTTTTTTTGGGCATAATAGGTTTTAAAAATCTCTGCCCTTTTCCATATTGTAATAATAATAATAATATTATAAGAGAAATTTAAAATATTCTTCTTTAAGGTATAGCTTAATGCACTACATTTGCTAACATTCAAAGGCAATCTGTGTTTTAAACACCGTAAATTAAAAGTTTTTATATATTTTTAGGTATTAATAATATTGTGTGAAACTAACTACTCTGTGGACAAAAGCTCCAACCAGCGTTGAATTACACCCACAATATCTACCTATATATTCCTTATTATTAGGTTTTGTAACATTTAGGAATTGTAGGAGATTTATATTAGCTTAAAATACCTTTCTAATACAGTAAAAAAAACATAAATTAAGTCTGTCAATATTTCTCTGCAAATCAATACAATCCCGAATACTCTCAATTCTTAAATGTATTTTCATGTAATCAGCATACAACAAATGGGGCACATCCAAGCAATCAACAACAGTATTAATAAATATATTAAATAGGAGAGGTCCCAAAATTGTCCCCAGGGGAACGCCTGATAAAACAGGAAAAGTTACCGAATTAAAACCTTTATAACATACATATTGTAATCGATTGATTAAATAAGATTTTGCCGTTCTTTATTTTGAAATTTATTTATAGTTGTCCATAGTGACTTACTTTTTTATAATTTTTATATTGTTTTGCAAGTTGCACATTTGTTGCATTTTTTTAATTCTTTATATAAATTTTGCTTCCTTTGTAAGATACTAGTGATACGTGTACAAAATTAGATAAAAATCGGTAGACTCACAATAAAGTTATTAGAAGAACTAATGTAACTCTAATTTTGAGTTTTCGAAAAAATATTATAAAGTTTTTTGGCATTAATTTTTCGGGTACAATCACCCCGTGGAATATTGACGCATCATTCCGAACACGCTGTATAAAAGTGTTCCGTCCTTATTCACTTTAAAATATGCAACATCCGCTTCTCCCAACTCTCGTTGGCGACGACCGAGAACTTGTATCTGAATATTGTTTATGCATATTCGCAAATAAAACCTGAAAAGCCTCCTTCTAGAGGTTAGAATTCATTGGTCCTATATATCTCATGATATAATCTACGAATACTGTATCTGCTAACGTTCACACTTGATTTTTTGCCTTCGGCGTAGGAAAAGCTGTCGAAACAATTACTTAGAGGACCCGCTGCTGTTCTTTCTCATCGCCGTCACGCGGCGCTTTTTATCTCATTAGACGCACCTGGAACGCGTTAAACTTATTGTGCAAACCCCTCCGGGGGTGTCATTATTAAGAGGAATCCCGATAAAAATGTGCAGTCTGCGAGTTTCAAATTCCTGCAGGACACGCTATCTTCGCTGGTTTAATTTTGAATTAAATAGACATTCCAGCAGAAAATTAAGTCGAACGATGGCCGTTTTCTCTGTTTATTTCGAAATTTATCCGCTTATAAGACTTATACCACCTAATTTGGATCGTTTTATTTAATACATTGATTAATGAGGAAAACTGTCAAAATCCAAGAAATCTTAGAGCAAAAATGTTGAATTATTTTTTAAAATTTTATATACAGGGTGAGTCAGTCATAATGTCATTAATTTTAAGAGGAGGTAGGGCATAATGAGTATAATGCAAATAAGCGATTAAAAAGAAATCTAAATGCATATTTACGCAGAAAACAAATATTTTCAAATCATTATTTAAACCCCCTTTTCAGACTGTCACTGACCGCTCACAGCCTTGGTCGTTTACAGCTCACAGTTCAACTCGATGTAGATCTGATGCAATGTTGTCCAGTTGAAATATTTTTCTTGTACCTACCTACCTAGGTTTTAGACATCAAAAATAAACGGTTGTACTGACTATTTTAGAATATCATTTTTTCTTGCTCAGTTCAACTTCAGCCAATAATAATTTAAAATGTTAATATCCAATGAAATCAAATAATAATAATCAAATAATTCTATTAAAAATTGCAAGTAACGCGGTCCACTCAGGTTTTCCGGTAGAAAATACGGCCCAATCAAACGATACCCATACACTCCTGCCCATACGTTGACAACGTGTGGATTTTTCTCTGAGCAAATGTAGCTGTTATGGCTGCAACAAAACTTCAACGTGTCTAATAATAAACCGAGTAATAAACTATTTATTTACATTACATGAAAAACCTATAACAATGGGTAAATTATTAAGAGCAGCTGAAAAGTGTTTCGTGTTTAAATACTAAATAATATAAAACCATAATGTTGACAGACAACTGTCCAAGACCGAAATGGCACGCCGCTAATCTAAGTTATCGAGACCTTAACCTACCGCATTATTAGATCAATAACCTAGTTACCTAGTTTTTGTACTATTATTTAACGGAAAGGAGGTAAATTTTTTTAAATCTAGATACATGAATGAATTTTCCTTAAATATTGATTTATTTGTTAATAAAAACAAATGTAGATAATAAATAAATGTTTTCGAATGTTAGGTTATTACAGTTTAATAATTTTGATATTACGTTTTCACTACGTTTTACAAATAAATATGAATTTTTAGTATTACTCGTAAGTACAATTAATTATTTAGTTTGTAGTTACGTACATCTAGCCTAGAAATTTATTATTTTTTAAGTAGTATGGTACTAACCTGTTAACTGATCTCATCCGTCCATAGCACTTTATTAATAAAATTAGGGTCAGTCCCAGTTCGTAAACATTCTCCATATAACACTACCATTTCCGCATATTCGGAATTTGTAAAATTATGCATTTACGACGAATACGCGAGACCGAAATAAACAAACTACTGCCTACTACTTGTATTCTCACTATTCTCTCCATCCCCCCTCCAAATGTGTGGCATGATCTACAAATTTGGGGGGAAAGAAATGCGGGAAATGCGGGTAAATTTGAATAACACGCTGATGTGTTAGACGATGTTATGTATGTAAACATGGTGTGGCAACGATGTTTAATCCGACATTCGATTGTCGTATGGGTGCGTCCTCAGAAAGTTCGTAGCGCACCAGGAGTGTCGTGTTACTGATTTTTATAGGGTTATTTGTTTATTTTTTTCGATTTTCTGCCTTTATTAGGCCTCTCGTTAACTATAGGAGATAGAAAAAAAATAACCCCCTACTTTCGATCTCTTTTTTAAGAGACAATTAATGGTCATACCAAAATAACCTATCGTCTTTTATTTACAAGTAATAAACAAAATTTAAATTTTTCCACTTTTCGATACATGTCTGTAACTTGGTTGCTTGTAAAGTTAGAAAAGAATAATGAATACGTTCTTCTTCAGACACTTTTTTGAGTAGAGTCCAATGATGTGCCTAATTTTATTGTAACTTTATTAATTTTTGAGTTATAATCTAAAATTGTGTTTTTTTAAATACAACCCATAGGTGGGGCCATGGGCCAGTTGAAATTGTTATTTTTTTCTCTTTCCATTAATATATAGCTAATATGTGGGATTAAGACAAGACATTTAGAAAACATCATGACAGAATGAGTTACTAAACAAACAAATACTTATAATAGTATTATTAAAATGATATATTCGCAAAGACGATCATTTTAGGAATGTATCCAGGACGTAAGTAATTTAATGTACGGAAAAAGTTAAATAACATTGCTGATACCTATATAATAATCAAAACGAAAATATCAAGGATTGGTAACAGGCAATTATTTCAAATGACACACGCCTATTTCAAGAAAATGAAAGACACAAAATAAATAATTTATTGTCTCAATAAAATGGTAAATAATCATATTTTATATTATATGTACCTATGGTTTGTATTTAAACGAGCACAACTTTAGGTAATAACTGAAAAATGAATAAAGGTACAAAAAAATTATGCACGCCACTGGACTCTACTAAAAAAAGTGTCTGAGGAATGTATTAATTATATTTTTCTAACTTTACAAACCACCAAGTTACAGACATGTATCGAAACGTAGAAAATTTGAAATTTTGTTTATTACTCGAAAACAAATGATGGAGTCATCGCCTACAGTTAACGAGCCTATAAAAACATCTAAATTTGCCCATCCTGTACACTTCAATTATGTTACTGGCAACGACTAGTTACCTAGGAAACGGTATACCAACCCGGAAGACGGCTGTAGATAAAAAAAATGTCCTAGTTTTTTTATTCTTTTACTCAGTTTTCTTCTTTTGGCTACCTACTTTGTAGTGTAGTTTATTTTTCGTTTAAGCATTTTTACTTTTTACAATAATACATGTTTGATCATGTAAAACGTTTATCTACAAAAAACTACCCACTAACACGATCATATTTTTTGTTTTTAAGAGTACATTTTCTATATAAAAACTTCCTAATCATCTTAAAAGCACCTCAAGCCTTTCCTCACCCTTTCCCTCGTTTCCTTTTTGCCTTTTTCGACGGAACATCGCTCTAATAAAAGACAGACGTCGCCTTAGAGTGACGGCAATCCTTAAACTAGCCGAAAAGTAAGCGTAGGAACTAAATTGGCTGTTCTACATAATTTCCGTTTAAAGGAGGGTTTAAAATCCAGTTATGCGTACGGAAATAGAAGTTCACTAAAGTGCGGAATATTTAAAAAGGAAGTTATGGAAGTAAGTAAGTAAGTCTGTAGTGATAAAAACTGATAATAGGGCAAGTTGGAATTTATATTGGTTTGAAATGTATTACAGGGTAATCTTTCAACTTTATTGTATTGAATTATATTGAATGTAAACAAAACCACATGGCCGAAAACCCGATATCATTGGTGTGACGTTACACGCCGTTCAGGGGGTTTGTTTTCGTGGATACAGGTGCAGATTACGGTTTTGGTGATGTAAACAGGCGTTTGTTTTTTTTTTATTTGCGTTTTGGAATTTGTGGGTCATAGATACGTATTGTAAATACTGTGTAGGTAATGCCATAATAATTAGTGGTGATGTGGTGAACTTACGGTATCGTTAAACGTAACTTATTCCTTTGTTTATAATATAAATCCTCTCCTTATTTATTACTTTTGCTTATTATGTTTTCAGAATAAAACAATGTATTTTGTTTGCGCCATACGGTATATTAAGTATGTCTTGATGGCATGTGAATTTGTAATTTTCTTTTATTTGGTACCTATGAGTTCAGCGGTTACTGTTTAGATGGCGTCCGCTGTGACTATTTGCGAGTTTTCAGTTTAGTTAGTTTTTTGTTCGGTTTTTTTGTGAAAAAATGATATCAGTAGTAGTTCGTTTTCGTTAGAATGAGTGTCAATCTAGTAGTAAATTAAAATTAAACTTTAGATTAGTGAAAAGGCGTTAATTCTTTCCAAATCCTTTTTTCCTCTTCCTGTTTACCTTATAACGCCAAGTGAAATCCTGGGCGAGCCAGCGTTATTGGTAAGTTCATTTCAAACAGTCCATTTTTTATAAACAGATAATAATTAGTAGATTATTAGTATATTACTCCTAAATTTTGCGAAAAAATAGAACATACTTTAATGTAGTGAAGTCAGATAGGAAAATTTTATAAATGGCTCAAATAACATTCTACATCACGCAAATGGTAGGAGCAAATAAGAACATGTTATTCGGAATCGGAATGAAGCGCTGAACACAATAAATGAGAAAAAATTTAGGTTTGCTTTACCATTGATTTTCTAGACGCCCTGTATACGTTCTGGTAGCTTAATAGAAAAATTTAATAGTTTCTTTACAACGTTACATTTTAATTTTTTCGATTAACTTGAACCTACCTGTATTTTCAATAAAACTTATATTAAAATAGTCTTCGCAATGTTGCAATAAATGCTTTATTTCGTATCGCTTCACATCCCTATATCATATTTTTCTTTTCATTTTTTGGCACGGTGAAATATTTTTTATTAAGCACTGTATGTGTATTCGTACATAATGGCATAATGCTATACTTCCTCCATTCCTCTATTTTGCAACTTCATTCAATACCAATGTCTATTTAACACAACATATCACAAATGACAAATGCGTTGTTCGAAATCATTGAAATCGTATACAGATAGGAACTAAAGCACACTGCTGTATTTAGGTATACGTGTGAACGGCATCTAGCGTCACAGGTCTACGAGGTAGCGTCGATCGTTTTGTAAGGGGCGTGGCCAGACTAAATTTTTAAATAACTTTTTTAGGCTTACTTTTCCACGAAATTGTCTAAGACAAACGCTATTTTCGATTAAAATAATACATTCTAAGTATACACGTGGCATCACAGGTCTACGCTGTGGGGGCGTGGCCAGACTAAAATTTTAAATACCGTTTTTAGGCTTATTTTTTCACGAAATTAAAATAATACATACATTCTTTCTTTTGCACGTATTTGGAAAAAAAATGCATTTAATTATATATTATATTATATTTTAAATATTTCCCATAAGTTTTCCAGTATTAATTAGGTACTAAATGAGTAAATGCACAATTTTCCAAATTGTGAGCTTACTCCAACTTAAACAATTCCCTTCACATTGACGCCTAGGGTATTATAAAAATGTCTCATTTGGGGTGAACACCCCCTAATGGAATTTATATAGCCTTTCACCGCCTTTTCTTACACGAGAATTATCCGAAAACCGTCACCATTCCCCAATAATAATAATAATATTTTATTCATCACCCCCAGCATCGAATTTGTCACTGGTAAGCATGAAAAACGGCACAGAAAGTATGATTTGGGTAATTATGGATATACGTGTACGCTTTTTGCACCTGTGAATGAAAAAGAGCGAGGGTGGGTCGCCCAAATAGGGTGAAGTAGGGAGCAAGCATAGCTGCAACTGGCGGCAATATCCAGAAAGGAATTCTCATTAACGCGATGTTTTTGAGTTGGGGTATTTTAAGAAATTAAAAAGGAATTTTAATGGAAGTTCATAAAATACGCGTTATGAAGTTACCAAGTAGGTTAGGTCTTTCTATAAGGTATCTAAAATCCTAGCGACTCAAATAAAGTAAGTACCTACCTAAGTATCTAATTAATTCATGGATACCTACCATTATTGAAGTTAACATCGACGTAAGCATTTTTCAAACAATATGGTAAGTATTTATACTTGTTTCACAAGTACTACTTTACATTTTCAACTACTACATCCATCTGTTAATATGGCCCGAAATTTATTGTAGTCAATTCGCAGAATATTTAAAATTAAATGATTAATTTGTGTTCTCTATCATAGGTGTCACTACCCATTGAACTATAAAAACAAATTGGAACGCCTACATCGCATATAAAGCCCTTTGCTCTTCAATAAAACATAACATAATTATTTAATTATTATTTATTTTAAATAGGTATAATAGCGAGGCTTATATAATCAATGATAAATCTAACTTGACATCTGATAATTAATTTATCTATTTCATTATTGGTCAATTTAAACAATTACCTACCAATCAATCTGCAAAATGTTACTAGTTCCATGAATTTATTCCGCTCCGCTGTAAAGTTCATTGATGACTTCTTAAAACATACATAACCTCAAAATACAAACCGAAATTTAAATGTAACGGTTCTCGTGTTTATATTTTGTTACGACTGTTAAGAGTTAACAATTTAGCGCTATGTCAGATACTTCGGAATTGGACGTGACTGCAACAACAGACCCCTGTTTATCCATGAACTTGGGAGGGCACAAGAAAACCATCACAGACATATCATTCAGTCCCGATAACAAACAATTTGCCAGCAGCAGTGAAGACAACACAATAATGGTATGGAATATTTCAGAGAAAGTTCGTAGTTACCAATTTGTGGGACATTTAGACGTCGTTACAAGTGTCGATTTTTCCAGCAATGGAAAATATCTAGCTTCGAGCTCTAAAGACCATACTGTAAGGGTCTGGGTGCCCACAATCAGAGGAGGCAGTACGGAATTCAAAGCACATACTTCTGCCGTAAATAGTGTCTGTTTCAACATCGATAATTCTAAGTTAATTACCGGTTCTAATGATAAGTCGATAAAACTGTGGGATGCTTATAAAAAACAGTTCATTATGAGCTTCCTCGGCCACAATAACTGGGTAAAATGTGCTAAAACGTCTCCTAATGGTGACATGATTGTATCTTGTTCGGATGATCGGACTGTGAGAGTATGGAGTATCAACTCTGGACAACAAATACATGTTTTCAGGAGTGCCAGTAATAGCCCCAACTATTTATCGGTACATCGAAACAATAATTCTATTGCTGTTGCTATGAATTCAGGTTCAGTAAGGGTATACGATATAAGAAATAGAAAACTACAACAGCACTACACACTGCATGATAACACGACTTGTGTGTCTTGGCATCCCTGCGCAAATTATTTACTTAGCAGTGGGAAAGATG
The DNA here is from genome assembly GCA_037114965.1 of Monochamus alternatus. Classification (NCBI taxonomy): domain Eukaryota; kingdom Metazoa; phylum Arthropoda; class Insecta; order Coleoptera; family Cerambycidae; genus Monochamus; species Monochamus alternatus. The sequence goes on from CM073426.1 coordinate 117,422,361, forward strand.
GAAACTTGAGGATTGTGGATGTGATGGAAGGCAGGCCTTTATACACTCTGAGTGGACATGATAATTCTATCTTTAGTTGTAAATTTGGTACAGATGGAGAATATTTTGCTTCTGCAGGTGCTGATAAGTGTATTATGGTTTGGAAAACAAATTTTATAACTGATGAAAACTAAAATAGGACTTATAGTATATAAGATTACTGTCCATATTAAAGTTGTAACATACATTAAAATATACGAGGCGCATTTTAAAAGTAAGGGCCAGCTGTTTACAAAAAACTAATAAGGAAATGAAAATTGTGTAAATGGTTCTAATAGTTACGTTATTTTCATAAATACTCGCAGTGTGTGTTTCATTACAAACTCTCTCTCTGCTTAAAACCCCACCGCCTAGAATTGCAGCCAGTGTTGTACAGAAGTCTTCAACAATTTCCATGAACTGAATCAGTTGGAAGGAATAATGGGTGTCTCATGAGTGTCAATATTGTTGGGTGTCACATTCAAAATTAAGGCATGTCTGCATATTGTACAATCAACAATTTGAATAAAAGATCAGCCACCCTATCATCTTATTCAGGGAGTATCATTCACAGTTGGAAACCTCGGTACAAAACTAGCTATAATTCCATGTGGCAAAATGTTATGTAGAGGGTTTGTAAAATAGTAACCAACATATCAAGTGTTTGGACAACATGGCGACTAGATAGAAAAATAACGTGACCATGTAGGTATATATTTAGAACAATTTATACATTTTCTTTTTTTTACCGATTGTACTTGTTAAGAAATTGGAATTAGATATTACTTTTTATATGCACCAAATATATTTATATATTTTTTTATATTTCTAATATGAAATCAAAGACTAAACAAGTCTTATCACTAACGTTTTGACTTATTAAGCCGTCATCAGAAGTTAAATGTCATTAAAAAGCTCTTATGAGTTTAATAAATACATCAATACATTAGCAATAGAATTTGTTTATTCTATCATTTCCCATTGGCAATATACCAAAAAAAAAAAGAAATTCAATAAAATAGAACAAAAAACTATTTTATATTTATTATAAATATGTTATGTGTTTAAAATGTCAGTTACCATATTCAGAAAATAATTGGTAATTAAAACTTTTAAGAAAAATTATGATATTTTACATACAGACAATAACTTTATTTTAAAAAAATCATTTAACTTCTGTCAAGTTCGAAATTCCTATTTGGTATTTTACTTGCACATTTAACTTTATGCTTCAATTAATTCAAGTGGTTTAGTGGTTATATTTTGATAATTAAATGTGGAGTCCATACGGTTTTCTTTTTTTAGGGAGATAACTAGACTTACTGTAGAACTTCCTAAACCCATTGTAGAACTTTGCCCTTCTAATCAGGTGATGGATATAAATAGGTTTTCTAATTTTTTGCAAAATTGTGAACAATTAACATAAACATAAATAGAACATTAAAATTTAAAGAAAGTAAAGATACTTTAATATCTACCTTATTTTAATACTTCTGAAAATTGTAAAAATATATGAATTTTCTATAAAAACACAAAAATTTCTGCTTATATCTGTTGATTATGAAAACATTTTGCACATTGTACAACCATTTTAGAGATTTCGATAATGGCGATTGGCAATTTCTATTTTTTTATTTCAGCAATTATAGAAAGCATCTAAGACTGGATCTCTTGTTTATCAAAGTATCACCAATGTCACTGCTTCCTCTAAAGCAAAATTCTTCTGGATTTGCAGTATGGCATACTTTAATGTTTTTTTACATTGCCATAAAATTGTCTCATTTCAGACGAGTTATTTTTCTATCCCTACCTTTTTAGTCAATATTTTTTTAAACATTGTTTACTTGTATCTATTATTTATTAAAAAATTTAAAATGTAGAAAATTGTTTTACTATCTGCTGTGATTTACTTTAACCCTTTGCGCCCTAGTGAGGCCACCTACAATTCCACTTGAAAAACTAGACTTTTTGGCCTAGTGGTACTCTGGAGAAATCACCATTTTTTGTATAAAATTAATAAAGATTTCCATAAAAAGTGTATGTTTTATTCTTATTTATTCCTATATCAAACATTCTATGTAAAATTAAACATATAATTAAATTAGGGCTTAAGGGTTAATAAATAAACAAATCAATATTTATTTAAGTGTTCGTTAATATCGTTAAACTTGTTTATTCTATTAATAAATATTTTTTTCTACAAAACCGTTAAAAGTGGGCTTTTTAATTGTCATTTTTGATGTTAAAAATGTCATTTTTTGACACGCGTGTTAAAAATAGGTTACTTTTAACACGCGTGTTAAAAGAAAATCAAAAGCACTGGTTGCTACGAAAATTTTGGTTCATAAACATTGTGATCTTTGTGGTATTTTTTGATTTCTTATTTTTATTGAGTTTAAAGTTCTTCCGATTGTTCTGTAGAAAAAATATTGTATGATATACGTGTTAAAAGTGATTTTATTTTGTTCGTGAAGTTATTTTTAGCACTAGTGTTAAAAGTAAATCAAAGTTTATTTAAATTTTGTTTTGAAAATTAATAAAACGTTTTAACAAACATATGAACAACTTTTTATTTTAAATAAGTACAAACCAACATTTTAACTAGTTATTACTATTAACATTTATAGTAAAATTAGAACAATTGGAAATTGTAATTCCCTGCGGAGTCATCATACTTAAGTTGGTTTTACTGTTAACATGTGTGACACATCTATTTTCTGTAGAAATACCACTGGTAGGACTGGTGTTCTTGCTAGTAGTTGCAGCAGTAGGAAGTATTTGGCACGCAATTTCCTTCTTCTGTTCAAGTGAATTTTCAATGTAGCCTTCAGCTACCATCGAAGATTTCCATCCTCTATGTCTCTTGATGGTAGTAAGATTTGCACCAGAATCTGCTAACAATGACGCCGATGAACGACGAAAACAGTGTCCGGTGTAGAGTTGAGAATTTGGTAGATTTAAGAACTCTGCAATGTCGGCAGGCATTTTACCAAACATGTTAATTCCGACTGGATTCTTCACACATTTATTCTTCATATATTTAAGAAAAAGTTGTCTATGGTCAGCGTTGGGTGGACGGAGTGCCATATACTTTCTAAAAAAGTTTAAATAGAATTCACCAACAACACTGAAAGTCCCAGGCACTTTCGTTTTAGTATCTGGTATGGTCACAACAACCGAAGTGCCCAAATATTCGATATTGTCGATGATCATCTGACACAACTCCTCCCGGCGACACGTCCCAAAGACACCCACTATTGCTGAGACTTTGATCATCAGATACTTTTCGTCTTCTGCTTCTGTGAGAAATTTGTCGATATGCGTCTTCGTCAAAACTTTTGACTTTTTTGTTTGATATCCTTCATACTTCCGTTTTAAAAAAGCAATAAGTTTATAATGTTTGCTTATATCTTGATTTTGCTTTATTTTTAACATAGTTTTGATCATGGAATAATTTGACCACAGAGTTGACGATTTCCATATCTTGGCTTTTTCCTCAAAATATGCCAGTAAAACACTATCGTTACATTTCCTAGGGACCTTTTTAATGTTGCACCATTCCGAGAAGCGTCTATAAGCGATTTTGTACTGTTCCTTTGATTTCGCCGGCAATAATTCCAATGTTGCTCGACTGGCGGCTTCTTCGATTTCAGAAGGGATGGATTCGTTACGCTCATTATGGAGATTATTCATTATACTTATTATTACTAGAAAATGCTGTCAATATTTTTGCGTTTTTTCTGTAACTAACAACAGCACTGGTTGCTACAAAATTTTAGTTCATAAACATTGCGATCTGTGTGGTATTTTTTGATTTCTTATTTTTATTGAGTTTAAAGTTCTTCCGACTGTTTTGTAGAAAAAATAGTGTATGATATACGTGTTAAAAGTGATTTTATTTTGTTCGTGAAGTTAAAAAACTCGCTACGCTCGTTTTTTAATCATCTTCACTCACAAAATAATATCTTACTTTTAACACGTATATCATAAATAGCTATTATTTTGATATTAACTACTTTTTTAATGACAAAGAATAATAATAACCTTTTGTAAACGACGGCTAAAACCGGAAAATTACTAAAGGCGTAAGGAAGACTTAACTTAATTATAAAATAAATTCATTTAAAACTGAATAGGTGTAAATACACAGAACAAAACTTGAGCACCAAGTTGAATTACCTACTAGTCATAAACTTAAGCAAAAAAAATTAAATAGAGGGTAGAGAATGATTAATTTTTTGTTTGAGATGACAATGATTTTACTTCGTTATGTGTAAGAATAAGAAGAAAACGTTTTTGGTCTCTTGTAAAATTGACTCGATGACACTTACACCGTTTTGTCAAAACAACATCGATATTATGTACACAAATCTGCATAGCGTTACCAATTAAATTACCAATACTAAAAACAAATTGCAAGTACATCAGACCAGTGAAGTCATTTACCCTACGAAAAGTTGAAATTATATTGTAAGATACTTACCTATACAAACAACGGAGAAGTGCCGACTGAAACCTATCTAAATTTGTGGCGAAAAACCTCGAGATAACCCTTTCATCTTAATTCACCAAATTTCATGGTACTCAAAAAAAGTGGCAGGCTTGGAATTTTCAATACTTCAATTCTGAAGTTTTACAGCTTTCAAATATCCCTATGATCTATTCAATAAAAAATATTTGACCGTTTTCTCACTTAGCCTAAATTTTCTTTTTTATGTGAAGAACTAACTGCTAAAGGAAGAAATGATTGGATTTTGTTTATAGTAAATACTTTATATAGTTTTTAAAATTGATAACAACATATAGTAAATACATGATATAGCACATAAAAAAAGACACCTCTTCTACAAAAATATTTAATAGTTCTACATCAGCTCTTTACCCAAAATAATGTTAAAATATATTTAACAGGCAAAAATACTAGATAATTTGATTAAACTAAGCTGATGTGTAAAAATATGTACACAAAACGGCGAATGCTTTATAAAATTAATTATAGATGGGTAAATAAAGTTTTTTCAGTACGATTTCATCAATAATTCAATAGAAACTTTGAAAATATCCTATTTTCACACAATTTCATGCTAGAAATGTTAAACAAACCTATAAATTATATATTAAATTAATTTTATACAATTTTTACAATATTACACTCAATCATTGCCATTCCCGCCTTCATGCATCGTTCAATTCGCTTTATATGAATAAATATAATCCAATACGAAGACATTAAAAACTATTGAAAGCAAATCGGCCATACTGCAACAACTTAGAATAACGGAGATAATATATCATCTAAATGTATGATCAAAATCTAAATCTCACTAGATCTGTCGAACGAGATCCCTCCTACGTCATGCTACCGTATTTACGGCCGGGAGGCCATACTGGCACTTCCGAAGAGCTGGGGCTGGGGCCGCGCGTGAACGCGTTCACTATGGAGTCTCTCAGCCGTTCTCTGAAGGTCTTGTACTCCAGGTCGCTGTACTGCTGACCGAAATTGAAGTCGGCCACTTCGATGACAAATCTTTAAAAGAAAATTTTATTAAAAATGTAATAGCATTTTTATACACAAGGTGCCCCAAGAGGAAGCGCGTGAGTTTTAAGGGATGGGACATTCCTTAGGTAAGGAAATAAGCAAAGTATATTTTTTTTAGTGGTATTTAGCTGGATTAATTGTTCAGTTTTGCTTTAAGAAAATTCCATCAGATAATTTTAACACGTCAATACTCTTTTTTTTTTTTGGGGGGGGGTGATTTAAATTTCTTGCGTTTAAACACTAGCTTGTTTTTAGTTAATTTGTCACTAAGTTTACATAGTTCCACATAAATGCATATTTATTGTCAATGTCAACATTCTTTCCAAGGGCTTGGGTGACTTAGAAAAGCTCGGAGGTGCTCCGTAGTGTGCCCTAATCAATAAAACATGCTATGGAGCATCTGCGAACTTCTCTAAGCCACCCAAGCCCTTGAAAAGAATGCTTGGACTATTAGTTACTAACCTTTAAAATGTCACTTAGTCTAAGATTATTAACGATGCCATTTCGTAGACTTATTTCCTTGTTAATCCAAAAGCAATTAAAATAGTTATTTTCATAATCAGCAACAAATTGCTTATATTGCTTTTTGAGCATTTTTTCAATTTTAATTTACCGCCAAATTGATCTAGTTACTTTTCTCTGTGTATACAGGGTGAACCTTAAATAAGTACAAATATTTTAACCAGCAGTACAGTTCACTGAGTAGAACACATAATTAACAGTTTTTTTTACAAAAAAAATCAGGAATAAAAGTCAAATTTTAAATAAATTTCGTGATTTCCTCCAACAAAGCTAACTGGAATTTTTAGACATGTCAAAGAATGACTGAAATATGTTTATTTATGAAAATATTAATAGCCATCTCCTCCCATTTGCCATTCCTTAACCTCACCAATAAATTGAAAATATAAACCAGATTCTTTACTCACAATCATAGTTATACAGAATTTGTTCATTATCCACTTTTACTACACTCCAACTGATTTGTCACAGTGCGTTATCGTTATCACTATCACTGATTATCACTACTTGACAAATATGCTTTTAACATATCAACCTATTCAGTCTTTGAATAATGCGCCATATTTTATTTGAATGGCAAAATCCCAACAAAAAAAGTTAAAGAATATTAGCAAAAATGCTAGCAACTAGCACGTTCTACTTTGTACAAAAAAACTAATAACACCAGTGTGTTCGACACCACCAAAAACATACCTGTGTCAAATTTGGATCAAATATTATTCTTTAAAAAAATAATATCCAAAACTTAAAATTATCTTTAACACACCCCGTACCTCAAAAATGAGTGGCTCTTATTACGCAAACCCCACTTATTTTTCAATGTTCTATTGCCCTAACAATATTGCCATGCCTTTTGAAACGCCTTGTATTACCATAATATGATATTTATGCTAAAATTAATTAATTTAACTCAATCACTTATGTAAATCTACAGATTGCTATATAAATTACCTGATTGCTTCAAAATGTAAACAATTACATCTCCGTTCTCTAATCAATCTGTGATTTGAATAAATAATAATTTTTATATAAAAAAATTGTACGCAGAGTTCAACACTATTAAAGTAATCTTTTTTTTTTTCATTAGTTCAATTCATGCTGTAATAACGTTTTATGAACAAATTTAACCTCAGATATAACTATTTCTATGTACCATAATTCTTTTGTACAACTGAGGCTGCAATTATACCTACAAGTTGAAATCATTATTACTCAATTTACTCCAAAATTTGACAGTATTTTTTGTACATAAGATCGTTTTAACAATGTATACACAGATATTAAATAAAAATGTTAAAAGTTTAGGACCAACCCTTTAGAAAAGGAACAGGCCTTCATAACATAACTGAAATGCAAAATTACTAACACAGGAATATAAGTATTAAATGCAGGAATTAATGTATAAAATTTTATGAAATTATTACGCATTCTTGTCATATTTAAAAAACTTATATCTAACTCTCATTTTAACGCACGCAATGTTCTCTTAAAGTTTGTGCACTTCCTCTTGGACGCCCTCTACACAAAATAATACCTGTATGTAAGTATATTTATGACCCCATAGTTTAATCTTCAGAAATATTATTGGGAATGGGGTCCAAAGTTAAAGAAAACCAATTTATTGGCAAGTCTTTTTCACTCAGTACCTTTCCAATGTTATCCATCACTGTGGCCAAGTGGATGTGATATATACTGATTTTTTGAAGGCCTCTGACCGCACAGACCATGCATTACATTTACATCTGTGGCTATTTAAATCATATCTATCCAGTCGTCTACAATATGTTACCTACAATGGATTTACTTCTAATTGTTATCTTATTACTTCTGGGGTACCCCAGAGTTCTAATCTGGGCCCTTTTCTTTTTTCTATTTTTATTAAAGATTTTACCACCATACTTTGTTGCCACAAATTGTTTATATGGAGATGATTTAAAAATATTTTCCTCCATGTCAAGTATTGATGATTGCATCCAACTTCAGGATCAGTTGAATACCATGGTAGAATGGTGTAATTTCAATCATTTAACTTTAAATATATACTCGCGTCAAGAATTCAGACGTTTTACGTCACGGCTGACGTTACACATTTGTTTTTATTGTCAACGTAATTTTCGATATTTGGTCGGGTTAAAAACAATTATTTTTTGCAATTTAGTGCAAAATATAATGCAAACTTTTAGTGTAGTATATAGTTTTATTACTATCAGTTGCAGTTTCTTAAATATTTTGATAAAAATATAATGAATTATTCATTTGTTCGTATGACGTAAGTCGTCTGAATTCTTGTCGGGAGTATAGCTAAATGTAAAAAGGTCTTCTCGTAAAATGTATCCCACTCTATTTAACTATGAAATTGATTTGGAGATGTTGACATGCACGGACACTTTAAAGGATTTGAGGGTTATAACAAATTAAGTTTTAGAGAGTCATATTCAGCATTTGGTTCTTCAAGTCTCAGAGCATTGGCCTTTATGATAAAACAAAGTCGTGATTTTCGTGATAATGCTGTGCTATTTAAATTAACACATTATGTTCACTCTAAACCTGAGTATTGTTCATTGGTTTTATACAAATACTCTGAACATGAAAGCGACTACAAACTTTTGTTGCCTAATTTCATGTTGATTATCTACATAGTTTAAAATTTTTACACTCTCTTTTGCATAACAGGCTTGACTGTCCAGAAATTTTAAGCCAATTAAATTATTTGACAGCAAGACCAGCTAGTCGTGCTCCTTTTGTTTTATTGTCCTGCTGCTACCAAAGCCTATTGCATTTATGTCAAATAATTATAATACTATAATATAATTCTTACGATATATTTAGTTGCACTTTGAGCTGTTTGTATTGTTTTGTGGCATGCCAGTGATCTGTGATTTACTTAGCTACTTTCATATTTATTCCATCTTGTTTCTTTTTTGTATATGTATATTTTTTTGGTTTATATATTCATTAGTAGCAATAAGTATATGTTTCAGCTGTATTTAAGCTTTCTTTAGAACAATCCGAGACTATTTTATTACCCATTTTATACATGTATTTTACACAGAAACATTTCTTGAATTGTACTGAAGAAGGCTTAAATACAGGTGAAACGTAAACTTGCTCATCGGTTTTCTTTAACTTCGGACCACAAACCAATAATATTTCTGACGATAATACTTGTACTTACCTAGACCGATTCTGTATATAATAAGCAATACCAAACACGATGAGAACCACTGCCACAAGACTGAAGGCTACTGGGACCACTATAACTGACAACTGCGGTTGGGTAGTCACTAAAAAAGCAAAGCACCAATGAAACTAACTGCGCTAGGAAAGAATTAAAATGATTTCTTAACATCAAATGCCTACATCACTTGCCTTCATAGAAAGTCACCGCTACGGGCTGCACCACCTTGCTGACCTCATTCCTAATGATGATGAGTACAGTGTACTTGGAACCCGACAGGTAGCGCTTGATGGGAAAATTACAAGTATCCAAGGAAGTGTACCGATAACATGTTTCGTTGCCGGTAACGTTGTATGCACCTGTCTTGTACTCTATACAGTACTCAATGTTCCGGGAACCCTGACATTGGACTTTGAGGAACAACAAGTCACCGTGTTGGATCCAGTTGTTGCCCGTGACATTCACTTTCGTGATGGGTGCTACAGGAAAAGAGAAAGTAAACGGTAACAAATAAAAGTAAATAATATCAGTGTTGTTATCAGTTGAGGTCACAAGCTTTGTTTGATAGTTTTTTTTTTTATTAATTTTCCAGATAAATTTTGTTTAATGTCTATAAAAAGATAAAATAGTGTTGTTCTGAAGCACATAGTTATTTTAGTAATTAACGTATCCTGATTGAGGGGTTATCTATGTTCGATTGTTTAGACTTGAACTATTACATAAATTTGATTTATTTTTACAATTCTTAATCAATATTAAATAAATTTTAAGGAACGTAAAAGTTTAAATAGTTTTTTTTGCTCTAAATATGGAATTATAAATTATCCTAATATCAAAGACAATTACGGAATAACTTCTTGATTTTCTTCTTTAGATGCGAGGTACAGCCACCCCAATAATTTATTTCACATTTTTACTATTTCTAATATGATCATTTAAAAATATTTAACAGTAACAGAATTAAAGACACATCCTTCTCGGGAGAGTCACAGATTATAATGCCGTCAGAAACTGAAATCAATATATGGGAGTGTCCAGGGGTACTGATAGCGAGTTTTATGTTACGATACATATCCAGATATGTATATGCGTATTATAATAAAATTTTTTATTTGAAAGACCACCCTCTTAATTTTCAAAGACAGTAATTTTATTATTTATTTACACCTGTGTAAGAGTAAACAGCTGGCAAAATTTGATACACCAATGCCCATTAATTCCCTACTAATGCCCTCTAATTCCTTGTAATGCTTTAATAATGCACTCTAATTCCTAAGAATATCAGTAATACTCTTGTAGTTCCCATTAATTCATGCAAATTCTCCTAAAATATCACTAATTATGCTTTGAAACCACATTAAAAATAGTATTATTATGATGTTAGGAGAATTCATAGTACTTTATGTGCTAAGCGTGGAAAGTGTGTGTTGTAGACAATCCATGTAAAGCACGTAAAGTATCTTATTCTCCGAACATCATATACTATTTTTTCTTGAAACGTTACAAATTCTAGGTAAAATGATTAAAATAACTAAGAAATATATGAATTTTAAAAAAGATATAAAGATATAATCTTTAATTTATTTCACTGTAGATAGCTTTACTTATCGTTACTGCAGATACATACTTGTATCTATTGAAACAAATATAAAGACTGAAATGAGCGTAGAAGTGGTTAATGAAATATGGTGCAGTATATGAAGCTGCCTTTGTCAAAAATGTAACGCAATACTCTGAGAACATTTTATTGGCATACTTTTCAGAAATGGCACAAAAACTGAAGAGTTTCAGTTCGTAGGCTCACTATGCAATGGTAAAGTATGTATTACGTTTGAAGCATAATGTAAACATCGAAAAATACAACAATTTACATGCATTTTTGAAAAAAACAAAGTTATACGTAAAAAAAATGGGGTCTTGTCAAGAGTACAGTTCCATACATTTTTATTAAATTCTTCAGATGAAAAATATTTGGCGATAAAAGTAATAAAATTACATTTTGTTTGTTTCACATTGTGCTAACCATCTAGGCAATTTTGATATTTGGTATATCTGGGACATGTGGATGCATCAAACATTCTGTAGAATAAGACAAAAATTTTTAAGAGAATTGTTCAACCTAGCTCTGCGGAGAATGTCGAACAATTTTCATTCAACGGGCTCACTACAAGCAATAGATCTTTAGAAGCAGTTGACCCTAGAAATATTATCATAAGTACTGATATTGCAAGAAGTGGAATGATGCAAATCTTCACAATTGTACTATTGCTATAGATATTAAAAAAAAATAAATGTTCATTATTAAAATAAATTCATAATACTATATGTTTATATGCTTACAAGTATAAGTACTTATACTCCTAGCCATATAAATAACAATTAATATTATTGAGTAATGTCACATAAGTGTCACTTATACAAGGTGGGCCATTTTAATCAGTACAGTCGAATAGCCAACTAACTGTGTATTCAGATCTGACTTTGACATTGATTTTGAAGGTCAAAATCAAATTTTTAAATAGAAACCCATATTTTTGAAACCGGATTCGAAAAGAGTAAGAAATCTTACGTCTGAAGCCACTTTAAAAAAATGTTTGATTGTTACTTTTAGCTCGTAATTACAAGGTGAAATACCGGGAAAGCTACAGTCAATCCTGTAGCTACGTAACTTGAAATCGCATTTAGGCTAACTTCCCATAATCTAAGCCAGGTTAGCTGGATAACATCATTCTGGATCATGTTCAAAGCCCAATTGGAAAATTCAATCTGCATTTGCATGTGAATTGGTCTTAATTCTTGGAGCAAAGTTATGTGGTAGGTATGATACCTAAGAGTCCTAAGAATTCTCAATGCCGTTCTTCGTGGTATACCAATTTCTCTTTCACGTACGTTCAGGATATGCGGTTATCCAGTTAACTACCTGGCTTAGATTATGGGAAGTTACCCTAAATGCGATTTCAAGTTACGTAGCCACAGGGTTGACTGCAGCCTTCCCGGTATTTCACCTTGAAATTACGATCTAAAAGCAACAAGCAAACATTTTTTTAAAGTGGCTTCAGACGTAAGATTTCTTGCTCTTTTCGAATCCAGTTTCAAAAATATGGGTTTCTATATAAAAATTTGAGTTTGACCTCCAAATGACCTTTAAAATCAATGTCAAAGTCGGATCTGAATGCACAGCTAGTTGGCCCCCAGTTTTTTGAGCAACTTTTGTCTGAATCATTTTTTCGTAACACTCACGAAACTCGAGATATTCGACTGTACTGATTAAAATGGCCCACCTTGTATGATATTTGGAAAACAAAGAAATTTATGTAACAAATAAATTTATCTTAATATTTCCTCTATATTCTTATTGACGTCTTACAATTGTTTCATTTCTGTCTTCATATTACAATAAATAAACATGTAGAAATATTAAGACCTTAACTAGGCCACAGAAAATATGTGTATTAGATGTTTTTACAGGTAAAATAATGTTTAGGTTTATTAATTAATTTACAGATTGCTTTTACCTGATGGGATAACTTTTATTTATCATAATGATTCTTGGTGTCTTATATTGTTGTCTTGATGTGAATTTTGTGAGGTTAGTCCGCGGGTAAAGTTACAGTCCATCTACTGCGTTTAGTGGTGGTGTTTAGAAGATACGACTAAATGTCTCAACACGATTTAGTAGTTCGACTCTTTCAAAATGAAAATGCTCTAAGAGAAACTAGTGACCAATTACGAATAGGGAGAGAAATTTGCCAAGAAAGTGTGCCTAACCACTGTTCCCACATGAGTATTACACATATTAAATGCCTAGTAATTCCCGCAATTCCTTGGTAATTTCCTAGTAATTCTCTCATTTACTATACTCGCGTCAGGAATTCAGACGTCTTACGTCACAGCTGACGTTACACATTTGTTTTTATTGTCAACGTAATTTTCGATATTTGGTCACGTTAAAAACAATATTTTTTTGGAATTTAGTGCAATATATAATGCAAACTTTTAGTGTAGGATATAGTTTTATTACTATCAGGTGCAGTTTCTTAAATATTTTGATGAAAATTTAGCAAATTATTCATTTGTTCGTATGACGTAAGTCGTCTGAATTCTTATCGCGAGTATAGCAATATCTGCAAGTAATGCCTTGTAATTCCCAGCAATGTCTGAATTTTGTACACAATTCTCCAGCAATTTACTTCTTGTCTGTGTACAGCATACATTATTATGCAGAATGGAGTATACAGCTTATTGAAATTAAGTGTTTGTGCTATTATTACCTGCTTCATAGACGTGTTTAATAACTAAATGTAGCTTCCCATTACTTACAGTTCATAATAAAACCAGAATAATAAACATGTAATTATTCAAATTATCAACCATATTTCTTATAACGACTAGAACTGTTATGTAATGTATGCATGTCCTGAAATTAATTGTATAGACTCATGCACAAGCACAACCATAGTGCCGCCAATTTGTGGATTTTATGCACTGCATATTTTCATTTTAAAACGTATAATACTACGTAAATATGATTAATTTATACAATAAATAAATAAATACGACACAAAAAAAAATATGTGTTAAAGCAGTAAATTTAAACCGTATTATCTGTTTGTAGCTGATTTTTACCTTTTTTTATATAGTTTTTAAGTTGAAATTGCAGCCTTAACCATCTGTGCAGAATTGTCAACCATACCTTTTAAAAGCTACTTGTGTTCCGTTTAACTTCAAGTCTATTTATGCTATTCTAATAAAAAAACAGACTACAGTTCTCTCATCTAAATGATTTTGTAGTATATTTATTATCCGTTTTTAATTATGTAGAATAGTAAATTTGTGGCCGGGATTGACAAAGCAAATACCCGCAAAGAGAAGGTGATACGAATGGTTACCGCATAAATTTAAGTTTGCGATCAACAAGGTTTTACTGTACGTGTACATTTTGAAAGTAAAGTAAATTTGCTACAATTTGAGCTCAGAACAGTCTTTGTAAAAGTAATTATTTCCTAAATACAGCACTTACACAATTAACAATTTTTTTGTTTTTGAACAATATTTTTTTTGTCCAATTATCTTTAGAATTTACAAGAAGTTTTGATATACAGGGCGTCCGAAAACTTCGCGCAGAAAATTTAGGGAATGATAGTACTCCTAAATTTTCTGCGTGCAGTTTCCAAACGCCCTGTATATTTCGATGGTCATTTTCATTCGAAAAACTTTGAAGTTGTATTTCGGAAATTATTGAGTTTACAGACGCTTAAATTGTAGCAAATTTATTCTATTTTGAAAATGTACACAAAGTTATAATCGAAAAAAACTAGTGTTTCAAGGTTAAAATCGTCAAAAACTGAAGAAGGGTAGAAAATTTTGTAGTTTTTTGGATTTTTGACAATGTTGTGTTCAACACTCGAGGTCGAAAACTTGAATTCTTAATTGGGGCAACATAAACAACTCAGATAAAAATCAGGATTACCAGATCTGACACAAGGTCTCCCCCCTGTCAGGCGATAATATATATATATATATATATATTTGAAATGCAATAAAAAAACTAAATTTAAAATTCAAACTGAAAGTATGAAAAACATAAATTTATATTTTGACCGAGGGGTGTTCCGCAATCGGCAGTGGTGTACAAAATAGCAGCAGTGAATACGGCAGTTAAGGCAATGCTGTGAGCAATGTTTGCATTGATTAGGTAGTTGAAGGTATTAAATAGGTAGTGAACGGCAGTGGGCGGTATTGTCGGCAGTGCTTTAGGCAGTTACAGCAGTGGCGCCATAATTGTCGGAAATGATCGCAGTTTTGCGGCACTAAACTAGTAAATAATGGTAATGATATACAGTGCTTTCGAAAAGTAACAAATAAATTCATTATTTTTGAAATTGAAAAGTTTTCGAAAAAATCCTCTGGCACGTCGATTTTGTTTTTAAAATCGCACTTTTTAACATACGACCCATACTCGGACCCATATTTGTAACGTCATCGTTGTTCGAGATATGACGTCATCAACAATTTTTTTAAATAGCAATCCCCAATTTTGATTACGCCATTTGAAAGAGCGTGTCATTCTACATACATACATCATGAAAAATGATGATGTTACCATAAATTAAATTTTAAAATCTTCAAGCATTATTTTCTTGAAATTTTTGTTATATTTCAAGAAAATAATGCTTGAAGATTTTAAAATTTAATTTTCACAATACTGTGCACCTCCCTATTATGCAACACCTGTCCGTGCTTATTTAGTTAATTACAAAGTATGTCGACCCAAACCTTTAAGGGGTGTAATTAAGTATTCTACATTATACATAATAATATCAAATGTTCAATATTATCTCGCGCCAAAATTACCATTATATTAAATTTAGATAAAATATGTTACGTAAGGCACACGATAAAGTAAGAAAAATCGATTTGACTAAAATGTCATAGTATTTAAAAGCATTTTGGATAATTATTTACATTAGCGCAAACCTCCCCAATCTTAATAAAAAAATTCCTACCCCCACATTTTCGAGGGTGCTGAACACGAATATAAAATTAATTTTGTGCGGTCTACTCTAGTTTAGTAGTTAGTAAAATACCCGAGTCAGAAGATGGCCAAGTCAATTAAAAAAAAATCTATATGTGAGAACAAAGTGAGAATCATCAAACTTTTGTCATTAAAATTAATAATTATGTAAGTAGCTGTTATGCATACATAGTTTTAATCAGTTAATAGTTTTTTTATTGACAGTATAGCATATTAGCCAATGCATATCTAATTAATAATTTTGTACATTAATTCTTTGTTAAAAAGTTTTGTAAAAAATATGCATATAATTATTACACACAATATATCCTTTAATCGTTCTCACTTTATTGCCCAATTCCTCTAATACTGTGTAAAATTGTATTGGGGAAGTGACGATTGGCATTGGGGCAGTGAAGGCCAGCATTGAGACAGTGAAGAACGGCATTGAGGCAGTGACGGCCTGCATTAAGACAGTGGTGACCAACATTAACAGAATTATGGTCGACACTGCCGGCATTAAGGTAGTGTCGCCGGGCATTTAGGCAGTACCTAAGGTATTGGTGTAATGACGGTAATTTTTAAAGAGCACTGCCTAAAACTGGCAGTGGTGTACAAATGTTTAATACGTGAAACACCCCTCGATTTTGACTTACCTTTCACTTGGAGTCTTCTAAAAAAGTACCCGTAAGTTTTCTTAGAATCCGTGGCTACTTGGGTACCGTTGCACACATATGGAAATGAAACGTTATACGGCACCTTCGTTCCATTCACAAGCATCATAATCTTCGGGGCATTAACAGCATTCACGTTAATATTTGTATCTGCACTTCTCTTTCTCAACTTTTTTGCAGTTAAGTTAGGTCCAGCTGAAGTAGAGGCCACCGTTGTAATACTACTGACGCTGTTAGGTTTTTCAGTAGTTACTGAATTAGGATTAATAGTAGTACTGGGTGTGGTAGTGTTAGATTTTTTGGTGGTTGTTGTGGGTTTACTAGTGGTAGTAGTTGGTTTCGTTGTGGTGGTACTGGGTGGTACCGTAGTCGTCGGTGGTAAAGGAGTAAAATCAGCCATCAATAAAGCCTCTATGGTGTGTTCTTCACCCGGTGATGTATAATTAAAAAAGAATTTCATGTCGGTAGTGATGCCGTAATACGTGCAATCTATGAACCAATATGTGAACACTGTCGTTGCATTTTTTATGTAATCCCAATCAGTTTCTTTTACATCTATTTCATGAGTGACGGTACTGGTGTTAGAAACAAAGTCCTTATCTGTAGTTCTGTTTTTCTGACTTAAAAGCATTTTACCGTTCAGTGTTTCTAGAAAATGAATATACCTAAATTAAAATAATTGTAGAAAAATTGAAGAAAATATATCATAAGATGTGTAATAAACAGATAAAAATATTTACTCATTTTGAAGTGATTATTTTATTATGAGTCATTCTTTGATAGTTTGTACAATCGCAAAATATTTTATAAAATAAAGTATATTACCAGCAAATATCAAAGTAAGTAAAACTGATTTATATGTAAATAATACAAAAATCATTTTAAAACAAATAATGGCAAAAATACAACTTGTTAGATTTTTTCCATACTTCAATTTTAAGAAATTCTGTCTCAAATAAAAGTACTTATGGTATTCCCCCAATGTTTTAATTAGAAAAGTTTATGTTTTTCTATTTGCTTAATTTATCCCCACCTTTTCTAAACATTAAAAATTATAATTTAAGTAAATATTTACGCAATTGAAATCCTGTAAACATGTAATTGTAAACATCTGCAATTTGCTGTAAAAGGTATTTTTTAGTTAAAAACAATATTGCACTAACAGAAATTAACCAGTTCATTGTTATGTGCATTTGTTGTCTTTTTATATTTCTTGCTTCAACGCAACAAGATTCTTCAGCTTATGATTTTAATGAATTTTTAACATTTATATTCACTAATAAACAAGAAAACGTTTCATTATACTTTATAATAAAGTTTGAGGTAATCTCATGAAAATGCATATAGAATACATTTGCAAAATATAATTTTTAAGCTGTTTTAAATCACGATCTCTAAAAATCATAGTAGTTAACTTACCTGTAATGTCAAAATAACTTCGCGCAGAAGCAACCTCATAGCAAACAAATTCAATTAAACAAATTTTCACGACCACATTTACGATATATGTTCCCATGGCATATTTGTCTGCCTCGTAAGTAACTGTCCACAAATCAGTGGCATTTTTGATATCACTCTGAAACAGTATTTTTATTTTGTCTATATTATAAAATGAAAGGGCAGTTACAAACCGCATTTATATGTTGCGGGATAGCATTGTCAGTCCAATAAAATTTCAGATTTGTATTATCCGAAATTTCATTTCCTTCATAAACCGTGGCTACAAAATGTATAGTAGCACCCTTCACAATAGGATCGTCAGTCGAAATTCTTACATTGTAATTATTTGCTAAAACTGAAAAACTGTGTAAGAAAATTAGATTTTCTTAGTTAATGTATCTCACCAAAGTCCGTTATAATAAGAAGTAGGATAAAAATTATTGTCCTTGTAAGCATACTGATAGGTATTTAATTAATAAACGGTCTTCTTAAGCACGCAATAACCAATTATCCATTTCGGGCTTCCTCTCGAACAAAAAAAACAAACTTATCTTGTTTGGACTGTCAAAATATAGTCTTCTTCTACTTCCACAATTTAACATTTGACACGATAACATCACGCCTATTAGTATTAAAGTACCATCATAGACTTAGTCTATGGTACCATATACAGTACAGTACATACGCCAATTTCGGCCAATGTAGGGATGGGCGCTTATTGAAAAATAACTGGTTATCTGTTAACTTATTATTTTTCTTAATCGGTTAAACCTGAATCAGTTAACCTCTCTCTAATAACCGGTTATTTAAATAATCGGTTATTTAATTTTTATTGTTGCAAACATGTTTTGTTAATACTCAATAATAAATAACTAAATAAAAATTAGAATATAAAAATGCATCTAAAGTCCTATATCTGTATATTTCTTTAATATAAAATTATGTAGTCATGTGTCTGGTTATGTATTTTTGAACATTTTAATAGCTTTGTTCCCAGAGCGCAAAAAATTGGTTTCAAACTGTCAGGGATTGTTTGACCAGGCGAATATTGCTTTGATATCGCTGAAAGTATAGAAGCAACATAATTGGTCGCATATCTGTGATAGTTTGAAACAGTCTCAAACTGACTCTTGCAACAAACCTAATATTTCGTCAAATGCATAGTTTTTCATGTTGAAGAGAAATAAAACATTAATTTTTCAGATAAAATTTATTATTAGATTAGCACAGTATGTTTCTATGGAGCAATTCGACTTACTCTGCATTTAGTCTAGAGTAGAGTTCACTGCACAGAACAGAAGAAACGCTGAGCGGTGCAGCTCGTTATTATAAAATAACTGGCACACGGTTATTGATTTAAACAATTGGTTATAAGGTTAAACCGAACCAATAAAATTACCGGTTATTAACCGGTTAACCGACACACAATAATCGGTTATTCATTTAATTTATTTTTGCCCATCCCTAGGCCAATGATCTGTAGTACACACGCTGATACGAAGAAGTATAGTTTAGTTAGTCAACCTCCTTTAGTTGTGTGTCGGTTAGTGGCGAGGACCACAATACAATGTGTGCAAAATAATTTGGACAGCCCTATACGAGCTGGACCAGCTTGAGGTTTTTGTATTAGCTTTCTTTATGACATTTTTGTCGGGATCTTTATCTAATATTCGTTCCTTTAACAAAGTACCTACTACACATTTTATCTAGGTGTCACTGTACAAAATTTTAAAATACACAACAAATTTTTATTACTGCCAAACACGTGCAAAAAAACTCAAGGCTATCGCTGAATCGCTGTTTACATAACATTCCAACTCTATCCATATGTGAACTGGAAAGGCACTATGCAAAAAAGAAACAACTCAAACAACGAGTATAAATTTAATAAATCTACAGAATTTATATTATAGAAGATGTTTATTCTTATACCATGGCTATGAAAACTAAAGCAATAGGAAAAACTAGACTTCTACCGTTGCCATGGCACAAATAAAGCAACATCTCGCTTTTTTGCTGTTTCAAATTTGTTTTATAGAATGGTTTATCAATGTAATCATGAGTGCAAATAAACGTTTTTCTGTGGTAATTGTTAATATTTTTGTTTTACAACTGATAATATCATTGCATAATAACTATATTACATACAGTATAATACAGCTATTTGCTCTTAGAAGTAAAATTGTATCCAAGTATCTTTTAATTCAACAGTTTTTATAGGTTCATCTATCTAAAAAAAATCATTGTTAGTGCTGTTAGAAATATTACGGAAATTATTAGAAAATGCTTTAGTTTTATTAGCTAAAATGTTTTATAAGCAGAAATATTTATAAAATAGTTATATGCATATTTGTCGTACAAGATGTTTTATTTTTATTTAGCTACCAAAACGTTCTTGTGATAAATTTATAAAAAACTTCAGTTATTGACAACAAAATAATGGTACTTGCCGCTATAATAAAACAAATATGTATTTCGAAAGCAATAATAATACAGCAATAAAACATAATTGTCGTATTTATAACCTGAAAATTGTAAAACTGTTTTGCTGGTTGTGATATTTTAATTTACTTTAAACTATTATAGGTGACAGTAACAACAATATTTAAAAAATCGTGCACTATATGTACCGCAGCCACAGAATCCGCAGCTAACAGGCTTGCTTAGTGCGGTTCTAGTGTGGTACAAGGATATAGAGTGTTACAGGAATTCAGCGCGTGTGATTTTTCTGCCAAAATATAATCCGTGACTGCACCACGAAATGTGTTACAGGCCTAATATAGACTAAATTAAAGAGAATATTTTCGATTTACGGCTCTAATGAATCGACCTAGATAAGTGTGCTGAGTTCTTCCTTTGAAATTTATGATGTAATATCTCTGCAAAGAGAATAACGATAGCCAAAAGAATTCCACTGATAAAAATCAGATATATCAGAAACAACTCCTGTGGCCCAACTGTCATCAGCAATGAATTCAGTCGACACTTTGATCGTTTTGGAATTATACGATTATATAACAGTTTGCTGAAACCGTTCTCCCATAGTTTTATATCACTGAAATCAATTAATAAAATATATTAGTAACTATTAACATACAACGGATGTTTGAGTGTATACAGGGTGAGTCAGTCATAATGTCATTAATTTTAACCACGTATTTGGAAGGCCTAACAAAGGCAGAAAATGGAAAAAAAAATTTTACTCGACCTTTAAAAAAATAACAAATCACTCTATAGAAATCGTTAACACGACGCTCCTGGTACGCTACAAACTTTCTGATGACGCAGCCATATAACAATAGAATGTCGAAGGAAACGTCGTTGCCACATCATGTTTACATACATAATATCGTCTAAAGGTGTGATTTCCTAGCGACGTCCAGCGTTCGCGGCCCGCCGCGACGTCTGGCGGTAACGGCTGGCAGTTACGTTCGTATGATTTGCTAGAAGCGTCTGGTGTCTACGTTTTAGCATTAATTTTCAAAATTCTAAAGTGAAAAGTACTTATAAAAATGGATTTAAATAGATTTACAGCATTGATTTTGATAGAAGGTGACCTTACTGTTCATATAAGACGACACTCACGAACTATTTAAATCTAGCAGCCGAAGAAAATATTACAAAATACCTATTCAAACCATCTAGTTTTTATTTTTATTTCGGTGGCATTATTATAGATATTAATTAAAAATATATATACACAATAGTATTGTGGTTGGCGTACGCGTCTCGACATATTTTTGAGCAGTCGAGCCATAGCCGTCGACGACCGGCCGCTGCATAGTCGAGACGTGCCGCGTCATTGCCATTGAAATCCATTGTTCAAGTACTACTCGACGATTGGACGCTGCGGCGGGCCGCAAAGGCTGGACGTCGCTAGGAAATTACACCTTCAAATTTACCACCATTTAGTCGCACTTTCCGCATTTCCCGCATTTCTTTCCCCCCCCCCCCAAATTTGGAGATCACACCACACATTTGGAGGGCGGATTGAGAGAATACAAGCAGTAGTTTGTTTATTTCGGTCTCGTGAATTGGTCGTAAATTTACAATGCCTAATTTTACAAATTTCGAATATGCGGATATGTTAGTTTTATACGGAGAATGTTTACGCAATGCAAATGCCGTTGCTGAGGAATATCGGAGACGTTTACCTAACAGACAACATCTTCCAAGTGCGCGAACCTTTGAGCAAGTGCTTCAACGCCTTCCGCCTTCGCGATACGGGTTCTGTGAAACCGCGTCGGAAACTTGCAGCTGTTTCAAATTTAGATGAGGAGTAGCCTACTATTTCTATAGGCGATTGGAGATATTCCAAAGCAAGGTCTCCAGAATATTACTAGAAAACTCATTGAACCCGTATCATTTTCAGAAAGTTCAAGCTTTAGAACATGCCGATTTCCCCAGCCATCTTGAATTTTGCAATTGGCTGACCCTAATTTTATTAATAAAGTGCTATGGATGGATGAGTGCAACTTTACGCGAACTTGCATTGTAAACAGATTAGTACCACACTACTTAAAAAATAATAAATTTCTAGGCTAGATGTACGTAACTACAAAATGAACAATTAATTGTAGTTACGAGTAATACTAAAAATTCATATTCAATTGTAAAACGTAGTGAAAACGTAATATCAAAATTATTAAACAGTAAAAACATTTGTTTTTATTAACAAATAAATCAATATTTAAGGAAAATTCATTCATGTATCTACAAAAACTAGTTAACTAGGTTATTGACCTAATAATACGGAAGGTCAAGATTGACTCTCGACATCTTTTGTGAGCAGCAGATCAGAGGCGTGCCGTTTCGGCCTTGGGCAGTTTTTTGTCGACAACACGATGGTTTTTTATTATTTAGTATTTAAACACGAAACACTTTTCAGCTTTTCTTAATAATTTACCCATTGGGTATAGGTTTTTTATGTAATGTACCTAAATTTTTTATTACTCGGTTTATTATTAGATACGGTGGAGTTTTGTCAATGTTAAATAGTTTTTAAACTGTAACCAAGCTAATTTCTTTGCATTCATAACAGGCACGTTTGGTCGGAGAAATATCTACACGTAACTCGTCGGTTTTGCTTTCAGAGGCGATTTGTTGTCAACATATGAGCAAGAGTGTACGGAGATCGTTTGATTGGACCCTATTTTCTACTAGAAAACCTGAATGGACCGCGTCACTTGCAATTCTTAATAGAATTATTTGATTACTGTTATCTGATTTCATTGGATATTAACATTTACAATTATTATTGGCTGAACTGAGCAAGAAAAAATATGATATTCTAAAATAGTCAGTACAACCGTTTATTTATGTCTAATACCTAGGTAGATGCTAGGAAAATATTTCAATTTGGCAACGTCGCATCAGGTCGACATCGAGTTGAACTGTAAACAACCAAGGCTGTGTGCGGTCAGTGACAGTCTGAAAAGAAGGTTTAAATAATGATTTGAAAATATTTATTGTCGGCGTGCATTTAGATTTTTTTAATCGCGTATTCGTATTATACTCATTACTCCCTATCTCCTCTTAAAATTAATGACATTATCCCTACGGATGTACCTATAAAGTTATTAATTAACATAAAAAACTAAAAAAGTAAAAAATAAATTTTTATTTTGAATTTTAGGTTATAACTTTGAATTACAAAATGCATAAAACCCAATGCATTTTCCCGAGATTGATCAATTTAAAAAGTCCCGCACTTGCCGAGCTCCATCTTGTAAATAAAACATATTTGTTCGTTATTTAAGAGAAATATCGTCAAGCAGGTTTAGAAGATCATTTTCTAAAAAGCTTAGATATTCAACACCTCCCAATCGCTTCAGTAGAGAGAATGCTCCCAGAAGGTGATTACCAATAATGCCGATCCAAACATTCACTGAAAATCCCCATTGATGATGAGTTTCAAAAGTGGCATGGGCATGAGCGCATTAATGTGAACGTTATGGCAATCAAAAATAACCACAAATAAATTAGTTGGAGCGTTGACGATCATGATCCCTAGCCTGTTGGTACATCAAAGAAGTGATCGTTCGAGTGCGACTGTGCTCGCCAAATGTGGACCACCACTCACATTTTTAACCTATTTCTATAAACTGAATCATCGACGAAAATTTAGAGTTCCTGATTAATTGGGTTTTCGACTTTATTTCAATTTGTTCTTGCGCGCTCGACATTTGTTTATATTCACGTTTATCCGTTTATGTTCACGTTTGTTCATATTCGTTCATTATATGGAGAGTTCCGAAATAAATACACCATAGAGCAAGAGTAGATCCCTCGCGACAAAATATGCAATGTTGCCAAACTTACCGTAGTCAAAAGTTTATAGTTAAAAAGATACAAGGTGCGAAAGTTAAAATTTTGTTTTCGACATTTTTAAAAAACTCATATATTTGCATACATATTGAAGATCGGGCATTTTTGGCTCGGTTTTTGGGAGTGATATATTCAAATTTGTTTCTAATTTTGACGTCACTAGTAGAGGGCGCCACTTATGGCGCATCATTCTTCTTTTAAAAGACTTTTGTGCGGCTTAGTGTATCCATCTGACTATTGAAAACAGTCAACTCTCCTACCTTTTTTATATAGAAAAGGTATACCTTGTTGAAGTCGTTAGGAGCAATGGTTTTTTAAATAATCCTATTTGAAATATTCAGTGCTCCGAATAGAAACTGTTTTGGTTTCAGGTAAAGAGCCTATTCAGAATTCAGAATGGTAAATTATGACTATATGAAACTACAAGATCGGCAAGGAAAATTCATCAAACCTTGCCGATCTTCTTGTAATTTTGCACGCCGTCATAATTTGAATAACTTTTACAAGTAACATTTTAATGTATTTTCTGCGGAAAAGGCTCTTGTCCGTTTCAATAGTCAGATGAATACATTAAGCATTTAAAAGAAGCATGATGTGCCATAAGTGGTGCTCTCCACTAGAGACGTCAACATTAGAAACTAATTTGAATTTTTCGTTCCCAAAACCCCCGATCTGCAAAATGTATGCAAATATTTGGATTTTTTAAAAAGTTATTTACAAATATCGAAAATAAAATTGTAATTATAATTTTGACATACTGAATATTTTAAACCATCAACTTTTGACTAAGGTAAGTTTGGCAACATCGCATTATTTTCTCGTTAAGGCTCTACCCCTGCTATATGTTACATTTATTTTTCTGGACACCAGAATACACGGTTTTACTCACCCAATAACAAACAATTCCTTATACTGCGATTTCTTTTTGACAAACATGGCTCCGATAAAATTGACCGCCTCTATATCGCCCAGATTACAAATATCCTTCTGGTTGAATGTACGGGAAACAATAGGATACGCTGTATATGTCTCTGTGTGGTAAGCGAAACCACCCCTCCTCACTTTTTCGAGTCCATCTTGTGCGGGACAAATTTTAGGACTACCAGATCTGTGACGGCCGTATATCTTTTCTTTGTACAGTTTTTCCAAATACGGATCGTTAATAATGGCGAAAAGATTAATGTAGTCGAAATTTTCCAATCCAACTTCCAAGGAACTCTCGTAGAGGTCTTGAAACGTGTCCAACATTTGGGGTTTTGAATTCAGTAGCGAAGATACCAAGCCAGATGTGTAGTAGTTGTATAACCAGAAAGAGAAAATTAACATGTTTAGGAATATAATTCTACCTCCAAGATGTTGCGGAAAGGTAGCTGATCCTAGTGAAAAAGAAAAAATGTGAAAAATAAAAAAAAAATCAGATACCTGTTCTCACCTTGTTGAGTTAAAACACAAACAACGGTCATGAATGAAGTAAAAAAATTATGTATTTCACTGTTATTGAACAATTTGTTTTCAAGCCAAAATGCTGCTTTTATGATAGCACCCGTAATGACGATAATTACTAAGGCAAAGTACCACACTTCAGGTTCTAATGGTTTTAATACTTGCGCCCCAAATTTTTTAATTCCAGGTGACTTATAGATGAATGCTGACCTGAAAATGTTAGTGTTTAAATCGAAAGAAATTAATATTAAATATTTAATGATTTAATAAAAAATATTATATTGAGTTGATACATATCATCGGCTTCCATCGTCTGCTAAATCTTGGCGCCTTTGTAATACTTGTCTGTCGAATCACCTGAATTTCAATCTAAAATTCTGTGCTGTAATGTGTCGACACCTATTGTATTTGGAAACATACAAGGTGGGCCAAAAGAAATCACCCTATTGGAAGATGCTCTTATTTTTGCAAATGGCGGCCAATGTCAAATCTGTTTTGACATTTGTGAACTAGACAGATGTAGAATACAAGTGAACTAGCCATGGAGCGATACACCCCCAAGAACGCGGAATAATTGTGTCTATTTTTTTGCGTAACAATTCGTCTGTGGTGTTGGCGCAGCGCGAATTCCGTCGCCGATTCCCCGGTCGTCCGGCACCGACTGCGCAAATACTGCGCCGTTTGGCCACCAACCTTGAAGAGTATGGAACCACACGAGACGCTGCCAAGAGCGGCCAGCCCCGGAGCGCCCGTTCTACCGAGAATGTCGTCACTGTTGCCGAGGATGTCGAACTGTCGCCAGAAACATCGACCAGACGCCGTGTCTCGCAATTAGCCATCAGCCGGTCGTCCCTAAGGCGAATTTTGATCAAAGACCTGCGCATGTTCCCGTACAAAGTCCAGTCCGTGCATCAGCTGCTGCCTGTCGACCGCCAAACGCGTGTAACCTACGCCCAGGCCATCCTCAATCTCGAGGACGAAGTGGACGATTTTTCGACAAAAATCATAATGAACGATGAGGCTCATTTCCACCTCAGCGGGTACGTGAACAAGCAAAACTATCGCTTCTGGGGCACCGAAAATCCACAAGTGATGCACGAGGAGCCATTACACCCGCTAAAGTGACTGCATGGTGCGCTGTTCACGCTGGAGGAGTTATCGGGCAATTTTTTTTCGAGGACGCGACAACAGTGGACGGTACGCACTATAGGGCCATGTTAACCGAGTTTTTTCTGCCGCAATTGAACGAATTAGGACTGAAAGACACGTGGTTCCAACAAGACGGAGCAACGGCACACACTGCGCGAGTCAGAACCGATATTCTGAAGGCGGCGTTCCCGGGTCGCCTCTTTTCTCGTTTTGGCGATTTGCATTGGCCCGCAAGATCGTCCGATTTAACCGTTCCAGACTTTTTTTTGTGGGGTTTTTTGAAGTCCCGTGTTTACGTGAACAAGCTCGAGACCCTGGAAGCCCTCAAGGACAACACTCGACACGAGTGCGAGAATCTGTCGCCCGAAGTTCTCGCCGAAGTGATGAAAAATGCCATAAAACGAGCCCGTATAGTAATCAATTGTGGCGGCGCCCATTTGGCCGATATCATCTTCTCGACTTGACCAATAAAATTCTAAAGGTTCAAATAAACATAATCAAAAAACAGAATCGAAGTTTTTCATTTAGAAAAAAAATGAGAGCCAAACAACATCAGATGACTTCTTTTGGCCCACCTTGTATATACACATCAGGCCATAAATGTCAGAATTTGACTTTTGATATTGAGACTGTAATAACTTATCTTTTAATAGAACTACTACTTTAAAATAGGTATACAACATTAATACCATTTCTGTACTCCACACAACGTACTTCTGTCCTAATACTGTAGATTGTTATAAAATACATACACAATAATGGACTGTTACTTTACTTTGACCATGAAAAACACAATACTTAATTGTATCAATTTAAAATTAACATGTTAACAGAAATGAACACTCAACAGATATTTGAAATCTGTCATAATAAGAAACGTCAAATTCACAGTCACATTAAGTTGACAGTTGACAACTATGACATATGTGCTGTAGATAAAGTGCGACCCATGCGATTTAGCAGTCGACTTAATAATTTCACTTTTTAGCGAAATTATTATTTTGGTTCAGTTTAAAAGAGGGCAATGTACACCACCTGAGAAGAACAGACAACTCCAACTTTACAGCAAAAACTATTTTTCTTCATGATGCGTTTATTTGCTAACTACGCGTATTCCAAAGTAATCGAGGAAACCTGCTGTATCCGCCATTCTAAGGGCTAAAACCATTTTGTATGGGGACGCGAAGAAGTGGTGTTGATTGTTGTTATAAGGTTTGTTCCAATCACAACTAGAATCGATTCCGAACCGTCAAGAACTATTCAGTCAGTTCAATTTTTCGGAGCTGGTCAAATATTTCTGACAGTTGTGAACCAGTTCTCAACGGCGCGGTTGGAACAGACCTATAGTCCGGTATCAAAATAGTAGAGGGTGATTTATGTTATAAACCCGCTCACAATTTATAGCGGCCAACACAAAGGAAATACATGCTCTATGTATATTTTTCTATAAAATTATATTGAATTGTTGGTTTCGCATATCTGGCACAGTATACTTGCTTACACAGTTTTTACTACAGCAAATACATTCATCAGATCGGATGCTCTATTTCTAATGGCTATAACGAATTGACAGATCCGCTACCATGGGAGACCGCAAGAGAAAATTCAGGTATATCTTTCCACTAATTTAATTGTGATGTGATTGTAATAAATTTAGTAGTGATTTTGTGTTTGTAATGGAGAATAATTGAAGATTAACAGCGCGTTCTCAAAATAGTAAATGCCGTAATTTAACAAGTGAGGAGTATCGGATAATAAAAAAAAAACTTGTATGAAGGAATGGAGGCGTGTAACCAAAATATGAGTCTAAGAGATGCGGTTGAAATATGAAGTGTATTAACAAGGAGTGTCCGTGAGTAGTGTATATCGTGCAATTAAAAGTGACAAAAAAGAACATACAACTGTAAAACAGAAAATAGTGGAAACCCGCGGAATGAAAAAAATAGAGATTGATGATGACACAAAAAACGTGTGTAAATGATACTGCAGGAAACAACTACTCCGCGGACTAATGCCCCGACCGGCATTGAATTACTCCTGCAGTATCTGTGTGAACAGCCAAGAACCCTTGTCGGACACTGATGCATTGGACACACCACCTGCACTCAGTTTATATGTGAACATACATATGAAGGAATAGCCAGTTCAATTGCCGGTCATCTCACCTATGGCTTGCTGATGAGGGCTAACAAGCCCGAAACCGGTCTATGTCTGGTGGTGTGTCCGACAAGGGTTCTTGGCTGTTCACACAGATACTGCAGGAGTAATTCAATGCCAGTCGGGGCATTAGTCCGCGGAGTAGTTGTTTCCTGCAGTATCATTTACATATTTAATGGCTCGTCGCCCAGGGCGAGAGGTCTGCGTTAAGTACCTGCTCTAATGTAGGTCGCTTCCTGTAAGTCGAGCCGCTTAGGCCGAGCAGGAAGTAAGCAGACCACTTATATCTCACAAAATACGTGATTCGATTAACAAAGCACCTGAGGTTATCGTTTACCTATCCCCTCCCCGTGCCAAGTTGTTACGCCATGTGTAGAACAAAGGTAGAACGAGAACGATGCGATGCGATGCGTTAATACTAAAATCTGATTTTAGTATTAACGTTTTTTTGATAGTATTTACATTAGTTTTTCAAGTATCAAAAATGACTTACGTGTATAGCAACTCGAAGGTTATGGATATCGTTTTAGTTTATGGTGAAGTAAAACAAAATGCTTTAACAACTTCTCGTTTCTACGGAGAATAATTTCCCGATAGACATGTACCAAACGCACCTACTTTTACCTCGGTAGTGAAACGCAGGCGTGACATGAGAAATTTGCAAACGAATTGTAGAAAAGATGGAGGTCCAGGACGACAACTGTGGATTGCAGCAGATGAGGAACATATTTTAGAGATTGTTGAAGAGAATCTCCGAATAAATACCAGCAAATCGCTCAACATGTACCCATTCAACAGTGTGCTGTGTCATACACCAGGCTCAATTATATCCGTACCATGTACCACGTGTCCAAGCGTTAATACCAAGGCTTTATCTCTCAAGAATTAGATTTTCTGAATGATTGCTGCAACAAAATACCCAAAATCCCAGATTAACAGTTTGGCGTTTTAGTTACACATGCAGCTATTTTTACACGGAATGGAATGTATAACATTCATAATATTCATGTTTAGGATTTTGAAAATACACACGCGATTCAATTGCATCATTTTCAACGACGCTTTTCCTTAAATGTTTGGACAAGGATTGTCGATGATCACTTGATTGGACCATTCATATTACCATATCGAATGGATACAGTTTCAGTACCTCGAGTTCCTTCGAAATGATCTGCCTAGACTTCTGGAAGATGTGCCCTTAGCTATCCGACTCCGAATGTGATTCTTGCACGATGGTGCTCCTCCTCATTTTTGACAAAATATTCGGAAGCAGTGAGTACCTTAATGAAGTTAGAGTGAGTTAAGAATGAAAAA
The DNA here is from genome assembly GCA_037114965.1 of Monochamus alternatus. Taxonomy (NCBI): domain Eukaryota; kingdom Metazoa; phylum Arthropoda; class Insecta; order Coleoptera; family Cerambycidae; genus Monochamus; species Monochamus alternatus. The sequence continues at coordinate 117,452,636 of CM073426.1, forward strand.
GAATGAAGGAGTATGATGCATTGGATGAGGAGGACCGGTACCATGGCCGCCACGATCTCCTGACTTAAATTCTGTGGATTTCTTTTTGTGGAAATATTAAAAAAATGCAAAGTGTATCGCACCGAAGTGGACACTAGTGATGATTTACGCAAACGTATCATAGCTGCTGCCAATAACCTACGACTTCAAAACGATCAACAATCAGAAAGATTTGTGTTAGTTCGTAGAAACTAGGTAAGATTGGCCCAAATGTCTTTACACGTCGGTGGACAAAATTTTGAACAGTTGTTGTAATATCAAGTATGTCAAATTATTTTATTCATTTATTAATTTGTTTCCTTCCATGGGAAATTCTTTCAATTTGTTGTCCCTTCATTTTTTATTACACTCTGCCACCGTGCTGGTCGCCGTCTGCCCACTTTACCTTGCGCAAGGTCAAGTTTTATATTGGACTAGTTTTCGATGCCGTGCAGAAGTATATTTTTAAATCATTTTCGAACTGCTCTTTTTGATTTTTTTTTAAAACTGTATTTGTAAGAGTCCATTCAAGATGTTTTTATAATACCCTGTATAATAAGCTTGTTCCGTCAAAGGACCCCGCACGTTTTTTATGAGAAATGGGTTTCGGTCACGTGGAGATTAATTTTAAGGTACTAAACGTTCGAATAAAATTCCAATATTTTGCAGATTTCACTTACACTTTTGATTTATGAAATAAAAATGCTTATCCATTATTTGATAAATATATAAGTGAACAGAATTGAAAATAATGTTGATCTTACTTTACGTTTACATACGGAATTACCACAGGATCAATATGGGGCGATCTACACACGGTGATGACTCCTCCTGCTACATGCATATCTATTGCTTCATTGAATAATAGCTTTCCCAATCCAGAGTCGACACCATTACATGCAGGGCCAAATCTTGGTGAATCGACTGTCACATTGTAACTTAAATAAATGCCCTCAGTATAGTGAAATGATGAAACATTTATTAATTAAACATACCGGAAATTTAGAAGTTCCGCCAACAACAAGAATACATGGTGATTATATAAAACGAAGAAACCTCCAATCACCTGATAATTGGCCAAATTTCTGTTTTTTCTTAAGAGCTCATCAGTAAAATTTACCTGTAAATTTGTAACATTTAAACACAGTTCAAGCAATTGATTAAATACATTATTTCAAAACAGAATGTGAATACATTAATCATATACATTTTTTGGTGGACATAAAGGACTTTTCAAGATACACTAAACCATTCATTCTGTTGAAGTTTTACACAGACTTAAGTCAGCACATTAATTTGCTGACATAAGTCTTGTGTAATTTTCTGCATCGACTCTTATATTTTTTTCTGCAAGCAAATCGTCTATTTTTTATGTTTTCTTTCCTCTATTGCAAAATTTTGATTTAGGTATGAAATATGCTTCAGATTCAGTTTAAACTGAACCTGAAGAATATTTCGGCAGAATTCTGCCGTGAATTATATGTATATAGGGTCTCAGATTATTACTAGCATTCGCATCCTTGGAAGGGGTGACTGTTTAAGTAAATAAAATTTACCCAAATATACCTATATCTAAAAGCTCATCATTTTCCAGATACAGGATGCCAAAGATTTCGAAATTTTTATTATATTTTGTATTTACTTGGAAACCTTTCCTGATAAAACGGCAATTGTTCTATATTGTAATGAGATATATTTAGTCAATTATTCAGTATGTTTAAATATTCCCAGTATCACCAGTGGCGTAGGAACCTTGTTTCACTCTTCTTTTATTTAAAATAAAAATAGTGCGCCACTGTCTTAATTATAAAATAAGATACTTCAAATTACGATTATTTTGAACAAATAACTGTTCTTTAAAATGCATCGTATTTAGGCAATGGTTCTTTAAAAATGTCCTTCTGTTCTACCTTCTTTATGTGAAAAAGTATACCTTGCCGAAGTCGTTAGGAGGAACCGTTTTCGAAACAATTCTATTTGAAATATTCAATGCACGGAGGAATAATTGTTTTGGTTCCAGATAAAGCGCCGCTGAAATCCAGCAAAATGTTACTTGAAATATTACTCAAAATGATAAATTATGTGCGATGTGCAAAACTTTAAGAATGTACAAGCTACGAAATGTAGAGATATTTTAAACGAACAATTACTTGAACACAATGCATTTTAAAGAAAATTGCAAAGAATTATTTGTTCAAAATAACTAAAACTTAAAATCACTTTTAAAGGGTTTATACAGGGTGTTAAAAAAAGAGTCTAAAATATTTAAGGAGGTAATAGTATGAACCAAAATAACCAGAAAAGTCTCAATAAATATGGGTCCGCAAAGTAACGGTTGCGGAGATATGGAATGTTTTATGTTTTTTAGCCCATTTTTAATTTTGCAAAAACGTTGTGTATTTTCTTATATTAGTTGGTTGATGTTTAGTGAAATAAACAGTACGTATTTGACAGTTGTTCTCAGTGCACAAGTTTTCTTTCGCTATGGCTGGTTACTTTAACTCTATGCTTTAACGCAGAATTAACAGACATGCATTACATGTTTGGTCGTGCTAATGGAACGCCACCGAAGCGTGACATCTTTATGTTGTCGATTATCCAAATCGCCAGATTCCTTCACAACGCATGTTTGGAAGAATTCACCAAAGATTGCGTGATACCGGTTCCTTGAGCAAACAGTGCTATCTATCCGGAAGACCAAGGTCGGTATTCACTCCTAGAGCAGAAGAAGAAATTCTAGCACTGGTAGAGCAGAATCCAGGTACGAGTGTGCGGAGAATATCAGCCGAGGTAGGAATTAGTGGTCCTCTTCTTTGTCTTTATCCATACCATGTGCAACGAGTACAGCCTTAAATCCAATAAATGATCATCAAACACGTTTGTTTTTTTGCCGCTGGTTTCTACGTAATGATGCTGAAGACCTTCGTTTTCTTGCAAACATTCTTTTTACTGATGAGGACGGGTTCACAAGAAATGGAGTGTTTAATTTTCACAATACGCATATTTTGGCCGACGAAAATCCTCATGCTCTAATAGAATCTGGACATCAGGCACGTTTTTCATTAAACATTTGGATGGGTATTGTAGGTGACAGGTTTCTAGATCCTGTTGTTTTACCAAACCGATTAACAGGCGCTGCTTACCTCAACTTTCTGCAGAACACACTGTATGAGTTTTTGGAAGACATTCCTTTGAATCAGAGGCAAAAACTGTGGTTCCAGCATGATGGTGCTCCAGCTCATTTTTCCATGGCCGTTAGAGAGCATTTACACCAAACTTTTCCACATAGATGGGTAGGAAGGGCCGGACCTGTTTTATTGCCTCCAAGATCGCCTAATCTGAACCCTCTAGATTTCTTTGTTTGGGGATATTTGAAGACATTAGTGTATGGTGCTCCTGCAAATATCCTGGAAGATCCAAACCAAGGAGGGTGTTTTCGAAAGAGTTCGAATATCGTTGAGACGAAGATGTCGTGCCTGCTTGGAAATTGACGGAGGACACTTTGAACATCTTATGTAACTTTGTTTTTTGTTTGATAAAAGCTTCCTTTGTCGGTTTATTCCTAATAAAATAAAATGTTTGAAAAACGAATAGTGGTCCATATCTCCGCAACCGTTACTTTGCGGACCCATGTTTATTAAGACTTTTCTGCTTATTTTGGTTCATACTATTACCGCCTGAAATATTTTACACTCTTTTTTTAACACCCTGTATATCTGACCAAAAGCATTAAAAAACTCTTATGGAAAAAATGTGTAAAACTGATAGTTTGTCTACAAATATTATGTTACGAAGCTACAAATTAAGGTACAATAGACAATTTGCATGAAATTTCTAAATGTTTAAAAATATTGTTATTTTATTATATATTAAGTACTTAACAAGAGTATCTGGCTAATTCTGTAAAATTGTTCTTATATTTTTCATAATTAATTATAGCAATTTATTCAAATATAGTCACAGGTTCGGAAACAACATTCTGATTGGTTCACGTCACAGTATATGTAAATCACACTATTGTCAAATCGACGTAGGCTTAGTTAAGTCGTTTAGTGAACTCGATCCGTAATCTGTAATATGTTGATAGTGTCGAACTTTGTGGTTTTTGTGTGGTGCCCGGTGTCCAGTCCAGAATTATAACATAAGTTTTGGATTGCCGAAGGGGATGGAACCGATAAAACACAAATTTTATAAGCATTGTGTGGTACGAAAGCGCAGAAAACTACGGTAACCACTCAGGAAAAAAATATTCTTATCGGTTCCTAAAAATGAGAAAATGCGTAAGAAATGGTGCATTTCAATGAATAGAGACGAAAAAGAGAATGCAACACTATCGAACACAACGGCGTTATATTGTTGCGAGGATCATTTCACCGTCATTTTTCACTTTATTCAGAGATTATAATGATGTGTATTTTAAAATTAATAGTTGGAAGGAGATATGGAGAATTATTGGCAGCACAAATTAAATGGGAATGTACAACTAAAAAAAGGTGCAATACCCCATAATGTTAACTGTCAGGGGAAAATGGTACCTGACCAACAAAGTGATGCAAACGCAGACGTCTTGAAATTATTCACCATAAAATTTGGATTTTCTCCCAGAAACGAAAACATTGACAATGAGTCAATTTTGGGCAGGTTATCTGATTGTCCTTTAACAAATCCACTTTATGTTGCCATTATTTACTATAATTATATGGATATTATACACAATGCACACCAAAAGAACAAATAATAATTTGACTTTGACAGTTCGATTTTGACATTCATGTCACGGCATATAAAACAACATGCTATTTGCTGCCTATTAAGGTTAAGTTTCTAAGCGTCTATAACGTAATTTGATGTTCGGATCAGTATTAATAAAGTAAACAATTCAAGCTTCCGAGAAACCGTAAAACTGTAACGTACTATAACGTTCGATAACGTTGCATTGTCAGGCTGCTGGTGATAACCTAAAAGTAATATTAGTCATAGTGGTGCGTAGAGCTAATGCGTTTCATTCTTCTCTAGTTTTTCTTTGATATTTGTGAGTGTACATAAACAAAAATACAATGACTGCTACAGCCTTTTCCTTCGTTTATGTTGAAATTTTTGAATGGGTTAATTTGTACAAAATTTTAACTGATCATTTTAAAAACATCATTTTTTCTTTACTTCAATTTTGATATATATCTAAAAAACTGTGTCTAGGTAAATAAAGAGAAAAGAAAATAAAAAAAAGTCCTACTGTGGTTTACAGTTTGAAATACTTTTTTAAAAAATTTGATTATTAAATCAATAAAATTCTATACCCAATCACCGGAAATCTAGAGAGTGACTCATCGTAACTTATAGACAAGCGCGACGGGCGAAGCGTGGCAGGAGGAACATTTCATAGGCGTACTAAATTTGAAGGCGATCAGATATAAAAAATATACAAAAATGACAAAAATAATTGCATTACATAACATCCATTATTTTTAGTAGAAACAGTGATAAAACAGTTTTTGTCAATTTCGAAAGCTTTTATATTGTATTATTAATCAATCGAAAATAATAGAGAGTGACTTGGACGGCGATGGCCCACCACTATCCACTTACACCTACCTGATGCGCACTCCGCGGATATTACACTTAAACCTTGTCTTCATGGACACGAAATTCACGGATTTTTACACAAATTTCGCAACTTCTGTTTTAATTATTTATGGAGGGAAAATTTCAACTTTTGACAAATTTTGCGAAATAGCATAAATATTATTACTACTTCTTATTCTTGTTAATGAACTACATGTTTCAACATCACTTACGCTCATATTTTGACCTCGCGTCCTGAACCCTTCACTTGTTAAATTAGGGCGTTTACGATTTAGAGAATATGCTGTAAAGCTTGAATTATTCTCCATTCTTAAGAACACAAAATCACTAATAAATTAATTGCATTTATAATTAAATTATCGGAAAGATATACACGAAATTTTGTGTAATCGAGTATGCTCTCAGAGATATGCGGCACACGATTTTATAGGAAAAATGTAGGGGCTACATGTCTGTTTCTTTATGTCGACTGTTATAAGTTTTGAGCGGGTTTATAACATGAGTCACTCTGAATTTTCAGCGGTTGGGATAGATACAATGCCATAAATCAAGTTCTATAGCATTTTACCAAATTTCCAATTCTAATTAGGGCCCCAGTCATGTTCTTCCTAGATTGGAAAAACATTTTTTCCTCTGAATTATAAGAAAAAAATCCGTCTTTAAAATATCCCAGTTTGTCGAACTTATAATCTACTTCGAGGCCGAAGTCGTAAACTTCGTAAATATCGTATTGGGTTTCGTTATTTTTTGGTATTGCAACTTTAACATTCATGTCTAATCTCAGTTTTATCGTATCGAAGAGGCTTTTCACGTCACCTATTGGCGTGTCATAGCGAGCAAGAATCAACCAGCTGTTTGAATATGAAAATGTATAAGATTCAGAACCCTGAAATAAAATAAATTAAGTTTGAACAACAAAGATGCTTTCAAGGAATTATAACCTCTTTTAGAATTGCAAATGCTTCTCCACATGCCAAATCTAATATGTAACTGACCTTCGAATGATCAGTGCTAATAACTTTGGAAATGGAACTCTTTTTTGGTGGAAGGAACGCTGTCCTGATATCCATTATATCATTCATCATGATTTTATTGAATTTGACCTTATCTGCAATTTTCAATTTTAGTATGTTTTAAATTGATCTTATTAACCATGTGTCACCAGAATTTTTCCAAGTAACTAAAAAGAAACAATATTTTACATCATTTTCTTTCAAATACTTCAATATCAAATCTGTCTCTATTTTTTTTAGGCAGGTCACGTTTCCTAAAAGAAAAAATACGAAGTACAGAACTTTCATTGCGACAAATTGAACGTATTAACATCAATTTTGCTTCAACTTAAATGTTGAAATGCAGTACGTGGCAGTTGCTTTAAATATTTCTCTTTGTTTTTTGATAAAAAAACTGATTATGTTGTCTGGTAAACCTCAGTACCTTGCATGCACAAACAAGTGTCATGAAACCACAGAAGTTTTAAAAAATGTATGTTATAACTCGAAGGAGAATAGAATAACCACCTCTTCAAATATGCTTCTTAGTTTTAAATCTATTAAAATTTATAAAAATGTCACATCAAAGAGACTAAATATATTTATTTTGATAAAATTGGAATATGATTACAGGGGTTACAGTAAATAAAACTACGAGTAGTATGGTTTTAAAAGTTTATTTGTATGTAAAAATTACAATGGTGAAAGCAGCTCAATGAATTGAACTGTGAAAATTTACATTTTACTCTAAAAAAACTCAGATAAGTGCTTTTTCAGAAATTCTGCCCTCATTTAACAAAATCCAAGTTAACCTATCCTTGAATCTTTTGCCAAATAATTTCGAGGCAAAATATTGCAGTAGATAAAAACATGCCGCCGACGAGTATCATGTAAACCAAAAAAAGTTCGTTGACGCCTACGGAGAGTACTCTCGTACTCAACTGACATTCTGGTTTTGATGCCACCCATATGTCCCGTTCTCGTTTAAATATGCCGCTTTGCTGCATTTTTACTAAGCTGGAACATATTGATCCTTCATTATTTAAGGGTATAATCGGTCTACGCACTGCAAAAAACTCAATGGATTATTTGTTCGCAGTTCGCAAAGAAATCATCAAGAGCTTAGCCTCATCAAATCAATGAAATAGTAGATATTACAGTGATTATACAGGGTGATCCAGTCACAATGTCATTAATTTTAATCGCGTATTCGGAATACCTAATAAAGAAAGAAAATCGAAAATAAATTTTTTACTTGAACTTTCCAAGAGATAAACAAATGACGCGTACGAGTATTGACGCTATATACAGTATGCGCCAAAAGTATGGAATAAATTCAATAAAAACGAAACAATTATTTTTTGGGAAAAATCCTCGAACAGGTCGATTTTTAATTTAAAAAATACATATTGTAGCGTAAAATACGATTTTCAAATGGTCATTTGTTTTCGAGTAATGACGTCATCGATTTTTTTTTAAATGGCAACACCAAATTTTTTTCCTTAATTCTGAAAGATCGTTTAATTCTCTATCAGACAGTACTAAAATTTTGCTCTCTTACATAGGAAAGTTTTCGAGTAAATGACGATTGAATGTTAGAAAACGTAAATCAATTAAAATAAAGCAAAAACGTTATCAAGTTTAGTTTTTCGAATTCCATAGTCCTTTTTGGACAACTGTTTTCCTGGGAGGCGGATCGGCAGACGCGGACCGATAGAATGGCCTGCAAGATCGCCAGATCTTACACCTCTTGACTATTTTTTATGGGGATATTTGAAGTCAAAAGTGTACATTAATAAACCACGTAATTTAGAAGAACTTCAAAATCGCATTCGGGACGAAATACGCAGAGTTACCCCAGAAATCATTCATAATGTGCAAGAAGAATTTCTTCACAGACTTGCGCATTGTCAAGAAGTTGGTGGATGGCAATTCGAACATTTAATTTAAGTATAAAATTTAATCAATTGTATTTTATTTTACATACCTCAGAATTGTTACTTTTTTATGGATAAAATTTACGTTTTCTAACATTCAATCGTCATTTACTCGAAAACTTTCCTATGTAAGAGGGCAAAATTTTAGTACTGTCTGATAGAGAATTAAACGATCTTTCAGAATCAAGGAAAAAAATATGGTGTTGCCATTTAAAAAAAAATCGTTGACGTTATTACTCGAAAACAAATGACATTTGAAAATCGCATTTTACGCTAAAATATGTATTTTTTAAATTAAAAATCGACCTGTTCGAGGATTTTTCCCAAAAAATAATTGTTTCGTTTTTATTGAATTTATTCCATACTATTGGCGCATACTGTAGAAGTCCAGCATATAATAACCGCATATCCGGTACTGAAGTGACAGAATTTTGTTCTAATTACAAACTTCTTGTATGCATTTTGCGTATTCTTTGAGGAAGGTACCTTTAAAAATTGTTGCATTTTTAAGGTATACATTAAGCGTTTTGTCAAGTTCTGGCTGATGCTAAATAATTTTTGATAAAACACTAAAAACATACATATTTTTTTTCACCTTTTCGTTATGTTGTTAAAAGTAGAATCAAGTTGAGTTCGTACGCTGATATTACCAAATAACGCAAATCGCATTTGATTATGAATATGAATCAAATCCATTACTTATGTTCAGTAGTTACCGACTAATACAGGTGCACACGGAAAACACAGACGCAAATGTCTATTAGAATGTCTTACTAAAATTTTTCACGGCTCTGTTCAGCAGATGACAACCGCCATCACGTTACCCAACTTGAATAGCAAATTTTATTAATAAATATAAACTACACTGGCGACACAAGTACATGAAGTTCACCAACCTCTACCACGCGAACATGATGACCGATGGATGAAGGGAGAGAAATCGGGCCGCGTACATCTGTTCCAGACACAATTGACGGCGGGCTCACCTACATAGGAAAATGGACCCGAATTATGTTTGACTTATTCCGCCGGTAACGTATTAAACGGTATAATTTGAATTGCCAACTTTTTAACTGCCGAGTGTGCCGATTACAGCCCATCTGATGACGGCGCTGATTACTGCGGTTGGCATTTATTATAAAATTCTCATGATTTCATATTGATTACACTAGGTGTAAAAATTCTGTAGCATTTGTCATTGAGTAGACATTAAAAACAAGGTTATTGATCTTGAATACGGTAGGTCAACTCGGATTGCCAGATTGTTGATCACGGCTTTTTTATTACTGTCTGTTTTTAAATACGAAAAACGTTTAAGCCTATTTTAATAATTTATCCTAGTTAGTATTGGATTTTATTTACACTATTTATGTAATGAAATGAGAATGGTTTATTTTGATCCGCTGGAGTTTTGTAATTTTAATATTAATTTTTTTTTTGTTGAAACTTAATATGTTAATTGCATAGGTTTAAAAAATAATGTATAGCATTAATTAGATATATATTACGATAAGTAGGTACTATAGGAAAATATTTAAATTTGACAACGTCGCGTCAGGCCGACACCGAGTTGAATTGCTGCCAGCGGTCAGTGGCAGTCTGAAAATGGGGTTCAAATAATGATTTGAAATTTTTGGGTGTTAAAAATTGAATTGCTAAATAAAAAAAACTACTCCAAATTCGGAAAATATTAAAAGCAAACAATTATGAAGAAATAACTTTTTTTTATCAGTTGTCAAAGACCCTATATGATCTCAGATTAAAACAAATATAGCATATTAAAATTTTAATAAGTTCTATTTTGATTAGATGTACTACTTAGTACATTTTTGTATTCACATCCTGTATATGATCTAGCTTAATGAAGTATATACTGTAGTTAACTGCTATATTTAGTTAAGATTCCTGTTGAAAGTTATATATATTTTTTGACTACAGTGCAAAAAAGTAACATTTATTGACCCCCCCATTTTGAATAATTGGTAGCGGTTTTTTGGACATTAATTCTGAAACACCCTATATAATATATATGTATATAACTAGTTACGGTTAGATGTCAACAATTTTGTATTTAATAAAAATTCTAACCTGACTAAAAACAGCTGCCTATACTGGGACTTTTTTGGTACCATGAATCCCACTGAAGCAGGATCGATGAATTCGATTTGGGCTAAATCGCAAATGGGGTCCGCCTCGAAAGTCCTGGATATGATGGGATAAGCCGTGGTGATCTCTGTGTGGTAAGCAAACCCGCCTCTTTTAACTTTGGCCAATCCTTCTTCGGGAGAATAGTAGTTTGGATGACCCGATGTGAAGATTTTCGAACTGTTGAGTCTCTGCACCCATTTATTACTCCTTGCTTGAACTATGTACGTGTTGGTGTAGGGCTGGTATTCGGTACCAACCCTAAGGGTACTCTCGTAGAGTTCTTGGATGGTTTCGAGGACGTTGGGTTTGGCATTGAGCAAAGTGGATACCAAGGCAGAGGTGTAATAGTTGTATAGAAGGATAGAGAGGATCAGAATGTTTAAAAATATGATTCTGCCACCCATGTGGTTGGGAACCATAGCAGAACCTATAAATATTCTAAATCCAGATTGGGTCTACTTATTGATTTGTTTGAGATAGTACCTTGTTGCGCAAAGAGTGATATGGTAATAACAAAGGATGTAAAAATACTGTAGTTGAAATTAGATGTCAAAAATTTCCTTTCGATCCAATAGGCAACTTTAATTGCTAAGCTCACAATAACTGTAGCCACCAAAAAGCAGTACCAAGTAGTTACTGAAAACGGTTTTAGTACTTCGCCTCCAGGGCTAACTTTGGCAGGATTCCTGAAGAAAAAACTGGTCCTAAAAAAAGTTGAAGATTTTACATAAAAACGAAACACAATACAATTCAAATATGAATTCCTTAAAAAAATATATTTGAGCAGCCCAACACCTCCACATACCATAAGTACCCATTTAAGTCTACATTCTTAAGGCTGGAATCATATTAGTATATTTCTTTAGTCATATGGCTGGAATTATCCAACTACTGATAAAGTAACCTGTCTGGTAAATATATATCTGGCTCATAAAAATTAGATGTGTAAGAATGGCAAATATATGTAGATTTATCTGACTAGTAAATTTACCAGGCAGTTGGATAATTTGAACCTAAGGATGAATTTCATTCATCAAGTTCTGCACCAAAATGGCAGTTTCTTTTGTAGTCATATGTTATTTTCACGATATATTGCAATAATAATGGCACTCTTTCAAATAAATTTTTGGACTACTGAATGTTTTGAGAAGAAATTTTATTAGATTTCCTATTGGTATATCGAACAAGTAAGAACTAATATTAAAAGCAGAATTCATTAAGAATACTCAGCGAAATAAATCGCCAAATTCATTTTAAATAGTGCCATTATTATTGCCATAGATTGTGCTTAGTACAGAATAAAATAACCATAGCGCTTTTCCACGACACCTGACTGGTTGGAAACTTGTCCCTAGTGGATAGCCAAATCGTTCACCGACTTACTGCAGAGAAGTTGTATCTAATATTAAACTGACTGACGGCTTCGGACAGGTTTCAAACTAGTCAGGTGCCGTGTTGGAAAAGAGCTCATTTCATTTTAATCGTAGGTACAATCGTTTGCAATAATAATGACACGCTTTAAAATTAATTTTGCGATTTCTTTTGAACTACTGACGTATTTGTAATGAAATCTGCTTTCAACTTTTAACATTACTCCTTAATTGTTTCACTCATCAACAGAGATTTAATGAAATGTCTACTCAGAACTTCCAGAACTTCAAAAACTGGTTTGAGTGAGTGTCATTATTATTGCAAAAGCATATACACGAACAGGTCATGTTTTTTTTTTAATTTTCCAAGAGCTAAAATCATATATCTCTATTATTAATTAAAATTATATCCCTCCTAAAAAAAATTAAGTAAAATAGAAATAATACCTCAGTGGCGGCTCGTCAGGTAACGAAAGTACACTACTTCATTTAAAATTAGCGGTTGTACGAATATTCCGCATAAAATTATTTTATCCTCGACCACTATACTAAGAAGATTTAATACGTCTGTTTACTGTGGATTAAAAGCCTTTTTTCGACAAACATGTTAAAAATGAAATTTTTAACACCCCCTTGTAGTATTATAGATATTTATGCAATAAGTACAAAAAATAAGGGTTTATTGCACGCGACGTGAAATTGTCCAACGAGGCGGTCAGGCCGAGTAGGACAACACGTTGAGTACAATAAACACTTTTTGTACGAGTTGCATACAATATTTTTCCTACGTTCATGCAAAAACCAAAAAATGTTTTATTTAGATGCCACTAAGTCTAGGAAAATATGACGTCGATTTCAACGTTTATGTTTGTCATGATGACAAAACGCTGTAGTAGAATGACAGATGAATGCAATAAACATTTTATTGCACTAGTGCAATAAAGAACCACTTTTCCCCCTAAATATAGTTCAATAAAGTTTTGTTTTTTGCATGAACGTAGAAAAAAATATTGCTTTGTGGCACCAGTGCCTTAAACTGAAACGACCGCATTCCTAGTTGACGTTTGAGAAGATTTCGCTGATATTGATGGCACTGAAAGCAGTTTTCGGACAATCGAATTTTTACTTACTTCCAAAGAACAATTTGTTTGACAACGTTTCGGTAAAATCTCATTTACCATCTTCAGGTCTTCTTACTTCTGCTTCGCGTTACAGTAAGCCGAACATAGTAACGCGAAACAGAAGTAAGAAGACCTGAAGATGGTAAATGAGATTTTACCGAAACGTTGTCAAACAAATGGTTCTTTTGAAGACCATGCAGATTCATCGCGGAAAGGAACCCGGAGAAATTTTACAACCATATACATATATATGTATATAAAACAATTGAAAACGGCGTTTTATTTAAATGTTTTGTATCCTCACAGTACGCCCATATTATCGAGTTTGAAACACCCTGTATCAGAACCTAGTGCTAGCAGCCACCATTTTTCTCGAAAAAGGTAGAACATAGAAAATTGAAATTGGTGGTACACATTAACAACCAAATAGCAACAAAAGGTTTGTTCGTGCACAGTTGGAAACGGTTTGAAGCTATCAGAAATATCCGTCCAATTACTTCTTGCGTTGAATTCACTGATAACTCATTCTCAACTGAACTAGTGAACTGGTCGAATATTTCTGACAGTTTCAAACTGTTTCCAACTGCTGCAGGAACAAAAGCTAAAATATCAATTGCTTGTTTTTGATGACCGCTGAAGCTGGCTTGTCAGGATAATAGACGAGAAGTGAAGTTTTTTGCCCCCCTCCGTCCCTCCCAGTAATTTCGAAGTTTCGGCGCCTATGTTGCGGATTATTAATTGTAAATCGTATTATATTATATCTTATTGGTTCATATCCAAAGACGTTTCAAAAATTAGTCGTTGTTTTGTCGACATCTTCAATTTTTTGCTTCTTTCTAGATTTTGCTAAGAGAATGAATACGCCGGCGTTATATGATTTTCAGAACTTTAGTGACAAAAAAGGCAATAGACAAAAAATAATTGTTCTCCGTGTACCTGAATTGATAATAGGGTAATAGGTAGTCATAATAATGCATTCTTGGGGCTCGCAAAATGCCCCCAGCGCTGCTAATATCAATTTCGTTTTCCCATAGCAGCTGCGACAAGCCGGCTTCGATGCCGCTACTACTGTTACCAAACCATTCTGCCTTAATAGTAGTGTTGTAGCTGGAAAAAAATCAGGACAACTAAAACTCTTTTTTTTTGTGATTTACGATGATAGAATAATTTTTTGTGTAATTTTCAGAAAATTACAGACTTACTGAAATTGGTGAATGTACACAAGGTGAAGAAACAGCTGGAAATGGAATTTACCAAAAGTAAAATGCTGTCTGTGTCGCAGTGCCTCTGCATAACATTCAGGGGTACTGAAGGAATAATTAACCTACGAAATATGATTTGTTGTTTTTATATAGCTGTCTTACCCACACTAATTTATTTTGAGTAATAAATTATTAAAGTAACGACCTTCATTATATTTTAAATAGTGTAAAAAAAGTTGGCTACAATTTATCGAGTTCAAAAAATTGTGAATTTTAGAACACTTTAACTCATGATATTAGCTTTAAAATAAATCATTTTTCAAAATATTGCCCTAATAAATGTTTTTTAATAATCGAGATAACTGAGTTTAGTTATTACAAATTTTGAAGCCGATTCTGTGTAACCCTTGACAATAGTCATCGATAAGCGACATGTGTCTCAGGAAGACATGACAATATCGCTGGAGCTGATAAGTGTTATATTATATTATGTAAATATTTTAAAGCACAACATATTTCATCAAAATCTGACACAGATATGTTTTTGGTAATGCTGAACACGCTGGTGTTGTCAATTTGATATGTAGAGAATGTAGAGGATGCTAGCTTCAAGGACCTCCGCTAACATTTTATTCTGTTCCCATTCCAAATTACGTTATATTATAAAAATGTGCTTTTAATAAATTCGTTAATAGTGCACCGTTTTCAAGGAAAAATCTCTTCCACTGATATGAACAGAATATTATCTATTCCCTGATTTGAATAGTAATTTGATCTTTCATAGTTTTCAAACTATGAAGATTTTGTCGAATTCTCTTTGTTATGCGCTACTACATAATAATAATGGAAACTTATACCCCACTTATTTTTCAATAATTTATCAACCCTAAAAATATTGTCTGTCTTTTTGAAACACCCTGTATATTTCTGAAATTTCCGCTAATTTAATTAAGACAAAGGCAATTTATTGGTCATTTTGTGTTCTTAAGAATGAAGAATAATTCAAGCTCTACAGTGTGTTCTCAAAATAGTAAACACCCTAATCTAATAAGTGAGGAATATCCAATGTTAAAAAATTTGTAAAAAGGAATTAGGGCTCCATACCAAAATATGAGTGTAAGTGATGAGGTTGAAATATATTGTTCTTTTTCATTAACAAAAGTGTCTGTGAGTAGTATCGTATCGTACAGTAAAGAATGGCAAAAAAGAACTTGCGGAAAGAAAACGAGAGGTTGATGATAGAAAAAATGAGCTTCCAACAATAAAAAAATTCAGGTTGCTATCTCACAGGATAAAACTTTGTGTAGAATATGTAAAAGGCTGCTTCTGCGAATTATATGTGACATGAATTTTCAGATGATAGTTTAAATGATAAGGGATAGTTGTTTTCCAAAGGGAAAGAATTATACTAAAAAATTCATTATATTTAAATTACTTTAGTTGAGTTGAAACTAATAAGAAAATAAATTATTAGATGATGGGTTTGACTGAAGAATTAAAATTATTTGAATTTTAGTTGACGAGGTTCGAGGTTGGCAACAATGAATGAAATTAACCAATAAATTGCTGCAATTTATTGTTCCATAAATTAATTCGTGCAAAACAGCTATTATACATATTTAGGTAGCAGATTCTTATTCAAGGAGTAGACCATGTACTCAGTTGCAGTAAATTTTCACCAATATGTAGATAAATATAATATATAAAATTCTCGTGTCACAGTGTTAGACGCTATACTCCTCGGAAACGGCTTGACCGATTTTTACGAAATTTTATGTGTACATTCGGTAGGTCTGAGAATAGGTCGTAATCTATTTTTCATAACCCTAAGTGATAAGGGTGGTCCACCCCAAACAATTTTTTTTTATTATTTGGACTAAATTTTTTATGATGTGGCATTAAAAAATACATACAACCCTTAATTTTCACCCTTCTATGACAAACCCCTATTTTTTAATAGCCATTTTAATAATTTAATCATTTTTAACCCTAGTAGATAACTGATCGATTATCACTAAATCAGTTATCCCCGCCAGGCGTCTACCGGTGTCACTTCTCACCACAAACCTAGAAAAAATATAGACAGCGTCGGTTCATGATATAGGTCACGTGACAGGTGCCTCGTTTTCTAGGGACCTAAGGTCCAGAAAATTGATATTTTATTTGCTTTATGTTGCCGGTTGAGCAAATATGATGGCTGCATTGCAATATTAAATTAACTAACTTGCTGTCATTTTAAATGTCATTAAAGAATATGACATGAATGTGACCAATCACAGTAAACAAATGAGTTCACGCTGCAATACAACCAACGTAAATTGGCATAAAAACCAAGTTTTAGTGATTCTGGACCTTTTAGAGCAGCCATGAATTAGCGGTTGCCGGTAATATGACACTGACACAGTCTATATTTTTTCTAGATTTGTGCTTCTCACCCAGGAGTAGGGATGAAAACGAAGTCGACTACCAAAATATTCACTAGAAATAATTCATAATTCACCTAGTTTTAGTATATATTTCATAATTTTGTAGAGTCTGTCCTTGGCATTCTTCCTACACTTTAACATTCGAACACAATATATCACAAAGTGTGATACATACTACCTGTATAAGATACACATCTTCAATTATCCTTACTCTATTTCCTGTCCTTATAAGAATTCCGGACATATTCTTTCTTGCATTATAGAAACTATAGAAAGAAACAGCCTTGTTAAAATAATAAGTTAGATTGCCAAAAACGTAAACTCCAATTTTATTTATTTTGATGTCGGATTTAAGCCCAGGATAGTAAATTTCAAAAATATAATACTGATAATTGCGTTCTGGTACTACTAGTTTTATGTCCGTGTCCATCCTCAATGTTACATTTTCAAACAAATTTCTTATATCATTTTGTTTCATTGACGTATCCGATATCATCAGCCAGTTGTGAACAAACCTGAACTTATTGTTCTCATAACTCTACAAGAAAATACTATAGTAAAATGTAGTATTCATAAGTTTATATTAAAATATCTAACATATTATCTAAACAAAGTAGATGTAAATAACTAGTTAAGTATGCTTTTACCTCTTTTAATATTATCCCAAACTTTTCACAGGATAAATCTAACACAAAACTAATCCTTTCATAACTTTCATCTCTGATATTAGAAATGACGTTTTCTTTAACCGGCGCAAATGCAATTCTTAAATACAAATCTTCTTTCAGTAAGATTTTATTCATCTTAACTTTATCTGAAATTGTATACCTATTAATCTTGTCCTTTAAAAGAATTATGTAGTATGGAGGTACCTGAATTTTTCCAACAAACAAAGAAAAAACATATTTTAGAATTATTCTCCTTCAAGAAATTTGTTATTAAATCAAACGTCTCTTTGTTCACTATACAGTAAATTCTAGATACTAGAATAAAATATACGGCAAGACGCATCATTTAGGTATGCAATTGTAATACAAATACATTCCTTTATATAACAAAACTATAGTATTGTAATAAATAGAATTGTACCTATTACTTGAGAATATTATTACATTGGTTAATATTCTCTTTGATTCAGTTCTTTAATTTACAAAATTGAGTGCAATTTGTGTATTTTTATTGTAGAAAATCAAATGGTACGTTTGACCTACTTTCAAAGTTTATTGCAAATTACGTTGGTAATTTTATTTTTGATCAAAGCCTGTCAAGACTAATTTCAAACTTTTCATATTCAGAGCAATTTGAAGTAAATTTTGTAGTTCCGATTGTTTTAAATCTTCATAAAAAATATGAAATAACTACATGCAATATGTTGGAATCAGATAGCGTCTTTGGTGTGATAGAAAGTATTAGTAGCAAAATATGAAAAATATTAAGAGGATTTACTTACCGTATTATCTAATCAATCTCAAGGAACCATTTAGAATCTTATAAATAAAACATTTTTTTTTCATTTCATAATATTTTACTTTATTATTTAATCTATATTTATAATTGTTAACAGTTAACCAATATGATAAAATAAAATAATAAGGAGTATCAAAGATCAGATTTAGAAATATTAACAGCTATATTAATAAGAAAAAATGCTATGACGAATAACAACGTAGGAAATTGCAGTATATAAACTATTAAGTATAGCACATTAATAACATTCTCTCCTCGTTACAAATAACATTGCGAAATGGCAATCGAAAGGTGGCAAAATGAATGTAAAACACACGGTCTGAGAAACTAAAGCGTAAACAACTGAACGGTAGCCTTTCCATGTGCGGCGAAAGGAACAGTCGAACAATTTAACGGAATGATGCTAAACAGCAACAGAAGGGTGTGTTAAAATACTTAAGATATGGCACTGGTATTTCCTTCCGCGCACAGGAACAGTCGCTTGGAATTTTCACAATTGTGCTATCAGTCTTCTTAAACCATTTTGATAGAAACAAACTGACTAATATTGCGGCTTCCTGGTGTAAAGGTAATAAAACACCGAATCTATGCTAGACGCCCTAGTTCCGTATACTAAGATGGCTTTGTACAAAAGTATTTACTAATTTTCTTTATTACTCAGCTTCTATTGGCTAAATTTTCAGTACAAGATCTAGCTAGTTTATTTACATTCATTTAAGTTTTTCGTTCAAGTATATTTCTTTGAAATCAAATGTAGGATGCAAATTTCTAGTTGCACAATTTTTGATGCTTCAGAGGTAACTGATTTCTGATACTGATAATTTTATACCTATTGATTTTCTATAAAGTGTATTTACAGATTTATATCAGAAGTGGGATAATTGCAATTTGGTTAAATGTGATGAAAATTATGTAAACGTAACATAAATATTTTGGTCCCTCTACACTAGTCTCAATAAAAATTTAGAGTATATGAGCAACAGCTATTTTAATCATTTTATAAAATTAAATTGTAAATTTAAGTAACCTGTGGATTTGTTGGGATCGTTTAAGACCTGGAAGAAAATTGTGTAAAGTTGAAATTTGCATCCTGATCTAAGCCCAAATTAAAATAAAATACAATTAATATAATTGATACACATTGTAAAACACTGTAAAATCATTTAAATAGAACTATAAAAGTAATATATATATATAACCGTATATAGAGATCACAACAAAGACCATATTTTTACTCCTCAATTTAAGTAGATAAAACGTTTCAATTACTCCGAAGGGGCAAACAGCAATTCATT
This sequence comes from Monochamus alternatus, assembly GCA_037114965.1. NCBI lineage: Eukaryota > Metazoa > Arthropoda > Insecta > Coleoptera > Cerambycidae > Monochamus > Monochamus alternatus. The sequence continues at coordinate 117,472,195 of CM073426.1, forward strand.
AAACCATACGAACGGATGGAAAACAATTTTACATTTTTACAATATAAGGTTCTTATCTAAAACTATTTACAAACCTTTCAGGATAAAATAAAATTTCCTATTTACAACGAACCTATAATTTAAAATTTATATATAAAAAAAACGAACCGTATAAAAGGAAAAATCTATGAATAGAAGATCCTAACCGGGCCTTCTGAAGGCCGAGCCCTAGGAAGTCCTGTACAAAAATAAGTGAAATTATAACATGACGTTCAGTCTTATGCGTATGTGAAGTTACTGTTGCCTTTTCTCCTCCTCTAGCATGGCATCTAACTCGTCGGTGAGATTGGCGAGCATGTTCCCGATGTCGTTGAGGACATCGGCGGGCTCTGTTCTTTGATTACGGGCACTTGGTTGCTGGCGGGTGACGGGCGTGGGGGACGGATGCGGGGGGAGGCCGGCTCGCGGCGGCTTAGGGGACGAGAACTCGGCCTGCCTACCGGCGCCGGCGGCGGCGCGAGTTCTGATCGTGCCAGCGTTCTCATTGGCGAACGGCAGCGAGTCTGACTCTGTGCTCGAACTCGACTGGAAGAAGGAAGGAATGATTAAAAAAATCTACTACCTACGGGGTGGGGCATTTCTTTTGAAACCTGTTTCACGATTACCAATTTTTTACTCCATAAATTAATCAAGAAATTGACAAATACACTGCAGACAATACAGCTGGTTCTACTTTATTAGTCAATTTTGGTGCTTTTTACTGACCTTTAATATTTTTTCACATATTTTGAAAGACAAATCTAGATCTCTGAAGTCTGAAATATTTAACTGAGTTTGTTAGGAGCACCCTATTCTTGAAATAGTCTTTTCTACAAATATAAATAATTTTAGAGATTTAAGATATTTAAGTGAATAATATAGTTTAGCAAATAACATGAATGTTATCGCATGCCACCTCCAAATATTCAAAGGTACAGAAGTAAAATGAATATATAAAGACAAAAAGGAGTCTAACCAACAAATTTTTAGGTACAGTAATCTTTCAAAACATGTTTTTTTTTTAAATTTAATTGTAGATGTATATATTGTTATAACATAACCTTAAACAGTTCTGCAGATTGTTTACTTTTGATTATAAGCATATGAAAATAATTGTTAAAGTGTGGCGTTAAAATAGCAAAATTATGTGTCTTACAAACGCTTTTTAAAAATTATTATTTTGTTTGAGGCAATTTAAATAGTAAAGGCGGATAAACAAAACATCAATAATATTATTTTTGATATTACTTTTGTTCTACGTATTTTCTGAAATTTCTGTACCTAAAAACACCACAATTTTGATCAATTTACGACGAGAAATATGGCGACCTTAACGTATTTTGAAAACCTGTTGCATACAAAATTTTTCAGTACAAGCTTACCAGAAATTAATAAATATGATACTTTTTAACAAACAATTTAGTAATTCCAATTTTTTTTAATAATGTTTTGTATGGGTGTCATGACTAATTCCCAATACAATAAATGCAAAGTATTTCTATTATCTGACATTGTTTTTGAAAATTATTTTACATCTATGAAGTATCACAATTAATGTCTGCAGAATAAAAATAAAATCCATTGAGGACGAAAAATCTTATATCTTAGAAATTTTTTTAAAAAAGAAACTTATAATTTGCAATTTTCCACATCATTGATGTGTGTTATAAACAACATTTTTAATATTTGATCAACATTTTTCTTCACTTTTCTTTTAATTCTAAAAATCAGTTTTTGAAAAAAAAATGTTAATACTTTATTATAATATGCTTTTCTTTTTGAATGTGCAAGTATAAAAAAGTATTTTTAATTCCCAAAATAATGTTTAATATCATTTACTGAAAAATAATGAATAGGTTACATATGTGTGCATTCCGCAGTTTGATGAGTCAGACATAATTTACAAAGGTATATGATTTTTATTTTTAAATTGGTAACCTTAAATTTGCCCAATTTATTTAACATATACAAAGATGTTAAAAATATAGTGGACTGTAACAATTATTCTTCATTCATTTCTTGAATAATTAATTTACTAGGTAAGAAATTGGTAAATGTAAAATAGGTTTTAAACTGAAGGATGCATCAGTTCCTGTCAACATAAACATTGATAACACAATTGTTGTACACAATCACTTTTTAGTTATTAATTTTTTTTATTTTATTTTTCGATGCAACAATTAAAGAAAGTTCCACAATATTTTGAAACGATGTTTTACGAATATTTTAACCAGTTTTCAAAATTATAAGCACAAGACTTCAAACTCACACAAATATCATTATTTTTATTATTCACACAACTAGCAGAAAATTGACAACACAGTGAACTATCAGCTTTTATTTATGATGACAGATAAACTAATACATTGCCAGCAAAATGCTTCACCCAAGCTGCTTAAAGTATAGACCTGATTAAGAAAGTTATCACGGATAGCAAGCTAAATATTTAAATTATACATATAGGTACCAAATTTCTAAATGTTAATTACCTCAAACCCTTTATGAAAAGTTAAGCTTACTTTTTGAGTTTGAATTTAGTTTACCAGATCTAACCAGCATACCTTAAGCAGTATCTACTCAATAACAAACTTAAACAATCAAAATTAATAAAATCAGTAAAGTATGACAAAACTTAAGCATGGTGCGTTGATGGTCGAACGTGAAATAGCGAAAGTTTTTTCTGTACACAATAATAGCGCCAAACTATTAACGAGAATTTATTTTATTTTTGTAGAGGATCGAGAGATACTTCAGTAAGTGGACGATCAATATTTTTGGCCTTTACCATACACAGAGAAAGATAATTGAATTATGGTGTTGCTCTAGTAAAATAAAACTAAGCAGAGGCTAGCATATGAAAAATGTAAAGTTGGATAAATGATGGCTTAATTGATATTTGAAATTACTGAAAAAAAAAGAAAAATGTCAAAATATAAGAGCACACAGAAAAAAAAAAGTTATGATAAAATTAGCCGCAAGAAGATGGTCATTTAGTTTCAATATATAGTATACGAAAAGGTGAAATTTGGCTGTATCTTTGCTACCCTAGGATATCGGAAAATTCAAACTGCATTCCTTGACAAATTTTGCAAAAAACCATCAAGTGTCACTATACACAGTGATACAGTCATAATGTCATTAATTTTAACAACATATTCGGAAGGCCTAATAAATACAGGAAATCAAAAAAAAAAAAATGTATTGACCTTTCAAAATATAAACGAATCACCCCATAACAATTGGTAACACGGCACTCCTGGTCCATATATTTTTTCTAATGACAGACTTCTAGTATGCAATCTAAAATGTAAGCATTTTGTATATTTTCTGAGGTGTCTTTAAAAATTGCTGCAAGGTATTCATTAAGCATTTTGTCAAGTTGTGACTGAAAATTTACTAATCACGAAAAATGTCTACCAGAATTTTCAGAATTTTTGCATTCATCATGCCCTCCTAGTGCAAGTTCAAAAGCTGCGCAAAATTTTATGTAGTAAATAATTTTGGATAAAACATCAATTTTATGGCCTTTTTCGGTATGTTACATTTTTATTTAGGTAAATCTGTCTACGTGAAAATTGTAAATTAAAATTTACATTTAAATATTTTTTAAACTGAAACTTAATATGTTAATTGCATACTTTTAAAAAATAATTTATAGCATTTATTACAAATTTTAACATTGCCATAAGTACTAGGAAAATATTTAAATATGGCAACATTGCATCAGGCCGACACCGAGTTGAAATACCGCCAGCGGTCAGTGGCAGTCTGAATCAATGGTTTGAAAATATTTTTTTCACTGTAAATATGCTTTTAAAATTTTTTTAATCACATTCATATTATATTTGTTTTACCCTACTACCTTCTCTTAAAGTTAATGACACCATGACTATATCACTCTGTAGAAATACCAACATTAACTATGTCTTTTCTTCGCTCTGTATATTATTACATTTTTGCATTCTCCATTTTTTCTGATTGCAATAATACATGCAATGGAGATTAAATTATTTCATTGTCAATCCAAAAATGTTCTTTTTTCTATAAATTGAAATTCCTGTGAAAAATTAGTCAAGAAATGCACATTTCAGTTTTCCGATATCTGCAAAGGTAATAAAGTTACAGCCGAATCTAACGTTTTCAATATTGTTCTCATCTCAAAATAAAAATAGCTTTGATTTATCAAGTACCGAAAGAAGTTCAAAGAAGTGGACTCCATTAGAAGTCACAAATATATGTATAGTGAAGTATGTTCGGTGGCAATTGTGACTGATGAGTGCAGTGCAGCAGATGATGATGATGATGGAATGATACGCCCCAAACCACATATATTTCGTTAGCATCATGAGGTGTGCCCGCAACAGATATACGAGACCTCAAGCAGACATCGGTAATGGAGAAAGATTATAGCAGTTAGCACGACACTTAGAAGCTCTGGTATGTTATAACCTCACTATTTTTCTGCAGGTATGAGCCCTAGGCGTGGGATATGCCACTACTGGATATGATAGAATTACCTAGCGATATGTAATGTAATGATTAGTTGAGGTTATGTTGCTGTTAACAATAGTTAAGCGTTCGTCACATAATCTTGTAGTGCTCGTGTTATGAATATTTCTTTAAATATTTTTGTGGCCTTGACATATGGTTAACTATGACTAAGTACAAATATTTTAAGAGAGAAAAAATATCCAACCACTTCTATCAATGTATTTTTCCTTCTGTTAATAAATTGTGATAATCAAAATTTGTACTGTTCAAATTGACTTAATATATTTGTTCTATAATAAATTAATTTCAACAACACTCAATTCTGGTGTTATAACAATCAAAATGTCGGACATTGCAACCATCAACACAAGAATTTTATGTCTTACTAGCTGTAGTAATATCTTTGTGTTTTTCATGCTATCAAAATTGTCAAACTATCGACAGAAACGTATTTATTGTTTCTTGACACACAGGGTGTCTACTTTTATTTGTGTTCAAATCCGTAAAAAGTTTATTCTTCAAAATAATCAAAATTTTTATTTTACATAACTTCAAAAACTGCTTCCTCTAACCCTACCACGGCATTGAAGATGGCAGTCCAAGACCTGCTATGATTTTTTTTATACCCCTGAAATTCAATAAAAACGTTGAGCGATTTTTTTAATTTAAAATCTGATAAGGTGGAGTTAATCAGGACCCCTTAAAACTTCATGTGGGAAATTTGAACATAAACTACAGAGTGTTTTCTTCTACAAATCCTTAAAGTTTTATTTTTGTAAAAATTCGTAAAAACTATATTTCAAAATTACCTAACAAATATTTTTTTGATCTAAATGTCATCGAAAACCGCTACTTCCAATCCTATCACCGCGTCTAAGATGGAGATCTAAGGCCTGCTATGATTATTTTTATAATTCAATAAAAACGTTTAGCGATATTTTATTTAAAATCTGATAAGGTAGTGTTACTCAGGTCATCTCAGACTCCCTATGTGTGAAGTGTTTTCTTCTACACGTTCTTAAAGTTTTATTTTAATAAAAATTTGTAAAAACTTTATTTTTCAAAATAACGCAACAAATATTTTTGTTTTAAATGGCATCAAAAACCGCTCCTAATCCTATCACGGCGTTTAAGATGACGATCCAAGGCCTCCTATGATTACACACAAAACTTTGGGAATGTCAAAACATTCTGTATAGCTTTTATTTAAATTTCACACATAGGGGTATTGAGGGACCCTGAGTAATACCACCTTATCAAACTTTAAATAAAAAATAATTGCTAATTTTTTTTTTAATTCCAGGAGTATAAAAATAATCATAGCAGCCCTTGGATCGCCATCTTAAACGCCCTGATAGAATTAGAAGGAGCGGTTTTCGATGCCATTTAAAATATAAAAATATTTGTTGCGTTATTTTGGAAAATAAAGGTTCTACAATTTTTTATAAAAATAAAACTGAGAATGTGTAGAAGAAGACACTGTATAGTTTTTGTTCAAATTTCACACATAGGGAGTATGAGATGACCTGAGTAACACTATTTTATCAGATTTTAAATAAAATATCGCTAAACGTTTTTATTAAATTCAGGGGGAATAAAAATAATCATAACAGGCCTTGGATTGCCATCTTAAATGCCGTGATAGGATTAGAAATAGTGGTTTTCGATGACATTTAAGTCAAATAAATATTTATCACGTTATTTTGAAAAATAACATTTTTACGAATTTTTACAAAAATAAAACTTTAAGAACGTGTAGAAGAAAACACTCTGTATATAGTTTTTCTTGAAAATTCGCACATAGGAATTTTGAGGGGTCCTGATTAACATCACCCTATTAGATTTTAAATAAAAAAATCGCTAAATGTTTTTATTGAATTTTGGGGGTATAAAAAAATCATAGCAGGTCTTGAATTGCCATCTTAAATGCCTTGGTAGGGTCAAAGGAAACGGTTTTCGATGTCATTTAAAATTAAAAAAATTTTTTTGATTATCTTGAAGAATAAAGTTTTTACGGATTTGTACACAAATAAAAGTAGACACCCTGTATTTATGTTACAATAATCATTTTTAGATATTATTTTCCATTGGTAATGTTATACAATTTGTTCTTCTAAAATAAATTTTTTATTGCCTTTTAGGCCTGTCTGAACACGTGGTTAAAATTTTTATTCTTAGTGATAGTTAATCCTGTATGTATATTACTAGATTATGTGTGAAGGCAATGCAAACAGAACATAACCTCCAAGGCCTAGGCTGTTTTCTCATCACACGCCTCGGCCTCTTCCAGTTTGTTTAATTCTATCATGCAAATCTCTTCCGTTACCTTAAAACTTGCATCGGAACCATTCCGGTGCTGCAGTGCCAATGTCTTGATGAGCTCCTGTTCTTCTGCACCCCAGGACTGCGACGAATTGAGCTTTCCTGGTGGCGTACCAGGCGCAGGAGGTGGCGGTAAAGGTAGGTCCCCTTGACTGTCCAAAGATATACTAAGACTGTCCGAACTGGGATATGCCGGTAAAGGCAGGGGGCTGGAAGTCTGCACGTGATGTATCTCCACCGTGGTGGTCTGCTCGTTGCTGTCGCTATCCTGTCGCTTGGGCGGGTTGGGCGGTATCTTCTTGCCCATCAGAGGGCTGTTGTATTGCATGTGGTATTTATTGCTGTCTATTAGCTCCCTAGGAAGAGTCTTGTATTGAGGATTGCCGTATTTTTCGGGATTGAACTGGGGTTTCTCGAAATCTGGGAATGTTTCTCTGGCCTTGGCCGCTATCTTGGCTATGGGTCTGGGACGGATTACGCCCCTGGGTCGAGGAAGAGTCCCACCTCCTTCGTACAGTAAACTGGTTTCATTTGTGGGCGTTATGTCTCCGTCCTCGTAAGATCTAGTCCTCCATCCTATGGGTTGTTGGTAGTAGAAGGTCTGAGTGTTCTCTGCGCTGAATGTATGGTGAGTTCTCTCGCTGGGGTCTTCTAGGGATTCGAGAGACTTTCCTCTGCCTGTTCTGATCTGTAATAAAATCGGCTGTTTATATCCTACGTTGATTAGATTTATAGGTTAAGATATTTACGAAACAGAGACAATAAGTGAGACAGAGGTAAAAGTATACCTTGATGGGGATTATGTCAGTGCAATACATGGTTTGTTGCACATAGTGAGTGGTGCCGGCTGCCAACTGCCTCGTCTGGTCGATCTCCCAGGGCTGGTGAAAAGAGCGGAAAGTGCTGTGGACTGCGGGTACACCAGGCGACGGCAGGTCCATGGGTGCGTGCACCAGAACGTCCTTACACACAAACATGCAGCGTAAGCAAAGGTAGAGAGCCGAGGGTAGGGGATACGGCTTGCAACTAGTGCAGCGGAATCGATCGTAACAAAATGACATTTCACATCTCATTTTCGTTACAGGGGACTTGGTTTACAGATATATGATCACCTTCTCATGATGTTTTGGAAAAGTAAAATAAATCATTCTCCTTTAAAACAGTAGTTCAACTTTAATATAAATGGCTATTATTATTTTTTTTTTTTTTTATTGAAATAATTTCCTATAACAAAACTGAAGTTCATTCGGCTTATTTTTGATAAATTCCAAATCAAGAAAAGGTGTTCATAATAAACCATTTCTTAAAAAGAAAACAAATATTAACCAGTGTAAAGTGGTAAAATAATTGCAGTACAACTAATACTGTAAAATGATTTTTCACTTATAATATCCCTTGCAGCTGCTACTTAAATTTCCACAATTTTTTTCGAAGTCACAAATATTTTGAAAATTTTCTAAAAATATTCATGAATGAGGAAAAATTTCAGGTTAATAATTTAAGCTTGAGGGATATTCAATAAGAAAATTTTACACCAAACTATTAATTTGAAGGTAGAAATAAAGATCACATGCGACGAGTAGATTTTTATGAATAATTACATGTAGAATATAACTTAGGTACTGTTTTTGATTGTTTTAGTTTACAGAGATCATTAAAAATTCAAGAAGAAAAAATAATTCAAATATCAAGTACTGTCACACAAAATGTCAATCTATACATAAACATCAAAATATTTCCAGTGTAATCGCATGCAGCTTACTTGAGGATGAAATTATTCGGAAATTTTTTAATTTACCATAGTAACGGAACAAAATACAAGCTTCTAATTGGTTAGAAAACATTGGTGTAAAATTTTCACACTTATTTACCAATAAATAGCGTAATTTTTCAAATTGGAAACCTGACACATTTGAAAAAACACTAGTTTCTTAACTATTTCTTTTAAACTATGTTTTGGACATGTTTTTATTGTTGTAAAATTATTTCCTTGGCCTGTACTTTGAACATGTTGCTGAAATATCGATGATTAAGGAAAATAAAATATGTATGTAGTGTGTGGTATAAAAGTAGTAAATTATGTTAAACATATATAAAAAAAACTAATAAAATATTATTTGTAAGTTGATGTGAAATATCTGACTAAAAAATCTAACATTCAGATGTTAATTTAGTAAGATATAATAAACATGCTCAAAGTATAAGAAAATGCAAATTTTACAAAAATAAAATGGGAATCAAATAATGAAAGGAAATACAGTTCTCCTAAGAACAGATATTCTCATCGGGCACAAAGTGTTTACAAGAAACTCACCTGTGTCGAATAAATCCTATTGCCGTCTGTGTTTATTCTTTTTCCAGCTTTGATGTCCTTGATTCTCTTTATGGCTAACATTATTTTTTTCTGGTGACCTAATTTCACTATTCCAAATTCCTCTAAGTCTTCCCATGTCAATTGCCCCACATCGTCCACAGTCTGGTAATTCTGTTCGAGAAAAGCTGGCAAATATTCGTCTAATCTAAGTAAATTGAGCCACTCCTCCAGAGAGCCCTAACAGAAAATAGATATCATAGTCGACACATCTATGTTTTTACTAAATTACATTGACAATTTATATATACAAAAAAAGCCCATGTCACAGTGTAATTGTCACTTTGACAGCGACAAAAGTTACCTACAGCTTTTACAAAGACAAATGCACTAATGGTTTATCGTACTATATGTTGCTAAAATAACACACTTTTGTCAACAACTTATTGAATTATTAAACACTAATACCGAGTCGATTCGTTGAGGTTACGAAACAACTAAATTAGTCAAATTGCTGCTAATACAGTTGCAACTTGGATTGGGCTTTTAATACGCAAAAATGTGACGGAAAATACTATAAAATGCTACAAAGTAAATATTATAAAGGATTCATATTGTATTTAACTCTTTCACCGATGTACAGTTTAATTCATCACAAGCTGCACGTAATGCTAAACGTAAAATCCTACAAGCACAACCCGAAAAAAGAAAATCCAGTGCATCAGTTCTTAATAAACGTGAAATATTTGCAATGGGTAGATTATATGACAAAAATTAACCGGAAGGACTTCAAATGATTATATCCCGTCTTGGCGTTTCAATTAGCTTGATGCGGAGGAAATGCAACTTACTGCAAAACCACTTATTTCATATCTGAAATTGAAAATAATGGAAAAGAACCTAGACATCGAGTATAACCCTCCATTTTCGAAAACGAGACAAGCCGGTGACAATAATATTTTAGAGGAAGCATATTTCCCCAGTATGTTTATTTAAAAAGTTGATAGAAAAACGGGGTACTACTATAACATTGGACATAGTAGTTCTGCAAATCCTTTTTGGAAGAAGAAAAATTATAAAGGTTGGTGTGACGATTGGAATTGATCAAATTTTCAAATGGACTGAATGCTCAGCACAACGCGATATAGATGTCAAACGTGACAAAATTACAAATCACTCAAATTGAGCAGCAGCAGTTAGCAAATTACGTAAAAGTGGAATTGAAGAACAAGCTGTAATAAAAAATGGACACCACAATTCATCATCAATAAAACCAAGTTGCCAAAGAGCATTATTCAATCGAATCATTTAGAAAAAGAACAATCTTCAACATCTACTACAGAAACGAATAGCTGTGGCACCTGTAGCGACATTAGTATTCCTCGTATGAATTTCATTAACTGCGTGTTTAATAATTGTACGTTCAAATAAAAATGTATTTATTTTTAGTGTTTGCATTGATATGTTTCTAAATTTATTATTCATTAAACTGTCCTGCCGAATTACACTTGATGGTTGTATTGATACCAGATAAATTTGTGTTGATTAAATTCTAAACTGCTTGCTTTAGCAATTTGACTGAATAAACTGTCAACTGTTAAAAACGCGACACCAAAGGTGCAGAAAATTGCTAGGCAATGGTTTCTCATTAAACAACCCAAATTTACGCGGTACATACACATACATACAAACCTCGTGCAATTATAAGTGAAGAATTTGATAAACATTTAAATGAAAAATAATGAAATTTGGACTGTAAATTGCATTAAATACAAAAAATAATCGTTAGGTGCATACGCATTCCAACTAAAACAATGCATTTTCAACATTATGCGGGTATAAATAAAATGCGCGTGCGCCGGACGATTGGACACCGTTTCCAGCTGTTCTGCGAACAGGGTTTATATTTTTTTGAAATGTCACTTACTGGTATGAATTCGGGTAAATTATCTGGTAAGTTAAGCTGCGCAATTTCTGCCTTCAACCGTTTCCTGTGGTTGGGTTTCTTAATTCCTATGGCAGTCAAGTCCTCTGGCGTCATCCTGCCTATGGTGGGCAAATCGTAGCCGGCCGAAATGAACAGAGGGAAATACTCCTCAAACTGGAGGTCCACCAGCCAGGAATGGATGATGTCCTGATCCTGCAGAAAAAACAGCGTCACTTAATCCGTCTTACAAATTATTAGTTGCAAAAAATTTATAGGTAGGTACTTACTGGCACCCCTTGGTGTATCATGCGTTCGATGCGCCCACCATCAGACCCAATAGAACATGAGCTTAAGGAACACCTCGGACTGTTGGAGGAACCTATGGTACTTCTACCGGCAGTACTAAGTGGATGGTAAGATGCCCTACCGCTGTCCAAAGATGCAGTGCTATGTCGGGAACCAGAACCGGCGCTGCCGCTGGACGAACCCGGACTATCCCTTCCAGGAGACTAAAAATGACATACATAGCTTGAAGATGAAAACATCAAATCTTCCTAGAAAATTATTTTCCTCTTTGCGATGATAGGTAGCGCGATGAGTTTCAATTATGAACTACGATATGGAGTTACCTGAGTCATGTCGATCCCTTGATCCTCTTGCAAACTGAGCTGGTGGTGATAGTAGACGGCGGCTTTGTGTGTCAGGACGGTGCCAGGGGGAGGCTGACCGGGGAACGTAAAGCTTGCTGCAGGGAAAATCGGCCCCGGGGACTTGCCCGTGCTGCCGCTGACGGTGCTCCCGTAATCCGAATGGTCATCTATAAGAAATGTGAAAGTTAGTGTTGCATACGAGATCAAAAAATTATTGTACTAATATAATGCAGTGCGATTTCGTTTCTAATATTTCTCAGAGACGAAGACATAGTAGAGCTTACAAATTACCGTCGGATAAATAAATAGAATAGTATGGAAGTATAAAGAGAGCCGAACATCTCAGCATATCTGCGTCTAACCTTGTAGTACAAATAACAATAGCGTGAAGAGTACAAAGGGAGCTTTTGAAGTGAATTCACCGGGTCTATGGGCAATGCCAGCCGAGTGGTGTAGAGGTCGAAGACGACCTGGAGGCACTGGAGTGCGTTCACCTGAGCGAGTACCTGGCAAGGGAAGACCAGTCGAAGTATGTGCCGTGCAGGCACTACTGTTTCGCGTTGTTGCCAACGCGCATTCAGAAAATTCTTCCAATGAAATCAACTACAGATAATAAATATACATACATACATACATACATAGAAATTTGTACAAATTGAAAATTTTTTGTTAATTTTCTTATATCCTTAAAAATATAATTTAACAATTTATTTGAATAATGTTGTTCTGAAGAGAAAAACTAGTAAACAGTTTTTTATTTATTATTAAAAACGAGTTTAAAATATCTTAAATCTAAAGATTTTTCCGTAAGTTTGGCAACGTTGCAGTTTCTTCTCGGCCATACGCATGGGTATCTTCCCAGGAGACATTGTCACATTCCAGGAGGAGGCAACTTATATATATATTAGAATATTGCGAAATTTTAAGGCCGTTGATTAATTTTTGATCGTGCAGGTTATTTCCAATTATTTGCTAATGGTCAGTTAAAAATCTCAACTTTTAGCTAATTCAACCAAATGTCACATTTTCATCAAAAAACTATCATGATAGATTATCAGAAGCTCAAATCAAACTTACTAACACCACATAGCGGTGAAAATAGCAATAATATTACTGTATTGCGAAATTCGCGAAAATGAGACTTTCCCGCTATTAATACTTTAAATAGAAAATTATGAATTTCGCATCCATGAGGACAAACAAGGCATTATTCAGATATTCACCTGAACAATTTAGAATTGCAAGAATGAAAAATAAAAACCTAATAATTTACTATTCATCAATAGTAGGTACATTTAATACATCTCTAATTTTGCTGACATTAGAACTTGCGAGAACGTGTAAACACATATTTTGAGCAACCCCAACTGTTGGATTATTTGAGTTTTTAAACTCTTAAGTATGAATTTTCATATATACTGCTGATTAATTATTAAAAAATATTTGTCACTACTATATTCATATGAGATTTTTCAAGTGCTTCTTAATATAAACAATAGGTACTAAATACGACAGGTCTTCACTTGTGATGTAATCAAATCGAGTCGGAAGGTCTTCTTGTCTCTGTGTACAAAAAAACCCATTTCTCTTAACCCTGACAGTTTATTAATCGGACAGGATAGTCCCGCAAAAAATCCAGCCGGCATTCTCCTAGAGAACCCACCCATGTGCGGCACCCGCTATGGTAAAACGAGTGGATCCTCGACATGCCCATACACGGGGACGTTTGGCCTCAACGCGTACCAACATGCGAGCGGGAATTTTTACCGGGAATACAGCGTCACTTTTCTATTTCTTTAAATAAATGACATCCGCATTGCTGACGGGCAGTTTTACTGAATATCGTTTTGGAAAGTGTTATTAAAACCGTAAACATCTAGGTGTCATCGCAGTTAGGTTAGAACGAAATTATGTGACGTTCTTCTCAAAAATATAATACATTTACTACACATTAAAATTATTCAAGAAACAAATTCTAAATAATAAATCATCGAATAGTAAAACTTATATAATCAATGACCATAGTGCTAGCTAATGGCAGTTTTATTTAAGAATAGTTGGTCAACCGGCCTTAGTTGTGGACCATGTCGGCTAGATGGCGGGACTATGATATGTGCAAAATCTCTTAAACGAACCCTTGGTTTTAATAACACTTTCCAAAACGATATTCAGTAAAACTGCCCGTCAACAATGCGGATGTCATTTGTTTAAACAAATAGAAAAGTGACGCTGTATTCCCGGTAAAAATTCCCGCTCGCATGTTTGGCGTAAGAGTTTATTTAATTAATTTTTATTATTTTTCAGAAGTGTGGCAAAAACCCAATAAAACTAAAGAAAAACTAAAATTATGCCACTAATAAATAGCTTCAGACAAGAACCCTAGAGAAGTCGGTAAACAGGGTCAAACTGACTTTATTTTTAAAACAAAGTCAGACTGACTCTATTTACTGACTTGCTTAGGGCTCGTTTAAGAGATTTTGCACATATTATAGTCCCGCCATCTAGCCGACATGGTCCACAACTAAGACCGGTTGACTAACTATACTTTTACTGCTCATGGTTAAATATTTCTATGGAAATTCACAAAATGTTTCATACAGAAAAGCGAAGTTGATGTTATTTCCTGAGATATCAAAAGTAACCCAAAATCTGTCAATCATCAAGAATTGCTCTTGCTTTGTATCATCCAAGAAAACTAATAATAGCCATGACATATCTAACAACTTTATTGACATAAGGCCGATTTGTACTATAAGTCAAGTCATACTCTGGTCAAATATTCTAGCAACCAAATCAAGCACAGTTCACAATTGCTATATAACACCGCTATTCTATAGCAAAGTTATACATGTTACATCTTCTTCAATCCAAGACAAATTTCGCTGCTAATATGTTGCTAGATGTTATCCACCTTTAGTCAGTAAAGAGCCAACGATGTTGTGATACATTGCTAAAACAATGCGACCATACTTCCAATATTTTTAGTACAACATCCACATAACGCACGCCACTGCTGCAATAAGAGCGTAACACAGATTCATAATGACTAACTTTATAAAGTGTACGCAACCCAGGTTTTCGGCAAAATGTAGCATTGTAATGTGTTAAATAGTAATGCTATATAAACATATTACTAATGTGGATCCTGCTTTATATTACATCGTTCACATTTTCAGTACGGTCTAGTAATGGTTCGATCAAACAATTGCAGTACTTTATTATACATATACAACGAATTTTAACCTCTAGAAGGAGGCTTTTCAGGTTTTATTTGCGAATCTAGATAAACAAAGCAACTCTCCATAAGGGACACAAACTGTCGGTACCATCGCACGATCTACGTGAGTTCGGAGATAGTACGTAGTTGCATGAAGCGGTCATTAGCGTGCCGTTTTCTAACAATATAACAGTGGCACTTTTAAAGTTCGCATTGAAAGAAATAAATTCATTGGGTAATATTCTACAATATTTGTAATTACATAAACATTGAAAAAGATGAGGCTTTCAACATCAAATATTGAGTAAACTATAATTAAGCTATCACTTTTACGTACATTTTTACGCATGTCAAAATATAATTCCGTTACCGCCACTGCCGTTGTGTCTCTTTGGGTATACGTGAGTATACTCTGTCCTTATCAAATTGGTAATATTGGTAGTTCTTTATAGTTGTTGGCTACAGCTGAAAGTAATATATTACATTTGTAAAATTCCTTCTAGGGATTAGAATTCGTTGATATATTTTGATCTGACCGGGACCAGATCGTGACTGACCTATAGTATGAATCAATCTTAAGTAAGTATTGATTATGAGCAAATATTGGAATTTCTCTAAACATGGGATCGCAGTAAATAATACCCACACATTTCCAATCATCAATTGGAAGGTAACGATCCGCAATTAAACCCCCGAAAGCTATTAAATTTAAATTCCAATTAAATAAAAATTGTGAACAGTTGTTTGGAAACTCCGGAAAATTACTCTCAATTCCATTAATGGCCCATCAATTAAACTAAACGTCGCCGCCGGCAGATGTCGCTTACGGCCGTATTAAATTTAATGCCGATAGAATGGCAGGTTGAGGAAATAGTTTCCTTCCCCTTTTCTTTTGATATGCATTTAATTAATTAGGCCGAGACCTATTTACTCTGAATTGCCCTAAGCTACATTAAAATAAAATTCCACTCCTTATAGACTATCTCCAAATATTCTGTTTTGTTTCTGGTAAGTATATATTTTGATTAATGACAAATGAGGTGATGTAGCTAGTTGATTTTATTATTGACATGAAATGTTTAGTCCTAACCTATTGTTGATGACAATTACCAATCTGTAAAAAGCCTTTAATTGCGAGATGTAGATATTTGTTTCATTGCAATTCGTCAGACGTACTTGAACTACATGAAGCCGAATTATCTACTGCCAACACACATTCCTCGTCGTGTTTATGTTAAGTAGTTAATTCTTCTGAGTTATTCAGAGATTCGTCCATGAACTACCAGAGAAAAGACTGGAAGGCATGCACTGGAAATGATAAATGTGACAGGTTAATAACGAGTTATTTTACACGATAATCTAATAGGTTTATCCTTCGTTCTAATAGAAAAAGTAGGCTCGCGGTAAGTACCTAAACAAACTATTAGGTGTTGGTTTGTAAGTGTTTGTTTTCAAACTTGATATGTAACTTTTACATGTACAAACACAATTTTCTCAGTTTTAACACTGACATGAAAAATATTAAATATGGCTATGCATTCCCTGTTCACTAATAAACATATACTTTTGAGGAGACCACCACAGAAGCAATTTAAACGATATAAATACATGTATGATAAGGCGAGTGATAAGGTTTATAAATACATATATGCTAAGGTCTATATCTTGACAACAAAATGAGAAGCCGGTAAATGAATTTTCATATTAATATTTAATGATAATTTATTAGTGACATAATTATATCGCAACTAAATGTGTAATACCAATATACAGATACATATTCGAGAAGTAATTACAAACGTTCTCCCTGGTCTAAAATACGAAGGAAATAAAGAAATTCTTGTGGTAAGGAAGTTATGCAGAGAAAATAACACGTTCAATGTTGCCAAACTGTGGAAATGCATATTTTCTTGATATTATTTTGTTCGTTCCATCTGCGTTATTCATATAAACAGAAATCAAATAACAGTATTATTTAGATGAGGGCTGTCCAATAAGACGCCCCAGAAAATGTTACATGCACTCGACACATTATTTTTTCAAGTAGTATCAACCCAAAAATTTTCTGCGTGATATTTCACCCTATATATACTCAGTCTTCTTATACGAATTTTTCACATTCAGAGATGGGGAAGTGTGCAGATCGAAACCAGCTTCACATACTTCTACTATATACCGCGCACTTTGTATCTTTTCAATGTATGACTTTGGCCCCGAAAGTTAGGGGAATATAAGAGATTAACCAAAACTGTGGTGTATTTGCGCATGCTCCATAATAAAGCGCAACTTTGATTCAAACTAGTAACTGATTCATCATGATCCTAGACACATTAAAGGGTTCTCTGTTAACTTATTGTCAGCTTGCGAATTACTGCGGTTGTTCTCTGTTCGTTCATTTTTTTAAATTAAAATGAGAGACCAATGAACTCAGACCAGTTATTTTTCATAAATACTGTCCCTGTAAATAAGTACTGGGAGATAACAAAGATAACACTGTGTTCTATAATTTTTTTCAACTCTCCCTTTCGGAATCTTTCGTAATTTAAAGTTACATTCTGAATCTAGTCAATTCAAATCAAATGTCGAAAGTGGATTTTGTTTATACTGTGATTAGGTAATTATATCACCATTTATCTTGTTTACCAGGGATGCGCTACCCTTAACGTAAACTTTGACACATATCCTCTTTTTCAATATGCAATTGTTCATATATTTAAGTCCTCCACCTAATTTAAAATGAAAAGGATACTCTTCTTGTACAACAAAAAAAAAACTGTTTTCGAAACCTATTTATGTTTGAAAATGCTTCATTTTTTCATTGTTATTTTTTATTGTACTAAAGAGTACTGGTATTCCTATATTTGATATAAATTTGTATTATTACGAAATTTAAAATAAATAATATTATTAATAAAGAAAATATAGACAGATATACAGGGTGAATCTTAAATAAGTACAAATATTTTAACCAGCAGTATAGTTCTGTGTGTAGAACACATAATTAATAGTTTTTTTACAAAAAAATCAGAAATAAAAAAGTGAAATTTTAAATAAATTTCGTAATTTTTCAGCAGAAAACTTGTTGAGGACCGCTGGCCTAGACAGACCCTTCATACTTTTATGAGTCATAGTGCTGCAGACTGAACGTGTGGTTCACAGTGTTGCCAGTATTACACAAATGTCTTTGCTTCAAGGAAGAAAAAATCTCAACTTTTAGCGAATTTTGTCAAGTGTAACATTTTATATTATTTTTTATTATCAAACTGTCATTGACTGTCATGACAGATTATCGGAAGCCCAAGTCAAACTTGTTAACCCCACATAATGCATGAAAATAGCAATAAAATTTGCTAAAAGTTGAAATTTTTTCCATTTTAAATAAAAAACGCGTGCATAGTTTTTCGTAATTCTTCATAAAATAACTTAAGGAAATTGTGTTTTGTGTCCCTTTCTAACAGTGTACAATGACATTTAACTTGTGAAATGTGGATTACTGATTAAATAGTTAATTTTTTAACAAATAGGTAAGCTTGTGTGCACGTTTATGTATAATTTTTGAACATTGGACATAGTAATATCACGTAATATCTTCCTAAATATTTTACGGTAGTATTGAACTTGCGGAAATTCATTTTTAATCGTTGAAGTATAGTAAGGTTAGTTCAGATGTTAAAATTTATGTTAATATTGCTGCGTATCATACTACATACCCAATTTTACTGTACTTATGCTTAAAACAAGTATTTTTAAAATAGAACTATTACGTTAAAGGAAACGTAATATTTATATTGGAGGAGATATGGCAACCTCGCAACAAATCATATGTTTCATTACGTTGTTGGATGAAAAATCAGCCAGCGGTCCTCAAAATGTGGGTATTTTTTTAAAAAATTAATATCTCCGTAAATATTAGAAATTTTAAAAAATGGCTTTCACTAGACTGATTTAAATGACGAACTACACCAGCAGTTAAAATATTTGTACTTATTTAAGATTCACCCTGTATATTATCATAAAAAAATTAGTTCTAATAAAGATTTATTTAATAATTAATTACAAAAAATTGATTAAAAAATGAAATAGTTTGAAATTTGGCAGTACGAACCAACGCATGTGTATAGCACACCAAATCCTGATGTTCCCCTTAATTGCCTCCACCATTTAGGACCAGCCTGGTTTACAAGTGAGCGATATATAGTAGAAGCACAGAAGTATGTGCTATTCTTACATGATGTTTACCCCTGTACTTTTATGTAATAATTATAAAATATCACTAGAATTCCGAGTACAATTCTATATCATTTAATTAAAAAAATGTATTAATTATCGTATATTTATCCACATCAAAGGATTTGTTCATCTATAAACAGCCGCTGCATTATCAGTGCTACTACTTTTATTGCCCGTCGAAACAAATTTCGCGTGACGTAACTGCAGAAGAAACGTGCCGTTTCTTCCTTATCGGATGGTGACCCCGTCGCCCCTGCACTTGTTGAACATCTGCGAATAAATCCTAAAAATTAATTACACGCAATTACGACCAGCTCCGGGCCGGGCTCTAGCCTTTTTTCCTTCCAGCTGGCATCTCCTCGATCGCGGTCGTTCTAAAAAAAAAGGGGAACTGTAAATTACACCGTAATCTCGAAAAGAGCGAGGATGCAGTTCGTTTATCTTGTCAGGCGTGCGCTTAAAAAAGCGGGATTATCTCCGAGGAGTCCGGCCCCAGGCGAAAGCTGCCGTCTTTATTATCATAATATTCTTCCGTTTCAAGGCCGGGCGGTGTGCGTTTTACTGAACCGGAGTTTCTGGGAAAACGATGGCTTATCTGCGGAACGTTCGTGAGCTTCGTTCTCTTTGTCTTTCTCTTAGCTCAATTTGCTCAATGTCAACATGCACAAGTGTCCGCTGCATTGATTTACAACCTACATATTTCTTAATGACTTCTCAGAAAAGAAAATACTTCTACATACAGGGTGTTCCATAGGTATGCTTCTGCAAAAACTCGAGATATGGGACTATATGGAAATTTTCTGAAACTGTTTACTTCATATTTGTCGAATCGTTTTCATTACGTTACTTACAACAGATTTAGATCTAGTCAATATCCTATTACTTTCGAAGTACCTCAGGTTTCCAATCTGGACCCACTCTTATTTTCAATTTTCATTAAAGACATTACGTTTTATACTGATTTATAAACTGATTTATGCTGATGATTGTGTTAACCTTCAGTCAGTTAAATAAAATAGTTTCTTGCTGTAAGTTAAATAACTTCCAGCTGAATATTTCCAATTACTGTAAGGTTATGAAATTTACGCGTGAATTGAAGCCCATTTTGTCCACTTACAAAATTTACGCTGATGTTTTGAAGAGTACGATAGTAGAAGATTTAGGAGTTTACTTTGATAGTAACTTTTCTTTCTCAGGTCACGTCCAATATTTGGTTTCCTCAACACTTAAAACACTTTTAATACGGTAATAAAAATTATAAGTGTAATAAAATAATAGTGACACGTATTAAGTCCGGATCTGGATGGTCTACGATCGTAAAAAAAACTTACTTTTACTTACCTGATAGTGAAACTACAATGTCCAATTAATTCTGATTAATTTTGAACAATTTACAATAGTTAACATAATCTATATTGTCTTATACCTGAGCATAAAGAAGAGTAAGGTGCCTTAATGAAGTATTAAAAATGGCCATAAAGAACATTTTCTGAATTAGGTGAAAATAACATTGGTTGCAGAACCACTGATTGACTAAACTAAGACATTGCTTCCCCCTTTCCATAATAAATTTGGCGGCTTCTGGTGGTTTAATAAAACTCAAAAGCAGTGTTGCCAAAAAGTTCCAATTATATGTATATAAGCTATATCTGGAATCTGGGATTGCGGGGAGGATAGCAGAGAGACAACAGCACTTAGGTCTCATTGGGTACCTCTTCTCATTAGGAGATCAATCCACCTGACCCCTCAACCAACCTAATAAGGAGAAAAAGATGGTGACGTTGCTCAGGGGGATCTCTCTAATGTAGACCAGAAGGCCATCGTTCTCCCAACAAGGATTCTCTTAGTGATGAGATGACAGTGCACTCACAGAATGCATGAAGTACTGTCTCTTCCTGTTACCCGTACAAAGAGATGTTTCCAACTTCCCCATGTAATAAAGGTGTTTCCTTAACCAACAGTGTCCAGTTTGAATACCTGTCACCAGAGGAAGATTTGTTCCAGACGTAACCCAGAGCATTCCTAGCCTAGCACTTTATTTCCATTGCACCGGTCGTGTCCCTTTACCCAGCATAAAGATATGCTGTTGTTGGCCACTACCAGTGCTTGATTCCCATGCTGATCTAGTTGTTATCTTATGATTACGTAAGATTAGTAGTAATTGTCTACTATCTGTGTATATGCTATATGGTATTGCCCGTTGTATGTCTACGGGCAATTTCTTTAGCGGCTATGGTTATACCTGCTAATTCCTTTTGTATTACGGTAGCGTGCCTACTAATTGCCCACTGATATCGAATACGTAAGAAACTGAAATAAATTCCACATCACCACATCCTGCACCTTCCTTCAGTTTTGATCCGTCTGTGAAGATGTAGATGGCAGTCTCCTCATTCCTGATAAGTACCGTGTAGGGTCTGCCAAACACAAACTTGGGAGAAATACTGTTAGTGTCTGTCTGGAAAACTGTTGGCAACACTGTTTGGAAATTGCAAAAGAAATAAAAAAACATCCCAGGAAGTGATTTTACTAAAACATGTGAATATTCCTGGAAGTCGAGTAGGAAATACTAAAAATTCAATGAATTTGATAAATATCAAGGATTTTGTAAGAAGTATTGTCAAGCAGTGCAAACATTAGGGAACAGCTGAATGAAATGTTACGACAAAACTGTTTATTCACCCTTTTTTACATTTGTACATACTCCTGAATGAGCCAGTAACACATATAGTATTAATAATGCTACAATATTAACTACTAGTGTATGTTGATTTCATTACAACGAAATAACATTTATAGAACAACTTTAGTGCCAATTCTAGGAGGGATCACATCAGCAGAAGGCAAATTTCAGAGATAATAATTTTCATGTTTTATCCACTTGCGAGGATGTAATAAGCCTAGATATCGTGTGACCGGCTTGTTGCTAATTTTACACCATATGCGAATACATATCGGCAAAAAATACCCGATTGAATTTAATAACTGTGAAATATGTTCGTGGCGATTTTACCACGGATATATTTTGCAATTATTACGAGACAGCGCAGCTGTGTCATTTGTCTAACATCCAAATGTTGCCCAATCTCACAGCCGTACAACAATGTTAGACAGTGTTGGGTTATCGCGAAAATAAATTTTATCTGGAGTAATATTAATATTATGTTCCATGACACGAATGCTATATACGAACAATATTTTATTTCATATATTATGTATCTTGTTCAAAAAATTTAATATACCTGTTTACACATTAGCTGCTATACTAGATAAAAAAGTGTAGAACTCGGGTGATTTATCATACCGTTTTAATTTAATATTGGTAAATAGGGTTTGTAAAACCTCAAACTACACTACTTGCTTAATTTTTATGAAGCATTTATATATTAAAGCAGATCTGATAAGTAGTTTGCCAAATATACGAAATCAAATTGAAATTAAACGGATCGTGACGTCATTGTCTCTTACAGGTTCTCGGTACTCGTCCGCCTCGAACTCGGAAAATAATCTTTCTGTGTTAAATTGAAACACTAATTTAAATCAAATCACAAATTATTTGTAAGTTTTGAATGATAGTGTAAAAATGGCAAGTTTTAAAACGAAATCGTTAATAGCAGCTAAAAAATATGTATATATTATGTTACAAAATTAATAAAAAATTAAATATTTTGGTTCCTAAAAAGAGTTTTATGTAGGTACCTACAAAACAAAACAAAATTATGTTATATACCTATTAACTAGTCCTTATTACCTATTTTTAAATTATACAGAGTGTGTAAACAAACCATCAAATTTATTCTGTTTTGATCAAATATTTAAAATTTTATATGAAAATATAAAATGTCATGTCTAAAAAATTATTCTATTTAAGATCTTCACGAAAAAGCTACGAAGATAATCCAGCTCAGCTTATGTTTAAATTAAAAGAGATTTACAAGTGTATTCTAACTAAAAGTCAACCCAAGTTTAACACAATAACAGAAATATATTTATTTATTATTCAAATTTAAATTGCAAGCTAATCTCAACAGCTTTATTAGAAGTTTGTAATTTGATTTCTTTTATCGAGTCACCTTGTAAAACCAAAAATTAAGCAATATTGAAAAAATTAAAGATTCAAGAGACAATACAAATTTGTTTATTGGTTTGAAGCAGAGAACAACTAACTAGACAATATAAGCCCATGTTTTTAGTTTAGAAATCAGACCAGTACTTATATTTTTTGAAGCACTTTACGCAGATTCGTACTAGAGCAATTTGTTGCTATTTCATTATGAAAATATGTTTGTATTTTGTATGTTTTCCTGTACTTTGTAAAATATGGATTATTTATAGAGATGAATTTACAAAGTGTTCAAATATTATTTTTTGACATCAACATTGAATGTGCAAGATTAAAGTCCAAATAATTCATTGAATTTATACTTATGGATTTGAATTATTTTATTTTATATTTTTTATTAAAATTGTTTTAATATGCCTGAAGTAATCTGGTCTAAAGAATACAAAAATGTTTATTTAAAATAGAATATAATATTATCTATAGGTACCAAAATGGATTTGAATTTTATTTATTTATTTCGACAGGCAATTCAATGCCCAATAACAGTATTACACACAAAAAAAAAACAAGTTCGTGGTAAGTACTTACATTAAACCAAGAGAAACAATGAGTTCAATTAACACTAATCTAGTAAAGAATTAAACATATGTTTTTAAACTTGATAATGATGAATTAAAAAGATCTAGATGAATAAAGTAATCATTATAATTCTTCTGTAACATACGGAGAATTACTTGCATAATTAGTCCGACACGATGCAATATAAAAAAGATTAACATATCTAGAAAAATGTGAATGTTGATTAAAAGAAATTTGACTGAGAATGTAAGGAGAATCAACAATATTGGTAAGCAATTTGTACAAAAATATGACAGAAGAAATTATTCTCCTAGAGACTAATTTTTTTAAAGGGTAGTGCGACAATCTGACATAATATGGTTCATAATATATGTTTACTGACTTGTGGACTGTATTATATTGCTGGTTTTAACACATATATTGTTGACTTTACTTGTAATAAAATACACACTACTAGATTGACGATTTATTTAACGACTGCACATCTTTACAGTATAACCTTACAAGCAACACTGACTCAATCAGATACCGAAGGGTAAGGGTACTAGAATGTCCCTTTTCGGTTATGCAACCAAATATACAATTTTACATATTATGGGAAACATATCCCTAACATACCCCCCACCTTGAAAGAGTAGAGGTAACTTTTTCAATACAAATATACAATCTATTAGGCATAACAAAATATTAAATCTCTACAGGAAGTGGACATAGTTTTGCAACTGGTCTCTTTAAAGTAGTGTTTTTCATTTTTATTGTAGCTACTCGCACTAGCCCGTCTGCACCAGGATGAACCTTCACTACACGACCGAGATTCCACTTTAATGGAGGCAAATTGTCATCACGGATTAACACTAACGCACCTTCACTAATGTTACCTTTAGATTGGCTCCATTTCACCCGATTCTGCAATTCACAGATATATTCTCTGGACCACCTATCCCAGAAGTGCTGTTGGAGTCGTTGTAGATGTTGAAACTTGGACAGTCGGTTGACTGGGATATCCCTCAGGTCTGGGTCTGGTAACGACACAGCTCTTCTCCCAATGAGGAAATGCGACGGTGTCAGAGCCTCGAATTCATTTGGGTCACAGGACATTGGTGTTAGGGGGCGAGAATTGAGGATTGCCTCAATCTGTGTAAGCACCGTTGCAAATTGTTCGAACGTAAGAGACGCATTACCTAACATTCTTTTCAGATGAAATTTCATTGATTTCACCCCTGCTTCCCACAACCCCCCAAAATGGGGTGCATTTGCTGGAATAAAATGCCACTCGATACCCTCATTATGAAAATTTTCAAAGAGATCATTTTTCTCTTTTGCAATGAATTTTGCTAACTCTCGTGAGGCACCTACCAGGTTACAGCCATTATCTGAGTATACACGCGCCGGTTTTCCCCTTCGTGACACAAATCGTCGAAATGCAGCTATAAATGACTCAGTCGTCAGGTCTGACACCAGCTCTAAATGCAGTGCTTTTGTGCTGAAGCACACGAAAACCGAAACATAACCCTTTGTTAATTTTGCTCCACGACCTGCCTTAGTTTTTACAAAAAATGGACCGGCGTAATCTATTCCTGTTACATAGAAAGGAGGCGTTGGATGCACACGATCCTTTGGGAGCATACCCATCATTGGAAACACGTGATCTGGTTTGCATCTATAACATCTTATACATTCGTGAACAACGCGTTTGGCAAGATTTCGTCCAGCAACAGGCCAGAAACGTTCTCTTATAACAGACAAAAGTAGATTTGGACCTGCGTGACATAATTGATTATGCTCTTCCACGAACAAAAGTTTTGTGAAGTAATGTTTTGAGGACAACAACAAAGGATGACGCTTATCGTAGCTAAATTGTGATAGTTCGAGTCTCCCTCCAACCCGAAGCAGTCCATCATTATCAACGAAAGGACACAGACTTAAAATCTTACTTGAATGATTAAGATTTCCTCCACCTTGTAAAATTTTTATCTCACCGTGGAAACTCTCTTTTTGGGATATTCTTGTAAGACACAACAATGATTTATCAAGCTCCTTGGCTGTAAGTGGCCCTTGTTCTGAGGGTTTTTGCTGACACCTTGAGATAAATCGAAGACAATAAGCCACCACTCGCTTCAAACGTGCAAGACTTGAAAATCTTTTGAACGGAAACTCATCATTTTCAGACACCGTTAAAACACTTACTGATTTTTGTTTCAATTCTGGCAGTTCACCTTCACAGTTGGTGATTACCTTCGGCCAATGACATTTATCTTCACGCAACCACTGTGGACCCTGCCACCACAACGACGACTCTATCAAGCTGTTTGGAGTCAACCCCCGAGACAGTAAATCAGCAGGGTTGTCCTTTGAATTTATGTGATGCCAATTACTTGTATTACTGAGAGTATGAATTTGTGATATTCGATTTGCCACAAATGTTTGGAACTGACTTGACGAAGATCTTATCCACCCGAGTACTACAGTTGAATCGGACCACATAAATATCGAATCAAATTCCCTCTTTAACGAAACTCGCACCTTGTTCACGAGTTGGGCCAAAATTAATGCTGCACATAATTCAAGGCGAGGAATCGTTACCATCTTTAAAGGAGCAATCTTTGTTTTTGCACACACTAATGACACATGGACTTCATTTTTCACATTCACACTTCTAAGATAAACACACGCTCCATAAGCGTATTGGCTTGCATCTGCAAAACCATGAATTTCTAATATGACATAATCATCACCTACTGCTCGTCTGGGAATCTTTAGAGTGTTCAACTCTGTAAGTTCTTTTCTATATTGCTGCCAAAATGAATGCAAGTCTTTAGGAATTGTTTCGTCCCACGTAAGATTCAATGACCACAGTTTCTGTAAGAGTAACTTGGCTTGTATTACACACGGACTTAACAAACCTAACGGATCGAAAATTTGAGAGCTATCAGAAAGAATAGATCTTTTTGTAATGCGTTTTGACAACGATAATTCCATTATTTTATACATTAATAAATCTGATTCGCATGACCAGTATATACCCAGCATCTTTGTATTTTCCTTGTCACCTAATCTCATAAATTCACAAGTCTCAGATACTTGTATGAACTGAAGCACATCTGGACTGTTGGATATCCACTTTCTCAATGTGAAACAACCTTTCTTTAAAATTGAAGATACCTCTGCACACAGCTGACTAGCCTCCTCGACTGTGTCTGCTCCTGAAATAAAATCATCCACATAAAAATCTTCTAAGATAGCCTTGGAAGCCCGCGGATATGCAACAAGATTTTCATCGCCTAACTGCTTTAAACAGCGTACTGCCAAAAATGGGGCTGAAGCTGTTCCATACGTTACAGTATTTAACACATACACGTTCAAACTTTCATTTGGACTAGATCTCCATATTATACATTGAAGTGTTCTTTGACTTTGATTTATTAGCACCATCCTGTACATCTTCGCTATGTCTGCGCACACCACGAATTTATGCACCCTGAACCTCAAAAGTATCGACAAAAGATCACTCTGAATTGTGGCACCGACATACTGAATATC
Organism: Monochamus alternatus; assembly: GCA_037114965.1. Lineage (NCBI taxonomy): Eukaryota > Metazoa > Arthropoda > Insecta > Coleoptera > Cerambycidae > Monochamus > Monochamus alternatus. Next base: position 117,499,543 of record CM073426.1, read on the forward strand.
ATTTAAAGACAAACCCGACCCTGATGGCGAAGATGCGTCAAAGACAACACGAAGTTTCGTAGTCAGACTCTTTTCATTTAGCACTCCATGATGCGGAAGATAGTACCTAACAACACCCTCTGATTCATTTTCATCCACCTGCGTCATATGCCCGAGATCTGAATACTCTTGCATGAAATTTACATACATCTCTCTTAATTTTGGGTTGTTTTTAAGCTTATTCTCCAAAGAGTAAAATCTTTTCACCGCAGTTTCCTTTGAATCACCTAATACTTGAGGACTCTCCTTTAAAGGAATGTTAACTATGAAACGCCCATCTTCTTGGCGCTTTGTTGTCTCTACAAACCAATTTTCACATTGCCTCTCATCCGCTGTTAAAGGAATAGGACACCCCGCATCACACTCTTCAAGCTCCCAAAATTTAGCTAACTGATTTTGCAGCTGTTTTGTACTCAAATTGCACACAGACCTAGCCTGAGAATAAGTAGTAATTGGTCCTGATACCACCCAACCAAACACCGTTTTTTGCAACATAGGTTGACCAACATCTAGCTGCAGCTGACCTTGACATAATAGACTATAGAAAATTTCAGCACCCACTAAAATATCTATTTCACCTGGCTTGTAAAATTCAGGATCTGCCAATCTCAGATGCTTTGGAATATTTAACTGATCAGGTTGTACATACGAATTTGGAATATTCTCAGATATTTTTTGTAATACCAAACACTGAATTGTTATCTTAAAAGAACTGTACAAGGAATTGATTGTCACAACACATTTATGCTTAACATCCGATGACACTTGACTAATACCCACTACTGAAATATTTATGTCAGATTTCTCTAATCCCAATTTGGAACACAAACTTGCCGAAATAAAGTTGCTCTGCGACCCAGAGTCCAACAAAATACGACATGTGTGAGATTTCCCAGAGGGTCCCACTACTTCCACTAGAGCGGTTGACAACAGAATATTTCTGCCCTGTACAAAGTTGCAATTTGATACAGCTACAGCATTACTTGCCTCCGCCACCACATTTCCCTGATTTGAATCACTATTTGAACTACCTGTCCCTTCCGAGGCAGCCGCTTGCCTATGAAAGTGCAAAAGTGTATGGTGTTTAATATTGCACTTTTTACAAGGTACTGACTTACAATTCTTACTTATATGGTTCGGTTTTAGGCAGTTTAAGCATAATTTTAGCTGTTTTACCCTTTCACTTTTCTGGTATGAGGAGAGTTTTAAGAATTCCGCACAATTTGTAATAAAATGTTCGCCCTGACAAAATTCACACGGTTTTACTGTGGTTGTAAACGATTTACTAAATTTACCCTTGTTTAATTTAACGTCGCCCACATGATTTAATTCTATTTTTTCTAGCACATCCGCTTTTCTTTTGATAAAAGTTTTAAATTCTTCTAATGTGGGTAAATCACCCAAAATTTTTATTTCTTCCCACTCTCTCTCAGATTTTTTGTCTAATTTAGATCCCAGTAAGTATATCAATAAAACATCCCATTCTTTGGTATTAATACTTAATGAATTTAACGCTCGTATATGTTTTGATACATTGTCTAACATTTTCCTTAAATTAACTGACGACTCCTGCGTCGACACCGGTATATCTAGCAACGATTTTATATGATTTTGTATTAACACGCGTTTGTTATTATATCTCTCACACAGAAGATCCCACGCATTCTTGTAATTCGCCGCCGACAATTCTAATAAGCTTATTGCTTGTTTCGCTTCCCCATCCAAATGCGCGCGTAAGTAATGAAATTTTTCGATTTCATCTAGATCTGGTCTCTTATGCACTAACGACAAAAATGTGTCACGAAATTCCAACCAATTTTCATATGACCCTTTAAATATAGGTAATTTTATTTGAGGTAATACTATATGTGGTAGGCGTTTCACGGAATCATTTGCATTTGATTGACTATTAGCAATATTTTTTGTTTTTTCACGTTCACAAACTTGCACTTCTGCAATGATATTTTTCGCAATAGAGACTAATTTAAAATGAGAATTTTCAAATGCTTCTCTTTCACAAATTTGCTCATCTATTTGTTCGCATAAATTTTCAATTGAATTTTGAATTTCATTGAACTCTACAAATAAAATTTCTTGTTTTTCTATCCTATTTTCCAATTCAATTAGAACACGCATTTCAATTTCGTCTTTTTCTCTCGCCGAAATTTCACCTAAAAGAGTGTTCACATATTTATCAAATAGCGTAAGACGGGATTTTAAACCGCCTCGCTTTTTAATCAACTGTTTTAAATCTATACTCATTTTATCTAAAGCTTACACAATTGATACGGCAAAAGTTTTATAAAGGAAATAAAAAAGGATAGAGACTCACTGTCACCACAATATTCGGACACGCTTCCTAAATAGGCCTCAAGCTCTGCGACTTGTCGAAACCTTACACCTTGCTTAGACGGTCTGGCTGATTCACACACTTGCAGACAGTGCCGGCAAAGCACACAACTCGATGTATCTCGTCTCTCCACGCTTCACACACTACATGCGTTTGGAGTTTGCACATTAAATTTTACTTTTTTAAACAATACCCGGCTCTGTAGGGCCAAATTATGTTTACTGACTTGTGGACTGTATTATATTGCTGGTTTTAACACATATATTGTTGACTTTACTTGTAATAAAATACACACTACTAGATTGACGATTTATTTAACGACTGCACATCTTTACAGTATAACCTTACAAGCAACACTGACTCAATCAGATACCGAAGGGTAAGGGTACTAGAATGTCCCTTTTCGGTTATGCAACCAAATATACAATTTTACATATTATGGGAAACATATCCCTAACAATATAAATTTCTGTTAAAACTATAATTGAGCACATCAATAAATCTTTTCTGAACATTTTCAGGTCGATCTATGTACTTATAATACAACGGGCTCCATAAAAGACTACCATATTCCAATTTACTTCTAACTAATGCATTATACAAAATAATAATTGAAGAAGAGTTAGTGAAATGCTTTGTATTGCGTAATATAAAACCTAGAGTTCTCATAGCTTTTTGTGCTATCGAGTCAACATGTGTCGCAAAAGATAATCGACTATCTAAAATTATACCTAGGTCCTTAACTTCACGAGCGACTCTCAAAGTATGACCGCCAATGTTGTAATTGTAAGTAATATTAAGTTCTTTTCTGGAAAATGTTATACTATGGCATTTATTCATATTAAGGAAAAGTTTATGAGATTTGCAATATTCATTTAATCTGGACAGATCTTCCTCGAGTTTAATGCAATCATCCACAGATTGAACAGTCATTGACAATTTAAGGTCATCGGCAAATAAATTATAATTTGAATAGTTGAAGCAGGAACCAATGTCATTCATAAAAAGACAAAAAAGAAGAGTTCCCATGTGAGAACCTTGTGGTATTCCAGATGTACTATGGTACTCAGAAAAATAATTGTTCAATCTGACACATTGGTTTCTGTTAGTTATATAAAACTTCAGCCAACGAAGCAGTTCCCCATGAATACCGAAACTTTCAAGATTAATTAATAATGTCGGATGATGTACTTTGTCAAACGCTTTTGAGAAGCGGTATACACAGCGTTCACCTGCATTTTATTGTCCATAGCTTCAAGAGTCGTTTGTAAAAAAGGCATTAAATTAGTAAAAATAGATCTGCCCCGAAAAAAGCCATGCTGATTATCATTTATTAAATGCTTAATTTTAAAAAAAAGTTCCTTAGTAACTATTCATTCAAAAATTTTACCAAATATATAAAGTAAAGAAATGGGACGATAGTTGCTAACTTCATCCTTAGAACCACTTTTAAAAACTGGAATTACTACTGCTCTTTTCCAAAAGTTAGGAAAACAACCATAAGCTAAGGATTTGTTGAATATAATGAACAACGGCAAAATTACAACAAGATTTTACAAATATAAGAGGAATGTCCTCCGGACCAGCACTTTTATGTCAAGTCGGCCAAATTCCTGCTCAATTTCTTCAACAGATATATGTTTTAATGTTTACACTAAAATTTTGACTACCAGTTAAGGTAGACATATTACTTACGTTAAAATTTTATATTTTATATTTTTATTAAAATAGTTTTAATATGCTTAAACTGATCTGGTCTATACAATACAAAAATGTTTAATTAAAATACAATATTTTATTTATACCAAAATGTTTATTTAATAGTATATTTTATTTACTATTTTTTGTTTAGTTAACGTATATTTATATTCTAAATGAAATATCCCTACTTACGTAATGTGCAACGATTTCTTTATTTCAATTTTGAATGTTGTTCCTATTCCGAGAGGAGGGACACAAAATTGACCTGAGCCTAGGGGCAATTTATATCTAAAATCGGCATTGACCATAAGTTTCGTGTATTTGGGATTCCAATGTAAATTAAATTATTTATGTGGGTATTTATATCGTCATACTGGGATAAATAAAATATCTAAAGTTTGATTGTTTTGATTTAGTGTCTAATAACACCTTCAATATTTCAAATTTCCATAATTGAAATAAAAATTACAATCATAATGACGTCGACGGCCCTCCTACGCTTCGTATTCTAACTGCAAGTACACTGTAGCGGGCGCTACCCCACATGCTATTAGGTTGCAGTGGTGTCACGCAGCAGTTTAAATAAATCCATGTTCTCAAATTATTTTAGATCGCAACATTACAAAATAACTAAATAGTAACACTACTGTCTTTCGGAAATTCGTGCTAATCATTACCACTAATGCAACTGGTTGCATAATTTTCATGATCTCTTGGGATTTTGTAATTATGGTTAGGAGCCTGGAAAATTACTATGAAAACAATGTTATTCAATTGATATATTAGCTTTAATCTAAAAGTATTCTTTCATTAAATTGTATGCAAAAATGTGTTAAAATTTTCTGAAAAACGAAACCGGACTTACCGAAAAACGAAAACAAATCTAGTTTTTATGGATATGGAATTTGTTTTATGGATATTTGTAGTCTATAGTGCTTTGAACTGGAACAATGCCTTTTGCCGTCTACGGTAAAATTAGAAATCGTGTATTTTCAGACAGAGCCATTAATAATATTTCACGGACAGGCGGTAACGTTCATTTTCGGACGGTGATATTCGCAAAAACGCGTTCCGCAATGCAAATTCGAACGGACAGGCCCGTTCTATAAAAGACCGGGAGAGATTTAAAGTCATTGGAATTTATGCTGCGCCCGGGTCGTTTACAATAAAAAAATATACCATGAATGCGGTTCCGATCGTATATTCAGAAGCGACATTCTTTTTAACTTTGCTGTACAAAGGATCATTCGTCATAATTACAATGCTTTTAACGGTTTGCGTGCCTGGGGTTCGGATATATAAGTTTGTTCATCGATGTAAGAGGAGACAATAAGACCACAAATATTATTTTCTACATCAGATATTATTTTTAAGGAATAGGTAATTGTAAAATTAATGCAAAAGCATTTTTTTATTCAAATATTCCTAGCTTTTATATATTATTGAGCGTATTTGTTTATGAGGTGTAATATTTTGTATTGTTCCTCGTGCGTTTTAAAATTGTAAAAATATAAGTTAGATAGCTATGAAAGAGAGTGAAAATAAGAACTTAATAATTAACAATTTGAGTTAAATATAACAGTGTAAGAACAACCACAATTTTATGAATACTTATGCCAGTACTTGGGTTTTACTAATCACGAATACTATTTTATTTATTTATTTCCTTATTAAAATTATTTGTCTCACAGTGAAATTATTAATGATAGGATAAAGTAAAAGTATATAATTGTAGAACAAAACAAGAAAATAACGTGTAAAAAATACAAAATGTAAGATACATTTCCATATACATACATATACATGGATCGGTCAGTGGTCGTGCGGTTTAAGGCGTCAGTACTTGAACCGAGGACTAGATCGCTGTGGGTTGAACCCCCGCAGCCGGAAGACCGTATATAAGCTATATTCGTGGGGAGGATTGGCACCCTCTCTGTGGGTAAGAATGTTGGCTTGGGTCAATGTGAGAGATTGATACCGGTTATTGTTTGACTACCCCCTTAATTAATGAGGTTCCCAGGTTTCCCTCAACCATTATATGCAAGTAGGATACTATACTTTGTCCATAACTATTAACAATATTTTAGCAAACTTTAGCTTACTGAAAAATGATTTCCATATTTTGACGTTCATAACATGAACATGACACATAACATACAATTCAAAGCTATCAAAATACCTTACTTTCAGGTCTGACATTCGTCGTTCGTTCATTTGATAAATTTTAAAAAAGCATATAAAATTTTCTGCCATCATTCGGAAAAATGTTAATATTGCCGCGACTGGTATAATGGGTAGTGTTTGGCTTTCACACACGAGGTTCCATTCCAGATACTGTCACAGAATTTAAACTTGGTGACAGTGTGAATAATTAATAATCACAAGGGAATAATGATTTATCACTGCTATAGTGCATTATGGACATCATTATATTTGAAGAAATATATTTTAATATAGTCATGGACAAAATTTATTAAAATATTAAATAGAAATGTTTTGTTTTCGTGTTTTAATTGCCTAGAGATCTTGTTTAGACATTCAAGTGTGCACGTCTGTCCTTAGCATTACGCTCATTTTGTTAAAATATGCCACAAGTTCATAACTTCAATTCTAGTGTTATAAAACAGTAAATAAGCATAAGAAAAATTACCGATAATAATACCTACGAAACACGAAAATTTTACAAATAACACTGAAATGGTCAGTGTTGAATAACGTTTCTGCCACCGACTCTTTAACCTTGAAAGACAGCCGATAGGAGAAGCGCGCTGTTATCTAAATCGCCAATGTTTACAAATCAACTCTTAAACATTTCACGATTCTTGAAATTTTCAATTCTGAAAGGACATCATAAGAGATATTGATAACAATATACCGGATCTTAGTTATTTTTGCCAATAACTGAGAGAGATATTTCTTAAGTAACGTTCAGATAAACGTTAGTGCAATGGCATTGCAGTTGTACTGTTGTATTGTAATTGTATGGTGCTAAATATTATTTACTATGTTTACATAAAATTACTGTAGACTTAAGAAGTTGGGGAATTTATCCGCTGTAAGTTGGCAAAAACTCTTGACCTTCAGAGAGGTTATATTTATGTTTTGTCAACTACGTCCCTATCTACGGAAATTGTTGGTTTTTATAATTTGCGGAATAGTAATTAAAAGCCTACCCTAGATAAAATATAAGCCTACAATCTGCAGGAATAGATGGTCTATTTGAATGTTCGGTTAAATCACAGTATACTAGTATACTGTGGGTTAAATGAGGCCGTACTAATTTTAGCAAGTCATCAAACACTGCCACTGTCATTCGGGTGAAATGAAAAAATAATCGGCATTCTCATTTCGCATTTCTTTATATAAATTATAGAAATCACCTTGCATGTGCTATCTGCGGTTAATAGGTCGCACCCACCGTCTTCGAGTTCTTCTTTTCATTTTTTTTTGCATGTATAGTTTTTATACATATTGACGTCGCTGCCAATAAGAGCAGCAAAAGTAACTGTTTCTAAACCAAACAATCCTCTTCATCCATTTTTTTAGAAACAAATCAATTCTAAACTAAATATCTAAATTAGAATCTAATTTAAAAACTCTTAACCTGCAAAAATGTGAATCTTCTATTTACTGTCAAAAAAGCAGTTTTCTGATTGGTCCTTGTATGATTGTTGGAAAAGGATTGGTAAAAGCTAAAATGCTTTTAGCTTCTGCCATACAACTGCAGTACAAAGGCGTTACTGTTAAGTTTATCTGAACGTTACAAAAGTCACCCGTATTTCTCGCTGTTTTACTTCAGTATCTTTGAATATTTGCAGGTGGGATGAATTAACATTCCTATTATTTGCTAAACCCTAGATTATTCAGTTATTAAATGCCTAAAATTATTTGTATTTTGTAGAAAACACTATTTCAAGAATACGGCACCCTTTTTAATAACTTTTCTGCAGTACCAATGCAACCGCACTAATCTTATGTGAATGAAGCTTTACAGAGAAGTAAACAATCGAAAGCCCATATGAAAGAGCGTGTTTTGTGAAACGAATCCAAAGACAAAAATAACGCCTGCCTTCCGCAGACATTTCTTCTGGGAACTCTTCGTATCGATTTCTAAACGGTTTTTATGGCAGACATAACATCTTACGGCCGTTTTTAATGATCGATATATGGATTCCGCGTACCGAAGCCGCCTAACAGGTCCCGATCTGGCCGCGTGACGTGAAAAAACGGCAGTAACTAATGCACCGGCACGGGAATTTATCAAAAGCGTTGACTTTTACGGGGCAATATATCGAGTTTATTTAAACAGGTGTAATTGGTGTTTGGAATTTAAATCAAAATTCAATTTACTATCGCGACAGGTGCATATCGGGGGAATATTCATTGAACGATAAATGTATTATAAATTGCAGGTAGTCGAACTTAATAAATCTAATAGCTCTAAGTCTATACAAACATGACTAAACGAGGTCTGGTCAGAAAGTTCCAGGAATGGATGAACCAAATAGCCTGATTTTTATTGATTGTTGTCAAACCAACGCATTGTAGTTAGTCTTAACCTATACGCATTAACTTGAAAAATTATAGCTGAGGACAAATAATGACGAATAGTGAAAAAAATGTATTAATATATTTTATGGGGCATAATTTCTCAAAGAAGAACTTATAGACAAGATACTGACATACGGACAATCACATCAATATTCAGTGGATGCAGCTCATCTCTACGACCAAAGATATCATCTGAGACCTGAAGCCGTTTTACGCGTGGTTCAGAGGGATAGAGAAACTGGTAATTTGCGGCTAGGCCTAGGCAACATGGCCTGGGTAAATTGTGAATCTCGAGGAAGACATTTTAAATGCCATTGAGGAGCAGCCTGGCAAAAGCACTAGAACAATTGCAGCGCAATTTGGGACATCGCAATCCACAGATTGGCGAATTTTAAGGCACTACTTACTTCAATTTTACATGCAGCACATCAGCAACACTTCAACCCAAATTTTACCATGAACATTTTAGTTAGGAATGAGGTAATTTTCACACGTAATGGTATTCACAAATATCACAACACATATTATTGGGTATTGCAAAATCCGGAAATACACCTTCAACAACGATTTTCAGTAAATGTGTGGGCTGGAATTATGAACGAAGTACTTATTTGGCCTTTTCATTTTGGAAAATCAGTTAACTGGTGCTCTTTATTTTCAATTCTTTCATAATAATTCACTAGTACTCCTCGAATAAGTTAATCTCAACGTTAGAGAGCATATGGGGTTTCTTCACCATGGTGAACCACACCACATTTTGCGCGACTAGTGCGACAACATTTGGATCATGTGTTTCCGAACAATGAATAGGCCCAGGTGGTCCAATTGGATGACCTCTTCGATTACCTAACCTAAATTCGCTTGACTTTTATTTTTAGGGTTCCATAAAAACTATGGTGTATGGTACCGAAGTTAACACTGAACAAGAGTTGCAAAATCGCATACATGCTGCCGCTGAGGCAACTCAACTACAGCCTGGTTTGGCCGTGCGTGTGGGGATTAGCCTCAACTGTGTATTGAAAATCACGGGAATAACAGTTACTATGATAAATTAAATGCATTTTCAAATTTATGAAATTCACGTTCTGTTATTTTTATTTGGAATACATTGGTCTCCGTAACTGAAAAACATTTTTATCTCCAAATTCGTCATTATTTGTCAAAACCCTCACCTTGTATAGTTGTTGTTGTAAATGCATTTTTCTCGATAACCAGTAAGAGGTGACACTTGTTGTGGACGACCGTTAACATCAACTGACAAGTGTCATGTTGCGTGAATTAATAAACTTGTGCGGTCTAATTATTGTTCATCAACGATCTGAAAAATTACTGGAAGAATGCAATTCGTTTCGTGTGCGTCAAGAGAGCCTAAAAAAACTGATGAGTTGTAGCAGTTTTTTTTCCCTGGCTCAGATCTTCAAATACCGGTAATAAAACATGATTATTATGAGGTGGAGCCCAGTTATTATAATGAAAAAACAAAAATTTCCAGGGACCCAAGAAAATACGTCACTAAAATGAATGTAAAGGTCATGTTAACTGTTTCTTGATTACAGTTTATCATGAGTATTTGGTAAGGCTAAACAATCAATCGTTTTTATTATTTTAAAAGTTTTGCGACGATTGTTTGAAAGTGCTCTAAAGAAGAGATCTGAACTTCAGTCCTGTGTTGCACCACAATAATGCTCCCACTCATTTGTCACAAGTTATTCGTTACTTTTGCGCAAAAAAATCCATGATAGATTTTCCCCAACACGCGAACATGTTTGCTAATTTGGCCTTTGCCTTTTTATCTTTAAGACCAATTTCCCGTCAGCAGTTGAAAATTTGACACAATTGAGAAAATAAAACAAAAATAGCTGAAGAAACTACAGATGATTCCAGCAGACAAATTTTGTAGAGGTTTCTAGCAATAATGGGAGAAGTGTGACTAGACAGGCGAAGTACTTTGAAGAGGATACGATTAAATAAGTTGTAGTGTTTCTTCAAGTTTCTAAAAAATATGTTCTGAAACTTATTGATCAAACCTCGTATACGTCTTTTAAACGCTAAAACTTATTGATTATGGTTACTGTTTCCACATATAATCATTCATGAAACAGGTCTGATCATAACATAACGCTAATACTTGAAAATTGAACACTTATTTTTTTCTTTATCTGAATTTTATTACTGATGCATCTTTTTGGATAGGCGATGTGGAGAACATAGTTATTTTTTAAATTATCTTTGACAAGACATCAAAACTTACCTCTAGGTACTCCAGGTGGGTCCGTGGGAGCCAAGAAGCCGGCGTCCTCCGAGCTGGCGTAGCCCGCGGATCCGAAGGAGCTGCCCGAGTGCCGGAACTCGTGGGGCACCGCCGGAGGGGCGACCTTCTTCGCGGTTGCCGCGGGCTTGGGTGGCCGCGACATGCCGCCTACTGCAAAAAAAAAGAAAATAAACATAATAACACATATATAACACATTCAGACATATCATTGACATTTGACATTAATATATTTGTGTAACCCTTTACAAATGGATAATACATACAATAACATCAATACAAACTAATAAACAAAGTATATGGAACTAATAAAAAATATCATTTTATTATGGTGAACTAGTGAGAATCCATTCTCGGGTTGATTGAGGTGGATCATCACAACAAGAATTAAAATGTTCAAACGATCAACACCAAAATCAGATGGTCTTCTTAAACATGGAGAATAATTATTATTAATAGTTCATATCAAAACTTTTTAAAACAAACCTTTGTCATACTGAGTTGTCTGATAGCTTGTAAGCTGAACTCCTTTATTGATGGATCACAGGCGCCTAAATTTGAAAGTTGCTGGGGGGGGGGGGTTGGCAAAGTCTCTATGTTACCTACGTTCGCTTTATTGAATAAAACTCCACTTCACTGAAAAATTATACGTTGTGAAAGTACTCAAAGAACAACAAAACATAACGCAAAAATCGCTTTGCTATCGTTCTTAGTAGCGGAGCAATTCTATAGCATATCTACTAGCACAATATTATGGTAATAGCAGTTACCTTTTTCGAAACCGACGCAAGCTACAAAAACTTATGGTACAAATTAGCAACCAAATATCCAGTTTTGTTTTTAGCGGCCGTATTTGATTTTTCGTTTTCAGACAAAGCGTATGTATAAAGCAGCAATAAATTTTTAACTTGACAGTATGAGTTAAATGATGAATTTGATTTTTTAATTTTTGAAAACTGAAACTGTTGGTATAAATTAGCAGCAAAATATCCACCACTTGCTTTTGGCGGTCGATGAAGTGGGTTGCCAGGACAATAGACGTCTCCATCCTAAATAAAATTTATTTATACAGGGTGATTAAGAAATTTGGGAATAGATGCGTCATGAAAAATGGAGTCAATACCGTAAACATCATTTTTTCTGTAAAATCTTTACAGTTTCCGAGTAAAAAATTATTGAAGTTGTAGTATTTTCAACCTTTACATCGTTGGCCTTCTGTAGTTTCTAGCCAGGCGATTCAGAATATTAAAATACTTTTTGTAGGTATTAACGATTTTGTAATGCGAGACTTTACATTAGTTTTTCAAGTGTAAAAAATGGCTTACTCGGAGTAGATAGATATCGTTTTTATTAATGACGATGTGAAAATGCTTTAGCAGAACGATTTCCCGGTAAACATGTGTCAAATGCACCTACTTTTACCGCGAAGTGCAGTGAGTGCAAGTGAAGTGCAACGCGAGGAAAATTTGAATCGTGAAAGAGATGGAGGTCCAGGACGTCCTCGGCGTATTGCAGCAGTGTGGCGTATACACCAGATTCATTTATATCCGTACCATGTGCAGCGTGTCCAAGCATTAATACCAAGGGATTGGACGAGGAGGACCGGTACAATGGCCTGACTTTAAACCATTTACACTTCTTTTTGTACGGATATTTAAAAAATGAAGTATATCGCATCGAAGTGGATACCTACTATTGATAATTTACGCAAACGTATCATAGTTGCTGCCAATAACTTACGAGTTCAAAACAGACAACAAGACGAAATATTTGTTAGTTTGTAGAAAATGGGTAAGACGGTCCCAAAATTTTGTTGTAATATCTGGTATGTAAAACTATTTTATTAACCCCACAAATTAATTTCTATTAATAATTTAATAACAATAGCGGCGAAAATAGTTAAAACTGCTGTATAAAATAAGCGTTATAAAATGTTATTTATTTCTTTCCTTGAGAATTTCTTTCTATATCCGGTCACTGATTGCATGCTTTGTCGCCTTATCAGGTTTTACAGTGGACCAGTTCCAGTGCCGTGCAGAAATGTATTTTTAAATCATTTTCGAACTGCCATTTTTGATTTTTTTACACTGTATTTGTAAGAGTCCACTGTACATTTATTTTTTCAGACAAGTTCTGAATCACCCTGTAGATTATTGCACCCAAAACGTAAAAAAATATTCCCGAGCTAAATATTTATTTATTTATTGCATACATTCTTGCTCATAAAAATATGAAATACAGTACAAAATAAAACACAACAAAACAAAGGGGTTATTTCGTATTATATCGCGTCAAGAATTTAGACGTCTTACGTCACAGCTGACGTTACACATTTGTTTTTACTGTTAACGTAATTTTCGATATTTGGTCGTGTTAAAAACAATCAATTTTTGCAATTTAGTACAATATATAATGCAAATTTTTAGTGTAGTCTATAGTTTAGTTTCTTAAATATTGTGATGAAAATATAATGAATTATTCATTTGTTCGTATGACGTAAGTCGTCTGAATTATTGTCGCGAGTATATCCTTGTAACCGCTTGCCGCGGTTTCCCAACGTTTTTTTTAATCTCTGGGCCAGGTAGTAAATACTTCTTATATAATATGACCTTAGTAAAAAACGCTGGCCTTTGAAGGTTTGCTGGGGGGCAACGCCCCCTTGCCCCGTTAAATAGGCGCCTATGACAAGGATATATGTCGGATATCCTCGTTTTTTCATTAATACCATTTAAGAATTCTAATATTATTTGAACAAAATAAACCAAAACCTGTCTGTTAAAAAATTCCCATCATCAAATAAAGGTACTTTTTTAAATAAGTTTCCCAATCTTGTTGAAGCTGTAAAAACACAATGTAGCTGACCAATATTTTTGCTCTGAACAACCCTGGATAAGGAGTTATAGCTTTAATTTCTTTTGTTTGAATTTCTTTTTGAATTACTGCGTCCAGCCCACTCGCACGTGTCACACAAGTGAAAAAAAAAATTCCTTATATACCCGCAAAGTGACCGAGTGGTCGGCATTGTGCTAGTCCCACGCCGACCGGAGCGTAGGATTTTTTACGATAAACAACGGAACAAGAGAGCGAAGAAAAACACAGGCAGGTTATAGCTGATTAATGTATTCACTTTCAATGCAATAGTTCTAATAATAAATGAGATACTTAAACCGTTTGGCGCCGTTCTGCTGCGGACAGGTGGGCGAATTACAGCGATTCGGCTGACCACTGGTCAGTGGCGTACGCTGGAAATTTTCCGAAGGTGTCAAAATAATGAATCGGCGACACCTGTATCTTTGTAGTAACGTGCAGTTGTTAAATTCAGTACTGATAGGAACAGAGCTAAACGATTGCGACAAATTCCTCCACATGTAGAAAAATTTAACAGTTTTCTATATGAAGAAGAAAGGTGTTTCAGTGTTTTGATAAATTGACATTTACAAATGAGTAAAATATAAACATTCTACAATTAGTACAATTCCTACAGTGGATTTTTAGAGAAATATATTTAAAATCTTATTTTGAAATGTCATTTATCTGTTAATGTTTTTCTTATCCTTTGATGCGCCTCTGCCACCAAGCCTCTTTACCAGAGAACACATTCAGTGAAAGAGCAAATAAATCCGAGACTAAGGATTTGGCGCCTCCGACCGCTACCTGTTGTGGTGAAATTCTTTTTAAATGACTGTGAAATTATACTAGTTTTTTTTCACAGACGTGTTAATGGGTTCGATAATTTTCTAGCCTGGTCCTATTTCTTAATTTGTGAATACTTCTTCCATAGAGGTTTTTTACGACTGGTTGTAAAAATCCTGCCTCACCATCCCATCAATTAATTATTGGGAACCTTGAAAGGTTGACCTTGCGTTTATTGACATGCTGTTTTGTATGCAATGACATCTAAAAAATCAACATCATATCTATTTTTTTTTATAGTGATTTCATCATCTGATAGCATAAATTATTTTTTCTATTAGACAGAATTATGTGCATGTGCATGTGCCTGGCTATTGTGTTGCTCCCTTTCTATTGTTTTATGTCTGTGGAATTTACGTAACAGTTGGTTACACGATCGTTGATACATGCTTTTTACACTCTCTCCGTCTCTGCTCCCATGTTACATGTAATTATTATAAATTATTGTAATGCACATTTGTTTGGCTCTAAGGAATGCGGTTACGAAATTGAGATACGGTGGGCACAGACCATGTTCTCTTCTTTCGTTTGGAACATTCCAGACCGTGTATTACCATTGACACTATTACTGCAAGAAAAAATGGACGACTGCAAATATGTGTAGAAGTAAGGATGTATTATTTTAATCGAAATAGTGTTTGTCCTAGACAATTTCGTGGAACATTAAACCTAAAAACGGTATTTAAAAACTTAGTCTGGCCACGCTCTTACAAAACGATCGCTGCCACAGTGTAAACCTATGACGTCAGGCGCCGTTTGCACGTGTATACCTAAATACAGCAGTGTTCTTTAGCTCATATCTGTATACGATTAAAAATAATAGACATTGGTATTGAATAGTTGTAAAATAGACTCGTAAAATGGGCACAGAAACTGCATCTCACCGGGCAAATTAAAGAAGTATTACATTATGTACGAATACAGCACACAGCGCCTAATAAAAAATATTTCACCGTGCCAAAAATTGAAAACAAAAATGTGGTGTAGAATGATGAAGCGCGACGAAAGGCAGCATTGCAACATTGTTTGATTGTGAACACCATTTTAATGTAAGTTCAATTGGAAATACAATATAGGATAAAGGTCATCGAAAAAATTAAAATCTAATGTCGTAAATAATCAATTAAACTTTTCTGTTAAGCTACAGCAGAATGTACAAGCAAACTTATATTTTTTTTAACATTTATTGTATTCAGGATTTCATTTTGATTCCAAATTACATGTTCTGTATTTGTTCCTATCATTTACGTGATGTAAAATGTAATTTGAGGCATTTATTCGCTACATTAAGTTACCTGTTTTATAAAAATATAAACAAAAGTAATAAATGAGGATTTGTTTTTCAATGTTTAAGGAGAAATGAAATCAGTAGTAAATAATAAAAATTTATTAAATTAATTTTATAAAAATAATAGATGTTATATCATTATTATTTTTCAAATAAAAACAAGTAGTGTAATGTGAAATTAGATGTTATAATTTCATAAATACCTCAAATAAAACCATATATCTGGTACTTACCCAACAGTATTGTCGACGTAATTGTCACGAGCGGATCTACATTGTAAATAAAGAATAGTTACGTATAACAATACCGTAAGCTCACCACATCACCACTAATAATTATCGCATTACCTGCAGATCGCGCACATTATGCCTGCATGGATCTGCACGAACCAGCAGGGACCTGCAAACCTGCACGGCTTCGCACACTTGTCCAGCGAGGACCAGCAACTTTTTATGCAGGTTATGCATGTAGCGAGCGTTTTGAAGTTTTTAAGTATGTAGTAGTTGAGTGTGACCACGTGGTTTTGTTTACATTCTATGGCAATTTATTAATGTTAATATTTTAATTATTATGTGATTATTGCCACCAGACACGTTCTGACCTTGCAATATGTTCAAAAGAGTACCCTGTAATATATTTCAAACCAATATAAAATTCATGCAACTTCTCCATTACGTATATCATCCACTACCCCCGTACGTGAAATAAATATGACAATCTACTTGCCTTTTGCGGAATGACAACAATTATCCGATAGCCCAGAATCGACGTGGTGCAGATAGCAGTTTTTGTCGTGACCGGTATACAGATGGAGACCAAACAGGGCGACAGGTTGGCATTTTATGATCCGCCTACACGAAATCGACATTAACACGTTCTTGATAACAACTGCAATCAACTGAACTGGCTTTGAAATGTGTTCTTTTGCCATTTTTCAAAAGCCTTCACCTCATGTGCGTAGATTTTAATGAAAAGCTTGAAAATTTTGTAGTTAAACCGTGTATGGGTCCGTGTACGAAATTTCAAAAATAATTTCATGTTCTGGGACGGTATTGTGCTTTCTAGAACCTATGCGGGTACTTTGGCGACGATATTACACCTCCGAATTTGATCATTTCGAGAGTTTTGTTTACATTTGTAAAGAACTGTACACAGAAATACCCATGTAAGCACAATTTTCAGTTTTTCTCGTCTCGACTTCCTAAACCCTAGAGCAGGGGTCGGCAATCTATGACCCGCAGGTCACCGAGTGACCCATTTACTAATTTCAAGTGACCCACTTTATTTCCTAAAAAAAGTATAATATATAAAAATAAATTACGAAACATAAATATGAAACGAATATTTTGAGAATAAAAAAAAATTGAAAGTAGATACTTTGTTTTTGCACGCAGGTCAATCTTGAAATAACCTCTTTTTCGCTTTTTGTTTGTTCATGGCAATATATTTTTTAAAATAATAATAATTATTTCACTTAGGTAACTACTTAATAATTATTTAGCCGCCCTAACAACATATACTGCGCGCTGCAGGGTAATGGCAAAGAGTATTTCTACTCTTTGGTAATGGTAGAGACGTAAGGGAGAGGGAAATTGGCGCGGCGTGTATTGTTCTCTCAGCTGTAGCGTAGCACATGTTCCGTAGCGGAGTGACGCAGTTACGCAGCTAAATAATTATTAAGCAGTTACCTAAGTGAAATAATTATTATTTTAAAAAAAATATTGCCATGATCAAACAAAAAGCAAAAAAGAGGTTTTTTTTTCTTAATAAAATGTATCCTATTATTCAGTAAAATGAAAATATCACTGACCCAAACGTCCCTTTAATATTCACACTGTGGTTGATTTTAACCCGCAGCCAAAAAAGGTTGCCAACCCCTGCCCTAGATCGATAGTTCGATTCCCAGACGGGTCTAATTTTTTCTAATATTTAATATTTCTTTATTGAATATTTTAATGAAAAAAATGTTTATCCAACAGATGCCTTTATGAGACTCACATAGTTTTGCAAA
This sequence comes from Monochamus alternatus, assembly GCA_037114965.1. NCBI lineage: Eukaryota > Metazoa > Arthropoda > Insecta > Coleoptera > Cerambycidae > Monochamus > Monochamus alternatus. The sequence goes on from CM073426.1 coordinate 117,517,445, forward strand.
ATAATAACACTCAAATTAAAAGTTTACTTTGTACAGCTACAGGTCAATACCTACTTTATTTATTTAATGAAAGTTGACTTGTACTTACCAAAACATTTTACATGTCTAAGTTAACACTATTGTTAAAATCAGTTATAAGAAAATTCAACATGCTCCTTTATTATCTTGGATTTTATTGGTTTCGTATATATACGTAATAGCGGATAATAGTCTATGAAGAACACAAACATTTAGCCGTGATATGGCAACGCAGGTATGACGTTGTTCATTCCACCGCTCGACGCTCTATGATGTCGTAACATTATGATCATTATTGATTATGAAACATTATGATTCAGATAAAAAAAAACTTTGAAAAATGGTAGGAGGGCAAATTATTATAATTCTTATATACCTAATAAGTGATAACATACATTTTAATGGATAGATATGTGGTTTTCTGTAGTTTCTGAATCGTACAACTCATTGTTATTTAAATATATGCCATTACATAATTGTTATAATAGTGAAATGATTTCTGTGTTCCTTTGTCTTATATATGTAATTATATTTCGTGTGGTTAAAAGATCGCGCACATTATGCCTGCATGGATCTGCACGAACCAGCACTGACCTGTAAACTTGCGCAGCTTCGCACACTTGTCCAGCGAGGACCAGCAACTTTTTATGCAGGTTATGCGTGTAGCAAGCGTTTTGAAGTTTTTAAGTACGTTATAGTAGTTGAGTGTAGCTCGGAAGAAGAAATTTTTATTTAACAATGTTGTATGAACAGGAGTAGAAGGAAGAAACCAGTAAAATGAGAAAGTTTTGCGTTCACCCTATCAATAAAAAGAGAAAGCGGTACGGTAAATTTCATCATTTATTTTCTGAACGGTAGAAAGATCAAGAAAATGTTTTTCAGTATTTCCTGTGGCCACAAAATAAAATCGAACTCTTGGATCGTCCTCGACACCAAAACACAAGATTTCGCAGAACAGTGTCATATGACGAAAGACTTGCAGTTTGTTTAAGGTAAGTAAATAGAGGTTGTTGATAAGCAAAGGTGTCCGAAACCAATCCCTGATTACTGTGGGAACAGAACTTAAGTTGGACTAGCGTGGCCAAGCATAGAAACTGCGGGCTACCGACACGACTTGCAGTGATGGTCGTTGCAGGTTACGATCCATGCAGGTGTTGATCTAATGTGCGATGCTCCATTACATGGTAACATTCATGAGCAGGCTTTGAAGGTCCGTGCTAGTCCGTGCAAGCATAATATACGCGATCTTTAAAACTATCCTTTAAATCTCTTAAATATGTTTTGTTTGAAGTTCTATATCATAATTTTATCAAGTAGAATCGTCATTTTATTCTAAATTTATGGTGAATTACAACCAGTATTTATAATTGATTTCATTTGCTGCCGTTCATGGTTCTCCCCTTTAATACATAAATGCTAGTTCTATAAACCTGTATGTATAGGTACATATAGTCTTGCTATTTAATTTTTGTTCAATAAATTACTACCGCTCCATCTAATTTCGTATGATTAAAGGCCCTGAAACGCACCCATCAATTTAACCTCTTACTGCCAGGTACACCTTAAAGCGTGCCCATCATAAACCATTAGCAGCCTTCAGAGAATCGACGCTGACCCAATTACTCATGTAAATTGGAAGTGATGCCCGACTCCGATTTGAGATATTAGCTCCTCTAAATGGAGGAGCCGGGACCCTTCCACGACGAAGGCGGTAAGAAAATACAATTACCAGCGTCTTCCGTAACGCTGGGGATCGTCGAAAGGTCATCAAAGATCTATTTCTGTCGATAAGGGAATATGGGGAAGGGCGGAAAAGAAATGCGCCCATTTGAGAAATAAATGAAGGAATATCGAGGCTATTTGAAGGGTGGTAGCGGATTGGAGCGACTATTTTTTTTTAAAGATATCCCAGTTGGAAAAGTTAAGCGCTCATAATTTTGAAAATGAACAGTCTAGTAAAATATTATGGAAAAAATTTAAAAATTTTGAAATTCATACACCTTACAGTTTTAAATTTCCTGAAAATCTAAATAAACCAAATGATATTAATAAACAATTCCTGCAATACTCAGGTTCTACTTTTATACCGAATAATAAAATTCTACAATTTTATTCTAACTTTAAATACCCCTTCATATGTTTGCTTTTAGCACTATATCTGAAAATACAGTTTATATTAGAAATAAAATCTAAAGATACTGGGTGAAATGATAGAAATATAGAAGTTGTAATTATGCTATCCATTTATTCTATCATATTTTCAATTCATATTTAATAGATAACATTTTTCCAGAGTCTTGGCAAATTTCACGAGTGGTTCCTATACCTGAAAAAACTGATGCAAGTAGCTGCAATGATTTGCAACCAATAAGTATCCTTCCAGTTCTGTCAAAGGTCTTGGAAAGATTATACATTCACAAATAATATATTCGCATCTGGCAAAATATGATATATTACCAGTGTATCAGTCAGGTTTTCGTAAAGTACAGATAAAGGAAGAACTACAGTTCTTATTTATACTCTTAGATTATTTTGAAACAATTAGTCATGAAATTTTATTATCTATCTTACATTTTATTCGATTTCAACACAATGCAACAAAATTATTAACTAGTTATTTAAACTTGTGTGTTTCAATGTGTAGAAACATCGAGTGGTAAGTCTAATACACCTGTGGAGTGCCCCAGGGTCCCATATTGGGTCCAATGCTATTTAGCATATATATGTGTCACATTGTTCCTTGTTTAGAGCGGGTTAAATACCATGTATGTGCTGAGATACTCAAGTATATTATTATGTATCTTCTATTGCTTCGCAATTGAATGATATTACTGCAATCATAAATAATGAAGTGAAAAAACTTATTGAATTATCTGAAAAACATAATTTAAAGTTAAATTCAGACAAGTCATCGGTTTCGGTATTTGGTAAATGTACTATTATAGAAGCCAATATTAATATAACCAATAGGTACTACGAAATTACCTTGTTCTATGTTGCAAAAAGTCTTGGAGTTTATATTAACATAAATTTACGTTTTAAAAAACATATCTCAAAGTACCTATAAAAAGCTTATATACATTTAAAAATGCTGTACCCTCATCGTCATTTACTGTCTATTTCATCAAAATGGATTGATTTTTCTTATTTCTGCATTTCCTTTATAGAACGATTTATACAGTTGTTATTGATGTGAATGCTGAAACTTGTTCAGCAGTTGTCGTTTTCAGTCCTTTTTGCAGGCTGTAGAATAAGTAATTAGTTTATTTGTTAATGCTCGTAACTTCAAAATAATAATAATAATATCTCTATATCTCATTCTAATCAAGAGGATTAGTCCAGAAGTCTAAGACTTGTGCGACAGAGGGGACGGCATATTATTATCAAGCAGGCCGCATTTGCACCCAGGAACGACTTATGTTGGTAGACCCTAACCACCATTCAGTTCAGGAATGAGGAAAACCTGAAAAACCTCATTAATTAGGGAGTAGTCAAACATCAACCGGTATCAATCTCTCACACTGATCCAAGCCAACATTCCACCCTACCACATCCGCATAAAGGGTGCCAATCCTCTCCAAGAATATAGCTTATACCCGCTGCGGGGGTCGAATCTACAGCGATCTAGTCACCTCAATTCAAGTACTGACGCCTTAAACCGCGCGACCACTGACCGATCCATCATTCATTATCATTTAATAATAATTTTTTATTTATTTTATTGACATTTTTTTCTGAAATGTTATTTAAGTATTCTCCTCGAAGCCTATCTTAACTAATTGTTTCCATTTCTCTTTTATTTTTTCAATCGGTACGGCACAATTCTCACCCCAACGCGGCCGCAATCGAATTAACAAACGGATCCGGCCGCAGAGGGCATTACCCGGCCATGAAATTCCCTCGCGGAGTCTTTGAGGACGTCTGAAAAGCAGATTAGTCCCGTTTTCCTTCCTGCGAACGACTCCATTTGGATTCAATCGGTGTTGGCGCCCATTCCAAAACCGAAACTGTACGCTGCCGCGGACGTGTAACGTTCCTCGACGATTTCCATATTCATGGTGACAATCTGGCCTGCAGGAGACACGTACACACTACGCCGATGATACCACTGACGAGGTCTGAATATGTAGTCGCCGTCTAATCGACTAGTTTCGGTGGGTATTTGCTTAGGGAATGAGATCTTGGTCTAGGTTGGCTGTAACACTGATTTTTTCCTTGTTAAAAACTATGGACAGATATAAATTTCAATGTTTAAAAAACGAAGTAGTCAAACTGCTCGAATAATAATGTTGATATTCGTCACCCTCCTTGCAGAAGGTGTTAGGGCAGTTTTTATTTAAAATAACATACGCAGTTTGTTATTATTGTTGATAATGTTTTTGAAAAATATAACTGTTCACCACCATCAATTCACCAATAGAGATCTAATGAAATTTCTACTAAGAACTTCCAGTAGTTCCAAAACTGATTTGAGGAGTGACATTATTATTGCAATAGATTACATAAAACTTTGGATGGTATTAAGAAAAAAAAAATGTTTAGCACTTATAAAGCTTTGGTGCCGAAACGTCATATTTTCAGACAGTTCCTATCTAATATTTTCATGTCTTAACCTCTTCTATTATGCCTCAAGGCTTGTAACCTTTTTTGAAACAGCCTGTATATAACTTACTGAATTACAAATAAGCTAAGGTCATTTGTCAGTAGAGCCACCACACACTGGTTTAGATAGTTTATATGTCTATAGGATCTAACTCAGTACTGACCTTACCCGTTTAGAACGTAACATACCCCAAATAATAGGCAACCCCCATGGTACACACTGTGGGAAAAATTTCTAAATTTTTTTACTACACCGATTTTTGACCTAATGTACATTGGACCAGAAAAATCTTTGTCATACTTAAATATCGCGATATTTTGGCAATATTACAAATATTTAAGAAGTTTCACACCCCGAGTGAGGCACGAATTATAGAATGTTTATATTTAAATTTGTAGAACAATATTGACTTTTATAGAATTAATAAAATAAAATACCATCTAGTGTTACTGATCAGGCGCATTGAAGATGAATTTCTAGTGATGGGCATAACCGGCAAATCTCAAAATCAATTATTTTAAACGGATGAATAATCGAACTTGTACAAGCTTATGCAACCAGTACTACTCAAGTGTGTCGAATAGGGTGTACTGTATAACCACGATATAAATGATGAATAATATTATGAAAAAGTGAAATGAAAAAGAAGATAAAAGTTAGGTTAGGAATGTAATCGTTTTGCATACATTAAATTTATTTTAACTCACTGAAATATTGTAAAGGTTCTGATACTTAACAATTTCGAATGATTACTAGGAAATATATGTATGAAGAGTAAGTCCTAAAAGTACAGACCTGTAAAAAAGTTATACTGTTTTATTAGGTACCACACACCAACAGTTATACTAATTTAAATGTGTATACAATTAATTTTATTTGTACTAAACACATAACTGGCAAAACTATATATTTTAATTCCATAACAAAAAGCACGTAAAAGCACATATAAACTCACTTGTATAATCTTTAAATATAGGTTCCATAGGGACCATTATAATGACACATGATTGGACTGTAATTTCTTATAACATAAAAGGCACATTCAGGTTCCTACAGCGAACAGTTTCAGAAGGGTTCAAAACAGTTCCAGATACATTTTCAACAAGTTTTCATTTAATAACCTCGAAACTGGTATATGTCTGGTATCTGTATCTCGCAGAGTAGTTGTTTCCTGGAATTCTGTGTTTGCAAGTGATTATATTGAACTCAAGAAGTCAAAAACATGCGCATTAGGATTGAGAAGACTAATGTTAAATTTTTACTTTATTTAAATTGGGCAATTCTTTTATCTCGTTTTACGTAAGTTTCAAAATTAAATATTAGTTATTCTGAAATATTTCTAAATGTAAAAATAAACTGAAGTTGATATTGTTTATAGTATTTATATAAATAGTACACAAAGGCCAGATTCGCTGTAATCAAAATTTTCGTGTAATATTTTACACCGTTATTTTTGTTTAATCCTGAAAATTTTAAGTTTTCCTCAGTTACCTCATTAATATTACTTCAAAGAAGCGCTGTCATCATTTTATTTGAAAATCTGGCATTAGCAACATTATTTACCTAGTTATTTACCTGATATATTAACATTAAAATTGCTAATTGGACGCTTGTGTTTCAGAATTTTACAAATTCAAGTCGTATAAATAATGTGCTTGCTTTGATGTTCCGTCTACTAGCTTCTATAAAATACTTTCGTCTAATAGGCGAAACGTAAAGTTCACGGTGTAATTTTTTCGAATACCTTCTCTAATGAGGTCTCTCGCTAATAAAGTCTACGCGACCTGTGACAGCATTAGATCATTTTGATTTTATTGGTGAATAAGTTGTAATTTATGAGTGCGTAGGTACTGAGTTCTATTTATATTATGTTGCCTCATTTGTGCACATGCAATAATTTACGGCCGAGTAAGGATAAAGTTGCGTTATTATTATTGAAAATTCTTGTTACGAGGGCATTAAATCGAGTGGAGCTCGCGGTCCATCCCACGTGATGTTTGCCGCCGGCGTGTAACGTAAAATCAGTATTTCTTTTGTAACAAGAAGGGTATCCAGTAAGAAAACAGGTTTTTCTAATTCTGATACAGTGATGGCAATGGGGAATACCACTAAATTTGGTATTTTGCATTTTTAGAGAGTACTCTAAAAAACGTTTGCAGTTTTATGAGAGATATTAATTATTTAAAACAACATGACGTCACGCGTACATTTTTACCAGCTGGCAACAATGCATGACAATAAAACCACTAAACTCAAACTGAGGTTATGCCATGCCATAGTCTATGAATTATGTCTTGTCCTGGTCTATGATATTCCTAAACAAACATAACCTCTTTGTAATTTAGTTATATTTCTGCCACATATTTCTACACTCTGAAATCTCTTGAATTTTGTCTTGGCAGAAAAATAGCTTATTATATTGATGGAAGTGACAAATGATATTTACAGGCACTATATCTGTCTCTATTTATACAGTACTGCATTTCATTTATTTTATTCTAAGACAAGTTGCATGCTATTGCTCTGTTGCCGCATGTTAAAAATGTACATCTGACGTCACATGTACATTAATTTGACAATAAATTTTTTAAATTTAATTTAATTTAAAAAACAACGAATATGGTCTTCATATATTTCCAAAACAATGGAATTTACTGAGTTTCCAAAAACTTTTCCAATATAGTGGCATTCCCCTTTTTCACAATTGTATGATGGTTATGAATACCCAAATATGCAAGTATTAAAAATATTCATAAATAGACCCAGAATTTAGTAAAAATATGCACAAAATATTGAAAATATGTAAATACCAAATAGTTGAGAAATACGCATCTATTGTTTCACTTAAAAATAATCAATAAAAACAACTGCAACAATAACAACAAGAAACAAATATAATACAACTTCATTGAGACACAAAATACAACCGACGTGATAACTTCAAAACCACAATCAGAAATAAAATGGATTATTTGTTTATCCCCTCACATAATAATTTATCAAAATTTGTGTTTTTATTATCTGAGATAATGGTTGCTAAATGCAGCTACTTTAACCGCGGTGTGCAGTGAGTACAAGTGTAGTGCAACGCGAAGGAAATTTGAAACCGAATCGTCGTGAAAGAGGTGGAGGTCAAGGATGTCCACGGCGTATTGCAGCGGCGTGGCAGATCATACATGAGGCTCAATTATATCCGTACAATGTACAGGGTGTCCAAGCATTAATAGAAAGGGATTGAACGAGGACGACCTCTATCATGGCCGCCACAATTTCCTGGCTTTAAATCATTTGGATTTCTTTTTGTGGGGATATTTAAAAAATGAAGTGTATTGCACCGAAGTGGGTACCTACTATTGATGATTTACGCAAAAGTGTCATAGTTGTTGCCAATAACTTACGAGTTCAAAACGGAAATTTTGTTGTAATATAAGTTATGTCAAACTATTTTATTAAAACCACATATTAATTACATTAACAATTAATAACAATAGCGGCAAAAGCAGATAAATTTGCTGCGTTATTTCTTTCCATTTTCCAGTGCCGTGTAGAAGTGCCCTTTTTGTTTTCTTTTTACAAAATTGTATTTGTAAGAGTCCCTTGTCCATTCAATTTTTTTTTAAATGAGTTCTGTATATATCACTTTTTTGTCTGCTTTCTATGTATAAATTCATAACACAATTCTAATTTTCTTAATAAATAAACTTTTGATTAATAGAATTAGGCACACTCGTAAATTTAATAGTTAGTTAGTGGGTTGAGACAATCATATTTCATGTTCCTTTTACATAATAAAGTCGACACGGACGTAATTAGTGCCCAGTTTTGATATGTAAGATCCCCATCCGATAACGAAGATAGGGATCTGGCCTGTTCCAAATCAAATTAATGGTACCTGTGTTGTCATCGAGCTGATGCCATCCAGCCATGTGTATTACCTGGCGGTGCACCTAGGAGTGACGGTATAAAAGAATGACGATTAGGCAACGTAATGCCTCGTCAAGGTCCCCAGTAGGTCGTGGAATATGGAGAGCTGGGCCCACCTCGCGCCATAATTGTAAAAAACGGACATTCCGTTTCTTTTTTATGGGTCGACCACGCGTCCATTCATAAATACTGAAACAATAACGAACGGCCGCCAGCCGAGATCGTGATAGTTGGTTATTGACATGGCGTTTAGGCTCGGGAGCTGGCATGGGGTCCGTGCCTGACGGTGAATATTAAATAAGAGAAAATAAGAGTTGGACATATTGGAAGGTGAAATTGAGAATTCGATAAAATTTTACCAAATTTTCAATGAAACCGCTCTTCTACAAGGTGCTCGCCCATGGAGGAGAAGCGATGCGATGCGTTGCGAAGAGAAGCGTAATTTTGATCAGAAGATTTAGACGCGAATACATGCCATGCTATAAGCCACATAGTATTTTCCTTTCGGTCGATATATCCAATGAACGAACACAATAAAATACAGTGGATTAAAGTGGATATTAAAGGGAACGATAACCAAGCCATATCACTTACATATTACTTAGTTACAGTAGCTTTAAAGTGTTTGTAATAGTTTCGGAGACGTATTGCGAACCTTTAACAAACCTTTAATGTGGCGGCACTTGATTATACAATTGATCAAAATTATTATAAAGTTGCTACTACCTTTAAAATTCACTATGGAATAACCTTTACCCAATAGTGACTTGCTTCCTACATGACCTTCTAATGCTAGAGAAAACACATTAGTTTATTACTAGCTTTATCCTGTGTCTGTGTGTAAGATGAGTAGCAACAAAAAACCTCGTAGAAATAAGAGTTTTCGGCATTCGACTACGTTTTATAGAAAATTAAAACAACAAACAGAGATTGCTACAACTCTTAAAACATTATTGTTTTTCAAGTTGAAGAACATTTTAAAATTTCATAATTCTGAGAATTTTAAGATGCACCTAAACGAAAACCAAGTGTCTTCGGGAGCACTTGCTGGATTGCGTCTTAAAGCTTCTCTTTGAGAATAGTTTAAATGTTCTGATCAGCATAATGTTCCGTTATTATCCCACTGATACGGAACGACACAGAAACAACTAATTTTTTTCTCCTTTGTACACACTATTTTAAAGCTCATTGTACCTATACACTAGATATAAAAATGCGCGAGATACATACATATATTGCAGTTTTGAGGATATGGCGAATTAAGGTAAAGTGGGGAAATAACGTTATTGTAGCGTTGCTACTACCACCTTTAAGTGGCCGGAAAGTTGATGGGATGAATTTTCTATGCATTTTGTGGAACAGATCCAGGTGATTTTGATTCTCCGTTACAGTAATAACATATCCACAGGCCATTATCAATTCATTTGGACCACTGTTGCATCACTGTATGCACACAACAACACAAAATGATACTACGTACATATTATTAAAAAACCTAAAGAAATAAAAATTTGTTTAGGTACGTGTTACATTGTTATTTAAGGTTAAGACTATAAACGATGCGTGACACCAAAGACTGCGCGCCCAAAAACTTATCTCTTGACGTTTATCGATGATGTATTGTAAACTAGTTCGTTGACTTATTAGGGTAGGTTAGGGTTACACAGAGTTGGTTTCAAAATTTGCAATAACTTTAAACTCAGTTATCTCAGTTATTAAAAAAACATTTATTAGGACAATATTTTCTAAAATGATTTATTTTATACTGCCATCAGTTAAAATTAATACCAATCAACTTGTATATTATATCGACAAATTTTGTATAAAGTCTATTAGTCAATAATAGCATGAAACATATTAAATACTGTTTCATGTTCTTGTTAACAACACATAGTATTAGTTGTGTAATCCATTAAATTCGTTCATTTTCCTTAGTTTCAAACTATTTTCCAACCCTTAAACTGTTCATGTTTCTGCTTTATGTTAGCAAAATTGTTTTATAACAGTTTGAAAGAATTTCTTGCTAGGGAATACTCACTAAAACATTTTCATTATTTAGGATAATTTTCTTTATGGCGCGGCACAATACGGACCATCCACCCGTACCAATGCCGATGAAAAGCACCCCCGGAGAAATTTCCGTTATTATGTACCGGCAGTCGTTTAATCAAATCGTTTACAAAACATTAAACTCCGACTGCGACTGTGAATTCAATAGTCCGGACCGTTATCTCTCCCGAATTTGAAGTTTAACTGTAACCGGGCGGAGTTTGGAGTTCCCTTTGAATTATCGGAATAATTAAGGCCCTTCGGTAGGTAACTAAGGGCGTTCGCCAGCTCGTTCGGGGCAATAGGAATAGTTTATAAACGAGCAGATTGAAGACATGCTATTTTATACGCATCGTTGTGCGTTTGCTGTATCAGTCAAAACTAGAAACAGGATCGTTATGCATAAATTACATACAGGGTGAATCTTAAATAAGTACAAATATTTTAACCAGTAGTACAGTTCACTGTATAGAAGACATAATTAATAAATTTTTTACAAAGAAGTTAGAAATAAAAAATTGAAATTTTAAATAAATTTTGTAATTTTTCTGTAGAAAACTTGTTGAGGACCGCTGACTTTCATACATTTATGAGTCATAGCACTGCAGATTGAACGTGTGGTTCACAGTGTTGCCAGTGTTACACAAATGTCTTTGCTTTTCTTGATATTAAACGCATATGTCAAGCTGCTATTATGTAATTTAATATTGTGTGTACCTTTATTTTTAAAATTTGTTTCACTGATTAAAGTGCGAAGTCACTTTATGGTTCTGGATTCGAAATAAATGGTTAATACTAACTCATTTGCTTTTATGTGGAAAAAATTAAATTTAATATGCTGTGTGAAAATCATAGTTTTTCGTTATTCTTCATAAAATAACTTAAGGAAATTGTGTCTTGTGTATCTTTCTAACAGTGTACAATGGCATTTAACTTGTGAAATGTGGATTACTGATTAAATAGTTAATTTTTTAACAAACAGGTAAGCTTGTGTGCACATTTATGTATAATTTTTGAACATTGGACAGTAATATCACGTAATATCTTCCTAAATACTTTACGGTAGTATTTAACTTGCGGAAATTCATTTTTAATCGTTTATAGTAAGGTCAGTTAAGCAGTTAAAATGTATGTTAATATTGCTGCGTATCATACTACATACCCAATTTTACTGAACTTATGCTTCAAACAAGTATCTTTAAAATATAATTAACCGTATTATGTTTACGTTAAGGGAAACGTAATATTTATATTAAAGGAGATATGGCAACCTCGCAACAAATCATATGGTTCATTAAGTTGGTTAAGACAGCGGTTCTCAAAAAGTGGGTATTTAAAAAAAAAAACAAAAAGTGGGTATTTTAAAAAAAAAACAATATCCGTAAATATTTGAAATTTTTAAAAATGGTTTTCACTAGACTGATCTATATGACGAACTACACCAGCAGTTAAAATATTTATACTTATTTAAGGTTCACCCTGTATTACATATTTTTGTAAACATTTATTACTTAGTTAATTGTGATTCGGTAAAATGTTTCGGAAATTCTAAATTATGTTTCTGTAAAAAATTGTTGGATATCTGGATTTCAATTCGAATTCGGATTTTTTTCTTTTAACCGAGTGAACAATAAGTGAAGTAAAGACATTCTTACTGTCTGAAATTGTCATTTAAGACAAATTCAGTATATTTTTATATGTTCACACTATAACTTGATATTTTAAACGTACCTGAATAAATTAGTTACATTCTATTTAGAAGTTATTCATTTAGGGATAATTTTTACATATCGACAACATACGCACAATGTACAGCGAATCAAGACCCCACCCACCTGGGATTAAGCGAACCAACCTTTAAATTAAATACCGACATGATATGTAATTATGGATTTATACCACTCAATTTTTTCATTAATTTTTGCCATTTGACGGCTCCTATTGTTAGTATTACGACTGTTACGGTCGAAACCGTTCCTCAGATAATAGTGGTCTTCCGTAGCCGCCTCTGTAACTCGTCGCACTCCATGCTTCCAAACGTTTTGCCGCTCTTTAATGTCGGTATCTGCAGTGGTGACTTCTCGAAGTCAATATATGGGCGGGCCCAGAGATACCGATAGAGGGTCTGTCCCCACGGAGCCTAGCTCGAGAACAACCAGGGCAGGTCAAATAATCCCGACAAATGCTAAGCATGTGCGCTTTAATTCTGTTTCTAAGAAAGCCTAAAAACCACTATACAGTAGCAGTGTTGTCAAATTAGAAATTATGAAATCCGTAGGTATCTAACAAAATATCCGTATAAAATCCGTATATTAAAAAAACATGTTTTATTTAGGTTTAAATACCTACATTAAAATATGCTAAATAAAAGAATATATAACACAAATAAAAATGCATTTGTGAAATAAAAAATATATAAAAAATAAAATGTAACAATAATCATAGATAAAAGTAAGTAACAAAATACGATATTTATTTGAAATATATAACATTTAATAATATTTACTTTTTATGTAAATGTATTTCAGACAAATTAAAACGAAGACTAATTAAAATTATAACAATTGTCTACATAATTTGTTGTAAACCTGTTATTGTTTCAGTGGATAAACGGTTTTTCTGTTTTATTTATTAAATTAATTTGTGAAAACATCTATTCACATGAACCATTTCAATGAGACAGCAATGCATACGCATCTAGCAGGTTTTCATGTAAGACCGTAACAAAAATCCGTAGATGTACAGATTAATCCGTAGGTCTGGCAACACTGTCCAGTAGTCTGCTACAGAGTGTCTCGTGCAAGAGGTTATCTGCCTGGCATACAGCACCGTATTCGGTGGAATGTTCACTTTACTTTTGTATTTATTGGTGATGATAGAAGGTGAAAAGAATCCTTTTAATATTTGGTTATATCGCAGATGGACAAGCAACTACTTACATTTTTTCCTTATGAACATAATTGCATGCCGACACGGGTCTGCCTTCTACTGTGTAACATAACAATTAGTACGCATAATTAAAAGTAATTAATTAATTATAAATCAGATTTATCCCAGTGAAAAAGTTGTATTATCATCTGGTACAACTAATGCCCACATAGCAACATACGCGAAATGAGAAGAATTTCTCAGCTCGGAATGTAACATTACTTCACAGATGACTATGATCGATGACTATCGACTTTTGTGTCGATGATCGCCGCCTACCTAGGATTTTACAATTCGGGTAAATGCGCGCGCGACTGCAACATTAGTATTATTAATGATGAATGAAAACGGACACGTCAGCTCTATCGTATTTGCATAATGGTTTTTCTAATTTGAACGGTCCATAGGTGGAGAAGTAATTATGCAGATTAACTCCGTAGATGTCCTCAAGAAGTCGCTAGTGTCAGCTTTGCGGAACAGAGCATAGACCTTATAAATCATGGACCGGCCCTAGAAAGAGAGGTCCGCTGCCCTGATGTGTGCAAGAGGGATGAAGCTAGTCCGGGCAAAAACAGATGTTCTATGACAGAAAAATATATAAACATAACCTGACAAAACTTTTCCTGTTACTATTGTTAATGATTTGTGTGCCTTTTGTGATTTAGTTGTGTTTAGTGTGTTTATTAGCAATAGTTTTTAAATACTCATAAACTGTGGTGGAGTCGGTCTGTCACCGTAAATGTCAAACGTCTGTCATTTACGGTTTTTGTTTTTTTTCGGCCAATGATCTGTGGGTTTTTGCCCGGACTAGCTCTATCTCTGTCGCACACATCTGAGCATCAACGATTTGTATAGGCAGAAAAAGGTTTTAGGCGCGTCCATGATTTATAAGGTCTATGGAACAGAGTCAACTCTTTAAGTATCGTATCTAAAAAATGTCTGTTTCCAATAATATTGACACAACCTTAGATCTAATTTACTTTTTTTTGTAAATGTAATAGACACTGTAGAAATAGTATAAATATTTACATACATACATCAAACATCAAGTATTGTATAGTATTTGACAGATTGTCAGAGCTCAAAGTATCAATATCATATAGCCTTTTTTCAGAGACTGTATTTCATGGTTATGTATTCAGCATTGTTCAGTTGATGCAAAAGTTCGTAATGTTTTTGTTGTCATGTTAAGAGTGCCTTGAAACCCAGTTATTAGACCATCGTCGCTTACCTTTTAATAGAACCTACTTATTTAATTTGGTTTCCAAAAATGTACGTATTTTTATCTACTATGTTAATACATTAAAATATGCGCAATGACAGCATTTCAATACTTCACACAAAGCTTTTATGTCTAAATATTTTTCATAAAAGTGGGTACATACGTATTAATAATGGACTGCACTTTCACCATAAAATACAATACTTATTATTTTAGGTTGTGTCAAGTTATAAATTTAAAAATGATGCGTAAACAGAAACGTACATCTTAACATATATTTGACATTTGTCATAATTTCTATGAAACGTAAAATCACTGATGAAAACAATTGACGACTACGACATTTGTGCTGTAGTGTGCTGCCACGTGCGGTGAGTCACTACTAACGGGCAATGGAACAGACTTGATAAAGCATGGCTGCTGCGATTTAGCCGACGATGGTTAGACAAAAAATATTTAAGTTGTGTTTATGTAGTACTATTGTTTAATTCCAGCCTTTAAATTATGGTTCATTTGGTGCAGACTGAGTAAAAAATTATCGGCTGAAAATGAAGTGTCAATATATAAGCAAAGTTTTCTCATATCAAAGAGGGCCATTTTGACATGAATGATTTTCTACGTTCAGGAAGGCTGCCTGATTTGATGAAAACCTTTTGAGTCCTTCAATTCATTAGGGTTCAGGTCAACCATTTGAATATCATATATATTTTTACGGATGTGTGGAAAATTATATATATCAAAAGAAAAAACTCAATAGGTACACTATTGTTTTCCATTTTATATACATAAGGAATTGAAACAAGTTTATTTTTGTGTAGAGGGACGAATACTTCCCACTATCAACAAAATGTGCGCTTTAAATAAAATCTCACTTTCCTATAACACTTAGCATATGCTCAAAATTGGTTTAGTGAATTTTTCACTTTCTAACCAACTGATGTTTTCAGGTGCGAAATGGAAAAATCGTAAAGACTGAAGGACGATGCCGTCTTGTGATTTGTTTATTAAAAATTAATAAATTCCAAATTCAATAAAAACGCTGGGAACTTATGCAGCAACCCAATAAAATATTTAAAACGGTTGCCTCGGAATAATTTAGATCTCTGGAACCTTGCCTACGAATTCGAGAACGATTTAGCAGCGAATTTAACCCGAAGACTCGACCCGACGTTCTCAGCGATTAGTCTTCCAGGCGCGACGATTAAAAACCGTTTAAAAATAAATCCGAATCTCGACCCGACACTTGTTAGCGCCAATGTGCTAATATATTTATTTAAAAAAAGCGTTACGTAAACACCATCCTGGAGCGTACGGTGTTCACCACATGTTGGTGGATTCCTCGTACCACTCATTTGCTCGTTACGCGTATTTATTTTGAAATTAATTTCTTTACGGCCCAAACCCGGGCATATTGCAGCCACGGTTTGTTGTTTCGGCGTGTAAATGGAAAACGGCCGATTAACATAGAACAAGTGTTTCGGCATAATTGGGATTTGGACGCGTTAAGTTTGTATTAGGCGGCGGCTAAATTTTAAAAAAATCGTGTTTGTGTGAAAAGAAAGGGAAACACATAATTAAAGACAAATATACACTACAGAATTATTGAAAATATACAATTTTTTGGAATAAGCGTACAGAATCGAGCACTGGAACCGCTTAGAGTGGCATGTGTGTAAATATAAGTACACTGAGAAAATTATTTATTTCAACAAAACCTAAATTTTATTAAAAGGTACTGTACTCAGACATATTTTTAAGTACACTGGGAAAATTATTTATTTTAACAGAAACTAAATTTTATTAAAAGGTTTTATAACTGTACTCAGACATATTTTTAAGTACACTGAGAAAATTATTTATTTGAGGAAAACCCACATTTTATTTATTATTTTATTTCTAACTGTCCTCAAGACATATATTTTTCACTGAAAATAATAAAATTCCATTAATGGAAAAATCATGTTTAGGTAAATAGCCTACTGATTACTAATTACTATCTACTTTAGAAAGCGAGTCCATATAATTCGGAACCGTTTATTATTACATTAAAAACAATTTTTGTGATAAGTTGGCAAAATTATGCTGCCAGTAAATAAGGATAATTCAGTACTTGACTTGCCTCAGTTTTCCGAGGTAGAACTCCATTTTTATAATCATAAACTCGTGTTTTATCGTGACACTTAAGAGTCAATTTTTAGTACCATTTCAAGGCGATAGAGCGTCGAGACACATCCACTATATTTATATTCTAAATGCACACAGTGCAATGAATACACATATACCGCCTAGGTTATGATAAATTCGAAGTGCGAATTGGTTTAAGACGTCAGTATAGGAATCGATGTTTGCCATTGTTGCAGGTTCGATTCATTCCTGCAGTTAAAAGACCGTAGGTCAATATTACTTGTAGATACTATACTTATACTACACTACTACACTTAATACTGCACTTAATTTAAACGTCGTATTATTTCGCGCTACATCTCCTTTTACCTGCGCCCAGACTAATTCGATTGGGTTAAGTTCACAGTGATAAGGTGGCAACCGTAGTACCGTTATTTGGCGATTTGTTGCTATTTCATCGATAACATATTTTTTCTGATCTTTATTGAGATTGACAAGTGTCAAAAGTTCCTTTTTCACCATATTTGTTTCAAAATAAATGTTTTTTCCGGATAACCATTGAATTATATCGGCTCCTCTAAGCAGTCGTAGGCGTCCGCTCGGTCTGCCGTGAATGGTAACTGGCATTATCCATGACAATTATAGACCCCGGAGGAATAAGATCCAACATCTGTGTAAAATACTTTTCGAAAACATCTGCGTTCATGTCTTCGTGATAGTCACCTGTATTTTTAGATTCAAATTAAAGTAAACCGCCATCTACAAAACCACTGGCACTACCTATATGTGTCACTATTAATCTTCGCCCTTTACCTGAAGGTGCCTTGAACCCTGTTGAAAGTCCATCCAAAAATGCTTGTCGAAAACTTTTTACATTTTTATCTTGCCATACTTTTGTTACAGTATATCCCTCGTTGACCCAAGTTTCGTCTAGATAATAAATATTCCTCCCTTCGACACGGAATTTTCAAATTGATCTTAAGTAGGATCTTCGCCAACAAATAATTTCATCTTTATCGATAAGAACTGATTTGCTATTCTGGTTTTCCCAGCAAAAATTCAACTCTCGTAAGACGGCCCATAATTTGCTTCTACTGATTTTTGGCACATCGTTGTTCTCTGAAAGTTCACTTAAAATTTTGTTTAGCGTTGGTATTTCTTTTTTAAAATAAAATGAGTATACTTTTCTGTGAATGACATTTTTGAAGAAATCATCTATAACGAGCTTTGACCTCCCTGTAGATGATTTTGGGGGATTTACAGTATCTTGTTCATTTTTTGTTTCCTTTAAAAGTCTGTAGATAGTCGATTTTCCAATCCCTGTCATTTTGGAACACTTTACCACGATGTCGTCAACACTGATGGTAGGATTTTGGTGTTTCAATGCATTAAATACAGTGCACATCTTTTCACGCGTTTAGCAGGTACGTAATCTGATAAGCTCGACATTTTACCGAAACAATATTATATCCACTGGCACAATAGTTACTAAACACAAGTTTTACTCTACTGCACTAGCACGTCTTCGTATATTCAGCTCTAAGACTGGATTGATCTGTCACAATACACTGGCTCCTGCCCCAGTAAAATATACTAATGTACATCCATTACCTTAGCATTAGTGTTACCCGATAATTACCTGAAACGAAATATAGTGGAACTGTTATGAAAATACGTCAAATTGAAAAATGTGATCATGTTCGCCTCTTTCATCGATATATAGCTGTTAAATGTACCAAACTGGGCGCTGCTTTCGGCGATATTCAACTTTTAGCCGTTTATGGGACAGATCTTTTTAGTATAAAAAATACTGCAAGGAAGTTTAATTCTATTGCTGAAGGCTACATCGAAACTTCTACTGAAACCAAGAAACGAACGGTTTTAAAAATTCTAAGGGAAAGCGAGAATATTCCTTTGGAAGCTGAAAATATGAGAAACTTTAAATATGGTTATAGAATATGTGAAAGGTGAATAACTATGCTTCCAAGTCACAATACCCAAATACTACAACTAAATATATAATATACTATTGGCAATGTTCCTGATTTCACCTGCCTGATTTCTTAAACTGCCTAATCCAAAGGCGTACACTGGGTACTGTTTTTGGTGAACTTCAACTTCTCTTTCAATTGATTGTGATTCACATATTTTGAGTATAAAAAGACATGGTGGCTGTAAATCTAATTATGTCGCTGAAGGCTACACTGGAATAACAATATTCCCTTGGAAGCCGAAAATATTCCTTAAACATTCAAAGTTATTTACACCATCACCAAAAAATTATGTTCACGCTCATAATATTTCCACCTATACAAGCAAATTGTTTGGCATGTCAGTTTGTACCACAGGTACCGATTAACACCTTAAATAATTAGAAACTAGACTATATACTTAAATCATATAGTGATGATATATGTTTTCAATAAGGAAATTTTAATTTCCAATGCAATCGTGGTAGCAAACATATATGACTAATCAACAAGATATTTAAGCAAGAGGAACCGAGCAGGCGTGCGGACTTCCGACCCTTCCGAACCAAGGTGGTTAATTGTTTGGGACGGAATGCGTGCGTGGATAATGAGGACCAGAGACAAAAGGTGCGTTCGTTTATTCAAAAAATAACGTTAACGCCATTACTCATGCGGTGACAGGTAAATAATGGTGTGGATTCGGAGAGACGCGAGATTGTTATTGTGAAAGTGACATTTTTATTGATGGGTAATTTTAAATTGATTCTTGTTAATGTGACGGAAACTATAGGTATCGCTTTTTTTATCAGTATTAAACGTTTTATTAGTTTTTTTGTAAAAAAATCGTTTTTACTCACTGTGCACCTACAACATCGGTCGAAGTTGGCTTGGATTACTTACCTGAAATATAAAAAAAAAAACATTATTTTAAATACATAAATAGAACATAATAAATAGATCAATAATTGTCCGTCGGCGTCGCGAGGCTTCAGATTTTTTTATTGTTGGTGAGAACTCTGGCAGTGCTATCTATATATAGAAAGGTTGTTGGTTTCTAAACCTTTTTTGTGGAATACATTTTTAGACGAACAATTCCGGAGAAGGTTTCACTAAAATTGTTCGGAAATACAATTTGTACATCATAACATTAAAGTAGGTGTCCAAAATTATTTCCATTTTGTTTAATACATATTTAATAACGACGTCTAAGGGTTCCATCATAAATAGTTAATAAATATTTTGTGAAATAACTGTATAGCTTGCATACAATTTATTACATAAACATACTTTTGGCTCTTCGTAGATAGTATTTATCAAATGTCCGTACAAAAAGAAAACAAGTGGGAACAAATCGGCTAATCGAGCAGCCCAATCAAGTAGCACATTTTTTCCAATATAGTTATCAAAAGTAACATCTAGGTAATCTCTAACAGCATTTATAGTGTAAATCTGATGCCAATTGTGTGCCAATTGATGCCAATTATGTGTATTTACTAAACAATTGTTGTAAAATCGGTCCACAAAATGTTTTTTAAAATTAAATTATATTCCTCATAGATCACCCAAAAGAAAAAAATTGCAATATTTTAAAAAGCAATGTAAAAATTGCATTTCTAGGCAATTCTAGTAAAACTTCCCATTCTCCGAAACTTTTCGTATAAACGAAAAAAAGTACCCAAAAAAGGTTTTGAAACCGTCAACCATTCTTGAGCATAGCCATAGTTCCCGTCAATAAAAAAAAATGACGGCGTCACGACGCGACGCCGGTACCATCATAGTGGTGTCTGCACAGAAAATTGCCATTAACAGTTTCTAAAAGTTGCCTTTTACAGAACATTACTATCATTTCAGTTCCCCTGTAAGTTGCTTGGGGAATTTTAAGTCGGTCATCTTGTATACAAGTACCTCAAAGGCACTAACTTAGTATATATGGAGGGGCAGACGCTGTCCTCATGGACGCGAAATTATTTAATGGCGGGAAAAGTCTCAACTTTTAGCCAATTTTGCCAACTGCACTATTTTCTATCATCTTTACGAAATTCGCGAAAAGTTGACACTTTCCCACTATTAATAATTTAAATCAAAATTCAAGTAGCATCAGTCCGGCATATTGCTACGACACTTACGTTAAACCGCTGTCATTTTAGCAGTTACACTTAATTGACGTGTGTTTCAAGCATCTTTGTGTCTTTGGGAAGTTTAGTTCAACGAAAATATTAACAGAAAGTATGGTTTAATGTGCTGAACTTAGCTGCAGAACCAGAGATGATGTAGATACAAAGAAAATATTAGGAATAACATTTCACAGGAGCATATATAAAATAATAAACAATATGTAGGATCGCATTTGGGAAATTTATATACTGTATTGTCACAGGATTTGCCCCTATCGCACCGAATTTGGTGGCTGTTGGATTCACGACACGCTAGATTTGCCCAGATCGCCCGCGCAAAGAAAACGATGATTTCGTCAATAGAGGCGCGTCAGAAAGACTCGCGGGCCGCTCCAGAATGAGATCTAGAGCTCCTAAAAAATACTTAAAATATTCGTTTTGCCTATATAAGGAGAATAAGCGGACCAAGACCAAGGGAGACAGTTTTCATTTGGATATTTCGATGAGATCAACTAGAGATATATAGTGATTTATTAGTTTAGTTGTATCGAGTATTCAGTGGTGTACAAAGTGTTTAATAAATATCAGTAAATAATTAACTGATTGTTTTTTTTTTGGTAAAAGAAGAAGTTGAATAGGAAACCCGTAACAGTATTATAAATATAACAATAAATGTATGTTTTGCACCTGCCTTGTTTTTTCATTATTCAAATACCTTTATTTCAACGCCTTATGGCAGGACAAGGAAAACAAAAAATATTCTCCAGACGAAGTTTGATCAGTCTAAATACCTGGCCAAATTTTACTTCTTAAGGGGACATTTTCAGTGAGCCGCCATATTGAAAAAGTATGTGATTTAGACATCATTTTTAGGTATCAGTTTCTTCTCTGTTCTCTAAAAATAAATAATTTTTTTGCCATGATTAGACAAATACATACTTCTAGAACAAAGTGCACTACTTGAAATTAATATATTATTATATGGTTAAAGTCTGGAAAGAGGTTTTTGATACCCTGTTTAACACTGAACTCATTGTACTTTTATAAACAAAACCAAAACACTATATTTAAATTTAACCTGTCCATCGCGTGGATTACTTATTATTATTTCACATTATCACAACAAATTGAGATTTTATAAAAGAATTTAGAAAAAAATGATACCTAAATAAACATCGGATTCATAATAGAGAAATGCCGTCAATTGTCAAATAAATGTCAGAATTTAGTTGAGCTAGTTTGCCACCACGTGTTCCCACCGTTGTTTTGGCAATTGAAGAGAAGGGTTTCATAGCAGTGGTGCGCGGTTGTGCAAAAAATATTCAAAGTTACTACATCGTAAAGAAATGCCTATTCAGCTGGGTTGTGGTTTTAACTTTGAATTCACTTGTTTTTCCATTAGTGTTTATTGAGTGATTGAAAGTTTTATGAACAAAAATAATGTTTTTTGAGCAATTAGATACAAAATAACATTTTAATAAAAATCAAAGTAATTATTTACATTAGCGTAAAACTCTCCAATCTTAACAAAAAAATTCCTACCCCCCTATTTTCGAGGGTGTTGATCACGAATCTGAGGTCAGATTTCGGCACTCGCATGTAGTTTTCGATAAAAAAAAATTCAAAATTGTAACCTCTATGTATATATTACATTAGGTTAAAGTTACAATATAACTTCTATATGTTTTAACAACAGTGTGACGTCATGAAATTAATAAGACAGATGGGGCAGAGATGAACATTGCAATTTCAACCTAATGTAATGTACAAATGGAGGTTATAATTTAGAAATTTTTTTTTCAAAAACTACATGCGAGCGCCGAAATCTGACTTCAGATTCGTGATCAGCACCCTCGAAAATAGGAGGTAGGAATTTTTTTTGTTAAGATTGGAGTTTTACGCTAATTTAAATAATTACCGAATAAAAAAGAAAAAAACTAGGCAAATTCTAATAATTCACTACGGCTTCACTTCCAAACTTAAACCACTTATAATTTTGAGCAGCTCAAACTATGACCTATGACTCATGTAAAGAACAAGCGGCAAAGGCAAACTGTGGCAATATCGAACGATGTCTTGCAGCCAAGGTCACCAACGAAATTATTATTCAAATATATTATTTAGATTATACATATGGCGACATCTATAAAGGGTCGTCTTTACTAAAAGGGAAATGTTTCTCATTTCCACCACGATTTTAGATAGGAGCGTGCGAATGTGGCCTTAATTTCAATGCGTTTGGGAGAAACTAAATAAAACTTTAAATTTATCACCCCCTGTTAAAGGGTCGTAACTCCTTAAAGGGGGCTCAAATCAAAATATTTTATTTATATGAAAGAAAATTGGTTGGACAATCTACCGTCAATATTTTCCACATTATTAGGTACGGTGCTTTCTTATAGCTTGCATATCAGCTAAAATGTGCTATTAAAAGTAATCCTCTTAAAAAATTCGGCGTGAATGTCAACAGGAAGAAGAGACTACTTTACTTTGCCATTAGGACGTAATTACGCCAATTTGGCCGGCTCTCAAAAGACTCTCCTTATTACAGACGTCGGCGATTACTCCGGTTTTTAATACTTAAGCCGAATTAACCGGAAAATTTGAAAAATATTTGTCGGCAGAGGCCGGAGACGTGACCGTTTAAAATTAAAAGAACAAACTTAATTGCCCACTCAAGGAGAAGCTTACTTCTGGAGTAATTGAGTGGAAGTTCCTCTCCTGCCTCTTCTTCCACGGCCTTCTGTTTAGTTATCATTTTGTGGCGGAGGGAAGCAAATAGAAATTTAAATTAATCGCCCAGAAATAAGGATGGCGATGTCGAGTTGGATTTTTTTTTGTAAATATAGTCCGGTTTTATCGTTAGTAACAAATAAAGTACACAGTAAACACAACTCCCAAAGCTAAACTATAAAAAAAATGAAGTGCTGTATATGATGGAAAAAAAACGTGTATGGATGTACTCAAAGCATACTGTTAATCTATATAAAAAAGGTGAACTCTTAATGCACCAAAATCAAAATAATAAACATTAGAAAGTCCAGTGAATTAAAATCTGCAACACGAAATTTCTTAGTCAACAAAAAAGAAGCATACAGCCAAAATCATTCGTCAAGCAGTCCACCAGACATATACCAGTGTCGACCTTATTAATTCTCATCAATATGCCATAGGTGAAGTAATTGGCGAATAAAACTAGTTGTATGCTATAGATTTTTCAGATGTAATTCAATGCTGGTCGGGGTATTAGCCCGCAGAGTAGCTGTTTCCTGAAATTTCGTTTTACAAATATCGTTATCGCCGACACGCGATAAAGGTTGACGTCAATGATACCTACAGTACGTAGGGTGCTTCATTGCTTCGGCCCGTCAGGTCTGGCATGGAGTAGCCAATGGTCACTAGATGTAACTTGATACATTTCGCATAACTTAAAATCTGTCTACGATTGATTTGATTTCATTGAAGGACGTAGAATACAATGTTTACTGTGTACTTGGATAGCTGCAGTATCTATCGTTTTCTATACTACTCTAAAATTGGAAAAATATATCTCCTATTGGAAAATAAATGTACATACATTGTTCTATAAATTTTTCTCTCATCCAGTTTTTATAAAAATTTTGAAAAATGTAACATACACTGATGAAAGATGTGGATGAAGTCTTAATCTGATGACTATTTTTCCATTTATAATTTCAAGTTTAATTTTCTTCAGATAATGTGGATATTGAACTTATAAAATGCTTTCGAAATTTTCCATTAATTAGTAATGTTTATTTCATGATTTATTTTGTGTTTCCCTAATGCAAATTCAGAGTATTTAATTTAGTTTTGTTGTTTTATTGAATAGCACACAATGAACATGCCTATTGAAAGAAAAGTGACATCACTGTACGAAGAGAACTTCGAAGATGCATTGATTATCCTTCTTCTACGAATACATATGTATAAACTTATCTTTCTAAAATGTTGCTCTGTTTGACATTTAATGTTTAAATTGTTGTTAAATGTGAATTAATGTTATTGGAACAGTATTAAAACAAAATTTATCCATTTATTTACCATGCACCAATTTGTTACCATCTCCGAAAAATAACAGCCACGATTTTGCTTAAGGATGAATTTTGACTTTAAAAGTCATTCAACTCCCTAGAATTTTTAGATGGATTGGTAATGTAAGATTTAGCATCCAGTGAATGTAGTCATTCTCGATATTCTCAGTGCAATTTTGGCCAATATTCAACACTTCAGTACCGGTTGCCGTAGCCAGAGCGTGACTTTTGAAAAAGAAGACATGACGTGACGAGCCTAAAAAGCCAAACGGGTTTTTCCGTTACATTTTTAAAAGCGGACACCGTAATTACCGAGGTGGGTTCTCACATGCAGAATACGCTCAGATTTATTGAGATTACAGGAAATAATAATTATATTTAAGCGCATTTTTCACTCGGACGAGCAGCCCATTTTTTTCCACGTTGGGGCTGCTGACACGAACGACGCTAATAACAGTTTTTGCCGCTGAAATTATACGGCGTTTGATAGGATAAATAATAGATGTCATAATCAGTGGCAGAAAAACTTCAGCTCCGAGTTCTCTTACACTCGCCACGGTAATTATTTCGTCAAATTGACCGTGTAATCCCGGGAAAAGGAGAGATTTCTAAGACAGTGTCTGTGAGAGAATTAAATGCGATTTACATAAAGATATAACTTGAATGTGATGGTCCTCATTCAGCGAAAATATTAATGCTTACTTGTTTGAATCTAATAATTTGTTTTTTAACCGTCATAAAGGTTCTGGAATACAAATAAATCTATTACCAATTTTTTGGTCATCACTTTTCATTTTAAGTCAATAGACCAAGAAGCTTAAAACATCAATGAAATTTTCTTGTTCTGTTTTGAAATGATATCAAATAATATAATCATCTAAATTGGTCATAGAAGCAGCTTTCTTAATATTCTTGAATAGTTTATGTACATGCTTAAAATAAATCGACCTGCTTTGATAGAAAAGGACAGTAAAACATTTTTATTTTTCATATTATGAGAAAAATGCATTCTCGATTAAAATTTTTAAAATGCGGTGGGCATGGAAAACTTTCATGTTGCATATACAGGGTGATCAGAAAATCGGTAATTATAAAAATCGTTTAAAAATAAACAACACCAAAATATATTATTAGGGAAAGCTGTTAAGAATTGAAATTTGATACTTGACACTTCTACTTTAACAGAAACGGACCCTGCACAGTGGTTGTTAGGCTTTCACGGCCGGTGCTATCATTTGACCATCAGTATCTGAGGAACGGTTCCGACAGTATCAGTCGTGATACCAATAATAGGAGTCGAAATCAATATATAAGCGAGCTCAGAGATACCCATAGCGAGTTTGTCTCCATAGAGCTTAACCAGCTAATGCACTTTAAATCTGTTTCTGCCAGCGACCAGTTACCAATGTTACGGCTAATTACCTGGAAAATCACTATATATCAAATGGACTGCATGTTTAAAAAAGCAAAATTTTTAGTCCAGAATGCCTTTTTCTCGTAAGTGAAGAATAAAAATATCCTTCAACGCGACGTACGGTCACATTCACATTAGTTATACCACACAAACCACATATGACGTCATTTATACAGTTTATTCCAAGAACAAGAAGAAAGAAGCGGCAAAGTTAATTCCACCAAAATAATGGAGTGGAGGGGTTGTTTAGTTGGTCAACTGTGTTTTGCTGGTTAATGGACCCCAACTAATTTAGTTCGACGTCAGTGTATATATGTATAATGGAAAAAGTAGTTAATTCGAAATTTGAAGAAATTTGTACAGGGCAGATTATTTCGCATAAGCTATTTAGTTTCATGGATCAATCCATGGTTTCATTTTAATTATTTATGTCTTCTATACATATATTTCTGAAAGATTATGTTCTTAAATTATTTGTAATTATTATATTATATATATTATTATAATTATATTTATATTTTTTTGAAAATATTTTGCATAATTAAATATTTCTAACAGGGACTTAAAAGATAAAATTAAAAAAATTAAAAATTGTTAAACAGTATTTTATCACATATATAAATTATTTTTGTAAATATTAGTATTATTTTTTATGTATTAGGTACTATGTACCTATTTGGTTTTAAAATTATTTTTATTATTAATGTAATGGTTCATATTGTGTAAAATGTGATTTTTTAAAATTTTATATTTTTTATTTATATGACTAAAAAAATCTAATTAGAATTTTATACATTACAAAAACTCTTGTAATGAAACGTAATATTCATTTTTGCATGATTAATGAAGTAATTTTTTTCCTATATTGATTTTATTTCAACACAATCAATAAACTTTTTACCAGTGTATTTATTACGGTTATTTATCTAAATGTATTATACCGGCTATCTGTCCTATAACTTCAATTCAAGGTCACAGAATTTTGCCCCGCAAACTCAGTGCCGATAGTTAGTCACCTCTCTGGTTGTTCTTCCCGGGTTTAGCTTTCGAAAAGGTTACATGAAACTGAAAAATCGCTGTACATTAATCAACCGACTTTCCAACTCGTTACCATGGACACAAACTTCAACTTCTAAAAACATCTAGAGAATTATCATATACGTGGAGAAGTATACCTTCGCACAGATGAATCATAACCGGCGTTGCGCAAGGAGCGCATCCATACGGAAACAAATGAATTTATTTAATGATCGCCGCTTACAAACACAAGCCGTAAATTTCCCACACGTCCGTGCGCGAAAACACCACCCGGGACTTTCTCCTCGCCTCCTCTGATTTATCCCGCGAGTTCTACGAATCTTGGACACACGCCAGCTCCGGGCGCGGATTTTTCACAGGAGCGGCACCGAAACGGCAGAGCTAGCAGCTACGCCAAATTCGGCCTCGCACTGAGAGCAGGAAGTCGTGTTCGACGCCAGGAACGGGGCCGGGATGATGTGGGTGACGTCACTGTCGCCACCGGTTAAAAATGTGTTTTGGGCGCTTGCAGATGCGGAGAGGCCGAGGTGTTTTTTGCCATCGTAGAGAAACCACGTAACCATTGAAACAGTAATTCACTTTTAGTTTATACAGGATGATTCAGTCATAATGTCATGAGAAGATAGAGAAAAAAAATACGACGGAAAAAAATATGTTTCCACGGTCGGGAGTAGAAATCAGTTTCTATGACATCAAAATTAAAACAGAAGTAGTCGATTATTCCCAAGGGAGTATAATGCTCCCAAGGGAGTTTACATTATGGAGAATGTTTTTCATGCACAAAAAAAACATAACATTGAAATTATTTATTGACATTTAAATTAAATGTTACATTTGTACAATTTTCAAAATTAATATTAGAAGGAATATTACTTTCGCTTACATTACAGTTTTTGTGATTGCGCTAGTAGTGGTACCTACTAAAACCTGATTAGCAATTTTGGTCTTATTTTCAATGGAGTTCTCGACATAACACTCAGCGACTGTTGTTGATTTCCAACCAGCATGACGCTTTATTGTCGTGATATCCACACCAGCATCTGCCAGTAATGTCGCTGAAGATCTTCGTAAGCAGTGACCAGTATAACATGCAGCATCAGATAATTTTAAATACGAAGCTATTACACTCGGAATTTTTCCCATGGTATTCTTGCCAACTGGCTGCGAACTACATTTTCCTGCCTTGTAGTACAAAAAAAGGCGCTTATGCTTGACATGGGGAGGACGAAGGGACAGGTATTTTCGAAACAATTCAAGCATATTTCCCACACCGGTAATCAGAAAGGTTCGTGGAATCTTTGTCTTAGTGTTTGGAATTTTTACAATCGAGGAAGAGCCTACATCCTCAATATCATCTACAGTTAAATTGACTAGTTCATCAGTTCGACAAGTTCCGGCAATCCCCAGAATTAATCCAACCTATAAAAAATCAAAATACTTAATAATTGAAATACCTAACAACAAAAGTAATCTTACCTTAATCATTAAGAATTCTTTGTCATCTGCACTTGATAGAAAACGGTCGATTTTACCCTTTGTCAATATTTTCGATTTTTTCGCTTGATATCCGTCACCGGTTCTTTTCAAAAATGCAATCAGCTTAGGGATTTGCTTATATCTATGTTGTCGTAAATTATCAAGCATGACTTAACCATAGAATATTGCGCCTATAATGTGGAAAACTTGTAATTCTTTGCATTTTCACTGAAGTATGCCAACAAAACATTCTCGCTGTATACTTGAACATTTTTCTCGGCGCACCACTTTTTGAACCGATTGCTATATCGTATAAAGATCTTGACTTCGTAGGCAGCAAATTGCTGATTGCAATATTTGCAGCCTCCACAATCTCTTCCGACTCACAATTATTCATTGTGCACTAAACAAACTTTAAACTAAACCAAACTAGCACCTTAATTTGACAATTCTTTTTGTTTGTTTATTTTGTAGTTATGACAATAACTCAACTCTTGTTATTTAACTGAAGTCCCTATACTCATACCCATAGCGGTAACTGAAACATCGTTGGTAGAAAGTAACGTTGGTAGTAAATATACATTTATACTTATACAACACATTTTCTTTCTCCAGCCAAATAAATCAGAGAATATACGAGTATATATTTGTATGACGTAAACGCCATCGTTGTATATTTAAAACGTCCTCTGCCAATTTCCGTGGAGGCAAATGTACGTTTCGAGCGACAGATTTACGTTGTGGGACGTCCCACAGTAAACATGTCAATTCGGATCGCAATGTCCATTGTCATCCGGGCTCTCTCCACAATCTAGCGTTCGGTGCATTATGGATCTGCATTGCAGGCTGGCTCGAACAATAGAACGTCGTTCGAAGGAATGCCTATAAAACGGCTACCATGCCACCGACGGGGTTGTATTAGTTTTAGTATGTGTCAGAGAGAAGAGCAGCAAGCCAAAAGTAATAAATATATATTAGGATCGGCGTGTGTTGCAAATAGAAAATGTCGATGAAACGTACCTCTTTCAGTTTGTTTCATGTCGAACATTTTTGTCGATTCTCTTACTCTGTTGGATGTTTTCATGATGCCGAAAGATACAGGAAAATACGCATATATATAGTTTAAAAAGGCCCCTTTAGGCATCTTAAAATTAGTTCCAACAGTTATGATCCGATTTTGATGAGGCTTGCATCAGTTTTCTTAGAAAAAAATCCGGTTTCTTCGAAGAGAACAAAATAAATGGGCATCCTAGAAGCGGTGAATTATTTTATTAATTTATATATACTTTGTAAATTTGAAACTAAGAAAGTGCATTGTAAGTTAAAGCCTGTTAAAGGAGCCGCTTACATTCAAATAGTATCAGGTTATGAGATACGAGACAGACAAAGACAGAAGAAGTAAGGAAAGTCGGACGGCTGCAATGCGTTGCCCTTTAAGTGTAAATATAATAAAAAATAGAAATTATTGCAATTTCGAAGGTAATTCCGGTTCTCACTATGAAACTATTCAAAAAACCCAATTAAATAGTATCAAATTACAGATGGAGTCATATCTAGTCCTATTTAATCTGTACAAAGAGTTGCCTAATCTACTAATGAAGCATAATACGAGTAGTTGAACAAATGCTCTAGTCTGCTGGAAAGATTTTAAACTATTTTGTAAAGTGGTGACAAGTCTGCCATCTATCTACTTTTACTTCCCTTCCTTTCTTTCAGTCTGCCCCTGTTATTTACGTCATATAATCAGTTAATATGTATGTTAATTCGTTTTTTTTTACAATAGTTTTTAGAATAGTAGAAAATTTAAGTTATAAGATGTTAAAATAAGGCAAACAAACGAAAAATATTCTTTTCCTTCTCACAGGAATTATCCTTGCTATTGGATAATTTAGGGCGGCCCCTTTCCATCAAACTGTCAAATAATTACCGGTCAATCCTAAGGAATCAATTTCGTTCGGTCGTATTGGACGTGTCTGTTTCTAATTTATTTGTTTCGGAGTTTCCGTCTCTTCCAGATCTTTCCCTTATCTCCCTTCGCCGAATCGACTGAAAGATTACGTTTCCGGACTTCGAGTTCTAGACTATAGAAAGTTTCGCATTGTCTTACAACGATTATATCTACAGAGCAGTAATGTCTCCCCTGAAAGACAGAATATATAATTATTTACACAAATAGCTGTAAATGGTACAATTGAGCATCAACTTACAACTATCTAGTAACTCATTGCTGGCGGATTAAAATATTCTTAACTACCATGAGGAATATGGATTAGTATCCACTAATGCTATAGGCATCGCTGGAAGCAATAGATAAAATAGTTTCAGAAAAAACAAATAAAGTGTTTACTTACATATCTTTTTTTCAATGGTATCATTGTTTCTCTCACAAACCATGATGACTTTTACATAAATTGACTATAAAACGTCTGTGAAAATATGAACTTTTGGAGTTTAACAGTTATTTTTGTAGCAATTATAGAATCGTGACGTAACCATAGAAA
The DNA here is from genome assembly GCA_037114965.1 of Monochamus alternatus. Lineage (NCBI taxonomy): Eukaryota > Metazoa > Arthropoda > Insecta > Coleoptera > Cerambycidae > Monochamus > Monochamus alternatus. The sequence continues at coordinate 117,548,878 of CM073426.1, forward strand.
TCATAAGATATATATGTAGAACGCCAAAAGAGGTACCGAAAATAGTCAACCTATGGAGAAAACGCGGGTCTGGTAATATTGCACGAACTTTTTATGAGTTGGATGCAGTAACGGGGTAGCTTCACACTGGGCGGGAATTTCAAAATATGAAAATTTTACGTCCAATTCATAGAAACATACGAGTTCTATGGTCCAATTACAAACATTCCGTTTTTGGTTTCAATTAAATGCTGGGATTAAAATGCAGTATAGCCAACAGCTTACATTAATTACATTATGCTATAGCAGCATATATAGGCTTTCGTTTGATACCAGCGCTGCTAGTATCTTCAGCAAGTTGTGAAGAATCGTTCAGAAAATTCAAATTATAAAAGAATTGTTGGCGTTCACTAATCGTCTAAGCAATCTACATCATCCATTGAATAAGGTTCCACTGAGAAATGAAATTTCGAGAAAACAAAAGTCAAAACAGTTTCTGCAAAATTGAGAAGGATTTAAGGAAGTTTTAACACATATTTTTTTCAATGGAATTATTGTATCTCTCAAAAACCATGTAAAACATCGGTGAAAATATGAATTTCTGGACTGAAAAAGTTCTTCTTCTGGTTGCCTAAATTGATAGGTCACCTAGGCGGTAGTGAAACGAGCCTATAATAAAACAGTTGCCATTGTACTATGGCCAACTCAGTATCATAAAGCTCTAAAGAGGATTTTTAAGACGTTTCGAATCGATAGGAAACGACATCGGGTTCCAGCGATCCCTAGTACAAGCTTCCACGACCCGCTGGATGTGTGCGGTTTATTTATTTCGGAATGTTTCTATTAACTTGTTCAGCTGGTCCGTAATGAAGTGCCAACAGCATTCCTGGCGGGCTTTTCACGGGCTCGGACGTTTTTCCGGCTTAATATCGCCTCCCGGGCGGCCCGGATCATTTTTTATCGGAGCCCCGGACGTCGAGGCGGCACCGGAAAGCTCCCCTAAATCATTTTTTAAGAAAACCGTTATTCGCTCGGAGGATTTTCTCCGTTTCGTCGCCCTGTGATTGTATTTGTCCGCTCCACATCCCAAAGTGTATAGAAATTATTTAGTTAAGGAATGATGTACAGGGTGTCTCAACGACGTTCGTATTGAGTAATGACAAGTATTTTGTGACATTTATGCACTTTAAACAAGGAACACTCAATTACTTTCAACGACTACTTGACCCTTTCACCACAAATGTCATTTTTAGGTGGTATTTCTTTTGAGACTCTTTAAAACGATATTATTAAAAGTAATACAGAAATTTCTCTAATAAAAATGTATTAGAAAAAATTATAGTTTAAAAAAACTACTTGCTTTAATAGCAAACCGAACTAAAAAGTAGAAAATAATTTTGAAGTATCAAAAGTTTATATTACGGCAATAGAAAATTCCGACAATCAATTACGACCAATTAATTGGGAATAAAATTAAATTAGAAATTAAATTATTAATAAAATAATTCAATTATAGCAAAAAAGCGTGGGGTGCTTGATATTAAATGTTACAATTATTTCAGTAGTGTAGCTAATTATAAAATTAATCATTATGAAAATAGAGTAAATTGCACCCCACTTTTTTTTACTATAATTGATTGTCGGAATTTTCTATTGCCGTAATACAAACTGTTGATACATCAAAATTATTTTCTACTTTTTAGTTCGGTTTGATATTAAAGCGTGTTTTTTTTTAGTTTGTTTAAACTATAATTTATTTTCTTAATTTTTAGTCTCATTTCACAGCGCATTTCTGCGCAGGCCATTGCGCACGTGTGTACTTCATGCACATAGGTATACACGCATAACACTTCAACTAACTACTGACACAATACGTGCAAGCATTTTCCTACATTGCGAAGTAGGAAGTGCACCAAAATAAAAATGATTGACAGTATAATATTGATAGCGTTAAAAAATCTGTTTCTATAAAATATGCAAATTAAAATTGTTCTCAACGTTCTCGTATCAAAATCTAATCTAATTACGCTGAAAGTTGTTCTCAACGTTCTCGTATCAAAATCTAATTACGCTGAAAGATTGCGTTACATACATACATACACACATACATACATACATACATACATACATACATACATACATACATACATACATACATACATACATACATACATACATACATACATACATACATACATACATACATACATACATACATACATACATACATACATACATACATACATACATACATACATACATACATACATACATACATACATACATACATACATACATACATACATACATACATACATACATACATACATACATACATACATACATACATACATACATACATACATACATACATACATACATACATACATACATACATACATACATACATACATACATACATACATACATACATACATACATACATACATACATACATACATACATACATACATACATACATACATACATACATACATACATACATACATACATACATACATACATACATACATACATACATACATACATACATACATACATACATACATACATACATACATACATACATACATACATACATACATACATACATACATACATACATACATACATACATACATACATACATACATACATACATACATACATACATACAGGTCAAGCTAATAAAAGCGTGTTAAAAAGAAAAAAAAATTGGGTATGTTTCTGAAAAAAAATATAATTTATGACGTCATTAGTCGATTCTGTCAAATCCCAAAGATAATACATTCGATACATACACAGTCAATTTTATGCAAACGTGTTTTAATAAGTCACAAAAATTCACATCATCAATGTTCGTGCAAAAGGATTAGAAGTGTTTAAGAACAATAGAATAAATTAGTATTTTGAAATTACACTGCTGGGGCAAGCTGTGAAATATTGAACTATTGTTGTTTCGTCGAATTAACGTTGACCCTCTGATTTTTTGCTCATCTACCATCCTCTTTATACAGGGTGAATCTTAAATAAGTACAAATATTTTAACTGCTGGTGTAGTTCGTCATTTAAATCAGTCTAGTGAAAGCCATTTTTAAAAATTTCTAATATTTACGGAGACATTAATTTTTTAAAAAAATACCCACATTTTGAGGACCGCTGGCTGATTTTTCATCCAACAACGTAATGAAACATATGATTTGTTGCGAGGTTGCCATATCTCCTCCAATATAAATATTACGTTTCCTTTAACGTAATAGTTCTATTTTAAAAATACTTGTTTTAAGCATAAGAACAGTAAAATTGGGTATGTAGTATGATACGCAGCAATATTAACATAAATTTTAACATCTGAACTAACCTTACTATACTTCAACGATTAAAAATGAATTTCCGCAAGTTCAATACTACCGTAAAATATTTAGGAAGATATTACGTGATATTACTATGTCCAATGTTCAAAAATTATACATAAACGTGCACACAAGCTGACCTGTTTGTTAAAAAATTAACTATTTAATCAGTAATCCACATTTCACAAGTTAAATGTCATTGTACGCTGTTAGAAAGGGACACAAAACACAATTTCCTTAAGTTATTTTATGAAGAATAACGAAAAACTATGCACGCGTTTTTTATTTAAAATGGAAAAAATGTCAACTTTTAGCATATTTTAGCTTTTGTTGCTATTTTCATGCATTATGTGGGGTTAACAAGTTTGACTTGGGCTTCCGATAATCTGTCATGACAGTCAATGACAGTTTGATAATAAAAAATAATATAAAATGTTACACTTGACAAAATTCGCTAAAAGTTGAGATTTTTTCTTCCTTGAAGCAAAGACATTTGTGTAATACTGGCAACACTGTGAACCACACGTTCAGTCTGCAGCACTATGACTCATAAAAGTATGAAGGGTCGGTCTAGGCCAGCGGTCCTCAACAAGTTTTCTACTGAAAAATTACGAAATTTATTTAAAATTTCACTTTTTTATTTCTGATTTTTTTGTAAAAAAAACTATTAATTATGTGTTCTACACACAAAACTATACTACTGGTTAAAATATTTGTACTTATTTAAGATTCACCCTGTATATCATAGTGTCCTAAATTAGATCAAGGTTACTTCGTTAGTTTCATATAGTTAATTTAAAAAGATACACAGGTAACACCGATAAGTGCACTGTTGCAACGAGTTTAACTAGACTAATTAATTAAAAAATATATATTTCAGATAGTACTTATTTTGGGGAACTTGTCCTATTAAGCTGAAAACGAATCATCTACATGATATTATATCCTGTATTGTAAAATAGTAGGTATCAACAAAATGTTTGATATACTACTTGTATACTGATATAATCGAGTTTTTTTTGAAATTTTTATGAATATCTCGGTTGATTAAATTTCAGTTCAGTTTAGTGGCCTTCATTGTATTAGTAAATACCCGTAGAAACCCCTAGGAATAATATCAGAGGGGTTACGGGGCGGTGCCCCTTAATTCTAGAAGTTTAAGGGTCATCTAGCAACAATTAAAACGGTCCTTTACGACGTCGCCCGGCTTTCGATTACATTATCCCCCTATACAGACTCCTAATTCTAATTAAAGCAATCCAGGACCATTGTAACCCTATATTCGTTCACGTTGTTACAAAACGTAAACGATTTTCCAGGTCGGGATGTGCATGTAGTACATTTACAACGGTATCTGCGAGTTGTTTGAGAGATCGATCAACCAAAAACAGCTACACGTACGTGTGTAAGAACGTGATTGTGGAAAATAAACATCAGGAAACGGGAGCGGCCTGTTTTGAAAACTATATTTCATTTCGGTCGTCCGAAAATATCCTAAAATGTGTTAAGAGACTTAAAAACTTGGACACACTGTTTATTTAGATGACTAGTCTAGCATTAAGTAGACAAGTTTTATATTAATGAGTCACCTAATATCGCTTAAATCGATCTGTAACCGTAAAGCCATAAGTAAATCACTGTCAACTGGAGTAAACATAGAGTTAAATGTTTTTACCTGGTTCCAGTGTAAAAATAACCCGCTTGATGGATGTGGAAATAAATTATTTTAATTTAACTCATATGAAATGTTGATTTAAGCAGGTACAGCTTATCTCATCGATATATGGAAATAAAAGAGTGTAAGAACTGCCATAAAAACATCAAAGGCTTCCACGTATGCCCTTTTGAGCCGTAGACAGAGCCATATTTACGTCCAGTACCAGTATTCGCCCAAGTTCGCCAATAATAATTTAAAATAAAATTAAATGTATTTATAATCAACGTAACTGTAACTGAAAAAAAACAAATTCTAAATACATATTTTGGACCTCGAGGAAGTACGAGCGTTCTCTGCCAGCAGGGTAACAGTATATAAGGGAACAGAAAAAAAAGAGAAAAAAAATAAAATAAAATATACCTCTTTAAAATGAGAACATAATACAAACATCATGACAAAACAATTATATAAAAATATTTTTTGAATGGATTTGTACTCTAGCAATATATTTCATATACCTACTACATAACGACACCATAAAAAAACGTAGTAAACAAATTACTTATATGTTATAATAAGAAAAACACTAACATTTCTCAGAATCACTATTAACGTTACCGTATCCGATTATTTATCGATAGTTATGATAAAAGCCACGGCCCAATCAATTGCTGCAGTTTTATATGTACAGTCTTCCTCAATTTTTATGATGATGCATTTTTTCCAATTAGTTGATGTGATTTTATCCATCTTGCTTCTTATAACATCTATAGACTTGTTTTATCAAATTTTGGAAACGTATTAATTATTTGAATGACTCCTTTTAGTTGGCTCCATATTAACTCAATGGGATTGGGCGAAATTACCTAGCACTGAAAAAGCAGTAAACGTTGCATTCAAATAGCGGCATGTAGCCGCCGTGCCGATATTTTATATTCAAGCAGTGGGTTCGATTGGAGGTAAAATAATACTGATTGATGAGGAGATATAAAAGATTCCCTTAATAACCACCCCGCTTTGAATAATATCGAATTAGATGCCTTAAATAAGCGTTATCTATAGAATTGTGATACTATACTATACATATATCCACATATTCTAAGGGTATTTCCGTCACTTGCTTGAAATTATATTGGACCACTTTGTTCCACGACTTATTGTCCGCGTTTTTTAAGAATTTTTATATTCGTATACTCGCGACAAGAATTCAGACGACTTACGTCATACGAACAAATGAATAATTCATTATATTTTCAACAAAATATTTAAGAAACTGCAACTGATAGTAATAAAACTATATACTACACTAAAAGTTAGCATTATATATTGTACTAAATTGCAAAAAATGATTGTTTTTAACGCGACCAAATATCGAAAATTACGTTGACAATAAAAACAAATGTGTAACGTCAGCCGTGACGTAAGACGTCTGAATTTTTGACGCGAGTATAGTAATATCTTGAGCAGCGGCACGAATTCGTCCTCTTAGCTCATTTTCGTTATTTATAAGGACAAAATAGACCTTGTTCTTAAGTGTTCCCCACAAAAATGTATAATAGAATCAAATCTAATAGGTCCTATTGTTTAATTACAGAGAGCTATTTGCACATTCTTCAAGAAAAATTACCAGTGTTGCTTGAGCATAAATGAATAATTTTGAATATTGTAGAAAAATAATAAGTCATCAGCTTTAGATGTGTTTTTCTCGGAAACCGTTGCTCCCAGCGACTTCAATAAGGTAATTTTTCTTAACTATAAAAGACTGGCGAAGAGATTTTCCTAGTCCAAAATAATATACAGGGTGGAACAAAAAAGTTGTAACGGTTTAAATGGTTCGAAATCGTCGCCGGTGGCGACCTCTAGAAGATATACAAAAATGGACAATAAAATGGAATTTGCCATCTCAAGAAACCCCTGGATAGAAAATTTCGTGAAATTAACGTGAAACAGTCGAAAGTTATTAAATGAAACCCGATTTATTTTTTAACCTTTGACACCCTGTAGTTCCGTGATTATCAACTTTTGGACTAAGGCAAGTTTAGTTAAATCGACTTATTTTCAGCTATACTTTATGTGCCGAAAGGCTGTCCCAACCTTTTAGGGACACCCTGTATATGCTAGTAGATTTTGCTAACAATAGAAGGTAAGGTGTGCGCCTGTAGGATGCTGACATAATTGAGGATAGTCTGCAAAGTTTTTCATAGCGAAATCGTAATTGCAAATTTTCTAACCATCCGTAGACTAGCTTCACAATCGTTGCTATGACTCATCATCGAAGCGTTGCTACGGTGTCATAATAACAATAATATTAATAATTTCTTGCCTACCGATAATTCGCGGCCCTCCCAACTCATGTAGCCTTTTCTGGTGCGCATTTCCTGTATGCAAAGTTCAAATTAAATCCATCTTGTAAACGCCATGTTTGGTGCTGCTATAACTTCGCAAGATTGTAAATTTTTATCCTGTGTAACTGGCATCGTCATCATATCTCATGGCTATATAATAGTTTTGTTTATGTACACAAAATATTATGAATTCCATCGGGGTCAGCAGAGATGTAAATAAAAACAATATCTATACGGAATATTAAACAGCTTTTTATTGTTTCTTCTGGTCTAGTTCCCATTGGTTGTTTGACCTTGCACAGGCGTGTGTCTAGGGTGTTTTTTTTTTCTATGGGGAAAGACGGCTTGCGTGCTCTTTATATTCTAAAACTATTGATACCTGATTAAGAGCAACTCATTCTTGAAATAATATTTTCAACAAAGACAAATAAATTTAAACATTTAGTATCTGAACAATCAAAGGCTTAGCCAAGTACCAGTAACATCTCATGCCACATGACTATTTTGAATATCGAAGTAAAATGAACAGACGGTACCAAATATGTCTTACAATGCAGTTTAAAAAATTTTATTTATTTTTTTTTTGAGTAAAATTTAAATAGTAGCAAAAAACAGAAACAGAAACAGAAATTGTTTTATTTTCCAATTTTGGTAGGTATCTACTTAAAATCATTAGAAATTGGAAAATCTCGAGCTCGATATGATTTGTTTTTTTTTAGGAACTAAGTATTGTTAAAGCCATTATAATCAAATTATAAATCGAAAGAACGGTTTCAATAACTAGCAAAAATGTCAACACAATTTGACATAATAGACTAAAGGTTTTTGATTTAATTATACAAAATTGGTTTAAGAACTCTTCCTTAGTTAGAAAAATGTATACAAAATAAACAGTTGTTTAAGCAATTAAATTATGTGATAAATAATAGATATTTTCTATGCTATATATATAATTAATAATTCTATATAATAGTACGATGTGTCAAATAATAATATTAATTAGTGCTGTAGAAGCCGCACCATCTCTTGTAGTTTCCAAGATACCCTACCTCTACAACGTAAATGACATTAAATGAACTAAAATTTGTTAAACTTTATAAAAGTTTAGTCTTATAAGAATATATGTGTTTATTTTATTCTTAGAATCATTGTTCTTTTATTGCATTTTATCATATACTTAGTTGTGACTATTTTCCCTACGATCATGCGAAAGTGTAGTCCACACGATTTTTCGTGGCACTAGTGCAATAAAGTACAGTTTTCAAAGGTACACAAAAATCAAACGTATCAGAGAGAAAGGAAATAGAAAATTTTCTCTTAAATGCCCCAGGCAACGTATATCTTATGACCAATGTAGCCACGATATTTGGAACAAAAACAAAGGGGATGTGCTTATTATTACCATATCAAATTAGAAGACCAATGTTTGAATATATTTTGTGGTGAACGAAAAAACAATTAAATATGTCGATTTACATCGAATATATGCTATTTTGCATTCCCTCACGATCTATTTTTCTCATTCTATAAAGGGAGTAAATGTACTAAGCAATGTGTGAGTATCAACAGCTTTCGGAAAATGCTGTAACATCGCTGGCTACCTGAGCCTCCCAAACCTCGAAGCATATACAGAACATTGTTTTCAGCGCTCTTCTGCCACATTTTTAACCGGATCCCATATTACATACTTAAAACGGCATGATGGGTGGAAGTTCACAACGGTTGCTGAGTCATACATTGAGGATTGTTTGGATAACAAAAAGAAAATAGCCCACAGCATTATCAAAGCATAAAATCCCTCATCAGAACTTCAAGGAATCCGTGCTGAAGCACGTAGTACATCAACAGTATGTTCCGTGACTAAAGAACAGCATCTATACTCGCGACAAAAATTCAGACGACTTACGTCATACGAACAAATTAATAATTCATTGTATTTTCATCAAAATATTTAAGAAACTGCAACTGATAGTAATAAAACTATCTACTACACTATAAGTTTGCATTATATATTGCACTAAATTGCAAAAAATGATTGTTTTTAACGCGACCAAATATCGAAAATTACGTTGACAATAAAAACAAATGTGTAACGTCAGCCGTGACGTAAGACGTCTGAATTCTTGACGCGAGTATAGCAGCTATTTCCTCATCACTCAAGTGACAAGCACATACTTTGTCAACAGTGAATTCCACGACTGAAAAGCATCCTCAAGCTGCTATTGCCTCAGCATTGAATTGATAAAATACCACAAATTGTACATATATTATCAATGTTTTTTATTATCATATTCTACTAGTTTAAATAACTACTTAATAATTACTTGTTAATGTTATAAACTGGTAATTAAAATGACGTCTGATTAGAATTGTCATGATCGTAGGAAAAATATTGTACCTAACGCGTGGGGAAGTGCCTTTTCCGCACTTGAAATTGCAATTAGCGAGCAAAGGTATCATTTCCCGCATTTGTTAGGTAAGTAACTATTTCCTACTATGGGTTGATATTTCTACAGTGTTCTATATGGATTAAATGTGTTTCTTATTAAAGCGTCAATCAAAGTGATGGGATTGTTTCATGATAGAGCGGGGTTAGTATCGTGATGCAGCGATGCGAATGGACTTAATACTAAAAAGCGTCATCGACTTACGATTCAGCAGGTTCCTCCAGCTGCCGCTGAGGACCTTCATGTATCTGTTGAGGCTCAACGTGGACGTGCCCTTCTTGTTCAGGTTGCCGTCGGAATGACTGCGCGTCATCACCACCTTTGCGTCCTTGTTCCTGCACAGGGAGTTCGTATGCGACACCCGCCGGCACCGTTTAAAGCCGCCCTCGTGGACGTCGTCGCGCTTGAAGTTGGCCAACTCGATCTCCTCGACGTCGTCATCGATGGGGTCGCGGAAGCTGAGGTACGTGGAGCTCAGAAGGCCGTGGTTCTGCTTGGCGCGTTGCCGACCGACGTTAGTGAAGATGCTGGAGGATTTCTTGTTGGGGGGCAAGGGCGGCGGACGGAAGCAGATCGTCGCCATAACTGGATTCTTTGTCGTTTTCCTCGAAACTTATAGTTCACGATGATTTTGAAAAAGTGACACCTTTAGCGTATCGGTTTGGTGGTAGCGAACACATTATAATCTCCTTTTTTTGGAAAGAGAAGCCAGTTTCATCAGATACGTTGATATCACTGTAAATGTTCGTTGATTATTTAGGTTTATTCGCTTTATGAACGAAAATATAATTAGGTATCTTGCACTAATTTGAATTTTTGTTTTAGTTTTAATTATAATTTCTCTAGAAGCTGATTTGACTAATTTTTAAAGATTTCAATTCTTTTATAAAAAAAACAATCAAGCATCGCACTACAGAGATATTGATATTAACATCATTTTTCTTATAAAACACCCAATTATATCAATACATTTTTGGATTCTTCATTTTTTCCAGAATGCATTGATATAAACATGTCATGGGTCATATTTTACTGCTTCTGAGATATTGATGATATTTCATAATTAAAACTGTATTTTTTTATTATAAATAATGCTACATTGCAGAGCTCGATTGTTTTTTTTATAGAAACTTCAGAAAATTCATAACTTCGTAAAAAATTTGTTAAGAAGTACACATTTCAGTTTTCCGATATCCTTTGGAATAGCAAAGTTACAACCAGATCTAACATTTCCACATAATTATCCTGTGCAAATATGCAGGGTTTGATTAAAAATAAGAAACAACAATGAGTCAAAATAGGACGATTTTGAATCAAATGTGTGTTGATAAAATGTTGCTCATTTTGATACGATGTGTCAAAATTAAAAAAATCGTTTTTAGTAATATTTTGAGAGCCATTTCACCAAATCAAGTCGAAACTTTTATTAGAGTTTAGAGCGTTAGTTTCTTTTCACTGGTGGAGCAAATGTGACCTAAACATCTTCGTTTTCTACTTATCCAAACAAAAAATAATGAAAATTTGATTCAATTCGATTGCAGTTGAGAGTAAAAAATATAAAATAATCCGTGATAAATTTGTAAATTTGCAGTTTCGAACAATTTTAGTTAAATTCTAATGCCTGAAAAGTACTCGCTTAACTGCCTTAATTGATATATTTTATTACAACCATTTTTCAAACAGCAAATTAGAAGGGTGTATAACTGACAACCAACCATTTCAGTCAACTTGATAAAAAAACGAATTCCTTTATTTACAAATCTTAGTACGTGGTATATACAGGGTGTTTGGTGCATCGTTTGCCAAACTGAATTGGTCAAAAGGAGGGGTGATTTGCAATCTATTCAAACTCAATAACTCACTCTTGACCCCTTGGCTTTTTTATTTCAATTTATTCATTGTTGTTTCGAAAAATCTCACAACTCAGTATTTAAACTTAATTTAAAAAACAAAATATTGGTATAGCCTCAAAATTTGATTTAATTTATTTATGTTTACTGTTGTGTCTATTAGATTCAAAATTACTTTTTATAAATTCATTAATTCGCTCAATTTGTCTATCGGCACACATCAGGCTAATATTATATTTGATATTCGGGATGAAGACTTGTTTCTGCGTCAATAACACGCTCGGAGCAGGTAAATACTGTCTTTCTTATATAGAGTAATAACGTATTTATTTAATAATCACAAATCTCGCTCGATATGTTGATTTTTATAACATTTCCTCTCAAGTTTAAGTAAATCTTCATTAATATTTGGTCAAGTACAAAGTTTATAAAGTCTTAACATTTGCTTCATACAGTGGTACTAACACATTGGTAAGTCCTATTTTGACCTATTATTCATAAATAATGTAAAAGGCTCCTGTACACGTTTGGCCATCTAGTTGTGTCCAATGATTTGAGTCAAAAATGAGGACACTGTTTACACGTTGGCGTTGCTCATTCTGTACTGGCCATTCAACGGGCATGGATGTAGCGGATGTAGAATCTATCGCGGCTACCATCGTAGATCGATACAAATTACAATTATTACGCCGCAACACAACCCTTTCCGCTTAAAAGGCAACTACAAACTGAAGAGACTAACGTGTGAACGCTGTTGCCAGATTGGGCCAAAATCTTTTGATGTGTGCACAAAATACGGACAAATTCGGCTGGCCAGTCAACGCTGGCCGCCAACGACCAAGTACGCAAATGGTGTTGAACACGTTGGCCCAACTAGTTGGCCAAACGTGTACAGGAGCCATTAATTTAATATTTTATAATGGAAAAAGTAGTAAGTAAATGATACTATTTTTCTTTCTAGTTTAAATAACAGTTTTTAACTATCTACTTATTTTAATGTAATTGAATCTACACCTTATTTTGAACTGTTCCTGAATAGGCTTGAAAGGTCATTACTAGAGCTTCAAATAGCTACAATTATCTCTAAATATTATTATCCTTCGTGTAAAAATATAAAAGTTATGTAACAATTAATGTTATTTATACTGAAGTGTATCTAACTTTCATTTCATTAATTTTGTATTTTTCCCATATTTCCCACGTGTTCGCTTTTTTATTAAATTATGTGTTATTACTTTTGGTGGACAAGTTGTTTCGTTAAATAATCTATTTTATGTATATTTCATCGGATAGAAACCGAATAAAAACAAAACGAAGAAACATCTGCATCTCAGACTTCGACTAGTGCAGTGCCTTTCCGGTATAAAAGAAGCGACAGGCTCGTAAATTACCAACGACATCAAATCGCCCCTGCACTTACTAAAATCACAGACATCAAAGGTGCACACGATCGAATAAAATACGGAAGTGACGACCGTTCGCAAAATAAACAAAAACGTCACCGTGGAAGGCCATTTGTCTGGCCCCGGTGGTAAGACAAATCTAGGAAACCCAAGAGAGGCAGCTGCTGCAATAAGACTGAAATATTACTAATTGCCAGAGGACGTCATCCTGGAATAGATCGGGAGATGAGTCGGGACATGCACCGGCGTGATTTAAGATTTCTCCGCGAGAGGGAGCTGGATGGCGTGATTTATTGGTGCATCAACTCGATTAGTTTGGAAATTAACTCGTTTAAGCGATATCTCGAAGTGTGAAGCGATATATCATCTTTCACGCGACGCAGTTTGAGCTTTGACAGGCAATTTATTATTTTAGGTCTGAGATCCAGATAGGATACAGAAAAAATGTACTTGTTTTTAATGAATAAATTTTAATTTAATGACATTATTATTCCTTCTACTTGTGCCGATTTAAATTTTGTATTTCAGTTTTAGTATACACAGATGCATAGTATCTATTCATATGGAATATTTTAGACAAAAAGTTCTGGATTTCCTAAAAAATTTATTATTTGACACTTTACTATAAGAGTCGCGCATTATATTATTGTAATCCTGTGAAAGTTTGAATTTGGGGCCCTATAATTACAGATACTTCCCACTTTGCCCAATATTATTTCAAAAGATCGATGGGATGAGTTTTTCGTGTTTTACTCTTTGATAATCACTACATGTTTTTTCCTGATATTTCTGTCATTTCTTCTATATTTTGTTGGAATCGTTTATCCTGCTGTTCGCTACAATCTCCTAGAATCTTTGAAAATCAAAGGTAATACAGGGCATGCAACCACAAATTCATCAAACATCCCATTCTGACATTGTGAATTGTATTAAACTGTTTTCCTGCACACTTGAGGTGACCTTGACGTAGGCTTACCAACAACATTCAGAGGTAAGCCGGTCAGATAAACCTCTGCATTTTCATTTTTCTAAATTTACGGTACATACAAAAACGCTTTGCTTTAATCACTGGCCTGTGGAAATTGTTTTCCCAGTATTCAAAGCAATTTCCGTCTTTACCCAGAGCATTAACAAATTGGTTCTTGAGGTTTAATATGACTGGTTAACCATAAAAGATATTGTTTCCGCCACTCGATATTGAACTGTCCGTGAGTAGTATACTCGTATATCGTGCAATAAAGAGTGACAAAGAACAACTACGAAGCGGAAAATAGAAAATAGTGGAAACTCGTGGAAAGAAGATGGCATTTTAAAAATGAGCTTCTAACAATACAAAAAAATTGGGTTGCTATATCTTACAAGATGAAACTTCCGCGAAGTTCACGTTCATGAAGACAAGACAAAGTATTAGTGTGTGGTTTTGGGTCATAGCCGTCCATAAGGAAGACAAACTTCAATTGCGGAGGTTCCAGGGCACCAGCAGAGGGAGGCAATTGCCCTCCCCCTGGAATATTAAAAATAAAGCCTGCTTCAGAGAACAACATAGTGTTGCTGCCAACATCCCCACCATCAGTTTAATCTCAGTAAATAAAGATTTTATAAAGTTGGTTTTGTTCTTGTTGGTTATGTTATGCACAAATATTGTTCCCTCGGATGAATTTGGAAATTTTGAACTTCCCTCGACTTCAACAGCGAATACAATTAATTTCATTGGCTGAAAGTCACGTGACTTAGTGTTGCCGGCAACATTACGTTGTTCTCTTAAGCAGGCTTAATGGTTAAGAGGTAAAAATTTTAAATATTTTACAGTTTTGTTTTAAATTATTTTTATTTCTCATTAAAATTTAGAAAAAACTATCTACGCGTTATTTTTGGAGTTAATATCGTCAAAAAATTTTTTTGGAAAATTCTAGTAATTTCAATCTTTACATCACTGGACTAGTAAGTAGTAGTCTTTAGGCAGGCGATTTCAAATATCCTATTACTTATAGTATTAACTTTTTTGTGATGCAAGTATTTACATCAGTTTTTCAAACATCAAAAATGGCTCTATAGCAACTCGCAATTGATGGATATCGTTTTAATTTACGGTTAAATGAAAATGCTTTAGCAGAACGATTTCCAGGTAAACATGTGCCAACTGCAGTTACTTTTACAGCGATATGCAGTGAGTGCAAGTGTGTACCAACGCAGACGAGACGCGAGAAATTTGCAACCGAATCGTGGGAGAGATGGAGGTTCAGGGAGTCCACGGTGTATTGCTGCAGTGTGGCGTATCATACACAAAGTTCAATTATATTCGTGCCATGTGCAGCGTGTCTAAGTATTTATACCAGGGGATTGGACGCGGAGGAACAGAAACAGAAACATTTATGCTAGTTTGTAGAAACTGGGTAAGACGGGTCCAAAATCGCCCAGTTTCCAGTACTGTACGGAAGTGTATTTTTAAATAATTTTTGAACTGCTCTTTTTGATTTTATTTTTACAGAATTGTATTTGTAAGAGTCTCCTGTACACTCAAACATTTTTTTTAGATAAATTCTGAATCTCCCTGTATATATTGCTCTAATAGTCAGATACGTCTCTGTCCGCTGGATGAGCACGCCTCTCCTTTTCCAAATTGGCTCACCTGCCCACGCCCGACAAGTGCCGTACATCTTCCCTTCCCATCCACATATCCTTATTATTATGCTAATGCGACGAGATACCGAGAGGAGCATATTTTAAGCGTATTCATCGACAGTGTTCCCATTGAATTCCCGAAACAATGGCCCGACATTAGACCAGCGCCGCGCCGTGCGCTGAATACATATCGCCGAAACGAACGCCCTTTTATTTGTCGTTCACCATGGACCACACAGTACGCCTTGGAATGGTCTCGTTTCTTTTTTGGCTCCGCGTGGATTACCTTCGTAGGCAAGAGCGATTACTTTTATAATGGTTGTGCAATACATTGCTTATTTATAGAAATAATAGTTGGCTCCTTTGTCTTTTTGGTACAATACCGAGGTTCTCATCAGCTACATGACCTTTTGCTTTGTCAAGAAAAATAGAAATTTACTGATCGAATGAAACTACATGCGGGGTGTTCAGAAATGATACGTCAATATCCCTGGAGGTGATCCTAAATAAAAAATTAATGCCACAAAGCCCTATAATATTATTGCAAAAACTCAAAATTAGCGAGGATACAAGATATCAAAAAAAAATTTTACGCATATACTCCAACGCCAAAAGGTCTAAACGGTCATTGGCCTTCAAATAATGACAGAACTTTTATTTGAACATTTTTTTACATTTAGATAAAACGTAATTGAAGATTGCCATAAATCTTTAAATCAAGTGCTCCTGCTAAATCACGTTAAAATAAGCCATTTTGGAGAATAACGATGAAATTTATAGTGATTTTTAATTACAGGAATCTTGAAAAATGAAACACGTAGAACAAAAGTAATATCAAAAATAAAAATCTTGATGTTTTGTTTATCCACTTTTACTATTTCAATTCTCCTCAAATAAGAAGAAGAAGAATAACTTTCAAAAAGCGTTACAAACGTGAACAATCTTCTATACAGAACTATGTTGTAGTTTATGTTGTAACAATATTTTCGTCTACAGTTAAACTAAAAAAAATACGTATTTGACTTTTCCTGGAAAATATTGAAGTTCGGTATACTAAGAGAAAAGTTGCGCCAACGCTTCTTACTTCAGACTGGTATTAACAATACATTTTATTACCTTAAACCAAATTTAGTTTTCAGGATAGTCGTACAACAATACAAATAAATGTTTTCATTAAGGAACTTAATTCAAAACTATAAGATAATAATAAATATCTAAATAAAGGCATTTCTGTTGCAAGTCAATATTTCCTCCAAATACAATCCAATCCAAATTCTACCGTTAGAAAAGAACACCCTGTATAACAAAACAACCAACTGACGGATTTGGTGCCTGGCGTGTTGTTTCGTCCCCTTCGAATTAATTAAAAGCATTTAACATTCAATGCGCCGGCATAAATCCATTTTAAATCGAAACCTATCGGACAAATGCGATTTACATTCTGTTTTGAAAACAATAAGCCCCGATTTTATTGAGAACACTCGAATACATGTTTACCAAAAAATCAGTCCCCCGTTAACTCAACAATCGCTGAAATATATCGGTCCCGTATATTTTGACGTTCGTTTAATGAGCCTTGGAAACAGAGATTGAAATCAGGACATCCAAATAAATTTCTGTCTCGGGCTCGACAGACCGTAAATCCAAACAAAAATTTCAAAAGAGGAGCGAAAACGACTAAAATTCTAATCCGGATTGGCTATAAATTTTACGAGAAGACGGCATCACGAAGGACATTATTTAGTTAGTAACAAAGTAAAGACAATTGTCTAATAAAGTCAGGACAAGCTTTAACTATGTAATTACCCATTGTTTCTGTTGATAAACTACTCATTTCTAAATACTGTCTGTTATATGCATACCTTAATATATAAATTTTCTAAGAGTATAACTCATTAAGCCCTGAGGTTAAATGATTTAACGATTACAATATACTTTCGTCATTGTTCGCAGCATTGTTTCAAAGGAAAATCGTTGCAGTAATCATCTTCGATCCTTTAATGACTGTAAAAAACTATTCGAAGGACAAAAAAGGCTTCTAATTGCTATGCCGTCAGGAAGTTAAGTTCTACTCTGCTGAACCATCACGAAACTTACCACATCAAGCTACAGCTTGTCGATAACTTTATAATAATGATTAATCATCGTAATTATAATAAAAACGCCTAAAGAATACTCGGCACAAGTTTTAGCTTCATTCATAACACTGCTGTTTGCTTATTGTTAAGTTATTTAAGTACTTCAGTTTAAACGAAGGAAAAGTTGGTTGGTTGGAAACTAGTTGAATGTTAGTTTTGTACTGTTTATGTTCATATGTTTAACTGCTTCATCAATGTTTCAGTCTAGTTGACGAGAAGAAAGTGGCAGTTTAAATTATAAGGATAGGTAGACATTGTATAACTTTGTAAACGTCGATTTTGCAGCTTTGACTCGAAGGAATTGACTTTATGGGGATTGTCTTAGTGTCGCTAAGGCAGTAAAAATGCTTTTCAGACGAATGCCGCCAAATAATTATACGGGATACCGCGTGAAATCGCTGGAATTTATGACGCCTTCGTTAGAAGGATAATTGCGTCCTCAATGTTCAAAAATAAAATTTGAGACTGTCGACGGTGGTAACAAACTTGTTTTGTGCAATAACGGCAAGTCTTTAAATTAATTTAAAGTGTTTTTTTTTATTTAATTTCCCGCTGCTTCGCGTAATTTGCACCGAAATTGCAGAGGATGAAAAATAATTGTTATGCATTAAGCAGACAGAATTAATATTAATTGCCTTAAACTACAAAATGGACATTTAGGAGTTCTTTTTTAGATGTTTCTGTGAATTTTGGAAAATAGTATACCGATGTTGCGAATGTAAGGAAATAAAGAACACGTTTTATTGAATTTTACAATTCAAATACAAATGGTCTTAAATTGTCTCCCATGTATACAGGGTGTTCAGTTGTCGTATTTTAAGGCCAGCTTCTTTCAACAAAAATAACGTGATTGATTTTTTAAATCAACTTAGCATATTTTACTATTTATTAGAATTTATGCATTGCTTAACAAATACGTTAAACGGAGTTTTTTCTAATATTGTGCATTTTATGCAACAAGTAAACCTTTTTTAAAGCAATCGAAACTTGTTTCAAAACTAATCAATCTTCTCTATCCTTAAAAAAAATTGAAAGTAATAATATAGTGGCACAAGCGTTTAGATCGCCCTATACATTAAACAGAAAAATCAATCAGATATTCGCGTTAATCTCACAAAACACCTCACTTTCCAAAATTTGCGAGAATTACCCAACAGATAAGGCAATTATCGTAAAAAAAAATAAAAATGTCTCTTATTTATTGAGGAAGCAAAATTGTCCTTAAATAAGTCGATTTAAATTACATTATTTTTGTAAAATGAGACTAGTCTTAAAGTATGACACATTCTTTGCTGAACACCCTGTATAAATAATTAAGGCAACATTTTTATATCAACTTTAATTCGAAAATGGATAATGTAGATATACAGGATGTCCGGAATATGAGTGCCTTAATTTTGCCATCTGAGAAATTGTACTGAACAAAACATTCCACTTAACATTTTTTTTTTCAACAGTAATAGAATTATGAATGTCTTGAATATGTGACAACGTCGCTCACGTACTAAGGATAGTTATGTTTTATACATAATTATTACAAATAGGTACACCTAAACATATGTACTTATTGTGAATGGTTTTCTTTGAGCTCTTTTCACAACACAACAATAATAGTTACATATGTTTAAAATTACTTCTGTTTCTTGCAAGGCATGTGAAAATTTTGTAGCATCGATCATGTTTTGAAATTGCACACAATCTAAATTATTTCCATGAAAGGAATACTTTTAGTTTCTGTTGTTTAAAAATAATAAAATGTTTCCATATGCAAATTTCTCATTATGCTATAAATTCGTTGTCGTATGAAATCGTATCTCAAAAAATGTTATGAGCTGTACATTAATGATAACATAGATTCTGCGAAGCAAAACACAAAATATAGATGATGAAAACATCACGTCTTCATTACAGATTTTGATTACTTCTAAAGTAATTTTCAAAAAATTAGCAATTTTTTACTTTATTAGAATTTGTCTCTTCCTACCAGCCTTTCCCTTAAGTATTTAAGACAACCTCGTATTTTACCTCTATTACAAGAAATCACTTAACAAGACAAAAGGTTTAAGTAGAATAATAGTGATATACATATAATTGTCGTTATTTTTTATTTCAGTTCTGGTTTCGTTTGATAAAAGAAGCGCATACCTCACAGCCCTACAATATTTCCAACGAGCACACAACAAACAATAAACGAAAAAGCCTAGTCTTCATGCGCTACAGCATCTCATTCTACACGGGATTGAGAACAACAACACATGTTTTTCGATCAACGCGTAAGCCTCGCAGTAAAACTTTCTCGACGAAAACGGCGCGTCACACGACGACGAAAACGGAAAAACACCCCTGGGAAAACCGAACGGGGTCAATTTTTCACGGCGACCGGGTGTACCTGGAGAACAGGCGGAGGATCAGGACAGAAGGACCCGCTGAAACGGCTTTCGAACGATCATGTGCGTCGAGACCGACTGTTTAGCAGTAACTCGGCAAGGCTCAGATATGAGTGGTCGCTCGAATCCCACGTCGAATTGCAGGCGAACGAAAAAAAAAGATTCGCGCCCACCTGTTAGCTTTTTCTCGGCGCTAACCAGGGGCGTGCGCCATATTTTTCCCAATGGAAAGGGGGATAAATATTGTATTAAAAAAAAAATTATGTAACCAAAATTGATGGTGAGATTTTATACTGACATTGAACTGCTATCTCCATTATACAGGGTATTCAATAAAGAATGGGCCACACTCCGTATTTCTCGCCGTAAAATGATAAAATTTATGGTGTGTTTTAGGTAAATTCACTTATTTGTTTGTTCTACTCAAATTTAGAAAAACAAGTTTTTTTGTGATATAAACACGAATATCTAATTGATTCTTGCATTAAATGTTCTGAGCGCCTGCGTCACTATATTATCCTTTCAGATTTCTTTTAAAGAGGTTTTTGGAAAATTATGAATTATTTTGAACAGCCTTCGATTAGTTTAGAAAAAGATACACTTGTTACATAACTCTAAAATGCACCATTTTAGCTGCGTATTTGTTAAGCTTGGAAATAAATACATCAATTATAATAAATTATTAATTCAAACTGTTATTACAGTTAGTAACGTCTAGTAAGGTACTGTCTGGCAGATATTTCAAAAATAAATTTAATTTCAAGATTCTTTTTGTGTTACTGCGTTTAGGTTTGAGTGGTTATGTTTTGTATTTTATTATTTCTTAAATGTTGTCTATTTTTCATGTTGTAATATGTCCGTATTTTTCATATTGTTTTACAAGAACTGCAATAACCATGAATTAATAATTTGTTAGAATTTATATATTGATATGCAAGCATAGAAAATATGTTGAACGCAGCTTTCTCTAAAATGCAAAAGCACTATTATACTAAGACAAGTTGATTTAATTCACACTATTTTTACACAGCCTTAAAGTATGGTCCGTTCTTTAATGAAGATCCTGTATAAAATAGTGTTAAGTAAGCATAAGAGTCTCCGGAATATAAGTGCCGAAAATGAAGGGACTTGTATATCTGACTGAAAAAATACCTAAAATGAATACAAAAATAAAAATACAACTGCAATTAAATTGCAAAAATATCTTATGAAATTACAAAAAGGTACAAATAAGGTTAATTAAAAGTTCATATAACGTAGCAATTTATTTTTGTTAGTTAGTAGTATTAATTTGGTAGGTAAACAATATACTGATGTTTCCCAAAAAAATCCTTAAAACTATAAAGGCACGACAACATTGCAATCTATTATCTGCTGCTATTAACCTCAAGTTATTATTATTATTATTATTATTATTATTATTAGTAGTAGTAGTAGTAGTAGTAGTAGTAGTGGCATTATGACTAGTGTGTTTCGTTTTACCTAGCGTTTACTTGATATTTTTTAGAATGCATAACCAAAAGTGTTTATAGTAACCATAACCTGAATGTATGGCGTATCTGGGCAAAACTCTCTGGCTACGACATATTTGTATGGTACACGCTTTTCGTAAGTAACGGCAGTCATTTTGAAGACTGTAAGTAAGATGTATTTACAACTATTTCATATATTATTTAGACTATACATATGGGTATATTAAGAGTATAAAAGAGTGCAATTTTATTTTCAACATTTACTGATGAGTTTGTTTTTGCGTGTGCCGATAATATATTGTCCCGCTTGCCCTCCTGTGTGTGCCAATGACAGTGGCGTGGTTTGAAACATGTCTTTTCGAAAGCTGTCCAACGCTTGCTTATCGTCGGGGCGTAGGAAGGCCGATACAGAAATGGAACTTTTTGCTGCCTTTTTTCCAATTCTCTCCGGAATTTATGATCGACCGATTTTTGTTTATTCCTTATTTAGCAGAGTGGTCTGTGGAGGACGCTGAGTTTGAGGAACGGCTCTCAGATAGCAAGGAACGACCGTTGGCTCTTATTTATCTGAGTTTAATCTAATATGTTGTACACTTATATGCCGCATTAGTTATGTTTCACCTACTATATTGCTGCTTACAGTACAGGTATGTATTATTTATCAGGATTTTTTTAGCCTATCTATGCAATTTCACTAGACAACAGCTTTAAAATATTAAAAAAAAAAACTAAGAATGTTTAATACGGAAAGTACTAATTGATATTAATGCAATAAAAAATGTGAATGGCGCTGACGGTCCGCGGTTGTGAGATGAGTCACTTAACTTTGATTCTACAAACAAGCGAGAATCATATTTCCTTGAATCATAAATTCATTGTAATCCTACAGACTCCATTAAGCCAAATGTGTTTTTCCTCAAGGATTTTAAAGTATTATAATGCAATCAAGATTAGTTATTTAATATAATTTCTAAGAACATTGTAACAGAAGTACACAGATATTTTCAGATTTATAAGGTGTCACAAAAATATATCGATATTTTAAGATTCTCAGACAACATATGGTTGAATGAAATGTTTTTTGTTGGATTGTAAGTAAACGTAATTGTGAATTCGACCTACAAGACCTTGATGGTTTTGGTCACTCGCTATTTCCTATAGTTAATTATAATTTTATGTATTAATTCCAGCATTACCATATATTGATCCACTGACGAATATTATGGCATAATTATTTACCAGAATGTTTTGAAATAAAAACAGCGACTAAAATGTCGTGTAACTGAAACATAAATTCTTTTCTACAACCTAAACAACTGAATACTTAAAACAAGTGCAACTGTGGCTCAAATAATATACAAAATGTCTCATATTGTCGTCGCCGTATTTCTCACCGTAAAGTGATCAAATTTGTGGAATTTTAGGTAGAGAAATCTCGACAAATAAAACACGTAGAACAAAAGTAATTTCAAAAATAAAATTCTTGGTGTTCTGTTTATCCACTTACTATTTAAGTTCTCTTCAAATAAAACAATAACTTTTAAAAAGCCTTTGTAAGAAACACATTTTGCTATTCCCACACAAAAAGGTGTGAGATTAGATTAGACCAGGTTAAATAAGCACCCATCAAAATACATATACTAAATTTGATCGAAAAATATCGTAACTAAGTTATATTAAAGTCAACGATTGCCATGAAAGTAAAAGCAAATACCAATCGGACAAAGGAAAAACACTACAAGTGTAACACTTTTAATTGTCACCACAATAAAAAAATAATGAATATACAAAAAATGTATTGAATTAATAATCAGTTGTTAAAAAATGTTAGCTATTAGAAAAATGTTTTCGCCTGGAAGGAGGAGGAATGGTGGAGAATACTAATATTTAATTTAGATTAACATTTTGTAATTATTTTGTTTTTTTAAACAATTTAGTATTAATTACATTGTGCGTTAGTAATTTTTACTGTGGCCGCAAAGAGTTAAATTTGTAGTGTGTTTTTTGTCCGATTGGTATTTGTTTTCACTTTCATGGCAATCTTTGACCTGATTGCACCCCATAAAACCACTCAATATACATTTGTTGATCAAATTTATTTATTTTTTTATAAAAAATGCCTAATACCACTTTCTGAAAAACGACCCTTTTAAAAAATCGTAGTAGGCCAGGCTTTTGTCACATCAATTAGTAGAATATAACCTCCCTTCCGTATCAAATAATTTGTTGGTTAGACCGCTTTCTGTCGTTATATATTCGTTTTACTTCGGTACCTTTGAATATTCGCTGGTGACATGATTCATGTCATTAGCTAAACTCTATATTAGTCAGGTCTCAAATGTCTCAAGTTATTTGTATTTGCAGAAAACACTATTTCATGAATACAGCGTCCTTAAGGATGTTTTCTGTAAGTCTTATGACTACAACGCCTCTTGGAAATAAGCAGGCCCCCGGAAAATACCTAAATAATCTACGTCCGAATCAACCAATCAAAAAACACGTGTCAATAACCAGCACCAAGTACCCCTTCGAGTCTCATTGTCAGAAGAAAGAAATTTTCACACCAGGCATACACAGACATACCTTTCTGACTAACGAGATGCTAATCTCAGGTCATACACGTCTACGTTACGTTTTATCTGTATGGAAATTTAACTATCTAACAACTCGGTCGTATAATATAAACTAATTTAATAAAGGCCAGCGCATATTTTATCGGAGACATGCTTCCTCCTATGTCAGATTGGTCGGGTAGCTTGTTAGAGCGTCGACAAAAATGGGCATGCCGTTAAGAGAAGCTTAGTACGCAACAGTAAAATATTTTTTATTTCAATCGCGCTAGCGCATGTAATGTTTTGATAGAAATTACATTCCTTGTAATATATTATTATCGGCTGGGAACTACGTAGACCACAAAAAAGTTCCAGACTGTTTAGGGAATGGGTTCTTGAGATTGATTGATTAGCTGTATTAGTTCTACCATTACAGCAAACTTCAGGTTTATTTTAAGTACCCTTCAAACTTTGCATAACAAAGAGCTCGAAGTTATTGTCACTGTTGTTGTTGCCCAGGCAGACTATTCATTGCGAAGTTACTTGAAAACGAATAATTAATACAACAATAACAATATGTTACAACGTGCCTCGTAAACTTTTGTTCTTATATTTATCTTTTTCTTGAATCCATTCGGGTAGTATTAATATATCAGGGACTGTTATAATTATGGAATAAAAAAATACACAGTAGCTTGATATTCACCTGCAAAAATGAATATTTGTCTGTGACATCTAATTTTTTAGACAGTAGTTAAGATGCTAGAATGGCGAGGAAATAATAATAACAGTATTTCTATAATTTCGCTCTCTAATTACGTATAACTTAATAATGTAGGACTTAGAAAATAACAGAAATGTTATATCAAGCTACCTGCGAATATACAGGGTAATTCAGAACTTATCTAAAAGAATTTGGGATGAAAAATAGAGTCGATATCGGATTTTTTTTTTTTAATCCTTATAGTATCCGAGTAAAACATTATTTAAGTCGTAGTATTTTCAACATTTACATCGCTGGGCCACTGTAGTCTCTAGACAGGCGATTCCGAATATTGAAATCCGATTACTTTTGAAAGTAAAAATGCTTTAGCAGAACGATTTCCCGGTAAACATGTGCGAAATGCAGATACTTTTACCGCGGTGTGCGTCGTGTAAGAAATGGAGGTCCAAAACTTCCACGGCCTATTGCACTAGTGTGACGTAGCATACAGATAAGGAAAATATTTAACCGATCATATGAAATGCTAAGAATAATCCCTTCCACTGCTCGCCGTCCAAGCTTGACGCGTCCTCCCCTATTTTGGCGGACTAAACCAGTATTCGTATAGCACACTATTCGCCCGCCCTGCCGTGTGTCATCTTCCCACCAATACCCCATGCATTTGAAATGTATGTAATAGGATCTCCCCATGATCGGTTAAATATTTTCTCTATCTGTATACGAGGCTCAATTACATCCGTACCATGTACAGCATGTACAAGCATTAACAGCAAGGGATTGAAAGAGGCGGACCGGCACCATGGCCGCCACGATCTCCTGACTTTAAATCATTTGGACTTTTCTTTGGGGGGTATTTAAAAAATGTAGTGTATCGCACCGAAGTGGATACACTATGATGATTTACGGAAACGTATCATAGTTGCTGTCAATAACATACGAGTTCAAAATGGACAAGAAGTATAAACATTTGTGTTAGTTTGCAGAAACTGAGTAAAACTGGCCCAAAACGTTGTAACATCAGGTATTCAAACTATTTTAGTAATTAAATCACGAATTAAATCTATTAGTAATTAATAATAGCGACAAAAGCAGTTATTAATTACTAATAATCTTTCTTGAGCATTTCTTTCCATTTTTTGTCCAGTCGCAGATTGCCGCCTTATCAGGTTTTACAGCGGACCAGTTTTCAGTACCGTGCAGAGGTGTATTTTTAAATAATTTTCGAACTTCCTAAAAGTTATTATGTTAGGTATGTTTGGAAAATTTAAATAGTAACAATGAATAAACACTTTATTCTGAATTTTCTCTTCTACTGTGCAAAGCTTACCATCTCTTTTACCTCAAAATAACCAACAGGATCGTCACTGTAATTTTCACGAGCGCATCTATATTGTAGACAAATAAATAAGTTATATTTAACAATACCTAACAGTAAGTTCGCCACATCACCACTAACAATTATTGTAATGTTAAAAACAGAAGATAGACACATCTGTTTGCGTTCCCGTATTTTTGCACTAATGAAGTTGGGATTTGCACCAACGAAGTTTATAAGCTTAAATGAATCCACTCGTGGCAAATTGTACGATTGTGCTTGCATAAAACCCGCTTCCGTCATCGGTTGCACTACCTTACATAGTATTTACATTATCTATAACTTGAAAATGCCACGAAAAATGCAAAAACACAAAAAACAAATACCTATTTACATCACGAACACCGTAACACTGCACGTATATCTACGGAAACACAAGCAAGATGGCCGCGCTGTGCGGCACGTGACGTCACACCAATGATATGGCGTTGTCGGCAACGTGATTTTGTTTACGTTCCATGGCAATTTGTTAATGTTATTATTTTAATTATTATGTGTTGTGCCACCAGACATTTGTTCTCATATTTCATTGTGTTTGAAATATTACCGTAATTCAGTTCAAACCTTCCCAATTTAGGGTTCCATTTGTATTCGTCTTCAGACAAACATTAGTTGTAGATATAACTAAAACTTTTTGAAGAGTATAAGGAATGACATTATTGAACGAAAAAGTGTATTTTCTGTACCAATAGTATACCTACACAACATAATTATTATGTTATTATTAAAATGCGCATAATTGTAATTACATTCTTTTGCAACTCACCCCTTATGTAAAAAATGGACCCATCGTTCCACTCGTACATATTTGCGCTCTCTTGGTGCTACACAAGGCAAAAAATTAGGTATAATGTAAAAGGGTTATTCCGATCGATAACTCCACTGTCGCCTATAATTTTATTATACGTGCATCAGCCAGCAACGTTGTATCCCCCGGACGGGTTGCGCGAAACTGCCGGCCATAAACACGGCAATGTCCGACCTAATTATTCGCGAAAACAGAACAGGTGTGTCTTTTTCATTTGGAATCGTAAAGTATCGGGTTTCGATACGTGGAAGGGTCAGCAGGGGGCGCGGCAGCCAACAGTCTCGAAAATAGGTGTAATAGGGAGTAATTTCAATTAACGTTGACTTGTTCTTTATATAAAATAATATTTTATACAATAATAGTTCAATTTACTTTACTAGAAATTTATGGAACACTTATTATTGAATTTAATTACGCCACGTAAACAATGGATACACAAAAAAAAGTTTGGTGAACTGAAAGCATATACTTTCAGTATATACTAAGTGCCCTCCGCAGATTTTTATTTTTATCGGGCATCGTTTTAAAAATTACATTTACAAAGTACAGCCCTGGAATGTACGACTGATGTACGGACGTTAGTAATAAAAAATATCTTTATACAAAGTGAACTTTAAATAAGTACAAATGATACAACTGCAGGTGCAGTTCGTCATATAAAGGGCTTAGCTTAAAAAAATTTTTTTTTGCAATATTCAAGTACAAGAATTTTTATATTGAATTCATTCACCAATACTTTTTTTTACCCATACAATTAGTAGAGTTTTGTATACTTTAAACTATAAAAAATCCAACATTTTTACGTAAAAAAAACATAATTTATTCACAATAATAATCGTGAAAATCTGGAAAACGGCTTGAGATATCGATATTGACCAAGAGTCCCTGTTTTACGCAAAAATGTTGGCTTTTTTATAGTTTAATTTATAAATTCTATTAACTGTACAGGTAAAAAAAGTATTATTGGATTAACTCAATACAAAGCACATAGCAAGCGCCTTCTACAAAAATATCTTGAAACTAATGTCAAATTCGTATTTCTGACTCCCAAAAACTTAATTATACCAATTTTGAATTCGATATCTTCCACTGTTTTAAAATTATCATCATTTATGGAAAATTTATTTTAATTTTCAACACCCTTTAATTCTTTAAATAGTAACATATTACCTACTAAGGCAAGTTTGGCTCAAAAGACATATTTTTATGTCTACTATCTCCGGTTGCTCTATGGCCCATAAGTTATGGGACACACTGTAGATGAGTTTAGTGAGTCATTTTTAAAAAATTTTGACAGTCGTAAATATTATTTTTTTTAAAATACCCACATTTTGAGGGTCGCTGATCAGATAGAACAGAGCACTGACGTAACGTAATAAACCAGATGATCCTTTCAAGACGAGGTTGCCATATTGTCTTTAAAAAAAATATTTTTTTTTTACGCAAATCTGGATAGAAAGAATTAAAAATACTTGTTTTGGTAATTATTTACATTAGTGGAAATCTCTCCAGTCTTAATAAAAAAAATTCTAGCCCCTTCCCCCTATTTTCGAGGATGCTGAACACGAATCTAAAATTACTTTTCTGCGGTCGAGTGTAGTTTTCGGAAAATATTTGTTTTTAAATTCTAACCTCTAAGTATGTATACTTACATTGCATTAGATTGAAGTTGCAATATAACGTCTATTAGAGAAGATTACAGAAAATTATAGGTATTGCAACTTTACTAATGTAGAGGTTACAACTTTCTTGAAACCAAGTCATTAGGATAACACTGGCAACACTGTAAACCACGCGTTCAGTCTGCAACACTTGTGACTCGTAAACACCTTGACTATAAAGGGTAAACATCATCTGGTCAGAGGTCCTCAACAAGTATTTTATTGAAAAAATGACGAAATTTATTTAAAATTTGACTTTTTTTATTTCTGATTTTCTTTGTAAAAAAACTATTAATTATCTGGTCTACACAGTGAACTGCTGGTTAAAATATTTGTACTTATTTAAGGTTCACCCTGTATATCGATTATAGTATACAGGGTGATTCAGTTAGTGTCATTAATTTTAAGAAAAGATAGGGAAAGATGAGTATTATACGAATACGCTGTTAAAAATTTTTTAAATGAATATTTACGCCGAAAACAAATATTTTCAAATCATTATTTAAAGTCCCTTTTCAGACTGTCACTATTTAGTTTCAATATTTTACTTATTCAACGGTTTATCCACACCCACGGCCAAAACCGGTCAATTAGGAGAGTGAGAGCCGTGTGAGAGCAGATGAAAATTTATGGTTTTGAAAAAACGTCACATTTGATAAATTTATATAAATTTTTCAAGAATATTGATTGTCACCTGAATACTAGAAAGTCTTGAAATCATTTCTATGGCTTGCGTTTGTTTATTTGTCAACAAGAGTGAAATATGTAATTTGCAAAATCGCCACAAAAAATTTGTGAGAATGCAGATAATTTCTTAATACTGGTTAAAATCCAGCCAGAAACCCAACTGGCGAAAAAAGGGACACTGACGAAACGGTTTGCTGCCGTTCGATGTGGACAAATATTCCATGCTAAAATCAATGTTGAAAGTGGACAAAGGTATAGATATTTCGTAGTAACTTACTTCAAATTTGAAAGTATAATCAAGAAATTATAAATCAAAGAAGGCAAAGACACTGGAGAGAAACCAAATCGAAGAATATTTAAAAAAAGCACTGGATGTTGTTTTCGCTCTGGAAAACTGCATAACCGCCAAATAATAACAGAAATAAACAGTTAAATTCGCATTCATATAAACACAAGGTGTAATGAGTATGAAATCATACTCAACCCCAGAAATTAAGTACCGACATCGGAGAAGCCGTAATCGGCATACTATCAGTAGGCACAACTAAAAAATTGGCAGTTCCAAAAAAAAACTCCGTTTAAAGGCCCACGCGCACTTGTCCTGCCCGACCGGCACCGCACCGCTCCACGCCGGCCGGAAATGTTTCGAAGTAACGCGCACTAACCGCATAGAGCCAACACCGCAACGACCGAAGGGAGTATTCCGTCTCTTGCACATGAGCTTCAAGCTCATTTTTATCATTATCAGTTTGATTATGTGCAAAGATGGATGCTACTATACATCCTAAAATTATTATTATAGCCTTTTTATGTGAAGAGGAAGAAAAAAATAATAAAAGGAGGAAGCGTAAGTGGGTGCATGCTATTAATAAAAAAAGGAAAATTGACGGTGAATTTGCAACTTTGTGCCCAACTTTAATAGATGATCAGCAAAAATTCCACCAGTATTTTAGGATGACCCCCGAACAGTTTCAGGAACTTTTGCAGATCCTTAATCCCCATCTTTTTTAAAAAAATACTAGGTTCAGAGAATCAATATCCTCCCTGGAACGTCTGGCTGTAACATTAAGGTAGGAAACAATATTTTTTATATTAATTAATATTTGAAAAAAAACTACATACAGATATTGTTCTAGTATTATAATTAATCAACGATTTTTGTTTTTAACATCTAACAAACGTTACTCATCTAAACTATTTTCTTCACTGCTAAGATACAGTGAATTTGATGATTCCATTAAATTATGATACCTTTGAGTATCGTGACATCGTTGTACAAGTCGTACAATTATTTGTAACCGCTTACTAATATTACTAATTTTTCGTCGTCCATCACGCCCCGATTTCCTTCACCTCCGGTAGAAATATTCTAACTGAATAATTCCATTCCGGCCGGTCCGCCGTGGAGTGGTGCGGTACCGGCTAATGAGCGCCATCACATATGAAAACATCTAAAGAATAAAATTCCGGGCGGCGTGGAGCGGTGCGGTGACGGGCGGGCAGGACAAGTGCGCGTTGGCCTTAATACGTTCACGGCGGAATACGCCGAACTCGTCCGTTTTCTTATGTCGCGGAAGCCAGCCGTCGAACTGTATCTCAACAAGCAGCGTAGTCTCTCCCCTCTTCCTTCAGTATCAGTACTTCACAACTTCAGTCCAGTACTTTCTTGTATCAGTTGTTATTTAAAAAAATACTATTTATATAAATAAAATGCAAATTGGATCAAACTAAATTTCACAATTTTTCCTACAGGGGCAATAATTAATAGTGGTTTTTCCGTGTGCGTTATTCGGTACTGATCACGACGCGAAAGCCTGGATGAAGGATTTGATTCTGATGCAATTAAGTGAGAAAATAAAAATAAATGAACAGTAAAATTTATATTCATAACAAAATGCGATTTGCATTATTTGAAAATATCAACGTACAAGCTCAACTTGATTGCGCTTTCAAAAACATAAAAGAGGTGTTGTAAAAAATAGGTATGTTTTATTTAAACTCATTTAAATTTTTAAAATCACCTCAAAAAAATATATCAAATGATATTTTAGATTGCGTACTAGAAGTTGATAGAAAAGAGATACAATTTCAGTACTGAACTGTCCACGTGACAACGTGGTTTCTCTTCAACACTCGAACGCGTCATCAGAAAATTGAAGCGTCCCTCAACGCCCGCCGACGCTGGCTTCCGAATATTCATCAGATGTTATTAAAAGTTACCGCAGCGCGATGCAAGATTTTATCGACGGCGCGCCACCTTTTAATACCTTTAATGTACTAACCGAACGGCACAGAGGTTGATAACATCGAACACGATCTGGGAAATTGTGAGAAGGATTAGCTCGACCAACAGGACTTGTTAACCTTGTGTTTTACAGGATAAGCTGAATGTTTGGAAAGAAATGTACAGTGCTTTCAAAAAAATCCTCTGGCACGTTGATTTTGTTTTTAAAAAAGACATTTTTTGACATACGGCCCACATTTGTGACGCCATCGTTGTTCGAGATATGACGTCATCGACAATTTTTTTAAATAGCAACCCCCAATTTTGACCATGCCATTTGAAAGAGCGTGTCATTCTACATACATACATTATGAAAAATTATGGTATTACATAACAAAAATTTTAAGAAAATAATTTTTGAAGATTTTCAAATTTAATTTTCACAATACTGAAAATGATAATGATTATGTAAAAAATCGACGAAATTAAATGTTCAAATTGTGCACCGTTGGCTGCATGACAGTAGCCAAGACGGTTAATAAATTCTTTTTGGACATTATCAATAACTTCAGGAGGTATACGATGTATCTCGTGACGAATTCTTGCTTTTAGATCTTTTAAATTAACCGGTCTAGTAACGTATACTTTGTTTTTTTAAGTATCTCCACAAGAAATAATCTAGGGGTGTCAAATCTGGCGATCTGGCTGGCCACTCAATTGGTCCCCTTCGCCCTATCTAACAATTCGGGAACAGCTCATCTAAATAAGCACGGACAGGTTGCATAATGGGGAGTGCACAGTATTGTGAAAATTAAATTTTAAAATCTTCAAACGTTATTTTCTTGAAATTTTTGTTATGTAACACCATAAATTTTCATGATGTATGTATGTAGAATGACACGCTCTTTCAAATGGCATGGTCAAAATTACCGATGACGTCATATCTCGAACAACGATGACGTCACAAATATGGGTCGTATGTCAAAAAGTGCCTTTTTAAAAACAAAATCGGCCTTTTTTTGAAAACTTCTCAATTTAAAAAATAATGAATTTATTCGTTACTTTTCGAAAGCACTGTATATGTTCTAACTAGGATGTTACTAAAAATATAGGACAAGCATTTAACTACAGATGGCATGTCTGCCTTCCAACTTTCAAGATTTTTATTAAAACTAACTCAATTGTTTGATGTTGACAAAGGGAAAAAACTTTGGAAATCATATTATCTTCACCCAGAATCTAAGGAACTGTTTGGCCCATTTCTTGTACTATTCTGTAAAATTAAAAAATAAATTCAAATCTTAATTTTTTTTAATAAAATTTTCTTAATACGTGACTAAAATAAATGAATTTTAGATTTTTTTTTAAATAAGAATGAATTCTTCTTCAACAAGACTACAAATGCTTAGGTAATACTTAAAACTTAATCTCTTACAAATACAGCATAGATAGACCAGCAATTTACGTCCGCTATCGGCTTTGAACTAAATTCGGGCATCTGCGGTGACCTCGAAATGTGCATGAAACCGTCGGATGCGAGAGAAATAGAGTCAGCGATTAGGACCGGAATATGATTTATTTGTGCAGAAAAGCGTATTCAACTTGATAAAAGTTTACGTTATATGGAAAATATCTATGCACATTATGCAACAGTTATAATTACTGATAGATTTTTGTAATGTCGCTACACTAGGCAAACATAATTATGAAACTAATTAATTTTTATATAACCTTTGGGTCATTAATACAAAGGCCATAATTTTTTAAATCACTAAAACATTGTCTGCCTTTTTTAACATACGTAAAACATTCAGTAACCTGAACATTAATAAAATCGGCTAATTTTCATGATGGACACAACTGGTAAATCAAGAAGTCTAGTTTTAGTGGTTTTATATTTTGTTTTCATTTCATAACTTTTGTATAAATACTTATTTTTCTTTTGTAGGTAAATAGAAAGAGAGATTTTTACTTGGTTGAGTAATTCATTCATTCATTCATTCATTTATTTTAATGTTGATAAGTATTTTATTTGAAATTTATATATTTTTATCGTTACATATTTTGTTTTAAATATAAATGATAAAGTCTTAGTACATTTGGAAAAATAAATAAATAAATACCTATTCTTTATTAAATTTTGGAATTTAGGCATGACTTTACAGAAGCAAACTGTTTATGCAACAGATGCAAAAAGTTTTGACCACGGCTTGTAAACTTGTATTGTAATAGAACGGCAAATATCAATTTCTGAATATCTTACAACTATTTTTTATGTTTAGGTTTATTGCCGACATTTCAAACCACTTGTATAATTTGTTCTTTACATTCATTTTTTTGATCTTTTGCTAATGACAATATGTTATGAAATTATTGTTAGTATAAATATTTCCACTTGACCAATACTTAAAACTTAATCTCATTACAATGCCTAAAAGCAATATGGTCGTCTACATAATCCTAACCCTCTTATGTTGAAAATATTGTCGAAACTACACTTTCATGACAAGTATTTATAGTTTTATGTTACCGATTTCATAAAGGAATTATGGTATGACAATAGCAGTAAAAACTACCTAGAATTTTTACAGTATATTTATAGATTACCTACCTATTTATGTCTTTATATTTAAAGAAACTTCAATTGCTATTGCAAAATGTGTTTAAATATTTAATAGTTGCAGCGACTCATTCTTCGAATGCCACTCATAATTTTAATTTAATCGACCTCTGTACAAACGATGCTTACACGCCACCGTTTGAGACAAACTGACGGGTAGCGAAGATCTCTGCTGCCCGAAATGGATGTGCGAGTTGTTATACGCGACTTCTTATTTCGACTCAGTGATTCGGATGGTCTAATGCTGTGCTATAAATAAGGCTTGTACTTGACCTAGTAGATTTATGGAGGGTTCAGTACCATACCTGAATGAATGACTGAACCTTGAAACTTCCACGTATATGGAAAAAATGCAAATACAACGTAATTATCCCGCAATTATTTCCCAACGGATCCCGTTTAATTGCTGCTAATAGAAGAAAATGTGGTCCAATGTCAAGCAGCTGGCGTCTTTCATTCATTATCGACGGTCACATGTTACGTTGCTAACTTCTATCTATAGAACACATGAATTTTGTCACAACCGAATTTACTCGCATCTTACATTATGCAATATAAGATTCTGCTTCTTGGGAACTACAGGTACAAATATTTTAGAAAGTATATTCAGTCCTAGAAATGGCAGACGTTTAAATTTTAAATTCATTTATTATTTAGGATGCTTTGTTGTTTTGCGAAGTGGCTGACACGACGTCTTAAACCAGGTTTCTAGCCCATATATAACATAGACATTCCACATCCTTTAAAAACAGCGTCTACCTGCATCCGAGTCCCCCTTTTTACCTGCCAGGCACAAGTGAAATAAAACAGGTGTTCCCACAGTGCACTTGCAACACACTGGATTTCGCCACTTTTTATTTATTCCCCCGAAACTTTACGCCATTACCGTCTCTGGCTGGTAAACGTTTTCCCTCGTTTCGAAACGCTTAAATAAATAGAATAGAGCGCAGAGGAAGAGAACACATGTTTTATTTTGTGTACCGAACCGATGGCTTGTTTATTTTATACGTTGCTAAAACTTCCGTGAATTTTTCGTATACGGGAAGCGAGATCTCCGCTGGGGTCAGTCAAATCGTCCGAGCCAAGGTAGAACGTTATTTGCCGACCTTTCTATCTTATAAAAATAAATACGAGCTTAATTAGATAAGGGGGAAGCGTGGGTATATAAAGTTATCGGGGTTATCGTTAGGTTCTCCAAATATTTGAGAAAGGATACGAGGGAATACTTATAATGCTCTCATATGTAAGATATCTATGTGGCTTCATAATGTTCCTATTAGAAAAACCATAGGCGCCTAAACTTGAAAATTACTGGGGGCGCGGGCGTGGGGAAAAACGTTTGTAACGTGGTGTGTTTATTACGTTCGTTTATTGCTATATATTGAAATATTCTTGAGCTAAATATCAATTTATTGCGTAAATTCTTACTCATAAAAATACAACTGATTCTACCATAGTCGACCAGTTTTTACCCAAATATTGCGCTTTTATTAGGCACACGCTGTCAAAGTAAGACATAAACCTTACTACAAATTACTAGGACCTACCTAGTACAGGTGCGACAAGAACTCAGACGATTTACGTCATACAAATAAATGAAATATTCATTATATTTTCATCAAAATATTTAAGAACTGCAACTGAGAATAATAAAACTATATAATACACTAAATGGTTGCACTATATATTGCACTAAATTACAAAAAAATATTGTGCGCTACAAACTAGCGAACATTATGTTGGCAATAAAAAAATGTATGTCACCCGTGATAAAATACATTAATAATAAACACAAGTACAGTATAAAATATTTAAAAATTGTATACAGTTATAGTTCATTTTTAAATTAATTTGGATTGTGTTGTACAGAATACTTGTAATGTCCAGAAGATGTCATAATATATGATGACAAAACGTTGGCAAATAAAAATAGTATGGATAGTTTGAAATTTGGCTTTATAGCAGCGCTTGCCATTGAGTAGACATTAAAAACAAGTTTATTGACCTAAATACGGTGGATTGTTGACACCACGAGGTTTTTTTTTTATTGCTGTCTGTATTTAAATACAAAAAACGTTTCAGCCGGTGTTAATAATTTAACCTAGTGGGTATTGGACTGTGGTTTAAATATTTTTATATGACTGCGAACAATTTTTTAGACCACAGACTTCTCAATGAAAATTGTTTATTTTTACTCCATATATTTTACAAACACCCTGTATATAAACATGACGTTCTCGACAAATTTATAAGTAACCAATTAAACCCGGGAACCGTTTGCCACGATATTCCGTCCATTAAATGTTACGAAGACTTAATAAAGCGGGATATCATTCAGCTGTCATAAAACGCGTGACGATTCCCCTTTAGTCCTTTCCCATGGCTCACACAAAAACGAGTTTTGTATATATATATAGAGATGTAAATGTCCGATAAAAGTAATATCGACGCTACGCGGCCAAATAAAATTAATGAAAACGTCCAGTTAGTGTCCGATAAATTTCCTCAGGTTTAATGATGTTCGATAAACTTTAATGCTGTATTAAGATGTGCGAGAAGTTTTTAAAGATGTTAATATGTTCATAAAATAAGTGTTGAATCGTTAAGAAATTAGTTATAGCTAGGCAATTGGAAAAGCTATCGAATCCTGCATATTTCACATAGAAGTTATAAAAGTTCGAATGCAAATTTCTATAGTATAAGTACCTACTTTATAGGTGCTGTTTTTGTATCTGTTTGTTGTATTTTTAACGACAGATTAGACGCGCTTATCAGATGCTTTGTTTACATTACACTTTTAAATATTGGTAGTTATCGAAATTTGAACAACGATAAGAGCTGTATTTATTCTGATATTGTTTATTCTATTACTCGATGGTTTTATTTTGAGTTCGGAAAAATTGTAACTACCTAGTGTTGGCAATCTCGTCTTCTTGCTCTCACAAGACAAGGCAAGAAATACTTATTGCTATCGTAAAAAGCCTTACACATACAGGGTGGTACGCAAGTAATGGCCCATGGAGATATACTAGATTTTTTACTTCAAAATATTTAAGCCAACTCGCCTTATTAAAATCTTGATAATAAAAATGATACAGGGTGTCAAAGTTGGAATTTAAAAAATATTTTTTGTAATAATTACACTGTTTGACTGTATCAATTTAAAAATTTGTTTTTAGATGAGAAATCATAATCTGTTGTCTATTTCGACCTAGAGAGCGCCACATCCGCCATAGTTGTGTCATAAGTGCGAAGACAACATTTTTTTATCCTAACGTTATCACGTTTTTTATTCAAAATTCTTAAGCCTACATTATTTTTAGGGAAAAAGGTATACTTGTCATTAGTCTCAGAAATTTAGACCATTTTCGAGATAATAGCTTTTCAACAATCAACTGCATAGTTCCTTGCAAAATATTAGTAGTAGGCACCAATAGTATTTTAAACAATTTTAAAAAATTATTGGACAAAATTTATGTTAAAGGTAATAAGTATTTCTAAATGTAAGGTATTATCCAGTTTTGGTTAAAATCAATTACTTTACAAAATCGAAAAATTCTGAGAATATAATTTTTCATATTCAGATGAGAGATGATTGTTATTTGTTGGCAACTAAATTTCAATGGACGTGCTGTGCTGGGCAACAAGAATATTTGGGAAGATTTCTAGGATAGGAAATCTGGAATTTAAACAAAAAAAAAAAGAAGAAATATTTATTAATATTGCGGATTATCCAACCAACTACATAATTCAGGACGACTATCTGTAGCTGCAAGAATCCGTATGACTTCCATTTTAAAAACGTTGCAAATGTTATCCGTAGCATTTCATACTAGTGCAAATTGTATTGTTTGTCGATCTACCTTGAACATATCCAATTTGCAAGGGAATATTGGCACTTACTATGTTAAAATATTGTACAATGATCTATGCAGCTAATTGTTGAAAAGCTATTTTCTCGAAATGGCCAATTTCTGAGACTAATGCCAAGATTGCCAAGTATACCCTTTTCCTCAAAAACAATGTAGGTTTAAAAAATTTTAATATAAAATGTGACAAAAAAAGTTACGCTCACATTTACTTCACAAATATGGCGGATGTGGCATCCTCTAGGAAATACGTGGAAATAGAAAACAGATTATGATTTCTCATATCCAAAAACATCTATTCCCAAATTTTAAAGTTGATACATTAAAAGACTGTAATTATTACAAAAAAATCACTTTTTAAATTCCATCTTTGACACCCTGTATCTTATTTATTATCAATATTTTATTAAGACAAGTTGGCTCTGTATAAGGGGTAATATTTAAGTGAAGCTGAAAAAATAAATAGTGCACTTCTATTGCACGTATACCTATTTTAGTTATATAGGATATAAAATTTTTAAAATCAAAGTTGATTTGAGTCTGTCCCGTTGTGCTGAACTGAACTAATTATGAATTCATTGCATTGCATCATTATTTATAATTAATTATGTAAATAAAGCCGTTTCTATACTATATAACGTAGGCCACTGTCGACGATCGACCATATCGTGTGAGCTCCGAGCGGGACCGTAGCTTGCCAAGAGTAACCACCAATGTTACCAAATAATAAAGGTCTATGTTTCTCATTTGTATGCAAGTCTCGCAAGAATCATGGTCTTGCAAAATAGTGAAAAAATAAATTTGCGAAAGTCTTGCCAGACAAGATTTTAAAGAAATTCTTGTCTTGTTTGGCTTTTTCAAATTTTGCGAGGTTTTTTGTCCCAGCCAACACTAATGGCAACACATTTGTTCCTTCAGTTAAAAATGCAATTAAAAATAAATCATATTTTCTGTATTGAAAAAGGTCACTTATCATCTATTGAAATAAAAATATTTGATAAGGAAAATGTACCATATATTTAACTGATAACTTTCCTAACAAAATTGGACTTTACACACCTCCACACCTTTTTCCATAAATAATCCTGCCTTAAATAATCTTCCGTGCCGGTTATTAAATCACCCCCCTATAATTCAAAATATAATTTCCTCATTTACTTTTTCAGGCCTCGAGCGCGGAGATAATACGTTGCCATAAAGCCGGGACCTTTCCTGGGCCCGTGACAGATTTTAATTTCGAACACAAAAAGGTCCTGCCTCTCGGTACCACCCACGTGAGCGACGAGACGGGGACGCGCCCACCAGGGTCCATCGAGGGATTGCCTTTTTGTCATGCGGGTTCGGATGTGGCGATTCTTTTCATTTTGGGGACTGACGGATCAGTGGGTATATTTTTCTATTTTTAAACGGCAGAAAGAAGTTGAGACTAGGAAATATTGGAATACTGGATTGTGAGCGTTAACGTGGAAAACAAGTTTACGTCAATTTATATAATCATATTCCTAAGGCTTTGATACTTGTCACTGCATTGTACAAGTACTAATTTTCGGTTCATATGCCAGTGGTGAAGTGTAGAGGTAGACAAAGTAGACATTGTGTACCCAAAATATTGTAAAAACAGCATCGTGTCGAATTGATTACCTGACTGGCTGATACAAGACCATTCGAATAAATTACGTATATATTAAAGACCGACGGAAGTGACGCAACGGTAAATAAAAACTGGTAGCTGGGTAAAAATTTCCGAATTCAATTTTTAATTTAGTATAACACGTCGGCACTTTTATGATATTTTGAATTGTATGTTACACGTGTAATTTAAAAATTAAATATAATAAGATGACAGATATAGAGGATCCAATCATATATCAAAACCAATTTTTTTTTCTATTTTTTTAAATTGAAATAAATTTGAAAAGCACCCTGACTTAAATTTAACGCAAACATATAACATTTTTGTATAGGGTGTGCAATATTATTATTATTTTATTTGACATATTTTATTTAACATCTAATCTATTTTCTATTTTATAGAAAGTAGATCATAAACATTTTTATTATTTTTAAGTAACACTTAATTTTGTGAATGCCATAGATATTTTTACAAAAAATAATTTAATTTATTTCTCTTAATGTTTACCCATGAAAAAAAATTCACGCTTTGTCACTGTCGTAAATCTACTAAGTATAGTGATAGCAGCAGGACTATAGTATATAAAAAGTAAATTTTACAGTCACGTTTCCTTTAAAAAATAGAAAAACTCAAATTTATGTTAAAGAATCCTGCACACACTTTATCATAGTCATCATCAACACATATGCATCAAACCCAAAAAGCCTTCTAAACCGGAAAAGTAAGGTCATACATAATAGATTAACAAAACTACCAATGTTTTTTTCGCAATATTTCCAGACAACTTATCATCTGTCAGATACTGAGAAAATCTCGACAACAATTATACATGACAAGGAAACGAGTCGTAATGACGTTAGATTTGGTCTTGAATCTCTTCCAGTCATTTGAAAGTAGGCGTTCAAATCAAAATATCGCATTTTTCTTTCCTCAACCGAATTGCAAGATATCGGAAAATTATTTATACGGTAATGATTATAAATTGGTTTCAATATCGACTATACTTCTATCAAAGTTGATGCTAGTCGCTTAAAAATTATTCGACGTTGATTTCAGTATAATTGTATGTTGATTCGACACAGAATCAGAGTTGAACTATTAAGCAGCAGCTTGAAAATTATTTAAGATTGGTTTCAACATCGACTATATACCAATATTCTGTGACTACACACACTTGACCCTTCAAATGGCATTGGAAAAGAGTTCCAAAACCAAATGTCAGGTCAGTATTCGATGATTAGCCCTACCCTTTACAACTTTTGTGTCATTTAATCAGTGTCTAACATATATGATGAATTATAAGACTCAAAGTGTAAAAAAATAATGATTTTTTTGTTAATCTGACATATGAGTGACAGCTTTTGGACTTGATGCCCATGATGACTTTTGTTCAAGGCGCTTATTCAGAATTTCATCCACTTGACGGAAACTCAAATTACATAAGGTTTGTATTCGGTCCTTTCCTGTTTTTATTTCAAGTATCAAGGTGTGTATTTACTTGAACATTTTACTTTGAAGAGTACATCCGTCCGACACATCAAACTTTTTCCGTGCCTTACCGGCAAATTGTTAAAAAAAATGTCAATACCCACTTTACACCATTTGTAATGTGCTTACACCAGTATAGATGAAACTTAAGTATTTAAATGTGAATAAATAACTAATATTATGTTTAATGCATGGTTTCTTAAGTAAAATTCAACGAGTTCGATTGTTCCAATAGGAACTTTACATTTTCCGTTTCATTTATCATTATTGAAGGCTTCCAACGTGCTATTTGATTTATAAGCAGATAACTAATCGCAGCAGTCGACGGCATGCACCGTAATTAAAACACAAGAGCTATTAAATAATAACGCGGAACACGGCAACGTGTAACGAGAACCGACCTAATGAGGGCGATTTCCTTATTTAAGAGCAACCGCTGGCGGAAAAAATGTCGCCCACGGACCGCTGGCGAAAATCGCCTTGGTGTCGCCCGTTTCGTATTAATTACGGGTGATTTATTATGCATTATCGGCCGTTATTGATAAAAAATCGAGTCTGCAGTTGCCAGATAATTAGTCGCGCGCCTGAGAGCTGGATAAATAAGAAGAAATTCGTGGAATGCTTCAGAAAATCTTGACAGTAGCAACTCGCGCTAACATGTAATAACTATATAAGAATTACAAAGTGCTGATTTTTTGCTACAAACGCGAATGTAGATATAATAGTACGTTAATGGAAGTTGTAAGAAGATCGATTACATGTGAAATTATACGCTTTTTGCTTCCTCATATTTTTTTAAGAAGCATATAACTGACAATGTGTAATTACGTGTAGAATTGTCCATTAAAAGCTGTTGCTTAGATGCAAAATTATTAAAGTTATAGTATTTTCAACCTTTACATCACTGAGCTACTGTAGTCTCTAGATTGACGATTCTGATATTTAAATCCGATTACTTTTTGTAGCTATTGAAGTTTTTGTGACGCCAGTCTTTACATTAGTTGTGCCAAAAATTGCTTAATTTTTAATGGCGATGTGAAATTGATTTAGCAGACCGATTTTCCGGTAAACATGTGCCAAATGCTATTACTTTTACCGCGGTGTGCAGTGAGTCCAAGTGTAGGCAACGCAAGGGAAATTTGATGCCTTATCAGGTTTTGCAGTGGACCAGTTTCCACTGCCGTGGAG
The DNA here is from genome assembly GCA_037114965.1 of Monochamus alternatus. NCBI lineage: Eukaryota > Metazoa > Arthropoda > Insecta > Coleoptera > Cerambycidae > Monochamus > Monochamus alternatus. The sequence continues at coordinate 117,591,360 of CM073426.1, forward strand.
AAGTGTACTTTTTAAAATCATGTTTGAACTGTCCCTTATGATTTTTTTTTAGAAAACTTTATTTGTACATACAATTTTTTTAGATAAGGGGCACGTAGGCATATTTTACGTTGATTTTAACGGGATTTCATTTAAAATTTAACCTTCGATTTATTTACGAGAAACAAATACTCTTCCTCTCTGAATACATACAGTGGGAAAGGTTAAAACGGATCGACTTATCGATGAATATTGTATGCGATGGTGGTGAGAACTTAACATATTGTTACCTGCAACAGGAGACCTACGCATATAAAATTCACTAGGATAATATGGGAGAGTCTTGGGCGTTTTCGTTTTCTACAAATAGAAATCGTATCGTAAATCTTTAACACATTATTTGCTACACCTGAATTTCCATCTATTTCTTCTTTTCAGTATAGTAACCTAAATAAGTCTCTTTAGTGGCAACTTTTGACATTACAGATACTTAACAGTACAAAAAATATTGAGAGGAAACCTTGTGCAGCAATTGATTGATAGAAATGTTAATACAAGCCGACATTTCATTTCAAAATCATAATTTCTTTCATTCTTTGATTAGAAGTTAACTTCTAGGAACATGACAATTAATTAATAGGAAAAGTTTTTTTTGAAAGCTTGAAAGGAAAAAACCTGATAACTGCATGATCGTTAGTTGAGGAAGATGTATTTAATTGATTAATCATCAACCAGGATATTATAAAAAAAATTACAAGCAATGTTTCATTATTCGTCTAATTATATTACCTCTCCTTTTTTATCTGTTTAATTGTTTTCTACATCTAATATTAAAAAATAGTATAGAATCGTTGAAAAGCACAGGGCATGATTGATATAGGCATAAAAACACTTTTGAAATGTGGGAATTTTCTAATAGATAATCATCAGGGAAATAACGACATTTTAGGGAATAAGTAACCTTTCCCCATAACTGACCATTATCCACTAGGACCTAGACCGTCTTTTGTATACAGGGTGATTCAGAACTTATATAAAATAATTTAGGAATAGATGCGTCATGAAAAATGGAGTCAATATCGTAAAAAAATGTTTGTAAAAACCTTATAGTTTCTGAGAAAAAAATTATTGAAGTTTTATTAGTTTCAATCTTTACATCGCTGGTCTACTGCAGTCTCTAGCCAGGCGATTTCAAATATCTGATTATTTATCGTATTAACTTCTTTGTGACACAAGTATTTACATTAGTTTTTCAAATATCAAAAATGGCTTGCATCTATAGCAACTCGCAGTTGATGGATATCGTTTTAATTTATGGCGAAGTGAAAATTCTGTAGCAGAACGATTTCCCAGTAAATATACTCGAAATGCAGCTACTTTTACAACGGTGCGCAGTGAGTGCAAGTGTAGTGCAAACGCTGACGTGACACGGGAAATTTGTAACAGAATCGTGAAAGAGATGGAGGTCTAGAGCGTCCACGGCATATTGCAGTAGTGTGGTATATCATACACAAGGCTCAATTATATCTGTACCATGTACAGCGTGTACAAGCAAGCATTTGGACTAATTTTTGTGTGGATATTTAAAAAATGAAGTATATTGCACTGAAGTGGACAGTTACCAGTTCAAAACTAACAAGAAGCAGAAACATTTGTGTTAGTTTGTAGAAACTGGGTAAAACGGACATCAGGTATGTCAAACTATTTTACTAATTAAAACCATACATTAATTATATTAATAATTAATAACAACAACAGCAAAAGCAGTTAAATTCGCTGTTAAAAATATGTGTTGTATAATGTAATTTATTTTTCAATTTTTATGCGTCTTATCAGGTTTTACAGTGGACCAGTTTCCAGTACCGTGCTGAAGCGTATTTTTAAATCATTCTTGAACTGCTTTTGTGATTTTATTTTTACAAAATTGTATTTCTAAGAGGTCCCCTGTATTTTTTTCTAAAGTTCTTAATCATTGTTCAGTATGCATCCGGATTTATATGAACAAAAATATGGACAACTGCAGACGAAACTACAGATGGAGAAAATAATATATGTTTAAGTAAGTATTCTAAAGTGTGATAAAGCCAGACTATGTTGCATTTTCCATTGATAAATATACGAGTTTGAGACCACTACAGAAGTCATTTTAATGGTACCTATCTATATAAATATATGGAATCAGTAAAGTAAATTAGAATTTTGAAAACTAGTTAATAATATCATTTCATTCGTTAGAAAATTCTGCAAGATTATTTTCAATTTTCGATGATATTTTTATTGGATCAAGCCTTGTCTATAGAGTAATTATTTCTTAGCATATTTTAAAAATGTTGTTTGCCTCGGAATTAGCTTTTAAATACAGTTACAAAAAAACGAAAAAAAAAGCAACTGCAGAAGCTAATAAAATATGCACCTACTTATGAAAAAATGATAAAGAATACATTTTTTATGAGCGAAACTCATTTTTCTAAACAAACATTATGACTTACGCTCAAATTGACCATAACAAATCAACGAAATGAATATTCCGGGATTTTGGAATTATTTCTACAGCAAATCTGGTCGTCAAGTTCGCCGTATTTCTTGACGTAAAATGACCAAATTTATAGTGTTTTTTAGGGGACAGAAGGTAAAATAAAACGCGTAGAACAAAATATCAAAAATAAAATTATTCATGTTTTGTTTATCTACTTTTACTATTTAAATTCTCTTTATATAATATAATAACTTGTAAAATGCATTTGCAAGACACACATTATTTTCCTATTCTAACCCCACATTTTAATAATTATTTTCACATACTTATAAACAAAAGTGAACAATCTTATATGCAAATCCATGTAAGTATATGTTATAACAATATTTACATCTATAGTTGAATTTAAAAAATACATATTTCGAAAGATTTCTGTATCTAAAATTTGTTGGTTAGACTGCATTCAGCCGTTATATATTCGTTTTATTTCGCTACCTTTGAATATTCGCAGGTGACATGAGATAATATTGTTGTTATTTGCTAAACTCTATATTATTCATGTCTAAAATTACTTGTATTTGTAAAAAACACTATATCAAGAATACGGCGCCGTTAAATATGTTTACTACAAATTTTCTCTGGACCAAACTTCCAAAAGGTAGACACCGGAGTAGTGTACAAAAACTACATTCAAAATAAATCCAATGTGAGAGACCTCGGACCTCTCCTCTCGATGGTATTTCGTATATTCCGGTCATAAAAGAAAGCAGAACGATGACGGCGCCATGTCTAAACATATATCCACTTTGCTGGCGTCCATATATGGGAGCTGTTACAAAACCATACGGCCGTAATAATAAATTATTAGATATTAGACGGACCGAGTGCCGTGAGGTGGAAGGATTGCGCAATCCTTTTTCGGTATTTTCGATTCCTAGAAGTGGCTTTCGTTAATTTAGTTGAAAGGGGGTGTTACTGCGAAGGTTTCTTGGAACGAACCATAACTCTTGAATCAGTGTTCTGATAATTAGGCTTTGATTGAAACGAAATTCATCAGGTAGATTAAAAGTGGTAGATAAACATAGTTGTTTTCAGCATATATGTATAAGCATTTCAAAATAATAAACTTCATCATTAATAAATTGCAACTTAATAAGTGTGTTGTGAACACGTGCATATCTGGTTTGAAACTTCCGAGGAAACTTTATTCAATCTATAATTCTAGTAAATAATATTTTAGAGACCTGAAAAATAGCAGAAATGGTCTGTCATGCTATCTGCGAATATTCATAGCTATCGAAGTAAAATGAATATATGACCACAAATTTTTAGGTACAGAAATCTCAAAATACTTTTTTTTTAAATTTATATATATAAGTATGTGAAAATAATTGTTAAAATGTGGGGTTAGAATAGCAAAATAATGTCTTAGGCTTTTTAAAAGTTATTACTTTATTTAAGGAGAATTTAAATAGTAAAAGTGGATAAAGAAAATATCAAGAATTTTATTTCTGGTATTATTTTGGTTCTACGTGTTTTAGTTTTTGAGATTTCATCATTTTACGGTGAGAAATACGGCATACTTTTTATAAATATTACAAATTTTGTATACCATATTATACCAGAACAGATCTAGTATTTATATTCGTAAGAATTATGCTTTGATCATTTTCTCAATATAGCATGCTCAACGTTACATTAGATAATCAAAAATATATTCTTGAAAGGGCAGTCTTTAAAATACAAGAATTATATTAACTAATTTATCAAGGTTGAAATTCGAATTAGTTTTTGCCTAAAGTGGCACTGTATCTATAATAAATAAGAATAGAAGGTAATGTTCTCAATAGTTTGTAACAATTTTGGATTATTGTTATTAGATCACAATTTACTAAAATTTTCGGATTAACACGAATGTAATTCTAAAGTCTCCACTAAGTACTACTCAGACTTATTTATAATACGTGAACTAATTCTATATATAACCCAGAATAAAATGAAATGTGCACGTCCTCTATTTCCAACACCATCACCGAGACCTTCCAAGCCTACCCTCGGTTCCAACTAATTTGCGCAAAAGAAGACAGAGATGCCCACCTGTCGCAAATTTCAAGCAGTCACCCTCCACAAACGAGAACATGTGAGCGCAATTATCCAAAATCACCGCAAAAACCACCAAAACAGGGGAGAATCAGTTCCCGGCACAGCAAACACTCGGTAGGCCGTGGCGGCAGAGCAGAAACGAGCGACGAACGCGCACACAACCCGACTAGAGTCACGACCGGTACCTACTGCGATGATCGCATCTCGGTCGGTCATCGGAGAGGTCTTCTCGCTGGGTCAGCCGATGGTATGCGCTGGAGCGCAGGACACTGCGAGCCGACCTCGGCAACAACTGCAGCACGGAGGAGACTGCACCGAGGCACCGGTTTATCGCCGAGGTTGCCAAGGAGTTACGGTCCGTCGCGTCTCTTTGTCAAGCCGAGAGAGTGCATTCTGAGGCCTGGAGTATGTGCGTGCATGTTCAAGTCAGAGCCGGATTGGAAGCTCCGTTTCGAGGTTAAGGGCGTCGTTTCAAGGTCATAGCATGCAACTGAAGAAAAAATGATTAATATAGCTCTCTTGATTAAAGATCCGGAAGAAAATGCATGATTAAGTTAAAGAGTTATTAAACGACAAATCATACATACATCCAGTATCTTTGATTTTTTTTTTTTTGAAGAAAGAGTGGCGCACTAGTAGCTAATCATAAAGTAGGGTCCATTCTAGTAACATGTTTATTTAAAATATAAAAGTTACATGCTACGCACGGTCCACAATCGCTATATAACACTGCAATATAGCAAAGTTATACAACATGTTACATCTTTTTGAACCAAATGTAGCAAATTTCGCTGCGTAATTTCACAAGCGCATGCAAATGCAAATCGTATTGTCGTGAATTGAAACTGAATTTATTTATTGTTGTATTTTTTATTTATTGTTAATGGAGTAGAGTAAAGAACAGACCTGTCAAGTAATCAACAAAACAGAATTATCAGATATTCGAAGACCCTTGTTCAAAAACAAGCCAAATCTTTTTTTACTGTCTTCAAAAATAAAAAAACACGTCGCTGCTGCACAATAAGAGCGTCTTTTTGTCACACAGATTAATGATGACTAACTTTATAATATGGACGCAGTCCGGGTTTTCAACATGAGTACAAGAGTAATTCTTCAATATTCGATACTAATACAAAGATTATAAAGTCTGAATGATGGATTTCGTTTCTTAAGGCTCCTGTACACGTTTGGCCAACTAGCTGGGCCAATGAGTTGGGCCAACGTATGTACAAGACCATTTGGCGAACTTGGTCGTTGGCGGCCAGCGTTGGCTGGCCAGCCGAATGTTGTCGGTATTTCGTGCACACAAAAATTCTTGGCCCAATCCAACAGCGTTCATACGTTGGACTCTTCTTCAGTTGCCGTTTAAGCGAAAAGGGTAGTGTTGCGGCGTAATAATTGTATTTACGAGCTACGATGGCGGTATGAACAAAATGAACCAATAATATGGAATCCTAAACATGAACAACATAAAAATAAGACATGCGCTACATCCATGCTCGTTGAATGGGCAGTGCAAAATGAGCAACGCTGACGTGTCCTCATTTTTGACTCAAATCATTGGCCCAACTAGTTGGCCAAACGTGTACAGGAGCCTTTAGTTAAATGGCCAAGACTTGGTGGCCTAAGAAATAGATACAGGGTGATTCACAACTTATACAAAAAAATTTGGAAATAAATGCGCCATGAAAAATGTAGTCAATATCGTAAAAAAAAATTGTAAAATCTTTATGGTTTCCGAGTAAAAATTTATTGAAGTTGTAGAATTTTCAACCTTTATATCGCTGGGCTACTGCAGTCTCTATCCAGGCGATTCCGAATATCAAAATCCGATTACTTATTTTTGTGATGCATTTACATTAGTTTTCCAAGTGTCAAAAATGGCTTAGGCATATAGCAAGTTGGAGTTTTAATTTATGATGATGTAAAAATCCTTTAGCAGAACGATTTCCCGGTATACATGTGCCAAATGCAGCTACTTTTACCGCGGTGTGCAGTGAGTGCAAGTGTAGTGCAACGCGAAGGGAATTTGAAACCGAACCGTGGAAGTCCAGGGCGTCCACGGCGTATTGCAGCAGAGTGGGGTATCATACACGGAGCTCAATTATATCCTTACCATGTACAGCGTGTCCAGATATTTAAAATATGAAATGTATCACATTGAAGTGGATACTACTGATAATTTACGGAAACGTATCATAGCTGCTATCAATAACTTACGAGTTCAAAACGGATAAGAAGCAGAAACATATGTGTTAGTTTATAGAAACTGGACAGCAGAATCTGCCGCATAAAACAGGAATTATAAAATCTTATAAATAAATATAATTGAAATATTTCTTCAATTTTTTTTGTCCGGTCGCCGATGTATGCATTGCCTCGTCAGGTTTTACAGTGGATCAGTTTCCAATGGTGTGCAGAAGTGTATTTTTAAATCATTTTTGAACTGCTCTTTTTGATGATATTGTTACAAAATTGTATTTGTAAGAGTCCCCTGTATATTCTATTATTATTAGTTAAGTTCTTAATCACCCTGTATATGTAGTTTCTTTCTGACATCATATGACAAAAAAAAAGGAAATGCATGTTGCGAGATAACATAATCTCTAAAATGATTTGGAATGAATGAGCTACACTTAAGTAGATATATAGAAAAATCACAAATGTATACCCTTTTCAATAACACATACGACAAATCTTTTCAGGTACCTATCTTTTAAAAATCGAGAATTATTTTAGAAATGAAAACATTGAGAATAATTTAATTTGATGGAACTGCTTTGCGTGTAAATAAATACAAGTAAAATCTTTTTTTTTCAGTTCAATTAGTGCCACTTACACGCGATAGAGCGTCTGTGTTCAAGTTATTATTTGTAATTTTAAGAAAGATTACCTTTGGAATACTGTTAGTAATAGTAATAAAATTACAGTAGGAAATTGTAAAAAACATAGTTTGTTCCCTTCACTTTTTTTTTAAATTATTGGCAAATGTGTATTATTATTGTTAAATTTTTACTTAAGCAGGTTTTTCCAACTGCCAAATATGCTTACTTTCAATTAAATTTATCTACTGCTTAGGTAATTCATACAGTGTGTCTAAAAAGTCATGCGCATTTCGGAAATTGTCAGCAGTTGTAAAGAATAATAGATATTTTTTTTTAGCGACAAACTATCGAAAATTATGTTGGCAATGAAAACAATTACGTAAGCTTAAGCGTGATGTAACGTCTGAATTCTTGCCGCAACTACATATATCTTTTTGTGCGTAGACTTGCTTAATGAATTAAAATGTTTTTTTTTGAAACTATAATCGTTTTATAGTAATTTTAACTTTCGTGACAAGTTTCATCCCTTTACTTCCAACGCGATCCAACCAAAACGTTAAAGCGTTCAAAAAACAACCCTATCGAATGATGCGTGATGCTCGCCAGTGATAAATCGTCGGCATGTGGGGCGGCCATGCGCCATGTGACACGTCCTGTTATCAAAATTGTAAACACAACCATGAAGAGCGCCTATATAAAATCGCTGCGGCGTGTAAACAACGGAGGTGGGCATGTCTACGTCGACGGTTCACAACCACCACCGAGGACTGACGATGGGTGTCGCGGACCTGGTCGTTTATTTTCAGTTTTTCGAAGGAAGAAGCGTCGGAGGTCGTCGAACCCCCTTCATTAACGAGCATTCGACGCCTCAGCCGTTTTATATTATATATCTTTATTGTTGTGCGTGTAGTTAGTAAAGTTTTTAAATTTTACGCAGGCTTCGACCTCAGACGATAGTAAATGGGTTAAAGGCTTCTCAGAAGATTAACGATTGGTCAGTGGAAGCATTCATCGATGTAATACAGTTTAAAACTTATCTGAACAAAAATTTGGGAATGTTTAACATACATGTACAAAATATGGTAATAATGTTGTTATACTAATTTTGAAGAATAATTGCAGTACTTGATCACTATTAGAACCATGAAATTTATAAAAAATTAACACATACCTTATTACAAAAACTGTTATCTCTCGGCTGGTACACATATCTGTATTGTATATCCAATTTTGCCGAACTAAAGCGCAAATCTTCGACGGGTTCCACTTTGGTACGGTACACCTCACTTTTTAAATGGCCCTACAAAAAGAAGTCAAGAGGATTTAAATCGGGAGACAGTGGAGGCCATGCTATCGGTCCGTCCCATCAACCGTACTCCGTGCACTTGATGGAGATAATCCCGAACATTTAGCCAAAAATGAGGAGGTGCCCCATCATGTAAAAACCACATGCGTTGTCGGGCAGCTAGGGGTACATTTTCAAAAAGAGTGGGCAGGCCATTGCGAAAAAATTTGTAATATTGTAAGCTATCCATACGATTGGGCAATATGAACGAAAAATTGAAAGTGAAAATGGCGTTGGAAGTGATCTCGTTTAATAATGTACGAATTTTTGAGTTCCCAAAAGTGTGTATTGTAAATGTTTTGTATTATATTGCGAGTGAATAAAGCTTCATTTGTAACTAGTACATCAGTAGTAAATTTTCAGCATTTTGTTGCAACAACCACTCACAAAGCCTAGCTCGTAATGGATAATCTGCTAGTAACAGTGCTTGAACACGCTGGATATGATATGGGTATAACTGAGCTTCGTAAGCGCCACACCGTTGATTGATTGGGATCACCCTGTATAAGTTGCTGATGAAGACATTTAAGTACGGAAGAAAAGGAAATGTGTAATTATTGACATTTCATGATTATAGCTTCCCATGTATTGAACATAACTATGTGGGTATACCTGAATAGACTTGATTTATAAGAATTCTGTGGAGTTTTTTCGAAAAGTGTTCTACAAAAGCCGAGATGGAATAAGGAAGCAGAAAAAGTGTCCCGTTCTCGAGTTCGATACGTGGGAAGTCGATCGGTAATCAACGCGTTGCTGCAACACACGTACAGACGGGTTATTAAACTTTATTTGCACTGGCATATTAAATGCCGAGAAAGTTAAAAAGACGAAACGGCCGCGCTATTATTTTCTCCTGCCAATTAGCACGGGGGGAAATGCAAATTTATGGAACCGCCTCCCACGGGATGCAATTTTTCTAATTAATATAAGTACTCGAAAAGGGTTTGGCAGCGATAATCAGAGTCTAATTTTTCTTGATTAGATCAATTTCCATTACGGAATAATTTCGAATTTTCTATTTTTGTAATTAAAAAAAAAATTCTAAAATATTTAACGTATTTCCTAACATTTTTTCTTAATTTTTTATCGTTATTATATAAACAAATAGGTACAAAAGCTCGAATTATTATTTTGTATTGCATTCTAACTATTTTTATAATCGATTCTACTGATTCCGGTAGACAATATTTGATCTTCAAATTAAGCTGTTTGTTTATTCTTCAATAAAATACATCTGGCGTTGTAAATTTACTTGGATCTATTTCACCAGGGCATCCAAATCGAGAATTATTTCATGAAAGTAAGCGTTCAGTGAAATATGGTTTTAAAGAATTACGTTAGGTACATACGATGACCCATACAGACATCTAGATTTTACACTTTAAAATATTACGATTTAAGCCAACTTGCCTTATTAAAAATGTTGGTAATAAAAAAGATACAGAGTGTCAAAGTTACAATTTAAAAAGTGATTTTTTGTAATAATTACACTGTCTTTGATTGTATTAACTTAAAAATTTGAGAATAGATGTTTTTGAATATGAGACACATAATAAGTTACTATTTCCACGTATTTTCTAGAAGGCGCTACTACATCCGCCATATTTGCGACGTAAATGTGAGCGTAACTTTTTTGGCCCTAACGATATCATGTTTTTTATTAGAAAAAATTAAACCTACATTGTTTTGAAGAAAAAAGATATACTTGTCATTAGTGTCAGAAATTGGCCATTTTCGAGAAAATAGCTTTTCAATAATCAGCTGCAATATTGTAACGTAATAGGCGCCAAAATTTCTTTGCAAATTGGATATGTTGAATGTAGATCAACAAGCAATAAAATTTGCACTGAGGTAACATGGTACGGATAATATTCTTCAACATTCAACATTTTTAAAATGGAAGTCATACTGATTCTTGCAGCTCCAGATAGTCGTCCTGAATAACTTTGTGGATAATCAGCAACGTGAAAAAAATTGTTATCTTTTTTTTTTCATTAAATTCCTAAACAGATATTTTAAATTGTTGATTATCAGGTTGAAATCTTTTTCAAAGTCCTCCTAAGTATTCTCGTTGCCCAGCACGTCCATTGTTTAATTGTCAACAAATAACAGTCACCTCTCATATCTGAATATAATATAATAATAATAATAATAATATCTCTACCCCTCATTCTAATCACAGGGATTAGCCCAGAAGTCGGAGACTTGTGCGGGAGAGGGGGCGGCATATTATTATTAAGCAGGCCGCAATTGCGCCCAGGAACGACTTACGTTGGTAGGCCCTAACCACTATTCAGTGCAGGAATGAGGGAAACCTGGAAAACCTCATTAATTAGGGGGGGTAGTCAAATATCAACCAGTATCAATCTCTCACATTGACCCAAGCCAACATTCTTCCACCCTACCATACCCGCAGAGAGGGCGCCAAACCTCTCCACGAATATAGCTTATATACGGTCTACCGGCAGCTGGGCTCGAACCAACACCGATCTAGTCGCCTCGATTCAAGTACTGACGCCTTAAACCGCGCGGCCACTGACCGATACCGACCGATATATGAAAAATTATTCTCAGAATTTTTTGATTTTGGCTAACTGGATAAATACCTTAGAAATACTTCTTTAAGTTTAACATACATTGGGTCTAATAAAATTTAACTTACTATTGGTGCCTACTACGTTAAAATATTATACAAGGAACTATGCAGCTGATTGTTAAAAAGCTATTATCTTGAAAATGGCCAATTCTAAGATTAATGACAAGTATACCATTTTTCCTCAAAAACAATGTAGGTTTAAGATTTTTGAATAAAAAACGTGATAACGTTAGGTCCAAAAAAGTTACGTTGACATTTACGTCAGCGATATAGCCTCCTTTAAGGAATACGTCGAAATAGACAACAGATTATAATTTCTCATATCCAAAATTGCAGTCAAACCATTGTTTATATAAAGTATATAGTTAGTCAACCGACCTTAGTTGTGGACCATGTCGGCTAGATGGCGGGATTGTAATATGTGCAAAATCTCTTAAACGAGCCCTAAGCAAGTCAGTAAACAGAGTCAGTCTGACATTGTTTTTAAAATAAAGCCATTCTGACTTTGTTTCTAGCCAACATGGTCCACAACTAAGGCCGGTTGACTAATTATACTTTATATAAACACTGGTCAAACACAGTGTAATTATTATTGTCAACATTTTATTAAGGCATATTGGCTTAAATTAAAGATGTGTAAATGCTAAAATTTTACATAGCAGTTAACATATGCTACTGCTACTTCCTTTTAGCAGTTAAAAATAGCTGTATTTTTTTAGCAGTTTAGCATAATGATGCGGCGATAAATTAAATATTTATAATATTAATATACTATATTTATTTATACAAGTAGTGTATTATTATTAGTTTCTCTATGAGTGAGACGGCACACGGGCACACGTCAGTATTCGTAATTCTCAGTTCTGCATTCTGCAAGCAGTCATGGTTGAAATAAAATAATTATTATTATAAATCTGCTTCTTGGCAATCGCAGTGTGCTAGTTTGCATTGCTATGCTTCCTTACCATGACCGTGTTTCGATTTTTCAAATTTTCAACCCAACCTGCGCAATAACAGTAAATAGCTGCTATTTTTGACGTCACTGCTACAGTTGCTACTGTTACAAACCAAATAGCAGTTAAAAATAGCAGTTTGCTATTTAGCAACCCATCTCTAGCTTAAATCGTAATATTTTGAAGTCAAAAATTTAGTATGTCCCCATGGGCCATTACTTATGGACCACCCATATTTACGAATCACACAATCGCAAAGTACTATCAATCGAATTGTTAAACAATTTCAATAAACAAGCTTGGCGGAAGTTCAAAGAAAAAATATAGTCGCAGCAATCGTTCAGAAGAGTATGTATATTGATTTGATTCATGAAACTCTGGTCTATGGCCCAGCAATCTCTATTAGTCAAGAGTTGGATTCAGTGAATCCAAAATACGACGTATTTTACATGAGCTCTTAAAAATATATATAGTTGAAATAAAACGGGCACTAATGCCACTGGATTTATTCGAAACGTACATTAGTCAACTGGATCAACAATCAAATGATTTTTCTCAAAAGAACATCTTTTCCGATGAAGCATATTTTGACATTTGTATGTTAATAAACAAAATTTTCATATTTGGTGGAGGAAAATCCAAGATTGATTCATGAAAAACCTGTAGGTACATTTCATCACTTTTTGATGTGCATTATGACCAGGAGGTAATTATTGTTCCATATCTACTTTTTTAAAAATGTTGCTACTGATGTAACTGTGGCTGATCTTCGATGTCGTGAGATGTTAACTGATTTTTTGGTGCTTAAACTGATAAATATTGAAGTGAATTATTTGGTTTCACAGGATGGTGCTCCACCTCACTTTGCAAACATTTCCAGGAAATGTAATTTCAACAAACAGTGATGTCAATTGGCCATCAAGATCATGTGATTTGACATGCTGGGACTATTTTCTTTGTGGCTATGTTACAAACCAAGTATATAAGAATCAAGTTATGAATTGAAGCAATATATTATTCGCACTATTTATTAAGCTACAATTATGCCAACATGTCACTGAAACAATTTTAGAGTGGCCATTTGTGGAGCTGTAAAAAATAGTTTTTTGAATTTAAATATACTTCAATTGCTAACAAAAACTTTTTGGAAACCAAGGTAAATTGAGTGTTTCATTCAAGAATTTTAAAAAACCGCTTACTCCGCCTATACAAATTTTCTTTTTAAAAAAAGAATGAAGCGAATTTGGCAGTAGGAACAACCATCAACCTTTACCTATTCGAAACATTCAGCGTATTACATCCATTTTAACGACACACGATATGCATGCATGTTACCCCTCTCGAGGAGCTATTAAACTCGAACCGTTCCGTGAGTGAAATTCGAAATTATTCCCGCTATAAGCCCCGCAAAATCCAGTTTATTCGTAAGACACCAACGGGGATAGTCAGAATACATTATTGTCGTCATGTCTGTTCTGTTTCTCCCCAAAATGAACGTTTCCGGCTTCCGCTAAATGTAGCAATCGTCGCTGATTGAGTGATTCACACCGACGTTTGTTCGGAATATCAGCTCGACGAGGTCGTTTGAATATTGCGAATATTATCCAGAGCCACCCCAGAGGAGCGAATAAGGTGTATTTATACCTCCTGCAAAAATAACTGTCAATGTTTTTTCTAAACCTCAGATCTCAATCAGACAGGCGCTATTCTTGACGTTTACTACACCATATTAAGTTGGATGTATGACGTCATAGTTATAACTTGACAGATTTGTTTTTGTTAATTGGATTGATGTTAGGTTGTACATTGACGTCAGTTATATACAGGGTTAACTATGACTACGTACAAAAATTTTAACCACGTGCTAAGTGAGGCCTAAAAGGCAATAAAAAAATTATTCCAGAATTTTTAATTCTGGAATAATTTTCCAGATATTTTAAAATATTTCGATATTTTAAAAATGGGGCAAAACTCTTTTTTCTACGGAAAGTCGGCGTTTATGATAAACATCAACTGAGATGGCTTAGATCTATAGATAAAACTTACATCCTCAACAATGTCAACTACTATGTGGTCGTCTTTTTGCAGTGTTTCTAAATGCAGAAACGACCAAAATTAACATTCTTATTGGTAAAAATACCTGATAGATAGATAACAGTTAATCCAGTTAGCTCCAGTATTTTGCATCCGTTTTTCATTATTTCGTTACAAACTGGCAAAATTACATTTTCACTCAATATACAATCACTCACTACCGATAAAACACACTTCCTGTAAGTACAGTTAGATAAAATGCCTATTTATTATAAGAAAAACGAACGAAACGAATGAGTAGGTACTAATAGATAATAGGAAACTTTTAATACACCCGCGGCAGTCTTGTCACATAACCTAGAAAAACAAACCGGCGAACTATATTGTGCGAAAATATCTGGACTCGACACATATTCCTTTATTTAATAACTATAAAACGTTTAAAATTAAAATAAGGCACTAAAAACTGAAGAACACAAAACTACAACGTAAACACAGGAATTATGACATGACAGTGAATTTTACGTTGCTAGCTGGTCGCCTACTCTGACTCTGTAAATGTGCGGCGGACGGGTCGCATAGACGGCGTCAAATAAGAATCTTGGAATTTTTTTGGAGGGCGATTCCGTTAATTCTTAATTTTCTCTATCCCCTCTTGAAATATTTGTACTTAGTCATAGTTAACCATGCCATGTAGTAAGATTTTTTTACGTCAGTCTGAGTAGGTATATTATTTAATGTGTTTTAATTGTACGCCTGTTCATGCCAAAATGTTTTATTTTTACGATTTTCACACTTTACTGTCACGAATCAATATGGCGTCTATAAGGAAAAAAAGCAATTGAATGTTGCATAATCGAAATTAGTGGTCATAGAAATTTTCTTCCCTGTACCAAATTTCAGCTTTCTGAATAAATAAATAATAAAGACGCTAGATGGCATTTTCTAAAATTGCTATTTTTAGTTGTTTCGCAATATTCGGCAAAGGCAGCAGATATCTTGGATCTGTTCAGTTTATCTTAATGGTCATCAAAAAGCGCAACTTATCTTTAATTTAAGACACCCTGTATATTTTACATTTTCCGAGATGCCAATAGTGAACCATGAAAAATGGACCACCGATATATTTTCCGAAATCATTTTATATTTAAGTACAAACAACATACTATGCAAAGTAGTAAGCGTCAAAAAAATTGCCTTATAGAGGGAAAAGGGCCCCCAAGTTCACCAAAATGAGCAGAATAAATAGCATTTTAATGTAACTGATGAACTTAAATATGAATAAAAATAGATTTAAAATCGTCATTAACAGGATTTGTTTGTTAACACATACAAGTATTTTTAAATCCAAAACCAAACTCATTCATAAATTTAGAACGTAATAGTAGTACTACTGTTCCTTTCAGGAGTTTCATGGAAATGTATATAAAAAAAGGAAAATAAACAGTTCACTGAAAAACCTTCATTCAACTGCTCACTACAACAGTATTTCTAATTTCTTTTATGACTTTTCAGTTAATTGTTTTATGAAATAGATAGATATATTTTATTGGTTGTTAGTTTCTTTATATAAATAGCATGACTACGAATTTAGGAAAGTTATAACAGTTAATGTTCACATTCAACAAAAATGTTTTTATAAGATCATGTATTATTATTCCATTATCATTGTATTTTTGCCGTTATACAATTTGTTAGAAAAACATCAATAATTATATAAATCAAAATATATTTATTTATGGGAACACCTATCCCGCAATAATGATACAACCCGATAAAATATGCGCAATTATTCCGTAATTTATTAAAACAGAAGCAAACATAACATTTGTCGGTCGGATGTAATCAGTGCAAATAGAAAATAATTTAATTTATGTGCTTAGTTGGTCAAACAATGTCGAATTGGATTACGAATAGGGTATTGTTTTTATTCTTGCAGCTAGCTTGTGTTTGATATATTTTTAGAAGTCGTATGACACACTGTACTTGCACTAGTTTCTACATATTTCTCCTAGTTGACACTGGTGACCTATGAATTAGTTAGTCGACGCTGTTACATAATGAGCATAGTTTGTAAATTGATGAAAACGAAACAATTTAAAGTTTTTATTTTTTTATCCACTGCTTATAAGGATTACGGTTTTAATTTCAAATCGAGATAATATGCACTTTATTTTCACATCCTCTATTACCCCTTGGAAATAACTCACTTATTTTAGAAAAACTTGTATAAATACGGTCTTATAAATTATGCAAATTCATGACTACTTTGGAAAAATACTGGTATTCACCTTTTACATTCCAAATACAAGTTATTTGTAAACTATCTTGTTTTGGCTATAAGCTTGGGACTTTTATATCATTCCTACCTGCATAATAGTACAAATGATACTGCAGGAAACAACTACTCCGCGGACTAATGCCCCGACCGGCATTGAATTACTCCTGCAGTGTCTGTGTGAACTGCCAAGAACCCTAGTCGTTTCAATGCCGGTCGGGGCATTAGTCCGCGGAGTAGTTGTTTCCTGCAGTATCACTTATACATTTAATTGCGCGTCGTTTAGGGCGAAAGTACCTGCTGCAAAGTAGGTCGCTTCCTGCAAGTCGAGTCGCTTAGGCCGAGCAGGAAGTAGTAGACCACTTATATCTCACCTGCACTCGGTTTATATGTGAACATACATATGAAGAAACAGCCAGTTCAATTGTCGGTCATCTCACTTATGGCATACTGATGAGGGTTAACAAGCCCGAAACCGGTCTATGTCTGGTGGTCCGACAAGGGTTCTTGGCTGTTCACGCAGATACTGCAGGAGTAATTCAATACCGGTCGGGGCATTAGTCCGCGGAGTAGTTGTTTCCTGCAGTATTATTTACAGATTTAATGGCTCGCCGCATACTGATGAGAGCTAACAAGCCCGAAACCGGTCTATGTCTGCTGGGGTCTGCATGTGTAAGTATCATTTGTAGATTTAATAGTACGTCGCCCAGGGCGAGAGGTCTGCATTTAAGTACCTGCTGTAATGTAGGTCGCTTCCTGCAAGTCGAGCCGCTTAGGCCGAGCAGGAAGTAGCAGACCACTTATATGTGACCTACATAACAGTAGTATGTTTATTATAACGGCTAATCCCAAACTTACTTGGCAACATCAGAATTTTAGCAGTACTGAAACCCTTAACCTTAAAATCTTATATTATTCGATGGTACGTTGCAAGATTGAATATGCAGTAATTCGGTATCCAATATATAACATATAATTACAATCTTTAAATAAAGGTCTGTTATGAAGTACGTATTTTTCAAATTCGACGATTACTGTTAAAATTTGATATGCAATTATTTGAACAACGAATCTTAATTGTAATATTCTGCTTTCTGTATAAACTATTAAATTATTAAGTCGATTGTCTATTGCTGTTATCTGAAATTCATTTTAAATTGTCTACATCTCAGTCAGGTCAAAATTACTTATTTTATTATTCTACAAACTTACATTAAATGTACTTAGTAAGTTCCCTGTGTATTCTATGATGTATGAGTATTAGGACTGTCAATTCCGAAAATTCGGGATCCCGGGATTCTGCAAATTTTCAGCCCCAAAAATCCCGGGGTTGCGTCAACTTGGTTCACGGGATTTTCGGGTTTGGTATGATGTACGAAGATTATATTTAATTTAGCTATCAGGTTTAAAAACTTGAACATTGATCACATTTTTACAAAGTAATAATTGCTTTTACAGATAGATAGATTTTTAATAGATATGTTTAATACGGCTTTGTCAAGTAGCCATTTCAATCAGGTTCACGTACAAATAAGAAAGTTTCGTTATTTTCTACTTTAACCGAAGAAACGGAATTATATAAAAATGGTGTATCCTACGATTTTTTTTATTATCAAATTCACTTACAAATGTAAAATCGACGGTTGGAACGTAGTCCACCAAAATTCGTTCGAGTTTGAAGCTGCTGGATGAATTAGTATGAATATAAAGTAAATTTCATATATATGATTATTCATATTAATTATAATGTAACGTTATTTTTCATTTACCATTCTGTTCTCTTTAAATAAATAAAACTTAAAACAATACTAATTTTTCATAATATATCGACATTGTCGACAGCAATCAATACCGGTATTAATCCCGGGATACAGGATTATAAATTGCTAATCCCGAAATCCCGGGATATTGAGAGTCCTAGTGCGTACAATGCTATAAGTAGTAATTATGATTTGTTTTGTTGATCTTTTAAAAATTATTCAATTGGAGTTAGAGTTGGTTACAAGTCGCTAAATAGATTGTAAATTTTCCCAGTTATATTTTTAATATGAATTGAAGTGTACGATATCACTTTACTTTAATTTACGTTTTATATATTCTTTGCGCTTTTATAATTGTATTTATTTGTTGGACAATAAACATCTACTATTATTATTAATACTATTATAAGGAATGATAGCGTCCTAATATGTTAAAATCATCGCCCGATCCAACAGTAAATGCACCTGTGACGACAGTGGATGCTTTTGGCATGGCGAGAACGAACAGCCATCACTCTTGTCGGTGGAACGACGTAGCGGTAGCGTGGAAATAGATGTAGACAATTAGGAAACGATTTCACTTAAGGAAGAAAAATAGCGTTTCGAGATTTGAGGAATGCCGTAGTCGGTTAGGTAATTAAAAGAGATTGAATAGGATTTCAAGTCGGTGTACGCAGAGTTTTTTGACGTGTCTGTTACAATACTTCTTTTTAATTGAATATTCTATACTCAGTAAAGATAGCTGTGAACAGCAGGACCGTACTTAATTCTATGCCTTTAGATTTCGTTTGCGTAATAAGAATACCTGTAAATCAATGGACGTTCACCATTTAAATACACACACCATCAAAAGTCTTGGACCCCCTATATATAAAATGATTCGATTAAATCTAGTGGTTTCTCTTAATACGGAAAAAAATATGTACTTAGGGAACAAAAAACACAATAAACAATTGCAAACCATGAACCTTTACTTTATTACCAATGTTTTTACAAAAAATCTGGTCAGTTTGGCAGCGTATTCAATCAAGTGTTCCTATGAAATTTTGTACATTATAATGCCAGGACGTAAAATTTCCGCATTTACCAGAGCAAGAATGACTGCTTTGCATGATGCAGGACATTCTAATCATCAGATATCGAACATGTTGGGCATTCCTAGATTATCTGTTGTACGAATAGTACACAGATATGAGTGCTGCCATTGAAACCAAAAGTTTAGGAATTTACGTTTCATTCCAATACATGATTTAATTATAAAATAAGTCTTTGCACCGATTTTCACGATTTAGTGCTAGAAACGATATCTGAATTATGCACCGAACCTATTATTAAGATAATATATAATATAATGGGGTAAAAAACCTCGTGTGCCATACCAGGCGTAAATTTATTGCGGCGCAGTTGTCTATTCCTTAGAGACGATGACTATCTGTAATATAAAACTAACTCGGGGAGCCACCCCTGAAAACGTCGTTTCCCGCTGACAAAATTAACTCGACGCAACCTTATATATTATCATAAAAGGGTCATGAAAACCATCGTGTCGAGTCTAGTTTATGTGCGTGCTAGTATACTCACGTGGCACACTTAAAGGGCTGTTTTTCTCTTGTTTGGGCCTCTTTAATTCGTGTAAGTTTTACATATGTTTTCGAGAGAACATAACGTTTTGAGACAAATGTTCTTCGCCATACTTCAAAATAGCCAGATATCATTATAGTAACACACAGTAGTTGTTATTCACTATAGTCGAGGCCCAAAAATAACAGAGTGATTCATTCACAGCACTTAGATGAACAATAGTTTATAGTGGTTTTTAGCAATAATTCACTTTAATTTAAGTTTATAGTCACCCCACACCTGATGCGCACGCGGATATCACACCTTTAATACATATAGTTACGACAAGAATTTAATCGACTTACGTCACGTTGGCAATTGGTTTTATTGTCAACATAATTTTTGATAGTTTTTCGCGTTAAAAATAATCATTATACAGAGTGCACCAAAATCGAAGGCCATACCATTAACCACATATTCTTTGGATAAAAATAATGCGACTTTTCTTATGCCATTCTTTATTTGGACGTCCCTGTTTCAATATGCAGGGTATTAAAGTTACATTTTAAAAAACTAATTTTGTTAATAATCCCATTGTTTTGTAAGATACACACTTGAAATTTTGCACGTACTTATCTTGCTCCGGCATACTTATCATGTAATTTTGGTGAAAAAAATCGAATGGCGAATAGAGGTAACTGACAGTCAGGCCTATGATTGAACATTCAGGTTAGCCTAACCGATGACAGATAAGTTACTATAACTGGATGAGCATAACTGAGCTTTTAATCAAAATGGAAAGATCGCTATGATCGAACAACCAGTTATCTGTGCCTGTTATTATGGCCAGATAACCCTGTCATGGCAGTTATTATTTCTTTAACGTACGTCATCTGTCATCACTCATATGCCAAAATTTAAATCATAGGTACTTAACAGTGGGTACAAGTGGCAAGAAGTTTAGGGCACATGAACCAATGCCAATATGAAGAAATGCTAAATTTCATTAGCTGTAAGAAAATATTGTTGGGAAGCAAAGTAAACCCAACGCATGTTAATATAAGTAGGCAAATTTTTGAAGTACATTTAAATTCTTTAATCTATGGACCGGAAACAAATTCCCAACAGTGGTGGTAGGTAAGTGAAATATTTTATAATTAACTTATTGATACAATTATTTAAATTCATGCAGAGTGGAAGCAGAATGTAAAAATGAAGAGCAGAAAACTTCATCAGGATCAAAAACTAGTAAAACCTGGATGCACATATTCAATATTTATACACAGTTTACGTGGGTAATCAAAAATGTACCTTTAGGCATGCGATCTGTGCTACTGTCCTAATTACAGTTTACTACGTTTTCGTGGAGTCCATGTACTAGGTACTGAACTTTTGTCATTGTGACTTTCTCCTATTCATAAATTAATTATTAATAATATTAGGTAATAATATATATTTCTTTTTGCTCAGAATAGCAATCTTAATTGTATAAAATTGTAATCCCACTTAGAACAAACTTTAGTTTTATTTAGGTTGTATTTACTGTCAAAATATTAATACCGTATATTACTAATTATGTAAAACTATGATATGGCAATAAATTGATACTGAATTGTGCTATAGACAAATAATAATAAAATTATACATTATATTAATATGCCAAATGTGATACGTCAATTGCCAGAAATAAAATTAAAATTTCTGACCAATAAAAAGCTCCAGTTACGTTTAACGGCAGGTTATTTCAAGCAATTTTATAACTGGGTTACGTGATCATTGTCAAGTTAAGTAACTAAGAAAAATAAACTTGACGGGTGTGTCAATCATACGAATTTCTGATTAACCTACCAGTTACCGTTAACAGGCCTGTTAATGTTAACTGGATGTGTTCGATCATAGGCCCGAGTACCCTTTATCCCCATTATTTCTAAGTACGCCTATGCAGATTTTTCTTGAAATATAAAACGTAGCATTTTCTTCTGATCATTTTATCTCTTTTGTAATTTTTTGTTTAAATGCTCCGGTTTGGAGAGCAATTTGTAGTGCCCATAAATCTATCATTCACCATCATTTTCAAGTGAAACTGAAATTTTATAGATATACCTATTATTACAATACCTTGGCAACTTAGCAAATCGTAATACTTACTGAATGAAGATTTGCTAATTAAAAACAAAATGGGTAACACGAATCAGTCTATTATTTTGGACGACTATATGCCGTAAATAATCCAGACAAAGAGATTCTTCAAACAAGTGTTTTCAGCATGCCGTGTGAATTTTAATTCACGTTTAAATTTATTAATTTGACGAAAAATTCTAATCTTACACAAACCTTTAAAATATTTTTGTCGTGTCGAGATTACATAATAAATCGTGTGAATTATTTTTTCCAGTTCTCAGTACCTAAACAGCACGGTAATGAGGATAACGGTAAAATCCAACACGATTAGCATGAAACTTCCAAAACGAATGGAAAGGATCGCGTCGCCCCCTCTGTCAACATACAATGCGATTAAAATAACTTACTAATAAGACTTTTCGGCGGGTAATGTTGGCGATATGTTCTCCGTGAGAATTAATTAGACTCGGATCCTTGGGATCGCTGGGAAGGCAGAAGGAGCTTTTTTATACGGACTCGGTTGGCTATGCGGCTCGACATCGAGATGCCAGATAATAGAGAGATCAATGTGGGTGATTATCCGCTGTTTGAATAAAAAATTGGGTCGAAAGTAGACGGCGAGCGACCGTTTGGAAAATTCGGTTCTTTTCTGGTTTACCGACCGAGATCGTTAACATAGATAAGGGGAAGCATCCTGAAAGTACCAGGATTTTAAACGCATTTAGAGAAATAGTCCCTCTATGTAGCCACTTAAACCTGCCAAAGTCCCTATACAAAATTTGTTATTGAGATAAATAAAATATCGGAAAATTTTTGCTAGATTTTAATTAGCAAAATTTTAGTGTTCTACAACTTATAAGTTTTCCCACAGATTTGTACCATTTATAGGTTGATCCATCCATTAGATGTTACATGGATTTTAATATAAGTGTTGTATGTAGGCCATTCTAATCGTTCAGATCCAACATGTCTGCTGCCGTTGCTGAAATTTTGTGAAAAAAACAGAAAATAGCGATTTTACAGAATAGCATCTAGCGTTAGTGTTTCTCAACAGAAAGAACTAAGATTTGGTACAGAGAGAAAAAATATACGAGAAATCGATTTTCATCGGAAAAGAAAATATCTATGACCACTAGTTTCAGTTATGCAACATTCAACTGTTTTCTTTATATGGCGCTGTTCGATCATTACTTTAAATTTTTATGTTTTTTCGTGGTACAACTTTGTCCACTGGAAAAATACAAAACTCTCGCTTAAGAACGTTTGTAAGGTTCCGTTTATTATCGCACTTGTTAAACATAATATATACTAACCTTTTACGGTATCCGTTTTCCCGTGATCGCTAAAAAGTGACTTTGTTAGAAATGCAAGAGGGCAATATCAACCACAAGGCCGACCGGCATAGATTTTCCACATCTAAGTTCAAAGGTAAGTCGTTATTCTTAGTGGACATAGTGCGTCTAATTAAATCAATAAACATTTATTTTTTGAATACAGTACATTTTTCTCTTCAATTTTGAGTTACCGAACAGGCGCCATCTAGATCTTGACAGTAACAGATGTAGAATAAAATTACGAACACGTTAATATTTTATTTGAAGAATAACCCATAAAATTTTAAAAATGCAATATTTCAAAAAAAATCTAATTCATTTGCTGTAATACAAAAATTACGCCCATAAGAAAAACAAATTGAATGTTGCATAACCGAAACTTGGGGTCGTAGAAATTTTCTTTTGACGAAAATCGATTTCTCGTTTATTCTTATCCCCCTGTACCAAATTTTAGCTCCGTCTGTTCAGAAATACTGACTCTAGATGGCATTTTCTAAAATCGTTATATTCAGTATTTTCAGAATATTTCAACAACGACAGAAGATATCTTGGATCTTTTTATTTTATTTTAATGTCTATTGAAAAGCATAACTTTTTTCTAATTTGAGCCACGGTGTATATTTTGCGGTTTCAGAGATGCCAATGGTGGGCTGTGAAAAACGGGACGCCCTTTAAATTTTATTTAAAGTACATCCAGCATATAAAATTATTTTTAAAATCAAAGTATAGTGAGTCTATGTCCAGGTTCTGCTGAACTGAACTATTTATAAGTTCACTGTCATTTGACAGAAACAGTTCCGATTCTGCTTTGCCTATTTCGTACATTATTAATTTATTATGTAAAACTGACCGTTTCTACACTTTATGACGTCTACCACTGTCGACAATCGACCATATCGATAGTTACCACCACTGCTACCAATTCGTAACAAAAGTTCCCTGTTTCTCATTTGTATGCAAGATTCTCGCAAGAATTATGCAAGAGATATTATACAACTTGTATTCTTGGAAGATTGAGCAAGAACAAGACTATTAAAAAACTCTGGTTTTGTTTTACAAGACAAGACAAAACTTTGCAAGATTTCTTATCTCAGTTGACACTAAGTGTACATAAATGAAATGTCGTTGTACTTGAAACTGTGCCTTTCACAAAAAATCCGACATTTAGGGTGAATTAAAATATAAAAAATAATGTACCAGAGAACATGACCATATTTCTTTATTACTCCATAAGTGAATTTAGATCACTAAAACATAATCTTAGTTCACCACACTGTTAGTTTCACTATATAAAAATTATTGTGTTTGAAGAGTTTGGTTTATGCCGTACGCCGCTGGCTGCGAATGTGTTTCGCAAACCTCAGTCGAGATAATGTTTATGAATGGATTACGACCGATTACAAGTTGATACGGCATCCAAGTCGACTTCGGGGCAATATTTGTCGCGCCACATTTGCTAAATTAGCAATGTAGCAGAGAGTAGGTACGCGCAAGGATCTGAACCTGAAATAACTTAAGTATGCAAGCTGGTGGAACTGGAATTATCTTAAAATATTTACCAGTATTACTCAAGGAGATGCAGGTCGGATAAATAGGCCCTTTTCCATAGACACTTACCTGGAAAAAGAAAACAATAATTAATACTTGATTAACAAACGATTTTATTAAGAATGAAAATAATGTGTGTATTAATAATAATGTTTAGTAACCTAGTAAACCTATACACAGAGTTATCACATTTAGTTACAAAATTTATTATCAATTAATAAATGTATTAATTTTTATATACATTCATTTAGTTAATATGAATTTTACGGTTCTATAAATAGTTTCATAAGGGCATTAGCGCTGTAACGGAAAAACGTTTAATAACATTTTTTGTTAAATAAAACTCCACTTATTAGAAGAATTTATTGTTAAAAAAATTATTATAAAACCTAATGTTTATTATAAATAAACATTGATAATATATTTTATTAGAAATTTCTATATCTGAAGTAGATGTGATAGAGCTGTTAAGTTCAAGATTCGAATCGTTAAGTATGTTTGACTCCATGATCTTTGCTATGTTTCTTATTCTCTAAAGAATTTTCAACGTAGCCTTCTGCTGTAAAAGATTTCCAGCCTCCATGACACTTTAACATCTGCATATCTGCACCGCCATCAACCAGAATGGTGGCTGGACTTCCAAAACAATATCCAGTGTATTCTTCGGGATTCAATCCAAGCTTTGTTGTAATCATTTTTGGAATGCTTCCAAAAGTATTAACTCCGACATACTGGGAGATATATTTCCCTTGTCTGTAGAATACAATAAACCGCCTATGAGTTGCATGGTAAATTATATGTTTCATACAACGGTTTTAAATCTAATACTTTCTTAGCCACTTCGGGTGTACCCTAAGGATTCAACCTTGGAGCTCTCCTTTTTATTTTATTTATTAACGATTTGTCTCTGTCACTAAGATCTAATCATTTATTTTCTGCCGACGATTTAAAACTTCTTAAATATACATTCTATAAATGACTGTTTAAATTTACAGGTAAGAATTGATTTGGTTGTGGAATGGTGTTCAAAAAATCAATTGCCAATTAATGTTGACAAGTGCAAAATATACCCATTTACACTTAAAACTCAACCTATTTTATTTAACTATAATCGCAACGCTGTAGCTCTTAAACGTTGCAATAGTGTTAAGGACCTTGGAGTTATCATGGATGACAAATTTTCTCTCTCCAGTCACATTAATCAAATGGTTAACACTGCATATAAACATTGGGCTTTGTTATTAGAAATTCCTTAAATTTTAATGACGTTGCTGCTTTAAAATGCCTCTATTTGTTCTCTTGTACGCTCGAAATTTGAATATTGTAGTATTATTTGGTACCCGTTTTATAGAGCACATATTGATTTTCTGGAATCAGTTCAAAGGCGTTTTCTAACATTTTTGTCTTACCGTGCTGATGGTTACTATCTACCTAGGGGATATAACCGCAGTTGTTGCTACAAAGATTTAATTTCGATTCTTTACATACCAGAAGAGTTCTTGCGAGTTTGTCATTTTTATTTAAATTATTTCACAACCGAATTGATTCAGGATCTATGTTCAATATGTTTGACCTACGAGTTCCTAGATTTGGATCACGGGATCACTGTCTGTTCTATTGTCATAATGTAAGTACCAATTTAGGTATGGAATCTCCAGTATACGTTGTCTATCAATTTTAATCAAATATCCAGCTTATGTGATTTACATACCTGAACCCAACCTAAAAATTTTATTATTGGTAGGATCCCAATTTTTTCGTGATATTTAGGTCAATTAGTTTTATTTGTTGTGGTCTAAATTTCTGTATAAACTGTTAATATTACTGACATGTTGTATGTAACTTATTAAGTTACCTGTGTTTTGTTACTCTCGCACTTTTTTTTTGTCCTGTAAATTATTTCTGTTGGACAATAAATGCATTACTATTATTATTATTATTATTATTATTAGGAAGACGAAGCATATTTTCGAAATATTTAAACAATTGATACCTACCTCCTCACACCCACATTTGCTTCTATTACAACAAATTCTCGGACAATTTTTGTTTTCGTGCATGGAATCACAATTTTTATATAGAGGTCATTGTATTGAATAAGATCTAACATTAGCTTAGTTAATTCTTCCCAAAAGGATTCTTCTATATCAGAGAAAATTTACATCAAAATCACTCATTTTGAAAAGTGTTTTTTTTTATATTTATGGGTTTGTTTGACAGTAACCATGTGAAAGGTAACATAAGAAAACTTGATCCGTAAACTTTATAGTAGGTACTTTTTTCTGTTTATAGAAAATACACAAGTTTCTTGCCTCGTCATTTGTCATACTCGATGTTTTATCAGACTCGTGTTGAATATTTACACTTATATTGTAAATAACTATTATTGTTCGTTTCGTATTTAGGAACCTAAGTAGTGCAACAATACAAAATAAAACTTTCATGTTTTTATTTAGGTTCTTGCTTTATTGAACAGCATACAATAAAATAATAAAAATATGACATTATACTTTTCGTTACAACTGGCGTTGATGTAGGTTATTTATGGTAGCTTTTCCTCAAGCACAGATGCTCGTTTGGTAGTGTTTTAATTTATATAAAACAAGTGACGATTTAATGTGTTAAATGTATGATTAATGAATGAATCCTATTGGAGTTTTGTTAAAACGAAGAGTGTTCCTCTATTGATTTACCATATACCGATTATTTTCAACCTTTTCCGAAAAAGAACACGCACGCTTTTGCCTAAGGCTAAATCGCTGACTTTCAACTATGGTTTTCAAATGAACTGTACATTGTGGTTTATTTAGTTATATCATTGCTGAAACACAATAGGCAGGGCGTTACGTGTCACTATATTAACAATTGAAGTTGAGTTTATAGTTTATTTATGAATCAATCAGTCAAACGGTAAGTTTAAATCAGAATAAAGAAACAGTGCATATTATACAATAATAGTATATAAACGTTTGTGGAAATTTAAGTATTCTTATTGGGCATTTTTAAGATTTAAGGTAGGTAATTTAAGTTATAGAAATTGACCAATTAAAAAATATGAAATGAATATATTTGCAAATGATTCTAGATCTAGGTTAATATTATTTACGAATTTATCTTAACAGGCGCTCGGTCGGTAGCCGACCAGTCTAAGTCCTAGTGTTTGTCAACCGCCCGGGTTCGAGTTTCACGGCCGTTAGACCAGTCATATTCGTGGAAAGGATTTGCATCCTCTCTGCGAGTATGTTTCAATAGAAGAATGTTGGTTTGAGTCAATGTGAGGGATGATACCGGTCTGCGTTTGACCATCCCCATAATTAATGAGGTTTTCCAGGTTTCCTTCATTCCTGCACTGAATGGTGGTAAGGGCCTACCAACGTAAGTCATTTCAGGGCGCAAATGCGGTCTTCTAAATAATAATATGGCCTTGGCTAATCCTCGTGATTAGAATTTTTCTTGATTAACACTGACTTTCATGTACAATAAAGATACTAGTAATTAAATGAAAATTATGCCAAGTATTAACTACACCCAAACTCCTGACACCATCTATAAAGTATAAATTTATTTTTTACTACATGTACATGACACATAAACAGAACTTTGCACTATATATCGATATAGCAGCGACTGTTATTGGTTCGACGAGTTCTGGTATGTTTACACCTTTCCTAAAATAATTTTATTTGTCCAAGGCGTCCTCCTTACCTGGAGCTGTTTATTGGTCAATAAACTGCTTGTTTATACGACCTTGGAGCTCTAAATAGTCTAGACTACGGTAGAACAAGATTGCGCTGGGAACTAAAGTATACAAGGTGTAATAGCAATATTGGAATATCTATAAGAAATCAGAATTAAGCAACTCGTCAAAATTAAAAAAAACTCATAATCCGCAAAAATCAGTAACAATCAGAGAAATATTTTTAAATGTATACTGATAAAAATTATTAGCGATATCACACGGTGGATTTTGAGTTATTTATTGCCCAGGTCGATAGTGTGAAATAACATACAAGAACGTAATCTTACCAACTGTAATGGAAAATTACTATTTATGTATATATATTTTTGATAGTAAAACATGTATTCGTACACATGAAATATAATTTCACAACGTTATTATGTATTTTTATAAAAAATATTGTAATTTTACATTAAATATGTAAATGTAGAGTATTCAAATGGAGATTGTTGTATCTAATACAGTATGGATTTGGTAATTTTTACAGTAATGTATGATATGAAGTGTAAATTTACAATAATATTTTATCAGTGTACTTGAAAGGTGCTATCCAATCGAGTATCGAAGATATCGAGGAGTATCAAAGATTTTGGTTTATTCTGAATATATTGAAAAATATTGCACTTTCCTAATTACTACT
The DNA here is from genome assembly GCA_037114965.1 of Monochamus alternatus. NCBI lineage: Eukaryota > Metazoa > Arthropoda > Insecta > Coleoptera > Cerambycidae > Monochamus > Monochamus alternatus. Next base: position 117,620,651 of record CM073426.1, read on the forward strand.
CTTCTAGTCCTTTTCAGCATAAGTTACGTCCAACAGGTTCTCAATTTCAGTTCATACAAATTTTTGTTTGAATGAGAAGGTATTAAGAGTTTCTAGACAACATGAAATTTTAAGTGCGTCTATTAATTTTAATATGATATCTTATAGATATTTCTTTACCAAAATTGCAAATAATTTTCAGTCAATATGAACCCTTTACCACATTTTAAATTTTTTTCGTAAGTGCAGTTTGTTATCAATAATAATAGCAATAAAATCAACTATTTGCACATATACTGGTCTTGACCTGTCTCCTGAAAGTTAAACTGTTAGATAACAATTTAGAGGCATGAGGTATATTATTATAAATAACTACAGCATTATAAGTGAAGGATCTGCGATATAGAGAGGAAACATGTTTAGGTACTACATAAAGGCAAATGTACATATTTAGTGAATCTGAGTTCATCATCAAAATAAACTCCTAAATTTTTACAGCTATCAGTAAGTCACACAATTTCTCCATCAACAAAAATTTAAAATCTTGGATTTGATTTATAACCAAGTTTTTATGCCTGCTCACCACAAGTAATTCTGTTTTTGCACCATTTAATATCAACCCACGAGTCCTAGATACTAAAACAATATTTTTTTCTACGTTCATGCAAAAAACAAAATTTTATTGAACTACATTTAGTGGAAAAAGTGGTTCTTTATTGCACTAGTGCAGTAAAATGTGTATTGCATTCATCTGTAATTCTACTACAGCGTTTTGTCATCGTGACAGACATAAACATTCAAATCGACGTCTTATACCCTAGACTTTCTAGACTTACTGCCATCTAAATAAAACATTTTTTGGTTTTTGCATGAACGTAGAAAAAATGCAACTCGTACAAAAAGTGCTTATTGCACTCTACATGTTTCACGTCGCGTGCAATAAACACTTACTTTTTGTACTTGTTGCATAAATAACTATTAATACCTCATTATTTTTTTGGACAAAAGGGTTCAATTCATTCAGTGAAAATACGGCTGACAATAATCAGCATATTGGTGGCTGCGGACATACTTAACTGCGTTAGACAGATCTGTAGTATAGAGCGAAAAAAGCAATGGGCTCAATATGCTACCTTGCGGCACTCCATGGCGGTATTTATCAAAGATGTTCGGTTAATGACAACTTTTTGACACCTATCGGATAAGTAACTAAAGAAACTAACGCCATCAGTATCCAGCCCAAGATATTTGAGTTTAGTACATAGAGTAGCATGATGAATTGTATCGAAAGCTTTGCTGTAATCAAGCAAAATAAAACAAGCCGTTTCGCCTTTATCACAAGCTCTATGCAATTCATCGCTTACATGTAACAAGGCAGTCGAAGTACTATAATTTGATCAAAATCCGGACCTAGTTGGAGACATAATAGTGAATTTTTCTGAAAAGATAGTAAGCTGTCCATGAAAAAATTTTTTCCAAAATTTTTGAAAAAGTGGAAAGTAAACTAATAGGACGGAAGTGAGAAATATCAGTAGGATTAGCGTTTTTAGGGATAGAAACAACTATAGCTTCTTTCCAACATGAAATGTTGCTTTAGCCAAACATTCACTGATAATAAATGTGATGTGGTCAAGCACATGAGGTATAATCAAACCCAACATCTTACAGTTAATACCATCTGCATCTGTAGCATAAGATTTTATAGTGTGAAAAACCTCCATTACTTTTTCTGAACGAACGGTTTTAAATTTAAATAATTCATCAACACCTGGCAAAGTTTTATCACTATATGAATTCGTAGTGAAATCATTGTCTACATTTACTGATGGCAACTTGTTGATAAAGAAATCCTTAAAATCATGAGCAGTAGCAATCAAAGATGAACTTTTAGAAGCACTATTGTGTACATTAAGAAGAAAGAAAGTCCTACAAAAACTGAAAATTTATGGCAGTATTAACAAAATTTTTCAACTTCTTATACTCCTGCCAACTGCCATCAGTTTTAAATTTTTTATATTTAAAGTAAACCTTGTCCCTTAAACGCATCATTATTTTAAGATTAGGCGTGAGTCAGGGAGCAGAAGGTTTAGAAATTCACAGATAGACAGTTTTACAAGGAGCACGTATATCAAATAAAAAATAAAAAAAAATAAGTCTATCAAGTTTTAAAAAGCACTCTATCAAAAGTTACTACTAATTAAATATTAATTGAAAAAAAACTGACGTTAGGCAACCCTATTAATATTATGCATTTGGAAAACGTGACATAAAGACTTTGTTACATGCACTAGGTTTATAAATAATGTGTGTAACAAATGCACGATCAAGTTAGCAGTGCATATCGAATTCAGCAGTTTTGATTTTGTTTTTCACTGGTTATTATTTAGTGGTATTTTAGAAAGCGGCAGTATATAATATGTAGAAAGTTTAGCACGCATCTCCGTCGCAGTCGGCAGTGCAAGATTTCAGCGACACTGTAAATGGGACCGACCTATTTTATTTTAAAAGAAGACTAAATAATTATTGATTCCAGCCTTATCTATGGCGTTATTTCTTTAGCATACTTAGATATACGGTATCTGGTATCAAAAATATACACACGTGACTTCATGTGGCAAAATTATATGAAAATTGATTTGAAACAACTTTAAATTAAAACAAAAGTTTATAAACTCACCTACGTGCATAGGTGAGATATTGTGGTTATAATTAAATGTTGCTCGTCACTACATATATAATAGGTATTTCTAATTATATATTTTTTTAGAATATTTAAGAATGCATGAGAATTGGATAACCTAGCAAATCCATTCACAGAGTTGTCACATCTAATTCTGAAATTTCCAACTAATTAGAAATTGTGTTAATTTTATGTTTTCTTTCGTGTTAATCGCAAGAGGTGCAAAAATATAAAATGAAAGCATCGTTGATTATCTGTTTAGTAGCTCGGCCTAGACAGAACTTCAAATATTGTTTACTTTGGTTGCTTTATTCTGGTTATTGCAGTAATAATGACATTCTTTAAAACGAATTTGGTGATTTATTGCGAACTGTTGAAGTATTCGTAATAAAATCTACTTTCAACATTAGTTTTTAGTTATTTCCACTCACCAAAAGAAATTTCTACTCAGAACTTGCAGTAGTTCAAAAAGTGATTTGAGAGAATGCCATTGTTATTGCAATATATTGTACATTAGCGTCGGTGTAGGTTATTCACGGGTGCACTTTATAACTACGAATATTTGAAAGTGTATTAGTTAATATATTTTCCATGCACTTATACAAATGAGTGTAAATTTTCATGTTTCGTTATGCTCTTTTTATATAAATTTAACTAACCGGAATATATTAAGGAAAAAGCAAGTGTATGTGTTTATACGTAATAAAATTAGGAAATTTCAGAAACAGTGTGGTAATATAATGTACAAACTATTTACTTTTACTTAATTTATTACGAAATTTTACAGAAGTTTTCATGTGATTTCTATTGCATATGCGTAGAGACACATCAACCTAACCTCTAACCTAATACATTTTAGTAATTTGTTAACGAGTAGTAGACAAACATATACCTTTATTAATAAGGCCTTTTGGTGGGATATTCGTAAAACAGTTTTCTGATGGTAACAACAGATATTAACATTAGTTGTTAAGTTACTAAATATTTATTTTTACACAGATATAGCTATATCTACATTTTTGCAAAAACCAAGGTGTATACTGATGTTTCAAGAATAATTATGTAGTATTTTCAGTGAAGATATTTAACATATTTTCTAATGTGAATCAAATACCTGCACTGCAATACATTTTACAGAGAAGGATGGCAAATTCACATTTAGAAGACGGACAGACAAATTCCACTAAAAAAATCTTTCTACGCAGAAGTTATTTCTGCTAATAAGGCCTTCTTAACTAATTAGAAATCAAAATGTGACTCGCATAGTGTATTTATTCTTGAATTCTGATTATAATCCCTACTGTATTTCTAATAATTTGTTAGTAAGAGTAAGAGATATCCTCCAATTATATTGACCAGCTAAAAAAAAGTAAAAACTTTTAAATTTTTCAACTTTATCTGTCAACACACTCTCCATATGGCTACAAAAATAATATAAACCATTTTTAAACTGGCTTCTGTTACATTATTCAGGTTAAATAAAATGAAAATATTTGAACTGATTGATGAACTATTTGGTATACACATTTATTTAACATGTGCATATTCTTCAATTTTTTTCACATTGATATTTAATCATATATGTGAAATCAGTCAGTTATAGAGGTAAGTATACAGGGTGTACGAAAATAAAAGGCCATACCATTAACCACATATTCTTTGGACAAAAATAATGCGACTTTTCTTATGCCATTTTTATTTGGACGTCCCTGTTTCACTATACAGGGTGTTAAAGTTACATTTTATACAATATAGAATTATCCATTTTATTTTAATTAGCAAATATTCATTCAGTAAGTATTACCTACGATTTGAGCTAAGTTGTCAAGGTAATAATAGGAATATCTACAAAATTTCAGTTTCATTTGAAAATTATAGTGAATGATTGATTTATGGGCACTACAAATTGCCGTTTTTCTCCAAAACGGAGCATTTAAACAAAAAAATACAAAAGAGATAGAATAATCAGACGAAATTCTACGTTTGATGTTTCAAGAAAAAGCTGCATAGGCGTACATAGAAATAATTGGAGAGGATAAAGGGTACTGCTTCCCTCAGTTACATCCATTCGCCCTTCAATTTTGTTCACCAAAGTTACATGCGGTTATATGATAAGCCGGAATAAGATAAAAGTACGTGCAAAATTTCAAGTGTATATCTTACAAAACAATGGGATTATTAACAAAAATAGTTTTTTAAAAGGTAACGAACATCCTGTATATTGAAACAGAGATGCACAAATAAAAAAATGGAATAAGAAAAGTCGTATTATTTTTGTGCAAAGAATATTAATGGTGTGGCCTTCTATTTTGGAACACCCTGTACGTATATAAAATATAAGAAAATTTAAATTATCTACACAGTAAAATTAAATATCTTTATTTTACAATTCCAACCTAAAACTTGCAGTGTATAGTAGAGATGGGCAGTTCCTGAGTGAACTGGTTTAAAAGAACGGGTTTCGACACTGAACTGCGAGAATCAGTTCTCGAGAAGTTGACAAATCAGTTCTTTGCGAACTGATTTGTATCGATTGATGTAGAGTGCGAGAGATATTTTCAAGTTTAGACGTCAGAAGGAATTGTTCAGTGAATAGTGAACGAGTGTTCACAGCCTATGTGAGCTTCAAAATCATACGGGCGATCTGAATTCTGAATAACTGATTGGTGATCCGATTGCGGAGCGTTAATATCATTCTTATTTAAATATAATATCCAAGAACTGCATACCAGCACACATAGGCGTCAGTGTCAAATTGTAACATTAATAAAAACGATATAGGTATGTGCCATTAATTATAATGATATGATGTATAAGAATTAAGAACTGAATTTTATTAACAAGTAAAAATACAATAACTTTACAAAACTATAAATTAAATTGTAACTGTAATAAAAAACAAAAAATAAATAAAAATCAATATCTAAATGATTCGAGATATTTTGGAAAAAAAGGCTTCAAATATTTTGATTAAGAATTCTTATTCTAAAGTCTAAACACTAAACGGGTCGCAATCGTAAAACGCGGAAGAAACCGACCGTCTGCGATTGACGGAGCGGGATTCGGAGAGAAGCGTATATCTGTCTGCAGTGTTTGATGTAAAACCAGTTCTTAAAGAGTTCTCGAGAACTGAATCATTAAAATGAACTGCTAAGCCCATCTCTAGTGTATAGATCAATGCAACTGCAACAATAGTGACGGAAATTTACGATGGGATTTACTAAATAAATAATAAATATGATTTATTAATGTCCTTCCTTGAATCTGAATGTTTACGAAATTGTAAGAATACAACGTTAGCTACAGTTATACAGATCTATTTCAAGTTGCTAAATTCCAGTAATTGGGGATTATTTCCCGTAAATTCAAACAGTAAGGGTTGGCGTTGGTATCGTCTACCGAAATGTGCACTTTATCGGTCTGGTCCTGGGTTAAAGAGGCATTTTGGGATCGGCCTGCGTTAAATCATGCACCAGCCGACCCCCCCGATGAATATTTCATATCGGTGGGAATATTTCATTGGCCCGGACGTGCCCCGGAAGCCGAAGCGCGGTTTAGCCCCGGAAACGATTTTTATGAACATCTTAGTTTAGGTAAATTGACATTGGCTCTTACGCCTCCCTCTCCAAAACTGAAGCCGCCTTGCTTTATCAGAGAAAACTGCTCTTTATAATATATAAGGCTCTCTGTCACATATTATGCGACATAGAGGCTTATTTTTATTATAAATAATATTGTCTAATTTATTTCAGATAGCTGAGAAAGTTCTTGAATCCTAGTTGTTCGTCGACTTGAAATATTTGAATATGTTTTTAATGTTGTAGAAAATAGGGCATTAAAAATTATCACAATAAAGAAAACGTTGAAAGTACTTAAGCCTTGTTCAGTTGTGGTGAGGAAAAAAATATCCTCACAGTCCAAATACAATTATTGAAGATAAAATTTTGCAAATAGGCTTGCTCAACATTTTTCTTATATCTTAAATCGAATGCAAGTGAAAGTACTTAAGCCTTGTTCAGTTGTGGTGAGGAAAAAGATATATCCTCACAGTCCAAATACAATTATTGAAGATAAAATTTTGCAAATAGGCTTGCCCAACATTTTTCTTATATCTTAAATCGAATGCAAGTGAAAAATAACGGATATGGAAAATATTAAAATTTTATTTACACGTTTAGTACCTAACAAAAAAGAATTATTGCCCAAACATCATTTAGCAGCTCGTTTAGTAGCCTTCTTATTTTGATAATTTAAATGTTTTAGATAAAACTGTAAATAAAGGTAAAAAATAAAATAATTCATTTTATTTTTAATATTTTTTTATATCTATCTATGCCCTATAAATTAACTAAAAAGAGAAGTTTTTAATTTAATCAATGTCATTTTATATCATTACTTTTTGCGTAATTAATAATAAGTAGTAAAATATGGAGCAATAATAAATAGATATAGCAGTAAGCAAATAAAAAATAATTTGGTTATAATCTGTACTCTCTATCATTAACTATTACAGTAGTACATAATATGGAACATATGAACCTCTGGTAGACTGTCAGAATCAACTTTACTAAATCCAATGACATATTGTACTATATTATATTGTCTTACTAAGGCAGAATTTAATAGGAAACTTAAGTAGTAAATGTAGAAATTTATTTATTATAATAATTAATGCTAATTATCCCTCGAGCACAATTATGGATAGATACCAGAATGTATAGGCATTTCGTACGTTTTTGGAAGTGCTAGCAGTATGGTGACTTATATATTGGAATTATCTAGATTAACTAGCAATTCATTTATTTGGTCGTACTTATTTAACACTTTAGTCGTTTTTTTTTGCGAGTATTAGGCTGCTGTTCTTGGTTTGTCAGGATTTTATGAGAAATGCTAATCTTATTCGCAAAAGAACGCCATCCTCCATGCTTTAAGTGTTGCCAAATCACTCCCAGAGTTAGCTAGAAGGGTTGCAGAGATACGGCGGAAACAATGTCTTGTGTATGTAGTAGGTTGAGGGTTCAGGCAGTTTAAAAAAAGTGGCTATTTTTCCACATCTATTATTCTTGTAATAAATGAATAGGCCATTATGAAAAGTGTGAGTAGATTTAAGCGAAATATAAAAATATATTTGTTATATATTGTAAGTAGATTAAATCCATCAATTGTTTTGGTTGTGATTGTAAACGTCCTTGTAATATTATTTTTTGTTTCTGGAACTGTAATAATCAACACCTATATCTCCTCTATTATCTATGTGGTCAAGCTTGATATTTAACAATTCATTCATTCAGAATTCCGTTTCAAGAATGCTCGAACTTTATGAAAATCATCCAAATTAATATTTTCCTTGACTTTAAAAATGATTTTCAATATTGAAAATTCAGACCATAGTGTACCTGGATTTACAATCTTTGGTCTTTCCGATAGATAAGCAAGTAATACACTAAGTTTTTGCTTTTTTACATTTTTCCGGTTGTTAAGCAATTCAAAGTTCTTTTCGTACCGTTGTCTTGACTTTGTAGGTAACAAATTTAGAGAAACATTGCCAGCTTCTTCTTGCAACTCTGGTGGAGTATTCGTAAATTTTTCATCACTGTCTGAATTACTATTCATTTTCACAGATTCACACAGTCACAATTATTCAGTTTTGTTCTCAGTCAAAGGTGTCTAGACAAAATCGTGTTCTTAGAACTTTAGCCGCCCAAGGGACGATAAACATTACTTTGGTAATATTTTTAGGGTTAATATGATTCATTCTCACATATGGCAGGCAAAAAAATACTAACAATACAATGACGAAACAACAGCACATCTTAATCAGATCGGGTGTTAGCCGTAGATCTTCCAGTCTAGAGTTGCGTATAGTGACGTCACAAGCGGCAATAATATGAAAATTTTAAAGAATAATTAGAATATCGAGTACTATACAAAAACGTGTAAAAACATAGAAAAATAATTTCGCTGAACAAATCTTTTGTTTAAAAATCTCATAAAATAAAAATCAATGCCATTTTTTAATAAAACTTATTTATTCTTATTCAATACATATTCAAATAACAAGCGGGCAACAAAATTACAGTTTAAGATAAATTCAAAACTGGTGTGCCAAACATATTCCTTTTAATGTGCTGAGAATAGCTTAAAGTGGTCAGTATTTACAAGAAAACCCCCAATCCACCCACGCTTCACAGCTGTGTAAATACGCCGCCACTATTTGATATTCCCTGGGCATTCCCAATGACAATTCCTGTGGCAGGCAAACTGCCATGAAAGATAAAACTCTCGCAGTCCAGTAAACAACATAGAGCACTAAAGTTTCCTTTGTAGATGAAATGTGGCAGACGGCGTCGATAAAACAGCTCCATATATATAAATATCTTAAGAAAATTTATTTCCGAAACCGGCCACCCCTTAGGAGGGCCTCCACCCCCGATTGGGATACTCCGGGAATTCCGGTATAAAATATTGCCCGTGCGAGAATATATGTCCTTTCCGGAGGAGATAAGCGAGGCGTTCGGCAGTTTAATTCAACTAATGCATTCTAGAGATCAGCGAGTCATGCACCAAATGCTCGCTTAATCTTAAGTGCGGCGAAAACGCGGAAAGAAAGAAGAAAAATTGAATACGAACACAGAAATGCCTTTATTTTACGCTGTAGCAGAAGTTAGAAGGGAAGTTGCAGTGTGTGCTAAATTCAGCTAGGAAGAATTATTTTTATTATACATACTTCTTTGAAAACACATTCATCTGTATTGCAGCGTTGCCAATTTGCCAGTAATTACTGGTATTTGCCAGGAATGAACAGTCTTGTCAGTAATTTTGGCAGTATTTAGTTAACATCCGAAATTTGCCAGTATTACTTTGAAGATGTCAAATTGGGTCTACTATATTTGCCTGCCGTTCTGCTTTGATGCGTCCTTGACACGTGGCAATGGACATCAAGTTAAGGCCGCATATTGGCTTAGTCACTGTTATATAGTTATTACGAACGAACTCGTTACAGGAGCTTTTACTTAACCTTAATTGTATCTTAGTTTGTAATTTCCTAACAAAGTTTTGCATATTATTGCAGATGTATTTTTAATTTTAAAATGTACTTGTAGACAAACTATTCGTTTTAGGCATTATTTTTAAGTTTTTTTGCTCCTTTTAGTTAGATATATAAGCCCTTAAAATTGCGGGACTCATATTTCGGACACCGTGTATAAATTGAATACAAAAAAGTATAAATATGATTTAGACTATTTTCAGACACAATTTGTGTAGAACCGGCCAATAATTGTTTACTTATTCTGCAAACAGTTTTAAGAGAGACGATATACCATTGTGTTCTGTAAGTTATTGATATCGACAATTTTAGAATAGTTTCATGACACTCTCTCTCCTATAAAACTGATAGCAACATACATTAATTGTTGATATGTTTAATGGCAATATAATTCAAATAGATAAGGAAGTTATAAATTTATTGTTTGAAGTTCATCACTCTTGTAAATACAGACATTGTGTCTTTATGTGTGGATGGTAAAGTTTAATCAAAATTTATAAATTTTCATATACTATTTGTTTTTATATAAGTTCCAATATTTCTTTCACTTTTAGATATATGCACTTTTAAAAGAATCACAATAGAGTCCTTTCGTTAAGTGAACCCATATATAATGCAACAGTGAATCCTATTACCCCCAACTCTAGTCCCAGTATATGTTTCTAGGACATTATACCACGAGCAAGCAAATAGTAATATTCGGCGACAACAAGATTAGAAAAATAAGGAACTGTCGCATCGCCAGCTTCATCCCATCCAGCTTGAGCCTCGAGGAATATTACAAAACATTTAGAGGCAATAAGCAAGGCGCCGGGGAAAAATCCGTTCCTACATACAATTTCACTTGCAGACAGTTGCCATTTCCCCGCTGAAGTCTCGGGGGCGGGCCAAATTGTTATTGCGGCTGTTACTTTGCATAGAAATCTTCCCCCGTACCGCCTTAGATGAAGGTTTAGTGAATCGGGACGGGTTTGATATTTACTTCAGACGATATCCCTGACGCTAACGAACTAACAGTGGTGATTAAAACTGTTTAGATGTATTAACCATTTAATGTAATGATTTACTTGTTTAGACAGAAAAGGATTTAGAAAGATCAGTTGTTTTATATTTCTAATTTACTTTTTAACTAAGCGTGGAATCCTAACTAGAGTAGAACTAGAACGGTCTGAGAGTATAAATGAATTTCGATTTACGTTTAATTTTAGCAATGAATGAGATCATCAATATAAACAAATAAAAAATGAAAATTCGAAGCGAATATTAAATTCAAATTGAATATACAGGGTTAACTAGAACTTAATACAAATATTTTAAGAGGGGATAGGAAAAAATAAGAATTAACGGAATCACCCTTCAAAAAAAATCCAAACTTATTTATAAAGCCAAAAAAAATTGTTTTTGATATTATTTTAAATCCTTATTTAACGCCGCCAATGTAGAGTAGGCAACCAACAAGTAAGTTGATTGCCTACTCTACAAGCATGCAACAGTCGCTCAGTCGATATCGCTGTCATGACAGTCTCATGTCATAATTCAATTCCTGTGTTTACGTTGTAATTTTGTGTTCTTCTTCAGTTTTTAGTGCCTTTTTTATTTTTTTAGCGTTTTATAGTTATTAAATAAAGACATTTGTGTTGGGTGCAGATACTTTCCCACAATATAGTTCGCCGGTTTGGTTTTCTAGGTTATGAGACTAGACTGCCGCGGTTACATTAAAACTTGTCTATTATCTATTACTTTCGTTCGATTTTGTTATAATAAATAGACATTTTATCTAATTGTACCTACGGGAAGTGTTTTATATGTAGTTTTACCAGTTTATAACGAAATAATGAAAAACGTATGCAAAATACTGGAGCTAACTGGATGAACTGTTACCTATCTATTAGGTATTATTACTAATAAGAATGTTAATTTTTGTCGTTTCTACATTTAGAAACGCTACAAAAAGACGACCGCATGGTAGTTGACATTGTTGACAGATGTAAGCTTTATCTATGAATCTAAGCCATCTCAGTCGATTCTTATCATAGGCGCCGACTTTCCGTAGGAAAAAAAGGGGTTTGCCCAATTTTTTAAATAACGAGCTAAAATTCTAGAATAATTTTTTTATTGTCTTTTAACCTGAGCACGTGGTTAAATTTTTTGTACTTAGTCATAGTTAACCCTGTATAGGATTTTACTAAATCTATTTTTTACTCGGCCATAGAGAAATTATGCACAAGCTGGCAACACCGAATGAATGTTCTATGGACATTTCTACAAGCATTTATACCCAAGCACCGAAAATCTAGATACCGACTCATAAACCCGCTCACAATTTATAGCAGTCAACACAAACATACACACAACCCGTAAATTTTTACTATAAATTCGTGTGTCGCATATCGTCGCCTATTTCACGAACTGACGCAACTAAAAAAAAATCGAAATTTGAAATACTTCGTCTAGCGTAACGAAAGTACATGCTCTACACATTCGCGAAGCGACGTAACTCAATTCCGTATAGTTTTCAGGATAATGGACATTACACTGTCGACGTAACACGTTTTTGATTAAAATACAATTTTACGATCCGACGTAACTTAAGTTACGCCAGTTGATGAAATTTTATTTTGGTGGTACGTAGAAATAAATAAGTGGCGTATCTCACAATTTTCTGTTCAGACTTGCAGCAGAATAAACTTGAATACTACACTTAAAGCACTGTGTAAAAAGGAAACATGTGAAAAGATAGATGAGGTAGCCTGTGCAAGTTTTGACTTGTAGCAAGGTATATATGTACCCACATCAAAACAAAGTGCTATATTTTATAAAAGTCCTTTATCAAATTACAACTGCACACTGTACGACAATGCTACTAAAGATTGGTTTTGCTTTATATGGCATAAAAGCATCAGCAAACAAGGATCAGCAGAGATTAGTACTTGTGTGTATAAGGCCTTCCTAATTTATTATGCAAAAAGCATAAAATATGTTGCCTTATTTTCTGACGGATGTATCGGACAGAACAAAAACTATTATTGCAACAATGTTGCTTAGCGTTATAACCAATAATGTTAATATCGAAGAAATCACATTGAGTTTCATCCCACGGACAAAATGAAGGGGATGCAGCACACAGTACGATATCCAAAGCTTGAAAGACTGTCGGTGACGCTTATGTACCTTCGCAATTACCGCCTATAGTGAAGCTTTCCCGAAGACGCCATCCTTATACTGTTGCATCTCTAGAAGGTAATGACTTCATTCACTTTAAGAAATTATCACAAGATTTGCGGGTTCGCACTACAAAAGTAGCTGAAGTAAGTGAGCCTATGAAATGGATCGATCTCATGGAACTTAAAGTTAGGAAAGATGGACCAATGGAAATATTTCTCAAAACAAGTCACTTGCAAACAGAATATAAGACACTGTCACTGAAACGACGAAATTTCCATTGAAGGGAATTCAGTTACAAAATCTCAATTCTGCACCAGTAAAAATTAGTAACAAGAAATATATGCCATTAAAGTCATTGTGTGAAGGAAATACCACAGAAATAATTATTGTATTTATTTTAGTTATTTTATGTCAATATATTATTTGGTTGTCTTTCATTCCATACTTTCTTTTAACAGAAATTTCGTAGTAACAGCTATATTATCAGGCAGCGAACCAATTGTCAATTTCACGAAGTGACGTACCTCAATTTTTTGCAAAATTTTGATATTTCCCAAAGGTAATGATACGTTTCAGTTACAGCGAGGGGTAAACCACTGCTTGAAATTTGTACAATGAAATACCATTTTTTAAAAATATTACCCGTAAATACCCAAAAAAATATCTCATCAAATAAGCAAATACCTCAAAAATACCCATGAGACCCAATTCAGATAGTGACTTGCAAGAAGAAGCTGGCAATGTTTCTCTAAATTTGTTACAGTCGAGACAACGGTACGAAAAGTGCTATGAATTGTTTGGAAACTGGAAAAAAAGTAAAATAGCAAAAACCTAATGCATTACTTGCTTACCTATCGGAAAGACCAACGATTGTAAATTCAGGTACACTATGGTCTGAATTTTCAATGATGAAAATCATTTTTAAAGTCAAGGAAAATATTAATTTGGATAATTTTCATAAAATTCGAGCATTCTTGAAACGGAATTCTGTAAATTACCAGTCCAAAACTGACTCAAGAACAATGTATTAAGTTTTTTAAGAAAACTGATGATTCTGAATATGTTATTATAAAGGTAAACAAATACGTTAATATAAACTAAATTCGTTTTTTATTAACGTTAAATTAGAGATTTCTCTTATGATAGGGCTATACGGAGCTTGTCGCCGAAATGAATTGTTAAATATCAAGCTTGACCACATAGATAATAGAGGAGATATAGGTGTTGTTTATTACAGTTCCAGAAACAAAAAATAATATTACAAGGATGTTTACAGTCAAAAACAAAACAATTGATGAATTGAATTTACTTACAATATATAACAAACATATTTTTATATTTCGCTTAGATCTACTCACAATTCTAATAATGGCCTATTCATTTATTACAAGAATAATAGATGTACAGTACAGCCGATTGGAAGAAACAGATTCGGCAAAATTCCAGGAAAAATAACCACTTTTTTTAAACTGCCTGAACCCTCAACCTACTACATACACAAGACATTGCTTCCGCCGTAGCTCTGCAATCCTTCTAACTAACTCTGGGTGTGATTTGGTAACACTTAAAGCATGGAGGATGGCGTTCTTTTGCGAATAAGATTAGCATTTCTCATAAAATCCTGACAAACCAAGAACAGCAGCGTAATACTCGCAAAAAAAACAACTGAAGTGTTAAATAAGTACGACCAAATAAATGAATTGCCAGTTAATCTAGATAATTCCAATATATAAGTCACCATACTGTTCGACAAAAGCAATGGGTTACTATATCTTGCAAGATGAAATTTTGCCTAAAATACAGTGTTTTGCGATTTATGCGTGAAATATGAATTATGGTATGTGAATTTCTGTATAAATGAAATCGAAAGGAGTATACTGATAGAAAAAGACGAAATAGTGATATGGCAAAGAAATAAATATTAAGAGGTCGGAATCTGAAAAGAAAAATATATTAAATTTTGACGAAACATGGATACATGAAGATCATACGAAAGGCAGCACGATATGAATGTTAATGTGTGACAGTTCATACTAACAGTGCTAGTAACCACCAATAGTGAATAGTGTGCATGTATAGTGCAATGCATTCTGAAGCATTTTGTCCTTATACATAGATGCGAAATTCGTGAATATTTGCGCGATTTATTTAATGGCAGGAAAATCTCTACTTGTAACAAATTTTGTCAACTATAACATTTTCTATCATTTTCATCATGCAACTGTCATGTTAGATTATCAGAAGCTCAAAACAAGCTTATTAACACCACATAATAATGAAAGTAGCAATAATATTTGAACTGTTTCACTATTTTGCAAAATTTGTCAAAATTTGAGATTTCTCCGCCATAAATAATTAAAAGGAAAGTTTCGAAATTCGTGCAAAAATCCGTGAATTTCTTAAAAATTATCACGGATAGATTTGTTTAATAGTAATGTTAAAAATATCTGAGTTGGTTAAGCTGATAAGGACAAGCAATATAAACAAAGAAGAAAACATGCAAGAATTATTTGTCGTTATATCGAAATAATTATTGTCAAAATTAGATCCTTATGAAACTTGAATCTCTAATTTTCTTAAATCTTGACTATACGTCATACACGTTCAGTCAGTCAAGTAAGTACCTAATTGACATGTTAAACGGGTTAGGCTTTTTACTAAAGAATTGAACTTAAATCAATTCGAGATAATTGGGAAGAAATGTGAACTAACAGCTGATGAAATTATAACGTATTGTCGCCAGTCATTGCAGTTATGACGGTGGAGTTCCGTCCTGGATTTGGTACGCAGAACGGCAACAATGGCAGCATCCATTTCAATCCACAAGTCATAAAGTGGAACGGAGAGGCCATGCAGAACGCCGTTGTAGCATCGTCGTTACTTTTTGGCACAGCGACGTGCCACTTAAGAACAGGCCCAATCATAAGTGATGGGTTAATAACAGACTAACAGCACCAAGACTCGTTATGGGGGCTGTGGCTCGTAAAATGAGATGAAATACGATCAATGTGCTTGGGCGTTATTAAAATTTTAAGGATTATTCTATGTACGGAGTGACAGTGCTTTTTAGCGGCACTAATCCGTGGGATTTGGGTCAAGTCGACGAGGAGGTCCTCTAAATGAATTTCGTAACTGAATTTATGGGTGGTTTTCACTTTGTTGTAATTTGGAACCAAAATAAAATGTATGTGTGTTACATTCTATACAGGGCGTACCTTAAATAAGTACAAATATTTTAACCAACAGTACAGTTATTTGTGTAGAACATGTAACTAATAGTTTTTTTATAAAAAAAAAAAATAAATAGCGTTATGTTTCAATCGAAAACTTGTTGAGGGCCGCTGATCCGACTCCGATACTAATATTTTTAAGAGTTATTTAAGAGTTATGGTGTATTCCACAGCGCTGGAATAGAATTTTTAGACATGTCAAAGAATGAATGAATGAATTGAAATATGTTTATTTATGAAAATATTAATGGCCACCTACACGCCTTTGCTATTCCTATATCTCACCAATAAATTGAAAATATAAACCAGATTCTCGACTCAACAATCACAGTTATCCAGATTTAGTCATTATTCATTTTTATTATACTCCAACTGATCTATCACTATCACTTATTATCACTGCTTAACAAATACACTTTTAGCATGTCAACCTTTTCACTGTTTACATAACGCGCCATATTTTACTTAATCACACTGTATTTCACCATAAATATTAAGTAAATAAGCAAGATACTTAAAAGAAAAACACTGCTCGTGAAAATAATAAACGGTTTTAAATACATTTTATATCGCAATTTTAAAATAGATGTGTCAATCAGTGCATTATAAAAGAAAGAAAGAAATATTGCATGTTTTGTTTCCACTTATACCTTGCCTTTGTCACAGATTGTCACTTTGCCCTGAACCAGTTCACCAGTGTCAACATAACCTTCGTCGACTTCTCTGATTGTGACCTGTGACGATAATCCCACAGAATGGGGCTGGTGCCGGACATTTCTCCTCCTTACCGTGACATCTTCCTGTTACCTGTGCCTACGACACCAGTTTCTTTTTTGCATGTGATTTACACTGCCTTTAATTGTTTTACATTGCCTTCTCTTGATATTGAACGCATACAACAATCCGGTTATTTTGTTACTCCATGTCTGATGTTTATTTTTAAAACCTGTCACCCACTACAAAGTACGAAATGATTAGCACTGACACGTTGTTTGAAGTGATGTGACGAAAATTAACTCCAAGGTGTTGTGTGAAAATCATAGTTTTTTGTTATTTTTCATAAAATAATTTAAGAGGGCAACTTAATCTGTGTATCTTTAACAGTATACAATGGTATTAACTTGTGAAATGTGGATGACTGTTTAAATAGTTAGTTTTTCAGCAAGTAGGTAAGCTTTTATGGATAATTTTTGGAATCACTGAACAAAGTAACTTTCTAAATATTATAACTGATAGTATCGAACTTTGTTAATATTTTATAGACGATATGGAAACCTTCATACGTTTTAATAAATTACGTCAGTGGTCTATCTGGTCGGCGGACCTCAAAATGTAGATATATATTTTTTTAAATTAATTTCTGATATGACTGTATGACGAACTACAACTGCAGTTAAAATATTTGTACTTATTTCAAGGTTCACACTGTATATCACCAAGATATAAGTATAACAACGATGATGACTATGGATTTTAGATACATTTCATTAAATTAATATTTTCCTTATTATATTTTTAATTTATTCGAAATCCGTGATTAGTTTTCTTTTATTTGCATTATTCTCATTCCTCGAAGTCAGTCGAGAGATGGTCCCACAGACGATGTCACAACAGTATGTTACTGATTACATTTGTTTGTTTGCATAAGGGAACTGGTATTGACAGTATATAAGAGTTTATCGTTTCTTAGTAGATAACGTATCATTACCGTTTGTCAACAAACAGTCAACCGACTGCGACTGACTAAAAGCTTCTCGTGCATTGCAAAATAATGACGTATTTATTTAAAAGTATCTCGGAGTTAAAAGCGGCTTTCAAACAAAAAAGATGAAACTTGAAGAGTGTGTGTAATGAGAAGTCCACAATGTTAGCTTTGTACATAATATAAAACCAGATTACAAACCATGTTTCTTACACTATTAAATCCTATATTAAAAAAATTATGTATGTAAAAATCAAGTGAACGTTAAATAAGTACGAATATTTTAACCAGCAGTATAATAGTTCACTGCGTAAAATACATTATTTTAATAGTTTTTTACAAAAAGTCAGGAATAAAAAGTCAAATTATAAATAAATTTCGCGATTTTTCAATATAAAACTTGTTACGGACAGCCACTTGTAGGTACCCTGCCTTTGACCTGGACCAGTGCATCGATATCAACATAACCCCTTAGTCGTGGCTATCAAACCTAGGATATGGCTGGTGACTCTGTTCCCTGCGGGACGTTGAGCCTACCGTCCTTGACAGCACCTGTGCCTACGACACCAGCTTTTTTTTTGACATCGCTTTTTCAAACGCTGGCATTTTATCTTCTTAATGAAGTCTTGTCTCGAACTGTGTCTTTTGGAAAGCCTATAATAAATCGGTCTCTTAGTAATTCATTCAACATGTTTCGTTTGAATTTGCACTGGCATATCACAACACATTCCAGATATAGGTCAACAAATATTTCACTTTGTATTCTCTTGATATTCAACGCATACGTCAAGCTAGTTATTTAGTTATTTCACGTTTATTTTTAAAATCTGTTTCACCCACTACAAAACTACTAAGTACGGAATGAGATGTTGTTGAGGTTATGTGGCGAAAATTGATTTTACTGTGTTGTGTGAAAATCATAGCTTTTCGATATTCTTCAAAGAATAACTTAAGGGAATAACATCTCTTTCTAACAGTGGTATTAACTTGTTAAATGTGGATAACCGTTAAAATACATGTTTTTCAGTAGGTAAGGTTTTGTGCACGTTTATGTGCATGTGCGTTATAGTTTTTGGAATCATTGAACAAAGTAACTTCCTAAATACTTTAATTGGTAGTATCGAGCGTATGGAAATTAATTTTTGAATCGTTTATGGTAAGATCAGTTAAATTTGGATTAATATTAATGTGTAGTGTACTACCTACTCAATTTCACTTCACTTATCGCTGAAAACAAGTACTTATTTTTAAATTAGAATCAATTAGAATCATACAACTTACGTTAAAATAAAAAAATATATATTTATTATAAATTCGACATGGCAACCTCGCCTTCAGCAGATCATACGGTTTATTAGGTTCATTCTAATCTGGTCAGCAGTCCTCAAAATGTGGGTATTTTTTTTTGTCTTGATATTTGAGCCATAATCGGTCTCTTCTTCAGACTCTGAACGGAAAACTGAGTAGTTTTAGATTTGCATCGTTCTCGAAAACCTTTAGTCCTCCATAACTTGCAGATGACTAAGGCCAACAATTGAAGGACTTGTTTTTGTTGATAGTGACCCATATGTCTGTGACATCTGACGTAACATCCTGTATATTATAAATTTCCTCTTATAAACGTATGTCTTACATCCGACGCTGCCTATACATTCGGCTGGTTATTAGATGCGGTTATAATTGCCTCGAGACTGGCGACCCAGATTATTCGCAACGCTATATATGTGCGGGAAGTGGTTCGTGGCCCTTGGTCGGGTTATTAATTCCATGCTTTCAAGAGCTCCTTGATGGAAAAGGGCACTTTGGCACGCTCCACCTACCGCTCTTATGAATTTCGTGGGGAGGATGGTCTCCATCACAGGTCGAAGTGGAGAGGTCTCCGGGTTGTTGGCGCTATTAGAACCGGGCCAAAGCGATCTCGTAGTAGAGTAAAAATAAATATTTAAAGAGAGCTATTAAAGACAGTAATGGGCGATATCAAGTGTTGAGATACGAGAAGCAGGTGAATCATAAAGATTATGTTATTATACGAATAAACACCTATTAGTTTCATAAAAGTCAATAGATGTGTCTGTATCACTAAAATAACGAACTATTAACGGTTTTTATAAGGAACAGAAGGTAAATATTTAAGAAGTTGCCTAAGAACGATAGGAGTCAAAAATAAATATAAGGAAAAGTAAATCTCATGGACACGCACGGAGAAATCTGAATGGGATCATTTAGAATTTTTTTTATTACATTTTAATTATTAGTCACATTTATTTTGACGTTTCTGATTTAAACGCTTAGTTTATAACTGTCGCATTTATTTTTACATGTACGTTCGTTTAGTCGGTATTGTACACACATAATTTCGTAATGCAGTCCAGTCTTCAACAATGCACGTGAAACTGGAATGTTTCCCAGTGTGAGAATTACATCTGAGATGCAAGCTGATCCTGGTCTTGGATATTAGGCAAATCATGAACTTTCAGTATGATAGTGCTCCTGCCCATTTTAGTCGCGATTATGATCAATCATCTTAACAATCGCTTCCCACAACGCTGGATTGGCCGATGTGGTTTCTAATATTGGCCACCAAGGTCACCAGATTTGAATCACCCTGATTACTGCCTTCGTGGATGGTTTAAATCATTAACGCCTCTCTTGTGTTAACAAAAGTGAACACAAGAGAGGCGCTATTCGATCGGAGCTCACTCTTGGACGGAACTGAAAAGTAAAGTGGAAGCAGACATGGAAAATATACTAGCCTGGTATTCCAATAATCTACTCACTATAAATATAGATAAAATAGTATATCTAAATTTTTCTTCTTGTTGTAATAGTTTGCCAGATTTTCATTACCTAAAAATAAGAAATAACCCAAATTTTATTCTTAAACCTGCTGAAAAAAATACCTACCTTGGCGTTGTTATAAATTAACATCTAAGATGGAATTTACATATAGATGCTCTCAAAAAGAAATTAAGGTATGTTCTAGTGAAAATAAAATTAGCAAATGATATTTTAAATTTAAAGCAGCTGAAAATAATTTATTACGCGTTAGTTGAGAGCCATCTAAATTATGGTATAATAGCTTGGGGAGTAGCTGATAAGATTTACATATATGATATTTAAGTCTTGCAAAGAAAAATTTTGAAGGTGATAGCAAAAAGAGAAAATACTTACTCCTTAGATGCTTTGTATAAGAGATATTCGGCAATTATTTTATTTAAAAGTTGCAGTAAAAACTCATTTCGAAAGGAGCAGTTTGAGTTCTACTGGTCACTCATATGGTACAAGAACTAAAGGAAAACTCTTTATAGTACTAATAATGCATTCTACTAAAGGGCAACATAGCTACTATTCTTTAGCACCAAAAATATACAACTCCATACCCGACCAAATAAGGAAAACTTGAAATTTAAAAAAATTTAAAACATTGGTTGATTTTAAAGACAAACTTCTTAAAGAAAGTAGATACTCAGTTTACCAGTTACTTCCATGTTCAATGTAGAGCTGCATAAAGCTTTGCAGAAGTGTTTTTGAATTAGTTGTAATTATAGTCTTTATTTTATAAATTTTGTGTGGAACACTAAGAAGTATTGTACTCCTATTGTTTTTGTATCGTATTTGTTCCTTTCACTTTATGGATAGATTAAATGTTATATTTGTTATTCTATTTGTTATGTCTAACTCACGCACAAGTTTTTACTTATGTAAGTATTCTGTTTGTTTACGTTTTTTACTTATGATATTTCTCTATTGGTAAATAAACATTATTATTATTATTAATAAGTACTTTTCTATACTAATGCATTACAATAATTAACTCGGGTAAAAATATTGTCATTGCTAACTTGGTAACCGTTGATGTTCGACCACATGTTTATGAGGCTTTTTTGTTCACTTTCGCCCCCTGAACACCCCTTTCGAATATTGGGGGTCCCCCTCAACCCCCTCGTATAAGACTTTTTTTATTTCAAATATTGTCAAGAAGCTGTTGCCGCACATTCATAGGTATTGAGAAATACTTGAATCGACAACTTGAGACTGAGAATCTTTGGAACCAATTAATGTTAATTGTGATAAAATCTCGACACTCCCCGATTTAAATATAAATCGAAAACCTATCGGTAAACTGACAATTCCTTGTGTAATTAGATAATTAACATATTTCCCGTCATTCAGGATACAAATCACTTCGCTCCCAGAACCCTGGATAAAATACCCGAGCCAGAGTTGTTTAATTATCGATAAAAAAAACTCCCAGTAATCCTCCTCGAATAACGAGAGACATCACGGGGAATTAGAGGCAGATTAGTATGTAAATAAAATGAGGTATGCAGCGCTTTGGAAGTTGATTAAAACGGATTTTCTTCGTCATAAAAGCCGAGTTAATTGGGTTAGTTGTTGCAGGGAACTAAATGTCTCGCTGCAGAGAACGTTGGGATGTTGGACTAGTTCTTATCTGTACTTAGATATGTGTACAAAGTTCGTTTACCTGAAAAAAGCCATTGCTGCACGATCTTGTGGCGGTGGTGTGATAATATCACGGCAGATTATAACAATTCTCAAATGTTGTCGAAATATACAACTAAATAAGTATGACCTGCCATAATGCCATAAAATTTAACCACGTATTCGGAAGACCTAATGCAGACACAAAATAGAAAAAAAAACCATTTTTACTCCACCTTTAAAAAGATAAACAAATCACATTATAACAATCAGTAACACGACGTTCCTTGTGCCCTGTAAATTTACTGTACATACAGGGTGTCCGGAAAATATGCGTCAAGAGTTCAGGAGGTGATTCCTCACAAAAAATTAGGGTGCGATAAATAGCGTCCTCTACTACTGACGTCAAAATTAGAAACATATTTGAATTTCTCGTCCGCAAAAAAACCCCGATTTACAAATTTTATGTATATATTTGGATTTCTTAAGAAGTTGTTTACAAATATCGACACCCGGACACCCTGTAGAAGTCCAGCAGCGTTGCTACTCAAGACCACATACATATAATAACAGCATGTGCGGTACTAAAGTGATAGATTTTTTTTCTAATGACAAACTTCTTGTTGTCTAAAATGTATGCATTTTGTAGTTCTTTGAGGTACCTTTAAAAATTGTTGCATTTTTAAGGTATACATTAAGCGCTTTGCCAGGTTCTAACGTAAAATTCATAAATAATTTTGAGTAAAACATACCTATTTTTTGTCACCCTTTTGTCATTATGTTCTTGAAAGCAGAATCAAGTTGAGTTCGTAGGTTGATATTCCCAAATAATGCAAAATTGCATTTGATTATGAATATCAATCTGAATCAAATCCATTACTCATGATCAGTAGGTACCAAATAACACATATGCACACGTAAAACACAGACGCAAATGTCTATTAAAATGTCTTTTACAAATTTTTCCACGGCTATGTTCAGTAGAAAACTCACTACTTTACCCAGCTTGAATTGCATTTTTATATAGGCAAATAGCAATTTTATTAATAACTGGCTACACAAACATACGAAATTCACCAACCTCTACCATGCAAAAATAATGACAGATGAATGAAGAAGTGAAAGAAGTCGGACCGCGTGCAGCAAATGCAGTTCGACGGCGGACTCGCCTGCATAGGAAAACGGACCCGAACGATGTTCGACTTATTCCGCTGGTAACGTATTAAACGGAATTTGAACTGCTTAGCCAACTTTTTACCGTGTGCCTATAACAGCCTATCCGATGTCGGCACTGTTTACTGCGGTTTACATTTATTATAAAATTCTCATGATTTCCTGTTGATTACACCTGATATTTATAAAAATGCATATAAAACAATATTATTGGCCTAAATGCAGTAGGCCAAGGTTACCGATCTAAAGGCGGTAGGTCAAGACTCGGCTTGCTAGACTATTTATCACTGAATAGGTATGTCGGACTATTTTCTGTTGATAGCACAAAGGTTTTTTTTATTACTGTCTGTATTTAAATACAAAAAACGTTTTTATTTCACTATTTATGTAATGCAATGTGAATGGTTTATTTTGATCCGTTTGAGTATTGAATTTAAATTTTAAAACTATATTGAAACTTAATATGTCAATTGCATATTTTTATAAAATAATTTATAGCATTAATTACATATTACAATAGGCAAACATTATAGGAAAATATTTAAATTTGGCAACGTCGCATCAGGCCGACATAAATTGAATTCAAATAATGGTATGCAAATATTTTTTTCGACGTAAATGTATATGTAATTTTTTTTAAATCGCGTATTCGTATTATACTCCCTACCTTCTCTTAAAATTAATGACATTATGACTGAATCAACCTGTATTTGTAGTTATAAGTGGTAGAATTGGAATGTAAAATATAGGTACATACTTTGGAATGTATCAAATCCGAAAAGGAGAAAAAATGTAGGAGAAACCCTTAAAATTACCTTGAAATCATCATCATTGAAGTTTTAAGACCAAAGACAACATAGCAAAACGAGTCGTACAAATACATATTCCTAAATGGCGCCATTGTGAAGTCTTGAACAACATACATAACAAGAACTATTCAATCACTTATTTGTATTCTACGTAGCCAAATCTTGAGGAAATAATTAGCAAAAAGCTTGTAATTAACCGACAATCTAAAAACTATTTTTCATGAAAAACCAAAAAAAACTTAAACTATAAATAAATTCAAATTACTTGAGATTGATTTAAAATGTAGAAGACTTAAAGTAGTGTGTTGGCAACACTGGCCACATGTTCATCAAATTTTCCCTACCTATCAAGGAAGCCGGGAGTACACACTCGCCAGCATTGTTTGCATTAAGCTGTAGACCAAGAATGTCAATAGCTCCTCTAGCTATTCCGTAAACTTATACGTCAAAGGCATGTCTGACGTTCCGGTTTCTTCGAAGGAAAAGCTAATCGAACCTCGTCCACGGACCCTATGCATCTCATATCGTACGTTTATAACGAAAACCAAATACATACTGATAATAACAGAATGATGAAATATCTAAATAAAATTTTGTGACAATACAAAGAAATTGTATGTAGATGTGTAAACAGCTTCATAAGTAAAATGGTAATCTAAATGGTTAAAACTGAAGTTCACTCTTAGATTTGGGAATGCTTGCTAAGTAAATGTTGAAGATATAAAGGACTGGTACAAGGATTATCATGAGAATAAATAAGGCAGAGAGCTTTGTCAATGTTCCTGTACAGGCGGACATTGTAAAGGCTATAAAGACTATATGGAAATAAGCAATAATGCATCAAACTTTACTGTTGGTGCTCATTTAAAGTTTGCATTGGGGACTCAGGTATTTATAGATATGCAATATGTTCTTTTTACAAATTCCTAGATTGTTTACAAAATTCGTCACGTCTGGCCACGTTCTACGTCAGTCGGTACTGAAAACAAAATATGGACAAATACCATAAGAGAGAGAGAGAAATTCTTTACGTTCGAAAGTTTATAAATAACTAAAAGTAAGAATAAGGATAACTGTCCTACTTTTTACACCTTACGTCCAGTACTGGTTAGTATTGAAATACTTGGTTAGTGCAGCTGCAGTGAGTGTAATGTAACTTGAAACTGTCATAAACTGGTATATATGGTATTTGATTGAAACGTCGATCTTTAAACGAAATTAATCAATTACAAGCCATTTTTTCACTAAAGTAAATCTTTTTGCGCTTAATTTTCTTTAAGCCCAAATTCTTGATAAACCGATAAATTTATATTACCCCCAAGGAGAACAGATTGAATCAGCTCCCGGCCATCACAGGCGCTTCTATAGTTTAACGATATCGTTTCTCCGACATAGGAATTTAGCGGAACGGCGCGGAGGCCCGTTAACTGCTCCAATCCCGAAAAAAAATGCCTATGATGGCGCCCAGCACGAAAAACGCATAAGCAAAAGTTATAAATCCGTATAAAACTCCGTAGAGATCATATCCACCCTTCTAATACTTCATGTAAAATGGCTTAAATGTAGGCAGGTTAGCGATAAAGTGGAATTAGGGAAGGCATCGTTTCTTTCCTGAAGGAACAGGAATGGCATAGGTATTGGCAAGTTAATAATTTTGACGAAATAAGGCCAAAAAACGTATTCATTTTTCATAGCTTTAAGGAACATTTTAAACAACTTACTATTACATTTTTATACATCTGTATGTATGGCTATTGTAGCTCCAGTATCCATAGGAAGCCAATTTCTGAAATGAGGAAGGAACGAATGTACCAATGACCTTTATGACGAGCGTTACATATTAAACAAATCTTTCTAGACCATTACCTTTTTGACACGTTTCAATTTGATTCAGTTTTCTTCTTCCGTTTTTCTCTTCGCTTTAGACTTTCCCAATTTCTTTATCCTCCAATTCCCTTTGTTCCTCCAATTCTCTTCCAATATTTTTTTCAAAAATATTTGAGTACTGTTTTTTAAATAGTTTGGTAAAATTCGTTCTCAAACATAATATAATTACACAGCATTAGCATGGATTTTGTACTAATAAATCGACACAAAGTGCCATTTTTCCATTTTTACAACATTCAGAGGAGGTGAATGCCCTATTGGGATCTTTTGTGATCTCAGTAGTGCATTTGATTGCACCACTTTTAACAAAATTTGATGCATGTGGCATCCCAGGCGGGCCTTTTAACTGGGTTTCATCCTTTTTAAAACACCGTAAACAATATGCAAGTTTAACAAATAAAAATTTATATTATTGATTGAAATGATTTAGATACCGTAATTATATATATTCAGATAAATAGAGTATAAATGCAATAGAGTTCTTAAATTTATAAATGGTTGGTTAGTTATAATGGTTTATAAGTGTTTTATTACTAGTAAAACTCATGAGATTTCTCAATAGGCAAAAACACTGCTCGTCACTGAACATTATATAAAATGGATTTGCACCATTGACATTCAAAGATAATAAGTTTTTGGGAGTCACACTAGATGAGTGTCTTAATTGGAATATACATTGTGATCAATTAATTTCCAAGTTAAATTATGTGTGTTACATTTTGAAATCTGAAAACTGTCTTGTAAGGTGTACAACTTATCTAGATTAAGATTTTGGGAGTTGCCCCATTCGAGCAATGAACGTGTTTAAAGTTCAAAAGCGGATTCTACGATACATTACTGGTATATCCAGTAGATTATTGAAACTTATTTTTGGAAATATGGCATTTTGACTGTTGTGGATATTTGAATATATGATATGTGTTTTTACATTTTTAAAAACAAGACTAATTTTATTTTAACTAAAAACATACATAACGTAGGTACCAAGTAGAAAAATAATTTTTAATAAAAAACATATAAAGTGACACATGATTCTCTTTTGTATTTTGGGCTGCAATTACTTAATAAGCTGCCTAATGAAATAAAAACATCATTAAATTTAAATATAGGTATTTATATTAAATGTGTTTTTACTATTTTTTACTCTCTGGAGGAATTTTATGGATGTGTTGTGTAATAGTTTAAGTAAATCGTCTGAAAGTTTAACACAAGACACAATATACAAAAAAAGTAGAAGCTATAAGATAAAACCGATCGAGAATTAGTTTATAATTGAACATGATGCCAAGAGTAGAAAGAATAACGGACAAGAAAAATATAGCCTATGTAAAAAACTAACAATTATTAAAATGACAAATTGTGGAACTGCTGCACCAAAACAACATATATAATAATAAACATTCGAAAACCTAGACATAAGAATCAATTTCTACTGGAAGTGCATCTTATAAAGACTAAATTGTCTGTTACTTTATTTTATTTAAATATTTTGTACCAATTTTATTTTGTTGCCTATGATTTATTTTGTATATTGTTGTCTAATAAACAAAAAATACAATAATTCTCGTTTGGCTACATTCAAACAAGTAAGTTGACTTTTGAAATACTTGACTTACAGGTCATGGTCATTTCAACTTACATGATTTCGAGTCAAGTAAGAAAATCAAGTCAAGTAATGAATCCCTAAGTTAAACAGAAAATTACTTTAAAGAATTTTTAAACACATTAAGATGATGAGCTGGCAATTTTCCCTTTTGTCAACCACCATTTTTAACGTTTTATACTGCATATCCGGTATACAGATGAAATTGTTTTGCTCTAGTATTATGGAGCCACTGAGAAGCAACTACATCGAAAATATTACTTTTAGTGTCGTTTAAATTTTAAATATTCTTTGTTTTATCGAAAAATAACACCCATTTGGAAAAATAAGGTGCGGAGTGCCCAAATCGTAAACGAAAACACGACGTTGACAGGGGAACAATGACGCCCACGACACTAAGGGGGATGGTGATATGCTAAAAGGGAGCCAGTCATCGGTGCAGCATAATGTTTTTTATGGATAGGGTGTCTAAGCTATAACATTCTCATATGTATGGAAGTACCTATTATTTAAGGTTAAGGCAATATTATAATATGCTTAAGAATTCAAAAAGAACATTGAGAACTTAAATAAATGAAGTTCACAAATTTCATTTAACTAAAAAAATCAGTTGCCAAGATAAATGTATGCAGAAATAGTTTAGATGCCCAAGCAACACAGTTGCATCTAATTAACGTTAATAATATGACTAAATCAGAAGTCGACAGATGGTCTAAATATCCCCAAGATAAACGTATATTTCATACTTTCAGTAGACTATTTTTATGTTTGCATATACATAATAGTTATTAATTATATAAGGGAATTAGTAAGCCTTTAATCCACGTGAAAGAATGGACACACCGCAGCCGAGGGTTACATTTTATCGAGAGGATTAAAGGCTGGTTAATTTCCCGAATTTAATTCAATGTTTTATCAACGGCCAAAACCGGTCAATTAAGTGAAAACCGTGTGAGAGCAGGTTCAAAATGGTTTTGGAAAATGTCATATTTGACAAATTTATTTTAATCAAGAATATTGATGGTCAGCTGAATACTAGAAAGTCTTAGAATCGTGTCTATGAGCTGAGTTTGTTTAATTGTCAAGAGCGAAAAAATTTGGCAAAATCGACACAAAAAATGAGTGCGAATTTCTTCATTCCAGCTGAAATCCAGCGAGAAGCCCAAGAAGCAACATTATATCGTTACCAGCGTAATGGAAAAGTGTGTACTAGGAGCAATTGGTGGCATGGCAGTGGTGATTGGTGGCGAAAAAAAAGGGGCATAGGAGAAGGAGCAATTACAGAAGGAGTGTACTATCCTACTTTTTTAATGTGGAGAAGCGGTTTGCTGCCTCTTCGATGTGAACAAAATATTCTATGCTAAAATCAATGTTGAAAGTCCACAAAGTTCCAAAATTATAAACCAAAGAAGGCAGCGGATGAGGAATATTTATTTATTTAGTTAACGTAGAAAATACAGGATTTTAAGATTTCAATGTATCCATTGGGCGTTTTATTTTGAACTCTTTACAGGTTGCAACGATCATGGGAGTCGGAGATGCTTGTCGACTCGCAATGAATTAACCTTTTTGGATATTACCCATTTCCAAGACAATGGTAGTTACCTATACGTACTCATTCCAGATACGAAAACAAATATTTCAAGAAGTTTCACGATCATGGAAGAATCTCTTTCCATCAATGCTGTAGAATGGGTCGAAAATACATCAATCTGCGACCTAAAAATGACGGTGGGAGATATTTGTTTGCGATTTGTGACTGGAAAATGTACTACACAAAATGTAGGCATCAACCCCATTTTAAAAAACAATTTCACAAGTGGTTGCATTTTTGGCCAATGCTGGGGGTGTTATTACCACTGTGAAGCGTTGTGGTGGTTGAATATCGACTACGGTGGCGGAAAGTTATATTAAAGATTCACTGTCCAGCAAGATGGCAATTCTTGAAAAAATCCAGGTCCTACCTGGCGAAGTTGTGGGCCCCTCCAGTTCTTCAAAAACATATTATTGAGTGAATTTAAATAATTCCGGTTAAAATGACAAGATTGTACTTGAGTTAAATGTTAATAATAATAATTCTGAATAAAATGCTATAAAACGTGGTATTATGAATTCTAATTCACTAGTGTGTTAAAAGGCATTTAATCTACGGAAAACAGACGTATTAAACCTTCTTAATATTGTGGTCGTGGATAAAATATATATATCTATGACATCATCAAAATAATGTCGACGTCTATTTGGTTTTAATATTTGATTGAAATTGAACGTACACAACAGTTACAAAAAGGACGTTGAATGCGGACGTTAATTTCGGTGTTTCTTCATTACTCATTTCTTCGATATATATTTAAAAAAATATATATTTATTTCAATTATTATTAAAGTATAATTAGATATTTTTTATGTACCTAATTATGCTCACTGAAATAAATACCAAGCAAAAATGTATCACCTCCTAACACTATAGACATGACACGGGTCACTAATATTTCTTCCTTTGGGTTCGACTAATTACTTTTTATCTTATACCATTTCGAAAGTAACCCCATTCTGTTATTATTTATTGATCTAGCAGGCCATAATTTTCTTCTCTGGCCTTTCTATCTCTACGCCGCTTGCTGAATTTATCGTTCACCACCGTTTTTAGAAGCGTGATCCTGATTAATACGGAGATTTTTAATTTACTGGTACGGAGAATTGGAGCATGGGCAACATAATGGACTTCTGTGAGGTACACACATACATTAGTGTATTATAGTGTTTAAAGGGCGCCGTATTCTTGAAATAGAATAGAGAAATGTCATATCATGCTACCTGCGAATTTTCAAAGGTAGAAAAAGCGGTCAAACCAACATATTTTTAGGTACAGATATTTTTGAAAATAGGTTTTTTTTTTAAATTTAACTGTAGATGTAATGATAAACTTAACTTCGTACTAGATATAATATTGTTCACCTTTATTTATAAATACATATGTGATATGTAGTTAATTCTCATTTTAATTATTAGTTAGAATAGCAAAATAATGAGAAATATTTAAATGTTAGTAATAAGTGAATAAATAAAAGATGAGAAACGGAGTACGGGAGGTGAACGTTGCAGAGGACAAAATTCCATAGGCGTGCCACCTGAGAAGGGTTCAAAACAGACAAAATAAGTTGAGTCGCCCTACCACTTAACAGGTTATTTTAAAAACTTTATAAACTCACCTCTCCACATTTGTAAAATGCCGTCCTTCTAAAAAGTGATGGCTCATCATCATCCACTTACACCTACCTGATGCGCACTCCGTGGTTATCACACTTTAATATTTTTAATTTCGCAACTTCTGATTGAAATTATTAATGGCGGAAAAATCTAATTTTTTAACAAATTTCGCAATACAGTAAAACAGTACAAATATTATTGCTACTTTATTATTATTATGTGGTGTCCATAACCTTAATTTATATTTGCTTAAGTTATATATTCTTCAAATCAGATTGCAACCTTTTGATACTGTTATAAATAGTTTCTTCGCTATACCACTATTTCGTCTTTTTCTAACAGGCTGCATGTATTTATCTTCGTATTCTTCTCTTCGTAATTGTGAGAGGGTTTATAACATGGCCGCTTTCTATTATTTTTTAAGTCGGATATAGATATAGCACATTTAAGTTCTTCCCATAAAACAGTTATGATTAAAGGGTATATTATGTCATGCAAATCTTGTCCGTAACATTAATCTTGTTTGATTTTATACTCTGTTTATTAATACTTCAATGACAGGGTGACACGTGAACACGTCCTCTGTTTTGACACCTATAATCATGCGCCATAACAACAATCTCCAGCAAGGCATCGCACGCCAAAAGTATATCAAGCCCTATCCACCTTAAATTTGCATATCTGGCCGAGCGAATAGCCTTCCATTTTTGGCCCGTATACAGTGCTTGTGTAGGTGAGAAAGCAAATGGACAGGCTAAACGCACGCCTATGCACTTGCCGGCGCACTCGCTTCTATAGAGAAAGCCGATGAACATGGGTAAATCTACCTGGCTCCACGTTGATGTAGTGGTGATGCGATCATCCACCTCACATTTGTTCGAACAAATAAGAAACGTCTACACATTTCGATTTAAAGTGGAGGTGGCTATTTTTTAACAAACTGTTTTTTAAATAAATTTTCCTTTCATCAACTTGCTGACAGCCAATTACATTCAAATTAATAGGACTGATGGTAATTATATTTTAAACACAATGAAAAATATGTGGTGAAAAATATACTTCCTTTTTTAGTTATAATAAGTTCAAGATGTAAACGAATATCATCCTCAACGGACTGTTAAGCTCGCATTTAATACTGAAACAATATAAATATATCGAAAACATTGTCTCAAATACATCAATAATACCTAATAATTAAATTATGATAAAACTTCAGGGTTCCATTTAAAAGTTCTGTACAATAAAAAACAATTTCATTTTTAGGTGAAGATATTAACCCTCTAGGTTCTGTATCAGAGCCTCTAATATTATCGATTTTTATAAACGATTTTCCTCCATCTTTTCCATCCATCTTTTATAAATACAGATTGTGTATTGTTTTTATTTCATTTTTAGATTTTTCGTGTAATTTTAAGTCACCTTTGTTAAATATACTATACATACAATTTCAATAGTTTTTGAATTCTTGCGTTTTCCTCAATTTTTTTTTTGTTTCTTTATGAATTATATAAATAAAAAATAATTTTTCCTAATATTTAATTTGAATTTGTCACTATAAGCCGTCACCACTTTTCCGTACTATTCAGGACATTGTGTCCTGTCTTGGTGTTATTTCCACAAAACTATTATTTTTTAAATTTCTTATTACCTGAGTTAGCCTGAACAATTCATAGTCACGATGAAACAAAAAATAAAAAACACGCACCACGTCCCAGTGAAAATAAGCGAGTTGACGTCTACTTCCGGTATGATCGGAAGTGACACGTCACTGTAAATACTTTACTTCACCTCAGTAGTGTTGAGTCCCTAAATCTAATGCACGCTGTTGTGGGACATCCTGTATATATAGTTCAATCGTTACAAAGCAGGTTGACCCTGACTTTCGTACGTATTACGTATTGTAACAGCTGCGATTTTCCAATAAATACAGGGTGCCCGGAATATGAGGGCCTGTATTTTGTTGTATGATAAATTGTACGTACTGTTGACTTAGCAATTTTTTCCCTGTGAACAACGGTAACAGAAAGACAGCAAACAGGTTTTAAATATGTGACAAGTTCTTTGTACATACATAATAATTACAAATACACCTAAGAACTGTGAATGTTCTTCTTAGAGCTCTTCACAACACAGAATAAAATGTGAAAGAGTTACAAGTGTTCAAAATGACTTATGTTGCTTGCAAAAAGCGTTTACCGTACAAACGTCTCGCAACCAGAAAATTTTGCACAGATTCGCCATAAATTAACATGTGACGGGACTGGTCATGGTATTCCATTGTTCAATTGTTCCATTTTTGTTTATGTACTCTCACACATATAAAGCAGGCACTAGGTATAGAAAAACCAAACGTACTAGCTACAATATTATTATGACTAATAGTACATTTAGGTTAAGGGCACCGTATTCTTGAAATAAGGTTTTCTACAAATACAAATACTTTTAGACATTTAAGAACTGAATAACATAGAGCTTAGCAAGTAACAGAAATGTTACCTCATGTCATCTGCGAATATTCAAAGGTACCGAAGTACAACGAATATATAATGATAGAAAGCGGTCTAACCAACAAATTTTTAGGTACAGAAATCTTTCAAAATACGTATATTTTTAAATTTGTCTGTACATAGATGTACCTAAATATTACTATAACATAAACTTTCATGGTTCTGCATATAAGATTGTTCAATTTTGTTTAAAAGTATATGAAAATAATTGTTAAAATGTGGGGTTAGAAAAGCAAAATAATGTGTGTCTTAAAAACGCTTTTTAAAAGTTATTTTATTATTTGACGAGAATTTAAATAGTAAAAGTGGATAAACAAAACATCAAGAATTTTATTTTTGATATTTTGTTTTATTTTTCGAGATTTCTGCACCTAAAACACCATAATTTGATCAATTTATGACGAGTAATACGGCGACCTTAACAGCAAGATTAGTAGCTGATGTATTACAGGTCGTGCGTTACAGTTTTATAAGTTTTTGTGAAACGTCTTTTGTTTACTTTATTAATACTAATAAAAAATAAATTACGTTATGTTGCTTTCAGTAAGAGAAGCTCCTTTAGTATGTCCACAATTTTATTTGCTGAACGTTCTCTATCGAATTTTATCTACTGTCGTGATCCCTTCTCCCGTCATGTTGCACAAATTCCCACCCCTCCCTTCTGGAATGAATGGATCAGATAGAGACATAGGCGAATTCGCTTTTATCGAGCCGTCTCACCTCTGTGTTTCCATTTAGACCCCATTCCAGGCCGATGGCCAGATATGGCTTATTCGATTATGTCCGCCGTCATAAATTAAGTTTCTGCCCGAATCCGCAATCTACAGGGCGATTAACAGACTTCCATTACGTCTAGACGATTCCCTTTCCAGCATTTCTCGGAAAGAGTAATATTTTCCGTGAGTATTCCCTCCTTAAATAGAATAATGATGCTTAAAAATACATTGGAGTTATTTAATTTTGGGGTGTTGCTCTATAACACTAATCATGTAATCAAACAAAACACAAAGGTAATTAAGCTGACTCAAATTTGCCAAATCTTTATAAATTAAGAAAAAAACAGTCCACAAAAATTAAAAAAGTTATGCGAGAAGTAATTACCTATTTGTGACATGGTGTATGTCAAATGAAATTTATAAATATTCAGAAAACGTACTCCTCGCCTATTTTTGTGAGAAATCAAAGACACTAAAATCGAGGACAAATAATCTATTTTGATAGTTACTATTCCTGAGTCAAAGACAAGAAGAAGCAGAACTTTTACTGTCACAAATAATATTCAAGATAATTCAATCAACTTTTTGTCATTCTATAGGAAGTATGCAGCTTTAAGATTTAGAAACGAAAACACACCAGCACGATTATTCTTATTATTTAATAAAGGCAAGTGCTTAATCAATAGGTATGAAATTGCTAAAATACCAAACAATAT
Organism: Monochamus alternatus; assembly: GCA_037114965.1. Taxonomy (NCBI): domain Eukaryota; kingdom Metazoa; phylum Arthropoda; class Insecta; order Coleoptera; family Cerambycidae; genus Monochamus; species Monochamus alternatus. The sequence goes on from CM073426.1 coordinate 117,655,519, forward strand.
TGCTAATTACCTTAACCTACCACTGTCATTTATACAATTGAAGCGAAGGGAATGGAAGTGTTCTACAGTTGCAGAGAGATACATATATAATAACATCAATGAACAAATTGAAACAAGTAAGAAAATTTTGACTAGGTCATAAAATAATGTAGCAACCGCAATGATGAAAATTTACCATATCGAATACAGCCCTAATATTATGTCTTCTGAATCAGGAGTTATTATAGATTGTAAAGACTGTTATTTCAGCATCCAATTTATGAATGCTAACAAATGAATTTCTTACCATTGTTCTATTTGTTATAATTAATATTCTCGTTGTAACAAAGTTACAAATTTTATTTCGTTCAGTGATTGTAGATAAAACTGTGTGCATTACTATAAAAAATTTACATTACTGCTCTCTTGGTAACTGTCACTCTCGAGCAATAATGTATCACTTTTCGCTCTTGACACATAAAGAACTATTAGTATTTAAGAAAAAAATCAATAAATAAATCGAGAGTGTAAAGAACAAATGTTAAAATGAAATTGGTGAATATTTTTCATCTAGACATATTATCAGCACTTTTGAGACTGTCGTTTTAAATTTAATTTCTCCAATAATTTTATTTTATATGTTCAGGGTTGACTATGATTAAGTACAAATATTTTGAGAGGATATTAAGAAAAATTAAATCAAATTAGAATTCCGATTTCTTTTTTGTTTTTAGGCCTCCCCAAGAACGTGGTCAAAATTGTTCTACTTAGTGTTTACCCTGTTTATTAATATTTATATTTAAATATTTTGATTCCGTTTAAAAAAGACGTTAGGTGAAGTAGCAATTCTTGAAATGCAGAGAGCTTAATAATAATAAAGCTAATAATTTCTTTAAACCAGGTATGTTTTTTCCCCTTTAGTAAATTTAACTAGATTAATTTTAATTTAAAGAAAAACTACTGAATTTTTCAAAAAAAAACCTTTAAAGCAGCAAAATATGACAGATCCTGTAATTTAATAAATTACAGGATCTGCAACCCTCCCCGTTGGCGAATCATCCTGTATGCGTTATGGCAGAACGGTGAGTGACCCCATTAGACGTAGCAGGCCGTGGTTTGATGATGTTAGGCGCGCCTATCGGAAATTGCCAATTATAGTGACATCCATGTGCGGTCCTGACACCCTGACGAGACACATCTGCCGTGGCGAGAGGAACGAAAAGTTGCAGAGTCAGTCAGGGGACGCGTTTTCACCCTTCGTTTACTACTATAATTAGTGCACCACTCACAAATTTAATCTAAAAAGCTTGTGGTTTAGGATATACATAAAAAGCTCATTTCTGGTTTATTAAGAAAAAATATTTTTTTTTTCCTTTAAATGGCACTGAAAACAACTTCTAATCCTACCATGACTTTTAAGATGGCAATTAAAAATCTGCTATGACTTTATTATACTGTCGAATTTCAATAAAAACGTTTAGCGGATTTGTGTACATATTCATAAAAACTTTGTTAGCTTATATACTACCGACTGCGGGGGTCGAACCCACAGCGATCGGGTCACCTCGATCCAAGTGCTGACGCCTTAAACCGCGCGACCACTGAGTATATACGGGGTGTTAAAAAAATAAAATATATAAAAATATTAAGTAAAATAAGTAAGTAAGTAAATATTTAAGGAGGTAATAGTATGAACCAAAATAAGCAGAAAAGTCTCAATAAACATGGGTCCGCAAAGTAACAGTTGCGGATAACAGTTGGAGATATGGAATGTTTTATGTTTCAGCCCCTTTTTTTATTTTGCAGAAACGTTGTGCATTTTCTTATAATATTTGGTTGATGTTTAGTGAAATAAACAGTACGTATTTGACAGTTGTTCTCAGTGCACAAGTTTTCTTTCGCTATGGCTGGTTACTCTAAGGCAGAATTAACAGACATGCATTTCATGTATGGCCATGCTAATGGGAACGCCACCGAAGCGCGACGATTATCCAAATCGCCAGATTCATTCACAACGCATGTTAGGAAGAAATCACCAAAGATTGCGTGATACCGGTTCCTTGAGCAAACAGTGACATTTATCCGGAAGACCAAGGTCGGTATCCACTCCTAGAGCAGAAAAAGAAATTCTAGTTGGTAGAGGAGAATCCAGGTACGAGTGTGCGAAAAATATCAGCCGAGGTAGGAATTAGTGGTCCTCTTGTTTTGAGAATCCTTCACGAGCAACTGCTTAATCCATACCATGTGCAACGAGTACAGGCCTTAAATCCAATAAATGATCATCAAGCACTTTTGGTTTTTTGTCGCTGGTTTCTACGTGATGATGCTGAAGACCCTCGTTTTCTTGCAAACATTCTTTTTACTGATGACGCCGAGTTCACAAGAAATGGAGTGTTTAATTTTCACAATACGCATATTTAGGCCGACGAAAATCGTCATGCTCTAATAGAATCTGGACATCAGGCAAGTTTTTCATTTAACATTTGGATGGGTAGGTGACAGGTTTCTAGGTCCTGTTGTTTTACCAAACCGATTAACAGGCGCTGCTTACCTCAACTTTCTGCAGAACACACTGTATGAGTTTTTGGAAGACATTCCTTTAAATCAGAGGCAACAAATGTGGTTCCAGCATGATAGTACTCCAGCTCATTTTTCCATAGCTGTTAGAGAGCATTTACACCAAACTTTTCCACATAGATGGGTAGGAAGGGCCGGACCTGTTTTATGGCCTCCAAGATCGCCTGATCTGAATCCTCTAGATTTCTTTGTTTGGGGATATTTGAAGACATTAGTGTATGGTACTCCTGTAAAGCAGCTACGGATTAATCAAAAGTGCCAAGGAATCCAAACCAAGGACTTATGGCTTAAGGCTTATACATATTATAAGGAAATTTGATAAAGGAAATTGTTTCAGTTACATTTTCCATTTCTGAAAGTCACTTATTGCCAATACTATCCACACTTAGCTAACAACTGCACCTGCGAGGTAATCAGATTATTTGTCAGAGGAATCCTCGTCCAAATCCACTTTACTCCGGGACTTCTTATTCCCTTCACATTCCGGATAAATTGCAATATAATAACTTTAAATGGGCTTCGTCTCTTATCGTTTCAACTCGATTTCTGGAGTGATTTGTAGGAAGCGCACAAAATTAGAAAAAAAGTGTATATTTTAATTAAATGTAAGCGTTTTCGTCAGGAAGGAGGAGTATAAAACTGCAACGCGTTCCGATTCTAATGGAAAGCACTTTGCAGCCGCCTTTTTTACTGCCTTTCATCAGCTCGAAGAAAAAGTTTACGGCGTCGTTTCACGGGAGATGTGCTTACTTTAAGACGAATGTTTTATGAGCCGGTTCTTTTCGAGATTTTTAAAAAATTCTAGGGAAAAACATTCTACGAAACGAACAATCTGTTAAGAGAATGAAGGAGTGATTAGTATAATATAAAAGTGACAGGCGAATTCGAATTTAAAATAACCTTGAATTCCATTATTGAAATAACCTTTAGAATTCGATTATTTGTTTAAGTAATTCGGATTAAAACTATTCGGAAATTCAATGGTATGGAACTTAGCAAAATAAATGACCCAGCAGTGGTTTATGAGCTGGACTGAGTACTTAAGTCCACAGAACAGATAAAAGAACAATATTTCTAGTATTTCCCGAGGTATTTTCTCTATACAGAGTTAACTGTGACTAAGTACAAATATTTTAAGAGATGATCGAGAAACATATAAATAATTAACGAAATCTATCTTCAAGAAATGTTCAAACTTATTTATAAAGCGAAAACATTTTTTTCAAGACCATATTAAACCGATGACACAGGTGGCAATATGTAACCAGTAGTGACAAGACACTGCATTGTGTTATTTATAAAATGTAGATGATTATTTAATGATACAATAAGAAACAGAATATGGTCAGAATATGGTAGCACAAGGAGGTAGCATCTACGTTACTGATACTTATTTCCGGATTGATATTTGGAGATCAAAAATGTTAAATCAAAGTAAAGTAAACACCGTTTGCAATTTGTCTTCAACAGAATCTGATGCAGTCGCCACCTGTAGGCCAATAGCGCCAGGTGTACTTAATTCCGATAAATTTTTAAACGTTTTATGTTGTTGGGAATTTAAATACTAATAATAGCAACAATATTAACAATAATCGATGATATTTGCATAAAATAAGGTGAGACGTTTATAGTGTTCTTTCTGTACTGTGTCCCGCAACAACAATGCAAAGTTCAAGTACTATTTATGACGTGATTTTGCGTTTTTAGTGACTAATATTTGGTTTTAAACGTTTTATAATAAATAAAGGAATTTATGTCTGGTAGAGGTGCCAGCATATATCTCTTTTGTGATATCCCCAGTAACTTTATTGAATATTTTGTATGTCGAAGTTTTCCGATTTATTAAAATACTTCCAAACCAGAGAATTTCTTGTAGAACGTGGTGGACTCACTGTACAAAGTAAGTAATAATATTAATAATCCTAGTAACTTGTTTTCATATACTTCTGATTATTAAAATAATAAGGTAGAAAATAAAATATTATAAAATTTAAACAATTAGAAAATTAAACTTCTCGTTTTACACTGCTGACATTTTTTCCCTAAATTATTTCAACAATTTTTGAGATGTTCCCAATTCGTAGATTCGTACTTGCGATGAAAAAAAAAAAAAGAGAAAGGAAAAGAAAAGCGAGATACATTGTATTTACGTAATTAATATTTTTTTAATAACAAATTTTTATTATTTAATTGTTTTTTATTTTTGTCTTTTTAGTTCTAATAAAAATTAAGTCATACCTATTCCCAAATAAAACTTGTTAGATTTTAGAAAATAAATTTTAATGCAGGTTCAAGTTTCGGTAATTCAATAAAATTCAGTATAGATTATCTAACAAACGCCAAATTCTTATTAACATTTTTCAAAGTTTATAAAATTCAAATTATTTAATTCATTAAATAAAAACTATAGCAGTAACACACTTTTGCCATTTGAGAATCGATACATAAATGTCACTGACCCTATTACACAAGAAAATAAAATTAGTCGGTAACGTCGTAATTATGACAAATTTAAATTATTTTCACAGAAACACAGATGAACTTTTGACTAGATTAGCACAGAAATTAAAGCCATCCAAACTTTTGAAACCTAGGCACAAAACAAAACGATTTAAATCTAACACTTAAACAAGGAATAAACCAAAATACAAAAAGTTATAAGGCTTAAAAATGTTCAACTTGAATTAATATTTTAAATTTACAAAAATATACTTATGTCTTCCCCAAATAAAAACACCAGGCTTACATTCAGTTCTCTGAATAAAAGAACGCTCTATTTATTGTGGTTCAGAGGCAACTAGAGTTATCCCTACATTCTCATTCTACGTACAATCGTACAAATCAATAACGTTGCTAACTTAAAATTCGCAGTTTGTGTTGTTTCTCTCTTTATTTCACGACTGGTAGGATATAATTCCCATTTTAATTTGACTGTAATACGTTCCTGCTTTAAATCCATTCGCTGTTGTTATTACAGATTATTTATTTATGCAAACGTGTGTTTAAATACCGGTACAAACATAAATATGGGTTTTTCAGTTCGTCACCCACGCTTGCTGGACATTTAAACGACCGATTGATATTAGGCAACCAGTAATACAAAACGCTGAGATGAAGATTAACGCACATACAGGCGGTATATATCTTACGCAGAATATACAATGTGGCGTCTTCGTTCTTAACTATATAAAATCGAATTTACATATACCGACAAAATAAAGAATTTTGAATTTAGGTTTTACCACAAAGTAAAAAGGTGTATCAAATTCGGTTTGATATCCGATAGTTATCAGAGAGAAAATTATATCACGAAAGGAACGGATACATCAAGAACGTCTGACAGGGCATAATACAACAATAAAGCGGAGGACTCAGCACAGATTAGGGTCGTGTAAAACGAATCCTAAGTTATATAAAGAAGGAGATTGTTGGTTATTCGATATCGTCCGTCAAGTCTGGATTACAAATAGTAATTGAAAGATCTAGGTGCCCAATCAACCGAATTTAACAACTTTAGTTATAAGGTTTACAACTCAATACAACCGTAGTATATTTTAGCAATAACTGGTGTAGCATTAAGAACTAATTTTTCTTTGTAAAATTTTTCACGTCTATTTATTATATATATATATATATATATATATATGTATATATATATATATATATATATATATATATATATATATATATATATATATATATATATATATATATATATATATATATATATATATATATATATATATATATATATATATATATGTTAATTCGTAGGCTTCCGCGGGTGTTATATGTGGTTGTAAAATTTCTCCGGGTTCCTCTCCGCGATGAATCTGCATGGTCTTCAAAAGAACCATTTGTTTGACAACGTTTCGGTAAAATCTCATTTACCATCTTCAGGTCTTCTTACTTCTGCTTCGCGTTACTACGTTCGAGTAAGCCGAACGTAGTAACGCGAAGCAGAAGTAAGAAGACCTGAAGATGGTAAATGAGATTTTACCGAAACGTTGTCAAACAAATGGTTCTTTTGAAGACCATGCAGATTCATCGCGGAGAGGAACCCGGAGAAATTTTACAACCATATATATATATATATATATATATATAAAGCTGTTTACAGGCCTTTTAGGCACAGAGCCATAAATATTTTGTATTATTATTGTCACTATTAATTAAAGACGATACGGGGTGATTCAGAACTTATATAAAACAATTTGGGAATAGATGCGTCATGAAAATTGAAGTCAATATCATAAAAAAAATTGTAAAATCGTTATATACAAAAAAAATATTGCCAACCTTTACATCGCTTCTAGCTAGACGATTTCAAATATCGTATTGACTTTTTTGTGGTGCAAGTATTTACATTAATTTTTCAAATATCAAAAATTGATTACGCATATAGCAACTCGCAGTTAATGGATATCGTTTTAATTTATGGTGAAGTGAAAATGCTTTAAGAGAACGATTGCCCGGTAAACATGTTCCAAATGCAGCTACTTTTACAATGGTGTGCAGCAAGTGCAAGTGTAGGCAAACGCTGTTGTGACACGGGAAATTTTCAACTAAATCGTGGAAGAGATGGAGGTCCAGGGCATCCACGGCGTATTGCAGCAGTTTGGCGAATCATACACGAGGCTCAATTATATCCGTACCATGTACAGCGTGTGGAGATATTTAAAAAATAAGTGTATTGTATCGAAGTGAATACAAACTATTGATGATTTGTGTGTCCAAGCATTAAAATCAAGGGATTGGGTGGGAGGACCGGTTTCATGGCCACCATGATCTCCTGACTTTAAATCATTTCGACTTATTTTTGTGGCGATATTTAAAATATGAAGTATATTGCACCGAAGTGTTTTGCCCACAACTTACAAGTTCAAAATGGACAAGAAGCAGAAACATTTGTGTTGGTTTGTAGAAAATGGGTAAGACGTGCCCAAAATGTTATTGTAACAGGTCATGTATGTCAAACTATTTTTATTAATTAAAAACACAAATTAATTTTATTAATAATTAATAACACTAGCAGCAAAATCAGCTGAATTTGCTATATAAAAATAGGTGTTGTAAAATGTAATTTATTTCTTTCCTTGAGAATTTCTTTCAATTTCTTGTCGGTAGCCGATTATATGTATTACAGTGGACCAGTTTCCAGTGCCGTGCGGAAATATATTTTTAAATTATTTTTTAACTGCTCTTTTAAATTTTATTTTCATAAAATTGTATTGTTTTTAGATCACTATGTATACAGTTACATTCCCTTATAGTATTTTCAGAAATAAACAATAGGTGATTGTAAGATAAAATATTTATCTAAGTTATAATTAAAACAATAATATTTTTTTCTGGAAAGCAAGAGAACCTTGATCCGCCTCTGTTTCATAACTCCCGACAATTACACAGTTATAAAATATAGTTTAATACCAGTTATTAAAATTTCTAAATGAAAGGAAATGGTAAGGCAGTAAATTAATTTATTGTTATTTCAAAACGTGAAATTCTACTTTATTACATTTTATTTCAATGTATAAGCTCATAAGTTTTACTCACAGCTAAAATTATCCTGATTAGTGATTATAAAAGATCACGACCTTTAAAGAACTGAAGCTAATCAATATTATACACGTTTTTAAAACAAGCGTATTGTCCGTATATTTATTGGAATGCATAAGTGAATGATATTTACTGGTTTTAAATAAATATTGTGTCACTGCCATTAAGGTTAAAAGTTTTACACAAAGAAGTAATAGCAGAATATGATACACACACAGCTGCATTTGAAAATATAATTATATTAGGGTTTTCTTTGAAACAATATAGAAAACAAATTCATTTCAACTTACTGTGAAAAGATTTTTTTAGAATAATTGTGTTGTTGTTCAGACAAAAGGAATACCTTCAGTTCATTATGAACGCTATTAAAGGAGTAGTAAAATAATGCGGTAAATTACAGGAGACAATAATTACAGAAGCTAAATTAAGTTCACATCAAGTGTACACACCTTGAAATTCATAATAAAGTGTAAATACCTATAATTATTTCTCTCTTCGTTTCGTTTTGGTATATGACCACCGCACAGATTTTTAGGTGAAGAAAAACTTGTATGTCATGCAACTTTCCATGTTGACAAACGACAATTTTTTTTATTTTGACAGAAAACGTTACGTTGCAGTTATTGCTATTTAAGAAAGTAACAATAAAATTTTAAGTACCATACTTAAAAATATCGAAGGCTTTAAGGTAATTTCAGTATCAAACTGGTGCTAATATATGTTTTTAATGTTGTATTTAATCATCAGGCCAACATGTTTGGTTTTACACAATTTATTTAAATAACACTATTGTTGAGCTCCAACATTTGGGATATCAAATTATTCCGGTGAGAATTCAACTAGAGAAAATTTTAAAAGAAAAGAAATACACAAAACTAGAATTGGAATTGTAAGATGAAGCTGTTCCAAGTTTGTGCTGCTGGAAGATCGCAAATTTTGCATATATTTACCTTTGTTTACTAAAAATAACTGCATTGTCATATGTAATACTACAATTACATATAACAATGCAGAATTCTCGATTTTATATCATCGACTTTATCCTCGCAATCTGATTAGTGCAATGTGTTATGCTCCCATAATATATTCGAGGTGACCGACCCCTGTAACTCCAAGAATAGGTATGCTTTTATTTTAAATTATTAATGAAAAGAAACTACACTATTTTTCTTTAATGTGCGCATTTATTTGCTTGCAAATGATAAACTTTTTAAATTCTAATTTAATTGAATTTTTTGCATAATACAGTATTCTGAAGATTCGTATTTGTATACTTTACATGCCGTTTTTCGTTTTCAATGTCTCCCCATGCGAATATTCAATTTTTTTCACATTTCTCTTTGAACTGTGGCCTGTGAAACGTTACAGAAAACCAGGAAGCATATCTCCATAAATTTCCCTTTGCATATAGGCCGGAGAATTTTCCGGTTTAGGTACATTTAATACGGAAATAAAGTTAAATTTATTGCGAGGCTGAGTTTGTGGGGCAAATGCCTTACGGCAAAAGTAGAGAGAGTAACAGATACAGACGCAAGCCAAACCTTATGATAAATTTATTTTCTAATTTAAGTCGTCGGGTTCAGGTATAGTCCTTAATTTGTTATATGTACATAAAAAATGTCAAGGCTCGCAATTTTAAAATGTCCGTCAGAAAAGAAATGTTCTAACAATTAAGTACACCTACAGATAAACTAAACACAAAATTAATGAAAAATAGAGATAGATAGATAAATAGAGATAGATTAATCATAATTACATATTTTATCAGGTATTTAATTTAAAGGTCGCTCCGCTCTACCCCAGATGGGCGGAGTCTTGATTCGCTTTGAATATTTATATACGAAAATGCCTCCCTTAGAATGACAGGATGTTAAAGTTGAACTTTTAAAATCATTTTTTCGATATAATTCAGATATTCATGTATCACTTTGAAACTTTAGAGATATACTTCTTGTTATTAACCAAATCCTCTAGGGTATTATTATATATTTTATTACTCTTGATAATTTTTCGTAAAACTCTTCATTTTTTAAATAAATTCGATTCTTTTGAATGCAAGGTCATAGTTGCACTTAATAACATTTTTAAATTTGAAATTACAAATTTGTAGTGTTCTAACTTGCTCTAAAGTGTTCTAACTTATTTTATACAGAGTGTGTCGGAACATAGAGCTAGCCAGCTGTATCATTTTTACACAAAAACAGGGATATTAAACAGAAGATTTATGCTAAAACTGTAACTTTAACTCACTAATTCAACATTGTAATAACTCCACATGAATATCTGATATTTTGAAAAATCTGTGGTTATTGCCTAATTTTTTTCAGCTGCATTTGTAATACGTCTTTTAAGTTAATTAATATTCTCAATTGATTCGAAATAAACGCCGTCCTTCATAAATCCCCAAACACTGAAATCCAATGGACTAAAAGCGTGGGAACGTGGTGGCCGTTGAATAGTTGCGTCTCTTTCAACACCATCAACAATCATTGTATACATCCTAATCATTTTGACCGTACCTATATAATGAGGCAAGTCTAATTTCAATTTAAATAGTGAATACTACTAACATCGAAATTTCGAGATTGCCATTCTTGTCGAGATAGTAACGGTTTAGAAATTATGATCAGAAATTCAATATTTCATTTCTTAGTTCTTATTTGGCTTAGGAGCCTTGTATAGCCAGATAGGACAAGCATGTATCGAACGAAAATAGTGACATTATTTTAACTACTCCTGGATGCCCATTCATTTTCGATCACTAGATTATGGGCAGCCTGTATATAAAAATAACTATACACTACATCACACTGAATACTGTCAGAGAGTTATAAATAGAGACACCTAGCGGCGGGGCTTCAAAACTAGTAACAAAAATGATCATTTTGCTAAACTGATAGTGGAAATGAACCAAAATCTGGATTTTAGACGCATTAATCTCTGACGTTTGTTAGGAACGAAACCCAAGGCAACCAGATCTAAAATATTGGGAATTGAGACGGGAAACGTGACATCGCTCTGCTGCGCTATTACTTATCTGGCCTTAATCTGGCTTTGTTTGCAGCTGGTAAGCAGCTTAAAACAAAGGACGTGAACGCATCAACGATGTATATTTTGTGCGAGTACGAATTTAGGGAGGAGCTGCCAAAAAGATATAGATTCTAAACGTCTCGACTTAATTAACAGTCTGAACAAGGGACCCCGCCATTTGCATAATCGTCTTAGTTGAATTACAAAAAGCTGGGCTTAAATTTAGTGCTAATGCACGTCTCCTCTGTCTGTTATGGTTAGGGCGGTTAGGGGAGTGCTGCCAGTATAAGTTTGATTGAGTGTGTTGGTGCATTAGTCTGATTACGCTTGATGAAGCGCCACCTTTAATTATACATTCAGGGCAAGATTATATATACGAAAATCTTCATTGATAAAAACATAGTTTAAGAATATTAGTAATGGCCATTTCCACCGCATTGCCTTTTAAGTGTAGTTAACTAAGGGCGGTTAAAATTTTAGGCCTAGTTTAAAATAGTAATGTTTCTACCGCACAATTATTAAGTTTCATTTCTAAAGTCTACCTAAAAAGCCAATATTCATAATTTTTCGGTTTTTTGCACAAGTTGTTTGCTTCATGACTATTTCTTAACCTCAAAAGTGTGACACATCACTCTCACTGTTCTGACTTTATGTTGTTCTGCTAAGTTCTGTTTTCGAATTGGTAGGATTTATAATGGAAATAATTCCCAAAAAAAAACACGATTGGCAAATTTTAGCAATGAAGAAAAAGTATTACTAATTAACATAATAGCAAATTATAAAAGTACGGTGGAGAATAAAAAACTGATAATGTCTGTACAAGAAAAATGATAGCAGGTGAATTTAACTCACTGTCGCCAAATAATATTCACAGAACAGCAGAATCAATAAAAAAGTTTTTTGAAAACAAAAAAAAGGAAGTCCGTTTTATTGGCGATACAGAATTATTACTAAAGATTAAAAATAAATGTATTTTTTTTTGTAATTTAATCAGTGATTCTTTTTAAGAGCTTACATATTACTTGGAAATTCAAGATCTTATTCGATTAAGGTCAAAATGTGCAGCTGTTTCTTTATACAGCCGGTATCTTCTAAAAAAAGTTATCCATCGTATGGAAGTGATCACTTCTCTCGTACACTTTTCGAGGAAACCCATACTCTATTATTTTTAATATATCTAAATCATTATTAAATATATAATTTTCATCATAATTCATAATTTTTTGTTTATTTTTCAGTGGAAAAATAATAAAACCAAATTATTAAATTAAGTTATGTAGAACCTTTAAGTATCGCTAGAAGAGATAAGCCTAGAATTTCGAGGGCTTATATTTAAGAAGGTTTAAGACATATATCGGGTTTAATAAACGGTGAAAGGCAAATTGTATTTTTAAGGTTCCTTACAGCGTAAGCGTAGCTTAAAACAAACGGTGGAAATGGCCATAAGTATATAAGGTTAACTACCATTAAGTACAAAAATGTAGTCTTTGCTACCTAACAAAGACGTTTGATTGTGCCAGTCATGATATTCTGCTAAAAAAATTGCAATATTAAACTTCCAGAATTCAAGTGTTTCACTGGTGAAGTCATTTCTAGTAAATAGATTTCAGTATGTTTAATGGCAAAGAGCCAGACAAAATGGCTATCAAGTATGATGTGCCGCAGGGATCTGTTCTTGGGCCTGTGTTGTTCCTTATATACATAAATGATTTGCCAAATAGTGATCATTGTAACTTTGTTCTTTTCACGGATGACACGACCGTTTTAAGCACTAAATACTACAATATTTTGAAGGATGTTTTAATAACTCATCACAATATTACGCAGTGGTTTCTTGCAAATAGATTATTCCTTAATAATAACAAAACACAGTCAGTTTCCCTACGCCATGTTGGTGTTGGTGGTGAAGAAGCAGCTAACTATACCCCTCAGGTCAAGTTTCTTGGTGTTTATATTGACTGCAAAAATGACATGGGAACCACATGTCCCTGAACTGTCTAAGAAGATATAGTCATTAACACGCTTATATTAGCTTCACCTGTATGTATGTATGTATGTATGTATGTAACGGAATCTTTCAGCGTAATTTTCACCAATTTCAACAAGTCTGATCAGCTTGAAAATTTGCACAGGGGTCAAGGACTGATGACAATACAATTATTTAATAACTTTGTTCTAATGTCCTGACTAGGATCATCAGAATAAAAACTATTTAGATTACTTTGCAGGTTAAGTGTATACAATCCATCAGTGTTGTTTCCAAGCAGCAAGGCAGGGGCAGGGGACTGTAATAGATTCGTGCTCTTGCTTTTCACGTATAGATGGCGACCTGACAAAATTAGTTTTCGGTTTTCGCCTAATTTTAAATTAAAAATTTTTATAAATAAATAAAAATTTGATAATTTATAACAAAATTCAAATAAACATTTTGATTTAAAAAATTTCGAAAAAATACAGAATTCAAAATTAAAAAAAAAAATTCTAAATATAAAATTTTGGAGTTTAAAAAAGTTTTGAAATACAAAATTTTGTAAATAATTTTGGATTGTGGAATTACATGATAAAATCAAATTTAAAAAATTTTAGAAATAAATAAAAATTTGATAATTTATAAAAAAATTCAAATAAAAATTTTTGGAAAAAATTTTCAATTGAAAAATTTTAAAATCCAAAAATTTTGAAAAAATTTAGAAAAAGACATTGAATTTGAAAATTTTGAAGAGCGTTCATTTTCAAATTCAAAGAAATTTTGATTTGAAAATTTTGGCAAGAATTTTGAAGAAAGTTTTGAATCTAAAATTTTGTAAAATTAGAAAGAAAAAAAAAAGATTTTGATACGAGAACGTTGACAAAAATTTTAATTTGCATATTTTATAGAAACAAACAAAAATGAAAAATGAAACTATAACACAAAGAAAGAGGAGACTGGAGAAAAAAAAATGTATAGAAAAACTATATGAAATGGAAAGGTTACGTAAACATGAATGAAATGAATTTAGATTTATTGTCAAATATAAGATATTTTAAAAATTAAGGCACTTAATTATAATTACTTTTGTTATTGTTTTGAGACTAAAAATTAAGAAAATAAATTATAGTTTAAAAAAACTAAAAAAACACGCTTTAATAGTAAACCGAACTAAAAAGTAGAAAATAATTTTGAAGTATCAAGAGTTTGTTACAGCAATAGAAAATTCCGATAATCAATTACGACTAATTAATTGGGAATAAGATGAAATTAGAAATTAAATTATTAATAAAATAATTCAATTATAGTAAAAAAAAAGCGTGGGGTGCTTGATATTAAATGTTACCATTATTTCAGTAGTGCAGCTATTTATAAAAATAAAGTCATTATGAAAATATAGTAAATTGCACCCCACGCTTTTTTTTACTATAATTGAATTATTTTATTAATAATTTAATTTCTAATTTAATCTTATTCCCAATTAATTAGTCGTAATTGATTGTCGGAATTTTCTATTGCTGTAACAAACTCTTGATACTTCAAAATTATTTTCTACTTTTTAGTTCGGTTTACTATTAAAGCGTGTTTTTTTAGTTTTTTTAAACTATAATTTTTTTTCTAATAAGAAGTCTTTCCGATTCCGTCTCGACAATAACTTTATTAACAGCATACTACGCAGTTTTTCATTCCAATATGAATTACTCAATAGTAATACTTGGGGTAATTCTTGTCATTCTGCAAAAATTTTTAGTTTGCAACGAAGGTGTAGATATACAAATTATTGTCGGTCTTCAGTACTGATTGCAAAAAGCAGTTCATTAGATATGGCATTATTACTCTGCCCTGTGTATTTATTCTTGAATGCCTTGTTTTCATTAGAGAACATCTGATTAAATTTGAGTTAAACAATTTATATCATGAATAATCAACTAGAAATAAAAACTAAATCAGGCACAACTTTCTACGATTGAACAGACCTCGGAGAGACCAGAGATGGGACAAATTATTATTGTATTAAATTTTATAACAAATTGCCAATCAATGTTAAAAATCTATGCGCCATTCGCCATTCATTATAAAAGTACTTTAAAAAATTATCTTAAGTTTAATGAATTTTATACACTGGTTGAGTTTTTGAATCATAACATTTCAGATCTAATTGCAAATTATAAATCGAAATGTAATATTTGTATTTTATAGTTGTTTTTTATGTTTGTATTATAACTTGCTTTTAGCCATGTTTCTTCTTTAACGTGTGCAAACATTTTATGTACTAATACCAATAAATGCTTACTTGCTTACTTACTTTGAATGCACCCGCAACAACCTAGTTCGGTGAACTATATTATAGAAATATATATGTACCCGACCTTTATTTAATTACTATAAAACGTTTAAAATTGAAAAAAAGTAACTAAAAACTGAAGTAAAACACACAGGATTTCGATTATGATAACGAATTTTACCGTTTAGTGTTGTTGGTCTCTAAACGTTAAGCGTGCGAAATAAATAATCTCGCAGCGTACGGGTCGCCTTAGTCGGCGCTAAATAGGGGTTTAATTTGGTTTCCAAAAAAAAAAAAAAAAATTTGCTTTAAAATTCCGAATTTTTTTAAGGGTGATTCCGTTAATTCTTATTTTTCTCTATCCCCTTTTAAAACAGTTGTACTTAGTCACAGTTAACCCTGTACTATAGAATGAAATCATACTCAATCAAAATATCTAAGTATCTACTGTAAATAATGTTAAATTAACTCGTTGTTTTTCCTCTCTACTTCATAAAAAGCTTCTGTACGGCAAACGACGTCTCTAATGTCTTATGTGCATGTTGAAGAGAAGTTAGTTCTTCAAAGAATATTATAAGCAAGTGGAAAAGTCAAAAGGCACTGTTACGAGAAGTAATTCTGGGTTAATGCGCAATGTTATTACCGAGGTTGATTATCTGAAGCATTTTAAATGTAGGTAGTTCTTATGCAAATGTACATAAAACTTTCTTTTAGATCTTAGTTACATGCAGTTTAGTGCATACGTTGTCCTTAATACAACTTCAGAAATGCAAGCATTTGATTATTATATACAGGGCGTTAAAAAAAATACACTACTTAGATATTCCACTTCAACAAAAATATCGAACAAATGTTAAAGTCGAGATCAAATTATTGAAACCCCGATGTTTTAAAATGAGATAAAACTCTGATGGAACAAGATCAGGAAAATAAAACGGACGTAAGTGCAAGCTAATAAATTTATAGTTTAGATTGATGCTATTTATCGTGCTTTGTTCTCCAATGGCTACTTGATTTTAGGGAATTAACAAAAATTGCATACTTTATATAGTTGCGGTAAACATTCACGACTTACGTCATAGGAACACAAGAATAATTAAGATTAAAATTATTCAAGAAACTACAACTGATAATACTAAAACTATACAGGGTGGTTCAGAACATATTTAAAAAAATGATACGTTTCCATAAATCATCAATAGTGCACTTCGGTACAATATATTTCATTTTTTAAATATCGCCACAAAAATTAGGCCAAATGATTTAGTCAGGAAATCGTGGCGGCCATGGTACCGGTCCTCCTCGTCCAATCCCCTGGTATTAATTAATGCTTGGCCACACTGTACATGGTACGAATATAATCGAGTCTCGTGTATGATCGCCACACGGCTGCAATACGCCATGGACGCCCTATACCAACATCCCTTCCACGATTCGGTTGCATATTTCTCGCGTCCCGCCTGCATTTGCACTACATTTGCACTCACTGCACATCGTTGTAAAAGTAGTTGCATTTAGCACATGTTCACCGGGAACTCGTCCTGCTAAAGCATTTTCACTATACAGGGTGACCTTTAAATAAGTACAAATATTTTAACCAGCAGTACAGTTCACTGTGTAGAACACATAATTAATAGTCTTTTTACAAAAAAATCAGAAATAAAAAAGTCAAATTTTAAATAAATTTCGTGATTTTTCAATACAAAACTTGTTGAGGACCGCTGTTCCGAGAGTCATGGTGGATGTGAAATCCACAGCGTTGCCAGTGTTACATTAGAATTTTTAGACATGTCAAAGAATGATTGAAATATGTTTATTTATGAAAATATTAATGGCCATCTTTGTCATTTCTATATCTTACCAATAAATTGAAAATATTAACCAGATTATCTACTCACAATCATAGTTATCCAGAATTTGTTCATTATCCATTTTTACTACACTCCAACTGATTTACCACAAATTAAATTTAATATGTTGTGTGAAAATCATAGTTTTTCGTTATTCTTCATAAAATAACTTAAGGAAATTGTGTCTTGTGTCTCTTTCTAACAGTGTACAATGACATTTAACTTGTGAAATGTGGATTACTGATTAAATAGTTAATTTTTTAACAAACAGGTAAGCTTATGTGCACATTTATGTATAATTTTTGAACATTGGACATAGTAATATCACGTAACATCTTCCTAAACACTTTATGGTATACTAGCGTCAAGAATTCACACGTCTTACGTCACGGCTGACGTTACACATTTGTTTTTATTGTCAACGTAATTTTCGATATTTGGTTGCGTTAAAAACAATAATTTTTTGCAATTTAGTGCAATATATAATGCAAACTTTTAGTGTAGTATATAGTTTTATTACTGTCAGTTGCAGTTTCTTAAATATTTTGATGAAAATATACTGAATTATTCATTTGTTCGCATGACGTAAGTTAATTTGCGGAAATTCATTTTTAATCGTTTATAGTAAGGTCAGTTAAGCAGTTAAGATTTATGTTAATATTGCTGCGTATCATACTACATACCCAATTTTACTGTACGAATGCTTAAAACAAGTATCTTTAAAATAGAATTAACCATATTACTTTACTATTACGTTAAAGGAAACGTAATATTTATATTAGAGGAGATATGGCAACCTCGCAACAAATCATATGCTTCATTAGGTAGGTTATGATAGCGGTCCTCAAAATGTGGGTATTTAAAAAAAAAATTAATATCTCCGTAAATATTAGAAATTTTTAAAAATGGCTTTCATTAGATTGATCTATATGACGAACTACACCAGCAGTTAAAATATTTGTACTTATTTAAGGTTCACCCTGTATATCAAAACGATACCCATCAACTGCGAGTTGCTATACGTAAGCCATTTTTGATATTTGAAAAACTAATGCAAATACTTGCATCACAAAAAAGGTAATAAGATAAGTAATCAGATATTTGAAATCGCCTGGCTAGAGAATACAGTAGCCCAGCGATGTAAAGGTTACAACTACTAGAACTAGAACGGTAAGAATTTTATAATTTTTTTTTTTACGATATTGACTCCTATTTTCCTATTCCCAGTTTTTTTTAGATAAGTTCTGAATCACCCTGTATACTATACTAAATGTTCGCACTGTATATTGCACTATTTTGCAAAAAAATATTGTTTTCAACGCGGTCAAATATCGAAAATTATGTTGACAATAAAAACAATTGCTTAACGTCAGCCGTGACGTAAGTCGTCAGAATTCTTGCCGCGACTATAGAATTGGGTATACTCGTAAAATCAAAACAAAAGTACATATTTATAAAAACTAGCTCATAACTTTTTACCGGTTAGGTATAGAAACAAATTAATGTTAGAAAAATTTCTTTTAAAATATACAATAAAGAAGGAATGGTTCTGAGGAAAAAATTGTGACTCATTTTCAATTTTGGAACTGGAACGGCCTTTCGGATAGGCATTTTACGATTTCGAATACATTGGCCTCGTCTAAAATCACATCAAATCTTGTTTCGGCTACACTGCGGCAGAACGACATTTTTTCGTCCTTCCCGGCAAAACCTGTTATTATATTTGTCACGTCTTATCGCGGTAAATTAAATTTCATGCTACTTTCCGAGTCGTAAAAGTATCGCCGTCTCTGGAACGGCCATTTTTCGATCGCCTGCGAGCTTATTTGGGCCCTTTCTGGCGTACGCGGGCATCCAAGGTCGCGGACGCTTTTCCCGGGGTACGCCGTTCGCAGAAATGCGGCAGGTGGATTGATTCGAGGGGCACAAAAGCGCGTGCCATATCGGGAAATGGAGAGCCGATGAAATGTATATTCAGTCATAATAGGTTTTAGGTTGAATGGCGTTCTAAATTCAATTCTCAACACCGGAAATGTTACGCTATTATGAAATGTTACGGTGCCGCGTACTTTTTTATACTGTAAACGCGATATTGTGATGGATTGTGGATTTCATGGAGAAATATTTGAACAACATACCACGAAATTTGAAGCAGTAACTCATAAATTGCTTGATTAAATACAACTGGCAAACTTTACCTTTTTTCTGTAAAATGTACCGTGAGATGCATAGATAATTTTACTTCAACATACGTGACGTCATCAATTATATTTTTTCCAGAAAATTTACTGTTAAAAAGCTCTCTTTTTCTAATATACTTTTATTAAAGTATTTTTTCTGTATTACTTCCCGTTTAAAAGTTATAAGCAATATAGTCCTAAATAGTCTCAAAAGAAATACCACCTAAAAATCACATTAACGGTGTAAGCATCAAGTAGCCGTTGGAAAATAATTGAATGTTCGTTGTTAAAGTGCATAAATATCACAAAATACTGGTTATTCGAGTTGTCATTACTCAATACGAACGTCAAACGTACAAAGTAACGTTCAGATAAACGTTAGTGCAATGGCACTGCAGTTGTACTGTTGTATTGTAATTGTATGGTGTTAAATATTATTTACTCTGTTTACATAAAATTACTGTAGATTTAAGAAGTTGGGGAATTTATCCGCTGTAAGTTGGCGACATGCAAATACTCAAGATTCTTGACCTTCGGAGAGGTTATGTTTATGTTCTGTCAACTACGTCCCTATCTACGGAAATTGTTGGTTTTTATCATTTGCCGAATAGTAATTAAAAGCCTACCCTAGATAAAATATAAGCCTATCTACAGGAATAGATGGTCTATTTGAATGTTTGGTTAAATCACAGTATACTATACTCGCGTCAAGAATTCAGACGTCTTACGTCACAGCTGATGTCACATTTGTTTTTATTGTTAACGTAATTTTCGATATTTGGTCGCGTTAAGAACAATAATTTTTTGCAATTTAGTGCAATATATGATGCAAACTTTTAGTGTAGTATATAGTTTTATTACTGTCAGTTGCAGTTTCTTAAATATTTTGATGAAAATATGATGAATTATTCATTTGTTCGTATGACGTAAGTCGTCTGAATTCTTGTCGCGAGTATAGCATACTGTGGATTAAATGAGGCCCCACTAATTTCAGCAAGTCATCAAACACTGCCACTGTCATTCGGGTGAAATGAAAAAATAATCGGCATTCTCATTTCGCATTTCTTTATATAAATTATAGAAATCACCTTGCATGTGCTATCTGCGGTTAATAGGTCGCACCCATCATCTCCGAGTTCTTCTTTTCATTTTTTTTTGCATGTATAGTATTTATACATATTGACGTCGCTGCGAATAAGAGCAGCAAAAGTAACTGTTTCTAAACCAAACAGTCCTCTTCATCTATTTTTTTAGAAACAAATCAATTCTAAACTAAATATCTAAATTAGAATCTAATTTAAAAACTTAACCTGCAAAAATGTGAATCTTCTGTTTACTGTCAAAAAAGCAGTTTTCTGATTGGCCCTTGTATGATTGTTGGTAAAAGCTAAAATGCTTTTAGCTTCTGCCATACAACTGCAGTACAAAGGCGTTACTGTTAAGTTTATCTGAACGTTACAAAAGTCACCCGTATTTCTCGCCGTTTTACTTCAGTATCTTTGAATATTTGCAGGTGGGATGAGTTAACATTCCTATTATTTGAGATTATTCAGTTATTAAATGTCTAAAATTATTTGTATTTTGTAGAAAACACTATTTCAAGAATACGGCGCCCTTTTTAATAACTTTTCTGCAGTACCAATGCAACCCATTCTGCAAAAAAGACAAAAAATTTAAAAACTGTCCCTGAACTGACTCCAAACGGTGACAATAAACTTGGATACCATATCATCATCAAACCGTGTTCAAGTTTAGCAGGGTTTTGAAAGTTTTTGTATTGAAAAAATCCTGGCCATTGCGATAATTTAAGCCACTTAAAGATTTAAAGCCAGAGTCAATATTATGGTAAAAGTAAGTTTACTGTCAAAGTATACTCTTTAACTAAATACTTGAATACATCAACTCTACCAAGAACACTATAATCAATGGAGTACATATCTGTTAATAAATGGGAACACTATTCTTGCATTTAGAAATATTAAGTTCAAATGATTTAGCCCATGAACACATTCTTGCAGGTGAATAGAATCTGTAGCAGATTTAATTCCAGAATAAAGTTTATAATCATCCGCAAATAACGAATTAACGAATACAACATGGAAATATTACGGGATCTAAAAGCTTATTCCAGTGTAAACTTTTTTTTTTGTTAAACGCTTGACAGAAGACAGTGGCAAAAGGAATATAGAATTGTATCCTTTTTGAAGTTGACATATAGGCGAATTACTTGCATAATTTGTGTTATAGGCATTGATATAAAACAGGGACTTTGGATCTAGTATAGTAATGCCTAGCATTAAATTGTAATTTTTCTAATATGACATTACAATCTACATTATTGTTCAGTAACTTATGTAAGAATATAACATAGCTTATGTACCTTCGTGAACAAAGTTTTATCATTTTATAATGCTGAAGACAAAAATCAAATGTTTTGAACTGCAAATGTCTATTAAAACGATAATTAAGGTGACGTATAAGTTTAATCTGAATTTTTTCTAACGTGTTTATATAAAAGTAGTACATAGAATTCCAAACTATACTTGCAAACTCTAAATGACTTCTGACTAATGAATTGTACAATGTAATAATTGAATAAGGGTTTTTAAATGACACTGTAGAACGTACAATGAAACCTAACGACCGATACGCTTTTTTAACAATACTATCAATATGTAACTCAAAGGTTAACTTTTTGTCTATAATTATACCAAGATCTTTAATAGAATCTACATTTTCAAGAATATTGCCATCAATAGTATATGCAAAGTTTACATTATTAAACAAACGTGAAAAGGTGATGTAAAAACATTTGTTAAAATTTAAAAATAATCTATTATTTTGACAATAAGAAGCCAGATTATTAAGATCTTTTTGAAAAACTATACAATCATGTTTTTGTAACCAATTTTGCCCCTATGTCATTTCCATGACAAACATCTTTAAGTGAACTACCCTGTATAGAATTTCATTTACTAACATTCTCTTAAAAATGTTTCGTACTGGTTTATTCAATTCTGTATACCCATACAATTTGCATACATATGAATTTAACAAATATACTTGACACGTTTCTTGTTTACCGTTGTTATTTCCTTTACTCAGAAATACAAATCATATAATAAATTATTTCGAGAATAAAAGAGCTCAGCAATACCTTACAACCGTCGCTTCCAATTGTAATAAGCAAAAATATAATTCACCTCTCACAAAAGCCGATCCTCGCAAAGGCATCGCATTTACTGCACAACAGTTTACTTTCCGGTTCATAATTCAGTTTTGATAAAAAGCGATGCAAGTCTCGCAAGCTAAAGCGGAACGTCGCTGAGCGTTGGATTTGGATTCTCCAAAGGAAAAAGAGAAAACCTAGAATGATATTTTATATTAGAGTAAGTAAACAGCCTTGGAAAGTTGTCGACAGAAAAAGTTAAAAAATGATCTATGTACAGGCTGTGTCTAAATGTGGTGATAGTAAAAAAAATGTTTAAAAACTCTAATACACATAATCTTTGAAGAGCACTGTTTTCTAGTTATAGACCTTAAAAGAGCTTTGGAAACCAATAAGGTGGATATGAGAGTTCGAACATAATTTTGGTTTTTGTACCACAAATAAAAGAAAATATGGATGGCAGATTTTCAGTGGTCTACATTGAATAATTTAGACGTTTAGACAAGTATAATATTATAAAAATGCACCTTTTGAAGATAGATACTTAAATAATTGTGGGGGGTAACAACTGTTTTGTTGTCTAAATCCATTTACAACAATTTAGACGAAATAAAATGAACAGATTCCAGCTTTAAAGTATGGCACGTGCTTCGTTTCGTCTACTCCCAATTCCGCTCGTTAAAGTTAGACAAGTGGGTTAACAAAAATCACGTACTTATTTAATTATCCCCTCTTCCGCCGCCGGTGCCCGCCCGCGTAATAAGACCTCCGCCATAAAACACCGCGGCAGCATTTCCAATTAGACGAGACCGTTTCCTCTAGTTTATCGCAATTGTGCACCGCTCCATTACGAACGGATCAATTCCAGCTGTCTATCGGACGAGTAATTCGATCGCTGGTGGAAATTACAACCGCCCGCACGTGACCCACATAAAGAAATCGCGCGAGTTGGGGAGGAATTGTTACAAGTTTACTTGCAACTTGGTATCGGTGAAACGATTTTGCTGTAGTAAGATTTAAGGTAAGTGCGTGCCCATTTGTCCGCATCGGACGAACACACTGGAAGGAGGAATCAGACGAAAATTATTTTTTAAATCGGTCAAAGCTCACATCTGACGTATCACTTAAGAGCGCCGTATTCTTGAAATAGTGTTTTCTACAAATACAAGTAATTTCATACATTTGAGAATGAATAATAGAGTTTGGCAAATAATGTTATCTCATGTCGCCTGCGAATATTTAAAGGTATCGAAGTAGAACGATATAACGACAGAAAGCGGTCTAGCCTTCAAATTTTTAGGTACAGTAATCTTTCAAAATACTTATTTATTTAAATTCAACTGTATTCGTGGAAGGCCTGAAGGGATTCTTTGCCAAAGAATGCAAACAGCTTTAAGAGTCACTGAAAAGTGATGTAAGGACCATTCTCTGTTCGTCAATCCCAGGAAGACAGAAATGATTCTTTTCACGAGGAAGAGGAAAATGGGGCCCATAAAGGCACCAACTCTCGTACACACTACGTTAAGCTTCGAATCGAATGTCATGCCTGATTCGAAGCTAACATGGAATCTTAATTTGGAGAAATGACTAAAAAAGGCGTACATATCCTATGAGCAGTGCCGCAGGATCGTTATAAATATAGCCGCCAAAGAATTTGTCCGTAGACATACAACGGGCAAAACCATTATAATCTACACCAATAGCAGAGAATCACTACTGATCTTACGTAATCATAAGATAACAACTAGATCAGCATGGGAATGCATCTGTGTTGGAAGAACGATGGCCTCCTATGGCCTACATTAGAGAGATCCCCTGAGCAACGTCACCACCTTTTTCCCCTTATTAGGTTGGTTGGCGGCTCAGATGGACTGATCTCCTACTGGGAGGAGGTACAAGGAGCCCAATAGTTCCTAAGTGCTGTAGCCTTTCTGCTACTCTCCCCTTAATTCGAGATTCCAGAAATTCAACTGCAGATGTAAATATTATTATAACATAAGCTTACATAGTTCTGCAAGATTGTCCACTTTTGTTTATAAGTATCTGAAAATAATTGGTAATGCCTCTTCATCTGAACTATACATGTGGGTTACAGAAATAAAAGTAGGTTTTCTACGTGTACTCGCAAAAACACATAATTTGCAATATACGCAAGGTTTTGTAATTGCTTGTTCAGCAATTTATTCATAATTCATTGCATTTTTTGTACATTATTTTTTTACTGTGGCTGCAATTAAAACTGTTAAACTTGTAGTGTATATGTCTTTTCTTTGCCCGATTGGTATTTGTTTTCACTTTCATGGCAATCTTTGCTTTTTTATTATAATTTTTAGTTGTCTAATCTAAGTTTAGCAACCCGTAAAAAAACCCTCAACAGACATTTGTCGATCAAATTTTGTACATGGGTATTTTGATGGGTGCTGAATATCCTGGTAATATTCCATATTTGATAAAAAAATTCCTAATATCACTTTCTGGAAAAATGACCCATTTAAAAAATTGTAGTAGGCCAGGCTTTTGTCACATCAATAAAATGGTAGGTAAAATATAACCGCTCTCAGGATATTAATTATAAAAAAATTGGCTTGCGGAAATTTCACAGCCTTCTCACATTTTTACAGATGTTAATCTGTAAAACGGGATACACTGTAGGTTCGTAAATTTTCCAACTTTAATAAGTTGGCCAAGAAATTACATATAGTAGAACTTCATTTATTGGTAAATTTTTGAAATTTGGTTACTTCATTTTATTCAATATTTTATTCGTTCAATAATAATTTTATTTCAAACGAAATAGCCAAGTTTGGCGGACAGTTATGATTATCATATCGATAAATTAATCGATAAAGTTCAACGCTCTGTATCTTTTAATAATAATTCTTCCCAAGCTTAAATCCTTATTATATTTTATAATGTATTCTAGTATTTTTATTTACAATTTTTTCTCGATCCATTACAGAGCAGCCTCCTCCATTCTTTGAAAAATATTCAATCAAGCTCTAATAAACGCGAACTTCAATTACTTCGGCGAAAAACCCAAATTGTTTGAAATAAAAAGATCATTCCCGTAATTGATTCACGTATCCCATTCATTTTCGAACGACAATTGGAACACAATTTAGCTTCTAGCTAACCACTGCATATCTCCGCTGAAACGTATTATTAAGGCCAACTATTGAAATTAGAAAAAACATCGTGTTGTACTATGGAGAGGAATAGGTAGCCGTTTCGAGATAAAAATCGCCGAAGCCAACAGAGCGTTAAATTTAATCCTCCAAGGCGACTAATGCCGTTGAAAAGACCATAAAAAGTTTTTGTGAACGAAGCATTAGGCGTCTGTGAAGGATACAATGACATTTTTGGGCACGGAAAGGTTATTCCTTATTAATCCGGGTACAGATTAGGTGCAACACAACATGCAACGCAACATAGTCAATTTGGACGGACTCTTTTTAGGTGCAACACAACATGCAATGCAACAAAAATCAGTTTGGGTGGACTGACCAGTTACCGAAAACGTATGCAGGCGATTATCATATTTTTCTACAACTAAAAGCAGACATGAAGTATGAAGTTCCGAAACTAGTTGAAGATAATCAAGATAATCTAATAATGTAACTGGTTACATTAGTGCATATCTACAGAGTTCTATAGAATCGACTTCAACATAATGAGAGATTGTCTTATTCATCTACTAAACGAGTTAAAAAAAACATAAAGCGCATGATTTTTCATTTATTAAATCGCAAGCACTTCGCCCTGGAGATGAAATTTTAATAATAAATATTTGTGAAAACGTTAATGCAGGTCCAAAACGTATTTGCTTTTAATTTTCTAAATTTAGAGAAAAAAATACAATAACCGTTCTTTCGTTTACATGTGGTAATTCTGAATATCATCGTTTGAATAATCATTTTCATTGCTGCCGTTATACTTGTGCAGATATGATTTCACGTTTTCACAACAACGACAGCTAATAACAATCAGCGAAAACATGACGAATTGATTTAATTTTAACAAAAATCTTCATTTACACAGCAAGATATATAAAAATATATAAAGCGTTTCCTTTGCGTTCGCTGCAAGTACCGACAATTTTCGGGCTTTCGGCTTCGAACACGTTGCAAATGCGCGCTATATGCTTGTGAGCCACCAACAAACACGTCCAAATTAACCAGTCATATTGTATTGCATGTTGTGATGCACCTAATCTGTGCCCAACTTTACTATTACAGTCCTTTATGACGCAAGTATAAGTATTTATTATTAGACAATTTTAAAATTCCTGTTTTAATAGGCAACTTATCCATGGAACATGTTCTATTCTGTGGTAGGTAGGTAAAAATAACTACTTACGATATGATTTTATCTTATACGAAGAATAATTTACCACTACCGTTGCTGATTGGAATCCGGCAGACTTACCTGAAATAAAAAAATAATATTAGGAACAGGTAAGTTCAAAATTTAATAAGTAGAGAGACATTGGTAAAATAAATAAAAATAAATAAATGGAACATTATACAGTATGCGCCAAAAGTATGGAATAAATTCAATAAAAACGAAACAATTATTTTTTGGGAAAAATCCTCGAACAGGTCGATTTTTAATTTAAAAAATACATATTTTAGCGTAAAATGCGATTTTCAAATGTCATTTGTTTTCGAGTAATAACGTCATCGATTTTTTTTTAAATGGCAACACCATATTTTTTTCCTTGATTCTGAAAGATCGTTTAATTCTCTATCAGACAGTACTAAAATTTTACCCTCTTACATAGGAAAGTTTTCGTGTAAATGACGATTGAATGTTAGAAAACGTAAATCAATTAAAATAAAGCAAAAACGTTATCAAGTTTAGTTTTTCGAATTCCATAATTCTTTTATGAATCACGTAGGTGAAAATCTTTGCAAAGTGTCATTGTCACACCGACTTTCTAATAAGTATTGTAAGCGACATAGAAATTATTATTCAATTTAAAGTATTATGGCACATTTACCTGTTACTCAAAGAATTGAAATTTAATTCTTATCGGATGCGGGAATATGACTAGAACTCAGCAGGAAGTTTGCGATTTATTTAATGAAAAATATCCTCATCGCCCTATCAGCCAATCAACAGTCAGTAAGGTAGAGTCTAAATTTAGAGAAACTGGCAAAGTTGTAAATATTCCAAAACCTGGACGTCCAAGCATTAATGAAAATCAGAAACAGAACATTTTGATAAGTATGGTGGATAATCCTCATAATTCTTCACGATTGGTTGCATTAAACAATGACACTAGTCAGAGCACAGTGCTACGTATCTTGAGGAAGGAAAAATATCATCCCTACAAAATTCAACTTGTGCAGGAACTCAATGAAGATGATCCCGATCGCCGCTTACACTTTTGCGAAATTCTAATGGATTTATGTCAAGGAAATAGAAATTTACACCGATAAATACTTTTTTCAGATGAGGCCACATTTTGTCTAAATGGTACAGTAAACCGTCAAACTTGCAGATATTGGAGTGGGGAAAATCCTCATTGGATGGCAGAGGCACATACCCAACACCCTCAGAAATTAAATGTGTGGGCTGGAATAGTTGACGCCTTTCTTCTTTGAAGGAACTCTTACAGGACAAAGATATTTAAAGTTTCTAGAAAATGACCTTGTTCCAGCCCTTGCAGTAATTTTTCCTAACGATAATGACCCTGACATTCCTGACGATACCATATGGTTTCAGCAAGACGGTGCACCTCCGCACTATGCGCGCCCTGTACGAGATTTTTTGGACAACTGTTTTCCTGGGAGGTGGATCGGCAGACGCGAACCGATAGAATGGCCTTCAAGATCGCCAGATCTTACACCTCTTGACTAATTTTTATGGGGATACTTGAAGTCAAAAGCGTACATTAATAAACCACGTAATTTAGAAGAACTTCAAAATCGCATTCGGGACGAAATACGCAGAGTTACCCCAGAAATCATTCATAATGTGCAAGAAAAATTTCTTCATAGACTTGCGCATTGTCAAGAAGTTGGTGGATGGCAATTCGAACATTTAATTTAAGTATAAAATTTACTCAATTGTATTTTATTTTACATACCTCAGAATTGTTACTTTTTTATGAATAAAATTTACGTTTTCTTACATTCAATCGTCATTTACTCGAAAACTTTCCTATGTAAGAGGGCAAAATTTTAGTACTGTCTGATAAAGAATTAAACGATCTTTTAGAATCAAGGAAAAAATATGGTGTTGCCATTTAAAAAAAATCGATGACGTCATTACTCGAAAACAAATGACTTTTGAAAATCGCATTTTACGCTAAAATATGTATTTTTTAAATTAAAAATCGACCTATTCGAGGATTTTTCCCAAAAAATAATTGTTTCGTTTTTATTGAATTTATTCCATACTTTTGGCGCATACTGTATACATTTTATTTCTTTATTAAATCTACTAATAGAATATTTATGATTTGTTTTTAGGTTATAGCACTGGACATAATGCTAACATATGGAGTAGATAGCCAAGATCCCTAAACAGAGGAGGTTGCCTACAAGCTGCTGATTCCCTTCGCTCCGCCCATTCACAAACTCAAGAGTGACGTAACTGGTATTTGAAATGAAAATGTCAAATATTGTTTGCTAATACATTTTGGCTTTTATTTGTATTTTAGAAGTGTCCCGTGTTATTATTTTTGTGTTACTGAAATCATTTTCGTGGTTTGGCGTAATGATTATTGTTCTGGTATTTGATACCGTTACGTTTTGGTTGTTGTTTAAGTGCTGTAGAGAATACATACTTTTATGTTTTTTTTATTTTCTTTGATTCATCAGACTACCTAATTTTTTTCGGGTTAGTTTTGTATTATCCTGTATATCACAGTTGTGTAAAAAAATATCCCAAT
This sequence comes from Monochamus alternatus, assembly GCA_037114965.1. Classification (NCBI taxonomy): domain Eukaryota; kingdom Metazoa; phylum Arthropoda; class Insecta; order Coleoptera; family Cerambycidae; genus Monochamus; species Monochamus alternatus. Next base: position 117,685,014 of record CM073426.1, read on the forward strand.
CCTCAGATATATGAAAATGTTTGATAGTGGGACGTCAATAGCGACAACCTTATGCATAAAAAATGTCCGCCTTAGGGAAATGATGAAAATATGAGAAGACTACGAGGTGTCGACAGTACGAGCTTTAAATATCAATATAATGCCTACTACCCTTCACGCTCTCCACTTCCCCATCCATTGTACATTTGATATGTATTCGAAACGGGAAGCATTTCAGAGAGTTTTTCTGCTGAGCAAACACAAACGCGATATCGGCAGTCGATGAAAAATAGCCACATACATATTTGAAGAGCTTTTCGACTCACTTTCGAATTCCGATGTAGGCCAATGCAATATTTCGCGTAACGTATCCCTTGAAATGGATCATTTTACACGATTTACATTTGTAATTGTAATTTCTCTGGTGAAGAATTTTCTAAAATCTATCGAAACGTTGTTATGTATATGTTACTTAACAATGTACAACTTATCTCTAATTACTTATTACTTACTTATCAATAATAATTTTTCTGAAAATTCATTTGAAATAATGGAAGAATATGCATATTTTGTAGTATTTTTGTGATTAGGACATTATTATATTTATAAAATTATCTGTCACTTCCTGTTTTGTACAGTAATCGAATTAATAATATCAGGTTCATTGTTTATTAATTAGACTGTAACTACTATATTTTATATCCATCGTCTATGATTGTATGTTAGTTAGATCACTTCTTTGATAAATATTAAAACAATTTAGGTTAGTAACTAACTAGTAATAAAATGTACAACTGTTGTACATTTTATTACTGAACAAAACTACATAATATTTTCACAGGGACTTAATTTGTTGGATCATCACGGGTATTTCCAAGTGATGATGTTCTCAATAACAAACATCAATTCATGTAGAGAATTAGAAATGAATCTAAAAACGATTTTGCTATAATATCGGCATTTATAACATTCTAACAGAAAATATTTACGATATCAGCTACAAATATCGATGATGACTGATATGTAAGTTATTTATTTGTATGAAGTAACACAATAATGAGTGACATGTACAGTTTATATTTAATATTACCCTACTATCGAATATTAAATTAGTCGTGACAAAGAAGTATTGTAACTTTTGCATCATACTGAAAAGTTACACGCAAATTACGAATATGTTAAAATAGGTAGTTTGCAATAAGTTAGGAAAACTAACTTTTTTCGAATCAGGTGTAGGTTTTTTGATCGAGGCGCCAGCTGAGATAAAAAATATGCTATAGCTATGCGGAAAATACACTTTTCCTACTAGCTGCATTTTTTATAATAGTGTTTTGAAAGTAGCTCAAATAACTAAAGTTACTATAATTTTTTATTGAAAATTGTGATCTACGATACTGGCTGATGCAGAATCAGACATGACCACTTCTAAAACGCAAGGAGGATGGAAAACAACGAATGTGATAGAAGGATATATACAGGATTAATTCCGTTCAACAAAAACTGCAAGTAGCCTCAAAAATATTGAATTAAAGAGATATCGATATAACTACACACTAGGCGTCTACTTCATCAAATACATAACCAATTGTAAAAAAGTTACAGTTAAAATTTATAATAATGATAAGAACTGATTTCAATTGACAGTAAACGAATAAAGTTCAAGAATTATGATGTATTTTTTGCGTGCAGTTAATTTTTCCCACACTAGTTAGGAAAAATCGCACTTTTCCTAACTCAAATTAGTTACTAAATGTACTAACAATTGGGAATGTCTGCTACAGTGGAATTTTCTTGAGTTGAAATCATATTTTCTGCCATAGACACAACTGCTGTTGATGGTCCTGATTGCAAATTGGTTCTTACTTCAACTAATGCACTGCCACACGTTATAAACACTGTATTAGATATTTTTGTCCTATGTGCCACAGATTCATCAACAAACCCTTCAGCGACCGTCGATGACTTCCAACCACCATGTTTCTTTAGTGTCATCAAGTCTCTTCCAGATTCAACTAAGGGTGTAGCAGACGATCTTCGAAATGCATGACTGTATATGACTTTGACTAGAAGAAAATTGGCTGCTATTTTAGGTATCTTATAAAATTGATTTTTATACCAATAACCTGATTGATATATTTTCCATTGTGATATGTATAAAACAGGCGGCGATACTTTGCTGCTGCTGGACGAAGGATTATGTACATTCTGTAAAATTTAATATATTTTTCAGGAACTATAAATCTCCTGCTTACATCGTTTTTTCTTTGCTTAAGTTTCACAATTAATAACGGTCCCAAATGTTCAATATCATCTAATGTACTTAGCTCATTTCACAAATTCGACAAGCTTCTGCAATCCCAATACAACCACAACCTTATCCATCAAATAAATTTCATCAGGAGCATAATTTAAATAAATCATTAATATGTGTACTCGTAAAAATCGCTGATTTCTTGGGCATGTAACCTTTCCCATTTTGCTTCAAAAATGTAATTATTTTGCAATATTTTGAAATGTCTACATTATTACTGGATTGTAACTTACTTTTTATAATTAAATAATTTGACCACACTGCTGATGGCTTTTGTTGTATTTTTCTGACTTTATCGTCGTTTTTTTCCCGCCACAGAAAAAAAGTATTATACACGGGTAAAAATATTAGATTTTAACTAAATATAATACTTTTTCCCCTTGTATAATAAAAATTACGTATTTATTTTACAGTTCGAGTATCTTTTTTAAGATCATGCCACTTTTGACATTGACACTAGCTTCAGATAGAAACGTATCGAAAAATAATAAAAGTGGCAAAAATACTTTGGACAGTTGAACAAAATAGCTATTTATAATATACGTGTTAAAAGTAAGATTTTATTATTTTATAAAAACGAGCGTAGCGAGTTTTTTAACTTCACGAACAAAATAAAAACACTTTTAACACGTATATCATACAATATTTTTTCTACAAAACAATCGGAAGAACTTTAAACTCAATAAAAATAAGAAATCAAAAAATACCACACAGATCGCAATGTTTATGAACCAAAATTTTCGTAGCAACCAGTGCTGTTGTTAGTTACGGAAAAAACGCAAAAATATTGACAGCATTTTCTAATAATATTATAAGTACAATGAATAATCTCGATAATGAGCGTAACGAATCCATCCCTGCTGAAATCGAAGAAGCCGCCAGTCGAGCAACATTGGAATTATTGCCGGCGAAATCAAAGGAACAGTACGAAATCGCTTATAGACGCTCGGAATGGTGCAACATTAAAGAGGTCCCTGGGAAATGTAACGAAAGTGTTTTACTGGCATATTTTGAGGAAAAAGCCAAGATATGGAAATCGTCAACGCTGTGGTCAAATTATTCCATGATCAAAACTATGTTAAAAATAAAGCAAGATCAAGATATAAGCAAACATTATAAACTTATTGCTTTTTTAAAACGGAAGGGTAAAGGATATCAAGCAAAAAAGTCAAAAGTTTTGACGAAAACGCATATCGACAAATTTCTCACAGAAGCAGAAGACAAAAAGTATCTGATGATGAAAGTCACAGCAATAGTGGGTATGTTCGGGGCGTGTCGCCGGGAGGAATTGTGTCAGATGACCATCGACAATATCGAATATTTGGGCACTTCGGTGGTTGTGACCATACCAGATACTAAAACGAAAGTGCCTCGGACTTTCAGTGTTGTTGGTGAATTCTATTTAAACTTTTTTAGAAAGTATATGGCACTCCGGCCACCCAACGCTGACCATAGACGACTTTTTCTTAAATATATGAAGACTAAATGTGTGAAGAATCCAGTCGGAATTAACATGTTTGGTAAAATGCCTGCCGACATTGCAGAGTTCTTGAATCTACCAAATCCTCAACTCTACACCGGACACTGTTTTCGGCGTTCATCGGCGACATTGTTAGCAGATTCTGGTACAAATCTTACTACCATCAAGAGACATGGAGGATGGAAATCTTCGACGGTAGCTGAAGGCTACATTGAAAATTCACTGGAACAGAAGGAAATTGCGTGCCAAATACTTCCTACTGCTGCAACTACTAGCAAGACCACCAGTACTACCAGTAGTATTTCTACAGAAAATATATGTGTCACACATGTTGACAGTAAAACCAACTTAAGTATGATGACTCCGCAGGGAATTACAATTTCAAATTGTTCTAATTTTACTATAAATGTTAATAGTAATAACTAGTTAAAATGTTGGTTTGTACTTATTTAAAATAAAAAGTTGTTCATGTGTTTGTTAAAACGTTTTATTAATTTTCAAAACAAAATTTAAATAATCTTTGATTTACTTTTAACACTAGTGTTAAAAGTAACTTACTTAACACGCGTGTCAAAAAATGACATTTTTAACATCAAAAATGACAATTAAAAAGCCCACTTTTAACAGTTTTATAGAAAATATATATTTCGTGCGCGAAATCAGTTTAATAGCGCATTCGAATGATTTTTTTGTCTCGACCTACGGCTTCGACCAAAAATTCACATTCTCACGCGGCATTAAAAAAACACGCGATTTTGGGCACTTAATATGAAAATAATTATTAGTTTAATAGCCTTTTTTATACTGTTCTAATTAATTTCGATAATAGTGACTGAGAAAGGGTATAGTAGCAATAAAATCGATTATAAAGTATTAATAAAAGGATGGAGATTTTGTAGCATATACAAGAAATTTGATTCCTGACGTAGATACAGGTAATTTCGGGCGACATTCCAGCCATCCTGCGACGGGCCAGGAATTTCGACGGACGTCAATTGATTTATTGAAAAATAATCTCGATACGGGGATAGCCATTTGTCACATTCGACGGGTAGTGGGTCGGTGCCAGTCAGCGAGGCCCTTGGAGATCGGAGACCTGGTGCAGCGCGCGTAGGATTTTCAATCCACTCTCAAACTTGACCTTTTTTTATTACATAAATCACTCGGCCTCTATTGGATCTGTAGTCGTGTCAAAATTAATCAGGAGGGAAAGCCATAACTCAGTGTCGGATGGTTTTGACAAGGAGTGTCGCGGTGCTACAAATGGGCGCGAGCTGACGAGGCCTCCATCGAGATGGAGAACTCCGTAGGAAGTGATTAGAGGTCTTGTTACCGATCGATCGATCTCGTACTGGTATAAAGCACAGTGCTTGTATCCTGTACCAAAAATTGACTGTAATTTAACTCAAACTCACTTATTGAATTAGATTACACTGAACAGAAGTCAATTATAAAAAAACCAATTGAAAGAATATACTAAAGGGCCCGCAGTCGGACAAGTTGCGCTCGCTAAATGTTCGCCTGTGTGTGTCTGGCGTAACACGAACACATTTTGGTTAGCCGGATTTCAGTTAAAACTGAAATCTTTGCTGCTATGTGTGTGGTAGGCACCAACAATTTATAGTAGAATGTGATCATAATAATAATTAAATACGCAGTATATATTTAAAAAACGTCTCAAAATAATACAGGGTATTGCGAAAATAGTTGAGGAAAATGAAACAGTGAATTTTGTAACTGATTTTAGAGGAGATCATGTAAAAAAATTATAATTATTAAAAAATATTTTACATCTCCTAAGTTGCAACCCTTTAAAAATAAGTGCTCAAATCAAATTTCCATAGTTTTTTAAATTTATAACAATATCAAAACTGATAATAATGGCAACAACTAAAATGACAGCAACCTACTACATAAAGTATCATTCGAAGAATCATAGGGTTGAGATACTGTCTTTATTTTTATTTCGAGACTTATGTAGAAAAAAAAAAAAGAAAAAAAATCTTTAAAATTTTGAAGTATGAAAAAATTCTGCTAATAAACGCATAAGAGGTATATTATTTCATTTCCTTACATGTGAGATGACGAGTGGAATAGGCTAGGAAACATTTGAACATAAATACATCCATACAAAAATTGAAGCCTTTAATTTGAGACGTTTTTAAAATAGCAATAGTAATTTGATTCCTACTCCCATTTTTAAAGTGATGTCGCTTCTTAGGGGAGGCTAGAATATTTTTTTTTATATAAAACACTCCCTCTATAATCGGCTGAAGAATCCACTGTTTCATTTTCAACAACTATTTTCGAACACCTTGTATATAAGGAACACACTACACTGGGGGAAATTGAGTTACCAGAATAAGCTAATACACTTTTAAAAGACAATGGTTATACAGCTTTATTTATCTAATTATTTAAAAAAAAATAACCATTTCTAATATTTTTTTAATGTATATTTTCATTTATTCTTAGATAATTTTTATAGTTATCTGAACTTGAAGTTCTTAATTCATTTAATTAAATTTAAATCTGAGAACATTTATTTGCTGCAACCAGTTCTTCATTCACATTTTCTTTTTCTTCTATTTAACTTTTTTAGATCAGAAACCTAATAACTATTTTAATATTGACATAACTGAATTGATTCCAGTGATAATCTGAATGTAGTCATACATTGTTGGGATACAAAGTTCGTGTGTGTGTGGCGAACAGCTTCCAAAAAAATGCCAAGAATGTTGGCAGACCGCGCTCGCCAATGAATGGGGCCCTTAACGCATATGATCAATAGGATTTGGAAACATTTGCTCAGATGTAAAAATGTCCAATATTAAGTGGAAAAATAATCAAATATTAACTCCTTTCCGACGTTTTAATACAAGTCATACAAGGCACACATTAGTAAGTATGCACATTAATTAGTATTGGAAGAAAAAGCCTTACAAAGCCGAAGATCGTTAAAATTTATCAAACAACGTCTTACAAGCACATAAATCCACTTCAAAAATCGAATATATAAAATCAAGTCGCGACGCCAACAGTCCTAGGTGGGATACGGGTCGAAGGGTGTCCTGCTTACTCTGATAAGTCGTTATGGCAACGGGGTCGCAGGGCGTCCCGCGCGTCGCGACGACAACACACACTCGGCCGGCAGGGACAGCCAATTACGACCTGCGAATGTGAATCATGGGTGTCGTAGTGGTTCTAGAATATCGACGGAGCATTGTTTTTGTTAACAAACGTTAAATGTGGCACTTTTTCATAGACTTTACATCAAGTTTATATTTTTATTACGAGATCGTCGAAATAGGTATCAAAATATTTTTCAGTGAATAAAAATTACACTTTTGATTGACTTAATGGGGACTCTCAGGCGCAGCGCCACATTGTCCTGGCTTTTAGTTGAAAAAATAATTCAACAAATAACAAATGCTATCGATACTGTCTTGAATGCCTTACATGGCCTATCGCCATTACTTGCTGGTCGGGGCATTAGCCCGAAGAGTAGTTGTTTCTCGAAATTCCATTTTTTGCGACGAATCGTTATTCGAGGTGTGGCAATTAAGTTCCCGGAATTTAGTTATAACTCAGAAACTGGCAACACTGCATCGTTTGTTTTTCTAGAGAGGGAGGACCTACCTTTTAATTTCAGTCCAAGGTTGAAATCGATAGCACGTTTGGTTTGTGTTTTATGTGTATTTTTTGGAAGTAACTTTATTAGTGGCGTCGTGAAAATGAGTGACTCAAATTACAAGCAACGCGTTATGATAATTTTTAGTAAAATCTGGCGCAAAACCCTTGGAAATTCTTCGAAAATTACAGGTGGTGTATGGAGACGAGTACATGTTAAAAACACGCGTGTTTGAATGGGCAAAATGGTTCAAGAAGGGACGTGAATCGGTAGAAGACGAACCACGTGAAGGAGCTCCCGTCACCTCTCGTACTGACGCGAATGTTGACCGTTTGCGTTCACTGATCATGTCTAACCGGCGACTAAGCATTCGTTCGTTGTCTGACGAGTTAAACGTCAACAAAGAAACCGTTCGCAAGATGTTATACGAAAATTTGAATATGCGAAAGATTTGCGCAAAGATGGTGTCAATAGTTCTCACCCGTGCACAGAATGACATGCTAAAATCGATCTGTGCGGATTTGTTGTCCCGCATTCGGAGCGACGGTAGAGACTGGATGAGTCGGGTAGTCACTGCAGATGTGACCTGGATATTTAAGTATGACCCCGGGACCCGTAAACAAAGTCGGCAGTGAGTGGCCAACGAAAGCGAGGATGTCCAAGTCACAACTGAAGGCAATGTTGATCGTTTTTCAATATCCACGGCATCATTCATCGTGAATATGTTCCTGCCGGCCAGACAGTGACCGGACAGTTTTATGTTGGCGTCCTGGAACGGCTGCGAGCCCGCGTTTTCCGTGTGCGACCCAAACTCGCCGATAATGGCTAGATCTTGCACCACGACTATTCAACTTTGCCGCACCCACCCTATAGCCCCGATATTGTCCCCTGCGATTTTTTTTATGAAGATGAAGTCGCACCTCAAGAGAACTCATCATGGCGGCGTACAGGTCAAAGAAGCTGTAACCGTGGTGCTGAACGGGTTAACTGCGGAGGATTACCAAGGGTGCTTCCAATCATGGGAGCAACATTGGCATCGTTGTGTAGAGTTAGAGATAGACTATTGTGAAGGTCGATAATAAAATTTTGGCGAAACTTAATTTGCTTGCTTTTTCATTGACAAATTCTCGAAACTTAATTGCCATACCTCGTGAAGGTCGAGAGTTTGCAATGGTGTATATATATACTGCAGTGTAGACCGCTTCTTGTCTATGACTTCTGAAATCCAGCATGAAGTAGCAGCTACTGGCTATTAGATGCAGGTTTGCTACATTTCGCGTACTAAAAGTTGTATTGTCTATTTTAGTAAATCACGACGTAGCCTTGAATTTTTGGGGGTTCTATAGTACCTAAATATATTTTTTTAATAACTATAATTTAATATGCTAATATGTTGATTTTAATATTTTACTTATACTCGTATTCGTGTAAATTTTATCAGTTCCTATAGCTAAAAAAAATGAAATAGACTCCTTTGAATTTTGAAAGTGGGCTATACATTGTAACTGATGGCATTAAAATCAATCATTTTACAAGAATTCCTACACATTTTATTAATAACCGAGATAAATGAGTTTAAGTTATTGCAAATTTTGAAGCTGATTCCGTAATCCTAACGTCTAACGTACCCAGATGTGTCAAACATGCAACTCTATTTCACGATACCTCATCGATAAGCAACACGTGAGAAATTGCGCGCGCACTCTTTGTTGATTGTCACGCTTCTTTTAGCTAACCTTAAAATTCCAAACCAAGATACATACTCGCACATCTTATCAACGAATTGTGTTATGGTTACCATTTAATAGTGTTTTGGATAGTATCAGTTTGTGTTAAACGTAATTTGCTGACAAAGTGATATATGTATATAACAATGTGATAATAATGAACTTGTGTATGCTATTATGGTGTAAAGAAAGTGTAATAAAAATTCGACGAAATGCACAGAAATTTCCTTGTATGAGCCCGGGATACAGACAAACTGCCGAAAGCGGATATAATTTTGAACATTTACAGGACACAGAGCCGACCGGCTTCCATAATTAATATGTGAAACTAGGTAAGTTATTAATCATTTTTTATATTAACGTTTTAATAGGTTATTTTTTGAATATCACTTGTTCTTCACATAAGTAGGTGTATACTTAAAACTTCAATACGACTTTCAAACTGTATTGCCTTAGTAATTATAATTTTGAATAGAATCTATAAAATATGCATCTAACAATATCCATTTATAGTATAAGATGGATTGATGAAAGAATTACTGGGCAAGCTATTCCAAATAACGACATACCCTTACTATTGGCTTCAGTGAAAAGTTAAACTCGTTCAGATTCCGCTTTATATTTATCTATACAACTTTCACTGTATATGAGATAGCCTCTCGCATCTTAGAAGGCTATTTTTTACTCGATCTCATGGGCTTACTCGGCCGCGAATTCAATCAAGGCCAACCGGATGAAATTCTCACTTTTTCATCGTACAGTGTACAATACAGCCTACAAATACATGTGACATTGAAAAGATTATGGCGGGATGTGATGACATGTTTTTCTATGAATTAACTTATTTTATAAACGTTTTATTAATTACATTAACCTTACCCGAAACCTTATTTTTTTAAATATACAAGATGCCTCAAAAAGATTTAGGAATATTGCTAGAACTGATAGAACATTGAAAAATAAGAGGGGTTTGTTTAATAAATGTATGTTCTACTCATTTTTGAGATACAGGTAATTTTACAAAATTTGAATGTAACTTATTTAAAAAACAACATATTTCATCAAAAAGTGACGCAGGTACGTTTTTGGTGGTGCCCAACACGCTGATGTCGAGGGTGTTATTTCAAGTTGGGTTTTCCCATTCTAAATCTTGTAATATTATGTAAAATTTCGTTTTACACAAAAAAGATGGTCGTAGTAAATTTGTTAATAATGCACCGTTTTCGAAGAACATGCAAAAAAACTATGGTAAACTCAACCACGATCTTTGTAATAGTACCTACTTATTTATCAAGTGTATATATTTATCGTACTACTAGAATAAGTTTATTATTATACAATACCACGTAACTAAGCGGAATAAAATTTTAACGAGATTGCAATACTCACTAAAAGAACAAATTACTATTCAAAACAGAAAGAATATACTGTAATTTTATGTTATAAAAAATATGGCATAGCCATGGAAGAGTTCGAGGTTTGACACACTTGATAAATACTACTACTACTACAAATATCACCTGGTTGACCACCAGTTTTTTGAGGTTTCCTCGAAAACGATGAATTATTAACAAATTTACTAAAGCACCTGTTGAGGCCCACCTCGATTATTATTTCATTTATGTAAAATACCTAAATTTAGTTCATTTATATACAACCGGCAACAGCGCCAAGAAATGCTACTATAGTTGACTTCCAAAATTGTAGAGAGTCACTAATGTTAGTTATAAACCTGCTTACAATTTATAGCAGTCAACATAAAGAAATATATATGCAGCCCGTATATTTTTGCCGCATATAACCGATTACACAGCTTCTGCTGCAGTAAGTACGCATGCGCTGCAACTTTTGATTGGCTGTGACGAATTGTCGGATACAACTGTTTCATTTCCAGCGCAAAATTTCGGGTATATCTTTTCGCCAATTTAATTATGAATGTAATTAATTGTATTCGTGATTTTGTGTCCTTAACAATGGAGAATAATTCAAGCTCTACAACGTATTCTCAAAATCGTCCTAATTTAACAAGTGAGGAATATCGAATGATGACATGTATGAAGAGTTTAGAGTGCGAGGTTAAAATATGAGTGTAAGTGATGTCGAAATATGTATTTCATTACCAAAATTGTACGTGAATAGCATATGTATGCAAATAAAAAAGTGGTAAAGAAGTGTACAACTGTGAAACGGAAAGTGAGGGAAACTCGCGGAAGGAAGATTGTATTTTTAAAATGAGTTTTCGACAAAAAAAAATCTATTGCTATATCTTACAAGATGAAACAGTCCGTATAAATGAAATCGAAAAGAGTATACTGATAGAAAGGACGAAATAGTGATATGGCGAAGAAACTATTTAAAATAAATATTAAAAAATAAGAATCTGGATCTAAGAATATATTAAATTTTGACGAAACATGGACGTATGAAGGTCATACGGAAAGCGGTACGATATGATATAATAAGTGTTAATGTGTGAGCGTTATAGTGACAGTGCTAGTAACCAATAGTAAATAGTGTATATGTATTCTAAAACCTTTTGTCCTTTTGAATGCGGAATTCGCAAATATTTGCGAGATTTATTTAACGGTGAAAAAATCTTCCCTATTTGTAACAAATTTTGTCAAGTACCTATAACATTTTCTATAATTTTTATTATGAAACTGCCATGGTAGATTATCAGAAGCTCAAAACAAATTTATTAACACCACATAAAAATGAAATGGGCAATAATATTTGTAGTGTTTGACAGTTTCGCAAATTGCAATTGTGAAAAGTTAAGATTTTCCCGCCAAAAATAATTAAAACAGAAGTTGCAAAATTGTGCAAAATTCTGTGCGTCCATGAGAACAAGGCTTAAGTGTGATATCTGCGGAGTGAGCATGAGGTAGGTGTAAGTGGGTGGTAGTGAGCAATCGCCGTCCATAAGAACGGCATTCTAATTTGTAGAGAGGATGACACAGGTGGCACATTTAAAGTAAATTGTTAATGTGTTAGGTTCAGCCGACGTCAACTTATTTTTGATAATTTTGTGTGCTTTAACTTTTCTCAAGTGGCACGTTAAGGAAATCATACCACCCGTATCTTCCGTACTCATCTCTGTGTTGTGAATTAGTCACTCTATTATTTTCGACCGTGTTATGTAATGCAATTATTTTTGTATATTTTTTATATCTGATCATCTTCAAAATTAGTACACCTATGAAATGTTGCTCCTCGCACGTTTCGCCCATCGCGCTTGTCTACAAGGTAGCGATTAGTCACTCTGTACAATTTTGAAAGTCAACTATAAGTTATAATGAGCCCTTTCAAAAGTCACTGGCATTTGCCAGGAATGGACAGTCTTGCAGTAATTTTGCCAGTATTGACCTAACACACGAAATTTTCCAGAAATACTTACTTTGTTATAATTTTATTCATTCATTGATTAAATAAATAAAAATTGCAATGATAGTATAGGTAGTACAGTAAAAATTGAATTTTCTCCATTCTGTGATTCTTTTCCATCTTAGCACAGAACACTAATTATTTGTTCTTTACTTAATTATGTGTTACATACCGCATAACAAAAATAGAGTCGTGAAATTTCTGTCAAAAAAATTACTAGATAGAATTCATCTTCAACTATTTGTGTAAAATTAAGTTTGACTGAAACTTAGACTTTAAAAAAGTTAGAAAATTAAATGCCAGCAGAAATGTGCCCTCTACTCTGTACAAAAAACTATTAAGACCCCTTTAAAAAAATTAAGTTAGTTATCAAAAATTATTTGACATGCCCTGTATCTCAAAAATGAGTGGCTCTAGGTCATACGATTATTAAGTAAACGCCAATTATTTTTCAACGTTTTATCAACCCTAACAATATTGCCAAATTTTTTAAACGCCCTGTACAATTACATTAAATATGCCTGTTTCGCAGATTATCAACTTCCCTTACCCCCAAATCCTCTCAAGTAGACCTAAAAAGGGCATTCGAGTCAATTGCTAATTCGGTTTAGGGTATAATTAAACGACTATTCGGTCGAAAGGGTGCGTTTCCGTATTCAAAAGGGTCGCCTCTCGACGCACATGTGATCTTATTTAAAATTCAATTATGCTTCAAACCCTCCGCCATCCATGGCGCGTTTTTATTTATGGGGGCTGTGGGTCCATCGAGACAACAACTTTTTATTGACCGTTTTTGTATTTTAACAGTAAATTACTCTGAATAATCATTACTGCCTTAAGGGTATTCATTTTTTTTTGGGTTTTTAACAGATACGGCGATATCATGCATACTGCGTTCTATCTCATATTTGAATACTGAATATAAATATTATTTATCCACATTGTCTGAAGCTATTTATTTGTAGCATAATTTTAATTTTTCTTTAGTTCCACACTTCTGAAAAAAATAAAGATTAATTAAATAAGCTCTTGCGCCAAACGGATCAGTCAAGGGTTATTTTTTAGACTAAGTTTTCCTAACCAAAAAATCTCACACTGAAAAAAGCAGATAATTAAAAAATAACAAAAATCACATACCTATCCCGCACTTCCGTATTATTGACGTTTCGAAAAACTCTCTGTTTTCGTTCTCAAAATAGTAGTAAAAATATTAAACGTATGTCAAGTTTGACAGTTTAAAATTTGTTTATCTGCTTCCATAGAGATGTTAAATGATTTTTATTTTATTGGCACTTACTTCTTGATACATCGATCATTGTTGGCTGCAGTTTATAAGTTTATAATATTATAAGAGAATCTGTATTTTGCATAAAAAGTACATTCTGTTTTTTATTATTTTGCAGTTGGCGTCTTTAAAACAGGTTCTACATTATCTTGAGCAACATGAAAATATTTAGGTACATTTTTTTAACTAAAATTGAAAAAACTGTAATAAATAGACTGCTTCAATAAAAAACAAATTATCCGGCTAGAGGGCGCAGCGAACCACACACGATATTTAAAAAATCTGTTTATATCAGGTGAAAGGTATCAATTTTGCAATCAAAATTTATTACCAATAAGTTTTCTCTATCTCTTAAAATAAAAATATTAGACAGCCTTAAAATTTAGGTACTTTACAGGTTTTTTTGTTATTACTCATAAAGTTGGCCATGGATCTCAAATTTATTTTTAGGAGCATAAAGGCCTCCAAAAATGCAACACAAAAAATATTTCAAGATTTTTGGACGTGTCTCGCATATTAAGAGAGATACATAGGAGTGGTTCTCTTATGTGAGACAGCCTGTATATATTGAAGTATTGGATTCGTTCAATTTTGGAATTAAATTGCAAGTGAACAAATAGATCTGTACTAGGTACTGTGGATTCGCTAATCAAGATAACACCATCTGGAGTTAATATTCATTGACGCAGAGTGGCAACTGGATATTTCAGTCCGTTCGAATCAAAGAGCCAGGAATTATTTAGTATTCATACCATCTCCGACAGAGCGAGGTATAGTGGGTGTATTTAAATGTAAATTGGCCATTCCTCAAAGACACGACTTATTATTCTCTAGTGAACTATCGATTATTCCTTCGGTTCCGTTATACAATCAAAGTTTAATTAATAATTCAGTGGACGGAACTAGCAATTAAGATTTTACATTTCGCGTCTGGCATCTCTCGGTGTATTATCTGCTTACATGCAGTTGTACCAAAATCAAACGCAGCATTCCATGACTCCTGTAATCACTTCCTGCAGAAACAATTTTACATATTCTCATTAAGATGTGCTATTTCGTGCCAGATAAGTTTTTATATTTGTACAGATTAGTTCAATGGAGTGTAGCGCACGCTGGTACGGATACAAACACAGTGAGCTTTAGCCATACCATCTACTACATATTTCATGGCGATGTAGTACGAGGAAAAATAGATGCAAGATATTTTTCAAATACCATTGTCTATATTCTCATAGTAATCTACAATTCGTAGTGACTCGCGCACACGTGTAAACTATTATCCAAAAATCCGCATTCACTTCTGATATTCGCTGTCCTAATGAAGCCCTTAATCCCATAGAAAATCTATCTGAAAATATTTTTCATTTCGTTGTACGACACTACTCTAAACACTATTAGCATACTTTTTCGATTTTATTTGAAATACGCGCAGTAAAACAGTGGTGTACGACATGCAATAGCGGAATTGCAGAAAATAACTACTCTACGTCCTAATGCCCCGACCAGCACTGAATTACATCTGAAATCGCAAACAGCGATGTTTCGTCGTCGACGGCGTCACCAGACATAATATGCCAGCTTCGAACTTGGTGGCTCTCATCAATATATCTTATATGTGAGGCAACCGACGACCAACCATGGCTGTTCACATTCTGTCATAGTCGACAGAAGGTTATGACTACGCGAAACGTAGCACATGTCTACATCTATTGGTCACTAGCTAAATGCTTGGCCTGAAAATAGCCACAACAAAAACGACCCATTATACTGTGTCAGCCCCGACCTGTATCATCACCTGCAATAATTTACAAAAGCGGAATTTCAGGAAAAAACTACTCTGCGAGCTAATACTCCAATCTTCACCAAACTGTTAACTTTCATCAGTATACCATAGGTGAGGCAACCGACGACTAATCCTATCTGTTCACATTCTGTCACATCCGACAGAACGAGATGAGTACGTCGTTCATACACTGTTAATTTCAATATTTTACCATTTTGTAACGCACGATCAACACTACTTGTAACAGAAACATCTGTTAACATACTGCCCCTTGGCGAGCATCATTCGTCGACATATGCGCATTTAATTCTCCAATTCCCTGTTACATATTGCTTATCATATTATGTTATTTATCTGTTAAATTCAGTTTTTTGCGACTATGCTGATTATTACCAGATTGACTACTAAAACTCGGAACCCACTTTATGTTAACAAGTTATTAGAATGGCGGTGACATATAAATGGTCTGCTACTTCTTGCTTGGCCTAAGCGGCTCGACTTGCAGGAAGCGACCTACATTACAGCAGGTACTTAAACGCAGATCTCTCGCCCTAGGCGCGAACCATTAAATTTATAAATGATACTGCAGGAAACAATTACTCCGCGGACCGACCGGCATTGAATTATTATAATTTATAAAGTTATTATTAGAATACCTAACAAATGTAAAAAATAATATCTTTCCATTTAAAAACCTATGACATGTAGCACGTGCAAAGCTACAGATTTATAAGAATATAGTATCATAACGCATCTGCAATTAGCGGAACATAAATATGTACAAGATGAGAATTCACAAAATCGAAGCATTTCTTAAGAAAAAAAGAAGCGTATGCTAAAGTGTGTGGAAGTAGGTGTTCACATTATTGGTGTTGCGATTACTACATATTTGAAAATTTCTACTATTTTGGTAGTTTTTATTATATTTGGAATGTAATCAAATTTGTTATGAATATAAACAACAAGTTTGGCTGGGCATGTTTCAAATAGGTATCAATGCATTGTGCCTCCACAGTTTACAATAGAACTGTAACAATTATTATTGTAATTATCCCGGAGCGAAACGAAAGCGAGGAAACGAATATTATTTAAATTTGTTTATTATTATGGAGAATTACAGTGAGTCTACTTTTATCTGTGTACAAATCTGTAAAAACTTTGTTGGTCAAGATAATTCAACAATGCTATAATTTTTTTATACCCTCAAATTTCAATAAAAACATTTAGTAACTCTTTCATTTAAAATCAAATCTGATCGAATGGTGTTAATCACGGCCCCTCAAAACCCCAATGTGTGATATTTTAACAAAAACTACTACTGAGTGATATTTTCTACATGATTACAAAGTTTTATTTGTACAAAAATCGTAAAAAAAAATCTTCTAGTCTAGATAGTCTGACAAATATGTTTTCCTTTTAAAGCTTTTAAAGCATTTATTTATGATGTAACTTTGGGTATATGAATCTGGTACCCGACTGTTAAAAATTCAAGGTCATATAATTTGTTACAACACTAAAATTTAAGGGTTGTTTCTTATAGAGAATCGTTTGTGGTAAAACAAAAATTCGTTTGTAGTAGCAAGGGAAAAAAGTTATAGCTATTTTTAATATTTTCAATATATTCTAGTAAAACCATTCCTATAAGTATACTAATCAGAAACTTTTTCCATCATTTTAATTTACTTACTGGTACAGAGGTGACAATTTTGAAACAAAAAAAACGTAGAGAAAATATACTTCAACCGAAGGCTACAAAATCGTTTGTAGTAACTTTCATTTCGTTTATAGTGCCTCGCAATCTAAAGTAGAGTCACTATACTTCCAGAGGATGCTAAAAAATCGTTTGTAGTAACTTTCATTTCGTTTATAGTGCCTCGCAATCTAAAGTAGAGTCACTATACTTCCAGAGGAGGCTAAAAAATCGTTTGTAGGAACTTTAAATTCGTTTTTAGTCACAATGCTTCAAAAGGAGGTTTAAAAATCATTTGTAGTAAATTCATTTCGTTTGTAGGTCCTCTAAATTTAAAGTGAAGTAACTATACTTCCACCGAAGGCTAAAGAAACGTTTGTATCTGTTTGTAGTAACCTTTATTTCGTTTGTACTACATCTTCGAAACCTAAAGTAGAGTCATACTTCAAACAGAGGCTAAAAAATAATTTGTAGTAACTTTCATTTCGTTTGTAGTAATCTAAAGTAAAGTCACTATACTTCAAGAAGAGACTAAAGAATTGTATGTAGTAACTTCAAACACAGGCTTAAACATCGTTTGTAGTTGTTTGTATTAACCTTCATTTCGTTTGTAGTTGCTCGAAAACTAAAGTTAAGTCAAGAGGTGGCTAAAGGATCGTTTGTAGTAACTTTCACACACAGGCTTAAAAATCGTTTGCAATTGTTTGTAGCAAAAAATAATTTGGAGTAACTTTCATTTCGTTTGTAGTTGCTCGAAATCTAAAGTAGTCACTATACTTCAAATGGAGCTAAAGAATCGCTTGTAGTAACCTTCATTTCGTTTATAGTTCCTCGAAATCTAGAATCACTATACTTCCAGCGGAGACTAAAAAAATCGTTTGTAGTAAGGTTCGTTTTGTTTGCAGTTCCTCGAAATCTAAAGTAGACTCGAGAATATACTTCAAACGAAGGCTAAAAATTCAAATCGTTTTGTAGACGTTTGTAGTAACCGGGGTATGAGTTTTTTCAAGGTCATATAACTTATTTTGAAATTACTATAATTAATCTATAAGAATCACAAAGACTGTATATATCTTCGTCACCATTAATGTAATACAACATAATAAATAAAACTACATAAACATATTTTATAAGAAATCCATTACGTTTAGATACCAGCCACCCTGTACAAGCCGGAGAATATTTCAGGCGCGTAGAGCGAGTGTCAGCAGTCGTGGGATCTGGCAGTACTCTCACGTGAACTCATGAATATAATAAATACTTACTTGTGCGGTAAATTAGCGAAGTTTGCGGAAAATTTTAGCCGACATTCTAGCGTCACATTATTTTACTCTCTCGAGTAAACAGCAAACTTGCCTTATCGCATCAGAGACCGACTAACTGTTGACGAGGAATGTTTTTTAGCATAAAAAATATGAAATACTTAAGGAAACATATAAATGGATATTAACAAATACTATTCTCTGTCTATAAACGACTTTTTTAATACCTATTCACATCAACTACAGAAACAGTGTATTATATTGTTTTTATTAAATGTCGCTGTCAATACATAATTATTTATAATTCGTTTTAATAAGTATATGAGTGAAAGAACTGTCATCCATTTAATTAAAACAACTACGTACATTTAGACAACAAAGTAGATCTGATCATCACTTTAAAGTAATGAATGGTCTCCTAATTATATTTCATTGCTTATTTGCTAGTAATATGGGTTGCATGTAACCTAGATCGCGGATGCACGCTACTCGGACATCAATTCCACGGTAGTCCACACCTACAATGGCATTACATTCGCTTTTGTGTACAGCTTCAGAGTAATAATAAAAATAAAGGGAATATATGCAAAAATAAACAAAGCGAACATTTCCTTCAATGTTGACAAATGTGTAAGTACCACCGAAAATCTAGAGAGTGACTCCTGTTATAAACTCGCTCACAATTTATACCAGTCATCACGAAGAAAAATATATGCAGTCCGTCTATATATATTTTTAAATTGTAAGTGTCGCATATCTCTGAAAGCATACCTGATTGCACAGCTTCTGCAGCAGCAAATACGCATGCGCCGGATAGAAAAGCTGAATTTCTATTGGTCCTCTCCAGCGCTATCTTTCTTGTGCGGGTATCCCTTTCGGGTGAGCAAAATTTCGGGTATATCTTTCCGCTAATTCAATTATGAATGTAATTAATTTATCAGTGATTTTGTGTTCCATAATTCAAGCTGTACAGCATATTCTTAAAATCGTAAAAACCCTAACTAGTGAGGAATGTCAGATGATGTCATGTATGAAGGGATTAGGACGCGAGATCGAAATATGAGTGTCAGTGATGTGGTTGAAATATATAGTTCATTAACAACAATGCCCGTCGGCAGTGTATATGTATAGTGCAATAAAGAGAGGTAAAGAAGTACAACTACGAAACGGAAAACTGTGGAAACTCGCGGAAGGAAGATGTTATTTTAAAAATTAGTTTTCAACAAAAAAAAAATGGGTTGTTATATCTTACAAGATGAAACTTTGCCTAGAATATATAGAATATGTTTTTGCAAATTATGCGTGACATACAAAATGAAATCAAAAAGAGTATACTGATAGAAAATGGCGAAACAGTGATATGGCGAAGAAACTATTTAAAATAAATATTAAAGGGTCGAAATCTAAATCAAAGAATATATTATATTTTGACGAAACACGGATAAATAAAGGCCATAACACCACATAATAATGAAAGTAACAATAATATTTGTACTGTTTTATTGTTTTGCAAAATTTGCTAAAAGTTGAGATTTTCCCGCCATAAATAAAACAAAAATTGCGAAATTTGTGCAAATATCCGCGAATCTTGAGTCCATGAGGACAACGCTTAAGTGTTAATGTGATATCTGCGGAATGCGCATCAGATTGGTGGAAGTGGGTGGTGGGGGGGCATCGTCGTTCAAAGGGACGGTGCTCTAATTTGTGGAAAGGATCACACGGGGGATGCATTTAAAGTAAACTGTTAGTAAAGTGCTAGGTTCACTCGACGCCAACTTACTATCTAATGTCTCGAAATTGGCAAAAACTGTTATATCACTGTGTCTGCTAAAAATAATGAATTATGTAATACAATTATTTTTATTGTCTTTAACATTACAAAAAGTAAACTTAATTTGTACTTATTAATTTTCAAAATAAAATAATACCTATATTATTGTATATACCATCGTGTGGCAATTTTTTTAATTAACTTCGATTCGATGCAAAGGTCTACTTGGCAACGCTGCAAATGCTATTTGTTCAAAAGCTCGCCGGTTTATTGTGTATGATGTGTTTTCTTCTTTTTGATGTGTTTGATACTATTGTGTTATATTTTTCAGTCTTTTATTTTGTTTATTACATTGTAGTTCCCGATAGGACGCAAGAAATATGTATGTATGTATATACATATTAATTTGTTTAATGGGAAGATAATCAGTTTAATTTATATAAAAAACAATTCATTTACATAAATTAATATTTCATTAAATTTTAGAATCAGATCCTAATTCAGTATTCTATAACTTTCAATTTTATAACTTCTTAAAATTTAAGGTTTTAAAATAAAATTGTATGCCAATAGCTATTTTCGGACTACATTCATTATAATTATTTTTTGTTGCAATTAACCTTTGCCAAATTTCTTTTAAAAATTACTGTATATTTATTAAATATTATATAGTATTTTACATTTCCAATGAATTCTGTTACACCATCTACTATTTGTTTTTATTCCATGCGAATTGTCACATATCACTTTGATTAGATGTTGGTTACCTGTTGTGTATAATAAATGGATTTTGTTCCCTCTATTTCTATTATTAGTCTTCAGTGTATGACCATCGCGCTCCAACCCCCTGGGTCTACTTAAAAATAGTTTGGCAATAATAGACATACATTTCCAGTCAGGCGCCTATATGCAGGAAATAATCAGGCGCCTATATGCTTTCAATGCATTTCACCCTTTTCACTAGCTTGGAGGAAATTCCGTGATCCAAAGAACTAAATATGCAGTATTGTCCGTCCGACATGAATTCCTACACGTGTAAGTTGATATGCCATTTGAGTGTATGGGATTATGGAACCCTTCCTCTTTCCTCGATATATTGTGCGGAAAATGGTGCTTAGAAATGGATATCAAGATGGTTTGGTGGTATGATTTCGGAATAACAATAAGTTTAGATGCAATTATTAATAATAGAATTTTTATTATGTGCACAAAAAAATACTTCATTATGCCGCTGATAGGAAATGAATGAATGAACGAAGGAAGAGAAAACATCAGGATCGAATTAATATTAGTGTTGGCATTCTTGTATTGCTTTTTCTTGGTATTGTCTTGTCTTAGTCTCGCAAGACACAACAAGACCAAGACAAGACTTGACAGCTCGAATTGCAAAACAAAACAAGAATTAAAAAAATTCTTACGAGACAAGACGAGTAATATTGCTGCAGTAAGAAATCTTGCCATAGAATATTTATATAAGAAGGGATAATAAACATTCTAGTGAATATTAGATGAAAAAATAAATACAGGGTGAACCTTAAATAAGTACAAATATTTTAACCAGCAGTATAGTCCACTGTGTAGAACACATAATTAATAGTTTTTTTTTACAAAAAATCAGAAATAAAAAGTGAAATTTTAAATAAATTTTGTAATTTCTCTGTAGAAAACTTGTTGAGGACCGCTGACTTTCATACATTTATGAGTCATAGCACTGCAGATTAAACGTGTGGTTCACAGTGTTGCCAGTGTTACACAAATGTCTTCGCTTTTCTTGATATTAAACGTATACGTCAAGCTGCTATTTTGTTATTTAATATTGTGTGTACCTCTATTTTTTAAATTTGTTTCACTGATTAAAGTGCGAAGTCACTTTATGGTTCTGGATTCGAAATAAATGGTTAATACTGACTCATTTGGGGTTATGTGGCGGAAATTAAATTTAATATGCTGTGTGAAAATCATAGTTTTTCGTTCTTCATAAAATAATTTAAGGAAATGGTGTCTTGTGTCTCTTTCTAACAGTGTACAATGACATTTAACTTGTGAAATGTAGATTGCTGATTAAATAGTTAATTTTTTAACAAACAGGTAAGCTTGTGTGCACGTTTATGTATAATTTTTGAACATTGAACATAGTAATATCACGTAATATATTCCTAAATACTTTATGGTAGTATGTATTTAACTTGCGGAAATTAATTTTTAATCATTTCATCGTAGTAAGGTCAGTTAAGCAGTTAAAATTTATGTTAATAATACTGCGTATCATACTACATACCCAACTTTACTGTACTTATGCTTCAAAAAAGTATTTTTAAAATAGAATTTAACCGTATTACTTTACTATTACGTTAAAGGAAACTTAATATTTATATTAGAGGAGATACGGCAACCTCGCAACAAATCATATGGTTCATTAGGTTGGTTATGACAGCAGTCCTCAAAATGTGGGTATTTAAAAAAAAATAATAATATCTCCGTAAATATTAAAATTTTTTAAAAATGGCTTTCACTAGACTGATCTATATGACGAACTACACCAGATGTTAAAATATTTGTACTTATTTAAGGTTCACCCTGTATTGCAATTCTACTGTAGCTACATACTTTATTTAAAGGACATCCACCATATAAAATTATTTTTGAAATAAAATTTTATTGAGTTGCCACTTGACCGATTCCTATTCTGTTTCGCCTACTACCTCCATTATTTATAACTTATTATACAGGGTGATTCAGATTTTTTTTACATCACTGGGCTACTGAAGTCTCTAACAAGGTGATTTCAAATATCCGATTACATATCGTATTAACTTTTGTGTGATGCAAGTATTTACATTAGTTTTTCAATCAAAAATGGCTAACGTATAGTAATTTGCAGTTGATGGGTGTCGTTTTAATTTGTGGTGAAGTGAAAATGCTTTACCAGAACGATTGCCTGGTAATCAAGTGCCAAATGCAGCTACTTTTACTGCGGTGTGCAGGAGCGCAAGTGTACTGCAAACGTAGGTGTGATGCGGGAAATTTGCAACCCAATCGTGGAAGATATGGAGGTCCAAGGCATGTACGGTGTATTGAAGCAGTGTGGCGTGTCATACACGAGGCTCAATTATATCCGTACGATGTACAGCGTGCTCAAGCATTAATACCACGGGATTGGACGAGGAGGACCGATACCATGGCCGCCACGATCTCCTGACGTTAAACCATTTAAATTTACATTGCACCGAAGTGGACACTATTGACGATTTACGCAAACGAGCTTACAAATTCAAAACGGACAAGAAGCAGAAACATTTGTGATGGTTTGTAGAAACTGAGTAAGACGGGCCCAAAATTTTGTTGTAACATCTGGTATGTCAAACTATTTTACTGAAACCACAAATTAATTCTAGTAATAATTAATAACAAAAGCGGCAAAAACAGTTGAATTTACTGCATTAAAAAAAGTGTCGTAATGAAATTTATTTCTTTCCTTTTTTTGTCCGGTCACCGATTATACGCCTTCTCAGGTTTTACAGAGGACCAGTTTCCAGTGCCGTGCGAAGTGTATTTTTAAATAATTTTTTAACTATTTTTGATTTTATTTTTATAATTTTTTGCAATTTGTATACATGAGTCATGCAAGTCTTCAAAATTACGATATAAGAAATTTACGAGATTCTAGCAAAAAAAGACAAGACTTTTTCAAATTTTGCAAAATTTCTTGTATGACAAAAATATACCTAAAAAAATTGTTTCCTATTTCGGATTTTCCACATAATAAATTGTTTTTGTAATTCGCATTACTTTTAGTTAAACTAATAAGATAACGAGGAATATTGTTACCTTTTATTAAATTAAATTACTATAGGCTTTTCACTGAATTGTTTCATGAGAGCGTATCTCTGGAAGCTGCAGATTTTTCCAGATTACATCGAATTTTCCCTTTCAGAGGCGACATTCTTGAAAATTTTATGAGGGACATGAAACGGGGTTTAATTAAACAATTACGCTCCCGGAATTTGGTCCTATCAACGTGAGGAACGCTCGAAATCACGGAAATAAAATCCGAGCTTGTCGACGGCTTCTATGTTCCCGGAATATTTAAAAGGAGTGGTTTCGCGAACGAGAATTTTCCAGAAAACCAATAATATAGTAATATAATGTTTTATCTTTATACTTTTACCATGGAAATGTTTACGAATAGGAGTTACCCTACACATTTAACAGGATATAATTTTTTAAAATGTAACAAATGTTGAGCGCATGTAAGTGTGTTTCTGCGTCGAATAGAAGTTTATCCATTCTACGATTACGGGTGAGCCGATGGGAAGGAAAATGGTGAACCTCTACATTTTGACCATTTTTATAAGACTTTGTGTACGCTATAAAGGAACTTAGGAGATAAAGAGTAATGTTATGTATAGGAGCGGCATGATAAGCTTTTGCAAGTGCACAGTTTCAGAATTACAAAGTATTTCTTTCAATATCATCGGCAAATCAATGAAATATTTATGCATTTTATAAATTCCAATGATTTGGCAGGAGTTAATTTTACTTTGTAGCGGCAATATTACAATGATGTAAAATGTTCATGATATCGAAGAATTCATATATTTTTTTAGGTATTAATAATATTGTGTGAAACTAACTACTCTGTGGACAACCAGCGTTGAATTACGTCCACAATATCTACCCATATATTCCTTATTATTAGCTTTTGTAACATTTTTTACTGTATTAGAAAGGTATTTTAAGGTAATATAAATCATCATTCATTGATAGGAATTGTAGGAGATTTAATTTATATTAGCTTAAAATGCCTTTCTAATACAGTAAAAAATTGAAGGATTCACCTTCTTTAGATGATGACAATCCTATGATGATGACATCGCAACATGGACGCATATTGCAGTGCGTGCCGACAATTCGTAATTATGTTAAGAATATTTTACGTTCTTAAACATATTGTTACTTTATGTCAATGATTTCATTGTTTTCTGCTTTCCATCTAAGTTGTAGGCCTGAGAAAATACTGGAACCCTTTCCTGAAAAGTTAAGCTACGTTATCTTAAAAAAATCAAAAAAAAATTGTTTTCCCTTTTTTATCTTCCATATCAAGCTAAAGAAACCAAACTTGGTGAACATTATCTGTAAATAAAACTACACTTTTTAAAATTTTCTTCAACCCTGAAGTATTTTTGTAAGGGGTTGAAGTAATCGACCCCTATGAAATTTTTTCTTATAATTTTTTTCGATAAAATTTTTTCCATTTAAAAAATATGTTTGAAAAACCTCATTCATTTACAAATTTTTTAATCTACAAGTTTTTTTCGAAAAGTTAAGGATTTATGAAGAAAAAATAAATGCTTGCAATGCATTTTTGAAAAGATGAGCTGTTTAACGCGATTGTATTTTGCCGAAAGATCTAGTGCCCTGTTCTTTGCAATGGAATCCATAGAAACAAATGTCAATGTCATTTATTGTTACTGTTTCTTACTTTTTCACAAGTTTTATGATTTTGTGCTGAAAATATTAGTTGAAAATATGGTTAAATATTCGATTACCAAGAGCAGACCACTAGATCTTTCGGCAAAATACACTGTCTTTAAAGAGCTCATCGTTTGCTTTGCAATACATTTATTCCATTTTCTCATAAATCCTTACCTTTTCGAAAAAACTTAAAGAGATTAGAGTTATTAAATGAATGGGGCTTTTTGGACAAATTTTTTAAAAGGAAAAATGTTATTGGAAAAAAAAATAAAAGAAAAATGTAAGAGGGGTTGATTATTTCAACCCTTTACAAAAATACTTCAGGGTTGAAAATATTTCAAAAAGTATAGTTTTATTGACAGCAGATAATGTTCACCAAGTTTGGTTTCTTTACCTTACATGGAAAATAAAAAACAAAAACAATTTTTTTTAAATTTTTTGGAAGGGAAACTTTTTAGCGACGTTTTTTCAACAAATTGTATACTGGATACCCCTATTAATTTTCATCAGACAATCGGCCCTTACATTTTTTTCGGTGTTATAAATTTAAAATAAAGATGTTGTATATTTTATTACTTTTTGTTGTGTACTTCTTTTACAAAATTTTATTACAATTACCCAACTATAATTTATTTATTTATTAGGGACACAAACGGGTGTAACCCATGAACAGTATCCGCAACTAACATTAACAAACATAAACACCATAGTGATTAAAAAGCATAATTATACTTACAAATTGAAGAAGACAAACCAACAAATTAAAAGCTTAAAAATAAATCAGTTAGCAAAGACTTCAGTGATTTATCTGAAACCGCGCACAAACCAATATATTGGAGAATGCATTATTCTACATATAGGGGAATTACTAGTATAATTTGTTCTTCTAAATGGTAAACAGAAAGATCATAATGCCGCGTACCATGGGCGGGCACATTAAAATGTATTGAAGATAAAAGATGTGGACAGTTGAATTTATTATTCAATACTCAAAATTAGTTAGTTAGTATGTCATTCAATATGCGACGTTTCTCCAATGATATAATTGTAATTACTATTTTCAATTATATAATGAGTTTTAAAAATCTAATAAATCTAATCTAATAAATTTATTCTGAATGGCTTCTAAGCGATTTACATAAATGTTGTATTGTGAGTTCCAAACCGAAGACGCAAAATTTATTTTACTAAACACAAGCATAATATAATTGTTTAATTGGCTAATATTATGAAAATCTTAACACTTACGAAGAATAAACCAACATCCTGGATGCATTTAGAATAATTGAATTAGTGTGATCAGTAAAGGTTAATTTGGAATCAAAAATTACTCCAAGATCATGGATACTTCATTTAAAATTAAATCAGAGACATGATACTGAAGAACATAATAAGAAAGTTGTCATAAAAAAATGAAATACAAAAGTAGGTATGCACTTTCTCAAGAGCTTCTTAAGGAAACAAAATTGTACTAATTTAGGTACATTATTTTTTACTAAGAAAGCGAACCATAAAGTATGGCCCATTCTTTACTAAACACCCTGTAGCTAGACCAGTAACGAGGTGTTTTATTTTATCCATGACAACTACATTCTTTCCCTATGTGTCAGAGATTTGCTTGATGAGTTATGTTTCGTTCATAATGTGACAGACAGTGCCAGCAGCGGCCAGTAGGCGCGGCTTGTCGCTTACTTGCAAAACTATAACAAACTGTTACTAAATCACTGTATCTCAGACATTAGAGAAGATTTCTGTCACTGTGGAACAAGGAAGTAATAAAAGAACGAGCGAACAGCGCTGTTTGACCTTGCATATTTAGCGATCCAGAGTTGGTATGCAATAGCAATAATCAGAATTAGCATACAAACGATAACCAAATTAAAGATGCAGATTGCATAACGAATATGTTTGATCAAAACATTCGGAGACGCGCATTTGTTTAATTGGTGAGCGTTCCTAGTTAGCGCAGCGAATAAATTTAAATAACAAACGGCGAAAAAGAACAAATGGGACGGTGTCCTCTTAATTAAAAAAATCCGCCGCGTCATAGGCGATCCATCAAAAAATGTCACGTACGGCCGCGAAACGCTGATTTTTATCAAAGGGCCCGGGAATAATTGATAGCAGACACAAAATCCTGTTTTACGGATAGATAAGGGCGGCAACACTGATTGATTACCGAAAAATGTCGGGCGGCTGTAAAAGTTGTGTCGCGCATTGTTACAGAACGCGCCCGTTCTAAATGGCATCCTGTTTTTAATTAAAGGGCCGGTAATGAATCGACGTTTTTTACGACTTGTTTAATTCGAGTTTAAAAGGCCCTTTTTACGGCAATTTAACAATGCGTCGATTGATCCGACCAGGTGAGATTGACTGATTAAAACTGGACCGCATAGCTGCAAAACGCATTAATAACGGTTGGCACCCGTGGAGCATTACGCTTTAGTAAATTTATTTATAATTTCTGCTCAAGCCATCGCAGTTGACTGATGTTTCAATTATAATGGTGTGAGGAAGTAAAAGTATCTACAGTTTATATTCTGTGAAACACAATATACAAAGGTATATACAATACCTATAAGATAGATAAAGTGTAAATGAACAAAAAAGTTAAATAAATATAAGGCCATAACCTAAACCGTTCTTAGAATAAGTGCAGTTATTATATCAAGGAATTTTATTACAACGTGGCAACAGTGCGAATACACGCTATGCCAGGCCAGCGGTTTGTAGGTTGCCTACCACGTGCCATCATTTAGTTTAGAGAAACTGTTTTGCAATTTTATTTTTGAACAGAAAATGGCAAAATTCATGTTTTTTTTATATTAAATATTTAAATTTTGGTGATTATGAAATATTTAAAACTGTTGAAAAATAAGTAATAAGAACTTCTAAGAAGACTCACGTCGCAGAAATAATCATAACTTATGTAAGTAAAAAATAATATAAAATTATTATATAACTAGGTACTTACCGAAAATGCAAATACAATGCCATTTTTAAATATCTAACATATGTTCAAAATATCCACGGTTATTTTCCACACATTCATGACACTACTCAAGAATTTTATAATTATAAAATGTTTGGGACTACCAATATCAAGAATATCAACAAATGTCCCTGTTAGACAGCCGCCGTTGGGCAAAACGATCTAAATAAATAAATACGTCGTGCTCTTGCACAATTCCGGCGAGCTTATCCATAAACTAATAACATATCGTGATACTCAGGTATGCTAAAAATTTCAACAAAGAAAAATTAAAGCGACGGACACTTCGCAATTCAAACACCAACTGATCTGTAGTCACTGTACTTCACACGCTGTTGCGACATTCCGCGATATCGACTTCTATCGAATTTTATTAACTAGAAATTTATTTTTATTAAAACATAAATAATAAGGGGTAACCATTGCATTTTGTGGTAATTTAATGCAGAAAATTATGGTGAGAACCATTTTACACAAGAAATTGGAGATTTGTTAACATTTTCTCGAAAACGGTTGTACATTTTGATGTATACTATAGTCAAACCTCTAACACCCTGTATATAGGGTGTAAGCAGATGTAGGGTTCAATATTTTAAGGTCAGTAATACATGTTCTCCAGAATACTGATCTCAAAAATATATTTTTTAAATCAGATAAATAGTCGACCTCATTGTCTACGCCGGCACTGAATAGTACCCAAATTAAGTTGTATCACCACACTTATCACTGTGGCCTGTTTTACCTTTTTATCAACGATATACGATCTCTGACATCGACCTAGTTATGATATACCAATACGGTGGAACATGTGCAAAAAAAATGAATTTGGCAACAATAAGGGTTGCAGCGCAAAAGTATGTATCCTGTCATGCCTATCATGCATAGTTGACCACGTCGCAAAAACTTAAAAAATAATAAATTTTTACGAAGAAATTTGAAAAAACAAACTTACGTTGTGCTTTTAAAAGCACAAAGGTCCTTATAAATATGACCACTCTTGAAACTTATATCCTGTATAAAATATCAAAAAACATGGTTAGCAAATATGTAATATTTTTCCCAAATCTCAATCAATAAAGTAGAACAAAAAAGAGAAAAGTTTGTCTGCTGATGATTTTCACTTAGGTTAGTTTTGTGAAATAGGTATCGCGTACATTAATTTTTAAAAAAGTGGTTGTTTTGTAAATATAACATTTCCAATTAATACAAATAACTAAAATAGACAAAAGTAAATTACTATGGTCCGAATATGATTCAAATTCAATATGCGAAACACGTACATTATATACAGAATTAACTATCACTAAATAAAAAAAATTAACCACGTACAGGAAGACCTAAAATGCAATAAAAAATTATTTCGGAATTTTAACTCGACGTTTAAAAAATGGAGTAAAAACCTCATTTCTTCCGTAAAATCTGTCGCTCGAGATGACTTTCAATTGTACGGCACTTTTCGCGGCGTTGATAATTGTAAAAACAATTAAAATAAACATTATTATTAATAATAATAGATATCAAATAACCCGAATCGTTGTAGAATTTTATATTTGTTCTTCGTTCCGTCGTTACAAACTATCAAAACAACATTTTTACTCAGTACAGGATGTCAGGATTATCCACTAACAGCAACCACTAACAGGCGGTGTTCTGCTGTTCAATGCAGGCAGTTATTTCAAATTTTTAAATATCACATTCTTTTGTTACTACTGTCAATCATTTAATTGAACATTAAAAATAATTATGGGTACATACCACAGAAAATATCTACTTTGACAAACACTAATGCTTCGTTAAATGAAAACAATATATAAACGTGACATTAGATCATAACATTATAATATGTTTGTGACGAAACCTGATAAATTCTGCCGATGGTTTGACAATATTGACAGAACGAAAAACACAAATATTTCATTATTACAACTAACTTCAGTTTGTTCCATTCATCTTTTTGTGACCGTCCTTTGTAGTTTTTCCTTGTCAACATTTCATACATTTTTTTTATAAGTTTGTTATTCAATTATGTGCAGGAGTCCAAACTACCTAGATTAGTCTTCCATCAATTTAAAATTTGATAACTAGGTATATTTTTAAATTCTAGCTGTGTATTATTTCTTTATCTCTTTTTATTCTATAGTACAAGTTGAATAAAAATATTTTCATTGTGTTAATTATTGTCTTATGTCTACCAGTTAATATGCATGCCTCGCTGCGATGTGGTATTGATAGTCCTTTATTTTGTCTAGTGTTCTATTTTTATAGTCTTCGGTATTTCCGTTTTTCATATTAAATTTGTCCAGCGTCTTTCATTTTCTTTTCTGTCTCTTTCTTCATTTTATCATTACGTCTGTTATTATAATTACGGCAAGAATTCAGAAGATTTTCATCAAAATATTTAAGAAATTGCAACTGAGTACAATAAAACGTTTTTAACGCGAAAAGCTATCGAAAATTACGTTGGTAATAAAAACAATTGTCTGACGTCAGGCGTGACGTAAGTCGTTTGAATTCTTGCCACAATTTTATGATATTGTAGTGCTGATGGTTGCATAGCTAAGTTTAAATTCATGTCTGATGATTCCGTTAATTCGTATTTTTCTCTGTCCTCTCTTACCATCCATGTTACTTTATCAAATACTATGTTCAAATCAATCAATCTTTATGTATTTCATAAACGCGTCTAGTTTAGCAAATAAATCAAGCACAAAATCTTAGCATGAAGTAAAGAAATGCCTGATTCATCCGCGAATCGAAACACAACTCTAATATTTTGATATTTAAGGGAACCGTATTATAGTGAGACGTCAGCAAGTTATCGAAATATTTACTCTATTAAGGTCTCTTTACAGAACGGATTTGAGCGAGGATGAAACCGTAAAGTGAAAATTTCCCCACGAAACCCGACGAGGGTTTGTTTCTTTATAATTTAAATGTTAAAAAGAACGTCGTAAGAGGATGTCGGAGTTAAGAAAAAGCGCTTTTGTTCGCCATCTGCTTGGAAATCGATACGGCTCATTCCGGGACACAATGTAATGCATAATATCTAATTTCGCCTTATATTGAAGAAAAATAACCGGTGGCTTTATCACGATACTTTTATGTTAATACAAATATTCATAATCAATTCTGTCCCAGTGATATGTCATTGCAAAGTGTGAATTATTTTTAAATATCAAGTCATCTATTTGCTGCTTTGAATGCTTGGATTGATAGCAGATAATTTTAAAATCAAATTTAATCCTACTTAGGAATAAGAGTTTGTATCGTGTTGAAATGATTGATAATTCTTAATCATAAAAATCATGTCCATAAAAACAATGTTATCTATAAAAAAATTAAATATAAATTGTAAACTAATATATACGTTAAGTCTATGTCGTCTAGCCATTGTGTTACTGTAGTACCTACTTCGAATATTTGGTTGGAAATGTCAAAATTAAATAATTTCAAAGGAATTATTTATATTTACGTAATATTTACATTAATAGTTATGATAATTTTATAGTTATTTTATGAAATTTTGCAAATATTAAGAAATTTACATTATTAATTGCAATAATACCTAAAGCGTAATAGCCATGTTATTCAAGGAATATATTGTAATAGTTATATTTCACTTTGTAATTTCAGCAGCAAATCGTGTAAAGTTCTGTAAATTTAAATAACAATTACCAATGCTAGGTACTTTTACAGGGATTATGGATAAACACAATCCAATGCATGCGCCTATAGCATACCGATTCAGTAATGGTCGGCTTGTCTATACAATCATTTGCGTTATAAATTTTGTAGTGCAGTTGAAATTAAAGTGATACGAGACATTTTAACTGTGTTAAGCCGTGCTGTCAAATAGTGTATGAGCGGCTCTCTGAAGGTGTTTTAAAAATACAACATGATTAATGCACATTGTGTAGCTACCCGAAAATACAACATATTATGTACCTACATTAATATTATTACAGATATTCTCAAAAAATATGTAAATAGATTTTAACCCTTATGCAACTTTCTTCTATTCAATAAATATCACGTATTACCTACTTGAGAATATTGTTTATAAACTTAATATTTTTTCTCTTTCACTGGCTTTTCTCATATATTGCATGCTTTAATAATTTCTATATTAATAGTGCAATAACACTTCTAACTTATACAGTAGTGTGTATATAAGAAGACGACAATAAATATAATATTTGGATTTCTTAAGAAGTTATTTACAAATATCGAAATTAAAATTTTAACTCTGACACCCTGTATCTTTTTTATTATGTTTATATTATATTTTTTTATATATCTTTTTTTATTATATATTTCTTTAATAATCACCCCGCTTTGAATAATGTTGAGTTAGATGACTTAAATAGGCATGATATATAGAATTTTGTTAACACACTATGCATATGTCCATATATTCTAATAATTTTATGTCACTTGCTTGAAATTATATTGCACCACTCTATCCCACTATTTACGGTCGGTGTCTTTTGAATTTTTTTATATCTCCTTATATCGATGACATAAGGCTTGTTCATGCAGCAGTTGCAAACAGTGTGAAACTGTCAGAAATGCCCGTCCAACTATTTATTGCGTTAAAAGCACTGGTAACTTTTTCTCAACTTAACTGGTCGAATATTTCTGACGATTTCAAACAGTTTCCAACTGCTGCAGGAAGAAACCTATACTGGTAAAATGTTGGGTAATAACACAGACCACCTAGACTGTACCTATGCTATTCTATACAACTATACCAATGAAGCATGTATAGGGGAGCAGTGGAGTGTGTGCGGTCTTCAAGTTTCTAAGTTATTTTGAAAAAAGTAATTGTGGCGTTTTTAAAAATCGTCTGTAACTTTTTTATTTAGTTACTGTTTATTTGTCACGATATTAATTACTCTTTTTTAAGAAATGTTTAATCGCTCCTTGTGCTGTTGCACTTCATCTGAGAGCACATTAATGTACTCGTTAAATTATCGAAGGACCAGAAAAAAAACCGCAATGTTACCACAACGAAATTCTAACACTAGGGTAGACCGATGGACGGCCTCACTGGCTTGGCCCTATAGTTCAGTGGTCTTTGGGTAATAATATATCCCTTATTTTAGAAGTAAAATTACAAATATAATTATTTTCAGTATATTTGACTGTGTTTATTATCATTTTTTTGCTTTACCTTAGCCTCTAGATTTCTATGCAATGAAGCTAAAGTTCAGAAATACAATGTTTGACAGATAACATTCCAGCCTGTACTGCAGAACCCTTGGCAACGCCTCCCCCTATCCATCCAGTCCTCCACGACCATCTGGTCGAACTGAAGAACGCGGTTTGCGTCCTCGAGTCTGCACACGGCGTGAGAAGTGCCGAATGATCAAAAGAAAACCCCGAAACAAAAGAGAAACTCGACGGGGAATTTTCCCGTAATTAGATTTTTTGCTCGTCGTCAATGGATCGGCCCGGACGGCGCTTTATTTACCGCGGAGCCTCACAAACCCACCCGGAATCCGGAATTGAATTTGTGGAAGTTGGATCTGATTTATTTCAACTCAAGAGGTGTAATATTTTGCGGTGGAGATTTTTATACCTATTTGGAGGGAATTTAGATGAATGAGAAAATAATTATGTTTCTTTGGAAGCGATTTGGTAAGAGAAATACACTGGGCGTTCCTAAAAGTGGAGGTACAATTTTCATAGCTTTAAACACAATAAAACAAGGTGTTGTGTAACACCCTATGGCTTTTTTATAAGTTTGACCCAAAATGTGTTAAGATTACTTGTGAGCAACTAGAGCAAGAAACTCGTTTGAAACTGTTAGATACACATTCAGTGAATACATTGACAACCAGTCCAGAAATCTAACGAATGAGGAAATTGTGAGATTTTTACAAAAAGCACCTGATAATATATTTCTGCTAGAAAAGGTAATTCAAATTAATATAAATCGATCGATAATTAATTTTGGACAATTTTTCAGGTCATTTTAATAATTGGTTGTGGAGCTATGAGAAGAGATGAGCTACTAAAGATAATGATCAATGATATAAAAGACAAAGATTCAATTATTATTATAAGTATTCCCGATTTTCAAACTCATATTCCCAGATGTCTTGTGATCAAATCCAGACCAAATGAAGACATACCGCAAATATTGTGCTTTACGTTCGGCTCAGGGAAAATGTTAACCAAGTGGTTGTCGCCTACAAAATAAGGAATGTGTCAAAAGAAATGGCAGCTTATCTCCATTTGCCTCATCTGGCAACTTATACAGAGCACTACTTTAGAAGTTCTTCATTCTGTTAGCCGACTCAGTAGCCGATATTACCACCATTGAACGACATGGGGAAGTGGCGTTCTAGTACGGTAGTGGAGACATATATAGAAGATTACATAAAAAATAAAATTTCAATCACAAATAAATTGTTACCATCTTTAGCAGAGCCTACGGAACTTGCCAATAATGCAACGTGTGCAGTCAAGGCCTCATTGAACACCCAGAACTGAAAGCTTCAATAACTGACTGGCACATGTAGTGCAAAATAAATTGTAATGGTGTTGTTTATAATAGTTACTGTTTTGTATTGAAATTTTATATTACTTAAAATATAAACCAGTGCTGATGCCTTTGAAAATGGTGAAAAGTGAAAAAAATAATAGTAGGATGAAACCCATTGGAAAAGAAAGAGAATATAACAAAAATGAAAGGAAAAATTATTTACGGGCTATCTGAGGTCGGAAAGTGGAGGGTGGGAGGGAGGAGAGGAAGGGTAAAAAACGGTTTATCTTGATTTCCGGCAAAACTACAAGTCCTATGGAAAGAAGTTAAATAGCAAAGTTGTAGGTAATAAAAATATCTACCACTTTTATATTTACACTTTTTTCACATAACCTCAAAATTTATGTGAAAAATTCAAATAACCAAGTTTTTCGTTTTTTATTTTTATCTTTTACAAAAAATATTTTTTTTTACGATATTTGGTGAAAACTTAAGTTTTTTATGTCCCAAACACACATTTTTGATTTAAAATATTTATTTTTTCACGTTATTTTGACTTAATATCGAGAAAGCACCCTAATTTTTAATCGAAAATTTTCACGTCAAAATATCTGCTTTTTTAAAAAAAGTCGGTGGACTTTTTGTTCGTTGAAATCTCTACTATCTTATGGTGTAAAAAAACGAAAGAACGTTTACCATAGTAATGTTTTTTACACCATCAGAAAGTAGAGATTTCAAAGAACAAAAACTCCACCGACTTTTTTAAAAAAGCAGATATTTTGACGTGAGAATTTTCGATTGAAAATTAGGGTGCTTTTTCGATATTAAGTTAAAATAACGTAAAAAAGTAAATATTTTAAATAAAAAAAAATTACAGTGTATTTGGGACATAAAAAGGTCAGTTTTCACCAATTTCGTGAAAAAAAATTTTTTTTGTAAAAGAAAAATAATAAAAAGGCTGGCGTACATACAAGTATTTTCAGTCTGTGACAAAAAAGACTCACTTTGTCAACTGAAAATGTAACAAGAATGTCGACTTTTGATGAGTTTTCGAAAAAAACATTTTGTAATAACAATGAGACTTTTGAAAACATATTGTTTATGAAATTATACTGATGTGAAAACTACTGATTAAAATTGTTGACAAATGGTAGTCAGGTATGTACAAATAGCTAAATGTTTGAATGAGGCGTCTGACGAATTTAAAATTTACGAAGCGCGTGGGTCGCCCAGAAGGCCGCGTAATGAGTAATAGGGCGATGGAGATGTGCCGACGGTCGGGTGTTTTTAAATCAAGGCCCCAGGGATTTTCGGGATTTTATTGGGAAACGGATCCCATGCTCACCGAATATTAGCCCTAAGTGGTTGGGCCCTCGCAAAAGCTTTAGCTAAATATTTTATAAGGTATAAGAGAGAGGAGAAATTACTGTTCTGTGTGCTTTTTTTTCTGGCTCGTAAAATAAAACGGTTCATGTTTGTTCAAATTTTAAAAGCATCTTAGCGGAACAGTAAGTGCTGTTTGATATTCAGTTCCATTTCGCTTTTGAAATTGGACGGACATATTGTGCCGTTTACTTGCTTCAGCGCCTACTATCCCTCTTTGATGTTATTTGACATTTTTTCAAAACCTAGCAGCCACCAAAATTATTCTTATACACTTGTTAGGAGTATATTTTTAATAAGCGAAACTATTTAACCGACGAGGCGACTAACCGGCTTTAGGAGGTGCGATGTTAATAAACAATGAATTATCATTATTAAATGAAACAGAAATATAGGTTTTTGATCAGACCCTAATATGATATATATTTTTATAGTGGATAAGAAATCTCGAAGGGTGCGTGTGTATTAAATGAAGTTATTGAACAGTGGATAATTGGAGTTTTGTGACCTGTGTTCAAAAATAATGAGCGTGCCAAACTGCTCAGCGATAACTCACCTAATAAACCATATTAGGCGAATTATTACTGAGTATCTTAGCATGCTTATTATATTTGTATTGGCAAATTTAGTATTTGTATAAAAAATTATTTGAGATTATGAATGACAGTGTATTACTGACGAAGCTGGCCTATTATTGTTTTGTATATTCTTTATTAGCCGTCAGTTGCTTATGTGTAGTTGAATGTGTATTGTTAATTTGATATTCAGATGCAGTATAAGAGAAAATATATTCCGAACATAATAAAAGTTGATCTAAGAAGCATATGTTTATGTTTAAAGAATGTGAGGGTATGCTTGGATACTCATGTGTTTTTCTTTGTTAAAAAGCTTTGTTGAGCTTATTGCACGAGC
Organism: Monochamus alternatus; assembly: GCA_037114965.1. NCBI lineage: Eukaryota > Metazoa > Arthropoda > Insecta > Coleoptera > Cerambycidae > Monochamus > Monochamus alternatus. The sequence continues at coordinate 117,722,569 of CM073426.1, forward strand.
TGCATGCCAGTAGACAACCTGACGGAGATGAGTTAAAAATAATATTCATTAGTTTTTCAAACCATAGTACAAGTGTTACTACCAGAATAAAAAATCTGTGCTATGTTCTTGAGTGTGCCAGAATCGTGATAAATAGTCACTGGCACTTGATATCTTAATATTTTCTGAAGGATTTAGAGCATTTTAGGGCCACTGGCCTAATAAAAACTTATTACTTGACTTGACTTACTTTAAGTAGTTTGTTGAACGTCAGGTGGCTTGAAACAAGTTCATCAAGTGTTTGGAAGCAACACAAAACAAGATAAGTAAAATATTAATCCCCCTAACGGTTCAGGATTATATAGTGGTAGGTTGCATTAATTTTAAAATGGTTTGAAATGTATTACGAATAATTTTTTTTAAATATTAAAAGGTCGGAAGATGTATCTGGCGGCAATAATCACATAATAATTAAAATATTAACATTATTAAATTGCCATAGAATGTAAACAAAACCACGTAGCCGAAACCACGCAGTTCAGCGCTGTTTGTTTTCGTGGATACAAGTGCGGGTTACGATGTTAATGTGGCGTTTGTTTCTTGCGTGTTTGTGGCATTTATGGGTCATAGACACATAGTGAAAATGCAGTGTAAATAATGCGATAATTATTAGTGGTGATGTGGTGAATTTTAGGTATTGTTAAACGTAATTTATTTTTTCTAATATAGATCCGTTCGTAACAATTACGGCGGCAATGTTGTTGAGTAAGTACCAAATAGGTGGTTTTACTTAAAGTATTTTTAAAATTATGCTATCACATTAAAATGCTTGCTTTAATTTGAAGAATAATAAATAAATGGTAGGAGCAAATACAGAACATGTTACTTGGAATCAGAATGAAGCGTTGAATGCAGTAAATGATAAAAAAAATGTAAGTTTGCTTTACCTTTGATGTTCTAAATGTCCTGTATACAATATGTTAGCTTAATAGCACAGTTTAATTGATTCTTTACAACTTCACTATAATTTTTTCGATGAACTTAACCTACCTGTATTTCCAATTAAACTTGCATTAAAATGGCCTTCACAAACAATGTTGCTTTATTTCGTCGCGCTTCATCGCCTACACACTACATTTTTGTTTTAATTTTTTGGCACTGTGAAATATTTTTTATTAGAAGCTGTATGCTGTATTCGTACATAATGGGATAACGAAATACTTATTCAATTTTCCCTGAGATCTATTTTGTAACTTTATTCAATACCAATGCCTATTTAACATAATAACACTTAATACCACAAATGATAAATTAACTATTCTAAACGTATGTACTGCGTTGTCTGAAAGCATGGAAACCATATACAGATATGAACTAAAGCACACTGCTGTATTTAGGTATACACGTACGCACGGCGTCTGACGTCACAAATTTGCGATGGCGACGACCTTTCCGTGGGGGCGTAGCCAGATTAAATTTTTAAATACCCTCTTTAGGCTTCTTTTTCCACGAAATTGTCTAGGATAAACGTCATATCGATTATATTAATATACATTTTTCTGCACGTATTTGGAAAAATAATGCAATTTCCTCATTAATAGAAATATTTTTAAATCACAAAGTTTTTCAAAAGAATATGAAGCTAAAAAATTGTTTTTTTTTTGTCAGAATCGAGCAAAGCAGTTTTTAGACTATCAAACATCGTTATACAAAATTAGTATGCATACACCTTCACAATCCAATTTTCTTTATACAATGGGCGTCTACCTCGACGTTTCGTCCTAAAACATTGTCCCATTATTGCTACATCTGCATAATGAGGGGCCGTCACCCTTGATTAAAATTAATAGACAGGGACAATTTATGCCGAAAATTCTGGTCTCGTGCGCGAGCCCTGCTATAAAATTGACGTAACCGTTTCGTTTCGGACCGAGGGGCTTCCAAAATATATCATCTAATTAATAGCCAGGCAAATAGTGACAATTTACTAAAATTTATTTACCCTCTCTATTTCTGTGAAATATTAGTTACTCAGGTCAGGGGGAATTTCAGGATAGAAAGTCTTTACTTGGAACAACAGTGAGTGTTCGATAACTCAATAAATTGAAGAGAAAAAAAATGGACTGTATTGAAAAAAATAGAAATAAATGATTGTTTATTGCATTAATTAATCGCCCTAAGTCCACAAAGAAAAAACGACTTACCCTTTAACTTTTATGGTAGACACACTATGCCGGCCGGCCTTCACTTTACTTGTGTTTCTCCAGCACTCGGGCATGCGCATTCCCGTGGACTTGGTAGTACCGCGGAAAGCATAAAATTTAAAGTAATGATCGAACATTCTGCCCCCACTAAAATGCATCCTAGCATTTTACCAGCAATAACAAATTAAGAGAGTAGAAAATACAAAATAAACTATTTTTAGCGGAAACTCAGCATTCTAAAGAACATTAAATAATATCTAATTGTTGCTTATAGTAAATATACTTAAAACTATAACTTATTAAAGCTAAATATAGAAAAAAAACAATGAAAACGAAAATTTATTACTTGGATCAGACCATCGGGAGTGGACATAATTTTACGAGCGGGCGTTTCAATATGCCGCTAGGCGTTTTTACAGTTACTACTCGAATAATCGCATCCTTTCCGGGGTGAAGTGTTTGAATCCGACCTAAAAGCCACTTGCTGGGTGGTAAATTGTCCTCTTTAATTAAAACAAGTTGACCAATTTTAGGAGGGACGTCTGAATTTAACCATTTAAGGCGCTGCTGCAAGGTATTAAGATATTCTCGGTGCCACCGTTTCCAAAAAATTTGATGCATTCGTTGAATCATCTGCAGTCTTGATAAGCGATTAATAGGTAAGGGCGTTAAATCTGGAAACTCTAGCGCGGAAACGGGTTCCAACGTTAAAAAATGAGACGGCGTAAGTGCATTAAAATCTTCAATATCAGAAGAAATAGGCGTAAGTGGACGTGAGTTCAATATTGATTCAATTAGGGTTAAAATTGTATAAAATTCTTCGTAGGTTAATATCTGATCCCCTATAATTTTTTTTAAATGAGTCTTGACGGACTTAATACCTGCCTCACTCAATCCATTGAAATGGGGTGCATTAGCCGGTGAAAATTTGAATTCAATGCCCTCCACAGAGGCAGCATTTTTTAGGAGATTTAATTCTCGAGATGCTCCAAAAAAATTCGTAGCATTATCACAATGAATTTGAGACACTCGTCCTCTGCGCGCAATGAAACGTTGTAACGCCGAAATAAAAGTATCGGATGTCAAATCAGTAGCCAATTCTAGATGAAGGGCTTTCGTGGCGAGACAGACAAAAAGGCATAAATAAGCTTTACATGTTTTGACTCCGCGATGTCTATTTAAAGTTATGAAAAAAGGTCCTCCGTAATCGACGGCGGAAACTGAAAATGGTTTTATTTGACCGACACGAGCAGAAGGCAATTCTCCCATAGGGGGTTGAAAAGATTTGGGGTTAGTCTTCCAACAGCGAATACATTTAGAAATAACGGAATTAATAGCTCGTTTGGCAGACAAAATCCAAAATTGCTGCGAAATAAGATACTGAGTAGTGCGACACCCAGTGTGGAAATATTTTTCATGGAAATGGATAATAATAAGAATTGTTAAGCGACTTCGACTGGGCAGTAAAATCGGGTGCTTATATTCGTATTTCATTAATGAATTTTTTAATCTACCTCCAACACGTAGAATATTTTGAGAATCAACAAATACTTGCAGTTTTTTAAACGGTCGGGAAAATTGTTTTTTATTAAGTTCCTCTTCAAAATATTGTTGTTGTGTAAATCTAGATAATAGTAATAGAGCGGAATTCATTTCAGTAAAATTTAAAGTTCCCGCTCGTCTATCTGACGGAGCGGTTCGAAGATTATAAATAAACCTCTGAATTATAGCTAAAATGCGTTGAATTTTTATGAGCGATGAGTGTTTTTCTAATAAATTCTCTATAAAATTAATAGTGTCCGAATTAGCAAAAAATGAAATTTTCCTTTCTTCCTCCGGACAGGAAATTGGAGAAGAATTACGCGGTGGATCATAATTATTTAGGCATAGTTTATTCAAAAATTCAGGACCTTGAAACCAAGGGCTATATGACAAAAAAATTGAGGGTAGAGAACCTCGAGAGGCGATATCTGCTGGATTGCAAGCGGAGTTAACGTAATGCCAAACAGAAGGGGGGAATTTATCTTGAATAAAAGAAACGCGATTTGCTACAAAATTTTTCCAACGATGTGGGGAGCCTGTTAACCAATGAAGTGTAATTTGAGAATCACTCCAAGCATATATATTATTGAAAATAATATCTGGCGAATAAACATCTAGCGTAAACGACATAAGCTTGGTTAAGAGGACGGCGGCGCAAAGTTCTAAGCGAGGAATGCTAATCTTTTTTACAGGAGCGACTTTAGATTTACTACATAAAAATTTTAAAGAAATAGAATTATCAGCGTGAATTATTCGTAAAAAGAGAACACAAGCCATACCTTTCTCGCTTGCGTCAGCAAACCCATGTAACTCGCAAGTTTTAAACTTAGGTGGCAAAATAAGTCGAGGAATTTCCAAATCTACCAGTAAAGGTAATTCGGTCTTATATTGATTCCAAACCCGTATAATATCTTCAGTAGGAGTTTGATCCCACTCTAAACCTGATAGCCATAGGCGTTGAATTAGGTGCTTTAGAAAAAATGTAATGGGTGACAAAAATCCCAGTGGGTCATAAACTTTAGCGAGTTCAGACAATAAAATGCGTTTAGAGCATGCGCGGTTATCTAAAGCTTTAATAGCAAAGAAAAAACAATCAGTTTGAGGGTTCCAACGAAGGCCCAAAACTTTAAGCGATATATCAGATTTATCAGAAGCAAAACTTAACGGATCTTTAGATAAATGCGAAACTGGTAAATCAGTCAAAAGCGAAAAATCATTACTACACCACTTCCTTAATTCAAAACCTCCTAATTTCATAAGCGAAATTAATTGTGAAATTGCAACAGCAGCGTCGTCGTAATTCGTACTAGAAAAAACAAAATCGTCAATGTAAGAAAATTGTCGAAGTATTTTGGCGGCGTGAGGAAATTTATCTCCTTCCTCACTGGCTAATTGACGTAAAACTCGTAAAGCTAAAAACGGACTACAGTTTAAGCCGTAAGTTACAGTATTTAGACGAAAGTCTTGCACAGGTTCGTCTGGAGACCATCGCCACAGAATTCTTTGATAATCACGATCTGCAGGTTTAACTAAAATCATTCTATACATTTGTTTAATATCTGCACATAAAGCAAAAGCATGTAATCGAAAATGAAGTAAAATCTGACTAATGTCTTGTTGAAGTTTTGGACCTACTAGTAAACAATCATTTAGCGAATTATTATGATTAGGTGGTTTGGCGGAAGCATTAAAGACCACTCTTAATTTTGTCGACGAACTCTCTGGTTTTATCACGCAATGATGAACTAAATAATAACATTGCGAATCATCTAAAATTGATGCAGGTTCCATGTGATTCAAATCAAGATATTCGCGCATAAATTGCGAGTATTCAGTATATAAGTGCGGGTTACGCAACAATCTCTGCTCTAAAGATTTAAATCTAGCATGAGCAAATTCTCTACTTCCTGGAAAAGTCAGGTGAGCATTTTTAAAGGGCAAAGACACAATATAACGTCCGGTTTCATCTCGGTGGTATGAATCTAAAAACATTTTTTCACACAACAAGTCTTCAGGCGATTCAAAATGTTTATTGGGGACTTCCTCAGTCTCCCAAAATGTTTTAATTGATTTCTCTAATGAAGTTTCGCTAATTTGACAGTGAAATGCGGAAATGACAGGTGCTGAAGGCGTTGGAATCATTCCCATTAAAATATAACCGAATATAGTGTTAATAGCATTCAGACCATTGTCTGTAACAGGAATAGCACCATTTAAAATAATTTTTGAGAAAATATCAGCTCCAAGTAACACATCAATAGACCCGGATTGATAAAAGTAAGGATCAGCGAGGCGTAAATTTAAATATTGTGACCATCGACGAATATCAATACTACAGGAAGGCAAATTGTCACAAATTTTATTCATTATTAAAGCATCAGTATATAGAGTAGGCAAAGTTGAGCCAACTGGTTGCAAAGCGAGCGTAACTAGTCCAGTATTTAAGGTAGATTTCATAGAGCCTAATCCTTTCAATTCTATAGGACATTCTAGCTTAGGTAAATTCAAAATATTAAAAGCGTGCGATGTAATAAATGAGGTCATAGACCCAGAATCTAGCAAGCATCTAAAAGTATGCGTATTACCTGAGTTATCTAAAAAATTTACTCTAGCGGTGGACAAAAGAACATTTTTTGTGCAGGCGGTTACTTCAAATGAGTTGAGATTATTAATTTTACTAGCCGCGGATTGGGCCTCAGTTATAAGAGCAACTGTAGAAGAATTACGTGAGTTTTGAGCAAACGAAGCGGTTTGAGCAGATGAGCCTGCTTGCGCGGAGGCAGCGTGTTGAGCGGGCGCGGTTAAGTTGACGGGTGTAGCGAGCGATGAAGGGGGAGCGGAGCAAGTCAAATTTTTGTTATTATTTTAAGTACTAGTATTAATGCGAGCGATGCCTTTATCATAATGTAATAGCGAATGATGCGTGCTTGAAGAACAATATTTACAGCGAGCGGAAGACTTACATGATCGAACGTCATGTGCACTGCTTAGACAATTGAAACACAAGCGTAAACTTTTACAAAAGTTGTATCTTTCAGATTGCGATTTGCGATTAAACATAGGACATGTGTAAAGCGAATGATTTTCTTTGCAAAATGCACAAGTATGCGCGGGCGATTTATTCATAAACATCGTAATAGTTGAAGACGAAGCGGAATTGCGAAATTTATTAGTACCTTTAGATATCTGCCGTTTCTGCAGCGCGTTAGGTAATTCTTCTAAGTCAGAACAAGGCAAGGAATTCAAAGAAATGCACTGTTTATTTAGAAACTTTACAAGACTTTCATAAGTGGGCATATCTGTTAAACCGTAATTAAGTTCGAAGCGGGTAATAATTTCTTGATCTAAACGTTGGCGTAGCATCATAACTAAAATAAAATCCCAATGCTCGGTTGGATAATTCATATATTTTAAAGCGGATAAATTTTCGGAAAAAATGTCAAGAAGATCCCTCAATTCTCCGATATTTTTCGAATTAATCTTTTTTGTATTTTCAATCGCCTCCCAATGTGCTTGAGCACGCAAACGCGAATTTGAATATCTTTCCAGTAAACTATCATAGGCGATTTTATAATTATCCGAAGTAATAGGTAGAGCGCGAATTATTCTTAAAGGTTTTTCATCTAAAGAAGAACGTAAGTACTTGAATTTTTCAACATTAGACATAGTAGAATTATTATGAACTAAAGCATTAAATAGATCAATGTAACTAGCAAAATTTTTAAACTCTCCATCAAATTTTGTAAGTTCTACTTTTGGAAGTCGAGCATGCGAAGAATAATTATTATAATTGGACATTATGGATTGATCTAAAGTCCCGGGCTGTGCTACCGGCGCCGGGTTTTCGAACAAATCGGCGTAAACGGCTTTAATTAAATAAAATTCACTTAAAAAACCTTCACGAACAGTATTTTCATTTTCAATATGGGCGTTAGGATCGTTTGATAAAATTGTTGTGACTACATTATTGTGGTGGCGATCGTAATTATCATATACTCTTTGTAAATCAGCGCAGCGGACCTTAAATAAAGTTCTTAGCGAATCATCTTTCTCGGCCTTTCGGGCCAGATTATAAATAACACCAATTTCTGTAATACAAGTAGAGCGGTGCGCTTTATATTTATTCAATTTTTCCATGTTTCTAAATAAATGATAAAGAAAAAAATTAAATTAGTACCGTGCAAGTCTATGCGGAGATAGGTAAACAATAAACAGCTGCGGAAGTGTGTCGAAATGCGACAATGTGTACAAAAATCGGCCAACGAGTAATTAGCGTTGAAGACAAATACCAAACCGGCAAGGGTTAGGAGCATGTGACCTATTAAACCAATCAGCAACAAGTGTATGTGCAGAAGAGAAGCGCGATCGTTCACCTCGATTGTCTAGTTCAAGAATACGAAAAATGGCTAAATAAATTGTTTCGGTCAGTAATTTACATGTAGAAATTAAAAATCAATAATTAGAGTTCTCTATAGTTCAAAATGCTGAATTCTCGCCCAAAACAGCCTATTTATAACAGAAAATACAAATTTATATATGTCTCTACTGAAACGCGTTCAATTAATTAATTTAATTATTAAATTTTGCAAAAAAAACTAGTGAGAAAAAACAATGTATCGGAGCTCGTATGGACCAAAATGTTCGATAACTCAATAAATTGAAGAGAAAAAAAATGGACTGTATTGAAAAAAATAGAAATAAATGATTGTTTATTGCATTAATTAATCGCCCTAAGTCCACAAAGAAAAAACGACTTACCCTTTAACTTTTATGGTAGACACACTATGCCGGCCGGCCTTCACTTTACTTGTGTTTCTCCAGCACTCGGGCATGCGCATTCCCGTGGACTTGGTAGTACCGCGGAAAGCATAAAATTTAAAGTAATGATCGAACAGTGAGGATAAGGATGAATTTTCGATATACGTTATGTAGGGTCAGATCTTTTCTTTTCTCATATATTTTAATTCCTTCTTATACAAGGTGACTCAGAACTTGGGGATGAATCATGAAAAATGGAGCCAACATAGTAATTTTTTTTTTGTATAATCCTTATAATATCCGAGAAAAAAATTATTGAAGTTCTAGTAGTTTCAACCTTTACATCGCTGGACTAATGTAGTCTCTAGCCTAGCTCTAGCTTTAATTTATGATGAAGTGATAATATTTTAGCAGAAAGATTTCACGGTAAACACGTGCCAAATGTAGATACTTTTGCAACGGTGTGCAGTGCAGTCCAAACGCAGGCAGGACGCGGAAAATTTGCAACGGAATCGTGAAAGAGGTGATGGAAGTCCAGGGCGTCAACGGCGTATTGCAGCAGTGTGGCGTAAATTTAACTATATATGTAAATAGTGTTACAACATAACTACTTTTAGTTTTACAAATAAGATTGTTCACTTTTATTTATAAATATGTGAAAATAATTGTTAAAATTTGGGGATAGAATAGCAAAATAATGTGTATCTTACAATGACTTTCTAAAAGCTATTATTTTATGTTAGCAAAATTTAAATAATAAAAATGAATAAACACTATCGTCTAAATTTTCCCCTTTACTCTGCAAAGCTTGCCACCTCTTTTAACCTGAACGTAACCAATAGTATCATCGCCGTAATTTTCACGAGCGGATCTATATTGTAAACAAATAAATAAGTTACATTTAACAATGCATAACTGTAAGTTTACCACATCACCACTAATAATTATTGTAATGTTAAAACATCGGAGACAAATACCTGTTTACATCAAGAACACCGAACACGTCACACCAATGATATCGCGTTTTCGGCCACGTGGTTTTGTTTACATTCCGTGACTATTAATGCTATTATTTTAATTAGTATGTGATTATTGCCGCTAGACACATTTTCTGATCTTTCAGTGCGTTTGAAAGATTACCCTGTAATACATTTCAAACCAATACAAAATGTATGCAACTTTCCCATTATTACCTAAATATGCATACAGTTTTTTAAGTGTGCTCCAGCGAAATTTTTACAGATTGTGGGAATCCACTTAATTAAATATTATGTTGTTATATCTGTACTGCTGAACGAATAACACTCTGTATAGAATATTATATACACATTAGCTAGAGGGGTGACTGTAGACGAAGTGATAGACACGGGAACGGGGGGCGAGATTCGGCGGGTAGTTAGTTAGGTTTTAAAACTTCGGCAGGTTGGCTGGAAGATAGTGAATGTTGATAAGTGCGCATCTGTTCTAATTTTATAGGTCAGTATCTTGTTTTTGTATATTGTGTTTAAAGATTAAATGCCATTGTGTTCCTTTTATTATTTTTTTGTCTGTTTAAAATTTTATTAAGGTTACATTATGTTTTATTATAATTTTGAGGTGAGTATTGTTGATTTATTGTTTAAATTATATGTACAACTTTAGCTTCAGTCCAAGTTATGCTGTTGCAAATGGTATTGTAAGTTATTATTCATCAACTATTACTACTTTATTACTTGAATTAACGGTATGATTGTAAGGTGTTTGTAAGAGCCTTGGCGAATCCATTAATACCTTCTCCCGTGTCTGGACAAACATCCGATAAAACATATGATGCATGAGATATGATTTGAGATTTTTGTTCAACCCCTCAACTACTAGCTGGGTCGCCTCCCGTATAGGACCTCAGTACCTTCTGATGTAAGTCGCCTAACTAACCAAAACACTCTTCAGTTTTATATGTAGAATTATGATTGTATTACCGTGAATTCAAGTACTGAAATACAGATACAGTTTTATTATTGTTATCATTATTATTAGCATTGCAATAGCGACAGTGATTATCTGAATTGTGATCGGGGTTTTCTCTGTCGTGCTCTTTTCCCCCGTGAATTGAAGGCTGAGTATGGCACTGATAAGTGGTTAGGTAGGCTATTACACCAATGACAGAAAACTAATAAACGAGGTGTATTTAGTAATTTGTTTTGTTTTATTTAAAACTACTCAATTCTCCCTAATTTCGTAAATATGTAGCACATTCGAGGTAAGTTAATAAATAATATAAATAAACACAACGTAGGTAAATCTTCACGATTATTGGCCAAATACTTCCTCTTTCAACAATGTTGAACGAACCCGGGTATGTTACACTACAAGATGTTTAAATTAAACATGAAGGATGAGTACAATACTAAGAAAAACATTATAAAACAAGGGCAACAAGTCTGTAAAATACAGAAAAAGAAACAGTAAAGAAAGGGAAGTTCCTAGCACACGAGCAATAAGAAGATCGAGTGCTGCTGTATCAATAAGATCCATTTAAAGAGCCTACGGTGAATGACCCCTCGTATTTCGAGCTGAAACGCTGTTTACATATCCTACACAATGTGTATTTTGAGATAATAAAGTCAACAAGGTACGGTTTGAATATTAATACCTTTTTTCTTAAAACCAACTGCCAGATCGGGCGGAAGATTAGATAAACGTGTGCTGTGTATATTTGGGGATACACAGCACTGTTAATTTTCCAAAAGAAGCAGGAGAGCGAGTTCAAATAATGGTAGACTGCCGTAATTATTAAATGCAAATGTTTGTTTTCGCGTTACGCAATATTTTGTTTTCGAATTACTCTTCGGTACTTCGACAGACCATTATCGTGCCTTTAATATGCTATTGGGAATATGACTCGTAACATAATAATAACTTAATTAGTTATAAGGAAATGATGACTTATTCCTACAATAATTATTATTGATTACTCGAGTTGTCGCGAGAATCAATGACCTTAAACTCGGTTAGGCTGTAGCAATGTTAGAACAAAGATGAGATGAGAATATCTTTCGTACAATTGATAAGACATAACAGGATAGACGTGGAAAAAAGCGAACAATGAACACTTGAAGTGGCAGACATTGCATTTTTGGATACTTCTAAGCAATTCTAATGAATTCAGTTGATTCTGGGAATATGAGTAACGCAGATTGCAACTACACCGGACTTTGACATTATGTATGTAAAAAATATTATATATTATGGAACGGAAGGAAGAACTATTAAAATAATGGACGATAAAATAATTTCTAAAGTACTCCTCAGAATACAAATGAGTTCTCTAAATAATTGAATATTTTTGAGTACATAGACCAAGAAATAGTCATTAGCGTAAGTTTTACATTATTGAGAATAGATTATTCAAATCATTATATTTTTTTAATCCGTCATTTGAAGTCGAGGGGGAAACCACTGAGGTATTTTACTGTACAAGGTAATTAAAGGTACTTTTTGCACTTTTTGGGTATTTGTGTGTATTTATAGGTATTTTCTCGATATTTTTAGGTACTTTGTGTATTTTTGGGTACTATCAAGGTAATAATGGGTATTTACTGGGTATTTAATGGGTATTACGAAGATAATTAATGGGTACTTTAAGAGAAAACTAGTATTTTCCCGCCAATTTTTAAATACAATGGCGAGCGCACAGTTTAAATATAAGTAAACAACTGACCGACGCAATGACAAATAAAAAATTATTAAAAATAGATACAAAAATATTTTCTGTAAAATTTGTCGGAGACACTGTTAAACCACTATGTGGCCTTCTATTGTCTTCGTAAGCCTTTAGTTTAGAAAATAATATAGGGTGATTCGAATTAGATACATTCTATTGCAAAAATAATGACACTTTCTCAAATCAGTTTTTTACTACTGGATGTTCTGCGTAGAAATTTCAATAGATTTCTGTGGGTGAGCAGAACAACTAAGAAATAATGTTTAAAATTGAAAGTAGATTTCATTACGAATATGTCAGCAGTTCGAAATAAATAGCCAAATTCAACTAAACAGTGCAATTATTATTGCAATAGATTGTACAGTACAGTACCATATAAACAAGTATCATATGAATGTTTTATAAGACATTTACGCAGAATATATCCACTCACATTCTAGCACATTCCTCTCTTCTGTTAACAAATTTTAGTATGGTGTAACTTCTTAAACTTTATCTATAAATCAATATATATTATTCAATACGACGTGTTAACGATAAGTTTGGTCAAACTTCTGCAACATATTCTATTGATGAAAAATATGTAATAAAAAGTGAATGAGTTTATAATAAAAATTAAAATATTGCTAAATTAGGTTTTCCTATCACATTCATATTCTATTTAATAAAATAGATTTTTTATGCAAACAACTGCCAATTATCTAATTCTAGCAAGCTAGGGCTAAAATTGAATTCTCCCTCAATACACATGCATTTACACTTGCTAATAAAAGATTTTGGTTGTACTTATTTGTACTGGAGACAAGATCCGGACAATAATTTTAGGGGCACCCTGTATAGACCGAATATTATGATTTTATAGACGAGGAAGAAGTTTGTTTTTAGTTGTTTAGCTTGAAGGGGGCATGGTGTAGGTATTGGCACCCTTCTTGGGTGCGCCAATGGGTTTATGATATTATTGGGTAATAACCATAGGTATTCTTTGGCCACTTGAGGGTAATTCGTGGTTTTTGGGTATTTTTGAAGTATTTGCTTATTTGATGAGGTATTTTTTTGGGAAAATAAGGTATTTACAGGTAACATTTTTAAAAAATGGTATTTCATTGTACAAATTTCAAGTAGTGGTTTACCCCTCGTTTGAAGTATAAAAATACTTCTTTTAAATTGTTTCCTACTTCTACTGAAAGAAATTTAGCCAAAATATCAAATCAAAATTTCGTTTTAGCCAGCCTAAAAGATGAGATATACAGGGTGATACAGAAATTATCTGGAAAAAAAAATAGTTGAGACGTTTCCATACAGATAGTAATTTGTATTTTAAGAGCACCTTCATATACTTTGGCAACATGAGGTATGATGGATACAGGTCTATAATTAGATGGATCACTGGTATCTTTTTTGTAAATAGGAATAATTTTTTATACCTTTAAACAATTGGGAAAATGATCACATTCAATACAAGCATTAATCAAAGATGTTAGTGGTAACAGAATCGAGTTCATTAAAGATTTTAAGATAATTGTAACAAAATCATAAGCATCCATACTTTTCTTATTTCTCAAACAAATTATAATGTTAGCAACTTCCCATGGTGAAACAGTCGTAATTGTGAAATTGTTTAAAGGAGCCCTGCGTTGTAAACAGTTACCAAAATGCGGAGCATTGGTTGATAACTTACTTAGCAGTTCATCGGCAGCGTTAACAAAAAAACTATTAAATTCTTCAGACGTAATATTAGAAGTACTTTGAGGTTTGTTTATTTTAAAAGAATTAATTACATTCCACATCGCTTTTTGTGAATTGTTATGACCACTAACAAAATTATCGTTATATTGTTTTTTCCCTTGTAAATTTCCTTTCTATACTTAGACTTAAAGCTTTTGCAAATATCTCTGTTGTTAGGAGTAGGAAAATTCTTGTAAGCTTCAAAAAAAGAAATTTAGCCGGTGGCGCATTTCACGAAGTTTATCATTAAACCAATAAATATTACGCTTATTACATTTTTTTTACTATTTTTGTTTTTATAGGTATAAACTTATTCAAGTTTGGAAATTATATTTAAGAATCTCTCAAAACGAGTATTGACGTGAACATTCTTCACACTTCATTTTTTAAATATCTCCACAAAAAGAAGTCCAAATGATTTAAAGTCAGGAGACTGGGGCGGCCATGGTACCGGTTCTCCTCGTCCAATCCTTTGATATTAATGCTTGTACACGCTGTATATGGTACGGATATAATTGAACCTCGTGTATGATATGCCACACTGCTGCAATACGCCGTGGACGTCCTGAACCTCCATCTCTTCCACAACTCGGTTTCAAATTTCCCTCGCGTTGCACTGCACTTGCACTCGCTGCACACCGCGGTAAAAGTACCTATATTTGGCACATGTTTACCGGGAAATCGTTCTACTAAAGAATTTTCACATAATCATAAATTAAAACGATATTCATCAACTCTGAGTTGCTATTTTTAACACTTGGAAAACTAATGTAGAGTCTCGTATCATCATAAAAACGTTTAATACCTGTAAAAAGTAATCAAATTTCAAAATTCGGATTCGCTTAGATTAGAGACTACAGTAGCCCAGAGATGTAAAGGTTGAAAATACTTCCCTTAATAATTTTTTACTCGGAAACTATAAGGATTTTACAAAAAAAAAGAAAAATACGATATTGACTTCATTTTCATGATGCATCTATTTCCAAATTCTTTTGGATAAATTCAGAATCATCCCGTACATTGTAGTACTTACCCAAATTGTAGGTTTACATCATTCAAAAGGCATAAAACTCACCTGCAAGAAAAAAAAACAATTAATAAACATATAGAAAGTTATTTATATCACTCTTTTCAAGTGAACAAAACATTTAGAAAGTAATTTATTCACTTTTTTCAAGTGAACAGACATTCTGTTTTTAATTAAATCAGAAGTGGGATTTAATATAAAACGAAACTGGTACTTTCAATATATAAAATGAAACCACCATATATCTACAACAGAATCATCTAATTTGAGAAACCTGTAGGCTGGTCAATTAAATAAATTTACCCCATTATTGTCATATTCCTGAAGTTATCGACTGGAAAATAGCGCATTTAATATGCAAATAACACACCACTAAGTCGTTCCTCGCGATCGGTGGGCGTTCTACATATAATGATATCGATATATAACGAATAAATGGGTTTCTTATGAAGCTGCAACGGATGGGATATGGAGTTAATGCGGTTTCTAGCTATCACAATTTAGTTGCATCAAAATAGACAAAAAAATTAAGTATTATGATGTCCAGAAGAAAAACCAAGTGAAAAAAATTAAAATTACAGCATTAGATCAGATCACAGAAACAAGAGCGAGATATTTGCCATGATCTTTCGTTATCGGAAGTCTTGTTCATTTTCACTAAAGAGTAACCGTTGCTAGCATTGGTGTCATGATATACAAAAAAAGTAATAAATTTTATAAAAAATATTTTTTGTATCTTTTATACAAGGTGTTTCAAAAATCCAAGGGCGAATTTGTAGCCAACAATAAGGGGTATTTTGATGTATAAATGTGATATCTTAAAGCCATTTAAAAAAATCAGTTTTTAATTTATCAAATTCGGTGAGAATATTTGTTGCTGACGTAAGTGCTCCTCAGATTCAATGTGAACCTTGTAAAGTAATGTCTTCAGATGCCACTAAACAAAAAAATCAATAGAGTTCATATCGGGTGATGTGGGTCGCCAAGGTTGCACTGGTTCTTGAGTGCCGCATCCAATCATGTTATTACTGAATCTTTCATATAAAAATACACGAGCCGTCAAAACTAAAACATGGAGGGGCCCCGTCGTGGATAAACCACATTCTCTGTCTTAGCGCAGAAGGAACATCGTCAAGTAGTTAAGATAAAACGTTTTCAATAAAATGTCTGTAGCAGGCACCGGTCAAAGTTCTTGGCAAAAAGTAAAATCCAACAAGAAAATTTACAATAATACCCACCCATACATTCAAAGAAAACTGATGTTGAAATCTAGATTCCATTATGACATAAGGGTTTTTATCAGACCAAACGTGTTTATTGTGGAAGTTCCTCTGAAAAAATTTGCTTCGTCGGTAAACAATATGCCAGCGGCAAAGTCAACATTTTGTTCAATTTTGCAAAATCCAGTGGCAAAATTGTAGGTGAACAGAATAGTCTTGCGGCAGTAAGGCTACATCCCTTTGTATGTAATACGGGTAACATTGGTAGCAATCTTTCTAGTACTAGTTTAGGTCTTTTTCAATTTCAATGCAGAATAGCTTTTTCCAACACAGGCTCCTAACATTCAAAAGTCTTCCAGGAATTGGATCTTTCTGAAATGAACCTGATTCCGAAAGACGCTGAAAAACATTTCTAAACATTCTTGTTTTTGGAGTTTGGACATTTTTCCATATAAATTCGCCTAGCATCTGCAAGGCCATAAATGCAAACCATATTGATCATTTCAGCATTTGAACATGCATAAGCCATTATTAAAACTTAACCTTAACTTTTAAAAAAATAAATGACGGTTTATTAATATTATTATTGTTTTGCATGGCCTCCCTACGATATGTTTAAGTAATTTAACAAACTGTGTAAAAATGCACTAGATCAAATAAATCAATTTTATTGTTAATCGGTTTGGAATACCAAATAGTGGACAGAAACAGAATGTGAAGATGGTACAATGGCGCATATGATGACCTATTTTATTCGTAATATTATACTGGGTGATATATATTTTTTTGGCAAATAATGATCGATGATACCAACACTTAAGCCATTGGTAAATTTCTAAAGCTGGTATTTTTTTGTTTGATACCTACTTGTCATACTAGCATACAAGCGGTTTAAAAATTGTTTTTTTATATTTTTCACACGCTACAGCTGGACAATAGCTGTCCTAAGATCCCACTCTTATATAACGAAAAAACTTTATTTTTAGCCGCAGAATACGCCTCTCGATTGTTTACCTCTACTTAAGAAACACCCTGTATGTAATAATCTTTCCGTCATTTGGGAACATTTGTTCCAGTTTCACAAGCTATTAATTTCTGTAAGCTGTGACCAAATGGATGCTCACGCAATTCTAACCCCGAAACTTCTAAAATATTTAACCGAAACATATAGAATTGCGGACAATCTGCCACACGACGAACTGACCAATTTGCGGTCTAGGAATTTACGGACACCACGCCGTACGTGGGGCATAAAATACCGCGGACAACGGTAATAACTCGCAGGATTGAAAGGATCCATAAAATCCTTCCTAGAAAACAATTTGTCACAGTTTGTGAGGCCCCACTAAATCAGGTTTACATCGAAGGCTCTCGCACTCATAAATGGCCGTTTTTTATTTGTGTTGTCACGATTTTCTTTGCCGCTTTGTTATTTATCCCCAGCGTTATAAAAAGACACCTACGGAGCTAATATTTCTAACGGCCCGGGCATTAAAATTCCACGGGAATATATGTCTGTATTTATTTTTCTGAGAGGCCTATCCGTCCGCGTCTTGCGGAGGTGGAATATCGGGCAAGATTCAGTTCTCCTTTTCTAACAGGTTGGTGATGGTTCATATAGAAAGGTTCAGTGCCTTTTACTGTAAGTGACATATTTATTTTTCCAAACTGTAATATTAATATGTTTGTATTACAGTGTCTTCATATTATTACAAGTCACTTGATCAGGGTCGAGATTCTCAAATCAATCGCAGAGCAATTCATATGCGAATATCCTTTTCCCCACCACGGCAATTGAGAGAGACAAGAAATCTACTTGCATACGAGTTGTTCTTCGAGAATCACAGTCCTGGTAATTGGACAATGACCGTCGAAGATAGCCGAGTATTTAAAACTACAAAATCCTTCAAATTATACAAGTCATTCGTTTCGTCGAACTTCAGTCACCCTTCTAGCGAATGGAGATGTGGATGTGCTCGGGATAAATAGGTATGGAGAATGCAAATCATCGACCGTCGCCGAAGATTGCCTTCAAAATAAACTGCAGTATGCAGATAAAATTCTTCTCGATAATGGCAACACATCATCCTGCAATACTTCTGAATCGTGTGCTCTGAACCATTACCTGCTACTATAGCTTCTACTTCACTGGCTTCGATAACTAATTTTACTTTAAATAGAAATATAACTGAAGCCGAAATCGAAAAAATTGTAGGAATTACACATTTAATTTCAACATCAATAAATAGATTTAATAGATCTTTCTTTTAAATCAATTGAATTTTAAACTAAATTCTAGAGAACCCATTCCAAATCAATGCGATGTGAAAAATATTTATTTTGACAGTTATGTACTTACCGTTTTGTTAGCCTTTGCAACCTACTAAGCGCATCTTACTGTCGTAGAAACAAACATGGTATGTGAACTAAAAAAAGCTTAATCGTGCAAAAGCGTTTTTGGTTAATTTCTTAAAAATACAACAAACTACAACTGCAATATACAAACAACTAATATCTTGTTCATTTGAGTTACACATATATGACATATATGATAAGTCTAAGATCAACTCAGTTTTTCAATTAGTTTTCATAACATGATTTCTTATTGAATGTGTGGCGAAAAAAAATAGTTAAACGTCACTTCATTGTATTGTGGTAGATAAGGTCCTATTTAATTTTAAACAATAGTTACCACAAATGAATGCCATACTGCAATATACAAACAACTAATATCTTGTTCATTTGAGTTACACATATATGACATATATGATAAGTCTAAGATCAATTCAGTTTTTCAATCAGTTTTCTTAACATGATTTCTTATTCAATGTGTGGCGAAAAAAAATAGTTAAACGTCACTTCATTGTATGGTGGTAGATAAGGTCCTATTTAATTTTAAACAGTAGTTACCACAAATGAATGCCATACTGCAATATACAAACAACTAATATCTTGTTCATTTGAGTTACACATATATGACATATATGATAAGTCTAAGATCAACTCAGTTTTTCAATCAGTTTTCTTAACATGATTTCTTATTGAATGTGTGGCAAAAAAAATAGTTAAACGTCACTTCATTGTATGGTGGTAGATAAGTTCCTATTTAATTTTAAACAGTAGTTACCACAAATGAATGCCATAAATGATTAATAAAAAATTAGCGACTATGTAATGCAAGAACGTGATCTGAGTCCAAACTTCTTTTTACTATTCCAGACATATTTTGTTACATCCTATCGTATCTAATGCTGTGGTTTTTCGCAATGAACAATAAATGTATGTACAACTTACACAAAATTGTAGTTACAGTTAATTACACACGTTAAAATTAATTTATGCAACAAGTACAAAAAGTAAGTGTTTATTGTACGCGTCGTGAAATTGTCGGTCGAGTAGGACAACACGTCGAGTGCAATAAGCACTTTTTGTACAAGTTGCATCACAGGTTGCATACAATATTTTGTCTACGTTCATGCAAACACCAAAAAATGTTTTATTTAGATGACACAAGTCTAGGAAAATATGACGTCGATTTTAACGTTTATGTTTGTCATGATAATAAAACGCTGTAGTAGAAGGAATGCAATAATCATTTTATTGCAGTAGTGAACCACCTATAATAAAGAACCACCTTTTCCACTAAATATAGTTCAATAAAGTTTTGTTTTTTTTTTTGCATGAACGTAGAAAAATAACTATTAAAGTATTTACATGTTACATATGTCCAGTTTTGTGTGGGACAATGAATTTCAGTAATTGTTTAATTCGTTGGGTAATTAGTGGTGGTAACAGGTTATACAGGGTGTCCGGTAAGTATATGGCTTACTTTCGTGAGTGTATAGGGGAGGTCAAAATAACACTAGATTGTCATATTTTTTTTTCCTAAAGTGCCCTTTAACGGAGATGCGGAGCCTCTCAGGTACCCAGCGATTTACCTTTTCGGTTCTAACTTTTGAACCGGCCTGTATAATTTAATGAAATTTTTATATTTTATGTAGGCCATAAAGGCTCATAAAACCATACTGCAGTTGATGTTTTATACTGTCAGGGAAGTCAGGAACGGACTTGCCACCATACTCGTTGGGCCAAAACTTTGACAGGTGTCATTTTATAGAGGTGAAAACTGAATCTTTAAATACTTTGGTCATTCCTCTTTAAAAAAGGTACTCTACATTTGTTTCGATAAAATTGACCGTTTTCGAACAAAAAAAGTTTTTGTATCGTCATCTTCCATCATTTAAAAATGTATTCCAATGTATTTGCATTTCGCATTAGAAAATGTCTGGGAATGTTTTTGCTGAAAATTACATTTTGTTCTTGAAGCATGAATATATTCCTTGGATTTTGCAAATATTTGTAGATATAAATATATTTGTGTGAAAATAAATATTTTTAATTACAGCAAATTTACTAATAGCTAATATTTAATATATATTGTAAATTGGTACTATCTTAACTGTCACAAAGATAAAATATATGTTGTTTGAAATGAATTTTGTTGTACGATTTAGAAACACAAATAATGGCGCAGTTTTGATGCAAGCATCTAAACAACGTACCGTTTCAGTTTTTATTATATTTGCGAACTGTATAACATTTAAATTGGCATAAGCTGTAAGTGTACATGTTACAAAATATAATCTTATATTTACTCTTACAAATATCCCACAATAAAGGTCTTATTAATGAACCGTACATGTTTGTCTACCACACCTTAATACACATAAAACGCATTAGATTAAAGATGCGCATGTGCAACAGAAATCACATGAACAATTATGTAAAATTTCATAATAAATTGGGTGAAAGCAAATAACGTAAAAACACATATTTTTGATTTTTCTTTAATATATAATGAAAATCAAAAATTACCAGTATTATGTAAAAAAGTTATTCATAATATTATGTAAAAAGATCTTAACAAAACATGGAAATTTTCACCCAGTTTTATCAGTGTAGAAAGGAGATGTACAAAACTGTGCTTTATTTCTATATTAATGTGCGTGAAATCTACCAGTAATCTAAAAAAAAATTATGGGGTGCCGACTGCATTGCTATAAAAAAATACATAGAAAATATGTTCTCAACTGTTTACATTTTTGTTAGTAAACCGTTTGGTGAACTTATTTCTAATATTTGCATGATCGTTATCCCTGAGAAAATTCTTATGTTTTTCTGTGCTGGAGTAATGCAGATTTCTTGTAACGTCAAAAATATGATGTGTACAGACAATCAGCCTATATCCCATTTCAAGGTTAAATGTTATATTGCATCACCTTAAATTTTTTTAGTATGTTATTTATAAAAAATTCTAAAATTCTACATAACGTGTAATAACATCTCCGCTATTTCTTAACAATTTCAAGGGGATACATAATACAAATTTAAGCCGATGAAATATAACATTTAATCTTGAAATAACGTAACGCTGAATTTCCATTGTAATCAAATACACTAGAAATTATAAAGACAATAAGATTTCAATTTTCAACTTCAGAGACGCGTAACTTAGTAGCGAATGCCCATCTGGTCGACGTCGACCTCATCTACTCACTCCTGATTTTATTTAATCAAATGCCGGAACACCCAGTATATATACCGACCAATAGGAACGATGGACTGGATGTATTTTAATTGCAAACGGAATGCCATTTATATTCATTAATTCTTCGAGTCCAGCGCTCGATTCGATATTATAATAATTTCCTCAGGCCTTGAACTTTAAATACGGCAATATCGCTGGAAATCTGAAGGACATCAAGATTTATTGATAGCCGCGACAACGAGCAGACCGTCATTAATAAAGATCAATCTGGTAGCTTTCACAACACGAACAAAGGACATTTTAATAAGAATGAGAATTGTTCGATTTGAATCTGTAACACTTTACGCTGCCCTGTATTCAGTTTTATTTCCCCTTCAACGAGAAATTGACCGGTGCAATCTCTTTTAAAAAACTAACAAACGGATGTGTTATCCCTTTTGCAACCCATAAAATTACCACGACGGGTTTAATAACAAATTTTACGAGGCTGCTCCGAAAACCGAACAATACTTTATGGTTTTTATTTTATTCGCGTCAATTCGAATTTAAAACCCGCGGTCGTAAAAGCTGTGCCAGCAATGTTAAAAACCCATATAGAAGTTAATAAATTGCCCATTGTTTCGAGGTATTAACCTGCGATTACATCATGGACTTCCATGCATCTGGACACGTACAGGCGAAGATGAAAACGAGAATTTAAATTACCTGTAATCGTTCCGACATAACAAATTAATTCAAATCGACATTTTTGTGGTATATCATATTCACTCGATACAATGTAAAGCATTCAATTTAAAAATCATTTTATTAGCTTTTGGAATGCTCGGTCCGTTGATAATTTTTAATATATTCATTGGCCGCCACAAAGGCAATATTTGAACACTGTCGCCTGAAATTCTATGATGTTTTGACAGAGGATTGACACAATCGGCCACGTAGATCTACGATGCAGCTGGAATTCACTGGGCGCTTATACACGGACATCTGCAGGTAAAGTCGAGCCTTGACACTGCGGCGTGATGGGTTCGTTTCTCCTACAAGAGTAATATTTGTACAAGCAGCCCAAGTAGCATCACAAAAACAACGATTCGTATCCTGTTGCTGTTAGAGGTTAGAGATGAAAATAAGAAAGTGCATCTGAAGGAATATAACACAGTCTCAGTAACATCAGCCCAAGTATGTATCCTATTTTGGTCATAATAACATTTAAGTTATTTCAAGGTTAAATGTTATTATGACCAAAATGGGCTGATGTTACTGAGACTGTTGTTATATGCCTTCATCCCTCCCCCCCAGTGGTAAACCACTGCTTGAAATTTGTACAGTGAAATACCATTTTTAAAAAAACTACCTTATTTTCCCAAAATAATACCTTATCAAATACGCAAATACCTGAAAAATACCCATAAACTACGAATTACCCTCAACTGCCCAATACTTATGAGTATTACCCAATACTATCCTTAAGTACCTAAAAATATCGTTAAGTACCCAGAAATATCGAATAGCACCCAAAAATACCCAGATGTCTAAGAAACAAAAAATACATTAAATGACCCACGATTTTACTTATACCTTTAATTTTCCAAAATTGTCTCATATTTCCTTAGAAATTATTCCATCTACAGATCTACGTAAATAATATAGAGCTTTTTAAGGACTACAGGAATATTAGTTTCTAATCCTTATTCACACATATCTAAATTCGTGTCCAAGTTAGTAGGTTATTGTGTATTATTATTGTTGTTGTATTATCATATTGCGACTGATCGTGAAACTGACACTTATATCGTTCCCTCGACTAGACCTGAATAGTTACATCAGGAAAGAATATTTTCGATTAAAATAAACTGTATCAAAAACCCATTGGCGCACCCAAGAGGGATGTCAATAGCTAGACCAAGTTAATTAAAAACAAACTTCTTCCTCGCCTATGAAATCATAATATTCGGTCTATACAGGATGTCCCTAAAATTATTGTCCGGATCCTAAATACTCATCGGGTACGCGACTACCGGGTACCATCGGTGTCTTCAGTACAAAGTACAACCAAAAGTATAAATGGATGGGTATCGACGGCGAATTCAATAGCCCTAGCTTGTTTTCATCTGTAACCAGAATTAGATAATTTGCAGTTGTTTACATAAAAAGGCTTCTGTTTTTGTTAAATAGAATATGATAGGAGAATCTAATTTAGCAATATTTTAATTTTTATTATAGATATTTATTAAATATTTATTATTACCTTGATAGTACCCAAAAATACATAAAGTACCTAAAAGTACAAAAAAAATGCCTATAAATACGCACAAATACCCCAAAAATGCAAAAAGTATCTTTAATTACCTAGAGCTTGTACAGTAAAATACCCCAGTGGTTTATCCTCGCCCTTCCCCCCCCCTACTTCACCCTGTAACTGTTAAGAAATAACGGTAATGTTATTTCTAACACATTATGTAGACTTTTAACAGTTTCTTAAAGATAAGGAATTAGGTGTCGCTATAGTTTAACGTATTTTATGTCTTACTTGAATTGCGAAAATAGACGGAATGCTAAATTTACATTTAGAAATATAACATTTAACCTTGAAATAACGTAAATGTTATTATGATCAAAATGGGAATGGACTGAATTACATCAATTTGTTCAACACCGAAGGGTTACCTTGACTTCAACACGTATTGAAAATGTATCTACATTTAAAGACAAGATTTTTAATTAAAAAAAACATCGTACCTTGCATATATTTTTTAATAATTTACTAGTCGCTATTTTGTAACACTATTCCTATTTCAAACACATTAAATGATAAATAAAATATACTTGCGGCAAGAATTGTTACTATTGTCAACACCATTTTTGATAGTTTGCCCGCTACAGACTATGCGTGAATTCGCGATTCGCGATGCGCGGTAAGTGGTTTGTAAGGAATTCGTGCATCATGTGTAGGGTTTTATGAATGGATTTTTAACGAACAATACTCTACACACTAATCGCGAATTACTCGCATATCACGAATCACGCATAACGAAATTTACGCATAGTCTGTAGCGGGCCTAATGAATTATTTATTTGTTCGCATGACGTAAGTCGTCTGATTATTGACATTAATAAAGATAGCTTGAAGGTAATTTATGTCTGAATTGAATTATTTCCATGCTAATGCGTCATAAACTTATAGTACCCTAGGTCGTTACTCACATTGCCATAGGGCGTTATTTCCCATTCAGTGAATCTTATACCAGGGTGATTGTAATATAAGAGACTGATAGGATATGCCAAATAACGTCGATCCAAATCTTGAAACAATAGCGTTTGCACTTATTAGAGTGATATGGATGTAGTAGAATACGTTTAAGAATTCGATGTACAGAAGTTCGTGATAATCCAGTTTCTCGAGATAAACGTTTATTAGTAGCTATTTGCAGTTCATTTTCAACCTTTTGCAAAATATCGAGAGGGAAACCACTGAGGTATTTTGCTGTACAAGCTGTAGGTAATTGAAGGTACTTTTTGCATTTTTTGGGTATTTGTGTGTATTTATAGGTATTTCTCGGTATTTGTAGGTACTTTGTGTATTTTTGGGTACTATCAAGGTAATAATGGGTATTTAATGGGTATTATGAAGATAATTAATGGATATTTTATGAGAAAACTAGTATTTTCCCGCCAATTTTTAAATGCAATGGCGATCGCGCATGTGTTATGTCGATGGCACAGTTTAAATATAAGTAAACAACTGACGGACGCAATGACAAATATAAAAATTATTAAAAATAGGTACAAACATATTTTCTGTAAAATTTTTCGGGGGCACTGTTAAACCATTATGTGGTCTTTTATTTTCTTCGTATCCCTTAGTTTAGAAAATAATAGGGTGATTCGAATTCTATTGCAAAAATAATGACACTTCCTCAAATCAGTTTTTTGACTGCTGGATGTTCTGTGTAGAAATTTCAATAGATTTCTGTGGGTGAGTGGAACAACTAAAACTAATGTTTAAAATTGAAAGTAGATTTCATTACGAATATGTCAGCAGTTCGAAATAACTAGCCAAATTCAACTAAACAGTGCCATTACTATTGCAATAGATTGTACGGTACAGTACCATATAAACAAGTATCATATGAATGTTTTATAAGACATTTACGCAGAATATATCTACTCGCATACTAGCACATTCCCATCTTCTGTAAACAAATTTTAGTATTGTATAATTTCTTAAACTTTATCTTTAAATAAATATATTACATATTATTCGATACGACGTGTTAACGATAAGTTTGGTCAAACTTCTCCGACATATTCTATTGATAAAAAATGTTTAATAAAAAGTGAATGAGTCTATAATAAAAATTAAAATACTGCTAGATTAGGTTTCCCTATCACATTCATATTCTACTTAACAAAAAAGATTTTTTATGTAAACACCTGCCAATTAACTTATTCTAATCATACATGACGGAAAGCAAGCTGGGGCTAAAATTGAATTCTCCCTAGATACCCATGTATTTACACTTGCTAATGAAAGATTTTGGTTGTACTGGAGACACCGATGGTACCCGATAAGTATTTGTGATCCGGACAATAATTTTAGGGACACCCTGAATATACCGAATATTATGATTTCATAGACGAGGAAGAAGTTTGTTTTTAGTTAGCTTGAAGGGAGCACGGTGTAGGTATTGGCACCCTTCTTGGGTGCGCCAATGAGTTTATAATACATTTTATGTAATCCAAAATGTTCTTTCCAGATGTATTCAGATCGAGTCAAAGGAGCCCTTAAAAAATCTATGTTATTTACGTAGATCTGTAACTGGAATAATTTCTAAGGAAATGAAAGATAGTTTTGGAAAATTAAACGTATATTAAGTAAAATCGTGGGTCATTAAATGTATTTTTCGTTTCTTAGATATCTGGGTATTTAAGGGTATTTTTGGGTACTATTTGGTATTTCTGGGTACTTAACGGGATTTTTAGGTACTTAAGGGTAGGTATTCTTTGGACACTTGAGGGTAATTCGTGGGTTTTGGGTATTTTTCAGGTATTTGCTTATTTGATGAGATATTTTTTTGGGAAAATAAGGTATTTACGGGTAATATTTTTAAAAAATGGTATTTTATTGTACAAATTTCAAGCAGTGGTTTACCCCTCGCAAGATGTGTTCTTCGTCTTGTTCGCTTATTACACTAGGACGTTCTTGGATATTATTGAAAAACTTCCCTGTCGCTCGAGCCTGTCTTTCAACATTAGAAAATGTTTCTCTACATGGAATCACTCGATATGGAAATCTACGATATTCTTCCATAATCCTACAGTTTCCTACACAGAAACCTAGCACAAGTAACATGTCAACTTGTTCGCTAAATGTACATTTTTCAGCCATTTTCAACAACAAACAGTAGCATAAATAAAATAGTTTTATTATTAACTCAATTCAAATTCAAAATTCATTTCAAATTTTAATGACAAAACCTACTACTGCCTGATTTCTGATTTCTTCTAATAAAACCTAAAAAGGTTTTTAAAATTTAACAAGAGCAAAAAAGTGTTTTAAACAAAATTCTGTGCGGGATATTATTATTATTTTTAAATTCGATGAATGGAAAAAGCTTGGTATAATTTTATGGGTGACTCACCCTCAATGAACACCTTGTAGTATTTCAGTTTACTTGAACTCATAGTCAAAGATCAATAGTACACCTAAATCATGTACCAAATCTGGTTATTCTAAGTTAAAGTAATTCAGAGATATTATTTTTTCTTGAAATATTTGGCCTTGGAAGGCCTGTAACTTCGTCTGTGTGCAACTTTATATATAGGTATGCTTGGTTAAATTGCAATATTTTGGGACCCCCTACATGCACTTGCTCTGTGTCTGTTTTCATGCACTTTAAGCATCGTGTATATCATCTATGAGATCATCTACTTATGAAACATCAAGAATAACGTAACGTCTGAAAGAAATTCATCATTCTGATTCAATTGAACATAATAAAATTACTCTGAGTAGACAAAAAGCAATTGCTACTCGAGATGAGATACTTTTTCCGTTCATCATCTTGCCCCTCTCCCAGGTTGGAAATTAATTATCAGTCAGTTTCAGAAAAGTAACAAAATATCTCTTGTAAAATAGTCTGTTCATCTCAGTAAGCTGTAACAACATCCCACTGTTTTTTCAACGACTAGAGTTTGTCCCTCCACAAAAAATAAAACATTGAGAAGTTTCCTGGCAGGACTGCACATTCGACTTCCGTTTGGCGAAGAGCCCAGTCCAGTCGCCATCCACGACTCGAACATATTACATTCCAAAAGCAAGACATCCGTCATCGGCTGTAAACTTGCAAAGCCCTATTTATTTTCAATAAACGAGATTTACGCTCGGCTCGTCAGTAGACGATGAAGAAACAAACGCGCGACTAATATTAATAAAGGATTTATTAATCTATTTATTCAGCCCGACTAGTACAAACGGTTGGCTGGCAGCTATTAATACGCTTTTAATACTTATTTCATAATGATAAATGGCGGACGGTTGAAATCCGTCTCTTTTCAGAGTCGGAGAGAGCGCCACGCGTGGGAATTTTTCGTTTTGAAATAAGTTAATTTACGCGAGAAATATTGAAATGTTGATATTTCGTGGCGCCATATTCGGTGACGTTGCACGACTTACCTAGTTTCACAGGTGAAGAATTGCATTTACTATTAAGCTTGTCATTCGTAATAAATTATACAAACAAAAAAAAACTGGAAAATCCAAGACAATTCTGTTTAACTAGTGCTTAACTTAGCTATGAGTAATACCATTAAGATGATTGAGTAGGATGTTGTCTGGATAAATAGAAAAAAAAAACACTGAGAGAGTATAAATTCAGTTTGCAATTATTTTTTTAATATTGGTTGAATACTTTTTGAAATTATAGATAAGCAATATAGATGGTTGTAAGCTAAACCATTTTAAGCGATTTACATCCTGGTAGCTACTTTGTGATATTATTATTATTAAACTAATTCTAACTATTTAATTTCATTCGTTTTAAATGTGTCATATTTATCTTTAAAACAGTTAATCCTTCCAGAAGTTATAACATTATTGGATAGTTGATTTCATTAGTCAAACACTCTGTTTCAATAAATGCTCTGTTTTATGGGTGTCTTGAAGTTTTCCTTGCGTAGTTTCAACTGGTTGTGGTCAACAATTCACCAATATCCTGACAGTAAAAATTATGTAACAGCTTGTAAGTGAAAATCATGCCGCCTCTAGATCTAAGTGCGGAAAGTAGTAAGAGATTTACGATTTGTAACCTCTCAGGATAGGTATGATCAGAGTAGTCGCTTGTCTGCTAGATTTGCGATTTTTTTCTAGTAGGTTAATGTCCCTAATCAAACGAGGTGACCATATTTTTAGGATACCAGTATACTGCACTACAAGCCTTACGTAGGAAATAAAAAGGAAAAGAATCTAGGGCTGGGATTTTGAAATGCTTTAAATAGTATGTAGGATCTTTGATTAGTTTTTTTTGTGATTTTGGAAATATCACACATATTTCTAAAATCACAAAAAAACTACCAGGACCAGGAAAGATCTGTAGTTATTGTCACACAAGTCATTCTGTTCCGCTACTGCTTTAACACGAGATCCATCTATGATGTAACAGTGGTTGGGACTTTTGTTGCCCATATGAAATATAGTACATTTATTCGAGTTTAGTGGAATCAACCAAGTTTTGTCGCTGTAGAGGATTTCTATATAATTTTGTATCGTCAGCATAAAAACTATGAGGGATAGTTCCGCCGAATATAACAAGAATAAAAGTGGTCCAAGAACAGAGCCTTGTGGAACCCTGGATCGAACTTGATGCCAAGATGAATAATCTGATCCTAGATGAACAGAGAATGTTTAGTTGCACAAATACTTGCAGATCAATAAGTTCGGCTCACCTCAAATTCAAGTTTTAAGAGAAGTCTATATCTGGGAACTTCCAAATAAAGAACGTCCACAGGATCTCCTCGATCAAACCAAGAGATCAATGATTTAAACAGAACAGCAGATTGGTGGTAGTAGATCTGCCTGGGATAAAACCATATTTTCCTAGATTTATTTACATTTCGCATTTACTTTTAATTTGGATCTAAAATGCTTTAATTTGTGCAATTTTTATCGCTATATTGGTTTCTTCTCTCTTACAACAAGACTCTCTTTTCAGTAATGATATCCGCATTAGAAAAATTTAAGATAACCAATATCATTTGTACTGTGCTGCGCAAAGAAGTCTAATTGTAAAGAGTTATAATGTATGAAAATAAATAGGATGTTTTTCTTCCGAAAAGTAGTTAGGAAAATACTGCAAGTCTAGGTACTACAAAATATATCTGGAAAAAAATCATACATTTTGCCATTTGGGTTACAACTTGCTCAGCAGATTTAAGTACGCTTTTGTGAGTTTCGATTCACTGTAGCAAGAATGTTATTAAATTTCGAAATTTATGTTCATAAACCTAATTGAATGCGAATAAAACTGTTAACAATTGTAAGCGAAATGTAGCAAAGCTAAATCAAAGTTTGTGATTTGTACGTTTGTTTATAATTTTCTGGAATTTAAACTTACTAGTTCTTACGAACCAGTACATAATAACTATCTTGAGCAGCTTCTACAGGCATTTACTATCTTTACATAAGTATGATTGAAACTACATAATTTTCCATTAAAACTCGAAAAAATATGAAATGATGCGAAACTTCCAATATTTTCATCAGAATTCAATTTCTAATAAATTTAATAAACAACACGAAATTATAGATGCGATTGCTAACAAAATTATAATTGAGAATAAACTTTCTAACAATTTCAACGTTGCCTCATTCGATGTGGTACAGTGAAATCGAAATTGTAATACATTTTTTTAAGAAATTACCTAGGAAATTACATACACACTTCTAGCATCATTACAAAAGTGAAAACATGCGCATAGTATATTACAAAAATACCTACAGTTTTATTTTAATACACTTTAATAAAGTCGAATTTATTTTACGTGTATTTTCATTATATCTACAAACACCCTGTCTGTAAATAAATGCGAAATATTCTAGGGGGTGGTTGCCGAAATTATTTTGTGAGATACAGAGTGTTTAAATCTTAATTTTTTATTTATTTTTATTACTTATTTCAAAGAGTATTAACGATATTACTCGAAATTTGAAACATGCTTTGGAGGGGTAAATGTGCATATTTTGGGGTGATGCGAATATTTCTACTTGCACCAGTGACGTTCGTGCGAGAATGCCACGACCTTTTTTATTTAAAAAAATGGTACGCCACTGACTTCAATTCTGAATGAAATTGGTCCCTTAATTTTTTCCGTAGGATGCACCGTGTTTGAGGAAAAATATAGAAAATATTTCATTACATCCGTATTTTTAATTTCTATTGATTAGCCAGTAGGTTTCTGTCAGCATTTGTTTACTACAAAATTAATGTCAATAGATGAATAATTTGTGTCTTCAAAAAAAAAAAATGGAGACTACAAATGCGGGAATGGGAGATATGCATTTTGCCTGTGGTCGAAGTAGTGGAAATGCTCTGCCACTCGCTCTGCAAGCTCGACGACTGTATGCTGAGTTGTATCAAGAACGTATGATACCTCATCACACAATATTTGCGCACCGTCACCAACGTTTGCGAGAAAATGGTACATTTATGAAACGGACTGGTAACTGTGGACGCCCTCGAGAAGTACGAACTGTGCAACTAGAGGAAGCGGTTCTATTTTTTTTCTCAATATCTTTAAAACTCTTTCAAATAATTGATAAAAACAAATAAAAATTTAAAATTGATACACCTACGTTTATATGAACTTTTTTTTCACAAAATGACCACCCCCTAAAATATTTCGCACTTATTTACAAACACCCTGTATAATTTTTGCGTCGTATTGTTCTTTGTCCGCCATTTACATAAAGTCACCTCTCGCAAACCACGCCCCCCTATTTGTTTATTGTAATTTATTGTAATTCGCACGTGTGACACAAAGGAAACATAAACTAATAACGTTAACGACGTTAAGAGATAATAATACACTAAACGAAATAAATTAGATAATTCGGTACTGACATCTTCCGTTTCTCTTTATTGCCCCAGTCAGATATATATTTTCATTTCGTGGACATGTGTCTCGGCGAACTGACACCCCCGTCAAATTTAGGATATTTACGCGCCCTCACCTGACGGGAGCGGGTTGCCTCTCCTGTCTTTTTTTACGGCGTGTGCTTTAGACTGATCCGAACAAGTACGGTTGTTGTTTGTGCCGCACAATGAGGCCGTTTTTCTTGCGCTCCGAAGCGAGATCAAAAAGCTATTCTTGATTTGAGTCTATTAAGTAGTGGCGATGTGAACACCTTCGCAAAACCCACACCAAGGACTAAATGGAATAATACGGACCTAAATATTGCTTGATGACCTTTTTTCAGCTACTTTCTATAGAGTACAAATTAGAAATGAATTATTGTCCACCGCCACTTAATAATAAGTGAATTATACCATCGTATTTTGGGCTATTATATCAAAACCCACAGTGTTAGCAAAATCCTCGTTTGTTTAATATTTTGCGTTTTAATTCGGACATTTCAAAACTGATTTTCATACCTAAAAAAAATACATAAAATATAAAAATCGAGATCAAACAACTTAATTTTTATAGAAAAAATCTAAATTCGGTAATGTATTTAAGTACATTTAATATATAGGTACAGTTACGTATACAGTACGTCCACAATGGGGTCATTTAGCATTTTTTTATTACACTTTGTGAGTGATTTTGTAATTTTAGTGCTATCTGAAAAGATTATAATTTTCTGACGCCTTTAAAGTCTTGAACATGGACTCGCGTAAACGGATGTGTGACGTCACTGCCTCAAATAGCATGTCGGGTTGCGCTCGCTACCGTTTACTTGCATTTAGAATATGAAGCATAGAAAAGCTGTCGACGCCGTCAGGCATGCGATTTGTTTTTCAATTACGGAAAAATCAAATATTGAAAGTGTTATTAGAGATACAACAAAACAATCAAACTTTAGATGTGGTATTGTAGAGAAATGTGCTAGTACAACAATAATACCTACGTATTTTTAAATATAAACAATATACCTACGTAGTAGGTACCTTATTACTTTTTAATATCCAGTTTACAGATTCCTTAATTTTTGGTTTCACAAGGTAGAAATCAAACTACAAATTCTAATAAAGCTACTGAAATTAGCATGCAATTTAAATTTTAATAATAAGGTTTATAAACTAAACTAGGTTTTCTCTTAGTTAAAAGACACTTGTAAATTTCCCTTTTAATTTAAACATAAGCTGCACTGCAGTGTCTGCAGTGAAGATCTTCAGTAGAATATTTTTAGGCAGTTTGACGTTCATATAAAATTTTCAATATTTACAGTCAAAAATAATAAATTTGAAGATTTGTTTACACGCCCTGTATAATTAGTAATCAAACTTTAAATTAACTAAAATTTAAAAATGCTGGCTAATAAGTATATAACAAAAAAATGTTTTATTTTGTTGTAGGTACTTACCTACATAAAACTCTTTTTTAAAGAGTTAATCAAAGGATTCCATTCTATTATTATATTTTAAACATAATACATAATTATATTTTTAGTTTCTTAAATACCTATCTATACTTATTATTTGAGAAACCTAGCTGCTACTAACGACAACTTACCGTTGCATTTTTATACGTCTCATTTCAGCGCTTACAAATTGGTGATTTGCATTAAAATAGTCATCATCTAAATCTACTATCTGTAGATATGCTTTTAAATTTAATATATAAAATTCTCGTGTCACAGTTTTAGACGCCATACTCCTCGGAAACGGCTTGACCGATTTTTATGAAATATTATATGAATATTCGGTAAGTCTGAGAATCGGTCGTAATCTGTTTTTCATACCCTTAAGTGATAGGGGTGGTCCACTCCAAACAATTTTTTTTTATTTTTTGGACAAAATTTTTTATTTTTATTTTTTTATGATGTGGCATTAAAAAATACATACAACCCTTAATTTTCATCCTTCTATCACAAGCCCCTATTTTTTAATAACCATTTTAGTAATTTAATCATTTTTAACACTGGTCGATAACTGATCGATTATCACTAGATCAGTTATTCCCGCCAGGCATCTACCGGTGTCACTTCTCACCCAGTAAACAGCACGGAGTAGGGATGAGAACGAAGCCGGTCTCCTGTCTCTCTCACAATAAGCCTTCTCTCACTCCCTACACAGTTTTCGACCATTATTATTGTGTATGAATCGAGCGTAATAGTGATGTTTACAATTATCATTTTACCTTCTAAGTGTAGATCTCAAGTAAATTTATTTTTAATTTGCTGGGCCATAATTATTTATTTCCTATTTTATCAATAATTAATAAAATTATTAATTTTAAGTGTAGTTCTCATTATTAGTTAATTAAGTGATCTACATAACCTCAAAAGTACGCAAAACGTGTCACGAGCTCCCGCCAACAACGGCTGTTATTTTACTATGTGGCTATTTTTTGTACAGTGAACAATGCCAACAAGACGTAAAGGGGTTAATTTGGGCCGTCAAACAAGTAAAATTGCAGGCACGCGAAATAATTTAAAAAATGAATGTTTCGTGTTTTGTTATTCTTATAGGCCGTCATCGTTCACAGTGCTCCATTCCTCTTTTAGTCATATACCACATCTCCACACATTTACAATAAGTTAGTTATTTTTTATTTAACTGCCAAAGTATTCACTAGAAATAATTCATATGACAAAACAACGTTTGTCGGGTCACCTAGTATTATATAAATTTTAGTAGTAGTTAGCTTTTGCTAATCTGTTTTAATTTAATATAGAAAGAGTTCGATGCGGACGAGTACCTAGATGCTGTAGGAGGTAATGACGTCACACCTTGCGATCGTTTAATTCCAATTTGACCTCGTATATTTCAAGAACTACTTATCAGATCGACAAATTTTCTGGGTTGACCATAAATTATGAAGGTTAATAAAAATTAGGCATATAGTGTAATTTGAGGTTTGACCAAATGACCCTATTACAATGGACAAGATATATATTCTTTTCATTTTACGGAAAAATTCCTGAATAAATTTTGCTTGTCTAATATAATTCATAAATTATAAATTGTATAAATAAAACGTGTAAAAAGAATTATGCTTTAAACAATTATTATTTTTAAACAATATGCAACCCTGTGCCAAAAACATTTTTGAGATATTGAGTATGTAATTGAATATGAAAAAATTTAAAATTACCCGGAACTTTACGAGAAGGCTGGTATTGTTTACATTTTAGAGCCAATGCCAGTATTTAATGGAATTAAAAGGACAATTTATCAAGTAATGAATTAACATTTTATTTAAAAAATAAATATGCCTACGGTTACGTCTTTTACAAGGCTAACTTGACGAAATCACCATTAATTTCTGTTGCTGAAGAAATAAGAAACTTCCTGAATCAATTTTTTTATTTAAAAAAAAATTAATAACAATTCTCTATTCTTTTCATAAAAGCAGGTAATAATTATAAGCTGATCAAGCAGGCCATTATTTATCGATAATTAAAAAAAATTAATTGACGTTTTCAAAAAAAAAAAAGTTATACGTACCTATTTAGGTAATCGGGTTAGCAAATTCAAGAGACTTATTAAAAATTATATACCGCAAGGCTCTACGGGGGACCCAACTTTTCTAATTCGTATCTATACAAAAACATCCTCGCTTAATTATTTTCTGAAAAAACTTTAAAGCTTACAGCGCACTGCTTTTAACTGTACCATAACAACCGCAAGTAAAACAGAACTATTCCATTAGCATTTTGAGGCCGAGGCCATTGGAATCGGACTAGTTATTAAGAATTTATGGCCCGGGGGACGTAGGGTATCACTCCGACTTACAATTTAAGAAAAATCGGTGCGAATGCGTTTTTAATGTATTCGTAAAAGATAGCTATAAAGCGGGCATGATTTTATTCAAATGAGCTCTTAAGGGGACCGATTAAGCAATTAAAAGATCAAACAAGTCGGTAGTTAATTTAATGTAATTATTTATGGCGGCAAAGCGGCGATTAGTCGAGGAGAGAAAGGAAAAAGTGTTGTTGACGAGGGCAGTCACTCCGAAACAGTGACGGTATTAGCCTAGTGTGTATGCAATACTTAAGTGGACACATAATACACTGGAACTTTAAGTAGCGAGTTAGTTTTATAATAGGGGTAGTAGGTACACTGAAAAAAATAATTTACAGGTTGTTAACGCTACTGTAAAAAATACCATATACATGATGTACTACAAAAACCTCAAGGTAAATACAGTAGAATTACATATTTTATGTCAAATGACATTTTTTTTAAATACGTAACGATATTGTAAAATTGCATTTGATGCACATATAAATGCGGTTATACTCTGAAAAAAAATACATATTTACAAGTGTGTGATGAGTATTTACATAATGTATAGTGTATTTGCAAACAAGATGTAACACAGAAAACACAAACGCAAATGTCTATTAAAATGTCTTTTATAAATTTTTCCACGGTTCTGTTCAGTAGAAGATAACCGCGGTCTTTCACTACTTCACTTTATTATTATTAATAAGAAATTCACCAACCTCTACCATGCGAAAATGATGACTAATGGATGAAGGAAGGAGAGAAATCGGGCCGCGTCCATCTGTGCCAGATGCAGTTCGACAGCGAACTCACCTGCATAGGAAAACGGACCCAAACAAAAAATTTTCATGATTTCCTGTTGATTACACCGGGTGTTTATAAAAATGCAAATTTTATTATTGTTTGTTTCTGTTATTATTTAGCGGTCCTGCACCTCTGCAGCGATTGCCATTGAGTAGACATTTATCACTGAATAGGTATGTCTCGCACTGTTTTTTTGTTAACAGCACAAAGGTTTTTGTTATAAATGTTTGTATTTAAAAAAAAAACGTTTCAGCTTCAATAATTTAACCTAATGAGTATTGGAATTTATTTCACTATTTATGTAATGAAATGTGAAGGGTTTATTTTGATCCGTTGGAGGTTTGTAATTTCAATATTTGATGCTGAAACTTAATGTTACTTGCATACGTTTAAAAAATAATTTATAGTTAATATAATTTTTTTTGACCGTAAATATACATTTAAAATTAATATACTCGTTTTTCTTTATCTTCTCTTAAAATTAATGACATTATGACTGAATCAAATTTTATTAATAATTAATGTTCAAAATACGTGTTTTTTTTGTTTCTTGTAAATAAACAATGCCTAAAAACATTTGTACGAACGCAAAGTTACTATTTTTGTTAAGCATTAAGCTTCTTATGAGGCTTCCTATTGTTATTAATTTCCGAGAATTTCAAATACTCTCATTACAAGGCAGATTGAGGAACATTACTTCGAGTTAACCATACAGATAAATTGGATATACAGGGTGTCCGGAAAATATGCGCACAAACTTCGGGAGCCTAATCTAGATATAAAAATAGTCATATAAGGTTATGTACAACTTTTTCGAATTCTCAATAATAACGAAGTTATGGCCTGTCAAAAAAAAATTTTTTAATTTTTATTCCTGATCACCAGATCTTAATCCCATGGATTTCTTTTTCTGGGGGTACCTCAAGACGCTTGTTTATAACGGACCAATAAACAACATTGTGGAATTAAGAGAAAAAATAATCGAAAGTTGTAATATTATTAAACAGAAGCGCGAAATATTTTTTCGAACCCGCCAGTCATTTTTACGAAGAATTAATTTATGTATAGAAGTAGCAGGGAACCACTTTGAAAGTCTTTTGTAAATATTTTTTTATTAGTTACGTATTAAATAAATCCTGTTTTCGATTCCAAAGCACGCTTTGTATTCTTTTGTAGTCCTACGTGATCTCATGAAAACTTCAATGGCATTTTTCTCGAAAACGGTTACTTTTAGTGAATTGAAACAAGAGTACCTTTTTTATAGGATATTTAATGGGATTTTATTTTGGCATATCAAAATTAGAAAATAATTATAAATAAAAAAAATTTGACCAGAATTCTTACATGGATTCGGGTTTAAAGGTGTTGTGGTTTTTTATTTTGAATTCTTTTTCATGTTTACGGTCCACTTTAATGCGTATAACAACTGTACCGAATTTGAAGAAAATCGGTTTACTACAAAAAAAGTTATGTCAGAAATAAAAATAAAAAAAAATTTTTTTGACAGGCCATAACTTCGTTATTATTGAGAATTCGAAAATGTGTTACATAAGCTTATACGGCTATTTTTATCAGTAGATTAGGTTCCCGAAGTTTGTGCGCATATTTTCCGGACACCCTGTATAAATATCACACGAAAATTAGATAGTGAAGTTGACAACTCGGTTGACAACAATCCACCGTGTAATATTACAAATAATTGTTATCAGTATGCGTATTTCATTTAACTACATTTATTTTTGTTTTCAGTTTATCGGTACTACTCTATTGTTTAAATTGTATGTTCTCATTTATTTCTTACCCTGTATAGGTTTAAAAGAATTTTAATTATCTGTACATACTTCTCTTGCATCACCCTGTATAATTATATTTGTTTTAATATCCGAATCAAGCGTTCGACCTCTATCCTAGCAGCGTGCAACTTTCAATACACATGCATCCGTTACCCTGACACCATTTTTTGCGAGGAATTATAAACCAGATGTCTACTTTTTTCACGGTTTCAGTCACAAAACCCATGAGATCCGAACATGTGATGACGCATTCAAAACAAACGCCTTCACATTACAGAACATGTGCGACCACGTACAGGAGGGACCTAAACACACAAAATTATGGGACATTCGACAGGGGTGTGGATCAAAATTCGGGTGGAGAGAGTAAAAGAGGGACAGTTGGTACGTTTCGAAATGACACAGGAAATTAGCAGCATAATGCACACGTTCTGGATATTACGTACAGCTGGAAATCAAAATAACAATCGTTACACAGCAAGCCATTATTATATGTATACTACAAAAGATATGAATTAATCTCGGAATTAATATTACTCGAAAGATTTTATTCCATACAGAAATATAATATATTCTCGTATTCCTTGAAAATGTCACCAATATTGTTATAAAATAAATTAAAACGTTACTATTAAAATAAATATAACAGCCTAAAAAATAACATGTTATGCATTACAAAATAATTAGTATTTCAAGGTATCACACACTCAAAAGAAATAGTAATAATATTATAGATCTGTTTAAGAAATTGTGATTAATTTTCTTGGATTGGATTTATATTTTTTGCAAACATAATAAATATCTACCACATTGACAGTTTTCTTTTTGAGATAACACAAATTTTAACGGACACTTTTAAGTTATGGCCTGTAATGAATAAAGACTGGCTGTGTACAACTGGACGACCCCAAGTTCATCATTATCAATCAAAATGTATGTCGCACGAGGCCTGGCGCCATTCATTACTATGTAGTTAAGTCAAAAAAAGTGCAAGTCGCCTCACCACTTTACAAGATATCTCTGATTGAATTCTGAAGCTTAAAATCTGTTCCGTAACTAAAGCTGCAAGTGCTCATTAAACTTTTATGCTAATTACAAAGTTTTAGCTGAATAGCTACTGAAGAAATAATGTAAAGGTGACGAAAACATATTAAAATAATCTGCAGTCGTGTATAATATTGTCGATAATATTGTATATCGCAATTTACTTGTCATGTATTTTTTATGAATCACGTTAATCCAAAAAAGATTAAATGTGAATCATAATATAACTAAATAGTACAAAATACAAAGGATAAGGTTCACACATTATAATAATTATATACGAGAATCGTTTCTAAATGCAGCAATGTTAATATTTATAGTCTGTTATAGCGAGAAAAATAGCTAATTTATAGGCAATATTAACAAATTACACCTTCTTCATGGGTATCAATCGGCCACAGCCCCACTTGAAAAATTTGCGATGCAAATTTTGCGAATACATAATCGCAGTAAAGAATGGTGAAACCAGAAGACTGGCTATAAAAAATTCGATTTAATTATACTATAAAAATATAGCTGTCATAAAAACTGTTTCCGAAAATCCGCAATTTAAACTCGGCAAGTGAATCAGATATTGTTAAATTCGTAACATAATTCCTTCCCTTCCAATTGCTTTTGCATAAAACGAACAAAGTTAAATCAATAGACATTTCGATACGATAGACAATGACGATTTCCAATGCTTCACGATCTAAAAAATACCGTCCATTTGCTGTGAAGGGATTTCAAATCCCTAATTAAAATCTAATCTTTCATGTTGGCCAGCCGGCGATATTGAATTGGTGGGCAGGAAAAATAGCGTCGGCAGGAGGACGACGAATTTATTATTATTATTTATGTTATTATTTATGTTGTTTTAAATAATAGTTAGGCCAACACACATTTCCAGTCTCAGTCTAGCAAGATTGGAAATTTTATTTTGTGAGTCTCATTGTCTGAACTGAGGTCTGAACACAAGAGTTTATTTCTTTCTTTCTTATTGTATACGTAGACCGTATGCCACATTTGCACTTTTCGAATCTCTATGGAACTGAAATGTTGTATTGGAACAAACTAATGTTTTGATAAAAAAATGTGTCAGTATAAAATATTATTTAAAAATTAAAAATGAAATGTTGAAAGTATAAGCATTCTTCAAGTGGATGTAAGATGGTTATCAAATCTTTAGGTTTGATAACCATCCTGTTTATTTAGAAATTAAGACACGCACAGATAAATTTTAATACTCGTATTATGTAAGTATCTGACACTGCACATTTAACAGATAAAAATACCAATCAAGTGTTTCTTTCCTTTATACACAGTAATTGTTTTAATATATGTTACGAGAGTTAGAATTTAAAATTAGTAAAATACCATTAACTTTGAACCAACCGACTGAACAAATTGGAACCTCTCAACCGGTTGCTTGTACGATTTGGATTCGTTAATTGCTTTTGCAAATTGATGAAGGTACTCTTATAGCGAAAACATCTACGTGTTGCCCAACATGTTGAATAATCAATATAAACATTTAATAGATATTATCATTTTTACGCAATGCAAAACTACTGCCTACGTGAGAATCAAAACCAACCAGTCTGGATAAGGTTGTTTTTTTTCTGTTATCGGAGAAATGTAAACAGATAACGACGAGTTGTATGACGAAGGGGTCGCTGGTGGATCAAGGAGAGGTGGAGATAAACCTAACGCACGTTATTTGTTAACTGGAGAGAGAAGATTAAGTCATTTGAATAAATAACTCGTAAAAATATAGTGGCAGAGTCCACGGCGTTACATCAGCTCGAAACTATTCATAAATGCTTTTGCTATGGAAGTAAATGAAAAATGTAAGATTATCGGAACTGATCATTTCGTCACGTCAAAGATAATATCTATCAAGACAAAATCAGTGCTTTTTTTCCTTAAGTGCGCCGTATTCTTGAAATAGTGTTTCTACAAATACAAGTCATTTTAGACATTTAAGAATTGAATAATATAGAGTTTAGTAAATAACAGAAATGTTATCTCATGCCACCTACCAATATTCAAAGGTATCGAAGTAAAATCAATATATAACGACATAAAGCAGTCTAACCAACAAATTTGTATGTACAGAAATCTTTCATAATACGTATTTTTCTAAATTCAGCTGTAGATGTAAACATTTGCTATAACATAAACTTATATAATAGTTGTGCATATAAGATTCTTCACTTTTGTTTATAAAATATGTAAAAATAATTGTTAAAATGTGGGGTTAGAATCGCAAAAAATAATGTGTCTTGCAAATGCATTA
Source organism: Monochamus alternatus (assembly GCA_037114965.1). Taxonomy (NCBI): domain Eukaryota; kingdom Metazoa; phylum Arthropoda; class Insecta; order Coleoptera; family Cerambycidae; genus Monochamus; species Monochamus alternatus. Next base: position 117,764,140 of record CM073426.1, read on the forward strand.
GTTAGTATATTATTTGAGGAGAATTTAAATAGTAAAAGTGGAAAAATAAGACATGATTATTTGCGATATTACTTTTGGCCTACATGTTTTATTTTTCGAGATTTCTGTACCTAAAAAACCACAGATTTGATCATTTTACGGCGAGACACGGTGGCCTTAAGAAAGCAAATGTGAAGCAATTTGAAATATTATACTAGCCTGTGCAAAAACAGTAAAAGTAATGTTTATATTTCCGAAGAAAACGGTTCCCTAAGGGTATAAAACTTAATATTATTTGCATATTATTTGAGTATAAAATACTTTATCATATGAAATATCCTGTAGTATTGTGAAAGGCAAACAAATATAAAAAAAACTACACTTTATAGCAGTGCTATCCAATCTAATGGAATTACTCAAAAATAGCAAACAGTCTAGACAGTCTGTCTACAACCTTTCGAAAATTGACGGCTATTAAGCGTACACCCCAAACAAACAGATAAACTCCCGAGTCACACAAAAAACTTTCTTACATCAACGAACTTTTCCTCAGAATCGCTGAACTATCTGATATAATATACATCGAGCAAGTTGCGGGATTACATCGCAGCAGTAAATAAATTACATCCTACGAGGCCTAACAAGTTCAACTGGCACTAATTTATTCAAATTAACTGAACAGCCACTAACCGTGCTTAGCTAGGAGAACCATTACGTATACTTCTTCCAATTCCTCGGCGGCCTCAGAAACAAGTTTATTTACACAAAACACTGGGAAACTACAATAACATTTAACGCACTGGCACTGGGTAAACGACGCTGTTCACTCTGCCGCGAGCCGGGTCTAATATTTTGTAGCACTCATTTTGAGGTTACGGGGAGATTAGGCAGTGTTATCTGTTGGCAAACAATGACGGATCCGGCGTCCTTGCCACTCGACGCGTAACGCTAACTCCAAGCACGACGAAGAACTGAAGTGAACTCTCTGTGGCTGTGGTAAGTCGAGCTTTAGCTGGCAGTGAGCGGGGCCGAAGAACGAGGGGCCAACATGGCGGAATCGAGCATCGGGTCGTGAGCCAAGGTAACCGGGTGTCCTAACGGATGACGGTGGGGCATATGAGCATCTGAGGCTGGGGTGTCACGCGATACTTCCGAAGGGTGCCCTAATGGGATTATCGGGGAGGTAAGAATTAGAAACAACTCGAATTAAAAAGACTAGGGAGGGAGCCATTATAAATTTTATTCGATTGATTCAATGTACCCTCGTCGACCTATTGATGTGATGTCTTTTAGATACAGAAAATAAAACACTGAACAAAAGTAAGGTAATCATTTACAACAGCGTAAAACTTTCCAATCTTAACAAAAAAATTCCTATTCCCCTATTTTCGAGGGTGCTGATCACGAATTTGAAGTCAGATTTCGGCGCCGCATGAGGTTTAAAAAAAAAAATTTTTTTATAGAATTGTAAGCTCTGTATACATTACATTAGATTGAAGTTGCAATACAACCCTTATACATTTTGACAACAGTGTGACGTCATGAAATGAGGCAGAGGTGTTATATTGCAATTATTTCAACCTAATGTAGTGTTATGTAGTGTATACCATATACTGTTGTAAATAATTACCAAACGTCTCGTCAAAACTAATATCAAAAATCAAATACTTCTCAAATAAAATAATAACTTTAAAAAAGCGTTTGTAAGACACACAATATAAACAAAAGTGAACAATCCTATATGCAGAACTCTGTAAGTTTATGCTATAACAATATTTACATCTACAGGTAAATTGTAAAAATATGTATTTTGAAAGATTTCTGTACCCAAAAATTTGTTGGTTAGCCGCTTTCTGTCGTTATATACAGGGTGTCCCAAAATAGAAGGCCATACCATTAACCACATATTCTTTGGACAAAAATAATGCGACTTTCCTTATGTCATTTTTTATTTGGGTTTCAATATACAGGGTGTATGCAATGCATTTTCAAAAAAGATGAGCTGTTTAGCGCGACACTAATATTAATTTTCATCAGAGAATCGCCCCTTACTTTCTTTCGGTGTTATTTAGATACACCCATTATGAAGGAAAGAATTTAACGGCATACAAATATACAGAGTGTTCCATTTTGACAAATCCAACAGAAGCAATTTTCACCATTCCGATATCTCAACTATTCTTTGAATACGAACAATACCTTAAAATATTTTTTTTGTAATTTCTCAAAAACGAAGAGGTCTATGAATGTTCTGATTACGGCATCATGTTTCTCGAAAAAATTCTTCAGTGTTGCAAAAACCGCATCCTTCTGTGTCTTGTAATTTCCGAGATACCCTACAATTACAACGAAATTGGGACACTATACATCCGAACAAGATAAATCTTTCAGGGGTCTAAAAATTAATATCACAATCTGAAATAGGTATAGTCTAATTCTTAACCAAATGATTTAAGGTGGTGTATAAGTATTTACTCGACTTAAAAAAATTGTTTCTCGCGTTCTATATTTCTGATGCGGTCAATAATTCTACAGACAACTGATCCATCATCGTGTTCTAGTTTGAAGTGACAAATTTGCATCGATTTAATTGGGTACGAAAACTGGTTTCCACAAAAAATCATCGAACTATATTATAATTATGCGCTCTCGTGTAAAATTTATTAATGTATAGTATGTCAGCAGTTGTATAATAAAAATAACTGCTTACTCTAATTAAATTTTGTATTGTTTTATATGTAAATTTAGATAATTTCTATCGTCATTGAAATGTATAAGGAATTCCATTAAAGTGTAATTTGTACGGTTACATTAATCCATTTTATAATAGATAATTTGCAGGGGACAATAAACAGTTTCCAATGTTTTGTAGCTTTTTAATAATAATAGACGTAAACAAAGGTTCTTCCTGCTTTTTTTTAAGGTGAATGGAGACTCGACTTTGTCATTCACCTTTAAAATAATAACAATCTGTTGTTTTCTTGGTACGGTCTAAAAGCGGTGAGCTGGCAGTTCCAATGAGCTAACAAATTGAAAAATGCATAAACAGTCGTAGCGATAGCAAGCATATAAAATCTACAATCCACATTCCAGTTTCAGTGTCGTTATTGTTCTTTGTCTATCTGCAGGTACGATGAATCAACAACTGTTGATAAATAGTCGGCTGTGATTGCGAGTGAGACGAACAATTGGTTCATTCTCTTTCATGCCGATATGTTGCCGCAGATGTTGACAGTTTGATCTTTTGTTCTAGTCGCTTTTCAACTACACAAAATGTTAACAAATACTACGATCTAGTCACTCATTAACCTATACCCAACCGCCGAAAATCTAGAGAGTGACTTGTTAGAAACCTGCTCAAAATTTATAGCAGTCGATACAAATAAATATACATACAGCCCATCCCAAGTAGCACACTAATCTAATGCCCGCTACAGACTGTGCGTGAATTCACGATGCGCGATTCGTATGGAATTCGTGCATAGTGTAGTTCGTAGTGGGTCCTGTTCGTTAAAAATCCATTCATAAAAACCCTACAAACGATGCACAAATTCCTTACAAACTTTATAATTCAAAATTATAGAACCAGACATTTATATACTTAAAATACAGGGTGAATCAGTCATAATGCCATTAATTTTAAGGGGAGATAGGGAATAATGAGTATAATGCAAATACGCGATTTAAAAAAAATCTAAATGCATATTTACGCCGAAAAAAAATATTTTCAAATCATTATTTAAACCCCTTTTCAGACTGTCACTGACCGCTCACAGCCTTAGTCGTTTACAGTTCACAGTTCAACTCGATGTCGGCCTGATGCAATGTTGCCAAGTTGAAATATTTTTCTAGTACATGCTTACCTAGGTTTTAGACATCACAAATAAATGGATGTACTGACTATTTTAGAATATCATTTTTTCTTGCTCACTTCAATTTCAACCAATAATAATTTAAAATGTTAATATCCAGTGAAATTAAATAATAATAATCAAATAATTCTATTAAAAATTGTAAGTAACGCGGTCCACTCAGGTTTTCCGGTAGAAAATACGGTCCAATCAAACGCGTACACTCCTGCCCATACGTTGACAACAAATCGCCTCTGAAAGCTAAACCGACAAGTAGCGTGTGGATTTTCATCTGAGCAAATGTAGCTGTTATGACTGAAATTAGCTTAGTTACATTGAAATCACAAAACTCCAACGTATCTAATAATAAACCGAGTAATAAACCATTTACGTACATTACATAAAAAACCTATACCCAATGGGTAAATTATTAAAGGCTGAAAAGTGTTTCGTGTTTAAATACTAAGTAATAAAAAACCATCGTGTTGTCGACAGAAAACTGTCCAAGACCGAAATGGCATGCTTCTGATTTAATGCTCAAAAAAGTTATCGAGGGTTAATCTTGACCTACCGTATTATTAGATCAATAACCTAGTTACCTAGTTTTTATACTGTTATTTAACGACAAGAAGTAAAACTATTTTTTTTAATCTAGATACATGAATGAATTTTCCTTAAATATTGATTTGATTTATTGATTTATTAAAAACAAATGTAGATAATAAATAAATGTTTTCGAATGTTAGGTTCTAACAGTTTAATAATTTTGATATTACGTTTTCACTACGTTTTACAAATAAATATTAATTTTTAGTATTACTCGCAAGGACAATTAATTATTCAGTTTGCAGTTACGTACATCTTGCCTAGAAAATTATTAATAAAGCAAAACTGCTAAAGGTAGTTAACACAAGCAAACGATTTTCTAAAAAATAATGCTCTTATGTTTCGCTTTTACATAACATTAAATTATTTTAAATGTATCTGAAGTGGCCAAACTGTTTTATTATTTTAGGGTCACTTAATTCGAATTCCTTTTCAGCGTCCATCTTGAAAAAATACATTAAAAATAAGAGTTTTTATTATATGGAATTTAGAATTCGAACTGGGGATATTTTTTAGTAGCAACTGTGCATGTATTTAAATTTTCAGTTTTTTTCTGAACGAAAATAGTATCTTGATATTATAGTGCTATGCAGGCGCGTTATGACTTTTCGACCTACTTTATTCGTTTATCACAGTAAAATTTTATTCGTACCTGAAATTCAACTTTGAATTAGATATTTTTGAGTTTATAAGTTTATACAAACCTATAGTGAATAATGTGCACGTATAGCGCAATGTATTCTAAAGCATTTTGTGCTATGGATGCGAAATTTGCGAATATTTGCGCGATTTATTTAATGATGGGAAAATCTCTAGTATTAAGGAATTTTGTCAACTATAACATTTTCTATGATTTTCATCATGAAACTGTTATAGACTGTCATGGTAGATTGTCAGAAGGTCAAAACAAATTTATTAACACCACATAATAATGAAAGTAGTAGTAATATTTGTACTGTTTTGCAAAATTTGACAAAAGTTGAGATTTTCCCGCCATTAATAATTAAAACAAAATCCTTAAAATGTCACCTGCATTAGTCTAAGACGTTGCAATTTTGTATTCATTTTGTGTTTATTTTTCCTCCTTCTTAATCCAAAAGCAAGTAAATTAGTTCTTTTCATTGTAATGCTTTTTGTAAATTTTTTGTGTTTTTTTTCAAAGTTACCCCCAAAAGTATCTAGTTTTATTTTCAAGTTGCTTTTTCCTGTGTATATACAGGGTGAATCTTAAATAAGTACAAATATTTTAACCAGCAGTATAGTTTTGTGTGTAGAACACATAATTAATAGTTTTTTTTACAAAAAAATCAGAAATAAAAAAGTGAAATTTTAAATAAATTTCGTAATTTTTCAGTAGAAAACTTGTTGAGGACCGCTGGCCTAGACCGACCCTTCATACTTTTATGAGTCATAGTGCTGCAGACTGAACGTGTGGTTCACAGTGTTGCCAGTATTACACAAATGTCTTTGCTTCAAGGAAGAAAAAATCTCAACTTTTAGCGAATTTTGTCAAGTGTAACATTTTATATTATTTTTTATTATCAAACTGTCATTGACTGTCATGACAGATTATCGGAAGCCCAAGTCAAACTTGTTAACCCCACATAATGCATGAAAATAGCAATAAAATTTGCTAAAAGTTGACATTTTTTCCATTTTAAATAAAAAACGCGTGCATAGTTTTTCGTTATTCTTCATAAAATAACTTAAGGAAATTGTGTTTTGTGTCCCTTTCTAACAGTGTACAATGACATTTAACTTGTGAAATGTGGATTACTGATTAAATAGTTAATTTTTTAACAAACAGGTAAGCTTGTGTGCACGTTTATGTATAATTTTTGAACATTGGACATAGTAATATCACGTAATATCTTCCTAAATATTTTACGGTAGTATTGAACTTGCGGAAATTCATTTTTAATCGTTGAAGTATAGTAAGGTTAGTTCAGATGTTAAAATTTATGTTAATATTGCTGCGTATCATACTACATACCCAATTTTACTGTACTTATGCTTAAAACAAGTATTTTTAAAATAGAACTATTACGTTAAAGGAAACGTAATATTTATATTGGAGGAGATATGGCAACCTCGCAACAAATCATATGTTTCATTACGTTGTTGGATGAAAAATCAGCCAGCGGTCCTCAAAATGTGGGTATTTTTTTAAAAAATTAATATCTCCGTAAATATTAGAAATTTTTAAAAATGGCTTTCACTAGACTGATTTAAATGACGAACTACACCAGCAGTTAAAATATTTGTACTTATTTAAGATTCACCCTGTATATGACTTTTTCATTTACTTCCTTAGTTTAAAAATAGAATTTAGCATGATAATAAAACACTGGTGAACATAGAAATCACAAAGTTGACATACCTATAACCAAACTTTTATTGTATGACATCTCGCTTAAATTAAATTCTCTTCAATGCGCATGCTCAGTAACACTAAATGCAATTTTTATTTATTTATTTAATTATTTATTTAACTCTTCACCATTACAGATACAGATAGTAATATGACAAGTCAATTTTGTGAAACATGCATAATAAATAATAAGACTAACAGATTAACAAAAAGTACAGCAAAAGCACAAGTAAAATGAAATATTACCTACTAACATGATAAACACTACAAATGAGTGTGGACTCCGTAATTAGAAAGCATGGCATAATCATTTAGAGTTATTTTCTAATTTTAAATACTCTTGAGATACTGGAAAAAACAGTATCTAATATAAACGTTTTACTTCATATTTAAATGTATTGTATGATGTTGTGTGTTTTATATTGTTTGGTAGCATATTAAATAAAGCAACGGCTTTGCAATATGGAGAATGTTCAAAATGTGCAGTACTATGCTTAGGTACGCTTAATAACAAATCTCCATGTCTAGTGTTGTATTGGTGATAAGATGAGCATGTTCTAAACAGATGTTCATTTTGTTTAACAAAAATAGTACATTTCAGTATATATATATATATATATATATATATATATATATATATATATATATATATATATATATATATATATATATATATATAATGAAGGTATTATCAGTCTTTTCTCTTTAAATATAAGTCTACAGCTGTCTACAGGTAGAATTCCCTAGGTAGGTACTTTATTAATTTTTATAAGTCAGTATTGTATAAAAAATATATAAATTCTTTTATAGTCTGTTTGGAAATGAAAGAAAGTAATAAAACCCCGAGATAAGAACCGGCCATGGGCATGGTAATATTTCGTTTCAGGTAATAATCGGGTAACACTAATGCTAACAGATAATGGGTGTACATTAGTATATTTTACTGGATACATTATAGGGCAGGAGCCAGTGTATTGTGACAGATCAATCCAGTCTTAGAGCTGAATATACGAAGACGTGCTAGTGCAGTAGAGTAAAATTTGACTTGTGTTTAGTAACTATTGTGCCAGTGGATATAACATTGTTTGGGTAAAATGTCGAGCTTATCAGATTACGTACCCTAAACGCGTGAAAAGATGTGCTCTGTCTCAGAATGAGAAGATTATTATATTAAATGTATTTAATGCATTGAAACACCAAAATCCTACCAATAGTGTTGACAACATCGTGGAACGTGGAAAAGTGTTCCAAAATGCCAGGGATTGGAAAATCGACTATCTACAGACTTTTAAAGGAAACAAAAAATGAACAAGATACTGCAAATCCCCCAAAATCATCTACAGGGAGGTCAAACGTCGTTATAGATGATTTCTTCAAAAATGTCATTCGCAGAAAATTACACTCATTTTATTTTAAAAAATAAATACCAACGCTAAACAAAATTTTAAGTTAACTTTCAGAGGACAACGATTTGGCAAAAGTCAGTAGAAGCAAATTATGGGCCGTCTCACGAGAGTTGAATTTTTTCTGGGAAAAGCAGAACAGGAAGTCAGTTCTTATCGATAAAGATGAAATTATTTGTTGGCTAAGATCTTACTTAAGATCAATTAGAAAATTCCGTGACAAAGGGAGGAATATTTATTATCTAGACGGAACTTGGGTCAACGAGAGATATACTGTAACAAAAGTATGGCAAGATAAAAATGTAAGAAGTTTTTGACAAGCATTTTTGGATGGACTTTCAACAGGGTTCAAGGCACCTTCAGGTAAAGGACGAAGATTAATAGTGACACATATAGGTAGTGCCAGTGGTTTTGTAGATGGCGGTTTACTTTTATTTGAATCTAAAAATACAGGTGACTATCACGAAGACATGAACGCAGATGTTTTCGAAAAGTATTTTACACAGATATTGGATCTTATTCCTCCGGTGTCTGTAATTGTCATGGATAATGCCAGTTACCATTCACGGCAGACCGAGCGGACGCCTACGACTGCTTGGAGGAGAGCCGATATAATTCAATGGTTATCCGGAAAAAATATTTCTTTTGAAACAAATATGGTGAAAAAGGAACTTTTGACACTTGTCAATCTTAATAAAGATCAGAACAAATATGTTATCGATGAAATGGCAACAAATCGCCAAATACGGTACTACGGTTACCACCTTATCACTGTGAACTTAACCCAATCGAATTAGTCTGGGCGCAGGTAAAAGGAGATGTAGCCCGAAATAATACGACGTTTAAATTAAGTGACGTGAAAATTTTGTTAAAAAATTCCTTGGAACGACTAACTGCAGATAACTGGCAAAGATGTATACATCATGTACAAAAAAGAAGAGGAGAAAATGTGTCGATAATTTAATTGACGTTACTGTGGAACCCATCGTTATCAATGTAGGAGACGAATATTCAGAGGATGAATTTTAATATACCTACTTTTTTATATTCTTTATTGTACATTTATACAACACTACATTTACTTACCATAATTTGAATTTTCAAAATACATGTGGAATAAAAGTCTTATTCATTAAATTTAAATAAATATTTTGATAATAACATTGAATAATTTTATTTAAATTACTAAAAACCCTCTTAACCCGGTTATGATACTTAAAGTAGCCTCATGTTTTGAAATGCTGTTTTTATATTGTTTACTTATAAGAGAAATGGACCGAGAAATTGAAGCGGCATAGACAAAGGCGGATTGTCGGGGATTCAATTTTAGCTACCTGCTACAATTTAGTACATCCCGGTCACACAAAGTCTTTTAAAAAGTACACCTCATCTATACCGATAATACATAATATAAAAATATTGAATATAAGTGCCAGTACTACATTTATTTACGATTTGCATACATAATATGCTTTTCTTACTCTCTTTCATTTCTAAACAGACTATAGTGACATGCACAATGAGTCGCAAAACCTGAGAGATGCTGTCACATTTCTAATAACGTGTTTCTGCGAAGGAATGTACCTTAAAAAATTCTCGACCATGCTATCTGCAATTAAAACCCGTTCCAATTTCGTTAGGGGGACGTATCTGAAACTACGTTGGCCACCGGGCAAACTTCCGGCAACGGAAAAAACCTGCCTTATCTAGAGGAAGCGTCGCTCATCCCGCGCTTCATTCTCCATTGATCCGTGCAGGAAGATAACCGCTAATTAACGTTTCGTAATGGTGTTTACGCCGCAAACAATCGACCTTACCTGAGGCTAGATGGCCGAGGCGATAAGGCGGAAGTGAGAGATAGCTATTATCTTGGGAATGTTGAAACCGAGCTTTTTCGACGGCAAGTGAGTGCTACGCATTCGAGTTGTCCTCTATTGTTTTTGTGTATATCTACTATCGAGTTCAGTTCGTTACGAAATCTGTGGAGATAAGACAGTTGCGTCACGGTTGTGTATTTTTAGATGCTTGAGTACTTACTAACGGTTTTAAGCGGAATAAGTACATCGTTCCTTGAAATCGGAATTAGTGGAATTACTTGCAAATTTCTGTTTTAAAATCCTGTTTTGCGGTACATTTATTTACATTAGAAATAAATCGATAATCGTGGATTTGTGTTAATTACTGTGTAACTCTATCGGAATATCTTCTTACATACCTACTACAAAATGTGCTGGTTTAAATACAACATTCCTATTCTGCCTTACTTACAAAAATGCCGCATGTGCACAAATGACAGTGCAGGGAAACTGTATATTATTATAAAAATCAAATGTTTTTAATATACTGGGTGTTAACGATCAGTTTGGCCAAATTTCGCCGACATATCCTATCGATGAAAATATGGGATTTGTTATATAACAATTCTTTATTCAAAGCTTAATAAGGTTACAGGGTAATTTTGGGAAATGACGAACACGTCTCAATCTCATAATCCTTTATTTAGGTATTAAATGACGACGATTAAATAAAGGATTGTGAGATTGACATTTATCAATTTCAAACTTAAAAAAAAACGTTACGGGGTGTTATTATAATTTTATAAATTTTCCGTTTTTTATTCATAACTTAAATACAGGAAAAGATTTACTCGGCAATACTTGACCTTGTCATGACATTTTTCCAACAATTTTTTCTACAAAAAGACAAACTACAACAAGCGCTTTTTCTAGTAGTAGTAAAATAGACTACGCCCGGTTTTAATTTTTAGCCTCTTTCATAAAATAATTCCTACTATCTTAGTCTAAAAACAGCTCTAAAATAATACTCTGGTTATACGTGATTAACCATAAGGAATTTAGGGTTGTTAATAAAGTCATACCTTACTTTACTGGTAGGAAGCTGTGTTAATTTCAAAAACATACTGATTTTAAATGTGTTTCTGATGGGGTGCCTCAAGTATCTGTCTTAGGGTCTTTCCTGTTTGTTGTCTATATGAATGATCTTTATTATCACATGGCATCGCATGTTCAACCCTCTTATGAAGTTTTTCGATAATTTTGTACCTCCTGGGACACCACTGCGTTTTTTTAAATTTTGTATTTTTTCGGATTAAACATCTTAAAATAAGACTCCTGTTTGAATCATTTTTGTATCGCACTTTTTTGTCGACAAAAAAAGAAATAAATCATGGCCCTTTTTATTACAAAATAAAATATAAATTCGTTCATTATTCTTTACCTATTACCTATTTTTAATCTACCGTTGAAGCTACCCAGAAATATTATTTTAAAGTCTTTATCGTACAGGGTGTTAAAAATTTAGGCATTACGTTTTAAAGCTTAGCCCGCCCCTGGTGAACTAAATATGTTTCAAGGACACTATTTTAAGAGGTCCTTATTACTGTCCATCACATTAAATTGTTATTAAATTATATTGAGTATTTTAAAAGTTATTCAAGAAAAATCGATTTCTAGCGACGTCCAGGGACACATATACTTGCGTCAAGAATTCAGACGTCTTACGTCACGGCTGACGTTACACATTTGTTTTTATTGTCAACGTAATTTTCGATATTTGGTCGCGTTTGCAATTTAGTTTAATATATAATGCAAACTTTTAGTGAAATATATAGTTTTATTACTATCAGTTGCAGTTTCTTAAATATTTTGATGAAAATAAAATGAATTATTCATTTGTTCGTATGACGTAAGTCCTGAATTCTAGTCTTCTCCGTAGGGAAAAATTTTATAGGAACTTGTCATCTTATTGTTTCATGTTATCTGCACCCGAGATATTTCCCACATTTTCCCGGACACCCTGGATATGGACACACCTCTTTTTGCTTTAAATTTTTTTATTTTTAATTTTCGTTTTTTTTCCTCATGTGTTTTGTATCCGATTTTTAATGAAACTATATTTATATTTTAAATATTATTGGTTTTAGGTTCAAAACATTTTATGTACATTGATATCAATGTTTAGATTTTATGGCTTGCTACTATAATATTATTAAATGTATTAACGTAGTGAATAAATATATTTCTTCTTCTTTTAATATTACAAGCGCTACGCCCTGTATAACAGTTTATATTCAATTTCATTTATAGAAGCGACAATTGTGTTTGTGAATTGAGTTACACAATTGTTTAACTAAACAAATACGACTAATGTACAATACCTAAAAAATATAGTAGTTAATATTTCGATTAACTATAACGTGTCTGAAAAGACCTTGAAACTGAGACGCTTAAAATACGAAAGTAACCAATTCTCCGGTTTCCCAGCCGAACAGTATGCAAACTGTGAGAAAATCTTCGTCAAGTCAATTAGTTTAGACTGAACTATGCGATCGGTAAATATCCTTTAATGGCTTTTAATAGGTGTCAATTTGAGATAAATCAGTCCAATGGACGTCGTTCGATTCTGCGACTTTCCCACAATTGGCGGCGGAACAGGGTCAAGTTCGACGTAATGGTTCTTTCTGTTGCGGGCAATGTTGTCAATTTAGTGAATTTTTCATAAGGTCTGGAGAATTCACAGTCTGTAGAGATGACAACACATTCGTAAGGGACCCCGCAGGGTCCTTATGGAAATTGGGTTTCGGTCAAATTTGATGAAACTCTGTTAGTTCTCGATGAGTAGAACAAAAGTTCTCATGACCACTGAGTCCAAAAGTCTCATGGTTTTGAGATATAGCTCTCTGAAGTTCGACTTTGGGTGCATTTTGCAGTATTACTAGTTTCACACTTACAATAGTATATACTTGTTTGTTCAAGCACGTATGCATGTACACGTGTATTCAAACACATATAAACTTCAAACACGTATAAACATACAACTACACACACACACACACACATATACAGGGTGTTAGGTAAACATGCAGCAAAAATTCAAGGGGTTATTCCTTGACCTATTTTAAGAATATTTTGTACTATGATGATTTCTGAATAACTCCTTTGTTTCGAAGATACAGGGTGAAAATTTGCTACAGTAACAACATTTTATTATCAAAAAAAGTACATGTAAAGTTGCTCAATCTGCAATAAATGTTCGAAATTACTTCCTCCAGCCTGGATACAAGCATTCAATCTTCTCGTCATTGAGTGCCGAACTCTTTCAAACACACCAGGGTTGTTTCTAATTGAGTTACACCCAGCAATTATCCGATTTCGCAATTTGTCCAAACTCTCCACTGGAGTAGCGTAAACGAATGACTTCAGATAGCCCCATAAGAAATAATCCAAAGGGTTTAAGTCTGGGGATCGAGTAGACCATGAGTGTCGCGCACCTCGACCAATCCAGCGATCTCCGTATGTTGCTGTTAAAAAATCACGAGGAAACTCATTAATTTTTTATACTTGATAAACTCATTGGCGTACGCCATACTTTTATTTACATTAACGATTTCAACAAATATCGAATATGGTTGTCGCAAATATTGTTCACCCTGTATCTTCGAAACAAAGGGGTTTTTCACAAATCATCATCATACAAAATATTCTTAGAATAGGCCAAGGAATAACCCCTTGAATTTTTGCCGCATGTTTACCTAACACCCTGTATGTGTGTGTGTGTGTAGTTGTATGTTTATACGTGTTTGAAGTTTATATGTGTTTGAATACACGTGTACATGCATACGTGCTTGAACAAACAAGTATATACTATTGCAAGTGTGAAACTAGTAATACTGCAAAATGCAACCAAAGTCGAACTTCAGAGAGCTATATCTCAAAACCATAAGACTTTTGGACTCAGTGGCCATGAGAACTTTTATTCTACTCGTCAAGAACTAACAGAGTCCAGAGTTTCATCAAATTTGACCGAAACCCAATTTCCATAAGGACCCTGCGGGGTCCTTTGAGGAGTGTTTCAAACCACGAGAAAGAGAATTTCGAACTATCCACAGTTTGTCGATTAATTTCCGAACGTGACTTCTAACTAGTGAATATGTGAATTTATAGTCCCTTTCATATGCAGGGTGTCTCTAAAACGTCTGTACAAAACACTATGACAAATTCGCGGGGTTAAAATATGATAATCTAGTCCAATTTACCTTAGTCCAAAAGTTGATAATTTTCGAAATACACTCAAAGTTATTATTTTTTAAAACTTTTTTTGTAAATATATATCTTAATAGCATAAGTCGCCAATATTTATTATAATAAGGTCTCGAAGTAGGTCTCGATTGGGATGAAGTTTTTCCTATAGTAATTATTATTTTATAAATAGTCGACGTTGATAATTCTGCGACATAAATTTATATGTAATTAGCAGTGGCGGCTCGTGATGTTTTCAGTAAAGGAGGCTTGAACTGAAAAACCTCAACTATCGCTGTATAATCACATTGGTACATTTCCCCACCACTCTTGAGGTAGTGCCATGGGCGCGTTATATTTTTTATGTGGGTTGTTCGTTGGTAGCCCTAGGAGAATCCGCTTTTCCATCATGACCGCGAGAAGAAATTTCTTGAGACGATAAAAATATTACTACATCGATTAATCTACGTAAAATATCTTTATTTTCACGGACCTTCTCATTATAATTTTGTATTTCTATTTTGCGAGCAGAATCTAAAGCATTTACAATATTAGGTTTACCCAGCATTTCAAATTTAATACGTGATGAAATATGTTCCTGAGATTTTTCATGTCTTTCGAGACCCAGATATTTTGCAAATTATTAAAACCCACCCTACCACAAACTGATAAAATATCATTAGGCCAGGCGCGCATGGACGATTATAGAATCGACCGATCACAATCGCCAGATCACAGGTCTACGCGCGCATGGGGTGATTTTGCAGTCGGCCGATTAGTCCCAGCGCGAACGAACGATCGGCAGTCGGCCGATCAAAATGGATTTCGTATTTTCTGCTCAGTTGTAAAATGGGTTTGATAAAGGCTGCCTGTATTTCTGCCCTTCTTATTATTAGATTTCGCGAAAAGAAACGAAAAAGGCGATATTGGGTACATCCTCTCATAAGTGCTGGTCTACACCTTGATCTGTCTTTTCTTTTTGAGATAGCTGTCCCCAATCATAGCTTCGCAGACATCAAGCCACAGTTTTTGTTTTTTTTTTACAATAGCTTTTTAATTGTTTATTATATAGTTCAGGTCGCACTTCTACCATCTTATTAATGTTTCTGTGTCAATTTCCATATTCTAGAGAAACAACAGACATGCACCTAGTATATCGTGAATCGGTCGACTGAAAACATATGCGTTCGCGCGTGCAGATTGAAATACATTGGGCTAAAGCAATCGGGCGATCGCGATTGGGTCAGAAATCTGTGTCCAGACACAGATTTTCAAATCGGGCGATTTTGCGATCGTTCATGTGCGCTCTCCGTATATAAAGTACAGGTCTAACTACCCGATTGATTAATCGGTCGATCGTAAAATCGTCCGTGCGCGCCTGGTCTTAGTAAATAATAAACATTTCCAGCAGAATAATTTATTTCTAATAGTTGATGCGGTTAACCAGTCGTTTTTTAATAATTATTATTGTTAAATTTTGTTTCTCACCTACTACAACTATAGACGGCGAGGTGTTGGTCTAGATTTTTATTTAGTTATCAGCTTTTCATCGTAATTGAGAGTATGAAATCCTTTTAATACTAAATAATCTACAACGTCCATGCAACTAGGGAAGCTGTTGACATTATTGTCATTTTTAGCACTCATTTTTTAAATAAAGTTTTAAATGCGTACCAGTAAAATGTAAAAGATTGCTTGTCAAACACAAATTCTTAAGAAACACTTTTAAATTATACAAAAAACACCCGTTAATCACAGAAACCCGGCGCAATTACAGATCATAGATGATAAATGACAAATGAGCTATGTTTTTGTTTTGTTTGAATTGCTCTATTTACGATTACTGCCGAGAGTACCGAGGCTTCACGACGGGCGATCGCATGGTGGTAGAAGAAGGATGGCTATATTAAAAAACTTACACATTAAAAAGAGATAGATGATGGCAACTAGTTGCCTGTGCTTAGATTTATTTGCGGATGTAATACGCTATCCCCAGACGTTCAAGGTCGCGCACTGTCACATACACAGATGAATGCGCTGGAGGCTTACCGCGCTTTGCTGCCAGCAGCTCCGTTGGTATGGGCTACGTATTTGGAGAGCGCGAAATTTAAAGCGCATTCAAAAATCATGTATTTATTTGCTCACTCAAGATCTCAGTTAATAATTAGTTGCATGCGAAAATAGATTTATAACAAAATAAATATAAAAATATGATACAGGTAGGCACTTATGTAATGTAAAATGAAAATAAATAAAAGACATTTTTTAGCAATGCTACAAATACCGCAGAGGAGGCTTACCCTCCCCTACCTCCTCTAAGAAGCCGCCACTGGTAATTAGACTAATACAACTCTATTTTCATTCATTTTTTATTTAATAATAATAAGTGTACATGATACGAGCATTATGATTTATGCAATAAATTAACTGTTATAACATTTATTTTCTACGGACATTTTAAATGTGTGTTGCCGTACTCAGCCCTAATGGATCTTGTTGGCGAGCTTTAAGTATGTAAATAACTATTATAGGAATGTATAGTAATTATGAAATTAAAAAATAAACAATTTTTTTCAGGTTGAAAACAGTTTTAGAATGATGGAGTTGGCAACACTGGTCGCAGGTATCCTCAGGTGAACCATTTAAAACGGTCTCATTAGGTACGATTTGAAAATGGAGAATAACTCTTTTTTAAAATTTAATAAATATATTTTTTCAGTGGCGGGAAAAAGTTTGACATTTTATCCCTCTTGACAGGTAACAAAATATCACGTTTTATGAAATTACTTTTTCCCATTTTATACAAAACTTACATTTCCTTAATGTCAAAAGTACAGTTAAATGTGCCGTTGATGGCTTTTGTTGTTGCGCCAAATCCGAAAAATAAGCCAATAACGCCGTCTTCCAGAAAGAACTGCATGTCTTTTTCACCTTTCTTACCATAAATCTTGAATACGCGGTTTCGTAAATTTGCCGCGATTTGGCTGGCAATAATTTTTGTAATGCTACTTTCGCTGCTTCTACTAATTCCGGTGGTGTAATACAAAACTGTGAATCAGAAATGTCCATTTTTGAATATTCAAAATAACTAATAGATAATTTAAGTTCGCAATTTTTTAAATCCAATCACAGAATTAAAGTAAGTAAGTATTTGATTAGGTACTTTAAAGGTTTCCTTAGCAACGTAGGTCCAATGTCGCTATAAGTACAATAGCCTACCAGTTTAAAACTTTAAATTTATTATGACTATATTGTAAAATGTTTTTTCAATATTAAATCGTCGTTTTTCCCATCACAGAAAAACATGGCGTATTATACAGGGGTGAAGATATTAGATTTTAACACTCGATGTTTTGTTAAACACAACCTCGAGCTAAAATCAAATAAACACTTTTTTCCTTGTATAATAAATAACTATTTTCTACCTAGTAGATATATTAATTCCTTCGTTGGATTATAATATTAATCACAACTGTTTTACGGAAACGTTTCGAATTCGATGTATTCTAAGCAACCGCTCAAATAATTCAACATAACAATTTATCTAGTAGCAAGAGTTTTATGATCTTGGTCGGTTTCACTTAATTCTACTGCCACCACGAATTTCTGACATTCCGGCGACAGATTTCTTCTTCGCCTACATACCTGTTCCCGGAAATGATTTTTTTAAATTTAGAATTATTTATTGGCTCCTTTTAATCACTCGTGACAGTATCTCACGGAAGAATTCGGATTTAGAATTAATTTATTCTGAAATTTACGACATAAATTCATTTATTGACGAATATACAGGGTGAATCTTAAATAAGTACAAATATTTTAACCAGCAGTATAGTTTTGTGTGTAGAACACATAATTAATAGTTTTTTTACAAAAAAATCAGAAATAAAAAAGTGAAATTTTAAATAAATTTCGTAATTTTTCAGTAGAAAACTTGTTGAGGACCGCTGGTCTAGACCGACCCTTCATACTTTTATGAGTCATAGTGCTGCAGACTGAACGTGTGGTTCACAGTGTTGCCAGTATTACACAAATGTCTTTGCTTCAAGGAAGAAAAAATCTCAACTTTTAGCGAATTTTGTCAAGTGTAACATTTTATATTATTTTTTATTATCAAACTGTCATTGACTGTCATGACAGATTATCGGAAGCCCAAGTCAAACTTGTTAACCCCACATAATGCATGAAAATAGCAATAAAATTTGCTAAAAGTTGACATTTTTTCCATTTTAAATAAAAAACGCGTGCATAGTTTTTCGTTATTCTTCATAAAATAACTTAAGGAAATTGTGTTTTGTGTCCCTTTCTAACAGTGTACAATGACATTTAACTTGTGAAATGTGGATTACTGATTAAATAGTTAATTTTTTAACAAACAGGTAAGCTTGTGTGCACGTTTATGTATAATTTTTGAACATTGGACATAGTAATATCACGTAATATCTTCCTAAATATTTTACGGTAGTATTGAACTTGCGGAAATTCATTTTTAATCGTTGAAGTATAGTAAGGTTAGTTCAGATGTTAAAATTTTTGTTAATATTGCTGCGTATCATACTACATACCCAATTTTACTGTACATATGCTTAAAACAAGTATTTTTAAAATAGAACTATTACGTTAAAGGAAACGTAATATTTATATTGGAGGAGATATGGCAACCTCGCAACAAATCATATGTTTCATTACGTTGTTGGATGACAAATCAGCCAGCGGTCCTCAAAATGTGGGTATTTTTAAAAAAAATTAATATCTCCGTAAATATTAGAAATTTTTAAAAATGGCTTTCACTAGACTGATTTAAATGACGAACTACACCAGCAGTTAAAATATTTGTACTTATTTAAGATTCACCCTGTATAAAGCTGAATTAACTTCTGATGTACCTAGCACATTAAAAATGTTGAATCCAACTTTATTTTTTTTATCTATTATCACCAAAATCCGTATTTTCAGGTACAGAGTCTTCCTCTTAATTGATTCAATAAAACATTAATATCTTCATACTTTTTCTACAGTTCTTATAGAAGCTTTAAAATTTCTTATTTGGAACGATGACCTAAGGTTAAAAAATGGGACATCTACCTGCTCCCTATTTTCATGGAAAGGGAGAATTACCTGCTTTTCCGTCTTTTTGTTAAACTATAACGGACAAAACACAATTTAGGCAAAACTTAGTTTATGCTTATAATTTACATTGTCACAACAAATCGCTCTATTAGATATGTTTTACAGAACTATCGCTAGATACCATCTTTTATCTAACTGACACATATTGTAGTATATTATTATTTAAGTTTGATTTTTAAATTGAATAATAGGGATGTTCACAAAATAATTAAATTCTGGTTAAATGTAATTACTACGTCAGAATTTTTAACCATGTGTTAAAGGTGGTATAATAGGTGTAAAAGCGAAACTTTAAATATTGTTTTATAGTACGAAACCTTTAGTACTTTATCTTATGTGTTATAAATACAGTTTTGCTATATTGGACAAAAAGATGAGGGAAAAGTTAGGTGGCATAATCGGCTGTTTTTTATAAATGCAATTACAAAGTTTTTTTTTAAAATAAAAGTGATTATGAAGAAAGAACTGGTTTTTCTTCTAACTTTAAAGAGGTAATATAAAAATAAATGGCTTAATATCACACAGATTTGCAGCTTATGTCTATATTGTTATATACTAGTCTGTAGAAATAGATGCTTATTCTGCAAAAGAAAAAAGCAGTATAAAACAATTTACATTAAAAATTATAAAGCAGATTCATAGAAAACGTTTAAGTATCGATTAAGTTATATTGTGAACGCTGCCACATCACTTGTATATTTTAATTTTTCATTTAGAAATTCATTTGAAACTCGCAATTCCAGGAAACAACTACTCTGCGAGTTAATGCCCCGACCAGCATTGAATTATAGCTAAGAAACCTCTAGCAACAGCTAGACTAAAGCTTCATTCACATAAGATTAGTGCGGTTGCATTGGTACTGCAGAAAAGTTATTAAAAAGGGCGCCGTATTCTTGAAATAGTGTTTTCTACAAAATACAAATAATTTTAGACATTTAATAACGGAATAATCTAGGGATTAGCAAATAATAGGAATGTTAACTCATCCCACCTGCAAATATTCAAAGATACTGAAGTAAAACGGCGAGAAATACGGGTGGCTTTTGTAACGTTCAGATAAATTTAACAGTAACGCCTTTGTACTGCAGTTGTATGATAGAACCTAAAAGCATTTTAGCTTTTACAACAATCATAAAAGGACCAATCAGAAAACTGCTTTTTTGACAGTAAACAGAAGATTCACATTTTTGCAGGTTTAAATTAGATTCTAATTTAGATATTTAATTTAGAATTGATTTGTTTCTAAAAAAATGGATGAAGAGTATTGTTTGGTTTAGAAACAGTTACTTTTGCTGCTCTTATTCGCAGCGACGTCAATATGTATAAAAACCATACATGCAAAAAAAATGAAAAAAAGAACTCGGAGATGGTGGGTGCGACCTGTTAACCGCAGATAGCACATGCAAGGTGATTTCTATAATTTATATAAAGAAATGCGAAATGAGAATGCCGATTATTTTTTCATTTCACCCGAATGACAGTGCCAGTGTTTGATGACTTGCTGAAATTAGTGGGGCCTCATTTAACCCACAGTATACTGTGATTTAACCAAACATTCAAATAGACCATCTATTCCTGCAGATTGTAGTCTTATATTTTATCTAAGGTAGGCTTTTAATTACTATTCGGCAAATGATAAACACCAACAATTTCCGTAGATAGGGACGTAGTTGACAAAACATAAACATAACCTCTCTGAAGGTCAAGAATCTTGAGTTTTTGCATGTCGCCAACTTACAGCGGATAAATTCCCCATCTTCTTAAGTCTACAGTAATTTTATGTAAACAGAGTAAATAATATTTAATACAATACAATTACCATACAACAGTACAACTGCAGTGCCATTGCACTAACGTTTATCTGAACGTTACTTAAGTCATTCGTCGGCAACCCACTAGGCATATACCGGTTTCGAGCTTATTAGCTTCATCAGTATGCTATAGGTGAGAAATTCCGGAATTCTGGAATTCCGTGTTTCGCCGTTTCGCGATCGAGGTCGCTAGCTTTCAATGGTTTCTACGGTGATGTAGCACGGTTCTTCTCTGCGACTCTTTAGTCCGGCATGGAGTAGCAAATGGCGCTAGAGGTAGCTCTGCTATTGCGCGTTACTCATTTGAAACTCATTTTTGATTTTTTCTCTATTTAGTTAAGGTATTTTTAGTTTATTTTGAACAAACAAAATTTTGAAGCATTTTAATAGGTAGTGCGGATTTTTATGACCTTAAAACTATCATTTGTTCTCACTTAAAAAAAATGGAAAACTAAGGGTCAATTACACAAGGTCAATTACGTTTCTAGATAGCGATATACTAATGGAAAAGCTCGTTAGTAGCAGTGGCAGAGGAAAAAAGCAAGCAAAACCATCAAAGGCTACGGTCGGCTTCCAATTTTTGTAATGCTATTAACAGACGAAGGAAATTGTCGCGTTGCCATTTCACCGCCTTCGTTGCCTCATTTACAGCACAATTAAAAACTAGTTCCATAAAATTGTTGTACATGTCATTTACATGTTTCACAAAGCTTTCTAATGAATACATCTAATCCGAAAGTATCCGTCCATTAAATACAAATGTTAAATGTTTCACTATTAATTAAAATTGAGCTACATCGAACCACTCATTAGTACCACGCTAACATAGTATTTAATGTGACAAAAACTTGTCTGGTAAAGTAGGTAATTATTGAAATTAGTCCTCCACTAGATATTAATTCACAATATCATTCCCGACGATACCCCTATACATTGAAATTTATCATAACCACGACGCAAAAAAATCGTGTACTTAAAGAAAAATCATCAAACTAAGGGAATTTGCACACGTTGCGATGTGTGGGCAATAGGGCGATTTGAAACATCAAATTTCCAGGAAGAACACCTGCTGTTTGGATCTGTAGGATATCTGATACTTGTCAGAAACCGAGTAAAGTTAATGGTTAGAAGATACAGGCTCGTTCCAACACTGAAGCACGTTTAAATTAAATGCAGTTGCACTTAGTACGAAAATGGACATTTTCCACGACTCATTAGTGACCGGTGTGTAAGTTTAGAAGGTAATTTGTATAATAACGGTAAATAAATGGATCGCGTAGGTTTATCTAATACAATAAATTATGTTACACTTTTAAACATTGACAGAGGCAGATAAGTAAGTTTGTTTTACGCATATTTGCCGCCGGTGAAAAATCGATGTAACGGTTATGGAGATAGTCCAGAAAGACGAGAACTGTGATACACAAATTCGTGTGATGTATCATGAAAAATGTGAGTCAACCAAATATACAAAAATGTTTATAAGGGCAATAATTTTATAAAAAATGAAATAAGGTAATCAAAGAAATTGTGGCTATTATTTGTCACAGTTTTTTTTCAATATAACACCAGCTTCATCCTTTCTTAAATTAATTCAGTTAGAAAATTATACAGGAAAAAACTGATTGTTTAATTTTTTCGTAACTGTGACATACATTCTTTGTTAAATCTTATAATTTAATATATTATTATTAGAAAGAAAATTTTCATACTGCCCTTAAGGTACTACTACAGTCAAACATGCCATAACGTCACTAAACGCTTAAATAAATGTGTAACTTTATAATATACACTTACACTACACAAAACATTTCATGAAATACCACTTTAAATTTTACTATAAAATTAAACTTAATAAAATACATCTCACTATAAAAGTTCTTGTTGATTCCAGTAAAAATTAATACTTTATGCAGCAAGTTGCAAAACTACATGCCACATTCAACAACCACATTTCTTTCTGTAAACCAATAAGTTTACCAGAGTTTAAAAGAATGTCTTTTGGATTACGAAATTCCCTACAATTTTCTAATAAGAAATGGATTATGTACTAACAGGATCACAAAATAATACTCGTATATGTTTTTTACGATTTATTGATATTATATTTCCAACTTCGTTAGAGAAGCATATTGGAAAGTTACGAAAAATGTTTGACTTAAATCAAATCCAAAAATCCATTTGGAAAAATCAGAATATTAAAAAAAGTATAATACTCGTTACTACTGATGCGTCGTGTTGCAAATGAATGATTTTTCCACAAGCAAAATTAGGAGAGAGGAGATGATTCTCGTTTCGCCGAATTAACGTTGACCGTTTCTTTTTTGCCCATCGACTAGGCTGATGGCATTACGAGCATCATAGCAGGTGCTCACCTAAACTACATAGTTCAATATTAGAAGTAATTTACTAATACTTTAAAATAACATGTAAAGTCATATAAGCAAATTATTTATATAAATTGAATGATTCTGGGCTGTTTTGCCGTGGTTAATGCCGCGGTGTCTAAGCCGAGCTTTTATACCAGTCGGTGCGTCAAGGTTGGTTAGTTCGGTGTTTAGGTTCACTGGTTCATGCATGTTACGGATGGCTGGTTCAGGTACGCTCCAGTTCATTTGTTTGCTCTTAAGCAAAGGCATCCAAGTACGACTAATCTTCAATCCTTCGCCCCGGTTCATGTTGTTCGGGTATTGAAGAATCTCCAAAGCCTCCCTTCGAGTTAAATTGGAATACCCATTAGTACGAACCAGCACTCTAGTGTCCCCTAGTGAGATTCTGTGTCCCTCTCTCCAACAATCTTCAACAACTGGGGATTTTTCAGGCTAGTACAACCGTATACGCCTATCGTATTTTCCCCGGTTTCTACAGTTCCCACGTAGACTTTGTCACAGTCGCTGCATGACACCAAATACACTCGTGGCCTCAATCGATCTTTTTCGGATTGCGGAGTTGCTAACTTATTTTACACGTTGGTGTGAAAATAGTCACGCTTCTTTCACGTAGTATTTTCCCAATTCTATCTGTCGCATTGGGGATGTATAGTGACTTCCTCCTTGGACCTTGCCGTTTGTTTCAACCGAGGCCTAATGGTTCTATCGATGTTTTTCTTAGAGTACTCATTTACTAGGAACACAGATCGGAGTAAATCTATAGAGTTTTTTTACTGTTTTAGAAAGCTATTTTAAGCTAATATAAATTAAATCTTCTACAATTCCTATCAATGAAGTCATATGTATGTTCTCTGATACCAAACATCTAGGTATACTAATGAACAATTCCACAGACAAAGCTCTATTCAATAATTATCTAAAGAAAATAATCTAATTTACTAACCTGATAATGAAACACTATATAAAAATCTAACTTCACTTTTTGGCAGTGGGAACACGACAAATTCAACCACAATAGATGAGATCTGACCTATTTCTGCATTATTAGGATTGCTTCTTCAGGTGGTCTCCTTTAAGTTGAATCACATATCTAACTATAAAAATTATTATAAAAATTAAAATTATTTGAAGTTAAATATCGACAATGACAAAAAGTGACATCCTGTCAATGAATTAAATATGACAATACCTACTTGAAAAATGTTCACGTTTTATGTAAAAGTTTTTATATATTTTTAGGTATTAATAATATTGTGTGAAACTAACTACTCAGTGGACAAAAGTCCCAACCTGCGTTGAATTACACCCACAATATCTACCCATATATTCCTTATTATTAGCTTTTGTAACATTTTTTTACTGTTTTAGAAAGGTATTTTAAGCTAATATAAATTAAATCTCCTACAATTCCTATCAATGAAGTCATATGTATGTTCTCTGATACCAAACATCTAGGTATGCTAATGAACAATTCCACAGACAAAGCTCTATTCAATAATTATGTAAAGAAAATAATCTAATTTACTAACCTGTTAATGAAACACTCTATAAATATCTAACTTCACTTTTTGCCAGTGGGAACACGACAAATTCAACCACAATAGATGAGATCTGACCTATTTCTGCAGAAATAGATCCACTTCCATGCTAAAGTTGATCTTGTTACAATGCTGGTTAATAAATATAATCCAAAAATTCTCGTAGGGAGTTTCTGCTGCCAAACGATGTCGTCCACGCTTCGTTTTCAAAGTTCTCCATAATGAAATTCGCTACTACAAGACTCGGTGAACTACCCACCGTGACAGCATCCATTTGTTCGTAAAATTGTCCATTCCAAACGAAGTATGTGGAAGTCAGGCATAGCTTAAATAAAACGATAACTTCAAGGGTAAAGTGGTCGTCCGTGCACGCTGTCCTAGATCGGAACGTTGGTGAAGCTCCATTTCGAAGCTGACCAAGATGTCCTGAGGATCAAATGTCGCTGTGCTAATGATGTCCACGAAATGTCGAATTTCTCACAGTGGCTTCATTAAGTTGGCTAACTGACGTGCTAGTTTATAGGTAGGGTTTCCGATTTATATAAAATTACTTTCGCTTCACTCCAAGTTCCAAGAAATATTAATTTCAGATTAGTTATTGTAAGATATCTGACTCCACTTAAAATTAGACCCTACATATATTCTGTATAATTAAATGTGTAATAGTTACCGAAATGGTTAATCTATAGTAACAACAATTCGTGCATCGACTTCTAACACTCAAGTTTCTAGTTGTGACGTCACATTTATGTGAAATTTTGTATTATGGGTGGTAATGGCCCCGCTCATAACCAGGCGTTTCCGGTGGCAGCCCTCGCACGGCCTTGAACTCATCTCCGTAGCCGTGCCCTATCTCTAAATCGCTTCTCGAGAGCTTTTGGCCCGCGGGCCGGTTCTCAAACGGATCGGGTTCCGACCGGGCGACCATTAAATTCGCAACGCCGTAATCGGCCAGATAACACCAGAGGTCGCCCGCGGCGAGTTGTCGAGTTCGTCTTGATAATCCATTCCCCGCAGATTTAAAAATAACTGTTTCCGAGTTTTATTCTCCGTAGAAGAAATAGGGCAAGGTTCGGCAATGTTTGTCTTTTATTGAAATCAACTGAACATGCAATAAAAATAATCTTGCAAAATTTAATATTAAAATTTAAAAAATATGTCAGTTTTGAGCATTTTCAAGATCTCCAACCGATGCGAGGCTACGAAACGTACCTGACGTGGACATTTATTACAGGTTACGCGGTCGATTTGGATGGTTTATCCAAGGAAGAAGCGATATGCCAGCAAGATAGTGGTGTTTTATACATAAATGTGCCAGTACATACAGTGTGACCCAATTATTTTGGAGTTAATCTGTTAGGTTTATTAATTGTGCAATTTAGCCCAGATTTGTTTTTAAATTATACAGCTTAATAAACAGCAAAAATGGTCTGGTTAATATGAAATCCAAGACCTACTATGATATGGTTTCTAGAAGCAAAATTATAATAATTCATATTAGCGATTTTTTGTAGAGAAAATCTGAGCACGCCACTGGATTGAACGCCCCTCAAACCGGGCCTATACAAAATTTTAAGTAATAACGATTTTGTAGAAGAATCAAAAATGCACAGTAGGTATTTATTTATTTTCAAAAATTTATAGTTGACTATGGAAAACAATTTAAGTGTTTACATTAACTGTCAAACAATAAACTCTAAATCGATACTAGAACTTGTTTGTACTTAATATAAATTAAATTATTAATCATTATAATTATAGAAAATTTAATTGTAAGAGAAAAAACAGAAATTGTTCGTCTTGTTGGCGATAACTTGCGCTCGGCAGCGGAGGCTGCGGGAGAATTCAACATGACATCCAAATAGGCAAGTAAGTCCAAGTACTTGTGCAGCACATAAATAATATTTCGATGGAACTGGATCGGTTTCCAAAAATTTACTTAAAACAAGGCAAAATGTACGTCGTGGACTTTTTCAAAATAGCAGCCAAATTTTGCAATATTTTAACAAACCCCGAAATTGTATTAGAACAGCTAGTTTGGACCTTAATATACCTAGAGAAAGTATAAGAAGATGCCTGACGCAAAACAAAATAAAAGCTTTTAAGCCAACATTTTTGCATACGCTGGAAACAGGAGATGAAGAAAGAAGATTAGAATTTTGCCATTGGCTGCAAGGAGAATATCTAAACAACGGTAACCTTTTAAACGAAATTTTATTCACCGACGAAGCCACTTTTACCACAAATGGGGTGGTTTCGAGTCAAAATTGTCGTCACTGGTCAGCTCAAAAATCCAGAATTCATCATAAATGCAAGGAGACAATATTATCAAAACATGAACGTTTGGTGTGGAATACTATACGACATAAGAATTGGCCCCTTTTTCTTTGACGGTAATTTGAATGCGGTTCGGTTTTTAAGTATTCCTGAAAAGGAGTTTGATAAGAAACTGGCTAAATGAAAATTTCGAAAACTGTTGGATAAGGCGAAATAGTCCTTTCTGGGAGTGGCCACCGAGATCCTCAGACTTAACGCCCTTAGATATTTTTATTTGGTGTTTACTTAAAGAAAAAGTCAAGACACCAAAATTTATATGAGGTACAAGCTAGAATAATCCGTACTTGTGTATAAATTACTCCACATCAAATACGAAACGTAATTAACGACAACGCAAAAGGAATGACAATTGCATTAGAGAAAATGGTGGCTTGGTAGAAGTGATAGAAAGTGGTAGTTGTTTCTTGTGATGCAATTTTCTTTTTTTTATAACTAATTTGTTAGTTATAAACTATGCATTTTTGATAATAAATATTTAGTGTGCATTTTTAATTCTTTTACAAAATCGTTATTACATAAAATTTTTCGATAAAATTTTGTACAGGCACGTTTTGAGAGGCGCCCAATCCAGTGGCGTGCACATATTTTTTCTAAAAAAATTGCTAATATGATTTAAAATTTTGCTACTCGAAACTGTCATAGTAGACCTTGGATTTTATATGAACCAGGCCATTTTTACTGAAAATGTGCAGTTTATCAAACTCTGTAATAAAAAAAAGAACCCGTTACAGTTTTATAAACACTCGTTTCATAAAATTGAAGCTCAAACCACAATGAATGTTTACTTTGACTATGGTGTAACGGATTTGCAGTTTTAATGTTTTTTGTGTAAGTGTGTCTGAACAGAAAGACAAAAAATTCAATAGCAATAGAATCGATCATCATGAAGTGACAATTTTCGAATACTACTTAATAACGTAGTAGGTATGATTTAAAAATGGGCAAATGTAGTTGTGCTTATTTAACATTTCTAAATGGTAGTGACGAGAAAGTCAATAAAAGATTTTTTTAAAGGTCAAGATATTCGGCTTTTATAAATTAGTGGAACCAACCTGCGCAAAATAGGTTGCCAAATCCTCATAACCTTCCTTCCCATTCTGTAAATATGTGTTAATGACGATGACTTTTTTAAAAATCGTCATTTTCAAGTGACACTTTTCAAGTATATCTATCTATAGGTATGTAGGTGTATCTTTATACCTAGCTACTTAATATCTGATTATTTGGATTTATTTTTTGCGTTGTAATAATTTTTCTTATAATAATAATCAATGTTGATCTACTTTTATTTTACGTTACGCAAGACTGTTATGAGTAGGTAATACATTGCGCTGAATACCGTTCGTGTTGGTCGTTAAAAAAATGAAACACCATTCGTACATTTGCTACTGGCAAATTATGCGAATCAGCTTTGTGATATCCTTCCTGCATTATATGTACTATCAAGTTTTAATAAACACAAGCTAAATTACTAGTTAGTTAATTATATTTAATCCTGGTTGCTTCCCGCTTTGACAGATAAGCGCAGTTACCGAGTCGGGGCGGAGCTTGTAGTAGGTTTGTGACGTCAGACCAATTAGAAACCGTTTTGTGGATCCCTCTACAGGAACAACTTTAGTTTGAGTGGTTACATATTTTTGCTTTAAAAAAATCGTTTACAAATATATTATATGAATCAATAAGCTATAATTTTACAATAAAAATTATGTTTTGCATGTCCGAACCCACCTATTGTATTATTTTACCGTTTATAAAATGATATAAATTTTTTGATTTAGATAAAATACCGTAATGCAATCGTCACCGAACGGCTCGACCATAAAATCCGATATACATGAAATTGAACCGTTTAATAAACTGGAAGTTATTGCCAATATGCAATTTGATTCAAGGCAGCATAACAGAAACAGCTTCAATAATGGTTGGCGTGAGTAAAATAGAATAGATGCAACAGTGTGGCGCAGAATTTAACACTATTGATCAACTGTTTTTTGTTCTTAGTAGAAGGAACGTTTGGAAAAAACTGTAACAGTTACAGAATCAGTTTTTAAAGTAAATAGTAGCTACTGAAGGGTGACCGAACTTGTACTGTGGTCGTCCTTAACTGTTTCTTTTACAGAACCTAAGTTTTTCTTTATACTTGGTTTCGTTTTGTTTATAGATAGTTTTTATTAGGTTTTACAACAAATTCAAGGATTTTTAAAGAACAGTTAATTCAAACTTTTTCCACTGGTTAATGACGGAGGTTAATTGAGGGCAATGTTCCTTTCTTTATAGAAATGGTCAAGCAAATACACGAGTTGGATTCTAAAACGCATTAGAAGAATCGGGACAATTATTTTAAATTTCAAAACTTACCTGTCGTTATACATATATATTGAACGATACAAATAAAAAAAACGTATTTTATAATATAGATTCTGTTACGAAATGGACTGTATCTTGAATGGTTCAAATGTTATATATGATCTTATTTGTCGCCAATAAATAGATTGAGATAAAATATATAAGAAAAATTTGGTTTTCTTAAGTAAGCGTCTTGTTACACTGCATCTTTTTCGTTTCTCGCGGATATTCGCCAATAGCGACGTTGAAAATCGCAACAATTTCACGGTATCAATTCAATCAACAAAAAAGAATGAGGTGCTTAGATTAAAAATTTTAAATTTAAATAACAAAAATTTAAAAATAATATCTCTACCCCTCATTCTAATCACGAGGATTAGCCTAGAAGACGGAACACTTATGTGGAGAGGGAACAGTATATTATTATGATTATTAAGCAGGCCACATTTACGCCCAGGAATGACTTACATTGGAAGGCCCTAACCATCATTCAGTGCAAAGATGAAGGAAACCTGGAAAACCTTATTAATTAGGGGGATGGTCAAACGCCAACCGGCATCAATCTGTCACATTGATGTAAGCCAACGTTCTTCCACCCTACCATACCCGCAGAAAGGAGATTCTTACTAATACAATTTTGTATAAAAAAAGCAAAAAGAGCGGTTTGAAAATAATTTAATAATACACTCGGAAACTATAAGGTTTTACAAATATTTTTTTACAATATTGACGCATCCATAAGTGGCGCCCTCTACTATTGACGTCAAAATGACGACATATTTGAATTTCTCGTCCGCAAAAATCTCCGATTTACAAATTTTATGTAAATATTTGGATTTCTTAAGAAGTTATTCACAAATATCGAAAATAAAATTTTAACTTTAACATCCTGTATCTCCTTTAATATTGAGTTTTCGAAAAATTGGACTTCATGACCCTAATTTCTTGTGAGGAATCACCTCCTGAAGTCTTGATGCATATTTTCCGGACACCCTGTATATATTTAACATACAGAAAAAAATAAGGTTCAGAGAAGTTAGTTAAGGTCTGATTATTTTTTAAAGAATTTTCGATGAAGAGAATCTACATTTGTCAAATTTTAGTACTAAAAGTAAAAATAACATACCTAACTTTCAATACTGAATCAGTGAATGTTTTCGTTCAGGAATCAATTAAAGAATAACTAGATAAAAAAATCAATCGCATGAGATAAAATGCTTTCTCAGACACAAAGATCCGGCTTCTGTCATAGGTACAGGATCCTGCTTCAGTCTAGCTCTTTCAGTGAGTTTACCGTTACACATATTATTTGTGGCGATTCTAAAACACCTTGTAAAAATCCAGTTTCGAACTTGGCGTACCGCGGCCGAGAGGCCGTAGGGGACCAGGAGCGAAAGCGTCGCGTCTCCTCCTGTTTGCTTGGAAATTACTGGCACACCCCGGGGAAATCACGTCACAAAACACAGTAATTGCCTGCGTGCGGTGTGCCGGTCCGATCAGCATTTCATCGGGAGGTCCTCCGCATTGTTTTACGACGAGAATTCGTGTTTCCATATGACATTTTTTCGTACCCGAATTTAATAACAGCTATGTGATTGATGTGAAACGGTGAGTCCCTTTTACACAACAGAATTGACCACAAACAAGCTTTAACAAATGGGACCATAATTATGTGCATTGGTCGTGTTTAAGAAAACAGAAACTTGCTATTGTCTATGAGCATTTTGACAATGCTGTGTACCTAAACCTTGTATACAGGGTGAACCTTAAATAAGTACAAATATTTTAACCAACAGTACAGTTCACTATGTAGAACGCATAATTAATAGTTTATTTATAAACAAATCAGGAATAAAAGAGTCAAATTTTAAATAAATTTCGTGATTTTTCAATTCAAAACTTGTGGAGGACCGCTGATCCGGCTCTGATACTAATATTTTTAAGAGTCATGGTGGATGTGTATTCCACAGCGTTGCCAGTATTACACTAGTCTTTGAATAGGCTTCAACAAAGTTAACTAGAATTTTTAGACATGTCAAAGAATGATTGAACAGTTATTTATGCAACAAGTATAAAAAGTAAATGTTTATTGCATGTGACGTGAACTGACAACACGTCGAGTGCAATAAGCACTTTTTGAACGAGTTGAATAATATTTTTCCTACGTTCATGCAAAAACCGAAAAATGTTTTATTTAGATGACGCTAAGTGAAGGAAAATATGACGTCGATTTGAACGTTTATGTTTGTCATAATAACAAAACGCTGTAGTAGAATGACAGATGAATGCAATAAACATTTTATTGTACTAGTGCAATAAAGAACCACTTTTTGCACTAAATATAGTTCAATAAAGTTTTGTTTTTTGCATGAACGTAGAAAAATATGTTTATTTATGAAAATATTAATGGCCATCTTCTCCTCTTTGCTATTCCTATACCTCACCAATAATTTGAAAATATAAACCCGATTCCCTACTCACAATCGGAGTTACCCAGAATTTGGTCATAATCCATTTTTACTACACTCCAACTGATTTATCAATATATATCCTATTGTTATCACTATCACTGATTATCACTATACTTAACAAATATGCTTTTAACATGTCAATCTTTTCACTGTTTGAATAATGCGCCATATTTTACTTAATCACACTGTATTCCACGGAAAATATTAATTAAATACACAAAACACTTAAGAGAAAAACACTGGCCGTGAAAATAATAAAACGATTTAAATACGTTTTATACCTACGTTACTGCCGCAACTCTTAAAACAGATCCTCAAGCAGTGCATTACTTAAAGAAACCATTAGCTTAGTACGGTTTCAGAAGATGGGAAAGTATATCATACTAACTTTCAATTTACGTGTATTGAAATTATCAAAATCCCTTTCCACAAATATTACACATATTTTTTCACTTGTATCTTGCTTTTGCCACAGCTTATTCCTTTGCCTTCGACCAGTGCACTACTATCAACATAACCTTTTCGTCAACCTCGCTGACTGTGACTATCACTCCCAAAGGATAGGACTGGTGCCGGACATTTCGCCTACTGCCCGTGACACCTACCTGGTACCTGTACCTATGGCACCAGCTTCTTTTTAGCATGCGATTGACACTGAATATTTTGCTTTACCTTCTTTTGTTATTGAACATATACAACAAGCTGGTTATTTTATGTTTATTTTTAAAATCTGTTTTACTCACTACGAAACTACCTATGAAGTGTGAAAATTAACTCTAAGGTGTTGTGTGAAAATTATAATTTTTCGTTATTTTTCATAAAATAATTCAAGGGGATAATTTTTTGTCTTTTTAACATTGTACAAACGGTATTAACTTTTGAATGTGAATAAATGTTTAAATAGTTGGTTTTTCAGCAAATAGGTAAACTTTTATGCATGCTTATGGATAATTTTTGGTATCATTTAACAAAGTAACTTCCTAAATACTTTAACTGGTAGTATCAAACTTACAGAAATTCATTTTTTAATCGTTTAAGTTACAGTTTGGGTTAATTATTGCGTAGCGTACTACCTACCCAATTTTATTTAATTATTGCTAGAAATACCTAAGTATTTTTAAATTAGAATCACCCGCAAAAAATTGAACTACGTTAAAAAATTATTTATTTTACAGATGATATAGCAACCTCGCCTTCAGTAAATCATATGGTTTATTATTAGGTCAGTGGTCCATCTGGTCAGTGAACTTAAATATTTAAAATTTTAAAAAATAACTCAATTGACGCATGCATCTACATGACGAACTACATCTGCAGTTAAAATATTTATACTTATTTAAAGTTCATCCTGTATATAATATAGTTAGTCAAGCGATACTCTTTTAAAATCCATGCCATCCTTATTTACACTATATACAAGGATGACTTGGATTTTAAAAGAGTATCGCCATCTATTATTTTTACTCCTAAGTTTTACTGATTGACTAATTATATTATATGTAAAAAAGGGTATACGCCATGGATGGACTACTTTTATTTCAACCAAAATCCAACATATAAATAACTTTAGCTAGTGTCAGTTTTTTTAGAGACAATAAATAGTACGTATTCCTCACAATATTAATCTAAAATTATTATTTTTTAAATCAAATAAATACTTAGTTGAGTCAATAATTAATATTTTAAAAAGCACTTAAGCTGTTATACGGAAGATAGTACGTGAGCTTGTTTCACGCCGCTGATTATTATAGTGTTGCTTTGTTACTTCTTTAAATTAAATGTAATGGCAGAGAACTTAATTGTAATGAAAAAAAATATACTTAAAACAATTTGCTGTTCTATTATTTTATGTAGAGATGGACAAGAAAACAAACAGCCAGCGTTAATTTCGTTTACGAAAAGGTGTTTTGTAATGTGATGTGATAATTTTGTACGTTGTGTGTTATGAAAATTAATAATTTCTAAAAATAGTAAAATTAATAGCATTTCTTTATAATCAAGGAAAGTTAAATATAATTAAGTAATAGAAAATTATAAACATCTCTTGTATGACCTGAGCATAAGCTGTAAAAGTCGACCTCGAAACCGGTTGTTCTTACATAAATAAAAGATTGTGAGGTGATAGGATTTTTCTTCTTCTTTTTTTGTTTAGTCCATTGGTTCCCAAACTTTTTTGTCTCGTAGGGTATATGTTAGTTTTTTTCAGTTAAGAAAGATTTATGCAAGTAAATAGCTACTATTTGTGTTATGTGACTTATTCCATTTACGGAAAGACAAAATTTTTATCGCAACCCTATTTACATCTTACGCACTCCCAATTTTTGTTTATCCTAACATAGACCCCTTGCAGTTCGGAATCGACTCCTCGGGGTCAATATACACCATTTTGGGAGTCATTGGTTTAGCCTCAGCAAAATTTCTCTTACCCCCATAGCAAATTAGCTGATTACAGCTCTAGCAGGTAACCAACTCGCGTGATTGCTTGACGCGACATCTCGCGCTAGCCTATTTAGTAACTGTGTATAGAAATTCCGAAAAAAGCAACAAAATAAATTAAGTTTTTACGACGAAATCTGAGAAAATACATTTCTAATATATGTTTTTACAGACAATAACTATGTATAAATCTGACCCCATTAAAAATTACAGTTAGTTACTGGTTATATACGATGTAATAAAATGATGAATATAAAAAGATTTGCTACTGCATCAAAGGAAATCGGTTGACTGTTTTTTTATTTTTTACTGTTCGATTAAATTAATTTAATTAAGTTCGCCTATTCCATATTGAGTGAACAATGCATTTCCTGTCTAGGTTAACCAAAAAAATTCATGTAACTACATTTCAAATCCGCATTATATTCTTAATGTATTGATGTTAATTACTTTTTTGCAAAGGAAAGTAAAACAAAAGAAAAAATACCCTTGATTTAAGGCAACCAAGTACAAGCTGTGTATTTGTGGAGGCCCTAAAAGTTTAATGTTTAACTTTTCTTTGATCAGTATAAAATAGCGCTTGTCTAAAATATTACCATAATTATTAATAATTTGTGTGATATTTATTTGAAATGTTAAAGTTAAGGTATTAACAGAATTATGGTTCACTAAACAGCTTTCTTTTCAACAAATTAAGTGGTTTGAGCAATTATACGGCACTGACTTTATTTTACAATTAGCTATGAATAATTCACAGATTAATACACTTTGTTTTGCTTATTGGTAATTAATTAAATTTGAAACACTTTTATAGTTTGCAAAATTGTGTTTATAGGTAGAATTAGGTTGATATTATAAAGTTTGTTGAGTATACAGGGAGTGGCGTTTATAATGTATGAAAATTATAGGACAGCTTCTTGACAGTATATTTGAAAATGTCTTATATTAAAAAATTCAATCTTTACATATTCATATAAATTAAACTTGGATTTCCTTGGCATTCCTGCACTAAATGGTGGTTAGGGCCTACCAACGTAAATCGTTCCTGGGCGCAAATGCGGCCTGCTTAATAATAATATGCCGCCCCCTCTTCCGTACAAGTCTTATACTTCTGGGCTAATCCTTGTGATTAGAATGAGGGGTAGAGATATTATTATTATTATTGTATGAGCACTTGGAACGGAACTATTTGGCCATCGTTCTTTGTACAACCTACTTGCTTGCTGCAAGCGCATTTTCCCAGTCCACATGTTTGAAAATCGTGATTTCAATGAGTTAAAAACCTCGACTCAGGAAAGTGTATGACCTACCTCAGTTACGAAAGGTTGGTTATACCTCCTGGACTGTATTTCTGCGAGATGAGGAAATTATGCCGATTTTCACCGGGAAAACACAAGAATCAAGTTAGTACAATACGCGCATGAGGACCCAATTCTTTTCGAGTCTCACTTTCTCGGCGTTTCCATTACCGAGCGAGAAAACAAAAATTAACTTAAAATATACTAAAAAGAATCATAAGCATAATGAATCTAAATTACTTAGCCTACTGGAATTAATAGCTAGTAAATTTTAATAAAGAATAATATATAAATATTATTTTGTTGAGCATGAACAAATTGTAAATGTATTATTATTTTCTCCGTTCGTTTGTAATAATTTGTACACAAACAATATTAGACATACTAAAAA
This sequence comes from Monochamus alternatus, assembly GCA_037114965.1. Lineage (NCBI taxonomy): Eukaryota > Metazoa > Arthropoda > Insecta > Coleoptera > Cerambycidae > Monochamus > Monochamus alternatus. The sequence goes on from CM073426.1 coordinate 117,800,536, forward strand.
ATAAAAAAACAGTAGTAGTAAGTATTTGTTACTATTTTTTAAGCACTGTAACAATGTCCCTTAAATAACTCTGATATTGACAAAGTAGTTTATAAAATACCGCATAAAAACTGCACACAATACATCAAACCAGACAAGCATGGACGATGAATACAATATGTCGGGTACCTCCTAAAGGGTCCCACAGACGTTCGATGAAAATGTGTCTTACTGCAAGTTTTAGGTGCTTATTTTAAAACTCTGTGTTGTTCATCAATGGTCAAAATAAAATTTGTATTTATGTTTCCCATTTTATTGTGCAGAATTATTTGTATCTAATTTTGTGTATAGTTCATGAACATGTTGTATGCAATTATGTTAAACAAAATAAGTGTCGTTTTATGAAAAAAGATACAGATATGAGAAGGAGAGAAAGAAATATAATTTATTGGGAGTGTAACTTGAAATATTTCCCATACGTGAATGTGACACAGTCTATGGCGCTCTTAAGAATCATAATCGTCAACGAACAGTACCAGAGCGGCAAAATCGCAAAAGGCTAGTGAGTCGAATATGTCACAGTTTATGTTGTTTTGTGAAATGTGTAATTCTGTACAATTTATGATAAATAACCTTATAAAATTCTGTTTTCATTATCAAGTGTGTGTGATATTATGAAAAAAAATATGTATACGATTTAAAAAAGAACTAAAATATGATTAAAGCTTCCTTTTTATCAAAAGAAGACAGCGTCTGCAAGAAGAGATGATAGAGTTTCTGGTGAACACCTATTAAAAAAAAATGTGTCAAAGAGGCGTACTTCATGGGTGGCTTGGACATTTGCTTTCTAATAGAACTGTTTTTCCTCATCTTCCTCTTCAATAACGAAATATGACAACAATACTGGGACGCTGCGACTAGACTAGATATGCTAAGTGATGGCCTGTCCGTCAGTTTTTGTGACGGAATTTAAGAAACGAAACAAACTTATAAGGTCAAAGACACCCCCCCCCCCCTCCAAACAGGATCCCCATTTTTTGAAACAATGTTAGCTGGACTAACCTGAATGAGATTGCATAAAACGTTCGGGTTGTTTTTTGTTGTAGTAGCAGTAATTAATTTTAGGTACATAAAACACATCAAGATTTGATATAAGGTTTTTTTTCCAAATACTCAAGTCAAGTCAAGAAGCTGTCCTATAATTTTTATACTTTATAAACGCCATACTCTGTATAAGTTATAATTCCGATAATTTAGACATTTTGAACCAACGTAAACAATGTCTAATTAAAAGAAAACGAAAAAATACAGACATGTAAAAAAACACTAATCATGTTTACATTATAACTACAAAATGACGTCGAACCGCTATTGAATGAAATAAGAATTGCATAGAAATCGTACCGTGTAACGGCTTCTCAAACAATTTTCTACCATTTCAGGCAAACAAAGCCTCCTAGATCCAGTTATGTGGTACGACGAAGACGGCTTCCAGTAAAACACAAACCGTTCGTCGCATTTTTAAATTAAATAATGGAAAGTACTTATTAGGAGCGACCAGCATCGAGTCGCCTATTGTGGTGCTAACAATGGTCTTTGAATTTCGTGGGTAGCATGCAATTTTTATGTAATGTGACTAAAAACGCGCGAGTAACATAATGCACGGGTATTGTTCGGGGGAAGTACGCCTGCAAAAGGTTTAGAATTGCGTATGCATTAGTAAAAGTGGCCGTAAAAAATGCATTAGCCATTCCCGTGTGGTAAACAGAGAGGCGAGACGAGACACGTTGCGGTTTCGACAAAATATAGGGTTTGTGACCGGTGATGAATTAATGATGTTGAAAATATAGCCAATAATAATTCAAATGTGAATTTCATTTTTCCCTACTGATTTTTAAATAAAAAATACTGTTTCGGAAACAACTGCGAAAGCAGTCGCAGTAATTGCAATACTAGAAATACGAGTATTACATATACACTGAAAGAAATACAATTGAAACAGTTGCTATAAATTTTTGCATACAATTTTGACAGAATAAACTACAAATGTAGTAAAACCATATAAGTTCGTTTTTTTTAGTAAATGTAAAGGTATTATTATTGTAATTGGGTTGTTATAAATTTTAATAGAATTGGAAAATTTTTTACTATATTTTATAATAAATGTCATTTTGCAAAATTTAAAATGTGTATATAGTGCAAAACAAAATTTAAAGATTGTATTAATATAACACTTTTAGTCATGATTACCAAGACTACAAAGACACAATTGTAGTATAATTTACTACAAATTGAATTAAAGCAGTTTTTGTGAGACCGCCAAGTCCAACGTGTAGTAAGCTGCTAGATGTAGATACTTACATCTCGCGCATTATTGACCTTACCTCGTATATACATAGATCGAGCAACCAGCCAGGGCTATACGTTAAATGTATCACATCACGCGTACTCAGGCTCATTTCTGTTGGATGTGACAGACACGAACAGCTAGAGATCAATCGAGAGATCTTTTGCCTGTCCCTATAGCATACCGAGGAGAGCCAACAAGCTCGAATCTGGTATCTGGTATATGTAGGATATGCCATGTACCATAGGCGAATGGATTTGGCTGTTTGGTGTTTGCTAGAGGTCTTTCAGGTGATAATGCTGATCGGGCATTAGCCCGCAGAGTAGTTGTTTCATGAAATTCCTCATTTGCATCAGAAGTAGCAAAAATGTTGAACCACCAATGTGTAATTTTTTAAATAATTTAATGGTAATTATTAATGTATTTAACAAACAATTTTATAAAATCTTGTAGTGGGAGTTACAATACAACAATGCTGGTAAACGCAGTCTTTGCGTAAATAAACTCACAAAACTTTTAGTAAATAACCTACAACAATATATGTGGTAACATTTATATTGTAGTAAAATATTGTTTGGAGATTATTACTAAGTTGTAGCCATCTAATAGTAGGTATGTGAAATAATACCACAAATTATCTATGGAGCTATAATCGGAACAAATTGTAGTACACAGGTCTACAATTGTATAAGCGTTTACTATTAATTTTTACAGAGATTTCTACACTTTTTTAAAAACATGTAGCAGTAACAAATAATATTCGACTGTTCGAATAGGCGGAAGTAAAAAGAATATACTTATTACTAGGATAATTATTTTATTACTTATAGCAGTACGTCAAAATAGAATAACGTTTGACCCAAATAATAAAAATTTAATGACATATCCATTAAAATTTATCGATCTGACTACTGACTACAGACGAGTTTCATTGGTGGTTATTTATTAAATTAGGCTTATTATCAATACGAATATTAATTTCTCAAGGCATTTATGGAGGCTAATTCACAAAAACTGATAAATACACATGTGATAGTATAAACAAGAAATTAAATAAAAAAGATGCTTCAAATATTATTTAAAAATATCCCCGGCACTGGAATTTGGCCGAATGTAAAGCCGTGTATACACTTTCAATAGCATAACTGCGTCTCGAACAAGGTCAAAATAGATTAAATACGTACTGTTACAAGTGTATACGTGGCTTAATACTTGACCCAACGTACACAGTCAATCAGTGTGTATAGGGTTATTCATTATATTTAGACCACTCCTTATTATCGTTATTATTAGAGATACAAAATAATATTTCGAATAAAAATTGTAGGGCTGCAACTGAACCCATTTAATAAGTTAATGGAAGCAGAGTGGCGTGCAGAAGTTGAGGGATACCAGAAGCAATAATATATTTTTGGATGCAACACTATATGCATTGTTGAATTATTTTTTTTCTGATTTCAAAAATATGACATATGACATTCTTATATTTACCTATTTTATTATTGAACGTTGAAAAATTAATAAATTATTTAGAAAACTTCAAAACATTTGTTTCAATTACTTATTTCAATTTCAATTGATTTGACGATATAAATGTCATATAATAACAGAATATGTCATTTTGATAGACTACTTTAATAATTGTAGTTTCCGTTCGTATAATAAATATAACAAAACCAATTTTCAAGGTTCAATAACTTGAAAACGGTAAAATATAGGACTAATATAATAATAATAATAATAATAATGCCTTTATTCATGCGTGAAAAAAAATTAATACAAAAGAAAATAATTCAAAGGATGGCGATATTCACCATACGGTGCTCTTCCATATAACCATCCAGAAAATTAAGAAAACATAACATAACAGAACGTACGCTACTGAAAAATTAAAAATAACATATAACAAACCAATTACAGTAATTTAAATGAACATTTTTTTAAGACTTTTTTAAAACTGTGAACAGACTCGAGGGACCTGACATCATTAGGCAAGGAATTATAATTTTTTATAGCGTTATAAGTAAATGACCGCTGAAACAGAGCAGTTCTATGCCTTGGAACATAAGACTTGTAACGATTACGAGTGGGTAATTGATGAACATTAAAATTTGTAATAAACTTTGAGGTTAGATATTCAGGTTTATGATTGAACAATATCTTAAATGTCAAGCAAGATAACTGAATCTGAAATCTGGTATTAAGGTTCAACCAATTCGAACGTTTAAAATAAGTAGAAATATAATCAAACTTACGAAGATTATAACTGAACCTGATACAAACATTTTGAATCTTTTGGAGACACTCTTTATCCTTGTGCATTAATGCAGGCCAGTACACAACCATGCAATATGCCAAAGTGGATAATATTAACGAGTCACATATTTTTAATTTAATATCAGTGCTAAGAATATATTTATGCATGTAAAGAACTTTCAACTTACTAAAAGATTTCTGAGTAAGATAATTAACATGTTTAGCAAATCGAAGAGAACTGTCTACCCATAAGCCAAGATTTTTGCAGTTATCAGAAGGAACAAGAGGATGGCCATTTAAACTGATAGTAAAATCTGGGTCACTTATAATGGTGTTTTTCTTATTTCCAAAAATTAATAATTGAGTTTTAGTTTCATTTAAAATAAGGTTATGAGCCAAAGATATTTCAGAAATAGAATTAACGTCAGTTGATTTGAACTACAGCTGAAGAAATGTCAGAAGGATTAAAAGAGAAATATATCTGAGTATCATCAGCGTACCGATGAGATTGACAATATTGACAAAAGTCAGCAGTATAAATAGAAAAGTGAAGAGGCCCTGGGACACTACCTTGGGGAACACCAGTGGAAATATTATTAAATCGAGATATATCTGCATTCAAAATAACCCTTTGGCGTCTACCTGATAGATAATTTTTAAAAAATGAGACAGCAATGTCGCTGAAACCAAAGTATTTTAATTTAGTACAAAGTGTGACATGATCTAGAGTGTCAAATGCTTTACTAAAATCCAGAAGAACAAGACAGGCACATTTATTCACATCAATGTCTCTAATTAGATCATCAGTGACTTTTAGTAGAGTAGTGCAAGTACTATAATGAGTTCGGAAACCAGACTGAGTATCAGGAAGGATATTGGTTTTATTACAAAAATTACTAACCTGTTCAGAAACAACTTTTTCTAAGATTTTTGACAGTGTTGGAAGGATACTAATTGGTCGAAAGTTAATATAATAATAATATGTCATACTTTTGAAATCACGAGAAAAAATATTAATTCAAAATGGGAAAGTTGCATGAATTTTATATTGGTTTGAAATGTATTACCGGGTAATTTTTCAAATATATTGAAAGGTCAGAACATGTGCCTGGCGGCAATAATCACATAATAATTAAAATATTGACATTAATAAATTGCCATAGAATGTAAACAAAACCACGTGGCCGAAAACGCAATATCATCGGTGCGATGTTACACGTCGATCGGCGAGGTTTGTTTCCATTTATGGATCATAGATACATAGTGCAAATACTGTGTAGGTAAAGCCATAATTATTAGCGGTGCTGTGGCGAATTTACGGTATCATTAAACGTAACTTATTCATTTGTTTACGATATGCAAGGTATCCGGAAATGATGAGCAAAAAATTCAAGGGATAATTCTACACCGAACATATATGCTACTTCTTTCTATAACATTTTTTCCAAAACTGATTAGATATTAACGGAGTAACAGGTGTTAAAGTTAAATTTTATTTGCAGTTTTTTTGCAATACCTTTTGCCACACTCATAATATTTTGACGAAATTTCGTATATGGGGCCTTTTCTGGATGAGGATTATAAATTTGTCCACCGATTTTTTGGCATTTTGTAGAGGGCGCCACATATGAGATTTTATTTTGATTTGAATGGTTCCAACTTTTTTGTGCTACACTTTATGCGAAATTTGACTAAATATTTTTGTTTTCCTAACCTTTTCACATAAAAAGGTATACTTTATTTGTTTCGATAAATCTAACCGTTTTCGAGAAAAACGCTAAAATAACATTGCTTGCATGTGATGAATACGAAATCATTTTAATTTATTTTCTACATTAAACATAGCATGCTTTGGAAACAAGCGCTTAGTTTCTTTGAAAACAAGTTTGTGGAGAATTAGTTTTGACAGATAGTAATTTTTGTGAAAATTTGTTGTTACGCTGATGGTGGTTAATGATAAATAATAAAAAAATAACGTCCTCAACAAATAAAGAATGGTTTACTAACAAAATCATAAGGTTAAAATACATAAGTTACTAGAACAATACAAATACAAATTATACATTCAAATCAAAGGTCAAAGTGACGTCCTTCCTCTTCAATGGATAAATTAATTCTTCTTAAAAAATTCCGACGAACTCTATGGGATATTTCTTCCTTTTGCTTAATTACCTCACAATTAGCAACAATTCTCTCTCTCAGTTCATCGACGCTATTCACAGGTGTCCTGTATACAAGCATCGTCAGATAGATAGGGAAACTGACCAAAGTGGAATTAATTCAAGAGCGATTTTCTCAAAAACCGTTGAAGATAACAATTTGAAACAAGAGTACCTTTTCAACGTAAAACAGTTCGGGAAAACGGAATTTGCCATCCAATTTGTTAAAAAGTCAAAGATGAAAAAGTTACACACGCAAAATACCAAGGAACCCCCCGTACCCACCCCAATGGACCTTGTGGAAATAAATGGATTAGTTCATCAAATTGCTCATCAAATTTTAGCTGTGTATACCAAATTTCATTCATTTATCACAACGCGATTGGGAGATATTGCAAAAAAATGATTTCCATTCCTCCTTCTTCTTCTCCCTGTGCCATTAGGAAGCATTTCCGGACCCATGTACATATATCGCTTTGTTTGACAGATGGCATGATCATTAAAGACTGACGACAAAACATTACGTGTAGACCAAGCTTTATTCAGATTTGAGCCCGCAACTTAAACCGAAGGTGGAGCACCTCGGAGCGCGTTTAATTTAATGTCCCCTAATGATGAAGGAGTCGGCGTCGGCATATCTGCAAAATTCGAAGATTTACGCCGTTATAAACACAGAGATAAAGGCGCGCTAGTACCTGCGCCCCAAAGGTCGTTTTTTCGTCCCATTTTTTCAAGTTCCTATAGACGGTCCGCCAACAATAGAGCTACAAATTATCGGTGGCAGAAGCAGAGAGGACGGCCGGCCGGTTTTCTATTTCTTGCCCGTTTCGGTCGAATTCGACGGTGAATTATGGCGTATCCAGAGAAATTAAGCGCTGGAAATTGAATTCTGCTAGAAGCGGGCCGGTCTCGCTTGAAAAACTCGGCGGATTGGATAGACTTCGGGACATAAATTCGCTGTCGATTTATTAGCCAACGTCGCGTACAAACCTAAATAGGAGGAAGAGAAACACATTTTTTTCCCTTGACATTTTTAAAGTTCTCTACAGCACTCAATCCTTTGAATTACAAATATTTTCTAAGTGTACAGGGTGTCTCAGGATAAGCATTACACGATTAAATAATATATACAGTGTGTTCCGTCTTTCAGGTTAATATAACGTCACTATTTATTTTTTTCTCCGAGCGGAACGTCTTTAAATTATTATTGTTTTAAAAATAAAACACATGTTTTATAAGACCTATAGATATACAGGGTGAACCTTAAATAAGTACAAATATTCTAACTGCAGGTGTAATTCGTCATATTGATGAGTCTAGTGAGATATTAATTTTTTTTTAAATACCCACATTTTAAGGTTTGCTGATCAGATAGCACAGAGCACTGACGTCACATAATAAATTAGATGACCCATTCAAGGTGAGGTTGCCATATCGTCTTTAAAATAAATAAATTTTTTTAACGTTAATCTGCATAGATTGAATTGAAAAATACTTATTTTAAGTGATAAGAGAAGTAAAATTGTGTAGGTAGTACACTACGCAGTAATATTAACCCAAATTTTAACTTTTTAACTGACATTACCATAAACGATTTAAAAATGAAGTTTCGCAAGTTCGATATCTAATACCAACTCCCAATTAAAGTATTAATGATGTTACTTTGTTCATAGATTTTAAAAAATTATACATAAACATGCATAAAGAATAACGAAAAGGTATGGTTTTCACACAACACATTAAAGTAAAATTTCCGCCTCAATTATTATTATTTTTTTTAATTCTAACCTCTATAAGTAGTTATAGGTATTGCAACTTTACTAATGTAATGTATACATAGAGGTTACAACTTTCTTGAAGCCAAGACATTAGTGCAACACTGACAACGCTGTAAACCACACGTTCAATCTGCAACACTTGTGACTCAAAAACATCGTCTGGTCAGCGGTCCTCAACAAGTTTTTTATTGAAAAATCACGATTTTTATTTTTGTAAAAAACTATTAATTATGTGTTCTACACAGAGAACTATACTGCTGGTTAAAATATTTGTACATATTTAAGGTTCACCCTGAAGTTATGCTACATATTCTACTGTCAGTTTTTAATGGTTGATCTAGCCAATTTAGGGTATTTTTCCCTAAATGGTTCCAGGTATTTTAGGGACAGCGGGATACATAGCTTAAAAGCAGGACTGTCCCGTTCAAAGCGGAACGTAGGTAATACCTAATAAGAACACTGCAGAATTTTGGCAAGTCAATTTTTTTTCAATTAGTATCCTGAAGGGAGGTGATTATATTCTACTAAACATTTTAATGATATGACTAAAGCCTTACCTACTACGATTCTTTAAATGGGTCGTTTTCCCATAAAGTGGTATTAGGCATTTTTTAAATCAAAAATATAATATTACCATTATATTCAGCACCCTCAGAATACCCATATACCAAATTTGATCGACAAATGTGTATCGAGTGTTTTTTTATGGCAATCGACCTTATTATAATTTTTAGTTGCCTGATTTTTCGAAGTTTGGCACCTCAGAAAAAAACATACAATACATATTTTTAGATCAAATTTGGTATATGTGTATTTTGATGGATGCTGAATAGCCTGGTAATATTATCTTTGTGATAAAAAATGCTTAATACCACTTTCTGGAAAAACGACAGTTTTGAAAAATCGTAGTAGGCTAGGCTTTTGTCACATTAATAAAATGGTTAGTAGATTACAAACTCCCTTCAATGTTAAGGATGGTGGAAGCAGGTTTCCTTATCGGTACCAGTGACAAATTCGAGATTATAAGTTTTGAACATTTCAAAAGTGATTAAGATACCTAGGTTTGCGCTTGTAAGTAATATGCTTATTTGTTTTGTAGCGATCCCGTTTTTTTTTTTATAAAAATTATTGTTAAAAGTCATATTTGAGAGGTCAAATTTATGTGAATGTGGAAATTAATAATAAGGATGTGATTATAGCCGCGAGTAATTCTGGACAGCTCAGTTTGCGGTTTATGGAGAAGATCCTACCAATTAACAAGTTTGCTGATTAAAAACTGATTTACCGATATTATTCATAGTGCTCAATAACGTTGACTATTCAATACTTTTGGCAATGTGTTCCTCTGTCTTGTTTTCTTATAAGTATAACACCCTATCAACTTAGTTACTGTAATAAATCATGTACATGTAGAACATTGCTGATAAGTATGATTTTAATATCATTGCACACCCTGTATAATGAATCATATTCATAGCAATTTTGAAAAATGTTATATTGTGTACATATTGAATTTCCGCCTTTTTTCAAATTGATACAGCACATAAAAATCACATAGGACCTAGTTTGTTTGTTTTTTATTCACTAACTGCCACATCCGACTATCTGAAAATCATTTAAACTGCTGTCTTGCCATCGCCCTAGATTTTTTTGTTTCTTGCATGGTGAGTCGCAAAAGATTTTCAATCAATTTCTCATTATGTGTCCCAGGCATCCAAATCTTTATCTCTATATAGTTTTATCTTTATCTACAACTTTTAATGATGCCAAATGTGTCTATTAAAGTGCTTCGAATTCTTCAGAAGCCATGGCTCTAACCACATTATATACCTACATTATTAAATATCTGTTTCACAAATTAGTTTCCTACAGTTTTTAGCTCTACATCAATCTTTAATTTATTAATTCGTTTTGACAGATCTATTATAACTCATTTTTACACTTTCTGTTCTTGTATTTGCTCGCTTCCAATGACAAGTCAATGCATTATTTACCCAAGTTTTAGTAATTTATTGAAATGTCGACGGCAAAACTACGTGTGAATAATTTCGAGACGTATCTGGGACATTCGTTATTTCAATATACGATTTTCGATCAAATTACCATAATCTAGCATATAAATCTATTATTTATCTCGGGTTAGTTGCCGAGAGAAATCATCATTACAAGTTTATTAGTTGTGATAAGCACATTTACGTTTATGTATTTACGTTATTACTGACTGTAAACAAATCTGATATATCTTCTACCGTAAGTCATTTAGTGTCTTTTTATTATATAGAAACAGGCAAGCGGCGACTATGTTTTAAAAGTTACAGCGTGTAGAATTTAAATGATCTTCATTGAGTACATAAACGGGTTTAGTATAGACGATACAGTTTATACATAATTCTTCACAGATTACCGATTTCCTCTTAATGTAACATATGTAATTTTAAAATCATTCTCATACCTAGACCAACATAAACTTGGGCACTGTAAGATTTATCGAAGGTCCATAGTAATAAATTTAAAGGATGACCTCTGAGGAAAAATTGTAAAATTTTGATTTATAGCTCATGAGTTAAACGTTATAGCTCTTTTAATAGCTTTTGATAACTTCACATTGTGGTCCACATCTCTAAAGGGAATTGGACACATTATCACTAAAAAACACAATTTCTAAAATTCAAAGAACATATTTACTCTAGAAATAAATTTAGTAAAAAAATATTACATTCTGAATTATGCATTAACAACGTAGGTAAGGAATTTGTCATAAAGAATGAAATTAATCTATTCCACTCGATCTAGATTACTGATAATCATTTTGGGTGTACCTTTGATACATCGTATAGGTTAGGTACTATTTAGATTGCTAAACACACTTGGCCGCAACCATATATTTTTATTTACATTAAATACATTATGGATTGATTTGTTGCTTGAAAAAATATTATGATGAAAATTTAATTTAAGGTCATTGACTACGTAAGAGGTAATGTCAATTTTTGTACAGTAATGACTGTTGTATTGTGAATTGATATACGGTAATCCCTATACATTTTTTTAATATACAAAAAAAATTGTGGCAGATATTCACGTTTGATGTGTAAACAAATTTTTGTAAAACTGTACCACACATGGTCTATTCAAAGACTTCAACGTTCCCATTGTCACCTCTTAGTATCATTTTTTCTATTATTCGTTCTGAATGCGGTGGTACGTTCGACGTTTACACTGAACACACTCCTTAATCTTCTAGTCATCTGCTAGTAATAGTTGAATACTTATCCCTGCATTATTATGTTTATTATATTTCTATGTAACTGTTTATTACCCCTGTTGCATGTTTTGTTCTTTGAATTTTTTGTGACCAGATTAAAATATATGTGTCAAAGTTTATAGTTTAGTATAGATATAGTTGTATATTGGGTTTTGTACATACTAAGAACCAAGTTAATATTCACAATATAAAAATTATTTTTTTATATTGTCAACATTCACAAAAACAAAAAGTACACTTCACACGTGCCATGCTCGAATAGGTATACTCGCGACAAGAATTCAGACGACTTACGTCATACGAACAAATGAATAATTCATTACATTTTCATCAAAATATTTAGGAAACTGCAACTGATAGTAATAAAACTATATACTACAGTAAAAGTTTGCATTATGTATTGCACTAAATTGCAAAAAATGATTGTTTTTAACGCGACCAAATATCGAAAATTACGTTGATAATATAAACAAATGTGTAACATCAACCGTGACGTAAGACGTCTGAATTCTTGACTCGAGTATACAAACATTAGATAATGACTGAAATTTACATGGTAAAATTTTACTTCATGGTGAATTTAAGAGTTGATACACACTTTGTAGTTGTTATGCTAGTGGGGAGGATAATCAACACAGTTCCTTAACTTAGTACCAAAAGAGAGTAACAAATTGGAACATAATTAACAAACTAAAAAGGTAGGTGACCCACTGTTGTTGGCACGCAAGTTGTATCTGGTCTTCTTTCAGATGACTGAGATAATCATCTAATTTATCCTCGTGTTGCGAACGGTTCATAATTAGATCTATTGATAAACATAATTCCATGCCAAAAGTCACACTGTCTGGTGTTTTACCCGTAGTCTTATGAATTGCCGCACGGTAAGCTAATAAAAATGGAGGAAGGCAGGTATATCCAATTCTCAGGAAGTTCTCAATGGTGCGATGGAATCGCATCTATTCTATCTGACTGCGGGTGAAGAGGTGTACTCTGGTTTTGTGATGTCTAGCAGTTCACAAACATTCTGAAATATTTCACATCCGAAATTCCGTCCCTGCTCGGAACAGATTTCCCTAGGAACCTCACAACGGCATACCCAATTCTCTAATAAAGCCTCGGCTACGGTAACTGCTTCTTGATTGGGCAAGGGATATAATTCTGGCCACTTACTGAAGTAGTCAATAACTACTCCAAAATGTAGCGATCTCCACTGTTACTATAAGAGAAAGGTCTAGCTATATCAATAGCTATTCTCTCAAATGGACCTCATTCGCAGACAATTAGGATTTCAGATTTTCAACTTTGTAACTTTGTCATATTTTCTAGGAACGACCTGCACCTTGCAATTCATTTTATCACTGATTAATTTCCTCTTCAACAGTTTGCTTAAATTCATTGAGTTTAAGTTTAATTCCTTCTTCTAACTTCGTATTGTTTTCTTGTAAAGTGGCTTTCATGTCGTTTCTTACATCTTCCTGATTATTTTTCATTTCTTCTAAACTATTCTTCACTTCCTCTTGACTGTTTTTCATTTTCTTCTTTAATTCTTACTTCATTTCGTCTGACTGTTCTTTATTCCTTCCTTCATATCTTACATCAGTCCCATTAACTGTTTCAATATTTCCGCCATTTCCTTCGCTCTTGATCTAGTTACTGGCACTCACTTTTATACTCCAAGCTCCAGTTTGTGGGACGTCGTACTTCTGACGCCAATGTAACCTCTACATTAACTTAGCCTTGGAAAACATCACGTAGCAAAACAAACTTTATTGTCACTACTTGATTACACAACAAATATCCTTCAAACAAATTTCACAACTGTCAACGCTTTACGAAAATATGACGTACAGCCTTAACTAACACTATAGTTTCCTTAAGCAAGCTCTTTAGGCTTTTCAGTGGTAACGAACAAACTCCCTCCCTCGTTGACATTCAACTAGTAAATGCGCAGTAAGGAATACTGTTTTAAACCGTGGAATGCTACAGTTATTGAGGCAGATAGTAAAAAGTCATTAAAAGTGTACACGCGGTCTTAAAGGCGACGTATTCTTGAAATAGTGTTTTCTACAAATACAAATATGATATCTCATGCCACCGGCGAATATTCAAAGGTACTGAAGTAAAACGAATATACAGGGTGTTCCTAAATGATATGCGAATATTTAAGGGGGTGATTCTACATCGAAAATTAATGATAGTTTGCTTTAAAAACTATGGTCCAAAAATGTTCCGTTACGGAGTGTTAAAGTTTTAGGAAAAAAAAAGAAAAATAATATATTTTTATGAAATTTGGTATGTGGTGACTATTAATAAAGGTGCATATTTTGCAATATAAACATAATTTCTATCTTTAACAGTGGCGTGCGCACGAGCACTGACTTTAATATTTTTTAAGAAAAAAAATGGTACGCCAATGGTTTTCTCTCAGATAAAAATTATTTTTGAATTCCCCTTTCATTTGAAAAATAAGAGCTCTTTTATGTTTACGGACTGTAACGCGCCGTTTTTGATAGAAAAAAAAATAAAAACCGTTGGATTGTCCGAGAGAATTCATTAAAGTCACTGCTCATGCGCACACCACTGTGATAGAAATTATATTTATATTACAAAATATGCACCGTTATTAATAGTTCCTACATACCAAATTTCATGGAAATATCTAAAACGGTTTCGAAAATATTAATTATTTTCCTTTTTTTTTCCCCTAAAACTTTAACATCCTTTAACATTTTTGGATCATAGTTTATAAAGCAAACTATCATTAATTTTCGATGTAGAATCACCCCCTTAAATATTGGCATATAATTAAGGAATACATTTTTATATATTTACCAAACTATAAAATTCAGAGAAGCTCTACTAATCCGAGAGACTTATACATTTAATCCTCCCTGATAGTTCAAGCATCAACTGCAGTAACTTTGTAGACATTCAGAACCCTAGCGTTTCGAAATCAACTCGTTTAAAAACTTTTATTTTCGAGCAGCTCGTTTCAGTCCGTCATAAAAGTTGATGTGTTTGTTTTGGAACGTGACATCGCTGGATGCATCAGACATTACGTTTGTTTATTTTAATAAATTTTTCCCCTGCCTTAATTGCAGTTCTTAATTTATGAGGCGTCCGTACAAAGCGGAGTTGCCTAATGACGTTAATTAAATGTTACTAATGAAATGTTCCGGTAAGTTATGGGCCCTAAAAGAAAGGAGCCCGCTTAGAGTGCATAATTTGTGTGACTTAAAGGTTGTAGTTACAAGAGAGATCGAGATAAGGTTGTAGAAAATGTAAATAAAAGCGACAGGCTAGAGTTGTAAAACAATTCTTTTATGTTTCTTAAAATATATTGGACTATGTGTATGCTATGTGCTAGTTAATAGCAGGTGGAGAATTATCACTTTGTCTATGAGACAGATATCTATAATGCAGAAATAAAAAAAAAACAAGTTTGCAATATTTTTATACAGGGTGATTCAGAACTTATATAAAAAAACTTTTTTGAACACAAATATAATTTTGTAGAAAAAATCAAAAAGGGCAGTCTGAAAATGATTTAAAAATACACTTCTGCACGGCACTGGAAACTGGTCCACTGTAAAACCTGATAAGGCGACAAAGGCGAAAGAAATTCGTAAGGAAAGAAATGAATAACATTTTATAACACCTAGTTTATGCAGTAAATTGAACTGCTTCTGCCGCTATTGTTATTAATTATTAATAGAATTAATTTGTAGCTTTAATAGGTACCCGATGTTACAAAAAAAATTTGGGCCCGTCTTACCAAGTTTCTACAAACTAACACAAATGTTTCTGCTTCTTGTCCGTTTGAACTCGTAAGTTATTGGCAGCAACTATGATACGTTTGCATAAATCATCAGTAGTAGGTATCCGCTTCGGTACGATACACTTCATTTTTTAAATATCCCCACAAAAAGAAGTCCAAATGATTTAAAGTCAGGAGATCGTGGCAGCCATGGTATCGGTTCTCCTCGTCCAATCCTTCGGTATTAATGCTTCAACATGCTGTACATGGCACGGATATAATTGAGCCTTGTGTATGATACGCCATACTGCTACAATACGCTGTGGACGTCCTGGACCTCCATCTCTTCCACGATTCGGTTTCAAATTTCACTCAGGTTTTCCGGTAGAAAATACGACCCAATCAAACGATACCCGTACACTCCTGCCCATATGTTGACTTTGAAAGCTAAACCGACAAGTAGCGTGTGGATTTTTCTCTGAGCAAATGTAGCTGTTATGACTGGAACAAAACTCCAACGTGTCTAATAATAAACCGAGTAATAAGCTATTTACGTACTTTACATAAAAAACCTATACCCAATGAGTAAATTATTAAGAGAAGCTGAAAAGTGTTTCGTGTTTAAATACTAAATAATAAAAAAACCATCGTGTAAAAAACCTAGTTACCTAGTTTTTGTACTGTTATTTAACGACAAGGAGAAAAACTATTTTTTAAATCTAGATACATGAACGAATTTTCCTTAAATATTGATTTATTTGTTAATAAAAACAAATGTAGATAATAAATAAATGTTTTCGAATGTTAGTCAGTTTAATAATTTTGATATTACGTTTTCACTGCGTTTTACAAATAAATATGAATTTTTAGTATTACTCGTAAGTACAATTAATTATTCAGTTTGTAGTTACGTACATCTAGCCTAGAAATTTATTGTTTTTATTGTTTGTGTTAGACGATATTATGTATGTAAACATGATGTGACAACGATGTTTAATCCGGCATTGGATGGATCCGGATTGTCGTATGGGTGCGTCCTCAGAAAGTTCGTAACGCACCAGGAGCGTCGTGTTACTGATTTTATAGGGTGATTTGTAAATTTTTTTAAAGATCGAATAAATTTTTTTTTTCGATTTTCTGCCTTTATTAGGCCTCTCGAATACGTGGTTAAAATTAGTGACATTATAACTGACTCGCTCTGTATACCGGGAAATCGTTCTGCTAAAGCATTTTCACATCGCTATAATTTAAAACGATATCCATCAACTCAATGAGTTGTTATACACGTAAGACATTTTTGACACTTGAAAGACTTGTATCACTAAAAACGTTAATACCTACAAAAAGTAATCCACTTTCAATATTCGGAATCGCATGGCTAGAGATTACAGTAGGCCAGCGATGTAAAGGTTGAAAATACTACAACTTCAATAATTTTTTACTCGGAAACTACAATAATTTTACAAAAAATGTTTTACGATATTGAATTCATTTTTCATGACGCATCTATTCCCAAATTTTTTAGATAGGTTCTGAACCATTCTTTATGTATATTTAACTTCACTACCGTCATTTTGGTATTTTATTCATTATTCATTTCTTTGGGACTTATTAAAGGAAAAAGTGTATGCATCTCCGATGTATAATAGAAAAAATCTATTACCTATACCGCAATCGAAGATTTTATGACATCAATAATGACTATTTCGGACAAAACGTTTTCAACAAATTGATGATATCGTTGTACTGGCGAAAATGGATTTGAACACCATTTAAATTAAATTGTTTACAAACTTGCTTTTATTTGTTTAATAAATGATTGACAGCAATTTTTAAAATTTCGATAACTCTGATAGAAAAAGTCAAAATATCTGAAAAACGAAGCTATTTAGTGAATTTCCTCAAAAGAACTTTTTTCAGAAAATAGAATAAAATTTTAATATTTATACTGAAAAAATACTTTTCGTCATTGACGTAGAAGGTTAGGAGGTCCAAAGGTGAAGAAAATTCCATATCTACGCCAATGGCTTTAGTTTAAACAAGTTATTCACGCTAATATATTAACATTCTGTATGATTACTGTATACCAAATTTGAAGGAAACATATTTATTTGCTTATTTTTTATAAATATATTTTTTAAAGTTGAACGCCTTGTATAAGGAAAACGGAAAAGGTATCATAAAGAAAAATGTTTTATGAAAAGTAACTATAATTTTTTCATATTCTTTTCTCAAAGTTCAGAACGAAAAACTGGAGGCACCCTGTATTTATTTAGAAAATCAATAACTTCTATTAGTAGAAGTTGGGAAAACTTTTGTAATTAAATTCACGTAATAAAACTAGTTTTGTTTGTTCGATTATTTTTAAACAAAGCCTATTTTTACTCATAATAATTACTCTATTTCTTTTACACTATTGTGCATATTTATAGATTTCTGAATGATAAATAAATAACTTATGAAAAATGATACACATGTTCAACAGAAACAGTTAGGGCTTTCATATCCTAGAAGATTGACACGTTTGACGTCAAAAATTGCGTAATTATGGTTGAGTAAAAGGAAAGATAGACTAGTAAAAATATACTGAAACAATGTTATGAAAGATAAATATACAATAAGTAAATAATAAGAGAATGCCATTTTCTTACAATTCGTTGGATTCCTAAAGAAAACCAGTGTAGTTTTATTCATTATTGTTGTGTTTCATAATGGGAAGTTGCACGTTGCATTAAATGTATTACAGAATAATCTTTCAAATATATTGAAAGGTCACAACATGTGTTTGGCGGCAATAATCACATAATAATTAAAATATTAACATTAATGAATTACCATAGAATGTAAACAAAATCACTTGGCCGAAAACGCGATTTCATTGGTGTGACGTTACACGTCGTTCAGCGCGGTTTGTTTCCGCAAATTCAAGTGCAAGTTAAGATGTTGGTGATGCAAACAGGAGTTTGTTCTTGTATTTTTGCGTTTTTTTGGCATTTGTGGGTCATAGATACATATTGTAAATACTGTGTAGGTAATGCCATAATTATTAGTGGTGATGTCGTGAACTTACGGTATTGTTAAACTTAACTTATTCCCAGGGATGGCCAAAAGTACGGAATAAAATTCATATCATTTGAACTAGTGATTTTTTTTTGAAACGCCGAAACACGTAAAGTGATCTTGATTTTTTGCCATTTTTTTTTCAAATAGAAACATAAGGCATGAGAGGGCTCGTTAATAAGCTTATAGAAAACTGAATTCAACCATACCAAATAAACAAGTTTCAATTTTCAGTAGCACGGTCTTTAGGGTTGTATAAAATTACAATATGTATAATATTACAATATTAGACATAGAATTTGCTGCTAAGAAACTTAAAAATAAATTCACTTCGGGTCCAGATCTTATACCACCCTTCTTAGTTAAAGATTGTATTGGTGCGTTGTCTTTGCCATTATTCATTTTATTTAATAGATCTATAGAAACATCGACATTTCCAGATAAGTGGAAACTAACTAAAGCAACGCCAATATTTAAGTCAGGGAATGCATCAGACATAGCGAATTATAGACAAATGTCACTTCTCTGTAATTTTGCTAAGATCCTTGAGATTGTTCTATACGATAAAATATATAACAATGTTAAATTATTCTTCCTATCAAACCAGCATGGGTTTAGGCCTAATAAATCAACCATAACGAATTTGGCTATATTTACTCAAAGAGTTTCATTATTTTCATTATTAACGAAATTATCTAACTTTGGCTTTAGCAAAAACTTGTTGCAATATTTTAGATCATATTTAAAAAACAGACAACAATTTGTATCTTATAATGGCCATAGATCGGTAGTATACACAGCATCATCTGGAGTTCCGCAGGGATCCAACCTAGATCCCTTATTATTTTTGATGTTTATTAATGATCTGTGTGGTGAGCTACAGTGTGAATCGTTTGTGTTTGCTGATGACTTAAAAATATGTAAGTCAATATCTACAAGAAATGATTATATAAAACTACAAAATGAGCTTGACCGAATTGCAGCTTGGTGTACTGTGATATTAATATTGGCAAATGCAAAATAATGTAATTTACAAGGAAAAAACAATATCAATTATAATTACAATATTAACAATATGGCTCTGGAAAGAACATTGACAGTAAAGGATTTGGGTGTTCTATTTAATACGGAGTTGAATTTTGTGGAACATATGCAACTAAAATCTAAGGATGCAGTAAAAATGTTAGGTTTTATTATTAGAAACTGCAAAGATTTTGTCATGTTTGAAATCGCTATATTACGCATACGTACGATCCAAGATCCAAGAATATGGGTCAATAATTTGGGCTCCTTTTTATGGTACCCATAAACAAACAATTGAGCAGGTTCAAAGGACATTTTTGAAGTTCTTATCTTTTAGAGCCACAGGCAGGTACCCGAAAAGAGGAATTCAGAATAGTTTTTTTTAAGTATGTATATAAATTTGCCAGTTTAGAGTTTAGAAGAGTTTGTGCATTCCTTATATTTTACACGGTACTGTACAGACTTCGTCCAAAACTTGATGGGCACGTGCTTTCAATGAAGAAAAGGAATTAGACATTGCATTAGAACTTGTTGCAAATCCTCATACTTCACTGTTTCATTGGCCCGCAATCACGATGCTTCTCGAACTGCAATTCGAATGTTTTTGAAACAAGAGAAATACCACCCCTATAAGGTATGTCTTGTCCAAGAGCTTTTAGAAGACGATTATGACAGGCAATTACAATTTTGTGAGGAAATGATGAGACGGTGTGACGACAATAATAGGTTTCAACGAGACGTACTTTTTTCAGATGAAGCTACGTTTTATTTAAATGAAGTGATTAATAGGCACAACTATCGTTTTTGGTTCCAGAAAAATCCACACTGGACATGGGAATTGTTTACGCAGCACCCACAGAAAATTAATGTATGGGCAGGTATCATCAACAACAGAATCTTGGGCCCAGTTTTTTTTAAGGAGAAGAAAATCTTACTGCCGCACGTTACCTGGATTTCCTAACATTTGATGATACCTACTCTAGCTGTAATTTTTCCTCATGAAATTGATCCAGATATACCGAATGAAAGAATTTAGTTTCAACAAGATGGCGCTCCCCTACATTTTGGTATTGATTTTCGAAGATACTGAGATGAAATGTTTCCAAATCGTTGGATTGGTAGACAAGGTACAGTTGAAATGCCGTCAAGATCCCCCGACTTAACGCCACTAGATTATTTTCTTTGCGGATATTTTAAAGAAAGAGTCTACTAGGATAGGCCGAATAATATTGAGAATTTAAAGAACAAGATTAGGGCGGAGATGCATAATTTACCAGCTGAAGTCATTCGAAATGCTGTGGACAGCTTTTACTATCGTCTTGGAGAATGCCAAATAGTGAATAGAGGACATTTTCAGCATTTGTGGCATTGAATTTATTTTTTGTAAATTATTATTTAATTGTTTCAATTTCTAAATGAAAAAAAAACTTGTTATTGAAAACATAACTTGTTTATATGGTATGGTTGGATTCGGTTTTTTATAAGCTTTTCAATAAGTCCCCTCATGCCTTGTGTTTCCATTTGAAAAAAAAAGTAGAGGTAGCTGGGGGTTAGGGGGTTAAAGAAAAATTAATTATTATATAACCGAAAGATGGGAAAAACTCAAGATCAGTTAACGTTTTTCGGCGTTTTTAGAAAATGTATTAATTGAAAAGATATTAATTTTATTCTGCACTTCTGGCCATCTTTATAGATCCACTCGTGCCAATAACAGCGACAGTGCTGTGGACTTGAGGTATTTATAAAATTATGACATCGGATTTCACATTAAACTACTTGTTTTAATTTGAAAAATAATAAATAAAAGTGATGAATAAAGATATTTAACTTTTATTTAAATTAATTTATAAATTTTTTTATTGTTATTTACTACTGATTTCATTTCTCCTTACAACATTAAAAAAAAATCCTTATTTATTACTTTTATTTATTATGCTTTCAGAATAAAACAGGTAATTTAAAGTAGTGGTCAGGAACCAAAATTTTAAAAGTGCAATACAGAACATGTTATTTGGAGAAAAATGTAAGTTTGCTTTACCATTGATGTTCTAAACGTCCTGTATACTGGTACCTTAATAGAAAAATTTAATTGATTATTTACAACTACATTTTATTATTTTCGATGAACTTAAACCTGCCTCTATTTCAAATTAAACTTACATTAAAATGGTCTTCACAAACAAACAATGTTGCAATGCTTCCCGTCATCGCCCTTCATCGCCCTACATCACATTTTTCATTTCATTTCTTTGGTACGGTGAAATATTCTTTATTAGACGCTGTATACTGTATTCGTACATAATGGCATATTGCAATACTTCTTTCATTTTCCCGGTGAGATGCAATTTTTATGCCCATTTTACGCATCTATTTTGCAACTTTATTCAATGCCAATGTCTATTTAACACAATAACACTTAAATACTATCACAAATGACAATTTAACTCTTCTAAACGTATCTACTGCACTATCTGAAATCATGTAAATCGTATGCAGATATGAACTAAAGCGTACTGCGGTATTTAGCTATACACGTGCGAACGGCGTCTGACGTCACATGCCTACGCTGTGGTTGCGATCGTTTTGTGGGAGCGTAGCGAGACTAAATTTTTAAATACCGTTTTTAGCACGTATTTGGAAAAATCATGCAATTTCCTCATTGTTTAGTAAAACATATACATATTTTTGGGGAAATACTTGACCTGAATCAACCCAATTACAATTTCGACATTTTTAGAGCTTAACACAAACATGTAACTCACTGCTTCAGGGGTTATACGCTGGGTGATCACCATAATTCTGAAAATTTAAGGTATAATCAAGTCATATTGTACACTAGGGACCAAACCAGGTGTGTACAATCAACATCTGCCGATCGTGTGCCAAAAGGTAGTAGTTAGATCGTTGAGTGTTAATTAATAGAACAGATGCGTAAATCAAGTTTAATAACTTACTTTGGTCATTATCTCCCGTATACCAGCTACCTACCAAGCCTTAAGGCCTTAAATATAGGTCTTGCTCGATTTTTATTGTTGCTTTTCAGCAATTCTGGGGAATAATTTAGTGATTTCTGTGATTACCACCATACGCAAAAATTCCTAGGCGGAACTATCAAATTCGAACTGCCTTCTTTCGCTTCTACTTGATTATTGAACTTGAAAAATATATTAACTGAAACCTTTATTTTATATGTTATGTTGTTTGTTATTGTTACTTGTCAAATTCCTCAGGTTGAGGTGTTGGTATCACTTCTATTGTAATTGCGAATTGACGACTGTAAAACGAAGTTATACTTTTGAGAAAGGTATTGCAGGTGCTAGGGCTTGCTGCAAGTCATTGCAAAAAGAATTGCGGTCTGTAAAGCGGCTTTTATATTTTTTTATATTATATTAAATATTTTCACAGTGATTTTATCCTGAATACATCTTAAATGATTTGAACAACCTACACTTACTATGTTACACTTACTATACTCGCGTCAAGAATTCAGACGACTTGCGTCATGCGAACAAATGAATAATTCATTATATTTTCATCAAAATATTTAAGAAACTGCAACTGATAGTAATAAAACTACATACCAGACTTAAAGTTTGCATTATATTATTGCACTGAATTGCAAAAAATGATTACTTTTAACGCGACCAAATATCGAAAATTACGTTGACAATAAAAACAAATGCGTAACGCCAGCCGTGATGTAAGACGTCTGAATTCTTGACGCGAGTATATACGTGGTGCTTTTAAAATAAGTATGTTTGTCCAAGAAGGTTATAGTATAAATCTAGAAGACACCGTTCAATTGCTCTCTTGTCCACCGAGATTAACGGTCAACTGTTGATTTGATTTACGTTGATTTATTTAAAAAGTCCATATTCAAATCAGTAATTCGCAGATATCGTATGTGTGTGTTCATTTTTGCTCCGAGATAATTTTTGTGCAACATTACTGAATTCCGAATTCTGAATTTCTGAAAAGTATTCATTAATATTTTAGATGTTGTTTTTTCTTTGAGCCGCGATTTTGTATTGGTGTATCAGCCTATTTTCAATTTTTCTACTTACTGATATTTATTTCCAGGACTGATATTTGGATAGATTTCAGGAATGTCATTTTCTGTTTTCTTACTTGTTTACGTTAAAACATGTCATTGCAAAGATTTTTGTGCTTGCTGGGGAGCCGTCCTTTCGTCGACCGTTCTTTTTTTAAAGCAATGTACTCGGTCCGACGACTACGACCAGGTGGATTCCCTCCATCGAGAAAACCACAAAGTATAACCAAAAAAAACATGCAAATATATAAAAATACAGTTGGTCAATGTGGATTAAAGAAGATTCGACATATGTTTTGTCTACTCGGAAAACGTCTTTGGTATTACGCTGCCACACAATAATATGCCTTATCACACTTCCCATAAATCAGCACCTTATTCGTCATCTAGACATTTGATTATGAGCTGTTTGTAAATACACAAAAAAACAACAATTCAAACTAATCACCGTACCATATGCGATATTTTTTGACAGCATCTGTAGGCCGCTAGTGCAGTGTACTTTACGTCGATTTTTAAACTTCTTGTGTTGTTAAAGAATTTAATTTTATTAATAATAGTAACAATAGCACAGTTTTAGTGACTAATTTTAAAACATTTAATAGTAATTAAATAAATGAATTTATGTCGGGTAGTGTTAACGCATAATTATAACGGATCTGTAATGAGTGAAAATAAAACGTAGTAAAAACTAGTTTTGACCGCGTGCAACAAAGGATCGATGAACGAATGCAAAATACTACAACTAATGTTATCTATCAGGTACTTGGTATTATTCGAGGTATTATTATTAATAAAAATGTTTACTTTTGTCGCTTCTACATTTGACAATGCTGTAAAAATGATCGCATGGTAGTTGACATATCAGCCATCTCGGACGATGATTGATTGCCATAGGCGCTGATTTTCCGAAGGAAAAGAGGGTTTTGCCTCATTTTTTTTAACACCGTGATAAAATTCCGGAACAATTTTTTGTATTATCTTTTAAGCCTTCTTGAGCACGCGATTAAAATTTTTGTACTTAGTGAAAATTAACGTTGTTTACAAGTCTAACCAAATTGATTAGTTTTTGTAATAATGGAGACGACATAAAATTTAACACTATTAACCTTTTGAGAGAACGCACCTATCTCAGGAACACCCTATAGAGAGAAAATAAAAGTATATTCATATTTTTGTTCTTGTTTCGGCTATAGTCACTCACATGTTCCATTACAACTGTGGAATAACTGTATTCAGTGCCAACATTTCTCTTCCCACACATTACTGATATCTGGAAAAAAGTCCGTGGGACCACCCTGCCGGCATTATTACGATATTTATGCCCGTATGCACTCCCAGATAAACGCATTTAGATAACGTTAATAAGAAGCGAGGTAAAAAACGATGCGCGCCGTCGTCTTCCAATAAATCGCCCATAAACCTCCTTTCAATAAACAATTACTGCGTGGCATGTTTATTAGCGTGTGTGGTGTGTCTCTTGAGCGCCACGGTGGCCGGGCGAAATGCACCGAGTATGTTTACGAGGCGCAACAGACGCGACTGTGTGTGTACGGCGTGCAACGGCATCCCGGGAAGTTATGAGGTGTGCGAGAAATTGAGAAACGAGCGGGGATGCATTACGAAACAACTGTGCCGGTACGGAAGCCATCCAATACAAGTAAAGCCAGCCGCGTCGCGCTATACCAAGTAAAGTCGCCTCTAATAAAATGATACTGCAGGAAACAACTGCTCCGCGGACTAATACCCCGACCGGCATTGCATTACATCTGCAGTATCTGTATGAACAGTCAAGAACCCTTGTCGGCCACCCCACCAGACATAGACCGGTTTCGGGCTTGTTAGCCCTCATCAGTATGTCATAGGTGAGATGATCGACAATTGAATTACCTGTTCCTTCATATCGTCGCCCATTGCACGAAGTGACTTATCTCAGTTTTTCAAATTTTACAGGAGAGCAATTTAAAGATTCTTATACTTTTTGTCCTACTGAAGAAATATGAGAAACGTGAGACTTCTACAAGTCGGACAAATAATAGCTGAAAGTATTAGCTTTCATATACTATAACTAAAACGTATCATTACCTTTGGGAAATTTTGCAAAAAATTAAGATACGTCACTTCGTGAAATTGACAATTGATTCGCTATCTGCTAATATAGCTGTTACGACGAAATTTAAGTTAAAAGAAAGTATGGAATGAAAGACAACCAAATAATATATTGACATAACATAACAAAAATAAATACAGTATTACTTCTGTAGGTTAATACCTTCAATAAATTATCAAAAATATAACGGAAAACGAGCGATGTGGTTAATTTTACTTGACTTCATCAGGAAGGTGAAGATAAAAGTTTTGAAAGTCTTTATTTATTATTACTGAAATATTTACTTCACACAATGACTTTAATTGCATGTATTTCATGTTACTAACTTTTACTGGTGCAGAATTGAGACTTTATAACTGAATTCCTTTCGATGGAAATTTCTATCGTTTCAGTGAAAGTGTCTTATATTCTGTTTGCAAGTGTCTTGAAAAATATTTCCCAGCTCCATGAGATCGGTCCATTTCATAGCCTCACCTGTTTCAGCTACTTTTGTAGTGCGAATCCGCAAATCCTGAGGCAATGAAGTTATTACCTTCTAGAGATACAACAGTATAGAGATGGCGTCTTCGGGAAAGCTTCACTATAGGCGGTAATTGCGAAGGTACATAAACGTCACCTCCAGTTTTTAAAGCTTTGGATATGGTACTGTGTGCCGCATCACCTTCATTTTGTCCATGGGATGTTTCGAAGAATCTTAATGTGATTTCTTCGATATTTACAGTATTTATAACATACAGTAGCATTGTTGCATTAAGTTTTTGTTTTTGTTCTATTCAATACTTCCGTCAGAAAGTAAAGCAACAGATATTATGCTTTTTGCATCATAGATTAGGAGGGCCTTACACAAGTACTAATCTCTGCTGACTCTGTTTGCTGATGCTTTCATGCCACATAAAGCAAAAACAATCTTTAGTAGTGATGTCGTACAGTGTGCAGTTGTAATTTGATAAACGACTTTTATAAAATATAGCACTTTCTTTTGATATGGGTAGATATATCACTTGCTGCAAGTCAAAACTTGCACAGGTTACCTCACCTATCTTTTCACATGCTTCCTTTTTACACAGTGCCCTAATTGTAGTATTCGAGTTTATTCTGCTACTACTCTGAACAAGAATATCTAAGATACGCCACTTATTTATTTCTCCTTTCCACAAACATGTTATGCCGACAGTGTAATGTCTATTATCCTTAAAACTATACGGAATTGAATTATGCCACTTCGTGAATGTGTAAAGCATGTACTTTTGTTACACTAGACGAAGTATCTCAAATTTCGAATTTTTTTGTGTTACGTCAGTTCGTGATATGGGCGACGATATATATGTTCACATATGAACCGAGTGCATGTGAGATATAAGTGGTCTGCTACTTCCTGCTAGGCCTAAGCGGTTCGACTTGCAGGAAGCGACCTACATTCCAGCAGGTAGTACTTAAACGCAGACCTCCCGCCATGGGCGACGCGCCATTAAATCTATAAATGATACTGCAGGAAACAACTACTCCACGGACTCCGTTTAAAAAGTGTAACAGGGTTTGTGCGCAAGCGACTTCTGATTCTGTGTATTTTATGTACATTTAAGTACATACATTGTATACAGAACGCATAAGTACTCCGCAATATGATTATTCAGTATCAGAAAATTCATGTCTTCCTATTGCTTGCAATACAACGAATTGCTGATATTGGGTTGGCCTGCAGGAAGTGCATTGGACACTTTAAGCACAAAGTGCGGATAAGGAATCGAGTTAATAGAGCTTACAAATCAGAATTTCAGGAAACAACTAACTAATTACACCTGAAAAACCTGTAACAGCTTGTTTCCGTTCCCCAATATGCCATATATGAGGCAACCGACTACTATCCCTGACTGTTGCCTCTGCAGTAAGATCTTAAAGAATACCTACTACTTGATCAACAATAAAACTGAAATGAAACTATATAGGGAAGAATAGAAACACTAAATTTATTAGATCAACCACTAAAAACTAAACTAACAACAGTATAAAATCTAACAAAAAAATACCTATAAAACACGTATTTTATTTTTAAAACAATAATAATTTAAGGGCGTCCCGCTCTGACGGTGGCCATTAGTTACGTACTATATAACGTATCCTCAGTTAATAGTACCTCATTGGAAGGCTTGCATGTATACTTCTACCTGCATTTGCTTTCCGTTTATGTAAATAATGGAAATAGAGTGAATAAAACCATATCAAGCAAATAGACATTTCCACACTCTGACTGGCAACGTTGGAAATGATATTTTCTCACTGCCTTAATTAATTTGTTGTTTGGCTATAACATTTTTAAAAGGACGATTTTTTCAAATTTGACACACATTAATTTTATAGAGACGCAGTTTCTGGTAAAATATTTATAAAATTGCAGCGGCAGTCTTTAATTTTATTATCTAAAAATTTGATACTTTGGTTTGAAGTCGAAATTAATTTATATAGCACGTTCCTTTTCTGCCCTTTAGGGCACTGCAATTTTAGAAATATTTTATCTGAAACTGCGTCTCTACAAAAGTAACCTAGTGCGCCAAATTTAAAGAAAAAATCGATACAGTATTAAAAAAGCTAATTAAAAAATAACTTTGAGGTTAGGTAGCTCCGTCAATATTAGCCCTGTTCGCACAACAGTTGGAAACCGTTTCAAATCGTCCGATGGACGTGCGGTTTATTTATAATACCTCCATAAGGTTGAAAATCCATTGTTTTAGTTGGAATGCGCACGCTCCGAGCGATTAGAAATTAATTTGTGTACTGTGCGAACACAGCTATTGAGTTTTCGACAAAGTATGGACATGAACTTGTCACATTATTTTTTTCGAGTAATATCACTCTCTAAATTTTCTGCGCAGAATTTCCAGACACCCTGTATAAATGGGTGCGGGTCAATAATGGTCCAATGTTCATCATCCTAAAGTTCATCATCCTATAATACTTGTTGCGTAAATATTTAGAAAAAAGTATTTGTTAAGGCTCTTTTTAGTAGGACGTATTTTCGTTAGGAAGCATCTTTTCACCTACGTTTATAGGAAAAAATAATCTTAATTAACGCCCTTTATACATTCTGATAGCTTAATAGAAAAGTTTAATTGATTCTTTACAACTTTACAATTTATTTTTATGTATTATGTATTTTTAATTAAACTTACATTTCGTGCTTTATCGTCCTACATATAGTCATATATTAAGCGCTGTATGCTGTATTCGTACATAATGACAATGCAATACTTCCTTTATTTGCCCGGTGAAATGCACTTTCTGTGCCCATTTTACGAATCTATTTTGCAACTTCATTCAATACCAATGTCTATTTAACACAATAACACCTATAGTCTGTTTAGAAATGAAAGAGAGTAATAAAAGCTTATTATGTATGCAAATCGTAAATAAATGCAGTACTGGTGCTTATATTCAATATTTTTATATTATGTATTATCGGTATAGATGAGGTGTACTTTTAAAAAAAAATTTTGTGTGACCGGGTTGTACTAAATTGTAGCAGGTAGCTAAAATTGAATCCCCGACAATCCGTCTTTGTCTATGCCGCTACAATTTCTCGGTCCATTTCTCTTATAAGTAAACAATATAAAAACAGCGGAGAGAGTTTTTAGTAATTCGAATAAAATTATTCAATATTATTATCAAAATATTTATTTAAATTTAATGAATAGACTTTTATTCCACACAAAAATATATATATTTTGAAAATTCAAATTATAGTGAGTAAATGTAGTGTTGTATAAATGTACAATAAAGAAAATAAAAAAGTAGGTATTTTAAAATTCATCCTCTGCATATTCTGATGAATTATCTTCGTCTCCTAGATTGATAGCGATAGGTTCCACAGTAACGTCAATTAAATTATCGAGTTCCCACATTTTCTCCTCTTCTTTTTGTACATGATGTATACATCTTTGCCAGTTATCTACAGCTACTCGTTCCAAGGAATTTTTTAACAAAATTTTAACGTCACTTAATTTAAACGTCGTATTATTTCGCGCTACATCTCCTTTTACCTGCGCCCAGACTAATTCGATTGGGTTAAGTTCACAGTGATAAGGTGGTAACCGTAGTACCGTTATTTAGCGATTTGTCATTTGCCATTTCATTGATAACATATTTTTCTGATCTTTATTAAGATTGACAAGTGTCAAAAGTTCCTTTTCCACCATATTTGTTTCAAAAGAAATGTTTATTCCGGATAACCATTGAATTATATCGGCTTTCCTCGAAGCAGTCGTAGGCGACCGCTCGGTCTGCCGTGAATGGTAACTGGCATTATCCATGACAATTACAGACCCCGGAGGAATAAGATCCAACATCTGTGTAAAATACTCTTCGAAAACATGTGCGTTCATGTCTTCGTAATAGTCACCTGTATTTTTAGATTAAAATAAAAGTAAACCGCCATCTACAAAACCACTGGCACTACATGTGTGAAGGTGCCTTGAACCCTGTTGAAAGTCCATCCAAAAATGCTTGGCGAAAACTTTTTACATTTTTATCTTGCCATACTTTTGTTACAGTATATCGTTGACCCAAGTTTCGTCTAAATAATAAATATTCCTCCCTTCGTCACGGAATTTTCTAATTGATCTTAAGTAGGATCTTCGCCAACAAATAATTTCATCTTTATCGATAAGAACTGACTTCGTGTTCTGATTTTCCCAGCAAAAATTCAACTCTCGTAAGACGGCCCATAATTTGCTTCTACTGATTTTTGGTAAATCGTTGTCCTCTGAAAGTTCACTTAAAATTTTGTTTAGCGTTGGTATTTCTTTTTTAAAATAAAATGAGTGTACTTTTCTGCGAATGACATTTTTGAAGAAATCATCTATAACGATTTTTGACCTCCCTGTAGATGATTTTGGGGGATTTACAGTATATTGTTCATTTTTTGTTTCCTTTAAAAGTCTGTAGATAGTCGATTTTCCAATCCCTGTCATTTTAGAACACTTTTCCTCGATGTCGTCAACACTGTTGGTAGGATTTTGGTGTTTCAATGCATTAAATACATTTAATATAATAATCTTCTCATTCTGAGACAGCGCACATCTTTTCACGCGTTTAGCAAGTACGTAATCTGATAAGCTCGACATTTTACCCAAACAATATTATATCCACTGGCACAATAGTCACTAAACACAAGTCAAATTTTACTATACTACACTAGCATGTATTCGTATATTCAGCTCTAAGACTGGATTGATCTGTCACAATGCACTGGCTCCTGCCCTATGATGTATCCAGTAAAATATACTAATGTACACCCATTACCTGTTAGCATTAGTGTTACCCGATAATTACTGAAACGAAATATTACCACACCCATGGCCGGTTCTTATCTCGGGGTTTAATAGAGTAATAACTCTCTTTCATTTCCAACCAGACTATAATAATATAACAAATGACAAATTAACTCTTCTAAACGTATGTACTGCGTTGTCCGGAAATCATATACAGATATGAACTAAAGCACACTGCTCTAAATAGGTATACACGTGCGAACGGCGACTGACGTCACAGGTCTACGCTGTGGCGGCGATCGTTTTGTGGGGGCGTGGCCAGACTAAATTTTTAAATACCGTTTTTAGGCTTATTTTTTCTCGAAATTGTCTAGGACAAATGCCAATTCGATTAAAATAATACATCCGTTCTTCTGCACGTAAAAAATGTAATAATGCAATTTCTTCATTTTGACATACTCTGTATATGAAAAAGCTAAAACCATCTAAACTTATCATAAGAAAATGGGATTCTTTTTTGTCGAAACTAATAAGACTATCGACTGGCGAAAAAGACATTCAGCGAAACGTATCATCCGGAAAGGTGGTTCTCCCTCGCCGATATCTCTTCCAGCTCGTACCCGGTTAGCGGCATATCTCATAAATATCCCTTTATCTCGTCTGAGAGGATATTGATTTTATATCACTGCCACCGCCAGCGGTACGCTTTGTCAATGGGAATACGGATATAATCTACGTGACGTGTATGGAAACTGGGGGTATTAAAAGGCAATGTGGGTGGTTGCGGAAAACGAAGAACGGATCAGGAGGGCAGTCTCCGATTGGAGAATCGGACAAAGGAGGATTCGTTAGAGTAAATGGTGGAGACAGAGCCAAAATTATAATGTAACGTCTAATGAAGGCATTCATTGTTATCTATTGTTACACGAAATTTTCAAAATTAATTAAATACCGAAAGAATAAAAAATAACATGTACTGGTGCCATCACAAATTTAACATTTAACATTTTTTAAATGACCTTTCATAAAATCGTTGCACAATAATGACGTATCTATTGTCATTTTAGTATTGAAATGACAGTCTTTTAAGCACATGTGCTTAAAACAATCTTTCGTGCGTGAAAGTAAAATAAAATATTATATAAAATATTTATTTATTATAAATGTTATACCGCCTTTACATGCAGCTCACTTCCGCGGCAGTGAGCAGGAAATTGGGTAGGGAAGTGCGCAGCGCGAGTATGTAAACACGTCGCTCGCGCAGCCATTGCTCATGCCACTGTCGCTGCCACACGCTCCCTAAAGTGGCGGTATTTTGAACAGAAGTCAAAGGACTGGTAGCACGAGCGGCAACGACTGTATACATGTTGCCCGCTGTCCTGCCTGTTAGTGTCCTTTCAGTTGCTTACCAAGTGCATGAACAGAAGCTTATTTGTTTGTTGTTTGTTAAATTATTCGCGTTAAAAACATTTTAACCATGATTGAGAGTGGAGCAATGACCAAGTGCTAAAGTTTTTAGAGCTATATGCAACAGAGAGATTTTTTTTTCGATCACATTTCTTTTTAAAACATTAATATAATTTAACAAACTCAAAAGAGAGAGCGCTGTCGCCTCACCAATTTCTGCAGCCTCCATTTTATGGTGAAGAATAATGCCAAATAATGTGGTAGGCGCGGTAGCTGTATGTAAACAGTCACTTGCTTCAAAGATTGCCGTGGAATTAAAAAAGGCACGGCAGTGGGCAGCGCGAGTAGCAGCGGCAGTCGCTGCATGTAAAGGTGGTATTACACAAAATACTCGTATTCGGACAATGTCCGAAAAAAGTATGCAGAACTAGTTCCGAGCCCAGAAAAATTTCCATACCCGAAATTTTACGTTTAAACGACTTTTGACTATTGTAAAATAGTAGAACTAGTTCTGGGCATTATAAATTGGTCAAAACTAGTTTTGTGCATTTTTAAATGACCAAAACTAGTTTCCTTCATTTTCTGAAGGTTATAATGCACACAATACTCCAAAAAGTATGCAAAACCAGTTTTGAGTTCAGAAAATATAATGACAAACATGGCATAATCCTACTTTTAATTAATGTAACTATAAGAAAATGAATAGAACTAATTCTGGTAATTTCAAAATGTACAAAACTAGTTTTGAACAATTAATAATGCCCAAAACTAGTTCTCTGTATTTTGTAATATGCAGTAGGTTTAAATGTATAACATCGGGTATGGGAATTTTTCTGGGCTCAAAACTAGTTTTACATACTTTTTTCGGACATTGTCCGAATTCGAGTATTGTGTGTAACATAAATATTAATAACACCATCCCTCAAATCGGATAATTGGACAATAGGTGAACATAGGTAACAATATTAGAAGAAGATAACAACACCTGCATCCCGGTGCTGCTGATGCACACTGAGTTTTTGGAATGAAAGTGGTATTTCATTTCTCCCCAAGAATTTTTCTTGTTATCGCCTGCTTATTTTATATGGAATTTTCTATGTACCCCTCTGCCACAGAAGTCGAACGCCAACCTACGTGTCTCTTGATCATCGATATGTTGGCTCCTGCATCTGTACAGAAGGTTGCAGTATATTCAGTAAGATTAGGTAAGAAATTCGACAAGCTTTTTAGTAATTGAACCTATGTTATTTTTACCACTGCTTATGTAGTACATTTTGAATTCCTGTACGTGATAAAAAATCGGTTGTGATCAATGGTGGATGGACGTAGACTTGTATATTTGCGAAAAAATTTAAAAAAATTGACACACCTCCCATTGGTATTGTAAATAATCTAGGAACATTAGTTTTGGTACTGGATATAGTCACTTTAATGAATGACTTAGCATCTTCAATGTTCTCTCCTTGTAAATAAGTTAATTCTTCTATCCTACAGGCTCCAAATATACCAACAATCAAGACAACTTTATGAAATAAGTATCTTTCATCATCTGCCTCTTTGATAAACCTTTCAACCTGTTCCTTGGAAAATATTCTGGATTTTCTGGGTTTATAACCACTTGATTTCCTTTTGAGAAAAGCAATAAAATTGGTATACTATTACTAATATCCATATTTTTATACTGTTTTAGAAAGGTATTTTAAGCTAATATAAATCAAATCTCCTACAATTCCTATCAATGAAATCATATGTATGTTCTTTGATACCAAACATCTAGGTATGCTAATGAACAATTCCACAGACAAAGCTGTATTCAATAATTATCTAAAAAAAATAATCTACTAACCTGCTAATGAAACACTCTATAAATATCTAACTTCACTTTTTGGCAGTGAGAACACGACAAATTCAACCACAATAGATGAGATCTGACCTATTTCTGCATTTTTAGGATTGCTTCTTCAGGTGGTCTCCTATGAGTTGAATCAAATATCTAACTATAAAAATTATTATAAAAATTAAAATTATTTGAAGTTAAATATCGACAATGACAAAAAGTGACATCCTGTCAATGAATTAAATATGACAATACCTACTTGAAAAATGTTCACCTTTTATGTAAAAGTTTTTATATATTTTTAGGTATTAATAATATTGTGGTTGAATTTGTCGTGTTCCCACTGCCAAAAAGTGAAGTTAGATATTTATAGAGTGTTTCATTAGCAGGTTAGTAGATTATTTTCTTTAGATAATTATTGAATAGAGCTTTGTCTGTGGAATTTTTCATTAGCATACCTAGATGTTTGGTATCAGAGAACATACATATGACTTCATTGATAGGAATTGTAGGAGATTTAATTTATATTAGCTTAAAATACCTTTCTAAAACAATAAAAAAAATGTTACAAAAGCTAATAATAAGGAATATATGGGTAGATATTGTGGGTGTAATTCAACGCAGGTTGGGGCTTTTGTCCACTGAGTAGTTAGTTTCACACAATATTATTAATACCTAAAAATATATAAAAATGGAATAATTAATCCATAATGTAGTGGGTGCACATTTTAAAAATAACTGGGACAAGTATGCTAGAATACTTTCTACGAAATGTTATATACCTTTCCTTTGGCACACCAAGTACTAAATTTCGATATCTTAGGAGCAATGTACTTAAGGCAGCTTCCGCCTCATTCTCTATTTAGGAATTTTCGGTGTCACTAGAATCTGCGTCACACACACTGAAGTGTTATGAAGAATTAGTACCGAGTTTAATTATCGAGGTTTAATGTTTTTCACAAATGTTCACACATTTCAGAATTGTTTAAAATATTTGCATAGTTCGTAAACATCGAACCATAGCTACTGCTCCATAGCCACAATCTTATAGATAACTTTAGTTAAAGTTGTTTAAATAAAATAGTCTAGCGATCGTATTAGTAAATGCAATCGAAGATTATGTCGAAACTATTTTGAATATTTATTTGATGATTTTACGAAAAATCTTGTTCGATACATGTTGCGAAATAGGTGTTTTAGGCACTTAACGTGTTACCAAACTTGGTCTACGGTCTCGATTGGCAAATTTCACGTCGCGTGCCTAAAACACCATTATTTCGCAACTTGTATCGAAAATAGCTATTTCATACTGAGCACCAGCGTTGCCAAACATGATATAATTATAGCAAAGACAACATAACTGTAGCAAAATCGTTATTAAATATTTGAGTTCTTCTTTTGTTCGATTATGAAATCTTGAACCATTTATTAATACAAGATATGAGGTTGAAGCTTTTCATTATTATTACGAAACCCCCTTCACAATATGCGTTACACAACTCTCCTCGGAAATAGAAACCATATTCACAATAAAAAAATTGGATAAGTCTTGAATGCCCTTTGTATTGATTTTAAAAATATCTTACTGTTCCCCGATTTATGTGGCAGCAGAAGTCCGCCTCAGCGAGCACACCCCTTTATTAAACGCTACACCTACACGTCGATAGAGGCGAGCAATCAGCGTTTGTTAGTTTACTGGAAAATATTTGCATATCTCCACCGCAAAGCCATGGGTGCGAAAGGAACGACGCTGTGGTACAAGTATGTACTTTGCGTTTCTGAGATATCGACCGAGTTTTTTAATGGGACACCCTGTATAGTTGTCACTTTGAAATTTTTTGTATGGTACAGAGCGTAACTTTAATTGACGGTCAATTATTTAGGAGTAATATATAGTGTAGTGTTTCCTAGAATACTAATAATAGTAATTATTTCTTTTTGAACAGTCTTACTCAATCGCGAAGTAGTAAAGCTACATCTAGCGGTTCTTCACTACTCCATGCCGGACTGACCAGTCACAGACAAGAAGCCTCCTACATCGCAGTAGAAACCATTGAAAGTTACCGACCCATTAACAGCTTACTTTAAATGATATATTTTATTGTTACTACATAATTTAATTTTTATATATTGTTATCCTTTGGAGATGTTTTAATATTTGATCGAAATAGATATTTTCTGTGGTACGTACCCAATCTTATTTTTAATACAGTCCTTCAGAAAAAGGAATTATTGTAGTAACAACAATATGAAATTTAAAAATTTGAAATAGTAGCTTGATTTAAGACTGCACCATGATATTCTTATGTTAGTGGGTGTTCCTGATGGAATTGTAGAAAGTAATAATAGGTTTGTTTTTGCAGCAGTTGGAAACGGTTTGAAATTGTTAGAAATATTCGATCAGTTAAGTTCAGAACCCGTTACCATCATAGAAATCATAAAATATATAGAACGCCAAAAGAGGTAACGAAAATAGTCAATCTATGGAGAAAACGCGAGTGTAGGGTGGTAATAGTTTGCAGTAACTTAGATTTTATGCGTTGGTTGTACTGACGGGGTAGCTTTACACTAATGGGCGGGAATTTCAAAATATGAAAATTTTACGTCCAATTCGTAGAAATATATTATGTGTTCTATGGTCCAATTATAAACTTTCTTGTTTGGTTTCAATTGCACGTTGGGATTAAAATGCAGTGTAACCAACAGCTTACATTAAGTTTTTCCTAGATGGTTGCTTTCTAAGCTCGAACATAGTTTTACTGCCTAGTGTAAAGGCTTCTAGCGTTCTATATATTTTATGATTTCCATAGTTACCATTGAATTTAACGCAATAAATAGTTGGACGAACATTTCAAACTGTTTCGAACTGCTGCAACAACAAACCTAATGTTGTTTTGGCAGTTTGCAACGACGAAACAGAGAACGAATGTAACGTAAAATTCTGCAGCGATCTGAATTATATATCTATGAGGTATTATTATTAATAATAGTATATTATTTAATGAGTATATAATGATGGTTTGATTGCCCACCACCACCCACTTACATTTATGTACCTGATGCGCACTCCGCGGATATCACACTTAAGCCTTCTCATGGACGCGTAATTCACGGATATTTGCAACTTCTGTTTTAATTATTTATGGCGGGAAAATCTCAATTTTTGACACATTTTTCGAAACAGTAAAACACTACAAATATTATTGCCCCTTTCATTATTATGTGGTGTTAATAAATTTGCTTTGAGCGTCTGACAATCTACGATGGCAGTTTTATAATGAAAATGTTACAGTTGGCAAAATTTGTTCAAGTAGAGATTTTTCCCACCATTAAATAAATTGCGCAAATATTTGTGAATTCGTCATTTAAAAGGACAAAAGGTTAAACATTAACACTTATTATATCATATCGTACCGCTTTCCGTATGACCTTCATGCATCCATGTTTCGTCAAAATTTAATATAATCTTCGATCCAGATACCGACATTTTAATATTAATTTTAAATAGTTTCTTCACCATATCACGATTTCGTCTTTTTCTATCCGTATACTCTTTCCGATATCATTTATACCGAAATTCACCTACTATAATTCATATGTAAGTATGTAAGTCACATGCGATGCATAATTCGCAAGAGCACTCTAGGCTAAGTTTCATCTTGTAAGATATAGCAATCCAATACTTATTTTGTCGAAAACTCGTTTTAATAATATCATCTTCCATTTCCATTATTTTCCGTTTCGCAGTTGCATTTCGTTACCACTGTTTTTATTTGCACTATGCATATATACTCACGTATATTTTTGTTAATGAAATACATATTTCAACATCACTTACACTCCTATTTTGACCTCGCGCGCTAAACTCTTCATACATGCCATCATCCGATATTCCTCCCTTGTTAAATTAAGACGAATTTGAGAATACGCTGTAGAGCTTAATTTATTCTGCATTCTTAAGAATATAAAATCACTAATAAAATTAATTACATTCATAATTAAATTAGCGAAAATATATATCCGAAGCTGCGGCGTATGCGTACTTACTACAGCAGAAGCTGTGTAATCGGGTATGCTCTCAGTACGAAAGCACCCTATTGTCAAACATACTTTTTATTTTTAGAAAACTCAATATATTAAGATTATTCTCAATATCTTGACTGTTTTCTCAATATAATGAGATTATTCTCAATATCTTGACTTTTTTTCTCAATATATTGACTTTTCTCTTAGTACTGTGATATTTTTATGTATTTATTTACATTCCACTAGCGATTTAGGTAGTAAAAGTATGTTAATTTAGTCATAGGCGTCGCTCACTGTATTAAAAAAGGGATCAATTCTTCGAGAAATAATATTTGAGATTTTTTTAGATAATTATTTTTTATGGATTCTCTGTACCAAATTTTGGTAACCTATATACAGTTAATTTACTTTTCAATAAATACCTTAAGCATTTATGTTGTCACTTTCAGACCCCTAATAATATCGAATTTCAATCATAGGCGTCCGATATGAGATTCCAAAGAAAACCTCTTTGTGCTAAATTTGAATGAAATATCTTTAAAAGTATTCAAGATATGAGCACATAAAATTAAGTTTTTTTTACGTTCGCTTATCTGTTAATTTTAAAATTATTAGTTAGACAAACAGTTTAGTGTTACTACTTGTTTTTCATTAAGCTTAGTATCACATTCTCGATAAATTTGTCTTTTTTTCTATAACGATATTATTACATAACTATTTGTTCTTATTTATCTTATCATGAAACTTTCTAAATAACATTTATTGAAAAATAAAGAAGCGCTGAATGTAGGTTGTCAAAATTTGTTATAGAGAGGTTTTTAATAAAGCTGGAAAAGAATCCGTTAAAAATAATTGTATAAAGAAATCGCTAATATAATTTTTCGAAAAATTGATCCCCTTTTCAATTCTACGTGCGACGTCTATGACTAAATTAACATGGTGTCAAAATAGTTACTTTATAAGTATACATAAGTTACGAAAAACTGGATAACAAGCAAGTCGTCCTTGTAAGCAAGTTATTGCCAAAATTTAGACAGAAAGTGAACAAAAGAAAGTGAATAAGAATACGACAAAAATAATTTCCTAAAGAAATCGCAAATGTTTTTCTCGAAAAAATGGTCCCCTTTTTCGATTCTACGTGCAACGCCTATGACTAGACACGCTTTGACAACCTAAATCTCTAGTGGAATGTAATTATAACAGCACGAAGAGACAAGGCAAGCTATTGGGATTTTTCTCATTATATTGAGAAAAAAGTCAAGATATTGAGATTTTTCTCATTATAATGGAAAAAAGTCAAGATTTTGAGATTTTTCTCATTACCTATATTGAGAAAAAAATCAATATCTTGAGAATAACCTCATTATATTGAGAAAAAAGTCAAGATATTGAAAATAATCGCATTATATTGCGAAAAAAGTCAAGATATTGAGAATAATCTCAATATATCGAGTTAAAAATTAAAAGTATGTTTGACACCAGGGTGCTTTCGTATCTCAGAGATATGCGGCACACGATTCTATAGGAAAAATGTACGGGCTGCATGCATGTTCTTTGTTTCGATTGCTATAAATTGTGAGGTTTATAACATGAGTCACTCGCTAGATGTTCGGCTGTTGAGTATAGTGATAGTTAACTCTACAAGATTTCGCTTATGCTAATGTTACTGTTCTCGATCTGTATACCGGCCGTTGCTTTTTAAATGCCAAACAATTCGGTGCGACGAAAATAAAAAAAGGGTTAGGTTAGGTCCTGCGGCGCGTTTCGGTCAAAGAATAATTGAAAATAAATCAGTGCAGCACGGCCAGAGCTAATTTACAGGGGTCATTCCGGTAATGACCGTCGGGCCGGTCTGCCCCGAGTTAATTAACCCGCCTGATCGCCCCCACCACGATAGCCGGATCCCTACGTCATTTTTTGCGAGAAACCGTATTTAACTTAGGTCCCCGGCCGGTTTTAGGGCTTCGGTTTCGTAATTAAAGTTAAAAATAATTCTCCAATTTACCGTTTTAAAATTGGGTAAGTTGTGAAAGGTTTCCCGTTTGATGAAAATTTCATTAAAATCGAGATGAATTTGCAACTAAAACAACTGTCCGCGCTGAAATGTATACAGAGTTTCTACCTCATTTACATAATAAATATATTTGTAATAACTAGATGTAATTTAAATTATGCAATTATAGCCGAATAACAACTAGAATATTGGCAACAATATTTTGGTGTGAATATACACTGACGTCATTGCATACATCGCGTTTGCTTTCTTTACTGTTTTTATGATTGTTCGGTTGTACAATACATGATTTCTTGTTTTTTTTATTTTTTTAAGATAAATGAGATGGAATTATTTGAATTTGACAAGTTGTATTAACAATGGGGATATTGCATGATTTTATATTGGTTTGAAAAGTACAGGGTAAATCGTTCAACCATATTGGAAGGTCAGAACAAATGTCTGAAGGTAATAATCACATAGTAATTAAAATATTAATATTAATAAATTGCCATAGAATGTAAACAAACCACGTTGTTGTGACGTTACATACCGTTCAGCGTGGTTTGTTTCTTTGGACACAGGTGCAGGTTACGGCGTTGATGATGTAAACAGGCGTTTGTTCCTTGTATTTTTGCGTTTTTGTGGGTCATAGATATATAGTGTAAATACTGCGTAGGTAATGCCATAATTATTAGTGGTGATGTGGTGAAGTTACGGTATTGTTAAACGTAAC
Organism: Monochamus alternatus; assembly: GCA_037114965.1. Classification (NCBI taxonomy): domain Eukaryota; kingdom Metazoa; phylum Arthropoda; class Insecta; order Coleoptera; family Cerambycidae; genus Monochamus; species Monochamus alternatus. Next base: position 117,841,584 of record CM073426.1, read on the forward strand.
TTACTTATTTGTTTACAATATAAATCCGCAGTTACGGCTGTTGGACAAGTAGTTTTACTTACACTGCTTGTTTTAATTTGAAAAATAATAAGTAAAAGTAATGAATAATGATATTTAATTATTTTTTTCAAATTAATTTAATAAATGTTTATTGCTACATATTACTGATTTTATTTCCCCTTAAACATTTTCAAAACATCCCTATTTATTACTTTTGTTTGTTATGTTTTCACAATAAAACAGGTAACATTCTACATCACGTAAATGGTAGGAGCAAATACAGAATATGATATTTAGAATCGGAATGAAGCGCTGAATACAGTAAATGAGAAAAAAATGTTTGCTTTACCATTGATTTTATAAACGCCCTGTATACATTCTGGTAGCTTAATAGAAAAGTTTAACTGATTGTTTACTACTTTACATTTCATTTTTTTTGATGAATTTAAACCTATCTGTATTCCCAATTAAACGTACATTAAAATGGTCTTCACAAACAAACAATATTGCAATGCTTCCTTCCGTCGCGCTTCATCATCCTACACTATATTTTTCATTTGATTTTTTTTTTTTGCAAAATAATTTGTAGATACTAAATCCCATAAGCTAAACAATGTTGTTAGAAAGAGGCCAGTTTTATGTAACGACGCCATGATTGCGCTATCTCTCTCCCACTGGCCTACGAATGCTGCCACTGTTTAATTCAATTCACCGTGTATTATATCAACCCCTGTAGTTCATAGCGTATAATACGTTTCGAACATCATCACGTTCATGATGTTTGCACTTCTTTTTGATGGATGCACCGTAACTTTTCACAAGTTTCGTTATACCCGTAAATCTCTACTTGAATCATATTGTAAAATTAGATATACACTACTAAAAAGAGGCAGCAAAAACAGTATATAGACGTTTATGATTAAATAGAATTTAGTTACCTATAATTCAATCATTCTCCAGTAAAGGAGTGTTTGAATGAAAAACACGATATACAGGGTGCCCCAAAGTTAGCCTGCCAAAAACTATCTGTGGACTTAATCGCAATTAGATTGCGAATCTAATGTTCTAAAAACAATACCACAATTATTCATAGGCGTGCCAAACTTGTTGGGGGGAGGGTTATTGGATAAATATTGCTCTAACTTTTTCATGTCTCGAAGTTTTTGCCCTCAGATACAACAATTAAAAATGTTTAACAATTTTACAAAAAAAAGATACTCTTGTTTTATTTCGATACATTATTCCGTTTACGAGTAATATTAATTTAAAAACTTTGTGACATACCACAAAAATATTAGATATGATATGCAAGCGGTCCAATTGTCTCTCGTAGGCTTTGAAAAGTTATCTGTCAGTTTATTTGACACATATTACATATGTTTTTAAAAATTAAATATTAATAAGCTATATTAAAATTCAAAAATTTACAAATAATTATATCACTGATATGCATTTTAAAAGTATTTTAATATGTTAAAAAGTATATTTTTCATGTAAAATAGACCAAAATTTTAAATTTTTTAATCTGACGATGAACATTTTGAGATACAAGAAAGAACAATATTTACCCACTGATCCCCCAGTTTGGCACGCATATGACCAATTATGAGGAATTACTTTCAGATTATTAGATTCCCAATCTAATTGTGATTCTCAATTTCAAATTTGATTACTTTATTTTGATCCCTTTTGGAAATATTTGAGAAAAATCAAATTTTGAGGTCCCCATTTCAAGGGCCATATCTCCGTTAGGGGGTGTCTACGGACTTATGATTATATAACTTTTTTTCTTATTTTTGATCGTAGAATCAACAGTTAATTTTGGGACACCTTGTATACTTAAATTGTATATGAAAATAAGGGACAGAAAAACAAGAAACTGTAAATATGAATAAACAGCTAGACAAAGAAAAACAATATTCTCCTCTTTAGTTCGACAGTGCCCTGAAATTTGATTCAAATTATACACGCCCCTGACCCTCCCTTACCTGGCTGGTTCAGTTTTCCTTTTGCCGAGTTGAAAATCTACAAACTGATTATTACCCACCGCATATCGACTCGAGATAACAGAACTCTATTTAACGCTACATCGAACAGAACGATCGGCATTGGTTTTGGCTCGAGAACGAGGTATTATTTGAAATTCAAATGCATTCGAGTGCGGAAAAACTGGTCCCGCGACCGCCGATGTCGAGATGCTCTGTTATCTCCTTTTTTTTCATATCTTCGGCTGGCTTCCATAATATTATGCGAGCCGCATTATAGAGTGGACTGTAAAATGTAAACAAAACACAATTTTCCTTGCTAAAGTTTGTAGCGAAGCAAATAAAATGCAATATAACTGCACTTAATTTCGGGTGAATGTTTTGAACATTATGCGCTGATATTGTAATGTGTGCCTGTCGGTTTTTTCAGCATAGTGCACGTCGCAAAATTGTTTTAAGGCGGCTAGAGACATGTGAAGTTTGAGAACTTCCAAATAGCAAATGTTTGTTATTTGGCAAACATCTCAGACACACACTACATGAAAATTAACATATGTTTGATATTTGCCAAATATAGAAAATTTCCCGACAGTTATCGGTAAATGATCACACATCAAAGGAGCCAAATATTTGATATAGCGAGCATTTATCCCAGATACACACATACTGGTACGAATTTTCTATCATATAAAATAAGTATTTACAAATTAGCTAAAAAGTTGGTATTACAAGTTTACAAGCACATTTATCAACTATTTGTTAATTTTTCAATCTACAAACTTACGGTTCTGCTTCTGGAAAGTGGCATCATCCACCATCTTATTGGCGCTCCTTTATTTATTTTTTCTTTAATAACAAATAAATATTATTACCTACATAGGCGCAACTAGCATATAATTTATTCAAGATTCAAATTGCCATAAGAACGAAGTGCCTTCCGAAAAAAGGTCTTCAGTACAGCATTCCAATAAAAGAATAAAAATATTTTAGACAGGACTTTCTTACGGTCTGCCAGTTTGTTTGTCAATTTACAGAATGAAAATGATTTCAATTTGGGGGTGCTATTTTTCATTTTGGGGGTGCTATTCTTATTTTGAAGATGCTATTTATTATTTTGGGATGTTCAGTATCCCCAAACAGGGAGTGTGCCTATGATTATTTATAAGAAGACAAGAAGACATGTTTAATTAACAAACACCTAGTAGGTATATCAGGAAAACAAAAATTATAACACGCTCTTGCCTGCGTCTGAGCCTCTTTGTTTTCCTTATGGTCTTCAAGAACGACGTATGTCGGCGAGTTGGTAAACGAGAGACTGCATAATTGCCAAGTTTGTTGCCCACGATTCAGGTCTGTTCCAACAACCGTCTAGAACTGGTTCAGACCCGTGAGAAATGTTTGACCAACACCGTCTGACTGACTGACTAATTCTGGACGGTTCGGAATCGATTCTTGCTGTGTTGGAATAAACCCTTCGTAACATTAAACGACTTCTTAAAAACGTTGTTGCTAATTTAAATGTCATATATACATATTTGATACCTGTTAAAAATCTAAATTTAATAAAGACAAAGACTTATTTCCGTCATGTGCAGAAAGCGGTTACCTTATTTTGTGTGAAGTTACAACGTTGCATTCAAATAACAGCTTGTAGCTGCCGTTTTGATATAAGGTTTTATATTCGAGCAGTGAGTTCGATTGGGGTATAATAATTCTGATTTGACGACGAGATACAACATATTTCCTTAATAACCACCTCGCTTTGGATAATATGGAGGATAATATATTTTGCAGATATTCTAATGATTTTTATGTCACTTGCTTGAAATTATATTGCTCTAATCTATCCCACGACTTAGTTTCGGCATTTTTTGAAATTTTTATATTCTTTTATATCGATGTACTATACTTCGGCAATATAGGGAGTTAATTTTAGCTAATACCTATTGGTTAATTTTCTGCAGCACATGCCACGTTAACCATTTATTTCAGGAACACCAGAAACTAGTATAAATAATCCACAGTACATGGAATTTCTCGCAATGAAATGCCAACGCGTTGTATCAATCGTAAAATTAATTTAAAATATAATAGTAGATACTATTATCATGCGAAAACGAAAATATTAAATTTTTAAATGTCTTACTAAGGTACTTGTACCAAATAAGGCCAAGCTCCTAATAAGGCCACTGTCACTTTTTGACAAACCAATGTATTTAACCAAAAAAAAGTTTACAGTAATTTTACAGGTTTCATAATATGTCTAAATTTGCATAGTTTCTAGTTTCTAAATTATATCATGGGTGGCGCCATTAGCAATCATCATTTTACCGGCTGTGTGATGGTATTTTTGACATGAATACAAGTTTATATTTTTGTCTGAAGAAGGCTTTTTTTAAAGACATGTATTGACATTAGGAACAATTGAATATCTGGCATAGAGTGACGGTATATATGGACATGCCCAGTTTTCGTTGTTGGTCTATAATACAATTTTTATAATTTGGGATAGGTGTGCCTAATAAAGCATGTCAGCAGGACAAAGTTCAAGACATGTGACTGTGTATTATTTGTCTAAAATACGTTCACGAAGAATACGCAGGATTGTGTAAAAGCGACAAAGCTAAATTTGTTTGCCCAGAATGTCAAAACTGAAATTTATTTTTCAATTTTGTTTTAGTTTCACATTAAATGTCAAGTTAGTGTCATATGTAAGTTTTATATTTGATTTTAGAATTTCTATTATTATTTTTAGTGAAGAAAGTTATATTTTTCAATGAAATATATGTTAAAAACAGTATAATAATAATTATTGATGTTTATTTGCAATATTTGTCAACTGGCTTTATTAGGAGCAAGTGTTTCTAACAAGGCCATTTGTCACTTTTTTTTAAATTAAAATTAAAAATAATCTAACTTGACTTTTTTAAATTTACAAGTATACAACCGTTTTAAATAAAGTGCATTTAATATACTCTAAGTTTTATATATTTTTGTCAAATATTAACAAAAATATAGGGGTTCAATGCTTAACATGGCCTTATTTGGTATTGGTACCTTAATAATAAATTTAAAGTAATTTTAAACAATTCAATCCATACAGGACACTCCACAAAGTCTCAAGTCTTATTGAACAATTCCAGCAACACTTTGAAAGGTTGTACTGGTTGCTTCGCGGATATAAAGGCAGTTTAGCCTGCCCAAGTTCGATCTCGTTTGTTATTGATTCTTTTCATGTCGCTTGAAAAGATTTCGCGTCTACGTTGTGGTTGTGTCGTGGAACTGTCGACTTTACTTGGAGGTTCTGTTCGAACGGAAATAACTTCGAGACTCAAGTAAAAACTTCTTAATAGACCAACTTTTTATATTTATTCTTTACGAGAAATGTAAAGCTATAAGCATTCTTATTCGTTTGATCGTAAGAAAGTGGTTTTATAATAGCTTCAGACTTCTTATATTCTGTCAATTAATTTTTATACATTTTTAACAATTTGTCATTGTATTGACTGATGAAATTAATACTGTAGAAGTACCTACTGATTTATTCTAAATATTAATCCATTTTCCGTTTTTTTTTTAGAACTTGTGGCACAAAAAAGTATTTGACAATTTCTTAAAATCCAAGAGCAATAATTTTGCAAAGAAATACGTTATTGATGAGAGGCTACGGCTCAGGGACATACATGCATCAATACTGTGTTTTTAATTCCATTGCATTCATATGGAGTCAATTATAAATTTACATTCAAAAAACCAATACTTTTCCAAAATTTGACAAAATAGTTAATGATATTATAAGAAGCGAAGTAAATGAAATCACATCAAATAATTGGAAAAAATGCATCGAACATGTTTGTAGGTTGATCCACAGTGTTTTATTTCAAAATATCTTATTGGCGCGGTCCTAAAACTTCAGGACACAAGTAGAATACACCCAATCTATGGAGTTTGTGAAGAAAGATTGCTAGCATAGGAAGAATTATTAATTATAATACAAATCTTGTTTGACGTTCAGGCGGTCACTGGCACACTGACACGACAAGAACTAAAATCAGAGTTCATATCTACAAATTTTAAGTATCAATAAATACTAAAAAGAAGCAATCATAAAATTGTACTATTTGATTTGATGCTTAGAAGCAGGAGCACATACCCAACAAATTTCAAATTCATGAATTTTTTTATTAAAATATTATGTAAGTACTGTTCTAGGAAATCGTATGGAAACTTGCAGATTCATATAAAATACATTTCGACTGTACTCCAGAGGCGCTCTTATTAGCATACTGCATATGGGATATAAGATATCCATAAAGTTTCATGATACGTCTGGCATAGTTATGAAAATATCTCCATTTTGTGAAACACTTTACACAGACAGGATTGTTATACATGAATATTTTTTAAAATTCAATGAATTTTCCCTGATTTCTAAACGTCTTAAAGTTCATAATTTCATTGATTGCTGATACCTACCGTAGAAATTTTGTTTTGTTAGTTCATTCCGGATTCTTTGAAACCAGTGAATAATGGATATTATTATTACTATTTAGGAAACACATGGAAAATAAACATTTTATAGGAAACTGGACAAAATACGTTATTTTATATTTGGCATCAATTTTATTTAGTGTAGTTATTATTTTTTTTTAAGGGTTAGACCTACAGTCAAATATTTTATTTAATGATCAAATTAAAACTGTAGCAATTTAATTTACTTTAAATGTATTTCACGGTCCGGACCTGAATTACCTTTCGATGGAATTCGATTTTTTTAATTGATAAAAAAGAAGATAAAACAAGCTATACATCTACGCTACACCCTTTTACACGCACCCCTCCGACTTCGTTTAATATCCCTCACCAGCGCCATCTAATAAAACTCATGTAAAATACACTCCTAAGAACCGGGACCCGCTGCGAGTCGGCCATAAAACATCACAGCAACACCAAATGTTGCTTAATGTAATTGCCGTAAACTACACGTCGCAGTAAATTCGCACTAAAATACTCTTCTGGTAGCATATGGCGGCGTAAACGGGAAATAAACGAATTATTATAACTTATAAACATCTACACCGCGCCGAGTCGAGTGGGTGAAAGAAAATTAGTAGGGGAATGTGTGTAAAATACGCGATAACTTTCAGAAGGTGTGTGCTAAGTGTTGAACTTTGAATTTGATTTAAAGCAAATGTAATTTCTTCATCTATTTCGGTTACAGTTAGTTTACTTAAAAAATAATAATATGCAGCCTAACAAACTAGAAAATCAGGGGCAATAATTTTTTCTAAACCAGTTTTTATGAATCCCCTAAAATGATCTGAAGATACAGGGTCATCTAATACATTTTGATTATAGCGGCCGAACTTGATTTCTGCAAATAAGTGCAGAAAATGTGTTATTTTAATCGAAATAGCGTGTGATCAAATTTACACAAATTGTAACAATATCTCAAACAAGAATTCTGAATCTTTTGTAAAGTTTGTTTGATATTTTTTGTTAAGGCAGGCCAATATATTTCATTACAATAGGTGATATATGGCTGAATTAACGAATTACATAGACGAAGTTTTATGTCACTGTCTAAATAATTATTATGTAAATACAACTGTTTCAGTTTAGAATAAGAACGTTTCACCAAATAATTAACGTGACTAGAAAACCTCATATCATCATTGAAATAGAGTCCCAAATTCTTACATGTAGTTGTAAGTGTCAATGATGTCGACCAAATAACATGACTTGACTTTTTTGTTCATTACATTACATTACATTGTTAATATAAAGAATCAGCACATTGTGAATCATCCGCATATAAATGTAAGTTACAATATTTAAGTTTGTTATGAAAATCCGATGTATACAATATATTAAGTAATGGACCCAAGATACTGCCTTGTGGTACACCATTATCTTTTAATCTAAATTGAGAAAAAAATGTATTATTTAAAACAACACTATGACAACGGTTTTCAAGGTAATTTCTAAAAAAGTATAAAACAATCTCACTAAAACCAAAATATTTCATTTTTTGACATAATAATTTATGATTAAGCATATCAAATGCTTTACTAAAGTCTAATAAAATAAGACATGTAACTTTTCCATCATCATTTGCATAATTATCGTCAGTTATCTTTAACAAAGCAATGGCAGTTCCATGCAACGGTCTAAAACCTAACTGAATAGGTGGTAATATTTGCATTTTATCAACATATTGCCTAAGTTGTTCATCTACAATTTTTTCTAATAATTTCTAATAGCCTCGTAAATCGAGCACAAAAAGTGCATCTCATCGGGCAAATGTAAAAAATATTGCTTTATGCCATTATGTACGAATGCAGCATACATCGCCTAATAAAAAAATGTTTTATTGTGCCAAAAAATGAAAAGAAAAATGTGGTGCAGGCTGATGAAGTGCGACGAAAGGAAGTACCTATTGCAACATTGTTTGTGAAGACCATTTTAACGTACCTTTAATCGGAAATACATAACTAGGCAAATTTAAGTTTATCGAAAAAAATAAAATTTCTACTAAGCTACCAGAATGCATACAGGGTGTTTAGAAGATCAATCGCAAAGCAAACTTACATTATTTTTTCATTTTTTGTATTTAGCGCTTCAATCCGATTCCAAATAACATGTTCTGTATTTGCTCCTACCATTTACAAGATTTAGAATGTTATTTGAGGCATTTACAAAATTTTGCTATATGACTTTACTACACTGAATTACCTGTTTATTATCAAAACGTAATAAATCAAAGTAATAAATAAGGATATCAGTAGTAAACAGGAATTTAAAAATGATAATAAATGTTAAATATCATTATTCATTACAATTATTTATTATTTTTCAAATTAAAACAAGTAGTTTAATGTGAAATCAGATGGAATAATTTTATAAATACCTCAAGTATTCGCTATCTGGACGTAACCAACAGCATTGTCGTCGTAATTTTCACGAGCGTATCTATAATCTATATTATCAACAAAGAAACAAGTTACGTTTAACAATACCGTAAATTAACCACATCACCACTTATAATTATGGCATTACCTATAGGGTATTTAGACTATCTATGACCCAAAAACGCAGAAACACAAGAAACAAATGCCTGTTTACATCATTTTAATTATTATGAGATAGACACTATTGCATTTCAAACCAATATACCAGTCATGTAACTTTCCCACTGACATTACTGAAGGACAGCAGCAGTGATGTCAGATCCGATTACTTTTATGTAATCCCTATTACTAGATACTCCCACAATCAGTAATTATTACTTATTACTCATTACCAGTTACGATTACTGAGTTCTATTCATTACCATTGTCTACTATATAGATAAATCGTAATATTATTAATATATATTCGTTCTAATGAACGAATGATAAATACCTAATACTTACTCACTGAACTACGAAAGCACCCTAGCGTCAAACATACTTTTTAGAAAACTCAATATATTGAGATTACTTTCAGTATCTTGACTTTTTTCTCAATATACCTAATACAATTGTTCTCAATATCTTGACTTTTCTCTTAATACAGTGACATTTTTATGTATTTATTCATATTCCACTAACGTGTACAACCATTGTAAAAACGTGTTAATTTAGTCATAGGCGTTGCACATAGAATCGAAAATGGGAACCAGTTTTTCGCGAGTTATTTTTGACGGAGTCTTATTCAGTTCCGTTAGAAACCCTTCTTCACCAAATTTTGTTAACCTACCCTCAACGGTTTTTTACTTTTCAATAAATACTTTAAGCATTTATTTCGCCGCTTTTAGACCCCTGCAATATGTGAATTATGCTATTTAGAAAGTTTGATGATGATGAAAGTTTGATAAGACACAAACAACAAATAGTTTTACGTAATAATATCGGATTTCAGTCATAGGCGAAAGGGAACCTCTTTGTTTCAAATTTGAATGAAATATCTTTAAGTGTTCAAGATATGAGTACACAAACATTATTTTTTTTTACGTTCGCATATCTGTTAATCTTATAACTATTCATTAAGCTTAGTATCGTATTGCCGAGAAAATTTTTTCCACTAAAAATCGATCGATCCTACGTGGGACGCCTATGACTAAATTAACATGCTTTTACAACCTAAGTCGCTAGTAAAATACATATAAATATCACAGTACTAAAAGAAAAGTCAAGATAATGAGAGTTTTCCCATTACATTGAGAAAAGTCAAGATGTTGAGAATAATCTCAATATATTGAATTTTCTAAAAATAAAAAGTACCTGTGTTTGACACCAGAGTGCTTCCGTACTGAACTGATTATGTGAGTGCTAGTACCGAAGTGCAAGCCCGAGAATAATTAAGTAGTCGTTAGTGTAGTGTGAAATTATTTCTAATTTGATATTCGTATCCGTACTTGCATAGAGTGTTATTGAATACGGCAAGTAATCATTTAACGATTATTCTATAAAGTTAATACTCGATGAATAGCAAGCAAGGATTCTTTAGTAACGAATCATTACAACATTGACATCACTACGCAGCAGTCGTTTGCCTATTATTCCTGCTACCTTCCTATAAAATTCGCGTAAAGCCATAACCGCTTCTGCGTACTCCCATCGCGAGAAGGTGTAGGCAAGCACATAATATGCCGTAATGGAGCCCAAATGGCTTTCGAGAAGCGCGAGTTCCCCGTACCGAGCAGGATAACTCTCCTGTGTGATTTAAAAAAGCCACTTTACGAGTTCGCCTCGCTCCTGTAGCCGTCCGAGGAGCGATCGCCGCTTTCGACGCGGGCAATATGCGTAAGTTTATGTTTTAAGAGCCATAATTCAGGGAAGAATAAGCCGTTTGCATAATTACACGCATTTAGCAAATCGTGGACGTATATTTAGATGGAAATGGGTTTCAGTTGGCGTTCCTGCATGCTTACAAGACCAATAACATTGTAGTGGATGTGGTTGTCTATTTGTTTTCTGTGAAACGAACAAAAGAAGCTGAAAAAGAAACCACTTCTGTGTCAATACAATCTGTATTGTTATAAATTTTAATAAAATGTGTGATTTTTATACTTTTGGGCAAATTGGGCTATAGTTTGTCATTTCGGTGCGTAACAAAAGGTTTAGTTGGCACTGTGGCGACTCGTTTCCATTACAGAAATTCATTCTTATAACTGCTGTAGGTATTGTTTATATGTATTATCTAATTACACAGGTCCACACAAAAAACTGGTGTGTGCTGAGGGTCACATTACATTTTTTCCATGTATTTTTCCCGCTGAACACGAATCTGAAGTCAAAATGGGGGTCGCACAGCAAGTTTTAGACAAAACCCATAAAAACGATAAAAATCACATCAAAAGTTTAAACAGGTCCAAAAAAAAAGTCATGTGTGCTGGGAGTTACACTATATTTTTATTTTGTATTTTTTCCCTCTCAATACATATCTGAAGTTAAAATTGGGGGTTACACAACAAATATTTGAGAAAACTTAAAAAAATCGATAAAAATCACTTTCTCGTAATTTATTCCATATGATACCCTCTAAATCAGAAACAATGAGAAATGGTGTGAATTAGTGAATATTTAACTATTTTATAGCTATAACTATACCAAGATAGCTGCAGATAGGTATAATTATACCAAGGTAGCTGTAAAATAACAGATATTCACTAATTCACAGCATTTCTCATTGTTTCAGTTTTAGAGAGTATCATATAGAATAAATTACGAGAAAGTGATTTTTATCTATTTTTTAGGTTTTCTCAAATATTTGTTGTGTGACCCTCAATTTTAACTTCAGATTCGTGGTCAGCGGAAAAAAATATAAAAGAAAAATATAGTCTAACTCCCAGCAGACTTTTTTTCTGTGGACCTGCGTAAACTTTTGATGCAGCTGGGGTCTTAGGACAGCCATTGTCCAGCAATCAGTTTCTAATTTTTAATTTCTAAACGGCTTGAGATACTTTTACCAAATTCGGCGTGCATATTTAGTATAATAATAGGTAAGAAATAAAAAATTACTAGGTTTGGAAATTTATCAGTGGCGGAGGTGTGAGTATAATCGATTATTATTTGTCAAAAAAATATATCATCCTCTATAACATTACAAATAAAATAGGTGTCATTGTATTTTCACTTTTTGTTTCTTTACACTTGTTTGTATTCCAAACCGATTAACAACAAAATTGATTTACGAGTATTTAATCAAATGCATTTTTACAGTTACTTCAATTACTTAAGCATAAAACATAGAGAGGCCATTCGAAACAATAATAAGAACCCGTCATCTTATTTAATATTGTGTAAGGTTAAATTAAGCTTATTTTTTAAAAAGATTAAGTTTTAATAATGGTTTATACACATTCAAATGCTGAAGTGATCAATATGGCTTTGCAGATGGAAATGATACTAAAGCTAGACGAATTTATATGGAAAGATTTCCAAATCATCCAACTCCAAATCCAAAAATGTTCAAAAATGTTTTTCAACGTCTTTCAAAGTCAGACTCATTTCAGAAAGGTCCAATTCCAGGAACGCCCGAGTTGAAAGAAGCTATTCTACATGAATTTGAAGGAGACCCAAATAATAATACTAGGAAGATCGCTACAAAACTTAATGTGAAGCATAAATTAGTTTGGTACATTATGAAGCAGCAACAGTTATACCCATATTACATACAAAGGGTTCAAGCCTTATTGCCGCAAGCCTATTTCGCTTGCCTATAACTTTGCAACTGGATTTTGGAAAAAAATGAACAAAATGTTACTCTCGTACATTATTTTACCGTCCTCTGAAAATACGACAAAATGGATGTGTGTAAAAGCACGTTGGACGAGAACCGGGTATAGTAAGTTAGAGTAAGAAAGTACAGCTTTAAGAGTGAGAGAGTGAAATTGAAAGCGGAGCTGTAGACGTAGCTTGTGCTGGTCTGGAAGTTCACGTGCCGAATTATGCGTTTTTCTACATACAGCGTAGAGATGGGACTTTTAGTTCATTTTGGTGAATTCATTCTATCAGTCTCATTCACCTAAGAGAATCATTCACTTGAGTAATTCATTTGATTCAGTACGGTCGAGAATTGTATTTTTGTAATTCGACCACCGATTGTTCAGTCTCGACGTTCAATACTGGCACTGTTTCATGACTCGCGTGGTATCGTAATTTAGAGGCATAGGTATAACATACACTGCTTTCGAGATTACAGACAAATCTAGATTTTAGATTAAAACATTTATAGGTAAGCATTTAAATATAGATAATAAAATATAATTTTAGGTGTGAAAATATTGTATTAAATTAACAAAAGAAGTAATATTTAAAATAAAAAAAAAACTAATTTCATAAATAAATTCTAAACATTAAAAAATTCGCGTTTAAAAACAAAATTTTAGAAATTTTGTCTAATTTTAATGGAGCTCGTTTTTCTGTTACTCTGCTTAAGAAAATATTCTGTCGCAAGACACCGAACTAGCTATTCTATATAGGTGATCCGACTGAAACCGGTCATTGAGTCACATCTCCGATACCGTCTATATCTAATCGTCAGCTGCAATTTTTCATTTAATTCAGTGAACTACTGAATAAGTATAGAAGGACTGAATTTGACTCGCCTGAATTACATTGTTAAATTTTTTAGAATCAACGTTGCTTTTAGTTCACAGAGAATGATTCAGTCCGACAAGAAGGAATGATTCATTTCATTCAGTAAAGTGAATAGTTCGTTTGTACTAGTTCGTTCGCGAACTACCCATCTCTAATACAGCGAAATAGTGCAACTTAAATAAGAGTTGATAATTGAAAAAGCGCAGTATAAATAGCATAATATGTAGGTATACGTATTTTATTTAAGAATGAGTTAACGAGGGAATAAATACGATTTTTTAAAACATAATACTTGAAACATGTCGGAACATTTGCAGGCGATAAATATTATTACAGATTTCCACACGACCAGAAATTACCATGTGAATGGATTGTTCGTTCACGTACTAAATTAAATTTACAAAGCATGGTTTGTAAACAACAATATAATTCTAATATTACTTTAAATAGTAATCAATTTAGGGCCCGCATCCAATTTGAATTGATAGGTACCTGATATTATTTTTTATTCCATTTGTCAGGTTCTCAAGTGTTTCGATTAGTTTCTCTCTTCTCTCAGTTTTTCTTTTGATGTTGTCGAATAGTTTGAATGACATGCATATAATATGTTGAGACCTTCATAATAATTTTCGATTTAATGTCTCGTACAGTGTGTTCTGAAACCACTGTTCAAATAGAAATGAAAAACCTACTTATATTCAATTACTTATTTTCAAAAACCCATCAGTACAATATTATTTGAAAATGAATTCTTAATAGAAATTCCATCATGTGCAAAAATTCATTTTTTTTTCATTACGATGTTATTTTTTGTAAAGCACAATATTTACCTGAGATATTTTGTATACAATTTTATATACATGCTTTTGCAATAATAATGACACTCAAAACAGTTTTTCAACTGCTGAAAGTTTTGAGTATGGATTTCATTAAATCCTATTGGTGAGGGAAACAACTAAGAATTAATGTTAAAAGTTGAGAGTAGATTTCATTACAAATATGTTAGTAGCTTAAAAGAAATTGTAAAGTTAATTTTAAAGAGTGTCATTATTATTGCAAACGACTGTACATAATTTTTATCTTAAAAACATGTTAACATTAGCTACCTCCCTAACGTAAATTCAAATTAAGTTCCTCAAATCAGTACAAATATATATGCGTAAATTTATCACAATACTAACCCTCTGTCTCATTTTTTCCGTTATTGATAGGTAAGTACTTAAGTAACTAACAAATATGTATTGTGAGGGTACAATATCTAAATTTTGCTTGGTTTTTATGTAGTGTCCGTATAATACCTTCAATATTTGAATTTTCGCAGTTTAAGCGAATCCATGTTTTCAAATTATCTCAAAGGCTTTATAAACCTTGGCTGACACTGAATTATTTTTGTCAGTTAAGTAATCATAATTAAATAAGTTTTCTTCCCACTTTTTCGTGACCCGAATAGTAACGGAGATGAAAGCAACATCAGTTTTTCCTTACCCCTCTATATATAAATAAATAACATTTTTTATTGATGGGTGCCGTATTTGTGAAATAGTGTTTTCTACAAATACCAATAATTTTAGACATTTTTATGAACTGAATGATATTGAGTTTAGTAAATAGCAGGAGTGTTATATCATGCCACCTGCGAATATTCAAAGGTAACGAAGTAAAACGAATATATAACGACAGAAAGCAGTTTAACCAACAAATTTTTAGGTACAGAAATATTTCAAAATACGTGTTTTTAAAAATTTAAATATTGTAGATGTAAATATCGTTATAATATTATAATCTTACATAGTTCTGCATATAAGATGGTTTACTGTTTATAAGTATGTGAAAATAATTGTTAAAATGTGAGGTTAGACTAGTAAAATAATGTATCACACAATCGCTTTTTATTTGAGGAGAATTTCAATAGTAAAAATGACAACAAAACATAAATAATATTATTTTTGTGATTATTTATATGGGAAATTTAGGCATTTAGGTGTTCAAACCTTTTTATCTGAAAATTATTTTAACATACTGTATCATATGCGCATGGTAAACCCATAAATTATTTAAATTACATTTTCTAAAGATATTATATCTGCATATATTTTGAAAGATTTTTTGGAGCTATTGTCAAAGTGTCAAATGACTTCTCAATGCTTTAGATGGCTTACAGTAAGTATTCTAAAAAAGTGTCGACTATTTTGAGGAACATTTATGAAGAAATATCTACTAAATATACTAACCAGTACTATTTCCTTCGTCTTTTAGTAAATTTTGGTAATCAGTTTGTAACAATTATTGATGTAATATTATATTATTTTCATCTTTAATAAATTTATTCATTTTACTACTCTGGTGTTATGGCAAATAAAATATTAAACATTATAATTCTGCACTTTACCTTTAAAACCTACAGCGAAATCCATGTGAAAGCATTATCACTACTCAATAAAATACTTAATTAACTTTATGTTAAACTTTCGGGCGCACCTTATAACACTTAAACTGGACACCGTGTATCAAACTGTCAATTTGGATACAGAGCGGTGGTTCGGAGTGGGGAGTGAACGACTCTATTCATACTGTACACATTCTGTTTATGAATTATTGAAATCCAGAAAATTAATTCGCCTGCCATCTAGAATATATGCAGCGGCTTAAACTTTAGCTTAGGTATTTTACACAGATAGCGGGCTTGCACAGGGTTGTAGATTTATACGTTGGCAGTAGATAACTAGGTATATATGAACTTCGCATAATGGAATCTCGATTTCAACATCAGGATGGATGGATGGGTATTATTGGAAATGTTCTTATTGGGTTTTATTTTTTACCAAGAATTTTAACTGGTGGCCACAGACATTTTCTTGAAAAATTTTTACCTGAACTTACTGCTTGACGATGTTTCCCTATGTAACACATAGACAAAGGATGTGGTTTTAGTTTGACTGCTCGTGAATGTTTGAATGAAAAATTCGAGAAAATGTTTCATGAACATTATTTTTTCGAGTAGTATTACACATTTACAAACAAAAATGTGTAAAATTGTACGCGTGTAATTGTGTATTAAAACTACCTAACTTCAGTCAAAGTGTACTTGTAACTTGACCGAAAACCATTCAGCTGAACAAAGTAAAATAGATATTTTTACTAAGCCACAATGAATGATCTTGCTATATCATTTGAATAAGTTGAACACACTTGGCAATTTCCTCGATTTATCAGAACTATACAGCAAACTTACACTACTGTTATTTCTATTTAATCTAAAAACTTGGACAGGAAAACCGAATCGAATAAGTGTGGAAACATCTAGCAGTGGACTTTTTATCCAGAACTCTAACAATGTAAGAAAAGTTGCCGAGTTTCACCGTTCTTTAATATCTAACGTCTCACGAATCACAACAATAACTCTGGAAGTTCCGCACCTGCCTAAAACCTTACGAAGCCTTACGTTTAATTTCCGAATTATTGTCTACGTTCTACTTCCTCTCCAGAAGTTTGCTTGAGTGCACGAATGGTTTCCGATAGAGAATACTTTGGAAGATATTAAGATTCGAGGATATGAATCGAACTCGGCCTTCAAGAGAGGATTCAAAAGAATATTGAAACTTTAAAATGTAAAAAGCAATTTTAAATACAGTCGTATTGTAAAGCCACGAAAGAATGCGTTTGCAAATAAATTGTGAATTTCACACCTGCGAAGGGCACAGGATTGTCACCTGAAAAAATATTTGCTGTTACAACTTCTTTATTTGTTCAATGTGTTACTTGAGTTATTTCATATTCTTAGAACATTTATTAACATGTATTTCTTATATTAAGATATTATTAACTCTTTCCATGCAACCTTTTTTGTAAAAACAACAAGCAATAATTAATTACAAAAAATTTAATTCATTGTCTAGAAATAATTTAAACATGTAAAATTAGTTTTGATAGTAAGTTAATTCATTCAGTTCCATCATTTTGATAAACTGATAAATTACACACGAAAAGAATGGAAATCAAAACATCAATTAAAGAAATATACGATTCAGAACTTATCTACAAAAATTTGAGAATAGATGCATCATGAAATTATCAAATTATTTAAGTTCTAGTAGTTTCAACCTTTACATTGCTGGGCTGCTGTAGCCTCTAGCCAGGCGATTTCAATTATCCGATTACTTATCGTATTAACTTTTTCGTCATACAGGTATTTACATTAGTTTTTCAAATATCAAAAATGGTTTACGTATAGAAACTCACAGTTGATGATTTAGCAGCTACTTTTACAACGGTGTGTAGTGGCGTCCACGACATATTGCAGCAGTGTGGAGTATCATATACGAGGCTCAATTATATCCGTACCATGTACAGCGTGCCAGGGGATTGGACGAGGAGAACCGGTACCATGGCCGCCACGATTTCCTGACATGAAATCATTTGGACTTATTTTTGGGGGGATATT
This sequence comes from Monochamus alternatus, assembly GCA_037114965.1. Classification (NCBI taxonomy): domain Eukaryota; kingdom Metazoa; phylum Arthropoda; class Insecta; order Coleoptera; family Cerambycidae; genus Monochamus; species Monochamus alternatus. The sequence continues at coordinate 117,859,595 of CM073426.1, forward strand.
TAAAAAATGAAGTATATTGCACCGAAGCATGATTTACGCAAACGTATCATACCTGCTGCCAATAACTTGCGACTTCAAAATGGACAAGAAACAGAAACATTTATGTTAGTTTGTAGCAGCTGGGTAAGACAGGCCCAAAATTGTATTGTTGGTTTGTATCCTTCGTGTACGAAGGAAAAAAATTAAGCAGAAGTGAAAGGGTAAAGTGTACGTTGTTTAAATAAACCCTTGGAAAGTATTTTTAAAGGTATCCAAATGTCAATTAGCCGCAGAAAAATAAATGAAGAGTACCTACACCGAAAAATAAATATAGATATCTAATTTTATCTTCCCCGGACCCAAAAAGATGTTATGAAATGGAACGATTCTATTCCCAGGATTTCTTTCCACGATCTTTACGTGACAAGGCTCAAATTATAAGTGAAATGTCCGCAAATATGATCTGCTAAATGGTTAATTTCATCAGATTGTAATTTCATTGCGTTCCGAATTGCAGTATTAGCCTTGGGAAGGCGCACGCTTTACAGTTTAAGCGTTTCCTAAGTTCCAATTTGAAGAATTGCTCGATTTCAGAATATCCATCTTTGGTCATTAAGACTTGCCATAGAAACAGATCAACGGAATCAGAACGAATTACTACAGTATGAGGAAGATAATTGTCTGAAAATGCTGACGTTCAGATATTTCAATAGTTATATATGTATACAGTATGCGCCAAAAGTATGGAATAAATTCAATAAAAACGAAACAATTATTTTTTGGGAAAAATCCTCGAACAGGTCGATTTTTAATTTAAAAAATACATATTTTAGCGTAAAATGCGATTTTCAAATCTCATTTGTTTTCACGTAATGACGTCATTGATTTTTTTTTTAAATGGCAACACCATATTTTTTTCCTTGATTCTGAAAGATCGTTTAATTCTCTATCAGACAGTACTAAAATTTTGCCCCCTTACATAGCAAAGTTTTCGAGTAAATGACGATTGAATGTTAGAAAACGTAAATTTTATCCATAAAAAAGTAACAATTCTGAGATATGTAAAATAAAATACAATTGATTAAATTTTATACTTAAATTAAATGTTCGAATTGCCATCCACCAACTTCTTGACAATGCGCAAGTCTGTGAAGAAATTTTTCTTGCACATTATGAATGATTTCTGGGGTAACTCTGCGTATTTCGTCCCGAATGCGATTTTGAAGTTCTTCTAAATTACGTAATTTATTAATGTACACTTTTGACTTCAAGTATCCCCATAAAAAAATAGTCAAGAGGTGTAAGATCTGGAGATCTTGCAGGCCATTCTATCGGTTCGCGTCTGCCGATCCACCTCCCAGGAAAACAGTTGTCCAAAAAATCTCGTACAGGGCGCGCATAGTGCGCAGGTGTACCGTCTTGCTGAAACCATATGGTATCGTCAGGAATGTCAGGGTCATTATCGTTAGGAAAAATTACTGCAAGGGCTGGAACAAGGTCATTTTCTAGAAACTCTAAATATCTTTGTCCTGTAAGGGTTCCTTCAAAGAAGAAAGGTCCTATTCTGTCGTCAACTATTCTAGCCCACACATTTAATTTCTGAGGATGTTGGGTATGTGCCTCTGCCATCCAATGACGATTTTCTCGACTCCAATATCTGCAAGTTCAACGGTTTACTGTACCATTCAGATAAAATGTGGCCTCATCTGAAAAAAGTATTTACCGGTATAAATTTCTATTTCCTTGACATAAATCCATTAGAATTTCGCAAAAGTGTAAGCGGCGATCGGAATCATCTTCATTGAGTTCCTGCACAAGTTGAATTTTGTAGGGATGATATTTTTCCTTCCTCAAGATACGTAGCACTGTGCTCTGACTAGTGTCATTGTTTAATGCAACCAATCGTGAAGAATTATGAGGATTATCCACCATACTTATCAAAATGTTCTGTTTCTGATTTTCATTAATGCTTGAACGTCCAGGTTTTGGAATATTTACAACATTGCCAGTTTCTCTAAATTTAGACTCTACCTTACTGACTGTTGATTGGCTGATAGGGCAATCTGGATATTTTTCATTAAATAAATCGCAAACTTCCTGCTGAGTTCTAGTCATATTCCCGCATCCGATAAGAATTAAAATTTCAATTCTTTGAGTAACAGTTAAATGTGCCATAATACTTTAAATTGAATAATAATTTCTATGTCGCTTACAATACTTATTAGAAAGTCGGTGTGACAATGACACTTTGCAAAGATTTTCACCTACCTGATCCATAAAAGAACTATGGAATTCGAAAAACTAAACTTGATAACGTTTTTGCTTTATTTTAATTAATTTACGTTTTCTAACATTCAATCGTCATTTACTCGAAAACTTTCCTATGTAAGAGAGCAAAATTTTAGTACTGTCTGATAGAGAATTAAACAATCTTTCAGAATCAAGGAAAAAAATATGGTGTTGCCATTTAAAAAAAATCGATGACGTCATTACTCGAAAACAAATGACTTTTGAAAATTGCATTTTACGCTAAAATATGTATTTTTTAAATTAAAAATCGACCTGTTCCAGGATTTTTCCCAAAAAATAATTGTTTCGTTTTTATTGAATTTATTCCATACTTTTGGCGCATACTGTATAAGGCTTCTTACAGTTTCCAATTTGAATGATCCTAAAATAATTCTAAATAGACATCCAGTTGCATTATCACAGTTTATCATCGCAACGAAAACTGGTATCGCAATTTCAATTAAGTGGTTATTACGTAGTAATCACTAAATCCACCACCATATAACGAAAATAACTCCAATTTATGTCAGCATAGTTGTAAGTACATAGTCCTGACATTGAAAATCACTTCATGGTTTTGTAATTTTTAGTGAGGCGGTTTGGTGACTGGATCGTTATGAAAACTAAGCAGAAACACTTTAAGTTATCCAAACTTGTGGATATTAATGGTAATGACAATCAAGCCATATCACTTACATGTTATTTAGAAGTAACAGGAGCTTTAAAGTGTTTTAGCGACGTATTGGGAAGCTTTAATGTGGCGGTACTTGATTATACTATTGTGACAGTTGTCGCCCCGTTATTACTTCATCTATAAGTTATTTTCACATTTTACATGGGGTCAAAATTATTACAAATTTGCTACTACCTTCAAATAATACCTTCTAACGCTAGAGAAAATACATTACTTTATTACTAGGTTTATTCTGTGTCTGTGTGTAAGCTGGGTAGCAATAAAAACCCCATCAGAAAAAAGACTTTTCGGCATTCGACTACGTACTATAGAAAACTAAAACAACAATCAGAAAGTGCTACAACTCCTAAACATTATTGTTTTTCGAGTTGAAGAGCATCTTTAAAATGTCCTAATTCTAAGAATTTTAAAATGCACCTAAGAAGCAAAGCGAAGTGTCTTCGGGAGCACTTGTTGGATTGCGTCGTAAAGTTTATCTTTAAATGTTCTGACCAGAATAATGTTCCGTCATTTTCCACAGGTATGGAACGACACATAAACAAATACCTTTATCCCTTTTGTAGACATTATTTTAAAACTCATTGTACATGTATATTAGATATAAAAATGCGTGGGATGTGAATGTTGACATGAATTACATATATTGCAATTTTTAAGTTAATCACAGGTTATATACAGGGTGGTCAACTTTCGAAAGCGGAAATTTTAGAGGTAGACAGAGAACCACAAAATAATATCAGTTTGTACTATAAACTATATTCGAAAAAGGCTTCGTACAAAGATACAGGGTGTTAAAATTTTATCAAAAGTTCCAAATTTATTAATATTTTTAAAAGTACTTTAGATATTTAAATGAAATTTGAAACCTTTGAATAGGTAATCTAGATACATATTTTTTACGTAAAAAATATTATTTTTCTTCCACCAGTGGCGTATGTACGGATAGATCTTCGGGAAATTTTAATGAAAAATATGGTACGCAATTTCTTTTTGGAAACGAAAACTATTTCTAGAATCGTTGTTCAATTTACAACAGAAAAAGGCTCTTTACTTTTTTCGTTTGACACACCGTTTGTCAGTAAAAAATTAAATTCTTTGAGCAAATGGAATTCAAACAAATTTTAATCTGTGGTAGTAGGCCATGAAACAAAAAAGATTACTATTGTCAGTGTTTTTGCATTTTATAATGACAGTTTAATTGTGTCAGGTAATTTAATTTCGAGTTATTGTTAACATTGTTATCAGAGTGCTGTGTATTAATATGAAAAATGCTTTTTTCTAACAACGAATACGCAGATATTCATTTTTGCTACGGATTTTCTGATGGAAATGGAGAAGCGGCAGTTCCTGAATATCATAGACGCTATCCAAATGGTAGAGTTCCAGATGCTCGCGTTTTCATCAGAACACATCAGAATTTTCGTAACTTTGGTCTGCGTGTTAATAACGAACGGAACAGAAACAGTCGATATAATATTCAGAATAATCGTGTTCTACTAGAAATAGTTTTTGTTTCTAAAAAAACATTGGCGTACCATTTTGTTCATTAAAATTTCCCGAAGATCTGTCCGTACGCACGCCACTGGTGGACTAAAATAATATTTTTTACGTAAAAATATGTAGGTTACCTATTCAAAGGCTCCAAATTTCATTTAAATATCTAAAGCAGTTTTAAAAATATTAATAAATTTGGAACTTTTGATAAAAATTTCGACACTGTATCTTTGTAACGAAGCATTTTTCGAATATAGTTTATAATATCAACTGATATTATTTTGTGGGTCTCTGTCTGCCTCTAAAGTTTCCACTTTCGAAAGTGGACCACCCTGTATATTACCTTTACGTGACCGGCGTTGATGGGTAGTTCCATTGGCCACTTGTTTGACGAATGTAACTAAAGAGTTAGATATTTTTAGTATCTGCTACTTTAAGCATACATTTCTGTTGTAGATCACTTCAAAGTTCTACTTTCAAAAGCAGACATGTTTACAGATGTATGTTTAAGGTCGCCAGTTTATAATAGAAGTTTTACTCTACTCATCAGTACTGCATGAGAAATTTTAAAATATTGTTACTCATCAATACTGCATGAAATTTCGTAGGTCTATACATAATTATTGGTTTCAGGTTAAAAATATTGATAAAAAACATTTTTAGCACATACTGTCACGGAATTTGCCCCGCTCGCACCCAAATCGACGAATGTGGTATCGCAAAACGCTATATTGTCTCGATCGCCTTACGCGGTGCTGGTAACAAAATAATGCCGTGTATCGAGGCGCTACTGGAAACTTAAGAAGCGACGAGAATCGTTCGAGAAATGGATCTAGAGATGTTAGAAAATACCTGGAATATTCGTTTGGTCCATAAAAGAAGAATAAACGGCCGACTCAATCAGTCTTGAATTGGGGTGCTTAGTTGGAAATTTTCTGGAGTTTCGAGAAGTGAAAAACTGTTTAGTTGAGTTGTAATTAGTATTCAGTGATGTACAGTGTTATTAAATATCAGTAAAAATTAACTGTTGTTTTTCTAGTAAAAGAAAAAGTCGGGTTAGGAAACCCGTGATAATACATAATTTGTTAGTTCCCAAAATTCATAGAATTGTTTGAACTGCTTTTTAATATCGAATTTTTCAGCGGCGCTTGTTTATATTTTGGGCTGTAACATCGATATTTGACAATAAACTTTAAATCGTTCTAATTTTATAATTTGTGATGCGCAGGTATTTAGACCCCCTCCAAGGGGCAGAAATATTTGAACAATTGTTGAAAAGTTGCCTATGCAATAGTAGAAAATATAACTAAATATTATATCCTTTTCAGTTTGTAAATTACAACCACTATTCCATATTTTTTGGAAATCCCTTTAAAATAGCTTTTAGGTTGGAAACCTGTTGCAGCGAGTTTACATTAGATAGGTATGAGATACATACCAACACTGATAACTGCTGAAAAATTATTTTATTTTTAGTTTATTTTTCAACAATTTCAACTTGAATATGAATCTATCCGAAATCTATCAGACTGCTAATACATAGAAGCTTTATTTTTTTTCTACCATAAAAGTTTGCTTGTACAAATACTATATTACAACATTTATGAAAGCATATGTAATAAAACTATAATAATGGCTGACGAACGACTATTTTAAATGTTTGTGGCAGTAACATGAAATTTACTAGGGGCTAAATTCTTTCCTCAAGGACTATCTACCACAGAAGTGTCTAAGTATCTACAACATCCTGAACTGAACTTTGTAAAACATCCCGTGCTAATATAACGCTTATGGAGCACATAGTAAACTGTAATAAAACGGAAAAGCTGTTCATTTTTCAGCAATTTCAGCTTCGATATGAATGTTTCCAACTTTTACCGGCAATAATTCGCCTTGATTTATGTCATAGCCTTTGGAAATTACGCGCCTTTTATGGTTCTCATAATAAACCCGGGAAATTGCGTTCGGCGCAATGAAATTACGAGGCAAGAAACTCGAAATTAGATTTATCTTCGCCCCGGGCGACGAAGGGGACGGCTGTCCGGATTCCCTTAAACGGAGGACGGCCCTACGCCACGGTGGCCGCTTTTTGCGAGGAACTGTTTCAGGTTCTCACGCTCCGAGGTGCGCGATTATTTCCCGCTATTTTTTTCAGTTAAGTGAAGCAATTTTCGAATAGCTGAATGATTTCCCTAGTTAGTTGCCAGTTAATACTCGTATACAGGGTCATTCACAAAGGCCTTAGACTAAAGATATTAATAACATTTACGTTATTTCAAGGTTAAATGTTAGATTTCATCACCTTAAATTTTTGAACACACATAGCAGTTAACATATGCTACTGCTACTTCCTTTTAGCAGTTAAAAACGTTTTAATTTTCCCAATTTAGCAGAAGTGACTTCGTTGCGAACGAATTTTCGCCAAAACTGGCCAAATATTATCAGAGAGACGAAGTCGGTTAAGTTTAGAAAAAGTTTGAAAAGTTGTTTTTAAGTGTAAACGAGAAATTGTGAAGTTTTTATTATCCGTTACTTTATACAAGTATTAAATATTTTACGATGAAAATGTTTTTTTATAATATTACAGAATTAGATGTTTGCTTCTGTTTTCGTTGAATAAAATTTTTGTTTATTTCCATTTGGCGTGATTTTTCCTAATTAATATTTTATAAAATGTTTATTTAATTAAATATTTATAATATTAATAAATTATATTTATTTACACACGTAGTGTATTATTATTAGTTTCTCTATGAGTGAGAACCCCGAATTTCATAGACGGCACACGGGCACACGTCAGTATTCGTAATTCTCAGTTCTGCATTCTGCAAGCAGTCATGGTTAAAATAAAATAATTATTATTATAAATCTGCTTCTTGGCAATCGCAGTGTCCTAGTTTGCATTGCTATGCTTCCTTACCGTGACCGTGTTTTGATTTTTCAAATTTTCAACCCAACCTGCGCAATAACAGTAAATAGCTGCTACTTTTGAAGTCACTGCTACAGTTGCTACTGCTACAAACCAAATAGCAGCTAAAAATAGCAGTCTGCTGTTTAGCAACCCAACTCTATTTTGAAGTATGTATCACCCTGTAACTGCTCAGAAATAACGGCGACGTTTTTTTAACATTCATTTTACCAGAGTTTCTTAAAGACAAGGAATTAGGTGTCATCAAATAAAATCTTCCAATAAAAATTTCACGTATAGTTCGACACATCTTATTTGATACTACTTACAACTATTAAAGTGTTTCTGTAGTATCTTTTGCATCTATCGAGTGAAAGTATTGTGCTGAATACCATCGATTAATAAAAATTTTCAAATACAGAAATCTATCTTGTCACACATTTTGTACTACTTAAATTTTATTACAAATTTTGGAACAGTTTATGGATTTACATGATGTCAAATTGTTTCGCAGAATGATGATGAGAATTTTAGGTAGAGAAATCTTATGCTAAAACATGGTGAAGTTCTACTCAAATTCCAGTAAACAAAATTGAAATAATGCTTTACATTTCATAGCAGTAAGTATATGGAGAACGAAGTGAAATATATTTTTAAACATTGCTATACCAGGTATTTGCGATATGGATGTTTTGAAGAATATATTTTAAATGTTCAGCTACTTTGATAAATATATACCGAAGTTAGTCGCCAACTTAATTATTTCATCGAAAACATGTAGCACACATGTACTCACAGCCATTTTGGAGTTATTCGAAACTGACAGTTAACGATACGTAGACACATGCCAACTAATATTCCGTTATGAGCGTTTCAGTAGCTTGAATTCTGTTGTTTATGTTGATTATTTACTCTCATGGCTAGTATGACGCACTTTAATGAGAAACCAGAAAAAAATCACAAACAAAAAATAATTAATTTAACCCTTACGAAGTTTATATCAGAGAAAAAAGAATTTAAATATGCACAACTTAAAGTTAAATAAATAAGGCGTTCTACTTGAAATAAGCCAAAAAATATTGTCTTTAAAACACCTGTATCTGAAATACCTACAATCTATAGAAATTTTTAAATCTATATCTCACTTGGTTCTTTATATACCTTTATTTATTATAAAGTCTCTTTTTTCTACATTGAAGATCTTGATATTTCAATGACAACTATTTTTTTTATATCGTGTGGCGTGTACAATATCTTTTTCAATCGGTACTGTCATTTGTCGATTTGGATCATTTTTAATTTTTACTAACGTATGAAACGTGTGCAACTAATTGCAACTGCACAAATATATATGAATTGTTTGAAAATGTATATACTCACGGTAAGTATGTGACATTGGACATGGTTACGAAACAGATGAGGAATGTATTATTTACCTGTAACAAATAACGAAAATTAGAAAATTCAACATTGTTCAGTGAATATATTAACAATTTCATGTAAATAGAACTCTAATGGAACTAATAAGATCATTTTCTATATTAGATTTATGTATTAGTCAAACTAAAATATTATGTAATACTTTTTTAATAGTAATACAACACCTACATCACGCTCTACGTATTGCTATGAACTAATAAATATAACTGCTGGATTTTTTTTTTCAATAGTAAAATCTAACCTTTTTATAAATTTTTTATTCTGATAAATCAGTTGGAGTATAGTAAAAATGGATAATAATCAGATTCTGGAAAACTATCATTGTGAGTAGAGAATCTCATATCGTCGTTGCGCCTCCAAAAACCGCTAAGTGCACTTAACTTAATTTTTAAGGAGGTGCAAAAAACATTATTTCTAATTTATTTTTTAATGTAACTATCTAGCAAATATCCATTAAACCAGAATAATACTTACATTTCAATTTATTAAGGCATCATTTCATTTAAGAATAAGATATGCTGTATTATAAATTATTCTATTATTAACCTGACACATAGCGGATTATGATTGATTTTTTATATCACATAACTGATTTTGTATACCATAACAAGATTTAGTTTTAGATTTTGAACTACGTTTTGCCTAAAGGAAAGTAATAAAATGTAATTATTTTATCAGTTTATTTTATTTAATTTGACAAAAAAAAACTAAAATTAATAGGACGTCATCCCGCAACACTGGTACCTCCAAATAGCAACCACTAAACATAACTTTTTGGAACGTTGAAGGCATCCATAATCTGAAAGATTATATGACGTCTAGTGACACCGATTATTTAGACATTTTATGTGCAGTAGAAACCTGGTGTACTGGTGAGTCTTTATCCCTCTCACCCCTGTATAAAGTTTACTGCTCAAGTGCAGTTGCTGAAAAGTGCCGAGGAAGGGCTAGTGGTGGCCTTGCTGTCCTTACTCGAAATAGCCTCAAGATCAAATTACTTGATAAATCCCAATGGTGGATTATTGTACTGATAGAGTCAATCTCTAATTTTAAGTTTATACTATGCGTTGTTTACTTCCCTCCTAAATATGATATTCTTCACGTATTGGACCTCTTCCAACCGGTAATTTCTGAAATTATTGATAATTATTCTAACCTAGCTTTTATTATTGGTGGTGATTTTAACTGCCGTGTGTCTCATTACGGAGATATTCCCCCTGAATCTCTCCCGTGTTCAAACCTTTTTGAGGAGAGGTCCAGTTGTGACCAAGTTATAAATGCCAGAGGGCGTTCCCTCCTTGAGTTCATGCAAAACAATTCTTTCTCGTTACTCAATGGCAGGGTTATCCACGACAAACCAGCTCAGTTTACTTTTTGCTCTGCTTGTGGAAGTAGTGTCATAGATTTAGTGTGGTGCAATAATATTAAACTTGATGTTATTTATAATTTAAGAGTTCATAGTGATTGTATTCTGTCTTATCATTTCCCTGTATCTTTAGAGCTAAAATTTAATTATGAAACATGTGGGAATATATCTCAATCTAATGCCACTTCGAAGGTTTTAAGATGGAATAACAGACTTGCCTCACGCTATAACTCCATTATGCAGCATTCTCCTCGTGTTCATTTTATTCCCGACATTTCCACTTCATACAACAATATGTGTAGTGCAATAACTGAATCGGCCGATGTTGTTGGTTTAACTAAACTAATACGCGGTAATTGTGTTATGAATGGAAATCACTATAAAAAACCTTGGTTTGACTATGAATGTAAAGTCATGAAGTCGGAACTTAAACACAGCCTTTCCACGTGTAGAGCCAACAATTTCACCTCCCCTTTTAAGGAGTCTTATTTGAGCATGAAAAAACAGTACAACAAACTTATTAAATCCATAAAAATCTCGCACGAGAAGGCTTTTATTATCACGTTGAGTAATGCTGACCAAAGGACGTTTTGGCGTACTTTACGACAATTTCATAGCAACATTACTCATGAGCTCCCTGTCCAAACATGGGAAATATTTTATGAGTACATATATCCACCAGCAGTACTTGATAATGCCATATACTTCGGTGTAAGGGATCCATTTCTTGATGCTTCTATCACACTAGAAGAATTGGACACTGTACTATCTTGCTGTAAGAATGGTAAATCACCAGGCGAAGACGGAATTTCTTACGAGTTTCTAAAAAATCTTCCCCAGAACTGGCGCCTGTACTTATGTTCTCTCTTTAACCAAATACTGGTAATGGGGGAGGTTCCTTCCTCTTGGTATAATATTTTGCTTACTATGCTGCATAAGAAGGGTCCCATAGACGATCCTACCAATTACCGGGGTATTGCTTTAATTAATTGCTTTGCTAAAGTATTCACTAGTATTCTCCTTGCTCGACTAACTTCTTGGGTTGAATCCAATAAAATACTTCCTGAATCCCAGTCCGGATTTAGAAAAAACCGTGGGTGTATTGACAACGTCTTTGTGTTAAGCTCTATAGTGCAGTTCCACCTTAAGCGAAAAGGCCGCAAAGTTTTTGCTGCATTCATAGATTTTAAGCGTGCCTTTGACTCAGTCGATCATGTTCTTCTCTGGGAAAAACTATATAATATAGGATTAAGTTGTAACATAATAAATGTTCTTAAAAATTTATATTTACACGCGCGTGCTAAAATTCGTACACAGGGTAATCTAACTAAAAGTTTCAACATTACCACGGGTGTTTTACAAGGGGAATCTTTAAGTCCACTACTATTTTCGCTCTTCCTTGCTGATATTGAAGGTTTCTTTGATACTTGTCACGCCCGACGGCTAAACGTTGATAACCGGAATGATATACTTATGCTGTTATATGCTGATGATTTGGTGTTACTTGCTGATTCAGAGATTGATCTCTGCCGTAAACTTAACATCCTTGAAAAATACGTAGCAACTAATCGATTAATATTGAATACCCAAAAAACTAAGATTGTTTGTTTTGCTCGCGGCGGTCGTTACAGCACTTTTCCTTTTACACTAAATAATGAACCTGTAGAAATGGTCCCTTGCTTTACCTACTTAGGTGTTATTTTTTCATCCTCCAGCTTGTTTAGGATAATGACCGAATCCATGGTGGCCAAAGTTAGACAGGCAGTGGGATCCGTAATGACTCTAATGTCTAAATCAAAAATTAATTCTTGGAGTTCACGAATGGTTTTATATAACTCCATTATTATTAACTCATTAGCTAATTGTTTGCCTGTTTGGGGCCTTCGTTATCCTGATATACTCGAAAAAGTACAAGTTGGTTTTTTTAAGAGACTATTATTACTACCTTTTAATACCCCCGGATACACCGTACGTCTTGAGGCTGGAGTCAGTCACCTGTCTCTGGTAGTTCTCAAATCTACTCTAAACTGGTTGCTCAGGCTTCTTTCTATGAATAACGATCGTTATCCTCATATGTGCTACCTTAAACAAACACAGTGGCTGGAGGGTGACACGCCATATAACTGGCTGCTTCAAGTCAAATCAATGCTTCTTAACATCGACTGTGCTGATGTTTTTGATAATTTATCTTATACCCGCCTCATGAAACGTATTCCTACTATTTTACTTAGCTATAAGGAAATGCTCTACCAAAAAGATTTAGCTGCTGTTATGGCCTCTACTGCACCCATATTGTATAAAAATTTTAAACTTACAAGGCACACCGCAGATTATTTACAATTTCATATACATATCTCAATCATCAGGATTATATCCCAACTCCGGCTTTGCAATAAATTTTGCATGAAATTTACTGTCAATGCTGTATCTTATTCCATCAATCCTTCTGTGATGTGTACACTTTGTAATAAATATAAACTGGAAAATATTGAGCATATATTCTTAGAATGTCCCATGTACGCGAGTTTAAAACCACCTGAATTGAGAAATTTAACCTCCAATTCTCTTATTTCTCTGCTGGATAACCTAACGCCTGGGAGTGCAAAGTTATTGTTCAATTTTGTTGTGGGTTTCTTGAAACTCCGTTCATTTGTTTTGCATGAGTAGGATTTATTTAAGAATTAGAGTGCATCTGTTTTTTTTCTGCTTACTTTGTGAATTTTTTTTTTTTTTTTTTTTTGTACTATCACAAATGTATTTTGGCATTTGTTTTTTTTTTATTTTCTGTACTTTAGGTAATCTTTTTTTTTTTTGTAAGACATTTATTTGAGTAGGTATGTAGGTATGTGTTTTATTTATGTTGTTAATGTATGTGTGTTTAATTTCGGCAGCATATATGTTTTTTCCTGTTTTTTGCTTGTCTTATAACGAGCAATGCAGAACCTCTTCCTGTAAATTTAATTATTTTGAAGGAATAAAGGATTATTATTATTATTATTATTATTATTTTATTTAATTTGACAAAGTATTTATTATTCGTTTGAAAAAGTTTACAAAAAACAAAATTTACAATATAAAAACAGAAACATTAAACTCTAGAATATAGCTGTTTATTTTGAATTGGTATTAGAATTCACTTTTTTTCTCAAATTGTCATAAAAGAGGTGGTGATCCTTATGCATTGAATCTTTTAAGGACTGAAGTGCATCGTACTTTGACTTTTCAATTTGCAGCGGCTCTTTATACAAATTCATTGGAGGATTATTGTTGTGACTTGGTCTACGTTGGGGTAAAAGAGTCCATTCATTGCTATGCCTGAGTTTGTAAAACACTTCTCCTTTTCTGAAAAGAAGAGCTCTTATATTTGCTACTGTAGGATCGCCCGTTTTTTTTCCTGGTCTTATTGAGAAAAAATTATTTGCAAGACTTTCAAAATCTTTAAAAAATGTATAATCTACATGTTCTATTATGTACGGCTGCTTAGATCTTGCTTGTCTCATTCTGCTTACAAACTCAGAGGGAGTAAAAATCGGTGGCTTGAAGTAATGTTCCAATGAAGAATGTACAGAATCTACCTCCATCATAGTATGACCTTTCTCCAATATAACCTGCTCAATTTCGGTCTCTGGGTTTAAAACTGTGTAATCTGCTAGGGCGCTGGCGAGGATCTTATTTTTATTTTGATACGTACATCCATCAGAAATTAGAATAACTCTTTTAAATCTTGCTGTCTTTTTCTTAATGAAATCCATGATACACGAAACAAATTCATTAGATGAAACTGTTCCATCAGCTTCATGCCATACATAACAATATACGTCTTTATTGTTATTTATATAAATTGTGAAGTTATGTATCTGAAGTTTCTGCTTGTAATATTGCTTGGATACTAGTAATTTTGGACAAAGTAGAACACTTTGCGCATCCATTGTTATCACAAGGATATTGTCAGAGCATAGTGATATCGCATTTTGCTTAGCTGCGCGGGCTTCATCTTTCATTATTACGTGCAAATCATACTGCACCTTATCAATATTACCGGCGGTGTATTCGACACAAATATCGCATTGATCTTTCCTTGGCTTAAAAATAGACACTTTTTCTTTTGTTAGAACTTCACTGAATAATTTTCTTTCGACAGATTCAGTTCCATTTTCAATACACCATTCTTTATAAACTTTGTGCATATGACTATATGATCTGAATGACGATTCAACATAGATTCTCGCACTTGAGGCCCTACAGTAATGACTGGGAACTTTTGGTAAAAGCCTCAGCCATTCTGATACAGATTCAGACTTACATTTTTTCTTATTTCCAATTTTTGGTTTTAATTTCTTCAGTTGCTTTTTATTCAACTTTCTTTTTTCTGCTTGTTTACTACTTTTCTTATTAATTTCATTTTTCTCATCACCTTTTCCTTGTTCTTCGGTTTCATTTTCATCATATTTTTCTATTTCAGTTTCACTTAGACTACTTTCGTTGCTACTTTTACTTAAATCTACATTGTCTTGTATCCAATTATTGAAGACATCTTTTTTTATATCAAAAGTCGCTAAAAAGAACTGCCTGCATACACGAACTTTTACTCCACTTTCATCTGGTAAATAGCAATCATAGCCATTACGTTTACGTGCATGTAGTTGATTTGTGTCTTTTCTACGTCTCATTGTTGGTCGAAAATCAACCAGGCCTTTAATATAACATTTTTTGCTATTCCAACTTTCTAAACCCCAGAACATATCAAAGTGTCGTTTTCTTGTTTTCATATTTACATTAGAACACATGAAACTTCTTTTACTGGTTGCGTTAGTTTTTTCATGGTGGCATGGTTTATCTTTTAAATTTCTTGCATCTCTTTGTACTTCGACATATTCATTATTTGTCTTTTTCAAACTATTATAACTTTGTCCCTGTAAACGCAACTTTTTGTTTTTCTCATTTTTCGATACTTTTCTCCGTTTTTTTTTTATAATTGCATGTATTATCAGAATCACTATTAGAATCATGTATATCTTCTATGTCGTTTATTTTATAATTATGAATTTGCTGTACTCCTTCATCTTCCAGGACGTTCTTATTTCCATCAACAATACATTGATCTACCACTTGAGTATCATTATGTTGTACTGGTATTAAAATGCCATCTTCTGTTACTTCCATTTCTGCACATACAGTAATGTTATTGGTCGTATTATTTAGTTCACAAATTTGGTCAGAACAATACGACACTTCAGATGTGATATTAGAATAATTGGTGTTTTCAAAATGTTCTATAAAGTTTCCTACTTCAATATCCACATCTAAATTCTTTAGATTATTATCCAGAGTATCATTGTGACTTACATTTTCGGTTTGGGAAGAAGACAGGGTTTTCTTTTCATTTATTCTAATATCATCGTTTCTTTGCAAAATTTGATTTGATGACAAATTTTCGGTAACATTTTCCTTGTTCGTGTCATAGTTTGAACTGAATGAAGCCTCACTGCCGTTTTTTAAGGCCAAATCCACAAGATAACGCGCTCTTGACTTATTTTTCTGCATTTTCGTGCTAAAAATATTTTATTATTATACCAAAGTTGTAAAACAAATTATACTTATTTCTTAAAAAATAAAAATCATAAATAATTTCAGTATTGTTAAGTAACGCCTATATCGTTCTATAAAGATTGAAACTTAAGTAGGTATATCAAAATATTTAGGCAGCCGTAAGTGTGTAAGGGGATTAATGTAAAAATTACTTATTATTCATATAGTTTACGATCACCGAATTTAAAAAAAAAATTAATGTTTCATATTAATTTAAATAACTGAAGATTATAAAGCTCAATCGTAACATTGAGTGAACAAAACATAAAAAATATTATTTTTGTGCTAACTTTTGCTCTACATGTGTTTTCGAGATTTCAGTACCTAAAAAACATCAGAAATTCGATAATTTCGGAAGCGAGAAATGCGGCAACCTGTATATGTATTGTTAAAATAATATTGAATTAATATGCCTTATTGAAATTACAATGTGTCCGTGTTAAGTTGTTAAAAAGGTATAATGAAAGTGAGAGAAACACTTCTAAAATTTTTTTATTTATATCGAATGTTATCCTAACCTAACTAAAACAACGAATATTTATTTAAAAATTGTAATAAATCCAACAACTATATTCTAATCAATTTATAGTTATAAAATTGAAATTCCAGGATCTTACCTTATCAAAAACTAAATTAACAATTGATAAACTAATAAAATGTCACTTCACTAAACAAGCTATGCGCTCAAACTTATAACTTATCAGCCATTTTGAATCATCCGAAATCCGCTATGTACATTATGCAGCACATAGAGTTATAAATGATACATGATACAATTCATATTGTGCCAAAATAACGCTATGTGTATCAAGAAACAAAAAACAATTATTTTCTTCACATAGCGACATTCGAAAGAGCAAATTTTCCCGTTTACACATAGCGGGGTTAATATTTTTGTTTTTTTCAACAGGTTATTTTTACTTTTATGCACATGTGTGTATTTTAGTCGACGGAAAATTGCCGTGTGTTTACAATAAAACACATATCTTATTTTTACTAAAAACTGCACATAGTGGCTTTCAGAGGCGCAACGACGATATTTTCAATTTATTGGTGAGGTATAGAAATAACAAAGAAGATGAAGTGGCCATTAATATTTTCATAAATAAACATATTTCAATCATTCTTTGACATGTCTAAAAATTGTAGTTAACTTTGTTGAAGCCTATTGCAAGACATTAGTGTAACATTGGCAACGCTGCGGAATACACATCCACCATTACTTAAAAATATTAGTATTGGAGTCGGATCAACGGTCCTCAACAAGTTTTAGATTAAAAATTTATTTAAAATCTGACCTTTTTATTCCAGATTTTTTTTTATAAAAAAAGCTATTAATTATGTGTTCTCAACATTGAACTATACTGCTGGTTAAAATATTTGTACTTATTTAAGGTTACCCTGTATAAATTAAAAATTACTTGAAAAATTAAATTTTTAAACGACGTCAGATGTGTTGATAATCTGACTAGACTAGCAGTTCCCAAACTTTTTTTTTCACGTACCACTCATACTGTTATTCAGTGGCGTACCTACAACTAACACTCACTCTAAAGTTTAGCGTTTAATATTATAGATCTTTATTAGGATAATCATGCACGTTTCAGAATGACAAAACAGTATTTGAGTTCTTTGCACCTTAAGAATCTCTGCCTACCACAGTATGAGAACCGCTGGTCTAGACTAATACAAATCAAAAGCATCCACCTAGTTCTTTTTAATATTATCCTTTATGCTATCGTTTTTATACATTTTGTCAGGTATTAATAATATTGTGTGAAACTAACTATTCTAATTCTTCGCCATACCTAAAATATAATACTTTTACAGTAAAGTAAAACAGTGTAATTTTATTTTTCGGCCTACGTGCCTACGTGATTGTACACCGTTATCTGTTTCCTAGGTTATTAGATACTACCGTCTAAGTTGGACGACCCTTCTGGTCCTGATGAAACTAATCGGAGTTTCTTTGGCCGAAAACTTTTTAATGAACTTAGAAGTTGCCTTCATTGAATACCCCTGAAGTAGATACGCTTTTTCCTGAAAATAATTGGCTTTGTTTCGGAAGCGCACGGGAAACTACCTAGTTTTTCTGACATTTCTAAAGTTTCAGATTAGCTAGGTATTACCCTTGGCGAATATATAGTACTTGTCTAGTAAAAAATGTTTGACTTCCATGTAAGAAATTTTTTTCCGTTAATTGGATATAAAGACATTCTGCTAAAGTGGATATTTTCTAATCTTGCCTTCTAAAAATTAATAGCATGTTTAAATCATACCATGGACACAATGGTTTCAATTGCTCAATTTCAATGTACTTGTTGCAAATTGAAACACTGTTAGCTATTTTTTTTATGCCACCAATTCAATTGATCAATACTTATGTCCTAAAGAAAACTTCCAACAGCCATTCATTTTTCAGTGTTATTAAGTCATCTCCACATTTCACAAGAAGAATTTCTAACGATGTTCGAAATGCGTACATAATTTAAAATTTTTGAGACCAAGAAAATCGGTTATTATTTCAGGTGTGTTATAAGACTGATTTTCTTCCATTTTATTAATACAGTTGATCATCTTTTATGTCATATATTCACTAGTATTAGTTCAAATACAGTAATAATACCAGATTTTTGTTTCTGGTTATATAATTATGAATATATGCGTAGTAAATTATACCTGCATATATTGAGATAGGATAAACATAAACATCATTGCCAAATATTTCAAACGCAGAGTAACAAGTAATGTACATGCTATTGCAATAATAATGACACTCCCTCAAAACAGTTTTTGAACTTCTGAAAGTTCTGAGAAGAAATTTCATTAAATCTCTATTGCTGAATGAAAGAACTAAGAACTAATGTTAAAAATTGAAAGTAAATTTCGTTACAAATACGTCAGCAGTTCAAAAGAAATCTCAATATTCATTTTTAAAATTGACATTATTATTGCAAACGATTATACCTATCCATTAACGAAGTTACACTTTAAGATAACACGCATACCTACATCTGTTTTGTAATTTCTGTAACACCTCTTTAGAATTATTATGCATTAAATATAAAATGCTTAAGCAGTAATCAAAACGAGATTAAATTCTAGATTTGTAGACAGTCATGTTGGTCATAATTAAAAAAAGTAGCTTCAAAATCTTGCTCCAAATGCACCAAAATATTTGACTTCATTAATCATTTGTATTTTGTACTTTTGGAACTCAAAATATATGTGCGCAAAAGCACATTATGAATGCTATTGTGGATAGTTCCACTATAATAGTATGAGGCATGTTATTAAAAAATGGACATGAGACTTTCTGCATACCTATATGTAATAAATAATTTTATTTAAAGAAGCTTGCATTTCAAAAATGTTACAATTTTTTTAATTTAATCAATAACAGTTGGCCAAACATTGAATTGTATGTAATATTCTTGATAAACTACAAATTTTTTACATTTTCGTATACTTATATTCCATTTTTGTCAATTTGAATGGATCAGTTGGTAGGCGACTTTAGATTATAGTCTGTTTAGAAATGAAAGAGAGCAATACAAGCTTATTATGTATGCACATCGTAAATAAATGTAGTACTGGTGCTTATATTCAATATTTTTATATTATGTATTATCGGTATAGATGAGGTGTACTTTTAAAAAAACTTTGTGTGATCGAACCGTACTAAATTGTAGCAGGTAGCAAAAATGTAATCCCCGACACTCCGTCTTTGTCTATGCCGTTTCAATTTCTCAGTCCATTTCTCAGTAAACAATATAAAAACAGCATTTCAAAACTAGAGGCAACTTTAAGCATTATAACCGAGTTAAGAGGGTTTTTAGTAATTCAAATAAAATTATTCAATATTATTATCAATATATTTATTTTAAATTTAATGAATAGACTTTTATTCCACACAAAAATATATGTATTTTGAAAATTCAAATTATGGTGAGTAAATGTAGTGTTGTAAATGTAGTGTGTATGTTGTTGTATAACTGTACAATAAAGAAAATAAAAAGTAGGTATATTAAAATTCATCCTCTGAATATTCTGATGAATTATCTTCGTCTCCTAGATTGATGACGATAGGTTCCACAGTAACGTCAATTAAATTATCGAGTTCCCACATTTTCTCCTCTTCTTTTTGTACATGATGTATACATCTTTGCCAGTTATCTGCAGTTACTCGTTCCAAGGATTTTTTTTACAAAATTTTCACGTCACTTAATTTAAACGTCGTATTATTTCGCGCTACATCTCCTTTTAACTGCGCCCAGACTAATTCGATTGGGTTAAGTTCACAGTGATAAGGTGGTAACCGTTATTTGGCGATTTGCTGCCATTTCATCGATAACATATTTTTTCTGATCTTTATTAAGATTGACAAGTGTCAAACGTTCCTTTTTCACCATATTTGTTTCAAAAGTAATGTTTTTTCCGGATAACCATTGAATTATATCGGCTTTCCTTCAAGCAGTCGTAATCGTCCGCTCGGTCTGCCGTAAATGGTAACTGGCATTATCCATGACAATTACAGACCCCAGAGGAATAAGATCCAACATCTGTGTAAAATACTCTTCGAAAACATCTGCGTTCATGTCTTCGTGATAGTCACCTGTATATTTAGATTCAAATAAAAGTAAATCGCCATCTACAAAACCACTGGCACTACCTATATGTGTCATTATTAATCTTCGTCCTTTACCTGAAGGTGCCTTGAACCCTGTTGAAAGTCCATCCAAAAATGCTTGTCGAAATAGAAGAACATAAAATCAATAATAAAAAAGTCCCCCATATGGTGCCGACTTAATTGGACACACTGTATATTCATAATTATTAATGCCTTTTGTTCATTTGGAAATAGTAAGCTGTAAAACACTGTATCTAAAAACAGGTCCATTTTTCATGAACTATCTCAATTACAGTCTAGTTAACCAACTTGTCCGACACACATAAGAGACCTGCCATTAGTGCCGCTCCGATCTATCTAGATGGCCGTGCCTCCCATCGCAACCTTCCATCCTTCAATTCCGATACAAATCAGGTCGATCGTTTTCGAAAGATACAAATGGCACATCTCGACGACTCCGCCAGCTTCGGGAGATCTCTCCTCTATAATTCATCTCCCTCGGGTCGTGTTCCCCATTTGGTCACGTTATGACAGGCCGGAGTGTAATGGCCGTGAGGGTGTCCGATCGTCCTTATCGGTTTCGAATCATTTTTGATGTTTGTTTTACGAGCGGATCCTTTTGACACGTTGTTGAATGATACGAAGGTCACGGACTACAATTTTTATAGAATGAAATAGAAAGAAAGTTATCTGTCACTATACATTGACGCTGAAATGAAAGGCAATGACGTCATTTCAACATGTGGACCGGCGTGGGGTATGCAACTCCAAGGGCGTATCATTTTAAAGGGTTCAAATGATTAAATATAGAATAACAAATTTATATAAATCTTGGTATATCCAAATATCCCATAATTAGTGTGCAAAATTTTGGAGAGGGCCTCGAGAGATCATGTCGAAATATTTCCAATGCATTAATGCATAATTATGAATTTAGGTATATAGAACATTCGTTAAATGTTAACAAACTACATAAAAACTGTTTAAAAAATTTGGTCAGGGACGTTTCAGGCAGAGAGACTCACGGGTAAAATGCGCCTCCAATTTTTTGCACGTCAATATGTTCAAATTTAAACATAAAACTATCATAGATATTACTTTTTTATAAAAAAATGTATTCTTGATTTACTTTGATAAAATGCTTCGTTTTTAAGTGGAGTAAATATTTGTAATGTAATAAATATACATATTATAAAACGATTATAGGTAAATCTCGTATATATTAACTTATAAATTTTAAAATAAAATATATACGTACTTCTACTATATAAAAAATAATGTAGCCATGAGGAAAATTTGCAATAAAATGTTTATTTAAATATGTAAAAAAACAATATACATTATTTTAAAACTGAAATAGGAAATAATGTGATCTATATTGTTTACAAGTTACAAATGCTGCAGTATAGGTTTTTACTTGCTCTTTTAATGCAGATTTTCTTGGATTCCTACACGAAAGTGTTTGTGATGTTTGGCAGTCTTATGCATTATATTCTTCTTTTGTAATTTAGTAAGCTATATGTTATTTTCAGTAAAATTACTCAAATGAAAACCCAATGTATAAGTTTGTCCAAGACATTTTTTTAGTACTTAATATTATTTAAGTGATTTGGGCATTTCTATACGTATATAATTAATTTGAGACAAATTATTTTAATTTATTTAAAGATGTTACTGAACATACCATTTTTATTAAAATGTTTGTGCACATAAATATCACTTAAAATTGGTGTATCAGTTTGAATTTCAGCATCTTGAAATTTTGGCGGATAGTTTTGGTATTATCAGAAACTGTTTGAACCAAAAATGCTTGAGTTTAAAATTTACATGACACAATTACATGACCTACTTACATAATTATTGCACATTACATTTTTTTAATACATACTAGTACAAAGAACTTACTAGTTGGTTCATACAAAAGTAATGTTCGATGTTTCATTGGAAAAATGTTTGCTTCAAATTCAAATTTTTTTATAGCATTGATCAGGACAATCTTTCAAATGAGATTTTAATTTTTATCGGCGTACCGCGTAAAATTTTATATCGTGACCTATTCTTTTATATTAGTTGAGGAAATATAAAATACATAACTTGGACAATGGAAAAAGGAAAAACCACGTCTTGAGGGACAATTTGGTGAATTCTTAATTTTTTTTGCATATTTTCTTTTATCGTACTGTCTTGACTGGGCATATATTATTGGTATCGTATATATTTTTTTGTACATTATGTAGGTATTTAGAGATAGTCCATTATGATTCCAATTTCCTCAATGCACTAAGAAACCATAGTATCTACTAATGTAACGTATGTCATCGCAAATATTTTGGTTTTTCAGTAAGTTCTGCAGTGTGTGTATGGCGCTGCTGTCATTAGGATTAAATCTAAAAATAACATCTTTTATGCCATCGAAATATTTATCTTAATACGTTACGGCTTCTAACCATTAATATTGCTTGTAAGAAACGCGTTTGTAAGTTCATAGAAACACTTCAGTAAATACACAGTACAAAACACCTTTAAACCTATGTTAGCGTTAAAAAGAAACCTATCGACGCGACACCGACTATTATACCGGTCCGTAAATATCTAAAACTAAAAAGCGTAGTTCAAAATGCGAGTCAGTTGTAAAGGCCAACGACGTTTAACCCTGTTGAAGTCCGCGCTGGCACTGAATTCTAGTAATAATATACATGGTGCTTCAAAAAAAAAAAACAAAGGTAATATCTCTGTAGTACGATGCTTAGTTGTTTCTTTTTTATATAAAAGTTTAGCGATCACCGATAAATCACCTTGTACTGTAATAATATCAAAGTAAGGAAAGTAACTAGATTTCTGAACCCGATCAAAAAAAAATATTAAGAGGAATTCCTCATTTTCTAATTACCCACTATATGTTACCAAAAGAAAAACTTTATGCGACTTTATGCTCTGGCCTGGAACGGAGACCGTTCAGACCCCATCCTTCAAAATTAATGACCTAGCATCGATTTTTCCGCTAATAGACGTCACTTAATTCATGGACCTGTTTTTATTTATCATTGTGAAGGCTCAAGATGATGTATGGGGGCCGATAGGGCCTGGAACGGCGTGATGAATGCTGAAGGCATCGCAGTCGGCGAATATTAATGAAGAAACGACAATGGGGCTTTTGATTTTAGATGCTAATGCGGTATTGATGCCATCCCGGGAAAGATGACGGAGCGTAATTGATTGCCTGCGTTATCCTTTCCCTCAAACTTTGGATATTAAGTTTCCAAAATCTTTCAAAATTCTAATTACGGCATTCTGAATGCTATAAAACATAATTAAACCATTATAATGTATATAAATTACAAGACAGCTTCATAATGTTTCGAATTAAAAAGTCTTATATGAAAGAGTTCGATATTTACGTATTTTCATGTGTTAAATTTCAAATTTTTGCTACAAAAAATTGTTTCTAGTACGATCCTGACTGCGGTCATAGCGTTTTCAGTAATAACCAAAGCCCTCACTTGGTTGGCAGATCTCAGGTCCGGACCTGGCGCCGACCTTAATATTTAAATGTACTTTATTTATATTAAAACAACATTTAATCTTATTCATGCTAGCTGATCGACAGAAACATCCCATTTGTTTATCTGCAGGAGCTCGAGTGAAACACATTATCTCAGAAACTAACGCAAATTCTCATGAGAAAATGAAAATCTGTATTTGACCATTTTCATTGAAGTTATTTCCCAAAAAAAATAGGGGAATAACATGGTTTTTGCTAAATGAATATAAAGTTTAAAGAATTACAAATAAACATAGCTAAAAATAACAAAAAAATTTAAAGTAGCATGAATTCTCACTCAAATTTATTTCACTGCATTCGAGAATCGAGACTCATTTGTTTTTATTTAGACATGTTTAGACTTACAGCAGGTTACTACTCGTAAAACAGTTGCATTGGAACCATACGTTGGTATACGTAGTTGGAAGCAACGCCATATTACTATGTTCATTTTGACAGCAACTACACTCAAGCGATGCTACTTCTCTTTTATATGCTCAACGGATATTAACGAGAATTCATGAAGATTTAGCATACATTTTACATACATTTTAATTATTCACGGATACCTTCAGTTATTCGTCGTCTTTTAGCAACTGTGACAGCGTCAGGATATTCAATAAGTAACGCAGTAAATAATGTTTTTTAATTGCGATAGTTTATTTCCCCAGTTATAAGGATCTAACGCTGAACGTGTGAAGAAAAAAATTGATACCGTTTTGCAAAACAATCCGGGATTTTTTGACTTTATGCTGTATAGTAGATCTTTTTGATGGCAAAGAAGTAGATTTTTCTAAACCCACCCTAAATGTGCCAGGCATGAAAAAGTATATTTATTTTAAATATACCCCAGTGACCTCTGTGGACGTTCAACACACGAAACCGAAATACACCTGAACATTTACAGCAGTTGCTGGTTATTCAATTTTATTTCAGTATTACAAGCAAAGTTTACAGAATAAATGTATAAGTTGTTTCACTCTCGAACACGCCCCCGCCTTACCAATTCCGCTCTCTTCACCCGTCTCGGGGACCGTTCGGGACCCAAGATCCTACACGGCGGCCGACGCTAGAACTGTAACGTGTTAAGTGCGATCGATATAGTGTGAGAAAAAAAATCTTGAATATCTGTTAGTGTTTATTTTATTTAAATGCCCGTGATATATTGTACTTGAATGTCATGCATTGAATAATTGTCCCTTAAGACGTGGTTTTTCCTTTTTCCATTGTTCAAGGTATGTATTTTATATTTCATCAACTAATATAAAGAAATAGGTCACGATATAAAATTTTACGCGGCACGCCGATAAAAATTAGAATCTTTATTTGAAAGATTGTCCTGATCAATACTATAAAAAAATTAGAATTTGAAGCAAACATTTTTCAAACATTGTTTTTGTATAAACCAAGTAAGTTATTTGTACTGGTATTTATTAAAAATATGTAATAATTATGCAAGTAGGTACTTAATTGTATCGTGTAAATTTTACACTCAAGCATTTTTGGTTCAAGCAGAGTTTCTGATAATACCAAAACTATTTTGACGCCAAAATTTCAAAATTCTGAAGTTCAAACTGGTACACCGATTCTATGTGAGACCTGTGCACAAACAGTATATAATAAAAATGGCTTGCACAGTAACATCTTTAAATAAATTAAAATAGTTTGTCTTAAATTAATTAATATACGTATAGAAATACCCAAATAACTAAAATAATATTAAATACTAAAAAATGACCTGGACAATGGACATACTTATACATTGAGTTTCCATTTGAGTAATTTTTTTACTAAAAAGAATATATAGTTTATTAAATTACAGAAGAAGAATATAATGCATTTTTATTATATTTCAGATCAAAACCGTCAAACGTCATAAACACTTTCCTGTAGGAGTCCAAGAAGAGTTGTAACTTGTAAACAATATATGTAGATTATATTATTTCCTATTTTAGTTTTAAAATAATGTATATGGTTTTTTAGAATATTTAAATAAACATTTTATTGCAAATTTTCCTCATGGCTACATTATTTTTTATATAGTAGAGCACGTATATATTTTATTTTAAAATTTACAAATAAATATATACGACTTCCAAGATTAACTAACAAAACTGTATACATTTACCTATAATCATTTTATAATATTTATATTTATTACATTACAAATATTTTTTTTATACAATAAACAGCCTTATGTCACACTTTTGAAATATCCCTCGTATATAAATATTTCCTAATTGAGAAGACACTACTTTTTTAAGTCCCTCGTTCTTGACCATTTTATGTGACAGTATTTACGTGCGGCGGTACGGCTTAGATCTCAAAACATCAAAGTGCCGACAGAGACTGGTATAACTTATATTGACGTCATGTGCGAACGAAATGCAGGCTTTAGTAATAACACGTGCTTGTACCGATTGGTAGATATAAGGAGTGGCAGTAAAATTATGCATACTTTTCAGAGCACACCCATGTTATACAGCTCTGCTGCAGTAAATACGCATGCGCTACATCAGAATGCTCGTTTTTCTATTTGTAAGGACAAAGTGACAGGCTTATCTCTTCCATAGGAACCAATTTAAGACAAATATTAGGAAGTCGAAATCTGAATCGAATATATTACACGGATAAAACATGGATATATGAAGGCCCCTTGGAGACGACAGCAGTTCATGACAGACAACAGTTCTAGTGATGAAAGTGACCAGTAATGTAAGGTAACAGTACCAAATAAGGCCATTTTAAGCTTGAGCCCTTATTTTTTTGTTAATATTATACAGAAATGTATAAAACTTAAATTATATTAAATTCACTTTATTTAAAGCGGTTATACTTGTAAATTTAAGAAAGTCAAGTTAGATTTTTTTTATTCTAATTTTAAAAAAAGTGACAAATGACCTTGTTAGGAACACTTGCTCCTAATAAAACCAATTGACGAATATTGCAAATAAACATCAACAATTATTATTAAACTGTTGTAATATTACATTGAACAAAAATATAACATAAAACTTGACATTGACATTTCATGTTGAAACTAAAACGAAATCGAAAAATAAATATTAGTTTCGGCATTCTGGGTAAACAAATTTAGCTTTGTCGCTTTTACACAATCCTGCGCATTATTCGTGAACGTATTTTAGACAAATAATACACAGTCGCATGTCTTGAACTTTGTTAAGCCACATGTCCTGCTGACATGTAGCACAACTAACCTATGTTATAAAAATTGTATTATAGACCAACTACGAAAATTATATGTCCATATGTACCGTCAGCATTTGCCGGATACTCAATTGTTACTAATGTCATGCATATGCATATGCTATATACATGTTATGACTTTTTTTTTTTTTTTTGGTTAAATACATTATTTTGTCAAAAAGTGACAGTGGCCTTATTAGGAGCTTGGCTTTATTTGGTACAAGTACCTTATATGTATTAATGTAGTGTATTAATATAATGTATAATAACTGTTAATGTGTAACCGACCATTTTAGTGACAGTGCAAGTAACCAGTAGTATATAATGTGCATGCATAGTGCAGTATGTGTTAAAGTGTGATATATGCAGAGTGTGCATCATGTAGGTGTAGGTGGTGGTAGGCCATCGCCATCTAAACGGGTGACATTCTACAATAATTGCAGAAAAGGACACTGGTGAATTTATACATTTTTTAAAGTAAACTATTAAAGTGCTAGGTTCACTAAACGTCGACTTATTTTTGAAGCTTTCTCAAGCAAAATTCCTATGGAATCTTGTCCTCTGCAACCTTCATCTCTCGCACCGATTAAAGTGCTGTGAATTAGTCACTCTATACTATTTTGGTATTCTGGTATAGCTGCATAAACAGATGCATGTTACCTTAGCTGACCTAAATAAGACTGCACAAAGAATGTTCGGGTTGTTTTTTAATTCGAAATTTATGGTTGTTTTTAAGGAATGTTAAATGCAGTACACCAGACAATAAACGTTTCATAAATTTTTTATAACTAACAAAGGACCGGCGTTCATATTTTGGCTCTTTTTTCGAATTATGGTAGTAAATTTGCAAGAAAATACGTATTGAACTTTTTCGAATAACACTTCTTTATTCGAAATATTGTCTAGAAGCTGTCTTGTAATAATTATCATCAACATCACACCATGAAAACTATACATATGTGCAATACGGTTCTGTTTCAGAGTAGACCAGGAAGTTACTGCTGCCAATACCATGAAATTCAATGAAGGAGTTAACAGAAACCTGAAGAATGCTGCTGCCAGTAAAGCACAAGATAGTCGAGAAGAGCAGTCGCTTCGACTATCTAGCGTCGTGGAGTCGGCGCCAGTCACATCGTGCCTCCGGACACATCGACATCGCAATGCAGTCATTCTAGGTGTAATTCATGCTGAATTTATGGTTTATTGGAAACGCTCCTATTTATTACCTGTATATTATTTCTCGGTTGGTAAAATGTCCGGTAACAAATAATCGTTTTACGTGTTGTTTATTCTACAACTCTTATCATGTCTATACAGGGTGTATTTTCAGTCCATGCCATATTCCAAAATAAGCCAAATTTTAGGTTCAAAAACTTAATAAACCAAGGGCCTAAAGTTACTGGTTTGTAAGGAAATATTTCTGAAAAATGCCACATTTCTTTCCATTATCTCACGTAGATAGATAAAATTTGTGGAAATGATGCAATTAAAAGAAATAGTTCGGTATATTTCTTTGTATATCTGGCAACCAGTGTTGGAGATTAAGGGGAATCTTGTCACTAAAACCCTCAGAAAAACTAGGCACTACATTAGGTTATCAGAAAAATTTCTGGCAGTAAAATGATCAAAATTGTAGTGTTTTTAAGTACAGACATCTAAAAAATAATTGTATTACTATGCTACTCGAACTCCACAAGAGAGAATTAGTTCAAGTTTTCACAATGCCGAAAATTCAGGCTGAATATTTCGAATATGGTAAATCAACCTTAGTTTTAACTGTAGAATATCAAAAAGCCTATGACAAAATAAAAAGAACTAAAGTAAATTGGAAGTCAGCAAGAAGATAAAGAACATGCGTGTAACATTGGAATAGACTGAGAATAGAGCAAAACCAGTTAATCGAACCACGGAAGAGTTTGAAGTAAAAAACGGATTGAGGGAGAAATGGTAATCTATGATCATCAATGTTGTTTAGTTTAGTACTAGAAAACGTCATAAGAAATGCAGGAGTCAATAGATGAGGCACTTAAAAGCCATTAGTGTCTGACATTTGCCAGAACAAAAGTAAAAGAGTTAATAGAAATAATAGATGAACAGTCAGTCAATAGGGCCAGTATATTTATGAGGAAAAACTAAGTACATGGAATGGATGGAAGAAGAATATCAAAAAGGTGTTTCTTAAAACAGACACAAATTGGAGAAAAATATACAAGTTTGAAGAAATAGAAAAGTTCACATATTTAGGAACTATATTTGCCAGACGATCGAAAATAGGAGAAGTAATTAAATAAAGCCTGTAGAGAAGTAAAAATATTTCTAGACAAATAAAGATAAGGATAAGACTATACAAGACAGTGGTAAGCAAGAAGAAAATATTGAGAAAAATATTTGGAGAAAATACAGAAGAAAGGTGGATTAGAATAAGAAATGAGGAAATAAAAAGTTTATATAAAGAGACGAGCATAGTAAGAGCGGTAAAAGCATAAGATTAAGTTGACTAGGACATATTGAGAGGACGCTAGAGTTAAGGGCACCAAAAATGATAATGACACGAACAATTGGAGGTAAGAAGAGGAGAGGGCGACTAGAAGCAAGATGGAGAACAGAAGTGGAGAAAAACCTAAACAACAAATTGTCAGATGGAAAGAAAAAGCAAGGGATGAAACAAAATGGAGAAGGATATTCAACCAAGCCATGGACCTTCTAGGTTCGCAGAGCCAGATTATATATATCACCACATAACAATTATTTTCACATACTTATATAATAATAAAAGTGAACAATCTCATATGTAAATACTAAGTAAGAGTATTTTATAACAATATTTACATCTACAGCTTTTACTTCGGCATCTTTGCAGGTGACATAGATAACAACAGTCCCGTAATTTGCTAAACCCTAGATTATTCAGCTATTAAATGTCTAAAATTATTTGTATTTGTAGAAAAAACTTTAAATAATACGAAGTTCTTAAGTAAAACCTGCAAAGTAAGTTCATTTAAACTTAACTATCACTTATTTTTTATTCTGCTTTCCCTAGATTACTCAGCTATTAAATATCTAAAATTATTTGTATTTGTAGAAATACGGCGTTCTTAAGTAAAACCTGCAAAGAAAGTTCACTTAAACTTCACTACCACTTATTTTTTACTCTGTATACTTAATCGAATTATTATTATTTCTAATGCTCCAATCGCTACTAATAATAAATATTTTGATATCTCTAATTTACATACGGATTAGGACTTTTTGAAAATTCTAGATTACTCAGTGCAGATGACTGAACTTGAATTAATGACTTATACGGCGAACGAGATAGTCGTTATATCGTTATGCAAATAACGAGATATATTTCCCGCTATAATTGTTGGCTACGTTTGAAATGTCCTGGGCGATAAATCAGGTGAATGACAAGTGGCCGTCTGTAAAAATGATCTGGAGACAGAAAGTAAACAAGCCTGAACAAGAAATGGCACTTACAGTACACCGTAGGAAATTTTAGATCTATCATTAATGTGATGTCAAATATAGTAATTCTCTTACGTAATTATCAAGTAAAAGATGCATCGATTCAGTGAATGCCAATACTGTGGCCTGCCAATTAACAAGAAAAATTATACTCCATATATATATATATATATATATATACTAACGGTAACCTATAAGTATTATATTAAATTTGTTATATAATGATTAATTTGCACTGGTGTTGGCTGTGATATTTAAAGTCTTGTTTCTGCTCGATCTTGTAAGATCATGTCTTGCCTTGTCTTGATAAAGTCTTACAAATTTCTTGTATTGCAATTTTGCATAATTCTTAGCGAGACTCTTACATACAAATGAGAAACATAGAACTTTATTACAAATTTGGTAGCAGTGGTGGTTACTCTCGGTCGGCTACGGTCCCACTCAGAGCTAACACGTAACTATCGATGGAGTCGATCGTCGACAGTGGTCGATTAGTAGACTCATAAAGTATAAAATCGACCAGTTTTACATATTATGGATGAAATGGGCGTATCAGAATCGAAGTCAAGTGGCAGTGAATTTATAATTAGTTCTAGTTTAGTAAAATTACACCCAGACTCATTAAACTTTGACTCTAAAATTGTAATGTATACGCTGGATGTCTTTTAAATAAAGTGTTGTTTTTAAAAACTTTAAACATGAACTCACGTTTATCAATTTTGAACCAACAAAATATTATCAACCAAACAATATTTCCAGACTAGTAACGGAGATGATGTTGTTTTGTATGCCTCATTAGGTCTGTTCCAACAGCCGCTGAGAACTGGTTCAGAACTGCTAGAAATGTTTGACCAACTCCGTCTTACGTCGCATTTGCCGAAAGTACATTAACAACTGAACAGTTGAATAGTTCTGGACGGCTCGGAATCGATTCTAGCTGTTGTTGGAACAAACCTATTGTCTTACTGGCACCGTATTCATGACATAATGTTATCTCATGTCACCTGCGAATATTCAAAGGTATCGAAGTAAAACGACAGAAAGTGCTCTAACCAACAATTTTTTTAGTAAATGATATTTTCGAAATTTGTATTTTTTTCAATTTAACTGTAGATGTAGATATTGTTAAAACATAAACTTAATAGTTGTACATATAAGATTGTTCACTTTTGTCAAAATAATTGTTAAAATATGGGAATTTATGTAATCGAAGCCAATAACTCAATGTCTAACGATAGAGCTTCAGATGCAGGTGTACCTCAAGGATCCAAACTGAGTCCTCTATTGTTTAATATACATAAATGACATGCCTTCAACTGGAGATCTCCTAACGTGTATTCTATATGCGGACGATACCACAATTTCAATTGGGTCAGATGATTTACATAATACTTATACAATTATTGACATGCGAATCAAAAACAGAGCAATGACTCAGTGCAAACAACTTAATTTGTAACACATAAAACAAAACGTATGATGTTCACACTGTGTAATTTTGAAGCTTCTGATGACACTTTACCTTCAGTGAAATTTTTAGGTGTGTATTTTTATTCACAGCTGCGATGGAATATACATATAACGAATATTTGCAAAAAATTATGTGGAAATACTTTTATCATTAGCAAATTATCAGACACTGTTTTCACCAATTTCAATTATGACATATGCTATAATAGTATGGGCCCATGCTACAAATAATTATTCAACATACATGAATACATCATGACCATAATACAAGAAATAAAAACAATATCATCACACCACATTATAGGTTAAGTAAATGCCAAAATGGGCCAAACTATTTATCAACTCATATGTTTAATACATTACCACTGCATGCTAGAAATAAGCAAAACATACAAATCTTTCGGAAGAAGCTGAAAAACTTTCTAATGGGAAAGACATTCACCTACATTACCATTACAAGGAGTTTTTGGGTTGTGACATAAATGTTCATATGTTTTCAAGTTGTTTATAACGTATGTTATGTGTTAGTGAATCCATAGACATTTTGGCTGATCCTGTATATTCTGGCATATCTTTACAATCTATGAATATTTTTCTTCTATATATACTCTGTAAATATTGACCTGTGTGAGCACTTTTGTACATTGAAACCAATAAATTATTATTACAAAGATGTGTGTCTAACAAACGTTTTTTAAAAGTTACTGTTTTATTCGAGAAGAATTTAAATAGTAAAACTGGATAAACAAAACATCAAGATCTTATTTTTGATATTAATTTTGTTCTACGTATTTTATTTTTCGAGATTTCTGCACCTAAAAACACCACAAAGGACCCCGCAGGGTCCTTATGGAAATTGGGTCTCGGTCAAATTTGATGAAACTCTGGACTCTGTTAGTTATCGACTAGTAGAACAAAAGTTTTCATGGCCACTGAGTCCAAAAGTCTTATGGTTTTGAGATATAGCTCTCTGAAGTTCGACTTTGGGTGTTTGTTCAAGCACGTATGCATGTACACGTGTATTCAAACACATATAAACTTGAAACAGGATTAATACTAATAGTAAGATTGATATTAATATCAACATGTGAGTGTGTGTGTGTGTTTGTACTTGGGAGTTCAATTGACTATTATTTGACTACTTTTAGCGTGGTCCAGGAACAACGGCGTGGACGTGGTAGATTCTTGTTCCCTTTGGGGTGCTTTTTTAGCGTGAGTCTTGTCTGTTCCCACTCAGTCATCATTTACCTCCCAAAATAGAATATTATATTATTGTTGAATCAAGTTATACGAAAGGTACTTATGGTTATAGAAATGTTTTAGCGATTCTCATAAGAATAATACTTCAATAGTATCTCGGAGTCTCCGAAGAAGATCAGGTGTCTCCTTATGATACATTACTAATAAGTAAAAACTGGTTGCTTATCAAGCCGAGCTTGAAAAGTCATTTTCGTAAATGTTTCGGAGCGTTCTTCACGTTGCGTATAGACCTTGTAGCATTACCAAGACAATCCTGATTTTAAGAGAAATCCTGACCACGCCATTCAAGGCGACGCTGTTTCTCAAAACGCTTCCCACACAACCTGCAGTTATACGGTTTCTCATCTGTATACATTTGCTTATGTCCAACAAACAAGTATAGACTATTGTAAGTGTGAAACTAGTAATACTGCAAAATGCACCCAAAGTCGACCTTCAGAGAGCTATATCTCAAAACC
The DNA here is from genome assembly GCA_037114965.1 of Monochamus alternatus. Taxonomy (NCBI): domain Eukaryota; kingdom Metazoa; phylum Arthropoda; class Insecta; order Coleoptera; family Cerambycidae; genus Monochamus; species Monochamus alternatus. Next base: position 117,893,388 of record CM073426.1, read on the forward strand.
ATGAGACTTTTGGACTCAGTGGCCATGAGAACTTTTATTCTACTCGTCAAGAACTAAAAGAGTCCAGAGTTTCATCAAATTTGATCGAAACCCAATTTCCATAAGGACCCTGCGGGGTCCTTTGAGGAGTGTTTCAAACCACGAGAAAGAGAATTTCGAACTATCCACAGTTTGTCGATTAATTTCCGAACGTGACTTCTAACTAGTGAATATGTGAATTTATATTCCCTTTCATATGCAGGGTGTCTCTAAAACGTCTGTACAAAACACTATGACAAATTCGTGGGGTTAAAATATGATAATCTAGTCCAATTTACCTTAGTCCAAAAGTTGATAATTTCCAAAATACACTCAAAGTTATTATTTTTTAAAACTTTTTTTGTAAATATCCAGTCCAGAGTTTCATCAAATTTGACCGAGACCTAATTTCCATAAGGACCCTGCGGGGCCCTTTGACCATTTTACAGCGAGAAATACCTATAGAGTTCACTCCTTTCTTTCTTATTGGCCAGAGGAAACGTTTGCACTTTCCCAACTGTATGTACCTATCTACTTATTACGATGTGCTTGCGTTTCCATTGCAACGATAAAACTGGGAACAGACCTGCGTGGCTTGATTACACACCATGTAATTTTTGCCAGCTTGGCCAACGGCGACCGCAGCGTCGACCCCAACTTGCAAATGAAGTCGATAATCGCCGTTTTTTATCGCCGATCTAAATTGAACCAGCCTCGTTACAAGGAAGCCAATATCAACTCCTCTGCTTCTTTTTACTTACTCGTATTTGTTTGTAATTACTTTGAACTTCGAAGACTGTTTAAGCGTCAATCACTGATTCGCATTTAAATTAGTTTTTTAAAACTGAGGCCGAAGATTTTTCCGTTTTGTCACAATTCCAACGCCTACAGTTGTGAATTATCGGCTTGGAATGTGGAAAAAGAGCCGTATGCGTATAATAAGATTTTGTCGCGCTGTTTTTAAATCTCTTCCTCTGCACAGGAATAATATCGCCTTTGAAAGGAACGAAGGTTGTGTGGAAACTCAATTGCATTTCATTTTACGGGCATTTGCTCTTTGCACACAAAATCGAATAGGCTTTGCGCAACGCCGCTGGATGTATTATGTAAACTGACTTAGAGCAGAGGAGAAATATTGAATTTATTAGGCGTTTTCCACAAACATAAACAGAGCTTTTGGCATACAGATGCGTTTATTTTTGAAATTGCGCGGCGCGAATACGTTGTTCTTTTGTTTGCCCGTTTGCCGTAGAATCTTGATTATTTTTAAGACGTTCATATTGGGTTCTGTAAATATTTATCAAGCCTCTGCTTCTTTCTTAAACAGAAATAACAAACAAAATATCCGAATTTCGTACAGAAATTTAATTCCGATTTGCCATAGTATGAATTCCTACATTTCTTTTCCCCTGGAAAAAAATGACACATTAACACAGAAGAACACGAATCTGTTTTAATGCAGGTCCACATATGATTGTGTATATTTTTGTACATTTGTCTGTATGTGCCAATGTTTAAAGATTTAACAAATATATAACTTTTATACATTTATGTAACATTTGTATTATTAAACGTATAGGTAGACTTTACCACAACAAAGGGTTAATTTTATTGTTTAATGTGCATGTAGTCTATAGAATTAAGATGATAAAGTAATAATGTAGTATATTATTCAACGAGCATAAGAGTGGATGCAATTCACTAGAGTGAACTGTACCTATTTTGTGCATGGCTATTAACAATACCTTGGAAAACTTTTTACAGATTCCAAAACATTACACAATATTTTGACACTCATAACATGAACACGACATAACACAATTCAAAACTGTCAAAACATAATGTAATGAACATTTTATAGGATAGTCATGAACAAAAATAATTTAGTATTTAACATAATATTCTAATAAATTATATAAAATCAAACAGCATTCTAGTGAACGATAACAACAAAACAAAAAACATTAAACAAAGATACACAACAGAAGTTTACTACGAATATTAAGTGTATAGTGATCTGAATATATCAATCTTCTCTAAAGTCACAAGAGAAACAAAATCAGAGACAGTAATCTAAACATTGATCAGAGTATATTTTCAACAACTCTACGGTACTTATTAATATCTCTACCACTCATTTTAATCGCCAGGATTAACCGAGAAGTCGGCGACTTGTGCGGGAGAGGGAGAGGCATATTATTATTTAGAAGGCCGCATTTGCAGCCAGGAACGACTTACGTTGGTAGGCCCTAACCACCATTCAGTACAGAAATGAGGGAAACCTGGAAAACCTCATTAATTAGGGGGTGGTCAAACGTCGACCGGTATCAATCTCTTACATTGACCTAAGCCAACATTTTTCCACCCTACCATACCCGCAGATAATATGTTCTACCAGCCGTGGGGATCGAACCACATCGGGCCACATCAATTCAAGTACTGACGCCTTAAACCGCTCGACCGCCGGACGACTTCTCTATTCTCTCTCTATTACTGTTTTATTTGATCAAACTTCAAGTTAAATTAAAATGATCTCCATTTGAACACTGCCAACGAGAATTAATAGGGCATCTGCACGTGACGTCACGATTTTCAAGGTCGTTGTTTGGAGGATAAACAAAAGTATAACCTTATATTTATTCCAAATTATTATTAAATATTTGAGTGCTATTTGTATTATAAAATGCCTAATTATTGTATGGTAGTAAACTGTGGCAGTAATTCTGCAAGGGACCATGTTAGTTTCTTCAGAATTCGTTCTGAATTCGACAGACATAAACAATTTAACCAGTTAGCATCTGAGAGGCGAAAGGCTTGGATAAATAGTTTAAAAAGAGCTGACCTTACAGAGTCCAAAATTAAATTTGGAAGAATATGTTCAAAACATAAAAGAGCAAAAATTATACATTTATTATACTATACGGAAACCTGCAAATTTGCACGAGCAAAATAATCCGGATTGGATCCCCACTGTGAATATGAGTTATACATCTGGTACTTCATCAAAAAAATCAAGAAAAGATAGATATAAGGCGAAAATTATTAAATGGAGAAAAAGGGGTTTGAAAAAATAAATCATATCAATTTTCCGTGGCTGTGCAAACGCCACAGCAGCATATGTATTGATTGTATTTAGTAGCAACCTATTTCAGGACTAAATTTTTATTTATTCTTATTCTGTGGATACGTACTTTTGAAAAAACTTTGTTTAAAACTGGCACATATTTCTGCTATTTACGAATTCAAATGTTTTCAGTAATATTTTTTTTGTGAAAAGTCAATATTTTATATTAAATCTTGTAGAATGAATACCATATCGGAGTACCATTTTTTAGTTATAAATAAATATTTCTTTTGTAGGTAATTTAAATTATTAACTGTTTTAGCATGTTGTATATGCATACGTATACCTATACATAACATGCGTACATTTTCGATGAGAAAAATTACTTTCTAAGCCTTTAATATGTTTTAAGGGCGCCGTATTCTTGAAATAGTGTTTTGTACAAATACAAGTAATTTAAGAACTGAATAATATAGAATTTAGCAAATAACAAGAATATTATCTCATGCCACCTGCAAATATTTAAATGTAGTAGAGTTAGATGTAAGTATTGTTATAACATAAACTTACATAGTTCTGCATATAAGATTGTTCACGTTTGTTGATAAGTATCTGAAAATAATTGTTAAAATGTGGGGTTAGAATAGCGAAATAATGTGTATCATACAAATGCTTTTTAAAAGTTATTATATTATTTGAGGGTTTAAACAGTAAAAGTGGATAAACAAAACATCAGTAATTTTATTTTTGATATTACTTTTGCTCTACTTGTTTCATTTTTCGAGATTTCAGTACCTAAAAAACCACAAATTTGATGTATGTGTATAAGCACTTTTATTATATAATAAATAATTTACAGTATTTGGATATAAAGTTTTAAGAAAATCTTCTTCATTATCAGATTGAATGTGTATGGATCTATTCAAATTTCACTTATTTTATGTTTATATCTATCAGCACTTTCAGCATCTACGACTTTCAGTGTATAATAATATATTCACTATCATGATTATATAAATGAAGGAATATTGTAGCCACAAAAAAACGAAAAATAATAACAACAATAAACAAAACTATAACCAGAACACAACCACTTAAGATAACGTGAAAACATATAATAAATAAATAGTAATAAATACATTTGAGCTTATGATCGCTATTTGTTTATCCTCCAAGCCAGTAGCCACGCCTACTTTGATCACGTGCCGCAGATGTTCTATTGAACACAACAAAGAGACGCAATCAAAACAACGTGCTGACATAACCCGAAAAAACTATATGGTTTTGGAAAATTTATAAAATTAGTTTGTTACATGTTCACTGATTAAAATTATTAGCGATATTACACGGTGGATTGTTGGTTATTTATTGCTTAGATCAATAGTGTCAAATAACCCACCAGAATGTACCTAATGTTACAACTGTAAGGGAAAATTATTACACATAAATAAGCATTTTTTCATTTAAAACACATGAAATGTAATTTTACAACGTTATGTATTTTTAGAAAAAATCATGTAATTTTTTATGAAAGATGTAAATGTACGATATTTACATGGATATTCTTGTAATACAGTATGAATTTGGTATTTTTTACATTGATATATAATGTGAATAACATGTACATTTACAATAATTTTATCGGTGTTGTTTTGTTTAGATCTAGAACAATGTAACTTCTTTATTGTATAAACTGTTTAATTTTTCATCTTATATAGTCCAGATTTAACTTTCATGAATTAGATGTCTTAAAGTGCCTGATTTAGGGACAGTTATTATAAACAAAAACAACTTGTAATGTGAAAAATTGTTTAATACTTTCAAATAGAGTTAGACAAGCTTAGTAAAAGTCGATTTTAAAATAAAAAGAATCATTTTAACAAGTGATTTCACAGATCGCAAGATCTGTATTTATATATAGTTACAAACACAAAAATAACCCGCGCTTTCGGAATCTGTTTGAAGGTACTTCATTTTGACCAAGATAAAATTTCGCGCGTTGTATGCGTAATAAAAAAAAGATTTTTTTACGAGTAATTATGCTGTATTTTCGATTCTTGATGTTAATTTTGTGCGTGTCATCCAATATTTTAAAATACAATGATTTTCGTTCACTCCCAGAACAACAACAAAACAAACTTATAGACAGTCTTTTCTTAAAATGTTTTTTTTTCATATTCCCGATCAAGTCAGCATCACCTGAGGGACACTGAACAGTTACGATTTCTAGATGACGCAAACCTTGATGTTTTATAAAAAAAACTCATTTGTTTTTTGCGTTTCGCACGAATTCAGAAATATTATTTGTTCATTAAAACTTCTTTGAAGCCCAGTCAATTAATGTTCACAGTTAGGAATTTTAAGCATTTTATAATGAGTTAGTTTTCGGGAACAAAACTTGATTATAATGTATCCTATACCTAACTATTCGTAAAGTGAAAAAAACGGCGCATGTTTGTTTTAACAAATGAAAAACGTGCTGGTTGCTCAATCCCCGCAGGTTCATCGATTCATCTAGAATGCGTCTGTTAGGCCCACTTACGCTGAAACAAGCGCTTTTTTATGCAAATTTATTGGGCCTGTTTACTTTCCACTTCGGTCGAACAATAGATCTCAATTATATCCGTTTTTATCGGCAAACATGCTAACGGTAAGCGAGAGAAATCTGTTCGATGTAGCAAATACCCATACGTGGCGCCAGTCTGAACAACTTTTTAATAATAGTAATCAATAACGGCTAGTAAATGTGGGAATGGACATAAATAATTGTTTAATGGCTGTTAATTATCACTATTTATGAAACAATGTTACGAGTGCAACCAGTATTGACCCCTATTTATTTAAGACGGAATGGGATTGAGAAAGAAAAATGTTTTTTCCGTGTAGCAACATTTTTTTTCGAAAACTGCTTCGAAATATTACAAAAATTTGTGAAAAAAGGAGAAAAGAAGAGTGAAAACATATTTCGGTGAAAGTAGAAATAGAAACATATGATTTAAATCGTTTTCAATGCATTTCTTCTTCTTTAAAATTGTAAATGGCGAACATATTTGTATTTAAAAAATGTATTAGCGTTGAATCATAATGCTGCTAATTTATGGTAAACTACATAATATGTCATTTCAATGGTAAAGGTCACAGGTAAAGATCATTGTTACATACATTAAATAAATAATTCTAATTCTAATCTAATTTTAATTTTACAAATAATGAGTAAATTTACATATTATGTATAAGTATGTATTTTTTAATATACAGGGCTCTTACAGATACAATTTTATAAAAAAAATTAAAAAGCGCAGTTCGAAAATGATTTAAAAATATACTTCTACGCGGCACTGGAAACTGGTTCCCTGTAAAACCTGATAAGGCGGTAAAGCATGCAATCGATGATCGGACAAAAAAATCAAAGAAATTCCCAAGGAAAGAAATAAATAACATTTTATAACATACCTATATTCATTACAGCAACTAACTGCATTTGCCTCTATTGTTATTAGTTATTAATATTAATGTGTGGTTTTAATTAATAAAATAGTATGAGATCGTTTGATGTTAGAACAAAATGGGCCCTTCTTACCCAGACAAGAAGCAGAAGTATTTATTTGTAGTTAACACAAATGTTTCTGCTTGTTCGTTTTGAAGTCATAAGTTATTGGCAGCAGCTATGATCCGTTTTCGTAAATCATCAATAGTGTCCACTTCGGTGGGATATACTTCATTTTTTAAATATCCCCACTAAAAGAAGTCCAAAGGATTTAAAGTAAAAAGATCGTGGCGGCCATGGTACCGGTCCTCCTCATCCAATCCCTTAATAATAATGTTTGGACATGCTGTACATGAATATAATTGATCCTCGTGTATGATACACCACACTGCTGCAATACGCCGTGAACGGCCCTGGATTTTCCTTGTCACGCCCGCATTGCACACTTGCACCGGGAAATCGATCACTTTACCAAAAATTAAAACGATATTCATCAACTTATATCATATTTACTTTACCATATTTTTTGCCTCTGGCGTAGAAGTTCAGGAATGTCAAGGGTGAACAAAACCCCATACCTATATCACTGGCTTGAATTAAAAAAATAATTCACGTAAAAATATTAACTTTTTATTATGATTACTGCATGCCAATTTTGAAGAAAAAATATTTATTCGTTTTGTAGATGAAAAAGAAAATTAAGTATATTCTTTTAAAGTTGAACACACCCTAGGAAAATCGAGTGTCATAGAGAAAAATGTTATAGGAAAGGTCTCAATCATTTTTTCATGCTCTATCATGTCCCAAAGTTAAGAACAAAAAATCGGAGACACCCTGTATATTAATAAAACAAGAAGCATATCAAGAGAAATCGGTGCATATCGGAATTGGCTTATTCGAAACACTATACACGGTGATTCAGAACTTATCTAAAAAAAAATTTTCAGTGTACAGGGGACTCTTACAAATACAATTTTGTAAAGAAAAATCAAAAGGGGCAGTTAGAAAATGATTTAAAATTACACTTCTGCAGGGCATTGGAAACTGGTTCACTATAAAACCTGATATACAGGGTGTTAAAAGATTGCGTGATACCGGTTCCTTGAGCAAACAGTGCCATTTATCCGGAAGACGAAGGTCGGTATCCACTCCTAGAGCAGAAGAAGAAATTCTAGCACTGGTAGAGCAGAAGGTACGAGTGTGCGGAGAATATCAGCCGAGGTAGGCATTAGTGGTCCTCTTGTTTGGAGAATCCTTCACGAGCAACTGCTTTATCCATACCATGTGCAACGAGTACAGGCCTTAAATCCAATAAATGATCATCAAGCACGTTTGGTTTTTTGCCGCTGGTTTCTACGTCATGATACTGAAGACTCTCGTTTTCTTGCAAACATTTTTTTTACTGATGAGGCCGGGTTCACAAGAAATGGAGTGTTTAATTTTCACAATACGCATATTTGGTCCGACGAAACATTTGGATGGGTATTGTAGGTGACAGGTTTCTAGGTCCTGTTGTTTTACCAAACCGATTAACAGACGTTGTTTACCTCAACTTTCTGCAGAACACACTGTATGAGTTTTTGGAAGACATTCCTTTGAATCAGAGGCAACAAATGTGGTTCCAGCATGATGGTGCTCCAGCTCATTTTTCCATGGCCGTTAGAGAGCATTTACACCAAACTTTTCCACATAGATGGGTAGGAAGGGCCGGACCTGTTTTATGGCCTCCAAGATCGCCTGATCTGAAGCCTCTAGATTTCTTTGTTTTAGGATATTTGAAGACATTAGTGTATGATACTCTTAATAGCCTGGAAGAGCTGCAGCTACGGATTAATCAGAAGTGTCAAGAAATCCAAACCAAGGAGGGTGTCTTCGAAAGAGTTCGAATATCGTTGAGACGTTCTATAACTTTGTTTTTTGTTTGCTTTGTCGGCTTACTCATAATACAATAAAATGTTTGAAAAACGAATAGTGGTCCATATCTCTGCAACCGTTACTTTGCGGACCCATGTTTATTAAGACTTTTCTGCTTATTTTGGTTCATACTATTACCTCCTAAAATCCTAAAATATTTTACACTCTTTTTTTAACACCCTGTATTATTACTATTATTAATTTTATTACATTAACATCTACGCATGGCTTTTATTATGTTCAAGCAAGGAATCCGGAATGGTTTCAAACTGTCAGAAATATTCCGTCAGTAAAGCTATGAATTTGTTTACAGTAAACATCATGCAAGAAATAATTGGACGAACGTTTTTGACCATTTGAAATCAGTCCGCATCCTTTGCTTGAACACACCTTATGTTCGTGGTTATAAAACTAATGTATGACACTTTGTCAAAACATTAGAATTGTTAAAATAGTTTATAATTAAGTAACAAGTACATTTTTCTTCATCCAGAATCTAAGCCCTTAATAACGTTGAACTGAAAATATGAGAATTAGTCTAGTTCTCCCGAAGCCTACCCAAAGGACATAACTTGGTTAGGACCCTGGCTTGGCCTTAGCGCCAACTTCTTAATAACTAGGTAACTCCTCGGAAGTTGATGGAAGTTCGGCTAGAGACGAGACCGCCGGCTAATTCAACTCAATAATGCACGCGGTGAGAAAGTGGCTCGCCATTATTAAAGCTGTAAATTAGATCTAGGAGGATCCGGCGGAGGCGCCTTTATAGGTCGGTCCTTTCGACGGCAATGAAGGATCATTAAGATACATAAAGAGAAATTTATTACAGGAGTTTCTTCTTCTTCAAAATATAAAATTATCTCCATGGTTACAATTAGTTTAAGGTGTTTGCCTAATGAGGAGCGATGAGTCACGAAAATAAGAAGAATCATTCAGAGCAGTCACACACGAAAACTGTGTCAAAAACTCTTTGAGCATACAAACTCTCTTGATGTGTTCTGTCAAAATATTTCGCTCGAAGGTAATAAATATGTCTCGTAACTCTAGCTTTCCCATATACAGGGCGTCCCTTAAAGGTTGGGACAACGCCACATAAAGTATAGCTGAAAATAAGTCGATTGCCTTAGTCCAAAAGTTGATAATCACGGAGCTACATGGTGTCAAAGGAAAAAAAAATAAATCGCGTTTTCTTTAATAACTTTCGACTGCTTCATGTTAATTTCACGAAATTTTGTATCCAGGGGATACATTTCGGTATATGTAGAGGACGGCACTGGCGACGATTTCGAACTCTTTAAACCTTTACAACTTATTTGTTCCACTGTGTATGTTATTTTGGACTAGAAAAATCTCTTCCCCTTCCTTTTATAGAAGAAAAGTATACTTTATAAGGAAAGATCGATAAAAACACATTTAAATCTATTGCTTGCAGTGAATGCTCGAAATGGTCACCATTTTCTTGTATGCAAGGATTTCTTAGCTAAGTTTCGTTATTTATAACGACTGAATAGACCTTGTTCTTAAGTGTTCCCCACAAAAATGAATCACATATGTTCAAGTCCGGTGATCGAGCAGGCCATTTCTCCAATGCGTTCACTCCTCTGCCTCCATCGGTATGGAAATTGCACATGAAGGTATACATCTGAAATCCAAAGGTAAGTCCTCAAGCAGCACTGGTAATGTTTCTTGAAGTGCAAATAGCTCTCATCATTAAAATTATTTGGTAGAAAAAGAGAACGTATTTCGTAGAAAAAGAGAACCTATTAAATTTGATTCGATTATACCGGCCCAAACATTTATTCTAATTTCATGTTGAAGGTGTTTTGGTCTTATAGCGCGTGAATTTTCTTCAGCGTAGTTCGTTATGGAACTTAGTTATGCTTCTTCTTGTAAAACACGCTTCATCAATAAAAAGAATTTTATTTTGAAAATGAACATCGGGATAGAATCAAGGATTAACATAGAGGTCATGAGGCGAGAAGCAGCGTGCGACGCATATCTATACAGGGTGTGTCAGTCACAATGTCATTAATTTTAACCACGTATTCGGGAGGCCTAATAAAGGCAGAAAATCGAAAAAAAAATTTTTTACTCGGCCTTTAAAAAAATAAACAAATCACCCTATAAAAATCAGTAACACGACGCTCCTGGTGCGCTACGAACTGTCCGATGACGCACCCGACTACAATCTAATGCCGTATCAAACCATCAATGCCACATCATGCTTACATACATAATATCGTCTAACACATCAGCGTCTTATTCAAATTTACCTCCATTTAGCACTCTGCATTTCCCGTATTTCTTTCCCCCCAAATTTGTAGGTCATGCCACACATTTGGAGGGGGGATGGAGAGAATACAAGCAGTAAGCAGTAGTTTGTTTATTTCGGTCTCACCTCACGTATTTGGCGTAAATTCACAATGCATAATTTTACAAATTCCGAATATGTGGAAATTGTAGTGTTATACGGAGAATGTTTACGAAATGCGACTGACCCTAATTTAATTAATAAAGTGCTATGGACGGATAAGTGCAGTTTTACGTGAACTGTGAGCTGTAAACAGGTTAGTACCATACTACTTAAAAAACAATAAATTTCTAGGCTAGATGTACGTAACTACAAACTGAATAATTAATTGTACTTCCGAGTAATACTAAAAATTCATATTTATTTGTAAAACGTAGTGAAAACGTAATATCAAAATTATTAAACTGTAATAACCTAACATTCGAAAACATTTATTTATTATCTACATTTGTTTTTATTAACAAATAAATCAATATTTAAGGAAAATTCATTCATGTATCTAGATTAAAAAAAAATAGTTTTACTCCTTGTCGTTAAATAACAGTACAAAAACTAGGTAACTAGGTTATTGACCTAATAATACGGTAGGTCAAGATAACTTAATAAGCCAATAATAATTTAAAATGTTAATATCCAATAAACTCAAATAATAATAATCAAATAATTCTATTAAAAATTGCAAGTAACGCGGTCCACTCAGGTTTTCCGGTAGAAAATACGGCCCAATCAAACAACACCCGTACGTTCCTGCCCATACGTTGACCACAATCGCCTCTGAAAGCTAAACCGACAAGTAGGGTGTGGAGTTTTTGTACTGTTATTTAACGACAAGGAGTAAAACAATTTTTTTTAATCCAGATACATGAATGAATTTTCCTTAAATATTGATTTATTTGTTAATAAAAACAAATGTAATAAATAAATGTTTTCGAATGTTAGGTTATTACAGTTTAATAATTTGGATAATACGTTTTCACTACGTTTTACAAATAAATATGAATTTTTAGTATCACTTGTAAGTACAATTAATTATTCAGTTTGTAGTTACGTACATCTAGCCTAGAAATTTATTGTTTTTGAAGTAGTATGGTACTAACCTGTTAACTGCACTCATCCGTCTATAGCAGTTAATTAATAAAATTAGAGTCAGTCGCATTTCGTAAACATTCTCCTTATAACACTACCATTTCCGCATATTCGAAATTTGTAAAATTATGCATTTACGACGAATACGCGAGACCGAAATAAACAAACTATTGCTTACTGCTTGTATTCTCACTATTTTCTTCATCCCCCCTCCAAATGTGTGGCGTGATTTACAAATTTGGGGGAAAAGAAATGCGGTAAATGCGGGTAAATTTGAATAACACGCTGATGTGTTAGACGCTATTATGTATGTAAACATGATGTGGCAACGATGTTTAATCCGGTCGTATGGGTGCGTCCTCAGAAAGTTCGTAGCGCACCAGGAGCGCCGTGTTACTGATTTTTATAGGGCGATTTATTTATTTTTTTAAAGGTCGAGTAAACATTTTTTTTTTCGATTTTCTGCCTTTATTAGGCCTCCCGAATACGTGGTTAAAATTAATGACATTATGACTGACTCACTCTGTATATATACTTCTAAATATTTATTTATTCTCGTAAAGTCTCAAGTAAATATAGTAGAAAAAGCAAAAACAGTCGTAAAAGAATGGGGCACTTGACCATAAAGTTGCTTGCCTACTTTTTGTATAAGATTTAACAGTTTTACGGACAATAATTATCTGGATTACTGTTGTAACCATTTGACGTTTTCTGATATAGCGAGAGACATCCATTAGTTTCTTTTATAACAAAATGTATATTTGGTTGCCCACAAATTATTTTAGTTCTTGTTACGAAAATTGAGGGTCACATCTGTCATCTTAAAACAACAAGACAAAAGATTTATAAAATGAATAATAAATTAGAATTAGAGATTACTCTTCACGTGCACCTATCCACTTAATATTGATGATGCGGGATCTCAAATACGCGCCAATAAATTTCAGGACTTTCCTGCGCTCCTGCGATCATCCTGATTGATCGAGGACGTCTCCCCGCCGCGCCAGGATAAATCGTTCCCGAGACACCGACACCAGACCTGCGGAGAAGGGCAGGACCCGCGTCCCACGCCTCACCTTCGGTGTCTGCAAAAAAGCCGACGACGATGGCCGATGCGATAAGTTAATATCCCGCCGACAGTGCGTGGAAGTCGCGATAAGCAAAGCGGGAGCGACGGATGCAAGAATTCAGTCGCGAGTACTTATTTGGATGGCTTGTAACACGGAATGATCGCCTATTTGGAAGCATAGGGGTGTGAATTATTGTGGAGATAGGGCAAGGCAAATGTTTACTGCGCGAGTTGGGACAACCCTGATGAGGAAGATTTAAAACACCTTAGGTTTGTTCCAAATATGTTTGGAACGTTTATTTGACCGAGAAATGAATGGGATCAAACATAACCCAGTGGCGGCTCGTCGTATGAAGCAACTGAGGCCGGGCCTCACTGTAAAATTTGGCTTTTACTGTATAATTTAATACCCCATAATTTCCAATCCGATTGCCTACTACATTTATCAAAAATCAATGTAACGAAATAAAATAATTGCTTCAATCTTAGCCCTCGTATGTTATAACGTACCCTCTGGTTTACATTTCAATATCCCGCCGTTTCTGTTTCTACCCGCGTGGGGAGTCCGGGTCACCCACCAATCCCACCACAGTGAGGCCCAATTTTCCGAGCCTCAAATTGCGTCGCAAATGTATATACGTTATGGTTTCCCCCACCACGTGAGACGGTTAAAATCGATGTTTTTCACTCCATGTCCGCTCGAGACTGAGGCCCAATTCCTTGCGCCTCAAGTTTTTAGTTCAACGGCAAATGGACGATGTGATAGTGGCTAGTGACCATAGGTAACTTGTGAACTGTAGATTATTTATGTGTGTGACGCGATTAATCGATTGTTCAGGTGTTAATACTTTTATTTATGTGTTTTGAATTTCCACTGGTTAGTGTTAGTGGTTGATTAGTTGAATGTGACTTCTTAAATATTCTGAGGATTAGGTGGTAAGCGGGGTGGTAAAGTTTTAGGGACAAGGCAGTTAGGATTAATTTAAAGAAGTAAAAAACAACTTCCTTAAAAGGTAAGACTAAATTTAACATAGAATAGGAACCTAATTTAAATATATATTATCGATAGGCTCGTCAATAGTTATTTATAATAATGAATCCCTCTCACGATATTGTTTCATCTCTATTTGAAACGCCTTTTTCAATACGTAATGAAGTAGAGAAACGACAAATTTTGAATAGTCGGCCAACGCTTTAAAATATCCCGAACATGCAAACAAATGTCCGGAAAAATCGTTTGATTGTTTACTACAAATATATCCAAACATATTTGATATAGATAAGTTGAAAAACGAACTTTATGTTTTGTGCAGAGATGAACAATTTTATAATTTAGAAGTTCAGAAAACGGTAGAAATATTATTTTAGAATTTAAAATTATATTTTCGGAAACATACAAATTATTCTGCTTAGTTTTAACAATTCCTGTAAGTGTTTCAGTAGAACGAAACTTTTCGTACCTTAAGCGCATTAAGACTTACCTAAGAAATACGAGCGCTTAAACAACTTATCGATGATGGCTATAGAAAGAGAACTATTGCAAAGCCTTAGCGCCGATTCCCAATTTTATGAAGACATTATAAATAAATTTGCGAATTTAAAAGACCGACGAATGTTTTATAAGAAGTGAAAGTATTAAAAAATTTTTGGTAAAAGTGGCTTTGTTTTGTATGTAAATAGATAAGTAGTAGAAAATTCGTTTTTATATTTTTTCATATTTTTTAGTGTTTTAAACAGGTAAGAACAATTTTTTTAAATTATTATATGCTGAAACATATATTTTTTTCTATTATTTATATTGTAAATAAAAATCGGAGTTCTGATGTTATTTAGTTTTTTTATTTATGGTTATAGTAGGGCTATTGGCGAAGACCTCCATAATAAAAAATGGTCAACGCGTCAAGGAATACTACCTCAGGGGAGACGTGTAAATTTATTCCTATTTGGGCCTCACATCTTGCAGCTACCACGAGCCGCCACTGACATAACCTAAAACCAGCTGCCTCCAAATTTAACTTCAAAGTTGTAAACAACGTCGTATGCAAGTGATTATTTAAAATTAAAAACGAATTATGTATGGACATTTTTAAACTCGATTTATCAACGAAAGAAACAAATGCTCGTCTCAAAGATATTTGGCACGCTAAGAAAATCGTACAATGAACGATAATTTTTAAACAGTTTCTTGGTATTGCGCAGATTCGAAACCGTATATTGTACGGATTTCTATGCATTTAGAACAAACCTCTTATTTTTAGCTATTTTAGTAGAAAGTTTAAATCTGTAAAATCATGGGAAAGTTCAGATCTGGGGAAACTAAAGCCTGAGGTGGACTATGAAAATATATTTTTTAATTTCGACTGAAATGTCTGTCTTTTTTTTTGGGGGGGGGGGACTAATTCGATTTTTGGCATTTCATGTGAAGTGAGGCCATTAAATATACTTATACATCAAATACATCACAAAAGATAAAAGCTACGACTACTTTTACCGGTTACTTAAGTCATAATTTAAAGAATTCAAATACCTTGTAACTTTAGTTTGTATAGAAAAGTTTGTTATTGGCTGATAAATGTTACAATCCAGCACTGGGAAATTTCCATGTTTTGTTATGCTCTTTTTACATAATATTTACTGGAAAATTTTAATTTACATAGTATATTAAGGAATAATCAAGTACGTAATAAAATTAGGAAATATCAGAAATAGTGTGGTAATACAATGCACTACAATCGAGCTATTTTATTTAATTTATTATAAAATTTTACAGATTTCATGTGATCTCTATTGCACATGCGTAGAGGCACATCAACTTTGTGTTGTTAACGTGTAGTAGACAAATATATACGTTTATTAATAAGGACTTTTTGTGGACTATCCACAAAACAGTAAGTATGAGATTATATTTTGTTACGTGTGCTATTTTAAATATTATATATAATTACATTTGCTTACAACAGATATTAACATTAGTTGTAGTTACGTTAATTATAAATTTACTGTGGTCGTGCGGTTTGAGGCGTCAGTACTTGAATCGAGGTGACTAGATCGGTGTTGGTTCGAGCCCAGCTGCCGGTAGACCGTATATAAGCTATATTCGTGGAGAGGTTTGGCGCCCTCTCTGCGGGTATAGTAGGGTGGAAGAATGTTGGCTTGGGTCAATGTGAGAGATTGATACCGGTTGATATTTGACTACCCCCCTAATTAATGAGGTTTTCCAGGTTTCCCTCATTCCTGCACTGAATATTGGTTAGGGCCTACCAACGTAAGTCGTTCCTGGGCGCAAATGCGGCCTGCTTAATAATAATATGCCGCCCCCTCTCCCGCACAAGTCTCCGACTTCTGGGCTAATCCCTGTGATTAGAATGAGGGGTAGAGATATTATTATTATATTTACAGGGGCGGAAAAGCAACATAACAAGAAAAAAACAAAAATTACATATGACACACATATACAATTAACAATCAAGATTATTTTCAATATACTGATAATTACGGCACATAGTATACAACGGTGAGTTGAATAATACATTAGTCCGGATATTTCCGAGATAGAACAATGATGCAGAACGAGTTGATCTGGTAGATGCCTTAAAATTAATCATATCAAGGAATTGCAGACAGTTAATTAGGTCAATCAAGTATTTGTATATAATTACTACGCTTTACATGTTCCTGCGTTGTTGCATTAACTTGCATTCAAAACGATTTAACAATGTATTATAGTCGAAGCCAATTGGGGGGGAGACGATGTAGAAGTGATCTATTTTAAAGCTTAAAAATTTCAAAAATTTTCTCTGAATAGCTTCGATACTGTTTATATGTACGTCGAAGTAAGGGTTCCAAACAACACTAGCATATTCCAATTTAGGTCGGATTAATACAATGTCATAAGGGTACTCAAATCACCAACATCTTTAGAGTTGCGTATAATAAAGCCTAGAATTTGTGAGGCAGATGCTGTAATATTCTGAATGTGATTTCTAAAAGAAAGATGGACATCAAAGGTTACTCCTAGATCTCTAAACTTATCTGCGCGAATTAAATTGTTTCCATTCATGTTATAATCAAACACAATTGCATTAATTTTTCTGGTATATGAGACAACTTATTTATGTTTAGTTGTACTTTATTTTTATCGCACCATTTTTGAATATTATTTAAATCATTCTGATGGCATAAACAATCAGCATAGTTATCTACTCTATAATATAACATCATATCGTCAACGTAAAGAAGCGATGGGCAATGCAATTCATTATCATTAATAAATAGGATGAATAGTAAGGACCCGAGAACTGAACCCTGAGGAATACCTGACGAGGCTGTATAATTGAGTTAAAACCTAAGTACTGAACAAATTAACATCTGTTACACAGGTATGACTGAAGAAAATCAACTAACTGAACTCGAAAACCAGAGGAATGAATGATATTGAATGCTAATAATAAAGCCCACTGTATTTGTAATAATTTGTTAGTAAGAGATATCCTCCATATTATATTGACTAGTTTAAACTTGTACTTTTGTACATTTTGGTTAAAAAGTGCTAACGTAAAGTTGTGTGAAATTACAGACAAATTTTTATCAGCAAGGTCTCATGTCCATAACCTTCGGAATCTCTATTAAACCACCATCAAAAGTGCTTAATCATAATAATCGTCACCACCATTATTATTGTCATCATCATCGTTTTCTATTCTTCAAACACACTGAATGACACTTACTGTCCTCTTTGCTATTCAGTACACTACTGACAACCAAGTAATTCCGCAATAAACGTATATTGCGTATAGTCTGTCCCATTCTCGTATTAGTCGATGTTATCGTTAGAATTTTCATCGCGTCACATTAAAATCCAGCCCTGGACGATAAAACCGTCCAATTCCCGCGCTAAAGGTCGCATAAAACAGACGTAAAAAGAACAATCCATCCAAGAGGTCGTTACGCGTTGATCGTCCATAAATCCAGAAAACAAAACTGCCCGCAGGACCCTTCTTCATACATTGACGCCTAATCTCTTTGCCTACGATCGCAGTATAAAATGCAAATCGGTCGATGAATCGCCGGCTTATGTAAAGTCGATGCCTCGGTCTGATAAAAACATCTGCATGATGAGTTCGGGGCAAGCTTTCAGCGATTTACGATGGCATGTCGAAAAAACACGCTGAGGAAGAGGCAGGGTACTCTAATCGCGCTGTAATACGCCAAATTGCTCGGTTGCTGCTCATATTGATATTAAAATAGCCAGTAGAAAATAATATAATGTACAATGAACTTATAAAGTTAATTCTAATCAAAATGTTCAACAGGATCAAAATAAGTGAAGAAACTGTGTTTTTTCAGCCATCGCTAGGGCCTAGACGAGCCAAGCGGTGTGGGCATTCGACCAGACATAAGGATGAGTTGGAAAATTTCGTCCGTCGCTCAAATCTCCCTGGGGTCTTGAAAGATTGCCGTATCTGTTCTCTAATTTATTCTCAATCTCATGCCGCCTTTACATTCAAATGCACTCTAGGCGTAGACCAATTCAACCTTGATTTAAAGGTTCACTGATGGAATTGACCACGGAATAAACGCATTCATATTTTTACCCTTCGAAATCATGCAAATAAAGTAAATTATTTTCAAATTCCTTATACTGACTACAATAAAGCAAGACAAAAGATGTAGTAGGTAGCATCGGAAAGTATATTTGCTGCATTTTTAATTTTTTTTGTTACTACGCACCTATACAGGGTCAGTCATAATATTATTAATTTAAAGAGAAAATAGGGAAACATGAATGTATACGCGATTTAAAATACTTTATCTGATGGCATGTCATAATGCCTACGTTATGTCACTCAATTTTGATGACATAAGGAAGCTCATTATGTTATCATCTATATATTACTAAGATCATAATGAAATTCTATATGAAAAGCATATGATGGAGAGATCAAAAAAGTTTATTCAAAATGCATAACTATGTACATATCTATTTATTATAAATGGTAAAAGAGCCAGAGTTTTTACATCAGTAGTTGATGCTTTTTAGTAAACTTATAATCCTGTTTGGTTGTTGGCACCAAAAATTGCTTCTGATATTTTTTCCTTTTGCTCTTTCGAATTTTCGATCTAACCTTCAGCAACAGTATTGCTTTTTCCATCCGCCATGGCGTTTCACGGTACACAGATCAGCTCCAGAATCGGCCAGAAATGAAGCAGACGATCGCTGAAAACAATGTCCGGTATATTCTTCAGGGTCAGGTAAATTAAAAAAAGTGGCAATAACTTTTGGCATTTTACCAAAGGTGTGAATTCCAGGTGTGTTTCGTGCATTTCTTATTTTTATAAGTGACAAAAAAACGTCGATGGTTTGTGTTGCAAGGTCGTATTTTCACATATTGTCTGACAAGTTCTACCTTATTCAATCCTGGGATATTCCCCGATGTTACAAAAAATTATCGCATTACCTTTGTTTTTGTATTCGGTAAAGTAATTCCCTGGAAATAAGCGCAAAGCTTTATCTCCGTGCCATTGAAGGGTCCAAACATGAATCAGTTGTTGGATAGGACCTCGCACATCCCAATTGTCGCTTGAGGGCCACGAATAGGCAGAAAATTGGTCCTAAAAAATTTCAAATTGTCAGAAAAAATTACAATATGATTTTACCGAATTCAGGATCGAATTGATTTAAGAGGATTGTCTTCATGTAGCATTGCACAGTGAATAGACATAAACAAAATAAAAAAAGTAAAAAAAAATAAAAAAAGAATGAAAGGAGCTACAATACTTTCTACGTCAACGTCGTTAGCAGCGTTGGAGTTCCATAAACAAATTGTGAACAGGTTACAATTACTTTCCTGGCGTGACCCAAAGCTAACGACGTTGACGTAGGAAGTATTGTAGCTCCTTTCTTTCTTTTTTTACTTTTCTATTTTTATTTTTAATTTTTCTTTATTTTTTTTTGTCTTTATTCACTGTGCATGTTACATGAAGATAATTCCCTTAAATCAATTCGATCCTGAATACGGTGAAATCATATTATGATTATTTCTGACAATTTTTTAAGACCAATTATCTGCCAATTCGTGGTCACGAGAGACCGCGATATTTTGCGTCACTTCTTCCAAATCAGAAGGTAACTACCAGTTTCACAGTCACTTAATTAATTTAAATTATTCAATTCTACGTGACAATTGTGTTTGACAGCAGATAAATAAATATTACCGTTACAACTTGACGTTGTCAAGGATGTGGCAAAGCACAGCTCACTAACCTACTAATATTAACTACACATATACATACTGCTTTAAAAATATTTGTCATTGCGACATGTCAAAAATACAGTTTTTAATTTTTCGAAAATGTATTAATATAAATGCCATCAGATAAAATTTGCATATTTACGCCGAAAAAAATATTAACCTTTATTTAAACCCGTTTTCAGACTGTTACTGACCGCTTCAACTCGGTGTCGGCCTGATGGGACGTTGCCAAATTTAAATATTTTCCTATAGTACATACTTACTGTAATATGTAATTAATGCTATAATTTATTTTTTAAAGCACTTAACATATTAAGTTTCAACATAAAAAATATTCAATATTGAAATTACACATTTCATTACATAAGCAGTAAAATAAAATCCGATACTCACTAAGTTAAATTATTAAGAGAGGCTGAAACGTTTTTGTATTTAAATACAGACAGTAATACAAAAATCATCGTGCTGTAAACTAGAAATAGTCCGAGACATATCTATTCAGTGATAAATAATGCGGCAATCCGGGTATTGACCTACCGTATTTAGGTCGATAACCTTGATTTAAATGTTACTGAATGACAAGCGCTGCAGAACTGCTAAATAATGACAGAAACAAACAATAATTAAATTTGCATTTTTATAAACACCCGATGTAATCAATATGAGAATGTTATAATAAATGCTCAATCCCTAGAGATGGGTTGTTATTTACATATCTGTTATTCTATAACTATTATCTGCTCAACAACGACAGCGTCTGTTATTTATCTGCCAAAATAACAGGTATCAGTTGACAACAGTCAAGCAAGCAGTCACAGTCTCACTGGGAGGCAACTGCGCAGAACATATGCGTACGGGACGCGATCTAGCACGAAGCCGTCTTTTGGAATATTCGTTTTCCTATGCAGGTGAGCCCGCCGTCGAACTGCATATGAAACACATGCACGCTGTCCGACTTCTCTCCTTTCTTCATCTATCAGTTATCATTTTCGCGTGGTAGAAGTTGGCGAACTCCTTATATATGTGTAGTCAGTGTAGTTACTGTAGTTTGCTGCAGTTCAAGTTGGGTAAAGTGAAGTAGCGAAAGACCGTGGTTGTCCTCTGCTGAACAGAGCCGTGGAAAAATAAATAAAAGACATTTTAATAAACATGTGCGTCTGTGTTATTCGGTACCTACTGATCATGAGTGATGCATTTCATTCTGATTCATATTTGTAAACAAATATGATTTGCATTATTTAGGAATATCAACGTACGAGCTCAATTTTATTCTGCATTCAAGAACATAACGAGAAGGTTACAAAAGATAGGTATATTTTTAATGTTTTATCCAAAATTATTTATTGTATAAAATTTTGGGGGGTTTTTGAACTTGCATTACGAGGGCATGATTAATGAATTTTACGTCAGAACTTAACAAAACGCTTAATGAATGCCATGAAAGGTAGCTCAAAGAATATACAAAATATATAAATTTTAGATTGCACACAAGAAGTTTGTCATTGGAAAAAAATCTATCACTTCATTACCGATCATGCTGTTGTATGTATGTGGTCCTGAATGGCAACGCTGTTGGACTTATATATAACTTCAATACTCGTCATCAACGCGTCATCGGAAAATTTATAGCGTATCTCTTGAAAGGTTAAGTAAGTTTTTTCTTTTGATTTTCTGTCTTTATTAGGCCTTCCGAATGCGTGATTAAAATTCATCACATTAGGACTGAGTCACCCTGTATATTCTAAATTCCAGTCTGCATTAATACCCGATTCAGTCTTCAGTAAAGATCAATTCAAACGAATATAGCCTTTCCCATGTTGACAAATACGTTACTAATGCACCGACCTGCACAAAGCGAACGGACTTGCAGACTGTCTCATTTAAAATTACAATTTTCCTGGGCAGCCTGTCGCACGAACTAGTCCATTACACATTTTCCGACGGAACCGTTCTCCATTAAAATGATCTGAGCGCCACATCAGCCGGTGCATTAGTTTTCTTTTATCTCCGATAGTGGGGCATTCGCTCACAAAGGAAGCATCTTTCCGCGAAAGAAAAAGGGCCAATCAAGAGCGGCGATACGGAGCCGGTGGAGGAAGCGGCCGATAAACAGTCAGCGGCATCAACTAAATGGGGCGGAATGGAGATGAGGGAGTAATTTTTATTCGGGAGGAGAAAATGAATATATTTGTATGTGTCGCGAAGCCGCCTCGGATTCTGCTCGTTTTTCACGCCCGTTTGGGCAACGGCTTCGGAGCGAAATTTATAAATGTACTTCATTAAGGCCCTTTGCAGGAGAAGGCGCCCGGTGGAAGCGGAGAACGGGGAATTCGGATAAAATATTGCTGATTTAACGTTTCATAGAGTGTTCGATGCTTTAATTTCGATTTTTTTCAGCATTTATCGGTAACAAATTGAGGAGCATACAGGGTGTCTTGCAAGTCGTTACAATAATTTTAGGATATACCAAGTATCACAATATTTGTGATAATTAATGTTTTAATATTTTTTGGATGGATTTTATTTAAACCTTTGTGTGTAGGTTTATTGAGATATTGTTAAAAACTTACCTAAGCAATACTCTTTCAGTTTTTTTTTACTGTATTAGAAAGGTATTTTAAGCTAATATATATCAAATCTCCTACAATTCCTATCAATGAAGTCATATGTATGTTCTCTGATACCAAACATCTAGGTATGCTAATGAACAATTCCACAAAGCTCTATTCAATAACTATCTAAAGCAATTAATCTATCTAAATTTGCTAACCTGGTTTAATGAAAACACTCTATAAATATCTAACTTCAATTTGACAGTGGGAACTTGAAAATTCAACCACAATAGATGAGATCTTACCTATTTCTGCATTTTTAAGATTGCTTCATCAGGTGGCCTCCTTTAAGTTTAATCAAATATCTAACTGTAAAAATTATTATACCAATAAATTAAAATTATTTGAAATTAAATGTCGACAATGTCAAATTGATAGGAATTGTAGGAGATTTGATATATATAGCTTAAAATATCTTTCTAATACAGTAAAAAATTGTTACAAAAGCTAATAAATAAGGAATATATGGGTAGATATTGTGGGTGTAATTCAACGCTGGTTGGGGTAGTTAGTTTCACACAATATTGTTAATACTTAAACATATATAAAAAGCGATACATAAAGGGTATAATTTTGTTATTAACTTAGTAGGTCGTTCAATTCATTGACAGATTAATCAATTTGACATTGTCGACATTTAATTTCAAATAATTTTAATTTATTGGTATAATAAAAGGAAGTCAGTTCTTATCGATAAAGATGAAATTATTTGTTGGCGAAGATCCTACTTAAGATCAATTAGAAAATTCCGTGACGAAGGGAGGAATATTTATTATCTATACAAAACTTGGGTCAACGAGAGATATACTGTAACAAAAGTATGGCAAGATAAAAATGTAAAAAGTTTTCGACAAGCATTTTTGGATGGACTTTCAACAGAGTTCAAGGTACCTTCAGGTAAAGGGCGAAGATTAATAGTGACACATATAGGTAGTGCCAGTGGTTTTGTAGATGGCGGTTTACTTTTATTTGAATCTAAAAATACAGGTGACTATTACGAAGACATGAACGGAGATGTTTTCGAAGAGTATTTTACACAGATCTTATTCCTCCGGGGTTTGTAATTGTCATGGATAATGCCAGTTACCATTCACGGCAGACCGAACGGACGCCTACGGCTGCTTGGAGGAAAGCCGATATAATTCAATGGTTACCCGGAAAAAACATTTCTTTAGAAACAAATATGGTGAAAAAGGAACTTTTGACACTTGTCAATCTTAATAAAGATCAGAAAAATATGTTATCGAAGAAATGGCAACAAATCGCCAAATAACGGTACTACGGTTACCACCTTATCACTGTGAACTTAACCCAATCGAATTAGTCTGGGCGCAGGTAAAAGTAGATGCAGCGCGAAATAATACGACGTTTAAATTAAGTGACGTGACAATTTTGTTAAAAAATTCCTTGGAACGAGTAACTGCAGATAATTGGCAAAGATGTATACATCATACAAAAGAAGAGGAGAAAATGTGGGAACTCGATAATTTAATTGACGTGACTGTGGAACCTATCGTTATCAATCTAGGAAACGAAGCTAATTCATTAGAATATTCAGAGGATGAATTTTAATATACCTACTTTTTTATTTTCTTTATTGTACATTTATACAACACTACATTTACTCACCATAATTTGAATTTTCAAAATGCATATATTTTTGTGTGGAATAAAAGTCTATTCATTAAATTTAAATAAATATTTTGATAATAATATTGAATAATTTTATTTGAATTACTAAAAACCCTCTTAACCCGGTTATGATGCTTAAAGTAGCCTCTAGTTTTGAAATGCTGTTTTCATATTGTTTACTTATAAGAGAAATGGACCGAGAAATTGAAGCGGCATAGACAAAGGCGGATTGTCGGGGATTAAATTTTAGCTACCTACTACAATTTAGTCCGGTTCGATCACACAAAGTTTTTTTAAAAGTACACCTCATCTATACCGATAATACATGATGTAAAAATATTGAATATAAGCACCAGTACTACATTTATTCACGATTTGCATATAAAATAAGCTTTTATTACTCTCTTTCATTTCTAAACAGACTATAGCTCAGTTAGATACCGAACCATAAAAAGTAACATTTTAAAGCTTTGGGATTTACAACCCCAGAGCGGCTTGTATCAAACATTTAATAATAGTATTCGTTTCATACCATTAAATACTGTCGGAACGATTCCGATACTGGCACAAAGAAGAGAATATTCAACAGCAATTAAAATCTTACCTATTGTGGTTTCTGATACGCTTTAGTTTAAGTTTCAGATGTGTGTACCGTAACGGTGTAATATGAAATGGCAATGCCCAGGGCCTCAATTACAGGAAAACGTGAGAAAATATGCTAACGATATTATTAATTCTTCAATAAATAAACGGGCTTTTTCAATAATGGTAAAAAGTGGATAATCCGATTTAAAAAAGGAGCGTGATTTATTAATATTTCGTAATAAAATTACTCATTACATTTTTTCAAATCGCAAATTAATACTGATAAGTACCAATAAATAAAATAGTCAAAAATGTATTAATTTGAAAATTCGGGGAAATTGTCAAATAGTTAAAAAATTCTTCTTTAAATAAATTTAGTCGCCTAACAAAGTATAGCGATTTCAAATAGCTACTCGTGTATTTGTATTTTGTAATTTACCTATAAATAGTGATTAAGAACAAAGTTTCAAATAAATGTTAATGCTGTAGTCTCAGCCTAACTAGTTTAAAAAGTCACTTATTCCTAATTCGCGATTTGTCGCCAAACCAGTGAACATTACCGTAACATTCACCGACAGCGTTCTCCTCTAAGTAAGTGCGTATTCGGATTTGTTCGACGCGGTATACCTTGCTGTAACCATAAAGGAAAATAGACGAATCCGCCCCAACGAAACGGCTTTCTATGAAGCCCATATGCAGTGGGAATCAATTACAACCGCAACTATATGGGCATTTCTGCCGTACATCCGTCTCAAAGGTTTTTCTTTGTGCACCTAGGGCATCGATTATTGAACTAGCATTGATACACATAGAATGTGTTTTCGAAGAGGGTTTAGATTTCAAGGCGTTACCATAAATTAAAACGTTTCACAAAAGATCGCCCTCAAAAGTTTTATGATAACAGAGATAATAATATGTATATTTGAAGTTAATTAATTACATTTTTGACACTATTATTTAAAGATACTGTAATAAGTAAGTTCACTTCTTTAATGTGCTCGAATATGTCGCCATTTTTTGCAGCTAGCCATAAGTCATCTTAGCACGTGAGTTATAAAGGTTAACAAGTTGTTCAAAGAATATGTCGTTAACGGCCTGATCCACTAATTTGTAACACCGTGTTTATTTCAATAAGAAAGCAGACGAGTACAAACTGCTAGGATAAACTCACCCGTTTATGTAATCTGGTAATAGTGAGGTGAAAAAGGTGGGCAACCTAATTTTTGGATGTTCCTTATCCTTTCGATTAATATTAAATTCGTTTAGTAAGCAAGTGAGAGCAATATTAAAAAAAAATTGTTATAGTTTTTTAACTGGTCACATCCCATGCTTCCAACCGTTTCGCCGCTCTTCACTGCACCGCTAGCGCCACCATTATTCGAGGAACAGTTCCGACTGTAGCAGTCTTAATATCAACAATAAGAGCTGAAATCAATATATGGGCGGGCCCACATATACCGATGTAGGGGCGAGTCTGCCCCAATAGATCCTAGCCTGAGAACAACAAGGACAGGTTAAATAATCCCAGCGAAGGCTAGGGATGTGTACTTTAATTCTGTAACTGACAGCGACCAGTTACCGAGGTCATGGCATAACAACCTCAAAAAAAAAACAAAATTTGGAAACGTATTAAAACTGAAATAAAGTTTGAAAAGATATTTACACACATACGTACTTTAATAATATTATTAATTTCAAAGCAAAGCCAAGCATTATTTTGTATTTATAATTTCTTAAAAAAAACATATTTCTTACCATGGCCAACTATCGTATTGTGATATTGTTATTATTTTAAATTTTACAAAATTGTATTCGGTGTATTATACAGGGTGATTCAGAACTAATCTAAAAAAAATGAATGTACTGGGGACTCTTACTAATACAATTTTGTATAAAAAAGCAAAAAGACCAGTTTGAAAATGATTTAATAATACACTTCTGCACGGCATTGGAAACTGGTCCACTGTAAACCCCGATAAGGTGGCAAAGCATGCAATCGGCTACCGGGCAAAAAATGGAAAGAAATTACCAAGGAAAGAAAAAAAAATATTTTACATTACACCTATTTTATATAGAAAATTCAACAATTTGCCGCTATTGTTATTAATTATTAATAGAATTTATTTGTGGTTTTAATTAATAAAATAGTTTGACCATCGTCTGCTAAATCGAGGCGCATTTGTAACACTTGTCTGTCAAATCACCTGAATTTCAATCTAGAATTCTGTAATGTGGTGTAGTGTGGCGCCATCAATGCTAGTATTTGGAAACATACACATCAGGTCATAAATATCAGAATCTGACATTTGATATTGAGACTAATATTATATTTTAATACAACCTACTCATTTAATTTGGTTAACAAAAATGTACGTATTTTTTATATACTATTCTAAAATATTAAAATATGCGATTCTGATACCATTCCAATACTTCACAAAAAGCTTTTGTGTCTAAATATTTTACATTTTTCACAAAACTGAATACATATCTATCAATAATGAATTGCTACTCCTACACTTTCGCCATAAAAACACAATACTTATTATTTTAGGTTGTATCATTTTATAAATTTAAAAATGATACGTAAACAGAAACGTACACCTTAACAGATATTTGAAATTTATCATAACTTATGAAAACAATTGACGACTATGTCCGACTACGTCATTTGTGGTGTAGTGTGCTGCCGTGCGCGGTGAGTCATTGTAAACGGACAATATAACAGTTAAGAAAAAGCAAAGCTGTTGCGATTTAGCTGACGATGGTTTGACATACCTGATGTTATGTAAATTATTGGGTGTAACTATGATACGTTTGCGTAAATCATTAATACATAGTAGGTATCCACTTCGGTATGATACACTTCATTTTTTAAATATCCCCACAAAACGAAGTACAAATAATTTAAAGTACCACCATGGTACCGGTCCTCCTCGTCCAATTCCTTGGTATTAATGCTTGGACACGTTCTACGTTGTTGTATAATTGAGCCTCGTGTACGATACGCCACACTGCTGCAATACGCCGTGGATGCCCTGGGCGTCCATCTCTTCCACAATTCGGTTTCAAATTTCCCTCGCACTGCCTACACATGCACTGATTGCACACCGCGGTAGAAGTAGCTACAATTGACATATATTTACAGGGAAATCGTTTAGCCAATGCAGTATCACATCGCCATACATTAAAACGATATCCATCTGCTCCGAGTCGGTACTACAAACGTAAGCGATTTTTGACACTTGAAAAATTAATATGAAGACTGGCATCACAAAATCTTTAGTACCTAAAAAAGTAATCGGATTTCAATATTGGGAATCGCCTGTCTAGAGACTCAGTATCCCAGCGATGTAAAGGTTGAAAATACTACTACTTTAATCATTTTTTACTCAGAAACTATAACAAAAATTTTTTTTTACGATATTGGCTCCATTTTTCATGACGCATCTATACTCGCGACAAGAATTCAAACGACTTACGTCATACGAACAAATGAATAATTCATTATATTTTCATCAAAATATTTAAGAAACTGCAACTGATAGTAATGAAACTATATACTACACTTAAAGTTTGCATTATATTTTGCACTAAATTGCAAAAAATTATTGTTTTTAACGCGACCAAATATCAAAAATTACGTTGACAATATAAACAAATGTGTAACGTCAGCCGTGACGTAAGACGTCTGAATTCTTGACGCGAGTATATCCCCAATTTGTTTTAGATAAGTTCTAAATCGCCCTGTATAGGCAAGATATAACTAAAAGATGTACCAGAACATTTTTCTCGTTATGATATTTAAACTACTGTAAAAAAATATTTCTTCATCGCCATCTATCCTGGACTGACTTACCCTATAGGTGTTTCAACTCATTCTTTACTGTTGTGTAAAATTTTAAAGCCATAGTGTCATCGGCTGAGGAAACTTGGGTATGTTTCTACTACGGTGACGCGATCCATTATTCATCAACCGTCAGGTAGATTACAATTAAAGCAACGATAAAAAATCGCTAATTATACAGGGTGAATCTTAAATAAGTACAAATATTTTAACCAGCAGTATAGTTTTGTGTGTAGAACACATAATTAATAGTTTTTTTACAAAAAAAATCAGAAATAAAAAAGTGAAATTTTAAATAAATTTCGTAATTTTTCAGTAGAAAACTTGTTGAGGACCGCTGGCCTAGATCGACCCTTCATACTTTTATGAGTCATAGTGCTGCAGACTGAACGTGTGGTTCACAGTGTTGCCAGTATTACACAAATGTCTTTGCTTCAAGGAAGAAAAAATCTCAACTTTTAGCGAATTTTGTCAAGTGTAACATTTTATATTATTTTTTATTATCAAACTGTCATTGACTGTCATGACAGATTATCGGAAGCCCAAGTTAAACTTGTTAACCCCACATAATGCATGAAAATAGCAATAAAATTTGCTAAAAGTTGACATTTTTTCCATTTTAAATAAAAAACGCGTGCATAGTTTTTCGTTATTCTTCATAAAATAACTTAAGGAAATTGTGTTTTGTGTCCCTTTCTAACAGTGTACAATGACATTTAACTTGTGAAATGTGGATTACTGATTAAATAGTTAATTTTTTAACAAACAGGTAAGCTTGTGTGCACGTTTATGTATAATTTTTGAACATTGGACATAGTAATATCACGTAATATCTTCCTAAATATTTTACGGTAGTATTGAACTTGCGGAAATTCATTTTTAATCGTTGAAGTATAGTAAGGTTAGTTCAGATGTTAAAATTTATGTTAATATTGCTGCGTATCATACTACATACCCAATTTTACTGTACTTATGCTTAAAACAAGTATTTTTAAAATAGAACTATTACGTTAAAGGAAACGTAATATTTATATTGGAGGAGATATGGCAACCTCGCAACAAATCATATGTTTCATTAGGTTGTTGGATGAAAAATCAGCCAGCGGTCCTCAAAATGTGGGTATTTTTTTAAAAAATTAATATCTCCGTAAATATTAGAAATTTTTAAAAATGGCTTTCACTAGACTGATTTAAATGACGAACTACACCAGCAGTTAAAATATTTGTACTTATTTAAGATTCACCCTGTATAGTCGTAAGTACGTCTAATGAGGAAAGGCAACCCGACAACCTTCCTTCGGCGCAAATTGCACGTTGCTGCTACGAGGGCGGATCTAAAATAGTCTCGCGGTACTACTTACTAATTAATAACGCTGATTATACGTGTTGGGAGGCCCCAGGGTACCCAGGATGTTTACGACGGTGATCTTATCTTGGGAGGTTGCGAAAAATAAGGGACATTCTGTTTCAAAGGTCGCCGGGCGCATAAAGTAAAATTTGCATACGTGAGGACTATTTCGTGTGCCATTAAGCAGCAGAGGTGTGAAACGGGGAGAAAGGCGGTTTCACGATGTCCAATTATGTTAAACATTACGGCAGTTTCTCCAAAGATAACAGAGAAAACCATATTTATTCGTTTATCAAAATGTATCAGGTAGTAAATCTAGATTGCTGCAGCTAAATCCTTAGCAAACAAAGACAATAAATACAAAAATAAGGCCACAGTGGAAGCAACTTGATTTCAAAAAAGTCTTATAGGTACCATTTTGGTTTCGAAAAGTGAAACATTTATGATAAAATGCAAATTAAAAATGTAAGAGGAGTGAAATGTGTAAATAAATCAATTTTTTAAATACATAATTAACAGTTCAACATATTGCAACAATTTGAAATATGCATGTAGAAAATCACATAATAGTAATACCTGACCGAACTTGAACCGAAGTTGAATAAAATTAATAATTATTAGTGTAGATTTATAAAAAATTATAATGAATTGTTATTATGGATATCCTGGATATAAATTTAGTAATAATAAATAATATTACATATAGCATAAAAATAATAATTTAATAATTTTATTTTCAAGTATAAAATAAAATTCCATAAAATTGCAGGACGGTGACAATTGTTATCACTCAGTACATAGAGAAAAAGCAATTTAAACCCAGAGCAACTTATATTGAATGAAATGTGAAAGTCTATAGATTAATTTGATATACATATTGTAGACAGACGAGTAACATTGTTGAAGATATATCCATTCAAAATAAACCATATCATGAAAAATAATTTTAAATATCAAATTTTAAAATTAATTCCAGAACTGTCAAGATTAAAGGTGACTTTGCAAGAATCCCTTGTAAATGACTTAAATTATAAATTAAAAAGTATTTTCATTAATAAAATAAATAAAATTGTACTATAAAAACAAAAGGACATTTATAAAAATGTATTAGTTATAAGAAGTTTTGTAATAAAGTGCATAAACATCCAAAGACTGTGAAAAGAACCTTTAACATGGCAATCTACAGAAAGGAAGAAAAACAAAGAAATTGTTGATAGTTACGGCTTGGGTTTTGAAAAAGGTGCAGCATCGCGAGATAGCTCCCGAAAATTTGCAAATTAGTCCAGAACAAAGAAGTTTAATTTAGAAAATACCTACTCACCAGCGAAATTTACAAGTCTCCATACTCCAGAAAAGTTATTTTGCCAATATATGAAAATTTCAACCATCTCCAGGGAAATTGCAGTTCCAAAGAACCCTACAGGACGGTTACCAGTTTCCAGAAAGGAAAATTATAAATTTTCCAACCTCAGGTACCTTTTAAAAATAAAGTGCACTATAAAATTTGTATAGCTATAGTAAATAAAACAGGTTTCATTTCATCCTAATCTTTGCAAAGTATAAAGAATAACCCACAGGACTTACCTGTACAAAAATAAGTTTAATCCAAGCAATAATAACAACAATTTTCACAAAAATTGCACAAGAATTATTATTATCTGTCACTAATATCGCCATTTTTGCTGTAATACAGTTGAAATCTGTAATATCATTTTTAAGAGATACTCCCTGAAAAGTATGCAACAACCGTTATAAGTAGAAGAATATCTATTTGCATAACTCATAAAAATTCTAAATTAAATTCAATAACAAAGTTCTACCTTATATTAGTTTGTTGAAATTATCGACAGAGAAGAAATTTAGTAATAAGAGAATATTCTTTATTGACCAAATTAATTTAAAAAAAAACCAAAAAATTAATCTTTAAATTGTGTTACTATATGTTACAAAAATAAAACCCTGTAAAGGATTTAAATCGACTCCTGAGTTTAAGTTTCTTTTGCTGTTTTGATTTTGTGAAACTGTGTCTAGCAAGGGATAAAAAATATGTAAATAAGGTTAAGATAAAAAAATAAAAGGTTTGTATTGAACAAATTACAGCTTAAATAACAAAGACACAATATACACTAAGAAAACATAACACATCAAATATACCAAGGCGCTCAACAAAATTAATATTCAAAATTTGACATCACAAAACTTAAAAAAAAAATAAAATAAAAATTAAATAATAAAAATATTTTAATTAACACACCACAATAAAAATATTACAATATGTTTCATTTAGATCGCTGAAATTTGTATACAATAGCAAGATATTATTATGATATGAAAGTGCAAAATAATAAATTAAGATTTTCAATTATTTTTTATTATTGAGAGGGAGATTTAACAGAATGAACTGATCATATTATAATACTAATAGATGAGAATTAACATTCAGTTGCCATTAAAGTTATCTTAAATATACGAATAATTATTACTTATTTATTATTTTAATAAATGTCTATTTGCTTCAACGCACGTTCGATATCGTTTTATTTCAATTATGAGCGGTGATTCTTTATATAGGAGATTCAGAACGTATCCGAAAAATTTTGAGGATATGTACACCCTTAAATAAGAAGTCGATATCACCAAAAAAATTATGATAAAATAGATTTCGCGTGAAAATGATTGTCGTTCTAACATTATACAGTACGCAGCTGGGAAACTGTACTTCAACGGCATCTGATATACAAAAAAAGTAAATAAGTTTTTGCGCCCGGAGCCCGTGTCAACACGCCTGTCAGGCGAATAAAGTTGTGGTGGGGATATACTCTTTAGGTGGTAAACGAACGAAGTCAGCAATGTTGTTTTATTTATCGTGGGAGTGGCAATTTTTAAAATTTTCAAACTGAAAATTAATGGACATGATTCTTATTTATGGTAAAGTTAGACAAAATGCATCGGCAGCTTTGCGCTTGTATGCGGATCAATTTCCCGATCGACACACGTCAAATCATGAAACTTACGGTAGTGGTGCAACGTGAACGTGATAAGGATAATTTACGTGCAATTCATGGACAATTTGTGGTATTTTAACAGTTGCTACAAGGCACATTGCTAGGCAGGTGCCTGGAGTATCTCAATGAACGGTGTGGTGCTTACTACACGAAAGCCAGCTATACCCATATCATAATATACAGCATGTTCAAGCACTGCTACTAGCGAATTATCCACTTTTGTAAGTGGTTGTTGCAACAAAATGCTGAAAATCTCCAATTTACTGCTGATGTGCTGGTTACAGATGAAGCTTTATTTACTCAAGACGCGTTTGGGAACTCTAAAATCCGCATTCAATTGAACGAGACTACTTCCAACACTGTTTTTCATTGAATATTTGGACAGGAAATGTTGATGTTCGCCTAACTGGACCGTTCATATTGCTCAATCGTATGGATGGTTTACAACAATATCCTGAATTTCTTCGCAGTGACCTACCCGCCCTTCGTGAAAATATACCCCTAGCTGTCCGACAATGCATGTGTTTTTTACATGATGAAGGACCTCCTCACTTTCGACTAGATGTTCGATAATCAAGTGCACCGAGTACGGTGGTTTGGACGGGGTGGACCGGTGGCATGGCTTCCGCGGTGTCCTGATTTAAACCCTCTTGATTTCTTTTTGTGTGGCTATTTAAAAAATGAGGTGTATCCTATCGATGTGAAAAAACCCGTCGAGGATTTGAACGAGCATATCAGAGCTGCTGCGAATAATTTGCGTTTACAAGAACATCAATCAGGAGAAATATTTGCTTTTGTACGGTAAAATTAGATAAGACGTGCCAAATGTATGTACAAGTCGAGAGGCACAATTTCGAACAGTTTTTGTAATAAGGCATGTGTTATTCTTCAAAATTAGTGCAACAAAATTTTATTCATTTTAAAGACATTTGAACAAATGAAAGATTTCAGAATGTGTATATTATTTTTTTTGCATTTTGAATTATATTTATACATGTATGTGAAATATTCCAAAATATTTATTTGAATAATTGAGAGACGCATGATATTGTCCAGTAACTTTTTTCATATAACATTTTAATATATTTTGTGCAAAATCAATAAAATACCTTGGTATACACAAAAATTATTAAGTAAATTAAGAGGAATAATACCCTTGCTAAAAAATTTAAAATATATATTAAACAGAGATCAGCTTAAAGTAATTTATAAGTCTTTTGTAGAATCTCATTTAAGATATGGTATTATAGGCTGGGGTGGTTTATTGGATGTCCATCTAAAAAAATTACATAGTGTGCAACACAGAATATTAACATTTTTATATAACAAAGAAATCATGTACCCAACTAATCTACTATATCAAACAGCTATTACTATGGATATTCGTCAACTTTATTGTCTTGTTGTATTGTTACATCAGTTCACTGAAAATAAAAAGACAACTAGCTGTAAAATCTACACAATATTTAACCAGAAACGTTAATAATATAAATATACCTTACATGCAAAAAACCGTTGGTCAACGTTGTTTCCTTTTCATTGGTCCAAAGATTTTCAATAGTTTACCTCAGGAAATCAAAACTATTTATAATAAAAACAAGTTCAAGTTCTTGTCAACAAATTATATTATGCAGACAGGTAGAAAATTCTGGACAGACATGATTGATTTAAAAATTAAATTAGTATGAAAAAAAAAAAATTAAACATATGTTATGCAGAACTTTCTATCGATCGTTAATCATTATTTTAATGTGTCCAATTACAAACCTGTATAAGTGTGTATACATATGTGTTTGCATATGTGCATATATGTATGTGTATATGTGCATATATATAGAATAATACTTACCGATGCTTTTCTATTATTATTCTATTTTTTTTTTTTTTTTGTAAATTTTGGTATAATAATGTATAATTTATTTTGTCAATTTTTATATTTTTCTATGCATAGGTATAATTATATGTTATAATTGTCTTGATATTTGTATTTATATTTCATATTTAGTTTAGTATATTATTTGGATATTATTATAATTGTTATTGTTATTTTTTTAATTGGTATATAACGCAGTGGCTGCTCAACTGTTGTTTAAGCACGTACAAGTACTAATTGTACTTCAGTGGTGTATCTCACTTTATTTACAACTTGTTAGTCTTTCGTTTTTACTATTATTCGAACAAGTGTTAATAAATAAAGTTTTATTATTATTATTATTATTATATTTTTGTAATTACTCAAAATCAAATGTTTCATAGAAACAACTTACGAGGGAGATTTAGCAGGCTAAAACAGTAGTATACATAAATTTTTTAAAATACGTATGTACCATTTATTATATTTCAGAGGAGCTTATCGGTAAACAATTTAATTGAGTCTACAAATAGGGTTAACATACTAAAATTAAAAAAAAAACAGCACGTCAACTTAGACATTTTATCCTGAAACACGGACAGTTCCTTTTTTGAACACGAACTAGATAAAGAATATATTTTAATAAAAACTTAGTTATATGAATGCATAGGTGTACAGACACAGATTTCAGAATAATAGGTACAAATTACAGGCAGCAGTAGAGAAAATATGACAAATTAATAACTCATAATTTCAAGTTTCGTCACATCGTGCTTGCTGCACGTATTTTATGTTACGAACAAAAAACGAGACAGGTTTATTTTTAGCCGGACAAAACTTCAAAAACCTGGAGGTCTGGCCACTATCTTATTCCTCCTAAATTACGAACCATACGCTTTTTTAGCAAATTAATTTTACGATTACGAGATGATAGCAACGAAACGAGCATTTTTTTTATTAAAAATTTAATCTCGAATAAAAAAGTACTTTAAATTGTGAAAATAATGGTGCAAAATTTATGGCAAAATGATTTTCAATATGAATCGTCCGTGGACATGTCTGACGTTAGTTAAACAAACTTAAACTTCAATTATCATTGTCCGTTGCTCCCGATCTCGCTAATGAAAAAAATAATAAATTGTCAAAAATTTCGAATATTTTCAAGCCTCTCCCTGATTAACTTGCTTCATTAAACCAATTGTTAATTACAACAAGATCATATAACAGCCATTCCTTTTATGCTATGTGTAATTATTTTAATTTGCTGGAACATAATCAAATGTGATGCCAAGCATGGTTCATTAATAACCACTGTTAATGTCGTAAATTATTAATAATTATAATTAGCAAAAAGCATAACATAATGAGAATGTAGTAGTGAACGGTAAATAAAAGTTTATTCATCATAAAATTTTCAAACATGAATATGCACTAAAATATTTCTCTTTATGTTTGCTAGTAGTCTTAATTCTTATTAATAAATGATTTGCAATTATCAATATTGTAAGTCATAAATTTGTTAACTTTTAAATACCAATTTAAAAAAACCTAGACCTTTTGTATTAATTATTTATTAAAAGAACAATGAAAGATAAATTATTTTTTAAAATAATCTCATGACAATGCATACAGAATACTGCGATATTGCCAATGGCTATAAAATGATGCCATTAATTTATTTTTATTTTCTTTAATCTAGGACAGGGTTGCCTAACGTGAGGCCTGCGGTTGAAATCTCCGGAGGGGGCCGCAAAAAATTATATAAATATGTTTTAAAAATGAAAATGTACACAAGCGAGTTATATGTGACACCACTGAACCACTTTCGACCATTCAGGTAGCCATGTTCGTGTGTACAAGAAGGTTGAGTCAAGCGAGAGAGCAGAGTTAGTAGTTAATAGTGTGGAATAGAGAATAATAGACAGAAAAACGGTGAAGTTAATTGTTACGGTTAAGTGTTTATTTGTTTATAATTGTAGTTATTTAGTTATGCATGCGATTCGTAGCAAGTCAATTTAAATAATTTAAATAAATAATTTTTTAAGATTTTTTAAATGAAATATGTCTTCGCAGAAAAGAAAAATCGCGAATGAACATCGACTTTGGGAGTCAGATTATACAGGGTATTTCAGAATGATGGTCAAATACTTTACCCCTGTATTCTGCAAGCCATTTCAGGGGGGGATCTTCATATGAAATTTTTCAATTTGGGTCCTTCCTGTTGAGATATTTGAGTCCCAAAATGGCGGATAAAAATAGTTTTTTTATTTTTCCTTAAAAACGGTTAAACTTAGAAATTTCAATTTTGGTACACATTATCAGCTAGTCAAAAGCTATTTTGTGGTGGTGTCTATTCCTTGGCTGATGTTGGCGGGAATAAGCAACCCCTAGATTTATTTCGTTCAGAATTTTTTCCCGCAATAGCCGATTTCAACAAAACTTTTTTTTTAAATACTACACCTAGTTTTACTACTTTTATCCCTCTTGTAATTTTTTCATACAACTAATAGTTTGCGCGGAAAAAATAAAAATAGTTTTCCTTACTCTAAACATCTTTTCGTCACCGGTTACTGATAACCGCAGTAGGCGGTCGCTATGTTAATGTTTCTCTGTTGTCTTGTCAAACAAATCAGTATTGAGACTTTTTGCAAATATTTGTAAACAACTGACTCTTCCGTACAAATATTAGCGAATAAATTGACGGAATATGCATACGGCAGGATTGGCAACAGTTATAAAATACTTTTGTTTAGAAATATTTGCAAAAGCTGTAAATTATAGACCTAATGGCATGTCATGAAAGTGGTTGTTAAAATAACTAATATTTTACCGCGGTTTGAAGAAAGTTTAATGATTTTCTGGCTTTTTTGGATTATATGGTCACATAAGTGGATTTAAAAATAAAATTAAGTTCTTCAAATCTTCATTAGAAAAACATGATTTTTCATTTTTTCTGTTTTATACAACTGCAGAATAATTCTAAAACAGATTTAACGGCTAAGAAAATCGAAGGAGAAAATTCAGTTTTTACTCAGCCACTTACTATATTTCTATTAAGAATGTAAGCCGGGCAGACCTTCAAACTGGAATTATATGATTTGCAGTCAGATCCTTTTTACCAGAAAAGAGCTGAAATAGGGTTGGACTTCACTCCAACTTGCGAAACTTAGACATTATCATCATACTATCGTCTCAATACTGGGAGGCAGCTGAAGCCAACATAAAATATATAACGTTAAAATATACTCGTAAGTGTCTGATAAGTCAGTTACAGTAGTTGCTTCGTGTTCTCAACAACAAATATTGATACATTAGAAAACCAACACCCCAAAAAGTTCCCACTATTTTTTTTGTATATTTGTTATTTTTTTGAATAAATAAAACTAATTATATAAACATACACGTTTTGTTTGTACTTATTACAAATCACTGATATAAAGTTACATACGAAGTATTTTATGATACGGAAATTTTATTTACAGCGGCCCTTGGATCACTTGAAGTTGGAGTTCATTATTTTATCAAGTTTAAATTTTTTTAGTATTATTCATTAAATATTTCTTGAAAAAACGGCATGTAAACGCTGTAATAAAATCCTAAATGATGGCATCCTTTACATAAAATGTGCCGATAAAACGTCCGAATAATTAATTGAGTCCCGCTAATTGGCATTATTAGCCGAAATTTCCATAAAAATTAATGAACAGGAGAAACGTTACAACCGGAATCGTAAACCTGACATTCCGCAAATATCGGCGCTGCTTAAAAATTCACATGGTCGCATTCCCAACCCATCAATATGCCAACCAGAGACAGTCTTACCGCGGTATCGCTAATTTTACGGAGAGGATAAACGTTTTGATATTGCCACTTCGCCGATGAGAGTATCTATTAAGTTTTTTTGACATCCTATAGGCAAAAACATAATTACAGATCGATGTAAAACTAGAAATATACGCGAATAACGACCGTAGAATAGCTTCCAACAATCCGGACATGTTATTGATATAGTTCCAGATTGTTTATTCTCTTGGAAATCTTGGAAGGGGAACTTGGCACTCGTTCCATCTAGTGACCTCCTTTTTTACATTATGTCGTATATTATCATATAGATGACACGACCTAACTAGTAATGTTTGCGCAGAAAAAGGAGACGCTCCGGAAACTGCATATTGAATAAATTAGCGCTTCTATCATCAGCTATGATCGATGTACTATTAATACTAATAGTAACCAGTATTTGACTTGTCTTCAAAATCTTGATCATACGAGGTACTTTTATTTTGCAAAATGATAAATTGTACCAAACATAACATATTTTATTTAATAATTTTTTTTCTCTGATGAGAATTACATCAAACAGGTCTTGAATATGTAAACAACGCTCACATACTATGTCAGGATTGTCAAGTGTTTCTACATATAACAATAATTACAAATAAATCTAAACATAGGTACTTATAGTGAATGGTTTTCTTAGAGCTCTTCTCTCAACACAAAACAAAATACGAAATAGTTACAACTGTTCAAAATGACTTATGTTGCTCGCCATCAAATGAACATGTCATGCAGGTGATGATGATTACTATAAATTGTTTATGTACACTCACAAATATCAAACGCACTAGCCACAATACTTTTATGACTAATAACACTTTTAAGTTAGCACCAGCAGATTAAGGATTTTCTGGAAAACTGCAATTGTTTATTTCATCAATATAAACAAATTATGTTACAGGAGCTTTTACTTAACCTTCGTTGAATCTAAGTTTGTAACAACTCTACATTTACGAGGCGTAGCCAAGCTACATTTAGCAGTTATTCGCTACTCTATGCTGGACTGAAAATAGTCCATTGAAAAGTTACATTTGGGGTTGCATTTGTGTGGGGAAGGGGTCAAAAAAAGCTTAACTTGAAGTTTGTGGAGTCGCAACCCTCCAACTTCGGCCGCCATCTTGGAAAACGAGGGTTAAATTGTTTTTAACATTTATCAGGTAAACTATTGGTCATACAAAATTTTTTTTATTGCAAATTGAATCCTCTACAATTTCAGTCTAGTAACTTTTTGTTGTAAAATAAAAAATAACAAAGATATTAAAGAGAACCAATCAAATCTGCCAACGTAATTGCCATTCACAAGAAAGAGGATAAATTTAATAGAGAAAATTATCGTCAGATCAGTCAACACCTAACAACATGGTTTTCTTCCTGGTCGGTCCACAACTACTAATCTGCTGTTTTGCATAAACGATTGGATTGGTCGATGTCATCTATTTGGATTTTTCTAAAGCTTTCGATAAAGTGCCCTTGAAACGTTTTATTAAAAAACTACACCATTATGGAATAAATGGTTTTCTTTTTACATGGTTATCAGACTTTCTTAGTAACCGTAAATTTAGAGTAAAAGTGGGCGACAGTCTTTCCAATTTCAGAAATGTTAGAAGTGGTGTTCCTCAAGGCTCTGTTTTAGGGCCTTTATTATACCTAATTTATACATCTGACGTACCTGCTTTGCTAACTTCCAAATGTTCGCTTTATGCCGATGACACCAAAATCTATGGTAATCCTTTTACAGACTACTATCAACTGCATCTTGACCTTTCACGAATTTCCCAATGGAGTGAAGACTGGTTGATTCCTATTAATTTCAATAAATGTCTTGTTTTACAAATTGGAAAGAATAACCCTCGATTCAATTATTCTATTGGCCAAATATCGCTTGGTGAAGTTGAAGTTTACAAAGACTTGGGCATATACATCACTTCTGATCTCTCGTGGTCACATCACATATCACAGTGCGTCAACAAATCTAAACGTACTCTTTTTCTATTTAATAAAGTGTTTTCTAAACCAAGTGTTAATACTTCTGCCTGTTTATATAAGACATATCCGACCTGTATTAGAATATGGATCTGCAGTATGGTCTCACACGTTGGTGCGCGATTTTAATCTTATTGAGTCGGTTCAACGTGCTACTTCCGTATGGTGCTGTCAGACCTTCATATGAAGAAAGACTGTGCATTTTTAAACTTTTACCTGAAGTGTTTAGACTCAAACGCGGCGATCTCATAACCATTTATCGTGCGTTACATATGTTATATTCCGTGAACCTAAATAATATT
Organism: Monochamus alternatus; assembly: GCA_037114965.1. NCBI lineage: Eukaryota > Metazoa > Arthropoda > Insecta > Coleoptera > Cerambycidae > Monochamus > Monochamus alternatus. Next base: position 117,934,590 of record CM073426.1, read on the forward strand.
TATAATATAAACTATGATCTGCGACTTCGTGGTCACACTTACAAATTGTCTCATGAATTTTTTCATTGTTCTGCTAGAGAGAATTTTTTGTGTAACAGAGTGTTTCATTTATGGAACTCATTACCAAATTATGTTGTATGTTCTGCCTCTGCCAATAATTTTAAAAATAATTTGGATCGTTTATTGCCTGACATTTTGTGATATTTATGTTACGTAATGTGTGTACTTTTACTATCTATTTTATTTTGAGTTATATAGGTTTTACCTCTACTCTTATGTTTGTAATAATAATAATAATAATAATAATAATAATTAAATTTAGTTGTAGTATAGGTGTAGTTTAGTAAAACGGAGATAATTTTGTTCACTTCTTATTAATTTAGAAATACATATACCAACCAGCCCCAAAGTAACACTTCACTTGCGTAAGTAATATGTATTGCACTTATAAATATCTGCTTAATACCTTCTTGACTCAAGACAATGGCGATGGAGTATAAATATGTAGAAAGAAATGAAATGCAACAATATTAGCTGCTAGATAAAGAAAGCAACGTACTAATGTGAATGAGTGATAGGAGAATGTTGAAGTTCCTTAAAGTTGCGGTTTCCACGCAGCGGCGGCGCCCTACACAGAACCACGACGTCGCTGGAACGTGGCCGTATAAGTTCCGGAAACGTCACTGGAACATAGCGAGCACCAAAAAGTTATTCCCTTTTTTCGTCGCAGGCACGTAATGGAAACGTACCTGCAGTAGCTACGTCCCAACGACTAATTGTGGATTGATATACCTAAATACGCTTATAGGCAGCTGTTTATGTAGAAAAATTATCATCACCGACTTTAAACCGGTGTATATAATTTTCGGTAACGTTAACAAATGCATCATATTATCTTTGTCAAGTTGCCCCACTTTTCCCCAAGCGTAAACTGAACTCTATCGGTACGCCTTCAATTTGACCCCAATCTCCTATTTGGATGAATGTGGGAGAACCGTTTAGATTTTAATGTCTTTCTGTTGGTACCCGCAACTGCTTTATGGCGAAACGCAATAATTTTTATCTACCTCTTCTTCCTTATTCTGATGCATCGCGATGAGATATTCATTGGGATTGTCGATTTTTATGGAAACTGGACTCGGAGACGCAAGTAGATTTCTCTGTTGTGCAGAAATCCACAAGATATCATGTTTCAGAAAATACACATAAGTACTACTCTACTACCAAAACTAATGTAATGTAAATTAAAAATAGTTTATACTGTACGTATTTAATATTCACCGAAACTTAACGTAGTGTGAGTTAAGAATGTAATGTTATACAGGATGATTCTAAAATATGTATCCCCTAATAAGCCAACTATATCATTTTTATACAGAGTGTCCCAAAATAGAAGGCTATATCATTAACCACATATTCTTTGGACAAAAATAATGCGACTTTCCTTGTGCCATTTTTTATTTGGCCGTCTCTGTTTCAATATACAGTGTTAAAATTACATTTTAAAAACATATTTTTGTTATATTGCAATTTTGCATGTACTTTTATCTTATTTTGGCATACTTATCATGTAATTTTGGTGAAAAAAATCGACCAAATTCAAGGTAACTGAGGGATGCAGTACCCTAGACGATCCTCTAGAATATTTCACAGACTACTTCGATTTCAATTCTTTAAGTACAGAATAATTCACAACTTATCTAAAAAATTTGCGTCATGAAAAATGTAATGTCGTAAAAAAATGTAAAACCCTTATACCGAGAAAAAACTTATTGAAGTTGTAGTAATTTCAACTTTTACATCGTTGTATTCTCTAACGTCATCGGAATTAGGGCTGTTAATCTCGGAACAAAATTCTATTCCGGGATGCAAAATTTATAATCCCGAATCCAAAAATTGATTGCTGTCGACAATGTCGATATATTATGAAAAATTAATATTATTTTAAGTTTTATTTATTTAAAAAGAACAGAATGATAAATATAAAAAACGTTATATTATAATTAATATGAATAATCCTATAAGTATATGAAATTTACTTTTTATTTATATTTTGGAAAAAAAAAATAAAAAATGTATAAGAAAAACCAATTCATCCAGCATATTCGGATTCAAACTCGAACAGGTGGCAAAGGTGAAATTGATAATAATGAATCGTAGGATACACCATTTTTATTATAATTCCGTACAAAACAGGAAATTTTAAATTAGGCTATCGAAGACCAATTTTTTTTGTAGAATTATAATATCTCGAAGACTGTTAGAGGTAGATAAATATAAAAGTCCACTTATAATTACGTGTCGAATTCAAATATGCAAATATATATACAGGGTGTCCTATTTAAAATAAACAAGTAAATGATGACTTCCGATTAACCGGAAGTGCTACAAGAATAACACCGATAATGGCAGTATTATATTTAAAGAAAGCACGCCCAAAGCCTAAATTTTCAAAATTGAAACCAAAGTAGTCTCTGAAATATTCTAATGGGTCGGAATGCAGCCTGTTTAGGTAAATTAGGTTCAAACAATCTTTTTTACCTTTACCAAAAATTTGTGTTAATTAATATTTTAATATATTGGAAATGCTGACAGAATATATTTCTTTTTTAGACAATGACTTTCTTAAAAACAATTGAGTAATCAGATTTGGAATCGATTATTTCAGAGTCGTATCAGAACAGATATCATATAAATGTGCGTCTGCAATACATTATCTACTTCTCGGTTACAATATTCTGCGCAAATTTCCCCCAGCGATCAAGCCGGTATTAACTTGCTCCTTACCTTGTACACTACAAGATGCGCCACATGCATTCTTCTACAGTTCTACACCAACAATAAAACAAAGTCCACTATTATTGCTAACGTTCGTTTGCATCCGTTCGCGAATTTATCACAACCGAGGCTGCGTTCACTAATTACCAACCGAGGAAAGCAAACAGCCCCTTCAGAGGCGGCGTGGAACAGTAACAATCGAAGGTTGGAGGAACAGATGGGCATTACATTACAGGTCGGATATGGGCTAAAAGAGAGGGCGGTGACCGTTCGACCGTCGTGCAGTCGTTGTACTGCACGCGATCTCCCGCGGATATTCTCCGGCTGGGTGGATAGCATCTCCTAGGAGCACGCGGTAGCTGCTCCGAGGGTGGGACGTGACGCCCGCGGGATACGTTTCGAGGATCCTGAACGCGATAGATTTGATGCGGAACGCGAATTCATAATGAATATATTGCCTTTGTGGACGGCACAATAGGCTTGTTCCGTCAAATTTCTTTTATATGGTTTTTATGTGTTTTTGTATAGTACTTCATACTTTTATTATTGCCTTAAAATATCATATAATTTAATTTTTGAGTTTTCGAGACATAAGAGATTGAAATTGGTGAGAGTTTCAAAAACGACGCGCTCTCTTGTGACGTCACTACACGCAACTCTAAACTAGATCTTCGCTGCCATCGAAGCAAGCAGGAGTCCGACTGGAATTGTTTGCGATCTCAGTCACGCTTTTGATTGTGTTAACCATTTACGCTTGTGGGATAAGAGGTACATCATTGGCTTGGTTTTCTTCATATAAAAAAATAAGAAAACAAATGGTCAAAATACATTACTAATAAAAAATCTACTTATACAATATCTTCTGCTTTAGGTAGTAATATTGATGTGCCCCAAGGATCTGTTCAGGGACCTATAATGTTCATTATTTATATCAATGAACTGCCAAAAATAATTTATGTTGCATCTGTTTCACAATATGCTGATGATACGTCTCTTTTCGAATAGAAAATAAACGCAGGTATTTCTGATTTTAGTCGAGGCAATGAGCATTATGATAGGAAATCTGTTAGGATAGGACGTATCGGAATGCGGTTTTTCGCGTTCGCTTGCAAAAATTATTTATATCATTCGTACCTACTTTGTACCTATTACAAACCGGAAGTTGCATTGCTGCAGCCAAAAATACATACAAAAAATGCATCTTTTGAGAGGCCTTTTAGCAAATTTAATAACTTCGTAAATAAGAGTCAGAATTGGCTCAAGTCGGGTATCCGGGGGTTTTAGAGGTCGCTGATCACGATTATGATGTTCAAATTGACCCCACGAACACCTGGAGTTCAGGAACGCAGACAAACGTCATCTCCGGGGACAATCCCGAACTTTATGCGAGAGAGGAGAGAAACTGGACACCCGGGGTTTTTTTGGGTCGCTGAATTCGAATATACCATCGGCGAACATCCCAGGGATACCTGGTGGGCCCCAACCTGGACGCGGACGTCATCTTCGAGAATTTTTCTGGAAATATCGACAATAACGAACCGAAAATCGTTATGGGGGCTTTTTGTGTGCGCTTAATCCGAATTTTATGTTGAAAACGACCACCCGAACACCTGGTGCGCCCTAACCTGGCCTTGAACGTCATCCTCGAGGGTTTTCCAGACATAATTGAAAAAATAACACCCGAAAATCGTTACGGGGGGTTTTTTGGCTCGCTGAAATCAAATATGGCACCGGCCAACACCCCACGGACACCTGGTGCTGAACGTCATCCTCGAGGGGTTTCCAGACACAATTGAAAAAGACCAACCAAAAATCGTTACTGGGGGTTTTTTGAGTCGCTGAATTCAAATATAGCACCGACGAACACCTCACAGAAAAGTGAAAGGCCGCTCTGCAAGGTTCGGAGATCCAGCCGGAGATTATTCTCGTCGTTTTTACAGGACTGAATCACATTTTTTGAGGGCCCCGGGGGAGAGTTACCCATGAATGAATGTATGAAACTATGATTTTTGATTGGTCATTTTCAATTGTGTCTGGAAACCCCTCGGGGATGACGTTCAGAGCCAGGTTATGGTGCACCAGGTGTCCGTGGGATGTTGGCCGGTGCCATATTTGATTTCAGCGAGCCAAAAAAAAAACCCGTAACAATTTTCGGGTGTTTTTTTTCAATTATGTCTGGAAAACTCTCGGAGATGACGTTCAGGGCCAGGTTAGGGCGCACCAGGTGTTCGGGTGGTCGTTTTCAACATAAAATTCGGATTCAGCGCACACGAAAAGCCCCCATAACGATTTTCGGTTCGTTATTGTCGATATTTCCAGAAAAATTCTCGAAGATGACGTCCGCGTCCAGGTTGGGGCTCACCAGGTATCCCTGGGATGTTCACCGATGATATATTCGAATTCAGCGACCCAAAAAAACCCTGGGTGTCCAGTTTCTCTCCTCTCTCGCATAAAGTTCGGGATTGTCCCCGGAGATGACGTTTGTCGGCGTTCCTGAGCTCCAGGTGTCCCGGGGGGTCAATTTGAACATCATAATCGTGATCAGCAACCTCGAAAACCCCCGGGTACCCAACAATTCTGACTCTTATTTACGAAGTTATTAAATTTGCCAAAAGGCCTCTCAAAAGATGCATTTTTTGCATGCATTTTTAGCTGCAGCAATGCAACTTCCGGTTTGTAATAGGTACAAAGTAGGTACGAATGATATAAGTAATTTTTGCAAGCAAATGAAAAAAAGCGCATTCCGATACGTCCTATCCTAAAAGATTTCCTATCTTTGGCCTTTTTAGTGCTTCATTGCCTCGACTATTTATGTAAATGGTTTAGTGAAAACTCTTTGGTCTTTAATAGTGCTAAAACAAACTATGTAATGTTTCGTACACCGTAAACTCGCATATTATCTTCCTTAAATAAAAGTTTAACAATATCAATACTGAAAAAAGTAATAGTGTTTCGTTTTTAGGCATCATTTTGGATGTAACTTTAACTTTTGGGAGTCACTATCATAAATTTGCCAATTGATTAAATTCAAAATGCTATCAAACTAGAATTTTAGGAACAGGTGTTGGACAGTTAATATCTTTTTATTTTACACAAGTCAAATCAAGGGTAGGATATGGGATTATGATATGGGGAGGTTCATCACGAAATCTGTGTGTATCTGTTCAAAAAGAATTTAAAAATATAATTATTAAGAATTTGTGCATACTCCGTTCAGGAATATTGACTATAGCAGTTAGTTCTATTTTATTGTTGTAGGATGTTTTTTGTAGTGTATTTTATTTATTTTAATGTTTATACTTTTTTTGTTTTAACTTTCAATTACATTGTAGTAGACTTGACCTATCCCATAGCAAAATTGTATTGCTCAAGTTGGACTATCTATCTATCTATCTAACATGCTAATACCCGATCAGATTAAAGTGTGCTATGTTATTTCGTTTTGTAACTTCAATATTAAATATTTTTTAAACTGAAACATATGTTAATTGCATACTTTAAAAAATAATTTATAGCATTCATTACTTATTTTAATAATCAATAATACAATCGTTAATTATTATGTAAGTAGGTAATAGATACATATTGAAATTTGGCAACGCCGCACCAGGCCGACACCGAGTTGAACTAAGAGCTGTAAATGAATCGAGGCCGACAGCGGCCAGTAACAGTCTGAAAAGAAGGTTTAAATAATGATTTGAATATATTTTTTTCAACGTAAACATTATATTTTTTTTTTTGGCATCCATATTATACTAATTTTCCCCATCTTCTCTTGAAATTAATGACACTACGACTGAATGATCCTGTATAAGTACAAACCATATGTCAATCGCCTTCGATGCTCAATATAAACTGACTTCTGGCGAAAATGATCTACTTATATAGGTTTTTAGTTCGGGAAGTTTCTGTGATCTCGAGAAAATGTCGAGAAACAAATAGAATATAGCCTAGAATGAATGAATGAATCAATGAGTTACTTATTGCTAACTGTTCTTGGAATTCTGTTGGTGCGGTGAGGTAGGATAGCTTCACCATACGTGCTATATCTGCCTCAAATTGCTGCCGATTTTCTTCGAAGCGTTGTCTTCGGCCTTTCAATTGTACTTGGTAAACGTGTTGTAGATAGGCATCGCCATACCGCATTTATAAAGCACTTTTCAGCGCTTGATAGTCTTCTTGTTTATCGTCGGCTAGTGTTTGTAATAACTCCACCGTTCACCCCGTAGAGCAACTATTAGTGATGTAGCATTTTCTTTTTCTGACCAGTTATTTGCCAAGGCAGCTGCTTCAAATTGTTTAAGATAAGTGCTCCATGACACCTTTCCATCAAATGTTTGTGGTTTTCCTCTTGACGATGGAAGAAAACTGCTTTCAGTCTTAACGAGTTCCCTCGCGGACAACTGGGATCTTAGATTTGTAACCTCCTGTTCTAATTTTACTATATTTTCTTCTACAACTTTGGTTACTTCATTATGTAACTTACTAACACTTTCTTTATGACTTCACAAATTTCACAACTACTGTCAACACTTTACTTTGACGCTTATCAATCGCCTTCGACTGCTCAATACAAACTGACTCCAGCGGCGAAAATGATCCGCTTATATAAGTTTTTAGAGTTCTGGAAGTTTCTGCGATCTCGAGAATATGTCGAGAAACAAATAGAATATAGCCTGGAATATTTCGGAAAACGTCAAAATAAAGGTATTACAAAAATTATAAATTCTAATGAAAACAGGAACACAATTAACAAACGGTAGCTCAATATGAAGCAATGGTTCAATGGTTCATGTATGTAAACTGCAAAACATATTTTTAAACCATAAAACCTTTACGATTCTTATAGTATATGAACGAACATTTTTTCTTTATATCCAACATTTCTACGCTGTGTGATGACAATTTCGGATTATTTGAGGTGCAATTTCCGCAAAGTAAATACGTGTAATACATTTCAATTTAAAGAACCACAAAATATAAACTTACAGAGCAGCGGCACATTCTGAGCAGAGCACTATATGTATATTCAACCGATTCAGCATCTAGCGCTAAAGCTTCCCGTTTCTCATCCTCGTTTAATGGTGTAACGAGTATTTATGGGTCAATATGCGCAGATTTTCATTAAGGGAATATAATAAATCGTCGCCTGCCGCATGATAACCAACACGCGGAACTAGCTGGCGACCGGTGTAGGTTAATATAATGATAACGTCGTTACGGCTCTTTACTTACTGTAAACATTTATCGGGGCGCGAAATCGATCAAAATTAAACGTTTCAAATGTAATACTCCATACAGGAGATCACATGGTCATTTCTATTTTGGATACTGTTTTGGGCGTTATTATTCATTAAACTTACTTTGTGCGATTTTTTTTTTTTGTTAAATTTTCAGTACTTTTTGTGAAATTTATATCTTTGTTGTGGCAGCCGTAGTGACTTGACGCAGAACACGATGGCATCCATACAGTCCATAAAAATACATTATGGAACGATGTGTTTGTTACCAGTAATCATCATCGTGTTTTATGTATTCATCAGTAACAGCCTCACAAAAAAGACCATACTTACTACCTATATGTTTTTGGGGTTGCTGAATCCGAATCCGTTTAATCCATTCGCGTCAGGGTTTAGCCATAACCTCAAAAACCACAATAATTTAGCCTTCTCAGCACTATTAAATGCTTCACTCTCATCCATTGAGATTGGGGCAACTTCTATCAGTACGACTTGGACGTTGGACGGGAAGATATTAATAACATTTAGATCCCCCCCCCCCCACAACCCAAGAACTCCATAACCCCACAACCCCATAAACAGTAACAGTTGTATTTTTGCCGAAAAACTATACGCTAATCTAAACTAGGCGATCTACCGCTATGGGCAGATCTAGTTTAGAGTTCAGTGTGTAGAGAATCGGCCATCAGGACCAGAATAAGAATTCCTGATAAAAAATTACGTTGTATATAAAATGTCTATGTACATTATGTAACAATTAATTATAGTTACTGATACATTTCTGTAATGTTGCTATATTGACCTTCATTTATCTATGTTTCGTCAAAGTGTATTTCTTAGATTCACATTCCGACCTTTTAATAATTATTTTAAATTGTTATTTCATCTTTTTCTATCAGTATACTCTTTTCCATTTCATTTTATACGGAAGTTCACATACCATATTTCACATATATGTTACGCATAATTCGCAAATGTATCCTTCTATATATTCTAAGTAAAATTTCATCTTGTAAGATATAGTAACCCAATTTTCCTTATTGTCGGAAGCTCATTCTTAAAATATCATCTTCCTTCCGCGAGTTTCCATTATTTTCCGTTTCGCAGTTGTACTTCTTTGCCGCTCTTTTTTACACTATACCTTACTCACGCACATTCTTGTTAATGAACACTTACACTCATATTTTGACCTCGTGCCTTCAACTCTTCATGCATGTCATCATCTGATATTTCCTCACTTAGATTAGGGTGTTTACGATTTTGAGAATACGCCGTAGAGCTTGAATTATTCTCTATTCTTAAGAACACAAAATCACTAATAAATTAATTACATTCATAATTAAATTAGAGAAAAATATACTCGAAATTTTTCTACTTGCATATTGCATGCCCATAACAGCGCTGGAGATGGAAAAGGTGGATCCGTCAATTCGTTACAACCAATCACATCCGTCTGGCGCATGCGTATTTGTTGCAGCAGAGGCTGTGTAATCGGGTATGTTCTCAGAGATATGAAGCACTTACATTTTTATAGGAAAATATATGGTAGCATGTATTTTTCTGTGAATCTAGATTTTCGGCGGTTAATATAGTTAGCGGTCGAAATAGTGGACAGTAACTAATAGATAATATAAAAACACTATTACTATTAAGTGTATAGTATTTTTACACATTATTTACCTCATTATTACTGTGCCGCTTTCTATGCACAACAATACTATACTCACATTTACGGCACCACGATGAAGACTCAGTCAAACTGAAGCCCGATGTATTCTCTATCTTTGTTTATCGCATTGTGGAAAATAATATTTTGGTGTGTGTAAACCGTGAGCGTTAGTACACGGCTTTGTCGAGGTTAGAACGCCATTAGAATATGCGTACGTTGGGGGATTTGCTGCTATTCGCGGGGTGTTATTTCTATAGTTATATTAAATTACAAAAAATAAATTATTGCAACCGTGAAGTTAACAAATAACAGTTAAAAATGGATCAAAGTGCCAGTTCTAGTAAAAGGTCTGTTAGTAATCGACATAACCTATGTAACGGACAATTGATAATAATAAAAAACGTATACGAAGGAATTCAAGCGCGAAACATAAGTGTTAGTGAAGCTGTAGATATGTGTAGTTCGTTAACACAAGTGTCAGTTTCTAGTGTATATCGTGCTATAAAAAAGAGTGTGCAAGTAAATCCAAAGAAGAAAAAAATAGAAACATGAGGAAGTAAAACAACAGAAGTCGATGATGACGTAAAATACCATTTGCAAGAAAATTCATGGATTCTTCTTCAGAAATGAAATACCGACAATAAAAACATTCAAGCTGCGATAGCTGAAGATGAGAACATGCTTTAATTATCTGACAAAGTTCTTAGAAGAACAATGCATGACATAAATTTTCGGCTTTTAAATAGGAATAGTAAAAGTATGCTCGTTGAAAAAGATGAAATTGGGATGGAGGAGCAACGTATGTGGGATCTAGATACAACAGTAGATGTTTTGATAGATCCACTCATTATCCATTTAGGGGAAGATGATTCAAGTGATAGTGATAGCAACATCTCTACTGATAGTGATAATTAAATACAATGAACTGAAAATTTTGCTACATAGTGGCAGTAAGGCAAAAGTGTTACAGTGAAGATTAAATTGTGATAGTGAAGTGAATATGCGGCATTGATGTGAAAGTGTGATAATGAAATAAAAGTGTTATGTTATAGTGAAGTGGATGTGACACCGAAGTGAACGTCTGGTTATTTTAATAAATAGTGAACATACCTACAGTGTGAAGTGAAGTTTGTGATGATTCTGATGTAATGTGTAATAATTTAGTGATAATGATAAAATTCGTGTAAAACAATTACCTATATGAAATGTATAAATAGTCAACATCTTGTGGCGGCATGAGCCGAGTGGTGGTGGGCCATCGATGCCATTTTATAAGATATATTTACAATGTTGGTAAGAATCTTTTCAGTTTGTCTTGATAAAGTTTCTAAATTAACTTAGGTACACCGATATACAAGATAAAAACTTTAAATTTTGAAATATTTTTATTATTTATCTAACGATTCAAAATTGATAAAAATCATTATATCACTGTGTCTACTCTAAAAATAATGCAATTATTTTTTATATTTTTTATATCTGATCGCATTCAAATTTAGTACGCCTATGAAATGTTGGTCTTCGCCCGTCGCGCTAATCAACAAGCTAGCGATTAGTCACTGTCCACAATTTCGACCGCTGACTATAGTTATTGCGCATATTTCTTCGCAGCGTGATGACACAGTTTTGGCTCAATGTGATCCTGCGGAACGCAGTGTAGTTACCGCAGTTTTAGAAATCACCGTTCGTGTTTGAAAACATGGAAGAAAAATTAATCGAGGCCGTGCGAATTCGACAAGTTTTGTACGATACAAGCCATGTAGACTACATGAGAACAAACTCGTCACCAAATTCTTTAGTTAAGGCAAATTCTCCACGAGTTTTTGTTTTTTTTTTTTCAAGTACAAACTTCTCACTTACTTTTTATTACTACGCATCTGGGTGATACATGATGCCTTTTCGGATTCAAACTCGCCTTCTGAATCAGATTCAGAACTTAATTGAGAATCAATGAGTGCAGTAGTTGTCATTTTTCAGTAATGTGGTCTGCCTCCGAAGTGAAAACTGCAATCGTACTTGCGCGGTACCCGCGCTAGCAGAGTCCTCCCGCACAAAACTCGCCGTAACTCACGCTGCCTCACCTCACCAAGCTGCGTCTCATTTTGCGCCGGGTCTTAGGCAAAGCGCATATTGAGACGCGTATGACGCGTGTGAGGTGACGTGACCCGACCAGCATGACATGAATGCGCGACACGCGTAGCGATGTCTTTCGCATATTGCAAGACAGTTCTTCTCACGACTTTCGAACAGTCACGTCGTTCTAATTTTTCTTGATTATTATAAAAATGAATGATTTAAACAGAAAACTGGATTTATAAATGAAATAGACCCTTGAGTTTGGAAGCCAGTATTGAGAAAACGTAAGGGCGAAAAAATTTGAAACTTGGACCATATGTAGCCTGTAGTTTCGTAATCGTATTTTTTAGTTACTAATAAAAATGTAGAAAAAATTACGGTTTTCTACCTACAAAATATACCATCTTTTAAGTGCAGTTCTTTTGCAATTTCACACCAAATCTTGTTTTTTATCTTCGCTTTCATATAATTCTCATGTCTGGTATCATATAGCTCTCTATGCCTTCTTACCAGCTCAATCAGTTTTGTTTTCATTGTCACGGGAGAAAACACAACTAACCTCAAAATTATCAACACGTGACGCGTACGGCGCGAAAAACTGTGCCACTGCCATTGCGCCGCGCGCCTCGCGTCACACACGAGTCTTGCTGTGCAACGTCGTGGCACGATTTTGCGCTGTCCCATTACTTTCCTTAAGCTACAAAAATACATGCTGTGCTGTGTCACCACACACGCGTCATACGCGTCTCAATATGCGCCTTGCCTTATACACGTGCGAACAGCGTTGGACGTCATAGGTCTACGCTTTGGCGGCGACCGTTTTGTGGGTGCGGCGTATCCAGGCTAAATTTTTAAATATCATTTTTAAGCTTACCTATTTTGCCACGAAATTGTCTAGGACAAACGCCATTTCGATTACAATAATACATTCTTTCTTTTGCACGTATTTGGAAAAATCATGCAATTTCCACATTCAATTTCAGTTTTTTGTTTTTGCCTAACGTGATTTCATAATTTTTCGTAGTACGAGAATGGTGTTTTCAAAGTGGACTCATAAAAACTGAAGGAAAACCTGCTCATCACACATCCTACAACTACGATGAGGAGATACTGTTTATCTACAAGGAAAGGAGGTCTATCCATTATTTAAATAATACGTATGGTGCGCTACATTCCGTAATCAGTTCCAAGTTTAATGGAATGGGTGTGTTGACGTACCTCTTACGAGAACAACTTGTTAATGATTTGCCTTTGTGGTCAGCTCTCAAGCTTACACTGAGAAATGAGTTGTTCCGAGTATCTCATTTCGGAATTATCTAGAAATGCAGTAATACTATTCCCTCAAATCTACAGACGAATTGTTTCACAGTATGCCAAACCAAATCATCAGTAATTGTCAGTAGAATAAACATTCCGCGTTTATCCATTATTAAAAGATATACAAGGCGATTCAGGTCATAATGTCATTAATTTTAATTACTTAATTTTTGCTCGACTTTTACCCCATAACAATTGATAACACGACGCTCCTGGTACGCTATAAATTTTCTGATAATTCGTTCGAATATTGAAGCTATATGGAAGTTCAACAACGTTGCTACTCAGAACCACATACATATATATATATATATATATATATATATATATATATATATATATATATATATATATATATTCTGCGGTCATTTTGAGACTTATACTGGTATATACTTTTATATACCGGTATATATATACTATAAACTTATACTGGTCACTATGAGGAACTATAACATTGATATTCACAGAAGCTGTTCTGCTAAGCGTTAAAGCTTTTATATGTGTATTCTAGCAAGTACAAAATTAAAGCTTTAAATTGGCTTTCGTACCGTCTTCAACGCAACAATAAGAAAAATAATACCTAGTTAAATTTATCTATATCATATCATATATCATATCTGCATCATATTAGTTAAAATTAATTACAAGGTTAATACATACATAACAAGGGCTGCAAATAGCATTTTACACGCGAGTTTAATTTATCCATGAGCAATTCTGCACGAGCTACATTTACCTATATTTCTAAGCTTTGACCACAACTTAAATAACAATAAGCTGTGCTTTGACATTGTCAACATTATGACAGTTTATATAGTTGGGGTTTTGTAGACTGCGTTAATAAACGGACAATCGCTGTTCGAATCCTGATAAAACTTTGTCAAACTTGAATCGGATCGTCGTTATTCCATATTGAAAGTTTCATCAATATTTTTTTTTAATTTCATAAATCTTGACAGTTTTCAGCAAGGCCGTAGCCAACATTTTTTTTCGGGGGGTGTTTACTGTAGAATTCTTTTTCAGGAAAACTGACAAGATAAATATTCGAAAACTCTAACAATGGTACTGATTTCGAAATAAAAAGGAACAGCAACTCTGATTTAATTTTTTTTATAACAAATAATAATATATTGTAATGATTGTTATTTATGGTACAAAATACAATAAGACATGGCAATCTTACAAATCTAAATAATTCATTTTAAAATCAAACAGTAGGTGGTGATAGGTGGATTAGTACAGGAACACAAAATATAATCTATATTACAAAATCGGACAGCCTTGATTTATTAGAAAATATTTCTAAAACACGTTGATTATCGTAATGTTCCTGTGAATACTCATAAGTGCTGTTCTGTTGAATTCCGTAGGTAATTTTTTAATCTCCTTAGTGATGAAAAGGATCGTTCTGGGTGTAGCTGTAGTTACTGGTAGAGTCGCTAAGACTTTAATGAGAAAGAATACACTTGGAAATATTTCTTTGTTACAATTATGTAGTGCATCAATAGTATTTTTGGCATATTATGAGGGGGATATGATTTCCACTTGTTCTGCCATACTAATTTCAGCTGCAAATCTGTCACCGTTTATATGATAATAATTGTCCTTGATAGTCGCTATGTCATCATCTGTAAAATACAACTGATTGCAGTTATTAGTCAGAAGCTTTTGCAAGGCGGAAATAGTAGTTTTGTGAGTTGTGAATCTTGATTGAACTTGTACTAAAAATTCATCAAAGAGTGGAACTGCTACTGCTATTCTAAAGTAATCTTCAGGAGATTCAGTCTTAACATTGCAACGATTTTTTTTGTTTAGAAGCCAGTCGTGGTAATTTTATTTCGCTTTTAACAGAATTTAAAATAGTCAATGACTCCTAATAAATTTTTGAAAAATGTGAAGCCATATTCTGACGCATTTTGTTAATAACGGAGTGGTATACTAGAAACTGGGTTATCCCCACAGATTCATAGGCGTAGCGTAGGCGACGGAGTTGGTACCGTTACTTTTTTTTAACGATATGCTGTGAGCGACCAAGTTTTTGCTTCTCATTTCGGGGAGTTTTTGAACCCTAAACACTTATTATCTAACTATAGTTATAAACTATCTGACTATAGTAAAATAAAAATAAAACTCATGTGGCCCTACAACGCCTTCGTACTTTAACCACAGCTTAAATTAAGCTGTGCTTTAACTATACGATCGTGGCGATCGGTTAGAAGTGGTCGGCACAATTTTCCCGTACAAAAACGCAAAATATACATAGCTTTTTTTAATGAGGGACTGAAGACGTTACGTCACAGGGTTTCTTCGTAAATCATTGTAATTACACTTCGGTCAACATCGACTTCTAAATTTTGATTAGGTAGGTAGAAATAATGAAATGGGGCAAGAAGGGTAACAGAAAATTCAAACAAAATTTTATATCCACGATAGTGAAGCTAGCTTTAGAAAGTAAGCGGGGACATGCCATTAAAAGTAGGTATATAAAACAATATACTAACGTAAAATATGAACATCACAGTATTTTGTGTCATTAATTTTGGGACACTTTGTACATAGTTTAAATTGTTACAGTCCTGTGGTGGGATTCTGTTCTCGACTATCGATAATCATCAATTGTACCTAGTTTATTGAAAGTCAACTGAAACCGCATAAACAGAGATACGGTCGATCAGATGAAAAATTCTGGCAGTACAGTCGATTATTAGGTTCTTTCCAAATAGCAGTAATTTCCAGTAATCGGACTATTTGCCATGCGCAGTAACAAAGTTATAAATTATGGTAGTCCGCTTTTTCAATTTTACTTGAAAATCAAAATATTACTAATAATTACCGTTCAACCAGTTGTAGTAATATATGGTAATTCTAAACAAGCAATTATTTCATGTTGAAAAGACATTTTGCTACTGCGCATGTTAAATAGTCCGATTACTGGAAATTACTGCTATTTGGAAATAACATATTGTTACATTGTGCAATTTCATTTATGTACCTATATGTTTTAATGCTATAATTTTTTATTGGCCATAGTAAACGTGTAAATGATTTTTTATGGTTTAATGAAATAATAAATAACTATAGTTAACAGTGACTTAAATACTAAAAAAAATGTGTATCTATATGATTATGTGCCGCACATCTGTAGTTAAAATATGCAAGTGTAGATTATAATCAATTATGAGTATACCTCCAGAGTTTCATATAGTGACTGTCAATTCCTATAAAACCGGGTACAGATTAGGTGCAACATAACATGTAATGGTCATAAGCAGTTACTCAACACTTTCTTAGTTCTAAATTTACAAACTTGTTACCAATTATTTTCAGAAACAAAGTACCTACGTATATATGTTACACACAATACTCGAATTCGGACAATGTCCGAAAAAAGTATGCAAAACTAGTTCTGAGCCCAGAAAAATTCCCATACCCGAAATTTTACGTTTAAACGACTTTTGACTATTGTAAAATAGTAGAACTAGTTCTGGGCATTATAAATGGGTCAAAACTAGTTTTGTGCATTTTTAAATGACCAAAACTAGTTTCCTTCATTTTGTGAAGGTTATGATACACACAATATTCGAAAAAGTATGCTAAACTAGTTTTGAGTTCAGAAAATATAATGACAAAAATGGTATAATCCTACTTTTAATTAATGTAACTATAAGAAAATGAATAGGACTAATTCTGATCATTTCAAAATGCACAAAACTAGTTTTGAACAATTTATAATGGCCAAAACTAGTTCTCTGTATTTTGCAATATGCAGTAACCGTTTAAATGTATACCTTCGGGTATGGGAATTTTTCTAGACTCAGAACTAGTTTTGTTTACTTTTTTCGGACATTGTCCGAATTCGAGTATTGTGTGTAACATATATACAAAATAGTTCGCTGCTTCTAGATGTCCTACTTATTTTGTTCCTTTACATTTTAAACCATTATTCAACTAAACTAAAATAGGGTTTAATTTGAAAAAATATTTGAATTGTACACCTTAAACTATCGTGACAATACAATTAAAAATAAGAATTCATTTGATTTCGAACGAACATTATATTTAAAAAGAAACATGAAAATTACACATTTTCATCAAATTGTAAAGTAAAAAATTATAGTTTACTTTTTCTACCATGTATCGACGCATTAATTGGATAAATAGATACAATCTATTGCATTAATAATGGCACCAATAAAGATCTAATGAAATTTCTACTCAGAACATCCAATAACAGATTTGAGGGAGTGTCATTATTATTGTAATAGATTTTATCTATTATTCGGTTGATGCGTCGACAATATAGTGGTGTAAATCTATCGATGACAGAACTCGATACAGATTTCATCAGTTGAAAAGAAATCACTAAATTTGTTTTAAAAATTGTCATTGTTATTGCAATAGATTGTACAGTCTTATTCATTATATTTAGATCATCCTTTATTATCGTTATTATTAGAGATAGAACATAAAATTTCTAATAAAAGTCGTAGTGCTGTAATTGAACCTCTTTAATAAGTTAAACTACAAAACATTTATTTCAGTTATTTATTTCAATTGATTTGTCAACGTGACGTTATATTAAAAATATATTATTGCTTCTTGTACTCCTTACCTTCTGCACCCCACTGTTCTTCCATTAATTTATTAGAGGTTCAGTTACAGGCCTACAACTATTATTTGAAACTTTATTTTGTATCTCTAATAATAACCACAATAAAGAGTGGAGTAAATAATGAATAAGCCTGTACATACACACATATTGGTATGTGGTAGAACACAATTTTGTGAACTTCCCATTATGATTTTCAATATATGTATATATAACTTTTAGATGTATTGATTTTTGTATGATTCATTGTGAAAATAAAGTCATTTATTAAAATTATTATTATTATCATATATTTACAGGAAATGTTAGATGCAAATCTTCGTTTTGAAGGTATGTACCTTTACCCTCCCAATCATCGCCAAGCGTCGAATTGTTGCACTCCTTATCATGGCGAGACATATTTCGCCAAGCGTCGGATTATCAAAGTGGCCAAAATCGCCAAGCGTCGAATTGTTGCACTCCTTATCATGGCGAGACATATTTCGCCAAGCGTCGGATTATCAAAGTGGTTTATTATTTTTTTGCAATTGGCGTCTTTAAAACAGGTTCTACATTATCTTGAGCAACACGAAAATATTTAGGTACATTTTTTTTAACTAAAATTGAAAAAAATGTAATAAATACGAAAGATAAGGGCAACATGTAGTATATTGCATGAAAGACGAAAAAACAGGCAATTTTTTGTGGTCATAGCTTGCTTCAATAAAAAAATTTTTTATCCGCCTAGAGGGCGCAACGAACCACATCCGATATTTCAAAAATCTGTTTATATCAGGTGAAAGGTATCAATTTTGCAATCAAAATGTATTACCAATAAGTTTTCTCTATCTCTTAAAATAAAAAAGTTAGACAGCTTTAAAGTTTGGGCACTTTACAGGTTTTTTGTTATTACTCATAAAGTTGGCCATGGATCTCAAATTTGTTTTTACGAGCATAAAGGCCTCCAAAAATGCAACAAAAAACAATTGAAGATTTTTGACGTGTCTTGCATATTAAGCGAGATACATGGGAGTGGCCCTCTTATGTGATACAGCCTGAATATTGAAAATCATACCTTCACCTATACGTGTATACCTCGTATTCGTATACCTTCAAACATATTGCCACAAGTACTATAAACAAATTAGATTTGCTGTACCTACGTGATTTCTTTACTTGCTGGTCTTCCTACAATTACTTACAAAAATTTTTAATATCTACCTATGCAACTATGCGAATAAGATTGTAAATGTAAGGTTGGAGTAGCTCCGTACTAGACTTCGCCTTTTTATAATCATTGTGCTATGATGTACAATTATTTTTTAAATAAAGACATATTATTATTATTACTGTGTGGGGGTATGTACTGTACCTAAGTACCTACTCCTTGTCTTGTACTCCCCTTTTTTAGGGCGGTACGGTAACCGATGACAAATAGGTTGACGATTTACGGTAATTGGTAATAATGAACCATAGAATCATCGATAAATCGATAGCCAGTTTTTTTAAATATTGATGATTACCCTGTCGATAATATCGGTAATCGTTTATACCGATAGTTTCAGCTCTAGTCAGTGATGCCAGATGTCTGGTAATTATCAGAATCTAGAATAATTTCAGTTTAATCTGCTAATTGCTTTTGATACTACCATAATCAGAGGTATTATTTGTAACCCACATTTTTTGTATGAAATTGGCTAATTTTACATAAATAAATTTGTTTCAAATAATATCATGTATAGGAACTCAATGACTACCTATCCAAAAAATACCTACCTACCTATATAAATGTATTGTGTGACACTTTATAGGTAACAGTTAACAGTAAGCAATAACTACTACTAAGTATTTTTATGCAACAAACTATAAAAATGTATTAAAAAAAATAAAAGCATATTTCTATAAAAACGGAAGGTTCTGCTGCTGTGCTTATAGAACGCGGATAGGTACTTTTCCATTTTCTGTTTTGTTCTTGTAATGGTAACTTACTTTTTTATAAGTATCTATTATCAATGCTAACTATATATTTATAATTTTCTAGGAATAAGGTTATTTATACAAAGATATTTAAATTATTTTGTGTTGTTTTTTTATTACAATAAAGTTTATGAATATTAGCATATTTTAATGTTATTTTTCTTTTTTTTTCTTAAATCTGATAACTTTCTCTCCGGTAATTTACTATATAATTGTTTTTTGATAGTTACACTTTCAAAATCTGGCAACACTGATTGTAAAGTTGGGGGATATTCCCTCCAATTCCCTCCAGGATAGAGGACAAGAGGAAGCCATTTTGATTTCGCTATTTGCGTACACATAGACAAAAAGAAAGTGCGTACATTATTTGCCGGTTACCGTATAATCCGAAACAAAAGGAAAAGGATCCTAATCAGTGAATTAGTTTTTAATAGGTATTTGAAGTTTGTAGTGGTTGAAGGTGGTTTTATTTGTGAAAATGAAGAAAGTAAGACAAAAGGTAAGTGGGCTATTATATTAACATTTGTAGACATGTTAGGATAGTTCTGCTAAATTTCATCGGCCAAGGCAACGCAATTTAGCAGACGATGGTCTAAGCAACCCAGTGTGAGAAAATGCCGTTGATTCGAATAAGTTTTGCCTAAACTGGCCTAAACATTGAATCATCCACTGCTAAATCGCGTCTCCTAAGCGCGGCTGCTGCGATTTACCCTACGTTGATTCAATTATAATAATGAAATTTCGATTATCATAAAATAATAAAAAAATAAGATATTCAAAAGAAAATAGTTATTCTTACGGTATTTGCCAAAGTTGAAATGATTAATACAATTTTTAAGTCCTAGATGCTAAGATTAAAAAACTGGAGATAAACTGAGTACATAAATACGTTTTCACACCCAAAACTATTGTGTGTTTAATTTAAGTAAATAAGAGACAGTTTTGCCACAATCTATATGAAAATTAAAGTAGATGTTTCACATTTTATAAGGGATGCTGTAGCTAAAAGAATTGTAATATTGTGCAGTTGTAAAAAATAATAGAACTAAACACAAAAAAGTTACGGGGCCAATGCCTACAATTCCTCTACCTCCTATTTGTGCTTCAATACTTCATTTGTTCTCACCAAAATTACCTACATTACACCATCATACACTAAAAATCTATGCAAAACTTCAATATTTTAAAAATTGTGCCCAATTGATGATATAAGGAGAATCACATTATTTTCGTCAAAAAAATCTGTAGTTTGGCTTCACATACTTGTTTGTAATATTCTGTATAATTAATTATAGCAATCGATATACAGTGTGGAAGAAACTCATGGAATAAATTCATTATTTCTAAAACAACGAAGTTTCATGAAATTTCCTCGGACCCGTCGATTTTGCTTTTTAAAAAGACTCTTTTTTCTATACCAACGCATTTCCGACGTTCATTTGTTTTCGCGTGATGACGTCATCGGATATTTTTTTAAATAGAACCCCTATATTTTTTCATCGGATTCTTGTAGAGCTTAATTTGCTGAATTCAAAAATATATAATTTCAACACTTTATTCCTTCAACTTTCCGAGAAAAAAAATAATAACCGATAAACTCTGCAGTTGACAGATGTCAATTCTGATTAGATTTTGTTTAGCTGCTAGAAACAGTTTCTAAGATGACTTGATTTAATTTGTTGTTTTCGCTATCAAAAGATGTAATATTCTAACATGCAATCTAATAAAACAGAATAATAAATTAGGGGGTCAAGTACGATTGAGGCAACCAGAATTTAATTATTAATTAATTAATTAATTAGTTACTTATTGTTAAATTGTTTTAAAAATGAAGTCCTTATTTTGTGAAACTGCCGATGAATTCACTATATCCATTTTACTCTCAACCAGCCCATCACAGACACAGATGGGAATATTCACATTTTTTTCAAGCTGATTTTATTGGATCGGTTATTTTTTTCGGAAAGTTGAAGGAACAAAGTGTTGAAATTATATATTTTTGAATTCAGCAAGTTAAGCCTTACAAGAATCCGATGAAAAAATATAGGGGTTCTATTTAAAAAAATATTCGATGACGTCATCACGCGAAAACAAATGAACGTCGGAAATGCGTTGGTATAGAAAAGAGTTTTTTTAAAAAGCAAAATCGACGGGTTCGAGGAATTTCATGAAACTTCGTTGTTTTAGAAATAATGAATTTATTCCATACTTTTCTTCCACACTGTATAAGAGAAAAAATTACCTTATTGATTGATATCGATATATCCTTAGATAAAAACAAGATTATACAAATTTGCTACCCTTTTATACCTAATACCTGACTTTATTATTGGTAAAAGAAATTGTATTCCTTTTTATTTTAACTTTCAACAATTTTTTAGGCAAATTTCCCTCAAAAGATCACATTTGGACTGGTGCGATTTACCGATAATTCTCTTGGTATATACAACTTTAAAAATATAACACAAGTGAATGACACTATATGTTTAGTAAAACATAAAGGAACAAAATTTGAAGCAAAAATTATTGCTACAAATGGTAAGTTATTATTATTAGAGACTACCTACCTATTCATAAATTATAGAAAATTATTGATTTCTTTTGGATACTTATGAAACCTAAAAGTAGTTTATCTTAGGTAGTTACACAATATCAAGTTAAATATCCAAAACATAAAGTTTTGACAACAAAATAATAATACATTGGTAATTTTCTAATGTTTCTATAAATTATATATTAAATACATAAACTGCTGAAGAACAGTGAAGTTTAATTTGGGCACAGTTTTAAAAAAATACATAGGTATTTCGTAAATCATTTAACTTGGTAAGATATCGAAATATAAATAATGTAAATTTATAACATTAGATATGGGTGTCCCGTAATACTGTATACAATAGAAGACCAAAGATTTATGGACTCAAATTAGACAGGTATAGGCTAATTCATCTAAGTATACCTATCTGAAATTATTTGAGTAAAGCTATCCACACATTCCCATCCACAGATGCTGACATAGGGTCCAATATATATCAAAACATATAGTGCAAAGTACAAACATGCGTGTGTAGCGTACATGTGTATCGCTGTGATTGGAACGTTTTGTACATAGCAGCAAGAGGAATACCTTTATAACAGTAAATATTGTCTATCTGTGAACGGAAAAATAAATATTCATTACACTGTGGATGGGAAAATAAAAATTAATTATTATTATTAAGTGTGTGTTGCTCATATTTGGGCAACTTATTAGTTATTTAATATAAAAGTTAAACAAAACACTGTATGGCACCAAAATGTGTAAATTTAAATCAAAATGTTAAGTTATTACCAACGTATATAATACTATAACATCATTGATATATGTAAACTGTTACTACGGGACACCCTGTATAATATAATATAGATATCAGCTGTTCATAACATATTTGTATTTTGTAGATGACTTAAATACATTAAATCAAATTAAAGAACATTACAGTGCTGAAGTTTTAGTTGAAGATACTCATATTATTGAGAATTTAAACTCAATGAAGCACACTGAACAATTACAAGAGTTAGAGCAAAAAGCGACAGACCAGAAGTTGAGTATAGAAAACAGCAGGCAATATATTACCCGTCAGTTAATCACAGCGAAAACAAATACGCAAGAATTAATTTATATTGAGCAACAGCCTAGTAATATTTCGGTAAATTCTTTAGATTTTAGCAATATTTCTATTGGCTCAGAATCAATAGATGTTCCTAACACATCTTCATTTGAAGACCAATTTTTAAAATCTCTTGACACGCCTTACTGTGACCCCGATAATACCCAAACAGAAACTGTTGATCAAGAAATGGAATATGGTCAAGAAACAAATGAACCTGAAGGTATTTTGTTTTAATTATTTGCTATAAATTGAAAAACGTAATTAATTGAAGATGTATGTACTGGTTTAGTTTATAAAGAGAATGAGTGCAAATACTGAATGCAACAGTCAATTTAGTAACAGTATCAATCTCATGTTATTTATAAAAGCATTGTTAAAATTTACAATCAATAAGAAGTAAATATTATTCTGTCCATAACCTTTGACAGTACGAAATTATAAAACGTTTGATATTAGGAAAATGGTGTTTGTTAGTTAAAACATTGACTATACAGGGTGTCCGGAAATGATGAGCAAAAAATTCAAGGAACAATTCTAGACTGAAAATAAATGCTACCTCTTTCTATAACATTTTTTCCAAAACTGATAATTAACGGAGTTACAGGGTGTTAAAGTTAAAATTTTATTTTCGATATTTGTAAATAGCTTCTTAAGAAATCCAAATATTTACATAAAATTTGTAAAACGGGGGTTTTTGCGGACGGGAAATTCAAATATGTTTCTAATTTTGACGTCACTAGTAGAGGGCGCCACTTATGGCACATCACATTTTTTTAAATGGCAGAACTTTTTTGCAGTTTAGTGTACCCATCTGACTATAGAAACAATCGATTCTCCTACCTGTTGAAGTCGTTAGGAGTAACAGTTTTCGAAATAATCCTATTTGAAATATTCAGTGCACCGATTGAAAACTGTTATTGTTTCAGGTAAAGTGCCTTTTTTTATTTAAAAATTCTTATTTGCCGTGCCAAAAAACATAATTATGCCAATTTTTTTCAATACTCCGACAGATTTCAAAGTTATTGAGATATTTTAAAATAAAATTATAGCATTGAACGCCCTGTATTTTTTAAACCACCAACATTCGGATAAGGCATATTTGGCTTAGTCGACTTTCTTTGGTCACCAGTATCTCCAGCTCCGAGATTTCCCAACCTTTCACAGACACCCTGTATATCTAATACTAGTGTAGTATTAGATATACTCGTCAAGAATTCAGAAGTCTTACGTCACGGCTGACGTTACACATTTGTTTTTATTGTCAATGTAATTTTCGATATTTGGTTGCGTTTTTTGCAATTTAGTGCAATATATAATGCAAACTTTTAGTGTAGTATATAGTTTTATTACTATCAGTTGCAGTTCCTTAAATATTTTGATGAAAATATAATGAATTATTCATTTGTTCGTATGACTTAAGTCGTCTGAATTCTTGTCGCGAGTATATATGTGTAACTACAACACAAAATCTAGTATGTATATTAACACTTGCAGTTTAATAATGGTAATCATTTATTTTGTTGCCATTGCAACCAATTTTGTTCTTTAAATAGCATCACCATATTTTCTGTTCATCATAATCATAATTCCATATACATCCAGCTTTTACTATTTATTTTTTTTTTAGACAATAACACTTATAAAATTGTAGAATCTGGTTATTCCGAGGGTACTCCTGATCCTTTTGAGGATGACTCATTTACTGACCCTACTTACGAACCTGAAGAAAACCCTTCATGTCATGTGGGAGAACTTCCAGGTATGTATAAAATATTCTAGATCCACTAACCTGATGATAATAGACCGTATTTCAAAGGTAGCTTCTTAGATGAAATTAAACCAATTTAAATCAAGTTATCTTCTTTAAAAAACATATCCAGTTTCTCACTTTTTGAGATACTTCAGTGATATTTTGTATGTAGAGGGTGATTCAGTCATCATGTCATTAATTTTAACCAAGTATAAGTATTTGGAATGCCTAATAAAGATAGAAAATCGATAAAAGTTTTAATTCGATTTAAAAAATAAACAAAACAACCTTTGAAGACGTTAGTCAGTATAAATCAAGTAAAGTATTTTCGACAAATAGTTAGTGCGACCAAATATATAGTTTTGAAACATAATATTGATGTACTTGGTACCTACCATCTTAATATTTGAAAATTAAAATGTTTTATGAAGTGGTAAATTATTATAACAAAATTATTTTTTTTATTAAAACTTTGTTTAGGTGAAAGGGATGATAATGGAATACCAGGTACTACTGGTTTTTCTGCAAATTTGCAGTTTCCTAATTTCACACCTGAAAATGAAAATGGAGTAAATATAGTGAAAATTCCAAATTCAAATTCAACTGCAAAAAAATACTTCTGTATTTATTGCAAAAAATTGTTTTCAAAGCTTGCATTGCACTTAGAAAATGCACATTCAGATGAGCATAACGTTAAAAAATTTATACATCTACCTAAAGGTACGTACAAAGATTAATTTGCAAAATTATTTTTATTACACTATTGCTGTCATGCCATATTTCACAATAGCTCCTTGACATAAGAATGTCGAGGAATAAGAATCAGAAATATAAATATGTTTGCAATCATCACTAATTGAAAAATTGTTGATTCATATTTCGACCTATAAATTACTTTTTACGCTTGTAGAATAAATTATTAAGCAACATTAACATTATTAAATTTGCAATCCATATGAGATCATCTTGAAATTGATTTTTTTACGGGCATGCGTAAAAGTATATTTTTCGCAACGTAAACGAGTGCGGGAAGTAGCATTTTTTCGCACTAGTGCAGAAAAGTAATTTTATTTCCATGGTTATCAAACATCATATGCCCGGTTTTGAAGTTTGTCAGTCATATAAAAATTATCAATGTCAATGTCATGTTTCTTTTTCATAAGAATATATGTCCATTTTATGTATTGTTTACTTTCACGCACGCTCATAGAAAAAATATTGTTTCTAACACATGCAGAAAGTGTCAAGTGAAAAATACCACTTTCTGAATTTGCTAGGAAAATAACAATTAATTTTAATAGAATGTAATGCAACTTGCCACTTAAATTTGAAACGTGAATAATTTTTTAAGGTTCTATAGAAAGGAAGAAGATCATAGAGATAATTAGAAAGGAAGGTTGTTTCAAATTTAATAATGATGAAAATTATAATGATGGTCATTTAATAGTTACCAGAAGGCCCAGAAATAATTTAAGAAAAGTAGATTCTGATTATAGAGTATGCCCTTGCTGCAAGGGAATGTATTCCAAATTAAGTATCCGTAAACATTATCCCAAATGCATTCCTAACTGGAAAAAGGGGAATAAAGCAGTTTCCATCATGGGAAAACTTGTACAGTGTCAAGTACACAAAAAAGCTTGTACTGTTCTTAAAAACAATATATTTCCTGTACTTAGGGAAGATGAATGCACCAGAATAATCAGATATGACCCATTGATAATTACATATGGAAATTCTTTGTGTGCAAAATATAGGCTTGAACACCTTTATAAAATGATACGAACAAAACTTCGACTTTTGGGCAGATTTATGTTGGCTTTAAAGAAAATCGATACTTCAGTCAGTGATTTTGCATCAACATTTTATCCAGCAAGATTTGATTCTGTTATTGTTGCTGTAAATAGTGTCGCGGAATTGAATTTATCTACACAAGAGTATAAATCCCCTTCAACAGCTTTTGAACTTGGAACTACCTTAAAAAAATGCGGCAAGCTTCTCATAACTGAGTATATCAAAGAAAGAAATGCTGTAAAAAAAGCTGAAGTTGAAGACTTTTTAAAAATTTTTGATGAGGAATTTTCTTCTGCTGTAAATAAAACTGTAATGGAAAATCAACTACAACATAAAAGAAAAAAGAAATTGTTACTACCTTCATTAAAAGATGTTATAGATTTTAATAATTACATAGAAAGTAATCGTTGCCAGAGCTATGATGATCTTAAAAATAACTTTAGTTTTTCTACCTGGAAAAATTTGGCATCCTATGCACTAATATCTATTCAAATTTTCAATAGAAGAAGAGCCGGAGAATTAGAAAGGTTTACAATAGAAGATTTTAATACATTTCAATCAATTGACCAGAATACTGATCCAGATTTATTTAAAACTGTTCCAACAGAGTTTAAAGCCAATGCAAAGAAATATTTGAGATGTGTAATCCGAGGCAAAAGAGCACGTGGCGTTCCCGTGTTATTATCAAGCAATATGTTCAAGTCTATTCAATTGATCTTAAAATATCGAAAAGAAGCGGGCGTACCAGATACAAATCCATATGTATTTGGCTTACCAAGTAGAACTTTACAAAATTCTCACTTGAGCGCATGTGATCTTATGAGAAAGTTTTCACAAGAGTCTGGTATTACTAATCATTGCCTTTTGAGAGGTACACAATTGCGGAAACAAATTGCAACACAATCATCTATGTTAAATTTGGATGACACAGAAGTAAAAGACTTGGCAAACTTTTTAGGACACGCTGATAAAATTCATTATGAGCATTACAGAATACCAGTGGTATCTAGGGAAATTGGCCGTATATCAAAACTGCTAGAAATGGGAGTAGGAAAGGCAAACGAGAATGAAAGAAATTCACAAGGAGAAGAAGCATTTGTCCACGGTAATACATAACTTATACAATTATTTTTTTTATATACAGTATTTAGAAACACCCTGTATATATATCTACTAGGGGTCGATAATTTTGACCGCAATTAAGTTAATCGAGGATTAGAATATGAATAGTCGTGTGTATAACAAAAGAAAAAATGCAGTCTAATGACCAAATAACTTTGGGGGTCAAAAGTACCGGCCCTAAATCTATTTAAAGAACCTATTGCAATGACCCAGCTGTTAATCCACAGTCTGCTAGATTTTTTTTTTAGCAACATGACTTGTTCAGCATCACTTGAAACCTCTATGGTCCAAATTTCATTAATTTCTGTTCAAAGAATCATTTTTATTGAACTTCAAAGTTTTAATTTTTTTTATCTTTTTTTACTTAAAAAAGATGAAAAGCATCAGAAATTTTTAAAATTATTGGTAATTTACATTATTGTTGTTCTACTTATACCATAAATTAAAATATTAACGTAAAAGCAGTATTTTTACAATATTTTCAAAATTCTAGTTTCTTTTTTTTAAGTAGTTAGCATGTAGTTCGCCAAAATATGTGCCAACCTTGTAAAAGTACTGTTTTTAAGTTATTTCAATTTATGAAATAAGTAAAGAAACAATATTGTAAATTAATAGTAACTTTTAGAATTTCTGATGACATGCACCTTTTCTAAGTGAAAAAAGTTAAAAAAATTAAAACTGAAGTTCAATAAATAAATGATTCTGAACAATGTCATGTTGATATAAAAAATCCCTAGAGGGTTTTTCGAAAAAATTACTTAGGAAAGAAAATCGTAGCAGGCTGTGGATTAACAGCTGAGCCATCATAATGAATTCATTAAGTACATCTAGTAGGCTAATACACGACCTATGAACTACATGGTTGCGGCCATCGGCTAAAAGTGGGCAGAGCTTTGACGTCATAGATTTCCTTTTCATGGTTCACAGATTGCCGTTCTTTAACTACACGGTCGTAACGATCACGGTGATTAGCTAAAAGTGGTTGTATGGATATGCGTGGAGAGTATGTGGCGACATCACAATTTTCTCGTAGAAAAACAAAATATATTGATTTTTTCCATAGAGGGACTGAAGCTGTTACGTCACAGTGTACCTCAGTTTTCATTGGTTAGTTGCTGAAGGCCCCGACCGTGTAATTAATAGACTGTGAAGCTACTATACATATATAATAAAATAATTGTTGAAAAATCCTACGTCCCGAAAAAATTTTAGAAGGTTGTCCCAATCCTTAGTGGGCCACACTGTATATATAGAACAAAATGAAAACAAACATTTTTTTATTTTGCTGTTGATGAAACTTGTATTTTGTGTTAATTTTTTAATTAAATTCTAAATAAATTTTAACTAATCTTAAATACAAAAAAAAATTGTTGAATTACAAACATAATTATTTTTCAAAAAACGCACTTTTTTATCGTTCCATGGTGTATTGCATTTGCATATAAGTATATTTTTATTTAAACTTCAGACTTATTAATTTTCTTATAATTAAATTAATGTAATTTTATTTACAGAAGTGCCAAATGAAAGTACCAGTTCTGACAATGTAACAGAAAATGTACCCCTTACACCAAATCGAGATTCATGGAATGATGATAACGAATTTCAAACTGTATATGAGAAAGAACGATGTGGTATGTAAAGTGTAATGTATTTAAATAATTTTGTATGAAAACCACTTTATAAAAAAAAATGTGTCATTCAATTTTTCCTTAGTTTCACCTTATGGTTATGTTAAGAGAACTTCATGGTCCACTCCTGAAAAAGTTAAAGCAAAAGATTTGTTTAAAGAACATATTTTGCTGGGTGATCTTCCTAGTTTACCAGAATGTTCTATTGCTATTACTGACAATTGTGAATTGAGTCGCAGAACTCCGAAACAACTAAAAGCTTGGGTGGCCAACCAAATAACGAAAAATAAGAAACCGATGAATCAGCAGAAGTCAACAAAGAAAGGTATCCCCAGTATTACATACTTAAAAATACAATTAGCCCATATACGTATGACTTATCCCAATAGGGTAACACTATAACCTAATCAGTTAGCATTAGAAATATACTTTATTTATAGTGTGGCCGTGAAAGTGATAGTCACCATTTTTTATCTAGAACATCTCTTGAACAACCAATCAGTTGTAAATTTGTAATTGTCATACAATATCAAAATTGTCAAGTCAGACTCCACATTTATTACAATGTTGAGAATATAAGTAAATTGTTGCATTTTAGAAAAATACCTTTGGACAAAGGAAAGGTGCTCGTCAGATTACTTGTGATAATTTACATCAATTGAACGAAAAATGGCAGACCAATAAAAATATTAACCACTGTGTGGCCATACTGTCTCTAAAGTCAGTGTACTAATAGCCTCTAGTTGCCATTATTGCCAGATCTGGATACAAGTAGAGCTATAACTTTTATCTTATTATACACTTTTCTTCAAGTGTATAACAATACCTACATTACATAATGCAAACCTCCTGTAGAAAGAGCATATTATTTTGCTAGTACAAATATTTTTCTTTTTTTTACTAATAAGAAAATGGTATCTTAGCAACGAATTACAAGATCCATGTAGCTTTAACTTTTTATTAGCATTACTTTTACGTATTTTGGTGCTTGAAGAAAAAATAGTATGTTACACGGAGTTGAAGGTTCATTATGTGTGTCGCTCAATTGCTGCCTTGTCTGAGCAAATTTTTGGGCTCATCACATAATGTTCGCCGTCTACTCCTAATAATATAATAAATAATGTTCTTTTCATTTTAGTGTATTGGTCAAGCGAAGAGAAGAATGTAATGAGGCTGGAATTTAAAAAGTACCTGGATAGTGGAATTTTACCAAGTTTGCCAACTTGTTCCGACATACAAAAAAGAAACCCCATTTTAAAGATGAGAACTGATGTAACTATGAAAGCATGGATCAATAATGAACTGAGAAAAAATAAGAAATCTTAATGTCCCATTTTCGATAGGCTTCCGGGGTATCTCGGTTATGCGTAAAGATAGAAAGATGTGGTTTTCGAAAACTCAGGCTACTTTTTCGAGATAAATCGAATGGTGTAAACAAAATTAGTTGATCTTCAATTGTTTTTGAGTTATAATGAAAAATTAATGTTTACTTATTTCGAAAGCTACTCCACAGCTTACTATGGTTTCCATTTAAAAAAATTTAATTATTTCTAATAACTCGAAAAATATAGACTATGAACAAACTAAGTATGCCACTGGATTCTACACTAAAAACTGTATGGGAGCCATTTAAAAAATAATTGATTACTTCATCATAGAAAGAGATATGAGTAGCTTTCGAAATATACAAATATTCAGTTTTTGGCTATAACTCAGAAACAATTGAAGATCAACTAATTATGTTTATATCATTCGATTTACCTAAAAAGTAGCCAAGGTTTGCGAAAACCGCATCTTTCTATCTTTACGCCTAATATTGTGGTTTAGATTAAAATATAATTTCTATCAAAAAATGTTTTCTTTTAGTTTCATAGTGCAATAAATGTTGACAAGAAATATTTGTTATAACTTGTTTGTCGTTTTGTATGCTACTGTGTATTTTGTGATTTCATAGATGTGAAGATGGTTTTTATTAAAAAAAACAAAAACATTCCGAATGTGACAAACCTATCATTGTGTTTTAATTTGATCCTTTGACTTTGGTACCCAATTTAAACAACATATATGGATTATTAGTATTTTGAAGTAATTAATAATTTTTTCGTATTTTGAGTGATAATGTGCACGCTATTTTAATATAAAATGGCACTACCACATTGCAATGTCACTACCAGAGAATAGAAAATGGTCACTACTATCCACCATAGACTATAAACCTATAGATGAGAATCTTAATACTATCATAGATAAAAATACCTACTAGGCTTGTTTTTGCAGTTGAAAACTGTCGGAAATATTCGATCAGTTAAGTTGAGAACGCGTTACCATTGAATTTGACGCAATAAATAGTTGGAAGGACATTTCTGATAGTTTTCAACTGCTACTAAAACAAACCTACTAATAATAAAGTCACTAGTGACTACTAAAATACAAATTGCAGCGCTCCAAGCGTCGGCCAAAAAATATTGTTTTTAACGGGACTTTCTCGGGATATGTGTTAAAATATCTTCATTAGTAACGGCAATTATTAATTAATAATTCTTTATCTAACTTGAGAACATCGTTGGCGGTACTCTCCTTATTTAATGACTCTACTGTAAATAAGATTACAGCGCTAAAGTGTGTAGCACAAAATATCAGCTCCCCCATATATTCTTTATTAGCTTTTGTAACATTTTTTACTGTTTTAGAAAGGTATTTTAAGCTAATATATATCAAATCTCCTACAATTCCTATCAATGAAGTCATATGTACGTTAACAAATCCATGCACGATCCATGATGTAACCAAATTATATGGTTTAAATGATTTTTATATTTAAATTTGTTTAATATCATAGTGACAATCCTGCGACTTACTAAAAAATCTCAAAATCCCACTATAAAAAATGACAGATGACACACAATTAACTTGGAGATTTATAAACAGCCATATTAGAAAAAATAATCAGTTGAGTAGTTTGAATTATTACCTATCAATTTTTTTTATCAGTGTAGTGTAAATTACACTACGCTGAAAATCAGCTGTTCAGCGCAGTGCAGAAGTGGTGCAAGAACCAAAGGAATAACGAAGTGTGAGATGGTGTAGCCAGAGCACAGCCATGCGTGTGCAGTAATAAGACTAGGATATGTATTCTAAATTTGAAAAATATTTCCTAACAATTATTAATTATGGACGTCAGAGATGTTTTTTGTGTTGATGACTAGACAATAGATTAGTAGATCTTCATTCAAGCTCGGCTAGCTCGAGTAATAGTGGTGATGAAGCAGAAATATTAATTAGTTCTTTATTTAAAAGAAAAATGAAATTCAATTAAACAATATGTAGAAGAAATTGTACCTAAATATTGTGATAGAGTTTTTAAAATACTTTAGGATAAATAACACTATTTGAACATATTATTTATTTTCGATTATTGTTTAAAATTTACGTTTCTTAACACAACACATGTTTGTATTAGAACAAAATTTTTGATTTAATGTTATACGTTATTTGAAGCTCATTCTCAATAAAAAAATTCAAATTGTCGTAGATCTTAATAATTGTGGGAAATATGGCATCGTTACTTTCCTAGGATGAATAGACATTTACATTAACTCAGTGTTATTAAATTCAGATAGGGGCGCTAGCGTCAAAGTTAGGTATTAATATTAATGTTCTATGATCTAGTTTACGAGCCTATGGTTCGATAATTTTTGATTTGAATTCGTGTATGACAAATAGTGATTGTATATTTAATTTGCATACGTATTATCAAAATAAAACTTGTACAAGTACAAAAAGTATTAAAATCTTATTTAGTTAACCTCACATAATTTTGTTTATCTCCATTCTACATTAGCAATTTGGAAAGAGATGTAATAAAACGTTATTTAACACAGAAATTGTTAAGGTTGGAGTGTCTAAAGAATTTCTTGGTAATTTTTAATTTAAAACTCTTTGTTTTTTAAAGAATTGAAATTTTATAAATCACGAATCGATAGAAAAATGGTTAGTTTTCGCTCAAATTGCAAAAATGTTGCATGTAATATGCTCAGTAAATAAAAAAATACATTAAATGCCCAGTTTCTGAAAAAATACGAATAATATACATAAAAATCAGTATTTTAAATAATGTACATGTGACATATATAAATAATAAACATATGCAGCTTTTATTTGGTATTTTTATGACAGTGCAAGTACAATACAGAACAAGTTGAAAACCCTGTTAGGTGTTTTAAATGGTTTTCATTTAAACATTTGAGTGATATTAGTTGTGCCCTTTTGTAACTAATAACATTTTGAATCGCCATATCGTAAAATAACTTGTTACTACTAGATGCACTTGTAGGATTACCGTCGTTATTATCATTCAAGTAATTTTCGTATTATCACATTTAACTCGTGTCACATTTCTACTTTTTTCCATCTACAAGTTTGCCTACATTTTCATCCTGTTTTCGCCTTTTCATGTACCTTTTCATGCGTTCATTAATTTTTACAGTATTCGTATCGTATTTTCGTGTACGGGTAAATATAATGTTGAAACAGCTGTTTTTTGAGAATTTTCCAGTTCTAAAAATAAGAATGAAACTTTATCAAATAATGAAAAATATACACTGAAAATAGATCATGTATGCTTGTACTTACCCATACTAGTAATAGTATAACAATCTATGTAAAATGTTTTCAGCAGATCTTTGTGTACTGGGTTAGTTTCTTGCTGGCATCAATTGCTATTAACCATTTTTTTCAGCATTATTAGGGAACTTGCAAAACATGAAATCTTTATTTTTATTATGTGAGCGGACGAAATTGTGGACAGTGACTAATCGCTAGCTTGTGGACAAGCGCGACGGGCGAAGTGTGCGGGGAGCAACATTTCATAGGCGTACTAAATTTTAATGCGATCAGATATAAAAAATATACAAAAATGACAAAAATAATTGCATTACATGACATCCATTATTTTTAGAGTAGAAACAGTGATATAACAGTTTTTACCAATTTCAAGGCGCTAGATAATAAAAATAATAACAATTATTTCAAAATTTAAAGTTTTTATCTTATATTTTCAATTGCCCAAGGTCGAAAATAATAGAAAGTGACTAATTCACAACACAGATATGAGTACGGAAAATACGGGTAGTATGATTACCTAAGCGTGCCACTTGAGAAGAGTTAAAGCACACAAAATTATCAAAAATAAGTTGACGTCGCGTCGGCTGAACCTAGTACATTAACAATTTACTTTAAATGTGCCACCTGTGTCATCCTCTCTACAAATTAGAATGCCGTCCTTATGGACGGCGATTGCCCACTACCACCCACTTACACCTACCTGATGCGCACTTCGCAAATATCGCACTTAAGCCGTGTCCTCATGGACGTGAAATTCACGGATTTTTGCACGAATTTGCAACTTCTGTTTTAATTATTTATGGCGGGAAAATCTCAACTTTTGACAATTGCAATTTGCGAAACTGTCAAACACTACAAATATTATTGCCTCTTTTTATTATGTGGTGTTAATAAATTTGTTTTGAGCTTCTGATAATCTACCATGGCAGTTTCACGATGAAAATGATAGAAAATGTTATAGGTAGTTGACAAATTTGTTTTTCCACCATTAAATAAATCGTGCAAATATTTTCGAATTCCGCATTCAAAAGGACAAAAGGCTTTAGAATACATACACACTATTTACTATTGGTTACTAGCACTGTCACTATAACATTAACACTTATTATAATCATATCGTACCGCTTTCCGTATGACATTCATACGTCCATGTTTCGTCAAAATTTAGCAATTCTTCGATCCAGATTCTTATTTTTTAATATTTATTCTAAATAGTTTCCTCGCCATATCACTATTTCGTCCTTTCTATCAGTATATTCTTTTCGATTTCATTTATACGGACTAAGTTTCATCTTGTAAAATATAGCAATAGATTTTTTTTTGGAAAACTCATTTTAAAAATACAATCTTCCTTCCGCGAGTTTCCATCACTTTCCGTTTCACAGTTGAACTTCTTTACCACTTTTTTATTTGCACACATGCTATTCACGTACAATTTTGTTAATGAAATATATATTTCAACATCACTTACACTCATGTTTTGACCTCGCGCACTAAACTCTTCATACGAGTCATCATCCGATATTCCTCATTTAGATCAAATCACTAACAAAATTAATTACATTCATAATTAAATTAACTAAAAGATATACCCGAAATTTTGCCCGCCCGAACGATATACCCGCCCATGATAGCCTTGGAAATGAAGCAGTTGGATCCGACAATTCGTCGCAGCCAATGAAATGCCAGAATCGCATACGTACTAACTGCAGCGCATGCGTACTAACTGAGCGCATGCGTAGCAGAAGTTGTGTAATCGAGTGTGCTCTCAGAGATATGGG
This sequence comes from Monochamus alternatus, assembly GCA_037114965.1. Taxonomy (NCBI): domain Eukaryota; kingdom Metazoa; phylum Arthropoda; class Insecta; order Coleoptera; family Cerambycidae; genus Monochamus; species Monochamus alternatus. Next base: position 117,970,586 of record CM073426.1, read on the forward strand.
GCACACGATTTTGTAGGAAAAATATAAGGGCTGCATGTATATTTCTTTGTGTTGACTGCTATAAATTGTGAACAGGTTTATAAAATGTTATAGTCACTCTCTACAATTTTGGAAGTCTGGTATAGCAACAGATAAACACTGCGTTACACAACAGTAATATACCTAACATTGATCGCAGCGCCGCCTACATGTAAATGCTCTATTAAATAATTTAGTACAAATATCTATAATATGTGGTGTAAAACTATATTAATTTGAAGGAAGTTTTGTGCAGAAATCATAGATGGCGCCACCAACAACTCTGTTCCTATGAGTTTCGCTTATAGTCTATGGTTTCACCCCCCCTGGAAAATTCCCGTTTTCCTTAAGCTATAGCTATATTCACATTTATAATATTTCTTAACGTAGAAGAGGAAATATTCCGAAATTCTTATTGGCTCTAACACAATCAGTTCATGTATCGACCAATAAGAAGTAAATACGTAAAGGTTCCGGCTTTTAAAAATTGCATTTGTACAAGACTTTAGATTAGAACTCGTTTATGCATCAATGTTTTGTGGCTTATAATGATAATTTTGTTAATATTCCCTGTTAAATAATAATTAGTGATTTACTTTACTACATAGTTCAATAACTTATTTACTTGTGTATGATATTAAATTTCTCTTGAATGTGTTTTAAATGAATTTGATGATTATCTGTTACTATAGTACAAGTTGTGGTGTTTGTTTTGTGTCTTTAAAGTATAAAAAACATATTCTGTGATTTTACTAATAATTTTCTTATTCTGCATGTACTAATAATTCACAAACTCAACGTCATATCAAATTAGTTTTTTTCTTGAATACATTAACAGCCAGTGTAAACACATACTATACATCTCATGCCTTCATCGATTCTTTTAATGGTATAATATAATGAAACTTATGTTATTATGAAAATTTATGCCGTGATGTACGCATGTTGAATTGGCGATTTAGCAATACACAGTAAGATTTGTCAGAATGTTGAATTATGTATTATCGTCATCGCCAACTAGTTTGTCAAATATAAAGATTTGGTTATAAATTCTATCAAAGAATTTATGTGTTTAAACTTAAAATAAATACATGACTATAAATTTCTTGCATATTCAAACAAATATTATGGATAGGTATTACATAAAAATTAAAGGGCCAAATTATGGCAACCAATTCCAATTTTATTATGGTATATTACTTTCAGGAGATATTACAATATATTTTTATATTTTAGTTAACTTTAACTTTCTTTTCTCCGGAACCCCAAGTATTTATCAGATCTTTAAAATATAAAGTTTACCTATATGAAAAAGTTATTTTTCAAAAACCTAGCATTCTGTATCAATTGATCAACTTTTGAATCAGATTTCTTCGTTCCTTACATTTCTATCGGAATTACTCCAGTCCTTGATTGCCCGTAACCAAATATGTAACAAAACAAATATGGTTATCGACTAACATCCATAAAAATGTATGCAATACATTTTAAAATCGTACAGTAATTATTTTCAACGATTTTAGATTTGAATCTACCTCCATATGTGTATGTATGTAGATACAAAAGAAGAAGACATCAGGTATTGATAACTACATAGTACACATTCTATTTTGCTACTCACCTGATTAAAACGTAACATTTTTAATAAAAATATAAATATATTTAAATAAAAAGATAGTCAAAACATATAATTTATTTTCTAATGAAAAGCAATATTTATGTACAGGTTATTGTGAAATTAATAAAACCATAATTAATTAATTACATAAAATATTAAGTATTAAAAACTTAGTAAATATAAATTTACTAGGTTTTTAATTACGTTTGAATTTACTTGAAATTAAAAAAAACTCAAACCCAAACCAAAAATCAAACCAAACACAAAAAATATATCTGAAAAAGAAAATGATTTAGCTAATTAGGTAATAGTTATTTACGTTACAAGGCCGGGAAATGGTAAATTAAAATACAAGTCTTGATGTTTACGGAATTTCTAGACGAGTACTTTAATGACATTTCACGGCCGTGTATCGTACAACGTTTTATTTCATACTGTGTTGTATTAAAAATTAAATTTTAATGTTTTATTTTTAAAGCAGTCCGGGAAGTAAACATTTTCCAGACTAAGTACTGTAATGAATTATTTCCCGGACTTAAATGAGTCCGGGAAATAACTCATTACAGTACAGTATGAAATAAATGCTTTTGACAAATGACTTCAAGTAGGTACATATACCTTATAAATCAAAGGTCTATGAGTAGGTACCTACACAAATTAGTTTTGTTTTAAGTTCAAATTGACTTAGTTTTAAATTATAACGATAGTGTGGATTCTTCATCAAAAATTCAAAGCAATGCTTCACAATTATTGATATATTTCGAAATTTGGTTAACAAGTAACGTTGCGCGCTCACTCTCTGTCACTTTATTTTAATTACTTATCATTTTTAACGGCAGACAACTATTTGCGGCTTTTTTATAGGCAGACATGTTACATCACGTATAGGAAAAAATTAGCTTTAATGTGGCACAATTGAAATGAATATAAGCCATGAACTTAAAAATTTAACAAAATTATACCTGTTTACACCTGGGTGCGGAGAGATTACGGTGAAGTGATCAATAGCAACTGTGCCTTTTCAGTTCTTAAATACATTGCCGTGAAGTAGAATATGCTTTATTTCCATAGGACGTAAACGAAATGTTACGAAAAGCCAATTAATAATATTTTAATTAATTTTTAATTAGCACTTCATGAGAAATGGGTTCCTCCATTTATAAAAATACATCAAAATTAAATCTCGGTTAACTACATTATGAATGTACTAATTTTGTAGTCGGATCCCGTACTATTATTTTAATTCACATATTAAATTAAAGTTTTGTTTCATGGAAATTTAACATCCTATATTTAATATAAATTTTTTAATACATTATATTTTATATCTCAAAATGCACCTTAAACATATTTTTAAAAAATGTCACTTTGAGGAATCCCCTAAACGAACCCTTACGTGTCTGAAAGTTTCCTAAAATACACGATTTAATTTTCAACTTGTGTGGGAAGTTTGAGGAATTCCTCAAAGTGACCAAGAGTTCCTCAAAGTTACCTCAAGAAGTCAATTTGGTTCCCCAAACTATCCGCGCAGGATATATATATATATATATATATATATATATATATATATATATGTATATATATATATATATATATATATATATATATATATATATATATATATATATATATATATAATAAAATGTTCAGTACTGAAGTGATAGATTTTTTTCCTAATGCTCACTTTTTGTTTGCAACCTAAAATGTATGTATTTTGTAAAAATTGTTGCATTTTTTTCATTCATTAACCGTTTTTTCAAGTTCCGACGTAAAATTCATTCATCATGCCCTCGCAATACAAGTTCAAAAGATCCGCAAAATTTTATACAGTAAATTATTTTGGATAAAACATATGTATATACTTTTTGTCACCTTTTCGTTATGTCCTTGAAAGCAGAATCAAGTTGAGCTTGTATATTCCCAAATTATGCAAATCGCATTTCATTATGAATATGAATCAGAGTCAAATCCATTACGCATAATCAGTAGGTACCCAATAACACAGACGCACATGTCTATTAAAATGTATTTTATAAATTTTTCCACGGTTCTCTTCAGCAGAAGACAACCGCGGTCTTTCACTAGTTCACTTCATTCAACTTGAATTGCATTTTTATTTAGGCAAATAGTAAATCGTGAAAATATTAACTGATTGATGAAGAAGGGAGCTAAGTCGGGTGGCATGCATCTGTTCCAGATGCAGTTCGACGGAGAGTTCGCCTGCATAGGGAAACGGCTGGTAACGTATTAAACGGGGGAATTCGAACTTTTTAGCTGTACCGATTACAGCCTATCCGATGTCGGCGCTGATTACTGCGGTTGGGCATTTATTATAAAATTCTCATAATTTCATATTGATTACAATGTGTGTTTATAAAAATGCAATTTCGATTATTGTTTGTTTCTATTATTATTTAGCGGTGCTGCACCTCTGCAGTGCTTATCATTGAATAGATATTAGAAACAAAGTTATTGACCGAAATACGGTAGATCAAAACAATAGGTATGTCTGGGACTGTTTTTTGTTGACAGCACCAGGTTTTTTTATTACTGTCTGTATTTAAATACAGTGAGTTTTATCTCACTATTTATTTAATAAAATGTTGAAACTTAATATGTTAATTGCATACTTTTAAAAAATAATTTATAGGATTAATTACAAATTATAATAAGTAGGTAATATAAGAAAATATTTAAATTGACAACGTCGCGTCAGGCCGACACCGAGTTGAACTGCCGCCAGCGGTCAGTGACAGTCTAAAGAAGGTACATTACATACTTACTTTTGTTTATGTTGTATGTTTAACGAAGCATGCCTGTTTTATAGAAGTTGCAGGTGACTTACCTGAAAAAAAAACCTAAAATTATTCCAATTCTTAAAGAGATTGTGTACTTATTTGTAAATTTTAAAGTAGTTAATGAATTATTCAATTTCAATTCATTTTATTTAGCATGTACTATTACATATTACAGTTTATAGAAAGTACCAAAAAATTACAAATAACCAAATATTTAGTGCAAATACAAGTTGATCAAATTTTTATAAACATTTATAAACATATTTATATTCAAAGAATTTTTAACGTCATCTGACAACGAATTGAACAGTCTAAGATCATCTCCAAGCATCTGTTTCTGCATATAAGTTGTTTTTGAAAATGTTATATTATAATCTTGCCCAGAACGTATAATGCAATTCAGCACGTGTAACTAGATGCGATATTAAATAATTTGGTAATATATTTTTCCGCATTTTATAAATTAAAATCAAATTAGACTTTTCGATTTGCTTCCAAATGGGATCCACTCCAATGTCTTTAACATTAAATCAATAAAGGTAAGCCTATCTATATCTGTGTTTTTGTATGATATTAAGAGTGATGAGCAATAAACAATGTGGGGATTGATTAGTGTATTACAAATTAAATGTATATTAGTCTCCGTAGTTAATGTATTAGAAAACCTGTTGCAAAAAATATTTTTTTTACCTATTTTTTACATAGATAATCAACATGACAACCAAACAACAACTGAGGATCTAGAGTCACTCCTAAATATTAAAATTTCTCTCATAAAACAAAGTAAGTAAATTGAAACTAAAGCTGTTTGTCATCCTGTTTTTCTGGTATATTATTATTCAAATTCCATTGTAAAAAAAGACGAATAAGTGATAGTTTAAAATCTTAAACTATCCAGGAGAATATGAGGATAAATAAGCATATTCCAATATCATCGATAGCTTACTGTCAGGTCGCCAATCCTTACTGCAGTTTTATTAAACCCTTCCGCCCGCCATCTGGTTTATTAATTTCAATAAAATTCTATCCTGACGAGATCAAAATTCAAGCAGCGTCGCCGGCTAAGTCCCACTTCCAAGCTGCATGCATGAGAAATGTTTGAAGCACTCGGCAATTTAGAGGAGCACTTGATTTCGAGGCATATATTTCCAATGTAAAATTTATGCAATTTTGATATTTTAGAAAATAGTATTCTACGATATTCTCAAAGTTATGCGCCTAATGAAAAGAGGCGATGTGATCGTACAAGTAATTTATAAGAAGATAAAGTTTGCTGATGTTTCGAATTGCAAAGTTAAAAAGTTCGTAAAAAGAAACTCTTTCAGGAAGATGAACTAAAATTTTAAAACCTTACATATACTTAGTGTAAAGTTATCTAGTAAAAAAAATTAGTTCTATCTTCGACGTTGTTTACCACAGACATTGTAATACTTAGGGCTTCCCATTTTCGATATTATATTTATTTCCAAGATTTTGTGCAAAATATGTATTTTTTTATTTTAGACAGTTTTGAATTGAAAAAAGTAGGTTTATAGATGCCTATAAACAATCGCGATGTTAAACAATTTATAGTATTTTTCTTCTCTTAGTTATTCGTAGTAGAAATATCCTTAAAAGAGCGAGGCTAGAAAACATTACCTCAGTTAGAGGCTAGCCGTATGACGTCACATGCTTGCTGAAGTGGCTGCGGACGCTACCTTATTTATGATACGCATAATGATATTTTGTACCGGGACGCACAAACACGACAACAAAGACTCCAGTTAAGATATTTGTATTGTAAACGAAATGGGACATACTGTTCATTCACACTGAAAAGGCGACTAGTAGCTAATATTATTAGCAGCTGTTGTCACTGACAACTTAGTAATGTAATAAGATAAGACAAGTTGAGAACCTATATGGACATAAAATTAATAAAAGTCATTATTGTTTTTACTTGGAAAGGAATGATTTGTTTGCGAATATATAAGCATATTATAAGGTTGGTATACTCACAAGAGAAACTGGTTTCAAACTATCAGGAATATTCGATCAGTTTATTTGTGAATGTGTTTTCGGTGTATTGTAACTGACGAAGTAGTACGAGGAACATTTCTGACAGTTTCAAACTAGTCCCTGACTCTTATGAGAACAAATCTATAATCTTCAACGAAGTAAAATTACTTAATTTAAATAAATACACATAAATTGACGAAGTGAAAGAACTTGAGTGAGCCGCTTAATTCAAGATTATACATATATTTACCAAATTAAAATGACCGATCTTTTTTTTTTGTTTCAGGGACGATCGCGGGTACTCCCAACGGTAAGTTGCAAGATTGAATGCATGTCGTCGACCGCCAGGCTGCATAGTAGTTAATGCTGGCGCCTCTAGCCCAACAAAAGCAATAGTTCCAAGTCGAACCACGTCGCCGTCGATGCCGTCGGATCGATATTATTTATTACCGAAATGCGTGCCGACCCCATGAGCAGAATAAATTAACAACTGTGGATAGAAAGAAATTTATCGCTGATATCAATGGATAGCTCTTTGCCAAACATCCTTCATAAAATATAAACGAAAACGATAGATATTTGACTAATTGGCATAGTAGTAGAAAGTTCAATCCTGATATTTAATTTTAGCTTACCTTGGCATCTGTGGAAGAGGTTCATGATGTGCTATTTAATTTAAAGTCATTGCCATATGGAATGCGCGGAAACGAATATTGTTATCATCACCTTTTATTAAAAAAAAATGATCCGATTCAATTTTTAAAATACAAGGTGTTGGAAAAATGTAACCAAACCCGAAAAACACTTTACATTTTACATCTTTTTACATTTTTTATTATAAAACGCCAGCCATTCCCGAAAACTATAGAGTGCTGGACCTTCCCAACCATATAAAAGTCAGCAAAGGACGCGCAGCGACCTTGCTGTATTTTTCTAGTAGTAAAAGATTAAAATCTGTGTACTTATTTCTAAACTTTAAAGGTCCATAGCTCGGTAACAGTGGAGAATTGACGCCATGTATATATTATATAAATAACTTTTTTTACTCAGAATGACCTCGGGAACTTGTTTCTTAAATTTGTTCAGTACATCATGCAACACCTTGTATAGTCAATACTTAAAAAGTGACAACTTTAATAAAAATGTCAAATATAAATTGCCCCAAATGAGCACGGTGAATAATTAATTATTCGATGCATTAATTTGTGTCAGGCATTTACATCTTCGAACTAAATCGCGGCATAAAATCGAAAAGCGAGATAATTATTTTCAGAGACAACATATATTACCGGCTCAGATCTTATCCGCGTCATATCTTCGGCTTAAAGTAAATTAATGATTAGCCCGCATTTCTTAAGGTACAACTAAAATGTTGGAAACCAGTTTTTTCACGAGTTCGATACGGGCAATTGATCGGTGCACGATAAAAGACATCGAAACTTGTTGAGTCTCGAGAGATTTAAGTAGGTCCAATTGCAACTTTTTATAATTAAGTTCGTAATTAGAATTTAATTTGTAACAATTTAACATTGTTTTGATTTACTTTTTTATACCAATTCGACACTTTTATTGGTCAAATGGTACATTTCATACATATCGACTTCACACGCTACTATTTTAGAAGTAGTAAAATAATGTGGTGTAAAATTTTACACGGTTTATTTGTAAACATGTCTGAAGTGTAAAAATATTTACCAAAATCATAAAGGGTAACATTTAGAATTTTAATTATTTAATCAAATTTACACCAACATAAGAAATACGAGGTGTGGCAATTAAGTTCCGGAAATTTAGTTATAACTCGAAAACTGGCAACACTTTTAGTTTCAGTCCAAGGCTGAAGTCGATAGCACGTTTAGTTTGTGTTTTATGTGTATTTTTTGGAAGTAACTTTTTTAGTGGCGTCGTGCAAATGAGTGACTTAAATTACAAGCAACGTGTCGTGATTCAATTTTTAGTGAAATCCGGCGAAAAACCGTCGGAAATCCTTCGAAAATTGCAGGAGGTGTATGGAGACCAGAGCATGGCGAAAACACGCGTGTTTGAATGGGCAAAACGGTTCAAGGTGGGGCGTGAAGCGGTAGAAGACGAACCACGTGAAGGAGCTTCTGTCACCTCTCATACTGACGCGAATGTTGACCGTTTGCGTGCACTGATCACGTCTGACCGGCGCCTAAGCATTCGTGCGTTGTCTGACGAATTAAATGTCAACAAAGAAACCATTCGCAAGATGTTACACGAAAATTTGAATATGCGAAAAATTTGCGCAAAGATGGTGCCAAAAGTTCCCCCCGTGAACAGAAAGACATGCGAAAATCGATCTGCGAGGATTTGTTGTCCCGCATTCGGAGCGGTGGTAGAAACTGGATGAGTCGGGTAGTCACTGGGGATGAGACCAGGATATTTAAGTATAACCCCGAGATCCGTAAACAAAGACAGCAGTGGGTGGAAAAGGGTGGAGAGCGGCCAACGAAAGCGAAGATGTCCAAGTCACGACTGAAGGCAATGTTGATCGTTTTTTTTTATATCTACGGCATAATTCATCGTGAATATGTTCCTGTCAGCCAGACAGTGACTAGACAGTTCTATGTTGGCGTCCTGGAACGACTGCGGGCCCGCGTTTTCCGTGTGCGACCCAAACTCGCCGAGAATGGCTACATCTTGCACCACGACTATTCAACGTTGCCGCACCCACTCTATAGCCCCGATATTGTCCCCTGCGATTTTTTTTTATTTCCCAAGATGAAGTCGCACCTCAAGGGAACTCATCATGGCGGAGTATAATCAGGTTAACTGCGGAGGATTACCAAGCGTAACGGAACTTAATTGCCACACCTTGTATACCAAAGCCAGTTTAAAAAGAGTACTCTTACAAATATAATTTTGTAGAAAAAAATCAAAAGGGCAGTTCGAAAAAAATGATTTAAAAATACACTTCTGCACGGCACTGAAAACTAATCCACTGTAAAACCTAACCTTGAGCAAGGCAAAGCAATCAGTCAGAGACTGGCACGGCGGCAAAATATAGAAAATAAATTGACAAAACATTTAAAGGATTTCCCAATTAAAGGAATAAATAAAATTTTATAACACCTATTTTATATCAGGAAATCCAACTTCTATCGCCGCTCTTGTTATTAATTATTAATAGAATTAATTTATAGTTTTAATTAGTAAACTAGTTTGACATATATGTTGTTATAACAACTGTTCGAAATTTTGTCCACAGACGTGAACACTCGAATAAAAACTTATTGTTCTTGTCCGCTTTGAACTCGTTATTGACATAATTGAACCTTGTGTATGATACGTCCACAATGTTGATTGGGACATTCCTTGTACTAGTTGAGCGATTTGCCTGGTGCTTATTTGGGGACTACCAACAACCTCTAAAATGTCTCCCTCAGCTGCTGCCGCCGTGAACACCTTGGACCTCCATCTCTTCCACGATTCCGTTGCCGAAATTTTCCGTGTTTCGCCCGTGTTGCACTACCGCGGTAAAAATAACTGCATTTAGCACATGTCTACCCGGAAATCGTTCTGCGTACAAACGAGAAGCTGATAAAGCATTTTGTCTTACTTTATCATACATTAAAACGATATCCATCAACTCCGAGTTGCTATTGTAAGCCATTTTTGACACTTGATAAACTAATTTAACACTATCGTAAAAACGTTAATACTTCAATAGAATTTCAGTATCGATGCAAGAGACTATAATATGTAGTTCAGCGATGTAAAGGTTGAAAATGTTAACTTCAATATTTTTTTCTCGGAAACCATAATTCGTTTTGAGATTGACGACTCCATTTCTCATGACACTTCTATTCCCATTTTTTTTATTTTGAGAAGTTATGAATCACCCTTTATGAATAACCTTATGTACTAACACAGTATTCAATGTAATTCAATAGTTCTCAAACACACTTTTCTCAAATTAACATCAGACGGTGTATTTTTTGACGTCTATAATTTGAAAATCTACATCACATATTTGTAACTGATTTAGATCAAATTTTACATATTTACACTGAGATTTACAATATTGCATGTGAATTCTACCAAATATTTGTTAAAATATATTACTCAAGCGTCTTTTTTACCTGCCATTTTCTGTTGTGATAGTTTCAATAAATTGACCAAGAATAGGGTGGATTCTATTCCAACCTATTCTTGGTGATTAATTGATTAGCTAATTTTTGCGAATTCTTAATTGGCCATGGTTGTTGATTTGTTGTCGAAACGAAAACAAATTGGATGTCTGAGTTAAGAATCATGCATTTAGACTTATTTCTCTTATTTCTTATAGTCTCTTACAAATCCGTTGCCGCTTGTTTGTCAGCCTTTAATTAAATCCTAGATTATGGTATCTTCTAATTAATATATTTAAAACGAAGGCAGGATGCGCTATAACTAATTAATATTAATGGTTTCTGTAATTATTAATCAGTGGGTAATATTTCAGAAGATGTTAGAACCCTACGTATAACATTCATGATTATTTAGCATTTTAGTTAACCTTAAATTAAATTATTGAATAATAACGAACAAAATATTAGAATATTTTCATCAAAGTGTCAAGTTTACTCAGAAAAAAAGCAAGCACGTTTCCTTAGCTTATTTTTATATAAATCTGAACGAATATAATTGTTAATTTGAATCGTATTTTCTGTCGACTAAGGGATTACGAACAAAGCTAATGTCTGCCAGACTGTCTCCTCTTCACGTCAAAATTAAACAAAGCTCAAGGAGGGGTTGCTGCTTAGTCTGGAGTAATCTCTTACAAAATTCCTGCGCAATTGTTTTAAGGCACTCGAATGAAAAAGGGCCCCTTGGCCGTGATCAAAGCCAAGAGGAGTGCTCATGAAACTGAAAGTACAAAGCCTTTAGCTTTGCATTGCGCTGGCAATACACTTAAAACATACGAGTACATGCAGAAAATTCTAGCAAATGAGTTGGAAAAGTCGGAGGAATATTCTCTTCGTGTATTTAATTACATATTTAAACATACATATCAATATTTCTCTTGAATGTGTATTTGAGGCAGATTTATATATTAAAAGAAATGTTGAATTTTCGAGAAATTTATGATAATGGTATTTTCACGTCCTCTATAAGTTTTTTGAGCGACCGCATATATTTTAGAAGCGCAACTGCATTTGATGAAAAATTAATAAGTTTTTAAAATTACAGCCAGTTTGATATTTCCGACTTTAAGGGCGCCGTATTCTTGACATAGTGCTTTCTACAAATACAAGTAATTTTAGACATTTAAGAACTGAATAATATATATTTCAGTACCTAAAATACACCACAAATTTGATCATTTTACGGCGAGAAATACGGCAACCTTAAAATGAAGATTGCACATTTTTGTTATAGTAACATACTCTTGTGAAAACGTTGTAAAGCTCCTTTAAAAGTTGTGTTATTAGTTTAACATGAAAAATTTAAACCAATACAAAAAAGAAACTGACTAATTCACAGTGCTTAGATGAGTACGGGAGGTGAGGGTTGCAAGGAGTATATTCCATAAACGTACGCTTAAGAAGGGTTGAGAATAATACAAAATTATCAAAAATACGTTTCGAATTAGAAGAAAGATATACTCCCGAACTTTTTCCGCACTCACGTTACTCTCAGTCGTTCAGCTGGAATAGGCGTCACCAATAGAAGTCAGCATTCTGATATGCACATGCGTATTTGCTGCAGTAGAAGGCTATGCTAGGGTATGCTCTGCAAGGTATGCGAAACACAATTTTATACGAAAAATTATATGTATATTGGACCGAAATGTATTACAAGGTAACCTTTGAAACATATTGAAAGATCAGAACATGCGTCTGGCGGCAATAATCACATAATAATTAAAATAATGGCATTCATAAATTGCCACAGAATGTAAACAAAACCACGTGACCGAAAACGTCATATCATTGGTGTGACGTTACACACAGTTCAGCGCGGTTTGATTCCGTCGAAACGGGTGCAGGTTACGGTGATGGTGACGTAAACAGGTGTTTGTTTCTTGTATTTCTACCTTTTTGTAGCATTTGTGGGTCATAGGTATATAGATATAGAAACTCTGTGTAGGTAATGCCATAATTATTAGTGGTGATGTGGTGAACTCACGGTATTGGTAAACGTAATTTATTCCTTTCTTTACAATATAGATCCGCTCGTGATAATTACGGCGACAATGCTGTTGAGTAAATAACAGATATATGGATACTTTTGTTTATTATATTTTCAAAATAAAACATGTAATTTAATGTAGTGAAGTTAAACAGTAAACTTTTATAATTGGCTCAAATAACATTCTACATCACGTAAATGGTAGGAAAGAAGAAAAATTAAGTTTCGTTTACCACTGGTTTTCTAAACGCCCTGTATATGTTCTGGAGCTTAATAGAAAAGTTTAATTGATTCTTTGTAACTTCACATTATAACTTTTCGATGAACTTAAACCTACCTGTATTTCCAATTAAAATGATCTTCACAAACAAATAATATTGCAATTGTTTACTTTCGTTGCGCTTCATCGCCCTACACATATTTTTTTCCTTTTTTTTATGGCACGGCAAAATATTTTTTATTTGTACATAATGACAACGCAATACTTCTTCCATTTGCCCGGTGAAATAAACTTTCTGTGCCCATTTTACGAGTATATTTTGCAACTTTATTCAATGCCAATGTCTACTTAAAACAATAACACCTAATACATATCACAAATGACAAATTAACGTATGTACTGCGTTGTCGGAAAGTATGGAAATTGTATACAGATATGAACTAAAGTACACTGCTATAGATAGGTATACACGTGCGAACGGCGTCTGACGTCACAGGTCTACGCTGTGACGGCGATCGTTGTGTGGGGGTGTGGCCAGACTAAATTTTTAAATACAATACAAACGCCATTTCGTTTAAAATAATACATTCTTTCTTCTACACGTTTTTAGAAAAATCATGCAATTTCCCCCTTATAAGTCACAATCGATTATTTTGAAACCTGACTATTAAAAAAAGAGATTGTGCTGTTAATTTATTTGTCATTGTAAATAATCATTTATGCTTTCCTCATTTGCAGAATGTTTGAGCCCGCTACGACCAATCTATGAGTTCAGTTTAGAAATCGAGCATCGTGGAATTTCAAGCAGAGTGCCCCCCAATAAACCAAGCTTTGAACCCCGGAAACTAAGGAGGACATTTTAAATTATTTAGATCGATTTCGGATTAGCATTTCTGCTACATTTATGCAGGGTATACGTTAAGAGAACGTGATCGTGATCTCTTTCTAATCGACAGTTGTGCCCGTGATGTATAGCGGAGTAGTCCGATCACGATCAACCCGGGGGTCATCGCAGGACTAAATGATGAATGCTTCGTACTTCGCACGGGGTCGCACGGACAGATCGCGAAACAGACCCACAATTATAATAATAATAAGATCTGCGCTACACTTATTGTTTATATTTTTATTTATCACATCTTTTATTTGTCCTATATTGCCCTCCTTTTCCCTACACACTGGCAGTTAAGCTCCCTGTATATACTAATATAGATAGGATGATTCAGAACTTACCATAAGAAAGTAGGTAAATGCGCAGCTGTTCCACAGAAATATAACACAAAAAAAAAGAAAATTTATTAGCAATTTTTCAAAAAACAACTGTACGCCATTGGAAAACGGGTGGATTGGATTGAGAGAAGAACTCATATTTATCGAAAAAATAGGAATACGAACTTCCGACAAACGTCAAACACATTAACACTTCGCAGTTCAGATACCAACTGACCTGTGCTCCGAGCGGGTCCTTAAGTACATTATGGCGCTCTCGCCACATTCCTTGATATCAACTTTATCGAATTTTATTGATTTACGAAAAAATTGTTTTAACACTAACTAAACATAAATAATCGCCATTATTGAACTAATTACAACGTACTAACTTTGTCAAATTCATTGCACAAATGGGGACCTTTCTCAATGATTACAGACTGATTTAGGTATTACCTAATATCGATTTATATTAAGTGGTTTATTTCCATTATTTTTTAAATTAATTTCAGTTCTAGTGGTGTTTAAATTCTATTGCTTTCATTATTTCTTGATCTCGGAGTGTTTAGACCGGTCGTACATTAGGCACAGTATAGCTTAGCTTAGGGCAGCCGAGGGTTTTGTAACACATATTCGGATCGATCGGTGGTCGAGCGGTTTAAGGCGTCAGTACTTGAATCGTGGGTGCCACGCCGGTAGACCATAGATCAGCTGTATTTGTGGAGAGAATTAGCATACTCGTTGGCTTGGATCAATGTGAGTGAGTGATTGATATCGGTTGGCGTTTGACCGCTCCCATAATTAATAAGGTTTTCCAGGTTTCCCTCGTTCCAGCACTGTATGGGGCAGTTAGAGCCTACCAACTAAGTCGTTCCTGGGCCGACTGAGCTAACCCTTGTGATTAGAATGATGAGTGAAGATATTATTATTATTATATTAGTAAAGCAAACAGCGAATATTGCACGCAACTGAGACGTAGTACAAGCAGAAGATTTTTTTGTGCTCTGTCGACCTCAGTAGAATTTATTTATATTCAATTTATTAGTTTTCAATTATTTGTAGTTAAATTGGAACTACCCATAAAATGTGTACGCAAAAACGAAGTTCTTTATGATACAAAAGATAAAGATATGAGAACGAAATATTGGACAAATTTGCCCTTGAATTAAACTGATCACAAAATTATGTAGCTCATCAAATTGGTATTTATTTACACGAAACAACATTTTCTTTTGATTAACATTTGTTAATGTTTCTTCAGGAAGTTAAACTCTTTATACGCTTTTTATTAATAGTATAATAATCATATAACAGTATCAATCTCTGAATATGATTCAGAAAGATTGTCAAATATTATTGTGTATTTGCAACCGAAAACTGCACGTACACACATACACACACTCACACACACACGCATGAACGTAAAATCACTGCCTTCAATATGCAACAGAGGAATAGTTTTATTAGTTTTCCTATACCGCCTGCCCTGCGCTTGGCTCTCCTATGCTCAATGTGCGGCCGGTCTTACTGCTAAACTATTTTAAAAATCATTGATATTATTCAAAATACAAAAGATACATTAGTGAGCAATATATTCCAGGATTTTATTACTGGGACAACCTAAGGTACAATCGGTTGCAATAATAATGACACTCTTTAAAATTAATTTTGCGATTTCTTTTGAACTGCTTACGTATTTCTAATCTACTTTCAACTTTTCTTTCCTTAGTTGTTTCACTTACCAATTGAGATTGAAATTTCTATTCAGAACTTCTAGAAGCTCAAAAACTGTTATGAAGGAGCGTCATTATTATTGTAAAAGCATGTACAATTTATTTGTTAAGTAGCGTTCTGTTAAGTCCAAAATGTTCCCGTATAACGCCATTTTTTACATTAAGCGATATTTAAATATTCTTCGATGCCGCTTCAGAAGCTTTCCAACGCCCTTGCATAACTTAACAAATTACACAACATAAACTGTGAACTACCATTCTATCAGAAGCAATTAAACTGTAAGTTTCCCTTTCTAACTTAGATTGTACGTTGATGCGTATTAAATGCCGTACCGCACTGAAAATCTGTAATTGGCACCAATGAAACGTATTAAACGGACATGCAGCTCTACGGTACGCTCATTTGTTTAAAAACCGATCACAACATTATCATGCGTCGTAAATCAGCGAGAAATTACATAAATTAAGTATCCGGCCGTAATAAATTTTCGAACTGCAGGCTGTGGAGAAACTTCCGCCGTAAATAATAAACGCTTATACATTAATTACTCGGTGGTAATGCAAAAATTCGGAGCCGAAAATTTGCCGTTAGTATACTGAATACGTTCGACTTAATTAATAAATAACAATTTTAGGAAAGCGGTGCAGAAAGAAGTATTCAAAAATTTGTTGCTATAGTCCAGATGTATCTCCTATTGATTTCGATACAATGAAGTAGTACTATTGGTTATATAAGCTGCGCTATCTAACTAAAAATTTAAATTCATAACCTATTACGAGTAACAATAAAAAATGTATTACGGGGTAATCTTTCAAACATATTGAAAGGTCAGAATATGTGTCTGGCGGCAATAATCACCTAATAATTAAAGTATTACCATTAATAAATTAACTGTAAACAAAACCTCGTGGCCCTAAGCGCGATATCGTTGGTGTGAAGTTATACGCCGTTGCCACGGTATATTTCTGTGGATACAGGTGCAGGTTACGTTATTGATGATGTAAACAGGCGTTTGTTTCTTGAATTTTTGCGTTTTTGTGGCATTTGTGGGTGATAGGCACATAGAGTAAATACTGTGTAGGTAATGTCATAACTACTAGTGGTGATGCGGTGAACTTACGGTATTGTTAAACGTAAGTTATTTGTTTGTTTACAATATAGATCCGCTCGTGTCAATTACGGTGACAATGCTGTCGGATAAGTACCAGATAGATGGCTTTACTTGAGGTATTTATAAAATTATGTCATCTGATTTCACATTAAACTACTTCTTTTAATTTGAAAAATAATAAGTAAAACTAATGAATAATGATATTTAACATTTATTAATTTTTGAAAATTAATTTAGTAAATTTTTAGTGCTATTTTAATACTGATTTAATTTCTCCTTAAACATTTTCAAAAAATCCTTATTTGTTTATTGTGTTTTCAGAATAAAACAAATAATTTAATGTAGTGAAGTCAGATAATAAAATTTTATAAATGCCTTAAGTAACACTCTACATCACAGAAATAGTAGGCGCAAATACAGAACAATTTGGAATCGGAATGAAGTGAAGAATACAATAAATGAGAAAAAACGTAAGTTTACTTTATCACTGATTTTCTAAACGCCCTGTATATATTCTGGTAGCTTAAGAAAAAAGTTTAATTGAACTTAAACTTACATTAAAATGGTATTCACAAACAAACTTCCTTTCGTCATCCTACACCACATTTTACTTATAGTCTAAGATCCCACTATAAAACGACCTTCACCGAGCTGGTTAATGGATGAAAAGTATTTTATATCCAATTAAATATGTCAATAAATATATTGCAAATGGGTTGTCTAAAAAATTTCAGTCCAGAATATGATTAATTAACAATTAAAAATTATTATTTTTTTTTAACATTTCACTGGTCTGGTTAATAGACAAATTCCATACCAATCGAAAGTATGAAGCCCATAGAATATGCAAACGTTAGGTTGACTATATTTTTTCTCGTCACAACTCTTGGGTAGGCAGGTATAAACAGGTAAATCGATACTAGTAACTTGCACCGGTGTGGTTAATAAATTAAAGTTAAATTAAAATAAAGATTATTTCATTACCAATACGGTGGTATAGGGTTGTCTGCGAAAAATCAGTCCTGAATTCCGGTTGTCGAGTTTTAAAAAGTGAAATATTTCCCAGTGAACCATTCCATGCGATAGAAGAGTACACAGCATTGCAGCTGTGTGTAGTTCGTCCATACTGAAAATGAAGACGATCCGTTTATCCATTTCTCCAAAAAATCGAATAAAGTCCAGGGGCGGCGGCATTATTATTAATCTGCCCTTAGGAACCCCTAACACGAAGACGGACAAATTTTTCGATTCCGCGTCTCAAAGAGTACGTGTCTTTAAAATTTCGATTCGATCGGTTGGGGGGGCGGCATCCAGTTTTTTTAATTTTTTCGGTACATTACCGGATGCGCCCCCGCTAAGGCGGCGATAAGCCGCGAAGTATACATACATAAAATTTGAGGTCGATCGGATTCGATTTGTTGCCGTGAGATGTGCGGATTTTTTTTTTTACTCCTAACGACGACATGAGGCTAGGTAAACGGCGGCTGTGGGACGGGATCGGAGTTTCCCGAATTCATAACTGAGGGGTGGAATCTCGAAGTCACGAGTTCGAGAAATCGACCTTTTCTGTTTCATTTCGAATACATATTCGAATGTTTTTTATGAAAATATGAAAAAATGCTTCTATAGAATTTTTTGTACAATCAACCGTTTACGTGTTGGGCGGCAAAATACCACCGCCCCCGGACTTTATTAGATTTTTTGGAGAAACGGATAAACGGATTGTCTTCATTTTCGGTATAGACTATTATTTCCTGGTAGCGACTTGAAATGATATTATGACGTTCCTGCCTTGAAGACACGAAATTTGTCTAAAATCATTGAAATTTTTTTGTGGCTTCTTCTCCACTTTACCTAAGTCTAATAAAATTTTTTGATTATATGTATTGTTTCCTTAAAAAAAAATTAAACGTAATTCGGGGCGGCAAATAGATTATTAGAAAATTTTATTTTTTACGGGTTTTCGATCTCGACATATCATTAGTAGAGTCGAACATGTCGTTTTATTGTCATTGAAGGGCGTTAGGGGTTCCTATGGGCAGATTAATAATAATAGATACCGCCGCCCCCGCACTTTATTCGATTTTTTGGAGAAACGGATAAACGGATCGTCTTCATTTTCAGTATGGACGAACTACACACAGCTGCAATGCTGTGTACTCTTCTATCGCATGGAATGGTTCGCTGGGGAATATTTCACTTTTTAAAATTCGACAACTGGAATTCAGGACTGATTTTTCGTAGACAACCCTATACCACCGTATTGGTAATGAAATAATCTTTATTTTAATTTAACTTTAATTTATTTACCACACCGGTGCAAGTTACTAGTATCGATTTACCTGTTTATACCTGCCCACCCAAGAGTTGTGACGGGAAAAAAATAGTCAACCTAACGTTTGCATATTCTATGGGCTTCATACTTTCGATTGGTATGGAATTTGTCTATTAACCAAACCAGTGAAATGTTTACAAAAATAATAATTTTTAATTGTTAATTAATCATATTCTGGACTGAAATTTTTTAGACAACCCATTTGCAATGTATTTATTGACATATTTAATTGGATATAAAATACTTTTCATCCATTAGCTCGGTGAAGGTCGTTTTATAGTGGGATCCTATACTATTATCTATTCAATTTCTGGCAGGAAGAAATATGTTTTATTAGGCGCTGTATACTGTATTCATACATATGAGATAATACAATACTTCTATTTGCCCGATGAGATATACTTTCGGTGTCTATTTTACGAGTATTTTGCAACTTTTTTCAACGCAAATGTCTATTTAATAACATCTAATAATATCACAAATAAGAAATTAACTCTTCTAAACGTATGTACTGCGTCTGACGTCACAGGTCTACGCTGTGGTAGCAACCGTTTTGTGGGGGTGTGGCCAGACTACATTTTTAAATACCGTCTTAGGCTTATTTTTCCACCAAATTGTCTAGGATAAACGCCATTTCAATTAAAATAATACATTCTTTCTTTTGCACGTATCTGGAAAAATCATGCAATTCTCCCATTATTATATAAAAGTCATTGTTTTGAATATGATTCAACATTCACTTAGTTAATTCTTCGCGATCACAGGCCCTCAAAATGCCGATTATCATAGCATGATCTTCATGAGTAGTAAATTTGCTTCATCATCTGCAGACCTATTCCACACGTTTAAATCCATGACACAAGTCATTACAGTGCATTTATTTTTTCCAAATTAAAAATTATGTTTTCGAAAATAAATTTCTGGAATACACAAGACAATTTTCTATTACATTACATACATTTATTAGATCAAAGCTTGAATACTGCTGCGTCATATGGAGCCCAATTTATGAATGTCATATTTTTGCACTTGAAAAGATTCAAGGAGACTTTTTAAATCTGTAGCATTTGTATTGGATGGTATCTATCCTGTTAAAGGAATTCCGCAAAACGTATTCTACAACCGTTTTCAATTACATATCCTTATCTCTAGATGTCAGTTGCATTATATAGTAATTCTTTTTAAAATTAATCATTATATTATTAAATCAGATTAACTTGCATACATTTTAGAGTGCCGAGATCTAACAGTCGACTCAACAGTTTATTTGCCATACCACATGTACCAGTTTTTAAGTAACTATCATGAAGTAGAAAGTAACTTCAATATAATGCATTATCATGTACACTTCGTGATATAAAGCAGCTTTTCGGTTAACCTTTTATGTGTCCTATGCTTTGCTTCAATTTATTTGTTTTTATTTTTATATTTATTGTTGTACTGATGCATATTTTTCTTATATGTTCTCTAATTTTATTGATACTATATTTTTTAATTTTGTATTCTCACCACGCACAGGCTATGCCTATAGTGGTTGTATTTATGTTTATTTTATGTACTTGTACTATAGTGTCACTGTTTTTAATTGTATTGAACAAACATAAACATATATTATTATTATTTGGGTGTTTTACTATGACTTTGCATTCATGTTTTTATTTATTTTCTTTTTTTTTCACAGTCAACTTATCCTGTAACTGGGTTTTGCCCGTTGGATATTTTATTTCAATAAATAAGTAAATAAATAAAAAAAAATTAATATGAACTCACACGACCCCATAAACACGTGAACACAGTGAAAATGTCAAAATGTTTTACTAGTTTAAAAACCGTCAGAGACAAATAGTTAACTATCCGACATACGAGATCCGTATCGCAGACACTTGTTACACGGTCCTAGAACATCTAAACCCGACTAGTCAGTCAATACACCGTGGAAGAATCCGAGAAGACCACAAGTCGTTCTTATCTCTGGGACATTACTATCAATTATGGACGGCTGCTCGGGCATTCATGAAGGCGATAAACAAACTCCGTCATGTAAACCGTGGAAGGAACAGACTCCTATTGAACATCACGACAGCCACCAGGCTCTGACAGGTCCGGAGCAGGCGAGATGTTCGAATCATGTTCTCGTCTTGTCCACGGGACCGAGATTGATGGTACAGTTCCTTTCATAATGCCGAGGACAAACCATTCAACTAAATTTGTCGTTAGTTGGCATGTTATGATTAAAGTTAAACCGTTTCGTGGCAAGACATTTTCCTGCGTAAAGCTGCATATACATATGACGAACCAAGTACGAGCCGAGCATGAACCGAACTAGACGTAGTTCGCAGCGTTTTTTTGTATAGCAAGCTTGCTTATAAAAGGTGCAGGTGATTCAACTTTATTTCAGTTTGAAACAGTCGTAGGTACATTTCACAATCAGCCCATTTTGGTCAAAATAACATTTACGTTATTTCAAGGTTAAATGTTATATTTCATTACCTTAGTATTTTGTAATTTGTATCACCCTGTAACCGTTATGTTTTTTCTTATTTTTAAATATAGAACCGGCCCTAGATTTTCTTAACATCATTCTGTAACACCCTGTATATTGCTAATAAGATAATAATATATATATTGTATGAATTTACACGGAAAATATCTAATCTATATACCTATTATTATATAATTAATATATTATATTATATAAAGAATATTTGATATAAACATTTACATACTATTGACATCCAAACATTCTATTACTTAATTCAACACCTTTTCAAAGAAACACTAAATTTAAAGACTTAAAGAATAATATTTTGTTACAACATGAATAAAATATTATTATATCCAGAATTATTAAGTTTATCTAATTGAAATATAGAATAGCTTAAATTATAGGTTTACAGAATTATAGGTTCAGCATGTGGCTACAAGAGGTTCGCTTCAATCGGATAAGTCATTAGTTATTTCACTTATGTCATATGGCATAATGAGAAGGAGAGCTAACAAGCTCGAAAGCGATATATGTCAAGTGTGACGCTAATGAATGACTTTGGCAGTTTGCTATAAGTCTTTCAGGTGTTTCCACATATTTATTTCATAGACGATATCTGTTTTCTGTAGTTCTACTCTAGAAAAGAAAATACTGTTATGTACCCCAGTTATATTTTTTCCTAATGCAATGTTATTATTTACTTTATTCAACATTATTTACTATTATTTCAAATATTTGCAGAAATTCTTTCAAATCACACTTCAAATGAAGAATTTTTAGTTTGAGAATACCGACTTTTACTTCAAGTAATTCTTATTGTCTAAATTAAAACAAAACTCCATCCTATAAATTACTGTACACGCAACTTCGACGTTGAGACACTTTTAAATTTGTCTCTGTGAATCGTAATAACGGTAATAACTAATATGCAATAATGTGTAATCTTCAATACGTTCATAAGTACAATAAGAGGAATAGGGACGCATATCTGAGGCATGCCTCGTACCAATAACATAACATATACGTTAGGAGAGCATGGAATCCGTTGATAGACAGTTGCGGGAAAGATCCTTCTAAGACATGCCTCGTCCTATGAAAGTGCAACAGAGACAGTCTAACATAGTTTGCTATATTGTACGGTCGGTCGGTTCGTAGTTCCTTTTCCGCTGTTAATATATTATATTTCAAATTTCAGTGCATTGTAGTTAAAATGTTATTGTCGTTTCTGATTCGTTTTCGTTAAGGTCGCCGTATTTCTGGCAAAATATGACCCGTATTTGTAGTGTTTTTAGGTACTGAAATCTCAAAAAATAAAGCTCGAAGAACAAAAATAACCACACAAATAGAATCTTTAAAGTTCTGTCTATTCATTATTACTATTTAAATATAGTTTAAACAAAGTTTTAACTTTAAAAAAACGTATTTTCATATTGGTCTTTGCTGCTAACCTAATGTCACATTTTTATCAATTAATTTATCGTGCATATACATAAACCTAAACAATTTTATATGTAACACTAAGTAAGTTTATGTTATAGGAATATTTAGAACTATATATCAATTTTAAAAAGTAGTTAGTTTGATAAATTTCAGTACCTAAAAATGTATTAGCATTTTTCCATAAGGGTCATTTTCTCAGCAAGTTCGGTCAACTTCATTATCTAAAAGTCTGTTACAAACTATAAAAATTGACTCAATTTAACAATAAATAGTTCAGCCTCTGACTAAGAGGTGGCGGTAAAGTAAATTCTGTTTACAGGGCGAGCAAAATTTGGAATTAAGTATTATATTAGAAATCAAGACGAATTAAACATACCACATGCATTTGATTGCATTGTTATTGATATAAATTTTCGATTTTACCACTTCGGAACGGTTATTGAACGTGCGAAAGACGTTCTGTATGCAATTATGAGAAAATTTTGACCTTAAAAAAACCTCAAAATTAAGGAAACTATAAAAATGTCTTTAATATTAACTAAGGGCTATTGGAACACTGCTGTGTTTAAAACACCAAACCAAACTCCTGCAAAATTCAGAGAATTAAATCGATCTGATCCAAATTTTAAAATACAGGATGTTAAAAAAAATTTAGTCAAACTTGAAAAAATTTCAAAATTGACAGAATTTGAAAATTTTTAAAGTGAAATGATAGCCACTTCAAAATTATAAATTTCAAAAGGAAAATCTTACAGTTAAATTATCTGTCCACTGATACTGCTGGCTATCGTAATATGAAGTATATAGGGATGCAGGAAACAAATGACGCTTACCTTAGTTTACATTGTCCTCATGCCGCCAGTGATTTTTTTAACATTTACTTTAAAACATTTATTAGCATTCGTCTTGTAAATGACTGTAACTCGTTGGAGGTTGACATTTAGGTAAATTGGATCTCAGCAATATATTTTGACATTTAGTTTTCGCCGTATAAGTTTGCTTACATATTTTAAAACCACCACACAAATAAAGATGTAATAGATATCAGGGTCAGGTTGAAACATAAAACGATTGTTTTTATTATTATCTTTTATTTTGCAAGTACACAAATTTTTTCAAAAAGTATATTGCTATTTGTCTTCTGTGAATTGTCTCACTATGTATTATTAAATACCTATTACAAAAGGGATAAATAATGAAATAAAAATATATTTACATTATACAGGGTTGTTCGGATATGATTTCGAGAGTTCAGTTTACATGAAAAATTAATATAACACTGTTCTATAAAATTTTCGTTCGAGTTCCAGGGCGTCTAAGAAATTATATTTAGTTAATGTTTTCTAATAACTTTATTGCGAGTAAGTATATCGTTTTTCTTTAAATTTTGTACCCTTCACTAATGTAGTAGCTTTTTAACTTCAGGAGCCTTCGAACTGAACGACTGTTTACTGCAATTTAAGTTTCTTTTTTATTTCCGTTTCTTTCTGGGCCTTCAAAATATAATTAGGATCTCTACATTTCAAATTCTTCCTCTTCTATTTAATATCACTTCTGGAGCTAAACAGTGCATATAAAATCTTTCCAACTTTTTAAACATACTTTCATTAATGTTTTGTCTCGATATATTTCTTCTATGAACAGGTCATTGTTATCATCTATATAAACTACAAAATAACATAGGTTTCTCGTTGTTATTGCTAATTGCCCTTGAATCTAAAAGACAAGCAGTACTGATTAAATATAGATAATACATCTTTTTTAACTTACTTGGTAGTAATAGTTATGAGTTTTTTTATAATTTCACTCGATCTTTATCATTATATAAACAAGGCACCATTTCTTCTCCACTGTTTCTATTAAAGTAATTGCTGATAGAGCTACCTTTTCCAAACATGTAACTTCTTTTATGCTATCATCTCCAATCAAACCTAAAAATGTTATATTGAATATATATATATATATATATATATATACGGACATATTTTATAGTAAAATTTTTTTTAGTTAACTACCTTTATAACTATATGTATTATACACAGTGGTTTGATTTTTATTAATCAAAACTTTAGTAATAGTCTATGAAATAAATATCTTGTCCGGAAGCGACGGCGACAATTGAATTTCTATGGCGTTTTTTAGAAGATTAAATTTATTGATAAATTTGTAATATTATGGGAAAAATTTGAGTCCTGAATCGTTTTTAATTTTAAAAGTGCTAATTTATTATGATTTTATTTATAATCGAAATAGCTTGTACATACTAAGATAGGTATTACATATTTAAATATGTATATGGTTAATATTAAATTAAGTATCTTCTGTCATCTTAATCTTTTAAAATAACTGACAATAATGGTTAATTTTTCTTACAACATTCTCCAAGAACGCTCTTTTATGATAAAGTTTATGATTCAAATCGTAATTTATTCGCAAAATGTCTACAGAGCGTTCAGCAAAGGATGGGCCATATTTTAAGACTAGCTTCTTTGGACAAAAATTATTTCAATTAAAATTGTACATAAATAACTATTATGTATTCCTAAAATTTGATAAATTAAAGATTCGAATCCCCTCCCCTGTTCCTGTTACATATAAATATATAATTATTAAGTACCTATTATTTAATTCAATTTACAAATAATGATATACATACCTTTCTAAATCCAATGAACTTTCAATTAATAAAAATGTCCTATAATTTTCACTAGTATTACACACATATAAAGAATACAGAAAACCACTGCTACTGCAAAGCACAGATTTGCAAAGGATAAATTGCAACTGAACGCTGAAATTTAGTATACGGAAAAATCGATATCCCATTTAGATGCTAGAGTTGTAAATATTTTGCCGCAGATCGAACGCATGACCTTCAAGCTCAGTTTCGGCATGTTTCGGCTACCCGTTATTTTCTGCACTCCAACTGTGACATTCTTTAAATATTTGCAGTTCAAGTTTTCTCCGTTAGATATCCAGCACTTCCCGGTACACAGTTTTATATCATTGTCAGTCAACGATCGAGGTACTTTCTTATTTAGAATACCGCAACCTTAAGTTTCAGATGTATGTAATGTAACTATGATATCTGAAATGGCATAGCATCGGCAATGGCGACATTGCCGAAGAACAGAAAAACGCGAGCGGAAACGTGAGGCTAACGATATTATTAATTATTCAATAAATAGACGCGCTTTTCAACATTGGCAAAAATGGATACTCCTATTTAAAAAGCTGTCCTGAGATTGCATTGTATTTTTTCAATTTGCAAATTAAATTGATAAGTACAAGTTAAATAAAATATTACAACAGCATTGGACGATGTGCGTAAAATAGAAATCAAAATTTAATTAATACGAAAGTTCAGGAAAATCGTCAAATAGTTAAAACATTTTTAAATAAATTTATTCGCCTTACAAAGAAGAGTAACCTCAAATAATCCTATATTTGTATTTTCTAATTTGCCTATAAATAATGATTAAGAAAAAAGTTTCCAAAAAATATGAATTATATAGTTCATATTTGGAACAGCCCCAGCATACATGCCTCGCTAGTTCAAAGAGTCAAGAGCCGCCACTGGCTTTTATACAGGGTGTTTCAAAACAAAGGCGAAACATTTCAGGGGGTGATTCCTTGTTGAAAATAAAAGGTAATTTGTTATATAAACGTTGGGTCACAAGTCAACCATTCGGCAGATATCGCGTTGCAAAGATGGCGGAAAAAAGAGTGTTTTTATTGTTTTTCTCGGAAACGAAAAGCGTGGGAATGGTAAAAGTGTTACCATGATCAAAAGATACTTGTGACATATTTTTTCACTTTTTGAAAATAATTGAAAAGGGTTGAAATAAACTACCCCTTTCAGTTTTTTTAACTATACATTAAAAAAACTTCCTTAATGACGTAGAAAAAAATAAATTAGGTTAAGCCGATTCATTTAGAAACTTTTTTCTCTCATATTTTTTAACGTCAAAACAGTTAATTTTATCAAAAAAATATAAGAGAGAAAAGAGTTTCTAAATTAATCGGCTTAACCTAATTTATTTTTTTCTACGTCGTTAAGGAAGTTTTTTGAAACTATAGTTAAAAAAACTGAAAGGGGTAGTTTATTACAACCCTTTCCAATTATTTTCAAAAAGTGAAAAAATATGTCACAAGTGTCTTTCGATGATGGTAACACTTCCATAAAATTTTACCATTCCCACGCTTTTCGTTTCCTAGAAAAACAATAAAAACACTCTTCTTTCCGCCATCTTTACAACGCGATATCTCCCTAATGGTTGATTTGTGACCCAACGTTTATATAACAAACTACCTTTTATTTTCAACAAGGAATCACCCCCCGAAATTTTTCGCCTTTGTTTTGAAACATTCTGTATATAGGCTATAGGAAAAAGTCCCACAATAACACTACTTAGTATTCAAAAGAGACGTATAACTGAAAGATATTTTAATCTAACAAAATTCATAACTGCCATGTTATTTGCTTTCGTTACATCTCTCTAATTGCGTTAAACATACGACTACGAAAATGTATGGCTTCTTCGAAATATTCAACAAACAAAATTTCTCAAGTACCCAATTTGTTTGCTGTCCAATTTTCGGTAATAAACAAGCGTCTGGGTACAAGCCCGATTCAGAGAAAGCTGAACAGAATAACTACAAAAAGTAACATTTAACTAAGTTTTGGCATATGCATATTGAATTGAACGAGGGTAAAAGGTCAAAAGAGAAACAAATTCGAGATGCGATTAGATAACTGTTTATGTAAATGGAAAATGGCACTGCCTATATCTGCATAAATTAATACACTGAATAATTTCATCGAATTCCATTAAAAAGATTGGCGATTTTTTTATCGTGAGTGGAAGAATGTAAGTATCAGATGAATTGTAACAATGTTTATACGTCTGCAACAAGTTGTAAGCAAAGTTATTGAACTGATGATACCTACAGTCAATCTAAAAATTAGGTAGTGAGGGTCACACATTTATCCTAAGGCATTCTGTATAAGATATTTTGGAAAAATTTACAAATAATCAGTATGTAGAAAATATACAGATTGAAACTTTTTGTCTTACAAATTTGCAATAATTTATTAACTGACATTTGACAACCCCAATAATATAAATTAATACATTACCTATGGTTAGATTCTGTAAATAACCTACATTTGAATCAGTTATTTCGAAAAGGTCCTAAGTCATCTAATATTATAAAATGCTTTTATACCGCCATTATATTTTCTTTATTTCGATATGTAATTTAAATATAACAAGGGTATCAGGCACACAGCTTTAATATGTTGTTATCATCTGAATAAGTAGCCTATTTCGATTGAAAAGAACATGATGATTCACTAACTTGTTTTTTTTCATAACAACTTGCACAAATCAATTGACCGTCTGTATACATCAGTAGACTATGTGAAATGGATCATAATAATTTTAGTATATACATTATCGAAACTGACGATTAAGAATTCAAAAAAACTGTTCTTTCAACAAATTCGTTTGATAGAAAAGTTCCAAAAGGTATGTCATCACTATTCAGAATTGTATTATGATCCTGAGAAACCAGGAGTAGCAATTTACCAGAGACTTTATTTTGGGTTTACATCCTTAGTTTAATTTTAGAAACCGGCTACCACTATTACTTTACCAGATATTTCACATAAGGTATACAATAAGAAATGTCCCATTAATAAATAGAAAACTGATGACTTGAAATAGCTCATGAGTCATGAGGCATATCCCATAAGAGACTGTGACTCTTCTAGTCAGATTATTGACTAGCCAACAACAAACTGTGATACTGAAAAAATTTAATTTATATTCATAATTATAACTTCTTATGTATTTAATATTGATTATGTACAATTCTGTCATTAAGTTTTATGAAATAAATATTGTACAGTAAAAATTCTGCTATTTTACTAATCTTTTATACATAATTTTTGAAGATGGCATGAACCCTCAAATTTCAAATGTATTTTTTTATAAAAAGAATTTTTTTTTGGAGTTGAAATGTACAACTCTTGAATACTATTTACTTAAATAACTTACATACAATCACACAGTCTAATTCCTCTATACAATAATCAATTAAAATGTTTTAGTTTAGTTTACCAGTTTATGAAGTGCTTTTTTCAAAACAACTTACTCATTTGCAAAATAGGGATAAATAATTCATTTTTCATAGTATTAAGTCTTGTCGTCATGGACGCAAAATTTGTGATAATCGCGTGAATTTCACAGTTTTTAATTAAATTATTAATGGCGCAAAAATTTAAACTTCTAGCGAATTTCGCATAATAGTAAAATTGAAATATTATCGCTATTTTCATCATTATGTGGGGTTAGTAAGTCTCGAGTTTCTGACAATCTGTCGGGACAGTTTTATAATGAAAATGATACTTTGTAGAATAATAATTATTATATAAATGCACATGGTATATACATATTTTTTTCTGTTTTCATGTTAAATTACTTGTTTTTAATTATGTGTTTTAGCATTTTAATAAAAACGAGGTTTTCTGGAGAAGAGTAATAAAATACCAGAAATCTACATAAAGTTGTTTTATTGATATAACCAATAATTCCAGGACATATACACGATATAGGAATGAAAATGATAGAAAATGTTTCACTTGGCAAAATTCGCGTTCATGAAAATTTACAACATTGTCAATTTTGTATCAATAAGAAAAATGTCATTATATGTGCTACTCAAAAGAATGAAACTAAATAAAAACATACTAAACATGATTTTTATTTTTGTATTGCACTACGTAAATACAATAACACGAAATAAACCATAACAGATTTTCTAATTAATGGGAAATTTCGGTACTAGATGTAACAACTATGTTAATATATGTTAATTTATTAGGTCGTTCTCTCAACCATTTCAAGACGGACAATTATATGTATATTGCTTTATTACTAAATTCACAACCATAAAAGTGGCAAAAGTAGCAACTTCGATGACCTGTCAGACTGGACATCGAAGTATTTTTAACATCTTAAGGTTCTCCACCTACCACCATTATTAGAAAAGCTGGAATTACCAAACTGCCTACCATAAACCTAGCTAACCTTTCCCGGACAATAATCACCCATCTGTTTATGAGTGTGACGCAACGCTATTGCGGATGGATATTGCGATATTTACGATGGGTGTGGTGCTTGGTACTCCCCCGCGATCTTTTTGGCGGGTAATAAAAATTACAATAACAACGGAATTTCGAACGGACTACAATAAATTATTAACTGTATTTTTGAACTAAGGCACGCAGACTTCAAAATGGAGGATGTCGAAATAAACAATTTCCATAAAGCAATCTGTGATCTAAAATGTAACTTTTATTAAGATTTTAAAGTTATTAAAAACAGAAAATCTTTAAACCTTGTCCGGCCTTGTTGTATGGAGCTGGTTGCATCGCCCTGTAACGTTTTTTGACAGTCGAAAGGTACACTTTTAAACACTTTTTTAAGTTAAAAAATACTGAAACACCGCTGTGACTGAATTTAAGAAAATAGAATTAAACTACTACTAGATTATTATTTAATGAGAAACTCGATATGATAGCACAGGGAGGCAGCCCCTACCTTACTAATATTTATTTCCAGGATTGATATTTGGAGAGATTTTAAGAATGTCATTTTCTGTTTCCTTACTTGCTTAAATTAAAACCTGCCATTGCAAAAATTTTTGTACTTGCTGTGGACCTCTCCTTCTCTCGACCGTTCTTTTTGTTTAAAGCGAGGTACTTACTTGGTCCGACGGTCATGACCAGGTCGATTACTTACGTCGGGAAAAACCACAAAGGATAACAAAAAAATACACGCAAATGTACACAAATACATGCAAACACTGCCATGCGTTTAGCATTACAACAGTTGTTCAATGTGGTTCATAAAGTGTTCAGCATAATATTCTGTGCACTCAGAAAACATCTTTGGTATTACGCTGCCACACGATAATATACACTTGTCACACTTCGTAATTCAGTACCTTATCCGCCATCTAGGCATTTGAATATATGTTTGTAAATACACAAAAAATACGCGAAAAATTAAATTGCTAAAAGCAAGTACAGAAAAATTATTTCAAACTAATCAGAGTATATAACCATATTTTTTGATATTTGCAGACGCCATCTGTAGGCTACTAATGCAAGGTGCACTTCACGGTGACAAATTTTTAAACGTCTCGTGTTGTTGGGGAATTAAATTCTGTTAATACTAATAATAGCAACAATATTAACATTAATCGGCGATGTTTGCATAAAATAATTAGTAATATTTTAAACTATAACATGCCAAGATGTTTACAATGTTCTGTAAAAATGTTTGTTAGACTCTCAGAATATAAGTAAGCTTCGCATGTTCCTTGAGGTTTGGAAAGTATGCAACTACAATGCAGTATTCTAGATTATGTTATTTTAGAAGAGTTACTAATTTTAAACGTTTTATAGTAATTAAATAAAGTATTCTATGTCGGATATGTTAGTGGATAACTATGACGAATCTGCAAGGAGTGAAAATGTACTTTTGACAGTGTGCAACGAAAGAACGAAGAACGAATACAAAATACTGCGGCTAACCGAATTAGCTGCTATCTATCAGGTACTTAAGCATTATTATTATTAATAAAATTGTTTATTTTCTATACTTGACAATGCTGCAAAAAAATGACCGCACGGTAGTTGACATATCTAGCCATCTCGGACGATGATTGATTGTCATAGGCATAGACTTTCCGTAGGAAAAGAGGGTTTTGCCCCATTTTTTAAACATTGAGCTAGAATTCCGAAATAATTTATTTATTGTCTTTTAGACCTATCTGAGCGCGTGGTTAAAATTTTTGTACTTAGTTATAGTTAACCCTGTTATATCAAGACACAAGCAATATTGGTATCAGTATTAAGATTTTCAGTTGATTTTCGGAAGATAAATAATAAAATGAAAATAACAGAACATGTACCTATTGCTATTATTCTAGTACAAATTGTCAAAAAAAAGTAACAAAAATTATTTCTTTTTTTAAAGTGGTTTTTCCAAAATAGATAAACATGGTCATAACAATCTTGTAGATTATATTGAATAGGAAGGTGGATGATTACAAGAATTATATTTCGATATCCTCGTCCAATTAGATAACACAGTCCTAAGCAAAATGCTATATTAGAATAACAAAGTGAAAATTGATTATCTTTAAACATCTACATGTGTTATCTAATTGGACGAGGATATCGAAATATAATTACAAGAACAAACGACTTACCTGTAGGAAGTTCATTCTAAATTATATGAGATATACTCGTCCAATTAGATAGGTCCCACCCTGTAAGCCCTCTCAATTATCAATTTTGCGTTTTAACTTCAACAGTGTAATGAAAGTCCGGCTAGCGGTTAAAAGAGAAGTTATGGAATCATTTTTTGGTTGTGATGATTCATCTTTTAAATGTGCTCGACAACGAACACTACTGTGTTACTACATGTGTTATCTAATCGGACGAGTATATCTAATATAATTTAGAACAAACATCCTACAGGTAAGTCGTTTGTTCTTGTAATTATAAGAGTGATTATAATAAATTTCAACAATTACTCGATTTAATCTCTTTCCCTATCTTCATGAACTTCAGTCTCTTTTAGCGACTATATCGGTAGAAACCAGTGATGTATGCAAAAATGTTTAGTTTATGGTTACTGACTAACTGAGAGAAATAAATATTGTAAACGTTCGCGCCAATATTTGAAAAAAAAATACGTGCTGATGATGTACAAAACGTCAAATTGGTAGTCGTCGGGCACGAAATTAGAGGTGCTTATGATGTCATGTGTGTTTGTGCTTTTTAGTAAAAATATATTTAAGTAGATCCAGTGTTTACTCAACATCGCGCGCGAACTATCAACAAAATGTCAGTATATAACTGTTTAGTTATAAATATATATTTAATAATTGTATTTATATTTTAAAAGCTTTTATTAATTTATATATTTTATTAATAATAATTATGACTATCAATAACATATCTTAGCAACTATTACAATATTAAAAATAATAGTGGGCTTACAAAACATTATAAAATAATTATTTTATAAACATCTCCCTCTTCTAATTGGAACCCTTATTTTTCTTAATAAATTTAGAATTTCTCCTAAGTATGTTATTATGATTATCCATCTTAACTAAATAGAATCGCGGTGTTTCACATTTGCCAAGTACAACCCCTGGATACCAGTATTTGGTTATAATATCTTGTATAAACACCCTTTCCTCTTTCCGAAAATCTTCTCTAATGCTACTATTACTATCATAATGGATTTTCTGCGATTTCTGGATATCCTACCGACTGCGCCATGTTTAGTTATAAATATATATTTAATAATTGTATTTATATTTTAAAAGCTTTTATTAATTTATATATTTTATTAATAATAATTATGACTATCAATAACATATCTTAGCAACTATTACAATATTAAAAATAATAGTGGGCTTACAAAACATTATAAAATAATTATTTTATAAACAATAACATACTGGCAATATTAAAATAGCATTTAAATGATAAAGTTTATTGTCAAAGTCATCGTCAATATCGTAAATATTGACAATATTATTGATTGTCTGAGGACCGCTTTATTCTAGATATACAGGGTGAATCTTAAATAAGTACAAATATTTTAACTGCTGGTGTAGTTCGTCATTTAAATCAGTCTAGTGAAAGCCATTTTTAAAAATTTCTAATATTTACGGAGATATTAATTTTTTAAAACAATACCCACATTTTGAGGACCGCTGGCTGATTTTTCATCCAACAACGTAATGAAACATATGATTTGTTGCGAGGTTGCCATATCTCCACCAATATAAATATTACGTTTCCTTTAACGTAATAGTTCTATTTTAAAAATACTTGTTTTAAGCATAAGTACAGTAAAATTGGGTATGTAGTATGATACGCAGCAATATTAACATAAATTTTAACATCTGAACTAACTTTACTATACTTCAACGATTAAAAATGAATTTCCGCAAGTTCAATACTACCGTAAAATATTTAGGAAGATATTACGTGATATTACTATGTCCAATGTTCAAAAATTATACATAAACGTGCACACAAGCTTACCTGTTTGTTAAAAAATTAACTATTTAATCAGTAATCCACATTTCACAAGTTAAATGTCATTGTACACTGTTAGAAAGGGACACAAAACACAATTTCCTTAAGTTATTTTATGAAGAATAACGAAAAACTATGCACGCGTTTTTTATTTAAAATGGAAAAAATGTCAACTTTTAGCAAATTTTATTGCTATTTTCATGCGTTATGTGGGGTTAACAAGTTTGACTTGGGCTTCCGATAATCTGTCATGACAGTCAATGACAGTTTGATAATAAAAAATAATATAAAATGTTACACTTGACAAAATTCGCTAAAAGTTGAGATTTTTTCTTCCTTGAAGCAAAGACATTTGTGTAATACTGGCAACACTGTGAACCACACGTTCAGTCTGCAGCAGTATGACTCATAAAAGTATGAAGGGTCGGTCTAGGCCAGCGGTTCTCAACAAGTTTTCTACTGAAAAATTACGAAATTTATTTAAAATTTCACTTTTTTATTTCTGATTTTTTTGTAAAAAAACTATTAATTATGTGTTCTACACACAAAACTATACTGCTGGTTAAAATATTTGTACTTATTTAAGATTCACCCTGTATGTATAATTGCATCGGTCAAAAATCGACGTACAATTTATCTCAACATGATTGATAAACACCCACATCATAATTATTTGCTTGCTAATTCTTCATTTGAGTAAGGTATTTTTAAATAAAACAATCATATTATGCAACTGCCAAGATATCATCCGCATTTATTTCAGAAACACAATATGTATACAGTAAACAGTAAATTTCGAGACATTGAAAATTTGAATGATAAAAACACATATCCAAAAACTGAAAATAACCTTAAAAAATTAAGGACACCATGAATTCAATGTAAAATTTAATAGTCAAGTCAACCGTTCCGCTAAGCGCATTGCAACCGTCCGATTCCCTTACATCCTCTGTTTTTAAATGTAAGCGGCTCCTTTAGCAGGCTTTTACTTAAAATGCACTTTCTAAGTTCCAAATTATTATCAATTATTTTCAAAAACAAAGTGTATCTAAGTTAATAAAATAATTCGGCGCTTCTAGGATGCCCATTTATTTTGTTCTCTTTACGTTTTAAACCCTAGTCTACTCGTGTCAAAAGATATGATTTAGGGCTTCCAAGAAACTAGATTTGTTTCTAAGAAAACTAGTGCAAGCGGCATCAAAATCGGATCTTTATCACTGAGGTACTGGAGTAGTAAATAAGACTTAAATATCTCCACTACTTTGGCAACTATACTAAAAAGTTCATACTTTCTTGTAAACTTCTGTATCTCATTTACAGAGCCCCAAAACAAAAAAATATATATAATAACTTTTATTAAATTCTACTGACCCTCGAAGTTTGTGTATTAACCTGAATCACCCCGTATACCTACAATAAAAAAATCTTTCTGCTTCAAAAAATGTTGATCCCTGTAACTTGAAAACGAATCAAGCTAACACAAAAGGTTGTATTTCTCGCCAAGAAATTATCAAATTTCTGGTTAGAATAGTAAAAACGAAAAAATATTTACTTTTTGTTTTATTTATTTTCCTATATTTAGGTAGCCAAAACTTCGGTTTTGTTGCTATTTGTTTATGTTTCTTCGTTATTCTTGAAAATACATGATGTAACATTCTTGTTATAACAATATCTGTAGAAAACAGTATTTCAAGAATACACCTTAATAGACTTTTATATCTGGTTTTGTTCCTAAAGTTAGCTCACACGTTGGTGACCAACAATATCGTAACACCCTGCATATTTAAATCAGAATAATACTAACCATCTAATTGGTAGTGCGCATAACTTATGTTGCAACACTTTTTTTAACAACGTGATAAATGTTTTTTCTTGACGAGAAGTTTCTCGTTTGAAATTTCAAACATGGTGTAGGTGAGCCCCACGGTATTGTTCTGGCCTCTTTTTCCGCATCTCGACACGCGGGCTGGTACGGCACGGCCGGCCCACCTAGCCACCCTACATGGTAGTCGATAATTGAGATAATAGCAGCCTGGGCAAATTGCAGATCAGGTGCCGCGAAAGCATTTCCAAACGACGTGGTCTCGGATATCGAGCTGGACCAAGTACAATGAGAAGTGGGCGGGTGATACTGGAATTGGCCGACCGACTATCCCAGATCGGTGTAATTACTAAACGATATATCTTAGGTCGTTTTTTAATTTAATACAAATTATGTATTACGACTCTTACGTAATAAATATGTAAACATTAGTTGTTTTAAATATTACTATATAGTAGGGGTGGGCGATAACGGTTTGGAACTATCGATTATCGATAAATAAAATATACCAATATTATCGATATCGGTATATTTTATTTATCGATAATATCGGTATTATCGATAATATCGGTATATTTTAATTATCGATAATCGATAGTTCTAAACCGTTATTATCGATATTATCCATAATATCAATATTATCGATTAATATACAGATATTATCAATATTATTTAAATTATCAATACAATAATACTGCATTTTCGATAATTTCGATGTTACCGATATTATCGATAATATATAGATATTACCAATATTATTTAAATTATCAATACAATAATACTGCATATTCGATAATTTCGATGTTACCGATTTAATAATATTATTCTTGATTTGTATTAATTTTCTGTACATTCAAGTTAGGCATATTGTCGTTCCATTGACTACTTTGATTTGTATTAATTTTCTGTACATTCAAGTTAGGCATATTGTTGTTCCATTGACTACAGAAATTGATAAAACAACGTGAGAAAATAAAAATAATGTATTTCTTGTCGAAAATAGATAAACAGAACAAATAACATTAAAAAAATACATTTAATTCTTCTGTCACTGAATAAGGTGTTTATTTAGTGACAGAAAAATTAACTGTTCTGCATGTTCAGTGGTGAGCGCAGATCTTACGTCACTTAACAGTTACCACTTGTCTACCTTTACTGAAAAAAAAAAATTTTTTTTAGTGGAACCGGAATTCAGGCCAATTTTGTTTAATTATTTAAAATGTTGGTAATGCAGCCTGGGCATTTTTATGTTTTAATTTTAAACTGTAATTTACAGAAGGGTATTCATGATTACATTACAGAAAAAAAATTGACGATGCATTAATATTTGTAATCACAGGATGTCAGTTTTTCCAATTAATTTTTTGATACTTATAATTTGTAAAGTACATGACAAAGATTTTTTTTATATTTTTCTAATAACTGTCACGACTTGGCCTATCGCCCGTTTCCGGCTTAACGTTGATTTCTGGGACACCCTGTATACGTTTACATATAAGTCGCATAAATCATTATTGGCTTCAAGCTACGGCTAAACGTGATTCTTCGTGAGTCAAATTATTATCGATATTAACAAAACTAGGGTTGGAAATATTTATCGATATATCGATAATCATCGAATTATCGATATTAGAGAAATTATCGATAATATCGAAATTATCGATAATATCGATATTATCGATAATATCGATATTATTGAAATTATCGATATTATCGAAATTATCGATAATATCGATATTATCGATAATTCGATAATTTTTTATCTGTATTATTATCGATATTATCAATATATCGATAAATATTCCCAACCCTACTATATAGGGTGTCCGCATAACAACCGATACCGATATAGCACACAGGCGGAGTTACAGACCTTCATAGTGGGACCAAACATTTCGAAAAAAATTATATCTGAATTAATTGGTCTTTGACTATGAGTTCAAGTAAATTGAAACACTACAAGGTGTTCATTCAGGACGAGTCACCTCTAAAACTATATCAAACTTTTTGTTCCGTTGATCGAATTTAAAGAGAATGACAACATTGTTCAATTTTAAAAAACTTTAAAGTTTTCAAGAAAAAATGCATTAATTAAAAGAAATCAAAAAGTCAATCACAGAATGATTCGTGTCATAAACATAGCGTTTAACAAAATTGCATCAGCACACTGAAAGAAATTCAATACTGGCATAAAGAAAAGAATATTAAAGAAATTGTCAAAATCCATAAAATTGCATACAATTCTAGTTTGAAGAAAGATGAGTTACTGCATATAGTCAAGAGCAATAATTTTGCAAAGAAATACGTTATTGATAAGACGACTACGGTTCAGGGACATACCGTTCTACGGTTGCATCCATACTGCTGTGTTTTTAATCCCATTGAATTAATATGTAGCCAATTAAAAAGAGACCTTCAAGAAAATAATACCTGAAGTTTTCTATTTTGATAAATACCAAAAAATCGAAGATTTGAAAATACTATCTAAATGAATCAACGCTATTATCAATTCCTCTGAATAGATGTTCACACTTTGAGTGAAGTCAAACTCCAGTTATTAAAATTTAGCAACTACACCGGATTTTTTTTTTTCAGTAAACAATTCAATTTATTTGAACATAATTTATTATCGGGACACATTTTTTTATGTAAAGATAATTTTATTGTGAAAAAAAAATTGATATATTTAGTAAGAAAATTTAATTTTTTTGACGAGTATTTGTTTAAATACAAATAGTTATTCCACTTGAAAATTTTATGAAAACTTAATTTTAAAAAATTATTTTCAAATAAATATATCATTTTTCATTTTCCTATACAAGTTGTTCAAATCAGTATAGAAATAACGTTTTGAAATAAAAAAATTCATATTTTTAATTGAAGGATGTGGAAAAATATGTAATAGTTTTAAAGTTTTTAAATTAAATTTTATTAGGTTATAATCTTTTGAAAGCCCGTAAATTAAAAAATCTCAATTTTCTAATATATTAAAAGTATTTGTTTGAATCGAAAAATTCGAATTGTTTCCTATAAACAAAAAAAATATCAATAAGTGGCTGTTAGATGTAACTGGACTACATTTCGGGTACTCAGATATGTCGGGTTTGAGACACATGAGCAGCCAGGGTTAGTCGTCAGTTAACTCACCACTCACCTGTGGCATACCGATGAGAGCTAATAACCTCGAAATCGGTATATGTTAACTATTTGCTATAGATTTTTCTGGTGTAATTCAATGCTGGTTAAGACATTAACCCGTAGTTGTTCCCTGAAATCCCTGAACATTCAAGTTGTTGACGTAAATAAGCACTTGTTTAACTTTAGAATTGAAATATACAAATATCAGATATTGTTTTTATTATAGAATATAATTAAATCAACACCTCAGAAGTGTGTCATAGAACTGAAAAGGAAAATGTTTTGTAATGGAAACAAATGTTTTCTTTACACAAAATAATTGTATTTTTGCTTTTTCAGAAAAAAAGAAATGATTTAGTATCGAAAAATAAATATTCGTTTGGCCCTATATAAACAAATAATTTATTTCCATGAAACAAATTTTTTTTACAGGCACCGAATTATTTTGGAAATAATTCCAAGATTTTCTTTGAAATTATTGTGACCTGACAGATGAAAGCAATTTTACAAAACTATTCATATATTTCTCTCTAAAATACACGGACACTTTAATTACACAGTGCTTCGAACAAATGCCAATTATAACTCAAATCTAGATCACACAAAACTAACGATGATGTGGGCAAAGCCAACAAAATACTACGCAACAAAGGCCTCTGACCGCAACGCAGAGCGCTTTTTGAAGGCCCAAAATTGAAACAAATGCGTAAACATTAATCAGCGGTGTTTGTTTTCGAACCCGAAGGGATACCTCCATTAAATTTTTCTGGTTTTGATAGGTTCTACCTTTCTGGAACTGATGTTCTCCGAGGAATGAAAAATCGCTCCTGTCCAAATATAAATAAAATATAAGCATGTTTGGAAGGCTTGGGCAGACTTGCGAAACAACCAAAAGTAAAATAAGTTTAGTTTAGTAAATCTTTATATTCTCATTGATTTTTCCAATGGCAAGACAACAATATTACCTATACTAATAAAATAAGTTAATAACGTATCATATAAAAAAAGTTGAATTAATGAATTACTAGTATGTTTATGTATGGAAAAATGTATTGAAATATAATTTATGATAAAGAGTGAAGAAACCTTTGAAAGACGTAGTTTAATAGGTGGTCAGGCAACTATACATAATAACAATTTCAACAAGTATTGTTTTTGTAATCCATACTAAAAACTAAATTCTTATTATAAACATAACTTAGTGATCATCTGTTTGTTGATTTTATTGTTTCTAAATTCTGTCAACTGTCAAAACAATGTCAACAGACCGATAATTTCAAAAAACATACATTTTAAATTAATATAATGTTACGCTCACCTACCTGTTTAGTTTGTTAATTACGATCCTGTTTGATTTCAAATTCATATTTTTTGTAAAACCTTTATTTTGACGTTTTCTAGAACATTCTATGCTATATTCGATTTGGTTCTAAACGCGTTCTCGAGACCGCGGAAACTTCGAGAACCCGAAATATATATATATATATATATATATATATATATATATATATATATATATATATATACAGGGTGAATCTTAAATAAGTACAAATATTTTAACTGCTGGTGTAGTTCGTCATATAGATCAGTCTAGTGAAAGCCATTTTTAAAAATTTCTAATATTTACGGAGATATTAATTTTTTAAAAAAATACCCACATTTTGAGGACCGCTGGCTGATTTATCATCCAACAACCTAATGAAACATATGATTTGTTGCGAGGTTGCCATATCTCCTCCAATATAAATATTACGTTTCCTTTAACGTAATAGTTCTATTTTAAAAATACTTGTTTTAAGCATAAGTACAGTAAAATTGGGTATGTAGTATGATACGCAGCAATATTAACATAAATTTTAACATCTGAACTAACCTTAAAATACTTAAAACGATTAAAAATGAATTTCCGCAAGTTCAATACTACCGTAAAATATTTAGGAAGATATTACGTGATATTACTATGTCCAATGTTCAAAAATTATACATAAACATGCACACAAGCTTACCTGTTTGTTAAAAAATTAACTATTTAATCAGTAATCCACATTTCACAAGTTAAATGTCATTGTACACTGTTAGAAAGGGACACAAAACACAATTTCCTTAAGTTATTTTATGAAGAATAACGAAAAACTATGATTTTCACACATTAAATTTAATTTTCGCCACATAACCCGAAATGAGTCAATATTAACTATTTCGAATACAGAACCATAAGTGACTTCGCACTTTAATCAGTGAAAAAATTTTTAAAAATAAAGGTACACACAATCACAATATTAAATAACAAAATAAGCAGCTTGACGTATGCGTTTAATATCAAGAAAAAATGTATAAAATGCATACATTTAGACGGCAGATCCAGCAAAGTAAAATATTTTCTTCTAATGAAATGTGTTGTGGGTTGCCGGTACAAATGGAAAAGGGAAATATGCTGGACGAATTATTAAGAGGTCGATTTATTATGGGCTTTTCAAAAGGCGCAGCTCGAGACAGATTTCATGAAGATGTTTAAATCGCATATAAAAAAAGCTGGTCAGAAAAACCATCAAGGTAAGTTTTCAGTAATGTGCCTACGACAGGTAGGTATCACGGGCAGTAGGCGGAAACGTCGAGCAAGCAAAACTATGCCTTAGGATTGACAGTCAGTGAGATGCCGATGAGGTTATGTTGATACCGATAAAAGAAACACAAGTGCAAAGACATATAATATTTATGGTAAGTGATTTCATAATTCCACTACATGTAAATATAAGAATATTGGATGTTTATATAAATATATTTTACAGAGCACTGAGAAGACGTTCGATTTACTAGCTCAACTAGTTATCCACTAGGATACATTAAAATTCCAATAATCTAGTGACTTACCAGGATGATCAATGTTATTGTGCTGAAAAGTGATGGTGGACTACCCTTATTAGGAAGAAATTTTTATTATGGTTTTAAGTATTCATTCACTTCAACACAGTTACAGTACTGACGACGATATACCAGATGT
Organism: Monochamus alternatus; assembly: GCA_037114965.1. NCBI lineage: Eukaryota > Metazoa > Arthropoda > Insecta > Coleoptera > Cerambycidae > Monochamus > Monochamus alternatus. The sequence goes on from CM073426.1 coordinate 118,012,785, forward strand.
TGGTAAAATCTGAGGTAAGATTAAGTAAAGTGATGTATTATTTAAAATGTAGTCAGTCAATATAAAAATTAATTTTCGACTAAATTAGGTGTTTTGTAGAGATACTGTACATCTGGCAGCTAAGGATACAATTGTACCCAAATTTTTTAAAGCATAGCCGTTTCCTTACGGAATTAAGGTTCAAGCAGATATGGAATTAGAGAGATTAGAGGGAGTTAATATTATTCAAATCCTAGACTATAACGAATGGAGTACGTCTGTAGTACCAATTATTAAATGTGATGAAACTATAAGAATTTGGGGTGACTGTAAGGTAACAGTAAATATTATATTAAAAATTGATTCTTATTTGCTAACTAAAATAGAAGATCTATTTAGTCAGTTACAAGGTGTGTTACACAAAGGTCTGTTTAAGTACACCAGACTTTCTTATGGTTTATCGTGTATTCTTTCTAAATTTGTCTAAGAAGAGTATTAGTATTTTTAGATATACTTATTACGGAAACCAGTAGAGATGAACATGGTTTTAATGTAGAAAAAAATGTATGCAGATTGTCTGATTAACTACTTTATTAAGTAAAACTGAATTTTTTAAAGAATTGGTAGTTTATTTAGATCATAAATTTAATAGATTTGTATTAGATTAGCGATTAGTAATACTCCAATTCCGATTAATCAAACATAACTTAAAGCTTTTGGTTACGTATTATCCGAGGTATTATCATAAATTTATACCAAATAGTTTAATTATTTTGCAACCTACAAAATTTGTTAAAAAAATATATTTATTGGAATTTGTAAGAAAAATCAGACAGCTTTCATTTATATTGTTTTGTGTTCATTTCAAGTATTAGTACATCATAACCCTAATTTACCTCGGGGCTGTAATTTCACATGTTAAGGGATAACTCAGAAAGGCCGATTGCCTATGTGTCTCGGAGATATAATAAAACACAACAGCAATATTCACAAATAGGAGATACTTTAGCTATTATTTTTGGAATCATAAACCTTTGAGGACTATTTCTAACCCATTAAAATGATGATATTAAATATGTGACTTATTACCCATTAAAGACTATTTTAATGAGATATTGATGTAAAACAAATTAAAAATTAACAAAAAAATAGATGTTTTATTAAGGCAAGTAATGAAATTTGTAAATGATGGATGGCCGAAAAAGTTTTTTTAGCTTTGTTTTGTACAAAAATAATTTCTAATATTGTTAATACTTGTAAAGATTGGCTTTCTCACAAAAATAGCCCACCAAAAGCTCAATTAATACTATGAAAATTTCCTAAGATTGCTTGGGAACCTTTACATATCGATTAACTTGGACTATTTCATAGTAAGTTTATGCTAATTATAGTTGATGCCTGTAGTAACTGGATAGCAGCATTTGTGACTAACCAACTAACACTAAAACTTGTACAACCATTAATATTTTACGTAATGTTAGAACCTAGAACATACTTGGTATTAGTGCCAGAAATGCAAAAAATCTGGAAACGTCACTCAAATCAATGATCAAATCGTAGATCATATGTTTGGCACTAAAATCAATATGGAAATTGAAAATGTGATACTGACAGTGCAGTGACAGTGATGTGCATTCTTAGTAAAGTGCAGTGATAGTGACAGTGGAGTGTAGTGACAGTGGAGTGTAGTGACAGTGGAGTGCAGTGACAGTGGAGTGCAGTGACAGTGCAGTGCAGTGACAGTGGAGTGCAGTAACAGTGGATTGCAGTGATGAGTTCAGTGATAATGATATTAGTCTTGTGAGAAATCAGTTGGAGTGTAGAAAAAATGATTATAGACCACATTCTGGATCTGTGAGTAGAGAATTTGTTTTATGTTTTCAGTTTCATGTTTGTACATAGACGTACTTTATTGGTGAGGTATAGGTATGGGAATGAGGGGAGGTGGCCATACACATTTTTTATAAACAGTCATTCTTTGACATGTCTAAAAATTCTAGTTAAGCCTTGTCTTCATAAACACGAAATTCGCGAAAATGCACGTGTTTTTTATTTAAAATGGAAAAGTGTCAACTTTTAGCAAGTTTTATTATTGCTATTTTCATGCATTATGTGGGGTTAGCAAGTTTGACTTGGGCTTCCGATAATCTGTCATGACAGTCAATGACAGTTTGATAATAAAAATAATATAAAATGTTACAGTTGACGAAATTCGCTAAAAGTTGAGATTTTTTCCCACCATCAAATAATTCGAGCGAATATTCGCAAATTTTGCGTCCATAAGGACAAGATTTTAAAACTCTCTTGAAGCAAAGACATTTGTGTAACACTGGCAACACTGTGAACCACACGTTCAGTCTGCAGCACTATGACTTATAAAAGTATGAAAGGGTCTGCTAAGCCAGCGGTCCTCAACAAGTTTTCTATTGAAAAATTACGAAATTTATTTAAAATTTCACTTTTTTATTACTGATTTGTTTGTAAAAAAACTATTAATTATGTGTTCTACACACCAAACTATACTGTTGGTTAAAATATTTGTACTTATTTAAGATTCACCCTGTATATATATATATATATATATATATAAATATTGCTATGTTATGTAATTTTGTTGGGCGCCAAATAATATTTATGTTTGAATTGTATTTGTGTTTCTTTAATGATTTGTGTTTATGTCTTCTGTGTGTAAAAGAAAATTGTATTTATTGGACTACAAACCTGTATCTTATATATATTTTTTTTATTCTTATTCAATTACCCTGGCTGCTTGTAGAACATAGACTCTGGTAGTCGGTTCGCTCATCAAGTCAATTCCTTTTTTTTTTAACACACTGTACCTTACTTCATCAAATAAATATCAATTCAAAATGGACAATTTTTATTTCATAAGAGATTTGTTTACTACTTATTCAAAATTATTTAAAGTTTTATGAACATAATTTATAGGTAACAGATAAAATTTCTTTAAAGGCAGTTGCGTATTAAAAGTTGCCTATCTTTAATATTTTTAATTCTTAAACTTCGTGATTCAGTGGCATTCTTCTAATGGATGTTCATTGCTGGTGATGTATTATATTTGCCAATCATACTTTATTTGACAGATGGTCCACTAAATAACGAGTTTTAATATATTTAATAGAAAAGTAAATATTATTAACTATACTAAGGTAAGTAACTTATTATTTTAATAAGTCTTAGAGTTTGTGACTGTCTATTTTGTGAATTTTATGGCTAGCTAGCGTTTCTTGTCTCTTATTAAATTTACGTAAATTTCTGTGAATTTATGTGCACATAAAATACCTTTCTGATGTTAATTTTCTTTTTTATAAGACTTCTACTAGACATCCCTCTTAACTTGTGATTGGGCTGCTGATATTGATGGCTGGTTTTCCCACTATATGGTACTGCCAAATTCCTAGCTTGGACCTGGATCTCTGTTTATATTGTTACTCGACACTTTTCTTATGACGTAAGTATTACTTTTAACTATTACTTTACTTTTTCTTGCTCAATTTCTTATTTTTCTAGGACCTTTCTTCAAAAACCCACGCTGCTTTTCTTTCTATTCTTTCGTCTCCAATCAACAAACTTTTGTTTTCCTTAATATTTTTCTATCAATTTGATATCTTGATTCCTTGTTGTAAAATTTGCATACATATTATGGTTCATACATATGATCTTATTTAGTTTTTCGATGCACTGTTTTTTTTATGTTTTCACTGAACTACTTAAATCTACTACAAAATTTTTTTATGTAATTACAATTTTACTTATATCTAATTATTAAATATTCTTCAATATTACTCTTTTTATGTACATTGTTATATCTCTTGTGAAGCCAACTTTAGACTTGACATTTGTCCATGTCTATGATATTTATTTGACATTTCGCAACATTTTATACCTTTTTATTTATTTAAATTGCTAATATTTTAATTATCTTCGCTTGACTTCTGTCGATATGTGTATGATATTATTAAATGATCTTTTCTTTTTCTTTCTATATACTTTGATCTGGGTTTAACTCCTTTTTTGTTTATGAACTATTGATAAATATGAGATCATGTCCCAATATTTAATGAAATTTAACTATATTTTATTTTCAAGAATGTTAATTTATTTAATTTACACTATAATAACTACTTATATGTTCTGCATTGTCACTTTTTATATTATTTTGTTTAATTCTACTATATTTTAATTTTAATAACAATAATAATTTCTATTCTATTTTATGGTTTTTTAAAATAAACATGTAAATCCCCATAAGTATTGAAGCTGATATTTCATATTGTCTCAATATATATATATATATATATATATATATATATATATATATATATATATATATATATATATATATATATATATATATGCAGATCGGCTTCGTCTCCACAGTTCAGTTTATGATCCGAAGCCGAATGCGAGTAAGTGTACAAAATTTTTATATTTTGTAATAAAGCTATTAAAAATTTGGAGTAATGAAGAAGAAACTATTTGTACTCCAGATATAACTAAAACAGCAAATGAAGTTATAGCAGATTTATTACACGATAAATTTAAAAAAGTGTATGAAATTTGTTATAAACGTTTATATATAGACTGACTGCTGTGACAGAAAGTTTGTTGAGAACATTACTTAAAACGTCCTCCTATCTTATTTAAAAGAAAAATCAGATATAATAAAACGTTATGGTTAGAGTATTCTACACTGAAAAAAGGCCAGTAACTTTACAAATATACTTTGTAAGAATATCCTTATAATTGTCTTAAAATAATTCTAAAAATAATGATGATATTACACTGACACTTGTAATTTTACAAGAAAACTGCTAATATACAACAAAACCGTAAACTATATAAATATAATGTGTCCATTTATAGAATATATTGTAATACATTTACAATTAGCAATGTGACATCCATTTTTACATTGTCAAATTACTAAACATACCAAATTTACAATATAATTCACTGTAAAAATATACCTAATGTGTGTGTGAAGGTACTACTAATTTTAAAACAGACTGCCACTAGCTGTTGGCTGGTGACGCCTTCATTTAGATGAATGCAACGGGTACTTAGAACCTAGGTACTTATATAATTAATTTAGTGAGTAGTGACTAGCTATATAATCATATCTAGAGTAACAAGTGAGTGTTTTTAGTACTATAAATAGTACTGGTTTTAACATAACCTAAATGAGATTGAGAAGTAATAGGTATGTAAGTTATACATAATTATTCAAGCAAAGAAACATTGGTATCCTTGAATCTACAAAAATGGGATACCGTACTGTTGATTTATGCATCTTACATATTATATAAAAAATATATTATTTTCTATTAGAATTATATTTTATACATATTTGAAGAAGAGGGGCTTCTGGAGGGTTAGCATGATTTAAGTTCTGGGTACCTACTTATCTATGCACATTTGTACAATTAATATTACTTTGTAATAGTTAGTATAAGACCATCATAGATCTTGTTTGAATATTATAAAATGTTAACTTTAGTTCTATGAATATATTTTTACATTGTTATATATGTTTTGTATAGGTAACGTTAAGTGTTCTGTTTTGTACAAACAGCTTAAATGTGCAGGTACCAAATTTTAATAAAAAATTGCCGTAAAACCATAATATTTTATTACTTCAGTACCTGTACAAAATAGTTATTTATATAATCATTTAGGAAAAGTACGATTTTGTGTAACATGTTTTACACACAATTTGTCCAAAAATTTTAATTATAAATTTAAAAAGCATTATTCTGCTGATTTAAAGATACATGAGGACTATAATAGAAATAAGTATTATTTTCAATTTAAATGAGTCATTAATTCCGAAGTCCTTAATTTTTTGTATATAAATCTGAGAAGCATATAGAAAACGAATCTTTTGCTTCGGAAATGTTTGACTTCACTGGGGATATCATATCAAAAATTTAGTATTACTATTAAGGGTGTTTGTTAACATTAGAAGCAATTGGCATTCATGTTAAGTAGGTTACTTAATATGAGTACATTTTTCTTTTGAAATAACATTCTGATGCAGTGATTCTATTGAGAAACTCACGGAAAAGCCTGATATGTTACTTAAGGTAAGTAACAATCGTTAATTCCTTACGAGATTTAAATTTTTCTCATGTAGGCACATTAATTTATTAGGTATAAATGAATTACTATTCAGATTTTTTTTAGGAATCTATATCAAAACACTGTTAGTTAATTCGAGTGTTGTAAACAAGATAACTTTAAAGTAAGTTTTTCTAAAATTGACTGTACGGGTTAGGTCAGTTTCGACACTTTTAGGAGATTTCTTTTATTCTCCGAACAGATAGTCCAAATGTCACGGGAATATTTTTTGAGAAAAATTGAATAACGAAAATTTCATTTCGATATCTTGATTAGTTCTGATATAGATTTTTTTTTTAATTTAAGGTCTTTTCTATGATGACCCATATTAGATACGTATGATGTTTTATTAAAAAATATATATGTTTGTTATAGTAACCGAAAACTAGAAGTTATAAAAAAATATCCCTCAAGCCACTAGATACTGCACATAGAGAAAAAATGTCTTTACAATGTATAAATATTAATATAATAAGTAGAAAAGTTACGATAGAAAAAGACCAAAACAAATCAAAATATCGGAATGTGATTCTCACTATTCAATTTTTCTCAAATATTAAGCTCCAAATATCTGGCTCCTTTTTTCTGTTTTTTCAGAAAATAGAAGAAACCTTCTATAACTAAGTGCCCAAATTGGACCATCCTATACAATAAATAAAAAAAATTACATTGTAGTCATAATATAAAATGTATTATTACAATGTAACTATACAACTGCCTGTAAAGTTACTCTGCAATTTTTCAAGTAATTGTGCAAGTTACATTGTAAAAATTCTTTTGTATTGTAAAATAACAAAGTAATATTACAATTGCAAAACCTAAAATTACACCGCAAAATAAATTTACAACGTAATTTTACATTTAATTTGTAAAGTCACAATCGATAAGAAAATTACAGCAATAATGAGTGGTAAATAAATTGCCATCTATTTTTACTGTAATTATTTTCTACAGTGAATGTTAAAGACTATACTTTAAATCAATAAAAATTTGGAAATTCGACATTCTACCAAATTAATTCCATTTTTGAAATAGGTAGGACACCGTCCCAAGAAATCAAAAATTTTTACCCGACAAGAATTTGACAGATGTTTAATTGAAGCTCTTGATGATAAATATGACAAACAAACTTCGAACATTTGTAACACGCGATAAATTAGATGTTTTAATTTTGTTGAAATGTATCGCAAATATGCATCCCTTCGTTCCTGTCTATTAGTCACACTAGATTATTTATTATAAGATACTGTTACCTGTTGGTAAAATTCCAAGTAGTATTGCAAAATATATAGGGTGTTTCACAGTTGAAGTGACAAATGCCTCATTCTCGAGCTGCATCGCACAATAAATACACACTTTTTGCCCTAGTTGCATAAATAACTATTTTCTACGTTCATGCAAAAAACAAAACTTTATTGAGCTATATTTAGTAAATACAGTGGTTCTTTATTGCACTAGTGTTTATTTCGCTTGGCATGTTGTCTAACACTTACTTTTTGCACTTGTTGCATAAATAACTATTAACACTCGTGCCTTAAAATCTCATTTTCGACACTGACAGCGTTGAAAATTATACTTTTACTGATTACGTTTCTAGAAAAATTATATTATGTAAATGATTAATGCAATTTTGTTCTCGTAAAGTGAGCGTGACATTAAAGACACCAATATTTATTGTAGTGTGCAAATTTCCATAAAGTTTTAACGTAGCTAAAGCCACTAAATGCTGTGGATTCTTAGCAGGGAAACGTTTGTCAAGTTTACGTGACAGTTTCATGGCTAAGTAGACTATAAAAGAATTTACCGAAGAAACAAGTGAAAAATGCGACAAAGTCTCCCAACCTGCACTTTCTCATTCCTAACTTTTAACAAGGAGTGCGCCCACCTTAAGATTTTAATCAACCCGCTGTCAGTCAACCCCCCAGCTTCGAGATTACGCGGCGAGGCACTTTTTGTCTCCATTTTATCGGTTATTATAGAGAGATTTACTGCCGGCGACGATTTCCTACCGAAATTATTCCCGAGGAAGGCCTCGAACGTGTCCTTGTTATTAAAATTTTATTGCCCCCTTATTTTACTCCTTGCGAGATTAGGCCCGTAAATTTGGAGCGCGTTTCTCCGGGAGGACGGCGGAACGCCCAGTCAGACGCCGGCGGTCTCTATAATAAAACAAAAAAGTGCATATCGTGGGTGACCTGGCAAAACCTTCTAAACCCGAATTCACAGAACTTTGAATGCTGCGCGCTGCACGTAACTGATTGGCTGATGCTGTACTCCCCTACCTCCCACCAACTTGCTGCTTGAAATTTAATTTAATTTAATTTTTACATTTGTTGCTCGCGGTAATGTACTAGAGATATAAGCAGCGATTGTAAGAAACTGTGTGCTGTAAACATGTCGGGCAAAAGAATCCTCAAAAAAAGTCTGTCCCATCCTGGAATAACATATAACCTCTTCTTCCATTACGTGGATAACTATACCACTTATTTTTCAGTTTTAAGTAATTTTTCTTAACATTTCGTAATTTAATTTTTAATCAATTTCCACACATATGATGAGACAACAAGTTAATTACTAAAATAACCTTGAAATCAAGTAGGTACTAGCAGCATTTAAAAATAGCTGCACGATAATTCGAATTTGACGCAAAGTTCTGCCGGATTAAGTCACAAACGTCAAAATTTACAGTGGGAATGAAGAACGTAATTTTGTCACGTCAATCAAAAAAATTCTTTCAAATTTAGTTTATGATGGTTAAAGTAGTATGATATCAGTAGAATTCTGCAATTAACGGTTTCCGACAAATTTAGTTTTATGGATTGTATTTAGTATAAACTGAAAAGCCAACTTAAATATAGGGTGTCTCTTAAAAATCACCTCAAAAATCCAGTGGCGTATTCTGTGACCAAAAATAAAGATTTTTTGTTATACAAATGTGGAGTCAACCATTGTCCAGTTACAGCATGTAAAAAATTTAAAAAGAATTGTTTTTAATTTATAAACCGCTTGAGATAATTTAACCAAATTCGGTGTGCATATTTAATATGACAGTAGGTATGAAACAAAAAATTACCAAGTTTAGAAATTTACCAGTGGCAGAGGTGTGGGTATCATCGATCATTATTTGCCGAAAAAAATATATCACTCTGCATAATATTACAAATAAAATAGGTGATAATATGCACTAATATATTATCGTGGCGATAACAAAAATTTAAATCCCACCCACTTAAGAGAGACCATGCAAAACAATAATAAACCGTCATCTTATTTAACATTATGTATTGTCAAATTAAGCTTATTTTTAAAAAAGATTAAGTTTTAATAATGGCTTATGCATATTCAAATGCTGAAATGGTTAATATGGTTTACATTTATGGCCTTGCAGATGGAAATGGTACTGAGACTAGGCGAATTGATATGGAAAGATAAGATTCCCAAAACATCCAAGAATGTTCAGAAATGTTTTGCGCCTTTCAGAGTCAGGCTCATTTCAGAAAGGTCCAATTCCTGGAAGATAGTTGAGTGTTATAACACCTGAGTTGGAAAAAGCTATTTTACACGAAATTGAAGAAGATCGAAATACTAGCGCTAGGAAAATCGCTACAGATCTTAATGTGAATCATAAATAACTTTCACAATAAACACGTTTGATCACGTCTGATGAAAATCGTAATGCCATAATGGAATCTCGATTTCAATATCAGTTTTATTTGAACGTAAGGGTGGATATTATTGGAAATTTTCTTGCTGAACCTTACCAAGAATTTTAACCGGTTACACCTACAGACATTTTCTTGATAACGATGTTCCCTATGCGCTAAGACAAAGAATGTAGTTTATGCACGACGGTGCTCCCTCGCATTTTAGTATGACTGCTCGTGAATTTTCAAAAAAAATATGAAAGAATCAGTACTAACGTGATTGGAAGAGGTACTAAAAAAACAGGTCAACCTTGACCACCCAGATCACCCGATATGAACCCTACTGATTTTTTTGTTTGGAGACATCTCAAAACATTAGTTTACAAGGTTCATATTGAATCTAAGAAACACTTACGTCAACAAATTACAACTGGTTGTTACGTGATAAAAGAGCTACTCTTGGAATTTTTTCACGTGTTCGAGATGCAATTTCAAGAAAATCTTAAGTATTTGACTGAAGGTGGCCATTTCCAACGTTTGTTATAATAACTCATAGCGAAGTAATTCCATTGTTAATTAATCATTTTGTTATTATTTTAAGTAATGTCATTAGTAGGTATTAGGTATAAAAATGCACTTGATCAAATAAATCAATTTTGTTGTGAATCGATTTGGAATACAAAAAAGCGTAAATAAACAAAATGTGAAAATAATACAATGACGCATATGGTAACCTATTTTATTTGTAATATTGTATAGGGTGATATATTTTTTTGGCAAATAATGATCGATGACACCCACACCTCTGTCACTGATAAGTTTCTATAGCTGGTAATTTTTTGTTTCATACTAAATATGCGCAACGAATTTGGTTAAATTATCTCAAGCGGTTTAGGTTAATTCAGTTTTGAAGATCCTGTTAAAAAAATCAATAAAGGAATATATTTATCAAGCAAATTTGTGATCTATTTCTCAAATGTTTTTATGACTGTTCACTACTAACTAGTCTATCTTTTGTTTAATGCCTAATTTATCATTTTTACAATCATTCTGTAGCAAATTTCACATTACTATCACAGATACACACTTGTAATACGAAACTTTAAGCGGAATACGTGCAATTTTTCACCGGATCTATCTTGTCGGGGGAACTCAGATTTAAAGTGAGATCGGGGAGTTGCATCTGTAGTATATTTAATGCAACATCCGGATTGCACTCTCCCCGTCGTTAAACCCCGAGATTTTACGACGGCCGGGGCGCACGTACCCCCCTAATGCATCCCCGGGGAAAAATAACCGCAGTTTAAAAACGTCCGGGCCAAATGCTCCGGGAATAACTCAGACCGCCTCGCCCCGGACGAATCTTATCTATTTTGCATGGCCGCGATTTGGGCGCGCTTATCTCTACTATGCAACCGAGAGGCATCGAGATGGATATCTCGAGGGGAGCTGTAGACGGAGACGTACTCCTTGGTGGGGTGTGCGTGTCTTTATTACAACATTATGCTTATATTACTTACTTACTGCCTAAGTGCCTACCCAGTTCACAATGTTATATGTACATACTGTTTTTAAATGAAGTAGCAAAAATGAGACCACAGATTTATTAAGTGAAAATAAATCGATTTAACCTAACATACCTATATCCCAAGTCGCATAATAAAAAAGATACAGGGTGTTAAAATTTAAATTTTATTTTCGATATCTGTAAATAACTTCTTAAGAAATCCAAATATTTACATAAAATTTGTAAATCGGGGGTTTTTGCGGGCGAGAGATTCAAATTTGTTCGTAATTTTGAAGTCACTAGTAGATGGCGCCACTTGTGGCACATCATGTTTCTCTTAAATGGCAGAACTTTTTTGCAGCTTAGTGTATCTATCTGACTATCGAAACAATCGATTCTTCAACCTGTTTTATTTGAAGAAAATATACACTGCTGAAGTCGGTAGGAGTAACCATTTTTGAAATAATACTATTATATATATATATATATATATATATATCCTGCGCGGATAGTTTGGGGAACCAAATTGACTTCTTGAGGTAACTTTGAGGAACTCTTGGTCACTTTGAGGAATTCCTCAAACTTCCCACACAAGTTGAAAATTAAATCGTGTATTTTAGGAAACTTTCAGACACGTAAGGGTTCGTTTAGGGTATTCCTCAAAGTGACATTTTTTAAAAATATGTTTAAGGTGCATTTTGAGATATAAAATATAATGTATTAAAAAATTTATATTAAATATAGGATGTTAAATTTCCATGAAACAAAACTTTAATTTAATATGTGAATTAAGATAATAGTACGGAATCCGGCTACAAAATTAGTACATTCATAATGTAGTTAACCGAGATTTAATTTTGATGTATTTTTATAAATGGAGGAACCCATTTCTCATGAGGTGCCAATTAAAAAGCCCGCGATTATTATTAATTAAAATATTATTAATTGGCTTTTCGTAACATTTCGTTTACGTCCTATGGAAATAAAGCATATTCTACTTCACGGCAATGTATTTAAGAACTCAAAAGACACAGTTACTATTGATCACTTAGCCGTAATCGCTCCGCACCCAGGTGTAAACAGGTATATTTTGTTAAATTTTTACGTTCATGGCTTATATTCATTTCAATTGTGCCACATTAAAGCTAATTTTTTCCTATACGTGATGTAACATGTCTGCCTATAAAAAAGCCGCAAATAGGAGTTGTCTGCCGTTAAAAATGCTAGGTAATTAAAATAAAGTGACAGAGAGTGAGCGTGCAACGTTACTTGTTAAGCAAATTTCGAAATATATCAATAATTGTGAAGCATTGATTTGAATTTTTGATGAAGAATCCACACTATCGTTATAATTTAACTAAGTCAATGTGAACTTAAAACAAAACTAATTTGAGTAGGTACCTACTTGAAGTCATTTGTCAAAAGCATTTACCTAATTAGCTAAATCATTTTCTTTTTCAGATATATTTTTTGTGTTTGGTTTGATTTTTGGTTTGGGTTTGAGTTTTTTTTAATTTTAAGTAAATTCAAACGTAATTAAAAACCTAGTAAATATAAATATATGTAATTAATTAATTATGGTTTTATTAACTTTAAAATAACCGGTACATAAATATTGCTTTTCATTAGAAAATAAATTATATGTTTTGACTATCTTTTTATTTAAATATTTTTACATTTTTATTAAAAATGTTACGTTTTAATCAGGTGAGTAGCAAAATAGAATGTGTACTATGTAGTTATCAATACTTGATGACTTCTTCTTTTGTATCTACATACGAGTATATAGACATATGGAGGTAGATACAAATCTAAAATCGTTGAAAATAATTACTGTACGATTTTAAAATGTATTACATACATTTTTATGGATGTTAGTCGAAAACCATATTTGTTATTTTGTTACATATTTGGTTACGGGCAATCAAGGACTGGAGTAATTCCGATAGAAACGTAAGGCACGAAGAAATCTGATTCGAAAGTTGATCAATTGATACAGAATGCTAGGTTTTTGAAAAATAACTTTTTCATATAGGTAAACTTTATATTTTAAAGATCTGATAAATACTTGGGGTTCCGGAGAAAAGAAAGTTAAAGTTAACTAAAATATAAAAATATATTGTAATATCTCCTGAAAGTAATATACCATAATAAAATTGGAATTGGTTGCCATAATTTGGCCCTTTAATTTTTATGTAATACCTATCCATAATATTTGTTTGAATATGCAAGAAATTTATAGTCATTTATTTATTTTAAGTTTAAACACATAAATTCTTTGATAGAATTTATAACCAAATCTTTATATTTGACTAGTTGGCGATGACGATAATACATAATTCAACATTCTGACAAATCTTACTGTGTATTGCTAAATCGCCAATTCAACATGCGTACATCACGGCATAAACAAATTTTCATAATAACATAAGTTTCAATATATTATACCAGTAAAAGAATCGATGAAGGCATGAGATGTATAGTATGTGTTACACTGGCTGTTAATGTATTCAAGAAAAAAACTAATTTGATATGACGTTGAGTTTGTGAATTATTAGTACATGGAGGATAAGAAAATTATTAGTAAAATCACAGAATATGTTTTTTATACTTTAAAGACACAAAACAAACACCACAACTTGTACTATAGTAACAAATAATCATCAAATTCATTTAAAACACATTCAAGAGAAATTTAATATCATACACAAGTAAATAAGTTATTGAACTATATAGTAAAGTAAATCACTAATTATTATTTAACAGGGAATATTAACAAAATTATCATTATAAGCCACAAAACATTGATTCATAAACAAGTTCTAATCTAAAGTCTTGTACAAATGCATTTTTTAAAAGCCGGAACCTTTACGTATTTACTTCTTATATAAGAATTTCGAAATATTTCCTCTTCTACGTTAAGAAATATTATAAATGTGAATATAGCTATAGCTTAAGGAAAACGGGAATTTTCCAGGGGGGTGAAACCATAGACTATAGCGAAACTCATAGGAAGAGTTGTTGGTGGCGCCATCTATGATTTCTGCACAAAACTTCCTTCAAATTAATATAGTTTTACAGCACATATTATAGATATTTGTACTAAATTATTTAATAGAGCATTTACATGTAGGCGGCGCTGCGATCAATGTTAGGTATATTACTGTTGTGTAACGCAGTGTTTATCTGTTGCTATACCAGACTTCCAAAATTGTAGAGAGTGACTATAACATTTTATAAACCTGCTCACAATTTATAGCAGTCAACACAAAGAAATATACATGCAGCCCTTATATTTTTCCTACAAAATCGTGTGCCGCATATCTCTGAGAGCATACCCGATTACACAACTTCTGCTACGCATGCGCTCAGTTAGTACGCATGCGCTGCAGTTAATACGTATGCGATTCTGGCATTTCATTGGCTGCGACGATTTGTCGGATCCAACTGCTTCATTTCCAAGGCTATCATGGGCGGGTATATCGTTCGGGCGGGCAAAATTTCGGGTATATCTTTTAGTTAATTTAATTATGAATGTAATTAATTTTGTTAGTGATTTGATCGAAATGAGGAATATCGGATGATGACTCGTATGAAGAGTTTAGTGCGCGAGGTCAAAACATGAGTGTAAGTGATGTTGAAATATATATTTCATTAACAAAATTGTACGTGAATAGCATGTGTGCAAATAAAAAAGTGGTAAAGAAGTTCAACTGTGAAACGGAAAGTGATGGAAACTCGCGGAAGGAAGATTGTATTTTTAAAATGAGTTTTCCAAAAAAAAAAAATCTATTGCTATATTTTACAAGATGAAACTTAGTCCGTATAAATGAAATCGAAAAGAGTATACTGATAGAAAGGACGAAATAGTGATATGGCGAGGAAACTATTTAGAATAAATATTAAAAAATAAGAATCTGGATCGAAGAATTACTAAATTTTGACGAAACATGGACGTATGAATGTCATACGGAAAGCGGTACGATATGATTATAATAAGTGTTAATGTTATAGTGACAGTGCTAGTAACCAATAGTAAATAGTGTGTATGTATTCTAAAGCCTTTTGTCCTTTTGAATGCGGAATTCGC
Source organism: Monochamus alternatus (assembly GCA_037114965.1). Lineage (NCBI taxonomy): Eukaryota > Metazoa > Arthropoda > Insecta > Coleoptera > Cerambycidae > Monochamus > Monochamus alternatus. Next base: position 118,028,146 of record CM073426.1, read on the forward strand.
AAATATTTGCACGATTTATTTAATGGTGGAAAAACAAATTTTGTCAACTACCTATAACATTTTCTATCATTTTCATCGTGAAACTGCCATGGTAGATTATCAGAAGCTCAAAACAAATTTATTAACACCACATAATAAAAAGAGGCAATAATATTTGTAGTGTTTGACAGTTTCGCAAATTGCAATTGTCAAAAGTTGAGATTTTCCCGCCATAAATAATTAAAACAGAAGTTGCAAATTCGTGCAAAAATCCGTGAATTTCACGTCCATGAGGACACGGCTTAAATGCGATATTTGCGAAGTGCGCATCAGGTAGGTGTAAGTGGGTGGTAGTGGGCAATCGCCGTCCATAAGGACGGCATTCTAATTTGTAGAGAGGATGACACAGGTGGCACATTTAAAGTAAATTGTTAATGTGCTAGGTTCAGCCGACGCGACGTCAACTTATTTTTGATAATTTTGTGTGCTTTAACTCTTCTCAAGTGGCACGCTTAGGTAATCATACTACCCGTATTTTCCGTACTCATATCTGTGTTGTGAATTAGTCACTTTCTATTATTTTCGACCTTGGGCAATTGGAAATATAAGATAAAAACTTTAAATTTTGAAATAATTGTTATTATTTTTATTATCTAGCGCCTTGAAATTGGTAAAAACTGTTATATCACTGTTTCTACTCTAAAAATAATGGATGTCATGTAATGCAATTATTTTTGTCATTTTTGTATATTTTTTATATCTGATCGCATTAAAATTTAGTACGCCTATGCCCCGCACACTTCGCCCGTCGCGCTTGTCCACAAGCTAGCGATTAGTCACTGTCCACAATTTCGTCCGCTCACATAATAAAAATAAAGAGTTCATGTTTTGCAAGTTCCCTAATAATGCTGAAAAAAATGGTTAATAGCAATTGATGCCAGCAAGAAACTAACCCAGTACACAAAGATCTGCTGAAAACATTTTACATAGATTGTTATACTATGACTAATATGGGTAAGTACAAGCATACATGATCTATTTTCAGTGTATATTTTTCATTATTTGATAAAGTTTCATTCTTATTTTTAGAACTGGAAAATTCTCAAAAAACAGCTGTTTCAACATTATATTTACCCGTACACGAAAATACGATACCAATACTGTAAAAATTAATGAACGCATGAAAAGGTACATGAAAAGGCGAAAACAGGATGAAAATGTAGGCAAACTTGCAGATGGAAAAAAGTAGAAATGTGACACGAGTTAAATGTGATAATACGAAAATTACTTGAATGTTAATAACGACGGTAATTCTACAAGTGCATCTAGTAGTAACAAGTTATTTTACGATATGGCGATTCAAAATGTTGTTAGTTACAAAAGGGCACAACTAATATCACTCAAATGTTTAAATGAAAACCATTTAAAACACCTAACAGGGTTTTCAACTTGTTCTGTATTGTACTTGCACTGTCATAAAAATACCAAATAAAAGCTGCATATGTTTATTATTTATATATGTCACATGTACATTATTTAAAATACTGATTTTTATGTATATTATTCGTATTTTTTCAGAAACTGGGCATTTAATGTACTTTTTTATTTACTGAGCATATTACATGCAACATTTTTGCAATTTGAGCGAAAACTAACCATTTTTCTATCGATTCGTGATTTATAAAATTTCAATTCTTTAAAAAACAAAGAGTTTTAAATTAAAAATTACCAAGAAATTCTTTAGACATTCCAACCTTAACAATTTCTGTGTTAAATAACGTTTTATTACATCTCTTTCCAAATTGCTAATGTAGAATGGAAATAAACAAAATTATGTGAGGCAAAGTTCATATATACCTAGTTATCTACTTCCAATGTATAAATCTACAACCCAGCGCAGGCCCGCCATCTGTGTAGAATAAGCAAAAGTTTAAGCCGCTGCATATATTCTAGATGGCAGTCGAATGAATTCTCTTGGTTTCAGTCATTCATAAACAGAATGTGTACAGTATGAATGGAGTGATTCACTCCCCACTCCGCGCCACCCCTCTTCTAACCAAATTGACAGTTTGATATATGGTGTCCAGTTTAAGTGTTATAGGGTGCACCCGATAAATTTAGAAATTTAGTATAAACTTAATTAGGTATTTTATCGAATAGTGACAATGGTTTCACATGGATTTCCCTATACTGTTGGTTGTAAAGGTAATGTTCAGAATTATAATTGATATTTTATTTGCCATAACACCAGAATGGTAAAATAATTAAATTTGTTAATGATAAAAATAATATAATATTACATCAATAATTGTAACAAACTGATTACCAAAATTTACTAAAAGATGAAGGAAATAGTACCGGATAGTATATTGAGTAGATACTTCTGCATAAATATTTCTCAAAATAGTCATACGACACATTTTTAGAATACTTACTGTAAGCGATCTAAAGCACTGAGAAGTCATTTGACACTTTGACAATGGCTCCAAAAAATCTTTCAAAATATATGTACAATATCTTTAGAAAATGTAATTTAAATAATTTTTGGGTTTATCATGCGCATATGATACAGTATATAAAAATAATTTTCAGATAAAAAGGTTTGAACCCACACATGCCTTAATTTCCCATATAAATAATCTGTATCCTTATTTACAAGAGTCAGAATTTATTAGACCCTTACATTTTCTAATATGGAAATAAAATCTCAGGAGTTGTGTAAAAGAAAATCCTAAATTACACTTTTTCATATCTTTTGGGGATATGTTTCAAGAAATTTATTTGTCAGAGGAACAAGAATATAACCGGATTTTTCGCCGTAAAATGATCAAATATGTGGTCTTTTTGAGAAACTGATGTTGTTTTCGTGTCCACTACTATTCCAGTCACCGAAAACTCTGGAAGAAGAAAACTTATGATTTAATTATGATTATTTAACTGACAAAAATAATGCAGTGTTTTCAAAGCTTTAACATAATTTGAGAACATAGATTCGCGTAAACTGCAAAAATTCAAATATTGAAGGTACTATTAAGGGCACTAAAAAAACAAGCAAAGTTTAAATATTGTATTGTACCCTCAAAATACATATTTTTTCACTTAAGTACTTACCTATCAATAACGGAAAAATGGGAGAGAGGGTTAGTATTGAGATAAATTTTCGCATGCATACAATTTGAAGAACTTAATTTGAACTTACATTAGGGAGGTAGCTAATGTTAACATGTTAACTATGTACAATTGTTTGCAATAATAGTGACACTCTTTAAAAGAATTTTACGATTTCTTTTGAACTGCTAACGTAAGAGTAATAAAATCTGCTCTCAACTTTTAACATAAGCTCTTAGTTGTTTCACTCACCAATAGAGATTTAATGAAATATCTACTCAAAACTTTCAGCAGTTCAAAAACTGTTTTGAGGGTGTGTCATTATTATTGCAAAAGCATGTACATAAAATAGTATACAAAATATCTCAGGTAAGTATTGTGCTTTACAAAAAATGTACCTATGTTTAATTATTTTCTCAATAAAAAATGTTATTGACTAACCATATCTTCCTAACTATTTATTGTCATTTATTAAAAAAATAAATTGAATGGAAAGATCTAACATCATAATGAAAAAAGAAGAATTTTTGCATCATAACGGAATTTATATTAAGAATTCATTTTCAAACAATATTGTACAGATGGGAATACAGTTTTTAGTTTGTGAAAATAAGTATTTAATAATAATAATAAAAGTAATAAGTGAATAAAATTTTTTCCTCTTTGAGCAGTAGTTTCAGAACACACTATAGTTATGCAGGAGACATTAAATCGAAAATTATTAACAAGGTCTCAACATATTATAATCATATCATTCAAACTATTCGACAATACGAAAAATAAATAAAACACCAAAAAAAAACTCACGAGAAGAGGGAAGCTAATCGAAGCACTTGAAAATCTCACAGCTAGAATAAAAAACATTAGGTATCAATTCAAATTGGATGCGGGCCCTAAATTGATTAATATTTAAAAGAATATTAAAATTATATTTTTTGACAAACCATGTACCTATTGTAAGCTTAATTTAGTACCGAGCAATCCATTCACATGGTAATTTGTGGTCATGTGGAAATCTGTAATAATATTTAATGCCTGCAAATGTCCGACATGTTTTAAGTAAGTATTGTGTTTTAAAAAATTGTATTTATTCTCTGGTTAACTCATTCTTAAATATACGTATACCTACGTATTATACTATTTATGCTGCATTTTCTCAATTCTCAACTCTTATTTAAGTCGCACTATGTGGCTGTATCTAGAAAAACGCATAATTCGGCACGTGAATGTCCAGACCAGAACAAGCTCCGCCTTCAATCTCACTCTCTCACTCTTAAAGCCATACTTTCTTACTCTACTCCCTCTACTCTAACTTACTATAGCAGTTTCTCGTCCAACGTGCTTTTACACACATCGATTTTGTCGTCCTTTCAGAGGACGGTAAAATAATGTACGAGAGTGGATAACTAGGTATATATGAACTTTGTGTGAGGTTAACATAAATAAGATTTTAAGAGCGCCACTTCTAGCTGAGGAGAACTAGATGGCGTCACCAACAAATTATTTCAAAGATGATAATAAGTTAATTGGAATTAATTTTATTGTTAATGAAAAATTGTAAGGGTTTAGCATTTCTTAGAGCTCCTACTGATATAGTTTGATTTGGAATATATTCGGTAGTTTACGAAAAATAACATTTTCTATGTGAAACAGTTTATGCTCAAAAACTTTTTTTTTTAGACAAAAACAGTTATTTAAAATATGTCAGGAGGAAATTTGAGGATTTTTTAAGATACCTTAATAAAATTGAAGTCTCGAAAGGGTTTAAAATTTAAATGAATCATATTTGAAAATCCTAATATTTCGCCGATATGGAAAAGGGAAAATAATTTGCACACCGGATTACAGTTTAGAATTAAAACAAATTTATAACTTTGGACACTCTGTAAGAGAGGGCGCTCGCCTCGCTTAACCAAAATTGTCATTTTCCCCCACCAGATTTAATTTTGAAGTGCATCGAGACATCGAATATCGAGTCTATTTTTATATCAAAAAGATAGGTTATGTGGTTATACGGCATACCTATTATTTCAATCGATATTTTGTAATTTTAGATTGTTTTAAACAAACTGAATTCATTAATACATTTAAATTTACATAGTCTGTAGCTTTTTTTAATAAATAGGTACTTTGCTTTTTAGTTTAAAATGTATATGACCACAATGACATTATTTGCTCATTACATTTAAAAATTATATCTGCTTATCGCACTTTTTGTTCTATTTTATTATCTTCTTTATTATTTTAGCTAAGTAAGGACATTTCTAGTATAAGTAAGGACGGAAGCACACAGAGAATGAAGTAAGGACTGTCCTTCTGAAGTAAGGGCAGGTGACAGCCCTAGTACTAGTAAATTAATCCTGGCTGTTTTGTTCAAATAATATGTTGTGTTAAAAATGATAACATTGCTATGTCTTTCTGGCATCTATTCATTTTATCAGATTCTGCTTTTAGAAGAGGTGTTTCATGTAAAACAATTAATTTTAGCATCCCCTAAGAAGTTACAACCCTTTCAAAGTGCTAAAATCAAGTTTCTAAGTATCGAAACACCAGCTAAACTAATCGTAGAATGATAAAAAGCAATTAAATAAACTGGTAATAGCGGCTGAACTAAAATGACAGGAACCTACAACTGCAGAAAGTATCGTTTGGAGAATCAGTCGTAAGGTTAAGATGCTGGCTTTTATTTTTATTGTACGAAAACTAAAGATATTTCATAATTTGTATAAAAACAAAAAGATTTGTTTTGAATAGGGCTATTCAAAATTTTTAAGTATGAATAAGTTCTGATGATAAACATACAACTGCATCCATGTAAAAATTGAAGTGTTTAATTTGAGTAATAGCACATATGGAAACTAGATTCCAATACACACTTTTAAAGGACTGTAATTTTTTAGGGGATGCCAAAATTAATTTTTTTACATGAAATCCTCTCTCTTAAGTCGGCTCAGGAATCTACTGTTTTCTTATCTTCAGCTATTTTTGAAACACTATTTACATATTGAATTTTTCAAAAGATACTTTACACTTTTTAAACAATCAGTCGATGAATAAAAATATTAGAATTTTGTTTGTAATATATCTTTATTTGATCACGTAGGTACCTATAAAAAACATTTTCATGTATCTGCTTTGGTTTACCTTGTAGAAAAAAATCTAAATATTTGGCCGAATTCAACAACTTTTAGTGGTTGATATTGCCAGCATATAGATATTTATTTGTGAAACGCTTTAGAAACAGAATAATAGGATAGAGCGAGTAAAATACCCAAATATATTTCATTCTGGTAATTATTTACAACAGCGTGAAACTGCAATTTTAACAAAAAAAATTCCTACCCCCCCTGTTTTGAGGGTGCTGATCATGAATCTGAATTTCAGCGCTCGTATGTAGTTTTGGAAAACAAAAATTCAAAATTATAACCTCTATGTATACACTACATTAGGTAGATATTGCAATATAACACCTCTGCATTCTTTATTTCATGACATCACATTGTTGTCAAAATATTATAGGGGTTATATTGAAACTTCAACCTAATGTATACAGAGGTTACAATTTTGAAAATTTTTTTTTGTAAAGTCCATGCGAGCGCCGAAATTTGATTTCAGATTCGTGATCAGCACCCTCGAAAATAAGGGGAGTAGGAATTTTTTAGTTAAGATTGGAGAGTTTTACGCTATTGTAAATAATTACCTTCATTTTTTTATATTACTACCTGTAGAAGTTTTTATATAATATTAGTAAAATTAGAGTAAAAAACAGATTACAACCGCATATCTTCCAAATAATATAACAGACTATAATACACAAAACACAAGTAAAATCAGAAATAGCTATAAAAATTTCAGTATGAATTTTACTTGTGCTATGATCAGATAAGCCGGCCGGAGCTTCAAAAGTAAAGAGAAATAGGGGAACAGACTGAACAGAGGAATTCGTTTTTTGTTCAAGTTTTTATATTCAAGTAAATATAAATTCATGTCAAAGTGAACTGCAACCCATATTACACATTTGTATTACGAGTTAACATTGAGTTCTACGGTATATCTGTGACATCTTTTGTTGAAATGTCATACTTACATTTTCCTTATATGTATATTACAACTGTACAGAAAGGTTGTTATCTTAGCTATATATTGAAATTTAGGGATTTTATGTGATGCTAGCGCCTAAAATAAACCTGGTGGCGGAATTCGCCCCCTTAATACTTTTTGTACTTGTACAAGTTTTATTTTGATAATACGTATGCAAATTAAATATACAATCACTATTTGTCATACACGAATTCAAATCAAAAATTATCGAACCATAGGCTCATAAACTAGATCATAGAACATTAATATTAATACCTAACTTTGACGCTAGCGCCCCTATCGGAATTTAATAACACTGAGTTAATGTAAATGCTCTATTCATCCTAGGAAAGTAACGATGCCATATTTCCCACAATTATTAAGATCTACGACAATTTGAATTTTTTTATTGAGAATGAGTTTCAAATAACGTATAACATTAAATCAAAAATTTTGTTCTAATACAAACATGTGTTGTGTTAAGAAACGTAAATTTTAAACAATAATCGAAAATAAATAATATGTTCAAATAGTGTTATTTATCCTAAAGTATTTTAAAAACTCTATCACAATATTTAGGTACAATTTCTTCTACATATTGTTTAATTGAATTTCGTTTTTCTTTTAAATAAAGAACTAATTAATATTTCTGCTTCATCACCACTATTACTCGAGCTAGCCGAGCTTGAATGAAGATCTACTAATCTATTGTCTAGTCATCAACACAAAAAACATCTCTGACGTCCATAATTAATAATTGTTAGGAAATATTTTTCAAATTTAGAATACATATCCTAGTCTTATTACTGCACACGCATGGTTGTGCTCTGGCTACACCATCTCACACTTCGTTATTCCTTTGGTTCTTGCACCACTTCTGCACTGCGCTGAACAGCTGATTTTCAGCGTAGTGTAATTTACACTACACTGATAAAAAAAATTGATAGGTAATAATTCAAACTACTCAACTGATTATTTTTTCTAATATGGCTGTTTATAAATCTCCAAGTTAATTGTGTGTCATTTGTCATTTTTTATAGTGGGATTTTGAAATTTTTTAGTAAGTCGCAGGATTGTCACTATAATATTAAACAAATTTAAATATAAAAATCATTTAAACCATATAATTTGGTTATATCATGGATCGTGCATGGATTTGTTAACGTACATATGACTTCATTGATAGGAATTGTAGGAGATTTGATATATATTAGCTTAAAATACCTTTCTAAAATAGTAAAAAATGTTACAAAAGCTAATAAAGAATATATGGGGGAGCTGATATTTTGTGCTACACACTTTAGCGTTGTAATCTTATTTACAGTAGAGTCACTAAATTAGGAGAGTACCGCCAACGATGTTCTCAAGTTAGATAAAGAATTATTAATTAATAATTGCCGTTACTAATGAAGATATTTTAACACATATCCCGAGAAAGTCCCGTTTAAAACAATATTTTTCGGCCGACGCTTGGAGCGCTGTAATTTGTATTTTAGTAGCCACTAGTGACTTTATTATTACTTAGTAGGTTTGTTTTAGTAGCAGTTGAAAACTATCAGAAATGTCCTTCCAACTATTTATTGCGTCAAATTCAATGGTAACGCGTTCTCAACTTAACTGGTCGAATATTTCCGACAGTTTTCAACTGCAAAAACAAGCCTAGTAGGTATTTTTATCTATGATAGTATTAAGATTCTCATCTATAAAATATATTTTAAATATAAGAAATATTTCCAAGTGTATTCTTTCTCATTAGAGCTGTAAAAGTAACGACTTTTCCACTACCTGCATGTATTCGTTACTTTTAATCTTAGTACTCGTATAAAGTATTCGTTACTCGTTACTTTCGTTACTTTTATAGTAGACGCCAAATAGTAAACATACAAATGCATTTTTTGTTAAACACAAAATGCTTTTTTATACCTACCTCAAATGTTGAATTAATTTAAAGCTGTAATCCCTGTTTCAAAGCTGTAAATAAAACCCCCTGAGTAACAAACTGAATAATTTTGTACGAAAAAGAAATCGCCTTGATCTTGTTTAAATATTTGCCTGAGAGGCTGTATCTACAACATGAAATATCATAAAATACCACCGTTTTTTATTGTAAATTTGGAACAACCAACATTAAAACAAATGTTAATATGTTAACTACTTTAGTAAGTACCTAAATTTCCTGCACTTCCCGATAATATAACAGCCAAACTGCTACTGAAACAAATCGTATAGTATGTATAACGAACGTACGAGTTGTCAACTGTGAATGAAATGCGAAGTACGACGTACGACTCTATGCGCGGATTGCCTGAAACCGTACTTCGTTACTATACTACTATACGTACTATAAACGAGTGCGAAATGCGAGTCAATTGTTATAGTTAGGGCTCCTCCCGATTATTTTCACAAAAATAAGACTCAGAAAACGCCTAGAAACACAGCCAAGAAGAACGAACATTCTAGAACATCGAGCCGACAGCCCGACGCCAGCCTAAATTACCTACCTGAGCCCGCGCAACCCCATTGGCCGAAAATCCGAAATACGCAACCCCATTGGCCAGGGCGAATGAGTATAAATATAAACACCCCTAGGAAAGGGTTAAAAACCGGGGCGTTTTGGAGATTCAACATCAGTTGTGTCCAACCACCACCGGGTGAACATCAGTAGTGTCAAACCAGTGTTGTGCTTAGTGTGCCCTTTGGCAATTATTTTACTAGTGTGCCCTTTGGCAAAATTCTCTACAAGCTCCTTTGAGCAATACTTAGTGCAAGCCGTCGCTTCGCCTAAACCCAGTAGTTCACCAAGCTCCGTCGAGCATACGTCGAGACGCTTATAAACAGACAGTATCACTTCGCGAGTGCTTCATACATCGGTCGTCGCTTTTAAGCCGCGATTTTTCCTACTTCTTCGGAATACCAGTGTATTCCTGGCGCCCAAATCCAACCAGCACGTAGCCTTTCTCTGGACTCCAAGTGTGGATCCCGAACCAACGACACGCCCTGAGATCAGCGAAAACCATCACCACCAGACGCCGACGACAAAAAACCGGTCGCAAATAACGAAACCGCGATCCACGAAGACCGTATACGTTTTTTACGACGCCCGAAATAGAAAAAAGAAGGGGTTAGCGTTTATACAATACGTATGCGTATGTATGTGTGTACCACATCGTCGGTGCGGTGTAACGTCACAGGACTCACGAGTCTTCATACGAATATGCGAGTAACGAGACATTCGCGGAAGTAACGATTCGATATACCGCATCTTATTAACTACCCGTTACTCGGTAACGAATACATACGGTTTGCCACAGCTCTATTTCTCATTAAAGTCTTAGCGACTCTACCAGTAACTACAGCTACACCCAGAACGATCCTTTTCATCACTAAGGAGATTAAAAAATTACCTACGGAATTCAACAGAACAGCACTTATGAGTATTCACAGGAACATTACGATAATCAACGTGTTTTAGAAATATTTTCTAATAAATCAAGGCTGTCCGATTTTGTAATATAGATTATATTTTGTGTTCCTGTACTAATCCACCTATCACCACCTACTGTTTGATTTTAAAATGAATTATTTAGATTTGTAAGATTGCCATGTCTTATTGTATTTTGTACCATAAATAACAATCATTACAATATATTATTATTTGTTATAAAAAAAAAATTAAATCAGAGTTGCTGTTCCTTTTTATTTGGAAATCAGTACCATTGTTAGAGTTTTCGAATATTTATCTTGTCAGTTTTCCTGAAAAAGAATTCTACAGTAAACACCCCCCGAAAAAAAATGTTGGCTACGGCCCTGATGAAAACTGTCAAGATTCATGAAATTAAAAAAAAATATTGATGAAACTTTCAATATGGAATAACGACGACCCGATTCAAGTTTGACAAAGTTTTATCAGGATTCGAACAGCGATTGTCCGTTTATTAACGCAGTCTACAAAACCCCAACTATATAAACTGTCATAACGTTGACAATGTCAAAGCACAACTTATTGTTATTTAAGTTGTGGTCAAAGCTTAGAAATATAGGTAAATGTAGCTCGTGCAGAATTGCTCATGGATAAATTAAACTCGCGTGTAAAATGCTATTTGCAGCCCTTGTTATGTATGTATTAACCTGGTAATTAATTTTAACTAATATGATGCAGATATGATATATGATATGATACAGATTCGATAGCGTGTTACTACAGATAAATTTAACTAGGTATTATATTTCTTATTGTTGCGTTGAAGAGGGTACGAAAGCCAATTTAAAGCTTTAATTTTGTACTTGCTAGAATACACATAAAAGCTTTAACGCTTAGTAGAACAGCTTCTGTGAATATCAATGTTATAGTTTCTCATAGTGACCAGTATAAGTTTAAAGTATATATATACCGGTATATAAAACTATATACCAGTATAAGTCTCAAAATGACCGCAGAGGATATATATCTATATATATAAATATATCCTGCGCGGACAGTTTGGGGAATCAAATTGACTTCTTGAGGTAACTTTGAGAATTCCTCAAACTTCCCACACAAGTTGAAAATTAAATCGTGTATTTTAGGAAACTTTCAGGTTCGTTTAGGGGATTCCTCAAAGTGACATATTTTAAAAATATGTTTAAGGTGCATTTTGAGATATAAAATATAATGTTTTAAAAAATTTATATTAAATATAGGATGTTAAATTTCCATGAAACAAAACTTTAATATGTGAATTAAGATAATAGTACGGAATCCGGCTGCAAAATTAGTACATTCATAATGTAGTTAACCGAGATTTAATTTTGATGTATTTTTATAAATGGAGGAACCCATTTCTCATGAGGTGCCAATTAAAAAGTGCCCGCGATTATTATTAATTAAAATATTATTAATTGGCTTTTCGTGAAACATTTCGTTTATGTCCTATGGAAATGAAGCATATTCTACTTCACGGCAATGTATTTAAGAACTGAAAAGACACAGTTGCTATTGATCACTTAGCCGTAATCTCTCCGCACCCAGGTGTAAACAGATACCGGGTGTCCAACGTAACGCTCTTACTCGATTTGTAGCTTTAATGTCATAATTACAAAAAAATGTCAAATTCAAAAATTGTGTAATTTTTATAGACGATTCGACGTGTCTTAGAAAAAACAATAGAACATCGAATTAAAATAATTATTTACCGACGGTCAATTTTTTTTATGCAACATCCTATGTACTTTTTTAGATTCTGAAAAAGCATACAATTCTGGTTACATCCATATGATATACATATATATTTGTCCCAGTGGTTACTGAGATATAAAGGAAAATGTATACATTTAAAAAAATTGAACTTCGGTGAATAATTGTTTTAATTCGATGATCTATGTTTTTTTTTTCTAAGACACGTCAAGTCATCTATAAAAATGACACAGTTTTTTTATTTGATATTTTTTTGTAACTATGACATTAAAAACACAAATCGAGTGAGAGCGTTACGCTGGACACCCGGTACCTATAATTTTGTTACATTTTTACGTTCATGGCTTATATTCATTTCAATTGTGCCACATACGTGATGTAACATGTCTGCCTATAAAAAAGCCGCATATAGGAGTTGTCTGCCGTTAAAAATGCTAGGTAATTAAAATAAAGTGACAGAGAGTGAGCGCGCAACGTTACTTGTTAACCAAATTTCGAAATATATCAATAATTGTGAAGCATTCCTTTGAATTTTTGATGAAGAATCCACACTATCGTTATAATTTAAAACTAAGTCAATGTGAACTTAAAAAAAACTATTGAGTAGGTACCTACTTGAAGCCATTTGTCAAAAGCGTTTACCTAATTAGCTAAATCATTTTCTTTTTCAGATATATTTTTTGTATTTGGTTTGATTTTTGGTTTGGGTTTGAGTTTTTTTTCAAGTAAATTCAAACGTAATTAAAAACCTAGTAAATATAAATATTTTATGTACTTAATTAATTAATTATGGTTTTATTAACTTTAAAATAACCTGTACATAAATATTGCTTTTCATTAGAAAATAAATTATATGTTTTGACTATCTTTTTATTTAAATATATTTATATTTTTATTAAAAATGTTACGTTTTAATCAGGTGAGTAGCAAAATAGAATGTGTATTATGCAGTTATCAATACTTGATGACTTCTTCTTTTGTATCTACATACATACACATATGGAGGTAGATACAAATCTAAAATCGTTGAAAATAATTACTGTACGATTTTAAAACGTATTACATACATTTTTATGGATGTTAGTCGAAAACCATATTTGTTTTGATCAATTGATACAGAATGCTAGGTTTTTGAAAAATATTTTTTCATATAAACTTTATATTTTATAAATCTGATAAATACTTGGGGTTCCGTAGAAAAGAAAGTTAAAGTTAACTAAAATATAAAAATATATTTTAATATCTCCTGAAAGTAATATATACCATAATAAAATTGGAATTGGTTGCCATAATTTGGCCCTTTAATTTTTATGAAATATCCATAATATTTGTTTGAATATGCAAGAAATGTATAGTCATTTATTTATTTTAAGTTTAAACACATAAATTCTTAGATAGAATTTATAACCAAATCTTTATAGGTATTTGACAAAATAGTTGGCGATGATGATAAGACATAATTCAACATTCTGACAAATCTTACTGTGTATTGCTAAATCACCAATTCAACTTGCGTACATCACGGCAAGAACAAATTTTCATAACAACATAATTTTCAATATATTATACCATTAAAATAATCGATGAAGGCATCAGATATATAGTATGTGTTACAGTGGCTGTTAATGTATTCAAGAAAAAAACTAATTTGATATGACGTTGAGTTTGTGAATTATTAGTACATGCAGGATAAGAAAATTATTAGTAAAATCACAGAATATGTTTTCTATACTTTAAAGACACAAAACAAACACAACTTGAACTATAGTAACAGATATTCATCAAATTCATTTAAAACACATTCAAGAGAAATTTAATATCATACACAAGTAAATAAGTTATTGAACTATATAGTAAAGTAAATCACTAATTATTATTTAACAGGGAATATTAACAAAATTATCATTATAAGCCACAAAACATTAATACATAAACAAGGTCTAATCTAAAGTCTTGTACAAATGCAATTTTAAAAGCCGGAACCTTTACGTATTTACTTCTTATTGGTCGATACATGAACTGATTGTGTTAGAGCCAATAAGACAGAAGAATTTCGGAATATTTCCTCTTCTACGTTAAGAAATATTATAAATGTGAATATAGCTTAAGGGGGCATTTTCAGGGAGCCGCCATATTTCTTCTCTGTTCTCTAATAATAAATAATGTTTTTGTCATGATTAAACAAATACATACTTCTAGATCAAAGTGCACTACTTGAAATTAACATATTATTATCTTGCTAAAGCATAGACCTTATAAACCATGGACTGGCCTTAGATATGTGCAAGAGAGACGAAGCTATACTCTATTTTTAAACTAAGAGGAGTAAATGAAGAAGTCATATACCGGGTGGTCGCGATGTAATGGGCCAAAATTCATGACTAGATTCCTGACGTGAAAATATTGCGATTTAGACAAACTCACCTTAGTCCAAAAGTTGATACTTACAGAGATACAGGGTGTTTAATGCAAAATATTATTTTAGTTTTTTCTTATTTATTTCATAATAAATACTCGTCGAGATGAAATTTTGGTGTTAGGGGTTTTTTGGGGCGGTTTCTCTAGCTACCTGCCTGCTGCTAACTTCTGGATTTCCAGCCACTCTTACTAAAATTTCTTCTTCTCGGTGAACTGTAACAGTACGCCCTGCGTTGTCTCTTTTAGGACGAAAACTACCAGTTTCTCCAAGTCTATTAAAAAGTTCTTGAAATAGTTTCCGATTTGGTTGCCTTCTATTCGAAGTAGTTGTAAAATCAGAATTTGGTACCTGAGAATTAGATTTTTGAAAGATAAAAAAGTTCTGTCGTTTTCAACGCATTCGACCAAGCGCAGGTGGCGCTCTCTATGAGCTACAAGCAAGTCATGGATATATTTCAATCTCTCGCCCCAGAAAACCCCTAACACCAAAATTTCATCTTGATATGAGCATTTATTATGAAATAAATAAGAAAAAACTAAAATAATATTTTGCATTAAACACCCTGTATCTCTATAAGTATCAACTTTTGGACTAAGGTGAATTTGTCTAAATCGCAATATTTTCACGTCGTGAATCTAGTCATGAATTTTGGCCCATTACATCGCGACCACCCTGTATACAGTCTACAAAACCCCAACTATATAAACTCTCATAACGTTGACAATGTCAAAGCACAGCTTATTGTTATTCAAGCTGTGGTCAAAGCTTAGAAATATAGGTAAATGTAGCTCGTGCAGAATTGCTCATGGAAAAATTAAACTCGCGTGTAAAATGCTATTTGCAGCCCTTGTTATGTATATATTAACCTGGTAATTAATTTTAACTAATATGATGCGGACTATAGATTCGATGTATGTTACTACAGATAAATTTAACTAGGTATTATATTTCTTATTGTTGCGTTGAAGAGGGTACGGAAGCCAACTTAAAGCTTTAATTTTGTACTTGCTAGAATACACATATAAAAGCTTTAACGCTTAGCAGAACAGCTTCTGTGAATATCAATGTTATAGTTTCTCATAGTGACCAGTATAAGTTTATAGTATATATATACCGGTATATAAAAGTATATACCAGTATAAGTCTCAAAATGACCGCAGAAGATATATATATATATATATATATATATATATATATATATATATATATATATATATATATCTGGTTGTAATATGGTTGTAAAATTTCTCCGGGTTCCTCTCCGCGATGAATCTGCATGGTCTTCAAAAGAAACATTTGTTTGACAAACAAATGTCAAACAAATTGTTCTTTTGAAGACCATGCAGATTCATCGCGGAGAGGAGGAACCTGGAGAAATTTTACAACCACATATAACACCCGCGGAAGCCTACGAACTAACATAATATATATATATATATATATATATATATATATATATATTATTTATCTAATATATAAAATTCTTAAAATTCTCGTGTCACAGTGTTAGACGCCATACTCCTCGGAAACAGCTTGACCGATTTTTGTGAAATTTTATATGTATATTCGGTAGGTCTGAGAATCGGTCGTAATCTATTTTTCATAACCCTAAGTGATAAGGGTAGTCCACCCCAACCAATTTTTTTTTATTTTTATGGACAAAATTTTTTATTTTTATATTTTTATGATGTGGCATTAAAAAATACATACAACCCTTAATTTTCTATCACAAACCCCTATTTTTTAATAGCCATTTTAGTAATTTAATCATTTTTAACTCTGGTAGATAACTGATCGGTTATCACTAGATCAGTTATCCCCGCCAGGCGTCTAGCGGTGTCACTTTTCACCACAAACCTAGAAAAAAAAACAGCGTCGGTTCATGATATAGGTCACATGACAGATGCCGCGTTTTCTAGGGACCGAAGGTCCAGAAAATTGATATTTTATTTGCTTTATGTTGACGGTTGTCCAAATATGATGGCTGCATTGCAATATGAAATTAACTAACTTGCTGTCATTTTAAATGTCATTAAAGAATGTGACGTCAATGTGACCAATGAGATTTACGCTACAATACAACCAACGTAAATTGGCATAAAAAACAAGTTTTAGTGATTCTGGACCTTTTAGGGCAGCGATGAATTAGCGGTCGCCGGCAATATGACACTGGCACAGTCTATATTTTTTTAAGGTTTGTGCTTTTCACCTAGTAAACAGCACGGAGTAGGGATGAGATCGAAACTAAAATATTCACTAGAAATAATTCATATGGCAAAACAACGTTTGCCGGGTCACCAAGTTATATATATTTTATTAAATACATATTATGCTTTGGCATAGGTATTCGTATCTTTCATATAATATTGTAATTTGGGGTAGAAGCACTATGATAGACAGAGTTTTTATTCTCCAAAAACGTTTAATTAGGCTAATTTTTGGTATATCTCCACGTAGCACTTGTAAGCAGTGTTTCACTATTAATAATATTTTGACAGTACCCTGCATCTATATATATATAACATAGGAAAACTCACAAGATTCGGTTTGTACAAACTAAAAACTAACGGTTGCTACCACGACTATAATACTCGACATGGTGGTATGCTTAGTATTCCTCGACATAGTCATTGCTATTATGAAAAGTCACCTTATTACTCAGGCAGTAAAATATACAATAAATTACCACGATATATTAAGGATGTAAAAACACATAATCAATTCAAACTTGAACTAAAGAAATTTTTAATTTCTGAATGTTTTTATTCAGTTGAAGAATTTTTAAATTAACATGTTTTCTCCGAGTTTTTGTAATTTGTTTTTGTAGTCCAGTCAACTTGTGTTTACTGTTTGTTTTTTACAATGTATTTCTCTGTTATCTTGAATATTTTTATTGATTTATACTCCTTTGATTTGACGGCTATATCTGTTTTTTGTAACAGCTACAGTGACAAATAAACTATTATTATTATTATTATTATTATTATTAGAATATTTTATTAGTCCTGACAATTTTTCGTAACTCTTCATTTTCAAAATAAATTCAATTTTTGAGCATGTCAACGTTAGTTACACTTATAACTGTTTTAAATTTCAAATTACAAAGGAACAATTTGTAATGTTCTATTTCAGCAGAAAAGGAACTTTACCTGAAGCCAAAACAGTTTTTACTAGGTGCATTGAATATTTCAAAAAGGATTTCTTCGAAAACGGTCTACTTATTTGACTTCAAATAAGTATACACATTTTGTGTGAAATTAAATGTCATTTGTTAATTTTTGTTCAAGAATGTACATACAAAGTGGATAAAAAGTTATAGCCATGTTGATGGACTGAAGTTGCTGTAGGTGGCATCATTTAGCGGCAATGGTTAAATTGATACAATTTTCATATAACGCATGCTGAATAACCACGATATCAAATTTCATCAAAATCTGTTGAACGGCTTTAAAGATACTTAAAAAAATAATAAGAAAAAAGTTGATGAAACACCCTATAAAACAAAAACGAGTCAGATTTTGCTAAGGCCCAGACGCTTTACTTTCATGTCAGATTAATTAAGGGACATCCTGTATATGCTTCATTGTTTTTTTCTAAGGAAGATCGACACTATGAATACTTCCATATAAAACTGCATTATTGTTATGTTTTTACTATTAAAGATATTAAAAATTGCTTTGCTCCCGTATTCGCGTTCTGCCGCTGCAGCATTACCATCGCAAAAGACATAAATAAATATCATATCAACTAACTCTTGTCCCGTAAACTCTTCCATTTTTTTCCGCTTAGAACTATTAAATGGGCAATCGGGTTGACAATACTTTGACATAAGAATACCTTGATAATTTTGTTTAAATTACTATGAAATTGATCAAAGTGGGATTAATTCAAGAACGATTTTGTCAGAAACCGTTAAAGATAACGATTTGAAACGAGTACCTACCTTTTTACCGTAAAACAGTTCGGGAAAACGGAATTTGCTGTCCAATTTGTTAAAAAGTCAAAGATGAAAAAGTTACACACGGAAAATACCATGATTTCCATTCCTCCCTCTTCAATGGGTCCCTGTGCCGTTAGAAAGCATTTCCGGACCCATGTTCATATGAACTTTTTTACTTAGTTTTGATCATAGAAGGGTTGGCAGCTAATTATGAGACACCCTGTATACTTATAACCCTATATTTTTAAATTAAAATAATCCATATTACACATCTTACAGTCACTGAAGACATCTACTACACTTCCTAAATCTAAATTTCCATTATGGTGAACGAGACTTCTCAATTTTTTTCCCATAGATCTTATCCAAACAGCCTAACAGCTTCATCAGTTCTCAATTTGCTGCATTCGCCGAGGCTATATTTTCACAACCCGACGTAAATATTCAATTAGCCATCTTATAAAGTCCGACTGAGCGAACTTAAAAGAGTATTAATTGTATTTACACCTCTACGTGACTTGTTCCCCGATCTCATCTAATGCGGCAACAAGTTATGGTCGGCCGGAGAGGAGGCCTCTGCGAGCATCTATTCGCGCCCGACAAACACGAGTAAAAAGGCCGTGGGGCTCGTCCTTGCCGACGTACTTTATTCCGAGGATGTTTTCAGCCTCGAACAAATAAGAATTGGAATGATTGCATCAGCTAATGACTCTGGGAAGCAGCACGTTGTACTAAGTAGCAAGTAGATGCGCTGCTAGGATAGCAGACGTTCTTAGGTTTTGATCTAATGAGCTGTTTTACAAGGTAAACAGAGGTAAACTGTAAGCTACTACATCGTTTTTGCCAAGCGGGATCTTTGGCATCAAGAAATTTTTATATACCTACACTGGGTTTAAATTGAAAATGGTAGATATCTGCTACCGATTATGCAGGAGGCCCGGGAAAATGTTGGAAATCGATCGGGTGCTGATAGAACATAAAAAAATAAGATGATAAGTTCCTATAAAAAATGTTCCTACATGCCTTCCCTATGGGTATGGTAGGGTGGAAGAATGTTGGTTGGGTCAATGTGAGAGATTGATACCGATTGATATTTGACTACCCCCCTAATTAATGAGGTTTTCCAGGTTTCCCTCATTCCTGCTCTGAATGGTGGTTAGGGCCTACCAACGTAAGTCGTTCCTGGGCGCAAATGCGGCCTGCTTAATAATAATATGCCGCCCCCTCTCCCACACAAGTCTCCGACTTCTGGGCTAATCCCTGTGATTAGAATGAGGGGTAGAGATATTATTATTATTATTATTATTATTATTATTATTATTATTATTATTATTATTATTATTATTATTATAATATAACATAGGAAAACTCACAAGATTCGGTTTGCACAAACTAAAAACTAACGATTGCTACCACGACTATAATCTCGACATGGTGGTATGCTTAGTATTCCTTGACATAGTCATTGCTATTATGAAAAGTCACCTTATTACCCAGGCATTAAAATATACAATAAATTACCACGATATATTAAGGATGTAAAAACACATAATCAATTCAAACTTGAACTAAAGAAATTTTTTCCCTGCAGGCCCTCATTACGGAGATATGTGGCCCTGAAGGATGCCGCTGGAAATCGGTTTTTCTTGAATGACTTTTAAAGTACTTAATGCAATTTAATAAAAAATTTATATGATGGACTTTAGTAAGGACCTCTTAATATAGTGCCCTTGAAACATATTTAGCCTGTCAGGGGCGGGCTAAGCTTTACAACTTAACGGCTAAATTTTTAACACCCTGTGATAATGATGATAAAGACTTTAAAATAATAAATTTGGGTAGGTTCAACCTTAGACTAAAAAAGGTACTCTTGTACCGTTTACAACAAAAAGATTGACCTATGTTCGCAAAAGATGTGCAATTTAGCAATTTAACAGAACCAAGAAAACGTATTGTTTTTGCTAACGTTTCTATGGTACGAAATAAATGAATGTTTGAATGATTTCCCTCGACTTTTTTGTCGAGGCAAAAGAATAGTAGAATACATGGCCCTTTTTATTAAAAATAAAATATGAATTTTTTTATTCTATTTCTTGTAAACGGGTTATTTTATCGACAATACGCAAGAGTACCTTTTTTTAGTCTAATGTTGTAGCTACCCATTTATTATTTTAAAGTCTTTATCATACAGAGTGTTATAAAATTAAGGAATTAAGTTGTAAAGCTTAGCCCACCCCTAGTAAACTAACAAAGCTAAATATTCTTCAAGGACACTATTTTAAGAGACTAGTGTCCATCACATTAAGTTTTTATTAAATTATATTAAGTACTTTAAAAGTTATTCGAGAAAAACCGATTTCCAGCGGAGTCTTTTAGGGACATATATCTCCATAGGGAAGGCATGTAGGAAATTTTTTTATAGGAACTTGTCATCTTATTTTTTCATGAACTATCTGCACCCGAGAAATTTCCCACATTATCTCGGACATCCTGTAGAACGGTGGTTAAATTTGAGAAAGTTTTGTCTTACTTTTTCGGAACATGTATAACAGCTATAGTTAGTTAACAAACTATACATGATATAAAAATTCGGGACACATTCGTGTTAACATAGGTACAGGGTGGTCACGCAAAAATTATTGTCCTCTCCCCTCCCCCTCCCCCTCCCCATTTTACTACATTATTATTCGAGATATGGACAAAAGTGTAGAAATAAAAGTTGTAGGAAATATTTCATGTTCAATATAAGTACCTATTTCATGTTTTAAATGTATAGAATTTTACTTGTTTGTGAATAGTAGGTAGAGAAAAGTTAATTTATACTAATTTCCATCATATCAACTCACCCTGTAAAATAGTTTTCGTCCTGATTTATACATTTACTGCTACGGGCAGCAAGAACTGTATTATTCCCACTCTCGTTAGTGCGATCATTCTTCCCTAATTGCTAGTTGCTACAGTGGCAATAATAATTACACATAGAAAGTACAGAAACGCGATTAGCAAAGATGCAGATTGTACGATGCAACATAAACTTTGCCCGTTTGCTGGATGGAAACTACCGAGTTTTGCTACAGACAATTCGTAAGTACCCTTGTTAGCCTTTTCTACTTCACATGCACTTTCAAAAAGCATTTGAGAGCTTAAGAACATTTCAAACATGCAAATACCTTTTTTATTGTTCATATAAATAAATTATACAGGGTGATTCAGGTTTAATCTTGATAACTTCAGGAATCGATAGAACAGGTTGAAATAATGGTCATTTGCGATATAAACTTATTTCCTAAAACGCATCGTTTCCGAAATAGAGGGCGTTGAGGTAGGAATTTTTTTCTCGTTTTTCCCTCATAACTTTTGAACCACTTATCCGATTTAAGTGAAATTCAACACAAACACTCCTTATGATCTTACATATACTTCTTAAGTTTGAACTACCTACTGCTCTTAGAAGTGTATTTTGTATGCTACCCCCCTCTTACTTTATTTCAAAACTACAAAAAAATAATAATTAATTTCAATAAAATATCTACACACCACTTTGACCTGATTAATTTCGAAACTTTTTCGTCTCCTGTTTTTTTTCGACGTTTGGTCTTGTTTCTGAGATATTCAAAGAAATTGGTGACAGTGTAGCGCACCAGCCGTGTAAATTTCATTTAACGTTATAGCAACCCATGAAAACAAAACTCAGTGATTTGTGTAAATTGACGTTTGCGAAAATCATTGTCAAAAGCATTATTTAAAGAGCATGTTTAGTAATAAGAAAAAATGCCAAAAACGTTTACAAATGCTGAATATGCCAATATACATTATGTTTATGGTTTCTGTGACAGAAATTCCAACGCGTCAGTTCGAGAGTACCGAACACGCTTCCCTAATAGAAGAATTCCAAATGCACAAGTTTTTGTAAATGTACATCGTCGATTTTCGGAATATGGTTTGCGCCGCTACAATGATCATAATCGTAATGTACCGCCAAGAACTAATCAGCGAATTCTTATCTTTTTGATATCGATAGAACTTTAAGCACACGCCGAGCAGCTAGGCAACTCCATTTATCTCAATCAAAAGTACTGAGGGCACTCAAACAAGATCATCGACGGGCTTTCTATCTCCAACTAGTTCAAAGTTTGTTGCCAGGAGATGCTGAAAAACGTTTGAATTTTTGTAGATGGGTTTTAGATTCAACAGAAATGAATCCACAATTGCATAAGGTCTTATGGACCGACGAATCTAATTTCACAAAAGCTGGAATTGTGAATTACCACAATATTCACGTCTGGAGTAAAGTCAATCCTCGATGTGTCAGACAATCTTCACTTCAGCAACAGTTTAGTGTAAATGTGTGAACTCTCTCCCCGACGTGCTTGACGATGTCCTCTTAAATTTACGCCAAGGGAACTGGATGCAGTTGGATGGTGCCCCTGCACATTACCGAAGGCAAGTACGGCAGTGGTTGGATGAGAATTATCCTCGTCGATGGATTGGACGGCAACCCAACAACCATCCAAATATGTGGATTCATTTCGAAGGACCAGTGGCTTGGCCTCCGCGCTCGCCAGATCTGAATCCTCTGGATTATTTCGTTTGGGGCCATCTAAAAGCAATTCTATATGATCCGCCAGTACATACCTGTGAGGAATTGATCCAAAGGATAAGACATGCTTATGATGACATAAAAAACAATCCTGTTCAAATAGCTGCTGCGGTTAATACAATAGTTCGTCGATGCCAAAAATGTATTGAGGCTGGGAGAACGCATTTTGAACAATTATTGTAATTTTGTTAGTAGTTGATAAGTTTGTTGTATCTTGTAATAAGTAGTTGTTACTAAATTTATGTTTGAAGTTATTGGCATTTTTTCTTACACTAAGAACAATAATACTTTTGACAATGATTTTCACAATCGTCAGTTTTTTTTGAGAGCCATCCGACAGTGTCCCCGGAAGCACCGCAGCCTATAGACTTATTGTGCATCTCTCGACGAGCCCAAACATCCATAGTACTACAGTGGGATTCGAACCAACACCGACATCGTCGATCCAGACTGGTTCCACGAGCAGTCGTCTCCCAGCCATCTCGGCTATCACTGAGTTTTGTTTTCATGGGTTGCTATAACGTTAAAATAAAGTTTTGAAATAAAGTAAGAGAGGGGTAGCATACAAAATACACTTCTAAGATGGGTAAGTAGTTCAAACTTAAGAAGCTTATGTAAGATCATAAGGAGTGTTTGTGTTCCGAATTTCACTTAAATCGGATAAGTGGTTCAAAAGTTATGAGGGAAAAACGAGAAAAAAAATCCTACTTCAACGCCCGCTTTCTCGGAAACGATGCGTTTTAGCAAATAAGTTTATATCACAAATCAACATTATTTTAACCTGTTCCATCAATTCCTGAAGTTATCAAGATTAAACCTGAATCACCCTGTATAAAACTTTTATATTGAACATTTTAAATATATCATTATTTTTGTAGCATATAGAAAGTGAATTTTAAATAAGTACTAATATTTGAACTGCTGGTGTAGCTCGTCATACGGATCAGATGAGTCTAGTGAAAGTAATTTTAAAATATTTACGTATATATATATTTTTTTAAATACCCACATTTTGAGGACCGCTAACCAGATAGAGCGCAAACGTTCGAATAAATCATATTGTCACGGAATTTGCCCCACTCACACCTAAATCGACGACTGCGGTATCGCGAGACGCGAGATTGCCCCGGTCGCCCCTACGCGATTCTGGTAAACAAACAACATGCCGTGAATCGAGGTGCAACTGGAGAACTGGAGAATAGACGAGAAGCGTTCGAGTCGTTCGGGAAATGGATCTAGAGATGCTAGAATATACCTGGAATATTCGTTGGGTCTATAAAAGAAGAAGAAACGGCCGAGTTAGTCAGTCTTGTATTACAGTCTGAATTGAAGTGTTTAGTTGAGTTGTAATTAGTGTTCAGTAGTGTACTGAGTAGTTAATAAAGATAAGTAATTAATTAACGGATTATTTTTCTGGCAATAGAAAATTTCGGATTAGGAAATCCGTGACAATATGATCTATCTAAAGGCAAAGCTGCCATATCGTCTCTACAATAACTTACCTACTTGTTTGATAATCAAGTACCTCTTTATACAGTTATCCACATTATTAGTAGTAGCAGATCGTCGTTAGAAAGATACACAAATTATTCCTTTAAGTTATTACATGAAGAATAACAATAAAACTATGATTATCACACAACACATTAAAGTAAATTTTTCAGCACAATTATTTTTTCTATGCTGCCACATAAAATCAAACAACGTGTGATCCATTTCGTTATGAGTGTGGAATTCGGAGTCAGTAAAATAGATCTTCAGATTATTATAAATTTAGGCAATCAGTGCTAATCCATTTCGAATTCTGTCATGGAGCGGTTTCGTACATCGTAGTTGGTGATACGGATTTTAAAAATAAACCTGTTGACAAAACGTGGAATAACAAAATAATCAGGTTGAGGTATGCGTTCAATATCAAGAGGAAAAGATTGTTAAAAATTTTCTATCAAATGCATACAATTTTAACAACATTATCTGAAATGTGTTGTAGATTGCCTATATTTGGATCTAATGTCATTTCGATCTATGATCTGTATGTTATTTGAACTACTTCTCTTATGTCGTACTGTCGACGTTATTTATTTGTCTGAATTTGATTTAGTTCTTAGTAAATATTGAAATAGAAACATATAATTAAAGACG
Organism: Monochamus alternatus; assembly: GCA_037114965.1. NCBI lineage: Eukaryota > Metazoa > Arthropoda > Insecta > Coleoptera > Cerambycidae > Monochamus > Monochamus alternatus. The sequence goes on from CM073426.1 coordinate 118,053,587, forward strand.
AATATGTAAGCATTAATACTTTTCTTGGTTTTATAATATTTGTAACAATAATAATAAGCAGTGACAGTGACGTGTGCGGTCCATGGCAGCAAGGGAAGCCATACTTCTCCTAAATTCTCATGTTTATACTTTTGCAATTTTATGTGCAAAGGAAATATACCGAGTAATTCGAGGACTCAAAAAACAATCAATGCAGTTGTATTGTATGTAATTTAGTGAAAAATAGATTTTTTTATTGAAGTTTTCAACAAAATGCGGATATTATTGATTTAAGATCGGCATATGCCAATGTTAAATTTGGGTAACTGTGAGTAGATAATCAGTTTTATGTTTTCAATTTCATGTACGTACATAGACATACTTTATTGGTGAAGTATAGGAATGTCAAAGGGGAAGAGGTGGGCATAAATATTTTTTTAAACATATTTAAAAAATGGTGAGATATAAGCGGTCTGCTACTTCGTGCTCGGCCTAAGCGGCTCGACTTGCAGGAAGCGACCTACGTTACAGCAGGTACTTAAACGCAGACCTCTCGCCCTGGGCAATGCGCTATTAAATCTATAAATTATACTGCGTATAACAATTACTCCGCGGACTAATGCCCCGACCAGCATTCAATTACACGTGCAGTATTTGTGTGAACAGCCAAGAACCCTTGTCAGCCACACCACCAGATATAAACCAGTTTCGGGCTTGTTAGCCCTCATCAGTATGCCATACGTGAGATGACCGACAATTGAACTGGCTGTTTCTTCATATGTATGTTCACATATAAACCAAGTGGTCCTTAACAAGTTTTCTATTGAAAAATCACAAAATTTATTTAAAATTAGACTATATTATTCCTGATTTTTTTTGGTAAAAAAAAAACTATTAATTATTTATTCTACACGGTGAGCTGTAATGCTGGTTCAAATATTTGTACTTATTTAAGGTTTACCCTATATAGTGGCATACCATTTATTTTTTATAAAATGACTAAGAATAGAACAGACAAAAAGTTAGATGGCTACTGCCTTTCGTTCGCAAATAAATAGGTACGAAACAACAGTACTTATACCAACCACCAAGTCGATCTACCTTCGTACTTCTACTCTATTTCTCTGCGTTATCGACTTACCGACGGTCTCCATTACCGACTAATGTAGCGTCATCCGTAATAAATTACTAATATGAGTGACTAAATTATCATTATTAGAACATTCGTCGATTATCATAAATTTTAATAAATTACCAATTCAAATAGCACGACACACAAAGTCGCCTGATTTACCATTTCTTCACCGTATAAACTCGAGAATTAATAGCTATCTAGTCCCGTACCTATTTTTATCCGCCATTTTCATTGTTTATGGGATTATATCTGTCGAGTTTAGTACTTTCCGAGCAGTCAGTCTCCGGGGGACGATTGGTATTGACGCGGGCCCAAGACTGATTTTAAATAGCCGTCATTTGCTCTTGTCATGCGGCGATACGAACGTACGACAGTTATCAAACGCACTGACAAATTCTGACGCCCACTACTGCCGAAGAGAGGCGATAAAATCTTTAAATATCTGGGCGTGAGTTTGGAAAGTTCTAGGGTACAATACAGGTTGATAAGTTGACAAATTCCAGATAGATTTATTACACAACATCTCAAAAAAACATCAACAAGTTTAAACTGAGTTCCTTATAAAGTAGTGGAATGTTGTACTTTGAGATAATTAATGAAGTAATTTCATTCTTACGCTTTCCACACTCAAATGCTATACCAGATGTACCAGTGTTTTGGGATGACGAAAGATTCAACTTCGCTTCCAAATCATTACTTAATGCCGCATCCACAATCCGCCTGTTCTCGCGAAAGTATAGCGAAAGCATGATACTCTCGTGCTCGCCCGGTCTCGGACTGTCTCGTCGAGAGTGTGGATGCGGCATTATCTTTCCTATATAAATCCAAAGCTTTGCTAACGAAGTAGTTAATGTTTATAACATCGATAAAAGGGAATGAAGAAAACTACATAAAAGAAACTGCCACAAAAACATCAAAGGCTTCCGCGTTCAGGTGGTCAGAAGTAGACAGGACCGTATTTACTTTAGATACCAGTATTTGCCCAATTTCGCCAATAATAATTTAAAATAAATAAGTATATAATAATGAATGTAAATGTCACTATTTCGGAAAAAATGCTAAATACATATTTTGATTAAATATGTAAAAATGTTATTATGTGATTTTAAATTATTATTTCCTAGCATGGACCACGATGAGGTGGGACCCTTCTCTGCCAAGAGGGTGGGTGGCAGAGAAAAAAATAACTAATAAGTTAAATTATATCTCTTTAAAATAAAGACAAAATAAAAAAATAATAGAAAACAACTATACAAAAATATTTTTTGGATGTGTTTATATCCTAGTGATATATAGACACAATATATAACAAAAATAATATATTTCCAATATACTTCATACTTATATATTTATATTGCCGTTGTTGTACTATTGTATAACAACGGCAATATAAAAAATACAGCAAAAAATTTAGTTATACATCATAATAAAAAAAATACACTAGCACTAACATTCGTCAGAGTCACTACTAACGTCACTTGTATCCGATTCTTTATCAACAGTTATGATGAAACCACTTTTTTTAGCTCAATCAATTGATGGAACTTTATTTATATATTCTCCTTAATTTTTATGACATGATTGAAGCATTTTTTCCAATTGGTTGATGTAATTTTATTCATCTCGCCTCTTATAACATTTTTATTATTTTGTCAAAATTTGGAAAGGAATTATTTCTTTTAAGATCTCTTTTTAACTGCCTACATATTAATTCAATGGGATTAAAAACACAGCAGTATGGATGCAACCGTAGAACGGTATGTCCCTGAACCGTAGCTGTCTTATCATTGCCCCTGAGCCTTCTCATCATCTCACTTATTTCTTTGCAAAATTATTGCTCTTGACTACATGCAGTAACTCATCTTTCTTCAAACTACGAAATTTTGTGGGTTTTGACATAGCGTTGATTGTCCAGAAACTAAATCGCTTTAGGCATTCAGGGAACACCGTGTACTACTAAATATTCTAAAATGCTTATTACGTCATAAAATAGAATATTCTATCTTATCGTGCTTCAACAGCTGGATACAATTTCAATATTGGCGAAAATTACGAAGTGGCTGACATCTGTTGATAGAATTCAGAACTGCCGTAGGAGTGAACAACAAATTACTTGCATAATAGACGTGTGAGGTTTTGTGTCTTTTTTAATATCTTCCTATACTTTTTTCTGCATAAATAATACCAGAATACTCTGAAAATAGTATAATTTGATCTTGAATAAAGAAAATTGCACAATCTGCATAAGACAATTTGGGTGCGCAGGTCGACAACAAATCAGTTTTGTATGTGTAGTAGAATTTTTCTATATTCTTTTGTAAACGTTATTGATATTTAGTTATAAAAAGTGTACAAAAATGTAAAACATGCGCAAAAATATTTGCACAATATCTAGGAAAATCTGTTCTGTTCTCCAGTGCTCCTCTTACTGTATTTCCCTGCATACATTTCTCGTAGACCCGAAACTCTGAGGCTCTCTAAATTGAAAATCGTAAACCCGATAGGAAAACACATAAAAGTATGTAGCAAACATTTTTCTATAGATGATTTTATGCCAGGTAATTATAACAAAGTTATGTTGTAAATTAATTAATGTTTTTAAATCTGTATTACACATCACACTGTTATTTTTTTCCATTTAATAAAACATATATTTTTTGGGGTAGCTGAACTAAAGCAGACATCGTCTGTAAACACAGGTTTTTGACAACTAGGAGCTACCCTACAAAAAATTATGTACTTGCCTATAAAGCTCTCATGCATCTTCTTGGCACACGATCCCCCCAAGTAATCCAAGAATCTTATTGTACCTCGAACCGAACCATTACATCAAAATTTGAAAGGTTACGAGCATACTAGGACTTATATGCACCCTAGGAATTTGTCTTACAATAATCCTTTTGATAAGTCCTAAAAATAGACTTTTACCTTAAAAATTACGTAAATACATCATAAACCAACTTCATTGGCAATTAAATGCTTTATAATCTTAGGCGGCAATTGTTAACAAATTGTTGATCACCCCTATTTCCGACATCTTGAATTTTACAGCGCCATCTACTGGTTCGTGAATTTCGCGAATACATATTTTAATACAATAGAGCATTTACATTAACTCAGTGTCATTAAATTCCGCTAGAGGCGCTAGCGTCAAAGTTAGGTATTAATATTAATATTCTATGGTCTAGTTTATGATTTGATAATTTTTTATTTGAATTTGTGTAAGTCAAATAGTGATTGTAAATCTAATTTGCATACGTATTATCAAAATAAAATTTATAATAAATCAATAAAATATTTGTAAACACACAGACAACAGGAAAAGTCACTTGAAAAGATATATTAAATTTTATTTATATTAACCTCACATAACCTTGTTTATTTGCATTTTACATTAGCAATTTGGAAAGAGAAATAATAAAACGTTATTTAACACAGAAATTGTTAACGTTGGAGTGCCTAAAGAATTTCCTGGTAATTCTTAATTTAATCCTCTTTGTTTTGAAAGAATTGAAATTTTATATATTAGGAATCGATAGAAAAATGGTTAGTTGTTGCTCAGATTGCAAAAATGTTGCATGCAATATGCCTAGTAAATAAAAAAATACATTAAATACCCAGTTTCTGAAAAAAATACGAATATATAAAAAAATCAGTTTTAAATAATGTACATGTGACATAAATAAATAATAAACATATCCAGTTTTTATTTGGTATTTTTATTACAAGTACAATACAGAAAAAGCTGAAAACCTTGGTAGGTGTTTTAAATGGTTTTCATTTAAAAATTTGAGTGATATTAGTTGTGCCCTTTTGTAACTAATAACATTTTGAATCGCCATATCGTAAAATAACTTGCTACTAGTACTACTAGATGCACTTGCTATACTCTCAGGATTACCGACGTTATTATCATTCAAGTAATTTTCAATTTGAAGAATCGTATTATCACATTTAACTCGTGCTAGTTTAGAAATCTAAGAACTCGTGTCACATTTCTACTTTTTTCCATCTGCAAGTTTGTCTACATTTTCCTCCTGTTTTCGCCTTTTCAACTACCTTTTCATGCGTTCATTATTTTTAACAATATTGGTATCGTATCTTTTTTGTGTACGGGTAAGTATAATGTTGAAACATCTATTTTTTGAGAATTTTCCATTGTCCTAAAAATAAGAATGAAACCTTATCAAATAATGAAAAATATACACCGAAAATGGATCATGTATGCTTGTACTTACCCATACTAGTAATAGTATAACAATTTTCTGTAAAATGTTTTGAGCAGATCTTTGTGTACTGGGTTGGTTTCTTGCCGGATCCTATTAACCATTTTTTTCAGCATTATTAGGGAACTTACGAAACATGAAATCTTTATTTTTATTAGCAACAGATAAACACTGCGGTACACAACAGTTATATGGCTACTTTTCTTACACAAATTGAAATACAACAAAAATTAAATAACAAATATTTGTGCGGTTAGATTTAATACCTAACATTGATCGCCGCGCCGCCTACATGTAAATTCTCTATTGTTTGGAAGAAAAAAGGTCTGATCAAAATCTTCTATGTAACTGAGCCATTTTAGTTGAGAGGGATGCGAATTTCGCGACCTTATGCTACTTTTCGGAGGAAAAACAGAACAAAAACAGAATTTTCTCGTTGTCAACGGCATCTAAATGAATTATGCACGTAAAAGCGATCTGCGGTCTGTCACTTGAGCGGAGACGGCAGATTTAAAAAATGTGCCACATTTAAAATAATTGCGGCCGTTGCATGAAATAAAACCGAGTGGAAATCGCTTCCTGCTTCACAGAGATGAAATATTATGCACGGTTTAAATGAAAAATAAAATATATAACCAACCGTGTCGTATAGTATTTCATTACGGCTTACATTAATGCAAAACACTGTAATGCAGTACAAATAATAAATGTTTCATAAAATTATACAGCAAAAACTGTAAACTGTTTTAAAGGTAATGATTTAATTACTCAGTAATGAAATGGTTAAATATACTCGTATAATTGCATACTTTCAATTAGTTCAATAATGTCAAATTGTTTCTATTCAGTAATTAATTTACAATGTTCTAAAAATAAGGTACACAGTCCTGTACAAGATTTAGTTTGAAATAAAACTACGTACTGAATAAATAATATCTTAAAATATGTCACTATACTATAATATATTATCTTCTATATCTAGACAGAAATTTATAAATTGCAATTAATTTAAAACTTCCGATAACCTACCGAACCGTTGCGGGCGTTCCGAAATGTAATTTCACATTACTACTTGCCACCTTGAAGGTTAACACTAAAGCACGCATTTCCATTTTTTCCATGTAAGTACAATTTTGAGAAAATTTGTTTACAGTTGTTATCTATAGCAAAAGAAGGCTCTATTATGTATTTTTTAATAGAATGTCAAATGCTATACATTCTTTTCAACTAAAATATAAAACATTTTTTTACAATCGTTTAAATATTCACGACTTATTGTTGCTCACCTATGTTGCTATTAAGTGTGCGAAATAAAATCATAATCGAGTTTACTTGCTAATTTATTAAATGATGATTATTAGGTATATTTAATTAAATATTATTAAGTGAAACGTACAAACAATTTAAATAACTTTATTTCTGTGGTGACGTTTTAGATATGTCGTTACTATTTCACAAACAAAATTATACACAATTTTCTGTTTCGATCGTAGGCCATGTAATATCATTATAGAATTCTTTCTTGTTATTTCCATATATTTTTTAATATCTATATGTCAGCGACATGTACCCTTTCATAATTAAACACACTATTCGCAACAGGAATATTTCTTTAAAAAGTAGTGACATTGCATACCGGGTGTCCCGTTAAGGTCAGTCAACGGCTCTATCTCGGAAACTACTTGTCCTACAACTGGAAAAAAATATTGCAAAGAAAATTGATCCCGAGAAGTATATTAAAATTAATTTTCACTCTCAAATATTGCCGCTGGATGGCGAAATTTTAAATCCAAATCGAAAAGTGAGATTTTCTCCATATTATCAATAGTAGAAGGTATGCTATGTTTATTTGACACTTTGCTCTATTTCTAAGTGAGGAGTATGGAGTGGGCAAAATCGTATTGCAGAAAAAGTTGAAAATGATGAAATGAAACGCTCTTGTTGAATTCTCAGTGCAGACTAATTTATTAAATAGGCAAAAAAGGGATGGTTTGTTACAAAATGCACACTCTCTCCTATACCTAGAAAAGCGGTCAGACCCTATTGCCAGATGTCCTTATTATATATTTGGGCTCATTTTAACACTCCCACTAGCACAAATATACGACAGTCTGTATGACATGAATCAGAAACCATAACATTTATAATATATTTACAATACCCAATTTCTCTAAAAAACTGTAATGTTTCATAGAACACAGGCTCTTTGTAAGAAAGTCGGCAGGCATTTCGGTTGTCTGTAAATACTTTATATTTATTAAATTCTGAGCTACAGAGTCCCTAACAAAATGATGCCGAATATCAATGTGTTTCGACCTTTTATGACTGGTGGAATTTACCGACAACTTCTGTGCGCTTTGACTGTCATTATAAAGAGTAATACAATTTATGACACCAAATAATTCATTCAATAAATTCCTAAAATAAATTGCTTCCTTGGAAGCCTCAGAAATTGCCATGTATTCAGCTTCTGCGCTGGATAAGGCAACAGTCTTTTGTTTCCTACTTTCCCAGGAGATGGCGGAACCAGAAAATTTAAAGCAAAAACCAGTATATGATTTACGATCATTTGTATCGCTGGCCCAATCAGCATCTACGAAACCTTCTAGTTCCTCATCATCCTTTACAAATTTTAGGCCAAAACTTTTAGTTCCCTGCAAATATCTTAAAATGCGTTTGGATTGTTTCCAATGGCTTTCATTGTAACTTAACTTAAATTGACTTAAATAACTAACAGAATAAGCAATATCAGGCCTAGTTAACACAGCTAAGTACATTAAACTACCAATGAGTTCCTGATATGAAACATTAATTTTTAAATCAGTTTCGCTCTTAACTAATCTAGTATTTTGCTCCATAGGTGTGCTAACAGCCTTGCAGTTTGACATATTAAATCGCTTTAAACATGGTTAATATACTGTTGCTGATCTAAGGTAATTGAATTATTTTTCTTATCTATTCCAACTCTCATGCTAAGACACTGTTTCACTTCACCGAGATCTTTAATTTTGAATTCGTTCGACAGTCGATTTTTCAAATTTTCAGTTTCATGACTATCGTTGGAAAAGACAAAGAAATCATCAACATACAATGCAATTACCGTCATTAAACTACCATTTATTTTAGTAAACAAACATGGTTCTAATTTGGATCGTTTGTAGTTTAAATTTCCAAGCATCACATCAACCCTTTCATACCAAGCTCTACTGGCTTGCTTTAGGCCATAAATCGCCTTTTTTAACTTTAAAACTTTGTTGCCAGTGCAACTAAAACCTTCAGGTAACCTCATATATACATCTTCCTTTAATATTCCATTTAAAAATGCTGTTTTAACATCTAAATGTGAAATGTCTAATCCTAACTTAACAGATAAAGACATCAACAGTCTCAAAGTTGAAAATCTAACTACAGGTGAAAAAGTCTCATGAAAATCAATACCTTCTTTTTGTGTGAATCCTTTTGCTACAAGTCTAGCTCTATACCTTACACGTTCATCACCGTCGATTTTTCGCTTAAACACCCACTTGCACTGCACAATAGTTTTATCACTAGGAAAGAAGTTCATCCTGAATTGCCTCTCCCCATTTCTCCTTGTCTGGTCCTGATAAGGCATCCTGCACCGTCTCTGGGTCGCTGTCTAAATGGGGACTGTCAGAACAAATGTACGTCACAACATTTTCAAACTTCCTTGGTTTTGGAGTTCTTCCTGACCGTCTGAGTGTTCCAGTGGGCTGCTCTGGATGTTCTGGAATGTAGTCACTATCATCACTCCCATCCGTCCCACTAAACGTTTCCGTGTTGCTGGATTCGTCACTAAAGTTTGCATCGTCATCGTTCTCTGTATTATCGCCGTCTTCGACTCCCACTGAAACTGGAACCTCTACACTTTGGTCACTTTCTTTTTCAGTGATTTCGTGGACGTTTTCCATTATAATGACATCTCTGCTTATGGTTATCACATTGGACTTCATGTTATAAACCCGATAGCCTTTAGTGTTATCGCTATAACCTACCAAAATGTGTTTTTCAGCCTTTCTGTCCCACTTCAGTCTTTTTTGCTTCGGAATATGCACCATTACTGGACTGCCAAAGATCCTTAAATTGCTAACGTCGGGTTTATCCCCTGTCCACATTTCATAGGGGGTTTTCTGCAACCCTGATGCAATCGATCTATTCTTCAGGAAAACTGCAGTGTTTACTGCTTCAGCCCAAAATTTCTTCTCCAAGTTTGCATCAAAAAGCAGACACTTTGCTTTCTTGACAATGGTACGATTTAGCCTTTCTGACATACCGTTCTGTTCAGGTGTGTATGGACTCGTCTTCTGATGCAGGATTCCATTAGCTCTCATTCAAATTCGGTGCTGCAAAACTGTCCACCATTATCTGATCTGAATGCCTTGATTTTCTTATCTATTTGGTTTTCGACTAAATATTTAAAGTTTTTGAAGCAACTTAAAACTTCATCTTTAGCCTTTAAAAAATAGACAAATACCATTCTGCTATAATCATCCTCAAAAGTTAAGAAATATTTGGCTCCACCAAATGATTTGGTTTCCATGGGACCACATACATCTGCGTGTATAACTCCTAGCAATTCTTTAGCTCGTGTGCCTTTGTGTGTGAATGGCAGCCGGCATTGCTTACCTTCACAACAAACTTCACAGTTTTGTTTTTCTATTTCCGCTACACCTGAATACACGAGACCATCTACCAGTTGCTTTTTCTTCATTTGGTTCAAATAGTTACTGTTTATATGCCCAAATCTTCGATGCCAAGTGTTCGCTGTGACTTGTTGTGCCACTGACGATGATATCAAACAATTTTCAGAGCTTGTATTGTTTATTCTATATACACCATCTTTTAAGTCAGCTGTGGCTACTAACACTCCTTGCACATTATATATTTGGCAACAATCAGATTTAAAATGAACAGAATTCCCATTTTGAATCAATCGACTTACAGACAATAAATTTGTAGTCAACTCTGGAGCACATAACACGTCTTTCACAGTAATTTCGTATTGGGTTTTACCAACAACAGTTTCGAGCTTCACATTTCCGGAACATACTACCGATATTTTGTCTTGATTGGCTACCATTATTTCACTGGTCTCTGTATTCGTTGATCGCTGCTCAATCCAGTGTTCATTCGCTGTTAAATGAACACTTGCACCAGAGTCCACATACCAATCAGTCTTTTTAAAATTACCACTTAAAAACACGGCACTAAAAGCATTCGGAGACTTTTGTTGCCTAAATTCCGAAATACCAGCATTTGGACATTTAGTTTTAAAGTGTCCCATCTGCTTGCATTTGTAACACTTAATATCTTTCAAGTCTTTCTTGGTTTTCATTGTGTTACCAGCCTGCTGTTTACCGCCATGCCATCTTTTGGAAACGAATGCATTAGCGGTGCTGCCAACATTTCCATCCATCTCTAACAATTTGGTTTTGATAGCATCCGCAGAAATAGGTATTCCTGAATGCTCGATCGCCATTATCATCGGTGAAAATTTGTCAGGTAAACCCGCTAATAACAATGAACCAATCCATTCATCGTCTATGTTAAACCCTGTACCACGTAACTTTTGCCCGGTTTCCACTATCTGGTTAACATAAGCACACATGGATTCGCAGTTTTCTAGTCTTGCGGAAATTAAATTTCGTAACAGTCCTATTTTTCTGGCGAAACCAGAATCATCAAACAACGATTTTAACTTTTTCCACAATTCCACTGTAGTTCTCGCTTCCTTTATATGCACGTACAACGATGCATCAATGGTGAGAATTATTTTTGCTTTTGCCTTGGCGTCATCTGCCTCCACAACTTCCGATACACACTTTGAAAGTCCTTCAAGTACCAAAAAGTTTTCAATAGCAAACGCCCAATCTGAGTAATTTTCACGCCCTTTTAACTTCGGGACATTCACTATATAATTCGCGGCCATACTTGCACTAATCAGAGAAAAACTATCAACTTGTTTCGCACAATCGCGGGACTGGGCCCATAACCTGATGAAATGAAACGCTCTTGTTGAATTCTCAGTGCAGACTAATTTATTAAATAGGCAAAAAAGGGATGGTTTGTTACAAAATTCACACTCTCTCCTATACCTAGAAAAGCGGTCAGACCCTATTGCCAGATGTCCTTATTATATATTTGGGCTCATTTTAACAGAAAAACTGCCGACCACGTCAACCGAAGTATAGTGACTCTACTTTAGATTTGGCGGAACTACAAGCGAAATAAAAGTGACTCCAAATAACTACAATCGATTTTTAAGCCTTCTTTTGAAGTATAGTGACTCTAATTTCGAGAAACTATAAACGAAATGAAGGTTACTACAAACATAGACTATGCAACAAACAACTGTAAACCATTCTTTAGCCTCCGCTGGACGTATAGTGATTCTACTGATGATAGTTACTACAAATAACAAATAACTACAAACGATTTTTAAGCCTTCTTTTGAAGTATAACGACTCTATTTTAGATTTTAGAGAACTACAAAAAAATGAATGTTGCTACAAGCAACTACAAATGATTTTTTAGCCTCCTCTTGAAGTATATTTTTTCTACGTTAAATTTAGTTAAGGCCCAGCAAAATTATATATTCTTTTTTTTTCAAAATTGTCACTGTACCAGTAAGTAAATTAAACTGATGGAAAAAGTTATTGTTTATTAGTTACTTATTTAAAATAGGAATGGTTTCATATAAAATATTTTAAACAAGATAATATATTGCAAATATTAAAAACTTAATAGCTCAACTATTTTCCCTTGCTACTACAAACGAAAATTTTTTCACTACAAACAACTACAAACGATTCTCTATAAGAAACAACCATCAGACTTTAGTGCTGTTAAAGTCGGGGGATGAGTTTTTTCAAGGTCATAAAACTTTTTTTTAATTACTTCAAACGATAGTCTATAAGAATCACTAAGAAAAAATTGCCTTTTTAAATTAAAATCATATTTTTTATTTAATTCATTAAACAGAATTTTTCAATCGCCAAAACATAATTTTGTTGAAAAAGAAGCTTGGTGAATGTAGTAGAGTAATTATGTGGCTGTACTCATGCCTGCACTTCGTTCGCAGATGACGTCATTATCAGCGGCGCACTTAGGACGCTAAGTGTTGGTCATATTAAATTTATTAGTTTACGAAACACTACATAATTATTCATTTGTAGTACTGGAATAAAATTGAATAACCAGCAACTGCTCTAAATGTTCAGATGTTAAATTAGATGTTAGATGTCGCGTTGATCGCTAATAATCCGTTTTGGTTTCGAAAACGTGTGTTCAACATCCACAGAGGTCACTGAGGCATATATATAATTTTTCATTTAGAATGGGTTCAGAAAAATTCCTCTTCTTTGCCATCAAAAAGATCTACTATAAGGCATAAAGTCAAGAAATCCCGCATTTTTCTGCAAGACGGTATAAATTTTTTTCTTCACATGTTCAGCACTTGGTCCTTATAATAAGCTGTCGCAAATAAAAAATACTATACAGGGTTAACTATGACTAAGTACAAATATTTTACGAGGGGATAGAGAAAATTAAGAATTAACAGAATCATCCTTCAAAAAAATACCAAACTTATTTAAAAGGGAACTTTTTTTTTTGAAATTATATTAAATCCTTATTTAACACCGCCAATGCGACTTGTCCGCCACACGTTTACTGAATCAGAGTAGGTAACGTAGGCATCAGCATCACGACCGTAATATTTCCAGTCAAGTCATAATTTAATTCTTGTGGTTTACGTTGTAGTTTTGTGTTCTTCTTCAGTTTTTAGTGCTTTTTTAATTTTTAAACGTTTTATAGTTATTAAATAAAGAAATTAGAGTTGGGTGCAGATACTTTCCCACAATATAGTTCGCTGGTTTGGTTTTCTAGGTTATGGGACAACACTGCCGCGGGTACTATTATCCATTCCTTTCGTTCGATTTTGTTATAATAAATAGGTATTTTATCTAGCTGTACCTGCAGGAAGTGTATTTTATCAGTAGTGAGTGGTTATAATGAATGAAAATGTTGTAATTTTTCCAGTTTGTAACATATGTAAAATAGTGGAGCTAACTGAATTAACTGTTACCTACCTATCTATCAGGTATTATTACTAAGAATTGCAAAAAAATTAATTTGTTAATTAGCGAACAATAAACAATTATATTTACAAAAATCTTGTGGCGATGGTTTGCCTTAATAAGCCAGAAATCCTGGAAAAAAATCCGGTTCTCTAGTGATTTCGGGGGTGGAGTTTTTAATTTGTTAATTAGCCCAGTTACAACAATTTAGCAATAAATAATAAAGCCAACACCAAAGTGATAAAGAGGGACCTCGAAAACTCCCGAGAGAACATTTTTCAGACATTTTCGTTGAATCGTGTGTGACATTTGCCATATGTTCAACAAAAATGGGTCATTTGTTAAATAAACAATTAAAAATTTGCGAGCGTACAGAGGTTAGATGTACCTTTTGTTATAAAAAATTCCCTGAATATTTTGCAGAAAACCGCATCTCAATCGGACTTCTCCGCAAAAAGTTGTCTATTTTCACATTTTTAATGCTAATTTGACACGACTATAAGCCATTTCAGTCTATCGACTTATCATAGGGTTTTGCTCCATTTTTTAAATATCGAGCTAAAATTCTGGAATAATTTTTTTATTGTCTTTTAGGCGTTCTTGTTTCTTGTGAAAACGACGATGTTTTAATCGTTGTGAAATTCGAATACGTCTTACAAGCAACAAAGGATTTTTTTCGTATTTATAAACTCCTCAAATTCACGTTTTCCAGTTCCAATAACTGGGGGCACACACGGGAAATTCCGTTAATGTAGGCAAAAAAAACCGCAGATCGCGCTGTAAACCCCGCTCCGCCGCTTGTTTTACATTAAAAGTAATTTATTAGAGCGCCCGGGCTGGTTTACAGTTCAGGAACAGCCAGTAATCGTGTTTAAATCGGCGTCACGTGACGTTCGGCCCGTATGAAAGCATAAACTCGCGGTTTATTATTTACGGCACGTAACGAGAATTAAATTCAACCGGCTAAATAATAAATCAATCGCGGAGCATTTGCAGGAGCTCGAAAGGCTGCTATTTTGCTTTTGGCTCTGAAAAATTGCGCGAAAATGGACTCGAGGATAATTAAAAAGCAATATACCCCTTTAACTTTGAAAGAATGCGTGCAAAAAAACATGAAAAGATTTCAAAATTAATATTGTGTGAAATTAAGCAAATGCATTATGGATAAGCAGTTGCGTATTTTTATAAATGAAAATGACATTTTGTCTGCAGATCAGACACCTAGCCACCCTTGTCTATATCGCAAATAAGGATGACATGAATTTTAAAAGAATATCGCCATCTGTTATCTTTAATCCTAAGTTTGATTGGTTGACTAACTATATAAGCTCTTTTCCAACACGGCACCTGACTGGTTGGAAACCTGTCCCAAGTGGATAGCCAAATCGTTCACCGACTTACTGTAGCGGAGTTGTATCTAATATTAAACTGACTGACGGCTTCGGACAGGTTTCAAACTAGTCAGGTGCCGTGTTGGAAAAGAGCTATTATATATAAACAAGGATATTACGGATGATATAATTATAGCTATGGACAGTAAAGAAATGACGGTTCTGATACTGCTTGACTTCAGTAGGGCCTTTGACACTGTTAATCAGACACGTTGCTGATTGCTGAAGTCAATCGGACTAGATCATATTAATTTATCCTCATTGGAGAGTTACCTAACCGTAGTCAGGCAGTCAATGTGAGTGAAGCTGTATCCAAATGGATACTGATATATAGAGGGGTTCCCCAGAGTTCTATATTGGGTCCGCTCTTGTTTCGTTTGTATATAAGCTCCTTTCCTACGTTTTTAAATTATTCGCTGATGATACGCAAATATATTATTCATTTTCATTGAGCAAAGTATCGGCAATGGTAAGTTTCGGGATCATTTATACATTAACACCAAAAAATTATTGTGTAAGACGTTAGCACTTTCTCTAATTATTGTTCTCAATTGTATGGACTCTCTGTAGCTATAGACTTTTCTATTCGTAGCGGGTCCAGAATTCTTGCTTAAAATTCATATTTGGAATTAAAAGTTTCAGTATATTTCACATAAGCTATATCAGACCTGACATCTCAACAAATTAAATTTTAAGCAACAAGGAAACCAGCAGAGCATTGACAATTTATATCGTCACATAAAAGAATTTAAAAATAAAATTAAGTTTTCACTACAATAACATGATATTTCATTTTATACAAGTTGTAAAGAGCAGTTTGAAGAAATCAAGGATATTGAAAAAATATTATATTTAACTCATATAAAATTTAAAAAAATCAATTACTACTTCTGTTGAAAACGTAAGCAGAGCAGAGATTTAACTGGAATTGTGTGATTTGCAGTCAGCTCCCTTTTACCAGACAAGAACTTTTCTAAGTGACTCCCAAGAGAACGTTACCTTCACTTGCGAAACTTAGGCCTTATGGTGAGCTCAATGCTGGGAAGTACGCATCTTTACGAAAGCAGTTTTTCCTACATTCAATTTATAAAGTTAACATATAGGTGTTCCCTGTCTGATAAGTCTCAGACTCAGTTGTTTCGTTTGTCAACAACAAATAAATATTAATGTTTAATATTGATACACCTGCTTAGTGTAAACCAACATCCTCAAATTTCCCCCTATTTTTTTATTTGTATATTTGTAAATTTATGGAATAAATATATTCTCGCGGCAAGAATTCACACGTCTTACGTCATGGCTGATGTTACTCAATTGTCTTTATGCCAATGTAATTTTCGATATTTGGTCGTGTTAATAATCATTTATTGCAATTTAGTGCAATATATAATCCAAACTTTTAGTGTAGTATATTACTATTTACTGTAGCACTTATAATAAGCTGTCGCAAATAAAAAACAATATACAGGGTTAACTATGACTAAGTACAAATATTTTACGAGGGGATAGAGAAAATTAAAAATTAACAGAATCATCCTTCAAAAAAATAACAAAACTTATTTATAAAGGGAATTTTTTTTTTCGAAATTATATACAGGGTGAATCTTAAATAAGTACAAATATTTTAACTGCTGGTGTAGTTCGTCATTTAAATCAGTCTAGTGAAAGCCATTTTTAAAAATTTCTAATATTTACGGAGATATTAATTTTTTTTAAAAATACCCACATTTTGAGGACCGCTGGCTGATTTTTCATCCAACAACGTAATGAAACATATGATTTGTTGCGAGGTTGCCATATCTCCTCCAATATAAATATTACGTTTCCTTTAACGTAATAGTTCTATTTTAAAAATACTTGTTTTAAGCATAAGTACAGTAAAATTGGGTATGTAGTATGATACGCAGCAATATTAACATAAATTTTAACATCTGAACTAACCTTACTATACTTCAACGATTAAAAATGAATTTCCGCAAGTTCAATACTACCATAAAATATTTAGGAAGATATTACGTGATATTACTATGTCCAATGTTCAAAAATTATACATAAACGTGCACACAAGCTTACCTGTTTGTTAAAAAATTAACTATTTAATCAGTAATCCACATTTCACAAGTTAAATGTCATTGTACACTGTTAGAAAGGGACACAAAACACAATTTCCTTAAGTTATTTTATGAAGAATAACGAAAAACTATGCACGCGTTTTTTATTTAAAATGGAAAAAATGTCAACTTTTAGCAAATTTTATTGCTATTTTCATGCATTATGTGGGGTTAACAAGTTTGACTTGGGCTTCCGATAATCTGTCATGACAGTCAATGACAGTTTGATAATAAAAAATAATATAAAATGTTACACTTGACAAAATTCGCTAAAAGTTGAGATTTTTTCTTCCTTGAAGCAAAGACATTTGTGTAATACTGGCAACACTGTGAACCACACGTTCAGTCTGCAGCACTATGACTCATAAAAGTATGAAGGGTCGGTCTAGGCCAGCGGTCCTCAACAAGTTTTCTACTGAAAAATTACGAAATTTATTTAAAATTTCACTTTTTTATTTCTGATTTTTTTGTAAAAAAAACTATTAATTATGTGTTCTACACACAAAACTATACTGCTGGTTAAAATATTTGTACTTATTTAAGATTCACCCTGTATATAGTATATCGTTTTATTACTCTCAATTGCAGTTTCTTAAATATTTTGATGAAAATATAATGAATTCCTGCCGTGAGTATACAAACAACCACGTTTTTTTGTACCTATTACAAATCACTGACAAAGTTGCATACGTATGATCATAACCACAACTTTATTTACAACGGCCCTTGGGTCACTTGAAGTTGGACAGCTCTGCATTAAAACATTAAAATACTTGTGAACAAAAATCGTGGCAAAGAGAAACATGACAAAGAAAAATGAAAAAGGAACCAAATAGTATAATGTTACGGTACGTATGGTGTTATTTTTGCCCGACTTAACAGGAAATGCGTTTATCAGTACAACAAAATTAGTAGCGGAGAGAGTGAAGTTATCAATGCAGTTCACAGATAAAGGTATGATGCACTAATTGACAATGACTTTGAATGAATGATTGCAGCTACCGGAAAACGGTGCTCTAAATAGACAACCGTATCAGCGGAAGGAGTGTGGCGCCTGAAAAAATGAACGTCGAGCAGATGCGCGCACACTTGATAATAATTAGACACACAGAGGTCATATTGTGTTACAATTTATAAGTGAAATGGTACCATTCATTTTGTTAGGATATGCAGTTTGGTGTTCGTTTAAATAACGGAACAAGTTTATTATAAAAAAGTAAAAAAAAATTGCTACATATACGAGCTTAACGATGTCTTTCTTTCAGAATTCTTTCTTCATTGTGAATTTACCGTAATGAATCAAGAATAAGTACATTCTATTTAAACTGTTGCTCTGTTTGCTCTTCAGTGCAAAGTTTGGATAATACAATTAAAAGGCCTTTAATTATAAATTAAATATGAAAATCCAACCAAACAAGTGCAGTAATAAGTAACTGCTTTTACTTACTACGTGAAAAAGTAAAATGGATATCTATAAATACATACCATTTAAAATTATTTAAAAAAAATAATTATTATTATATAACGTAGAGCGCTGAAAGCTTTTTCAAAAAAAGCATTATATTCACTGAGCGCGACTACCGATTTGGTATAACGCATAAATAAGAACCGTTGCAGAATCGACATTAGCCAAAATTTGCTGCAGTTCATCAGCCTTATATACGGCGGTTGCTATGACAACGGGGACGAACATAAGTAATCAAAATTGGCGGGTGCCACGGAGGTCGAGAGCTGCTTCGCCTGTTTATACAATTAGTATGTTTTTATGAGGCCAGCAGTGTTGGAATTTCAGTGTCGGTGTTCGGTTCTTTGGATGTTATGAGTATTATATTAGAATTTGTCGAAATGTTTCTATTTGATGGTCCTGTTTGTTGGAAATATTTAAAATAATTAGTAATTCAGGAACAGAAACAATTGTTAGATTTGCCAAAAATTCAAATGAGTAAGGGCTATTAAAATTAACTTATACGTGCATAAGTTTTAAAAAATCGAAGAATTATATTTTAAAAATAAGTGAGTTTGTTAGATAGATCTCTACTTAAGGGTACCGTATTATTGAAATAGTGTATTTTTACAAATACAAGTAATTTTAGACATTTAAGAACTGAATAATTAGTTAAGCAAATAACAGGAATGTTATCTCATCCCATCTCCGAATATTCAAAGATACCGAAGTAAAACAAATATATAACGCGATTTAACCAACAAATTTTTAGATACAAAATACGTATTTTTAAAAATTCAACTGTAGATGTAAATATTTTTATTATAACATAAACTTAAATAGTTGTGCTTATAAGATTGTTCAGTTTTTATGTGAAAGTATGTGAAAATAATTCTTAAAATAGCAATATAATGTATGTTATACAAATGCATTTTAATTTAAAAGTTATATTATTTGAGGAGAACTTAAATAGTAAAAGGGGATAAACAAAACATCAATAATGTTATTTTTCATATTACTTTTGCTCTACGTATTTTATTTATCGCGACTTCTATACCTAAAAGATACCACAAATTGGATCACTTTACGGCGAGAAATACGGCGACCTTAAGTATATAGGTAGGCATTGTTTTACCTTGACCTTCCTATTAAGTTCACGAACCGCCACTGTTTTAATATATAAACAAAGATTGAGTTGTTTGATAGAGTGTCAGATTTAATTCATAAATTAGTTCGTTGTAACGTAATTTGTTTACTAAAGTAAACAATTGAAGTTTCCCAGAAAATCCTTAAAACTGTAAAATTCGACATTACAATTTGTCAGCTGCTGCTGTTAACCTAAAAGTAGTCATAATAATATTCTCGCTAGTGCGTTTCGTTTTTCTCTAGTGTTTGCTTGAGATTTGTGAGTGTACATAAACAAAAATAGAACACGGCTATTCGCTAATCCATGATGGACTGAAAATGTCACAGACACGTATCGTTCTACATGCAGTAGACACCATTGATAGCTGTCGGCCTTTATAGGGTTTGGCGAGAAACCATATTTTACAAACACGGAATTCCAGGAAACAACTACTCTACGGGCTAATGCCCCGACCAGCATTGAATTACACCTGGAAAAACCTATAGCAACAGCTAGAGTCATACCTCACCTATGGCATACTGATGAGAGCTAATAACCTCGAAACCGGTATATGTCTGGTGGGCTACTGACGGGTGACTCTAACTGTTGCTATAGGTTTTCCAGGTGTAATTCAATGCTGGCTGGGGCATTAGTCCGCATAGTAGTTGTTTCCTGGAATTCCATGTTTGAAAAATAGAGCAGATACAGTAACCGTGATCAGCAAAACTCTCTGGCTACGAGACGTTTGTATAAGGTAAACGCTTTTCGCAAGCAACTGTCATTTTGAACACTATTGCACATTTCATGTCATGTGAATTATAAGAAGACCACTCACAGTAAGTATGATTAGATGTATTTGTAATTATTGTGTACAAACACCTGACAATTCTAACACGGTATGTGAGCGGCGTTGTCATGTATTCCAGACCTGTCTGTTGTCATAGTTCTGATACTGTATCAGAAAAAAAAAATAGTAAAAAATGAAAAATATTCGGGATACTCTGTATACTATGGCAATGTAATAAATATTAAACGATTATCTCTTTTCTGAATGAATCTATCTAATTTGATCAGAATAAAGTATCATCACGTGCGCCCACTCTGCAAAGGTGTGTAACTGTAATCCCTTACAGGGTATGAGAACGTCGAGGAGACGCAAAAACTAACGAGCATGAAATTGAAAACTCTCAAGGAAGTGTCGTGCAGAGGTGCCCACTTGCGGGGCGAATCCATATTCATGAAGCCTAGTGCATAAATCAAGATCATTGTAAATATTGACACCGCGCGTACGAACTACGTGCGGCACGGGTGGCATAGTAATGCGGGGATGTGACCTAAAAACGGAAATGGCAATAATAATGCCAAGAAAACAGCTTCCTTTGGCAAGACAAGGACTGGATAATGAATTACATCAGCTACACTGATAAACATGAGAGTTACTTTTCCTTATTAATAATGTATTTGTAAGTAAAATTTAAATGAATATTTTTTTCCAAAATTAATTACCTAAGTACGTCTATAAAAAATGTTATAACAATTACAGAAGAGTATACAGAATTTAAACTCGAACATTTCCACTAAGTGGTTTAACCAATAAATTTTTAGGTACAGAAATCGTAAATTTTACTATACTGCGCTGCAGTTACTTTTACTGCGGTGTGCAGTGAGTGCAAGTGTATGCAACGCGAACGTGACAAGGGAAATTTGAAACCGAATGGTGGAGTAGTTGGAGGTCCAAGATGTCCACGGCGTATTGCAGCAGTGTGGCGTATCATACACGAGACTCGGTTATATCCGTACTATGTACAGCGTGTCCAAGCATTAAGACCAAGGGTTAGGATGAGGAAGACCAGGTACCATGACTAAATTATTTGGACCTTATTTTGTGGGAATATTGCATCGCACCGAAGTGGACACTATTGATAATTTACGCAAACGTATGGGCCCAAAATGTTGTTGTTGTAACACCATTAACTAAATAAGTGTTATAAAATGTTACTTATTTTTTTTCTTGGGAATTCCTTTCAATTTTGTGTCAGGCCGCCGATTGCATGCTGCCTTATCAGGTTTTACAGTGGACCAGTTTCCAGTGCCGTGCAGAAGTGAATTTTTAAATCATCACTGCCCATTTTGATTTTTTTTATAAAATTGTACTTGTTAAGAATCCCTGTACATTCAATTTTTTTTAGATAAGTTCTGAATCACCTGAATAGTGCAAACATTTAGTGTAGTATACAGAGTGTCCAGAATATAAGTGCCTTAATTTTGCTATATGATAAGTTGTACTAAACTAAACATACTTATTTGACTTAACAATTTTTTTTCTCTGACCAACGGTAAGAGATTTATGACAGCAAACTGTGATTGAATATGTGACAGCGTCGATAACATACTATCTTAGTATTGTTATGTATTTATAAATAATAATTACAAATTGGTACACCTAAACATAGGTACTTTACTGTGAATGGTTTTCTTAGAACTTTTTTCACAACACAGAATAATAGTTACAAGTGTTTAAAATGACTTTTGTTTCTCGCAAGAAGCGTTTACAGTACAGAGAGTTTTGCCTAGATTCGCCGTAAATTAACATGCCATGCAGCTGGTTATGGTTACTATACATTGTTCCATTTTTATTTATATACACTCACAAATATTAAGAACGAAAGTGAATCGCACTAGCTGTACGCACCATTTGACTAATATTACTTTTATATTATCAGTAGCAGCCTGACACTGTACGTTGTTGGACGTTATAGTACGTTACAGTTTTAACGAGTTTCTCGAAAACTTCAATTATTTACTTCATTAATACTGAAAAATTATGAAGAAATTGCGTTACAGGCGCTTTTACTTAACCTTAATTGTACCTTAGTTTGTAATTTCGTAACACAGTTTTGCATTTTATTGCAGTTGTATTTTTATTTTTGAAATGAATTTGTAGACAAATTATTCGTTTTAGATATTTTTTTCATAAGAGCATTTAGTCAGACATATAAGCACTTAAAATTGCGGCACTCATATTCCGGACACGTGTATTGTTTTATTAGTCTCAGTGGCAGTTTCTTATATATTTTGATAAAAATATTATTAATTTGTTAGCATAACGTAACTCGTCTGAATTCTTGCCGCAACTATAATAAACAATGATAATACAGATGCAATACATACAGGGTGAACCTTAAATAAGTACAAATATTTTAACTGCAGGTGTAGTTTGTCATATGGATAAGTCTAGTGAGTCATTTTTAAAAATTTCAATTATTTACGAATATTTTTTTTAAATACCAACATTTTGAGGACCGCTGACCAGATACACTGACGGAACCTAATAAAATAAATCATATGATTTACTGAAGGCGAGGTTGCCATATCTTATATAAGATAAATAATTTTTTTAAGTAAATTAAATTTTTACCATTGTTTCTAGTTTTTAGCAATAAATATGAATTTTCTCAAGTTCAATACTGTCAGTTAAAGAGTAAGAAGTTGCTTAAATGACAGATCTAACAGACTACAAAATTTACCTATACATAATAA
Source organism: Monochamus alternatus (assembly GCA_037114965.1). NCBI lineage: Eukaryota > Metazoa > Arthropoda > Insecta > Coleoptera > Cerambycidae > Monochamus > Monochamus alternatus. The sequence continues at coordinate 118,076,635 of CM073426.1, forward strand.
CTTAGACTGCTTAATAAATAAAAATTGTTAATTTTTACGTCTTCTATAGCCCATTTTTTGAAGAAATGCACTTCACACTCTGTATCTACGTCGCTATGAAGCAACATCAGTGAAGTATTTAGGGTATCTGTTAACTAATCGTACGTTTGAAAGTAATTAATTCCGAATTCTTCGACATCTTCGGCATAATATTTCATTTTAAAAACAGTCTCTTCGTCGGAGAATACAGAATTCCTTCGAATGATATACAGTAATTAATATTTCTGTCATTTGTATTGTAACAATATCGATGTATCTGCGTCCATTAATTTTATCGTTCTATTGAAATGCCTGCTTGATTTATTATTTTTAAAACCGGTATATTATGTTACCTGTTACGTAAGGTAAGTGACTGCCATTAATGGTATTTTACGTTGGGTTCCTGTCCTATAATATCGAGATACGATGCTAATAGAACCACTAACATGTACCGTAACACCGCGGGTATATACGGGATGATACATAATATTTAATCCAAAGTCTGCAATGCGAGCAATAAGTACATAAAAAATATCTTATCAAAAATTAATATTTTGTGTAAATACGATTATGTTTTTCTATGGAGCGTGGGCGTAACGTCTTTTACTTTTGAAATACATGGGCCTATTCAAACAAAACCAATGTAATAATCTTGTACTTTCAAAATAAAAATGTAAAGCACTGAAATCTGATATAGAGACAATAAAAACGTTATTTCGGAATTCTAATTTTTTCTTTTGTAGTTTTACACTATTATCATGAAGATACAGTAGATTAACATTTTTTAATTAAACAATTTTTGTATCTAATGTGCAAACAAATGGTTAATTTTTCCTGCTCTATGTCATAATATTGCATTATAATAACGATAATTTTACTGTGACAAGAGTCGATTAAAAATACAAGACCGGTCGTAAACTAAGGTATGCAACTGTAAAGATATAAAACACCGCAGTAGGTAATAACAGTGATGAAATAATTGATAAAATTGAAAAGAGACAAGTGGTTACCAACATGAAAGTGTAGGTAATAGCCGTTACCCATGCATGAAATGCAAAATTGACTATTTCAGCAATATCAGCAAAAATATTTCTCAAATTTAAATAAGACTAAAGCAAATCGCTATATAAATATTAGACAAATTATCTGATATGACAAAACGTTGTTCAACAATTTGAATAATATTTAATTGAGAAGATACAGGGTGTTCTCCAGATCTAAGAATGTTCAGAAATGTTTTTCAACGTCAGGCTCATTTCAGGAAGGTTCAACTCCTGGAAAATGTTTGAGTGTCAGAACGCTTGAGTTGGATAGAGCTATTCTACACGGATATTTGGATTTTCCGAAATACGAATTAAAACCTCTTCTGATCATCGACGCTGATATTTTTTGGAGCACCATTTAAGCTTTTAGGACGAAAACACCCTGTTTCGCCTAGGCGGATAAAAATACGTCTGAACAGTTTGTGATTGGGTTGTCTTCGATTTCGGTATAATTCTAAATACCTTCTGGCTGCACGAAGTTCATTATAATTTGACTGAGCAAAAACACAAATCATATCACGCATTTCACTGTTGGAAAATTCATTATGTCGTGGCATTTTCTTATTTTAGAATGTTTACTACAAATAATACACTCTCACTTGTTGACAGTAAAATTGTCAAATTTCTTTACACGAAAAACTGATAAGTGCTGACACAATCCTACTTGAAAAAAAGTCAATGTAATAACGGTGGCTTAGGAGTCTTTACGCTGAATGTTTAAAATTCAAATAACTCAAAAACTGATAGAGTTACATGAAATAAACAAGAGTATCTTTTTTACTCAAAATTGAACTGCCTTTTAGATTAGATCATTTTAGCCATAACTCATTAGGCAAAAAAGCTATGTTGTAATTTAACTAAGTAACAGGGTGTAACTAACGCCCTGTATAAATAGTGTTAAATTCAGCATAAAATTCGTAATTTTCATGCCAAAAAACATAAGTCGCCAATTTTCAAGACGATACTGCTTAAAATCACAAAATTATTAAGAAATTTCAAATTAAAATTCCAACTTTAAATACCCTGTATCTCGTAAACCTGCACATTTGTCTAAGACATGTTAAGGACGCATTCGCACGCTCCTATCTAAAATCGTGGTGGAAATGAGAAACATTTTCCTTTTAGTTCAGACGACCCTTTATAGATGTCGCCATATGTATAATCTAAATAATATATTTGAATAATAATTTCGTCGGTGACCTTGGCTGCAAGACATCGTGCGATATTGCCACAGTTTGCCTTTGCCGCCTGTTCTTTACGTGAGTCATAGGTCATAAGTTTGAGCTGCTCAAAATTATAAGTGTGCTATAAGTTTGGAAATGAAGTCGTAGTGAATTATTAGTGAAGAATTTGCCTAGTTTTTTCTTTTTTATTGGGTAATTATTTACATTAGCGTAAAACTCTCCAATCTTAACAAAAAAAAATTCCTACCTCCCTATTTTCGAGAGTGCTGATCACGAATCTGAAGTCAGATTTCGGCACTCGCATGTAGTTTTTGAAAAAAAAATTTTCAAAATTATAACCTCTATTTGTACATTACTTTAGGTTGAAATTGCAATGTTCATCTCTGCCCCATCTGCCTTATTCATTTCATGACGTCACACTGTTGTCAAAATATATAGGAGTTATATTGTAATTTCAACCTAATGTAATGTATACATACAGGTAACAGTTTTGAAAAAATTTCGTATCGAAAACTACATGCGAGTGCCGAAATCTGACCTCAAAATTCCTGATCAACACCCTCGAAAATAGGGAAGTAGGAATTTTTTTTGTTAAGTTAGGAGAGTTTTACGCTAATGTAAATAATTACCCTGATTTCTATTAAAATGTTATTTTGTATCTAATTGCTCAAAAAACATTAAAAAAATTTTTTTGTTTATAAAACTTTCAATCAATAAACACAAATGGAAAAACAAGTGAATTCAAAGTTAAAACCACAACCCAGCTGAATAGGTATGTCTTTACAATATTTTCCCACATTTATACTTAAGTTTTAGAAGGTGACTTATGTTTTATTAAAATTATAGCGGCATTACAGATTAAAAAGTTAAATTTTGATATAATACCTAATTATGAAATAATAGGTACCTATGTAAATTTTAGTCCTATGATAGATAAAAATTAACACTTCTTTCAAGAACAAATAAAAAAATAAATAGTTTCAACATATATTTTATTTATCCAAGACTTAGAATATTTTTTGCACAACCGCCCAATACTGCTATGAAACCCTTCTCTTCAATTGCCCAAACAACGGTGGCGACACGTGGTGGCAAACTAGCTCAACTAAATTGTGAGATTTATTTGACAATTGACAGCATTTCTCTATTATGAATCCGATGCTTATTTAGGTATCATTTTTTCTAAATTCTTTTATAAAATCTCAATTTGTTGTGATAATGTGAAAGAATAATGAGTAATCCGCGCGATGGGCAGGTTAAATTAAATATAGTGTTATGGTTTTGTTTATAAAAATACAATGAGTTCAGTGTTAAACTGGGTATCAAAAACCTATTTCCAGACTTTAACCAAATAATAATATATTAATTTCAAGTAGTGCACTTTGTTCTAGAAGTATGTATTTGTCTAATCATGGCAAAAAAATTATTTATTTTTAGAGAACAGAGAAGAAATTGATACCTAAAAATGATGTCTAAATCACGTACTTTTTCAATATGGCGGCTCACTGAAAATGCCCCCTTAAGCTTAATCGCCATATTTTGGTGTGTAGTATCTCCAGTTCAGAGATTGCCCATTCTTAATGAATCACCCTGTATATAATGAAAAGGGCCTAAATAACACATGTCAGACTTCATCAACTCTGTCCGATTGTTAAATTTCCATCGGTTTGGACGTTTTCAATAAAAGCAACGAAAGCCCTTTATCAGTTTTACGACAAACCAGGCATTCCAATTATCCGTAAACAAAACAATGCAGCCGGGTCCTATTATCTGTCCGCGCTGAAAATTCCATCATAAAAAAACCGGTAATGGTTTTCTATTTCGGTGTTCGATTAAAAATATCAATCTGTTTCCTGTCATGCTTTTTGTATCTCTCCGTGTTTCGTCATTCCACGGAGATAACTTCATTTTTTAAATAACATGTTGGCACGGCCGATATCGCCCGGCGTTCGTCGAAGATAAATGGAGAGAATGCAGAAATTGGAGGTTGGAAAATGGAGGGATGTCATAAAAGACATTTTTTCATTAAGAAAGCGGAAAAAGTAAAACAAAGGCTTAGAAAGAGATTAATCAACAACAACAAAGAATTGTTTTTGTAGAGAATTTTCGAATACATTTTTCATTTTTTACCAATCTGTGTCAAATCATATAAATTGAACCTTTAGTACGGTTCTTACCGTAGATATGTTAGTGATATTGTTTACATTAGTTTTATTAATAGACCAGGGCTGAAGCCTTTGAAAATGGTAAAAAGTGAAAAAAAAATAATAGTAGGATGGAACCCATTGGAAAAGGAAGAGAATACAACAAAAATGAATGGAAAATAATTTACGGGCGATCTGAGGTCGGGAAGTGGAAGGGAGTGAGTTTTTAAGAGTAAAAAAAACGGTTTATTTCGATTTTCGGCAAAATTACAAGTCCTATGGAAAAAAGTTAAATGGCAAAGTTGTAGGTAATAAAAAGATCTGCAACTTTTGTATTTAAACCTTTTTCACATGACCTTAAAATGTGTGAAAAATTCAAATAACCAAGTTTTTGGTTTCTTTCTTTTCTTCTTAACTTACGCCCAAACACACTGTAATTTTTTTTATTTGAAATATTTATTTTTTCACCTTATTTTGGCTTAATATCGAAAAAGCACCCTAATTTTCAATCGAAAATTCTCACGTCAAAATATCTGCTTTTTTAAAAAAGTCGGTAGGCTTTTTGTTTGTTGAAATCTCTACTTTCTGATGGCGTAAAAAAATATACATTACTATGGCAAATTTTATCAGAAAATGCAAAGAAACAAAAAAAAACTCGAACATTTTTTTTTAATCATTATGTACAATTTCTAGCTATTTATTAAAATTTATACTTTAATTACTCGAAAAACGTATGATACTATGTTACATTGATAAACAAAAAAATTGCAAGTCGAAATTTACTTCTATAATTAACAAGCAAATAAGTTAATAAAGTTAATATTTAATAAGACATATTTTGAGAAAGTTGTATAATCTTCTTTAAATTATATGCGTAGAAGCCTATTTATTGCTATTTTAAGATAACTTATATACCTGAGTGACCTACGGAAAATTTTCTTTCTCAAAATATTGTAGATGTCTTATTAAATATTAACTTTATTAACTCAACTATTTGGTTGTTAGTTATAGTAGTATATTTCGATTTGCAATTTTTTTATTTATTAATGTAACATGGAATCTTACGTTTTTCGAGTAATTAAAATATTAATTTTAATAAATAGCTCAAAATTATACATAATGATTTAGAACAAATTTTCGGATTCGAGTTTTTTCCGTTTCTTTGCATTTTCTGAGAACATTTACCATAGTAATGTATATTTTATTTACACCATCAGAAAGTAGAGATTTCGACGGAGAAAAAGCTCACAGACTTTTTTAAAAAAGCAAATATTTTGACGTGATAATTTTCGATTGAAACTTAGGATGCTTTTTCGATATTAAGTCAAAATAAGGTGAAAAAATAAATATTTTAAATAAAAAAATTAGTGTATTTGGGACACAAAAAGGTAAGATTTCAAATTTCGTGAAAAAAAACTGTTTGTAAAAGATAAAAATAAAATACCAAAAACTTGGTTATTTGAATTTTTCCCATAAATATTGAAGTTATGTAAAAAAAGTGTAAATATAAAAGTTCTAGATCTTTTTATTACCTACAACTTTGCCACTTAACTTTTTTCCATAGGACTCAAGATAAACCGTTTTTTACCCTTAAAAACTCACCCCCTTCCACTTCCCGACCTCAGATCGCCCGTAAATTATTTTTCCTTTCATTTTTGTTGTATTCTCTTCTACTATTATTTTTTTTGGTTTCAAAAATTATCGACCCAGGTCTAAAATGTCTAAAATGATCCATGCCAATGTGATTGATACAGCAAGGCAAAATCCATTAGCAGCTACGTTTTTCGACTACTGCTACCTTTACCAAGATAGTTCAACAGTGGCATTCAATAAGCGGGAAATAAATAACAAGAAGTATACGGGGTGTTCAGTAAAGAATGGGCCATACCTTGAACTAAAATAATTTCCTATAGAGGAAGTTATTGCCTGGTAATAGATCAGTAGATTTATAAAGAAAAACAATTGTTTACATACTGCTAATGTTTAGGCCTATATTGGGCCTTTTTCATGGCTCTAAGTTACAATTATGTGTTACACAACTTTTATAAAATTACTGTAAAATAATTAATATACAAAAATAACAATAATACAAAATACATTGTATACATTAAAATTGCAAATATTAACTTGGTTATCACAAAATTGTCCAAAATTTAAGAAGTAAACTAACAATATATGTAACAGCACAGGGAAACAATGGTTCGTTAATTTTAAACGAGAACATTCATTAAAATGTGTCTGTTAAAGAGATTGGTTGGGGTGTTGTTTTTTCATAATTTTTCTCCATAATTAAAATTCGGAAAAGAAAACTCAAAATATTGCTATGATTTTGTATATACTAGGTATTAGAATAATTAAATAGTTTATTGTTTAATTTTATTAATTAAGTCTATTAAATTGAAATATGATGTGTTTATGTTTTGAATATCTTTTTTTATTAACTGAATTTGTTTCCTAATGTTAATAATTTTTTGAAAAATTCGTTTTTATAATTCTTTTATCCAATAATTCTAGTTTCCTCAAAATTAAAATTGTGTAAGTGTGTTTGTGTATGTTTTGCAAGGATCTGAAATTCGTGTTTTTTGGTACTTTCCTGTTTAACCTATGTACACTTTATTACAATCAGCACAAGGTATCTTATATATGACATTACTTAACAGTTCTTTGGCATATCATTTTTTGTTTTGTTGTGAATATTTTAAAAGTATTTTCACTACTAAACGCTAAATCCAAATTATCATTTTTTAAAGTGTTTCTTATCTGTTCAGAAAGACGTTCTATGTATAGATACTACGAGCTGGCTTTATTAAGTTTCATAGAATAACTGTTTTTAAGGAGACATGTCTTAATAAAATCTAAGTTTTTTTTGTGACCTTATAATTTGGAAAAATCAATAAAGTTCAGTAAAGATATAGATCAATTAGGTACATCGATAGAAAAGTCATACATCACGTGACTTGTTTCCGAATAGAGATAAAAAATCGGTGGACATGAGAAACATCGCCACAGAGGTATACTTATTATTTAATTATTTCTTCTTATATGTAGTTGTGTATTTTTTTACTGATTGAAAATACTAACATTTATTTACGGCATTTGCCAATAGTGCGAATAACAATAATAAAAGCAATTAGATTCACTAAAATGAAACAGCAGTGATGTAATTCTTACTTATTTATTACCTCGTTAAATTATTTTCGTTTTTTTATGGCAACTTTTTACCAACATGTCAATTGTCTGTGGGTGCATTGCACTAGGTCAAGTATGACAGTCAATCAAGTCCCAGTGACGTGTAGATAAATACCGTAGAATTATTAGTAAATGGAGAAATTACTTTTTACATCTTGAAGCAGTGACCATTGTAGTTAGTAAATCTAGGCTATTGAAGGGTTTCTTATGAAGATTGAGTTTCATCAGTTGGCATATTTTCATTTCCACAGTAATTTACAGATTTACATTAGTGTTTGGCACAAATTAATTAATTAACTCTAGCATAAATACATATCGAAATATATTAACTTAAATATAATTATATTAACACTTCTGCGCACCAAGATAATTTACGATTTATTAAATATATTTACTACTTTGTCTTTCCATACTAAGAAAATGTAGAGGAACTATGGCAATGTTGCTTGCTCTTCTACTCACCTATTTATTGATGTACCCGTCCAGCCACTACACATAGTAAGTTTCAGTGTTACAGTGTCGCTGTTAGTCGGAATCTGTGTGTGTTGTGGTTTCTCGGTGCCTTTTAATTAAACTATTATGAAAATTGTTAAAAAAAGAGTTCTTCTCATCTTGAACTGCCTTTTTGTGGGTACGTTTAATCAACTGGAATTGGTCAACTCATTCTCGGAAATTATTTGCAACATATACGCTCTGTCATAGACAAGCAAAATGTTAGGCAAAACAAAAATGGCAATTTATGAATGAACGGTTCGATCTCCCTTTGCTTGAAGTCTATGATAAATAATTTCAAATAATTTGTTCTTTATGATTTTTTACAAGATCCTATTTGTATGGATCCATTGTAGTACTTTTTTTGTGGATACCAAAATGTCAAAGCCATCTCAAAGTACATTAAACTGCCCTGTAATAAGTTTCACTTCATAATCCAATTCATTCAGAACAATGCAGTCCTAAGTTCATCTGTAAAACTATTCGCACATAACCGACAAAAAATTGCTAATTTACGTGGCTAATTATTTTTAGCACTTACAATAATGAACCGTCGACGACCGTTCTGAGTCATTCCACAGGAACTTGTTGTCTCTGACAGCGATCTTTTATCTGGTCACTTACCTGAAAAAGAAGAAAACGAATTACTTACATGATAATAACTGGATTTTAAACGCTGTTTATTAAGCGTTTGCTTTTGTTTTTCATTTCGCTTATAATAATAGCTTTGAGCCTTGTACAATCTAGATCTAGACATTACATCTTTTCGCAATACTTAAATACATAGTTTGGATGTTAGATTTTATCTCAGTTGAAATAATGAGAAATCCGAGGAGAAATCAATAAATGTGAGCAGTATTTGCTTATGTGGTTTTTTATGTGTTGTTATTAAAATAGTCTTATTTTTCTATGAGCATCTGTAGAAACTCAATATCAACTATGTTCATCAAAAGTCGTCAAAATATTCCATATGATTAATATTATCTGACATGTATTAACTTCTTGCTGAAAAATAAAAGAATTTAAACACAATCACTAGGCATTTTGCTACAGCACGAAATCAGAAGAGAGAGCCATCTATGAAGATCTAGTCTGTATATGACGAGCTCCATCATATACAAACTAGGTTTAGGAGAGAAGAGATTAAGGAGACGATTATCAGTTTTTATTGTATTTTCTATTTTACAATTAGTTTTTTGTTTATTATTTTAATACTTTCAGATGTACCTACTTATGCCTTTGTCACTCCCACTGGTTGAATAAGATGACGGGGAAAACAAATAGAAATAAAATAGTATTTTTCTTCACAAAAGTCTCACAATTGTGTACTAATTTTCACCTTTTCTTTATTTACTAAGTTACATACAAAATTGTGTATATTATTCAAATTATTTAAAACCGGTGTATTATTTTTCTGCACAAAAAAGAAACAAGATGGAATAGATACGAAGGTAGCTAAGCGAATCACAGACCATTGGCATCCCTCAAAACAGAATACAAACAATGCAAATTACAACTAAATATATCGTAAGAATTGTATATAGTATTGTAATTATTTTACATAAATGCAATAGCAGACTAGCCCCATATAATAATAATAATAATAATATCTCTACCCCTCATTCTAATCACAGGGATTAGCCCAGAAGTCGGAGACTTGTGCGGGAGAGGGGGCGGTATATTATTATTAAGCAGGCCGCATTTGCGCCCAGGAACGACTTACGTTGGTAGGCCCTAACCACTATTCAGTGCAGGAATGAGGGAAACCTGGAAAACCTCATTCATTAGGGGGGTAGTCAAATATCAACCGGTATCAATCTCTCACATTGACCCAAGCCAACATTCTTCCACCCTACCATACCCGTAGAGAGGGCGCCAAACCTCTCCACGAATATAGCTTATATACGGTCTACCGGAAGCTGGGCTCGAACCAACACCGATCTAGTCACCTCGATTCAAGTACTGATGCCTTAAACCGCACGACCACTGACCGACCAATATTAGTGATAGCAGTAGGACAATAAAATGTAAAAGGAGCACGACTAGCCTGGTCTTACTGTCAAAAAATTAATTGGTTTAAAATTTCTGGACAGTCAACCCTATGCAAAAGAGCTTGTAAAAATGTTGAACTATGAAAGTGTCTTCTGAACTAAAGAGAGTCAACATGAAATCGGGCCAACAATCAAATGCTGAATATGAATCATAGTTAAATAGAGTTGGATATATTGTACGTGTAAAGGAGGCTACGTTACATTAGCTATATTTAAATTTAAATGATTGAAATTACACCATTCTACCACCCTATTCAACTGATCCTGAAGTTGAATGCAATCATCAATACTTGACACGGAGGAAAATATTTTTAAATCATCTGCATATAACAATTTGTGGTCTATATCGTCAAATGCCTTCGAAAAATCGGTATATGTGGCATCACTTGACCACAATGATTGATAACGTTGGAAAGGCAATGGGTGAAACAAATAAGATTTGGAGTGGTTGACCTCTTTTCTATGAATCCATGTTGTTCAAGTGAAATAATATTCTTAAAGAGAGGGTATATGCGATTATATAACGAAAACCTTTGCAAAATTACATAGTAAAGTAATGGGTCTATAGTTTTCAATATCAGAGGGATCACCAGTTTTGAGATTATGACAGTAGCGTAAGCTGATGTGCAAACACCTGTACTACCCTGTTAAGAATAGAATCAGAATTAGTGCAAAAATCTAATTTTCATTTATATGAAAAAATAAGCTTCTGGACTACTACAACCTAAATTTAAACATATATCTAATAATATGTTAATTAATATTTTTATTTAAAATTTGATGGCACATCAAATTACCCAATCCAAGCAGTATCTCAGACTGATGGATGTCTGGTTTCATTCTGAAATTAGACCAGGACCATACAAAGGCGCGTATGGATTAGACGACGTTTACTGCGTACATCGAGCGGCTCATAAGTCGCTTTGTTTGACAACGTTCACTTTGTTTCAACCGTTTACAAGAAAAATTCATTTTTTCAGTTAAATCGATCACTCATTCCCCTGCTTATTAACTTTCAGATTTTTTGATACAGCCCATTGGCTTATTATCAGCGAGAAAAACAATGTAGGTACACAATATTTTCTCACAGCACAACTCACAGCAAATAACTGACTTTTCAATTAATTTCATCAGAAATATATTGGGGGAAGTGGCGTATAGATTACCGCAAACTCCCTCCCGATTTTTCCCTCTCGATTAAACCCCTCCGATCCCGTTAATCTCTAACATGCGACACGTCTGCGTTTACATGAATATATCACGGGCTGATTTAGGGGTCCCGTTTAATTTTCCGACACCCCATTTACTTTCCACAATTGCCGGGTGGCGCGCAAGTTTATTGCCGGGAATTAATTAACAATTAACTCTGGAATTGAACTCCCCCAGGTGATCGCTCAGACGCCGCCCACCAAAATCCGAGGATCAGGCAGTTGCGTCCAACAATTTTCCGTTCGTCTGCAAAATAACACTATTGGAAAAATATATTTTTGTGTCTGGAACATGAGTACAGTAATTTTAAGACTCTAACCAAAAGCAACAAAACAACTCTTATGAAAGAAGTGTCCAATACGAATAGTTTTTCTCGAGGGGAAGGTCACTCCATAAATAGGTGTACAAATCTAACAAACGTATTTAGAAAATACGAATAAATACGTAAATACAGTGAATAATATTTTTAAATACAAGTATTTACTTTATAACACATTTTAAATACAAAGAAATACATTTAAATACAAATAAATACGTTTAAATAGAAACAAATATAGTTAAATACAATGAAATAATTTTAAATAGAAATAAAAATCTTCAAAATGTGTTTAAATACAAAGATATTCCAGTTTGATTATGTTTGTCTACTTGGAATTGAGCGCCAAATAGTCCTGATTTGGCTCTCTATTTGCTCTATTTCGTTTCGACCAATCCCAGGAGACGCATGGATTTCGACTAGCTTTTATGTAACTAGTGAAAGACAAATTAATGTTTTTTTATTATTATTAGGTATTTGACACATGTTTACGCGGATAAGTAAGTATAATAATTTTAAGTTTACTGGAGTTTAAAATTAAAGCCTACTTCATAAAGTTTGGTTAACAGCAGTGCTTCCAGTGAATTAAAAAGAAAAAAGGTCCAAAACATTTTAAAAAATGTACATCAGATAATGGTTGCGTCTAACGTTATCAGGCCTAAAGCCGCTTTCTGATAGTGTTTGGTGGACGGTTACGCTGAATTTCTAGTGCTTGCAAGCAAACCAAGCTGAAAATACAGGGCGATTCTAAGTTGATTATACTAGTGAACCACTTTAGAATTTTTAGTAATTTACCTATATGCAAAAATGCACCGTTAAGGTGTTAGGAAGTGCCAAAGTTTTTGAGAAAATTTCAATAATCGATTATAAAACGGAAAAGCGTTGACTGATTAAAATTGGCTATATGAAAATATATTCGTAAAAGACTTTTTTGATGCAATTAATGTTAATAACCGACTTACACAAATGCCTTACACTGGATACGATAGTTAAAAATATATTTTTGTATGTATTGCGTATCTGATTGTCACATTTTTGACAAAAGCTAACACTTTTTTAAGTAAATTCTGTCTTCAAAAATTTTGATAACTTTTACCGTTTAGTTGCAAAAAATTCTTTTCATGCCTAACATTTACTGTAAAATGAGGAGTACCATCGCGCATGAACTACATTCCCTTCTTATCAGTAGGGGTACATTTTATCAACGGGTAAAATAGTTTGTAAGAAATTCAGATACATTTCTCCGTTTAAAATGGTTACTGGGCCAATTAAATCCCAGTAAGAATAATAATCCCAAAATTTGGACAATCAGATAATACTCAAAAAAATATTAATATTTTTTTTTAACTGAGGTATCCAGTTTAAGGCATTTGTACAAAACGGTAACTAATAGCATTAAAAAAAGCATTTTATCAATATATTTTCATATAACAAATTTAATTTTATCGTTCAAAGCTTTTCCATTTTGTAACCGAATATTTAAATTTTTTCAAAAACTTTGGCGCCCTAGAAATAGACATCAGCAAATACAAAGTACAAAAAGTAAGTGTTTATTAATAAATACTTTTTGTACGAGTTGCATACAATATTTTTCTTACGTTCATACAAAAACCAAAAAATATTTTATTTAAATGACACTAGAAAAATATGACGTCGATTTGAACGTTTATGTTTGTCATGATGACAAAACGCTGTAGTAGAATGACAGATGCATGCAATAAACATTTTATTGCACTAGTGCAATAAAGATCCACATTTTCCACTAAATATAGTTCAATAAAGTTTTGTTTTTTTCATGAACGTAGAAAAATATATTTAAATACTCAAACCTTTTCCTTAAGTACTTTTAAATACATTTTAATCACCATAAATACAAAATATATTGGCGATGATAATGTATTTATAAATAGGTGTACAAATTTATCAAAGTGACGTTCCCCTCGGTTTTTTTACAAATGCATTTCAAAAATGTATATACAAATAAATAAAAATGCAATATAAATACAAAATTATGTTACGCACTTACAAATTCATAATTAATACCACACATAAGTAATATTAACGTAATTTGTTTGTAATTTGCTACATCAATCTTAATGAAGTATATTGTGGAAGTTTCAATACATTTCTTTTACACTGTAACGTGCGACAATATTATAGTAATTATTTATTAATCTGGTGAAATAGTTTTACTCGGTATAATCGATCGTAATGTCATTTGGTGCATCGCATGTACAGGTATGTGAACAGTGAATTCGTTGTTAGTGTTTGATTCATTAATTTGAGAATTATAGGAGTTTTGTAGAATGTTTTAAAAGCTTTTTCCAACCGAAGTCGACATTTCGTGCGATATATAGTATACAGGGTGTTTTTAAATGAAATACCAAAAATGAGACCACAGATTCCTTAGATGAAAATAAATCGATTTAACCTAACATACCTATATCCCAAGTCGCATAACAAAAAATATACGGGGTGTCAAAGTTAAAATTTTATTCGATATTTGTAAATAACTTAAAAAATTGTTATATAATTTAATAAATAAAAATAAATTTTCTTTGAATTGTTTTTTCCATAAATTAGAGACGTCAGTTTTTGTAGGAATGTAGTGTCGGTCATACAATATATTTTCGTATTCATCTCTGAATTGTTCCATTTTTTCCATACAATATGTTTGATAAGCTATAGCTGCAGAATGACCCTTGTCAAAAAGGTCGATCAAATGCAGTTTGGCGTCTGTGCCTAGAGGCCTCCCACGGTAAGATAAGATTTAGTCGATGATTATGATTTGATTTAAACTCTTAATAGTAATAAAAATTTTCGCGGGGCAATTAATATTTATCGACTTTTTCTGTTTTATTGTGGCATCAACTTTTGCAGGAGTTGTATTCAAATGGTATCTATAAATTCGCTTAAACAGATTACGTGGCGCAGTGTCTGGAACTTTAAACGTTTTTTCTATGGTCCAGGTTTCTTTACTAATTGTCTGCAGATCTGATATCCATTTCTGTTGAAAAATTACGTATATTTGAAACAGATTCTGCGCGAGATAAATCCATATGGTGATTCATAATTAAAATAGCCTTAACATAAACGTACTAAGAGCTGCACCAGAGCTAACCTAAATGATTTTATCTGTCAACACATTTAAAATATTAACTCCATACCATCCACAAATATAAGTTTTATACTATTACTTATGAATGACCCTGTATAATAAATATTCTTTGACGGCCAAATCTCCTCATAAATACAGTATACAGCTACATTAAGCAAAAATGTGTCATCAACATTGTCTAGTTTTTATCGCCATTGTACAGTGCTCCAGTTTAGCTGTAATTGCTGGGTATCTCGGAAATCACAAGAGATGAAATTTTTGCAATTATAACGAAATTGGGACACCCTGTACATTTATTTTGACAAGAACATCCCAACGGCTAAACTTAACAATTTCAAATTAACCGCCTCGAACAATTCTTTTTTGACTGATAAATAGCATGACAGTATTTACAGTCACAACCAAAAAATGTAAGAAATCATGCAAAAATAGACTATAACAACATACCTCCACTTCTTCTTTTGATTTCATGTTGCTCAGTACAATGGTGTCATCTTTTGTACTTTTGTAATCAAAATGTTTAGGCAATTCACGCATTTTACGAAACAAGAAAACCGTCTTTAATACTTACCTCTTTTGTAATTATCTAAGTATGATTCAGTAATATGAGGGTAGGTGGGAGGGTAGTACCTATTGCAAACAGCAGACGTATTAGACACCAGACATCTGCTGGATACAACAGTCCTTTCGGCAACCCTCGAGATATTTCGAATGCATTACTTGTATGCCGTTTAGAAATATGCGTCCCAGGATGATTGCTAAGTAATTATGTCTCAGTGAATCAGTTATTAGTTAACATGGGTCGTAGTGTTTTACTTTAAAGTAACTTCGAACTAAACGATACGCACCCGATCTCACACAACATAGCGAGGAGAAGATGCAAAACTCGTATAAGGTGCGGTGTGGAGCATTATACCAAAGGACCCCTAACAAAAAAAAATCTCTCGCGAATAGTTAGCTCAACCAACTGCAACTCTAGAGACTATATACAGAATTAACTCCCGTCAGCCGCTACATTATATTTCGCATAGGTCAAAGCTAGTGACAGACCACCGAGTTGTCACGTGTATCGATTTACGCTGCTTTTAAAGAAAAAAAAAAAACAAAATTTAGATAAATATATCATTCACATTTAATGAAAGCACGTACAGGGAAGTAGCACCTACCTTACTGATATTTATTCCCAGGACTGAACATTTGGAGAGATTTCAAGAATGTTGAAACGTTTTCTCTTTTCTTACCTGTTCAAATTAAAACCTGTTATTGCAAAGATTTTTGTACTTGCTGGGGACCTCTCATTCCCCTGATCTTTGTTTTTGTTTAAAGCGAGGTAGGTATTCAGCTCGGCGACCACGACCAGATGGATCTCTTCCGTCAGGAAAACCACAAAGCGTAACAAAAAGCACACGTAAAAGAACACAATTTCATACAAGCACTGCCGCACGTTTACCGCCAAGGTACTAACAGCAGTTGTTCAATGTGGTTCAAAATAGATTCGGCAAAATATTTTGTTTAAATGGAAAACGTCTCATTATGCTCTCACACGACAATATATACTTGATCACAGTTCACATAAATCAGCACCATATCCATCATTCCGGCGTTTGAATTCACAAAGAATACGCGAAAAATTCAGTATCCGAAAAGTAAACACTGAAAAAATTATTCAAACTAACCGTTTGTCTTTGACTGAATCTGATGCAATCGCTATAGGCCACTAGCGCAATGTTTACTTGACGTCGATAAACTTCTTGTATTATTGGGGAATGAAATACTAATAATAGCAACAATATTAACAATAATCATAAAACAAGTAGGTAGTACTATTTTAAGCTGTAACTTCCCCAAGACGTTCACAATGTTATGTTAAATAAAACCCTTTCTTTGACCGATGTTATTTTGACAGAGACATTTGATGTTTGGAAAGTACTGCAACCAGACATACAAAATTCATTGTCATAATTGAAACTCTATGTGTTTACGTTACGATTTTGTGTTTTAGTGACTAATTTTTCAGTTTGAAATGTTTTATTGTTATTAAGTAAAGGAACTTATGTCGAATACAGATTTATATCTATATTATTCGTCATACGTGATGTGTTGCTTATTTTTCTAGAGTCGAGAGCAAATCCAACAGAGCTACGGTAATCGTAGAAGGTTTTATAATTAAAGATAATTTCGAAATAACTTTTTTTCTTTAGGTCTCCCTGGGCACGTGATTGAAATTTTTGTACTTAGTGATAGTTAATCCTGTTATAAAAAAAAATTATAAAAATATTTAGATTTCCAAAATCTTCTTGATATTTGCATACCAAATTGTGACATAATTTGTTTGTTATTTGCAATCATGATGACAATGACAATGGATCTGGAAAATTGTTACGGAAGATATCAATGGCAGTTAATAATTCCTAGATACCACAAAGCATTCGTGCTTCTAAGACCTCCGCCCTCCGTAGCGAAATCAGTGACAAACGAAACCACAACAATGGACAATCTCTGTCCCCGCTGCGCGGTTCTGCACGGCCGCCCTGATGTTGTATAAATTGGGTACAAGTGGCTTTTTATTAACATAATTTCAATTGCGTGCGTTCCAATAATAGATGCCACATGGCTTATTGGAATCTAATTTGTCGGTAATTAATGATGCATGGCAAACAGAGTGCTGGATTTTGTGTAACATACGAGGCAGGTAATGTGATGACGGTGATTCTGGTAAACGATAATAGTCTTAATTGACAACATACTGGTTCTTAATTGTTATAATCATTGTAGTTAAGAGAAATTTACCAAATAACTTATTGAAATCACCTTCTTCAAAGACTACAGATTTAAATTTTGAAAATTTAGACTCTGGAGATTTCGAGGGTGCTTTCTTGATAGGTGAAAGCATTGTTTTTGACGCGTATCGTAAGAATGAACATTCTGATTTAACTGCTTGGTACTCCACCACGAGTCTCAAATTACATTTCTGTGTCAAGAAGACATTTTTTGTTAACACAGGACTCCTCAAAAACATTATCTCATGCCTCAGCCTTGAACAAACCTATGATTGTCTTTCTGGGTAACACACATTTCAAATTTCGAATTTCAAAAGATAACATAATGAGTGCAATTTAGATATTAGATCATAGCAGTGTTCCGTCCGGTTTAAACAATTGTCTAATTTTAAACCTAGAAATTTTACACTTTTACAGTTAGAAATCGAGCTATTATTGATATTAAGATTTAAATCCAAACAAGTTCTCTGCCAGTTATGGAATCTTATGAATCGGGTTTTACTCACATTAAAATAAAGTGAATTTATTGCCATGTAAGTTAATATATTATTACACTTTACGTGTAATAGCTAATCTGTTTTATGAGAAATTAAGATTAAGACGTATTTTATCGAAATCATTCACGTAAATCAAAAATAAAATTGGACCCAAGACATTGCCTTGAGGGACACCTAAATTAAGACATACACATTATGAATTTATTCTCCATTTAAAATAAGCTGATCGAAATTGCTACAAGGATGACATTATTTTATTTTCAGAGAACACCACCGAAAATCTCTTTTTAAAATTCAAATTGAAGTCTCTGAAATGGGCCGCCATCGTAAGACGCCCTGTATGCAAAATTGAGTGACTTATATCTTTATTTTTCTAGTGTAATTTTTAAGCTACAATTTTACCTTTATGCACACTGCATGTAATTATTACATATATAGAAGTAAATATATAAAAAAAACTATGTTAATTACCTATTATTTAAATGGGCTACCCAAGTGGTCAACTAATTACATCCAATTTTGCTTGTGCGAGCTTGAAAAACTACATTAACGAACCACTCTGGCACCTTTCCATTATTAATTAATTTTTACAGCCACCGGGTATTGTCTAGACTGCTCCTAATTAAAACAAATAGCTTAATTATTATTTATAGCGAAACACAAAAATCAATTCACTGCTCGTCCCAAATTGAGTCCATTAATCACTAACTCGAATTGATATTAAAACGAGTAATTGATAGTTGGCTTTGAGACCAAAAGTGGGCACCGCCGTAAACAAGAAAACATCTACATAATTACAGCACGAACCACATATCAATAAAAGAACTATTCAGAGCACTAGTTGAAAAAAATGCCATGATAGATGCCGGTGAAGTGATAAACAATGGTTTCTATTGTTCTAACGGCATCTAGTATCAATTAAAACTTAACGGGTTAAGTTTGATTGGTGATCCGTCCGATGCAGTCACAATTCGTGTAGACCAATAGGTACTCTAAACCAGGGTCTCTAAAACTGTAGTATGAGAACCCATTTTCACTGAGAAATGGGAAAAAAACTGTATGCTAGGCAAACCAACTTTTTCTCCACTTCCTCATTATACCGGGTGTCCCGGAAACTAATTGTCCTACAACTTTCGGAAAAAATATTGACAAAAGTGACCTCGAGAAGTTTATTAAAATTATTTTCCACTTTCAAATTTTGCCGCTAGATGACAATCTTGTAAATTCAAATAAATAAAATCAATAGTGAAGCTGCGCAAGTATACTCGCGTCAAGAATTCAGACGTCTTACGTCATGGTTGACATTAGGCAATTGTCTTTATTGTCAACGTAATTTTCGATATTTGGTTGCGTTAAATTCAACAATTTTTTGCAATTTAGTGCAATATATAATGCAAACATTTGGTGTAGTATATAGTTTTATTACTCTCAGTTGCAGTTTCTTAAATATTTTGATAAAAATATAACGAAATATTCATTTGTTCGTATGACGTAAGTCGTCTGAATTCTTGACGCGAGTATAGCACCTTATGTTATCATTACGTAATGTCGACCTTTATTTAGTCTAATCTATACTTTTAACATAACTGACTTAAAATTTGACAACGTCAGTAATACGTTTCAAATAAGGTGAAAAATGTATAGTGATGTATTAGTCATAGCCCATATTTCCTCTAGGGACTCTAAACGTAAGTATACCGCCCATTTGTGGCAATTAAAATGTAGCATCGACCAATTCGTATATCCAAACCAATACAAATGTATGTATTCTACATCAATGATGAATCTACAAGGGTATAAGAGCAAAATACACCAGACACCACTACTTGTCTAGGTATACAGGGTGAACCTTAAATAAGTACAAATATTTTAACTGCAGGTGTAGTTCGTCATATAAATAAGTCTAGTGGAAGTCACATTTTGAGGACCGCTGATCAGATAGAGCACTGAAGTAACCTAATAAAACAATCCATATGATTTACTGAAGGCGAAGTTGCCATATCGTCTGCAAGATAAATCATTTTTCAACGTACACAATTTTTGTGATTGTTTCTAAGTTAAAAACACTTTAATTAAAATATGGATTTCCGCAAGTTCGATACTATCAATCAAAGTGTTTAGGAAGTTACTTTGTTCAATGAAGCCAAAAATTATCCATAAATGTGCATAAAAGCTCACCTACTTACTGAAAAACCAACTATTTAAAAAGTTATCCACATTTCAGAAGTTAATACCATTGTACACTGTTAAAAAGATTATCACAAATAATACCCTTAAATTATTTTATGAAGAAAAAAAAACTAAGATTTTCACACAACACTTTGGAGTTTAGAGATTTTCGCCACATAACCTCAAATAAAATGTAAGTGCTAAACATTTCGTACTTCGTAGTTTCGTAGTGGGTGAAACAGATTTTAAAAATAAACACAAAACATGGAATAACAAAATAACTAGCTTGATGTACGCGTTCAATATCAAGAGAAGGCAAAGTCAAATATTTAAAAGCAATGTCAGTCGCATGCAAAAAAACTGGTGTCGTAGGCAGAGGTAATAGGTAGCCACGAGCAGTAAGTGAAATGCCTCGTACCAGCCCCACTCTCTAGGATTGATAGTCGAGGTCGACAAAGAGGTTATGTTGATACCGATGCACTAGTATGGTCTAGCGCAAAGAAATAAGCTGTGACAAGTTACAAGTAGAAACAAAACATGTAATATTTGTGGAAAAGGATTTGATAATTTCAATATACGTAAATTGAAAGTTAATGTGAGATCATTTTGCATCTTCAGAAACCGAACTAAGCTAATGGTTTCTTTAAATAATGCACTACTTGACGCATCTGTTTTAAGTGTTGCGGCACTAACGTATAAAACGTATTTAAATCGTCTTATTATTTTCACGGGCAGTGTTTTTCTCTTAACTGTCTTGTGTATTTAATTAATATTTTTCGTGAAATACAGTGTGATTAAATAAAATATGGCGCATTATTAAAACAGTGAAAAGGTTGACATATTAAAACCATATTTATTAAGCAGTGATAATCAGTGATAGTGACAACGATAACGTATGATTGTGAGTGGATAATCTGGTTTATATTTTCAATTTATTGGTGAGGTATAGGAATGGCAAAGGGGAGGAGATCACCATTAATATTTTCATAAATAAACATATTTCAATCATTCTTTGACACCTAAAAATTCTAGTTAACTTTGTTGGAGCCTATTCGAAGACATTAGTGTAACACTGGCAACGCTGTGGAATTCACATCTACCATGACTTATAAAAATATTAGTATCGGAGTCCGATCAGCGGTTCTCAACAAGTTTTCTATTGAAAAATTACGAAATTTATTTAAAATATGATTTTTTTATTCCTGTTTTAGTAAAAAAAACTATTAATTATGTGTTCTACACAGTGAACTGTATTGCTGGTTAAAATATTTGTACTTATTTAAGGTTCACCCTGTATATGGTAGTGAAGACTAGGTACGAATTATAATGCTGTAATTACATAATTATGTTAACAGACACTTCTCCACATGTTTTTACTGTAATTCCATATTTATTGTGAATATGCCAATTCCACCCTTGGAATTTCGAGGCCCCTCTAAAGTTTTGCATTTATAAGGGAAATATATTTTTTGCATAAAATATATTTTTAATAATTTTGTAAAATACTTAAAACAAGTTGAATAGTAAATAGAATAACAATGCTGTACGTGCATATGAAACAAATTAGTAAATTCATGTATTTGTTTAATACATCAGTTGATATACTAAATACGGCGCTCTTAACATGGTGCGGCTTGGCTTAATGGTTATTATTTCCAATATGACATTTTGCCGTCCGTCGAAGTTATTACAACTTTGATTATATTTTTGACCTCAAGGTTATGTAGAATCTATTTATGTTAAAATATCCTGTTAGTCTGAAAACCTGTAAAGTTTATTCTACTAGTTAATTGAGACCTAAATTAGATATTTTTTCCTATTCAAATGTATGTGACCAGATAGGCTGGTATTACGTACTTCGGTATATAACCTAACTTTTTTCTCTATGTTGGACGACTTGACTGTTTCACTGTTTAAGTAACTTATAGGTATTGTCTGTTAAATCATGTCGCCTTTGTAATGCCATGTCTGAAGCTATTTAGCAGACGATGGTATAAGTAAGCAAATAAATAATAGTTTATAAATAAATTTAATGCTATTCAATGAGTCCAATTGTGAGTTCTTGGTATCAAGTAGTAAAAGAATATGGCCCTTTTCTCACAAAGTCTTTCTACCTATTTGCCATCTTATTACACGAAAAATTGTTAGTTTAGAGGGAATATACCTAATTTTTTAAGTAAAAATAATTATAAGGACATTCAAAGAAGTATTTACTTTTAGGTAAAGCAAGTTTCACTGCAAAGTAGCAAAGTTAAATTAAGATAAAATTTACCTAAAATTTAAATCAGTTCTTACCGTTAGGTTATATTTGTAACTAAAATCGGACTAAAAGAACAAGACAAAAATCAGGTTATAGTTACGTTAGTTTAGTAAAATTTACCTGTTTCAGTTAAGATAAAATATTGCGACATAAAAGTTATTAAATTGGTATATGGTTACGTATTAAATTCTTATAGATCGTTAAGGCTGGAGATTCAAGTACAAAGAATGGTATCTAAAGATGCACAAAAAATCCACCCAGTAGGTGGAAGTTCTTATTTTAGCTTAGTACTGAAATATAATCAAATTTTTTAATTTTTGAAGGAAAATGTGCTAGAGAAAATGAAAAACCGGGATCTGTAGCTTATCACTGTGTTCTATATACCGTGAAAAATACTTAACAATTTACATCAATTCAAGTGTTACTAGTTTTTTAAAAGAATTCTTCGGGATGTGATAGCATTTATAATGACATATACAATGTTCTCAATGGGCAGACTTGTCAGCCTGAGAACTGTTATACAACATGGAGAAAACTTGTATAATTGGCACAGTGAAGAGATATTTTTTCTAACTTTTTCAGATTTTCTTTAGACTGTCTCAACAAATAGCTATGAAATCCGTTGAAAATTTACGTATAAAAAAATGGCGCCCTTAACTTGAAAGTTAGAATAATAACGTAAATATTTCACATTACATAAAATCAAAATTGTGTTATTGGTAACTTATTATGAAGATATTACCTTAACAATGGTTAATAAATTGCCAGTAAGCCGAAATATTTTCAAAATTGAACTTTTTGGTTGTAATTACGGTGTATCGACTAATTCAGGTTTTCATGGTTTTAACTAGTAAAACACACTAATTGTACTACTTGGGTATGTTATGTTGAATGGTTTTGGACACTTAAAATTTGTTCATTTAACATTTTCCTCTATCTGTAAGGGGTAGGGGAAGAGCAGTAGTACAGAAAAAATTACAAAACTGCCGACTACGTTTACTGATTTTAACGAACTTGGTTTTGTTTTAATGCTGTTTATACCAGAATCTTTATTTGTAACAATGCTTAAGGTATTGTTAAAGCTTGAACCACTAGATGGGGAAGTTTGCTAAAATCGGTTAATATAGTTGAGAGTTTTTCAACTTTTCTGCAATACGATTCTACCTCTTTCCCTGCTTACTCTACGAGATTAGAATGTCAAACAAACAATTTTTGAAATGACAATAGGAGGGTCCACTGTTACTGTTCAGCATAACATACCTTGATTATAAATTTTATGGAGAAAATCTCACTTTTTCATTAGGATTTAAAATTTCTCTATTTAGTGGTAACATTTGAGAGTGAAAAATAATTTTAGTAGACTTCTAGGGGTCACTTTTGTTATTAATATTTTTTCCGGGAGCTGTAGGACGAGTAATTTCCGAGATACAACCGCTGACTGACCTTAAGGGCCGTTTTTATACGCAAATTTTCAACAAATTTCATAGCCGTTTGTTGAGACAGTCTAAACAAAATCTGAGTAAGTTAGAAAGAATACCTCTTCACTATGCCAATTATACAAGTTTCCCCCAGGATATAAAACAATTTCCAGTCAAGTCATTTAGACAAGAAAAAAGAGCATCATTTTCACCTATTATGTTTTATCATAAAAAAACTAGTAACATTTTTCAATTTCACCATTATATACGCTAATAAGAACCTACACCTATTTGGTGTTTTTTTGTGCATCTTCAGATACAATTATTTGTCCTTGAAACGCCAGCCTTAAGTGGACACCACGTACAATAGATAGATTATCGCAGATCCTGTGTTCTATGATGTTTCGACAGCTTGGTCGAGGTTTGGCGCGTTGAAGCAATGGTACTTCTATATAGACTGTGTATATAGTATTATAGCATCCATCGGAATCATTTTAGCGGAAACTATTACTCGTGGTATGTTCCTTTGACAACATCGCTGGTATCGGTTTCTCCTATATATTGAGAAACACCACATATTTCACAAGCTTCTTGCTAGTACTCCAGATAAAACAATGGCGTCTGTCGCGGTAACGGCATCGAATATCAATTAAAATTTAGAGTCTCGCTGGTAAATCAAGCGTGCCGCGCAATAAATCCATCTCATTAGGCAACGAAACCCCCACCGAGGAGAAGCAATTAATAATTCTTCAGCGTCGAGTGCCGCGATGAAATTTTCCAGGAAAAAAATGTGATTTACCGAGAGATTTGTTGTTTTATATACGATAAATTATTACGACACGTCCAAGGTGTCATACAAAAAAGGTGTAATCATCATCTTGGAACGAAGTTTTTATATTCATTATAACTCAACACTGCGCCAAAGGCATTTCAACTTCTTAATACACATCTAACTGGGTTAATAGCAGAATTAAAACCGAAGCCAGTCCACAATACCCATAAATAGTAAATAAGGCCTTGATACGTAATCCAATCGTCTATGCAAATCAATAAATTACACCACAATGAACCACTTTAACGAAGACAACTAATTCGACGTGATCACGTCGGCGGTTTGCCGTTCCACGTGGTGATATCAACAAAACAACCGAATATCGGTGAAACAATCGCGTGACAGAAGTCCATCGCTCCAGCTGCGTGAAAAAAGCATGGCCACCCGCCGGGCAAAAATGTTGTACTTACTGCATATCATGAATCTTGAGCCATTCCACAAGATAAGTTAAAATTAATATCTCTATCGTTAATATTGAACAATGAGTGGTCACCAGATGCATTCAAACCAAATAAAAATACATATACTACTCGAATTACAACACAACATTGTTAACTAACTAGATTTTTCACCAATAGATTGTCTAAAAAATGTTGATTATTATATAAGTATAAACAAGTACGAAGTTAAAAAGTGTATAATATTTTTATTTTCTTAGTTATTCGTAGAGGGAATGCCCTTGTGAGGTTAGAAAACGCTCCTTAACATATAATAACTTTTACATTTAGATAGATTGATTCAGCGCTTAAAATGGAGGTCACCTGAAGAATCAGTACCCTTGAAATGCATAAATAAGTCGATCCCATCCATCTATTGTGATTGAATGCGTGTTAATCACATACTTCTGCTATATACCGCACACTTTGTAATCTTTTAATGCAAATAGTTTGAAATCTGACAATATGAACCAACGCATGTGCATAGCACACCAAATCCTGGTCCCTTTAATTGCTCCCACCATTGGGGTTAACAAGTGAGCAGTATATAGAAGTATGTGCTGTAATTTCAATATGTCAGGTATGGTTTTGTTAGAAAATTTATCTAGATTAATTTTAGACATTTATCGAATTTAACCTTGTCTATACAGTTGGTTCTTTAGCATACCTAGATATTTATGTCAAAGAACTTATGTATGACTTCACTGATAATAGGAAAATTAAATTTACCTTTACAACGTAAAAAAATAATGATTATATTTTGTGGTCATGTACTTGCACTAATAGGGTAAGAGTTATCAATCTATGTCAATAGACCTTTTCAGTAGTGATGTCACATACGCCAAATAATAGGCAACTTCATATTACACATTGTCATGAAGAATATTTCAAAATTTCACTACATCAATTTTCGACATTATGTATATTGGACATTAAATATCGCTATATTCTAGCAATATAAGAAATATTTAAGAAGTTTCAAACCCCGACTGACGAACAAAGATTAAACAAGCTATTATTTCCGATCATGTGCGTTAGGATTTACACGACTAAAGTAAAATTTTTGTCGTTGTTCATTATTATAATATCTATGCAAATAGTGCACACAAGGGTCAGTTTCGGTCTGTACAGTTTCAATTATGACAATTTGACAAAAAAGCTAATCAAAGATTCTACATACTTTTTAAAGCATTTCAAAATCCTAGCCCCAGATTGTTTTCTCTTCTATTTAAATCCTACGTAAGGCCTGTGGTGGAGTATGCTGGCATCATATGGTCACCTCGATTGATTAGAGACATTAACCTACTAGAAAATGTTCAACGCAAATGTAGTAGACAAGTGACTACTCTGAGGAAACATACTTATCATGAAAGGCTGCAAATCCTAAATCTCCCACTACTTTTCGAAAGCAGATCTAGAGGCGATATGATTTTCACTTACAAATTATTACATAATTTTTTCAATTAAGAAATTGGTGTGTTGTTGACATTAAACACAGATAAGCGCTTACGTGGCAACCAGTTGAAACTACGCAAGGAAAACTTCAAGACATCTATAAGACAGAGTTTTTATTCAAACAGTGTTTAACCGATGGAATCAACTAGCTAGTGATGTTGTAACCTCTGGAAGTGTTAACAGTTTTAAGCATAAATATGACACATTTAAAAAGAATGAACTGATATGATGTTTCAATTGTCGTGTTGTTTAATCGATTAAGATGTCATACTTACTTTTAATGTTTCAATTTGTTAAATATGTTATAATTGCGTTTGTAATTTGAGCATAATAGGTTTTGTTCTCTGCTCATCCCTGTAGTTTAATAATAGTAATAATTTGCCGCGGATTGCCTAACTCCGTGACGGCACACTAAAAGAGTATATTGCAATTATTGTAAATTTGAGTCCAAATTACACCACTCAGAGTCGTAGCAGTTATGTGTTTTGGTTCGGTCGATAAAACAGCAAACGATAGTCTGGTCTGCGGGGCACCAGCGAAGCTCATTTTGAGACGATATTGGTATTAATTAACGACGATTACTCGATATTATACAAACGTTCTCTGTAAATATTTGGCGAACACGCAGAGTTGGCCGCGGTCGACTGATTAAACTATGGTCGCCCCCGATCCATTATTAAATTCCCTGTAGAGATGCGGGTGTAGTAACAATCCCGTAGAATAATAGGAAAATAATGACACTGAAATGAATTAGATGATTGAAGGATAACAAATATGTAAAGTTTCAGTTTCAGACAGTAGCGGCGCTTGAGTGCAATGGGCCCGTAAGCAAATATCGAATTTAGCATCTATCCTCTCCCCTCCCCTTTCCCAAGAAAATTATAAATATTCGGTATTCAAAAAATAGTTTATTTAATAATATAAAACAGAATGTGTTCTCATGAAAACAAAAAAAAAAAATGAAATTTTAAAATGCAACAAAATAAAAAAAACGTAAAAAAACTTAACTCTGGTTAAGGGCCTCATTAGAATAGCAGTATACCTACTACTCAGAATTATCTGCTTCTCGCTTTATTAACAGCATATTATTCCATCACGTTGCGAATGTTCATATTAGATGCTCCAATTCAGTGTTGCCGTTTTAGTATATGTATATATTCTATTTCTAGTACATTTTCGACAGCAAAGTACAAAAGTACATTTCATCATAAATAGGCCTAATTCTAGTACATTTTTAAATAAGACCAAGGTTGTACAAATCGTACGGTCCCCGTATTCCAATTATCAGAATAAATCGACATCATGCGTCTGTCAGTTTTATTAAAAAATAATACAGGGTTAACTATGACTAAGTACAAAGAATTTAACCACGTGCTCAGGGAGGCGTAAAAGACAATAAAAAAATTATTCCAGAATTTTAGCTCGATATTTAAAAAATGGGGCAAAACCCTTTTTTACTACGGAAAGTCGGCGCCTATGATAAGAATCGACTGATATGGCTTAGATTCATAGATAAAGCTTACATCTGTCAACAATGTCAACTACCATGGGGTCGTCTTTTTGTAGCGTTTCTAAATGTAGAAACGACAAAAATTAACTTCACATTCGTGATGAATAACAAGTATTAAAAGTAGATTACAAAAAAAATGAACGCCCTGTATCTCGGAAACGAAGCGTTTCCGGGCACATGCTAATGGGAACTTTTTTTCTTATTTCTATCTAAAGACCTGTCCCTGAAATTTTTCGCAATATTAAACAATCACCCTGTATAATAAGAATACATGAAAAATAATAGTTTTTATATTTATATTTTTGGTTTCGAGTATATTTTATAATAAAAAATTTAAAATGATTTACAAAACATAATTGAGAAACGACAATATTTCACTTTATCGTAAATTTTAGTACAATCTGGTACATTTTATTGCTTCTGCTCAGTACATTTCAGAAACTCGCGGCAACACTGTACTTCATTAAGCCGGAGGCACATTGCTCTGATGCCTCGCCATATGATACAACGCCAGAAGTATTTGACACTGTATTCTTATGTATTTTTATATACTGTGCACACTGCTCTGACCCTACACCACGCCACGCCACACCATGCCATCCGATGTGTCGCAAATCTCCTCTTGTTAGATTTTCATCGGGTGGTGTAACGTGGTGTCGCGTGGTAGCAGTGTGCACGCGAATATGATGTCACATGCATAAAATGATATTGACAACATTTTGTTATTTTAAAAATTTGCGAGTAAGAATGTGTAAGAATGAATAGAGAATAAATAAGAGGAGAAGCTTAGGAACAAACTACACAGGAAATGTTTCTCACAGCATATTGTTAAATGGAACAACATAAATTTTAACGACTCTAGCTAAATGGATTAGGGTACTTAAATGTATTCATCCTCGACTCACAAGTTGAGTTTGAACCTTCTTCTGATATGAAATATTCCTTAAATAGATGGAATTGTCGAATGTAACGTAACGTGGCATCACATGGCGTGGTAACAGTGTGCACACAGGGTACATACACCACGTCACGTGGCATGGCGTGGCGTGGCATCAGAGCAATGTGCCCCCGGCTTTACGTTCAGTAGCCAACTGAAAGATCTTGTAGCTCACGTTGACTTGCATAATGTTTAAATATTTAAATGATCTCATTAGTGGCAACTATTAAAGGTAAAGTCAAAAATAAAAGAAGTATAATATCCTCATTCAAATCGCTTTCGAAAACATATTTCGCAATGCACAGTTAACGGGGGTCCTCACGGGTCCTCTTCATACTCGGAATCCTAAGCAATGCTTAATATTTACTTATGCATATTTCCACCACTGGTTTGAGACAACGTAACTAAGAGATATGTTACGAATAAAGGAAAACAAAAATATTTAACAAAAAATACGTTCAGATGTCTGGATAGGAGATCAAATAAAAGATATGGGTCTTAGAGATCACCAGAAAGGCACATATTAACATAGAATGAAGTGTGAGGTCAAATATGTTTTCGTAGTAAAATTCGTCTGAACAATCTTATACAAATTAGAATATCAAACATATGTACAATCAATCGGTTTTCTCCAGGATTCCGTAGTCTTCAAATAGTGTTTTCCACAGAGACAAATGACTTTAAACATAATAATTGAACTACATAAGCTTCAACTAATATTGGAAATGTTACCTCATGCCACATGGGTATTTTCAAGGTTGCTGGAAAAACGCAAACAAATAACAGCTAAGAGTGGCCTAACCAATAGTTTTAGGTAGCAAAATATTTGAAAATGTATATTTTATAAATTTAACTATATATATCTTATAACATAAGCATATTTAGTACTAGATGTAAAATTGCTCACTTTTATTTATATTATGTGAAAATAATTGTTAAAATGTGATGTCAGGATTACAACAAAACATGTCTAACGTATCATGCAAACGCTTTTTAAGTTAATATTTTATTTCAGGTAAATTTAGATGTTATTAATCAATAAACAATGTGCTTACTTTCAAGTTTATCAAATAGGACGACTTTAACTGAAATTTTATTTAAAATCTTGTATCTAAATATAAACAGTCAATAGCGATAACATAACCATAGTTTAAGCACTGAAATTACTCAAAATAATATTAAAATAAAAGAAAGATGACAAAGCAAATAATTAGTTATTTTCAGGGGAAAGGAAATTTTGGCGTGTTGTACTTTGCTATATAATTTCTAATATCTTAATTACATTCCCATTATTCCCACCTGCAATAAAAACTACTCTTCATTCGCAGCTTTGGCTATCGGTTCCATAATTCCTCGCATAGCCCACATACAATGACACATAAGATAACTCTGTTGTTGAAATGTTGATATACAGGTCGAAATGACATCATCCACAGAGAGATAAAGACAACTAGTATTTACAAACGAAACCTGCTTGAAAACACAAGAAACAAACATTTCCTTAATGAATAAGTCGGACCTACATTTAATTTTTGCTTTTCACTAAATATAGACAAAAACGAGATCTACTTGGGACCAATTTTCCTAATCGAATCCTATTTAAACAGCGACAGTGCATGCAAGTACAATTTCATCGTTGGCCCCATTGGTTGCAAAGCGAAAGTTAATTGTAATAGAGCCAATAGAACCATACCTTGCGCCGTGTTTAATGACCCTGCGACAGAGCGAGGTCCCTTATTACTTCTGCAGTCGCTTTATGAACCCGGTCTCCACGGAAATGAACCATGCCATAGATGGTCGACCGACCAATTGGATTGTCATCATGGCAATATGGCAATCAAATGATTATTGACTGGAGGTCAATGCCTATAGCGTTGAGTCACGACTTTCCCTACGCGTGTTGCGGATAAAATATATTAATTATAATTTCGATAGGTTTTTATCATCACACACAGAAAACAGTTCTACTGCAGTTTAGGCTGCACGCGGCTGTCGAGGTACATTCAAATATGTTTTTTTATTTACCTGGTAGTGTAGCCTATAAACCTAGTTGCATAAATTCAGACTGGCACAAGAAATTGTGCAAAACGTTCATCCATCTATTTTTTCAAAATACAACAAAATCCAGTCCATAGCTTTTTGTTTCTATGGACAAAGATAATCTCAATATACAGGGTGATTTCAGACCTTATCAAAACAATTTTTTTTTTCAGTGTACAAGGACCTCTTACAAATACAATTTTATAAAAAAAAATCAAACACTGCAGTTCGAAAATGATTTAAAAATACACTTCTGCGCGGCACTGGAAACTGGTCTACTGTAAAACCTGATAAGGTGGCTATCTGCGACCGGACAAAAAATCTAAAGAAATGCTCAAGGAAAGCAATAAATAATATTTTATAACGCCGATTTTATACAGTAAATTTAACTGCTTTTGCCGCTATTGTTATTAATTATAAATAGATTTAATTTGTGGTTTTAATTAATAAAATAGTTTGACATACTTGATGTTACAACAACATTTTGTGCGATACGCTGTGGTTCTAAACCTTCTCTTTCACGATTCGGTTTCAAATTTCCCTCGCGTTGCGCTACACTTGCACTCACTGCATACTGCGGTAAAAGTAGTTGCATTTGGTTCATGTTTACCGGGAAATCGTTCTGCTAAAGCATTTTCACATGGTCATAAATTAAAACGATATCCAACTCCGAGTTGCTACTATACACGTAAGCCATTTTTGACACTTGGAAAAATGAATGTAAAGACTGGCGTCTCAAAAACTTTAGTGCCTACAAAAAGTAATCGAATTTCAATATTAGAAATCGCTTGTCTAGAGACTACAGTAGCCCAGTGATGTAAAGGTTGAAAATACAACTTCAATAATGTTTTATTCGGAAACTATAAGGATTTTACAACAAATTTATTTAACGATATTGACTCCATTTTTCATGACGCATCTATTCACAAATTCTTTTAGATAAGTTCTGAATTACCTTGTAGAGTGTAACTTTATGTTTTATTATCATTTTTATTATTAGTATCAATAAATAGTAGTTACACCGCCACTGGGCAGCATCCTAACTCAATTATTAGTATTGCCTGTTGTACTTTTTTTAATCAACTGTATGAAACTAACGCAGTGGCAGTGCATGCAACTGCAATGGCAATAACCACTGACATTGATCTAGTCACCTGCTATAAATATGTTAATAAAATGGTAGTAGATGGGCGAAAAAACAATTTTATTTTGACAAAATGAGAGTGACTAAATGTAGCCGCTTCATTTTACTATATTTATTTTAGTAACATTGTCAAGATTATATATGAACTCTAAAAAATGTCTATAAAATTCTATTAATTATGGTAACCTTTTAGTTATCTCCTAAAATTTTGCAAATGTTATGGATATTTACAATATTAATTGAAATAATACATAAAGCCTGTAATAGTTCCGTCATTCACAGAATGAGAATATTTTTTTGTATAATAATATTAGTAATTTCGCAAAAATATTGTAGTTTTACAATTTTATTGTAAATAAGGCTATCGTATATTTACTAATTTTTTTCTAAATTTCTTCGATTTCCTAAGTGATTTTATATTAATTTGAAAATTTGCGGTGTGATTTTTTGTACTTTTACAATATCTGCCTTAATAGTAAGTATAAATTAATAATCATATTGTCAATAAAATAAAAACAAACCAATTATGTTTAAATTCAGAGGATAATTATTGGATATAAATTTGTAATCCAAAATCATTACCTAACTCTAGGTACTCAACTAATATTATTACTATATTAATATCGTTCATTACAAATTCAAAAGACAACATAACCTTTACCTAATATTTACTTGAATTATTAACAAATTTTTACAAACTTCTATATATCTCTCATATTTGCCATTTAAGTTTATCTGTTTTCTGGCAGCTGAACATATTTTTAATTAATACCTTTGCGCAAATTCTAGAACAAAGCATAACTACTTAGCATATTCAAGATTAAGAACAAAGTAAGGCACAAAGACCATTTGGAAAGCTTCGT
Organism: Monochamus alternatus; assembly: GCA_037114965.1. Lineage (NCBI taxonomy): Eukaryota > Metazoa > Arthropoda > Insecta > Coleoptera > Cerambycidae > Monochamus > Monochamus alternatus. Next base: position 118,109,741 of record CM073426.1, read on the forward strand.
TGAAATATTAGCATTGAAGATCTTGAATATCCAACCAAATAATCGTAGTAAGTACTATATCAACAATATTAGTCGAGGTAGATGTAGATCTTGCTTATGTACATCACATGATAATAATTCTAAAGGCTATTGGTTCACTTTTACATATATTTCGTAAATCTACAAATAAATCACATTCCGTCTTGTAATTTCATGTTTTTATTGACAATTTGCAAATATTCAGTATTTTTGCATTGACATTGTAAAAATACAATGGTTATTTACAAAAAGAATGTATTAATACAAAAAAATGCGTTTATACTCTTTGTTAAGTAAGTTTTGTATAAAATACACCATTTTTTATTACACATACAATTTTTGAGAGGTGTACTTTACATAAGACATATATACTATGTTAATATTTCATAGTGTTATTATTATTGCAATAACTTGTACATCTGAATCTCGATGAAGTCGAGGGAAGTGTAAATATGCAGCCAGCAGTACATTACAATCCTAAAGTTAGATTGAAAGGGTATCTGGTAAAAAAATTACTCCTCTTAACTAGACGTTTCTTAAAATATGCATAGTTATGGTAATGGGAACAACAACGTGGGTATAGATTCTCTGGTGCCCATTTTCATTCTTCGGCGACTATAATCATTGTTTTATTAGTTTAACAACTGCTGACCTTTAAGCGACTATCGTTAGCAATTATAGTTACAATGTAATTTTAATGTCGCAGAGTTTTCGAAAATATATGGCAAAACAAGTTGATGTCAATGGATAACCTCGATATTTCTACGATAAGTCGGAAATATGCAAGTTGTAGTTAAAAACAAACATTTTTCAATTTAAAATTGTTAGCACCAATGAAATCTATTACTAACTTCTCCAGGATTTTTAACAAACCCCTAATATAAAAAAAACTTACTAGATACTAGAATTAAATTTACTGCAAAATTTGAAATTTTCAGTATATAGAGTGTACTGTACAAATATTTTAAACGCAGGTGTCATTCATATAGGTGAGTCTAGTGAAAGATATTTTTAAAAATTTCAAATATTTACGGAGATACAATTTAACAAAATATACCAACCAAATCGCCTCTAAAATAAATGTAGGTATATTTTCTCCTTTAACGTAAATTAAATCTTTACATTCTTCATGAAACGGGCGTAGCGTTAGTCGGACTAACCAGCTTTGCGCCCGAGTAAAGCGCGTTAGTTGGTCTAACCAGCCTTACGCCCATTCACGAAACATGCGTTGCTAGGTAGCGAAACATGCGTTGCTAGGTAAGCTGTTTATTTACGTCCATATTTGCGCCAAAAATTAGACCCAGTATTGTACCTGTCTAAAAATCGCGTAACTTCGGCCTCTAGTTCCTTGCGTTTCCCATTGTATATTTAGTATTTATATTCAGAAACAGTATTTTTCAGTGCTACGGATTAGTTAACTTATCATAAAGTAAGTATTATACATAGTAGTGAATAGGAGTATGTCTTTTATTTAAATTGGTGCAACAGATGCGTAAATTTTTCGCGTAACCTCCTCTAGTCTGACTAACGTTACGCCTTGTTGATGAATCCGTTTGTTAATCTTTAAGGTTGTTTCTAATTTTAAAATATTTGTTTTAAACGATAAGTAATGTAAAATTGGGTAGGTAGTAGGCTACGAAGTAATATTAGCCCAAATTTTAGCTTCTTAACTGACCTTACTACCATAAACGATTATTTAGGAAGTTACATTGTTCAATTTCAAAAATTATACATATACAGTTATCCAAATTTCACAAGTTAATACAGTTGTACAAATTATTCCCGTAAAATATTTTATGAGGAATAACTAATAAATCATTTGGAGTGTAGTAAAAATGGATAATAATCAAATATTGGATAACTGTGACTAGAGAATCTGTTTTATGTTTTCCATTCGATTTCATGTAGACACATAGACTTACTTTTTGGTGATATACAGAGTGTTAAAAAAAGAGTGTAAAATATTTCAGGAGGTAATAGTATGAACAAAAATAAGCAGAAGTCTTAATAAACATGGGTCGGCAAAGTAACGGTTGCGGAGATATGGACCACTATTCGTTTTTCAAACATTTTATTTTATTAGGAAAAAACCAACAAAGGAAGTTTTTAATAAACAAAAAACAAAGTTACAGAAGATGTTCAAAGTGGCCTCCGTTCATTTCCAAGCAGGCACGACATCTTCGTCTCAACGATATTCGAAAACACCCTCCTTGGTTTGTATTTCTTAACACTTTTGATTAATCCTTAGCTGCAGCTCTTCCAGACTATTTACAGGAGTACCATACACTAATATCTTCAAATATCCCGAAACAAAGAAATCTAAAGGGTTCAGATCAGGCGATCTTTGAGGCCATAAAACAGGTTCGGCCCTTCCTACCCATCTATGAAATTACCTCCTGAAATATTTTACACTCTTTTTTTAACACCCTGTATAGGACTGGAAAAGAAGAGAAGGAGGCCAGAAACATTTTCATAAACATATTTCAATCATTCTTTGATGCTGTAACACTGGCAATGCTCTGGAATACATCCAATCTACACAATGTTTAAAAAAGAATCATGAAATTTATTTAAAATGTGACTTCTTTATTCCGGTTTTTTTTTTGTAAAAAAACTATTATGTGTTCTACACACTGTTGGTTAAAATATTTGTACTTGTACTTAATTAAGATTCACCCTGTACACATATACATCATTTGTGATATTGTAAACTTTTTAAAACCCTCCCCGTTTCCCTGACGGTGACATCACATTTTTTTAATGGCAACCAAAAATGTTTACTGCGAATTTTGACTCTCCTTCAAATTTTGTGTACAGCAAATATCTGGTTACATACAATTGCCTTAATTAGGAGATGCCCGTTTAAAGTTTCAAAATGCACAACTGAATATTGTTATCTATTTTAAACAAATGAATGCTATTGCATATCCTACCATTATCAAAGTAAATGAGTATTTACTTTTAGAGAAATAAATGTTCAAATAACAATTCAACAAAATGGAATTAATGACTATACAGGATCAACTGTAATATCGACATTCAATTGTGCATTTTGAAGCTTTAAATACTCGTGTCTCGCAAAAAATATTAAAGCAATAAATTGACCTGTCTGAACGTTTTGCACTTAGATAAGAAAACAGGAAACTGTTGCTAATTGAAAATGTACCAATAAAGTGGTGGGTGGTATTAATAAAATCAAAAGCATTCTAAGAAAAATCTCTACGTATTTACGATTTTAGCTAATTCTCGGATTACCTCTATGAAAAGATGGAGGTGGAAGCGTACTCAAATTAAAAATTCATAGTTCTCATTTTGATGCTTAGAAGCCCCAGATCCCCAACAGTATATTATTCAACGAGAATATAATGATGGCTATAATTCACGAGGATGAATGGAAATTGTCCGAGTGAATTACAGCCATTATATGCAACTAGAATACTATACTTTGTCCACGACTATTAAGAATATTTTATAAAACTTTTTAGTGAAAAAATAAACATGACACAGCATACAATTCAAAAGTATCAAAACTTCCTACATTCAGGTTTGACATTCGTCGTTCACTTGATAAATTTAAAAAAGCGAATAGAACTTAGTAAACTTCTACCACCATTCGGAAAAATGTTAATATTGCCGTAACATGTATAATGGGTAGAGTGTTTAACTTTCACACAGGTTCAGGTTCAGGTTCTAATACGGGAGAATTTTTTTGTTAGTCCATCTCCGATGCCGTGAAGAATTTAAATTTTCTGACAGAAGTGTGAATAATCATTAATCACAAGTAAATAATGATTAACCACTGCGCATTATGTACATTATTACACTCGAAGGAATAAACGAATAATGTATATACTGGTATTAAAATATAGTTGTGGACAAAAAAGTTTATGTACCTTTCCGCTTTCCATTTATTTAATTTTAAAATACACGGATATGTCCAACTTTGTTTTATAATTTATCCATTTTAAAAGTTCATGAGAAATTGCATCATTATATAAATCGTACAACACATTTTTCCGCCTGAAAACTTTCCCACGGAACATGCCATTTGTGCATAATTGCACTTTTTGCATCGATACTATTGTATGTATATTGTTTCGGGGCATAACTGCTAATTGAATATTAATAGAAACTCTATTTGTCGCGACCATATATCGTAAAATTATTACCGGTACGCTCGTGCACGATTTTTACAGTTCAAGGCTTAACAACCACCATTTACATATGGATATTAATAGATTTATTGTCGCATAATTCACAAGCATGCCTTTATTAAATTATTGTTCAGCGTTTAATACATTTCAAAGAATAATAATTGCGGATAGCATAAAATGCGCAGATTCGATAGGCGACAAAATGGTATTGATGAGGTAGAGAACGATATCAATCGCACTATTTTTTAGAGAAAATATATATTATTATAACACAAAATCCTTTATTGTTTACTTTCATCTACAATATGAAAAAAAAATGTCGCAAACATTCATTCAATTGTAAACGACACAATAATTGTAATGTGTATAGTCTGTTTGGAAATGAAAGTGAGTAATAAAACCCCGAGATAAGAATCGGCCATGGGCGTGGTAATATTTCGTTTCAGGTAATTATCGTAATTTTATTTTAAAAAAGAAATACTAACGCTAAACAAAATTTTAAGTGAACTTTCAGAGGACAACGATTTGCCAAAAATCAGTAGAAGCAAATTATGGGCCGTCTTACGAGAGTTGAGTTTTTGCTGGGAAAAGCAGGACAGGAAGTCAGTTCTTATCGATAAAGATGAAATTATTGCGAAGATCCTACTTAACATCAATTAGAAAATTCCGTGACGAAGGGAGGAATATTTATTATCTAGACGAAACTTAGGTCAACGAGGGATATACTGCAACAAAAGTATGGCAAGATAAAAATGTAAAAAGTTTTCGACAAGCATTTTTGCATGGAGTTTCAACAGGGTTCAAGACACCTTCAGGTAAAGGGCTAAGATTAATAGTGACACATATAGGTAGTGCCAGTGGTTTTGTAGATGGCGGTTTACTTTTATTTGAATCTAAAAATACAGGTGACTATCACGAAGACATGAACGCAGATGTTTTCGAAGAGTATTTTACACAGATGTTGGATCTTATTCTTCCGGGGTCTGTAATTGTCATGGATAATGCCAGTTACCATTCACGGCAGACCGAGCGGACGCCTACGAATGCTTGGAGGAAAGCCGATATAATTCAATGGTTATCCGGAAAAAATATTTCTTTTGAAACAAATATGGTAAAAAAGGAACTTTTGACACTTGTCAATCTTAATAAAGATCAGAAAACATATGTTATCGATGAAATGGCAACAAATCGCCAAATAACGGTACTACGGTTACCACCTTATCACTGTGAACTTAACCCAATCGAATTAGTCTGGGCGCAGGTAAAAGGAGATGTAGCACCAAATAATATGACGTTTAAATTAAGTGAAGCGAAAATTTTGTTAAAAAATTCCTTGGAACGAGTAACTGCAGATAACTGGCAAAGATGTATACATCATGTACAAAAAGAAGAGAAGAAAATGTGGGAACTCGATAATTTAATTGACGTTACTGTGGAAACTGTCGTTATCGATCTAGGAGACGAAGATAATTCATCAGAATATTCAGAGGATGAATTTTAATATACCTACTTTTTTATTTTCTTTATTGTACATTTATACAACACTACATTTACTCACCATAATTTGAATGTTGAAAATACATATATTTTTGTGTGGAATAAAAGTCTATTCAATAAATTTAAATAAATATTTTGATAATAATATTGAATAATTTTATTTGAATTACTAAAAACCCTCTTAACCCGGTTATAATGCTTAAAGTAGCCTCTAGTTTTGAAATGCTGTTTTTATGTTGTTTACTTATAAGAGAAATGGACCGAGAAATTGAAGCGGCATACACAAAGACGGATTGTCGGGGATTAAATTTTAGCTACCTTCTACAATTTAGTACGGTTCGATCACACAAAGTTTTTTTAAAAGTACACCTCATCTATACCGATAATATATAATATAAAAATATTGAATATAAGCACCAGTACTATATTTATTTACGATTTGCATACATAATAAGCTTTTATTACTCTCTTTCATTTCTAAACAGACTATAGATCCTATCTTCTTGCCTATTTATTGCCGATATTATGAAGCAACAAATAACGAATGAAAATAGTTGTATGGTAAGAGAATAATTTGTAGAAATATGTTGAGAAACTGGCATTGTAACAACTTCTTTAACGAGAATCTGTCACTTCTGAAGTGATGAGTGATTGGTAGCTCACTGACTTGGAGCTTCGGTGGACACTTCCCATACTTCGCTAAATTATAAAGTGGATAGGTATTGGGTCTTCGCTAAACATGTAAATGAAATGATGTCACCTGCATTTAAGAGATTCAACAAAAAAAAGAACCAAACTGCCTGTGTATTAACCTGCCATAATAAAACCAGCGCGGTGCAAGGGGACGCTAATGGCAACCTGGAGTAATTTCAGAACTGTAATGCATTTTAAGCAGCTTATGAGACGCGATATTAACCGCAGTCTCCTTAAGTGCCTTTCCTTATAAAGACGTCAGGTCGGAATTATTTGTTTTCTTTCTGATAGCAGTTTACGTACTGCCAAAGGCAAAGGAGTAGTAAGATTCTTAAATTTAGCATATTCCACCAGCGACGAAGTCCATGCCCCGTAAGACGTCGTAAATATGGTTATAGTTTTTCTAGAGAGTCAGTTGGTGAATGGAAACGATCGGCAGCTTAATTTTACTGAATCTATAAATTCATAGGAGTACACCAACAAATGTAAAAAAGGTTTATTATTTGGAATATTTTATATCATATCTAACATTTGATGAATAAGATCTGTAGAATATGTACTGAATTAAAACTTTGCAAATATAGTCAGTCAATGACATTTTATATAGGGTGATTCAGTCATAATGCCATTAATTTTAACCACGTATTCGGATGACCTAATAAAGATAGAAAATCGGAAAAAAGTTTATTCGACCTTTCGAAAGATAAGCAAATCAACCCATAACGATTGGTAATACGGCTCTCGTGGTAGGGTACCAATTTTCTGATGACGCGTTTGAGTGTTGAAACGAAACCACGTTGCTATGTAGGACTGCATACATAGCAACAGCATGTTCATTAAAGTCCAATAGGTACTGAAGTGATATATTTTTTTTTAATGACAATGTATGAACTAAAATGCATGCATTTTGTATATTGTTTTAAGCGACTTGTTGCATTTTTAAAGCATTCATTAAGCGTTTTATCAAGTTCTGAAGATAAAATTCACTAATCCACTAAAAATACCAGGATTTTGAGAATTTTTTGATTAATCATGCTCTCGTAGTGCAAGTTTAAAAGCTCCACAAAATTGTATACAGTAAATGATTTTGGATAAAACATACCTATTTTTTATTGAACTTGTACGTTGATATTCCTAAATAATGCAAATCGCATTTCATTATGAATATGAATCAGAATCAAATCCCGTACTTCCGTTTCTCTCTAGGATTTCTCGTCGCGATCAGTACCGTATAATACACACACACACGTGAAATAAAAAAAACATTTTTTCTCGGATCAGCTACAAATCCAATTGTTTCTTAAAATAATATATTTTTATTATTAAATTAAAATTTTTCTACGGCTCTGTTCAGCAGAGGACAAGCGCGGTTTTTCACTATTAATTGTTCCTGGTGGGAAAGTTTGTGGAAGTTACTGTTACTCAACTTGTATTGATTTTTATTCAGGAGGTTTTAAATTGTAAATTTAATTATTATACAACGTGAGATTGTAAGTGATAGGAGAAGGGAGAGAAGTCGTGCCGCGCTTGTGAGACGATCACATATGTGTCGACATCAGCATTCAGCTCATCGGTGAGTTTTCGACGGCATAGAAACACGAACTCGAATAAGCTTCGGCTTATTCCGCTGTTAATGTATTAAACAGGAATTTAAACTGCCAACTTCTTAAATGTGCCGATTATTACTGCCACTCTACCGATTTCGGCGCTTGATTATTGCTGTTGAGCATTTACTATTGGACTAATCTATAATATCATATCAACGAAAACTTTACACCTCGATTTTCGGGCTTTAAAATAAAAATGTGGAAAAACACTCGGATCCGTCGATTTCTAATTCGAGGGGGAACTACTTGTACAATAGTAATTCCCTATAAAGATTTTTTTAAACCGACGAGCGAAGACTGAAAGATATCTGATGACTATAGTACAAGTCCGGTAAAAAATCTCATAAAACAAAGCATTTATTCTAGAATCATGTTGTGGTACATGTAAGCCGATCAAGGCTAATAAATCTGGAGAACCAATCAGACCATTAAAAAGTTAAATAGAAATATTGCTTCGGCAATAATTCTTCGATTTTCTAATGAAATAATATGAAATTTGTTTGTTAATAATGTGCTACATTGAAAAGAATACACACCACTCTCCTTGTAATATAAATATCTCATAAATCTATTTTGCACCGACTCAAGTCGAGATTTATATATGGAATATTGAGCATTCCATACTATAGAGGCAAAGTGGATTATGCTCTGCACATATGCAAAATATATAGATTTAATAGAAAAAACTGACTTAACATTTTTGCAAACTCTGATAATTAAACCAAGCATTTTGTTACTTATTAAAGTTATGTAATCAACATGCGAAGAGAAAGCAGGTTTTTTCCTATTTTCAATACATGATGTCCGTATTTCTAAATTAAAAAAAAAAAACCCTTTTTATCAAAGGAACAGGGCATAACTGACGCCCTGTATAAGCAACACCAAAATTAGTTAAAAATTCTTATTTGCCGTGCCAAAAAAACATAATTGTGCCAATTTTTTTTTAATACTCCGACAGGTTTCAAAGTTATTGAGATATTTCAAAATAAAATTCTAGCATTGAACGCCCTGTATTTTTTTAAACCAGCAACATTCGGATAAGGCATATTTGACTCAATCGACTTATTTTGGTCACAAGTATCTCCAGCTCCAAGATTTCCCAACCTTTCACAGATACCCTGTATATCTTTAAACATGTTATCATTAACAACCCCAGAAAATTTTGAAAGAACTTTCACAAACCTATGAACAGTTTCCGCGTCAAGATTCCCTACACGCCTCTCTCTAGGCTATTACCGAAGCTTAAAACGCGCCGGCAAACTCTATGACTGGGATTAGGCAAATGATCTGGAATAACGAGTCTCCGTCCTCCAGTCTGCCACACTGTCGAACGCTTTGCTTCCGTTAAAGAGGATTTGGATGGCTTCCGAGACAGGACGGCTCGTAGCCAGAAAAATAGAAGGTAATTAGCCTGTGTAAGTAAAGCTTAGTCGTTCTTTGTCTTTTTCTTGTTACCTCTATTCTGGTAATTTGAACTTTATACTTCAACTATCAAAATATTAAGTAACGGTTACAGTATGGTAGTTTTCGCAAGCAAAGTTCTATAAAGGGTTAACTATGACTAAGTACAAAAATTTTAACCACGTGCTCATGGAGCCCTAAAAGACAATAAAAAAGTTATTCCAGAATTTTAGCTCGATATTTAAAAAATGGGGCAAAACCCTTTTTTCCTACGGAAAGTCGGCGCCTATGATGAGTATAGACTGAGATGGCTTATGGCTTAGATACATAGTTGGCATTACATCTGTCAACAACTACCATGCGGTCGTTTGCAGTATTTCTAAATGCAGAAACGACAAAAATTAACATTCTTATTAGTAATAATACCTGATAGGTAGGTAACAGTTAATCCAGTTAGCTCCAGTATTTTTCATTCGTTTTTCATTATTTGGTTACAAACTGGTAAAACTACATTTTCACTCACTACTAATAAACACACTTCCCGTAGGTACAGATAGATACAATGCCTATGTATTATAAGAAAATCGAAGAAAGGGATCTAATAGCTAACAGAAAACGTTTAACACCCACGGCAGTCTTGTCCCATAACCTAGAAAAACAAACCGGCGAACTATATTGTGGGAAAATATCTGTACCTGACACATATTCCTTTATTTATTTACTATAAAACGTTTAAAATTAAAATAAGGCACTAAAAACTGAAGAAGAACACAAAACTACAACGTAAACACATGAATTAAATTATAACATGACAGCGAACCGACTCGACTGGACCGACTGCCGACTGTGGCCGACTGTTGTATGACGGTAGCTTGCTGGTTGCACTCTGATTCTCGCATTGGCGGCGATAAATAAGGATTTAATATAATATCGAAAAAATTTTTTTTTCGCTTTATAAATAAGTTTCGAAATTTTTTGAAAGGAAATTCTGTTAATTCTTATTTTTTTTTATCCCCTCTTAAAATATTTGTACTTAGTCATAGTTAACCCTGTATAAATTGCTATTTGAACAAAGTACTTATAAAACAAAGCCAATAAATACGATAATTAATATCTCTTTACTTCAGATATACGTATTTTTTACAAATTAGACACCGTGATAAAATGTTCACCGTCGTTTAGAAGCATGCTTATTAGTTCGTGGCAATAATATCGAGTCATTTTTGTAGAATTCACATCAGTGAAAAATAATGGAATAAACTACTTCAAAAGTAAACATTTCGACTAGCAAAGAATCATTACGGAGTGATATGCTTGAAATTGCCACGTGCACTCTACACAACAGCCGGTTTCAAAATGTCTTGTGGCTTCTTTGATTTGACAATTTTTTTATCTGCAAATTGACGAATGTAAAACAAACTCATACAGTCATACTTTTGGGAAAGCTATTGCAGGTGCAAAGGCTTGCTACAAGCCTTTGCAAAAAGGCTTGCTACAAGCCTTTGCAAAAAGGATTGCGGACTGTAAAGTGCTTTTAATATTGTAAAATTTCACTACTGAAATGGTGAAAATATGGCAGAAGCAGTTGGCAGAGTTGGTACTGAATTTGGTCAACATAAAGCTCCTCCTCGGCCAAGTGTAGTAGTAAATTTAATCGCAAAATGTGAACGTCCAGGCGAAGTTGCAGATGCTAAAAACTAACATGTTTGTATAGCTAGATCGGTCGAAAATATTACTGCGAGTATTGTAGTAGATCTGAGAATGTTAATTCGAAGATGTTCAAAACAATTACGCATAAAAAATCACTATGCACACTATTTTACACAAAGATCTTGGCCAAGATACAGTTAACGTAAGAATTAAAATTAAAACCGGCAGATCACGGACAACGTTGTAAGTATATACTCGTGACAAGAAAATGCAACTGATAGTAATAAAACTATATACTACACTAAAAGTTTGCATTATATATTGCACTAAGTTGCAAAAAATAATTGTTTTTAACGAGACCAAATATCGAAAATTACGTTGACATTAAAAACAAATGTGTAACGTCAACCGTGACGTAAGACGTCTGAATTCTTGACGCGAGTATAGTAATTTGTTAATAGAAATGCGGGTAGCAGATGTTGATTTTTTTTAAACCAGAAAATCATTTCGTCTAATAAACAAAATTGTCGCATCGGGGGCTCTAAAACTCCAAGAATTATAGTCGAAGAACCACATTAGCCACAACAAGTGATTGTCTAATATGGTTTCTGGTCGGGCAGTCACTGGACTATCTTTTTCCCCAACCGACAGTTTCTGGTCTGAAGTTAATGTATTGGATACGGACGATCTTTACTTTCAACAGGACGGCTCTACACAAGTCGAAAAACAATCCATTTGTTGCATGAAAAATTTAATCGCGTAATTTCTCGATTTGCAAATGTCGACTTGATACCTTTAAATTTTTTCTTTGGGGCTATGTTAAAGATGAAGTAAACGTTAATGCTCTAGCAACAATTAAAGCATCCAAAAGGGACCTTTTTAGACCAGAAGTAAAAATGAATATATCTATCATATTATACATATCCTTTGGAGTCCGTTCAACCCTCGGTTCAACTCAAACTTAGGAGTTACCTTTGTCTCTTCCTTTACTTTTAACTATCCTATCTGTAATATCATCTTTAAAGCATTAAAAATATCCCTTCCCTTAGAAGAATCATTGGTTTTTTCAATATTAGTTATAGTACCGTTCTTTATTTTTCATTAGTAGTTTTCTGAACTACGCCTCCTTTGTAACGATTTCGTATTACGGTTGTCATATTTAGAAACTTAAACAAATACTAGGTTTTGATATTTGGCATTTAAAACTATCCTCCAATATGATGATGTCTTTGATTTGTTAGCTCATTTCCACTTCTTGTCACTAACATAAATGATATTTTAACATTAATTCTAAATTGTCTTGTTCCTAGGTACCTCCTTTCCAAATACTTATTAAATTTCATGTTCCGTCTAGAGCTACCTGCTAGGGCAAATAGCTCATTTCATGTACGGTGGCAGCTTAAACTCACCAATTACATGCTCCATTCAGTCCAATATTTTTAGAAGTAATTTATGTTTCTGTGAATTTTTACAATATATTGGCTATTGTTCTTGTATTATTGTATTTGTTTTATGTGCTATTGTATAATTTTTATTATACATATGACTTTAAAAGTGTTCCTGGTAACTTATTCACTCATTATTTCTGATGTAAGTTTGTTCCACAATCGGGCTTCGGGTCATAAACATCAATATTACATGTTCGTGGTATTTAGCCGCAATTGTACAAAAGGAGAATTTGGCCGATGTCGTATTCCATCAGTAACCGCATGCTATATATAAGCTGATCATCCGTTCCGATTTAAGCGGGACAGTCCCGATTTTGAGCCACCGGTCCCGGTTTTATAATCCGTATTCCGCTTTTGTCCAGCTTTTATAAAAGAAATATTTTCCAAAACTAATCTTGCCGGTATAGAAACACTAACGGCGGTATTCATAGTGTGCCTCCGGTCGCCGGAGAGCGATCTCCGTCCCGAAATTATGCGAATTTTATAATGAAATTCAAATAATTTCGGACTGGCAATGAATACAGTGTACTGTAACAGTGGTATCTTATATCTTCTTCTCGAGATTATGTGAATTTCATTATGAAATTCGCATAATTTCGGTACGGAGACCGCTCTCTGGCAACCGGAGACGGACTATGAATGCCACTGTAAGAGCTTTAATTATTGTAAAATATAATTATGATGGTGACTATATTAAGTTTTCTAATGATCTTTTAAAAGATAAATCAGTTTTGAAACAAATTCAATAAAGAGAAAATTATTTTTCTTAATAGGTTGCTTAGGTGCTTATAACTGACATAGTTATGTTGATGAATGTTTATTTTCATATGATATACAGGGTGGTTGCGATGTAATGGGTCAAAATTCATGACAAGATTCCTGACGTGAAAATATTGCGATTTAGACAAACTCACCTTAGTCCAAAAGTTGATACTTACAGAGATACAGGGTGTTTAATGCAAAATATTATTTTAGTTTTTTCTTACTTATTTCATAATAAATGCTCATATCGAGATGCAATTTTGGTGTTAGGGGTTTTCTGGGGCGAGAGATTGAAATATATCAATGGTTTGCTTGTAGCTCATAGAGAGCGCCAACTGCGCTAGGTCGAATGCATTGAAAACGACAAATTAATGCAAAATTTGATAGCAGATGGATGGAAATAACGATAGTACTTTGGTGTTCAATGTTATGCGGCGAGAACAGGTGTTCGTATTTCCACTCACTCACAACACTGAGTACTCACGATACTAATATAGTATTCACAATACTGTTTAAACGATTATGTATTTACAACAGCAATGTCACGGAATTTGCCCCGCTCGCACCCAATTCGCCGACTGCGGTATCGCGAAACGCGAGATTGCCCCGATCGCTCCTACGCGATTCTGATAAACAAACAAATAATGCCGTGTATCGAGGCGCAACTGGAAAAAATGGAAAATCGACGAGAATAGTTCGAGTCGTTCGGGAAATGGATCTAGAGATGCTAGAAAATACCTGGAATATTCGTTTGGTCTATAAAAGAAGAAAAACCGGCCGAGTTAGTCAGTCTTGAATTACAGTCTTGAATTAGAGAGTTGTTATTTGGATATATCGGAGAGATTAGAATTCAGAGCGATTTAGATAGTAATTAATTAAAAAGTGTTTGTGTTGGGTTGTAATTAGTAATTAGTAGTGTACAGAGTGTGTAATAAATATCAGTAAAAATTAACTGTTTGTTTTTCTGGTAAAAGAAAAAAGTAGACAGTAATTTACAATAAGCCAATGATAACAGTAATTAAAAAACACCTAGTATATCACGAACGCACGAATTATAATAAACTCGAGCCTACAAAATCACCTACCACTGAAAAGTATTGTTCTGTACTACCAGCAAAGTAAACAAGTAATAATCGTTAACTGCCATCTGTCTTGCAGTGTTCAGGAACGACGTATGTCGGTGAGTTCGTGGACGAGAGACTGCATAGTTGCCAAATTTGTTGCTACAAATTTGCGAAGTGCTAATTATTCAAAATGTCATATTACACATATTTAATACCTGTTAAAGGATTAATAGAGAAACAGAAAGCGATTACCTTGTTTATGTGAAATGTTACAACGTCGCATTCCAAATAGCGCCGTGCCGATACAAGTTTTTATGGACTATACATAGGTCGGAATGATATTCATAATGCGCAAACATTGGCTACAATGCAGATACATCCTTTCTCTTTTCCAAAGACCGAATGTTACCAGTGTTTATATAAGTATAGTTAGTCAACCGGCCTTAGTTGTGGACCATGTCGTTTAGATGGCGGGACTATGATATGTGCAAAATCTCTTAAACGAGCCCTAGAGAATTCAGTAAATAGGGTCAGACTGACATTATTTTAAAAACAAAGTCAGAATAACTTTATTTACTGACTTGCCTAGGGCAGATTTTGCACATATTTATAGTCCCGCCATCTAGCCGACATGGTCCACGACTAAGGCCGGTTGAGTAACTATACTTTATATAAACACTGATATTACTGAGGAAGGAACTGGAGTCGAAATGGATGACCCAAAGGATTTTGCGATAATCTCATTACATTTTATTAATGTTAGCTCCTTAAAACTAATTGGGATTAAAAAATAAAACGCCACAATCCGGCAATCAAATTATTCTATAATTAATCGATCCAAAAGCGGTCTTTATCGGTACCTGCCATACACGGCCGCCTCGATTATCATTTTATCTCGATCCGGTACGCGCTATAAACCACGCTATTACTTATGTACACCAAGAAATACATTTTATTGCAGTTGCGCCAATGACGGCGCCGAAGTAATTCCAAAACTACCGTTCCACTTTATTAGAGGGATTATGATAAACGCGCGTTAGAATAAATTAAAATAAAAGTGTGTAGTCGCCCACCGGGCCGCATTCCCCGATTTCGAATTGTCGCCTTCGAATCAGGCGACATTCTTGCTCCGACCTGTAATGCGGGGATAAGACCAGACTGCCAAACGAACAAGTGAAATGCCAATGACGCGGACTGATAACCTGTCTGTGCCACTGGTTAAACAGACAGGTTATCATCAGTCTGCGCCATTGGCATTTCAGGAACTAAAAATTTAAATTTCAAGAAATACATATACAGGGTGATTCAGTCATAATTTCAAGAGGAGATAGGGAAAATGAGTACCTATAATTCGAATACGTTATTAAACAAATTTTTTAATGCATATTCACGCTAAAAATATATTTTCAAATCATTATTTAAACCTCCTCCTGTCACTGACTCAACTTCCAGTTCAACTCGGCTTGATGCGACGTTGCCAAATTTAAATATTTTTCTAGCACCTACCTACTTATTGCGATGATAAAATATGTAATGAATGTTATATATAGTGACATAAAAAACAATACTCACTAGGTAAATGATTAAGAGAGGCTGAAAAGTAATACAAAAAAACCATTGTACTGTCAACAAAAAACAATCTGAGACATATTCAGTGATGAATAAAGTGACCATACTTCACAAAGTCTGAAGTGGGACAGGAACAAAAACTTCAGTTTTTGAGTAAACAAAAAAAACGAGGTTTATAAAAGAGAACAGCACACAAAACTGTATTTTTTAATTTTATTCCATTAAGTCTTATATAGGGTGTCCCGTTAATATGGCGAAAAAAATCAGAAGGCGCTTCCTTAAACAAAACTAAGAAAAAAAGTTCCTATGAATCTGTGTCTGGAAATGCTTCATTTCAGAGATACAGAATGTTAAAATTTAAAAAAAGAATGTGGTTTTATTAATATCTGAGGAACCCCTAATTCCGATTTTTTTTGAAATTTTGTATGTTTGTTTATAAAAACCATAAACATCTTCTGACTTAATTTAAGAGAAGCTTCCTCCTTAATTCTTTCTAAAGTTTAATTCTAGAAAAAAAAAACATATTTTAAGTTACCCACAGCTGGTACAAATCTATGACATTAGATTATGTCAAATAATTAGTAAAACCTTAATCAAAAGCATTTTTTTTTTAAATATTTCACGAAAAACTTGGAATATTGAGAACTACATTACACAGCTGAGTTGCATTTACGATAATAGTTGATTTTGTACAAAATTACTTAATAAAGTAAAGGATTCTTCAAAAGTCAAATTTACACGCCAATGGACCATTAATCACGCCGATTCCTATTAAAGTAATTAGGCCACGTCGCCGACACAAACGGCATTCCTAGTCAGTTATTGTCTGTGGCGGATTCCGTGGGTATGTAGACAACTGTGTGCTCGCATCGTGTCTAGGCAATGATAATTACTATAATTTCAATGTTAATATCTCCTCTATGTGCAAATGAGAAGTCGACGCCGACATGTATGTCACTGAGTAAGGATTTTTCTAGACAAAAAAACAATAATAATACCACATTTATTGTCCAATAGATTACTTCAATAACAGAACAACATTATATGTGTTAAACACATTATAAACTGTGTTATAAATAAAATAATAATAAATTACTACAAGTGTATACAAATTGAACTAAAGAATCATTTTAGTTACAATATAACATTAATGTACATAGAATTTACCTATTAAAACTGAAAAATAGTAGTTGTTTTATTCAAAATTTTGTAACATGTTATTTAAAGGAGAATTAAGCAAAATATTTCTGAAATTAGGTACATGAAATAGGTACAATTTTCGATAACATATTTAATGAATCAACATTGCGATGTAACAACATGTAAAGAAATTTGAGACTGAAAAGTTCAAGTGAATGCATATTAAACTGGGTCAGAAGTAAATAGTTTATCATAGCCTCTAGGAGGTAAACTCCATTCATTTTTAAATTAAGAAATTTCAAAAACTTTGTTTGTCCTCTGTCTAAACCAAGTTTATGTATGATATAAATTGAAGATCAAACAGGACTACAATATTCAAGTCTTGATCTGACATATGGAATAAAAAGAGTTTGAAGGCACTGACATTGTCAAATCTATTGCAATTCCTAACAATAAATCCTAACATTTTATATGCTGATATTGATATATTTTGTAATATTTTTGTGTGTATATGTGATTAGAAATCAATCTGTTAAATACAGGATGTTTCAGTGGGAATTGTACATACGTTAACAGTGAATACAGGGGATCTAGGAAACCTCAAAAAACCTGGTGTGAGGAGTCTAACCATTGGCATTACCGAAATACCGACAGTTTACCGATTTACCGGCTATTTAAGTTGCCATAAAAGGCAAACCACTCTGTATAATCAAATGTTTTTAATCGAATCAGAAATGTAGCTATGATAGTATATTTTTATATTTTTATTTATTCGCATTAACAACACCCTGCATCTAGGATTTTAAAAAATCTGTTCACGCTTTTGAGTAGAGCAGAAAATAATAAAATTTATAGTGAATTTACTGCAGTTGCGCGTGTAAAGTAACGTTCAGATAAACGTTAGTGCAATGGCACTGCGATTGTACTGTTGTAATTGTAATTGTATGGTGTTAAATATTATTTACTCTGTTTACATAAAATTACTGTAGGCTTAAGAAGTTGGGGAATTTTTCCGCTTTAAGTTGGTGACATTCAAAAACTCAAGATTCTTGACCTTCACAGAGGTTTATGTTTTGTCAACTACGTCCCTATCTACGGAAATTGTTGGTTTTTGTCATTTGCCGAATAGTAATTAAAAGCCGACAATCTGCAGGAATAGATGGTCTATTTGATGATGATGTTTGGTTAAATGAAGCCCCAATAATTTCAGCAAGTCATCAAAACATTGCTACTGTCATTCGGGTGTAATGAAAAAATAATCGGCTTTCTCATTTCGCATTTCTTTATATAAATTATTAAAGAAATCACCTTGCATGTGCTTTCTATGGTTAATGGGTCGGTAACGGTTCTATGGGTCGCACCCACCATCTCCGAGTTCTTCTTTTCATTTGTACATATTGACGTCGCTGCGAATAAGAGCAGCAAAAGTAACTGTTTCTTAACCAAACAGTCCTCTTCATCCATTTTTTAAAAACAAATCAATTCTAAACTAAATATCTAAATTAGAATTTAATTTAAAAACTTAACCTGCAAAAATGTGAATCTTCTATTTACTGTCAAAAATGCTGTTTTCTGATTGGTCCTTGTATGATTGTTGGAAAAGGAATGGTAAAAGCTAAAATGCTTTTAGCTTCTGCCATACAACTGCAGTACAAAGGCGTATTTGAACGTTACAAAAGTCATCCGTATTTCTAGCCGGTTTACTTCAGTGTCTTTGAATATTTGCAGGTGGGATGAGTTAACATTCCTATTATTTGCTAAACCCTAGGTTATTCAGTTATTAAATGTCTAAAATTATTTGTATTTTGTAGAAAACACTGTTTCAAGAATACGGCGCCCTTTTTAATAACTTCTCTGAAGTACCAATGCAACCGCACTAATTTTATGTGAATGAAGCTTAAGTCTGCATGTTTGATTGTTTCATCTCAAATATCTGTCTCTGAGAGATTTTGTGCGAAATAAATAAATATTTTTCCTTCAAACTTGGTATGCAGTAATCATAATAACAGGTTAATATTTTGGCATGAATAACTTTTTAAACTAATGCCAGTGGCGTAGATATGTTCACCCTTGAAACTCCTAAACTTCTACACCAAAGATGACATAATATAATGTCATTGTACCAGCTGTGGGTAGCTTAAAATATGTTTTTTTTTTTCTAGAATTAAACTTTATTCTCTTTTTTTATTTTTCCCAAAATATGGATAAAAAATAAATTTAACATATATAATTATTCATATTAATTATAATACTTTTTTGCATTTACAATTCTGTTCTTTTTAAATAAATAAAACTTAAGATAATATTAATTTTTCATAATATATCGACATAAATCAATCCCGGGATTCGGGATTATCAATTTCTAATTCCGGGATCGAATTTTTTTCCGGAATTGATAGGCTTAATTTGCATATTTAAAAAAAAATAATTTATAACATTTATTACATATTTTAACATCGCAATAAGTAGGTAGATGCTAGAAAAATAGTTAAATTTAGCAACGTCGCGTCAAGCCGATACCGAGTTGAACTGGAAGCTGATAAAGATTTGAAAATATTAATTTTCAACGTAAATATGCATTTAGATATTTTTTAATCGGGTATTCGTATTATAGTCATTATTCCCTATCTCCTCTTAAAATTAATGACACTATGACTGACTCACCTTGTAGATATTAAAATTTTATTTTCAGAATAAAGTACCTACTTGGGGAAATCCACCAAGCAGCTTGGTTTTCTGGATATTTTGACTTTTTCTAATCAGGTTTAATTTATGTGATTACAAGAATCTTACAAACATTATAGGATTACATAAACATTACTTGTTTCCAAGTTTGTAACAATAGTAATAACAGATGTCATGTGAAATCAGTTTTTTTTTATTGTTAGGTTAAATCATGCCGAAATTCTAAGTTGAATGAATACGATCTACTGGAAGAAGTGGATTGGTTGAGCTGATCCAGTTGCTTGGCCAACTCGGTCACCGGATCTCAATCCACTAGATCTATGTCTTTGTGGCTTTTTGAAGAAAAAAATATATGTAGCTCCGGTATATAATAGAAAAAATCTATTACCTACATTGTATTCGATGATTTTGTAGTGAAATAAAGAATGGCATGTTAATTCTGACAAAACATTGTTAAGAAATCGGTGATATCGTTGCATTTATGAAAATGGATATCATTTTGAGCACCATTTAAATTAAACTTACAAACTATTATCTTTATTTGTTTAATAAATGATTAACTGCATGTTTAAAATACAAGGTGTTTTTAAATGAAGTAGCAAACATGAGACCACAGATTTCTCAGGTGAAAATTAATCGATTTAACCTAACATACCTCAAGTCGCATAATAAAAAAGATACAGGGTGTCAAAGTTAAAATTTTATTTTCGATATTTGTAGATAGCTTCTTAAAGAATCCAAATATTTACATAAAATTTGTAAATCAGGGGTTTTTCCGGGCGAGAAATTAAAATTTGTTTCTAATTTTGACGTAACCACAAGTGGCATATCATGTTTCTTTTAAATGGCAGAACTTTTCTGCTGCTTAGTATATTCATCTGACTATTGAAACAATCGATTCTCCTACCTGTTATATCTGGAAAAGGTAGGCTTGTTGAAGTCGTTAGGAGTAACAGTTTTCGAAATAATCGTATTTGAAATATTCAGTGCACCGATTGAAATCTGTTATCGTTTCAGGTAAAGTGCATTTTCTACTGAAAATACAGCAAAATGTTACTTGAAAAAGTTGTTCTGAACGGTAAATTATAGAGACGTGTAAAATTTTAAAAATTCGCCTGCTTTGATAAAATCTTTATGCTTTGTTGAAAAATGGTTTCATCAAACTTCGCTGATCTTCTTGAAATTTTGCAAAAGGCACTTTACCTAAAACCAAAACAGTTTTTACTCGGTGCATTAAGCATTTCAAATAGGATTATTTCAGAAATGGTTACTCCTACCGACTTCAGCAAGGTATACCTTTTTAAAATAAAACAAGTAGGAGAATCGATTATTTCGATAGTGAAATGGATATACTAAGCTGCAAAAAAGGTCTGCCATTTAAAAGAAACATGATGTGCCACAAATGGCGCCCTCTACTAGTGACGTCAAAATTAGAAACAAATTTGAATTTTTCGACAGCAAAAAAACCCGATTTACAAATTTTATGTAAATATTTGGATTTCTTAAGAAGTTATTGACATATCGAAAATAAAATTTTAAATTTGACGCCCTGTATCTTTTTTATTATGCGACTTGGGATATAGGTATGTTAGGTTAAATCGATTTATTTTCACCTAAGGAATCTGTGGTTTCATTTTTGCTACTTCATTAAAAACATCCTGTATAAGTGCACAGAACTTTTACTTGCTAACGTATTTTGCAAAATTAATAAAAATTCATTAAGATTTATCTGGAGTTTTAAGTGATTTCTCGATCCGCCACTGCAAACTTTCTTGTACACGTCAAACCACCCACGTTTAAAATTATCTAATTACACCAAAAAGTCATATACAAAGAAAGTCAATAACAGTAAATCCTATTTCATTGCGCGTCTCGGACATTCTGTAGATATCCCGATAGCGGGCCGGAAAGTCGGTAAATCTCCCAGATATTAATCTCCGAACATTATTCATCCCGACCTGACCGCCATCGCCAGTTACAAAACGACTCCTGTGTACAAAACGAAATTGTTAGGCAACCGGGACCGCAACTATGCAATTGCTGTTGCCATCGGGGGCCTCGACAGCCGTCATTAATTGTCGGTTTGCGGTGGAAGAGGCGGCATAGCTTCCTACTGGCACGCACCCTAATGATGCTCGCTTGTCGGACGAACTATCTCCCCGAATTCATATCTGCGATTTGAGAATTACGAATTTAGTCAGTTGTGCTAAAAAAACAAAAATTTTAAGCAAACCTAATTTTCATTTTATAAACACAAATTGCTTAAGACTTAATAAGAGGATTCTTCAGTTCTAGGAAAGTTGTTTACTTTCTAAACTATTATACATTGTTTCGAACAGATAGGACAACTCTAATATACAGGGTGAACCTTAAATATGTACAAATGTTTTAACCAACAGTAAAGTTCACTGTGTAGAACACATAATTATAGCTTTTTTACAAAGAAAATCAGGAAACAAGTCAAATTTTAAATAAATTTCGTGATTTTTCAAAAGAAACTTGTTGACGACCACTGATCAGACTTCAATATTAAGATTCTTATAAGTCATGGTGGATGCGCATTCCACAGTGTTGCCAGAGTTACTAATGTCTTCAAAATAGGCAAGAAAGTTAACAACTAGGATTTTTAGACATGCTGAAATATATTTATTTATAAAAATGTTAATGGCCACCTCCTCCCCTTTGCAATTCCTATACCTCACCAATAAAGTATATCATGTATCTAAGTACATGAAATTGAAAATATAAATCAGATTCACAATTATCCAAAATTTCATTATCCATTTTTACTACACCCCAACTGATTTACCACAATACATACTATTGCTATCACTATCACTGCACTCCATATACTTAGAGGTCTATGCTGCACTCACATTATTAATGCTTAAAAAATATGCTTTTAGCATGTCAACTAATGATCCATATTTTGTTTAATTACACTGTATTTCATCAAAAATATTAATTAAATACACAAAACACTTATAAAAACACATTGCCCGTTAAAATAAATAAAAAGATTTAAATATGGTTTATACGTTCGTGCCGCAAATCTTAAAACAGATGCGCCAAGCAGTGCATTACTTTAAAAAACCATTAGCTTAGTTCGGTTTCAAAAGTTGCAAAAATACGTCTATATTAATTTTCAATTTAGGTGTATTGAAATATTAAATATCTTTCCAGAAATATTACATGTTTTCCACTTGTACCTTGCCTTTGCCACAGCTTACTCCTTTGCTCTGGACCAGTGATCCGGTACAACCTCTTCGTCGAACTCGTTGGCTGTCAATCCTAGTATGTGACTTCAGCGTGACATTTTGCCTACTGTCCGGGACACCTATATGTGCCTATGACATTAGCTTCTATTTTCCATGCGACTGACACTGCTCTTTCAAACGTTAGCATTTCTTCTTGAATCTGCACTGGCAATCCACAATATATTTCAGATATAAGATCAATATAAGGTCAACATATATTTTATTTTGTCTTCTTTTAACATTCAACGCATACGTTAAGCTGGTTATTCCATGTTCTGTTGTACAAGTTTACTTTTAAAATTTCGACAGAAACTAATTGGATTCTAGCAACAAACCTAATAACTCGAAGTTCAATCACGTCAGTAACATCCTGAAGTTTCACATATATGACTGATTTAAAAATGACCGATTTATTACTTCATACCATTTCAAAATAGGCACCTGTAAAAGGTTTGAAACTATATTTTTCCTAAACAAAATTGTGTAAGTCGCATTGAACTCGGAGCATTATATGGAAGTTACTTAAGATTTGTTCAAAAATACAATAAAAGCATCTCAAACACAATTAATTTCTGTCATCAAGTTTATCTGGTTCTTCGTTGAGTTCACACTCGTACAAATAAAAAATAACACCCGTCCCAAAATATTCACCATTAAATTTCGGCTCTAGTTTAAACGGGCGAGGATTAAGGTGTACTAGTCGAGGTTATTTATGAAGGACGGCTCAAAAGTTTAGCAGAGCTAAGCTTAACTGAACGCCGGTTTAGCGAGATTTGATTTACTAATGTTGGGTCTTCTACTAAGTGCATAAAGTTAACATTTACAAGCAAAGCTAACACAAATTAATACATAACCCGTTAATTTTGTAATGCCTATTCTAACTTTAGATTAGTTTGTTTACTAATGCAGATAACCTCTTAAAAAAATATATTAATTTTAAAATTCATTGCAAGGATGTGCTTGAAATATATCCTGTAAAAATATGATACTCTTAAATCAGGTGAGCGAGGTGGCTTGTATTCGTACTTGAAATTTTGGTAATTTTTAGTTTACATTATATATTATGGCAAAATTAAGAATATGTGCAATAAAATTAGGAAATTTTAGGAATAATGTAATAATTATGAAATTTTACAATGTTTCATTATACTATTTTTTTAGCCATATAGTGTATTGACAGATGAAGTTGAAAAGTTTTTTACTTTTAATGTAATTAAAAAAGTCTGCTCGTTAAAATGTACAAAAGTACAGGTTTAAGCTAGTCAATATAATATACAGAATATCTCTTACTAACAAATTATTAGAAATACAATAAATTATTAGAATTCACTATGCGAGCCACGTAACAAAAATAACTTCTGAGTAGGAATATTTGTTTAGTCGAATTCGCCCATCCATCCACTAAATGTGAATTATCCAACCTTCTCTGTAAAAGTGTATTGTTCAACCATCATCTAAAAATGTATTGCAATGTATCCGTATAAAACTAAATATTTTTAGCTCGAATTTTAGTTACAGTAAATTTATAAGTAACTACAACTAATGTTAATATCTGCACTATTTTTACTGTTATAAAAATAAACATGTTGTTTGAAATGAATGTTGCAAACAACGTACCGTTTCAGTTTCTATCATATTTATGAATCGTATAATATTTAAATTGGCACAAGCTGCAAGTGCACATGTAACAAAATATAATCCTATATTTCCTGTTTTACAAATATCTCAAAAAAAGTAATTAATGAACCGTATATGTTTGTCTACTACACGTTAACAACCCAACTAAAACGTATTAGGATAGAGGTTAGGTGGATATGTCTACGCATGTGCAACAGAAATCACATGAAGGCTTCATAATAAATTTAGTAAAAGTACATTGTATTACCACACTATTTCTGAAATAATTACATAAAAACACACACACTTGATTATTCCTAATATACAGTATCCGCCAAAGGTATTGAATAAATTCAATAAAAACAAAACAATTATTTTTGGGGTCGATTTTTAATTTAAAAAATACATATTTTAGCGTAAAATGCCATTTTCAAATGTAATTTGTTTTCGAGTAATGACGTCATCGATTTTTTTTTAAATGGCAACACCATATTTTTTTCCTTAATTCTGAAAGATCATTTAATTCTCTATCAGACAGTACTAAAATTTTGCCCTCTTACATAGGAAAGTTTTCGAGTAAATGACGATTGAATGCTAGAAAACGTAAATCAATTAAAATAAAGCAAAAACGTTATCAAGTTTAATTTTTCGAATTCCATAGTTCTTTTATGGATCACGTAGGTGAAAATCTTTGCAAAGTGTCATTGTCACACCGACTTTCTAATAAGTATTGTAAACGACATAGAAATTATTATTCAATTTAAAGCATTATGGCACATTTAACTGTTACTCAAAGAATTGAAATTTTAATTCTTATCGGATGAGGGAATATGACTAGAACTCAGCAGGAAGTTTGCGATTTATTTAATGAAAAATATCCAGATCGCCCTATCAGCCAATCAACAGTCAGTAAGGTAGAGTCTAAATTTAGAGAAACTGGCAATGTTGTAAATATTCCAAAACCTGGACGTCCAAGCATTAATGAAAATCAGAAACAGAACATTTTGATAAGTATGCTGGATAATCCTCATAATTCTTCACGATTGGTTGCATTAAACAATGACACTAGTCAGAGCACAGTGCTACGTATCTTGAGGAAGGAAAAATATCATCCCTATAAAATTCAACTTGAGCAGGAACTCAATGAAGATGATCCCGATCGCCGCTTACACTTTTGCGAAATTCTAATGGATTTATGTCAAGGAAATAGAAATTTACACCGGCAAATATTTTTTTCAGATGAGGCCACATTTTGTCTGAATGGTACAATAAACCGTCAAAGTTGCAGATATTGGAGTCGGGAAAATCCTCATTGGATGGCAGAGGCACATACCCAACACCCTCAGAAATTAAATGTGTGGGCTGGAATAGTAGAGCATTTCTTCTTTGAAGGAACCCTTACATGACAAAGATATTTAGAGTTTCTAGAAAATGACCTTGTTCTAGCCCTTGCAGTAAATTTTCTTAACGATAATGACCCTGACATTCCTGACGATACCATATGGTTTCAGCAAGACGGTGCACCTCCGCACTATGCGCGCCCTGTACGAGATTTTTTGGACAACTGTTTTCCTAGGAGGTGGATCGGCAGACGCGGACCGATAGAATGGCCTGCAAGATCGCCAGATCTTACACCTCTTGACTATTTTTTATGGGGATACTTGAAGTCAAAAGTGTACATTAATAAACCACGTAATTTAGAAGAACTTCAAAATCACATTCGGGACGAAATACGCAGAGTTACCCCAGAAATCATTCATAATGTGCAAGAAGAATTTCTTCACAGACTTGCGCATTGTCAAGAAGTTGGTGGATGGCAATTCGAACATTTAATTTAAGTATAAAATTTAATCAATTGTATTTTATTTTACATACCTCAGAATTGTTACTTTTTTATGGATAAAATTTACGTTTTCTAACATTCAATCGTCATTTACTCTAAAACTTTCCTATGTAAGAGGGCAAAATTTTAGTACTGTCTGATAGAGAATTAAACGATCTTTCAGAATCAAGGAAAAAAAATATGGTGTTGCCATTTAAAAAAAAATCGATGACGTCATTACTCGAAAACAAATGACATTTGAAAATCGCAGTTTACGCTAAAATATGCATACTTTTGGCGCATACTGTATAATGTAAATGTAAATTTTCTTGTAAATATTATGTAAGCATAAAATATGGAAATGTCCACCCATTTTTATCAGTTTATTTCACCATTTAAAATCGCCGTGAAATGAAAATAGTGAACGATAGCTTCAGAAAATCACTGCTCTAGTTTATAGCAATGTTATTACAAAGATGCATATTTCCTGTCAAGGTGTCAACTCCGGTTTTGTTAAGAGCCACGGGTCCCGAGACTATAGACATTATTATTAATTACTGATGTATTGGACGTAATTTTTTATTCCAACTATCGAGTTTTCATCGGATAATTAAACAGCATTTAATTACGGTTATTAAGCGGGTAAAAATACCGCGAACCGAGGTGCAATAAAAACACATCCATTATTTATACCTGCCGCAGAACCAATAACCCAAAGCATGTAATATCGGCCGGGAGAAATTGAACAGGTTTCGCCCATAAAATAAAGATGCATGTTTACGCCGGCCGGGGAGCAGCACGACGTAAATTCTCATTTACGACCTCTGAAATGTGACTCATTTTGAATTATTTCTTAATCATAAAGAAGTACGGCATCGGGTTTGATACGCCAGTGTGAAGGCTGCATATTGTGTACGGATTGAAACTGAACAGAGGAAAATAGGTACAGGGAAAAAAATTACAAGACACCACTATACAGGGTGAACTTTAAATAGATACAAATATTTTAACTGTACTATGTACCTTTCCATCACCGTGGAGAACATCTAAGGTCACTCCAGTATTCAGAAAAAGGTGAAAGATCAGACATTATTAATTATCGGCCGATCAGTAATTTTGTCAAGTGTTTTGAAATACTGTTGTTATGATTTTATATTTCATCACACATAATATTAATTACGAAAGCGCAACACGGTTTTTAGGGGGCAAAATTGATCACACATTACTCTTGAATAAATTAGATAATTATTTTGGTTTCTCTTACAACTTATTAAATCTTATAAGCTCTTATCTTTCCAACAAAAGTCTACATGTTGTTTACCCCAATTGCAATTCTGGTACGAGCGACTTCAAGAGCCCCTCAAGGGTCTAATTTGGGACTCTTATTCTTCAGCCTATTCATTAATGACATCATTAATAATTTAACTGTGCCCTGTCTGATGTATGCAGATGATCTAAAATTTTTTAGTACAATTAAGAACGCTAATGATGCTGCTGAACTTCAGTACAAACTAACTGTCATTCATGAATGGTGCAGGATTAATAATCACTCAATCACTAAATATTAGTAAGTGTCATGTACTGTCTTTTTCTATAAAGAAACAGTTAATTTCTTTTGATTATTCCTTCTGTGACTTAAGTGTTATATTTAACAGAAAATTGTCTTTTAATAGCCATCTTAAAAAATTAAATTTCAATACCAAGGTATTTAGGAAGTTACTTTGTTCGATGATTCCAATAATTATACATACGTGCATAAAAGCTACTTGCCGAAAAATAAAGTATTTAAACAATTATCGACATTTTACAAGTTAATACACTGTTAGAAAGAGACACAAATTATTCCCTTAAGTTATTTTATGAAGAATAACGAAAAACTGTGATTTTCACACAACACGTTAATGTTAATTTTCTGCCACGATTAATTTTTCTATACCGTCCCATTACATAACCTCAAACAACATAGGAAGTTGGACATTTTTTATTCTTCTCTTATTAAATACCTTTTCTAGAGATATATAAATTCAAAATAAAATGCAGCATAAACAAAGACGGCTCTTACGTCACAGATTATTAAACGCTATGCGCAAGGTTGTGGTGTCGTAGGTACAGGTGTCACGGGCCAGACGACGGTGGGCAGTAGGCACAATGTCCCGTAGAGATACTGGTGCAGGGACTGCAACGTAAGGTACAAGTGAAAATAAAAACATGTAATGTTTTGGTAAGACAATGCCCAACATATCTGTTTTCAGAGTTGCAGCACTAACATATTTATATCGTTTTATTATTTTCACGGGCAGTGATTTTCTGTGGAAATCAGTGAAAGGAAATGTGAAGGGGGGAAATAATTCAACATTAATAAAAACTCCTATTTGTTATTTGAATAAAGTATTATTTTCATAATTTCTCCTTTACCATTTCCCACAGACCCACCCCCGAGCGCCTCCGGGGAAGTCTAATGCCAGAATTGAATTCGGCATCCCCGAAAACCCCCGAGTATCGATTTTGGCGTGATTTTCATGGACGCTGCCATTTCCCCCCCAATCACTCCCAGTCAATCCCACAGAGGGACTCCCGAGCGCCCCCGGGGAAATCTAATGGTAGAATTGAATTCGGCATCCCCGAAAACCCCCAATTAACGAGTTTGGAGCGCTTCCCATGGACTATGCAATTTCCCCCCCCAGAATGACCCCTCGGATACCACCGCAGAGCCGCCCCCGGGTAATTACAATTCCAGAATTGAATTCGGCATCCCCGAAAACCCCTGAGTAACGAGTTTGGAGCGATTTTCATGCACGCTGCCATTTCTCCCCCAATTCACCCCCAGACAACCCCACAGAGCCAACCCCGTGCATCCCCGGGTAATTCTAATGCCAGAATCGAGTTCGGCAACCCCGAAAACCCCCGACTAACGATTTCCGAGCGATTTTTCCGAGTTTCGAGTCGTTCCTATAATGGTGCACGTAATGATGCAATTGGAAAATGCATTTTCCGGCCCAGAAGGCATTTTTCAAAAAATGGCTAAACCAGACGATATAGACTTTTTTCCTTTCCTTTTCCTTTTTTCCAATGAAGAAAACCGCATCTCGATTTCTGCTGTGCCTGAAAATTTCCGCTATTTTTCCTAACTTCCTTGGACTATATTATTTATTACCACTGATAAACTGACTTACTTACTTACTTAATAATTAAAGTGTTGAGAAAATAGCTCTAAGAAAACCATTCACAGTAAATACAGGTACGTTTAGGTGTATGTACAATCGTTTGCAATGATAATGACACTCTTTAAAATGTATTTTGCAATTTCTTTTCAACTGCTGACGTATTTATAATGATATCTACTTTCAACTTTTAACATCAGTCCTTAGTTCTTTCACTCATCAATAGAGATTTAATGAAATTTCTACTCAGAACGTCCAGAAATTAAAAAACTGTTTTGAAGGAGTGTCATTATTATTGCAAAAACATGTACAAACACCTGACAATTCTGACATGGTATCTGAAGGACGTTGTCACATATTCAAGACCTGTTTGCTGTCATAATTCTGTTACTGTCCGCCAGAAAATAAATCGTTAAAATATGTTTTGGTACAATTTACCATCCAACAAAATTAAGGCACTCATATTCGGGACACCCTGTATAAATTATGTTCTTGTAGTTTATATATTTAAACTACTAAACATAAGGATGATCTGGATAATAATAATTACGTACATACAGTAGAATATCGTATTAGTTTCATAACTACTATTATCTTTAAATGGGCACAACGGAAAAGCATGCCATTTATCTCGCAGCTCTACAGTAATATCCGCAAGTATATTTGTATTTTTAATTGGACTACATCATCAACGGTATCGACAAATTATCATTTTTATGTAACAACTCTGTTCGAGTTTTATCAGCTGTGCCAATTAATTTGCATACCAGTCACTTTTATATAAACTAATTTAAATTATTTGTATCTAAATATATCCAACTTGGGCGATGGCTTATAAGGATACTGGAAATTCAGGGTGTCACTGTGTCTCCTTATTTTAAATCCGGAGAAAGCTGGTGAGATTTTTAACCACGTTATTATAGGAAAATACATAAAATGAATGGTGATTTGTCATATAATAGCTATTTATGATATACGTGTTAAAAGTAAGATTTTATTTTGTGAGTGAAGATGATTAAAACACGAGCGTAGCGAGTTTTTTAACTTCACGAACAAAATAAAATCACTTTTAACACGTATATCATACATTATTTTTTCTACAAAACAATCGGAAGAACTTTAACTCAATAAAAATAAGAAATCAAAAAATACCACACAGATCGCAATGTTTATGAACCAAAATTTTCGTAGCAACCAGTGCTGTTGTTACTTACGGAAAAAACGCAAAAATATTTACAGCATTTTCTAGTAATATTATAAGTATAATGAATAATCTCGATACTGAGCGTAACGAATTCATCCCTGCTGAAATCGAAGAAGCCGCCAGTCGAGCAACATTGGAATTATTGCCGGCGAAATCAAAGGAACAGTACGAAATCGCTTATAGACACTTTTCGGAATGGTGCAACATTAAAAAGGTCCCTGGGAAATGTAACGAAAGTGTTTTACTGGCATATTTTGAGGAAAAAGCCAAGATATGGAAATCGTCAACACTGTGGTCAAATTATTCCATGATCAAAACTATGTTAAAAATAAAGCAAGATCAAGAAATAAGCAAACATTATAAACTTATTGCTTTTTTAAAAAGGATGAAGGATATCAAGAAAAAAGTCAAAAGTTTTGACGAAGACGCATATCGACAAAGTTCTCACAGAAGTAGAAGACGAAAAGTAGCTGATGATGAAAGTCGCAGAAATAGTGGGTGTCTTCGGGGCGTGTCGCCAGGAGGAATTGTCTCAGATGACCATCGACAATATCGAATATTTGGGCACTTCGGTTGTTGTGACCATACCAGATACTAAAATGAAAGTGCCTCGGACTTTCAGTGTTGTTGGTGAATTCTATTTAAACTTTTTTAGAAAGTATATGGCACTCCGGCCACCCAACGCTGACCATAGACGACTTTTTCTTAAATATATGAAGAATAAATGTGTGAAGAATCCAGTCGAAATTAACATGTTTGGTAAAATGCCTGCCGACATTGCAGAGTTCTTGAATCTACCAAATCCTCAACTCTACACCGGACACTGTTTTCGTCGTTCATGGGCGACATTGTTAGCAGATTCTGGTGCAAATCTTACTACCATCAAGAGACATGGAGGATGTAAATCTTCGACGGTAGCTGAAGGCTACATTGAAAATTCACTGGAACAGAAGGAAATTGCGTGCCAAATACTTCCTACTGCTGTAACTACTAGCAAGACCACCAGTACTACCAGTAGTATTTCTACAGAAAATAGATGTGTCACACATGTTGACAGTAAAACCAACTTAAGTATGATGACTCTGCAGGGAATTACAATTTCAAATTGTTCTAATTTTACTATAAATGTTAATAGTAACAACTAGTTAAAATGTTGGTTTGTACTTATTTAAAATAAAAAGTTGTTCATGTGTTTGTTAAAACGTTTTATTAATTTTCAAAACAAAATTTAAATAAACTTTGATTTACTTTTAACACTAGGGTTAAAAGTAACTTACTTTTAACACGCGTGTCAAAAAATGACATTTTTAACATCAAAAATGACAATTAAAAAGCCCACTTTTAACGGTTTTGTAGAAAAAATTATTTATTTGCGTTTAATATAGACATAAGTATTTTTTAATTTTTTAGAGTTGGGAGTACACAACTACTAAAACTACTAAAATTTGTGTACTAAGTACACAAATTTTCTCAGGGAGACCTAAAAGGCATTAAAAAAATTATTTCGAAATTTTAGTTCGAAGTTTAAAAATGGAACAAAAAAAAAACATTTCTCCCGTAAAATCGGCGCCTATGATAACCGTCATTCGAGATGGCTTCCAACTACATGGTCACTTTTCGCAGCGTGGATAATTGTAAATGCAATACAAATAAACATGTTATTAATAATAAATCAGATAATCTGGATCGCTGCAGAATTTTATATTTGTTCTTTGTTCCGTAGTTGCAATCTGCTAAAATAACATTTTTACTCGTTATAGATCCCTCAGGATTACCCACTAATAGAAGAACACTATCATTCGGTGGTTCAGTTCAAGTAGCTATTTCCAAATTTCAAGTCAGAAAATAAATTCAGCTATAGATGTTAACATTGTTATAACATAAACTTACATAGTTCTACATATAAAATTGTTCACTTTTATTTATAACAATGTGAAAATAATTGTTAAAATGTGGGGATAGAATAGCGAAATAATGTGCGTCATATAAATGCATTTTAAAAGTTATTATATTATTTGGGGCGAGTAATAAATAGTAAAAGTGGATAAACAAAACATCAGTAATTTTATTTTTGATATTACTTTCGCTCTACGTGTTTTATTTTTCGAGATTTCAGTACCTAAAAAACACCACAAATTTGATCATTTTACGGCGAGAAATACGGCGACCTTAAG
Source organism: Monochamus alternatus (assembly GCA_037114965.1). Lineage (NCBI taxonomy): Eukaryota > Metazoa > Arthropoda > Insecta > Coleoptera > Cerambycidae > Monochamus > Monochamus alternatus. The sequence continues at coordinate 118,142,664 of CM073426.1, forward strand.
AAATAACGGCGATGCAGAATTTTAACAGAGTTTCTTAAAGACAAAGAATTAGGTGTCGCTGTAGTAGTTTAACATATGTGATAATTGAATTGTGAAAATGGCCTGCTTAATTATTAAATTTACATTTAATTCGCGATTTTATAAATGCACAACGAAGTAAGTTAATTGTAAAATTTAAATCAAAACATCCAACAAAAAAAAAATAAAAAAAATTAAGTTATCCCTTTGATTTGCCTGATGAAGAGTTTAAAAAAATTATTTAGATTTAGTGCAATTTATTGAGGATCACAACTGCTTTCTGCAATTCCCTTGAAAGCCATTATGCAGATAACACGCATGTGTATTCCCTGCTTAAATGATTGTCGACAATTCGATTATTTTTTTTTTTAATTTTAATATGATCTAAATATGATAATTAATTTAATTAAATAGAAAGTGATAAAACTAAAGCTGTTTAAACTAAACTGTTTTTGATACAACTTACTCATTTACTACTTCATTATGTCGTTCCTTGTTTGCTGAGTTTGTGAAAACATATCTCTCTAACAAATGTTCAGTAACACCATTGGTTACATGTGTACTATAGTTACTAACTGATTTTTGACAGTCGTAAATTAAAATTATCACCAATACATGTCTGGTAACTGCCTTATGTTAAAAATAATAATGTTGCAAATTCTATAACCAATCCACATATCAAAAAATAAAATTAGAAAGCAGTAATTTTACCTTTAGCTCTTCCGGAATACTTTTTGTCTTTGAGGAACTGTCAAAAATGGTCTTAATTCGTTAATAAATTGCCGTATTGTATGTGGTCACAAGATGTAGTTACATGTTGCATCACGTCTACTCAGGTTCCCTATGTGGGATAAGTCGTCGACTAACAAGCTCAAAACGGTATATGTATGGTGTAATAAATGATTGACAGTTTGCTATAGGTCTTTCTTTCCTTATATAAGTAATTAGATACTACTGAATGGGTAATATTTAATTATGTATATCAGCTGGGTAGGTAGAGGTATCTACTCTAGGAAGGAATCCAATATAACAAGAACACTGAAATACTAATTATGTACTTACTTCAGTTTTAGTTTCTTTCAAGCCACTTAAAACTTCAAATAAATAACACATACATTTATTTTGTGAATAACAACTGCTGACTGAAGTAATTCATATTATCTAAGTAAAACATTGAAATAAGCATCAGTCTTGATATTAGCTTTCTTTCCGTGTACGTAGTGATAGTGGCAGTGTTTTAAATATAGCTGTTATGATGGTGATATAGGTAAATGTTTTCATTTTGCCATATATTTTTTTTACTTTTACATCTTAGCATATTAATATTTTCGTGTTGCAACATATTTTCTGTGAATGCCTTAATATTGGTACCTTTTAGTGAACTAAGTCCGGTTCTGAATCACGCATTCCGGTTTCTAGTAATAACGTTCTTGCATTTAATGTATAGGTATGTACAGAACTACTACAAATTACTAGTAGCTGCCTATTGATCGGAAAATTCCTAGTAGTGGTCAATTATTAGAAATATATACTTATTTCCACATTTAAATCTTCACTAAACGCAGCAGTGAATAAGCGCACGTCGAACAGGGATTAATTTCGAGATATCGAGAGAGTCCGTGAATTCAGATCATTTTTGTTGATAACACCGGCTGAGAATTTACGGTGGTTTAATTTAGTCTTTCAAAATGCGTTACATATGTGCCGGTGTCATTTACATGTATATCTACATCTTTTACATACATGTGAAACATGCATTCTTCGAATGAACGCACACAGCTGGTTTTCTTAATGGGTAATAACGCTGTTGTGTTATTCTAACCATACTGTAACAGAATAATGTGTAGAAGGCCTATGAATTCTAAATTATCAATAAATTATTAAAAGGTAAGGCCGAGGGTAAGGCATAGGGTACCACTTCCTGAGAAATTCCCGCTAATTCATCAAACAATGTTTGGCATTCCTAAATTTGTAACCCTTATGAAAGGCTTATCATATTTTAAAAGATATATCAATGACAATTCTATCGCTGGTTTTATATTCTGCATTAGAAAGTTGGGAAGAAGTATTATATATCACAGAACTTAAATGAGGGATATAACAATTTTTATGTTATTTTTCTAAATTATTATTTTAATAAATACTTTCCATTGAGGAAAAACAATATACACAAATATCCAAAATCATGGGTCAATAATTAAATTAGACAGTAGGCCATCAAATTAAAAAATGTACATAGAATGAAAAAAGTATATCCGGAACTAAACATGGTATATAAAAGTGCAAAAACGAGACATAACCAATTATTACGTACAACAAAAAAAAAACAATTGTATCAAAATAAAATAATTAATTCTGACAATATTGTTAAAACTACTTGGAACGTAGCGTCGGAGTTATCCAGAAAAAATAAAAAACGCTCAAATATTGTCCTTAAACATGATAACGTACACACAACATCAAAAGTCTTGGAGCTCCTGTATACAGGGTGATTCAGGTTTAATTTTGATAACTTCAGGAATCGATAAAACAGGTTAAAATAATGTTCATTTGTGATATAAAATTATTTCCTAAAACGTATCGTTTCCAAGATAGAGGGCGTTGAAGCAGAATTTTTTTTCTCGTTTTTCCCTCATAACTTTTGAACCACTTATCCGATTTAAGTGAAATTCGGAACACAAACACTCCTTATGATCTTACATAAGCTTCTTAAGCTTGAACTACCTATCTCTCTTAGAAGTGTATTTTATATGCTACCCCCCTCTTACTTTATTTCAAAACTACAAAAAAAATAATTAATTTCAATAAAACATTATACACCACTTTGAAATGATTAATATCGAAACTTTTTCGTCTCCTGTTTTTTTCGACGTTTGGTCTTGTTTCTGAGATATTCAAAGAAATTGGTGACAGTGTAGTGCACCACTCGCGTAAATTTCATTTAACGTTATAGCAACCCATGAAAACAAAACTCAGTGATTTGTGTAAACTGTATAAAATGATTCGATGTGGTAAAAAAGTACATGTACTTAGGGAACAAAAAGACAATAAAAATTGCAGACCATGAACCTTTACTTTATTACCAATGTTTTTACAAATCTGGTCAGTTTGGCAGAGCATTCCTTTGAATTTTTGTACACTATAATGCGACGACGTGAAATTTCTGCGACATCGAGTTGAACTGTGTGAGCACAAGAGTGTGGATGGAGCCCTCGTCGAGTATGGCGCTCGCTATAGTCCTCTCGCCGAGAGTGTGGTTGCGGTATTATAATTTTTAATCATTTAGGTGTTCATATTCAAAATAATAAAAATGTGACAGTTTTTAAGGTTGTTTTATAAAGTTATTTACTTCATAAATGTTTTACACTCTTGACGAATTTTTTATGTCATAGTTTGTATGTTTCTATTTTGACAATTCCTATACAAAATTGAATTTTTGTCTAAAAGCAAATTAATGTTATTCTATTATATTATTCTATTCTGCAATTGAATTTAATGTGGCTTTTGCATAACATCGTCCTCATTTTAATTGACTAACCGACCCGGATAGATTTAACATAAATATTTCTTTCATTAAGAACTTAATTAAAATTTGGACTCGATAAAGCCTTGTCAAATGTCAAGCGCTTGACCCCAGACCTCAATAAAAAAACCTCATGGCTATCACAAAAACTTTGAACTTAATTTAAATATTTTGATGACAAATTCGAATAATCAAATGTCGCTATGAATTGATGTTTTAATAGTTCTTGAAAACACTGTACTAATAGAAAATATGAATATCTATATCATTTGATCGATATTAACAAAAGAAAGGAGAATATTGCGGATTTACTGAAGTGATTATTTGTACACATCCACTACAAATTGAGTAAAATCTCATTCATAAAATAGAATAATACTGCAAAATGTTTACTTAGATAAAAATTATGCTAATTAAAACAATATTTTGTTAATTAGAGTTAGTCATGATAATATCCAGAGACAAAATACCGCAAAAATAACAAATGATAACATAACTTGTTTATTTTAGCATCATATTTATCTACGTTCACATTCTGATTATAAAAAAGAGATAACGAAATAATTATTAATTGTTGTTTTTATTTTATTTACCATAATATTTGTTATCGTTTCATCATGGTTGGTAAATTAAAAACTAAATAAAAATTTGTATAGGAGAAATTCATATTCATTGGAAATAAGAAAAATATGGAATGGTAATACTAATAAAGAAAACATAATAAGCAATAAATAATTTCAAAAACTGAATACAGATAGCAAAACTTATTAAAAACAATATTTTTTACTTAAAGAATATTACTTGAACATAATATCTTCTCAAGAAAACAACTAAATGTTCTGTTACAGAAGTTGAAAAGAAAACTTTTTGTCTGCATTTAAAACAGAGGCAAGTTTAGTTAAGAACGTCATACTCTTGAAACACACATACAAGTACAAACAATTTTAAATATTTAAGAATTGAATAATGTAGTGGTTAGCAAATAATAGGAATGTTATCTCATGCCAGCTGTGAATATTCAAAGGTACAAAGGTAAAACGAATATACAGAGTGATTTTGAAAATGAAGTATTAATTTTAACTGATGACAGTGGACATTAAAATAAATTATTTTACAAAATACTGCCGTAATAAATGTTTTTTATTAACCGAAGTAATCAAGTTTGAAGTTATTGTAAATTTTGAAGCCGACTCTGTGTAACCCTAACCTACCCTAATAAGTCAATGAACTATTTCACAATACGTCATCGATAAGTGACATAACAACATAACACGTACGTAAACTAATAGTGATATTTTAATTATTTTTAAGTTTTTTTATAGTGTGTGCGTAGTATCATGTTGTGTTACACGTAATTTGCTGACAACATGACATAACAATAGCCCAAGTGTATTGATAATAATGACCTGTGGATATGGTATTAGTGTAACGAAAAGTGTAATAAAAATCGGCTGGCTATGTCCCATGAATTGCACAGAAAATTTGCTTATAATTTCGTCCCTCTGCACGATGATTTTTTTATTTAATAGAACGAACCCGGGATACAGGCAAACGCGAAAGGTTAATTTTCAACATTTACTGTTGTGAGCGTACAGTAATAGGTAAATTATTTATGATTTTTTATATATACTCGCGTCAAGAATTCAGACGTCTTACGTCACGGCTGACGTTACACATTTGTTTTTACTGTCAACGTAATTTTCGATATTTGGTCGTGTTAAAAACAATCATTTTTTGCAATTTAGTGCAATATATAATGCAAACTTTTAGTGTAGTCTATAGTTTTATTACTATCAGTTGCAGTTTCTTAAATATTTTGGTGAAAATATAATGAATTATTCATTTGTTCGTATGACGTAAGTCGTCTGAATTCTTGTCGCGAGTATATTAACATTTTATTGAGCTAATTTTCAACTTATCCCTTGTTCTTCCAATAACTACCCCACTCAAAATCACCTTGTATGACGACAGAAAGCGGTCCAACCAACAAATTTTTAGATACAGAAATACGTACTTTTTAAAATTTAACTGCAAATGTAAATATTGTTATAACATAAAACTTACATAGTTCTGCTTATAAGATTGTTCACTATTGTTTATATTTATGTGAAAATGGGGGGGGGGTTAAAATAGCAAAATAATGTGTGTCTTACAAACGCTTTTTAAAAGTTATTATTTTTAAACTACAAGCATTTTTCTTACTTGATATTACTTTTGTTCTACGTGTTTTCTTTGTAGAGATTTTTATACCACAAATTTCATCATATGGCGACCTTAAGTATGTTTCTTATTTTGGTAACAGAATACTGCCGTAGCCCCATATACACAGAATTTTGAACGCCTTGTACGGTTATAAAGAAATAAAACTGCCGTCGTTTACTTTCGACAGCAGTAAACGGTAGTTATTAGATTTAACATAAAAACTATTCCACCTGATTATATCGAACATAACAGTACGAAAAAACATTTTCTTCCATCAAAAGACGTTATTAACGTTCATCGCCCAAATTAACGAGTCCTGGAGGCTCTAATACGATCCTTTTTCCCTTTAAACATTTACGTGTGAGCAAGGCAAGAACTAAGTGAAACATTATCGCCCTTTAGATGGCATAGGAAAAAGCAAGAAAGGCACGGTCATTACGAACAGCTATTGTGTGAGTTTTTCGCACACTGGGAAGCAATTTCGGATACCAAACGAGGTACTGAAGAGGAAATAGGAATTAGCAGATTACGGATAACTGAAATTCAGCAAACGACTAGGCCAAATTCTGTACACAGTGTCGCTCTACTATAAGTACAAGAATGAGTTAGGTATAGATCTGGACAAAATGGTACACATTGATACAAATGGGTGGAAATTTCCATGTTTCGATATGCTCTTGTTATATAATACTTAATTTATATTATATATTAAAGAAAATTCAAGTGTATGTGTTTTTTCGTAATTAAATTAAGAAATTTCGGAAATAGTGTGATAATACAATGTACAATGTATTACAATGGAACTATTACTTTTACTCAATTTATTATGAAATTTTGTTTTCATGTGATTTCTTTTGTACGTGCGCAGAGGCACATCAATCTAACCATTCTAACCTAATATGCGTTTTAGTTGTATTCATAGACAAAAATTTACGAATTTGAACTGTTACAAGTTTAGCATTACGATAATAAAAACTTTAGCCTCCTGGGTGAATATTTTTGTGCATCTATCGCAAGAAAAACTCTCTTCAGAATAATGTCAACACCCTTGTATTTCAGAAAAGGCTTCGATATGAAAAAAAAGTTATATGAACTACCACCACTATTTTTACCAGATGAATTTGCCTTCCAGTTGTTTTGAAATATAAACGAAAAATTTTGAGTAGTGTTTCTTTAAAATATAATATATTTTAACATAACATTTGGGATTTAATTTTAGCAAAATTTAACTATAATACATTTTTCTGTAGGTATGGAAAATTAATTTTGGAAAAATAAGCACTAATAGTCTCATAATAATAGTCACAACATTGAGTTTATATACCTATGTATACTAGCAGCTTTTACATATAACTAATGGTCATATACATTTCCACTATAATTTCCAGCGACATTAATTTTCGACATTTCTGAATGTCAGCGACCTCAAATCTCAAATAACAATATCGAAACGCAAAAATAGCTATTCACGCCAAATGCCAACGAGTCCATCAATCAAGTCACCCTTGTCAATCAATAGAGGAACAGAATCATTACTGCCAGATTTACAGGGTCCAAACAAATCAAACGCAGGCCAGAATCTCCCCTAGTAGTAGGGGACAACAACGCAATTGACAACACCTGCCATAGAGATTGAGATTACCCATCTTGACACCGCCGTCAGCTAATGGCCTCCTAGAATTAATAGGAGTATCGTAGAATGGACTAATAATCCTTCTCTACAGCAAATCCCTCTGCCTTGTAAGCTTGGATGTGGCGATCGGACTTACGTTCTACGCTGCCAAGTCGACGAGAAGTCTTGATAAATGCGAAAAATCTAAATTTGTGGTGGGTTTACGCTAGGCGGTAATTCTGGCATACATCGATATTACTGTGTTACAATTTACATAATTTAATAATATGCATATGTATATTATACATATGTATATTACGCCTGATATTTTTTACATCTTCTAAACATGCGACATTAGTGTTGGTTATTGTCACACCTTTTTCATTAAAAAATATTACAACGAATTTCTAGAAAATGCGATTTTTAGACTATCACGACCTGTTCTATTATTAGATCTATAGTGGTTTTCAGAGTTGAAATGATCTAGGTAACTGGTCGCTGCCAGTAACAGAATTAATGTGCACATCCCTAGTTTTAACCAGAATTGTCTGAACTGCTCTTGTTGTTCTAGATACTGTGAGGAGGGGCAGAAACGTTATCAGTAGGTATGCGGATATATATATTGATTTAGAATTATAGAATGCGAGTAGTTACAGGGACTACACTGATAAAAATTTGTCTGTAATTTGACATTGGCAATTTGTGATCAGCGTAAAGTTTTGTAAAAAGTCACACTGTAATATTACAGAAATAAACTATTATGCTAAATTCCATTGTAAATCTTACAATCTTACTTAACCTCGGTCATAGCATAACAACCTGGAAATCACTATAGATGCTGAAAAAAGCTTAAGTTGTCGACTGTTAACGTTTAAACAGAAGAAAACCTATTAAAACGTACATTATTTTCAAAAAGTAACACAATGTTACATAGTTAGAAATGATGTACATTTTATATCTAACCTATGTAAATTCTTCAAATCAAGTGAACTTTGCTTGCAGAAGAATTTTTGTTGACGATGAACTGGCAACAATGCCAGCACAGTCTCACCTAAGGGTCATTAGTGAACAGGGGGTTGTCGGTGACCGATGTGTCTCTGCAGCTTAGGCACGCCCCCTTCAACTCAAACACATTTATTGTGGGGCAGCTGAGTGGTCACGTGTCGCTGACAGCTGCGTTGGGTAGTTACCAGACCTACCGGCAAGGGATCAGAACGGAACTATCGAAAAGTTGCAGTTTGCAGTAAATAAAGGGGTGGTTGCTGGCGAGTGAAGACGTAGAAGTGGCTAGTGGGCAGCTTGCCCTACGATTAACGGCAGGTGTATCCGACACTAAACTACCGCCCTTTCCCTTCAGTAATTCGGAAGCAGACAGCTTCGATGAAATGTATAAAGTAAACGGAATTTTATGTTTTTGGGAGGTTTAGAAGTCTTAATATTCAGTAAATTTTACAAAACAATATAATTGAAATAGATTTAATTAGTCTACGAAATTACATCGACGTTTATCATTATGTATACAGGATGGTGGATATGGTGGCTGGTCCGTAAATGATGGCCCATGGAGACATATTAGATATTTCACTTACGTTTAAGCCAACTTACCTTAATAAAATGTTGATAACAAAAAAGATACACTGTCTTTGGATGCATCATCTTAAAAATTTGGGAATAGATGTTTTTGGATATGACAAATCATAATCTGTTTTCTATTTCGACGTATTTCCTAGAAGGCGCCACATCCGCCATATTTGTGACGTAAATGTAAACTCTTTTGGCACTAATGTTATCACGTTCTTTATTAAAAATCTTTCATCTATATTGTGTTCCAAAAACATATATTCCCAAATTTTTAAGTGATACAATGAAGAACAGTGTGATTATTATAAAAAATCACTTTTTAAAATCATGGTACAGTGGTGGTCAGCTTAAAGTCACCACTTGCATGTTTTGTCCTTTTCTAGAACCGTGTATAACAAATGACACTAGAAAAGAATGGAGCATGTAACTGGTGACTTTAAGCTGACTCCCACTGTACAGCTATTATTCCCGGTAACACAAAATTTGGATGATCAAACGGTTGAAACTGAACCATCTACTGCTGAAGTAAAAGACAACGGCATTTATAGATTCTTTATTAGATTTAGATAATTTTTGCAACATTTCGATTCTGTTATTGATGAATCATCGACATAGCTCGTGGCAATTTCGTTGGATTTCCATTCCACTGCACGTTTTAGTGATAAAATATCTCCACCCGCATCCACAGCCATACTTGCTCCTGATCAGTGAGAAGAATGACCGGTGTATAGTTCTAGTTCTTTTAAACGTAAATATTTCGGAATTTGCTTTGGGACAGCGTCAATAGTGTACTGACCAACATTGAGAGAAATGCACTTTCCATTTCGATATGTTAAAAAACGTAGGCTTTCTGTTATAGGAGGCCGAAGATTTACGTATTTTCTGTACAACATGCAGAGCTCAAAACTGCAGCCATCATCGGTTATAGTAAATCTTCTTTCTGTTAAATGACTTTGTGATCAGGTGTACTGTGTAGGTACTCCATGAACATACATCAATATGGCCACATATGGAAGACTTGATTAGAGAAAATGGTTGAATTTCAGTCAGAGCAATTTCAGATTTTGTTGGTGTGAGTTTATAGGATCTGTCCATAATATTGTACATAAAGTGAGTTACAGCAAAGTTTGATTGCAGTAGATTCTCCATCTTTTGTCTGAAGGCTAAAAATTATGATTATTATGATACAGTTAAAATGGTAATGAATTTTAATAAGTGTTGTTATGTCATTATTTTGAACTATTCAGTAAGATGACATCGATGTGATGCAATCATTCAAATTCACCCCCATCAAAGACGTGTAAAGCACAAACATCTCCACACAAGGTGATGTTGACATGTTTTTCGGCCATGAATGCTAACGAGTATAAATAGCCTAGAATAAATACTAATACAAATGTGTAAATTGAAGATCTGAACAAGCTTCATCAAGTCGAACAGGTTCAACAAAGCTTGGACATGGTATCACTGTGTATCATATAGTACTGGCTTAATGTTACCAATGTAATAAAACAAAATATTCAACAAAAAATGGGGGATTTTAGAGGATTTAGAGTGCTACATCCACAATTATTATTTTGTTATTTCCATATTTTTAGTCTAGTGAAGAAGGCGGTAAAAGGTAAGCGTTTTGAGTAGGCCACGTAAAACTACATGGATTTGCAATAATAATGACAGTCTCTCAAAACAGTTTTTGAACTTCTGAAAGATCTGAGCAGAAATTTCATGAATTCTCTATTGGACAATGGAACAACTAAGGACTAATGTTAAAGTTGAAAGTAGATTTCATTACAAATACGTCAGCAGTTCAAAAGAAATTGCAAAATTTATTTTAAAGAGTGTCGTTATTATTGCAAGCGATTGTACCAGTCACTGTGAAATAATTTTATGAAGAGCAAGTTACACATCGGTTAGTGCAACAATCTGGTAGGTTCCTTTACTGTGGTGACACCAAAAAATTTGTAACTATATTTCTGAGTAACTCTTTTAGAAACCAAAAACGGATTTCAATTGACCACATTTCGTACATAAACTATTGAATGATTGCCCTTTTCCTAGTACATTCTGTGGAAGTAAGGTGCAAAATCTTTTTAAAGGAATGTAGACCTCAAACAAACCAACAAAACCAGTCTGCAGAATGCCACAATGCAATAATTACAAGCAATATCGGAATTTTACGAGTTCTCTCTTCCTCTCTGGAATCCGCAACATCTTTCAACCTTATGTGCCCAGATACGTGCATACACACCGACTTTTATCACAGAACCTGACACTCGCCGTGCAGGAAAGAGGCCTCCCATAAAAGACGATACGGGAAACGGCAACAAATTGCGGTTGCTTGTATGAAAGCCGCAATAAAATAATTCAATTTTTAACGCCGCGCGAAATGCCGAGACCGTACGACAGAAATTAACCGAGATGATCTCGTCCTACTATAAATTGCAGCTATCCGTCTCTAAATGAAATTGTTACAGAACGCGGCGAATCTGTTGTTCTTATTCTGATGATAAATCGCGAGGCAACGCTGCAACTATTTTAACTATGTAAAAGAGACGAACACTTAAAAGTCAGAGTACCTATATTGTAGTCCATTTCGTTTGTTTGTAGTCTGAAGCGCTGTCAAACTGATTCATTTTTTTTGTCATTTACTTTAGATGTGTTTTTCCGATCTCTCTGTACTATCGGTAATAACTGATGCTTAATGCTAATTAATTTCAATAGTTTTGAGTCAGGTAGAAACTGTAACATCACTTGTAAAAAAAAATTTTGCATGGAAATAAATTATTTGGGCCAGACAATTATTTATTTTTTGATACCAAACCATCTTCCTGAAAAAGCGAAAATACATTTATTTCTTGTAAAGAAAGCATTTGATTGGATTAAAAAAACATTATTTCCTTTTCAATGATACACTTCATTCATGATAAAACAGTACTTGTATATTTCAAAGATTTCTTTTTCAATTCAACAACTGCTTATTTATGTCAACTACTTATTGCTCAGGAATTTTAGGAAACAAATAGTCATCATATGCCGGTTTCGACTTTCGAGCTTATTAGCTCTCATCAGTAAGTCACAGGTGAGTGGTGACGAGTAACCCTGTGTTATAGTATATTGCTTCGACAGCGTTCTTAAGCCAAAAAATAAGCCTAAAACAATACAACTAAATTCTCGAACGTCGCCGAAACAGCCCCGACAGCCAGGCGCCGGATAAATTGGATTTTAATTTATACCTGGGATCCAGCAACCCCATTGGCCCGTTACCCCAGGTATATATATAAACGTTACCTCTGAGAGGTTAAAACCTGGGCGATTTCCGAAATCTTCAATCAGTTGCTTCTGCAGTTCATCGAGTGAACATCGTAGTAGTGCGACATAGTGTTTTTCTTCAGAGTGCCCTTTGGCCAGTTACTAGCTCCTTTGACCCTAGATCTACGAGTTCCTTTGAGCATTTTACCAACGTAGGCCTTTGCCTAAAATTCTACAATATCGAACCAGTGCTTCGAAAACCAACTCACCAACATTATTGCTCCGTAATAATCGCAGCCATAGAATTCATACGCTGCGCATCTTACCACCAACGAACTTCTACGTTCAGTGCCTCGCACCGCACCAGACTTTTTCGCGAGTGCATCAGATTTTCCTACTGGAATTTGGAATACGTCTACGTATTCCTGGCGCCCAACCATTCGTACAACACACCTCGTTTCGGAATTCCTAGAGAGGATCCCAACCACACATCACACCCTGAGATCAACGAAGAAGCGGTCGTGCCAACGAGGCCGCCAGCAGCCGAAAACAAAGCCCGCTTACGTTTATACCTGGTTAATGTCTCTTAAATCCGACATACCTGAGTCCGCGAAATATAGTACAGCTACATCTAGCGGCCACCTATTGACAATTATTTTCTGTTTATAGGAAACAATTCGAATTTTTCCTTTCAAACTTTTTTGACGATGCGATATATTAGGAAATTGAATTCTTTTTAATTTACGGTTTTTCAAAAGATTATATTACCCAATAAAACTTTACAAAAAGAATTAAAAGATCACATATCTATTCATGGCGGGGACACACGATGGTGTAAATTTTGGAAGCTACTGCTACTTTTAGCATTATGTAGTGTGCCAAAAATTTCACTTTTAATGTTTAACTAAATACTTTGATACTCTATTGATTATGAGTTTAATCTAACGATAACATTTTATTCGTGTCATTTGAGTATACGTATGAAAGTGGTACCATAAAATATTTCTCAAAAAGTTTATGTTCGATATTAAACAGAACAATTTTTCACTCTAATTTTGATTCATCCAAATCTTGTAACGAACGAAAACATATATAGTTAACATTGACAATTTCAGTACCGGAAACTTCACAACAATCCGAAAAAGAGTGAAGAACCTGAAACCTCCGCAAGCAAAAACGAGAACAAAATTAAATTACTAGAATAATTAACTCATGAAAAGTAAAATAACTGGTTTTATAAAAATGACATTAGTTTAAACTGTTCATGTTAGAATTATTCTAAGAATTAGTGTTGTATTGTAATATAATTTTGAAAAAAATTTGAAATAAAAACTAATTTAATTTGATCGTAGAAAAAAAAATTGTGTGTAACATATGCATATATACGAAGCCCTAGAAGGGCCATGTCTACAATTTTTTTTAAGTTTAGACATCTCTGAATTCATACTTTTAACTCTGAATTCAAACTTTAATCTCTGAATTCAGACTTTAAACTCTGAATTCAGACTTTAATCTCTGAACTTACACTGCTTACGAAATTATGGGACAAGTGTAACACTCAGAGCTTTCTAGATAGAGAATTGAGATTTAGAGGACATAATATACAGGGGAAAATAAAAATTTATGGTATTTGTCATCCACTATTACAACACCCTGTAAAATTTTACTGTTTCTGATTCTAGAGACGATTTAAGATGCGACTGTACTTGTTTGGGAAATGATTTAGACCACTTAATTTCCTTAGATCTATTTTTATTTCTGGATCTAGATTGCCCTGATGTGCTAACACCAATTTCCTGATTAAATTTGATTGTACCATTGTCATGAATAGTATTATTTAAGTACTGGGTGTCTAAATAACGTTGCGCCTTTGAATTACGCCTGAAATGCCTATAGCAAGCGGTGCCAATGTTTATGTACTGGTTTCGAACTGGTTAGTTCTTATCAGTATATCACAAATCAAGCCAATAGCTCGCAACCTTAGCTATTCAGAATCTGTCATAATACTTAACAGAACATGAGTACGCAGGACGTAGCACGTGTATATGTATACATCTAGTAGTCATTGGTTACTCAAAGCTGGGCCTGAATACAGTCACAAGCAGAAAGCAATCCACTATACGGAGAATATCTACTATTAAAAGTCATATTTTTAAAAGCGGAATTTTAGGAAATAACTACTCTGTGGACTAATACCCTGACTATATATAGCATAGCGTAGCATGTAGTATCTACATTTGGTACTCACTGATTACTCAATACTGGGTCTCAATAAAGTTAGAAGCAGAAAGCGACCCATTACACTGTAGATACTATTGAAGGTACTATTCCGACATTAAACTCTGAATTCAGACATAAAAGTCTGAAATCACAGTTTAAAGTCTGAATTCAGAGTTTAAAGTCTGAATTCAGAATTTAAAGTCTGAATTCAGAGTTTAAAGTCTGAATTCAGTGTTAAAAGTCTAAATTCAGAGATTAAAGTCTGAATTCAGGGTTTAAAGTCTGAATTCAGAGTTAAAAGTCTGAATTCAGAGTTAAAAGTCTGAATTCAGAGTTAAAAGTCTGAATTCAGAGATTAAACTTTGAATTCATAGTTTAAAGTCTGAATCTTAAAAAAATGTATACGTGGCCCTTCTACGGCTTCGTAAATATAGCATATTTGTTCTCGACTTCGTCTCAAGCTACAAACTTCATCCATTGTGTCCAAATACACACTTTTTGCACTAGTTGCACAATAGTTATTTATGCAACAAGTACAAAAAGTAAGTACAATATTTTTTCTACGTTCATGTAAAAACTCATTAATGATTTATTTAGATGGCACTAAGTGTAGGAAAATAAAAAGCGTGCGATTTGCATTAGAAAGTTAGGAACTAATAATAATAATTTTTACCATTTTCACAGAAAATAGACCAGATATGGCGTCGATTTGAACGTTTATGTTTGTCATGATCACAAAACGCTGTAGTATAATGCCAGATGAGTACAACAAAAATTGTATTGCACTAGAGCAATAAAGAACAGTTTTTCCACTAAATATAGTTCAATAAAGTTTTTTTTTGCATGAACGTAGAAAAACAATTATTTTCTACTTTTAATTAACTTTTCAAGCTTTTTTAAATTGGTGAAGACCCAAAATAATTTATTTGGCATATGAAAAGAAAAATTCATGTTACGCGGAAGTTCGATTTGAGGAGGAATTCAAGCTCCTTTTTACGTGAAATTTTGATTCCGTAAAGGTATGTAGGTACTTTGGAAATTTGGAAAATCCACTAAAATGATTCATATTCCGTATTAGCGAAAAATACTATCGATCCCTCGGCTGCGTAGCCGTTAATTTAACAGGGACGGGGCACGCGAAGCCAGTCGCGAATCGATTCATAAAAAAGCGCAAGCCTAGGCCTAGCACCGCTACTGCAACGTGCTAGTCGATGTCCAATTAGTATGTTGTCGGTGGCAAACACTTAACGGCGGCGAATTAGCCGTATTATTATCACCGGTGCGTGTCCAGAATGACAGAAAAGGCTACGGTAGCAATCGAAGGTGTTCATTTCTTTTTTACGGCGCCATGAAGACGATAGTAAATTTTACGTTTCCTATAAACAAAATTTGGTTGCAATGTTTAGTTTCGGATGTACAGTTATAAAAAAAACCACAAGGCGTATGATATAGGAAGTTGGCCTGTAGATATACTTCCTATCAGTATTTTGAGTACTGGTTAAGAATTAGTTAATTGTAGTTTAGTTTATAATGCTATAGTGATAAATCAAATAATTCTTAAATCAGATGTTGATGGTAATATTGATAAGACAGTATTAGTTTAGTTCGATCATTCATTCTGATGGAGTTGATATTGCATAATATAATTTTTCTACGTTCATGCAGAAAACAAAACTTTATTGAACTATATAACAGTTAAATTAAATTAAGTTAGAAATAGACCACAAAATATATAACAACATACAGTAAAGCAAAAAAAAAACGGAGTTGAAATTTCATGTTAAATTAACTATACCATAACACTGTTAAGAAAACATTCGTCTAATATCATTTTCAGTACAAGCAAATATATCAATGCCATTCTGCAGATTATTATAGTTGGTGCACATAATAAAAATTGGCGAAAATTTTAATAAATTCATACGCGGGATCGGAAGATAAAACCTTGCTTCAATTCTGGGCACAAGAATGTTCAGGTGACAAAATCTCGGGACAGTCATATTTGTTGTTAATAGTTTTATATAAAAATAAAACAGATTGCTGCTTACGACGATCGGCCAAACTAAGTAGTGAAAATCTTCAGATATCATTCTGAGGTACACCTATGGAGGTAGTTGCCATCCATGTTATAAGAGAAGAATTTGAAAAATCTTCTCAGTACATTTTCAATACACTGATTGTAGATGTTAAAACCTGGATACTAACCAAACTAAACTACCATATTCCAGTTTAGACTTTATAAATAAGTTAAAAAAAGAAAACAAAACATGCTGATTGGTGAAGCCTCGCGAGTTTCTTATGACAAAACATAAATTTTTAGAAACCGAAGACATCACTTTTCTGACATGCTCTGCAAATGTTAATTTATGATCAAAGGTTACGCCCAGATCGCAAAAGTATTCAAGGCGAGTAAGACTTGATCCATCCAGTTTATAATCGAATTCAAGGGCACGATCTCTTCGATGATAGGAAACAATATGGCACTTATCTATATTCAGCGGAAGTTTGTTCTTAAGACACCATCCATAGACTTTATTTAAGCTGCTCTGTATTTTTAAATAATCAGTTCTGGATTATATTTTCCAATAAAGTTTCATATAATCTGCAAACAGCAAACAGTGTACATCAAAGTCAGCAATAATATCAGTAATAAATATTACAAATAAGAGGGGACCTAGTATGGAGCCTTGATGAACCCCAGAAGTTACAGAAATTTCCACGGATTTCCGTCCACTCAACTATACATACTGTTCTCTTCCATGTAAATAAGAGCTAAAAAATTTAAGTAAAGTTGACGACATACCGAACTGATTTAGCTTATGAATGAGCATACCGTGATCTAGCCTTTCATGACTATTTAGATTTAATTTTTAACACTAACACCTACATTAGATCATTCAAACGAGCTGAACAGTAAAGTCATGCAAAATAGTCTGCGCAACAGGTTTCTCTCTCTTTCTCTGTATCTCATTCGTTACATTAATAATACAGACTGCAATAAAAATGTTCAACAAATTTAGAAACATTACTCCATGCAGGCACACCTCTGCTATGCTACGACCGACAAGCAGACGACGAGCGTTACGGGTTGCGAATATGCAGTAAACAAGAAGTCAGGACACATGTAGTGACAACCATTGGTCGCGTTTATCACGCTGTAGCGGTAACTGAGTGAATTTGGTCGCGAACGGCATTTCTTGTTACCACGAAAAAACGAGTAATTTGTGTTAACATTAACGTCACGCGAACGTTACTCAACAACTTTAAACAAAAACCGCCTGTTTCAAGCAGTTAAAATTGTATTGTTCAAGGACCCTCATCACTGATCGCTCAATTAGCCAATGGGAGGTATTTTACTGAATTATTCTAAATAATTTTCATGTGTCACCTCTTTTTGAGATTTCACTGTGATTTCAACTGAAGAACGAATGTCAAATCTAAGTAAGGTGTTTTGATACTTTTGAATTGTATGTTATGTGTCACGTACTTGTTATGAATGTACAAATATTTTTTCAGCAAAAAATTTGCCAAAATATTGTTAATAGTCGTGGACAAAGTATAGTATTCTACCTCCATATAACTAATGGTTGCACTCGGGTGAACCTTCATCCTCGTGTAAGAGTAATTAAAATTTCAATTATTCTATAACTTTAAATTATTCGTCCAAACTAAAATTTGTTGATTATATCATCATAGCAAGCCATTTTTACAGCATATGAAAAACTGCCGTTTAAATACAGCATCCTGTGTACTTATTTGTAACCAAAACTCATATTAAAATTTGTATTCTAAGCGATCCAGCTCAACTTCTATTATAATATTATTGTTCAGTCATGGCAACGCACGTCTGTTTGTACGAACATTTAGATCAAATGCACGGAACCTTTGGAATTATAATTTGGTGTTTGTACAAAGGGTCAACACAGTTGAAAGCATATAATGTAATAATGTACAGTTACTGACAAAGCGGTGTTTACCTTGCTCCAGGGATGCTGAAGGGTTGATGGGGGATGAAATACTTGAAAAATACGTACCTGAAAAAGAAAAAATATCTATATTAATATATTAAAGTTTTCTACAGGGTGATTCAGTCATAATGTCATTAAGAGAAGATAGGGAAATATGAGTATCATACGAATACGCGATAAAAAAAAAATAAATGCATATTTACGCCGGAAAAGAATATTTTCAAATCATTATTTAAAACCCCTTTACAGATTGACTCTGACCGCTGGCGGCAATTCAACTCATGTCGGCCTGAAGCGGCGTTGCCAAATTTAAATGTTTTCCAATAGTAGGTACCTACTTAATGTAATTAATGTTATATATTATTTTTTAAAAGTATGCAATCAACATATTAAGTTTCAACATAAAAAAAATATTTTATATCCAATGGATTAAAATAAACCATTCACATTTCATTACATAAATAGTGAAATAAAATCTAATAGCCACTAGGTTAAATTATTAAGAGAGGCTAAAACGTTTTTTGAATTTAAGGAGCAGCGCAGATGCAAGTCAACTCGACCGTTCCGCTAAGCGCAAAGCAACCGTCCGACTTCCTTTACATCTTCTATCTTTGCCTGCCTCGTATTTCATCGCATGATACTATTTGAGCGTAAGCGGCTCCTTTAGCAGGCTTTAACTGAAAATTCACTATCTTGGTTTAAAATTATTAATTATTTTGTTTCCTTTACATTTTAAACTCTAGTTTATTCATGTCAAAAAATATGTTTAAGGATATCAAAGAAACTAGATTTTTTTCTAAGAAAATTGGTGCAAGCCGCAAAATCAAATCATTATTACTGGAGATATTTTGAAACTAGTTTTAAGATACTTAGAGGGCTCTTAAATACAGACAGTAATAAAAAAAAACTCGTACTGTCAACAAAAAAGAATCCAAAACATATATATTCAGTGACAAAATCCGAATCCGGTTATTGACCTACCGTATTTAGGTCAATAACTTTATTTTTAATGTCTACTCAATGACAAACGGTGCAGAGCTGCAGAACCGCTAAATAATAACAGAAACAAACAATAATTAAATTTATATCTTTATAAACATGCGCTGTAATTAATAGAACAGCACAGCTAAAAAGTTAGCAGTTCAAATTCCCGATTAATGTGTTACCGACGGAATAAGTCGAACATCCTTCGGGTCTGTTTACCTGTGCAGGTGAGCCAGCCTTCGATATGGATCAGATGCACGCGGCCCGTTACCTTCTTCATCCATCAGTTACATATCATTATCGCGTGGTAGACGTTGGTGAATTTCGTGTTTGTGTCGCCAGTCTAGTTAATAATTTTTAATATGCTATTTGCCTAAATAAAAATGCAATTCAAGTTTAGTAAAGTGAAGTAATGAAAGATTGGGGTTGTTCTCTGTTGAACAGAGCTGTAAAAAAATTATAAAAGATATTTGTGCATTTGTGTTATTCGGTACCTACGATTTGCATTATTTGGGAATATCAATGTACGAGCTCAACTTGCTTCTGCTTTCAAGAACATAACGAAAAGACGACACAAAATAGGTATGTTTTTAATGTTTTATCCAAAATCATTTACTGTGCAAAAATTTTTGAACTGGTGTGGGCATAATGAATTAATTTTACGTCAGAACTTGACAAAACGCTTAATGAATACCTTAAAAATTCAACAATTTTTAAAGGTACCTCAAAGAATATACAAACTGAATATAAGTTTGTCATTAAAAGACAAATCTCACCGAACTACCGAACACGACCACGCTGTTATTATATGCATGTGGTTCTGGCAACCGATTGATATATGGTGATTTGTTTGTCGAGAAAAAAAATTTTTTTTTCGATTTTTTGTCTATTAGGCCTTACGATTACGTGGTTAAAATGAATGACATTATGACTGAATCACCCTGTATACTTAAATTATGAACAAGCAAGTAAAATATTTATTTTTTATATTTTGTTATAGATACCCTTTTTTAAGTTAATTATTTTTTAGTTATTTGAAGCAAACTAATAACGATCTACCCCGCTGTTGTTAAAAATTAATCAATCCAAATAACGACCCTCTCGCGACGCCCTAGGCCGTTAGGCACAGTCCGCGGCCCTCTAGATTGCTAGTGTTTATGAAGTGCCTAGCCGCAGGCACTAAATTACGAACCCCCAACAAATTACTTCGTAATACTGGCCCTACACCCCTAACCCTCTCGAGAAAAAACTAATTTACACATTCCACGCGGTCTACGTCAATCAAGCGGGGGATGCGAACGAAGGGTCGAAACGGCGGTTTTCTAAGCATTCGCCAGGACGTCGACTAAGATTAAAATGAGGATAATACGAACGTTTCTATGGCATTCGTCCCGTTTCGAGAAGTATGTCCAATTTTCGAAGGTTTAGTGGAAATACAGCCTGTCGCATTCCCTTTGCGACTAATAAACACGTATCATACTAAATTCCAAAAAAAATACGAGTTTCTATTACCATAGTTTAAAACCGGTGTGAAAACAGCAGCCAAAGATGGCAGCCCAAATGCACGGAAACACCCGAGCGGCCATAGACGTACGTTGCCGTTGCATGAAAGATCAAAAGTTCGGACTGAGAGCTAATCTCCTCAATAGACTAGTGTGACGTCATACATTTAGGCTACCCCTAAATTGTCGTAATTGAAATTGTAATGTACTATGTATTTACATAGATACTATAAAAAAAATAACTAATTAATTATTTTTTCAAGGACATAGAAGTATTTATGAACAACCAGCATCTGTTTCGTAAAATCCACATAATAATGCACTTAAAACAATATTTTATTATTAATAATTAATACAAAAGTGAATATTGGTTAAAAATTTAAATATATAATTATATAATTTCTTTAGTTTATCACAAAAAATGCCCTTTAGTGAAATACTAAGGTGGGGTCGCAGGTTACCTTGATATAAAATTTCATGAACTCGCAAAGGGTCCATGGAACCCAAAACAGGCAAATACAGTAAATTAGAAAAAAATTCTAACGTTTACACAACTTTCGGGAAAAAAATCCATCTGCAGGATTCTGAACGGGGACACAGGCTGTCCTCATATCAAATTTTACGGACTGACAGAGGGTCCCTGGGATCCAAAGGAGGTAAAAATTGTAAATATAAATGGAAAAATAATTCTAACTTTTACACGATTTTCGGGAAACAAATTTCCTCTGGTAGGATTATCAATTGGGATACAGGCTATCCTCATGTAAAATTTCAAGGACTAACAGAGGGTCTCTGGGGTTCAAAGGGGGTAAAAACTGTAAATTTAAATGGAAAAATAATTCTAACTTTTGCACGCTGTTCGGGAAACAAATTTCCTTTGGTAGGATTATCAATTGGGATACAGGTTGTCCTCATGTAAAATTTCACGGACTAACAGAGGGTCCCTGGGGTTCAAAGAGGGTAAAAACTGTAAATATAAATGAAAAAATAATTCTAACCTTAACACGGTTTTCGGGAAACAAATTTCCTTTGGTAGGATTATCAATTGGGATAAAGGTTGTCCTCATGTAAAATATCACGGACTAACAGAGGGTCCCTGGGGTTCAAAGGGGGTAAAAACTATAAATATAAATGAAAAAATTATTCTAACTTTAACACGCTTTTCGGGAAACAATTTTCCTTTGGTAGGATTATCAATTGGGATACAGGCTATCCTCTTGTAAAATATCACGGACTGACAGAGGGTCCCTAGGGTTCAAAGGGGGTAAAAACTATAAATATAAATGAAAAAATAATTCTAACTTTAACACGGTTTTCGGGAAACAAATTTCCTTTGGTAGGGTTATCAATTGGGATAAAGGTTGTCCTCATGTAAAATATCACAGACTGACAGAGGGTCCCTGGGGTTCAAAGGGGGTAAAAACTGTAAATTTAAATGGAAAAATAATTCTAACTTTTGCACGCTTTTCGGGAAACAAATTTCCTTTTGTAGGATTATCAGTTGGGATACAGGTTGTCCTCATGTAAAATTTCACGGACTAACTGAGGGTCCCTGGGGTTCAAAGGGGGTAAAAACTGTAAATATAAATGGAAAAATAATTCTAACTTTTGCACGCTGTTCGGGAAACAAATTTCCTTTGGTAGAATTATCAATTGGGATACAGGTTGTCCTCATGTAAAATATCACGGACTGACAGAGGGTCCCTGGGGTTCAAAGGGGGTAAAAACTATAAATATAAATGAAAAAATTATTCTAACTTTAACACGCTTTTCGGGAAACATTTTTCCTTTGGTAGGATTATCAATAGGGATACAGGCTGTCCTCATGTAAAATATCACGGACTGACAGAGGGTCCCTAGGGTTCAAAGGGGGTAAAAACTATAAATATAAATGAAAAAATAATTCTAACTTTTACACGCTTTTCGGGAAACAATTTTCCTTCTGTAGGATTATCAACTAGGAGACAGGCTGTCCTCATGTAAAATTTCACGGACTGACAGAGGGTCCCTGGGGTTCAAAGGGGGTAAAAACTGTAAATTTAAATGGAAAAATAATTCTAACTTTTGCACGCTTTTCGGGAAACAAATTTCCTTTTGTAGGATTATCAAGTGGGATACAGGTAGTCCTCATGTAAAATTTCACGGACTAACAGAGGGTCCCTGGGGTTCAAAGAGGGTAAAAACTATAAATATAAATGAAAAAATTATTCTAACTTTAACACGCTTTTCGGGAAACAATTTTCCTTCTGTAGGATTATCAACTAGGAGACAGGCTGTCCTCATGTAAAATTTCACGGACTGACAGAGGGTCCCTGGGGTTCAAAGGGGGTAAAAACTGTAAATTTAAATGGAAAAATAATTCTAACTTTTGCACGCTTTTCGGGAAACAAATTTCCTTTGGTAGGATTATCAATTGGGATACAGGTAGTCCTCATGTAAAATTTCACGGACTAACAGAGGGTCCCTGGGGTTCAAAGAGGGTAAAAACTGTAAATATAAATGGAAAAATATTTCTAACTTTTACACGCTTTTCGGGAAACAAATTTCCTTTGGTAGGATTATCAGTTGGGATACAGGCTGTCCTCATGTAAAATATTACGGACTGACAGAGGGTCCCTGGGGTTCAAAGGGGGTAAAAACTATAAATATAAATGAAAAAATTATTCTAACTTTTACACGCTTTTCGGGAAACAATTTTCCTTTGGTAGGATTATCAATTGGGATACAGGTTGTCCTCATCTAAAATTTCACGGACTAACAGAGGGTCCCTGGGGTTCAAAGAGGGTAAAAACTGTAAATATAAATAGAAAAATATTTCTAACTTTTATACGCTTTTCGGGAAACAAATTTCCTTTGGTAGGATTATCAGTTGGGATACAGGTTGTCCTCATGTAAAATTTCATGGACTAACAGAGGGTCCCTGGGGTTCAAAGGGGGTAAAAACTGTAAATTTAAATGGAAAAATAATTCTAACTTTTGCACGCTGTTCGGGAAACAAATTTCCTTTGGTAGGATTATCAATTGGGATACAGGTTGTCCTCATGTAAAATTTCACGGACTTACACAGGGTCCCTGGGGTTCAAACAGGGTAAAAACTGTAAATATAAATGAAAAAATAATTCTAACTTTAACACGGTTTTCGGGAAACAAATTTCCTTTGGTAGGGTTATCAATTGGGATAAAGGTTGTCCTCATGTAAAATATCACGGACTGACAGAGGGTCCCTGGGGTTCAAAGGGGGTAAAAACTATAAATATAAATAAAAAATAATTCTAACTTTTACACGCTTTTCGGGAAACAATTTTCCTTTGGTAGGATTATCAATTGCGATACAGGCTGTCCTCATGTAAAATATCACGGACTGACAGAGGGTCCCTAGGGTTCAAAGGGGGTAAAAACTATAAATATAAATGAAAAAATAATTCTAACTTTTACACGCTTTTCGGGAAACAATTTTCCTTTTGTAGGATTATCAACTAGGAGACAGGCTGTCCTCATGTAAAATTTCACGGACTGACAGAGGGTCCCTGGGGTTCAAAGGGGGTAAAAACTATAAATATAAATGAAAAAATTATTCTAACTTTTACACGCTTTTCGGGAAACAATTTTCCTTTGGTAGGATTATCAATTGGGATAAAGGTTGTCCTCATGTAAAATATCACGGACTGACAGAGGGTCCCTGGGGTTCAAAGGGGGTAAAAACTATAAATATAAATGAAAAAATTATTCTAACTTTTACACGCTTTTCGGGAAACAATTTTCCTTTGGTAGGATTATCAATTGCGATACAGGCTGTCCTCATGTAAAATATCACGGACTGACAGAGGGTCTCTGGGGTTCAAAGGGGGTAAAAACTATAAATATAAATGAAAAAATTATTCTAACTTTTACACGCTTTTCGGGAAACAATTTTCCTTTGGTAGGATTATCAATTGCGATACAGGCTGTCCTCATGTAAAATATCACGGACTGACAGAGGGTCTCTGGGGTTCAAAGGGGGTAAAAACTATAAATATAAATGAAAAAATTATTCTAACTTTTACACGCTTTTCGGGAAACAATTTTCCTTTGGTAGGATTATCAATTGCGATACAGGCTGTCCTCATGTAAAATATCACGGACTGACAGAGGGTCCCTAGGGTTCAAAGGGGGTAAAAACTATAAATATAAATGAAAAAATAATTCTAACTTTTACACGCTTTTCGGGAAACAATTTTCCTTGTGTAGGATTATCAACTAGGAGACAGGCTGTCCTCATGTAAAATTTCACGGACTGACAGAGGGTCCCTGGGGTTCAAAAGGGGTAAAAACTGTAAATTTAAATGGAAAAATAATTCTAACTTTTGCACGCTGTTCGGGAAACAAATTTCCTTTGGTAGGATTATCAATTGCGATACAGGCTATCCTCATGTAAAATATCACGGACTGACAGAGGGTCCCTAGGGTTCAAAGGGGGTAAAAACTATAAATATAAATGAAAAAATAATTCTAACTTTTACACGCTTTTCGGGAAACAATTTTCCTTTTGTAGGATTATCAATTGGGATACAGGTTGTCCTCATGTAAAATTTCACGGACTAACAGAGAGTCCCTGGGGTTCAAAGAGGGTAAAAACTGTAAATATAAATGGAAAAATATTTCTAACTTTTGCACGCTTTTCGGGAAACAAATTTCCTTTGGTAGGATTATCAGTTGGGATACAGGTTGTCCTCATGTAAAATTTCACGGACTAACAGAGGGTCCCTGGGGTTCAAAGGGGGTAAAAACTGTAAATTTAAAGGGAAAAATAATTCTAACTTTTGCACGCTGT
Source organism: Monochamus alternatus (assembly GCA_037114965.1). NCBI lineage: Eukaryota > Metazoa > Arthropoda > Insecta > Coleoptera > Cerambycidae > Monochamus > Monochamus alternatus. The sequence continues at coordinate 118,168,333 of CM073426.1, forward strand.
TCGGGAAACAATTTTCCGTCTGTAGGATTATCAACTAGAATACAGGCTGTCCTCATGTAAAATTTCACTGACTGACGGAGGGTCCCTGGGGTCCAAAGGGGGTAAAAACTGTAAATTTATATGGGAAAATAATTCTAACTTTTACATGTTTTTTGGGAAACAAATTTCCTTCGGTAGTATTATCAATTTAGATACAGGCTGTCCTCATGTAAAATTTCACGGACTGACAGAGGGTCCCTGGGGTTCAAAAGGGGTAAAAGCTGTAAATTTAAATGGAAAAATAATTCTAACTTTTGCACGCTGTTCGGGAAACAAATTTCCTTTGGTAGGATTATCAATTGCGATACAGGCTATCCTCATGTAAAATATCACGGACTGACAGAGGGTCCCTAGGGTTCAAAGGGGGTAAAAACTATAAATATAAATGAAAAAATAATTCTAACTTTTACACGCTTTTCGGGAAACAATTTTCCTTTTGTAGGATTATCAATTGGGATACAGGTTGTCCTCATGTAAAATTTCACGGACTAACAGAGGGTCCCTGGGGTTCAAAGAGGGTAAAAACTGTAAATATAAATGGAAAAATATTTCTAACTTTTGCACGCTTTTCGGGAAACAAATTTCCTTTGGTAGGATTATCAGTTGGGATACAGGTTGTCCTCATGTAAAATTTCACGGACTAACAGAGGGTCCCTGGGGTTCAAAGGGGGTAAAAACTGTAAATTTAAATGGAAAAATAATTCTAACTTTTGCACGCTGTTCGGGAAACAATTTTCCGTCTGTAGGATTATCAACTAGAATACAGGCTGTCCTCATGTAAAATTTCACTGACTGACGGAGGGTCCCTGGGGTCCAAAGGGGGTAAAAACTGTAAATTTATATGGGAAAATAATTCTAACTTTTACATGTTTTTTGGGAAACAAATTTCCTTCGGTAGTATTATCAATTTAGATACAGGCTGTCCTCATGTAAAATTTCACGGACTGACAGAGGGTCGCTGGGGTCAAATGGGGCAAAAACTCTAAATTAAAATAATAATAATAATTCTAACGTTTATACAACATTCAGGAAATAATTTTACAGGATGCAGGATCAGGCTTCGTAGCTCATATAACATTTAGTGGACCTGCAGAGGGTCCTTGGGGTAGAGAGGAAATAAAAACCTGAAATTTAATTGGGCTTTTTTTAAATTTTAGGCGAATCGGTAAATAATATATTTTTGGTAGGAGTATTGGTTGGGCTTATTATTTGTTTAATTTAATATTGGCGGCATAAGTCGCATAATCTATTTTTGAATTTATTGGCAGGATCTACTTTTTCAATTCTTTCCTGATTGGTTATTAAGCATTTTGTATGAATAAACCTCAAGCACATAATGCATTTATAGAAGTTGTCCGTTACAATTCTGTTACAAAATATACATATCTGTCTAATATCCGTGGAACATTGGAGTAATTTCTTTTTAATTTCGGACCTATAGCAGTCCATGTCCTTTGGTATCGTTAATAATAATAATAATAATAATAATAATACACATTTATTTACCTAATGGTTCTTGTCGCGTAATATTTTGAAAATAATACATTACGAAGAGGCCGCAATTGTACGTATCTGTCTGTTTTATGCGTTCTACGGACTTGGTCTTCCATTGCTCAAAATTTTCTGCTTGAGGTACAGGAATCGCCGAATTGTCGAAAATTTTGAGGAATTTTTTAAAATAAGTTTCTTGTTTGTTCGAAGAATCTCCTAAGGGATCCAGTAGACTAAACGTCCTATCTTTCGTGTTCACAACTGCCACCACGTAATGGTTATTATTTTCTACCATGGGAATACTACATTTTCCTTAAATATCTTCATTTTATCCTTTATATGACCTGTCAGTTTGTCTGTTGAAAATATATAACTGCTTAATTCTGTCGAAAATATTTGAAAATTGTTTTTGACGTCAAGTAGACGTAAACTAGCATCTACTACAAAATTGCACAACCATTCTTTGTCATTCAGTGTTAGGAAGTCATCTATAATGATTTCCTTAGCAGCGCATTCAAGATTTTCGAAATACGCCACAGTATATCCTTTCAAATCTTTTTATAATACGAAACATCGTCTATCAAGCCATTTGGAAGAAAAACTAAATCTTTCGCAGTCCTCCATTTTCTTTCTTCCATCGACATATTATTTCCGGGAAATACAATTACAGGCAAAAAATGAAAATAATAAAAATAATTTAATTTAGATATGTGATTGGTCCAAAATATATCATTTCTTTCTACCCTCACTGTTCTAATTCCTACAAAAGTAAAAATTACCAAGTCGCATCATTGGCTATCGGTAACTGACAAGAGTCCTTGGATCTAGTAGTTATAGTCGCTGTTTACCCTCGGTGATCCATCGGTATTGAGGAAGTTGAATTTAATTAGGAACCGATTATTATTTCTATGTTGATAGGGGCACTTAATTTCTATGATTCCATCGCTATCAATTAAACCGTCAGGTGAGCCGGCTAGGAACGGATACACTTTATGTATATGCAAACCTGTTAAATTACATTTTTTTTGTTTTCTACGCAATACCTATCCCAAGCAGCGTCATCGTATTGCACTCCGTGTTTAGTAGCGGGTACATTTATAGATTGGGGATGTATTATGCTTTTTGCCAATCGAGCCTTTGTCGGCTCTCTACATTTGCATATTTTGCAAATATTGATGCGGTTAACCTAGTTTTCCTCTCGTCTTTCCATTTCGTGGACTTATATTGCCGTATAGTTAATGTTTCGATCTCTTGTCGCTGTGTTTCGTTTTAATTTTTTAGGAGTAAAAAATAGGAGAAAACCTCTAACGCAGACTAATGTGATCACTTAGTACAGCGGAAAGCATAATTAAAACAGAATCTTAAACAAACAAAAAATATATGTGCTAATAAAACTAAAACACAATTGCCGGTTCGACGTTTATAAGTAACTTAAACGAAATTAACTGTGAAAATTCAAAATGAAATTAAAAAAAATATTCTTATCAAAATAAATCTAAAAGCACTTATATGTAAGACTATACACGTGAAAAAACAAAAACTGTTACTCTTCAAAATGAAACTAAACACAGATCTTAATATCAACGATCAAGATCAGTTGATGATTGCCCGGCTAAAAATGTTATAGGAAAAAAAATAGGTTTTTAATTTCTATTTTGTATGCTGTATGTCCTCGGAGTGAATACAAACCGTTTTACAAGTATAAAATTTTTCATTATAGTGCACCCTTTGAAAATTACGCGGCATATTATATGTTCAACAATTTAATGTTTACTTGATAAATCGCGTCTTCGGCCGGACAACTATCAATTGATCCTGATCGTTGGTATTAAGATCTGTGTGTATAGTGCGTTCTCTCCCAGTTAATAGTTTGCAGTATTTTACGTATTTTGATAAGAATAGTTTTTAGTTTAAATCTGAAGAGTAAAAGTTATTTGTATTTTTTCACGTGAATAGTAAATAAATATAAACTCCTTTAGATTTATTTCGATAAGAATATTTTTAAGTTTCATTCTGAAGAGTAAAAGTTTTTGTTTTTTCACGTGTATAATCTTACATATAAGTGTTCTTAGATTTATTTTGATAAGAATATTTTTTTAATTTCATTTTGAACTTTCAGTTATTTTCGTTTAAGTTCCTTATAAACGTCGAACCGGCAATTGTGTTTTAGTTTTATTAGCACATATATTTTTTGTTTGTTTAAGATTCTGTTTTAATTTTGCTTTCCGCTGTATTAAGTGATCACATTAGTCTGCGTTAGAGGTTTTCTCCTTTTATTTACTCCTAAAAAATTAAAAAATTCATAATGGATCTGAATAAATTAAAAGAGATTGTTTTGTTCGTCAAAAAGGAACTGCCGTCATTTTCTTACGAGGATTTGTTGGCTTTGGATAGTCAACATGTTATATTTGGCAAAATATCTAAAACTTTTTCTAACAAAAAAGTGAAAATTTATATTAGCAGAGCGCGTAGAATAGTACAGAAAAATATTTCTTTTAAAAATATCTTTGCTAACTTGAATTGGAAGCATGAAAATGCTGATTTTAAGGAAGTTGACATCAGAAGCGTGTTAGTTTCGATAAATTATGACCCAAGCGTTACATGTTCAAACCATAAAGAAAGAACCTCCATTTATGGCCAACTTTGTCAATACTTTAAGAAAAAGAACAGCATTCGTAATAGATTTCGGTTCTATAAGCTGTGGCATAAAATTATTATAAACTGCAACACAAACAAGTTACCTGATGAATTCTATCCGCAATCACCCTTAAGCGCAGACTTCGAAATTCTTTCAGGGTCTGTTAGCGACGTAGGTCTTCTTGATGTTTTTACCTCGACGCCGAAGTTAGAAAATTTAAGAATAAATAATGATGAATTAAAATGTGACTTAAGAGAAAAAGATAATCTGCAAATTAAAAGGGAGGAGGAGCTCACAAATACGGTAACATTTTATAGGATGAGTGACGACGACCCGCTTTCTTCGCAAACTAATGAGTTTGCTCTGAGTATGGAAGAGGTCTCCAATAAACAGTCTGAAGAAAAAGACATCAAATTCTTAAATTCTTCAGAAGAAAGTAATATACCCAACGAACTAATTAATTTATCAAAAACTCTTCCAGAATGTGATCAGATATTACCTTTGAATTCCAAAAATATATTGAAGCCAATCAATTCAAATTACAAACAATGCACGATATTTGAGGGGACTTTTCAAATTGCTGCAGATATTTCGTCTATAATTTACCAGAATGGAAAATTGAATACGACCTATTACCCATATGTCTTCCGAACGTATATAACGAAACTGGTTAATAATACATGCCGGATTATTTTCAAATATACAAAATATCTGAAGACGTCTGAAAAAATTAATGTTTATGCAAAATGTATGCACATAAATTGCAAAAAATTTAAGATTATCATTAACAAAACATCTGTTAATGTTTTTACAAATTCAATAAATTATTGTCATAAAAATAAACTCACTGGTTATGTCAAAGGTGTGGAGAGATCACTAGCGAAAAGAAAACTGTCAGACAAAAAACCCTTAATTTACAAAAAAATTGTTTTACTGCAGTCTGATATGAACATGATAAATAAAACAAAAAACTTGAATGACATAAAGTCTGATGCTACCCTAAGAAAAATAAGATCAGAAAAGTTAGCACAATTCGATAGAGATAAAGATGATTTTCTAGATATTATTAAGATGCAATGTGATCATGAAGACTATATTAAGGAAGTATCTTATCCATTTAATGTTAAATTATATAGTAAACATCAGCTCGAAGTTTTACGGAAAATCTGCACAACTAAAGAAGTGTTCATTCATTTTGATGCCACTGGAACTGTTGTGAGGCACCCATTTAAAGAAAGTAAAAGGATACTTTTATATGTTGGTGTAATACATTTAGATAAAGTAGGAAGAATTTTTCCTCTGTTTAGTATGATATCAGCTAAACATGATTCTAACAGTATATTTAAAATTCTACATGATTTCAGGTATTTCTGTGAGGAAAACGGTAAGTGGCCCTTATTTTCAGGGATTGTTACAGATTTTTCATTCGCCAATATCCATGCAATAATCAAAGCATTCAATAGAACCACGTTAACGGAGTATCTTGAAAAATGCATAAGAATATTACTTAATTCTGACACTCAACCGGATAATTGGATAAGTGTACACCTCTGCTGTGCACACTTTATGAAGATGGTAAGCAAAGACGTGGAGGAATTGACGATAAATGAATGCCAGAAGTCATTATTTAAAGATATTGTAGCGGCTGCAATAAATTTCAAAAATATTACCCAGTTCGATGCATGGTTCAAACACATTATTATTGTATTAAAAAATAAAACTTTTAATGATGAAACGAGAAAGTCCTTAAATGAGCTGCTGTATATATGCAATGCAGCGGCAAACACGTATACAGAGCCCAAAGAATATCATGATATTATAAAACTAACAACCCCCTACCAGAATAAATGTGACGATATGGCAGAAAACAACAGAAAATCATTATACGAAGCCAGCCCCTTTTATCAAAGGTATAAGGAAATTTTGGAAAATACTAGAATTACGTCTGAAAATGGAGATATGGAGAATTTGTATCACAGTGATGAATTTGTAGTATTAATTTTAAAAAAATATATACCCTATGTTCCTTTATGGTCTGGTCTAATGCTGCCGGCTGATACAGGACATGAACGGATGAGTAATGCTGTAGTAGAAAACTACTTTGGCAGTTTAAAGAAATACACGATTGGAGGGGAAAGACATATGAAATGTTCCAGATTCATTAGACAACATATGAACGAAATTTTTGCTATATATAATGAGGTATGTCTGAATATAGACAAAAGGAATTTAACGCAAAGGAAGAGGCCTAAAAATATAAGCAAAAATGACAGTTCGGATGAAAAGCTCTCTCAGGAGTCTTGGAACAGGAAGTCAATCAAATCTAGCTCAACCCATATTTTCAAATATTTTCGACAGAATTAAGCAGTTATATATTTTCAACAGACAATCTGACAGGTCATATAAAGGATAAAATGAAGATATTTAAGGAAAATGTAGTATTTCCCATGGTAGAAAATAATAACCATTACGTGGTGGCAGTTGTGAACACGAAAGATAAGACGTTTAGTCTACTGGATCCCTTAGGAGTTTCTTCGAACAAACAAGAAACTTATTTTAAAAAATTCCTCAAAATTTTCGACAATTCGGCGAATCCTGTACCTCAAGCAGAAAATTTTGAGCAATGGAAGACCAAGTCCGTAGAACGCATAAAACAGACAAATACGTACAATTGCGGCCTCTTCGTAATATATTATTTTCAAAATATTACGCGACAAGAACCATTAACGATACCAAAGGACATGGACTGCTATAGGTCCGAAATTAAAAAGAAATTACTCCAATGTTCCACGGATATTAGACAGAGATGTATATTTTGTAACAGAATTGTAACGGACAACTTCTATAAATGCATTATGTGCTTGAGGTTTATTCATACAAAATGCTTAATAACCAATCAGGAAAGAATTGAAAAAGTAGATCCTGCCAATAAATTCAAAAATAGATTATGCGACTTATGCCGCCAATATTAAATTAAACAAATAATAAGCCCAACCAATACTCCTACCAAAAGAATATAATTTACCGATTCGTCTAAAATTTAAAAAAAGCCCAATTTAATTTCAGGTTTTTGTTTCCTCTCTACCCCAAGGACCCTCTGCAGGTCCACTAAATGTTATATGAGCTACGAAGCCTGATCCTGCATCCTGTAAAATTATTTCCTGAATGTTGTATAAACGTTAAAATTATTATTTTAATTTAGAGTTTTTGCCCCATTTGACCCCAGGGACCCTCTGTCAGTCCGTGAAATTTTACATGAGGACAGCCTGTATCTAAATTGATAATACTACCGAAGGAAATTTGTTTCCCAAAAAACATGTAAAAGTTAGAATTATTTTCCCATATAAATTTACAGTTTTTACCCCCTTTGGACCCCAGGGACCCTCCGTCAGTCAGTGAAATTTTACATGAGGACAGCCTGTATCCTAGTTGATAATCCTAGAGAAGGAAAATTGTTTCCCGAAAAGCGTGTAAAAGTTAGAAATATTTTTCCATTTATATTTACAGATTTTACCCTCTTTGAACCCCAGGGACCCTCTGTTAGTCCGTGAAATTTTACATGAAGACAACCTGTATCCCAATTGATAATCCTACTAACGGAAAATTGTTTCCCGAAAAGCATGTAAAAGTTAGAATTATTTTTCCATTTATATTTATAGTTTTTACCCCCTTTGAACCCCAGGGACCCTCTGTCAGTCCGTGATATTTTACATGAGGGCAGCCTGCATCCAAATTGATAATCCGACCAAAGGAAATTTGTTTCCCGAAAAGCGTGTAAAAGTTAGAAATATTTTTCCATTTAAATTTACAGTTTTTACCCCCTTTGAACCCCAGGGACCCTCTGTTAGTCCGTAAAATTTTACATGAGGACAACCTGTATCCCAACTGATAATCCTACCAAAGGAAATTTGTTTCCCGAACAGCGTGCAAAAGTTAGAATTATTTTTCCATTTAAATTTACAGTTTTTACCCCCTTTGAACTCTAGGGACCCTCTGTCAGTCCGTGATATTTTACATGAGGACAGCCTGTATCGCAATTGATAATCCTACCAAAGGAAAATTGTTTCCCGAAAAGCGTGTAAAAGTTAGAATAATTTTTTCATTTATATTTATAGTTTTTACCCTCTGTTAGTCCGTGAAATTTTACATGAGAACAACCTGTATCCCAATTGATAATCCTACTAAAGGAAATTTGTTTCCCGAACAGGGTGCAAAAGTTAGAATTATTTTTCCATTTAAATTTACAGTTTTTACCCTCTTTGAACCCTAGGGACCCTCTGTCAGTCCGTGATATTTTACATGAGGACAGCCTGTATCGCAATTGATAATCCTACCACAGGAAAATTGTTTCCCGAAAAGCGTGTAAAAGTTAGAATAATTTTTTCATTTATATTTATAGTTTTTATCCTCTTTGAACCCCAGGGACCCTCTGTTAGTCCGTGAAATTTTACATAAGGACAACCTGTATCCCAATTGATAATCCTACCAAAGGAAATTTGTTTCCCGAAAAGCGTGCAAAAGTTAGAATTATTTTTCCATTTAAATTTACAGTTTTTACCCCCTTTGAACCCCAGGGACCCTCTGTCAGTCCGTGAAATTTTACATGAGGATAGCCTGTCTCCTAGTTGATAATCCTACAAAAGGAAAATTGTTTCCCGAAAAGCGTGTAAAAGTTAGAATTATTTTTTCATTTATATTTATAGTTCTTACCCCCTTTGAACCCCAGGGACCCTCTGTTAGTCCTTGAAATTTTACATGAGGACAGCCTGTATCCCAATTGATAATCCTACCAGAGGAAATTTGTTTCCCGAACAGCGTGCAAAAGTTAGAATTATTTTTCCATTTAAATTTACAGTTTTTACCCCCTTTGAACCCCAGGGACCCTCTGTTAGTCCTTGAAATTTTACATGAGGATAGCCTGTATCCCAATTGATAATCCTACCAGAGGAAATTTGTTTCCCGAAAATCGTGTAAAAGTTAGAATTATTTTTCCATTTATATTTACAATTTTTACCTCCTTTGGATCCCAGGGACCATCTGTCAGTCCGTAAAATTTGATATGAGGACAGCCTGTGTCCCCGTTCAAAATCCTACAGATGGATTTTTTTCCCGAAAGTTGTGTAAACGTTAGATTTTTTTTCTAATTTACTGTATTTGCCTGTTTTGGGTTCCATGGACCCTTTGCGAGTTCATGAAATTTTATATCAAGGTAACCTGCGACCCCACCTTAGTATTTCACTAAAGGACATTTTTTGTGATAAACTAAAGGAATTATATAATTATATATTTAAATTTTTAACCAATATTCACTTTTGTATTAATTATTAATAATAAAATATTGTTTTAAGTGCATTATTATATGGATTTTACGAAACAGATGCTGGTTGTTCATAAATACTTCTATGTCCTTGAAAAAATAATTAATTAGTTATTTTTTTTTATAGTATCTATGTAAATACATAGTACATTACAATTTCAATTACGACAATTTAGGGGTAGCCTAAATGTATGACGTCACACTAGTCTATTGAGGAGATTAGCTCTCAGTCCGAACTTTTGATCTTTCATGCAACGGCAACGTACGTCTATGGCCGCTCGGGTGTTTCCGTGCATTTGGGCTGCCATCTTTGGCTGCTGTTTTCACACCGGTTAGTTTAAACATATTCAAATTGATTCATTGAAGTGATCGAATTTACCGCCATTTTTTGCAGCAAATCAGATACAGAGTACACATAATAGACATATACTGGGTGTTCGGGAAAATGTGGGAAATCTCTCGGGTGCAGATGGAATATGGAAAAATAAGATAACAACAGACTCACCCTACGGAGATATGTCCCGTCAGGACGTTGCTGGATATCGGTTTTCTTGAATAACTTTTAAAATACTCAATATAATTTAATAAAAATTTAATGTGATGGACACTAGTAAGAACCTCTTAAAATGTCCTTGAAACATATTTAGCTTCTTTGTTTACCAGGGGCGGGCTAAGCTTTACAACTGAAAGCCTAAATTTTTAAAATAATAAATCTGGGTAGCTTCAACCTTAGGCTGAAAAAGGTGCTCTTGTTTATTGTCGATAAATTTTTATTAAATTCAGTATATTAAGTACTTTAAAAGTTATTAAAAAAAAAAACAATTTCCAGCGGCGTCCTTCAGGGACACATATCTCCGTAGGAAGGGCCTGTAGTATAAAAATGTATAGAATCCCCCACATTTGCCCGGACACCCTGTATACACATTGAATTTTTAGCATAGCAGTTTCAGGTACCCTAAGGGCAGAAAGGGCACGTGCTTGGTGAAGAATTGATCATAACTTTTTTATCTTCAATTTTATTAAATTTTTGATAACATTCCTTTAAAGAATGAAAGTTTATCTAAAAATTTCATACTCTTGTTTGAAATCAAAAAAACCAACGGTTTGCGAGAAAATCGACATTTAAATTTTTCAGACATCCTGATGAATATTGTCTGAAGCTATTTATTTGTGGCATGATTTTAGTTTTTCTTTAGTTTTATTGGGTTTTTGCCACACTTCTAAAAAAATAATAAAGATTAATTAAATAAGCCAAACGGAACAGTCATGGGTTATTTTTGAAACTACGTTTGCCTAACCAAAAAATCTCACACTGAAAAAAGCAGATAAGTAAAAAATAACAAAAATCATCACTTCCGTATTATTGACGTTTCGAAAAACTCTCTGTTTTCGTTCTCAAAATCGTAGTAAAAATATTAAACGTATGTCAAGTTTGGCAGTTTAAAATTTGTTTATCTGCTTCCATAGAGATGTTAAATGATTTTTATTTTATTGTTACTTCTTCTTGATACAACTGTAGCCAACAATGATCGATGTTTACTGAACAGTTTGACACACACTTATCTCCGTTCAACAAAATAATTGCGGTCTATTTTAATTTACTTTTTGTTGCATTATCTTGCTTCTCTAAAATTTTTGCCGAACCCCATTGAATCAAATGACCGTTTTCCCAAGCGTGTTTGCAAATTTTGGATTTTTCAAATTCCCGTCTTTTTATGTAATTTTTATGTTCCTCAACTCTAACATTCATAGGCAGAGAATTTTTGTTGAGATTGTGTTACAAATCTAAGAAGGTTATTAAAAATCCTTAATCCTAAATGGTGTGGCGATTTAGAAGAGACAACATATTTACTAGACGGTACATAAAAATCTATGCAGTGCCTCGTATTATACTCATGAATTTGATTACTCTGAAAAGATTTGTTCTTATTTAGGAAAACATATACACAAATATGAAGGTGTTTAACAGGGTAAATCTTAAAATTTTTAAAGATATCTCTACAAGAGCATCTCTTATTCACACCTGCAATAATTCTTAAAATAAACTTTGGACAACAAATACATCAGAGGCACCAGTAGACAAATCCCAAAAAACAAATCCCATAACGTAATCTAGAAGAAACTTGAGCATGGTACAGACTCAATAACTGCTCCTGTGTGAACACATATTTTAAGTTTCTAAACATAAAGCAAATAGTGCTTAATTTTAATTTAATATAGATGCAATGATCTTTCCAACTCAGTGTTTCGTCCATAACTAATCCTAAAAATTTTACCTTTCCAGTATGTTTTAGGTTAATATTATTGACTTGAACATTAGGAGTGATGCAGTGTTTTTGATAATTATGGAATCTAATTATGTTTGTTTTTTCACTGTTATAATATAAAGAATTCATGTTACACCAAGAAGCTAATTGATTGGCGGTTTGTAAACAATTATTCTCCACAATATACTCGCTTTTACTTGAAATGACTATGGTCGTATCATCGGCGTGTCTTATAAAATTAGTAAGTGGACTTATGTTGTCTATTTCATTCGTATATAACAAAAATAGAACAGGGTCAAGGACGGACCCCTGTGGAACTCTTGTGGTAATAGTTTTGTAAGAAGATTTGAATACCTTTGTTGTTTTGTTTTCTGTCAAAGTAATGTTTACAGCCTGGCTTCTATTTTCTAAACATGATTTTACCCAGTTCGATGCAGCACCACGGATACTATATTTATAACTATTCTACAGTTGCAGAGACTACTACAGAGCATCTGAGGAGACCACCGTTATCCGAGTAGTCGTAATACCAACAATAGGAACCGAAATCAATATATAGGCGAGTTTAGGAGCAGGTTCGCCCCTACAGCCTAGCTTGAGAACACAGTCAAAGAATCCCAGCTAAGGCTAAAGACGTGCACATTCATTCTGTTAATGGCAGCAACCAGTTACTTAGGTTACAGCATAACAATCCGGAAAATAATTATATATCACTATATTAAAATCCTAGATGCTACGTGAAGAGTGGTTTAGGTGGTATGGCTATCACTCTTGACAACTCTTTTATACAAGGTTAACTGCTACCACTAAGTACAAATTGCGTGCTCAGAGAAACCTAAAAGACAATAAAAAATATATATTTCGGAATTTTAATTCGATTTTCATAAAATAGGGCAAAAACACATTTTCTCCCGGACAATTATTGCCGTCTATGATAACCGTTGTTCGAGATGGCTTCGAACTGTACGTTTAGTAGTAGAGTAGCCTATAAGACAGTAAGATTTTAAACTCTTGACAGGTGCTGGCATCTAGGAATAGCTAAACTATTTATGGCAGATAACTGCATATTACTTGATCTCGCTGTCTTTAAATATGGCGATAATCAAAACAACGTGCAAATCTACATATATAATTTTAGGTTTACCTTTCTCTTCTGCAAAACAGTTAACACTTTATTTGACGTCAGCAAAATACGCATAAAGGGTAAACTTAGGAAAGGTTTGAGTTTATTTTTCTTAGGTTTGCTCTTAAATGTCAAAAATTCATCGTTGAAGTTTGTGTAAAAACTCCATAAAAAGCGACACTGTCAATAAACATTTTAAAAATAAAATCGCTACATTTTGGCAATATAAATACTAACACTACCTAACTTGAACAGGATTTAAAATTACATCAACTTTCCATAATTTTGGGTCACAAATATGGCCACCTGAAATGGAAACATTAAGAGCGCTAGGCCGCCATACTGAAATTTATTTATTTATTATTATTTAGCTATTTTTGGCAAGTAGGTTTAGAATTATCCATTTTTATGTAAAACAATGACATGTTTAAAAAAATTTTTTTTGACCAGATCAAAATGACCATCTTTCCACTCTGATACAAAAATAAATAATTTTTTGCTATAAAGTTTTTCCAAAAAATTTGTCATTTTTCGTAAATTCGAAATTTCTTGATATTTTATAGGTGCTATAAGTTTTGAGTACAATATATTTAAAAAAATATGCTACCAAGAATACAGTTCAACAGATTTGTTGGTGATCTATGCAACAAATAACGAATTGGCGTAAAGAATAATGAAATTCAGCGCGGACTCGGTCAGCTGGTGTAGAGCACTCTTAAAATAAGGTTGTCACAAAACATAACAAATACATTTTTACTGATGGTTTTGACAATTTTGGCAGTACGAAAAACAAAAAATATTTCATTACTATGACTGACAAGACAATGACATTTTTGTGTTGAGGATCGCATAGCTGGCGAGCGACCATGGGCGTCGATAATTAGAGGTTTAAGAACAGAGAAAAAAGTTTCTGTTTCATAAATAATTTTGGAAATCATTTGAAGGACTCTCTAATTCTTAAAATATTTGTATTTAGTCATAGTTAATCCTACATATACAGTGTGTCTACTTTTATTTGCGTACAAATCCGTAAAAACTTTATTCTTCAAGATAATCAAAATTTTTTAAATTTTAAATTACATCGAAAACCGCTTTCTTTGACCCTATCACGGCATTTAAGATGCCGATCCAAGACCTGCTATGTTTTTTTATACCCCCAAAATTCAATAAAAACGTTTTTTTATTTAAATCTGATAACGTGGTGTTAATAAGGACTCCTTGAACCCCCCTATGTATGATATTTGAATAAAAACTACAAAGTGTTTTCTTCTACATGTTCTCAAACTTTTATATACAGGGTGTTAAAAAAAGAGTGTAAAATATTTAAGGAGGTAATAGTATGAACCAAAATAAGCAGAACAGTCTCAATAAACATGGGACCGCAAAGTAACGGTTGCGGAGATATGGAATGTTTTATGTTTTTAGCCCCTTTTTTATTTTGCAAAAACGTTGTGTATTCCCCTTATAATAGTTGGTTGATGTTTAGTGAAATAAACAGTACGTATTTGACAGTTGTTCTCAGTGCACAAGTTTTCTTTCGCTATGGCTGGTTACTCTAACGCCGAATTAACAGACATGCATTTCATATATGGTCGTGCTAATGGGAACTCCACCGAAGCGCTACGTCTTTATGTTGACTCTTATCCAAATCGCCAGATTTCTTAACAACGCATGTTTGGAAGAATTCACTAAAGATTGCGTGATACCGGTTCCTTGAGCAAACAGTGCCATTTATCCTAAAGACTAAGGTTGGTATCCACTTCTAGAGCAGAAGAAGAAATTCTAGCACTCGTAGTGCAGAATTCAGGTACGAATGTGCGGAGAATATCAGCCGAGGCAGGAATTAGTGGACCTCTTGTTTTGGAGAATCCTTCACGAGCAACTGTTTTATCCATACCATGTGCAACGAGTACAGGCCTTAAATCCAATAAATGATCATCAAGCACGTTTGGTTTTTTTGTCGCTGGTTTCTACGTCATGATGCTGAAGACCCTCGTTTTCTTACAAACATTCTTTTTATTGATGAGACCGGGTTCACAAGAAATGGAGTGTTTAATTTTCACAATACGCATATTTGGGCCGACGAAAATCCTCATGCTCTAATAGAATCTGGACATCAGGCACGTTTTTCATTAAACATTTGGATGGGTATTGTAGGTGACAGGTTTCTAGGTCCTGTTGTTTTGCTAAACCGATTAACAGGCGCTGCTTACCTCAACTTTCTGCAGAACACACTGTATGAGTTTTTGGAAGATATTCCTTTGAATCAGAGGCAACAAATGTGGTTCCAGCATGATGGTGGTCCAGCTCATTTTTCCATGGCCGTTAGAGAGCATTTACACCAAACTTTTCCACATAGATGGGTAGGAAGGGCCGGACCTGTTTTATGGCCTCCAAGATCGCCTGCTCTGAACCTCTAGATTTTTTTGTTTGGAGACATTTGAAGACATTAGTGTATGGTACTCTTGTAGCCTGGAAAAGCTGCAGCTACGGATTAATCAAAAGTGTCAAGAAATCCAAACCAAGGAGGGTGTTTTCGAAAGAGTTCGAATATCGTTGAGACGAAGATGTCGTGCCTGCTTGGAAATGGACGGAGGGCACTTTGAACATCTTTTGTAACTTTGTTTTTTGTTAAAAGCTTTCTTTGTCGGTTTATTCCTAATAAAATAAAATGTTTGAAAAACGAATAGTGGTCCATATCTCCGCAACCGTTATTTTGCGGACCCATGTTGATTAAGACTTTTCTGCTTATTTTGGTTCATACTATTGAAACCTCCTGAAATATTTTACACTCTTTTTTTACTACCCTGTATATTAGTGTAAGGTCAGAGGAAGCGGTTTTCGATGTCATTTAAAATTAAAAAGAAATTTTTGATTATCTTGAAGAATAAAGATTTTACGGATTTGTACACAAATAAAAGCAGACACCATGTAGATCATGTTAACATTTTTTAAAAGTACTAATCTCTAAACATACCATCTACGACCGACTAAATGGATCTGCATTTCAATGGATCATATGTTTCTATAAAAAATATCGAATGCTTCCGTTGTCCAATCAGAGCAGAAAATTGGGATTAAAAGCACCGCCATCTAGGCCAACGTAATAAGTGATTAACTAATCCTGTTACGTCGGTGTCAACCGACCGGATCGCGATCTCTTTGGGGAGTAGCAGGCACATGACGAAATTCCTGCGACCTTCGGCCTAATCGATTACACACTCACACACGTTTCCCTCAACGGCCGGGGTTAGAGGTATATGAACTCGGTGCCAGGCATATTATCCCGCAGCTGGGAGACCGTAAAGCACCGGAGAAAATTTACGACGGACTAAAAATAACAAACGGAGCTTTTTCTCCATTCGCAGTCGTCCAAATCCGTGCACAATGGTGCTTCTGTAGCCTCCGACCACGAAGGCAACGCAAATTTTAAAATATTACTCTTCTCCAATATCGATAACTATAAATTCTTTTGTAAACACTAGAGTATGGAGTATGATAAATACACTGGCCGCGACGGACAAGAGGTTACCATGAGGATATTGGTACCTGTTATGCCTCACATTGAATGCGATGTAGTCATGGATAATGGGTTTTATCATAGACGGATAGAAAAAATGACATCTGCATAGAGAAAAAGGCGTGATGTTAAAAGTACAATTATTACATATCAATACATAAAAGAAACAAGCCAAATACCTACGCGAATATAATAAAACAGTTAAAGTATTACCAGAGCCAGATTAACACTACAGGATATCCCTCTGCATCCTGGGTCCAATGCATACTAGGAGCCCTTCCCCTCCACCACCATTGTAACATTGCTTTCTATGACGTGGAAGAATTTCATTTTTTAGGATCACGAATATATAAGGTAATTTATCAAGTGGAGTAGTAATTTTAGTATACAGGTTGTCACCTAACGAATATTACAAACTTCAAGGGTATATAATCTAGAACCCAAATAGTGTCGATTTAACCAAACATGCTTAAACGAAAAATGTCGCAATATTGCAGGGTGTTTTTTTTATTTCTTCTCTCCTTAACACAGAACCAAGTTAATCGATTTGTAGTTCTTAGTTCCTCTTCATGAAGTATGCATTGATTATGTTCTTATTAGGGTAAGTTTCTGTGTTACATATGTTTGTCTTCTATGAGTTGTTTGTACTTATACTTTATTCATTTTATTTTACCCTACTTTTTTGTTTTTTTTTTTGCTGTGAATGTTTAAGACAGCATATTATTATAAGGGTAAGTTAATGATTTGACAATTTTCAATACTTTGTATAACAAGTTCTTACGAAATAAAGTTATTATTATTATTATTATTATTATAATCATACAGGGTGTTTATTTTAATACAACCATTTGTGAATGTTCTTCTGTAACTTTTTTGTATGATTAAATTTGTACACGCAATTATCAGAAATAGGTAGGGAATTATATTCCACACAAAAACGTATATCTATCAAAAGTCGAAATTATGCTCGGTTACGTAGATATTACAGAAAATTATATATTAACACAAACTCCATATATTTTTTGGAAATAACTACGTGCTCATAATAACATGACAATTTTGATAAGTCACTATCAAGTTTGTATTTTGCAAAAGTTTGTTTCTGAAAATGCCTCGTCACAATGAATTTACGAATTAAGAAATACAGTGTTTGCTTCTTTATTTACCAGATTAGGAGAAACTGGGAAGTTTAGGTCTAATTCACGAAATGGAAGGTACGTGTAAAGAAGGGTACAAGACGATTCTAGAAATAGTAGCAGAAAATCCTTAAATTAGTATTCGCCGTTTTTAAGTTGTCACAGTAGTTGCAAAACCGTTTCATCTATACTCCACACGGAGCAATTAATGTTTCTATTTTCACCTTGTACAAAATATGTTTGAACTACCGTCCGATGAGATTAACATTTTGTGAACAATTTCTCCATTTACATAACAGGAATTACTCTTTTCTCGGGAGATTTGCCTTTACAGATGAAGCTTTTTTACCAGTAGAGATGTTTTTAATTGGAAAAACTCGTGTGCTCCATACGCAATAAAAAAGCATCACTTCCAATACGAATTTTCAGTTAACGTCTGGGGCGGGATTATAGATAATTTTATTTTAAGGCCTATCCTCTACATGTAAGGTTGAATGGCCAAAATTATTTGGAATTCCTTCGGCAAGGACTTCCTGGGGCTGTCGAAGGAGTAACCATTAATACTAGTCGACAAATGTGATTCTTGCACGACGGTATCACTGCTCATTACATCCATTTGCTGAGAGATCATTTAAATCAAGCATTTCCAAACCGTTGGATTGGTCCAGGTAGTGACTTGCCTTGGCCTTCTCGCTGTCCGGATTTTAATCCGTTAGATTTTTAATTTTGGAATCATTTGAAAGGAATTGTTTACAACTCTGTAACATCTAATACGGGAGATAAGACGAATGTATAATTTGTTTCCTATTCTCAATAGTTTCATAAAACATTGAAGGAAATGGCGTCAAAGAGAATGGGGGACACGTAGACACATTTATTATAGTTACTTTTTATTACTGCTACTTTTCAGTTTATTATGTTATTAATTATGTTACTTATTATCGCGAAAATTTCCGCCAATTATTTAATTGCAGGAAAAGTGTCAACTTTTTACCAATTTTGTCAATTGCAACATTTTCTATCATTTTTATCATAAAATTACCACTGATGAAAGAAGCATAAGTTAAACTTACTAACTCCACAAAATGATGAAATTAGTGATAATATTCCTGTTTCGTGAAATTCACGGAAAGTTGACACTTTCCCGCCATTAATAATTCAGGGTTAACTATGACCAAGGTCAAAAATTTTAACCACGTGCTCATGGAGCCCTAAAAGACAATAAAAAAGTTATTCCAGAATTTTAGCTCGATATTTAAAAAATGGGGCAAAACCCTTTTTTCCTACGGAAAGTCGGCGCCTATGATGAGTATAGACTGAGATGGCTTATGGCTTAGATACATAGTTGGCATTACATCTGTCAACAACTAACATGCGGTCGTTTGCAGTATTTCTAAATGCAGAAACGACAAAAATTAATATTATTATTAGTAATAATACCTGATAGGTAGGGTAACAGCTAATCTAGTTAGCTCCAGTATTTTTGCATTCGTTTTTCATTATTTGGTTACAAACTGGTAAAACTACATTTTCACTCACTACCGATAAACACACTTCCCGTAGGTACAGTTGTTAGATACAATGCCTATGTATTATAACAAAATCGAAGAAAGGGGTGGTAGGTAGGTTCTAATATATAACAGAAAACGTTTAACACCCGCGGCAGTCTTGTCCCATAACCTAGAAAAACAAACCGAACTATATTGTGGGAAAATATCTGTACCCGACACATATTCCTTTATTTATTAACTATAAAACGTTTTAAATTAAAATAAGGCACTAAAATCTGAAGAAGAACACAAAACTACAACGTAAACACTGGACCGACTGCCGACTGTTGCATGCCGGTAGCTTGCTGGTTGCATACTCTGATTCTCGCATTGGCGGCGTTAAATAAGGATTTAATATAATATCGAAAAAAAATTGTTTCCGCTTTATAAATAAGTTCGGAAATTTTTTGAAAGGAAATTATGTTAATTCTTATTTTTTTCTACCCCTTCTTAAAATATTTGTACTTAGTCGTAGTTAACCCTGTTTAAATCAAAATCTGCGAAATTCGCGAGAATTTTCGTGAACTTCGCGTCCATGGGGACAAGGCTTTAGGTAGATACTGTAAAAATACTTCTGCTGTTGAATAACTTTCTTAATATCATTTTGGTGTGGTTTGTACCGTTTTTCTTAAAAAAAAACCTGGTTTCTGGGAAAGGACAAAGCAATTTGTAAACTATCAAATTAGAATGTGAAAAAGAATTTTTATGTAGTTTTTATTTGAATATCAACAATCTTTTTTTAAACGAAAGAAAAAAATATGTTCAAGAACCTTACGCATAGGCTTTGTCGGGATACTTATGCTGCTGCAAAAGTGACAAACGCAATATTTAACTCGGCATCACCCTGAACTTTGCCACCAGATAGCGCTCACGCGGCGGCATCGTGACGCCCTCTCTCGCCCGCCGCAGCGAAACAGCAACGGCCAATTAGCGAGGAACAGACAACCGAACGAGATTCGTAATATCCAATAAGTTAAATATGCAAATCGGACGCGGTGCATTGCTTCCAAACGACCGGTTATATTGGACGACAAAGTAATGCCAGATACGCCCGATAAATAAAACATATTAAGGCCACTCGTTATTGCCCTCGTTATCAGCATGCGCTAGTCATTTGCTTCGGCAGTGCCGCACGGCTCTCGAGCGATAGTCTATTATGATATCGTCTCGCTGATTTTAATCGGTAAGCTATTTTTAAATATTTTAAAGGACGTCTCATTAATAAATAAGTGAAAACTGAATTTTACGCATTCCAAAACCTTTAGAATGTGGTCACTTACCTGCATACATTTTTCTACACTATGAACTACGCAGGATATGCACAACACCAAGAAATATGCAATGAATATACAGTAAAAACAACTAATTTGCGAAGTTTTTGTTAAATATTGAATAAAAACTCTTAA
Source organism: Monochamus alternatus (assembly GCA_037114965.1). Classification (NCBI taxonomy): domain Eukaryota; kingdom Metazoa; phylum Arthropoda; class Insecta; order Coleoptera; family Cerambycidae; genus Monochamus; species Monochamus alternatus. The sequence goes on from CM073426.1 coordinate 118,188,820, forward strand.
AAACAAGTTATACTTGCATAAATTGTATCAAACCAACAATGTCATACAATGATTTCAACGTGTATTGCAAGGTATCACCACAAAAAAATACCAAATAGTTCATTCATAAATTGCTATTTGTTTTGTATCAAATATTGTGTATGTGTATGACAAAGAGAGCCGAGAGAGAGATCGTGAAAATTCCGATTCCATGTAACGCAGCATTTAGCCACAAAATTTCCTAGTTTATGTTGAAGAGAACTCATTTTTCCACACTTAACGACGCATACTTTTCTTAACAATTTAAATAAACGTTTTATTTAGAAACACCGACAAACTTCAAAAACACACATTCCGGCTAACAGCAACACTGTACAGCGAGACTTACTATGTGTAGTGGCGGGACTGGTATGTCAGTAAACATTGCCACTTCTTTTACATTTTGTTAGCACAGAAAAATAATAGTTATTTATGCAACAAGTACAAAAAGCAAGTGTTGTCCTACTCGGCCTGACGGCCTCGTTGGACAATTTCACGTCGCGTGCAATAAACACTTTTTGTACGAGTTGCATACAATATTTTTTCTACATTCATAGAGAAACCAAAATATGTTTTATTTAGATGACACTAAGTGTAGGAAAATATGACATCGATTTGAACGTTTATGTTTGTCATGATGACAAAACGCTGTAGTAGAATGACAGATGAATGCAATAAACATTTTATTGCACTAGTGCAATAAAGAACAATTTTTTCCACTAAATATAGTTCAATAAAGTTTTGTTTTTTGCATGAACGTAGAAAAATATATTTAATAAATTATCTTGGTGCAAAGAAGTGTTAGTATAATTATATTAAAATTTTAATTATAATAGAATTAAACGTTCTTTTAGATTTTAGATCTTTTTTAAGCATAGCTCAACAGATAAAAAAATATTTTAATTTATCTAAATAATACGGTGAAAGTAACACCCTCTAGGAGCAACGTCAAAATAAGCTTCAAATTCGTAATTCTCACACAAAAAAACCCAACACTACCAATTTTAAGTCATGCTATTAAAACTTTCTCAATTATTGAGAAATTTCAGAATAAAATTTATACCTTGTACACCCTGTATTTTTTTAAGGTAAGAATGTCCTTACTTAAGAATATATAAATATGGTAACCCAATCAACTGAACTAAAGATAATTATGTTTAAATTTGTACAAACATAATAGATAAGTCCACTAAACAAAAATGACATACCCAAGTATTTTTGAAACAGAAGTGATTTTTGTTTAAGAACCCCATAAAATAGTGCATGTTTTCTGCAAAGATAAATAATTTTTAACATTTTATCTGAAGGATCTAAGGCTTGGCAAATAGCGAAAACATTATCTCATACCATCTGGTTGTTCTCAAGGACACCAAAGAAACATGAACATTCCTACAAAAAATGAAGTATTAGCGAACCAGCGGACCTTTGTGTCATAAGAAATTACATTTCAATCAAATGTCATTATAATGACCCTTATTTAACTTTGACCGAAAAGGAGACATTGAAATTTTATTTATTTTTCTGTTAATAGAAACATTTAAAAAACGTCTTCACTTGAATTCGATAGAACATAATTCAGTAGATTAGCAAATACTTAACAATTTGCTAATAAAGCAGAAATAGATTTTGTTAAAAACGTATTATTAAATAATATCCAAAAAGATTTGTTGATACAATTTTCGAAAATATGCCAAGACAACAACAACAACAATATATTATACATAAAGTAAAAATAGAAATTTTAAAAAATTGGAAATAGTTTTTAGTATCAAAAACTAGACCAAACAATGAAATACAAAATTTAAAAAACTGCATATCAGCATATCTTGCCAATGTAGTACATTATATTGGGGAGATTCATTAGGCGCAAGGCATTATTTGTTAATATTTTTATATTTCAGTGACAGGAATACCCCATAAAAAAGGTAATAAAATAATATTAACAGTAATCTACCCGTACTTCGTCTAGAGCACATATGGTTATCAGTACACCCTATTCGACATACTTGAGCAGTGCTGGTTGCATAAACTTGCACAGGTTCGATTATCCATCCCCATAATCGAATGGGAAGATCAGTTTCTGAAATTTGCCGATTATGTCCATCACTAGTTAAAATATGGCGTTAGGATAGCAACGAAACCATCTTGGCAAAATCTTTTTAAAAGTTGTTATTTAAATAAAGTAAATGAATAAACGGAACATTAAGAATTTTGTGTGTTTACTTGGAACATGTTTTATATTTCGAGATTTCAGTACCTAAAGACACTAGATAATTTTTAGCCATGTATATGCTGACCTTAAATATTTACACTTAACAAATCTATATTTTCTTTATGCTTTCTCCAATTAGTCTTATTCTCTTTAGAGAAGTCATTCCCACTTTTACATATTTAACAAACACTCTATTCTTATCCCGTCAGATCTGAGGTCGTCCCATCAGATATTTATGGTAATACGCGAGTGTTTTTCATCTACTTTAATGGAATTGCTAAGTAGTCATTAGAAAAGAATGTAAACGGAACTGGAGCCACAGGAAAAGGAGCCTGTTATTAAAGTCCTTCTTGGAAGCAGTTTTGAGTAATGACGCATACGACAAGAAATATATTTTTGCAGTGAAACTACTTTATAATGATTTGGTTGACAGCACACATATCTGACTATAAAACAAAACAGTGTTTTAGATGTTTAAAAAAAGTGCAAGAAATGCCATTTGCTATTACAAATGTTGTAAATAACACAATAGGTTTATTTTGTCAAATTTCTTCTATATGTTTTTTTTTTTTGTTTAGTACATGATACTTTCATTTTATTACGCTCTTAAAATTTCATGTTTTACTTTTTGCATTTTCGAGATATAAGAGGTTGAAATTGGTGCTAATCTCAAAAACGATGCACTCGCTTGTGACATCACTACAAGCAACTCTATAAAAGGAGATCTACTAGCTAATGTCCGATCAAATCAAAATGTGCTGTTGTTTCGTTACTGTGTTGTAAATCTACCAGAAGTTGATATGTCCATGATTACGAACTACTTTAATAAATATAAAGGCTATACAGGGAAATCTCGGAGCTGGAGATACTGGTCACCAAAAAAAGTCGATTGAGTCAAATATGCCTTATCCGAATGTTGCTGGTTTCAAACATACAGGACGGTTAACGCTAGAATTTTATTTTGAAGTATCTCAATAACTTTGAAACCTGTCAGAGAATTAAAAAAAATTGGCACAATTATGTTTTCTGGCACGGCAAATAAGAATTTTTAACTAATTTTGACGTCACTAGTAGAGGGCGCCACTTATGGCACATCACATTTCTTTTAAATGGCAGAACTTTTTTGCAGCTTAGTGTATCCATCTGACTATATAAACAATCGATTCTCAGAAAGTGATGCAAATTCTCATTAGAAAATGCAAATCTGTATTCTTTACCATTATTATTATAGTTATTTCCCAAAAACGGGGAATCATTTCACATAGTTTTTGCTAAACGAATATAATGCTTATACTCAGAAATTTTTTAACTGGAATGAATTCCCATTCATATTTATTTCACTGCATTCGAGGATCGACGCCCAGGAGTGTTGTTTTTATTTAGAGATGTTTAAGACTTACAGCAGGTTACTTCTCGTGAAACAAAACAATGCAATGAAACCATACGTTGGGATATGTAGTTAGAAGCAACGTTCATTTTGAAGGTATTCTAACAGCGAGTACACTCAAGTGATGCTACTTCTATGTGGTATGCTCAACGCATATTTAACGATCCTAAAATTCGCATACATACATTTTAATTATTCACGAATACATTCAGTTATTCGCTGTCCGCAACTGTGACAGCATCCGGATGTTCAATAAATAATGCAAGTAGATAATGTTTTTTTTGCGACAGTTTATTTTTATAAGGACCTAGTGCTGAACGTGTGAAGAAAAAAATTGATATGATACCGTTTTGCACAACAATCCGGGATTTTTTGACTTTATGCCGTAGAGTAGATCTTTTCGAAAGCAAAGAAGTAGACTTCTGCGGACATTTTCAAAACCGAAATGGATTATTAGCGACAAACGCCATAGCCACACATGAACATTTACAGCAGTTGCTGGTTATTCAACTGTTTATATTATTTTATTTATTTAAAGAAAAACCCAACAGACAAGTCCACTAACAGGGTCAAGATACACATACATAGACATGCATATATCTAAAAACTAAAATTAAACAACTATAACTATTAATTAAAAACTAAAATTACATATAACAAGTGTCTAATATAGCTTCAACCATAAACAGTAAATTCAAACAATATTAATTAAAAATTTGAGCATTTTCATAAATAAATTTTACTAAAGCTCCTTGAGATACAGTGAACGTATCGATAAAATCACCCAAAAGGTTACAATTGTTACACATAGAATATATTGGGGACCTCATCATTAAATTACTTCTAACTGGTGCTAGGTCAAAGAGATTATTATTCCTTGAAGTTAACCGAGTGATACGAAAATATAATTGTGACGTCAATTGAAAACATATAATTTTATTATGTAAAAGTTTATATAGAAAAGTTAGACCAAATAGCATTCTTCTAATATGAAGAGAAGGGATATGAAACTCACATTGTAAATTTTGCTGATTGTAACCTTGTTCGGGATATATACCATAATTTTTTAAATAAAGCAGCTTCAAAAACTTGCGTTGAATATTTTCAATTTTATATTTATAAATCTGATATAATGGTGCCCAGATAATGGTTGCATTTTCTAACTGAGACCGAACATATCGTCGCTGTTATTACGAAGGGACCTAACTCAATATTTGGCGAAAATGAGTTATGCCCATATTTAGGCATGGGTAGACCTTATTTATGTTATGACAAACCGGCATATCTTAATATTACACCGTTTATATTTTATGGAATTATAAGAATCAGGCCTATCTTAGATTAGCTTTAAAAATATTTTTACGTAAAGGCCAAAGTTGACATTGGCCCCTATGCCATATGTTTAAAGCGCGTCTGGCTGGGCGAATCTCAATGTATGCCTTTATGTTATAATATTTTTGCAAAAGATGGAAAGTAATTTTCACATAGGCCCAGTACATTACCTATTAATTATTATGATTTTATTTGACAAAGGCAATCGAATCATTAATAACTAAATTAAAAACAAAAAAAAATGAAATTTGTTATGCCAAAAGATTAATGATTAGATATGCCTGTAGCTGTTTTCTTAAAATTTAGGCATTTGGAAATTTTGATAACGTAACCAAAAGAACTATAAATTAAATCTTGCAACCCTGCACTAACAGGGTGCGACTGATTGTGACTGATTATGAATCAGTTGTTTTTCAAAACCAGTCATCTGGAAACTCAATATCGAGCTATCACCATAAAAAGATAAGTTAGTGGCACTATAACTCTTTCAAAGTTAAACAAGGAACCCAAGCCAATACCTTTGTTAAATTACAATGATTTAATGGCACTATGTACTGGTGACAAGCCTGTCGTTAGATGTCCTGACGATGTTTTATTTTACCGTTCTTTGCCGCATACACAATCATAGTAATGACTTTTAGGTTAGCATTCATGTTAACTCACTGTCAGAGTACCGTTTTAGTTTAGGTTTAAAACTGTTAAACATTCAGAATTTTCTTTTTTCTCTTTTGTTATTTTTTTTTTAGTTAAAATGGTACTCAGACTGGTATTCTTTAGTTTTTAAGCTTTACCTAATACGTAGATTTTAAGATACGTTTTATTTTTTTAGTATATAATATTATTTGTATGTTTTCCTAAAATAAAAATAAAAATACTAAAAGTTAAAAAAATTTCCTACCTTTTCATTGAAAAACACAATTTTTTTATTAATAATAGAGGGACCTATTTGGTTTCATGTACAAATCAGAACTTATTATTTTTACGAAAGGGCCTAACTTAACTAATATTTTATTAAAACAAAACACCTATAATTTTTAAAAAATGTTATATGTCTCATCATTCTACATTGATTTATCTACGTTATTGCGAAAAAATAAATTGAAATAAAACATAAGTGTTAGTGATACAGCCAAAATGATCACCACAGTTTTCTTTAAATCGCTCTCCTGAAAAATTGTAAAAAATGAGATAGGACTCTTTGTAATAACAGCGACGATATGTATAATAGAGAGTTTTAAGACAATCCACATTTTTAAAATCTTTACAAGATCTCATAATGAAACCCAAGGAACGAAGGGCAGAAGCTGTAATATTATCGACATGAATATCAAATAACAATTTACTATCAAATATAACACCTAAATCAAGGATTTGATCACATAATTGTAGTATAGTGGAGTCAACCGAATACTTAAATGTTATTGGATTAGATTGTCTCGAAAATATCATTGTTTTGCATTTTTTTACATTTAAAGATAGTCAGTTCTGCTTGCACCATTCAGGTAAGTAATCAAGATTTTGTTGTAATTCAATACAATCTTGGATGCTACTGACTTTTCCATATAATTTAAGGTCATCCGCATCAAAGAGTAAATATATGTTTGCACCTCGGTTTCCACAAACATTAACTTAGCATCCTAAGTGCGCCCCTGATAATGACGTAATCTGCGAATGAAATGCGGGCTTTAGTTATTACTTCATGTTTTTTCTTTTAAGAAAAAGCACTTGTTTCCAAAGCTTCCTCGCATAAATTTTAAACAGCCGCATTCAAAAGCAGCACTAGACGTTTATAAAATTGAGGTAATTTTTCAAGTAACACCTCCGCCGTGCAGGATCCACTTCTACCCCGGCATCTAAATATATTTGCGAGGCGTTACCCTTGTTTACCGCTTAATCCATCATGTTCAGGTGTTGCTGTAGTGAATTTATGACGTCTATGAGACATGCCGTCACTCAAGGTCGGTGCAACAGATGCCTGCATCGCGACGACAACGAAACACCGACAACCTACTAGTTTATGCAAATTAGAAAGCACGGTCTGCTCCCATTGGCTGGCTGGCATGGTAAGATGTTACGTTACATAGGTGTTTTAGGTAAACGCGACCGGTTTTATTTATCAAAGTAGGTAGCGCTTTTTAAATTTTAAATATCTATCCTCTTAAGCAAATTGATGCAAACGATAAAAAGTTTATGCGAAAATATCAGCCACTTTAGCTGCGTCTCTAATTGTTACTACAGAAAAAGCATGGAAATATTACTACATTACATTCATTTCGGATAGTTGTTGAATAATCTTTGAGTGCTTCTTTAGTTTTTTTCAATATTTATTATATATAAATGAAATGATTAATGTACAATCGTTTGCAATAATAATGGCACTCTTTAAAATCAATTTTGCGATTTCTTTTGAACTGCTGACGTATTTGTAATGAAATCTATTTTCAACTTTTAACGATAGTTCTTGTTTCACTTACCAATAGAGATGTAACAAAATTTCTACTCAGAACTTCCAGAAGTTCCAAAACTGTTTTGAGGGAGTGTCATTATTATTGCAAAAGCATGTACAGGTCAGCTTTTCATTATGCCATTTTGTATGTATTCTACAGGATGTTTACAAACATGGAGAGGATTTTGCTAAGTACAAAATAGTAAGCAGATTCAAAAATCAAAATCGATCAAACTGCAAAACTCTGCATAGAATTAATAATTACTAAAGGTGTTGAGAACTATTGAACACCTCTGGTACAATGCTACAATACAAAGATAACGCATCCTCCCCTTTTCTATAAATTTTTTTGTAGTAAGCAAAAAAGCAAACAAAAATAAAATTTATGTTAGGCCAGTAACACAAACTGAATAGCGTGTGTTACCATCAGCTTTCATATACATGTTTAAAGTATTTTTAATGGTTTATCAAAGTAGTTGTAACAACAATACGTAATTTCATTTAATGTTTAGTACATTTATTCATTTGTAAAAAAACTTATACTTTTGGTAATGTTGCCCACCCTGTATCAATTTGAAGCACCTTCTGATACATTTTTAGAATCAGTTCAGCAAGAGAAATCCGGAAATGGGGAAAAATGGGGTGTTCCATTAAAAAAACCGGTGATGACGTTATTACTCGAATGTGGATCACCCTGTATATTAAATTATTATTTGAAAAAACAGTAAATTAGAATAAAAAATCGACCTGTTTCGGGAATTTGTAATAATATTGTTTATTTAGCTAATAATGAATTTATGCGTTACTTTATAGACGCACTGTATATTCGGTTTACTTCGGCACCTTTGAATATTCGAAGGTGGCATGAGATAACATTGCTGTTATTTGCTAAGCCCTATATGATTCTGCTTTTAAATGTATAAAATTATTTGTATTTGTAGAAAACACTATTTCAAAAATACGGCACCCTTAAATACTTAAAAGTACACATAGTTTTGTAGATTTATTGTTTAATTATTGTGTTACATTGCTAATAACGTTAAGGATGTCTAACAATCCTAATTATCTCAAGATTTGTCAATGTTACGAGCACGTTACTGGAATTATTTTTTGTTAAATATTGATAGAAAAATGTAAAAATATCTTAAAATTTTTAAACACGTATATCAATGGCGTACTCTTTTTTCTTAGAAAAATATAATGCTCACTCAGTAACTACGCCACTGGAGTATATTTTAAACTCATAAAAGCACAGAAATAGTTCATGAAAAATATCACCGCCCAAATATTGTTAAATAATATTTTCTACATTTAAGCTAACTGTTACGTAACATTTTCATAAAAAATGTGGGTAAAATGTTAACTCACTATGTATACAGGGTGAGTCAGTCATAATGTCATTAATTTTAAGAGGAGATAGGTAGTAATGAGTATAATACGAATACGCGATTAAAAAATCTAAATGGATATTTACGCTGAAAATAAATATTTTCAAATCATTATGTAAACCCCCTTTTCAGACTGTCACTGACCGCTCACAGCCTTGGTCGTCTACAGCTCACAGTTCAACTCGATGTCGACCTAATGCCACGTTGCCAAATTGAAATATTTTCCTAGTATTTTAGAATCTCATATTTTTTCTTGCTCAGTTCAGCTAATAATAATTTAAAATGTTAATATCCAATGAAATCAAATAATAGTAATCAAATAATTCTATTAAAAATTGCAAGATTCAAGACGGTTGGGGAAATCAGAAGGTTCTAAAGCCTGAACTTTCTGAAAATGATACGGGTTCAGTGAGTTTTCAAGTAATGTTCTGCAGACCTTGCTTTGGAATATCTCCAATCGCCTTGAAATGGTTCTTATAGAAATAGTAGGTAGCTTCTCAACTAAATTTAAAACAGTTTCTATCACACCGATGTCCAGCAAGTTCCCGACGTGGTTTCACAGAACCCGTATCGCGAAGGCATAGGGCACTTGCACACTGTTAGACTGAGCTAAAAATGTTCCTTTCCGTAGTCTGTGCAACAAATAGTTAGTCCTTTTTATATGCTGTTACTATAGCGGCTATATGAAATATCTATTTCTCCAGAATATAATTACAACGAAGGATAAAAAAAAAGCAAAAATGCTGCGTCGTATAATCCAGTTACCACCTTTTATGAGCAAAAAGCATTAAAATATTCACGGCATCCTAGATAGCGCTGCGACAACGCTTACCGAGGTATAAAAATTGAAACTTACCACAGAAACATTATTGTATTATGCAAATTACGTCGAACAATCGATGAAGAATTTGTTTAAAGCACGTAATGAAGTTCAAACTTATGACTTTTGTCACGTACGGTTCAGTTTTTACAGTCACCGTGTTTATTAATTTACGTTGTGACGTCACCTTCGATAAATATTAATAGCGAAGAACGAACACTTATTATAAAACCGGTGATTATCGAGTTGTAGGTACGGTGTGGGCCATCAAAAATTTGCCACGCAGGATTTTGATGTTCGAGTGTTTTTTTATGTATCAAAACGAAGATGGTGGTAAGTTTACAGACACCCACACCGTATATTCGCAATCAATTATTTTCATTTAGCACAATACTCATGTCAAGGACGTTAAAACACTAGTAATGATTTTGTTTGCGGGCATGTTCTGACGTAATGGTTTATAATAACAATGTATTTTCTTACTAATTGTCCGGCATAAAACTGGTTTGCGTACCTAACGGAAGATGTCAAAGATGATAAATTCGAAACATTATGCAAAGTTTACCGTTCTATTTATAACAGAGGTTATTTAATGTCAGAAATAGGATACGCCAGGAATAAAAATGAATTAAAAGGAAGTAGGTGCATCTAATTGTACGTATATTGCTTATTAGCAATTTAAATATAACTTACTGAATCAAATTATAATGTTTAGATAGGTATAGCAAAATGTACAAGACTTGGCCAATAGGCGAAGGAAAATATTTTTTAGTGTAATAAGAGATATAAAACCAAACTTGTTTGTTATCCTCATTAATTCGATGTCCGTTGTATATACAAACTGTTGCAATAATAATGGCACTCCTTCAAATCAATTTTTGGAACTACTGGACTACTGAATGCTCCAAGTAGATACTTCATTCGATCAGTTAAGAATTAATGTTGAATGATGAAAGTAGATTTCATTACGAATCGCCTCATTCGTTTTAAAGAATGCCTTTATTATTATAATAGATTGTACGTATACATTTTTCAACTAAATGGCCGATTCTTCGGAATGGTTTAAGATATTCAGTGATATGGTCTTGGTCATTTAATGGTGGCCATACACAATAAGGTTTACCGGAAGGCAAGCCTTCCGGCAAACCGTAACGTTAGTGGTTGTATTGAACGGACGGCCCAACCTGAACTCTCGGTGTCCTGAAAAACAGCTAACGTTTGAAATTTTGCTGCCAGAAAACAGTCTGCTTAATTCTATGGATTAATACTATTTATGTAAAGAACTGGCTGATAGCAGAACGTTTTTTTTTTTTTTTTTTTTTTAGTTAACTGCCTACAATATATTTGTACAGTGAAAAACAGTGAATTCAGTATTTTTCTTTTTGAAGTAATGGAGTAACATGTTTATGTAATTCCATATATGAATTTTCGTCCATACGTAGATAATTTCTATAATCATGAGGCTCCAGTTGTAATTCGCTTATTTGGTGCATGTGAAAATACACTTGAGAATTTTGCCACTCTTATTAAAGCATAATTATTATCCCAGATGTCATGTCACCTTATGATATACCTGTTGTTAAACCTGAAATGAAATGCACAATATGACTAATACGCAAATACCACCTAGTTTATAATCAGAACATTGTAGATGTTTATATTTACTTGGAGTATGTTGACTATTTTTCTGGTTTCAGGATTTATATGACCAATAAAGTATAGTTCTCGAAGGGAATTTCTCATTTACTTGCGAATATACAAGGATTTTACAGTAAATAATATTAAAAAAATAATTCCTGATGATTAATAAAGTGTAACCAGAATGTGATTTTAGAAATAATTTAAGTTTAGGAAAATAAAGTTTCTTCGGCACTCCTATAGTGTACTCGTGTATAAGACCTGCGCAAATGTTACGTGTTTGGTTTTACAATTGTACTTGGTGTGGTGTATTTGATCGTAAATTGTGTTTACTGATTTAGGACAATAGTGTTAATGTATTTACAATAATAGTCAACATGTTTCTTATTTTTTTGCACTGGTTTTGGTAACCATGACAACAATGACATGTAAAAATTTTTGAAACTGAACAACTGGAAACAGAACAGTGGACACGCATTACGACGAACGTCTGCTACCCTTTTAGTTGACGGCGGTGATGACTCACTTGTCTTAAAAGACACGGAGGATGAAGACTGAGTACTGTGGGGGATGGCTACATTGAAGACTCACTTTTGAATAAAGAAAATATTGCGAAAAGAACACTGAAAGTTGATAGCGGTAATGATAAACCAAGCACCGTTGTCACTTCTGATTTCACATCTGAAAATAATATAACTATTAATGAAAACGTGTTGGACTGCTTTGAGAATTGCTCCAAGAATGAGGGTAGTGCAGTTGGATAAACAAACATTATTGTAAATATTATTGAATAAATTTTTATAAATTGAAACTTGATTCACAGAAGTGTCTAGGAAAGATTTATTCGTTTTGTGGACATGAGCACGGACACATTTTTGTTTTAAATTCGGTTTAATACTTTTTCATAAAATGGTGAATGAAAATAAACTGTTCCCCACGCACGCCACTGCTATGAACACAACCTTTTCTTCGCGTGTAGCGTACCGATCTTAGAACGAGGAAGGTCAAGCGTATAAGAGTATGTTTTTAAATTATGACAGCATCCAGTACCCCATGCAAAATTACAATACTGCTATGACTGCCGACAATGCTAATTGTAGTGTTCGTCTAGTTATCTGTTTCAAATTGTTCAGTATCTTTTTGTATAATATAGCAAATTTTCAAAGGAAGATGAGCAAAAAACACAAACACCATTGTCTCTGTCAAAAACCGTTCTCTGCAATATCCTCAATTGCAGATGCGGTTTCTGCTTAATTAAATTTAGAAATGACCGGTCGCTCAGTGGAGCCTGACGGCGGTGTGGGCAGCACCCACAACAATTTGCATAAACAATAATATAAATACAATGTGGCAAAAATGTAAATAAAGGTATGCAAATCAGATGCTATCGCGTGAGGTTCGCGGTTTTTCATATTGAGACCTTGCCGAGTTCAAAAATAAAGTTGACACAAATAATTAGCATTTAAAAAAGTTCTTATGGGTTATTGCTGAATTTATTGGACGCTAGAAACGCGCGAATGTGTCCGTAAGTGGAATGACCTATTTAGGTAATACTTAATTATGTTATTAGCTATTGGTCAATGGTCGCGCGGTTTAAGGCGTCAGTACTTGAATCGAGGTGACTAGATCGGCGTTGGTTCGAGCCCAGCTGCCGGTAGACCGTATACAGGGTCGGAAAACGCTGATGGTCTATCTGAGTTTACATGAGAGCGACAAAGTAAAGTATAGAAATCCGTGCGATAGACAATCGCACGGATTTCTATACTTTACTTTGTCGCTATCGTGCAAACTCAGATAGACCATCAGCGTTTTCCGACCCTGTATAAGCTATATTCGTGGAGAGGTTTGGCGCCTTCTCTGCGGGTATGGTAGGGTGGAAGAATGTTGGCTTGGGTCAATGTGAGAGATTGATACCGGTTGATATTTGACTACTCCCCTAATTAATGAGGTTTTCCAGGTTTCCCTCATTCCTGCACTGAATAGTGGTTAGGGCCTACCAACGTAAGTCGTTCCTGGGCGCAAATGCGGCTTGCTTAATAATAATATACCGCCCCCTCTCCCACACAAGTCTCCGACTTCTGGGCTAATCCCTGTGATTAGAATGAGGGGTAGAGATATTATTATTGCTAATTGTAGTTTGACACATGGTTGCGTACATAGAGCGGTAAAGTAAAGGGGGCCGAGATGTCTGAGAGATTCACGTCGTGTATTTAGACGTTCGTACAGGCCACTACATCTACAGGATGTTTCAAAAGTAGAGGTGAAATATCCTGGAGGGTATTCTGTGGCCAAAAACAGGGTAAAAAAAACATCATGATTTTTTTTTTAAATCAAGAAACCCGATTTTTACAATAACAAACATTTCCACAGCGCTGCATAAAAAAATAAAACAAAATAAAAATTTCTGTAATCTTTGCCTCAACCGAACACAGAAGTTTTTTTTCTTTGACACCAGCACATTTTTTGGCATTTATTATAGATCCTCGGAAAAGAAAATATAGCTTAACCTCAGAAGAAACAAGTGCTGCACTAGAGTTTGCGAATGAAATGTATATGGACACCGGGTTTCTGCCACTTGTACTTAAATTTCAAAATAAATCCCTGCCATTTAGAAGTTTTATATATTCAGACGAAATAACCTCTAATATCAGCCCAATCGAATGGTGGATATCTCACAAGGATGTAGTTGGAAACAATGGAAATGCGATTATCAAAATTACTAGGCAACTTTTGGGAGCTGTGGCATCATAGGCGTCGGTGGAAAGAATTTTTTCTTCGTTTGGATTAGTCCATTCTAAATTGAGCAATCGACTGGGAGTAGAGAAGGCAGGCAAATTGGTGTTTTTGTTTAAACGTTACAACAGCAAGTGTAATATTTGATTTGATGAATAACTATTAGGTATATTTGTGTTGTATGATATATTAGTTTTATATCTTTTACATTTATTTTTCGAGTTATTAAAAATATTACAATAGAAAGTATATTATTTTATTGATGAATATATATTAAGTTTATGTGTTGAATGAATCATATTTTATAGTTTTGTAACGAATTTGTAAACCTCCGTTTGAAATATTGTGACTTTACATTACATTTTGAGGAACTACAAATAAAATGAAAGTTACTTGCAACAATTTTTCAGCTTCCGTTTGAAGTATAATAACTCTACTTTATATTTCGAACTACCAACATAATGAAGGTTACTATAAATAACTAAAAACCAAGCTACAAACAATTGTTTAGTCTCCGGTTGAAGTATAGTGATTCTACTTTAAATTTTGAGGAATTACAAATGAAATGAACAGTACTACAAAAGATTCTTTAGCATCCACTTGATGTATAGTGACTGCTTTAGATTTTGAGAAACTACAAACGAAATAAATATTACTACAAACAACTACAAACGAATTTGTAAGCCTCCGTTTGAAATATAGTGACTTTACATTTTGAGGAACTACAAACGAAATAAAAGTTACTACAAACAATTTTTCAGCTTCCGTATGAAGTATAGTAGCTCTACTTTAGGTTTCGAACTACAAATGAAATGAAAGTTACTACAAATGATTCTTCTTTTACAAATTTTTTGTAATAAATGTCACATTGTAAAATTTAAAATGCGGTTATAATACAAACTAACAATATTTATAAATAATATTAATACATTTGTAGTGATCATTCCAAATCTGCAGAGACACAACTGTTATAGTAGTGTGTGCAGGTACTCATGTGCAAAAATAAATTGCTTGCATGCTTTTTTCGTAGGACCGTCAGGCCTACCAAGGAGTAGCCAGTAGCCCCTAGATGCTACACCAAGTGTACTCAGGTTCCCTTCTGTCGGGTTTTACACTTCTGACAGACACAAACAGCTAGAGTCAGTCGCCGGTTTCCTCACCTATGGCATACCAATAAGAGCTAATAAGCTCAAAACCAGTATATATTTGGTGTGTCGCTGACGAATGACTGGGTCATAAGTCTTTCAGGGTGTAATTCAAAGCTGATCGGGAGGAGCATTAGTCCGCAGAGTAATTGTTTCTTTTTTCATGAAATTCCACTTTTGTAACTTGCAACAGAGTAGTACAAATTATTTTTTATATAATTTACTGGTGGTAATTATTAATATATTTAACAGACATTTTTATTTATAAGACGTTGTACTGGAGAATCTGGAGTACAAAAATGCTGGTATACTGTTGTAGTCCTTGTCAATAAACGCACAAAACTTTTAATTGATACAATAAAGCACAATGTATGTAGTATTTGGTAACATTTTGTTATAGCAAAATAGTGTTTGGAGATTATTGATACAAAATTGTAAGCATAATAGTTTGTGAAATAATACTACAAATTGTGTTTGGAGTTACAATCACAACAAATTCCAGTACCTATATAGATCTACTTGTACTTATAATTGATAATTAATGTACTTATAATCGATTACTATTTTTTAAACAATTTAAATATGTTTTTGGTTAGAAAATGTTTGTTGTTTTATTGTGTTTTTTACTTTCATTGATACCATAAATTTTTACCTAGTTATTTTTACATTCTACACTCCCCTGTTCTGCAGTTAGATAAAAACCTGATCAAGTAAAGAAATAATAAAGCATATTGAATCATGTAGCGAACGCATTGAAAAGGGAACATTACATATGCCATTTCAATTATATAATATGCCAAAATCCATCTCTCACTTGTAACAAAATAAAATGCCTGGCAAGTATATTTTACAGTTATTTATGTGTCAATGGAGTTTTGAGGATATTATCGAGTGCAACAGACTTAACTCCCTCTAATATATTTATAAAAATAAACCGACAATTATTGTCAAATTTTCCACTGAAATTATTTCCCGAATTGCAAGAATTTTCCGTTGAACTGTTGTCACTGCCTACGACTGTAGTCAAACATGAAGCTAATGTTCCACTTCTTTCATATGACATACCAGCTAACATTCTTGCAGTTTTATTTTTCAATTCCATGCTATCGACCAAATACCCTTCAGCTACCGTTGAACTTCGCTATCTACCATATCTCTTCAATGTCGTCATATTTGCTCCTGCATTGAACAAGGCAGTCGAGGAAATTCTGTGCAAACAGTTTTTGGATCTGGCAAACCCAAAAAACTAGCAATTTTGCTTGACATTTTTCCCAACAGGCTGAACTGTGCAACGCTATTCGCGATACATTAGAAAAATTATTTCTGAACCCAACGGATGCAAAGACATACTTTCTTACTAGACCCAATGAAAAGAACTAGTTTTCTTCCACAACTACAAGTTACAGATGCTGGTTTTCATATTTCATTAGTATGAAATAAAACCCACTTAAATTTCTTAGTGATCAACTAGCTATCAATATTTTCAACCCATTACAAATGTAACAGCCCCAAAAGCCGTCCACATATTTCACTTGTTTGCATAGCAAACTAAACAATTCTGAAACAAACGATTGACGCTTCCACCTCACCCCAAATTAATTATTAGAACGCATTGAAAACCCTGAATAAATAATTATTCTGTCTGCACATACAATCGAAACAAACGAAACATTTCCGATTTATCGGAATCCACGACAGATTCCGGGTTTTTCAGTTGTTCAGCGGGACTAATGATCCGTAAGGATTGGATGACGCCCATCCGCGGGACGATTCGAACGCGCCCGCGACTGTCTGATGTTATATTTGTTGCATCAATCAAGTGCAGCAGCGCTGGAGTGGGCCGCTTTGTGACGGGCAATGTCAGTGAACTCCCGCTGAAAAATTGCAGATGCCGGCGTTTCATTTTATGCTTACAATGAGGCGTTATATATCTTCTTCGCCGAGGGCGGAATATTCTTTCGACGGGGTTTTCAGCAGCATCAGATGAAATTTTCGTCAAATTAAAATTGGATTATACAAGATATGACTTTGAATTGAGGTTATATTTCCACAAAGGCTACCTTTGAACTTTTCAGATATATCATAAGTAAAGTCCGCACTTCGTGCGCAGATCTCAGATCCGGACTAGTTAAATATACTTCATTTATATAAATAAAAATTTAATCTTATTCATGCGAGCTAATCGACAGAAACATCCCATGTATTTTAACTGCAGGGATCCGATTCTTGAGTGTAGTTGAACACGTTCCCTCAGAAAGTGATGTAAATTCTCATGAGAAAATGCAAATCTGTATTCTTTACCATTCTCATTGTAGTTATTTCCCATAAAAAATTGGGGAATTATTTCACATGGTTTTTACTAAAAGAACATAAAACTTCAAGAATTGTAAATATACACATAGATAATAATAATACATTAGAATTTATTTTGCTGCATTCGAAAATTGAGGCCCACGAGTGTTGTTTTTATTTAGACATGTTTAGACTCACAGCAGGTTGCTACTTGTAAAATAAAACTAACACCATTCAAACAACTTTTGCTTTCGTGCATGCACATAGGAATAAAATGCATATTATAATCTTATTAATTATCTTTATTATTTTGACAACAAATTTAAAAATTTGAAATATCTGACTGAACTGAACAGAAGAACATCTCGTGATGGTGTTTTGCTGTTAGTGGGTAATCTTGAAGAACTTGTAATGAGTATGAGTAAGTATGTTGTTTTAACAGTTTGCAAGGACGCCGATCGAACGAAGAACGAATATAAAATTATACAGCGATCGCGATTATCTGTTATCTATTAGGTATTATTATTAATAACAACGTTTATTTTCATTGCTTTTACAATTATCAACGTCGCGAAAATGATTGTTCCTAGCCTTCTCGAAGGACGGTTATGGTCCACATGCGATTTTCCGAGAGAAAAAAAGGTGTTTGTCTCATTTTGTAAACAACAAGCTAAAATTCCGACATAAATTGTTGATTGTTTTTCACGCCTTCCTGGGCACGTTGTTAAAGTGTTTGTGCTTAATTGTAGTTGCTTTAATCACATAATATTGCTTAAGTCAACAGTCTTCGAGCCTGTAAATTTGTACAGAAGGTTTGTGAATTACAAAAGAAAATATTTTGGATGATTGGAAAGAATTAGTGACTTCTAGAAAACAAAATGAATTCGAAAATAAAGCAAAATTGTTGACGGCAATGAAAAATATTTGAAGACTGGTCTAACATCACTGCTCAAAGATTGTACATTAAAATGAAACATCACCATTTCAAACCGTCATTGTATATGCCTTGAACACGTGCTGCAGATCTTACAAAACCACCTCTTCGGTTCGTAGACGGATCAAATTTCCCTCTTGCTCTATTGTTACCTTCTCGAGTTCCCTTAAGAGCCCCAAGTGGTAATTTACTTACGTCTGGAATAAAGCCTACGATGTGGTATATTCGAAACGTGGGAGAAAATTATCAAGTTGCCTCGCACTTTGCATCTCGGCACCATATATCAGGTGGGATACGATACAGATTTGTTTATGGGTTAGTATAAAAAGCATAAAGTCTTGAATTTCGATTCAAGGCGTTTGATAACTGGGTGGTCGAGCGTAAACTAGCACTTGGTCTCTGAATAAAGTTGTACGTTTCAATACATGATTTCCAATATGACAATAAAAACAAAGCATTTTCCGTTACTTATTAAGATGTTAGAATTACTGGAGGAATTAGAATAATGTAAAATAGAGCATAATCAAACTTGTGGAAAGCTCAATAGATACAGTAACGCGATCTAAGCGCTTATTATCTTAACAGCTTAATTTCATATAATGATAACTCTTTGATAAACGGAGATATAACCTGATAAGGCAATTAAAACGGGAATAATTACCACTTGTACTATTGATTACATGAAAAATAATTGAACTGAAACATGAGCTTGTTATGTCTTTACCTGCAGCTATTAACAGTATATGTTTAACTAAGATTTTTGTGAATTTATAATATCTATTTGTCTGTCAGTTATACAAGTAAATAACAAATAACTCTAAGTAATTATCATAACATTCTATCTTTTCTGGTATTTAAATCTCTGCTTGACAGAACAAGGAGAACATCATTAGTGTTATTGTGTTTATACAGGGTGTCTGTGAAAGGTTGGGAAATATCGAAGCTGAAGATACTGGTGACCAAAAAAAGTCGACTGAGCCAAATATGCCTTATCCGAATGTTGCTAGTTTCAAAAATACAGGGCGTTCAATGCTAGAATTTTATTTTGAAATATCTCAATAACTTTGAAACCTGTCGGAGTATTAAAAAAAATAGCACAATTATGTTTTTTGGCACGGCAAATAAAAATTTTTAATTAATTTTGACGTCGCTAGTAGAGGGCGCTACTTATGGCACATCACATTTCTTTTAAATGGCAGCACTTTTTTGAAGGCGGAAAGTGGGATCAAATATTTCGAAGAAAATTAGTATCTCTGAATTACTTTAACTTGGAATAACCAAATTTGATACATGATTTAGGTATATTATTGGTCTTCTTTGACTATGTGTTGAAGTAAATTGAAATACTACAAGGTGTTCATTGACCTAAAATTATACTAAACCTTTTTTCCATTGATCGATTTTAATAAGATTGATAGTTTTTTTTACTGTTTTAGAAAGGCATTTTAAGCTAATATAAATCAAATCTCCTACAATTCCTATCAATGAAGTCATATGTATGTTCTCTGATACCAAACATCTAGGTATGCTAATGAACAATTCCACAGACAAAGCTCTAATCAATAATTATCTAAAGAAAATAATTTAATTTACTGACCTTCTAATGAAACACTCTATAAATATCTAACTTCACTTTTTGGCAGTGGGAACACGACAAATTCAACCACAATAGATGAGATCTGACCTATTTCTGCATTTTTAGGATTGCTTCTTCAGGTGGTCTCCTTTAAGTTGAATCAAATATCTAACTATAAAAATTATTATAAAAATTAAAATTATTTGAAGTTAAATATCGACAATGACAAAAAGTGACATCCTGTCAATGAATTAAATATGACAATACCTACTTGAAAAATGTTCACCTTTTATGTAAAAGTTTTTATATATGTTTAGGTATTAATAATATTGTGTGAAACTAACTACTCAGTGGACAAAAGCCCCAACCTGCGTTGAATTACACCCACAATATCTACGCATATATTCCTTATTATTAGCTTTTGTAACATTTTTTACTGTTTTAGAAAGGTATTTTAAGCTAATATAAATCAAATCTCCTACAATTCCTATCAATGAAGTCATATGTATGTTCTCTGATACCAAACATCTAGCTATGCTAATGAACAATTCCACAGACAAAGCTCTAATCAATAATTATCTAAAGAATATAATTTAATTTACTGACCTTCTAATGAAACACTCTATAAATATATAACTTCACTTTTTGGCAGTGTTTCATTAGAAGGCAGTAAATTAAATTATATTCTTTAGATAATTATTGATTAGAGCTTTGTCTGTGGAATTGTTCATTAGCATACCTAGATGTTTGGTATCAGAGAACATACATATGACTTCATTGATAGGAATTGTAGGAGATTTGATTTATATTAGCTTAAAATACCTTTCTAAAACAGTAAAAAATGTTACAAAAGCTAATAATAAGTAATATATGGGTAGATATTGTGGGTGTAATTCAACGCAGGTTGGGGCTTTTGTCCACTGAGTAGTTAATTTCACACAATATTATTAATACCTAAAAATATATAAAAAGATTGATAGTATCGCGTGCATAATTTAATTTAAAACATTTCTTTACTCTTGTAGATTTTGAAAAACTTTAAGGTTTTCAAGAAAAAATGCATTCATTAAAACAATACTTTAATGGTGTTTATTAAAAAAAATCAAAAAGTCAGTACTAGGCTCTGTCTTTAAAATGTGACAGTTAGTAATAATAGTTATTTAATGCATAAGTGTTTTAAGTAGCATTTTATCCACTCAAGAATATGTAAACGAGAGAACTTAAGTGGATAAAAGACTATTATAACACAAATGCAATACAACGTTTTATCCGTAGTCACATTACAAACATATTTGTGGAGTCAGAATAATTGGAATTTAATAAAACAAATATTTACACTTCTTAGTACTCAATGAAACACAAACTTGATATTGTAAGGGAAATACAAGGGAAATACTTTCTTCCTTACAAGAAAAGCATCCGTGCAAAGAAGTGTGGGAATATCGTAGGAAATGAACACCTTGTAGTGTTTCAATTTACTTGAACTCATAGTCAAAGAAGACCAATAATAAATCGAAATCGTGTATCAAATTTGGTTTCTAACTTGGAAAATATTTCAGATATAAATTTTTTTGGTTTAACGAAATCAATTTTACATTAAACATATATTATCAACAAAGTAACAAAAGAAGGAAATGATTTTTGACGTTAAAATTGATCCAAATTGATAATATGACAAAAATTATATTTTAGTGTAATTATCACTGCTGTATGAGAATTAGATACCAAGATATTGCTTTATGAACAAGCTTATGATTTAAGCAGTACCATAGCTAACAATTCATCGTTTTCTCGAAAACGGGTACAAAATTTATATGATAACAAAAAATAACAGACTGCCAAAAGTGGTTTTATATTTTTAATTTTTTTAGCGCAACTTATATTTTTGCATATTTTGCCATTAGAAATAATCCAAATCGAAATATGGCAATGCATTTGGAAAGTACTCTTAAGGTTATAAATTCTTATACCACTATTATTATTGTATGTAAATTTAAGTATCTACCGAGAAATTGCCTGAACTTTGATTTGTTGTTTAAAAGTCATTCTAGTGTAACAAAATAGCAAAAAAATGTAACAAAATTATGTCTGTTTAAAACAGCTTGCTATAGTTTACACCGTATGTCAAGGAAATTGTTAGTTAGACAAGTCATAATTTTGACGATATAGAATTTAGATTTGGGGAAACAGGGGAAAACGCAGATTTTCCGATATATGTCACATTTCTGGTTTTGCTGGAAATGATCTCGACTATGAAATTTCATATGCAATACCCTGTATATTTTTACATTTTCTGATTCAAGGTACGATTTGTTTGAGAAATGTTTTAGCCAACTTGATTTTTAGGCCTAATTTTTTCTGCATCTAGATTGCTGTGAATGTGCTAACATCAATTTCCTGATTAAACTAGATTTGTCATGGACAGTACTATTTAAATATAGGGTGTTTGTCCAAAGAACGTTGTCACTTAAGAATAAGGATGTAAATACATATTAATAACTTAAGCACATTTGAATAGTTGTAAATCCTGAAATAGCAGAATAAGTCTGACATTCAATTTCTCCAGTCCCAAGACATTGGTGTTAGCACATTCTCGGCAATGCAGGTGCAGAAATTAAAAAAGATTTAAAAAAATTAAGTGGACATTTCTTAAATAAGTATGTATATATATATATATATATATATATATATATATATATATATATATATATATATATATATATATATAAATTCCGGCGAAACAGGAAATGATAGAAAGATAGAAATATGGGAAATATCAAAATATTTGCCAATTTCCACTGTATATTATATCCTCCAAACCTTAATTCTATCTCTAGCTCTTGTCTAATAATTTCGTTGACACTCGGTATATGTGAATATGTAAATGTCTAAACTGATTAGTCGTTCCAATATTATACTTACTATGTAATTGTAGTCGAATGAAAGAGATGGAAAATACTTCTAAAAGAAGAAGAGTATTATACAATTTTAATGCAGTTCCAATTTCATTTAATCTGACAGTATCAACTGTAAAATACCGAATGAAAATCGATATCAGCCATAAAACATCTCGGATACAGGCAACTTTATGTACGCCCTCAAGGACTCGGCAGCGGCCATTACCTCCCGAGCAAGGGGGTGGGTGTAACCCACTTTCAAAAGTTGAACAGTAACCCAAAATTTAGTGGATCGTAAAACGCGACGTCATAAAACTATGAGGTTTCCGGGGAAATTAATTTTCCGGCATTAATTCTGGAAGTTCTCAGGCCGTAAAGTCGCTACGCAATTGTGATTTTTACCTGCTCTGATATAAGAGCAGATAGCCGTACGGCATATTTCAATAATTAAAGCATTTTTCAACGATGAAAATGCAGAAAATTCTAAAAACATTACAGAAGAAGTACCTCATGGACGTCGAAATCTCCCGAAACAGTTTCGTTAAAAAGTAGATTTGACATAGACTCATTTTTCAAGTTTTGTTAGTGATTTTTTTTGATTTTTGGATGGTTTAAAAAAATTACAAATCAAAATTAAAAAGATACTTCTAAAGACAAAAGAACATGATCACAACGTAACTTAGTTCACAAAACACCTGACAATAAAAAAATCTTGCTGTAACAGCAAATAAAATATGTATCTAATAATAATAGTACCTCCACCCCTCATTCTAATCACGAAGATTGACCCAGAAGTTGAGACTTGTGCGAGAGAGGGGGCGGCATATTATTATTAAGCAGGCATTTGTCCCTAGGAACGATATTGGTATAAAAAATAGGTCCTAATCACCATTCAGTGCAGGAATGAGTGAAACCTGGAAAACCTCATTAATTAGGGAGGTACTCAAATGTCGCCCGGTATCAATCTCTCACACTGATCCAAGCTAACATTCGTCCACCCTACCATACCCGCAGAGAGGGTGCCAATTCTTTCCACAAATATAGCTAACATACGGTCTACCGGCTGCGGGGCTCGAACCCACACCGACCTATGTTGTCGCATGTTGTTCTCTATGCCAACTTGTTCTGTTGTACTATTTAGGCACAGTTTAAACATGTGCCGTTAGACCACTCCTCTGATGTGATCAGAGCCGACACCGTTGCCTGAAGTCTTAAATCGTGTTGACAGGGGCATTACGAGGGATAGCAACAAGTTCTACATACATTAGCTACCGCACAGCACATACGACGATTATTTACAATATTCCTGTCACAGATATTAAAAATTATATAATTAACACTAATAGAATAGAATAGAATAGTGTTTATTAATAACATTATGCTTTACATAAACATCTGAAACAGGTCACAATTATAATGTTAAAAACTACAGAAAACACTGAATTTGTAAAAATAATAATTAGAAACATAAATATAAGTGTAAATATACGCATACAGCACAAATAAAATGTGACAAACAATTGAATAACAAAAAAATTTTCAATGGGTAGTAATACAATGCTTACGATTAAATAAATGTCAAGGTATTGTATACAGGTGAATTTGTATGTACATGTCAACACAGTAACTTAAGTAAGTAGAACTTCCAAAAACTCTTCTATAGAGTAGAACCAATATTTGAGAAGAAGTTTTTTAATCGGATCTTTAAACAACACCGAATTTAACAGCCTAAGCTCATAAGGTAAGTAATTGAACAAATTAAAATTAAGGAACTTTTTTGCACTCAGAGTTAAACTGTAACGAGGTGTTCTAAGAGAGTTTGTTTTAGTGCGGTGCGCCTAGACTGCGATCGCATAGTGCGTTTCCTCCTTAAGGATGAATATATGACCTTCAGACGTCTCAATCATTTTTAGATCAACTATATATATATATAAAGCTGTTTACAGGCCTTTTAGGCCCAGAGCTGTGTTATTCTCCTCCATTCCATTCTGTCCTTCGCCTTTCTTTTCCAATTCATTACATTTTTCTCCCTTAGATCTATTGCCACTGCCTCTCTCCATCGCTTCCTCGGTCTACCTCTTTTTTTCTTGTAGGTTTACTCCCTACTATTTTCTTAACTGCCCTTTCATCTTTTCATCTTCCATACGTTCTAGATGCCCTAGCCACTGCACTCTTCTAGCTTTTACAATTTCGTCTATTGTTGGTGCCTGGTACATTGCATATATTTCCTCATTATTTCTCCTTACATAGCCTTCCTCCGTCTTCTTACCCCCTAGAATTCTCCTTAAGATTTTCCTTTCCCACCTTAAAAGGTTTTCTCTTGACTTCTTATTGAGAACCCAGGTTTCACTACCATACAGCGCTGTCGGTCTCAAAATTGTTTTATACATTCTAAATTTTACTCTGGACAAATTTTTTGATTTCAATAAGTGGTTGACTGCTGCCGAACTTCTGTTTGCTTTTATTATTCTTCTATTTATTTCTTGTTCCTCATCACAGTTAGCTGTTATTAGCGCCCCCAAATATACATATTCTTGAACTTCCTCAAACTCCATCTCTCCATACTCTGTTCTCAATTTAAAATTGGTATCCTTTTTTTGTTCTCCTATTCTCAACAGCTTACTTTTCTCTTGTTTTTTCTCGTTACTTCTTCTAATTCCCTACTATCTCTAGCAATAATATCCACGTCATCTGCATAACTTACAATTTGATGACTTTTAAACAATATGTGTCCTTCTCTGTTCAACTGACTATCTCTTATGACCTTTTCTAGTACTAAATTAAAAAGAAGCGTTGAGAGTGGGTCTCCTTGTCTCAGCCCTATATCAATAGTAAAGCCTTCCGAACATTCACCTTTTATTCATACTTTGGATTTGGTATTTTCTAAGATCATTTTCAATAACCTAATCAGTTTGGCTGGTATCCCAAATTGTTTCAAAATTTTACTTAGTTTATTTCTTTTGATCGAATCATATGCTTTCTTGAAGTCCACAAATAGAACCATTGCTTTGATCCCATACTCATAGCATGTAGTCAGAAAATCCTTCACCATGAAGACTTGGTCCGCTGTTGACCTTCCTTTTCTAAAACCTGCTTGATGCTTCCCTATTTGTGGTTCTGATATAGGTTCTATTCTCTGTTTTATTAACGTTGCCATAATTTTATACCCTACATCTAACAATGATATACCCCTATAGTTTCTGCAGTCTGCTGTATCTCCCTTTTTTAAGATTGGTATAATCAAAGCATCTCTCCAATCTTCAGGCATACATTCTCTTCCCCAGATCATTCGTATCATTTCGTATATTCTTTGTCTTAAGTCCTCTCCTGCGTACTTAATGTTCTGTGCTGTTATTCTGTTTTTTCCTGGACTTTTGTTATTCTTTAAAGCTTCTATAATTGTAACTATTTCCTTTTTTGTAGGTTCTTCTATATCCACTTCCTCTTCCCTTTCCGGTATCATCTCCTCGTGCTCCTCTCCTTCCCTTACACTCTCTTCATTCAACATATCTGCAAAGTATTGCCTCCATCTTTCTCTCACTTCTGATTCCTCTGCAATTAGATTTCCACTTTCATCCCTCACATATATTACTTCCTTCTTTATCTTTTTTCCCTTTTTTATCTCTCTGTAGAAGTTATGTATTTCCTTCCTCTTATAATGTTGCTCTATTTCATCTATTTTCTTAACCTGTTCTGCTCTCTTCTTTTGTCTAAACACTTTCTTCGCCTTTCGTCTTTGTTCCCTGTATTTTTCTTTATCTTCCTCTTGTACTGACTGAAGTGCTTTAATTCTTAGCTTATTTCTCTTCTCCGCCTCTCTTATACACTCCTCATCCCACCATCTTTTCCTCTCTGCAAAATCTTTTTTTGATATTACTTTCTCACTTGCTGTTTGTATGACATTTTCGATCTTTATCCATTCTTCATTTATATTTGCTTCCAATATCTGTATGTTTTCTTGCAAACCTTTCCTTCTTCATACTTGACTAGATAGTGATCCGAGTCTATATCTGCCCCTCTGCATGACCTAACATGTTTTATTATGCTTCTGTGATTCTCATCTATGCAAACATGATCAATTTGATTCGTATATGCTCCATCTGGAGAGGTCCAGGTACCCTTATATATGTCTTTTCTCTTAAAGAATGTGCTCATTATTTTCATTTTTTGTTCTTCTGCAAATTCAATCAACCTACGCCCATTGTCATTGCTCTCTAGGTGTTTACTTTCTGTCCCTACTATACTTTCATACATCCTTTCTCGCCCTATTTTCGCGTTTGCATCCCCTACCACCATTCTTATTGTGTTTTTATTCAGCTTTCCATAATTTTCTTTTAGCTTCTCATAAAACTCATCTTTTTCTTCTTCTGTTTTTTCTTCTGCTGGCGCATATATATTTAATATCTCTATGTTTATTTCTTCTCTGATTTTAATCATACATAACCTATCTGAAATTGCTTCAAATTTAGAAATTTTATCCCTCATATTTTTATTTACTAAGAATGCTGTTCCATATCGCCTTGTTTCGCCTCCGCTCGTAAAGAATAAATAATTTTCTAATTCCCATGTGTCCGTCTCCTTTATATGCGTCTCCTGTATCGCTATTATGTCCATTTTGTATCTACTTGCTTCTCTTTCTAGGATTTTTAATGATCCTTCCTCATTTAACCCTCTTACATTCCATGTTCCCATTCTCATTCCTCTTTCTTGATTTGTGCCTTCTTGTTTTCCGTCTTTTCCTGTTTTCCCGCTCTCCGTCCTTCTAGCTTGGTTCTGTATTTTTTGCTTTCTGTTCCTGATTCTATTTATGTCGTTTCCTTTTCTCATAACCATGTCCATTGCCAGCCATCTTTCTTTTATGTTAAGTGATATATCTAGTTGTTTGCTTCCCTTTTTTCTAACCTGCTTGCATCATTATTCCATTTCCAAACCTCATTATCTATTACGAGTTTTTGATATCCTACTTTTGCTACCTTTCCTTCCATCCTTACTTCTTTTGCTTTCATTCTTAGTTTCCTTTGAATTTCCCCTTTCTTTTTTGCTCATATCATCGTTAATATAGACTTTGGCTGCTCCTGTCTCCTTTAATTTACTTTTATTTTTCATTATCCTTATCTTGTCCTACAAGTTCTTTAATTCTACTAAACATACATTAACTCCTATTTTCGTTACCGCTTCTGTACCAATCTCCATATGCATTGACTTTCTTATAAACTCTTCTATCTGTCCTTTTAGCTCATTCTGATCTAAATTTTCTTTAATTTGTAGGCCTTGAACCACTATATTTTTCTTTCTTTTCTCTTTATTCCTATACTCTCTACTCTTTCTTCAACCTCTCTTATCTTATCTCTAAGCGCCTTATTTTCCTGCCTCAGATCAACTATAATTGGGTAAAAAATAACATTCCCAAAAACTAAAACTAAGTACATTTCCTTCAAAGTAAATCGTGCAATTTGGTCCCTTAAGTCAAAATATATTGAAAAAGGTCAATTTAAATCACTGTAATGGACACATGTACAGAGTGGCCGGGAATAGAACATGTTCTATCTGCACATTTCCCACATTTTCCCGGACACCCTGTAATTCTTTGAGATACAGATACTCCTATACTATTTTTCCATACGGCAAACATAAAACGTGGCGCATTTTAGTTACCGCAATAGATAGACCGCTCCCTGCCCACCCCTTTCTCCTCTTAACTCTCTTAGCGCCACGCTGCTCCCGCGATAAGCAGAAGTTCCGCGCCGAACGCGCCCCGATAGCATCTCGCCGGCCCCGGAAACGAAACCCAAAACAAAAACTCCCCGCAGATTAATGGTGCTTTTTATGCAAAAGCGGCGTTCGGTTCAGTTACTCGCCCGACCGGTTCCTCTATATATCACCCGGTCTTTATAACTAGACGCGAATTTAGTAATTATCCGTCGCAGTTGTTTTTTCTCCGGCGAAGATTAATGCTCCGGACGGTTAGACGCCCCGGAGCCCGGAACGATCCGAAAAAATTCGCAGAGAGTGTAGTCGAATCTCAAGATGGGCTTTCTTATCCATCAATTCGAGTTAATTTGAATTGCCACACCATTTCTTATCCACTAAAAAATTTAAATTCTCGACTGTAGATCCGTAAGGCTGTTCCACGGGAAAATTCTCCACGAATTAGATAGAATATTTCACTTGGAAGTGATGCTAGAAATAGTGTTGGCTTAGGCAAAAAATCTTACCAAATTTGAAAAACTCTTGTCTTATCTCGCAAAACAAGGCAAGAGGTTCTTTAAAGTTTTGTTAGTTCGATGTTATATATAGTGACTTTGCCAAAGCATTTGACAGAATTAATCATACCTAATATCCTCTTGCAAAAACCTTACAGTTTTGCTTTCGATTCTGATTCAATCTTACTATTATACAGGGTGAGTCAGTCATAATGTCATTAATTTTAAGAGGAGATAAGGAATAATGAGTAGAATGCGAATACGCGATTAAAAAAAAATCTAAATGCATATTTACGCCGAAAAAAGTATTTTCAAATCATTATTTAAACCCCCTTTTCAGACTGCCACTGACCGCTCACAGCCTTGGTCGTTTACAGCTCACAGTTCAACTCGATATCGATCTGATGCAATGTTGTCAACTTGAAATATTTTTCTTGTACCTAATTACCTAGGTTTTAAACATCACAAATAAACGGTTGTATTGACTATTTTAGAATATCATTTTTTCTTGCTCAGTTCAACTTCAGCCAATAATAATTTAAAATGTTAATATCCAATGAAATCAAATAATAATAATTAAATCTATTAAAAATTGCAAGTAACGCGGTCCACTCAGGTTTTCCGGTAGAAAATACGACCCAATCAAACGATACCCGTACACTCCTACAAATTGCCTCTGAAAGCTAAACCGACAAGTAGCGTGTGGATTTTTCTCTGAGCAAATGTAGCTGTTATGACTACAACAAAACTCCGTGTCTAATAATAAACCGAGTAATAAACTATTTACGTACATTACATAAAAAACCTATACCCAATGGGTAAATTATTAAGAGAAGCTGAAAAGTGTTTCATGTTTAAATACTAAATAATAAAAAACCATCGTGTTGTCGACAGAAAACTGTCCAAGACCGAAATGGCACGCCGCTAATCTAAGTTATCGAGAGTGAACCTTGACCTACCGTATTATTAGGCCAATAACCTAGTTACCTAGTTTTTGTACTGTTATTTAACGACAAGGAGTAAAACTATTTTTTTAAATCTAGATACATGGATGAATTTTCCTTAAATATTGATTTATTTGTTAATAAAAACAAATGTAGATAATAAATAAATATTTTCGAATGTTAGGTTATTACAGTTTAATCATTTTGATATTACGTTTTCACTACGTTTTACAAATAAATATGAATTTTTAGTATTACTCGTAAGTACAATTAATTATTCAGTTTGTAGTTACGTACATCTAACTTTATTGTTTTTTAAGTAGTATGGTACTAATCTGTTAACTGCACTCAACCGTCCATAGCACTTTATTAATAAAATTAGAGTCAGTCGCATTTCGTAAACATTCTCCATATAACACTACCATTTCCGCATATTCGGAATTTGTAAAATTATGTATTTACGACGAATACGCGAGACCGAAATAAACAAACTACTGCTTACTGCTTGTATTCTCACTATTCTCTCCATTCCCCCTCCAAATGTGTGGCGTGATCTACAAATTTGGGGGGAAAGAAATGCGGGAAATATGGGTAAATTTGAATAACACGCTGATGTGTTAAACGATATTATGTATGTAAACATGATGTGGCAACGATGTTTAATCCGGCATTCGATGGTGCGTCCTCAGAAAGTTCGTAGCGCACCAGGAGCGTCGTGTTACTAATTTTTATAGGGTGATTTGTTTATTTTTTTAAAGGTCAAGTAAAATTTTTTTTTCGATTTTCTGCCTTTATTAGGCCTCCCGAATACGTGGTTAAAATTAATGACATTATAACTGACTCACAATGTAGTTGCTACAGACTATGCCTGAATTCGCGATTCGTGATGCGCGATTTGTAAGGAATTCGTGCATAGTGTATAGGGTTTTTATAAATAGATTTTTAATCAACAAGACCCTACACACTATTCACGAAGTCCTCGCATATTACGAATTGCGCATAACGAATCGCGAATACACGCACAATTATTGAAGTTGTATTTTCAACCTTTACATCGCTGGACTACTGTAGTCGCTAGCCAGGCGACACCGAATATTAAAATCCGATTACTTATAGTAGGTATTAACATTTTTGTGATGCTAGTATTTACATTAAGTGTAAAAAATGGTGTATAGCAACTCGGACTTGATGGATATCGTTTTAATTTTTTGTTGAAGTGCAAGTGTAGTGCAACGCGAGCGTGACACTGGAAATGTGAAACCAAATCATGGAAGAGATGGAAGTCCAGGGCGTCCACGGCGTATTGCATATCATACAAGAGGCTCAATTATATCCGTACCATGTACAGCGTGTCCAAGCATTAATACCAAGAGATAGACGAGAAGGACCAGTACCATGGCCGCCACGATCTACCCCTGTCTCTAATATCCCTACTTCTTTTTATAGGGATATTTAAATGAAAAATGAAGTATATTGCACCGAAATGGACACTATTGATGATTTATGCAAACGTATCATAGCTGCTGCCAATAACTTATGAGTACAAAACGGACAAGAAGCAGAAAAATTTGTGTTAGTTTGTAGAAACTGGGTAAGACGGGCCCAAAATTTCGTTGTAAACATCAGGTATATCAAGCTATTTTATTAATTAAAACACAAATGAATTCTATTAATAATTAGTAACAATAGCGGCAAAAATGAGGCAAGAGCAGTTGAATTTCCTGTATAAAATAGGAAGGTGTTATAAAATTTAATTTATTTCTTCACTTGGGAATTTCTTTCATTTTTTGTCCGGTCGCCGAATGCATCGTTTGCTTTATCAGGTTTTACAGTGCACCAGTTTCCAGTGATGTGGAGAAGTATATTTTTAAATCATTTTTGAACCGCTTTTTTTGTTTTTTTTTTACAAAATTGTATTTGCAAGAGTGCGATAACTTTCAATACCTACGTTGCTAATAAAACTACCAGTAAAAACTGCATCCGAAAATAAAAATTAATCATTTTATTGCTAATGCTTTTATATATACTTGTACATCGGATAATTTTAGGATTTCCGACAAATGCTGAGCTTCGAATTAACTCACCCCCATGTATATCTATACATCCAAAACCGCTTCGTCAAGAAAAACCTCGCAAACTGCTGATCGCGAGCTTTCTGATTATTCTTTCCGCCCGAATTCTTCGCAACTCCATAAATTAAATTTAAATTTAGCTACCAAAACTGTTTTTTCAACTCCCGGGCTGAGAACATAAATCACCTGTCGCCCCGTTCGACGTCGGAAGGAAAACGCTTCCGGTGATCGGCGGGAATTTTCCCGCCGGGTTTGCGAGGCCAATACGGCGGACTTCCTGCCTGCAAGCAGCCTATGGATGTATGGTAATTAGCAGCAGGGCCAGAGGCGAGCTATCGATTGGAATTTAGGCTGATGGAGGCGACGTTCATTGCCCTAGTCCTAGACTCTAGCTAGACGGATACTTAGTGCACGTTTATATTGGAGCGGAATACACAGATTCTGATGAACAGATTTTATGACGTTATAATTGTCGCAAATATGACGTCAATTCCTCTTTTTAAAAAATGTCAAGCCCAATTTTTGATAGCACCATTTTATGACACTATATTATCGTATAATCGTGACCATTCCCTATTAGTGTGTCGATTGAAAAAAGTTGTTCTCGCTTAAAGAGAGTTAAAACTTATTCATGTAACTTAATGATGGAAACGAGACACAAAATTGATAAAAAAAATCAGTTAAAGGGTTATTTATTAAACTTAAGTGCAGAACCATTGTACGACCACATCATCGATAAGTTTGCAGCTTTAAAAAACCTTATAATATAATATATATTATATTGAAAAAGAAGATGGGTGAATTAGTTACTTTTTTACTATAAAATGACAAATTCGCCTCGAAGTATTATTTATCCTTCCGCTTCACCTATTATTAAGTCCACGAGCCGCCACTGAGCTAGAACTAAGGATTAGATTATTGAGGAATAACATTTTACTACAGTTAAATACAATTGTGCATTTTAAGAGAGTGGATCAAAGAGACTGGAAAAGATAGATGTAGTAAAGACTAAATTTACTAGCTCAAAGGCTGCCTTTTTTCTGCGGAATTATGAAATATATACATACATCGTTTAATTATTATATTATACCGAGTGCCCTGCAGAAGACCAATACAGAGAAAGTTCATGCAGCGGTATTCAAAATATTATAATAGGCTTTTAAACAGCGATCCCAAATTTCGAAAAAAAACTTTTGTAACGCTTTAGCTTAGAAGTACCAAATTTGGTATGCAATTTAGATACAAGAATTATAAATTGACCATGAATTCAAGGTGACCACACTAATAACTGCATACAGATTGTTATGCCATTTGGCCAGTTAAGAACACCCTCATATTTTGTCGATTCTAAAATCTTCCTTAACTTTGCTAAAGTTTGATAAACCTCACCGTTTTCAAGAAAAAAATTCTTATTATTAGAATTACCAAAATGACAATTCCTCGGTCTATTCATATGTTATCTAAAGATTCAATAAAATCTCAGTGTAACTGCTAGAACAATTCTAAAAGAAAACTTTACTTATTATTGGGAGAACCTTATTTATATCCTTCAGAAGTGTATAACATTATGCTTCAATAAATTATCTACAAAAATCTTAGGCGAGTGGAAAAATTCCAATAAATAAAAACTATTAATACATATAGAAATTTACACAACTCTACGATACACATGTTGGATGTGGTATTAAGGTGTACATAAAATGCCTTAACATCATATTAAAATATAAAACATATTGAAATATTTGAAAATATTGGCTTCTTACTCCGTACTACCTATTTCATAGCAGAGTATATATCAGCAAATTACTTTATAATAACGTCAAATCGTAAAAGTCTCATTATGAATTACAATAAGATAGGTTATGAACTCTTATAGAGAGAAAATAACACTTAACACACAAGATATGCTTGATATTGTTTTACACACTGCATCTCCGTTATTACATAACAAAATAAGACAAATATAGTTTACGAGTTTCAACCTATAGATGACAACACTGTGACCTTGGATGTGGCTATTATGTATCATAACATTTAGTTCATTAAGCATCCAATGGCGGTTATAGAAGTTTTCTATCTTTAAACAGAATAAATAACATTGTTTTTCCCTATAAGAAAAATTGATTTCCTATTTTTTGAAAAGCAATTTAATTTTGTACAAAAAATTACTTTTGAGTTTTAGTCGTATTCCTTACGGACTATGCAAAACAATATTTTCTGTGTGCTTGATTTACGAAAGTAGTTGGATTTTTCAGAATTTTATCATACTTTCCACGTGTTGTCTTTTAAAATGTCTTTATTAGAAAATCTACTTCTCTTCAGTATCTCAAGAGAAAAAATTGCAACTTGGTCGACATGATCTTAAAAAATAACAACAAAAAACATTTATTCAATTTTATAAATTATAAAGTATTTAGGTGTTCAAATTGGTGGTCTTGTTGTTGAACACACTCAAAAGTATTTTTTTTGTACAAAATTAAAAATTAATTTTGTTTAAAAATAGAAAACTCCTATAACTCCACCACTGGATGCTGAATGAACTAAATGTTGTGATACATAATAGCCATATGCAAGGTCACATTGTGCACCAATTTTGGTTTAAATATTTCCGTACAATCGGGAGAAATTAAAAAGAAAAAAATACATTGCAATGTTTTCAATGTCACCCAGTAGATATGTATTGACTTCTTACGTCTTACGCAAAAGCAATGGAAATACACGAACTTAGCGGCAGTACATAACTTTATGTCGGATAATGGACGGTATCAGTATTTACATGAGACGTAGAAATTTGCATCCTGAATACTTGGAAATAGGAGGAAATATATGTTCTCAAAAGCACTCATCGCAATATTCCTCCGAGACGACGCCTTCTACCCGATTGTACTTTGAATCCGCATGCAGCAAAGTTAATATTTAAAGACTGTTCCCGCATGACGTAACAATTCGTGCGACACGAGAAAATCTGGCTGCAGCTCTCTACGAGCCCGTAGCCAGGACCAGATTCATTATTCCTTTCCTGCTATGTCTGGCGTCTGGATGCGATGCAATACGCCCAGTCCAATATACAATACAGCTTGTCTCACCGTACGTATTCTCTTACACGGATGCTTTAGGGTGTTCATAAAAGCCTATGTCACGCTACTTGCCTGCAGACCTGTTTTTCCTTCTACTGATGCAACAAACAGAGTCCAGGCACGTAGTCCATTGAAATGTTACATTATTTTGGCCTTAGCGTGCATTTTTTAGAGGACGCAATTTTATTGTTTGGATGTTAGAGGGGGGGGGTCAAAAAAAACTTAACTTGAAGTTTGTGGGGTCACAACCCTCGAGGTTTGGCCGCCATCTTGGAAAATAACAAAGATATTAAAGAAAAACCATCAAAATTTTTGGACAAAAAAACAAAAATTTTCTTTTGGACGCCATAACTTCTTTATTTTTTTATTTAGGAAAAAATGCCATCAGAGCATTTTTGTAGAGTGGTTTTCAACGAAGAATTTTTATTTATACTTTTTTTATTATATTCATTAGTTTGGGTTTTACAGCGCTGTGAAGTGAACACTAATTTTTTCTATAGTCCATTGAAACGTTACATTTGGGGTTGCATTTTTTAGAGGATGCAATTTTATTGTTTAGATGTGAGGGGGGGTCAAAAAAAGCTTAATTTGAAGTTTGTGGGTTCGCAACCCTCCAACCTCGGCCGCCATCTTCGAGAAAGGGGGTTAATTGTTTTCAGCATTTATTAGGTAAACTATTGGTCATACAAAATTTTTTTAAAACCATTTTTTATTGCAAATTGAAGCCTCTACAATTTTAGTCTACTAACTTTTTGTTGTAAAATCAAAAATAATAAAGATATTAAAGAAAAACAATCAAAATTCTGATTTATTTTTTATTTAAAAAAAAATTACATCAGAGCATAACAATATTGAAATGTCTATAATAAAAAACATTATTATAAAAATAATTAAAAACTATGCCATATCATTGATATAAATGTATATTTATCAGTAGGAAAAATTAGTGTTCACTTCACAGCGCTGTAAATCCCAAACTAATGAATATAATAAAAAAAGTATATAATAAAAATTCTTCGTTGAAAACCACTCTACAAAAATGGTCTGATGTATTTTTTTTAAAATAAGAAATAAATAAAATATGGCGTCCAAAAGAAAATTTGTCCAAAAGTTTTAATTGTTTTTCTGTAATATCTTTGTTATTTTTATTTTTATTTTACAACAAAAAGTTACTAGACTAAAATTGTAGAGGATTCAATTTGCAATAAAAAATGTCTTTACAAAATTTTTGTATGACCAATAGTTTACTTGATAAATGCTAAAAACAATTTAACCCCCTTTTTCCAAGATGGCGGCCGAAGTTGGAGGGTTTCGACCCCACAAACTTCAAGTTAAGCTTTTTTGACCCCCCCCCCTGTTCACATGTAAACAATAAAATTGCGTCCTCTAAAAAATGCAACCCCAAATGTAACTTTTCAATGGACTAACCATGTATTTGTCAGATTGACTATATCTTGACTTTGATCTGATTAACATTTTACAGAAGAATCACAATTAAGTTGTATAAAGGGTGTGGCTTTGGTAGTATTCGAAATAAAAAAAGTCCTTTATTCTCGTTTTGTCAGCCAAATTGCACTTCAATGTAGTGGAAAAATAAATCCTAGTACGGCCCTGGCCAAAATGTTACCGCTAAAAGCAGAGTCAGTGTTGCAAACGGTATAATTTTACGGAAATTTGTAAAACGAACAAATAAGAGATAACGGATTTTCAATACACTAATTAATTTTGAACTGGATTTTTTACAGACCTTTCCGACATCTCACCTTTATGTTTCTTCAGGGTTAGACTAGAACCAATAAAAATTTATTGCGGAAGGTCGGCAAGATTTTGAACAAGTGTTTTTTTCAAAAAGCTTAAATTTCCGTAAGAAATGCAGTTCAAAATCAGTAGGTATATATAATTAATAATTTCAGGCAGTTTAATAGAATCCCCGTTTTAATAAAGAGAAATATACTGTAAAATTGAATTGGTAACTTCTCTGTATTTAGTGTAATTTACAATAACACTACCTTCTGTTACTCAAATCAAAACAGCAAAACAAACACAAAATAATGCAAATCCATAAATACAATAACGTAATACGTCGATATTTTTCACAAAACTTGACGTGACCATTTCTTCACATAATTAAAACCTCAATGGAAAAATAAAAACAGTTGGAATGTTTATAAAAAAAGTAAATACTCATAAATTGAGTAGATATTATAGTTTACAAAGGCCTATTGTTCAAAATAATGCCAAATGCCATTTAAAAAATCATGAATCAAACATCTACTCCGCATTAAATAGTTCCAATAAAACTTTAAAAAAATACGAAGCAATATGAAATTTATGTAAAAGTATTTACGTTAAATGTTTGTCAATGGGGTACACGCAACAGCAAAATGCGAATCATGCAGCAAAATAAATAACTATTTATTTGTTCTTTCCTTAAATTGTATATTACTTAATTCCAGATTATCTATACTTAACAAAATGTTTCTATAAAAATAGGATCATTGTTTGTATTTTGTTAAACTTTTTTTTATATTTAAAACCTCAATGGAAAAATAAAAAACTTTCTAAATTATTTTATTTAATCGTTTCCAAAACGTGTTTATAAAATTAACCAGAGAAATAGGTCGCTAGATTATATACTATCCAAAGAACTGATTATTTTGTGTTACCAGAATGATTGTCTTCATTCCAGTTATACCAATTTGGATAGTTCATAATATATTAGAATATGCGTTTTCTATCAAAATAACCAACGGTTCAGTTACTTTGTATACTATCCAGCTAGATTACACACTAATCAAGATTACACTTTAGCCGTAACATTATATAATGAACTAGCCATTTCAAACTGAGAATTTATTTTAGAGTAAGTCTCAAATGGTATCTCTGATAGTTATTTTAACAGTCGTATATTATTCGATCTCTGTTATTTTCCCATCTTAAGAAAAAATTCCAACGCTCAAGGCCTACGTAAATTACTAACTACGGTAACAAAATACACCGTGAAAAGAGTTAAATGTAATAACACAGATTTAGTTTCATTCAAGGTAAACTTGAATGTTATAAGTAAGTATCAGTTCCTTGCAATCAGATAATTTATTTGGACGATTATGTTGAAATAATCGTATATTTATTATATATAAATAAAATTTTATAGGCTACTCGTTGAAACAGATTAGTAACTTTGCAATATATTATGTAAATTAAGTTAAATCTAATTTGGAAAACGTTAATTTGAAACAAATAAGCATACACGGTGATTCAGAACCTTAACAAAGTTTAAATGTAGGCCATTCACAAAATCTAATTTGTAAGGCATAATAATCCTTAATTGAGCCTCATGCATGATACGTCACACTTTTGATTGGGACATTCCTTGTACTTGTTGAGCAACTTGCCTGGTAGGTTCTTATTCGGGGATTCTCCTCAACAATCTCTAAAATGTATTCCTCAGCTGCTGCAATACGCCGTGGACGCCCTTCCCCGATTTGGTTGCAAATTTCCCGTGGCACGCCCGCATTACACTACCGCGGTAAAAGTAACTGCATTTGGCACATGTTTACCGAGAAATCATTCTGCGTACAGACAAGAAGTTGCTAAAGCAGTTTTTCTTAACTTCACCACAAATTAAAACCGTATGCATCAACTCCGAGTTGCTGTACACGTAAGTCATTTTTGACACTTACTTTGTAAAACTAATGTAAACACTATCACAAAAATGTTAATACTAAAATCGGATTTCAATATTTCGAATCGCCTGCAATCTCCAATGACGCTACAGACTACAGTAGCCCAGCGATGTAAAGATCGAAAATACTTACAAATTGTTGTTTTACAATATTGACTCCATTTTTCATGACGCATCTATTCCTAAATTCTTTCCGGATTGAAGTTGTGAATCAACCTGTATATTGAGATAATCGAAACACCTCAAAATAGACTAAATGCCATTCTTACATTAGGAATTTCTAATGTGATTAGAGACATAAAGTTGGATGTGTTTAACAGCTGTAATAAACAGTGTTCGTTTGTGCATATACATGTGGAACGTTGCACCAAATTGTCATTGTAAACTGTTCTCTTAACATTCTGCTTTAGCGAATTTTTGAATATAACAAACAAGATGTTCTTGAAAAAATTCAAGAGATTCATAATTTTCCACTTTGAATAAAGTAATAGCTTTTCACATTCGCTGACTGAGCCTGGGCCTGTTCCGTCAAATTTCTTTTATATGGATTTTATGCCTTTTTTTGTATAGTACATAATATTACTTATTACGCCCTTAAAATTTCATATAATTTACTTTTTGCGTTTTTAAGATAAAAGAGTTTGAAATTGGTACTAGTCTCAAGAACGGTGCGCCCGCTTCTGACGTCACTACACGCAACTAGAAAATCTACCGCTAATATCCGATCAGATCAAAATGTGTTATGTTGTTTGGTTACTGTCTTCAGAAATTGATAATAATAATAATAATATTTATTGATCCCCTAAGACATGCAAACATGTATGGAATAAGTCTGGGAAATGTAAATAATAATAGTAATAATAATAAATGACTTTATTTAATGATAATGAACAAAAGGCGGAGTTCAACTGCTCATTTTAGAAATATGATATACACTATAAATACAATCTAGAAGTACTAATATGGGTTGCCATATTAGTACATATGTGTAAGTTGTCACACATTAATTCAACAATAGTTACAATAGTTGATGTCAAACACGTCTAATACACAGTTAAGGATAGCATAAAAACCTACAATACTTAATTCTACATAATTAATACAACAAACAAACAGAAATAGGCAATACTACAGCACAAAATTTTTACATGTCTTTGTCGGAAAAATATGCATCTAAGCTATAGCAACATCTTTTCAAAAGAAGCTTTTTGAGTATGACTTTAAAATAATTGTTTTCTAATTCTTTTATCCAACCAGAAAGATGATTGTATAATTTGATTCATACGTACAAAACACAATTTTCAAATTTATATATATTGTTACGGATGCTCACCTACCTTTTTAGTTTGTTAATTATGTTCCTGTTTGCGTTTGAATGTATAATTTTTGTAATACCTTTATTTTGACATTTCCAGAATCTTCGAGGCTATATTCTATTTGTTTCTCGACACATTCTCGAGATGGCAGAAACTTCGAGAACTCTAGAAACCTATATAAGCGAATCGGTTTCGCCGTCACAGTCAGTTTATATTGAGCAGCCAAACGTGAGTTACAGAAACGTCAAAGTAAAACGTTGACAGTTGTGAAATTGGTTTGAAGAATATTTCTTGTGTAATTAAGAGTGACAATAAAATTTGTCTACGTGACGTGTTTCCACGCTAACCCAATTTAGAGATTACTATATGTTCATGATTACGGACTACTTTAATAGAGATAAAGGCTATATATTACAGAAATGAAAAGAATAAAGTACAAAGTTATTAACATATCAAATATTTTTTCTATTTCGTGTCATTCCACTCATTCTTTTTTCTCGTGTTCATCCATTTAGGTTAGAATTTATAAAATGAAGTTATAGGTAATCAAATTAATTTTTATTTAGTTACTATTATTTAAATATATTATTACTATTACTATATTTTACTTATAATTGATTAATTACGCAAAAAAGTAATGATATAAAATAACAAAGTTAAAATCTTTCCCAAAATTAAAAAATTATACAGCTTATTTTTTAATTCTTTCGATCTTTTAATTTATAGGCAATAGATATGAAAAATTTTAAAAACAAAATGAGTTATTTTTTAACTGGATTTAATTTATCAAAATACGAATGCCGCTAAATGACGTCTAGGAAGACCACTGCTATCGGATTGGAGGCGCAGTAGGCGTACAGCAATAGGGAGAGGAACCGAAATCATTAAATCAGGAAGCCCAGAAAACGGGTCTCTTCATAAAGCCTAGCCCGAGAACAACAAGAGCAGATCAAAGAATCTCAGCTAAGATTAGAAATGTGCAAGTTAATTCCACTGTTACCGGCAGCGACCTAGGTAACAATTTAACAACCCGGAAAATCGTAGATTAAATGACCGGCCGCAGAAGCTTCAAAACCACTATTCCAAATGAACTTACCAAAATTTCTCGTAATATTCTTCTATAACAACTTTTTTCTTTTTTCTGTGTTAATAATCAAGACTTGATCAAAGTATGTAATACGAAACATTCCTAATTTCAATTATATTCTCCCACAATTCATAGATCTTAAACAAAAACAATTTTCGATAACCTCTTCAACCTATATTTAAAACAAAGACTACTAGACAAAGTGATTATAACAAAATGTCGTGCCTTTGTCGGATATAAAATCAGATCTCTGCAATGCACGTTACCATGCTATTTTGTGCTTTTGGCCTATTGGCAAACAAATAAATAATTTTTCTGACGCATTTGTAGTTATATTTGTACATTCTAACAATACAATACTTAAAAAAATTTGTTGCACTCATACTGAATCAAACAAGCAGTACGCAACAGGAACAATACTCCGAAAATACATGTAGTACATTGCGCTGACCGCAATCGCAGGGCTTTTGCATGGTGTGACATGACGCCAGGCCACGCTGCATTCTCGTGCACTGGAAATTTATAATTAATTTTAAGGTACTAAACGTTCGAATAAAGTTCAAATATTTTGCAGATCCATTATGTTTCAGTTATACTTTTTATTTATGAAATAAAAACTTTACGGAAGTCTTGAATAAAATATTTGAAGTGCAACAAAATGTTTCGTCATCTCAAACAATAATTTTGTTACGTTAAACAAGTATGTTAATAATCAAATTAAATATTTATTTCAATTAACTACAAATTTAACACTTTCTTTTGTTTGAGTTAAGCATTATGTTGTTACAATAAACAAGTTTTTTCTGTCTGCATGCACTGCAAATTATTACTGTTTCTATTAACTCGAAATAAGTAAATACAATTCTAAATACTGACGACACTCACAGTTTCCGCAAAGTAGCCATTAAAAGCAATTACATCCCTGCAATAAACGCCGACTTTCCATTAAGATCCGGCAAAAAATCACTTTATATTCTATCTCGCCGTGGGTGACAAAACAACGGCATGTTATGTTTCTGTTCCCATTTCATCGCTCGGATCGAGCGCTTGTGCAATAAATCCTCGTACGAGCAACGCGTACGGCAATACTCCTTTTGTTTGTAATAATTACGTGAGGCCCGATATGGCTGTATCATTATTGTGGCAACGAAATCCGCCCGAAGACTCAAAAAACCTAATTATAAATGCGAAAGCGCTGCAACAGGAAATCGTTTGTATTTGTGAATGCGAGGCGGCGGTCGCTGTACGAGTTCGCTGCTGATGTAATTATGAATGGTGGTGGAGGGGAGAGGAAACGGAGCTGTTTTTGGCGCCACCGGAAAGAGCGGACTTGACGACTGTCAAGTTATGTTCAAAAAATAATTATAGAGCTCTTACTACACACTCTGCGGCCAATTCTGGCTAATTGCGGAATAATGTTTTCTGATGAGACTGTTATTGCAGCAAGCGGAACAGCTGGTTTGAAAGCAATTAAAATGGACAAAGTTAATGATTATTTGTCATCTTTTAAGATTTTATATACTTCATGTCTTTCAGCAACAGCTTATACTTAATAACCAACAACAAAATACATACAGGGTGAATCTTAAATAAGTACAAATATTTTAACTGCTGGTGTAGTTCGTCATTTAAATCAGTCGGTGTAGTTCGTCATTTAAATCAGTCTAGTGAAAGCCATTTTTAAAAATTTCTAATATTTACGGAGATATTAATTTTTTAAAAAAATACCCACATTTTGAGGACCGCTGGCTGATTTTTCATCCAACAACGTAATGAAACATATGATTTGTTGCGAGGTTGCCATATCTCCTCCAATATAAATATTACGTTTCCTTTAACGTAATAGTTCTATTTTAAAAATACTTGTTTTAAGCATAAGTACAGTAAAATTGGGTATGTAGTATGATACGCAGCAAGATTAACATAAATTTTAACATCTGAACTAACCTTACTATACTTCAACGATTAAAAATGAATTTCCGCAAGTTCAATACTACCGTAAAATATTTAGGAAGATATTACGTGATATTACTATGTCCAATGTTCAAAAATTATACATAAACGTGCACACAACCTTACCTGTTTGTTAAAAAATTAACTATTTAATCAGTAATCCACATTTCACAAGTTAAATGTCATTGTACACTGTTAGAAAGGGACACAAAACACAATTTCCTTAAGTTATTTTATGAAGAATAACGAAAAACTATGCACGCGTTTTTTATTTAAAATGGAAAAAATGTCTTTTCTTTTTAGCAAATTTTATTGCTATTTTCATGCATTATGTGGGGTTAACAAGTTTGACTTGGGCTTCCGATAATCTGTCATGACAGTCAATGACAGTTTGATAATAAAAAATAATATAAAATGTTACACTTGACAAAATTCGCTTAAAGTTGAGATTTTTTCTTCCTTGAAGCAAAGACATTTGTGTAATACTGGCAACACTGTGAACCACACGTTCAGTCTGCAGCACTATGACTCATAAAAGTATGAAGGGTATGTCTAGGCCAGCGGTCCTCAACAAGTTTTCTGCTGAAAAATTACGAAATTTATTTAAAATTTCACTTTTTTATTTCTGATTTTTTTGTAAAAAAAACTATTAATTATGTGTTCTACACACAAAACTATACTGCTGGTTAAAATATTTGTACTTATTTAAGATTCGCCCTGTATATGGAACGAAACAATTTAGTCTAGGAGGACAGGGTCGTTTCTCAGTTTTTATTTATATATGTTCTTTTTATAGATAAGAAGACTTGTATATGTATAACAAGAAAAACGCTACAACCTAAGATGTTACCACAGTTAAAATATACAGTTGGACCACTCTCCATCCCCTATCACTCGTTCTCCACTCTGCCATCCCACTTCCCCTGCTCGTCCAACTTAACATCGCCCCCGATCATCGGCTATTTTATTAGATCTGTTTGATACTCAGTGTCCCGTCAAACGGTTGTACTGGGTGCGCCCGATAAAATTCTTATCTTATTGGTCACTAATAATGGCTTGTCATGGATCTCACTGTTCAGTCGATAATTGTAAAGCTAATACGAGGGATAATATTTCGGTAATATATTTTTTTTCACTTCTCCAAGGGTACTGATGTAATTCTTTATTTAATCATAAAGTACCGTACATTTCAATTATGAATGGTAAGATATTAGGGTTGTTTCCACAAAAGGCAGGGATTGGTTGCAAACTGATAGAAATATCGGACCAGTTACTTTGTAGATACTTCAGTGCATGTAACTCAAGAAATATTTGGACGAACACTTCTGACAGTTTTAAACTAGTCCCTGACTCTTATAGAAACAAACCTATTATTACATTAATACAGGGATATTGCATTTCGTCACTTTTTGTTCTAATGGTTATATTTTATTACGCACAGGATGGGTAAATTTCGATCTCGTTAACTATAGGAGGTAGAAAAAAATGACCCGTCACTCTTGTTCTCTTTTTTTAAGAGAAAATTAATGGTCAATATTAAAATGACTTCTCGTTTTTTGTTTTCGAGTAATAAATAAAATTTAAAAATTTTCATTTCGATACATGTC
Source organism: Monochamus alternatus (assembly GCA_037114965.1). NCBI lineage: Eukaryota > Metazoa > Arthropoda > Insecta > Coleoptera > Cerambycidae > Monochamus > Monochamus alternatus. Next base: position 118,233,582 of record CM073426.1, read on the forward strand.
TGTATAACTTGGTTGTTTCTAAAGTTAGAAAAAATAATTAATACGTTCTTAAGACACTTTTTCTAGTCCAGTAGCGTGCATAGTTTTTTGGTAACTTTATTAATTTTTGAGTTATAATCTAAAGTTTTATTTTTTTTAAATACAAACCATAGATGGCCATGGGCTAGTTGAAATAGTATTTTTTTCTCTTTCCATTAGTATATAATACGTAGGGTTAAATATGATTATTTGCCATTTTATTGAGACAATAATTTAATATAGCATATTTGTTTCTTTGATTTTCTTTAAGTAGGCGTGTGTCATTTGAAATAATTGCCTCTTACTAATTTTTGACATTTTCGTTTCAATTGTTACATATCAGGAATGTTATTTAGCTTTGGTATATTAATTTACTGACGTCTTTGATATATTCGATTGTTACTGCGAATATATCATTTTAATTCTGTCATGATTTTTTCTAAATGTCAAAAATATTTAAACAATTAAATTGATAGGTACTTTGGAATAACTGTTTCCTCAGTAAAAAAGGAAACTTTATATTATAACTCGAAAATTAATAAAGTTAGAGAAAAATTAGGCACGCCACTGGAGTCTACTCAAAAAGGTGTCTGAAAAACGTATTAATAATTTTTTTCAAACAACCAAGTGGAAAATTTAAAATTTTGTTTATTACTCGAAAACAAAAGGCGATAGGTCATTTTGGTTCTGACCATTAATTTTCTCTTAAAAAAAGAGATCGAGAATGGAGGGGTAATTTTTTTCTCTCCTCCTATCTCCTATAGTTAACGAGACAGCTTATAAAAACATCGAAATTTGTCCACCCTGTACTTTGATATTTTCGCTAAATAAGGACATTTCTAGAAAAGTAAGGGCAGAAGGACACGGGAGCTGAAGTAAGGACAGGTGTCAATCTTAGTTGTATTCAGTGGCGTTGCCACGAGGCGGGTTTCGAGGATCAGAATATAGGTAATGTCCACCACAAATCTGCAATCACTCTATTCGCCAAGATTTGGCAACGCGGTCAGTGAACTAGATCTCCTACATCCACCCTACATTAAGGTTCACCTACATTCTAATTTTATTTTTGCCATTTTTGTAACAAATATTGTTCGTACCTGTTTATTATTTACATGTTTATTATGGGATGGTTTTTTATTTATTTTTTATTGTTTTATTTTATTAAAAATTATTACTTTTTATTATAAAAATCTAGTTTGAAATACTTAACTTTGTTAGCTGAACCCCTCCCCCCCATTTCAAATTTCTGATTATGCCACTGGTTGTGTTTTAAGTAGGTATTGTAGATAAAAAATTAAAACTTAATTTCTTATAGTTTGTTTATCTTACAACTTCTATGAATCGTATTGTACTGGTTGGGTTCTCACTGCTGAGAAAATGGAAAATTATAAAACAGTCAAGGCACACTGCCATTACTAATTTGACATTCGGCGTTACACACTAACTGCTATGCAGAAACTTATATAATTAAATATATGAGTAAGAGTCAAGACATCTACTAATTCAGATGGCCAGAACGGCACCTATCCAAACAATAGTTTAGAGACGTCTATAGAAATTTCCGACGGCAGGTTTTAAGCAGCATTCAAAATTGAGGAAACTTCGTATCTCCCGGTTTGCTCCCCGACAGGAAGAAAGGGAATAATACGACTACCGCCCCGCCAGCTGCCACTTCCAAAGAGTTCTTTTGATTTTAAATTAAGATATTTGCTACATGACAGGAGGACTTAAGGGGGGCGGTTTAATTAAATTGCCTTGTTCAATTTTGCACCGAATCGACGTCATTTAGGGGCTAAGAATTTCATTTTGCCCTCTCCAAGAGACGAGAAGAAAGCGATCCCTTCCTTTTAAGAAGCCCGACTGACGGTTATTAAACACTGTCGATTATTTAAGGTTTATATAAGGTAATCCAATTTATGAAAATTAAAAAACATTGTGGGTAAAATATGGAGCAAGAAATCGCTTTAAAAAAACTTAGAGGTATTTAGGTAGTGAGACTAAATAAAGCGGGATTTACATTATACGAATGCTCGGAATTGGACACACCGAGTGTCGTCGCTGCACTTGTAAATATTAATTCCGCTTAAGTACGCCGTATTCTTGAAATAGTACAAATACAAGTATTTGTAGACATTTAAGAACTGAATAATATAGAGCATATAAAATAACAATGTTATTCACCTGCGAATATTCAAGGTCCGAAGTAAACGAAGATAAATAAAAATAGAAAGCCTTCTAACCAACAAATTTTTAGTTACAGAAATCTTTCAAAATACGTATTTTTTTTTAAAATTATAACTTCCACGTTCACGTTTGTTTATAAATACACCGTAAAAAGTGCAGGTACTTAATTTCTCAGAATAAAATTTCTAAAAATTAGATATATCACATAAACTGAGACTTTGAAATTACATTAAATATGAAATTTTAAAGTAAAGGAAATTTACGCCAGATGTATGAAATTTGTTACAAGAAAGTAACATTCAGATAAAAATATTAAATATTCCCTATAAAATATAGGGAATTTTAGGTTTTACTTATAACCATTGTAACTGTATAGTTATTATTCAATGCCATTACTGAATCTTGGGAATATTCCTATGCGGGAGTAAGAAATATATTCCCCCTTCGTTGTTCGACTGCGTGCGCTTCCGATTACAAAGGACAGTGGGTGTTGTGGGCTAAGTTTTTATAGTAAATAAGAACAATAATGGTAAGTGATGAAAACATTTATTTTATTGCCACCCAGTTTCAAATGTTATCTTTTGACTGCAAAGATATTACTTATTTGCAAGACATGACAAGCAGTGCAAATGCAAATAGTTAACACTGGCAGTACCTACCCTGCTTTCGTGGTTTTGTTTTCACCCACTGAAATAGAGTTATTTAATAAAATCTCGAAATATACCATTTGCCTAATGTTTATAAAGCATATATGATGTATGGTCAATCTTGAAAAGTCGAGTTTGAAATTCGAAGTTCTAAGTTTTCGAAATATACAGCTTCTCGGTACTTGTCCGCTTGGGACTATTTTAAATTTCAACATAAATATAAATATCCATAGCAATAAAATATCTCCAAATTATTCACGTTACTATAAAACTACAAAACTAGTTCATTTAATGGCAGCCCCCGACGGATTTTCTTATTAAGTTCATAGGGAGTTGAATATGTTGTTGCCATATCTACATCTTCGAGAACCAAATAGGTACATAGTGAAGTGCTATGAAAACTGATACTCTGTTGTTCATATGTCCGACTCTGCGAGAGATCAAATGTACTTATAAAATCTTTTTACGTTTATTATCTCTATATACTTATATAAATTCTTTACGCCGGGGTTTTTTTAATTATTTTAACCTTTTTCAATTATATTTGAACCGTCGTGGGTTTTTTCATAATTTTTAATTTTGCTTTTATTTCAAACTTTTTAAAGAGCATAACATACATTATACAAAATCGATACAGTTAAGTAGAATGAAAATAATAAGTTGATAGGTATGATGTAGGAAATATTGAGCCGAAACTCTAGAATAGTCATGAAAGAGAAGAAAAGATAAAAATGACGGTAGAAAAGAGATTTTCAGCTAAAGAAAAAAATGACAATGTGTTAAATCTGTCTGTATCACTTTCACACCTAAACGGTTTCAAACAATTGTCGGTAAGACTTTACATAGTCAAGTGTGTTTATCACACAAGTTAGTAAATTCAAATGTAAATATATAAAGGTTTTTATGGAAATGTTGATATCGAGAACCACTGTGCATACTCAACATTGGGCAAAGTAGGAATATGCATTTCCCACTACAGAATGCTGGTACACACAATAATTGTGTATATTCAAATATAGTATATTCAAAACAAAAAAAAATAGTTTGATCTTTTACGTACTTCGTCTTGAATTTATCATATTAATTTGAACAAGTAGGCTAATTCGTTTTATTAGAATATCTCTCCATATTATTGTCTTACTTTAAGGCTTTTTATTTTCATTTGTATTTTCAAGTACTATTATTGATCTTGTTTATTTGTTTGCTATATTGGAAATATAGCGCCCCCTGGTGAGTTTTTATCGTAACACATATATAAGAACATGCACCAATCAAACCAGAATACGTCACTGAAAACCGCATCAAAATTGGACTAGTAGATTTGGAGATAAATTTCAACATTGGTTTGTACAAACAAATGTTAACTACAGCGCCTCCTGGTGAGTTGTCAGCGTAACACCTATCTAAGAACATGCACCAATCAAATCCAAACCCATCACTGAAAACCGCATCAAAATCGTACTAGTAGTTTTGGAGAGAAATGACAACTTTGGTTTGCACACACATTCGCTCACCCCAAACGCATATACCGTCTCCGTTCCGTCGTGGGTAAAAATAGAAATGTAACAATTCTGCTTTTCCTGAAAAAAAAATAGTAATAAGCTCAATACAGCTGGGCCTCTATGGTTTAACGATCATCTAAGAGTTATGTTGGAACAGCTTTACTTCTTTATTATTATATACAAAAATAACCCATGTTCAGAAAATAAATTAAGAAGAAATATGTTTCGCATGCAGTATAAATCTGAAATAAAAAAACGTAAAGCAAATCTGACTGTTAAAAAATGCTAATAATCCTAATAAGTGTATGTGGGGATATAAAAAAGCAGAGAAAAAAGGTAATACTACCAAAAATAAATCAATATTTTACCATCGCAGCTGCAAAGAATTTGCAAGCGCGTAAACTATGTTCTCAAGAGGATACCCTAAATCCATACTTTAATTTCGATTATAATAAATTTCCCTATAATAATTTTAAATTTTCTGAGGTAACGTACATTAAAGTAAGAGACATAATTACAACACTTAAAAGTAAATCTAGTAAAGATATACAATATATGGCTTAAGTGTGAAAATTATAAAAAATCTTAGTACCTACATACATTAACTAAACTAATAAATGAATGTCTCTCAAGGTATATTTCCTGATATACTGAAAGTGGCAGTAGTTTCACCAATATTCAAAAAAGGTAATCCGGATTACCCAGCAAATTATCGACCTATATCGGTGCTTCCAGTTCTCTCTAAAATATTAGAAAAATGTTTATGCAATAGAGTAACTACGTATTTTGAGTCAAATAAACTTCTCAAAGAATGTCAACAAGGTTTTCGAAAAAATCATAATACTACAAGTGCAATTCTGGTCTTTGTAAATAACGTGTTAGACGCATGTGAAAGTCTTGAATTTTGTGATACTATATTTTTGGACCTAAGTAAGGCTTTTGAGTCTGTGTCACACGATATATTAATTGAAAAGTTAGAAAAATATAGACTTAGTGGATGATGGTGATTTAAAATAATAAACCCATTTTTAGCTAATAGAGGTCAAGTAGTAAAAGTTAATATTATAATATCTAACGGAAGAGATCTGACAATCAGTATACCGCAAGGTTCGAGATTGGGACCCTTGTTATTCCTAATTGATGATAATAATAATATGCCATTATTCTGAAATATGTTTTGTATGCCGATGATACCACCATTAGATCTAATAATGTAATTGATGTAGAAGCTCGAAAGAATGAGGTTCTATCAGGAGCAGAAAAGTGGTTTGCTTGCAATAATCTTATATGTAACACAAATAAAACGCAACGCATGATGCTTACACTGTGTAATTATGATATCTCTGATGATAAAAGTATCCGCTGTAAAATTTTTAGGTGTTCTGTTGTATCTCCATCTGAGGTGGAATATTCACATTGATGAGATTTGTAAAAAACTAAGTAGTGGTGTATTTTTTATCCGTGATCTCTCGGGTTCTATATCCACTAGCGTATGGAGATCTGCCTATTTTTCTGTGTCAATCAATCATGAGTTATGTAATGATAGTCTGGGGCTATGTCGCAGACTTCGTTAAAGTATCTGGTGACTCTGATGTTTAATCGGTTACCCAGACATCCTTTAAGAATATTATAGAGTTTTCTCCTGGGGAAGGCATTCTACCACTATAGGGAATTCTCGTCATTATTTACATTTTATTGACTGAATAGAGTTATGTGTGATTTACTACTAAAGTTTGTTATTTTGTGTGATGTTTGTTATATTTTGTAATACATAGATATGTTTGTGCTTGTATTTTCAATGCTTTTATTTTGACTTGTATAAGTACTTGCTACAGTAACATCAATAAAATATTATTATTATTATTATTATTAATCCCTACGACGCCGACGGTCCTCCTGTTTCTATATTCTAAATGACCCTCATGTATTCTAAATGCAAGTAAACGGTAACGAGCGCAACCTGGAATGCTATAGGAGGCAGTGACGTCACACAGCAGTTTACGCGAGTCCCCGTTTTCAAATTCTTTTAGAGGCGTCAGAAAATTATAATTTATTTCAAATCGCACTAGAATAAGCGTAACATTCTTAAAGAAGACACTCATATTTTAATAAAAAAGAGACTTAATATTATTTCTAATTGATGTGTTCTATACGTGTCTACCGACACAACACATCTTCACACGGATCAACGTTCCCTAGAAGCACCCAAGTAAAGTGCACTCTCAACTCTCGACAAGGCAAGTAAAAAAACTGCAGACGGACCATATACGACTTACTCACCTTACCGTTGACCTTAAATCATAAGATGTCAAGAACAGGCCGTTGCCAAGGCAACGACCAAACGCTAGAGGACCATCCCCTCGTGTTGCGATACGCCGGTTCCACCATGTGGAAAGATAAGTTCCAGGCCGTAAGGAAAAGCCAGCCGTGGAAACAAAGGAAAGTTGCATGCACTCTGGACGAACAAAAAATACCTCCGAACATAAAAAGTATATCGCTGGTTTCAACGTAATAAGGTCGTTGCCTTGGGTGAAACTTCATATGAAATGTTTCATAAATATGAAATAAAGTCAAGAAGTAACATAATTATTAATGTATATCTTATATTATATGTCGTTAGAATTTCTCAAAGTAATATTAAAATGGAGACATGACGACGTACTGTACTGACAGACATAAAATTAATATTTTCTTCTTTGAATAGATGCGCAATTATGTGCCGTCTTCTCTACATGTATTTATGTATCTATAGGTCTGTTCAAGCAAAGAATCCGGATTGGTTTCAAACTGTCAGTCCATTATTAATACGTATGTACCCAGTTTTCTTAAAAATGTAAAATATTAAGACAGAAGCACGTTGTACAACCAAGAATAGTATATACTTTTTTATAAAACAAATTAGGCAAGAACTCTTTATTAAGAGGTAAACTATTGAGCGTCAATATCAAATGTTCATTTCTGACATTTCCGACCCCGATATTTGTGATTCCCAATAACACTGCAGTCGCCACAGTACAGTACATTACAGAATGCTATATTAAAATTCGGCTTATTCGACAAACAAAAGTGTTACCAAGGCGACGTCATTTAGCAGACGATGGTTGGACGAACATTTTTTACAGTTTGGAACTACCCTGGATTATTGAAAATACTTTATCAAAGTCGAAAAATGGTTAAGGCGACAAGGCAATTTGCTGAGTGGCATGTTAATGTTAATGTCAGTATTAATTTCTTCTTCTGTTTCTTTTTTTTAAGACTCAATAGCTTGTCTCTAAGAAATAAACACAAACATCAAAATTAAACGTAAAAGAAAAACAAAAACAGCACAATTAATACACAAAGAAATAATTGAAAATAAATATTAGAAAATATTAAAGTGATTAACTTACAAAAATAATGTTTTCTATTATATTATTTAAAAATGTGGATCGCTTCACGATTTTGTGTGTCACCCTTGCGCAGGGGCCATGTTCTGCGGTGGGATGTATACTACTCCGAAAAAATACCAATACCTTGTACTGATAAGGATCGCAAAAAACTAGTATTCATAGTTATTGGAAAAGGACTATCAATAATTTCATTTTAATTCAGTTCATTTTATGTAGGAATTTCTTCTGTTTTATAAGTTTATGTATTAGCGCATTGGCGTCGGGATAGGGATGGAAAGGGGTGCACTTGCACCCCTCTGCCATGAAAGAAAACACAGAGAAAGATTAAGAAAAAAATATATTATTAAAGTCACTGTTTGAAGACGTCTAGGTTGTTGTCCAAATTTGTTATACCTACCTGTAATTATAGAAGAGTGCACTGTTATAAATTATATTTTTATTAGTTAATAATATGTGTAGATGCATATGACCCTCCCTGAAAGTAATCCTGCCGACGCCCATGTGTTAGTGGATTGATTTCTAAGTTTTCCGGTTATAATTATAAGATATTGTAGAAATACCAACAAAAAAAATGCCAAGTAAACATTTAAATAAATATAGTTATAATAAGTAACTAATCAAATTAATATTAAAATTACGGTTGCCACCTGTCCTTACTTCGGAAAGACAGTCCTTACTTCAGCCTTTGTGTCCTTCCGTCCTTACTTTTACTAGAAATGTCCTTACTTGGCGAAAATGTTTAAATTCATATTAAAATAGAATGATAGAGGCACAAAGAGACGAAATATGTAAAAAATGCGTAGAGTAGAAACACAATGTAAATCACAATTCATCCTCAACGACACTGACTGTATGATTGATTCGTACTACAAAAGTAATCTATCCAGATTCCATGATTAAACTTTCAAAAGCATTTAAAACGTGTGTTTGGTGAGGTCTGGTCTGGTACGTACAATAATGTATGTGTTACGCGTATTTTAATATAATTGAAAGTCTTCCTCGACATGAAGCATATGGCCAGTAACGTAAACAAAACACGCAGGTGGCTGAAAAGGAAGAGAAAACCAGACAGTCATCACCCTTCGGGCGACAGTCGAGTTGTGGGTGTTATTCTAATTCTCCAGTGACATACCGGGTGTGTCCAAAAAGTTGCAAACTATAATCTCAAGTGCCGTTGTTAATGCAACCAGTGCCAGTTGTCAAGTTATTGTTGGAAGAAGAATTAGTGCCAGTTTTGTATGTTTACAACTCGTATTTTAACAGTAAAGCGACACGAAATCACTAGAACTACTAAAAGTACACATTCAGGGCAATCTAAGCAAATCTTCATTTTCTGCGATTTCTGTCTCAAATTTCTTGCAACAGAAAATGGGCGCCGGCGTAGGTAGTTTTTTTTCTCTAAATTTTAATGAAATATAAAAATAACTTAAAACAAGAAACTTTTTGTGACGTCACCTGGTGCCGACCGTATAGTGGTCAAAATTGGCTAAAAGTTGACACTTTTCCAGCCATTAGGACAATAGGCATGAGGACAAAGCTTTAAACTCATAAATTAAATAAAACGGAATATTCCACCTGCAAACATGACCTAATCATAAAAAATCATATAAAACTAATCCTACATTCTAAAAAAACAAACATTCAAACAAAAACAAAAGTAGCAAGACATAACCGTAAAAAAAATTATATTCTTACCTCTTAACCGTTATTTTTAACTGGAATATTAATTTCGAGGGGGCGCCTACCCCCCTTGCTCCCCTCGTGCCTGCGCCCATGCTAAAGAACACTTTTATTAAAAAACTGCTCATTTCCACAGCTTCATTCACCGATATATGCGCGTTTAATTAAAAAAATTATCTGATACATATTATTTATCGTACAACGTTCTTTATCTGTTATTCGGTCGTTCGTGTATGGCTACGCTGATTGTTATCAGAATGGCCACTAACACTCACCAATTATTAAAATAATTACAATGTCAAAAATAACGTCTTTCCCACTTGTAAGCCTATAACACATATTTCGATGCAGCCTCGGTCATCTCTCCTTGTAGGTCCACGAAAAAGAAATACAGAGATAGGAATATGTTATCTGCAATGAGTATATATAAATATTTACAAGCAGAGAATACACAAAAACATTTAATATGACTAACATCTTAAACAATTTTGGTTTGGTGTATTTATGACGTCACTTTCTATAATTCAGGTACTGGAGTTTACATAAAATCGTATAACGATAATATCAAACGATAAGTATGTACAGGGTGTCTAAAACTCAATGCCCCAGGGCTTCTATTAGCTAAAAAACCGAGAATAAAACTTTCAGTTAGGGGTTTCAAACTATTTAAGCTTGCTTTTGCGCCAAAAATACTATTTTTGGAACTACCTGTTATCACGTCAAGCCTGTGGTCCTACTTAAAACTTCGGGTGAAATTTGTATTGGACCAACCCTGGGGCATGAAGTTTGAGACACGCTGTACATTAAGATAATATTCACTTTCTTATAGTGTTCCAGTAGCAAATTCAAGACGTTAACTTGCAAAGCACTCCTTCTCATCGTATAAAGTACCTACGTTGCCAGCGCTCTGAATAGTGGGGTTCCACCCCAAGCTGAAATTAAATGGACAGTAATTAGAACAAGACAGAGGGTCCAGTCCCTACGACTAGCCGTCCACGGACATTTGCAAGTTTCGCTTAATCGATAGCGCCACCGGTGTCCGAGATTAATGGAATGAGGAATGGCGATTGTCAACGCACAAAAGACGTTTTGATAAAGTTTGGCCCAAGTTGTTTTTCCAGAGAATGAAAGCAACGCGCAAACTAAAAAACACTGAAAATACAACAATTACGTTTCTTTTAAATTCATAGTGAACTTCTAGAAATAACATTTCCGATGCACCCAGGCTTGCAAAGCCAACTAGATACGAATTAATGAATTTTAATTACGCCCTCCCGCTATAAAACAAGGAGATACGTACGCCTGGGGAGGTTTTATCGTTTTAAACGAAACATAAACTGCTCCCGCATTCAAAATAATTACTGCACGCAAGGCGAGGAGAAATTATAGAAATTTGTGTACGCACGTTTTGAACGCTGGATCTGCGCGCTTTGTACGTAGGGTAAATCCGGGATAGATGGCCATGAAGAAATATTTTTAGTTAGAGTTTAAATATAATAAAAACACGGTTCTGGTACATTGTTTAGGTTGTATCTTGCCTATAAGAATATAATGAGTGTATAAGTAAACGTGTTACGAAAATTTTGCAAAATTTAAAATAATAACAATTCACTTCAAGAAATATGTTTTTTTAAAGTAACGACAAATAAATAAAATAATACCTTGCAACCCATACAAGGAGCTTTGTGAATGTTAATATATTACTTTCAACTAGATAAAGAAGTACCATTAGTTACCAATTGAATAAGGACAGAGTATACTCACGTATACCCAAAGAGACACAATGGCGGCAACGACACATGGATAAAAATATATGCATTTTTAATTTAATTTAAAAATGCAGAAATAGGTCAGAACAAATCTATTGTGGTTGAATTTTCGAGTTCTCACTGTCAAAAGTGAAAGTTAGATATTTATAGAGTGTTTTCATTAAACCAGGTTAGTAAATGTAGATAGATTAATTTCTTTAGATATTTGAATAGAGCTTTGTCTGTGGAATTGTTCATTAGCATACCTAGATGTTTGGTATCAGAGAGCATACATATGACTTCATTGATAGGAATTGTAGGAGATTTGATTTATATTAGCTTAAAATACCTTTCTAATACAGTAAAAAATGTTACAAAAGCTAATAATAAAGAATATATGGGTAAATATTGTGGGTGTAATTCAACGCTGGTTGGGGCTTTAGTCCACAGAGTGGTTAGTTTCACACAATATTATTAATACCTAAACCTATATAAAAAGTGATACCTTATTATTATAGTTTACTCAGTATTTAATGTTGAAAGCTTCATCTTTTTCAATATTTATGTAATTACAAATATTGTAAAACATTACCCAATGAATATATTTCTTTCAATGAAAAATACTACTATTATACTGTTAGAAAACCGCCGCATCCAACTATACTAATGTTAGTACATTTAAAACAACGGTAAAAGGTCGGGAAACGCCGGACTTGACGAGACCACTTGTCCCCTACGTATTTTGGGGAGTTGATTACGAAAATGAGGGTTAAAGCTACCTGCAATTCTTGGAACACCTCTAAAATTGCAAAAAACACCGCTAAATAGGCGTGTTTTTCCACTGTTCTTGTTGTTTTGCAATTTTAGCCATCTTATGTTTTTTGGGGCGCTGATTACGAAAATGGAGCAATGGTTCCAACCACCCCCAAAATTGCAAGAAAACACCCCTAAATAGGGGTGTTTTTCGACTGTACTTGTTGTTTTGCAAATTTAGCCATCTTATATGTTTTTTGGGGCGCTGATTACGAAAATGGAGATTAAAACTTGCAGCAATGGTTCTAAGTTATTATATTTGAGGAGAATTTGAATAGTAAAAGTGGATAAACAAAACATCAATAATTTTATTTTTGATATAACTTTTGTTCTATGCGTTTTATTTTTCGAGATTTCTGTATCTAAAACCATACGAAATTTGAGCATTTTGCGATGAGAAATATGGCGACCTTAACTGAGAGGGCACGTTAAAAACTTCTCTATTACCATTCACTTTCGAGAGTGAACCCTTACACTTGCGCATAACCATCAAAACCCGGTACGTAATATGCAATTATTTTATTATTAGTACCTATTTTATTACGTAAGTAATACTTTTTTCGAATAGGTAACAAATTAGGTATGAAATATTTAAAACGATTTGTAGAAAACATTAGGTAAGTATTTAAAGAATACGGAGCCCTTAAGGTCGCCATATTTCTCGCCGCATTTGTGTTATTTTTAGGTACAGAAATCTCGAAAAATAAAATACGTAGGACAAAAGTATTACCAAAAATAAAATTCTAGATCCTTTGTTTATTCATTTTTACTATTTAAATTACCCTTAAACAAAACAATAATGTTTAAAAAGCGTTTGGAAGACACACATTATTTTGTTATTCTAACCCCACATTTTAACAATTATTTTCACATACTTATAAATAAAAGTGAAAAATCTTATATGCAGAACTATGTAAGTTTATGTTATAACAATATTTACATCTACAGTTAAATTTTTAAAAAAACGTATTTTGAAAGATTTCTGTACCTAAAAATTTGTTGGTTGGAATGCTTTCTGTCGGTAGGTACCTTTGAATATTCGCAGATGGTATGAAAAAACATTTATGTTATTTGCTAAATTCTATATTATTCAGTTCTTAAATGTCTAAAATTATTTGTATTTGTAGGAAACACTATTTCAGGAATGCGGCGTCCTTAATAATGTCCTTTTACAAACCGACAAAACTCATATCTGCAGCCTTGATAGTGCGATAAATGCGAGACCATTCGCCCGTGGTCTGTACCTAGACTGAATCATGGCGTTTTAATGGCTTCTTTAATTGCGGCATATCTAATTACAAAACGCTACCTCCCGCGGTGGACTAGCGCAATAACAGCCATCGTAAAGCTTCTTTGTGCTCCCAGCACGCCACTTTTTACAGTGACCTTGTGGCACGGGACGCGAAATTTAAAGTTAACGTTACGTAACCGCAGTTTGTTGAGCCCGAGTTCCTCATGAAGCCCACCTAGCGGCTATTGTTACGTAATAATTGTTTGGGTGACATACCGTGGAAACTCGACACAAAACCCACCAATTAATTTTAAAATATTTGATTAACAAATTCGAGAATAAAACCGACCCCGCATCTCTCCACTTGTAATTGATTATTATGAATATATTTACTATGAATCAAGCGGAATCAAGTTTACGAGTCCAGTGTAGCAGTATAGTTAATGGCATAGGCGTAGATGCAGGCGGGTCTTGCCTACTTTAGATCGATTTTTACGTTATTTTATTTAAGAAGTGTGTGTATGTGTATGACCTTCAACTAGATACCTGGAATACGCATTTTCACCGTCGCTTAGAAGCAAACTGACAACAATCATCATGTATTACTGTAAAAAAATAGCACATACCGAGGGGTGATCCGCTAACAAAAAAACGTACGAAGATTACAAAATTTCTGAAATCTGTTGTAATGTATCTGCAATTTCCTCGGCAATTTCAATATCAATTCAAAAAAGATTACAAATTTCATATAAGTAATCAAGATTACAATGTCTTTCAACAGATTACAAACAAATTTAGGAGATTTCAGAGTTATTTTAGCAGATTTCAATGATATATTTAAGATTTCAATAAGATTATTAGAAATTGTTTCAAGAAATACAGAAAATTACAATTTTATTCTCGATTTTATCCAATTCTGATCAATTTTCTTTACTACTAGAACTGAGGTTACAGTTGAGAGGGTGTATTTTGCTTACTTGTAACTTAAAGGACACCCTGTATTTTTAGCTCGGTTTGCTTGCAAGCGTTAGAACTTCAGTGTAACCGTCTGTCAAACGCTAACAGAAAGCGTCTTATGAGTGATAGATGCAGTCATTGTCTGAAGTACATTTTTTAGATGTTTTATTATTTGTAATTAAAAGAATGTCGAGTCATATAGTCGTGAGGCAAATTTTATTAATGACAAATAGAACTTATTATTTTTGTTTATTACGTTAAAGTATTAATGTATTGTATTTATTTTAAATAAAATGTAGAAAACGATAAAAATGACACTTATCACGTCCCTATTTTGGTAACTATTTGGTCCTTTTTTCTTTTTAATTCATTGGAAGCCCTGCTATTAATCTAACTTTATGAAACAGGCACTAATTGTTAACTCCGGTAGCAAACCTATAATTATTATACTTACTTACCTGTGTAAACACGTGTCAAATACCTAATAATAAAAAAACATTCATTTGTCTTTTACTAGTCACAAAAGCGTGTCAAAATGCTCTAAACAGTAAACAAGTTCAAGAAAAACTGATGAATTCGGCGACGTGATGTCGTGCGTCTCCTGGGATTGGTCGAAATGTTTGAAATGGAGCAAATAGAGGGGCAAATTGGGATTATTTGGCGCTCAATTCCAAGTAGACAAACAAGATCAAACTAGAATATATTTATATTTAAACATATTTTGAAGATATTTATTTCTATTTAAAAGTGTTTCATTGTATTTAAATATGTTTGTTTATTTGTTTCTATTTAAACGTATTTATTTGTATGTAAACATATTAAAATGTGTTATATAGGAAATAATCGTATTTAAAGGTATTATTCATTGTATCTACGTATTTATTTGTATTTTCTAAATACATTTTTTTAGATTTGTACACCTATTTATGGAGTGACCTTCCCCTCGGATGTATGTTAAATATCTTCAGAGATAATTGGAAAAATATGATATTTTTCCTCGTATTTTTCGAAAACTTTAACGCCCTCTATCTTGGAAACGAATAACTTTGGACCCCTTATTTATATTAGGCGTCAGACCTAAAATGACCCAAGGAATCACCTGAATGTATGACTTAAAATACACCCTTTGTCTCGTCCTGAGTAATACAGAATCGGTAGGTACTAGTATAAAAATATTAAAAAATAAAAAATTGAACTACCTACAGATTCAAGTAAGAGAGGTCACAAGAGCTAGTGTCAGTTTCTTCAATTTTATATTGCAGCTCCTGCGACTGTTTTTTTTTTAATTAAGGGTAAGGTAAGGGAGTTGAGAGTCAGTTTATTGAACACAGGTATGGTACCTAATTGAAATCATGGTTTTCCTGACGGTAAATATCGCCGCTGTGGTAAAATGGATGGAAAATGCATCCAGTAATAATAATGTAATTTTTGAAATTTGCCACATGCAGCAGAAATTGGGGGGGGGGGCATGGCACCCCCCTGGCTACGCCCATGGTTCGTTCTATAACAAATTTTGTTGAATTTACGTCTTTATTGTATGATGAAGCCTTATGCTTCCAACCCCGCGTAACATTTGCTAAATCCATCCTTATAATAACACATCACATTTTAAACATGCAATTGCACAGGGTAAGAAAAAGATTTTTTTAAAATGCTTCCACAGTTCCACACTGCCTGTAATGCCAGTTATATTGACCAAACGGGACCATAAACTGGAAATATTTCGACAAACTACAATATTTATAACCGAACACATACTTAGAAATAACGCTACTGACACATAAAAGCTTTATTTCAATTGTATAAAGAGGCGAAGCTGCTCTCGACCTCCGCTGCACCCGCGAGTTCTGGTCAGCTATGCGTTTCGCCGTTGTCATGACAACCGCCGTAAATAAGGTTGATGATTTGCAGCGGATTTTCGCGGGTGTCGGTTTCGCGGACCCGTTGCTTCTGCATTATATGAAATTGGTAGTCGTGCTCAGCGAAGACACCGTTCCTGTGAAAAGGCGTTCAATACCCTTTTACGTTTTAAAATTATTATTACTGATTTTGACAAACTATGCAATAAATATAAACCACGCATTTTAATCTAGACACAAATTACAAAATTAGATTAAAAATAATGTTAAGTGGTATGCACAACCGATTGTTATAGGTGCAGTGCGTCACTTGTGTCACCTGACGAGCCTCCACTGTTTTACTTTTTATTGGATATTATTATGGTTTCTAGCTATGCAATATACAAGAGATGCAAAAAGAATAAGTACTTCTTGATCAGACATATTTCGAGCAAGAAAACGTCCTACTTTTGTACCTACTGCGTTCAATTTAATGGTACTTAAATACATAGTTTATTTTTTTAGAGCCCTTAAAAAGATATTTCGTTGATTTGGCAATTTTATCCTGAAATTATGGCATTTTATTAACCACAGCTTACTTAATGCATGGTTTCGTATTTTTTAAATTTCGTTAAAAAAAATAGATTTCTATTTTTTTTTTTCCATTGACAAAATTCAGCATTATTAAAATGAGACTATAATGAAATACTTAATAAATGTTAAAATTTCTGACACAAATAAAAAATAAATAAAATATCTTAGCATACTCATCTAACAACAGTTATTAAAACGAACAAGAGGGATAGCAAGAGATAAAAAAAAAAGTTGAAATGACGACTATAATCTCCTTAAGAAAGATTTGTGGACGACGAAAGCAAACAACTACATAATTACTAACGATGAAATAACATAAATTATTTAAGCTCGGTAAGGTATATAAAACGGCTCTTCAAGGACATGACGAGTGTGAAATCCACACAGGTATAGACAGAAAAAAGGTATATCAATAGAGCAAGTGGCAATGGCAGTGGCCCGAAATTTGAGTTCATTTGATCATCATATTGTAACTATTCATATTGTTTGCACCTATAACATCATCAGAAAGATTACTATGTAAGTAATTTAAATTAGTCCTATAGTCAAGTTTAATTTTGTAGGTACTCTATAGGTAAGTATATCAAATATATTATCAAGTCCACATGCAAATAAAAGATTGAATATTTTTCATCGTCTCACCTTCAAATAACATTATTACCTTTTCAAAGGCACTTTACGCTTCTTTATCACGCTTTAAAATGTACAATTATATGATGTCATTCGCCTACAGCCTACACCATTCGCAAAACTTTGCAAATACCCTAGATGATACTTGAGCAATAGAAAAATATAAAAATTGTACATTATGTCGCAAAAAAGTATGTACTACTTACTGTTTACCTATTTATTTATTTTTAAATACTCTGTCAAAAAATAAGTCGATACCTATTATACCTATTACCTATTTGTATCTATAACAGTGGAGCATCGAGAGAGGGGGGGAAAATAAAATATGAATAATTTTTGCTAAACACATTTAATTTCTAAGAAATTGATAGTTTATTCCTACTTCCTACAAAATACCGATATTAACGTGATCACTGAAATGGCAAATATGCCAAAAAAAATTTCGCCCGCAGTGAATACCTGCAACGGTTTATTTCTCGATGTGCCACTGCTTCATAAACAAATTCATGGAATAACATAACAGATGATAAATTGAATCTTTTAGTAGGTATAAAAGGAAAAAATAGAAGAAATATTTTAAAAGATTTATTAAATAAATGCTAAAAGTAAATAACGAAGTAAATAATTAAATTTAGCTAAGCAACTACCTTACATAACTGCATGTTATGCTTATGGTTTTTGAATACAAATGACACAATACCCAAAAAAAAGTCTTGTTTTCAATTATTTATTGAATATCGAGACCAAACATTTTATCTTTGTAGATTTTTAAAATATACACATAACCTCAATCAATCAAAGTGTGAATTCTGTTTTAGACCTTCTAAGAAATGACAACATTTCACGCTGCTGCTATTGCAATACAATTATGAAGAAAATCAAGTTAGTCTGGACAATGCAGACAGACAACAATGAAAATAAAACACAATTGGCGTCACCATCATTTCAATCAACTTCAATAAGTGTCTGGCGTTTTCAAGAAAGTTCACGACAAACCCCTCCACGATTTCTACGGTATTTGGACTGAAAATAGGGGAGGAAATTGATAAATCAACATATATACATACCGCTTATTCTCCTCATGTTAAGATCCTCCACATCCACTGGCAGGTTGAAGATCAGCAGCCTCGGCAACGAGCCTTTAACAATGAAAAGATGCACACAACACGGACGAAGTCACACAACCAAATCACACACTTAAGACACAACGGGGGCGTTTTTCGGGAAAACACGAACAGGGTACGTAAAATTTCGCGAGGAACACGCGGAACGTATACACGCACCCACAACAATCTGCGATCGAGTGCGCCGCGAGTGGGGAGGGGATTCGCCGAGTCGGCTAGTTCAGACAGCGCGGTTGCGTGCAATAATTAGCGTCCTTTCTACAAGAGGGCGCTGGCGGAATGCGCCTGTCTGTTATACGACCCAACATGCATTCCTCAACGAATTTACAGAGATATGATAAATGTAAATGCCCGAATTTTAATTATTAAGTAAATTAAAGTTGAATTGAGATTATAACTATACTTTTGTAACTCGAAACGAACATTTTTATAAAAAACATGAATATATACTTTAAAGTTAATCTAATTTCATCGCTTTAAAAATTTATTGTGTACCTACCTAAGTGTTGAATTGAATAAGCTTGTTTTAAAAGGAACGGATTCGTTCAGGTTTATAAGATTCCAGTACCGATAAGTGTATTAAATAACGTACACAGCGCAAAGACCTTTATTGATTTGGTAACCAACCAAGTCCATTTCAGTCTTCACATTAATTCTCCGCACATTCTCCTCGCCGAAAGCTGTATACTCAGAATTTGCATCTGTAATTTGCCCAGCATTAGTGCAGCCGAGTGCGTGTAGTACAACAATCAAAACTAGAATGAAAAAAACGTATAATGACTTTTCATTCGTGGTAATGACGTTATTATTCTAATAACACCGCACCGTTCAAAAGTAGTAGTAGTAGAAAGTAGTCCGAAGTATTACCATTACGTACATATATTTTATGTGGTTATTAAATTTTCTATTTTTAAATTTCATCAGTTTATTCAGATGTTCTATACTTTGAAATAATTAAATGATCATAGTATTCTGTAATAATAATCAAATGTTATTGAATTTACAATTAATTTCCTAAATACTCCAATTTCAAATACCTACGTACCTATTTACAGGCTGTTTTACAGTGACGTCCCATTAGAATACAGGATGTCCCGAAATAAATGCAACACAGAGCTAGAGTAAATCTCTGACGACAAAATAATGGGATGTTGTCACGTTTACTTTAGTAACAAATTGATGGTTAAAAAGATACAGGTTAAAATTTTATCTTCGATATTTGTAAATAACTTTTTAAAAAATCCAAATCTTTACATACATTTTAGAGATTGGAAATTTTTGGGGAAGAGAAATTTAAATTTGTTCCTAATTTTGACGTCACTAATAGAGGGCGCCACTTATGACACATCATGCTTCTTTTAAATGACAGAAAAAATATGATCTTTTTTTGTATTGTCACAGTTTAAATATATGTACTAACAGTTGAATCTCTTTACATCCTTCACTACTCGTTTTCAAAGTACACTGAATGCCAAAAAAAATGTAGTTAAATATAAAAAAATGTCGAAAACTAATACTATATTTGAAAAGCAAATCGGATAAATACCGTACAAAAAAGTTCAGAATTCTACTATTATTATAAGAATACCCCATTCTAAAACTCACACTTCAAGAGGTTCGGTGATTTAAAGCCCAAACCAAATGAAGATACCGCAAATATTGTGCTTTACTACAAGTCGAAGATTTTTTGAGAAGTATGTTAGGGGAAAATGTGGTTGCTGTCGACAAAATGAGGAATGCGCCAAAAGAAGTAGCAAGTTATC
The DNA here is from genome assembly GCA_037114965.1 of Monochamus alternatus. Lineage (NCBI taxonomy): Eukaryota > Metazoa > Arthropoda > Insecta > Coleoptera > Cerambycidae > Monochamus > Monochamus alternatus. The sequence goes on from CM073426.1 coordinate 118,253,700, forward strand.
TTAATTTGTCTCATCCGGAAATTTATACAGGGCACTGCTTTATACGTTCTTCCGCCACTCTGTTAACCGATGCAAGGGCCAATATTACCACCATTAAACAACATGGAGATTGGCGTTTTAGTACAGTAGCAGAGACATATATAGAAGATTCTATAAAAAATAAAATTTAAAAGGCCAATAAACTGATACCATCTTCAGGAGAGCCTACGGAACTTGCCAATAATACAAACTTAAACAACCCAAAACTAAAAGCTACGATTACTGACAGCACTGGATCTGACATAAAGTTAACTCACTGCAATATCGGCACTCAATTTACGCGTAGTCCAAAATAAATTGTAATCGTCCTGTTTATAATGATACTGATTGAATTGAAATATTATATTACTTAAAATGTATATTGTTTAATTAATAAAATCAGTAAATAAGTAATTTTCGAAAAAATGACAAATTATTTTGATATTTGTCTTATGTTCTACAGCGAAAAAGATTTTGGTGTTCTAGAACATAAGAGTATTTCCCAGCTGTCGTCTTTTGAAGACAGTTTACCAAAAAAGTTTTTTGTCACAGTTCAGATACTTTTTTCCACGATCATGTCACTTTTGACCTTGGCACTAACTTCAGATAAAAATGTATTGAAAAATAATAAACCTACAGTAGCAAATACTTTCAACAGTTAGACAAAAAATATTGTTAAATTTCGTACGCAAAATCAGTGTTTTATAAAGCTTTCGTATGATTTTTTTTTCTCGACCTACGGTCTCGACCAAAAATTCACATTCTCACGAGCCACTAAAAAAACTGATTTTGTGCATTTAATATAAAAATAACTATTCTCAGATGGGTCTCAATTCATTTCGAATTATTAGAATAAATAGAAAAGCGGATAAGTTGATAAAAATGAGAAATGTACCTACTTGAACTAAACACAATCGTTAAATTTTATCTTGAAATCACACAACTTTTTTTTCAGATTATCGTAAATGCTGCTTATTTTTAATTTTTTAAATTGCAACTCGTAACGCAAGCAAATACCATGCCATATTCATTACCATTACCGTTTCTATTGATATAATTATTGCCGCGAACCAAGTTTCCGCGTCCGATCAGATATTTCGCAACAGCGGGTCACGATCTGGCTTTCATATTGATATTTTAATGGAACGGTCAGGCATTCGCAGATATATCTGAGCGTTACTTACAGTTAAACAATTTATTAAGATAATGCGCCGTTCCGAACGGTTACTGCCGTCGAAATAGAATTGCATGAGGCTCGGTTGCATAAAACCCAATAATTTTTTCTCATTTTTGAATGTGACTGTAACTAGTCACGAAAAATGGAGGACATGACACCCATGACGGCATTTAGAGAGTTAGCAAAACACTATTTTGCGGAGGTTTGTCGTAATTTATAATTGTTATTGTGCATAGTTTTTGAGACATCTTTCTTCCAAAAGTAATAAAAACATATTACAAAGAGTATACATTAATTTCATTGACAAAATACAAGTATACAAATTGAGGTCAATTATGCTTACGAAAGTACGGAAGTTTGAAGACATGTTTATAATAGTTTAAAAATATGTTGTAAACCAAGCGAGACATCATATATTTTTCCTATAAAATCGAGTACCGCATATTTCTGAAAGCATACCCGATTACACAACTTCTGTTGTAGCAAATACGCATGTACCAGATCGAAACGTTGTATTTCTATTGGTTGTGATGAATTGCCGAATTCACCTGTTACATCTCCAGTGCTATCATAGGAGTGCGCGTGGAAAATGTTGAGTATATCTTTCCGCTAATTTAATTATGAATGTAATTAATTTATTAGTGGTTTCGTGTTTTTAAGAATCGAGAATAAATCAATTTCTACGGCGTATTCTCAAAATCGTAAACGCCCTAACCTAACAAGTAAGTATTGGATAATGAATATATAAAGGGATTGAGGCACGAGATCAAAATACGAGTGTAAGTTATATGGTTGAAATATGTAGTAAGATGAAATTTTGCCTAGAATATATAATAATAATAATAATAATCGTCTCTATTGAAGAAGAAATAAGGTACAGCACACAATCTAAAATAATTAAACACAATCGTCACTCATGGCAAGTCTAGCTTAAGCTACTCTACTTAACCACAAATGGCAATGCAGCACATAAAACAAGAACGCAGTATAAAAAGGTACAAAATATAACATAAACATAACCAAACTGAAGGGAAGAAATTAGCAAAGCTAATAGAATTATCATGATAACAAAAGATGTTACAATGAATAAATAGCAAAAATTACTTACTGAGCAGAAACGATTTAAATTTTCTTTTAAATTTTAACGTATTTAATGTACGAGTTCATGGAGAAGTGAATTTAATAGTTTAACGGCATTATACGTAAAAGAACGACGATAGAGAGCCGTGTAATGACGAGGCATAGTTAATTCATATTTATGGCGAATATTGACTGCATGGACATTAGCGCGCGGAAAACTTTAATTTTAAATGACAAAGGAGCATTTTGTTCCTCTGTTAGACGCATAATAAAGTTCCCGAAATGGTGAAGTCTACGATCATCCATTCGTAGCCACATAAGTTCATGAAATGTATGAGAAGTATGACTTTCTTAAATTGTAAATAAACTGCACACAAGAATTCTGAGCAAACTGAATTCGATTTTTGCAAGCGCTGTCTAAAGTTAATAGTTGAAAAGCTAATATTACAAAAAATTTGGCTAATGCTATAGAAGTCCCAAATCCCTTCCTAAATCCACATTGACAATCAGGTAAAATTTTATACATTTGAAAAGAGAAAGATTTTTCTCAAAAATTTTTGAAACTGCAAGAAGAATATTTATAATCCTTAAATCTGAATAGGTGAACGGATTGGGAGTTTTGGGAAGAGGAATGCCTATAGAAATTTTCCATAAATCAGGAATCAGTTTCAACGCAAGAATTGATAATATGCGTAACATATGGATCAATAAAAGGGCTGCAGTATTTCAACATTAGAGATGATAACTCAACAACACCTTTAGATGTTTACCTGCACTTATTTAAAAATCTCTACTTTGTGCGCATCAGTAAGTGGGTGATGGTGGTCAATATCATCTTATTTTTGATCATTTTGTGTGGTTAACTTAACTTAATTCTTCATTTTTATTATCTAATGCCTCGAAATTGGCATAACAGTTTATACTAAAAATTGGAATGAATGTTACATAATATAATTACTTTTATTGTCATTTTTGTATATTTTGTATATCTGATCGCCTTCAAATTTAGTCTATGCCTATGAACATTGCTCCTCGCACGCTTCGCCCGTCGCGCTAGTCTACAAGTAGTCGCGTCAAATTAGCATGAAAAATGTGAAAATAGACAACTTTTTGTGGAGAAGTCCGATTGAGATGCCGTTTTCTGCAAAATGTTCAGGGAATTTTTTATAATAAAAGGTACATCTAACCTCTGTACGCTCGCAAATTTTTAATTGTTTATTTAACAAATGACCCATTTTTGTTGAACATATGGCAAATGTCACACACGATTCAACGAAAATGTCTGAAAAATGTTCTCTCGGGGGTTTTCGAGGTCCCTCTTTATCACTTTGGTGTTAGCTTTATTATTTATTGCTAAATTGTTGTAACTGGGCTAATTAACAAATTAAAAACTCCACCCTCGAAATCACTAGAGAACTGGAATTTTTTCCAGGATTTCTGGCTTATTAAGGCAAACCATCGGCACAAGATTTTTGCAAATATAATTGTTTATTGTTCGATTGTTGCAACTCTACTCCCGGAATCGTTAGAAAATCGGATTTTTTTTGTAATAATTCTGGGATCAATTGAACAATAAACAATTATATTTGCAAAAATCTTGTGCCGATGGTTCGCCTTAAAAAGACAGAAATCCCGGAAAAAATTTCGGGTCTCTAGTGATTCCGGGAGTAGAGTTATTAATTTGTTAATTAGCCAGGTTGCAAAAATAGAAAAATAAACAATTTCGTGCAACAACCTTGTGCCGATGGTTCTCCCCATGATCCCACGTGAAATCTCACGAACTTTCTGATGACGCACCCATACGACAATTGAATGCCGGATTAAACATCGTTGCTACATCATGTTTACGTACAGAATATCGTCTAACACTTCAGCGTGATATTCAAATTTACCCCCATTTAGCACTTTCTGCATTTCTCGAATTTATTTCCCCCCAAATATGTAGATCACGCCACACATTTGGAGGGGGAATGGAGAGAATACAAGCAGTAAGCAGTAGTTTGTTTATTTCGGTCTCGCATATTTGTCGTAAATTCACAATGCATAATTTCGGGTTCTGTGCGTCTGGTGACCCTAATTTTATTAATAAAGTGTTATAGACGGATGAGTGCAGTTTTACTCGAACTGGCATTTTAAACAGATTAGTACCATACTACTTGAAAAACAATACATTTCTAGGCTAGATGTACGTAACTACAAACTGAATAATTAATTGTACTTACGAGTAATAATAAAAATTCATATTTATTTGTAAATCGTAGTGAAAACGTAATATTAAAATTATTAAACTGTAATAACCTAACATTCCAAAACATTTATTTATTATCTACATTTATTTTTATTAACAAATAAATCAATATTTAAGGAAAATTCATTCATGTATCTAGATTTAAAAAAATAGTGTTACTCCTTGTCCTTAAATAGCAGTACAAAAACTAGGGAACTAGGTTATTGACCTAATAATACGGTAGGTCAAGATTCACTCTAACTTTTTTGAGCATCAGATCAGAGGCGTGCCATTTCGGTCTTGGACAGTTTTCTGTCGACAACACGATGGTTTTTTATTACTTAGTATTTAAATCCAAAACACTTTTCAGCTTCTCTTAATAATTTATCCATTGGGTATAGGTTTTTTATGTAATGTACGTAAATCGTTTATTACTCGGTTTATTATTAGATACGTTGGAATTTTGTGATTTCAATGTAACTAAACTAATTTCAGTCATAACAGCTACATTTGCTCAGATGAAAATCCACACGCTTTAGCTTTCAGAGGCGATTTGTTGTCAACGTATGGGCAGGAGTGTACGGATATCGTTTGATTGGACCTTATTTTCTACCGGAAAAACTGAGTGGACTGCGTTACATGCAATTTTTAATGGAATTATTTGATTGTTATTATTTGATTTTGGATATTAATATTTTTAATTATTATTGGCTGAAGTTGAACTGAGCAAGAGAATAATATTCTAAAATAGTCAGTACATCCATTTATTTGTGATGTCTAAAACCTAGGTAGGTAAGTACTAAAAAATATTTCAACTTGGTAACATTGCATCAGGTCGACATCGAGTTGAACCACAGTTTATTATACAGTTCGTCGAGTGAAGGTTCCAGAGGGTGTGGCTAAATTGCGGCTAAATGCGCAATGAATACCAATAAAATTCATATGTACACGACAAAGTGGGAGAAATTCTATTTCTTGACAAATCACCGTACCCCTTGAGGGCGCGAAAGTGCGCGGCTAAATGCGCAGTCGTCTTTTGGTCGTCTAAAAAAACGAAATCTGGGACCTCGACATCAAAGGAGCCGACTTGAAGACGCCGGACTGTATAATAGACTGTGGTTGAACTGTGACTGTAAACGACCAAGGCAGTGAGCGGTCAGTAATAGTCTGAAAAGGGGGTTTAAATAATGACTTGAATAAATGAATGAAAATATTTTCTTTCGGCGTAAATATGCGTTTAGATTTTTTTAATCGCGTATTCGCATTATACTTATTATTCCCTATCTCCTCTTAAAATTAATGACATTATGACTGACACCCTGTATATTTTAAAATTAGCACCTAAAGAAAAATCCGGTGGGGTCGTTGACATCGCCGCTTTCGCACCAGCGACGCAGCCTTCAAACATTATTTATCAGGAACATGCACAAAGCCTCCTATTCATCTCTGCAAAAAGCAATTTTGTTTAAAAAGCCCCCTCCACCTGCGTGCGTGACGGTAGAATGCCTACTTGACTTCGCTACCCCAGGCTATAAAAAGACCCGGTTAATTAGCTGCTCGCATTTTTTTTTCCTTTAATCTACACTGGTAGTAGCGCTGCCCCCGGTTCGTGCTATTAATTAGGCATTTCAACGACACTTGGAATTTTAAATAAAGACGACATGACAAAACCAATTGATTGACAATAGACAATAGACCACTTGACGATGATTGGAGTACTCTTATGCGTGCTAGGTAGAAGCATACAAATAATAACATATTAAACCAACAGAAGCGCTCTCTAGCAGTACGTTTTGGAACTTTCAACATGTCAGACATGATTTACACACGCAGCAACTATACCTAACCGCCAAAAATCGAGAGAGTGACTCGTGTTATAAACCCTCTCACAATCCAAATGTTCCTGGGAAGCCTATACATGTCTGGACAAAATGTTCTACTTAATAGGTTCTCAGAACATGCGTGACAGTTTGTAATAACAATCAAAGATACCATCACTAATTACTTTGTGTATTGCAAATGTATCGCGAGTAATCAATTCGCGGTAATATATATGTTAATTGCGGTCCACATATAAATTGCTTTAGATTTTAATGAGTAAACAACATCTGGGAACCTTCAGAAAAAAGTTGATATCTGATTACCTTCAATATGTATATATACATATATACAGAATGGGCACTGTGAATTTTCATGTAGTTTATTTAATGCACTGGTATAATATGAGTTGCCATTAGAAGTGTTAATTTATTTTCAGTTTCATGTTGCCATATACTTCCGTTCTTTTATTTCTTTTGTATACAAGATGACGTCTTTATAGCAAAATATTAAAAGCCTAGATTCCTGACAGCAAATGGAGTAGAATAAGATCGATTATGAGATTTGAAAATTAAAAGTATTTTATAAAAAATTACGAAACGTAACAAAAAATTAACGCTAGTCATGGCCGTATTATGAGCGCGCGGTGTCTTGTATCCTGCACTCAGTGGTGTAGCCACGGGGGGGGGGGTTGGTTGGGTTATATAGGTAATGTCTCACTACAAACCTGCAATCACTCTATTCTCCAAGATTTAGCACCGCGGTCAGTGAACTAGATCTCCTACGGAAACCTTACATTAGGACCTGCTACTAAGGTCTAATCTTATTTTTGTCATTTTTGTAACAAATATTGTTCGTACCTGTTTATTATTTACATGTTTATGATGAGATTGTTTTTTTATTTACTTTTTATTGTTTCAATTTATTAAAAATTATTTATTTTTTTTATTGAAAAAATCTAGTTTGAAATACTTTGTTCACTGAACCCCCTCTTGTCAAATTTCTGGCTACGCCACTGCCTGCACTGCGATACATGCACCCGTAGAGTGGAGTGCAATGGAGACTACCAGACTAAGAATTTTAATCTAAAATTTGACCCCTGTGAATAAAAGATTTTGTCAAATTATTAAAATGTGAAAAATGATTTGCTTAGTTTTAGTTTTCTATTATCCATACATTTTTTATATAGTTAAATGACATTATTTTGAACAATGCACCTTTGTTAACTATAATATCTATTCAGTTTGTGAGTATTTATACTAAAACTGCTTTTAAGCATTTGGGTTTTTATTATATGAAGAAATGTTCAAATCGTCAAGTTCTGCGAAAATGATCGGTGTAGAGCGTTATTGTATTTATGGATTTGTGTTATATTGTGTTTGTTTTGCTGTTTTTTCTAATACCCTGTATTTTGTTTCTACAAACATCTTATCGCAGATCACACATTGTCGTTTACAGTGAAGTAACCAATTCACTTTTACTGTTTATTATTATTTTTTTAATGAGGATTCTATTGAAGTGTCTAAAATTATTAATTAATGTCCACATTTATACTAATTTTAAACTAGATTTCATACGGAAATTTAGGCTACTTGTGAGATGTCAGTAAGGTTATACCAGGTTTTTATTAACAACCTTAAATTTTTGAAAAATCCAGTTCAAAATTAATTATTGCATGAAAACTCTTATCTTTTTATTAATTTGTTTTACAAATTATCGCAAAATTGTACCTTCTGATAACACTGACTCGACCTTTGAATAGACAACCGCTAGACTTATACCTGTGAAACGATAACATTTTGACCAGGACCGTACTAGGATTCATTTTTCCAGTGAAGTTCAATTTTCTTGTCAAAACGTAAATATAGGACTTTTTGATATCACTACGTGTACTTTCACAGTTGATTTATTTACTGAATATGGATCGCATAGATATATACAGGCTGTATCACATAAGAGGACCACTCCCATGTATCTCGCTTAATATGCTAGACAAGTCAAAAATCTTTAATTGTTTTTTGTTGCATTTTTGAAGGCCTTTATACTCGTAAAAACAAATTTGAGATCCATGGCCAGCTTTATGAGTAATAACAAAAAAACCTGTTAAGTGCCCAAACTTTAAGGCTGTCTAACTTTTTTATTTTAAGAGATAGAGAAATCCGATCACAATTCAAAGAATCGCTGTTGCTATTGCAATGGTAATAATAATGATAACAATAATAAAAATGTATCTGTACTTCACTACTTGAATACACGGTAATATAATCATAATTCTACATACAGATTCGGAAATTGCGGATCTTTACAGAGAAAGTTGAAATTGCCGCTTCATCCCAGGGTAGGTACGAAGTTTAAGAGGAGCGGCGACGTGCATTGGTCTAGCATTCCCCACTACTACGGTAATCGGTTCCGTATCGCCAACGCCAATTCTCCATTGCAAATCTAACTGTCCGGTCAACTGATGCCAGTGTTGTCAGGTCTCATGCTTTTGCATGAGATCTCATGCATTCCGAGGAAATCTCATGCTCTCATATTTTGATTACAAAATCTCATGCTTTTTAATAGACACAAAAAGAAATAATAAAATTATTAATATTACTCTTTGAAATCTGCCAAAACAAAGACCTAACGAGAAATAAAGGCAAAATCGAGGGCAAAATTGAATAGATAGAGGTAGGTATCTACAATATTTGGGTACTTGAAATGTCCTTTATTGTAGACTGCTCTCTTAATAATTAGCAATGAATACATAAACGGGTATGACAGTCTACGGATATGCGGGGTGTGTGCTGTATTCACGCTGTATTGCAGTGATTCTTAACTCTATTCCGTAAGGGTACCTACATTTTCTGGAAACAACAGATTTTACGACCCGTGAGTCACCATGCGTCACGTCAACTGCGCCTCAACGTTAACCCGGCCTAACAATAAAATAGAAAGGTTACGTGGTTAATAACTTTTAAGTAAGTACCTGTAAGTACCTACTTACAATGTAATATTATGATAAAATAGCAGAACATAATGCTTTTTAATGAAATAAAAATGGCATTACAAAAGTAATTAAAAATTAAGCTGTGTCAAGAGGTGTTTTTTTTTAAATTAGCCATCTGATGCTTTTTTCTCCAAACCTCATGCTTCTTTGAAATTATTCTCATGCACTGAATTTTTCCCACCTGGCAACACTGCTTGATGCGAACACGCTGTAGTAGAAGCATGACACAAATACACGCAAGCGGCAAAACACAATTCACCATCAACATCCTCACTTTCCAAATCTGTATAAGAGGCTCAATTATATCCGCCTCTACAGCGTGTCCAAGTATTAATACCAAGAGATGGGACGAGGAGGACAAGTACCATAGCCGCCACAATCGCCTCACTTTAAATCATTTGGACTTCTTTTAGTGAATATTTTAGAATATTTAAAAAAATTAAGTGTATCATACCAAAGTGAGCACTATTGATGATTTACGCAGACATATCATAGCTGCTGCCAATAACTTACGAGTTCAAAACGGACAATAAGCAGAAACATTTGGGTTAGTTGTAGAAACTAGGTAAGACGGGTCCAAAATTTTGTTGTTGTAACATCAGATATGTCAAACTATTTTATTAATTAAAACCACAAATTAATTATATTAATAATTAATACCAATAGCGGCAAAAAGCAGTTGAATTTGTTGTATAAAATAGGCGTTATAAAATGTTATTTGTCTCTTTCCTTGGGAATTTCTTTCAATTTTTTATCCGGTCGCCGATTGTATGATTTGTCGCCTTATAAGATTTTACAGTTGACCAGTTTCCAGTGCCGTGCAGAAGTGTATTTTTAAATCATTTTCGAACCATTGTTTTTTACAAAATTGTAAGAGGCCCCTGTACATCCAAATATATATTTTTTAAATAAGTTCGAATCACCTTGTATATTTTACAGCAGTAGAGTGGCAAAGACAGATGTTTTAAGCATATGCAATGTGGCACTTAAGATTCAATTTCCTGATTTTTAAGTATTTTCTTAAATTTTGCATTTAAGATTAATAATTAATATCTTGCGACATATTTTCTTTGAACGTGTTCATATTTAGTACAACGGAGTCCGGTTCTGTAAAAGACCGCGGATGCCCGGGCACTATTCATAATTCACGTCAATAGTCGTCTCGTGAGTAGACTTGCACAGAGGTGCTATCAAATGAGGGAAAGTTTAGCAATTCAAAACAAAGCCGAATAACTGAACTCGCAAGTGGCTAAATGAGCTTCGACCGCATCCAGACAGACGATGGGGAACCCTGCACACGTGTGCGACTGGAATGACTGGATGCCTTGCACTAGTTGCACTTGCATGTCTGCGGTCTGGCTGGGTTGGGAAGTTTATTCCACGATAGTCGAGAAGTTGGCCCTACAATTTAATATTCTAGAAAGTATGAGAAACACACAAAAATAATGTGTAAAATGACAATAAACGAGTTTAATTTATATACTTAATTATTTTTATTCTGCAAAACTGACTAACACATGTTTTGAAATTATTAAGACCCCGTTCATATTAACATGTCTCGAGCGGTGAGCGTTGGTCGATTCCACATTTAAAGTGTAATCGCGCGAAGTTTTCTTGTTCAGATTGGCTAAGGTACAGAAGAAAGGGTAGTTCCTTTATTCTGTGGCTAAGGTAACAACTGGGTTTATCACGTTTCCAGAAAACAACTACTCTGCGGGCTAATGCCCCGACCAGCATGATTTAGCTGTTGCTAGAAGTGTATTTCAATGCTGGTCGGGGCATTGGCCTGCAGAGTAGTTGTTTCCTTAATTTCCTTATTGTCAACATAACGTTATCGCCGTTTCGCGATAGAGGTCGCTAGCTTTCAATGGTTTCTACGGCGACGTAGAACGCGTCTTCTCTCTGATTTTTCAGTCCGGCATGGAGTAGCGAATGGCCGCTAGAGGTAGCCCTGCTACTGCGCGTTAATTATTCGTTATCTAGGATAAATTCCTCAGTTACTTTTCATCAAATCGAATGTGCCAACAACTGAGAAACATGAAACTGAGGTAAGAAATTGAATTTTCAAATTGGAAGCAGCTATTTATGAGGTTGTTTGATTTCACTAGTTATTAAAATTTCAAACGATTGCAAGGTAAAATGTTATGAAGCCGTGGAAGGGCCACATCTACAATTTTTTTAGATTCATACTTTAAAGTCTGATACAGGTCGGTGCCTTCAATAGTAGTAACAGTATAATGTGTCACTTTCTGCTTATGGCTGTATTGAGGCTCAGTATTGAGTAACCATTGAGTACCAAATGTAGACACGAAACTGGTATATGTCTGATGGCACCGGTTACGACTAACCGTGGCAATTTGCTGGTTAGGGTCCACAGAGTAGTTATTTCCTAAAATTCCGCTTTTATAAATAGGGCAATGGTTGGGGCTTTTAATGGTAGATATTCTCAGTATAGGACCAGCATTCAGTAGCCCATGACTACTAGAAGTCGTGCTGCTTCTTGCGTACTCATGTTATTTTAACGATTATCACAGATTGTGAACAGCTAAGTTTGCGAGTTACTAGCCTCACTTGTGGTACTGATAAAAGCTAACCAGTTCAAAACCAGTACATGTCTGGTGGCACCGCTGACGGCTAACTGCGACTGTTTGCTATAGGTATTTCAGGTGTAACGTCATTTAGGCACCCACTTAACTAGTACTGTTCATGACAAACTCAATCTATAGAATCAAAAACAGTAAAATTATACATGGTGTTGCAATTTAAATTTCATAGTTATATATTATGTCCTCTGAGTTTCAATTATCTATTTAGAAAGCTCTGAGTACTACGACTTGTCCCATAATTTCGTTAGCAGTGTAAGTTCAGAGATTAAAGTCTGAATTCAGAGTTTAATGTGTGAATTCAGAGTTTAAAGTGTGAATTCGGAGATTAAAATCTGAATTCAGAGTTAAAAGTATGAATTTAGAGATTAAAGTCTAAATTAAAAAACAAAAAATGTAGACATGGCCCTCCTAGGGCTTCGTAAAATACATTTGCAGCCAGAACCAAAAAATAATAAATGGGGCATTATCTTAATAAATCTAAAACCTGCATATTATGACAGCAAATCATAAATTAAAAAAAAACGTTATTGTTGTTTCACTTATCCATTGTAAATTAAAAAAAAGAATAGTGCAAAAAATAAGAAACATGTAATCAGCTTTTGACTATTGCTTATTGTAAATACACTGCCACTATTATCGTTACCGGCCAGTAGTCGTGCGGTTTAAGGCGTCAGTACTTGAGTCGAGGTGACTAGATAGGTGTGGGTTCGACCCCCGCAGCCGGTAGACCGTATATAAGCTATATTCGTGGAAAGGATTAGCACCCTTTCTGCGCGTATGATAGGGTGGAAGAATGTTGGGTTGGGTCAATGTGGGAAATTGATACCGGTTGACGTTTGACTACCCCCCCTAACTAATGAGGTTTTCCAGGTTTCCCTCATTCGTGTACTAAATGGTGGTTAAGTCGTTCCTGGGCGCAAATGCGACCTGCTTAATAATATCATGCCGCCTCCTCTCCCGCTCAAGTCTTCGACTTCTGGGCTAATCCCCCTGATTAGAATAAAGGGTAGAGATATTATTATTATTATCGATAACACACATGCTTTTGGCAAAAAAAATACTCAGGGGTTGAAAACAATTCCGGTAACACAGTAGCGGCCTTTGTAACGGTTAAGTGTATTACTGAGCTTATACGAAATATGTAAACATAATTAGCTAGAGAACATATTAATTTATAACACAAAATTCAAATAAGCAATAACTTTTAACACTGACTGATATAATGATTCAAACTTTGGTTAGGTATAGGCTTAGACAAAATACAGACCTTTCCTCGAGTCCATCAGCACTATCTGCAGTGACGCAGATAGAAGATCTTACAATAGAACAGGGTGGTTTTCGTTTTTGGCATGTATAAAATATTATTTATTATCCTAAATTTAAAAAATTGTTTTCTGATTATACTAACCATCAGGAATTTTAATATTATTCATTGTAAGTACCACATTTTGTAAAATTTTATTTACATACACAAAGTTATTAGCTAGTTAGTAACTTTATTTACATTTGTTGTCATTGCTCCTATGAGATTTCTAACGCATTTGAAAGAAAATTTATTATTACTCTAATCAAGATACTTGCTGATCGTAAAACTTACCTTTCACTGCTCACTGTTGCTTTATGATGTGTGTAATTAGAAACATTGACCTTATGGTAAATATTCAGGAACAACTGACCAGGCCGCAATTAAATAAAATTGCCGTTTACAGAACAATTGATGTACGCAATAACAGAGCTATACGCATTCAGAACTCTCCCGTTATTACCGCCATTACGCCGAGTTCCTTGTTTATCGACTGTGTACAGTATCAATCATACAATAAAGGCTGTTTGCCTTTGTTTGATTTACTATTTTTTTTTTTATGGACCTGTTTACAACTTGCTAATGAAACTGGGATGTGGACAGGCATAAAAAGCAAGTACCTGACACACTGAGAGACATCGACCAATAAAAAAGTTTCGCTACGATAATTTGTATCATTGTTGGAATATTTCTTGTTAGTGTTGCTATATCATGTACCAATATCAGGCATAATATGTTATTTTGTTAACAGAAGTTTTGCTTATACCCACACATTCTAACGTAAATAGGTAAATATTTTCACATTCCTTATCAGCATAGATTCATGAAAAATAGATCCACCGTGTCTAATTTGACATGTCACCCAATACATCTCTCAACATTTGGATACAAATACTCAAGTTGATACTTTGTATACTGATTTTTCGAAGGCTTTCGATAAATTGGATCATAGTATATTACTTCGGAAACTTCAATTCTTTGGATTATCGGATTTACTATTAAAATTGTTCAGATCATACTTGGATAGTAAATATCAATATGTTCAATGTAATGGTCACATGTCTGAGTCAGAGCTAGTTACATCGGGTATATCTCATTTTAGGTTAGGACCTTTATTGTTTGGTATTTATATTAACGATATAGTTCAAAATCTTGACTGCCGTTATCTCTTTTATGCGGATGATTTTCTCTAGGAAACGCTACCATGTACTATAAAATTATATTATGAATGGCACTATCCTGAACCGTTATGAAACTGAAATATCTAGATGTATATTTTTATAATAAACTAAGTTTCAATATTCATAATGAGAAAATCGTTCAGTCTACTTATAAAAGTCTAGGTTTTTTAGCTAGAATGTCCTATGGGTATATATATATACAGTATGCGCCAAAAGTATGGAATAAATTCAATAAAAACGAAACAATTATTTTTTGGGAAAAATCCTCGAACAGATCGATTTTTAATTTAAAAAATACATATTTTAGCGTAAAATGCGATTTTCAAATGTCATTTGTTTTCGAGTAATGACGTCATCGTTTTTTTTTAAATGGCAACCCCATATTTTTTTCCTTGATTCTGAAAGGTCGTTTAATTCTCTATCAGACAGTACTAAAATTTTGCCCTCTTACATAGGAAAGTTTTCGAGTAAATGACGATTGAATGTTAGAAAACGTAAATCAATTAAAATAAAGCAAAAACGTTATCAAGTTTAGTTTTTCGAATTCCATAGTTCTTTTATGGATCACGTAGGTGAAAATCTTTGCAAAGTGTCATTGTCACACCGACTTTCTAATAAGTATTGTAAGCGACATAGAAATTATTATTCAATTTAAAGTATTATGGCACATTTAACTGTTACTCAAAGAATTGAAATTTTAATTCTTATCGGATGCGGGAATATGACTAGAACTCAGCAGGAAGTTTGCGATTTATTTAATGAAAAATATCCAGATCGCCCTATCAGCCAATCAACAGTCAGTAAAGTAGAGTCTAAATTTAGAGAAACTGGCAATGTTGTAAATATTCCAAAACCTGTGGACGTCCAAGCATTAATGAAAATCAGAAACAGAACATTTTGATAAGTATGGTGGATAATCCTCATAATTCTTCACGATTGATTACATTAAACAATGACACTAGTCAGAGCACAGTGCTACGTATCTTGAGGAAGGAAAAATATCATCCCTACAAAATTCAACTTGTGCAGGAACTCAATGAAGATGATCCCGATCGTCGCTTACACTTTTGCGAAATTCTAAAGGATTTATGTCAAGGAAATAGAAATTTACACCGGCAAATACTTTTTTCAGATGAGGCCACATTTTGTCTGAATGGTACAGTAAACCGTTAAACTTGCAGATATTGGAGTCGGGAAAATCCTCATTGGATGGCAAAGGCACATACCCAACACCCTCAGAAATTAAATGTGTGGGCTGGAATAGTTGATGACAGAATAGTAGGGCCTTTCTTCTTTGAAGGAACCCTTACAGAACAAAGATATTTAGAGTTTCTAGAAAATGACCTTGTTCCAGCCCTTGTAGTAATTTTTCCTAACGATAATGACCCTGACATTCCTGACGATACCATATGGTTTCAGCAAGACGGTGCACCTCCGCACTATGCACGCCCTGTACGAGATTTTTTGGACAACTGTTTTCCTGGGAGGTGCATCGGCAGACGCGGACCGATAGAATGGCCTGCAAGATCGCCAGATCTTACACCTCTTGACTATTTTTTATGGGGATACTTGAAGTCAAAAGTGTACATTAATAAACCACGTAATTTAGAAGAACTTCAAAATCGCATTCGGGACGAAATACGCAGGGTTACCCCAGAAATCATTCATAATGTGCAAGAAGAATTTCTTCACAGACTTGCGCATTGTCAAGAAGTTGGTGGATGACAATTCGAACATTTAACTTAAGTATAAAATTTAATCAATTGTATTTTATTTTACATACCTCAGAATTGTTACTTTTTTATGGATAAAATTTACGTTTCCTAACATTCATTCGTCATTTGCTCGAAAACTTTCCTATGTAAGAGGGCAAAATTTGAGTACTGTCTGATAGAGAATTAAACGATCTTTCAGAATCAAGGAAAAAATATGGTGTTGCCATTTAAAAAAAAATCGATGACGTCATTACTCGAAAACAAATGACATTTGAAAATCGCATTTTGCGCTAAAATATGTATTTTTTAAATTAAAAATCGACCTGTTCGAGGATTTTTCCCAAAAAATAATTGTTTCGTTTTTATTGAATTTATTCCATACTTTTGGCGCATACTGTATATACAGGCTGTATCACATAAGAGGGCCACTCCCATGTATCTCGCTTAATATGCGAGACACGTCAAAAATCTTTAATTGTTTTTTGTTGCATTTTTGGAGGCTTTAATGCTCGTAAAACCAAATTTGAGATCCATGGCCAACTTTATGAGTAATAACAAAAAACCTGTTAAGTGCCCAAACTTTAAGGCTGTCTAACTTTTTTATTTTAAGAGATAGAGAAAACTTATTAGTAATAAATTTTTATTGCAAAATTGATACCTTCCACCTAATATAAACAGATTTTTGAAATATCGTATGTGGTTCGCTGCGCCCTCTAGGCGGATAAAAAAAATGTGTATTGAAGCAGGCTATGGCCACAAAAAATTGTCTGTTTTTTCGTCTTTCATGCAATATACTACATGTTGCCCTTATCTTTTGCATACATGTTTCTTTATAAAATTTTACATAATGGGGGTTTTCGAAAATTCACTCTGTGTGCTCAGATTACTATATCTGACTGTCTTTCTTGCGATTTTACAGAAAGAGATCACTCGGAGTAAATTGTCGTAAACCCTAAATATGTGTGATTGTTCAGAGTTTTTATCATTAATCCATTTTCAAATACCTATACAATCAAGTAACACGTAGTAGTCGTTTGTTTTACTTGCCGAGAGCCAGATCGAATTTATTAAAATTTTAACTTGGGACGATATGTTAAATGAAATTGATATATTTACCTATAGCATTAATTCAATTAGGAATAATTTTCAAGTTTAAATTTTCTTTTGTTTTTTTTTTTATTTTCTTTTACTTTTGTATCTGATGTGATTTATGTTTTACTTTACACGAATGTGAATCAATGAATTAGTGTTATAGACGTTTTTTAAAATAAAAAAATTGCATTTATATCTTTACTGCATAACGATTATTTGTACTTTTCCAAAAAATAATACTCACGCTTTTGTTTAGTGTTGCCAGATCAGAAAATATGAAATTCGTAGGTATCTAACAAAATATCCATACAAAGAATATCCGTAGATTGACAAAAATGTGTACAATGTAGGTAAAGAAAATAAACCTTAATCCTATAAATATACAGATAATAATAACAGGTAACAATATGAATAAATTAAAACAAAATATGTACTATTATTTCTTCCAAATAAATTGTGATCCAGAGTTAAATTGTAACAGCACGCTTGATCTAGTTGTTTTAGTAGATGGTTTCTCTGTTTGGTTTTATTAAATAAATTTTTACAAAACAACCATTTATATGTGACATTTGAATGAAGCAGCAATAAAGAGAGTCGACTTTTGACTAAGGTAAGTTTGGCAACATCGTACTATTTTGTCGTCAGGGATCTACTCTTGGTCTATGTTGCATTTATTTCCGGACACCCTGTATTTATTGTAGGAATTTTAAAGTTCGTAGACTGATGAATGGAATGATTTATAAGTCGCAGATCGAAACAGAAATCTGTAGATGTACGGATTAGTCCGTGGGTCTGGCAACACTGCTTTTGTATAAGAATAAATTTGTGTCTATCCACTAACTAAAAGTAATTCAACCAGAGGTGGCTGGTGCAGAGCTGCTACAGATCTGTAGAACCACCAAAAAATTTAGATACATTTTATAAAAAATGTAATTATCGTGTCGTGCATTTTTTGTAGGTCATTTATAACGCACAAGCGCGAATTTATGATTCTGCAAAGGTAGACTACACTGAACACCAAGTCCGCTATACACAAGTGTTGTTAACGTTCAACAGCTACATGTAAAAGTCCTGGAAGCCTCAAAGCAATAATAAAAATATGTAGAGAGAACATCTAAACAAAGTTTATTAAAACAAACAAGTGATATTTGACAGTTCGTGTGGAATGAAAGCAAATGCCAGAAGTGTAACAGATTTTGTTAGAAATGTAAAGCAATATTAAAATACTAATATTTTATAAAGCTGTGGAATATATAGTAATTTTTATAGAAATTGCGTAAAGATGAATTGGAATGGTGAAAGAATAAAGAGAAATAATAGATGTACAATGACCTAACTCTTCTTTAGAGCCGATAACCTAGCATGTTTCACTTTCGTTTTCGCTTGCCTCTTTAAAATAAAAAATTACACTTTCGTAGGCGAGGCGGCTTGTTTCAAGGAAGGTCGAAGAATTGGATTAATTCTCAAGAAATAAAGAAACCTTTGCAAAACACCTGCTATCGATATTTTATTTCGAAGCGCCACTGAATTCAACTCTCAATTATTATTATTAGACGGATAACCTACAGTTTAATCTTCTTGCACATACCCCAAACTTGCGAGTTAGGCTGCTAGCAGCGTCATATGTCCTTGGGCACGTAGCAATTAATCTATCCAGAACAAGGAGTAAGGAATTATTTCCCTTCCCTTTATCTAAACCCATTAGCATTATATTAATTCCCTGCTAGAAACCCGCAATCGTCTGAATTTCAACTATAATTCATATCGTCTAAGACACACTAGAGCGCCGCTGTTCATCTCTACCGTGATTTGCATCTCTCATTGTTCCGGCTTCGCGCGATGAAATATTCCCTTCAGGATTCAGCGTTCGGGATAATTGATGCCCGATCCTTAGCTCGTAATGGTAATGGACGTAGGCAGGTCGAACTCAAAGTACGGAATCAAAAGGATACGCCTCGGAACAGTAAGTGCCTCGGTTTGTTAAGCAAAACAGGTGTATGGAATCCGTTAACAAACAGAAACTATTTTGCTAGCCTTCTGCTTTGGCGGAGGTGAGTGATTGTCTGCCTGCCTCCATTTCGTTGTAAATTAGTGCCTTTTCTAGATGTAATTCCATACAAACATTGCAATGCAAACTAAAGTTTTGCAACTTTTAACTCTTTTATTAAACTGTCTTAAACTACGAGTAGTATGAGCGACGCTGTTTATAATATAAGCCCTGTTCTTTCGCTTGGTACGGTTCACATCCATATAAATACAAGTAATCCAAATGCGTTCCTTCCACAAATCAACCCAATTAATCCTTTTTCTGACTTGCCATTTTGAATACAGCGCTAAAAAAAGAAACTGGTGAACGTGGAAGGTCTTTTAATACATTAGTGGATTATAATTCATAATACCACGCATCGATTTTCTAGTATTTTATTTAGAATTATCATTATTAACGTTTACTTGCATCTCAAGAACGATCTTATTACGAATGGGATTATTTAAATTCACTCGATGAGGAGTTTCTGAAGGACCACAACATTGCCAGGTAGAATCTAGATTTTTTCAGTAATTGCCTTCTGATTAAAATAAATTTGTCAAATATGACGGTTTTCAAAACCATAATTTCTCACCTGCTCCCACACGGCTTTCACTCTCCTAATTGACCGATAATAACCGTGGTCGTGGATAAAACGTCGAATTACAATCGGGAAATTAACCAGACTTTAATTTCTCGAAAAAATGTAACTCCTGACCAGAAATTTATTATTTGAACTTTTTTTATAGGAATTGTTTGTTCAAATCAAGATGAATATCTATCGTCTAGCAGATAGTTTGACAGTGATTCCGAAGGATCACGAGTAAAAAGAGCCAAAATTAAGGATTATGTGGGATTATGTTTCGTGTTTCAAATAGATTTACTATAACTAAAAGTTGTGCACATAAAATTGTTAAAATATCAGCCGAGTGAATAATCAAAGCAGTATATTAAATAGCCAACAAATACTCAAAAACAAGATCTCATTGCAGATAAATTCTTTAAAAAGCAACGTATTCCAAAAGTTATGGGGGTAGTAGATGGTTTACATATTAAAATTAATAGGTCAATGAATCATGACGAAAATTTCATAAATAGAAAAGGATATCGTAGTATTCTCTCACAGGACATTGTTTATAACAAGAAACAGTGTATTAATATTTACGTTGGCGAACCAGGCGATGCTCGTCGCTTTATCTCGAAAATCTGAAATGAATAGGAGAGCTAGTGGTCCAACCTTACTTGGAAATTATTATTTATTGGGGGATTCAGCATACCCTTCGTCAAACTGGTTAGATCCGCCATTCAGAGACAATGGTCACCTTGCACGGGGGGTAGAAAATACTTTTGGTTGACTAAAAGTTTAGAAGATTATTTCATTTTGAAATTACAGATATTAACATTATCGTACATTGTGTTATTGCAGTGTCTTAATAAATTTATGTTTGGATAACAATGATGAAGAGTTTTGTGAAGCAGGTGATGGACTTTTTAATGATGATACAATAGTTGATAATATTTGACAATATTTTTAATTCAATGTATTATAATATAATATAAAATTAATGTATTGTCAGAGTGTCTAATGTATCCTCCGATGAATTTGAAGGTTTATTTCCCAGAATCTCATCT
Organism: Monochamus alternatus; assembly: GCA_037114965.1. Classification (NCBI taxonomy): domain Eukaryota; kingdom Metazoa; phylum Arthropoda; class Insecta; order Coleoptera; family Cerambycidae; genus Monochamus; species Monochamus alternatus. The sequence goes on from CM073426.1 coordinate 118,274,567, forward strand.
AATTCATTATTTTCCAAATAACTACTAAAAATTTCTGTAGCAAAATTAAGATCTACAAAAAATATATATATGAAAAATAATTTCATAAATAAGTATATGATTTACCTTATATACACCTGGCCACAGTATCATGGCCTAGAAACACAGTAAATTCTTGGTGAACGCGACCATAGTTAGACAACCAACTAAGCTAAGGAATGACGGAGACGGACGGTGCGCGATAAAATATATATTTATTTCCGAGTTTATTTCTTTGTAATGAGATATATTCCTACAGACAACTAAACCGTATAGATATAAATATATATCATAGCGTCAGTGCGTAACGTTCTATGCATTTTAATCACAAGCGATATTTTTGTAATATATCAGATATATTATAGCAGCTCACCGTCCATAACTAGCTTTAAGCTAACTAAAGAGCTATATTTGCAGTTAAAAGGAAACAGAACGGTACATAAACCCAAATCAAAAATACTACCAGTAGAAATATGTTTCCATGAAAGATAGTTTAAATCAGCAGCAAAAGGAAAACGAAATACTAGGTAAGTTGACCTATATCTATAATTGAAGGGCCCAATGCAAAATGTGCCTAAGCACATTTTATTGTTTCTGAGAAAAACGAGGTTAAACATTTCATTTGCTTCTGGAAATATTATAGTTAGGTTAGAGATAGGAAATTTTTTTTTCTGTAATGCCTTATAATTATTGAGATAGTTTGTCATTATTAATATGGTCAAGTCAAGTTAATATTGCAACAACTTTATTTGACATCTAAACATTTTTATAAAAAACGAAAATAATGAGTATGCTAAATAATGAGTACACAAGAATAAAATAAAACTATTATTCATATACATCTGTTTCGGAATCAACTGCTTCCTCCAATCCTTCATTTTGTATGGGGGCACGAGTAACAATACCATTATTCACCAAAGTTCTTCTGAAAAATTTAGTGTCCCCTGAAGTTACATAGTTCAGCAAATGCATAACATTTTGTAGTTTAAGAACTTTAATCGAAAGATATTCTTCACCGTAAGTCAAATTTGTCTCTCCTGCTATTTGTCGACTATGTCCGACTTTGTATAGCTTCATTTCTGCAGGTTTACCATAATAATTTTTGAGTAAATTATTATTTTTAAATATGTAAACTTCGTACTATATTAGGTATCCACAAACATAAATTAGCTACAGTTACATCTAAATTAAAATCACTTGGCATATTTATTTTTGATTCCATAATAACAATAACTAAACTGGAGAACATGTCATAAAAACGTACACTGAATATAGTGTTCACATGTGAGTTAATATTACTAAGTGAACTTGGGCACATTTTACATTGAATTGGTCGACACTTTAGAATACGTATGCACATATTTGGACTTGGGAACATCTTATAGCGATTCTAAGTATACAGACATAAACCTTGACTAAAATTACAATAGATGGCATCATTGCAATCGTAATAAGTCTGTCGTTCGACGGAAAAATTAATTCACATGTATAATACCGCCGGCGGAAATTTAGCCACACCGAAATAAATATTCAAACGATTATGTTCACAATTACCACCTGTAAACGAAAAAACTGTTAAATTTTTCTAAATTTGGAAAAATGAAAGCAGATATGGAAGTTCTAGACCTGCATTAACATTTTCGTTTTCACAAAAATTTATTATTAAAATTTCATCTGCAGGGCGAAGTGCTTGTAATTTAATAAACGAAAAATCATGCATTTTATGTTTTTTTATAAACATGTTGAATAGGTGAATAAGATAATTTATAATAACCAGTTACATACATTAATTTGATTATCTTTGTTATCCACAACTAATTTCAGAACTTCATACTTCATGTATGCTTTTAGTTCTCCAAATTTAGAAAAATTTTATAATAATCGTCTGCATATTTTCGGTTACTGGTGGTAATTATAGTCATCATCATCGTTGTGTGGAATCCGTCCAAATTGATTTTTGATGCATTGCAAGTCGTGTTGTACAATGGTCACAACTTGCATGCTTTGTCCTTTTCTAGCACCGTGTATAACAAATGGCGCTAGAAAAGAATGGTGCATGTAACTGGTGAGTTTATGCTGACTTCCACCGTACCATGTTGTACCTAAAAAGAGACCGTCCAAATTGACTATGTTGCATTGCATGTTGTGTTGCACCTAATCTGTACGCGGCTTAAGGGCCGGTATTATAATGCCCGGTCAAACTGCAGTTTGAGTATTATAAACGTCAATTGAAGGTTGAAGTATCGGTTTAGCAACGTTTCACTCAACCGATGGTTGAACTTCAACTGTCGTTTGAAATTATTTTGAAACTGCGAATATCTACATAAATAAAAGTGTGTGTAAATTCATATAAACAAAAACAACGCAACTAGATTAAATATATTTGCTTTAAATTTATTTTTACTGGTTAATAGCTATTTAAAATTGATTCTCTCTTGACGCATTTTAATCTGTAATGCTATAATTTTAGAAAATTATTCATTTTATATTTTTTAAACCGTCAGAAAATGAGTCTCCTTTGTAATGTTCAGAACTGATCTGTAGAAGTTACAATTAAATCATATCAAAGAAATATGAAAAAAATATATTTTTATGTTTCATTTAATGATTCTCCGTACTTACACAAGATGAAATTGTGGAACTAAATAAAATGTATTTCTCTTTTGTCCATCTAATTTTTATTTATTAATTAGGTATAACATACATAACATAAATATCTGCAGTTTTGTCCCAAATATCATTGTGGAAGAAAGTTCATAAAATAACATTTTCTTACACTTTATAATATTTCTATAGTTAATGATTACATCTACTAGACGAAGGCAGTCTGTATCAGAATAAATTATTCTTATAGTCTACATTCTTATTCATTAAGACAGTAGAGGTTCGACGTTTTACTATTGTCGACAGTGATGGAATTAGTCATGTGCGTTTGGTTATTTATCAAACGTTAACGTCAAACATTATTTATCATTGCGTCCCCAAAATGTAAGTACAGATCGAGTTTTCTTACGGTATGATAAGGGGAAGTGCACCAATCAAGTGATTAGTATTAATACATTTGAATCATGGCCTTTGCAAATTGCACGTTATCCTAAATTGGACGATCTGACAAATACACTGGACATGCGTTTCGACGCACGTCTGCTACTATTATGGCGAATAGTGGCATAACAATAGATCAAATCCAACGACAAAACTTGTCGTTGGATTTGATCTATTATTGTCATGCCACTATTCAAGTAGGATGGACATCGGCAGCTGTGGTGACTGGTTACGTTGAAGAGAGTATTAGCAGTAATAATAATGTTTCAAACATTATTCAGACTATTGGGAGTGCCATTAATGAAAGTGCAACTTCATTGACTTCAGAGAATGTTTGCAATATTAATTTGAACAGCATTTCCTCCGATTTAAAAAACCGAAGTATTAATATTTCAAACAACACCAACTGTACTTTTCACATTCATTTAAAAAATCAATAATTAAAAACGTAACATTTAGACTTCACGTTTCTCGGGTATAGTAGGGTTTGCCACGGTAACTTTAAAACACGCACGTTTTTTAAAGTTGGATTTAAAAACGCTAAGGCGTGCTTTAAATAAACAAAATAGGGTACTAATAACAAAAATATATTAAACGACTCACAAGAGTATAAGTAGTAGTATCACAGTAAAAGTGAAATTGCCAGTCTATGCTGCGGTATGATATTACTAGATTGTCTAGTTTTTAGATGCGCTCTCTAAATTTCAGTTGGCCCTGCAACCTTCAAACATTTCTAGCTATGTCTGACAGTTGAAAGCAACATTGATTATAATAGAAAATGATGCACACTCTGATTTCTGATGCCGACGTTGAAATGGATCCTCTTCAACACTTTTACATGTCTATTCGCTTTTGTTTCCAAAGGGCTTCATTGCGTATTTGAGTATAAACAATCTGAGACTGTTTTGGAACTACGTCCCAATGATAATAAGAAATGTTTAAGCTTGGAAATAAAAACTGTCATTTTAACAACGATCTATTGTCTTTAGTTCTTCTTTCAGTAGACGTATAGATACACTTGGTTTATTTTAATTGTGAAGTAAAAGATGCGCTCCGATCTTATCAATACAAAATGTTTGTTACAGTTTCGAATCTCTTTGCCGTAAAAGCTGTAATTTTTATATCTCGAAACGTTATCTCTCATCTAAATTAATGGAGGGAAGGAAGTAAAAATTAATTGCACGAGGACAACGACCCACGAATTACTACGTGTTGATGCTTTAGTGCGAGTGGCCATAAAATCTATTTTTATTTTTATGGCCAAAATTGACAGCCTCAGTCACACCGATGCATTAGAATTTAAATTTGTTGGAGGAAAGATATTTTATTATGTCTACGTCACGCGTGCATTTACTGTACATATTTATATTTTCATGTGTTACCCATCGAGGAGGTGACAATATGGAGATCAAGCATTAAATAGTTAGAAAGTATATAAACTGTGGTAGATATGATACAACCTCTATTCTTATGAAAGATAAAGTCTCTAGTATCTAGTGGTTGTCTGCTGCTCCAAATACGAATACAGAGTGATTAATTAATAATGGAACAAAGCTGAATGATAGGTTGCTGCCATCAAAACAGATCGATTGAACCAAATATGCCTTATCCGAATGCTGTCCTTTTTCGATCTGCAGGGTGTTAAAGATAAAATTTTATTCTTGATATTGGTAAATACCTTTCAAAAAATCCAAATTTTTCAAATCCAATTTATTTCTTCTGTTGAAAATCTCTTTTTTTTTTCTAAAAAACTTGAACTAGAAATTTTTTTTCTGTATTACTTCTCGTTTAAAAGTTATAAGCAATATAGTCCTAAAGAGTATAAAAATAAATCGTTGAAAAATAATTGAAAGTTCGTTGATTACATATTACAATCTATCTCTATATTTTTACCTGACTTTTTTGTGGGTTGCGTTTTATTTATAACATTTCGCGGTTTAATTCATTACAAGCGTTTGCGTTTTCTTCTTTTAAATGATTAATATCTCAAGAAGATGTTTTGTAAATCTTATTTTTTAAAACCACCCATAAAAAAATCGAGGGATGTTAGATCTAGTGACTTTTCGGGCTGTACAATCCTGGACTTATGGGGTGGAGCTCCGTCGTTCCCAATTAAATGCCTGCCGATGATGCCGCACCATACATTTACTCCAAAATGACCTTAGTGTTCGACTGGATTTACAATGTGGGGATTTTCAATGGACCAGTAGTGTTCGTTGCGCTTGTTTAGCAAACCATTACTGAAAAACCGACGAAAAAAGTTCTGGTCAACAGTTTCAGTCTTCAACATTTACTACAATTTGATTTTTCCGAACAGAAAATGTATCTTCATTTCGTCGCAAGATCGCCTCCAATCTCGTAAAGGTTCTATGATCAGGAATGAGGCGTTCTGTATACTTTTTTTGATATAACTCTACAGCTTTTTTTGTGACTCGCCATAAATTAGCAACATATCAACTTTTTCTGAATGAAAAAACATTTTGTAGGCACAAAAGTTATACGTTTGACGTTCGGATTGAGTAATGTCAAGTACTTTATGACATTTATGCACTTTAAACAATGAACATTCAATTATTTTCCAACGACTATTTGATCCTTCCACCGCTAGTGTGATTTTTAGGTGGTATTTCTTTTGAGACTTTTTAGAACGATATTGCTTATAACTTTTAAACGGAAAGTAATACAGAAAAATTTTTCTAATAAAAGTTTATTAGAAAAAAGAAAGCTTTTTTAACAGGAAAATATTTGGGTATGTTTCTGGTTAAAATATAATTGATGTCATTAGTCGTTTCTGTCAATTACGAAAGAAAATACTTTCCACTGAAACGGAGCTTCCACGTGTCCCAAATTTTACGAGTATTTAAATTTTTTGTATCCTCACAGTATTATTGCTAGCCGCGACTGCTGAATCAGTCTAGAGACTTAACCAAAAATGCCGATAGACTAATATCTTGTTAAGAACTCGTTTTTTTTTCTACTCTTCAATTCCCTGTCAGTTTTTATGACATTATATGTTCTGGCAAGGCCGAGTGATGTCAATTGAAGTAGATTATATACATATAGGGTGATTAAGTCATAAATAACATTAATTTTAACCACGTAATAAAAAAAATTTGCAATTTTTTAAAATAAAAGCAAATCAACCTACAACTCCCGATAAAACGGCGCTCCTGGTACGTTCGAGCGTTGAAGCAGGCCGACACCGCGTTGATTTGGGAGCTGCGAATGAATCGAGGCTGCCAGCAGTCAGTAACAGTGTGCAAAGGGGTGTAAATACTGATTTGAAAATATTTTTCTTTCAGCTTTATGCAGTTAAAAATGTTTCAATCGCGTATTTGTATTATCCTAATTTTTCCCTATCTTCTCTAGAAATTAATGACATATACTTTACAGTTAGAACCTGTTCCTTACATTATATACAATATATTCATCGAAATAATAAATATATTTAAAACAATTTCTAGTTATTATACGAATCGAACACCACTGGTGATATTTCCAAAGTGACATTGGCGGTTATTTAAATGAGAAACGGGAATTCATAATTGGGATTTATTTAATTATCGCCATAAATCCTGATTACCAATAACCGGCGTACAAGAGCATTTTTGCAGTCGCAGCCCGTTCATCTCTAATATTCATCACCTGGTTCGCCTATATAAGGCATAAGCGAGGTGCAGTTGTTCCGCCTGGTTTAATAAATAACGTTATTGCGATCGTAATGGCCGGCCGATAATTATAGAGTTGTCATTTTGTACTGGAAAAATAATCTTCTGTGACATCTAACATTACTTGGAGTCGCGTACGGCATTTCACTCCGTAATTGTCTGCATCATAATATGAAAATCTATTTCGTTGTCAATAGTTAAACCATTTCCGGGCTGGTTCCATGTTGTACGTTTAGGTTTCTTGACTCGATCGGCATATAGAGTATATAGACAGTGATTCAGTCATAATGTCATTAACTTTAAGAGAAGATAGGGAGAAATGAGTATGATGCACGGTAAAAACATTTATTAATTCAAGACATATTTTTTTGTCAATTTTATTTTGTTTAATTAAAAAACGCGTATTTATCTAAAGTAATATTTATATTTTTTAAAGAAACAGTAGGGTTAGAAACAATTATGTAATATATTTGAATTTTTGTTATATTTAAACACAGAACTATTCAGAGCAAATAAATTAGTTTCATAAGTGGATGACACAGAATTTGTTAATAAAACAAATAATACAATTGTTTATTTACTTCGTTTAAATCTATCAATCTTATAATTCAAAAACAAATAAGTCGTTTCAAAAAATTATTTTTGTTGGACCTGATATAACTTGAACACAGTAAAATACTTAATACAACAAAATATTTTGTTGTTACTCCACTAGTGTGCCAGTAAGTGGCCAATCACAAAGCGATTAGCAATTACTGTGCTCTCTATTGACTGTCGATAGTGTCTACAATTAACTGTTTATACCAATGTGTCATCAATAATTATTATCTATAATTTCTTCTAGTACGGAATATAATGTTATTTTGAGTTCTGTATCTCAATTATAGATTCGAGAAGTATAGTCTTGATATCTATTACCCATGAAACAAAGATTTCTATGTCATTCCAATTACCTTTTAGTAATCCTGGGGCCTATAACACAAGCCATACAAATGTAACAAGTGTAGCACTTGCAAGAAATTCACTTGTAGTTACAACTCCTTAGATATCTATAACACAAACTTCACCGCGACACTTGTAGGAAATAGGAAAAAGTCGTACAAATGTAACTAATAATCTGCAAGACTTGTAGAATATGTAGAAGTCTGTAAAGTGAGGTTAATTTATTTTCTTTTTCATTTTGTTTTCACGAGGTTACAATGTTGTCCAAAATAATAACCAGAGAATGAAAAATACACTTCTTAATGAAAGCATTCTTTTCGGTGCTTTTAGCGATACGTTACAGTAGAAAAGTGGAAAAAGCTGGCAAATCTTGTCAAAAGTATCTGTCTAATGCCGGTAGATAAAGATTGGACCTATGCCAAGGACACACTATGGCAAAACTTGAAAAAAGGTGCTATGGTAAGTACTGCTATTTTTGTTCAATAGTTCATAAATATATACGGGATGATGGAGAACTTATTCGGTGGACTTACAAACAATGTTAGGAATTTACAGACCTTAAAATATAAAAATTGATATGTCGCTGGTACACAAAATTTCGACCGTCTCGACACCTCGTGTTGAAATGATATGTTTATTTTAGACCATATATTTTAAGCAACGGATATCAAAAATAAAATTACTTCAGAAAATAATTTTATGCTACCGTTTCCGAGGTAACGTATTTTACAGAATAAATGCATCACTCTGTACATATAATTACTCAAAATAATGTTTTATTTCCGTGAATTCTAATTATTGAATATTGAATCATTATGCTGCAATAATTAATGGAATAAGGATAAATGTTTTTAAAAACTTTTACCAACGATTACTATTATTTTCAAGGGATGGAGAAAGATCTTGAAGAAGATGCCTAAATTGTACTCTATTCAGTCGAAATCTTTCTACACACTCATCGTCAGACAGGAAAACAAAGTCTGTTCGGTCTGTAAAACAATATTCAACTCTCTCAGCATTTTCTTCTTCGCTAGATTCGCTTGAGCACATTTTAGCACGAGTGCATTCAGCAACGTATTTATTATACTAACACTTATAGGAGATTCTACCCATGGTTTCAGTTAGATGAAAATTCTTTTACAATTGTAATAAAATCGGTAACACAAACTTGCAAGTGTTGAGTTACAGAACAGCTCTACAAGTGTAGAAATTTCTCCGTAATTACAAGTTCGGCACATGTAGCTACAGGTTGCGGTGTGTTACAGAATTTTAACAATTCAACAATATTCTACAATTGTTACAATTGTAGTGCTTGTGTTATACGCCCCTGATATGTTGCTTTGTCAACAAGTACCGGGGAGTACAATTAACTTGCGATGGTAAGTATTTCTTATAGTCTTATCGATAACGTAACACATTGAACAACATAAATACAAATCTACTTTCCATCTGTATTATTTTTAAAATTACGTGATATGTATATATAAATACTAAATTTAAAATTCATTAAATATAGATATGGCGTCAGCATGAAACAATTTCCTTTTTCAATTCGTTTAATTGATGCTATCACAAAATTATTAATCCTAGTTCTGTATTTTGTTTATCAAGGTGACACCAAGAACTTCTATTTCGGCGAACCAAGATATCCTAATAAACAATTGTTTGGCAGAGGAATAATTCCTCCGAGGGCAGCCCTCATAAGCATATATTATATTATTATTGTATCCATAAAAATAGTATTATAAAATATTTGTTAAATTGATCAACAATACTCTTCAATGCAAGTGCATGCATAAATAAATCTAATTAAATAGTTGTCATCTTATACATAGTCCTTATAACATATTTATATATGTACACATTTGACAAATACAGTATGCGCCAAAAGTATGGAATAAATTCAATAAAAACGAAACAATTATTTTTTGGGAAAAATCCTCGAACAGGTCGATTTTTAATTTAAAAAATACATATTTTAGCGTAAAATGCGATTTTCAAATGTCATTTGTTTTCGAATAATGACGTCATCGATTTTTTTTTTAAATGGCAACACCATATTTTTTTCTTTGATTCTGAAAGATCGTTTAATTCTCTATCAGACAGTACTAAAATTTTGCCCTGTTACATAGGAAAGTTTTCGAGTAGATGACGATTGAATGTTAGAAAACGTAAATCAATTAAAATAAAGCAAAAACGTTATCAAGTTTAGTTTTTCGAATTCCATAGTTCTTTTATGGATCACGTAGGTGAAAATCTTTGCAAAGTGTCATTGTCACACCGACTTTCTAATAAGTATTGTAAGCGACATAGAAATTATTATTCAATTTAAAGTATTATGGCACATTTAACTGTTACTCAAAGAATTGAAATTTTAATTCTTATCGGATGCGGGAATATGACTAGAACTCAGCAGGAAGTTTGCGATTTATTTAATGAAAAATATCCAGATCGCCCTATCAGCCAATCAACAGTCAGTAAGGTAGAGTCTAAATTTAGAGAAACTGGCAATGTTGTAAATATTTCAAAACCTGGACGTCCAAGCATCAATGAAAATCAGAAACAGCACATTTTGATAAGTATGGTGGATAATCCTCATAATTCTTTCACGATGCATTAAACAATGACACTAGTCAGAGCATAGTGCTACGTATCTTGAGGAAAGAAAAATATCATCCCTACAAAATTCAACTTGTGCAGGAACTCAATGAAGATGATCCCTATCGCCGCTTACACTTTTGTGAAATTCTAATGGATTTATGTCAAGGAAATAGAAATTTACACCGGCAAATACTTTTTTCAGATGAGGCCACATTTTGTCTGAATGATACAGTAAACCGTCAAACTTGCAGATATTGGAGTCGGGAAAATCCTCATTGCATGGCAGAGGCACATACCCAACACCCTCAGAAATTAAATGTGTGGGCTGGAATAGTTAACGACAGAATAGTAGGGCCTTTCTTCTTTGAAGGAACCCTTACAGGACAAAGATATTTAGAGTTTCTAGAAAATGACCTTGTTCCAGCCCTTGCAGTAATTTTTCCTAACGATAATGACCCTGACATTCCTGACGATACCATATGGACAACTGTTTTCCTGGGAGGTGGATCGGCAGAAGCGGACCGATAGAATGGCCTGCAAGATCGCCAGATCTTACACCTCTTGACTATTTTTTATGGGGATACTTGAAGTCAAAAGTGTACATTAATAAACCACGTAATTTAGAAGAACTTCAAAATCGCATTCGGGACGAAATACGCAGAGTTACCCCAGAAATCATTCATAATGTGCAAGAAGAATTTCTTCACAGATTTGAGCATTGTCAAGAAGTTGGTGGATGGCAATTCGAACATTTAATTTAAGTATAAAATTTAATCAATTGTATTTTATTTTACATACCTCAGAATTGTTACTATTTTATGGATAAAATTTACGTTTTTTAACATTCAATCGTCATTTACTCGAAAACTTTCCTATGTAAGAGGGCAAAATTTTAGTACTGTCTGATAGAGAATTAAACGATCTTTCACAATCAAGGAAAAAAATATGGTGTTGCCATTTAAAAAAAAATCGATGACGTCATTACTCGAAAACAAATGACATTTGAAAATTGCATTTTACGCTAAAATATGTATTTCTTAAATTAAAAATCGACCTGTTCGAGGATTTTTCCCAAAAAATAATTGTTTCGTTTTTATTGAATTTATTCCATACTTTTGGCGCATACTGTATATATGTTTTATAAACAAATTCCTTATTGATTTCAACAAGCTTCCCCGTAAACTGTAAAACTAACCTTTTATAAGAAAATATACAATTTTCAAGATTATTGTTTATTTTTTAATTTTCTTAAAGTAACAAAATGATTTTATTAAATTTATCACATTTATATTAATTTAATAAACGTTCATGTTAACTAAACCAATTAAAGGTTAATATTACAACAAAATTTGTTATATACAACCAAAATAGTGCTATTAAATTTATTAAAATATTTATTTAATTCAACAAAAATATTTCTTATTTCAGCCTAAATATGTTAATAACCAATGGGCATATTTATTTCACTAAACTACAAATTTAGTTGTGGATATATGACACTTTTTTGAGTTGAATATTATTTTGTTAAATTAAACAAGTTTTTCGTTGCGTATAAAAAAAATAAATGTATTTTACGAAAAAAATATTTTCAAACCATTATTTAAATTCCTTTTTCAGAGTGTCACTGACCGCTGGCGGCAATTCAACTCGATGTCGGCCTGAAGCGACGTTGCCAAATTGAAATATTTTCCTATAGTACCTACTTATTGTAATATGTAATTAATGCTATAAATTTATTTTTTTAAAGTATGCAATTAACATATAAAGTTTCAACATAAAAAATATTTAATATTAAAATTACAAAACTACAACGGATCAAAATAAACTATTTCAGTACATAAATAGTTAAATAAAATTCAATACCAACTAAATTATTAAGAGAGGTTGAAACGTTTTTTTTTTATTTAAATACAGACAGTAATAAAAAAACCTTTGGCTGTCAACAAAAAACAGTTTGAGAAATATACCGTAAAAAAAATATAAGTAAGAAATATTCAGTGATTTAAGTCAATAATCTTGTTTTTAATATCTACTCAATGACAAGCGCTGCGGAGCTGCAGAACCACTAATTAATAACAGAAACAAACAATAATTAAATTTGTATGTGTATGTGTTTGTACATCAGGTAGGCTGTAATCGGCACATCCGGCGCAGCTAAAAAGTTAACAGTTCAAATTCCTTTTTAATTCGCTACCAGCGGAATAAATCGAACATCGTTCGGGTCCGTTTTCCTATGTAGGCGAGCCCACCTTCGATATGGAACAGATACACGCGGCCCGACTTCTCTCCCTTCTTCATCCATCGATCATTATTTTCGCATGGTAGAGGTGAATTTCGTTTGTTTGTGTCACCAGTGTAGTTTATAATTATTAATAAAATTTGCTTTTTACCTAAATAAAAATGCAATTGGGTAAAGTGTAGTAATGAAAGACCGCGGTTGTTTTCTACTGAACATTTGCGTCTGTGTTTTCCGTGTGCTTTTGCGTTATTCGGTACTTACTAATCATCAGTAATTTATTTGATTCTGATTCATATTCATAATCAAATGCGATTTGCATTATTTGGGAATATCAACGGATGAGCTCGCCACGCGCTCGACCCCCGCGATCCAGTTTCTGTCAGTTTTTACGTCGAACACAAAGAGACTCGTAGCAGCAGTTGGGGCGTGTTTGAGGAAGACTCGTTATAGAATAGATATAGCAAAGTTCAAGATGAACTTTGGATATAGTGACCAAATTTCGCGAATCGCAATGCGGGACAAAGACAAAACACAAACAAAAATGTCTAAACTTGTTTTTACATTAACAATAATATAGTTGGCAAAAAAAAAATTACCTCTAATATCAAATTTCAACAAGCGACAAATACAAAAATTCGGAAAATAAAATTAAAATTTGAAGAAGAAAACAAAAATTTTAGATATCAGCATAATGGTAACTATAGTATGTTTTTTAAATAGGAGGAGTGACAGCTGAATGCAAATTTGCACAATACTAATTTGTAATTGTTTATGTCAAATTCATAACAGCAGTGAAAAAATATTATCCTTAAAAAACTTTAAAGTATCCACCTAACTAGTTACATTAAATTCCAGCAATTATTACTCATACATAATAATAATATTATTACTAATATAAGTACGCATCGCTCCTTTTTCAATGTTATTTATATTTAACGGCGTTAAAAACTATTTAGTAAAAAGGGACACCACAGAAAAGTGCTGAATTTAAGCTGACGCTGTTAGTATTAGTACGTACGAGCAGAAGATATATTAATTTTATTTTGTGGTATGAGTATACGAATATACACTACATGACACAAATATTTCAATATTTTACATATCATGTGTAACAAAGTAACTGCAAATCGTATAATCGGCATAACCCGGGACAAATCCGGGACATTTCTCTTTGCAGGACAAATGATCGAAATCCGGGACTGTCCCGCACAATCCGGGACGTCTCATCACTATAAGAGTAGATGGAAGAAACACACTTACATTTAGAGCAATATAAAAATTATATGGTCTTATAGGACTTTAAAAATGTTAATTATTAGAAGTGGAGTAAAAACAGCTGGTAAGTGCATACAATATATAAAAACAATTATTATTTTATTAGCGACATAAGAGAAATAAATAATGTAGTAGCATTACTAGAAACAGTTTACATATTTATTAAAACACTGCCATAGAGTCAATTTTTTTGCAGGATATTCAGGTTCACCCTATACAGTATGCGCCAAACGTATGGAAGAAATTCAATAAAAACGAAACAATTATTTTTTGGGAAAAATCCTCGAACAGGTCGATTTTAAATTTAAAAAATACATATTTTAGCGTAAAATGCGATTTTCAAATGTCATTTGTTTTCGAGTAATGACGTCATCGATTTTTATTTAAAATGCAACAAAATATTTTTCCTTGTTTCTGAAAGATCGTTTAATTCTCTATCAGACAGTACTAAAATTTTGCCCTCTTACATAAGAACGTTTTCGAATCAATGACGATTGAATGTTAGAAAACGCAAATCAATTAAAATAAAGCAAAAACGTTATCAAGTTTAGTTTTTCGAATTCCATAGTTCTTTTTGGACAACTGTTTTCCTGGGAGGTGGATCGGCAGAAGCGGACCGATAGAATGGCCTGCAAGATCGCCAGATCTTACACCTCTTGACTATTTTTTATGGGGATACTTGAAGTCAAAAGTGTACATTAATAAACCACGTAATTTAGAAGTACTTCAAAATCGCATTCGGGACGAAATACGCAGAGTTACCCCAGAAATCATTCATAATGTGCAAGAAGAATTTCTTCACAGACTTGTGCATTGTCAAGAAGTTGGTGGATGGCAATTCGAACATTTAATTTAAGTATAAAATTTAATCAATTGTATTTTATTTTACATACCTCAGAATTGTTACTTTTTTATGGATAAAATTTATGTTTTCTAACATTCAATCGTCATTTACTCGAAAACTTTCCTATGTAAGAGGGCAAAATTTTAGTACTGTCTGATAGAGAATTATAAACAATCTTTCAGAATCAGGGAAAAAATAATTGTTTCGTTTTTATTGAATTTATTCCATACTTTTGGCGCATACTGTATAAGTCCTTAAAATTACGACACTTATATTCCGGACACCCTGTATTTTTAAAGAAAACAGAACAGGGACCTTCATAACTTAGTTACAGATGCGTTTGTGTGATAGCATTTACTTGTATAATAAACACTTGAAAATAAAAAATCTTGCTGTAACAATATAAAAAATATATAATAGTTATTTTTTTTCAAGTGATTATTTAACATTTTATTTAATTTTCACCATAAAACTGTCATTGAGTGTCATGTCAAAAACTCAAGATAAACTTACATAACCCCACATAATACTAGTGTTCTTTAGTTCTGATTAAACTATGTTTGGTAACATAAAGTAAATTGACATGATAGTTTGTTTTTTTTTCGTTTCCAATCAGTTCGCCCACTTCTGCTCAAAAAGTAAATTGCGCAAAGAATATGAGAATACCATGTCTTCAAAACAAACATTTCATATTCACCGGACAGAGGCATATATTAGTTTTAAGATAGTTGATGTAAAATACATAGGTACATTTTAAATAAACCAAATTAGTTAAGTAGATAGTATATCAAATTCTGAAATTTAGTAGCTGATATGTGTGTTTCCAAAAATTAATGTTAGAGTTGCCACAGTACAGTACTTTACAGAATTCTATATTGAAATTTAGGTGAATCAACAAATAAATATCACAAAGGCGACGCGATTTAGCAGACGATGATTGAACTAACACTATCGCTGCTACTGCTTTCTGGCATAATAGAGGTAATGTTGAAATTCTTTTTTCAAACAACCATAAAGAAAGATCAACATACGGAGAACGAAAGAAAACTAGTAATGATGGAAATGACTAAATAGATAATTTATTTCAACTGTTTTACTGTCCATGAAGACAATGCTTTAGACCACAATGAAAAATTAAGTATTCAATAGGAGTTACCACTTATATCTCACCTACACTATATATTTTTACAAAACATATCTTACCTACCAAGTATATATTAGATAATTTGATTTCTAAATGGACTACATGTACGCAATTTTAGTAAATTCTGACCAATATATCAGATCCAGTAGTAATACTTTTTTATTCACATTTTAATGGCCGATTCATTCGTGTACTCGGAGGCACTGAGAAGTTCCTTCATGTATTCAATAACGCTGTCAGTGCTATTAAATTTTTTATGAGTGAAAAACGAAAGCGGAAATAATCAATATAGGCATAGGAGGATTTTTGGTTGTAGGAATTAGGAATTCGCGGCGAAATAAGGGAAACAAGCGTGGAATTTGTTAGTAGCATATGATTCTGTTTTAATTTAATGCTTATACTTTAGTATTTCACAATATATCTTTGTATAAGTATGTTTTTCTGAAACGAAATAAAAACCTAAGTCATTGTTAGGTATCAGCAGCACAGTTACTTTACCACTCTGACCAATTGGCTCTGGAATTTGGATTTCTGTTTCTATCAAATACTTAGTATGAGATTTCCTGTCTTATAATCTATTTTAATTTGACACTCTGTGTTATTATGTCAAAAATATTTAAAGAATGTATTCATTCTTTATACAGGGTATTCCTAAATGATATGCGAATATTTAAGGGAGTGATTCTACATCGAAAATTAATGAAAGTTTACTTTATAAACTATGGTCCAAAAATGTTCCGTTACAAAAATACGGGGTGTTAAGGTTTTAGGAAAAAAAGGAAAATAATTAATATTTTCGAAACCGCTTTATATATTTTCATGAAATTTGGCGTAACTATTAATAAAGGTGCATATTTTGCAATATAAATATAATTTCTATATTTAGCAGTGGCGTGCGCACGAGCACTGACTTTAATATTTCTAAAGAAAAAACTAGTACGCCAATGGTTTTCTCCCAGATAAAAATTATTTTTGAATTTTCCATTCAATTTGAAAAATCAGGGCCCTTTTGAGTTTTTGGTTGTAATGCGCCGTTTTTCAGAAAAAAAAAATAAAAACCGTTGGATTATCCGTCAGAATTCATGCAATTATTAAAGGATACAATTTTGCAATAAATCTAGTTGGCCTAGAATATGACACCTGCTTTGTGATTTGACAATCAACTTTTTGTTGTTAAAATGTGTTTACTATGAATATCTTATTTTTACAAGCTCGCTGGTGGAAATGCATTATGTGTATGGCCTAGCCGAGCAAGATGCAGAGCAAACTAGACGTATTTATCCCGAGAGATATCCCAATCGTGATTTGCCAGATAGTCGCACTTTCTCTAATATGCATCGTCGTCTTCTTGAAACTGGTAGTGTCCGAAAAGATGCATCTGAAGGTAGACCTCGAAATGTAAGAACACCCGGAATTGAGGAGGAGGTGCTGCACATTATCGAAGAACATCCTGAAACGAGTACGAGGAAGATCGGTAGAAATTTTAATATTTGCCACCAAATTGTTTGGAGAATTTTAGTGGCTGTTTTATTATATCCTTATCATATTTTAAGAGTGCAGGCGTTACTTCTCACAGATTTTCCAAAGCGTGCGACCTTTTGTCAGTGGTATCTTCATAATGTTGCCCAAAATCCGCTATTTATATCGCATATTGCATTCAAAATTTCCATAACAATCATATTTGGGTGGATGTGAATATCCTCATACTATAACAAACCTATTTCCGACAATTTTCGGTTAACGTATGGGCAGGTATCATTGCTGATTACTTGGTCCAACCATTCTTCCTGCCTTGATAACTTGACGGACAATCTTACCTGAATTTCCTTCAACAACAGTTGCCTTTGTTGCTTGAGGATGTTCCTTTAAGAATAAGAAATCAAATGTGGTACATGCACGATGGTGCACCAGCACATTTCCGTATAACAGAACGCAATTATTTACAAACAATTTATCCAAATCATTGGATTGCGCGCGGTGGGCCTCAGGAATGGCCACCAAGGTTTCCGACCTCAGTAGTTTAGATTTTTATTTGTGGGGCCACCTTAAGACGCTCGTGTACACAAGTACCAAATTTATCTGTGCAAGTACCATTAACACTGAAAAGGAATTAAGAAAAATAATAGTTGCAGCATGTGATAGAATATAACATACTCTGGGAATATTTGAACGAGTGCGCAGTTCCATGCAAAGGAGAGCGCAAGTATTCATATCAAGCCTTGTTTATATCATAAACAAGGATATTAAGTAATGGGGGCCATTTCCATTAATTTCTCTAATAATGATTTGTTACCATTATTACAGAAATTATTAGTTTTAATTTAGGTAGTTGTAATATTATGTTAATGTGTTATGTTGTTAGTTGTTATCTATCAAAATTGTATCCTTTAATAATTAGATGAATTCTTTTCTCAAAAATGGCGCATTGCAGTCCAAAAACTCAAGAGGACTCTTATTTTTCAAATTGAACGGGGAATTAAAAAATAATTTTTATCTGGGGGTGTACCATTCTTTTCTTTAAAAATATTAAAGTCAGTGCTCCTGCGCACGCCAGTGTTAAAGATGGAAATTATGTTTATATTGCAAAATATGCACTTTTATTAATAGTCATTACATACCAAATTTCATGGAAATATCTAAAGCGGTTTCGAAAATATTATTACTTCCCTTTTTTCTTAAAACTTTAACACCCCGTATTTTTGTAACGGAACATTTTTGGGCCATAGTTTATAAAGCAAACTGTCTTTAATTTTCGATGTAGAATCACCCCCTTAAATATTCGCATATCATTAAGGAACACCCTGTATATGAATGGATACACCTAAAATGATGCAAATGTGACAATAAACGAATAAATACTTGTGTTTCAAGTAATATTCAGTATCACTCCTTTGAACCATTTTTCAAAAATAAAAACGCTAATAGTAGTATTTTTACAAAAAAATTATCACAGTCTTGTCATAGGATAAGCTATGGATGCACTTCTCCAATCTAGCGAAAAAGAAATTGCTAACATTAGTTAATAAAAGTTAAATACAGTACGCGCCAAAAGTATGGAATAAATTCAATAAAAACGAAACAATTATTTTTTGGGAAAAATCCTCGAACAGGTCGATTTTTAATTTAAAAAATACATATTTTAGCGTTAGCATTTGTTTTCGAGTAATGACGTCATCGATTTTTTTTTAAATGGCAACACCATATATTTTTCCTTGATTCTAAAAGATCGTTTAATTCTCTATCAGACAGTACTAAAATTTTGCCCTCTTACATAGGAAAGTTTTCGAGTAAATGACGATTGAATGTTAGAAAACGTAAATTTTATCCATAAAAAAGTAACAATTCTGAGGTATGTAAAATAAAATACAATTGATTAAATTTTATACTTAAATTAAATGTTCGAATTGGCATCCACCAACTTCTTGACAATGCGCAAGTCTGTGAAGAAATTCTTCTTGCACATTATGAATGATTTCTGCGTATTTCGTCCCGAATGCGATATTGAAGTTCTTCTAAATTGCGTGGTTTATTAATGTACACTTTTGACTTCAAGTATCCCCATAAAAAATAGTAAAGAGGTGTAAGATCTGGCGATCTTGCGGCCATTCTATCGGTCCGCGTCTGCCGATCCACCTCCCAGGAAAACAGTTGTCCAAAAAATCTACAGGGCGTGCATAGTGCGGAGGTGCACCGTCTTGCTGAAACCATATGGTATCGTCAAGAATGTCAGGGTCATTATCGTTAGGAAAAATTACTGCAAGGGCTGGAACAAGGTCATTTTCTAGAAACTCTAAATATCTTTGTCCTGTAAGGGTTCCTTCAAAGAAGAAAGGCCCTACTATTCTGTCGTCAACTATTCCAGCCCACATTTAATTTCTGAGGGTGTTGGGTATGTGCCTCTGCCATCCAATGAGGATTTTCCCGACTACAATATCTACAAGTTTGACGGTTTACTGTACCATTCAGACAAAATGTGGCCTCATCTCAAAAAAGTATTTGCCGGTGTAAATTTCTATTTCCTTGACATAAATCCATTAGAATTTCGCAAAAGTGTAAGCGGCGATCGGGATCATTTTCATTGAGTTCCTGCACAAGTTGAATTTTGTAGGGATGATATTTTTCCTTCCTCAAGCTACGTAGCACTGTGCTCTGACTAGTGTCATTGTTTAATGCAACCAATCGTGAAGAATTATGAGGATTATCCACCATACTTATCAAAATGTTCTGTTTCTGATTTTCATTAATGCTTGGACGTCCAGGTTCTGGAATATTTACAATATTGCCAGTTTCTCTAAATTTAGGCTCTACCTTACTGACTGTCGATTGGTTGATAGGGCGATCTGGATATTTTTCATTAAATAAATCCCAAACTTCCTGCTGAGTTCTAGTCATATTCCCGCATTCGATAAGAATTAAAATTTCAATTCTTTGAGAAACAGTTAAATGTGCCATAATACTTTAAATTGAATAATAATTTCTATGTCGCTTACAATACTTATTAGAAAGTCGGTGTGACAATGACACTTTGCAAAGATTTTCACCTGCGTGATCCATAAAAGAACTATGAAATTCGAAAAACTAAACTTGATAACGTTTTTGCTTTATTTTAATTGATTTACGTTTTCTAACATTCAATCGTCATTTACTCGAAAACTTTCCTATGTAAGAAGGCAAAATTTCAGTACTGTCTGATAGAGAATTAAACGATCTTTCAGAATCAAGGAAAAAAATATGGTGTTGCCATTTAAAAAAAATCGATGACGTCATTACTCCAAAACAAATGACATTTGAAAATCGCATTTTACGCTAAAATATGTATTTTTTAAATTAAAAATCGACCTGTTCGAGGATTTTACCCAAAAAATAATTGTTTCGTTTTTATTGAATTTATTCCATACTTTTGGCGCATACTGTGGATGGCTGAACATGCTGTATGTATCCTTATTTTTCAATATTTCACAAATGGGGGATAAAAATTTGATCTCAATACATCATTTACAATTATTAATATTTGATATAGCTTCAGGGTCAAATGGAGTAAAAGTTAAACATCAAATTTTTAGGTTATAGCGAATAACTCTACTTATCCTAAATATCTCTAATATTCTAAAGCACTACTATGCAGTTTCATATTTCTACAGTATGGGTACAAATTTCTAAGGAATTTGTACAATAATATAAGTTTAAAGTTTTTCATAACTCACATTGAGTAATTTGTCTTCATTACAAAAAGTGAGAAGATTTACAGTCTTTGCACCTTGATATATACAAGCAAAAGTAACTGCTGATTTCTCATTACCTATGTAATTGCATAGCAATATTATTAGTTTTTAGTTTATTTACTTTAAAAAAACATTTTTGCATCAAAACTTTATAGCAAATGTGTGAATTTTAATTACAATACTCAGTTTAATAGAAAAAGAAAAGAAATTTTTAAAATTCTTCTGCCAATTTTCCCGAAAAGTTAATTTTTTCCGTACTCATTTCACATTTTTCCTTATAAATTTAATTTTCTCTGTTTTCCTGTATTTTTTCGGAAAATAAACTGAAGGGAAATATTGCCATACTATAATATATTATTCATATAGTTGTTATAGTTCGTTATTCTATAAAACTTTGAATTGAGTTTTTTTTTAGTTTTGCGTAAGCACAATTATTTTTTGTTTGTTTTATACTTACTGCCCATAGTGCCTACGAAAAGAATTTATTTGAAATAATTGCCCTTATCTGACTTAATAACGCATATTAATAATTTAGAAATCTCTAAAGAAACGTGGTATACAACCCTACGTACAAACATTCATTCACGGACAATCCTTCCGCCACTATAGCACTAAATATTGACCTACCTGTGGGACTTCAGTTTAAAATCCCCTACGAGCGACCAGATCGATCACTACCACCGTCTCATACTCGCATCCTCCAAATGCCGCCGGAAAAATCTCTGCACTCTCCCTAGAACCGGCCACTATAACCTCGAGACACAACTGAGAGCCCTTCGGCACCGCTCCTCGGGTCAAAACACCGTCCTGCCACACTCCACTGAACTTGGAAACTTCCTCCACGGGCTATTATCAGTCATTACATGTACGTTGAACTGTCAAACGCCAAAGGGATGATTCAGGGACGCATCCCCACCCCCGATCTCCTCCGGAGCCTGTGGGATCGACTCCGGGCGTGCAGCGGGCCCACCGGAAGACCAAGACCGGCCCAAACGGGCCCCGGATCGTAGTAGCACAGTTCTAGTTTCCGGGTGCGTGAGTGTGAGTAATGCCTGGCCGTAATGTGTGTAGTACAGACTCGTGTCAGACTGGTGTATCGATTGGGCGCCGCGACGGCGAAGAGCGAGGCGCGCCGGTCACTGGGGGGCTGTGTGAAAGACGTCGCGGCTTATACAGGGCGTCACCCGCTTAGACCCGCTCTGATAACTTCGTCTGTTACATTTCCAAACAAATAGTATAGGATCTATAAATAATACTGCAGGTAACAACTACTCCGCGGACTACCCCGACCGGCATTGAATTACACCTGCAGTATCTGTGTGAATAGCCAAGAAGCCTTGTCGGTTTTCGCCACCAGAGATAGACCGGTTTCGGGCTTGTTAAATCAGTATGCCACAGGTGAGATGACCGAAAATTGAACTGGCTGTTCCTTCATACGTATGTTAACATATAAATTAAGTGAAGGTGAGATATAAGTGGTCTGCTTGGTCTAAACGGCTCGACTTGCGACCTACATTGCAGCAGGTACTTAACGCAGATCTCACCTTCAATTGATTTATATGTACATATGAAGGAACAGTCAGTTCAACTCTATGGCATACTGATGAGGGCTAACAAACCCGAAATCGGTCTCTTTCTGGTGGCGAAAACCGACAAAAGTTCTTGGCTGTTCACACAGCTACTGCAAGTGTAATTCAATGCCTGTCGGGGTATTAGTCTGCCGAGTAGTTGTTACCTACATATCATTTATAAATTTTATGGCGCGTCGCCCAGGACGAGAGGCCTGCGTTAAGTACCTGCTGCAAGGTCGCTTCTTGCAAGTCGAGCAGTTTAGGCCAAGCAGGAAGTAAGCAGACCACTTATATCTCAAATAGTACAGGAATCTAATATGTAGAATGGTATCAGTATTCTATAAATAGTTTCTTGGAGTCAAAATTAAACTTACCTCTATCCAAAGTTGCTTTGTTTAGCCGCTAGAGGGCCATGGGCGAAGTTAGGTCATCAGATATCTGGGGGGGGGGGCTAAAGCCCCGGCTGGACCGTGTTTTAATTTCGGTTCTGAAATGTGTGTAAGTTGTTATTAATTATGAATATTTTGGGGGGGCTAGTTTGATTTCTGGGGCCCCAAGCCCCCCTTTAACATTGGCCATGTAAAGAACGCTGAAGTACTTTTTCCAAATGATAAGTATTTTATCCGATTTTAGTAAATTTTAATGTGTACCTAAATACTTGTATATGTCGAATAGAGAAAAACATTTTACTCCAGTTGTACAAACCGGTACTCCAAATTGGTCCCAAAATTGTGACAAAAACAATTTGTAATTATTACATATTTGAAGTAGGTACATAGTATTATTGTGCATTTTGTAAATGCGCTTATTACAAATTTAAACAAAACCTAAATTAAATTATGTACAAAATTGAGCTATTACTACACAAAAATATATACCTATGTGTTTCTTACATAGTCTATTAGATGATATAACAAAATCTACTAAAATGATTTTTGCAGTTTGTGTTACACAAAAGTATATATGTACATTAAATAATTTTATACAGGGTATCTACAGTACCGATACTAAAAAAACTTGTATATCTGACCAAAAGTAACACATAACTCTTATGACAAAAATGTCTAAAACAAATATTTTTTTTTTTTTTTTCAAAAATAAAAATGCAACTGCAATAAAATGCTGAGCTGTGTTATGAAATTACATGCTAAGGTTAAGTAAAGGATCAGGTTATGTAATTTGTTTTTTTTATATTAACCAAATAAACAATTGAAAGCTTTTCGCAAGCAACATAAGTCATTTGTATTGTGAACAATGCCCATCATTCACAGTTAGTATGTTTAGATGTATTTATAATTATTATGTACAAACATGGTAGGTGGGCGATGTAGTCACATATTCAATACCTGTTTGTTGCCATAATTTCTGTTATCGTTTCAGAGACTTTCAAATCACGCGATATGAACAGTCTACATCTAAGGTGTTATAAAATACTTACACTAACAGATACAGAGTGATTCAGATTATGTGGAAAATAAAACGCCTATGAGAGCCCTTCCCCGCGAGACGGGTGTGACAAGGTAGGGAGTGTCGCCGCAAGCAACAGTGATCTAGTACGATGAGATCTGTTTTTGTTAGATTTAATAAAAATGTCATATTATATATGTCAGAAATAAAAGATTCAGTTCTTTAGTTAAATATTCTGTAAATAAATAGAATAAAGTGTTTTCACATTTTGGTGCCGAAACCCGGGAACCTAACGAGTGACCTTTAAAAACGTAACGGGGGTGTTTAACTAAAGTTAACGAAAAGTAACGAGTGTCGAGTACAGTACGACAAAACAGTAAGCAGTTAAGAAATAATAACGAATATGGATCTTCAGTTCAGGAAAACGTGTCGTGCCAAAGTTACCAGGTTAATAAAGGAAGCAGAAGATTTATTAAAAACCGAAATAGCAGTGGAAGAGCTAAGTGTAATGTTGGACAGACTAACAGTAGCAAATAACAACCTAAAAGAAGCGAATGAAAAGGCGTTACCGCATGTAAAAGAAGAAAAATACGAAGAGGAATTCGAGCAAATTTTGGATTACGACGATAGAGTGGCCATAACGACTTCAAGGTTAAGGCAGCGGGTAAGCAGTCAGGCGCAGGCGGAGAAGCAAGGGTCTCGAAATGAGCAGCAAGGTGACTCCAGTCAACGTCAACCACAGGCAGTACCGTATCAGGAACAGGGAGCAGGTATTTCGGGTGCTGCAGATGCAGTTTTCAACACGGTGAGACTACCTAAACTAAATTTAAAAAACTTTAACGGAGATTTGCATGACTTTATTCCGTTTTGGGAACAATTTAGGAGTGTCGTCCACGAAAATAGAGCTTTAGATGGTGCCGCTAAATTTAATTATCTAAGGTCGGTACTAACGGGAAGGGCTCTCGAAACGATAAACGGTTTAACACCATCAGAGGCGTGCTATAACGATGCAATCGAAATGATAAGAAACGAATACGGCAATAAAGAACGAATTGTTGACAGTTATATACAACAATTAATAAATTTAAATACGGTAAAAGGCAAACATGACATCACAGGGTTACGAAAATTATATAATACCACCTCAGCTGTTACGCGCTCATTAAAGATTTTAGGCATTTCAGCAGATAATTACGGACTAATGGTAAAAACTATTTTAATAAAATCTTTGCCATTTCAGTTAAAAGTAGAGTTTAATAAATTGCCAGAATTTGATTCGGATTCAGAGGAGTGTAGCAGTCAAGAAGCTGATGCATCAAGTACAAGTAAATACGAAAAACAGATTGAGCTACTCTTGAAATTTATAAAACGCGAAGTAGATTCCGTCGAATCTGCACAAGCTATATCGGGTACAGCCAGTACAAGCAGTGGCGTATCAAGAGAAGAACGGAATGGTATTGGTAGAAATAGAAATGATAAATCAAATAATCCGCGAACGGTTTCAGGACTTTTTACTAGTGCAACGGACAATAAATGCGTGTTCTGTGACAATAATACACATAACACATTTAACTGTAGAAATAAATCACTGACAATTGAACAAAAAAGGAACATTTTAAAACGAAATTCGCGATGTTATAAATGTACCAAGCCAAATCATACCGCTCGCGATTGCAAAAACAATAAGTTAATGTGTCAAAGCTGTAAAGGTAGACATTGTACGGTGATGTGCGATCCGGACTACAAAAAACGTTTAAACGAAAATAAAGATGCGGAAAATAACGCGAGAGACTCTAATACCAATGGTGATGCAAATAATACAAAAGATAATGAACAATCGGCAGCATTAATAGCAAATGAGTGTTACAACGACGTACTGCTACAAACAGCGTGTACATTTATTTCGTCAACGAATGAATTGAAACATAATGAAATGTTTATACGCATAGTATTCGATGGAGGAAGTCAGTTAACATTTATCAGGGAAAACATTTCCAAGAAATTAAAATTAAAAATTGTGGGTGTACATAAATTATCTATTATTCCATTTGGTTCATCTGAAAAGGGTCCGCAGCAAAATTGTAATAGAGTTGAGTTTTATTTGCGAAGCCAATATACAAAACAATACATAAAACTGTATGCGATCGAAGTTCCCGAAATATGTTTTGATTCTTTAAAAAGCCCGCCTACAAATTTAAGAAAATTAAAAGAATATGAATTAGCTGACGCAAGTCCGGAAGGAAGAGAACCTGTTAAGGGAATATCTATGTTGATAGGAGCGGATAACTATTGGAAATTAGTAACCGGTGAGACAGTAAAAATAACCACGGAGTTAACAGCTGTAAATACTATGCTAGGGTGGACGTTACATGGACCTACTCCTATAGATAGTTATAGTGTAAATACTAATATCATTACTGTTTTGCATGCAAATGTTCAAGAAGAGCCATTCAGTTTGAAACAATTTTGGGAATTAGAAACTATAGGCATAGATAACCCTGATAATTCAAATAGTAAATTAAATGGAAATTTTACTAAAAAGTTTTGTGAAAAGAATATTAGATTTCAGGATAATAGGTATGAAATAGAGTTACCCTGGAAATTAGAAAACTTTAAGTTAAATGATAATTATGATCAAGCACTAGTGAGAGTAAAAAATTTAACGAGAAAACTAGCTAAAAATTCTAAGTTACTTGAATATGATAAAGCAGTTCGAGATTATTTACATACAGGGTGTGCTGAAAGGGCACCGGATACTCAAATTGTGGGTAGAACTTACTTCATGCCACATAGACCAGTTTATAGAGACGATAAGGATACTACGAAAATCAGAGTAGTTTTCGATGCATCAGCGCATGCGCCTGGTTTTGCATCTTTGAATGAAAGCTTGTTAAGTGGTGACAATTTGATTACAGATCTAATTAAGATATTACTGAATTTTAGAATTGGTCGTATTGGGTTATGTGCAGATATAGAAAAAGCGTTTTTACAAATTTCGTTAGCTGAAAAGGATAGGGATTCTCACAGTTTTCTATGGTATGAAACCGAAATTAAAAACGAAGAAAATTTACCAAATTTAGTCAGTTATCGAATGAAACGTGTAACATTTGGGGTCACTACTAGCCCATTTCTCTTGACGTCTACAATAGTTAAGCATTTAAATGAACAAGCTATAGAGTATAGTCAAACCTGTGAGATATTGAAAGAATCGTTCTATGTAGATGATTTTGTATTTGCAGCGGAAAGTGTAGACCAAGCTTTGAAAATATTTGATGAATCTGTTAAAATTATGAATACTGCGCAAATGAACCTAAGAAAGTGGATTAGTAATAACGATTACGTAAGAAATATTTTCAAAGAAAAAGATGTACACAACGTAGCTATTTGTCCAAAAATACTAGGTGTTTTCTGGTATATATTACAGGATGAGTTGGGAATAAGTTTAGACTCGGTAATTAATTACGTCCAGGGAAACAATGATATAACAAAACGACATATTTTAAAAATGGTTTCAAAAATATACGATCCCTTAGGATTTCTAGGCCCATGTACCATCATACCAAAAATATTGTTGCAAACCATTTGGAAGGGAAAATATGATTGGGACAGTATGTTACCACAAGATATTCAAAGGGAATGGAAAATTTGGATTAAAGAGATAAAACTTTTGAACGATTTAACTTTCCCAAGATGTGTAGCACAAAATCAGCAAGTACCAGTTCAGCTGCACATTTTTGCTGACGCCAGCCCTAAAGCATATGGAGCTGTCGCGTACCTAAGGATCCATGAAAATAATATTAATCATTCCAATATTTTTGTGTCAAAATCCAGAGTTGCGCCAATTAAGCAGAGTGAAGATGAACTTTCTTTACCCAGGTTGGAACTAACGGCAGCTGTTTGTGCTGCAAGGTTAAAAAATTACATAATTAAAAATATCAAACTGAATGTAAAATCCATATATTTATGGACGGATTCCAAGATCACACTGCATTGGATTAGAGAAAAACCAGAACGGTGGAAACCATATGTTGCAAATAGAGTCCGAGAAATACAGTCGTTGACAAAAGATTCGGTGTGGAGACATTGCCCAGGACAAGAAAACCCTGCAGATTTAGTGACGAGAGGTATTAAAGCAAATAAATTAATAACCTCAACATTGTGGAAATTTGGTCCTTACTTTTTAAGTGAATCGGAAGAAAGTTGGCCCGAAGATGACTATGAAATGATGGACGATTATCAAGGAAATTTTGTATTGAATACACAAACCGTTGAAGAGATACCCGATCCTTTATTTGATTTAAACAGATATAGTAATATAAACAAAATTCTGAAAGTAACAAGTTATGTTTTGCGATTTATTAACGTCGTAAAATTTAAACAAAAAACTGTTGGCAATTTAAGTGTAGAAGAGTTGATAAGATCCGAGGTATATTGGCTAAAATATATTCAAAATAAAGAATTCCCAGCTGAAATCAAGTCGCTGAAGAATAATGAGCTTTTACCTAGGACTTCTGCAATTTTATCATTGTCACCATTTTTAGACCACGATGGACTAATGAGACTCGGGGGAAGATTACAAGAAAGTGAACTATCTTATGAAACGCAGCACCCAATTATATTACCAAAGTCAAGCCCTTGGGTAACCAAGATTATTACTTACACTCACGAAAAGTTGCATCATGGAGGTGTAAATATTACTTTAGCGGAAATACGTAAGAAATACTGGATCCTAAGAGGTAGACAAAAAATTAAATCAATTTTATCGAGATGTGTGACTTGTAAAAAATTTAGAGGAAAATCTGGAGATACTCAATTTGCTCCCTTACCAAGAGATCGACTTTTATCAAGTAGAGCATTTGAAGTTATAGGTACCGATTTTGCTGGACCTCTTTATATGAAAGAAAATGAACGAACAAAAAAGGTTTACGTCATGTTAATAACTTGTGCTGTAACACGCGCAGTGCATTTGGAGTTGGTTCCGAATATATCTACGGAGTGTTGTCTGCGAGGTCTACGTAGATTTATGGCAAGAAGAGGAGTACCGAGTGTGATTTATTCGGATAATGCCAAAACTTTCAAAAGATCAGCGTTAGAGCTTGAAGAATTTAATACTATATTAAGGAGTACAGATGTACAGTCATTTGCTTTGAAAAGTCGAATAACCTGGAAATTTATTGTTGAAAGAGCCGCATGGTGGGGCGGATTTTGGGAACGTTTAGTAAAAACCATAAAAGATGCATTGAAATTTTATATAGGTAAAGCCATTCTCGGATTTGACGAATTACAAACAGTGCTGACTGAGGTAGAAGCTATTGTAAATTCTAGACCACTGACGTACATTGATGATGACCCAGACAATATTTGTATCTTAACACCAGACAAATTTTTGATTGGTGATGTTGTATCTAATGTTACCAAAGATATACGTGAGACAGCAATTAAACGTAACGACCTTTTACAAAAATGGAGGACTCGAGAAATAAGTTTAAATAGATTCTGGAAAAAATGGACTACGGATTATCTACAACAATTACGCACAGCCCATCATTCTGATCCGAAAAGAACAACTTTATTTGAAATAGGAGACGTCGTATTATTACATGACCAGAATATACCAAGAACCCTTTGGAAAATGGTTCGCGTTACGAACATTTATCACGGTAGAGACGGAAAAGTGCGTGCTTGTGAAATTAGGGTTCCTAACGGAAAGTTATTGAAACGACCGATCAGACTGTTATATCCGTTAGAATTAAAGACTGAGGGTAAAGTACTCCGTACTTCGGGGCCCGAGGATTATGTGGAAAATAAAACGCCTATGAGAGCCCTTCCCCGCGAGACGGGTGTGACAAGGTAGGGAGTGTCGCCGCAAGCAACAGTGATCTAGTACGATGAGATCTGTTTTTGTTAGATTTAATAAAAATGTCATATTATATATGTCAGAAATAAAAGATTCAGTTCTTTAGTTAAATATTCTGTAAATAAATAGAATAAAGTGTTTTCACAGAACATATCTAAAAAAAAATTTTAAATGTACAGAGGACAAATTAACTGTAAAAAAATCAAAAAGGGCAGTTTGAAAATAATTTAAAAATACATTTCTGCACAGCACTGGAAACTGGTCTACAGTAAAACCTGATAAGGTGGCAAAGCATGCAATCGGCGACCGGACAAAAAATGGAAAGAAAAGAGAAATGAATGAAATAAGTAACATTTTAAAACACCTATTTTGTACAGAAAATTCAACTGTTTTTGCCGCTGTTGTTATTAATTATTAATAGAATTAATTTGTGATTTTAATTAATAAAATATTTTGACACCTGATGTTGCAACAAAATTTTGAGCCCGTCTTACACGGTTTCTACAAACTAACCAGCCCTGGATCTAAGGGGGGGGGGGAGGGTTAAACCGGGGCACTTGCCTCGGGCGGCAGTTTCATGGGGGCGCCAAATCCTTGAGACAAGAATTCGAAATATCGAACATGAAGCCTCTTTTCCTACAATCTCATAGGTTTCTATCAAATAATCTTAAATATGTTTGAAAAACTAACTTTTCTATTTCCATACGCCCAGTTAGTTTTTGAACACATACTAAGTGATTTATGAACATATTTTTACAGATCAGAGTCTGTCGCATGATGCATGTCTCGATGAACGCATCTTAACATCACAGTCTACATGAAAAATTCGCCTACCTCAGTGGCCAAGCCTTTTTAAATATGTCGACAGAAGATCTGCAAAAAAATGGAGCCGATATAGCTTTAAAATATTCAAAAGACTTGAATGCAGTTGGTTTTTGCCAGGAACTTGGCGTATTTAAAGAGCTAGTACATGAAATTAATGAAAAATCAAGTGCCTTCGACCTGTTACAACATTTGTACAAGCATGACTTGCAAGAAGCGTTTCCCAATGTTAATATAGCTTTAAGAATTTATTGCACATTACCAACATCATCTGCAAGCTGTGAGCGAAGCTTCAGCAAACTGAAAATAATTAAAACTTATCTACGTTCAACAATGAGTTAGGAGCGTCTATCTGGCCTCGCGATCCTAGCAATTGAAAACAAAACTGCCTATGCGACAGACTTTGAGGAGCTAATAGATTCTTTCGCAGAAAAGAAAGCACAACCTGTAAAGTTGTAGTCTTTCCTGGTTATATATTTAGGTCACAAATGAGTTATTAGTTATTAGATAATAAAAAGTTTAAATTTATTAAAGGATTATTATTTCCACAAATGGTCACAAAAAATGCTACTCATTGGCAGTTTTAACAGTTTTTCTCAAACACTGAAGGGAGGGAGCGCCACCATCAAGGTTTTGCCCCGATTCGAAAAAATCGTAGATCCGGGGCTGAAACTAACACATATGTTTCTGCTTCTTGTCCGTTGTCCGTGAAATTATAAGTTATTGGCAGCAACTAAGATCATCAATAGTGTCCGCTTCGGTACGATACACTTCATTTTTTAAATATCCCCACAAAAAGAAGTTCAAATGATTTAAATTCAGGAGTTCGTGGCGGTCATGGTACCGGTACTCCTCGTCCAATCCCTTGGTATTAATGCTTGGACACGCTGTACATGGTACGGATATAATTGCGCGTCGTGTATGATACGCCACACTGATGGAATATGCCGTGGACGTCTTGGATCTCCGTCTCTTCCACTATTTGGTTTTAAGTTTTCCTCGCGTTGCCCTACACTTGCTCTCATTGCACAGCGCGGTAAAAGTAGCTACATTTGACACGTTTACTTGAAAATCGTTGCTCAAGCATTTTCACTCCGCCTAATCTAATTCCTTTGTTGGAACGACGCGTTTAGTTCAAGCAGTAACAGTTAGGGGTATAGTTTGTTCAAAGTAATTTTCATTTTTCGGTCTCTCATGTATAAGAAAGTGATAAATCTCATCATCACTAGAATCCGAGGTACTGCTGTAATTGCTAACTTGCTCCTCTTCACTAGTCACTCATTTTGAAAAACTACAGAATTACGTACTTAAAAATGTGCAAATTAATTGTGCAACTATAATAACTTTCTCAAATAGCATTATTACATAAAACTTTAGTTACGTTCATTACCTAATCTACCAAAAGTTGACTTCTGTTAGCGGTTAGATTCTATCTGCGCATGCGTCTGACTAGTGGTTTCCTAATAATCGTCAAACCGATTTAACTGTCAGCAAATAGTTTCCAAACTATTCACATTTGTGTTGGAACGGTTAAATTCGTACTGCGCAAACTCGTAACAGTTTGCTGCTCGTTTGATGCTGTGTAGGAACAAACCTAAAGCGTCATTTACATTTACGAGTTCTCGGTCCGAGCCGGTTCCGAGTTATTTATGTTTACACTACTTCTAAGTAAATATCAATCCAAGTAGATGTAAAAATGGCTCCGTCTAAGAAAAAGCGTGCTACTGCGGCTCTAATATTACTAATTTTGCTTAAAAAAAAACAGACAACGCGAGCTATTGAGAAATAGAAGTATTTGGATTAAACAGCATCTGGCAGTGAGGCAATGATTTGGAATTGAGAAAAATCTACTAAAATATTTGCTTACTGGAGATGGGAAAGATTTTAAAAACTTTATGCGAATTAGAGATGGGCGATTCGAATCTTTTTCAAGATCCGTATCGTTCGAATAATTTTAGAAAATGATTCGTACCAAAGATTCGTATCATCATAACACAAATGACAAATTTGCCATCTGTCACTGTCGTATTCCGAATCGAACTGTGAACTGTATAATTATTTGTTATGTGAATGTGAATAAGCAGTATCGTCGCGTAGGTATGGTTCCGTTCAGATAAAATTTGGTGCCGGCTTTCTATCGGAAGTCCAGTTATGTGGTACGACTGGTACGAACCATTTTAGTATAGAGGATTCGTATCATACGAATCAGCGTTTTGATCCGTATAATTTAAACGAATCATACGGATTCGACTCATCTCTATAATGCGAATGGATTATGAAACCTTTTGTTTTTTACATGACGAGGTAATGAATGAAGCAAGTAATGCAGTTAACTTTCTAATTGCATTTTACGTCCCACAAACACTCAAAAGAACGATATAAATCAATAAATTGTTCCAGCTGTTCTGATGTAAATTTAGTTTCCGCCATATTTACCCAACAAAGACACATCCGAGTAGAACGAGGAGTCGGTTTGTCATCAACTTCAGTATTAACTCGGATCCGAGTGTGTATCCGAGTTGACGTTTACATTTCCGAATTTTCATCCGAGTAACCCAACTCGGATCCAAGAATTCGTAAATATAAATGCCGCTTAACGGTTATAAATTAGGCACTTTCAACGGATCCAGCTACGTAGCTAATTACCTATAATACAGAAATACGGTAATCAAAAATTGTTTTACGTGTAAAATTATTCATAGTTATGAGAACATTATATGGGGGAATCAAATTTTCTCTTAAACTTTCACTTTGTCCACCCGGTCTAGCCGGTCAAAAGAAGCGAGCGACCCTTAAAACTTAATAACCGAGGGAGTGTAGCAGGCGATGTGTTCGATCCTTGCCCGATCACTAGGAGGATTACCTTTATAGGATTGAGTTAACTTGCGCCGCAGTTGTTCTTGAAATATGTTCTTATTTCTATTAGGAACAGACTTCAGTGAATAAATATGAAGGAGACCCTTTCGTAGGATCTACTGTTTTTTAGTGTGCATGTCTCTTAAAAACTTTCTATGTTGCCCAAGTTGTGAAGAGTCCATACTTTTTTATTTGTAAGTCGTTTCTCGTCGTAAACTTAATTATTTAATCAATACACAGTAACCAATATTTTGAAGTATAAACATAGACATTCAGCCCAAGTATGTAGGTATCCCATTTCGGTAATAATAATATTTACGTTACTTCAAGGTTAAACCAGTGGCGGCTCGTTGTATGAAGCAACTGAGCCACCACTTCCAATTGCCTATTATATTTATCAAAAATCAATATAACGGAATAAAATAATTATTGCTCCAATTGCAGCCCTCGTAAGTTATAACGGATCTAGGTTTACGCTTCAATATCCTGCCGTTTCTATCAGAGCGGGAAGTTACAAGTCACCCGCCAATCCCACCACAGGGAAGCCCAATTTGCCGAGCCCCACCACGCGAGACGGTCCTAATTTGAGGCCCGATTTCTGTTTTTCCGCAAATTAGACGACGTAATATGTGTAACGCCGATTGTTTTGAGTGTTAATATTTTTGGTAATTATTTACAACGTCGTAAAACTCTCCAATGTTAACAAAAAAATTTCAACACCCTTATTTTTGAGGGTTCTGATCACGAATCTGAAGTCAGATTTGGCCGTTCGCATGTAGTTTTAGAAAAAAAAATCAAAATTATAACCTCTATGTATACACTACATTAAGTAGAAATTGCAATATAACACATCTGCCTTCTTCATTTCATGGCATCACATTGTTGTCAAAATATTATAGGGGTTATTTTGCAACTTCAACCTAATGTAATGTATACATAGAGGTTACAATTTTGAAAAGAAATTTTTCGAAAACTATATGCGAGCGCCGAAATCTGACTTCAAATTCGTGATCAGCACCCTCGAAAATGGGGGGGTAGGAATATTTTTGTTAAGATTAGATAATTTTACGCTGTTGTAAATAATTACCATATTTTTAATTGTATTTTGAATTTCCAGTGGTTGATTAGATGCTACTACTGAATGTGATTTCTTAAATATTCTCAATTAAAAACTTTTTAAAATTTCTATGAAATATGAATAAGCTATTACTTATTTTGATTTTATTAAAATTATTATAAATAAAATAACCTATATAACGAATTTGGAGACTAACGAAAGTGAGTACTTAACAAAGGGATATAAATATCATTTTTATCTATAGTATTAGTCATGTATAAATCCTTGTTTATCCTAAACTTTTGCTTGTTTCTAAAACACATATTTTAAATCAGTGGCGGCTCGTGGTAGCTGCAAGAGGTGAGGTGTTCCTACGTGTTTAAAACACTAAAAAATATAAAAACCAATTTTCAACTACTTATCTATTTACATACAAAACAAAGCCACTTTTACCAAATATGTTATAATATTTTCACTTCTTATAAAACAAGTCTATTCGTCGGTCTTTTAAATTCACAAATTTATTTATAATGTCTTCATAAAATTGGGAATCGTCGCTAAGACTTTGCAACAGTTCTTTTTCTATAGCCATCATCGATAAGTTGTTTAAGCGCTCTTGTGTCATCGTATTTCTTAAGTCTTAATGCGCTTAAGGCACGAAAAGTTTCGTCCTACTGAAACACTTATTGCAGGAATTGTTAAAACTAAGCAAAATAATGTGTATATCATTTTAAATTCCTTGTATAATATTTCTACCGTTTTCTGAACTTCTAAATTATAAAATTGTTTGTCTCTGTATAAAACATAAAGTTCGTTTTTCAACTTATCTATGTCAAATATGTTTGGATACATTTGTAGTAAACAATCATACGATATTTCCGGAAATTTGTTTGCATATTCGGGATATTTTAAAGCGAGTCTGTCGATAATATATATTTAAATTAGGTTCCTATTCTATGCTAAATTTAGTCTTACCTTGTAAGGAAGTTGTTTTTTATTTCTTTAAATAAATCCTACCTGCCTTGTCCTAAAAACTTTACCACCGCGCTTGCCACCTAATCTTCAGAATATTTAAGAAGTCTCATTAAACTAAATCTAACTACTGGAAATTCAAAACACATAAATAAAAGTATTAACACTTGAACAATCGATTAATCGCGTCACACACGTAAATAATCTACAGTTCACAAGTTACCTACGGTCACTAGCCACTACCATATCGTCCATTTGCCGTTGAACTAAAAACTTAAGGCGCCAGAAATCGGGCCTCAGTCTCGAGCGGACATGGAGCGAAAAACATCAATTTTAATCGTCTCGCGTGGTGGGGGAAACCATAACGTGCGACGCAATTTGAGGCTCGCAAAATTCGGCCTCACAATGGTGGGATTGGTGGGTGACCCGGACTCTCCACGCAGGTAGAAACAGAAACGGCGGGATATTGAAATGTAAACCAGAGGGTACGTTATAACATACGAGGGCTAAGATTGAAGCAATCATTTTATTTCGTTACATTGGTTTTTGATAAATGTAATAGGCAGTTGGATTGGAAATTATGGGGTATTAAAATATACAGTGAAAGCCAAATTTTACAGTGGGGACCGGCCTCAGTTGCTTCATACTACGAGCCGGCACTGTCTTAAATATGTATGTACAAAGAAGTCACATTTACAATTTTTAATCGCCTAAAAATATCACGACATGAATGCGTGGTACATACATTAGCTAGATTACACAAAATACTTTTCTGGGAAATAAAAACACTTACAAAGGATGGAACTATATTATCTATGGTGGAACTACTCCAAAAAAAACCTAACTAACTATGGGCGCTGGTAGGGGGGGGGCAAGGAGGGCAACTGGCCCTCCCCGTGGAAGTTAATATTCCAGTTTAAAATAACGGTTAAAAGGCAAGAATTTTAATTTTTGTTTACAGTTTGTTATTTCTTGCTACTTTTGTTTGTTTCTATGTTTTTTTAGAATGTAGAATTAGTTTTATGTGATATTTTATGATTTGGTCACGTTTGCAGCCAAAATATGCCATTTTATTTTATTTTTTAATTTAAAGCCTTGTCCTCATGGACGTGAAATTCGCGAAAATTCGTGCAAATTATTTATTGGCGGGAAAAGTGTCAACTTTTAGCCAATTTTGGCCACGGTCTATTAACTATACGGTCGGGGTCAGGTGACGTCACAAAATTCCCGTAAATAATGACAAAATATAGTCTTTCTCGAAAGATGGACTGAGATAGACTGTGTCATATGTCACAAAAGTACTCGGTGTTCATTGGCTACTTGCAGATGACCCCGACCGTGAAGTTAATAGACCGCGAATTTTGGCAATCGCAGTATTTTTTATCTTTTCATCATAAAACTGTCATTTACTGTTATGGTAGCTTGTTAGAAGCTCAAGTTAAGCCGAGAGTTAAACTTACCAACCTCACCTAATGATGAAAATAGCGACAATATTCATGTTTTGCGAAATTCGCAATAAGTTGACATTTTCCCGCCATTAATAATTTAAATCAAAATTTGCAAAATTCGCGAGAATTTTCCAGAATTTCGAATGAGGACAAGACTTCAGTCATCTGCTATAGCACCAAAGATTTTACTAAAGTTTCTTGTTTTAAGTTATTTTTATTTTTCATTAAAATTTAGAAAAAAAACGACCTACGCTTTATTTTTGTTGCTCGCCCCCCCTCCCCTGATTTTTTTTCTGCCCGCGCCCATGGCCATAACGCATCTGTGATTCTGCCAAAACATGGTAGACAGAGCGTAGCTGCTGCATTTCAAAAACATGTTTTAAATTTCTTAATACAAAGTTAACAAAATATAATTTACCGATAATATATCGACAGTGAGGCTTCCAACTTAGGAGTTCATCAATTCTTATTCCCAAAAAGTTTATTTGTTTAATTTCTTATACAAGAAAGTGTAATTTCGATTTCAGATGCTTCACCAAAGGAGCCGTATTCTTGAAATAAGTGTTCCCTATAAATACAAATAATTTTAGACATTTAAAAATTGAATAATAAGAGCTTAGTAAATAACAGGAATGTTATCTCATGCCACCTGCGAATATTCAAAGGTCTAACCAACAAATTTGTATGTAGAGAAATCTTTCAAAATATTAAAAAAAGATAAACTTCTAATTCTGCATATAAGAGTATTCACTTATGTTTACAAGTATAAATAATATGTGTCTTACAAACGCTTTTCAAAAGTTATCATACCCTGTATATCCTTTTTTTTTCTACATTGTTTCAGCATTTTGTACTTATTGCCTCTGCTAATATAATACCGAAAGCACTTAATCCTTCCACATATTTTCGAGGCAAATGTTTTTATCCCACCGAATGCTGTATTCTTCGGCTATCTGT
The DNA here is from genome assembly GCA_037114965.1 of Monochamus alternatus. Classification (NCBI taxonomy): domain Eukaryota; kingdom Metazoa; phylum Arthropoda; class Insecta; order Coleoptera; family Cerambycidae; genus Monochamus; species Monochamus alternatus. The sequence continues at coordinate 118,312,512 of CM073426.1, forward strand.
TTACATCAGGACCCATTAAGGCGAGCTCGTCACTTGAGGCTGTTCCTTTAATCACCAGATAAGACTCCCTGCTCGCGTACCGGGCGGCCTCCAAAATGGACGGGGCGTGATTTGGCTGCCGAACTTCATTAAACTAATGACTATAATGTATTAGACGGCCGCCCCCGCGTATAAAGTCAAAGGGTAGAACCGTCAGACTGTTTAACCTAATAAACGCGGCCTAAATGGCCTGGTGGCAAACTCTGCAAGACGCCGCACGCAGCTCTGAGGGATTCGTGTGGGACTGCTCAATAGGCTTGTTCCATCAAATTTCCTTTATATATAAATGATATATAAAGTACCTGCTGCAATGTAGGTCGCTTCCTGTAAGTCGAACCGCTTAGGCCGAGCAGGAAGTAAGCAGACCACTTATATCTCATCTGCAATCTGTTAATATGTGAACATACATATTGTCGGTCATCTCACCTATGGCATACTAATGAGGACTAACAAGCCCGAAACCGGTCTATGTCTGGTGGTGTGGCCGACAAGGGTTCTTGGCTGCTCACATAGATACTGCAGGAGTAATTCAATGCCGGTCGGGGCATTAAATAATAATAAAATACAAAGTTATTAACATATAAAATATTTTTTTCTATTTGTGTCATTCTACTCATTCTTTTTTCTCGTGTATTTTAGGTTAGAATGTATAAAATGAAGCTATACGTAACCAAATTAATTTTTATTTAGTTACTATTGTTTAAATATATTATTACTATTACTCTATACTTTATTTATACCTAATTGATTAATGACTCAAAAAAGTAATAATGGTATAACATGACAAAGTTAAAATTCATATTTCCTGAAATGAAAAAATTATACTGCTTATTTTTGGATTAAAAACGAAATGTGTTATTTTATTTTTTAAATGGATTTACAGTTTTCTCTAAAATATTGAATTTATCAAAACACGAAGGCTGCTAAATGACGGCTAGGAAGACCACTGTTATCGGAGGCGCAGTGCCGACAGTAGCAGCCGTAATACAATAAAAGGAATCCGAAATCATTAAATGAGGGGGCTCAAAGCCTAGCCCGAGAACAACAAGGACAGATCAAAGAATCTCAGTTAAGACCAGAATTGTGCAAGTTAATTATGTTACAGGCAGCGACCAGTTATGTAGGTCACAGCTTAACAACCAGGAAAATCATTAACTACACATTAAATAACAGCACCGGCCGTAGAAGTTTAAAAACCACTATTCCAAATGAACTTAACAAAATTTCTCGTAATAATTCTTCCATAATAACTTTCTTTTTTCTGTGTTGATAAAGAAGGCTTAAAAGTGTATAATAAGAAATGTTTCTGATTTCAATTATATTTTCCCACATTTCATGGGTTTTAAATAAAGATAGTTTTCTATGATCTGTTCAACCCATATTTAAACAAAAACTACTAATCAAAGTAATCCTCATATCAAAATCTCGTGCCTTTTGTTGGATACAAAATCAGATCTCTGCATTGCACCTTACCATGCTTGCTTTTGACCCATTGGCAAACAAATAAATATTGTCACGGATTTCCCAATCCGAATTTTACTATTGCCAGAAAAACAATCCGCTAATTAACTACTTCTTTATTAACTATACTCAATACACTACTGAACACTAATTAGAACTCAACTAAACACTTATTTAATTAATCGCTATCTAAATCACTTTGATATCTCCAACTAAACACTTCAATTCAACACTGTAATACAAGACTTATACAAGACTAACTTAATCGGCCGTTTATTTTTCTTTTATAGACCCAACGAATATTCCATCAGGTATATTCTAGTATCTATAGATTCATCTTCCCGAACGACTCGAATGCTTCTCGTCGATTCCCCAATTTTCTAGTCCCGTCTCGATCCACGGCTTTTTGTTTGTTTAACAGAATCGTGTAGGGGCGATCGGGGCAATCTTAGCATTTCGCGATACCACAGTCGTCGGTTTGGGTGTGAGTGGGGCAAATTCCGTGACAATATTTTTTCCAACAAATTTGTAGATATATTTGTGCATTCTGAAACTATGCAATACTTAAAATTCTTTTTTACATTCATACTGCATCATACAAGCAGTACGTAACAAGAACAATATTCTAAAAATGCATGTAGCATCGACTCAAGCGCAATCGCTGGGCTTATTCATAACGTGACGTAGCGATTGGCCACGCTCCATTCTTGCTTCCTGGAGATTTATAATTAATTTTAAGGTACTAAACGTTCGAATAAAATTCTAATATTTTGCGGCCATATTTTGATAGGCCCCGTAGAAGCTGGGGCAGAAACGTATTCCTCTATTAATAAATATCTATTAAAATTACATTTTAATTAAAAATCAGATGGACGTAGTAATCATGTGGTCAGATTTCGTACTAAAAATATAAGAGTTCTCGCAACTGCCAAATCGAATATGTACATAAGTAATAATAATACCGCTTTCTAATGGAGAGAAAAGTGGTGACACCACAAGAACACTATATGAAATATAAGGCTGAAGCATGGACCTTTTGTAACAAGACAAAAACTTTTAATTTTTAAATAACTATCATTTTTATTATCTAATGTCCCATAATTGGCAAAAACTGTTATATCACTGTATCTACTAAAATAATGAATGATATAGTATAGCATAGTATAGTACAATTATTTTTATTGTCTCTTTTGTTTATTTTTTTTATATTTGATCGCCTTCAAATTTAGTCCGCCTATGAACTCTTGCTCGTCCCATGCTTTGCCAGTTGCGCCAATGTTACCAGGACTACTGATTTTCTTCTATTGATTCTTCAGTAGAACTAGGTCTAGATACTGATTTACCTCTCAGTCTACTGATATACTGAAATCACCTACAAATCTACTGAATTAATGACATTTTAATCTTTAAAATTTTGGCCAGATAGTTGAAAATTAGATTTTAAATATTACATACTCAAGATATTCTTCTCATACTGGATTACAAAACTGTATTTTTAGTTTTTAGAGTTTATATTAGCATTTTTTAATAATCTTAATAAACAAATGCTGCCTAAGGAGACAAAAATATCTGAATTGCACAGCTCAGTTAGAGCCATTTACAAAAGTTTTCTAGAATGTTTTATAAAAAGGGATATGATTTTAAATATTTCACTTTCTAGAATAAACTATAAGGACCCAGCTAATTTCTTTCCTCTACATGAAATTTATTTGGGTGCAAAACTTTTGATCTCAATAAATTCTTTGACTGGCGATGAAAAACTAACTTTTAAAAACGGATGTTTACAATTTTTCATTGAAGCTGCAAATCAAATCAACCAAAGGTTTAACTTTAATAACGAAATTTCGGTCAACATGAATTTAATAAATCCAAAAAACATTTTAGATAGGAAAGGATATAGTAGTTCCTCTTGCTATGCACTTTCTAAATTTAGTAGCTCATAATGAGTGGAGCCTACTCAGAACCAGATATGTCCATTGAAAAATTCTGGAATGAGGTAAAAAAAATCGTTCTGTTTACACTGTCCAATTGTATTCAACATGCTAATTTTGCCACATTCATCAGCGAACGTCGAACGAATTTTTTCGTATGTTTCTCATGAAAACAAATCTATGGAATAGACTATCTACTGCCAGTATTGTTGGTCATTTACATACAGAAAAATACCTCAGAAGCAGAAATCAGCAGAACTGCAATATTAATTATTCTGAGTAAAATATTACGCTTTTGTCTTTTTTTAAATAGAATGTACAAATATTTTAGAGTTCCTAATAGTTTTATTGTTAAGCATTTTTTTTTATTTTGTTAAGTTTGTGATTATGTGGATATTTATTTTTTTGAATAAACAGTTTTTTTAGTCTTTTAGTTTGTTGGAGAATTATTTAGTTGTATCTTATTTCCTGTCTAGTTATTTCTACTGAATTTTTAGATAGCCATCTACTGATGAAATGAAATAAAATTGACCTGGCAACACCTATATTTTGTGGGCAACACTGCGTCGTGCTAGTTCACAAGCTAGTAATAGCAATGAGTCACTCTCTAGATTTTCGGTGGTTAGGTTTATATTTATTTTTTATGTGTATGTATATGAACTTTGTATTTAAAAGTGGAGTTTTATTCAGCACAACAATAAGCTAAACGTTAACATAGGGACTTTCTACGTCATCCTAGCAATTTTTACAATTACTGCTCATACTTTGAAATTCCAAATGTACCAATAATGTATACAGACACAACTACCTGTTATCCCTATATACCTTGTACCTTGTATTTTAAGTGGCAGGATGAAGAATCATATAAAATACCATACTTATGTCCATGCCTATATTTCTTTTGGAAGCAGAAAATGTAGAAGTAGTCTGCTCTAGACCTATTGTCTATATTACACAGGATATTACAAAAAGGTAGGTAAAGTGTAGTAAGTGTAGGTATATTATTGTTTTCTTAACCCTGTATATTATTTTTGTTTAGGAAAAGGTATGTACATAATTTTACAATAATAATGACACTCTCAAAACCTTAGAATATAAAATTTTTATATTCTAAGCTCAAAACAGTTTGAACTTCTGGAAGTTCTGAGTAGAAATTTCATCAAATCTCTATTGGTCAGTGAAACAGCTAATAACTAAAATGTTAAAATTTTAAAGTATGCATGCGAGCAAATGAATAGTTCATGACATTTTCATCAAAATATTTAAGAAACTGCAACTGAGAATAATAAAATTATATACTACACTAAATATTTGCACTACATATTGCACTAAATTACGAAAAAGTGATTGTTTTTAACGCGACAAACTCGAAAATTATGTTGATATTCATAATAAAAACAATTGCGTAATATCAGCTGTGACGTAAGTCGTCTGAATTCTTCCTGCAACATATTCTTTATTTTTTAATATTATTCTTTATTAAAAATATATAGTTTTCTAAATACCTGTAGGTATATTTAATTAAATCATACCTTGATGCAAACAAAATTTCATCTCTATAGTATCAAAGAAAGTAAGTATAATTCATTGTTTAGGTATTTGTTATCTGTTATGTGCATCATAATATGACAATATAATACCGTCATATAGTGATAAATACTGACCACATTTTCGGGTAATCACGAGGGTAATCATATACTGGACCGCCCCTTTTTTAAGCAATTTTGTATAAATATCAGGCCAAATATTTACCTACCTAATGTTAGGAAACCAGTTGCGTAATTACAACCGTACAACTACAAAGTGCACAAAGCAATGTGCGTCGCTTAAATATGAACACATTTTTCTTATTCGTAATTTTTCTAATAGTATTTGAGTGCTCTTCCAAAAAATCGTACAGGCTAATGTAAGTAGAAATTATATTTTTATATTATGGTTATTTTGCAGTTTGATTTATATTACTTTGCCAAAAGCACAGTACGCTTAAATTTCTTATTCTTTTAGCCCTCATTTTGCAGTAGAAGATGGACATATTACATTTTATGCTGCATATGGCAAAAATATTACTTTTAGAACGACTTTTTCAGGAGGAGTGTCAATAAATGATGTTGATATAGTTACAACGCTCAATAGGGTGAGTGGATATAGTAATAATATATTTTCAAATGTATTTTTGTTTAAAATTACTGTTCATTATGCACAATTAATAGTTATTTATGCAACAAGTACAAAAAGTAAGTGAAATTGTCCAACGAGGCCGCCAGACCGAGTAGGACAACACTTAAAGTGCAATAAACACTTTTTGTATGAGTTACATATATTGTTTCTACATTTATGCAAAAACCAAAAAATGTTTTATTTAGTTTAGGAAAGTATGACGTCGATTTGAACGTTTATGATGAATGCAATAAACATTTTATTGCACTAGTGCAATAAAGAACCACTTTCTCCACTAAATATAGTTCAATAAAGTTTTGTTTTTTGCATGAACGTATAAAAATTAAATTAAAGTACTCTTTGTTGCCAATTTTTTGTTACGTTACAATAGTATGCAGCAACCAATAGTAAATGTAACTGTGGTCATAGCTAGCAGCAAACTGATGAAACAGAAACTGCAAAGATTTTTTTATTGTGAAACTACAAACAAAATCTTTAATATGTATTATTATATTCAAACTGTTTGTCTAAAAGTATATATTTTGCACTCTATGTAATTTAATATCTCAAATTATAAAATATTTAATAAGTACTTCATGAAATACTAATATATTATATATGCATTTGATTTTTTTAGGCCCATAATGCAACCAACCTGGTGAAAAATTATCAGGAAACTTTTGCCTCATACGTAGATAGAATAGACTCTCTTGAACAAAGAGTGTCCAGTGTACAAATCCAATGGAACAATGGTTCAGATTTGGACTCAATATTAAACAAAATTAATTATGCAAGAATATTAATTAGACGCCTTCAAAGGAATATTAATCGGCTTGATTCTAATTTAATTCAAAATGATTGTATTAGTAACCCATGTAAGAACGGAGGAACATGTCAAGACATGTACGTGGATTATATTTGTCACTGTCCAGATGGATGGGAGGTTTGTATTCATACAGTATATAGGGTGTATTTTAAGTAGAGTTCAAAAACACAGGGGCATATTCTGTGACCAAAAAATAGGGGTGTCAAAAATTAGAAAAAAAAACAGTTTTCAATTTATAAACCTCTTGAGATAATTTAACCAAATTTGGTGTACATGACAGTAGGTGTGAAATAAAAAATTACCAGCTTTAAAAATTTACCAATGGCAGAGGTGTGGGTATTATCGATTATTATTTGCCAAAATAAATATAATTATTGAATAGCGCTTTGTCTGTGGAATTGTTCATTAGCATACCTAGATGTTTGGTATCAGAGAACATACATATGACTTCATTGATAGGAATTGTAGGAGATTTAATTTATATTAGCTTAAAATACCTTTCTAAAACAGTAAAAAAATGTTACAAAAGCTAATAATAAGGAATATATGGGTAGATATTGTGGGTGTAATTCAACGCAGGTTGGGGCTTTTGTCCACTGAGTAGTTAGTTTCACACAATGTTATTAATACCTAAAAATATATAAAAACTTATAAATATCACCCTGTATAATATTACAAATTAAATAGGTCATATGTGCCATTGTATTATGTTGACTTTTGGTTTCTTTACACTTTTTTATATTTCAAACTGATTAACATCTAAACTGATTTATCAAGTGCATTTTTAAACAGTTACTTAAACATATCTTGGGGAGGCCATTCAAAGCAATACTAATAAAGAACCCATCATCTTATTTAATATTGTGTATTGTCTAAAAAGATTAAGTATTAATTGTGGCTTATGCATATTCAAATGCTGAAATGGCCAATATGATTTACATCTATGGCTTTGCAGATGGAAATGGTACTGAGGCTAGGTGAATTTAAATTGAAAGATTTCCAAATCATCCAACTCTAAATCCAATCATCTTTTGAAAGGTCCAATTCCTGGAAGACCTTTGAGTGTTAGAACATCTGAGTCGGAAGAAACTATTCTACACCAAATTGAAGAAGACCCAAATACTAGTACTAGGAAGATCACTGCAAATCTTGTGAATCATAAATTAGGTCTGTTATAATAATAATAAAGAAGCCATACATCAACAAATTGTAGCTGATTGTGATGTTATAAGAGCTACTCTTGGAATTTTTGCACTTGTTCGAGCTGCAATTTCAATAAGATCTGAAGCATGTATTTAAGCTGAAGGTGGGCATTTCCAACATTTGTTATAATAAATCATAGTAACATAATTCCATTATAAATTAATTATTTTATTATTATTTTAAGTAATGTAATGAGTATCGTAAAATGCACTTGATCAAATAAATCAATTTTGTTGTTAATGGGTAATGGGAAATACAAAAAAGTGTAAAGAAACAAAAACTGAAGATAATACAATGGCACATATGATAACTATTTTATTTATAATATTATACAGGGTGATATTTTTTTTTGACAAAAATAATCGATGATGAAGTTTCTAAAGCTGGTAATTAAATATGCACACCAAATTCGGTTAAATTATCTCAAGCGGTTTAGAAATTAAAAACTGATTTTTTTTTTAATTTTGACAGTGTATTTGGACTGTCCTAAGACCCCACATTTATAGCAAAAAACCTTATTTTTGGTTACAGAATACGCCCCAGGATTTTTGATCTCTAGTTAAGAAACCTGTATAAGAGAATCCTGTATATGAATTTTTGTGAAAAGCATTGTACTTCATTAGAAACTTACAGGAATGAACATTTTCAGGGTAAAAATTGTGAAGAGGATGTAAACGAATGTTTCAGATTGAATGGTACTGATTTGGGTTGTCAGAATGGTGCCACATGTGTTAACAAACCAGGAACTTATGAGTATTACGCTTCTGTTCGGTAAAAAAAAAAACTCTAATCTAACTTTTGTATATATCTTTTAGATGTCAATGTCGGCCAGGTTTTGTCGGAATGCACTGCACTAGAGAAAAAGCTGACTGTAATATCGGAGGCCAAGAATTATGTGGCCATGGTGTTTGTATCCAACAAACCACTGGATACATATGCATTTGTGATCAGGTGAGAAATAACTTATGGAACAATTTACTAGAACTTGAAATAATTGAATTTAAAAGGGCTGGACTACTGATGGAAAAAATCAAGCCTGCACTGTAGATGTAAACGAATGTGATTTAAATCACCCAGTTTGCTCAAAGAGTCCTAACGTTCCTTGCATAAATGTACCAGGATCCTTTTATTGTGGTGGTTGTCCTGCAGGTACACAAAATTATGTTCTTCACTTACTCATTCAGTTTAGCAAACATTATTTTTAGGGTACACTGGAAATGGTTATTACTGTGCAGATATAAACGAATGTGAGATTAACAACGGAGGATGCAATCTTAATCCCATGGTCACCTGCATAAATACTCAGGTATTTGTAGATTTGTTATTAATGCTTTGTACCAGTGTGATCATATTTAAATTTTGATTTACAGGGATCTAGAATGTGTGGTCCCTGCCCTTCAGGTTATGCTGGTGATGGAGTAAGTTGCATTTTTAAGGGTGTTTGCCATGTTAATAATGGGGGATGCCATTATTTAGCACAATGTAGGGACAATCCAAGTAGGTACATTATATTTATTTATTTATTTGTACACTATTCCACAGAATATAAATTTGAGTATAATGCAAATATATCAGTAATTGAATAAAATACAAATAAACTTACCTACCAAAATAATGCAATTAATATAAGGCAATTAAATCATAGCAGTACATAAAAAACATGTTATATAGTGTATACAGGGTGAGTCAGTCATAATGTCATTAATTTTAAGAGGAGATAGGGAATAATGAGTATAATGCGAATACGCGATTAAAAAAATCTAAATGCATATTTACGCCAAAAAAAAATATTTTCAAATCATTATTTAAACCCCCTTTTCAGACTGTCACTGACAGCTGGCTAAATCGTGGCTAAATGCGCAATGAACACCAATGAAATTCATATGTACACGACGAAGTGGGAGAAATTCTATTTCTTGACAAATCACCGTGCCCTGAGCGTGCGAATGTGTGCGGCTAAAGGCTAAATGTAGCTGTTATGACTGCAAAGAAGTTAGCTTAGTTACATTGAAATCACAAAACTTCAACGTATCTAATAATAAAGCGAATAATAAACCATTTACGTACATTACATAAAAAAACCTATACTCCATGGGTAAATTATTAAGAGAAGCAGAAAAGTGTTTTGTGTTTAAATACTAAGTACTGTCTAAGACCGAAATGGCACGCCTCTGATCTGATGCTCACAAAAGTTATCGAAAGTCAATCTTGACCTACCCTATTATTAGGTCAATAACCTAGTTACCTAGTTTTTGTACTCTTATTTAACAACAAGGAGTAAAACTATTTTTTTTAATCTAGATACATGAATGAATTTTCCTTAAATATTGATTTATTTGTTAATAAAAACAAATGTAGATAATAAATAAATGTTTTTGAATGTTAGGTTATTACAGTTTAATAATTTTGATATTTCGTTTTCACTACGTTTTACAAATAAATATGAATTTTTAGTATTACTTGTAAGTACAATTAATTATTCAGTTTGTAGTTACGTACATCTAGCCTTCTATTAAAGTAGTATGGTACTAACCTGTTTAAAATGCCAGTTCGAGAAAAACTGCACGCATTCGTCCATAGCACTTTAGTAATAAAATTAGGGTCAGCCGCAATTTTATTCACAGAACCTGTATTGCGAAGGCACTTACACAAAGTTTGCGCACCTGAAAAATGTCTCGTTATGTAGACAGATATTATGTATGTAAACATGATGTGGCAATGATGTGTTTAATCTGGCATTCGATTGTCGTATGGGGGCGTCATCAGAGAGTTCGTAGCGCACCAGGAGCGTTGTGTTACCGACTTTTTTAGGGTGATTTGTTTATTTTGTTAAAGGTCGAGAAAAGAAAAATTTTTTTCGATTTTCTGTCTTTATTAGGCCTCCCAAATACGTGGTTAAAATTAATGACATTATGACTGACTCACTTTGTATATATATAAAGAATTTAAGGGGTGATTTTTTGGATTATGTCTCCTCAAAATATTTATCTCCAAAAGAGAGGAAAAAATTCTATTTTATTTTTTACGAAACTTATTGAATATTATCTATTAAAAAGTTAATGATTTAGGAAATAAAAAAATAAATGTCTTTTAAACGACAAACGAATAACTCACAAATTTATAACTAGGAATAAAAAAGAACAAAGGATGAACAAATACTGAGCATTTATTATTAAAAAAAAAAAAACAAGAAATCCTATTATCGACAATACCCCATTCGATGAAAAAAGTGTAGACTCTTATATTGAAGCTGAGGGCGGTCATTTTCACCATTTTTTGTAGCTTGTAATACAAAATTTCTTTAAATGAGAAAAAGTCAATCCATATTATCATAATGATAATAATAAAATGAAGAGACCTAAAAGTGAATTGTCCTTTTTAGACATATTTTTCAAATAAGAAAAATTTATTCCATAAAAAAAGAAATAATCTAGAGATTGATTATTTCACCCTCTAACAAAATTATTCTGGGGATGAAAATTTTTCAAGAAGTGTCGCCATAATATAAGATAATGTTCAATAAGTTTCAGCTTCATATACAGGGAAAAAAATAAAATCGATTCGACAGCATAAATTTTTTTAAAAAATTCTCAAGAATCACCTCATAAATTTATTCGTATTTATTCAGATACACCCTGTATATGTATAGACATAAGTATATCAGTAGGTACTAGGTGTTCTGTTAAAGTAGACTGTATCTTGGAAACTACTCATTCTAAAGCTTCGGGAAGAAAATATTGATAGAAGGACCCTAATTAAAATTATTTTCCACTTTCAAATTTTACTGCTAGATGACAAACTTTTAAATACAAATCGAAAAGTGAGATTTTCTCCATGAAATCTATAGTGGAATTTTGTTATGTTGAAGGGTTTTAGACTCTCCTATTGACACTTTAAAAATTATTTATTTGACATTTTGCTCTATCTCTTAAAGTAAGAGGTAGGAGGAGGGTAGAATTGTAGTGCAGAAAAAGTTGTGCGGGAGAGGGGGCGGCATATTATTATTAAACAGGTCGCATTTGCGCCCAGGAACGACTTACGTTGGTAGGCCCTAACCACCATTCAGTGCAGGAATGAGGGAAACCTGGAAAACCTCATTAATTAGGGGGGTAGTCAAACGTCAACTGGTATCAGTCTCACACATTGACCCAACCAACATTCTTCCACCCTACCATACTCGCGCAGAGAGGGTGCCAATCCTCTCCAAGAATATAGCTTATATACGATCTACCGGCCACGGGGATCGAACCCACAGCGATCTAGTCACCTCGATTCAAGTACTGATTTCTTAAACCGCGACCACTGATTGATAACCTACTTATTTAATTTGGTTTGTAAAAATGTATGTATTTTATGTCTACTACTTCAAAACTTCAAAATATGCAACATTAATACCATTTCTGTACTCCACACAACGTACCTTTGCCCTAATACTGTAATAGATTGTTATAAAATACATACACAATAATGGACTGCTACTTCACTTTTACCATGAAAAACAAAATACTTCATTATTTTAATTTGTATCAATTTATAAATTTAAAAATAACACGTTAACAGAAATGTACACTCAACAGATATTTGAAATCTGTCATAATTTTTAAGAAACGTCAAATTACTGATAGAAACAGTTGACAACTATAACAATAATATATGCTGTAGAGTCTTGCCACACGCGGTGAGTCACAAAAAGAGAGGCCACTGCGATTTAGGAGACGATGATTCCACAGACAAGTATTACAAAGGAAACGCGATTTAGCAGAGGATGGTCATACAGCCAAAAATATTTTTTATTTTACGCAAAAATATGAGTGCATTATTGCATACCAAACAAGAATTTTAAGAACTTTGTAATATTCTCGAAATTTTTTATATGAATAGTGTATAACGTATTCCATATGATGGAAGCATATTCCAGTCTAGATCTAATAAAAGAATTATATAAAATAAGCAAGGTACTATGATCTGTGCAATCTTTTTCATTTTGTATAGCAAAGACCAAATGTGTTTACTAAATGAAAGCCTGCTATCGAATATAATCCGTAGATCTTTGATAAATGTGGATTGATCTAAATGCAGATTATCAGTATGGTGCTGAATGACATAACATCACATTTTTGAGTATTCAAGAGTAGATTATTAGCGAAACATCAATCTAAATTTATTGCATTTTGTAACCATTCACAATCTCAATAAGCACTGACTTTAGTATACAACTTCATCAGCATACATCAAGAAGTTAACATCAATGGTATTTATTATATAATCGAAAAATATATTAAACGATAGTTCCAAGATAACCTTAAGAATCTCCTGATAATACTTTAGTAATATGTGATTTAAACTCTCGCATATATGGCGTGCTATCGATGAGGTTTGACATAAAAAGATTCACGATGTTCTCACATAATCCATATTTCCTCAGTCTTTTAATCAAATGCAGAAAAAGGTCTTACTGTACTAACAAATTTCTTTTAGGAATAAGTTCAACCTATGTGGAGTGCATCTGCCCAAATGGATATGTCGGAAGTGGAATAGGACCAGAAGGTTGCACCTCCTCACCAACAAATCTCAATCCTTGTGCTTCTAGTCCATGCACACATGGTACCTGTTCTGTAAATAATGTTACAAGAGAATATATTTGCAGTTGTAATAGAAAGTTCACGGGTCGCAATTGTGATATTATGAAAGACCCTTGTGCTTCAGATCCTTGCCAGAACGGAGGCACTTGCATGAATTTGATCGGAATATCATTTCGATGTGTCTGTAACAGTGGATTTAGCGGTACATTGTGTGAGGATGAGAGACCAGGTAACAGAATTTCCATGTTCTTAGTGAAAAACTGATTTTGTTTCCTCTCTTTTTGATTTTGAACAGTAAATCTGAAAAAATAGTATCTCATTTTATTTAACATTTTTTGTGACTTCTACATCAAATGTAGAGTGTTGCAATGTCCACCAGTAAAATTATACAGATGATTCTATAATAAAAATGAAAAATATTTTATACAAATGTAGGTTTTGCTTTTCACTCTTGCGCTACAAGATGAAACAGTTTTTTTTTATTTAACTTATTTTGCATATATAGTGTGTCCAGTTTTTCAGGTTAACACCTTGGAAATGTGGGAAAGCTGTGGAGTTTCCGCAAGCTAACCATTTTATTGATGGACTACTAAGATTTAAAAAAAAATGATACCAGACAATTCAACAGCCATCAAAATACCTATATATCAAATTTGATTGACAAATGTTTATTGAGTCTTTTTTATTTTATACTTCGAAAATCAGAACTAAAAATTATAATAAGCAGGTCAAAGATTTCCATGAAATTTAAAACAAATACAAAGAAAAAAAAAACAAAAATTACAACATTGTTAATTGTGGCCGCAGTAAAAATAATTAACGAAAAAAAATTGTAATAAATGATGAATACAGTAGAATCTCGATTATCCGTGCGCGACTAATCCGTGCAGCGGATTTTTCGTACGATGAGATGTTTATGACTGACCGCTATCCAGAAACAAAAACAAAGACGAGTCCACTTGTTTATCGCATACGCAATACACACTATTTACTTAAGCAGTCTAGCATTTGGTCCGTTACGTGCAGACAAAATGAATCGGCAAGGCGTCAATGAAAAGCGCAAACGTAAATATGTTAATTTTCGTTTTACATAATGTACATATGTATGCATTTAATAGGTATGTGTAATAAAGTTCATATTTTTTGCAAAATTGGGAAGTTTCAGCGTTATTTCGATTAACCATGTTTTCGATTATCCAGCAACAGTTCGGTCCTGGCCGGCCCGGATAACCGAGGTTCTACTGTACTTACCTTTTAAACAAAAAGTTACAAAATGATAATCTAAATTAAATTTTAATTTTCTCCACCCCACCAAACATCTTTCCAGTCGAACACATTTTTCCAATCGTCTTCTTAAATTTAAAAAATAGTTTATATTGTTTAACATCGTAGTATTCACAATGGTCACAATTAAAAGTGTGAAACTTGTAGTGTCTGCTTTTTCTTTGTCCGATTGGTATTTGTTTTCGCTTTCATGGCAATCTTTGACCTACTTATTATAGAAGAAGAAAACCTTTATTAAATAAAACATCCTAATATACAATATGGAATACATTTGTATTAAACTAAAGAACAAACCGCATTGTTGCAAAGATGTACCAAATTGGAAAAAATATAAGTACACGAAAAATGCATTAAATATATATACCAAAAAAAAAACAAATACAGAATACATAATATACCATGAATACTAATTTACTCATAACTCCAGAAAATTCAGCAGAATCATGTTACAAACATAGGATAGTAAGCCCAGAGTTTAACTCCTTTCCGTTATTATATATTATAAGTTTTAGTTCTGATTTTTCAACATGTGGCACCCTATAAAAAACATTTGTCGATCAAATATGGTATCGTATATGGGTATTTTAATGGGTGTTGAATAGCCTCGTAATATCTTTTTGGTAAAAATATGCCCTATGTCACTTTCTGGAAACACGATGTTTTTAATAAATCGTAGTAGGCCAGACTTTTGTCACATCAATAAAAAGTTAGTAGAATATAACCTCCTTTCAAGTTACTAATTGTAAAAAAATTGGTTTGCGGAAATTCCACAGCCTTCTCACATTTCCAGAGGTGTTAACCTGAAAAATGGAACACACTGTAGACGGATTGATACCTATTTGCTGGTTAGTAAGGTTATCAGATTTGAAGCTGTTTTGTTAAGCTTGTAATTAAAGGTGACCTACACACTACATAAACAATGTGTGGCATTTAAAAGCTGGCCATGAACCAGCATACATGTATGACACCCACGTATGTTATACATGTTTGATATAACACCAATGTATTGTCAGTACTAGTGATTAGTTCTTCGAAAGCTTTTTTTTAAAAGCACATGTGTGTTATTGTTTCTGATAGTTTCCAACTTTTGTAATATGAAAAAGTATGTTTTTTAAACGGCGCGAAATTTTTGAAAATATTCGCGATTTTGATTTAAATTATTAATGGCGGGAAAATGTCAACTTTTGGTGAATTTCTCAAAACATGAATATTATAGCTATTTTCATTATTACTAAATTTAACTTGAGCTTCTGCAATCTACCATGGCAGTCAATGACAGGTTTATGATGAAAATGGTAGCGAAAGAGTTGAGACTTTTCCCGCCATTAAATAATTCACGTGAATTATCGCGAATTTTGCGTCCATGAGGACAAGGCTCATCTCTGTTTATGTAATGTTTACATTTAGTCTGCCATAACTTCATAAGTTATTTGAAAAAGTAAAAGTATTTGCCAGCACACTGACATTCATGTACCTATACAAATTCATGCTTGAGCGTTGATGAATTCAAATTGAAATAGAAAATTTTAGAGTTAATGCATGTGACTTTTTGTCCACACATCGACAAGTATTCATAAAAATAAAACTATACGACAATGAACTAAAAAAAAAAAGGAGAACGTAAGATACTGAACTGTGAAAGTATGTGAATGAAGTTTTTCATAGCCAACAAATCGATATTCGTGTATGAAAGTGCATTCTTGCACAACGATGAGTTCAAGTTAAAATAGAAAACTTGTGCAATGCAGATGTGTGCGACTTTTTGCTCACACACCGGCGAACATCAACACGCAAACACCAGTGGCATATTTATGTGTATAAGCTACAGTGCCATATTTGTATGTGTATGCGTTTCAGAATCGTCGAAATCATTCAGTCGATTTAAATAGAGTATTAAATAATCTAGTGCGTAGAAGAAAAGAGACGTGTTCAAATATTGTTGTATTTTTGATAGGCATAAGTACCAGACTACGTTATACTTTCCAGTGACTTTTAAATTTGTAGTGTTGCTCATGCCGAATTTCAATATCAATTTGTAAAAAATATGTAAAATATATGCAATGAATTAAAATTAGATATCATTTGGACATTGTATTTCTCAAGAATAAAATGTTTTTGTATTATTTATATATAAACTGTTTTTTCTTATTTTGAATAAAATAATATTACAAAATTGTATATAATACATTTTAAGGCTGCGGAGGAACATTATCCGGATCAAGTGGTGTGCTAAAGTACCCTCCTAAAGATTACGAATCATTTGGCCACCGCATAAGCTGCTCTTGGACTATAGAAACAAATTCGTCGAAAGTTCTCAATATCACTTTTACCAAATTTAACATAAAAACATCTACAGGGTGCGGATCAGACTGGTTACAAGTACAACTTAATTTATCTGTTGTAAATATTTATATTTATTAAATGTCTTTGTAGATTCATGATGGCCCAGATTCAGCGTCTCGTCTTTTGGGAAGGTTTTGTGGCACCGATCTACCACTCGGAGGCAAAATTTCAACTACCGCCAACATGGTTTACTTGTGGTTTATAGCAAATTCTGAAAATGCCGGAAATGAATTCAATCTCACTTGGAATGCCACAGATCCAGGTAATAATGCTGGAATTCTAAGTTTTTCTGAATACAAATGCAATTAACCAATTGTAAAATATAATTTTTAGTTTGTGGAGGAGAAATTATTGGATCATCTCAAGGGACGATTGAATCTCCCGGTTCTCCTGGAAATTATCCCTTAAATCGGTAAATACTTTCAAATGAGAAATATATGTGGCTGATTTAAATTGTTCCTATTTACAGTGACTGTTACTGGCATCTAGTGGCACCTCCTGGTAAAATTTTTCAATTCCATTTCTTCTCGTTGGATATCGGTAGCAACATTGGATGTGACGATGATTTTATAGAAGTATAAATTTTTGTACAATTTAAAATTGCAATTTTTTTTTTTTTTTTTTTTTTTTTTTTTTTTTTTTTTTTTTTAGTTTTACACCGCATTCCGTCTGTGGAACGACACGTTTGCAAAATTTTGCAACAGTTCATTACCAATGCCATTTTATTCACAAAATCACAACATTAATGTACATTTTCATTCAGACAGCAAAAATACATATCCTGGTTTCCAATTGACTTACTCTGTTGTAGAAGGTAAAAATTTGAATTTTACATTATTAATATCATTTAATAGCAAATAGATACGATTTTTTAATAACCTTCAATCATTTTTATTTTATTTTTTTCATCCTATATTACTGTCATATTACGCAGCAAATTTAAAAATATGTATTTTAGGAATACCGGGATGTGGTGGACTTTATCTTATGGACGAAGGCATAATTGATGTTGTAGCGTCACCTGATGAACTAAAACATATGTGTGAATATAAAATTCAGCATACGTACAGCACCAGAACAAAAATTACTTTCTTAAGCTTACGTCTTCCCACAAGTCCTTCTTGTACATACAAATACGTTGAGGTAGGTAAAGAAATCGGCAACATTGAACTTGATATTAGATATCAGTTTCCAATTTATTAAGGTAAAATACAGGATGAACCTTAAATAAGTACAAATATTTTAACCATCAGTACAGTTCACTGTGTAGAACACATAATTAATAGTTTTTTTACAAAAAAAAATCAGGAATAAAAAAGTTAAATTTTAAATAAATTTCGTGATTTTTCATTAGAAATCTTGTTGAGGACCGCTGATCCGGGAGTCATGGTAGATGTGAATTCCACAACGTTGCCAGTGTTACACTAATGTCTTCGAATAAGCTCCAACAAAGTTAACTAGAATTTTTAGACATACATATCAAATAATGATTGAAATATGTTTATTTATGAAAATATTAATGACTATCTCCTCCCCTTTGTCATTCCTATACCTCAGCAATAAATTCAAAATATAAACCAGATTCTCTACTCACAATCATAGTTACTCAGAATTTGTTTATTATTCAATTTTACAACACTCCAACTGATTTATTACAATACGTTATTGTTATCACTATCACTGACTACTTGACAAATATGCTTTTAACCAGTGGCGGCTGGTGAAATTTCAGGTATGTCATATCTTAATAACCAGACATGGGACCCATACCAAACTTTAGTATATGTACTGTGGCTATATAGAGAACTTCAGTAGAAGCAGAACGATTTTGCAGTTTGCAAAAAAAAAATTAAAAAAACGTGGGCCTCACCTAAGATTTCCAATTTGGCTTGTTTAACTTTTGAGAAACATTTTTTTTTTTTTCATAAACTAGACATAATTCTACTGATAGGTTTCAGATTTTATTAAAAAAAATTATTTTTTGTTAAAGTTACAGCATTTTGAAATTTAACATTGTATTTGTGATACATTATAAAAATTTCAAAAAGCTATAAATTCTACAAATATAGTTATTTTTGAATAAAACTTGAAACCTATCCATAAAATTACATCTAGTTTATGGAAAAAAATGTTTCTCGAAATTTGAAGAAGCTATTTTGAAAATTTTAGGTGAGGCCCACGTTTTTTTTTTAACTTTTTTTTGCAAACTGTAAAATCGTTCCTCTTCTACCAAAGTTCTCTATATGGCCACAGTACATATACCTAAAGTTTGGTTTGGGTCCCATGTCTGGCTATTGAGATATGGCATACCTGAAATCTCACCAGCCAATAATTGAATAATGTGCCATATGTTATTTAATCACACTGTATTTCACAAAAAATATTAATTAAATACACAAGAGAAAAACACTGCTCGTGAAAATAACAAGACGATTTAAATACATTTTATACGTTAGTGCCGCAACTCTTGAAACAGATGCGTCAAGAAATGTATTACTTAAAGAAACCATTGGTTTAGTTTGGTTTCAGAGAATGCAAAAGTATCTTATATTAACTTTCAATTTACATGTATTGAAATTATCAAATTGCTTTCCACAAATATTACATGTTTTGTTTCTACTTGTAACTTGCACACAGCTTATTCCTTTGCAAAGACTATACTTGTGCACCGGTATCAACATAACCTCTTTGTTGACCTCTACTATCAATCCTAGAGAGTGGGGCTGGTACGGGACATTTCACCTACTGCTCGTGACATCTACCTGTTATCTGTGCCTATGACAATAGTTTCTTTTTTGCATGCGATTGACACTGCTTTTAAATATTTTACTTTGCTGTCTCTTGATATTGAACATACAGTATGCGCCAAAAGTATAAAGAATCAATTCAATAAAAACGAAACAATTATTTTTTTGGGAAAAATCCTCGAACAAGTCGATTTTTAACTTAAAAAATACATATCTTAGCGTAAAATGCGATTTTCAAATGTCATTTGTTTTCGAGTAATGACGTCATCGATTTTTTTTTTAAATGGCAACACCATATTTTTTTCTTTGATTGTGAAAAATTGTTTAATTCTCTATCAGACAGTACTAAAATTTTGCCCTCTTACATAGGAAAGTTTTCGAGTAAATGACGATTGAATGTTAGAAAACGTAAATTTTATCCATAAAAAAGTAACATTTCTGAGGTATGTAAAATAAAATACAATTGATTAAATTTTATACTTAAATTAAATGTTCGAATTGCCATCCACCAACTTCTTGACAATGCGTAAGTCTTTGAAGAAATTCTTCTTGCACATTATGAATGATTTCTGGGATAACTCTGCGTATTTCGTCCCGAATGCGATTTTGAAGTTCTTCTAAATTACGTGGTTTATTAATGTACACTTTTGACTTCAAGTATCCCCATAAAAAATAGTCAAGACGTGTAAGATCTGGCGATCTTGCAGGCCATTCTATCGGTCCGCGTCTGCCAATCCACCTCGCAGGAAAACAGTTGTCCAAAAAATCTCGTACAGAGCGCGCATAGTGCGGAGGTGCACCATCTTGCTGAAACCATATGGTATTGTCAGGAATGTCAGGGTCATTATCGTTAGGAAAAATTACTCCAAGGGCTGGAACAAGGTCATTTTCTAGAGATTCTAAATATCTTTGTCCTGTAAGGGTTCCTTCAAAGAAGAAAGGCCCTACTATTCTGTCGTCAACTATTCCAGCCCACACATTTAATTTCCGAGGGTGTTGGGTATGTGCCTCTGCCATCCAATGAGGATTTTCCCGACTCCAATATCTGCAAGTTTGACGGTTTACTGTACCATTTAGACAAAATGTGGCCTCATCTGAAAAAAGTATTTGCCGGTGTAAATTTCTATTTCCTTGACATAAATCCATTAGAATTTCGCAAAAGTGTAAGCGGCCATCGGGATCATCTTCATTGAGTTCCTGCACAAGTTGAATTTTGTAGGGATGATATTTTTCCTTCCTCAAGATACGTAGCACTGTGCTCTGACTAGTGTCATTGTTTAATGCAACCAATCGTGAAGAATTATGAGGATTATCCACCATACTTATCAAAATGTTCTGTTTCTGATTTTTATTAATGCCTGGACGTCCAGGTTTTGGGATATTTAAAACATTGCCAGTTTCTCTAAATTTAGACTCTACCTTACTGACTGTTGATTGGGCGATTTGGATATTTTTCATTAAATAAATCGCAAACTTCCTGCTGAGTTCTAGTCATATTCCCGCATCCGATAAGAATTAAAATTTCAATTCTTTGAGTAACAGTTAAATGTGCCATAATACTTTAAATTGAATAATAATTTCTATGTCGCTTACAATACTTATTAAAAAGGCGGTGTGACAATGACATTTTGCAAAGATTTTCACCTACGTGATCCATAAAAGAACTATGGAATTCGAAAAACTTGATAACGTTTTTGCTTTATTTTAATTGATTTACGTTTTCTAACATTCAATCGTTATTTACTCGAAAACTTTCCTATGTAAGAGGGCAAAATTTTAGTACTGTCTGATAGAGAATTAAACGATCTTTCAGAATCAAGGAAAAAATATGGTGTTGCCATTTAAAAAAAAATCGATGACATCATTACTCGAAAACAAATGACATTTGAAAATCGCCTTTTACGCTAAAATATGTATTTTTTAAATTAAAAATCGACCTGTTCGAGGATTTTTCCCAAAAAATAATTGTTTCGTTTTTATTGAATTTATTCCATACTTTTGGCGCATACTGTATACATCAAGCTAGTTATTTTGTTATTTCATGTCTTGAGTTAATTTTTAAAATCTGTTTCACCCACTACAAAGTACGAAATGGTTAGCACACACATTGTTTGAGATTATGTGACGAAAATTTACTTTAAGATGTTATTTGAAAATCATAGTTTTTTTGTTATTCTACGTGAAATAATTTAAGGGTATAATTTGTGATAATCTGTCTAACAGTGCACAATGGCATTAACTTCTGAGATGTGGATAATAGTTGGTTTTTCAGTAAGTAGGTCAACTTTTATGCACGTTTATGGCTAATTTTTGGAATCATTGAACAAAGTAACTTTTAAAACACTTTAATTGATACTATCGAACTTGTGGAAATTCGTACTTTAATCGTTTATGGTAATTTTACTTTACTTATGGTTAAAAACAAGTGCTTTTAAATTAGAAACAACCGCAAAAATTGAATTTACGTTAAATAATTATTTATCTTACAGACCATATGGCAACATCACCTTCAGTAATTCATATAGTTTATTTTATTAGGTTACATCAGTTTTCTATCTGATCAGTGGTCCTCAATATGTGGGTATTTAAAAAAAAAAAATTAATATCCGTAAATATTTGAAATTTTTAAAAATGACTTTCACTAGACTTATCTGTATGACGAATTACACCTGCAGTTAAAATATTTGTGCTTATTTACGGTTCATCCTGTATAACTTTGAAACATTTTAGCTGCGCGAAGGTCCGACAAAAGATTCGCCTTTGATAGGTCGATACTGTGGTTTTACGTTACCACCTCCTTATGTATCTTACGGTCCATTAACCATTCTTTCACTAATGGGTGAAACTGGCAGATGGAAAATAAAATATGAAAAACGTGAGTTGAAATTCAAATTGACACAAATTTGTTTGAAAGTTAAAGTGGCCATATTTTGATAATGAAACTTGGGGGACCCATACTATTTTTAGTGGATTATTTTTAGGGACCTCACTAAACAACTTTTTTTGCAAAAAAATTTTAATAAAATTATTTTAAAACCCCACTGCTTCTGTATTTGTATTTTTCATTTTTTTGCATCAACAATAGGTGAGTTTTTTAATTCAAGATGTCATTAGTTGAATTGTTTGCCAACCGCCTGGATTTAAATCCTATGATCAGTAGATTGTAGATCAGCTATACTTATGGAGAGGATTGGCACTCTCTCTGCGGGGATGGTAGGGTGGAAGAACATTGACCACCCCCCTAATTAATAAGAATTTCCAGGTTTTCCTCATTTCTCCATTGAACGGTGGTTAGGGCCTACCAATGTAAGTTGTTTCTGGGCTCAGATGCTGCCTGCTTAAGAATAATATGCCGCCTCCTCTCCCGCACAAGTCTCCAACTTCTGAGCTAATCCTTGTAATTAGAATGAGGGATACAAATATTATTATTATTTTTCACTGCATTAGAAAGGTATTTTAAACTAATAAAAATGAAATATCCTGCAATTCCTATCAATGTATGCTCTCTGATACCAAACATTTAGGTATGCTAATGAACAATTCCAGAAACAAAGCTCTATTCAATAATTATCTAAAAAAATAATCTAGCTAAATTTACTAACCCGATTTAATGAAAACATAGTTTTTATAGTTAGATATTTGACTCAACTTAAAGGAAGCCACCTGAAGAAGCAATCCTAAAAATGCAGAAATAGGTCAAATCTCATCTATTGTGGTTGAATTTTCGAGTTTCCCACAGTTTCAAAAGTGAACTCAGATATTTATAGAATGTTTTCATTAAACTCGGTTAGTAATTAATAATTAATAGATTAATTTTTTTTTAGATAATTATTGAATAGAGCTTTGTCTGTGGAATTGTTCATTAGCATACCTAGATGTTTGGTATCAGAGAACATACATATGACTTCATTCATAGGAATTGTAGGATATTTGATTGATATTAGCTTAAAATACCTTACTAATACAGTAAAAAATGTTACAAAAGCTAATAATAAAGAATATATGGGTAGATATTGTCGGAGTAATTCAACGCTGGTCAGAGCTTTAGTCACACAATATTGTGAATACCTAAAAATATATAAAAACCGATTATTATTATTGTTATTATTATCATTATTACAGAATGAGGAGTGGAGATATTATTATTATTTAGTTATTAATAGATCTTTGTACCGTTGCACTTTTTCTATATCTCAAATTTTCCCCCTGGAAATTTTTTTGAAGGAATTCAATGTCTAATTTTTGTTTGTTTTTGAAGCAGCATTTTCTTTATTTTTATTTTTTCATGAGATTTCTTGTTTTTTTATTGTTTAAATAACTAAATATGTAAATACTACAGTTTGTAATAAATGTGGGCAAAGAGCACAGAATATCATATTGAAAGTAGCTTTATGTTCCGAACACAAATAATACCTAATACATTTTGAGTCTCGGAGTCAGACAACTTCTTATTTTGCAAACTGACATGACCACTTTAATCTTACTAAACTGCCAGTGCATATAATATAATATACAGGCTGTCTCACATAAGAGGGCCACTCCCATGAATCTCGTTTAATATGTGAGACACGTAAAAAATCTAATTGTTTTTTGTTGAATTTTTTGAAGCCTTTATGCTCATAAAAACAAATATCAGATCCATGACCAACTTTATGAGTAATAACAAAAAAACCTGTAAAGTACTCAAATTTTATTTTATTTTAAGAGATAGAGAAAACTTATTGGTAATAAATTTTTATTGCAAAATTGATATCTTTCAGCTGATATAAACACAGATTTTTGAAATATTGTATGTGGTTCGCTGCGCCCTCTAAGCGGACAAAAAAAATTCCATTGAAGCAGGCTATGGCCACAAAAAATGACCTGTTTTTTCGCCTTTCATGCAATATACTACATGTCACCCTTATTTTTTGTATTTATTACAATGTTTTAAATTTTAGTATAAAGAATATTTTCGTGTTGCTTAAGATAATGTAGAACCTGTTTTAAAGACGCCAACTGAAAACAATTAATAAACTGAATGCACTTTTTATGCAAAATACAGATTTTCTTATATATTGGTTTTCACATTAGAAGCAATTGGGTCTTTAAAATTGTTCTAACGCAGACAATGTAGCTTACGCTAAATGTTGCAAGCTGTGAAAATAAAATAAATGTATTGCCTTAATAAAATCATCATTTAACAAATTGTTTGTTCTTGTCATTATTTTGAATGTGTTATCACTTGGGGGAAAGGAGTACACATTAATTGAAATTTCCCACATCGATTTTACATTTGAGATGCTCTTAATTCTCGAAACATTAATTTAATCGATTCAGTGATTTAGTTGCGTACTAAAATAAGCAGTGCTGAATTAGAAACAAATTTTTATTTAAATTTAAACAGCAAAGGTAAGCTTAAAACTAGAAAATCCGAAAATATTAATAACATCAGCTAATACTAATACCTATAACTAATACAGACAGGTAATAATACTCAAATTGAAAACCTCGATTTCTGATGCATAGTCGGACCCTCCTTGGTACATAATTTATTACATTCCTTAGGGTTTCAGGAGGCACCAGCGCACAAGCTTCTTTTATTTTTAACTTTAGATCTTCTACATTTTCTGGTACCGTATGGAAAACTTTATCTTTTACATAACCCCAATAGAAAAAATCAAGAGGTGACAAATTGGGTGAACGGGATGGCCATTTAATGTGACCATGTGTACCCAATCAGCGATGTGGAAAGTGCTAATTAAGGTAATTCTGAACAGTTTCCGAATTGTGTGGGGGTGCTCCATCTTGCTGAAAATAGATGAAGTCTCATCTAGTGACAAGTCATCTATCAACTTATTTGTTTGCAGTTGACGTGTTTAAAACAGTTTCTACATTATCTTGAGCAACACGAAAATATTTAGGTGTAAATTTTTTATACTAAAATTGAAAAAACTGTAATAAATACAAAATATAAGGGCAACTTGTAGTATATTGCATGAAAGACGAAAAAACGTGTAATTTTTTGTAGCCATAGCCAGCTTCAATAGAATTTTTTTTTTGGCCGCCTAGAGGGCGTAGCGAACCACATACGATATTTCAAAAATCTGTTTATATCAGGTGAAAGGCATCACTTTTGAAATAAAAATTTATTAGCAATAAGATTTCTCTATCTCTTAAAATAAAAAATTTAGACAGTTTGGGAACTTTACAGGTTTTTTTGTTATTACTCATAAAGTTGATAATGGATCTCAAATTTATTTTTACGAGCATAACGGCCTACAAAAATGCAACAAAAAACATTTAAAAATTTTTGACGTGTCTCGCATATTAAGCGAGATACATGGGAGGAGCCCTCTTATGACAACCTGTATTTTGTAATTTTTTTAGTTTGCGGTCTCAAATTTGTGAACAACACTGGTGCATTCAACTCTTCTTTGGTGGGTTCCAAAAAAGACTGTATTTTCCATATAGAGCGTCCACTAGGACATGTAATAGAATTAACTATGGAATTAACAACTCGATTGCTTCATGCTGAAGATTGTTCATCTAAATATATTGAAGTAAGTATAACAGTGACACAGTGTATATAAAATTTAATTATTTATTAAGTATAAGCAACTATGTGCAATACTCTAACAGTAAGTATATATTCAAGTTAAACCCGCGTTACAGTGCGGAATTCTTTCTGCATGCGCTCTGAATATTAGTGTATTGCAAAAGTCGTCGTATCTGAAAGACTCTTCCATTTTCAAAATATATATCTTACTCCATTTTTACTGCGGCTTTTCTGCAATTCTGAGGAATAATTTAGTGATTTGTATGGTTACTATCATACGCAAAAATTCCTTACCACACATTCAAATTGTCTTCTTACGCTTCTACTTTATTATTATTTGATTGTAGAGCTTGCGAAATATATTAACTGAAACCTTTGTTTTATGTTATGTTGTTTGTTATTGTCACTCGTCAAATTTGATTAAACAGTTTTTAGTGCGAATTTGGGCTGAAGTGTTGGTATTGCAGATAGGACAAAAATATATATGAAGTACTGACATTGACTCCCCCTGTAAGCTCTAACATTTTTTGACCACTAGTTTTGGTACACCCTGTCTATTTCTGCTACCGAAATATAAAAATATTAACAAACAACCTCTTACACCTAATGGATTAGTCAAGGGGTTGGTTTTACAAATTTTGTTTTGCCTAAAAACAAAAAATCTCACACTGAGAAAATAGACATTTTCACTGAACACTACCCTTGTATAAATAAATATAGCAATATATTTCCTTTGTTTGGAATATTGAGAACTTATTAATTAGTTTAATTTCTACCAGAGGGGGCCTCATGTTCTACTTATTTATAAATTTCGCACCATCGAGACTCAAGAAGCGAAACATTCTCTTAAGAAATAGGTTTCTACTATTTCAAGACATAACGAAATTATTGAGGAGAAGATTATTTCGGTATTCAAATTTTCATATAAATTCAGAAAATTCAAATTGCTTTCATAGGGACAGCTTACGAACGGTCTTGTCATCACCACACATCCATTATATAAGATTCTACAGCGAAAGTGGTAGAGTGTAAATTGGTCAAGGGCACCAATGTGTTTAGGTATTTATGAGGGGGCTGCATAGAATTTTTTTATATTTATTTTATACAGAATGACCCATTTGAAAGCGGAACAACAATTTAATTTGTTGGGCGATTAAAAAGATTTTTTTTCAGTGATGAACCTCTCTAACTCTACTCTAGTGCTAAATTTCAGAATGAAAATTAAAATTTCAAGACTCCCTTCGAAATTTTTCGAAGCGCTAAAATCCAAAAAAATGATTAGCGATTTTTCTATTTCCAATCTGAGTGCGGTTTTCTCCGGTTTAATATATGTAGTTTCAAATGAGTGTGACCGAAATATAAAAATAATGTAGGTCTATAACAGAACTACAGTATAATTACAATAATTACATTTACATTATGTTATCAATTGAGTAGTCATCATTATAAAATAATAGCTTTGTAAACAAATAATTATTAGTGCATTATAAATAAAAATATATCAACTTTACAAACAATTCCAAAAATAATTTCTTTTATATCTACCGCAGAAAAACTTATTACAAAAATATGATTATTTCACCAGAATAAATAAATACCTAACCAGAGCCAGAAGTGTCTCTCCGTCGGCGTCGTATGCTGTTTCTCGTCTCGCGACTAGCTGCTGGTGTGCTGGTGCTGGTTAACCCGAGATATGCACGAGATTCTATCCCCACGCAGAAATAGACTCGTGGCCCAGTGACAGCATCGGGCCACAAGTCGCGGTTTTTAATTTTTAAAGGCGTTGTTTGGGGGCAACCGCCCCCTTGCGAAAAAGCCGATCTTATCAAAAAAATAAAATTAACTAATTTTCAGACTTATAGCTTAATTACACAACATTCATGTGCCGTGCGTTCTGTTTTTTTCTTGATAAACTAAACAACAACAATAATTTTATTTGTATTACTTTTGCTCTACCTATGTATTTTATTTTCCGAGATTTCTGCACCTAAAGAACGCCACAAATGTGATCATTTTAAGGCAAGAAATACGACCACCTTAAGAAGTTATAGACCTAAGAAATAACTTATTTAATTTTTTTACGATAATTTTCTCATTAGTTGGGTAATTGAATTGAATTGAAACAGCCTTCCAATAGTGTTAAAAAAGTTATACTTGTTGCATGTCGCCAAAATACACCATTTTAAAGAAAACTGTGTTTAACGTATTTGTTGAACTTCCAAATCAGTAGGTACATAAATTCTAACGAATTATTAATTTAAAAAGTAATTAATTATGTTATTTTTATAAAACGGCATGAAATACAATACAGACTAATAATGACAACATGAAAGGAAGTATTTAAAATATAAAAAAATAACCATTTAACATTAAACTCAATATTACAAACAAATTTTGTCATTTTAAATTTATTTTTGAAATATGCGCCAGACAGCTACTTAGTAGACATTACTAACTGGCCCCTGGTAGTGGGGCTTATCACACTTGTGCCATTCCGACCCAGTAAATCCGACATTGTATCGACAATTTGTTTATTACTTTTGTTGCTGGTAAATTTATTTTTACTGAACAAATTAGAAAAACATAGCCACATTTTAAAAAATCATAGTAGCCTTGTATCTGTGATTCAGAAGTTGATATTTACTATGCAGATAATCAAAACCTTAAAGCCGGGTCCAGGCACTGTAACATAATAGGTCAATTTGGACGTGTTTGCTGGTGGCTCGCAAATTGCCGGTACTTGTAGCGAGCACAAAGGAAATTGATATTGGCTTATTCATAGCGATGGACCGTTAGAAATTTTCATGATTGTAGTGATTATTTTTTCAGAAAATTTGATTCCTTGTATTATAATCAAGTATGTTGTATCGTTTTCAAAATGTTTACAATATTTCGAAAAATAATCATTTCCCATCACTGACTGAAATTAGTTATATCGAATGAAATGGAAAAATAATTTTTATAAAATATATAATTTTTATAAAGGAATATTTAAGCTTTCTAGCAATGTTTTATAGATGGCTTAATTTCATACAAGCTGCATATATTTTTTAGTGGGACGTCCTGTATATTTTTACATTTTCTAGTGCATTAAATTCTGCAATATGTTAATCCATATAAATTGATACACACAAATGATATTACACACTTCTATACCTATTTATATCTTGCTTTCTGTGTAAATTAGGATTTTTGTTAAAATTAAGTGAATACATCATATTTTTGCTCAGAATTATTATTACCTGTCTGTGTGTTTTCAAAACATCAAATCATATATCTGCGCAATTATGACAGCAAGCAATGAAAATTGCTATATCAGTGACAATATTATGTATTCTTATATTCCCACCACGGTATATACCCATCAATTATTTAGACATAAATTGACATAACAAATTCGACTATAAGTATAGGTACCTATATAAATAATTTAAAGCAACTTTATTGAAAATTAAACTGCAAATTTAAGGTATGTTATTGATTACTCTAAAAATATTATCAATTTAAGTTCATTTACAAATAGATAGCTAATTCACACTAGAAGTTGGCGACTGCAATTGAATTCAACTGGAAATAATATTTTGTGACATCCAGTTAAAGTAGTTATGACAAAAAACACATAAAATTGAAGGTCATAAAAAGTGTATATTTACTTATTACTATGACTAGACTGGTTTTCTTGGTTATATCAAAAATATTGGACGACATACGTACCTCATATTATTACTGTTAAATATTTAAAAAATACCTACCACAGTTTTCAATCTACTTTTTATATAATAATAATATAATATATCTTCTTCGCGATTTCTTTGGGATGGAAAACGATTATACAATATTAAATTTGAATATTTTACTTTTGATTTGCCACAATTATAATATACGCAAACGTTTTCAGCAATTTTAAATAAAATTTACAAAATTGTATCCTCTATGACTTTCTACATATATATAAATAACATATTATTAGGTATATACTAACGAAACCCTACAAAAAAGCTGGAGGGGGAGGCCATAAAGTTATTTCAGTTTTTTTTTGTTGGTGGGAGTCGTACCGTGCTACTGTGTGTCGTGTGTATACCGACAATGTTGTCACATCAGAAATTATGAAATCCGTAGATATCCAACTCCAAGATATTCGTAGAAAATTCATAGATTAGTAAAAACATGTTTCATTTAAGTTTAAATATGTTGATATAATTAAACAATAGAATGAATAGCCCTACAAAAATACCTGCAGCAGCTATCTTTATCTATATAATTTTTTGTTTGTATTAAATGTACTATTATCTTAGTAGATAAACCGCTGTTCTGTTTTAAATTTATTAAATTAATTTGTGACAACATCCGTTCACATGAAGCATTATGTATAAGCATCCAGTAGTTTCTCAAATAAATACATATTAGTACAAATTAACTATTTGGATATTTAATATTTATAAGTTGTAAAACTTAAAAATCCGTATGAATTTTAAAGTTTTTATTGAGAAAAAAATCCGTGAATCCGTACATAACAGAAATCTGATTTACGGATTAATCCGTAGGTCTGGCAACACTGACCCGATAACGACAACGGTATTTCCCTGATTCATCTAATTGAGTTCAGAGCCATCTATGTCTAACTTCCTCTACCATTCTTGATCAAGTGTCGGCATGTAGTATTATTACAGAGGGAAAATTGCTAGAATAAATTTAGTAATAGATACAAACGATAGATGGCGAAAACATCATTCGTCTCATTTCACTAATTCACAGTTTCAGTACGTAATTATCTTACTATATTTATTTATACAATGACACTACACACATTAGTTAATGTTTCGGAAATTTCTATTTTTGTTTTCAACACTTGTTAAACTTAAGTAATATTTTTTTTTCATTAAAAACAGCTAAGCTGGTGAATGAATATTAAAATTTTAATTTCCGGAATATAAAATAAATAACAATAAAAAAGGTTTCAATGCATCTATGAACTAAAATTGCCTAATATGTATGTTCAGACAAAATTTTGTTATAATAATTTTTTTGCACCTTGATTTTGTTTTGAAGCCGGTAATTTTGTTACTATGGCAATCAATTTTGATTTTTGATAAAATAACACCGTACTATTTTATGTTCACAATAAACTTTTTTACGTATTATATAATGGCTGTAATTCACTCAGATGATTTAAAACACATTTTATTGTTACGGAAGTTCACCTACCTTTTTAATTATGTTCGTGTTAGCGTTAGAATTTTTGTAATACCTTTATTTTTACGTTTTCTAGAACATTCCAGGCTCCAATAAAATTGGTCATCACAACAACGAAATCACTGGCTCGGAAACAAAATCAAGGTTACAAAAAAGCTAATAAAATTAACTAAAAAAAAGCTTTCAATATTTTTTTTACCGAGTGTTATGTTATAAACATTATTCCATGCATATTGGGCATCTTCTATTCCTTAAAATCAAATTTAGGTTAAAATATATGTGAAACCAACAAATATTTGATAATTATTTATAAATTACAAAACTTGCTCAAAACTAATAACTGCTTTCATAGTTTTTTCTGTTGACTTTCTAGATAAGGAATGGAGATCATGAAAATGCACCATTAATAAAAAAAATCTGTAAAGTTGGAACGGAAATTATAACTTCGACGTTTAACCATCTCTGGATTCATTATTACCGAGACAATTTGGAAGAATTTAGTTTTAAAGCGACCTACACATCTACAAATATTGGTTTGCAAAACTTCCTAAAATGATAATATTTGTATATTATTATTTTGCTGTAAATTTACAGAATGTGGAGGTGTGTTAAAAAATAAATCCGGTACGATAGCCCCGCCATATATGTCTACAATTGAGAGGTACTATTACATCACTTCAACGTGCTCTTGGGTGCTCATCGCTCCTCTAGAATTTGTCATTCGACTGACTTGGGTTTCTTTCAACCTCAATTCTTATGGCTCCTATGTTCAAGTCTTTGACAACAACACTGATTTAGGCACTGGGGAATTAATGGCCAAGTACACTGGATCAGATCTCCCACCTGTGTTACTGAGTACCGGTAATATTATGACAATTATTTTTAGAACTTATCGCAAAGAAGACTTTTTGGCATCATATATTTTCGTCCATCAATCTAAGAGTAAGTATAGTATAATAAAGTGTATATTTGAAATATAAATTGAGAGTTTGCAGTTTGTGGAGGAAACTATTATACTTCTGCTGGAGTCATTACGTCTCCCCATTATCCAGAGCAGTATCTGAACAATCTAGACTGTACATGGAGGATTACCGTACCTTCCGGGCAACAAATATTCTTGAACGTGACTGATTTTTATTTAGAACATTACAACCAGTCATGTGCGTTTGACTGGTTGGAAATAAGGTAAAGTTCTACGAAAAATTATAAATAAATTTTTAAAATTTGGATTGCAGGCAAGGAAGCACATCACATTCACCGCTGGTAGGAAAGTATTGTGGCACTGCAATTCCTCGGCAGATACCCTCGCATACCAATCAACTATACCTACATTTTAAAACAGATCCTTCACGGGCTGAACGTGGTTTCAAGATCAGATGGTCTTCTGGAGCGACAGGTTAGGCACTGACTTAAATTTTGATATAAATGTTGCTAAAATAGGGGGCCAAATTGAAACAAAATGGAGGAAATGTAACTTTAAAAAAAGCAAGCTATGCAAATGAAACTGGATACACGTCTTTAAATTGTGTGTGTGATTTCTTGAAAATTGACATAAAGGATATTGTTTTTGTTGATAACAGTGTGGTTACACTTTTGTCTGATAACTAACGCCTGCACTTCGTTTGCAGATAACGTCATTATCAGGTACGCACTTGGGACACTAAGTTAATGTTTGTGGTGAAACATATACCTACAATAAGTTAAAATTAATATCTTACCTTGTACTGGTAATTTATAATATCCAACATTATTCATATTAAGTTTATTGGATTACAAAACAGTCTACATAACTTCTAACTTAAAACCGCTTTACATTTATGCAATTCTTATTGCATGCAAAGAAATATTGCATGCGCATTAAAGTTAAAATTAATGACCGACGCAATTTTCAGTCCATTGCACGAATATAGAGTCTGCTCTAATTTGATTGCCTTGCACGTGAAATTCTGGTTCCTTTTCTGGTAATATTCAGTTTTGCCATCCTACACAAAAGGAACTAACAGCGAGGAATTAAGTAAAAAGTGAATTAACCATAATAATTTTCTTTTTTATTTCATCCATTAAAACTCTAGGTTGATTGAAACTTCACACCACAGTACACAACACCGGTATGCTTTGATAGTTTTGCAGAAGACCAGAAGCAATATATTGCATAAATGTAAAACAAATGACACCTTGCAATATTGCATGAAAGATTTTGTTTCAAAATAGTTTTCATTGCATTGCATGCTCCATTGCCTAAATGTAAAGCGGCCTTTACAGTACTGGAATAAAATTGCAAACAGCAACTGTTGTAAATGTTCAGGTATTGGGTTGTGGCGTTTCGCTAATAATCCATTTTGATTTTGAAAACGTGTGTTCAACGCCCACAGAGGTCACAGGTGCATATTTAAAATATATATAATATTTCATGGATGGCACATTTAGGATGGATTCAGAAAAATCTACTACTTTGCCATCAAAACGATCTACTGTACGGCATAAAGTAAAGAAATCTTGGATTGTTTTGCAAAACAGTATCAATCTTTTTCTTCACACGCTCAGCACTAGGATCTTATAACTAGGAAATAAACTGTCGCAAATAAAAAAAAATTATTCACTGTGTTATTTATTGATTTATGTCCTGATGCTGTCACAATTGCTTCAAGACGACAAATAACTGAAGGTACCCATAATTAATTAAAATGTGTGTATGCTAAATCTTCGCAAATTCTAAGATCGTTAAATATCGTTTGAGCATATAAAATGGAAGTAGCTACACTTGAGTGATACTTTTTATGCAGTCAAAATGAACGTAATAATATGACATTGCTTCTAACTATGTATTCCAACGTATGGTTCCATTGCATCTGTTTTGTTTTACGAGTAGTAACTTGCTGTAGGTCTAAACATGTCTAAATAAAAACAACACTCCTAGGCTTCGATTCTTGAATACAGTGAAATAAATTCGAATGGAAATTCATTCCACAAATTTCTGAGTATATTATTATCTATGTGCATATTTACAATTCTTGAAGATTTATATTCCTTTAGCAAAAACCATGCAAAATAATTCCCCAATTCTTTATGGGAAATTACAATGAGAATGGTCAAGAATACAGATTTGCATTTTCTCATGAATACCAGGGAATATGTTCCACTAAACTAAGTAATTAAATGGGATGTTTCTGTCGATTAGTTGGCATTGAATAATATTAAATTTGTTTTAATATAAATAAAGTATATTTAAATATATTAAGGTCGTTGCCAAGTTTGGACCTAAGATCTGTGAACAAAGTGCAGGCTTTACTGATAATTTGATAACACAGTGATGTTTTAATTCCCTAAAAATTTCTGGATAATGATAATTAAGACCTTAAGTGAAATTCTCGGGCGACAGGTTAGGCATTGACTTAAAATTTGATATAAAGGATGTTGCTTAATACGGGGCCAAATTGATAGAGAATGTAAGAAATGTCACGTTAAAAAAAACAAGCTATGGAAATAAAACTCAATACATGTCATTAAATTGTATATGGGATTTCTTGAAATTGACATATGACTTGTTTGACGTTTTTATTGTCAAAATAATTTTCGATATTTGGTCTTGTTAAAAACAAACATTTTTTGCAGTTTAGTGCAATATATGGTGCAAACATTTAGTGTAGTATATAGTTTTATTATTCTCAGTTGCAGTTTCTTAAACATTTTGATGAAAATATATAATTATTCATTTGTTCATATGGCCTAAGTAGTTCGAATTCTTGCTGCGACTGTAAACGTTTTTATACCTTTGTTAGTCTAGTCTCTTCCATTTCCTGGTTACTGTGAATCACCGCGCTTAGCAGCACATTATAGTATATATGACGTTTCTTAAAAATTATGACAAAAGTGATGTATATGCTGCATTATTAATTTTACTTTATACGTCTTAAAATAATCTATTGTGTTTTCAATAGTAAAAGTGAAGAAACAGCCCATTATTACATAATATATGTATGTACCCAGTTTTCTAAAAAATAGAATATTTCGGCAAAAGCACTTTGTATGGAGCAAGAATAGTAACAGCAACGTTTAATAAAACAAATTAGACAGTTACTATTTACTATTAAGAGGTAAGCTATTGCAGTGTCAAAATAAAATGTCAAATTCTGACATTTTCCATACTGATATTTGTAATTCCAAATAGCAACACTGAACGGACAGCATTTTTTAAATTCCTTAAAAACTTCAGGATAACGTCAATTAAGACCACAAGTGAATTTTGTTCGAACAAAAATTATAGATTTTTCTGATGTCAAATAGACATTTTTTGTAGCATAAACTGAAAAGCAATTATGGCGTAATGGAAGTCATTTCTATAGTAACAGTTTCTTTTTTGGTATCTATAATTACCATTACCGATCTGACAGTAATCCAAGATTGGGGAATTAATGGGAATTCAAAATAAGTTTAATATAAATGTCTGATGTAGTGTTCGTTCGACACTCCATTACACTCCAACAAAGGGTTTGTATATCTTTGCAAAATAACATTTCTAATTTTTTAGAACTTCTACTGTCACCAAGACATGATATGTGATGGTAACACAATAATGCAATATGCCCATAACAATAATATAATTACAAATTTGTTAAATAGAATATAAGTTGGGACAAATGAACCATGTAGCCAGCATTGTCGTTAGATCTGATACTACCCGATTTTTAGAGTTTTTTTTTAATGAAAATAGAATATAAGTCAATAGAAGATATGACAGATTTCATCATTAAATTTATGCCAATTGCATCGTCAATATCTTTTAGCTTCTTGTGATCAGGAATTGTAAGTCATTTTGAAATGTGTTTTGCTGAAAATGAAGGTGCTAACATATTTTGAAAAAAATGCTGTTTATAATTGATTTAAATAAGCTATTTTTGAGATTTGAAAATGGTTCGGATTTTGAGTGTCTTTAACTTGTTCTTGCTATATTTCAAAAACTATTGAATGTATAGAATAAATTTGCTTCAAATTAAAGGATAACACGATAACACAAATTAAAGAGCTTCCAATGTTTGTGCCAATGGAAAATGTCTTGTCACCAGCACCATCTACAATTTATTTTGGGCAAATTGAATTTCTTGATCCTTTGTCATCATTGAGAATATCAAATAAGAACAAAGACAAAAGGCATCACATTCTGAATCCTTATTTTTGTTCCCCCATTATTCTCCGTCTCTTTGCTTCTTATGCTTTGGTTGGCAAGATTTTTGCGAACTATTCAACGATGAATGCATGGTGGATTGCACGCAGTGGTTCTTACTGTATCGGCAGGCAATCATTTATCTCTAAGGATTGAAAGTACCTACAAAGAGTAATTTAATTTATAATATTTAAACATTGCCAAGAAACTCTTATCAACTGGTTTTTACAGTAACAAAATTTTCTTGCAATTGACAATCGAGCCATTTTAGGGTTATTTAAGGTATATATAACTATATAACTAAACTGCCTGGCAAAAAAAAACCGGCCACTGAAAACTAGCCCCAATTTTAAAGTTGGCTTCCTCGCGAACCGCTCATTTGATTTTGATGATCTTTTTTTTAAATTGTACATTGATTTCTCAGGAACTGATGCTATGTCAGAAATTTTTATTCGAAATTTAATTTGAACATATACGGGGCGCAATAAAAAGTCGAAGTTTTTTTTCCCAAAGTTTGTAACACCCTTGTGGGGTGCAGCAGCTACAGTCGCTGTTGCTAACTGTAGGCGTTCGTTTTAAAACAGTGTATCTCCAATAAAAACAGACATAATGTCGTCATTAAAGAAACAAAATGTTCACAAAAGATGAGGCTACAGTGTGACTACAGTTAGCAACAGCGACTGTAGCTGCTGCACCGCACAGGGTATTACAAACTTCGGGAAAAGAAACCTTGCACGCTCAAATTAAATTTCGAATAAAAATTTCCGACATAGCATCCGTTCCTGAGAAATCAATGTACAATTTAAAAGAAAGATCATCAAAATCAAATGAGCGGTTCGTGAGGAAGCCAACTTTAAAATTGAGGTTAGTTTTTAGTGGCCGGTTTTTTTTGCCGGTGAGTGTACATAACTTTTTTACTGTGTTTTTGAACTCATAGAAACGATTTATTGTCCCCGGTATTAATTTGACATCACATTTTAGAAATATATTGGACAGTTCAATTATCCTAATATAAAGAAACTTCTACAATATATCAGTTTAATAAATGTAGGTTGTGGAGGCACCCTGACTTCACCATCTGGTTCAGTTACTTCACCTGAATATCCAGAACCATATAGCAGGAACACAGATTGTATTTGGCAAGTAACAGTGGCGTCCGGGTCACGAATTCAAGTCGTATTTATAGATATAGATTTTAATGGATATGGTATCTGCAAAAGTAGTAACCCAAGAATAGAGTATGTTCAGGTAAAAAATATTTTGAACATTTTGAAACTTTCCCTGCTAGCATAATATGTTTCTAGGTTTTTGATGGATTGGAAATAAATTCCAAATCTCTAGGAATGCTTTGCTCTAAACCAGATAAACTAATAGTCACCTCTGGCAACAAAATGCTGATAGTGTTCAGATCTCCTCTTTATTTTCGAGGCAGAGGTTTCAACTTATATTATTCCTCATGTAAGATTAACCAATACCATTAGGACTTCTCTGATTTTTTCTTATTTTTTATAGTTTGCAACAACACTCTCACAGGGTTTAGTGGAGTGATAGAAAGTCCAAACTTTCTGGAAGGTTTCTCTCAGGAATTAAACTGTTTGTGGAACATAATTGGCTCTAACGGAAATAAAATAAATGTAACATTTACACACTTTGAAGTAGGCGCTTCCACTTGGAATGTCAACAAATCCTGTGACTTGGATTATGTCGAGGTAAGCAAAAAAGAAATTATAGTCAGAAGTCATGTTTTCCTTAACATTTTCAGTTAAAATACTTAGAGAAAGATGAGTATGGTTATGAGCTCGATTTCCGTACTCAAGGCAAGTATTGCGGTTCTGCTAATCCAGGACAAGTCACTATAGACTCTGATCATGCTCAAATCCACTTTGTCAGTACCACAAGTGGACGAGGATTTAGGTTAGAGTGGCAACTGTTTGGTAAGTGCCTGTGGTTGATTCAGCAAATCTGAAATAAGTGGCATTTGTGTTTTGTTTATAGGTTGTGGTGGTATTTTAACCGATAGCTCTGGTACGATTCAGTCACCTAACTACCCCAACGCATATCCTCCAATCATCAAATGTCAGTGGTATATCAAAGTAGATCTTGGATACAGCATTAAAATACATTTCAGTGAGTTAGAACTGCATCATATACCATGCCACAATGCCTATATTAAAGTAAGTTTATTTTGCACTTTTAAATATCATGAAGCGATGCCTTTATTCACTTCAAATAATGTATTTTGAAATCTTGTAAAAAAATGAAAATAAGTGATGCTTTCATTTTAGATATACAATGGACCTAACAATTCATCCAATGTGATATCAAAATTTTGTTACTTACCAAATCCAGTAACAGTAACCAGTACAGGAAATCAAATGTTTATTGAATTCCGATCCTTATATAAGAATGAAGCAAAAGGGTTCAGGGCAAATTATTCAACAGTTCCTACAAGTAAGTATAGAAATGTGCTAAAGAATGTTTAAAGTAAAAAATATTGTAGAATGTGGGGGAAAATTGACTCTCTCGGAAGGTACCATATTGTCTCCAAACTATCCCAATAACTTCGACAAGAATGAAACTTGTTACTGGCTTATTGAAGTTGAAAAAAGTCACTCTATAAATTTGATATTTGAGGATGTAGACTTACCGCAAAATTGCAGCAACTATTACATAAAAGTACAAATTGTTTATTCTTTTGAATTAAATATACTTCTGTAAAATTTCTAGGTGTATGATGGATCAACTGAAGCCTTTCCAATCTTGAGAACAATTTGTAGTACTGCACCAAATGAAACCATTTCATCGACTTTCAATCAGATGTATATAGTATTCACAACAGGTACCCAATACACAGCTAAAGGGTTCTTAGCAAAATATAAAAAGGTAAAATATAAATCAATGTTCTGCTCCCCTTTATACAGAGTGTCCCGAAATTAAGGGCAATATTTTTTAAAGGTGTTGTATGTGAAAAAAGAATCGGTCCAAAAACTCTTCCTAAGGAAATTATAGTCACTTAAGTGTTACAGTTATAGATCACTCTGATGATAATTTTTTCTAAATAACTGATACCAGTTTAGATAAATTTATGAAATTTGGTAACTTTTATGTGCTCCTGGAGAAGGAGTAAAATTTACGATAACTTTTTTGTGCTTTGATTTTTTTGACTTTTTACTTGATAAGTACAGTTTTTTATCAAATAAAAAGAAACAGTACTCTTGGTTCATATTGATAGAATACTCCATTTTTTGAGTAAAATTCGTTTCAAAATAATGTTACATGTGTTAATACCAGTCAAAATTGTAAATATTTTCTATGATAGCAGCTTGTGAAAAACAAAAATGCATTTGACGTCATTTGCGTTGATACTGACATTGAGTTGCTGACTTTTTCAAATTGTTATCAATAAAAAATGCAAAATTTCAACAATGGAATTGCGTTAGGTATGGTATGCGTTAGGTAGGATTTCTAGGTAATTGCAGAGTATTTGAGAATGAACACAGAAATTTGAGAGATCATGAAAATTTTCGACGTACTCGTGGGCAAGGGAGATCTCGATCTTCACATCTAAATCCTATAGTTACTTTCTGTTTGATAGGATGAAGGTTATAGTTAAAGCTACAGGAATAAATTGTTTGGATAAATTACAAAATGGGAATTATTTGGCTGCGAACTAAATTAGACAAAATAGAAGAGACAAGTTTGAAGAGCTAGAAAATGTATTTAGTAAAATGGATTTTTTTTTTTTTGTTAATGAATTTCATAGTTACAATAATGTTTATTAATTATTACAAAAACATATTACATATAGACAAAAAGGAATAACGCTCAGTTCACTGCATCAGCAGGGCACTGTTTTTCCGCGCATCCTAAAGAGAATAAACGATTCTAAAAATAAGAAAAAGAAAAAAAAGCACTTTTAAAGTAGGTGTAGGGATTTAAAAGAGAATATAAAAATAAATAATAGAAAAGTAACATTAAACATATTTAAAAAGTAAGATTTGAGAGATATCCTAAATTTGTAAAGCGAATTATTTTTATTAATTTATTGTAAGTATTACCACAGCATATAGACAGTAGAATGACTCTAGCGTGAATACGTTGATTCGATTCAGACAGGCTAGTTTTGGCTGCTTACAGAGAGAGTGATAGAGTCAGTCATTGGTCTATCATCCAAAAGGATCGTATTTAACAGTTTAATACATTCAAGAAAACAATTGTTGTTGATTGAAAAATTTTATTATTAAAGTTAATTTGAATAAATGTTTTTTTTTTTCATAATAAATTCAATGATAGTTAATAAAAAATACAGATTACATCAAAAGGGGAACAGTATATTGTATAGTATATTTTTAATGTTTGTATATAAATGATATATACAAGATCCTAAAAGGAAGTGTCAAATAGTGCTACAAAGCCCTATAACATTTTTTTTGGAAATCAAAATTTTATGAATTTCTTCTAATAACTTTTTTGTGAGCGTTCTGATTTGTTTTATTTTGTACACGTATTACCAGTGTTTCTGTGTATCCACATTCTGAATTTGAAGCATATCTTTCAATGCCAAAGGGCTTAAACTGTCCTTAGCCTTCAAATAATAACTTAGAACTTTTTTCTTTGAATATTTTTATAAATTTGGATAAAACGTAATTAAAAATCGTCAAAAAATTGTTAATAAAGGTCCTCTTGTTTTATCATGTTAAAATAAATCGTTTTCAAGAAAAATTATTTTAAATTTACAAAAATTAACTTAATACCTATTTAAGTTAGCCACATTATTGTTATTAATGTAATAAGTTAAGTTCAGGTCATACTGTCCTGTCACTACAATACATAAATTATTAACAGGCGGGTCTGTTAGTGGTCGGACGATTTAAGGTGTAGTACTTGAATCGATGTAGCTAGACCGGTGTGGGTTCGAGCAACCGATAGATCATATATCAGATATATTCGTGGAGAGGATTGGATTCACCGTACCATACCTGCAGCGGGTATGGTAGGATGAAAGAATGTTGGCTTGGGTTAATGTGAGAAATTGATATCGGTTGACATTTGATTACCCCCCTAATTAATGAGGTTTTCCAGGTTTCCCTCATTTATGCACTGATTGGTGGTTAGGGTCTACTAACGTAAGTCGTTCCTGCGCAGAAATGTAGTCTGCCTAATAATAATATGCTGTCTCCTTTCCTGGACAAGTCTTTGACTTCTGTGCTAATCCTCGTGATTAGAATGAGGGGTAGAGATATTATTATTATTGTTGTTATTATTATTATTATTATTATAATTTTTCTCCTGAAGTTCCAACCAACCTTAGCAACTATACCATTCTTCGAGTTCGACTAGGTGACTGTTCATTTAACGCACGTGAATGTTTCAAGTTGTCTTTCTTGAAAATGACTAATTTAAAGAAGATAAAAAAGAGAACCTTATTTAACAAATTTTTGACAATCTTTAATTGCGATCAATCCAAATTATAAGAATGTTCAAACAAAAAAGTTCTAATGGTCATTACTGAAGGCAAAGGACGGTTTAGGTCCTTTGACATTGGAGGATATGTGTCAAATTAAGGAAGTGGATACAAAGGAATGCTAGTGATAAGTATAACATTAGAAAAGAATAGGTAGACTCACAAAAGTTATTAAAAGAAATTCATAAAAAATTGATGCCCTGCAGTCCCACTTCGAAAAAATG
Source organism: Monochamus alternatus (assembly GCA_037114965.1). NCBI lineage: Eukaryota > Metazoa > Arthropoda > Insecta > Coleoptera > Cerambycidae > Monochamus > Monochamus alternatus. Next base: position 118,354,665 of record CM073426.1, read on the forward strand.
TTATAAGACTTTGTGGTATTATTTTTTCATGTGGAATTACCTGCCAGAATATAAAAGCACCATTTCCTGACACCTTGTATAGTCATATTTTAATTATGACTCACAGGGGATATATAAAATTTAAATATTTGAACCATCATCTACTAAATTGCGTCACCTTTGATTTTGGTTTGCAAAAATGTATGTATTTTTTATTTACTATTTTAAAATATTAAAATATGCGGCACTGATACCGTTTCAATCCTTCACACAAAGCTTTCATGTCTAAATAAATTACATTTTTCATAAAACTGAGTACATACGTATTAATAATGGACTGCTGCTCCTGCATTTTCATCATAAAAACACAATATTATTTTAGGTTGTATCAATTTATAAATTTAACAATGAGACGTAAACAGAAGCTTACATCTTAACAGATATTTAACATTTGTCATAATTTCTATGAAACAATTGACGACATGTCATACATGCTGCCACATGCGGTGAGTCACTGCAAACGGTCAAAGGAACAGGTTAGAAAAAGCACGGCTTCTACGATTTAGTTGACGATATTTGAACAAAGTGCTCACTAGTATGTGTAGACCATTTTGCATTACACAAGACATTTTTAGTAATCAATTTGTATAAGTACGCTTCGGTTATTTAGATACTTTCCCATCGAATGCTGGCATCAGACTGAGGAAATCCCCAGCTTGGCGTGCCGAGAAAGATGTGTGACACTTTCACACATCTGATGATATTTGTCCAGAGCATAACTAGTAGCCAGTAATTTTGCTGTCTCCTTATATGCTGTGGTATATATCAGAATAATTTGAAATTATAATGATGATTTTTTTGGTCATAATTTAATTTCTGTCAAAATATCAGTTCATAATCGGTCAGTGGTCGCGCGGTTTAAGGCGTCAGTACTTGAATTGAGGTGACTAGATCGGAGTTGGTTTGAGCCCAGCTGCTGGTAGACCGTATATAAGCTATATTCGTGGAGAGGATTGGCACCCTCTCTGCGGGTATGGTAGGGTGGAATAATGTTAGCTTGGGTCAATGTGAGAGACTGATACCGGTTGATATTTGACTACCCCCCTAATTAATGAGGTTTCCCTCATTCCTGCACTGAATAGTGGTTACGGCCTACCAACGTAAGTCGTTACTGGGCGTAAATGCGGCCTGCTTAATAATAATATGCCGCCCCCTCTCCCGCACAAGTCTTCGACTTCTGGGCTAATCCCTGTGACTAGAATGAGGAGTAGAGATATTATTATTATTATTATTATAAAGAGTGAATCAAGGCAATAACTGAACTATCAATGTGAATGACGCTAAATTCATTTTTGTTTTACACATTATATATTATAGAAAATAATTATAATTTTCGAAAACTTTAAATGGATTTTACTCAAAAATTAAACAGGTTATCAATATGAACCAAGAGAATCTTTATTTACTAAAAACTTCACCTCACTTCTGTCAAAAGTCGAAAAAATCAAAGGATAAAAAAGTGATGAATTTTATCCTCTTTCCCCCTTTGTTTATAGTGGGGGACTGAGCACATAAGGAGTTAAGTCAATTACCAAATTTCATACATTTATCTCAACTGATTTCAGTTATTTAGAAAAAAATATCTGTGTGGCTCTTTTAAGGGGTTATAACCTTCTTAGGAAGAATTTTTGGACTCATTTATATTATAAAGAAAAGTAATCTTTTTCGAAATAGAACACTGGAGAAATATTACCGTCTAATTTCAGGACACTCTGTAGACCTTTGTATCATCACTATCTAAATGCTCACTAAGCAACTAAATCAAATTCAAGCTGCAGTAAACAATATTTTTTTTTGTAATAATATCAATGGTTTATGGAGGTAAGAAGTTCTATAACAAGGAATGCAAGCGTATGGCAGCCTATGAAAATTTAAGAGATATCGTTGTAAAATTTGTATAAAAAATTCTAATATCAATTAATTATATTCTAGTCATGTGGATCACGAATTACAACAAAAGGTAGCGGTAATATCCAAATAAAATTTATGGAATTGGTAGACTACACTACTTGTACATGGACTATTGTATCGGAAGATCCAGGTAAGTGTTTAATAAGACTGGTGATCTTATATCGAATAATTGTATTTAAGACACTCACATTCAATAGCTTTAATTGCGGTAGTAATCCCAAGCTAATTTAGAGATCAAATTGTGCATTTTGAATTTGGGCTTATGCAGTGCACAAAATTGAAGTTCGTAATTATAATCCTGTGTTGGTACAACACAAATTTAAAATTTTATACTTGTTCTGAATTTATCTCACCCATCCTCAAACATGAGCAAGAATTTTTGATGTGGATTATTACTATTTTAGTAGTAGCTGCATGGGTTGGATCATAGATACGTATACGGACTATTTTTTAGTAGTTATATATACAGGGTGTTAACAATAACTTTTACTAAATTTTACCAGTCTCTATCGATGAAAATAATCGGGGTTTGTTATTATTTGACATTATGTGGAAGGTGATATTTGACCAACATAAATCATTTATATATACACTCATAAATATATTTCAGTAGCGTAGTTACTGGGTGAGCAATGTACTAACACAGAGACACCGATAGTGGGTCTGTCCCCACAGAGCCTAACCTGGTAACAACCAGGGCAGGTAAAAGAATCCCGGCTAGTGCTAGGGATGTGCATTTTAACTCTGTTTCTGGCAGTGAGCAGTTACTGAGGTTACGGCATAACAAACCGGAAGATCACTATGTATCAAATGATAACACCGGCCGTGAAAGCCTAAAAGCCACTATATGGTTCTATTTAAATAACCCAACTTCATCAGTAGCCTAATATATAACTAGAATAATAAATTCCATTAAAACAAAAAAATACACTAGCGGAAAAAATTAAGGGATTAAAAAAAAAATCTCAATTTTTTGCGATTTTTCAAATGGCTGTATCTTTGGTAAAAGTGGTTGTATGTGAGTGACAAAAAAATCAACTTGAAGCTTGAAGTATCTAGTTTATGGATCTTGCGATAAACAAATTTTCCAAGCCACAATTAGCGCAAAATCCTAATGAGTATCATGGAAAGAAAATTTTTCGAAATTCTTTGCACTTTTATTTTTAGTGTACGGAAAAATTTTTTCAACCTAACCACTATATGGATTGGATAGGTTGTTAATTTAGCTTCAATTTCTTTTTTTGTCGGCCTCGATACGACCATTCCTCGCTGAGTTATCAGCCTTTGAATGAAAATGCGTCATTTTCTCTTCTGTCATCAATATGTCAGGAACCAATGGTCGCTCAGAAAATGGAAGGGGGGTTTCGGAAACTTGGATACATTCTCTACATGTTCTGGCATGTTTTTTCAGAAAAAATTTTTAACATGACTGAAAAATTTCGAAAAACAGGACTTTTTGAGGTCTTTCAGAAAATCACGTGTCACATTGAGAATATTGGGAAAATGACTAATGTTAAGTGCGCATCTTATAGGCCATTGTACCTCCAAAAACCATACAAAGTTTCAACCTGATCCATCAAGCCGTTTTATTGCTTCATTCGATTAAATTTTTGAAAAAAAAAAGAAAGCGTGTTTTTTTACCTTTAGAGCTCATAATCTGTAAAAAAATGAAAAAAAATTCTCCTATTTTTTTTCGACATTTTTATTACGGAAAGCGTTTGTTCATGAAAAAAAAAATTTGTTTGAAATATCGAAGAAAAAATGTCTTTTCCAACCGATTTTCAAAAATTTTGCAAAACCGCTGGCATTAGAGTTACCCAAAGCGTACCTCATTTCTCTTAAAGAAACACACACACAAAAAAGCGTAAATCCGCCCGTGCAACCTCCACGTGGTACGCTTTGGGTATCTAATGCTGGCGGTTTTGCAAAATTTCTGAAAATCGGTTGGAAAAGAAATTTTTTCTTCAATATTTCAAAAAAATTTTTTTTTCATGACCGAACGCTTTCCGCAATAAAAATGTCGAAAAAAAATAGGAGAATTTTTTTTTTAATTTTTTTACAGATTATGAGCTCTAAAGGTAAAAAAACGCGGTCTTTCTTTTTTTTTTAATTTAATCGAATGAAGGAATAAAACGGCTTGATGGATCAGGTTGAAACTTTGTATGGCTTTTGGGGGTACAATGGTCTATAAGATGCACACTTAACATTAGTCATTTTCCCAATATTCTCAATGTGGCACGTGATTTTCTGAAAGACCTCAAAATGTTCTGTTTTTCGAAATTTTTCAGTCATGTTAAGGATGAAAAAAAATTGTTCCTGAAAAAACATGCCAGAACATTGTAGAGAATGTATCCAAGTTTTCGAAACCCCCCTTCCATTTTCTGAGCGACCATTGGTTCCTGAGATATTGCTGAGAGAAGAGAAAATGACGCATTTTCATTCAAAGGCTGATAACTCGAGGAATGGTCGTATCGAGGCCGACAAAAAAAGAAATTGAAGCTAAATTAACAACCTATCCAATCCATATAGTGGTTAGGTTGAAAAAATTTTTTTGAAGTCCGTACACTAAAAATAAAAGTGCAAAGAATTTCGAAAAATTTTCTTTCCATGATATTCATTAGGATTTTGCGCTAATTGTGGCTTGGAAAATTTTTTTATCTCGAGATCCATAAACTAGACACTTCAAGCTTCAAATTGATTTTTTTGTCACTCACATACAACCATTTTTACCAAAGATACAGCCATTTGAAAAATCGCAAAAAATTGAGATTTTTTTTTGATCCCTTAATTTTTTCCGCTAGTGTACATTTTTGAGAAATACCAATATATTATAATTTATTGAACAATTTACTATCTTGAATAATTGTCATTGGACATATTATAGCAAAGCTTATTTGACCAATGGTCATGGCTACTCTTATTGCAAAATGTGTTTTAATAAAAATCACGGTACAAAAAGAAATCTCTGTAGAAAGGATATGACAGATAGTGTTGATGATTTGTATTTGAATTTGTGATGACAGAATTCCATGCTAAGCTGAACATAGAATATATTTGTGAAATATTGACGGATTGGCTCAAATTCAGAATATCATATTGACATTTGAAATGTTCAGTATAAATTTGGTAATAATTTAATGTGTGCTAAGAATTACTACCGCAAACAAAGCTAATACAAAATGACCTATTTCAGCACGTCACATATTTTTAACAATAACACAAATGCAAATGACAGGGTATACCTGTTACGATCCTCCTGTGAAAATATATGGTGGAGAAACAAATGAGTCCCCTCTTATAAAAAGCTACTGTGAATCGCAGGCACCAACACCTATAGTCAGCGACGGATCAGCTATCACTATTGAATTGACTCGCAGAACAGACTTTTTTGCAACTTACTCAGTTTTTGACTCTCGTAAGTAGAATAGGTACTAAATCAAAGTAAGTAATACTCTTTAGTAGTAAATATGATGAGTTTTTTTTATACGGTATTGTTTGGACAAAAAGCGCTTCAGAATCAATTTTATAAGAGACAAGAAAAATGTTTTCTTCCTATTCTAACATATAACAAAACAAAATCATTATTAACATAAAATTAATCATTCAAAATTTATCTAATAATTGCCACAACCTCATCTTTAAAATTGACAGAATTTAATTTTTTGCTTACGCTTACGTCTAGTCTATAGCTCAACTTGGTGTTAAATCCTTTTCTATGATGTTGTCACCTGTGATGAATGTGTTTTATAATTGTTTAATTATACAAGTTTGTAAAAAAAAAACAACAATTTTAACTGTTAATAATATCTTCTGATCGAGACGTATATCTTATAGGCGGTTAGACGCGTACTGCCAATGAATCTGGTATTTTCTGAGCATGTTCTGTCGCTCAGAAATAACAATCTCAAAAATTTAACAATTTAAAATTTTGCCACTTTAGACAAATAGCTACATGCAAAGAATTAGAATTCGCCGCTCTTCACTGTCGACATCTTCAGTGCTCCATTTATTAACAAATTAAGGATATTATTATGCAACAACCACTCTGTGCTCCCTACATCATTGGACAGTTAACCCCAACATATCTATTTCAAAAGAGAATTAGAGATTATATTATATTAGAAAGTTATATTTTAGATTGTGGAGGAACTTTTGATTTAATTAATGGATTCTTCGCTAGCCCTGGGTATCCTAACAAGTACCCATCTGATGTACAGTGTGAATGGACACTAAGAGTAGCCCCTGGTATGAATTAAAAATACTATTCACATTTGTGATATATAAGTCAAACAATAATTTCAAAAATAACTATCAAATCAGTCTAATTATATTTCCCATTTTAGGTAATAGGATGAGTCTAAGTTTCCATGAATTTGATCTTCTGGAATCTGAAAACTGCAATATGGACTTTCTAGAGATTAGGAAACACAACATGTCTGGACCACTATTAGGTATTTATTGTGGAAAGAATAAACCTTTAAATATCACTCATGAGGAAACATTGTGGATGTTTTTCAAGGGCAGCAAATTAGAAAGCGGCACTACTGCTGCAGCTAAAGGGTTCTATGGAGAATATGAATTAGGTCAATGTCATTAAGACGTTTTGAGATTGAATGAAGAATTACATTTTGTTTTCCTTACAGATACCTATAATGACCTCAATGGGCCCCATGGCATTATAGCGTCACCGTTATATCCGCAAATATACTATGGCAATGTTGAATTCTCCTGGAAAATTACGGTTGATTCAAAAAAAAAAATCCTGCTTACTTTTAAAGAATTTCATATTTTTTCTGATGGATACGGAAATTGTTTCTACTCGACATTTAAAGTAAACACTGTATTATGATTCTTCTGACTTGTAGCATTTGGTTCTTATAGGTATATGATGGCGTAGATGATTTAGCACCGCAACTGAAATCTATTTGTGGCATCACCCTACCAGATCCTATAAAATCAAGCACAAATGTGTTGTATATCATCGTTACCAATTACTATGCTGAGACCATTGCAAAGTATTTAGTAGAATGGCTTGAAATAAGTGACACATTAGAATTATCAGCAAATAAGTCTGCTTCTATCGGTAAGAAATATAATTAGAAAAAATAACTGAATACCTTTCATTATGTGGACTTTTTATGGAAAGGTTGCGGGTCATCAGAAGTAATAGATATAAGTGCAAGAAATGATTCCTATTCCCTCGTTTCGCCTGGTTATCCATACGGTTATAAACCAGATCTTGATTGCGAATGGATATTCTCCACAATTCCAATGAATCATTTGTCTGTGTATGTCGAAGAGATAAACCTGCATACTGTTATGCGTTTGTGGAGTGGAACGTGTATGTCTGATCGTATTAACTTTTATCAGAAGGGTTTACAGGATAACGATTGGAAATTGATTAAAACAATTTGCAGTAAACTATATCGACATAAAAGTCAGCAATTTACGAATTTACTCAAAGTTCAGTTTTTTACAGACAACAAAATCAACGGAACTGGATTTAAAGCTATAGTTTCTCAGAGTATGAAATTTGGTTTTGCAGAAAATATTATATATCATTTTTTTTTTTTATTTTTTAGAATGTGGTGGATCAATGGAAGGTCCGACAGGTGTTATATATGTTAATGGAACCAATAACTATGAATCCAGTGTAAGTTTAGTTTTTTTGATAATTTCATATTTCCAAATAGATATTGTGTATTAAATTAGGACTGTTGGTATTTAATTTTCTCCTAACAAATAAATATTATTTCATAAATTAGATTTGTAAATTTGAGATTTCGTGCTGGACTGAACTGAGTTAGTACTTGAAAAAAGACTTACAGCTTTTTCAACGTGTCACATGTATGGTAGAAAGTTTTTATCTAGATTTTGAAGATTATATTTTGTTAATTTTTTGTTACAAGTTTTGATAGACTGTAGGCTTTTAAAACTAAAATCCCAATATACTAATATGAGTGTCAAAACAACCCGTTTATAATTATGAAGTAGAAGTTCTACTGTTGTTTAATAAAATATCATTAGTGTTAAAAAAATGTAATACTTTAATAACAATAACTGTATATTTCAGTGTGAATGGAAGGTAACTGTCCGCACAGCAAGAACAATTAAAGTCACTTTTGAGAAACTGCAAATTCACAATAACAGTTCAAATAGATGTGATAATTATATAATGGTAATCGATTCATACTTCTATTCTTTTAATGTCTAATAAAAATATGCCACTATTTTAGTTAAAAAATGGGAAAGATTCAGACTCCCCTCCACTGGGAAATGGAAAATATTGTGACACTACCAATCTTGAACTATTGAACACTACTGGAAATAGTTTGTATGTGAAATATAAAGGTTCTCCGAACACCACGGTAATTCAGTTTTTATTTTAATTTTAATAAAATTTAGTAAATTTTCATGAATTTTAGGATGGTTTTATTTTAAAATATCAAGAAATATCGCAGCAGTGTGGAGGTGAAATAATATTGTCTTCTCTAAACAATTCCACTGAAATAAATTCTCCAAATTTTCCAAATATACCATTTCCCCACGCGGAATGCATGTGGATGATACTAGCGCCCCCTGGACAGTCACTTAGGGTAGATTTTGAGGAACGATTTGACTTAACCTATTCAGCAGGGTGAGTAGATAAACTTCAACTTTTATAAAGAAAAATGTAAAGATATCACTTGTAAATTTTCAGATGTGAAGTGGAGTATGTGGAATTGAGAGACGGAGGTACAGTGTTTTCCCCGCTGATAGGAAGATACTGTCAAAAATCACCCAGTACACAATTCTCTACAGATAGTATCATTTTTGTGAAATTTTTCACTAACATTAAAGTTCCTAGAAATGGTTTTAAGGCCAAAATATCTCTGGCTTATTGTGGGGGTACTATAAAAGGTTATAAAGGTGAAATCCAAAATCCCTCTCGCCTAACCAAAGATCCAAAAGTGAACTGCACTTGGCATATTATCGGGCCTTTAGGTCATTATTTGGCCATAAAATTTATTGAACTGGATATTTCTACAAATAAAATCATTATATCGGACGTTATCCGCTTATTCAATAATGGTAAATATAAAAATATTGAATTATTTACAAAAAATTATAAAATTATAAAGTTGTGAACTATTAACATCATTATGAAATGATAGTTTCAGTAGCAAAGATCAGAGAATATAACAGAAATGTTCTACCTCCACCGCTCTTTACATCGAGCAATGAAGCGATAGTGAACTACGTAGGAACCACTGTATCGAGATTCCGATTGAAATTCAATGCCAGCATGTCTCGTAATAATGAAAACAGAAATAATTTAGGAATATACACATTTCTTTTTTTTTTTAGAATGCGGTGGTACTTTTAGAGCAGAATCTGGAGAAATAACGTCTCCTGGCTACCCACAAATAATTCACAAGAGAATCTGTCGGTGGATTATCGAAGTACCAGAAGGACGTCGCATAACTCTAAATTTTATCGATTTAGATTTAGATTCAGATTCAGACAATTCATCAGGCAACGGATTAACACTATATGATGGTTCTGACAAAACAAATATTCATTTAGCCAACCTGCTATCAGAAACATCTGATCAAAATTTCGAAACAAGTTCCAACGTGATGGAAGTAGCATTTTGGTCTCATAATTTTTCATATCACCGTGGATTTAAAGCCACCTTCTCGTCCAATAAACCTACGAGTCAGTATTACTTTAATTAACTCGCCAATATGTTGTATAAAGATATTTTCAGTTTGTTCTAGTGACTTCAGTAAGTACTCTGGTATTCTGACACAACCAGACTTGAGAAACACTTCTTACTCGTGCCACTGGACGCACAATAGCAATAATCCATTCCGGAATCAAACATTTGCTTTAACGATAAGTTTAAAGGTTAATGCAACACGATCTGATAGAAATTCACAATGTGAATTCTCGTTATGGGCCATCAAAGTGACAAATCAAGAAGATCGAAATATTCTTGCTAGTTTGTGTCCTCTTATTGTTGAAAATTATATAGTTCGATCACCATTTCTCATAACAAAAGTAGTTGTAAGTAATATACACTATTCTTATGTTGTTGTTGCTCAGTTCTGTATGTTTAAGGCTTTTACAAATATTCAGATGAATTTCACAATATCGTACCAGACATACAATTGTGGCGGAATCATAGACAAACAAGAAGGTTTGTTATCCAGCCCGAATTACCCAAATAGGCCTTTCCAATCAGTAGAATGTGCTTGGTTGATACAAGTCGACAAGGAACAAACTGTAAACCTCACCATACTAAGTATGGATCTGGGAAACGACTGTGACAAAAGTTTCATTGCTGTGTATAATGGAAATGGACATTCTCACCCAAGGATTGGAAAATACTGTGGTATCGACAAGCCTGATGCTATAATATCTCAGACTGACAGTTTATGGATAGAATACAGATACAACATAGGATCTACCGGCAGAGGATTTCAATCGAAATATCAAGCCGAATCTCTGGGTATGTAATACCAAATATTGCCAATGATATTTATCTCATGATTTACTTCACTATAAATTTCAAAGTGATATTGCAACAATACAATGTAATACAATACAAGTAGGAACTAATATATGAGCAGGTCCAGGTGCACTGAAAACGGTTCCTCTGCCCCTCTGATCAGTTACCTAGGCCACAGCTTAAAAGTCCGGAAAATCAGTATTAATCAAATAACAGCAACTACCGTGGAAACTTAAAAACCACTATTCCAAATTAACTTGCTCAAATTTTATGAAATAATTCTTCTAAAGGCTTTTTCTTCTCTTTGTGTTTGTGTAATATGAAATGTTTCTGATGTCAATTATATTCTCCCATATTTCATGGGTTTTAAATAAAGATAACTTCCTATTTTCATTTCAACTACTACTGCTAAGTATTTATACTACTAAATCAATTCGCATTAAAGTTGAATAAAAAAAGATCTCTGCATTTCACGTTGTCATATTCTTCTTTACTTTTGATCGATTGGCTAACAAATAAGTAATTTTTCTGAGGCATTTGTGAATTCTAAAATTATGCAATATTTAAAAAATTTTTTACATAGATTGAATCAAACAAGAAGTACGCAACACAAACAATACTCTGAAAATACATGTAACACATGTGTGGTTGAATTATGTAGCACCTGGATATGCCCCTAGTCCCGCTCAGTGGAGATTTATAATTAATTTTAAGGTACTAAACTGAATAAAATTCCAATATTTTGCATATCAATTATTTTTTACTTATACTTTCGTTTTATTAAATAAGAAAAAAATGCTGAAGCCTATTATCTTGTTAACTCTAAATGATATTTTTAAAAAAATAAATACACATTTTACAAAATTGAATATCTATATTGTAATATAAAAATTTGATATTACTGCTTAGGAAATTTTGTATGACTTATTGCCATTTAGTGTAAGTTTGATTGTCTAACCATCGTCGTCTAAATCGCAGCAGCCGTGCTTTTTCTAGTCTGTTCCTTTGCCCGTTTGCAGTGACTCACCGCATGTGGCAGCACTTTACAGCACAAATCCTAACCTAAAACCCAACCTAAAATAATAAGTATTGTGATTTTATGGTATGTACCCAGTTTTTTGAAAAATATAAAATATTTAGACACAAAAGGTTTGTGTGAAGTATTAGAATGGTATCAGTGCCGCAAATATTTTAATATTTTAAAATAGCAAATAAAAAATATATATGTAAATTTTTGAAAACCAAAATAAATAAGTAGGTTCTATTAAAAGAAGTTATTACAGTCTTAATATCAAATGTCAAATTCTGATATTTATAGCCTGATGTATATGTTTCCAAATACTAGCATAGGTGTTGACATACTACAACATAATGCAGAATTCTAGATAGAAATTCAGGTGATTCGACAGACAAGTATTAGAAAGGTGACGCAATTTAGCAGACGATGGTCTAACTTATTCAGAACTTGGTCCAGGTATATTTTGTAAAATTGTTAACATTTAACTTTTTGTTATTAAGGATGTGGTGGAATTTACCATGATAGGGAAAGATTTATTCATACACCAAATTATAACAGAGACTATCCAAATAATGCAGAATGTGTTTGGGAAATTCGGTCCAGTCCTGGATATTCTATTCGTTTTCAATTTATTGAAAGGTTCCAAATTGAAATCAGCAGTAAATGTGCAAATGATTATGTGGAGGTAAGTTTTCAATGAATTTATCCAATTAACTTGTTTTGCAGGCTTCCCCGGCAATTATGAATGGTTGAACAATTTCCAGGTTGGTTGTCATTGTAGATTCTGATGATTTGGGTGACCAGTGAGGAAATTGTTCACTATATTTATTCAGTTGTTCATACAATAGTTTAATATGTTTATTAACAATATAATCATTTATTGGATTTGGTTTTATGTAATGAGGACATCATAAAAAATTTTAGCCACTCCCAGTTTCTACTGACTGATGAAGATGTCCACCACAAATCTGTTGAATTCATAATTTCATTATCTTTTACATTATTATCTGAAACAAATAATAATCTTTTCAGAAGTTATTAATGATTTACTAGAAAATATTTGTTGCAACAACTTATTTCAAAATAAATCTGTAGATCAATCAGTGGACACTTTTTATAATAAAAAAGAAAATTAATAATTGTAAATTTCCTCTCTACTTCACATTTAATACTATTAAATATATTTTAGAAAAAAATAAGGTACGTAAATAATGGAAAAAATCGGACTGATTATGATTTATATTGTTTATTAAGAAAAAAAGCTTATTTACACTGATTTTAAGAACTATACACATTCAGAGAATAGTTTGCCTAGTAATTCCAAAAAATTTTGACATTTCATATCTGTAAAAAATCATAGTAGTGGTCCTAATATCATGATGTATGACCATGCTCAAGGTGTATGTGACGTAAGTAATTTATTCTTAAAATTTTTTCCACATTCTTTTGAACCATACAGTCAAACTATTTTCAATAATATTACTTTTCTGACAATTGTGTATTGTGTACCTTATTTAGTTAATAATATATATGCTACCGCTGAACACGTTTTAGAAATTTTGAGTCATTTAGATGAAAATCAGGGTGCTGGTCCTGATGGCATATCGTCGTTTTTTGTTAAAAAAATATGCTAATAGTTTATATGTCCCATTGATTATTTTTAATAAATCATTTGAGGAATGAAAGCGGTTATGAAAGCAGGTTTATATAGTTCCTGTTTTTAAAAATGACAATAACAATGTTGTCACTAACTATAGGCCTATTAGTAAAGTAAATATATTCACTAAGGTCTTTGAAAAAATAGTGTATAATTTTCTTCATAGTAAAGTAAAGCCTAGTGTGTGTAACAACAACATGGATTTTTGCTTAATAGATCCATAGAGTCTAATTTAATAAATTACTCTGAAAACATTTTGTTTGCACTGGATTGTCAAATACAGGTAGGAGGACTCCTTGTACACAGATTTCAGTAAAGCTTAGCTTTTGGTAAGTTAAGTCATAATATACTCATTCCTAATTAATGGAAATCGGTGTGCACGGAAGTCTACTATGTTGGTTTTCGTTCTATCTGTTCAACAAGTCACAAATTGTATCGTTAATTGGGTCATCAAAAACAATTTAATATCATTTCTTTAAAGAATCGACAAGAATAGAGCATTTACATTAACTCAGTCTTATTAAATTCAGGTAGGGGCGCTAGCGTCAAAGTTAGGTATTAATATTAATGTTCTATGGTCTGGTTTATGATTCGATAATTTTTTATTTCAATTTGTGTCAAATAGTGATTGTAAATCTAATTTGCATACATATTTTCAAAATAAAACTTATAATAAATCAATAAAATGTTTGTAAACACACAAAGACAACAGGAAAAAAATCACTTGAAAAGATATATTAAATTTTATTTATGTTAACCTCACATAACCTTGTTTATCTGAATTTTACATTAGCAATTTGGAAAGAGAAGTAATAAAACGTTATTTAACACAGAAATTGTTAACGTTGGAGTGCCTAAAGAATTTCCTGGTAATTCTTAATTTAAACCTCTTTGTTTTTAAAGAATTGAAATTTTATATGTTACGAATCGATAGAAAAATGGTTAGTTGTCCCTCAGATTGCAAAATACATTAAATACCCAGTTTCTGAAAAAATACGTATATAAAAAAAAATCAGTGTTTTAAATAATGTACATGTGACATAAATGAATTATAAACATATGCAGTTTTTATTTGGTATTTTTATTACAGTACAAGTACAATACAGAAAAAGTTGAAAATCCTGATAGGTGTTTTAAATGGTTTTCATTAAAAAATTTGAGTAATATTAGTTGTTCCCTTTTATAACTAATAACATTTTGAATCCCCATATAGTAAAATAACTTGTTACTACTAGATGCACTTGCTATACTGTCAGGATTACCGGCGTTATTATCATTCAAGTAATTTTCAATTTGAGGAATCGTATTATCACATTTCTCAGGTTAGAAGTCTAAAAACTCGTGTCACATTTCTACTTTGTTTCCATCTGGAAGTTTGCCTACATTTTCATCTTGTTTTCGCCTTTTCAAGTACCGTTTCACGTGTTCATTATTTTTTACAATATTGGTATCGTATTTTCGTGTACGGATAATGTTGAAACAGCTGTTTTTTGAGAATTTTCCATTGTCCTAAAAATAAGAATGAAACCTTATCAAATAATGAAAAATTTACACCGAAAATAGATCATGAATGCTTGTACTTACCCATGCTAGTAGTAATAGTATAACAATCTTCTGTAAAATGTTTTGAGCAGATCTTTGTGTACTGGGTTGGTTTCTTGCTGGATGCAATTGCTATTAACCATTTTTTTCAGCATTATTGGGGAACTTATGAAACATGAATCTTTATTTTTATTAGCAACAGATAAACACTACGGTACACAACAGTTATATGGCTATTTTTTTTACACTAATTGAAACACAACAAAAATTAAATAACAAATATTTGTGAGGTTAGATTTAATACCTAACATTGATCGCAGCGCCGCCTACATGTAAATGCTCTATTGAGAGACGTGATATACCTATATAAAATGTTCCGTAGCCAAGTAGACTCGGCCTTATCTTTATCTAATATTAATTTTGATGTGACTCCCTGTAATTTTAGAACATGTCACTCTTTTTCAATAAATTTTTGTAAAATTCAATCTGGACAGAATTCTCAAATTAATAGGATGTGTAAGATTTTTAATACGAATTTTTCTAATATAGATATTTTTAATATTACCATGCATAGTATTTTCAAAAAGCATATTATGATTTTTTTTCTTATAAATTTGTAAATTATTTCTTCTAATATAATGTAATTTTTTTCCTCTTAATTGATAAGTGTACTAGAAATACATTTTTGTAATGTTATTTTTTTCTTTCCAACATTGGACATCAATTTTTTAAATTTTTTATAATCTATTTTATGGAACACTTTTTTAGACTACTTTGCCTCTCTCATTGATACATACATAAATAAATATATAAAAATATCTTTAATAACCAGGTTTGTCAACTGAAATTTAATTACCCATTTAACGAAACAGAATTTGATCACTATGATAACTTGACTATTGTTATAGAATTTAATTAAATAAAGTTAAAACTTCCATTGATAAACTAGCCATAAATCATAGAGAAGCTTTGTTATTTAATTTATCTAGGTTTGGGACTGGCAAGACGACAAATGGATATTGATTGCCAAAGAATGTGGTCGTAACAACCCTAGTGCTGTGCAGTCCACAGGAGACAGACTAAAAATATTATTCAGAAGTAACAACAGAACAACTGGAAGTGGATTTAAAGTTAGTAACGCATTAAGTTAAACGTAACCTGTTTTATAAACTAATTTATTAAAATTCAAAATTAGAATTGTGGAAATAAATATGCTTTAGGCCAAGTGGGAATGGATTTGCGGAGGAACTTTTACGGCAACAGATAGGCCACAGGTTATAGTCAGCCCAGGATATCCGATGTCCTATGAAGGAAATTTAAATTGTGTATACAGAATTCTCTCCAAAACTGAAGTTGTCAATATCAATTTCGATGACTTTGAAATAGAAAATGGTAAAATTACAATGTATCACCAACAATAGCTAACATCTGTTTTACAGGATTTGACTGTAAGCGCAGTAATATAAAAATTAGAGGAAGGGACTTCTCAATGTATTCACCGCTCGAAAGACGTTATTGTGGTACTAGGAAACCTGTCCATTTGAGAATGAAACATAATTTTACCATTACTTTCAACACCACCACTTTTAGCAATAAAAAAGGGTTCAAATTCACATACAGAGACGATGGTAAATACAAATCTTAATTTATATTATATTTAAGGCCTCAGTTTGTTCAATACTGAATATATTTAATTTCTATAGGTTGCATGTTAAACATAACGGAAGCAACAATTATTAAAGGTCCTTCCATTGAAGCCGATATTCATGATCGATATTACATGGCGAAAATTTTATGCGCCTGGATGATTACCGCACCTTCTAATCAAGTTGTTGTCATAAGGTCAGTTAATTTCAAATTGAATTAAAAGAAACTTGTGACAAGAAAACTGGAATAATTTGATCTAGAGAATTGTCGAGGGCCAAATACGTTGGCTAAAAAGTGTACACCCAAAAATCCTCCTTCCATTTTAATCTTCGTACATCCAAGTATTTTTTTAGTAAATTCTTATATATCCCCTTAATTCCTTAATAAATTCTTGTACAACTTCATAATTCATTAATAGCTTTGTGCAGTTAAAATATCAGCATTTGGGGATCATAATATTCTGAATTTCTAGTTACGATTTTGTACAACTATATATAATTCGAGATATATTCTTCCCACCGGTTCTAAGAATTCATCAAGAACCATAAATTTGAAACATGCATAACTTTATGCTGCTACCCAGCGACAGTCTTCATAATGGGTTTTGTTTGGTTAGGTTAATTTGATAATTTTGGTTTTTAAGTTTTAATAGATTTTCTGTGATAAACTTAATTTTGTTGGTATTTCAAAGAATTGATTCTTAGTAAAGGTCAAAAGTTTTAAAGATTTTTATTTACTAAAAGTACTTTTTCTACGTTCATGCAAAAAACAAAATTTAAATGAACTGTATTTAGTGGATAAACTAGTTCTTCATTGCTCTAGTCTAATAAAATTTGTATTGGACTCATCTATCATTGTACTACAGCGTTTTGTCATCATGACAAACATAAATCTTCAAATTGATGTTATATTTATTCTATTTTCTCTAAAAAATATAAAAATAAAGTTTGAGTTAAATTGTTCTTAACATAATAGTTCCTAATTTTCTGAATGCTAATTGATAGTGCTAATTAATTATTAAATATTTTACTATTAAATAACGTATTTTATGTTCCTACACTTATAATAAAACATTTTTTAGTTTTTGCATGAACATAGAAAAAATATTGTTATCAACTTGTACAAAAAGTGTTTATTGCACTCGACTTGTTGTCTTACTGGCGTGACGGCTTCTTTGGACAATTTCCCGTAACGTGCAATATACACTTACTTTTTGCACTTGTAGCATAAATAATTATATTCTGCCTTCATGCAGAAAAACAAAACTTTATTGAAAAAAGTGGTTTTTTATTGCACTAATGCAATAAAATGTTTATTGCATTCATCTGCCATTCTACTACAGCATTTTGTCATCATGACAAACATAAACGTTCAAATCGATATCATATTTTCCTACACTTAGTGTCATCTAAATAAAACATTCTTTGGTTTTTGCATGAACGTTGAAAAAATATTGCATGCAACTCGTACAAAAAGTATTCATTGCACTCGACGTGTTGTCCTACTCGGCCTGACGGCCTCGTTGGAAAATTTCACGTCGCATGCAATAAACACTTACTTTTTGTACTTGTTGCATAAATAACTATTAATTGATACTCAATAAATTAAAACTGATAATAAGAAAGTGAGCTATGAATTTGTTAAAAATTTGTATATAAAAATCACCCTTACGTCACCTTTAACATCATTTGTAATGACATTGACGAGTGTTTCTGCTATTGTGAATTCTTGCTGGTTGCAAAAGATCTAAAAGTATTCTTAGCTATAAATGATAAATCCGATTTTGTTAAAATATAACATCCAAGTTTTCAACGTGGTCAAAATTTTAAAAAAAGCATCTACCTTTTTTCAGTTTTTCACAATTTTACCCTGTAGCACTAATTTTTCTGATTGTAACTTCAAGTTCGTTTTCAAACTACAGTAATTTTGGTACAATTTGAGCTCAGAATCATCTCTGTAAACCCAATAGTTTCCAAAATACAGCTCTTGAAGGTTTATCATTTTTTTTTTAGACTCGGAAATTGTTATCAATATTTTGTTATGTAGAAATTTTGACCCTGTAAGCTTATTTTCTTCGGGAAATACTCTTGCTACTAGTACTTTAGGTTTAAAATCAACAAAAACTGATGAAAAGTAGAAAATTTCACGATTTTGCATTTTTGACAATGTTTGAGGTCAAAAAATTATTCATTGGTTTGACATCAGAAACAACTCAGCAAAACATCAGAACTAACGGATCTGATACAAGGTGCTATTTCTGTCTAGTGCTACTAAGGGAAATAGATCATTTCATGATCCTGTGATGCAATTCTTTTGTTAGCCGTTGTTCATTAATGGCTAATAAATTGTTTTATTTCTTTGCCTCTTATCTATCTTATTCTGCTTTTGTTATTAATTTATTTTTGTGTGAATTTTAATATTATTTTGGCTATTGTTCTTATCTTTTGTTTTATAATATTATATAATTTTTATTGTATACTTGATTATAGAAGTATTTATATTATGTCCCTAGTATTATTTTAGTAGGTATTTGATTGTTCTCCACAACTGGGCTTCGGCTCGTAAATAAATAAATAACTCTTTTCCAATAAGCAGGAGCTGATGAAATGTTACAAAGATTTGAGACCAAGCTACTTTAAGGATAGTTTAGGTCATTTGTTCTGTTTTCAGTATTTATCGGCAGAACATTAAATACGTTCACGAACATTATCAGTGACTTTCCTCATGTATTGTATTCTATTTTAAGATCGTATCGACATTTTTATTTACAGTATTATTTATTCTATTTTTTAAAGTATTTGTCATTATAGGCTTGTTTCGGTTTAGAATTTGAATCATCCTTGAACAGTTCCAAATATTAATCAATTTGCTTATGTTCAATATAACTATTACAAAAGTATCAATCAAACTAATAATAACATAAAAATTAATATATTATATGGACATAAGGCTTACCTTGCTATTTACAGCATTTTTATTACAAAAAATTTGATATATATATATATACTTACCTTATACGTGTACACCATAAATCCTCGCCTCTAAAGAAATGTAAAAACTTTGTTACTTTTTTTTTGCAGAATAATACATCTGAATATACCAACAACATGTACCTTTGCCGGTGTAGATATTTTCAAAGGTTTCAATGAGGAACAGAAAAATAAATTAGCTTCATTGTGTGGCAATATAACTGATTTAGATCCAATATCCGCTGATTCAAATAGAATGTTAGTAAAACTATCTTCTCATGTGTATAGTTATAAAGAGTTTACAGCACAAGTCTACTTCTCTCATGGTAGGTGCAAATTTGCTTTGGAAAAAGAAAATTACCAATATAATTTTGTAATACGCAAGATTTCGCATATAAACTATTTGTTTTATATTTTAGGACCAGCTGAAGGCTGCGGAGGAACCATAAACCTTACCGAAATCAAGCATATACAGGCACCTGATTTGGAGGATCTGGATTGCCATTGGAAAATTAGAGCACCAAGAGACTACCAAATTCAACTTCACTTTACAGATCTCAACTTACCGGGAGTGTGTACCAAAAATAGCACCTCATGTTCCTTTATAGAGGTCAGTATAATAATATTTAGATTGATATATGATATTAACTGTTGGTCGTAGATACGTGATGGATTGGCCTCGTTTTCAGAACTAATAGATAAACTAGATAGTAATTCAAATACAGGAATTGAAAATCGCAAGTTCAGCACATCTTTGAATGTGTGCTATATAAGACTTGTGCTTCTGGGTCGACGGAGCAATGCTTTCAGAGTGACTTTAACACCAGTGCTCTGTAAGTAAATTACATATACAGGGCAGCCAAATGAAAATGAAACAGAGCCATTTTCAGGAACTGCGTCAAGATTGTAGAAAAAACGCTCAGACTCGTCGATTTTAGATTAAAGGGGGACATTCTTTGCTGGTATTTTTAAATCCGTCACTTTCACCCCCGATCAAGGGTAAGCATCGCCCCAAAATATTTAAATGGCATTGGGATTTGGGTAATATTTATTTTAAAAGCTCTTACAATTCTCTTTACAACAGACTTTCAATTTTATAATTCCGCCCAATACTTTGAAAAAAATTTACATTTTAAAATTTAAATTATGTTTAGTTGCTTACTTACTACTTAGTTGATTAACTGTTCAAACTCATGACCGCCCGCTTCCATACAAGAATAAAGATTTTGTTCGAAACGTTCGCGCACATTCTGAAGCATTTCCGGAGTGATTCGACGGCATTTGTCGACAATTTTTTGACGCCAATCTTGCAGAGACGCTTGCTGTGTCTCATAGATTTTACTTTTTAGGTATCCCCACAAAAAAAAAATCAAGAGGCGATAAATCCGGTGATTGTGGAAGCCACTCAATGCTGCCTGCCTCTTCCAATTCTGTGGAAAACGTTGGTTCAAATACTGACAGACAATTAACGCATAATGTGGAGGAGCAGAAGCTGGACAGTCTCCTGCACCACCTCAACTCGGAAATTAGCATCGATACCATCGCTTATGTCGATGATCTTACCATGCTGATTAGTGGAAGGTTTGAAGGGATTCTTTGCCCAAGAATGCAAACAGCCCTAAGAGCCATTGTAGATTGGTGTGAGGACCATGCTTTGTTCGTCAACCCCAGGAAGACAGAAATGGTTCTCTTCATGAGGAAGAGGAAAATGGGCCCCATAAAGGCATCAACTCTCCTAAACACTATGTTAAGCTTCGAATCGGATGTGAAATACCTAGGAGTCACACTTGATTTGAAGCTAACATGGAATCTTCATTTGGAGAGAAGACTAAAAAAGGCGTACATATCCTATGAGTAGTGCCGCAGAACCGTTGGTAAAACCTGGGGAATGAAACCAAGGGTGGTCATGTGGATATACACTGCTATTGTAAGACCAATGTTAGGCTATGGAGCTGTCGTCTGGTGGCCGAAAATCCAACAGACGACAGGTAAACAAAAGCTCAGCCAGGTACAAAGGATTGCCTGCCTAAGCATAACTGGAGCTATGCGTACGACACCTACCATCGCAATGGAGGTGATGCTATGTCTGCCACCTTTGGATATTTATCTAAAAGAAGTAGCTGCGACAACTATGCTTCACCTAAAAAATACTGGTATTACACCTGATGTAGAATGTGGAGAAGCTAGGAGTCGCCTGTGGAGTGGGATCGTCAGAAAGATGACCCTTTTGCAGGCAGACACTGACAGTATTTCTCCCAAGTTTGTGTTTAACAGACCGTACACAGTACTTATCAGAAATGAAGAGACCGCCAGTGAAGTTGTTATCAACAGCTACACAGACGGGTCAAAAAAGAAGGAAGGTGCAGGATGTGGGAATTATTCCAGATCCTTACATATTCATTATAAGTGGGCAATGGATAGGCATGCTACCGTAGTACAAACGGAATTAGCAGGTATAACCATAGCCGCCAAAGAAATTGCCCGTAGACATACAACGGGCAAAATCATTAGAATCTACACAGATAGTAGACAATCACTACTAATCTTACGTAATCATAAGATAACAACTAGATCAGCATGGGAATGCCATCAGGCACTAGTAGTGGCCTCAGCTACCAGCAGCGTATCTGTATACTGGGTAAAGGGACACGACTGGTGCAATGGCAATAAAATAGCTAACAAGTTGGCTAGGAGTGCATCGGGTCTGAACATTTTTGGATCTGTTCCTTCCAGTATGCTTCCGTTGTCAGCATTTGTTGAAATTATCAAAGGAGACACCCACAAAGAGTTTATGAAACGTTGGGATGAAACAAATGGCTGTCAATTTGCTAAGGAGTTCCTAGAGTACCCCTGCAAGGATACAGCCAAAAAGTACCTGGCTATGACTATGACAAATCTTCGTCTGGTGACAGGTATTCAAACTGGACATTACTGGCTAAGGGAGCACCTCTATTACATAAGGAAGTGTGATACACCTCTTTGTAGGGGTTGCGAACAGGAAGACGAGACAATATTCCATGCACTCTGTAAGTGCACTGCTATCTCGTCAATAAGAGAGTCTGTGTTGGGAGAGCGATGGCCTTCTATGGCCTACATTAGAGAGATCCCCCGAGTAAAGTCACCTTTTTCTCCTTATTAGGTTGGCTGGAGGCTCAGGTGGACTGATCTCCTAATGGGAGGAGATACAAATGGCCCAATGGGGCCTAAGTGCTGTAGCCTTTTTGCTACCCTCCCCTCAATTCCAGAATGTGGAGGAGCACCATCCTGTTGAAAAATCAAATAATCTTCATGATACTCTGGAACATTTTCAATAATATCAGTCAAGGTAGGGTCAATAGCGTCTTCCAGTAATTGCAAATATATTTGGGCAGTCAAATTACCAGATAGAAAAAAATATGCACCAGCCGGTCTCTGAAAATTCCAGCACATACATTTAATTTATCCGGTTGCTATGTATGCACCTCATGAAAAACTTGGGTTTGAATCTGACCAATAGCGGCAATTGTGACGATTTACCGTCCCGTTCAAGAAAAAACATTAGACACACACACAAGACATTATTTCGCAAAATTGCAAACAGCGGTCATAATCATCCTTATGAAGTTACAGAACTAAATGTATTTTATATGGATGGAATTTATTCTTCTTCAAAATGGTTTGTATGCTAGTTCGATGGATCCCAGACACAGATGGCAGCTGCTTCGTACTTAATATAGGATCAAGATGAACTTGTTCTGAACCTGCAACTTCACTACCTTCATTAACTATAGGCTTTTCAATTTCTCATTTTTTATTGGCTACGTTCCCTGTCTCTGGAAATTTTTTTACTAACTGTAGAACATACTTCCTCCTGACATGTCTATCTTGATGTTGTTCATTGAATAGCTGAGCTGTTCTATTCGCACATTTATTGTTCATAAAGTAAAGCGAAATGATATCTACCCTTTCCGCAATGGAATAAATCATAGTGTTTAATTTTCAAAAACACAATTAAATAAACTACCAACCAACGCTTCTAAATAATACTATAAAATAAATTTGGAATCCATTAATTTTAAGTTCGTTGTGTGTGTATAGTATTCATTTCTGTTTTTTACAATTGTGTTTTTTTTTACGAACCTACTGGCGTACTTAACTCCAATGAGTGACATTTTTACTAATTGTTTGTACATAAGTTTCAACTATAAAATCAAAATTCTTATTAAGTATTGGGCGGAATTATAAAATTTAAAGTCTGTTGTAAAGATAATTGTAAGAGCTTTCAAAATAAATATTACTCAACCCCCAATGCCATTTAAATATTTTGGGGTGATGCTTACCCTTGCATGGGGGTGAAAGTGTCAGAGTCAAAAATACCAGCAAATGTCCCCTTTAATCTAAAATCGACGGATCTGAGCGTTTTTCTACAATCTTGACGCAGTTTCTGAAAATGGCTCTGTTTCGTTTTCATCTGACCACCCTGTATATGTCTTTATAATCCATTGTTGCATTTTTTATTAATTCTAGCTAAATGTGGCACTTCCATATTATATGCGACATCGGAAATAAAAACTCTCACCTCTCCGAATTATCCCAATAAGTATCCACCTAATATAATGTGCAGCTGGGAAATTATTGCAAACAACTCGAATAAAATTGAGTTGCACTTCACAGACTTCAATTTAACTGGAAATGCCGATAGTTTTCACGTTTGCAATGGTGACAGACTGGTTATAGCAGAAGATCCTCACAGGCAAATCATAACAGAAGGATTAGGACCTCATGCAGAGATTAACTTAAATGACAAATATATTTTTTTGGTATGCATCAATGGGTCTTGAATGATGTAATGAAATAAATAGAACAAATTAATAAAGTAATGGAAAATCTTTTTTTGTAGGAATACAACTTTTTTGCAGCAAGGCATATATTTTGTGGCAACAAAGACTCTGTTTTTGATTACTTCTCCATAGACAAATCTGTAACGATGACATTTAAGAGTCTCTTGTCAATGGAACAGGGTAGAGGTTTTAAATTGGAGTACAAAATTGTTGGTAAGTTTTATGCAGAATGGGCAGAAACTATTCCGTTATGCTTAGATAGTTTTTGTGATTGAAACTTAAAATCGTGTAGATCAAGTACAATTTTCCTTCCTTAGAAAGTTACTAGCTTCTAGTAATTTCTTTTATATAACCTTGTTTGCAATATCTTTCTTATTTTTTAAATTATTTCAGTGAGTATTATAGGGTTTTTGGAACAGCCAGGTATAAGCTTATTTTTTACCTAAAACATTGCTATAAAAACACCGTAAACAATCATGTTTTCTTCCCATATTTTTGTTTCTTGATATTTTTAATAAATCAATTCATTTGTTGTATAAATAGTATACTTTTTATATGTAGCTAAAATGTACAGTTTCTAAAATATACAGTGTGTCCCACATTTCACTTACCCTCCTGTAAAATTTTACCATGTCGTGTGAATTGTTATTTTTTCTAACTAAGGGTCCCACAGATGTACTTATCTAAGTCATTATAAGGGTCATGTTTACCACAGGTTCACATGGTCTGCCATAATTTGTTTTCATAGTGAATTATTATGATTTTATGTTAGTGATATTTTATTGCAACTCTGACAACAGAGATCAGCACTCTCTAAAACCCATATTTCTGAAATTTTGTAAAATTCTCGAAATGTCCAAAGCAGTTATTGATAGTTTAAAAAAAACGCATTTACTTGTTCATTCAATAATGTTGATTTTCCTAAGATAAGGTATGTATTAATCTAGCATGGCCTACTGCAAACAAGTATCATTCCAAAAATATAACAGTCTATTATACTGTAATAATTTTTCTCAAAAATGTGTGTATAAGCTAAATTTGTACATAATTCTAAACGTTTTTTTATTATGTTTTCTTTTAATTATACTTCTTCAAAGTAGGCCGTGGTGAATGAACGTACCTTATTTTAGGAAAAACAATATTTTTATTGATTACATTGAAATAGAAGTTATTGATTGTACAGCTAACATAAATTTTAAGTTGATTGTCTGAAAATAAATTAGGAAGATGTGTGGATAAATGTGTTTTTCAGATTGTCAATAACTGCTTGAATTTTATGAAATTTTAGGTATATGAGTTTTACAGGGCGCTGATTAATGCTATGTTGTCAGATTTCTAATAAAAAAAAATCACATATGAAATCTTAAAAAATCACCATAAAAAAAAATCATAGCAGGCCCTGGAAAGGTAACTTGATTGGATTGGATAATCGTTTGCTAAATTAAATAGTCTATGTAAATCATGGCTGTTGTGATTTAGTAGACGATGGTTGATGGATAAGTTATCCGTGGGACAGCTATAGTTGACGACAGCCCATATATTTTTCGTACAAAATTGTGTGACGCATATCTGAGAGCATACTCGATTACACAGCTTCTACTGCAGTAAGTACGCGTGCGCTGTGGATTTTGATTGACTGCGAAGAATTGTCGGATCCAACTGTTTCATTCCAGCACTATCATGGGTGGGTATATTGTTTGAGCGGGAAAAGTTTCGGATATATCTTTTCACTAATTTAATTATGAATGTAATTAATTTTATTAGTGATTTTGTGTTCTTAAGAATGGAGAATAATTTAAGCTCTACAACGTATTCTCAAAATTGTCTTAATTTAACAAGTGAGGAATATCGGATGATGATATGTATGAAGAGCTATGAGCGCGAGGTCAAAATATGAGTGTAAGTTATGTTGAAATATGTATTTCATTAACAAAATTGTACGTGAATAGCATATGTGTGCCAATAAAAAGTGATAAAGAAGTACAACTGTGAGACGAAAAGTGATGGAAACTCGCGAAAGGAAGATTGTATTTTTAAAACGAGTTTTCGACAAAAAAAAAATCGATTGCTATATATTACAAGATGAAACTTGGTCCGTATAAATGAAATCGAAAAGAGTATACTGATAGAAACGCCCAAATAGTGATATGGCGAAGAAACTATTTAAAATAAATATTAAAAAATAAGAATCTGGATCGACGAATATATTAAATTTTGTCAAAACATGGACGTATGAAGGTCATACAGAAAGCAGTACGATATGATATAATAAGTGTTAATGTGTGACTACCTATAACATTTTCTATCATTTTCATCATGAAACTGCCTTGGTAGATTATTAGAAGCTCAAAACAAATTTATTAACACCACATAATAATCAAAGGGGCAATAATATTTGTAGTGTTTGACAGTTTCGCAAATTGCAATTGTCAAAAGTTGAGATTTTTTCGCCATAAATAATTAAAACAGAAGTTGCAAAATTCGTGCAAATATCCGTGAAATTCGCGTCCATGAGGACAAGGCTTAAGTGTGATATTCCCACAGTGCGCATCAAGTAGGTGTAAGTGGGTGGTGGTGGGCAATCCCCGTCCTAAAGGATGGTATTCTAATTTGTAGAGAGGATGACGCAGGTGGCACATTTAAAATAAATTGTTAATGTGCTAGGTTCAGCCGATGTCAACTAATTTTTGATAATTTAGTGTGCTTTAACTCTTCTCAAGTGGCATGCTTAGGTAATCATACCACCTGTATCTTCCGTGCTCCTCTCTGTCTTGTGAATTAGTAACTCTTTATTATTTTCGACCTTGGGTAATTGATAATACAAGATAAATTTTGAAATATTCTTATTATTTTTATTATCTAAAGCCTTGAAATTGGTAAAAACTGTTATATCTGATCACATTCAAATTTAGTACTCTTATGAAATGTTGCTCCTCTCACGATACGCCCGTCGCGCTTGTCTACAAGCTAGCGATTAGTCGCTCTACAATTTTGGTCGTAAACTATAGTTACAAAAAAATAGCAATCCAAATTGTGCAGTTGGGTAAAATTTTACAGGAGTGTGTAAGTGAAAAATAGGGCATACTATGTGGATTTTATGTCTGTACAGTTACACAGAGCTGAGTATTTAGAGGTAATTTTACTGCAATTAAATTTGATTCTTTTTAATATCTTATATGAGTATAATAGAATTTCTGGACAACCTGTATATGTAAAAAAACCTTTTAATTCTCTATTTTGAATTTTACAGGTTGTAATAGAAATTATACAGCTGTTCAGGGACGCTTATTCGGCTCTGGTTCATCATCTGCTTGTATCATGACAATAAGTGTACCAGAAAATCGCACAATTTCATTATATTTTGACAGAATGACTACTTCCTATAATTACAACTGCAGTGGTGTAGGTTTTGAGGTAAGAAAGTGCTGCATTTATTGTCCATAATTTTTTTTATATGAAATTAAAAACAGGTCAGAGATGGCGGGCAGGAAGGGAATTTGTTATCACATTCCTGCGGTTGGCGAATTCCAGATCCAGTATTCTCTTTCAGCAATAAACTATACATTCACATCTATAATAGTTCATATGATATAAAATATGATATCTCGTACACTTCAACGGATGCAGGCAGAGGATGCGGTGGAGAGCTGTACAACTACAGAGGACGGGTGTCTAGCCCATTATATCCTAATGAGTTTAGGAATAATACAGTTTGCAAGTGGGTAATTAAAGTGCCAGTGGGTCTATACACAGCCCTAAAATTTGTGAGTAAGTAAACCGTTATAGTTGGGGCAAGAATTCAGACGACTTATATCATGGCTGGTATTACACAATTATTGTTTTTATTGTCAACATAATTTTTGATTGTTTATCGAGTTAAAAAACAATATATTTTTTTAATTTAATGCAATATACAGAGTGAATCTTAAATAAGTACAAATATTTTAACCAGCAGTATAGTTTTGTGTGTAGAACACATAATTAATAGTTTTTTTACAAAAAAATCAAAAATAAAAAAGTGAAATTTTAAATAAATTTCGTAATTTTTCAGTAGAAAACTTGTTGAGGACCGCTGGCCTAGACCGACCCTTCATACTTTTATGAGTCATAGTGCTGCAGACTGAACGTGTGGTTCACAGTGTTGCCAGTATTACACAAATGTCTTTGCTTCAAGGAAGAAAAAATCTCAACTTTTAGCGAATTTTGTCAAGTGTAACATTTTATATTATTTTTTATTATCAAACTGTCATTGACTGTCATGACAGATTATCGGAAGCCCAAGTCAAACTTGTTAACCTCACATAATGCATGAAAATAGCAATAAAATTTGCTAAAAGTTGACATTTTTTCCATTTTAAATAAAAAACGCGTGCATAGTTTTTCGTTATGCTTCATAAAATAACTTAAGGAAATTGTGTTTTGTGTCCCTTTCTAACAGTGTACAATGACATTTAACTTGTGAAATGTGGATTACTGATTAAATAGTTAATTTTTTAACAAACAGGTAAGCTTGTGTGCACGTTTATGTATAATTTTTGAACATTGGACATAGTAATATCACGTAATATCTTTCTAAATATTTTATGGTAGTATTGAACTTGCGGAAATTCATTTTTAATCGTTGAAGTATAGTAAGGTTAGTTCAGATGTTAAAATTTATGTTAATATTGCTGCGTATCATACTACATACCCAATTTTACTGTACTTATGCTTAAAACAAGTATTTTTAAAATAGAACTATTACGTTAAAGGAAACGTAATATTTATATTGGAGGAGATATGGCAACCTCGCAACAAATCATATGTTTCATTACGTTGTTGGATGAAAAATCAGCCAGCGGTCCTCAAAATGTGGGTATTTTTTAAAAAAATTAATATCTCCGTAAATATTAGAAATTTTTAAAAATGGCTTTCACTAGACTGATTTAAATGACGAACTACACCAGCAGTTAAAATATTTGTACTTATTTAAGATTCACCCTGTATAATGCAAACATTTAGTGTAGTATATAGTTTTATTATTCTAAAGTGCAGTTTCTTAAATATTTTGATGAAAATATAATGAATTATTCATTTGTTCGTTAGACTTAAGTTGTCTGAATTCTTGCCACAACTTATTGATATAGTAATTTCTTCCTTTATAGTAATTTTCTATATCTTTAGTAATGGAATCTTTGGTCTTCATAATTTTTAGATATTTCTAAATAATTAACATTCTATGTACAAATGTATGATATTAATTTTTTTTCATATTTGAAATAATGAAAATGTTTTTAAAAATAATACCTTTTTCTTCATATTTAAAAATATAAAAAGAATACCATTTACTTCATATTTAAAAATATAAAAATGCGCCGACAAAAATCAAAAAAGCTATATAGTTGAAAATATTACTGTGAGACACTATTTTAGACAATTTTCTGCATATTTATAGTAGGAATTGCAGTTTCAAGACAACCAGATGTTTTTATAAAAGACATTTTCTTGAAAATTCAACAATCCCTATTGCAAATTCCATCAGTGAATAAATTATAGTTAAACAAAATTTAAAACAGTTATACCCACTTTGGATACTTATGAATTATTATATAATACATTATTTTTCCAGACTTCGATATTCAAGGCAGTTGTGACCAAACTTATGTCAGAATAACGACATATTTAAATAATAAATTGGTTCGTACATTCTGTCAGAATGTAAGATATATGATAGTTTGAAAATGTATTCATTATTATATTAAAATGATTTCAGGATAAGTTGGCTATCCTACGGTCCAATTCCCAGATCGACATTGAATATAGTTCATCGGTTGACAATGGCGGAAGAGGTTGGCTGGCCATATTCCAGGGGCTAGAAAGCGGTAATAGTTGTACACAGTGACCTCTTTTCTCATTCTTAACCTTGGTGGAAGATGCGAGCATGAGAAAACAGTATATATCTAGTATATAACATTTTTTTGACCTCTTTTTTTCTTTGATTTTAATCTCTAATAATTCAATTAATATGTTCTTTTAAATTTGGTACACAGCAATCGTAACAAAAGATTACTATTTTGATATGAATAATTTATTTCAACTAAAGCCAATGGTATAATTATGGAATTTTGTTTCCGTTTGAATCAATTAAACTTCTACGCCAATGGTGAACAATATTATCACATATAGCTTATATAACTAATGGTACTGTTTCTGTAGAAATATTAAAATTTTAATATATTTTCCGAAAAAATAATATAAATATTATAAAATTTGTTAATATAGTATTCTTTTTTAGATATCTTGTCTTTGCCTAATGAAATGTTTTTTTAAAGAACGTTTTGTATGGTCAAATTAGACGTCACCATTTATATTCCATTACATGAATTATGATTTAATATATTGTTACAGAAGCTCTCCTACCATTTCAGTATATTAATTATATTCCTGTTTGCTTTCAAATTTGTAATTTTTCTAAAACCTTTATTTTGAAGTTTTCTAGAATATTCCAGGCAATATTTGATTTGGTTCTAGACGCGTTCTCAAGGACCTAGGAAACTTCGAAAACCCTAAAAATTTATATAAGAGGATCGGCTTCACCTCCAGAGTTCAGTCTCTGTTGAGACATCGGACGCGATTCTCAGAAATGTCAAAGAAAAGATTTGGCAGTTTGAAGTATAAGTATTTGTTTTGAATTAAGTAGTGACAATAAAGTTTTGTTTTTCTACATAGAGTATTTCAAGGTGAAATCAACGTAGATATGTTATAATAGTTTCTCTTTTGTAGACTAAAATGCATATACCACAAAAAATAAAATTTAGTGGAATGCCAAACTTGAAGTTCACCAATTGTATCTACAAGCATCATTTAAATTTACAAACCAATGTTTTTAATTGTTTAAAATATTGCAAAAGAAAGTTTTGTTAACAAATTTTATCAATAGCTTTTTCGAGAAATGGTTTAAAAATTTCATATTTGAATTGAAAACATACTTTGAAACTGGTTTTACCTAAAAGAAATTATTTACATTAAAATATTAACCTTTTATTACCATTACTGTGCACCGTGCTTGAAAGAAATATATTTATTTTTGTAGTAGATAATAAAGAAAATAAAATATATTTTTTTAAATTCTAGCACTGTATAGTGAAAGCGAATTGTCTTAGTGAAAAATTTGATAGCCTCTATTATCTTTTCATGCTGCAGCTGTTACCAAAGTTAAGAACGGAAAAAGGGAACACCTTGTATAATTGAAATAGTGTTTTATCATATATTATTTATAATATAACAATTTTTAGAAACCTCTTCCGTAAGATAGGATGGCAGTGCGACAAACATTATTTTCATCACATATTCAAGTCCAAATATAATTCATTTCTGATTAAGATCATTGCATAATAAATGTGTTAAATCAACACAATATAGATAATACTGTGTTGACATTTTCTTGCAAAATTTATGGTACGTATTACTTTTAGAATCATTTTGTATATTTAAAATAGATCACTATTAGTATTATATTTCCCACTAAATTTACATCTACAACTTTGCAATAGTGAGCCATATTAACCCATACGGGCTGAATGAAACACTAACTGAATGTTGGTAGTCACTAAATTTTTGTAAATTTTCACTTCATTGATCAGCAAAGTAATTAAATTAATCAATTTAGTATTAAGCTATTTAAGCATTACTTAATTCTCACCTGGACATAATAAAATTAAATATCGTTAAAATTTTTAATAGTATTTATTTCTCATAGCTTTTATTTGTTCCGGTTAAGTAAATTGATGTAAATAAATATTTTATGTATATAATATAATGGAAACTTTCTTGTAATATATGCTCTCTAATAAATTACATGCATTTCCAAACTTGTGTTATTAACTACAAATTTGTACCTATATAAGATTTATTATATTTAGGGGTTAATTGGTTTATTTTTATATCATTTACAAATTTAGCTAATCAACAGACAGAGTTGTGATAATTACAAAAAAGAGAAGAAAAATTCCACAGGAACGAAAAATGTAAAAGAGCATACACGTGTTAAGGAGTTAAAAAATATTGTGAATGCAATAATTTGAGAAGAAAAATTTTGTTTTATACAGGGTGTACCGTAATGGATGGACCGTAGATTGATGTCAAAATAATAAGCCAAATATGCCTTGTAAGGAGTACAGGGAATCGAAAATACATAATAATTTGAAAATAATATCTCTACCTCTTATTCTAATCCCGAAGATTAGCCCTAAGTCGGAGACTTTTGTGGGAGAGGGGACGGCATATTAAGCAGGCCACATTTACGCCAAAGAACGACTTACATTGATTGGACTTACTGGAGCTAAAATTGCTACCATTATATTTTTTAGGATGAGAAATTTGAATTTTATAACTATTTTCAAATTCCTCGTAGCGTGCACGATGCAGTTGCATACACCTAGTTGGATATGTATCCAGAGTGAATTTTACCGTGTAGTTCTTTGTTTTCGACATTTGTATCTGATTAATGATAATAAATTATGAACTTTTCTAAGTAGAAAAAGTATATACTTCATAGATCTCACTGTCTAGCTTTGTTTTCGAGAGATACGCATTTTAATTTTGTGAAACAAATTTATTATCGCAACAAAAACAAATTAATAAGTTATTTAAGTAAGTGCTAAAAATGTCCACCATTAACATGAATGCAGTTTTGCACCGATTTTTTCATATGAAGTCAAACTCTAACTACCTAACTAAATTACTAGACTTGAATTTTCTAACATATTATAAAATGCATGAAATTTGACAGGCAGTAAATAATTACACACAGACAATAACTTTATTAATTTGTTACTTTAAACAATAATTATGAAAGATAGTTTGACATACCTGATGTTACAGCAAAATTTTGGGCCCGTCTTACCCAATTTCTACAAATTAACACGAATGTTTCTGCTTCTTGTCCGTTTTAAACTTGTAAGTTATTGGCAGCAACTATGATACGTTTGCGGAAATTATCAATAGTAGGTGTCCACTTTGGTTGATCACTTCATATATTAAATATCCCAACAAAAAGAAGTCCAAATGGTTTAAAGTTAAGAGATTGTGGTGGCCGGCTGTTTCTATTGATTGCAGAATATAAACCATCTATGTGGCTGAGATATGTCGATGACACCTTTGTCATATGGACACATGGCGAGGAGAAATTACTAGAATTCTTAATTCATCTGAACAGCAGACATCCAAAAATCAAGTTCACTATGGAACTGGAAAAGGACCAACAGCTACCTTTCCTCTATGTATGTATAAAGAAAAAAGAAGATGGAGGTCTAAGCTATACGGTATATCGGAAACCAACACACACGAATAGGTACCTACATGCAGAATCTCACCACCACCCATCGCAGCTACAATCAGTGATCAAAACACTAATGACAAGGTCAGAACGACTCTCTGAGGAAGACCACAAAGAAGAGGAAATTAAAAACGTTAAATTAGCCTTACAACAAAATGGTTTCTCTGGTAACAACATCAAGAGGGCTTTAAAACCTAGGCGAAACAAAGAACAGAAGGAAGAAGATAAACCAATAGGTCTCTCCTGCCATATGTCAAGGGAACTACCGATAAAATAAGCAGGGTTTTAAAGAAATATAAAATAGAAACCATCTTCAACACGGACAGGAAGATTGGTAATATGCTACCATCAGCCAAAACAAACATTCCTCTAGAAGACCAAGGAGTATATGAAGTTCCTTGTGGAGACTGTGTACATTGGACAAACTAGCAGAAGAATTCAAACCCGGAAAGAAGAACATCGGAATGCTGTCCAGAAAAATGAAAAAACTTTGTCATTAGCTCAACATGTAAAAGACACCGGCCACGAGATTGATTTCGATAATACCAAGGTACTAGCAAGAATGGAGCATAAGGCAAAAAGAATAATTAGAGAAGCCATCGAAATTGAAAAACATCCTCAAAATCTCAATACACGTGACGATACCCAAAGATTACCAACAGCTTGGAAACCTGTCCTGGAAACCAAGAAGATCAATAAACCAGTGATACGTAACGCTGAGAGTAGGCCAAGCAGAACACAAGAACCCACAGCACCATTAAAAGCAAGACCCGTGACGCGCAGCCATGCGAAGAAAACCATATACCGGAACGAAAGCACAGTATATAACTCACCAAGTGGACAAACATCTTCCAGTAAGCCGAACGTAGTAACGCGAAGCAGAAGTAAGAAGACCTGAAGATGGTAAATGAGATTTTACCGACACGTTGTCAAACAAATGGTTCTTTTGCAGACCATGCAGATTCATCGCGGAAAGGAACCCGGAGAAATTTTACAACCACATATAACACCCGCGGAAGCAATAAAATATTCAACATTAAAAGCTTCAAAATATAATGTCTATGTTAAACACTCTGTATCTCTTAAATGTGTGACATTTGTATAAGGCATATTGGGCTTCATCATCATATTTTAGTGTTGCCTAGCTTCAGTTTAGACATTGCACATTCATAATCACCCTACACAGGGTGTTCTGCAAGCTATGACAAACTTTGACAGATGGTAGCTGGGTTAATTTCAAACATTTTTTCTTATATGAACATAGGTAGACGTTACAAACATTTAAAAAAATATAATTTCATATTTCAATCAAAGGAGTATAAATAAAAATGATAGTTGCTGTAACCGTACTTATTATTTGTGTCATTGTGTTTATTCATTTGACAACTGCTAAATAGAAAATGCATTTATTTGCAACTGAAGATTATGCAGATATTATATTTGTATTCCAATTGGAATCCCAGACAAGCAGCACAAAGATACCGACGAATATACCAAATAGACATCAACCTGCCCACACAATCTTTAGTGAATCATTTCGTTTCCTCCTACTGAAGTAAATGTACAAAATAAAGATATAAATGCTGTCATTGACAACTTTTCAATTGGTGTTCGACGTATAGCAAGTAATCTTCATTTATCACCAAATTTTGTATGACGTGTATTGAAAAGAGAAATGTTACATCCGTTTCATGCCAAAATGTACGAGCACTACATTCTGCACATACTCCTCAGTGAATTAGAATTTTGTCACTGGTTACTTCAACAACATGCACAAAATTATAGATTTTGTGTTTTATTAAGGATGGCATAATTTACTTATATGCAAAAATGCACTATTAGGGGGCGCTAAAACTTTTGAAGGAATAAAATGAAATTTGGTATATAAAAATATATCGGTAAATGGCATTAATTGCATAAAAAAAATTTGTTGCAATTATTGTTAATTACTGACTTTCACAAATGCCTTAAACTAGATATCTCAGTTAACAAAATATTCATATTTTTTTTGTGTATTATCTAATTGTAATTGCAATTTTTTCTGGTAAAAGTTAATACTTTTCTGAAAACAATTTTATAACATTTCCTATAGCTACAGATTTGGTAATATGTCGGCTTACTTGTAAAACTTAAGTCCGATTTTCGGTCATTTTGGGTTTTTTGCAGATATATTTGAATAAATTTGTTTCCGATATACTCGTGAATCCCTTCTACGTACACCAATCAGAATGGGTCCATGGTGGTAATATGAGGAACTACCATGTCTTATTTTTGCCCGAATAAATCAATAAAAAACTTGTAAGTTCTGGACTATTACAAAATATTTTAAAATTGTATTGTTTGTTTAATTGAAATTACAAGTGCTATTTTATGAAAATTTCATAAGACGGGGTCATATAATGATTGTGGCAGTTTTTTGCCTGTTTTGAAAAGTTGTACTTTTCAAACTTACAAGGTTACTAAGAAAGGTAGCAGAGGTATCCACAACTTCTTCCTGGAAATAGATATCAAGTTCATTTTTGATATGCATAAAGGATTTGGATCATATTAAATTACGGAACATAGTAAATTTAAAGATAAATCAAGTGCTTTATACTTGCCATTTTAGTGACTTCAAATAGCTGTAAATGTTTTATTTTAAATGAAACATATTTTTTTCTACGTTCATGCAAAAAACAAAACTTTATTGAACTATATTTAGTGGAAAAAGTGGTTCTTTATTGAACTAGTGCAATAAAATGTGTATTGCATTCATCTGTCATTCTACTACAGCATTTTGTCATCATGACAAACATAAATGTTCCAATCGACGTCACATTTTCCCAGACTTAGTGTCATCTAAATATAATTTTTTGGTTTTTGCATGAACGTAGAAAAAATATTGTATGCAACTCGTACAAAAAATGCTTATTGCACTCGACGCGTTGTCCAACGAGGCCGTCAGGCATGTCGCAATAAACACTTACTTTTTGTACTTGTTGCATAAATAACTATTATGCTCTGTTTTGTGCACATTGAAATTGTCTTCTCCCATGGACTTTACCACATTGGTCAATCTTCAAATATTTCGGATTCAGATAACGATCAAGGGAGTTCGCTGTGAAACCCTGTATTAACATATCGCTAATATAGGGTGCATTATCCATTTACAATCACAGCAACAGAATCCATATGTGACAACACAATGCAGTCCAATATTTGTTTTAAATAGTTTCTTTGCCATATAACTATTTTCTTTTTCTATCAGCATACTCTTTCGATTTCGCATTATAAAACGGAAATTCTTGTTACACACAATTCACAAAAACACACATTCTAGGCAAAGCAACCTGAATTTTTTTATGGTAGGAAACTCTTTTTTAAAATAACATCCATGAGTTGTTGTACGAAACACGTATTTTGTATCATCAACCTCTATTTTGTTTTGCAATTGCATATTCTTTGCCATTCGTTATACACTATTCACAGATACTCTTGTTAAAGAACTAAATATTTCAACAGTATCTTTTAGATTCATATTTTGGTCTCCAGCTCCAATTACTTACAAGTTTTTTATCATCCAATATTAATTGTTAGGCTAGGACATTTACGATTTTGAGAACACGCTGTAGAGCTTGAATTATTCTCTATTCTTAAGAATGGAACACAAAATTACTAATAAATTAATTAGTCACAATTGAATTTTGGTGATTTTTTGTTACACCCTGTAGATTAATTTATGGAAAACTTTCTTTACAGAAGCTATGCTTTTCCAAATTGCAATCACTGCACTTTGCATACCTGTTACTAAACTATTATAACAACAAACCCTACAATTTACAAGTGAACAATTAGTTCCAGTGATGTTTTTAAATGCCTTTTAGATGGACGTAAGAGATATAAGTAAACATATAAACATTTTCATTATAGCATTTGGCAAGGATCATTTGCTTGATAAAAATATTATAAGCTTTTTCTTCTTAAATAAAACATTCATTGCCGACATATTTCTGAAGTATTATCAGGAAGTGGAGTTTATTGGGTTTAGAAAAACAAAAACTTATCGTAATAAATTTTTATTGTAATACACTTAAGTTTAACAAAATCCTCTATTGCAGAAGCCGATTTAATAAAATGCGCTAATTATTAATACATTAATAAGTAAATGATAATGAAGAGTACCTACCTACATAAAACGGTGACTGTACACAAATTGCTCATGTGTACTATAAGTGCTATACAAAATTTGTGCTGACATTTTCTTGCAAAACCCAAGCGAACGAAACTTGTCAAATCTGATACATCAATGCATTTACTGTGTTTGACTAGTGGTTTCGATCGCTTCGTTTTGAATACTTCACATTATGGCAATAGAAAAGAAACTTTAAAAGTACTAAAAAATATATAATACATCAATTTATTTCTAACTTGAACTACCACTCTCGGATGGTGCTGCGTAACAGTAATATCCATAAACATAATTTATCTTTAAAATGGACCGCTTCCAACGTTTTCTTTATTGTCTTGCGTTGCCAATAAATATGTACTCTCATAATGCTAAATTTCCTAACTACACTCAGTTCAACGATTACTCTCGGGTTTTCATAGATAACAGAACTGCAATGAACTTCAACCACTGAATATTATCTTACCCAAAAATACAGTTTCTTAATTCAAACCTAAAATATGCATCATTAACATAACCGCTTTATCCCGCTTCTGATATCAATAAATATGTCCTTTTCTGAAAACTGTATTATCAGGACCAGTAAAAAGTCAAGATCAACAAAAGCATCAAACTTTGCTATTTATATATCTGATAAAGTTATATCCCACTTCTGATTTGGAATGAAGTTCAATATTCTAATAAGACGAACATTGCTGTATCACATATACATAATTTACTATCACTGACTCTCTAAACTGCAAAAATCACATTTTGCAATTAATGCAAACTTCATTGATATGGTAGAGAGAATTAAGTGATATTTTGCAACAACAAACGGGTCTTGGCTCATATTAAAAGTCTTTGTAGATCTATAATTATACCTAAAATATGCAATAACATCGATAAATGGCTCTGACATTTTCAAATCTGAAAAATTGTTTGCTATTGGACTAAAAAATATAGATATTTCAATTTAAATAACAACTTATTTATATAAAACAGAAAATATGTGTGAAGTCTCAATATTATTATGCTGTGGTAATAGCAAACGTAAAATTTTAAATATAAAACTTGATTTTAGTATCTGTTACAAGAATTTTACATAAATATTACAGGAGTTCATGTTGATATAACAATAAACAAGTTTATAAAAAGTGCTGAAATAATTAGCTTTCTTACTAAAAACAGTATATATGTATTGATTTAATTAACAACATAGGCAATATATCCTTTAAATAGCCATGTTGATGTAATAGTAAATGTAAAATTTTGTAAAGTCCAGCATTCCGTGGCAAAATGTTTACATCACATTTAAAATATATATTTGTATCTCACA
This sequence comes from Monochamus alternatus, assembly GCA_037114965.1. Classification (NCBI taxonomy): domain Eukaryota; kingdom Metazoa; phylum Arthropoda; class Insecta; order Coleoptera; family Cerambycidae; genus Monochamus; species Monochamus alternatus. The sequence continues at coordinate 118,393,561 of CM073426.1, forward strand.
GGCATTGAGCAAAACTAAAACAATACACTTTGTACATGAAGCTGACAAATGGATGTGTAAAATATTAAATGTTACATTCGCTGCCTAGCAAATAATCCTTGCACTTTACTGCAAAATTGTGACTTCACACACTACTAATACAGTCTAAGTCATTTATTTTTCTATAAATACAAGGTGTTAAAAAAACATAAGGACAAATTCCCTCGGATCAAACCAATGCGGAACGTATAAAACTTGAAGACTGCAATCAATCACTTTGCTTAAAACATCAGATATGTACAGAATTGGATAACTTAAACTATTATTGTACCCTTGATTGTTACACTTGAAAAAAAAAATTATATTATATACACTTATGGGATGGCATACCTACATTCATACAAATACTAGAGTTATCAGTGGAACAAAAGAGACTGTCCCATTTGATTGGGCGGGGGATTAACGGCCCCTACGCCCGGCATCGGAGCCATCATCATGGGATTTACTGCCATTGGACGCATGCCCTATTAACAAATGTGGTATTAGAAGAAAGTATATTTTTTTTATGTTTTAAAAGGAATTAGTATATAAATCAGGTGAGTTTAATATACAGTGTGACTCAGTCATAGTGTCACTAATTTTAAGAGAAGAAAAAATGAATGAAATGTGAATACGTGTTTAAAACAAATATTAAATGCATATTTATGGCAGAAAAAATATATTATGAAACCATTATTTAAACACCCTTTTTCAGAGTAATCGCTTACCGTGCTGACCGTCACCACTACCAGCAGTTTAAATTGGTGTCAACCTGACGCGACGTTGCCAAATTTAAATATTTTCCTACTAGGTAATGTTAAAATGTGTAATGAATGCTATAAATTATTTTTTTAAAGTATGCAATTAACATATTAAGTTTTAGATTGAAAAATATTTAATGCTCCCACGGATCAAATAATAAATCATTTATATATCATTACATAAATAGTGACATAAAAACCCAATAGTCACTAGGGAGGCTGAAAAAAATTTCATATTTATATATTAATAGCAATACAAAAAACCCTTGTGCTGTCAAAAAAAAAACAGTCCGAGACATATATAATGATAATCGTGACAACAGTGAATCTTGACCATATTTAGGTCAATAACTTTGTTTTCAATGCTCACTTAATGATAAACACAGGAACAATAATTAATAGTGAAAGACCGTAGTCGTCCCCTGCTGAACAGGGCCATATAAAAATTATAAAAGCCATATAAAAATTATAAAAGCCATATAAAATTATAATACACATGTTTTAAGAAACAATTGGATTTGAGGCTGTTAAGAGAAAAAATCCTTTTTTGTTTTCTGTATGTGTGTTATTTGGTACCTACTGATCATAACGAGAGAGTCTGGAGAGAAACAGGAGTAAGGGATTTAATTTGTATGCATCAAATCAAAACCAATTTACCTTATTTGGGAATATGAACGTAAAAGTGACAAAAAAGATGTATGTTTTTATCCAAAATCATTTACTGTATAAAATGTTTTGAACTTGCACTACGAGGACACGATGAATCCGAAAATTCTGACAATCCCGGTATTTTTTGCGATCAGTAAATGTTACGTCACAATTTGATAAAACGCTTAATAAATACCTTGAAAATGCAATTTTTAAAAGCACCTTAAAAAATATACAAAATGCATACATACATAGATTGCATACTAGAAGTTCGTCATTAGAAAAAAAAAAATCACTTCAATACTGGACTTTAATGAACATATGCTGCTATTATGTGGTTCTGCATGGTACCGCTGTTGTGCTCCAATACTCAAAACTCATCATGAGAAAATTTGTAGTATACCAGGAGTGCTGTGTTACCGATTGTTACGGTTTGATTTTCTTATTTTTTGAAAGGTCGAGTAAACATTTTTTTTTTTATATTTTCTGTCTTTATTATCACCGCAGACATGTTAAAAATTCATGACATTATGACTTATGAATCACCCTGTATAGCTTTATAAGTAAAGGGAGACCGATCCGTTCATTCATAAATTGTGATTTGTTTTGTATCGAACATTATGCATGTGTATAAAAAAAAAGTAAAGATAATGTGAAAAATTGGACTCCATGCAATGTAGCATAGTTGTCAGTTGACTAAACTATGAAAAACTATTCAGGATGAAAAGAACTAAATTCTCCACACACTTTTCAATGAAGTGTTAATTTAATTATATTTTAAACCAGGGTCGATAATTTTTGAAATCAAAAAAAATAATAGTATGATGAAACCCATTGGAAAAGGAAGAGAATACAACAAAAATGAAAGGAAAAATAATTTACGGGCGATCTGAGGTAGGGAAGTGGAAGGGGGTGGATTTTTAAGGGTAAAAAACGGTTTACCTCGATTTCTAGCAAAACTACAAGTCCTATAGAAAAAAGTTAAATAGCAAAGTTGTAGGTAATAAAAAGATCTACAACTTTTATATTTACACTTTTTTCACATAACCTTAAAATCTATGTGAAAAATTCAAATAAACAAGTTTTTGGTTTTTTATTTTTATCTTCTACAAAAAATAATTTTTTTTCACGATATTTAGTGAAAACTTACCATTTTATGTCCCAAATACACTGTAATGTTTTTTGATTTAAAATATTTATTTTTTCACCTTATTTTGACTTAATATCGAAAAAACACCCTAATTTTCAATCGAAAATTCTCACGTCAAAATATCTGCTTTTTTAAAAAAGTCGGTGGGCTTTTTGTTCATTGAAAACTCTACTTTCTGATGGTGTAAAAAAAATATACATTATTTTGGTAAACGTTCTCAGAAAATGCAGAGAAACGAAAAAATATTGTAGATGTTTTATTAAATTAACTTTATTAACTTATTTAGTTGTTAATTATAGTAGTATATTTTGACTTGCAATTTTTTTGTTTATCAGTGCAATATGGAATCTTACGTTTTTCGAGTAATTAAAGTATAAATTTTAATAAATAGCCCAAAATTGTACATGATTAAAAAAAAAATTTCGGATTCGAGTTTGTCGCATCATTTCTTTGTTTTTTCTGAGAACATTTACCATAGTAATGTATATTTTTTACACCATAAGATAGTAAAGATTCCAACGAACAAAAAGCCAACCGACTTTTTCAAAAAAGCAGATATTTTGACGTGAGAATTTTCGCTTTTTCGATATTAAGTCAAACTAAGGTGAAAAAATTTATATTTTAAATCAAAAAAATTACAGTGTATTTGGGACATAAAAAGATAAGTTTTCACCAAATATCGTGAAAAAAAAATTTTTTTATAAAAGAAAAATAAAAAACCAAAAACTTTGTTATTTGAATTTTTCCACTGAAATGTAATTTTATATTATGATGACTGGAATGCGCTAAAAGCTGAGCGAATGGATTATTCATGATCAGCGCCATATTATGTTTTGTGCCTCTAGCAATGGCGGAGCAGTAGGTGCTTAGCTGATTGTGAATTGAAATGAAATTGAATTCTGAATATGGAAAATTATTTTGTGCTATATGCTGGTTAATTTTACAGTCCCTTATGAAACATGACATGGTCCAATAATAACACCCACAAAAATACACAAAGAATAACACTAACGAGATACAAGATAAAAGAAGAAACCACACAGTACGCCAATGACGTGTTTACAAACAAAATAATGGGAAATTAAAAACACAATTCATATTGTACGTGCAGATGGTTGTCTCTCTCGCACCCACATACATAACCAATGAAGTATGTCTTTGATGAGTTTCATGTGCCTCCATTTGTCTGCTCCTAGGGTTGGTACTTTTATTTGTATACGCAAATGGACTAAACGCATTCCATATCGTACATTTCAGTGAATTTTTCACATAAATTTTGAGGTTATGTGAAAAAAGTCTAAATATAAAAGTTGTAGATGTTTTTATTACCTAGAACTTTGCTATTTAACTTTTTTCCATAGGATTTGTAGTTTTGCCCGAGATCAAGATAAACCGTTTTTTTACCCTTAAAAACTCACCCCCTTCCGCTTCCCAACCTCAGATCGCCCGTAAATTATTTTTCCTCTCATTTTTGTTGTATTCTCTTCCTTTTCCAATGGGTTTCATCCTACTATTATTTTGTTTTTTTCCTTTTTACCATTTTCAAAGGCTTCAGCACTGGTCTATTTAAATTATAAATAATTACAATGTGTTACCATATGGTATTCATGATAGAACGGATTAATTTATGTCAAGCACTAATGTAAATCTGTAAATTGTTACTGTTATTTAAATGAAAATATAGCAGCTGCTGAAACTCAATCTCCGTAAGAAATCTTCCAGTAGCCCTGATTAATAATTAGAATAAAATTCTCAGATTGCTTCAAAATGTAAACAATTACATCTTCCTTTACTAATAAATCTATGATTTAACAAAAAACGCTTAATTGACTTACCAACATCGGCTGAGGGTACATCTGAGGCTGCATGGGAGTTGTCGTCATACTGCTGAACGGCGAACTGCCCATTGATTGGTTCATCGGTTTGTATCCGGCGCCCGTTGTGGCAGATATAGGTTGAGGGGTCCAGTTACTTCCCGGTTTAGAACCGTTCTTGGGTGAATTCCACTGTACGCCCCTATGGAAAAAAAAGTTAATGGTAAATCTAGTAAGCACCAAAGGTACAATTTTTACATTTTCGCCAGATCTTAACTTGCATTTCAGTCATATGATTTCAATCAATAAATTACCGTGTCCAATAATTACTTGAATTTTATATAAATCTCGCAAAAAACTATTCAAGGGTCATACAGAAATGGGCTGAAAACGGAACATTTTTCTATAAGGGCAGAAAAAGGTAATTATAACTTACTTCACTGGCACTGTTCTGTTGTTTATCGTGAGATTTTCGGCGAGTGACGCAAGGCTAGATTCCAGATCACCGGTCAAGAGACCGTTGTTGGAAGGCTGTGGGTTGTTATTACTGGAATTATTATCGCTGGGATATGTTGAATTATTGCTGGGTGGCCCGCTGGCATTCATTGGCTGCAAGACACCGCCCAATGCATCAAAGCTGGTGCCTAAGAATGGAGAAAGAATTCAATCTGGGTTCGTGGAAACGAAATAGGTTAATAAATAATTATTTTAATAAGCATAACAGAAAATTTGCCAGTTTACAAAAACACTGTTAAATATGAATAGCTACGGATTTAATATAAGAGGTAAAAATATATTTTCTAAAGCATCCTCCTGTAAATAATGGACCCAATTAGATTTTACACTATTAAAAAATTATTAATTCTTTATAGATAGTGTCCATAAGAGGTGATTCTTCTGATAAAAAAGGTTTTGACTTTTTTGAAAACCATTTCTGATTCAAAATCCGTTTTAAACCTGGTAAAATATTATACAAATTTATTCACGTTGCTGCCACAAGTAGAATTGAGCCATGGAAACTGGAAAATACCATTTGTTAGTGATCTGATTTTGTTATTTGCATGGCCATGATTATACAAATTACTAACTTCTTAATTAAGGTTCATGTATCGAAGAACAGAAGTAGGCAAGTTTGTTTTCCTCAAATTAGACCGACTTAAAATCCGCCCCTTATATGTGAATATAAATTTTCTCATAAAATTACATCTTAAAATTCTGTCTAAAATAACATATTTTATATAGATAGTATAAATCATACCTAACCTAACACAATCTTACCTATATAAGTTTATGAATAAAAACAAAGCTTGCTACGCTACACGTCAGAACTCAAGTAAGAAACATAACTGGATTTAATACTGCTAAGATTGTGGCAATGGTGTGAAATAACAAATGAATTTGTGGGAAATGTTAAGACATTTGAAACCGAGTAAGTGAAATTCAACAAAAGAAAAAATACTTGTATTCATGTTTCATTATGATTTTCGAGGTGAATAACAGGTAAACTGAGCTATGGGTATTGTGGATATGGGTGATGGAATGCTTATAAGAATTGTTGGTATTGAATTATATAGTATCAGTAATAAACCTGAAGAAATCTTGATGATGAAATGGTTTAATATTGTTTGTCCACGACTATATCATAATACATAAATTATTTGTGTTTCTTCAACGATAATGATGTATAATGCACCATAGGAGTGATTAGTTATCATTCACTTGTTATTAATGATTATTCGCACTTCTGTCACCAAATTTAAATACTTCAGTGTGGCAGTATCGAGAATGGACTGACAAAACAAAAGTTTCCCCTGTGTAAAAGACAAACGCTCTACCCACTATCTCCCAAATGATGGTACAAATTTACTAATTAGTTTTATTTGCTTTTTTAAATTTATCAAGTAAACAACGAATGTCAAACAAAGTAAGGTGTACTGACAGTTTTGAGATGTATGTTATGTGTCATGTTTAAATTATCATTATCAAAATTGTATAATTTTTTCTGTCAAAAGTTTGCTAAAATATTGTTAATAGTTGAACAAAGTATAGCGTTCTACTTGCATATAATGGTTGTAATTCACTCATGCCCCTTCATTACCCTCATTATCATTATATATTGAATAACAAAAAACTATTTTATGATTTATATTGAAAATAAAATTCTTATTACAAGCATAACTTTAACTTAGTCAGCAACTGTTCATTTGTTTCTAAGTGCATGTTTAGGTTGGAGCAGCACGCCAGGCTACGACAAAAGCCGTATCTCGCCACGACTATTCAATGCATACATTCTTACGGAGGTGTTTATAGTGGAGCTAGCGCAGAGACTCCAGTAAGATATTATTTGCTTGCGGTGCGATGGACGATATACTATATCCGAGATCCAAAATATAGAGAATGATTTATTCACAGCATTTAGATGAGTACGTGAGGTGAAGGAAATGGCGAAAACCACATTCAGATGTATCGATTTATTTAAAAAATACAGGGTGTTTCTATTTTTTTGCATTTTCTATGAAGCTTTATAACTTCTTTGTTTGTTAATACATTAGATTTTTGTAAAGACATTATTTATTCATTTTTGTACATAGATTTGAGTGGCATATGCAGTTTTTTAAAATACTTTTTATTTTTTGAGTTATAATACAAAGTTTTTTAAATGGAACCCCTGTATATTATTTCATGGTTGGATAGCAGTTTTAATTGGTTTTCCAACAATGTAATATACTTTATATTTCTTTATAGTAATATGTGTGGAATTGTTTCTTTTTTATGGTCAACTTCTACCGTTAACTAGTTTATATTTTATTTCTTTACAGTAAAAAATCTAATTAAAATCATTGTTAAGTAATCTTAGTAATGAACTTGTGTCATCCGTTTAATGATATATTAAATAATAAGTTATTATTAATATTTTATTTTTGTTAAGTATGTATTGGTAAAAAATTTTAATCCAATATCTAACAGCTGTCAAAAAATAAAAACAATGCTATGGTCTGTATACGAATTTAATTGTTTTTCAAAGCTAACTAGAAAATTCATCGTAAATAATCGTATTGACGGGTAGAGTACACTTATCAGATTTACACAATAATTTTTGTTGTAGATAGAAAATGCAACTGAAAACATTTATTTAGATACTTAGTACTTATTTAATTAATACAGGGTGTTTTATATTTTTGTACCATCGATGATTTTTGAGATACGCAAATATTTTACCAACACAGCCTTAACAAAATTAAAATAATAATAACAGCTTATTCTTTAATATATCATTAACCTACTAAAATTACTCAATCATGGGTAGATATTACATAGAAATAAAATATCAACTGGTTAAGTTGACAATAAAATTGGGGAAACTGATTTCACACAGACTTCTATAAAGAAATATAAAGTATTTAAAAAAAACTGTGTACGAAATCTAAGTAAATATTGAATAAACAATGTTTGTACAAAATTCTAAAATATTAGAAAAAAAGCAAGCATCACAGAAGAAGCAAAAAAATAAGAAACACTCCGTATCGTTTAAACGAATTGAGATATCGAAATTCGGTTCTAGCCATTCAATTTTTCTTAAAAATTGAGCTCGTGCGACCTTAGATACTTTTATTCTATATCCTCGGGAAATAGGAGAAATCCTCTAACAGTGTCGAAATTGGCCTATTCTATACAAAATATTTTCTTTTTCGTATTTTATTAAGAAAATTCCATTAATTGTCGATTCTAATAAAATCTCATCTGATGACGACTGATTTTAAGTTTAAAACTGTGGCTAAACTGTTAGAATATAGAAATTTATAAACTAGAAGAATCCCTGGCGCTTAGCTCCAACACTGTCGCACTCCTCCTAGCTCTTGTCTTGGAGCTAGGCGTGCAGCCCGGCGTGTAGCTTTTCTCGTGGCTTGGCGTGTCGCTCCAACACAAACATGCACTATAGTCAGCGGTTGAAATTGTGGACAGTGACTAATGGATAATGAGTGGGTCTATCAAAACATCTACTGTTGTATCTAGATCCCACATACATTGCTCCTCCTTCTGCACTTGCCCAATACACTTACGCCATGTTTCAGCAGTGACATGATTAATGGCCTCCTGTAATAATAACTTCACATCACTTAATTTAAAGGTGGTATTATTTCGTGCTACTTTGGTTTATATTTGTGCATAAACTAGCTCTATTGGATTTAATTCACAATGGTATGGCGGTAAACGGAGTATATGGATTCCTCACGCTTTGGCCATCTCATCTACTACATACTTAATATATCGACCTTTTTTTCTTTGAACAATTTTTAATAATTGTGGTTTGAGCATGGTGTCCGTATATTCAATATTATTTGATTCTAACCAATTAATAATATCTGCTTTCCTTGATGCTGATGTCGGTAACTTTTCGACTCTTTTGCTATGATAACTTGCGTTTATACATCACAACTGCTCCTGGTTCTACATATGATAAAATAGATTCAAACCATTTTTCAAATACTTCACTGTTCATATCTTCATGGTAATCTCCCGTCCTACGTGATTCAAAAACATGCAAACCATTTTCTAAAAATCCCGAATCGCTTCCGATATGTGTTATTATTAACCTACGTCCTTTTCCAGAAGGCGTCCTTAATCCTGTAGAAAATCCATCTAAAAATGCTTCTCTTTTACTTTGAGCGTTACCATCCTGCCACAGTTTTGATACCTTATAACCTTTGTTTACCCATGTTTCTCTTAGTCTTTCTAAATATTCTCTTTGCCATACTACAATTTCATCTTTTTCAACGAGCATACTTTTACGATTTTGTTTTAAAAACAAAAAATTTATGTTATGCATTGTTCTTCTAAGAACTTTGTCAGATAATTGAAGCATGTCCTCATCTTCAGCTATCGTAGCTTGAATTTTTTTTATCGTCGGTATTTCATTTCTGAAGAACAATCCATACATTCTCCTATGAATGGCGTATTTTACGTTATCATCAAGTTTTGTTTTTTTCCTTCCTCGTGTTTCTATTTTTTTCTTCTTTGGATTTACTTCCACACTTTTTTATAGCACGATATACACTAGAAACTGACACTTGTGTTAACGAACTACACATATCAACAGATTCACTAACACTTATGGTACAGTTTTGCGCTCGAATTCCTTCGTATACGTTTTTTATTATTATCAATTGTCCGTTACATAGGTTATGTCGAGTACTAACAGACCTTTTACTAGAACTGGCACTTTGATCCATTTTTAACTGTTATTTGTTAACTTCACAGTTGCAATAATTTATTTTTATAATTTAATATAACTATATAAATAACACCCCGCGAATAGCAGGAAATCCCCCAACGTACACATATTCTAATGGCGTTCTAACCTCGGCAAAGTCATGTACAAACGCGCACGGTTTACACACTAAAATATTGTTTTCCACAATGCAATAAACAGAGATAGAGAATACATTGGGCTTCAGTTTGACTAAATCTTATCGTGGTGCCGTAAATGTGACTATAGTATCGTTGTACATAGAAAGCAGCACAGTAATAATGAGGTAAATAATGTGTAATCTATTATAAAAATATTATACGCTTAATAGTAATAGTGTTTTTATATTATCTATTAGTCACTGTCCACAATTTCGATCGCTGACTATAATAGTCTTGCTTTTGCTGCTTCTAAATTTTGTCAACTGTCAAATCAAGTTAATTTATAATCTCGTCTGAATACTATTGACTGCAATAATTGTATGAAATATGTCTCTCAAAATGTGAAATGAAGAAACCTATACTGACTGGGTTAAAACATATTTCTTCAGAGAAGAGCTTACTACAACTTCTTTAAAGTTTTTTTTATGACTCATAATATTAAACTACAATTTTTTCTATGCATAATTTTTGACTTTGAGGTTATGTAACTAAGTCTAAAAAAGCATCATAACAACATAACTACTTGTTAAGCGAGCCTTACACTAACAATTTATTGACGAAGAAATTGATGAATTAATTCATCAAGATCGCACTTTGATCTTACATGAGTTCAGGGCTTCGTCAAGTTGCTTAACAATTTTGCTGTCAGATGTGACCCATACCAACCTAAAAGGGTACTATTAATTTTTGACATATCATTTCCATTTGTTTACAAAACGAAAACTATTATATTTTACAGCAAAAAAGAGAGAAATAATTTTTTTGTCATCCAAGATTTAGTATTATATTTGCCAATTAACTTGACGAAACCATTTAATCACTTAGTTGACAAGGAAATTGTTAATATAAGTGAGCTTTATTTTATGAGTAGAATCACCTCCTTACAATTTTCTATTTATAATTTCCGGACACCTTGTATAATAATTTAGAATATTAGAACACATTTCAACTAATTCAGATCTTTGAAACAGAATGATATACAATGAAATACGTAACACATGCACTAAGCAGACACATATTGTGAGAACACAAATAATTACAAAGCGAACTAAACAATTACACGGCATCACAACAGGCTACACCAAAATTCACCTGAAAATTTCTCTAAAGCACTTGTAACTACACATAATCCATCAAAGAGCACACACTTACACATCGTTATTATGTCGTACGAGTCAACTACATCTCTACGTAAAAAATTATTGTCAAGGGACAGAGAAGGGAATATCAACGTTTGGGCTAGGAGTGTCAAAACGAAAAACAAAAATCAGACAGTCTTAACGAGATCAGTCTTATCTTGTATGGCAGTGTCTGTGTCTGTTTTAGATATGTCTAAGGTGCCTTGTTTTTGGAAAAAATCGAGAACCTTTAGGATTGGGGTATCGGAGGACTTTGTGGGAGAGTCCATGTCGAGAAGAGAGGGGGTGGTGTCCTCCACCAGAAAAGGGTTAAAGGAAACTTTTGTCTCTCCGGCAGCTTGCGGAAAAAACGAAAAGCCCATTAGTTACACATAGTCAATGGAGAGACAGATAGATATTTAAAACAAGCTGTATGTGTAGAAAATGCTTCAAATGAAGATAAATTCCATTTATACAGGGTGAACCTTAAATAAGTACAAATATTTAACTGCAGGTGTAGTTCGTCATATAGATGAGTCTAGTGAGCCATTTTTAAAAATCTCAAATATTTACGGATATTATTTTTTTTTAATATCCACATTTTGAGGACCGCTGACCAGATAGACCACTGACGTAACCTAATAAAATAAACCATATGATTTACTGAAGGCGAGGTTGCCATATCGTCTGTAAGATAAATAATTTTTTAACATAAATTATTTTTAACAATAAGTAAAGTAAAGGACCCCGCATGTTTCTTATGGGAAATGGGTTTCGATCATTTTTTTTGAAACTTTGCATATTGATGAATTAATATTTTTCGTGAAATACAGTGTGAGTAAATAAAATATGGCGCATTATTCAAACAGTGGAAAGGTTGACATGCTAAAGCATATTTGTTTAGTAGTGATAATCAGTTATAGTGATAACAATAATGACCAAATTCTAAATAACTTTGATTGTGAGTAGAGAATCTGGTTTATATTTTCAATTTATTGGTGAGGTATAGAAATGGCAAAGGGGAGGAAATGATCATTAATATTTTCATAATTAACATTAACATATTTCAATCAATCTTTGACATGTTTAAAATTCTAGTTAACTCTGTTGAAGCCTATTCGAAGACATTAGTGTAACATTGGCAACACTGTGGAATTCACATCTACCATGACTCTTAAAAATATTAGTATCGAAGTCGGATCAATGCTCCTCAACAAGTTTTCCATTGAAAAATCACGAAATTTATTAAAAATTCGATTCTTTTCTTCCTGATTTTCTTGTAAAAAAACTATTAATTATGTGTTCTACACAATGAACTTTACTACTGGTTAAAATATTTGTACTTATTTAAGGTTCACCTTGTATTTTGTCCAGAACCTTACAAAAGTATTATAAAAAGAGGAGAAATTTGAAAAGACCCTTGTTGATGTCTTTTAAACAAAACCAAAGATAAGCATTAAATTAATAATTTGAAGCACTTTGCTTGAATAAAATATTTTACAGTTAAAAGGATAAAAGTAATAGTGCTAGTAGAAACAATATTTAAAAATGTGTTTCAGCTTAATATTAGAATATCTGATATTAGTTTTACAGTTGCAGTTACAGGTGTTTCTGAAATGTATGTGTTCGTTCAGAGAGGTAGTAGACGTGGAAATAATCACATTTTCATTAAGCGCAATAGGTGACTTAGTCACTGCAGTTAATCAACTATTTACAATGCACTAACTCAGTCAACTTCACTAGGCCAGCTGGGGTAACACTGCAAACACGGACACTGTTTTATTTAAAAATTCCCTAATCAAATTATACAGAACAGTAATGATGAGTTCATTTTCGCTGTCACTTAAAAAGCACGTTTATTAATTTGGAAATAATTTCCAATTGCAAATACATCTAAAAATTATAGAGCTCAATAACCTAGTAAACAGTGTTGCCACATCTAGTTCTGAAATTTCGCATTAATTAATATGTAAATTTTATCGTTTATTTCGTGTTTACAATACAATAATACAAATTAAAAATTTTACGTTTAGTTTGTTTTTTTTTTATTTAGTTTTTTTTGCATTACAGTGCATATTCTTTTATTTGATTTGACAATTTATTTATTTTAAAAACATGACAATTAGGATAGGTTGCTTAATGAAAATCGTTTATTTTCACATTCTCTAATTGCCTCTTGTACTCACTTCAGAAATACCCTGTATATAAACAATATACTTATATAAAAAGCACAATCTCAAATGAAAACAAATCTAGTTATTCAAATCTTAATTATAATACGTATTTGTAGGCTTAGTAAAAAATATTGATTATAGAAAATCTTTTATCAATAAACACTTTTGGCCCTTCGAACTGGATATTGAGGGAAGTACCAATAATCAAGTGTCCACATATTTACTGCCAATTGAATAACAAAGACATCAAATATGACAAAAAGCAGATAAATGGTGTTTGTGCCGACAAAAAACTTTGTGCAACACTAACATGCCAAAAATTCAGGTAGGAGAAGCCCTTCGGCTTAGGTAACCAATAGAATAAATAATTATAATGTAGGCATTAAAGACCAGCACCACTTACCTTTAGCATCGCTAGTTCCGAACACTGAAGCGAAATTATTCTCGGACACGAAAGATCCGTTGGTTATCACAGGATTTGTCACAGGACTGACGGCACCATAACCTCAAATAAACAACAACATAAAACAAAAGCCACCTTTTTAAACAATATATAAATTTTGGTCCTTCGAGTAGCATGTGCAAATTAACTCTTCACTTACCATTCCCATTCGCCACCCAAATGTTGTTCTGCTGTGGAGGTAAGAAGGGTGAATGATTAGTCACAGGCTGGGGTTGGGAGAAAGCATCTGAGAAGGGGTTTGACAGTTGGAGGAGATCGTCAGACGCCTTCAATTGCGGTTGATCGGCCTCGATAGCGAATAGGTCCACTGCTGGAGTAGATGTGGCCTGTGAGGACACCGTGGTGGAAGAAGAAGAATTGCTGAGGAATGGGTTGTTTGCTGTAGATGGAGACACCTTTGCCTATTAACAAATGTAACATCTATAACAGTAAACATATTTAAATAATATACTTCTCACCTTGAATTGATTCATAGCGGCTTCTTCTTCTGCCAGAATCTGTAACTTGAGGTTTTCGTCGATACCATTGGGTGGTGTATCAAAACGACCATTTGCTACAACATTTCCGAAGGCATTGCTGGTAGTTGACAAAGCTGATACACCTGACTTGATATTCTTCTGATTGCTATTGCTGCAAGAGATATTACTGTAAATTTGCAAAAAAAAATTAAGAATATCACCTCTGTGCTTGTGAAGAACCACTGGATGATTTCTTCCCTTCTACATAATTGAGGTGCTGTTCTAACGCATCGAGAAGGCTACTGGGGGCTTTTGTGAGATCTGGTATGTCACCCTTATCAATTCCAACATTCTAAAACAATTTATCAATTACGTATATTCCCTTGCAAATAAAATTTCAATGACCAAAGAATAATACACTTGTTTTCAAACTTAAAAGTGAAGACACTAGATAGCAAACTTCCCAAAAAATTCCTGCATCCATATTTGCACCATAAACATAGGTATTTATGATAATATTGCCATCTAGTATTGTCATTTATACATCTAACATCAAAAGAAAATTATTTCTTACCTCTGCTACTTTCAAAAACTCAGCCACTTTATCCATCCTTATCAAAAATTTCTTATATATATCTAAGGCTTCTTTGCATTGCTTCTTGTTCATATCGAAAAATTTCTCTAGAAGAAAAAATAGCAATAGAAAAAAGATGTGTGAAACAAGTACGCAAAATTACCTAACAAATTAATTATACCATCGTTATAGCAGGCGAAAAGCCTGATTAGATCCCTAAATAGTAACATAAAAGACATATTTATGACACCGTTGGTCAGATCGTTGGCTGAACACTCAAATTCTAAGAGGGCGTCCAGTTGGTTTTGGAGAACGGGCAGAGTTTTGAGTAGTTTGTCGGAGTTCATCGTACGCAACATGCCATCTTCCTTCCTACAAACGGAAATTAATACTTTTGGTAAAATGGTTAGTTTTTTCAATTATAAACATAATTGTAAAACAAATACATAAATAATGTAATAAATATAAAATTATGATAGATATGCAAATACAATGAGGCAAGTAGGAAAATAAAAAGTAACAACAACAAGAACTGAAAGATTATATCCATATAGAAGCAATTGCTGTATGACACTGAAAAAATTAGTGCAAAATTAATTAAACAAACAAATTAAGTTAAGTTGGCATATACATATTTATCAAATAAATAATTAGACATTTTCTAATTTTACAGAAATTGTACACAGGGTGTTCCTGAAATAAGTGCGTCCCTTCAAAGCGATAATAGAGAATGTGAAAATTAACAATTTACATTAAGCAACCTGCAACTCTAAGAGTTTAAAGATTTGGATTGATTGCAAGGTGACGTTATTGAAATTGCTTTGTGTACTGCACAATAATTTGCAATAATAATGGCACTCACTAAAATGCATTTTGCGATTTCTTCTGAACTGCTGACATATTCGTAATGAATCAGAACTTCCAGCAGTTATGAGAGAGTGTCATTATTATTGCAAAAGCATGTACATAACAAGACCAATATCAAAATTTTCTTTGGTTTGACGATTTTTTTTATTTTGAAAATGTGACATTTTAGACCACCGCAGGTTACTTGATGAAAATTGTTTATTTTCATTGAAGAAACACAATTTTATATAGAAACACCTGGTATATCATAAAGTTACTATAATATTTGTCTGATAAATTTAAAATCACCGAGTCAATTGTACATCTTAGATTCGAATTTTATAATAATACAAAGCGAATAAAAAGTCATTTTCCAACCAATTCGCTTATTACCCCTCCCATCACCATGTCAAACAAGATTCGGGTGAGGGTAAACCTAATTCAGCTACTTCTCGCGGTGGAAGAAAGGAGTTTAAGAATGAGTTTTAAGGTATTAAGGTAATACGTTGACATTAATTTAAATATATATAGTTTAAAATGTCCATCAAAATCATATAAACTGCTATCAATTCAACTACAAATGACTGCACTATGTAGTATGCACTGGGTATTATTGCAAATCTGTGGAAGACTTTTGCCTCCTATCTTTTGGATACTACAGAAAATACTTAACACGTAATGTCTTTTTATTTTCTCTTGAAATTATAACATCATAGAAATCATAAAATACATAGAACGCCAGAAGCATTTACATTAGTCAGACTATGGAGAAGCTTAAAAAAATAGATATTTACAGAAAACTTAATGTACGGTGTTGGTAATACTGCATTTTAATCCCAGCGTAGAGTTGAAACCAAAACGGAATGGTTGTAATTGGACTATACAGGGTGTTCTTAAATGAAGTAGAAAAAATGAGACCACAGATTACTTAGGTGAAAATAAATCTATTTAACCTAACATACCTATATCCTAAGTCGTATAATAAAAAGGATGCAGGGTGTTAAAGTTATAATTTTATTTTCGATATTTGTATATATATAACTTCTTAAGAAACCCAAATATTTACATAAAATTTGTAAATCGGGCGCCATTTATGGCACATCATGTTTCTTTAAATGGCAAGACTTTTTTGTAGCTTAGTGTATCCATCTGACTATCGAAACAAACGATAAAAAAGTTCCGCCATTTAAAAGAAACATGATGTGCCATAAGTGGCACCTTCTACTAGTGACGTCAAAATTAGAAACAAATTTGAATTTCTCGCCCGCAAAAACTCCTGATTTACAAATTTTATGTAAATATTTGGTTTTTTTAATAAGTTATCTACAAAATATCGAATATGTGTGTGTGTTTTCTTTCTATGGCACTGGTTCTAAACCCAGCCATTGTATCATTGATACGAATCACAATTAGGCATTGATGCGAAAATTTCGAATATAAAATTTTAACTTTGACACTGTGTATCTTTTTTATTATGCGACTTGTGATATAGGTATGTTAGGTTAAATCCTAAGGAATCTGTGATCTCATTTTTCTTACTTCTTTTAAAAACATCCTGTAGAAATCATATGTTTCTACGAATTGAGCCTTGTCCTCATGGACGCGAAATTCGCGCGAATTGTTTAATGGCGGGAAAAATCGTAACTTTTAGCAAATTTTACCAACTGTCATATTTTCTATCATTTTCATTATGAAACTGTTATTTACTGTCATGGTAGATTGACAGATTCTAAAGTTAAACTTACTCCACCCCCCCACAAAATGATGAAATTAGCGATAATATTCCTGTTTTGCGAAATTCGCGGAAAGTTTCCCACCATTAATAATTCGAATCAAAATCTGCCACATTCGCGAATTTCTTGTCTATGAGGACAAGGCTTTAGATGTAAAATTTTCATATTTTGAAATTCCCACCCATTAGTGTAAAGCTATCCTGTTAGTGCAACCGACTCATAAAAGCTAGGTTACTGCAATATTACAGACTCGCATTTTCTTCATAGGTTGACTATTTTTAGAGTTCATTAATTTCGGCATTGTTTGGCGTTCTATATATTTTATGTTTTCTATACATAACATACGTAGATAGCTGTTTGAGTAAAATATCTACTGCATCCGTCCCTGGTGTTTACGTACGATTCACTTGCGGACCCGAAGCAGCAATATCACTCAATAGAGACGCGTATTTTAGTATCCAACACTATTTACTTACCCTCTTTTGACTTTACAAAAATCGAAGGCAACGGTTCTGTAAGACAGAGCCTTTTCGTTCAAGTACCTCGCATACCTTCTGATGAATGGAGACATATCATATCCTAAAATAGGTAAACGTCGTTTTACAAACAATAAAAGATAAACAGATATAACCCCCAGCAGAAGGCGAAAAACTTTGTTAAAAAAAACAGATGATAATCAATCACACTGTAAATGATTCATAGGCAAGGCAGGACCATTAAGACCATTCAAGATTTATTAAGAATGAGCAATCTATAAATTGGAGAAAAATAACACCAAAATATGATAAATTCATTTTTGGATTTTCGAAAAAATGTAATCATTACATTAACAATCTGCTCTGCTCTGCTAAATCGCGTCGTCTTTGTAATACTTTGTTCAATCTCCTGAATTCAATCTACAATTCTGTAATGTGCTGTAGTGTGGCGACACCAACATTAGTATTTGAAAACATACACATCATGCCATAAAATATCAGAATTTGGCGTTTGATATTGACACTGTAATAGTTTATCTTTTAATAAAACCTACTTATTTGGTTTGCAAAAATGTACGTATTTTTTATTTACTACCTATTTAAAAACATTAAAATACGCGGCACTGATACTGTTCCAATACTTCACCCAAAGCTTTCGTATCTAAATATTTTACATTTTTCATATAACTGGGTAAATACGTATTAATAATGGACGGCTACTCCTGCATTTTCACCACAAGAACACAATACTTATTATTTTAGGTTGTATCAATTTATAAATTTAAAAAGGGCACGTAAATAGAAACGTACACTTAAATCACACCGTACACTGATTATGACATTTGTGCTGTAGTGCCGCCACGTGCGGTGAATCAGTGCAAACGGGCAAAGGAACAGACTAGAAAAAGCACGACTGTGCGATTTAGCAGACGATGGAATTAAGAGAGAAAAAATATTTCAATTAATTTATTTCGTGTCTAACTAGCACCCTCTACAAACAACGTCAAACTAAGCAACACACGACAACAACAACATAAATTGTTGTCGTTAAAATTATTGCAATTTATCATGGTGTGGTGTCCACCGTTTCCAGTTTAGATTGTCCATTCTTTATTAATCGCCCTGTATAAAAAATGTCAAATAAAATATTCTGTATCTACAATCGATTTATGTAATAAAATCTCAGCTGTTAATTTCACTCCGATTGACATAAAAAAAACTAAATCATTATCCACAAAACAGTAATCCCAGTGGTCTGCTGTTATTACCAAGGTCACTTTCTATTATAAATAAAATCCAACAAGGCCGTTAATTCGACTTTTTTAATTTGTCATTGCCTGGCTATTTTGTTGGTGTTTTCAACACCAGAAACATCAATTATATCTATGAATCAGCTACAATTGGTTTGAATATGTTTTAATGACATTCACATAGAAGAGGACAACTGAAAGGACATTAAAATTGATTAAAAACATTTGCAAAAATGAAATTTATTGTGTAGGTACATGTTAAGTAATATTATTTTCAAAATTGCATTTTCTGAGCTGTTTTTTTTTGGACTGGTTTCAAATATGTTAAATTAAATCCTCCTGGTTCATTCATGGGTGTACTGAAGTAGTTATAAATCTTGCATATTCGTGATACTCCTGTTTATATATAATCTAATTAGTCAACCAGTCAAACTTATGAGTAAAAACAATAGATGCCGATACTCTTTTAAAATCCACGTCATCCTTATTTACACTACAAACAAGGGTGACTTTACTCTTAAGTTTGACTGATTGACTAACTAAGGGTGATACTGATCTTTCGTACCATCGTATTTAGTATCATAAAAATGTTTGATTAATTTATACCATTCGATTATTATTTTAAAATAATAATGGCCAATATTTATACATCTTTAATTATTCTTTAATAATAGCACATTCGATATTATGTTAAAGAATTTTGTGACCCTATGATATTAATAATAAACAATTCATAATTTCTCGCAATGTCTGTACTCGCGTGTACGTTAAATTAATACCAAGGGAAATGTATATTAGATAATACCAAGAGTAATATACATATAAGTTTTATCGCGACATGACATGGAAAAAAACACATTCATTTCGTTTGACGCCAACACGCCACAAATACACACACACAAAGCATATTCAATGAATAAAAAGAAAGTTTTAAAAATATCAGCGATGCGAATTTACTCAGCAAGGGCGGGTTGTTAGCTAGAGCACACGATTGTAAAAAAATAACAGGTTAATATATTGATTGTCACAGTTAGTTACATTAGAGCAGCTTCGTCAACCACTTGAATAAGGAACGGTCACTAACGTTCTTCAGGAAGCTAAGGTTAGTGTAATTTTGAAAATATCGATATACAGGGTGAGTCAAAGGTAGCAAAAAAGGCTAAAAATGCCGTTCACGCACTATCGAATAACTAAGGACGTATTCCGTAATTTCACCGGTATTACCGGAATAGAACTAGAGTTTTGATATTTTATAGAAACTGTGAGTGAATGCGGATTGCATACATTTTATATTGGTTTGAAATTTATTACAGGGTAATCTTTCAAACATATTGAAAGGTCAGAACATGTGTCAGGCGGCAATAATCACATAATAATTAAAATATTAACATTAATAAATTGCCATAACAAAACCACGTGGCAGAAAACGCGATTGGTATGACGTTACACGCCGTTCAGTGCGGTTTATTTCCGTGTATAGAGGTGGAGGCTCCGGTGTTGGTGATGTAAACAGGGGGTTTGTTTCTTGTGTTTTTGCGTTTTTTGTGGTATTTTTCGGTCATAGATACATAGTGTAAATACCGTGTAGGTAATGCGATAATTATTAGTGGGGATGTGGTGAACTTACGGTATTAAACGTATTTTATTCCTTTCTTTACAATATAGATCCGTTCGTGACAATTACAGCTGTTGAGTAAGTACTTGAGGTATTTATAAAATTATGCCATCTAATTTCATATTAAACTACTTGTTTTAATTTGAAAAATAATAATTAAAAGCAATGGGTAATGATATTTAACATTTATTTATTTTTTTGCTATTTACTATTGATTTTATTTTTCCTTGAACATTTTTAAAAAAATCCTTATTTATTATTTTTGTTTATTATGTTTTCAGAATAAAACAGGTAATTTAATGTAGTAAAGTCAGATAGCAAAATTTTATAAATGCCTCAAATAACATTTTACATCATGAAGCGCTGATTTTCATTACATACGGCTCCAAGCTCTTATCGCCTTGATTCTCATTAGAAGTGGTATATACAAATACTTTTCCTATGTTTTAATCAACAATAACTACATATTCAAATACTGCAAGACGAGAGTGTAGTGGAAAATGTCTAATGGCGAGTTTATAAACAAGTCTTAACCCTAACTTGGTCCTAACTTAGCCTTAATCTTTACTCTAAGAAGTTAAATGTACATATTTCCATGTGTACGTTTATAAAAATCGTAACTTAGTCTTAAGGAGGTCTTAAGACCTGACCTTGAAAGTTCCTATCTTTTAACTTCTTAGGACTAATACCACATTCTATTACAGTCTGTCGTCTTCACGTCGGCTCCTTTGATGTCGAGGTCCCAGATTTCGACTGCGCATTTAGCCGCGCACATTCGCGCGCTCAAGGGGCACGGTGATTTGTCAAGAAATAGATTTTCTCCCACTTCGTCGTGTACAAATGAATTTCATTGGTGTTCATTGCGCATTTAGCCGCAACCTCTGGAACCTTCAATCGACGAACTGTATAAACTGTGCTAATACCAAGACCAAATAAGTACGCATGCGCGAAAGTTCTCCATTTCCTTCTACATACCTTCTATGGCGTCGGTGATTGGCGCATGCTTGTGGAGCCAAAATAAAGGTTAGGTTAGGATTAAGATTTTTTTATAAACCCATCATAAAAGCGGCGCCATACATTCTCTTTATATATTTCAACACACATGTTTGTAATTTTGAAAGAGTTGCATAACGGTGGCACAGGAAACTTCAATAAAACCCAGAAATCAACATAAAGGCGTCAGGATGAGATGATGAGAGGTAAGGTAAATCTTCTTGATCGTGTCAGTGTATCACACAAACATAACCTCAAATTAGTTATTTACCACTATCAACCAAGGATTATACGCGGTTGCGAAAGTTACCGTAACTGTGGTTAAAATTTTGGAATTACGGAATACGCCCTAAGAACGACTTCATGTGGAATACTACAAACAAATAAATACTTTCGATTTTGCTCCTTCCTTCTTGAATCACCTTGTATCTATTTTAGGTAACGCATCGCACAGTATAGAGCAATTGAACAATTAGCAGCTATATTACAAGATTAGCTAGCCATAGACGAACGGATTTTTTGACATGCCACGGATATTTCCAGGAAAACACATTTTTATTATAATTTTTCATACGGGTTCATCAACAGGGCGTAACGTTCGTCCGACTGGCGGTGTTACGCGAAAAATGTACGTCTCTGTTGCGTCAATTTAAATAAAAGGCGTACTCGTATTCACTACAATGTATAATACTTACTTTGTGATATGTTAAATAATCCGTATCACTGAAAAGTACTGTTTTTGAATATAAATGGTAAATATTCAATAGGAAACGCAAGGAACTAGAGGCCGAAGTTACGCAATTTTTGACAGGTACAATACTGGAACTTTTGGCACAAATAATATGCACGTAAATAAACAGCGCATTTTTGGTAAATACCTTTACACGGCCGCGAAGTTGGTTAGTCCGACTAACGTGCTTTACACGGGCCCAAAGCTGGTTAGTCCGACTAACGCTACGACCGTTTCATGGATCCGGCTGTTTTTTAAATTTACCTACTAAATGTATCTTATTATTTCATAAATTATTTAAACTAATGTATGTTTATTTATTGTTATTATTTAAAATTTCCTCAAATAATTAATAACTTTTACAAAACGTCTGTAAAAGCTGTTTTTCAGTCCAAAAGTTTTGGCTAAAATTTTTGTCTAAGCATGCACAGTGAAGACAAAATCTGATAAAATCACGATCAGCTGATTGTTTTCAAGTTCAAGAAACTTTTCGATCTGAACCCAAAAGTTCTACTATTTTCTGGTCTGTTCTATTCTGGTAATATGCTTGTTTATATACAGAGTGTTTCATAATTGAATGTCAATACTGAAGGAGGTAAATCTACGCATGATTTTAAGACAAAAGTTTCATATAAACATAGGTCCGTTTCCACTTTATTTTTGATTTATAGGATGATAAGGGGCCTAAGAATTATTATTGTTCTTTATTTTGTTTCTGCAAAACCGTTCAAGATATGAAAAAATGTCAAGAGATCTTTTTTATTGCAAAATAATGAACCTTTTAGAACACATTTTTTTTTTATTTGAAAAAGGCAGTGGCGTATAATTTTTTTCATTGAAAATAGTGAGTGAAATTAATAGCGACGTCGCTGGTTAAAACTGAAAATTAATTTCTTTAACAAAACATGTCTTTGCCTCTAGTTTATACCCACCAAGTTCCACAAAAGTATCTGATGCAGTTTAGAAGTTATTTAAAAAAAAATAAATAAATTTTTTAAAAATCTGTAAATCAAAAATAAAGTGGAAACGGACCTATGTTTATATGAAACTTTTGTCTTAAGATCATGCATAGATTAACCTCCTTCAATATTCACATTCAATTATGAAACACCCGATATATTAATAAAATAGTTAGTCAAACTTAAGAGTAAAAACAATAGATGGCGATAGTCTTTTAAAATCCATGTCATTCTTATTTACACTATAAATAAGGGCGACTTGGATTTTAAAAGAATATTATTTTTACTTCTAAGTTTGACTCGTTGACTAATGATATTATAGGTATACAGGGTGTCCCGGAAAATGTGGGAAATCCCTCGGGTGCAGATAGAGAGTTCCTATAAATTTTCTTACTACAGGCCCTCTTTACGGAGATATGTATCCCTGAAGGACGCCCCTGGAAATCGGGTTTTCTTGAATAACTTTTAAAGTACTTAATATAATTTAATAAAAATCTAATGTGATGGGCACTAATAAGGACCTCTTAAAATAGTGTCCTTGAAACATATTTAGCTTTTTAGTTTACCAGGGGCAGACTAAGCTTTACAGCTTAATGCCTAAATTGTTAACACCGTGTATGATAAAGACTTTAAAATAATAAATCTGGGTAGTTTCAATTTTAGACTAAAAAAAGATACTCTTGCCTATTGTCGATAAAATGAACCGTTTACGAGAAAAAGTTCGACCTATGTTCGCAAAAATGTGCGTTTTAGTAATTTATCAGCATTTTTTTGTATTCCATCCAAAGTCATAGTAGGTATAAATACAGTATGCGCCAAAAGTATGGAATAAATTCAATAAAAACGAAACAATTATTTTTTGGGAAAAATCCTCGAACAGGTCGATTTTTAATTTAAAAAATACATATTTTAGCGTAAAATGCGATTTTCAAATGTCATTTGTTTTCGAGTAATGACGTTATCGATTTTTTTTTAAATGGCAACACCATATTTTTTTTTCCTTGATTCTGAAAGATCGTTTAATTCTCTATCAGACAGTACCAAAATGTTGCCCTCTTACATAGGAAAGTTTTCGAGTAAATGACGATTGAATGTTAGAAAACGTAAATTTTATCCATAAAAAAAGTAACAATTCTGAGGTATGTAAAATAAAATACAATTGGTTAAATTTTATACTTAAATTAAATGTTCGAATTGCCATCCACCAACTTCTTGACAATGCGCAAGTCTGTGAAGAAATTCTTCTTGCACATTATGAATGATTTCTGGGGTAACTCTGCGTATTTCGTCCCGAATGCGATTTTGAAGTTCTTCTAAATTACGTGGTTTATTAATGTACACTTTTGACTTCAAGTATCCCCATAAAAAATAGTCAAGAGGTGTAAGATCTGGCGATCTTGAAAACCATTCTATCGGTCCGCGTCTGCCGATCCACCTCCCAGGAAAACAGTTGTCCAAAAAATCTTGTACAGGGCGCGCATAGTGCGGAGGTGCACCGTCTTGCTGAAACCACATGGTATCGTCAGGAATGTCAGGGTCATTATCGTTAGGAAAAATTACTGCAAGGGCTGGAACAAGGTCATTTTCTAGAAACTCTAAATATCTTTGTCCTGTAAGGGTTCCTTCAAAGAAGAAAGGCTCTACTATTCTGTCGTCAACTATTCCAGCCCACAGAAATTTAATTGGGTATGTGCCTCTGCCATCCAATGAGGATTTTCCCGACTCCAATATCTGCAAGTTTGACGGTTTACTGTACCATTCAGACAAAATGTGGCCTCATCTGAAAAAAGTATTTGCCGGTGTAAATTTCTATTTCCTTGACATAAATCCATTAGAATTTCGCAAAAGTGTAAGCGGCGATCTGGATCATCTTCATTGAGTTCCTGCACAAGTTGAATTTTGTATGGATGATATTTTTCCTACCTCAAGATACGTAGCACTGTGCTCTGACTAGTGTCATTGTTTAATGCAACCAATCGTGAAGAATTATAAGGATTATCCACCATACTTATCAAAATGTTCTGTTTCTGATTTTCATTAATGCTTGGACGTCCAGGTTTTGGAATATTTACAACATTGCCAGTTTCTCTAAATTTAGACTCTACCTTACTGACTGTTGATTGGCTGATAGGGCGATCTGGATATTTTTCATTAAATAAATCGCAAACTTCCTGCTGAGTTCTAGTGATATTCCCGCATCCGATAAGAATTAAAATTTCAATTCTTTGAGTAACAGTTAAATGTGCCATAATACTTTAAATTGAATAAAAATTTCTGTCGCTTACAATACTTATTAGAAAGTCGGTGTGACAATGACACTTTGCAAAGATTTTCACCTCTTTGCAAAGATTTTCACCTACGTGATCCATAAAAGAACTATGGAATTCGAAAAACTAAACTTGATAACGTTTTTGCTTTATTTTAATTGATTTACGTTATCTAACATTCAATCGTCATTTACTCGAAAACTTTCCTATGTAAGAGGGCAAAATTTTAGTACTGTCTGATAGAGAATTGAACGATCTCTCAGAATCAAGGAAAAAAAATATGGTTGCCATTTAAAAAAAACAAATGACATTTGAAAATCGCATTTTACGCTAAAATATGTATTTTTTAAATTAATTGTTTCGTTTTTATTGAATTTATTCCATACTTTTGGCGCATACTGTATATATTTGTTTATGTTTGTTGCCGTATGAATTACAGTAATGCAATGTTATGTAGCTTTACATAAATATAAACGAAAAACACAGTGACCTTGAACTTCCTGAAAAATGTTCACATTATTTGATGAAAATTTGATGGACGCGTTCTGTACTGTGCGTTAGGCTCGCTACAGACTATGCGTGAATTCGTGATTCGCGATATGCGAGGAATTCGCGAATAGTACGTAGGGTCTTGTTCGTTAAAAATCCATTCATAAAAACCCGATGCACGAATTACTTACAAACCACGCATCGCGGATCGCCAATTCACGCAGTCTGTAGCGGGCCTTAATGGACGACAACAGACTGAGAGTCTGCATATTAGTGCATATCTGATCTACAGAAAAATCCCTGGACATAATCCGGGGATTAGGCACGTCAAAGTTCGTTCGTGTATGGCTACCTGGAATAACAAACTGCCGGTTGTATGTATAAAATACCGGCTTTGTTAAAAAAAATTCGGCTTATTTTTAAAACTTTCGCGGTGTATGGTATCTACCTCTACCAACTCTAAAAACTACGTAAATAGTGCAAAGCTAAATCCCTACTTGTGTTAAAAACCACTTACCAGCCCTAACACTTAGGATCCCTGATGAAATCGAAAAGAAAAACAAATTTTATTAATTTTATTTACAACAAATACACATATTGATCTTGTCAGACGTTACTTGATACCTTTCGGAATTTTACATTGCAGGGTGTTTCTATCACTGTACACCTAATTTTTAAATGATCATATCTAATGATTTTCACAAATCACAAAATAATAAAGTTGAAACTGATAGTTAGAATATTTTTTTATATAAAGAAAAAAATAGTCAACTTTTCATAAACTAGATCCAATTATAATTAGGTGTACGAAGATAAAAACAGCTTCTATATTATTTTTAAGATTCAAAAAGTGGATAGCCGTAATTGATAAGTTCGGGAGACACGACTCTTAACAGGGCCGTACCAGTTAACCTTGCCCATTGCCAATTTATTACTTGTTAATTAAGCGCCGTTCATAGATGGTCATTAATGAATGTATAAGTGAATTAAAATTACCAAATAAAAAAAAAGGAAATGAAAGGTAGTAACTTCAAATATGGTTTAATAGTGATCGTGAAGGTTATAAAAGGACATACGTCGAGGAACAGAGACTGGTTTCCTAATTTCTTTGAATGAATTATAAACTCTTCTACAACTAATGTAACAGAGCATGAGAGTGAACAATGGTCTTAGAAACAGGTAGCGATAGTCATAGCTTCCGTCTCCTATGATATGTTGATATCAAAGTTAGGATTTGAATGTTGATATGTTCTTGCGCGTGTGCGTTAACAAGCACTTGGCATTAAGGATGTGGGCTTTGGGACGTCGAATTTGTTTTAAGCTTCAAAATAACACAAGAAATTTGTACTTCCCTACAATTTTGCCTATTACCTGATAGTTTAGATTTACACTGCCTTCATAAATGATTACAAAGCCACGTGACCAGGACTGTGATTCTCGAAGAACAACTCGTATGCAAATAGATTTCTTGTCTCTCTCAATTGACGTAGTGGGGAAAAGGACATTCGCATATGAATTGCTCTGCGATTGATTTGAGAATCTCGACCCTGATCACGTGGCTTGTAATCATTTATGAAGGCACTGTAGAATAAAACAATGAAATCTAAATCTTGACCATAGTCTGCTAAATCGCGGCGTCACCTTTGTAATAGTTGTCTGTCGAATCCCCGATTTTCAATATAAAATTATGTAATATAATGGAGCGTGGCGACTTTAATGTTACTATTTAAAATCACAAATGCAAGGGTTGGAAATGTCTGAATAACACTTATGGTCAGAATTTGACATTTGACTTTTTTGACGTATGACACAGTCTATCTCAGTCCATATATTTCGAGAATGACTATTGTATTATGATTTTATTTACGAGAATTTTGAGACGTCACCTGGCCCCGATGGCCTGACCATATAATTAAATAGACCGTGGTAATAGCTCACGGTCTATTAACACACTAACACACGGTCGTGGTCATCAGCAGGTAAGCCAATGAAAACTGAGGGCTTTTGTGACGTATGATACAATCTATCTCAGTTTATCTTTCAAGAAAAACTATGTTACGGGAATTTTGTGACGTGACCTGGCCCGGATGACCCCCACCGTCTAGTTAAATAGACCGTGGTAATAGTTTCCCTCGTAATAAAGAGTATTTGCTTTTTTTATATAAAAAAGATATCTATTTTATATACTATTTTAAGACTAAAATTACACTACTGATACTATTCTTGATCCACACCAAGTGCTTCTGCCTAAATATTTTACACTTTTAATAAAACTGGGTACATACGTACTAATAATGGGCTGTTCTTTCACTATAGAAAACACATTATTTTAATATGTATCAATTCATAAATCAACACTGATAATGTATATAGAAACGTACACCTCAACATATATTTCACGTTTGTCATATTTTCTTAGAAACGTCAAATTACTGATACAAACAATTGACAACTACAGTCATTTGTGCTGCAGTGCTGCCACGCCGGTGTTACACTCGAAACGGGCAATGGAACAGGCTAGATAAAACACGGTTGCTCCGATTTAATAGACAATGGATTGACTAACTATATTTAGTATAAACATGAGTATTACTAGTAAACTGAGTCTGATTCTATTAAGAGTTGTGTTTTCCCAAACTACTAATAAGTAATAAAAAACTATAGATAGATTTAAAATAACATTACATTCTGGTAGTATCAAATTAAATGCAATAATGTATCGTTTTGAGAAAATTATATAAAATATATTGCTCTAAGTAAAATATTTTTTTATTAATACTAGAAGACTATTTATTGCCTGCTCTCAAATGAATGAGAGATCAAGTAACGTTTAACAAACTGGTGTCAGTAAGAACGACCACTTAAATGGTTATAACTTGGTGATGGGACGCCAGCAGGCCATGTCCATTGAATGGACATAATTGGATTGTATTAATAGAAAAAAATCATCCAATCATTGATTGATCAGTCGGCTTACCTTGAACTCCGCTCTTATCTAGAAAATTGCTGAGCTGGAACGTACTGTTGCTGGACGCCAAGAACTGAGTGAATCTCTGAAATAAAACAGAAGTACTTTGTTAAAACGGTAAAGACTCCACAAAGAAGAAATCAAACATTTGCATTTGAGTAGCATGTGTGTTTATGTAACATGTAGGTACAATCGTTTGCAATAATAATGACACTTTCTTAAAACAGTTTTTGAACTTTTGGAAGTTCTGAGTAGAAATGTCATTAAATCTCTATCGGTGAGTGGAACAACTGATAACTAATATTAAAAATGTGAAGTAGATTTCATTACAAAAACATCAGAAGTTCTAAAGAAATCGCAAAATTCATTTTAATGAGTGTCATTATTATTGCAAACGATAGTACAATCTACTGCAATAATAGTGACACTTTTTAAAACGATTTGACGTTTATTTCGAACTGGTGACGTATTCGTAATTAAATCTACTTTCCACTTTCAATATTAGTTCTTAATTGTTCCACTTGCCAACAGAGATCTAATGAAATTTCTACTAAGAACTTTCAGTTCAAAAACTGTTTTGAGGGAATCTCACTATTATTGCAGTAGATTGTGTGTATCTATTTTTGTGCCATCAATATATTTACTAATTATACTACACGTATTACAAAAATGAAGAAGCATTTCCTTCGTCAAAGTGAAAAATGGTTCATGGAAGAATCCAAAACCGATTATGGAGAGATGTCAAATAGAATGAAGAACTTCATGAAGTTATTGATGAACTAAAACATGTCCTTTTTGTCAATTTTTACTTGAATTCAGTAGTACCAACTTGGTATATGGAATAAATGCAAAAAAGTGGAGTTAGAGGCATTTGACTTGTAATTGTTCTGTGTACAATAATCTTATACATACACTACACTATACCTCAAACAAAAGTTGATGGTTAAAAAGACCGGGTGTCAAAGTTAAAATTTTACTTTTGATATTTGTAAATAACCTTTTAAAAAATCCAAATATTTGCATACAATTTGCAGATCGGGGGTTTTTGGGTTCGAGAAATTCAAAATTGTTTCCAACTTGGATATCACTAGTAGCGAACTTTACTTATGGCACATCATGCTTCTTTTATATGACAGAATTTTTTTGTGGCTTAGTGTATCCATCTGACTATTAATAATAATAATAATAATAATAATAATATCTCTACCCCACATTCTAATCACGAGGATTTGTCCAGAAGTCGAAGACTTGTGCAGGAGAGGGGGCGGCATATAGCTGATATACGGTCTACCGGCCGCGGGGATCAAACCCACAGCGGTCTAGCCACACCGATTCAAGTACTGACGCCTTAAACCGCACGACCACTGACCGAAACAGTCGATTCTCCTACCTTTTGAAGTCGTTAGGTGTAACCGTTTTTGAAATAATTTCTATTTGAAATATTCAGTGCAGAGTAGAAACTGTTTTGGTTTCAGAGAACCTTTTCTGCTGAAAATACAGCAAAATGTTATTTGAAAAAGTTATTCCGAATGGTAAATCATGAGACGTGCAAAATTACAAGATCGGCAAGGTTTGATGAAACCAAATTTTCAACAATGGTTTCAACGAAGCACAAAGATTTCATGGCAGTTGAACTACCATATGAGGAGAATGAAAATATAGAAGAAACCGGAGACACTGAAGAAATTGCAGAGCATAGAGAAAGCAGAGACTGCGAGCTGCCAACGCTACGTCACCTTGATAAGCATTCCAAAGGTAAAAAAATGGAGATTCATAAAATAAAACGCGTACTAAAACACAGTTCAAATTCAAACCGAATGCCAAAATTATTATTCCTTTGTGTCTAGGATGACCTGTAGTTTCGCTACGATGACTCCACCTCTAGCTTGCGATAAAACCATCGTATGCAGCTACGAATAGCACAGAAAGTTATTTTTTACTTTATACCATTCGTGAATCACTACCAAGCTGTGTCTACACCAATGGCACCTGTTCAGATCTATGTAGTTATTAGTTTTGAAGAGACGTCATGCGTAGACGTAGAAACCTCCTATCTAGGTGACAATGAACATCCATCAAATTTCCATGGCGCATACTCCACTAACCAAACAAACGATACGCGCCAGTTGCGATCATACGTACCATATCCGAAGGAAAACAAGTAATCGGAATGGATAATTGCAATTATTACCAAGAGCAGTCGATACCATGTACTTACTTCATTTCCGTAACACATCATGTGGTGGACTGTGACCAGGGCCTTGTACACCACGACCCAGTTCGTATTCTGAGACCTTTCTATGAGCAAATTTGCCAACTGTGGGATCGACACGTTTGGCTCGTTCGTACAGTGGACCAAATCTGGAACAGAAGAAGAGTTAATTACGAGATTTGTTCAACTGAAATCATCCTTAGTCAAGTTAGTTTGGAAACAATTACATAAATACTTTACAATTTCGCTTTAATAATAGTACACAGTTCCTCAATTCATTTATGTATGTATGCCGCGCGACGAGTATTCGACTAATTGTTAACAGCAAAGCTGTGCTAAGGGATGGGTAAACAGGGAATAAAAGATATATGTATAAGAAAATCTTTTATTTGCATTCTATTGGTAGAACTTACATGTTCAATTGAATATTATTTACTTCTTAATGTTAATGTTACCTTAAATCAGTCGCAACTAAATAAAGATTAGATTATACAGGGTGAACACGTAAAAATTGCTCGCCCCCCCTTTCTCGGCGTTATTATTCGATACGAAAAAATATGAATGAAAGTTGTAGGAACTTTTAAATATTTTTTTCTGCATATAATCCAAAAACAATTATTATTGAATATCTAACTTTTTTAATGGAACGCCCTGTATATTTTTACGCCATCGACAAGACCGTCAACTGAGCTTTTCAAAAATACATTATACATGACAATTATTTTTTACGGTTTTCGAGATATTACGAAAGAGTGACTATAGATCATTTGACCTTGAAAAACATAAAATATAGTAATAAGTAAATATTTTTGAAAAGCTTGATTCAAAAACATTATGTCTATATCTCGGAAATGCGATATTCAATTGTTTTTTTATGATAATACCGTAACAAATATTTAAAACTTCCTACAACTTTTATTTTTACACATTTTTTCCGAATTGTCAATTGTTTGCAAGTTACAGCTTATCAAAGTTCATTTTTTCTATTTTTCTTTTTAAATGAGAGAGCACTTTACCTAAAACTCAGAATTAATTTTATTCATAACTTTTTTTCTTACCAGATATCACAGATATTTAAACATAATTAAAAAGAGAAGCCATATCAGAAAAAATTATGTACTCTTTATTCAAGCCAACAAACGTAACCGTTTAGCAGGAAATCGCTATTAAAATTTTATTAAACATCAAATTTTTGATAACTCTTTCTGTAATTAATCAAGTTGTCATGCTTCAAATAAATGTCATTAGTAATTGTTCTGTTACAAATTGTAATGGCGATTGCCTGCCAAACGGTTACATTTATCGGATTGAATAAAGAATACATAATTTTTTCTGATATTGTTTGTCTTTTCAATAATGTTTAAATTTCTTTGATGCCTAGCAAGAAAAAAAAGTTATGGATAAAACTAACTTTGAGTTTTAGGTAAAGTGTCCTCTAGCGGCGCATGATAAAAGGTTTCTTTGACTGGTCCAATAGAGCTTGATCTACTTAGTGGGTGTGCCAAATGAAAGAATAATCGAACTTGAATTAAATAAGTTATTTAAAAAGAAAAATAAAAAAAATTGAACTTTGATAAGCTGTAACTTGCAAACAAATGACAAATCGAAAAAAATGTTCATTACATACTGCTATTATTTTAAATCGTAGAATCACCTCCCAGAGTTTCCTGATGGACATTGAGAACACCTTGTATTTAGAAAAATATATTCAAAAAAGTATTTACTTATAAGAAAATAAAGGAGCAAATAAAACCTACAAACAATGTTTTCGATGTTACACGGTTCTTCGGGAGGGGTAAAAGCTACTCATCAGAAGACCTAGCCATGAGATCGATAGCAGCCTAGATCCAATCCACGTATAATTAAATTATTACAAAATAACTAGAGGAGTTATTGGGGCGAAATATAAGCCTCGTATATCAGATAAACTCGCCCGACGCCCATAGGGCGCTTTAAATCGGATTGCGCTCAGTTAATTATTGCGAGATCAAGTGGAAAATCACTAAATGAGGACGATTATTGTCTCGGGGATTTATCGAACGCGTGTGTACGCGATTATTCAAGCGAATGTTTCAGTAATATCGACCCGATAGTTCAAAATATGCAGATAAAATTATCATAGTTAATTTTAACCTAGATGTAAATCCCATTAAAATTTAGAATAGTAATAATAATAAACAATCAATATTTTGATGGAAATTTATTTCATGCCGATATTTTTGCGTGGCCTTGTATATTTTAATTGTATCAGACATAATCTTTAATAATACGAGGCCGGCAAGGGTGCTTTCAAACTACGAGGACAACATAAGACTAAAGATTTCTTGGATAAATTCAAATTTAGCCCATATATATATATATATATATATGCAAAAGTCAGCGCCTTTGGAGATATAGACTAAATAACGCTTTTTAGTAGACTAATTGCGTGAAATAACTATATGATTAGAACAATATGAAAGAAAATAACATATAAGGTGTTATTATGAATCTACAAACACGAAACATTAACGAATAACACTCAACCAAAATGAAAATAGTGAAAATATTGTCACGGATTTCCTAATCCGAATTTCTCAACTTCCAGAAAAACAATCCGTTAATTAACTACTTCTTTATTAACTATACTCAGTACACTACTGAACACTAATTAGAACTCAACTAAACACTTATTTAATTAATCGCTATCTAAATCACTATGATATCTCCAACTAAACACTTCAATTCAACACTGTAATACAAGACTTATACAAGACTAACTTAATCGGCCGTTTATTTTTCTTTTATAGACCCAACGAATATTCCAGGTATATTCTAGTATCTCTAGATTCATCTTCCCGAACGACTCGAATGCTTCTCGTCGATTTCCCAATTTTCTAGTCCCGTCTCGATCCACGGCTTTTTGTTTGTTTAACAGAATCGTGTAGGGGCGATCGGGGCAATCTTAGCATTTCGCGATACCACAGTCGTCGGTTTGGGTGTGAGTGGGGCAAATTCCGTGACAATATATTTTACAATCACTACAAAATTACTAAATGGACGTAAATCATAGAAATCATAAAATATATAGAACGCCAGAAGCCTTTACATTAGGCACTGAAAAATAGTCATACTATATCTATAGGAGCTTAGAAACCAGCTATTTTATCAAAAAACTTAATGTAAGTTGTTGCTTTTAATGCATTTTAATCCCAGCGTACAATTGAAACCAAAATGGAATTTTTGCAATGGAATCATAGAAAACATATGTTTCTCCGAACTGGACGTAAAATTTTCATATTTTGAAATTTCCGCCTATTGGTATGAAGGTACTCCGTCAGTACAACCAACACATAAAAGCTAAGTTAATAATAGGTTAACTATTTTCGGTGCCTCTTGGTGTTTTTATTTTATAATTACCATGATGTAAATATAAAAAACAGCAGTCAACAACGCGAACAGTGAGCAATTGTAAATGCGTGTATGGGCAATCAAATGATTCAAAGTAGTTTTACTTATTCGATTAGGGCAAGTTCTGTTGGGATATCTCCTACGATATTCTCGGGTTGCCAAAGCGTTTCCATTACAAAAACCATACACAAAGTGAATATCCGCGTATTCTACATTAGGTCTCAACATTCTTTTAAATTCGCGTAATCGTAAAGCAGAACTAACTTTGAATCACTCTACAGGGTGTCCCTAAAAGGTCTTTACAACGCTCGAGCAAATACAGTGCGGCTCAAAATAAGTTGATTTAGCTAAACTTACCTTAGTTCAAAGTTGCCCCGTTTAGGCGCTATACGACCCTGAAGTTGCAATTTTGCTAAAATTTGGTAAGTTGACACCGTTCTATAGGACAATAAACCCCATATCAAAATTATGAGTGATATCATTCCATTGGCGTGGAACTTGGGTTTTTTAGTAATTACACCTTCGATAATTCTACGCCAATGAAAGAAAAGATTTTTCAGTATAAAATTTAGATTAAGTTAATTATTTACTACAAAAGAGGTACTCTTGATAAGACTCCATTACTCTCGTGGTTTTTTCGAAATTTGTAATTTTAATCATTGGCAGCAATTTTGATATAAAAATTAAAGTAGGAAAAAATTATTCACAAATGTTCCTGATATTCTTGAAATAAAAATTAAACTTTTTAACTAATACGCTTATTCGTTTCCGCATTCCATATGTTTTTTTCACAAGTTTCCAGGTACTTGCTTTTATGCAAATAATTTTGATTGTTGGTTCGTACCAGCCTGTATATTTTTTTGTTGATGTTTTGTGAAAAGATAGCAAACACCTCATTATTATTTTTTTAATATTTAAAGAATTACATAATCTCTGCAAAAATACACGGTATTTTCGTAAAATTACAGGGTTTTCGACAGCACCTTCTGAAATTAATGCTCAACTCTCAACTGCTTTCCGTACGACTGCTACAAGATTAACTCATATAACTAACAGGCTAACACATTGTATAGGGTGTCCCAAAGTTCCCTCCCCAGGCATTTTTTCGAAGAAATATTTTATAAAGTTTTCATCTATTTGCACTCTTTAAAAAGCAATGTTCAAACGAAGATGAAAAATAAATTATTGCATTGTAGGTATATGTAATTGATTAAATAATATTTAGTAATAGTAGCTGTAATAGTACCAAATATAACGAACAAACACGTTCTTATGAACAATTGCAGACAATTTTCAATTTGTCTTCCATTGCTATCCAAACAACAATTAAACCTTTTAAAAAGATTTCGTTTTGTGGCTTACATTCCCAACCCATGTCTGACTCTCTAATCTTATATTTTGTTTCTAGTCCATTGAAAAGTTACATTCGGGGTTGCATTTTTTAGAGGACGCAATTTTTTGTTTAGATGTGAGGGGGGGTAAAAAAAAAAGCTTAACTTGAACTTTGTGGGGTCACAACACTCCAGCTTTGACCGCCATCTTGGAAAAGGGGGTTAAATTGTTTTTAGCATTTATCAGGTAAACTATTGGTCATACAAAATTTTGTTAAAAACATTTTTTATTGCAAATTGAATCCTCTACAAGTACAGTACAGTAACTTTTTGTTGTAAAATCAAAAATAACAAAGATATTAAAGAAAAACAATCAAAATTTTTGGACAAATTTTCTTTTGGACGCCATAATTTATTTTTTTATTTAAAAAAAAATGACATCAGAGCATTTTTGTAAAGTGGTTTTCGACGAAGAATTTTTATTATATACTTTTTTATTATATTTATTAATTTGGGTTTTACAGCTCTGTGAAGTGAACACTAATTTTCTCTATAGTCCATATATTTAAAAAAAATTTTGTATGACCAATAGTTTACCTGATAAATGCTAAAAACAATTTAACCTCCTTTTCCAAGATGGCGGCCAAAGCTGCAGGGTTGTGACCCCACAAACTTCAAGTTAAGCTTTTTTTGACCCCCCCCCCTCACATCTAAACAATTAAATTGCGTCCTCTAAAAAATGCACGCTAAAGCCAAAATAATGTAACATTTCAATGGACTATTCAACCGGTCAATATTATCTGATCTTTGCTTGTAGACAACGTTCTTAAGGGTTCCCCACAGAAAATAATTCAGAGGGATTAAGTCCAGCAATCTGGGTGGCCACTGTATTGGATCATTAGATCCTTATTCCTTATCCAACGATTTGGAAAGTGCTTGTTCAAGGTCCTTATTCCTTATCCAATGATTTGGAAAGTGCTTATTCAAATAATTTCTAATAATTAACCATAAAATTTGTAATCTAAGAACTGTAGAAACCTTTCGCATTTATTTCAAAATACCCTTGATTTTGAACTTCTTTTAATCTATGCGGATCCTCA
This sequence comes from Monochamus alternatus, assembly GCA_037114965.1. Lineage (NCBI taxonomy): Eukaryota > Metazoa > Arthropoda > Insecta > Coleoptera > Cerambycidae > Monochamus > Monochamus alternatus. The sequence goes on from CM073426.1 coordinate 118,430,507, forward strand.
TCAGCTCAGTAATGGGTATACCACTAGTTAAGAATTTATTTTCATCGGTCTAAACTCTAAAGGATATGACCATAGAAATTGTTTTCATTTTCATTTTTCATCACTTGAGTAATAATATAATTATTATTGAGTAATAATCATTTATTAGCATTTGCACATTTTGTATTTAGCAATCATGAGAGCGAACACTTTTTAACACTCAAAATCGCCGATTTAGGAATACGAAGAGCCGTCGAATCTGTCGAATTGAATTTTGCGGATTTTCCTCAAAATAGCTAATAATATTGTTTCATCATTTGCCTCCTTTTTTACATTTTCATACTTTTTTGAAGAAAAAGCATCTTTATTATTTAGTAAAATTATTTCCAATTCTGGAAACGTTGATTTGGCATTGCTCTCTCTGGAATATCGATCAGAGTAGTCTCTTTGCCAAATGCGTGTTTCTGCTTGCTTCTCCAAATACAAGTAACATAATAAAATCCACTTTTTCATTATGAGTAAACATTATAAATCTTTAATGAAAGATTAGGTATTTTAAACATTAAACACAAAACTTTATACTTACAACTAACAACAGAACTGTCAAAATTAGTTAACTGTCGCTTATACGTTCACCTACTTATGAAAAAAGCGAAGTGAATACCGTATTTTATTTTCATATATCTTCTATGGACATAACTTTCTATCGAGTGCAAAAAGGTGAAAACTTTATAAAGGTTTTTTTTATTAGAATGTAATGTATTTTTCTGCAATGTTTCTGCGAAAAAAAAATATAATTGGCGCCGCGACGCTTAGCGTCGCCCGTTGTCAAGCTCACAAATTAGACACAAACAAAGCTTAGGTACTAAAAATATATATTCGAGAAAAATGCCTGGGGCGAGAACTTTGGACACCATGTACATCAGAAGGACAGAAGTTTCGGGAGAACTGCACTTACATTCGAGTAAACATCGTCCATTACGAAACGAAATATTTATTTACCACCAGCCGAAGCGCTATCGGTCTCGCGATAGCAGAGAGACAGGCCGTCCAAGGCACGCGCGATATCGGAGACAAAAAACAAGTTTGACACCCATCCCGTGATAAGGCAGCGATAGAGCATAGGATCCTGCCGAGCAGCAACGCCCAATGTATCGTGTGTCGACGGACGAGTAGGCGTGTTGATTAAAGTTACATTAATTACAAGATTAATATTAGCAGATGAGGGAACATTAGCCATATTAAATTTTCTTCAAGAGGACGCCTGCTAAACAACAGGATTCTCCAGTAAATTAAAAAAAAATCGGTATGCATTTAGTAGAGTATACAGCAACACCTTAAGGGTACCGTATTCTTGAAATAGTGTTTTCTACAAATATAAGTAATTTTAGACATTTAAGGACCGAATAATATAGAGTTTAGCAAATAACAGTAATGTTATCTCATGCCATCTGCGAATATTCAAAGGTACCGAAGTAAAAAGAATATATTACAGTTGAAAGCATTCTAACCAACAAATTTTTAAGTATAGAAATCTTTCAAAATACGTATTTTTGATATTACTTCAACCTAATGTAATGTATACATAGATGATAATTTTTAAAAATTTATTTCGAAACTAATTTTCGATTGAGATATAGGTGAGATATAAGTGGTCTGCTTACTTCCTGCTCGGCCTAAGCGCCTCGACTTACAGGAAACGACCTACATCGCAGAAGGTACTTAACGCAGACTTCTCGCCCTGGGCGACGAGCCATTAAATCTGTAAATGATACTGTAAGAAACAACTACTCCGCAGACTAATGTCGGAAAATCATGATGAAGAAATTACTTTTGCGTAGAAAAGCTATCCATGTAACTGTACCTTCTTTCTGCAGCTCCTCCATTAAATTGATTTTGACAGTAAACAGTTATTATATCTGCCGTTCTGTGTTGGAAAACACATTACATTTACATTTTACACAACTACACAACGATAATTACTAACTCAGTACAATAATTAATATTAATCTGACAGACTTTTGATCAAATTTTATCTAATTTAAGCGTATCAACGTTAGTTTGACAAGTGGTAACTTGATCGAATTAGAAAATTTATTTCTATTTTAATGTGCGGAGCGTTTCAAATGTGTTTTTACCGAAAACGGTGCATTTTATCAACATGGAACATGTGTAGCTTTTCAACGCAAAATTAATTTTCCTTCATAATTTTCAGTCAAGTGTATCAGATTAGAACCAACAAAAAAGATACAATAAAGATTAATTTGCAAAAAAACTGCCAAGAGCGCCCTCTACGATATGCGGCACTACGTACTACTTCACAATGCTTGTACTTATCTAAAACATAACTGTATCAAATTTGAATCTGGTTGGCCGTTTTGTTTATTAATTACGCCCATAACAAGAAAACAATTGTTTTTCTTTGAAGTTCTGTAACTTCTAAACGAGGCACTTTTGAACTAAGCTAAGTTTGTCTAAATCAGTTCTATTTGATCACAGGAAGCATGTTTAAGCTGGGTCCCATTACTTTCCGGACACCCCGTATAATGTAAACTTTTATTGTAGTATATAGTTTTATTACTCTCAGTTACAGTTCTTATATATTTTGATGAAGATGCAATGAATTATTCATTTGTTCATATGACGTAAGTCGTCTGAAATCTTGCCGCGAGTATATGCGTTGTAATGACAAACGCCGTAAATAAAGCTCATGATTTCCAACGGATTTTCACGGGTGTCGGTTCCGCGGCACCCGTTGCTTCTGCATTATATGAAATTGGCAGTTGCGCTCAACGAAAGCACTGTTTATGTGAGAAGGCGTTCTGCGTTTTAAAATTATTATTACTGATTTTGACAAATTATGCAATAAATATAAACCACGTATTTAATCTAAAAACACAAATTAACAAAATTTATATTAGATGAAAAACAATTTGCATCACCCGATGATGCGCCACTGTTTAAACGAAAATAATGAAAAGACGTGAATTTTTTTACACAGTAAGTGCATTCCGGAAAACGATTCTTTCATTTTGATAGTTAGGCAGAATTACGATGACGTATGCAGGATTTATCATCAGACTATTTCATTTTAAATAAGTGATATTTTAACGTTTATCTCGATAACGCTTGTGCGGCAGACGGGGCGGTATATTAACATGCGTTAAACAGGGCACTGTGACAAAAGCACAATGTGTTGTCCGCTACGCCTCACCACCTCGTGCAGCGGTACCTCGGCGGGTTCCCACGACGTTTACGCGGTCTTGGCTGGAAAACCTCGGACTTCGAGACACCGACTATTCAGCTGGAACGATACCGGCGGGCTCAAGGGGCAGAAGGGGCGGCAAATCGAGTGTTTTGATGCTTAGTCAGCCGGCAAGTGGTCGGATTGACCCACGGAGTTACGTAGCGTTAACCTTTCCAGCAAAAGGAATGCGTCTCTGGCGTTTGTGAGCTCCTTTGTGTAATCTACGATGTAGAAGAAAGGGTAACTTGGTTGGCTGATAGATATTTCTGATGCTTTCAATTCAATTATATTCAATACACTGCTTCAGAAAGAGAGTTTTAAAGATATCTTACCAGATACATATATGCCTTTCGAGCTATATAGTTGTGTATCGAAGAATCAAAATAATGAATGACATGCTATTAATAAAAATAAATAGAATCACATTAATTCAGTATTGCTAAGTGAACATTTTCACGAATTGGACGGTGAAAAAAAATTATATGCTGATAGATTATCCAGCAAATACAGGGAGACTCAGTCATAAAGTCATTACGGACGTATTCGGAAGGCCTAATAATAATAATAATAATAATATCTCTACCCCTCATTCTAATCACAGGGATTAGCCCAGAAGTCGGAGACTTGTGCGGGAGAGAGGGCGGCATATTATTATTAAGCAGGCCGCATTTGCGCCCAGGAACGACTTACGTTGGTAGGCCCTAACCATTATTCAGTGCAGGAATGAGGGAAACCTGGAAAACCTCATATACGGTCTACCGGCAGCTGGGCTCGAACCAACACCGATCTAGTCACCTGACGCCTTAAACCGCGCGACCACTGACCGACCCGATATAATACAGAAAATCGAAAAAAAAAATTACTAGAGCTTTTAAAAGATAAACAAATCACCCCATAACAATCAGTAACACGACACTCCTGGTACGCTACAAATTTTCTTATGACACGTATGAGTGTTGAAGCACCAACGCAAGCAAGTTGAAATTCACCAACTTCTACCACGTGAAAAATGATGACTGATGGAAGAAGGGAGAGAAGTTGGGCCGCATGCATGCTCCAGATACGATGAAGTCGGTAACGTATTAAACGGGAATTTGAACTGCCAACTTTTTAGCTGTACCGTGCGGAGTGCCGATTACAGCCTATCCGATGTCGGCGCTGATTATTGTAATTGGAATTTATTATAAAATTTTCATGACATCTTATTGATTACACCCAGTGTTTATAAAAATGCAAAGATAATTATTGTTTGTTATTATTTAGTGGTTCTGCAGCGCTTGTCATTGAGTAAACATTAAAAACCTACCGCTACCTAAATACAGTAGCGGTAGGTCAAGACTCGAATTTCGGGATTGTTGATCACCGAAAAACAGACTGTTTTTTGTTGATAGCACGAGGTTTTTTTATTACTATATGTATTTAAATACAAAAAACGATTCAGCTTCTCAGTAACAACGTAGTGAGTATTGGATTTTATTTTACTATTTATGCAACGAAATATGAATGGTTTATTTTGATCCGTTGAAATTTTGTATTTTCCATATTAAATACTTTTTATGTTGAAACTTAACATGTTAATTGCATACTTTTAAAAATAAAAATAATTTATTTTATAGCATTAATTACATATGACAATAAGTAGGTACTATAAGAAAATATTTAAATTTGGCAACGTCACGCAGGTCGATACCGAGACCAATAACCGAAAGCGGTTAGTAACAGCCTAAAACGGAGGCATAAATAATGGTTTGAACATATTTTTTTTTCGGTGTTAATAAGTAGGTAGTAGTATCATGTTGCCATTTATTTTATTTGAACTTACTTAGCTTTAAATACTTAATTCAAATATTTTTTTGCTATGAAAATTTGAGAGGAGAGTCGCGTCCCAGAGCCCTCCTGCAGCTCAGCGCTAGCATATGACCATTGATCAACATAATTGTGATACTGGTCTAATAATTGTTTTCCACGACACTTTTACCATGAAAACAAACAACGCTACTAACTTTTGCATCATCCCAATCAATATAACAGTCTATTGCTTACAAAAGTACACTTATATTTTTTTTCTCGATCCTCTATCCTGTGTGGCCCGAGGTGTCCCGCACGTCAAGGTCGAGACACCGATCTGTACATCTACAATTAACCCAGATCCATATGGTTAACAATTGCCTGTATTAGCGCCAGTTAAAATGATAAATCATATTTTATTGCACTTATTAAATATACCAGAACGGTCTGCGCTGGTGTGATGTGTCTATTATCTATATCCTGCGGCCATCTGGTATGCCGCTGCAATATATTTCGTACATAGTAACAGATTTTTTTCTGTCAATTTCAAGGCCGCAGGCTTGCTGATTTGTTCCCGTTATGATGGTGCACTGGAAATAAGAAACATTTTGCAAGAAGGAATAACTAACTGAACCGTTGGTATTTTGATAGAAAACTTATATTCTACAACCAGCCCACTCGCACTAAAATAGTTGGTTTCTTTAGTTACTTTATAGACAATCCAATTTGGTCTAGCTGGAATAAAAACAATCATTCTGGTAATACAAAATAGCCAGTTCTTTGGACGGTATATAAAATAGCCACCTCATTCTCTGGTTAATTTCATAAACATGATTTGGAAACGATTAAATAACAAATAATTTCCAAAGTTTCCTGTTGTATTAAATATAAAAAATAGTTTAACAACATTTAAACAATATACCTATTTTTAAAGAAACAAATAATCGTCAAAAATTAATAAGGAAAAGGGAACAAATACCTAACGACTTGTTTATTTATTGCTGCCTGATTCGCTACTTGATGGTGCATAGATATATATTTAAGGTAAATAATTTTATAGTAACTTTTATCATATATCTTTGAGTTCTTAGCGCTTTCTTATTATACAGATTTTGATTTGCTTCGTAAATTTTTGTATAGGATCCATTTTTTACACTCATTTAATCATTTCATATCACTGAGTAAACACTAAACAAAACTTTGCACTTTTTTACAATTTATCTGTACTTAATAAAAGTGTTACTTTATTTCTATAAAAATATATTGTTTATATTTTGTTAAACTGTTTTTTATATTTAATAATACAGGAAACTTGCAAATCATGTTTATGAAATTAATCGGAAATTAACTAAAGAAAATAAAGAAATAATTGGCTAGTTTATATACTATCTAAAGAATTGGCAATTTTGTGTTACCATAATGATTGTTTTCATTCCAGCTAGATCAAATTGGCGGTCATGGCACCGGCCCTTCTCGTCTAATCCCTTGGCATTAATGCTTGGACACAATGTAAATGGTGCGGTTATAATTGTCCTTCGTGTATGAAACGCCACACTGCTGCAATACGCCGTGTACGCCTCGGACCTCTATATTTCTTCCACAATTCGGTTTTAAATTTTTCAGTGTCACGCTCGCGTTGCATACGCTTACGCTCACTGTACACTGCGGTATAAGTACCTGCACTTGGCACATGTTTACCGGGAAATCGTTCTACTAAAGCATTTTCACATCACCATAAATTAAAACGGAATCGCCTGGCTAGGGACTACAGTAGCCCAGCGATGTAAAGGTTGAAAATACTACAACTTCAATACATTTTTTTACGATATTGATTTCATTTTCCATGATGCATCTATTCCCAATTTTTTTAGAAAAGTTGTGAATCACCCTGTATACATATTATCAGGTTATATGTCTATAGAAAACACTACAAGATGTTCCTAAAATAAGCACAGTCCTCCAAAGAAATAATAGAAGACACAGACATACTTAAAAATAAACAATTTCCATTGTATAACTTGTATAAAATATAATTTTTATCTGACTGAAAACTGTCATCAAAGAAAATTATTAATCCCGTCCTGTTATGTCGAGAATAGCTGGCAGAACCTTGAGTTGAAACTAGCAAAATAGAAATACGAATTCTACAACTTTTGTGTAAGTTTATTTTAGACACCTGTATAATTTCATCGCGTGATACGACCAGATTGACGGGCATCGACACGTTTTATCCACACATATTCACTCACACATCACGCTAATTCTTGATTTGAATAAGATAATGTAAACCATTCTGCAGTTACTAAGATGTCTATTACCTTGGCAAGCCGACATCAGCGGCCGCTAAAAACAAGTACTGGATATTTGGCTGCTATTTTGTTGCTACCACTATTCAATTTTGTACTTTGTGCCGTTTTTGAGAAAAATGGTGGCTGCTAGAGTAATATTACGCTAACAGGCTATCGAATGACTCCGCAACTAAGAACGATAGCAAAGCGATTTTTGCAACATAATTTGTTGTTTTTCGAGTACTTTTTATATGTATAGTTTTTTTTTAATATAAATGAAAAATTGCCCATTTAACTCATACAGTCCGTTAAAAATTTATTGCTGCCTTGCGCACGTCAAAAAACGAAAAATAAAATGCGGCCGCCAATTACAAGTGGCGGATAATTTGTTACTGTTTTGTTGCTAATTTGTGCCACCAGTTTCAATTTTGTGGCTTGCGCCGTTTTTGAGAAAAAAGGTAGTTCCCAGAATAATAATTACGCTAGCAGGCCATCGAATTACTCCGCAACTAAGAACGATAGCAAAGCGATTTTTGCACCATATTTTGTTGCTCGTCGAGTACTTTCTGACCGTGTATAGTTTTTTCAAAAATAAATAAATTACCCGTTCAACTAATACAATCAGTTAAAAATTTGTTGCAGCTTCGCACTCGTCTATAAACAAAAAATAAAATGCGGCCACTAAAAACAACTGGCTGATAATTATTTGTTATTGTTTTGTTGCTAATTTGTGCCACCAGTTTCAATTTTGTAGCTTGTGCCGTTTTCGGGACAAATGGTGATTCCTAGAATTATTACGCTAGCAGGCCATCGAATTACTCCGCAACTAAGAACGATAAGGGGCAATTTTTTTTTTTTTTTTTGGAAAACCTATACAGCATCAAAATGTACTCGACGAACAACAAAATATGGTGCAAAAATCACTTTGCTATCGTTCTTAGCTGCAGAATAATTCGATGCTAGCGTAATATTGCGCTAGCAGCCACCATTTTTCTCGAAAACGGCACAAGGTACGAAATTGAAACTGGCGGTACAAATTAGCACCAAAATATCCACTACTTGTTTTTAGCGGCCGTTGATGTTGGCTTGCCAGAGTAATAGACGTGTTACTAAGTACGTCACCAAACATGAAGAACTGTCCTGTTACAATAGTACTTTATAAATAATTGAACACGATTAGCCAAAATTTCACGAAAAAGTGTCTGTTTCACTTTCTGTATGCAATACTTTTGCTTATTTTATGGCCGCAATTAATTTCCTTTTGATTTAAGCTGCATAGGTATATTTTTTCTACCTGAGACACTTAAAAATCCATTATGCAAATCAAAATGTGATGACAATAACGCGATTTCTACTCATTTGCATATTTTTTGTTGATGTATTACTTTATATTACTTATGCAACATTCCTAGGTGAATATGAACCTTGGGGCAAAGTAAGACTTCATTATCGATAGTCTAATATACTTTATAATATATAAATATTAATACTTGCAAGAAAAAAACAATAATATAGATAGATTATGTATCTTCTCTTATGCACGTTTCTATTCGTTTGGAAAAATTACGAATAAATCATAACAACGCTATAATTACGAACACACACAATATACAGGGTGATTCAGAACTTATCTAATAAAATTTGGGAATAGATACGTCATGAAAAATGGAGTCAATATCATAACATTTTTTTTTAAATCCTTATAGTTTCCGAGAAAAAAAATATTGAAGTTACTTATCGTATTAACTTTTTTGTGATGCAAGTATTTACACTAGTTTTTCAAATATCAAAAATGGCATACGTCTATAGCAACTCGCAGTTGATAGATATCGTTTTAGTTTATGGTGAAGTGAAAATCCTTCAGCAGAACGATTTCCCGGTAAACATGTTCCAAATGCAGCTACTTTTACATCGGTATGCAGTGAGTGCAAGTGTAGTACAAACGCTGGCAAGATACGGGAAATTTGCAACCGAGTCGTGGAAGTTCTGAGTGTTATTATTTTGTAGTTTACATCGACGTCTGAGAAAATCTGGGAAGTCATTTTGGTAGAGATTAAGGTACAATCTATTGCAATAATAATGGCACTCCTTTAAATTAGTTTTTGAATTACTAGAAATTCTGAGTTCATTAGATCTCTATTAGTGAGTGGAAAACAACTGAGGACTAATATTCAAAATTGAAAGTAGATTTCATTATGAATACGTCAACAATTCAAAATAAATCGCCAAACTCGTTTCCAACAGTGCCACTATTATTGCAATAGGTTGTGCACATGTTGAATTTATTTTACCAAGTAAAAATAACATGAATTAATTACAATGTGCGGTCAAATTTAAATATACACATCGACGTGAAGTCTCCACAATTTGTTATCGATTTCAATCTAGGTTCCATCGAAACCAATCGAAATTCCGGGAACGAACAACGGCAAAGGACATCTTTCAGTTGTGAGTTTCGGTGCGTCCCCGTTCTGACGACCTTTCTATTGCATATCTTTTCACGGTTCACCAGATCTCTATTAACCTCACAATTAACTGATCATAAAGGGTCAGGTCTCGAACTGTTCGAACAAAGACGTATTCAGAACGCTTGGATGCAACTACTGCATCTGCAATTTAAGGGGCGTATATGGGTGGTATTGAAAAAACTTCAATGCCAAAAAATAATAAAAAAAAATTATATGTCCGATCGCCTTTTGTTTTCCACATACGTTTCAAAATTTTTTGTAAAATTTATATTTTTTTAATTTCTCCCGATTGTATGAAAATATTTAAACCAAAATTGGTGCACACTGTGACCTTGAATGTGGCTATTATGTGTCACAATATTCAGTTCATTCAGCACCAGCGGCGGAGTTATAGGAGTTTTTTTATCTTTAAACAGAATAAATAACATTGTTTCATCCTGTAAGAAAATTTGTTTTCCTATTTTCCGAAAGGCAATTTAATATTGTACAAAAAAAACTTTTGGCAATGAAAACACACCCTTTATTAGGTTATACACTTACACAGTACAAGACACTTCATAAAATACTACTTAAAATTATTATGAAATTAAACTTGGCAAAACACAACTAAACAAATTATAATCCGATTTCAGTAAAAACTGACGCAACTAAAATTATCTGCCGTGTTACAAGGTCGTTTTCCTGAAACGGTAAAAGCAAAACTAGGGAAATCAAAATCAATGTTAATCATCAATACATTAGGTTTGTTCCTACATAGCAATGACTGATAGTTTACAGCACTGTTTTAATGCGCAAGTGCAATTCATGTACTAGTTTGAAATCAGTTTCTAATTCCTTTGTTGGAACGATAGTTCAAGCAGTAACCGTTAGGGGTATAGTTTGTTCGAAGTAATTTTCATTTTTCGGTCTCTCATGTATAAGGAAGTGATAAATCTCATCATCACTAGAATCCGAGGTATTGCTGTAATCTGCTGTATTGCTGTAGAGTCACTCATTTTGAAAAACTACAGAATTACATACTTAAAAATCTGCAAATTAATTGTGCAACTATAATAACTTTCTCAAATAGAATTATTACATAAAATTTTAGTTACGTTCATTACCTAACCTACCAAAAGTTGACTCCTGTTAGCGGTTAGATTCTATTTGCGCATGCGTCTTACTAGTGGTTTCCTAATAATCGTCAATCCGATTTGACTGTCAGCAAACAGTTTCCAAACCATCCACTTTTGTGTTGGAACAAAAAATCTTACAACTAGCTCTCGGATTGATTGTGTTGGAACGGTTAAATTCGTACTGCGGAAACTCGTGACAGTTTGCTGCTAGTTTGATGCTGTGTAAGAACAAACCTATTATAACCATAACCTAGGTCCAAATTGTACAAGTTTACAACATCAGAAATAGGAAAGTGGCCGATAGTGATGTGATTTTATTATTTTCTACTCGTGAGGTGTTTTAGTTAGGTAAATTTAGTTTCAAAAATAACCATTGACTAATCCTCTTGGCACAGGGATTTATTCAATTCGAGGGGTGTTTCACGTATTAAAAATTTGTACATCACTGCCAGTTTTAGGCAGTGCTCTTAAAAAATTGCCGTCATTACACCAATGCCCTAGGTACTGCCTAAATGCCCGGCGACACTACCTCAATGCCGGCAGTGTCGACCATAATTCTGTTAATGTTGGTCACCACTGCCTTAATACAGACCGTCACTGCCTCAATGCCGTTCTTCACTGCCTCAATGCTGACCGTCACTGCCTCAATGCTGACCGTCACTGCTCCAATGCCAATCGTCACTTCCTCAATACAATTTTAAACAGTATTAGAGAAATTGGGCAATAAAGTGAGAACGATTAAAGAATATATATTGTGTAATAATGATATGCATATTTTTTACAAAACTTTTTAACAATAATGTAGAAAATTATTAATTAGATATGCATTGGCTAATATGCTATACTGCCAATAAAAAAACTATAAACTGATTAAAACTATGTATGCATAACAGCTACTTACTTAATTATTAATTTTAATGACTTGAGTTTGATGATTCTCACTTTGTTCTCACATATAGATTTTGTTTAATTGACTTGGCCATCTTCTGACTCGGGTACTTTAGTAACTACTAAACTAGAGTAGACCGCACAAAACTAATTTTATATTCGTGTTCAGCACCCTCGAAAATGTGGGGGTAGGAATTTTTTTATTAAGATTGGGGAGGTTTGCGCTAATGTAAATAATTATCCAGAACGCTATTAAATACTATGACATTTTAGTCAAATCTGTCGAAATATTATTACTAGCTACGAATAATAAAATACCTCGTAAAATACACAACTTACCTCTTTACTTAATTTGCTAAGATTTAGGTAAATTTTTCGATGTCTTCGGTTGTATAGCAAACGTTGCTCTTTTGATTGAATCACTTTCTTCACTACTTATATTTATACAGTTCTTTCGAAAAGTAACCAATAAATTCATTATTTTTGAAATTCAGAAGTTTTCGTAAAAATTCCCTGGCACGACGATTTTGTTTTTAAAAAAGGCACTTTTTGACATACGACCCACACTCGGACCCACATTTGTAACGTCATCGTTGTTCGAGATATGACTTCATCGACAATTTTTTTAAATAGCAACCCCCAATTTTGACCATGTCATTTAAAAGAGCGTGTCATTCTACATACATACATCATGAAAAATTATGGTGTTACATAACAAAAATTTCAAGAAAATAATGTTTAAAGATTTTAAAATTTAATTTTCACAATACTGAAAATGATAATGATTATGTAAAAAATCGACTAAATTAAATGTTCAAATTGTGCACCGTTGGCTGCCTGACAATAGCCAAGACGATTAATAAATTCTTTATGGACATTATCAATAACTTCAGGAAATATACGATGTATCTCGTGACAAATTCTTGCTTTTAAATATTCTAAATTAACCGGTCTAGTAATGTATACTTTGCTTTTTAAGTATCCCCACAAGAAATAATTTAGAGGTGTCAAATCAGGCGATCTGGCTGGCCACTCAATCGATCCCCTTCTCCCTATCCAACGATTCGGGAACAGCTCATCTAAATAAGCACGGACAGGCATAATAGGGAGGTGCACAAGTATTGTGAAAATAAAATTTTAATACCTTCAACTACCTAATCAATGCAAACATTGCTCACAGCATTGCCTTAACTGCCGTATTCACTGCTGCTATTTTGTACACCACTGCCGATCGCGAAACACCCCTCGATTCAATTAATCTTTATTTGTTCAGAAGTGTGGCAAAATACACAGTTACCCTAAAGAAAAACTAGAATTATGCCACAAATAAATAGCTTCAGAGAATGTCTTAACAAAAATGATTTATAATAACTATAGGAAATTTTAACTGATCCTTTTCAAGGGTTTATTCAATTAATCTTTATTTTTCAGAAGTGTGGCAAAATAATTAAACTAAAAATTAGAATTATGCCACAAATAAATAGCTTCAGAGAATATCTTAACAAGAATCGTTTATAATAACTTTCCCTATTAATTTTTAATTTGGTCGTTCATAAAAGCAGTGTCAAAAATTATGGCTGTAATATGGCAAAATGTGTATAACGTGCTTGCTTCTATTATCTCATTATTTAAATTGTAACAGACTTGGGTGCATTTCCGGTACGGCGAAACTATTAGAAAGGTGAGGAAAGTGAACAGGCGAGAGTTTTATGAGAGCAACGATTAATTATGTAACGACTTTGTAATAATTTGCCCGCGGTTGCTGTCTCATCTTCCTCGTTACATGAGAACAAATTAGATGAAGAACATAACTTCAATGAAGTATTAAAATAGCTAATATTTCTTCAACAGATACCCGATATTTATTCAAATCACTCAAATTAGTCTTCGCGTGCTTCTCAAGTCAGTTGCTTTTAAGGTTAGAGAGTGGCTGACTGAAACGTTATCTAACACAATGTTTACAATTGTTTACTGTTCGTTATATTTAGGTATATGTATGCGTTTAGTAATTTTATAATGATTCTGAAATAATTTTATCTACGTCTATAAGGAAACGCGTAGATTTTGTGTCTTAGTAGCAATACAACAATACATTGTCAACGATGTTTCTTTTCCGCATCCGTTACCATGGCAAACAGCGGAGCAATGTTCTTTCCTGTATCCGATTATTTACGAATATCCGTTATGCTATATATTTAATTTTATATGGTGCCACTGAAGGTACAAGTAAGTTTAATTATTGTATTGACAGTAGTACCACAGTAATAGAAAAGTCCAATTTTAAATAAATTTCATGATTTTTCAATAGAAAACTTGTTGAGGACCGCTATTGTATATTGGATGTGTATTCTACGGCGTTGCCAGTGTTACACTAATGTCTTGAAATCTTCTACAGTTTTTATATAAAATAGGCTTAAGAATTTTTAGACACGTCAAAGAATGATTGGAATATGTGTATTTATAAAAATATTAATGGCTAGCTCTCTCCTTTGCCGTTCTTATACCTCACCAGTCAAGTATGTTTGTAAATTGAAAAAATAAAACAGCATGTAAATATTTTAATTGTTTGAATAATGCGCCATATTTTATTTAATTACACTGTACTTCACCAAAAATATTAATTAAATATACAAGACACTTAAAAGAACAACCCTGCCCGTAATGAGTGCTATATGCTATGCTCTAAAAATAAATGAGTTAGGCACTGCATTACTTAAAAAAACATTAGGTAGTTTAGTTCGGTCTCAGAAGATTCAAAAGTAACTCATGATAATTTTTAATTACATGTATTGAAATTATGAAATCCCTTTCCACAAATACATGTTTTCTTTTCAACTTGTACCTTTTGCCTTTGCTCTGGACTAATGTACCGGTATCAAAATAACCTCTTCGTCAACCTCGCTGGCTGTCAATCCTAGGATGTGGCTCTCCTGCGGGACATTGTGCGTATCGCCTATGACACCTGCCTGTGCATCAGATATAAGTCAACAAATATTTTACTTTGCCTTCTCTTGGTATGAGAATGCATACGTCAAGCTGGTTATTTTGTTATCCCACGTTTTGTGTACAAGTTTATTTTTAAAATGTTTCATCCACTACTAAACTACGAAGTACGAAATGGTTCGCATTCACACGTTTGAGGTTATGTGGAGAAAATTAGTACGTTGTCTCTTTCCAACAGTGTACAATTAACTTGTGAAATGTAGATAAATATTTAATTACTTTTTTCAACAAGTAGGTAAACTTTTATGTACGTTTATGTATAATTTTTGAAATCACTATAAGTTCCAAATTACTTTAATTTGTAGTATCGAACTTGCGGAAATTAATTTTTTAATCGTTTATATGGTAAGGTCAGTTAAGAAGCTAAAATTTGGGTTAATATTACTTTGCTTATCATTTAAAACAAGTATTTTTAAATTAGAACCAATACCAATGATTTAATTTACGTTGAAACGATGTGTTTTTTTAAAGCGATATGGCAACCTCGCCTTTAGCAGATCATATGGTTTATTAGGTTAGGTCAGTATCTGGTCAGCGGTTCTCAAAATGTGAGTATTTTTTTATTTAAATTAATATCTCCGTAAATATATGAATATTTAAAAAATGATTCACCTATATGACAAACTACACCTGCAGTTAAAATATTTGTACTTATTCAAGGTTCACCTTTTATATGATTTAAATTTTTGCTGTACGAGGGCACAGTTCTTACCATTAATCGCATGAATGTTCCACCCGTAACTTCTGAACTATCATGTGTCTACACATCCAGGAACGGCTCTACTAGCCTATGTTTGAATGGCGTTATATAACTTTGATGTTAATGGCGACATAGATAAAAACGTGGAAACAATCGCTGATTGTTCGGCAGCGTCATGAAACGATGCCACTAATTATCAACGCCTTTATATTTGGGTCATTCCAGAGATTTTTTCAGCGCAAACACAATGCCTAGCTGGGTGAGCGACTCCATTAGCGCGATTATTCACGCGAACTCTGACACGCTCGGGCAAGTCATCGCTTTTCCAGGAATGCACAGCGTAAATATCGTTCGCGAACCCAAACGCGACCTAAAAATAGTTGTGCATATACAGAGTGACCCTTACATAAGTACAAATATTTTAACCAGCAGTACAGTTCACTGTGTAGAACGCATAATTATTAGTTTTTTAACAAAAAAAAATCAGGAATAAGTAAATAAATTTCGTGATTTTTCAATAAAAAAACTTGTTGGGGACCGCTGATCCGACTCCGACACTAATATTTTTAACAGTCATGGTGGATGAGAATTCCACAATGTTGCCTTCGAATAGGATGCAACAAAGTTAACTAGAATTTTTAGACATGTCGAAGTATGATTGAAATATGTTTATTTATGAAAATATTAATAGTCATCGCCTCTCCTTTGTCATTCCTATATCTCACCAATAAATTGAAAATATAAATCAGATTCTCTACTTACAATCATAGTTATCCAGACATTGATTATTATCCATTTTTACTATACTCCAACTGATTTATCACAATACGTTATCGTTATCACTATCACTGATTATCACTTCTTATCAAATATTCTTTCAACATGTCAACCTTTTCACTGTTTGAATAGTGCGCCATATTTTATTTAATCACACTGTATTTCACGAAAAATATTAATCAAATACACAAGACATTTAAGAGAAAAACTCTGCCCGTGAAAATAATAAAAGACAATTTAATTACGTTTTATACGTTACTGCCGCAACTCTTAAAATAGATGAGTCAAGCAGTGTGCATTACTTAAAGAAACCATTAGCTTAGTATTAGAATTAGCAAAAGTATCTCATATTAACTTTCAATTTACGTATATTGAAATTATCAAATCTCTTTCCACAAATATTACATGTTTTGTTTCCTTGTAACTTGCCTTTGCCACAGCTTATTTCTTTGGCTTGGCCCATACTAGTGCACACTGCACCGGTATCAACATAACCTGTGTCGACCTCGACTATCAATCCTAGAGAGTGGGGCTGGTGCGGGACATTTCACCTACTGCTCGTGACATCTACCTTCTACCCGTGCCTACGACACCAGTTTCTTTTTTGCATGCAATTGAATGTTTTTAAATATTTTACTTTGCCTTCTCTTGATATTGAACGCATACATCGAGCTAGTTATTTTGTTATTCTATGTTTTATGTTTATTTTTAAAATCTGTTTCACCCACTACGAAACTACGAAGTACGAAATGGTTAACACTGACACGTTGTTTGAGGTTATGTGGCGAAAATTAATTCTAAAGTGTCGTGTTAAAATCATAGTTTTTTTGTTAACCTTCGTAAAATAATTAATTATCCCTTTATAATTTATGGTAATCAGTGTACAACGGTATTAACTTGTGAAAAATGGATAACTGTTTAAATAGTTGGTGTTTCAATAAGTAGGTGAGCTTTTATGCACGTTTATGGATAATTTTTGGAATCATTGAACAAAGTAAGTTCCTAAACACTTTAATTGATAGTATCGACCTTGCGGATATTCATATTTTAATCGTTTATAATAATTTTACTTCACTTATTGTTAAGGTTTTAAAGTTCACTCTGTAGTTCACGAACGGCAGAAAAGTCTTATAAAATAGTAGCGGTCTATTTACCTAATATCGGTTAATCGTAGTTGTTCTGAATGCTGATTGGTGAACAAGTGAGATTAATGCATTGTTTACGCGAGCTTAGTGCTGATCATTAGGACTAATCAGTTGCATTAAGCACTTTTATGGCGACAGTAGGAGTTCACACTAGTTGGAAGTGCGAAATCGGTACCTACAGTTAGTGATCAGTATATCAGTTTCCCATTTTAATTCAAACAAAAACAAGTACAAAAAGTATAGAAGGTACAAATGAAATGACCAGAACATATGACGTCAAAGACTATCTGTCGCCTTATCACACGGTGTAAGTAAAGACCAATAGCAGTGGGCAGAATAGGTGGGGTACCTACTCGTACTTATAATCGTAACGTGTAAACCCCAAGTATTAGTACTAATCGTTAATAAAAATGCAAATGAAAGTGAATAGAATAGGATCCTATTTACTAATGATAAGTAGATACCCTAATACTCCCGGTCTTCACTTACACTGTGTGAAAGTGACAAATTATTACAAATAATTGTTGATATCACACTAACCACTAACGAACTTCTTCTCATACCATATAAGTGCTTAGTGTTTAGTGCAACTGATTAGTACTAATAATTAGCACTAAGCTTATGTAAACAATGCATAACTGAAATCTCAGGTAAAAAGAACGCCACAGGTTTTTTTTTCAGGCGACACAAAGTATAGCATATATTCGGTGCGTCGAAGGGGGTGCAGGGGGTAAAGGGGTTGATCCTCGATCGAAAAGTCTTATCCGCGAAATGATGCCTCACCATTCTTGAACTGCCCTCAGTCTTATTTGCACGACAGAGAAAAGAAACGGCATACTTAAGTAGGGGGTAGTTTCTCCATTTCCACCCTCGCCCTAGGGGTGGAAATTTGTTCTAATCTCTTCAGCACACGCCTCTGTACTGGCCCTAACACGGCGTACTAATAAGATCGACGAAAAAAACACCACAAACTGTCCACAACCTATATTTCAAAGAACCACGAAAATTCCAGAACAATGCCAAAAATTCCATAAAATACTATAAAATGCCAAAAAATACTAATAGAAATAACCATTATTTGTAATATATAAATCCTTCTGAGTTTGCCAAATATTTAGAATACAAGTCTGATATTCTGAGAACACCTAGATATTATTTAAGAAAAAAATTATAATTATTATACTTATGAATTCATTTATTTTATTTTTATATTTTCAACATTTTTTGTGTGTAACAGCAGAAATTTTATGTAATTTCATGCTTTATCTCTGTGTACCTAATTGGTAATAATAATAAAGTTCCAAAATACAATAAAATGCAAAAAATGAAATGCCAAAACAGTAAAGTTCTAAAATAACGCAGTAGTTTACCCCTAGAAGTCTGATGGCTTGAAAAAGTTGGAGAAACAATGGACGGAGTATATTGAGCTAGAAGGAGATTCTGTTGGAAAATAAAAATAAATCATCCTAAAATAATGGGTTTTTGTAAGAAATTAACGACCTACCTTCATATTAACTAGGTATTTGAGATAGAGTTCAGTAAAAAATACTACTAAACACTTCGTATACCGGTAACGTGTTAATTTCCATATTATTCAGCTAACTGTAAAATTTCTGGGAATTACGTTCCGAAGCTCATCTCGTTACGTTGAGCAGCCGCCAATCATCCAAAAACCTTCGCGGAGAACAACCTTGACTGAACGGTGGTTTTTTATCAGCAGTCTCTTCTGTTTATTACTTTCAAATAGCTGGAATCTGATGGCTGGCCACTTTATATTCGAATAAGTGCCGTTAGTCGACTCGTCGGAACATAAAAGAATCCGCAATATATTCTTTACGCATAGAATTGGGATAAAAGGAAAGGTGGAGGAGATGATCGACACATTTTTTATCTTCACCCTTTCAGAAACAGCATGTAATGCTGAATGACTAAGTTGAAACTGCTTTGAAAAAGATAAAGTTAAGAATTAGATTAGGTATATTATAATAACCATGTATACTCATGGCCACATATTTATTTTAAACTTTTCCACAATAATTTTACTGCAGTTCAACGTACTCTCCTTACATCAATTTTAGATCTTATAGCACATATAAATCTCGTAAAACAGACAAACGCAGGTTAAACATAAGTGAACTCGCGCGTATAAAAATTGTGTTACTTTTAAATTCATTATGAATTTCTTAAACCTTTGTGCAAGAGGAATGGGAAATACCAAGAAATATGTGTGTTACAATAACAAGAAGATAGTAATAACAGCCCTATTGGCACAACAGTTGGAAATGGTTATATACATTGGTTTAGTTAGAATGCGCGTGCATGTGATGATTGGAAACCGATTCTGACGTTGTGCGAACAAATCTAATAAAACAATAAAAATTAATCGTACGCATATCAACAAAAATTTAAAACTGACATAGTCATCTATAATATACAGGGTTGGAAAACGCTGATGTTCCATCTGCCGTTACATGAGAGCGACAAAGTAAAGTAGAGAAATCCGTGCGACAGACAAGGATGACTATATTGACGACGTTTTAAAATCTAAAGAGTCACCACCCGTTTCGCCATTCAAAACAAATAAAAGGGGGAGTGACTGCTCAGATGTTATTCTAATTTATAAAACGTCTTCCTATAGCCATCCTTGTCTATCGCACGGATTTCTATACTTTACTTTGTCGCTCTCATGTAATGGCAGATGGTCCATCACCGTTTTCCAACCCTGTATATGGCATTACATACCTGAATAAGTCTGTCCACAAAATTTTAATATTAGTTGAAAAAGCAGACTTATAGGTGCTATAAACAACTGTAAAATTTTAAAAATTATAATATATTTCTTCTCTTAGTTATTCGTAGTAAAATTAACCTTAAAAAGCAAGGCTAGAAAACATTCCCTCAGTTAGAGCATTGAATAATAAGTATACTTATTACTCAATGGTCAGAGGCTAACCGTGTGAGGTCACATGCTCGCTGAAGTGGCTACGAGTTAAAGGCTGATTTTATTAGTGGTGAAATTTATGATAGGTTTGATAGGATAAATCGAATCTATATTAAAATAGTCATAGTGGCAAAAAAAAATAGTATTTCGTATCGGCATGCACAAATACAACAAAGATTCCAACTAAGATATTTGTAAACGTCCCAAATAATGGGTTTAAGGGATAATTTTAACCAATTTTAATACAATGACATATTATTTTTTTGCGGACAGACATATCGCGTTGAAGCAAAACCACCTTCACAGAAAGACGTAGTGTTGCCAGGAACACGAAGTCACGTGATTTGCAGCCAATGAAATCAATCATATTTTCCTATTTCGCTGTTGAAGTTCAAAATTTCCAACTTCAGCCATCCAGTAACAGTTGTATACAGGGTAATTCAGAACTTATATAAAAGATTTGGGAATAGATGCGTCATGAAAAATGGAGTCGATATCGTATTTTTTTTTTATAAAATCTTTATAGTTTCCGAGTAAAACATTATCGAAGTTGTAGTACTTTCAACCTTTACATCACTAGGCCACTGTAGTCTCTAGACAGGCGATACCGAATATTGTAATCCGATTACTTTTTGTAGGCACTAAACTTTTTGTGACGCCAAGGGATTGGACGAGTAGGGCCGATACCATTGCTGCCACGATCTCCGGACTTTAAATCATTTGGACTTCTTTTTGTCGGGATATTTAAAAAATGAAGTGTATTACTATTGATAATTTACGGAAACGTATCATAGTTGCTGTCAATAACTTATTTCTTTCCTTGAGCATTCCTTTCCATTTTTTTGTCCTGTCGCAGATTGCCGCCTTAACAGGTTTTACAGTGAATCAGTTTTCAGTGCCGTGCAGAACAGTATTTTAAAATCATTTTTTCATTTTTTGTTTACAAAATTGTATTTGTAAGCATCCCCTATACACTCAGAATTTTTTTTTAGATAAGTTCTGAATCACTCTGTATAATATAACTAAGAAAAACCGACTTTATGAAATTAAACTGATGGTGGGGATGTTACCAGCAACACTACATCGTCCTCTAAAGGTGGCTTATGTCACATAATGACATAATTACCTTGTATTACGTAGTACTTATTATTGTCAGATGTTTTAAGGGACTAGAGCTCAGAAAGTAAACTTCAAGTGAAAAAAAAACGATATTGGTAAGTTACCTTAATAGTATTTTACTTACTTTACTTTAAAAACTGACAAGGCTACAAACGTTACCACTTTCCATATAAGACGTAACAGCAGCATTATTAAACATTTTTAGGAATGTATGTTTTTCTAATAACCTTCCATTAGGAACATTTTTTTGTATTACTTACCCGTTTAAAAGTTATAAGCAATATCGTCCTGAAGAGTATCAAAAGAAATACCACCTAAAAATTATATTAGCGGTGGAAGGATCAAGTAGTCGTTGGAAAATAATTAAATATTCGTTGTTTAAAATGCATAAATGTCACAAAATACTTGTCATTACTCAATACGGACGTCAAACGTATAACCTTTGTGCTTACAAATTATTTTCTCATTCAGAAAAAGTTGATATGTTGCTAATTTACGGCGAGTCACAAAAAAAAAATCAAGAAGAGCTGTAGAGTTATATCGAGAAAGGTATCCAGAGCGCCTCATTCCTGATCATAGAACCTTTACAAGATTGGAGGCGACCTTGTGACTAAATGTAGATGCATTTTCTGTTCGGAAGAATCAAATAATTAACCGAAGGGTAAAAAACAATTCTATACGGCACGCTAGCCGGGAATTGAATTTGGATAAATCAACCGTTTCACGAATTTTAAAAACCAATGGGTATCATGACTACAAAATTCACAATTTAGAGTATTTGCCTGAGCGCCACATTGAAAACAGACTTAATTTTACAGTTTAAATTGTAGTAAATGTAGAAACTGTTGATCAGAACCTTTTTCGGCACGTTCTTTGGACGGACGAAAGTCGGTTTGTCAGTAATGGTTTGCCAAAGAGGCGCAACGAACCCTACTGGTCCATTGAAAATTCCCACGGAGTAAATCCAGTCCAAAATCAATGCCATTTTGAAGTAAATATAATGCTGTGACATCATCGGTAGGCATTTATTTGAGCCTTATTTTTATGAACATACATTGAACAGCGTGAGTTACCTAAATTTCCTATAAGAAGAACTTGCTGCACTTCTGAAGACTGTTTCTTTGCAGCTAAGGAGAAAAGGAGAAATCACTGATTTTCTATGGTTTTAGGACGACGAAGGTCCACCCCACAAAGCCAGGATTGTGCAGCAATATTTAAATAATGCTTTCCAGAAAAGTGGATTGAGATTAATGGACCTATTCAGTGGCCCGGAAAGTCACCAGATCTAACATCCCTCGATTTTTCTATGGAGGTTTTAAAAAATAAGGTTTAAACACCTTACTGACCTAACTGAAAGAAAAAAATCATAAATGCTTGTAATGAGTTAAATTGCGAAATGTTAATAAACGCAGCCCACAAGTCAGGCGAAGATTGGATATGTGCCTTGAAATGAGAGGAGGTCATATAGAGAATAGATTATAATATGTGTGGACACTAAGGGAGTTTGCTTAATTTTTCAAGTTTAGTTATTGTTATCAACACCTTTTGTTTTAATTGTATTAAAGAATTATTGAGTTAAATCATTTTATTTATTCTTAATGACATTTATGGATTTATGCACTTTAAACCACGAACATTCACTTATTTTCCAACGACTACTTGATCCTTCTATCGCTATAGTCTGTTTGGAAATGAAAGAGAGTAATAAAACCCCGAGATAAGAACCGGCCATGGGCGTGGTAATATTTCGTTTCAGGTAATTATCGGGTAACACTAATGCTAACAGGTAATGGGTGTACATTAGTATATTTTACTGGATACATCATAGGACAGGAGCCAGCGTATTGTGACAGATCAATCCAGTCTTAGAGCTGAATATACGAAGACGTGCTAGTGCAGTAGAGTAAAATTCGACTTGTGTTTAGTGACTATTGTGCCAGTGGATATAATATTGTTTGGGTAAAATGTCGAGCTTATCAGACTAAGTACCTGCTAAACGCGTGAAAAGATGTGCGCTGACTCAAAATGAGAAGACTATTATATTAAATGTATTTAATGCATTGAAACATCAAAATCCTACCAACAGTGCTGACGACATCGTGGAAAAGTGTTCCAAAATGACAGGGATTGGAAAATCGACTATTTACAGACTTTTAAAGGAAACAAAAAATGAACAAGATACTGTAAATCCCCCAAAATCATCTTAAGGGAGGTCAAAAGTCGTTATAGATGATTTCTTCAAAAATGTCTCGCAGAAAAGTACACTCATTTTATTTTAAATAAAGAAATACCAACGCTAAACAAAATTTTAAGTCAACTTTCATAGGACACCGATTTGCCAAAAATCAGTAGAAGCAAATTATGGGCCGCCTTACGACAGTTCAATTTTTGCTGGGAAAAGCAGAACAGGAAGTCAGTTCTTATCGATAAAGATTAAATTATTTGTTGGCGAAGATCCTACTTAAGATCAATTAGAAAATTCCGTGACGAAGAGAGGAATATTTATTATCTAGACGAAACTTGGGTCAACGAGGGATATACTGTAACAAAAGTATGGCAAGATAAAAATGTAAAAAGTTTTCGACAAGCATTTTTGGATGGACTTTCAACAGGATTCAAGACACCTTCAGGTGAAGGGCGAAGATTAATAGTAGTGCCAGTGGAAAAGTATTTTACACCGATCTTGGATCTTATTCCTCCGGGGTCTGTAATTGTCATGGATAATGCCAGTTACCATCCACGGCAGACCGAGCAGACGCCTACGACTGCTTGGAAGAAAGCCGATATAATTCAATGGTTAACCGGAAAAAATATTTCTTTTTGAACAAATATGTTATCGATGAAATGGCAACAAATCGCCAAATAACGGTTACCACCTTATCACTGTAAACTTAACCCAATCGAATTAGTCTGGGCGCAGGTAAAAGGAGATGCAGCGCGAAATAATACGACGTTTAAATTAAGTGACGTGAAAATTTTGTTAAAAAATTCCTTGGAACGAGTAACTGCAGATAACTGGCAAAGATGTATACATCATGTACAAAAAGAAGAGGAGAAAATGTGGGAACTCGATAATTTAATTGACGTTACTGTGGAACCTATAGTTATCAATCTAGGAAACAAAGATAATTCATCAGAGTATTCAGAGGATGGATTTTAATATACCTATTTTTTATTTTCTTTATTGTACATTTATACAACACTACATTTACTCAACATAATTTGAATTTGCAAAATACATATATTTTTGTGTGGAATAAAAGTCTATTTATTAAATTTAAATAAATATTTTGATAATATTGAATAATTTTATTTGAATTACTAAAAACCCTCTTAACCCGGTTATGATGCTTAAAGTAGCCTCATGTTTTGAAATGCTGTTTTTATATTGTTTACTTATAAGAGAAATGGACCGACAGAGACGGATTGTCGGGAATTAATTTTTAGCTACCTGCTACAATTTAGTACGGTTCGATCACACAAAGTTTTTTTAAAAGTACACCTCATCTATACCGATAATACATAATATAAAAATATTGAATATAAGCACCAGTACTACATAATAATAAGCTTTTATTACTCTCTTTCATTTCTAAACAGACTATAATGTAATTTTTTGGTGGTATTTCTATTGAGACTCTTTAGGACGATATTGCTTATAACTTTTAAACGAGAATACAGAAAAATTTCTCTAATAAAAGTTTATTACAAAAATATTATTGATGACGTCATTAGTCGTTTCTGTCAAATTCCAAAGATAATACTTTCGATTAAAAGTGGAGCTTATCGCATCCTATTTAACACCACGTGTCCCAAATTTAATTTAATTTTTGTTTGTATCCTCATAATAGGCCTATACTATCGACTTTGAGACACCCTGTGCAATTTTTTCATTAGCCGATGATCCCTCGGTGACAACAATTTCCTTCGAGAGCAGGAATCGTATCGCAAAACGCAAAAATGTCCATTAATTTTCCCCCGGACGGACTAACATGTAAATAATGCGGATGACGGATGACTAAAATGGTACTTTGTATTCCGCCAGGGACCGCCGTATTCTCGGAAAAATTATCGTGACGGCGTGACTCAGGCGCGTGTATCTCGGACGCATATCATTAACCGATAGAACAGAGGCTTATGCCCGAATTCCAAGAAGCACCCCGGTTCAAGGACGGCCGGACCGGACAAAAAAATATACAGAATTGATTTCGAAACCATCGGGAGGTCCCTGAAAGACAGCAGTTGGTTTCTAAGTATTCAGAAAGGACTGGCCTGAGGATTGGTCTCTGGGGCTAGTAAGTAAAATGCCTTTTTACAAATGAGAAGGATTTATAGTATATTTCGGTTAACGCCATTTTAAAGAGTTCAAATAAACCTATTAATAAATCACAAATATATATGCAGGGTGATTCACAACTTATCTAAAAAAAATTCGGAATAGATGCGTTATGAAAAATGGAGTCAATATCGTAATTTTTTTTTTTGTAAAATCCTTAGTTTCCGAGTAAAAAAAGTTATTCAAGTTGTAGCATTTTCAACCTTTACATCGCTGGGCTGCTATGTTTCTAGCCAGGCGATTCCGAATATTAAAATCTGATTACTTATAGTAGGAATTACCGTTTTTTTTTTTTTTGTTGCGAGTATTTACAATAGTTTTCAACAATGGCTTATGTGTATATAGCAACTCGGAGTTAATGGATATTGTTTTAATTTATGGTGTAAATGCTTTAGCAGAACGATTTCCGGGTGAATATGTGCCAAATGTAGCTACTTTTACCGCGGTGTATAGTGAATACAAGTGTAGTGCATCACGAGGAAAATTGAAACCAAATCGTGAAAGGGACCCGAGAGTCCAGGACGTGCAACAGTGTGGCGTATCATACACGAAGCTCAATTATATCCGTACCATGTACAGCATGTCCAAGCATTAATACCATAGGATTGGACGAAGCAAATATATATAGCAAATTTCATTGCTATATCACATGCTAGATGTTATCCATCTCTAGTTGGTAGAGATCAAACGATGTTGTATAAGATTGCTACAACAACGCGTCCACACTTGCTATATTTTTAGTCCCAACAGTTCAGTGTAATTTCAGAGACGCATGCGAAATTTATTTATTGCTGTATTTTCTATTTATTGTTAATGGAGTGAAGTGAACAGACCTGCAAAGTAATCAACAAAGCAGAATTGACTATGAGATATTGAAGACCCTTGTTCAAAAACCAGGCAGATATTATTTTACTGTCTTCAAAAATAATAAAGCACGCCGCTGCTGCAATAAGAGCGACTTTTTTGTCACAGTTTCATGGTGACCAACTTTATAATGTGGACGCAGCCCGGATTTTCAACATCTAGCATGTAACTTTATTATATAGCAAATGTTACGTAAACATGTTACTAATGTGGACCCTGCTTTAGCACTGTGCAAATATATTTTTAACCTTCATAAGGGATATCAATATCAATTTACTATTGTCCAGGAGTGGCTATCGATTACATGTCGCATCATGTAAAGAAACAACACCGGCCCGTTTAAAAGCGGTTTTAATGGAAGGGTACATAATGCCAAGGTTATCTCCCTCTGTAAATTTAATAAGTTTACGCTTTTTTTTGTCGTCCACGTGTTCACCGGAAAATGAGTCAGTGCGTATATAAAATGATATTTACATTCTAGA
Organism: Monochamus alternatus; assembly: GCA_037114965.1. Classification (NCBI taxonomy): domain Eukaryota; kingdom Metazoa; phylum Arthropoda; class Insecta; order Coleoptera; family Cerambycidae; genus Monochamus; species Monochamus alternatus. The sequence goes on from CM073426.1 coordinate 118,457,647, forward strand.
AAGCAAAACAGAGCTTGGTATCGTCGATAAATTTATAATAATTATTATTACTTGTATATTAACTTGTAAACATATGTTGTTTAGGGTGCTGCAACCAAATTTCAAGTTTGCTGTCTTGTAGGAGATCTATTTCACAATGTCAAACGCAAAAAACCTCAACATTTTCTCACTTTTTTCAATTTTTCGTATATACCTCGAAAACTATACGTTCAGGGCAATTCAGAACTTATTTTAGAAAAATCAAAAAGAGCAGTTGCAAAATGATTTAAAAATACACTTCTGCACGGCACTGGAAACTGGTCCACGTTTGCATAAATCATCAATAGTATCCAATTCAAATCCAAATAATTTAAAGTGAGGAGATCGTGGCGGTCATGGTACCGGTCCTTCTCGTCCAATCCCTTGGTATTAATGCTTCGACACACGCTGTACATGGTACGGATATAATTGATAGCCATACTGCTGCAATACGCCGTGGACGCCCTGGACCTCCACGATTCGGTTTCAAATTTTCCTCGCGTTGCACGACACTTGCACTCACTGCATACCGCGGTAAAAGTACCTGTATTTGGCACATGTTTATCGCTAAATCGTTGTGCTAAAGCATTTTCACATCGCCATATCCATCAACTGCGTGCTGTTACTATACACGTAAGTTAACTGACAAACTAATGTAAAGTTTCGGCACAAAAACGTTTAATAGCTACAAAAAGTAATCGGATTTCAATAATCGCAATCGCTTGGATAGACTACTCGTACAGTAGTCCAGGAATGTAAAGATTAAATACTACAATTTCAATAATTTTTTACTCGGAAACTATAAGGATTTTACAAACATTTTTTTAGGATATTGTCTTCATTTTCCATGACGCATCTATTCTCAAATTCTTTCATTTTATCATTTCTCATCGGCGCTATCCTTTCAATATATTATCCTTAAAGTGTTTTGAATAAATTGGTGGCAAATTATGTTTGATGAAAACATTAGCAAATTATATTTACAGCATATTAGGTACTACACTTACACATATGAAATCTTTATGTAGTAATGTACATGTGTCATGAAATGAGTGAAATTCGAGTCCAGGATTGTCCAATTCGAGGGATTGATTCGAATAGGTTTTCCATATGGAAAAGAAAGAAGCCACTTAGTATTAGAACATTGTTACAAAACACATATAAGTTGTATCAGTATAGTAAAGTATCGATGTATAAATACCTGATGACGTCATGTACAACTTATCAACTAACACTAAATGCCCTCTTTCTTTTCCAGATGGAGAGCTACTTGAATTAATGAACCAATCCTGGACTCGATTTTCACTTATTTCATAACACGTGTACATTACTAGATAAAGTGTTCATACTTTGCTTTATATTCAGTGCAATGTACCTAATATGTTGCACCGACTTAAATATAATTTATCAATGTTTTCATCAAACATGCTTTGTCATCAATTCATTCAAAACAACCTCTTTTAAGCGTAATACATCGAAAATATAGTCCCGATCGAGGTCCCGATGAAACGTGTTATAAAGATTTTTGTTGAAAACACGTATATTTTTCGAGTTGTAGAGGGTGGGAATGGGCGTTTTTGACGTTATCGCAAAAGGGTCAAAAAAAAAAATGTTGATTTTAACTCGCTCTAGCGCTGATACCGATCGTCAGAGAGTCAAAGTTGAAAAAAAACAAAAACTGCGAAAATGATTTTTGCGTTTTTCATTGTGGAGACAATCTCCTACAAGGCAGCAAACTTTAAATTCGAATTCAGCACCTCAAAAAAACATACTGCTGAGAAAAAAAATCCGCAGTTTTACTACAAGAAAATTGCAATTTATGGATTTAGACATGCCAGCTAAAACAATACATAATTTTATCTATAATCACTATACACTCTTTGGAGCTGTAAATTCGCTCTATTATACTATAAAGAAGTCTTTATGGTATAATAGATGTGTCATTGATTTCACTGTTTTTGAGGAAAGTTTGAAAATGTCGATTTCTTTTAATTAAACTCGACTAACTTAACGTATGCACTAGTGTTTTAGTCACATGTTTATCCACTCTAGAAAATTAAACATTCTTGATTTTTGCGTAAATAAAATGCTGTTTAAAACACTCTTACAAAAAATACGTTTTCATAATTCTGCTTCAATATTCGTATATTCTAGGCCAATACGTACAAGATTTCCGGAGGTAATTGATATGAATAGTATGAATAATTTTATTTTAAAATAATGAAGATTAAAAATAAGATTAATTGAAATCTTAAAATGTAATTTCATTAACCTGTCACCTTTAAATTTGCATTAAATATCGCATTTAAAGAAATTTGGGCAATACTGCCTCTGATTTCGGTTTTCATTAATTGAAATTATTTTCGAGATTAGCGCCTTCATAAATGTATTATTTAAACATTTTGATAGATATAAAAAGTTCCAACGGATAGGTCGATATCCCATATCTTTCCAAGAAATATCTCTACGCTTTATATCGTTTATATCGAATTCATCACCACTATTATACTTCTATTAAAAAATTTAAATCCTCGCCTGATTGGTAAAACGGTAGCTCTATTCTAAATGATTATCGATTCGCTTAGCTAAACTCAATTAAGTACCCAAGTTTTCATATCCAACGGTTTTTAAATTATGTATGAAATTTTAATACCATCCGGCTTTATGAATGTAATTGGGGATTTTGTGATCACGTTTGAATGCATGCGTTCATAATTATTATTATTATAATGGACAGGGCTACATTTAGATTAATTTTATATAAATGAAAATTCGTCACGACATTGCGGACAATGTAAATAATTTTATAAGGGTGGATCATTCGTTTCTCCTTTACTGTAACTACCTCAAAAATTTGGATAGAAAATGTGTCCCTTTATCTGGGCGTGTCAGGAAAACCATACACCTCACAAAAAAACTTATAGTATACATTATTTTTCTCTGATGTTTCGAAAATAGTTGAGCAAAAAAAGGATTTTTCAGACGACTGTAGGAGTATTTTATATATATAAAAAAAATATATAGTCTCCTCTAAGAAATTACAGTTAAAAATCCAGTTTCCAAGGATATTTCAAAACCGACTGAAATTAGAAACTCCTATTTTTGCATGGATCGAGGGGGTAACTCACGGAAATCTTGTCACAAATCTCGCGAAATCCTTGCGAAATCCTGCGAAATCGTGCGAAATCACGCAAAATTCTACGCCATCTGGAGGTAAATTTACCCGTAAAGACTGACAATACTGTTCACTTTGCGTCATTATCGACGTTATTATACTTATTCGCATTTCCATTTTGCGAATGACGCAGGTTCCAACTCACATTATAATGTACGCAACATGTATCACAGTTGTTTGAAACTACTGGAAGTATGTTTGTCTTCAAAGTTTAATGTTTTTTGTTTCCTTTTATTGACTTTGCACTTCGACGTTAACTTTTGAATTAATGTCCCTAGCTATTAGTTTCTCTAAAAGTTTGTAAACACTTAAAACCGGACATCCTGTACCTGGGGGGCAACGCAAGTCGAGGGTTAGCACAAGAGTTAACTTCGCACAAACAATTTAACTATTGTGCAAAAATCGTTATTTCTAAGAAACTGTCATTTTTTTACTCGACCTTTAAAAAAATAAACAAATCACCCTATAAAAATCGGTAACACGACGCTCCTGGTGCGCTACGAACTTTCTAATGACGCACCCATACGACAATTGAATGCCGAATTAAACAACGTTGCCACATCATGTTTACATACATAATATCGTCTAACACTTCAACGTGTTATTCAAATTTACCCCCATTTAGCACTTTCTGCATTTCCCGCATTTCTTTCCCCCGAAATCTGTAGATCACGCCACACATTTGGAGGGGGGATGGAGAGAAGCAGTAAGCAGTAGTTTGTTTATTTCGGTCTCGCGTATTCGTCGTAAATTAACATTGCATAATTTTACAAATTTTCTGAATATACGGAAATAGTAGTGTTATACGGAGAATGTTTACGAAATGCGAATGCCGCTGTTACGGAATATTGGAGATGTCTACCTACGAGATGCGCGAACTTTGTGTACCTACGTGCCTTCACGATACGGGTTCTGTGAAGCTGCGACGGGTGAGACTGATTAACTCTCGATAACTTTTTTGAGTATCAGATCAGAGGCGTGGCATTTCGGTCTTGGACAGTTTTCTGTCGACAACACGATGGTTTTTTATTAGTATTTAAACACGAAACACTTTTCAAATTCTCTTAATAATTTACCCATTGGGTATAGGTTTTTTATGTAATGTACGTAAATGGTTTATTACTCGATTTATTATTAGATACGTTGAAGTTTTGTGATTTCAATGTAACTAAGCTAATTTCAGTCATAACAGCTAAATTTGCTCAGATAAAAATCCACACGCTACTTGTCGGTTTAGCTTTCAGAGGCGATTTGTTGTCAACATATGGGAGGAGGGTTTTATTGGACCGTATTTTCTACCGGAAAACCTGAGTGGACCGCGTTATTTGCAATTTTAAATAGAATTATTTGATTATTATTATTTGATTTCAAGTTGCACTGAGCAAGAAAAAATGATATTCTAAAATAGTCAGTACATCCATTTATTTGTGATGTCTAAAACCTAGGTAAGTAGGTACTACAAAAATATTTCAACTTGGCTACATTGCATCAGGTCGACATCGAATTGAACTGAGAGCTGTAAACGACCAAGGCTGTGAGCGGTCAGTGACAGTCTGAAAGGGGGGTTTAAATAATGATTTGAAAATATTTTTTTCGGCGTAAATATGCTTTTAGATTTTTTTTTAATCGCGTATTCGCATTATACTCATTCCCTATCTCCTATTAAAATTAATGACATTGTGACTGACTCACCCTGTATATACCACATAGGACCGAAGACCAAAATGTGTTGATCTAAATTAAATTACTTCAGTCCAAAATTTTATAGTTTCAGAGATACAGGGTGTTGAAATTACAATTTTATTTTAGTTTTTCCTCGATAACTTCATATAAATTGTAATAAATATATCAAACTTGGTACAGAGGAATTTTCTGGCACGAGAAATTGAAATATGTCCGCGGAATTGCTGTCAACTGTAGAAGGCGCCACCTACTCGTATATTACTTCATATTATCATTTAAATCAGGGGTCGGCAACCTTTTTCGGACGGCGGGCCATTTTCAAAATAAAAAATGTTATGCGGGCCGCACATTCAAATGTAATCATATACGAGTATAAATATTGTTAAAAATAAATAATATTGGTGCTTTGGCGGGTCGCGTAAAAAGTTGCAAAGGGACGCAGGTTGCCGACCCCTGATTTAAATCATTGGAAAAAATGCTACCACAGATTCCTGGAGTCAAGATATGATGATATAACCCAATTTACCTTAGTTCAAAATAGTACTTAATTGAATAAAGTATGAAAAAAAAACAATGAGTTTATGTTTATGGAATAAAACATTAAAATCCTATAAAAAAACGGTTGTTCAAGGCGTTTCTTTAAGAAAACACGCAAATTTTTTAACGATTTAAATGCATGTCACTGTAGGTGGCGCCCTCTAGAATTGACAGAAAATTGGAGATCATATTTCAATTTCTTGTGTTAGAAAACTCACCACTACCAAGCTTTATGTGTTTACTACAACTTATAATAAAGTTATTGAAAAAAAAACTAAAAAAAATCCTGTATCTCGACTTGATTTAGACCATCATATTTTGGCCCCCGGGTTATATGTGGCTTTTTTCTCTACAAACACCTTGTATAAGTATAGCAATTTTTATCAAATGCAAAATCCTTGGACACTCGTTGAAATTGTCCGGAATTCCGCGAAATCCCTTGGAAATTTCTATTTTGCGAAATCTTGCCACAATTTTGGTCCCAGTGGTTACCCTCTCGGAAAATTTTCACTACACCTACACGTACAAAGTCGAATTGTTGTTGACCCGCATACCGAAGTTATGTATTACAATTGCCTTAAACAGATTTTGCACTTTTCTTCATTCAAGATAAAATTATACTATTTTCAAACTGATCTGGTATTATTTATCCAGAAAAAAATTTAGAAATATTAAAAAACACAAAACTCTCTCTCACTCCGAAATATATTAACAGATGTCAGATGCCCTTCGTGATTTTCGCCAATATCTGTTTCCTACTTTTGCTGCCATTTTCAAGAAGCATTGACATTTCTTTGAAAAAAGCCTATTTACTCAGGCACACGCATACATAATGAATATTCATCCGCGTTACACAACTCTACGCCTGCCTCGTGCATAGTAAGATTGAACCGAGAACAGCCAAATGGGAAACAATGGATATCTGAATATTAATTGAGTTGAGACAAGAATTCCTAGAACCGTTGTTGCCTGCCATGCAAACGCCATTTTTCTATCGTATTCTATTCCCGGCAACCAGGTTTCTCGCAGACAAGTGGCTGAAACTCAAGAAACCCGTCCTGTAACGAAGTTCTACTCGATATACCGTTGTCTATACAGGTAAACGACTCCCACGATTCTTTCATAGAGAAATATAACGTGAGAACATTGAGATGGGCGCCAAAGAAGAACAAACCTAACAAAATTTACCAGTTAACTAACGCAAAGATAGATATATTCAAAATTGGTACTATGCCACCGAACATAAAGAATTAATTAATTTCGGGTTCCTTATCTGAATTTATGTAGGCGTTAAAATTCGTGTCACATTTTATCAAACGCATTTCCTGCCTTTAACGCTATCATACAGTATGCGCCAAAAGTATGGAATAAATTCAATAAAAACAAAACAATTATTTTTTGGAAAAAATCCTCGAACAGGTCGATTTTTAATTTAAAAAATACATATTTTAGCGTAAAATGCGATTTTCAAATGTCATTTGTTTTCGAGTAATGACGTCATCGATTTTTTTCCTTGATTCTGAAAGATCGTTTAATTCTCTATCAGACAGTACTAAAATTTTGCCCTCTTATATAGGAAAGTTTTCGAGTAAATGACGATTGAATGTAAGAAAACGTAAATTTTATCCATAAAAAAAGTAACAATTCTGAGGTATGTAAAATAAAATACAATTGATTAAATTTTATACTTAAATTAAATGTTCGAATTGCCATCCACCAACTTGTTGACAATGCGCAAGTCTGTGAAGAAATTCTTCTTGCACATTATGAATGATTTCTCGACCTGTTCGAGGATTTTTCCCAAAAAATAATTGTTTCGTTTTTATTGAATTTATTCCATACTTTTGGCGCATACTGTATATGTGACTTAATTGTAGCCCAAAGTATGCGTTAAGATCATAGAAATCATAAAATAAACAGGATGAACTTATCTAAAAAAAATTGGGGCTACATGCGTCATGAAAAGTGGAGTCAATATCGTAATAAAAAAAAATTGTAAAATCTTAATCGTTTCCGAGAAAAAAATTATTGAAGTAGTAGTAGTATTTTCAACCTGTACATCGTTGGGCTACTGTAGTTTCTAGCCAGGTGATTTCAAATATCCGATTACATATCGTATTAACGTTTTCTTAATATCAAAAAAGGCTTACCCTATAATAGGAACTCGCAGTTGATGGATATCGTTTTAATTTATGGTGAAGTCAAAATGCTTTAGCAGAACGATTTCCTGGTAAACATGTTATAAATGCAGCTACTTTTACAACGGCGTGCAGTGAGTGCAAGTGTAGTGCAAACGCTGGCGTGACACAAGAAATTTGTAACCGAATCGTGGAAGGGATGGAGGTCCAGGGCGTCCACGGCGTATTGCAGCATTATGGCTTATCATACACGAAACTCGATTATATCTGTACAATGTACAGCGTGTCCAAACATTAATACCAAGGGATTGGACGAGGGGAATCGGTACCATGGCCGCCACGATCTTCTGACTTTAGATCATTCGGACTTATTTTTGTGCGGATATTTAAAAAATTAAAAGTATATTACACCAAAGTGGATACTATTGATGATGTAAGCAAACATATCATAGCTGCTGCCAATAACTTACAAGTTCAAAACGGACAAGAAGCAGAAACATTTCTATTGCAAAAACAGTTGAATTTACTGTAAAATAGATGTTATAAAATGTTATTTATTTCTTTCCTTGGGAATTTCTTTACATTTTTTGTCCAGTCGCCGATTGCATGCATTGCTGCTTTATCAGTCTCAGTGGACCAGTTTCCAGTGCCCCGCTGAAGAGTATTTTTAAATCATTCTTGAACTGTCCTTTTTGATTTTTTTTACAAAATATTACAGTAACTTAGATTTTATGAGTTGGTTGCACTAACGAGATAACTTCATACCGAGATTCATACTAATGGGTGGGAATTTCAAACATGAAAATTTTACGTCCAGTTCGTAGAAAGATATGATATGATCCCTATGATCCAATTACAGACACATTTTTGGTTTCAATTGTATACTGGGATTATAATACCGTATAACAAACAGCTTACATTAAATTTTCCCTAGATGGCTGCTTTCTAAGCTCTTCCATAGACTGACTATTTTTGAGTGCATAATGTGAAGGTTTCTGGCGTTCTATATATTTTACAATTTCTATGGTTAAAACACATCTGATTGAATTTGGATGCCTAAACATGTTTCAAAACGGAATGATATCGTTTGATGGACGAAGGATACTTACTACAAGGATCAATTTTAGGCCCCCATTCCCCGTTTAGTAATTATTTCACAATAATACCAACATTAATTAATTTTTACCATATAATTTACACCCATAATATGTATATCAAATAAATAATATGACTGCTAAGACTCTTTGTTTAATAAATTGGGATATACTATGTTCAAAAAATCATAAGTCATAAGTGACAGGATTAGTAAGTTTAATTTTTATTCAAGTAAATAATATAAAACTCGCAAACAGATGTGACCTTTCACATTTCTCACGAATGTCTACAACGTTACATTCACATATTTTTTAGTTGAAGATAGCTCAAGTACATCACGATATAAACAACGAACACTTTGACGTAGACTGTAGATAAAAAAAATAACATTTACAAAACAGTTACCTTTATGGCTGCCATTATTGTTTAATGGAATCATTATCAGAATAAACATTAAAGAGTTGATACTGTTGATTTAAAATCTGAAAAAGGTCATTACATTATTGTTTTATTGAGGGGCAAATCGCTGAAGCATTGTAATGTACAAGATTCAGGCATTATTGGGAATTATACGGTATTATTATAAGCATTAGCAGATTACAGGAAATAAGTACAAATATTTGAACGAGCAGTGCAGTGTAGAACACAAAATTAGTAGCTTTTTTACAAAAAAAAAAAAAAAAATCAGAAAAAAAGTCATATTTTAAATGGGTTCGTGGTTTTGCAATAGAAAACTGATGAGGACATCTGATGTCACCATATCTAAAGGTTCATGAGTCATGAGTCACAGTATCGTAGATTGGATGAACGTCCCACAGCGTTGCCAGTATTAGACAAATATCTTGAAATCTAACTTTTCATATAGGGTAAGGTAATTTTGAAAGCGTAGTAATTTTAGTAAAGGTATGTCTACTTATTCAAAGAACAAGTGATATGCAAAAAATAGCCCAATAAAATGTTATTACAAAAAATCATACATAACTGCTAACTAATTTTGCGTAAACATAGACACTTTTCACATGTTTTTCGCTATTATTAGAAATGCGAAAAGTGAAATAAAAATACTTCAGTAGTTTACATTATCGTTAGGAAATGTATTGCTTTTATTACTTTACATGCTGTACTTCAAAATACTGGATATAGTCATCACAATATCACAAATAAAAGTTATGAAACGATACTATTGAAATGTCTATGTGTTATACTTTCTAGAAACTAAAGAGTAACCGCAAAAAAAAACATTTTTTCGCCCGTTTTTGCGTAGTGTGTAGCAAGAACGGGGAAGGTCGTCCAGAGGTCTCCGTGGGCTTAAATTGATCGTCGTGAAAAATCTAGGTGAGCACAATTTGATTTTTCCAATATTTGTCCGACTTATCCCTACTTAAGGGGTGGAAAATGGTCGATCAATTCTTGATAAAAATTGGTGGGAACGTGAATGGCAAGGAAGAGATCAGAGATGTTCTTCCAAAAATGCTCAAGGTGTCCCTATTGCCGAAAACCGGCGGCAAATGATGTTCCATTCATGAATTGCCTTTTTTGTGCCACTCTTGGTTATAACTCCAAATGATAATTCGTTCTTCTGTCGGATTCTGATGAGTTACCCCTACTGAAGGGGTGGAAACCACCCCTAAAACAAGAAAACAAAAAAAATAGTCACCAAAATCTGGGTAAAAATTGGAGGAATTCAACATGGCAAGGGTAACATCAAGAATGCCCTCCTAAAAATGCTCAAGGTGAAAAACACCCGCTACGTGGGGGTAAAACCACTCCTATTGCCGATAGCAGACGGGGAATGATATCCACTTCATGAAGTACTTTGTTTCCCCCACTACCCGACAAATGATACGAAAGACGGGCCCCATAATTCGATTTTTTGCGAAATTCTGACCAGTTTTCCCCGACTTCAAGGGTGGCTTAAGTAGGGGTAAGTCGGGCAAATATTGGAAAAATCGAATTATGCTCACCTAGATTTTTCATGACGATCAATTTAAGCCCACGAAGACCTCTGTACAACCTTCTCCGTTCTTGCTACACACTACGCAAAAACGGGCGGATTTTGCGGTCACTCTTTGATGGTAACAGTAATTTTAAAATGATCAAATGTATTCTTAATAAAATTAAGGGTATAATTTGTCTCTTTCTAATAGTGGGTATGTTGGTGCGTAATGGTATTAACTTGGCAAAAATAACTGCTATAATCTTGGTTTTTCCTCAAGTGGGTAAGCTTTTATGCACGTTTATGTATAATGTTTGAAATCATTGAACAAAGTAACTTCCTGCACACTTTAATTGGTAGTATCGAACTTGCGGAAATTTATTTTTGAAACGCTTATGGTAAGATTAGTTAAGATGTTACGATTTAGGCTAATATTACTGCGTAGCGTACTACCTGCCAAATTTTACTTTACTTATTGCTTAAAATAAGAATTTTTAAATTTGAATCAATCCCAAAAATATAAATTAATTAAAATATATGACAGAGCACTGAGTAAGAATTACTAGGGCATTGCGAGCATTGTTATTGTTGTTGAAAGCGGAAAGGTTACGAGGTTATTTTAGCACTCAGGTCTGGTGACGCATTATGCCTGTCGCTAATAGTTGAGTTCAGAACAGGCCCATGCTATGTAGAAAAGTTAGCATTCGCTTTGCTAGTGTCTCTATCTCTCCCTCTCCCGAGACGAAAAGAAGACTGCACCGAAGTGTTTGCGTCTTTGGCATCATTAAACAAATATAGTTAGAGGATGTGTGTGTGCAATCCTCGTCTGTGTGTCTACATAACTTGCATTACTGCTCAATCCAATTCTGTTTAACTGCTTGTTGGGATGTCCGTAGGCTATTAGGAGACCCTAATACCTCATAATACCTATTGATTTTGCTAAGCATGAGTTGCAGTTGTGTAGACGCAAGCTACCCTGCTAAACTGATAAGTATATTTAACGCTATAGATATAGCCGGGGATACTAGATATTTTCCATTGAAATAGCCAAATCACCTTATACTTACCAACTTAAAGGCGCCGTATTCTTGAAATAGTGTTTTCTACAGATACAAATAATTTTAGACATTTAAGAACTAAATAATATAGTGCTTAGCAAATAACAGGAATTTTATCCCATACCACCTGCGAAATTCGTATTTTTCCAATTAAACCGTAGATGCAAATATTGTTAAACATAAACTTATATAGTTCTGCGTATATGATTGTTCACTTTTGTTATAAGCATGTGAAAATAATTGCTAAAATGTGGGGTTATAATAGCAAAATAGTATGTGTCTTACAATCGCTCTTTAAACGTTATTTTATTTGACGATAATTTAAATAGTAAAAGTGGATAAACAAAACATCAAGAATTTTATTGTTGATGTTACTTTTGCTCAACACGTTTTATTTTTCGAAATTTCTGTACCTACTTACAAACATCACAAATTTGATCGTTTTACTTAACATCATTCATGTTTCGTGCATATCGTATTAGTGTGTTGACATTTTGTATTGGTTTTGCAAGACACGACACGTCAAGTCTATCGGACAAGACAAGAAATATTGCTACAAGTCTTGCAAGTATTTTTAATTAGCTGAAAAATAAATCGTACAATAAAAAATATTTTAATCTCATTCTAAAACTGTTTTTGTTAGATTTCCCATGTTAAAAAATCTAGGGCCTGAAATATAAAGTATTCATGAATATCGCTTTTATAAAGTTGTTTCGTGGTAGTACCCTATAGCAAACTCTATAACAGTAGACGTTATACATACCGTACCTACATGTCTTATTAAAAAATAATATAAAAATTTAAACCGTTTTTAAATCTGTTAATGTACACCAATGAACCTGGACAAATTCATCTGAATCTAAAAAATATTTAAAATTGTATAATAATTCACAATAAATTTTGTTCCCTAACACCTTCGGGCAATTGAATGGTGCAAGACGGACCGTAGTCAGAGTCTTTCTGCTTCCAGGGCCAAGGTCGAGGTCAAGATATTATAAAACTGACTAGTGTTACGCTATTGATATTTGACATTTTTTATTGTATAGCTAGGAGCACAACGGAATAAAAACTAAACAGGAACAATGAGAACAAAAAGTTGATATCTTATTATACAGGGTGATTCAGAACTTATCTAAAAGAATTTGGGAATAGATGTGCCATGAAAAATGGAGTCGATATAGTAAAAAAAATGTAATTTCCTTATAGTTTACGAGTAAAACATTATTGTAGTATTTTCAACCTTTATATCGCTGGGCCACTATAGTCACACTAAAGTTTTTGTGACGCCAGTGTTTACATTAGTTTTTCAAGTGTCAAAAATGGCTTACGTGTATAGTAGCAACTCGGAGTTGATGGATATAGTTTTAATTTATTACACCGTGAAAATGCTTTAGACTAACTACTTTTATCGCAGTGTGCAGTGAGTGCAAGTGCTGTGCAACGCGAGGGTCCAGGACTTCCACGGCCTTACATCCGTATCATGTGCAGCATGTCCAAGCATTAACACCAAAAGATTGGACGAGGAAGATCGGTACCATGGCCGCCACGATCTCCTGACTTTAAATCATTTGAACTTCTTTTGTGGGGATATTTAAAAAATAAAGTGTATCGTACCGAAGTGGATAAGTACTATTGATAATTTACGGAAACGTATCATAGTTGCTGTCAATAAGTTCAAAACGGACAAGAAGCAGAAACATTTGTGTTAGTTTGTAGAAACTGAGTAGGACGGGCCCAAAATGTTGTAACATCAGGTATGTCAAACTATACTAAAATAGTTAAAACCATAAATTAAATCTATTAGTAATTAATAACAACAGCGACAAAAGCAGTTGCTTTATAGAATGTTATTTATTTCTTTCCTTGAGCATTTCTTTAAATTTTTTGTCCGGTCGTAAATTGCAGCCTTATCGGGTTTTACAGTGGACCAGTTTTCAATGCCGTGCAAAAGTGTATTTTTAAATCATTTTAGAACTGCCTTTTTTGATTTTTTCTTTGCAAAATTGTATCTCCTGTACACTCAAAATTTTTTTTAGATAAGTTCTGAATCACCCTGTATTTAACGTAAATGATATTTAAACTATAATCTTCGTTTGAAAGCATTATTATTTTTTTGCTTCATTGAATATCTTCGGGGTCAATTATAATTTCATTTTAAGGATTTTTTACTGTTGCTAATTTTGCATTCCCATTTTAGGTCTTTTTGCCAGGGCAAAAATTTTCGCCCCCTACTGGCTGCGGCCCTGGAATGGTGCATCATTATTGTGGTACGGCTACTGTAGAAAATGAATCGTGGATACTGGATAAAAAGGGGCGTGATACGTAAGATATAACTTGTTATCTGATCTAGGCATCCGTTCCGTCGTCGAAGTAGGCCCACAGCTCGAATAAACAAGTGAATTACAAATCGAGAAAGTGACTGTGACTACATACGCAAGGTTACCAACCGCTCCGGCTGGATAATTAGTATGCATGCGGGCGGCGTTGCCGGAACGTGCCGGGTTTCTTGAAATCTCAGATATCCGTACAGAGATCTGCAGAGGTAAACCGAGATGAACTTTACGCAAAAGCAAACCGTCTGAGGAATATGACTGACTAAATCCACAATGTTTACGTAGTTTCCTTAAAAAAATATTTATAAGCGAAGATAAGGGGTCTTATCTATTCATTAAATGATAAGCTTCATTGTGATTGTATTAGCAGAAATTGAACAATTTCACTAAATCGCCTCTTAACAAATATACTGAAATAGAAATCCCGTAATCAAGATTCCTTTTTAAATTCATATGCTCACAAAGAACGAAAAACATTCCACTGAAAAATAATCTTGTAAACAATTAGGTACCGGTTTATACAGTAACATCCGCTTTGTAGCAACTTTAAATAATGTTCTCATATAAACAAAAATCCCGTGAGGCCATGTAAACGACGATCTGTTCAGTAATTTACATTTCGCGGGTTATTTATTTAAATGACTGACAAATAAATTCGAATCTATTTCTGCACTTTATGCGATTACAAGAATTTACGGCGTTTCAAAATGGACACAGGTAAACATGTGGCAACTGTTGCAGAGCCGCCACGATTTCATATAAAAATATATGAATTCTATAAGACAGAACAAGGGTCACACAAACTGTTATGTAAAACTCGCAAGCAATTTTGGTTGTCAATAACATATTGAAGCGGTTTTCGAGGTGATCGGATTCTTATTTTCAACAGCGTTGAACAGACTGCAACACAGATAAGTGATCAAGATCACAAAAATAAAAGATAATGCCAGCGTTATTAAAACAAAAGTACGTATGGGAATTACGTACACTGGCAGCACCTAATTGCCTACTGTGAACTACGTCATTGTTCATAGTAGAAATAGTGTACATACATTTCTCCATATTATCTGGTACAAAGGGAAATCCTAGAGTTCCTACAAAATGACTCACACTTATCGCTATATATCGCTGGATCGTGTGGGATAGCATAGGCCAAGCAAGGTCAAAAGCTTAGAGGTAGAGGGAAAACCCGGTCTATGACTGAAGATTATCATCCGTCTAGGTGAAGAGCAACGTGGGCCAAATATCTCTTAAAAATCTGGCACGGAACTTCGTGTCTATCAATATACCGCAAAAGGATAACAATGGAACATGAACTGGATAATTGAAAATCAAATATCACTCCGATTTAAAATGTTAATGACGCAGAGGCGTACGTATACATGGTGCGCCAGAAAACAGTGATTACATATTTTTGAGGTAAGAATAATAAATGCCAAGTAAACTTGCCTTATTCCAAAATTGTTTCATTTAAAAGTTACAGAATGCAACGCGGGGCAACGGGCTTGCTTTTGAAATGGTTTTTCGTTAATATTTAAGAACTGACTGGTACACATTATACTCTATATATACTATATTCAGGGTGATTTAGAATTAATATAAAAAATTTTTTTGAATGAACAGGGAATTCTTACAAATACACAATTTTGTAAAAAAAATCAAAAAAGGAGTTCGAAAATGAAAAAATAAAATAAAAATACACTTCTGCATGGCAATGGAAACTGGTCCACTGCAAAAACTGACGAGGCAAAGTATGCAATCGGCGACCGGACAATAAATTGAAAGAAATTCCCAAGTAATGAAATAAATAACATTTTATAACACCTATTTACAACTCTATTCAACTGCTTTTGCCGCTACTGTTAAATATCTACACAAAAAGAAGTCCAAAGGATTTAAAGTCAGAAGATCGTGGCGGCCGTAGTACTGGTCCTCCTCGTCCAATCCCTTGCTAATAATGTTTGGACACGCTGTACATAGTGCGGATATAATTGAGCCTTGAGTGTATAAAACACCAAACTGCTGCAATACGCCGTGGACAACCCTGGACCTCCATCTCTTCCAATATGAATTATCCATTTCATGCACGCGTTGCATTACACTTACACACACAGCACACCGCGGTAAAAGTAGCTGCATTTGGAACATGTTTACCGGGAAATCGTTCTGGTAAAGCATTTTCACTTCGCCATAGATTAAAACGATACCCATCAACTCCGAGTTGCACCCTAAGTCATTTTTGGCACTTGAACAACTAATGTAAACACAGCATCATAAAAACGTTAATACTGTAAATAATCTATTTTAATATTGGGAATCGCCTACAACTTGAAATTACTACAACCTCCATCTTCTTTCTCAGAAGCTATAAGGATTTAACAAAAAAAGAAAAATACGACATTAACTCCATTTTTCATGACGCATCTATTCCTACATTTTTTAAGATAAATTGTGAATCACCCCGTATAAAAATCGTCTTCAAATATTCCACACTCCGTACGGTACCCCTTTTTTGAAGATGCCCCATGTACCATGCCTATAGCTCGACCTATGGACTTAAATTATTTGTTCATTCCACACAAAAAAAGTCTCGTCAATTTCTCTTAAAATTGTTAAGCTATATCATGATACGCGTAGATACCTACATGTCGTCAACATATTTCTCTTCGAACAAAATTTCGTTGCGACGCGAAAATTTTCATGTTCTCATGTTGAATCAAGTCCAGTCAACTCTGTCAAGAAAATAGTTCGACAACACGCTCTACGCAATTGCATACCATATCATTCTATGATATGATGCGGAAATATCGCTACGGGAACGCTACGAATCTCGATGCGGACACTCATGTTCGCTGTGATGTGAAGAGGTTATATGATTCCGTTCACACGAGCGGTCCTGTTGAAGCTATGCGATTCTCTTACAAGTGTGTACGCGGCTTTAGATCAAGAAAAAGAAACGTTGCAAGTTTTTGCTATGCAACAGCTAAGAATACAATGTTTTGAAAATTATATGTAACTGAACATTGAACAAGATTTTACAACTTATAAAGACATAATTTTATGGAGAAACTGAGTTGGTATAAGATATTAAAATCAATACCCTTATTTAACCGAATTGTAAATTTATCGATAATGAAATTGCAATGCTTATTCCGTCATTCGGTCGGAAAATGTAGTTATGCAAAAGCGAAAACATTTTTCACAATTTGTTGGAAAACTGATGCAATTGTTCACACGTTAAATACATGTAATTGCTGTTGCATTGATATAACCCAATTTAAATATATAAAATTTCATTTGTAGCTATAAAACCTTCCTCAGCGATAGAATTTTTCAATATATAGCTTCTTAATTTTTGGTTATACCAAAGCGATTGTGTGATTAAAGCGTACTTATATACATTTTTTGTTCAAATTATAAGTTGCTTTTTATATAGGGTGGGAACGCCTAAAAGTACTACTTGATAAAAATTTAAAAGGGAGTTAAGGTATTTCGACTGGTATGATTACGGGAGTTGCTGGTTACAATTCGAAGTCGATGTGTGCGCGTTATCTGAAATGACATAAAATTTATTTGTAGCAAACGGCACGCTCAGGTTCTGTTTCCGTCACGCTTCACGCATCCTAGGAAAGCGAGGCTTAAGACAGACATGAACATATAAGATATGAATTCCTGTTTGAAAATATGCCGTTTTGGCGCCAGAGTATTATAAGTGCTAAAAATTTTCTGTTCTCAATATAGGTTATGCATTCTTAAAAAACACGACTAATGCTTACTTGTGGAAAACTCGAAAGAAAACAACGTGTGCCCATAATGTATAAAATATCGCGCACATTCTGCCTGCACGAACCTGCAAAGTCTGTTCATGAAGGTTCCCAGTTAATGGAGCAGCGTACATTAGACCAGCACCAGCATGTACCGTCACCTCCAACAATCATCACTGCAGGTCGTGTCGGTGACCTGCAATTTCTATGCTTGGTCACACTAGTCTGAGGTAAGTTTTGTTCCCACAAAAGTCAGGGAATGGTTTCAAACTGATACAAATATTCGACCAGTTAAGTTGTGAGTGTATCGCTAAACTGTCGTGGACAAACTGCAAGTTAAACACGGAATTCCAGGAAACAACTACTTTGCGAGCTAATGCACTCGTCAGCAGCCCACCAGACATATACCAGTTTCGAGCTTATTAGTTCTCATCAGTATGTCATAGGTGAGGTATCTGAGAGTAACCCTAGTTATTTTACCCCGACTTACCCACTTTCTACAAACTAACACAAATGTTTCTGCTTCTTGTCCGTTTTGAACTTGTAAGTTATTGGCAGCAGCTATGATACGTTTACGTAAATCATCAAATTTTCGGTTTCGGTTGCAAATTTCACGTGTCACGCCAGTGTTTGCACTACACTTGCACTCACTACACACCGTTGTAAATGTAGCTGCATTTTGAACATGTTTATCGGGAAATCGTTCTACTAAATGATTTCCACTTCATCATAAATTAAAACGATATCCATCAACTGCTATAGACGTAATCCATTTTTGATATTTGAAAAACTAATGTAAATACTTGCATCACAAAAAAGTTAATATGATAAGCAATCGGATATTTGAAATCGACAGTAGCACAGCAATGCAAAGGCTGAAACTACTAGAACTTCAATAATTTATTTTTCGGAAATTATAAGGATTTTACAATTTTTTGATTCCATTGTTCATGACGCATCTATTCCTAAATTCTTTAAGATAAGTTCTGAATCACCCTGTATATTAGCATATTATCTTTACAATGTTAGTTATGTCAATTTACACAGTTACCTTATATTGATATCATAATTGAGTCAAAAACTTGTAATAAAATATCCTACTCGTACTTATATTACACAAACAATTCGTTATCGTTTAGTTAAAGTATTAGACAATTTTTTATGTAAAATTATTTTTTTAAATACCAGATCTTAAAAAATTATAGTATATTTTGGCAACAAAGCAGCAACGCAAAATCGGATACCATATTGCCTTAAATGATTTGTTTATTAATTTTTATAGATGTCTGCCAGATAACATACAATATAGGTACCTAGGCATAATTATTTTATGGCCTGTTTACTTGGAACGGGCAAAATCTGTATCTACACGAATAACCGCCCCAAGGTGCAACGTTTCGTCTTTTTTTTTCTTGCCAGAGTGGGCAAGAAGTTTACAAAGCCCGCCACGACAGTCACTTGTCATTTCATGGCAATCTAGTTCCCGTTTGCGAGGATTATTTACATAATAACGAGATAATTTGCTTGAAGTGCGTCAGTTTTCTTGCTAAAAACATAACGAGGCGGTTTTCGTCACATCAATTAATTTATATGCACTCTTACATCCAAATAGTCTAATTTATTTCGATCGTGCTACTTTGTAAAATTTTCCCACTTATCATTCCAACAACAATATACAGGATGTTATGCATGTGACAGTAAAATTTAAAATTCACTTTGTCCAAAATATTTTATATGCTGTGTTAAAGTCTTTTTTGTGTCAGACATTTGTTCGCCTGTATTATGCAACATCAAGAACTTTTATATTATGTGTTCACTTATGTAACGCTTTTAGGTATTAAAAATTGAAAGTAGGTCAGATATTTACATGAGATCTTCCTCGGTTGCGTTGGCAAGTCTATCGCGGCATTAAATCAGCTGGAACTGCTTTTTTTAGAGTGCCTGTGTATTTTATTGCTGCATTGAGGACGTTGGCCAACAGTCCAAAAACCTTTATCAACATAAAAATAAGAAACAGGAAATATGCTCATATGTTATTTATGTTTTTTAAGAATTAAAATTAAACGATGTATTACTAAAATTGAATACCAAGTTCACATATTTGTGTGTCTAAGACCACAGACGTTCTTTTTCGTCACTGGTTTTAAATACTATATTTTGGTAATTAATAATAAATGTTCAAATACATCAAATTTTACAATATCTTTATTAATAAAAAAGTTATAAAACAAAACTTTTAATTTGAAAATGAATCAAGCTAGAGCAAAAGTTTAACGACATGTTTGCTTTATTTGTTTCCTAGAACACGCTCATGCATCTGTGGCAAAAACTAACAAGGGGTTGACGACGTCAGTAACGTAGAACTGGTAAGAGTAGGGTTGCCACCTTTTATTTGAGCAAATAAAGTATTAATTATTTTATACTTTATTATTTTGTTCAAGTGCGCAAAATCAATGTTTTTTTAATGGCGCGTGACAATATGATTAAAACACTGATTTCACGCACGAAATATAAACAATATTTATTGTCCAACTATCCAAAGTATTTGCCACTGTAGGTTTATTACGAGGTTTATTATTTTTCAATACGTTTTTATTTGAAGTTACCGTCAATGTCAAGTGTCCGAACTATGAAAAATTTTCGTTTTTTTTTGTGATGGTGTTTCGGATAGTGTGCTTTTGTTTTGCGTATCTAAAGCGATTAAAAAAGTCGTCTTTTTTGACAATTGGTCAAAATAGTTATTTATGCAACAAGTGCAATAAACACATTTTGTACGAGTTGCATACAATATTTTTCCTACGTTCATGCAAAAACCAAAAAATGTTTTATTTAGATGACACTAAGTGTAGGACAATATGATACCGATTTGAACGTATATGTTTGTCATGATGACAAAACGCAGTAGTAGAATGACAGATAAATGCAATAAAAATTTTATTGTACTAGTGCAATAAAGAACCACTTTTTCCACTAAAAATAGTTCAATTTCAAGTTTTGTTTTTGCATGAACGTAGAAAAATATATTTTTTATTACGTTTTCTACATTCATGCACAAACAAATTTTTATTGAACTATATTTAGTAAAAAACCGGTTCTTTCTTGCACTCAGCTGTCATTTACTACAGCGCTACAGCATTTTGTAATCATGACAAACATAAACGTTAAAATCGACGCCATATTTGGTCCATTTTCTGTGAGACAGTATTACGTTTTAAACAATTGCATATTTTATATTTTTTCTATTATATTTATTACATACTGGATTAGAAATTAATAGAAAATGTAATTTATTAAAAATAATAATTTCCTTTGAATATCAACTGAATTACAAATAAGAGATGAGTTTGAGTTAAATTATTTCTAATATATTAGTTCCCAACTTTTCCAATGCAAGTCGATAGTGCTAATTAATTATTAAATATTTTGTTATTAAATTACGCTTTTTATTCAAAACATTTTTTGGTTTTTGCATGAAAGTAGAAAGAATTTTATATGCAACTCGTACAAAAAGTGTTTATTGCACTGGTTGCATAAATAACTATTTAACAATGTTCAGCAATTGTCATAGCTTTACATCACCTTTGCTGTGTATATTTAAGATAAATACACAATAATTAAATTTTCATCAAATTCAGAGACACTTTGTTTCTTTCGCCCTGTCACTCATATCATATATATTCATCACAGAAAAAACTCTTTCAATAAATGCTAAGTGGCGGGAATCGACAATAGAAATGAAATGAATGAATGATGTTAATTTATCTAAATTTATAAAATCATCATACGTCTCATTAAATATTGCTGACATTTTTGTGCAATGGATATTCTGCAAAACTTGATCATATAATTTGTTTAATAATGAAATTTCTCTATAAAGATCATTCATATTTATACATAGGTATTTAGCTTTGACAACTAGTTTTGCAATTATACATTTTCGTCCTATATCGAAACCTATATTAACAAAATAGCCTGAACTTTGCTTTTTAAATTGATATTGCTTAGTGTACATAACCAGTTTGTGCCATTAAAATCAAAACACTTTACAGTATCAAATTAAGATCAACTTTTAAATGATTTACGTAGAAAGAATCCTAGAGAAATCAAACTATATGAAACAATGTATTTTCGCGCACTTTAGGTATTGTTCGCATACAATAACTATAGAGTATAATTGCCGGATATAACGTGCAGTACTTTAGTATAAAGTACGAGTGGCAATCCTACCCTAAACTGAGATATAAGAAGGTAAACTAACTTTTCCCTTGGTGTTTAAAAACTTGGCTAAGTTGGCCACCCTGTATCTTGCCCTGTTAATTAAATTGGCTACGTAATTGGCTTGCGTTTTCACTTCTGGCAGGTCGGTAGTAACATAAGTAAAAGTAAATAAAGCCAGAGAAAGTGACACAACCCTAAACTGTTGCAAAAATCGGTTGTTTGGCCTTGACAAATATGCACGGCAAATGATTATTACTGCTTTATTAAAAAATGCTGTTTATTTTGCAGCTGTGACCCACATCGTGTCGAGAAAGTTAACTTCAGCCACCAGACGTGGGTTGTTTTTAAAAAGATATTTTTGCGTAACTGTAAATCATGATAAAAAACAAGTAAGGGTTACAAGGTAGTCAAAGGGATGAGCTCTCGAACACCCGCTGTCAGTTTCTTACATATACCTACATAGGTACTATGTTAAGGCCGCTTTACATTTAGGCAATGGAGCATGCAATGCAATGAAAACTATTTTGCAGCAAAATCTTTCATGCAATATTGTAAGGTGTCATTTGTTTTACATTTATGCGATATATTGCCCATTGCCAAATTAGTGAAATGAAAATGATTTCGACCTGCTGGTCTTCTGCAAAACCATCAAAACATACCGGTATTGTATACTGTGGTGTGAAGTTTCAATCAACCTAGAATTTTAATGGATGAAATAAAAACGAAAATTATTATGGTTAATTGAGGTTAATTCACTTTTTACTTAATTCTTCGCTGTTAGTTCCTCTTCTGTAGGATGACAAAACTGAATATTACCGAAAAGAAACCAGAATTTCACGTGCAATGCAATCAAATTAGAGCAGACTCTATATTCGTGCACTGGACTGAAAATTGCGTCGGTCATTAATTTTAACTTGAATGCGCATGCGCGCATGCAATATTTCTTTGCATGCAATAAGAATTGTATAAATGTAAAGCGGTCTTTACACTGAAATAGATAAAGTTTAGAGACTGCCCGTGCTTAATCAATCACTATGTATACATGGTGATTCAGAACTTTTCTAAAAAAAAATTGACAGGGGTCTTTTACAAATACAATTTTGTAAAAAATAATAATAAAAAGAGCAGTTCGAAAATGATTTAAAAATAGATACACTTCTGCACGACATTGAAAACAGGTCTACTGTAAAACCTGATGAGCGGGCAATGTATGTAATCCGCGGCAGGACAAAAAATGGAAAGAAACTGCCAAGGAAAGAAATAATACATTTTATAACACCTATGTTATGTACAGCAAATTCAAGTGCTTTTGCAGCTATTGTTATTAATAGAATTAATTTGTGGTTTTAATTAATAAAATAGTTTGACATATGTTGCAACAAAATTTTGGGCAAGTTTCTACAAACGCTCTGGACCTCCATCTCTTCTACGATTCAATTTCAAATTTCCTTCGCGTCGTACAACACTTGCACTCACTGCACATCGCGGTAAAAGTAGCTGCATTTGGCACATGTTTACCGGGAAATCGTTCTGCTAAAGCGTTATCGCCATAAATTAGAACGATATCCATCAACTCCGAGCTGCTACTATACAGGGTGTCTCATAATTAGCTGCCAACCCTGAACAGGCCGATTCTATGATCAAAACTAAGTAAAAAAGTTCTTATGAATATGGGTCTGGAAATGCTTCCTAAGGGCACAGGGACCCATTGAAGAGGGAGGAAAGGAAATCATTTTTTTGCAATATCTCTCTATCGCGTTGTGATAAATGAATGAAATTTGGTATACACAACTAAATTTTGATGAGCAATTTGACGGACTAATCCATTTATTTCCACAAGGTCCATTGGTGTAGGTACGGGGGGGCTCTTGGCATTTTGCGTGGGTAACTTTTTCATCTTTGACTTTAACAAATTGGATAGCAAATTCCGTTTTCCCGAACTGTTTTACGTTGAAAAGGTACTCTTGTTTCAAATCGTTACCTTTAACGGTTTCTGAGAAAATCGCTCTTGAATTAATCCCACTTTGATCAATTTCATAGTAATTTAAACAAAATTATCACGGTATTCTTATGTCAAAGTATTGTCAACCCGATTGCCGATTTAATAGTTCTAAGCGAAAAAAATGGAAGACAAGAGTTAGTTGATATGATATTTATTTATGGCTTTTGCGATGGTAATGCTGCAGCGGCAGAACGCGAGTACGGCAGAAGGTTTCCAAACAGAAGGTTTACATCAAGGAGGACATTCCTCACTGTATTCCGCAATTTAGCTGCAACCGTCACTTTTCGAGAGGATCATAAGATGGAAAGTTAATTTTGATAACAGACAACAAGCTATTTTAAAAACTGTTCCAAAAACCCTCCACCTTCTCTGATACAAAGTCTTGCCCTACGTGTAACACTTGAAGCTATTAAAATGCTAAATGTTTTGACGAATTTCATTGGCTGCATCATTGATACGCTGCAGCAATTCCTCACGGGTATCGACTTCGGTGGCGTAAACTTTTTGATTTAGATATCCCCAGAAAAAGAAGTCCAGCGGGGTTAGGTCGAGAGAACGCGGCGGCCAAGCTACCGGTTCGTGCCTCCCTATCCACCGTCCAGCGAAATTTTCGTTTAGGAAATTTAGAACATTGCGATCACTATATGCCGGGGCTCCATCGTGTTGAAAAAACATGTTACGTCGTAATTTTAGAGGCAGATCATCGAGAATTTGGGGAATATTTTCTTGAAGTAAGTTTAAATAAAGATTTGAATTGAGACGTTGTGGAATTTCAATAGGTCCAATCAGAGTGTCGTGAATTATTCCCGCCCATAAATTTATGGAAAACCGTTGCTGGAAGTTTGTTCTCCGAACAACATGTGGGTTCTCTTCTTCCCAATAATGAGAATTTTGAAAATTTAATTTTCCATTTCGTCACACCACAAAATTTTGGAAGCTTGCTCGTTGTCCAGCGACAAAATTGCATACGTGGCGCAAAATCTTCTGGTATCAAGCCATGTACACGTCGATAGCGATAGGCATGTAGACCTTGTCGTTTTAATATTCTTCTGAAATGTTAGTAGCACATCTAATCAATCCTGTTAAGGAAATCTTTAAGATATGTAGTACCGTTGGCCGAGAAACATTTATTTGCCTTGAAATGTTCCGTATGCTAGTCGTAGGATCTTGTTCAATAGCGTCAAGGACTTCCGGTTCCCTATTAATCCTGGGACGTCCTTGACCCGGTGCCTTTCGAAAAGTGGCGGTTGCAGCTAAGTTGCGGAATACCGTAGGGAATATCCTCCTTGATGGCAGCCTTCGGTTTGGAAACCTTCTCCCGTACTCGCGTTCTGCCGCTGCAGCATTACCATCGCAAAACCCATAAATAAATATCATATCAACTAACTCTTGTGCCGTAAACTCTTCCATTTTTTTCGCTTAGAACTATTAAATTGGCAATCAGGTTGACAATACTTTGACATAAGAATACCTTGATAATTTTGTTTAATTACTATGAAAATGACCAAAGATAACGATTTGAAACAAGAGTACCTTTTTAACGTAAAACAGTTCGGGAAAACGGAATTTCCTGTCCAATTGGTTAAAAAGGCAAAGATGAAAAAGTTACACACGCAAAATACCAAGGACCCCCCGTACCCACCCCAATGGACCTTGTGGAAATAAATGGATTAGTCCATCAAATTGCTCATCAAAATTTAGCTGTGTATACCAAATTTCATTCGTTTATCACAACGCGATTGAGAGATATTGCAAAAAAATGTTTTCCATTCCTCCCTCTTCAATGGGTTCCTGTGCCCTTAGGAAGCATTTCCGGACCCATGTTTATACGAACTTTTTTATTTAGTTTTGATCATAAAATCGGCCTGTTCAGAGTTGGCAGCTAATTATGAGACATCCTGTATACGTAAGCCATTTTTAACACTTGAAAAACTAATGTAGAGACTGGCATCAGAAAAACTTTAGTACCTACAAAAAGTAATCGGATTTCAATATTCGAAATCGCCTGTCTAGAAACTACAGTAGCCCAGCGATGTAAAGGTTGAAAATACAACATTTTTTTTTACGATATTGACTCCATTTTTCATGACGCATCTATTCCCAAATTTTGTTAGATAAGTTCAAAATCACCCTGTATACTCAAGAAGAAGTCGATAGGTCAAACTGCTAAGTCGTGCTAAGTATTTAAAGTTGTTTCATGGTATTACATTAACTTGTATACAAGTTGCTTTATAAGTCGACTTATTTTGCTTATAGGATTGATAAATGCTCGGGTCAAAATACGGCTTTACTTTTGGCCACAAATTTTGAAAATGATAGGCCCTCCAAATCCGGAGGGCATTGCGAATCAACCCTCAAATCTAACTACATTTATCGAGACATTTACTACCCTATTACAATAGTTTAAGTAACAAATTCGGACGACTTACAAACGGCAAAAGTTATGTGCATTAAGTATAAACAATTAGAGTGACCCTCTAGTCTAATGATTCATGTAATCTCTTGTCTTATGCCCAATTATTACAAAGACACCCTATACAGTGGGTGCGAATTTATTGTTCTAAAAAGAAAGATACGGAATTTAGATAGGCACAAGATACAACGTTAGAATAGGTTTTTTTTTAAATTAAATTTCATGTGACTAAAAGTTGAATTTTGATACGAAAAATATATTTATTGTTTAGAAAGTTTCGCTGCAAAGGACGCTGACATGAATTTGAACGCAGAATAGAATATACGATGCTCGACGGGTGAGTATCGATATAAAAAAGGGAAATAAACACGAACCTGTAAAAATAGCCATGGCATCCGTTTTATCGGGCATGAGATGAAGGTAAGGGGCTTTTACAAGGATGTTGCTATTAATAACCTTCTAAATAAAGGCCCACATGAAATTTTCACGACGCATTTACGAAAGAACCGGTAGAAAAATTAACGTTCTAGACGCCATCTAAGTACCCCAAGGTTTTCCTTACACTCAAATGTTTTTGGATATACAAAAAATAAAATATAGGTAGGTAAGTATTTGTCCGAAAATCAGAAACAGGCTAAATCGAAAACTGTGTCAGGGTCGAATCAACGTCAATGAATAATTATTAAACATTAAACAAATCTCGAAATGTTTCGCAGTGGATTATTTCTGGCCTATCAAAATTTAGGTGGCGACCGAGATACTTAATTCGATGAAAAGGAATTTACCTATATTTTCGAAATGTTTACATACTCGTTCGTAACATTTATTTTGTCATCGATACTTCTAACTCCAGCACATAACTTCGATGTCTACCTTTACACCTCTATTAAAATAATGAATAGATAAAAGCGTTATCAGAACAATCCAATATAAAACGTATGTGGTAGAGTTAACTATTTGTTTTACTATCTTCTATTCTAAAGCGTTTCATTATAAAAAACCAGCAAAAAAATTAAACGTCTAAACTGATAAATTATATGTTTAGGACACCCTATAAGAGAATGTTACTGCTGCATTTTAATTCATGTAAAATGGTGACTCATACGTTGTTTGTATTAAGTTTGTACCTAATAGGAATTACGGTACAAACAAATGAAAGTACCTATACCTATAATACCAAATTTAATAGTTTTTAATTATTAAAAACTCACATTTTTGGTTTTAAAAATATTTTGTTTGGACGACTGAACTCTTCAAACGAAGAGAAAAAGCTAGGTAGCAACAGATAACACTGGCCAAACTACTAAAAAGGTCATTCCAACTTACAACAGGTGACAGGTGCTGAAAATTTAAAATTTTAACTGTCGTATGCACGTAATGCTTCAAAATTTCGTCAATTAGCGTTATCTTTACTATGAATTGAACAATAAAAATACTGATATCGATACATCCACGTAGATATTAATACCTAAAACCGTGATGTTTTCAAAATTTATTTTTAATTGCTTTTTGAACTTGTTTTGTACAGTTACAGTCAGTTACATCAAAACATGGTCTGTAAAAGGAAGTGAGCAATGGACTTACAATCTAAGTGTTTCTTTTTCGGGCCAATCATCTCTTCTGTAGTAGCTTTGCAGACCGATTTGGCTAATCCTTGACCGGCCAGGCTGTGTCTAGCAGCCAAAAGCCTGTCGTTTATAGTCTGTCCGGCTAATCTGCCCGTCATATTGCACCTGTTGACACACTGCTATCACTAAAGACAAATATCACAAAACACTGCACAAGGCACAACAACACCTTCTACCACCGCGGGACCAACAAACTGACTAACCGACAGGAGACTTGACAGATTTGACAGTTCCTCGGCGTTCGCGTACTGCAAGTTGTGGCAGTGACGTTGAAACAGCGTTGAAGTTGGAATTGAACGAGACGGGTACAGAACAGAACACAGAACCATAGATCTGTGCATAAACTGGAGCGAGCGTTGAACGTTAACACAGTAAAAGTATTATGTTAAGTAAATGTAATAAATATAATGTTTACATTTTTTTATATGCAGAATGATCCCGAATAATGTACAAAAAAATTTAAGATAGATTGTACGATCGATTTTAATAGAGGTCCTTCATATAAAATTTTAGGCTGATGAAACTTCTTTTAAAGGCGTTACATTTTTTTTGAGGTTTCCTTCTTTTATTAAAAAAGAATCTGGTAATTATTTAAAATACAGTAAACATTTTCAATCTTAGCAAGAAAATTCCCACTCCCTATTTACGAGAGTGCTGATCATGATTCTGAAGTCAGATTTCGGCGGTAGCATGTAATTAAAAAAATCAATATTATAACCTATATGTATACATTACATTAGGTTAAAATTGCAATAGGGCAATCCAACGAACTGTCAAATCACTTTAAAAATGGCGGCTGTAGGACAAACAACTCGACATATGACAAGCAGAAATTTGTGCTTTTGTGTAGAACTTTTAGTTATTGGTCTGTGTGTAGAACTGTGTGTTTTGTTCATTATATTTTATACCTATTTCGGAATACCAAGTATAATTCAGACTATCATAATGGTTTTGTTTTGTTGTGTTATGAATTGTTGGAGTAGAGGACAGCGAGAAGATCAAGTTAGATTTTTGAGGATTCCTGCTGCATTGAATTATAGACAGAACTGATCACAATGAACTTTCATATAAGACGGCAAAAGTGGCTTAGTGCAATAAAACAGCAAGATCTAACTCAAGAAAAAATTAAATACAGTGTACAAGTTTTAAATATATTATTTATAAATAGGTACCTAAGTTCTTTTTTCTCTCCAACTAGTAGTATAATTACACCTCCGCCAGCCCTAGCAATTCAGGGTCCTGGAGAATACTATATATAATATTAATAAAAAAATATATTGATAACAATATTGGCAGTTATATATAATTAATTAGTAAACTATTACAGAGGTACGTAATTTGATTTTAACAATTATTTATGCATAGATACATGGCAGACACGCACAACAAAACAAAACCATTATGATAGTCTGAATTATCCTTGGTATTTCGAAATAGGTATAAAATATAATGAGCCAAACACACATTTCTACACAAAATCACAAATTTCTGCTTGTCATATGTCGAGTTGTTTGTCCTACAGCCGCCATTTTTAAAGTGATTTGACAGTTCGTTGGATTGCCCTATATAACACCTGTGCCATCTTCATTTCATGACGTCACACTATTGTCAAAATAAATAGGTGTTATAAAGCAACTTCAACCTAATGTAATGAATACATAGAGGTTACAATTTAGAAAAAATTCTTTTCGAAAACTACATGCGACCGCCGAAGTCTGACTTCAGATTCGTAATCAGCACCCCCTTTAAAATAAGAGGGTAGAAACGTTTTTGTTAAGACTGGAGAGTTTTACGCTGTTGCATTGTTGTAAATAATTACCAAAAACTTTTTTGAATGTATGTTGAATTTAGAATGTTTTTGCGTCTTGCAATATTTTGATATGTAGTACAGTTTGTGAGTAAAAAAATAAAGTTCAGAATTCCTTTCCAATATCTAATTTACACATCGATATCAAGTACGTTTCTATCATTTTGCATTTGATCATCATGGTTCTTTGATATAAAATATTATTGTGTATTGAACATTTGGAACTAAATATAACGTAGATAATGTAAATAAAACTATTTGTCGACCCTTCGAAATTTTATTTAATTTAATAACTAATTTTAATTTTAGGTAGGTACCTATTATAATGCAGTATCATTAATCTTTCACTTCAATATTTCAGGAATCCTAAAGAAATTTAATTAACAAAAATGTAATTGTACTATTTCAATTTACTGATTTTATAGTATAAGAGTATCGAAATCTATTATCGAAATTATGATCGCTCCAGATTGTGTATACATCAATAAGCTTTATCATGGACGGTTGAAAAATATTGTATCGTTAAAAAAAGTACTATATATTCCCTTAGAAGATAAGTTAGTTTGGAACGTTGGTGTCCTTTTCTATGAACAGTGATTGGTTGATTTTATCAGCATTGTAATCAACTTCACCATAAAACATATAATACAGCGACATCTATACGGCAATAATTAAATAACACTTTTCGGCGGGCCGATAAATACATTGCCTACTCACTTTTCCCCATATCTTGTTTAGTCTGTGATATCTGAGTAATCAGCATAGAAAATATATTATTATGGGGAATACTATATTTTCTATGGTAATCAGTCAACGATGAAAATGTAACCTCAAACTTTGAAATTTAAAATAAATTTAGTATTTCAGTAATCTGTAAATAAATTTAATTCAACAACATTTCTCACTAGTTTTCAATAGACAGATATGTCCACAAAGTTAAAGCTGTATTTAGGAAGGAAGGTAGTATATAGTTATCTTATAAACATAAAAAACCCTTATTGTCATATTTTACAGGTAATTGATTCTCTGCATAAATCAACAAAATATTCACCCTCCGAGTTGCAACCACTAATACAAATAGATAACAGTAAAGATGGCCATAAAATTGAATTAAACTTACCTTTAAATTTATTAGAAAGAGAACTTGGCGTAACAAACATTACTGAAATTTTAAAAATCCAACCAGATGACATTATCAAGAAGATTCATTTGATAAAAGATCGTGCCAACAGGAAAATTTCGTTCGAGATTGACAAAGGAATATTTATAAAAGACGTTTTAGAAAATTGTGCACAGCCTGATTTAAATTACAAACCAAAGAAACTAGTGGTGGAATATAGTTCTCCCAATATAGCAAAACCGTTTCATTTCGGTCATCTTCGGTCGACTATCATAGGAAATTTTATCAGTAACCTCAATTTATTTTTAAGAAACAAAGTAACCCGTTTAAATTACTTGGGAGATTGGGGCACACAGTTTGGTTTGATAAAGGTAGGAGTCGAAGACTTGCAATACAGCCCGGATGTTATTCAAAAGGACCCTGTAAAATTATTATATCAATGTTACGTTCATGCTAACAAATTAGCTGAAAATGATGCGAGTATATTAGAGAAAGCAAAGGTTGAATTTACTAAATTAGAAAACGGTTCGGAAGAAGACTTAAAACACTGGAGAGAATATATGTCTTACACGAAAAATGAACTTCAGCACACCTACTCTCGGCTAGGTGTAGTCTTTGATGAGTACAACTACGAATCTGATTATAGCGCAAAAGACGTTCAAGAAATTTTAGAGATTTTGCGTAGGAAAAATATCATACACAAGGAAAAAGATGGCAAGGAAGTAGCGATGGTGAACGACCGAAAAGTTTCAGTCGTTAAAAGTGACAATACAACTTTATACTTAACAAGGGATATAGCGGCTGCTATTGATAGATTCAAAAAGTATGACTTTGATCGTATGTATTACGTAGTAGAAAATGGACAGAACGATCATTTTCATGCCTTGAAGGATATATTAAATAAGATGGATATGCCGTGGACACACCGATTAACACACGTTAAATTCGGTAGGATACATGGCATGAGCACTAGAAAAGGCACCGCGGTTTTTTTGAAAGATATTTTAGATGAATGCAGAGACATCATGATTAAAAAGCAACTGGAGTCCCCAAGTTAGTACAATTTTCATTTGCAAACTAAATCTTGTGTTAGGATGTTTTATGATGACATGTACATAATTTAATGGCAGAGAACAATTTAGGCAAATACCTACTGAAATTTTTCTCATACAACAAATTTCTAATACCCTAAAGTGGAGCAACTTTGCCAAAGAGAGATGACTTTGATAATAACTTCATCCCATCACATTTTTAAAATTGCTGCATTTCGGGTTAAACGTTTAGAGGGAAAAGTGAGTGTTATTGATCTATTTGAAATATAAAATATTTAATAAAATGACTCCTTATTACTTATGTGGCTTAAATCTCAAGAGCATATTGTATGTATATGTATGTATGTATAGGTACCCACTTTGCAGCAAGTTGCCCTGCAAGTTGTAGTTGACTGTGTTGATCGATTTCAAAATGGGGCGAGATGGATGTTTCAATAAATGAGAATACGCATTTTTATGTATTTTAACCAGGATTATCAAAGTCACCCCACTTAGTGTATGAGATTGATAAGCTACATTTTTTTTCTAGACAAAAAAACAGTGAAAACGAAAGTTTTCAAAATAGCTTTTTGTTAAACTTATATCTACAGACTCTTTTCAAAAGAACTATCACAAATGGTACCAGTGAATCTACAGCTAAAACAAACACGTGTGCATAAAAATTACCTTCGGAAAATGTACGCACCTTAGGAGATACAGCCCTTCAAAGTTTCAAAAAAAATATATGGAATAGCGGTAGTAATTTGAAAACCAAAAAAGGCAGAATTGTCAAATTTTACACAAATTTTCTACTAATGCAAGTACAATTTTTAATAATTTTTCGAAAATTTCTATTCCTATTAAGGTTAAGTTATTTTTTACTACAACTTATTTGTTTGTCAAAAATGGAGTATTAAAAAATACATATCAGATACCCTGGTTTATTTTAATACTCTATATGGCATAAATTTTCAAAAAATTTACTATTCTACCTTTTTTGGTTTTCAAATTACATGCAGCCACTATTCCACTTTTTTTTGGAAACTGAAGGGCTGTATGCTGTATCTCCTAGGGGTGAACATTTTACTAAGGTCATTTTGATGCAAACGTGTTCTTTTTAGCTGTAGATTCACCGGTACCATTTGCGCTACTTCTTTTGAAAACACCCTGTATAATCGAATAAAACTTTACAAACAAAATTCTGACTCGTACCAATAAAATTTTCATGAACATCATTCCATAAAAACTATCAAAGTCACCCCACTTTACGGTACCTATTCTATAAAATTAACTATAAAAGAGTTATAATGATTACAATTTCCACTACCAAATTTAAAACTTAAAATGAACACTTCACAGTTTATGGGCAAGCTCTTGGCTGCAGAATAAGTCATTCATACTGGAGGCATGTACTAGAGATGGGCAGTTCCCGAGTGAACTGGTTTAAAAGAACGGGTTTCGACACTGATCTGCGAGAATCAGTTCTCGAGAAATTGACAAATCAATTCTTTGCGAATTGATTTGTATCGATTGATGTAGAGTGAGAGAGATATTTTCAAGTTTAGACGTCAGAAGGAACTGTTCAATGAATAGTGAACGAGTGTTCACAGCCTATGTGAGCTTCAAAATCATACGGTCGATCTGAATTCTGAATAACTGATTGGTGATCCGATTGCGGAGCGTTAATATCATTCTTAGTTAAATATAATATCCAAGAACTGCATACCAGCGCACATAGGCGTCCGTATCAAATTGTTACATTAATAAGAACGATATAGGTATGTGCCATTAATTATAATTATATGATGTATAAGAATTAAGAACTGAATTTTATTAACAAGTAAAATACAACAACTTTACAAAAATATAAATTAAATTCTGCAATAAAAAATAAATAAAAATCAGTATCTAAATGATTTCGAGATATTTTGGAAAAAAGAGGCTTCAAATATTTTGATTAAGAATTCTTATTCTAAAGTCTAAACGCTAAACGGGTCGCAATCGTAAAACGCGGAAGAAACCGACTGCGATTGACAGAGATGCGAGATTCGGAGAGAAGCGTATATCTGTGCAGTGTTTGACGTAAAACCAGTTCTTAAAGAACTGGTTTTAAGAATCAGTTCTTTTTAGTGATTCAGTTCTCGAGAACTGATTCATTAAAATGAACTGCTAAGCCCATCTCTAGCATGTACTATACTATCTAATAGATAGAAATTGCCACCGTAAACTTATCCACTAGTTCATAAAATTGGTTCCAGGGTGAGAACACCCTAATATACATGTACAGGTGTTGCATCTTTGAGATTTTCTGGTGGCGATGATTCACTACTTAGTGTAATTCAGCTTATTACGTGCTGAATTTTAAACAGAATAATTTTTATAGAGCATTTATTTTTATAATAAGTAATTGTGAAACCATTTTCTTAATAACTTCGACAAATTCATTAATAATGATTGTTTGTAAGTCTGCGAGCTTGCCTATTGGCTAGTTGTCGTGTATACTTCAGTTATTTCCCTGTAACATATTATAATTTTGAAGATTTGTCTTTGTTTCTGTTCTTTATGGTTTATAGCAATGCTTTAGGGAAAATGTTTAGAACTGTTATTGGCGAAAATAACGAAATGACTGGCATCTGTTGATAGATTTTGGAACTACTGTAAGGGTGAACAACAAATTGCTTGCATAATAGAAGTGTGAAGTTTTTAAATATGTTTCTATATTTTTTTTCTGAATAAATAGTACCAGAACAGCTTGAAAATAATATAATTTCATCTTGAATGAAGAAAAGTTCAGAATCTGCATAAGACAATTTGTAATAAGACAGGTTTGGGGTGAATAACAATCCAACAAATTGGTTTTGCAGTGTAAGTGTAGTGGAAAATTTCTGTATTTTTTAGTAATTTTGCAAACTTTATTGAGATGCTCCTCTTATATCTGAATCTGAAAGGTTGAGGTTACAAGGAATTCACGATATATATATGCAATCTAAGAATTTCATTTAATAACACCTGATACATTTTCGCTTAAAAAATACAAAGAATTACACCATAAAACAAACTCTCTGGCAATTAAAAGCTTTATAATCTTTAACGGCAATTGTAAACAAATTGTTGTTCACCCTTGCATCTGTCTTGAATTTTACAGCACCATCTAATGGTTCGTGAATTTTGCGATAAGTGTTTTATTAACTTTTTAATAAACATCTTGAAAGTACCTATATAAATATTACAATATGCCTAAGTCGTCATAAAACACCATGTGCATTTTTGGATAAGAATACTAATTTGTTTAAACATATGCAATCTGTAGCTACAAAGGTACCAATCAACGACGGGAAAACGGCAGATATCTTAGGAGTTTCATGCGTGATAGTAAATGATCTAAAACAAAGGAGACAGAAGGATTATGATTTTGAGTGGGATCGAGTGCTGCAAGTAAGTTAATTTACAACAATTCTGCATAATTGTTAACCATGTGAGAATTAGTATTAAGAAAACCTACTAACAGTTCTATGCAGGTCCAAGGTGACACAGGTGTGCGATTGCAGTACACTCACTGCCGACTTTGTAGCTTGGAGAAAAATTCTAGAGCCGTGGCAGCCCGAGAATGTGTTCCTCAAATACTAGATGAACCAGAAGTCATAATTTTGCTAAAGGAACTGGCAAAATTCCATGATATATTGTACAGATCCAACGAACAACTGGAGGCTCATATCTTATGTATTTACTTATTTCATTTATGGTAAGTCGTGCTTTGTGCTGTCTTTATTGCTTTTAATATTATTTTATAACAAATATTATTTATATGGTTAACTTTCAACTTGATTTTTTCCTGTATCAAAATGTGTTCATAAAGACCATACTTTTTTTTGTAGTAATTACATAAACAAAGCTTTCAAAACATTACAAGTGAAGGGAATGGACCCAGATGTTGCTTCGCAGAGGCTGCTTTTGTTCAACACTGCTAGGGAAGTATTAAGAAATGGAATGACTATCTTAGGCCTTCAACCATTAGATGAAATGTGATATTTTATATCTTTATAGACAAATAGAGAAGTTTACCGTAAATATTGGTTTTTAGTTACCATGTACCCATCCTATAAGCATTTTCGGCATGTTTTGTAATTTTCATCTATGATATAGACTTTACATTTTAGTCCAAAGTAAGATTCTGAAATAAAATGTTGATAAGTATGCAAATTTTTTATTAAACTAATTCATGAATACAAAAATTAACGTTTCTTCCAAGTGAATTTACGTCGAGCACCTTGTTGTCCAGGCTTCTTTCTTTCCCGGGTTCGGAAGTCTTTTGTTAAAAGACCAGCTAAGTAAGAAAAAATAATTATTATATATCAAAAAATTCACATAAATATACATAATATTTTTTTAAGGAAATTTATTACAATGACATCATTTATGTTTATAATTCTTTTTTGTCTCCAAAATAAGTTGTAAGAGCAAAATATAACGATATAAATGATTGTTTAGTATATCACGAAGGGATCTAAACGTGCGACATTAAATGTAATTTTTTTTATAAATTGTCTAAAAAATATACTAATTTGTCACTTTTATAATTATAACTATTACCAACCATTCAGACTGTTTATGAAATTAAATCAAAGTGGCAATAAAGGATGTGAAAATAAACAATTTTCATTAGGTAGTATATGGTTTAAAATATTATATTTTCTACATACATAGATTAAAAAATTGTCAATTTTAAGAAACAGATATCTAGTTGTGCAGTGCATCGCATTGCAAAGTTTTTTCGTAAGTCGAACTGTTTCACGTTTATTTAGGGGCTCTCAATTAGAAACTGCAGGGCCGTAATTAGTTAAGAGGCAGTAGAAATAAATTACTTAACAATAACCGATATAATGTCTATTTACGACATGTTGCGGTTTTTCTAATCCACGACCTTCATCAGTTGAGTTCTCTATCGATAGCCCGCGGTCTTTGAACAACATTTTACACTGTCCTGGGATTCGGATCTTGGTTGATGCCACGTCGTCTGTTCTGGTAGCTTATCGGATTCGAATCATGTCTTTGGGGTTAACGATTCGCATACAAACGACAATAATTCACCACCTAAACTGAACTACAAGTCAGTATTTAAATGATATTTACTTTCGCCGTATATTAGATCAACATCGGGAGACCAGCAATTTCACTCCGCTGTCGGCACTAAAGTGATCTCAGCTGCGGTGACCTCGAAATGCGTATGCGACAGCGCATCCGACGGAATTGAAATTGACACAATCGGTGATCAGGACCGGAATAAGTTTTTTATTTATGCGTAAAGACGTAGGTATTGATTCATTGCACATGAAAGTTGACATTATATCGATCCACATTATGTAACAATTGATAATTATACAGTTATGGATAAGTATTTCAACATATGTTATGTACTATCATAGTAATAAATATGCTGCTACTAACATGCAGTGTGAAAATTCTATTTTGGAATCTTAAAAGACAAGTTTAAAATGGATATATTGCACCATAAAACATTTGACATGTTTATTTATTTACTTATTTTTTGTTATTAGTGTAGAACTGATCAAATAGTGTGCATGTGCTAAAACTGTGGCATTTAATGCTGGTATATATTTACTGTTTTTATGAAAATCTTCGAAACCAGTAATTGTATCTGTATTTATAACATAAAATAAATTACTTTTTATACTCATTTCGTCGAAACACATAATACATATCCTATCCAAATTTGAAAAATTCCCAACTATTTTTTTTTTAATTTCGAAAATGTAGTGTTAAGTCCTGGATATATTTTTATATGTTCGATAAATCTTTGTAATGTTACTACACTAGACAAACATTTTTTTTTCCTAATTGATTTTTATATAATCTTAGGCCGTTAAAATTTAAAGACAATAATTTTTAAAATTACTATAGTATCTTCTACCTTTAGGATGAAAAAAAAAACATTCAGTAACTTGAACATGAATAAAATCGGCTAATTCTCTTGTTTGTATTCATCTGAAGTTACATTTTTAAGAAAACTTTGTGAACCACTTTCTAGGCTTTTTATCTTTTGTTTTAAATAAAAATTTATATTTTCCAACTTTTTATAGGTGCCCTATATTTTTGTTTTATAGGCAAATTGAAAGAGAGAGCTTTTATGTGTTTGATTTGGTGATGTGAGATATTAATGAATTCTGTTGTCACGATTTTTTTCATTTTGTGTTGGATATTAAATCTATGGTTGAGATTTTCAATTCAGTTGTTATAATTTCATCTAAAAGTGAGATAGTAAGAATATTTAAAATTCGGATAATAGTAGTATTTTTTAGAACCGAAAAATTATATTCACTTATATTGGAGATAAATGTTGGTAGTATTTAATAGTTGTAAGTTGAAATTTCGAACATTACCTATATACAGTAAAATGTAAATTCGGAAAAAATTAGAAACCTAAATATTTATATTTTTTAATTATTTTGTTAATTGAAATGATGGAATTCATCATTCTGTCAGTACTTTTCAAAAAACAAAATAAATAATTACTTCCTTTTAATAACGTAAATCAATTTACAAGTCGACAATAACAAGCAATGCACATCGCGCTTGCGTAGTGCAAATTAAATCCACACTAAATTTTTATTGTATTGTAATCAGTTGATTAAGAAGGAATGCGTTTGAAAACTATACTCGCGTCAAAAATTCAGACGTCTTACGTCATGGCTAACGTTACACATTTGTTTTTATTGTCAAAGTGATTTTCGATATTTGGTCGTGTTAAAAACAATCATTTTTTGCAATTTAGTGCAATATATAATGCAAACTTTTAGTGTAGTATATAGTTTTATTACTATCAGTTGCAGTTTCTTAAATATTTTGATGAAAATATAATGAATTATTCATTTGTTCGTATGACGTAAGTCGTCTGAATTCTTGTCGCGAGTATATACACGGCGCGTTCTGAGCGTGTTGAAGTATGACTTATCACCTCCACAGATCATTGGACGAAAAAAAAAATATCTCGACAAGTCACACGTAACCGTTAAAGAGCGTTTGGGTAGCATATACGCAACATGACAAAAACGGCAGAGAAAACTAACATTATGAAACAGCAACTGTGACAGAAACATCCTACCACAAGCCGTTCATTATCTAAAACAAAACTGTTAAGATGTCATTTGCGGGACGCTCTGGTTTGAGTATACGCTCCGGGATTTCAAACGTACTTCAGGGTTGGTCGCATCGTCTGCTAAATCGCGTCGCCTTTGTAATACTTGTGAAAAAGCACGGCTGCTGTGATTTAGCCGACGGTGGTTTAAGTTTTGCATAATTCTTGATTAATTTTATGCAATACTTGATACTTTAGGTTACTTGCTTAATGAAAATTGTTTATTTTCGTGGAAGGAACATACTTATATTAGAAACACCCTTAAATAAGTAAGTTGAATAAAAATTATAGTGAGACTGTAATTTGAGTTATAAACTTTGATAGATCACAATTGTTTTTCTTGAAACTGAGAGTGTTGAATATCTGCGTTTGATAGATCTTCCTGTATTATTATAAGGTTGGAAAAATTGCGAAACGGCTGAATATACAGGGTGTCCCGAATATGAGTGCCGCAATTTGAAGGGCTTATACGTATATCTGACTAAAAACAAAAAACTCTTATGAAACAAATGTCTAAAACGAATACTTTGTCAACAAATACATTTCAAAAATAAAAATACAACTGCAATAATATAAAAAACTATGTTACGAAATTACAAATTAAGGTACAATTAAGGTTAAGTAAAAGCGCCTGTAACGTAATTTGTTTATAATTTGATTTTTGGATTAGTATTGATGTGGTAAACAATTGAAGTTTCCGAGAAACTAGTTAAAACTGCAACATACTGTAACGTTCGACAACGTTGCAGTGTCAGGCTGCTGGTAATAACCTAAAAGTAGTATTAGTCATAATGGTGGGTGCAGCTAGTGCGATTCATTTTTGTATAATTTTTCTTTGATGTTTGCGAGTGTACATAAACAAAAATGGAACAATTTATAGTAACCACAAAGCATGTTAATTTACGGAGAATCTAGGCAAAACTCTCTGGCTACGAGACATTTGTACAGCAAACGCTTCTTGCAAGAAACAGAAATTTTAAACACATAACTATTATTATGTGTTGTGAAATGAGCTTTAAGAAAACCATTCACAGTACGTAGATACATGTTTAGGTGAACCTATATGTAATTATTATGTATACTATAAAACATAACAATCCTAAGATAGTATGTGAGCGACGTTGTCACATATTCAAGACCTGTTTGCTGTCATAATTCCTTTACCGTTTGTCAGAGAAAAAAATATGTTTTGTTTAGTACAACTTATCATATGGCAAAATTAAGGTAGTCATATTCCGGACACTCTGTATATAATACATTTCTAATGAGAATGTGGGTCCCGACATACAAGCAAATAGAATAGCTAGAAGAAAGAGGTACTAGCCGCACTACTTACTACTTACTATATGTATATCGTACAGAATGATTCGGTGAACAATAATTTATTTTGAGTAAATCCGGTTTACCGGCAAGGTCTACTTTCAAGACATTGCTATTGGGCGCGATTGCTCGCAATTCGAACTCGAAGAGAGGTTCACACTTTGCGAATTCTGTTATGCGCGTTCAGTTCATTCTATTTATTAATTCTTGCTAAATTGCTCCTGTCTGGACGTGCTGTAATATTGCTAAGATGTAGTGGTTTAGAATAATATTAGTGCACACTGTGCAAGTATTTAAATGAAAAATCGATTTATACAAAAATACACTTTCACATGGTGTCGGAATCAAAATTTAACCACCGTAATAGGCTCCTATGGGCGCTTTTGTTAGTGTGTACTCACCTAGTCTCATCTTTTCAATGGTCTCCTGATCCACAAAACTCCTCAGACTCCACGCTATACCCCACCTTATAGCTCCAGCTTGTCCCGAAGGGCCACCCCCTTCGACGTTACAATCTATGTCCACCTTATTTTGCATGTTTGTGAATATCAGGGGGAAGAGTAGCTACAATCGACATAATTTTAGCAATTATCTGGGGGGAACTTTTAAACTACATATATGTTTTTAATTATTGTATTTCATGACCATTTATCAATTTTAATTTCCACTTTAATTGGCAATTTTTTTCCCAATCCGCGGACAATGTATATTCTCGTGAGATGATAAATTTTATTACAATGTGAGCAAAACGTCCCCACATACTTAATTTATTAACTGCTAAATTTTATTTTGAAAATTTCAGGGGGGCACGTAAATTGCAAACTCCATCCAATAAAGGCGGAATTTAAATAAGTTTTTTCAAAACTAGATTGACTTAAAATCCGCCTGTTACGCGCTGAGATGATTAATTAAACCTCTGTCTAAAATTTTAAATATAAATATAGTCGGTTTTAAACATAGTAGATAGTGATTCATGTTATAACCCTCGCTCACAATTTATAGTAGTCAACACAAAGAGAAATACATGCAGTCCGTATATTTTTCTATAAAATTGTATTGAACTGAATGTCCCGCATATCTGGCAGAACATATTCTGCGTGTAGTCGACACAGCTTCTGCTGCAGCGAATACGCATTCGCCACATGATAAAGCTCGATTTCTATTGGTTATGACGATTTGACGGATCCACCTGTTCCATCTGTAGCGCTATGATAGGTGTCCGCGTGGCAAAATTTCGAGTATATATTTCCGCTAATTTAATTGTGATTGTAATTAATTTATGAGTGATTTTGTTTGTATTCCTAAGAATGAAGAATAATTTAAACTCTACAACGTGTTCATAAATCGTAAAGAAAAGATTGATGATACAAAACACAGGATTTATAGAACAATTTGTGGATGAAATATTGCCTAAAAAAATCTAGAAGGCTGCTGTTCCGCATTATGCGTGA
This sequence comes from Monochamus alternatus, assembly GCA_037114965.1. Lineage (NCBI taxonomy): Eukaryota > Metazoa > Arthropoda > Insecta > Coleoptera > Cerambycidae > Monochamus > Monochamus alternatus. The sequence continues at coordinate 118,499,527 of CM073426.1, forward strand.
TATGAGTTTCGTTTCATAAATCGAAGTTGAGAGTATGTTCATAGAAAAAAATTAAACAGTGATATGGCGAGAAAGAGAGGAACTCGAAGAGTTCTGTGGTTGTAATGGATAACAATGTGCAACGCATCCCTAACAGTCGACGATAAGTCGATCACGGTTAATGTGTGACTTTTAGTGACAGTGCTAGTAACCAGTTTTGTATCTAAATCGAGTAGTATATTATGTATTACAAGTGTGATATCCGTGGAGTGCATATCAGGTGTAAGTGGGTGGTGGTAGGCCATCGCCCTCTAAAAGAACGGCATTTTACGGATGAGTATACACTTGTAAACTATTAGTGCACGCCTATGAAATTTTGACTCCTGCCACCCTCACCTCCCATACTCATCTAAGTGCTGTAAATTATTCACTCTCTACTATTTTGGAACTCGGGTATAGATAGCTACTATAAAATCATACCTAACCTAACTTGTATAAATAATATTTATGAATATATCAGCCTGTATTAAATTTGCTAACTCCGTTCGAAAAATGTTTAAGTCAATTCGCTTTGGGGAAAATCGTCATTTAGTGTTGGTATTTTTAAGTCTTCTTGTATTTGTGCTACCTCCACTTCAAAAATAAAAAGACGCAGAAAACTATAATGAATTAAGCATTTTATTAATATAACAGATGAATAACATAAATTATAAGCAACAGTGTAACGGTATGTCTATTTTGTTGAATACCTCAAATCTACATCATAATATCAATGAGTTCACTATAAAACTAATATCACACTTTTCAATGGCAACAATTTAATGAGTTTACCAACAGGAGAGAGAAACGATAAATCTAAAGTGACCAAGCGACTATCATCTCAAATAGATACCAAATTATTTAAATGTCTACAGAGAGTATTATTATTAGTATCTGTCTTAGTAAAAAACTTTAGATTTTCTTAAAATATATGCATAGATAAAAAGTTTTAAAAATTCTATTAGGATCACAGTCTAATCAGCATTTACTACTAGAATGTCTAGTTTGCAACAGAGTATTTAACAACTGCTCGATAGTCTTTTGGCTGGCGTCAAAGGCACTTTTCAGTTCTCTGATTTCCTTGCTTAGGTGCTCTATCTGTTCCGTACTTTTTTCTATTTTGGTCTGAAGCAGCGGTAAGGCGTTGGTGTACTCTAAGATCTCGCTATTCTGATCCGGATTGTTGTTCAACTTCTTGGAATAGGTTGCTGCGCTGCCTTGAGAGGAAATCGTGTGGCCGAAGTGTTTCCGCTTTTTCGCAATTTCATGAGCGGCCTTCAGAATATCTCTGGGCAACCGTTTCTCTCTGGGATTCAAAGGCTTCACGTTCAGCACCACTCTGTACGCTTTCGGAGATACCAGAGCGGTCCAGTGTAACAAATTCAAAAGATACTGCGGAAGGTATCCATTGAACAACGCCAACTCCATGTAGGATATTAGTTTGGTCTGCCGCACCAATTTGGACAGTCCGGCGGTCTTCTGCAGACCTTGAATGTCATGTACAGCGATGCCAACTAGAAGGTTCATCAAAATCACCGTTACGAATAAAAGAAAGAGGATGTAGGTAACTTGCGCGCTCACTTCAAGAAGAAATGGTGGGTCTTCAGGGTCATCGTCTACAAGAAGGTCTAAACTCAACTCTCCGGTCATCATTACTAAAACTGTGATCAAGCCTATAAAGGGATTCGCAAAGGTGGAAGAATCCGGAAATATCACGCAGAAACTTATGGTGAAACCGATGAGTAAGCATGAGTAAGCCAAAAGCAGTTTTGCAAACTCCCCTTGGACGCGAGTATACATCGCAACGTAAGAACCGAAAACTGGAAGTTGTCCAATCATCAACATTAGGTTGGTCCAACCAAAAAGAACTGCGAACGCACCCACGTGGTTCTGCCAAGTGTACGTCCTGCCAGTGTAGATGAAGGAAATGACAAACACGCTTGCGATGACCGTCCACTCGATAATATTTTCTGGGTGGGAAAGGTACTGTTTAACGGTGGGATATCCGGCGATGCCATATACTTTTCTCAAGATCTCGCAACAGGTAATGCCCACCAGGGCGAACCACTGCATCTCGATGACAAAAGGGTTGTTTCTCAGCATATGCCCCATCATGGACTTCTTCTCGCACAGCTCGATAACGTTTTGCGGTTGGGTGTCATTCATGTTTTTGCCGTGGTTATAGCAATTATGGGCAAGTGCCGTCAACACGTACAAGGAAAGGCTCAACACGAAGATGAAACAGAAGAGCATGCGGGCGATGTAGTACTTCCGGATCTTTTCCCATTTGAGATAGAGAAAAGCCGAACAAAGAGGATGGAGTAGAATCTCTTTTTGGCCTTCGTCTACGAAACTGTTCAGAAAACTAATTTCGCGCGGATGACAGTACTGGAGAATGCCTCGGAAGTCTAGCCTTAGTTCCACTTCGCGGTTAGAAGATTCTGGGTGATGATGCAAGGTGATGGCAGAATCAAGTTTTTGCGTGACCATGGCTAAAGAAGCGGGTGTTTTTCTCGTAATAATACCCAAAGCAGTCATGCCAAATTTGGACTTGGCCGTGACATCGGCGCCGTGGTAAATCAGCACCTCCACGCACTGTGACAGCTCGTTCAGTGCGGCAATATGAAGAGGGCTATAGCCGTATTGGTCTTTCGCGTTGACATCGCTTCCGTAACTCACGAGGATCTCTATGATGTCGTAGGAACGTGCCGCTTTACCTACGGCAGCGTGTAAGGGCGTCCTTTTATCACAATCTCCTATGTTAGGATCAGCGTTACCTTTTCTCAAAAGCAACTCGACACAGTCGTAGGCCTGCGCTCTGGCAGCGAGATGTAATGGAGTCTGCGCCCTATGATTTCTAATGTTACTATCTGCCCCTTTTTCTAGTAAAATCTCCACACAATCAACATAACCACTTTCCGCGGCTAAATGTAGAGGTGTCTGTTCCTTCTCCTTGGTCCTAGCATTGATGTTGATACCTTTGGCTTCTAAGAGTATCTTAAGGCACTGGCCGTGTCCCAGATCGGCGGCCAGATGTATAGGAGACATTCCCGAGTATTCCATCTGCCCGACATCAGCTCCCTCGTGGGTAAACAATCTCACACAGGCTATAGCGTTCGCGCGCACTGCGCAATGCAACACACTCTCGTGGCAGTTGTGTGGACTATTCGTTAAAGCTTGCACTCTAGCTCCATTATTAAGGAGGACAATAGCCGTGTCTGGGCTATCTCCAAAAGCTGCGCAGTGCAAGGGCGTGTAGCACTTGTAGATAGCGTTGACATCGCAACCTTGCGCTATGAGGAACTGAGTTCCTTGGATGCACCCACTAAAAGATGTTAAATGCAAAGCACTGAGACCTTGGCTGGGTTCGTGGTACCTTAATTGAGCCCCCAGATTGATGAGAGCATCCAGCAGCTCCCAGCGCTTCATGAAAGAGGCCCACAGGAACGCTATATTGATCTCCACCTTCGAAGCGCCGCAGAAGACATCCTCTAAATTCGCGGGCGTCGTTTTCTTGCTCTCTATGTCGTCTAGAAGCTGGTGTCTTCCGGATGACACCTTCATATGCTCCAAAAGATTCATCTTGATGGTGTCATGGCAGATCTGCACGGTGAGTTCGCTTGTGGAGAACTCCTCGAAGCTTTCGTAAATGTTAGGCGTGTGGTCCGCGGGGGGTGAGGGTCCGCACTCCATGTACTCGTATTCGTCGGAGGGTAATTCCTCCTCCAACATAACCTCAGGATCGTCTCGTATGGTGCGCCGCCATCTTAAAAGTGTGTTAGAGTTCTGGTTCCTGTAATGTGGGATGTTTTCGACCTCCGCGTTGACGCTGACCGAGCGGCCTAGCTTGCGCTTCGCCGTGAGATCCTGGAAACCCAGGTTGTCCATCCCGAAGGACTTGTGGTTTTCCGATGCCGAAACCATTTACCTGAAAACGGTTAAAACAGTTTGTTTACTATTAATGCTTATTTTATACTAAGTATATTCATTGAATTCCAAATATATAACTAGATCTGTAATAAACAGGGGTTGGCTAATTTGGAGACTTAAAATAACAGAGGCAGACTTGGGGAAGTAGGTACGCAGATTTATATATTATTATTATTATTATGTCTATATTGAGATGAAGAAATACATTATGTAATATTCATAACAGATTAGGATTATTATATATTTTTAGGTGTTAATAATATTGTGTGAAACTAACTACTCTGTGGACAAAACCTCAACCAGCGTTGAATTACACCCACAATATCTACCCATATATTCCTTATTATTAGCTTTTGTAACATTTTTTTACTGTATTAGAAAGGTATTTTAAGCTAATATAAATCAAATCTCCTACAATTCCTATCAATGAAGTCATATGTATGTTCTCTGATACCAAACATCTAGGTATGCTAATGAACAATTCCACAGACAAAGCTCTATTGTCAAATAACATTATGCTGCATTTTCAGCAGAAAAGGCACTTTACCTGAAACCAAAACAGTTTTTACTCGATATAATATTTCAAATAGGATTATTTGAGAAACCTTTACTCCTATCGATTTCAACAAGGTATACTATTTTCAGATAAAACAGGTAGGAGAATCGATTATTTAAATAGTCAGACGGATACACTAAGCAGCAAAAAAGTTTTGCCATTTAAAAGAAACATGATGTGCCATAAGTAGCGCCCTCTACTAGTGACATCAAAATTAGAAACAAATTTGAATTTCTCGCCCGCAAAAACCCCTGATTTACAAATTTTATGTAAATATTTGGATTTCTTATAGTTATTTACACATATATCGAAAATAAAATTTTAACTTCAACACCCTGTATCTCGGAATCGCGACTTTAAAATGAAAAATGTTATGAACTACCCCCACTATTTTTTCAAGGCCAACTCATATCTCACTTTTTTTAAGTATAATCGGAACACCCTGTATATGTATCAAACTAATGTTATTCAGGGTGGTCCGTAATCAATGGATCATGAAGACATACTAAATTTTTCACTTCAAAATATTACGATTTAAGACAATACACCTAAAAAAATGTTAATAATAAAAAAGATACATGATGTCAAGAATTTAAAAAGTGACTTTTTGTAATAATGACACTGTTTAACTGTATCAACTTAATAATTTGGGAATAGATGTTTTTGGATATGAGAAAACATAATCTGTTGTCTATTTCGACGTATTCCCTAGAGGGCACCACATCCGCCATATTTGTGACGTAAATGTGAGCGTAAATTTTTTGGATCTAATGTTATCACGTTTTTTATTTAAAAAATCTTAAATCTACATTGTTTTTAAGGAAAAACGGTATACTTGCCTTTAGTCTTAGAAATTGACCATTTTCGAGAATAGTTTTTCAACAATCAACTGCATAGTTCCTTGTACAATATTTTAACGTAGTAGCACAGAATATATAGCTAACGCAACAGAAGGCTCGTCAAGTAGTGTTTAAATGTAGTCCCCGAAAAGAAGCCGGCTCCAAAAGCCAGCTTCTTTCAAACTGCGCATGTACAGTAGAAAGAGTAAGTTTAGCTATTAGCTCGTAGGTCGCGCCACAAGCGAGTCGATTTTAGCGCCCAATTCAGAAAGCGTTGCCAAATGAAAATTTTATGGAAGTTATTAGAATATTATACATAAATAATAAAAAGTATTAAATAACAATAATAATATGTATTCTTACACATCAGTGACAACTGACGTTTTTATAATTTACAGTAATTGTAATTAAAAATAAGGTAGACACATATGTAAATAAATAGGCACTTATTTAAAAATTTTAAATTGTGTGTGTAATAATAATAATACATCAATAACAATTTGAGAAAACGTAAATATTTCTAATTTTATTAATTGATTAATAATATGACATGATTTTTCTTTCTCTATAGTTCCAGAATTATACCTTGTTTGTATTACTTCGATAATTACAACTGACATTTTTATAATCGAAGCAAATATTAAAACGACGGAAAAAAGCTTATGCATACATACGTAATACCCGTAATACATATATATATATATATATATATATATATATATATATATATATATATATATATATATATATATATAAATTTTAAATTGTGTGTGTAATAATAATAATACATCAATAACAATTTGAGAAAACGTAAATATTTCTAATTTTATTAATTGATTAATAATATGACATGATTTTTCTTTCTCTATAGTTCCAGAATTATACCTTGTTTGTATTACTTCGATAATTACAACTGACATTTTTATAATCGAAGCAAATATTAAAACGACGGAAAAAAGCTTATGCATACATACGTAATACCCGTAATACATATATATATATATATATATATATATACATGTCCAAAAAAATTCCTTGTGCCCTTATCTTAGAAACTGTGATTCGGAAAAAGTTTAAATAAATAATGTTTGGGGATTTCTTTAAATTTATATGCGTTGAATTAAATATAGTGTTCTGAGTAGATAGATAAAATTATATTTTCACAAAAAATATAAATTACATTCCTCTGATGTTTTCAGTATCATATAGATTATAGATAGTTAGAATGTTTATAATTATTATTGATTGTATACGAAAGGTAGTATATTTTACTACAATGATAATGTGACGCGGTTTACGGCATTTATTGGAGACGAATGGCTAAAAGACAAAGACGTTTGAGTTCGTTTTAGCCGAGCGGCGGCCGCTCGTCTATCTTTGTCTTAAGGTATGGCCAAGGCGTGCATTCAACTGTTTTTATAGAAATTTTTACACACAGCGGCATATCTTTTTATGTCAGTTTGTTTTGCTACTGTTTATGTGTACTTGTTAAGTTGCTATTTCAATTATTATTAAATACGAGTATATTAGAATAAATCGACAATAATGGCTGGAAATAAGTGCTAATATTTTAATTGTGGTGAAACTCGAAAATCGGGAGTTCGAATGTTTCGGTTTCCACATAAAAATAAAGATTTATGTAATAAATGGTTTATACATTGTGGTAATCGTAAAATGCCTATACGCAAAAAAACTGCTAATATCATTTTTTTAACCCATAATTTAATTTTTGCAAACAATACAATTTAAAAATGTAAGATTGTATAATACATAACATTGTTATACTTATAAACGGTATGATACAACAATAGTTTCCCTTTGTCTTTATCCTAGGAGACACAAAATATATGATTTAAAAAATAATTCTCTAAAAAAATTGACAAATATAAATTTTAAAATTGACTTGCTTGCTTATTTAATATTCTATAGGAATTAGTCAATATTTCATTCAATGATTTTTTTGATTTTTTTTTCTCTAAAACTAAATTTACCGCACAAAGTAAGAGCGTAAGAAAATGTTTATCAATAATTACCTAAATTACACACAGCTAAGGGAGAAAAAAAATCTCTCCAATTTTTTAAATAGCACTATAGCCACCAATTTTTATTATGACTGATCCAAAATAAGAATATAGCTTACGTTCACTTTTGTAAGTACCTATATCTATACACGTATTTAAGAGATAAATTCATAAAAAAATTATGGAAAATATACATAAAAGTTCACCAATTGTTTACAATTGATTTCGGTGTATCCAAAGAGGTTGGAAGGTTATTTTTATTTTTGCATTTTGATAAATATTTTATTTATTTATTACCACGATTTTATGTGATGTGGTAATTTGCTTTGATTTATTGTAATATTTACCACTTTTTTATTTTATTTATGATTTATTTTACCCTGTTACCATTTATTTATTTATTAACATGTTTATTTCTGTTTTGATTTGTTTATGTGTTTATTTATTCATAATACAGTTTGATCTACAAAAAATTTCGAAATCGATAGTATATAGAAAGAGGATACCTACTATTTTTACCACATTTCACTGATTTTTGTATTGTCTCTAAAATATATAATAAATAAATAAGTATCTGTATAGAAGTTATTTTTTTTATGATTTCTATTTTTTTTGTCGACAACAAAGTGCGATATGAGTCTTTCAAACAACAGGAAAGTTTCATTTTAAGATGCTTAATCCGAAGAAATATAAAATTAAAAAAACGCAGTGTTGTCCCAGAACGCACCTTAACGAAATTATTGAAAAATTTCATAAAAGGGTTTAACATGCGATAGGTCAAACTTTTTCAGTTCATTTTATCGACTATAAACGAGAGTACTTTTTTGTTGAACCTACTCAGATTTATTATTTTAAAGTTTAGCCCATCCCTGGTAAACTAAAAAAGCTAAATATGTTTCAACGACACTATTTTAGGAGCTCCTTATTAGTGTCCATCACATTAAATTTTTATTAAATTATATTAAGTAGGTACTTTAAAAGTTATTAAATAAAAACGATTACCAGCTTCATTTTTCAGACACATATCTCTTAGACTTTATTTTAGATGTATTAAGTGAAATGGTTGATTTAGACTTTGTTTTAGATGTATTAACTGTTTCATTAATTTCAGCTTCGACAAGCCATGTGAAATTTTTAACATTTATTGTTCGATAATATATTTTGCTTATATTATTTAGAATTCGTCTTCAATTTTCTTTTATATATTCAATACATCTTTCTTTGCTGCAAAAACTCATTTTTGTTTTATATAAAAAATTCCCTGTTTACAATTCTTTCTAATTTTGAAGAGGGCGATATCATAAATATATCTAATACAATGATTATATATATATATATATATAAATATATCTAATACAATGATTATATATATATATATAATAAAAATCCTTTTTTTCTTTATCCAAAATATAGATATTTCTAATTCGCCGAATGAATGAACCGTCTTATTTACGACCTTATTTATGAAAACATATTCTGTACCGCAAGTATAAGCTTATTCACACGTCGCACATACATAAAATTCAATTTAATTTCTTGAAAACCGTAGCACATAGCAAAGTAAACTTAAAAAAAACATTTTTAAAATTTTGCCTACATTTGCCTCGGTATAGCTATAGATCAATTTTCAATAATTAATATAGTCGCATATTAACATTTTTAATACATAAATTTACTGCTACAACTTTGAAACAAATTCCTCATCCTCATCAACAGTTGTACGGAACAAAAAAAAGTTACGACTCACGTGGGGGAGAAATTTGAAAAACGTTGAATGCGTATCTGAGACAAGTGGAATATTCTTAATTATATTGTTTGCTATCGAACTAAAATACATATTAAAGTCATCTGGAGTTAAAGTATTACTAACCTTAGTACGAGATATTTTATTGCACTCAAAATTCACCAGTTTCCATGAGGCTCTATTTATGTTGTTGGTATTTATCAAAAAAGAGTCATATGCTCTTCTTTTCGTCTGGTCAACTACTCTTCGATAGTGTGCCCTAAGACTCCTGTAGAGGGACCACCCCCTCGCATCTTCAGTAACATCGTAGACAATTTTTAATGACGACAAGTACTGTCGCATATCACGTAAATGTTCACACGTCGCACATACATAAAATTCAATTTAATTTCTTGAAAACCGTAGCACATAGCAAAGTAAACTTAAAAAAAACATTTTTAAAATTTTGCCTACATTTGCCTCGGTATAGCTATAGATCAATTTTCAATAATTAATATAGTCGCATATTAACATTTTTAATACATAAATTTACTGCTACAACTTTGAAACAAATTATTTAGAAAAGGCTTTTAAGTTATCAAAAATTGGTGTGTACCATTAGAAGCGTTATAGTTTTTTATATGGGTTGTGAAAAAATCATGAACATTAGTAAAATCGCTGTTTTACAACTGCGATGTAATTAAAAACATAATTGTCAAATAAAATTCAAGCATCAATAATTTGATTTTAAGTCGGCTCTACTTAAAAAAGTTGTAGAAGTCTATTTTAAATTATGGTAAACGTTCCATTTAGTTATAGCTTTAGAAAATGAACCACAAATAAGCGAGTTAGCGAGGCGATTTTACTCCACTATTAAAATTCATAAACGCAACGCACTTTATAAAGACGGCAAGATATGGCAACAGAGGCAGCGGTCGTCAAGGAAACGAACGCTTTAGGCTGCTTCTTTCGAAGAGCGCATTTTCTAAGTTTTAAAATTTTAACAAATACGTATCGTTGCGCCGTCTGTCGACAATCTCAGTACCTATTCCCTAATATGTCCCCACGAGAGTTCTGTTGCGTAGCTATATTTTCTGTGGTAGTAGGCACCAATAGTAAGGTAAATTTTAACAATTATTAGACAAAATTTATGGTCAAGTTAATAAGTACTTCTAAATGTAAAGTATATATCCAGTTTTGGTTAAAATTGATTACTTTACAAAATTGAAAAATTCTGAGACAATAATTTTTCATATTTAGATAAGAGAGATGTGACTGTTATTTGTTGGCAATTAAATTTAAATGGACGTGCTGGACAACGAGAATATTTGGGAGGATTTCGATCTAGATTACAACCTGATAATCAACTATTAAAAAAACCTGTTCAGGAATTTACAGAAAAAAAGACGAAAAATTTGCTCACAATGCAGATTATCCACAAACTAATCCAAGGCGACAATCTGGAGCTGTAAGAATCAGTGACTTTTTGGCACCTCCTACGTTAAAATAGTGTACAATGAACTATGCAGCTGATTGTTGAAAAAGCTATTTCCTCGAAAATTGCCGATTTCTGAGACTAATAATAAATATATCTATTTTTCTCAAAAACAATGTAGTTTTAAGAATTTTTAATAAAAAACGTGATAACGTTAGGGTCAACAAAGGGTTTGGGTCAACAGCAAGAATCAATTCTGAACCGTCCAGAACTATTCAGTCAGTTCGGTGAGTGTTCTATCAAACGATATATAAGGGCTGTTCCAACAACCGTCGAGAACTGGTTCAGAACCGTGAGAAATGTTTGACCAACACCGTCTTACGTCGCATTCGCCGAGAGTACATTAACAACTGAATTGACTGACTAATTCTGAACGGTTCGGAATCGATTCTTGCTGTGTTGGAACAAACCCATAGTTTTCGCTCAGTAACTCCTTAACGGATAATGATAAAAATATGTGGTTTTTTTAATAGACTATAAATATTATTTTACGTCAACGTTGTATTTTAAAATTTTGAAAAAGTGTAAAATTATTTTTTTTAAATGAATTTTGCATATTTTCAAAATTTCAAAACACAGCGTCGACGTAAAATAATATTTGTAGTATATTAAAAAAAAACGCATATTTTTATCATTTTTCGTTGAGGAGTTACTGAGCGAAAACTATATCCCTTTGGATCGAGCGCTCACCGTAAGCCTTAATGTACTTTCGGCGAATGTGAATTAAGATAGAATTGGTCAATCATTTCTGACAGTTCTGAACCAGTTATTGACGGTTGTTGGAATATAGTTACGCTCACATTTACGTCACAAATATGGCGGATGTGACGTCCTCTAGGTAGTACGTCGTAGACAACAGATTATGAAGAAAATTTTTAAGTTGATACAATCAAAGACTGTAATTATTACAAAAAAATAACTTTTTAAATTCCAACTTTAACACCCTGTATCTTATTTACTATCATTTTATTAAGTCAAGTTGACTCAAATCGTAATATTTTTAAATGGAAAATCTAGTATGTCTCCATGGACCAAACGAAATCTCACCACTATTTATCAATAAAAATGCATATAAATTAAAGAAATACAAGTTTTTATTAGGTACCTATTAATAATATTGTATGAAACAAAAAAATGATAATTATTGTTAAATAAAATATTAGTTTATTTAAGTGTTTTGAAGTTCTTAGATTTTTTGTATACACATATATATTAATTCTCACGTGAAGCAACTAATAATGAAATTGTTGTGTTTCCTCAGCAATTCGTTTATTTTGATATGTTCAAACTAGTTCTTGTAAGTTTTTAAATTAAAATTTTATCAAAATACATATTTCAATTTACTTTTTCAATCTTAAGTGAACAGATTAATTATACACGGTGAACCTTAAATAAGTACAAATATTTTAACTGCTGGTGTAATTCGTCATATAGATCAGTCTAATGAAAATCATTTTTAAAAATTTCTAATATTTACGGATATTAATTTTTTTTAAAAATACCCACATTTTGAGGACCGCTGTCATAACCTACCTAATGAAGCATATGATTTGTTGTGAGGTTGCCATATCTCCTTTAATATAAATATTACGTTTCCTTTAACGTAATAGTAAAGTAATATGGTTAATTCTATTTTAAAAATACTTGTTAAGCATAAGTAGGTACAATAAAATTGGGTATGTAGTATGACACGCAGCAATATTAACATAAATTTTAACTGCTTAACTGACCTTACTATAAACGATTAAAAATGAATTTCCGCAAGTTAAATACTACCATCACAGAATATATAGCTAATAGTTATATTTTCTGTGCTACCATAAAGTGTTTAGGAAGATATTACGTGATATTACTATGTCCAATGTTCAAAAATTATACATAAACGTGCACACAAGCTTACCTGTTCGTTAAAAAATTAACTGTTTAATCAGTAATTCACATTTCACAAGTTAAATGTCATTGTACACTGTTAGAAAGAGACACAAGACACAATTTCCTTATGTTATTTTATGAAGAATAACGAGAAACTATGATTTTCACACAACATATTAAATTAAATTTGTGATAAATCAGTTTGAGTGTAGTAAAAATGGATAATGAACAAATTCTGGATAACTATGATTGTGAGTAGATAATCTGGTTAATATTTTCAATTTATTGGCAAGGTATAGAAATAACAAAGGGGAGGAGATTGCCATTGATATTTTCATAAATAAACATATCTCAATCATTCTTTGACATGTCTAAAAATTCTAATGCAACACTGGCAACGATGTGGAATTTACATCCACCATGACTCCCGGAACAGCGGTCCTCAACAATTTTTGTATTGAAAAATCACGAAATTTATTTAAAATTTGACTATTTTTATTCCTGATTTTTTTGTAAAAAGACTATGAATTATGTATTCTACACAGTGAACTGTACTGCTGGTTAAAATATTTGTACTTATTTAAGGTTCACCCTGTATATTTACATTAGTAGCCTTATTGACATTTGTACGATAAATGCGTAAACCATCAAATAAAACTTGTTTCTCTTCTTGGTAAACTAACAAACCAAAGTTTAATTATGTTATCTGCATTTTTATTACTTAAAGTAAAGATTTCCATTGCTTAAATATGCTTAATCCTGAATTTAGTACTTATTTAATTCACTGCAAACATATGTCTTAAATGATGTCATATACCAGGGATATATAATATTGCATATAAATTATACTTTAAATATTTTAATGATAAAAAAGATATTTATTTGTAGCATCTTCATCCGCATTGCCAAAATTTAAAAATCGCGAAGAAAGTGTTAAATGTTACAAAAATTGCTCAATGTTAAAAGCAAAGCAGAAGATTAAGACTATAAGAAAGAAGTTTTTTATGTAAGAAGTTATAGAATAGTAAATATTAGTTCTGACCTGAATTACTGAAATTTATATAAAAATCTCATCTCTTCCTTAATATACGAATGACAGCAGCAAATTTAAAACAGCATCAATATGGCCACAAGTAAACGTGACACTATAAACTATAACAAACAGGAAACACGACGCATTACAATTAAATGGAATGAAAGTTAAATATATAGTTCCCCACTGACCATGCCATATAAAAGAATTAATTTAATTTCACGGATTAAAGGATTTCAGAGACAAAATGTAATAAACCCAAAAGATAATTCATGTGCATACATCAGTCGCATATTGTTCTGTAATAAAAACAATTCATTTAATCCTATAAAATTATTAAAAAATTTAGGGAAATCCTGATGATCCCACTGGAAATCATATTTCTCTATTATAAAATTTTATAGAGATGTAACACCAAGATTTTGACACGCGGCAATGTTTTCTTGTAATTAACACAAAATTTAATGACGATAAATACCTACGTATACCTTAAATACATCTACAGTATATATTTTTATTGATTTTATTAATATTATCTCATTATTTATTGTTATAATGTGATCAAGACTTTTTAGAAAAATTCATATAGGCACACATTCTTATATATATATATGTATTACATAAAACAATATTATACAAGTATTTAATATATATACGTTTTAAACAAAACAATTTACACAATTTATTTTTAAAAAAGTTGATCAATTTCATTATTACTACCATCCTGGAACTTCGTAAACTAAAATTCTAATATTTTGTAGTTGAACCCACCATCTTCTAATTATTTTTTATTAGTTTCAACTGAAGAAATTGAAGATAATGAAAGCATAACAGCTTTTTTAGTATAATTTTTTCCTTTTGGAAAACGATCTTTGACATTTTAACAATTTTCTGAAATATCTATATATATATAAAATTCTCGTGTCACAGTGTTAGACGCCATACTCCTCGGAAACGGCTTGACCGATTTTTATGAAATTTTATATGCATATTCGGTAGGTCTGAGAATCGGTCGTAATCTATGTTTCATATCCATAAGTGATAAGGGTGATCCACCTCAAACATTTTTTTTTGGACAAAATTTGTTATTTTTATTTTTTTATGATGTGGCATTAAAAAATACATACAACCTTTCATTTTCACCCTTCTATCACAAACCCCTATTTTTGAATAGCCATTTTAGTAATTTAATTATTTTTAACCCTGTCGATAACTGATCTATTATCACTAGATCAGTTATCCCTGCCAGGCGTAAGTAAACAGCACGGAGTAGGGATGAGAACGAAGCCGACTACCAAAATATTCACTAGAAATAATTCATATCGCAAAACAACGTTTGCCGGCTCACCTAGTTTAGTTATAAATTCATCAACACAATTAGGTTGGTTAAACACAAATACAAAACATTATTAATAATAAAAATAAATATTAAGTAGTACATATTTAGATGTTAAGGACCCCGTATTCTTGAAATAGTGTTTTCTACAAATATAATCAATTTCAAAAATTTAGGACCTGAATAATATAGAATTTAGTAAATAAGAAAAATGTTATCTCATGTCACCTGCGAATATTCAAAGGTACCGAGGTAAAATGAATATATAATGGCCGAAAGCGGTCTAACCAACAAATTTTAGGTACAGAAATAATTTAAAATAAATATTTTTATAAATTCAAAGCGGATAAACAAAACATCCATAATTTTATTTTTGATTGCTTTTGTTCTATGTGTTTTATTTTTCGAGATTTGTGTACCTAATAACACCACAAATTTGATAATTTTACGGTGAAAAATACGGCGACCTTAAGCAATTTTTAGGGAGTCTCCCAAACCAACATGAAACATTCGCAGTACGCTGCGAATTTTTCGCAGAATAACTAATAAAGTTTACACTCTAGCCTTAACATACATATATGTATATCATGTTTCATTATGATTATGTATTTATTTTGTATGTATTTTCATTTACAATATTCTTAAAGCTTAAATTATTTCCGGAAATTATTTCGAGGTCATGAATATTTTGATCAACACGATAATATTTCTATTATATTATACCAGTTACTCTACATAGTTAATGAATACGTATGTTTATAATTGGTATTCAGCTACCTTGGAAAAAGCATAATTTTATCAATTAAAACATTAATTATACATACATCATTAAAATGATCATAACGGCAAACCAAGTAGAAATATATATCAAGAATCGAAACATGTTTAGTGTAGAGAAAGCGTTAGAAACCTCTGTGTATTACAGAAGTTACAAACAAGTAGGATATAAAATATACGGATTAGTATTAATATTCAAAAACAAGTTCATTACGTTTATGACCAAACTAGCATGTCCAGTTTGTTCGCAGTCGTTCTCAATTCAATCTCTGATACCTACATTTAACTCTACTAAGTAAAATCTTTGACTATATACACTAATACGAGTCACTCTAATGGGAAAGGCTAAAACTGAAATGTTCCATTAGCTTTTATATATAGTCGGGACCAGAATTCAGACGTCTACGTCACGCCCGATATTAATTGTTTTTATTGTCAACATAATTTTTGATATTTGGTCGCGTTAAAAACAATCAATTTTTGCAATTTAGTGCAGTATATAATACAAACATTTAGTTTAGTACATAGTTTTATTACTCTCAATTGCAGTTTCTTAAATATCTTAATGAAAATATAATGCATTATTCATTTGTTCGTATGACGTAAGTCATCTGAATTCTACTTCTATCTTTATATAAGATCTTGTTATTTATTAAACTTCTATAGGTATAATAAATATTTTTAATAAATATTATAAAAAGAGAATATAAGTGATTGGGAAAAATTCTGGATAGGTACCATATTTTGGAAAATATATTAGATTTAGATAATACATGTCGGAACTACCAAATACGCAGAACATCTTATACCTACTGTCCATTGTAGACGTTGAGAGGTCATTTTAATTGTACAAGCTACTATTAAAAAGAAATTTAACTTAGAACACTTAAAATATATACATATACAGCGCGTCTCATCACGAACGACCGCGATCGATATATGGGGGGAAAGTGTATACAGGCTGATTTTGAAAATTTGGTTACATACTAATGTCAGTATGGCCTACATTTTAAAAATATTTTCACATTTCTGCCACTTCCGGTTATACCGGATGTCGGTACCAATATGCTTATTTTATACCGCATCCACATCTCGGCGAGAGGGCTATAGCGAGCGCGATACTCGACGAGGGCTCCATCCACACTCTCGTGCTCGACCGGTTTCGGACTGTCTCGCCGAGAGTGTGGATGAGGCATTAAACGAAAGACCGCATTTTTGGATTCTGCGTTAAATTTTAAGTCAGTTTTGTATACAATCCCAAATTCATTTGTTCGAGTTATTTAAAGTTTTAAGAAAAAAATAACGGCAGCAGCGATATTAAAAATGATGAAATCTTGTAGAGTGCAACTTTTAATTTCATTTTTTGCAACAGTAATAATCCAGGAATTGCTACATCTGTACTACCGTCAAAAGCTAGGAGCCAATTTGCTAATTTAAAAGTCACCAAATTTATATTTTAGCGTTTTTATGTTACTATTTAAGCCAGCTTCAGAGAACGACGTAGTGCTGCCAGCAACAAGTCACGTGACTTTCAGTCAATGAAATTAATTGTATTCATTGTTCATAACCAACTAAACAAAACCAACTTTATAAAATCTTTATTTGAAATTAAACTGGTGGTGGAGATGTTGCCAGCAACACTACATTGTTCTCTGAAGCAGGCTTAAGTATTAATATTACAGTGTTCTGACATAATATTTTCTGTTCGTAATATTTTACATTAGTAAAATAGTCTACTTCTGTTAAGATCCACAGAATCCGATTTCTAATAATGATTACAACGGCAACTCAAGTATAAAATAGGTATAAACTATACATATAACATGTTTCTAATGACAGATATACGTTCGTTTTAGAGAAAGCGCTAGAAATCTCGAACTGTGGTTTTCAAACGTTCTAAACAAGTAAAACGATATAAGCAGGTGGCGGCAAAAGTCTCAACTTTTAGCAAATGTTCCCATCTGCAATATTTTCTATAATTTTCATCATAATACTGTCATTGACACCTTGTGGAAATAAATGGATTAGTCCATCAAATTGCTCATCAAAATTTAGCTGTGTATACCAAATTTCATTCATTTATCACAACACGATTGAGAGATATTGCAAAAAAATGATTTCCATTCCTCCCTCTTCAATGGGTCTCTGTGCCCTTAGGAAGCATTTCCGGACCCATATTCATATGAACTTTTTTACTTAGTTTTGATCATAGAATCGGCCTGTTCAGGGTTGGCAGCTAATTATGAGACACCTTGTATAAGAAGGTTGAGTCAAGCGGGACGAACAGAGCTAATGCTTAATAGTGTGGGATAAAGACTCAGAAAAATGTTGAATACGGATCGCGAAGTTAATTGTTATGGTTAAGAATTTATTTGTTTATAATTGTAATTCTTCAGCAAGCCAATTTAAGGTTTTTTATGAGAATATGTCTTCGCAAAAAATAAACGGTGTTTAAATAAACCGAATCAGTCTCTAAAGACCCTCAAAATTTATGGAATTAAAAACAACTTTTAGTAAGGGTCTATTGGACCATTAACCAAAAAAATACAGAGTGTTGTTAACAAACTGAGCCAATCTAAAAACCCTCAAATTCATGGAATATAAAAATTGGTGAAACTTTCAACATCAAATAAAGACGACCCGATTCAACTTTTATAATACAGGACGTTGAATGAAATGTAATCATACTCGAACCAACGAACCTCCCCCCCCCCAAGAAAGGTCATCAAAGCTTTGCTGTACTTGTTTTTTTATTTAAGTCAATCAAATATTTTTTATTGTTTTAGAAAGGCATTTTAAGCTAATATAAATCAAATCTCCTACAATTCCTGTCAATGAAGTCATATGTATGTTCTCTGATACCAAACACCTAGGTATGCTAATGAACAATTCCACAGACAAAGCTCTATTCAATAATTAGCTAAAGAAAATAATATAATTTACTAACCTTCTAATGAAACACTCTATAAATATCTAACTTCACTTTTTGGGAACACGACAAATTCAACCACAATATTATTAATACCTAAAAATATAAAAAAACTTTTACATAAAAGGTGAACATTTTTCAAGTAGGTATTGTCATATTTAATTCATTGACAGGATGTCACTTTTTGTCATTGTCGATATTTAACTTCAAATAATTTTAATTTTTATAATAATTTTTATAGTTAGATATTTGATTCAACTTAAAGGAGACCACCTGAAGAAGCAATCCTAAAAATGCAGAAATAGGTCAGATCGCATCTATTGTGGTTGAATTTGTCGTGTTCCCACTGCCCAAAAGTGAAGTTAGATATTTATAGAGTGTTTCATTAGAAGATTAGTAAATTATATTATTTTCTTTAGATAATTATTGAATAGAGCTTTGTCTGTGGAATTGTTCATTAGCATACCTAGATGTTTGGTATCAGACTATGATACTTCATTGATAGGAATTGTAGGAGATTTGATTTATATCAGCCTAAAATACCTTTCCAAAACAGTAAAAAATGTTACAAAAGCTAATAATAAGGAATATATGGGTAGATATTGTGGGTGTAATTCAACGCAGGTTGGGGCTTTTGTCCACTGAGTAGTTAGTTTCATACAATATTATTAATACCTAAAAATATAAAAAAAATCAATCAAATATGTTATAGTGACCTCTCGGTTTAGTTACAACGTAGTTAAATTTCATGTGGTATCGCCCAGTGAGCAAGATACTCTATTCCAGCGTCATCTAACTCTACACTTTAGATTTTGTACCTATCTATACATGTTTCAACTTGAACGTAAATCTTTTTTAACAGTCAAACGTGAGGGTCATGTGATTTTTTTTTTGTGTAAAATCCGGATCCATAAACAAATCATACGGAAACAGAGAAACTGTAGCCGGAAAGCCTCTAACGTGCTTATTTCCATCATTGCCAATCAGACCGTATCGTCACGCATCCCATATCGCAAACTCCAGCGTCATAGTATCATCGTATCATCTAATTATGAGAATTCGGGTTTCCAGACAAATCCGATCCGGGGACGAACGAATTAAATGGCATTAGCTAATGGTTTAAGTGGATAACGACTTCAGGAAAATATTCATCATCTTTCTGTTAACCTTTGCGTCGTTAGACGTTTGCGAAAAATTTCAGGAGGAAGTAAAGTTACGTCAGTGTACCGAAGGCTGCGTTACCGGAGGTTGATGAACTGGAACGATTTTTTTTTGTTTGGATCTGCCATGAATTACGTGACGAACCGCGAACTTACGCGAAAATTTCATGTTAAAAATAAAAAAAAACAGGATAGTTTAGGTACAATAATTACATTTCATTCAATGCTAACGCAAAATATCCGAGTACAATGTTGGCATACTAGAGCCACTTCTCTTGTACAGGGTATAGTCACGAATATTGTTCCCTCACTCTTTCTTCGTTATTATTTTACGAAAAAAGATGTAAGAATGAAAGTTGTAGGAACTTTTAAATATTGTTTAAAGCATGTATCACAAAAATTTTATTTATTTATTTTTTTAATGCGGAACATCCTGTATATTTTGCCATTGGAATGACCGTCAACTTTTCAAAAATACAAGGTGATTCAGAACTTACCTAAAAAAAATCCGAACTCTTACAAATACAATTTTGTAAAAAAAATCAAAAAGAGCAGTTTAAAAATGATTTAAACAATCAGCGACCGAACAAAAAATGGAAAGAAATTCCCAAGGAAAGAAATAATGAACATTTTATAACACCTATTTTATACAGCAAATTCAACTGCTTTCGCCGCTATTGTTATTAATTATTAATAGAATTAATTTGTCGTTTTAATTAATAAAATAATTTGATATACCTGATGTTACAACAAAATTTTGGGCCCGTCTTACCCAGTTTCTACAGACTAACACAAATGTTTCTGCTTCTTGTCCGTTTTGAACTTGCTAGTTCTTCTTAATTAAGTATCTAATTCTGCGCGATATACCTCATTTTTAAAATATCCCTACAAAAAGAAGTTCAAATGATTTAAAGTCAGGAGATCGTGGTGGTAATGGTAGTAATCCTCCTCGTCCAATCCGGTGGTATGAATGCTTTGACACGCTGTACATGATAGGGATATAATTGAGTCCCATGTATGATACGCCACACAGCTGCAATACGCACTGACACCGCGGTAAAAGTAGCTGCATTTGGCACATGTTTGCCGGGAAATCGTTCTGTTAAAGCATTTTCACATCGCCACAAATTAGAGCGATATCCATAAACTCTCCTCTCCTATATACAAGTAAGCCATTTTTGACACTAATGTAAAGACCGGCATTACAAAAACCTTAGTACCTACAAAAAGTAATCGGATTTCAATATTAGCCTAGCCTACAGTATCCCAGCGATGTAAAGGTTGAAACTACTACAACTTCAATAATTTTTTACTCGGATATTATAAGGATTTTAATTTTTTTCTACGATATTGACTCCATTTTTCGTGACGCATCTATTCCTAATTTTTTTCTGAATCACCCTGTATAAACCCTATGTAAACACAATACTTATCTTTTACGGTTTTCGAGATGTTCAATGTTTATTGTTAATATAACTCATGAATATATCTTTTTAAAAATTTTAGATGAGATATGAAAAAGAAGAAGAAATTTATAAGAATGGTTCAATATGGCTTCTTTCTTTTCAATGCAAAGCTGATATCTTTTTACTAAATTGTACATATTTTAAGCTAATTCCTAATTAAAAATGCTTAATTACATATGTCCTTCTTTAAAAAGAATCTTAAAGTAGGTAGTAAAGATACAACATAAGCATAGTGTACACAAGGCCGAAGCTATGAGAAAATAATTATAACAATCATTTTCCTTGAAATATGAGAATAGCATGAATTTTATATTGGTTTATAATCTATTCCAGGGTAATTTTCCATCAAATATATTGAGAGATCAGTACATGTGTCTGGTGGTAATAATCACATTATAATTAATAAGGTAGTAATATTAATGAATTGCCATAGAATGTAAACAAAACCACGTTGCCGACAAAGCGATATCATAGGTGTGTGGGTGTCTAAACAGGCATTTGATTCTTAAATTTTTGCGTTTTTGTGCCATTTGTGGGTCATATATACATAGTGTAAATACTGTGTAGGTAATGCCATAATTATTAGTGGTGATGTGGTGAACTTACGGTATTGTTAAGCGTAACTTATTCCTTTGTTTACAATGTAGATCCGCTTGTGACAATTACGGCGGCAATGCTGTTGAATAAGTACAAGATAGATGGTTGTACTTGAGGCATTTATAAGGTTATGCCATCTGATTTTACATTCAACTACTTATTTTAATTTAAAAAATAAGAAAAAGTAATGAATAATGATATTTAACTTAAATTTAATTAATTTGATAATTTTTTTTGCTACTTATTAATTTATTTATATAATATGCATGGCAACCCAACAAACGTTACAATTGCAGGGTGCCCAATAATATATACTTAAGCAAAATCAAGTACACTGAGGTACACTACTAGTTATCTTAATAAGAAACACTTACACTAGACTAAAAATTCAAATTAAACAAACAAACGGGAAAAAAGTAAATTAGAAAGGAGCAAATACTCGAGCATTAACAATTTTTAAATACAAGAAAGGCTTGGCTTTTTACAGAATCTAATGATAGATTTAATATGTCTATGTGGTTAAAAAATTGATTATATTGTTTTTGTAACATACAAATAGGTGAGTCAATAGAAGCACTCGTATTATATATTTGAAAATAGAATAAATTTGATGATCGAGATGAATGGTGTTTAATATTTAATATAATTACAGTTAATTTTACCAGTTAAAATATGAAACAAAAATGATATATATGCAATAATTCTTCTACAACTTAATTTTAAACATATAATGACTTAATCTTAAATCATAGCATTGAAACCGCAAGTTTTGATTATATCGATAATGAAGATGTTGAGTAAATTTTTTTTAACATTTTCAATGCGGTCGATTTATTTGACATATTGAGGATTCCAAATTAAACTTGCAAATTCAAGATGCGATTTAACAAATGCATTATATATATATATATATATATATATATATATATATATATATATATATATATATATATATATATATAAAATAATCAAAGTCTTAGGATTACAAAAGGACTTGGAAACGCGCAGAATAAATGCCAAATTACGCAAGGTTTTCCCTACAATATTATTTATGTGGTTTTCAAAGGACAATTTGACATCTAAAGTTATCCCCAAATCCTTTATATATTGAACTTTCTTTAGTGAAACATCATTAATTGAGTAAGTAAAATCACAACTTGTTTTTAAACGAGTAAATTTAATGAAGTTACATTTATCGATATTTAAAGACAGTCTGTTAATATTACAATATTCAGAAAATAGATTAAGATCACCTTGCATATGTTGACAATCATTAAGAGATGATACAGACTTGAACACTTTTAGGTCATCTGCATATAAAATAAAATTTGAGTGTGGAAAACAAGAGGCAATATCGTTAATAAATAAAGAAACTATGTACTACTGATTTCATTTCTCCTTAAGAATTTTTAAAAAATTCTTAATTTATTACTTTTGTTTATTATGTTTTCAGAACAAAACAGGTAATTTAATGTGGTGAAGTTAGATAGCAAAATGCCTTAAATAAAATTCTAAATCACGTAAATGGTACGAGCAAATACAGAACATGTTATTTGGAATCGGAATGAAGCGCTAAATACAATAAATGAGAAAAAATGTGCTTTACCATTGGTTTTCTAAACGCCCTGTATATATTCTGGTAGCTTAATAGAAAAAGTTTAATCAATCCTTTTCAACTTTACATCTTAATATTTTCTCCCATTGGCCTGGTGAGATGCACTTCTGTGCACATTTTACAACTCTATTTTGCAACTTTATTCAATA
Organism: Monochamus alternatus; assembly: GCA_037114965.1. Classification (NCBI taxonomy): domain Eukaryota; kingdom Metazoa; phylum Arthropoda; class Insecta; order Coleoptera; family Cerambycidae; genus Monochamus; species Monochamus alternatus. The sequence continues at coordinate 118,523,043 of CM073426.1, forward strand.
CCAATGTCTATTTAACACAATAACATCTAATAATATCACAAATGAAAAATTAACTTTTCTAAACGCATAAATCTAAATGCATATTTACGCCGAAAAAAAATATTCAAATCATTATTTAAACCCCCTTTTCAGACTGTCACTGACCTCTCACAGCCTTGGTTGTTTACAGCTCTCAGTTCAACTCGATGTCGATCTGATGCAATGTTGTCAAGTTGAAATATTTTTCTCGTACCTACCTACCTAGGTTTTAGACATCACAAATAAACGACTATTTTAGAATATCATTTTTTCTTGTTCAGCTCAACCAAGAATAATTTAAAATGTTAATATCCAATGAAGTCAAATAATAATAATCAAATAATTCTATTAAAAATTGCAAGTAACGCGGTCCATTCAGGCTCTCCGGTAGAAAATACGGCCCAATCAAACGATACCCGTAGACTCCGGCCCATACGTTGACAACAAATGGCCTCTGAAAGCTAAACCGATAAGTAGCGTGTGTATTTTTCTCTGGGCAAATGTAGCTGTTATGACTGCAACAAAACTCCAACGTGTCTAATAATAAACCGAGTACATGACATAAAAAAACTATACCCAATGGGTAAATTATTAAGAGAAGCTGGAAAGTGTTTCGTGTTTAAATACTAAATAATAAAAAACTATCGTGTTGTCGACAGAAAACTGTCCAAGACCGAAATGGCACGCCACTAATCTAAGTTATCGAGAGTGAACCTTGACCTACCGTATTATTAGGTCAATAACCTAGTTACCTAGGTACTGTTATTTAACGACTATTACGTAAAACTATTTTTTTAAATCTCGATACATTAAATGAATGTTCCTTAAATATTGATTTATTTGTTAATAAAAACAAATGTTGATAATAAATAAATGTTTTCGAATGTTAGGTTATTACAGTTTAATAATTTTGATATTACGTTTTCACTACGTTTTACAAATAAATATGAATTTTTAGTATTACTCGTACGTACAAATAATTATTCAGTTTGTAGTTACGAACATCTAGCCTAGAAATTTATTGTTTTTTTAAGTAGTATGGTACTAACCTCTTAACTGCACTCATCCGTCCATAGCTTTTAGTAATAAAATTAGGGTCAGTCGCATTTCGTAAACATTCTCCATATAACACTACCATTTCCGCATATTCGAAATATGTAAAATTATGCATTTACGACGAATACGCGAGACCGAAATAAACAAACAACTGTTTACTGCTTGTGTATTCTCACTATTCTCTCCATCCCCCCTCCAAATGTGTGGCGTGATCTACAAATTTGGGGAGGAAAGAAATGCGGGTAAATTTGAATAACACGCTTAGACGATATTATGTATGTAACCATGATGTGGCAACGATGTTTAATCCGGTCGTATGGATGCGTCCTCAGAAAGCTGGTAGCGCACCAGGAGCGTCGTGTGATTTTATAGGGTGATTTGTTAATTTTTTTAAAGGTCGAGTAAACAATATTTTTCTATTTTCTGCCTTTATTAGGCCTCCGGAATACGTGTTTAAAATTAATGACGTTATGACTGACTCACCCTGTAGACATGAACTAAAGCACACTGTTGTATTTAGGTATACACGTGCGAACGGCGTCTGACGTCACAGGTTTCGATGGCGGCAACCGAAATTTTTAAATATCGTTTTAGGTTTATTTTTTTACGAAATTGTCTACGATAAACGCCATTAAATTATGCAATTTCCCCATTGACGATAGTTGATAATAAAAATATATTAAAAGAATACATAATGTACTATTGTCTTACCACTGGAAAATATTACTTCAAAATTCAGCCAGTGTTGATTCACAATTCAGATATTTCAAATTTTTTATTTAACCATAATCTTGTACCCTACGGTTCAAAATTATTAAACTAACACTACAAAATAGTAATCGTAATGAGATGAGATAACCACAGAGTTCAAAATTTCTTAGAAAGACTACTATAACTACATGTACCGATTATCTAGTTCCTGTCGTTTGATGTGTGGTTTGGGGACTTTTATTACAATGAACGACATCCAGGACCGTATCTGTCTACATTGCAAAAAAAATATATTTTCTAATGCTTAGTTTCAACTAACAATTTTAAATGTCATAATTATTGCAAGATATTTTATTTTCACGGCCTTGAGAACAGCTTAGTAACTTTAAATGCAGTGATTTGTTTATCATTTATATATTATTGTTTCTAAATATCTGTTGCTTTATATAACCAATATTTAAATAACATATGTTTATAGTTTTTCTCATACTAAAATATCATTTGTGCTACTGCTGTACGACATTGAAAATACGTCGAAAATACTCTTGAAATAAATTATACTTTTAATAACGATGCTTCTAATACCTTTTCTGATATTACAATAACAATTTGTACCCGATGATACGATTTATGCTACAAATTCATTGACTGACTTCAAGATATTTCTAATTCAGTCTCTTTCAATCGTGATGCGATTCATTGCAGAAGGTATTAAACATATTTGGCCTTCTAGTAGGTCAACCGGTTCGAAAATAAATAAAATGGTTACTACATAATAATTAACTTCCCTGTTTTGTACATGGTATCCGTAAATTTCACCGGCAACATTTAACTGCATATTTACTATAATAAATACGAGAAAAAGTTAAATTCAAAATTTTTGGTTTTTAAGTTACAAGCCTTCAAAATTGTCAAAAATAAAACTAATTAAATTAATAATTTTGTAACCTATTTACCGATCCATTTATTTAATCTGTTATGGGGTATTATTTCTTAAATTTTAGTGAAATTGATATACTGGGTGGTAGTTTTCTCCACTTACAATCTCTTTTTGGCAGTCAAAACTTTGGCAGTGGTCGTAAGAAATTTGCGGACACCCTCTATAATAAAATTATGAATCAAACGTTGAAAACGATATAGGAAATTGCTATTTGTAATGAAACAATTGAATTTAAACACTGATGTAATTAAATTAATTACAATATTTTAGAAATTCTCGATAAATAAATAGTAAAAAAGTTACGTACTTTCGGAACTCTTGAAATAATTTAGCAATTACCTTTGAAACAACTTTTGAATGTATTGAGGAAATAATGTGTTTTATTAAAATATTTTGTGGTAATTTTGATGCTTTTCACAGGTACTTTCTTTTTTTTGTTTTTTTACGTCTCATTTCATTGTTTGTACTTATTAAGATTGATACAACAGTAGTTTATTTTTGTCTTTATTAAAAAGAAACGACTGTGTTTATACAGAGTGTAACAAAAAATTGGCATGATATTTGGAGGGAGAAGCACAAAACAAGAAACATTTTTCTATAAACATATTTATAAACATACACATGTACATTGTTAATATTAATATATAGATATCTACAACGTATTTTCATTACGTAAACGCCCTCCCCTACACCAAGTAAACTCCCCGCAAAGTCAACGTTCTCGCGCGTTTAAATAAGTTTGTTGCAAATTTCATTGCTTCTTTGCACTCCTATAATTCATGTATGGTGTTAACTTCTACGTATACCACACTATTTAGATGACCCTAAGTATAAAAACGTGTATTTAGACCAGAAGAGAGAGTAGGCCATCCAACAGGACCACTTCGCCCAATCCAGTGTCTAAAAAATATCCTATGAACAAAATGCGCTGGTGCCCCATTATGGAGAAACCATTTTGTTATATAAGTAATGGTACATTTTATAGAAAATGTGGTAGGCTTTTCATTTAGAAACTGCAACTACGATGTGGTATCTCTGAAGGCGATTTCTAACCACACTTTTGTGTGTTGGTGTTTTACAGACCATGATGCTTTTGGATCTTGATCTGCTCCTACAGAAGTTGTTGGTTTAGTTGTATTACTTTTCTTAAAAAGTTGTTTCTCTATTAACTAGTTCTAAGAACTTTTTGAACGTGAAAAGAATTAAGTGATTGTTCTGGTAAAGTTCGTCACACTCATTACATTATATTATGTAAAATAACTAAAGTGGCAGACATGCATCTTGTGCTAAGGCTAGAATTTTATTCAGCCATATTAAGGTCGCCGTATTTCTCGCCGTAAAATGATCAAATTTGTGATGCTTTTTAGGTACTGAAATCTCGAAAAATAAAACATGTAGAGCAAAAGTAATATCAAAAATAAAATTACTGACGTTTTGTTTATCCACTTTTACAATTTAAACTTTCCTTAACTAATATAATAACTTTTAAATTGGATTTGTATGACGCACATTATTTCACTATTTTAACCCCACATTTTAACAATTATTTTCACATACTTATAAACAAAAGTGAACAATCTTATATGCAGAACGATGTAAGTTTATGTTATAACAATGTTTACATCTATAGTTGAATTTTAAAAAATACGTATTTTGAAAGATTTCTGTACCTAAAAATTTGCTGGATAGATCGCTTTCTGACGTTATATATTGATTTACTTCGGTACCTTTGAATATTCGCCGGTGGCATGAGATAACATTCTTGTTATTTGCTAAACTCTATATTATTCAGTTCTTAAATGTCTAAAATTACTTGTATTTGTAGAAAACACTATTTCAAGAATACGGCGCCCTTAAGAATTCTTCTTGCAATACAGCACAATGTTGCTAAGTTTCTACGCCAATCACTTTCCCGTAAACGGTGCTCAACAGCCACAAACGTGATATAGTGTGATAATGATAATCTCCTATTGGGATATTTCTCCGCATACAGTGAAATACTTGCACCTGCATTATAACCTTTTGCTTCTTCATGAATTAAGTACAGGGTGTCTCAAATTCGATAGTATGGGCCTACTACGAGGATAAAAAAAATTTAATTAAACATGTGTTAAATGGGATGAAGTAAGCTCCATTTTCAATCGAGTGTATTATCTTTGCGATTTGACAGAAACGACTAATGACGTCAGCAATTATATTTTTCCCAGAAACATGCCCAAATTTTGTTCCTGTTAAAAAGCTCTCTTTTTTCTAATAAACTTTTATTAGGGAAAGTTTTCTGTATTACCTCCCGTTTAAAAGTTATAAGCAATATCTCGTCCTAAAAAGTATCAAAAGAAATACCACCTAAAAATTACATTAGCGGTGGAAGGATCAAGTAGTCATTGGAAAATAATTAAATATTCGTTGTTTAAAGTGCATAAATATCAGAAAATACTGATAATTGACGGAAGGGTAAGAAACAATGTCAATACAGCTAGACTGTTACAGTATTCAAAACAAAATCCTCGAAATTATATACGGCATGCTGACCGGGAATTGAATTTGGATAAACCAACTAGTACATTTAAAACAGCGGTAAAAGGTCGAGAAACGCCGGACTTGACGAGACCACTTGTCCCCTACGTATTTTGGGGCGCTGATTAAGAAAATGAGGGTTAAAGCTACCTGCAATTCTTGGAACACCCCTAAAATTGCAAAAAAACACCCCTAAATAGAGGTGTTTTTCGACTGTACTTGTTGTTTCGCAAATTTAGCCATTATATGTTTTTTGGGACGCTGATTACGAAAATGGAGGTTAAAACTTGCAGCAATGGCTCCAACCACCCCTAAAATTGCAAGAAAACACCCCTAAATAGGGGTGTTTTTCGACTGTACTTGTTGTTTTGCAAACTAACCCATCTCATATGTTTTTTGGGGCGCTGATTACGAAACCATTGCTACAAGTTTTAACCCCCATTTTCGTAATCAGCGCCCCAAAAAACATATAAGATAGCTAAATTTGCAAAACAAGAAGTACAGTCGAAAAACGGGTGTTTTTTGCAATTTTAGGGGTGTTCCAAGAATTGCAGGTAGCTTTAACCCTCATTTTCGTAATCAGCGCCCCAAAATACGTAGGGGACAAGTGGTCTCGTCAAGTCCGGCGTTTCCCGACCTTTTACCGCTGTTTTAAATGTACTAAACCGTTCAACGAATTTTAAAAACCCATGTCATGACTACAAAATTTACAATTTGGAGTATTTGCCAGACTTAATTTTATAGCTCAAATTGTAGTAAATGTAGACTTTCTGGTCCATTGAAAATTCGCACATTATAAATCCAGTCCAAAACCAAGGCTATTTTGAGTAAATGCATAGTGCGGCATTATCGGTAAGCATTTAATTGGGCCTTATTTTTTATGAACAAACATTGAACAGCGGAGTTAACTAAATTTCCTACAAGAACTTCCTGCACTTATGGAGAATGTGCCTTTGCCGCTATGGTTTCAGAACGACGGAACTCCACCCCACAAGGCCAGGATTGTGCAGCAATATTTAGATAACACTTTCCCAGAAAAATGGATAGGGATTGATGGACTTATTCAGTGGACTGGAAAGTCACCAGATCTAACACCTCTCAATTTTTTTATATGTTTTTTTTTTAAAAATAAGGTCTAGAAAATACTTTCGCGATATATTAATTATTTGAAAGCAATAATCACGCTTGCAACGAGTTAAACGGTGAAATGTTAATAAACGCAGTCCACAAAGAAGTCAGGTGAAGATTGGATACGTGCCTTAAAATGAGAACATAGAGAATAAATTGAAATATGTAAATAGTATGAGGGTGCTTATCTCATCTTTTAAGTTTAGTTATTGTTATCATCGCCTTTTCTTTTAACTGCATTAAAGAATTATCGAGTTTAATCTTTTTATTTATTCTAAATGACATTTATGGACTTCAAACAACAAACAATCAATTATTTTCCAACGACTACTTGATCCTTTCACCGCTAACGTGATTTTGACAACTTACTTTCTTTGGCAGTTAAATAATGTAGAATTTTTGACACATTTCTAAGCTGACTTTGTTTTGAGTTAGTGCCTTTAAGTTAATTTAATAATCTTTAAAATGTTGGTTATATCTCACTAAACAAGTATTTACCTACGCAACGATATCCCTGTCGACATAAGAAACTTGCTTCCTTGTTTTGCGCTGTAGAATAAGTCCATCAAGTCTGGTGGTGATTTTTTTGATACACCTTGTATAACTGAATGAGTAGAAGCAGGTAGTTGTCGAAAATGTACCGTTGTTTATGTACGGGATATTGTTAACAGAATATTTGTAATAAATAGTAGTTATAACGAGGTAATATCAGTTCATTGACTCTGTGCAAAAAATCTCTCTCAGCATTTATGAAAATAGAACAAATTGAAACTACCACACGACTTAATATTCACCTACTATTCCCCTCAATGGCGCAATGGCGCGCAAGAGAATGAGGAAGTTTTGTTAAAATATACAGTATACGCCAAAAGTATGGATTAAATTCAATAAAAACGAAACAATTATTTTTTGGGAAAAATCCTCGAACAGGTCGATTTTTAATTTAAAAAATACATATTTTAGCGTAAAATGCGATTTTCAAATGTCAACACCATATTTTTTTCCTTGATTCTGAAAGATCGTTTAATTCTCTATCAGACAGTACTAAAATTTTGCCCTCTTACATAGGAAAGTTTTCGAGTAAATGACGATTGAATGATAGAAAACGTAAATTTTATCCATAAAAAAGTAACAATTCTGAGGTATGTAAAATAAAATACAATTGATTAAATTTTATACTTAAATTAAATGTTCGAATTGCCATCCACCAACTTCTTGACAATGCGCAAGTCTGTGAAGAAATTCTTCTTGCACATTATGAATGATTTCTGGGGTAACTCTGCGTATTTCGTCCCGAATGCGATTTTGAAGTTCTCCTAAATTACGTGGTTTATTAATGTACACTTTTGACTTCAACTATCCCCATAAAAAATAGTCAAGAAGTGTAAGATCTGGCGATCTTGCAGGCCATTCTATCGGTCCGCGTCTGTCGATCCACCTCCCAGAAAAACAGTTGTCCAAAAAATCTCGTACAGGGCGCGCATAGTGCGGAGGTGCACCGTCTTGCTGAAACCATATGGTATCGTCAGGATGTCAGGGTCATTATCGTTAGGAAAAATTACTGCAAGGGCTGGAACAAGGTCATTTTCTAGAAACTCTAAAATCTTTGTCCTGTAAGGGTTCCTTCAAAGAAGAAAGGCCCTACTATTCTGTCGTCAACTATTCCAGCCCACACATTTAATTTCTGAAGGTGTTGGGTATGTGCCTCTGCCATCCAATGAGGATTTTCCCGACTCCAATATCTGCAAGTTTGATGGTTTACTGTACCATTCAGACAAAATGTGGCCTCATCTGAAAAAAGTATTTGCCGGTGTAAATTTCTATTTCCTTGACATAAATCCATTAGAATTTCGCAAAAGTGTAAGCGGCGATCGGGATCATCTTCATTGAGTTCCTGCACAAGTTGAATTTTGTAGGGATGATATTTTTCCTTCCTCAAGATACGTAGTAGCACTGTGCTCTGACTAAAGTCATTGTTTAATGCAACCAATCGTGAAGAATTATGAGGATTATTCACCATACTTATCAAAATGTTCTGTTTCTGATTTTCATTAATGCTTGGACGTCCAGGTTTTGGGATATTTACAACATTGCCAGTTTCTCTAAATTTAAACTCTACCTTACTGACTGTTGATTGGCTGATAGGGCGATCTGGATATTTTTCATTAAATAAATCGCAAACTTCCTGCTGAGTTCTAGTCATATTCCCGCATCCGATAAGAATTAAAATTTCAATTCTTTGAGTAACAGTTAAATGTGCCATAATACTTTAAATTGAATAATAATTTCTATGCCGCTTATAATACTTATTAGAAAGTCGGTGTGACAATGACACTTTGCAAATATTTTCACCTACGTGATCCATAAAAGAACTATGGAATTAGAAAAACTAAACTTGAGAACGTTTTTGCTTTATTTCAACTGATTTACGTTTTCTAACATTCAATTCTCATTTACTCGAAAACTTTCCTATGTAAGAGGGCAAAATTTTAGTACTGTCTGATAGAGAATTAAACGATCTTTTAGAATCAAGGAAAAAAATATGGTGTTGCCATTTAAAAAAAATCGATGACGTCATTACTCGAAAACAAATGACATTTGAAAATCGCATTTTACGCTAAAATATGTATTTTTTAAATTACAAATCGACCTCTTCGAGGATTTTTCCCAAAAAATAATTGTTTCGTTATTATTGAATTTATTCCATACTTTTGGCGCATACTGTATAAACAATAATTTAGTATCATTTTTAATCAGTTGAAACAATAGAATAGAAAAACAGCCAGGTTTTATCTACAGAAAAATGTTGTAAATACCTACACTCTGAAAACCGAGCAAAGAATCACAGTAGGCTAAAGCTATACGTCCACCTAGTACATTCAAATTTGAAATAAAAAATAGCTAATCTTTTTTAGAATTTGCGGTTGAAAAAATTCAAAACAGGCCTTAAAATTTAATTTTCATTTTGAAATTTGCCATAAGAGTATAGTCAGTCAACAAATAAAACTTTTAACAAAAATATTTAAAAAAAAACTGAAACATTCTTATACAGGATGATTCACAACTTATCTAAAAAAAATTGGAAAAGAGAAAAATAGTCAATATCGTAAAACATTTTTTTGTAAAATTACTGAAGCTGTAGTATTTGAACCTTTACATCGCTAAAATTGAAATCCGATTACTTTTTGTAGGTATCAAAATTTTTGTGATGCCAGTCTTTTCATTAGTTTTTCAAGTGTGCGATGGATATCGTTTTAATTTATGGCGATGTGAAAATGCTTTAGCAGAACGATTTCCCGGTAAACATGTGCCAAATGTAGCTACTTTTACCGCAATGTGCAGTGAGAGCAAGTGTAGTGCAACACGAGGGAAATTTGAAACCGAATTGTGGAAAAGATGGAGGCCAAGGTCGTTCACGGCGAATTGCAGCAGTAGTAGGTGAAAATGATGCACTTTTTTCTTATTCTAAATGATTTGTCAGCCTGGAAATTGTTTTACATCCTGGAGAAAACTTGTGTAATTGACATAGTGAAGAGATATTCTTTATAACCTACTCAATTTTTTTTAGACTGTCTCAACAAACAGCTATGAAATTCGTTGAAAATTTGCGTATAAAACGGCGCCCTTAAATCATTCGGACTTCTTTTTTTGAGGATATTTAAAAAATGAAATGTATCACACTGAAGTGGATATCTACTATTAATGATTTACGCAAACGTATCATAGTTGCTGTCAATAACTTACGAGTTCAAAACGGACAAGAAGCAGAAACATTTGTGTTAGTTTGTAGAAACTGGGTAAGACGGGCCCAAAATTTTGTTGCGACATCAGGTATGTCAAACTATTTTATTAATTAAAACCACAAATTAATTCTATTAATAATTAATTACAATAGCGGCAAAAACAGTTGAATTTGCTGTACGTTAGGAATAATTACCTTCATTGGTGTTCTGGGATGAGCCATGCGTGGTCAGGGCCGTACTTCAAATTTTATGAGCAAAATGGAATTTTATTAAAGCTAATTCTGCAGCCTTGGCGATGTGTTGAATGTTTTAACAAGCTCATTTTCATTAATGTTTTTACTTTAGCGCTTTGCGTACTATCTGTGACAAAACTACTTTACTTCTTTTAATAGAAGGCAATGAATGCTAACGAGCATTTTTGCATAAAGGAAGCTGAACATTTTTAGAGCATTTACGCTATTAAATAGTATTTTGAATAGAGTTAACTACTCAACATTCAAGGTGGTAGAAGCAGAATTAGAACTAACAGAAAATGAGGGATATGTGGCAGCCTTTTACTTTTTATGATATAAGCTAGAACCAGATATTTAAAATAAAAACCTTTCAATCTACAAATACAAGTAACTTTCAATAATGTCTAAAAAAACTGTTATACTCGGAATTTGTTTAGTCACATTCGCATCTAGATAATATCGATAGTGTATTTACAATTGTGCCTTAATTTTTTTGCTTCGTGTCCTTTGACAATATCCTTTCCAATATAAAAAAGAGATACCATATCATTTAGTCAAATATGGTAAATACAACCCCAATTTAACAAGGAAAAACCAAAAATCAATTAAATTTACTTTGAAAAACGTACTCATCTACATCTTTATCACCTAATTTTGAAAACCATTAAAAGTAGCGCAGAATTGTAAGCTACTGAATAGTGAATATATTAGTTGCTTATTCATTATTATATTTACAAGAGTTTTAAATCTTTTAAATTGTGTTTCGGCATAAGTAAATTCTTTTGATTTTGTGTTTATTGCAGATCAAGTTATTCCTATACATATCATATACTATTTCTAACAAAAATAAAAGGCGGTTAGTACTCACCATTAAAGCTTCTGACAGCAACTTCCCACGAAAAATTCCTGTTATCGTCGTTCACTCTTCTCGGTCCGCATCAACTAGCCTCATTGTCAATTATTCCCCACACAATACCATCGTGCAATTAGATGAAATCACTGTGAATATCACAAAAGCGGCATTGTATCGATAGATCGATCGGTATCGATCCCTCTCTTTCCCACGCTCCCAAATCGCGCAAAATTTTCGGATCGGCGAGGTAAAAACCGTCGTTTCTCAATTGTCCACAGGACACAGCTAACTGCGAATAACGCAAATTATTAAATTGCCTATAAAGACTTCTCTCTTAAGTCGGGCGCGGTGGAGGGGCTCCCGGAGCACGTGAGACTGCAATGGTTAATCAAATGCGATAATAAGAGTTGGACGCGCGTTATCTGGGCTGCATCAGGTGTGCCTCGACCGGAGGCCGCTTCTTCGCGGATGGTTGTTGGACTCGCGCCAGTAACCTGTTCTAGCCTTTCTATCTTTTGTCGCTCACCTGTAAACAATTCGCGTCGTACCTATAACGTTGAACTTTTCCGCGGTAGCGGTACCGAAACTTTTTAACCATGGATGTTTACCGAAAAATATCTATTTTGCCTAACAGGATTACATTTCATGCACGAGGCATGTTTATTTTTCAAATGTTTACAAAAAACCCTACAAAAATAGATTTAAAGTTTAAAAATTGTAGGAAAGTAAAGTAACGTCACTGCTAAACACAAACCTAGAAACTAGGTTTGTGCTGCTGAATCAACACACAAAGCAATGTTGTCAAATTGGTTAAGCCAATGAACCACCGTCTGCTAATCGCAGCAGTGGCGGCTCGCCGGGGGAAGCAAAAATTCACCTAGTCAAATTCAAATAATTGCAAATGCCCATTTACATTTTAAATATTGATAATTTTACATCATTTATTATTGTATAACAAAATGCTTTACAAATCCAAAAAAAAAACGAAATGCTAGTGCAAACCCTGTCATTTTTTATTTGCCGCGTATTTTAACGCCATACCTCCTACGATATTTATCCGTGTGATGCAGAATCAGATATGATATTGAATTTGCCTACCCATTACTATGTTTTCAGCAGCAAGTTTATGGTTTCCCCTGCTTTCAGTACACACACAGATTACAGGAAGAATATTCCAGTACCAGTAGCATTTTTGTGAACACCATGTTCTCACAATATGACCCTATTTCTGTTATTCTGGAAACTCCATTTTCTAGATTGACTAAAGAAGATAAACAACAGTTTCTACGTTGCGAAAGGTCAATACCTGTATTATACAGGGTTAACTATGACATACAAATATTTTAAGAGTAGATAGGAAATATTCAGAATTAACGGTATCACCCTTCAAAAAAATTCCAAACTTATTTATAAAGCGAAAAAAAAATATTTTCAAAACCTTATTAACCCCTAATTTCTCGGCGACTATGCCGCCTGTCAGTTGCGAGGTTAGGTATTCAGCCAATGTCAAAGGTAGTGACAGAGCACCGCGTTGCCACGTTTAACGATTTACGGCGCTTTTAAAGAAAGTTTTATTTACAAAATACTAGATTATTTAATGAGAACCACGATATGGTAGCACTGAGAGTAAAACCTACCTTACTGATACTTCCAGGACTGATATTTGGAGATTTCAAGAAAGTTGAATTATTTTCTGTTTCCTAACTTGTTTACATTATAACTTGTCAAAATTGTTGTACTTGCTGGGGACCTCTTGATTTCCCTCGACCATTTCATAAATAAAAAAATACTTTTTTTCTGTAGGTATATCTATTATTGTAGTTTAAAAATGCTTTATTTTTATGTCACTAAGTAAAAAAGAAGTTATAAGGAATTTTAAAAAGTATGAAATTGGTTCTTTTTTATTTTCAAGTTAAATACATACGTATTTAAAACTCCAGCACGTGTAAAACAACATTCGTGGACGTAGTACAATTCGTACAAATGTACGAGGATTTAGCATATTCTGTCTACATATTTGGAAAATGTCTTTGATATTCTGCTGCTGCACGATATGCACTTTCGTCGCACTTCCCATAAATTAGTACCATATCCATAATTTCCGCGATTACACGAATTTGAATGTGCGAAAAGCAAATACTGAAAACTAATATCAAAATGATGACTGATCGACATAGGCGCCGACTTTCCGTAGGAAAAAAGGGTTTTGCCCCATTTTTAAAACATCGAGCTAGAATTCCGAAATAATTTTTTTATCGTCTTTTAGGCCTCCCTGAGCACGTGGTTAAAATTTTTGTACTTAGTCATAGTTAACCCTGTATGTAAATAAAAAAGGAATTTTAAAATATGTAGATATCCTACATATTATCCTAGGAATGATTATGTGGTTAGTTATTGTTTAAAAAACTTTTCTGTATGCCCTGCCTCTTTATTAATACGGTAATTATTTACAACAGCAGAAAGCTTTTCAATGTTAAGTAAAAAATCCCAACCCCCCAGGTGCTGAACACGAATCTAAAATTAGATTTTTTCGGACGAGTCCAGTTTTAAAAATAAAAATTTTTCAAAATTGTAACTTCTATGTATACTTTAAGTAATTATTTACAGCAACGAAAACCTCTCCAATCTTAATTAAAAAAATTCTACCCCCTATTTTCAAAAACTATGCGTGCGACGAAATCTGACTTCAGATTCGTGACCAACACTCTCGAAATAGGAGGTTAGGAATATTTTTGTTAAGATTGGAGAGTTTTATGCTATTGTAAATAATTACCTTTAGCGGCATTTGCAAACAAATTGTTGATCACCCCTAATTTTGACATCTTGAATTTTACAGCACCATGTAGTGGTTCGTGAATTTCGCGAATTAATATAAATGTGGCAGCTCTCTACAGTACAAATGACGTAGTCAGACGTAGTTCTCAATTGATGTTTGAATCTGTATTTTGACATTTCTTAAAAAATATGACCACAAAGTATAAACTAGAAATATGCAACGAGAAATATATGTTGAGGTGTACGTCCGTTTTTTTTACATTATCAATTTTAATTTATTAAATGATACATTTTATTTATTTTAAAATAAAGCTGTATTATGTTTTCCATAGTAAAAGAGAAAGGACAGCCAATTATTAATACATATATGTACCCAGCTTTCATAAAAAAGTAAAATATTTAGACAGAAGCACGTTATATAGAGCAAAAACAGTATCAGTAAATATATACAATTTTTTCTATAAAGAAAATCAGACAAGTTTTAGTTGAAATGCACATGCACCTAATAATTGGAAAATAATTTTGGTGTTGCGCGAACAAAGTTAAATGTCACAAAACATCCCCCTGTTTTGTGGCTAACGTAATATTTACATGAAGTATGAAAACTGCTGGACAAATATTATTTGATTTGGCCATCCTCTAATTTTCACACTTCAAATTGCTACAAATTACAAAACCATAATCGCCAGAAACAGTTCCATGTTTTCCAAAATTCTAGACAATTCAGTATATTTGGCATATCTCAAAATACACAATTCTGTATTTTACACAAAACACAATTATAGTTATCATCCTAATAATGATTTACATGAATCATCTAGATTTGTCATCCTATTGACACTAGTGTACAGTTTATTTATACAGTTCGCCGAGTGAAGGTTCCAGAGGTTGTGGGTAAATGCACAATGAACACCAATGAAATTCATTTCTCGACATTAAAGGAGGCGACATGAAGACACCGGACTGTAATAGACTGTGCACTAGTGTCTCTCCTACAGACAATTTGACATCAAAGTAACAGTACTTTTGTGAGGTTAGATATAAAAAAAATTGAAGATAACTGCAGTTACATCACTAGCGTACTGTGCTTAGTTTTAGGATATTAACGTTATAACACTCTTGTTAAAATCACCAAAATACTGGCATAATGCAAATACTGAAGCTTACATAACTAATGACAATACAACTTATATCGTTTTCTGTGGTCACTTTAAAATTTATAAATTGATACAACTTAGAACAAGTTGTCATATTTAATTTGTTTGCTCTAGCAGGTAATTAAAATATAATGGAGAAGTTGCTTTAATTTATGTTCAGGAAATATTATACGCAAAATAAATATAATATTCACTAAAATTTTTAAAAATAAATCACTAAAATTTCAGCAAACATGCTGTTTTCTAAGGGCGAAATAAATTATTCGGTTGATCAAATTATTTTATTCATGATATTTATATCTTACACTTGATATATCTAATGAGTAATCAAAATAATCAATTTTTTTTCTACTTTACTAAAATAAAAATCATGAATTTGTCAACCAACAGAATCATGATAAGTAGCATAAAAGACATGGTGTTGTCAGAATTTTAAATTTATTTTGTGCCATCGGAACACTTTTAATGGTAATAGAAAAATAGCGTAACACCATCATTTTTAATATGTATGTTTAAATAATTAAATTAAGCCGTTTTGCAAGCTTATATTTAAGGAAAGTACATATATTTCGACCTCAAACAAAATAAATTAATATTCAAGATTAAATAAGTTTATTCTAACAAATGTAAATAAAATATAGGAAAACAATTATCCCTAACAACGTCTAGGCGGTGTTGTAAAAAAACTATTTTACTATAAAATTGGGATTATTTTAATATTTATACGTTATTTAATGGAATACCAAGTGCAGTCACAAAACATGGTTCTGTGAAACATTTTATGGAAATATGTGTATGAAATAGAAAATAAAATTTACGAAACTGCTATTTTGAGGTAAAGGTTGTGATACTTGGCCATTTTAAGTGCTTCATCAAAATCGAGAAATTCTTCATATGCAATTTTAAGCAGAATTTGAAAATTACTGAGAAACATAATAGATGTATGAAAAGCGTCTTTCTTAAGCTTACCTGTTCTCTAGGTTGTACATCTTGAAAATATGTGATATCTTGACCGTTTATTGTAATTTTTCCCGTACCAGGAGCTTTAATTGTAACATCACCTCTTGCTGTCTTTCTCCTACACTCTAAAACAATAATTCAGACTTTCAAATTTAAATCATATACAGTGGTTCAAAATTAGTATATTTTTGAGGCGAGCTATAGATGGTTCTATCATAGATAAAGCAAAGCTAATGAATGAATCCTGGGCATTTTCTTCGAACTACAGGGCGTTTGCAAAACGGGAAACGCCATGTAGCTCTAAACTTCTAATTTTCTCAAAAAGTACCCAGGACTGATCTAACAGATTTGCTCTATCTATGACAGAACTGCCTGTAATCCTGAAAAACATACCAACTTCAGCCACCCTATACTGTGTTTATCAAATATGTTCATTTCCATATTATACATACCGTAAGTTGTAACATAAGCTCTTCCTTCAGAATCGTACTTCGGTTTAGGAACGTCAAAGTTCTGTAACTGACTCATGAGAGGCTTTGTGTACTGAATTATAAAATCTTTCACTTTATACGAATACGGCAGATTACTTAACCTCTCTAAAGCATTTATTAAACTATCATAATCTTTGTCGCCAATTCTTTCGACCAATTTAGCCTCTAAGTCTGTTTTGTTTATCCACTGATATCCAGATAAATCCCTTTAAAATTAATAATTTAATATACCTATATTATACACAAATTTAAAAACCTTACAACTGCAAATTTTTATCAGCTCTGAGATTTTTACTCATCATTTCACTCTCTAGTTTATACAAATCATTTATTTGTTGAACAATATTCTACAAATAAAATATTTTAATTTAATAAAGCCCAAATCAAAACCTTCTTACGTGTAAAATCTGATAAAAGTTAGGTCTGCCTGTGTAAAAAAGAAAATGATGTGGTCTACCAGTTTCATCAAACTCTGCTGCTTTTCGTTGTGGAAATACTTCTTCTGGGGGTTTCATAAATGGCCTTGCTTTTTTTTCAAATAGTCCAGATGGAAACAGATATTCTATTGCATTCTAAAATTCATAAATCTATTTTAGATATCAAGATATTTGATCTACTTACATCGACATCTTCCTGAGTAAAAGTTTCAGGGTCCTCTCCCATCATATTCGCCAGGTGTCTCTTGCCGATTTGGTATTCTTCTCTTTGTTTTTTCATAAACTCGTTGTGTTCTTGAGCACGTTCAAGATATGCCTTCATAGCTTTGCTGATGTTCTTTTTTGCCTCTTTCTCTGAATTTGCCTCAACTTCTAAAAAATTAGTACCAGTTGTGGAGATACTACGGGTGCACTATAATATAGAACTGCGTAAGTATTTAATAATTATTCGTTATTCCACAATTTAACCTCAAAACCGTGGGATAGCGCTACAATGCACTGTAAATTTTGAACACCAAACATCTTAAGCGGTTCTATTAAACCGCCAAATCGTTTTAACATCATATTTGCAGTTATTTTTCACTCTATAATCATAAAAAATTATTATTTCAAATCTGCGTGTACAATTTAACCTCAAAGTCCTCACTCAATTCACAGAGTTTTCAACCTACTAGCCACATATCATTGAACGAAAAAAAAACTACTAGCCACTAGACTGCAATAAACGATATTTTATGCCTACGATTTAAAAATTTAAAATTTTGCACGATAGATAGCGCATCTCTGCGGAGAAGTAGGAAAAAAATTTGAAGTCAAAGTTTTTATATAATTTTTTTATGCAGTTGTAGAATAAAAATATAAATATAATTACTTCTATTAAAAATGGCAAAAAGGCACGTGGTGGATGAGACCAGAATTATTTTAGAAATGATGGTAAGGTTTGCATTGTAATACTGTTATTACAATGAATTTTAACACAAAATTGGATTTTTTTAATGTAGGGAGAATCTGAAGAAAAGGTATTGCTCATGCGCGAAGATTTAAACCAAAATAATACTTTATGTCAACAAATAAAGGACAAGTTGAAAGCATTAAGAGAATTAAAATATAAAAATTCAACCGAATTAGAGGAAAATCAGCATTTAAAAAACAATATTGAAAAATTTAACCAGCAGCTTTTGAGTTTTGCAAAGCTAATTTATCACTATAATCAGGAGCTGTATTCAAATCTTAACTCACATGATGCAGAACTGGCTAAAAATGAAGAGTTACTTTATGGAAATAAAGCGGTGCTCGAAGAAAAGTCTAACAAATATGAAATAATACATATGACATTAAAACAACAGTTAGAATCCTTAGAGAAGGAGGAAATAGAAAACAATAGAAAAAGGGAATTGGATTCAAAAACATTAGCTGTAGAAAATAAAGAATTGGAAGTAGAAATAGAAAAGTTAATTCGAGAGGAAGAACATGGACAGAACTATATTAAAAATGAATCGACAGTTTTGGACGATGAAGAAAAAAGAATTAAAGCTGAAATTGTAGGCTTGCAAGAAAGTGAAAAGTGTACTAAAAACTTAATAGAAGAGGTTTCAGATTTACTGAAAGTAGCGAAACAACTTAGATCAGAACTGGAATATAAAGGTGAAGCGAAACTTTTAGATTGGGACCGTCAGTAAGAAAACAAAATCAAATTTTATAATTTCAAGTGGTAACTTAATTTTTTTTAAGGATTAATGAATCTGAAATTGAAACTAACAAGAGCAGATCGACCGTTAATACTTGCCAACTCAATATTGATATAGTATCTAGAAAAATAGAAGTCATGAAAGAAAATATTAAAAACAAAGAGAAGGAATGTAATAATAATATGAGCGAAATCAACAGTACAGAAAAAAACACTAGGGATTTGGGGGAAGATTGCAACAAAAAATTAATTAATAAAGAAAAGTCTGTTCTAGAAAATGAAGAAAAGTGCAAACAACATCAGCAGTTGAGAGAACAAATAGAGGTGGTAAGTCGAAATATATTGTGGCTTTATATTTGTTTAAGCATTGCTATTTAAGGAAATTTGTGAATTTAAAAATAAAATCGTGGTCCAACAAGAATATGTGGACAAAATTTTGGAATTTCTCAATGGACATAAAACAATCAAGAATTTAACCACAGATCTGGAAGACAGAGAAGAAAAGAGAACAAATTTAAAAACAACACATCTGCAATTGAAGAAAGACTATGATAAGCGAATTTTGGACCTCGAATCTGAACTAAAACAAGGCCAGGAAGAGATCGAGACTAGAGATCAGACGAATAAGAAACTACAAGACAACAGCGATTCATTTATTTTGAAAGTGGACCTACTGAAAAATGAACTAAAAGATATGTTTGAGGAAATTCAACAACAAAATAGAGATATGGAAAACTTAGATAATGAGATAAAAAATTTAGACTTTGAAGTAGCACAAATTAAGGCCAATAAACTGAAGAATAAGAAAAAGGCTTCAGATGCTAACATAGGGAAAAGTCAAGCAAGTAGCACTTCCACTAGAGAGAAAATGAAAAGAGTACGTCACTGGGACAGTGACAGTAGTGTAGAAGGAGAAGATAGGAGACTGTCCGAGCTGGTGAAACAGAAAATGAAAATGAAAAAGACAGGAAAGATGCATATTCACAAACAATAAAAATAGATGTAAAACTAGGGTTAAAATCACATTTGATGGGTTAATTTTTTTTAAATATTTTGTTATGTTTCTGTATTAGTTTTAATAAAACATTAATATTTCTTAATCGGTCGGAGCGGCTTTAATTTTTTTTTTTATGAATTTGTAGTTTCCATTTAGAGTATCATCTTAAGAAACTAAAATGCTGGACAATATTGTAGATGCAATTTATAAAACTTCTGCATTTATTATGTAAAAATTACTTTTTTTCACTCAAATAATTCGATTAGTATTGTAAGTTCCGTACTTTCACACACTAATAATTTTTTTAGAGAAAAATTTAACTGAAAACAAGAAATGAAAAGAAATTTGTTTAATTCGTATTTTGTAAATTTCTTTGTTAGCTTTAATACACTGTTTTTCTAAATTTGTTAGAATCAAAATAAAACGACATGGAAAACAGATATTTACAAATAAATTTAAAAAAATAAAACTTTAATAATAGTAATCTTTTTGTAACAGATATTATGCCTTGAGAAAAAATAATATACTTCTGAAATTCATGCGTTTATTATACTAAAATCACATTTTTTACTTCTAATTAAATAATTGGAACAATATTGTGAATTCTTGCTTTCATCCCACTAACATTTTTTAAAAAAAAAAAGAAAATATATTGCTAGAAAACAAAAAAAAAATAGATAATATTAAAAAATAATAAAATTGGACATTAATTACTAGTTATTACTTTTTTAAAGTAATATTTTTAAGTTTTTTTGATAATCTTAATAAAATGTCATTTTTCTTAATTAGTTGCAGCCGTTTTATTGTCATTCAAAGCGTTAAGTACAGTAATCTTTTTGTAACAGATATTATGCCTTGAGAAAAAATAATATACTTCTGAAATTCATGCGTTTATTATACTAAAATCACATTTTTTACTTCTAATTAAATAATTGGAACAATATTGTGAATTCTTGCTTTCATCACACTAACATTTTTAAAAAAAAAAAAAAAGAAAATATATTGCTAGAAAACAAAAAAAAAATTGATAATATTAAAAAATAATAAAATTGGACATTAATTACTAGTTATTACTTTTTTAAAGTAATATTTTTAAGTTTTTTTGATAATCTTAATAAAATGTCATTTTTCTTAATTAGTTGCAGCCGTTTTATTGTCATTCAAAGCGTTAAGTACACGGAAACATCTTTTACAAAGTTCGTCCTCTTTTTCGGATTGCACTTTTCTGCATCTTGGACAAACAGCTTTCGTACTGTTTAATATCCAGAATTTGTAGTCTTCAGTCAATGTAACATCTTCGGAAACTGAAACGCTAGACACTTGTAAAATATCAGTTAACTGCACTTGAAGTTCTGAAAGAGATATTACTTCCTGAAAAAAAAAATTCATAACAATTTTATAAAAGCAAAAATTCAATAAGTATTGTTTGTTACCTTCATCAAATCAATAATTTTCTTTGAAAGAAGAAGTGATACATTCATGTGAGCGGTACTAGTTCCCAGTTCTTTATTAACGTCCCGTCTAATCTTTAAAACAACTTCCATCAGTCCATTTACCTTCTCGTCTTCCCACTCTAAAGGAGGTTCAGAGTGTACACTGGTAAAATATGTCTTCTCCTTCTGCGATAAGTGTAGGTACATTTCTTCTATTAAATGAGGCACTATTGGTGCAACAGATCGAGTCACAATCTCGAAAATGTGGCTTAATGTATACTGCGCTGTGCGCCTCGTTGTACTGTCAACATTGTCACAGTACAAACGATCTTTAATTGCCGTGTAATATAGCGCAGAAACTGGATTCGTTAAAAGGTTTATCACTGCGTGTGATACCTTGTGGAACTGATACTCCTTTACCGCTTGCGTAACCTAAAAATAGAGATAGAATCGATAATGTTTACTGTAGCTTTACCTTTGTGTCCATTTACTTGTTTGTGAAATTGATACAAGAGGTGTAGCATGTACTTGTCGATGAATAAAAGGTTTTTTTCGTCACCCTCAGACCATTGATAGTCGTTCAAAGCTCCAAGTGCAAATCTGAGAATGCTTCTGATTTTCTGAACCTCCTCAGCACTTGATTGCAAAACAGTAGGACTGACATTAGCTAGAGAGTCTTGATTTGCATGGCAGGCTACCCACCACCTATAAAGACAGTATAATACTTAACTTCGATTTAACCGATGAACAAGATTAAACTTGTTTACATGTTCATAATTAAGAATTAAAATTCTAGATGACGGCTATCCTGTCACTTTTATTTAAAATACAATTGAAGCTTACAAGGGATTTTTGAGAGTGTTGCCATCTAGCATTATCCTTAAATTTAACTGATTGTCTAACTAGACAAGGATAAGGGGAGAAATGAAGGAAATACAAATACTAGATATTATAGAACAACTTATAATGGTGAGTAGAGTGACTCATTTTGTAAATTCGATTATAATTTATAGCAGTCAACACCGAACCATCCGAATATTCTTTGTATAAAATAGTGTGCTCCACAAACAGAATGCTCGACTTCTATTGGTAATGACATCAATTAGGTGTGTTAATTTTGATCCACCTATTCCAGCTGCCAGTAATGTAGGTGCGAGAAAAGTACAAGTATATATTTCCAGTAATTTAATTGTGTTTATTAATGATTCTGTATTTGTGTTCTTAAGAATGGAGAATAATTCAAGCTCAACAGAGCTTCTCAAAATCATAAACGCTCTATTATCTAACCAATGGGGAATATCTTATGATAAAAAAAAAAACGTGCATAAAGAGATTAGGGAGTGAGACTAAAATAAGTGATGCCGTTGAAATGTGACGTTCATCAGTAAGAATGTCCGTGAGTAGTGTATATCATACAATGACTTCATTGATAGATAAGAACATACAACTGTAAAGGGGAAAATAATGGAAACTCGTGGAAGGAAGAAGACGACAACACAAAATTTGTATAGAACAATTATTGGATGGCATTTTAGAAATGAACTTCCGATAGTAAAAAAAAATTCAGATTGCTATCTCGCAGGATGAAACTTTACCTAGAATATCTAGAAAGGTGCTTTTGAACATGAATTTTCGTGTGGAATATGGTGCTGTAGTTGTAATGGATAATGCACCCTGTTATAGCCAACGATAA
This sequence comes from Monochamus alternatus, assembly GCA_037114965.1. Lineage (NCBI taxonomy): Eukaryota > Metazoa > Arthropoda > Insecta > Coleoptera > Cerambycidae > Monochamus > Monochamus alternatus. The sequence goes on from CM073426.1 coordinate 118,545,872, forward strand.
GTGTTAAGTAATGTTCAGATAAACGTTAGTGCAATGGCACTGCAGTTGTATTGTAATTGTATGGTGTTAAATATTATTTACTCTGTTTACATAAAATTACTGTAGACTTAAGAAGTTGGGGAATTTTTCCGCTGTAAGTTGACGACATGCAAAAACTCAAGATTCTTGACCTTCAGAGAGGTTATATTTATGTTTTGTCAACTACGTCCCTATCTACGGAAATTGTTGGTTTTTATTTTTTGCCGCATAGTAATTAAAAGCCTACCCTAGATAAAATATAAGCCTACAATCTGCAGGAATAGATGGTCTATTTGAATGTTTGGTTAAATCACAGTATACTAGTATACTGTGGGTTAAATGAGGCCCCACTAATTTCAGCAAGTCATCAAACACTGCCACTGTCATTCAGGTGAAATGAAAAAATAATCGGCATTCTCATTTCGCATTTCTTAATATAAATTATAGAAATCATCTTGCATGTGCTATCTGCGGTTAATAGGTCGCACCCACCATCTCCGAGTTCTTTTCATTTTTTTTGCATGTATAGTTTTTATACATATTGACCTCGCTGCGGATAAGAGCAGCAAAAGTAGCTGTTTCTAAACCAAACAGTCCTTTTCATCCATTTTTTTTAGAAACTAAATATCTAAATATAAAAACTTAACCTGCAAAAATGTAAATTTTCTGTTTACTGTCAAAAAAGCAGTTTTCTGATTGGTCCTTGTATGATTGTTGGAAAAGGATTGGTAAAAGCTGAAATGCTTTTAGCTTCTGCCATACAACTGCAGTACAAAGGCGTTACTGTTAAGATTATCTGAACGTTACAAAAGTCACCCGTATTTCTCGCCGTTTTACTTCAGTATCTTTGAATATTTGCAGGTGGGATGAGTTAACATTCCTATTATTTGCTGAACCCTAGATTATTCAGTTATTAAATATCTAAAATTATTTGTATTTTGTAGAAAACACTATTTCAAGAATACGGCGCCCTTTTTAATAACTTTTCTGCAGTACCAATGCAACTGCACTAATCTTATGTGAATGAAGCTTTAATGTGTGACTGTTATAGTGACAGTATTAGTAACCAGTAGTGTAGTGTGTATGTATGTATGCAGTGTATATTATAAGTGTTAACGTGTGATATCCGTAGAGTACGCATCAGGTAGGTGAAGGGGGTAGTGGTGGGTCATCGTTGTCCAAAAGGACAGCATTCTACAATTGTGGAAATCATGATACCAGTGAGTTTATAAACTTTTTTGGTAATGTTGGGTTCTTTGAACCCCTTTCCCTTACTCATCTAAGTGCCGTGAATTAGTCACTCTCTATTATTTTGAAACTCGGATATAATTTCCTTTCAGAAACAGTTTTATTTTACTTACCTTAAAGTGTCCACCCCATAAGGTTTCTTCCCTTTCTTGCCGTTAGTGATCTCCACAGGATCGACAACATTTCCGAGTGATTTGGACATTTTCACACCATTTTCATCTACAGCAAAACCATGCACGTATATAGTTTTGTAAGGGGCTTTGTCCCGGACAGCTACCGAAGTCAATAGGGCAGATTGAAACCATCCTGTGAATTGATCTACACCTTCCAAGTACAGGTCTGCCACTTTTTCGCCTTCTAAAGCCACAGCCCAAGATATGCCACTGTCGAACCAAATGTCCATAATATCCTACAAATTAAAGGAGATAATCTATATAAATTTGAGGTGTCGTGGTACTTTTACTTTGCCTTTCTCTACAAGTTCCAGAGGTGTAGAGCTCAGGTCTTCGGGTAATAGAGTTTTCATGTCCAATTTCCACCAAAAATCTGTACCGTGTTGTTCGAGTAAGTTACATAAATGGTTTATTGTATTTCTGTGAAAAAGAATAGTTTTTTGTTGCAAGTAATGGGAAAATAAATTATGTGATGTGATATGAACATAATACATACTCATTTATTATTATTTCCGAAGCGTTTTTGTTATAAAATACTGGAATAGGTACTCCCCACTTCCTCTGACGTGAAATGCACCAATAAGGCCTTTTTTGTATCTGCGTCACAAGATTCTTTTTATACTTTTCGCTTTTATCGTACGGAATAATTTTTACGTTTTCTAACAGTTCCTGAAATTTAACAAAAACAATTATACAACAAAAATAATCTGTGTGTAACGGACTTATTTTTATTTTTATTATTTTTTTTTATGGACAAAAACAAAATAACTGGTTTGCATCACATAATTTGAGAGAGAGCAGAGTCTAAGTATCAATTTTGAATTAACAAATAATTATTTAAGTAGTAGTCAAATTGTGTTTGGAGTGCTCCGGGGCAGTGTAATAGGCCCTATACTTTTCCTAATATATATCGACTTATACAAAAACGTAAATGATGGCTCAACTTTTGTAACCCCATATGCCGATGATACTATAATTGAGGTCCAAAATAATAGAGAGTAATTCCTGTTATAAACCTGCTCATCATTTAAAACAGTTAACACAAAGATAAATACATGCAGGTCATATATTTATCGTATAAAATTTAAGTGATGCAGATCTCGCATAGAATATCTGATTACACAGCTTCTCTTGCAGCAAATATGCATGTGCCAGATCAGAATGTTAAACTTCTATTGGTGACGCCTTGGCAGATCCAGCAGTTGCATGTACCGCATTACCATGGGCATGTAAAAATTATTATGTATCTTCCGCTAATTTAATTCTGATTGTAATTAATTTATTTATGATTTAGTGTTTATGTTCTTAAGAATGGATACAAATTTTAGGCTCTACAGTGTGTTTTGAAAATTCTACATGCCCCAATCCAACAAGTGGAAAATATGGGATAAAAATTTTTTATGTAGGATTTAGAGCTCGAGATCAAAATATGAATGTAAGTAGTGTGGTTGAAATATGTAGTTCATTAACAAGAGTGTCTGTGACTAGTGTAAATCGTGCAATAAAGAATGGCAAAGAAGAATTTAAAACTGCGAAATGGAAAATACTAGAAATTCACAGAAGGAAGAGGAGAAGAGAAACAATTCATAGATGGTATTTTAAAAATGAGCTTCCGACAATAAAAAAATTCAGGTTGCTATCTAACACAATGAAACTTATCTAAAATATCTGACGAAAGACGAAGGAATTATTTAAAACAAATATTAGAAGATTGAAGTCTAAATCAAAGAATATGTTTGATATACTTATATAAACACTGATGGAGCATGGATAAATGAAGGTCATATCATGACAAAAGTAGGTATGACACTGTTTTACCACATATGGAAACAGGTGCTGTCGTGGTTATATGATAATGTACCCTATAAAAGCTTTGTTCGTAGTACACCAGAATCAGTCTCCAACCGTCAGAAGCATGCACACTGCATCTAAAACAAAGCATTTTCAACCTTATGTAGGCATTATAAATGCAATGCGTGTGTGTTTGATGGTTGGAAACTGTTTCCATGTTCTATGAAGTTGTTTAATAGCCAACGATAAGTGTTAACGTGTAAAAATTATAGTAACAGCGCTAATAACCGGTAGTGCATAGTAGTGTGTATGTAAATAATGCCGTGTATTAGGTGTTAAAGTGTAATATCTGCAGAGTGTGCATTTGGTAGGTATAAGTGGTTGGTGATAGGCTATCGCTATCTAATATGACGGCATTCTACAGATGAATACAAATTTTGTATTCTTTGAACGCTTCTCAACTGGGATGCCTATGGAATTTGTATTATTTTAGTATTCCAATTTTTGAATACGATATTATGAAAAATATTATAAGAAAATAGAAGTAAAAGCTCAAAGTGTGATGCAAAAAATTCCGGAATGGTTTAATCTAAATTCACTAGTATTAAATAATGGCAAGACTGAATACATTTTTATTAAACATAGCAAGTTAATTCAAAGCAAATAAATATTAAAGGTGTAAACATTAAAAATGTAACAAGTTTAAAATTTTTAGGAGTTGTTATTGATGAGCAGTTGTCTTGAAAAGATCACATTAAAATGTTACGTGGACCATTTTTATTCCTTAAAAGAATTTAAAAAAGTAGTAGATGTGCTTGCAGGCTATACAACTTTTTTAATTTGATGGCACATGGGATTATACGGGTGGATCACACATTGAAGAGAGAAAAGAGTTATAAGAATTCTAGCTAATTTACGATTTTAAAAATCTTGTAAAGGACATTTCAGAAAATTTAATTTGTTGACAGCTCCAGCTATTTTTGTGTAAGTTGTTATTGTAAGTGCATCCATTTCTACAATTGTTTGCCATCTAAGATTAAAAGTAGTTATACCATTGTATGGTTATACCTACATTCACAAGTATGTAAGATAATGTTTGATATGAGCGGAACGTTATGGATTAAGGCAATAGAGGAGTCACAATTTAAGTGAAAATATATGGTTGATTTTTAATTATTTAAGTGTGTAACGATTTATCTGTTTTGTTCTGTTTTTTGTTCATATTTACTTTATGATTGTCTTGTCTATGTTTTATTCTGATTTGTACTATACAAATAAGTATTTTGTCCCTAGTGTGAATAAAATTAAATTCTGTTCTATTTTATTCTAAGGGTAAATAATGTACAAAAATGAAATGAATAGACTTACTACTGCTCTACCTTTAATGGCGTTGGTATCTATGAACCATTGTTGACTAGCTCGAATTATCACAGGTTTCTTGGTCCGCCAATCATAAGGGTAACTGTGAGTTATTTCTCCTAAATGCATTAGATCAGGCTTTATGAGTTTTAGCACTTCCTGCGTCCCATCTGACAAAACATATTTTCCCTCAAGATGGGATCCCGCTTCTGATCTGTAACGACCCTCCTCGTTCACCATGTCTACCTAAGAAATTTTCTAAGAATTTGAATTGCTACCAGAAGAAAATTAACAATTCATTCTGAACTATTCATTTTTAAATAATTATTATTAGAACTAACCACTGACAATTTATTATCCAATGCTACTATAAAATCGTCAGGACCGTGGGCCGGTGCAGTGTGGACTAAACCGGTTCCTTTTGCAGCAGTAGCATGTGGACTGTTCAAAAAAGGAAATACTCGGTCCTTATAAATGGGATGCATGTAAGTCGTACCTTCCAATAAATCTCCTATAAATAATCATGAATATATTTGAAAACTCTTTTCATGTCTGGATTAACTTACCTGATAGAATGTTTAGTAGCTGAAAATTGCAATTAAAGACAGAAGACATGCTTTCAAGTAAATCGGTTGCAATAATATAAATATCGGTGTCCAGGGGATCAGGTTTTTTAACTAAACTGTAGGATAGCGTCTCATTGTAGCATATGGCTTGATTTGAAGGTAATGTCCAGGGAGTTGTAGTCCAAATTATTGCATAAACTCTACGAAAATATTGTTTGACACTTTTAACTTCATAACAAACTTAACTTACTGTTTATCTTTCAGCACTTTCAGCTTTGGAATGTCTTTTATTGTAAATCTTACATAGGCACTTGGGCTTTTATGACTTTCATTGTATTCTAACTCGGCTTCTGCTAATGCAGTCCTAAAATAAAAAATTTCCCTTTCTCGCCTACATTTCAAAAGATTAAATATAGTTGTAGCAAGAATTCAGACGACTTATCTCATGGCTGACATTATATAATTGTCTTCATTGTCAATAAGATTTTCGATCCTTTATTGCATTAAAAACAATTGTGTAGCATCAGTCGTGACGTAAGTTGTTTGAATTCTTGCCGCTAGTTTACTGAATATTTTGGAAAAAAATAATACATATCAAATTAAATTATCCAATTCCAAATTAATAATCAGTATTAAAATTAGGTACTCAATAAAATTTCATACCTTGAAGAAGGTGACCAGTAAATTGGTTTAATGTCTCTATAAATAAGGTTCTTTTTATACAATTTATAAAACAACCGTAACTGTATTTTCACATATTCCGGACTAAACGTCATATATGCATTTTTCCAGTCTCCAATGACTCCCCATGATTTAAACACAGTTTTTTGTTCCTCTACAGTCTTATTTGCAAAATTTCTTGCTGAAAACATCTACTTCAACTTATTGAACAGAAATAGTTTATACATACCTTTTAGTCGCACTTCCATAGGGTCCATGGCACTTGAATTAGAAACAGCCTTCAATTCTATCGGTAAGCCATGACAGTCCCAACCTGGTATATAATGTACTTTGTTGCCATTCAAAATGTGGTATCTTAAAATCGTGTCCTTCAGTATCTAAAAATTAAAACATTAGTCTGAAATTTCAGCAATATCGTATTATTATATTTACTTTGTTAATTGCGTGCCCCATATGTGGATGTCCATTTGCGTAAGGGGGTCCATCGTGTAACACAAATTCTGGTTCATCTAAATGACTTCTTTGCCATGAATACAAGTTTTCAAATTCTGCCGTCTTAAAACAGATTTTGATTTAATTATAGTACAATTAAAGGTATTACAACACTTACATTATAAATATATTCGTTCCTATCAATTATTTTCTTGTTTTCTAACCTCAAAGGGAATTTAGTTTTCGGCAAAAGCACTGTACTGCTATAAAGTTTATTCTTTGGTACATTTTTAGTGCAATAATAACATTTTCCCGTCTTATTTAACTGATAAATAAATTTTAAGATCATTTTTCAGGCATTTAGTTAAAAAACAAATTTTATTTAGGACATACAAAAATGTTAGGTTATGGTAACAGAAACTAAAGTTCGAAAGTTGTAATTTTATGAATGATGAAATTCTTTATTTGTAATATGTATTGTTTATAATGACTCATGTAATATATTGTATATAATAATTAGGAATGTAGCAAAATTAACTGACTCGGAAGCTTAACATTAAATATATTAATTTGATAAAAATAAATAAAATATATAATTTAATTACATGTTTAGGAATGTTTAATCAAATCTTATATTACGAATGTTTCTGGTATGCCTCCTAGTTATATTTTTAGTCGCCTGTTCTACCTCCTCAAGGAAACTTGTAGAATTGTGAATAGTCGTACCTCCCAAAAGTATATTAAAAGTTGGGTAGTTCTTATTGAAAGTGTGCACAGTTAAGGATTCTTCATAGGTAGCACCTCCAACAATAAAAATTATGATATCTTGCGATCTCACGTTGGTAAAATGATTTCCAATAAAAGGGTATAAATGGTCTTTCAGCCGGCCTTTAACCAAGTCTTCTAACGTCTCATGTAGTAGAGGTTTGTGTTGTGTGTAAACATTGTCTACTCCACTTAATCCTTTGATAAACCTCTTCGTAATTTTAACAGCATTTTCAACATTGAATAGGTCGCTTTGACGAGCATGAGAGCCAGCATACTCTAATATATTAACAATATTCCTGAGTAAACGTTCAGGGACTCCTCTTTTTTTCAGTATTTCTATAAGGCCATTTAAGTCACTATTACTGTGGTTTTGGTATCTGAGAGCATATAGCATGACTAGCTTTACCGCGTCTGTACTTCTTACTTTCTCGTTGTTCAAAAGTTTTTTTATGCTTTGCAAATGCGATGAATGATCATTTTGCGAAGAAATCTCTTGCTCTATTTCTGAAACATCCAACAAATAGTGTTTATTAACCATTGCACTTAATTCGCCTACAACAGTTACATGTTTAGTAACATTTCCAGAGAGTTTTTTGAACTGCGGGTAGGTTTCTACAAAGCTTTTCATATCGGCAATACTTTCAATCTTTTGATGACTTTTGGCTTTCGCTTGAAACTGATCCATGAGTTGTTTTATATTTGTGCCAATTTCCCCATAATTCATAAAAATGTTCTTGGCATAAAATGTATCTTGCTCAGCTGATAATACAACTTCTGACAATTCCTTTGAGACGCCTGGTACATTGGACAAATTTACTCTGTTATTGTTAATTGTTAATAACTCGTGTACCATAGCTTGGTAAGTCCATTGATTTAAGAGAGGTGTAATAGGATCATCCCTGCGATCTATTATTAACAATAGAGGTTGACTGCTTGGTCCAAAAGCAAACAATGAAGATTCTTTACTCATTATTTCGTCAATTCTTGTTCCTAAATCCTTGCAGAGATTGGAATTAGCTTGAAAACGAATTGCCGGGCATTTCTTCAAGGACAATAAAAGTGAAATTATGCCTTGAACTGTTCTTTGTAAAGCTCCCTGCTGCCAGCTTAAGGAGTTCATACATGTAGGTAGTCCAATTGAAAATAAATGTGGATTGACGGCTAGATAATCCATGTACAATTCTTGTACTTCTTTTACAACTTCATGTTCATCATGCTCAGCAAGTATTTTTATATCTGCTTTGGCTATTATATTGCTGAAGTAAATATAGTAAGCTCCATATTTCGGATTGCGGAGTTCCATACATAATGCTTCCACATTTTGCTGTGTTGGTCGTAGAAATACCAAACACTTTAGGTATCTTAATCCTGTAGAATTTGAGTAGTTAGGAGAATCTATTCTCTCTAGCAGAAAAACTTCCTTCTGTTGAATTTCAGACTGGCCATACACCATACTGATAACGCTTGTTGTTTCCTTATCCATTAGTAAAACTTTCATTCCCGGCTCGCTTTCTTCTGTCATTTTCACGACATAGGCTTTTACTGCAGCTATTACGTTCATTTTGCTTTTTTATTACACTTTATAGTTACTAATAAATGTGGAAGATGGAAATTTCAATACATTATTTATATCGGTAATCTTTTGACATTTTCACACATAACCTCAATTTGATTCTACATTTGACCTACTAGAATAGTATAACAGTAATTTAAACTATTATCGTCGATTGATTCTAACCTAACCGTATGTATAATATATCTACCCGGACAGTCTCCGACAATCTGTAATGTGGCGCCATCGTTGGCAATGAACGAAACTAATACAAATGCATTTCTCTTGGAAGGTTTAATGCTGAGCTAAATAAAATCGTAATAAATACCGTTGCTACCATGGGCGTATCTCAAAATTTTCATACGTTTGAAAATATGCATATACACAAAAATGGACATAAAAATTGTTGTCATATACACAAATTAATATTAACGTTTAGTTAAAAATGAGTTTAAAATGCTTGAAATTTATTTGCTTTGGTAAAATATTGACATACCTATCAAAATGTTAAGAAATGATTTGTAAATTTGTGAAAAAATTTCAGACAAAATATATTAAACTGGAAGTTATCGATTTTATCATAGAAAACGGTATAGTACGAGTATAATACTGGTATTTATTCCTATCCTATTATTAAAAACTTAAAATTTTATTATACAGGGTGTTTCAAAACAAAGGCGAAAAATTTCAGGAGGTGATTTCTCATTGAAAATAAAAGGTAGTTTGTTATATAAACGTTGGGTCACAAGTCAACCATTAGGGAGATATCGCGTTGCAAAGATGGCGGAAAAAAGATTGTTTTTATTGTTTTTCTCGGAAACGGAAAGCGTGGGAATGATAAAATTTTGTGGAAGTGTTACCATAATCAAAAGACACTTGTGACATATTTTTTCACTTTTTGAAAATAATTGGAAAGAGTTGAAATAAACTACTCCTTTCAGTTTTTTTTAACTATACTTTCAAAAAACTTTTTAACGACGTAGAAAAAAATGATCGGTTAAACCGATTCATTTGGAAACTTTTTTCTCTCTCATATTTTTTTGATAAAATTAACTGTTTCGACGTTAATAAATAAAATGTAAAGTATTACACGTCGGAAAGAGGCAGTTTTACTACACCCATTATTAGGAAAAACTCTAGTTGGCTGCTGTCAATTTCCGGATGTTTCCATTGTTGCTTTGACAGATAGCAAATGGTTTGTACTATTTTAACGTGGATAAAATATACACCAGGAGCACCAGAGCTGCTCCTGAGCAACACAGGACGGTGAAAGGAATACTATTATTGTATATATTATATACATAGGTATATAAAATACATATATGTCATAATATTATGCCGGGTCCAGAGCAAGCAGACAAAACAACGGCAAGACAAAGACATTCATGTTTCGCGACAAAGTGGCGACAAATCCGATACATTTCTGCAACATTTTTGTCTTATTTTTGTTTTGTTTCCAAATTCGGAGACAGTTGCAAGTCCCGTCTCGAGTCGGTAAAGATCAAAGGGTCTCTGTTTTGTCTGCATATTTTACGACAAGTTCCCCACGCAGTGTGATTGCTTAGTATACTGTGGTATATGCCAACATTTTCCAATCATATCATTTTGACAAATGTTTGTAGAATTGTAAAATTTGAAGCATTATACAAGTTTTTTAAAGATCTATATCTAAGTAATGTTTTGCTTTTTCAGATATATGATATCTGGGTGAAGAGAGCTGGAAACTAAATGCTGAAAGATCTCGATCCTCAAATAGCCTATAAGAGGTACAGGGTGTGTGATAGACATTTTAGCCATTTTTATCGAATTCCTGGAGAAAAGAAATTAAAATTTGGAAGTTTTCCAACTTTATTTTTGCAAGGTAAACGTGTATAACAAAATATATAACTTTCCTTTTAAATATATTTATGCTTTTTTAGATTTTCATGAAATTTCATCTGAAGAAAATTTTCTTTATAAATACAGCTGTACTAGGCCTGAGAATGAGGACCCTTAGAAGTATTAAAATCCTGTTCCTAGTACTTCTACGGATTACGAGTAATAAATGTAAAAAATTTAAGTTACTTCTATCTCTATATATACTTATAAGAAAATTTGTATAAAGAATAAATAAAAATATGTATACTCGCAACAAGAATTCAGACGACTTACGTCATACGAACAAATGAATAATTCATTATATTTTCATCAAAATATTTAAGAAACTGCAACTGATAGTAATAAAACTATATACTACACTAAAAGTTTGCATTAAATTGCAAAAAATGATTGTTTTTAACAAATATCGAAAATTACGTTGACAATAAAAACAAATGTGTAACGTCAGCCGTAACATAAGACGTCTGAATTCTTGACACGAGTATAGTAATACTCGTATGATTTATGTTAACAATAAGTATTAGCAGTTTGTGGGCTACGTGGTAGTTGTCAATGGTTGAACAACCAACATGAATTGTTGATGACATGGCAACCAACAATTCATGTTGGTTGCCATATCATCGGTTTAGGATTCATGATGTTTTTAGAGACATATCGCTCTATTCTAGCGAAGTAACTAAAACCTTGAGTTTTAGAAACCGATGCCATGCTGATTAGCCCTAAAATTGTTTAACCAATGTATTGTTTGTTTGAGAAATATATTGAGCATGCTTCAAAATAAAAATAGAAATCAATTGTTCATTTTAAGTGTTTTATTACTTGAATGTTATATATATATATATTTTTGTAATATGTTATTATTTTTATATAACAGCATTTGTTAATATTTAATTGAAATGTAACCGTATATACATTCAAATCAGACATGCAAAAATAAGGAGTTTCTGCAAATTTAGCCAAATACTTATATTTTTTAGGCTATTAGATATCGACATAGTAGTTAAAATCCTTAGTTTATAGAAAATTATTATTTGTTAATTTACGTTGCTATAAAATACAAAACAAGACAATATTTTTTCCAATGACTTGTATACATTTTGTGGAATATGGTTTTTAAATTTATTTTTCTCTTTTAAATACAGCCTAACGAGACGCCACTGTAAATCAGCAAACCTAGCCAATTAACAAACCAAAATATGTAGAGCATCGCGACGCAGCTTTCTTGACTGAACTACAGGTGGCCGACACTAGCACATCTAGCGTTAAGTCAATCGTCCCTATACGTTTTTGCCGGTACAGTAAAGTCTTATTACAATATTTCAGTCAACGCTATTCTATATTTTATAAAAGTTATAGTTATGTTAAAGAATATGTTTATTTTACAGTAAGTCTGTATTTAAACTTAATACAATAATATAAAATTTAACGTGTTTATGTATGTTCATCTGATCTACCATATTTGACGTTAATAGTTGGTCTACTTCAGAAAGCTCAGAACAGAGGCAATACAGAAGTGGAAGAAATAGAAATAGGTAATTCAGAAAGGTCGTCTCAAACCCGTTTTGCGAACAGATGCTAGCAATTAATAAATAGTAATAGGACCTATATAATAAACAAATATTGACTTATAGCCTTTTATTTCAATGCATTAAATACAAGAAAAAATTATAATTCATTATTCCAGTTTAGCCATAAAAAATAAAACGTTAAAAAAATATAAAGCACATGTCCCTGTTTACCCACTTTCATTTTATAATTGAGATACTTCATATAAGTAAGCACCCAACAGCTTTGTCTGAAAAGAAAATAAAAAACATAAGAAACATTAAACATAAAACATGAATACAAGTACAAGAATAGAAAAAACAACTATTTCTATGATTTCTTATCTTATCATCAAAGAGGATATTTTGTGAAGCTATTTATTTGTGGCATATTTTACCACAAATGCACAATTTATCTGCCAATATGAAATCAATAACAAATCAAACGCAACTCTATTTCAAGTTCACGATATTGAAATTTTTAATACTTACACCTTCAATGTAGTTTCTAATGTTGATTTTCTCATTTTGAGAGTGTGCACCATCATCGCCTGCTCCGACGGGCAATAAAAGGACATTTTTTCCAGTAACTTCCTGGAAAGTTAACGTTACAGGTATTGACCCACCTTCACGGGTTAAGTCGGGGTCAACATTGTAAACGTGCTTTGTAGCTTTAATTGCTGCTGTATAGTGTGGGTGGAAGGGGTCTTCCTTCCAGGGTGCACCCCCATGAGCCATATAGACCTTCAAAAATATTAAATACTCTTTTAAATGTCAAGAAGGGGTATATTTGTAGCTTTTTTATTATTTAGCATGAATAATATAGCTTTTGAATATTCAAGGTGCTCTAGAAATGAATGTAAATGCATGGAATGATAGACAATGTATTGGCTGTTGCTAATGGGATACGGTATTGCATTAACATTTAATACAGACAACTTTTTAGCGGTGCTAAATGCATACATCACGTGTTAGTTTTAGACCATCTACCAGATGTGTTTAGCTCTCAGTGGCATTTTGTATAACTTTTTTTGAGGTTAGATATTTTACATGCATGCTGCACATTATAATGGAGAATGTTAACTTTGTTCATAGAGGAGTATATATGTTACACACAATACTCGAATTCGGATAATGTCCGAAAAAAGTATGCAAAACTAGTTCTGAGCCCAGAAAAATTGCCACACCCGAAATTTTACGTTTAAACGACTTTTGACAATTGTAAAATAGTAGAACTAGTTCTGGGCATTATAAATTGGTCAAAACTAGTTTTGTGCATTTTCAAATGACCAAAACTAGTTTCCTTCATTTTCTGAAGGTTGTGATAAACACAATACTCGAAAAAGCATGCAAAACTTTTTAGCGGTGCTAAATGCATACATCACGTGTTAGTTTTAGACCATCTACCAGATGTGTTTAGCTCTCAGTGGCATTTTGTATAACTTTTTTGAGGTTAGATATTTTACATGCATGCTGCACATTATAATGGAGAATGTTAACTTTGTTCATAGAGGAGTATATATGTTACACACAATACTCGAATTCGGATAATGTCCGAAAAAAGTATGCAAAACTAGTTCTGAGCCCAGAAAAATTGCCACACCCGAAATTTTACGTTTAAACGACTTTTGACAATTGTAAAATAGTAGAACTAGTTCTGGGCATTATAAATTGGTCAAAACTAGTTTTGTGCATTTTCAAATGACCAAAACTAGTTTCCTTCATTTTCTGAAGGTTGTGATAAACACAATACTCGAAAAAGCATGCAAAACTTTTTAGCGGTGCTAAATGCATACATCACGTGTTAGTTTTAGACCATCTACCAGATGTGTTTAGCTCTCAGTGGCATTTTGTATAACTTTTTTTGAGGTTAGATATTTTACATGCATGCTGCACATTATAATGGAGAATGTTAACTTTGTTCATAGAGGAGTATATATGTTACACACAATACTCGAATTCGGATAATGTCCGAAAAAAGTATGCAAAACTAGTTCTGAGCCCAGAAAAATTGCCACACTCGAAATTTTACGTTTAAACGACTTTTGACAATTGTAAAATAGTAGAACTAGTTCTGGGCATTATAAATTGGTCAAAACTAGTTTTGTGCATTTTCAAATGACCAAAACTAGTTTCCTTCATTTTCTGAAGGTTGTGATAAACACAATACTCGAAAAAGCATGCAAAACTAGTTTTGAGTTCAGAAAATATAATGACAAAAATGGTATAATCCTAATTTTAATTAATGTAACTATAAGAAAACGAATTAATAGAACTAATTCTGATCATTTCAAAATGCCTAAAACTAGTTTTGAACAATTTGTAATACTCAAAACTAGTTCTCTGTATTTTGTAATATGCAATAGCCATTTAAATGTATAACTTCGGGTATGGGAATTTTTCTGGACTCAGAGCTAGTTTTGCATACTTTTTTCGGACATTGTCCGAATTCGAGTATTGTGTGTAACATATATACTGTTTGAAGTCTGACAAATCATGCGTAGAACCATTTTAGCGTTTGTAATACGGTAATTTTTAGTCCTGAGCATGTGCCTTCTAACAGGGAACTTTAACTTTTTTACCACATCACAAATAAACTCAAAGCACAAATTAAATAACAAGGATATTTTTTCTAGCCTAGTTTTATTTGATTTTTGAAAATAGTCATCTGTCTAAGTTAGGTAAGCATACGTCTTTTCGATATTTTATTTGTTTTACCACAATATCTTATAAACACAAAACCCTTCTACATCAAGTTACGGAGAACTTCAAGAACTGATATTGACACAAAACATATAAAAAGATATTGATCAGGAAATCAAGAACAAAAAACTGAAACAATATTAAAACTGTGGGCGTTTACACTGGCACTGAATTTTTGTCGTGAGGTTAGGGTTAAAATTTTAGAAAAAATTTTCCATATTTATCTATATACCTAATTTATAGTTACTATTCATTAAATTTTTAAGCTCACAATATTTTAAGTTTACTTCACAGAAAACTTAAATTATATTTTCTATGGTTTACTTAGTAACACTTTAGTCCTCCGTTTCTAGTGCCCGTTAAATTTTTCATTTTTGCAATAGAGGGCAGTTGAGTCTAAAAAGACTGTTCGTGGAAATTCCTCGGCGAGGCAGCGATTTTTTTAACTTTTTTTGCAAACTGCAAAAAACTTCTACAAAAGTTCTCTATATAGCCACAGTACATATATCGTAAGGTTTGGTTTGGATCCCATGTCTGGTTATTGAGATATGACATACCTGAAATCTCACCAGCCGCCGCTGCTTCAAACTAACTTTATTTTTTGTTTCCTTTAAAAAGCTATTGGCATGCAAATATAATCTTTTAAAATGTTACTGGGAGAGGCAGTACTAGAAATCTCTAGAAGACAGTGTATTATCAGTGACGTGTATTTTTGCAATATAATACACTGTAATATACTGTTTCTTTGAAAAATATATGGCTAAAATTTTTTTTTTTAAATTGTCTTTGACATCATAAGACAATCAATCATCAATAAAAAAACAAAGAGAAAAGGTTCCCTTCACTATCGTACGATTATGTTTTTCTTTGTTTCACCATCTCCTGAATTTTCACTTATCAAATTAGGGCAGGCAAAGTTTGGATACATTGGTATGTTTTCAGCTGTGCCTTCAATTTATATAGATCAGAGGTGCAGACAGAGTGGTCTAACTTATATGCATTTTGTAATAGGCTTATCGTTTGTTTCAACGTTTCCTAAATGTTTCAACACTAATTTCTAGAGCACTCTGTAGAGAAATGTAGTGCTTAAAGGACAATAACATAGAAAATAACAGGATAAAGACCAAGAAATAAAGCGAGCACTACATTTAAAATCAGTTTTCGATTTTTATCTTGCTAAATAAGAAGACATTTAGTTACAACAATTTTTACTGAGGGAGAATCACACAAATTATTTCCATAAGTACATATATAAGTAACTAAATATTATCTTCACAATATTTATTTATGACTGTATTTTTAGACAAAGAACACATAAAATTCGAGCCCTTAGGATGGTGTTAAATTACACTGAAACGTTGGCGATGAATTAAATCTAGTGTTCGCTCTATTTCTTGGTCTTTATCACACTATAAAAAAACACTTAAATAACTAATTACGACCACCAATTGCAGAAGATGTTATAAAAAATAACGTATTTTGTAAAACAATAGCTACTTATCGTCACTGCTGGCTCATTAAATATATTTTTCAGTCTCTTAAAGATAACTGCAAATGCACTATTTATATGCCAGACTTGATAGTAGGGGTTATTGTCTGATATATGTTTAATATAGAACATTTAATATTTTTTTATACTTGAAAACATTATCTTATTTGGATTTAACTTGTTTGTTACCTGATTACTTTTTAATATCTTTTACTATTCAATACAAAATTAATTATCCTTCCAAAGTGAAGCAAATTTCAAATGGATTAATAAGTAATAAAAATTGAAACATCAAATATATGATTGAAATTTTAAGACAGGAATGTTTTTCTGTACAGAATTATTTGCTGTATCTAAATCTTTTTATTACCTATTATTACTAAATTGTTTACAAAATATTACATAGATTTGTTCGGGTTTCAATTATTTACTTGTAAAGGCAGATAACACGAACAAATAATGGCGTAAGGAAAATATTTAATATTCCTATATTATGTACTTGTGCCGACAAATAAAATAAGGTGGCTATGAAAACATCAGGATCTAGTGGGCTTGGACGATTTTTTTACCTTCAATTTTCTTTAACAATGTTAACTTCACTGCCTATTTTTTTTTAGTTTGGAAGATTCTAACAATGTATACTTTGAAAATGACCACCTAGCATATTTTCACAATTTCAATAATAGTTTGTTCTTAAATAAAAGGGAGTCGTTAAAGCAATAATAAAAAGTAAAATAATACATTCGAAAATAGTACCTGTGATAGTGGATAAAAAAAAAATAAACGAAAACTATAAAAAATAGCCAACATACCTTCATTTTGTTAGGACTTCCGTACTCCCTGAACACTTTTTCAACATGATCCACGACATACTTCTCAATTTGGCTCGGGGTTTGATCCGGCACAATTCTAATAGAAAATTTTCCAATGACTTTTCTAGGAATGACGGTCTTCTGCCCTGGCTCGCTGAATGCTCCTTCGATACCATGAAGCGACAACGATGGATACCTCCAACGGTGCATCAGCAGCACTTCTTTCTTCTCTTTGTGAAGTAATGTTTTGCAACCAACATCGGAACGATACGAATCGACATCAAAGTGGATCTTGGTGTAAATTTCTTTTTCCTTGTCGGTTAAGGGAGCCACTTCGTTGTAGATGTTGCTAATCTTAAGTTTACCGTCCTTGTCAACTAAAGTGTTGAGGAGGTATATCAGATCTGTCATAGCCTCATGCCTGGAATATTTATTAGAAAAGTTTAGATAATAGTAGTTATAATTAAACTTACACTGTGCCTCCGAAAACTCCACTGTGCAAATCCTTAGAAGCACATTCCACTTCGATGTGGAAATAGCAGACTCCTCTCAAGCCATAAGTAACGCAAGGCATGTCTGTACCCAGCCAATAATTATCGGAGATGCAAACATAATCTATGTTGTTTAAAAATTTATTCTTTTCTTTGTATAACAAATCGTCCAGCCCAACACTACCACTTTCTTCCATTCCTTCAAAAACGAATTTTATATTTACTGGGACATCGACCCCGATTTGTTGGTACGCTTCGATGGTGTGCAACCAACCCAAAACAGGTCCTTTATCATCTGAAGACCCCCTGCCAAATAATTTATCATCCCTTTCTGTTAATACAAATGGCTCTGAATCCCATCCATCCTCTATTAATGCAGGCTGAACGTCTAAATGACCGTAAATAAGGATAGTTTTCTTTGCAGGATCACTGCCCAGCGTCCCAAACAATACCGGAGGTAATGGTATCTCGGTACCATTTGGCAGTTTCTGGTTACCTAGTTCTTTTATTTCAGTCTTGATTCCGAGGTTGTTGCATCGTTTGGCTGTCCACTCTACCATTTTACGTATTTCGTCCCTTTTGTGGGGCCACGCAGACACAGACTGGATAGCCACGGCATCTTTTAAATTATTAATGTATTTTGCCTTATTCTCATCTATTTTTCTAAAGAATATATAAGATAAAGTATATTATTAAACGGGTAGTTTAAAAGAAAAACTTTGTTTAATACTTACTTAAACAATTTAATTAATGTATCTGGTAAAGGCATTTTTAAACAGATTTAATTAATAAAATGAGAGTATTTAAACAAAAATGTTAACGTGTAAATCACTCGAATACTGCCACGACACGACAATCCCACAACAATGATCTGAAATAATGGGCGTTTTGTTTTTGAACGCCGGTTTATTTATATGAAAACTTGGTCAGCTGACCACCAGATGACATTGACGTACGTACACGCGTGTCAAGGATGGTTATTGATAAGGTTGGCTCATATCGTAGGTGATACTTTTTCGTTTTGTTCTTTTTTATTTTTTTTTTTCTGTGAAACATACATAAACAAACAAAAAAGGAAATACAAGTACGTCATTTGTTATGCAAATGGAAAAAGGTTTTCGAAAAGCTAACGACTTTTATGTTTTAGTGCTTTACTTCCTTCAATATGTGATTTTTTAAAACAAAATTTATAAAATGAAATTTGTAACTGATGGATTAGGCACAAGGGAATATTGGCTTGACTTTTTTCTGAGTAGCAGGAATACCCATTTAGATAATAAAGTTACAAAAAATGCCATAAATATATAATTACAGACGATACTTACCTACGTCACTAAACAAACAATTTTTTTGTTACAGCGTGAAAGTTCTAGGAATGGCATGCAGGTGAAATTTGCATTTATGCAAATATTTTATTTTGATAAATAAAAATTGTAATATCCTTTAAAATCAACATTTCTGCTATTATTTTTTTTTCATTACATCCTTCTGTGGTTACACTAATAACCACATATTCTTGTTCACATTGATATAATTATTTGTAAATTAAAAAAAAAGAAAATAAATTTATATTAATTGTCTTTATTACTAATACCATAATATAATAAATCAAAGAAAATAAATTATGAAAAACGTAATGAGTAATAACAATGAGTACAACTTTTGAGACTGATCATTTTATTTTCTATGTACATCAAGATTTTTTAAGAATAGTAAAGCACAAATTGAGTGAGCATCTAAACACCCTGTATTACAATATCTGAGAGAATTAGAAGGAAGAAATTCACATTTATTTAAAATATGGGATAAAAAAATGTAATATAAAAATATTGTCAATAAATGCAATATAGTTTAAGTCTTCAAAATTGTAACTAGTTGAATTTGAAAAATTCCATTTTCTTTTCAGTCAGTGATATCAGATAATTTCCGTTGTGGTTCTGTATGCCTCGCAAGTCAAGCACCGCGTCATGGGCGGGTACAGAACATACTCTCTGACCTGTGTTAATACTCCAAAGGTACACGCTTTTACTCGACTCGTGGTGTGCCGCAACATACTCATGTTTGTCAGACAGAAAGCATGACTTTGATAATAACTTTTGCATTCCACCACCTTGAAATGAATGAATGATGTTACAGTTCATTTTATAAGGACTGACTTTCTCTAAAGTACATAACGTGTGCCTAGAATACGATATGCGATTATTAGGTCGAGACGACACAAGTAGTTGTTTTGTTTCACTCTGATACTTCATGCTAACAAAAGGACCCTCCAGTGAGAGACTGTGACGTACGTGGTCGTTACCGGAGTTTTCAAACACCCACAAAGAATTAAGCTTGCACGAAACGACTCCACCTTGTACTAAATCCGTACCAGGACTCGACGGTATCGAAGCTACTGAGACTACTGGAGACATATCACCGGTTACGGCAAGTGTACAGACGGGCTGGTGAAGAGTACGGACGTCATACTTCACAACGACACCCGACTGAGTCCCGATGTATAAAACATATTGGTTATCAGCATCCCAACAGCATGACCACAGAGGCATCTGTTGGGATGTTGTATACATTACGCTATTGCTGACAGTGTCCACAACCTTAAAAGATTTGTCCATGGACGCGGTGAGTACCCAATTATTGACAGGGTGGAAGCTGATGTCGCGGATTTGAAGAGCATGGAGAGGGATGAAAGCAAGAGGTTTGTACTGAGAGATGTTGACTTTCCTGATTCCAAAGCCAGAGAACAAGCTGTTGGGAGATTTCATCGAAGTCATGATCAGATCCAACTGGCAATTGGCATCAAATACTCTACATCCACCTTGTCTGCAAATTTCTAGAGATTTATCCATGAAGAGTCTAACGATAGATGAGTTATAACTGCTACTACTACCACCATTTAACTGAGAAGGGTGGAAATCTGGTCTGGTACTTGTTAATTCTTGTATTTGTTTCTTTAATTGTGCTATTTCTTGGTTCAACATGTGTTCCCTGCAAGCGTATTTAGATATATCCATAAGGATCTTGTTTTTTTCTTCTACTGCTGTGTCTAAGAGCTGCTTCATCACGTCCAGCTCTGTAGTATCGACCGCTATCAGTTTCTTTGCGTAAATATACCTCAGGTCACTCCTATTCACTCGCTTCTTACAAGTAGGGCAAGATTTCTTTTGCTGACTCTCCAACCACCGATTAACACACTTGTACCCAAACAAATGTCCACATTTCAAAGCGCATATCCGATGGTCACCCGTATTGGTCCAATTATCTAAACAAATGGGACATAATCTACCATCGTCGTCGTCTTCACTTAGCGAACGTTTCCTGCTCTCTTTCTCGTCATTCTCTGAATTAATGCACTCACTTTGGTTACTTTCTTCGGGCAGGTCTACAGGAGAATGCGCCCTACTACTAGCCACAGATGCGGTGGGAGATATACGGTCTGTGTCACCACTATTAGATTCTACATCGTTAGATTCTATTTGTACTATAGCATGTTGTTCTACTGGTATTTCAGGGTTTATGAATGGTATGGGGCCTTCGACGTGAAGACCAACGCTAGATACTACCACTACGTCATATCTATCATCATTTATGGATATGGTGGGGTTACCTTGGGCAGTCATATTCTGATTAGATCTTCCACTAAGTTGAGGAGCATCCACATCCATAGCATTTTCATCGGGAACTAAAAATTTATTTTTTAGATTTTATACTTTTAGATATTATTATGCAGTATATTGCTGATTAAGAGAGGTCGATGTTTATCAATAACTTACTATAAGCTGCATTCGAATACTCCATAAATTGGTAAATTCGCAAGTTTCTTATTATTTGATTTTTTGTGATATTCACCACTAACCTAACTTTTAAATGTATTGTAAACAATAAAATCCCCAATCAATAGAGGTCAACCTACGCCTAAGTTCACGGGACACCGTGCAGAGGCGTATTTGAATGATTTCGTAAAATCAATATATTAATATCATAAAGGATCAATCAAATAGCTTTTACAATCTTCACCAAGAAAAAAAATTGAAAAAGATAGTCTAATACAAAGTAAATGCAATAGATTATTTAATTTATTGTTGCTGTCCCAATAAAAAAAATATTATACCTATACCTACACCAAAACTGACAAAAGTTTAGATGTAATTTATTTATATAACAAAACTAATGATATAATGATTTTAAATAGAAAATAGTAATTTCACAGAAAGTATGAAATAAATGTAATAAATATGTAAATAAAAACGTTTACATCTCCAATTTTTAAAAAAATTTACATTTCAAATCTCCTAAATTAGACACAGCACATCATCATGGCATTTAAAGGAATTGAAGTCAAATTGTTCTGGTTGAACTGAAAATTGACACACGTTTATTTCTTTTTTAATACTGACATGACCACAAACCAAATTTGGCATGCATACAGGGTCATCTATTATATTTTGACTATAGGATTATCTAGGCTATTACTCGTTTAAAATAATTTTTTCAAAAAACAGTTGAACAGTAACGAAATGATATGAATGAAGTTTTTTTTTAATTGATAAACATTCTGTATACTTTTCAATATAGTCCTCCCAATTCTAAAAATATTGCATTATATATTTACTCTAATCATTTGAAAAATACGCAGGTTACAACTTGCAATTTTTAAATTTAATAATACAGATTGCCACGGAAACAAGCAAGTTGATATATTTTTTTCATATTTTCATAACCAAATTTTTCTTTCCTTTTAGGCACTGTACTAGATTTTAATTTATGTAATTTAATCATAGTTGTCATGATAAAACAAATGACAATTTTGGGAGACAGTGCCTACCGATTTATTTATATGCACATCCCCAACTTTTATGCTGTTTTCAGCATCTAATAAAAGGGATGTGGAAAAATTAAGATATATTCCGATTTTTCACAATGTTACAGGAAAGATTTAACTTTAATTTCTTTTCATAATCTTAAAAAACAAACTGTAATTTAGAAGTTAACCTATTAACCATAACCAGTCCTTATGGACGTGAAACAAGCAGGTTGACAACACCTAACAGTTTATTTGCCGCAACCATAGAAATAAAAAAAATATATAGAAGGCTAGAAGCCTTTAGACTAGGCACTCAAAAATAGTCAGAGTATGGAGGAGCTTAGAAAGCAATCAAGGGAAAACTTAATGTAAGCTGTTGGTTATATTGCATTTTAATCCCAGGATATAATTGAAACTAAAACAGAATGTCTGTAAGCTACATCGTTAGTGCAACCAACTCATAAAAGACAAGTTTGACTATTATCGGTACCTCTTTTGGCGTTCTATACATTTTATGACCGCAACAGACGAGAAAATGTGGTTAGAGGAAAATAATGCAAATAGTCCATGTTTATTTAATTTTATAATAGTATGTACAGTATAATAGACATAAAAGATATGAAATCAATTCATGGTTAAGTATATAAACAATGTTATATAAAATCGAAGATGTTTTTCATCCAAAATGAACTAGTGAAAGTATATTGAGTGTGTACGAGAACCTCGGTATATATGAAACTTGCGCGTCTGTCAATTCACTAACTAAAAAGCTGTTCCGTGGCCCTTTCGAGATCCCAGTTGTAGGAAGAGAGCGCCGCACGGGCCTGGTGATCCTCGATGCCCATGTCTACGAGTCTTCTAATTTTATCATCACAATCGCTATTTACATGAGGACCTACAATCGGTACATATTCTATAAAATCTCCCACAATAAACATTATAGCGGTGAGTATAGAGAAACCTGTAAAATTTAGCATGTTCTATGAGCCACTACTTACCGCCTGCATAAACATTTGTCCAATGCCTTGCTGTTAACTGGAACATTTCCAGATTCTCCTTATATTGCCTCGCGACTACAGCGTCTTGAGGGTCGTCTGGTTCAGCCGCCGATAACAGCGCCTGAAGAGATAGGAGAACTGTTCTTAATGTCATGGCTGCCGCCCTAAAATGTAAAGTTCTTATAATATCAAATTTTCAATATAAAACAGTGTGTACATACCATTGGTCTTTTAATATGTCTAGACATATGGCGCCTGTCACAGATGATATGTTGGGGTGCCATATTTTTGTTATGAACCTTACCTGCAACAATAAAAGGACAAAATGTCGGATATAACCTACAGTTTGAAAATAACACCAAATATTATATTTATAAACAAATTACACCAAATATATTTATATTTCGTGAAACTTCATATTCTTTACTAGATCTCCAGTCAGTTTGATGATATTAAAGTACCGCAATCAGCCATTTTTAGGAAAATCTCTATTGCCAACATAGAAATATAAGTTTCAGATTCCAATGTTTTTTTTTGTCTACTATAGAGTGCAAAAAAATATGTGTCTACATAATTGAAAATAATAAATTTACAAAACCCTCTTCAAATATTATTCCATAAAGTGACTACATTTTACTGCCCAAATGACAGATGGTTGGACAAAAACAATGCATTGCAGTACCTTTTATCAAAGCTGGCATTTAAGCTCAATTTAGTGTTACAAATTAATTTGTCAAGCCGTTAATCACACATTCTTTCGATCAAAATAATGGGACTTTTCTTATGCCACTTTTCATTTTGGAGTTCCATTTTTAAAGTACAGGATGTAAAAATAAAAATTTTAAAACTGATTTTTATTAATAGCTCCTGGTTTTAGAGATATTTGTTTGAAATTTCGAGAAAATGGGGGTTGTAGTACTCACGGACTCCCACAATTTTTTTTTGAGTACGCCTATCGTTTCAGAATATTTTTTTTTAGATAGAACGTGTTTTGATTTTTTTTTTTTTCACTATTATAAGATTTTGATTTGAGAACCGGTTTACAAGATATTGCATCTTTTTTGCATGTGTTAGGTGTGGCGCAAAGTCAGTACTGACATAAGGCAAGTGCGAACGGTGCACAGCGCGCGGCCCCACGCGTTTTACCGGCCCCGCACCTGTTTGAAGCCAAGATTCCTAAACACTGCTGATTCCTTCTCTCCGCCCGTCCACAAACTCACGTGTGACGTCACTGGTATTTGAATAAAAATTGTCAAATATTGTTTGCTAACAAATTAAAAAGTTACTGTTACGTTTTGGTTATTATATAAGTGCTATTTTACACTTTTATGTCAAATTTCAAATTATGTTGCGTTATAATTCTGGAGCACAATTTATATTGTGGATACTTGAAGAACCAAAATGAAAAAAGGAAACTGGTGAATCTATTACTTCCTATAGTGTTCCAAAAGAACCTTAATCAAGAAGAAAGTAAAATTAAAGATGCTAAGCTGCAATCGAAGATATTTTTTATCTAGATAACCAAAGAATCTGCAGTAAGCATTTTCATACAGAAGAATTAAAAAATATATGTTGTAAAAGAAAAATTAATGCAGCTTCAAAGAAAGTATAACCTACAGGTATAAATTCTTGTCGTGCTTAGATCAATCATTTTAGCAATTTTTTGCCTTAATCTGAAGTCTACATATCACGGAATTGCTCTGTGAAGACTGTTCCATCACTGCCAGTACACAGACACTCCAAAGCACCATGCACAAAAAGATAGTAAGTAAACTTTAGCAACATATATCTATATAGAAATTATTAAAACGACTGAAAATTCAAATATAGCTAACACCGAGTTGGAAAGTGAAAATCAAAATACCACCGACGTCATCCCATCTCAAAAATACTGCAATGCTATTGGCCGAAACTTTGTAAGCAACCTCCTATGTTTAGGGATCTTGGTTTGAAGCAACGTTCTGCAACAGTATGGCGTTCGTGTGTTTTTGTTGATCGTTTCATCACTCTCATCAGTACAATACATTAGTAGTGGAATGCAATACTTTTTTTGTTCTGCTTCAGGCTGGCATTTAATATTTTAATACGTATATATATACAAGATGTATCACATAAGAGGGCCACTCCCATGTATCTCGCTTAATATGTGAGACACGTCAAAAATCTTTAATTATTTTTTGTTGCATTTTTGGAGGCCTGTATGCTCGTAAAAACAAATTTGAGATCCATGGCCAACTTTATGAGTAACAACAAAAAAACCTGTAAAGTGCCCAAACTTTAAGGCTGTCTCACTTTTTTATTTTAAGAGATAGAGAAAACTTATTGGTAATAAATTTTTATTGCAAAATTGATACCTTCCACCTGATATAAACAGATTTTTGAAATATCGTATGTGGTTCGCTGCGCCCTCTAGGCGGATAGATTTTTTTTTTTTTTGAAGCAGGCTATGGCCACAAAAAATTTCCTGTTTTTTCGTCTTTCATGCAATATACTACATGTTGTCCTTATCTTTCGTATTTATTACATTTTTCTCAATTTTAGTTAAAAAAAATGTACCTAAATATTTTCGTGTTGCTCAAGATAATGTACCTAGAACCTGTTTTAAAGACGCCAACTGCAAAAAAATAATAAACAGAATGTACTTTCTTATGCAAAATACAGATTTTCTTATAATATTATTTTATTGGTTTTCACATTAGTAGCAATTGGGTGTTTAAAATTATTTTGACACAGACAATGTAATAAAATAATATTATAAGAAAATCTGTATTTTGCATAAAAAAGTACATTCTGTTTATTATTTTTTTGCAATTGGTGTCTTTAAAACAGGTTCTACATTATCTTGAGCAACACGAAAATATTTAGGTACATTTTTTTTTTTTAACTAAAATTGAAAAAAAATGTAATGAATACAAAAGATAAGGGCAACATGTAGTATATTGCACGAAAGACGAAAAAACAGGCAATTTTTTGTGGCCATAGCCTGCTTCAATAAAAAAAATTTGTATCCGCCTAGAGGGCGCAGCGAACCTCATACGATATTTCAAAAATCTGTTTATATCAGGTGGAAGGTATCAATTTTGCAATAAAAATTTATTACCAATAAGTTTTCTCTATCTCTTAAAATAAAAAAGTTAGTTGTTACTCATAAAGTTGGCCATGGATCTCAAATTTGTTTTTACGAGCATAAAGGCCTCCAAGAATGCAACAAAAAACAATTAAAGATTTTTGACGTGTCTGGCATATTAAGCGAGGTACATGGGAGTGGCCCTCTTATGTGATACAGCCTGTATATATATATTTTAGAACCGACTCTGCACAAAATAAATATTGCTAAGTATTAAATGGTCCTTCCCATGTTATTAACAACAAACAGAAAAAAAAAAAAAAAAAAAATTTAACTCGATTAAACTAAAAGTTCAATATTGGTACCATCTTCATCCACCTGGGGCTATTTTAATTAGATACAAACAAATATTCTGGAAAATGTGTGGTTTCAGTACAATTCGTTCTCTTAGCTACTGTTTACCTGGTATTAGAACTTAAACTAAAATTATGCCACAAAATAGCTTCAGAGAATCTTTCATCAATTCTAATGATTTATTTTTACAAAACTTTCACTGACTTGATGTCCTTCAAAATATGTGATTTCAACTTGATGGTACTTCTCCACATTACGATCAAAATGTTCTGAACCATTTATATGAAATCTTTCTTATGGATTGGTAGAAGACAGCTTGCATATGTTACTTTAGTTTCTGGAGCTTTATAAAAGGTTTCTTTATATGGTTCTCATATTAATTGAACAACAGTTAAGAAAATAAATTATACAAGGTGGCTGAAACTACACATTTTCCAGAATATTCGTTTATCTCTAATTAAAATAGTCCCAGGTGGGTGAAGGTGGTACCCATATTCAACATTTAGTTTAACTAAGCTAAATTTTCGTTTTTTTTTTATTGAAATAAATGTATGAAAAATCAAATATCTGTCAAACCGCCATTTTGGAGCAGACAAAAACAATTGGTTGCGGTACTTGGTTAACCAAGGGATTTCATATGGTATCAAATACAAGGTGTCCCCATATTTCACCGACAACGATCTACGAAAAGAAAGGTAAATAAAATATTTTTGGCTTTTGAGATACTGGCCTTCAGTTTTCAAAACTAATTTAATTAACAACATAACTTCATAATCTCTTTACCAATCAAGCTGAAATTTGAAATATTTATTTAGACTTTTATGGTGTACTATTTCTTAAAACTTTAGTGAAATCTATATACTGGGTGATAGTTTTCTCTGGAAACCATTCTCTTGTAGCGGTCAAAACTTTTACAATGGTTGTATTCTTTTAAACAGGCAGCTACTATCTAAGTCATATTATTCTAAAAAAAATGTCACCTGAGAAAATCGCCTACAAAAAACCATTCTTGAGAAAAATGACATTATTTGTAGGTTTGCATGTTTCAGTTTGTATAGCGAGTGCCACGGATTTAAAACTTTGAATTAAAAAAAAATTGCAAAATCAATGAAAATTAAAATAAAAGTCGAGAATGACATTAACCTGACAGCAACAGCAAACAACAATTTGTTTTCATAACCTACTGAATTCAAAGTTTTAAATCCGTGGAACTCGCTTTGCAAACCAAAACATACAAACTTACCAGCGGCGGCTGGTGAAATTTCAGGTATGTCATATCTTAATAACCAGACATGGGACCCAAACCAAACTTTAGTATATATGTTCTAGTTCGAAGTGAGTGGGCCAAAAGCTAGCCCTCCACTGCGACCCTGTGGTCTAATGTGGCTCATATACTTGTTACACTTCATCCAACAGGTTTAGCGTCTTTATGAAGCCAATAACCTTGTTGGGTGAGATTCTATCCAGATCTTCTGGCAAGAGATATATAGGCCAACCACAGTCTTTAGGTCAAGCCTATTTAACTCTAGCTTTGTCTCTTTGTCGATGTGCCCCCTATGAACGCCTTCGAATGAGCTAATCTGGCAGATCTCGCCAGTACTCCCTTATCTTTTCCTCCGCCCAGGTCGAGATGACTGCTTTGGCAGTAGCCGAAACTAACCCAAGAACCGGTTCCCAACCTATAAAGCTGGAAGAGGCACCCCGTCTTGCTAACGAGTTTGCTGCCTCGTTTCCCTGGATACCCGCATGACCCTGTATCCAAACTAGGGTTACTCTGTTGCGTGTACCTAACCGCTCCAGAGCTTTTTGACAATTCCATACCGTTCTTGAGTTACATCGGCAGGATCCAAGTGCTTTTAAAGCTGCTTGGCTATCAGAAAAGATTTTTATCGACCTGCGTTTAAGTCTAAAGCTTGTCCAGCTTCCACATACACAGTTCGATGGCATAAATTTCTGCCTGAAATATAGTCGCATATTTATCCAGGCTTACAAATAGCCTGATGTTTGGGTATAGCAACAGTACATATATATGTACTGTGGCTATATAGAGAACTTCAGTAGAAGGAGAATGATTTTGCAGTTTGCGAAAAAAAGTTAAAAAAAAGTGGGCCTCACCTAAGATTTCCAAATTGGCTTGTTTAAATTTCGAGAAACATTTTTTTTTTATAAACTATACATAATTCTACCAATACGTTTCAGATTTTATTAAAAAATTTTAATTTTTGTTAAAGTTACAGCAGTTTGAAATTTAACATTGTATTTGTAATACATTATAAAAATTTCAAAATGCTCTAAATTCTACAAATATAGTTATTTTTGAATAAAACTTGAAACCTATCCGTAAAATTACATCTAGTTTATGGAAAAAAATGTTTCTCAAAATTTAAAGAAGCCATTTTGAAAATTTGAGGTGCGGCCCCCATTTTTTTCAACTTTTTTCGCAAACTGTAAAATCGTTCTTCTACCAAAGTTCTCTATATGGCCACAGTACATATACCCTAAAGTTTGGTTTGAGTCCCACGTTTGGCTATTGAGATATGGCATACCTTAAATCTCACCAGCTGCCATTGAAACCTACAAATGCCAATTTTTTCAAGAATGGTAGGTAATTTTCTCAAGAGATTAATTTTTTTTAGAGTAATTCGGCCTTTTCAAAGTTGCTGCCTGTTTAAAAAGAAATACGATCACTGAAAAATTTTAACCACTAAAAGAGCCTGTAACCGGAGAAAACTATCAACTTGTATACCGATTTCATTAAATTTTTAAGAGATAATACACCAGTCTAAATAAATTTCCAAATTTCAATGTGATTGGTAAAGGGGTTATGAAGTTATTAATTAAATTAGTTTTATTTATGACAACTATGAAGGCCCGTAACTCAAAAATATTTGTTTAACTTTTTTTTTCGTAAATCGTATTTATTTATCGTCACAAACATACAGCCAAACTTTGTCGGTGAAGTTTGCGGATACCCTATATATAGGTAAATAGAAATGGATAGTATTAAAACATCCTATAGTTATAAATGTATGAAAACACTTTGAACACCTAATCAATAACCTTTTGGGTTACATAAATACATCTACAAAACAAAGCATACAAAGTGCTTACTGCTCTGTAAAATTAGAACATCTTAAAATTAAAATATTGTACCTCAACTTACACAAAAACTTCTTTTGCGGTATAAAATTCAGAATTTGTTTTGTCATAAATTCTAGAGATGCAATATACTCATAGCATAATTTTATTATTATTATAATTCTGTTTATAATGAACATATTCTCACAGAATTTAGTAAATTTTATAAAAAATTAAAACTGTTTAAAAAATCCAATATACCTTTCAAATATTGTAAATTTTCACTAAAAAAGTGATTCTGTTGGATTACTATCAAATATTTACAAAATTACATTTGTTTTGTCAATATTCAAAACTTCTAGAATATTTAATCAATAAATGATACTATATATAAAATATGTTAAAAAATAGGTATTATATTATATAATTATTGCACTGCAATAAAAATAAAGTATTTTTGCATATTTACCATTAACAACTTCAAAATCTACATATTTGACCTCTACAACCAGATTTTTTTACGAGGTAAAGCAAAAACAAAAACAGCAGCAAAAAGCAAAATCTAGAACCAACATTTAATCAATACGGATACATTTTTGGTAATCGAGTGCTTTACCTTTGGTGGATTGAAAGGGTAGGTCTCAGGTACTTTAATCTCTAAAATAAAATTTCCTCCTTCGTACGGAGTATCTGGAGGTCCGGCTATTTCTCCTTTTAGCTCCGTATAACTGTCATTTAAAAGTTCCACCTTTATGGCACACTTAGCCACCTAAAAGGCAATAAGAATAAGTTTTAGAGACAAAACATGTTTTGTTTACTGTCAAAGTGATAATATATTACTCTTAGCTGATAACCCTCTGCGGCAAGGCATTACATCTTTCATTTTAGTATGAAAACGTTAATTTAGCAGTGAAATGCAAGGTTCTGAGGAGCAAGGTGAGTACCCTTCAGACAGACATGCTAATTATAAGCAATGACATAATTCAAAAATATTTTTCAGTTTTCTTTCTTACCTCTTCACTTTTAATAACCTCTTTAAATTCGCGTTTTATTCTTTGGGCCGCTATGTTTGCCATTCTTATTATAATTTAATAAATAACTAATCGGTATGTGAATCAAAATTAACCATAACAACTGGGCTAAATCTTGAGGTGTAAACTATATACGACGATTGATAAAATAAATCAGTTTTTATTTGATTCCTCACTTTAATTTTATACTGAAGTTAGTCGAAAAATGAAATGAAATGTGAAATTTCAAATGTCATTTTTCACATCAGGGCCGCCAATGGTAGGATGGTAGGTTTTCTGTTGTTATTTCTGGAACTATTTCCCAACAGAACCTTTCAAATTTTATAAAATCATATTTCAAAAAAATATGTTGATTTCTAAAAACGCGGATTCGATTGTTTACGTCAAACAACACAACAAAAACATATCAATTGGGTAATAATTGGGACTTATTGCGTGGTGAAGTTTATCGCCCTGTTGCGTAGAACCCTATTCTAAAATTTGATTGGTCCTTGCTCTGTAGTTATGCCAGGCTTATCTCAGCCCGTACGTGCGAAGTCTTTACTGCGGGCCAATCTTGAGAAGCATAATCAACAAGAGTTAACACTTCACAGCAGGATGCCGAACATCAAAGTCTTCAGCGGGACTTCGCACCCGGATTTGGCCCAGAGGATAGTGGATCGCTTGGGAATCGATCTGGGAAAAGTCGTCACAAAAAAGTTCAGTAATCTAGAGACATGGTAAGGAAATTTTGAATTATATCGTTATTGTTACTTGTGGGTTGCATGTTGCAGCGTGTGCGAAACGTTTTTTAACTTCAGTTTTTATTTTCCACGGTGTGTACGGCTGGTACGGTGTATTAATATTTTTATTGATTTTTCAGTGTCGAAATCGGCGAGTCGGTCCGCGGAGAAGATGTGTACATCGTGCAATCGGGTTGCGGGGAGGTAAACGACAATTTGATGGAATTGTTGATTATGATAAATGCTTGTAAAATAGCCTCTGCTAGCCGTGTCACGGCTGTCATCCCTTGCTACCCTTATGCCAGGCAAGACAAGAAAGATAAGGTAAGTGTGGCATTATTAAACACAGCAGTTTGGTATAATAACCTCTAAAACAACCTGCTCCTCTAAAATTTTTATAATCCCTTTTGGTTGAATAAACTACCATAAACTTTTTAATATGGCATATTTTACATATCTATTTTTCAAAATTTTTTTATGTTTAATAAAAGCATATAACAAAATTTTTTAGTTTTTTTTTTTCGAAATTTATTTAATTTGCACAGATTTTAAAGCAAATTTCAATTGATAAACCCCAAAGTTTGAGGATTAATTAGATAATCTTGTAATCTGTTTTAAAACAGTAGGTACACATTAAAAAAAAAAGTGTAATTCTCTGTCTTATTTTAATTTATATTTTATCCTTAAATTCCTGTAGTTTGAAATTATCCCCAAAACAGTTGTGAAGCAAATTGCTTAACTGTAGATAGCCAACAAGCTGCACTAGATCAGTTATCTATTTAAAATGTGTGTTAGAAAAGCTTCTGTACAAACCATCCAAAATTATTTTAGAATGTGTCGAGTGAAAAAGAACGCCATGTGGAAAAGTGGAAATCTATCGAATGGAAATTCAGGGTAAAATATTTCAAATAGCTGAATGTAGGGTTTGCTTTTTTGGGTCTTGTGTGTACGTTCAAATGTTAAATGTTCATCTGTTGCCAAATTGTATGTGTAGCATAAATAGGTCATACTTATGTCCATTATCATATTTAAAATGATGACTAGAGAAAATTCTAGTTATAGCTTTAATAGCATACTCATCTCTAATTTAATTTTTTTAATTCAATATACAAAAATATGCTGTGATGGCAAATTGTTTTTTAGAAGGTTTTATATAATTAAATCATTTCAATACTCACTTTTCACATCAAAGTTTATAAGAAACATATAGTATTTTATTCTGTTACAAGATAGGAATAAAAAAATAATGCTGCAATGTATTAAGAACTCTGTGATAATGTTTTGTTTACTTGTTTTGAAAGTGCATACTATAAACTACTTGGGTGTTGAAGCGTTAATTTTACAATAGCTGAAGTGTTTGAATTTTATGTTGTATGTAACATCCAAACTTATTTTGAGAAATATGACAAAAAGAAAACAATTGCAGCCATGAATCGTTCGACAATACTAAGTAATACTGTCTGGTACAGAACAATGTAGTGTTGCTGGCAACATCCCCACCACCAGTTTAATTAAGATAAAAGATTTTATTAAGTTGATTATGTTTTTGTTGGTTATGTTATGTGCAAATGTTGCTCCTCCGGATAGTTGAAGTTGGAAACTTTGAACTTATTGGCTGAAATTAACGTGATTTAGTGTTACTGGCAACATTATGTCGTTCTCTGAAACTGACTTTATTCGTTATATTTATGCCACTCTTTATTATCCTTATTATTTGAGATACAAAATAATGTGTCAAATAAAAATTGTAGGGCAATAACAGAATCCCTTTAATAAGTACCAGAAGCAATAATATATTATTTAATGGAGCACCCTGTGTATTGTTAAATTTTTGAAATATTCTTTTTTTTCTGATTTTAAAATGGCAATGATATTTCTATCTTTAACCGTTTTCAAGTTAATGAACATTGAAAATCATATTTTATAACTATTTATTATACAAACGGAAATTACAATTATTAAAGTAGTCTATGAATATGACAAGTATTCTGTTGTTATATGACATTTATTTATTTATTTTTCAAATCAAGTAAAATTGAAATAAATTTATTTAAAAAAATATATTATTGCTTCTTGAACTCCTCAACTTTTGCACGCCACTTTGCTTTCGTTAATTTAATAAAGAGGTTCAGTTACAACTACAACTTTTATTTGAAACTTTATTTTGTATCTCTAATAATAACGATAATAAAAGGTGGCCTGTACATACATTCAAAACTTGTCACTAGGATATCTTATTAATTTATATAAGATATTTAGAAAGATCAATGCATTATCATTACATCTTTATGCATATGAACATGTTTTTGTTTTGTTTAATTCTTTACCATAAATTCTCTAATATTTTATGATAAAAATATATTTAAGTTCATTTGAAATAAAGGTAACTGCAGGAATGGTAGTTTCAAATGAACTGATTAATATCAATGAAAATAATTCACTTTTTAACATTTTGATGTAACAAAATTAAAAGATATTAAAAATATTTATCAAACAAGCATAAGCAATAATGTTATTAGACTCATGCAAATTGTTGTTTAACATCCTTAAAATAAACTAACATGTTGAAAGATCGATATACAGGGTGTTTCAATAAAAAGGTTAGATTTTGCTAAAAAAAAAAAAAATGTATGGGTTCATATAACTTACAGAAATTTAAATGTCAATGAAAAACTTACCATTTGTTGTAAATAATCGGATACGAGATTGGCCCATAATGACTACTTCGAGCTACAATACGCTTATGAAGACGACGAGCCCAATTTGGAATAGGGGTGTTTGCTGAATGAAAAAACATGCGGCAATAATTTGACCAACAATCTCCTCTTGGGATTCCATAGACATCTCATAGGCCATTGACTTCATGTAACTCTAGTGAAAAAAGTCCATTGGTGTCACATTAGGTTCATAATCTTTATAGATATAATTAAGTTCAAGTCCTTTATTGGTATTAAGATTCTGTATGCAAAACCGGTATTGAGAACAAAAATTTTGTAGCATTTATAGGGCTCTTATATTTTCATGTCTTAAGGGGCTATGCTAGATACAAGTCAACTCGACCCTTCTGCTAAATGCATCGTCTGATTCAATTTGAACGTAAGAGGTTACTTTTAACAGGCTTTAACTTAAAATGCACACATCAAAATCGGACCCTTATTAGGGAAATTATTTTTTAAACTAGTTTCAAGATACCTAAAGAGGCATCCTTTACTGTGGCCCAAAGTTTGTAACTATTTTTTGAAACACCCTGTATAAATTTATTTAACCCATTTAAAAAAAATAGTGTGTGCTGTTGCGTTACGATGTTTACAGTAAATTTGATAAACTTATTTATTTAGCAATCAAGAAAACATAGTAATTTTGAAATGACACATACTCATGACATTTAACCCTTTATCGCTATTTTGCGGTTGTGAATAACAATTTCATAATGCTTCTTTCTGTTGCTTTTTTATAGAGTAAATATATTTAACAAAAAATTATGAAATTCTTCAATGGGGGTCTTTTATTTCCTTTATTATACCAGATGTTTCATGAAGTATGTTCTTTAGGTTATTTCTAGTAAAAAAGGTCATGTGGGCATGCGTCCGATTCACTTTACTTATTGAGCTGTACGAGCTCATTTTTTCCGAGAAGTCACTGCTCACCTAAATGAACATTACCCTGGTTGCTGGATCGGTCTCCAGACCTCAATCAGTTGGATATGGTGTTGGAAATTAATTGCAATTATTTCATTTTCAAATTTGTATAGCTCAATAAATAGAGTGAATATTTATTTTCAAATTTAATAAATAAAGTGAATTAAACACATGTTCACATGAATCTTTTTAATAGAAATAACCATACTCTATTAGTGCCGGGAGGACTTTATGAAACACCGGGTGTTTAGCATCAAAATGATAATGCTTATCATAGAAAATTACATGAAAGCAATAATTGACGCATGTTTTTTTTATTTTTGCTATTTAAAATAGTTTAATTATAACAATACATAAACTCGAAATCGAATGAATTCATCAGATTGCAGATCTAATCAAATTTTGACTTGCAAAGATTGATCTCAGTATTCCCAGTCACATTTTACAATTTTATTATATTACAGTCTAAAAAGAAAAAGATTACTGTATCAGTAGAAAATTATTTCTCAAATTTGGAACAGATGGTTTCTGGGATAAGATAAAAATTATATCGAAAACCTGCCAAATTATTACAGATTGAAATAATAATAACAGTCTAATCATAGTAACTGGTATTATTTACAAAACATAAAAGAATCACATAAATTGCTGTCACATCAATCCTATATAGTGAGTAAATTTATTAGCCAAAGGATTGTATCTAATTAAGGATAATATACAAATTTAAATAAAGATAGCAAAGATAAATATTTTTTAGACATACATCAAACAATTAAGTAATTTTGTAAGACTAGTTTAAAACTAATATATTAACTGATTAAATAAGCTTTGTAATTTTCTTTCAGCGTAAAATTCGCAGCAATGGTCTTATAAAAAGGCATTGAAAACTAATACTCGGCAAAGTTTTTTTTATATGGGTGGCATGCCAATTCATTAATTTTATTTAATACAGTAAGGTATCATTAACACTAATAAAAAATACATTTACAACAGCTTTTAACTTTGTCGATATTTTATATATTTTTGTATACTCGTATTTGTACAAATATATATTTTCTTTTCATGCTTTTGGGTTTCTTGTTTATTTACTGAATCAAAGCTTATTGTGCTCATCACTTCCATTGTCCAATTTGCAAATGCATTTATTCCAAATAAACCATTTGAAATTACTAGATCGTTCAAGTAAGGGTTCCGCACTGGTTTCAAACTGTGAAAATAATCAATCAATTAAGTTATGTGTGTAAAGTATTTTCAGTAAATCCAATGCAAACAGTAGTTAGACAAACATTTCTGGCAGTTTCAAACTAGTCCCTGATTGCCGTTTCAACAAATCTATTATTTAATTAGCAATTGGTATGTCGAAACTAGTGCATTTGCAACATTCTTTATTATACAAGGTATTTCTGAAATAAGTGCATTTCTTTAAAGGAGTAATAGAGGACGAAGATAAAAAAATGTTAAATCAAAGAATTAGAAAATTTTTAAACTAACACTGTTGTGTAGGAATAGTCTAATTCTAAAAGAAGGTTTAATTGCTGATAATGTGTACAACTTTTGACATTTGTAAAGCATCAGAAGGGGCATCATTGCGATCGACACCTTTTCAGATCTACGGACTTGTGTCAGAGAAAATATGCAATTTGTTACTAAAACTGTTAGAATTAGGTAGTAATGATAACCGCTTAATTTGACCTGAAGGTATCGGTCAGAATGCTCTTTTTATCTGAAGGGTCTACAAACGTCAATATTTTTCATCAAAAATGAAGTTTTACATTGACTTATCTGATAGTGAAACTGGTACTTATTTATCGAGTGTGTATGTGTTAAATCCCGAACTCTTCCATTGATATGTCGACATTTGCACATTCCACTGCTGGTATAAGTTTCCGTTATTATAGTGTAGTAGCTTATAACAAACAGAGAAGAATAAAATTTCAACGTGATTACAATATTCACAAAGAAGAAATTGCTATTCAAATCAGAAAATAAACAATTTATTATACAAAATATGACATATAGTCGCGGCAAGAATTCAGACGACTTACGTCACAGCTGACACTGTTTTTATTGTCAACATAATTTTCGATATTTGGCCGTGTTAAAAACAAACATTTTTTGCAATTTAGTGCAACATATAGTGCAAACATTTAGTATAATATATAGTTTTATTTGGGTCGGTCAGTGGTCGCGTGGTTTAAGGCGTCAGTACTTGAATCGAGGTGACTAGATCGGTGTTGGTTCGAGCCCAGCTGCCGGTAGACCGTATATAAGCTATATTCGTGGAGAGGTTTGGCGCCCTCTCTGCGGGTATGGTAGGGTGGAAGAATGTTGGCTTGGGTCAATGTGAGAGATTGATACCGGTTGATATTTGACTACCCCCCTAATTAATGAGGTTTTCCAGGTTTCCCTCATTCCTGCACTGAATAGTGGTTAGGGCCTACCAACGTAAGTCGTTCCTGGGCGCAAATGCGGCCTGCTTAATAATAATATGCCGCCCCCTCTCCCGCACAAGTCTCCGTTTTCTGGGCTAATCCCTGTGATTAGAATGAGGGGTAGAGATATTATTATTATATGTTATTATTCTCTTAAATATTTTAATGAAAATATAATGAATTATCATTTGTTTGTATGATGTAAGTTGTCTGAATTCTTGCCGCGGCTATATAAACG
Source organism: Monochamus alternatus (assembly GCA_037114965.1). Taxonomy (NCBI): domain Eukaryota; kingdom Metazoa; phylum Arthropoda; class Insecta; order Coleoptera; family Cerambycidae; genus Monochamus; species Monochamus alternatus. Next base: position 118,583,739 of record CM073426.1, read on the forward strand.
GAAGAGTTTGGAATTTGACGCATACACACTTGACAAATCAGAATTTTCATTACAGGGATTGCCTGATTGACTTTATCACAGTTTTTTGTATTTTCTTTGATAATGGTGCATTAGTAACAAATTTATTAAGAGCTTGTCTTTTGTGTAAAATGAAATTTTGGGAAAAACCTAACTTGAAAAAAGCAAGCAAAAAAATAAAAACTTACCTGCGTCAAGTTTTGATCAAATCTGTTCTTTAAAAAAATATACATCCAAAATTTGAATTTCTAAAACTATTTTACATACCCTGTATCTCAAAAAGTAGTGGTTCTAGGATATATTATAACTAACATAAATTAATCTAAAGTTGGCAAGACACGAGTCGGCCAATGTTTCTCATAAGAATTCTTAATAAATTTTCTGGAACAATGATACTCTAATTCCGCTTGGTGGTAATTGTTTATTTTTACATCCTCTTTTATCCCTTTGAAGAAACACACTTACTTTAGAAACACCATGTATTTTGGGTCCCGGATTATACCTTACTAATAACAATATCTTTTTTCAAACAGAGTCGTGCTCCTATCTCCGCAAAACTAGTGGCGAACATGCTGTCGGTAGCCGGAACCGATCACATAATTACGATGGACCTCCACGCCTCCCAAATCCAAGGCTTCTTTGACATTCCCGTGGATAACCTTTATGCTGAGCCCGCAGTCCTCAAATGGATCAAGGAAAATATCTCCGAATGGAGGAACAGCATCATAGTGTCTCCTGATGCCGGAGGCGCTAAAAGAGTGACCTCCATAGCTGACAGATTAAACGTCGAGTTTGCTCTGATCCACAAAGAAAGAAAGAAGGCCAATGAGGTCGATTCGATGGTACTGGTAGGAGATGTGAAAGACAGGGTGGCTATTCTCGTTGACGACATGGCCGACACGTGTGGCACTATTTGCCATGCCGCGGAGAAGTTAACTGCAGCAGGGGCGACTAAAGTGTACGCTATTTTAACTCATGGCATCTTCTCTGGTCCGGCCATTTCTAGGATTAATAACGCTTGTTTCGAAGCCGTCGTAGTGACGAATACGATACCTCAGGATGCACATATGAAAGATTGTTCCAAAGTACAGGTAAGGGTGCTATTAAAAATTGTAAGATATGTTATGAGTAGGGGTGGGCGATAACGGTTTGGAACTATCGATTATCGATAAATAAAATATACCGATATTGTCGATATATCGATAATATCGGTTTTATTTATCGATAATCGATAGTTCCAAACCGTTATTATCGATATTATCGATAATATCAATATTATTTAAATTATCAATACAATAATACTGCATTTTCGATAATTTCGATGTTACCGATATTATCGATAATATATAGATATTACCAATAAGCGTATTTGTAGCCGACTTAATAACGCACATTGTCTATGATTACTTCTTTTATATTTGAAAAAGTTAAACTTGTATTAGGTATATGAATTTATACTATCGTGTCTAAGAAATATTTTACAAATTTTAGTTCCATTCATCTTCATGTTAACCACGTAACAAGTAAACACTAGTATGTAATGTAGCAAGATTACTAAAAGATAAAGATCTAGGGTATGTAACTGTATACAGCGTGTCCCAGAAATTAACGTTAAGCCGGAAACGGGCGATAGGCCAAGTCGTGACAGTTATTAGAAAAATATACAAAAAAAATCTTTGTCATGTACTTTTCAAATTATGTGTCAAAAACAAAATTGGAAAAACTGACATCCTGTGACTACAAATATTAATGTATCGTCAATTTTTTTTTTGTAATGTAATCATGAATAACCCTTCTGTAAATTACAGTTTAAAATTAAAACATAACAATGCCCAGGCTGCATTACCAACATTTTAAATAATTAAACAAAATTGGCCTGAATTCCGGTTCCACTAAAAAAAAATTTTTTTTTCCTAAACAAAGAAGTAATCTAGCAAGTATCATACCATTTTAGAATCCGGACTAAATGCGCCATCTTTTAAAATTACTTGCCAAAATAGTGTAGTACATTTTTTTTACAGTACAGTCAGTTAAAGTCGGGTGATGTAATTATTTTGAATTTAATGTTGGGCAAAAATCCAACATTTTATTTGAAACTGAGGCAGTTATGTTTTAATTTTAAACTGTAATTTACAGAAGGGTTATTCATGATTACATTACAGAAAAAAATTGATTGACGAAACATTAATATTTATAGTCACAGGACTTCATAGATCATCACAGGATGTCAGTTTTTTCAATTAATTTTTGATACTTATAATTTGGAAAGTACATGACAAAGATTTTTTTTATATTTTTCTAATAACTGTCACGACTTGGCCTATCGCCCGTTTCCGGCTTAACGTTGATTTCTGGGACACCCTGTATACTTTTACATATAACTCGCATTAATCATTATTGGCTTCAAGCTATGGCTAAACGTGATTCTTCGTGAGTCAAATTATTATCGATATTAACAAAACTAGGGTTGGAAATATTTATTGATATATCGATAATCATCGAATTATCGGTATTATAGAAATTATCGGTAATATCGAAATTATCGATAATATTGATATTATCGAAATTATCGATATTATTGAAATTATCGATATTATTGAAATTATCGATAATATCGATATTATCGATAATTCGATAATTTTTTATTTGTATTATTATCGATAAATATTCCCAACCCTAGTTATGAGTCATTCAAATTGTGAATTTTTTATTTTGTTTTAGTGTATTGATGTGTCGATGATGTTTGCGGAAGCAGTGAGACGTACGCATAACGGAGAATCTGTGTCATATCTCTTCTCAAATGTACCCTATTAATGTTAGTTTCACTATATAATTATAACTGTTTTTTTTTATATATATATATAGGATATAATACCGTTTTATAATGTACAATAATGAGTTAATTATAAAGTAAAGATTAAAAATTTGTTTTAGAATTCATCGTTTGCTTTGTACGAGAGATGTTTGAAAATATATTTTTTATATTTTGATTTTTCATTGTCGAAAAGGGGAAGAATTAGAAAAAATAAACGATATGAAATCTTTTTTTGTTTAGTGTTTTATTGATATTCTGAAAATTTTTGAAGATGAATGAAAAATTAATAAATTTTTTCAGTTACGCAAGAAGTCTGGAGTGTTTGAAAATCACACAGTGTGTTGTGGGTTGTTGAAATGGTTTATTTATCTTTACGAAGTGTGACGTATCATCTCGAAAAGTCACATGCAACCGGTAAAAAGTTCTGTGGAGGCTATAACTTTTCGCACTACTTTAAAGTAAAGCATTTGAGTGGCACATGTGTAACACGAGAAAAGTGACAGGAACTGAAGTGACATAAAACGGCAACTGTGGCAGAAACGTCCTACCACAAGGCTGTTCAATTATTCGAAGCGATACATAATTTGCGACGTTATGCTCTGCAGTGGACCATGATATAATTCTATTTTGTAATGTCTTAAACAAACAATATATTTCTATAATTTGTTATGTTTTCAGAATTTTTAGTAGTACACATCTTATTCGATTTTAGGATGCTAACATGATAACAAATCACATAAATATTTTATTTCTTAGTCGCAAAATAGAAATTTATTTTATGTTTTACTGCTCTGTGAATGCTATGGAATTTCAAATGTATTCTTTCACCAAACAGAATAGAATCGTCAGTAGACCATATACTTAATAGGTTCATGTTCTATTATTTAAAAAATTTAAGAAGCTGTCATAATTAGTTTTTATTTATTTATACGTTTTAAAAGCCACATCTTGTATATGAAATCTTTGACTTTGTTTAAATAGTGTTTTATTAGTATTGTTTTAATTGAATTAAAATGAAAAATTAATGACTAATACACTAGTAGTATACAATTTTTCGACGTCCCATGGTTTTTTTTTGTGGGTATGTTCAGAAATTTATTTTCTCTATTTTTTCAACATATCTAAACAAAATCAATAGTAGACCATTTCCTTAATAGATCTAATGTGTAATGTACTGGTCTCATAAATTTTATAATTTGAGGTTAGATTATTCCTTCCTGCTTGTGTTATTGGTTATATAAGAATAAATATCATTTTTTGTATAAATATGTTAGAGGTAACGGATTGGTTTTAAAATTGTTTTAGTGACTAATAGCCCTTCATTTAGCGGATAAAGTAGGTATAATAATTACAGAAAAGCTTTTTACGCAAACGACATTGCTTTGTTTTCAATTTTTATAATTGCACTAACTATATAAATTCTTATTAAATTATGTCCAACATATTTTTGTTTATGTAATTTAATCTGTAAAATAAATGAAGTGAAAAAAATTTTCATATTTTTTTCTTATTTTGGATAATCTACAAAATGATTACTACCTACCACTGAATTCTAATCGTTCGTTTTATTGTCTTAAATAAAAATACCAAAAATATATATTAGCTCTAACTTTTTAACACTTTTCCTCTAAGTATCTTCACCTCATCCACTGGTCTATCATTTCTGTCTGTTTCCACTAACCCTATTCTTTGTATAACTGTCATTCCAGAATAAATTCTGCCGAAAATGGCATGTTTGCCATCCAACCATTGCGTTGACGCTAATGTAATAAAGAACTGCGATCCGTTGGTGTCAGGTCCTGAATTAGCCATTGACACCACACCAGCACCGGTGTGTTTTAGTTCAGGATGAATTTCATCTTTAAATGTTTGACCGTAGATAGAAAGTCCTCCTTTCCCTGTGCCTGTAGGATCTCCGCCTTGAATCATAAAGTCTGAAATTACTCGATGAAATATCGTATTGTTATAGTAGCCTCTTCGACAGAGCTCTGCAAAGTTTCGACAAGTTTGCGGAGCATGTTTCCAATATAGTTCTATAGAAAATTCTCCCATACTAAAAACAAAGGTTAAATTTTTTAGAAAAACTAATGTACATGATAGTACATTAGACAGTATTTCTATTATTTATTTAAATAGTTCAATTTTGATACCTAACCTCACATCAACAAAATATAAAAAATTAAAATTATACTTACGTTGTTTCAAACTGGACAAAGGGAGGTTGCCACATTTTGTCAGGAATACCCGATTGATTTATACCTTGAACAGATAGCATTTTGGTTTACCGCTTTTTAAACTCTGTTAGAATAAATAAATTTTTAAAAATAATTTGTTGATTAATTTTTTTAATAATGCACAACAAAAGTAAAAGAGGAAGAAGACGAATCACGAGAAGTTTGTAGAACTAATTACTACGAATTTGACGTATGCTTTATGTATGATGATTGACATTTGGAATACCGATGTCAAGTAGTGGTGGCAAAGAAAATAGATAAGTAGAGGTACAGCGAAAAATTACTTTATAGTATTTGAAAAAATTATGCAATTTATATAAATTACCGTGAAGCAATGGTCGATTATTATCATGACCATGTCGCTGTGGACGTGTCCTCTTCTGAACCACTGTTCCAAAGAAGGAAAACAAAAAGTCTGAGAAGGGTGTGTGTAGGATAATTTAAAATATGTTTCAAAACTTTTGCTAGAAATTTCGTATATTGTGTTCTAGACATTACCTGAATTAAATATTGAAATATATGATTTTTCAGCAATGGAATCAATTGTCGAAATGTCAGAAGACTGTGATCTGTACCTTGTCGGCTATGGCATTTTTAATAATAGTCTACATAGTATCTTACGAGCCCGAATCTGCCGTTATATCAGTAGACTTAAACCCTAACGAGAATGGGAAGGATATATTAAAGAATATCAGAAACGATCCCAGAGATGTCGAACCCAACTTTAATGAAGTTGTGCATGAGAATCAAGTACTAGAGGAACCTGCCGGAGCAGAGATTGATAATAGTGTTAATAAAAATCAAGTGCTGTTGCCTCCTAAAGTGGAACAGAAATTCACAGGTTAGTTGTTTACAAATTTGTACGTACTTTATTTTTATATTAATTTCATGCTTGTTAAACCTGAACAAGTAGTAGGTATTTAAAATTCAAGTAAAAATAGTTTCACTGAAATGTTGTTTGTTGTAATTGTCTACAACTTGAAAAAGACATTATATAATTACATAATTATTATCATTATTTTATGTATATATTAGGAAATAAATTAAAAATTAAGTGAATCATATTATAACAATTTTTGAAAGAGACATGTAAGGAGAATAAATATATGATGTTCCACATAAGATCTGACACAGAGCAGGGACATGTAGGGGTCCCAAAATATTACAATTTAACCAAACGTATCTAGACACAACCTTTCAAAGTGGGACAAAATATTTTGAAACAAATTAATATCTGAATTACTTCAACTTGGAATAACCAAATTTGATACATGAGTTCTTTGAGAATGAGTTACCCCTAAAATTATACCAAACTTTTTTTCCATTGATTGAATTTAAAAAGAGTTATATCCCACACAGCATTTAGGTAATTTAAAAAAACAAATTATTCTTGCCAAATTTTAAAAATTTTTAAGGTTTTCAAGAAAAAATGCATTCATTAAACCAAGATTTTAATAGTGTTTATTAGAAGAAATCAAATAGTTAGGGGTAGACTTTGTCTTTAAAATTTAACAGTAATAAAACTGTGTTATTTCTGCTACTGTTTGTTATTGAAAATGGCTGGAAAATTTACATTCAGCGAACAAGTTGACATGTTACTTGTGCTAGCTTTCTGTGAAGGAAACTGTAAAAGAGTAAAAGAAGTGTGGAAGAATATTGTAGGAGATTCCCCATAGAGAAACATTTTCTTATGTCGAAAGACGGGCTTGGGAGGCAGGAAAATTTTTCAATAATATCTGAGAATGTCCTAGTGCAATAAAAGTACAAGATGAAGAACATATTTTGCAAACAGTTGAAGATGAACTGCAAATAAGTACTAAACATTTATATCGAGAAACTGGATTATCAAGAACTTCTGTACACTAAATGCTTAAAGTAGTCTACCACATCCATATCACATTCAAAAAGTGCAGGAGTTTTTGTCTCAAGATTTGGATAAACAAGTGACCTTTTGCGAATTTATCTTGCATTGGATATTCATTTTCACAAGAAAATTCTTTTCACTGATGAGTCTTGTTTCATTCGTAGAGAAATTACAAATGTTTAAGTTTAAGATAAATGTTTGAGCCGGTATTATTGATCGTTATTTGATTAAACCAGTTATTTTTCCAAATTGATTAAATAATGAAGGTTATTTGGAATTTCTGCAAAATACTCTCCCTGATTTAATCGAGGATTTACCGTTGCAAATTTAATTAGAGTTTTGTTGTTTTATGCATGATGGGTCATCGCCTCATTTTAATTCTACTGTTAGAGACTTTTTGAATTTTAAATAATTATCTTCAAAATTGGCCACCACGTTCACCAGGCTTCAACAAATGTTATTATTTTCTTTAGAAAACATTGAAGGATTATTGTTTATTCCTTGCCAATTGAATCCCGAGAAGATATGTGGATTTGTATTACGAATATACGTAACGTTATAAACAATCATCATTATTAGACAGAGTAAATTTCAATTTTCGGTGAAGAGTAAATTTATATACCAGAAAAATTGGTGCTCACTTTGAATAATTTCTTTAGTTTTTTATTTTATACTTTTATTACTAACTGTTAAATTTTAAAGACTAACTTTTTGATTTCATCTAATAAAGACTATTACAACAATGAACACCTTGTAATTTTTCAATTTACTTGAACTCATAATCACAGAAGACTAATAATAAATCTTAATCATGTATCAAATTTGGTTATTTTGAAGGCCTGTAACCCGTGGTCTGCATCTTCTATATGTATGTTTGAGTAAATTGCTATATAATAAAAAAATGTGTATAGGAATACTACAAATAAATGATATAAGTAAAATATAAAATGATATAAAGTAAGATTTAAAATTAAGAGATTTTTCAGGCCCCACAACTGTACGACAGCAAGCTGTTGTAAAGGCGTTTAGGCATGCGTGGAAAGGATACAAGAAGTTTGCTTGGGGTCACGATCATCTGAAACCTATAGCTGAGAGTTATCATGATTGGTTTGGGCTCGGACTCACGATTGTGGACTCTTTGGATACCATTTTTATTATGGGACTTAAAGAAGGTATTATCATTTGTATATTTAAAAATAATTTGTCTGTATTGGAATTTAAAAAAAAATGAGGTTATTTTGTTTTTTTTTTTAGAGTATACTGAAGCAAGAGACTGGGTAGACAAGCATCTACATTTTGAGGTTAACCGTGATGTTAACTTGTTTGAGGTGACGATTAGAGTATTGGGTGGTTTACTTAGTATATATCATTTCTCCAAAGACGATATGTTTCTGCAGAAAGCGGTAAGTTTTATTAAATTGATCAATTTTGTAGCCGCCTCGTTGATATCGTAAATAATAGTTATTTATGCAACAAGTACAAAAAGTAAGTGTTTATTGCATGGGACGTGAAATTGTCCAACAAGGCCGTCAGACCGAATAGGACAACATATCGAGTGCAATTAGCAGTTTTTGTACGAATTGCATACAATATTTTTTCTACGTTCATGCAAAAACCAAAAAATATTTTATTTAGATGACACAAGTCTAGGGAAATATGACGTCGATTTGAACGTTTATGTTTGTCATGATGACAAAACGCTGTAGTAGAATGCACTAGTGCAATAAAGTACCACTTTTTCCAATAGTTTTATTTTTTGCATGAACGTAGAAAAACAAATAGATGCAGTTGTTACTATGACAAGTGTAATTATTTCAATTAAAACATATTTATTTCTAGACTGATCTGGCCGACCGATTATTACCTTGTTTCGAGTCGGAATCTGGAATTCCCTTCTCAGACATTAATTTATTTACAAGGAAGGCTCATGCCCCGAAATGGTCTCCAGATAGTAGTACTTCGGAAGTTACCACGATTCAATTGGAATTTAGGGATGTGAGTCGAGCTGTGGGGGATCCAAAATACGAGGTACTGTATGAAAATTAAACATTTTGATTAAGTTAAACACAATCTTTTTTTAAGAATGCTGCTGAGAAGGTTTCCAGATTAGTGCACAAGCTGGAGAAGAAGGACGGTCTAGTTCCTATTTTCATCAATGCAAACACTGGCCAGTTCAGATCGTACTCGACTATCACACTCGGAGCCAGGGGTGACAGTTATTACGAATATTTACTTAAACAGTGGATACAGACTGGGAAGGCGTTAGATTAGTAAGTATATTTGACATTTTTTGTCTGACATTAAAAATATGACCTGTAAACCTTTGTATCTTTTCAATATATGACTGTGGCCCCGAAAGGTAGGGGAATACCAGTGACTAACCAAAACTGTCCCCATGCTCCATAATAAAGCGCAACTTACGGATTCAAACTAGTAACTGATTCATCACGATCCTAGATACATTAAAGCGTTATCTGTTAAATAATTTTGGGGTTGCGGGTTACTGTGGCAGTTCTCTTGTTCATTTTTTTAAATTAAAATGGGAGAGTAATGATCTCAGGCTAGGTTATTGTTCATAAATACTGTAAACTGATATTTTAAGAACGGTTGGTTGGAACGTTGATAAAAGGTTAAACTGTTATATAATTATTTTTCATACTTTACATTTTTCGTATTTTACAGTTACATCCTGAATATAGAGTCAATTTTAATGAAATGTGTATTTTGTTTATAGTGGATTTGGTAATTATACCGACATTGAATTATTTATCTTGGATACCAGGAATGCGCTACCCTTAAAGTAAAGTGTCCGTAAACTTTGACATATTTCCTCTGTTTCAACGCAACTGGTATTTCTCTATTTGATTTTTATTATTACGAAATTTAAAACTTGAAAATGGTGTCTCCGTCAGTCTCTCGCATCAATCGATATAACTCCCCTCATTGCCGAATCTACAATGTGGCCTTAAAGCAAAGAATAAAAAAAGATATACCTATGTACATGTGTATCTATACATTATCATTAAAAATTAATTCTAGTGAAGTCTTGTGGAATTAGAAAAAATTGTTTAAAAAATGTAGTTTGAAATCTGGCAATATGAATCAATGCATGTGCATAGTACACCAAATCCTAGTCTGCTTAATTGCCCCACCATTTAGAACCAGCCTGATTTACAAGTGAGCGGTATATAGTATAGTCAGCGGCCGAAAATCTAGAGAGTGACTAATCACTAGATTGTTGACAAAAATAATTGCATTACATAACATCTATTACTTTTAGCAGAAACAGTGATATAACAGTTTTTGCCAATTTCGAGGCGTTAGATAATAAAAATGATAATTATTTCTAAGTTTAAAGTTTTTATCTTGTATTATCAATTACCCAACATCGAAAATTATAAAGAGTGACTAATTCACAACACAGAGATGAATACAGAAGATGAGGGTAGCATGCTTACATAAGTATGCCATATGAGAAGAGTTCAAAGCACACAAAATTATCAAAAATAAGTTGATGTCGACTGAACCTAGCACATAACAATTTACTTTAAGTGTGCTCTCTGTGCCATCCTCTCTACAAATTAGAATGCCGTTCTTTTGGATGAAGATTGCCCACCACCACCCACTTACACCTACCTGATGTGCACTCCGCGGATATCACACTCAAGTCTTGTCTTCATGGACGCAAAATTCCATGGATTTTTGCATGAATTTTCCGACTTCTGCGACTATTTATAGCAGGAAAATCTCAACTTTTCATAAATTTTGTAAAACAGTAAAACACTACAAATATTATTGCTACTTTCATTATTATGTGGTGTTAATAAATTTGTTTTGAGCTTCTGACAATCTACCATGGCAGTTTCATGATGAAAATGATATAAAATGTTATAATTGACAAAATTTGTTACAAGTAGAGATTTTCCTACCATTAAATAAATCGTGCAAATATTTACGTATTCCACATTCAAAAGGACAAAAGGTTTTAGAATATATACACACCATTCACTATTGGTTACTACCACTGTTACCATAACGGTCACACATTAACACTTATATCATATCGTACCGCCTTCCTTATGACTTTCAGGTAGCCATGTTTCGTCAAAAGTTAACATATTCTTCTATCCAGATTCCGACTTTTTATATTTATTTTAAATAGTTTCTTCGCCATATCACTATTTCGTTTTTTCTATCAGTATAATCTTTTCGATTTCATTCAAGCTGCTCCTACACAACCACCCTTAAAAAAGTAAGTAACCATAGCCACAACTTGTACATAAAATATGTATACATATATGCAAGAATAAGAAACGAATTAATAAATGTACTCAACAGTCTCTGATTAACCAGAAATGTTTGAAACTTTCTCTGAAAGGTGATAGAACTAGTAACCCCAACGATGCTATTTGGTAAAGCATTGAAAATTTTAACAGCATTGTAACAAAAGATACGTTGAAACATCGTTAAAGTATGACAGGGAGCAGTTAGGTGATCTCAATGACGCGTATTATGTTCTTGTATATCTCGACCTTTAAGCTTATCATATAGGTATTGGTAACTTGTGGTCAAAAACATTATAAACCAATGTACCGAATTGAAGTTGAAAATGCTCATGTTATTTAAACCAACCAGAATTTCTAAAAACATTTGAAATATGATTCACCTACTATCATTCATATGTCACTCATAATTTGCAAAAGCACCTGTCTATATATTCTAGGCAAAGCTTCATCTAAGATATAGTAACACAATTTTTTTTTTTGTCGCGAACTCATTTTAAAAATACCATATTCCTTCCGCGAGTTTTCATAATTAATACAGTCTTCATAAATGATTACAAGCCACGTGACCAGGACTGTGATACTCGAAGAGCAACTCGTATGCGAATAGATTTCTTGTCTCTTTCAATTGCCGTAGTGAGGAAAAGGATATTCGCATATGAATTGCTCTGCGATTGATTTGAGAATCTCGGCCCTGATCACGTGGTTTGTAATCATTTATGAAGGCACTGTATATGCTACTCACATATATTTTTGATAATGAAATATATCTTTCAACTTCACTTACACTCATATTTTGACCTTGCGCCCTAAACTCTTCCTACTCATTCCTCATTTGTTAAATTAGGACGATTTTGAGAATATGCTGTAGAGCTTGAATTATTCTCCATTCTTACGAACACAAAATTCACTAATAAAATTAAGAAATTTTTCCCGCCTATGATAGCATTGGAAATAGAATAGGTGGATCCGCCAATTCACCACAACCAATAGAAAATTGTGGCACATGCGTACTTACTGCAGCAGAAGCTGTGTAATCGGGTATGCTCTCAGCAATTTTACAGGAAAAATATAGGGGCTACCTGTATGTGTCTTTGTGTCGATTGCTATAAATTGTGAGCAAGTTTATAATATGAGACTCTCAGATTTTCAGCCGTCTAGTATAGAAGTATGTGGAATAACCTAACCATTTTGACATTTGTCAGAATTATTAACCTACAAGTTGTGACAGACAAGTGAAAAATGCAATTAAAACACATTAAGCCTCCTCCTCAGGGATGCGAAATTCGCAAAAATTTATGCTAATTATTTAATGGCAGAAAAAGACTCAACTCTCAGCGAATTTTGCCAATATTTTCATTTTCATCATAAAAGTGTCATTGTCTATCATGGCAGATTGTCAGAAGCTCATGTTAAACTTATTAACCCCACATAATGATGAAAATAGCGATAATATTCATGTTTTGCGAAATTTGCAAAAAGTTAATACTCCCGTTATTATTAACTTAATTAAAATCTGCGTCGATGAGGTCATGGCTTTACTAATTTTTTTCCTTCCGATTAAACTGAATTGATTCAAATGATTGAATAAAATTTATGTACTCAAGAAGAGCGGGAAATTCGCAACTCCATCACTTTTGAGTAGAAGTGAGAGAACTGATTGTAAACAAAAAAAACAACAAACTATCACGTCAAATCATTTATGTTACTAAATTCAGTTTAATCAGAACGAAAGAAAATTAGTATTTTGTGATAGTTTGATACATATTTCCTTTATCTAGTTTATATTACCTTTTTATGCTGAATTAGATTGTTCTTTTTGTATCCAGTTTAAAAGAGGACTATATCACTGCAGTCGAAGGCATTGAGAAGCATTTGGTGAAACGCACCGTCCCCAATGGCTTCCTATTCATCGGGGAGTTATTGGGTGGCGGGAAAGACTTCAAACCCAAGATGGATCATCTAACGTGCTATTTGCCCGGTACCCTCGCTCTTGGCGTACACTTTGGTATGCCAACGAGTCACATGAAGCTTGCGGAAGAGTTGTTAACTACCTGTTATCAAACTTACGCCCAACAACCTACGTTCCTTGCGCCAGAGATTACTTATTTTAATATACAGGTGAGTTTTGGTGGTGTACAATGTAAATTTTTATAAACAGGTTTTTTAGGGGGAGAACTCAAACGACATGTATGTCAAATCAAACGATGCTCACAACCTGTTGCGTCCAGAGTTCATCGAGAGTCTGTGGTACATGTACCAGTTCACAGGCAACGCCACCTACCAGGATTGGGGTTGGCAGATCTTCCAAGGCTTTGAGAACTACACCAAAGTTTCGAACGGCTATACGTCCATTGGCAACGTTAAAAATGCTGCCAACGTCCGGCCCAAGGATATGATGGAGTCCTTCTTCCTAAGTGAGACGCTGAAATACCTGTACTTGCTGTTCAGCGATAATCCGCGGTTGCTGGACCTGGAGAAGTACGTTGTTAACTCAGAGGCACATCCACTGCCCGTAAACGTGATATGAGCTAAGTAGCGTTTCAATATCGTCTAGTCTTTTTTCGTTGTTGGTTTATGTAAAAACGATGGTAAGACCTGGTGTTGCGGTGTCTGGAATGGGTTCTGGGATTTTTTGTGGGAAATTTTGATATTAAAATTATCATGGGATCCTTGAATTGATATTATTGTATTTATATATTTTTTAATGTGATATATGCAAATTTTAATATATTTTTTAAATATTTTATATTTTACAAACTCTGACAACAAATAAATTAGTTTTCATATTGAGGAAAAACATTGTTTATAAAGGTAAAAAAAAAGAATATGGGTGTTGGATCTACGGGAAGTTGTACTGAAAGTAAATGTGCAAGTCGGAACGTCTGGTCCAGAATGCAGAAATAGAATATTTCCTGCCATACACAACACTGTTTCGCTTTTAGAAAGCTGCAGCTTAAAATCTGGACGTGGATGTGGTACCTCGTATTTTTACATAAACTAACGCGCTGTGGTATCAAATCAAATTAGGAAGTTGTGAACGTTTGTAAGGGCGTTTTTTGTTAAAACTAGGGCTGTTATAATTAATAAGTTCTCACTTAAATGGTTCTATGTACAATTACTGTTGATGTCTCATATTGAGGCGATGCTATAAGCGACGTTTATAAAAATATTCCGATTTATCTTTTGGAATTTTGCCGAGGGGAAATTTTTTACAACAGTCAGATGAGTTTGAAGGGGTCTTTTTTAACTTTATTCACCTTGAGATTAAGAGATTACTACTGTGTATTATTTGTTGGGCATTTCTATTGATATGAGACTTTTAAAGTTACATTAAGTATAAATGAGTTTTATATAAATTCTTCTAACTGTACAGTTTTATATATCATGTTTTTTGTATTAAAAATTGTCCAAATTTCTTTTTTTTATATATATTGTACTTTTTTACATTATAACAGTATTTGTTTCTGAGATACTCTATTTCCTGTAACAAAATTTTAGGTAAATATCAGGATGTTGCACTTTTTGCACGACATAGTTTGTTAATTTTGGTAAAAAATATTTTGTTATTCGATTTTATTTAAATAAAAGATAATATGAATATTTTTGTTTTTATTAGCTGATAATTACACATTTATAGCAAAAAAAAAAATAAATAAGCAGGCCGATTTTTTAAAATTTTGCACATCTCCATAATTTACAGTTCTGAACAACTTTTTCAAGTAACATTTTGCTGTATTTTCAGTAGAAAAGGAGCTTTAACTGAAACGATAACAGGTTTCAATCGGTGCACTAAATATTTCAAATAAGATTATTTCGAAAACTGTTACTCATAACGACTTCAATAAGGTATACCTTTTTCAGATATAACAGGTAGGAGAATGGATTGTTTCAATAGTCAGATGGATACATTAAGCAGCAAAAAAGTGCTGCCATTTAAAAGAAACATGATGTGATAAGTAGCGCCCTCTACTAGTGACGTCAAAATTAGAAACATATTTGAATTTCTCATCCGCAAAAACCTCCGATTTACAAATTTTACGTAAATATTTGGAGGTTATTTGCAAATATCAAAAATAAAATTTTGACTTTAACACTCTGTAACTCTGTTAATAATCAGTTTTGGAAAAAATGTTGTAAAAAGAGGTGTAGCATTTATTTTCGATCTAGAATTATACCCTTAATTTTTTGCTCATCATTTCCGGACACCCTGTATATTATTGCACCATTTGATAAACAGTACTGTATGATAATATAAAAAATACTATTCAATTTATGGCAGTTAAATATATCTGGGTGATAAATCAATTAGCACAATTTCAAAATCTGAAATTATATTCTAACAATTATTAATATAAATTAAATGTTTTGTGACATATATTCCATTTTTTCAATGATGCACTGATCGAGATCAGTTCCCAAGAACATCTACTATTCATTAACCTAATTTGATTTTTTATAGAACTAAATATACAACTTATTGCTTGTCAGACGTTGCACTTCATCAAAGATATTCCATGTACAATAAAGAACACAATTTTATAAAATTAATTTCTATTCGGAACCGACTGGCAGGCCAAATTTCATGATACGCATCAAGTTGGACAATTTAAGACCTCTTGCAAAATGTGGAACCCAAGGAAAAATAATACTCTGACAACAAATAAAATAGTTTCATATAAAAATAGTACTTATTGAGGAAAAAATTGATTATAAAGGTAAAGAAGTAGAAGAAAATGTGTATTTCATCTATGGGAAGTTGCACAGGAAGTATATGTGAAAGTAGGCTCATTCTAGAGCAGAATGCAGAAATAGAATATTTCCTGCCATACAAAACACTGTTTCGCTTTTAGAAAGCTGCAACTTAAAATCTGGACGTGGATGTGGTACCTCGTATTTTTACATAAACTAACGCGCTGTGGTATCAAATCAAAGTAGGAAGTTGTGAACGTTTGTAAGGGCGTTTTTTGTTAAAACTAGGGCTGTTATAATTAATAAGTTCTCACTTAAATGGTTCTATGTACAATTACTGTTGATGTCTCATATTGAGGCGATGCTATAAGCGACATTTACAAATATATTCCCATTTATCTTTTGGCATTTTGCCGAGGGGAAATTTTTTACAACAGTCAGATGCGTTTGAAGGGGTATTTATTTAACTTTCTTCACTTTGAGATTAAGAGATCATTACTGAGTATTATTTGTTGGGCATTTCCACAGGGCATTTCTATTGATATGAGACTTTTTTCAAATTACATTAAGTGTAAATGAGTTTTATGTAAATTCTTCTAACTGTACAGTTTTATATATCATGTTTTTTGTATTAAAAATTGTTAATTTTTTTTTTTGTATAGTACTTTTTTTTTACATTATACCTACCAATATTTTAGGTAAATATCAGGATGTTACACTTTTTGCACGACATAGTTTGTTAATTTTGGTAAAAGATATCTTGTTATTTCATATTATTTAAATAAAAGATATTATGAATATTTTTGTTTTTATTAGCTGATAATTATACGTGCACAGCAAAAAAATTAAAAATCATGGAATAATTTAATTTAATATATATAGGGTTAACTATGACTTAGTACAAAAAAATTGTTTTCAAAACTATAAAATCCTTATTTATCGCCATCACTGACCTTTTTGTCAGCCGCGAGGTTAGGTATATTCTGCCAAAGGAATGTTACTATTTCTCAATTTCAATTACAAGAAGCTCTTTTAATTCTTGTAAAACATACTGAACATTTAGTATTTTGTAATAAAATCGCAAATCTTCAACATGGCATCGACTTCCTAAATATATATGAAAATTGAATCCATTTATTGATGCATATGGTGTCCTTAGGCTGGGCGGTCGCCTTGCTTATTCTAATTTGTCATATGACAAAAAATATCCTCTTCTCTTACCTCGTGACCATCGTTTGACTCAACTCATAATTGAAGACGTTCATAAACAACACTTGCACCCTGGTCTTCAAACCTTATAGTTTTTGTTAGCTCAACATTTTTGGATTGTATCACTACGTCGAGCTATTCAACGAGTGCTATCTCGCTGCTTAAAATGGTTTCGATTCAAACCTACTCGATTCCAACCTCCTATGGGTAACTTATTACCCTCTACACTAATAAATCAAATCAAACCGTTTTCCTGTGTGGGACCTTTTTTACTCTTGGCAGAGGCATAACAATAAAGTCGCAAGAAGCCTATATATGCTTGTTTGTATGTTTTTCTGATTTATCGACTGAGACTTTTCTTTGTGCTCTAAGACGTTTCATAGGTCGATGCAGTGTTATCCATAGTAATTGCGGTAGTAATTTTATTGGTGCACACAGGGAACTTCAGGAATATATGAAAAACGCAGCTGAAAAAGAAAATATTCAATGGTTATTCCACCCCCCTTCAGCGCCTCATTTCGGAGGATTATGGGAATCAGGCATTAAGTCTGTTAAAACTCACCTATTGCGTATTATAGGAAATCAAATTCATAGTTATGAAGAGTTTTACACGATTTTGGTTCAAATCGAGTCATTACTTACTTCTAGACCTCTTTGCGCGTTAGGTAGTGACCATAATGATTTTTCCGTTCTCACACCAGGACATTTTTTAACATTAGAACCTCTAAGAAATTTACCTGATTCTGACCTGATCCATTTAAATATAAATCGAGTTAACCGGTGGCAATTAATACAACAATTACACCAAGATTTTTGGAAAAGATGGCATAGTGAATATCTGCATACTCTTCAACAACACCATAAATGGACTGAGAATTCAGGAAAAGTTGAAATTGGCACATTAGTTCTTTTAAAAAATGAAATAGCATCACCTCTACATTGGAAGTTAGGTCGAATAATTGAAATTCATACTGGTAGACGGAATAATACGTGTAGTAACTGTAAAACCTCTCAAGGTCAAAGGCCTTTGGTAAAGCTTCGCCCTTTACCAAACCCATAATTGTACTGGAAACATTGTATGTTTTGGTGGGCGGTTTGTTACTACACCACTATGTAGTATTAAGCGAATATATTATAATAATCTTTATTTTTTGTGTTATTAATATTCTATTATTAAAAATTTATCTCTCGCGAAAAAGTGGCACTTACTGAGAAAAACGCGAACCTCAACGCATAGTTTGTCCTGAGAGTTCGGCTCGATAGTTAGACTCGAGTGTTGTGTGCTATATCACTTTCGCAATTCTTACATTAAAATTTCCTACTTTTCTTTACTTCCTCAATCTATCAATTTCCTTACCGTTGTCCTATCAAGTAATATGTTTGTACAGTCCACGAGAAGAAAGAAATAACACCGAGGCATAGGCAAGTGCCATTAATCGCCGTACTTTTGTATAAATTTTTACCATACATAACACAATACTCTATTTCCTGTAGCAAAATTTAGGCAAATATCAAAATGTTGCACTTTATGCATGGCATAGTTTGTTAATTTTGGTAAAAGGTAATTTGTTACTCCATTTTATTTAAATAAAAGATATTATGAATATTTTTGTTTTTATTAGCTGATAATTCAGTATACAGCAAATTTAAAATCATGGAAAAATTTCATTTAATATATATTATTGCACCATTTCATAATTTCATAAACAGTACTACATGATTTAATATAAAAAATACTATTCAGTTTATGGCAGTTATCGTAGGTGCTAAATCAATTAACACAATTCGAGAGTTGAAATTTAGATTCTAACAATTATCAGTATAAAATGTGTTCTGACCAATATGTATAAAATATATTCAATTCTTTCAATGTCACACTGATTGAGATCAGTTCTCAATAATATCTACTATTCATTCAACTAATTTGATTTATTTAGAGAGCTAAATATAGCATTTATTGCTTTACATACATTCCTTCATTGAGAATATTTCATTTACAATAAAGAATACTATTAATTTAAAAAAATTATAGATATTTCTGTTCGGAATCGACATTTCATTTCATACGCATCAAGTTTGCAATTTGCATCCTATTCCTCTCGTAAAATGAAGAGTGAAAGAAATCATCAAGGAAAAATAATACTGTTCCTGCGATAGTTTAATTAGTATAAATTATACAGGGTGGTCCTTAAGTATGTTCCAATAATAATTACATGAACCTGAGTAGTTAACAGGTTAGTTTTTGGAACGCAGTTTTTGAAATGTATCTAGGCAAATATCTTGAAAGTTGTTCGATGTAAATTAATGAAATTTTGGTTGATACATAAGAAAAGTAAAGAATCTGGAAATATTAAAAATTTCAGAGCTTCTATGCTACCGAGTGTTTTAAAAATTCAATCCGTCCAGTACATTATTCATATTTGAAACAGTGTAAACACCTCGGTAAACACCTATTCGATGATACTATTTTATAAACAGAAACAAATTATTTTCCAGTTATTTTTAATTACAAAATAATCCACTGAATAAATGATGCTTAGGTAAATAACTTTAAAACTGTTTGCTTCAAAAATAAAAATGATTGGAATACATTTTGATTATATTTAATACAATCTCTAAGGCCATACCTGTATCACTGATATTTACAATTGAAACTGCAACTGTAAAAAAATATACCTATATAATTTTGTGAGATTAACAATTTTAAAATTACTTTTAATTTATCGTATTGTGTGGTTTTATATTTAAATGGTTGACAATTTTGTAAATTTATAGAAATTCAGTTGCATGTAAGTCGTCAAAATTTCAAAAAATTGCAAAAAATAGTATTCAAAATATTTGAGTTGTGATATTTTTCAAAAACAAAATTTCAGCCGTTTCAGAAATATCTTCAATCTTTTTCCTTAAAATGACTTACAGAATCATGTCTTTTATCATCGGAACGTACCTAAGTACCATTCTGTCTCTAATCCCACAATTTAGTACCGTTGCCTGCCAAATTGAATTGTTTCTAGATGTTGGTGTTCTCAAAATTAACTAGCAAAAAAATGTTTCACCCTTTAAATCAGAAGAATCATCTTCGTATCTCTTATTAAACCACCCAACGCAGTTCCAGACCTAGTTTTTTATAACTTAACACTACACCGTCTAAAATATCACAAAATTATATAATGGCGCACTCACAGCACTGCATGGTATAATACAAACACTTCACAGTACAATTGTCGTCGTCCTCATCGGCCTTGATGTCCTTCCTGGGATCCCTGCTGGGCACCCAGACGCCGTCCAGCCTGTCCAGGTCTCCGTTGAGCTTCTTCTTTTCCCGACGGTCCTTGTCTTTGCCGGAGAACCTCAGCTCTTCCAGCTGGACGGTCTGGTCTGGGTCCGAGGACCGACGCTCATCCTGCGTGCTGCTGTTGAGGATCGGGGAGTTGAGATCTTTGCTCTCGTCCTCCTTATCCTTGTCCTTCTCGGGTTCGACGAGCACGGTGGCGTGGACAACTTCGCCGCCGCTTTGGACGGCCGCGTCCTTGGACGTGGTGGGGGCGGGCGAGGCACGGCCCTCCTTGAAGTCGAAGATGTCCGTTTGGTGGGTGTTGGGCGAGTCTCCTGACATTATGGACCTGCAACAGGAGATTTAAATTCAATAAAAAAATTTAAAATAAGAAGTTATATTTTTAAGCAATTCAATCAATCAATTAATTGTTTTAGATAAGTTCTGAATCACCCTTTATAACATCGCACAGAACGGATTTTATTTGACAAGATGACATATAAAGTAATAACTGTATGGTATCATATATTAGCCCTGTTCGCACAACAGTTGGAAACAGTTTCCAATCGTGCGACGCACACGTACTTTATTTATAATGCTAGCTTAAGATTGAAAATACATTGTTTTAGCTGGAATGCGCATGCATCTGGCTATTGGAAACTGATTTGTATTGTGCAAACAAAGCTATACATACTGTATCACATAAGAGGGCCACTCCCATGTATCTCGCTTAATATGCAAGACACGTCAAAAATCTTTAATTGTTTTTTGTTGCATTTTTTGAGGCCTTTATGCTCGTAAAAACAAATTTGAGATCCATGGCCAACTTTATGAGTAATAACAAAAAAACCTGTAAAGTGCCCAAACTTTAAGGCTGTCTAACTTTTTTATTTTAAGAGATAGAGAAAACTTATTGGTAATAAATTTTTATTGCAAAATTGATACCTTTCACCTGATTTTCTTATAATATTATTTTATGACATTGTCTGTGTCAAAATAGTTTTAAAGACCCAATTGCCCAATCTGTATTTTGCATAAAAAAGTACATTCTGTTTATTATTTTTTTGCAATTGGCGTCTTTAATACAGGTTGTACATTATCTTGAGAAACACGAAAATATTTAGGTACATTTTTTTTAACTAAAATTGAAAAAAATGTAATAAATACAAAAGATAAGGGCAACATATAGTATATTGCATGAAAGACGAAAAAACAGGAAATTTTTTGTGGCCATAGCCTGCTTCAATAAAAAAAATTTTTATCCGCCTAGAGGGCGCAGCGAACCACATACGATATTTAAAAAATCTGTTTATATCAGGTGGAAGGTATCAATTTTGCAATAAAAATTTATTACCAATAAGTTTTCTCTTTCTCTTAAAATAAAAAACTTAAGACAGCCTTAAAGTTTGGGCACTTTATAGGTTTTTTTGTTATTACTCATAAAGTTGGCCATGGATCTAAAATTTGTTTAAGCATAAAGGCCTCCAAAAATGCAACAAAAAACAATTAAAGATTTTTGACGTGTCTCGCTTATTAAGCGAGATACATGGGAGTGGCCCTCTTATGTGATACAGCCTGTATATTATCTGCATCTAACGGACCCTATATACGGAATCGTATGCGATGTCGCCAAATAAAATCCGTTCCATGTGATAATAATATGCGCTTAGATGTATACTAGCGTCTCCTGCAAAGTGAGCATTACAAAAAAGTAGCAATATGACCCCTTTTCAATGTTATATACTTATAAAACAGAATGGTAGACGGTGTCCTTAAAATATATGTACCAAGTGGTCACGTCAAAAATTACAATAAACGTCAAATGTGTGAAATACCTCGTGGCAGATGGGCCGCATAGTTTGCAATAAATAGGGGTTTAATATAGATTCGAAAAACAAAAATTTCGCTTTATACATATATCATAAGTTTCGAAATTTTTTGGAGATGATTCCGTTAATTTTTATTTTTTTCTATTCCTCTCAAAATAATTGTATTTCGTCATAGTTAACCCTGTATAAATAATACCATCTTTTAAGACAAGTTGTATCCCTCATCCTGCCATTATCATCTGTATTTTAAAATTCTATTCTTAATATCGTCGCATTATTTTTAATTGATTGTTGATACTTTTTTTATAGCACCACTAGATGGAGTAATGTTATTTTCCGTGGTTTTCAGTGAAAATGTTATTCATATAAGCTTGCTATAATATTTCTTTCAACAGTTCGAATATATACATTTCAACACGTACGACTACGTTGAAAGCTAATAATGTTCCTGTATGTATAAACATCACCTTCAATCTTCTGTTTGTCGCTAGATTTAGGGACACTAAAAGAGGGAGATCTGTCCCACACTCTATTTATAAAGATTCGTTCAGAAAGGGATCTTTCTGTGCGAGGGTGCAGGAACATTACGTACCATTTGATTTAAAAATTATATAAATGTCCACCAGCTGGTATTTCAAAATTTATATCGATAAGATTTGATTCCGTTACCATTTCAAGTACAGGAAAATGATAAATTAAATTTTTTAGCCTTCACTTGAAGTATAGTGACGTTAGATTTTGAGGAACCACAAACGAAATAAAAGTTAGTGCCGTTAAAATTTTAATTTGTGTTTAAAAAAATTGCCATCTCTGTCATTAAAATTATTATTTAAAATAAATGACCGTAGCTGACCATTTGATTGGTAAGAATTACTAAGCGATGATAAGCTGATAATGCAAGTGACTGTGAGTGACTATTTAGAACTACGTATTCTAGAATTATTCAATTTTGTAACATCTATTTCAAGCGTACCTACTTTTATGTATAGGGGGAAATGTGGGAAATCTCTCGGGTGCAGATAGAGCATGACAAAATAATTTGACAAGTTGTTATGAAATTTTTTCCTATAGGCCCTTCCTACGGAGATGTGTCCCTGAAGCACGCCGCTGCAAATCGGTTTTTCTTGAATAAATTTTAAAGTACTTAATATAATTTAATAAAAATTTTATGTGATGGACACTACTAAGGACTTCTTAAAATAGTGTCCTTGAAACATATTTAGCTCGTTTAGTTTACCAGGGACAAGCTAAGCTTTATAACTTAATACCTAAATTTTTAACATCTTGTATGACAGACTTTAAAATAACAAATTTGAGTAGCTTCAACCTTAAACAAAATAAAGGTAGGTACTCTTGTTTATTGTCGATAAAATGAACCGTTTACGAGTAAAATAATAATAAACGAATTCATGTTTTATTTTTAATAAAGGGCCATGATTTCTATTTTTTTCTTATTGTGATGTGATAAGGAACAATGCAGGGTTATTGTGGCGGGTACAGCAGTCCTCAATTCATCGTGCCCGCGAGTAGAAGAGACTTCACGAAGCCCATATTGAACCCTCTTATTAAATTTTTCAATAATTCCGTTAAGGTGCCTCCTGGGATACCACTGTGTTTAAAAATTTTGTATTTTTTCGGATTAAACATCTTAGAATAAAACTTTTCTGTTGTTTAAATGACTTTCGTATCGTACTTTGTCGAGAAAAAATCATAATCCTTTTTATTAAAAAAAACATAAATTCGTTATTATTATTTTTCTCGTAAACGGTTTATTTTATCGACAACAAACAAAAGTACCCGTTTTTAGTCTAAGGTTGAAGCTACCCAGATTTATTATTTTAAACTCTATCACACAGGATGTTAAAAATTTAGGCATTAAGTTGCAAAGCTTAGCCCACTCCTGGTAAACTAAAAAAGCTAAATATGTTTGAAGGACACTATTATAAGAGGTGCCTATCACATTAAATTTTTATTAAATACTTCAAGAAAAACCGATTTTCAGCGGCGTCCTGCAGGGACACATCTCCGGAGGGAGGACCTGTAGGAAAAAAATTCATAGGAACTGCCACCCTGTGTAAGTAGGGATACTTGAAATAGATATTACAAATTTGAACAATTCTAGAATATGTAGTTCTAAATAGTCACTCAGTTGTATTATCAGCTTGTCATCGCTTAGTAATTCTTACCAATCAAATGGTCACCTACGGTCAGCTATTTTGAATAGCTTTGGAACACTTCGTTATTGGAATCAGCCTTAAAATACAAATAGGTAGTTGGATGTTAAATACACAAAAATAAATTTCAAACTTACACTCGTTTTCGAAATCTCCACAGTAATTTTTCGTTGCTCATTGCAAACTAACAAGGTGAGGTGAAGTGAAAACTCTGGTTTAAATCTATCTTCCTTATCGCAAGTAAATATTTTGTCACCACTGTTTTTAAAACAGGTAACAAGTTTGCCATTCATAAATCATCTCCGAGACCAGAGTGCATTTATTAGCCATTTCCTTAAGAAAAAAGACGTGCAACCTTGAGTTAATGACAAATGACTACATTTGTTTGGCCTTGACAGGTTGCAGGAGTTTTACATTTTATGCTGATTGGGTGACGATGTATCTATCCTTTTAATTCACCAACCATGGCCAGGGTCAAGTCATGTACAGTATGATATTTCACCAAAATGGTTATTTAAATCTAAATATTTTAATTCATCTAACATTTTCAGGATTTATTTTAACCACACCAAGTGTAGAAGTTTAAAGTGTGCTAATGGCAACTGACACGATACTCAACATTTTGCCTCCTGATTTTTATTATTTAAACTAAAACAATAAAAACGTATACTCATTACGACTCTTTATACGGACTAGAAGCTGGGAATTTATATATGTCACACGTTACGACAATATAACTTCATGTCAGATTTAGAACTCAAACAAGATAATGGAGCAATCACTGTTCCAATTTTAAAATAAACGATTTACATACCTCGAATGACACAACAAACACGGCATTATCATTGAAGTCATACAATTTTATCTCCATCACAATCACATAAAATTTCCTATAAACCAATTACCTACTGGGTAAAGTCGTGGTTATTTTTTTTAAATTTACTCAATATTTTTCATGACAAAGAGAAATATTAATGAGAACTAATTAAAATTGCAAATTGAAATTATGAAACATAAAAGGAAGCAGTCTAAGACACTAATAGCAAGACTTTTAAACATCTGGAATAACTTGGTACTGCGTCTTAATGAGGATTTTTTATTTTGACAGTTGATGAATTCGATCCTTGTCCACATACAGAGCGTCTGCATAACAACCAACTCAGAGCAAGGGGTCTCAAAATATTGCAATTTAACCAAATATATCTATATACAAAGTTGCACACAGGCGGAGTTGCAGCCCTTCAAAGTGGAGCCGAATACGTACATCGAAAAAAAATTATGTCTGAACTACTTTAACTTGGTACATGATTTAGGTTTATTATTGGTCTTCTTTGACTATACTATGAGTTCAAGTAAATTGAAACAATACAAGGTGTTCATTGAGGGTGAGTCACCTCAGAAATTATATAAAACTTTTTTTCATTGATTGAATTTAAAAAGAATGATAACATGCCGTGCAGAATTTAATTTAAAACACGTTTTTAAAGATTTTAATAGTGTTTATTAAAAGAAATCAAAAAGTCAGTAGTAGGCTTTGTTTTAAAATTTAACAATTAAGTAATACTAAAACTATAAAAAAAATTAAAACAAAAAAATATTCAAGATGGAGCACCATTTTCGCTAAAACATAAAATTACTCTTCACCGAAAATTGAAATTTAATCTAATTATGAACACTTATGTAAAATCGCACTCGAAGGACTCAGAAATTAACCAAATTTACTGCACTATACAGTATGCGCCAAAAGTATGAAATAAATTCAATAAAAACGAAACAATTATTTTTGGGAAAAATCCTCGAACAGGTCGATTTTTAATTTAAAAAATACATATTTTAGCGTAAAATGCGATTTTCAAATGTCATTTGTTTTCGAGTAATGACGTCATCGATTTTTTTTAAATGGCAACACCATATTTTTTCCTTGATTCTGAAAGATCGTTTAATTCTCTATCAGACAGTACTAAAATTTTGCCCTCTTACATAGGAAAGTTTTCTAGTAAATGACGATTGAATGTTAGAAAACGTAAATCAATTAAAATAAAGCAAAAACGTTATCAAGTTTAGTTTTTCGAATTCCATAGTTCTTTTATGGATCACGTAGGTGAAAATCTTTGCAAAGTGTCATTATCACACCGACTTTCTAATAAGTATTGTAAGCGACATAGAAATTATTATTCAATTTAAAGTATTATGGCACATTTAACTGTTACTCAAAGAATTGAAATTTTAATTCTTATCGGATGCGGGAATATGACTAGAACTCAGCAGGAAGTTTGCAATTTATTTAATGAAAAATATCCAGATCGCCCTATCAGCCAATCAACAGTCAGTAAGGTAGAGTCTAAATTTAGAGAAACTGGCAATGTTGTAAATATTCAAAAACCTGGACGTCCAAGCATTAATAAAAATCAGAAACAGAACATTTTGATAAGTATGGTGGATAATCCTCATAATTCTTCACGATTGGTTGCATTAAACAATGACACTAGTCAGAGCACAGTGCAAGATACGTATCTTGAGGAAGGAAAAATATCATCCCTACAAAATTCAACTTGTGCAGGAACTCAATGAAGATGATCTCGATCGCCGCTTACACTTTTGCGAAATTCTAATAGATTTATGTCAAGGAAATAGAAATTTACACTGGCAAATACTTTTTTCAGATGAGGCCACATTTTGTCTGAATGGTACAGTAAACCGTCAAACTTGCAGATATTGGAGTCGGGAAAATCCTCATTGGATGGCAGAGGCACCAACACCCTCAGAAATTAAATGTGTGGGCTGGAATAGTTGACGACAGAATAGTAGGGCCTTTCTTCTTTGAAGGAACCCTTGCAGGACAAAGATATTTAGAGTTTCTAGAAAATGACCTTGTTCCAGCCCTTGCAGTAATTTTTCCTAACAATAATGACCCAGACATTCCTGGCGATACCATATGGTTTCAGCAAGACGGTGCACCTCTGCACTATGTGCGCCCTGTACGAGATTTTTTGGACAACTGTTTTTCTGGGAGGTGGATCGGCAGACGCGGACCGATAGAATGGCCTGCAAGATCGCCAGCTCTTACACCTCTTGACTATTTTTTATGGGGATACTTGAAGTCAAATGTGTACATTAATAAACCACGTAATTTAGAAGAACTTCAAAATCGCATTCGGGACGAAATACGCAGAGTTACCCCAGAAATAATTCATAATGTGTAAGAAGAATTTCTTCACAGACTTGCGCATTGTCAAGAAGTTGGTGGATGGCAATTCGAACATTTAATTTAAGTATAAAATTTAATCAATTGTATTTTATTTTACATACCTCAGAATTGTTACTTTTTTATGGATAAAATTTACGTTTTCTAACATTCAATCGTTATTTACTCGAAAACTCTCCTATGTAAGAGGGCAAAATTTTAGTACTGCCTGATAGAGAATTAAACGATCTTTCAGAATCAAGGAAAAAAATATGGTGTTGCCATTTAAAAAAAATCGATGACGTCATTACCCGAAAACAAATGACATTTGAAAATCGCATTTTACGCTAAAATATGTATTTTTTAAATTAAAAATCGACTTGTTCGAGGATTTTTCCCAAAAAATAATTGTTTCGTTTTTATTGAATTTATTCCATACTTTTGGCGCATACTGTATTGTTACCTACTCCTACTATACTAATACTGTTAAAGTAAATACAGATGTGCATAAATTTGAAATTCTAAGAAAATCTGGAAGTACCCAAGTCATATGGGAAAAAACAATAAGGTAAAATAAATAAAAAATCTCATTCATTTTTCATTTTATAAATCACTTATTATAAGGTGAAACAAATGTATTATTAAACACGATCAAAATGTTAATGATAGCTACCTATTACAAATACATATTCAAATTTTTATGTAACCAGACAAGAATCCAATATTTCCAGTTGGTAGGTATTTAATTCTTCTACTGTCAACAGTCTTATCCAAGGCCTTCTTTTTGACAAAGCAAGTTGAACGAACATTCCTTAAAGTTTTCTATTTCTTTTACATTACATGTTACATTTACCTACCTATATATTAATTAAAGCGTGTTATGGAAAACTTGCAAAAAAACTATAAACTGATGTATTTATAAAGTCATTAATAAATAACAAGCAATTGACAGAAAAAATAAATATAAATATATGTAGGTGCCTATACTTTTAAAATTACTTTGTTATGTTACCTAGGGTTTTTGTAAGGGATCCTAGACATCACATCTGACACACATGTTTAAAAAACGAAAGATATGCACTACGCAATACTCATACGTAAATAATCGCACGTAACAAAACAACAGGTTGTTGCCCGTTCACTGGACTAAAACGAACATTTCTGAATCGAACTCCGACTGCCACTAGTGCCACTCAGCCCCCGCAACAAACTCAAACTCTATCCACCGCATCCGTGATCTAAACGGCGACGTTAACGTTAACTGTAAACGGCCAGTCAAAGTGCATCACGAATAGGATAGTGGGGAGCCTTTGTTTGGAACCGCGAAAGAACAAAAACCTATATTTTCGATTTTCCGTGAATTGCAACCACTTTAGGCGATGGAATCTACAAAAACTTTTGACCTGTTCTGCTCTACAAATTAGCAGTGGAATGGGTCAATTCGGATAGCAGGTAACATTTTATTGATAGTAGTTAGATAAGTATGGAAGGTAAGGGTTGCAGGGGACAAAATTCCATAGGCGTGCCATTTGAGAAGGGTTCAAAGAACACAAATTTACCAAAAATAAATTGAATAAATCTAGTATGTACTTTAATAGTTTACTTTCAAAAGTTTATACCCCGTCCTTTTATGGTGAGTTTATAAAAAATCTTAATCCTAACTTAGCCTTAACCTTAGTCTTAATCCTAAGATTTTGACACTGTTTATAAGTATTTAGTCGTAACTTAAACTTTATTTTGTCTCTACAAGTTCCGGCCAATCGTTCACGCCGTAGAAGGCATGTAGAAGGAAATGGAGCACTTTCGCGCATGCGTACTTATTTGGTCTTACTCCTAAGAAGTTAAAAGATAGGAACTTTTAAGGGTCAGATCTTAAGATCTTCTTAGGACTAGGACCTTGACTATATACACTAAGACTAGCCAATCTAATGGGAGACCTTGTTGGCCTGAATGACCAACTCTCGCGTAATGGGAAACGAACTCAAAAAGAACGTTTACGCGTGGACTATTTGCTAATAGATGGCACAATATTAGGTATTTGGATATATAATTTTGAAAGCTCCTCCCATCGAAGATGATTGGTTCATACACATTATGTTATGTACAATCGTTTGCAATAATAATGACACTCTTTAAATTGAATTTTGTTATTTCTTTTGAACTGCTGACGTCTTTGTAATGAAATCTACTTTCAACTTTTAACATTAGTAATTAGTTGTTTCACTTACCAATATAGATTTAATGACATTATTATTTCAAAAGCTTGTATGTACTTAAAATTCATAACTTTAATGACATTCAATAGGATTACTGTTTAATTTATTATTAAGTGAATGTGTTAGTCATGAAGAAGCAGGGAGGAAATAAATGTTAATTTTTAAAATGTAATAAAACTAGATGAAACATTCCAGGAATAAAACATTTCCGCAAGGCGAAAATCGACTATATTGATAGATTTTGAATTCTGATAAGTAATTATAGTAATTCCATCACGATTTAATAATAAAAATATTCTCATATTTACAGAAAACAAACAAATTACAGAAGTGCAGTTATCCAGTTCATATTCACCTAGAAGACTGATCTAATGCATATATGCTAGATATCTGGCGAAAAACAAACTTAAAAACAGAAATATGTACGTAAAATTTAATTAATGTCCCATGAACAATTATCAGTTCCTAAACAATTAACTATTTATTGTGTTTATAATATATTAACTGCCAGATAACACTTTGATCATACTTCTTCAGCTTTGGGAAATTCAAGTGAAGAAGTCATTCAATACGTGTCGATGAAAATATACAGGGTGGGCCATTAATAAGGGGACATAGAGGAGGAGTAACATCATTGGGAGGAAATATGAAGGTATAGTTAAATATATCTTCATAAAATATTGCTGTGGAAAAAGATACAAGGTGTCAGAGTTGAAATATTTTTATTTGTGTTTTCTTTTTTTGTAATATCGCGAGTATCGCTCAACCGACTGTCATCAAATTTGGTAGGGAAACATTTTTTAAGAAAAATAAAAATCATTTAAGTATTAAATCAGTTTTGTCAATAAAGGGCGCCGCACTAACAATATCTAATGATGAATTTTTCTCTTATTTTTTTGTTGACAAAACATTTTGATTCGGTTGACTACAAAATTGTATCTGAACATCATTTCTACGTAAAAAGATTCACTTAGTAGAACTTGATCATTCCTACCAATTTCGAAAAAACTGCCCTAAAGGTTTCAGCTTACACGCGACTTCAAAAATGCTATTGAAATTTAATTAAAAAAAATCAGTAGGTATCAATAACCCGTTTATTTTTTTTAAATGTCCAGAGTAACTTTGGAAAAAACTCATATTTTAAAACATATTTGCTTTTATTGACAAAAATAACAACAGAGCAGTAAAAACAATTTAGCTCTTGAGCAAACCCGCTCTACCTCTACATATTTTAATTAATTAAACTAATTATTACAGCTAATTACAGTAAATTTTCAATATGGTCTTCTCCTAAGAGATTTCCTCACGTCGAAAAATACATTTGGTTGTTTTAGATCAGTTTTCTGGAAAACGGTATGAATTTCGTTAACAAAAAATAAGAGAGAAATTGTCATCACCTCGCATTGTTAATGGTCAATCTGTTTTAATAGGTCCTACTACATAAATTATGATTATTTTTCTTAAAATATGTTTCCCTACCAAATTTAATGACAATAAAATAAACTGCTTATGTTTCAAACTTGATCTGTAGTTTGAATATAAATATATTGCCACAATCTTATTATTTAGCCAGGTATATGAAAAAGGGTCACATGGCCACGCCCTCGAAACGCCTTCGCAGTTTTTTGAAGATTATAATAGTAGCGCTTTATTTCCTTCGTTTGAATAAATGCGTATTGTTACACAGTACGACATCTAACAGGAATTATGATAACTATTTAGGTCTTTATTAAGGACTGACTCTCTTGGTGTATATACTCAAGGCTAGGACTAAGTTACGACTTTTATAAACGTACACATGGAAATATGTACATGTAACTTCTTAGGGTAAAGATTAAGGCTAAGTTAGCACTAGTTAGGGTTAAGACTTTTTTATAAACTCACCATTAGACAACAATGGCCACTACCCAGTGACACCTACCTGATGCGTACTCCACGGATATCACATTTTAACACATAATACACTGCACTATTTACATGCACACAGTACACTACCGGTTACTAGCACTATCACTATAACAGTCACACGTTAACATTTATTGTCGGTTATTTGGCCTGTTTGTAGAACAGTTGGAAACAGTTTCCAATTGTCAGACGCACGCGCATTGCATTTATAATGTCCACATAAGGTTGAAAACGTATATTTTAGATGCAGTGCGCAAGGTTCTGACAGTTGGAAACTGATGTTGGTGTACTACGAACAAAGCTATTATAGGGTGCATTATCCATGCAATCACGACAGCTCCAGGTTCTATATGTCGCAAAACAGTGCCACACTTTTCTCATCGTATGGCCTTCATTTATCCATGTTTCGTCAGTGTTCCTATAATATATAAAATATCTTCTAATGTTTGTCTTAAACAGTTTCTTCGTCGTATCACTATTTCGTCTTCTTCTATCAGCATTCATTTTTTCTTTAGTTGATTGGGTTTTTGCCACACTTATGAAAAAAATAAAGATTAATTAATTAATCACATCACTATCGCGCACTTCCGGAATGTACGATAGTGATGTGATTTTTGTTATTTTTTACTTATCTGCTTTTTTCAGTGTGAGATTTTTCGGCCAGGCAAACTTAGTTTCAAAAATAACCCTTGACTGCTACGTTTGGCGCAAGGGGTTATTTAATTAATTATTATTTTTTTTCACGTGTGGTAAAAACCCAATCAAACTAAAGAAAAACTAAAATTATGCTACAAATAAATAACTTCAGAGAACGAAAATCCATGTCACGTATAATCCACAAAACCATCCTTCTAGATATTTTAGGCAAAGTTTCATTCTGTGAGGGTAGCAACCTGAATTATTTTCTTATCGGAAACTCATTTTTAAAATACCATCCATGAATTGTTCGTGTATTTTGTATCATCAACCTCCTATCTCTTTCCACAGATTCCTACTATTTTTTGTTTCGCAGTTATATGTTCTTCTTTGCCACTCTTTATTGCACTATACATATACACTACACACAAACAGTTTTCTTAAGAAACTACATATATCAATCTCGCGCCCTTATCCCTTTATACACGCCGATATTGCTTACTTGTTAGATTGGAGCGTTTACGATTTTGTTTCTGAATACATAAAATCACTAACAAATTAATTACATTCACAATTAAATTTATAAAAAGATATACCAGATGTTTTACCAAGCATACGTCATGGAAGTTGGTGTGTGCGCGTGGTGGGGTCTGTCACGGCATGATTACCAATAGAAATCGTACATTCCGATTTGGCGCATGCGTATTTGCTGCAGCAGAAGCTGTGTAATTGGATATACCCTCAGAGGTATGCGGAACATAAATTTTGTACGATAAATATAGGGACTGCCTGCATTTATCTTTGTGTTGACTGCTTTAAATGATTGAGAGGGTTTATAACATGAATCACTCTCTATTATTTTGGACCTCGGCTATGGTTTATCCATCGTCGCGTCGCCTTTGTAATACTTTGTCGAATCACCTGAATTTCAACATAGAATTCTGAAATGTGCTGTATGTGGCGATACCAACGTTAGTATTTGGAAACATACACACCATGCCACAAATGTTAGAATTTGACATTTGATATTGGCACTATAATAATACAACCTACTTATTTAATTTGGTTTGCAAATATGTAAGTATTTTTTATTTACTATTTTAAAACATTAATATACGCGGCACTGATACCGTTCCAATACTTCACACAAAGCTTTCGTGTCTAAATATTTAATATTTTTCATAAAACTGGGTACATACGTATTAATAATGGACTCCTGCATTTTAGAAACGTACACCTTAACAGATATTTGACATTTGTCTTAATTTCTATGAAACAATTAACGACTATGTCCAACTACGTCATTTGTGCTGTAGTGTGCTGCCACGCGCGGTGAGTCACTGTAAACCGGCAAAGGAACAGAGTAGAAAGAGCACGGCTGTTGCGATTTATCCGACAGGCTATTGAGATTTAGCCGACGATGGTTTATCCATAAATGCATTTTTAATATATGTCGATCTACATTCTAGATTTAGAATGCGAATTCTCCATTCCTTTTTTTGTTATATCACAGTAATAAATAACTAAAATACCTATATTTACTCTGCGGGTAACAGAGTATGGTGTCCCTGCCAAAAAACACAAGAAATATGCAAAAACTTACAACATGCGCTCGATGAAAAACAAAAAAACCACGTACTCCAGCCAGAGCCTCGCGAGACACATTCCGAATCGCCAGCGAAACTAAAACGGAATCTCAATCGGCACATGACAGCCGATTAAACAAAAGAAGGTGCTATTCATCGAGGTAGGCAAACTAGATATGATCCGACTGACCTTAGCATTAAACGTTAACAAATATCTCGTTGTGACAATTATAATTTGATTTATTGTGCTGCATCTACCAGGCTGTGCGTCGCGTCATCGGCTGAATAATAACAATAGCAAACGACTGGTAAATTGATAAATATTTAACTATTGCTGACTTTAGAAACTTCAATGGCTTCACGTAGTTTCTCAAATTACAGGGTGATGAAACAAATTGCGTTTCTTCAAGTTCAAAGAAGAAATAAAAACAGACGACGTAAAAATAAACAAACAATATAATGACGTCTATATTATATCTTTAAGATTAGAAATTGTTAAAACATCGCTGGGTCTGGGATTGGAATTAATTATACAAATAATAGAACTACGTAGCAATCGTAGCATAAATCGATATTAGGTAATTCCACAAATAACGCGCAAAATTGTTTTGAAGAGCAAATAAGCATGCTTCTGAGTCGAGCCAGACAGTGGTCGAGCGGTTTAAAGTCCATTTACACAGATCAGTGACGTATATGAAAATTTCGTAACAGCTCGAGCTTTCATTCATTCTAAGCAAAAGAAAAATATGGTCAGTTCGTCAGTAAAATTACATAAATATCATCGCCGGTGTATTTTCAAATAACATATTTCAATAATTCATTGACATGTCTAAACATTCTAGTTAACTTTGTTGGAGCCTATTTGAAGACATTAGTGTAACACTGGCAACGTTGTGGAATTCACATCCAACATGGCTTCCGGATCAGAGGTCCTCAACAAGTTGTCTATGGAAAAATCGCGAAATTTATTTAAAATTTGACTTTTATTCCTGATTTTTTTTAATAAAAAAAACTATTAATTATGTGTTCTACACAGTGAACTGTACTGGTGGTTAACGTATTTGTTCTTATTTGTCGGTCAGTGGTCAGGCGTCAGTACTTGAATCGAGGTGACTAGATCGGCGTTGGTTCGAGCCCAGCTGCCGGTAGACCGTATATAAGCTATATTCGTGGAGAGGTTTGGCGCCCTCTCTGCGGGTATGGTAGGGTGGAAGAATATTGGCTTGGGTCAATGTGAGAGATTGATACCGATTGATATTTGACTACCCCCCTAATTAATGAGGTTTTCCAGGTTTCCCTCATTCCTGCACTGAATAGTGGTTAGGGCCTACCAACGTAAGTCGTTCCTGGGCGCAAATGCGGCCTACTTAATAATAATATGCCGCCCCCTCTCCCGCACAAGTCTCCGACTTCTGGGCTAATCCCTGTGATTAGAATGAGGGGTAGAGATATTATTATTATATTATTATTATTATTAAGGTTCTCCCTGTATTATGCCTATTTATTTCTCGTCATCAATCGGTGTTTATTTTACCCCAATCGAACCCACTGCTCGAATATAAAAACTTATATGGCACGGCGCTATTTGGAATGCGACGTTGTCACATTTCACATAAATAAGGTAACCGCTTTCTGTATATCATGGAGGGGTCCTTGTCTTTATAAAATTTAAACCTTTAACAGGTAGGGTAATAAGGATAAAATTTGATTAAAAGTCTGTCAGATTAATATTAATTGTTGTACTGAGTTAGTAATTATCCTTGTGTAAAGTGTAAATGTAATGTGTAAATGATTTCAAATTATTAGTATTATTTTGAAAAATTTTGAAAACATACCTCGACATAATCAGTTTTCCAACTCAGAATTTAATGGAGCTGCTGCAGAAAGAAGGTACATTTACATGGAACAGGTAAAACTTTTCTACGCAAAATTAATTTCTTCATCATAATTTTCCGTCAAGCGCATCAACAAAAAAGATACAATAAAAATGAGTTACAAAAAATCTGCCAAGAGCGCCCCCTACGATATGCAGCACTACTTACTCCTTCACAATGCTTGTACTTATCTAAAACATAACTGTACCAAATTTCAACTTGACTGGACGTTTCCTTTCTTAATTATTATACCCATAACAGGAAAATAATTTTTTTAAGCCCTGTAAATTCTAAGTGAGGCACTTTTGGGCGAAGCTAAGTTTGTCTAAATCGGTTCTGTTTGATCACAGGAAGCTATGTTTAAGCTGGATCCCATTACTTTCTGGACACCCTGTATAAATCTGCATCAATTGATTGGGCTTAACAGTGGTTTCATCATAACTGTTGATAAAGAATCGGATCCAAGTGAGGTTAGTAGTGACTGACGAATGTTAGTGCTAGTGTGTTTTTATTATTATGATGTATGTATAAGTAAATTTTGGCTGTTTTTATGGTATCGTAACGTAGTATATGAAGTATATTGGAAATATATTATTTTTGTTATATCACTAGAATATCCATAGGTATATCCAAAACATATTTTTCTAGCTGTTTTATATTATTTTTTTATTATTTTGGTTTTATTTGATATAGAGGTATAGCTAATTTAACTTATTAGTTTTTTCTCTGTTTTCTGTTTTTTTTGTTCCTCTTATGTACCCTTACCCTACCAATCCTAATTCCACCCTCATGGCAGAGAACACTTCTTTTTTGGAGAAAGGCCAGACGCGTCGAATAAAAGAACTAATAAAAAAACATCTTCCACAAAACATATTTTAACGGTGCTGTGTCGTTGTCGTGTCAGCTAGTGTGAAAACGTTCTATCGCGAGTAAATATTTTGTCATAATTGTTTTTAAAACAGATAAAAAGTTTCCCATTGATGCAACTTCTCCGAGAGCATATTTATAACTATTTCCTTAATAAAAAAACGTATGACCTAATGATCAGTGACTACATTTATTTGCTGTTGAGAGGCTGCAGAATCATGCTTATTAGCTCGTAGAAATAATTTCGTCTTTTTTATACTTTTTGTGATTCTCATAAAACAAAAACCTGAAGTTGGTAGTAGGTAGTAAAAATAAGTAGGTAAGTAAATATTTTTCTCCAATCTGACTGAATTTCAAAATTATAATAAAATTGAGCGATGGCAAGAATTCATAGACCTTATGGTCTATGCAAGAATTAAATGTCACGTGTCAAAATAATATTTGTTTTGAATCTGTTTTGAAGCTTTATGAGTTTTACGAGAAACCACCAATATTATTCCAAAATCAATTGTCTGGACGATTTATCGCTTTCGATGAATATTAATACTTTACATTCAAATAAAAATTAGAAGGAATTTGTTGATATGACATACCAGATAGTCTCCGAAATTCTCATATGTCTGAGAGCCTTAAGGTGGCAGAGGCATGGGGGCTCTTTGAGCCACACCGGCCACATCTTCCCCGCTTACATCTACATAAATTTTGACTTACTTCTCGATCTGACACTTTTACAGTTCCCTCGACGGAGCCGCTTCCTTTCCTAGCAACGACTTGTCATTCTGACGACTGCAAGCGCCGCCGTTTATTCCTAATGTTTTCCTGCTAGGCTTCTTCAGCTGTACCGTTTTTCCGTTCTGCTGATCATTGTTATTGACGCACAGAGAAACCAACGGGAAAAGCCAGTGAAGTAAAACTAGTCGCGGAAAAAATGACACCGTTCGATTCGTTTGTTAGAAACAACTGAATTTTTACGGGGATTGCGGAATTGCTGGGTGACGTTTCGTTATATTCCGTGATGTAATTTCTTTAATAGTATCGATAATTAATAGCAATAAAAAGTGACTGTACTGTGAATTATTTCGAAACGTGAGCGTGGGAGACACTTCCACTATCATATTTGGACATTTGGAGGTCGTTCTTTGGTGACATCAGATGTTTTTGGAAATAGTTGTAAGATTTCACATAAATATGTGCTTACTCTTTTTCAAACATTAGATATACAAGGCGATTCAGTCATAAAGTCATAAATTTTAACAGGAGATAGGAAAAATTGAGTATAATACAAATATGCGATTTAAAAAAAAATTAAATGCATATTTACGCCAAAAAAAAAATATTTTCAAATCATTATTTAAACCCCATTTTCAGACTGTCACTGACCGCTGGCGACCTGACGCGACGTTACCTAATTTATATATTTTCCTATAGTACCTACTTACTGTAATATGTAATTACTGCTATCAGTGGCGTAGCCAGAAATTTGACATGGGGGGGGGGTTCAGTGAATAAAGTATTTCAAATTAGATTTTTTTAATAAAAAAAATAAATAATTTTTAATAATTGTCTGAAGCTATTTATTTGTGGCATAATTTTAGTTTTTCTTTAGTTTTATTGAGTTTTTGCCACACTTAGTTTCAAAAATAACCCTTGACTGTTCCATTTGGCTTATTTAATTAATTTTTATTATTTTTCAGAAGTGTGGCAAAAACCCAATAAAACTAAAGAAACATTTTTAATAAATTAAAACAATAAAAAGTAAATAAAAAAACAATCTCATCATAAACATGTAAATAATAAACAGGTACGAACAATATTTGTTACAAAAATGACAAAAATAAAATTAGAACTTAGTTGCAGGCGAACCCTATTGTAAGGTTGCCGTAGGAGATCTAGTTCAATAACCGCGTTGCTAAATCTTGGCGAATAGAGTGATTACCGGTTTGTAGTGAGACATTACGTATATGACCCAACCAACCTAACCCATGGGGGGGGGGTTCTGACCCCCAAAACTCAATGACAAATGCTGCAGAGCTGCAGACCCGCTAAATAATACCAGAAACAAACAATAATTAAATTTGCATTTTTATAAACACTCGTAATCAATACATTCGGCACAACTAAAAAGTTGGTAGTTCAAATTCCCGTTTAATACGTTACCGGCGGAATAAGTCGAACATCGTTCGGTGTCGTCTGGGACAGATGCTCTCCCTTCTTCATTCATCAGTCATTATTTTCGCGTGGTAGAGGTTGGCGAATTTCGTGTTTGTGGCGGCAGTGTAGTTTATAATTATTATTAGTCTAAATAAAAATGCAATTCAAGTTGGGTTAAGTGAAGTACGTAATGAAAAACCGCGGTTGTCTTCTGCTGAACAGAGCCGTGGAGAAATTTATAAAATACATTTTAACAGACATGTGCATCTTTGTTTTCCGTGTGCGTCTGCTACGCGTTACCTACTGATCGTGAGTAATAGATTTAATTCTGATTCATATTCTTAATCAAATGCGATTTGCATTATTTGGGAATATCAATGTACGAGCTCAACCTGATTCTGCTTTCAAAAACATAATGAAAAGGTGCCAAAAAATAGGTATGTTTTTAATATTTTATCCAAAATTATTTACTGCATAAAATTTTGCGGTGCGCTTGAACTTACATTACGAGGGCATAATGACTGAATTTTACGTCAGAATTTGATAAAGTGCTTAATGAATACCTTATAAATACAAAAAATTTTAATGAATATACCAAATGCATACATTTTAGATTGCAAACAAGAAGTTTGTCATTAGAAAAAAAATCTATCACTTCAGTATCGAACATGCTGTTATTATATGCATGTGGTCCTGGCAACGATGTTGGACTTCTATTAGCTTCAATACTCGTACGCGTCATCAGAAAATTTGTAGCGTACCAGGAGCGTCGTGTTACCGATTGTTATAGGGTGATTTGTTTGTCTATTGAAAGGTTGAGTAAAAATGTTTTTTCTTCTATTTTCTGTCTTCATTATGCCTTCCGAATACATGGTTAAAATGAATGATATTATGATAATCACCCTGTATACAGGGGGTTAATGAATTTTATTTATTTGCAAATGTTTAATACATATCAATATTTGATATCAAAGAACCATGAACTGTCATCAAATGCAAAATAATGGAAACCTACTAGGTATCGACGTGTAAATTTGATATATTATTTTTTTTACTCAAAAAGTGTAGTAATAAAAAAACTGCAAGAGACAAAAAACATTCTTAATTCAACAAACATTGAAAAAGATTTTTTTTCAATCGAAAAAGTCAACTCCAAAAAAAATTACTGGATCGGAATTAAACATCCCGGTAGCATTGCCATCCACACCACCAAATATATCTCTCTGATTTGTGTAATTTTTTTTAAATAACGTCATAAGCAAAAAATACAAAAATCATGGAGTGATAGAACACTAAAAATTGTAACGATTTTTTCCTATAGACCTATATTCTTTATTACAATCAAATTTCACAAACAATGCATTGCAGTGAAATGTATAGAGAGTAAGATTTTGAAGGTGTTAAATACGTTACTGTTGTTAGTTTTGAGCCATCTACTAGAGGTCGTTAACTACTAATCCATTGACATTTTATACTTTTTTAGGAATGGTATGTGCTGGGATGAGAGTAGAAGCACAGCTTATACAGTTCGTCGAGTGAAGGTTCCAGAGGGTGTGGCTAAATCGCGGCTAAATGCGCAATGAACACCAATGAAATTCATTTGTACACGACGAAGTGGGAGAAAATCTATATCTTGACAAATCACCGTGCCCCTTGAGCGCGCGAATGTGCGCGGCTAATTGCGCAGTCGTCTTTTGGTCGACTAAAAAAACGAAATCTGGGACCTCGGCATCAAAGGAGCCGACGTGAAGACGCCGGACTGTATAATAGACTGTGGTAGAAGTTTAACCTCACTTTTCACTTTACTTAAAAGAAGTTTCTGTCTAGGTTTTGGTTGTACCCAGAGATACAAGTACCTCTTTCATATATGTATAAGAAGCAGCGTAAATATATGTATTGCAAAAAATATTACACTTACGATTAAGTTAAATATTAGCAGTTTTTAAATCAACATTGACTAATATGTCTCTCCCTCGAAAATTTAAATTTAACTATTTCCCGTTTCCTCTTTCCATCAGGATTTTATTATTGACAAAAAAACCCATCTATGACGTACTTAACTTTTTTGAGGTTAGGTTCGATGTATTTCGTATGTTATAACATACAATTGTGTTTTACACAAAAAAGGCTATTTCAAAAAAATCGCTGATATAGATTAATAATTTACCTTGTTACTAATTTGTTTCCTTAAAATGTTTTTCCTAAAATCTTATTGTAGAAGATAAATTGCCCCACAATTTTTTTATATTTATTTCTACAGCACCCTATATAAATATTTTTCCCTTGGTTCACTCTGTAGAATTATTAATAGCTCTTGAAATTGAGTGTCAAAAAGTGATTTGTCATCAATTTATTTTTCATTAAATTTAAATAACTTTTGTTGTGCATAAAATGATCTCTGCAATGGCCGTTCGTTATCGCGAGATCTGCCCCTACGCCTCACTGTGAGACAGGTTAATTGTTCTCACGTGCCCTCGAGATGTAATGGGAAAAGTCGAGTCTACATCCTGGAATTGTGTAGAAAATTCCAGACGTTTCGATTGTTACTATTTAGTAGGAGAAATTGTTGGACGGAACCTATGTAATTTTTTGGCTTAAGAAATATAAAATTGTAAGGAAAATTGTCTTGAATCAGGTAACTTCCGCATTTGTTAATATATTTGGAAAATTACCCCAAAAATATGCGAAAATTATAAATTACTGTTAAATAATAATAAAGTATGGTGAAATAGTTCTAATTTTACTATTGGAAAGTTTCCTCTACAAACAGAATGAGCAATGTCTCCGGAAATCAGTTCGCTTGAGTAATTTTTGCATAGAATACTACATAGCAGGCACTAAGGCATTATTCCATTAAAAATCATGATAAAATCCAAATATACGCGCCTCTGTTTCAACTTTACAAGGTAAATTACTTCCGTTGAAATTTAATGCCTCACATCCTACAACACATATGGGATTATTTACAAGTTTAGATAGTGGTACAGTAAAAAAAACGAGATAAGTTGACCCAAAAAAAATATCATTGTATTCTAAATTTTATTACTCTCTCTGGTGAACGGGACGAACGAGATCATTGTTAGTTTTAAGCTTACTATTTGAAATATAATTTAGAATGTATCAAAACTATTGTTATTTTATTACTATCATTTACACAAGGTTTCACTTTTATCATATATCATTAATTTTCAAGAGAGAGTAGATGTAAAAATTTGAGAGAAAAATGGTATATGCATTGTCACTGGTAGGCAAACAATAAACAAACAAAATATCAGTTTCGATTCATTGCGCAGAGGAACTTCTCCATAATAAATTCATCAAAGTCCATGAAAATTGAGTAAACTGCTTGACATGTCAAAAATACGCTGAGTATGGCTTACGCAACACGTGAACACCTTGTCATCGCTTTTATCCATAGGCGCCGATTTAACGGGGGCAAGGGGGGCGCTTGTCTCCCCAGTAAATCTGCAAGGGGGGCAGAGCACCTCCAACGTTTTTTACTAAGGTCGCATAAGAAATATTTATTGCTTAGCTAATAGATTTTAAAATGTTGAGAAGTTGCGACAGGCGGTTACAAGGTTACTATAATACGAAATAGTCCAGATGTTTTGTGATTTTTGTTTTGTTACATATTTAATAATTTTATGAGTAAGAATTTATGCAATAAATAGATATTTAGTTGAGGAATATTTTATTTTACGTTTTGTGGTGAATGTTTTGTTGGTAATTTATTATGCCAATTTCGAGAAAAATGGTGGCTGCTAGCGTAATGTTACGCTTGAACCATTGAATTGCTCGGCAACTAAGAACGATAGCAAATCGATTTTTGCACCATATTTTGTTGCTCAACGAGTATCTTCAGAAGGTGTATATATTTTTTAAAAAAATAAACAAATTATAAATAAGTACTATATAGTACGAAACTTTTAGTAGTTTATTATACAGGATGTTACAAATTAAATGTGACAGCTTTGCTACGTCGGAAAAAAGGATGCGGCAAAAATTGCATAATCAGGAAAAAAACTCATAAATTATATTAGTAGACTATATTATTATCATTTTGAAGCTTGTTTATATCATGTGAAATAAGTAAAAATATTTTAACTGCTGGTCTAGTTCGTCATATAGATGAATCTAATGAAAGTAATTTTTAAAAATTTCAAATATTTACAGATATTAATTTTTTTTTTAAATACCCACATTTTGAGGACCGCTGATCAGGTAGACCACTGACGTAACCTAATAAAATAAACCATATGATTTACTGAAGGCGAGGTTGCCATATCGTCTGTAAGATAAATATTTTTTTAACGTAATTTCAATTTCTACCGTTGTTTCTAATTTAAAAACACTTGTTTTTAGCAATAACTAAAGTAAAAATATCAAAACGATTAAAATATAAAATTCCGCAAGTTCGATACTGTTAATTAAAGTGTTTAGGAAGTTACATTGCTCAGTGATTCCAAAAATTATCCATAAACGTTCATAAAAGCTCATCTATTCACTGAAAAACCAGCTATCATATTTCAAGTTAATACCATTATACACTAGAATGATTATCACAAATTATCCCTTTAAATTATTTTATGAAAAATAACAAAAAACTATTATGATTTTCACACGACATCTTGAATTAATTTTCGCCACATAACCTCAAACAACGTGTCAGTGCTAACCATTTCGTATTTCCAAGTTTCGTACTTTCGTAGTGGGTGAGACACTTTAAAAATAAACACAAAACATGGAATAACAAAATAGCTTGATGTATGCGTTCAATATCAAGAGAAGGTAAAGTAAAATATTTAAAAGCAAAGTCAATCGCATGCAAATAAAAATTGATGTTATAGGCACAGGTAACAGGTAGGTATCACGAACAGTAGGCGAATTGTCCCAGTCCCATCCTCTAGGAAGAGGTTATGTTGTTATCGGTGCACGAGTATGGTCCAGGGCATGGGAATAAGCTGTGGCAAAGTGTGGAAACAAAACATATAATATTTTTGGAAAGGAATTTGAAATTTTCAATACACGTAAGTTGAAAGTTAATATGAGATACTTTTGCATCTCCTGAAACCGAACTAAGCTAATGGTTTTTTAAGTAATGCACTACTTAACGTATCTGTTTTAAGAGTTGCGGCATTAACGTGTAAACTTATTTAAATCGTTTTATTATTTTTACGGGCAGTGTTTTTCTCATAAGTGTCTTGTGTATTTAATTAATATTTTTAGTGAAATACAATGTAATTAATTAAAATATGGCGCATTATTCAAACAGTAAAAAGGTTGACAGTGAT
This sequence comes from Monochamus alternatus, assembly GCA_037114965.1. NCBI lineage: Eukaryota > Metazoa > Arthropoda > Insecta > Coleoptera > Cerambycidae > Monochamus > Monochamus alternatus. The sequence goes on from CM073426.1 coordinate 118,627,841, forward strand.
AGTGATAACGATATTGTGACAAAGCAGTTGGAGTGTAGTAAAATTGGATAATGAATAATAAATTCTGGATACAATGATTGTGAGTAGAGTATCTGATTTATATTTATTGGTGAGGTATAGGAATGGCAAAGGGAAGGAGATGGGCATTAATATTTTCATAAATAAACATATTTCAATTATTATTTGATATTTGATTTTAGTTAACTTTGTTCAATAAATTAGTGTAACACTGGCAACGCTGTGGAATTCACATCCACCATGACTCTTAAAAATATTAGTATGGGAGTCGGATGAACGGTCCGCAACAAGTTTTTGATTGAAAAATTACGAAATTTATTTAAAATTTGACTTTTTTATTCCTGATTTTTTTTTGTAAAAAAACTATTGATTATGTGTTGTACACAGTGAACTGTACTGCGGGTTAAAATATTTGTACTTATTTAAGGTTCACCCTGTATAACAATACTATTCTGTAGAAGTAAACGCTTTATTCTGCAAAAGAGGAAAGTAGTATAAAACGATTTACATTAAAAATAACTGTAAAGCAAATTAAAAAAAAAAACGTTGAACGTTGAAGTGACCACTGAGTTTTAATTTGAACGCTCTCATATCACTTGTATCTATATTTTTATATTTTATTTACAAATTCTATTAAAACTCATTCTTGTAATTTTATTTTTTTGGTTGATTGTTTATTTGTAACAATATGTATACTGCTTTAATTACATCTTATACTTACTTCAAAAACTACATTTTAGTTCTGCTAGGTAGTAAAGTTTTGGGGGCTTAGCCATCCATTGGTTATATTCAAGTTATAGAATATAAAAATTTGGAAAAAATCATACGCACGCCATTGACTTGGAATATGATAATGTAATATGTTCGGCAAGTGCGTCTAAGAAAGTCCTCCATGTAAAAAAATACTCGAATCGTACAGTCCAGTCAAATGTACAGGGGGTGTCCAGGTCAAATTGGAAATAGGGATTATCCAACTTTAGAAGTTTATGAACATTATCAGTAATTCAACAGACCTACTGATCGTGTCGTAGTTTCCAAAAACTTGTATGTTATGTCCTTCTCTTTGAAATAGTTTGAATAAATGACTCTACAGATGAGGTGGACATGTTTATCATTCTTCGACAGGGGTTTAGGGGCAGTATTTTTAGCTTTAGTACGATTCTGCGAATTTAACTATCAGGCTGATTTGAATTCTTAAAAAACCTACTTAATTTTAATTGATTTTAATTAGCTACATCGTAGTGGGGTTGAAATATTTCACGCTTTATCAATTTACCAACCGTTTATTTACTTAATGGAATAATAATTCGATTATTACAATAATTATAAAAAAATTTTTTTGTAATTTTTAAATAAGAAGTAATTAATAAATATTATAATTCTTCTGTTCATAAACATTAATTTCAGTTTTATTCATTCTTAGTTTTAAATTAAAATAATATACGAAGTAACTAAATTCGTCCTCTATCGATGAACAAATAATTACATTTACGCGTAGATAGGCTATTTGATTATTTATAAATAGCGATTGTGCTGAACCAAGATAACTGCTTTCAATTTTCTTGAATTTCACGTAGGTATTTATCGTTGCAGCACACTTGGCGCAATCACGGCGCATTGAACTAAGAACCACAGAACTCACCTCGTCGGAGAGTCCTCCCCATGCGACACGTAGTATTTGTTTTTCTTTTCCTTGTTCCCATGGGACCTGAACCAGAAGACCCGCAGGCCTTTGTTCTTCTTCTTATGTTTTCCTGCCACTTTAACGGGTAACTAGTCAACAAGTTGCCGTCACAAGAACGAACGACGTTGTTTAAATGCGAGCGTAAGCTTTCTAAACTGTTGGGATTTCTCCTCTCCGCGTTACGATCGCACTCGCACAACAACAATGCACATAATCGGCTCTGACGCGAACAAAAGAAGGTGGAACGAAGAAAGACGGCCGTTGGTCTGGCTCTGGCGTCTGGCACTTTCCCATTCCCCTGGGATTCCTCACGATTGTTATTGTTGGGGTGAAATAAGGGTGTCACGTCATTCATCAAATTACGGGATAGGAAGCTGACGACCAGGGGCGTGCGGTAGCAGAAATTCTAGTTAATTATGGCCAATTTTTTATCGATTAAAAGTTTTACTTACTATACAGGGTGTCTCTGGTATTACTGGCATCCTTGGAAGGGGTGATTGTAGGGTCAAAATAAATTAGATTTACTCAGAAATACCCTTATCTAAAAGTTCATCATTTCCGAGATCTAGGGTGTCAATGATTTCGAAATTTTTCTTATGTTCACTTGTTTTCGTCATAAAACAGCAATAGTTCTAGGTTGTAATAATATGTTTTTAGTTTAATTTTTCAGTATGTTTAAATATTCGCATTACCCCAGTGTCGCAGAAACCTTGTGTCACTCTTCTTTTATTTAAAATAAAACTGGTACGCAACTGTCTTAATTATAAAAAAAACGTAAGATACTTTTCGATTATTTTAAACAAGTAATGATTCTTTAAAATTTTCTGCCCCGAAATTAATGCACCATAAGGTAAGAGTAGATTCCTGACAACAAAATAATGTTAAACTTAGTTTTGTCAAACGTTGATGGTTAAAAAGTTACAGGGTGTCAAAGTCAAAATTTAATTTTCGGTATTTGTAAATGATTTTTTAAAAAACATTTTGGAGATGGGGGTTTTTTGGGGACGAGAAGTTCAAATTTGTTTATAATTTTGACGCTACTAATAAAGGGCGCCACTTATGGCATATCATGCTTCTTTTAAATGGCAGAACATTTTTGCGGCTTACTGTATACATCTGACATGGGGGACATCTTACAACAGTAGATTCTTCTACCTTCTATATGAGAAAGAGGTATACCTTGTTGAAGTCGTTAAGCGTAACTGAAGAAAAATTGATTTGGTTTCAGGTAAAGCGTCTTTTCCGCTTAAAATACAGCAAAATGTTATTTGAAAAAGTCACTTAAAATGGTAAATTATGGCGTAGTGCAAAATTGTAAGAGTGTATTTTCTTCAGCTTTTAATATAAATATGCACAAACTACGAAATGCAGAGATATTTTAAATGGACAATTACTTGAATACAATGCATTTTAAAGAAAATTGTAAAGAATAATTATTTGTGTAAAATAATCAAAACTTAAAGTATCTTACTTTTTTATAATTAATACAATGGCGTACTAATCTTATTGTAAATAAAAGAAGAGCGACACAGGGTTTCTAGGCCACCGATGACAATGGAAAGTTTTAAACATACTGAATAATTAGACCTAAGCAAGCTAGAATTATTATTGTTTTAAAACGAAGGGTTTCCAAGTAAAAAAAAATATACAGTATGCGCCAAAAGTATGGAATAAATTCAATAAAAACGAGACAATTATTTTTTGGGAAAAATCCTCGAACAGGTCGATTTTTAATTTAAAAAATACATATTTTAGCGTAAAATGCGATTTTCAAATGTCACTTGTTTTCGAGTAATGACGTCATCGATTTTTTTTTAAATGGCAACACCATATTTTTTTCCCTTGATTCTGAAAGATCGTTTAATTCTCTATCAGACAGTACTAAAATTTTGCCCTCTTACATAGGAAAGTTTTCGAGTAAATGACGATTGTATGTTAGAAAACGTAAATCAATTAAAATAAAGCAAAAACGTTATCAAGTTTAGTTTTTCGAATTCCATAGTTCTTTTATGGATCACGTAGGTGAAAATCTTTCTAATAAGTATTGTAGGCGACATAGAAATTATTATTCAATTTAAAGTATTATGGCACATTTAACTGTTACTCAAAGAATTGAAATTTTAAATCTTATCAGATGCGGGAATATGACTAGAACTCAGCAGGAAGTTTGCGATTTATTTAATGAAAAATATCCAGATCGCCCTATCAGCCAATCAACAGTCAGTAAGGTAGAGTCTAAATTTAGAGAAACTGGCAATGTTGTAAATATTCCAAAACCTGGACGTCCAAGCATGAATGAAAATCAGAAAGAGAACATTTTGATAAGTATGGTGGATAATCCTCATAATTCTTCACGATTGGTTGCATTAAACAATGTCAAGGAAATTTCAGATGAGGCTACATTTTGTCGGAATGGTACAGTAAACCGTCAAACTTGCAGATATTGGAGTCGGGAAAATCCTCATTGGATGGCAGAGGCACATACCCAACACCCTCAGAAATTAAATGTGTGGGCTGGAATAGTTGACGACAGAATAGTAGGGCGTTTCTTCTTTGAAGGAACCCTTACAGGACAAAGATATTTAGAGTTTCTAGAAAATGACCTTGTTCCAGCCCTTGCAGTAATTTTTCCTAACGATAATGATCCTGACATTCCTGACGATACCATATGGTTTCAGCAAGACGGTGCACATCCGCGCTATGCGCGTCCTGTACGAGATTTTTTGGACAACTGTTTTCCTGAGAGGTGGATCGGCAGACGCGGACCGATAGAATGGCCTGCGAAATCGCCAGATCTTACACCTCTTGACTATTTTTTATGGGGATACTTAAAGTCAAAAGTGTACATTAATAAACCACGTAATTTAGAAGAACTTCAAAATCGCATTCGGGACGAAATACGCAGAGTTACCCCAGAAATCATTCATAATGTGCAAGAAGAATTTCTTCACAGACTTGCGCATTGTCAAGAAGTTGGTGGATGGCAATTCGAACATTTAATTTAAGTGTAAAATTTAATCAATTGTATTTTATTTTACATACCTCAGAATTGTTACTTTTTTATGGATAAAATTTACGTTTTCTATCATTCAATCGTCATTTACTCGAAAACTTTCCTATGTAAGAGGGCAAAATTTTAGTACTGTCTGATAGAGAATTAAACGATCTTTCAGAATCAAGGAAAAAAATATGGTGTTGCCATTTAAAAAAAAATCAATGACGTAATTACTCGAAAACAAATGACATTTGAAAATCGCATTTTACGCTAAAATATGTATTTTTTAAATTAAAAATCGACCTGTTCGATGATTTTTCCCAAAAAATAATTGTTTCGTTTTTATTGAATTTATTCCATACTTTTGGCGCATACTGTAATAAAAATTTTAAAATTTTTGACACCCTGTATCTCGAAAACGATAAACATTTAAATATAGGTATATTTGGATAAATCTCATTTATTTTTACTGTACAATCACTGTTTCCAAGGATGACAGTGATACCTGAGGCACTGTATAGGTACCTATCATTCTATTACCAGTCTAATATTATTTAATAATTAATAATTTGATATTTTTTTAGCGCAATAGAAAAATTTAATTAATTATGATCGGTCGATTTTATTCTCGAAATTTTTTCTCGAACGCTTATTAAAAAGATATAAAGTAATACACCCTCTAAATATCCATCTATCCGCCACTGTGCTGTATAAAAATACTGTAATTTTGAAAGTGACTGTAGCTCATTACTTAGATTAAGGGATAATTAAATTCACAATACTTGAAGAAATATTTATCTACAACTGCTTTATAAGAGCCTGATTACAGCATTTATTTGACACTGTTTCAGTTGAATAATGGAGGTCATTACACCACTAGTGAAGTAATGTTAATGTGACATATTAAAAAAATAGACCACTGCTTAATGATTATTTTTATTAAGAACCAACAGATTTATCAATTTGACAATTAATAGATAATTTAATTTAATTAAATTGAATTACTTGTTATAAATCACACCACAACTTTGGCAATTCGTAAGATTAATACCAGATGAATGCAGCTGATCTGTATTTGTATTAACAATGCTTAAATTTTCTTTGCAAGCACTTGAAGTAGCTTCAATGACGGCAATCTCTCCTCCAAAAACTTTTGTGGTGATTTTTTCTTGTTTTCAAGAGACGTATAGCCTTCACACACGGTGTTGGACTTTCAACCACCATGCCGTTTTATGGTTAGAAGGTCTGCTCCTGTGTTGGCTAGAAGTGAAGTAGATGATCGTCGAAAACAGTGCCCTGTATGTTATTGCGGCTGTGATAAATTGAGAACAAAAGCAAAGTTTCATGCCTCTACCTATGTAACCAACAAAAAATCTTCCATGATCGGCATGACTAGGACGCAGGGCGAGGTATTTTCGTATTACTTGGACCATACATTTACGATAGTGATAAAGAATTCTCGGAAAACTTTGGTTTTCGTATTCGGTATGATATATGTAAAATGTTTAATTCATTTTTTACGTTTTCTAACAACGAATTAGTTAACTCGTCCACTCTGCATGTAACTCCAAGTCCAATAATTGAGGCAACCTTAACTTATGCATTTATGAATTTCAAATAGCAAACATTTTCTTGTTCTTACCTCATCCTCTTTCGTTAATACATATTCTTAACTTTTTTAGTTTGTATCCCACTGATTGCTTTTTCAGAAAAGCAGTAAAATTGTTGAATTTACTGATGTCAACAAACTCATGTATAATAATGCCTATATCCCACTTGTACTATAACTAACTATTATTTAGTAACTTACAAAGTAGGGCGAGCTCTCTAGCCTAATAACCAAAAAGAACTCATTTCGGACTTCTATAATCTAGTTACAATAAGGCTGTCTAAGGCCTTAATGCGTTGGTCACTAACTCTATGGTCGACAGTGAACGTCCAAGGGTGCCTTACATACTTGTCAAGAGTGAGAATTGTTGGAACTTTTAAATATTGTTTAAAGCATATATCACAAAAACCATTGCATATCGCATTTCCGAGATGTAGGCGTCACTTTTGTTTTTATTTTTTAATGAAACACCCTGTATATTTTTATGCCGTTGGAAAGACCGTCAACTAAGTTTTTAAAAAAATATATTATATCTTTTACGGTTTTCGAGATATTACATATTTAATAATAATATGCACCATTATAGTACATCATATAAATCATGAAATATGATAACTTTTTAAAGATTTTAAATGAAGCATTTTTAATTAGGAATTAGTTTTTAATATAAGGATATGCAAAATTTAGTAAAACGATATCAATTTTGAATTGAAAAAGAATGGGGTCATATTGAACCATTCTTTTACATTTTTCTTAGGTTTTTCATATTTTAGCTTTTAAAAAACTATTATTCAACGAATTAAAAGATTCCAAATTTTGTTTTGTTTACCTTTGCCCACTCTGTATAAAACGTATTTATAGTAATTTTGTATATTATGTTTTCTTGCTCATGGCGATCTTGACCTGGCCTCGACCTGTTTGTGTGTGTATTGAAATTTGACACAATTGTGAATTTTATTTGAAAACAATTTCTAAACTTTATTAGCTATTCAATTTTGATTGTAACGATAACGAAAATTACTTATATACAGGCTATAATTTTGAATGGGGGATATATTTATATGTAGACGTTATAACCGTCTAAGGACGAACCGCACTATGCGGTCGCGGTCTAGTCACATCGCGGACCATGCTAGTCTCGTTCTCATTTAGTGCAGATTCTTCTAATGATTTTAAATGTATGCACGTTCGCAGTAATAGGCCGGGAGCTGGCCTCGCTCGCGTCGCTGTAGAACAAGTCATAACGACACAATAATAGCGATTGATTTTGTAAAGGGCTGTGATCAGCTCGGCACAGAACGGTCCGCTAGGTGCCTATATCGCGACCGCATAGAAACACATAAAGCTTTTTTAACCTATCCAGGGCATACAGTGTAATATACAGGGTGACTCAGAACTTATTTTAAAAAAATGGGGATAGATGCGTCATGAAAAATGGAGTCAATATCATATTTTTTTTTGTAGAATCCTTTAGTGTCCGAGTAAAAAATTATTGAAGTTGTAGTATTTTCAACCTTTACATCGTTGGGCTACTATAGTTACTAGACAGGCGATTCCGAATTTTAAAATCTGATTACTTTTTGTAGATATTAATGTTTTTGTGAGTGAGTTGTTCACATTTGTTTTTTGAATTTTGAAATCATATTACTTTTTGTAGATATTAACATTTTTGTGAGTGAGACTTTTACATTAGTTTTTCAAAAATTGCTTACGTGTATAGCAACTCGGAGTTAATGGATATCGTTTTAATTTATGACGATGTGGAAATGCTTTAACAGAACGATTTCTAATACGATAAACATGTGCCAAATGCAGCTACTTTTATTGCGGTGTGCAGTGAGTGCAAGTGTAGTGCAACGCGAGGGAAATTTGAATGCCAGTCATGGAAGAGATGGAGGTCCAGGACGTGTACGGCGTATTGCAGCAATAACGAATTGCAGTTAACGAATTTATGGCCGTTTAAAATTTTCAACATTTAAAAAGTAACACTATATAATGTTTTATAGAGTTTAATATATGGAAAAAATTAGGACATACCCATATTATGTCCTGATTTTTCACTAGGTCCATAATTCAAATTAATGAACTTTTGTTGCAATTTAGGTAAATCTCTGTAAACCGTTACATCCGTAAATTTTTTTGTAAAATGGTAAATATATCCAAAACCATAAGTTATAGACATAGGGTATGATACATGTTCTTGACTTAGTATTGCATGGGTTTTCCGAAAATATAAAAATATACAGTGTTCTATAAGAAATAAGATTGTTATGTGCTGCCACTCTGAAATGAAACACCGTGTATAAAGCTAAATAATTTTATTAGGTACCGTTCATAATGCAAGTAATAAATATATAGAATTCTGAGTATAATGTCAGACTTCTAAGTTCAAACTCAGAATTTTGATTTTAAAGTCGGAATTCTGAGTTCAAACTTAGAATTCTGAGTTCCAACTCATAATTCTGAGTTTTTAAGTCAGAATTCTGAGTTTGAAATCTGAATTTAAGAAAAATATTAACTATGGCCCTTCTACGCCTTCGTAGGATATGCAATCTCAACCCAATCTTTTAATGTAAAAAAATAATTATTATTGTACCTGCTATTCTTAGGATATTTTTACTTCCTAGGTACAATAGTATGATTTGACTTCTCTAGCATCGCAAAACTACCGGTTTTTTTGTATTAGAGAAAGTCAGATTAGACCGGTAAGTAGTACTGCAGGAAGATTTGCATGATTTAACTTTTAGCCCGACATCCGTCCGTATTTAGCAGTGCGTGGTTTAACTGACGTTTTGTTCACCAAAGCTGGAACCAAACGGTGAACAATAAAAGCTATACAAACAATGAAACAATAGTCTACGTACAGAGATGGACGGTCTGTTAGAATAGGACCAGGACCAGCAGACTTGCCAAGCAACAACTTGTATTACGCAGCATCTTGGATACCTGTATACGAGGCCATTAGCATTTTTAAAGATTTGGCAATAAGATATTTTAAGTTAGGTATATAAATAACAGCCTCATTTTTTCATAGAATTTATAACTATGTGAGAAATGCAAACTGGCGCAGTTATAGTTATTAAACCATTAAGTTTTTTTTATTTCCATTCAATAATGAACGACTGTTATTATTCTTATAAGTATGCAACCATTATTTCTCGTGTATATCGTGTTGCTGACATCTATAGTTTGATTTCATAGATATGATATTAGTAAAGCGCTTTGGTAAGCTCTGCTTGTCTATTGTTGATTTACAACTACTATATTCATTTTTAATTTGTGGTAGAAGATTACCATGCATTTATTGTTGCACAGATAAATTAGTTATATTGTTGTTATTTATGAATAAATTCACAAAATTTTTCGTGCACCAGTCAGCAAACAAAAACAAATACAAAATGAATCAATTTTCTCGAATAATTTTTTTATTAGATAACGAAATTTTTTTTAGCTGACTTCCAAGTGAAGTGTAAAGGGTGTTATTCTTTATATATATATAAAGACATATTCAGATAGATAGAGAATATTTCTGAATTTTGTGTTTTTTTCGAAGTTAATAGAATTTTTGTCGTGGTTTAAAATGACATATCTTCAAAATAAAATAATTGCCAAATCAGTGAAACCAGAAAATTTTACTTAATAGTAGGTGAAGCGGAAGGATAAATAATACTTCGAGGTGAATTTGTAATTTTATAGTAAAAAAGTACTTATGTTTCGTTACGCGAATAAGTTTTAACTTTTTTTAAGAAAAAAAAAACACTATTAGGGATACACTATATTATCGTATAATCGTCTCGATTATACGATAATATAGGGTCACAAAATGGAACTATCAAAAAATGGGGTTGTCATTTAAAAAAAAGAGGAAGTAACGTATTTGCGACAATAATGACGTCATAACATATGTTTGTCATAATTTGAGCATTTAAAAATTAAGGTTGAGGCAAATTTGATTGAATTTGTTTACGTCCTCATTGTATGTTCTGAGGAAGCCTCATGCTTAAAACAATCCCGCGTAGTATTTGTTAAATCCATCCTTATGCCAGATTTTACACCTGCAATTAAACAGGGTAAAATAGTTATTTATGCAACAAGTATGTACAAAAAGTAAGTGCAATAAGCACTTTTTGTACGAGTTGCATACAATATTTTTTCTACGTTCATGCAAAAACCAAAAAATGCTTTATTTAGATGACACTAAGTGTAGGAAATGACATCGATTTGAACGTTTATGTTTGTCATGATGACAAAACGCTGTAGTAGAATGACAGTTGAATGCAATAAACATTTTATTGCACTAGTGCAATAAAGAACCACTTTTTCCACTAAATATAGTTCAATAAAGTTTTGTTTTCTGCATGAACGTAGAAAAAAGGTTTTTGTTTTAAATAAATGCTTCCACACAGCCGGTTTATATTGTAAAGACCATTCTTCCCGAAACTTCCGAACAAACATGTTGTCCTTTCATTTTCCTTTTTATGGTGAGTTTGAATTCATAAAAAAGTCTTAGTCCTAAGGAGGTCTTACGACCTGACCTTGAAAGTTCCTATCTTTTAACTTCTTAGGACTAAGACCAAATAAGTAACTAATTCTAAGCATGCGCGAAAGTTCTCCATTTCCTTCCATGGCGTCGGTGATTGGCGGAGGCTTGTGAATCCAAAATAAAGGTTAAGTTGCAACTAAATATTTATAAACAGTGTCAAAATCAGAATTAAGTTTAAGACTAAGGTTACGGTTAAGGTTACGTTAGGACTAAGTTGGGGTTAAGATTTTTTATAAAACTCATCTTAGACAATTTGAAATGAAGGCACAGGTCTTCGAATTTAAAGTCTTTTTATCCTCATTTTTCCATCTTTCGACAAGATTCAATATTGATAATCTAACACACATAGAAATAACACTATTGACACATAAAAGTTTTGTCTTAATTTTATAAAAAAGGCGAAACAGCTCTCGATCTCCGCGACACCTGCGAGTTCTAGTTAGCGACAACGGTCGTAAATAAGGCTGATAATCTACAGTGGATTTTCAAGGCTGTCGGTTCTGCGGACGTTGCTTCTACATTATATAAAATTTGTAGTTGCGCTACTGTTTTTGTGAGTTGTTGTGTGTGTTTAGTGCCCTACGTCTTAAAATTATTATTATTGATTTTTTGATAAATTATGCAATAAATATAAACTATGTAAGTATGTCAAACTAATGACACAAACTATATCAGTTCAAAAATAAGTGGTACAACATATTGTTATAGATGCAGAAGAGTACCACGCTTTAGATTTAGGAGACAACAAAAGTGCATTGCTCATTGACATTGCTGATTTCTTCAAGAAGCGACTTTATGAACCAAATTGTAAATAAATTGCCAGCAAAGCAATAAATTAAAATAAATGTTTTATTCGATAACTGCCAAAAAATAAAACATTTAGTACTGTATTAACACTTATTATAGATACACTTGTGGCTCGTGGCGTGACTTATGTCTTTTTTGCCTTTAATAATGTTCGTACATATGCATTTTCTCCAAATAGGAAACTTTATTTTAACGTTTTTGACACAAATGCGATGATGTCTTTCACTAGCACATCGCTTTTTTCCAGAGCGATAAAGTGCCCTCCTGATTTATACGTGGTGTAGTGTATCAGATTGGTGAATTTGTCTTTCAGCATAGATTCTGGCTGGTAGATAAACTCGTGTTCGAAAAAAGCACATCCACACGGCACTTTTCTGTCAATTGGTATGCTGAAACCAAAACATAATTTGTAATTCCTCTTTCCTTTAATATTCAGTCTGAAATCACTTACTTATGTACTCCTATCTCAAAAGCTTTCACTTTTAAGTTCTCAGCATAGAATCTGGACGATGTGGTGGCACTCATGGGGAACCAGTAGTAAAATAGGATTACATCCAACAGGGTGGTTGTGTTATATTTATCCAGACCAGCATTGGCAAGGTGTATATTGTCTTTGTTGGCGGCAACTGATAGCTTTTCCAGGATGAAGCTAAAGAGACCTTCGAGAGAGTTATCCAGACTTACGCCTAAAAAGTGGAATAAAAAAATAAATATTTAAAATGATGACATATAGTGCTACAGTGCTTAAACAAGATTCTTCAAGAGTTAAAACACAAATGTCAGCCACAGACCACATATTATACAGGGTGATTCAGTCATAATGTCATTCATTTTAACCACGTATTCGGAAGACCTAATAAAGACAGAAAATGGAAAAAATAATATAGCAATAAGTAACACCATGCTCTTGGTACGCTACAAATTTTCTGAAAACGCGTACAAGTATTGAAGCTATATGTATAGAAGCCCAGCAGTGTTGCTAGTTGCCATTCAAGTGATAATTTTTTTTCTAAGGCCAAACTTCTTGTTTGCAATCTAAAATGTATACATTTTGTATATTCTTTTTAAGGCATGCATTAAGCGTTTTGTCAAGTTCTAACGTAAAATTCATTCATCATGCTCTTGTGATACAAGTTCAGAATCTCCGGAAAATTTTATACACATAGACAACCGCGGTCTTACATTACTTTTCATTATCTAACTTGAATTGGATTTTTATTTAGGCAAATAGCAAATTTTTTTAATAATTATAAACTACACTGGCGACACAAACACATGAAATTCACCAATCTCTACCACGCTAAAATAATGACTAATGGATGTAGAAGGGAGGGAAGTCGGGCCGTGTGCATCTGGACGGATCACTGAAATGTAATTTTATATTATGATGACTGGAATGCGCTAAAAGCTGCGCGAATGGATTATTTATGATCAGTGCCATATTTTATTTTGTGCCTCTAGCAATGGCGGAACAGTAGGGGCTTAGCTAATTGTAAATTGAAATGAAATAGAATTCTGGATATCGAAAATTATTTCGTGCTATATGCTGGTTAATTTTACAGTTTCTTATAAAACATGACATGTTCCAACAATAACACCCACAAAAATACACAAAGAATAACACTAACGAGATACAAGATAAAAGAAGAAACCGCACTGTACGCCAATGACGTGTTTACAAACAAAATAATAGGAAATTAAGAACACAATTCATATCGTACGTGCAGATGGTTGTCTCTCTCGCACCCACATACATAACCGATGAAGTATGTCTTTGCTAAGTTTGATGTGCCTCCTTTTGTCTGCTCCTAGGTTTGGTACCTTTATTTGGATGCGCAAATGGACTAAACGCATTCCATATCGTACATTTCAGTAGGACGGACCCGAACGATGTTAAACGGGAATTTGAACTGCCAACTTTTTAGCTATGCCGGGTGTACCGATTACAGCTTGCAGATCTGATGTCGGCGCTGATTACTGCGGGTGGCATTTATTACAAAATTGTCATAAATTTCTGTTGATTGCACCGGGTGTTTATAAAAATCCAAATTTACTTATTGTTTTGTTTCTGTTATCATTTAGCGGTTCTGCAGCTCTGCAGCGCTTGTCATTGAGTAGACAATAAAAGCAAGATTATTGACCTAAATACAATAGGTCAAGAATCGGATTGCCGAATTTTTGATCACTGAATAGGTATTTATAGGACTGTTTTTTGCTGAGAGCACGAAGGTTTTTTATTACTATCTATATTTAAATACAAAAAACGTTTCAGCCTCTCTTAATAATTTAACCTATTTAGTATTGGATTTTATTTCACTATTTATGTAATGATTATTTTGATACGTTGGAATTTTGTAATTTCAATATGAAATATTTTTGTTGAAACTTAATATATTAATTGGATACCTTGAAAAAATTATTTATAGCATTAATTACATATTACAATAAGTAGGTACAATAGGAAAATATTTAAATTTGACAACGTTGCGCCAGGTCGACACCGAGTTTAATTGCCGCCAGCCAGGGGGTTTAAATTATGATTTGAAAATATTTTTTCCGGCGTAAATATGCACAGTGTATAAACTGAAAATTTTAAACTGCTATGACGAGAACGTCAAACGCCAGCGCCAGCGCCTACGTCAACATAGAATTTATAACTCCAGTCCCTACTACAGACAAATCGATTACCCGGCGATCTATTATACCAAAGTTTACATAATAAATATATATAAGTTGAATCACTTTCGAACACGCCCCGCTCTACCAATTCCGCTCTCCTCACCCGTCTCGGGGACCGTGCGGTACCCAGACACCTACTCGGTGGCCGACACTAGAACCGTAACGTGTTGTGCGCGATCGTTATAGTGTGAGATAAAAACCTTTCAATATCTGTTAGTGTTTATTTTATTTTTCTTCTAAAAATATAATTGTCCCTCAATACGTGTTTTTTCCTTTTTCATTGTCAAAAGCAAAGGGATAAAACAAGGTATGTATTTTATATTTCATCAACTGATGTAAAGAAACAGGTCAAGTATAAAATTTTACCGATAAAAAATAGAATCTTCATTTCAAAGACTGCATTTGGGCGTTATTTTAAATTATAAACAACTTGTTTTTATCAAAGTTTACGAAATTAAAGATTTATTCCTGGTTTAAACTTTGGTTTTATGAACATTTTGTTTAAAACGAGGTTTAAAATAAGAGATAATTGTATTTTTTCTTCTTGAAACATATTTACGTGTTCTTGATTTTCTTTACGGGAAATTTAGTATTAGTATAAATATTAAGTAAAAATCGTCTTTTTGCAGATACCAGATTTAGAAGAAAGAAAATTAGGATTTGAAGTAAACATTTTTCAAATGAAAGTTTTACGACTCCTAAAAATCTTAATCAAAATAGCAAATTGCAATACCAACATTGCTTTTGTATGAACCAACAAGTAAGTGATTTGTACTGTATTTATTAAAAAAAGTGTAATGTGCAATAATTATGTAAGTAAGTCCTTAACTGTGTCATGTAAATTGTAAACTCAAGCATTTTTGGTTCAAGCAGAGTTCCTGATAACAATAATACTAAAACTATGTTAATATCAAAATTTTAAGATGCTGAAGTTCAAACTGATACACCGATTCTGTGATAATCTGTGCACAGACAATATACATATAATAAAAATTGTATGTACAGTAACATCTTTAAATAAATTAACGTAATTTTGTCTCAAATTAATTAATATACGTATAGAATACCCAAATCACTTAAGCACTAAAAAATTACCTGGACATACTTATACATTGGGTTTTCATTTGAATCATTTTTTTACTGAAAAGAATATATAGTTTATTAAATTACAAACAAGGATATAATGCATTTTTATTATATTTCAGATCAAGACTGCCAAACGTCACAAACACTTTCGTGTAGGAGTCCAAGAAAGGCTGCAGTAAAAACCTATATTGCAGCATTTGTAACTTGTAAAAAATATAGATTATAGTATTATTTCCGATTTTAGTTTTAAAATAATGTATATTGTTTTTTTTTAATATTTAAATAAACATTTTATTGAAAATTTTCCTCATGGCTACTTTATTTTTTATCTAGTATATATTTTATTTTAAAATTTACAAGTCAATATTCCCAATTGCAATAAAACTACTTTTTTAAGTCCCTCTTAATTGACCATTTTTGCGACAGTATGAACGTGCAGCGGTACGGCTTTGATCTCAAAACATCAAAATGCCGACATAGAGTGGTATAACTTATATTTATTCCGTAAACTTTGGTTATACTTCCTGAAATACAAATACCTCAAAAACTTTTTTATGCCTTTTCAACACCATCGGTATATACATCTAATTGGTTGTGTATGCCAATATAACTTAAGCTTAAATCTTACTAAAAAGTAAAGTCTAATGATGTGGTACTCCTAAGTCCTTCACATTTTTGGCTTTCGTCAGAGTTTAATCATTCATTTTATATGTATATGTTATACAATTCTTATTACGAGTGAATGATATTGTTGCATTCTATTGTATTTACTAATTTTGAAACTAAGTTTGTTTTCTTTATTCGTATGTAGCGTTAATATCAATTTGTAGTAAATTACAATCATTTTTAGTAATGATTTTTCTATGTATTTTTAAGTCATCTGTAAACAAGAGGAATCTAGAATGACAAATTTCATCTTGTCAGAAATAGCAATGGTCCCAAATTGGCACCCTGAGGTTTATATCAGAACTGTCTGATTTACCAGCATTGTTGTATTCATATAAATTGGATTGGTATAAATATATTGTCAATATGATCAAGAAAATTTAGAGACTGCTTTGCAATTTGAAACAGCCACTTTTTTCTATAGCCAAATCGAACACTACAGCGGGGTATAAATATTACGAAAAAAGGTTAACTTCAGGACGGATTTTGAGAAAACAAACTTGAGGTATGTGCGAAAATAATTTCTACCTACCTAAAGTATCTGGTTTGGTTCCCTGTAGATGCAAGTAACCACTTTCTGCGAAGTAGAACCTTGCACGGTTCAACAGAGGGTACATCTTATTCTCAAACTCCTTCGCTACTATTAGTGGAGGGTACAAACTTCCCAGCACCATCTTAACTAGAGAAATGTATCTCAAAGAAAAGCAAAAATTCGAGTGGAATCCCATTACTGCGTCCGGAAACAGCGAGGTGAGATGAGCGCCTACAACCGCACCCCAATCACCGCCGTGCACGTAGAACTTTTCGTGGTTCAAGCGCCTCATCAGCGACAGGAACACCCGGGCTATGTGGGGACCCTGCAAATTGGGCTTTCTTGAGGGGGAGGAGTATCCAAATCCTGGAAGAGCAGGAATCACCAGCTCAAACACGAAACTCTGATTGGTATGCTTTGTCAAAGCGGGAATCATGTCAAAGAACTGTGTCACGGAGCTTGGCCAGCCGTGCAAGAGTAACATAGGAAAAACTGTAAGATTTTCCGGATTGTCGGGGACAATGTGAAGGAAATGAATCGTCAAACCTTGTATTTGAGTAGTGAATTGAGGGAAATGGTTCAGGTACTCTTGTCTTTCAGTGAAGTTGTATTTGGTCTTCAAAATATGCAAATATTCGTACAGGACTTTGGGATTAAGACCGTATTCATGTTGAGTTGTTTCTAAAGATGGGGTTAGCGGCCTTGATATGTTCAGTCTGAGCTCGAGGTCTTGCAACTGCTAAAAATGCATTCAAATTTCAGTCAAAGAATCGTAGAATACATCCTAAAGTTTTTTTTTGCTTTTAGTGCAAATAAAGACATAATATTTTGAATGTAATTCGAATTACTTCTTAACAAGAAAATAACTTCAAATGGTTAATGGTAACTTTATGGTTTTAGAAAATAACGATAACATACTTTAAGAAACTGAATTAAATATAACACTTACCTGCTTACTGACATCAATTTTAAAGGATCGAATGCTGACATCATCTTGACCTTTTTCTCCCTCTCCCCACCAAGTTTCTTCTAATTTTGGCTTTTCCGGTATTTTAATTAACAAGTAATATATGTAAGAGTACAATAGAACAATCACCGCCAAAACTAGACCTACTAACGTAGTTTTGAAAGCCATTTCTGAAATCTTCGATTTTCTACTGTTACTGTTTTATAAATTTAAAGCGAATAAAGGTTTGAGCAAAGGTAATAGAATAATAGCTAACATCTAATAGTTGTTAAAATTCGTGTTTCTGATAAGTTTTTCTGATGTTATGTTAATTACAGACAGGGACGGTGCTAGCTTTTGCTTGGTCTGGTGCAACTAACTTATAACTTAGCGTTATATATAAAAAATGAAAAATATACTCTTTTGTTAATATAAAAAATATAGGTACAATGTGGCCCATTAAGGATTAGGACACCCTTCTAAAAAAGGTTTGGAACGTGCGATTTTAATGTTTTATATATATATATAGGGTGATTCAGAACTTATCTAAAAAAATTGGGAATAGATGCGTCATGAAAAATGGAGTCAATATCATAACAAATTTTTTTGTAAAACCGTTATAGTTTCCAAGTAAAACATTATTGAAGTTGTAGTATTTTCAACATTTACACCGCTGGGGTACTGTAGTCTCTACCAAGGCGATTCCGAATATTGAAAGTGGATTACTTTTTGTATGTATTAAAAGTTTTTGTGATGCGTGTCTTTACATTAGTTTTTCAAGTGTCACAAATGACTTACGTGTATAACAGCTCGGAATTGATGGATTAATTTATGGCAATGTGAAAATGCTTTAGCAGAACGATTTCCCAGTAAACATGTGCCAAATGTAGCTGCTTTTGTGTGCAGTGTCGAGTGCAAGTGTAGTGCAACGCGAGGGAAATTTGAAACCGAATTGTGGAAGAAATGGAGGTCCAGAACGTCCTACGGCGTATTGCGGCAGTGTGGTGTATCATACACGAGGTTAAATTATATTCGTACCATGTACAGCGTGTCCAAGCATTAATACTAAGGGATTGAATGAGGAGGACCGGTACCATGGCCGCCATGATCTCTTGGACTTCTTTTTGAGGGGACGATGAAATGAATCGTACCGAAGTGGATACCTACTAATGATGATTTACTCAAACATATCATAGTTGCTGCCAGTGACTTACAAACAGAAACATTTGTGTTAGTTTGTAGAAACTGGGTAAAACGGCTCAACATTTTGTTATAACATCAGATATGTCAAACTATTTTATAAATTAAAACCACAAATTAATTTTATTAATAATTCATAATAAGCGGCAAAAGTAGTTGGTTTTTTTTTGTCCGATCGCCGATTGCATGTTTTGTCACCTTATCAGGTTTTACAGTGGACCAGTTTCCAGTGCAGTGCAGAAATGTATTTTTAAATGATTTTTGAACTGCCCTTTTTGATTTTTTTTACAAAACCGTATTTGTTAGTCGTTGAATATTTTTTTTTAGATAAGTTCTGAATCACCCTGTATATATAAGTCTTCTAGATGTACTTGTTGAATCTATTACAATGATTCAGCAGCTACCCCCCACAGTTTACTATATTTTTTTTTGTAATCGATTTTTTCGAAACGTACTTTGGGATTTTTTTTTATTAAAAATCTGACAACGTAGCGTTGTTCAGCATCGTTTTAAAACCGCGGTGGTGCAATTTGTATCGAAGAATATTTTTTTATAGAGCCTTTAAAGTTTTAAGTTTATTGGATTTATGTTTCCATTAAAAAAATGTAGAAGTCATATGAAATGTCTGAAAATTATTGTTAATCTAAAATGTTGTTCCTGTATTTACTTCAAAATATAACATGTTAACGTAAAAACAATACTATTACAATAGCTATTTTATATCTCATCGTCGACGAGAATATTAATTTTACGAATCGTAGGCAAACTTGGCAACTACGCAGTCTCTCATCTACCAATTCACCGACATACGTCGTTCTTGAATACCGTAATGCCCGCTACAGACTATGCGTGATTCGTAGGGAATTCGTGCATAGTGTGCAGGGTTTTTATGAATGGATTTTTAACGAACAAGATCCTACACACTATTCGCGAATTCCTCGCATATCACGAATCACGCACAACGAATCGCGAATACACGTATAGTCTGTACTGGGCCTAACGAAGGCAATGACAGTGCAGGACAGTACTTTTCAGTGATAGGTAAATTTCACAGGCTCGAACTTGTTATAATTTTTGCTTTTCTGACATTTTTTTATTACTGTTATCGGCTTATTATAAATTAGTTTTGTGAATACATAACTGTTTAAACAGTATCGTGAATAATACATTAGTGTTGTGAGTACTGAGTACTCAGTGTTGTGTTGTCGTGTGAGAGTAGTTTTAATTTATCTAGTATTTTGTGCCTCTATAGTATCTATTCGTTTTTTCGTCATAAAAATATTGTGGTATTAGATACTGCATATCTAATAAGGTACGGAGAGAATATTCCGAATATTCACTCTTTGGGAGGATTTCTCGAGAAGAATCTCTACCTGGTACAAGTAGAGTTCAAATTAATAGTGATAGAAAAGATGCGGAGGTTAGGACGGATGACGAATAAACTTAGTTAATTAGATATAATGTATATAAATATAAAAACACAATAAGGGAGAACAGAGAGCATTAGAAAAAACAGTTTATTAAATAATAATATTAGGCAACGCTTTATATCTTTCTAGACTTTCATAAAGAATTCCAAATACTGGCACAAAAAAAGAATATTCAAGAATTTCTTTTAAATCCATAAAATTGGGTACGATGATAGTTTCAAGAAAGATGAGTTGCTGCATAATAGTCAAGAGCAATAATTTTGCAAAGAAATACCTTATTGATGAGATGACTACGGCTCAGGAACATACAGTTCTACGATTACATTCATACTGCTGTGTAATTCTATTCAATTAATATGGAACCAATTAAAAAGATACACTCAAAAAAATAATACCTTTGCAAAATTTGACAAGTTGATAAAATTATATCAGTTAATTGGAAAAGTGCATCCAACATGTCATAAAAATCGAGGGAGACTGTATATAAAGCTGCATCAATTGATTGGGCTAAATACAAGTGGTTTCATCATAACTATTAAATGAAAAATCGGATACAAATGACATTAATAGTGACGAATGTTAGTACTAGTGTGTGCAAAGAAGCTATATTATATTGCAACCTACTAATAATTAAAACGGTCCGGCGTGCAGCGTGGTACTTGATAGAATATTTGTTTAATCCGACAGCCGAAAACGAGGGTAGTCGCGTCAAATTAGCATTTCACTTGTAACTTTTTGCGGAGAGGTCCGATTGAGATGCGGTTTTCAGCAAAATGTTCAGCGAATTTTTTATAACAAAAGGTACATCTAACCTCTGTACGCTCGCAAATTTTTAATTTTTTATTTAACAAATAACCCATTTTTGTTGAACAAATGGCAAATGTCACACACGATTCAACGAAAATGTCTGGAAAATGTTCTCTCGGGGGTTTTCGAGGTCCCTCTTTATCACTTTGGTATTAGCTTTATTATTTATTGCTAAATTTTTGGAACTGGGCTAATTAACAAATTAAAAACTCCACCCCCAAAATCACTAGAGAACCGAAATTTTTTCCAGGATTTCTGGCTTATTAAGGCAAACCATCGCCACAAGATTTTTGCAAATATAATTGTTTATTGTTCGATTGTTGCAACCTCGCTAATTAACAAATTAATAACTCTACTCCCGGAATCGTTAGAGAACCAGATTTTTTTGCAATAACTCTGGGATCATGGAGAGAACCATCGGCACAAGGTTGTTGCACGAAATTGTTTATTTTTCTATTTTTGCAACCTGGCTAATTAACAAATTAATAACTCTACTCCCGGAATCACTAGAGACCCGAATTTTTTTCCGGGATTTCTGTCTTTTTAAGGCGAACCGTCGGCACAAGATTTTTGCAAATATAATTGTTTATTGTTCAGCTGATCCCAGAATTATTGCAAAAAAATCCGATTTTCTAACGATTCCGGGAGAAGATTTATTAAATTGTTAATTAGCGAGGTTGCAACAATCGAACAATAAACAATTATATTTGAAACAATCTTGTGCCGATGGTTTGCCTTAATAAGCCAGAAATCCTGGAAAAAATTCCGGTTCTCTAGTGATTTTGGAGGTGGAGTTTTTAATTTGTTAATTAGCCCAGTTACAACAGTTTAGCAATAAATAATAAAGCTAACACCAAAGTGATAAAGAGGGACCTCGAAAATCCCCGAGAAAACATTTTTCAGACATTTTCGTTGAATCGTGTGTGACATTTGCCATATGTTCAACAAAAATGGGTCATTTGTTAAATAAACAATTAAAAATTTGCGAGCGTACAGAGGTTAGATGTACCTTTTGTTATAAAAAATTCCCTGAACATTTTGCAGAAAACCGCATCGCAATCGGACTTCTCCGCAAAAAGTTGTCTATTTTCACATTTTTCATGCTAATTCGACGCGACTAGGGGCCTTGTGCTGTGCACTGTTCGCACTTGTCTAACTCCGGCGCTGATTAAAGACTACAGAAATAAACATGTTTTGATAAAATTAACTTGTACATCGCTTACCTGCCATATAATTAAATTAATTTACCTAGGTATATCAAAGTTCAGCGTATTCTCTAGTAGACATTTTTTAATTGATTTCTCACTGTATACGAATAAATTTACTTTTCATGTGATTCTACAGGATATCCATAGGCGCAACTAGGGGGTGCTAAGCATCCTCGAAATAAAGAAAGTTACCTCTAACATGAAAAATATCACCCCCAAATAAAAATCATTTTTATGGTCATGAAAAAATAAACTAGAAGACCGATATTTTTTCCAAAATGCATTGTTCATTCAATCGATGCATTAGGTTGTGTCTGCAGGAAAAAGTAGATATTTTGGAGATATTTTCTATCTTCAAGGGGTTATAAACGTTCTTGTAATAACGTATGGAACGACAATGCTTCACATACTAAAGCTGTATTTGCTTAATTTTCTTCTGTTCATGGTGTCCATATTGGTACTCATAACTGCACGTACAATATTAATATAACAAATATTTTATATAGTTATAGTTGTATAGTTAAATAATATGTATTTGTTATGTTGTTGATTCAATAAAATTAGTTTTCAATAAAAAAAAATAGTTTTATTTTTTGAAATAATGTAGGTAGTAGAAAAAATCAGATACATTCCTCAGGGGTTAAGTGTATTTTCTTCCCTTGAATTTTTAATCATCAAATAACCCGAGGGAAGAGAAGTGACACTTTCCTCTCTTGTAATTAACAGCTATTATCGACTTGCGTCTATGTTTCAGCTATTCCATCTTCCATACACATTGACATGAATTTCTGCCTGAAATGTAATAGCATACTTATCCAGACTTAGAGCCGTTTTACACTCTGCAATTTTTTCTGCAACTTGCAAATCTCTTGCACGTAGGCATGAGCACTGAACAGCAGCATTTTCAAAATATAGGTCTTGCTCTATTTTTATTGCAGCTTTTTTGCAATTCTGGAGAATAATTTAGTGGTTTGTATGGATACCACCATACGCAAACATTTCTAGGCTAAACTGTCAATTTCTATCTACCTTCTTACGCTTTTATGTAATCATTGTTTGATTGTTGAGCTTTGAAAATATATCAATTGAAACCTTTATTTTATATGTTAAGTTGTTTGATATTGTCACTTGTTAAATTTGGATAAACAGTTTAGTTTGTAGTGTGCATTCGCGTTAAAGTGTTGGTGTCACTTCTACTGCAATTGCTAATTGATGAATGTCAAATAATATGCAAGTCACGAGTATGGAGTATTGGAGCCATCCATGTACCGGCAATTGTCAGTTTTCAGACAAGTTATAGTCAGGACTGTCATTCCGAAATATGGAGGGGTGGCAACTCCAGTGCAAGTACAAAAGTGAAAGAGCAGGAAACAGTTGACACTGGTATAATCTTAAAGTTAATTTTATTAACAAGTTTAATTTATTTAATAGCTCCTTATTTTTTACATAGGTATACAGGGTGAGTCTGTCATAATGTCATTAATTTTAAGAGGAGATAGGGAATAATCAGTATATTACGAATACGCGATTAAAGAAAAATCTAAATGCATATTTACTCCGAAAAAAAAAATTTCAAATCATTATTTAAACCCCCTTTTTAGACTGTCACTGACCGCTCACACCCTTGGTCGTTTACAGCCACATATTTACAGCTCACAATTCAACTCGATGTCGACTACTGAAATGTACGATATGGAATGCGTTTAGTCCATTTGCGCATCCAAATAAAGGTACCAACCCTAGGAGCAGACAAAAGGAGGCACATGAAACTCATCAAAGACATACTTCATTGGTTATGTATGTGGGTGCGAGAGAGACAACCATCTGCACGTACGATATGAATTGTGTTCTTAATTTCCCATTATTATGTTTGTAAACACGTCATTGGCGTACACTATGGTTTCTTCTTTTATCTTGTATCTCGTTAGTGTTAATCTTTGTGTATTTTTGTGGGTGTTATTGTTGGAACATGTCATGTTTTATAAGGGACTGTAAAATTAACCAGCATATAGCACGAAATAATTCTCCATATCCAGAATTCAATTTCATTTCAATTCACAATCAGCGGCACAAAACAGAATATGGCGCTGATCATGAATAATCCATTCGCGCAGCTTTTAGCGCATTCCAGTCATCATAATATAAAATTACATTTCAGTGATGTCGACCTGCATGAAAATAATATGCAGGGGCACCACCATACGTCAGTGAAAATTTAATTTAGTATTTATAATATTTAAATTTATCTTCTGTGAAGTTTTGATATCTGCTATTGAAATCAGCATTAAATCTACTGAAGAATTTTCTTCTCCTTGTATTTGGAGTGGTGAGGAAAAAAGTTTCAATATGTTTTTCAATAATAAAGTATAATTTGATTCACAAATATTTACTATACTCGCGACAAGAATTCAGACAACTTACGTTCATACGAACAAATGAATAATTCATTATATTTTCATCAAAATATTTAAGAAACTGCAACTGATAGTAATAAAACTATATACTACACTAAAAGTTTACATTATACAGGGTGTCCGGAAATGATGAACAAAAAATTCAAGGGATAATTCTAGACCGAAAATAAATGCTACCTCTTTCTATAAAATTTTTTCCAAAACTGATTATTAACGGACTTACAGGATGTTAAAGTTAAAATTTTATTTTTCGATATTTGTAAATAACTTCTTAAGAAATCCAAACATTTACATAAAATTTGTAAATCGGGGGTTTTTGCGGACGAGAAATTCAAATATGTTTCTAATTTTGACGTAACTAGTAGAAGGCGCCACTTATGGCACATCATGGTGGAAAAATATTATAGAAAGAGGTAGCATTTATTTTCGGTCGAGAATTATCGCCTGAATTTTTTGTTCATCATTTCCGGACAATTGCAAAAAAATTACGTTGACAATAAAAACAAATGTGTAATGTCAGCCGCGAAGTAAGACGTTTGAATTCTTGACGCTAGTATATACAATTTATATAACAAAATTCTCTTAAAATTACAACTGTTTATGAGACTATTTCTTGGGAGACTTTTCATCTTCCTCCTTTTTCCTGAACTCTTTGTTAAATTTCACGAACTTCTCTACGGCGTCGTGGATGTCGTTTGCAAGAACATCAGGCTTCTGCATTGCCGCGAAATGGCCACCCTCGTGATCCGTAAGCTGGAGGAGATGGGGGTAGATTTCTGGCAAGAGACCATCAGCGGTGTAGAAATCGTATGAGAACCTGGCACATGCCGATGGGACCTGTACCGGATGCCTGCAAAAGAAAAAAACATAACGTTGGAGATGTTTTTTTAATGCTAACTAGAAAATATTAATAATAAATATGCAGTTTTAAAAATTAAAATCATTCAAACTGCAAAACTAAGCCTAGAATTAATTAATAATTAACGAGACTTGTTAAAACTTTTGATAATACCTGAAATCATCTCTGATCTACTTAAAAAAAGATAGATAATCGTTACTGCATACTGAATAATGTATTAAGTTTGCTAAATAATGGTGCTAAATAATAACGATATGCAAAATTTCAAGAAGATCGGCCTGGTTTGATGACATCTTTACTATACGATTTCATCAAATCTTGCGAATCTTCTTGAAATTGTATATCGCCATAATTTATTATTTTGAGTAACTCTTTCAAGTAAGATTTTGCTGTATTTTCAGCAGAGTACTCGGTGCATTAAAAACGGTTACTTCTAACGACTTCAACGAGGTATACCTTATTCAGAATAAAAAAAAGGTATCGATTGTTTCAATAGCCAGATGTATATATACTAAGCCGCAAAAAAGTTCTGCCATTTAAACGAAGCATGAAATGCCATAAGTGGCACCTTTTACAAAATTAGAATCAAATTTGAATTTATTGCCTCTAAAAATCCTCAGTCTCCAAAATATATACAAATATTTGGATTTAAAAAAAAATATTTACAAATATCGAAAATAAAATTTTAACTTTAACACCTTGTATTAACCATCAACTTCTGACTAAAGTACATTTGGCTACGTCGTATTATTTTGTCGTCAGGAATCTACTCTTGCTCTATGTTGCATTAATTTTGGGACATCCTGTATAAATCAGATATTGGAAAGGAAACTAGTGCCTGTAGGGTAGTGAACTTTACATTTTTACTCAAAACTTACTAATTATCAAAAAATTACAAGAGAAAAAAACATTTTAAATTCAACAGGCATTCAAAAAGAAGAAGATGAGGATGTTTTATAACAGAAAATGTTAACCCCAAAAAAATCTAAAGAAAAATATACAGGCAATACAGGAGTACTTTATTTCAGCGCCTTATAACAGGATGCGAAAAATAAAAAAGACTCATCGAGAAAAAGTTTCATTAATTTAAATATGCTATCAAATTTCACTTCTTAATTTCAAAGCGTGTGGAAGAAACTAAATAAAACTTTAAATTTATTACCCCCTGTTAAGGGGTCGTAATTCCTCCAAAAAGGGTTTAATCAAAATATTTCATATGAAGAACCTTTATTAAAATCGGTCATAGAATCTACAATCAAATTGTTTGTGCATTATTTAAGATCATTCTGTATAAAACCATATTTTTCGTTAATGTTTTTTATGAGCTCATGTGCAAAAAACGAGCTAAATCGAGGGATAGTTTGCACTTGCCTTATGCCGGCCCTGTGTATTAGGCACTTATACTTAATTTTATTTAAATTTTTTCCAGAATCTATAAAAACTATATATCTATATTCGTCTTGATGGACACAAAAGTCACAAAACCGGTTAGTACTGTAATCTGGTTTTTTGGGATTCATCTCTGCTTGTTTGTGGAATAAGATATGCTAAATTTCAAATAAAATCAATTAAATATTGAAAATTCGGAAAAATCTTAATATTTTCACTAGTGCCACCTTTGCTCTATGAGATATGATAATTAATGCACAGCATTTGCAGACAAGTTTATTAGAATGAATAATTAATGGAGTTATTTAGCATTTTTTTAAATATTTTCTGAATACTTTGGTAATTTGAGTACAATCTGAAAAAACTATAATTTTCTGATGCCTCTTTAAAACAATTTGGGAACATGGACTCGCGTAAACCGCACTTTGACGTCGTTACCTCCTACAGCATACCGTGTCGTGCCTGCTACCGTTTAAATATTTAAGGTGTCATTAAGACTCTAAAAACAATCAAACTTTAGACTTTGTACGAAAATATCCCAATACAAAATGCTCACATAAATTATTTAATAGTTTATGCGTCCAAAAACAATGCAGCCTGATAAACGTATTTAATATATAAATATCTGTTGTATAAGACAGTTTGAATATTTTGAACGGAGATAAGTGTGTGTCAAACTGTTCAGTAAACATTGATCATTGTTGGCTACAGTTGTATCAAGAAGAAGTAAGTAACAATAAAATAAAAATCATTTAACATCTCTATGGAAGCAGATAAACAAATTTTAAACTGTCAAACTTGACATACGTTTAATACTGTTAGTACTATTTTGAGACAAAAACAGAGAGTTTTTTGAAACGCTAATAATACGGAAGTGCGCGATAGTGATGTGATTTTTGTTATTTTTTACTTATCTGCTTTTTTCAGTGTGAGATTTTTTGGTTAGGCAAACTTAGTTTCAAAAATAACCCTTGACTGATCCGTTTGGCGCAAGGACTTATTTAATTAATCTTTATTTTTTCAGAAGTGTGGCAAAAACCCAATAAAACTAAAGAAAAAGTCCTTATTAGTCTCTTTAATATCGAGTTTATAGTTTGATAGATTTTACAAGGTAGCCCAATAAAAGAAATAAAACTACTAAATTGTAATAAAGCTACTGATATTACTATGTAATTTAAATTTACATAATAAGCTTTATAAAATAAACATCTACTTCATTGTGTCTATAGTTATTTTGTGAAATTAAGGTTTTCTTTTAGTTAGAAGACCCTTGTAATTTTCTCTTATCATTAAAACATAGGCTGCACTTCAGTGACTCCGTAGTTTTCTCGTGAAGATATTAAATGGAATATAATTTTGTAGACATTTTATTTTCTCATATTAAAATTAAATTATTTAAAAAGAATATAAATTTAAAGAAATAAATTTGAAGGTTTGTTTACACACCTTGTATCTCAAGTAACCAAACTTTAAATTAACTAAAATTTAGAAAGCCTGGCTAATAGGTATATAACAAAACATATGTTTTGTTTTATTGTAGGTACCTACATAAAACTTTTTTTTTTTAGAAACCAAAACATTTCATTGCATTACTAATTTTTTTATTTCTTAATTCTATTTACATATTTTCTAGCATAGCTGCTATTAAAAATTTCGTTTTGAAACTTACCGTTGAATGTTTACATCTCTCATTTCACCACTTACAAATAATTGATTTGATATCGTAGATTTGGAAAACTACTTATTAGATCAACCTCAAATTTTCTGGGTTGGCCATATATCATAAATGCTACATACAAATTTAATTACCTTAATATTATTACAAATTCAATAGGTTCATCTAGTTACAACCAGAGACTATTTTGAATAACGTTACATACAGGCTCAGAAAGTACAAAAGTTAGCTCTCGTTTACAAGATAGAAAGAAATAAACTCTTGTGTTAAGCATTGGCTAAGTTTGGTCATCAAATCTGAGGGGGGAGCTAAAACCTAGGGTGGACTGTGTTTTAATTTTAGTTCTGAAATGTTTGTGAGTTGTTTACAAATATTTTTGGGGCAGGCTAATTTGATTTCTGGAGGAGCTAAGTCTCCCAAGCCCCCCCTAACTTCGCCCGTGGTGTTAAGGCAGTCAGGCACTTCCAACATTGCCAGATTAGCAGTTGGCTAGCAATATTGAAACGCGGTTTCCATAAAGGAGGATTGGTATATTTCTTACCTCAGGATGCCTAGCCCCATATGCTTCTTATTGAAGGTCTCTGCGTACAACCTGAATGAGGTAGTCGCTGAACTCGTTAACCAATAGAACATAATGTTATCGATGAGAGATGTGTAAGTAAAAGTGTCTTTAAGACGACCTCCATCTTCTTGTTCCAACCAGGTTCTATTGGTTCCTGTTATGAATTTTTCCAGGATGTACGCAGCCATACCAATTGGAGAGTCATTCAAGGCTACACCTAACAGACAAATATCAAGAAATATTAGATATACAGGGTGATTCAGTCACAATGTCGTTAATTTTAAGATAAGATAGGGAGAAACGAGTATAATACTAATATGCGATTTAAAAAAATAAATGCATATTTACGACGAAAAAAAATATTTTTAAACTATTATTTAAACCCCCTTTTCAGACTGTCACTGATCACTGGCAGCAGTTTAACTCAGTGTCGGCCTGACGCGACGTTGCGTTGCGTTGAAGTTTCAACATAAAAATATTTAATATTGAAATTACAAAGCACTGCAGAGCTGCAGAACTGCTAAATAATAACAGAAACAAACAATAATTAAATTTGCATTTTTATAAACACCCGGTGTAATTATTAGGAAATCATGAGAATGTTATAATAAATGCCAACCGTAGTAATCAGTGCACAGCTAAGAAGTTGGCAGTTCAAATGCCCGTTTAATACGTTACTGGCGGAATAAGTCGAACATTGTTCGGGTCCTATACAGGCGTGCCCGCTGTCGACTGCATGCACACGGTCCGACTCGCTCTCTTCTTCATCCCTCAGTTATCATTTTTGTGTGGTAGAGGTTAGTGAATTTCGTGTGTTTATGGTTTGTGTCACCAGTATGGTTTATAATTTATTAATATAATTTTCTATTTGCCTAAATAAAAATGCAATTCAAGTTTGGTAAAGTGAACTAGTGGTAAACGGCGGCTGTCCTCTGCTGAACAGAGCCGTGGTTAAAATTAATGACAGTATAACTGAATCACGTTGTATATTAAAACATCCACTATTATATCATTATACTTTCCTTCCTTTGAATGGGAAGTCCAAATTGGCTTTGAAACTTACCTAGTGTATCAGGTTTGGTGGCCTGCAGGTGTAAGTAACCAGTTTCCTTCAGCCTCCAATAGAACTGTTCGCTAAGAGGATACACCCTGTCGTAGTGTTCCGGCTTGACGTACCACGAGGGGAATACAGTGCCCAACAGGGTCCTCAGGTACGATTTGGGCGTGTATATTGTACACATATTGCTGTGGAAACCCAGGACTGACTCAGGAAAGAGAACAGCCATGTGCTGGAGAATGATAGCTCCGAAGTCGCCTCCCTGCACGTAGAACTCCTTGAAACCGATGTCGTGCATCAGGTTTTTGAAGAGGACGGCCATTTGGGCGGCTCCCAGTCCGGGTCGCACTGCCGCTTGAGAAAATCCAAAACCTGGAATTTATCAGTCAATTACTAAAAGCAACAATATTTCTGAACACTAGATCATTAGTTATTGGCCTGATTTTTGATGTCTAAAAAATTATTTTTGAGTCTAACGCTTATTTATTTTATTTTACAATATCGTATAGCTTGGAAGCTTCCGCGGCAGTTGTCAATGACTCAACATTTTTGTGCGTGAACTTAGCCCACTATTTTTTGATAAAATAAAAAATAAAGTTTGTGTTGAATTATGCTAAATTTGTGCTACATTGTGCCGTAAAAGTTTAAAGAAAAATAAATGCGATTTTTCTAGAAACTGAAAAAATCGTGTTTTCCACGTTGCCCCCCACTTCGCGAAAATCGAATTTTTCTTTAATGTGCTATATTGTGTTAGTTGTTCTGAACATTGTGTCGTTTAAAGAAATTTGATATCTGTCTCCGATCTCCGGAAAATACGGAAAAACTGGAATTTCCGGAGAATAGAAATAGATATCAAATTTCTGTAAACGGCACAATGTCCAGAATAACTCACAATTCAGCGCAATCCCGTTTTTTAATTTTCGAAAACAATGGGGGGCTAAGTTCACGCTTAATTTTCCGATTTTTCCGGAGAACGGAAATAGAAATTTTTTTAAACGGCACAGCGTTCGACATAATTAGCACAATTCGCACAATCACTTTTTTTAATTTTCAGGCAAAATGGGAGGCGCAGTAAGGTCATGTCAAAATTTCCAGTTTTTCGCATTTTCCGGAAAGCGAAGGCAGATATAAATTTTTTTACACGGCACAATGTTCGAGACTACTAGCACAACTCAGCACATTGAAAAAAAAATTGGAATTTCTAAATGTGGGGGATATAAAATGTCCGGTTTTGTTTTAAATTTCCCAGAGAACGGAAGCAGATATCAAAATTGATTAAACGGGACAATATTTGGAACATCTAGCACAATTCAGCACATTGAAAAAAAATTGAATTGTGGTAAAATGGGGGTTAGGAAATTTCGGTTTTTCTTGAGTACGGAGACAGATATCAAATTTCTTTAAATGACACAATGTTCGGAACAACTAGCACAATATAATATAAAAATATGATTTTCGCGAAGTGGGGGGCTACATGGAAAACACGATTTACTAAGAAAATGGCTATTATTTTTCTTTAATCTTTTACGGCACAATGTAGCACAAATCCGGCACAATTCAGCAAAACTTTTATTTTTTATTTTATCAAAAAGTGGGGGGCTAAGTTACACACATTAAACATTTTCCTGAATTCGTATTTGGGTTTTTGTGATGACACCTTCTTAAGTAGTGTTCTGCAAGGTTTGATATGATCAGGAATTTTTAGCCTACTAAGATTTTTTATATAGGTCTATTTTTAATTCGAATAGAAACTTTATTAAATAGAACAACCTAATATACAATATTAGATAAACTTATATACTTCATTGTTCGATGATATACCCAATTGGAAAAAATAAATACAAAAATACATCAAGAATATATACAACAAGAACAAAACAACTACAAAATACATAATATACCATGGATACTAATTCACTCCTAGCTCAAGAAAGTTCAGCACAATCATGCTACAAACAGAGGAGAGTAAATCCACCGAATTTAACTTCTCCACTTTATTATACAAAACAGATTTACAGCAATTTTATCTATAGGAGCAGGCAGAACACTATCAGAAGGATATGTAAATATAAGTTGGTATTAAGTGTCTCTGATTTTAATAAATTTGAGTAGAATTGATTTAAAATTACCAACTATACGACATTCCTTAATCTCGTCTGGCATTTGATTAAACTGTATCAACCCTTTATGAAATATGGAGTTTATCGTTTTTTTATACTTAGTGCGCGCAACATGCAAATCAGCTCTACCTCTAGTATTATATCGATGTATATCATAATTGAACACCAAGAACTGATTAAAATATGCAGACAATAACCCTTTTACCACTTTAAAGATAAATAACATAGAGAAATAGTATGATCTAGTTCTACTGCCAGTTTAACATACTTAACATAATATTAATTGGAGTATATCTATTACATTTTAAAATAATACCCTTCCTAATTCCTCTGTTTTGAAGTTTTTGTAAAGATGCGATACTATTACCATCAAATCTAACTTAGAGATTGTAGAAAAGTTTATTGTTTCTTTTTTTAATTACTCCATAGCAACTGCAAAATGTTGCAAATCACTTTTACTCTCATGTCGAGAAATATATCTCCCAACACGAATTTGTAAAAGAACGTTCTACAACAACAAACCTAGTCTACAAAGTGCAATATATTTCCGAGGTATTAGATAGGGGCAGTCAGGTAGACGTAATATACACCGATTTTTCTAAGGCGTTTAATTGTCTTAACCTATTGATTGATAAAATACATTCTGCTGATATATCTGGTGCTCTATTAACCCTGTTTCGCTCATACCTTACAAACCGTTTCCAATATGTTCAGTATCGTGGCTTTCAGTCAAATAAATTTGCAGGTGTTCCTCAGGGATCTATTTTGGAGCTCTTATTCTTCATTATATTTATGAATGACTTAACTCAGTTATTAAATATTAATTATTTATTGTATGCGGATCACCTTAAACTATTTGTTGAGATAAAGTCAATATCTGATATATAGATTACAGGATAACTTAACTAAAGTACACCGCTGGTGTGAAGATAACTATTTACCATTAAATATCAGTAAATGTAATATTTTGTTGTAAAACCGCCGGAAAATTATTCAACATTTTGATTATCTTTTGGATGCTACTATTTTAAATAGTGTCGCAGTTTAAGGACCTTGTAACATTTTGTGATAAACTGTCTTTTGACGTGCATATTCATTTAAAAGCCTGTGGTTTTATTTTACGTAATTCGCAACACGGTGACATTGAATACACTGCTTTATTGTTTTATTCGCTGCAAACTTGAATATGCCTCTATTGTTTGGTGTCCGATTTATAACATCCATATAACCCTATTAGAAAAAGTACAGAGTAGATATTTAAAGACACTGTATTTTATCAACTTTCAAGCCAGAAGATGTTTTGTTATCAACATTTGACTTAATTAGCTTGCAGTGGAGGCACATTATGTACTGTCTAATATTTCTACACAAAATTGTTAATAATTTACTAAATGCCCCCTCTCTGGTATCTAGATTTTTTTATCGAGTTCATATATTAATATTGTCACGGAATTTGCCCCACTCACACCCAAACCGACGACTGTGGTATCGCAAAATGCTAAGATTGCCCCGATCGCCCCTGCACGATTCTGTTAAACAAACAAAAAGCCGTGGATCGAGACTAGAAAATTGGGGAATCGACGAGAAGCATTCGAGTCGTTCGGGAAGATGAATCTACAGATACTAGAATATACCTGGAATATTCGTTCGGTCTATAAAAGAAAAATAAACGGCCGATTTAGTTTGTCTTGTATAAGTCTTGTATTACAGTGTTGAATTGAAGTGTTTAGTTGGAGATATCAAAGTGATTTAGATAGCGATTAATTAAATAAGTGTTTAGTTGAGTTCTAATTAGTGTTCAATAGTGTACTGAGTATAGTTAATAAAGAAGTAATTAATTAACGGATTGTTTTTCTGGAAGTAGTAGAAAATTCGGATTAGGAAATCCGTGACAATATCTAGATCTAGTTCTATATTGCAGTTGGCAACTGCTAGTATTAATATACTAGCGGCATCCCTTCTTCATCAAATGATTACTAACTACCAATTATATTAAGATCGACTTGATATATTTTTCACTTAATTAATTTTATTAAATCTCTATTTCTTTAGCTGTCTGTTTTCTTATAGTTGTGATTTTATTGTTTGTTTGTTTTTATTGTTTATATTTTTGCTAATTACTGTTTGTTTGTTATTTGATGTTTTGTTCTTATTCTATTTATTTCTCTGTCTTTTTTTATTTTGTATATTGTTAGGAGTATATAGTTACGAAGCGAGACAATTTGACCGATGGGACGACTACATGACTTGAGTAGGGATCATGTAAAAATAAACACTGATAAAAACGATTAGGGACGTTGTGTTAAGTGTTTAGTCGAACCCTAAATGATTTTTACAGTGGAGAATGACTTTAACAATATTTTGAAGCGTTTATTTTTTCCTTGTCCTGTAACTGGGATTCGTGCCGTTGGACACTGTATTTAAATAAATAAATAAATGAATGAATGAATGAATGAATGAATGAATGAATGAATGAATGAATGAATGAATGAGTGAATGAATGAATGAATGAATGAATGAATGAATGAATGAATAATATCTCTACCCCTCAGTCTAGAAGTCTCAGAGGGGGCGGTATATTATTATTAAGCAGGCCATATTTGTGTAGGAATGAAAGAAACCTGGAAAACCTCATTAATTAGGGGGGTGTTAAATGTCGACCGGTATCAATTTCTCGCATTGATCCAAGCCAACATTATTCCACCCTGCCATACCCGCAGAGAGAGTGCCAATCCTCTCCACGAATACTGCACAAATGTTGGAGCCAAGGCCTTCTTCTTGAAACTAGTCCGAAAATTGTTCCGCCATTTACAGTTTGTATATTTAACTAGTAACGCAAATTAAAAAATCTAACCTGGTAAATGTGGGGCTATAATCTCGAACATGTACTTCCTCCCCTTCTGCGGTTCTGCCAGCTTGGGTATAATATCGTAGAATTCCCTAACAGACCCAGGCCATCCGTGAAGCATCAATAAAGGCAGTTTCTTGTAGCCTCTATACTGCCCTCTGTTGACATGCACCACATGGATGTCGAGTCCTTGAACTTTTAGAAGGTACTGTGGATACTGGTTGAAAAACAGTTCTCGCTCCGTCCAGTTGTATTCTGTCCTCCAAAACTCAATGACTTCTTTGAGGAGGTTGGTATTGAAACCATACTCATGCTGGATACCTTCCAAGGGTGGCGTGATGTTCCTGTGGTACTGAAGGCGCCATTTCAGTTCCTTGAGATCCTGGAAGAAGAGATAATTTAATTTAAGTTACAGTTGTTGAATTTGGAGGTGAATAAGCAAAAGAAAGACTGAAAAACAGGATATTTATTTAGCTGGCTTGATTACTGTAAAAAATGTTGCAAGAAAGAGAATAAGATCTGGAACTGGTAAAGAAAAATCGGTTACTTTTTTCTACAAGGTGAATAATTTAAACAATTTTGTATTTATGGGATGTTTACTTATTTTACGCCTATTATTTTCTTTACAGGTGCGTGTCGATGGCAGTGAATTTATGGTATATAGGGCAGGCCTTTGTGCCATTCATGGAATCACGAAGCATCGTCTGTTCCGTTAGCTACTGCTCTAAGAACCAAAACTTCAGCCCCACCAGATATGAGGGGTAAGCATTCATCCAGACCGAACAAAGTACCAACAAATATTGTGAATACTATTGACAATCACATTAAAAGTTTTCCTTGTCGCTCTTCACACTATAGCAGAGAAAAAAATGAAGGAAGAACTTACTTATCGTCTGAACTTAATGTTCAAAAATGCATTCGCTATACCTATAAAAATATGAACCAGATATTTTTATAGGTATAGCGAACCGATCAGATACCTGTGAAACATGTGATCGACTACAGAATGTCATTCAAGCTGAACAGGACGTTGATGCACGAATAGCTTTACAAACAGAGAAACAACTTCATATAAGAAAAGCTGAAACATTTTACACTGCTTTAAAAGAAAAAACCGCGCTGGCTCAAACGGATGACACTATAGAAGTGCTTTGTTTTGATTTCCAGCAAAATCTACCGTTGCCGCACGTTCCTGCTGGGGATGTTTTTTATAAACGCCAAATATGGCAGTACAACTTCTGTGTATTTTCTGGAAAATCCGGTTGGTACTTTTTACATGTATGATGAGGTAACGTCAAAGAAAGGCAGCAATGAGGTAATCAGTTTCCTAGAACATTATATTCAAAACTTTCTGCCAGATACTGTGGCAACGCTATATTTATTTTCTGATAACGCCTTTGCGCAGAATAAAAATCACACCATGGTCAAGTACCTTTATATGTTAGTTAATACACACAATCGGATTTAGGAAGTGATTCATCAACACCCAGAAACCGGCCACAGTTTCTTGCCTTGCGACCGTTCTTTGGGCCTGATTGAAAAGGAGAAGAGAAAAAAGGAAAGAGTACACGTTCCAAAAGAATGGAAGGATTTAGTGCGCAAAACATCCAAAAAATTTCGCGTAGTAGAAGTAAATCAGGAGATGGTTAGAGACTTCAACAACCATTTTAAACCAATATTTAAAACGACCATTTCTAGCACAGACAGAAAGTCCAAATTTCTTATTAATTAATGCAGTATTGCTACAGGGATGCCATTGTTCACTAGATTTTCCGCATTGAAATCTGGAACTACTGTTTTGTCATTACCAACATCTAAAATGGTCCAAGCGTATCCGTTACCTATAGGAGAAAAAGTGGTACTACAAACACATTTTTGAAGAAGAGCCGACTGTTCAACCGCCATTTGAAGACGAAATAGTTGAAGATAGATCCTATGAGTCTGATTCATCATTTATTTAGATTTAGTTTTTTATTCTGCATTTACCTGTATAATCAGTTTACGAAATAAAACCTTTAAAATTTATCATTTACACTGATATTTATTTTTCTATAGTATTTTTGGTGCAAAAATCGGACAAGTCCAAATTTTCAAAAACTTCTAGCTCCTATGTTTTTTTGTAATATTATTTTTTAATGTTCCCTACCATTTTTATTCTATATACCTGCAAGAAACAGCTTGTATGCTATCTGTTTGTCATAAACATCCAAAAATAGAAAGTTTTTTTCAATTTTCCAAAACTTATAAAATATGGACTTGTCCGGTTTTTGCACCAAGGTCCTCAATTAATGACATGATCGAATAACCCTGTAAATCAAGGCAGGGTACAAATCGTAAATTTAATGTTTTCTTGATATTATTCATTTTTTTGTTCGTTGTTTTTTAATAACATTAATAAAAATAATTATGTTTCCTTTTCCTAAAAATGAAATGCAAATTTAATCTAGAGCAAATATTCATTTTTATTTTTATCATAAAACGGAAGGACAGCGAAGCTCTGAAACATAAAATGAATAAATAAATCCAGCGTGGTTTTTGGATTTCCGCTACTAGTCAGGTGTCAATAAATGATTGATTTATGAAAGGTTATCTTACTACAAACAATATTAACCAAATCCATTACTATCTATCTATACGAGACGTGTCTTTTTGTCATTCGTAATTTTCGACGATATTTTCAATGATTAAGATTATTAAATTAGTTAAAATTAGGGAATAGAAATTTTCATTGAATATCTTAAACTTCATATATCTTTTCAAAAATAAACAGAACCTTTTAATTATTTTAAATTGGAAACCTTATATTTTATAATTTTATTGGAGCCCTATTTTTTAAATTCTTTTTGACAAGAAGATGGGGGACGGGATAGTGTATTAAATAGGTATTATTTTCCTGCTAAAGAATATCATTCAGGTGTGTCATAGATTTACAGAAATATTTCGTCTTCTAATTCTTCAGAAGATATTAAAACTTACGAAAATATGCACGTATAAACCATTTTTGCAAATGCAAAGCCACTATGCTCTGCTGCAAACTAAATACAAGATGTGCCGTAATTATGTACGCTCCTTTAGGGGGGGCGAGGGGAGGAACGTTCTTTCTATAAAATTTTTCGATTTGAGCCCTCCCTGACGAGATAAGGGCTTCAAAAAAATTGAAAAAATTTGGGTTTTCATTTTTTTTCTCAAAAACGGTTAAACTTATAAATCTGAAAATCGGTGAATACATTTGGCTAATTAAGTGGCATTGTTGAGCACGATCTTTATTTTTACCAAATGTCTAAAAGGGTGGCAACCACCAACCTCTGTTGTTTTTTTAATTAGACAGGGACGGCTCAAATAGAAAAATTTTATAGAAATAACTCCCCCTACAATGATCCAAGGAACACACCCTCCAAAGGAACGCACACCATTATGGGACACCCTGTATAACAAATAATAACTTAATTAAGCAAATAACATATCTCTAAACTTACTCTCTCCGTTGCAGTGATATTTAAGGCTTCCAACTCTAAAGTCCAATCCGGTTTAGGTTTGGGGGTACCAGGACCCCACCAGGTGTCCTCCAGCTGTGGCAGGGGCGGCGGTTGCAGCAACTGGTGGGCCTTGTAGCCGAAATAGATGAAGAAGCCGGCCAGGGCAAGGTAAAGGTTCGCTTTCATCCTTACACGTTTTCTTAGTTTTCTGACAAGTTACAACTAAAGTGTTCTCAGATGCTTACCTGATATTCAACTGGGTTTGGTGTTATCAGTAGATAAGCGAGAACACACGATAGTCGTGTTTGTAAACGTTTAAAATTAAAAATTGTACTAATAGAATTCTTAAATAAAAATATTAGTTAGCACATAGACTATAAAATATGTATTTTATAAAATGATATCTATACAGTACTGCTTCTACTGTATTTTTTATGTACAGAAAAAATATTAAATGTCTCGAAAGCTTGATTTTTATTTACATATTAAAACCCACTTTTTTTTAACTCCTTATTTTGAAGAGCAAAAGTACACACTACCTCCCACCCTGATCTGAAAGTATTTAACATTGCCTATTCAAGGATAGACAAAACAAATTTAAACTGAGAAAAATTTTGGAAAACAATTTATTTTGAAAACCTAGTTTCATTTGATTTAAAAATAAAATGCTCCATCAGGCACCAGATCAGTGACTAAACATGGTCAATTCTATAATTTATTAACACTTTTGATCAGTTCCAGAATTAATTGACAAGTGCAATGATCATCTAATTTGGAAAAGGGCAAAGTTTAAAACTGCCAAAATTATTTTTTCGTTCGGTATCCTGACGTAAGTATTTGATAAGATACGTACCTTTTAACAGTATTATATATTTTTACTTATTATTTTTTAATATCTGATCAATATCGGGATATAAAATAACACCGAAAAAATGTAAGGAACGATTCTCTGATGAAAATTAATAGTGGTCTTTGGTATAAAATTTTCTGAAAAAACCCTTTTCTGAAAAGTGACGCATTCCCAAAAATTAAAAAAAAAAAGTTTTTCTTTTTTATCTTCCAGGTACATCAAGCTAAAGAAACTTGGTGAACATTATCTCTAAAT
Organism: Monochamus alternatus; assembly: GCA_037114965.1. Taxonomy (NCBI): domain Eukaryota; kingdom Metazoa; phylum Arthropoda; class Insecta; order Coleoptera; family Cerambycidae; genus Monochamus; species Monochamus alternatus. The sequence continues at coordinate 118,667,556 of CM073426.1, forward strand.
AAATCTACTATTTGAAATTTTTCAACACTGAAGTATTTTTGTAAGGGTTTGAATAATCAAACATTTTTTCTTATAAATATTTTCGATCAAATTTTTTCCTTTTTAAAAATATGTCTAAAAAGCCCCATTCATTTACTAATTCTTTGATTTCTTCAAGTTTTTTCGAAAATTTAAATATTTATGAGAAAAAATTGTATTGCAATGTATTTTTTTAAAAATGAGCTGCTTATCAACTAATATTTTCTACAAAATCATAAAACTTGTGAAAGAGTATGAAACAGTAACAATAAATGGTTTATTTCTATGGATTCCATTGCAAAGAACAGGGCACTAGATCTTCCGGCAAAATACACCCGCGGTAAACAGCTCATCTTTTTAAAAATGCATTGCAATACATTTTTTTTCTCATAAAAACTTAGAGATTAAAAAGTTAGTAAATGAATGGGGTTATTTTAGATATATGTTTTAAATGAAAAAAAAAATTATCGAAAAAAAAATGTAATGTAATGTGTAAAGAAATGTACTTCAGTGTTAAAAAAATGTTCACCAAGTTTGGTTTCTTTAGCTTGATATACATGGAAGATAAAAAAGAAAAACAATTTTTTTTTGTAATTTTTAAATGTTTAAATAGATTCTTACAACTAACAGTGTTTGATACACCTTTTATTCCTCGTAATATGCGCTTTTACGCAATAAAAACATTGTGGGTGTTACTAGACAGACCCCAAAAGATTAATCCATATTTTAGGCAGCTCTCAACATGAGCATAGTATAGCATAACTAGTTGTGTCTCCGCTAAAACCACTCGGAGATTTCTAATCATAATTAAGTGAATTTAACCAATCTATCAACTTCTTGAGTACTTCGTTACATGTATTTTCGAGTATGGCGTCGGATTTGTTAGATACAATTAAAGATGTATCATCGGCATATAATGTAAAATGAACCTCGGCTGAAATTTGCTCCACAGAATTTATATAAACTAAAAAAGAATAGGGCCCAAAATAGATCCTTGGAGTACACCTATATTTACTTGAGCAATGGCAAAATTTGAAATAATTGTTTCATTCCCAATGATGCTTGAAATCGTTGTGAAAACTCTCCTATTTGTCAAAAATGTTTTTACCCATTTGAGAGTCCTTCCCTGAATTCCACATCTTTGCAATTTATATATAAGTTTTTTATGATTGACACAGTCGAATGCCCTGCTGAGATCACAAAATATCCCAATAGGGCACTCGCCTGCATCAATCATGTTTGTTATTGCAGAATAAAATGAATTAGTGGCAGAGGTTGTTGACTTTACCTGTATAAATCCATGCTCAGCATTAGAAATAACCTTATAATTGCCCAAAAACAAGGTTAGTCTATTTAAAAAACCGTATTCAAAAATTTTTGAAAATTCACTAGGTATGGTTACTGGTCTATAATTTTCGATCATCATAAGATCTTTTTTTTATGTAAAGGTATCACTTTACCAGTTTTTAAGTAAGTTGGGAAAGTGCCATTACAAAAAGATAAATTTAATAAATACGTAAACTGAGGTATGATATATGGCAATATTTGTTTAATAAGAAATATTGGAACATCGTCAAATCCACTAGAATGCTTATTTTTCAATTTAACATTTAAAAGTTCGTATAGTTTTTCTTCTCCATATGGATAAAGATGAAACTCTCTATAATCATTAAAACTTGCACCATTTATAAAAATATGTTCACAATTATTTTTTTCCGAAATCTGACCAACTACATCCTCTGCAGCTTGAATAAAGAAACTATTAAATAAGTTTGATTTCTACTCGGCTCACTAACCACTTCATTGCCCTGCATTATCTCAATATTCCAAGAACATTTCATAGTATTATTAGAAGTAGAAATCATATTTTGAAAATATGATTTTTTTTTATCTGATATTAATTTGTTATGCTTATTTTTAGCTATCTTATATGCCGGTTTGAACTCCGGAAAAGTTACAAGTAGCGCATGCAAATCTAAATTAATTTTTTGCTTGATTGTCGAACATCCACTTTTTATCTTTACTGTAAGATGTATGATATCGTCTCATCAAAGGAAAATGTATATCAAAATGGAATTTAAAATTATTGTAAAAAAAAGAATAAGCCATATCAGTGTCATAAATGCTGTAGAGTTCACTCCAGTCTTGACACCTCAAACTATTTATTAAGTTCATTATTGCAAGGTCGTCAAATATTCTTTTGTGGTAAGAAAAATGTTTTTATGTTTTTCGTACTTCTAGATCCAACTGACACAATATTGATCTATGAACCGATACTATATTATCAAAGACACAAATAGTTCCGCCATTAAAAAAATTTGTCAATACATAATCAATTGTGGATGCATTTGAATTTGTTACACGAGTTGGCCATTTGACTAAACTGAACAAATTATAAGCTAGAAATATATTATTAAGTTTACAAAAATCATTGTTTTTCTCTCTACCATAATTAATATTAAAATCACCACATATAATAATTTTTATATTCGGTTTATAAATATAATTTAAAACATCTTCAAACCTATTTAAAATATATATCTAAAATACCGGACGGAGATGTTATTTAGACACACCTTATATAAAGTATGTCCCATAATGATGTGCGGTCCTTTGCCGGGTGTGTTCCTTGGGTCATTGTAAGGGGGGAAGGGGGGGTTTCTTCTATAAAATTTTTCGACTTGAGCCCTCCCTTACGAGATAAGGGCTTCTAAAAATTTCCGGTTTTCATTTTTTTCTCAAAAACGGTTAAACATGAATCTGAAAATCGGTGAATACATTTCGTTAATTAAGTAACATTGTTGAGTACGATTTTTATTTTTACCAAATGTCTAGAAGGGCAACTACCAACCCATGTTATTAGAATTATTTTGCTTGCATATTCCACACCCGAGGATATGTACTTATGTGGATTTTTTTTTAAAGAAGACGCGTGTGCTTAAAAATACTAAGAGGGGGGAAATTTTGTAAATTGTTTGTTTTATTTACTGTCATTGTTTCATATCGAGAAACGTTTACAATAAAAAGTTCTAATTAAAAAAACAATAGGGGTTGGTGGTTGCCACCCTTTTAGACATTTGGTAAAAATAAAAACCGTACTCAACAATGTCACTTAATTAACTAAATGTATTCACGGATTTTCAGATTTTTAAGTTTAACTGTTTTTGAGAAAAAAAAATAAAAACCGTAATTTTTAAAATATTTTAGAAGTACTTATCTCGTAAGGGAGCGTTCAAATCGAAAAATTTTATAGAAAGAATCCCCCCATGCAATGACCAAAGAAACAGACCCTCCAAAGGAGCGCACATCATTATGGGACACCCTGTATATGTTTGTCATGCTTATTTTATAGGTTATACAGGGTGTCCGGAATATGAGTGCAAGCAAAAGCAATAAAAAAATTCTTATGAAAATATGTCAGAAATGAATAGTTTGTATAAAAATACATTTCAAAAATAAAAATACAACTTCAATAATATGCAAAGCTACGTTACGAAATTACAAACTAAGGTACAATCAAGGTTAAGTGAAAGCACCTGTAATGTAATTTGTTCGTAATTTGATTTTTGGATCAGTATTAATGAAGTAAACAATTGAAGTTTCTTGTTAAAACTGTAACGTACTGTAACGTTCGACAAAGTTGCAATGTCAGGCTGCTGGTGATAACCTAAAAGTAATATTAGTCATAATGGTGCGTACAGCTAGTGTGATTCATTTTTGTCTAGTTGTTCTTTGACGTTTGTGAGTGTACAACAATTTATAGTAACCATAACCAGCTGCATGGCATGTTAATTTACGGCGAATCTACGCAAAAGTCTCTGACTACGAGACATTTGTACGGTAAACGCTTCTTGCAAGAAACAGAAGTCATTTTAAGACTTGTAACTATTATTCTGTGTTGTGAAAAGAGCTCTAAGAAAATAATTCAGAGTAAGTATGTTTAGGTATACCTATTTGTAATTATTATGTGAGCGACGTTGTTACATATTCAAGACCTGTTTGCTGTCATAATTCTGTTACAGAGAAAAAAAATATTAAGTAAATTATGTTTTATTTAGTACAATTTATCATATCGTCGCCTTCCACACAGAATGTCGTAACTAACAAAAATTCAAAAAATGAGTTACGCTGCGCCCAAACTTATTTCGATTTGCCGGACGTCCCCACAAAGTGCCATAACTGCATTGTCAAAAACTCATAAGCTATAGCAGACAAAACGAATGGCGTATCTAACAAAATTTCATTTTAAAATCACACTAAGCAACGTAACTTAATTTACGACATTTTGTAAGAAATGCCTGTTAGGGTAATATCAAATCACAAAGTGTCGTATATGCAGTTAGGTCAATTTGTGCGAATAATTTTCGTTGGTTTTGAGAAAACGTCGACGTAAGTGAAGCGTTAAACATGTCACATGTGGAGTTTGGTAAGAATTTTCTGTGATTGTTGATCTTGAAATATCTTTTTGGTAGATTTTGTTACTTTTTTTTAGTGCTTGTGAAAACATGAATGATAAAACAATCTTAATATCTACTACCACAGAAAATATAGCTACGCGTTAGCTATATATTCTGTGCTACTACTATCGGAGTAAAAAGTCCAGACCCCTGGATTTGAAAGCCGATATTGCCAAAACGTAGGAGCGAAAAAAATTGAAATTTGGACCATAGCCTAACTATTATTGTTATGCACAATCGAATCGGAATTTGTTTATGATTATTCGTTTTTTAGTTATTAGAAATAATGTACCAAAAAACACGATTTTCTGGCGGCGAAACCTAATCTTGTCACTTCAACTCGTCATAATTTTTTTATTTATAGGCTTTAAAATGTACAATTTTAACTGCTAGTACATTAAACTGTGCTGTTTCGAACTGTGTAAGTCTCTCTTCTTAAAATTCCTTACTTTTTTTTATCTTGCGTAAAACAGAAGTTGATGGTATCTTCATAAATACAGCGTTTTTTTTTTAAATACAAAAGCCGTCATATAACATATAAAAACCTTAATAAAGAAATATAATAATTTTGTGAATTAATGCACTTGTAAACAGTGTATGAGTAAATATAGTTCTCAATTATTTCTTATGCGTTCCGTTCAAGCGGGGTAAAGTGGAGCGTTGCGGGGTTGCACTCGGCCGTCTATCGCGCCGTGACCAGTGTCGGGTACTTTATTAGTTCAGCTTTGATGTTAGAAAATATTTACTTATTTCATACATATTTATCTATAAAATATAAATTGTTATTGTTATTTTTCAGTGGATTACAAAGGATTTGCAACAAGACATGGTGAAAATCTTATGGCTTCCCGTGGCTCATTGTGAATTAAACCCTATTGAACTAATATGAGCTTATGTTAAAAATGACGTTTCTAAACGAAATTCTACATTTAAAATAAAAGATGTTTTGAACATTTGCCAATCGGCCATGGAAAATATACCAAATTCTGTTTGGCCCAACTGCGTTGAACATGCCAAAAAAGTGGAACAGAAATACAGAGAAAAGAACATTTAGTGGATACTGATGTAGAGCCATTAGTGAAAAATTTGAACGCCGAAGACGAGGATAACATTAATGATGCTCGCGAGGAAATACCTGATGATGATGATGACGACTTAGACATATGCATGTAAAATATACCATTCCCGTTTTTATATTCAAGCTAATGCGAAAGAATCTTATATTATGATCAACTTTGACAATGTATATGAGATATAAATAAATAATAAAATAAAACTGTATATGTTATAGTTAATAAAATGACAAATAGGCAAAGTTCCACAAGAATAATATTATTATTATTGTCAAGAAAGCTAAGAAAATAACAATTACAATATTTATGCTAAGTATACAGAAGTATGTATCAAATAAATGTTTTCTAAGATCTTATCAAAGCTGAAATAAAAAAGCTCCCGACACTGGTCACAGCGCGAACCCCGCTATGCCGCACTTTACCCCGCTTGAACGGAACGCGTAAGTAAATAATTGAGAACTATATTTACCCATACACTGTTTACAGGTGCATTAATTCACAAAACTGTTACATTTCTTTGTTAAGGTTTTTATATGTTCTATGTTGTATTTTAAAAATAGATGCTGTATATATGAAGATACCATCAACTTCTGTTTTACGCAAGATAAAAAAAAAGGAATTCTAAGAAGAGAGACTTACACAGTCCCAAAGAGCACAGTTTAATATATTACCAGTTAAAATTGCACATTTTAAAGCCTATAAATAAAAAAGTTATGACGAGTTGATGTGACAGGACTACGTTTCGCCGCCCGAAGATCGTGTTTTTTGGTACATTATTTCTAATATCTAAAAAACGAATATTCAAATACAAATTCCGATTTGATTGTGCATAACAATAATATTGAGGCTACCTATGGTCCAAATTTCAATTTTTTTTGCTCCTACGTTTTGGCAATATCTCTTTTTACTCCGATAGTAGTAAATTGTTTAGAGGCCATAATACACTTAGAATTATTACTTTTTGAAGATAATACAAGTTATTACTATCTGTTTTTAATAATTTTATAAATATTTACTTATTTTGGGCGTTTTTTTTACTCGCAAACGCTCCGTGTTTGTCCTAGAAAAATTACTAACCGATTTTTCTGTCGTCAATTTATCGATCTTTTGAATGTAAAAATACGCATTAACCTGTAGATTTATACAAATTAAAACACCCAAAGATAAATTGTTCAAATTATTGAATACTTAATTAATCTTTCTGTGTATATTATTATTTAATATTTTGGCTCAAAATAGCCCACATTTGTACATAAATTATTGCAGGTTTCATTTCTAATCTTAATAAAAAACTTAGTGAATCAGGAATACTTGAAGAAAATAAACAAAGCGGACCGGCGGTAAAAAAATAAGTTCGACCAACATTATGGAACTAATGGTGGACAAAAAGAACCTACGAACATATTTTTTAAATATAGCCACCTTGACGCAAAGTATGACTTCATCCAATTAAAACGACTGAAGAGCAAAGTAGCAAATATTAAAGTTGGTAATTTAAACAATGCTCCACTAAAGATAACAAAGAACACATTTGATGATCTTACTTCGATATGTAAAGGAGACACTCCTGTTATACGACTTCCCGAATTCAAAAACTTTTTCTACAATTTGCCTCACAAAAATTAGTTTGTAGTTGTAAAACTGCAATTTTGTTTTGCTTTACTTAGTGTATATTATAATAATTTTAAGTTGTCTGGTTTATACTTATGCTATTTAGTTAAAATACATCACCTTATTAATTCAGTGTTTTATTGACAATTGTCCTATCTGTAGGAAGTATGAAAAATCACACAAACTGACGTAAGAGATAAGTTTTTCAAAAATATGGAAAACTAAAAACTATTTCAACAACTGTCACGCAAAGTTAGTTTACTTGAAAAACGTACTTTTTCGTATATTAAAATTAGAAGTTCAAATTAAACATTTTTTCGGTATTTCTGAAAAACATTGCATCCATTTTCGTTTTTTCGTTCTATTATGAAATTTATAGAATGTTACTTACGACATTCTGTGTGGAAGGCGACGATATAGCAAAACTAAGGCACTCATATTCCGGACCCCCTGTATATTAAAGACAATTACTTTGGCTTGCACTACCAGTTGGACCTATTGACTATTTCTACAGATTGATTATACAAATACAATACTTAATAATTTGAATGATTCAGTTTTCCTTTCCAATAACCAATTCACTATTTTGAAAACATTCAAATTCACTTATCAATTACATTTAACTCAACTAGGGAACTAGGACGAATTGAAATATTTGCTGGCATATGCACCAACCTTCCTCCAAGCTTGATAGAATATAATAATATAGTTCCATGGGAGTACAATAATAATGATAAGGAAAGGTTGGGACAAGTTTTATTGTTCTCAATTGTTGATAATTGTATAGTATGGAGGTTACAATTTGCTATAAATAGTTTGCTACGACAGATGTTTTCTACATATCATCATTACTTGTGATATCGATTCAAATCAACATTATATGACAAAAATACAGACAAAATCAAAAGAGACATGCAATCATTGAGGTAAAAAGTAAACAATTTAACTAGAAAATTTCTCTAGATATATTCCTTCTCAGAAAATGAAACATATTAAATAAATTAATAAATAACTTTATGATAGAGAAATAATTGTAGGCTTCATTTTAAAAAAATTGTCTTAAAGAAACAATAATAGAAGAAAATCATTTGCTGATTTTTCTCAATGCTTCTACCTTCTCTGCGAAGGCCAAAACGTCATCAGCGAGCGCTTTGGGAGCCTCGAATGCGGCGAAATGACCGCCTTCAAGGTCAGAAATCTGGATAAGATTTTTGAATTTATCTTTCAGTATCCCATCTGGATGGACGATTATTTCATTGGAAAACCTGGAACAAGCGCTTGGGACTTCCACTGGAAAGCTATTGAAAACGCTGGCAAAACAAAAAATAATTAGTTTTATAACTTTTTCGATGATAAACATACCTCTCTATTTGTGAGGTGTACTGGGCCTTGTTGAAGGTTTCAGAGTATAGTCTCATCGACGTTGTGATAGATCCAGTCACCCAGTATATCATCACGTTGTCAAGAAGACTGGTCAGAGAGAATTTTTTCGTCAAGCCTCCGTCATCCAGGTCTTTCCAAGCTGGATTTGTCCAAGTCGTAAATTTTTCCAAAATGTAAGCTGCCAGACCCACAGGACTGTCTCTCAAAGCAACACCTAACAAAAAATGTTCTAAATTGTACAATGCTACAATGAGTAAATTTTGATAATCTGGGATCTTCACCAACAAAATCACAAAACTAGCTAGGGTTAACTCTGACTAAGCACAATTAATAATATTTTCAGAGAGGATAAAGAAAAATAAAAATTAAAGGAATCGTCCATCAAAACATTTTCAAACTTATTTACAGAGTGAAAAAAATTATATCGTTGACTCTGGCCTACTATCAGTCGCGAGGTTAAAAATATTCCGCATAAGTCAAAGGTGTCAAAGGTAGTGACAGAGCACCACGTTTCACGTGTATTCATTTACGCCACTGAAGGAAAACATTTTATTTACAAAATGATTATTTAATGAGAAACAAGGTATGGCATATGGTAGCACAGGGAGGTCGCACCTATCTTACTGATATTTATTTCCAGATTAATATTTGGAGAGATTTCAAAAATGTTGTTGCATCATTTTCTGTTTTCATATATATTTGGGGACCGATCTTTTTGTTTAAAACGAAGTACTCAACTCGACGACCACCACCAGGTGGATTCCCTCCGTCAGGAAAAACCACAAAGGGTAACAAAAAACACACGCAAATGTACACAAATACATAAAACCTGCCACACGTTTACCGTCAAGACACTACAGCAGTTGGTTAATGTAATTCAAAAATGATTTGGCATAATATTTTATCTACTCGGAAAACGTCTTTAGTATTACGTTGCCACCACACGATGATACGTACTTGTCATATTTTCCATAAGTCAGCACCTGATCTGTTATCTCGGCAATTCAATACGTGTTTGTAAATATACAAAATATACGCGAAAAATTCAATTTGCGAAGAGCATGTACAAAAATTATTCCCGACTAAACATCGTATGCAATATTGTCACGGAATTCGCCCCACTCACACCCAAACCGACGACTGTGGTATCGCAAAATGCTAAGATTGCCCCGATCGCCCCTACACGATTCTGTTAAACAAACAAAAAGCCGTGGATCGAAACGGGACTTGAAAATTGTGGAATCGACGAGAAGCATTCGAGTCGTTCGGGAAGATGAATCTAGAGATACTAGAATATACCTAGAATATTCGTTGGGTCTATAAAAGAAAAATAAACGGCCGATTAAGTTAGTCTTGTATAAGTCTTGTATTACAGTCTGAATTGAAGTGTTTAGTTAGAGAGATCAAAGCGATTTAGATAGCGATTAATTAAATAAGTGTTTAGTTGAGTTCTAATTAGTGTTCAGTAGTGTACTGAGTATAGTTAATAAAGAAGTAATTAATTAACGGATTGTTTTTCTGGCAGTAGTAAAATTCGGATTGGGAAATCCGTGACAATATTTTATTTTTGACAGAATCTGATTCAGTCGCCATCTGCAGGCCACTAATGCAAGGTGTGCTTCACGCCGATAAATTTTTAAACTCTTGTGTTGTTAGGGAATTAAATTAATTAATACAACTAGCAACAATAATCGACGATGTTTACATAAAATAATTAGTACTATTTTAAACTAAACATCCTGAGATGTTTCCTTATAACATGGTTTGCCCAATCCTATGTGCTGTTTATTTTTCCATAGTCGAGGGCAAATCCAACGGAGGCAATGGTACAAGATTTTATAATTAAAGACCGCTGCGGCTGCATTCCGAGTTTTCTATTAGTAGACAACAGCAAGAATCGATTCCGAACCGTCCAGAACTATTCAGTCAGTTCAGTTGTTAATGTACTTCCGGCGAATACGATGTAAGACGGAATTGGTCAAGCATTTATTACAGTTCTGAACCAGTTCTCGACGGCTATTGGAACAGACCTTAGGTATTCCTTACCTTAAATTTCGATTTTCTTAGAATAAATGAGTATTTTATATAATTACGCGGACTAAGTATTCTGTGGATAATTCTGATGGACCTGTAATGCGTGAAAATGTAGTTTTGGTAACGAAGAACTAATGCAAAATACTGCAGCCAACTGGATTAACGAACTATTATCTATCGGGTACTTAGGTATTATTATTAATAGAAATGTGTTTTTTCATTATTTCTACATTTGACAACGCTGTAAAAAACGATCGCATGGTAGTTCTAAGTCTAAACCATCTCAGATGATGATTGCTATAGACGTCGATTATCTGGGGGAAAAGAGGATTTCGCCCCATTTTTTAAACATCGAGCTAGAATTCTGAAAATAAATTTGTATTGTCTTTTAGGCCTCCCTGAGCACGTGGTTAAAATTTTTGTACTTAGTCATAGTTAACCCTGTATATTGCTAATTACTACACATTTTTCAATTCATTGTTGAGAGATGATTAAAATTTATTAACAACAAATAACAATGGGGCTAGTTTGCAGTAGTTTTTAATCATCAGTTATATAGTGAAGATTATTTAATGATTATTTCATTATTCCATTTGATATATATACTTCTCCAATTAAAATACAGCTCCCTAACGATATTTGTAACAGCAAAGTCTACGAAAAAGTTCTATCTATCTATAATTGCATACTTATATATATATCTGATCAGTGAGTATACATACCTACAGTGTCAGGTTTTGTAGACTGGAGATGCATGTACCCAAACTCCAAAACAAGATAAGGCAACCTCTCTGACAATGGATACACCTTATGCTCCAACTCCTTGCTGACGACCAAGGGAGGATAGAAACTACCCAGCAACATCTTTAAGTTGGAAATTGGAGCACTGACAAGGCAAAAATTGGAATGTACCCCTATTATTTTCTCAGGGAAAAGCGATGCCATGTTTTGAACTATGGAGCCACCCCAATCGCCTCCTTGGATGTAATACTTGTCGTAGCCTAGTCGGGCCATGAAGTTCTTAAAGATGACGGCTACTTGAGCTCCACCTAAGCCTGGCCTAACGGCTGCTTCTGAAAAGCCGTAGCCTATTTGGTAATAAAAAACATAAAGTTAATTGTGAAAAATAAACATTTTATCAGAATACTTAAGCAAGTAATTCCTTTACTAAATTATTTACTTTTGAAAAAGAAATAGTCAATTGAGATAACTTAACTGGCAAGGAAGGCACTATAACCTCAAAAACGAAATCCCTTCCCTTTTGGGGAGTTGTAAGCAGAGGGATCATCTCGTAGAACTCCCTAACTGATCCTGGCCAGCCGTGAAGCAGGAGTAAGGGTAACACTTTCACCTCATTGGTTTCTTTGGGTTTGACATGCAAATAATGAATCCTCAACCCCTGTACGCTGACCGTGAACTGGGGGTATTGGTTCAAGAACTTCTCTCTTTCCCTCCAATTGTACTTCGTCTTCCAGAAGTCGACTATGCTCTTCAGGAGGTTGGCGTTCATTCCATAGTTCTGCTTCACATCTTCCAAAGGATCTTGAAAAGGTAAGGCATTAACTAACCTTAGCTGTAGATCTTTGAGGACCTTGAACAATTTAATTAGATTAATGATATATAATTATAACAAAATTCCGCGAGGAAAATAAAATGTTGAAAGGTTGTTACACACAGAAAATAATAGAACTTAGCATATGCCAATTTTCGTGTAGGCGCTTTTTTGTCTAGATCTATAATTTTAAATTAATTATTAAAAAAACGCTTAAGAAAGTAAACTGTTTTAAAATTATTTGCACGCTACTGGCGATTCATTATTGCTAACATAACAAATTTCTGTTTATTTGTATTTTATCAGTTCTCTCGCTCCTTGTTAGTTATATAATTTGTTGTATCGATATGACTCGAGAAAAATGCAATTGTGCTTAGTCATATGCTATTATATCGTCTTCTAAATTACCTCTAATTTAACAAATAATTTAGAGAAACTATATATAGATAAATTGATAAAAGCTTGGTATATTTTGTGTCAATGCGTTGAGTATTGTCTAAAATTTCTTTTTTTCTCTTTCTTTCAGTGCGGGTCAAAAAATTTCTTAGGGTGGGAAGAGAAGGGGAACAGGAGGGTCAAAATGGAAAACATGCATATTATGTTATGAACATTATTTTGACAGATAAAATATTTAGTAGCAACGTAAACACTCGCAGTTTATATTGTGAATATTTTAATACCTATGTATATATAATACATGGAAATATCTGTAAAATATGGTAACACTGTAAAATTGCAGGGGGAGGGGGTTTACGGCCCCCTCTCTATGGGTGCCTATGAAATGCCATTCAGAAAATCAAAGTTATCTTTTTTTATTGTGACCAGATTCAGATGTTCAGAAAGGGGAACAAGATGAGAAAAAGAAGACAGAAATAATGCAACTACATTTTTTTTAAACTTTTTAAAAACTTATATGAATTAGTATAGTTTGTTCATATATAACAAATACAAACAAATAAATCCAAAACTGTAAAATATTTAAATTTTTTTGATTATATTGATCCGTTAATCAAAAATATATTTTTTCTGTTCTCAAAACAGATCCTAAGGGTACCATTTTGCCCTGAATAAAATTTAAAAGTACTGAGGCAGTTAATTTATAATTTTTTTGAGCAGTAATATATTTTTTATTTCGAGCAAGTAAATAAAAAAAATGGAGAATAAACATATTTTATTAAATATAGTCTAAGAATGGGCATATTTGGAAAGTTATATTTTACAAAATTGCATCCTAAACTTGCTATGATATTTCTATGCCAGTTTTAAAAAAAATATGAATTTTTTAATTCTATAACTGCGGAAATCTTTGTTTCGAATGCTTATTTGTTTTATTTACTTATTGTGCTAATGACCTATATATTGGCATAGCCTGTACCCTGTGTATAAGCTTCGATTGCTAGTTCATTTGCCTCTAAATTATTAAAAAATGTATAAAAGAAGAAAAATGTTGCTGTTTATAGTGTTATTTATAATTTCTATAGTAAAGTATAACAAAAAAAAAGCAAATTTCTTATAGTACCTCTTCAGAAACATTAATTTTGAAGGGTCGTATTTTGGTATCTTTCTTCGAAGGGTCTCCAGAACCCCACCAGGTATCTTCTAGCTGAGGTAGTGGTGGTACTTCAAATAAAAATTTTGTTTTCATATAAACTGCCACTAATACAACTGCAACCGAAGTTGTTACTAACACTCTTGTGACACCCATTCCTAAAAATGTGTTCGATTCTAAACTAATACTGACAATATTTTATTATTTATTTGATTATATATGATAGCGACCTTGGTTAACGGTTAAAATGATACGGTGGGAGATAAATATAAATTCCAAAACAAGTATAGCACATCATTACAGGGTATCTGAGTAAGGAAGATTATTTTATTCATATACAGAACACTAAAAATTACACAGTCCCTCAATGTTTGTTTCTCAGATCTGGAGGTCAGAGTATGTTTATTATAGGTTTTTCGATTCGTTGAATTAGAATCCGGGGTCCGCTTAACCCCATCGTGTCAGGATTTTGCCATAACCTCAAAAAACCCAAAAATATAGGATTTTCAACACTATTAACGCATATAACTCACATTTTAAACACAAAACTCAAACTGTTAACCTACAAACCCATAAACCAATCATAATCGCATAATCTCATAAGAAATAAACTCGATAACCGCTTTACTCAGTATTTGAACTTAACCTAATATCAAGCGATTTGTCAGTGCTCTTTAAACTTATAACCCAAGAACTCCACAACTCCATAAGTGCCCAATGTACCCTACGAGGAGGTTGTGCGAGCAGACTTTGTACATCATGTAGCCGGTTTTCATGTCGTAATGGCAGGGGCAGGTGGAAGACGTTTTACGAGACAGGGGAAATCGACGGCTAGTATGGGTGAGAAAGCGCAGCTCTATATTGCAGTGACGGCTCGTCATATGCAATAAGCAACTGAGGCCGGGCCTCATTGTAAAATTTGGCTTTCACTGTATATTTTAATACCCCATAATTTCCAATCCGATTGCCTACTACATTTATCAAAAATCAATGTAACGAAATAAAATAATTGCTTCAATCTTAGCCCTCGTATGTTATCACGTACCTCTGGTTTACATTTCAATATCCCGCCGTTTCTGTTTCTACCCGCGTGGGGAATCCGGGTCACCCACCAATCCCACTACAGTGAGGCCGAATTTTGCGACCCTCAAATTGCGTCGCACATGTCTATACGTTATGGCTTCCCCAACCAGGCGAGACTGTTAAAATCGATGTTTTTCGCTCCATGTCCGCTCAAGACTGAGGCCAGATTTTTGGCGCCTCAAGTTTTTAGTTCAGCGGCAAATAGACGATGTGATAGTGGCTAGTGACAGTAGGTAACTTGCGAACTGTAGATTATTTACGTGTGTGACCCGATTAATCGATTGTTCAAGTGTTTTGAATTTCCAGTGGTTATTGTTAGTGGTTGATTAGTTGAATGTGACTTCTTAAATATTCTGAAGATTAGTTGGTAAGCGCGGTGGTAAAGTTTTAAGGACAAGGCAGGTAGGATTAATTTAAATAAATAAAAAACAACTTCCTTTACAAGGTAAGACTAAATTTAACATAGAATAGGAACCTAATTTAAATATATATTATTGATAGGCTCGTCGATAGTTATTTATAATAATGAATTCCTCTCACGATATTGTTTTAATCTCTATTTGAAACGCCTTTTTCAATACGTAATGAAGTAAAGGAACGACAAATTTTAAATAGTCGGCCAACGCTTTAAAATATCCCGAATATGCAAACAAATTTCCGGAAATATCGTTTGATTGTTTACTACAAATGTATCCAAACAAATTTGACATAGATAAATTGAAAAACGAACTTTATGTTTTGTACAGAGACGAACAATTTTATAATTTAGAAGTTCAGAAAAAGGTAGGAATATTATACAAACATACAAATTGTTTTGCTTAGTTTTAACAATTCCTGCAATAAGTGTTTCAGTAGAATGAAACTTTTCGTGCCTTAAGCGCACAATAGCGCTTAAACAACTTATCGATAATGGCTATAGAAAACATTTTTGGTAAAAGTGGCTTTGTTTTGTATGAAAATAGATAAGTAGTAGTTGAAAATTGGTTTTTATATTTTTTCATATTTTTTAGTGTTTTATACACAAGAAAATTTTTTTCAATTATTAGATGCTGAAACATATATTTTCTTCTATTATTTATATTGTAAATAAAAATCGGAGTTCTGATGTTATTTAGTTTTTTAAATTATAGTTATAGTAGGGCTATTGGCGAAGACCTCCATAATAAAAAATGGTCAACGCGTCAAGCAATATTACCTCAGGGGAGACGTGTAAATTTATTCCTATTTAGGTATTATTTGGGCTTCACCTCTTGCAACTACCACGAACCGCCACTGCTATATTGGTCGGTGACTTGGCCAATGTAGAGTATAATACGACAAAAAAGCAACACACAAGCGATTTGCATCGTCATAATTTTAACAAAAATCGAGACATCTTCTGTTACGTTTGTTGTAGATCGGAATTTAGCGACCGCAAAAACATATAATAAACATTATCTGACGTCCAGATCTGAGATTTTTTTTGTGTGTTATATTCCAAATTTCTTGATTACATTTTTTAATTTAAATTCAATTGTTTTAGTTAACTAAGTAAAAGAACAGTAACAAAGGTGGTGTTGCCCTAACATGTGTGATAAATAAAACTAATTTGTAAAACGTTAACGTTTATCGAATAAAATACAAAAACAAACATTATCAACAACAAAATGTAGTATTAAATTATTTGGTGTTTTCTCTCAACCCTTCTACTTTGTCTGTGAATGCAAAAATATCATCGGCAAGAACTTTGGGGGCTTCAAATGCTGCGAAATGGCCCCCTTCAAGATCAGAAATGTGAATTAAATTGGGGTATTTGTCCCTTAATATTGAGTCTGGCTGGATCAACAATTCGTTAGAAAATCTAGCACAGCCACTTGGAACTTTCACAGGAATGCTGAAAATTAATCATCTAGCTTAATTTTAACGGAAAATATTTATAGGAGAATGAGGAAAATGAACATTGAAAATATTAACGACAAATATTAAAACGCACCTATCTACTGGAATGCTTTCCTTATTTGTGGTTTCAGCATAAAGTCTCATCGAGGTAGTAATAGATCTAGACACCCAATATATCATCACGTTGTCCAGAAGGTTTGTTAAAGAATATTTTTTGGTCAGTCCTCCATCGTCCAAGTCTTTCCAGGCAGGATTCGTCCAAGTTGTGAACTTCTCCAAAATGTAGGCTGCTAGACCCACAGGACTGTCTCTCAAAGCAACACCTGAAATTTGTGTTGTACAATATTGGCTACAAACTGCTATTTACAGAGTCATTTGGGATGTATTTTATAAATTCCTAACGTTTTTAATCATCTTACCTACAGTATCGGGCTTCGTAGATTGTAGATGCATGTACCCGAACTCCAAAAGAAGGAAAGAAAACTTCTCCGATAAAGGATACACTCTCGGTTCTAATTCTTTGCTGACGATCAAGGGCGGATAGAAACTACCCAAAAACAACTTCAAGTTTGCTAGGGCATTGTTGATAATGCACATATTTGAATGTACTCCTATTATTTTCTCAGGGAAAAGCGATGCCATATTTTGGACTATGGCACCACCCCAGTCGCCTCCTTGAATGTAATACTTATCGTAACCTAGACGAGCCATGAAGTTCTTGAAGACGACGGCCACTTGTACGGCACCTAACCCTGGTCGAACTGCTGCTTCTGAGAAACCATAGCCTGTACGAAAGACAAATATTATATTGATACTAAAGG
The DNA here is from genome assembly GCA_037114965.1 of Monochamus alternatus. NCBI lineage: Eukaryota > Metazoa > Arthropoda > Insecta > Coleoptera > Cerambycidae > Monochamus > Monochamus alternatus. The sequence continues at coordinate 118,685,015 of CM073426.1, forward strand.
AAAGGATCTTTAATAAAGTAATCTTCAACACTGGACGAATTGAAAAAGTGCCGTATGCCTGTGTCATACAACCCAATGAAGCGACTGATACAATAGGTAATAATAAATTTATCAAGGGAGTTATGAGGACAACAGATTGTTAATTTGCCCGAGATTATTAACATCCAGTTACTTAAGTTTCGTTCCATTCGATACTAATGAAATATGAAAACTAAATTTTATTGGTTGTAAATAAAAGTTTATAAAATTTATTGATTTGTGAAAATTAATGAAAACCTGGAGAGAAATGAGATTTCAGGCGATTTGTTACAAAATGCTGAGAAAGCTCGTGCCGCAGTACTACCAATAAAGTCGGAACCAAAGTGTAAAAAACAATATGAGAAATTCCTGCAGTGGCTCAAAATTAACTGTATTGAAAACAAAAATAAATGTGAAACTATAATGTTGGCTTACTTTCAAGACATGGTATGTATTTATTCTTCCATGTTCTGGTATAAGTGATATTGATTTATTTTTCTTATTGTCTGAATCGTACATTCCTAATTCCCTATGGACTAAGTGGTTAATGCTAAAATCAATTGTGGAAAAAACGAGTTCTCTGCGTTGTGTCTAGTGAAGAAGTATATGTCTTTACGTCCGTCGGGTTCAGAAGGATTTTTTCTAACGTATCTATAGCCAGAAGCGTTGCACAGTTCAGCCTGTTGGAAAAAATACATTGGGAAAAATACCAAGCAAAATTGCTATTTTTTGGGTGGCCAGATCCAGAAGCTTTCACGGGACATTGTCGATGTGACGACATGGAAAGGCATGGCGTATGGCGAACTTCAGCGGTAGCAGAAGGGTATTTGACCGACAGCATGGAATTGAAACATAAAACTGCAAGAATGTTGGCTGGCATGTCACATGAAAGAAGTGGAACATCAATTTCATGTTTAACCAACACTTAACGAAAAATTCTTCCAATTCGAGAAATAATTTCAGTGGAAAATTCGACAATTGTTGATTTATATTTGTAAATACATTAGAGCGAGCGAGGATTTATAACTACTTAGTATAACTCCTAAAGGAGTTAAGAACATATTTATAGTTACGATAACTAAGGGTTTAGTGCGAAATAAAATAAATAACATGCATATATTAACTTAACTGGCAGAGAAGGTACTATAACCTCAAAAACGAAATCCCTGTCCTTCTGAGGCGTGGTGAGCAGAGGGATGATCTCGTAGAACTCCCTGACTGATCCTGGCCAGCCGTGGAGCAGGAGTAAGGGCAACACCTTCACCCCCTTGGTTTCCTTTGGCTTGACATGCAAATAGTGAATCTTCAGCCCCTGTACGCTGACGGTGAACTGAGGGTACTGATTAAGAAACTTCTCCCTCTCTCTCCAGTTGTATTTCGTTCGCCAGAAGTCGACTATGCTCTTCAGGAGGTTGGTGTTCATTCCATAGTGCTGCTTCACATCTTCTAAAGGTTCTTGGAAAGGTAGGGCATTGGCTAACCTCTGCTGCAAATCTTTGAGGATCTAAAAGATTTTTTAAATTAATTTTGTGTTCCTGAATGTGTTTGTTGTAAATATTATATTCCCCAAACTTGTAGAATAAGATCTCAAATATGTTCATAGTAACTAGTTTAATCGCATTAAATTTTGCTACATTTTTAATTTGTAGAATCTACATAATCGAAATAAATTAAATATTATCACATAGATGTATCAAGTTTCCGTATTGCAATATGTTTATGTTGATTTTTGAATTAGTACAAAATTGTTTCTCATGGGTATTCGGTCTCGCTAAGATTTATCTTCTTGAGCTTAATAACAAATATTTATTAAGAACATGACAATTAGTACCTATAGTAAAATTTTTATTTTTATTATAAAGCCAATAATTTTATGTGAGCCAAACTTATACATCACTTACTTATTATTCATTATTATTAAATACCTATACAGGGTGTTTTTTAAAAAATGTGCCATACTTTAAAGCTAGCTTACTTGGACGAAAATAAGGAGATTTAAATCAGCTTACCTTAATACCATCTTGTTTCCTTAAGAAGTTTATAGATCAAAAAAAAGTTTTTTTATTTCATTTTTTTTACGCTAATTTATTTATTTTATGGGTAATCGCATTAAAATTTTGTACAAGAAATTTTTTTTGTATGATACACATGAATATTTAATTGATACATGTGTTTAATGTACAGGGCGTTCTGAGTGTCTGTGTCACTGTATGTTTTCTTTCAAATCTTTTTTTAGGGAGGGAGATTTTTGAAAAATGAATTATTTTGAAACAGCATTCTATTAGTTTAAAAAAAGCTATATTTATTACATGTCGCTAAAATGCATCATTTTAAAGAGAACTGCACTTAAAGTTTGAGTTGTAAATGTATGAATTACTCTACAATCTCGGATATTCATTAAACTGTATGATGGTGAGATAAGTGGATTTAAATCAGCTTATTTTCGTCCAAAGATACTAGCCTTAAAGAATGGCCCGTTCTTTAGTAAACACCCTGTGTATTTATAGTTTATTACTGACCTCATTATTATATAATGTACTTATTATGTCGATATGACTTGAGATAAACGCTAGTCACTTGTTAATTTTAGCTCGTGTTGGAGCGTAGTGTATTTTTAAGTGTCATCTTTGATTAATCATAATCATAAATCAATATTAATAAACAAATACCTCTGAACCAATTATTTCATTTTCATGAAGTTGTCAATATGAGATCAAAAACAAGTTGAGATTTGGTGGTTCTAATCGTTAGGAATATTTTAATTTCTTTCCTTTTAATTTGTCATTTCCATATTTTCTTACATAAATGTATATCGGAATGAGAAAAAAATTATTTATCACATTACAAATTACATATAAATGCTGTTTAAAATTTTTTTGTGTTACCTCATCAGATACATTGATTTTAAATGGTCTTATTTCGTTATCTTCTTTTGTTGGGTCTCTGGGACCCCACCAGGTATCCTCTAGTTCAGGTATAGGTGGTACTTCAAATAAAGCTTTCCCTTTCATGTAAACCGCCACTAACACAACTGCAATCGACGTTGTTACCAACACTCTTGTGACACCCATCCCGAAATATGCTCGATTCTCAACTAACACTCCTACTTGACTGGCAATTTATCTGCTGTTTATTTGATGTTGCAGCGGCCTTGGTTAAACGTCAGAAATGATATGGTGAGAGATAAGATCCCAAAACACATATAACGAATTGCAAGGATATCCGAGATAGAAAGATTATTATTTATATGCAAGTCATTAATACATATGTGGAAGTATTAATTTCTCCAATTTGAATACAGCCGTTTTGATGAAATATCAGAATAAAGATAGTAATACGCAAGTATGTGTGTTAAAAAAAACTAATTATTAAAACGTTAATTTATTGAAAAAATACAAAAACAAACATTATCAACAACAAAACGCAGTAAATTATTTGTTCTTTCTCAACGCTTCTACTTTTTCTGTAAAGGCAAAAATATCGTTGGCAAGAACTTTGGGCGTTTCGAATGCTGCAAAATGACCTCCTTCAAAATCAGAAATGTGAATTAGATTAGCGTATTTGTCTCTTAATATTAAATCTGGTTGGATCAACAATTCATTGGAAAATCTAGCACAGCCACTTGGAACTTTTACTGGAATCCTGAAAAAAATCATGTCGTATTTTAACAGAAATTATGTGCGAAAGAATGGAGAAAATGAAGAAAACAACAAACAATATGAAATTATGAAAATAATAACGATAAATATTAAAATATACCTATCTATTGGAATGCTGCGCTGAGCCTTATTTGAGGTTTCAGCATATAACCTCATAGAGGTAGTGGCAGATCTCGACACCCAGTATATCATCACGTTGTCCAGAAGGTTTGTCAAAGAATATTTTTTGGTCAATCCTCCATCGTCTAAGTCTTTCCATGCAGGATTTGTCCAAGTCGTGAATTTTTCCAAAATGTAGGCTGCTAGACCCACAGGACTGTCTCTCAAAGCAATACCTGAAATAAAAATAGTATAGTGTTATATTAGGATTAAGTGACACTTTTGTGGCGAGCAAATTCTGTATTTGCGAGACTAAGCGTAACATAGCCGAGCGGATGCATTGCGACACAAAAAAATACAGTTTTAATCCGATTAAAACATGCTATTTTTTCTCTAACCGAAATCCTCCTATTAATAATTATTAATTTGTGCTTTGAATCTTGTCCTAAATAACTCGAAAAATTTATGAACTGTCTACCAACGTTTCATGGTTTGAAGCAAACGAAAAAAAACATTAAGTTGTATTCAGAAGATGTATTTCTCAAACTTAGTAAATAAAATGAAGCCGTCGAAGCTTCTTCGTGTTGTGTTGGTGACTACAATCTGCCCGGTATATTTTGGGAGCGTGATAACGTGAAACATGTAATGAATATCATTTTTATTAATTTTGTATGGGAATCTCTAATATGTGATAATTTTAATTTTTTGAATTTATATCAGTTCAATAATGTATTTATTATTATACCTCAATCATATGTTAAGTTCTTGGGTCTGTACTTGGACGAAAACCTAAGTTGGAGATCTCAGTGTGGGCATATCGTTTCAAGGTTGAATTCGCTCAATTTTATGTTTAAAAACTTACGTACTGTCTTGACAGAGACGCAGTTACTCATGATGTATTATGGTCAGGTTGAGCCATGTTTGCGATATGGTGTGTGTTTCTGGGGCCAGTCTACACATTCTGATGCTGTTTTTCTTGCCCAAAAGCGTATACTGCGAACCATTGCTGGTGTAGCCAGTACTTTTAGCTGCAAAGCATTGTTTCCGAAGTATCGGATTTTAACGGTACCTTCATTGTTATTGTTTGAGATGGCTGTGTACATTTTTAATAATGAAAAAATGTTTAAAAAAAAGAAAGATTTTCATAATGTGAACACTAGATATAATGAGTTTTTCCATGTGCCACATGGCAAATGTACTGTTTTATATAAATCTCCTAATGTATTTGGTTTAAGGATATTTAACGAATTACCTGATAATATTAAAAATTGTAAATCTATTACCTCATTTAAAAGTACTCTTAAGCAGTTTTTGGTCAAAAAGTGTTTCTACTCTATTAATGACTTTTTCATGTAAACAATGTAGCTAAGTTTTTGACGATTTCTATACAATTGTTTTACAGTTGTCTACAGAAATAAAGATTATTATTATTATTGTTATTATTATTATTATTATTATTATTATTATTATTATTATTATTATTATTATTATTATTATTATTATTATTATTATTATTATTATTATTATTATTATTATTATTATTATTATTATTATTATTATTATTATTATTATTATTATTATTATTATTATTATTATTATTATTATTATTATTATTATTATTATTATTATTATTATTATTATTATTATTATTATTATTATTATTATTATTATTATTATTATTATTATTATTATTATTATTATTATTATTATTATTATTATTATTATTATTATTATTATTATTATTATTATTATTATTATTATTATTATTATTATTATTATTATTATTATTATTATTATTATTATTATTATTATTATTATTATTATTATTATTATTATTATTATTATTATTATTATTATTATTATTATTATTATTATTATTATTATTATTATTATTATTATTATTATTATTATTATTATTATTATTATTATTATTATTATTATTATTATTATTATTATTATTATTATTATTATTATTATTATTATTATTATTATTATTATTATTATTATTATTATTATTATTATTATTATTATTATTATTATTATTATTATTATTATTATTATTATTATTATTATTATTATTATTATTATTATTATTATTATTATTATTATTATTATTATTATTATTATTATTATTATTATTATTATTATTATTATTATTATTATTATTATTATTATTATTATTATTATTATTATTATTATTATTATTATTATTATTATTATTATTATTATTATTATTATTATTATTATTATTATTATTATTATTATTATTATTATTATTATTATTATTATTATTATTATTATTATTATTATTATTATTATTATTATTATTATTATTATTATTATTATTATTATTATTATTATTATTATTATTATTATTATTATTATTATTATTATTATTATTATTATTATTATTATTATTATTATTATTATTATTATTATTATTATTATTATTATTATTATTATTATTATTATTATTATTATTATTATTATTATTATTATTATTATTATTATTATTATTATTATTATTATTATTATTATTATTATTATTATTATTATTATTATTATTATTATTATTATTATTATTATTATTATTATTATTATTATTATTATTATTATTATTATTATTATTATTATTATTATTATTATTATTATTATTATTATTATTATTATTATTATTATTATTATTATTATTATTATTATTATTATTATTATTATTATTATTATTATTATTATTATTATTATTATTATTATTATTATTATTATTATTATTATTATTATTATTATTATTATTATTATTATTATTATTATTATTATTATTATTATTATTATTATTATTATTATTATTATTATTATTATTATTATTATTATTATTATTATTATTATTATTATTATTATTATTATTATTATTATTATTATTATTATTATTATTATTATTATTATTATTATTATTATTATTATTATTATTATTATTATTATTATTATTATTATTATTATTATTATTATTATTATTATTATTATTATTATTATTATTATTATTATTATTATTATTATTATTATTATTATTATTATTATTATTATTATTATTATTATTATTATTATTATTATTATTATTATTATTATTATTATTATTATTATTATTATTATTATTATTATTATTATTATTATTATTATTATTATTATTATTATTATTATTATTATTATTATTATTATTATTATTATTATTATTATTATTATTATTATTATTATTATTATTATTATTATTATTATTATTATTATTATTATTATTATTATTATTATTATTATTATTATTATTATTATTATTATTATTATTATTATTATTATTATTATTATTATTATTATTATTATTATTATTATTATTATTATTATTATTATTATTATTATTATTATTATTATTATTATTATTATTATTATTATTATTATTATTATTATTATTATTATTATTATTATTATTATTATTATTATTATTATTATTATTATTATTATTATTATTATTATTATTATTATTATTATTATTATTATTATTATTATTATTATTATTATTATTATTATTATTATTATTATTATTATTATTATTATTATTATTATTATTATTATTATTATTATTATTATTATTATTATTATTATTATTATTATTATTATTATTATTATTATTATTATTATTATTATTATTATTATTATTATTATTATTATTATTATTATTATTATTATTATTATTATTATTATTATTATTATTATTATTATTATTATTATTATTATTATTATTATTATTATTATTATTATTATTATTATTATTATTATTATTATTATTATTATTATTATTATTATTATTATTATTATTATTATTATTATTATTATTATTATTATTATTATTATTATTATTATTATTATTATTATTATTATTATTATTATTATTATTATTATTATTATTATTATTATTATTATTATTATTATTATTATTATTATTATTATTATTATTATTATTATTATTATTATTATTATTATTATTATTATTATTATTATTATTATTATTATTATTATTATTATTATTATTATTATTATTATTATTATTATTATTATTATTATTATTATTATTATTATTATTATTATTATTATTATTATTATTATTATTATTATTATTATTATTATTATTATTATTATTATTATTATTATTATTATTATTATTATTATTATTATTATTATTATTATTATTATTATTATTATTATTATTATTATTATTATTATTATTATTATTATTATTATTATTATTATTATTATTATTATTATTATTATTATTATTATTATTATTATTATTATTATTATTATTATTATTATTATTATTATTATTATTATTATTATTATTATTATTATTATTATTATTATTATTATTATTATTATTATTATTATTATTATTATTATTATTATTATTATTATTATTATTATTATTATTATTATTATTATTATTATTATTATTATTATTATTATTATTATTATTATTATTATTATTATTATTATTATTATTATTATTATTATTATTATTATTATTATTATTATTATTATTATAACCATAATGGTGTTATGCTTGATTTAGTTTATTCTAACAGTAAGGATTTGCATGTAGAAGGAGCAAGCTTTTCGATAGTTGAACCTGATTTGCATCATCTATCCCTTTTAATTAAACTATTTTGTTCCTCATATGTTCCTGCCATGCAAAATAAAGATACTTGGAGATTTAATTTCAAAAAGGCGAATTATAATGAACTAAATGATTATTTTAGTTCCGTTGAATGGGACCACTTTTTCACTAAACTTGATGCAAATTTCGATTTGGCTAATTTCTACTAATATTTAATTTATGATGGTTTTGAAAATTTTGTTCCAAAATCTTATATAAATTCTGGTAATTTTCCGATATGGTATCACTCTAAAACAAAACAGATAATTAAACAGAAAAATAAAATGTATAATAAGTATAAAAAAACTAAAAATCCTGATGTTTTTAATAAATATAAAGAATTGAAAATTCAAATTAAAAATTGTATTGACTACGACTATAATAGATTTATTCAGCTTACTCAAAATAATATTAATAATAATTCGAAACATTTTTAGAAATATATTAATTCTAAGAGAAAAACCACATACATTCCAAACGTTATGTATTTCAATAATCGCTCACTACAATCCAGTCTCTTCAGTTTATACTGTTCCTGATAATAGAACTCGTGCATTTATTAGTAACTATCAATGCTTAAACACACTGTCTTACATTAATATTAATTTTGACATGGTTTTCAATAAATTAATAAATCTTAAAGAAAGTTTTAATATGGGCCCATATGGAATTCCACCATACTTTTTAAAACTTTGTAGTCCATCTCTAGCTTGGCCATTGTCATTACTATTCCAAATTTCAATTAATACGGGCTATTTTCCAGATGTATGGAAATCTAGTTACGTATTTCCGTTGTTTAAATCTGGCGATAAATCTGATATTTGTAACTATAGGCCAATTTGTTGCCTTAGTTCAGCGGGAAAAGTATTTGAATCCATAGTGGCTGATTCTCTACGTTTAAATTTTAATGGTTTAATTTCACCGTATCAACATGGTTTTTACCCCGGTAGGAGCACAGAAACTAATTTATTACTTTTTAGTAACTACATTGTTGAAAGTATTGTTACCAAGTTGATGTAATATATACTGATTTTCATAAAGCGTTCGATCGAGTTAATCATAAATTATTGTTAAGTATATTAGAATCATACGGGTTAATCGGGAATTTGTTATGGATGAAAGCTTACTTATTAAATAGAACTCAGTCAAAATTAAAGAATTTTCTTCACGCGAAATAAAAGTAACTTCTGGTGTTCCTCAAGATAGTCACCTGGAACCAATTCTGTTTTCTATTTTTATTAATGATCTCTCTTACAATTTAATATCATTTAATGTTTGCAGATGACTTAAAATTATTTCTATTTGTTAAGGATTCTAAGGATAATGATGCAATTCAAAGTGATTTAAATTTATTAGTTAAGTGGTGCGAATTCCTTTATATATGCAGTTGAACCATAGTAAATGTAAAGTCATTACATTACACGGAGGATGGAGATAATGGGCGAAGTTACGTCGTCAAATCTAGGTGAGCTAAAGCCCCGGGTGGTTATGTTTTAATTTCGGTGCTGAAATATGTGTGAGATGTTTGTGAATATTTTTGGGGGGCTAAGCCCCCCCCAACTTGACTCACTATTGAATAAAGAAAATATTGCGAAAAGAATTCTGAAAGTTAATAGTGGTAATGATAAACCCAACACTGTTGTCATTTCTGATTTCACAACATCTGAAAATAATAAACTATTAATACAAAACCTTGTTGGACTGTTTTGAGAATTGCTTCAAGAATGAGCGTAGTGGCAGTCTCAGTGGTTAATTTATTTTAATACTTGTTCAAACTGTGTATTTAATATCAATGTGGATAAACAAAAAACAACAAACATTATTAAATAAACTCTTATAAATTAAAACTTGATTATCACTTTTAACCTAAGGATTAAAATGTCAACTTTAGCTCATAGGATTAAAAGTGAATACTTTTGTTGCTACGATACTATTTTTATTTTTCTGTAAGGAAAATGTCAAGCTCAGAAACTCCTGACAGTCAAAAAATGTCATAGTTTTGTGAAGGTTGGAGAAAAATAGCTATTTATGATATACGTGTTAAAAGTAAGATATTATTTTGTGAGCGAAGATGATTAAAAAACGAGCGTAGCGAGTTTTTTAACTTCACGAACAAAATAAAATCACTTTTAACACGTATATCATACACTATTTTTTCTACAAAACAATGAGAAGAACTTTAAACTCAATAAAAATAAGAAATCAAAAAATACCACACAGATAGCAATGTTTATGAACCAAAATTTTCGTAGCAACCAGTGCTGTTGTTAGTTACGGAAAAAACGCAAAAATGTTGACAGCATTTTCTAGTAATATTATAAGCATAATGAACAATCTCGATAATGAGCATAACGAATCCATACCTGCTGAAATCGAAGAAGCCGCCAGTCGAGCAACATTGGAATTATTGCCGGCGACATCAAAGGAACAGTACGAAATCGCTTATAGACGCTTTTCGGAATGGTGCAACATTAAAAAGGTCCCTGGGAAATGTAACGAAAGTGTTTTACTGGTATATTTTGAGGGAAAAGCCAAGATATGGAAATCGTCAACGCTGTGGTCAAATTATTCCATGATCAAAACTATGTTAAAAATAAAGCAAGATCAAGATATAAGCAAACATTATAAACTTATTGCTTTTTTAAAACGGAAGGGTGAAGGATATCAAGCAAAAAAGTCAAAAGACAAATTTCTCACAGAAGCAGAAGACAAAAAGTATCTGATGATGAAAGTCGCAGCAATAGTGGGTGTCTTCGGGGCGTGTCGCCGGGAAAAATTGTGTCAGATGACCATCGACAATATCGAATATTTGGGCACTTCGGTTGTTGTGACCATACCAGATACTAAAACGAAAGTCCCTCGGACTTTCAGTGTTGTTGGTGAATTTTATTTAAACTTTTTTAGAAAGTATATGGCACTCCGGCCACCCAACGCTGACCATAGACGACTTTTTCTTAAATATATGAAGAATAAATGTGTGAAGAATCCAGTCGGAATTAACATGTTTGGTAAAATGCCTGCCGACATTGCAGAGTTCTTGAATCTACCAAATCCTCAACTCTACACCGGACACTGTTTTCATCGTTCATCGGCGACATTGTTAGCAGATTCTGGTGCAAATCTTACTACCATCAAGAGACATGGAGGATGGAAATCTTCGACGGTAGCTGAAGGCTACAGTGAAAATTCACACAGAAGAAGGAAATTGCGTGCCAAATACTTCCTACTGCTGCAACTACTAGCAAGACCACCAGTACTACCAGTAGTATTTCTACAGAAAATAGATGTGTCACACATGTTGACAGTAAAACCAATTACAATTTCAAATTGTTCTAATTTTACTATAAATGTTAATAGTAATAACTAGTTAAAATGTTGGTTTGTACTTATTTAAAATAAAAAGTTGTTCATGTGTTTGTTGAAACGTTTTATTAATTCTCAAAACAAAATTTAAATAAACTTTGATTTACTTTTAACACTAATGTTAAAAGTAACTTACTTTTAACACGCGTGTCAAAAAATGACATTTTTAACATCAAAAATGACAATTAAAAAGCCCACTTTTAACAGTTTTGTAGAAAAAGTAGTTTTTGGAAAAGGCATACATAGGTAATGTCTTGTATAATAAATTCATATTGTAGAGAATGGAAATTTCAGTAGAAATATATTTTAATAAATTTAGAAATTATCCTCGAAAGCATCGACCCAGTTTTATTCAAAATTATTTTATCATATTTTATTTATATAAATAATATTATTAAAAAGTTACAACAGAAATAAAGTCGGCAAAATTATAACATTCCAAGTAGTTCGGTGACCAATGATTTTTTGCATAGAGTGTAATGTTGTTGACTGGCCGTGAGTGCATCGGGGACATTGCAAATGCAGCGAAATTGTTGTTAACAGGGTCGGTGTTCAAAAGTAGAAAATAAAAAGTCAGTCGGTTTTTGGAATACAGTGAGGTACGAGTGCCGCTAAAAAAAGTGCACCGAGCTCCCCCCCCCCTGCCGCCATGAAGGCTGGTTAGTGCGGTAAGTAAAATTGTATATCAGGCTAAACCCTCCAGCTGGTAGTTAGATGATAGATTTTCTGTTCTTTAAACTAAATAATTTTTATTTTTGTAATAAACTAAATGATTCTTATTATATAATAAATTATTTATCATATTTTTCTAAAACTGCCTTCTTAGTTACCCCCTTGTGCGTAGACGCTAAACGTAGACGTAACAATATTATTCTAAATCTACCTACCTACTGTGTCAGGCTTTGTAGACTGTAGATGATTGTACCCGAACTCCAGAAGAAGAAAATATAGCGTATTCGACAAAGGATACACTTTATCTTGTAATTCCTTGTTGACAATCAATGGAGGATAGAAACTACCCAAAATCATCTTCAAGGTTGACAGACCATTGAGGACAAGGCACATATTCGAATGTACCCCTATTATTTTCTCAGGATAAAGAGTAGCCATGTGTTGGACTATGGCACCACCCCAATCGCCTCCTTGGATGTAATACTTGTCATAACCTAGTCGAGCCATGAAATTCTTGAAGACGACGGCCATTTGTATGGCACCTAAACCTGGTCGAACTGCAGCTTCCGAGAAGCCGTAGCCTGTAAGAGAGGAAAATTTGTTTATATTTATAGTAGAAGAATGGATCTTGAATAAAGTAATCTTCAATCTTGTATTAACATAATTGGAAAGTAAATAAAAACATCATCATATGGACATTAAATTTTCCGATCTACTACTATTAGATCTGAGTTGTAATCTTTTTGAAACTAAAGTTAAAAATGTTTTCATAAGGAAATGTTTTTACAATGTACATTATTATTATTATTATTATTATTATTATTATTATTATTATTAATTCTTTCTTGTAAAATTATATATTAAATAACGAGATGTTATTTGCTGCTATAGTTGCCACAAAAATTCAGACGACTTACGTCACGGCTTTTTTTTATTATCAACATAATTTTCGATAGTTTGTCGCGTTAAAAACAATAATTTTTTGCAAATTACTGCAATATATAGTGCACACATTTAGTGTAGTATATACTTTTATTATTCTTAGTTGCAGTTTCCTAAATATTTTAATAAAAATACAACGAATTATTCATTTGTTCGTATGACGTAAGTCGTCTGAATTCTTGCCGCAACTATATACAGGGTGTTCCTTAATGATATGCGAAATTTATGGGGGTCATTCTACATCGAAAACTAATGATAGTTTGCTTTGGAAATGCTACTGCATTTATAAAAAGTACAGGGTGTTTAAACAACCGAAAAAAACTCTAAAAAACCCTCAAAATTCATGGAATTTTAAAAAAATGATGAAACGTTTAACAAGGCTCTATTAGGACATTAATTAACTAAAGAAAATACATGTTTAAAAAACCGAACAATCTCTAAGAACTCTCAAAATTCATTGAATATAAAATTTTTTTTTAGTAATGCTTTTAACAAGGGTCTATCGGAACACTTATTAACGAAAAAATACAGGGTGTTTCAAAAAACCGAACCAATTTCTAAAAACTCATGGAATTAAAACAATTTCCTTGATGAAACTTTTAACAAAGTTCTGTTATAACACAAACATTCAGGATCAAATAAAGATGACCCGGTTCAACTTTTACAATACAGGGTGTTGAAAAAAATGTATCCAAACTTGAAAAAACTTCAAAATTGAGAGTTATTTAACAATTTTTTAGAATGAAATACTTGCCACTCTTGAAACTTATAGGGTGTTCCTTCTCTACCATAGAGAGGTTAGCCAAGGTCTCGCAGCGACCTTGTTCTATCTTTCTAGTGTTATTTCAATTTAAAGTTATATCCTATATAAAAAATCAACTTATTTGCACCCGATGAAGTATGCATTAGTTATCTATATTAATATAAATAAATAAATGGGATGCGAATATTAACTTAACTGGCAGAGAAGGCACTATGACTTCAAAAACAAAGTCTCTCCCCTTCTGTGGGGTGGTAAGAAGAGGGATAATCTCGTAGAACTCTCTGACTGATCCTGGCCAGCCATGAAGCAAAAGTATGGGCAATACCGTCACTCCTTTGGTTTCCTTTGGTTTGACATGCAAATAGTGTATCTTCAACCCCTGTACGCTTACTGTGTATTGGGGGTATTGATTGAGAAATTTTTCTCTTTCTCTCCAGTTGTATTTTGTCCTCCAGTAGTCGATTATGTTCTTCAAGAGGTTGGTGTTCATTCCGTAATGTTGCTTAGCACCTTCTAGAGGTTCCTGGAAAGGTAGGGCATTGGCTAACCTCTGCTGCAAGTCCTTGAGGATCTGGAAAATATTTTAAATTTATTTTGGACGTATTCCCCAAAGATATGTTCTAGGTATGATGAATGTCTGTATTTCAATGTAAATCATATAATTTGAATACGATAGAGTTGTCAAATTTTCAAAATAACCAAAATTTTTAGTTCTTCACACAATCGTGATAAATGGTCAAATTTATAAAACTTTCGTATTATAATATATTCATAATAGTGGTTTTAAGGTTTTCATGGTCAGTGCTAACATTTTATAGAGTAATTTTTCGAGTTATGCCGTGACTTCGGTAACTGGTCGTTGCCAGAAACAGAATTACAGTGCACATCCCTAGCATTTAGTCTTTTGCATAAGAAATGTTTGTGCAGTGGCCACTGCAGATGCGGACAGTGAAGAGCTGTGAAACTTTGGAAGCATGGGAAGACCACCATTATCCGAGGAACGGTTCCGACTGTAACAGGCGTATTACCAACAATAGGAGCCGAAATCAATATATGGGTGGGCTCAGAGGGACCGCTAGCGGAACTGTCCCTATAAAGCTTAGCCCGAGAACAACTAGGGCAGGTAAAAGAATCATGCTAACGCTAGGGATGTGTACTGCAATTCTGTTTCTGGCAGCGATCAATTTCCGAGGTCACGGCATAACAACTCGGAAAAACATTATGTATCATATTCATAAAAGTTTCTTAATTAATATAAAACTGTATATGATAAACGTATTGGGTTCGATAATAAATGGAGGGTGTAAGAGAATAGTCAAAATAATTAATAATAATCGTAAATTTTATCCCAGTACAATTAAATATTTGAAAACCAAACAGAACTAAAATTTACTACGTATACAGAAAAAAATAATTATTTTCAATAAAATATAATATTTGTACATACATACTTGCTTATATTATACAGGGTGTTCGGAATATGAATGCCGTAATATTTAGGGTTTATATATCTGACCAAAAGGAATGAAAAATGTCTAAAACATAGTTTTTCTACAAATACAATTCAAAAATACAACTGCAATAAAATGCAAAACTGTGTTATGAAATCACAAACTGAGATACAATTATAATTAGGTAAAGGCTCCTGTAACTTAATTTGTTTTTTGTATCAGTTTTATGTTTTAATGAAGTAAACAATTGAAGTTTCTCAAAAAAATCCTTAAGACTGTAACATACCGTAACGTGCGACAACATTGCAATGTGTCAGCTGCTGTCAACCTAAAAGTAATACTAGTCATAGTAGTATTGTGGCTAATGCGTCTCATTTTTCTCTAGTGCTTCTTTGTTACTTGCGAGTGTATATAAACTAAAATGGAGCAATTTATAGTACTATAACCAAGTGCATGATATGTTAATTTATGGCGAATCTGAGCAAAACTGATACGAGACGTGTGTACGGTAAACGCTTCTCGCAAGCAACATAAGTCATTTTGAACACTTGTAACTATTTCACATTTTTTTTATTTTGTATTGATAAAACAGCTATAAGAATACCATTCACAGTAAGTACTTATACAGGGTGTCCCGATTATACTTAAAAAAAAATTAAGATGTGAGTTGGCCTTGAAAAAATAGTGGGTAATTTTCAAAATTTGTGCACGAGTAAATATCAACCGTACGTTAAGAAAAACGCAAAAACTGTTTTATTACAAAAATCAAGGACGCGCGTGCGGACAGTCTAGGGGCTATAATTTAGAAAAAAATATGATAAAAGTCAAAATTTCTTAAATTTTCAATCGGTATTAAAAACTTCAAAGAATAATACAAAAATAAGGTATACTTGTTGAAATTCCATAGGATGTAATAGTTTTCGAGAAAAATGGAGTTAAATATTGTTTGTTCAGTAAAGCGGTACAAATATACTTCAGGTTTTACAATTAGAAGATTGCGTTACTATGAAATGATTTGTTTGGTACAATTTGTCATACAACAAAATTAAGTATCTTAATTTGAGATTATCTATATGTGCTTAAACAGAATTACCTACTAAATAAATATTATTCTTGATTCAGAGTACCCTGTTTTTCTCTGTATGTACATGATTTTGCAATAATAATGACACTTCCTCAAAACAGTTTTTGAACTTCTAGAAGTTTTGAGCAGAACTTTCATTAAATCTCTAGTGGGGAGTGAATCAACTAAGAACTAATGTTAAAAAGAAATCGCAAAATTCATTTTAAAGAGTGCCATTATTATTGCAAACGATTGTACGTGCAAAATATTAAGGTTGTAATATACAATGTTTAATTGTGTAATGGATCTGGCTTGAAAACTAATTCTTATTTTACTTTTCAAACGTGACTCTTTAATAATATTTTGTATTTATTTGTTGCCCCCTTACATGACAATATATATGTAAATCTAAGGAATTAATTTTTCCCTGTCTGAACTTTTTTATTCTTCTCCTGTACCCTTCAAATATTTTTAAAAGAAATCAATTGGTAAAATATTCTTTATTTTAATATTGTAATATAAAAAATTATTTAAAAACCTACACGCCACTGTGCATATCGTTCATTATTTTAATACATAGGTATTATCATATGTGCTTGTTTATTTCCACTTTATCATTTTACTTATTACATAACTGTGTCGATGTGACTTGATGAAATGCAATTGGGGTGGTCATTTTTATTATATCAACTAACGCCTGCTGGATTGTAATGTAGTGCCATATTTTATTGATCATTGCGATAAATTACTATTATTAAACGAAAATCACTGGACTAATGACAAAGTTTACAGAATATTTTATTCTGTAAACTTTACTAATGATGAATTTCATTTCGTTTTTAACAAAGGTTTTGCTTGAACAGTTTTTTTTATATATTGCTTAAGGTGCAATGTTCAAGAAAACAGAGGGCTAAAGACAGCCTAATTTGTTGTTATAATTATTTCAATGTACAGTTACACAGTTTTGACCTTTGACTTATGACTGTTTGTTATCAAGTTGTCAATAATAGATCAAAGACAAGTTGAGTCTTGTCGTCTGTTCTAATATAAATAAATTAAAAAAAATTCTTATTGTTATATTTTCTTCTTTCAAGAATAATTACGTCTCTAAAGGAGACAAACTTTTCGTTTCTATAATTCGTAATTCTTATATTACCTCATCTGAAACATTGATTTTGAATGGTCTTATCTTGGTATCTTCTTTCGAGGGGTCATCAGGACCCCACCAAGTATCTTCCAGCTGAGGTAGAGGAGGTACTTCAAATAAAAATTTCGCTTTCATGTAAACCGCCACTAGCACAACCGCAATTGATGTTGTTACTAACACTCTTGTGACACCCATTCCGAAACGTGCTCGATTCCCAACTAATACTCTTACTTGACCGGCAATTTTTCTGTTGTCTATTTGATACGATAGCGACCTTGACAAATACACATCCAAAACACATGTAACAGTTCAGTGTAGTGTATTTAAGCGATAGGAGGATCTTTAAAAAGGACAAAAAATATATCTAATCGATTGACTCTACCCGTGAAGTAGATAACAGTCACAAAAATGATTTTATTAACTTGTAGGACATTAATTTATTGCAAAAATTATAAAAACATATATGTATTGTCACGAAATGCAGGACATCACTTTTGCAATGTTTCAAGTTTTTCGATGAATGCGTAAACATCATCAGCCAGGGTTTCAGGAACTTCGAGTGCGGCGAAATGGCCCCCTTCAAGATCTGAAATGTGGATGAGATTCTTGAATTTGCCTCTCAGGATACTTTCTGGATGGAGGAGGATTTCGTTGGAAAATCTGGCACAGGCGCTTGGAACTTCTACAGGGACATTGTTTAGGAAGCTAATTAAAATTCAAGAAAAATAATTAGATTGATCGAAATTTATAACATACTTCTCCAAATGTGAGTTGTAGTGAGCCTTATTGAAGGTTTCAGAATATAATCTCATTGAGGTAGTAATAGATCTAGTCACCCAGTATATCATCACGTTATCCAGAAGATTAGTCAGAGAGAATTTTTTCGTCAATCCTCCGTCGTCTAGGTCTTTCCAAGCAGGATTTGTCCACGACGTGAACTTCTCCAAAATGTAAGCAGCCAAACCTACTGGACTGTTTCTGAGAGCAACACCTGAAATTGAAATTGAAAAAGGTTCAATTAAGAAATATATATTTTCTACGACTATAAGCCAATTCGTTGTACAAAACCTTCTCTTAGTAGCAACACAACGTAATACATTGTCAACGCTATTTCATTCTCTTCAAGCCTCGTGCTACAAAGGCTCATACTCCTGGAAAATGAGTGTCATTAGAGAATCAATTAAAAGCTGACCCGAAAAAATTCTGGTGTTTCGTTAATGTTAAAAGAGGTTTCTCAACTATACCTAGCCAAATGTTTTATAACGGTGTAACCTTTGCTGACCCAAAGTCAATCGCAAACCGCTTCGCTGATTACTTTTCCAGTGTGTTTATCAATTCTAGCGATCTTACATTATTCTTCAGAAATGCCGTATTTCAATCAATTAAAAAAATTAGAGACTACCCCTGTATTCTGTGAACCGCTTCACATAATTTTCAATTTGATCTTATCTGCTAGCACATTTCCAAACTGCTGGAGGGTATCGAGGGTATACCTAATCTACAAAAAAGACAACAAAAATGATATTTGCAATTATCATCCCGTAGTGATTCTTAGTAACTTCAGTAAAATATTCGAAATGGCCATTCACAATATCTTATCTTTTCACGTAAAAAATATTATCAACTGTCGCTTAACTCGATGGCGAAATCATTGATCGTGTGTGGTATGTTATCTATATGGATTTCTCTACCATGGGTTACTGTTATCTAAACTTAATTCAATTAGCCTTAGTACAGAGTTATTAGCTTTATTAAATTCCTACCTACGAGGTTTGCACAAATATCTGGTGTCAGGTCTGTTAGGTTTGCCCAAATGTCGGGAGTTCCACAAGGTTCCATTCTTGGACCCCTTTTATTTTCAATTTTTGTGAACGATATTGCCTGTGACCTTGGAATTCGTTATTTGCTTTACGGCCGATGGCATGAAAATATTCTGTGAAGTTGATACTGAGTTGGATGCGACGTTGTTGCACAGTAATTTGGATACACATAAAGTCTGGTCGAATTCAAATAGGTTACTACTGGACGCCTTAAAATGTAGCGTCATGACGTTTAGCCCGCGCTGTCGGTGGAGTACAGAGTAGATGAGACACCTCTTTAGCAAACAGAGAGTAGTAAAGATCTAGACGTAACTTCTCAGACTCTCCTTTAATCATCATAGTACCAATATAGTGACTGGAGCTCATAAAAGTCTGGGTATTGTTCAGAAACATTAAAGAATTTAAAAACTCGGAAACCCTTTGTCTTTTATATAATGCTTTTGTTAGACCGAAGTTAGAATATGCAAGTTTGGTCTGAAACCCTATTTATGATAACCATATCAGCAACATTGAGAAGGTGTAGCCCGTTTTTTTAAATCAGCTACATTTGTTCTTGATGGTATCTATTCTACAAAAAGAATCCTTTCTGTGAACCTTTTGGAACGAGTAGTTTATTGCAAAGGCGAATACATGCTGTCATTTTTCTGTTCAAGATATTAAACCATAATGTTTTATAATAATAATAATATCTCTACCCCTCATTCTAATCACAGGGATTAGCCCAGAAGTCGGAGACTTGTGCGGGAGAGGGGGCGGTATATTATTATTAAGCAGGCCGCATTTGCGCCCAGGAACGACTTACGTTGGTAGGCCCTAACCACTATTCAGTGCAGGAATGAGGGAAACCTGGAAAACCTCATTAATTAGGGAGGTAGTCAAATATCAACCGGTATCACTCTCTCACATTGACCCAAGCTATCACTATTCCACACTACCATACCCGCAGAGAGGGTGTCAATCCTCTCCACGAATATAGCTTATATACGGTCTACCGGCAGCTGGGCGCGAACCAACTCCGATCTAGTCACCTCGATTCAAGTACTGACGCCTTAAATCGCGCGACCACTGACCGTGGTTATGTGGTGATATGCTAAATATGATAAAATTGCATGTTCCAAGACGCACGCAACCAATCGTAATATTACGATTCCTAAGCCTTACCTTCCTTTCATGAGCCACTCTGAATTCTTAATATTGTTGTTCTTTTTATACTGTTTTTTATATTGTTTTTCTGTACTTTATTTTTTTTATTTGTATACTGATGTTTTAACCTTATCCTGTAACTGGGCAGTTGAGCCTGTTGGATATTGTACGAAATAAATAAATAAATAAATAGCATCAGTTCAAGTGTATAGATACCTACTGAATTCTTCGATAATTGTTAATAAATCAATACAATTATCTTTAAATAAAATAAAATCATTAAAACATACTTTATCAGAGCATTCAGCCCAAAGCTTTATGCTATGATCTAGTTATTAGAATTTCAAGTTTTTGAACTTTGATCGTAGATGCAATTTATTGTATGATGAATAATAATAAAATTAGAAAAATTAGCTGTACTGAAAAGGAAGCAAAATATGAATTAAAAAAAATACTGTTGGCGCTCATAGTTTCTCGTGCCTCATACCTATAGTGTCAGGTTTTGTTGCCTGTATATGCATATAGCCTAGTTCCAGCATGAGAAGAGGCAACTTCTCCGACAAGGGGTACACCTTATCTTCCAACTCCTTGCTGACAATCAACGGAGGGCAAAAACCACCTAAGAATGTCTTGAGACTGGCTAGAGGGGTGGTTATAAGACACATGTTAGAATGTACAGCTATTATTTTCTCAGGAAAGAAAGAGGCCATATTTTGAACTATAGCGGCACCCCAATCGCCTCCCTGGAGGTGGTACTTTTCGTAGCCTAGTCGAGCCATTAGGCTCTTAAAAACGATGGCAATCTGGGCTGCGCCTAAACCGGATTTGGCAGCTGCTTCTGAAAAACCATAGCCTGTAAAAAAGAAGATATGGGATAAATCAAAAGGATACATACAGCCTTATTTCCAAAAAATTTGCTTTTTGTTGCTATAATTCTGCTTCTTAGCAGATGCATGTAGTGGGGGCCAAAATATTGAAATTTAATTGAACATTTCGAAACAAACAAATTTTCGACAAATATTTTGAAAAAAAATAATATCTGAATTATTTTAACTTAACAAAATTTGGTACATAATTTAGGTTTATTATTGGTCTTATTTGACTATGAGTTCAAGTAAATTGAAACACTACAAGGTGTTCATTGAAGGTAAGTCACCCCTAAAGTTATACTAAACTTTCTTCCATTGATCGAATTTAAAAACAGTAATATCCCGCGCAGATTTTAATTTATAACACTTTTTTTACTTTCACTATTTTAAAAAACTTTAAGGTTTTCAAGAAAAATACATTAGTTATAACAAGATTTTAGTGTTTATTAGAAGAAAACAGAAAGTCAGTAGTTGGCTTTGTCTTTCAAATTTGACAGTAATAAAACTATTTTATTTCTGCTACTGTTCGTTATTGAAAATGGCTGGAAAATTTACATTCAGCGAACTAGTTGACATGTTACTTGTGCTAGGTATCTGTGAAGAAAACTATAGAAGAAGTGTGGAAGGATGTCATAGGAGATGTCCAAATTGAATGATTCCCCGTAGTGTAACATTTTCTAATGTTGAAAGACCGGCTCGAGAGACAGGAAAGCTTTTAATATCCGAGAATGTCCTAGTGTAAAAACTAAAAAGGATACAAGATGAAGAAAATAGTTTACAAACAGTTGAAGATGAACCACAAATTATTACTAATCGATTATCTCGAGAAACGGGATTATCAAGATCTTCTGTACACTGAATTCTTAAACGTAATGTACTGCAGCTATTGCCTGAAGATTTGGATCTACGAGTGATCTGTTGCGAGTTAATGTTGCATCAGGATATTAATTTTCACAAGGAACACACACAAAAACCGTGATGAGAAATACAACGACTCCACACATAGCGTCAACAACAATTATGTAATTATCGCTGGCGGGATGGTGCAAACGATAGTATATGTGACGTCACATCATTCACTGCACTGATTGAGGGCGCAGCAAATTTTGGACATTAATATCTCCTTTGTTTTTGGGTCCATTGATCTAATTCTTTCATCATATGATTACATTGATTAGATCTGTAAAAATATTGGCAAATTTAGAATAAAATTTGATTGCACCAAACGACCCTATTCTCCTTATTTACAGTGTACTACAATAAAGAATAGCATATTCGATCCCAAAACTGAAATAATTTATTATACCTTTAGTCTATACTACGCTTTTTGCTTAGAGATAAATAATTGTAAACCGAAAAAAAAACTTAACTGGTAGGGAAGGTGTTATAACTTCAAAAACGAAATTCCTTCCCTTCTGAGGGGTGATGAGCAGAGGGATGATCTCGTAGAACTCCGTTACTGATCCTGGCCAGCCATGCAGCATAAGTAAGGGTAACACCTTAACCCCCTCAGTTTCCTTTGGTTTGACATGTAAATAATGGATCCTCAGCCCCTGTATGCTAACCGTGAATTGGGGGTACTGATTAAGAAACTTCTCCCTCTCCCTCCAGTTGTATTTCGTTCTCCAGAAATGGACGATATTGTTCAGGTGCTTGGCATTTATACCGTAGTGTTGCTTAGCACCTTCAAGAGGTTCCTGGAAAGGTAGGGCATTGGCTAACCTCTGTTGCAAGTCTTTGAGAACCTGGAAAATGTTTCAGGTTTTATTTTGTTTATACCAAGTTAGTTCGAATAGGGTTATCAAATCTCAGTTTACAGTATTTGCCTAATTTTTATAAAGCATTTATTTGAAAATTTGAACTCGATCTGATAAGTAGTTTTCGAAATATGCAAAATCAAATTGGAATTAAACGCTTGCGAGGCGTGACGTCATTAACTCCTACAGCATCTCAATACTCGTGCGCCTCGAACTAGAGCAAGGGTCTTTCTGTGTTAAATTAAAATAGATTAGAAAAACCTATCTACTTTTAGAATTCACAGCATGCTATTTAAAAGCATATTCGTCTAATCTACAGATGGTAGGTTTAATTATAAAGATAAACTATTTTAACACAAATCACCAATTTGTGAGTTATAAAACGAAATCATTAATAACAACTATAGTTGACTTCCAAAATTGTAGAGAGTGACTCATGTTATAATCGGATCCAACTGTTTCATTTCCAGCACTACCATGGGGAGGGGGGGTATTTCGTTCGGGCGGGCAAAATTTCGCTAATTTAATTATGAATGTAATTAATTTTGTTAGTGATTTTGTGTTCTTAAGAGTGGAGAATAATTCAAGCTCTACAACGTATTTTCAAAATCGTCCTAATTTAACAAGTGAGGAATATCGGATGATGACATGTATGAAGAGTTTAGAGCGCGAGGTCAAAATATGAGTGTAAGTGATGTTGAAATATGTATTTCATTAACAAAATTGTACGTGAATAGCATATGTGTGTAAATAAAAAAGTGGTGAAGAAGTATAACTGTGAAACGGAAAGTGATGGAAACTCGCAGAAGGAAGATTGTATTTTTAAAATGAGTTTTCGACAAAAAAAATTCTATTGCTATATCTTACAAGATGAAACCACTTAGTCCGTATAAGTGAAATCGAAAAGAGTATACTGATAGAAATAGGGATATGGCGAAGAAACTATTTAAAATAAATATTAAAAAATAAGAATCTGGGTCGAAGAATATATTAAATTTTGACGAAACATGAAGGTCATACGGAAAGCGGTACGATATGATATAATAAGTGTTAGTGTGTGACCGTTATAGTGACAGTGATAGTAACCAATAGCAACTAGTGTCTATGCATTCTAAAGACTTTTGTCCTTTTGAATGCGGAATTCGCAAATATTTGCGCGATTTATTTAACGGTGAAAAATATCTATTTGTAAAAATTTCTATCATTTTCATCATGAAACTGCCATGGTAGATTATTAGAAGCTCAAAACAAATTTATTAACACCACATAATAATGAAAGGGGCAATAATATTTGTAGTGTTTGACAGTTTCGCAAATTACATTTGTCAAAAGTTGAGATTCAGAAGTTCAAACACTGTTTTGAGGAAGTGTCATTATTATTGTAAAAGTATGTACAAGGTGATCAATTTAACTGGAGAAATGAGTTTTTCTGGGAAATGGCTGAGAAAAACAAACTATTTTATTTATTATTTTATTGTTATTTTATTTTTTATTGCATTTTTGATTGTTTTTTCTTGAAGGTAGGGTCAAACTATAGAAAATATTTTTACGACGCTAGGCGTCGCGGCGCTTCAACACTTCCATTTCCAACCACAGATGTCTCCTAACATTTTCTATAAGAATAAGAATTTCATTTGCAAGAAAATGGCAATACCTTTGTCTCTTTAAGACACCATCATGAAAATATGGACCTATTAAATGACGCCCTACAATTCCACACCATACATTGACACCTTTGAACTTCTCTAATACTATGTGGGTTTCCGTCCGACCAATGATGAGTATTTTTCCGGTTTGGAATGTTATGATTAATAAATGACTTTCGTCTGTCCACAAAATGTGGTTATACAAATTAGGATCATCATCTAATGCAACTAAGAACTGAGAAATAAAATTGTTTGGCCGTTCAAAATCTCCAGGATTTAACTCTTGCACACTATGTATTTTATAATCGTGAAATTTTTAAAACTCTTTGAATTGCATTATACGAGTATGTCAAATTTAACTCTCTCGAAGCCTTTCTAATCCATGCTTTCAGGATGATTTTCAAAATAGTTCATTATAATTGCCACAGTGTCATCAGCGGTTACTGTTTTTTTGTCTCACCTTGTTAACTAAAAATGATTTTTTATTCTGACGGAGAACATTTTCCAATTTGCAAAATATTTGATTATTTGCAAGATTTCTTTCGGATTATCTCTGTGTGTACAATCTTCTTGCCCCTAATGCATTCTTCTCAGTTTTTCCGAAAGTTAACAGCATATTATCTACTTTTTCGTCATGGGAAAACATTTTATTACTGCTATTTTTCAATAACTACTACTAATGAACGATCGACGACGACTTCAAAAATTAATTCATGATTATTAAAACCTTCAAAATTCTAACACTTCTCATTGAGAATATGTCATATGAAAACATACTGTTTTTTGCCCAGCCTGCTTGTATTTATTCAAAAAATAATAAAGTTCAACGAATAGAATTTTCCACATTTATTAGAAATGTGTGGCAAAAACTATCACAAATTTCGTAATTGTTTTTCACTGTTTAGTTACATTGGAGAATTACAGCAAAGCTTTCAAATTATAGTGTCATTTAATAGGTTTATATAGTTTTAAGATGATTATTAACAAAGTACGATTTGGTAATTGACAACAACTTTTTAAATAATGGGAACAAAAAAATTTTATATAGGAAAAATATTCAAAATTAAGGGATCTTTATCATGACATTAAAAAATGTATGTTGCTGGAGAAATAATTTTTGAAGCGCCGCGACGCCTAGCCTTACCTTCAAGTAAAAGTAATCAGAAATGCAATAGTTAATAAAATAATCTATTTTTCTCAGCCATTTCCTAGAAAAAACTCATTTCTCCAGTTAAATCGATCATCCTGTACTTACTTAATACTTAGGTATGATGTTTAGTTTTAAAAGTACGTAAATATATCTAGCTAAGAATTTAAACTTAACTAAACTAAAAATCAAGAATAAATTCTACATAAGTAGTTTATAAATTATTTATTATTATTATTATTATTTTGAATTGATTTTATTGTAAATCTTATGATGCAAGATATATTTATTTGTTTGGGTACAAGAAATACGCCACGCTTTATTACTTTTTGCCATAAGTTTTGCGTATTTGGATTCCGGGGCAAACTAGTAAATAATTTATTTGAGCATTTTATCGTTGTACTGGAAAATTTCGATACAATGTATATAATATCTAAAGTTTGGTTGTTTTGTTTTAGCACCTTCAATAAATAAAAACCACAACCTAACGACGTCGCCGGTCGTTCTACGCTTCGTATTCTAAATACAAGTAAACGGTAGTGAGTGTAACTATACCGGCTATAAGATACAGTGAGGTCACACAGCGGTTTACACGAGTCCATATTCTCAAATTATTTAATTATTTTAAGGGCTTTGGAGGCGTCAGAAAATTATATTTTTTTCAGATCGCACTACAAAATCATTCAGAAAATATAATTAAAAAAATGCTAAATAACCCTATTATATGTGGGATACATGCCTCGTTACACTTCGTATAACAATTAAAATTAAAATCACCACTCTTCCAAAGCTACATTATATGAATACGCTAAATGATTCTTAAATAAGTTATAATTAATTTTAATTTATCCATTTATTATTCGTTTTAGAAACACACATTGGTACCAACATTACAATTCCTTCCCTTCCTAATCAATAAAAACATGTTTACTTCAACCAACTACAAATAATGTAGAAAATTTAGATTTTTAATTGTTTTTATTGCTATGGATTAATTTATGATTCCTTATTTGCTATAGTTATTTAAACATCAAAACGGTAAGCCTTAACGATTTTGACGCTTAGTTTTTTGCTTGATCCATGCACTTATATGGCTTAAATGATTTAAATTTGCTGCTAAATTGCGTTGCCTTTATAATACTTGGCTGTCGAATTACCTGGATTTCAATCTAGAATTCTGTAATGTGCTGTAGTGTGGTGACACCAATGTTTGTAGAAACATACACATCAGGCCATTAATGTCAGAATTTGACATTTGATATTCAGACTGTAATAACTTATCTTTTAATAGAATCTACTTATTTAATTTGGTTTGCGAAAAAATACGTATTTTTTATATACTATTGTAAAACACAAAATAGGGTAAAAAAATATTAATAATGGACTGCTGTTCTTACATTTCACCATAAAAACGCAGTAATTATTATTTTAAATTGTGTCAATTTATAAATTTAAAAACGACACGTAAACAGAAACGTACACCTTAACAGATATTTGACATTTGTCATAATTTCTATGAAAACAATTGACGACTATGTCCGACTACGTCATTTGTGCTGCCTAGAGTGCTGCCGCGCGCGGTGAGTGACTGCAAACGGGCAATGGAGCAGACTAGAAAAGCACGGCTGTGCAATCTAGCCGACGATGCTTGGACATTTATAAACAGCAGTAGCCATCAGTTGAGTCGTTTGAATTATTAGCTATCAATTTTTTTATAACTTACTGTCTTCCGATCGGTAAGTGACTGTTCTTACCGATCTGACATTTGTAAACACAACTTACTATTCCTTTTAATCCAACCAGTAGATACCTACGTCAAATTGACGGATCGTGCAAAAAATACAGTAACTATAGTTGGAGTAAGAACTCAGACGACTTACGTCACGGCTAAAGTTACGCCGTTGTCTTTATTGTCAACATAATTTTCGATAGTGTGTCACGTTAAAAACAATAATTTTTGTAATTTAGTGCAATATATAGAGCAAACATTTAGTGTAGTATATAGTTTTATTATTCTTAGTTGCAGTTTCTTAAATATTTTGATGAAAATATATTGAATTATTCATTTGTTTGTATGAAGTAAGTCGTCTGAATTCTTGCCGCAACTATATTACTTTGCTTGTCATTTGAAATTGTTTATTATTGTCACGGAATTTGCCCCACTCACACCCAAATCGACGACTGTGGTACCGCGAATTGCTAAGATTGCCCCGATCGCCCCTACACGATTCTGTTAAACAAACAAAATGCCGTGGATCGAGACGGGACTAGAAAATTGGGGAATCGACGAGAAGCATTCGAGTCGTTCGGGAAGATGAATCTAGAGATACTAGAATATACCTGGAATATTCGTTGGGTCTATAAAAGAAAAATAAACGGCCGATTTAGTCAGTCTTGTATTACAGTCTGAATTGAAGTGTTTAGTTGGAGAGATCAAAGTGATTTAGATAGCGATTAATTAAATAAGTGTTTAGTTGAGTTGTAATTAGTGTTTAGTAGTGTACTGAGTAGTTAATAAAGATAAGTAATTAATTAACGGATTGTTTTTCTGGCAGTAGAGAAATTCGGATTAGGAAATCCGTGACATTATTATGCCTGTCACGAGACAGGGAAGTTAAACAAAAGCAATAACTTTCGAGAATGTTTCCATTCTTCCTTATGAATGTTTTTTTCAATTTTCTAGTTTATTATTCTGTTTTCATCACATACCTCGTCAGAGACGTTAATTTTGAAGGGTTTGATCGTCGTGTCTTCTTTAGATGGGTCCCTGGGACCCCACCAGGTGTCCTCTAGGGGAGGTATTGGTGGTACCTCGTATAGGGATCTCACTTGTCGGTAGACCACAATCGACAAAACTGCAGTTAACACCACTAGAATCACGCTTGTCGGACCCATCTTCAGAAGCTCTTGAACCCCAACTAAACCATGCAGCGGTTACCGAATTTATCGTGCGCTTATGGATAAGTGTATATTATATTCGTAACCTTGACGCGTCGTAGAGAAATCTAATTGTAGAATCCAAAATCCAAGCTGTGGAAATTTCCTCAGTTTATATGTATAAGTGTGTTTCGTTTTTAAATACAAGATGGTTTGTTTCTGTTTAACTTACAGCGGTATTTCGCAGGAATTATATAATATTTTCTTTAAAATTGCTTTAGGATTTGCCATATTATTTAAATTCATAAGTAGCATTCTTTTGCTTAGATTAGAACATTTCATTATGATACAGAAGAAACAACATTCATTATTAAAACTATAATGGTACTCATGCAGATTATACTTTTATATTGTTCTGTTACGACTGTGTCGTCTACAGGAATTACTATTAAACTGGCGGCTCGTGGATTTAATAATAGGTGAAGACGGAGGATAAATAATGCTTATATATTAAAAAAAGTATCTAACAAACCTATTTCCTTCTTATATTGAGCCGTTTTTGGTTATTTATTTAAAGTTGTAAACTTCAATGCTATCGCCGTAAAAGTTAACTTGATAGTTCTTCTTCTGTTAAAAGTAACTATTTAGTCGACTTATGATTTTTACAGTGATGAATGGCGTTATTTCTATAAGAAAGCTTAACGTCGACGTATTTCTCCCCGTAAAAAGATCAAATTTGTGGTGTTTTTTGGGGCACACAAATCTCTTAAAATAAAATATGCCGAGCAAAAGTAATATCAAAAATAAAATTACTAATGTTTTGTTTATTCACTTTTTTATTTAAATTCTCCTCAAATAAAACAATAACGTTTAAAAAACGTTTGTAAGACACACATTATTTTTCTATTCTAACCCCACATTTTAACAATTATTTTCACATACTTATAAACAAAAGTGAACAATCTTATATGGAGGACTATATAAGTTTATGTTATAATAATATTTTCATCTATAGCTAAATTTAAAAAAATACGTATTTTGAAAGAGTTCGGTATCTACAAATTTGTTGGTTAGGCGGCTTTCTGCCGTTATATATTTGTTTTACTTCGGTACCTTTGAATATTTGCATATGGCATGAGAGAGAACAATCCTCTTATTTGCTAAAATTCTATATAATTCAGTTCAGTTCTTAAATGTATAAAATGATTTGTATTGGTAGAAAACACTATTTCAAGAATACGGCGCCCTTAAAGTGTGTGTTGGCGCTCACGCGTATTAAAGTATTAAATTAAATTATTGGAAAGTGGACTATTAGAGATTTACTGGCTTGTATTCTGTTGATTATTAGATGAGTTATTTCTGAGTATCTTAGCATGCTTATTAATTTTTATTGGCTAATTTAGAATTTATTAATAAATTATTTTGAGATTATTTAAAAGATTTTGTTTATATTGTTCCAATACTAACTGAACAACAGCTAAGGGAACGAATTATACAAGGTGCAGAGCACTTTAGGTTGAAACCACATATTTTTAAGAAGGTCAATGTGGTTGAACATTTAATTTAATTAAGTTAAATTGTCTTTTTTGCTCTTTGTTGTCAGTTGTGTCGTTTTGTATATTTCAATTTACTCAATAAAATAGAAATGACCATTGAATACTTAGTGATATTTAATTTGTGCCAAAGCTATCACATTCCAAAACAATCTCGTAAACCAATCCCCAAATCAAAATTATATAAGAGTAAAAACACGCTTTACATACAGCAAGTCTGCCGACTTTGGATAATAAAATAAAATTAAAGATATTTCTCTAAAATCATTGGAACTATAAATAAAAATCATTTTTTACATTTTTATTTTGACACCCTGTATTTTGAAAAACGAGCTCCGAACCGATAAGTGGCATAAAAAAAGTCCTATTATTTAATCCAGAGAATATGTGGTTAAAGGCTTGACCTACTAATTTGCAACACCCTGTATATAGTAATCACACAATCCTACTTTTTATTTAAGATTTTAAGGGGAAAGATCACTTCCGTCTGGGGGTAGAAATTTGGTGAATGAATACATCCATTAAATGTGTCTTCCTCAAAATAAAAATTGATGCGTATGAGTATTTTTTTAGTTTATGTATCAGATCGCGGAAAACCTGTGTGGCAAGTTTTTGATGGCTCACTCTGTATAATGTGGGTCAGTGATCAGAGGCAACAAAGTGTTTCGACCATAACAATATATTATGTCATAAAATTTCGGATCTTGCCCAATTATCAAATTGGTATTCTCTCTAGATTTTTCTGCTAGTCATTAACCAGAAAATACAAGCTAATTGTGTGCTTTTAAAAAATATTCGAAGTGACTTGTATAAATAGTTGAAATTTATGTCATCTAGTTGCCACAGCGAGTCACAGTGATAAGATAAAATAGAAATTGTTTTGTCAATAATATCGGGAATGACTCGTATAAAAATATTAGATATTGATTTGAAGCTACACAATTTTTTGCTTAGTCAGGAGTTGGTACAGAACAATTGCAAGTTGTAAGCATCTTATTGATTGTTTCCATAGTCAGATGGGTACACTAAACCGCAAAAATATTCTGCCATTTAAAAGAAACATGATGTGCCATAAGTGACGCCCTCTACTAGTGACGTCAAAATTAGAAACAAATTTGAATTTCTCGCCCGCAAAAACCCCTGATTTACAAATTTTATGTAAATATTTGGATTTTTTAAGAAGTTATTTACAAATATCGAAAATAAATTTTTAACTTTGACACCCTGTATCTTTTTTACTGATTTACAAGTTTTATGTAAATATTTGGATTTTTTAAGAAGTTATTTACAAATATCGAAAATAAATTTTTAACTTTGACACCCTGTATCTTTTTTATTATGCAACTTAGGATATAAGTATGTTAGATTAAATCGATTTATTTTCACCTGAGGAATATGTGGTCTCATTTTTGCTACTTCATTTAAAAACAACCTGTATAAAACACAATGCTTCTTGTTTGGTATACACGTGCGAACGTCTTCTGACTTCACAGGCGTGGCGCGTGGAATAAAATTTTAAATACCTTTTTACTCTCAACTACTACTATCACTATTACGTTGTCTTTTGTGAACTATCAGGAGCTTAACGAGAAATTAAAGATTCGGTTAACGTAACAGTGTTGCGTGTCACAAAATCATTAAAAATTGATATATATATATATATATATATATATATATATATATATATATATATATATATGTATATATATATATACATATATACATATATACATATATATATATATATATGTATATATGTATATATATATATATGTGTATATATATATATATATATATATATATATATATATATATATATATATATATATTCTGCGGTCATTTTGAGACTTATACTGGTATATACTTTTATATACCGGTATATATATACTATAAACTTATACT
The DNA here is from genome assembly GCA_037114965.1 of Monochamus alternatus. Classification (NCBI taxonomy): domain Eukaryota; kingdom Metazoa; phylum Arthropoda; class Insecta; order Coleoptera; family Cerambycidae; genus Monochamus; species Monochamus alternatus. Next base: position 118,717,599 of record CM073426.1, read on the forward strand.
GGTCACTATGAGGAACTATAACATTGATATTCACAGAAGCTGTTCTGCTAAGCGTTAAAGCTTTTATATGTGTATTCTAGCAAGTACAAAATTAAAGCTTTAAATTGGCTTTCGTACCGTCTTCAACGCAACAATAAGAAAAATAATACCTAGTTAAATTTATCTGTAGTAACACACATCGAATCTATACTCCACATCATTTTAGTTAGAATTAATTACCAGGTTAATACATACATAACAAGGGTTGCAAATAGCATTTTACACGCGAGTTTAATTTTTCCATGAGCAATTCTGCACGAGCTACATTTACCTATATTTCTAAGCTTTGACCACAGCTTGAATAACAATAAGCTGTGCTTTGACATTGTCAACGTTATGAGAGTTTATATAGTTGGGGTTTTGTAGACTGTATACAGGGTGGTCGCGATGTAATGGGCCAAAATTCATGTCTAGATTCACGACGTGAAAATATTGCGATTTAGACAAGCTCACCTTAGTCCAAAAGTTGATACTTACAGAGATACAGGGTGTTTAATGCAAAATATTATTTTAGTTTTTTCTTATTTATTTCATAATAAATGCTCATATCGAGATGAAATTTTGGTGTTAGGGGTTTTCTGGGGCGAGAGATTGAAATATATCCATGGTTTGCTTGTAGCTCATAGAGAGCGCCACCTGCGCTAGGTCGAATGCGTTGAAAACGACAGAATTTTTTAATCTTTCAAAAATCTAATTCTCAGATAGCAAATTCTGATTTTACAACTTCTTTTACACAAAAAGCTATACTTTTTGATAGTCGCTATCTTGCACCGTTCTCGTAAAATTTGCCATTGAAAATTCCAATGTATTTGCATTCAATTACAAATCGGCAAAAATTTTCAAGTAGGCTTATGTTAAAATCCAATTTTGACATTTTCCACTTATCTTAGTGCTGTCAGTAATATTACAGTATTATTCGTGCCTTATTAAAAGTTCTTTACTTTATGATCTAAATCGTAGTGCGAGATAACATGCCACGCCATAATTTATTTTCAAAGGGAGAAATGCGCGATATGATGGTTAGCGTTTATGCGCAATCAGATTATGTTGGACGTCGAGCGCTTCGTCGGTATTCAGATTTGTATCCGAATAGAAGGCAACCAAATCGGAAACTATTTCAAGAACTTTTTAATAGACTTGGAGAAACTGGTAGTTTTCGTCCTAAAAGAGACAACGCAGGGCGTACTGCTACAGTTCACCGAGAAGAAGAAATTTTAGTAAGAGTGGCTGGAAATCCAGAAGTTAGCAGCAGGCAGGTAGCTAGAGAAACCGCCCCAAAAAACCCCTAACACCAAAATTTCATCTCGATGAGTATTTATTATGAAATAAATAAGAAAAAACTAAAATAATATTTTGCATTAAATACCCTGTATCTCTGTAAGTATCAACTTTTGGACTAAGGTGAGTTTGTCTAAATCGCAATATTTTCACGTCAGGAATCTAGTCATGATTGGCCCATTACATCGCGACCACCCTGTATATGACTTCTTCATTTACTCCTCTTAGTTTAAAAATAGAGTATAGCTTCGTCTCTCTTGCACATATCTAGGGCCAGTCCATGGTTTATAAGGTCTATGCTTTAGCCAGATAATAATATGTTAATTTCAAGTAGTGCACTTTGATCTAGAAGTATGTATTTGTTTAATCATGACAAAAACATTATTTATTATTAGAGAACAGAGAAGAAATATGGCGGCTCCCTGAAAATGCCCCCTTAAGCTATATTCACATTTATAATATTTCTTAACGTAGAAGAGGAAATATTCCGAAATTCTTCTGTCTTATTGGCTCTAACACAATCAGTTCATGTATCGACCAATAAGAAGTAAATACGTAAAGGTTCCGGCTTTTAAAAATTGCATTTGTACAAGACTTTAGATTAGACCTTGTTTATGTATTAATGTTTTGTGGCTTATAATGATAATTTTGTTAATATTCCCTGTTAAATAATAATTAGTGATTTACTTTACTATATAGTTCAATAACTTATTTACTTGTGTATGATATTAAATTTCTCTTAAATGTGTTTTAAATGAATTTGATGAATATCTGTTACTATAGTTGTGTTTGTTTTGTGTCTTTAAAGTATAGAAAACATATTCTGTGATTTTACTAATAATTTTCTTATCCTGCATGTACTAATAATTCACAAACTCAACGTCATATCAAATTAGTTTTTTTTCTTGAATACATTAACAGCCACTGTAACACATGCTATATATCTGATGCCTTCATCGATTATTTTAATGGTATAATATATTGAAAATTATGTTGTTATGAAAATTTGTTCTTGCCGTGATGTACGCAAGTTGAATTGGTGATTTAGCAATACACAGTAAGATTTGTCAGAATGTTGAATTATGTCTTATCGTCATCGCCAACTATTTTGTCAAATACCTATAAAGATTCTATCTAAGAATTTATGTGTTTAAACTTAAAATAAATAAATGACTATACATTTCTTGCATATTCAAACAAATATTATGGATATTTCATAAAAATTAAAGGGCCAAATTATGGCAACCAATTCCAATTTTATTATGGTATATATTACTTTCAGGAGATATTAAAATATATTTTTATATTTTAGTTAACTTTAACTTTCTTTTCTCCGGAACCCCAAGTATTTATCAGATTTATAAAATATAAAGTTTATATGAAAAAGATATTTTTCAAAAACCTAGCATTCTGTATCAATTGATCAAAACAAATATGGTTTTCGACTAACATCCATAAAAATGTATGTAATACGTTTTAAAATCGTACAGTAATTATTTTCAACGATTTTAGATTTGTATCTACCTCCATATGTGTATGTATGTAGATACAAAAGAAGAAGTCATCAAGTATTGATAACTACATAGTACACATTCTATTTTGCTACTCACCTGATTAAAACGTAACATTTTTAATAAAAATATAAATATATTTAAATAAAAAGATAGTCAAAACATATAATTTATTTTCTAATGAAAAGCAATATTTATGTACAGGTTATTTTAAAGTTAATAAAACCATAATTAATTAATTAAGTACATAAAATATTTATATTTACTAGGTTTTTAATTACGTTTGAATTTACTTGAAAAAAAAACTCAAACCCAAACCAAAAATCAAACCAAATACAAAAAATATATCTGAAAAAGAAAATGATTTAGCTAATTAGGTAAACGCTTTTGACAAATGGCTTCAAGTAGGTACCTACTCAAATTAGTTTTTTTTAAGTTCACATTGACTTAGTTTTAAATTATAACGATAGTGTGGATTCTTCATCAAAAATTCAAAGCAATGCTTCACAATTATTGATATATTTCGAAATTTGGTTAACAAGTAACGTTGCGCGCTCACTCTCTGTCACTTTATTTTAATTACCTAGCATTTTTAACGGCAGACAACTCCTATATGCGACTTTTTTATAGGCAGACATGTTACATCACGTATAGAGAAAAATTAGCTGTGGCACAATTGAAATGAATATAAGCCATGAACGTAAAAATGTAACAAAATTATAGGTACCGGGTGTCCAGCGTAACGCTCTCACTCGATTTGTGTTTTTAATGTCATAGTTACAAAAAAATATCAAATAAAAAAACTGTGTCATTTTTATAGATGACTTGACGTCTCTTAGAAAAAAAAAACATAGATCATCGAATTAAAACAAGGGTGCGGAGAGATTACGGCTAAGTGATCAATAGCAACTGTGCCTTTTCAGTTCTTAAATACATTGCCGTGAAGTAGAATATGCTTCATTTCCATAGGACGTAAACGAAATGTTTCACGAAAAGCCAATTAATAATATTTTAATTAATAATAATCGCGGGCACTTTTTAATTGGCACCTCATGAGAAATGGGTTCCTCCATTTATAAAAATACATCAAAATTAAATCTCGGTTAACTACATTATGAATGTACTAATTTTGCAGCCGGATCCCGTACTATTATCTTAATTCACATATTAAAGTTTTGTTTCATGGAAATTTAACATCCTATATTTAATATAAATTTTTTAAAACATTATATTTTATATCTCAAAATGCACCTTATTATAACATATATTAACATATTTTTAAAATATGTCACTTTGAGGAATCCCCTAAACGAACCCTTACGTGTCTGAAAGTTTCCTAAAATACACGATTTAATTTTCAACTTGTGTGGGAAGTTTGAGGAATTCTCAAAGTTACCTCAAGAAGTCAATTTGATTCCCCAAACTGTCCGCGCAGGATATATTTATATATATAGATATATATCCTCTGCGGTCATTTTGAGACTTATACTGGTATATAGTTTTATATACCGGTATATATATACTTTAAACTTATACTGGTCACTATGAGAAACTATAACATTGATATTCACAGAAGCTGTTCTACTAAGCGTTAAAGCTTTTATGTGTATTCTAGCAAGTACAAAATTAAAGCTTTAAATTGGCTTTCGTACCCTCTTCAACGCAACAATAAGAAATATAATACCTAGTTAAATTTATCTATATCATATCATATATCATATCTGCATCATATTAGTTAAAATTAATTACAAGGTTAATACATACATAACAAGGGCTGCAAATAGCATTTTACACGCGAGTTTAATTTATCCATGAGCAATTCTGCACGAGCTACATTTACCTATATTTCTAAGCTTTGACCACAACTTAAATAACAATAAGCTGTGCTTTGACATTGTCAACATTATGACAGTTTATATAGTTGGGGTTTTGTAGACTGCGTTAATAAACGGACAATCGCTGTTCGAATCCTGATAAAACTTTGTCAAACTTGAATCGGATCGTCGTTATTCCATATTGAAAGTTTCATCAATATTTTTTTTTAATTTCATAAATCTTGACAGTTTTCAGCAAGGCCGTAGCCAACATTTTTTTTCGGGGGGTGTTTACTGTAGAATTCTTTTTCAGGAAAACTGACAAGATAAATATTCGAAAACTCTAACAATGGTACTGATTTCGAAATAAAAAGGAACAGCAACTCTGATTTAATTTTTTTTATAACAAATAATAATATATTGTAATGATTGTTATTTATGGTACAAAATACAATAAGACATGGCAATCTTACAAATCTAAATAATTCATTTTAAAATCAAACAGTAGGTGGTGATAGGTGGATTAGTACAGGAACACAAAATATAATCTATATTACAAAATCGGACAGCCTTGATTTATTAGAAAATATTTCTAAAACACGTTGATTATCGTAATGTTCCTGTGAATACTCATAAGTGCTGTTCTGTTGAATTCCGTAGGTAATTTTTTAATCTCCTTAGTGATGAAAAGGATCGTTCTGGGTGTAGCTGTAGTTACTGGTAGAGTCGCTAAGACTTTAATGAGAAAGAATACACTTGGAAATATTTCTTTGTTACAATTATGTAGTGCATCAATAGTATTTTTGGCATATTATGAGGGGGATATGATTTCCACTTGTTCTGCCATACTAATTTCAGCTGCAAATCTGTCACCGTTTATATGATAATAATTGTCCTTGATAGTCGCTATGTCATCATCTGTAAAATACAACTGATTGCAGTTATTAGTCAGAAGCTTTTGCAAGGCGGAAATAGTAGTTTTGTGAGTTGTGAATCTTGATTGAACTTGTACTAAAAATTCATCAAAGAGTGGAACTGCTACTGCTATTCTAAAGTAATCTTCAGGAGATTCAGTCTTAACATTGCAACGATTTTTTTTGTTTAGAAGCCAGTCGTGGTAATTTTATTTCGCTTTTAACAGAATTTAAAATAGTCAATGACTCCTAATAAATTTTTGAAAAATGTGAAGCCATATTCTGACGCATTTTGTTAATAACGGAGTGGTATACTAGAAACTGGGTTATCCCCACAGATTCATAGGCGTAGCGTAGGCGACGGAGTTGGTACCGTTACTTTTTTTTAACGATATGCTGTGAGCGACCAAGTTTTTGCTTCTCATTTCGGGGAGTTTTTGAACCCTAAACACTTATTATCTAACTATAGTTATAAACTATCTGACTATAGTAAAATAAAAATAAAACTCATGTGGCCCTACAGCGCCTTCGTACTTTAACCACAGCTTAAATTAAGCTGTGCTTTAACTATACGATCGTGGCGATCGGTTAGAAGTGGTCGGCACAATTTTCCCGTACAAAAACGCAAAATATACATAGCTTTTTTTAATGAGGGACTGAAGACGTTACGTCACAGGGTTTCTTCGTAAATCATTGTAATTACACTTCGGTCAACATCGACTTCTAAATTTTGATTAGGTAGGTAGAAATAATGAAATGGGGCAAGAAGGGTAACAGAAAATTCAAACAAAATTTTATATCCACGATAGTGAAGCTAGCTTTAGAAAGTAAGCGGGGACATGCCATTAAAAGTAGGTATATAAAACAATATACTAACGTAAAATATGAACATCACAGTATTTTGTGTCATTAATTTTGGGACACTTTGTACATAGTTTAAATTGTTACAGTCCTGTGGTGGGATTCTGTTCTCGACTATCGATAATCATCAATTGTACCTAGTTTATTGAAAGTCAACTGAAACCGCATAAACAGAGATGCGGTCGATCAGATGAAAAATTCTGGCAGTACAGTCGATTATTAGGTTCTTTCCAAATAGCAGTAATTTCCAGTAATCGGACTATTTGCCATGCGCAGTAACAAAGTTATAAATTATGGTAGTCCGCTTTTTCAATTTTACTTGAAAATCAAAATATTACTAATAATTACCGTTCAACCAGTTGTAGTAATATATGGTAATTCTAAACAAGCAATTATTTCATGTTGAAAAGACATTTTGCTACTGCGCATGTTAAATAGTCCGATTACTGGAAATTACTGCTATTTGGAAATAACATATTGTTACATTGTGCAATTTCATTTATGTACCTATATGTTTTAATGCTATAATTTTTTATTGGCCATAGTAAACGTGTAAATGATTTTTTATGGTTTAATGAAATAATAAATAACTATAGTTAACAGTGACTTAAATACTAAAAAAAATGTGTATCTATATGTTTATGTGCCGCACATCTGTAGTTAAAATATGCAAGTGTAGATTATAATCAATTATGAGTATACCTCCAGAGTTTCATATAGTGACTGTCAATTCCTATAAAACCGGGTACAGATTAGGTGCAACATAACATGTAATGGTCATAAGCAGTTACTCAACACTTTCTTAGTTCTAAATTTACAAACTTGTTACCAATTATTTTCAGAAACAAAGTACCTACGTATATATGTTACACACAATACTCGAATTCGGACAATGTCCGAAAAAAGTATGCAAAACTAGTTCTGAGCCCAGAAAAATTCCCATACCCGAAATTTTACGTTTAAACGACTTTTGACTATTGTAAAATAGTAGAACTAGTTCTGGGCATTATAAATGGGTCAAAACTAGTTTTGTGCATTTTTAAATGACCAAAACTAGTTTCCTTCATTTTGTGAAGGTTATGATACACACAATATTCGAAAAAGTATGCTAAACTAGTTTTGAGTTCAGAAAATATAATGACAAAAATGGTATAATCCTACTTTTAATTAATGTAACTATAAGAAAATGAATAGGACTAATTCTGATCATTTCAAAATGCACAAAACTAGTTTTGAACAATTTATAATGGCCAAAACTAGTTCTCTGTATTTTGCAATATGCAGTAACCGTTTAAATGTATACCTTCGGGTATGGGAATTTTTCTAGACTCAGAACTAGTTTTGTTTACTTTTTTCGGACATTGTCCGAATTCGAGTATTGTGTGTAACATATATACAAAATAGTTCACTGCTTCTAGATGTCCTACTTATTTTGTTCCTTTACATTTTAAACCATTATTCAACTAAACTAAAATAGGGTTTAATATGTAAAAATATTTGAATTGTACACCTTAAACTATCGTGACAATACAATTAAAAATAAGAATTCATTTGATTTCGAACGAACATTATATTTAAAAAGAAACATGAAAATTACACATTTTCATCAAATTGTAAAGTAAAAAATTATAGTTTACTTTTTCTACCATGTATCGACGCATTAATTGGATAAATAGATACAATCTATTGCATTAATAATGGCACCAATAAAGATCTAATGAAATTTCTACTCAGAACATCCAATAACAGATTTGAGGGAGTGTCATTATTATTGTAATAGATTTTATCTATTATTCGGTTGATGCGTCGACAATATAGTGGTGTAAATCTATCGATGACAGAACTCGATACAGATTTCATCAGTTGAAAAGAAATCACTAAATTTGTTTTAAAAATTGTCATTGTTATTGCAATAGATTGTACAGTCTTATTCATTATATTTAGATCATCCTTTATTATCGTTATTATTAGAGATAGAACATAAAATTTCTAATAAAAGTCGTAGTGCTGTAATTGAACCTTTTTAATAAGTTAAACTACAAAACATTTATTTCAGTTATTTATTTCAATTGATTTGTCAACGTGACGTTATATTAAAAATATATTATTGCTTCTTGTACTCCTTACCTTCTGCACCCCACTGTTCTTCCATTAATTTATTAGAGGTTCAGTTACAGGCCTACAACTATTATTTGAAACTTTATTTTGTATCTCTAATAATAACCACAATAAAGAGTGGAGTAAATAATGAATAAGCCTGTACATACACACATATTGGTATGTGGTAGAACACAATTTTGTGAACTTCCCATTATGATTTTCAATATATGTATATATAACTTTTAGATGTATTGATTTTTGTATGATTCATTGTGAAAATAAAGTCATTTATTAAAATTATTATTATTATCATATATTTACAGGAAATGTTAGATGCAAATCTTCGTTTTGAAGGTATGTACCTTTACCCTCCCAATCATCGCCAAGCGTCGAATTGTTGCACTCCTTATCATGGCGAGACATATTTCGCCAAGCGTCGGATTATCAAAGTGGCCAAAATCGCCAAGCGTCGAATTGTTGCACTCCTTATCATGGCGAGACATATTTCGCCAAGCGTCGGATTATCAAAGTGGTTTATTATTTTTTTGCAATTGGCGTCTTTAAAACAGGTTCTACATTATCTTGAGCAACACGAAAATATTTAGGTACATTTTTTTTAACTAAAATTGAAAAAAATGTAATAAATACGAAAGATAAGGGCAACATGTAGTATATTGCATGAAAGACGAAAAAACAGGCAATTTTTTGTGGTCATAGCTTGCTTCAATAAAAAAAATTTTTATCCGCCTAGAGGGCGCAACGAACCACATACGATATTTCAAAAATCTGTTTATATCAGGTGAAAGGTATCAATTTTGCAATCAAAATGTATTACCAATAAGTTTTCTCTATCTCTTAAAATAAAAAAGTTAGACAGCTTTAAAGTTTGGGCACTTTACAGGTTTTTTGTTATTACTCATAAAGTTGGCCATGGATCTCAAATTTGTTTTTACGAGCATAAAGGCCTCCAAAAATGCAACAAAAAACAATTGAAGATTTTTGACGTGTCTTGCATATTAAGCGAGATACATGGGAGTGGCCCTCTTATGTGATACAGCCTGAATATTGAAAATCATACCTTCACCTATACGTGTATACCTCGTATTCGTATACCTTCAAACATATTGCCACAAGTACTATAAACAAATTAGATTTGCTGTACCTACGTGATTTCTTTACTTGCTGGTCTTCCTACAATTACTTACAAAAATTTTTAATATCTACCTATGCAACTATGCGAATAAGATTGTAAATGTAAGGTTGGAGTAGCTCCGTACTAGACTTCGCCTTTTTATAATCATTGTGCTATGATGTACAATTATTTTTTAAATAAAGACATATTATTATTATTACTGTGTGGGGGTATGTACTGTACCTAAGTACCTACTCCTTGTCTTGTACTCCCCTTTTTTAGGGCGGTACGGTAACCGATGACAAATAGGTTGACGATTTACGGTAATTGGTAATAATGAACCATAGAATCATCGATAAATCGATAGCCAGTTTTTTTAAATATTGATGATTACCCTGTCGATAATATCGGTAATCGTTTATACCGATAGTTTCAGCTCTAGTCAGTGATGCCAGATGTCTGGTAATTATCAGAATCTAGAATAATTTCAGTTTAATCTGCTAATTGCTTTTGATACTACCATAATCAGAGGTATTATTTGTAACCCACATTTTTTGTATGAAATTGGCTAATTTTACATAAATAAATTTGTTTCAAATAATATCATGTATAGGAACTCAATGACTACCTATCCAAAAAATACCTACCTACCTATATAAATGTATTGTGTGACACTTTATAGGTAACAGTTAACAGTAAGCAATAACTACTACTAAGTATTTTTATGCAACAAACTATAAAAATGTATTAAAAAAAATAAAAGCATATTTCTATAAAAACGGAAGGTTCTGCTGCTGTGCTTATAGAACGCGGATAGGTACTTTTCCATTTTCTGTTTTGTTCTTGTAATGGTAACTTACTTTTTTATAAGTATCTATTATCAATGCTAACTATATATTTATAATTTTCTAGGAATAAGGTTATTTATACAAAGATATTTAAATTATTTTGTGTTGTTTTTTTATTACAATAAAGTTTATGAATATTAGCATATTTTAATGTTATTTTTCTTTTTTTTTCTTAAATCTGATAACTTTCTCTCCGGTAATTTACTATATAATTGTTTTTTGATAGTTACACTTTCAAAATCTGGCAACACTGATTGTAAAGTTGGGGGATATTCCCTCCAATTCCCTCCAGGATAGAGGACAAGAGGAAGCCATTTTGATTTCGCTATTTGCGTACACATAGACAAAAAGAAAGTGCGTACATTATTTGCCGGTTACCGTATAATCCGAAACAAAAGGAAAAGGATCCTAATCAGTGAATTAGTTTTTAATAGGTATTTGAAGTTTGTAGTGGTTGAAGGTGGTTTTATTTGTGAAAATGAAGAAAGTAAGACAAAAGGTAAGTGGGCTATTATATTAACATTTGTAGACATGTTAGGATAGTTCTGCTAAATTTCATCGGCCAAGGCAACGCAATTTAGCAGACGATGGTCTAAGCAACCCAGTGTGAGAAAATGCCGTTGATTCGAATAAGTTTTGCCTAAACTGGCCTAAACATTGAATCATCCACTGCTAAATCGCGTCTCCTAAGCGCGGCTGCTGCGATTTACCCTACGTTGATTCAATTATAATAATGAAATTTCGATTATCATAAAATAATAAAAAAATAAGATATTCAAAAGAAAATAGTTATTCTTACGGTATTTGCCAAAGTTGAAATGATTAATACAATTTTTAAGTCCTAGATGCTAAGATTAAAAAACTGGAGATAAACTGAGTACATAAATACGTTTTCACACCCAAAACTATTGTGTGTTTAATTTAAGTAAATAAGAGACAGTTTTGCCACAATCTATATGAAAATTAAAGTAGATGTTTCACGTTTTATAAGGGATGCTGTAGCTAAAAGAATTGTAATATTGTGCAGTTGTAAAAAATAATAGAACTAAACACAAAAAAGTTACGGGGCCAATGCCTACAATTCCTCTACCTCCTATTTGTGCTTCAATACTTCATTTGTTCTCACCAAAATTACCTACATTACACCATCATACACTAAAAATCTATGCAAAACTTCAATATTTTAAAAATTGTGCCCAATTGATGATATAAGGAGAATCACATTATTTTCGTCAAAAAAATCTGTAGTTTGGCTTCACATACTTGTTTGTAATATTCTGTATAATTAATTATAGCAATCGATATACAGTGTGGAAGAAACTCATGGAATAAATTCATTATTTCTAAAACAACGAAGTTTCATGAAATTTCCTCGGACCCGTCGATTTTGCTTTTTAAAAAGACTCTTTTTTCTATACCAACGCATTTCCGACGTTCATTTGTTTTCGCGTGATGACGTCATCGGATATTTTTTTAAATAGAACCCCTATATTTTTTCATCGGATTCTTGTAGAGCTTAATTTGCTGAATTCAAAAATATATAATTTCAACACTTTATTCCTTCAACTTTCCGAGAAAAAAAATAATAACCGATAAACTCTGCAGTTGACAGATGTCAATTCTGATTAGATTTTGTTTAGCTGCTAGAAACAGTTTCTAAGATGACTTGATTTAATTTGTTGTTTTCGCTATCAAAAGATGTAATATTCTAACATGCAATCTAATAAAACAGAATAATAAATTAGGGGGTCAAGTACGATTGAGGCAACCAGAATTTAATTATTAATTAATTAATTAATTAGTTACTTATTGTTAAATTGTTTTAAAAATGAAGTCCTTATTTTGTGAAACTGCCGATGAATTCACTATATCCATTTTACTCTCAACCAGCCCATCACAGACACAGATGGGAATATTCACATTTTTTTCAAGCTGATTTTATTGGATCGGTTATTTTTTTCGGAAAGTTGAAGGAACAAAGTGTTGAAATTATACATTTTTGAATTCAGCAAGTTAAGCCTTACAAGAATCCGATGAAAAAATATAGGGGTTCTATTTAAAAAAATATTCGATGACGTCATCACGCGAAAACAAATGAACGTCGGAAATGCGTTGGTATAGAAAAGAGTTTTTTTAAAAAGCAAAATCGACGGGTTCGAGGAATTTCATGAAACTTCGTTGTTTTAGAAATAATGAATTTATTCCATACTTTTCTTCCACACTGTATAAGAGAAAAAATTACCTTATTGATTGATATCGATATATCCTTAGATAAAAACAAGATTATACAAATTTGCTACCCTTTTATACCTAATACCTGACTTTATTATTGGTAAAAGAAATTGTATTCCTTTTTATTTTAACTTTCAACAATTTTTTAGGCAAATTTCCCTCAAAAGATCACATTTGGACTGGTGCGATTTACCGATAATTCTCTTGGTATATACAACTTTAAAAATATAACACAAGTGAATGACACTATATGTTTAGTAAAACATAAAGGAACAAAATTTGAAGCAAAAATTATTGCTACAAATGGTAAGTTATTATTATTAGAGACTACCTACCTATTCATAAATTATAGAAAAGTATTGATTTCTTTTGGATACTTATGAAACCTAAAAGTAGTTTATCTTAGGTAGTTACACAATATCAAGTTAAATATCCAAAACATAAAGTTTTGACAACAAAATAATAATACATTGGTAATTTTCTAATGTTTCTATAAATTATATATTAAATACATAAACTGCTGAAGAACAGTGAAGTTTAATTTGGGCACAGTTTTAAAAAAATACATAGGTATTTCGTAAATCATTTAACTTGGTAAGATATCGAAATATAAATAATGTAAATTTATAACATTAGATATGGGTGTCCCGTAATACTGTATACAATAGAAGACCAAAGATTTATGGACTCAAATTAGACAGGTATAGGCTAATTCATCTAAGTATACCTATCTGAAATTATTTGAGTAAAGCTATCCACACATTCCCATCCACAGATGCTGACATAGGGTCCAATATATGCCAAAACATATAGTGCAAAGTACAAACATGCGTGTGTAGCGTACATGTGTATCGCTGTGATTGGAACGTTTTGTACATAGCAGCAAGAGGAATACCTTTATAACAGTAAATATTGTCTATCTGTGAACGGAAAAATAAATATTCATTACACTGTGGATGGGAAAATAAAAATTAATTATTATTATTAAGTGTGTGTTGCTCATATTTGGGCAACTTATTAGTTATTTAATATAAAAGTTAAACAAAACACTGTATGGCACCAAAATGTGTAAATTTAAATCAAAATGTTAAGTTATTACCAACGTATATAATACTATAACATCATTGATATATGTAAACTGTTACTACGGGACACCCTGTATAATATAATATAGATATCAGCTGTTCATAACATATTTGTATTTTGTAGATGACTTAAATATATTAAATCAAATTAAAGAACATTACAGTGCTGAAGTTTTAGTTGAAGATACTCATATTATTGAGAATTTAAACTCAATGAAGCACACTGAACAATTACAAGAGTTAGAGCAAAAAGCGACAGACCAGAAGTTGAGTATAGAAAACAGCAGGCAATATATTACCCGTCAGTTAATCACAGCGAAAACAAATACGCAAGAATTAATTTATATTGAGCAACAGCCTAGTAATATTTCGGTAAATTCTTTAGATTTTAGCAATATTTCTATTGGCTCAGAATCAATAGATGTTCCTAACACATCTTCATTTGAAGACCAATTTTTAAAATCTCTTGACACTCCTTACTGTGACCCCGATAATACCCAAACAGAAACTGTTGATCAAGAAATGGAATATGGTCAAGAAACAAATGAACCTGAAGGTATTTTGTTTTAATTATTTGCTATAAATTGAAAAACGTAATTAATTGAAGATGTATGTACTGGTTTAGTTTATAAAGAGAATGAGTGCAAATACTGAATGCAACAGTCAATTTAGTAACAGTATCAATCTCATGTTATTTATAAAAGCATTGTTAAAATTTACAATCAATAAGAAGTAAATATTATTCTGTCCATAACCTTTGACAGTACGAAATTATAAAACGTTTGATATTAGGAAAATGGTGTTTGTTAGTTAAAACATTGACTATACAGGGTGTCCGGAAATGATGAGCAAAAAATTCAAGGAACAATTCTAGACTGAAAATAAATGCTACCTCTTTCTATAACATTTTTTCCAAAACTGATAATTAACGGAGTTACAGGGTGTTAAAGTTAAAATTTTATTTTCGATATTTGTAAATAGCTTCTTAAGAAATCCAAATATTTACATAAAATTTGTAAAACGGGGGTTTTTGCGGACGGGAAATTCAAATATGTTTCTAATTTTGACGTCACTAGTAGAGGGCGCCACTTATGGCACATCACATTTTTTTAAATGGCAGAACTTTTTTGCAGTTTAGTGTACCCATCTGACTATAGAAACAATCGATTCTCCTACCTGTTGAAGTCGTTAGGAGTAACAGTTTTCGAAATAATCCTATTTGAAATATTCAGTGCACCGATTGAAAACTGTTATTGTTTCAGGTAAAGTGCCTTTTTTTATTTAAAAATTCTTATTTGCCGTGCCAAAAAAACATAATTATGCCAATTTTTTTCAATACTCCGACAGATTTCAAAGTTATTGAGATATTTTAAAATAAAATTATAGCATTGAACGCCCTGTATTTTTTAAACCACCAACATTCGGATAAGGCATATTTGGCTTAGTCGACTTTCTTTGGTCACCAGTATCTCCAGCTCCGAGATTTCCCAACCTTTCACAGACACCCTGTATATCTAATACTAGTGTAGTATTAGATATACTCGTCAAGAATTCAGAAGTCTTACGTCACGGCTGACGTTACACATTTGTTTTTATTGTCAATGTAATTTTCGATATTTGGTTGCGTTTTTTGCAATTTAGTGCAATATATAATGCAAACTTTTAGTGTAGTATATAGTTTTATTACTATCAGTTGCAGTTCCTTAAATATTTTGATGAAAATATAATGAATTATTCATTTGTTCGTATGACTTAAGTCGTCTGAATTCTTGTCGCGAGTATATATGTGTAACTACAACACAAAATCTAGTATGTATATTAACACTTGCAGTTTAATAATGGTAATCATTTATTTTGTTGCCATTGCAACCAATTTTGTTCTTTAAATAGCATCACCATATTTTCTGTTCATCACAATCATAATTCCATATACATCCAGCTTTTACTATTTATTTTTTTTTTAGACAATAACACTTATAAAATTGTAGAATCTGGTTATTCCGAGGGTACTCCTGATCCTTTTGAGGATGACTCATTTACTGACCCTACTTACGAACCTGAAGAAAACCCTTCATGTCATGTGGGAGAACTTCCAGGTATGTATAAAATATTCTAGATCCACTAACCTGATGATAATAGACCGTATTTCAAAGGTAGTTTCTTAGATGAAATTAAACCAATTTAAATCAAGTTATCTTCTTTAAAAAACATATCCAGTTTCTCACTTTTTGAGATACTTCAGTGATATTTTGTATGTAGAGGGTGATTCAGTCATCATGTCATTAATTTTAACCAAGTATAAGTATTTGGAATGCCTAATAAAGATAGAAAATCGATAAAAGTTTTAATTCGATTTAAAAAATAAACAAAACAACCTTTGAAGACGTTAGTCAGTATAAATCAAGTAAAGTATTTTCGACAAATAGTTAGTGCGACCAAATATATAGTTTTGAAACATAATATTGATGTACTTGGTACCTACCATCTTAATATTTGAAAATTAAAATGTTTTATGAAGTGGTAAATTATTATAACAAAATTATTTTTTTTATTAAAACTTTGTTTAGGTGAAAGGGATGATAATGGAATACCAGGTACTACTGGTTTTTCTGCAAATTTGCAGTTTCCTAATTTCACACCTGAAAATGAAAATGGAGTAAATATAGTGAAAATTCCAAATTCAAATTCAACTGCAAAAAAATACTTCTGTATTTATTGCAAAAAATTGTTTTCAAAGCTTGCATTGCACTTAGAAAATGCACATTCAGATGAGCATAACGTTAAAAAATTTATACATCTACCTAAAGGTACGTACAAAGATTAATTTGCAAAATTATTTTTATTACACTATTGCTGTCATGCCATATTTCACAATAGCTCCTTGACATAAGAATGTCGAGGAATAAGAATCAGAAATATAAATATGTTTGCAATCATCACTAATTGAAAAATTGTTGATTCATATTTCGACCTATAAATTACTTTTTACGCTTGTAGAATAAATTATTAAGCAACATTAACATTATTAAATTTGCAATCCATATGAGATCATCTTGAAATTGATTTTTTTACGGGCATGCGTAAAAGTATATTTTTCGCAACGTAAACGAGTGCGGGAAGTAGCATTTTTTCGCACTAGTGCAGAAAAGTAATTTTATTTCCATGGTTATCAAACATCATATGCCCGGTTTTGAAGTTTGTCAGTCATATAAAAATTATCAATGTCAATGTCATGTTTCTTTTTCATAAGAATATATGTCCATTTTATGTATTGTTTACTTTCACGCACGCTCATAGAAAAAATATTGTTTCTAACACATGCAGAAAGTGTCAAGTGAAAAATACCACTTTCTGAATTTGCTAGGAAAATAACAATTAATTTTAATAGAATGTAATGCAACTTGCCACTTAAATTTGAAACGTGAATAATTTTTTAAGGTTCTATAGAAAGGAAGAAGATCATAGAGATAATTAGAAAGGAAGGTTGTTTCAAATTTAATAATGATGAAAATTATAATGATGGTCATTTAATAGTTACCAGAAGGCCCAGAAATAATTTAAGAAAAGTAGATTCTGATTATAGAGTATGCCCTTGCTGCAAGGGAATGTATTCCAAATTAAGTATCCGTAAACATTATCCCAAATGCATTCCTAACTGGAAAAAGGGGAATAAAGCAGTTTCCATCATGGGAAAACTTGTACAGTGTCAAGTACACAAAAAAGCTTGTACTGTTCTTAAAAACAATATATTTCCTGTACTTAGGGAAGATGAATGCACCAGAATAATCAGATATGACCCATTGATAATTACATATGGAAATTCTTTGTGTGCAAAATATAGGCTTGAACACCTTTATAAAATGATACGAACAAAACTTCGACTTTTGGGCAGATTTATGTTGGCTTTAAAGAAAATCGATACTTCAGTCAGTGATTTTGCATCAACATTTTATCCAGCAAGATTTGATTCTGTTATTGTTGCTGTAAATAGTGTCGCGGAATTGAATTTATCTACACAAGAGTATAAATCCCCTTCAACAGCTTTTGAACTTGGAACTACCTTAAAAAAATGCGGCAAGCTTCTCATAACTGAGTATATCAAAGAAAGAAATGCTGTAAAAAAAGCTGAAGTTGAAGACTTTTTAAAAATTTTTGATGAGGAATTTTCTTCTGCTGTAAATAAAACTGTAATGGAAAATCAACTACAACATAAAAGAAAAAAGAAATTGTTACTACCTTCATTAAAAGATGTTATAGATTTTAATAATTACATAGAAAGTAATCGTTGCCAGAGCTATGATGATCTTAAAAATAACTTTAGTTTTTCTACCTGGAAAAATTTGGCATCCTATGCACTAATATCTATTCAAATTTTCAATAGAAGAAGAGCCGGAGAATTAGAAAGGTTTACAATAGAAGATTTTAATACATTTCAATCAATTGACCAGAATACTGATCCAGATTTATTTAAAACTGTTCCAACAGAGTTTAAAGCCAATGCAAAGAAATATTTGAGATGTGTAATCCGAGGCAAAAGAGCACGTGGCGTTCCCGTGTTATTATCAAGCAATATGTTCAAGTCTATTCAATTGATCTTAAAATATCGAAAAGAAGCGGGCGTACCAGATACAAATCCATATGTATTTGGCTTACCAAGTAGAACTTTACAAAATTCTCACTTGAGCGCATGTGATCTTATGAGAAAGTTTTCACAAGAGTCTGGTATTACTAATCATTGCCTTTTGAGAGGTACACAATTGCGGAAACAAATTGCAACACAATCATCTATGTTAAATTTGGATGACACAGAAGTAAAAGACTTGGCAAACTTTTTAGGACACGCTGATAAAATTCATTATGAGCATTACAGAATACCAGTGGTATCTAGGGAAATTGGCCGTATATCAAAACTGCTAGAAATGGGAGTAGGAAAGGCAAACGAGAATGAAAGAAATTCACAAGGAGAAGAAGCATTTGTCCACGGTAATACATAACTTATACAATTATTTTTTTTATATACAGTATTTAGAAACACCCTGTATATATATCTACTAGGGGTCGATAATTTTGACCGCAATTAAGTTAATCGAGGATTAGAATATGAATAGTCGTGTGTATAACAAAAGAAAAAATGCAGTCTAATGACCAAATAACTTTGGGGGTCAAAAGTACCGGCCCTAAATCTATTTAAAGAACCTATTGCAATGACCCAGCTGTTAATCCACAGTCTGCTAGATTTTTTTTTAGCAACATGACTTGTTCAGCATCACTTGAAACCTCTATGGTCCAAATTTCATTAATTTCTGTTCAAAGAATCATTTTTATTGAACTTCAAAGTTTTAATTTTTTTTATCTTTTTTTACTTAAAAAAGATGAAAAGCATCAGAAATTTTTAAAATTATTGGTAATTTACATTATTGTTGTTCTACTTATACCATAAATTAAAATATTAACGTAAAAGCAGTATTTTTACAATATTTTCAAAATTCTAGTTTCTTTTTTTTAAGTAGTTAGTATGTAGTTCGCCAAAATATGTGCCAACCTTGTAAAAGTACTGTTTTTAAGTTATTTCAATTTATGAAATAAGTAAAGAAACAATATTGTAAATTAATAGTAACTTTTAGAATTTCTGATGACATGCACCTTTTCTAAGTGAAAAAAGTTAAAAAAATTAAAACTGAAGTTCAATAAATAAATGATTCTGAACAATGTCATGTTGATATAAAAAATCCCTAGAGGGTTTTTCGAAAAAATTACTTAGGAAAGAAAATCGTAGCAGGCTGTGGATTAACAGCTGAGCCATCATAATGAATTCATTAAGTACATCTAGTAGGCTAATACACGACCTATGAACTACATGGTTGCGGCCATCGGCTAAAAGTGGGCAGAGCTTTGACGTCATAGATTTCCTTTTCATGGTTCACAGATTGCCGTTCTTTAACTACACGGTCGTAACGATCACGGTGATTAGCTAAAAGTGGTTGTATGGATATACGTGGAGAGTATGTGGCGACATCACAATTTTCTCGTAGAAAAACAAAATATATTGATTTTTTCCATAGAGGGACTGAAGCTGTTACGTCACAGTGTACCTCAGTTTTCATTGGTTAGTTGCTGAAGGCCCCGACCGTGTAATTAATAGACTGTGAAGCTACTATACATATATAATAAAATAATTGTTGAAAAATCCTACGTCCCGAAAAAATTTTAGAAGGTTGTCCCAATCCTTAGTGGGCCACACTGTATATATAGAACAAAATGAAAACAAACATTTTTTTATTTTGCTGTTGATGAAACTTGTATTTTGTGTTAATTTTTTAATTAAATTCTAAATAAATTTTAACTAATCTTAAATACAAAAAAAAATTGTTGAATTACAAACATAATTATTTTTCAAAAAACGCACTTTTTTATCGTTCCATGGTGTATTGCATTTGCATATAAGTATATTTTTATTTAAACTTCAGACTTATTAATTTTCTTATAATTAAATTAATGTAATTTTATTTACAGAAGTGCCAAATGAAAGTACCAGTTCTGACAATGTAACAGAAAATGTACCCCTTACACCAAATCGAGATTCATGGAATGATGATAACGAATTTCAAACTGTATATGAGAAAGAACGATGTGGTATGTAAAGTGTAATGTATTTAAATAATTTTGTATGAAAACCACTTTATAAAAAAAAATGTGTCATTCAATTTTTCCTTAGTTTCACCTTATGGTTATGTTAAGAGAACTTCATGGTCCACTCCTGAAAAAGTTAAAGCAAAAGATTTGTTTAAAGAACATATTTTGCTGGGTGATCTTCCTAGTTTACCAGAATGTTCTATTGCTATTACTGACAATTGTGAATTGAGTCGCAGAACTCCGAAACAACTAAAAGCTTGGGTGGCCAACCAAATAACGAAAAATAAGAAACCGATGAATCAGCAGAAGTCAACAAAGAAAGGTATCCCCAGTATTACATACTTAAAAATACAATTAGCCCATATACGTATGACTTATCCCAATAGGGTAACACTATAACCTAATCAGTTAGCATTAGAAATATACTTTATTTATAGTGTGGCCGTGAAAGTGATAGTCACCATTTTTTATCTAGAACATCTCTTGAACAACCAATCAGTTGTAAATTTGTAATTGTCATACAATATCAAAATTGTCAAGTCAGACTCCACATTTATTACAATGTTGAGAATATAAGTAAATTGTTGCATTTTAGAAAAATACCTTTGGACAAAGGAAAGGTGCTCGTCAGATTACTTGTGATAATTTACATCAATTGAACGAAAAATGGCAGACCAATAAAAACATTAACCACTGTGTGGCCATACTGTCTCTAAAGTCAGTGTACTAATAGCCTCTAGTTGCCATTATTGCCAGATCTGGATACAAGTAGAGCTATAACTTTTATCTTATTATACACTTTTCTTCAAGTGTATAACAATACCTACATTACATAATGCAAACCTCCTGTAGAAAGAGCATATTATTTTGCTAGTACAAATATTTTTCTTTTTTTTACTAATAAGAAAATGGTATCTTAGCAACGAATTACAAGATCCATGTAGCTTTAACTTTTTATTAGCATTACTTTTACGTATTTTGGTGCTTGAAGAAAAAATAGTATGTTACACGGAGTTGAAGGTTCATTATGTGTGTCGCTCAATTGCTGCCTTGTCTGAGCAAATTTTTGGGCTCATCACATAATGTTCGCCGTCTACTCCTAATAATATAATAAATAATGTTCTTTTCATTTTAGTGTATTGGTCAAGCGAAGAGAAGAATGTAATGAGGCTGGAATTTAAAAAGTACCTGGATAGTGGAATTTTACCAAGTTTGCCAACTTGTTCCGACATACAAAAAAGAAACCCCATTTTAAAGATGAGAACTGATGTAACTATGAAAGCATGGATCAATAATGAACTGAGAAAAAATAAGAAATCTTAATGTCCCATTTTCGATAGGCTTCCGGGGTATCTCGGTTATGCGTAAAGATAGAAAGATGTGGTTTTCGAAAACTCAGGCTACTTTTTCGAGATAAATCGAATGGTGTAAACAAAATTAGTTGATCTTCAATTGTTTTTGAGTTATAATGAAAAATTAATGTTTACTTATTTCGAAAGCTACTCCACAGCTTACTATGGTTTCCATTTAAAAAAATTTAATTATTTCTAATAACTCGAAAAATATAGACTATGAACAAACTAAGTATGCCACTGGATTCTACACTAAAAACTGTATGGGAGCCATTTAAAAAATAATTGATTACTTCATCATAGAAAGAGATATGAGTAGCTTTCGAAATATACAAATATTCAGTTTTTGGCTATAACTCAGAAACAATTGAAGATCAACTAATTATGTTTATATCATTCGATTTACCTAAAAAGTAGCCAAGGTTTGCGAAAACCGCATCTTTCTATCTTTACGCCTAATATTGTGGTTTAGATTAAAATATTTCTATCAAAAAATGTTTTCTTTTAGTTTCATAGTGCAATAAATGTTGACAAGAAATATTTGTTATAACTTGTTTGTCGTTTTGTATGCTACTGTGTATTTTGTGATTTCATAGATGTGAAGATGGTTTTTATTAAAAAAAACAAAAACATTCCGAATGTGACAAACCTATCATTGTGTTTTAATTTGATCCTTTGACTTTGGTACCCAATTTAAACAACATATATGGATTATTAGTATTTTGAAGTAATTAATAATTTTTTCGTATTTTGAGTGATAATGTGCACGCTATTTTAATATAAAATGGCACTACCACATTGCAATGTCACTACCAGAGAATAGAAAATGGTCACTACTATCCACCATAGACTATAAACCTATAGATGAGAATCTTAATACTATCATAGATAAAAATACCTACTATACTCGCGTCAAGAATTCAGACGTCTTACGTCATGGTTGACATTAGGCAATTGTTTTTATTGTCAACGTAATTTTCGATATTTGGTCGCGTTAAAAACAACAATTTTTTGCAATTTAGTGCAATATATAATGCAAATATTTAGTGTAGTATATAGTTGTATTACTCTCAGTTGTAATTTCTTAAATATTTTGATAAAAATATAATGAATTATTCATTTGTTCGTATGACGTAAGTCGTCTGAATTCTTGACGCGAGTATAGGCTTGTTTTTGCAGTTGAAAACTGTCGGAAATATTCGACCAGTTAAGTTGAGAACGCGTTACCATTGAATTTGACGCAATAAATAGTTGGAAGGACATTTCTGATAGTTTTCAACTGCTACTAAAACAAACCTACTAATAATAAAGTCACTAGTGACTACTAAAATACAAATTACAGCGCTCCAAGCGTCGGCCAAAAAATATTGTTTTTAACGGGACTTTCTCGGGATATGTGTTAAAATATCTTCATTAGTAACGGCAATTATTAATTAATAATTCTTTATCTAACTTGAGAACATCGTTGGCGGTACTCTCCTTATTTAATGACTCTACTGTAAATAAGATTACAGCGCTAAAGTGTGTAGCACAAAATATCAGCTCCCCCATATATTCTTTATTAGCTTTTGTAACATTTTTTACTGTTTTAGAAAGGTATTTTAAGCTAATATATATCAAATCTCCTACAATTCCTATCAATGAAGTCATATGTACGTTAACAAATCCATGCACGATCCATGATGTAACCAAATTATATGGTTTAAATGATTTTTATATTTAAATTTGTTTAATATCATAGTGACAATCCTGCGACTTACTAAAAAATCTCAAAATCCCACTATAAAAAATGACAGATGACACACAATTAACTTGGAGATTTA
Organism: Monochamus alternatus; assembly: GCA_037114965.1. NCBI lineage: Eukaryota > Metazoa > Arthropoda > Insecta > Coleoptera > Cerambycidae > Monochamus > Monochamus alternatus. Next base: position 118,741,221 of record CM073426.1, read on the forward strand.
TAAACAGCCATATTAGAAAAAATAATCGGTTGAGTAGTTTGAATTATTACCTATCAATTTTTTTTATCAGTGTAGTGTAAATTACACTACGCTGAAAATCAGCTGTTCAGCGCAGTGCAGAAGTGGTGCAAGAACCAAAGGAATAACGAAGTGTGAGATGGTGTAGCCAGAGCACAGCCATGCGTGTGCAGTAATAAGACTAGGATATGTATTCTAAATTTGAAAAATATTTCCTAACAATTATTAATTATGGACGTCAGAGATGTTTTTTGTGTTGATGACTAGACAATAGATTAGTAGATCTTCATTCAAGCTCGGCTAGCTCGAGTAATAGTGGTGATGAAGCAGAAATATTAATTAGTTCTTTATTTAAAAGAAAAATGAAATTCAATTAAACAATATGTAGAAGAAATTGTACCTAAATATTGTGATAGAGTTTTTAAAATACTTTAGGATAAATAACACTATTTGAACATATTATTTATTTTCGATTATTGTTTAAAATTTACGTTTCTTAACACAACACATGTTTGTATTAGAACAAAATTTTTGATTTAATGTTATACGTTATTTGAAGCTCATTCTCAATAAAAAAATTCAAATTGTCGTAGATCTTAATAATTGTGGGAAATATGGCATCGTTACTTTCCTAGGATGAATAGAGCATTTACATTAACTCAGTGTTATTAAATTCAGATAGGGGCGCTAGCGTCAAAGTTAGGTATTAATATTAATGTTCTATGATCTAGTTTACGAGCCTATGGTTCGATAATTTTTGATTTGAATTCGTGTATGACAAATAGTGATTGTATATTTAATTTGCATACGTATTATCAAAATAAAACTTGTACAAGTACAAAAAGTATTAAAATCTTATTTAGTTAACCTCACATAATTTTGTTTATCTCCATTCTACATTAGCAATTTGGAAAGAGATGTAATAAAACGTTATTTAACACAGAAATTGTTAAGGTTGGAGTGTCTAAAGAATTTCTTGGTAATTTTTAATTTAAAACTCTTTGTTTTTTAAAGAATTGAAATTTTATAAATCACGAATCGATAGAAAAATGGTTATTTTCGCTCAAATTGCAAAAATGTTGCATGTAATATGCTCAGTAAATAAAAAAATACATTAAATGCCCAGTTTCTGAAAAAATACGAATAATATACATAAAAATCAGTATTTTAAATAATGTACATGTGACATATATAAATAATAAACATATGCAGCTTTTATTTGGTATTTTTATGACAGTGCAAGTACAATACAGAACAAGTTGAAAACCCTGTTAGGTGTTTTAAATGGTTTTCATTTAAACATTTGAGTGATATTAGTTGTGCCCTTTTGTAACTAATAACATTTTGAATCGCCATATCGTAAAATAACTTGTTACTACTAGATGCACTTGTAGGATTACCGTCGTTATTATCATTCAAGTAATTTTCGTATTATCACATTTAACTCGTGTCACATTTCTACTTTTTTCCATCTGCAAGTTTGCCTACATTTTCATCCTGTTTTCGCCTTTTCATGTACCTTTTCATGCGTTCATTAATTTTTACAGTATTCGTATCGTATTTTCGTGTACGGGTAAATATAATGTTGAAACAGCTGTTTTTTGAGAATTTTCCAGTTCTAAAAATAAGAATGAAACTTTATCAAATAATGAAAAATATACACTGAAAATAGATCATGTATGCTTGTACTTACCCATACTAGTAATAGTATAACAATCTATGTAAAATGTTTTCAGCAGATCTTTGTGTACTGGGTTAGTTTCTTGCTGGCATCAATTGCTATTAACCATTTTTTTCAGCATTATTAGGGAACTTGCAAAACATGAAATCTTTATTTTTATTATGTGAGCGGACGAAATTGTGGACAGTGACTAATCGCTAGCTTGTGGACAAGCGCGACGGGCGAAGTGTGCGGGGAGCAACATTTCATAGGCGTACTAAATTTTAATGCGATCAGATATAAAAAATATACAAAAATGACAAAAATAATTGCATTACATGACATCCATTATTTTTAGAGTAGAAACAGTGATATAACAGTTTTTACCAATTTCAAGGCGCTAGATAATAAAAATAATAACAATTATTTCAAAATTTAAAGTTTTTATCTTATATTTTCAATTGCCCAAGGTCGAAAATAATAGAAAGTGACTAATTCACAACACAGATATGAGTACGGAAAATACGGGTAGTATGATTACCTAAGCGTGCCACTTGAGAAGAGTTAAAGCACACAAAATTATCAAAAATAAGTTGACGTCGCGTCGGCTGAACCTAGTACATTAACAATTTACTTTAAATGTGCCACCTGTGTCATCCTCTCTACAAATTAGAATGCCGTCCTTATGGACGGCGATTGCCCACTACCACCCACTTACACCTACCTGATGCGCACTTCGCAAATATCGCACTTAAGCCGTGTCCTCATGGACGTGAAAATCTCAACTTTTGACAATTGCAATTTGCGAAACTGTCAAACACTACAAATATTATTGCCTCTTTTTATTATGTGGTGTTAATAAATTTGTTTTGAGCTTCTGATAATCTACCATGGCAGTTTCACGATGAAAATGATAGAAATAAATGTTATAGGTAGTTGACAAATTTGTTTTTCCACCATTAAATAAATCGTGCAAATATTTTCGAATTCCGCATTCAAAAGGACAAAAGGCTTTAGAATACATACACACTATTTACTATTGGTTACTAGCACTGTCACTATAACATTAACACTTATTATAATCATATCGTACCGCTTTCCGTATGACATTCATACGTCCATGTTTCGTCAAAATTTAGCAATTCTTCGATCCAGATTCTTATTTTTTAATATTTATTCTAAATAGTTTCCTCGCCATATCACTATTTCGTCCTTTCTATCAGTATATTCTTTTCGATTTCATTTATACGGACTAAGTTTCATCTTGTAAAATATAGCAATAGATTTTTTTTTGGAAAACTCATTTTAAAAATACAATCTTCCTTCCGCGAGTTTCCATCACTTTCCGTTTCACAGTTGAACTTCTTTACCACTTTTTTATTTGCACACATGCTATTCACGTACAATTTTGTTAATGAAATATATATTTCAACATCACTTACACTCATGTTTTGACCTCGCGCACTAAACTCTTCATACGAGTCATCATCCGATATTCCTCATTTAGATCAAATCACTAACAAAATTAATTACATTCATAATTAAATTAACTAAAAGATATACCCGAAATTTTGCCCGCCCGAACGATATACCCGCCCATGATAGCCTTGGAAATGAAGCAGTTGGATCCGACAATTCGTCGCAGCCAATGAAATGCCAGAATCGCATACGTACTAACTGCAGCGCATGCGTACTAACTGAGCGCATGCGTAGCAGAAGTTGTGTAATCGAGTGTGCTCTCAGAGATATGGGGCACACGATTTTGTAGGAAAAATATAAGGGCTGCATGTATATTTCTTTGTGTTGACTGCTATAAATTGTGAACAGGTTTATAAAATGTTATAGTCACTCTCTACAATTTTGGAAGTCTGGTACAGCAACAGATAAACACTGCGTTACACAACAGTAATATACCTAACATTGATCGCAGCGCCGCCTACATGTAAATGCTCTATTAAATAATTTAGTACAAATATCTATAATATGTGGTGTAAAACTATATCAATTTGAAGGAAGTTTTGTGCAGAAATCATAGATGGCGCCACCAACAACTCTGTTCCTATGAGTTTCGCTTATAGTCTATGGTTTCACCCCCCCTGGAAAATTCCCGTTTTCCTTAAGCTATAGCTATATTCACATTTATAATATTTCTTAACGTAGAAGAGGAAATATTCCGAAATTCTTATTGGCTCTAACACAATCAGTTCATGTATCGACCAATAAGAAGTAAATACGTAAAGGTTCCGGCTTTTAAAAATTGCATTTGTACAAGACTTTAGATTAGAACTCGTTTATGCATCAATGTTTTGTGGCTTATAATGATAATTTTGTTAATATTCCCTGTTAAATAATAATTAGTGATTTACTTTACTACATAGTTCAATAACTTATTTACTTGTGTATGATATTAAATTTCTCTTGAATGTGTTTTAAATGAATTTGATGATTATCTGTTACTATAGTACAAGTTGTGGTGTTTGTTTTGTGTCTTTAAAGTATAAAAAACATATTCTGTGATTTTACTAATAATTTTCTTATCCTGCATGTACTAATAATTCACAAACTCAACGTCATATCAAATTAGTTTTTTTCTTGAATACATTAACAGCCAGTGTAACACATACTATACATCTCATGCCTTCATCGATTCTTTTAATGGTATAATATAATGAAACTTATGTTATTATGAAAATTTATGCCGTGATGTACGCATGTTGAATTGGCGATTTAGCAATACACAGTAAGATTTGTCAGAATGTTGAATTATGTATTATCGTCATCGCCAACTAGTTTGTCAAATATAAAGATTTGGTTATAAATTCTATCAAAGAATTTATGTGTTTAAACTTAAAATAAATACATGACTATAAATTTCTTGCATATTCAAACAAATATTATGGATAGGTATTACATAAAAATTAAAGGGCCAAATTATGGCAACCAATTCCAATTTTATTATGGTATATTACTTTCAGGAGATATTACAATATATTTTTATATTTTAGTTAACTTTAACTTTCTTTTCTCCGGAACCCCAAGTATTTATCAGATCTTTAAAATATAAAGTTTACCTATATGAAAAAGTTATTTTTCAAAAACCTAGCATTCTGTATCAATTGATCAACTTTTGAATCAGATTTCTTCGTTCCTTACATTTCTATCGGAATTACTCCAGTCCTTGATTGCCCGTAACCAAATATGTAACAAAACAAATATGGTTATCGACTAACATCCATAAAAATGTATGCAATACATTTTAAAATCGTACAGTAATTATTTTCAACGATTTTAGATTTGAATCTACCTCCATATGTGTATGTATGTAGATACAAAAGAAGAAGACATCAGGTATTGATAACTACATAGTACACATTCTATTTTGCTACTCACCTGATTAAAACGTAACATTTTTAATAAAAATATAAATATATTTAAATAAAAAGATAGTCAAAACATATAATTTATTTTCTAATGAAAAGCAATATTTATGTACAGGTTATTGTAAAATTAATAAAACCATAATTAATTAATTACATAAAATATTAAGTATTAAAAACTTAGTAAATATAAATTTACTAGGTTTTTAATTACGTTTGAATTTACTTGAAATTAAAAAAAACTCAAACCCAAACCAAAAATCAAACCAAACACAAAAAATATATCTGAAAAAGAAAATGATTTAGCTAATTAGGTAATAGTTATTTACGTTACAAGGCCGGGAAATGGTAAATTAAAATACAAGTCTTGATGTTTACGGAATTTCTAGACGAGTACTTTAATGACATTTCACGGCCGTGTATCGTACAACGTTTTATTTCATACTGTGTTGTATTAAAAATTAAATTTTAATGTTTTATTTTTAAAGCAGTCCGGGAAGTAAACATTTTCCAGACTAAGTACTGTAATGAATTATTTCCCGGACTTAAATGAGTCCGGGAAATAACTCATTACAGTACAGTATGAAATAAATGCTTTTGACAAATGACTTCAAGTAGGTACATATACCTTATAAATCAAAGGTCTATGAGTAGGTACCTACTCAAATTAGTTTTGTTTTAAGTTCACATTGACTTAGTTTTAAATTATAACGATAGTGTGGATTCTTCATCAAAAATTCAAAGCAATGCTTCACAATTATTGATATATTTCGAAATTTGGTTAACAAGTAACGTTGCGCGCTCACTCTCTGTCACTTTATTTTAATTACTTATCATTTTTAACGGCAGACAACTATTTGCGGCTTTTTTATAGGCAGACATGTTACATCACGTATAGGAAAAAATTAGCTTTAATGTGGCACAATTGAAATGAATATAAGCCATGAACTTAAAAATTTAACAAAATTATACCTGTTTACACCTGGGTGCGGAGAGATTACGGTGAAGTGATCAATAGCAACTGTGCCTTTTCAGTTCTTAAATACATTGCCGTGAAGTAGAATATGCTTTATTTCCATAGGACGTAAACGAAATGTTACGAAAAGCCAATTAATAATATTTTAATTAATTTTTAATTGGCACTTCATGAGAAATGGGTTCCTCCATTTATAAAAATACATCAAAATTAAATCTCGGTTAACTACATTATGAATGTACTAATTTTGTAGTCGGATCCCGTACTATTATTTTAATTCACATATTAAATTAAAGTTTTGTTTCATGGAAATTTAACATCCTATATTTAATATAAATTTTTTAATACATTATATTTTATATCTCAAAATGCACCTTAAACATATTTTTAAAAAATGTCACTTTGAGGAATCCCCTAAACGAACCCTTACGTGTCTGAAAGTTTCCTAAAATACACGATTTAATTTTCAACTTGTGTGGGAAGTTTGAGGAATTCCTCAAAGTGACCAAGAGTTCCTCAAAGTTACCTCAAGAAGTCAATTTGGTTCCCCAAACTATCCGCGCAGGATATATATATATATATATATATATGTATATATGTATATATATATATATATATATATATATATATATATATATATATATATATGTATATATATATATATATATATATATATATATATATATATATATATATATATATATATATATATATATATATATATATATATGTATATGTTTATAAAACAAGTTATTTTATATTCTTTGCTTGAAGTAATAACAAGCCACGCACAAGCGATAATTTTCACCGCCGCTTAGAAGCGTGCTTATTAAGAATTACCTAATATAGATTTACTTATAGTAAACAGTATATTTCAATTAATTTAATTAATTTCAATCCCCGTGATGTATCAACAATGAATTCATTTATTCAATGAAAATTATTTATCTTTTCATCCTTTAAAACTCTCTTTGAAAGAACGCAGTTATTTCAAAAATACCCTTTATATAACTTTAATGGCACTCTGAAATGTCATATGTTTGATATTTCTTTCAACATATTTTGGTTCATTTCGAGTATTGTTAAAAATTGCCACTCAGGTGTTCTGAAAATTAAGTGTAAGGAAGGGTGGAATTATATGAAACATGAACAATTAAACATGTATTAAAGTAAAATACATTACAATTCTTTAGTATTCTCAGTCTTACTTAATTGTTCGACTATTTCAACAAAAGTGTAGACGTCTTGTCCTAGAATTTCTGGAACTTCGAAAGCTGCAAAGTGCCCTCCATCATATTCAGCGGAGTGGACAAGCTTTTTGTATTTAGTTTGTAGAATTGAGTCAGATTGATATGCTAGTTCATGAGAAAACCTAGCACATCCAGCTGGAACTTCCACAGGAATTCTAGAGGAAGAAAATATAAGAAATCACGATAAAACAATTTATGGATTTGAGACTCACCTGTCTACTTGCAATCCAAATTGAGCTTTGTTGAAAGTCTCGGAGTACAGTCTCATCGATGTAGTAATAGATCTTGTCACCCAATATATCATTACGTTGTCTAAGAGGTGCGTCAAGGAATATTTCTTAGTAAGACCACCGTCTTCAAGGTCTTTCCATGCAGGATGAGTCCACGTAGTGAATTTTTCCAGGATATATGCCGCTAGACCAACTGGGCTCTCTCTCAAAGCAACTCCTGTAAATTATTGGCAAAAAAAAAAACACTTTAAATAATCGTTATCATCATCATTAACTACAATTACCTATGGTATCCGGCTTCGTCGATTGCAGATGCATGTATCCAGACTCAAGAAGCGTAAAAGCATACTTTTCCGACAAAGGATACATCTTGTGTTCATCTTCTTTACTGATGATTAGTGACGGGAAGTAGCTTCCAATTATTGTCTTCAGCTGAGCCAAAGGAGTCATCGTCATGCACATGTTAGAGTGCACTCCTATTATATTTTTTGGGAACAATGTGGCAATATGCTGGACTATGACTGATCCCCAGTCACCACCTTGTATGTAGTATTTTTCGTAACCTAGTCGCTTCATAAAGTTCTTGAAGACGACAGCTATTTGGACAGCACCCAATCCAGGCCGAACCGCTGCCTCTGAGAATCCATAGCCTGTAGGCACCAATAGATAAATTATTAGGTTTCAATTAGAATACTAGAAGAAACAAATTATTCTGTGTTATAAACAAAATTCGTAATGGGAAATGTTTTACCAAGAATATACTTAACTGGAAGAGAAGGGGCTATAACTTCAAAAACAATGTTCCTAGATTTCTGTGGGGTGGTAAGCAAAGGAATCAACTCGTAGAACTCCCTGATTGATCCTGGCCAACCATGCAGCAATAGTAAGGGCACCACCTTCACTCCTTTAGTTTCCTTTGGTTTGATATGCAGATAATGAATCTTCAACCCTTGCACACTAACCGTGTACTGAGGATATTGGTTCAAGAACTTCTCTCTCTCCCTCCAACTGTATTTAGTGCGCCAGAAATCAACTATATCCTTCAAGAGGTTCGTGTTGATGCCATAATGCTGTTTGACTCCTTCTAATGGTGGTTGAAAAGGTAATGCGTTCGATAATCTTTGCTGAAGGTCTTTGAGCACCTAAAAGCCAAGATATGTGCCATTCTTTTAAAATAGTTATTTATGCAACAAGTGCAGAAGTATGTTTATTGCACGGGACGTGAAATTGCCCAACGAGGCTGTCAAGACCAGTTGGACAACACGTCAAATGCAATAAACACTTTTTGTACGAGTTGCATACAATATTTTTTCTGCGTTCGTGCAAAACTCAAAAAATATTTTGTAATTCAGTTTATATTCAAAGGAAATTAATTTTATTGTTAATAAAATGCATTTTCTAGTAATTTTGTAATCCAGAATGTTATAAATATTATTGAAAATAATATAAAATATGCAACTGCTTAAAACGTAATACAATCTCACAGAAAATGGACTTAATATGACTTCGATTTGAATGTTTATATTTGTCATCACAAAACGTTGCAGTAGAATCACAGATGAGTGCAATAAAAATTTTATCGCACTAGAGCAATAAAGAACCACTTTTTCCACTAAATATAGTTCAATAAAGTTTTGTTTTTTGCATGAACGTAGAAAAAATTAATTTGAATAGAAAATTTAGTGTATTGGTGCTTTTTAATTAAGAAAATAAATAGAGAGAATATAATATTTATGAATTTATTTTCTTATTACACTTATTATGAAAAACCAATAAGGATACTACGTTGCACGAATTTAATATAGGAGATTAAATAAATTAATTTAGGCAAATTAAGGTTTTGAGAATACAACAGTTGAATTTTAAATTTAATATAGATTTATTTGTATTACTATCTATAACATCATATCGATATGTCCTTGTATCGTTGTTTATCGATTAGAACTTTGAATCATCTATCTTGAAGCAATATTTGTTTGTTGCATGTATAAAATATTTCATAGAATGATAAGATTACCTCAAAATTAGGTAACAGTTAATTTTGTTTAGCACTAATTCTGTTTTTAATGTAAATTATAAAGGTTCATTAAAATTGTCAGGTTCTGTATACAAGTAGCATAGTAACAGAATATTATCAAAATAACTTTTTGGTTTGGTATATAAATAATATTTTAAAAATATTTATTATGTTCTGATAACAGAGCATTAAAATTCTTAAATGTTTAAATTGGGCTTTATTGTACAAAGCGATACTTACTTCGTCGGATACATTAATTTTGAACGGCCTTATCTCCGTGTCCTCTTTGGATGGGTCCCTGGGACCCCACCAGGTGTCCTCCAGGTTGGGCAAGGGCGGTATTTCATATAAAGTAGATACTACTTTTCTGTAAATCAAGGCAGCAAGAATAGCCAAGACCACAGCGGTTATTATCCGGCACTTCCCCATTTTTCTGATGTGGGCTGCGAACGCTTTGAACTGGTGTGTTCAGTTACTGTACATCAATGCGACTGAATAAATTTGTGGTTGTGACTATATGACTAAATACTCATCTGACGATGAGTTGGACTTCCAGAGACCCTGGCCTTTTGATCGCTGTTTACACATTCATTAAGTAGGTGCAATAGGCTGATAAATGTAATTAGGAGTTCAGTGGCGTATTTAAAAATATTTTCGGGCTTTTAATTTGTACAAAAATACAAATAGTGGAATTACAGCACAATGAAAAATTTACAATTCACATAAATTATTATTTGTAACAACCAGTTCTGATTTTTTTGCGTCTAAATCATGGTTGTCAATTATTTTCAAAACACATTGAGCATGGACTGGTTTTTCTCAAATTTATTTTCACAAGTAGTTAAAATATTTTTAAATCATCTAAGAGTACATTTTCACTATAAAATCATCTATAACCTAATTTTTGGTGGAAATAGATAAAAAATGTATATAAAAAACTTGTAACAGCAATATTTATAATATATATAACACTTATAAATTTCATTGTCTATTTCTTATTAGTTTTGAGTATAATCATGTCAACATAGTAAAAAAATATTGCAGTTCTAGTATTTTCAACTTTTATATCGCTTATTTATTTATTCATTCATTCATTCATTCATTCATTCATTTATTTATTTATATGCATGGCAACCCAACATATCGTTAAATAACGTTACAATTACAAGGTCCCCAATTAAGACAAAAGAACAGATACTTAAACAAAATCAAGTACACTGAAGTACACCACTAGTTAACTTAATAACAAAGACTTAACTAAAACGAACAAAAAAAAAAAGTAAATTAGAATGGGCAGATACTCAAACATTAACAATTTTGAAATACAAGAAATGCTTGGCTTTTTACAGAATGTAATGATGGATTTAATAATAATATATCTATGTGATTAAAAAATTGATTATATTGTTTTTGTAACATACAAATAGGTGACTTAATAAAAACACTCGTGTTATACAGGGAGTTTATTAATTGAATGCCGATACTTAAGAGTGTGAATTCTTCTGTCATTTTAAGAAGAAAACTTAATATCAACATATGTCCTAAACCTCTTAATTTTTGAGTTACAGGGTGTTAAAGTTTTAAGAAAAAATTTACTTTTTTATTATAATTTTCTTATCACTCCAGATATTTTTATGAAATTTTGTACACACCTATTAATCATTAAGGAGCATTGTTTGATGCAAACAATGTTTTAAAATCTTTGCCAATGACGTCCGTACGGGGTTTGAACTAACCATTTTTGAAGAAAAAAATGGTACGCCACTGCCTTTTCTAAAAACTAAAATTATTTTTAAAATTTCCATTTATTTTACAGCAAATTCGATCCCTAGACTTACTCTCGTACGACGCACCATTTTCACGTAAAAAAATTAAAACCAAAAAAAGTTTTTTCCCCAAGTCATTGGCCTACTAACTGATATTTAGTTAGGTTCAATGAATGTTAAAATATTTGATCTAAGGAAAGATTAAGGTATATAAATTAAACATAAACAATTAAACATTTATTTCAGTAAAAAACAAATTTTAAGCATTCTCAGTCTTACTCAGTTGCTCGACTGTTTCAACAAAAGTGTAGACGTCTTGTCCTAAAGTTTCTGGAACTTCAAAAGCCGCGAAGTGTCCTCCATCGTATTCAGCGGAGTGGACAAGCTTTTTGTATTTAATTTTCAGAATCGAGTCAGGTTGGTACGTTAGTTCATGGGAAAACTTGGCACACCCAGCTGGAACTTCCACAGGAATTCTGGGAAAAATATAGAGATACACAATTAAGGGTATCCTAGATGGTCAGTTAAATAATTATGTTAGTTGGGAAAATCGTAACTACAATAATTTTTGGATTTGAAGCTTACCTGTCTACCTGTAATCCAAACTGTGCCTTGTTAAATGTCTCAGAATACAGTCTCATCGATGTAGTAATAGACCTTGTCACCCAATATATCATTACGTTGTCTAAGAGGTTTGTCAGAGAATATTTCTTAGTAAGACCACCGTCTTCTAGGTCTTTCCATGCAGGATGAGTCCACGTAGTGAATTTTTCCATGATATATGCCGCTAGACCAACTGGACTCTCTCGTAAAGCAACTCCTATAAATTATTGCAAAAAAAACACTATAAATAATCATCATCATCATTAACCGCCAATTACCTATGGTATCTGGCTTCGTCGATTGCAGATGCATGTATCCAGTCTCAAGAAGTATAAAAGAATACTTTTCCGACAAAGGATACATCTTGTGTTCATCTTCTTTACTGATGATTAGTGACGGGAAGTAGCTTCCAATCATTGTCTTCAGCTGAGCCAAAGGACTCCTTGTCGAGCACATGTTAGAGTGCACTCCTATTATATTTTTTGGGAACAATGTGGCAATATGCTGGACTATGATTGCTCCCCAGTCACCGCCTTGTATGTAGTATTTTTCGTAACCTAGTCGCTTCATAAAGTTTTTGAAGACGACAGCCACTTGGACAGCACCCAATCCAGGCCGAACCGCTGCCTCTGAGAAACCATAGCCTGTAGGCACCAATAGATAAGCTATTAGGTATCAAGATATTAGAACACTATAAGAAACAAATCATTCTGTGTTATAAACAAAATTGGCAATGGGAAATGTTTTATCAAGCACATACTTACCTGGAAGAGAAGGTGCTATAACTTCAAAAACAATATTCCTAGATTTTTGTGGGGTAGTAAGCAAAGGAATCAACTCGTAGAACTCCCTGATTGATCCTGGCCAACCATGCAGCAATAGTAAGGGCACTACCTTCACTCCCTTAGTTTCCTTTGGTTTGATATGCAAATAATGAATCCTCAACCCTTGCACACTAACCGTGTACTGGGGATATTGGTTCAAGAACTTTTCCCTCTCCCTCCAACTGTATTTAGTGCGCCAGAAATCAACTATATCCTTCAAGAGGTTTGTGTTGATACCATAATGCTGTTTGACTCCTTCTAATGGTGGTTGAAAAGGTAATGCGTTCGATAATCTTTGCTTAAGGTCTTTAAGTACCTAAAAACCAAGATATGTGCATTTTTTTTAAAATAGTTATTTATACAACAAGTGCAAAAAGTAAGTCTTTACTGCACGGGGCGTGAAATTGCCCGTCGAGTTGGACAACACGTCGAGTGCAATAAACACTTTTTGTACAAGTTATATTTTTTCTACGTTCATGCAAAAACCAAAAAATACTTTATAATTCAGTTGATATTTAAAGAATGTAATAAATATTATTGAAAATAATATAAACTATGCAGTCGAACGTTTATATTTGTCATACACACAAAACGCTGTAGTAGAATGACAGATGAGTCCAATAAAAATTTTATTGCACTAGAGCAATAAAGAACCACTTTTTCCATTAAATATAGTCCAATAAAGATTTGTTTTTTGCATGAACGTGGAAAATATTAATTTGAATAGAAAATTTAGTGTACTGGTGTTTTTTAATTAAGGAAATAAATAGAATAGAATATTTATGAATTTATTTTCTTAGTATACCATTCTGTGGTATACCTATTATGAAAAACCAATAAGGATACTACGTTGCGCTAATTTAATATTAGTGATTAAATAAATTAATTTGGGCAAATTAAGTGTTTGAGAATATAACAGTTGAATTTTAAAGTTAATATAGATTTATTTTTTATTATTATCTATAACATTATCGATATGTCCCTGTATCGTTGTTTATCAATTAGAACTTTGAATCATCTATCTTGAAGCAATACTTTTTTGTTGTATGCATACAATATTTCATAAAATGATAAGATTGCCTCAAAATTGGGTAACAGTTAATTTTGTTTAGCACTAATTCTGTTTTTAATGTAAATTATAAAGGTTCTTTAAAAATTTAAAATTATCAGGTTGTGTATACAAGTAGCATAGTAACAGAATATTATCAAGTTTTAGGTTTGGTGTATAAATAATAACATTTTAAAAATATTAATTATATTTTGATAACAGAGCAATAAAATTCTTAAATGTTTAAATTGGACTTTATTGTACAAAGCGATACTTACTTCGTCGGATACATTAATTTTGAACGGCCTTATCTCCGTGTCCTCTTTGGATGGGTCCCTGGGACCCCACCAGGTGTCTTCCAGCTTGGGCAACGGCGGTATTTCATATAAAGTAGATACTACTGTTCTGTAAACCAAGGCAGCAAGGATAGCCAAGACGACAGCGGTTATTATTCGACACTTCCCCATTTGACTGATGTGGATTGCGAACGCTTTGAACTGGTGTGTTCAGTTAACTGTACATCAATGCGACTGAATGAATTTGTGGTTTTGACGATGAGTTGGACTTCCAGAGACTGGTTTTCTGATCCTTGTTTACACATTCATTAAGTAGGCTGATAAATGTAATTAGGAGTTCAGTGGTGTATGTAAAAAAAATTTTCGGGCTTTCCATTTGTACAAGAATACTGTTTTAGTGAAATTACAGCGCAATTAAAAATTTACAATTTACATAAATTGTTATTTGTAGCAATCAATTTTGATTTTATTGCGTCTAAATCATGATTATCAATTAAACACATTGTGCGTCGACTGCTTTTTCACAAATTTATTTTCACGTGTTAAAATATTTTTAAATCATCTGCTTTTTCACAAATTTATTTTCACGTGTTAAAATATTTTTAAATCATCTAAGAGTACATTTTCACTATAAAATTGTCTATAACCTTTTGGTGGATATAGATGAAAAATGTGTATAAAAATCTTGTTACAACAATATTTATAATATGTATAACACTTATAAATTTCATTGTCTTATTTCTTTCTTAACAGTTTTGAAGATATTTTAAAAATACAAAAAATTTCAAGGGTTTTTGTTGGACACATTTCTCTACATATGATTATATAATCTTCTGTTTCATATTTAGTCGAGAAAATATACCATTATATTTCTCTATACTTGTTCAATTTATCAAGCACATTCAAAAAATGATTTCATAACTTGTCTTCATACCTTAACCGGACTTTACGGACATTCATTAGACTGTTGTGCTTTATTGAGAAGAAAAATAGAAAAAGTTGTGAAAGTATTGTGAAAAATTCAAGTAAAATATGAGTTATTCATAGGTATAACCGTTGAACCTATGTGAATAATAATCAGCTAAAACCGTAAGGGTATTCAGTGATTTGGTTAAGCTTAAGCCTTTGGATTGGCAGATCTATTTTCCAGGTTTCCTTACTTACATCTTGCAGAAAATTTATGAGAAGTGGTTTTGTGGAAAGTTTCAAGTAAGATTTTCGTTATTCATAGGTATGACTATTAAACTTATGTGCATAACTATCAGCAAAAACCATTAAAGCTGTTCAGTAATTTGGTTAAGCCTGCGGATTGCCAGATCTATTTTTCACGTTTCCTTAAATATAATTTGTGGAAAATTATGACGAAAATCAGAAAACGGCGGAGTGTTGTGGAAAGTTTTTAGGTATTTAGAAGTATAACCGTTAAGCCTATGTGAATAACAATCAGCTAAAACCGTTAAAGCTGTTTTTATTTGGCGAGGAAGTTCACTAAGCTTTTGCCGATTGGTGGTCTAAATACCTTGTTTTAGGGGTACATGCTGGATGGAAAAGCAAAAAAGTTCATATTAACCTCTAAATTATTCATAGACAAAACAGTAAACCTATATGAATGAAAATCTACTATAATCGTTAAAGCTGTGAAGTTAATCACCCAGGTTTGTATTTACTCTCATCCGGTTTGACCGGAAATGACCGTAAATTTATATTTTTAAATGGGTCACCTTGTATTTTTTGACATTTTTGGAATCAGCGGATCATTTTATCATTTCAATTGTGCTCGGTAAGCCTACAAGAATGGGTTTGTTCCAACAATAGCAAGAATCGATTCCGAACCGTCCAGCACTATTCAGTCAGTTCAGTTGATAATGTACTTTCGGGGAATACGACGTAAAACGGAGTTGGTCAAACATTTCTGATTGTTCTGAAATAGTTATCGACGACTGTTGGAACAGACTTCTAGTGACTACATGTGTTACACAATTGAATGAGTATATCTCATATACATAATTCAGAATAAACTTCCTACAAGTCATTTGTTCTTGTAATTTTCATTAAACAGCCTGTTCTTTAAAACGTTTTGCGTTCCAGAAAATTTTTCATAAATGTCATGCAAATTCTATTCAACTGTTTACAATACCTTAACTGGACCAGTTCACTGATTCGGTGTGGTTTCGTCGATTGCAGATTGATTTACACTGTTTTATTTAAAAATGTCTTATTCAAATTAACAATTAGCAGATATGGAGTTGAGGCACGTAAGATAATTTTTGCCGCAGCTTAGAAGCATGCTTATTATTTGAGAGATATCGACTTGATGTATGCAGTTTATATATATAATTTCAGTGTGATGTTTCAACGTGTTTTAACCGAGACACCCTAAAAACATATTTTTACTTTATTAAAAATTCACCTAACTGATATTTAGTTAGGTTCAATGAAAGTTAATATTTGATCTAAGGAAATATTAAGGTATATAAATTAAACATAAACAATTAAACATTTATTTGCGTAAAAAAATACAAATTTCAAGCATTCTCAGTCTTACTCAGTCGCTCGACTATTTCAACAAAAGTGTAGACGTCTTGTCCTAAAGTTTCTGGAACTTCAAAAGCCGCGAAGTGTCCTCCATCGTATTCAGCGGAGTGGACAAGCTTTTTGTATTTAATTTGCAAAATCGAGTCAGGTTGGTACGCTAGTTCATGGGAAAACTTGGCACACCCAGCTGGAACTTCCACAGGAATTCTGGGAAAAATATAGAGATACACAATTAAGGCTATCCTAGATGGTCAGTTAAACAATTATGTTAGTTGGGAAAATCGTAATTACAATAATGTTTGGGTTTGAAGCTTACCTGTCTACCTGTAATCCAAACTGTGCCTTGTTAAATGTTTCAGAATACAGTCTCATCGATGTAGTAATAGACCTTGTCACCCAATATATCATTACGTTGTCTAAGAGGTTCGTCAATGTATATTTCTTAGTAAGACCACCGTCTTCAAGGTCTTTCCATGCAGGATGAGTCCACGTAGTGAATTTTTCCAGAATATATGCCGCTAGACCAACTGGACTCTCTCGTAAAGCAACTCCTGTAAATTATTGTCAAAAAAATACACTTTAAATAATCATCGACGTCATTAACTGACAATTACCTATGGTATCCGGCTTCGTCGATTGCAGATGCATATATCCAGACTCAAGAAGCGTAAAAGCATACTTTTCCGACAAAGGATACATTTTATGTTCATTTTCTTTACTGATGATGAGTGACGGGAAGTAGCTTCCAACCATCGTCTTCAGCTGAGCTAAAGGAGTCATTGTCATGCACAGATTAGAGTGCACTCCTATTATATATTTGGGGAACAGTGTGGCAAAATGTTGGACTATGATGCTTCCCCAGTCTCCTCCTTGGATGTAATACTTTTCGTAACCTAGTCTCTTCATAAAGTTCTTGAAGACGACGGCCATTTGGATAGCACCCAGTCCAGGCCGAACCGCTGCCTCTGAGAAACCATAGCCTGTAGGCACCAACAGATAAGCTACTAAGTTTCAAGAGAGTTGAAAAAGAGAAGGAAGGGATTGTAAGAAATGATAAAAAAATTGGATACTGAAAGAAACAGATTATTGTACAAAAAAATTTGTAATGTGAAGAGATTTTATGAAGCATAGACTTAACTGGAAGAGAAGGTGCTATAACTTCAAAAACAATGTTTCTAGATTTCTGTGGCGTGGTAAGCAAAGGAATCAATTCGTAGAACTCCCTGATCGATCCTGGCCAACCATGCAGCAATAGTATGGGCACCACCTTTACTCCCTTAGTTTCCTTTGGTTTGATATGCAAATAATGAATCTTCAACCCTTGCACACTAACCGTGTACTGCGGATATTGGTTTAAGAACTTTTCCCTCTCTCTCCAGTTGTACTTAGTGCGCCAGAAATCAACTATATTCTTCAAGAGGTTGGTGTTGATGCCGTAATGCTGTTTAACCCCTTCCAACGGTGATTGAAAAGGTAACGCGTTTGATAACCTTTGCTGAAGGTCTTTAAGTACCTAGAAATTAAGTTATATGCATATGCTTTACTAATAAAAAATGTGATTGGATAGATTTACAAAATGTAATCGCAGGATGTTTGTTTAAGGGAATAAATACTATTGTAGGGGCAATATTCCAAAGTTTATCTTCTTACTCTATTATGATATCAATAAGGATGCGACGTTGAACAAATTTGATACACAAGACTAAATAAATAAATTGGGGTAAATTGAATTTTTGAACAGTAAATAATTTATTTTTAACATGTACCTGTGTAGAACGATAAGATTACACACAGATTTGATAATCGTTACTTAATTTTATTTGTTGGTTTCGTTTTTAATATACAGGGTGTTTTCAAAAGAAGTAGCACAAATGGTAAGCAAGCACAAATGATACCGGTGAATCTACAGCTAAAACTAACACGTTTTGCATAAAAATGGCCTTAGTAAAATATTCATCTCTTAGGAGATACAGCCTTTCAATGTTTCCAAATGAATATCTGTAATTTGAGATCCAAAAAGATACAATAGTCAACTTTTACACATATTTTCTACTAATGTATGTGGAACTTACTATTCGAAAATTTCTGCCTCTTGGAAGGGGTTGAAATGGGCATCTCTTAAATTATTAGTTCTTTTATTATTATACATATCAGGTATTTTAATACTCAATTTTTGTCAAACAAATAAGTTAAGGAATGCTTATTTTAACTACAAGGCGCAAAAAATTTCGAAAAATTGTTGAGACATACACATATACAGTAGTGTGTAAAATTTGACAGTAATACCTTTTTTTGATTCCATATTCTGGTATCATGTGCTAATTCCTTTCAAAACACCTTGCAGGTTATAAGGGTTAATTTAAAATTTAAAAAAGATCACGTTCTGACTACAAGTAACAGTAAATACGTCTCATGACCACTTTCGTAGAAGACAGTAGCATTTAAAATATTTTTTTTATTAGGTTTGGTATTTAAATAAGGTTAAATAAAATATGATCTGATTGTTTATTGTTCATTACTTATTTAAAATCATTGAAGATAACTAAATAAATTACTTAATTATTTAAATTGATCTTCATTGTACAAAGTATTACATACCTCCTACCATAAAAATTTACCAGGTCAAAAAGTTAGAGGCTAAGAGAGAGGAGGGAAAGGTGAGGGAGAAAGGTCAGAGGATTGTGGTACTAAAAAAAAGTATTATCTATAGATCATTTATAACGTTAATTCGTACATTGCGTAAAACTAAATAAAATAATTTTATGATAAAAATTATTATTTGAGAAAATAATGGCTTAGATATAATAATCATATAAGCATAATAAGTGCATGTAAGGATAAGTGCTCAAATTATTTCTCAAGGTCAAGAATATTCTGAAAATTATCTCGTTAAAGATGAGAGAGAATTTTTTTAAAAACATTCTTCAAATTACCAAAAAAAAAATTGTTCCGGATATTTTTTCGTTCCTGTGGTCAACATTTTAAAATATCATTTGATTGTCTACGAAACAGAAGTGAGACATTTTCACTTCAAATAATGCTTAAGTTATTTCCGGAAGTTTTGTCGAGGTCATGAATATTTTGTAAATTATTCTGGGCCGTAAGCGAGCGGTAGGTATTTTTCTAGAAATATTTATGAACGAGAAGAAATTTCTGGTTATTATTTTATGCTCGTGGGATATAATTTCACACCAAATTATCCTTTAAATTGTACAAAGTAGAAATGGGGCTAAAATGCGACATTTAGACTGTAATTGAAAATAATTAATAAATACAAATAATTTACTGTTTTTTTTTGTTTGTTTTAATTTAACATGTCAATCTAGACAATGTGTCGTAACTTAACCAAGGAAGAAAATATTTTTGGGAAATATTTTGAATTACCATATTAACACAACAAAATACAGGTTTCTAATAATTTGTTAGAAAACGTTGATGTGATATATTCAGTGTAATATCGATTAGGGCACACACCAAGAGAAATATCCAGATATTTATTTCGTTGCCATGGACTCTTTTTAAAATATCATCATTTGATTGGTTATAAAACAGAGGTGTGAAATCTTCGGGGGTAATATTATAGGACCTCACATTTAGCAGAATATTTTTTGTTTGTTTTCGGGTATATACTGTTGTAGCAATTAAAAACTGAGCTCAAATAGCATTTAAAGACATTTCCGTCAATAAAATAATTCTAAAATTACAGCGTCGCTATGGTAATTTATCCACTTTTTTTTATCCAACTACATTTGTTTTCCTTTGAATTTAGTCGATATCAAACCATTTTATTATCAATTTTTGTGTGCGACTGTTTTGTATTCGAGTGAAATTGTCTATATAATTATTTTAACGGAGTAAAATAATAAATATGTGCTAACTATTGCAGATGACTTAGCAATAAATTACAATAAATAATAAATATGTGCTAACTATTGCAGATGACTTAGCAATAAATTACGTGCGTTTAAATTGATCTTTATTGAGCGATACTCACTTCGTCAGACACACTAATTTTGAACGGCCTTATCTCCGTGTCCTCTTTGGACGGGTCCCTGGGGCCCCACCAGGTGTCCTCCAGGTTGGGCAAGGGCGGTATTTCATATAAAGTAGTTACTATTGTTCTATAAATCAAGGCAGCTATGATAGCCAAGACCACAGCGGTTATTATCCGGCACTTCCCCATTTGGATGCGAATACTTAGAACTACTGCGTTTAGCTGGCGCACATTAACGTGACTGAATGAATGTGTGGCTCTGCCTGACGATGAGTTGGAGTTATAAGAATCCCTGGCCTTCTAGTTCGATGTTTACAAATTTATCAACGGCGCAGTAGGCTGATAAATGTAATTAGGGCTCCAGTGGCGTATTTAAAAGAATACTGATGGGTTTCCAATTTGTGAATTAATTTTAAATTTAATGTCTCTATACAGAGGGTGATTCAGAACCTGTCTAAAATAATTTGGGAATAGATGCGTCATGGAGTTAATATCGTAATAATATTTTTTGTAAAATCCTTACAGTTTCGTTAGCAAAAGTTGTAGTATTTTCAACCTTTACATCGCTGGGCTACTGTATTAGTTTTTCAAGTGTCAAAAATGGCTTATGTGTATAACAACTCCGGGTTGATGGATATCGTTTTAATTTATGGCGATGTGAAAATACTTCAGCAGAACTATTTCCCTATAAAAATGTGCTAAATGCAGCTACTTTTACCGCGGTGTGCTGCAGTGAGTGCAAGTGTAGTGCAACGCGAGGAAAATTTGAAACCGAGTCGTGGAAGAGATGTAGGTCCAGGACATCCATGGCGTATTGCGGCAGTGTGACGTATCATACACGAGACTCAATTATATCCATACCATGTACAGAATGTTCAAACATTAATACCAATGGATTGGACGAGGAGGACCGATACCATCTCCTAACTTTAAATCATTTGAACTTATTTTTGTGGAGATATTGCAAGTGGATGCATGCTATTGATGATTTACTCAAACGTATTATACTTGCTGCCTGTAACTTACGAGTTTAAAACAGACCAGAAGTAGAAACATTTGTATTAGTTTGTATAAACTGGGTACGACGGGCCCAAAATTTTGTTGCAACATCAGATAATTCAAACTATTTTATTAATTAAAACCACAAAATAATTCTATTAATTAATAACAGTAGCGGCAAAATCAGTTGAATTTGCTATATAAAATAGGCGTTATAAAATGTTATTTGTTTCTTTCTTTGGGCATTTGTTTCCACTTTTTGCCCGGTCGCTGATTGCATGCTTTGCCACCTTATCAGGTTTTACAGTGGATCAGTTTCGAAAAATAATTTCTAACGTTTTATCAAGCACGTCCCAAATTGCGATAGTTGCGCACACATTTTTCCACTGCTTGTATAAATAATATCCATAATCCACATATTTACAAAATACTATAAATTACATTTAGAAATTACCGGAGTCCGAGTCTGGACCGTATTTCGATCAATAACCTTGTTTTTAATGTCTACTCAACGATAAGGGCTGCAGAGCTCTAGAACCGCTAAATAATAACAGAAACAAACAATAATTAAATTTACATTTTTATAAATACCCAGTGTAATCAATTAGAAAATTATTAGAATTGTATAATGAATATCAACTGCAGTAATCAGCGCCGACGTCAGCACACTCGACACAACTAAAAAGTTGGCAGTTCAAATTCCCGTTTAATATGTTATCGGCGGAATAAGTCGAACATCGTTCGGGTCCGTTTTCCAAAGGTAAGCTCGCATTTGATAATCAGCAGATGCACGCGACCCGATTTTTTCCCTTCTTAATCCATTATTTATTAGTCATTATTTTCGCGTGATAGAGGTTGGTTGAATTTGCTGTTTGCCTAAATACAAATGCAATTCAAGTTGGGTGAGTAGTGAAAGACCGCGGTTGCCTTCTGCTGGACAGAGCCGTGGAAAAATGTATTAGACATTTTATCAGACATGTGCATATGCGTTTTCGGTGTGCGTCTGTGTTATACGGCACCTACTGATCATGAATAATGGATTTGATTCTGATTCATATTCATAATTAAATGCGATTATTATTGCCTGTGATCATAAGTGGCAACGCTGCACAATTCATACTGACTAAAGTGACCATATTTCGCAAAGCTTGAAATGGGACAGGAACAAAAACTTCAGTTCTCCAGTGAACAAATAAAAAACGGGGTTTATAAAAGAGAACAGCACCCAAAATTATATTTTTTGATTTTATGCCATCAAGTCTTATACAGTGTGTCCCGTTAATATTGCGAAAAAAAGTTCTTATGAACCTGTGTCAGAAAATGCTTCATTTCGGAGATACAGGGTGTTGAAATTTAAAACAAATTTTGGGCTTTTAATAATATCTGAAGAACTCAAACTCCGATTTTTTTGAAATTTCGCATGTTTATAAAAACCATACACATCTTCTGACTTAATTTAATTTATTTTATCAACTCCAGTGGCGTACTTTGTTCTATTTTTGTTTTCTAATCCCATGAGGAATATACATGGAAAGGGTTATTAATTTTTTAACACAAAAACGAAGCAAGACGTCAAACAGAGTAAAGAGACAAAAAAGTTGTCACACATCATCATATAATTAGAAAAAATGTGTTCATATCAATAGGAATGATCCCCCGGATGCCACTGGAGTAGATAAAATAAATCAAATTAAGTCGGAAGATGTCTATAGTTTTTATAAACAAACATACGAAATTTCAAAAAAATCGAAATTAGGGTTCTTCAGATATTAATAAAAACCCTATATATTTTTTTAAATTTCAACACCCTGTATCTCCGAAACGAACCATTTGCGGACACAGGTTCATAGGAACTTTTTGTCTTATTTTTAATCAAGAAAACTCCTCCTGATTTTTTCGCAATATTACCGGGACATCCTGTATATCATTTGAAAATAAACATTCAACATATCTAAGTCATTCATAAACAGCTAAGCAACTATTACACCAAGCAACCTATTAAGAAAAATATATTTCTTTTTGATGAGTTTGTTCCAAAATTGATTTATTTTTTAAAAGTTCATTATAAAACTAACATACATAATTATATTTTACAGTAATGTGTAGTATTTCTACATCAAGGATAGTTTTGGAAAACAAGCTGGACAATGGCAGGATACGCGGATTATAAAATCGGGAAACGAGACCGGTGGTTCAAAATCGGGGCCCTTTACTACTGACACCCCCTGTGAGTTGTAATGAAGCCATATTAATGCACAGAAAATCTTTATCTTAAATGTAGTACAATTTAACGTTCATCATATTTCTTTTTTGTCGTTGTTTATCTTTTCTACTTTTGCGACGAATAGATACAAGTCGGCCGCCAAAATTTTTGGTTCCTCCGCAGCCGCAAAATGTCCCCCTTCGTAGTCAGCCACGTGGACCAAATTGGGAAATTTCTCCTTCAACACCGCCTCTGGTTGGTATACCAATTCGTGGGAAAATCTTGCGCAAGCGCTTGGAACCGTGGTCGGTATTCTACGAAAAAATGATGTTGAATATTATCTATAATTTTTACTTTATCGTCGTTATTGATTCTTACTGTGACATCTTCAAAGAGTAGTACTTCGCATTGAAACCTTCGGCATATAGGCGCATGGAAGTGGTGATACAACCAGTTATCCAGTAAATCATAACATTGTCCAGGAGGTCTTCCAGCTTGAATTTTTTGCTCAAACCACCGTCTTCAAAGTTCTTCCAATAGGGGTTAGTGAAAATGCTGTATTTTTCCAACAAATAAGCTGCCAGGCCAACAGGACTGTCTCTGAGAGCAACCCCTGGAATTGAGCAACAGAAACAAATAATATAAATTAATAACTGTGTGTCTGTAGTTATAGTTTTAGAGAAAACCATTAAATGCACTAAAAATAATAAAATTGTTTTTTTTTTCAGTTTTATAAAAACTTGCAAACAGATTTGACTGTAATAAATTATTTTGGGCTTAAGATTATTCATCACATTATTAATAAAACATAAATTTGGATTTTAAACACTTAAGGGTACAAAAAAATTATGAGATAAAAAAATTAGGGTTGTGGTACTAAAAAGGACAACACCCTGTAGATATTATTTAGTGCGTTTTACAGCTTTAATTTGTATATTCCAACTGATGAAAAAATGTATATATATATACAGGGTCGGAAAACGCTGATGGTCTATCTGAGTTTACATGAGAGCGACAAAGTAAAGTAGAGAAATCTGTGCGATAGACAAGGATGACTATATTGATGACGTTTTAAAATCAAAATAGTCACCGCTCGTTTCGTCATTCAACAAATAAAATCAATTCCCACTTATATCTCAGCGACCAATCGCCATCTTCGCTCGGTTAGAAGTGGGAGCGACTGCTCAGATATTATTCTAATTTATAAAACGTCGTCAATAGAGTCATCCTTGTCTATCGCAGGGATTTCTATACTTTACTTTGTCGCTCTCATGTAAACTCAGATAGACCATCAGCGTTTTCCGACCCTGTATATCAAATTTAAGTGACTTATCTTCAAAATAATTTGTAAAACAAAATTTATTAGTGGGATTGGCCTTAACTTAACCGTTTTGTAAATATTATTTTTCAAATTAGTAGGAAACATTTGTATAATGTACACAATTTGGCTACGTTGCATACTGGCTGGAAAATACATGAATTTACGCGTATTTGGTATGATACATTAAAAATCCGTCATTTTTAATTTCTGTGGTATAAATAAAAACTATACTTTTCATATAATCCCAAAAATAAAATTCATAGAATTTAAGTCAGACTTTGAAATAATTTGGAACTACTGGGCTACACTTAGGTTACTATATGGTTAATTTCCTTAATATTTATTGGGAACTTTTATTGAGGCACAATATTATTAAAAGCGAAATTAACAAGACTGAACATGATTTTTTGTTTGGCAGACCTCTCTGACAAAAATGAAATGCCTTTTGTGCATTACGACAGGCCTCTCTGTAAATTAAAAACATCAAGATATCTAGTTAATTCAATGTGGCATGACATTAAACATAAAACGAAAAAAAATAACAATTAAACGAAATGTAAATAAATATACTATACAGGCCGTGGTACTATACAAAATTTTAGTTTAATAATATCTAATTTCAGTGGCGTGGAACCAGTAAAGAGAGTTCGAGTATTTTTCTATAAATATATTGAAAATTACCTGCACATTGTTGTCTTAAATTTTACTTATGTGTCATTGTTTTATTTTAATAACACTGATTTTATTCTTGGTACATGTTTTCGAAAATGCCGAAATACCGAATACAAAACTGTGCCTTTCCTGGGGAAAGCTTAAGAGATTTTTCTTTAATAAATTGCGAAGATCAGTAAAACTAATTTATTTCAATTTAGGTAAGCGCACAATCTCTTTTTTTTTTCGAAAAATGGTCAGGAACCACTGATTCCACACCATTGGATCTAAATATTTAAATAACACTTTGCATTAAAGTACCAGGATCTAGTGTTGAGATTTGAAACAAACAACAAACTGATTAGGTAATTTATTTTCAGAGATATGGATAAATATCGTTTTTTGAAATTTCTTTTCAACGCCTTGTAACTTTGAAACAAAGAAATTTTTGACAAGGTATTTTTGGCAATGATTATACAAAGTGCTAGAGGTTTGACTGTCATAAATTGTATAGGCAATAGTATACATACATCAAAAAAAAAGAAAAAAGCCTTATATGGCCTGGGTCCATTTTCGAGAAAGAAATATCAAATCTCCAATTTCATGTGCAAAAATTCAGTTAATTATGGATTCTTACCATAATTTTGTGCATTAAATGATAGTAAAATGTGGCAACAGCGCGAGAATGACCGGCCTGGAGTACAGGGTATAGGACAGGCCAGTTCGTCAGAGGTTGCGGCTAAATGCGCAATGAACACCAATGAAATTCATTTGTACACAACGACAAATCACCGTGCCCCTTGAGCGCGCGAATATGCACGGCTAAATGCGCAGTCGTCTAAAAAAAAACGAAATCTGGGACCTCGACATCAAAGGAGCCGACGCGAAGACGACGGACTGTAATAGAAATAGACTGCGGTACAGGTTAGTTGGTATCTGAACTGCGAAGTGTTAATATATGTTTGTTGCTTATAGGAATAGCTTTTGTGTACTTACCATCATATTCTTAATTAGCATACGTGAGTATTACGATATGTTATTAATTTATGTAGAAGCCCGCCGGAATTCTGCAAGAGCACGATGTATTTATTTAAATCGTTTTCCCCGACGGAGGCTGCCTAACAGAAGGACATTTGTTGAGTATTCAACGTGTTCTTGATGCTGATAGTGTTGTTTCTCGCCCTGAAAACCATGGGACACATCAATGTGAATACGAAGGACCATGTTTTGGACTTGTCGAAAGCGATTCGAGACGGAGCACACGAAGCTCCAGTGTCTCAAATATTTGAATTTCTTGGAAAATATTCTACCAGAACTGATCGAAGATATGCCTCTGGACGTAAGAACAAGTATGTGACTTTTGCACGAAGGGGCCCCGGCACACGCAAGTCGACGCGTGGTTCAGTATATAAATCATATGTTTGAAAATCGCTGGATAGGCTGAGTTAAATACACTGGATTTTTATTTATGGGGACATATGAAGACCTTATACCAGACTTCCAAAATTGTAGAGAGTGAGTAATGTTATAAACCTGCTCACAATTTATAGCAGTCAACACAAAAATATACATGCAGCCCTTATATTTTTCCTACAAAATCGTGTGCCGCATATCTCTGAGAGCATACCCGATTACACAGCTTCTGCTACGCATGCGCTGCGTAAATACACGTTAGTACGCATGCACTGCTGGCATTTCATTGGCTGCGACGAATTGTCGGATCCAGCTGTTTCATTTCCAAGGCTATCATGGGCGATATCTTTTCGTTAATTTAATTATGAATGTAATTAATTTTATTAGTGGTTTGATCGAAATGAGGAATATCGGATGATGACATGTATGAAGAGTTTAGTGCGCGACGTCAAAATATGAGTGTAAGTGATGTTGAAATATATATTTCATTAACACAATTGTACGTGAATAACATATGTGTGCAAATAAAAAAGTGGTAAAGAAGTACAACTGTGAAACGGAAAGTGATGGAAACTCGTGGAAGGAAGATTGTATTTTTAAAATGAGTTTTCCAAAAAAAAATTCTATTGCTATTCTATCTTACAAGATGAAACTTAGTCCGCATAAATGAAATCGAAAAGAGTAGGTATACTGATAGCACAGATAAATTTAATTTATCTGTGCTGATAGAAAGGACGAAATAGTGATATGGTGAAGAAACTATTTAGAATAAATATTAAAAAATAAGAATCTGGATGGAAGGATAAATTTTGACGAAACATGGACGTATGATTGCCATACGGAAAGCGGTACGATATGATTATAAGTGTTAATGTGTGACCGTTATAGTGACAGTGCTAGTAACTAATAGTAAATAGTGTGTATGTATGTAAGTCATTTGTCCTTTTGAATGCGGAATTCGCAAATATTTGCACAATTTATTTAATGGTGGAAAAACAAATTTTGTCAACTACCTATAACATTTTCTATCATTTTCATCGTAAAACTGCCATGGTAGATTATCAGAAACTCAAAACAAATTTATTAACACCACATAATAAAAGGAGGCAATAATATTTGTAGTGTTTGACAGTTTCGCAAATTGCAATTGTCAAAAGTTGAGTTTTTCCCGCCATAAATAATTAAAACAGAAGTTCGTTCGTGCAAAAATCCGTGAATTTCGCGTCCATGAGGACAAGGCTTAAGTGCGATATTTGTGAAGTGCGTATCAGGTAGATGTAAGTGGATGGTAGTGAGCAATCGCCGTCCATAAGGACGGCATTCTAATTTGTAGAGTGGATGACACAGGTGGCACATTTATAGTAAATTGTTAATGTGCGAGGTTCAGCCAATGTCAACTTATTTTTGATAATTTTCTGTGCTTTAACTCTTCTCACATGGCACGCTTAGGTAATCATACTACCCGTATCTTCTGTACTCATATCTGTGTTGTGAATTAGTCACTCTCGACTTTGGGCAATTGAAAATATAAGATAAAAACTTTAAATTTTGAAATAAATAAATATTTTATGATCTAGCGGCTCGAAATTGGTAAAAACTGTTATATCACTGTTTCTACTCTAAAAATAATGGATGTCATGTAATGACTTGCAAGAACGGATTATTGCTGCTATCCATGAAATAAGGATAAATCCGAGTAGGTATTATCCATCAAGTGCGCATGCAAGTATCATGCATGCGTGGAAAATAACGATGGACATTTTGAACATATGTTACTTCAATATTCGTACCTATTGGTAATGCTTTTTTTGTATTTAGTAAGTATAGTAAACCAGTATAAGAATATTTGTGTGCAATAAATGCATTTCAAATGTATTCTTAAATTTAAATGCTGGAAATGGCGTACTTAGAAAACATTTTTAAAGTACATTCATTATAATGCTTTATTTATGACCACTTTTTTCTCACTATTTGTATTTCGGCGCAATCTGTGCTGTCTGGGATACTTAAATTATTGTACATACATTATGATTATTTCTGCGACGTGAGTCTTCTTAAAAGTTTTTATTAGTTATTTTTTCTGTTTAGTTTAAGTTATGTTACTGTTTTAAATATTAAAAAATTACCAAAATTCAAACACTTCCTACCATTGTCTGTTGTTTATCTTTGGATTTTTTATCATCACGAAAAAATGGTGATAGGCAACCCGCGAACACGCTCAGCTGGTGCAAAGAACTAGTTCGTGTATTCGCACTGTTGCCACTTTGTGATAAAATTCCTTGATACTCTACTTATTTTAAGAACGGTTTAAGGATTATTTAACATTTTTTGTTTTATCTATCTTATACTGAAGTTATGACAGTCAAACCTCTAAAATCTGTGTATTTTAACCTTAAGATGATGAAGAACCATTTGTGCTCTTCTATTTAAATACACACTGTATTTTACAGACCTATTGTATCCGGTTTCGTCGCCTGGATGTGCATATAACCCGATTCTTCAATCCATCTCATATATTTTTCGGACAATGGATACACTTTATCGTAGATATCGTCGTCGACAATTAACCAAGATAAAAAGCTTCCGAAGAACAGTTTAGTGTGTGCTAGAGGGGTGTTTACAAAGCAAAAATTTGAGTGCACCCCCAAGATCTTATCGGGATACAAAGTGGCCATATTAGCTACCACCTGCCCACCCCAATCACCGCCGTGGATGTAATATCTGTCAAAACCTAGACGTTTCATCAGATTCTTGAAAATGACAGCGATTTCCATGGGATTGAGGCCCGGCCGGACAGCTGCATCAGAAAAGGCATACCCTGGAATGGATGGAAATTTTTGACAGTAGATTTATTTTCATATGGGTTTTCATATTATTACCTGGCAACGAAGGCGCTATAACTTCAAAAACAAAACCATTTTTTTCAGCGGGGCTAGTAAGAAAAGGTATCATATCAAAGAACTCTTTCACAGAACTAGGCCATCCGTGCAAAATCAACAGAGGTAATACCTTCACGTCTTTGGCTGCTTCCGGTTTTACATGTAAATAATGAATTTTCAGGCCTTGTATATTAACGACGTACTGCGGAAATTTGTTGAGGGCTCTCTCGCGCTCTCTCCAGATGTATTTGGACCGCCAAAAGTCGATGACATTGCTTAAATGGTTAGTATTGATACCGTACTGTTGCTGAATCCCTTCTAAAGGTGCTTGAAATGGCAAAGCATGGCTGAGTCGCCAATTTAAATCAGTAAGGACCTAAAAATATTTTATATTTCACTTCGTTATAATTTAATTATGAAACCTAGAATACGGGAAATACATATAATTATACCCATATCACCCCGGACATTCATAATGTCCGCTGTCATGAGAATCCGAAAATAATACCTCTTGGGTTGTTATCGATATGTGTGAAAATATCTGGCATCAATCATAACCACAAATCAATAAACGTCAAAGTTATGATCTTTTATAGTATTATTTCGTATGAAGTGAAATATAAAACGTTGTATGTACCATGGGAGATACTAGGATGATTATGCTCTTAGGCGACTTGCAACCTGTCGCCTACGGGCATAATCATCCCTGTATCTCTCGGTACATAAATAACTTTTTAATCGCTATAGATACGCCATTTTTTAATGGCGATGAACGCACCCTATCGTGAAATAATGGAAACATCGATCGTGAAAAATAGTTATTTTTGTATTAAGTGCGTAAAATCACCGTTTTTTAAATGACGCGTGAGAATATGAGACTTTTTTGTTTCCATTTTTAACGATAGCGTGCTTTTTTTCATTGCGGTTAAAACATGTCTAATTTTGCGTACCTATCTATAGTGATTTAAAAAAGTCGTCTTTTTTTGAAAGTCAAAAAATTCATTCAAGTCACTTTTGACATTGAGACTAACTTCAGATAAAAACGTATTGAACAATAATAAACCTACAGTGGAATAGTGGATAAACCTACTTTGGACAGTTGAACAAAAAATATTGTTTATATTTCGTCGTGCGTGAACATTTTTTCACATTCTCACGCGCCATTAATAAAAACACTGATTTTGCGTATTTAACTATAAAAACATATAAAAATAACTATTGTTTTATGGAAAATAATAAGTTCTTGTACGGCCCTGTCATATCAGATATTATCTTGTTTATTTTTTATAATGCAAATAAAAATTCTTATCGGTTTTATGAAGACTGAACATATCCTTTTTTAAATATTTATGAGAAAATCAAAAAATCCAATAATAATAACAATCAAAACAGGTGAATGTATGTGGGTACATTTCCATTTAGTAATAATTTAATTCACAAATTCAATAAAAAGAAATAGATAGGTACTTACTGTTTCTGAAACGCTTATGGTAAATGGTTTAATATTGATATCTTTATTAGAGTACGGCTTTCCTAGACCCCACCAAATCTCATCTTTTAAAACTGGTGGTTGAGGTACAGAGAAAAGTAAATTTTTAATATACGTAAAGAGATATGCTGACAGCCAAGCGATAAGTACCACGGTAAGTATTTTTCTCCACATTTTTCTTTAAATTGTATTAGGTACCCGCCGTATACATTACTCGATTCCGAATGGTTACAAAAATGATAATAATGCGTAAATCGCTGATAAAAGACGGAGATGCGCGTGCCATCGGTTTTAATTCTTTTTTATTGAAACTGTGAATATTAAAATAACTACCTTAATTGACTCAGTGTACCTACTTACTAATTGCCTTGGCCGATATAGAAGAATTAATATCTTTGAAACACTTTGAACTTTCGTTTAAAAGTTTAAGGAGCAAATTTTATTAGAAATAACTAAAAATACTTGTTTTACAAACACGAAGGTTATAATAGCAAATTAACACAGCGGCGTAAAGTGGGTTGCAGCATCAGTTGGTATTGCTGATTAGTTTAAATTTTATAAAGTTGGTATCTACTGACATTTGACACGAGCAAATGACAGCCATCAAAAGTGAATTTTAAGGTTAGATTACTCTCAAATAAACATGAAGTATAAAAACAAATATTTACCTTAGTAGTAGTATTATAAATCAAATATTGTCCAAGATCTGTACTTAAAATCCTCATCATGGCAAAGTAAGTATTTGAAGTCAACATGAGAACGATACTGTTAATTTTTTTTCCTAAAGAGAAACTATGATCATTTTTGTGTATGATACACAAATGGTCCAGAAAGAAGAGGATGATCCAGCATCTGCTATATTATATTTTCACCCAACCTGGGTGTCTGATCAGCAAAAGGCCGCTCTATGCGGTCAGATCATGGGCACTATACACTGTGTGAAAAACATTTTTTCCAGTCCTGAGATAGTGTCTCTTCAGAGTGGAAAGTTTTTTGTGATAGAAAATGGTAGATACCTACTGGTAACTGAATACATTAATTCCATATTCAGTATATTAATGGCTTGATTTTGGTTTTAGGCTGTTGGAACAGATAGAAACATAAATGACTGGCTGTTAAAACACAGAGCTAAAACGTTATACTCATTGCTTAATTTCTTCCACAAGGATTTTGAAGCACTGTCAGATCTTTATAAAAGTGATAGTCTTTCTGCTAAACTTTATCACATATTTGAAACTTATCTGAAAATGATTGTTTTCGGAGGAAATATATTTTCGCATATACCATCTCTTGTTTTGCCAAAGGTTGGTATTAAATATGCTAGTTTGTTATGTTATTATAAATGTGATTTCAGAGTGCTAGTAATGTTTTCATGGAGGCCATCCATATTCTTCAATGTTGCCAAGAGTTCAATTACGTTCTTGGTGGTTGTATATTATACCATAACAAGTAGGTGGTATACCTTATTGTAAGCATAAACCAATAAAGAATATATTTTAGGGTAGTTGCTACACAAGTTGGTTCAGATTTATCAAAACGACTTGTACTTACCGATCCTTACAGGATAAAATGTCCCGCAGAAACAGCTGAGGTTTCGTATGATTTACCTTTGGGGGTTCAACTTCTACAGGTTTATATTACAAATAAGGAATATTGCAAATTATTACAGTCGTCATTAAGAAATAAAAATATTTATCAGTATTTAAGCAATAAAAGTATTAAAAAGGTAGGTGGCATTTATGATTTATATATTATAACATTAATATTGCTTTAACAATTGTAGAGTTTTGGTAAAAACACACAACTCTTACAAGACACACCCATAGTGTCTGCTATGAAACGGGATCAATCTCTGATATTTACAGCTGTCCCCGAAGAGGGTTCTGACCATTCTGTTTCATCTACTAACCCTCCTTTTGTGCCGGCAACAAAAAAAGTGCGACCCAAATTTCTTAATTTGAAAAGTATAAGCATAGATTCAAGTACGGAAATAAAAGTGGCTAAACCAGCTCCTACAACTCCTTTTTGTGGCCAAACTAGTGTCTGTTCCACTCCTATGACAGAACTGAAGAAATTTATTCATCAGAATCCGCTTTCGATTTGCCGAAATAAAGATATTAAAGATGAAGTAGCCGAAGCTATGAATAAGACTGAAATTGAGTTGGGGGATGAAGGAAAATGTACTTCAAGTGATAAACTTGAGATTGTTTTAAAAAAATCCGTTCCGTACATGAATATCACCTCTAATTTATACGTTGGTAAGAAATATTCCAGTTTAATTAATATGAATGATGTTGTGAACAGTATTTCACAAAATGCTGAACAGTATTTTAGAATTAGGAACAAGGATCTCGTTCATTTAGATTTGTCTCCGATAAAAACGACAAAAATGGGTGAAAGGCTGTTTAAAACCATCACCGATCCCACATTCCCAGTATTCAAAGCAGATGGTACGATCATATCGCATCCTTATTACGATGAATACGTGAAAGTTAACTTAGAGTTAGTTCAGTTGGATTTGAAAAGGAAAGACCTAAAAAGTAACTGCTTTGACGATTTCGACGCTTGCTGGAAAAATGGTTTAAAAAAGAGATCCGAAACTAAAAATACTAACAAAGAACGAGTGATTTCCAACAACTCTGAGACTGACATATTAAATAAGCTTCCCAAAGTGCCAACAAAACATAACAAGGAGCATAGGAAATCCTTGACGCTTCCATTGAAATCGTTCAATACAGATTCTGTGCAAACGCCAAGCGAGCCGTTGATGAAAAGGTATTCGTCGGGGGTACAATTAACTCCTCTCATGTCAAAGCTGAGTATGCTGGCATTCGAAGAACGATCCAGTGGTTTCTGCAGTAGGGAAACTACCCCTTGCGACTATAGAGGGTTGACACCCACCCAACAGAATTATTCTTTTTCATACAGTAAATATAAGGCCAGTAAAGATATGTGCAATGTCAAAAATGAGGATGATTCATCATTGCAGAAGTGCGTTTTGTTTATTTGTGGGCAGCAGGACGTTGTTTTGACCATGTTGCTGACCGAGGATTGTGGCGAAGAGCCTAGTACGGTTCGGAAGTTAGTAAGTAAAAGTGGAGTAGATTATGTAAATTTCCCTTAAATAATTATTTTTGGTAATCATATAGAAGGATAACAGCTTTGCTGTACACCCTGATTTTGACTCAATAAGATGTTTTAACGCGGTTGAATACCATTTTCAGCAAAATACTGAATATAAACTTGCCTAATCCATTTATTTTTGCTTTATCTAATTTTTAACAGATCAAATGCATGTCCTAATTTTAATCTGAAAACAATTTTAATATTGTTCTGCTGCAATCTAATATTATTTTTAGATAGTTTTAGCATTGTCAGCTAAATAAAGTTGCCTGTGTAATAACTTATCTGTCGAATGGTCTGAATTTCAATATAAAATTCTGTGACCTACTGTAATTTGGTGGTTCCAGTGTCATTTGAAAACATAAATATGGGGTTGTAAATGTCAGAATTTGACATTTGATATTGACACTGTAATATTACTTAAGCCGACGTCAGAGAACAACGTAGTGTTGCCAGCAATACAAAGTCACGTGATTTTCAGCCAATGAAATTAACCGCATTACCCTCTTTTCACAGTAGAAATTGGGTGAAGTTCAAAATTTCCAACTTCAACTATCCAACGGAGCGATAGTTGTACATAACATAACCAGCAATAATAAAACTAACTTTATAAAATATTTATTTCATAAAAATTAAACAGGTGGTGGGGGTGTTCTAACACACTTCACCTAAAGTGTAAAATCGGAGAGGGCCTTCTTGATGGTTGGAACGTAGTCCACCAAAATTCGTTTGAATCTGAATGTGCTGAATGAATTAGTTTTTCTTATATATTTTTAATTTTTTTCCAAAATATGTATAAAAAATAAATTTCATATAAGTATACGATTATTCATATTAATAATATAAAGTTTTTTTACATTTACCATTCTGTTCTTTTTAAATAAATAAACCTTAAAATAATATTAATTTTTCATAATATACTGACATTGTCGATAACAATCAATCCCTGGATTATAAATTTCTAATCCCGGGATCGAAATTTTTGTCCAGGATCAGAGCCCTAGTGAGGGTAAGTTAAATCTACATTTATTTAATTATACAAATTTTTTTAAAATGTTACCCTATTGTCTCAAAACTTAATATTATTATAATAATTACATTATGCAGAAGAATAACAACCAATATTTAGCAGACAATAGTCATAGCAGCAATAAAAATATAGTGTGTTTCTTAGAAGAAAAAAATTACCTTTAATTATACAACTTTTTGAAAAATGTTACCCTATTGCATTAAAACAATTAAAATTTGTATTTATAATGGCAAAATTTCTGATATATAATTCTTAATATTATAATAATAATTGATATGCTACAAGAACAAATTCGATGTCTTGAAAATTAGTGTCAATTGAACATTTCCAAATGTAAAAATTTAATCGTAAATTGATGTAGTTACAATATGCTATTAATAATATATTAGAGATAACTAACGTAACTTAACTAAAGGCAACGTAAGAGATTTTGAATCTATTTTCATCAATGGCCTGCATTGGATTGTCACATAAATAATATCTTTAAATCAGCCTACATAGCTGTTTTTATAGTTGTTATATAGTAATTATCGATTCCTCTATACTGCTTTCTCAATTGAATATAAATTCCCAACCATCCAGGTGCATACACTAGAACTTTTTTGTGTAGAACAGCTTGTAATTATTGAAGGTGCCAATCATTTCAATGTGCTCTTATAGAAATACAATCTCTATGTATGTATGTAGGTAATATTTTTTCACCATATTAATGAATTAAGAAGCACGTCGCAAGCATTACTCTAGCATTAGCATTAGTGTATGTAGTATCTAGTCATCCTTATTCTATTTTGTATTTTAGTGTAATTTTGCAAATTTTCAGAAAATGATGGTCAATTGGCGTAAAATAATTTTGGCCTTCATGAAATCCAAAATTAAAGTGTACAGAAAAATTTAAATTTAATTTAAATCTCTATTTAAAATTGGTATTTGGTTATCAGAATTTTATTGTCTTAATTCTAAATTTTCTGGAAAACGATGTCTGATTGGCATAAAATAACTTTTGAGTTGTAACAATTTAAAATTAGAGTTTGTACACAGGAGTATAGAGATTTATTTGATGCTGCATTATTCTTCTCTAAGTATAATTAGTAACCTTATTTTTAGTGGGAAATTTGTACAGAACAGTTGGGTAAACTCGAAAAGCAACTGAACTATTGCATGGAATCTCAATCGGGAGCAAATCTACATGAAAGTGAACCCTACAGTTATCTCTGTCTAGATTCGTCTTGGGACACTGTGAAACGCGGTGGACCTTGGGGTGCCAATGATTTGGGAGCACTGAATGCCTTGCATAGAGATTTTGATGAAGTCCACAGCTTGATGGAGATTATGATGAGGTTTGTACATTTTAAGTTTTTTGTTTTTTTCTAAATTCTTTTATAATTTTTGATTTAGTACAATATAAAATACAGTTGTAATATAGACCGGCCGTTAGGCCGCATTGGACAACACGTCGAGTCCAATAAACATTTAATATACAATATTTTTTCTACATTCATGAAAAAACCAAAAAATATTGTATTTAGGTGGCACTTGTAGGTTAGGAGCAATTTAACTCAAAACTATTTGTAATTCAGTCGACATTCAAAAGAAACTAATTTTATTTTTGATAAATTGCATATTTTAATAATTTCGTAATCCAGTATGTAATAAATATTATTGAAATAATATAAGATGTGTAATTACTTAAAGCATAATGCAATCTCACAGAAAATGGACTAAATAGGGCGCCAATTTGAACGTTTATGTTTGTCACGATTACAATAGTTATTTATGCAACAAGTACAAAAGGTAAGTGTTTATTACACGCAACGTGAAATTGTTCGAGGCCGTCAGGCCAAGTAAGACAAAACATCAAGTGCAATAAGCCCTTTTATGTACTAGTTGCATACAATAATTTTTCTACGTTCATGCAAAAACCAAAAAATGTTTTATTTAGATGACACAAAGTGTAGAAAAATATGACGTCGATTTGAACGTTTATGTTTGTCATGATGACAAAACGCTGTAGTAAAATGACAGATGAATGCCATAAACATTTTATTGCACTAGTGCAATAAAGAACCACTTTTTCCACGAAGAATAGTTCAATAAAGTTTTGTTTTTTCCATGAACGTAGAAAAAAAAATAAAATTTTTATTGCACTAGTGCAATAAGAACCAGTTTTTTTCAGTAAATATAGTTCAATAAAATTTAGGTTTTTTTGCATGAACGCAGAAAATAGTTATTTATGTAACAAGTGCAATAACCACTTTTTGTACAAATTGCATACAATATTTTTTCTACGTTCATCCAAAAACCAAAAATTTTTTTATTTAGATGGCAGTTAGTGTAGAAAAATAAAAAGTGTAATATAATAGCTAAATATTTAATAATTAATTAGTAGTATCGATTTGCATTGAGTAAGTTAGGAACTAATATATTAGGAACAATTTAACTCAAACTTTATTTTTACCATTCTCACAGAATAGACTAAATATGGGTTCGATTTGAATGTTTATATTTGTCATGATCACAAAAAACTGTTGTAGAATGACATGAATGCAAAAATTTTTTTTTGCATGAGAGCAATAAAAATCAAACCAGTTTTATCACTAAATATAATTCAATAAAGTTTTGTTTTTTGCATGAAGATAAAAAATAAAATTATATATTTTTTCGAATATGCTATAAATAAGTCAAGACCACAAGTATAAGTAGTATATTATCTCTGTGGTCAAAACTTTAGGATGAATTTTTAAAATTGTTTTGTTGTCAATGTCGTGACAATTTTTAATTTTTACTTTCCATAAAAGGAACTATGAAATCAGATTTTATTTTTTTGAAATCCGTATTGTGTATATTGGGCATCATCTTCATCACTTCTTGCACGGTCGATTTGGTATACACCGTGAAGGAAATATTACGGAGGAAGACGGTCAGATCCCTTGAAATAAACATGGGGTACCAGGTTATCTTCCTGGTGGGCACACTACCTGTTCTGGTAGGAATCTTTATTGAAGCCAAAGAGCCTATTATTCACTTTTTGATTTTGGTGCCATATTCAATGATTGTCGATTGCATTTGGTTGGGGTTTGTGGCGTCTGGTTATGTCCAGCTATTTATTATAAATAAATGGTTGGCTGTTGGGTTTTTAATTTGGAAAGTTCTGCTGTGTATTTTCTGTATATACTTTGCCAGTAGATTGTTGAGGAAGGTTATTGGGCTTAAGAAGAAGGAGGAGGAGGAAAGTGATTTTGAGAAAACTTATGCGTTTCGGAGATTTGGTATTAGTGTTTCTCTGTTATGCCATTGTGTTACCATGTATCCAATGATGAAAAAAAATGTATTTGACAATGATTTTAGTGTTTATTAAATAATTATATTTTTCAGAGGTGGTGACAGTGTAATCTACGGTTATCATTGCGGACCATCTGAAGTTTTCTACCATGAATCGGCAGGTACTAACGCTGGTTTACCCCCGCCGGCTGATCCGATGGGTTTGGTACAGTTAAAAGCTAAAAGGCGATTGGAGCGTGATCATGCCATCATTTTACTCTAAGAAGTTCAGCTACATAGAGTTGTCGTTTTCAATTTTCCGAGTTTAAATATATTGTACTGATATTTTAACGTGACAAAATATCTTTTTTTTAGTAATTCCGTTAACTGAAATGATGGTTGGTGAAAAACTAAATGTAAAATTCTGTTGTTTTATGATACATTATGTTTTTCTAGCATTCATTCATTTCCGTAACTGAAAGTAAACAAATTTCAATAAAAAAAGACATGATCACAGCTATTATGTTAATATTGTTGTTTCCATGTTATTGTGATGTACTTAGAAATCATCTCATTTATTTTTAGAATAGTTGAATATATGTCGTGCCAAAATTTGATTTCGATAAATTATTAAAAGATATATGTACTATTTATATAAACTTTTGTCCAATGTTAGATCTCATTCCGTTCCATTTCTGTTTAGTAATAAAAATGTTCTATTTATGTCTATAATGTTTGTTATATTTTTCAGCAATAGATACAATATGAAAGAAACAGCTTTATTTTATTTTCTTGTAATCCTATTTCATTGTGTAAATGTAATCTGTAGTAGTCTCATCACATCACAAAATTTAATTAATACAATTTAAATTTGATCTACCAAATTAAAATTCTGGTGTTGCGGTTTGGGAATAACATTAAAATATTTCTTATAGAATTCTGTATCTTTCCTATGACCATGACATCTTTGTACCCATGTGTGGTCCCAATTGGGGTCTACTTTTTCACATGTGACGGATACTTTGCCAGGGACTATAGCAAATAAGGTTCCATTTCGCCCCAAACCAACCTAAAATGGTAAAATATTTCATAAAACATTAACGAAAGGAAGATGTTTGTGTTTACATTTAAGCCTGGATGAAACCGTAAATTACGCTGAAGAACAAGTATATGCCCTGCCTCCACATAATGACCATCTTGAACTTTCCAGCCTCTATGTTTTGGCCTTACTTTTGTGCTAGTGTTTTTAGTGCTTCCGCCAGCCTTTTTACTAGCACATCTTATTGTGTCTACAACATATAAAAATTAGACAATTATTTATTAAATAGATAGAACTTACTTGTTAAAATGTGTGTTTTATTGAGAAAATTATTTTTAATTGTATTTAGACAAGAAATCATTTTTATAATATAATTATTTATAAAACACCCATAGACCTTAGGTCTATGAAAACACCTAACCTTTAAAATTAGATGTTGTAGAAGAAGAAAAGTAGTTTGAACGTTCAAAAATGTCGAACGCACTCCCGGCTAGGAAGCAAACAAACATAACCCCTTTAACCTAAATTTTATTTTCTCCGCGTTTCTTTTAAAACACGTGCGTTAATCATGGAAGCAAGCGGTAAGTGTATTTGTTATTTGTACCTTGTATATGTTTTTGTGGGTACTGTTATTTTGTTACAAACGTATCAATTTGTGATTATTTACATTTGTACAATTTAAATTTTAGTAGAAAAACCTATTAAAGAAAAGAAGAAAAAGAAGATAAAGCAAGAAAACTTGGGAGAGTTACAGAAAGAAGGCGATTTTTCTGTAGAACCGTCTAGTATATCTACGAAGCTAGACACGTCACAATGGCCATTATTATTAAAAGTAAGTACAAGTTTTATTTATTGTTTACAAATACAATGACTAGGATTTTAGGTATTTATGTAACGTGTCTACAAATAAATATTTCACATTTTTCTAGCACTTTGATCGTTTAAATGTAAGGACTAATCATTACGTACCCATTCCTTGTGGTTCTTCACCGTTAAAGCGTGATATATCGGAATATATAAAAGCGGGTTATATTAATTTAGACAAACCCGCAAACCCTAGTAGTCACGAGGTTGTGGCTTGGATAAAACGTATTCTTAGAGTAGAAAAAACTGGCCATTCCGGAACTTTGGATCCTAAAACTACAGGTAAAATTTGGACGTAATTTTTTTGATAGTTGATTTATGTTGAATTATTTTGTTTAGGATGTTTAATAGTTTGCATAGAAAGAACCACCAGATTGGCAAAGTCGCAGCAAGCAGCCGGAAAAGAGTATGTGGCGGTATTCAAATTACATTCACCTGTTGAGTCAATAAAGAAAGTTACCCAGGGTTTGGAAAAGTTGAAAGGGGCTTTATTTCAAAGGCCTCCGCTTATATCTGCCGTTAAAAGGCAACTTCGTGTGAGGACAGTCTACGAAAGTAAATTGTTTGATTTTGATGAGACCAGAAATATGGGTAAGTTATTAAATATGATGAATGTTGTCAGTCGGAAAATGTAGTCTACAAATCAACATTTTAGGTGTGTTTTGGGTGAGCTGCGAGGCTGGTTCCTATATCCGTACTATGTGTGTTCACCTGGGCCTGGTGCTGGGCGTAGGCGGGCAGATGCTCGAGCTGCGCCGGGTCAGGTCCGGTATTCAGACTGAAATGGACGACATGTCAACTTTGCATGATGTGTTGGATGCCCAGTGGCTATATGATAATCATAAAGACGAGAGTCTGCTCAGGAGGGTGATCAAGCCTCTCGAGGGACTCCTAGTCGGACATAAAAGGATTATTATGAAAGACAGCTCGGTTAGTTTTTCAGATTTGCTTTTTGAAATTGATAATGAAAAGTAACCCACATTACTTTTTTTCTTCAACAGGTGAACGCTGTGTGTTACGGTGCTAAAATTCTCTTACCCGGCGTCTTGAGGTATGAGGATAATATCGAACTCAATGAGGAAATTGTAATTGTGACGACAAAAGGGGAGGCCATAGCATTGGCTATCGCTCAGATGACAACTGCCACGATGGCTAGTTGTGACCACGGTATTGTGGCTAAAATAAAACGGGTGATCATGGAAAGGGACACATACCCTAGAAAGTGGGGACTTGGGCAGAGAGCCAGCCAGAAAAAGATACTTATTGCCAAGGGACAGTTGGACAAATATGGAAAGCCAAACGAGAACACGCCGAAGGAGTGGCTGAATTGCTACGTGGATTATGCAGTGTGAGTATTACCAGCAAATTAAAAATAAATTCTTTTACTTAATATTTACATTCCTTTTCAGGAAACAAGAACCTGCGTCTGAGGTAGTCGAGGAAGAATCCCACAAGAAGGTATGTTATACAGGATGATTCAGTCATATTGCCATTTTAACCACGTATTCGGAAAACCTAATAGACAGTCAAAAATAATAAATTTACTCGATCTTTCAAATGATAAGCAAATCAACCCATAACAATTGGTAACATGACACTCTTATACAGGGTGATTCAGTCATAATGTCATTAATTTTAACCACATATTCGGAAGGCCTAATAAAGACATACTCGAGGTTTCAAAAGATAAATCACCCTATAACAATCGGTAACACGTTGCTCCTGGTACGTTACAAATTTTCTGATAACGCGTACGAATATTGACGCTAATAGAAGTCCAGCAGTGTTGCCACTTAGGATCATATGCATTTTTAAGGTATTCATTAAGCGTTTTGTCAAATTCTGACGTAAAATTTACCCATCATGCCCTCTTAATGCAAGTTCAAAAGCTCCGCAAAATTTTATACAGTAAATAATTTTGGATAAAATATTAAAAACATACCTATTTTGTGTCACCTTTCCATTATCTTCTTGAAAGCAGAATCAAGTTGAGCTCGTACTTACGTTGATATTCCCAAATAATGCAAATCGCATTTAATTATGAATCAAAATCAAATCCATTACTCATGATCAGTAGGTACCAAATAACAGATGTACATGGAAAGCACAGATGCACATATCTATTAAAATGTCATACATTTTTCCACAGCTCTGTTCAACAGAGGACAACCGCGGGCTTTCACTACTTTACTTTAGCCAATATGAATTGCATTTTTATTTAGGCAAATACTAGATTTTATTAATAAACTACAGTGATGACATATGAAATTCACTAACGTCTATCATGCCAATATAATGACTAATGGATGTAGAATATTGAAGGCATGCTGGCCTTAGGAAAAGGGACCCAAACGATGTTCGACTTTCCACTGGTAACGTATTAAACGGGAGTTTGAACTACCAACTTTTTAGCTGTGCCGAGTGTGCTGATTACAGGCTATCTGATGTCAGCGCTGATTATTGTGGTTGGCATTTATAAAATTCTAATGATTTCCTATTGATTATACCGAGTGTTTATAAAAATGCAAATTTAATTATTGTTTGTTTCTGTTTTATGGTCAAGATTCGAATTGCGGGATTGTTGATCACTGAATAGGTATGTTGGACTGTTTTTTTGTTGACAGCACGAGGGATTTTAATTACTGTCTTTATTTAACATGCCTCTTTAGGTATCTTAAAACCAGTTTCAAAGTAACTAGTAATACTGATCCGATTTTGATGTGTCTTGCACCAGTTTTCTTAGAAAAAAATAAAGTTTCTTGGATGTCCTAAATCATATTTTTTGACACCAGTAAACCGAGGTTTAAAACCTGTTTCTGAAAATAATTGATAATAACTGTAACTTTGGAACTAAAAGTGCATTTTAAATTAAAACCTGCTAAAGAAGATGTAAGCGAAGTCTGAGTTGCCTCTAGCGTTGCATAAATACAAAAAATGTTTCAGCTTCTCTTAATAATTTAACCTAGTGAGTATTGATTTTATTTCACTATTTATCTAATAAAACGTGAGTGCTTTGTTTTGGTCCATTGGAGTTTTATAATTTCAATATTAAATATTTTTTATGTTGAAACTTAATATATTAATTGCATACTTTTAAAAAATAATTTGTAGCATTAATTACATTAGGAAAATATTTAAATTTGACGACGCGTCATGTCGATACCGAATTGAATTACCGCCAGCGGTCAGTGACAATCTAAAAAGGGGGTTTAAATAATGATTTGAAAATATTTTTTTCCAGCGTAAATATGCAAATATGAAAATTTTTTTAATTAATTCTATTACCTACTTGACCTGGGTTTAAAAAAAAACGATAAACCATTTTTGGATTCAGTAAACTGTTTTTACTACTTGACATGGACTTCATTAAATTTAAATAATTTCAAAAAGATATTAAACCATTTTTGCATTTAGTTAAATGGTTTTTATTATCTATAATGTAACATATTTTGCTTAATATATGTTTTTTTTTCTTTCTTTTCATAATTTATCTAGTGCGTATTGTTTTTTTATGTCACTGTTTATGTAATGCAATGTAAATGGTTTATTATTTGATCTATGAGAGTTTTGTAACTTCAGTATTAAATATTTTTTAAACTAAAACATGTTAATTGCATAATAATTTATATCATTCGGTAAGTAGTCGCGCGGTTTAAGGCGTGAGTACTTGAATCGAGGTGACTACATCGGTGTGGGTTCGTGTCCCGCTGTCAGTAGACTGTATATAAGCTATATTCGTAGAGAGGATTGGCACCTTCTCTGCGGGTATGGTAGGGTGGAAGAATGTTAGCTTGGATCAATGTGAGAGATTGATACCGGCTGATATTTGACTACTACTTAATGAGGTTTTCCAGGTTTCCCTCATTCCTGGCCAGAATAGTGGTTAGAACCTACCAACGTAAGTCATTCCTGGGCGCAAATGCGGCCTGCTTAATAATATGCCGCCCCCTCTCCCGCACAAGTCTCCAATT
Organism: Monochamus alternatus; assembly: GCA_037114965.1. NCBI lineage: Eukaryota > Metazoa > Arthropoda > Insecta > Coleoptera > Cerambycidae > Monochamus > Monochamus alternatus. Next base: position 118,786,055 of record CM073426.1, read on the forward strand.
TCTGGGCTAATTCCTGTGATTAGAATGAGGGGTAGAGATATTATTATTATTCATTACATATTTTAACATTACAATAAGTACTAGGAAAATATTTAAATTTGGCAATGTCATGTTAGGCCGACATTGAGTTGAACGGCCACCAGTGGTCTGTAACAAACTGAAAAGGGGGTTTAAATAATGGTATGAAAATATTTTTTTGTTGGTAAAAACAGTTCTTATATGAATTTAAAAATTGTTTTAATAAAATATTCGTGTTAAACTCATTTTCCCCTGTCTTCTCATAAAAATTAAGACACTATGACTCAATCACCCTGTATATTTGTTCTTTTTATTTATAACAGAGGTGTCCACTATAAATAAAATTGTGGTTGTGAGGTACAAAATACATGTATGTAAAATTATCTTTATTAATTAAAAAAAAAAACGGAAAAAATTAGTGGGATGTTTGTGTATGTTGGTTTTCACTAACCAGTATATCAATATTAATATTCGTTGTTGATATACGAAACAAGTAAGTGACAGACAGAAAAAAAACCTGTATTTTGACTTTATAAAGTGTTGGAAAAGCTGCTTTCGCAAAGATACATGCTTCCCAGCATTGAGCCCATCATAAATAAGACCTAAATTTCACAAGTTGGTGTAACTGTCTCTTGGAAGTAACGTTATTTTAACAACCATTTTCATGATATTCATTCTACGTAAGTACTTGCACATAGGGCCTCTTGAACAGTGCAATGTATCACAGGACAATTGATATTTTCTTGTTTTCTGTCTGTCCTGCAAATCCAATTTCAGTTCTGATCATAGCTCTGGTTCCATCAGAGGCAATACAGGAATATTTATGGAATTGCCTATAGTTTACACCTCATTTAAAGCATTTGTACCCTTAGTTGTATCATGGAGAGGAATAAGATCAAGCATGTCATTTGCTACACTAAAATCCTCTTGAATAGTTTGAACAAAAATTACAAGTTGGCTGTCATGTCGGATAGGTCATTTCTTCAATTCTGGCAGTTTCATGCAATTTTTTGGATTCATTAATGTGGTCTATACGTCTTGCAATTGTTTGATACATCACAATTTTTTGGCAATTTTTATTTTATTGAATTGTTTTGATTAGACAATTCTTAATAAGTACTCCATCACTAAAAGGTTTTTCCAACACTACTTTGTAAGAAGCGGCAATACTTCATTTGTTATCAATGTTTTAGTTTTTTTCTTATAATCCGTAATGAAGCATTTGTAGACTCCCCTGAATACTGCTGAAACTTTTTCTCCTGTAATGCAGTGTAATGTCATTTAATATTATATCCTTTAGGAACCGATAGTACTTGCATACAATGCACTGAAGTTAATTTTTGTTTGTGATTAAATAGTCTGATTCCCAACTCGATGATTGTACGTTATTTTTCTTTTCTGCGCAGGCATATTTCACTTGACTACAATTATAAACAAATAAACACTTGACTGTAACAATTAATTTCATGAACCGTATTCAATGTTTCTCTGTATATGAATCTTTATTCCACAGTATTAACTCTACTTGTCCCGCTTGACTCAACTTTCTTTTATACGCACGTGTTTCTACTCAAATCTTCGAGAGCAGGCCAATTAGATTTCTAATATTCCAGTAAATTCGTTGCAGTGTTCTATCCAGCGTGTCGAGTCACATAGCTTATGTGTGTTATCTTATTTCATCATTGGTGCAGGTTGGACTTGTGTGTATATTTGCATTTTTAAAGTATATTTCAATATTTCTTTTGCGGCCCGCAGGCTTCATTATTTGTTTATTTGCAGCGTAAATTAGATGAGTCTCTTGGCAGCACATCTGCTATTAGTCCCGAGGTGTCTCCAGAAAAGAAAAAGAAGAAGAAGAGGAAGAAGACAGACGAAGAAGAAGGAGGAGAAGGGACCAGTGCTGGTGCTGTCGCAGAGGAAACAACTGAACCTGATTCGGAGGTAAGGATGATAGAAAATTACTGATGTTATAAAAAAAGTATCACAGTTTGTTTATATTTATGTTTAAAGATCTGCTTAGTATTTTTCATAATTTTGATTGTGTAAAAAAGATAGGTGTTACATATAAGATGGCTTATTATTAAAAGTAAGTAGTTTTTTCGAAATTATGCTTTTATTATAAAATTTTTCAACATATTTCAGATTTTTTTTTTTTTTTTTTTTTTTTTTGTAACAAAATGGATTTAAATATGGTAGTGATGTAGATTGTTGTAATTCACATATTACTGTTTTTATTATTTTAAAAATAGTTCTATAAAAATATATTCACAATTTCATATGATTCCATGAAACAAATAACACAGTTCAATATTTGCTTTGGCATATCATTATCCTTAAATTCGATATACTGACTGATCTTTCACTATTGGTTGGTGTTGGCACTCGCATCTAGAATGCAAGTTAAGGTAGGACTGTTTTGGAACAGTTTAAAATTATATTTCAATTAGGGCACAAACTTTGATGGTTTAAAAACTGTTAATTCTAGCACTGCTGAAAAGTAGTTGACCTGGCTTAAATATATTTTGAATATAGCAAAATTTTGTACCCGTTCGAAAACCTTATTTAATGAAAACTTAGTTTTATGTCTGTCAGTTCATTTCTTTTCCAGTTTTTACTGATTGTCTAATATTATGTTAATAGATTTTTACATGAAACAAATAACATCCATTTTGTTATCAGAAGTGGGATTACTATTTCTATTGAGTAGTTCTCTTGTATTTTAACAAAATGTAGCTTACAGTTTATCTCTTTTAGCCACCAGTAAAAGAGAAGAAAAAGAAGAAGAAGAAGGACAAAGAAAAGAAGGAGGCTACAGAAGAGAGTTAAGAAGAAATCTGCAAATTTATTATGGAGATATTTTTATAAATTTTGGTAATTTTTTTTTTAATTTTTATCAACCGAACTCCTTCATTAATTTTAAGAGATAACCTTATCTTTGCATGTGTCAGCAAATTTTGTGGAATTATGAATTTTTTTAACTATGCAATAAATAGTTAATAATGTCTCCAAGTCATTATTAAATCCTTCCTGTTTTAAGTTATATTTACATCTTCATTCATCATTTAATTGTAAAGGTTAGCCTAGAAGCAGTGCGTAACAAAGACTGGGTGGGGCCCCTCGCAAACGTGTTTGATGGGCCGCCTCCTGACATGTCGATCTTGATTTTGTTCATTAAATAGCTGAGCTGTTCTATTCGCACATTTATTGTTCATAAAGTAAAGCGAAATGATATCTACCCTTTCCGCAATGGAATAAACTATAGCGTTTAATTTTCAAAAACACAATTAAGTAAACTACCAACCAACACTTCCAAATAATACTAGAAAATAAATTTGGAATCCACTAATTTTACGTTCGTTGTGTGTGAATAGTATTCATTTCTGTTTTTACAATTGTTTTTTTTTACGAGTGATAATAAATTGCCAAAAACCAATGTAACGCAAGAAATACTAAATTTATACAATTGACGTACTTAACTCGAATGAGCGACATTTTTACAGTTACTAATAATTGTTTGTACATAAGTTTCAACTTTAAAATAAAAATTCTTGTAAAGTATTGGGCGGAATTATAAAATTTAAAGTCTTGCTTGGGGTGAAAGTGGCGGAGTCAAAAATACCAGCAAAGAATGCCCCCCTTTAATCTAAAATCGATGGATCTGAGCGTTTCTCAACAATCTTGACCCAGTTCCTGAAAATGGCTCTGTTTTGTTTTCATTTGGCCGCCCTGTATATCTAATGCTATACAAGTTAAATCAGGTGTTCCTCAGGGCTCTCACTGCAGGCCATTGTTATTTTCTTTATTCGTTAATGATATTGCTTCTGTTATCAATAGGCCTGTTATTTATGGACGAACATTTTTTTCTATAGTGAAAGATGTGGATGATGCGGAGTTGCTCTAGAATGACTTATGTAACTTTGAAAAATGGTATGACTTACTTTTAGTAGACTGCACAATTAAGTAAATTTTAATTATCAATTAAATAACACAACTTTAATTTGTAAATTTCAAGTTAAGGATCTTGGTATTCTGTTTGATAATAAAATGTGTTTTTCTTTAGTTTTATTGGGTTTTTGCCACACTTCTGAAAAATAATAAAAAATTAAATAAGCCCTTGCGCCAAACGGAACAGTCAAGGGTTATTTTTGAAACTAAGTTTGACTAACCAAAAAATCTCACACTGAAAAGAGCAGATAAGTAAAAAATAACAAAAATCACATCACTATCGCGCACTTCTGTAATATTGACGTTTCGAAAAACTCTCTGTTTTCGTTTTCAAAATAGTAGTAAAATATTAAACGTTTGTCAAGTTTGACAGTTTAAAATTTGTTTATCTGCTTCCATAGAGATGTTAAATGATTTTTATTTTATTTTTACTTCTTCTTGATACAACTGTAGCCAACAATGATCGATGTTTACTGAACAGTTTGACACACACTTATCTCCGTTCAACAAAATAATCGCGGTCTCTTTTAATTTTTTTTTTGTCGCGTTATCTTCCTTCAACGGGGTTCGGCAAAAATTTTAGAGAAGGAAGATAACGCGACAAAAAGAATATTAAAAGAGACCGTGATTATTTTGTTGAACGGAGACAAGTGTGTGTCAAACTGTTCAGTAAACATCGATCTTTGTTGGCTACAGTTGTATCAAAAAGTAAAAATAAAATAAAAATCATTTAACATCTCTATGGAAGCAGATAAACAAATTTTAAACTGTCAAACTTGACAAACGTTTAATATTTTACTACTATTTTGAAAACGAAAACAGAGAGTTTTTCGAAACGTCAATATTACGGAAGTGCGCGATAGTGATGTGATTTTTGTTATTTTTTACTTATCTGCTTTTTTCAGTGTGAGATTTTTTGGTTAGGCAAACTTAGTTTGAAAAATAACCCTTGACTGTTCCATTTGGCGCAAAGGCTTATTTAATTAATTTTTATTATTTTTCAGAAGTGTGGCAAAAACCCAATAAAACTAAAGAAAAACTAAAATTATGCCACAAATAAATAGCTTCAGACAAAATGTGTTTTAATGATCACGTTAATAATATTGTCTTAAACGTATTAAAGATGTTGGGATTTATAATCAAATCATTCTCGATTTTTTTTGTTCAAACGTTTAAAATGTATTGCTCTCTGGTGAGATCTATTCCGAAATATGGAAGCATTATTTGGGATCCATACTATAACATATTTTTGATTCTGATCGAAATGATAAACAAATTTTTTTAAAGAATTTAGGCTTTATTGTTGGCAAGTTTAATTATGAGTAGTCTCATCGGTCTCAGAATTCTTTAATATTTTTATTTAAAATCATTGATGGTTCTGTTAATTGCTCTGAATTATTATCACTTATAGGTTTACACGTTCCCTTTAGGACCGCTAGGCAGTCAAAATTAATTTTCGTATCATACTACTCTACCAACTATGGTTATTTCACCAATAGCTCGTATGTTAAAATTAGGTAATACAATTTGTAATATAGATTATTTTCACTGTTCTTTGAACCAGTACAGATGTTAGTAGAGTTTCTGTTACATTGATTTATGTGTACAGTATTATTGACATTTATTATAGTATTCTATGTTGTATGTTAGTTGCAGTATACAGTGCGTATATAAAGTAATGCATAAATTCATTATTAGCTAAATAAACAATATTAAAAATTCCCGAAAAAGGTCGATTTTTGATTTTAATTTAACAGAAGCATTGTGTCTGAATTTAGTAACGTATAACTTTCTATTAAATTTTTATAAACTATTTTGGTATTGTTGCCCACCCTCTACCAATTTGAAGCAAGTTGTGACACATTTTTGGAATCAACTCGGCAAGGAAAATCCGGAAATGGGGAAAAATGAGGTGTTCAATTTAAAAAAACCGGTGATGTCATTACTCGAAGGTAGGTCACCCTGTATATTAAATTATTATTTGAAAAAACAGTGAATTAAAATCAAAAATCGACCTGTTTCGGGAATTTTTAATAATATTGTTTATTTAGCTAATAATTAATTTATACATATTGATTTCTTAATTTCTTACAATATCTTAACATAAGGTAGGTATAGTTAATATTTCCAAAAATTTTAGAAAATTAATTTATACGTTAGAGAAGTCGAAGAAGAGGCGGCATATTATTATTATTCAGTAGGAATCACTTTCATTACACTTGTATAACTTTCTGCTGTGTTTGCATTTCAGTTACAAAAAAAATACATGCATTAATTTAAGTAAATAAAAGCCTGTTCATTAAATAAAATAATTTATTCACTTTCACCGTAAAATCCATTAACTCACAAAATATTGTCTTACTTACCTTGCGTTGCTTTGTTTTTTTTTTTTTTTTTTTTGTTAGACCATCAGGTGCACATTCTCACAACGCTATAATAGAATAAAACCAGTTAGTCAAAGTATCGAGAATGAAATAAATACTTATCCTTAGAAGAATGAATTCGTTCCAAATGGTCCATTTTACTGAAACACTATCGAAATTATTGCCCAATCAATTCATTTCTCTCTGACTGCTGAAAAGAAAAAATGCACCAGGTGAGTAGCACTGAATGACTGTTTGTGAAAAATCGAGTTGAATACATTTTAATACGTAGTTCTTTCTTGTTTTAATAGCAAAAATAGGTGTCGACTTTATGCTAATAAATTTTGCAGTTAAAAAATATCATATCAAAACGTATTCAACAGCTCCAATGTTAAGACAAAAGTTCCGTATTCCCCAAAAAAATACCTTTGTTATTTTCTGGGACCAATCGGCAATCTCTGTTTCCTCTTTACCGGCATTCTGCAACAAAGCAATAATATAATAATTTGGACGAGGGTACCAGCTGTTCGAATTTTTTCATATAAAAAATTTCAACTAAACAACTTATACATTTATTGAATAATCGATTTATAAATAATCCACAATCAGTAATCTTTCCCAAATACAGTCTAATTTATATACACATGTTTAGGTATCGGTAAGAATAGTAAAAATTCTTGTTTTTTCCCGTTGCTTTTACCTCACTAAACCAGTTTTCTAAATCTTGTCCTGTATAAACGGATGAGTCAAGGCGTTGTTAAGGCTTATTCGCTTGGCTGGGTCAATGGCTAGTGCCTTCTCCAGCAGGTCCTTGAGTTGCGTGACTTTCCGTAGCTGATCGGAAGGTAACCCTTGGCCAGCCACTAGTTCTGCCTGCAAGTCCCTGGTTACTTTCACCACCGACATTACAACTACTTTTTCCTAATAAAAGAAATCAAAAATTACAAGTATTCATTAATTAATAATTTATGTAGAGCTTTCTCTTATCAAAATAGTAGAGAGTGATTCATGTTATAAACCCGCTCATCATTTAAAGTAGTTAACACAAAGATAAATACATGCAGCCTGTTAATTATTGTATAAAATTAAAGTGCCGCAGAGCATATTTGATTACATGACTTTTGCTACAGCATTTACGCCTTGGCGGGTCCAGCTGTTCCAGCTACAGCACTACCATGGGTGTGCACACGGGTATATTTTAATATATCTATGTTCTTAAGAATGGATAATAATTTTAGCTCTACAGCTTGTTCTCAAAATTGTACAAGCTCTACAAATGAGGAATATCGGATGACGACATGTATGAAGGGTAAGTTATGTAGAAATGCGTAGTTCATTAACAAGAGTGTCTGTGAGTAGTGTATATCGTGCTATAAAAAATATATAACTGCAAAATGGAAACTCAAGGAAGAAGAAGATGGAGGTTGTGATACAAAATATGTGAGCAATTCTTGAAACTTTGGCTATAATATCTAGAAGGCTGCTTTTGCAAATTATGTGTGATATGAATTTTTGTTTTATAAAACGATAGAAAAAGATGAAATAGTGATATGGGGAAGAAACTATGTATTACAAATATTAGAAGGTCGACATCTGTTGTGAATTTAAGTTTTGTTTAAAGCTTGTTATATTTTAGTGGCTTTTGCATTTCTTCCCCTAGGAGGGGAGAGGATGATGATGAGAGGGACCACCTTTTTTTTATGAAAATTTATAAAATTGTATATTTTTTAATGCTTTTGAAAATCACAAAATCAAATAGTGCGCTGTAATCACTTTGAAATTGTCTTTGTAATGAGGAGTCACAATACATAACTTTTCATTTACAAAAAAGTGGGGGGTTAGCATATATAACCCCGTCAAAATGTTCCAGTTTTATTGAATTTATTACAGTTAAAATTACCACACTGTATATTATATAAACACTGGCAGAAATATGGATAAATGAAGGTTGTACAGTGACGAAAGTATGGATAACGCACCATATAACAGCTTTGTTCGTAATACACCAGAATTAATTTCCAACCGTCAGAAGCATGCGTACTGCACGTACTGCATAAAACAAAGTATATGACGATTGGAAACTGTTTCCAACTGTTTTACGAACAGGCCTAATAGGCGATGCTAAGTATTAACGTGAGACGATTATAGTGTCAGTGCTAGTTAATAATCAGTAAAATATAGTATGTATATATATAGAGCAGTATATTATGTGTTAAAGTGTGATATCCGTAAAGTACGCAATCAGTAGGTGTGAGTGGATGGTGGTAGATTAACACCATATAAAAGAACTTCATTCTATGGCCGAGTATAAACTTTTTACAGTATACTATTAAATTTTTTACTGTATTAGAAAGGTATTTTAAGCTAATATAAATCAAATCTTTTACAATTATTCCTATCAATGAAGTCATTGAAAGAACTACGTATTAAAATGCAATTCTAATACAGTAAAAATTTTTACAAAAGCTAATAATAAAGAATATATGCATAGATATTGTGGGTGTAATTCAACACTGGTCGGGGCTTTAGCCGCAGAGTAGTTAGTTCACACAATATTGTTAATACCTAAAAATATATAAAAAATATACTATTAAAGTGCTAGGTTCACTCAACTTCTCCTTATTTTTGGTAATTTTGTGTTCTTTGAACCCTTCTCAAGTGGCACGCCTATGCAATTTTGTCCCCTGCAACCCTCATCTAAGTGCTCTAAATGAATCACTTTCTACTATTTTGACATCCACTATAGAAAATGTTTCAATCAATAGTTAACAAGTTATACTATTGGCAATGATAGAACATAGAATTCCCTAAATGCAATACTATTGATAAGTGCTGCATTTTATTCATTTATTTTTTTGTAAACATTGTTTATTCAGTATTTTTAATTAAAAAAAAATATATATTTTGTACCTGAATTTTACTTGTACCCAATGTAAAATTAGAAAATAAAATAAAAATTCTGGTACTAAATGAACAAGTTGATGACTTTAAACGACACCAAAACATTTAATTTCCTGGAGATAAAAATTGTCGATAAGCATATTTAGCTTTCAAATTTTTACCATAAAAGTAAAAAACTTTGTAAAAGCAGCAGAAATTTAAAAAATAAAAAAACTAAAATTAAAATACATATATTTTAAAACACTCACCCGTTCTGTGACCTTATCAATTTCGTGATAAAGAAAGTTGCAGTTGGCATCGAAATGCTGTTCCCTGAAAGCCCCCTTCCTTATCACTTTGTTGGGAAACTTGCCCTTTATGTCCATGAAAAATTTCAGCATCTGATTGTTGGACTTGCCAGAGAACATGATCCTGCCAGTGTAAAGTTCGTAAATCGTGCAGGCCGCCGACCACATGTCGATGCCGTAGTCGTAGGGAATGCCTAGAATAATTTCGGGTGCCCTATAGAATCTTGAAACAAGATACGGAGTGATCTCATTTTCGTTTATCACCGAGGCAGAACCGAAATCGCATAATTTCAAGACTAGTTTGCTCTCGTTTACCAATATGTTGTCAGGTTTTATATCTAAAACAGAGGAGAGTTATCATTTTATTTACTTATTTATTTATATATGGACATGCCAATTTACAACGAAACATAAATATTAAGGGACAATTTTTACGTTACCTTATCTACAAATACAATCATAATAAACTAAAACTAAATTACAACAGATTAATGTGTCAAATTTGATTTTTTAACCCTTTAGCATCGGGGTCTCTTTTAGGCAACTGGCTCCATAATCGGGGATTTTAAGCGCTTGCGCATTTGTACGTTTCCTGCCGGTTTAATGGTACGTGCGTGTATATATGCGAGTTGAAATAAATACGAAACAAAAAGTAAACTATTTATTTTATATCTCCCAATGATTTTTTTATTACTTATTCTAACCTAATTAGATTAATGTAAAATGAAATAAGAAAATAAAATTATAGCAAGAAGAAAATAGACAAAAAAGAAAAAAAAATATTATAAGACATGAGCTAAATAATAAAAAAATATATTTTTTTAGACCCAGTATATCTTCTTCGTATGAAAATATTCGAAACATAGAATTGCACATAATGGTACGCTAGTCTTCATTTAATATTTCTTCAAGTTCTTTGTCTGTTAAAGGTATTTTATTTGACCAACTCATTTTGTCATACTTAGATAATAAGATATAGTTTATTTTGCAGAAGAGAGCATGTGTAAATGTCTGTTTGTAATCACAAATTACCATAAACTGGCGAGTTGAAACCTGTCAAATACCCCAACCCAAAAGATACTGGGTTGCATTCACGCACTTCCCGATGATTACTTAAAAATTATATTAAGACAGCAACACGCGTTTGCTGATTAAGATGCTCTTTACATCTTTCGAAAATATGCGTCTCTCGCATATATGTCGGTCAAAGTTTTACTCAAATTTGCATCTCCCGATGCAAAAGAGTTAATGAATACATGGATGTGTCAAATAAATCAATTATTTCACTATTTTTATTTGCCAATTTAACCACCCTGTAATTGACTCATAGGCCATAGTTCGTACTGTGAAGAACAAATTCTTGTTCTTCTGGGATTGATATTCAGATTAAAGAGTTCAATTAAATTCGGACAACTAATAGCCCCATTTATAATCTTATGCATCTCAAATCTATCTCACATCTTCGATGTTCCAAACTTGATAAACTTAAAATGTTCAAAATGTTAGAATATTCAGTCTCTTCTCCGATATTGAATGCACATGAACTTAAAAATTTATTTTGAACTCTCTCAATTCTATTGATATCTACATGAGAGAGCAGTATAGAATTTTAAAAGTGTAAAGGGAAAGTTTATCTGAAGATCTAAAGAAGTTCAATAATTTAAATTATTTAGAAACAATATTATTAATATGTGTCTTAAATGTAACTTTAGAATCAAATAATATGCCAAGATATCGGACACTATCAACCACTGACAAATTAACATTTTTCACTTATTAAATTTTTAATTCTCGAAAATGTGATTTGATAACATTTGTTTATATTTAAATGAAGTATATTTATATCACACCAATGGGACTACTAGTTACTCAGATCTATTTGCAACATCACATACATTGTCAACGATCTTATAGAGTTTGTCATTAAACAGCAGCTGTATTGTATTAGTTCTGATATATCATTAGTAAATAAAAAAAAGTAGTGGGCCTATATGGGATCCTTGGGGAACCCCAGAAACAGCATATTTGAGACATTGAGTTCTACCTCTCAAATAAGATCTGATCCAGTTCTAAATGTAACTGCCAATGCCTAACGCAAAGAGTTTTCCAATTAAAAGGTCATAATTGACTCTTAAATACTTTTGCAGTCAGTAGATTGAATCAACCTGGTGTCGTTCCTCCAAACTGTTTAAAAGGAAATGTTGATAATTAACCAAATTTGTGTTAGTGGATCTTCCTGAGGTGAAGCCATGTTGGCTTTCATTAATTATATTCCTAGTGTCATGAGTAAGTTTCTTAGTAATCAAACAGTCAACTAATTTGGGGGACGATAATTATTTGTCATCTCTAGCTCCAGATTTATGAATTGAAGTGAGAAAACGTTGTTTCCAAAACTTAGGAAATGTTCCTGATAATAGAGTTATTGAAGAATGTTTGCATAGACTTGAAATGTAGAGGAATTCTGTCAGGGCCACTAAAAAGTTTCCCTGGGGCTAATACAAGTTGATCAATTACTTCTATTATTTAAATGTAATAATTACAAACATTCAAACTTCTTTTCTCATATTCCGGAATCTGGATGATATTCTCATTGTGTAAGTTGTGGAAAAATAGTTGGTAAAAAGATTCATAATTTCATTCTTTGAAAAACATGTTGGAGGGTAAAGTAATGTTCAGATAAACGTTAGTGTAATGGCACTGCAGTTGTACTGTTGTGTTGTAATTGTATGGTATTAAATATTATTTACTCTGTTTACATAAAATTACTGTAGACTTAAGAAGTTGGGGAATTTATCCGCTGTAAGTTGGCGACATGCAAAAACTCAAGATTCTTGACCTTCAGAGAGGTTATGTTTATGTTTTGTCAACTACGTCCCTATCTACGGAAATTGTTGGTTTTTATCATTTGCCGAATAGTAATTAAAAGCCTACCGTAGATAAAATACAAGCCTACAATCAGCAGGAATAGATGGTCTATTTGAATGTTTGGTTAAATCACAGTATACTAGTATACTGCGGGTTAAATGAGGCCCCGCTAATTTCAGCAAGTCATCAAACACTGCCACTGTCATTCAGGTGAAATGAAAAAATAATCGGCATTCTCATTTATATAAATTATAGAAATCACCTTGCATGTGCTATCTGCGGTTAATAGGTCGCACCCACCATCTCCGAGTTCTTTTAATTTTTTTTTGCATGTATAGTTTTTATACATATTGACTTCGCTGCGAATAAGAGCAGCAAAAGTAGCTGTTTCTAAACCAAACAGTCCTCTTCATCCATTTTTTTTAGAAACTAAATATCTAAATTAGAATCTAAATTTAAAAACTTAACCTGCAAAAATGTGAATCTTCTGTTTACTGTCAAAAAAGCAGTTTTCTGATTGGTCCTTGTATGAATGTTGGAAAAGGATTGGTAAAAGCTAAAATGCTTTTAGCTTCTGCCATACAACTGCAGTACAAAGGCGTTACTGTTAAGTTTATCTGAACGTTACAAAAGTCACCCGTATTTCTCGCCGTTTTACTTCAGTATCTTTGAATATTTGCAGGTGGGATGAGTTAACATTCCTATTATTTGCTAAACCCTAGATTATTCAGTTATTAAATGTCTAAAATTATTTGTATTTTGTAGAAAACACTATTTCAAGAATACGGCGCCCTTTTTAATAACTTTTCTGCAGTACCAATGCAACCACACTAATCTTATGTGAATGAAGCTTAAGTTACATAATTTTCTTTTACTGTTCATATAATTCCAAAAATAACGAGGTTCGTATATGCAATATTCCTTTCAATTTTTTTCTACATAACTTTGAAGACAATAGGTCTGAAGCTGTTTACATCTTGTTTGGAGATTATGAAATTGATGATAATGATTAGTGTCTCCAATAACTTTGAATTTCTTATGAGCAACTTTTTTTTTTCAATTATTAAATTCCTAAGTTGAACGGTATACCTCCGGGAAAATTTGAGGTTCTGAATTTTTTCACTGGTAGAAACATCAACTGCAGTGTAAACTACTTCATAAAACATCTGAAGAACCTGATCCAAATCTAAATTCCCCGCTGCCACGTTATTCCAATTAATAATGACCAAAAATTTATTAATTTCGAAATAATTTGCATATTTGAAATTGTAATAAAACTCTTCATATTGAAGCTCTTTATTGAATTATAAGTTGCAGGTAATTGCTGTTTAGTAACAGTAACTCCAATGGTTCATTTCGACTATTACTTGTATTAATTTGATAGGAGATTGTAATAACCAAAAGTTTTGTAATGTAATTTCAGGCCGATTTGCTGGACAGTTCACATTTAAACCAAAACCATCATTAAACCAAAGAGTCTCAGCTAAATTATAATCTCCAAACAAAATAAATTCACAATCCCTGTTATTACCAAAAACATGGTCAACATCCTGAGTGTGTCGATCATATGTCTCAATACCTGATGATGGTGATATATAGACTCCCCCAATTATTATTTTATGGTTTTTTTATATGAAGAATGACAAAAATTTATTCGACTATATTCCTTTGTATATCAATTTTTTTAACAGTTATCTCAGACTTTATGGCGATTAAACCTGAATATATTGTAACCACTCAAACCAAAAATTCAAAAAAATCTAAATTTTGAACCACAAAGTAATATTTTCACTTACCCGCGTGTAATATTCCTGTCTTTTTTAAGAGTTTGAGTGCTAAGAGCAGTTGCTGTGTGTAGCTGCGCACTGCTTTTACGTGCAGGCCCACGTCTTTCCCGTACTTCTTGAGGACCTCCCTCAAGTTCATGGCTAGCGGTTCGAACACCATACACAGATGCTGTTTGTGGAAAAAGTGCCTGATCAGTCTCAAACAGTGCAGCTTATCTTCTGGGTCGGCATCATTGAGTTTCTTTAGGATCTCAAGCTCTTTCAATCCTGTTTTATGCCTGCAAATTTAAAAACAAGACGATTACCATATTGTAAAATTTAATCATAATTATTCAACAAGATATTATTTAAATAGCAGTTTGTATTCAATCAGAGACACCCAATTCTGGATTGCTTGATACATTATAAACTGTCAGTAGCATGGCTTTATGCCCCAAAAAAGTACCACAACAAATTTATTGCTTTATGAACACATTATACATATTGCTTCTGAATGTCAATCGCAAGTGGATTCAATTTATTCTGATTTCACAAAAGCACTTGACCGGGTTAACAATGTATGGCTTATTCCTAAACTGAACCCTTTGGGTGTAGAACGTTGTATGCTCGACCGAAGCTATTTGTCAAACCACATCCAGTTTCTTAGATGTTTTGAAGCTGTATCTCCTTCCATTATGGTTACTTCCAGAGTTCCTTCCTCCTATACTGTTTAACTTGTGAATGATATTACTGAAGGTTTCACAGCAAATGCTTAAAGTTTGCCGATGATTTGAAATTATTTAGAATCATACTTACAATGCCTTAATTTTGTAAAATAACTTCAATAATTTGTCTCTATGGTGTGATACCAACCTACTAAAACTAAATCCTGCTAAGTGTAGTAAAATCACCTTTTCTTGGATTATTTTTGTGTATCACTTTGATAATATGGCTTAAGATATCTACTCATCACACCAACTACGGTCTGAATGAATTCCTACCTTTTCCGCAATGATATAGAACTCTTTGACACTGCACTGTGTTTATTTAAAAACCAAGTTAGAACCTGTACTATTATGACTAACTAGTCCTTATTAATTTTGGCTAATTGTTTTTATATATTTGATATAAAATTTTCTTGTTTTTTCTTTTTTTTCTGTCTTAAAAATGGATCTGCCGTTAAGTTAATAAATAAATAAATAGACTTATTTTACCATATAAAAAATATTATGCTAATCGCAGCAGCAGCAAGTTTGATTCCTAAATTTTTTAATATTCTTCCACTTTCTCTTAGAACAAGAAATAACTTTAATATATTTGTGACGAAATGTAAAATTTGTATAAATCAAAATAATTATTATATTAATGACCTTTTCTATGCTAGTTGTTTGGTTTATTTTATTGTGGTCTGAAACCCTGTTACAAATGCAGTTCTAGTGATTTTTAGACTTTCACAGCCGGTGCTATTATTTGATTCCTTGTTGTTATGCGATGATCTCGGTAACTGGTCACTGCCACAAAATTAAAGTGCATGTTCTCGGGCTAGGCTCTGTGGGGGCAGACCTTTTATCGGTATCTCTGATCTCGCCCATACATTGATTTCGAGTCCTATTGTTGGTATTAAGGTTAGAGCCGTTCCTCGGATAATGCTGGTCTTCCAAGACGTCACTTAGCTATCTTTGTAACTGGTTGCATTCCATACTGCCAAGCTTTCAAACATTTGGCCGCTCATCACTGTCGGCATCTTCAGTGGTGACTCTGCAAAAGCTTAGTCATGACTGACTGTTTGGAACCCCGTCAGCAATCTAATAATATCGTTGTTGCTGTGCACCATTGCATTTGTGCAGACGGGCAGTCGGCGAGGCTTCAAGCTCAACATCAGTGATGACTCGGGAGCTGTTTTGTTTTTTCTCTGTTTTTAAAACACGATTTTAGAGTTTTTATTTTGTGTTTTATACTAATTTTGTAATGAATATATGAATATGAATAAATGAAATACTATTTTGCAGAAGTACAATTTGAATACCTGTGGCAAGCAGTTGGTCAATAAGGTCAATGTACAGTTTTTGTTTGTTCATCACATAAAATAAGTAAATATAATATTCCGTACAAACAGAAAAATACTGAAGCAGTGAAATCTGAAAAATGTCAGTTGAGCAAAATATTGTACTTACATGATTTCATTATTTCTAATTATCTTGACGGCAACATCTTGATTGCCCCTAGCTTGGTCTCTGGCCCTGACGACATTGCTGAAAACACCCTGGCCCGTATAACCATATACCATATATCTAGAATCTAATATTTCACCAATCCTGACTCTATAATACCCTTCCGCATCGTCCCAGTTATCGGTAAGAGCAGGATTTTCCGCGCCCGAGCCTTTTGTGACTATCGTATTAGGTGACTGTATAGAGAAAATAGAAAGCAAAATTATTTTAAATTCAATGAAAAAATCATAAAACGCAACAGAAAAAAAAATACGAAAAAATGATCAACACAAAATAACAAACAAACATATTTTAAACATTTAAGGTGATTCTAAAAATAGTCCTATATTTATCTGCATTTTTTATACCCCCAAAAACAAAAAAAAAGTCCAAAGTTTTTGACATACAAGGTGTGAACAGTTAGTTCATGATGAAGGTTTTTAATTAATGTTTAATTAATTAATGAATTTTGGCACAGTCCCATACCTTTTTGTGCTCTCAAAAAAGAAATTAACACAATTTGTCTAGGAACAAGTAAAATAAGAGTGATAGCGTTTCAAAAATTCTCATACTTTTTTGTGTGTATTTTTTTTTGATACTTTCATAGAAAAAATGAAAACTATAGACTTTTACATAAAAAAGGTGACACTCACCTAATGTTAACAATATATTTGCATATTCAGCGTTTGAAAAATAATACATTCTAGGTAACAATAGATGTATACAGAATTTTAATATTAGTTGAAAAAGGTAGGATTTTAGGAGCTATAAACAATTGTAAAGAAAATTTTTTTGCAGTTTTGACTTTTTTCTAAAATAAACTTCATATTTTGTTTATAATCATCTGCTAAATCGCATTGCCCTTGTAATAGTTATCAGTCGAATTTCAATATAGAATTTTGTAATGTACTGTAGTGTGGCGATTTCGGTGTTACTATTTGGAATCACAAATGTTAGGGTCGGAAATGGCATTTGATATTGACACTGCAATAGCTTACTTCTTAATAAAGAGCACTTGGTAATTTGTTATATCAAAACAGTTGTATATATTTTATCTTCTATTTTAATATTAAAATTACGCCACTGATACCATTCTTGCTCCACACAAAGTGTTTTTGTCTAAATATTTTACATTTTAAAGAAAACGAACGTATTAATAATGGCCATTCTTTCATTGTGGAATACACAATACAATATTATTTTAGGATGTATCAATTAGTAAATTAAAATTCATAATGTAAGCAGAAACGTACACCTCAAACATATATTTCACGTTTGTTAAAATTTTTTAGGAATATCAAAATTGTTTCTTTTTTTCATTTAAAAGCCAACTATAATTCAAGTCTGATAGATTTTTAATGAGAGTTAGCATGCATCAAGATATTAAAATCCATTTTTTGATAACTGTTGTCGATATCAAATTTCAACAGAATTACCTGTTTTATAAAAAAATGTAGTTTATTTTTGCTATAAAATTATCAAAAAAATGTACAAAAAAAAGTTTGTGTATTTTTAAAGCTCTAAGCTGTTAACCCCTTCTGGAGAAACTGTTTATTTCTTTTTAGACTTTCAAAAAGAGCATGAATTTATTTGGTTTGGGAAATACTATTAAAAAGCACAAACTAACCTTTCACACCATATATGTAGAGACAAAGTGTTTTATGATGCCATGTTTATATAGGCTTTTTGTTTTATTTTAGAGTTTAGAAAATGCAGTTAAATTTATAGTACTACTTTTAGAATTACGGAATCATATTGTAAAAAAAAAAACAAAAACAAAAAAAAAAAAAAACAAAACACTTACACTTGTGTTAGCTTTAAAGATATCCTGCTCTGCAAACATGTCCCAATCGGACTTCTTAGATTTATCGGTCTTCTTGTCGTTCTGCTCGACTGTTTTCATATTAGGTAAAAGTGGGGGAGTAAGGGATTCCTCGCTTACTTTTTCTTCATCGTCCTTTTCATCTTCTGCTTCCTTTGTTTTCTCATCTACTTGATCGGACTCAGGTGGGGAGTCTTTGGTATCATCTAGAACTGGCTTGGGTGACGTGGGTACAGATATGTTAGTGTTTGAGTCTTCACTTTGAGTGTTTGTGGCTCCTAATCTCTGTTATAAGAAATAAGTGAATATTACATTATAATTTAGTTGAATATTTTTGATAGATAGACATAAATATATTCTTACAAAGTGAACGTATAATTTATTTGAGAATAGAAAAAAAAATATAATTACTTACTTTTAACAACTCCTCCCTTTGTTTTCTTCTCTTTTCAATAATAGCTTCTTCGTCCTCTTCGTCTTCATTCAAATCAATATCTTCCACATCACTGCTATCACTGCTCTGTTTCCCTTTCTGTTGTCCTTCGCTTAGAGAATCCTTGTATTTGTCATGCTTCTCATGTTTGCTTTTATTGGTGTGGCTTCTATCTCTCCTATCTCTAGATCTATCTCTAATTGATCTATGTCTATCCCTGTCGTCCTGAATCTTTCTAGTATCTCTAGATCCTCCACGGTGGGAAATACTGTCTCGTTCTCGAGATCTCCTTTGAGATCTATCACGATGAGACCTGTCATTTATATTAGAGGAAGATCGTTCTCTAGATCGACGTTGAGAATGTCTATGACTTCGTTCCCTTTCCCTTTCTCTGTCTCTACGCTTTTCTAATTCGCGATTGTATCTGTCTCTTTCCAAATCTCGGATATATCGTTCCCGGCTACGTGTACGTCTTCTATGGTCATTTTTGGGCCTTTCTTTAATAATGACTTTGCGTTCTCTACTTCGAGATTGTTTTCTCCTTTTAGCAGGTACACTAGGTTCTTGGTCATCGGAATCATCTAATAAAATAATTTCATCAACTGGCTTCCCGTTTTCTACAGCATTGTCATTTGGTGTAGCCACTCCTTCGATCTCTGCTTTTGCCAGCTGTGCCTGTAACAGTTCTTTCTGTTTCATAAGTTCCTCCAGATCCATATCTGCTTCTATAACACTTATGTCTATATCAACACTGTCACAGTCCACTTCAGGCACATCTTCACTTTCTGATGAGATCACCTCTAAAGTCTGTATGTCTGAATTTAGGCCTGCCGATACAAAATCAACAACAGAGTTAAGATCGTTACTTGGGGATGTCTTGTCAGGTGTTTTGTCAACCAATGGCTTACCGTTAGTGACGCTACTACTTGCACTTATTTCTTTAGGTTTTGGTGACTTTTCAGGGGTGTACCGGTCATTTTTATCACTTTTTACAGATTGCCTATCGACGGAAACGTCTTTCTCTTTGCGTTTGTGTTTCTTATGTTTTTTATGTTTCTTGGACTTGTCTTTTTCCGTTTTCTCAGAAGTACGCTTTTTGTGTTTGTGCTTATGCTCTTTCTTGTGTTTCTTCTTATTTCCAGTAACTTCCGAATTGGAAACATGTTCTACTTCCTTTTCTTTTGTTCTGAAATATATAAAACTTTGTAATGATTGAACAGTAAACAGTATTTTAATTATCTACTTACGATACGTCCATTTTGTTACTTTACTAAAAGTATTCAAATGTTAAAATCAATTTTATACCCAAGAAAAGTATCAAATCAACTTTATCGGGTTCACCATAACCACATATTTCCTGCAAACGTCAAAATGTCGTTTTTAATAATACATGCTGCCAATATTGAAAAAGAAAAAACTAATGTAAGCTTCCGTTGGGAGCAGTACGTGGCAGTACTGTAGCCCCAAACTTAAGTTTGTGACTGTAGCGCAGAATACCAGTAGATAAATATTACAAATGGGGGGAAGGGAAGTATTTTTTTAAATATTAAATCTAATACCACTATAAATAATATATGTATTTAAATGCACTAATGTAAAAACCGTTTACTTTACCAGTATAAGATCTAATTTGAACGCAAGATTTACTAATAGAATAAAGAAAAAAAAAGTAAGCAAATATACTTATAGGATAGGTAAATCATGGGCAAATCTTGGGATTTTCTGTTTTATAGTAGGCTAAATAGGTAATTAACAAATAAAAAAACTGCTAAATGTAGTAAATATAATAATAAATAATAATATCTCTACCCCTCATTCTAATCACAGGGATTAGCCCAGAAGTCAAAGACTTGTGCGGGAGAGGGGACGGAGGCCGCATTTACGCCCAGGAACGACTTACGTTGGTAGGCCCTAACCACTATTCAGTGCAGGAATGAGGGAAACCTGGAAAACCTCATTAATTAGGGGTGTAGTCAAATATCAACCGGTATCAATCTCTCACATTGACCCAAGCCAACATTTTTCCTCTCCACGAATATAGCTTATATACGGTCTACCGGCAGCTGGGCGCGAACCAATACCGGTCTAATCACCTCGATTCAAGTACTGACGCCTTAAACCGCGCGACCACTGACCGACCATGTAAAATGTAATATATATTTGATTCTAAACATAATAAATAAATGTTGTACAAATGTATACATGGTGTGACGGAAATTTTATATTGAAATTTAGATTGGACCTAACAATATTAAAGAAAAAATAAGCAATAAATATTTGATTAGAACAAAATATTTTTTATGTAAATGATTTTGAATATAGAAAACATTGCTTTATTTAATATTTTATAATAACATCTACAATGACTGTACCTATAAAATAACATTAAAACGTAAACATTTCAATAAATACATATTAAAAATATAATATGAGTGGGAGCGACCGTGTAATTTGGTGGGAGAAAAAGCGCCGGGACGCTTCATCATTTCGACGACGTTCAGCGTCTTGTAGTGACTGAGTGTAGTGTAGATTTGATATATTTCTTATAATTTTTATACAAATTCATAGGCTTAAGGTAAGAAAATAGATCGTAGTTTTTAGTAGTTACAAACGGCATTAGTTTTTTTTATGTAAATAGGTAACCACTGTTAATAGGTATAGTTGTTGAAAATAGTACCTACTAGGAAGAAATTTTAAGTCCAGTTCGTGATACAGGAAACATATATGTGTAATTGTCTATAAATACTGTTGGCATCGGATTATAAAACGTGATTAGTTGATCTGTAATCTGTAACTTGATAAGTAGAAATTGCACTTTCAAATTTTTATTCCTTTTATAGGAACAAAGGATCTAGGCTGGCGCGAGATTAGCCTCTACATTTTGAACCAAATAGCGAAATAGAATATTCGTAAAGTAAATTTAACCTATAACACAATTCCGAGCCATGCCGTTTCGGCTAAGAATAGTTTTTAGAACGGGCCAGTGGCTTCTGGGCTATTTCTAACCCGCGATTTTTGGAAGTAGGTACGCGCTTCTTTTCGTCCTGTTTTTCTCGCTGGGCCCACACGGCATCGACTTACCTTACTTGCGGGAAAGCGAAGGTCATCCCGTTACATTTATAGATCTTTGGGATAAGGCTGATAAACTATAAATATAACTTTGATAGCATACCGATAAGTTTATATTCTGATTTCTCATCGAGAAAATAGCATCAGAAATGTCTGAAATTTGATTGTTTTCTAATACCTACCACAAGAGTGGGTCAAGCGCCTACTTTATTATTTTTTTCCTACGTTGTATTGGCACACCATCGTTTGCTAAATCACGTCGCCTACGTATGCTGCGATATAGCAGACGATGTGTGATCACACCTTTATTGTTAGTCGACTTGATAATGAAATTTGAAATTATTTATCTTTGTACCTATATATATTAATTTGAGTCTCATTTCAAATCTGATATAAAGTCAATGTCCTTGTTTGACATACAGGCCAACATAATTATTAGGTAGCTGCTTATTTTATATAGAAAACTGTTGGGTTTTTAACTTCTACTTACTCAAAATTATTTGTTTTAATTAGTCCATGTGACATGGGAAGAACAACGCGTTGTAATTAGTGTTCTCTATTGATAAGAATAAAATTAATAAATACTATTTTTGAAATTTATGATCTAGAAAGCATGCTTACTGAACATTTAATGTTTGGTGAAATAAATAGTTTTCAAAATTTGACAATCATTTCTTTATAGTTTAATACTTTGTAGATTAAAAAGTAGTAACAATTTATTCAAGTCCGTTTAGCTATATTATACAGTATTACATTATATAAAAAAACCTTAGAAAATTGTTTCATTTGTTTTTTGCTTCAAAATAAGTATATAATAACGAATTAATTGTAACTGAAGAACAAAACAAATTAATACTAAATACATATTTTGATTAAATGTTCGATGTTATTATGTAATTTTAAATTATTATTACTCAGCACAAACCACGAGGAGGTACAAGCGTTCTCTGCCAGGAGGGTAGGATTAGGATTGGGTAGAGTAAGGGTATATATAGGAAACAAAAGAAAACAGACAAAAAATACCTACTAATATGTGAAAATATACCTCTTTAAACCGAAGAAATAAAAAAATAATAACAAAAAATAATTATACAAAAATACTTTTTGGATGAAAAACAGATGGAGGAAAACGTTGCACTTCGCCAAAGTCACTATTAAGTCACTTCTATCCGATTCATCATCAACAGTTATGATGAACTTTTATTTGACCCATTCAATTGGTGCAGTTTTATACATACAGTCTCCCTCAATTCTTTGTGACAAGTTCGACGTATTTTTTTCAATTAGCTGACATAATTTTAACCACCTTGCCTGCCTCAAATTTTGGAAAAGTATTATTTCTTTGAATGCCTCTTTTTAGTTGGCTCATCCATATTAATTCAATGGGATTAAAAACATAGTAATATGGCGTAGTGTCGTCTAATCCTAATGACATTGTTATTAAATCAGCCGTTTTTTAATGCCTTCTGTCCTTCCTCACTGTGTTCTATATTTGTATATATATTATATCTAATTAACTGAACTTGTTAACAAAGATGTCGAGAATTTGTATTTTCTATATAGTCCGCGCTAATCTCTGTAATTGTAAAGACCTTTTAGGGATACCCTGTATAAGGTATAGCAATACCTTTTATACAAAATTTACAGCATTTACACCATCATTACATTTGATAGGATAGATATATACCAAGAACATGCAGTTTTCCACTTATTTCGTATGAAGAAAGAAATTTCACAAACTGTGGAAAACAGAAATAGAAAAGGATACATGTTTGATTCACAAAATTACTGATTAGTGGAAATGTTTAATTTTACTTTTTACCTATATAATTCACAATAACCGCTAGTAACTCACCAGTAGACACCGGGAAGTAAATCAGTTCCCGTTTTATAATACTGACGTCATAAGAGCGACTTTTTCTTCTACTCCTCTATTACCGCTATTACGCGAAAATGAACCGGTAACTGATTTTTCGTTATCGTTGATCAAACGGGAACTCGCGAAAAAATCCTAAATAAATTTGATATACAGAAGGAGGTCACTTTGTTTACGTGAAACGTTACGACGTCGTATTCTAGTAGCGTCACGTAGCCGTCCTGCCGATATAAGTTTTTATAGAAATAAATACTTATTGATGACGAGATATAAAATATTTCCTTAATAACCACCCCCCTTTGAATAATAAGTGAGGGTTTTTTTATATTCCCTTATATCGATGACGATGAGATAAAGTTATAATAGTTAAACATTGATAATATTGACATAGAATACCTCATACTATAATCATAATAACATTTAAGTTAGGCAACTTATTTCATACACAATTATAGATGAAAGTGCACGAGTGTAATAAGTGAAAAATGCATAATAAACGATATTGGACAAAAGTGTAAGATGAATCTGATACATAAGCGGTACTATCATCATCTCCTCTTTTATCAATACAGATCTCAGCTAATAGTTTCATAATTTAGACATTTTCAAAACAGACTAATGTGTTAAAATACTGAAATATATACGTTAAGAAAGAATAAAATAAATTATTTGAGGTAAGATTACCAGCAGAGCTATAGTATTACACTGGACACACTACATCGACATACCAAACAGCACTTAGAAATTACGTCAAGTATAACAAACGTCGTAGTTAGTACTTCATTTTTTAAATATCCAAATGGATTACAGCCAGGAGATCGTGGCGGCCGTGGTGCCGGTTCTCCTCGTTCAATCCGTTGGTATTATTGCTTGGACACGCTGTACATGGTGTGAATATAATCCAGCCTCGTGTATGATACGCCACACTGCTGCAATGTGCCGTGGACGTCTTGGATCTCCATCTCTTCCACGATTCAGTTTTTCAAATTTCCCTCGCGTTGCACTACACTTGCACTCACTGCACACCGCTGTAAAAATAACTGCATTTGGCACATGTTTACCGGGAAATCGTTCTGCTAAATCATTTTCACATCGCGATAAATTAAAACGATAACCATCAACTCCAAGTTGCTATACACAACACATACAAAGCCATTTTTGACACTTGAAAAACTAATGTAAAGAACCGCACCACAAAAAAATATACCTACAAAAGTAGTCGGATTTCAATATTCAACTAAAGACTACCGTAGCACAGCGATGTAAATAATGAAAATACTACAACTTCAATAATTTTTTACTCGAAAACTATAAGGATTTTGAAAACATTCTTTTACGATATTGACTCCGTTTTTCAAGGCGCATCTGTTCCTAAATTTATTTTGGATAAGTTCTGAATCACCCTGTATATTTTATACCAATCAACGTATGTACAACATACTACTGAGTATTAAGTTATTAATGAACATACTACAAAAATTATATCATATTTGCCAAAAATTCTAAAATTAATTTTTTTTTCCATAAAACTTTGTTACCGAACCAAATTTTAACAAAGTCGCGTAAGTTGTTTTTAATTTATAACAGAAAAATATAAGAATAATCTGTATTATTATCTTCAAGGTATGTTTTGACTATATTGTCTTATAATATGAAAATTTCAAGCTAAATTAATTTCTAAAATACGTTTTTAATTAAAATTTGAGAAGAAAATATGTGTTCTTATACCGACACATTGATACCAAATTTGAATAGCTTAAATTAACACAATTTTACTACGGTCAAAAACACTTGTTAGTTACTATTTTCAGTACCACAATTAGGTCAGGTTTTCAGTGCAGCACATAACAGCATTGCTCCCTTTGTCCGAAGGATTTCGCTATAAAATCGAAAACAAAAACTGGCACCCGCTTTAAAAATCTAAAAATAAAAATAATGTCTTTGGCCTCTCAACACTGATAGCGTGTGAGCCTTGGGTCTTTCCCGAAATAATGTTTAATGAAACCTCTCTCCAGATTTTTAGAATTGTTTAGGTGATCGCAACTGAAATATCTCTTCCATAAATATAAAAGTAAGCCACTTCCCAATTCTAAAATAAATAAGTGAAATTTATACCTTCTATACTGTTTTTGGTGCATTCTATATAAACAATTTTATTTTTAAACTTAATTATAATTTTATAAGAATTCATAGGAGGTACAATCGTTTGCAATAATAATGACACTCTTTAAAATGAATTTGGCGATGAATTGTTGACGTATTTGTAATGAAATCTACGAGTACTTTCAACTTTTGATATTCGTCCTTAGTTGTCGTCATCAATAGAGAATTAATGAAATTTTTACTCAGAACTGAGGGAGTGTCATTATTATTGCAAGAGCATGTACCTACGAAAAGGTTGCTTTACATATTTCTTGGTACAAAAAACGTAGCGTATGTAAGTGTGTTAATCAAATACCTTTCAAATAAATTTCTGGTAACAAAATAAGAAAAGTCAGTTCACAAAAAATTAATATACCTAGTTTGTCTAGGGGCGGATGCTTCAAAAATAAGTACCTAAACTTATTTATGTATATTTTTTTGATAATTTCACTCACCTCTCAGGATTTTTACATAAAAGAGGTGCTCTTATCGAAATTTGATGTCTGCAACAGTTTTCCAGAAAAATGGATTTCAGTGGCATTCGATTGTGTGTTTAAATTGGATCGTCACTTTTGTTAAAAATATGAAGCAATTTGTTACTGTGAACTACAGCGATCAGAATGGTTGTTATCGACATAGTTGAGAGAGTATGCCTGTAACGGTGGGTGTTCCACAGGGACCTGCTTTGAGGCCCTTGTTGTTCTTATTATATACAATTGATATTGATATCCTTTCGACTAATACTCACTTCACGATGTATGCAGGTAATATGTCTTTAGTGATATCTAATAAATAATAATAATAACAATATCTCTACTCCTCATTCTAATCACAAAGATTAGCTCAGAAGTGGGAGAGGAGGCGGCATATTATTAATACTATCAAGTAGGCCACATTTGCGCCCAGGAACGACTTGGTAGGCCCTAATCACCATTCAGTGCAGGAATGAGGGAAACCTGGGAAACCTCATTAATTAGAGGAGTAGTCAAATGTCGAGCAGTACAATCTCTCACATTGACCCAAGCTACCATTATATTCATCCTTAGAGCACCCGCATAGAGGGTGCCAATCCTCTCTACGAATATAGCTGCTGTCTACCGGCTGCGGGGATCGAACCGACACCACTGAAATGTACGATATGGAATGCGTTTAGTCCATTTGCGCATCCAAATAAAGGTACCAACCCTAGGAGCAGACAAAAGGACGCACATGAAACTCATCAAAAACATACTTCATTGGTTATGTATGTGGGTGCGAGAGAGACAACCATCTGCACGGACGATATGAATTGTGTTCTTAATTTCCCATTATTTTATTTGTAAACACGTCATTGGCGTACAGTGTGGTTTCTAATTTTATCTTGTATCTCGTTAGTGTTATTCTTTGTGTATTTTTGTGGGTGTTATTGTTGGAACATGTCATGTTTTATAAGGGACTGTAAAATTAACCAGCATATAGCACGAAATAATCCTCAATATCCAGAATTCAATTTCATTTCAATTCACAATCAGCTAAGCCCCTACTGCTCCACCATTGCTAGAGGCACAAAACAAAATATGGCGCTCATCATGAATAATCCATTCGCGCAGCTTTTAGCGCATATAAAATTACATTTTAGTGACCAACACCGGTCTAGCCACCTCGATTCAAGTACTGACGCCTTAAGCTGCGCGACCACTGACCGACCAGATCAAATCAGATCATATCAGATCAAAATTTAAAATATGAATGAGCCGCACAGAATTCGTTACTTTTTAATATCGATAAAACTCAACTCTTCTGTACAAAAAAAGAATTGCGAAATTTTGTATATAAAAATCAATAGCACTCCTCTGTCCACTGTCACTAAATGTGTGAAATTTTTGGGGCTAAATTTAGATGTTAACCTTAATTGAAAGGAAAATTGTAAAGAAAGCATTTCGAAATTGTCCTCTATTGCATATTTGTTTCGAAATATTAGAACAGTTCTTAACGCAGATCAACTTCTTTGCTTATATTATGCTCAAGTGGAATCTCAACTGAGATACGGTGTTAGTTTCTGGGGTGGCTCCACTCTTTCCTCTAACGCTTTAGTTGCACAAAAATGAATTTTAAGATATGAATTATTATTTAAGGTTAGACTGAAGCAATATTTAGTGGATCGATGTTTATACTCCACAGCATATTCTTTGTAGTTTCCATTTGTGTTTGTTTGACTGTGTTTGACTATTCCTATACAAGTTCATCGTGTCCATAGCTGGTTTTTAAATGAAAGAAAAGAAACAATTTTGACATCAATCAATACTTCCTAGTTTTTACAAACAAAACATTTCGTCTGATAAATTTTTGTAAACCGAAACTAAAAATATTTTATATTTTTTCCCTCTATTTGTAATTTATTTGTCCTCATCTAGAATTTCCCAAGTTTATGTGTATAGGTTAACAATTACCCCGTATTTTCGTATTTCTTATAGTTTCAGAAATCTTAATAGTTAGTTTTGAAATTGGTAGTCTACAGTGTGTCTTGCTTTTCTCTGGAAATGTGAAAAGTCCGTGGAATTTCCGGAAGCAATTTTTTTACAATTTGTACACTGAAGGGAGGTTATATTTTACTAATCATTTTATTGATGTCTGGCCTACTACAATTTTTTAAAAGAGTCATTTTTCCAGAAAGTGATATAAGGCATTATTTTTATCAAAAAGATAACATTACCAGGCACTCCATTAGAATATCCATATACCAAATTTGATCGACAAGTTTCGAAGAATTAGAAAACTAAAAGTTATAATAAGCAGATCAAAGATTGCCATGAAACTGAAAACAAGTAATTGCGGCCACAGTAAAAATAATTAATGTACAAAATATGTAATGAATTATGCTCGGAATTATGAATTCTAAGTTGCTGAACAAAAAATTACAAAACGTTAATCTAAATTAAATTTTAGTTATCTCCACCATACCTTCCAGTCGAACACATTTTTCCAATCGTCTTAAATTTAAAAATACTTTACACAGCTGTTGTGGAGTAATCTATAGCACAAGCTTGTCTTATGCAATTCATTAGGTCATCCAAATTCCTTGGTTTGTTTATATAAACTTTCTATTTTATAAAGTTCCAAAAGTAAAAGTTCATAGGTAACATATCAGAGGATCTTGGTGGCCATTGCACTACCGGATTCCTTCTCCCGCAATCCACTTATTCCGATACTGGTGATTGAGCCTATTAATGACTGCAACAATATTGTCGATTGGAGCTCGATTCAACTATAAAAAAATATCCCTTTTTCCAATAAATGAAAATCCTGTATAATGTCCGATAAATGAATATTCTGTATAATACAATTAATTATTCATAAACTGAAGAAATACTATTTAAGTTCTTATGGAAAAATAAGGAACCTATTACCCTGTGTTGTGAAATTGCGCAAATCATATAAGTTTCTGTGAAAACTGCCTCTTTGCTGATAAAAATTATTCTCATTCCAAAATCACATTTTGAGAAGATACGACTCTATTTGTCATAAAAGTAGTTTCATCAGTGAAAATAATATTCCCCAGAAAATTATCATCATTTAAATTATTTCTTTATGCCTACAAACAAAATCCCATTCTCATAATGATTTATTGGACCAACAGTTCTTTGTCTTTTTTTGGATACTGTATCTGCAATTAAGAAGTTTAACAATCAAATACATATATTAATTACTAAATCTCTTAACAGTTTCATCAAACAACTTGTTGATGCTATGAGCAGTAATGACATTTGTTTTATTCTGGTGCCGTTCATTAAAGATTCATGCAATTTTTCTAAATCTAGTGGAATTTTCTTTAAACCTTAACAAATCTCTATTTTTTCTTATAAAGATAAATAGGTATTTTGCCATAATTGCAAGAAACTCCTTTATAACACCATCGTCTGCTAAATCGCGTCGTCTTGTAATACTTGTCTGTCAATCACCTCAATTTCAGTACAGAATTCTGTAATGTGCTGTGGTGTGGGGACTCCAATGTTAGTATTTGGAAATATCAGGTCATAAATGTCAGAATTTGACATTGACCCTATAATAGCTTATCTTTTAATAGAATCAACTTATTTAATATGACTTGCAAAAATGTATGTATTCTTTATCTACCATTTTAAAATATTGAAATATGCGGCACTGATATCACTCAAACCCAAAACTTCACATACAGCTTTTGTGTCTAAATATTTTACATTGTTCACAAAACTGGGTACATACGTATTAATAATGAACTCCTGCACTTTCAGCATTAAAAACACAATACTTTAGGTTCTATCAATTTATAAATTTAAAAATGAAACGTAAGCACTTAACAGATATTTGACATTTGTCATAATTTCTATTTCATCAAATTATTGATGAAAACAATTAACGACTATGTCCGACTACGTCATTTATGACGTAGTGTGCCGCCGCTCACGGTGACTGCTACGATTTGGTCGATTATAACACTAACTTGTTTACCGGTAAAGCTGGTTACAGACTATGTGAATTCGCGATGCGTGATTTGTAAGAAAATGATGGATAGTATGTAGCGTTTTTATGAATAGATTTTTAACGAGCAAGACCCTACACACTATTCACGAAGTCCTCGCATATCACGAATCGCGCACAAAGAATCGCGAATACACGCATAGTCTATAGCAAGCTATACAGTTAAGCCTCTTTCAGAGAACAATGTAGCGTTGCTGGCAACATCCCCACTACCAGTTTAATTTCTGTGAAATAAAGATTTTACAAAGTCGATTTTGTTATGTCCAATTGTTACTCCGCTGGATAGTTAAAGTTGGAAATTTTTAACTTCACCCGACTTCAACAGCGAAAAGAATAGAATACGATTAATTTCATTGGCTGAAACACGTGTCTTCGTGTTGCTGGCAACAGTACATCGTTCTCTGAAGCTTAAAACCAAAATGTCAATAATAAAACTTTCATTTTTTACCATAGTCTACCTGTATTATTTCAATTATTGTTTAAAATTATTTAATCCATTAAATGTAATTGGTAAACTAGTGTCATAAAGTAAGGAAATCTTCTAAAACAAAAAAATGGTTTTTAAATTAAGGGGTCAAAATTTTCGTAGTTTTACAGATGTTACGCGAATGAACAACTTTGACCTTCTTATTTAAATTTTAGTTGACTGATTTTTGACACTCCATAAAAACACAATCAATAGAAAACATTGGTCGATCAAATTTGGTATATGTATAAGTATTTTGATGGATGTTGAATATTAAGGTACCACTTCCTGGAAAAGCGAAGTAGGCCAGGCTTTTGTTACATCAATAAAATGGTTGGTAGAATATAACCTCCCTTCAGGGTAAAAAAAATTGACTTGCAGAACTTTCTCAGCCTTCTTATATTTCTAGAAGTTTTAACCTAACGGGACACACTATATGCATCTAAAATCTAATTTCTACTAAATGGTAAACAACCTGTCTCCTTTCGTAGCGGGAGAAATTTCGCAAGTTTTAAAATAGCTGTAATTTGGGAAAGATCAGCGTATAGGTTGAGTTTTTAAGTTTAACACGATGTTTTAAGTAGATTTTTGTTATTTGCTTTGGTTTTGTGCCAACTTGCACAGAAACACATAATCTACTCGTCTTCAACGGTTTTGAATGAAAGAAACAGTTGATTATCACAATCGATCGAAAATACAGTAGGAAGGCTATTGTATCTATATTCGGTGATCGTAAAATATACATTTTTATTTTCTGGCAATCAGTCGAACTAACAGACATTATAGAGTGGGTGAAAATCTATATTAATATTTATATTGGCAATGGAATTCAGTTTGGGCAGCACACGCTTAGAGTTCAGAAGTGTTGCTTTCTTTAAATTTATATCTGCTTTATATTTGCTGTCTCGAACCGTTCAATAAAGTGAGAAACTGTGTATATTTTGTAAATAAGTAGTTATGTAACTGACTTAAAATATTTTATGTTGTTCTGTTTCAATATCTATATAATTTTTATTTTCCAGGAAAATGTCTCGAAAAACCATCCTCAGTAGGCCCCGCACTCGCCTCTACGACGCCAACTATAACATTGGCGAAAGCTACTACAGGCCGGCTCTGGATAGATTGGACAGGAAGTATTCGGGAAGACCTCTATCTCCGCCACCACGAAATTCCTTCGGTAGGCTGTACAATCGATTCCTATTCTAACTACACTATGACTAAAATACAATAAATGTTACCCCCATTATACATTTATGGTGAAAATAAACATTTAGTGACGATACATTTTTATATGTTAATAGGCTTTTCAATCCTGCTTGAACACTTAAAAGTTTTTGTAAAAATTGTACATTTGTCCCAAAAACTGTGCCTTGGTTTTGAAATGACACGAATACTTCCATGTGTTTTGTAGATGTTTTAAAAACGCTGTAATAAAACAGAAATGTAAGTGAAATGCCAAGATATTGAGAGACGTGTTGAGTTATTGAGGAAAAAGCTTTGGCAAAAAATCAAAAATTTCTTTCGTTGCTTCACAACTGCTTACATTCTTTTGCATATATCATACAGGGTGTCCCACCGTAACATGCGTTGATCGTTATCTGGGAAAATACTGATTCGAACAATTTGAAAATTTGGTAACATGGCAAAATCCCTAAGGCTAACCACACACCTAGAAAAAATATAGACTGTGCCAGTGTCATATCGTACCGGCGACCGCTAATTCATATGACTGCCCTAAAAGGTCCAGAATACCTAAAACTTGGTTTTTATGCCAATTTACGTTGGTTATATTGTAGCGAGAAGCTCATTTGTAACTGTGATTGGTCAGATTCTTTAATGACATTTAAAATGACAGTAAGTTAGTTAATTTCATATTGCAATGCAGCCATCATATTTGCACAACAGCCAACATAAAGCAAATAAAATATCCATTATCTGGACCGTAAGACCTTAGGCAACGCGGGACCTGTCACGTGACCTATGTCATGAACCGACGCTGCTATATTTTTTCTAGGTTTGTGGGGCTAACACAACTAAAATATCTAGAACTCTTGGTCATACCGGATGCCGTTATTTTAAATCCCTGTTATTGCATTTTTGAATTCCACGGAAAATATTAGGGTTGCTCTGTGTAACATTCCATAGTTAGGAATTATAGATTTTGTGAGATTATGTAACAATTTTTTGAGTAAGTTGATTTTGAAAAGATGGCGCTAAGTTATGGTATATAAACTATGAAGACATAACACAACCATATTTGACACATATCAAACCAATTTTGTTGTATTTGAAGCATTTATACCCATGACAAATTTGATAATATTCCACATTAAAATCAAACTTTATTGCATGCAAAATTCCATTTACAGGACAAAAATTAAAATAAATATTGTAGAATAAAACAATAAAATACGAAGAAATGCATAAAACAATGATAATACAAGTACATAAATATATGAAGACAAGAAAAAGTAAAATAACATAAATACTGATAAAATTAAAATTGTTGAAACTGCTCCACTACAGACTTTCTCACAGATATGATAGAAGAGAAAATCATATTATCACATTGCTCCGAAATAATATTAAAATTATGAGACATAACGTATACTGGTGATTTTTAAGAGTGTTGGTACTATAATAGCTGATGGTAAATAAAATGTTTCAACTTGCTTAGAATTAAAACCAGGAATTCTAAAATTAAGACATTCCAGTAAAGATATACAATCGATATTATTATTAAATATAAATATTATACTATTTAGAATACGTCTAAATTTCAACAACGATATATTGAATCTTGATAATAATAATCTATAATTATAATTTTGGTCGGGATATATACTATTTTTTGACAAATACTTTAAGAATTTCCTTTGCACGGATTAAAGCGATAAAGCATGATTTTGGTATAGAGGATATCAGTTTAGAACTCACATATAGCGTTGCATATGCAGCGATATTAGTAAAAGGATTAATCCTAAGCTTCCTAAGACGATTTCGATATACTTATTTTGTATATGCTGCGAAAAACAGATTTGAATCAAACACAACGCCTAAATCTTTGATTGTACGCTCCCTCTCGAAAATAATATTATTGAGTTAGTAGTTATACAAGATAGGACGATTTTTAAGCATATAGTTAACTACTTTACATTTAGAGATGTTTGTTTAAATGTATCACACCAATTTTCAATAATTTATTTAGGACTGCAAAAAGTGACAATCATCAATGTTATTAATTTTGTAATTGATTTTTAAATTATCAACAAAAAGGAGTTTAAGATACTCAATGGATTTAGTAAGATCATTGATAAATAACAAAACCTGAGAGTACCAAAGCCCTTGGGGATCACCAGAAGTGCCCACAAATTTATGAGATTCAATTCCATTGAAAGCAACGTAATACGACCGTCCTTTTAAACAAGTTGATAAGAACTGAATTAAATCTAACACCTCCGCTAAATTTTATGTAACAGTATACATTTGTTATTGTTGATCGTTTATTTATGAAGCCATGTTGATAAGGAGATAATGTATTTGATGAAATCGTATAGGGACCTCTCAAAAACCTAGGAACCTAGGCACTATGGTCTATAGTTAGCCACATCACCAGAATCACCATTCTTAAAAACAAGACAAATTATTCCCAATTTCCAACAATCGGGAAATTGTAAAGTTCGAAGTCACTAAAACACGTGAACAATCTTTAACTAAAAAAATAGAACTAAATTATGACTAGTTCTTATTTTTTGTTGTTTTAGAAATTGAATTAAGTACCATACAAGAAAGACACTGCTAGAACATTGTGAAAAACCATTAACTATGTTTTGAAGGAAATCATAAAGAACTGTTTTATAATGCATCCTTTCAGACAATCGTGAAACTCCTATTTTATTATTAACAAATGCCCAGAATTGTTTATAATCAGTCAAAATATTACCCTAAACATTTTGTATATAGTTTTTGTAGGCCTGAGATATCCGAGTTTTTGTGATTTTTTTTAGACATCGGAAATCCAGCAAATAATTATTGTTTTTTGTTCTGAGATATAACAAAAAGTGGCAAACTAGTAGAAATTGTCTAATGCGTAAATTCGCGATTCGTGATGCGCGATATGTGATTTGTAGGGAATTCGTGCATAGTGTGTAGGGTTTTTATGAATGGATTTTAACGAACAAGACCCTATTCTATTCCTCACATATAACGAATCGCAAATACACGCATAGTATGCCAAGCCTATTACCTATTATATTCAAAAGTAGTAATCGCAACCTTAAAAATGTTTATATAAGTTGAGAGAATTTCGAGCACAAGACAGACTGAAAAAATGCAGTGTTCTATTTGAGATAATACAGTTATAGCTGTTTAAAGTAGTAAAAATGTAACGCAAAAATAAAACGCTAGAATTAAAAATACAACAAATACAGGGTGTCCTATCTAAAATAACGAAGTTGGTGGAGAGTTCTAGATAATTTAGTCCGGCCAGGAATTTACCATGTTGTCAAATTTCAAATGTTTCGGATTAGTTTGTTTTTTCTAGTACCTGAGTATATTATTTTATTTCCGTATCTTAATTGTTTGTTTATTTTTATTTCAAAAAATAAACAACGTTAAGATTTTCTGTATTACCATCCCATTCTTAGTTGGGATAATGATCAATAGACATCCAGATCAGGTTGCGTCTGGAGCCCCATAAACTCATTCCGCCACTGATTCCTGACGTTTGATTGTTTAAACTTGACACACCCTGTATTTATAACAAAGTAAAAAACAATACATAACATGCCTGTTATTGATTTAAACAATAGACACATCTGTCAAAAGTCGCGTAGCTACAGGTGGAGAACAGGGCAATGAAACCCACAGACCAACTAGACGGTACCCATGCTATTCAATACAACGATACCAATAAAGCCTCGACAGGGGAGCAGTGGAGTGTTTGCGGAAGTTTGGCTCCGCCTGTTTTGACAGAGTCTGATTCAGTAAAATGTATATTATTATAATATTTGATGAAATTTTAATAAAGTTAATAATTTTTATTTAAAAGTAATGTGAAATAGGAAGGAATATATTTTTAATAAACTAACATAAAATATTTAATTATTTTGAGAAGTTTTGTGAAATATTTTTAAATCAGGGTTTAAAATAAAATTCTAGTTATATTAAAATTTTTATCGCTCTTTAAATAGTGTTACTTTATTTAATGCTTGTTGCTTTGTGCCTTTTAAGGTATTGATTATTTTTGTTTTATGATTTATTATTACATCTACATATTTTTCAGAAATTGCTCTAATAAGTTCTAATCACTATGTAATTATGGGGAAGTGCATTGTTGACAATTGTAATAGCCGATCAGATCCAAATAGTGATGAAATTTCATTTTTTAGGTAAGTAATAATCAGAAATAATGGAGTACGTTTTATGACATTAAAAGGCTCTGCGCAGAAGTTGTAGTGACATTTCCAGTATCAGGCCTGTTTTTAAGTATCCATCTGTTTAACAATTATTGTTAGCGGTAACAAGTATTTAATCGTTTATTAAATAATACCATTTGGAGCATTTTGATGATGCGTGTACTGGCATCTTGGAAACTACAAGCGATACGAAAATGGGGGAAAAAAACTTAATGACGCTTGCAACTAGATCTAGGTTATTAAGTTATTTTGAAAAATGTTAATATGGCGTTATTCGTCTATAACTTTTTTATTTAGAGGATTTTTTAAATCTGAAAACACTTTTCCGCAGCAAATTTTTTCGAAGAATTTCACTGTATATTTAAATTTTCAATGCGACGTTTCGGTTGCAATAAAATTCAAATTCAATATAGCGCCCATACCAAAAAATTAAGTTGATGATTTCGCGCAACCGTAACTGTTCGAAATTCTAATATTGTAAATTTCTTAATTAGATTCTTAACTTATTATTATTTAGCAAATATAAATTATAATTAAATAGCAATAGCAAATATAAATTATAGTTAAATATAAATTAAATAAAAAAGTTATAGACGAATAACGCCATATTAACTTTTTTTCAAAATAACTCAGTACCTAGATCTAGTTGCAAGCGGCATTAAGTTAGCAACAGAATTTTCCCCAACTGCCGATTTTCGTATCTATTATAGTTTCCAAGATGCCAGTACACGCATCACCAAAATGTTCCACATGATATTATTTAATAAACCATTAAATACTTGTTACCTCGCTAGGAATAATTGTTAAACATATGGGCACTAAAAAACACAGAGCCAATACTGGAAATGTCAGCAAAACGCCTGCGCAGAGCCGTTTAATGCCATAAAACGTGTTCCATTATTTTTAATTATTACTTACCTAAAAAAATGAAATTTCATCATTATTCCGATCTGATCGGCTATTACAATTGTCTACAATGCACTTTCTCATAATTGCACAAAGAAAACTCGTATATTTTACAAAAAAATCGCGATGTTACCACAACGAATGTCTAACACTGACTCCTAGATAAAATATCACTGACTGAGAGCATGAAGCCAGCTGGGCTGAGGCCTTGAGTATTTACACCAAGAGAGTTATTCCTTAATAAAGACCTAAATAGTTTTCATAATTCCTGTTAGATGTCGTACTGTGGCATTTATTCAAACGAAGGAAATAAAGCGCTACTATTTTAATCTGCAAAAAACTGTGAAGGCGTTTTGAGGGCGTGGCCGCGTGACCCTTTTTCATATACCTGCCTAAATAATAAGATTGTGGCAATATATTTATATTCAAACCACAGATCATAAAGTTTGAAACATAAGCAGTTTATTTTATTGCGTTAGAGAAGTAAGAATATGAACTGTAAATTAATTAAAAAAAAAAACAACAGAAAAATAAGATTGTTAAAAGAGTTTTCAGCGATATGCCAAAATTTACATTTTCTGTTTTATTTCCTTTAAACATATTAAGATAATTCAAATGAATTCGACATACCTCCTTCTATAAAAAGACATATAGAACTGCAGATTATCGTGTGGGTTTCTCTTACTGCATAAGATGCATTATTTTGCGAAAAATTCATTAGTAAAAATTCTAAAACACCAAGTATCTTTTTTCAATGTTTGATCTAAGTATAATTTTGTGATGGTGTGAAATAAATATTATTTTGTAGTCTTTTTGAAGAGTAATTTTTAAATTAAAATTAAATTTAAATTAATTTAAAAATTCAAATAATTTTGCGCATGCAAATTTAAATACATTTACATGCGCTAATGTTTTTAGTAAAAATAATTTGTGAACTTTACAGGCCTCATCAGAAAATAATGTGTTTCAAAATTTATTATTTTAAGTATTATATAAGGTGAACCATTAATGATGTGCCAGAGTAGGAATGACAGTTTTGGAGCAAAATATGAAGATATAGCCAAATATGCCTTACTAAAATGTTGCTGTGGAAAAAGATACAGGTTTACATATTTTTTTTCATTTTTTTTTAATAACTAGGATCGCTCAACCGATTGTCATCAAATTTGGTAGGGAAACATATTTTAAGAAAAGCAATCATAATTTATGTAGTAAGTACCTATTAAAACAGATAGACCATTGCCAGATGATGACAATTTCTATCTTATTTTTTGTTAACGAAATTCCTACCGTTTTCCAGAAAACTGATCTAAAACAACCAAATATATTTTTCGACGTGAGGAAATCTCTTAGGAGCATTAGAAAATTGCCATATTGAAAATTTTCTGTAATTAGCTGTAATAATTGGTTTAAATAATTAAGACATGTAGAAGTAGAGAGAGTTTGCTCAAGGGCTAAGTTGTTTTTACTGCTCTGTTGTTATTTTTGTCCATAAAAGTAAATATGTAGATAATTTTTTTTTCAAATATGAGTTTTTTTCCAAAGTTACTCTGGACATTTAAAAAAGTAAACGACTCATTGATACCTACTAATTTTTTTGAATTAAATTTCAATCAGTTGAGAGATACTTGCGTTAATAAAAAAAAAGGAAACACAAACAAAAATATTTCAAATTTGACACCTTGTATCTTTTTCCAGAGAAATATTTTACGAAGATATATTTAGCTATATCTTCATATTTCCTCCCAATGATGTTACTCCTCTTCTGTGTCCCCTTATTAATGGCCCACCCTGTATATTTTTATCGACACGTATTGACTGACTTCTTCACTTGAATTTACCATAGCTGGAGGAGTATGATAAAAGTGTTATATGGCGGTTAATATATTTTAAGCTTTGACTTTCATTGATACGCGAAAGTGAATATGAACTGGATAACTGCACTTCTGTATTTTTTTTTATTAAAAATCGTGATGAAATTACTATAATTACTTATCAGAATTCAAAATCTATCATTATAGTCGATTTTCGCCTTGCGCGGAAAAGTTTTATTCCTGGAATGTTTCATCTAGTTTTATTACATTTTAAAAATTAACATTTATTTCCTGCCTGCTTCCTCATGACTAACACATTCTCTTAATAATAAAATAAACAGTAATCCTATCGAATGTCATTAAAGTTATGAATTTTAAGTACATACAAGCTTTTGAAATAACAATGACACTCTCTCAAAACAGTTTTTGAACTTCTCGAAGTTCTGAGTAGAAACTCATTATATTGGTAAGTGAAACAACTAATTACTAATGTTAAAAGTTGAAAGTAGATTTCATTACAAATACGTCAGCAGTTCAAAAGAAATAGCAAAATTGAATTTAAAGAGTGTCAATATTATTGCAAACGATTATACATAACATAATATGTATGAACCAATCATCTTCGATGGGAGGAGCTTTCAAAATTATATATCCAAATTCATGTCATTTTAGTACCTAATATTGCGCCATCTATTAGCAAATAGCCCAAGCGTGAACGTTCTTTTTGAGTTCGTTTCCCATTACGCGAGAGTTGGTTTCCCATTCAGGCCAACAAGGTCTCCCATTAGATTGACTAGTCTTAGTGTATATAGTCAAGGGCTGAGGTTAGGCTTACGGAAGGCTTCACTGGCCTGGCCCTATAGTTCAGTCTAGTTGGTCTGTGATGAAACCTGATCCTGGCCTCATTTACTAGACTTAAACACAATTTAACACTATTTACGAAAAATTAAAAGTGTGATTGAACGTACATCAAGTTTGCCTATCTCCAGGTGACATAGCCGATCGTCATGCTAGGATATTCGCTGACGAGGACCTGGACATCTCTCGCAGACGGGCCGAGAAGCACATTCGAGAAGAGAACCTTTTCGACTCTCGTGGGGCGCGCATAGGCCAGAGAGCCGCAGCCGCCATCGACAGCTACGAGAACGATATAAACGACGAGGTGCGACGGTTTTTCTCGTAATTATCTGTTTTTAAGCGCTCGGGGACTGACTCGAAACTGGAAAAAATAGGAAATTCTTTCACACAATCTTTCACCCACAAATTTCTTGGATTTTCCAGTTTAGATTCTGTCCTGCCCGCTGGTTTGTTAGTGAAGATTAAAAATAGTCTGATCGTAAATATTCTCGCCCACTCAGCATCAGTTGGAACTCTGCATGCCAGTAATAATAATAATGTTCATTAACTAATTGTTTATTGTTGCAATGTATTTATAACCGTTCAGATAATATATCGATTTCGTTTTATTGCGAGTTTTGTCAATTACATTAAATCATTCTGCGTTAGAAATGTAGCGAGAAATAGTTTGATGTTTCTAGGAAAAAATATGTATTCTTTATATAATTTAACAAAAGGTTGCACTTTTGTTGATGTACGCTCACAAACATCAGACAAACACTAGGTACAAATTAACGAAACGAAGAAAGCACGTGTACTTTATCTCATTAATATAAGGCAATAAAAAAACGGCCTAAAAACTGCTATAAGAACATCAAAGGTTTCCTCGCATACCTTTAGTACATATTTTGATTAAATGTTCGATGTTATTATGTAATTTTAAATTATTATTGCCTAGCAAGGACAACGAGCAGGTACGAGCGTTCCCTGCCAGAGGGAGAGTAGGGTACATAAGGGAAAAAAAAAACAGAAAAAAATAACTAAGTTAAAATATACCCTCGAAACTAAAAACATAAAAAAATAATGACAGAAAATAGTTATACAAAAATATATTTTGGATATTTATATCGTAGCGATATATAAATACAATAAATAAATAACACATATAATATATTTCCCATATAAAAAACAGAAAAAAAAATTATTTATACGCTGTAATAAGAAAAACAGTAGCACAATCTATTAACGTGAACGTAACTTGTATCCGATTCTTCATCGGCAGATATGATGAAGCCACTTTTATTTGGCCCATTCAATTGATGAAGCTTTATACATATAGTCTCCCTCAATTCTTTATGACATGTTCGACGTATGTTTTCCAATTCTCTGAAATTTTATTCTTCTTGCTTGCGTCAAATTTTGGAAATGTATTATTTCTTTGAATGCCTCTTTTTAGTTGGCTAATTCAATGGAACTAAAAACAGAAATACGGTGGCAGTCGTAAAACAGTATGTCCCTGAGCCTCTCATCAATAATCTATTTCTTTGCAAAATTATTGTTGTAGACTATATGCAGCAACTCATTCTTGTTTGTGTATGAGTGTACCTAGTATTTGGAATCCTTTCTTAAAGTCTTCGATGGTATAAAGCGTTGCCTAATATAATGACACTATTATTGAACAAGCCGTTTCTTCTAATGCCTTCTGTTCTTCCTCACTGTGTTCTATATTTTTATATACATTATATCTAATTAACTGATAATTTCTATTTTCAGCATTTTCCATATCACGATTTGTTTGTTTTGTATTTGTGCTGTAAGTTGAGGTTCCTCCTAGAAATCGTCCCAAGGTCTAAATATTCTCTCCACATCTTATAATACATGCACTATCTAATACCATAATATTTTTAAGACGAAAAAACGAATAGATACTACAGAGTTTGTTGCCTACGATTTATAAAATTAAACGATTTCCTAAAAACGTTATTGTGAATTTGCGAAGTTTTAATATTTCGAAATGTTATATATATATATATTTGGTAACCTTTCGTTAAAGTACTAAATTTTATAAAAACCAGGATCCATTTCCGTGATATACGGAAAGCGGTTACTTTGTTTATGTGAAATGTTGCAACGTCGCATTCAAATAGCGGCATGTAGCCGCCCTGTCGGTATAAGTTTTTATATTCAAGTAGTGGTTCGATTGGGGTAAAATAAATACTGATTGATGACATGATATAAAATATTTCCTTAAGAACCACCCCACTTTAAATAATTTCAAGTTGGATGATTTAAAGAGATTTAAAATTATGATAATATATTACGCATATATTCACATATTATAATAATTTTTATCTCACTTGTTTGAAATTATATTGTACCACTCCATCCCACTTCTTACTGTCGGAGTATTTTGAAATTTTTTATATTCCTTTATATCGATGAGATAAAGTATACGAACCACAACTAATTTGAGGTTAGCAGCTACAAGACAGGTAATGGGTTGTAATGTTGTTGCACGTTACTTTACAGTTTATTAGATTTTACAAATTACGTTAAAACTGTTTTTGTTTAGGTTTAATTGTACCTTAGTTTTCAATCTCGTAACAGAGTTTTCCATTTTAGGGTAGTTGCACTTTTATTTTTGAAATATATTTGTAGAAATAATATTTGTTTTAGACATTTTTTCATATTTTTGTTGCGTATTTGAATATTGGCACTTATATTTTGAGCACCCTGTATATATAATGATAGAGAAAGTCAATTCCTATACAAAGTGTCAAAGTTTTGATCTACTCTTATTACTGCGAAACTATTTCTCACTACATTCTTCAAGCAAACCAAACGAAATTTGACAGTTTGGTTTTCTGCCTTCATCCCCATACATTAAAATAGTCATACAGAATGTGAAATTAAAAGTGTACTTACTCTCCACTATTTTATGTTTTGAGTTCTATTTAGTATTTACGTCAGTTGCATTTTAGCTGTGATAAACCATACAGAAAAAGAAATACATGTACCTACATTTTAATATGTTCTAATATTAACAGGAACATATCCTCGTATTTATTCTAAATGTGGTTCAAGAAAAAAAAAATGTTAATACAGTGCCCCCTCCCCTTTATAATAATAAAATCAGTTATTTCGGTAAGGTTAGTATAAAGTGCACGTTCGTTTTATAAAAGAAACTTATTTATTAATAACTAATTTACTTCTCAAATAGAAATAAAAGGTTACTTATATATCAGCACTAGTAAAACTCACTTTGTCACAATCTATTCATATGGCACATTTCTTAATAATCATTTGTACGTGTTTAATATAAGTATTTTTCTAATAATGCTTTCGTGTGGGGTGCTTCATCACTGTCGCTCTAATAATAACGCAGCAGTAATTAATCATATTAAACATAATTCATTTTCTAATATAAACTAGGCAGCTGGTAGGTATTTTTATGGTATTTTTTAATGTTAATAAAACAACCAGTAGAATCCTTGTTCATACAGGGTGTTACGTAAACATGAGGCAAAAATTCAAGGGGTTATTCCTTGGTCTATTCTAAGAATATTTTGTCCTATGATAATTTCTGAAAAACTCCTATGTTTCGAAGATACAGCGTGAACAAAATTTGCGTCAGTAACAAAATTTTATTATCAAAAAGTACATGTAAAGTTGCTCAATTTACAATAAATGTTCGAAATGACGATAAGAAATAATCCAGAGGGTTTAAGTCTGGGGATCGAGCAGGCCATGCGTGTGGCGCATCTCGACCAATCCAGCGATCTTCGAAACAAAGGAGTTTTTCAGAAATCATCAAAGGACAAAATATTCTAAGAATAGGCCAAGGAATAACCCCTTGAATTTTTGCCGCATATTTACCTAACACCCTGTATATGTATAATAATAATAGCTGGCGATACTCGAAAAATATTTCAAAATAGATTTTTAATAACATATTTTTGCAAATCGTGCATATTTAATAATCGAAAGTCATCTCAATTTGTTAATTTTTATTCAGTAATAGTCTTGTTTATATATAATATAGTTAGTCAACCAGTCAGACTTAGGAATAAAAATAATAGATGGCAACATTCTTTTAAAATCCAAATCATCTTTGTCTATACTGTAAATAAGGATGACATGGATTTTAAAAAAGTATCGCCATCTACTGCTTTTATTCCAAGTTTGACTGATTGACTAACTATATTATACAGTGTGGAAGAAAAGTATGGAATAAATTCATTATTTCTAAAACAGCGAAGTTTCATGAAATTTCCTCGGACAGATCGATTTTGCTTTTTAAAAAGACTCTTTTTTCTATATCAACGCATTTCCGACGTTCATTTGTTTTCGCATGATGACGTCATCGGATATTTTTTTAAATAGAACCCCTATATTTTTTCATCGGATTCTTGTAGAGCTTAACTTGCTGAATTCAAAAATGTATAATTTCAACACTTTATTCCTTCAACTTCCGAGAAACGTCGGAAATGCGTTGGTATAGAAAAAAGAGTCTTTTTAAAAAGCAAAATCGACGTGTCCGAGAAATTTTCTTGAATCTTCGTTGTTTTAGAAATAATGAATTTATTCCATACTTTTCTTCCACACTGTATATAAACAAGGGTAATAGGTATGGATTAGACTTATTTTACTTATGGTAGTTTAAATTCTACAATAATTTTGTTTCTTTTCTATTAGTATTGCCTGTAAAACGGAGAATGTTCACAATTATACATATAATTCCCGTATACCTTTAACTTGCCCGCTTTTCTAGCTTATCATCAATTTGGCCAGATCAAACATACATCTAAAAAACTGACATTTCTGCTCCTGATTATAGACCTCAGCCACCCTAAAGCGCATCAGAGCCAGCAAAAAGGTCTCAGTGATCGACGACGTCGACCTGGAGGGCATCTCCAACAACCTGAAGTCCCACAGACTCCTGGACCGCTCAGACAAGA
This sequence comes from Monochamus alternatus, assembly GCA_037114965.1. Lineage (NCBI taxonomy): Eukaryota > Metazoa > Arthropoda > Insecta > Coleoptera > Cerambycidae > Monochamus > Monochamus alternatus. The sequence goes on from CM073426.1 coordinate 118,830,647, forward strand.
TCTTGGACAGCGTCGGCCTCAACGATAGCCCTAGGAGGGCCATAGAAAACGGCACATCGTCCTATAAACGCAAAGCTCTCAAGGTCACATTCGACGCGGACGGAGACGAGGAGTTGGACAAATGGACGCCCATCGAAAGTGTCAGAGCTGTGAAGGCTAGGCAACAAGAAGAAGTGTCTTCAGTCAGAGCGAGAAGAGAAGAAACTTCGGCTTCGATTAGGTCAGATAGTTCAGCAGCAATCAGAGCAAGACAGTCAAAAGAGAGGATAACCGATATAGAGGAGGAGATGGCTGCTATGGCTGAGAAGCAGGCCGCCAGGGAGGCTAGAGTGGCGAGACTGAGAGCCCTGGTGGCGGAAACCGAGCAGGAGTCTGAGGCCTTGGAAGCTGCCCAGGCAGCGGCCGAGAGAAGAAGTGCCCGTAGGGAAAAGCTCCAGGCCTAGATGGAGCTGTTCTGATTCTAGTTAAGTTGGGAATTTGAGGTTTTCTACTTGTAATTTTCATACTCTGCATCTGCATTTTCTTATGTCCGCTTCGATGTATATAATGTAATTATGATCTTGAATAAAGAATTATGTACTGATGGGGTGGTAAACTTATTTCAAAAGTTGTCACTGGTAGAACAATTCTCCCATCATCGATTCGTTTCGAGACATGTATTGCAGCTTCAGCAGGATTCTGAAGTTCGAGATTTACTGAAACGCAAACACCGATAAATCCACATTTCGTGAAGACAAGTTAAAAAAAAATATCTAAGGGGTACCTTCATGAAGAAGTTGAGTGTGAATGTGCGATTGTCTTGAATAAGACTTAGTTGTACACGTTTAATAAGTTAAGTTAAATCAAGATACAGGGGATTCAGAACTTATCAAAATAAAAAAAATAAATAGGGGAAAAAATCAAAATGGGCAGATCGAAAATTATTTAAAAAATACACTTCTGCACGAAACTGCAAACACTGTACCTTGCACCTTGCACAAGGTAAAGCATGTCGACGACCGGCACAGTGTCAAAGTGTAATAAAAAATAAACGCACAAAAAACTGAAAGAATTTTCCAAGCAAAGAAATAAATATAATTTTATAACAATTATTTTATATCAGCAAATTCAACTGCGTTTGCCGCTATTGTTATTAATTAACAAAATTAATTTGTGGTTTTAAGTTATTGACGGTCTATGATACGTTCACTTATCATCACTAGTGTCCACTTCTGTGCGATACATTTTACTTTTTAAACATTCCCACAAAAAGAAGTCTAGGGGATTGAAGTCAGAAGGTCGCGGCGGCCATGGTACCGATCCTTCTTGTTCTATCAATCGTCCAAGTAAAAACATTGTTGTAAATGATCCCATTGGATCGAGTGCGGATTTTCAAAATCCCAAACATGAATATAATGAGTGTTACACAACCCATTCCTTGTAAAAATAGCTTTTATCTGTAACTAACACGTCAACTTTAAGTTTGGGATTTTGAGAATTTTGTTGCAGCAACCCTTCCACCAACCAACTTTTATATTAATACTTGGACACGCTGTATATGGTACACATATAATTGAGCCTTATACAGGATACACATACAATTCCTTTTTATATTTTCAACTCTCTTCACTTTCTCTTTGCAAACTTGTATGTTTTCAAACAGATTTTATTAGTACATGACGTAGTTCTTGGCTTTTAATCTTTTTGTATTCATCTATTAACCTTGATAGCTCTGCTTCACTATTCTCATTTTCTGTCGTTTCTGGAAGCAGATCTGTAGTATTAATTAATAGTACCTTTGCTATTTCATCTAACATTTCAAGTGAAACAGCAGCTCGTCCTTGTTCATATTCATATATTCTTTGATTTATTATGCCCACTTTGTTTGCTAAATCTTCTTGAGTGTATCCTCTTCTCAATTGGGGCATTCCTTGTACTTGTTGAGCGATTTGTATGGCACTTATTCGAAGATTATTTTCTACAATCTCTAAAATGTGTTCCTCAGCTACTGCAATACGCCGTGGACGCCCTGGACCTCCATCTTTTCCACGATTCGGTTGAAAACTTTCCGTGTGACGCCAGCGTTGTACTACCGCAGTAAAAGTAGCTGCATTTGGCACATGTCTACCGGGAAATCGTTCTGCATACAAACGAGAAGCTACTAAAGCATTTTATCTTACTTCACGACATGCATCAGCTCCGAGTTGCTATACACGTAGGTCATTTTTTACACTTCTAATGGGCACGGCAACGGGGATAGAATGTATTCCGATGACACTAGAGACCACAGCAGCCCACCGATGTAAAGGTTGAAAATACTACAACAATTTTTATCTCGGAAACTATAAAGATTTTACAAAAAATGTTGTACGATATTGACTCTATTTTCATGAAGCATCTATTCCCAAATTGTATATTTCTATTTCTAATATGTTACGCAAAATTACACTTGTTTATTTTTTTCGTATTAGAACTATATATTTTATTTTAAAAGTTTGTATTTTCTAATATAGTCAAAATATTGCATCCATTTAAAAAAATATGTTTAAAGAGATCAGAAATTTTTTTTTTTTCTAAAAAACGATAAATACAAATGGAACCATTTTTTAAAAAAGTTTAGCAATTCCTAGGTCACTGATATTTTGAAATTACTACCCTCACCCCAATAACACATGATTTACCTAGTAAAAAAGATCTTCATGCGATTTCAGGCTATAAGTTTTTATCAATTTTCTCAGTATTGATAAAAGTGGATTTACCGGTTTTTGCACGTCAGCTCTTCAACTATGGTCTGACCTGACTTGGTCATTGACGTTCTGATCCTTTTAAGTATGAATCGTATCCAAATAACGGGCACCAGAGAACTGATCAAGATCCTATAGATCACAGTATACAGGTTGGGAAAGTGCAAACGTTTCCCCTGATGTGTATTAAGAAAGAAATAAACTCTTGTGAAGAATTGCCAATTTATACACCATTGACTACCCCACATATGTCTATTGACTTACTTTGTTCTTCGTAATTTTATCTGTATTGTATATTTTCTGTTCTGCCTATGTTGTAGGTTTGTAACATTCCAATATACTGTTATTAAATACATTCATTTCAAACAATTTCAACTTATTTTAGTTGGTGTAACCACATTACCAAATATTGGGTACCTTTAATATATTGTTAGCCAATGGTTGGATACGTAAATCTGCCGATAGCGTAATTTTCATTTGGGAATGTTATCTCAAGGTCTAATAATTCCTCTGGCAGATTTCCTTAATAATTACCCAACTATCGCTATTGATTTGTCAATACGTGCTCTACACTAAATAAATAAATGAGAGAAACCATGCCTTGTAACTTCATGAATCTGTGCATATATCAAATATAAGTATACTACATGACAAAGAAAGGTAAACATCTATATACAGGGTGAATCTTAAATAACTACAAATATTTTAACTGCAGGTGTTGTTCGTCATATAGATAAGTCTAGTAAGTCATTTTTAAAAATTTCAAATATTTACGGAGATATTATTTTTTTTTAAATACCCACATATTGAGAACCGCTGGCCAGATAGACCACTAACGCAACCTAATAAAATAAACCATATGATTTACTGAATGCGAGGTTGCCATATCATTTGGAAGATAAATAATTGTTTAACGTAAATTAAATTTGTGCTGTTGTTTCTATTTTAAAAACACTTGTTTTAAGATATAAAGTAAAATTAACATAAACTATTAAAATATGAATTTCCGAAAGTTCGATACTATCAATTAAAGTTCAGGAAGTTACTTTGTTCAATGATTTCAAAAATTATTCATAAACGTGCATAAAAGCTCACCTACTTATCTACTGAAAAACCAACTATTTAAACAGATATCCACATTTTAGAAGTTACCATACCATACCATTGTACACTGTTACAAAGATTATCCACAAATAATTATACTCTTATATTATTTTATAAAGAATAACAAAAAAAAGTATGATGTTCAGATAACACGTTAGAGTTAATTTTCGCCACATAACCTCAAACAACGTGTCAGTGCTAACCATTTCGTCCTTCGTAGTGGTGAAACATATTTTAAAAATAAACACAAAATATGGAATAACACAATAACTAGCTTGAAGTAAAATATTTAAAAGCAGTGTCAATCGCATGCAAAAAAGAAACTAGTGCCGTAGGCGCAGGTAACAGGTAAATGTCACGAGCAGTAGATGAAATGTCTCGTACCAGCCCCACTCTCTAGGATTGATAGTCGAGGTCGACAAAGAGGTTATGTTGATACCCGTGCGCAAGTATGGTCTAGCGCAAAGGAGTAAGCTGTGGTCAAGTTATAAGTAGAAACAAAACATGTAATAGTTGTGGAAAGGGATTTGATAATTTCAATACACGTAAATTGAAAGTCAATATGAGATATTTTTGCATCTTCTGAAACCGAACTCAACTAATGGTTTTTTTAAGTTAATACACGATTGACGCATCTGTTTTAAGAATTGCGGCACTAACGTATAAAACGTATTTAAATCGTCTTATTATTTTCAGGGCACTGCTTTTCTCTTGTGTATTCAATTAATATTTTTCGTAAAATACAGTGTGATCAAATAAAATATGGCGGATTATTCAAAAGGTTGACATGTTAAAAGCATATTTGTCAAGTAGTGATAATCAGTGATAGCGATCACAATAACGTATTGTGATAAATCAGTTGAAGTGTAGTAAAAATGGATAATGAACAAATTCTGGATAACTATGATTGTGAGTAGAGAATCTGGTTTATATTTTCAATTTTTTGGTTTGGTATAGGAATGGCAAAGGGGAAGAGATGGCCATTAATATTTTCATAAATAGACATATTTCAATCATTCTTTGACATGTCTAAAAGTTCTAATTAACTTTATTGGAGCCTATTCGAAGACATTAGTGTAACACTGGCAACGTTGTGGAATTCACATTCACCATGACTCCCGGATCAGCGGTCCTCAACAAGTTTTCTATTGAAAAATCATAAAATTTATTTAACATTTGACTTTTTTATTCCTGATTTTTTTGTAAAAAAAAAAAAAATTGTGTTCTACACAGTGAACTGTACTGCTCGTTAAAATATTTGTACTTATTTAAGCCTTTGTATGTTCATTAGATTTTAATAAGTTTTTATACAGATGATCAGAGCCACTTATTGAAGAACCTACTGCAAAAATTGGTTCAATATTGTGTTGAGAACCCACGATTCTTAATACACTCAACGCCTGAGCTCGAATCAAATAAGGTTCTCGGTAAGATCCTGTGGTATTTCATTCCAACTATCTGAACTTCATGGGTAAGAACTGGTGAAGTCTCTGGGGGGTGTTGTAAATGCAGCTGTCTGCGGTCATGTCTCAGACATGTTCGGTAGGTGTCAAATCCGTCGATCTTGGTGGCCGGGTAAACTGTTGATCTAATGTTGATCCATAAAAACTATTGTTTGTTTGGCAACGTGGGTCTACCACTTCCTTGATGTAGCGTTGTGCTGTCATGACACCTCTAATAGTTAATTCATATTTTTCTCTACCCTCTCTTACAATATTTGTACTAATAAATCGCAAGGGTAATAAGTAGTAAGAGAATAAAGTATTACCAAATCTACAGGGCGAGGCGTTAATTCATATTTTACTTGCAACCAAAATTTAGCGATTTAGGTCAACTTACCTCAGTCCACAAGTTCAAGGTTGCCGACATACAGGAGGACAAAATTGAAAATTAAGTTTTGGCTGTTGCAAGTATTTCAAACTGAATTCGAGAAATTTGCTTAAAAATTGGCATTGGGGGATTTTTTGAGACGACAAAAATTATATCTTCTAGAGTGCTGTGTACGGTCTTTATGTACTAATAATCGTCTCACACTTTTTTGCGAATCGAAGTGTGCAAATAACAGTAACGTTGCGGTAATAATAGAAGTATTATCATTAAAAACCCATACATCATTCATTAGTGGAGTAACAAACTTGAGAAAAGTCGCTCCGTTCTCAAAAAAAAATTCCAAATCAGACCAGCATAGTCTTATTCTATAGGGTATTGGCTCTGCGGAATGGCCAATTACGACATTTTTTTATTGTGCAGATTTTTTTTATTAACAAAAGTAGACCTAAATGATGCATTTGCCTTTACCGTATTTTTTTACATATATCACTCAATATATCGTTAACCAATTGATGTAGCGACTTGATTTTTTTTTATTTTAAAGCAGAAAAGTAAGCGATTATTCCCATGTAATGCACGTTTCCAAAAATACATTAGTTTTTTCGTAAAAATGATGATAATATAAGAAATCACCTGGCATGCTGTCTAATTTTCACTAAGCGAGAAACTTTTTTTATTTTAAAAAATTTTAGTGTACATGCAGCGAACGAAATCAAGGTAAGATATTAAAAAAGTTTTTAAACCAAAAAAATATGCTGTAGGAACCGTTGTTTCCAAATAAATGATTTTTAAATGTAAGCGTCGCGCGGTTTGTCAACCCAGCCGGCCAGTAGGTATACAAAATAAAAGCAGTGGTTGCGGGATACGATTTTGCTACAATCAAAATTAAAAATGTTATGACAAACAGCAAAAAATTATTTCAGATGTGATGAGATAAACATTCTCTCTTTCTGTGCTAGTTTTTTTCTGACAAATCTCAGGTTCATCCAACAGTCATGCGCAACGTGTTTTTCATCAGTTAGACGTTAGACGTGTGCATGTATTATTGTATGCGTGTCTATTGTTATTTCTGTGCGTTATTGGAATTATATTTTCTTATAATTCAATATATAATAATAATAAGTAGGTATAAAGTGGAATATGGAGTGTTTTATCTGTGGAAAGAGTATTACTACGCCTGACAAAAATATTGTTCGCAATCCCCGAACACAAGGATTTTTAACACTTATTACAGCGGCTGAAAAAAGACTTGTTAAATGCGGTAAAAGAATATTACAACATAAGGAAGAGATTTTATCTGAAAAAATAAAAATTGTTTTTCATGCGTCTTGCAGAAAAAGTTATACCAGTATACAAAACACAAAAATTGTTAGTTTCAATAAAGACAATATTAAACCTAGCTCTTCAGCAAAAAGTCGCAGTGTGAATGCTTTTGATATACGGAATATGTGTTTAATTTGTAATAAGAGTGGAAGAAAAAAACAGATATGTTATTATTTTAAGATTAAAAGCAATGTTCCTTTACATCTCTGCTAAAAGTAAGTAGCAAAAATATTATTAGAATTTATAGGGACTGGAGAATCTATATATTAAAAAATAATGGTGGCAGCAAAAAAACGAGGTGATGAGGAAATGATTTCAAAATTATCAGGTTATGAAGAATAATTTGCATATGACGCCAAGTACCATAAAACCTGCTATAGTCAGTACATCTCTCAGAGAAACATAAAATATTCTTTTAAAATAAATGAATCAATCAACTCTAAAAAAAATGCTGACGCCAATGATGATCACTTGGAAGTTTCTAGTTCTAGCTTAACTAGTAGCGATAGTAACAGGTTGGTATAGAGAACTTCAATTTATACAACTATATAATAATACAACTAGTGCTTTTTTTAAAATAGGAAAGAGGACAGCGTTTGATGTTTTAGTGAAAAATATTGATAATTTAAAAGAATTATCAAATCCCATTACTTTCTAGGAAAGATGCAACGGAAATTTCGACATGATATAAAAATTTGGTTCTCTAGTCATTTGTCAATAACAAATATTGAGAGCCCTTCCAAATATGGATGGAAATTTGAAGATGGACATTGGGAGCCTATTTTGTCAATCTAGGATCCGGTGCCAGAGGAAGTCCGAAAAATTATGTTGATTTATTGTTCTGACAAGTTTTGCAAAAATAATAAATGCAGTTGCCTAAAAGAAAGATTAAAATGCTGCAGCGAATGCAACTGCAAATCTTGTGAAAATACACTAATTGAAATGCTTGATAATTCAGATTAATTAAAACTATAGTGAAACATAATTCTCTTATTTTCAATTATTTCAATGCATGTAGTTTCTATTTAATTTATTTATATGTACTGTATGTTGATTGAAACACTTCAGTTAATTAAATAAAAAATTTTAGTGAAATAGAAACGCCGGATTATAGCGCGTCCTCACGCGTAATTCGAATTGGTAGAAAACTACGCCAAGCGCTTAGATATAAAAATTCATATTTTCAAAACCAGAGCCCCTATGAAAGTTTTTTTTGTTTTAAAAACTTTTTGAATGTATTACCTTTGTTTCATTCGCTGCATGTATACAAAAATTTCCATAAATAAAAAAGTTTGTCGATCGTGAAATTTTAGCTACATGAAATACTAATTCGTACATTAACATTTTTTTTTATATAAAAATTTAATATTTTTTAAAGCAAATATACTATTTTTAATGTCGCTTAAGTGTCCACTTTCAAACAAAAAAAAAAAAATATTTCGATCTGCCAAGTGGTTATCCAGATATCGAATGGTATTTATACAAAAACAATGTACAGAGATTTCTTGAATTATACGTATTTTTCTAGTCAGCCCTAATGAAAAATGTCGTAAATCGCCAATTCTGATGCAAAATAATATACTTAACAAAACTATGTTGGTCTCATTTGGTTATACTCCCGAAAAAAAATAAATCACAATTTGCATCAAAAATTACTCCACTACATGACGTTTATTAGACAATCGGATCTTCAGTGAAAGTTGCATGTCAGGTAGGGGGTAATAACTAATAAAAAATATATAAATTCTTAGTGACTGAATGTCATTAGACAGTAATAAATGACAAATATGATATAAATAATAAAATGACACAAAATTCGCAGATATTTGCGTATGGCCTTTGTTTTTCTGTAAATAGTTTACATTTCAGAAATTTCTTAATTAATAATGTGAATATAATGATAAATATTAATATTCTGTGCACATTGGGAAAGTATAAATAAATAGTAATGACATTTGAAAAGGATTATTTTATTTGTAGTTGTCAACAACTTGAAAAAAAATTGTACAAACTATTGTCATTATTGTTAAGATAATGTCACTATGATAGTAATATAGTTTTCGACAACCTCAAATAATATATAGCTTTATCCAATAGTTATTTAAACTTTATGAGCATAAAAACGTTATGATAAAGTCCATTTTCAAGACATAACAAAGTAAGCCTGGACATTTTTTTTTAACTTGTGATGTAATTTTCAAGGTCTATATCTGTACAGTTACATAAAAACAAATATATCATTACTATTTGCTTTATTAGACAATCAAGACATCGAACTGGTTAACTTAATTTTATTTGAAGAATAGTAAAATATTAGTATCAAGACACAAATAGTTAATCAACTTAAAACCTATTATAAAATCTAGTGATAGAAATATGCACCAGAGAAATATATTTCATTTTTTAAATGTTTCCTATGACACCTTTTTGAATTCTGGTTTATTATTATAATAGTAGTAGGAGCCTATTATCGAAATTACCGTGTGAAATATAGTAAATAATCTTTTATTTAAAATGTCAATGTCTTAGATCCAACACGTGTTAAGGTCTTGCCAAGTAATTTCCAAACTGAATATCTGCCAAAGATCACAGAACTAAAAACAATATAAATTACAGTATCATTAATTACTTGAGCAACGTAATTAGAAAATAATAGCTAGATATATTTATTTCGCAATTCATCTAAAAAAATTTTGAATGTACAGGGGACCTTTAAAAATAAAAATTTGTAAAAAGATCAAAAAGTTCGAAAATGATTTAAAAATACACTTCTGCGCGGCACTGGAAACTTGTCCGCTGTAAAACCCGATAAGACGACAAAGCATGTATAAAATAAATAATATTTTATAACGCCTATTTTATACAGCAAATTCAACTGCTTTTGCCGCTATTGTTATTAATTATTAGTAGAATTAATTTGTGGTTTTAATTAATAAAGTAGTTTGACATGCCTGATGTTACAACAAAATTTTGGGTCTATCTTACCCAGTTTCTACAAACTGACACAAATGTTTTTGCTTCTTGTCTGTTTTAAGATTGTAAGTTATTGATATGTTTGCGTAAATTATCAATAGTATGTATCCACTTGGGTGAGATATATTTCATTTTTTAAATATCTCCACAAAAAGAAGTCAAAGGATTTAAAATCTAGAGATCGTGACAGCTATGGTACCGGTCCTCCTCATCCACTCCCTTGGCATTAATGCTTTGACACGCTGTATATAGTACGGATATAATTGTGAATGCTGTAATACGCCGTGGATGTCCTAGACCTCCGTCTCTTCCACGATTTGGTTTCAAATTTCCCTCGCGTTGCACTACACTTGCACTACCTGCAAGTTGCGGTATTTGGAAATCGTTCTGTTAAAGCATATTTGCATCGCCATAAAGTAAAACGGTATCCATCAACTTCGAGTTGCTATTCATTTTTGACACTTGAAAAACTAATGTAAAGACTTGCATCATAAAAACGTTTAATACCTACATTTTCATGGCGCATCTATTACTAAACTTTTTTAGATCAGTTCTGAATCACCCTGTATACGATGTCACAATTTTGAATAATATCATATGTAGGTACCTAGGTATAATAAAATAATAGTATAATTTCTATTGGGATAAAACTAAAGATAGAAGAAGACATACAACTCAGAAGAAACAGGTAACTCAAATGCAGCCAAGGTCAGCTAAATGGTCCTGAAGAAATTTGCCAGATAAGTGGTTTAAAAACTTTATGCCCATGTACAGGATTTAAATTTGCATTTTTTTTTAAATAAATACTTAGTTAATATAATGCTTAAATAAAAAATTATTAATTTTGCAATACGAGAAAAATTGTAAATAAAAAAATCAGTTTAATGATTTCGTTCTAGCCTTAAAACAGTCACGTAGAAGATGCTTTAGTTATTTTAATTAATGAGTAATAAATTTCTCGGCACATTTACCTTGAGATATAAAAAAGTACTTGAAACAACAATAATAGATGTGCTTAAAATAAATGTTGCACAACCACAAAAAATAGCTCCTCTGTTTTTGTTAATTGAGAGAACTCACATCATTTGTTGCTGCATGTATACGTGCGTTGCCTTTTTGCTGGTAACGCATTGATTTTCTTTGTACTTTGTACAGTCCACTGTTGCCAGATAACGAGGATTATTATGTATCTTGGGAATATTTTTCAATCAGAAATATATTTTATCTCAGGATTTTAAAAATCTGGAATTTCTAAACGCGCTTCCACACAGTACCAATACCGTTACCAATACCGACAACGATATTATCGTTGTCGGTATTGGTAACGGTATATACCGACAACGATATTATCGTTGTCGGTATTGGTAACGGTATCGGATACAGCGTTCACACATGCTGATAATCAGTAATTTTTAGATGTAACACATTTGCTAAAATGTCAGTGATGTACCAACCTAACTTAACTAGAAGGCGTTAGAAATTTGAATTTTTGAATTGTCGTATAAAACGGAACGATAAATAAATCGTCCAATTCTACAGAACCATCTGACATGCACAGCAACATGTTTGTATTAAATAATTAAAATTATTGTAATATATCCGATTTTTATGAAGTCCTAGAAGGTCCATGTTTACATATTTTTTAAACTCAGATTTTAAGTTCTGAATTTAGACTTTAAACTCTGAACTTGCACTACTAAGGAAACTGTTAGACAAGTCGTATTCAGAACTTTTTAGATACAGAATTGAGATTTGGAGGACATAATAAAAAGGGAAAAAATGAAAATTTTGTTACATGTCATCAACTATGAAATTTTAAATGCAACACCTTGCATAATTTGACTATTTCTGATTCTTGAGACGATTTAAGGTAAGACTGCATTTGTTTGGTAAATAATTTAGCCCACTTGATTTAATTAGCATCTATTTCTATTTCTGGATCTAGATTGCAGTGATGTGCTAATAACAATATCTTAATTAAATGTGATTGCACCACTGAATTTGTCATGAATAGTACTGCTAAATGACGTTGCACAATTGAAATACACCTAAAACCATATAGCCAACAGCCATAGTTAGTCGTCAGCGGTGCCAAACACATACTGGTTTTGAGCTGGTTAGTCTTTATCTAAAAGAACATAGGCACGTAAGACGTAGCACGTCGAGTAGTTATTGGCTACTCAATGCTGGGCCTGAATACAGTCATAAGCAGAAAACAACCCACTATACTGAGAGTATGTCAGGCTTTTAAAAGCCCCAACCTATATCGCCAAAGGTGTTTCCTTTATACCAGAAAATCTACTCGTATAGCAAACAGCCACGGTTAGTCGCAGACGATGCCATCAGATATATACCGGTTGTAAGCCCCTCCTAACTTCGCCCATGCATAATTTTATAAATACCTCATCGAGTAAATCTCTCTATCTGGACGTAGCCAACAGCATTGTCGCCATAATTTTCATAAGAGGATCTATATTGTAAACTAAGAAATAAGTTACTTTTAACAATACTGTGCAATAAAAACTATCATCACATAATGTGCGTCATATTAGCTGTTCACCCTTAAAGTTAGATCTCGGAATTTCAATTCAACGTCGACTTAGAGCAGTGTGAACAAGTTGTGTTTAACAGTTCTTGTGTGCAAAGATGGAGATGAATAGAGAACACTATAGTGCCATAAGTTTTTACGACTTTAAAAGTGGTTTAAACCAAGCACAGTGTTTTGAACGGTTGAGATCTACATTCGGTGATGCATGTCCATCGCGTTCTAGTGTTTTTGGTTGGTCTGCAGAATTTAAACGAGGCAAATCATCTTTAAAAGATGATAGGCGAAGCGGCCGACCAAGGACAGCGGTTACGGGCGAAAATGTTGAAGCTGTACAACACCTGCTAGAAGAAGACAGGCGTATTACATATGCTTGTATCGAGCAGAGGGTACATACTGGTTCGGCAACAGTTAATAAAATATTGCGTGAAAATTTAGGTGTTCGTAAACTTGTTTCTCGATGGGTCCCCAAGCTTTTCTCTAAAGAACAAAAACAAGCTCGTATTGATGGGTGCAGACAAATGATGGCTACTTATGCAAATAGTTCATCAAAACGCATTTTCGACATTATAACGGGTGATGACTCGCGGATTTATCAGTTTGATCCTGAACTGAAAACGCAATCTACTCTCCCACATGAGAATACCCCAACAAAAATTAAGCGAGCACGAAGTGTTGGGAAGAAAATGGTTGCTTCTTTTTTTTCTGCTAGTGGCCATATTGCTACAATTCCTTTAGAGGACCAACGTACTGTTAATAGTGAACGGTACATGACTAAATGTTTACCTGTTTAGTTTGAAAAAATCCGGGAACATCGACCTAAAGCAGGCTTGCGCGGAATTTGTTTGCATCACGACAATGCAACTGTCCACTCTGTAACGCGAACTCGAGAATTTATTGGGGCATCCACCTTATAATCCCGACTTGGCTCCTTGCGACTTCTTCCTCTTCCCAGAGACCAAGGAAAAAATTCGTGGACGCACGTTTTCAACACCAGAAGATGCGGTAAATGAATTTGTATCCGAACTGGAGGCTATACCGAAAGAAGTGTACCGTGAAGTATTTTCTAAATGGTTGCATCGAATGAACAAATGTATTGAACATGAAGGGAAGTACTTTGCAAAATTATAATAAATTTTTCTCCCATATGTGTTTGTTTTATTTTATCCAAAAATTTTCAGAGTGACCCTCGTAACAATACTGTAAGTTCACTACTAATAATTATGGTAATGTTAAAAATGAAATTGGAAACGTCTGTTTACATTATTAACATCGTAACACTGCATCTGTATCTACGGAAAAATAAACCCCATGGTATCGCGTTTTCGGCCACGTGATTTTGTTTACATTCCATGGCAATTTATTAAAGTTAATATTCTAATTATTATGGGATTATTGCCGCCTGGCTTCTGACCTTTCAATATGCTTGAAAGATTACCCTGTAATATATTTAAAACCGATATAAAATTTATGCGATTTCCTCATTCGCTAAGTAAGAACAAATTTTCACTTTATTGTTCAGTGTTACCATAAGGTTTTCCTAACAAACAAAAAATTCTAACTACAGTTTTTTTTCTTAAATTGCTCCAGAAAATGGACGCCTATAATAAGCATCATTCCAGATTACTTATTTCGGTAAACTACCATGCGATCATTTTCTACATTTCCAAATGTGGAAACGACAAAATAAACATTTTTATTAATAATAATACCTCATAGGTAACAGTTAATCCAATTAGCTGCAGTATTTTGCATTCCGTTCTTTTGTTACCAATTATCAAAACTATATTTTCACCCATTACAAGTCACACTTCGCGTATAATTAAATTAATTGCCTATTTAATCCAAGAAAATCGAACGAAAGGAATAATAATAGATAATAGAAAACTTTATTTGCATTTACGGTACTCTTTTTTGATAACCTAGAAAAACAACGGCGAAATAGGAAAAATATCTGTACCCGACAGAATTTCCTTTATTTAATTAGGTACTAGAATATGTTTAAAATGTAGTAAAGGCACTAAAAACCGAAGCAAATCAGAAAACTACAACGGAAACACATAAGACTTCAATTATGATTGAAGACGAAGACGCTGGTTGTCGTACTCCCAAACGTCAAACGTGAATTAAATAACCACGCGGCGGACAGACAGCCATTGTCGGCGCTTTATAAATAAATTTGGAATTTTTTGAAGGATGATTCTGTTAATTCCTATTTTTCTTTATCCCCTTTTAAAATATTTGTAATTTGTCATAACTAACAAGGTGGCTCTTTGTTCGTTCTCAATAGAGCTCATCTTCGTTTAATTAATTGGTTAAATGTCTCAACATAAACCGTCTAGATATAAAAGAATGCTTGACATAACAATAAAGGTGCTCAAGGTAAATATTGTATAATCGCATAACGTAATTATCCAGTTTTAGTTAATCATGATAAATCGTCGAGATATGAAAGAATACTTGATATAACAATAGAGGTGCTTACAATAAATATTGCATAATCACAAAATTTAGTTGTCGAACAGAATATCGATTATATATATAAAAAAGAAAAAACATGACACGTTTAATCCACGATGTATTAAAATATCTTCAAAAAGAAACAAAAAAAATTCATTGTTACGTTACCAATTATAGATCTTTGGACAATAATCATTTTATTAAAGAAATATTTTGGTAATATATACAAATTTTTAGTCTGTCGGGTCTATTGGAAGGGTCTGTACAGCCATCTTGTAGGCTTGCGATATTCCAGCGTTGTTCTCCGTAGAAACATTAAAATAATACATGCTATCAGCCCTTAGTCCAGTAATACTAACTTGAACGTCAGGCCTATCAGGGGAATCTACTATTTCAATCGTTTGATTGAAGTGGGTCCCATTAACGTAGAGGGCAGTAACGTTACATCTGTTTAGTGAATATTTCTCCAAGCTCCAGGTTGTGTTGATTTGTACTGAATTTTGCCTTATCTGAACCAGAGTTGGAGTGTTTGCTGAAAAATGTGACAGTCTAAAATATACAGGACAAAAATGTAGGTGAAGCTAAAAGAGTAAACATAGATACTTATTTACATTCCCAAAAGACGTATTTCAAGTATAATTGTTAAATTAATTACTACTCACTTTTTTCTGGTACGGTATAGTTGAAATGAGCGGTAGTACCGTTTCTGCTACTGTAATGAGCAGTTATATCAATTTGGTAGTTCATACACTGCGCTACGTGTTCTAAAAGGTAACCATTTTGACCAATGTATATGGAATCTGCGGTTTCCGAGTCCTCATTCAAGATGCGGACGTTGTAGTATGCTATGCAATTACTGTACTCAGCATCAACTAGCCACTGTATCAAGACATCGTCATCCAATTGAACACCGGTGAAATTCTGTACAACTATGTCCGTATCTGAAAAATATTCATCAATTTTTAAATGCGAATATGGTATACAGGGTTAACTATGACACTACAAAAATTTTAACCACGTGCTCAGGGAGGTCTAAAAACAATAAAAAATTTATTTCGGAATTCTAGCTCGATGTTTAAAAAATGGTGCAAAACCTTCTTTTCCTACGGAAAGTCGGCGCCTATGACAATCAATCATCGTTCAACATGATGGCTAGATATGTCAACCATGCGGTCGTTTTTTCAACATTGTCAAGTGTAGAAAGGACGAAAATAAACATCTTTATTAATAATAATAATGTCTAAGTACCTGATAGATAACAGCTAATCCGGTTAGCTACAGTATTTTGTATTCGTTCTTCGTTCTTTCGTTGCACACTATCAAAACTACATTTTCACTCCTTGCAGATTCATCATAAAATACTTTATTTAATTACTATAACACGTTTAAAATTAGTCATTTAGCTGATTTAAAGTAACAGTAAGTTCTAGGTTATGAATACTGCATTGCTAGTTACCTACTTTCCATGCTCCAAACCATGCAGAAACGCAAAGTTAGTTATAATCTAAGGGTCATTTTTACAGAACACTGTAATCATCTTGGGATGTTATAGTTTAAAATATTACTAATTATTTTATGCAAACATCGTCGATTACTGTTAATATTGTTGCTATTATTAGTATTAACAGAATTTAATTACACAACAACGCAAGAAGTTTAAAAATATATCGGCGTGAGTGCACCTTGCATTAGTTGCCTACAGATGTCCTCAGATGTCGTCTGTGCATGATAAATGGTAGTAACTTACGGTTACGATACTCTGATTAGTTTGAAATAACTTTTCAGTACTTGTTTTTCGCAAAAATGTTTGTAAAATCTTTATAGATTCCTAGTAAAACATTACTGAAGTTGTAGTGTTTTCAATTTTTACATTGCGAGGTACTGTAGTCCCTAGTCAAGCCATTCAGAATATTGAAATCCGATTACTTTTTGTAGAATTTTTGTGATAACAGTCTTTACATTAGTTTTTCAAGTCTCAAAAATGGTTTACGTGTATTGCAACTCCATTGATGGATATTGTTTTATGGCGATGTGAAAATGGTTTAGCAGAATGATTTCCTGTAAACATATGCCAAATACAACTACTTTTACCGCGGTGTGCAGTGAGTGCAAGTGTAGTGCAGCCCGAAAGAAATTTGAAACCGAGGTCCACGGCGTATTGCAGCAGTGTGGATAATATGCCACACAATAGGCTTAGTTATATTCGTACCATATAAAGCGTGTCCATGCAATAATACCAAGGGATTGGACGAGGAGGATGAGTACCATGGCCGCCACGATTTCCTGGCATGAAATCATTTGGACTTCTTTTTGTGGATATTTAAAAAAAATAAGTGTATCGCACCAAAGTGGGTAGTACCTACTATTGATGATTTACGCAAACGCATCATAGTTGCCGCCAATAACTTACAAGTTCAAAACGGACAAGAAGCGGAACATTTGTGTTAGTTTGTAGAAAATGAGTAAGACAGGCCCAAAATTTAGTTGTAATATCAGGAATGTCAAACTATTTTATTAATTAAAATCATAAATTAATTGTATTAATAATAAATAACAATAACCGCAAACGCAGTAAAATTTGCTGTATAAAATAGGTGTTGTAAAATGTTATTTATTTCTTTCCTTGAACTTCTTTTCATTTTTTGTCCGATGTGTATTTTTAAATCAACTGCCCTTTTTTATTTTTTGTATAAAATTGTATTTGTAAGGGTCTCTTGTATATTCAAATTCAAAGGAACTTTTTAAGGAATAGGTGCATAAGTATTTTTATATAGGTATGTAGGTATCAAAAATATTAAATAGTATTTTACCCTATGGATATAAACACGTTAAGTTTATATCTATATTTATAAAAGTAATTTAAGAGTATACCAGCTGATAAAATTTCCTTGTATCTTACGCCATTTTGTGATAGTTACATAGGTCACCACCACATCTGTTGAACAGTATTTTTGGTAGCATATTTTTTGAAATATGTTGTCAAATCTTGCAGCATACTGATAACGCCTCTCGGCATGGTAAATAAAATTTCAAGAAATTTCGTATTTATGAAAAATGACAATTTTTTTTGGAAAAAAATATAGAAAAATATAGTTTTTTTTTTGTATCAGACAGGGTGGAAAGACGGTCATTTTGATCTGGTAAAAAAATTGTAAAAACATGTTCTAATTGTTTTCCATAAACGTGGATAACTTTGCACTGTACGAACTTTAATTCTAAAGCTATTTGCCAAAAACAGGCTCTTTACGACAAATATGAAGCTCAGAATTAGTAATTTACTAACTTCAATATGGCGGCGCGCGACCGTTAAGAACTTATGACGTAGCACTTAGCCACGCCCCTTTATTTAAAAAAGCCAATTTTAACTGCGATTTTAAGAGTGATAAAGGTAAAAAAATCTATGTTTCTGCATACAAGCTTTTCTGATAAATAATTTTCAATTTGTGAAATAAAAAGAAATCGAAAATGCATTGTTTTCAAACCAATTAATGTACACTTACTCTCAGGCAAAGCAATCCCTGAATCTAATGTTGAATCCAGTCCCAAAATGTGGTCAGCTGTTGAGGTAACAGTAAAACTGTATCTTCGGCAGAGTTGTAGAAAAGATACGTCCAAGCTCAACGAGTCAACGGTATATTCATATACTATAATTCCTGATGATCTTATGATGATTATATATTGAGTTGCTGGACAGTTATTACTTGCAGACCAAGACAAAGTGCTGTTTTCCAGTGTTATGGTTTCCACAGGATCGGGAACTGAAATTAAAATGGAAAAATACTTATAGAAAATTTATTGAAGTACTCATTTTAATATATGAGAACATTAAACTTACTGCAAAGTTGTGCCCGTGCTCCCAGTATTCCAAAACAAGCCAGAACGACGATAAAAATATATATTCTACCCAGCATTTTAAAGGCAAGTCTTTATCAACTAGTAGTATTTAAAATAATGAAGTACAAATTGTCTTGTATTAAATTATGACAGCTAATTCTCCTACTTTTGATGAGCCACTTCTAATGTTTCGGATTATCACATCAGATTAAATGAAAAAACAAATAAGTTCATTGAAATAGTTAGTCATACCACTAATTAATACTTTATTATAAAATTATTCCAAGTAAAAAAATAGATTTTGGGAAATTCCTTTTATCTTATATTTAAATATATATATAGCTATGCATTGGTTACATTTTATGCTACTATTTTGTAAATCTATATTTATTGTTTCGTAATACTACCGAAATGTGAAGAAAGTTTCCCGAACACTCAAACTGAGAGATAAAGTAAGTACTTGTAACTTTTTAATCTTTCGTAATAATAACCGCAATCATACTTAAAAATAAATAAAGTACCTATTCTTCTGTACAAGTGTAAGTAGGGTAATTTTTATGTCTTATTTATATAGCGAATCCTTTAATCTTCATGTTAATCCTCATTGAATTTTAATATCCCTAAATGTCTTGTATCATGACCTTGTAGAGGTCAATTGAACAGTATACAGGTAGGACCACAGCCAGTCTTTCTGCTTCCAGGGCCTTACCACTCTCTGTCGGCACTTTGATGTTTTGAGATCAAAGCCGTACCGCCGCACGTAAATATTGTCGCAGAAAATGACCAAGTACGAGGGACTTAAAAATGTAGTTTCTTTCGAATTGGGAAATTCCAAAAATGTGATATAAGGCTGCTTATTGTATAAATTAAATATTTGTAATGTAATAAATATAAATATTATAAAACGATTATAGATAAATGTATAAAGTTTAGTTGGTTTGTCTTGGAAGTCCTATATATTCACTTGGAAATTTTAAAATGAAATATTGTAATAAAATGTTTACGTACTCTACTATTTATAAAATAATGTAGCCATGAGGAACATTTTGCAATAAAACGTTTATTTAAATATTTAAAAAAACAATATACATTATTTTAAAACTAAAATAGGAAATAATATAATCTATATTATTTTCAAGTTAACAAATGCTACAGTATAGGTTTTTACTTGTTTTAATGCAGCTTTTCTTAGACTCCTACACGTAAGTTTGGTTTGATTTGAAATACAATAAGAATGCATTATATTATTGTTTTGTAATTTAATAAACTATATATTCTTTTCAGTAAAAAAATTACTCAAATGAAAACCCAATGTATAAGCATGCCAGGTCATGTTTTAGTACTTGATATTATTTTAGTGATTTGGGTATTTCTATTAATTTGAGACAAATTATTTTAATTTATTTAAAGATGTACATATCATTTTTATTATATACTGTTTGTACACAGGTATCACTTAGAATCGGTGTATCAGTTTGATCTTCAGCATCTTGAAATTTTGGCGCCAAAATAGTTTTGGTATTATCAGAAACTCTGCTTGAACCAAAAATGCTCGAGTGTAAAATTTACATGACACAATTAAATACCTACTTACATAATTATTGCATATTACACATTTTTTTTTAATAAATACCAGTACAAAGAAGTTACTTGTTCGTTTATACAAAAACAATGTTTAATGTTTCATTTGAAAAATGTTTGCTTCAATTTTAATTTTTTATAGTATTTATCTTTCAAATGAAGATTCTAATTTTTATCGGCGTACCGCGTAAAATTTTATATCGTGATCTATTTCTTTATATTAGTTGATGAAATATAAAATACATACCTTGAACAATGGAAAAAGGAAAAACTACGTCTTGAGGGACAATTATTCACAGTACAATATATCGCGGGCATTTTTAGAAGAAAAATAAATTAAGAAAAAAACACTAACATATTCAAGGTTTTTTGTCTCACACTATATCGATCGCACTCAACACGTTACAGTTTTAGCGTCGCCCACTGTGTAGGATCCTGGGTACCGAACGGTCCCGAGCCGGGTGAGGGGAACGGATTTGGTAGGGCGGGACATGTTCGAGAGTGAAACAACTTATATATTTATTCTGTAACCTTTGCTAGTGTTATGCTATTGATATTGGACAAGCTAGCTAGAAGCAACACGTAACAAAAACCAAACAGAAACAATGAAAACACAAGTTGATAACGTATTACATAAACATATTCAACGTAAATTAAATATTTAAAATAATTGTAATCTTCGTTTGAATGCACTATTGATTTTTTTTAAATAGATCGAATTCTTATGTCGGTTAGCGATCAAATGCTAAAAAATGCGATGATCGAATATACAGGGAGAATTCACTTTAAATTTTGAAAATGCAGGAATATATTTCCTATCAAAAAATAAGTGTAGTTTGCCCTATAAGTTGTAGTTTTAAAAAACACATGTTGACTATTAATGACAAGATTTGATTTAAACTTGGTACATATTATGCGTATTAGGGAGCCTCATATTTGACAGAGTATTAGTCTTGTCGGATTAACCAGTGGCGTGCAAAGGGGGATGTATGGTCCTTTTTCTAAAAAAAAGTACACCACTGACTTTATGTGCTTCGCATAGATTGTCTGACTGACTACTAAAGTATCACTTATTCTCCTAACACCATAATATATTATTAATACTCAAATCTCTTTTTAATATTTTGCATTAAAAACGCCACGCCCTCTGTAGTGTTAACTAAAATTCATACGTTTACATAAATAATATCTAATAAATATAAAAAAATACGTTCTTAAATTAATGGCTAATCAAACTATCTATACTATCTCTAATCTCAAAATCCAGCTCAGATTCAACGGGCAATGTCTGCACAGCTAACTGAAACGGTTTGGATGTGCCAGCTTCGTTTTCCACCGTCACGTTGAAGTAGTACATGCTGTTAGCCTTGAGACCTGCAATGTTTACATCAATCGCTGGCCTTTCTGGACTGTCCTGGATGGGTATAGTGATGTTGATTGCGGTTCCAGTAATATGCAAGGAGTTCACGGTGCATCTGTTGATGGAGTAGCTCTCAAGGATCCATGTGGTGGTGATAGAGACAGCAGTTTGTGTTACGGAGACCAGAGAAAGATTGTTTGCTGGAAAAGTAATCATTTTTTTGTTACATGTTTCGTTCTTGGGCTGATTATAATTTCTGCATGTCTTTTTAATTGTTTCCTTCACAAAATACTTTAAAATAATCTTCTAAGATATGAACATTTTAAAATGTATAATACAGCAAGCTATTTATTGCAAATTTGCAAAACAGAAATGGATAATATAAACAAAAATGTCATTTATATTATTTGATATTAATTATTTACTGATGAGTTTTTTCACACATGGCTTATTTGCTCCTACTATTATCTGATTATTTTATTTTGTTACAATTAAGTATTAGGTATGTCTTATCTCATCGATATAAGGTAATAATAAAGCAGTATAAGAAACTGCCAGAAAAACATCAAAGCATGCTCCCGGCGAGCCGTAGATAGGACCGTATTTACATTAGATAGGTATCAGTATTGGTTCAATTTCGCTAATAATAATTTAAAATAAAATTAAGTATATATGAATGTAAATGTGATTGTTTTGTAATGTAATTTTAAATTATTATTTCCCACCAAGGACCAATTGGAGGTAGGAGCGTTCTCTGCTAGGAGGGTGGGATTAAGATTGGGTAGGGCAAGGGTACATAACAGAGAAAAAAAATACCTCTTTAAAACATAACCAAAATAAAAAAAACAATTGGAAACAATTATACAAAAATATTGTTTGGATGTATTTATATTCTAGTGATATACAGTGTCCCATAATTATTGCGAAAAAATGATAGGGGTTGTACAGGGCATGAAAAGAAGCAGTTTTGCCTTATAAACCCCTATCCGGAAATATGCCGTTTGGCCGCTACAGCAAAAAAAAAAAAGAAGAAAAATTTGAAAAAGTACCAGTTTATTGAAAGAGCTTAGCTCAAGGTGTCCTCCACGTTGCTCAATGCACAGCTGGGCACGATTCTTCATTGATTGGCTAACTCTATGGAATATCCCTGGTATGTCCTGAACCTGTGCGGATGCGGGCATCACACTTCCCAATAACTCTTGTTGGTTGGGAACAGGAGTTTCACATACTAAAGCTTTTAGATGGCCCCAGAGAAAATAATCCAAGGGGGTTAAGTCGGGTGACAGCGCAAGTCAATGCACAGAGCCACTTGGGCTACCCACCTGTTAGGAAATATTTCATTCAAATAGTGCCACATTGGCAAAGCATAGTGGGCTGGGGCGCCTTGGTATTGAAACCACATGTTAGCTCTTATGTCCAGTGGCACATCCTCTAATAGTTCTGGAAGTACATGCTGCAGGAATTGAGCATAAACGTGTCCATTCAAATGAGGTGGGAGCAAATATGGTCCGATGATCTGCTCACCCACAATGCTGGCCCAAATGTTAATTACAAACTGATGTTGGTCTCTACGGAGGGCTATGAGATGGGGGTTATTTTCATTCCAAATGTGACTATTACGGCTACTAAAATAACCATCCCTTGTAAAACAGGCGTTGTCTCAACTCCTGCTGTCACCACCAACGACAAAAACGGCGACGCGTCAGATGGTCCTCCAGACCCATGGATTGGTGTTGTAACAGGCGGTACGGGTGTAGTTCTTAATCCCGGAGAACCCACCAAACAGTACTTCGTACCGCTCCCATATCATGTGCAATGGCAGGCACGCTTGTGGACGGATTTTCCTCTACATGGTGCAGAACCTCTTCCTCAAACTCTACTGTCCGCATGGCGAAGGGCCGCCCTGCCCCCCTGGAACAGCTGATGCTGCCACTGACACGAAGACGTCCATGAATTCTAGCATTCTGGAAACCGTTCGATGTACAATCGCGCAGCTCTTCTTCCATTACCACCAGCTTCTCCGTAAACCATATGCATATCAGCAAGTTCCGCATGCGAATAATGCTCCATTGTACCATCAAATTAATGCTATTTACGTTTTACACACCAGTCACTGAAACTAACTGAATCGGTGTGTTTTGTTATGATAGCCAGCCATTGAATTGAATC
The DNA here is from genome assembly GCA_037114965.1 of Monochamus alternatus. Lineage (NCBI taxonomy): Eukaryota > Metazoa > Arthropoda > Insecta > Coleoptera > Cerambycidae > Monochamus > Monochamus alternatus. The sequence goes on from CM073426.1 coordinate 118,854,549, forward strand.
GGTGTAGCGACTATACGCCGACAAAAAAGTAAACACAGCAAGCTAATGAGTCAGGGGACACCTGCGCTGTAGCGGCTAAAGTAGTAGTAAGTGTGGGCGGCCTCAGCCTGGCAAGTAGGCCATACATGGGCCCTTTTTGCCTACCCTGACATCCCATCACCCCTCCACTATTCTCCCTCGGCCTTCCTTGAACTTACCCGACGCCCTAATGAACGCCAGGATCCTGGTCTATGGTAGGCCCCTCATCTCTTCCCTTTGCAGCTCCTATAGATCCTATATCTTAGTCTTCCAAGAGCCGCACAATATCCTAGGAAATGGATAGGGGTCTGTAGCGGCTAAATGACATATTTCCGGACAGGAGTTTATAAGGTAAAATTGCTAATTTGCATGCCCTCTACGACCCCTTTCAATTTGTCGCAATAATTATGGGACACCCTGTATAGATACAATATATAAAAAAAATAACATATTTCCCATATATTTCAATGCTATGAAATTACTGCGGTTAGCAATAACCGGTGACGAAAAGATGTTTAGAGTAAGAAAAACTATTTTTATTTTTTTAGCGCAAATTTTTATTTGTATGAAAAAATTACAAGAGAGAAAAAAGTAGTAAAATTATATGTAGTATTTTGGGTCGGTCAGTGGTGGCGCGGTTTAAGGCGTCAGTACTTAAATCGAGGTGACTAGAACGGCGTGGGTTCGCGCCCAGCTGCCGGTAGACCGTATATAAGCTATATTCGTGGAGAGGATTGGCACCCTCTCTGCGGGTATGGTAGGGTGGAAGAATGTTTGCTTGGGTCAATGTGAGAGATTGATACCGGTTGATATTTGACTACCCCACTAATTAATGAGGTTTTCCAGATTTCCCTCATTCCTGCACTGAATAGTGGTTAGGGCTTACCAACGTAAGTCGTTCCTGGGCGCAAATGCGGCCTACTTAATAATAATATGCCGCCCCCTCTCCCGCACAAGTCTCCGACTTCTGGGCTAATCCCTGTGATTAGAATGAGGGGTAGAGATATTATTATTATTATTTAAAAAATATATGTTTTGTTGAAATCATTGCAGGAAAAAGTTCTGAAAGAAATAAATCTAGGGATTGCTTATTCCCGCCCTCCAGAAAAATGAGGCAATATCCATAAAAGCTTTTGACTAGCTGATAATGTGTACCAAAATTGAAATTTCTAAGTGTAACCGTTTTTAAAGAAAAATAAAAAAACTATTTTTTTCCGCAATTTTGACACTCGAATATCTCAACAGGGAGGACCCAAACTGAAAAATTTTATATGAAGATCCCCCCCCTAAAATGGCATGTGAAATACACGGGTAACATATTTGACCATCATTCTGGAACACCTTGACTTCTGTGATTCAGGTTTAATATTGATAACTTCAGGAATCGATAAGAACAGGTTAAAATTTCGTCTTTTAAAGGTATGAAATATATACAGGGTGATTCAGGTTTAACCTTGATAACTTCAGGAATCGATAGAACAAGTTTAAATAATATTCATTTGTGATATAAACTTATTTCCTAAAACGCATCGTTTCCTAGATAGAGGGCGTTGAAGTAGGAATGAAGTAGGAATTTTTTTCTCAATTTTCCCTCATAACTTTTGAACCACTTACCCGATTTAAGTGAAATTCGGACAAACACTCCTTATGATCTTACATAAGCTTCTTAAGTTTGAACTACCTACCCCTCTTAGAAGTGTATTTTGTATGCTACCACCCTCTTACTTTATTTCAAAACTACAAAAAAAATAATTAATTTCAATAAAACATCTAGACACCACTTTGACCTGATTAATTTCGAAACGATGCGTTTCAGGAAATAAGTTTATATCACAAATGAATATTATTTAAACTTGTTCTATCGATTCCTGAAGTTATCAAGGTTAAACCTGAATCACCTTGTATATATTTCATACCTATAAAAGACGAAATTTTATAAAAATCCATTTCCGTGATATACAGAAAGCGATTACCTTGTTGTGTGAGATGTTACAAAGTCGCATTTAAATAGCGGCTTGTAGCCGCCTTTCCCATATAAGTTTTTATATTCATGCAGTGGGTTCAATTGCGGTAAAATAATACTGATTTGATGACGAAATGTTAAATATTTCCTTAATAACCACCCCGCTTTGAATACTATCGAGTAAATCACTAATATAGACATCATGTATAGAATTATGATAATATATTATGCATATATCCACATATTCTAATGATTTCTATGTCATTTCCTTGACCTTCCTATTGCACCACTCTATCTCACAACTTATAAAAGTTGTGGAGCCTTTGAAATTTTGTATATTCCCTTATATTGATGAAATGTAGTATCCTTATCCTACTTATATGGTTGGTTTTAACTATAGATTCAATTTGATATCAGCTGTCCAATTCTAAAAATGGCGCATTTTGCTTAAAATATATACATGTCGCATTTTTGAAGGCATCGTTGAATATATTTGAAAGTATAGTAATATTTCTGTCGTATGTAAAAAGACACATGTAAGCATTATTCATGCATTATTTGAGAAGAATATTTAATAAAACTTACTAGTTGGAGGAACTGTGTAGTTGAACGTAGATAGAGGATGTTCAGTTCCACCATATACTACATATATATCCACTCGATAAGCCATACAAAAAGGTACATCTGTAATATAGTAACTGTTCATTTTGGTAGTAATTTCTTTCGGTTCAGTACTATCTTCGTCCCAAAGTAGCAACATGTAGTAATCTAGGCAATAGAAGTATTCGGACAAAACCTGCCACTCTATGACAATATTGTTTCCTATTTGGAAACCTGTGATGTTTGTTATATCGATAGTGGTACCTAAAAAATGTACCTATTAGATATGTTCAACATCTTCTCCATGAAAATCTATCTTAAATTATCTGAGAATGTTGAGGTGTGATTTCAATTTGGAAAATCTGAATTCTTTTTCATTCAATTACTGCTTCAATGTACAGTGGATTTAATCGCCTCTTGCTCACCCTCAGGAAGTGATATATATGTTCCGATCTGACTGTAAGACCCAACAAGTTTTTCCACAGAAACTGCGCAAACGGTGATGATGTAAGATCTGCAGAAAGGGAGGGAAGATATGTCAAGTGTAGTATCCTCCCCTTGGTAAACATATTCCATCTCACCATAGTTTCGAGCGTGAATGGTAGCGACGTAACTAATTCCTTCGCAGTTGGTACTGGTGTTCCAGGACAGTGTGGCGTTTTCTAGGTAGATGTTGAAAACTGGATTTGGAACTAAAATAAACTGGTTACTGAATATGTAAGTAGGAAAAAACCTGTATTATACATAAGTATATGTATAATCCGAATACGAGTTATACAGGAGGTTCTGGCAAAATATTGCCAAAAATACCTGTATACAAAGTTATACACAGACGGAGTTACAGGACTTCAAAGCAAGACCAAATATTTCGAAAAAAAAAAAAATAATATCTCTGAATTACTTTAACTGGGAATAACCAAATTTGGTACATGATTTAGGTTTATTATTGATTATGAGTTTAAATAAATTGGAATACTACAAGGAGGGACTCACCCTCAATGAGGTGACATGTTACTTGTGCTAGGTTTCTGTGAAGAATGTGGAAAAATATATTGGTAAAATTTCAAATCAAATTCTTAAACGTAATCTACTACATCCATATTTACCACATTTAAACAGTGTAAGACCTATTGCCTCAAGATTTGGATCGACATTTTCAAGGCGAGTGGGTGCCTTATTTTAGTGCTACTGTTAGAAACTTTTTGAATTTTAAGTTTCCAAATAAATGCTACGGACGAAGAAATAATTATCCTCAAAATTGGTGACCACGATCGCCAGATCTCAACAAATGTGATTATCTTCTTTGGGGAACATTGAAGAATTTTGTTTATTCCTCGCCAGTTGAATTCATAGAAGATTTGTGAAATCGTACTTACGAATGAATTTCAATTTCCGGCGAAGAGTAAATTATGTTTCAGAGGAAATGGTACCCATTTTGAATAATTTCTTTAGCTTCAATTTTATTTGTATTTTATTTTATAGGTTTATAACTAACTGTCAAATTCTAAAGATAAAGTCTAACTGACTTTTTGATTTCATCTAATAAACGCTATATAAATCTTTCTTTTTTAATTAATGCATTTTTTCCCTGAAAGCCTTAGTTTTCTAAAATTTAACAAGAGTAAAAAAAGTGTTTTAAATTAAATTCTGCGCGGGATACTATAATTAATTTTTCTACACCCGTATTATAACAATGCACTTATATGCCCATAATCCGTTTCATAATGATACCCATTACGATACAGATTTTTCATTACGATACAGATTTTTAATCAATAGAAACCCATAATTTTTCAATCAAGCATGCTGTACATTTGACGTTTATCCTAGGTCCCTATGTAATTATTTTACATGTCAAAATCAGTACGTATTAAATTTTCGTAAAATATCTAGCTAAACTTCGATAATTTATCAAAATGTCTGATATCAGCGATATAGAAGAATTACCATCGACTCCTTCACACATATCGGAGAAAGCAGTTCATACAAATAATTACTGTTACCTATTGTGTTCAATAAAAATATAAAATTTATGGTTTTTGATTATTTATCGGGTGTAGAAAAAATAGCGTATGCAACTCTCATGTAATGGTTATTAATACACGAGCATTAACCGGGATACGAAACGAGCCGAAGGCGAGTTTCGTATGGTTTATGCGATTATTACATGATCGTTGCATAATATACTATTAAATTGGATCAATGGAACTAAAAATTTGGTAAGGTCTCACGCTTAATGAACACCTAGCAGTGTTTCAATTTACTTGAACTCATGGTCAAACCAAATATGGTTATTCCAAGTAAAAATAATTCAGAGATATTATTTTTTTTCCAAATATTTGGCCCCACTTTGAAGGCTTGTAACTCCGCTTGAGCACAACTTTGTATAAAGATACTTTTGCCAATATTTTGGTACCCCCTACATGCACCTGCTCTGTGTCGTTTCTTATGCGGAACACCCTGTGCATATATGCAAATATTATTTTGTTTAAACAGTCAAGTGTTTTTTCTAGTTTCATAATATTGTTACGACATCACACTTAGGACCTAGTCAAGAAAGAAACAACTTTTTCATATAAAACTATTTATTTCAAATATTTCCAAAAGAGTTTATACATTTTATACAATAATTTTGAATATTCTGATTAAAATATCTATTCTTGATAATATACTGATATGCATGATCAAATTATAGTAACATTTATTTAGATAGTATGTCTGAAGATTTTCAGATAAGATACAATGTTTTAAGAGCTTATCAACTACAGGTGTGTACAAGATAAGACATCTACTTTTCTAAATAATGCTGGGACAGAATATAAATTTTATTATTATCAAATTTTATTTGTCCTTGTGCAGATACAATTTTACTACGTCTATGCATGATTTATCATACAACACCCTTCACATAAAACAATTACTACTTACCACATTGTTGAGTTTTGCCACCAATAGGACACCACACTAATAAACATATAAACACCAACACCCGACAGATCATCATTTCGAGTCTAGCAAAATTGTGTAGACTTGTAATTTATCTAAAATCTTAAAGGATAATGATATACATTGCGTAGCCTACTTCAGATATAAGTCCAAGTGATCTTAAACATCTGCAGCATTTTGTCTAGGCGTCTGTTGTTATTTTATTAGATAAAATCAAAACATTTCGCGAAGTACCTGTGATTTATTTCATTATTCGTCAGTATCGAAAAATTTTAATTTTATAATGTACAAGCAATATTATTTTACTCCTAGATAAGCCATAAAAAAATAATTTTTTATACAAGCGTGCGTATTTAACGCACATTTACACAGTATAATTTTGAAGAAAAATTTAGGAAGGTCGTGACAAAACATGAAAATCTCAGGTTGTTTCTTCATAAATTTAGAAAATTTGTTTGATATTATCCACTAATTTGCATTTAAATATTATGGTTCCTATTGTTTATGTGATAGAAAATGCTTGGCATATCAATATACAGTATATTGACCTGTTTTCAGTTTTATGAAATCGACAATGAATTCATCAGATGAAGAACTTCCTGAAGAAATTTTAGCAGCAGCGAATGAAGCAAGTTTGAATTTGTTAAACGTGAAGTCAAAAGAAAAATATGAGAAGCAATACTCCCATATTATTGATTGGTGTCATACTAAAAAGAGAAAATCAACAAAAAAGGAAGTATATTTAGCATATTCTTTGGAAATGTCCAAATCCTGGAAAGCAAAGACGTTATTGTCCAGATATTCAATGATAAAAAGTAATTGTAAAGTTAAACAAGATTTGGACATAATAATAAATAATAATAATTTCATAAAATAATTACCTTTTAAAGAGGGAATGTTGGATTTCGTCCGAAAAAAGCAAACAAGTTTTAGTCAAGAAAACGTAAAAAAATATGAGTGAGGTACCTGATAAAACTTATGTAATGGTGAAGTTGGTAATGGTTTTTTGGATTGGTCGGTGCCTCCAGATGAGAAAAAATAACGAAAATCACCATCGACGATATAGAAGATAAAGACGACCTAATAATTGTCCAAAAATCATTCCTCCAGATCCTTCGTGATATGCAAAGAAACAAATACTTAATGGATATCTTTTCAAGGTCTACAGAACATATACATGGAAAATGTACTGTCAATTCAATAGGAAAAATACCTTCCGAAATTGCAGCCTATTTACACCTTCAAAATCCGGAACTATACACGGATCACAGTTTTACGCGGTTCTCGATCACTTTTCTTACCTCTTGTGGAGAAGGTATCACAAATATTAAACGTTTCGGAAGGTGGAAATCAACTTATGTCGCTGAGGCTAACTCAGAAGACTTTACAAATCGGAACAAAAAATGTCTAACAAAATTCTTCATTTGAACACTCCATCATATTCAAACTACAATTTACAGATATTAACGTCTTGCCCAGATGTACCATCAGCAATCAACAACCACGATTTGGCGCCTATTTCTGAAGAAACTTCTTCCCAATATTTGTTCCCCGGATAAGAGCAATCTTCTTCCAAGAAAAGAAGCAGCTAACTTCAACCCTCATTCTGATTTACGCAATTAACTTACATATCCGTCTAACTGTACGTCACTAATAATAAGTAAGAAGATAATACTTCTCTTATGTCAATGTATTGGTTTAAGAACATTAAACTTTCCATTTATTTTCATGAGCTTGTAGAAAATATTTTGTTCTTAACTCATGCGGAAAGTGACACTTTCCGCATGTGTTAGGAAAATAACTAGTTTTCTATTAGGGATACAGTAAAACATAACACAACAACTGGCTTAAAAACTCTAATAAATATCAAAAAATATATCAAAACACTAAGAACTATCAATACTATCTGCATCCAAGTCCAGGACTAGCGTTGGATCAATAGGCAGCGTTTGTACAGCCATTTGGAATGCCTTAGAGATACCCGCCTCGTTCAATACCGATACGTTGAAGTAGTACATGCTGTCTTCTCTGAGTCCTGGGATACTCACGTCAATCGTTGGTCTCTGTGGAACGTCAGTAACGTTTATAGTAGCCGTGAATCGAGTGCCGTTGACGAAGAGAGCCGTGACATTACATTTGTTAATGGCGTAACTCTCCAGAGCCCAGGTCGTGTTGATGGTATAGACGTCTTGTCTGACAGCTACTAAAGTTGGATTATTTGCTGCAAAAAGACCAGTAGTTAAAATGAGAAATATCATAAACCTTTGTAGAAAAGAAAAATGATTGATGGATCGAAAGACGTCTGGTGCCGTCACTTCTGGATTCAACCGATATCTGACTTTGACTCAAATACTGTTATTTGTCTATTTATTGTCAATGATATAATATATGCAGTTTTATTTAATTATGTTAAATTATAAATTTGTACTGATCCGAGAGTTCATACTGATTTGCTTTGTGTAATGAGTATTTGTTTGCACACCTCGAGAGTATAAGTCAAGTAGATCATTTGTGTTGATTTCTCTAAAGCTATTGGCAGACTGGATCGTGATATTTTTCTTTGCAAATTGTTTCTCTACCTTGGGACTAAATACATTTATTTTTAAATATATGAAGTCATAATAATTATTTTACAAGTGTTTGTCAGTGCGTTGCTGTGGTTTTATCGAGATAAAAGCGACTTCGAGAGTACCTCAAGGTTTTGTACTTGGCCCCTTACTGTTTAATGTTTTTATAAATGACAACACGTGCGACTTATCTTTCACACTACTGTATGCTGGTGATTTGAAATTAATTATGATTGCATTTCGTTACTGCGGAATATTTATTATAGTCATTAATCAATGATGTAATCGTAATAATCTGTTTCTTAATTCCAACAATCAGAAACGTATCTGCCACTAATATAAAGATCTCGGGGTGAGTTTTTCAGCAAAATTATCGTTTACTGGTCACATTGAGGACATAGTATCCAAAGTTAATAAGAATTTAGGGCTTAAATTCCGTAACAGTTATCAATTGAAGGGCAATACACTTTTATAGTATTATACAGGGCGATCCCGAATAATGTGCAAAAAAATTGAGAGTAGATTGTACGACTGATTTTAATAAGGGTCCTTTATAAAACATTTTTTTATATAAGCCCTCTTGAAGGACCCCTTAACAGGGGGATAAATTTATAGTTTTGTATAATTTCTCCCAAACGCTTGAAATTAAGAAGTGAAATTTGGCTGATAAAACTTCTTCTGGTTGAATATTTTACTAAATGATTTCTATCGCTTTCTTCTTAGCATAATCATTATCAGCATGTCAGAATAGTCCGTCTATTTGTATTATCATTAGTAGTACAAATTAAACTGTTATCAGATATATGTTTTTAAGGCTTAAATAAAAGTATCAAAAGAAGAATATGGTGCCAGCGCCAAGTAAAGAAGAAAAAAAAGAAAGAAGAAATAAAAAAATAATTTCAAAATTGAAAGACAATAAGAGAATAAGAAATAGAAAGAGAATAAGAAGAGTGGGTCTAAAGAACGAATGAGAAAATAAAAAGTTTATACAAAGAGACAAGCATAGTAAATATGGTAATTGTAATGACATGAATAATTGGAGGTAAGTAGAGGAGAGGGCGACTGAAGGCAAGATGGAAAACAGAGGTTGAAAAAACCTACAACTACTACAAACTGACAAGTGGAAAGAAAAAGCAAGAGATAAAATGAAATGGAGAAGGATAGTCAACCAAGCCATGGACCTTCTAGGTTCGCAGAGCTAGATTATATATTCTGTAAACGCCGCATTACCCTAAAGAGAACTTACGAGCTGGTGGAACTGTGTAATTGAAGACGGCTACTGGATGTTCCATTGTGAGGTGTTTCACGGATATTTGCACATCGTAATACATGCACTGGGATACGTCTGTTAGATAGAACGCATTCTGGATGGTTTCAAACTCTTGTGGGGCAGCCTCGTGTTCTCTCCAGAACAATATTTTATAACTGTCTACACAATAACGGTAGTCGTCTTCCACCTGCCACTGGAAGAGAACGTCCTGAGAGATTTGGTATCCTGTGAAGTTGAACACGGTGATATTGGTACCTGGAACATAACATTTTGTGTCAAATTATTGTTGATCTGAAAGAAAAACTCTTTTTCACCTGTGGGGAGTGCTATAGTTGCTTCCCACTGGGTTTCTTGGCTAATAATGTGTTCTGCTATCGCAGTGACGGTAAAGGTAAACGTTTTGCAGTAATTAAGGAAGGAAACGTCGAGAGAATTGTTTTCGGCTTGGTATACGAATTGTAACACGCCACTGCTATGGATATTGACGATGTAGTGCGTCGTCTCACAGTTTGTGCTGGGGTCCCAAACAAGGGTGGAATTTTCTATGTCGATGTTGTACACTGGATCGGGTACTAAAACAAAAATTTAATTATATTCCGACACTACTTTTGAGAAGAAATAACTAAATGATTATATGATTTTCAGTGAAGCATATTTCAGAATTTTACTCATACAATAATAATAATAATAACTATAAAAAGTAAAATAGAAAAATTACAAAGAAAAAACATAAAAATATTTTGTAATGGTTTTTTTTCGTCACCCTTATATACAGGGTGATTCAGATTTAACCTTGATAACTTCAGGAATCGATAGAACAAGTTAAAATGTTCATTTGTGATATAAACTTATTTCCTAAAGCGCATCGTTTCTGAGATAGATGGCATTGAAGTAGGAATTTTTTTCTCGTTTTTCTCTCATAACTTTTGAACCATTTATCCGATTTAAGTGAAATTCGGAACACAAACACTCCGTATGATCTTACATAAGCTCCTTAAGTTATAGCAACCCATGAAAACAAAACTCAGTGATTTGTGTAAACTGACGTTTGTGAAAATCATTGTCAAAAGTATTATTTAAAGAGCATTTTTAGTCCTAAGAAAAAATGCCAAGAACGTTTGCAAATGCTTAATATGCCGATATACATTATGTTTATGGTTTCTGTGACGGAAATTCCAACGCGTCAGTTCGAGAGTACCGAAGACGCTTCCCTAATAGAAGAATTCAAAATGCATGTAGAAGTACATGGTCGATTTTCGGAATATGGTTTGCGCCGCTACAATGATCTTAATCATAATGTACTGCCAAGAAATAATCAGCGAATTCTTAATCTTTTTGATATCGATAGAACTGTAAGCACAAGCCGAGCAGCTCGGCAACTCCATTTATCTCAATCAAAGCACTCAAACAAGATCATCAAAGGACTTTCTATCTCCAACCAGTTCAAGGTTTGTTGTCAGGAGATGCTGAAAAACGTTTAAATTTTTGTAGATAGGTTTTAGATTCAACAGAAATTAATCGACAATTTCTACATAAGGTTTTATGGACCGACAAATCGAATTTCACAAAATCTGGAATTGCGAATTACCACAACATTCACGTTTGGAGTGAAGTCAATCCTCGATGTGTCAGACAATCTTCATTTCAGCAACAGTTTAGTGTAAATATGTGGATAGGTGTTTTATGTAATAACCTCTGTGGGCCGCCTATTTTGCCTCCTCGTTTAAATGGGGATTTATTTCATGAGTTTCTGCAAAACTCTCTCCCCGACGTGCTTGACGATGTCCCCTTCATTAACTAGATGCAGTTGGATGGTACCCCTGCACATTACGGAAGACAAGTACGGCAGTGGTTGGATGAGAATTATCCTCGTCGATGGATTGGACGGCAACCCAAGAACCACCCAAATATGTGGATTGCTTGCGAAGGACCAGTGGCTTGGCCTCCACGTTCGCCATATCTGAATCCTCTGGATTATTTTGTTTGGGGCCATCTAAAAGCAATTGTGTATGATACGCCAGTACATACCCGTAAGGAATTGATCCAAAGGATAAGACATGCTTGTGATGACATAAAAAACAATCTTGTTCAAATAGCAGCTGCCGTTAATACACTAGTTCATCGATGCCAAAAATGTATTGAGGATGGAGCAATGCAACAAATATTGTAATTTTTTTAGTAGTTGATAAGTTTGTTGTAAATTTTGTAATAAGTAGTTGTTACTAAATTTATGTTTGAGGTTATTGGCATTTTTTCTTAACAATAAGAACTCTTTAAATAATACTTTTGACAATGATTTTCACAAACGTCAGTTTTTTTTTGAGAGTCGTCCGACAGTGTCCCCGAAAGCACCGCAGCCTATAGACTTATTGTGCTCGACGAGCACAAACATCCATGGTACTACAGTGGGATTCGATCATGCCAGATCCGATCCAGACTGGTTCCACGAGCAGTCGTCTCCCAGCCACCTCGACTATCGCGGCGCCCAAAACGTCAGTTTACACAAATCACTGAGTTTTGTTTTCATGGGTTGCTATAACGTTAAATGCGTTACACTGTCACCAATTTCTTTCAATATCTCAGAAACAAGACCAAACGTCGAAAAAAAAAACAGAATACGAAAAAGTTTCGAAAGTAATCAGGTCAAAGTGGTGTGTAGATGTTTTATTGAAATAATTGTTTTTTTTTGTAGTTTTGAAAAAAGTAAGGGGAGGGGGGTAGCATACAAAATACACTTCTAAGAGGGGTAGGTAGTTCAAACTAAAGACGCTTGTGTAAGATCATAAGGAGTGTTTGTGTTCCGAATTTCACTTAAGTCGGATAAGTGGTTCAAAAGTTATGAGGGAAAAACGAGAAAAAAATTCCTACCTCAACGCCCTCTTTCTCGGAAACGATGCGTTTTAGGAAATAAGTTTTTATCACAAATGAACACTATTTTAACCTGTTCTATCGATTCCTGAAGTTATTTTATTTTATTTTATTTTATTTTAGAATACACCAACCTACAGTACACTGTACCAATTACAGGCGGGACAACAGATAAAAATACACATTTTATACTATAAAGATACACTATGACAATAAAAACAATATTAGCACAAAACATGAAAAGTAAGTTAAATCAAGTTAGTTACAAAAACTGCGTACACACTGATCTAATATTAGCTACTGATGAGTTAAACAGGTCAATTTTGTTTTTAAATAAATTATTATTTATGTTACACATGACATACATTGGGGAATTTGAGAGTAAGTTGGTCCTTGGTGTCTTAAGGTAAAACAGTGCATCGTTCCTCGTGTCCACTCTAGGAACATGGAAACTTAAAGTTTCTAATAAAGTAGGACAATCAATTAAATTATTAATCAACTTAAAAAGGAAGATTTGGGAGTGCATAACAGACCTGTTTTCAAGACTATGTACGCCATGCCGCCTTAGCAACATATTGTGATCAGTGCCAATTTCCGGATAAAACCCATCGAGTTTAAAAGACATATACTTCAAAAATTTTCTCTGGATGTTCTCCAGCTTATTGATAGCATTTGAGTAATGTGGAAGTAACACACGACAGTCGGTAAAAGAACGTGAATTTCTAATAACAAATCCCAAGCTTCTGGAACATTCAGCTGTTAATTCGTTAATATGTTCTGTAAAGCTCAGACTCGAAGTAAAAAGCACACCTAGGTCTCTGATCTCAGTAACTCTAGATAGAGGTGAACCGGCGATGGAATAATTGTTATTCAGAAAATTAACTTTCCGAGTAAATGTCATAACATGGCATTTACTAATATTAAGGGGAAGATTATTATCCATACACCAAGTATTAATGCTATCTAGCGAAGTCTGCAAATTTTGGGCATCGCAATATGAATAAATTTTAGTAAATATCTTCATATCGTCAGCGTACATGAGACAATTAACATCATGTGACTGCAATATATCATTGATGAAAATTACAAAGAGCAAGGGTCCTAAACAGGATCCTTGAGGAACCCCTGACGATGATAAAAACTTTGGAGATCTGAGACTGCGAATTTCTACAAACTGCATGCGCAATGAAAGATAAGATTTAAGTAGTCTAAGCAAGTTATCTGGAAACCCCATAGTTCCCAGTTTATTCATCAAGATTATGTGATCAAGTCTATCAAACGCTTTACTGAAGTCCGTATACACAACGTCTACTTGAAGACCCGCGTCCAGGGCTTCGCTAAGATATTGAGTGAAACAGAGAAGATTAGTTGTAGTCGACCGAGTTGTCATAAAACCATGTTGTGCAAAGCCAATTTGTCTGTGAATATTATAGTAAATTGTGTTGTGGAGTATTATTTCATAGACTTTTGAAAAATTACAAATTATGGCTATCGGCCTATAATTATCAACAATATTTGATTTACCTTTTTTATGAATCGGACAAATCTTGGAAATCTTCCAGGTGTCGGGATATATACAAGTTTTCAATGATAGATTCAATAATATTGTTAAGGGGGCTGCTAGAACATAAGCACAATCACGCACAAGAAAAGAGGGAATATGATCTGGTCCAGAAGTCAACTTAGGCTTGAGCTTTTTCATTGCAGATACTACTTCTGACTCTGAAATATTCTTGAGCAGAAACACGTTTTCATGAGGACATAATGTATTGTTATCTGATAAAGCAGATGGAAGAAAATTAGATTTAAAAAAATCAGCAAACGTATTAACAATATCCTGAGGATCCTGAATGTCTCTGTTTTGGTAGGACATAGACATAGGTACGGACTGATGGCCTTTCATACCGTTAACAAATGACCAGAACTTTTTTGGATCTTTTGATATATTTCTTTGGATATCCAGCAGAAAACTCCGATGAGAAATTGCAATATCACGTTTAACTTTGGCACGCAGATCGGAAAATGTTTTGTAAACGTCAGGATTTTTAGATTTAATGAATTGTTTATGCAATTGAAGCTTTTTCTCAAATCGGAAATTATATCTTTAGAAAACCACGGCGGATATTTTCTAGACCTAGGAGAAACTTTAGGCACATACATGTACAAAGATTGTATATAAAGACTTGTAGAACTCTTCACAAGCCAAATTACAGTCAGAAAACTCATTTAGGAAAGACCAATCAACCAAACTCAATTGCTCGTAAAGTAGTAAAGTATCAAGATTAAACAACCTGAATCACCCTGTATATCATAAACTTTATTTTGCTGAATTTGGGTCAAATAGGAACAAGAAATAAACCATTTCTATACTTGCCGATGTTTCATTGTCTTTATTACATCTTCAATACTCTATATTATAAGATACGTGTTCTTTAGTCACATCCATATCTCCAAAGTTATAAAATCTCTAAGCTAACAGGAAATTTTTTTGGATATATTTGAATAAGGCTCTCATATCGAATGCAACATTGTTTATAGCATTTCCAAGTTTAAGTCACATCTATAACTAAAAAATCATAACATCCTGAAGATATTGTAATATAGACAACGAAACGTCGATGAGTATATACCGATTTCTTTTTTGCTTTTCTTTGACTCAGATTCAGCAGAACGAAGTTTAAAGTAAAAATAAAATATGAACAAATGATGAAATTATTGTAGTTGTACAGTACAGATGAATTTCAAAGTTTTGGAATGGGGATGCACATATCGATGAAGGCCAAGATGAATTTTGATCAAAATATATAAGTACTGCTTGATAAATTGCATTTTCTGTTTTGTTACCATGCTATTGCTGTTGCCACAATTTTGTCCAGTAGCGTACAAGCGCTTTTTCAGAAATTTTTATTTTTCTATGGCGCATCACATTCATTTAGACCAGTTATACATCCACCTATTCTTTTAAGTACTGTCACTTTAAGGGAATGATCCTGTATATTAATTACTAGTGAAAAATAGTAATAAAAAAATAGAGGGAACGATGATTAAACAGTATTAAATCCTACACTCTAAAATCGATTTATGAACAGATAAGTTAACAGAAAAAAGTAAAAATATTGATTTTTTTCCTTGATATACCAAACGTACACTAAGTAATTAGGTATAATTCCTGTTTACAGTTAGCTAAATCATATTTATCCACTAGTTGGTAAGTACGATGTTTGAAATCTGTGAAATTTTTAGCCCAATGTACCTCAAGGCTCAGAACCACTATTATTTGACGTATTTATATATGACATATTGGATGTATCGTATGTTGACAGTTTATTTTATGCTAATGGTCCAACTACCGTTAAAATTATAGAAGATTGTAGGCAATCAATTTTTAACATAGATGATCTATAGAAAATAAATGCCCACGTAATGCTCTAATGTTATGTCTTTTACTCGGAAATTTTGTTCCAATACAAACTGATGGTCTAAGATCCCACTATAAAACGACCTTCACCGAGCTGGTTAATGGATGAAAAGTATTTTATATCCAATTAAATATGTCAATAAATATATCGCAAATGGGTTGTCTAAAAAAATTCAGTCCAGAATATGATTAATTAACAGTTACAAATTATTATTTTTTTAAACATTTCACTGGTTTGGTTAATAGACAAATTCCATACCAATCGAAAGTATGAAGCCCATAGAATATGCAAACGTTGGGTAGGCAGGTATAAACAGGTAAATCGATACTAGTAACTTGCACCCGGTGTGGTTAAGGAATTAAAGTTAAATTAAAATAAAGATTATTTCATTACCAACACGGTGGTATAGGGTTGTCTGCAAAATATCAGTCCTGAATTCCGGTTGTCGAGTTTTAAAAAGTGAAATATTCCCCACCGAACCATTCCATGCGATAGAAGAGTACACAGCATTGGAGCTGTGTGTAGTTCGTCCATACCGAAAATGAAGACGATCCGTTTATCCGTTTCTCCAAAAAACCAGCTCGGTGAAGGTCGTTTTATAGTGGGATCCTATACTAGGAAGTAAGTTTACAAAGGCCAGCCACAAAAACGGATTTTTTCTTCGCATATTGAAACTATTGCTGATAAAACACTTGGTGTACGTAGTATTATCTATTAATATAAACACTATGCGAAAACACTTTAATAAAACTATGTATAAACTATATGCGTCAGGTGATATGGATGAATACATATGATATGAAAATCACATAAGTATATTAGAAAATATTCAACAATAATATTTGATATTACATTTTAAAACCATGTTTTCTGCCTTAAGGTTATCCCCAGTTTAGATTATTTGACTCATTCTCAATTTCTTTACTCAGTGCTATACGTAAATAGCTTCATCAAATTTTTATTTATAAAATTGTGGACATTATTCTTGATTATTCATCTATATTGGCAAAAACTGAATATGTTAGCCTTATGGGAAGTTGCTCGCACTGCAAATTGGAATATTTTACCTGGAAAAAGTATTACAAAATTGTTGTGTGCAGAATGTACAATAGGTAATAAATGCAATACTAGCGCATTTTAAATAATTTAGTTCTTATTGCATTGTTTTTTTCTTATTTCTTGCTTTTTTACGTTGCCTGTTTTTTCTGTTATATAATAAAATTTGATGTCAAACAAACACCAGTTTTGAAGTCATTAAATACTAGAATACGAAATATTTGGTGATTAAGGAACATTAACATTAGTATTATTTATGTTGTAATTTGTATTAATTTGAATGTTCAGTAAACATTTATTCACTACTTACTGCATAGTTGTGCTTTGACGCCTATGGTACAGCATACTACCAACAACGCAAAAACTACCACTCTGTCGATCATTCTAAAAATTTCTACGACCCTAACTACTGCTCATCCAGACACAACATCGATTTATATAGGGCGCCTATAAGGATAATAATATTCATTACCTAACCCACTTCACATATTATTCCTACGAGTGAGACTATATGGTTTATCTACAGATTAACGGGTTAATCTACGTCAAACTGATCTGCACAATTTGGTCGATAAGATCGCAAACAATTCCCTTGGCTCTCACAACCTAGTATTCCTAGAAGGAATTCATCATTCGCCTCGATTCGCCTGTATGTTTACAAGTTGCACAAGCTCACATGTTTCTGTTATCTAAAGATGCGTGACGGGAAATCGCGGATACTTCTGTAGCGCTGATAAAGCAAATAATCAATAAGAAGATTTTAGAGAAAGACTTCTTGATAATCTTTAGATTACTTTTTATTGTTGAGACGGTATGCTTTGTAGCCGATATTGAAGAATGTAATGAATGTTAGGGTAATGTTTTCAAGCGGATCTGATTTATAGTAAAATAATTAAATTAAATTACCTTATAGGTGTAGTACGTAAACATAGTTAGCAAGCGGCCGGTTAGATGTTAGATGTGATTGAGGTTCCTGGCAGCAACCAGTAACATGTAACAAAACAAGTACTGCTGTATGTTCTAATTATATGACTAATTATGGTTTACACTTACCGGGGGCGCCCCGTCCCTCGATGTCCTATCTCCGTCGTGGTTTCGTGCATATGCATATAGTGTATACAAAGCATCATCGACTGGCTTGTGTATGCATCTGGATCACCTGTAATCAAAACAGCACACGCACAACATACTATATTCATCCCGCATCACTCGGCTAAGCCCTTCGGCCTCACCATTCACCCTCGTACCACTCGGCTAAGCCCCTCGGCTATGCCCCTCGGCCTCATCATTCATTCATTCATTTGTCGACATAATAATCACAATAACAATAATTATAATAACACATATTTTTATAGAGACAGATCTGCCCTAATTACATGCTCTTTACTACAAGGGTTTTACTAAGTAATTTATAAGAGCGTATTCACAGCACAATATCTTTCGCTATACCACTGAAATAATAATTCTCCGTCTATGGCGCAGAAACCCACAATCACATCGTCAGCCAAAATCTACCCAAATAATAATACCATGAAACCGAACACGTCATTTATTGAATATAAAACTCAAGTTGTTCATTTATTTGATTGTTTATTTTTATTTAAAACAGCTCCTAACATGAATGTATTTTAAATATCATTGTTTTATTGGTTGAATTACTTTCAGGCTGGTTGTCACGTCGTCGATTTCAATTTCTTGACATTTCGAGAGGGATTGCTCCCTTTTTCAATGAAAGCTTTACAACTGGAAATTTAGTCATCTTTAGTCAACCAAAAATGGGAATATAATATTACGTACAAACATTGAAACAAACTAATACAAATTTAAAATATACGTTAAAATATTAGGTTACGTTATAGTTATTAGAGACTTTATTTAAATACTGCTTTCCCTTATTTAGTTCACAAAAACATAGTTATTGGTCAATAATTTGTTAAATGGGATTTCTTTATCCATTTGTTTATTTCTCTCAGTTTTTGCTAATTTAATGGTAAATCGGAAAAAGAGTATAAGTTTACTGGTCCTCATTTAATTTTCTTCAAACATGCTAAGAAAACTAGTTAAAAAAGCGAAAATATTTTATTTTTATTTTAGGTTAGAAGGATATCGCAACGGGTATGATCGATTACGGCCGAACGACGCGATCTAACAAATAAGTCATTGTACATACATAAATATGGTCAAGCACTATCCTTATTACTGTTGCCTTAATTAAACACTATATGCGCGTGCTTAGATGTCAAAATAAGGGAAACCTAAATACTGTTTAACCCACAGGCTTAATTCTATGACACGTCCAACAACCCTTTATTCATGTATCAAAGGAGTTATGAGGATGTTAATTATCGAGGAGAACAGATTGCGTTGTTAATTTTCCCGAGATTATTAACATCCAATAACTCAAGTGATAGATAAAGATTTTTATTTCATATTAATGAAATATGAAAACCAAATTATGTTGGTTTAATAATTAAGTAGGAATGATTACCATGAATTGACAAGTCTGTACATAAAACTTTATCAAATTTATTAATTTGTAAAACTGAAGGAAAACCTGAAGAGAAGTGAAATTTCAGGCGATTTGTTACAAAAGGCTGAGAAAGCTCGTGCCGCACTACTACCAACAAAGTCGGAACTAAAATATAAAAAAGAATATGACAAATTTCTCATCAAATAATCCATCATCATAGTTCCATCTACCATCGGTAGATTAGACTAATATGCTTTTATAAGACATGTTGTGATTTTAAAATTAGCTTTTGTGAATCTGTTTTAATGTAATGCAGAAAGATCTTTGCCCGAGTTCGAAGTGGAGGAGTACCGAGAAGCTGTAGGAGGCAATTACGTCACGCCTCGTAATCCGATTAATTCCAATTTGACTTCATACTTCGAAAGCTATCTATCAGATCAACTTCAATTTTTCTCGATTAACTATACGTCATAAAAACTAGGCAAATAATGTAATTTGAGGTTTAACCAAATGACCCTAGAACAATAGTGACTCAGCAAAAAAACAAAACTCTACAAAGATGCAACATAAATACGGATATAATAAAGAAATATAGCATGAAATTCAACTCAGATTTTGTAATTTAAAGCTCTTGTAAAACATTCTGAAAAAGATAGTTATGTTGTATGAACAATTTCAATAAACAATAGTATTTATCTTTCCTCAGTAGCTTGGATTATGATTCGACTGGATAATAAAACGATTTTTTAAATCCTTAGTCAATATTTTGTACAGATTAGTAATCACTTTTGAAATATCTACGAATCTTTTAAGTTACATCATATCTGAAAATATTTTATGTATTTTCTGTTTGTATAATACAATTTTCCAATAAATGTTAGTGACTGGAAAACAGTTTATTTAAATCATGGTGTTCTTAATTTCAAATACAGGATGTTTTAAAAAGAAATATCACAAATGGTGCCGGTTAATCTACAGCTAACAAGAACAAGTTTGGCATAAAGGGGGTCCTTCAAAGTTTCCAAAAAGATATGGAATAGCGGCTGTAAGTTTTAAAATAAACCAGGCTATCTGATACATATTTTTGGATAATACATTTTTGCCAAATAAATAATTTAGGGAATGCTTATTTCAACCCCCTCCAAGAGGCAGACATTTTCGAAAAATTGTTGCAAATTTGTAGAACATTTGAGTAAAATTTGACAATTATGCCCTTTTTGGTTCTCAAATAACCACTATTCTATTTTTTTTTTTTTGGAAACGGGTCATTTTTGTAAACATGCTGTTTTTAGCTGCATATTCACCGGTACCATTTGTGCTACTTTTTTAAAAACACTCTGTAGAATGGAGAACTTATTATTATTATGATAAATGATCGATGCATATTGAGTGACCATTTGCCCTTGTCGTGAAATCTTGATGTTTGTGAGATTATATAGATAATCCTAAAAAAGTCAAGTAGCATGTATGAGTTTTATTTTATTTTAAATGGTGATGTTCCCCTTTAATGATATTTTAATGAGCGTATTTTTCATCTGTATTCTTATATCAAGTCATCAATAAAATTCTAGGAGATTTTAAAAAAGCTGCGCAATTCTCTACCTCATTATGATTATTTTAAAGAAAATGTAAAACCTTTCTTTTGACATTAGTGAAAATAGTGTATAAAAAAATTAAATAAACAACGATGAAATATGTAAACATAAATATAGCCATAAAATAAAAAATATATTTTTCTGCAGTCTCTTTGGTAGGCAACAATGTCAAGAAGCAGTGGATCGAATACTCAATATTCAATATCAGTTTGAGTTGGTATTTATTTTTAATGATTAATTTGATACTAGTATCAGATCAGAAAATTTTATCAAATGTTAAGTATGGCGTCTCCTTGACTAAACAAGGTTGACAAGTGAAGTAGCTTATTATAAATATTATTATTTTAATTTTCTTTTTATTTTGACCAATGTTTATCCCATTTCTAATTTTGTATAGTCTTTCTTAATCTATACGCATCAACTTGTGAAATCATAGTAGAACAAATAAAGATGACTAGTGAAAAAAATGAAGTAAAATATTTTTAATTCCGGAAGTTTAGAGAAAACTATTTGGTGATAATTATTAAATACAGCTTTGTCTATGGAATTGTTCATTAGCATATCTAGATATTTGGTATCAGAGAACATACATATGACCAATGATAAGAATTGTAGAGGAATTCATTTATATTAGCTTAAAATGCCTTTACTACAGTAAAAAATGATCATGTTACTTTTGACATTGACACTAACTTCAGATAAGAGCATTGAAAAATAATAAACCTACAGTGGCAAATACCTTGGACAGTTCGTACGCGAAATCGATATTTTAGGATGCTTCCAAATGATTTTGTTTTTTGCTTTGTTTTGAACCAGAATGTATGTGTTCTTGTTGCGAAATACTACTTTTATAATCATACAAGGACAATAAATATGACATATTTTTGCTATTACCCTATCTGTAGAGGAAAGTGGGCGAATATCGATCACCTAAGGTAAAATATTTGTAGTACTTTTACGTATGTATTGATACAAGTGATTTTTTTTTGTAATACAAACCTACTAACTAGCTACTACATAAACATGCAATAGAGTCTATATCGAAGTTTATATACGAAACAAAAAATAAAATTATCTTTAATAATATACTGGGGTAATATCGACCGGTTGGGTAAAATCAATCAGTATGTCGGATAATATCGACCACTTATTTTAATACATATATTTAAACACTGAAACAAAAATTGATATAAACTATCTCAAAATAAATGTAGTTAACATCTTTCACAGACATGGCATTTTCACCAGTAGTACAATCTGCGTGAGCCCACAAGCCACAAGAAACACATCTCCACCATAGATCATTGTTTTTTTCCAAAATCGTCACAAACTGAACATTTGTCTGTATCTTTTACTTTCTTTTTCTGTTCACCAAAAACATTTCGTTTCGTTACTTATATTTGCTTTTCTTATTTCCTCTTTCATTTCAAGTTCTTCTTTTAAAGGAGTAGATGTTAATATTTTCGAATGTTACATTTTACGTGTTTCATTTCTAGTTTTTACTGTTCGTAAAGGCAAAATATCTGCAAAACTTCTACTTCCTATTTTAACTGCACAGTTTTATCTTCATCGTCAGTTAGATCGTTATCAAATTTCTTCTAAATCTGATTCTAAAGTTGAATCAGAAGATAATGTTGAAGAGTGATGTTTATCTTTATATGATGGTTTTACGTTAATTCCACTAGGTCCTGGTGTAGATGTAAGTCTCTCTTCTAAACGCATTCCGTTTGCTTCACCTTTCGAAGTTTTCAGTTTAAGCTTTATTCTCTAAAGGAACTGATACATCCATGTCAGGAGAAATAGTAAACTCTTCCTCGCTGAACACATAGCGATTAAAGGGAAAGAATCCAGTAACTTCAAAAAGTTTTTACACTTTTCTCTACAGATGCTACTCTATTGTATGCATTTTTAAATAATTCTGCAATATCAGTTTGCAAAATCTTTTCCTGTTGCCGCAATTTAATAAATTGGTCACACTCCTGATTATAAGCCATCTTCAGGGGAGCAAAAAAGCATACATCCAAAGGTTGGAGCCTGTGGGATGTATGTGGTGGAAGAGAAATAACATTAACTCCATTTTCTTTATAAATATTGTAGATAGTGATGTTGGAATGGGTAGAATAGTTGTCCATTATTAGTAAAACTTGATCTTCTATTGTAACTCTGGCATATTTTATAAAATGCTTCTTCCACTCGGTAAAAAGTTCTTCAGTTATCCAACCCGACTTCGAACATTTATATATGGCTCCAGATGGACCGTTTTTCTGCAACCCCTCTTTCATCCTTTCCCTTTTAAATATAAACATGGGTGGTATGTATTGACCTGCAGCGCTCATAGCACAGACTACTGTTATTAACTGGCCTCTTTCTCCGCTTGTTACCGCACCTACTTGTTTTTGTCCTTTTCGGGCAATAATCCGAGAAGGAATGTGCACGTTACTAATGCCAGTCTCATCAACATTAAACACCCTTTGAGCTTCAAATTTGTTAACATCATATAACTGTTCTAGATTATCATAAAATAAATTTACTTCTTTTTTGTTAAACGCTAAAACTCTGGTAAGACTGGTAGCCTCAGGTTTCCGAAAACTTAAGTTTGGATTACGGCGCATAAAAGAATACAACCAATCTTTGCCACACATTTTACTTTCCTTATTAAAACTGTGTTTTAAATTATTTTCCTCAGTAAATTGGAAAGCAAGTTGTCGAATCGATTTTCCTGTAAGTCCATAGAAACTTTTGACATGTTTAAAATGTGAGTTGCAGATTCATTTTCTTGCTCCTCGGTGAATACAGATTTTCTGCCTAATTTGTATTTATGTGGATGAATTCGACCTTTTAATCGATCCTGCAGAGTTCTATACGGTACCTGAAATACGTTTGCTGCCTTTCTAATTAACATGGTTTTGTCATTTATTGCTTTAAGAGCTCGCTTTATATTGTCCTCCGACCAGGATGAACGGTTTGTCTTTCTTTTGTATTTTTCACGGGGCATCTGAAATGAATATAATAAAAAAAGTATATAATAAAAAATCTTCGTTGAAAACCACTTTACAAAAATGCTCTCATATCATTTTTTTTATAAATAAACAAATTATTGCGTCCAAAAGAAAATTTGTCCAAAAATTTTTATTGTTTTTCTTTAATATCTTTGTTTATAGAGGATTCAATTTGCAATAAAAAATATTTTTACAAAATTTTTGTATGACCAATAGTTTACCTGATAAATGCAAAAAACAATTTACCCCCTCTTTTCCAAGATGGCGGCCAAACCTCGAGGGTTGTGACCCCACAAACTTCAAGTTAAACTTTTTTTGACCCCCCCCCACATCTAAATAATAAAATTGCGTTCTCTAAAAAATGCAACCCCAAATGTAACTTTTCAATGGACTAACAAATTACCATGTGACTGGATTGCTCGGTACTAAATTAAGCTTACAATAGGTGTATGGTTTCTCAAAAAATATAATTCTAATATTCTTTTAAATATTAATCAATTTAGGGCCCGCATCCAATTTGAATTGATACCTAATATTTTTTATTCCAGCTGTGAGGTTTTCAAGTGCTTCGATTAGATTCCCTCTTGTCGAGAGTTTTTTTTTGGTGTTTTATTTTTCGTATTGTCGAATGACATCATTATAATATGTTGAAACCTTCTTAATAATTTTCGATTTAATGTCTCGTGTATAAGTACAGTGTGCTCTGAAACTACTTCTCAAAGAGGAAAAAAATATATTCAATTATTTTCAAAAACTAAAAACTGTATTCCCATCTGTACAATATTATTTGAAAATGAATTCTTATTAGAAATTCCGTTATGGTGCAAAAATTCTTCTTTTTGCATTATGATGTTAGACCTTTCCATTTAATTCCTTTTTTCATAAATGACAATAAATAGATAGGAAGGTATGGTTAGTCAATAATATTTTTTACCGAGAAAATAATTAAACATACCTAGGTACATTTTTTGTAAAGCACAATACTTACCTGAGATATTTTGTATACAATTTTATGCACATGCTTTTGCAATAATAATGATACACCCTCAAAACAGTTTTTGAATTGCTGAAAGTTTTGAAATTATTATTTTATTTGAGGAGAATTTAAATAGTAAAACTGGATCAACAAAACATTAATATATATTTTTTTTGATATTGCTTTTGTTCTATGCGTTTTATTTTTTAAGATTTGTATACCTACCTAAAAAGACCACAGATTAGAAAATGTAAAGGTCTAATAAATTCTGACTCTTGTAAATAAGGATACAGATTATTTATATAGGAAATTAAAGCATGTGTGGGTTCAAACTTTTTTATCTGAAAATTATTTTAGCATACTGTATCATATGCGCATGGTAAACCCATAAATTATTTAAATTACATTTTCTAAAGATATTATACATATATTTTGAAAGATTTTTTGGAGCCATTGTCAAAGTGTCAAATGACTTCTCAGTGCTTTAGATGGCTTACAGTAAGTATTCTAAAAAAGTGTCATATAACTATTTTGAGAAACATTTATGCAGAAATATCTACTCAATATACTCACCAGTACTATTTACTTCATCTTTTAGTAAATTTTGGTAATCAGTTTGTCAATTATTGATGTAATATTATATTATTTTTATCTTTAACAAATTTAATTTTTATATATATTTTTACCATTCTGGTGTTATGGTAAATAAAATATCAAACATTAAACTCTGCACCTTTACAACCAACAATACCGGGAAATCCATGTGAAACCATTGCCACTATTCGATAAAATACCTAATTAAGTTTATGTTAAAGGCTGCACCCACCCTATAACACTTAAACTGGACATCGTGTATCAAATTGTCAATTTGGATAGAAGAGTGGTGGCGCAGAGTGGGGAGTGAATCACTCCATTCTTGCTGTACACCAGTGTTTATATAAGTATAGTTAGTCAACCGGCCTTAGTTGTGGACCATGTCGGCTAGATGGCGGGGCTATAATTGTGCAAAATCTCTTAATTGAGCCCTAGAGAAGTCGGTAAACAGGGTCAGACTGACTTTATTTTAAAAACAAAGTCAGTTTGACCCTGCATAGTGACTTGCCTAGGGCTCGTTTAAGAGATTTTGCACATATTATAGTCCCGCCATCTAGCCGACATGGTCCACAACTAAGGCCGGTTGACTAACAATACTTTATATAAACACTGCTGTACACATTCTGTTTATGAATGACTGAAACCAAGAGAATTCATTCGCCTGCCATCTAGAATATATGCAGCAGTTTAAACTTTAGCTTATTTTACACAGATGGCGGGCCTGCGCTGGATTGTAGATATATACATTCAAAGTAGATAACTAGGTATACATATATGAACTTTGCTATACCCACTGAAATGTAATTTTATATTATGATGACTGGAATGCGCTAGAAGCTGCGCGAATGGATTATTCATGATCAGCGCTATATTTTGTTTTGTGCCTGTAGCAATGGCGGAGCAGTAGGGGCTTAGCTGATTGTGAATTGAAATGAAATTAAATTCTGGATATGGAGAATTATTTCGTGCTATATGCTGGTTAATTTTACAATTCCTTATAAAACATGACTTGTTCCAACAATAACACCCACAAAAATACACAAAGAATAACACTAACGAAATACAAGATAAAAGAAGAAACCACACTGTACGCCAATGACGTGTTTACAAACAAAATAATAGGAAATTAAGAACACAGTTCATATCGTACGTGCAGATGGTTGTCTCTCTCGCACCCACATACATAACCAATGAAGTATGTCTTTGATGAGTTTCATGTGCCTCCTTTTGTCTGCTCCTAGGGTTGGTACCTTTATTTGGATGCGCAAATGGCTAAACGTACATTTCAGTGGCTATAGCTCATCATAGGTCAGCCATGTTCCACAGATCATTTACATATAATTCTGCAAAATTGTACAATTCACTTAATCCTGATTTAAGAATTATTTAAAATTCTTTTAAAGTAAAACTTAAGCAATACCTTATGTGCTCGCAATAATATGTTTTAAATATGTGTATTCTATAAATTTTTACAGACAACTGTGTCGGCCAAAATAAAAATTTAGTGGTGGTCAAGTTTTTGTTCATACTGGTGCCAACAGAAGGTTTTCCAAAATAAGGTTTCCTGAAAGAGATCACTCATTCCTACCGTGTGACTACAAGTTTGTTCTCATTGAAAAAGAAAAAAAATAACATACCTATATTTACCCGACGAATGAACATCAAAAGTGTTACAGACTTCCTCAACCTTTAAAGAGATCAATGTTTTATCAAATATTATCAGAGATTACAACACATATGTCACGATTTAAAAAAAATCTTCAAAAACTTTACAATAGCAAAATATAAAAGTTAGGAGCTATAGGAGCAAGTAATTTTTCAACTGCTCGAAAAATCTGAATCAGTGGAAATGTTAAACTGGAATGAAGTTAAATTCCAATAAATACTTATAAAGTAAATAATCTAAAAGAAGTATCAGAGTATATAACACAAGCTTATCAAGAGTATTACAATACCCTGGAACAAAACGATGTAGAAGAGAGTGAAATAGAAGATTCAGATCATATTTTCGTCATAATAACGGTTTCGTATAAACCATCGAATAAGACAGCCCAGTTTTTGATAAATTTTAAAAACAGCAAATAATTTCTATTATTGGGTAGGTATTCCACATGACAAAGTAGGGTAAACACATTAAATATCATTTTATTTAGATTTTTTGCATATTTACTTTTCTAGGTGAAAGTAAAAAACGATTAATATTTCAGTTTTTTTTGGGGTTTGGAGTAGGTGCAGTTTGATAACGTAGCATTCTGTTTTGAACATTTCTGTTCACATTTGTCTTGCGGACTGCTGGATTGCGTGAAGCAGATTTGTCGGTGAGACAAATCTTTAGAAGGACTAACAGATCCTTACTTACCATAGTATGGTGTTACCAGACGTGGATTCAGAAAGACCGTAGACACAGAGCGAGAGGTACCAGTCGTCGTAGAGGAACCATACAGCGTGAAGATCGTCGATTGAAACTTTTAGCTAGCTGTCACAGAAAGGTTTAGCAGTAGCCGGACAATTGCATATTAGTCTTGTCGAAGTCCTGTGTGTTCGAAGCGCTACGTGACCGAAAGCCTATGAGCTCAAATACCTGCCTGTTCGAATAGAGATGTGCGCGCTCCCGGCTGACTGGCGGAGAGAGAAGACCACGATGCAATTCGCCAGGATGATTCGCTCGCGGTAAGAAGATAACGGTTCACAGTGATGTATTACTTTCCACAGGATTTTAGAATCATTATTAATTAAGTACTGCTTTTTGTATGTTTCAACTGTAAAATACATATAGATATAATACGATTGAAGAATTGATATACCCATTTATACAGAAGTTATTTAAGCAGTTGTAGGGACAAGATTGTAATATTGCTATTATATTACAATAGTTATTCGCTACTTATTTATATAGATGTGAGTATTTTTAACAACGGGGGTCTGCAAAATGATGCTCTGGTGGTAATTATCTGTGTAATAATGATTATCATTGTTAGGCGCATTCTAATTTTACACAAAAAATCTTTTTTGACAAGGTCATAGGTATTAAATGGTGAATATATTTTTTTATTTAGGTAAAGTTTACGTTTTATTCGATGTATTTAAATGTATTTAAAAAACATTTGTCAATTAATGTTTAGTGGAAAATAAGAAAGGCATGACTTAATGTTCCTATTTGATATAAACATAATTCTAATATTGAAGATGAGTTCGATTTTAAACATATAAAACTTTAAGCCTATGTTTGATAAATTTTTTTTGAAGAAATGCTTAGTTGCAAATATTTAAATATAACTAATGGTAAAACATAAATATATTTTTATTTTGATACTCGATACTATCATACATATGTATTTCTAAATTTGACTATTCTACCTGTGACCCTTTTACAGCTGGATAGTACCAGAACCGGAAATAAAAAATAAATATATTGATATTACCCCTGCAATTTTTTTTCTATTGTTAATATAAAAATATGGTTTTCAAGAGAAACGGCAAGATTTTAACAGTGCTCATTAGGAAAAGTTATTTAAGAATTTTTTATACTATATAGAATACCAACATTCTTTAAAATAATTCTGTTTTCCACAATAATTTCCTTTCTTTCTTTAATATTTATTTACGTTTTTTACGTAATACAATGTTCATTTATATACTGCTCAATATATTGTTGTGTGTAAACTATAACAATTGGAAAA
Source organism: Monochamus alternatus (assembly GCA_037114965.1). Classification (NCBI taxonomy): domain Eukaryota; kingdom Metazoa; phylum Arthropoda; class Insecta; order Coleoptera; family Cerambycidae; genus Monochamus; species Monochamus alternatus. The sequence continues at coordinate 118,883,570 of CM073426.1, forward strand.
TGTTCTGGTATAGTGCGAACCCAACTCATACTAGGTATTACCATAGTTTTATATGATCAGGGCTCATAATCCTGCCCGACTTCCAAAATACGTATTTATCATCGTTAGAGCACATTGTCAGGACCATATTTTTGCTTTCGGATTTAATTTACACCGCATGGTTTCGTACCCATGAATATATGTATATTCAAATACTGTTCTACCTTGAAAAGATAGATGTCGACGGAAGTATATTTTTGCTTTCAGATTTAACTCACATAGCGTGGTTTAGTGAATATGAATATTTTAATTTTTTTAAATATAAGGATGGCAGCCCTTTATTACTGCCCTACCTTCAAAATACGTGATTACCATCGTTAGAGCATGTTGGCAGGGGTATAGTTTTTATCTTTAGATGTATCTTACTTATGTATGGTTTAGTGTTCATAAAATGAACTCTTTTTTCATATACAGTATGCGCCAAAAGTATGGAATAAATTCAATAAAAACGAAACAATTATTGTTTGGGAAAAATCCTCGAACAGGTCGATTTTTAATTTAAAAAAAACATATTTTAGCGTAAAGTTTGATTTTCAAATGTCATTTGTTTTCGAGTAATGACGTTATCGATTTTTTTTTAAATGGCAACACCATATTTTTTTCCTTGATTCTGAAAGATCGTTTAATTCTCTATCAGACAGTACTAAAATTTTACCCTCTTACATAGGAAAGTTTACAAGTAAATTACGATTGAATGTTAGAAAACGTATTGATTAAATTTTATACTTAAATTAAATGTTCGAATTGCCATCCACCAACTTCTTGACAATGCGCAAGTCTGTGAAGAAATTCTTCTTGCACATTCTGAATGATTTCTGGGGTAACTGCGTATTTCGTCCCGAATGCGATTTTGAAGTTCTTCTAAATTACGTGGTTTATTAATGTACACTTTTGACTTCAAGTATCCCCATAAAAAATAGTCAAGAGGTGTAAGATCTGGAGATCTTGCAGGCCATTCTATCGGTCCGCGTCTTCCGATCCACCTCCCAGGAAAACAGTTGTCCAAAAAATCTCGTACAGGGCGCGCATAGTGCGGAGGTGCACCGTCTTGCTGAAACCATATGGTATCGTCAGGAATGTCAGAGTCATTATCGTTAGGAAAAATTACTGCAAGGGCTGGAACAAGGTCATTTTCTAGAAACTCTAAATATATTTGTCCTGTAAGGGCTCCTTCAAAGAAGAAAGGCTCTACTATTTTGTCGTCAACTATTCCAGCCCACACATTTAATTTCTGAGGGTGTTGGGTATGTGCCTCTGCCATCCAATGAGGATTTTCCCGACTCCAATATCTGCAAGTTTGACGGTTTACTGTACCATTCAGACAAAATGTGGCCTCATCTGAAAAAAGTATTTGCCGGTGTAAATTTCCATTTCCTTGACATAAATCCATTAGAATTTCGCAAAAGTGTAAGCGGCGATCGGGATCATCTTCATTGAGTTCCTGCACAAGTTGAATTTTGTAGGGATGATATTTTTCCTTCCTCAAGATACGTAGCACTGTGCTCTGACTAGTGTCATTGTTTAATGCAACCAATCGTGAAGAATAATGAGGATTATCCACCATACTTATCAAAATGTTCTGTTTCTGATTTTCATTAATGCTTGGACGTCCAGGTTTTGGAATATTTACAACATTGCCAGTTTCTCTAAATTTAGACTATACCTTACTGACTGTTGATTGGCTGATAGGGCGATCTGGATATTTTTCATTAAATAAATCGCAAACTTCCTGCTGAGTTCTAGTCATATTCCCGCATCCGATAAGAATTAAAATTTCAATTCTTTGAGTAGCAGTTAAATGTGCCATAATACTTTAAATTGAATAATAATTTCTATGTCGCTTACAATACTTATTAGAAAGTCGGTGTGACAATGACATTTTGCAAAGATTTTCACCTACGTGATCCATAAAAGAACTATGGAATTCGAAAAACTAAACTTGATAACGTTTTTGCTTTATTTTAATTGATTTACGTTTTCTAACATTCAATCGTCATTTACTCGAAAACTTTCCTATGTAAGAGGGCAAAATTTTAGTACTGTCTGATAGACAATTAAACGATCTTTCAGAATCAAGGAAAAAAATATGGTGTTGCCATTTAAAAAAAAAATCGATGACGTCATTACTCGAAAGCAAATGACATTTGAAATTCGCATTTTACGCTAAAATATGTATTTTTTAAATTAAAAATCGACCTGTTCGAGGATTTTTCCCAAAAAATAATTGTTTCGTTTTTATTGAATTTATTCCATACTTTTGGCGCATACTGTATAAGGGTGGCATCCTTTTATTACTGGTATACTATAAAAATACACGTATATTGCCGTTAGAGCATGCTACTACAAGTATGTCTATATTTTTACACTTTACTCGCATTGCTTCTTTTGACTTAAAAAATTTGAAATATCCATCAAAATTGAAATTTGTAAACACTCTGTAGAAAAGTTTATTTAAATATTTTTATTAACAGCTTCTGTTTCTAATAGTTATTTTTTTATAGAAATTGTGATAGATGTATTGGAATCAACGATGGATTAATGGCTATTTTCACATTCATCATATAATAATTAAACGTGTGGAGACATCTTAACAAAAGGCTGCATTATGATAATTAATTAATAATGTTTCTAAAATTCTGTGGAAAGTGATTTATTACTGTGAACACCGTTGCGTTATCTTCTTACCGCGAGAACGAATCATCCAGGCGAATTGCATAGTGGTCTTCTCTCTCCGCCAGTCAACCGGGAGCGCGCACATGTCTATTCGAACAGGCAGGTATTCGGGCTCATAGACTTTCGGTCACGTAGCGCTTCGAACAGACAGGACTTCGAACGCGTGGGGTACTTCTGTCTTGTCCACGTTGGATGCTGCCCAGTGTTGTTAACACGTAGGGAAATTCCCTACTCGTAGGGAAAATTTGTCAATAAATCGGTTGGTAGGGAAAATATTCCTATGTTGTAGGGGAAAAAAGCACTCTAACAAAATAATAAGCTTTGCAAATACTTACCGTTTTATGACTTAGAAGAAAATAAGATTTTAGGATAATTTCTCATATTCGTTTGTAAACAATAATATGTTGTCAACAGTGCCTTATCTTTTATACAGAATTCTAATATTTCTATTATATTTAGTGATTTCTAAGTTAGGCAGGCAGCGTAGGGAAATTTATAGTAGAGTAGGGGAATTTCATACTTCGTCGTAGGGAAACAAATTTTTAAAGGTTAACATCACTGATGCTGCCTCTCACTCGTCAACTTCGAGCTAACCGCTTACAATGATGTGATAAGACGATTCAGTGAGATCAAGAATTAAATCAGACGATTTTTATTGACAAATCTCGTGTCTGCCTGGGTATGCACGATGGTCGTGGAAGGGTGAGAAGGCGACGTGGTGAAAGACGCGATCCACAATTTGACAAAGAGCGTCATGTCCATCACACAGTAGGCGTTTTGGTCTGAGGTGCTATTGCGTATGATAGCAGGTCACTTATTTTCAATAGAGGCAACATGACAGCCCAACTTCTACATCCAGGAAGTGGTGGGGACATACGTGTGATTTCATATCTTCTTCACGCACTACAGTTCCTCTTCGACGACCGATGCCTCGCACCGCAAATTTGACATTTGTATATCCTAAACGAAGCGTTTCCAGACCTAAGTTCATAGGTCTGGAAAATAAAAATTACAAAACTTTTGTTTGTTGTACAACATTCATCACTTACAGCAGCGGGAATTCTAGAACAAAAATAAGCAAAAAAAAACGAAATATTAATAGGTATTCATCAAAATTAAAAGGTTTTCTCTCTCTTGCAAAATTCTCAAAATTGAGGACCTGTACTTTAGAACGTAGAAAGAGAGCAAGTACCTAGACGAAAATGGAAATATCATTCAACATCGCTTACATCCTTAAATAAGTACCTACAACTGAAAGAACTTTCGTCTTAAAATATTTATTACAAGTTGTCATGGTATTATAATAAAAAGCAAGCCCGCTTTATTCTGCACCCGGGTTGTATTCCAGAGTCTGGATACCAAGTATTGCAGCATCCGAGACCCCACCGCTGTTTCCAATAGATACCCTAATCACGTATAAGCTGTTGGGCTGAAGAGAACTCAGGCGAATCAAGATAGGTTCTCTTTGAGGCGTATCTACTATGGGAAACGAAATATTGAAATACTGGCCACCGTTCACGTAGTAGTTGCCCAGTGGGCATCTATTTTGGCTTCGGCTTTCCAAGCTCCAGATCGTGTCAAACGTCGTCACTCCTGGGGTTACAGAGTAAAGCACGGGACGGTTTTGTTCTGAAACAAACAAATGGTAAATAAATGAAATTCAGTTGGTCACATTTTTAAAAAATATTGAATACCAGTATAAAGTGTGACATAGTTATAAATTTGGTATTTGTCTTGGTATTTGGTATTTGTTTTATGCAATACTATTTAACTTAATAAAATACAAAAGCAGCTTTTAGTATTAAAGATCGTGTGCATTATGTCTGCACGAACCAGCATGGACCTGCACAGCACGGACTTGTAAAAATTTTTCAGTAACTTGTAAAAGTAACTTTTTCCACGGTCGGGAGTAGAAATCAGTTTCTATGACATCAAAATTAAAACAGAAGTAGTCGATTATTCCCAAGGGAGTATAATGCTCCCAAGGGAGTTTACATTATGAAGAAAGTTTTTCATGCAAAAAAAAGATAACATTGAAATTATTTATTGACATTTAAATTAAATGTTACATTTGTACAATTTTCAAAATTAATATTAGAAGGAATATTACCTACTTTCGCTTACATTTACAGTTTTTGTGATTGCGCTAGCAGTGGTACCTACTAAAAACTGATTAGCAATTTTGGTCTTATTTTCAATGGAGTTCTCGACATAACCCTCAGCGGCTGTCGTTGATTTCCAACCACCATGACGCTTAATTGTCGTGATATCCACACCAGCATCTGCCAGTAATGTCGCTGAAGATCTTCGTAAGCAGTGACCAGTATAACATGCTGCATCAGGTAATTTTAAATACGAAGCTCCCATGGTATTCTTGCCAACTAGCTGCGAACTACATTTTCCTGCTTTGTAGTACAAAAAAAGGCGCTTATGCTTGACGAGGGGAGGACGAAGGGACAGGTATTTTCGAAACAATTCAAGCATATTTCCCACATCGGTAACCAGAAAGGTTCGTCGTATCTTTGTCTTAGTGTTTGGAATTTTTATAATCAAGGAAGAGCCTACATCCTCAATATCACCTACAGTTAAATTGACTAGTTCATCAGTTCGACAAGCTCCGGCAATCCCCAGAATTAATCCAACCTATAAAATATCAAAATACTTAATAATTGAAATACCTAACAACAAAAGTAATCTTACCTTAATCATTAAGAATTCTTTGTCATCTGCACTTGATGATCGATTTCACCCTTTGTCAATATTTTCGATTTTTTCGCTTGATATCCGTCACCGGTTCTTTTCAAAAATGCGATCAGTTTGGGGAATTTGCTTATATCTGTGTTGTCGTAAATTATCAAGCATGATTTGACCATAGAATATTGCGCCCATAATGTGGAAGACTTGCAATTCTTTGCATTTTCACTGAAGTATGCCAACAAAATATTCTCGCTGTATACTTGAACATTTTTCTCGGCGCACCACTTTTTGAACCGATTGTAGGCTATATCGTATAAAGATCTTGACTTCGTAGGCAGTAAATTGCTTATTGCAATATTTGCAGCCTCCACAATCGCTTCCGACTCACAATTATTCATTGTGCACTAAACAAACTTTAAACTAAACCAAACTAGCACCTTAATTGACAATTCTTTTTGTTTGTTTATTTTGTAGTTATGACAATAACTCAACGACTACTAAATAAATGCTCAAATCCGAATACAATAATTCTGGTGCTACTTACTTTATAATGACAAAATATGTGTTTTTAAGTTAATGAGACCGTGGAAAAAATAGTATATACCATTCGGGAGAGATGCTATTTTGTCCTCGGTGCATTGCACCTCTGCCAAAATAACGCATTTATCTCCCTTATAATGTACTTTTTCTAATTTTGACATATAAAGTAAATCCTTCGTTATCGAAACAAGTGTCAAAACCTTATGTAACTGGTTACGAAAAGTTCATGCAATCATATTATTACTCCGTTTACGAAAACAAGGATATCACGAGATTTTTTTTATCACAAACGGAAACATTGAAGGAATAAGTATGGTGGAAATAGTTCGAAGATATGACATATAGTGATGAGGTCAAGCAACACAGATCATACTCGAAGGAATCCATTATTAACAAGCCGAGAGTTACATTTTTTCGAGACTATTAAAGACTGGTTAATTTCCCGAATGCAATTCAACGTTTTATTCACGACCACGGCCAAAATTGATCAATTAGGAGAGTGAAAGCCGTGTGAGAGCAGATGAAAAATTATGGTTTTGAATAATGTCACATTTGACAATTTTAATCAAGAATATCGATTGTTAGCTGAATACTAGAAAGTATTGGAATCGTTTCTATGACATGCGTCTGTTTATTTGCCAACAAGAGTAAAAAAAAAATTAGCAAAATCGACAGAAAAAAAATGAAAAGTCTTCGAATTTCTTCATTCCGGCTGAAATCCAGCATGAAGCAAAAGAAGCAACATTACGTCTGTTACCAGCGAAAACCAAAAGCGTGTACGAAAAGGAATTCGATAACTGGAGAAAAAAAGGTGCATAGGAGAATGAGCAATTACAGAAGAGCTGCTACTATCCTACTTTTTCAATGTGGAAAACAGTTTGCTGTCTCTTCGATGTGGACAAAATATTCCATACAAATCAATGTTGAAACTGCACAATGGTATTAATATTTCGAAATATGGTAAACTTACTTCATATTTGAAAGTAGAATCAAGAAATTATGAACCAAAGAAGGCAAATATATTGGAGAAAAAAATCGAAGAATTTTTTAAAAATCACACGATAAGGAATATTTACAAGTTAAGGTAGAAAATACATGATTTTATTTCAATTTTTTAATTTATACATTGAGCGTCTTATTTTGAACTATTTACAAGCTGCAACGATCATGGGAGTTGCAGGTGTAGATGCAATGAATTAACCTTTTTGGATATCACCCATGTCCAAGATAAAGGCAGGTATCTATACGTACTCATTCCGGATACGAAAACAAATATTTCTAGAAGTTTCATGATCATAGAAGAAACTTTTTCAGTCAATGCTGGGCCCAACTTCGGTTAAGGGATATCAGTTACAAAAGAAATTGTTCTATAGGAAGGTTCTACACAAGATTACTAGTATATAACCAATTTTCTTTTTCCGCGGAAATGTTTCGTTTTCCGGAAAACTAAAATTTTTCTTATATTATATTTTAACTGAAAATTGCCTCAAATATGTCTTTTTTAAATGTCTTTATATTACGTAATGCTCTAGCAATACAAAATTAATAAAATTGCGGCTTTGATTTGATGTACAAATTTACGGAAAATTTCCATTTTCCTTCGACTTTAGAGTAAGAGAAATCTGTTATAGAAATGATAATTAGATAATTTGATTTGACTGCTAATTTGCGATTTAATGATATATAATTTTTTTTTTAGGAAAATATTGAGAAAATTCATTTACATTTTCATGTTTTTTAGGGTTTTGTGAATAATCGACGGTTAATTAATATTAGTATTCATGTTTTTTGAGTTTTGTGAAACGTTTTATAAAAAGTAAGTGGATTTGTAGCATTTTTTTAAAATTGAGCGCGCCCGGTCGACGTTTCGAAATCCGCGCGGATTTCGAAACGTCGGCCGAGCGCGCTCGCTTTGCTCGCGTATATTAATTATATCCACATAGATGTTTGTTATATAAATATAAATGTTAAATAAAAAGTATGTGCTTCTGTAAGAATTCTGTATGTATTTAAAAGTTAAGGCATCTTTTGTGGCAATATTGTGACGGATATGTCAAAATAATGATTTTTATGTTGAATTATTTGAAAAATCTATTCTAATTTTATACAATTAATGAGTTTATCCATCGGATCTAGACTGTTTTTCTTACAATGGCGTCTCCACAAGTACTCACAGAGTCAATCTGCAAATTCGTCCGGTGGAATATGTTGATCTTTTAAAAAATTTTTGCAGCCGACTACGACGACTCGATCCGTTGGGTATGAGTACCGTCTTCGGCAACGCATTTAACACTATGGTTAACAGTCTAATGTCATATTCAGTGAATCTCTCATACGCTTTCTACATATCCGAATGGATAATAGACCCTTTCTCTACATGTTGTTCCAAAAGGACAATTAACGTGCCTGCATCCCTTTTTTTTTGGGACAAATTACCATTCTAAAGTCTTCTCAGTTATCGGCAGTCATTCCGAATACCCAGGAACCTTCAACTACACCTCCTCTGTTATATTTTCGTTTACCAAATTTGAATTTTTGTGTTCAGAAATATGTTTAGAATTCAAAAATAAAAATGGTCACATTTTTCCGCTTTTCTACTTTTTTTCCATATAGGTAATGAAAATGATGCATTTCCGCGGGAAAATTTTGACGTTTCTGTGTTAAGAGAAATGTCTATAATTCACAGTAAAAAATATTTTGTATGTAACTGATTTCCCTTTTTCTAAAGTCCACAAAATTTCTTTTATAATGTAAATGACGTATTTCCGCGGGAAAATTTTAATGTTTCTGTGTTCAGAGAGGCCTCTAAATGATATTTGTTATTTTTTTCATAGCTGATTTCCCGTAAACGAAAGTTGACCCCAATGCTGTAGAAATGTGTCGAAAATACATCAATCTATAACCTAAAAATGCTGGTTGGAAATTTTTCTTGTCATATGTGGCTGGAAAAGTTATAACACAGCATGTAGACATCAACACAATTCCGAAAACGTTTTCAAAAGTGGCTGCATTTCTTGGGCTCATTGATCCAAAAAATTTTACCGGATATGGAATAAGGGGTGATATTATCACTGTGAAGCGTCATGGTGGTTGGAAATCGACTACGGTAGAGAAAAGTTATATTGAAGATTCAATGTTCAGCAAGATGGCAATTGCTGAAAAAATCCAGGTCCTACCTGGAGAAGTTGTATGCCCCTCCAGTTATACGATCGTTCTTGAGATACATGTTAATAATGATAATTCTAAATAAAATGCTATAAAATCGAAGCGTGGTATTATGAATTCTAATACACTAGTGTGTTAAAAGGCCTTTAATCCATGGAAAACTGACGTATTAAACCTTCTTAATATAGTGGTCGTGGATAAAGGTTACTAACAGTTTTTGTCTTTCACAAGAGTAGTTGCTTCAACAATGACTGCTAAACCCATGTGTTCATAGGAAACTCTGCACACGGTATCATTTCATCGTGGAGATTTGCTACCTACCAATAGTTTTTGAAAGTTATATTTATTTTTGAAATCGTATTTTTTCTATTATCTAGGCTATTTCTTATGCCTCAAATTTAAGATGGAGATCACTTACTAACTGGAGGAAAATAGTATTCTATCGATGTCAATGGTCCTTCTTCGCTTGGTCTGTTGTGAAAGATGGCCCTCACTCCAAATTCGTACTGTATGCAAGGGGATATGAAGTCTAGAATCAAGAAATTATCGTTAACGTACACATCTGTCAATTCTCCGCTGTCTTGATTATCTATCGAGACACGGTAACTGTCTGCACAACTCTTATATCGTTCGTTATCCAACTCCCATGACAGTTGAAGCACTCCAGAGACTCTGCTTACGGCGAGGGACTTCAAAGTGAGATCGGTTTCTATAAAATGGATTGGAATAGTCAATATTTTATATATTTTTCTATGTAAACTTTATAGAGATGTAATAAATGTAGCATTCTTACCGGATGGCATTGGTATCCTTGCTATAAGGATATGGCCCTGGCTGGCTGCATCTTGAGACAAGGCGTATACCGTAAATACCCAAGATTCACAATATGTGATAAATGATACGTCAACGGAAGGCTGTTCAACATTCAGGGTGTATACATCATGGCCTTCGCGGTAGACGTTGATGCGGTACTGCGTGATATAACAGGTCTCCTGCGGGGAATTCGTCCAGGACAAAGTGCCGTTTGGGAAGAGAACGAGGTTCTGTACGTCTCCGGGAACTAAAAATGAATAAAAATAAATTAAATCATGAGTAACTATTTAAAAAATATTGATGTTGTAGTGATGGTGATTTTATGCCGTTTGTCGTTGTCTAAGCCATTTATTATACAAGTTACATAACACCTATGTAAGATTTTTAGACGAATCGAAGTCTTCCTTTTCCTTGAATTACTCTGGAAGTCAATTGCTGCTCTAATATTTAATTATTTTGATGGGTTTCTTTATATGCTGGTAACCAAGAGAATTCTGGATCTGCTGAGAACATCTGAGCCTGATAGCTGGTCTTTGTGTTGACGCAACCAACTGCAAATCCAGGGTAGTAGTTGTGTGGAAGCTGGAGGCCATCATACAAGTTACTTAGTCATCAGATAAGCTGCACATATTTTTTTACCATCGATTGCTATTTTTGTTTCATTGTTTTATACATGCCATAAAGCAAATTATTAATCTGACAGTGAAATCTTTCCACTGTTATATAGAGTACAGACATAGTGGAAGCGGGTTTCTCGCTTACCGGTAACTCGCTCTTATCGGCGCTGATTCTCGCGCAGAGACCGCACACAGTAGAAAAGCGGCAACATACACAAATTTATTCGATACGTCTTAGGTACTTCCTTGCAAAATATTAGCATCTGACGATGAATTGATTGTTTTGGATTATATAATTACTAAGTCAAAGAGAAAACAATTTGGAGTATACCCTATTAATCGCAATAGAATAGAATAGAAGAAATTATTCAGAATTCATCATTTATTTAAAATTTCAAGGAAAGTTCTTTCCAATATGCAAGGATGGCATAAGAAATCTTTCACTGCATTTTAGATAAATAGAAGTAAAATTCCGTATAATGAAAAATTGGTGTAATTTACATAAGCAAGCTATTCCATCGGAAGAAAGACTTGTTATTACTTTGAGGTAAGTAATTAATTTACTTTAGTTTTAAGCCATCATATTTATAATTGCAACGTTGCATACAATAAATATCTAAATTATAAATTAATCTAGCTACATTTTCTAACAAAAAAATATACTCTGGCATATCACATTTAAACAAAATTATACCAACATATAATCAGCCACATATATCCGGCAAACTTAATAAAAAATGTTCTTGGAAACTACATTATTAATATAAGTCCGTATAAGTGCCGATACTAAAGGGGATTGTATATCTGACCAAAAGAAGCAAGAATCGTCTAAAACTAACATTTCTACAAATACATTTCAAAAATAAAAATTCAACTGCAGTAATATGCGAAACTCTGTTACGAAATTACAAACTAATTCACAAATAAGGTTAAATAAAAGCTCCTGTAACGTAATTTGTTTTTTTTTTATAAAGTAATGATAGCGGCTAGTGCCTTTCGTTTTTCTGTAGTGTTTGTTTGAAATTTGTGTACATAAACAAAAATAGAATATTAAATCTGTAAATGATCTCACCTATATCTCACCTATATCTCAAAAATAGAGCAGTTTATAGTAACTATGACTAGTTAATTCATGGCGAATTTAGGCAAAACTCTCTGGCTACGAGACGTTTGTACGATAAAGATGTATTTGTATTTATTATCTACAAATATCTGACATTCAAAACCTGTTTGCTCTCATATACCGTTGGTCAGACAAAATTATTAAATTAAATATGTTTTGCTTGGTGCAATTTATCATACAGCAAAATAAAAAAACTCATATTTCGGACACCCTGTATGTTTTAATACTTACCCTCTTCATTAATTTCATTACTAATCTCTCTCCAATATTTGTCTACTATATATCTGTGGATTTTGTCCTATATAGGTCACCGAAAAACTCAAGATATTACTTGTTTTTTGTAAATTTTTCTACACGCGACCCGCGCGTACAATTAAATTAAATTTAAATTCTGATAAAAGCAGATACGCAGGTTTCCAGCGCGGACCTGCTTCAACCTGCTTTCACTGTGTACGTGTGTGCCCTGCGGATCGGCGCAGGGTACCAGTAAGTAGGAAACTGCTTCACTTTAGCCTGCTTTAGACTGCTGTTTTTATATCAATTTAAATATACAATTACAAATTGCATAGCTTATAAGTACGTATTCGGCGTTGGATACATCATTAAGCGGAAAACCTGTTTCCACTCTGCTTGTACCCATATTGTCAAATGATATGCGGCTGGCGTTATTTTATTGTCGTATTTTTTTATTTTTAATATATCTTAGATTAAAAATAATTATTGGAATATTTGGATCCTTGCATTATACTTGTATAGCAGATTGAAACCTCACGTAGCGGTTCCGCTAGTATATTCTGCTATTCTGGATAACTTTACTGGTTCTCGTTTGCAATAATTAGATGTATAAAATAGTAACCGTAATATCAATTATAATATGGGTTACCAAATGAAGTAATATAATTTGCCAACCTTTACTACTTGAATTGACATTTTACACATGACTTTTAAATATTACCACTTACAGCCCATTAAATTATCTAAAGATAAACATTCATGGTTATATCACATGCATGTTGCTATGTGACAAAATTTATCTTTATTTAAATTTTAAATGTCTAGATATATGATCACTACATAGAAAATAAATTTTACTTACCGCATTGATCTTGTGACAGAACTTCAGTAACACAGAACGTCAGACATATAAGAAAAAAATTCCGCCGAGCCATTTATTCTTCTGTTTTTCTGCGAATTGTGTAAAGCAGAGCACGAGTTGGTTATCAGAGAAATGGTTAGGAGGACCAAATCTTTTCAAGTAACGAAATAAAGTACCTAGTTACTGCAAAAAGGAGACAAGTACTTTATGTAAAACACGTGATCCATGCCAGGAAATCACTTGATCTGTCTAATTCACTGTTTATCTATGCGTGTTGAAGTACGGAGCGATCAATGAAAATGGTTTTTATTAAAATATAGTGCAAATTATATTTTACAGAAAACGATGTATTGTAAATGTAAGATATTCAAATGCACAGTTGTTGAACAATTTCCGGGCTGGTTAGCACGCCATTGGTTTAGGCTTCTTAAGTTCTTGACGTTTCAAGAGGCATATTATTTATTTATTTATTTATTTATTTAGTATACAACTGCCCAACAGTGAAAACCAATTACAGGGCAGGCTGATTACATAAAGTTAAAAATAACACATAGAAAACAAACAGTTCAAATTATGATAAAGGAAACACAGCAACAAGCATGCACTAAGATGGTCTTAATTTTAGAAGCCGAGGTATCAAACAGGTCAATCGAATCCTGCAAGGACATATAAACCTTGCACATTTGATGAGTGGAGATGACAATAAAATATTTGTTTTCGGTATCGAAAGTCTAAATATGTTGTGATGTCGCGAGGCACATTAAATTCCAGTCTGCTCAGGATTTCAGGACAATCTAACAAATTAGTTGCAATTTTGTACAGTAATGCCAAAGAGGTACAGAGTCTACGAGTGTCTAGAATGTCGACTGTGAACTCGGTTAATAATAGATCATGTGGATGACCTATAGGTCATCCACATGAGCCTTAAAATAAACGTGTTTTAGAACATTTCTTTAAACGTTTTTAATCATGTACTTCTGATTGCCATACATAGGATGCCAAACTGACGAACAATATTCTAATTTTGAACGTATTAAAGAAATTTAATAAAACCCATATTTCTGTTGGCATGCGCAATGGTAGGGTGAAAATGATGGTTAAATGAGAGTCCAGGATCAAAAGTAAATCTCTAATTGTTTTGGGTCTAAGAAGAGGAGTGCCATTAATGTTATAAGGAAAGACTAATGTACTTTGCTTACGAGGAAATGACAAAATATTGCACTTTTTAATGTTTAACTTAAGGTGATTCGAGTTGCAGTAGTCACTAATTCGTTCTAGGTTATTCTGTAATAATTCACAATGTGCAACGGTAGATACTGATTATAGTCGAGGCAATAAACTAGTAAAAAGTCCAAAAGTTCTAAAACTAGTTGTGGTGGACGGATCGGAATGCAGTTTTCTGCATTCTCTTCCAAAAATTATTTGTAAAAAATGTGGCGACATGCAATTTCTGACAAATCGGAAATTGCATTGCTGCAGCCAAAAACGCATTTAAAAAATGCATTTAAAAAATGCATTATTTGAGAGGCCTCTTGGAAGATGTCAAAACTTGGTAAATAAGTGTCAGAACTGGCCCAGATCGGGTTCTCGGGGGGTTTCGAGGTCGCTGATCACGAATATGATGTTAAAATTGACCCCCCGAACACCTGAAGCTCAGGACCGCCGATGAACGTCATCTCCGTGGTACTCTCTCACAAATCACGCGGGAAAGAAGAGAAACTCGGCGCCCGGGTTTTTTTTGGGTCGCTGAATCCAAATCTGGCATCGGCGAACACCCCACGGGCACCTGGTGCGCCGGAACCTCGACGCGGGCGTCTGAGAATTTTCCTGAGAAGAGTGCCAAAAACCACCCAAAAATCATAATAGAGGCGTTTTGTGGGGCGTTGAATCCGAATTTCACGTCTGAAATGACCCTCCGAACACCTAGTGCACTAGAACCTGACCCTAAACGTCATCTCCGTAGCTTTTCCTGACACAATCAAAAAAGGCAAACCGAAAATCGTTTTGGGTTTTTTTTGGGGTGCTGAATCCGAATTTCACGTCGATAACGACCTTCCGAGCCCCTTGTGCACCGGAACCTGACCCTAAACGTCATCTCCGTGGCTTTTCCAGACACAATCGAATAAGGCGGACTGAAAATCGTTATGGGGGTTTTTTTGGGTCACTGAATCTAAATATGACATCGGCGAACACCCCACCGGCACCTGGTGGCCCCGAACCCGGACGTGCACATCATTTCCGAGAATTTTCTTGAGAAGAGTGCCAAAAACAACCGAAAAATTATTCTCGTCGTTCTTACAGGACTGGAACAACTTTTTCGAAGGCCCTAGGCGAGAGTTACACATTAATGAATGTGTCAAATTATGAGACGGTTTTTGGTGAGTTTGTTGCAGTCGTGTCTGTAAAACCCTCCGAGACGACGTTCAGGTCCAGGTCCCGCGGTACACCTGGTGTCTGAATTAAGCGGCCCAAAAATGCGCCTGTAATGATTTTTTGGGTTGTGGGTCATTTTTAGCGATCTTGGTTGGCAAATTCTCGGAGATGACGTGCACGTCCGGATTCGGGGGCACCAGGTGCCCGTGGGGTGTGAGTCGATTTCATATTTGGATTCAGCGACCCATAACGATTTTCGGTTCGTCTCTTTCGATCGTGTATGGAAACCCCTCGGAGAAGATGTTCCGGGCGAGGTTCCGGTGTGGTTGATTTGATTTGAAGTTGAACTAGGGAGGGTATTTATTGCTATAGGGTTTGGTTTTTGGAACACAATTATCAAGCACCCCGTAGAGAAGTCGATAAAAGCAATCGCATGCCTGATTAATGTCAACGATTAACTATAAATCGGACCAATCAATCAGTGCTAAATCCTGGCATAGAGGGATTAAATTCGTCAGTCGAAAATTGTAAGAAGGCCTATCGGCATAATCAGTTTTACCAACGGAATAAGATATATTTAAATCAATATCTAATGGAGGATGATATCGATATACAGGGTGTTAAAAAAATAGTGTAAAATATTTAAGGAGGTATGAACCAAAATAAGCAGAAAAGTCTCAAAAACATGGGTCCGCAAAGTAACGGTTGCGGAGATATGGAATGTTTTATGTTTTTTAGCACCTTTTTTATTTTGAAAAAACGTTATGTATAATCTTATAATAGTTGGTTGATGGGTAGAAAGGGCCGGACCTGTTTTATGGTCTCCAAGATTGCCTGATCTGAATCCTCTAGATTTCCTTGTTTGCGGATATTTGAAGACATTAGTGTATGGTACTCCTGTAATTAGCCTGGAAGAGATGCAGCTACGGATTAATCAAAAGTGTCAAGAAATCCAAACCAAGGAGGGTGTTTTCGAAAGAGTTCGAATATCGTTGAGACGAAGATGTCGTGCCTGCTTGGAAATGAACGGAGGTCACTTTTAACATCTTCTGTAATTTTGTTTTTTGTTTGTTAAAAGCTTCCTTTGTCGGTTTATTCCTAATAAAATAAAATGTTTGAAAAACGAATAGTGGTCCATATCTCCGCAACCGTTACTTTGCAGACCCATATTTATTAAGACTTTTCTGCTTATTTTGGTTCATACTATTACCTCCTGAAATATTTTACACTCCTTTTTTAACACCCTGTATAGGTACAACAGAGCAATCATTATGAGTCGACGGGAAGAACGATGCATGTATATTTACTCTAAAACTGAAAAAAAATAGTATTTTTTCAAAAAATTAGTAAATATAATCTTAAGTTGGCGTTTACAATAGTTTTCTTCGTATATTGTAGAAATTTAAAAATCTTTTATAGTGCCGACAGCGGAAAAAACAGGATCGCAAATATTCATCTCTGACGGCAGAACACATGTAGGTAATCTTTTTGCATAAAAGTAGATAACTTTGCACTGCGGGAACTTTAATTCAAAAGCTACTTGTCAAAAATAGGCTTATTACGATAAGTATGTAGCTCAAAATTTGCATATGACTAAAGTTACTCATATGCGTACATACGTCTAGAGAGATGGTTACATGAGGGTTGCGCCTTCCACCAGCGGTGTTGTCAAATGTTTTAGCGTTAGTATTGCCTACTAAAAATTTTAATAAATTTCAATAATGAAATGAATAATGCACTTATCCTTTAAATAGATTTGTACAAATTCAGCATATTCTAATATTTTCAGAAAATAACTTCAGCAGAGTAGTAAGTGAGCAATGAAAGAATACAGTTTTAAGACTTGATTGCCTTCCCTTAATGCAAGTGTCTGTATGTGTGGTGGCACTATATGTTAAACGTAAGTACCTGAATAAATTAGTTTCATTCAATTTTATAAAATATTTTTATTTATCTTCGAAAAGCAAGGTTCTTTATTTTTTTCTTCCGTATCATAACTATTTCTTGCTATATGGGTGTCCGACCAACCTATATTCTTAATGTTAAAATATGACGTTTTATGCTAATTTACGCATATGCACTGTTAGGTCGTTAGGGGGCGCAATTTTTTTTTTTAAACGTTGATAACATGAAATTTGATATATGAAAATAAATTAGTAGGTAAAAGGTTTTTCTTGATGCAATCAGTGTTAATTACCGACTTACACAAATACCTTAAAGTGGATACCTCAGCTAAAAAAATATACATATATTTTTTTGTGTATTAGATTATCACAATTTTTTTCTGGTAAAAGCTACAACTTATTAAAATAAATATAATAGCAGCAGAATATAGTTTTATAAGAAGGTATTACTTTCCTGCCAAAACTATTTTGTCTTCGAGAAAAATTCAGAAAACCAGATTTTTCCAAATTAAAAATAATATAGGTTTATCACAGACCTTTCCTTAAAATTTTGCTACGAAAACTACTTCTGATTTTTTTATACACTTATGCAACCCTACAGGTGAGGCAGTAAATAATGATCTAGGTAGAATGAAACCTAGAAGAATTGTCCAATTGGTCAAATGATTGCTAAAATCGATTGATACAAATAGGTTGTCTCTATTTTGTTTTTAGTGCACATAACTAACTGATTCCTAGATCTGCCACTGTATTTTCTTTTCTAGAATGTTTTGTATAGTATTACATTGTAAAATATTTGTAATCTAGCTGATCGAGAAGTTTGTTTTACGACAGTAAAAAATGTTTGTTTTACATCACAAAAATCATTGCTGATAGCATAATAAAGGAAATTGCTACTTTTGTAATAATTTCAAAAGATTAAAGAGTACTTAATAAATAAATATATATGATATTTATATAATACATTAATATTTAAGTA
Source organism: Monochamus alternatus (assembly GCA_037114965.1). NCBI lineage: Eukaryota > Metazoa > Arthropoda > Insecta > Coleoptera > Cerambycidae > Monochamus > Monochamus alternatus. The sequence continues at coordinate 118,901,589 of CM073426.1, forward strand.
TTTTTTTCTTGGTAACAATAATATCTACATGCCAGGCAAATTTGAAACGTCCCTTTGTTAGAACGAGTTTTTAAACTAATTTGAACATTTGTACATAATTTTTGAAAATACGTAACAAACCGCAACCTGACACTAACATAATAATGTTAGTTCGGTCAGGTTGTGGTAAACGTTTTGTGATGGAGGCATTACTTTGATAGAAAATTATCTTTCGTACCACTCCTGAATTTTTAAAGCATATAAAATTATTCAGTACATTGGATTGCAATTTAGGAAATAATGAATACAGATTTAAATCCAATCGAAGTTTTGGTCGGATCAGATACAAAATTTAAATATGTACTATTTTCTTTCCAAATTTGAAATTATAATACTGAATTCAATATATTTTATAGTGAAAAGAACTTTCTTAAGATTGACGTTTCTGTGTAAAATCCCCAAACAGGTCGATTTTTATTTTTAATTCCACTTATTTTGATGTGGTATACAATATGACGGAGCTCCAGGTGTTCAGGATATGAAAATAAAAATTGAATAACCCCATGCGTACACAAAAATATAATGCTGCATTAAAAATAACAATTGGAAGACGCAATATTATCCATGAATACATTTAATTTAATATGAGCAAAATATTAACAAGAATACAGTAAACAATAAACAACTTAACTCAAAAAAAACCGCAGCTTATAATAATTAATATTTCAATTATTTGTTTTTCAGATAACATCTTTACTTGTAATGATTAACAACACTTTTGGCAGTAACATTATTTACTGTCAGTTCAGTGTTTTATTTCAAACGAGTCATAGCACACTTCCAATAGTTATTTTTAATGCAGTAGTATGCAGTGACGGCTCGTGGTAGCTCTAGAGGAGAGGCCCAACTCATTTTCAAATAATAAATAGAAATAAATTTTCACGTCATCCCTGAGGTAATATTCCTTGACGCGTTTATCGTTTTATATTATGCCAATCTTCGCCAATAGCACTATTATAAACATAAATTTGTTAGGCGTCTGTTTTGTTTCGTTTATATAATTACTACTTCATATAATTCGTCAGGGGCGTTTCTACTTATACAGGGCGTGAACCATTGGACGTAACTGATTGTGATTTGTTGCCTTGCAACTAATACTAAATAACTATGTATAAACAATAACTAAAACACTTACTGAGCTTAGGTCAGGATAGAATTGCCGTCGGAATCGCCCACTGGCATGCAGCTCTTGCAACAAGCCCAGAACCTTTTAACAAATAAGAGAGAAACACATGACTACCCAAGCAAACTTTCACATTCTCTAAAAATCAACGTGTACTACTTAGATCAACTAGTAAATATATTCTCTCTCAGACTGCTGCTGAATATCAACAATACAACAATGTACACTGACCAGACCACTTCTGCAGAGATAGTTCATAGCAAGACTAGGTCTTAAACCAGAACCAGACCGCATCACCGCAGCTAGCGGCCCCCGAGATATCCCCCGCCCACCGCAACTAACGGACGGACTGTATCACCACAGCTAACAGCCCTAGGATACCCCATACCTCAAAATACCGTGTCACACGCAGCTAACGGCCAATAAATATAAAACAATAATAGGCCGACCTCGTCAGTAATACACTATCATTCATAATCTCAATTATTTAATTAATTAATTTATTTATTTATTTATTACAATAAAATATCCAACGGGTAAAACCCAATTACAGGATAAGTTACAGTCAGAATTCACAATTAAAAGTAATAAAAACGGAACAATAAAAAAAAAACAATATATAATCAAATTTGAGAAAAATAGAAAAATACATATACCTATAAGACAGAAAAAGAACAGAACAATAATAGGTTACATAAAATGCTGCTTTATATCACGAAGTGTGCACGATAATATATCTAGAGTTTGTTCAATATTATGATAGTTGCTTTGCATTTGGAATAATGGTGATTTAACCAAGATATTAGTACGGGCTTGTGGTATCAAAAATAAACTATTAAGTCGACTATTAAAGGTAGGCACTCGAAAATTCAAATAAGATAGCAAAGGATCAGATTTAATAATGTAATGAATTAATTTAAAAAGGAACATTACGGAATGCATTTGACGCCTAGAAATAAGACTTTGTAATTTAAAACGATTATAAAATATGTCTTGTGGTGTACCCCTAACAGGATAAAAACCATCTAAGATAAACGTTGCAGATTTAAAAAATCTCCTTTGAACCTTTTCAAACATAGAAATCTGAGTCTCATATATGGGGTTCCATATTACAGAGCCATATTCGAGTTTGGATCTAACAAAGGTATTATATAACAAGCAAAGCGTAGTAACATCTTTAAATCCTTTGGAGTTTCGTATAATAAACCCCAAGTTTCTATATGCCTCAGATATGCAGACCTCCATGTGACGCGAAAATCTAAGTTGGGGATCAAATAGAATACCCAGATCTTTAATAAATTCAGGCCTCTCAAGGACATTACAACTAAGTGTGTAATTGAATATTAGAGGTTGTGCTGTGCGGCAAAAGGACATAACTATACACTTGGAAGCATTTAAAGGCAAATTATTATCAATACACCAATTGTTAAATGTAACAAAATTGCTTTGTAGATTTTCACAATCAATTAGACAGGCAATTTCACAATTTTATATCATCAGCATACAGGAGGTAATGAACATTAAGGTCTTTTACAATGTCATTAATAAATATTATAAATAGTAGTGGGCCCAAAATAGATCCTTGGGGAACACCAGATGTCTGGGGGAAAGTGTTAGATTTGAAACCCCTATACTGAACGAACTGGTAGCGATTTTTTAGATAAGACTGGAACAATTTGAGCAAGCCATCGCATAATCCAAAGTTATTAAGTTTCTGTAGTAGTATTATATGCTCAATTCTATCGAATGCCTTAGAGAAGTCAGTGTAGATAACATCTACCTGACCCCCCTGATCAAGGACATTAGAAATAAATTGCGTCTTGCATACAAGATTCGTAGTTGTTGAACGTCTCGGTACGAAACCATGTTGCTCAGAAATAATCATAGGAGAAACATGATGCAAAATATAGGAATGAAGGATTATTTCTAGAATCTTACAGAAGTTACTCAGAATTGAAATCGGTCTGTAATTCGCAAAATCGTTTTTTACTCCTTTTTTATGAATAGGGGTAACTCTTGACAACTTCCAAAGAGTAGGAAAATACCCAGAGGTCAATATAAGATTAAATAAAACAATCAATGGTTTACAAAATACAACTGCACAGTCTTTAATAAGAAAAGACGGAATTAAGTCAGGACCCATGCACATATTGGACCTAATTTTTTTTATTGCCGTAAGTATATCTGACTCAGAAATATGCAATTTGCCCAGAACATTTATATTTACGCAATCAGATTGTCTTCCAGAATTATTCGAGGCAACAAAAGCGCTAGAAAAAAAAGTTGCAAAAATATTTACGATATGTTGGGGATCATCTATGCTAACGTTGTTATGCACCATGGTAGATGGAATAGATGTTGTACCACGCTTAGAATTTATGTAGGACCAGAAATTATTAGGATTGCTCTTGACAGAAGTCTCAGTGTCTAAAAGAAAACTAGAATAAGCATTATTCACTTGAGTTTTATAAGCGGACCTACGTTTTTTGAATTCATCATAGTCACAGAGAGATTTCGTAGATTTGTATTTCTTATAAGCCTTGTTTTTTGATTTCCATTGGCAGATTAAATCTTTTGAGAACCATTTAGGAAATTTTCTAGTGTAATTAATAAATTTATTTTTTGGAACATGTTTTATCAAAATATCATTCAGAATACCGTAAAATCTATCAACAGCGCTATCAACATCATTCAAAGACGATAAAATGGACCAATCAATCAAGGATAGTTCAAGATATAAGTTTTGGAAGTCAGCTTTTCTATAATTTAGACTTAATAAATTATTATTTACAGGAAATGCATCAGAGTTTTCGGTGAATAAAAAATGTATATCAATAAGAAGAGCAGGATGGTGTATGTCTTCAGTTAACAGTATGTCCGGAGCTCGGGAAACAGTGCAGTCAATATTACTTAGAACGAGATCCAAATATCTATTATTATTATTAGGAATAGTATTATGTTGACATAGATTAAAATAATTCATAAAATTATACAGAGTCAGAACGACTTGATCATTACAATTATTTAAAACGGAAAAACCAGGTATATTAAAATCTCCGAGAATGAGAACATTGGATTCATAGATAAGATAGAGGGATGTAAACGCATCAAATAGACATTCGTAATGAGCTAAGCTAGTGTGCGGAGGTACGTATACATTGATAACATAGAAAAATTGATTTGCAATGTTTAATTTGGCAGCGACAATATCAATATTGTTAATATCAACCAGCACGTAACAAAGTCCACGGACATCAAATGGAGAAGACTCTATTTTATTATGTATAGCCAGCAAGACCCCGCCTCCCCTCTTCTTACTAGTCACATCAAAATTACGATCCTGGCGGTAAACACTATATAATTCTGCATCAAACAATTCGGAATCATTAATCCCCTTATGCAACCAAGTTTCACTAAAAGCCACCATATCATAGCAATTCGATATGATGCCAACAAATACCTCATTTGTTTTTGTACAAACTCCGCGACAATTTTGATAGTAACATTGTAAACCAATTTTAGAAGTGAGAGAACTATCAGATAGTAATTGCTATTGCGAACCAAGTACATTATTTTTAAACTTTTTTAATGTGTTACTATAAACATGACATTAATCAACTACTAAGTTAACAAATAAACGAATGCTAAGCATGCCAAAGACTCAGTGATGTAACTCACCTAATAATCCAACACAACACAGGTTACTAAAACAATTGTCTAGTCTACTATTTAATAACTTAATTTAGTATGCACGCACACATTCACCCTTGAACTGTCTTAAAGGAATAAAGCTATTCTCGACTGTAAAAATCATTTAAGGTCCGACTAAACACTTAAGACAACGTTCCTATACATGTTTATCAATGTTTATTGTAACATGATCCTTGCTCAAGTCAGGTAGTCGTCCCAGCGGTCAAATTGTCTCGCTTCGTATCTATATACTCCTAACAAATTAAAAAATTAAATGACATCAGAACTTATAATTTTATTTACAATAGAAAAAAATATATCATCTATTCCCACATATAAAGCAAGGCTGCCGAATTTTTGTTTTCGTTTGCCTCCACTGTTAACAAAATATTTTTAAATACTCAATTTATATAATACTGATCTACTCGACTGTCTTTTAAATTTGCAAATGTATTTATGTCTTCATAAAATTGAAACACTTGTTGCAGGAATTATTAAAACTAAGCAAAACAATTTGTATGCTTCCGAAAATACCATTTCAAATTCTTTGTATATTTTACCATTTTTCGAACTGCTAAATTACGAAATTGTTAGTCTCTGACAAAATATATACAGGGTGAATCTTAAATAAGTACAAATATTTTAACCAGCAGTATAGTTTTGTGTGTAGAACACATAATTAATAGTTTTTTTACAAAAAAATCAGAAATAAAAAAGTGAAATTTTAAATAAATTTCGTAATTTTTCAGTAGAAAACTTGTTGAGGACCGCTGTCCTAGACCGACCCTTCATACTTTTATGAGTCATAGTGCTGCAGACTGAACGTGTGGTTCACAGTGTTGCCAGTATTACACAAATGTCTTTGCTTCAAGGAAGAAAAAATCTCAACTTTTAGCGAATTTTGTCAAGTGTAACATTTTATATTATTTTTTATTATCAAACTGTCATTGACTGTCATGACAGATTATCGGAAGCCCAAGTCAAACTTGTTAACCCCACATAATGCATGAAAATAGCAATAAAATTTGCTAAAAGTTGACATTTTTTCCATTTTAAATAAAAAACGCGTGCATAGTTTTTCGTTATTCTTCATAAAATAACTTAAGGAAATTGTGTTTTGTGTCCCTTTCTAACAGTGTATAATGATATTTAACTTGTGAAATGTGGATTACTGATTAAATAGTTATTTTTTTAACAAACAGGTAAGCTTGTGTGCACGTTTATGTATAATTTTTGAACATTGGACATAGTAATATCACGTAATATCTTCCTAAATATTTTACGGTAGTATTGAACTTGCGGAAATTCATTTTTAATCGTTGAAGTATAGTAAGGTTAGTTCAGATGTTAAAATTTATGTTAATATTGCTGCGTATCATACTACATACCCAATTTTACTGTACTTATGCTTAAAACAAGTATTTTTAAAATAGAACTATTACGTTAAAGGAAACGTAATATTTATATTGGAGGAGATATGGCAACCTCGCAACAAATCATATGTTTCATTACGTTGTTGGATAAAAAATCAGCCAGCGGTCCTCAAAATGTGGGTATTTTTAAAAAAAAATTTATATCTCCGTAAATATTAGAAATTTTTAAAAATGGCTTTCACTAGACTGATTTAAATGACGAACTACACCAGCAGTTAAAATATTTGTACTTATTTTTAAGATTCACCCTGTATAGTTTGTTTTTCAATTTTTTGTCAAAAACGTTTGGATGCATTTGTAGTAAAAATTTAAAGTTGAAGGAAAACGCAATCTATAATTTCGTAGTACCTATGGCAATTTATAGCTTGTAATTATTTTTAATTTGTATGAGAGAGAATTGGGCCTCAAATTAGGACGGAAGCCATCAACTTTGGCCGTCTCGCGTGGTGAGGGAAGCCAAAACGTATTAGGCATTTATGAAGCAATTTGAGGCTCGGCAAATTGGGCTTCACTGTGGTGGGATTACCGGGTGACTCGTGACTCCCCGCTCTGGTAAAAATGGCGGGATATTGCAGCGTAACCTAGATCCGTTATTTATAACTTACAAGGGCTAGGTACTTACAATTGAATCAATAATTATTTTATTCTGTTATATTGATTTCTGATAAATATAATAGGTAATTGGAAGTATATACAGAGAGCCAAATTTTATAGTGAGGCCCGGCCGCAGATGCTTCATGCGACGAGCCGCCACTGGTAGTATGGTTTTTTGTGTACCTGTTGTCATCATTAAACTTTTATTGATTTGTTTAAGCCTTTTTAAATATATGCGAGTATAACACCATGTGAATAATATGGTTGTAACCAGGGGCGTCCACAGAAAATTTACTAGGGAGCCATAAAAACGAATAAGAATTATGGATTCATCTTTTTTGCTGATCAGGGGAAAGGCAAGGGTAAATGAAAAACAGGAAAAATGAAAACTAATTTAAAATAAATAATTAACGTTCCATGGACTACATACCATGCTACGCAGATGATGCGTGAGAGATATTTTTATTGCATTAAGCCACCTTCAGAGAACGACATAATATTGCCAGCAGCACAAAATCATGTGATTTGCAGTTAATTAAATTAAACATATTTCCCTCTTTTCGCTGTTTAAGTCAGATGAAGTTCAAAATTTCCAACTTCAATCATAACAGCAAAGAAACAGTTGTAACCAACAAAAACAAAATCGACTTTATGAAATCTCTGCTTCATAGAAATTCAGTTGATGGTGAGGACATTGCCAGCAACATTACATCGTTCTCTGAAGGTAGCTTTATTGATCAGATATAAAGCATATAGTAACACCTTTCAGTTTCATAACCAAATCCTTAGTTCTCCGCATCCGCCGATAATTCCAGAGTTTGAACGGCGATTATGTTGGATCGCGACCACCCAGCACTATTCTGCACGGAAATTCTCATCACGTACATGCTGTTGGGACGCAAATACATTATTTGGACTTCAACTGGTTCCCTTTCCTCGGAGTCCTGAAGAGGCACAGTGACGTTGAAGTGTTCACCACCGTCTATGAAGAGTTCTCTGATGGGACACCTGTTCCTGGGTGCAGGCTCTAAGCCGAAGGTGAGGTCGATGAAGGTTGCACCAGCAGTTACGGATTGCAAGGTAGGAGGATCTTGAACTAAAATTTAAAAAATTAAAATAGTTATATGTACCTACACATAAAAGTCATTAGTAGGAACTAATTAGTTCCAGCAAAATATTTGCATCAAGTAGGCTGCAGAAAAGATACGTTGCTGTCATAACAGAAACAATTTATCTAATTTTTGATTTATTGCTGTTAATGACTTTATAGTCACTATTAAACATGCAAAATACCTTTTTCTACGTTCATGCAAAAAACAAAACTATATTTAGTGGAAAAAGTGGTTCTTTATTGCACTAGTGCAATAAAATATTTATTGCATTCATCTGTCATTCTACTACAGCGTTTTGTCATCATGACAAACATAAACTTTCATATCGACGTCATATTTTCGTAGACTTAGTGCCATCTAAATAAAACATTTTTTGATTTTTGCATGAACGTAGAAAACATATTTTATGCAACTCGTACAAAGAGTGTTTATTGCACTTGACGTGTTGTCCTACTCAGCCTGATAGCCTCGTTGGACAATTTCACGTCGCGTGCAATAAACACTTACTTTTTGTACTTGTTGCATAAAGACTATTACAATGGAGTTATTTAGTAAAATAACATTTTTTGGGAAAATAAAATATCTGAATTTGTTAATATTATTACAGATCTAATCAATTTATTTATTTATGGATTTGGACATAGGTAATCAAACAGGCAATTTAATGTCCAATAACTGGATTATACAAATTTGTGGTAACTGCTTACATTAATACTAAAACACAGTGAATACAGACAATTAACACTAATGTAATAAAGAATCAATATATGTAGATAATGATCAATTAAAAAGATGGTGTAATTACAAGCAATATCTCTCTTATCGTAAATGTTATTCTATGGCATTTATTAACATTAAGAAAAAGTTTATAAAACTGCAATATGTATTTAATTTAGAGAGAAGATCTTTCTCCAGTTCAACGCGGTCATTTACAGATTGAACACTATTTAAGATCATCGGTAAATAAATTATAATTTGAATATTTGAAGCAAGGACCAATGTCATTTATAAAAAGGCAAAAAAATAAGAGGTCCCAGTTGAGAGCCTTGTGGTATTCCTATGGTAGGTACTCAGAAAAGTAATTGTTCAATCTAACACATTAGCTCCTATTACTGATATGATTTCAGCCAGCGAAGCAGTTTACCATGAATAGCGAAATTATCAAGTTCAATTAACAGTGTCGGATGATGTACTTTGTCAAACGCTTTTGAAAAATTGGTATATACAGTTTGTAAAAAGGCATTAAATTACTAATAACAGATTTGCTTAATTAAAAAAAAGTTTCTTTGTAACCATTGACGTAGATAAATATTTTATCTGTGTTATTGATTAAAAAATGTTAGCAAATACACAGAGTAAAAAATGGGACCATAGTTGCTGACTTCATCCTTATAACCACTTTTCTGAAATTACTACTGCTCCTTTCCAAATATTAGGAAAACAGGCAGAAGCTAAGGATTTGCTGAATATAATGAACAAGGGCAAAATTAGAAACTGCTTACAAGATTTTACAAATATAGGAGGAATGTCATACAGAGAAGCACTTTTGTTAATGTCAGGTCAGTTGCTCAATTTCTTCAAAAGATATACCTTTAATATTTACTCTAAAAAATTGATTGCCAATCATGTTTATATAATAAGTTTTTATTATGCTTAGTATATGATATTGTAGTACTAACAAAAAAAATTCAACGATGATAAAGAATATAGCAAAACTTTTAGTTATTAGTTGACTTCTCTCAGTATAGGTTTCATTATGCTCGCTACATACTATGCGTGTATTCGCGATTCGTTATGCGCGATTCGTGATATGCGAGGAATTTGCAAATAGTGTGTAAGGTCTTGGTTGTTAAAAATCCATTCATAAAAACCTTACACACTATGCACGAACTTCCTACAAATCGCGCATCCCGAATCACGAATTGACGCACAGTCTGTAGTGAGCATTATAAACAAGCATTTCTTATAGATTTTGTATTTTATTTTCTTTTTATATACTAAACAAATACATATTATTCCTTCAAACTTGGTATGCAGTCATTATCATGATAAAATATTTAAACGTGAATCATTTTTCAACTAAAGCCAGTGACATAGGAAAGGGGTATTGTTCACTTAGAAACAAGCAATGTCTACTTAATCCTATATTTTTAATAAGATCTTTGATCAGAAAATAAAATTTTAATATTTACACAGAAAAAAGACTTGTCACTATTGGTGTAGATGTAGAAGTTCAATGGTAAAGCTTAGGCGCTAGACGGTCTCAAAGTGTCTATTTTTAGATATTATTTTGCGTTAAATTTAAGACGACTATTATATGTTGTTATATTAGTTACTTACCAGCTGGAGGATATTCATAATCAATAGAACTCAAACGTCCCTCCATGGTAGGGGGAGCCGCGTTGATTGCTCTTACACCAAATTCATAGTTGACACACGGAGAAAGAGAATCGAGATTAATATATTTCTCATCTACGTACAAATCTGTGATAACGTCGCTATCGTCCCCTGACACCGTCACCCTGTACGTGAGAGAACAGTCTCCGAAGAAGGCATTGTTGAGATCCCAGTGTAATTGAAGGTCTCCGACTTCTTCTGGTTGGGTGACGTTGATGAATCCAATGTTGAGGTCAGCATCTAAGGGAAAAGTATAAAACATAATGTTATCTAGTGTTTCCCAAACATGTATCGTAATTTGATGTTGTTGTTGATACCTGTCATATTTATTCAGATATCTGAATATATTTGATTTATGAAATTAAGGCTAATAAATAATTAATTTGTACTGTTGTTTTTAAGCGAAAAAGAACAAACGTCCATTTGTATTAATGTGAATAAATCATGTTACTTCGCTAAAATATTTCCAATTTGGATTTAACTTTTAAGCTATCTTTAATTTGTTTCGCTCTTATTTATGTATCATTAATGTTCGATATAGTTACTATAAGTCTGATAAATTGCTTTAAATATCTAAGATGCCACAAGGGTTAATGCTGGGACTCTTTCTATATCCTACATTTGTGAATGATATAGTAGCTGATTTACAAGTGCACTATTTAAACGGCAACATGTATAGAAGATCAAAATACCGACTTAAAACATATTACATTTATGAAGACAACGAGCTAAATTTCCTCGCACTGTTTGTGATAGCTATGGGTCCTGTTCAATGAAAAGACGGGCGGTAATAATTCAACCAATAAACTCCTCTTGGTACTCCACTAGAGTCTCATAGACCATTGACTTTACGTAATCCCAGAAGTAACCAAAACGTGTATTGGTGTCAACTTGGGGTGGCCATCTAATGGGTCTCTCTCCCCATATCCATTTTGAGTTAATTTTAAATGTAATGTATGCAATTCACAAATATCTAGAAGTGTTTGATTATTGTACCATCTTTCTGGATATGTGCCATACGTTTTATAATGTAAACATTTTAAAAATTTTCTGTGCACATTTTCTACATATACTTTAAAATTATTATGAAATGGACGCCAAATCCCTGAACCTTTAAAGCGTAAGTATCATGAAAGCATTTACAATTTCTGTAAAGTTCACAGTTTTACATTTCTGAATTTTAAATATAATTTACTAATTTGGCAGTTTTAAGTTTGCTGATTTGATACTGTATAAATTCAGAGTCCTTGATAGAGCTTACAGCATGATACATTTTTAAATCGTCTGAAAATAATACCATATTACAGTGAAGGTTAGATTCTTGAGGGACCTCAGATGTACAACAAAAATATTTTGAATCAAAACCGTATACACCGCAGATGAAAATACAGGTTTATCCTTCCGGCAAAGCGGCTCATATATGGCCATATTATATAAATATATTTTTCTAACAATTAAATAAAGTTTGATAATAAAAGAATAGACATTCAGTTCTAATATATAAAATGTCTTAGCAACACCAGCAAATTATGGCTAACCTGATCAATTTGTTCAAAAATCATTGTTGTTCTTATTGTACAGAATATTATCGTCTTCGATTGCAATATGCGTCATAAAACAATGCATGATTCACTTAGCCTTCATCGGTATCATGCCCTAGGATCTAGTATTATCGCTATTGATAAATGTATAACTTTTTGAGATCTAATATGTCGATAAAGTCAATTAACACTTCTTAATAGCGCTAAAAATGATTTTATCTCATTTCTTTGAAATTACATATTATCTGTCCTAAAGATTGTTTCAAAATAAAGATTCTTAGGAAACAGGAAATTTACGAGGTCAAATGAAATCCACCACTAGCCAGGTTAGCTCTTGGAAATTGTAATCATTCAGTTCATGTTTTGTAACATTAACAATGTTTGTAACTGTCACACTCATCAGTTTCTGTTGTTTATATCGATGGCTTAAGCTGCATGCCCAGTGAGGAGAAGTGGCGCGAAGCGAAAGGAAGCGTCATTTTGACCATGCGTCCACACATGCCACACATGCGCCCATATGTGGCTTTTATACATCCACATCGATTAGACTCAAAAGTCACTTGGCATTTCCGTTGCTTTGTTCTAGTGCGTGGACACAGCACAGCATCCTTCGCTTTGTACACAAATGTGCTGTGTACTAGCACCAAAGTAACACTAACTGAGACTGGAACATTCAAATTTGCTACTTTGTTGTATAAATAACTTTATGTAACAAAGTTACAGTCACGGCTATGGATTTTCGACTACTTCTGGTTACTTTACAGTTATATGACTTTTAAGTAGCTTTCCTGGTTTTGATGACGTCTTAGTTACCAGTGGGACAACCTTTAAGTTCACGGAAGCAAGTAGCAAATTATCGTAGCAGCGACTAACTGATGTTACTAAAATATTACAATCACTCTCAAGTAGCCATGATAGTTGCCGCGACGTTCAGGGAACCTTAATTGTTCGTTTAAAATAACGGAACTTGAAAGTAATATTTATTAGTCCAAACAGCGTTCCCGCTACTTGTAGAAGTGTTAAGGATCCAACAGAGCAACTATAAAGTGCGTATCATCCTTTAAATATACCATGATGTAAATTTGATCATGCAGTTTCCCAAAGTTGGAAGCCTTCATGCTGTTCATCATTGTGGAATGTATTTTTTGTCTTTTTAGTAGATATCACATTGATCACATATCACAACCTAATCTAACCTACTTAATTAAGACCAAAAGAAAGGAACATACTAATATGAAAGAGTTGTGGTAGAGTGTTGAAGTTCTTTAACAGTTGTGGCTTCCAGCTGCGACTTTTACTTTATCGTTCTAATACTTTAAAGGTTCATGTTTTGTTCTAAAAATGATCCCAAAAATGGATCCTTATTGAACAGAACGAAACACATTTTTTTCTTGTTTTACATATGAAAATTTAAGTTAAGCAGTATGTTGGCATCGATACAAGGGAATCATTCAAATTTATCATCACATAGGAGTTTAATAGATAATCTTCTACTGGCAAGCTTATGTTATCATTTTTTTTCGATCATTATAAAGTTTATATAGTTTAAAGTGAATATCAATACAAATCTGTACAATGAAAATCGGAATAACCATAATAAATAATTATGCATAAGAATATTTAGATAATTTTAGAGCATAGAGTTTACAGCTTATATCTACGACTTTGTGATTTTCATATTTTTAGATTACTGAAAAAAGCATTTAGAATTGAACAGTACAAAAAGCTGTGAAATAATTCTTCAATCAACAGCCATAAAAATTCTATGAGTATGAATAAATGGAAGGGGTGTTAGAAATCAGAAGTTCTTGATATAAAACTTACCCATTGGTACGGGAATTTTAGAGATAAAGAGATGCGGATCTCCCTGAACATCGCCTACATGTGGAACAATGTTGAAATGCCACAGTTCACAAGCCATGAGGAAGTCAACGTTCAAGGTCGTGGTGAAAGACTTGAAGATAAATCTAGCGTCTTCATCTGGTTCCGACATGTGTACCATGAAGTGAGTGATTTCGCAGGTTTCTTCCTCCCTGACCACCCATGAGAGTCTTCCCATGAAGGTAAGGGTGACATTCGTAACACTCATGGGAACTGAAATGCAGAAAACCATTCAACTAACAAAGAAGTTCAAGCAAAGCTATTGGCAGGGTTCGAGAAATTGCGATAATAGCATTTTCATGAAATAGTTTACGACAATAATATTTTCTAAGACTTTCTAAAATAGTTTTAAATTCTTTGTATGAGGCATACCCATATATCTTTAATATTAATTTCAGTAGTTTTTTTATTTTATTTTAAAAGTCTTAAGCTAACTCCTATCGTCAGTATAATGTCATGACATCATCTTCATCATAATCATCGCTATCTTCATCATAATTATCGCGATCTGCATCATCAGCGTAGTAGGGAAAAGTAAAATGAATTTTTTCTACTCAAATTTTGAAGCTCGTGCAATTTTGTTAAGTACGATTTATATAATTCTTAAAATCGTATCTTGTTAAGTAAATGGAAAGTAAGGCTTCGATTAACAATAACATCTATCAATGTTGATGCAACGCTAATAAATGTCCAAAAATAAATTTGAATTTTGAAAGTCATTTAGTCGTTCACAATATTTTTCAAAAATTAATTTGGCTTCATTATTTTTAGATAATTATTCAATCGAAGTGTTGTCTGCGGAGTATTTCTTTAAATTCCTAGATATTTGGTATCAGAGTAGGTACACATGCCTTTATTGATAAGAATTCTAAGAAAACTAAATTAGCTTAATACTTTTGCAACAAATTAAAAAATAATTTCCAATGTATTATATTATCTTGAAATGGGCCGCTACCGGCCGAAATTTTACAGATACTCACTGCAGTCTTGGCCATTTGCACCAGCAAACAAGGCACAAACCAGCACAAGAATGTACAAACTTATCCTTAACATTGCGATCACTACTGCTGTTGCAAAAAAACTACTAAAATAACTTTAATGCACAGGACACTTTTATATAAATATTGTCTGTTCCGTATCAGATAACCATCTTGTTGATTTATTGTTGACCGATTACAATGAAAAAACAACACATAAGTCTGGTATATAAACGACTTAATTTTATAAATATTTTATATTAATTACATGCCCTAAGAATTGTAATTCTCCCAATATTTAGATTGTTACATATAGTCAAAATTTGATCCTGAAAGATATTTGTGCATTTTTTGGTGCATGCTAGTGCAGAGGTACTTATAATCTAAGATCCGAACTAAAGTCGTCCTTCGCCCATCTGTTGAAGTGTGTTCTTTTTCCAAACGAATCGATTGAATAATGCTCGATTGATAGATACTCTTTGTCAACTTGTAAATATGATTTTATTGATAATGAATTGCTGTCCTGTTATTTATATTAGAGTTTGTTCTTCAATTTAATTAATTCGCTAACTGCTCGATTTGAATGATGTGTAATTTTGACACGTTTGACATCTATACCAATGCGTTGTGCTGAGCATTTAGTCCATTTGGAAATTTCATTAATTTCAATCGGCACATTTTTATACCAACCTTTAGATTTGTTCTTCTTCCTTCCTATAAAATATTAGGCGTAATCCAT
This sequence comes from Monochamus alternatus, assembly GCA_037114965.1. Classification (NCBI taxonomy): domain Eukaryota; kingdom Metazoa; phylum Arthropoda; class Insecta; order Coleoptera; family Cerambycidae; genus Monochamus; species Monochamus alternatus. Next base: position 118,917,115 of record CM073426.1, read on the forward strand.
TTGCCGTCACATAATTTGTTGTCACCGTCTCGTTTTTGAAAATACAAAACTTCCAAAATAGTTGCAATGTCTTGTAAATCGAGCCTTAACAAAATAATACAACAAACAAGTTCCATTATTTTAGTCCAAAGAATATGTGGCTGGCTTGACCTACCAATTAGTAACACCCTGTATATTTCAATAAGAAAGCAAGGTAGGAAACCTAATTTTTTGATGTTCCATATGTTGTACTTTCGATTGGTTTGAAATTCGTTTGGTTGCAGTACAAAATAATAATTACAATATTTTTAATTCGGGATAGCCATGAACATATTTCAATAGGCAACTCACTTGCGGTATATTTCTTTACATATTATCTTTGATAATAAATACTTTTGATTCGCAAGCAGATGGGCGAAGGATATCCTTAATCTTTAGCTTTCGTTGGTTGTCGGTCTGTGGTCGAGCGATTTAAGGCGTCAATACTTGAATCGAGGTAGCCGTTCTGCCGGCAGGTTCGAATTCTACGGTAGGTAGACCGTAGACCAGCTATATTTGCGGAGAGGACTGACACCCTCTCTGCGGGTATGGTAGGTTGGAAGAATGCTGGTTTTGGTCAATGTAAGAGATTGATACCGGTTGATATTTGACTATCCTGCACTGAATAGTGGTTAGGGCCTACCAACGTAAGTCGTTTCTGGGTGCAAATGCGGCCTGTATAATAATAATATGCCGCCCCTTCTCCTGCATAAGTCTCCGACGTCTGTGCTATTCCTCGTGATTAGAATGAAGGGTAGATACATTATTATTAATTTATTATTATTTTTTAAATAATCCAGTAACAAATATGGAGTCGCAATATTGAAACATTAAAATCGTTTTGTAGACATACAATTTACAAACTGCGTCAAACAGTTAGAAATGCATTTTTTTCCAAGACGATTATCTTGTACGCTGTGAAATATATAATTTTAATTAAATATGATTCTTTCATCATATCGATAATCAATGTTTATATTAGTTGCAAACATATATTGCATCCCATTAAAAAGTCAGACAGATTGAGAAATACATTTTATCATTTGGTGGAATCAATAAATGAGATTTTTTTAAACAAATGTGTGATGTAGTCTTTCTTCTGTTATTTATTATTATTATATGCGTCAATAAATGTTTCAAACAAAAATCCTAGTATAAATCAATAAGATATAGATATACCTAATTTATTTTTGTTCTTTTATTGCATAAGTATGATACATTGGATCATTAGAGACTAACAAAAGTTACGGTTTTAAAAATTTTAAAATAAAAAATATACCTAAGTATAAAGTTCGGCAACGTAGCTAGCTTTAGAAGTTGTCATTTCGATACAAGATTTTTTCTACGTTCATGCAAAAAACAAAACTTTATTGAACTATATTTAGTGGAAAAAGTGGTTCTTTATTGCACTAGTGCAATAAAATGTTTATCGCATTCATCTGTCATTCTACTACAGCGTTTTGTCATCATGACAAATATAAACGTTCAAATCGACGTCACATTTTCCTAGACTTAAGTGTCATCTAAATATAATTTTTTGGTTTTTGCATGAACGTAGAAAAAATATTGTATGCCTGACGGCCTCGTTGGACAATTTCACGTCGCGTGCTAAACACTTAGTTTTTGTACTTATTGCATAAATAACTATTTATGTTTAATTTATATAAAAAAACAATAAGGAAGCACTATACTTATTGTCTAAACAAGATGCAGCCATGTTTTTAAAACCAATTGAATAATTACTTTAATCTAATTTTAAATGCCATGAAAACAATAATTTTGTATTATTCCAAAAACACGTAGCTTCAGGGTATCTTAATTAAATATTATAACTTGAAAATACCATCAAAACAATTGTCATCTAGATTTATACAAATATATACGAATCATAACTGACATAGATTTTTTGTAATTAATATTGCCATATCAACAGAACATCTTAGTATTCGAGCCTATCTTCACAAGACAATTTCTCGAACAAGTCAATAGCACGTCTAAATAAATATATTGGAGTTATGTACACCTAAATGATTTCTTTATTTCTTTTAAGATTGTAATCGTTACAATTAATTAGTGTCATTAATCTCATGAGAATAAAAATATTTTATTCACTAAAACAAAGTCTTCTGTATATCTTGATTATTTATTTATTTGTTACATCCAGTGGCATCAATAACTATTACAATTACAAGGAAATAAGTAGTAAAAACGAAATAGTTACCTCTTAGAGTATAGGGTAACAAATAGTTATTACAAATTATCAATCGAATGTACAGTGTGATTCAGAAAAATGAATGAGCAAATGAAATTTTGTAAAAAAAATCAAAAAGAGCAGTTCGAAAATGATTTTCTGCTTGGCATTGGAAACAAAGCATGCAGTCAACAACCGGCACGGCGGTACAGTGCAATAAAAAATTAACGGACAAAGAATTGAAAGATTTTCCCAAAAAAAGAAATACAATTTTATAACACCTATGTTATATCAGAAAATTCAACTACTATGCCGTTATTGCTATTAATTAATAAAATTAATTTGTGGCTTTAATTAATAATATTAATAATTGAATAACGGTTGAATATTATGTCCACCGACGTGTAAACACATTTGGGCTCGTCTTACCCAGTTTCTATGAGCTAACATGAATATTTCTGATTTTTGTTTACTTTTAATTCCTAAGTTATTAGCAGCGATTATGCTATGTTCGCGTAAATCATCATTAGTGTCCACTAGAAACACGATGAGATACCCTTTTTAAATATCCCTACAAAAATAAGTTCAAAAGATTTAAATCAAGAGATCGTGGCGGCCATTGTACCGATCCTCCTCGTCCAATCCATCGTACCCATTAAATTTAAGTAAGTTTCACTCAAACAATTTGTCGAAAATGAGAACAACATCATTGTGCAAGAACCACATTTGGAGTGCGACAGCTAAGTTCACATCAGACAGATTATTTCGAAGGAACTCGAAATACTGAACCCCATCCATTCAATTTGGTAATATGAATGGTTCAATAAAGTGATCATCGACAATCCCTGCCCAAACATTTAAGAAAGAGCGTTATTGGAAGTGATCCCATTGGAATCTGGAATTTTGTTAGAGCAACCATTCACGAAATCTAATTCGTAAGGGATGATCCCTTGGTATTAATACTTGGACATACTGTACGGATATAATTCTGCCACATGTATAACATGCCACGATGTTAATTGTTGAGCGAGCCTGGTATTGGATTTTCCTTAACAATCTCTAAAATGTGTTCATTAGCTACTGCAAAACGCCCTGGACCTCTTCTCTCTTCTGCTTACAGACGAGAAGTTTCTATAGCATTTTGTCTTAGTTCACCATAAATTAAAACGGTATCCATCAACTCCGAGTTGCTATACACGTAAGCCATTTCTGACACTTGAAAGACTAATGTAAAAACAATATCGCAAAAACGTTAAAATTAAAATTGGATTTCGGTGTAGAGAGTATAAAGATTTTACAAAAAATATTGTACGATATTCAGTCTATTTTTCATGACGCATCTATTCCCAAACTTTTTGGATAAGTTGTGAATCATCCTGTATATTTTTAACAAATTGTAAAAATGAACTATAAGGAATAAATAAATCTATGTTATTTTCATTAGAAGCCACATACACTGAGCATTAAGAAGACGTTAAAATTGATTGTCCTACGAATAGGCATAGGCATAGGGGAAGTTCATGCATTCCAGTATTTCTCGAATGGGTATTACAACACATCAAGGACAAAAAAAAACAATTCGTCAAGAAGAGAGGTTAGTACTGTATATCCATACGGGAGCATTGCAATACGACGATTGTACAGTGCAATAATTTTAAACTCTTTGCTCAAATTAATACTGAAAATAATATTGAAAAATAAAAGAATCTTATAGTCTCTTTAGAAATGAAAGAAAGTAATAAAGACTTATTATGTACGCAAATCGTAAATAAATGTAGTACTGGTGCTTATATTCAATATTTTTATATTATGTGTTATCGGTATAGATGAGGTGTACTTTTAAAAAAACTTTGTGTGACCGGATTGTACTAAATTGTAGCAGGTAGATAAAATTTAATCCCCGACAATTCGTCTTTGTCTATGCCGCTTCAATTTCCAGGTCCATTTCTCTTATAAGCAAATAATATAAAAACAGCATTTCAAAACATGCGGCTACTTTAAGGGCCGGTTGTATAAAGATTTTGAACTCAAGTTTAATGTTAAACTGTAAATCAAAGGCAAAATCAGGGTGTATAAATGTTAAACGTCGATCAAATTGTAGTTTAAACTGACTGACCGATCTCGGCCGTTTAACCAAGTGAACTGCAGTTCAACGGTTTGACATTTGACAAGTGATTATAAACTCGAATATTGAATTATACATTTTTGAGTAATTTTCTGCGTTTTGTTACGATCGACTAGACTAACCCGTAACAGATGATGAAGGGTTTTAGTAAATGCTGTCTTAAATTCTAGAAGTGTAAATTGGGAGAACAATCAAATCATTTTGTAACGTGAAGGGAAATTGATTTTTCGCAGCGATTTCATTTGTTATAAAGAGTTATTACCTATATCTGTAGTTTATTTATGGAAACATCCTAAAAAATCCAAGAATTTTTAGTCGACTCCACTTGAAGCAGAAACTGAGAATGTAAACCATTTTGTATTTAATTATTTATTATAACAGTTAATTATAAGATATTAAAGAAAAATATTATTAAAAAACTCCACACGTATCACTACTTTGTCTTTATTTGTTCTGCAATAGCAATAAATTAAAATAGATGGGAGAGAAATACCCACTACTACTATCACTGTAAGTAAGTTAGATGAAACATGGATAAAACACTATATAATTTAATATTTAAGTAACATATCCTAAAGAGAATGTTAAAGATATCTACAGTAAAATAAAACTCAAAATGTAGAATATAACCTTACAAAATTGGACAAATTTCGCGCCAACTTAGGTTAAATTACCAAATGTCACAGTTAAAAATCAAAATTCAGCAAGCCGCACTTCTACCAACCTAGGTAATGCATAGTTTAGCTGAACTACACATTAGTTCGTTCGTTTATACAACACACATGTAAATAAACCAGGTTCAGAATTTGAACTAAGTTCTATTGAACGGCAGTTCAGGTACTTTTTATACAACCGGCCATAAGCATCATAACCGTGTTAAGAGGGTTTTTAGTAATTCAAATAAAATTATTCAATATTATTATCAAAATATTTATTTAAATTTAATGAATAGACTTTTATTCCACACAAAAATATATGTATTTTGAAAATTCAAATTATGGTGAGTAAATGTATTGTATAAATGTGCAATAAAGAAAATAAAAAAGTAAGTATATTAAAATTCATCCTCTGAATATTCTGATGAATTATCTTCGTCTCCTAGATTGATAACGATAGGAATTTTTTAACAAAATCTTCACGTCACTTAATTTAAATGTCGTATTATTTCGCGCTACATCTCCTGTTACTTTCACCCAGACTAATTCGATTGGGTAAAGTTCACAGTGATGAGGTGGTAACCGTAGTACCGTTATTTGGCGATTTGTTGCCATTTCATCGATACATATTTTTTCTGATCTTTATTAAGATTGACAAGTCTCAAAAATTCCTTTTTCACCATATTTGTTTCGAAAGAAATGTTTTTTCCGGATAACCATTGAATTATATCGGCTTTCCTCCAAGCAGTCGTAGACGTCCGCTCGGTCTGCCGTGAATCGTAACTGGCATTATCCATGACAATTACAGACCCCGGAGAAATAAGATTCAACATCTGTGTAAAATACTCTTCGAAAACATCTGCGTTCATGTCTTCGTGATAGTCATCTATATTTTTAGATTTAAATAAAAGTAAACCGCCATCTACAAAGCCACTGGCATGTGTCACTATTAATCTTCGCCCTTTACCTGAAGGTGCCTTGAACCCTGTTGAAAGTTCATTCAAAAGTGCTTGTTGAAAACTTTTTACATTTTATCTTACCATACTTTTGTTACAGTATATCCCTCGTTGACCCAAGCTTCTAGATAATAAATATTCCTCCCTTCGTCACAGAATTTTCTAATTGATCTTATGTAGGATCTTCGGCAACATATAATTTCATCTTTATCGATAAGAACTGACTTCCCGTTCTGCTTTACCCAGCAAAAATTCAACTCTCGTAAGACGGCCCATAATTTGCTTCTACTGATTTTTGGCAAATCGTTGTCCTCTAAAGTTCACTTAAAATTTTGTTTAGCGTTGGTATTTTTTTTTAATAAAATGTGTACTTTTCTGTAAATGACATTTTTGAAGAAATCATCTATAACGACTTTTGACCTCCCTGTAGATGATTTTGGGGGATTTACAGTATCTTGTTAATTTTTTGTTTCCTTTAAAAGTCTGTAGATAGTCGATTTTCCAATCCCTGTCATTTTGGAACAGTTTTCCACGATATCGTCAACACTGTTGGTAGGATTTTGGTGTTTCAACGCATTAAATACATTCAATATAATAATCTTCTCATTCTGAGACAAGCACATCTTTTCACGAGTTTAGCAGGTACGTAATCTGATAAGCTCGACATTTTACCCAAACAATATTATATCCACTGGCACAATAGTCACTAAACACAAGTCGAATTTTACTCTACTGCACTAGCACGTTTTCGTATATTCAGCTCTCAGACTGGATTGATCTGTCACAATACACTGGCTCCTGCCCCATGATGTATCCAGTAAAATATACTAATGTACACCCATTACCTGTTAGCATTAGTGTTACCCGATAATTACCTGAAACGAAATGTTACCACACCCATGGCCGGTTCGGGGTTTTATTACTGTCTTTCATTTCCAAACAGATATAGTTGTGTACCATGTCGGCTAGATGGCGGGACTATAATATGTGCAAAATGTCTTAAACGAAGCCTATGGATGTCGGTAAGCAGGCTCAGACTGACTTTATTTTAAAAACAAAGTCAGACTGATTTTGTTTATTATCTTACCTAGGGCCCGTTTAACAGATTTTGCATATATTATAATCCCGCCATCTAACCGACATGGTCCACAAGTAAGGCCCGTTGACTAACTATACTTTATATAAACACTGATAGTATTTAGCAAAATCAGACCAGGCTCAAGTTAGGAAATTACGTTTTCTGTTCTATTCATTGGAATTGTTTGGTAAAGAAATTTATATTTATAAATTTACCAGATACCCTTTTGATATTTTATATACATAGTGCTTAACAAAATGGAACAGATTATTTGTTACTTCTTTTCTGATGAAACATTTTGCAAAATGAATAAAAAAAATGTTTTCAAATCATTATTTAAACCCCCTTTTCAGACTGCCACTGGCCACTCACAGCCTTGGTCGTTCACAGTTCAACTCGATGTCGACTTGATGCAATGTTGCCAATTTTAAATATTTTCCTAATACCTACATAGGTATTAGACATCAATAAACGGTTGTAATGAGTATTTTAGAATCTCATTTTTTCTTGCTCAGCTTATCCAATAATAATTTAAAATGTTAATATCCAATGAAATCAAATAATAATAATCAAATAATTCTATTAAAAATTTCGAGTAACGCGGTCCATTCAGGTTTTCCGGTAGAAAATACGGTCCAATCAAACGATCCCCGTACAGTCCTGCCCATACGTTGACAACAAATCGCCCCTAAAAGCTAAACCGACAAGTAGCGTGTGGATTTTCGTCTGATCAAATGTGGCTGTTATGACTGCAAAGAAATTAGCTTAGTTACAGTTTAAAAAATATTTAACATTGAAATTACAAAACTCCAACGTATCTAATAATAAACCGAGTAATAAGTCATTTAGGTACATTACATAAAAAACTTATACCCAATGGGTAAATTATTAAGAGAAGCTGGAAAGTGTATCATGTTAAAATACTAAGTAATAAAAACCATCGTGTTGTCGACAAAAAATTGTCCAAGACCTAAATGGCACGCCTCTGATCTGATACTCATAAAAGTTATCGAGAGTGAATCTTGACCTACCGTATTATTAGGTCAATAACCTAGTTACCTAGTTTTTGTACTGTTATTTAACGACAAGGAGTAAAACTATTTTTTTTATCTAGATATATGAATGAATTTTCCTTAAATATTGATTTATTTGTTAATAAAAACAAATGTAGATAATAAATAAATGTTTTAGAATGTTAGTTTATTACAATTTAATAATTTTGATATTACGTTTTCACTACGTTTTACAATTGAATATGAATTTTTAGTATTACTCGTAAGTACAATTAATTATTCAGTTTCTAGTGAGGTATATTTAGTCTAGAATTATTTTTTAAGTAGTATGGTACTAACCTATTTAAAATGCCAGTTCGAGTAAAGCTGCACTCATCCGTCCATAGCACTTTATTAATAAAATTAGGGTCAGCTGCAATTTGATTTTGATGCAAATTGACAAATTCAAATTCAAATTGCTAAAGCTTGAACTTTCTGAAAATGATGTGGGTCCAGTGAGCTTTCTCGTAATATTCTGCAAACCTTGCTTTGGGATATCTCCAATCGTCTTGAAATGGTTCTTGTAGAAATAGTAGGCTCTATCACATTTAAGTCATTTTGTCGATGTCCCACAAATTCCCGACGCGGTTTTACAGAACCCCTATCGCGAACACGTTGAAACACTTGCATAAAGTTGGCGCACCTGGAAAATTTCTATTAGGTAGACGTCTCCGATATTCCGTAACAGCGGCATTCGCATTTCGTAAACATTTTCCGTATAACACTACCATTTCCGCATATTCGATGAAGTGTTAGAGGATATTATGTATGTAATGATGTGGCAACAATGGTTCCTTCGATATTCGTTTGTAGCGTACCAGGAGCGTCGTGTTACCGATTTTTATAGGATGATTTGTTTATTTTTTATAGGTCGAGTACAATTTTTTTTTTCGATTTTCTGAATTTATTAGGGTTTCCGAATACGTGGTTAAAATTAATTACATTATGACTGACTCACCCTGTATACACAGTGGTTCTTAATCTATAAACAAAAACTTGTGAAATATAGATGAGGACAAATGATGATGAATAGTGAAAAAGGAATTTTACAAAAATTTATCAGGTGAAAATGTTTGTTTATAAAAACTAGGAAGTAAACATTTCCATACATATTAGTATTGATTGGTGACAAAATTATTCCTTTTCTTTAATTTAAAAATCAATTATGTTTCAAGTTCCATAGCTTTTTAATGAGATTAAGCGTGCTCCAGATATTAAAGTCCATTTCTTTCGAAAACTGTTGCCGACATCGAATTTCAGCAAAAATACAACACTTATGTAAAGATCCTTAGTTTCCCGTCCCTGGATAAATTCTGTTGATTTCTTTCTATATATTCAAAAAGAGCATAAAACGTTATGGGATTGTGCCATATTTAATTAATTTAGTTTGGAAAATACTAATTGAAAACAGTCATCAAGGACTATCCTTTCACACAGTCGAAAACAAAACGGTTTAGGATACATGTTTGTATAGACTTTTAGTCTTATTTTGAGGTCTATCAAAGGCAGTTAGATTTATGCATATAACTTAATAATCGCCCTATATTAACCATCAGTCTCCGTTACGTCATCACATAACCAAGTTTCACTCTAACATAAAATGTTATAACCGCTAATGTATTTTGAGTCAATTGATTTAACCTTGTTCGTAAACCTCTGCAAATCTGGTAATAAATGATTATGGCATGTTAAAGGACATTATGAATATATTTTGTTATGGGTAATTTATATCTTGTGTCATGGATTTAAAAACATCTTATATATACATTGGGAAGTGTAGGTTGCTGCATAATTTTAACAGTTTCGTTTGAAAACAAATAACATATTTATAGATTGTGGTAAAGTTTAACAATAATTAATACAAACGTAATTTTTTAAAAATTACACTTCCTTGTCCGGTGAAACCTCCAATGTCTGGATTGCAACCACTGTTGGTACAGACCATCCAGCACTGTTCAAAACGTATGCACGGAAGTAGTACATACTGTTGGGTCTCAAATTGTCGATTTCGACCTCTATGGGTCGCCTCTCAAAATCATCTTCTAAGTGCACGGTTTTGTTGAAGTTGTTTCCTCCGTCGACCAAGAGCTCGATGAGTGGACATTTGTTCCTTACTATACTTTGCACTTCCCATATCATCTTAAATGATGTGACGCCCAACTCGACTGAGTCCAAATGGGGGGAGATTTGTGCTGAAATGAGAACATTTTTTGTTAGAAGAATATAAGAAGAAGAAGAAAACTTTTATTAAAAAGAACATCCTAATATACAATATTGAATACATTTGTATTAAACTATGTAACAAACTGCATTGTTGCAAAGATGTACCAAATTGGAAAAATATACACAATAAATACATTAAATATACAGGGTGTCCCGAAAAGGTTGGGACAGCGTTTTGCCACATAAAGTAGGTATAACTGAAATTAAGCCGATTTAACTAAACTTGGCTTAGTCCAAAAGTTGATTATCACGAAGCTACAGGGTGTCAAAGGTTAAAATATAAATCGCGTTTTCTTTAATAACTTTCAACTGTTTCACGTTAATTTCACGAAATTTTATATCCAGGGGTTTCTTGGGATGGCAAATTCAATTTTATTGTTCATTCTGGTATATGTTCTAGAGGGCGTCACCAGCGACGATTTCGAACCATTTAAACCGTTAAATCTTTTTTGTTCAACCCTGTATATTATTTTGTACTAGAAAAATCTCTTCCCCAGTCTTATATAGTTAAGAAAGGTTACCTTATTCAAGTCGCTTGGAGCAACAGTTTCCGAGAAAAACACATCTAAAGCTGATGACATTATTTATCTACAAAATTCAAAATTATTCATTTATCCTCAAGCAACACTAGTAATTTTTCTTGAAGAAAGTGCAAATAGCTATTTGTAATTAAACAATAGGACCTATTAGATTTGATTCTATTATACATTTTTGTGGGGAACACTTAGGAACAAGGCCTATTCTGTCGTTATAAATAACGTAAATGAGCTAAGAGGACGAATTCGTGGCCGCTGCTCAAGATATCGCTACGAATGAAGACATGCTACGCAGAGTAAAAATAAACTTTGTACGAAGAATAAATCTCTGCATACAAGAAAATGGTGGCCATTTCGAGCATTTACTTTAATTATTTATGTTTGCGTTTACTTATTATTTTTTTAGTATTAAGATCACTTGCTCCAAGCGACTTCAATTAGGTAACCTTTCTAAACTACAAAAGACTAGGCAAGAGATTTTTCTAGTCCAAAGTAATATACAGGGTGGAACAAAAAAGTTGCAACGGTTTAAATGGTTCGAAATCGTCGCCGGTGGAGCCCACTAGAACATATACTAAAATGGCCAAAAAAATCGAATTTGCGATGCCAACAAACCCCTGGATACAAAATTTTGTGAAATTAACGTGAAACAGTCGAAAGTTATTAAAAAAAACCGATTTATTTTTTAACCTTTGACACCCTGTAGCTCCGTGATTATCAACTTTTGGACTAAGGCAAGTTTAGTTAAATCTACTCATTTTCCGCTATACTTTATGTGGCGAAACGCTGTCCCAACTGGGACACCCTGTATATACCAACTTCTTCCCGTTATTACAGTGTGTCCAATTAAGTTGGGTCCATATTGAGAACTTTTTTATTATTGATTTTATGAAAAAAGTTATTCGTGATAAAAAGTTCTGCATGGTCTAAAACCCAAAATAAAGATTTAATTTTTTTGCAGTCGTATACGAGGTATGTCGAAAAATGTAAACTTTGCTCAAGAGCCTTTATTTTTCATAATATCGGCAATCGTTATTAAGAAAAGTTGATCTTAATTGAAAACTACGGTAAGATATCCAATATTATCCATCTACCATTAAAAAATAGACTTTGTTATTTTTACAAACTTCTCTGTATTCGCATTGATAATTTACGTCTAGTTCAACGTTTTGCCGTTTGGCATCAAAAATTGAGTTTGTCAGTGCATCCTAGATGACGCACGGCTATGTAGCAAATGGGGGACAATTCCAGCACCTGCTATAATATTTAATAACTGTTTAATTCATAATTACCATAATTTATGTGTACATATTTTTCCTGTTACTGTTGATATTAATGCGTTGTATCTACAAGTTTAACTAAACAACGTTCCTATTTTTAAATAATAGAAAAAGTTGCAATCTATTGTTAGACAATTTAAATTGGCGTTGTTAAATTTTACTGTATCCATAGTAACGCAATCTTTCAACTGTAAAACCTGAAGTATACATGTATCGCTTTACTGAATTAACAATTTTTAACTCCATTCTTCTCGAAAACTATACAGCCTATGGAATTTCAACTAGTGTACCTTATTTTTGTATTATTATTTGAAGTTTTTAAAAACACGGGTCACAGGTCTTGTTAAACGAATTGTGCCTAATCTAATAATTACCGTTGTTAACAAGATGCAGAACGTTTTTAGCAATCACGAATATGCAAATATGCATTTGAAAACTATGAAACTGTCAATAAGACTCCACAACAATTCAACATTAAAATGACACACGCCTCCTGTGTGTGTGTGTGTGTGTGTTTTTATTTATTATTGATAATTGATAAGAAATAAAACCGTAATTTTAATTTTGATCCATAGCCACCTAGAAAAAAGTTCTGGCCAAAAGATCAAGAAAGGTTGTTTGTTTCAACCACTTGTGTGAAGGGTGAAAATAAAAATTTATTGCTAAAATGTAGTTTCATCAGTAGAACAGTCGTACCAAATTTGAAAATTTTAGGTTGAGCCGTTTAACAAAAAAATTAAAACCGAATTTTAGGTTCACCCCACCAACGCGAATATCTCTGCAGGGAAGACTCAAATCGAAAAAAATATAGAAAATAATAAATAAGGCCATAGAATACCCCCCTTCAATATTTACGTGGAATTACGGAACACCCTGTATAATTAAAGTGACATTTTTACCCCAATAAGTTATCAATCATAAAGCCAAGATGTTGTATTCCAGCAACTATTTCAATTATTTTATTGTCTATCTTAACATTAATATCATTTAAATTTACGATGTGACAATCATACATTTAGTTTTAAGTGCATTATTACAATTAAGACAGGAATTAATATGTTCGACAGTTTTATTAACTTTCAACATGGCTGAACTCTAGCGATTCATCACTGGATGTGATAAGTGTATTATCAGCAAAAAGATTAACGAACTCACAGTCTTTAATAAAATGTATGTCGTTTAAGTAAATGATGAATAAAAGAGGCCCCAATACATTGCCCTGTAGAACTCCAGTGTTTATATTTTTATTAGAAGATAGCACTCCATTAATTTTAGTATTTTGCATTCTGCCACTTAGATAATTATAAAACCAATCATACACTACACCACTAAAACCATAATATTGCAATTTCTTAAGAAGTACTTTAATATCTACAGTTTTAAAAGCTTTTTTTAAATCCAGAAATACCGCAATAATATATTTGTTAGCATCTAGAGAAAGCTTCCACAACAGTGTTAATTGTAACGCTGTTTCACAAGAGTGTTTGGATCTGAACCCTGAATAATATTCCATTAATAAACTATTTTTTAGAAAAATACTCCCCAACTTGATTATATACAGGGTGAACCTTAAATAAGTATAAATATTTTAACTGCAGGTGTAGTTCGTCATTTAGATGAGTCTAGTGAAAGTCATTTTTAAAAATTTCTAATATTTACGGAGATATTATTATTTTTTTAAATATTCGCATTTTGATGGTCGCTGATCAGATAGAACAGAGCACTGACGTACCATAATAAACCAGATGGGAGAGGTTGCCATATCGTCTTTAAAATAAATATTTTTTTTAACGTTAATCTGCATAGATTGAATTAAAAAATACTTGTTTTAAGTAAAATTGGGTAGGTAGTACACTACGCTGTAATATTAACCCAAATTTTAAACTGACATTACCATAAACGATTAAAAAATGAAGTTCCGCAAGTTCGATATCTGATACTCACTCCCAATTAAATTATTAATGACGTTACTTTGTTCATAGATTAAAAAAAATATACATAAACATGCATAAAGAATAACGAAAAACTATGGTTTTCACACAACATATTAAAGTAAAATATCCGTCTCAATTATTTGTTATTTTTTTTTAATTCTAACTTCTATAGGTAGTTATACGTATAGCAACTTTACTAATGTACTTAATGTATACATAGAAGTTATAACTTTCTTGAAGCCAAGACATTAGTGTAACACTGGCAACGTTGTAAACTACGCGTTCAATCTGCAACACTTGTGACTCAGAAATATCGTCTGGTCAGCGGTACTCAACAAGTTTTTTATTAAAAAATCACGAAATTTATTTAAAATTTGACTCTTTTATTTCTGTTTTTTTTTTTTGTAAAAAAAATATTAATTATGTATTCTCCACAGACAACTATATTGCTGATTAAAATATTTGTATTTATTTAAGGTTCACTCTGTATGGCTACCTCTACGGTAAAGTATTAGTAAGGTCGAAAGTTTACAGCTTCATTTGAATTAACAATCTTAAGGATTGGAGTTACTGTGCTTATTTTAAATTGACTAGGACATTTACCAGTCTCTAACGATGTATTAACTAAATTAAGATATATATGACCAATAACTTGGAAAGAATTTTTAATTAATTTATTATTAATAAAGTTAAAATGACATTTATTATTAATCATTTAAAATTTTTCTAAGATCAACGCGACTAACAGTTTTAAATTGAGAAATTTTACAAACTAATTTAAGTAGGTTAAAATAAGTCCAACAATATCCTTCAGGTATTCCATTTTTAATATCTATGATACTAACTACAAAAAAGTTATTAAAATATTCTGTGGTATCTTTGTGATTCTGAGAAATAACATTATAACCAACCAAACACAATGTTAGATATATTTGCAACGCCAGATTTTAAAAGCATTTTGAAAGTTTGCCACATTTTTTTAGAATTTTCAATGTTATTTTCAATCTTATTCCTATAGTAATCTCTCTTTTTACATTTTAATACATTAACAAATTCATTTCTACAATTCGTGTATGTAACCCACTTATTTTGCGCGTCCTGTGCCAGAGCATTACTTTTAAAAGTTTTGTACGCATCGTCTCTTTTTTGAGCCAATAATTTCAATTCCAAATCATACCATAAAGCATAACTAAGCAAACATAATTCCATAAATTCCGATTTTGAAATAGGAGAAAACTTAACTTACCAGCTGGAGGAATGCTGCTGAATTCTACCTTCAATGGCCCTTCAATAGTGGGGTCGGCTATGTTGATAGCCCTGACGCCAAACTGATAAGAGGTGCAAGGTGACAAAAAGTGCAAGTTGACAGACCTCTCGCTTAAGTAGAGATCGTGAATTTCTACCTCTCCTTCCTCCTCTATGGTCAATCTGTATCTAAGGGAACAGCTTCCATATTGGCGATCAACTAAGTCCCAGCTGAGGTGAAGGTCGCCGGTTACTCCATTACGAGTGATATTGATATAAGCGATGGTAAGATCGGCACCTGGAAAACAACAAATAATTAACTGACATCCGCATTAATTGACTTTGAAATTCTGAACTAATTTGTACACTTAATCGATGCTCTTACTATTCTTACAACTGTAACAAAAGTCTGAATGACGAAGTTTTTAAGTAACACTGTCGAATTATACATACTTATTTTCCTCAATAGAGCAATTCAAACTATTGCTTTCACTCAAACATGTCAGTCAGCAGAGCAATACATAAATTTACTCTATTTTAGCGTTGGCGTGTACAAATAAACAAGCAAATGAAGAATTTATAATGCGTCTAGTTCAACATTTGTTAGTAGTTTCCGTTGTTCACAGTTGTTTTCTTTATTTTATTACGCTTTATTTATCTATTGGTATTAAAAACCTCTTTCAAAAATGTGGCAAGTGTACTAGTTGAGTAAGCACTAAGCGGTGGATTATAGAACTAAATATCGGTAAGCAAAACAATTAGATGAACTCTGTAACATTTTGAAGATCCCACATATAATAAATTCAAATAAAAATAAAGATAATTTTGGTTCTTTTTAATAAATACACTCGTTACTGTTCGTAACGACAATGAAATAATAATTTATCACGTTACACAACAAACTATTTATCAATAGATATATGTAAATATACAAGGTGATTTAGAATTTATCTAAAAATATGTTTGAATAGATGTGTCATAAAAAATGTTGTCTATATCGTAAAAAAAAAATATGTAAAAGCCTTATAAGTTCCGAGTCAAAAATTATTGAAGTTGTAGTATTTTTAACCTTTACATCGCTGGGCTACTGTAGCTCTAGCCAGGCGATTCCGCATATTGAAATGATAGATAGGCTTTTCTTAATCGAAGATTTCCTTCTTATGGATATTTCAATGTTTCTTTTATTATGTCATGATGTATATGATCAATTTAGTATTAAAAAAATATATCAGAAATTGTTCATCCTTTTTTTTTTAATAGATTACCAAAAATTAGAAATTCTGTAAAATTACTATAACAACAACCATCAATATTGGTAAATAATATACACATGTATGATTGTTTATAGATATTGTTTATATGCAATAGTACTGTTGCACAATCCGTAATTTTGAAATGGAAAAATTTCTTCTTATTTACACTATAAAGAAGAGCGACAGAGATTTTATGGACGAGTCGTAATCTACTACGCATTTAATTTGACTGTTTATCTAATCTATGTCTCTATAAACAAGGCTAATGATAATTCATCATAACAGTACCTGCAGGAAGAGGCAAGCTGCCGAACAAGCGATGTTCATGTCCTCTGGTGTGACCTGACACGGGTACTACCACGAAGGTCCACTCGTGACAGGCTTCCAAGAAGGACACATCTACCCATGGTTCATTTACCTCGAAACTGTATTCAATGGGACGGTCACGTTCGTAGATGTACACCAAGAATTGGTTGATCTCACATACTTCATCTTCTCTGACTTCCCAGGAAAGGATGTGGTGGGCCGTCAAAGCCATATTCACCACGCTATTGGCCACTGGAAGAAGAAGGTGTGGATTAAAATAAATAAATGAATTTTTTTTTATAGAAAGGGAGGGGATTGTAGTAGAAAGTAACTTTACTGTTATGGACGATGATTAAGGCAATTTTACATGCACAAATTATGTATTATATACAAACTGAGTTGTAGTAAAGTTTGTTAACTATCTGTTTCTGAGAACCAAAAATGATTGCAAATGAGCTTGTCTCTCCGATACCTCATTAGTACAGTCCAAATGGTAATGTCTTTATCTTGACAATGGCCAGTAGCATAAGTAAGTAGTGTTATATTTTATACCATTTAGTAAATTCTTATCAGTACGTTGAAAACATTAAAATTCACCACCAAAGAAGTTTTAATGAAGTTAATACTATTACTGCTACTATGAAATGTCCTTGGTTTCCGAATTTAAAAACCTAGAGTGAATACTATTGCAAACCTGTACAATGTAAGCCTGAACAAGCTTTAATAAGAAATATTCAGGTTTTCACGTGGTGGCATTCTGCTTCACGACAATACTGGAACCATGTCATCAATGTGGAAAATAGTCAATAAATGAAATAGAGGATCTATGACCTTATCGTGTCTTAATTTATGAACTAGCGTTAAAAAGCAGGCTTTTCGATTTAGAGGTACAAAATATAGTGATATAATTTTTCAATCTGAAGAAGCAAGAATTGCATAGCAGGTTTGGTGGTTCAGTTAAGTGGTTTAATTGTTTTAATTATTTTTAATTATATTTCTGAATGATTTTGTTGTAGATCAGAGATTAATTTCAATTGAACACACTTAGTAGTATTAATTGACAAGAAACATAGTACTTACCACATTCTTGTGCCTGTGCCTGTGCCTTAGTGGCCAGAGCGCAGAGCCCAAATAGTACGATAATACCGTATTTGAAATCCATTGTCACTGACTCAGTCCTCCAAATAATCTAAATATCCGCTATTTATACATCGGCGAAAACAGTGAAATTTCTGGATAAGGATCACTTCAGATACCTCAAGTACCTGCTGCAAAACGATTTATGTTCTCTTTGATTGAACCGTAATGATTATTTTTGTTCTAAATACTCGAAGGTTTCAAATAGTAGAAGAATTTTATCGTTTGGTCCTGCATACGAAAGCAGTAACTTCTACTACGAAGTTGGTATTAATATACAGGGTTTCCCATAACTTATGGGAGAAAGCACCGGAAATAGCAAACATAAAAATATGTCTTTTGAACTAAACTTGCCAAAGTCATATGTTACTATTTAAGAATTTACAGGGTGTTGAAAATTAAAACAAATTTTCGAAAAATGATGATAACTTTAAAAGAGTTGAAAATATCGAATTCAAAATTAATAAAATTGGGTTTTTGGGAGCGAGAAATACGAATTTGGCATTAATTTCAAGATATTTCCTAGAAGGCGCTGGCTACGTGCTTTTTGTTGAGCTAATTCACTAATATTTTTTATCTGTACAGTTAATAGAATTTATAAACTATAAAGGATATTGATAGTGACAACTGTCAGTGTTATCTACCTTTTCCTGTGATAGCTCAGCTACTTAAAAAATATATTTTTTTGCAATATTCAAGTACAAGAATATTTTTATTTAAAAATGCCCAGTCTTAATAAATTTTCTAACCGTGACTTACGAGATATGCTCTGCGTTTATGCGCAAGAAAATTACAACAGTCATGCAGCACTTAGAAGGTATGAAGATCTCTACCCAGCCAGAACCATTCCAGACCGAAAAATATTTCAAAGAATATTCAGTTAGGTGAAACGGGTTCGTTTAATACTAAAAATTGTGGTGGGCGACCGAAAAATATAACGGTCGAACAAAAAGAAGAGATATTGGTGTATATCGCAGCAAATCCTGAATTAAGTAATAGGACCATTCATGCAGAAAATTTGTTTCCCTACCACTTTATGCCCGTTCAAAATTTACTACAAGAAGACTTGCAAGCTAGATCAGAATTTTGTCAAAATTTACTAAATAAAATAAACGAAGACCCCATGTTCCTGAAAAGCATATTATTTACTGACGAGGTAACCTTTACACTACGTGGAAATTTTAACTGGAAAAATAAACATTACTATGCTTTGGGAAATCCACACCAAGTTTTCAATAAATATTTTGTGCGAAATTATCGGCAATTTCTTGATAGGCCCATTTGAGCTTCCGCAGAGTCTTAATGGAGAACAATATTTGCAGTTTTCAGAAAACGACTTTTTTGATCTTTTGGATGGTATACCTCTGAACGTAAGAGAAAATATGTGGTTTATGCAAGATGGTGTCCCACTACATTTTTCACTCCCTGTTCGAAATCATTTGAATCAGCATTTTCCACATCGATGGTTGGTCGCGGTAGTGAATTTCCTTGGCCACCTCGTAGCCCAGATATTAACCCGTCAGATTTATGGAGTCACATGAAGACTTTAGTATACAAAAACGATATCAATACACGAGAAACACATGAACAAAAAATTCAAGACGCCACCACTATTACAAGAGTATATCAAAATATCTTCTTGGATGTGAGACGTAATTTCATAAAGAGATTAGGAAAATGTATTGACGTAAACGGTGGCCACTTTCAACATTTACTAGTAAATTAAAATTAATTTGTATTATTTTATAATTGTGAACAAATCATGTCATATTTTTTACGTGAAAATGTTGGCTCTTTTATAGTTTATATATAAAAAAATCCACTAATTGTATGGGTAAAAAAAGTATTGGTGAATTAACTAAATACAAAAATTCTTGTGAAATGAATATTGCAAAAAAATATATTTTTTAAGTAGCTAAGCTATCACATGAAAAGGTAGATAACACTGGCAGTTGTCACTGTAACAAATTTTGTTACCATTCAAGGCACACTTACAAATTAAATATTTTTCAGCCATCGACATAATGTGCAATGACACATTTAATTGTGAAAATCTGGAAAACGGCTTGAGATATCGAGATCGACCAAGAGTCTCTTTTTTAGTAAAAATGTTGGTTCTTTTATAATTTAATTTATAAATTCTATTAACTGTACAGGTAAGAAAAATATTATAAATTAACTCATACAAAGCACGTAGCAAGTGCCCTCTAGAAAATATCTTGAAACTAATGCCAAATTCTTATTTCTCGCTCCCAAAAACCTAATTATACCAATTTTGAATTTGATATCTTCAACTGTTTCAAAGTTATTATCATTTTTCGAAAATTTATTTTAATTTTCAACACCCTGTAATTCTTAAATATTAACATTACTTAGGCAAGTTTGGCTCAAAAGACATATTTTTATGTCTGCTATATCCGGTTGCTCTATGGTCCATAAGTATGGGACACCCTGTAGATGTATGTGGTCAATAAAAAATAATAAACGTTCAGTTTTGCTTCCAAAGTCGTAGTCCTACCTAAAAATTTCAGGCATTTATGAATTTAAGATATCTATGCAATATGATTATTTAGGTAGTAGCCTGGTGAAGAGTCCCAGTACTGAATCTTGATGTTTGAAAGTGTAATTGTTTACACTTTCGTAAGGCATACTATAAAGCTTATAATATTTCCAGATAAATAAATAATGAATAGTTATGGAACACATCACCATTAATTGATGGTTTGACGCACGCACAATTTAAAAAAAATATATAACATAGATATACTGCTTGATTAGATAAGGTCCAGTTATAGGCAATTCATCATGTTTTAAGAATTAACAAGGATTTTTTTCAGTTGCTAGTATTTAATGGGCATTAAAAAAATAAGGTGTTTTGAATGTAGAATCAACACGTCGATATCTTTAAAGGAAATAGTGTGAGAGAATACTATAATATCTATTACTATTATCAAACAACAAATTGCTCAATTGTCACAAGTGGTTGTTAGTATGGACTAAAAATATGGAGGCACCAGAGCGTGGTGACTCTTAATCGCATAAACTTGTAAAATTATAGCTGAGGACAAATAATAACGAATAGTGAAAAAAAATTTAGTAAAATATTTTTAGTTTCGGAAGTTTGCAAACATTTATCCGGTGAAATTTTTTGTTTACGAAAATTTAGAAGTAAGCAAATCAAGATAATATGTTTGGTATTTGTACCAGTACTTTGTTATCAATTGTGTTCCTATTCGAGTTTGTTTTCACACGAATATAAAAGTATGGCGCATTATTTCTCCTACGAAGAACTTATTGATATGATACTGACATATCAGGAATGACATTGAAATTCAGTGGTTGCAGTTCATCTTTATGCCCAAAGGTTTTCCCAAAAATATCCGAGACGTGAAGTCTTTTTACGTGTGGTTTAGCGGGGTAGAGAAACAGCAATTTGCGGTCGAGGGGTTGACAACATGAGGGTGTAATTAGACCTAGACAAATTGTGAAGAGATTTAAATGCCGTCGAGGAGTAGCCTGGCAATAGCACTAG
Organism: Monochamus alternatus; assembly: GCA_037114965.1. Taxonomy (NCBI): domain Eukaryota; kingdom Metazoa; phylum Arthropoda; class Insecta; order Coleoptera; family Cerambycidae; genus Monochamus; species Monochamus alternatus. The sequence goes on from CM073426.1 coordinate 118,938,637, forward strand.
GACAATTGCAGCGTTTTAAATTGTAAAGGTTATTCCTCAAATAAAAGAAGAAAAAAAGAACAATTAAATGTTGCATAACCGAAACTAGTCGTAAAATTTGTATTTCATTCAACGAAAATCGATTTCTTATCCCTCCTGTAGCAAATTTCAGCTCTTCCTGTTGATAAATATGGCCCTAGATGGCATTTTCTAAAATCTCTATCTTTAGTTTTTTTCACAATATTTCAGCAACGGCAACAGATATTTTGGATCTATTTGGTTTATCTTACTGGCCATCAGAAGGCGTAACTTTTTTTCTATTTTGAGCCACCCTGTATATTTTACGCTTTCAGAGATTTCAATGGTGAACTATGAGAAACGGACCACCCTGCATGCAGTACTGTACATTTTATAAAGGGGTGCACACTATACAGTTGCACTACACTGGTTAGAATTTTTGAGGTTAATATTTCAGGAAACACAGGACTACATATTACATATACCAAATTTTATTGGTGTCTGTATCTAGATTCTAGAGATATATTTTATAAAGCAAAAATATATCATTTCAATGAAATATATCTGACCTCGAAGTTTCTTACATACAATTTGGACCACCCTGTAAAAAAGGCAGACATCACTGTCACTATTCTTAACTTATTAAATAATTAGTGGAAGGACGTAGACTTGATTTAAACATACTGCGAATAATTTTTTTATGTTCACGATTTTTCACTTTTGGATTTTATTTTATTGACATACTTTATACTAGAAAAAGTCATAAGAGAGTTGAACAGAGAAGGACACATATTGTTTAAAAGTCACCAAATAGTAAGTTATGCAGATGACGTGGCCATTATTGCTAGAGATAGTAGGGAATTAGAAAAGTAACGAGGAAACTTGTGGAGGAAGCACGTAAAGTGGAATTGGAGATAAATCAAGAGAAAAGTAAGCTTTTGAGAATGGGAGAAAAAAAATATATCAGTTTCAAATTGAGGAAGCAGCATCGAGAGATAGAGTTTGAAGAAGTTCAAGAATATGTATATTTGGGGGCGTTAAGAACAGCTAACTGTGATGGGGAGCGAAAAATTAATAGGAGAATAATAAAAGCAAACAGAAGTTCGGCAGCAGTCAACCACTTAATGAAATCAAAAAAATTGTCTAGAGGAGTAAAATTTAGAATGTATAAAAAAATGTTGAGACCGGCAGAGCTGTATGGTAGTGAAACCGGGGTCCTCAATAAGAAGTCAAGAGAAAATGTTTTAAGGTGGGAAAGGAAGATCTTAAGAAGAATTCTAGGGGACAAGAAGACGGAGGAAGGCTATGTAAGGAGAAATAATGAGGAAATATATGCAATGTACCAGGCACCAACAATAGACGAAGTTGTAAAAGCCAGAAGAGTGCAGTGGCTAGGGCATCTAGAACGTATGGAAGATGAAAGGACAGTTAAAAAATTGTAGGGAGTAAACCTAACTATAAGAAAAACAGAGGGAGGAACCGTGGAAGCGATTTAGAGAGGCAGTGGCAATAGAGCTTAGGGAGAAAAATGTAACGAATTCGAAAAAAAGCGAGAAACACAACGGAGTGGAGGAAAATAACGCAATTCGGAGCCTAAAGGGCCTCTAAACAGCTTTATATATATGATATTAGAATTCATCACTGCCTAATTTCAATAACTCACTTCGTAATTATAGCTTATCAGAAATTAAAAATAAATAAACGAAATATATTATACCTTGCTTACAAGATATTCTCAATTTTTATTTGTCAGATAGCGGGACATACTATCGGTTTGAGGAAATATGCTTTCATTCATGATCGAATTAAACTAAATTAACAATTCAATTTTTATAATATGCAGCAAACTTAATAAAATGGGATATATTCTCTTTTAAAATGGACTCGTGTATCGTGTGTATTAAGACTGAAAGTAATACAGCTTTCGTATTTTACCAATATAGAGCAAGACAAAGATATTGATACGGAAGATTACCTACATTTGTAGGGAGTAAACCAAACTACAAGAAAAAAAGAAGGAGACCGAGGAACCGATGGAGAGAGCCAGTGGCAATCATCTAAGGGAGAAAAATGTAACGGATTGGAAAACGAAGGCGAAGAACAGAATCGAGTGAAGGAGAATAACGCAGCCTAAAAGGCCTGTAAACAGCTTTATATATACAGGGTGTCCCGAATTGCAAAGATCAAACTTTAACAGGTAAGACTTGACTGAAAGAGCTCCGATTCTGTTTCGTCTATTTCGTTCATTATTTATAACTTATTATGTAAAACTAGACGTTTCTATACTTTATAAAGTCTTCCAATCAATCATATCAATAGTTACGTGTGAGTTCCGAGCGGGACCGTAGCCGACGGAGAGCAAGAATCGTTTCGTAAGAATCATGCAAGTCTTACAAAATTGTGAGAACCCTCAAAATATTTTTTAATGTTTGCCTATGGTCGAGCTCAATTAATTAGATATTTTACATTGTCTGAGTCTATACCTGCATTATTTTCCTAATACGTGTTTTGTTCTGTCGAATTTAAACACTTTTATAATGATTTACGGCAAAAGTTATTGACATTGACTTAGAAAATGTAAAAATTGAGCTTTAAATAAAAAAGTCAACAGACATAAAAGTTTGCGAATCAAAGTTGCTATGGAATGTTGAAAAATATTAGGATTATAAAGTTCTAAATATTTTTTCAAGATTGTTTCCAAAAAAGCAGCATAAAGTAAAATAATCATCTTTTTTTTTCCAAAATTTTTAATATCCTGTATCTCGGAAACTAACCATTTCCTGACCTATACCCTTACCTACAGGGTGTTTGTAAATAAGTGCAAAGTATTTTAGGGGATGGTTGTTGAAGTTATTTTGTGAAAAAAAGTTCGTATAAACGTAGGTCGAAATATGCTTCGCTTCCGAGATACAGAGTGTTTAAATTTAAATTTTTTATTAATTTTTATTAATTATTTAGAAGAGTTTTTGAGGAAGAAAATAAAACATATTTTATTGCAAGTTCTGTATTTTTAATTTCTATTGATACATTATCTAGTAGATCGCTGTCAATATTTATAAATAAAATACAACCATCTTGTCAAAATGTCAAATTAGCATTTTTTCATTATTTGTTTGCTACAAAATTAATGGCAATAAGAGAGTAATTTTTCTCTTCAAAAAAAAAAAAAAAATTTTACAAATGCAAGAAGCATATTTCCACCTACGTTTATATGATTTTTTTTACAAAATAACTTCGACAACCACCCCTAAAATATTTCTCACTTATTTATAAAAACCCTGTATCTTGCACCTGGTAAAGTTCAGTCCCTACAGTTCGGGACGACTGATTAAAATTAAGGTAATTTTGTTAAGTAAGCATAGGGTCCCAAGGTCATCGTTTCCGAGATGTAGGGTGTCTAATAAAACAATTAATTTAAAATTAATTACTTCTAAATCCCTTGAGATGTTTTTGACATATATAAAATATAAAATTTGTAGCTTACATAAAGTACCAGTGGCATACCCCTGTTAAGAAAATCAAATTGATCTCTAAATGGCTAGAGATACAAAAAAATGTGCAGAGAGAAAAAATGATGTGAATGTAATGGAGTATAGAAAACCAATTTTGTTTGCATGATTATAGAGGATGACATACTTATTCTTGGGAAGAAAATCTTGATAGAACCCATAACTCCGCCACATAAACTGTATACTTAAAAATTATGCCTAATTTGTCGAAAAAATCTGTAGGGTCTTGGAAGTTATAAATTAATTTTTTTTTTATCAGATTTGGACATCCCATATCTCGGAAACGACGTCCTTGACATCGTATGATTATTTAACAAAATGACTTTAATTTTAACAACACAAAACGCCCCAGCCCGGTTTCTGCAATCAATTAGGAAACACTGTATAATAAGTAATATTAAAAAGGGATAAATTACTTGATTCTTATAATTAATTTTTATACTAACAATTCAATTATCAATTCTGGTTATTGATAAAGTATGATCTTTGATACTTTCTTTGATTTATATTTCCTAATTTTTCCTTTAGTAACCTTTACAAATTCATGTGATATTTTGATAGCAGTTAATAGTGGATAATGATATCATTTATCTGCAAAATAGTTTGAGATTCGAATTTATCAATGTATTATCTTATTTTGTAAAGGTCAGATATGTTTTATGATAAATTAAAAAACAAATTATAAACAGCGACGTAAATCCTTGCAGAATTATGTGTAGATGACAATCTGCTGCATTTTTAACAAATCAACTCATATCTAATTAATACCTTAAGATATGTTTAATAATGAACATGTTTATATGACACATATGACGTATTTATTGGATATACATCGCTAAAAATATAAAGTTAAGATCGCAGATTTAAAAATGATAAGTCGGGTTCTTATTTGCATGACTTATTTTGAAAAATTAATAAGATCTTTTCTACAGGGTGATTCAGAACTTATCTAAAAAGAGATTCACAAAAAAATAAAAAAATTAAAGCTCACTCGAACGTCAAACTCACTGGGTTCCAGTGAAATAAGTTACAGTTACTGACAAAAGCTTGTAATAATTTTCATCCAACACTTACATAAAAAAATTGATGTCTCAATTGTGATTTAAATATTTTCCTATAGTATAATTAGTGCTATAAATTATTTTTAAAAGTATGCAATTAACCTATTAAGTTTCAACATAAAAAATATTTAATATTGAAATTACAAAACTACAATAGATCAAAATAAACCATTCACATTTGAAATAAAGTCCAATACTCATTAGGTTAAATTATAAAGAGAGGCTGTAACGTTATTTGTATTTAAATACAGACAATAAAAAAAAACCCTCGTGCTGTCAACAAAAAACAGTCGGAGACATGCCTATTCAGTGATCGCAATCCGAGTCTTGGCCTACCGTCTGTATTTAAGTCAATAACATTGTTCTTAATGTCTACTCAATGACAAGCGCTGCTGAACTTCAGAACCGCTAAATAATAACAGAAACAAACAATAATTAAATTTCCATTTTTATAAACATCTGGTGAAATTGTAAGAATTTTATAATAAATGCCAACCGTAATAATCAGCGCCAAATCTAAAAAGCACATTCGGTGCAGCTAAAAAGTTGGCAGTTCAAATTCCCGTTTAATACGTTACCGGCGAAATATGTTGAACATTGTTTGGATCTGCAGTCGCGCCGACATTTTTGACGGTGCTGGTGGCCTAAATGATTTGGGACCAAGGGGTACTATCCCTCTTTGTCTTATCGCCTCCTCTTGCCCTGAATGGGTTTTTTATGGGGTGTAGCTTTGTAGTTAAGGATGCACCGGTCTCGTATTGTCTGTCATGTTTGTGTATTTTTGGTCTCTTAAAATGTCTGTGTTTCGTTCGTACCAGGGTGCGGCGATGGCCGTGTGTAAGGCTATGTTTTCCACAGCCTGTAATAATTTGATGTGGCTCTTGGCCGCAAGGTCCACGCCGTGGAGGCATAGGTTAGCTGCGCTTGAAGTACCACCTTGATAAGCGTTCGCTTATGCCTTTGACTAAGGGTGTTTCCACCCTTGAGTAAGGGCTAGAACGTCGTCCTGGTGATCTTCGCCTGCGCCACCGTCTCCACGATGTGCGGCTTCCACGTGAGACACTGGTCCATCGTTACGCCCAAGTATTGTGTCTGTCGCTCCCAAGAGATGGGCTCCTGGGATAGTGTGAGTTTGTCAAGTCTAGGTCTCGCGATAGCCTGCGTCTAGTAAAGGGCAGGGCTGCACTTTTGTCTGGGTTATTTTTGACTTTCCACCTGTTGCACCAGATTTCAAGTTGGTCTAAAGAGGTTTGTAAAAGTCATGTAGTGTGTCGTAGATTAGTACTTTGTGCAGTTATTGTCATGTCATCGGCGTATAGGTACGTGTTTATGTTAAGGATGTATTGTAAAGGGTGTAAAGGTGAGGGGAGAGAATCGTGCCTTGCGGTACACCCGCTTCCATGGGACGGGTGGTGGAGTAGGAGTTTTGGACTTGGATGCGGAATTTGCGGTGATGGAGGTAGGATTTTATTAGTTTGGTAAAGGATATGGGATAGTGGTTTGTAAGCAATGAATACCTTAAAAATGCAACAATTTTTAAAGCCATCTGAAAGAATACAAAATGCATACATTTTAGATTGCAAAGAAGAAGTTTGTCAATAGACAAAAAATCCATCACTCCACTCACCGAACATGGTGTTATTATATGCATGCAGCCCTGGCAACGCTGCTGGGCTTCTATTACCACAAAATTTGTAGCATACCAGGAGTGTCCTGTTACCGGTTGTTATAGGGTGATTTGCTTATCTTTTGCCTTCCGAATACGTGGTTATGTAATCAATGACATTATTACTCAATCAACCTGTATATAGTTATAAAACCTAAATAAGTAGTCAATCAATCAAACAAAGTACATTGCGATTGACTGAAATAATTTTGCTTAATGTCAATGTTACTCTCAATAACAATAAAAATATAAAGTTTATTTTCAAAATGATATTAATCAACGGAATATTTATTTTTATACAAAAAATCCAAAGTACTGGGAAAATCGTGTATAAAATTCGAATTTAAAGTTCTTTTTTGAATTCGCCATATTTTTTTATTTATAACTCACCTATGGCCTACAGCTCATTATAAAAAGTCGTTATTTTTTATGTATAAATGACTATTTTTCTTTAAATGTCAATTTTTATAAATTTGTATAGGTACGTTTCTCTAGTTTATTAATTTATCTTTAAATTTTTTTATTATTTTATTTTCTATTTTTTATCTTGCTTGAGCCTCCAGATCCTCCCATCAGATTCGCCACTGGCTTTGTAATTTTTTTAGGATTTTTGATACGCAACCATAGTCACAATTCAAAATAATTGTTTTTTTCGTGTAACTTGCAATGACTGTAGTTAGAAGGGGGTCATACATTTTAGGATACATGTAGGTATATAGGAAAAAAGTCTTATGTGTAAAAATTATTACATTAAATATGTAGGTAAATATATGAAATTTACTAACTGATTAAATTTGAATACAATCCGATATTGTTGTCGCTAAAATTCATTTGTATTTTATCATTTGTTATCATAAGTGCACTGCTTGAGATTGTAAGTAAAGATGAACAGTTTAACAATACAGGGGGATTTGGTAATGTCAATTCTAATTACACCATTGTTTTTTCTTAATAAGACAGTTGAAGATCGTATGATACATGTTATCGTCTAAAAGCAACATTCAGAGATAAAACTGGCTTTCGTAGGACAAATTGTACACACATACGATATACAGGGCGATTCAGAGCTTATCCGAAAAGAAATTTCGGAATGTCCAACAAATGTATAAATATGGTAATGCAAAAAATATAAAATATACGCATTCTGGAAATTATTTAAAAATATATAAATGCACGCCGCTGTAATCGTTTCTACTGTAATGGAGTGAAACTGGTGATGTTATATATGGCACGAAAAACGTACATTTTTGTCTATATACCGACGTCGGCGCAAAAAAGAATTGCAGTACTTTTTTTTACTTTAAAATAAACTTAAAGATAGATAGACCCATAAGACTAGATAAATCAGACGTTTAAAAGGATAGGTTGAGAGACATCGCGTGCATAAGCGCCATCTTACGATCATTTGGAAAAACACTGCTACCCTTGCTGCTACTTAAGAAACATTACCATACAGAAAACTGTGTCACAATTTAAAAAGAAAAGTAAAGTTAGTAGTATAACTTATAGAATTCGCTGTAACAAAAAGAAACAATAATAATTAAAAACATGAGGTTAAAACATGTAACATAATATAACATGGATGGTTAAAAATTAATATTTTCTTGCAACGTGATGAAGGTAAGTTATCGCATTCAGATAATTGTTTTCCGTGTTTGACTAAAATTTAATATAACGCGAACAGTTAATTATAATTATTAGTGAATTGATGATTTAAATTGTCTTACTGCTTTTGTTTGGTTTATTTTTTAATAGAAAATCCCTGGAAAGAATACTGCTGAATACACTGCTGTGCACCAAACTGCAAAAATGTTCATATATTATTCATAAATGTTTTAAAAATACTGAGAAGAATAGCCTCACCAACAATATGCGTCAATAATATTTTGTGAATCAAATACTAATCATCCTATTGATCATCATATTTACTGATTCCAATTACTTAGCTTTTATTCAATTTTTATGATAAATGTATGTTTATTTCGGTGTTTATTTATTTAAGGTTGTTTCGATTTTTTTATGAATATAAAAGTAATGGTAGATACCTATATCTACGATTCTACTGATTTTATTTACTCATACTGAATATATTTAAATTTTCACAGATAAAAATTATCATTAATCAATTATCAAAAAACTATCAATTATATTTAGGATAAAGGTAATTATGCATCTATTTTTTATCATATTAATTGCTATTAATTACTAGTCATGTAATCAACTTATTTTCCTATTTATAACGGAATAAGATTACCCTTTTTATTATTAAACCAATCATAGATTTTTTAATAGATATATTACAAAATTCATTGTTTTATTATACTGTTATATAGTGTGAACAGGTAATTTACATGAAATTAAATTCATAAATCATTGACTATATAATTTTGCAAAAAATCTGGAAAAACTTTTATATTTGAAATTATAATTATTTACGAAACTTTGTAATAGAGGATTATGACATTTATTTCATTATGTACGTTTCACTCTATAATATTATGGTATATTCAAATTTATCGCCATCTGCTACGTAATGAAGCTTATTATACAGAGACATCTATTGTATAGATTTTGAGTTATATTTTTTCCAAAACCGAGAAGGTAGGACAGTGCAGTTGCTATTTTTTCTCCAAATGAACGTAAGATGACGCCAGGTATGTCTGGAACAAGTTGTGCTTCCCATGAAAGACAAAGAATCGACGCTTCTTATTTAGTTACTCATATGGATAGACCTGACCAAAGTGATGTTTCTTTAAAATAAATAAAATTTTATTATACACTAATTTTGAAGAAGAATTGTGGTACTTGATCATTATTAGAAACATGAAGTTATACAAATTTAGCACATACCTTATTACAAAAACTGTTCAAAAATTTTGTCCCTCGACTTGTACACACATTAGGCACGCCTTATCCAATTTTGTCGTACTGAAGCGAATGTTCTTCCTGGTTGTTGTTCTTGGTTGCTGCAAATTATTTGCGGAAGCTGTGATCCTGCGCAAATCCTCGACGGTATGGTACGGTACACCTCATTTTTTAAATGACTCCACAAAAAGAAGTCAATAGAGTTTAAATCGGGAGAACGTAGAGGCCATGCTACCGATCTACCCCATCTAGTCCACCATACTCTATGCACTTGATGGAGATAATCTCGAAAGTGAGTTGTCGGATAGCTATAACTATATTTTCAAGAACGGCGGGCGAGATATTGTAAACCATCCATGCGATTGGGCAATATGAACGGTTCAATTTAACAATTCCTGCCCAAACATTCAGTGAGAAACGGTGTTGGAAGAAGTCCAGAAGTTAATTATTGTGTGTGGATTTTTGAGTTCCCAAACGTGGGTATTGTGAATGTTTTGTTTTCCATTGCGAGTAAATAAAGCTTCATCTGTAACTAGTACATTCAGTATTTTGCTCCAACAACCACTCACAAAACCTAATTCGTGATGGATAATCCGTTGGTAACAGTACCTGAACGTACTGGATATGATATGGGTATAGCTGAGCTTCGTGTAGTAAACGACACACCGTTGATTGGGATACTTCAGGCATCTGTCTAAAAATCTGCCTTGTATTTAGTCGCGGATTTTCACGGACCACACTCAGCAATTGTTCTTCAGTTAGTAAAATACGTTGTGGTTGCCCGGGCCACCGTCTCCACAATCTGCACGTAAATTATCAGTATCACGTCAATGTTTTACTTTTGCCGTAAAAGTTTCATGATTTGGCGTGTGTCGATCGGGAAATCGATCGGAATACAAGCGCAAAGCTGCCAATGCATTTTGCCTAACTTCACCATAAATAAGAATTATGTCCATTAACTCAGCATTCCTCTACACATGAGCATTGTTGAAAATTCTAATGATTGACACTCGGAGGAGATAATACCACAACAATACTGTTCTTGTTCCTTTACCACCTGGTGAGCATATCCCCACACCAATCCTATTCGCCAAGCAGGCGTGTTAACACGCTCTCCAGGAGAAAAAACTTGTTTACTTTTTTTGTATATCAGATGCCGTTCATGTACAGTTGCCCAGCTAGGCACCCCTTTATAATGAAATACGCGAAATCTATTAGACTTTTATTATAATTGTTTTGGTAATATAGACTTATTTAAGGAAGCACTTATCCTCACGGATAAGTTCTGAATCACTTTGTATTTTTATGTGAAATTGTAATTATAACAAGGAGTGGAATGATTAAATTTTTGCCACAGCATTGTTTTCAATTAAAATGTAATATGTGTTTCTAAAACTTGATAAATAATAAGAATGATGATAATATCGTTATTATGAATTTATTTCAAAAGAAAAATTGTTATAAAAACGAAATGTTTCCTAAAATTTCTTCGTCACTTAAAAATGACAGTGGAGATAGTAATCTTAAAACAAGTGGATTAACAAATTTGTTTTGAAACTTTGTTAACATTTCAATCAATCCGTCATCATCGATTCGTCAGTTAATTCAAGAGTTTGCACAGCCAGCTGCATGGGAGGAGACATTCCTACGTTATTTTCCAGGTAAACCCGGAAGAAGTACATGCTGCTAGGTTTAAGCGATGTAATTTCCACCGGTACTGTGTTTCCATCTGTCAGATCTTGCAACGATACTGTCTTATTGAAGTAGCTGCCGCCATCTATGTAGAGCCTAATCAGGGGACATCGGTTGACATCACCTTCAAGTTCCCACGTCATGTTGATAGATGTAGCTTGAATATCAATTAATCCAAGTGCAGGAGCCTGAAATCAATCAATCCGTCATCATCATCATCAATTCGTCAGTTAATTTAAGAGTTTGCACAGCCAGCTGCATGGGAGGAGACATTCCTACGTTATTTTCCAGGTAAACCCGGAAGAAGTATATCCTGTTAGGTTTAAGCGATGTAATTTCCACCGGTACTGTGTTTCTATCTGTCAGATCTTGCAACGATACTGTCTTATTGAAGTAGCTGCCGCAATCTATGTAGAGCCTAATCAGGGGACATCAGTTGACGTCATCTTCAAGTTCCCACGTCATGTTGATAGATGTAGCTTGAATATAAATTAATCCACGTGAAGGAGCCTGAAATGAATTAAAATATGTATTTATTCCATCAATTGATTAGTTTATTTTTTTATCGTCTTTACCTCTTTTAGAAAATACAATACTCATAGTAATCGGAGGTCCTTCCGTAGTAGGAATAGCTTCGTTGATGGGTTTTAGTTCGATATGATAGATAATACAAGGTGACACGCCTTCTAAACGGGCGATTTTTCCTTTCAAATATTAATTTTGGATAACGTCAAACTCGTTGTCCTGGATGACTAAGCGGTAGAGCACGGGGCATTCAGTTTGATTCTTCAGTTCCCATTGAAGGAAAACCTCACTACCTGAGAAGACGAAAATATAGCTCAAAGAAAGATCTAGCTCTTATCACCTGAAAATAACAAACTTAGTTATGATATAAGTAAGAACGGGAGAATGTTTGAGCTATAGAAGCTTTAGGAACAGCTAACTATTTTGTCCGTTTCGTTATCTTAAAAGAAGCAACTAGTTATTACCACAGTCATCATCGTTCCCATATACATAGTTAAATAAACCATATACGACTAAAATTATAAACATACTTTTTAAAGCCATAGTCGTCATTGGCACTTTTGCATTATTATTTTGAGATAATATAGAAAATAAACATTTGCATTATTTGATCGTTTCAGATATTCTATATTTCTTATCTAAGAAGTGTTTTGTGCCATAAAAAATACAACGTACAGATATTCAAATATCGGTAAGAAGTTTAGAAAGTTTCTTAAAACATATATGAATGTAATAATGGAGGTATTGCATACCAAAAAATATATTTCTATTTATTCTTATTTTATAATTTGCTGTATATTTTATGATTATACCTAAAATCTTCACGAGAGAAAAGTTTAAACGGTTTCCAAATATTTTTTCATTAATAAGTAACAGTTTCTCTATTGACATTGTCGATTCTTCTTCTCATTTTTTTTGTTTTCAAATGATGTTCAATTAAAGATATTTATAAACTATTTAATTGGTTAATGTAACTATCTTGTTACAATTATTTTTTGAATTATTGAAGTAAGTTAATTCATCAGCTAATTTTATATAATTAAATAAAAATGTATCATCGTTATATTTTAAAAGAGGTAACCTATAGAGAAATTAAAAGTTCGCCACTGAACTCTAAAAAAATTCTATCAGAAGCAATTTTCACTATTCCGATATCCCAGCGATTCTCTGAGATACGAAGAATCAAGTCTATACAAATTCTGATTGAGTGTTGTGAAAACTGCATCTTTATATCTCTTGTAGTTTCAGATATACTCTGCAATTACAACGAAACTGGAACAACCTGTAGAGAGTACTGATATATTTTTTACGCGAAATCTGTTAGACTTTTATTATAATTTTTGGTGACATCACTTTTTATTTAAGGGAGCACTTATCTTCAAAGTTTTTCGGATAAGTTCTGAATCAACCTATATATTTATGTGAAATTATAATTATAACAAAAGTGAAATGATTGCTTGTTTTCAATTAAAATGTAATATGTTTCTAAAACTTGATAAATGATAAGAATGATGATAATATTGTAGTATTTTCTAAAATTGCTTAGTCACTTAAAAATGACAGTGGAGATGGTAATATTAAAACAAGTGGATTGACAAAATTTGTTTTGAAATTTTGATGACATTTCAATCAATCCAATTCGTCAGTTAATTCAAGAGTTTGCACAGCCAGCTGCATAGGAGGAGACATTCCTGCGTTATTTTCCACGTAAACTCGGAAGAAGTACATGCTATTAGGTTTAAGCGATGTAATTTCCACCGGTACTGTGTTTCTATCTGTCAAATCTTGCAACGATACTGTCTTATTGAAGTAGCTGCCGCCATCTATGTAGAGCCTTATCAGAGGACATCTGTTGGCGTCACCTTCAAGTTCCCACGTCATGTTGATAGATGTGGCTTGGATATCAATTAATCCAAGTGAAGGAGCCTTTTGAACTGGATTGAATTAAAATATATAAATATTCTATCGATTGATTAATTTATTTTTTATTATCTTTACCTCTTTGAGAAAATATAATACCCATAATAACTCGGGGTCCTTCCATGGTAGGAATTGCTTCGTTGATGGCTTTTATTTCTATATTATACATAATACACGGCGATACGCCTTCCAAACGTGCAGATTTTCCTTCCAAATATTCATTTTGGATAATTCCAAGCTCGTTGTCCTGGATAATTAAGTGATAGAGTATAGGACACTCAGTTTGGCTATTCAACTCCCATGTCAGGAAAATGTCATTACCTGAGAATGTGAACATGTAGTTCAAAGAAAGATCTAGGTCTTCACCTGAAAACAACTAACTATAAGCATTTATGTTTGTTTTCTAAAGAAGTTCTTACCGCAGTCGTCATCGTCTCCATATACATGGTTAAATAGACCGTATATTACTATAACCAAAATTAGAAATAAACTCTTTGATGTCATCGTCGTTAGTGGTACTTTTGGATTATTATTTTGAGATAATATAGAAAATAAACATTTTGTATTATTTGATCGTTTCACGATTTCATATTCTGTATTTCTTATCTAAGGAGTGTTTTGTTCCATAAAATAAATAAATGTATAGATATTCAAAGATCGGTTAGATATTTAGAAAATTTCTGAAAACATTATACCTAAAACAGGTATGAACATAGTAAAGGAGGTAGAATTGATGCATAAATTTTGTAAAATTAATGTACCGGGTGTCCCGTTAAGGAAAAAATATTGATAATAAAAGTGACCGCGAGAATTTTATTAAAATTATTTTTCACTTTCAAACTGTGCCGCTAGATGGCGTATTTTTAAATCCAAATCGAAAAGTGAGATTTTTTCCATAAAATCTGTAGTGAAGGTATGTTATATTGAATGATTTTCGACTCTTCTATTGATGTCTTAAAAATTGTTTATTTGGCATTTTATTTCTCTTAAAATAAGGGGTAGGGGGAAGGGCAATCAATTTTAGCGATCTTGGTCCAGTAATACCGCCAGATGGCGTTATTTAATATCTTTAGAAGTTTATTCAATTTTCTATGTAAGGTTAAATAGAAAACTATAATTTTTACTATCTTATTACTTGTAAAATTGTTTCAAAAGTGATAAAAACCGGAAGCAGAAATTCAAATTTTTTTCGCAACATCCAATATTAATCGACCTTGATCTATACAGCATATGAAAAATATTATTATCTTAAGGCAATAAACAACTAGTCAGAAAAAGCAACAGGCCTAGTTTCTTAAATAATTAGCTTTGTTCTAGGGAAAGGAAAATACTTTTCAATTTTTAATGACATTGTCGATAAATTTCCTCTTATGAGGATTTTTTTATGTTTGTTTTTGTTCATTCTTTGTTTACAAATGTTATTAAAGATATTTATAAATTACTTAATTGGCTAATATAATAATTATCTCGTTAAAATTATTTTTTGAATGATTTAAGTGAAGCAAAGTGCAGGAGTAATTCAATGCCGGTCGGGGCAATAGTATGCGGAGTAGTTGTTTCCTGCTGTGTCATTTACAGATTTAATGGCTTGTCGCCCAGGGCGAGAGGTCTGCGTTAAGCACCTGCTGCAATGTAGGTCGCTTCCTGTAAGTCGAGCCGCTTAGGCCGAGCAGGAAGTAAGCAGACCACTTATATCTCACCTATTAAAGCAAATTAATTGATGATCCAATTGTATATTATTATTAAACTAAAGAGATGAGCAGAGGCCAAAACCTATTTTGCTCAAATTACAAAGGCAATTAAATGTGTCATATCTATGCTTAAAATAGTTAACGCTGTCATGTATTAGTTTTAAATATAATATTGTTCCCTACTGTACTATAAGACATAAAACATGTACTAGTTTTTGTAGACAAAAAGTACCACCTGTAGGTTAGCCCGATCGACACGATCCACTAAATAAACAGTATCTCTCTGAACCTAGTTTCATTCATAACATGGCGCAGCCGGTTGAGAAGTTTCTCCAAAATAATTAATTATTATTAAATATTATTTAAAAGTGATACCAGTTTGTAGACATTATAAAGTATATTAAAAAGACAATTATGAGTGCTGTTTCTGATTATCGTGGTCTAGCTCCTATGGATTTCTCAGGAAACCTGTCTGAGAATTGGAAGCTATGGAAACAAAAATTTGAAAATTATATGGTGGCATCAGAAATAGGAAAAAAGGATGAAAAAATCCAGATTGCTCAACTTCTACACTATATTGGAGAAGAAGGTTTTAATATATATAATACGTTCACATATGAGAGTGACGAAGACAGAAATAAAGTTTGCGTTGTTATAAAAAAGTTCGACAACCATTTTTTGCCAAAAAGAAATTTATCGTATGAAAGGTTCAAATTTTTTACTCGGAAGCAGCTAATAAACGAGTCAATCGAACAATTTGTGACTGATTTAAAAAATAAAGCACGTTCATGTGAATTTGGTGAACTAAAAGATAATTTAATTAAAGACATTTTTACATGTGGTTTACAAAATCATGTGTTACGTGAACATTTGTTACAAGATGATTCTCTGAATCTAGAAAAAGCTGTCAAATACTGTGTTTCTGTTGAAAATTCCAAGGAACAGTCAACTATTATTACGCAACGAACGAGTTCATCGGCATCTTTAGATGTACAAGCTGTAGGAAAACCAAAGTGTTCTAATTCGTCGTCAACGAAGCGTGGCAGTTCTTCAGGCAGCCATTTTGTTCAGCAACGACGAGTGCGACAACCAGGTGGAAAATTCCAGTACTCCAAATGTCCACCCAGCAGCAGTAGCACCACATCCCGACTTCGAGGAAATAATGGTATTTGTTCGAGATGCGGAAGTGTCCATGGTAAAAATCAGTGTCCAGCTTTTGGTAAAAAGTGTAATTTATGTGGCTTTTCTAAACATTTTGCAAAAATGTGTTTGCGAAAAAATGTTAATTTAGTAGAAAATTGTCAAAATGAAAATGTTGATAATAATGATTATGTATTTATAGGTTCTGTTGATTTCAATAATACTGTAGATAATTCGTGGTATGTTTCTTTAATTGTTAATAATAATTTTATTAAATTTAAATTAGATAGTGGAGCTCAAGCTAATTTAATAACTGATAAAATGTTGCATAAAATTAATTTCAACTCAGAATTATTAGAGAAAACTGAAGTAAAATTAAAATCTTATACAAATAATAACTTACCTGTTTTGGGGAAATGTTCATTAATTTGTAAATATAAAAACTGGACAGGGAAATTAGACTTTTTTGTGGTAGAGGATAATAATTATCAGTGCATTTTGGGTTTAGAGTCTTGTATTAAATTAAATTTAATCAAAAGAATTGATGTTTTAAATGATTCAGAAAATCTTTCACACAAAAATAGCTATGATAAATTAATAAGAGAAAATATTGACTTATTTACAGGTCTAGGTTGCTTAAATCAGAAATATCACATAGAATTAAATGAAAATGCGAAGCCTGTTGTGCATCCTCCTAGAAAAATTCCTTTTCCGTTATTAGATCAATTTAAAAGCACTTTAAATCAAATGGAGAAACAAAAAATAATTAAAAAATTAAATGAGCCCACAGATTGGGTAAATTCATTTGTAATAGTGAGAAAAAAAAATGGTACGCTAAGAATTTGTTTAGATCCATCTGATTTAAACAACGCCATTAAAAGAGAATATTTTCAGTTACCTACCTTAGATCAAATTATATCTAATTTATCAGGAGCTTGTGTTTTTAGTACTTTAGATGCAAATTCAGGGTTTTGGCAAATAGCATTAGACAAAGAAAGCACAAAATTATGCACATTTGCTACTCCTTTTGGTAGATATTGTTTTTTACGCCTACCCTATGGCATAAAATCTGCACCTGAGGTATTTCACAAACATTTTAAAAATATATTTACAATACAGGGTGTTGAATTATATATAGATGACATAATTATTTGGGGACGCACACAAGCTGAGCATGATAAGCGTTTAAATGAAGTTTTCAAAATTGCAAGGCAACATAATGTAACTTTTAATAAAGATAAATGTAAATTTGGTTTATCTGAAATAAATTATATGGGTCATAAAATTACTAAAAATGGATATAGTCCAGATGAAAATAAATTAAAAGCAATAAAAGAAATGCCCCTACCTCAAAATAAAAAAGAAGTACAAAGATTTTTGGGAATGATTACCTATGTTGGAAGATTTATACCAAATTTATCAAATTTAACCTCATCCTTAAGAAATTTAATAAAAAATGATATTATTTTTGAATGGACTAATCATCATACAAAATCATTTAATGAATTAAAAAATCTATTAACAAAACCACCAGTATTACAATATTATGACATAAATAAAGAAGTAGTTATCTCAGTTGATGCTTCAAAAGATGGCGTGGGTGCATGTCTTTTACAAAATAAATTACCTTGTGCTTATGCTTCAAAGGCACTTACAGAAACGCAAACAAGATGGGCACAAATTGAAAAAGAATTATATGCTATTTTTTTTGGATGTGATAGATTTTATGAATATGTTTATGGAAAAAAGTTTATTGTGGAAACTGATCATAAACCATTACTAGGTATTTTTAAGAAACCTCTTGCATCATGTCCAGCTAGACTTCAAAGAATGTTAATTCAATTAAAAAAATATGATTTCGAAATTGTGTACAAACCAGGAAAAGAATTATTTGTTGCAGATACTTTGTCTAGAGCTTATATACAGGATGATAAAAATGTTACTGATTTTGAAAATGATTTGGAAATTTGTGTTATTGATATGAATTTTAATTTAACAAACAAAAAAAGTGAGGAAATATTGAATGCAACACTTGAAGATTCTGAGTTGAAATTATTGAAACAATTTGTAGAAAATGGATGGCCAAATAAAGTTAGTAAAGTTCCTTTAGAAATTCGAAATTATTATAAATGTAAAAATGAAATAACAGAACGTAATGGTTTGTTATTTAAAAGTCAGCAATTAATTATTCCAAAAAAATTAAGACGAGATATTATAAATAAAATACATTATTGTCATCTTGGCATCCAAAAATGTAAAAAACGAGCAAATAGTTGTTTTTATTGGCCTGGAATGAGTAAACAATTAGAAGATACTATTTTATCTTGTAAAATATGTCTTACACATAGAGTTACTCAACAAAAAGAAACTTTGATACCACATGATATACCATCTATACCGTGGTATAAAATAGGATGCGATATTTTATATTTAGGAAATATAATGTACTTGTTAGTTATAGATTATTATACTAAATGGGTCGAATTAATATTGTTGGATGATAACAGTCATTCTAGAACTATTATTAAACATCTTAAATCAATTTTTAGTCGTTTTGGTATACCAGCAATATTAATATCGGACAATGGACCACAATTTAAATCTGTAGATTTCAAGATATTTTCTGATGAATATGAGTTCACGCATATTACTTCTAGTCCTAACTACCCCCAATCCAATGGGATGGTAGAACGTCAAAAACAGACTTTAAAGAAAATATTATGCAAAGCTATTCAGGACAAAAAAGATTTAGATTTAGTTTTATTAATGTATCGTAATAGTCCTTTAGAATCAGGATTTTCTCCTGCAGAACTTCTCATGTCACGTCACTTAAGAGATATTTTACCTACTACACAAAATTATCTTAAACCTAAACATATACCTTTTCATGAGTATAATCGTAAAATAAAATTGAATCAAAGTAAACAGAAAAAGTATTATGATAAAAATTCCAAAAATAGAAAACCTATTTCAAATAATCAAAATGTAAGATTTCAAAATAAACCTAAATCTAAATGGGAATTTGGTAAAGTTATTAACAGATCTAGAAATCGATCTTATGTTATAAAAAGAAATAATGATACTAGTGTAACAAGAAATCGTAGATTCATTGAACCAATACCAAGTACTAGTAAAGATGTAGATTTAGATGATAGTGACATAATTGAAATTAGTGATAGTGAAAATGAAAATTCCTTGCAGTCGAGTCCTGAAAATATTTTAAATAATAATTCTCCACAAAACACAAGATGTGGCAGATTAGTTAAGAAACCAGATAGACTGATTTATTCTTAGTTAGCTAATAGATATTTATTGGTAATTTAGTTAGATTTTAGTTATATATAATTATGTATATTATTTTATAAAAAGGGAGATGTCATGTATTAGTTTTAAATATAATATTGTTCCCTACTGTACTATAAGACATAAAACATGTACTAGTTTTTGTAGACAAAAAGTACCACCTGTAGGTTAGCCCGATCGACACGATCCACTAAATAAACAGTATCTCTCTGAACCTAGTTTCATTCATAACAAACGCTACCAGAAGGTACAAGATCATTAGGTAGTTGATTCCATCGGTTAAACACTGTTCGAATAGAAGCTCTGTTTTATGGATGTCTTGAAGTTTTCCTTGCGTAGTTTCAACTGGTTATCTCGTAAATGGTCATCTGTGTTTAATGTCAACAGCATCAATGTCTTGATTGAAAAAATTATGCAGTTTGTAAGTGAAAATCATGCCGCCTCTAGATTTGCGTTTGGAAAGATTTAGGATTTGTAGCCTCTCATGATAAGTATGATTCCTCAGAGTAGTCGCTTGTCTACTACATTTTCGTTGAACATTTTCCAGTAAGTTAATGTCTCTAATCAATCGAGGTGACCATATGATACCATCATACTCCACCACAGGCCTTACGTAGGATTTAAATAGAATATAAGACAATCTAGGGCTTGAATTTTGAAATGCTTTAAATAGTATGTAGGATCTTTGGTTAGTTTTTCTGTAATTTTGGAAATATGTGTGGACCAAGAAAGATCTGTAGTTATTGTCACAAGTCATTCTATAATTATATAAAAAATCTGATATCTCATCTATTCTCTCAGTTACGAAGAATCAAGGGTAGTTCTTTTAGTTTTGTCCTGTATTTCAAAAACGAAAAGGTCTATAAAATTCTGATTACCGCATTTTAAGTTTCTACTTTAATTTTCGAGATACCCTGCAATTACAACTTGGAACAGCCTGTAAAGAGCACTGATTCAAATAAAAAAAAATGTAATTCGTCATATCACCTCATTCGCAATTTTTACCAAATGTATCCTATGGGTAAGTATTTAGTATCAAAGAAAATAAAAAAGACCTAGAATATCTGGAAATACTAATATATTTTTTTCTGTACAATATGTATTACATTTCAAGGTGAGATAAAAGAACACAGTTACGATCAAGTAATATAATAAGAGAAGTAGAGAAGCTTTAATTTTTTCATTATTTATTCATGAAGTGTCTGAACAGCTATTTGATTAACCGGAGACCAACCCGCGCTATTCTCCACTGACACCTGGAAATGGTACATGGTGTTGGGAGTAAGGGAATCAATTTCAACTGCAACCGTACTGCGATCTACTATGTCTTCTAGAGGTATCAAATAATTGAAAACAGTCCCACCGTTAACATAGAAGTTTCTCAAAGGACATCTGTTTTTATTTCCTTCCAATAACCAAGTCGTGTTGAAGGATGTTGTCTGTATATCCAGTGATTTAAGGGTAGGTATCACTTGAGCTGCAAAAATATATTTCGAACATTCAACAAAGAACCTTAAACTGGACAATGGAGCTAAGTACCTCTTGAGTGAAACTGAATAGACGTTGTCATAGCAGGTCCCTCTGGCGTTGGAACTGCTTTGTTAATGGAACTGAGACGTACACTGTATCCGATGCAAGGTGACATAGCTTCCAGCTCGATGTACGGTTCATCCACATACTCGTCTAGAACTACACCAAGTTCGCTGTCGCTAACAACTACGCGATATTCCACTGCACAATCCGTTGGAGTTCTCAGGTTCCATCTCACAACGACGTTTTCGTCTGAGAATACGAACCTGATGTTCGTGAGGTTCAGATCGATGTCAGAACCTGAAACAACCAATATATTTTATTTACTTGTTTATTTATTTAGACGTAAACCTTCCCAGATGCACACATCCAATTGTAGAGCAAACATTAAAACAAAAAAACAATACAACAACTATAACATATGAAACATAAACATATTTATTTATTTATTTATTTTATTCTATTCAACAGGTCATAGACCCAGTTATAGAATAGGAAAACATACAAAAAAGCATACATGAAGTAAATTACACAATACTTAGACATAACACATGTAAACAAATAAGAAAAAATAATCAATCTAATTATCTAGATAAAGACAATAACAATTACAAAACAAGTTTTTTCAGAGTTGAAATATTGCAATCCATAAAATCTACGGGCAAGATAACTTTATTACATAAATTACACATATTATGAAGTGGAGAGTGTTGCAGAATATTTGTCCTAGCTGGTGGCAAATAAAACATGTTAAATTGTCTAGCTTCAATTCTAGGAACATGCTCAACATCAGCAGTCAATGACATTATTCATTACTTTATGTAAACAAATTAAATAAGCCTTTTTACGTCGATTTTCCAAAGTTTCAAGGCCAAATCTATTAAGCATTTCAACTTGAGGGAACCCAACAGAGGGATACTCACCATCAGCTTTAAAACTAATATATTTCAAAAATTTACGTTGAACATTTTCAAGAGCATCCACATGTACAGCATAATTAGGACACCAAACAATTGATGCATATTCACAATTGCACCTGACAAAAGTAGAGTATAACATTTTCAAAGTGTTAGAATTGCGAAACTGTTTACTATTTCTTATAATGAAACCAAGAGATCTATAAGTTCTTGTAGTAATATAATGTAGATGGTTAATAAAAGACAATTTTCTGTCAAAAATAACACCTAAGTCACAGAAAGTATCAGGTCTAGACAGCGTATGTTGCTCGATGGAATAATCAAAAGAAATTAACTGTTTCTTAGTAGAAAAAGACAGTACATGACACTTACTAATATTTAGTGACAGATTATTAACCCTGCACCATTCATTAATGACATTAAGATTGTACTGAAGTTCAGCAGCATCATCAGCGTTCTTGATCGTACTAAAAATTTTCAGATCATCTGCATACAACAGGCAGGGCACAGCTAAATTATTAATGATGTCATTAATGAATAAGCTAAAGAATAACGGTCCCAAATTAGACCTTTGAGGGACACCCGAGGTTGCTCGTACTTCAGCAGACTTGCAACCGCGGTAAACAACATGAAGACCTCTGTTAGAAAGATAAGAGCTAATAAGACTTAATAAGTTGAAGGAAAAACCAAAAAAATTATCTAATTTATTCAAGAGTATTGCGTGATCAATTCTGTCAAAGGCCTTCGTCAGGTCAGTGTAAATCACGTCAGCTTGAAATCCATCATCAATGGCATTGGCTAAAAACTGTGTAATACAGAAGAGATTTGTAACAGTAGACCTGCCCTTAAAAAAACCATGTTGCACCTCCGTAATTAAGTGTTTTGTGTGATGAAATATAAAATCATACAACAGCATTTCAAAACACTTGGCAAAATTGCTGATTATAACAATCGGCCGATAATTACAAATGTCTGATCTTTCCCCTTTTTTGAATACTGGAGTGACCTTAGAAATTTTCCACTGTGATGGAAACGTACATGTATCCAAGGACAGGTTTATTAATCTACACAATGGTGGCGCAAATACTGCGGCACAGTCCCGCACAAGAAATGATGGTATTCCATCTAAACCGCTAGTTAACTTAGGCTTTAATTTCGTTAAACAACACCTAACTTCATCCTCCGAAAAAGAACAAATTTCAGGCAAGCTAAAGTTATTAATGTCGAAGACAAAAGGCACATTTATAGGGGTAGAATACGATTTTTGGCATATGACATATCTAAAAGATTCACAAAACTAGGCAAACAACAATAAGACTTAACTTAAAATACAAAGTTTTAAATTATTGACTGAACAACAAAAAATCGAAATTTGACTGCAAATTCATGTAATTGAAACACATTGCATAAAGTGGAAAAAATATATTTGTACACTGTGTAGGAGTAATCTAAACAAATATAGAGTGATTCCTAAGCTATACGTATAAATTTGTGAAATTATAGCTGTAGTAACATATTTTTAGTTTCGGAAGAGACAAAAATTTATCATGTCAACTATTTTGTTTATAAAAACTAAGAAGTAAAGAAGTTAGAACGATATGTTTGGTATTTGTAGCAATACTTTGTTAACAGTTGTGATCCTATTTCAGTTTATTTTCACGTGATTATAAAAGTATGGCGCATAATTTCTTAAATTAAGAACTTGTGGACATGATGATACTGTACTGGTACATCAAAATTTAGTAGTTGCAGCTCGCCTTTATGGCCAAAAGTTTCCTCAAAGATATCATCCAAGATGTGAAACCTTTTTGCGTGTGGTTCAGTGAGGTAGAGAAACTGTCAATTTGCGGCCGAGACCTGGGCAATATAGGAGAGCCATTAAACCTAGGGAAATTGTAATTCTTGAGGAACAGTTTTTAAATGTCGCAGAGGAGCGGCCTGGCATAAGCACTAGAACAATTGCAGCGCAATTTGGGATATCACAATCCACAGTTTAGCAAAGGTTAAGGCACGACTAACTCAACCCATTTCACGTGCACTGGATACAAGCCTTACTTCTAAGAAATTTTCTTCTTCGAGTGAACTTTTGCGAGTGAATCATGTGTTTTCCGAATGATGGTTATTCCGAGATGTGCCAATTGGGTGGACCCCTCGATTATTATTTTTAGAGTCACATAAAAATTATGGTGTATGTTACCGAAGTTAACGCTGAATAATAATTGAGAAGTCGAATACATGCTGCCTCTGAGGAAATTCGACCAGGGGTCCCAAATTTCATGATTTGTCGTGAGATTTCACGATTTCGTAGTGAATCGCACGATCACACAATTAGTGGGTTGAATAGCACTATTTTTGAGCGTAGTGCATTAGCCATTGAAATTATAGATTTGTACGTGTTAATACCATGTAAGTTGAGCTAAGTTTATAAGCTTGAAACTTATATAACTAATAATGTCAGTATTAAGGAAAGTGTAGTAAATGAGAAGTTTTTTTTTCGTTGTTAAACGGTTACCGACAGTGTTACCAATCACCTCCCTGCTTGAAGGCAGGCAAGAAGGGTATCGTCTCTGTTAAAAAAAATCGCCATAAAGCATTCAAAAAACTAAGAATTGTACCTCCCCCCTCCCGCTCTTCACATTCGCAGGATGGAAATATATATTATTCAATACTGAAGGTTAGTGACATTGACCATGACCATTACATTACTGATATTTCACGATTTCTCACGATTTTTTACGATCTACTTCTCGAATCCCACTTCAAACCATCTGAGACCTCTGAATTCGACTACAGCTTGGTTTGGGCCGTGCGTGTGGAAACTCATGGATTCGGAGAGTTCAACTGTGTATTGAAAATCACGGAAATAACTGAACAGTTATTATGATAAATTAAATGCATTTTCAATTTCATGAAATTCACGTTCCTTTATTTTTATTTGACATAAGTTGGTATCTCCGTAACTGAAAAACGTTTTTTTTCACTATTCGTCATTATTTGTCCTCAGCTATAATTTTCCTAGTTTACGCGTTTAGGTTAAGAATCATCCTGTATATGAGTTTCAGTCTAACAAAAGAATTAAACAGAATTGAGTCTATTTTTAAGCATTTTAGAATTCAAAAATGAAATCAAAATATGCGTTTGAAACTATAAAATGTATGTGAGGAACAAAAGTACCAAGATCTTTCAATTATCGTAATGCCATCTTGTAGCAAACTGCAGTCTTGTAGCGAATTAATAGAAGTATGCAACTTTAAATCATATAATAACATTTTTACAAATATCGTTGATAAATACCTAAAACAAAAGAGTGGTCCAAGAACCGATCCTTGCGGAACTCCTGATGTCGCAACAATATCAACAGAATTACCACAATAACAAACATTAAGAAAATGATTCGGTAAATAGGTCATGTTGACAATAGGATATTTGTGGTTTTAAACTGAAGAAAAGGATGATATAGAGCACAGTTTCAAACAATTGGAAATAATAGATATTGGCCTGTAATTCCCAACAATAAGATATGAAACATTCTTCTTTTTGAAAAATAGGAGAAATTTTCGAATTTTGTTGAAACGAGTTGAAAACATTTTATTTAACTGAATCATTTCATTGATGTTCCAGAAAGATAAGAACAGACTGGGCAGCAATAAAGAGTGCATGAAAATTTATGTGTAGGTACACAGAACTGTTGTTGCATATGAAAATGAAATCAGTGAAATCTGTATGAATAAAATAATTATTCTTTGATATTGATTAAATTACTAAAAGAGGCTAAGGCAAGTTATCCTTTCAGTTTAATATTAAAGATTAGTTCCTAAATCGATTTTGTTGATAATGATCTAGAATGCAATGTAAAAAATAGTGTACCAAGAAGAAAATATGACGACCGTGCCCTAAAATGCTTCTTCTAAGAGTTCAATGTTGTAAAGGGTGGACGAAAATAATAATATTTATTTATTTGCTTTTTGAAATTTGGTATTCCGTCTTGAAGATTTATAGCAAAATCTCTGGGGGCACTGAAAACGCTGCATTCGTTCGTTTTTTGCAAAGGTAAAGGGTTAACTTAAGTAAAACATTTTTATTTAAATAGAGCTGGCACTTTAACATCGAATATGAAAAATTTAGACTTATGTACCATACTACCCTCTATTTAACATACTAGCGTGAACGCTATTCAAAATATTTTACATACACACAGATTTGTTTAGATAACAAACAGTTTGTCAAAATTTGTGTAAGAAATGTTTAACTGACAGATGATAAAATATTCTATGTTTCTCGAGAACTGCTTAAATTTTTTAAACTATCTAAACAAAGCTATGCTTACAGGGCATTCCAAACTCGACGTTCAAATGACATTACGGAGTAACGAAAAATGTTACTGAAAATTTGAACAATGGAGTTCAAACGGCATGGATTGAGGTGCACTTTGTACCAAAAATTAGATATTTCGAAAGTTGTGTTTAAGACGTCATAAAATATTTTTTTTCCAGGAACATACCTGTATTTTTCCATATTTAAAAAAATATATTTTTTATCTCTTATTAAACTTTTATTAAAAAAAAAAAAATTCTATCAATTTTCATTAAAACGTTATGATCAGAAGTAAAAATAATAATTACAAGCCATTAATAATAATTATTTTAGAATTCATTGCTTCGTTAATATTAGGAGGCTGTTGAAAGCATTTATACAAGGCTTGTTATAACACTGTTAATGATGCAAGTTGTCAGAAGTCCTGAAAATAATTATACCAAATACATATTTAAATACTAAACATGTCTTTAATCAATCACAAAGAAAACAAAAACAATAAAAGTAGAACAAAAAACAACAAATATTTTAGATATATAACTACAATTATTATTATAACATTTTCTATATGTCCACCCACTCTAGCTAAACATAAATCTAATCGACGCCTAACTTCTTTTATAGTTGCGTTCCTCAGCATGTTGGGAGTAAGCTCTTCACAGGCATTTCAATGTTTTTCTACATTTTCCTACCCATTTTATGGATCCATTTATTCCAATCCCTTGTCCCCCCCCAGTATTTAAATAATCCTGCACAATAAACGCTTTATGGGGTGGGACTCCATTATACTGGAACCATGTGCAAAGGCACATTTTTGAGAAGTTCTGGGAGTTCTTGTAAAAAAGGCAAGTATTCTATACTATTCAACACACCTTCATAAAAGTACGATCCTATGAGATGACATCCAATGACACTACACCACACATATGATGGAATATGCGTCGATCAGTAATTTCAGCAGCTACCGCGATTTGTTAAAGGAAACTGAAATCTTCTTTCTAGATGAATTTCAGATAAATATTCCAAGTTATGTATTTTAAAATCATTAACTTTTAATATCCGGTGAATCGAAGATGTTTTTAAATTTAGCTCGTGACTAGCTTGTTTTATTGAATTTCGCGGATGTTTCTCAAAATATTGTACCACTTGTGCAGTGGTATAGCTTTTCTCGAACTCTTTTTCTTATTGATTTTCCCCTTCGAATCGATAATGCATTTTGATTGTCTCGTGAGTTTCTTTCCAGTCTGACAAATATTTTGTGGTCAGGGATGTGACGTTCAGGAAATCTTTCTCTATACAACTGAACAGCTCTGGAAGCGCTAAGTACTCGTTTGACACTTGGATGACAATTAAACATTGTAATAATGTAACTCGATCAATTGTTTTCCACAGAATGTCCGATCAAGTCACGGCTAATGTAACTTTGACTTAATTATTATTTTTACTTCTGATCATAACTTTGTAATAAAAATAGATAGAGAAAATTTTTTAAAATAAAAATTTATCGAAAAAATATGTTTTTTTAAATATGGAAAAATACAGGTATGTTCCTGGAAAAAAAATTTCATGACGTCATAAACACAATTTTCAAAATATCTAAAATTTTAATTTTTGGTACAAAATGCACTTCAATCCATACCGATTGAACTCCATTCTTCAAATTTTCAGTAACATTTTTCGTTACCCCTGTACTAATATTATATATTATATATTTAACGGAAACTATCTACAATTTTACTAATTACTTAGTATTTAGTAATAGTACAAGACTATGATTATGACTTGTTACTTTTACTTACAGGAATTTATTAACTTTTAAGCACATGGTTGAATATTTTTATAATATAAGTAATAAAATATAGTAGTTCTTACCACAATCATCATCGTCTCCATAAACTTGTTTTAAAAATGTGCAAAATACCGCTAACCAAATAAAAAGTATAAATTTAGATGCCATTATTTTTAATTCTGCAGTTATTTGTTATCGTTTCATGCAGTTTACTTCGAACAAAAATCTCTCCGCTTTACTTCTGGTATAAATAAAGCCTTATCTTGAGATAATCCGATATTTTGCATTAACTGTTCTCCGAAAAAAAACCCCTACAAATAAAGTGCTAAATCCAGGCTTTCGATGATCATCACTACAGGGTGTTTTAAAAACACATGGCAATATTACTTGGGCTTATAGAATATTGAAAAATAAGTGGGGTTTGCGTAATAAACGTATGTCCTGAATGTATGAATTTTGAAAAATCAAATTTTGGATGTAATTAGTTTAATGACCAATAGATTTGATTAAAATTTGACACATGTACGTTTTTGGTGATGCCGAACATGCTGACCAATTAGTTTTTTTGTACAAAGTAGAGGGCGCTAGTTGATAGCATTTTCGTTGACATTTTATTCTCTAACTCTGGGTTCTCAGTGGGGTTTTTTCTGTCCTTCATCTCAAAAATGAGTGGCTCTAGGATATACGTTTATTAAGGAAACTCCACTTATTTCTCAATGTTCTAACAGGCCTAGTAGTACTGTTATGTCTTTTTGAAACATCCTGTATACAGGGTGATTCAGAACTTAACTAAAATTGTTTTCAATATACAATTTTGTAAAAAAAAAATGAAAAAGGGCAGTTCGAAAATGAAAAAATACATTTCAACACGGCACTGGAAACTGGTCGATTGTAAACTCTGGTGACCGGACAAAAAGTGGAAAGAAATAAATAACATTTTATGCAGCAAATGCAACTGCTTTTGCCGCTATTGTTATTAATACAATTAATTTGTGGTTTTAATTAATAAAATAGTTTGACATACCTGATGCTACAAGAAAATTTTGGGCCCGTATTACTCAGTTTCTATAAACACAAATGTTTCTGCTTCTTGTCCACTTTGAACTCAGTTATTGATAGCAACTATAAGTAAATCATCAATAGTATGTAATCATTTAGTAACAATACACTTCATTTTTTAAATATCCCCACAAAATGATTTGAAGTCAGAAGATCGTGGCGGCCATGGTACCGGTCTTCCGCGTCCAATTTTTTGGTATTAATGCTTGGACACGTTATACATGCTACGGATATAATTGAGTCTTGCGTATGATATGCCACACTGTTGCAATACGTCGTGGACGTCCTGCACTTCCATCTCTTCCACTATTTGGTTTGAAATTTCCCTTGCGTTGCACTACTGTCACCTCTTTTTGAGATTTCATTGGCGTGGTCTCAGATGTTATATAGTGGTAGCTAGGTCGTGGTTCGGAATAAATGTATGAATAATTGTTATAAATTTTATTTAGAAGTTAATTATTGAGGGCCACCAAGCGTTAGAATAATGTCTCAGTTATCAAATTGTGATTGGCCAAAAAAATAACTACCACTCGGACATTAATATTCAACTTGACAAATTTTAAATATTAATTCTAACAAGCATCTAATATTTTCAGAAAAAAAAGCTATTTTGCCGTCAACACTGTTTTAAATAATAAAAATATATAGTTAATTAATAGTGGTTTTACATATGGCTCTAAGCCTCAAAAAAGTTACAGACTTTTTTGGCACTTGAATAACTAATGTAAAGACTTGCTTCAAAAAAAGGTTAATACCTACCTACAAAAAGTTATCGGATTTCAATATTCGTAATCGCCTGACTAGAGACTAAAGTAGCCCAGCGATGTAAAGGTTGAAAATACGACAACTCAATCATTTTTTACTCGGAAACTATAAGGATTTTATTAAAGTTTTTTTTTACGATATGGACTCCATTTTTCATGACGCATATATTCTGATTTTTGTTTAGATAAGTTCTGAATCACCCTGTATTAAGAAAAGTAAAATGCATGCATAAGAAATATTGGAAAGGTAGGATAACTTGAATGAATTAATTTCCAAATTAACTCTGTGGCAATGTTGGCAGAAAATTTATATAGAATCTAAAATACTTATTTCACATAGCATCAACACTAACGTTTAATAAAAGGCAAACTATCAACCCTTTTAACAACTATATAATATGATCGGTAAACACATTCAGAGTTCTATTTCTTCATTTCGGCAAAAATTATTCATATGGAAAGCGAGATGTTATACAATAGGTATATTTTTAGGAAAGTGAATCCTCATGGTTAATCTTAGTTGATCATTTGTTGTGAATCTTTGGAAGATAAGGTTTATTGATGTTATAATACCCATGGATTCAATATAGAAACACCTTGCTTTTTGTTTCACAACAATTGCCAACGATTTAATAATAGGTAAACAAGATCATGCGTTGAGACATACATATGATCAGGTATTTATTTGTTTTCCTAAATTACATTCACCTGCATTATTTTAAAATATAAAGACATATCTTGGTAACTTGAGAATAATAATTAGCATTACAGGATGTCCCAATTTCATTGTAATTGCAGGATATCTCCTCGAAAACTACGAGATACAAAGATGTGATTGGCTACTTTTTCGAAAAAATTAAAACTCCGCAATAAGGATTTTTATAGACTTCTTCATTGTTGAGAAACAGAATTAAGTTAAAAAAACTAAGGAATTACTCTCAGAGAATAGTTGAGATATCGGATGATAAAAATTGCTTCTGACAGATTTTTCCAGGTAGAGCTCAGTGGCGTACTTAGAATATTTATACAGGGTGTCTCTTGTCTAAATATGATCCAACCATATAATTTTTTAAATGGAAAGCCTTTTATATGTTTATGTAATTCAATTGTATTTTTTCTTCATAATGATACAGTTCCTACTTTATGTTTTGATTTTGCCAAAAAAAGTTAAATTGATAAAACTGATGTTGCATGGTGCATAAATGGTTATGTATTTTTATACAGGGTGAGTCAGAAAGAATGATCAACACTAAGCTGGAGATACTAGACACCAAAATATTATGAAATGAAAAATTTTTGATAGCATGACTCTCAAAATTAATAGTTTTAGGTTTTTTAATGTGATAATTACGAATTTGAAGCTTATTTTGACCTTGCTCCTAGAGAGCGCTAGCTTCACCCTATTATTTAGATAAATCAAAACATATATTTTTTTATCTGCTGAACTATGCTTTAAAAAGTTAAAAAACTAAAAAAACCTTCAATACTACAAAAAAAAAGTACTCTTGTTTAGGTCGCCTAACTTGATCAAGTTATTTCCATTTAAAATTAGCCTGAGCAAATCATATCACGCATCTCACTCTTGGGAAAATTATTATGTTGTGGCATTTTTTGATTACTAGTTAATAATTTTGTACGAATAATAAATCAATATTTATTGACATGAAAATTTTACACAAGCCAAAGAAATAGCAATATCAGCGCATGAAAGAAAATCACCACAAAACACATTAAAACTTTTAAATTCAAATAATTGAGAAACCGATAAAGTTGGGCGACCTAAACAAGAGTACACTTTTTATGTAGAATTGAAAGTTCTTTTAGAACATAGCCCAACAGATACAAAACGACGAGCTTAAACAAAATACATAATACTTTGGTGTCTAGTATCTCTATGTCTTAGTGTATAATTATATAAAATTAGTTCATCATCTTAACTTTTTCGAAGAAATAGGCCAGTGTTGTGAAATCCTCATTCTTGTATCTCTTGTAGTTTCCAAGATATCCTGAAATTACAACCAAATTGGGATATGTACAATGAAGATACTAATTGGTAGATAAATCAAGCGTTTGCACTGCTATAGGGGTACTTGAAGACCACCCCCCGTTGTTTTGTACAGAAGCCCTCATAAAGTACATGCTGTTAGGTCTGAGGGATGTGATTTCCACGGAAACCGTTGTTGGATCTTGTAAGTTTTGCAAGGGCACTGACGAATTGAAATAAGAGCCACCATCGATGTAGAAGCTTCTTAAAGGACATCTGTTGGCGTCTCCTTCCAAACTCCACGTCAAAATAATGGATGTGGCTTGAATATCAACTGATTTCAGAGTTGGAGCCAACTGAGCTGCAATTATTATTATTAATTTATAAGAGTATAGATTACAAAAATAAACTTTAAATTACGATTTTTTTTAAAATTCGAACTGTCCACATTTTGTGGTTGCTAGATATTCAGCTCCGAAAAAGTCCCGATGTGTATAACCACCGACTGTGATATTCCCAAAAGGGGAATTTCAAGAAACAACTGCTTTGAGAGTTCCTACCAACAATTACACCTGACAATTTAATTTATATATAAAAAAGCCCACATGTCACAGTCTAATTCACTGTCACTTTGACAGCAGCAAAAGTTACTTGTAACTTTTCCAACGACAAATGCACTAGTGGTTTCTTCACTTATTCATTATTTAAAATTATCGCCGTATCCGTTACCAAAACAAATAGTTTGACATTTTCGTCAGCAACTTATTGAATTATTAAACACTAACAATGAGTCGATTCGGTGAGTCTACAAACAACAAAATTAGTCAAATTGTTAATACATGTGTGCCTGCTAATACAGTTGCTACTCAATCATCAATCTGGCTACAATTTTTAACTTTTTGCGATGCAAAAGGATATAAATTTCAGCCAGATATTTCCATCGAGAGTTTAAATGTAATATTGCAAGATTAGGCTTTTAATATGCGAAAATGTGACGAAAAAGGCTAGAAAGAAGCGGTAATGAATCAATGTGGAACACCACCGCTAAAATGATACTCAAGTAAATGTTATAATAATGAATTGTATATTGTACTTAACCCTTTCACTGACGTACAGTTTAATTCATCACGAGCTGACGAAATTGAACCGGAAGAACTTCAAAACAAATTATATCACATTATGGAGTTTGAATTAGCTTGGCGCGGAGGAGAAGCAACTTACTGCAAAAACACCTATTTCGTGTTTGAAATTGAAAAAGACACTGGGCGTATCAAATATAAGCCTCTATTTTCGAAAATTAGACATGGCGGTTACAATAAATTATGTTTTACAGGAAGATATTTGCCTAGTAGGTACGCTTTTTTAAAAAGTTGATGGAAAAACGAGGCACTTTTATAAATTGGACAAAGTATTTGTTACACCAAATCCCTTTTGGAAGTAGAAACATTCTAAAGGTTGATATAAAAATGTGCCAATTGGACTAAATGCTCAGCACAACGCATTGGTATAGATATCAAACGTGTCAAAATTACAAATCAATAAAATCGAGTTGACAGCAGTTAGCGAATTAGGTAAAAGCAGAACAAGCTCTAATTCGTAATAATATTAGTATTCCTCATAAGAATTTCAATAACTACGTGTTTAACAATTGTACACTCAAATAAAAATATATTTATTTTTAGTGTTTCATAAATAAAGTAAATACCGGGTAAATTTGTGTTGTTTAAATTCTAAACTGTTTTCTTTTAGCAATTTGACTCGAAAAACTCCAACTCCAACTCAACCTGAAAACGCTCCACTTTTGCTGTCGGGTTTTTAATAGTTGACAGTTTTCCTCGTCTAATTGCTAGGCAACAGTTTCTCATCAAACATTCCAAATATACCCGGTAAAATACAAACCTCTTGTGCAATTATAATTGAAAAAACTATAGCACGGTTAGTCATCAGCATTAGCAATGAATCTGCAGAGTAGTTGTTTCCCAAAATTCTGTTTTTGCTAATATCACAATCACCGATGACGATTCAGATTTGGGCTTGAACATCCGATGACTACGAGATGTAGCCACTTACATTCCACGCACTTATGCGTATCTTCATTAATCTACATTTTAAACTTTCATTCGGATAATAATAACTGGAGCGAAATATATGCGAAGTTACTACATAATGTAAAGAAGGAAAAATACTTTACCTCTGGCTCCCATTATTAAATTCAAGCTCCGCATTGGCCCTTCCACAGCGGGATGAGCTTGATTGATGGCCCGAAGATTTATCTCGTAAGAAACACAAGGCGACGCAGCGTCTAAGCGAGCAGACTTGCCTTCCACATAAACGTCATGAATTGTGCCACGATCAAGGTCTTGAAGAGTTAGACGGTACTCTAGGGAACAATCTCCAAGAGTCTGATTGGTCAGGTCCCATTCCAAAACAACGGTTCCACCGGAGAAAGAGAATCTAAAGAAGCTTATGCTGAGATCAGCGTCTGAAAATTAAATTGATAGTGCTCAGATGATTTATTTCAACATATTGATTGCTTTAAGGTACTACTACTTAGCGCCG
Organism: Monochamus alternatus; assembly: GCA_037114965.1. Lineage (NCBI taxonomy): Eukaryota > Metazoa > Arthropoda > Insecta > Coleoptera > Cerambycidae > Monochamus > Monochamus alternatus. Next base: position 118,972,922 of record CM073426.1, read on the forward strand.
CCGCTAGATATCAGATCTTATATCTGTCTGATACTAGTTCAATCAAAATTCAATAGATTTAAAAGCTAACAGTCCGATCCACATGTGGTGAATAGCCATTTACCCAATTTAATTCTTGCAGTTTTTGTTTAAGAAATACTGATTGAAAATAATAATGACCTGGTGGTAGTGGAACGTAAGCTGTAATGGTATGCGCAAATCCAGTGACTTCATTAGATATTGGAGTAACGGTGAATTGCCATTTCTCACAAGTTACCAGAAAGTACAGATCTATAAAATTTTCGGTGACTACAAAGTGGTACTCGTCTTCTCTGTCACCTATAATGTCCACTATGAAGCTTGTTATTTCACATGATTCAGTGGGATCCACAACCCAAGATAACGTAGCGTTGGAAGCTATGGAGACACTTTGGATGCTAGGCACTGAAAATGTATTTATTTATTAAATCTTATTTCAGTTGAAATTTTATGATAAATGTAATCAAGTTCAAGAGGTTACAGGGTGTCAAAGCTAAAATTTTATTTTCGATATTTGCAAGTAACTTTTATTGGAGGTAAGAAATTCAAATTTGTGTCTAATTTAGATGTTACTAATAGAGGGCGCCACTTATGGCACATCATGCTTTTTTTAAATGACGGAACATTTTGCGGCTTAGTGTATTCATCTGACTACTGAAGCACTCGATTCTCCTACTTTTTGAAAAAAGTATACCTTGTTGAAGTCGTTAGGAGTAACCGTTTTTGAAATAATCAGTGTACTGAGTAGAAACTGTTTCGGTTTCAGGTAGAGCCTTTTCCACTGAAAATACAGGAATTTTACTTGAAAAAGTTATTGAAATATGGACACACTAAGCCTAAGCTCATTTAAAAGAAGCATTAAGTGCCATAAGTGGCGCCCTCTACTAGTGATGTCAAAATTAGACACAAATTTGAATTTCTCGGCCCCAAAACCTCTCAATCTCCAAAATGTATGCAAATATTTGGATTTTTTAAAAAGTTATTTGCAAATATCGAAAATAAAATTTTAGCTGTAACACCCTGTATCTTTCTAACCAATAAACTTTTGACTAAGGTAAGTTTGGCAGCAACGCATTATTTTGTCGTCAGAGATCTGCTCTTGCTTTATGCTGCATTAATTTCGGGACCTTTTCAAGGCATTTTGTATAACAAATCTTATTTTTTGATATTACAAGTGTTTCTTTCGATTATTTCAAATCAGTAATTGCCAGCTGATATTGAGAATGGTGATGAAAATTAGCCTTGCATATGCATCAACAATTATATCAATATGTATCGTTAAACGTAAAATAAATCATTCAATTTTTAATTACATTATAATATAATATCTGCTTACCACAATTATCCTGTCCATTTGCTTTATTAATTAGGATACAATACGTCGAAAGAAAAATCAAGAAAATTGTCTTAATAGACATTATGTTCTATACTACAATCTACATAAAATCCTCTAATGTCACTTTCCATTAATAGTGAGATTGAAATAAAATTGCACACTACACAATCACCTAAATTCACAAAAGTTTTATCTCAAGAGCATTTGCTAATAATATCGATTGGTCTACTATATACCTATCCATCATGATACTGCCAAGACAGTCAACTTATTAAATGAAGCAAAATTTAAATGATTTAAATAGGTTTATTAATATCTAGGTACTAGACATTTTTAACTTATTTATTTTTATAAACATTTTTTAAAATATAGAATAAATTAATTGGGAGACAAATCAAGAGTTTGCACAGCTATGGGAGCACCTGGTGACCTCCCTCCGCTGTTCTCCACAGAAGCAACCATGACGTACATGCTGTTGGGTAAAAGAGAGTCGATATGTACAGAAGCCGTTGTTGGATTTGGCGAACCATTCAAAGGCACCGTAGAATTGAAATAAGCACCTCCATCGATGTGAAAGCTACTTAAAGGACATCTGTTGGTATCTCCCTCCAAGGTCCACGTCATGTCAATAGTAGTTGCTTGTACGTTAATTGACTGCAGGATTGGTGCAAATTGAGCTGCAATAACATGATTGTCAAAAAATTATTTAAATTAGAAGAAAAGTGAAATTTTAATAGACTTATTCTGAAGTTTTTCGAGATAAGAAGTTGAAATTGGTGCTAAGTCTCAAGACTGGGACATTTATCGCTAACACGTTAACATCCCATCAAATTAAAATGTGCTATATTGTTTCGTTGTTGTGTTCTTAATATTTTAGTAAAATATGTTTAACTGAAGTTGGATTTAGTTGGATCTACCAGAACTTGATTTGTTCATTATTATGGATTACTTTAATAACGATAAAGAGTATGAGTACATAAATGCAGGAAATACAGTACAAATTTAGGAGGATTTATAAAATGAAGCTATTGCCAAATTATTTTTATTTAGTTACTGTTATTTAAATATATTATTACTCTATACTTATTATTGATGACGCAACAAATTAATGGTATAAAATGACAAAATTAAAATTGGTTTTTTTCCAAAACAAAAAAATATATACACATAGTGCTTATTTTTGGATTAGAAACTTCGATTTTTAATTATTTTATATTTATGGAGAATAGATATAAAAACTATTAAAAGTGAAATGAGTTATTTAATGTGTATCTGTATGTACATACAGTTTTCTCTAAAACATTTAAATTATTAAAATAAGAAATGACGTCTCGGAAGACCACCGTTATCAGACGCGCAGTGCCGATCATAGCAGCCGTAATACAACAATACGAGTAGGAACCGAAATTAATATATGAGTGCGTCCATGGGTACTGAAAACTGTTTCGCCCGTTGCAAAGCTTAACCCGAGGACAATAAGAGCAGATCAAATAATCGCAGCTAAGACTAGGGATATGCAAGTTAATTCTGTTACTGGCAGCGATTAGTTACCTAGGTCATAGCTTAATAACGCGGAAAATCACTATAGATAGAAAAACAGCACTGGCCGTGGCAGCCTCAAAACTACTGTTCCAAATGAACTTGCCGAAATTTCACACCATAATTCTTCTGTAACTGTTTCCTTTCTGTGTTATTAACTTAAAAAACCTGTGTCATACGAAACGTTTCTGATTTCAATTATATTCTTCCCCATTTTATGGGTTTTAAATTAAGATAATTTTCTGTTCTCTTCAACCTATACTTAAAACATAAAATACATTATAAAAATGTCACTATATTATACTACTGAATAAACTCATCAACAAAATCTCGACCTTGTCTTTGCTTTTGGTCAATTGGCAACAAAAAAATAAATACTATTTCCGAAGCATTCGTACTTATATTTGTATATTCTGTAACTAAGCAATACTTAAAATTCTTTTGTTGCACTCATATTGAATGAAATAAGTAGAACACAACACGAATAAACTCCGAAAATGCATGTAAGAAGCATCAAGTCGAGCGCAATCGCTGAACATACGCGTATAGTGACGTAGCGCCTAGCCACGCCCCATTTTCGCGCGGTAGAGATTTGTAATTATTTTTAACGTGTTAAACGAGCGAACAGAATTCTGATAGTTTCTAGATCCATTATTTTCGACTTGTACTTGCGATTTATTAAACAAAAAAAAATGCTGAACAAAAAATAAATACCTCTGGCATTCAAAAGCATATACAGTCTCCTCACAGGCCCTTCTATAGTGGGATGCGCTTGGTTGATAGCACGGAGGCTCAATCCATAATAAATGCAAGGGGAGACGTTATTCATTGTAACAGATTTGCCTTCCAGGTAGAAATCTTCCATTGTGCCGCGATCTAGGTCTTCCAAAGTCAAACGGTATTCTAGGGAACAGTCTCCATGAGTCTGATCCAACAAGTCCCATTCCAAAAAAACGCTTCTCCCCGTGATATTGAAGCTGAAGTTGCTCAGGGTAAGGTCAGCGTCTGGAAAAGTAGTAGTGACAAGAAATCACAAGCCAATCGCTTTCTGCAATTATATGTGTTACCTGGCGGTAAGGGAACGTAAGAAGTCATTCTATGGGGAAAGCCTACGATGTCGTAGGAATTTGGAGTGACAGTGAAATGCCATCTCTCGCAAATAGGCAAAAATGACAGGCTCACGTAATTTACGTTGACTGTGAAGTGGTATTCGTCCCCACTGTCGCCTACGATGTCCACCGTAAAGCTTGATATTTCGCATGGCCTGTCGGGGTCTACTTCCCAAAACAGCGTAGCATTGGATGCGATTGTCACACTTGTGACACTGGGCACTGCAAAATCAAAGTATGTAGCTTATTTCAGAAATTATTTTTTTCTGTGAGCGTGTCTGAAGGTTTACCTTCTCGCATGCATTTTGATTTCGAAGCTTCAATCATATTTTAGTCTTTATAATATGGTTATTTTGCAATAATAATGACACTCCCTCAAAAAAGTTTTTGAGCTTCTGTACGTTCTGTGTAGAAATTTAATTTATTCATAAATCTCTATTGGTGAGTGAAACAACTAAGAACTAATGTTAAAAGTTGAAAGTAGATTTCATTACAAATACGTCATCAGTTCAAAAGAAATCGCAAAATTCATTTTAAAGAGTGTCATTATTATTGCAAACCATTGTACATTTGCTTTAAGCTCTAATGACATCTTTGATTTAGTTCTGTTTGGTCGCTAATTATATATTTTATAATTATATAAAAATTCTATTTTTTCAAACATTTCAGATCTAAATAGTCAGTCCCCTGGGTTGTATCTTCATAGCTTTACAGTCTTTAAACGTAAATTGAAAATGTATTAGGCATGCTTAAACAACTATAAATTGAGATGCTGCAAATAACCTAACTGAGTCTACAAACCCTAATAAACAAATGATTATAAAAAGTTGTTTATAAGGTTTAAACAAAAATTGATAACATCCGTGCCCACAATCTACGTGCAATTCGCTTGCACTTACAAAAACGCCATTAATGCCTAAGAGATAGGGCCAAGGGTTTATTTTAGCAGTTTGAAATAAAGTGTCAGTATTGCTCAGTTGGATTCCAATAAGAATTTGTTCTATAAATGTATTTACTTTTATGTTGTGCTTTTTTTGTGTAGTCACATTAAAACTGTCAGTAAATAATTATAATAAATATGAAAATTTTCTTGTGGGTTTGAAATAATTGAATATACCTTTGGGTGTAAGCTTTACAATAACACTTAGTGCGCTAGAATTGAATTGAACATAAATTTATATTCTGTCATTACCCTGGAAGAATAATTCCAGAGTAATCTGGTAATGATAATTCTGGTGATGCAATTTTACCTAACGGTATAATAGAAAAAAGTAATCTGAAAGATGATGGAGAGGTTTGCGTTATGAGTTTAAGGGCTACTGACAAAAGCTGTGACTCATTTTGGGCGGACGAAAAAGACATTCTTATGTAAGCATTGACAACATTCTGGAAGTATTACCACTGCCTGAAATCCTCGAAAGTAATATATATATTTTTAAGTTTACAAGACCAATAAATGTTTTCGAACAAATATAAATATGATAGATAAACGTACTTAAATAAATCTTTTTTTTAGCAATTAATAGTTAATGAAAACTTTTTTTCTTTGTAAATATTGCTTATTGTAATATTTTTAGAATATTAGGAATCTACACAATGCCTAAAATAAGTAGATATTTGCATTTAGTAAACCCGTTTTGTTTATCGATTTTTCCGCAATATACGTTTTTCATTTTCTAAATATTTTATTTACGTTGACAGATCGTTTTGAATTACTTACGTTATTTCTCTGGAAATACTGTCATTTCCATATTGACAAATTTAAGAAAATCCCAAATAAAATGAAAAATAATAACAAAAATACACTGCCTCTTCCAAATGTTTGTTGAATGAAGCTTTGCCTTTAGTTTTTTTCTAAAAAATAATGTTTTTGTTTCTAAACCAAAATAACAAACTGTTTTCTTTCATTTCGAAGCATTCACTCTTGTAATGAAGTGAATTTTCATTAATAAAATTATTACCGACCGCCGATTTGTGTTTAAATTATCCAACGTCAGCACGTACACCCACTACCGTCCGCATCGAGACAAAGCCAGTCGCAGCGTATTGACCGGCGAGTCCTGTCTCGGCCGCCGAAGCGAGAGCACCTGCCGCGTAGCTCTCTCGCTGCCGCGCGAGAGCCTGGAATTTTCAGAGTCGCTGACGAACTTAGAAAAATTCCACGCGCTGACCGCCGACTAAAATTATGCTGAATCACCTTCGAATAATTTTGTGAAGACTCCGAGCTAAGTTAAGAAATTTCCGTGATCGGCATTGAAGCCGTTCTAACACCGAAGAAGCGATTCAGTTCCTGGCCCGCCGTCGTCGAGAGCAGTCCTGCCCGTCCGCCACTTCCACACCAGAGGAGCTGTTCGTAATTTTTCTAAGTTGGAACTTAGAAAAATTCTGCCAGGACTACTAGCCGTAGCTGTTTGGTGAGACTTTTACAAGTATCGTCTGAGGACCGCTGCGCAGCCACCAACCCGTGACCAGCACTGAGGGCTTTCAAACTCCGAGGAGGCACTTGAGTTCCTGGTCAGCCGTCCACGAGAGCAGTCCTGCCTGTCTACCACCCTAGTAGCTAGGGAGTTGTCCGAGACCACTAGCCGTAGCTGCTTTTGGTAAGAAATTTCAGAGTCCAGTCCAAAGACTACCGCGCAGACGCCAATTGGGTACCAGCATCGAAGGCTTCCACTTGACCAGGAGACCATTCAGTTCCTGGCCAGCCGTCCACGAGGGGAGTCCCGCCTGTCCAGCCCACCAGAGAAGCCGCCTTTGGTGACTTCGTCGAAGTCGAGTCTGGGAAGCAGTGCGTCTACCGCCTAGGAGTGTTAGGTGTTCCACCGTCGTGGCCGCAGAGTCAGTTCCTGTCCAGCCAGCACCAACAGCAGTCCAGTCCAGCACCGTCAACTAAGGATAATAGGTAAATTGCGCATACGTTTACTGCGCATGTACGCCAAGCCAAACGAGGTAACTAACCACCGTTGTTAGAGTCAGTACCATTCCGCCGTCCAAGCTTTACCGACGTGCCTGTCCGCAAGCAGAGGAAGTAAGTAGGAGATTAGGGAAAACTTGGCCGCTGTTAACTTTGTGCTAATCATACCTTGCTTTTCAGCTTTCCGTCCGTACTACGACAGGGTAGATACGCTGTTGTCCTTATCCGGCGTACTTTGCCTCACTACGCGTTCGGCTCATAGGATGTTGTTCCCAATCCGTCTGTATGAGTTGAAACATGGGACGTAACTAATCATACCTTTCTTTGCAGGCACTTAACCATCTCTTGCTTTTCAGATTTCCGTCCGTACTACGACAAGGTAGACACGCTGTTGTCCTTATCCGGCGTACTTTGCCTCACCACGCGTTCGGCTCATAGGATGTTGTTCCCAATCCGTCTGTATGAGTTGAAACGTGGGTCGTAACTAACCATACATTTCCTTAAAACTAGCTGTTTCGCAAGCTCCGCTGCCCAGCCGTGCAAATCCTGGAGAGAAGCCCCGCTGTCAACGTGTATTGTTTCTATTTTTAGTAATAGTGGCCAAGTATTTAGTTTAGTAGGTTAACTTTGCTTTGTCCGCTTGATTGCTTCCTCTTGCCTGATTTTGCACGTAGCTTGTATTAACCTCTTGTAGAAACCGCTACCCCATAACCGCACCGCTGACACTGTACCGTACCTGTTTACCTCGTATTTTTGCACCGAATTATTTGCCCCGTGATATTTTTAGTTAAGATAACAATTAGAATTGTACCTTTAGGTTTGCACTCAATAAATGTAAATATTTATCAAGTGTGCCTTGTTTTACTGGACACCGAAAGTCTAACTCCTCCCTCACGACCCTCTGGACATACCGTGTCTTCACTGTAGCCGCCCGAGTAGTGGTGTTTCTGCACTGTAAACAGAAACTGGCGCCTGAAGTTTCCACCGCCACCGTTCAGGCGTCATAGTGACACTGTGTCGTCTTGCAATCACGACGTAGGTACGTCACACCCTTAATCTGTTTTAAGCAATTATTATGCATGTTTTTATTCAGTTTATGATACAAAATTTATAATTTTTTCAATGTTACCGATTTCTCTTTCAAAAATTACATCACGCCAACAATCAAACTAAGTTTTTGCCACAGCAACCAATTGACTTTTGGTTAATTCGGCTGACAAACGTCTTGTGCGTTTAATACAGCGATATAGTGCGCTTACAAAAAAGTTTTTGTGCTGAAGAAGAAGAAGAAAGAACATAACAATGAATTCTTCTGACAAAGAACTTCCAGAGGCAATATCAGAAACTGCTGGTAAGGCAAATTTGGATTTGTTAATCGATAAATCAAAAGGAAGATAAGAAAAACAGTTTGCACATTACTTAAGCTGGTGTAATGAAAAAGAAGTGAAAAGCTTCAAAGAAAAATAATTTTTAGCTCATTTTGTCGGCCTCTGCAAGGTTCTTAAAGCCAACACCCTATGGTCACGTTACTCCATGATCAAAAGTGTAGTTAAAAATGAAAAATATTGGATGTCAACCACAAAAAACTAGTATTTACAAAAGAAGATATATTCAGTTTTATGATAACAGCACGTACATACCTCTTGATCAAAGTGGAAACCATTTTTGATTCGGCCAGAGCTTGTCGTCAGGTGGAACCTAGACAAATATCTGTTGATAACATTGAAGACAAAGTAAGCCTCATAGTAGTTCTCTAAAAATCATTCTGCAACATCTTTGTATCATGACAAGAAGTAAACAATGGAAGTTTCTTACAATTGTAGAGTTAATATGCGAACTTATGACCTCCAATCACTTGACATCGTCATTTTCTTGTTAAGTATACAAAAGGAAAATGCAATGCTGAGATACGTCGGGATCAAGAATTTTGGAAAAATGCCTTCCGAAATAGCAACTTATATTCATCTTCAAAATTCTGATCGATCAGTTCTGAGGAGGAAACTACGAACATAAAAAGCTAGGACGTTGGAAATCGACTAGTAGTTGAAGGGTACCTGGAAGAATCGGAAAAACAAAACGGAAACTTTGCAACAAAATTCTTAGTACCCTCTCAACTTTCAAATCAAACCTACTTGCAGAACAGCCAATTGCAACGACAGTTGTTCATCTATAAATTTGCAAAATGCTGTAAACTATTCGTTCATCATTAATATTAACAATAAAGTAGATTAAAAGTTTGTTTTTATTAGATTCAAAGTACTCATACATAATTATTGTTAGTTTAATGCTCATATATTGGTTAGTTTAAATACAGCTTCATTTTTCTTATTTGTTTCTTTATTTGCTGCAATAAAAAAAATACTGTCGTGCTGAAAGTGCCTTTCCCGCACTGGACAGTTGTCAGAATCAGCTGACGACTTGCGGAAAAGTATCACTTTCTGTACTAGTTAGGAAAATAACTATTTAATAGGAAATAATAAATATTATTTTTGTGAAGGTAGGTTTAAACAAAAAAAAGTGTTTCTAGTCGCAACATACAAGTATTCTTATCTCTGTTCAAATTGAGAAACATGATTTATAAAAATATTTACTTTGGAAGAGTACCTACTTATTTTAATCTTTCTTCGGTATTTCAAGTGTAGGTAACTATCTCTAAATCATTTCAAAACAATCATACGTAACACTTATTGAAAAATATTTGACGTAAATTATTTTTTACTGAAGTGAATAACAAGCAAATTATGATTTCCATTATATAATGCCTACTCTAAAATTAGAGATGTCTAAATAAGTTCAATGAATTAGGTATAAAAAATATAATTTAATGAAAATATACAATTATAAAAATTAAAATACAAGGTAATAATAAAGGAAACACCAAATAAACAATATTAAAAAGGTTTCCTTAGTAGAATTAATTCTTATCTTTTTTATTTTTCCTAATAATATAAACATGAATCTGCTTACCGCAATCCTGTCCATTTGATTGACCAAAGAAGCAATATGTTATGAGAAAAATCCAAGAGGCACTTTTGAGAAACATTTTGGTTAATATTATAAATGTTCCCCTAAGTATCACTAATATGATGAGATTGGAATTAAGGTGTGAACAGCATGACCACTTAGATTTATAAAAAGTCTTATCTCAAGAGCATTTGAGGATATAAAAAGGTTATTAAGATATCTTCCCGCGTTGCCTATGCTTATTCGTATTCTACTAAGTAATATAATAGAAAGAAGCAAGTAATAAATAAGAATTAGTACAAAATCAAACGTAAGTTTTAAGAATTTAAGTTGCTAACAGGAACTGCACAAGGATGATTCATTCATGAAGCTAGTTCGTAACCCTCGCTTGAACAGATTTATTTTGAAACATATTAGGTATAAAGAGGTTTATTTGAAAATTTACCACCCCCAATAATTTGGAAAGCGCAAAAAAATTTGGCGAATATTCTTTGAAGGTGACACTTTTTTGGTAACCCCGCCCTCTTGATCTTTTCATCACCTTGGCCCCCGGCAACCCCAACTTAAATCTTAAATGGAACTGATACAGAACTTTAAAACTCTTGTCATTGTGAATACTATGGTATGTCGCTTTTTGAAATTGGTTCAGATTTGAAGAAGTTATAAGCAAAAAACAACACAACTTTGTTTGCCAAAACATTGTTTTTGTGATATTAGTCTTTCGACATTACTTCCATATTACTGCTGTGTAGACATCAATTAGGTTAAAAATGGTTCATTCCGTAGAATTTTGCAGCTTTTGCAAGAGTTTAGGGCCACTATAAGCGGAATTAACCTAGAATTTTGGACGAGGCAGACCAAATTGAAATATTGGAACAGATCCAACGACTTCAGTCAGAAAGGTTCCGAACCAAACTCGAATTTTCATTGGGTCCATTTATAAGGTAACAAAACTGCATAAATTTCTTCCTTATAAACTACAAATAGTACAGGAATTGGCATTTATTAACAGAACACCAAATCTTGTAAAAATGGGAATTTTAGGAGATACCATAATAGGATCTTTATTTATAGACTCCAATCTTACTGTGGAGGTTTATTTAAATATGCTTGAGGAACAAATTGACGTGTTTATCACTGAAGCAGTGGAAAATTGATCAACATGGCAAACCCTTACTCGAGGAGAACTTGGTTCACTTCCATCAACATGGTGCGCCTCCGCACTACGCTAGATGTGTGCTGGGAGCAATTGAGTGGCTTGACAGATCCACTGACCTGAGTCCAAATGATTTTTTCTTATAGGAACTTCTGAAAACAAAAACTGATAATAACGGCGACACTAAACCTTCAAGATCTTCAAAATCGCACAACACCTGAGTGCATAGTTATCACAAGCAAAATATTTCAGAAAGTTTGCGAAGATTTTGAACACCGTCTTTATTACTATATGGCAAGGAATGGTTTAATAAATAATTTCTTCATAAAGTTGATTGTTTTATTTATTTCACCAAAAGACATGTGTTCTTTTTGTATTTAAACTAGGAACAACAACAAATCTAAACCAATTTCAGAAAGCGATACACCGTTGTATTCACAATGACAAAAAGCTTTATGTATCATAAGTGGGGCAGTTCCATTTAAGATTTTCAAGTTGCTGAAGACCACCCCCCGCCCCCTCCCGCTGGGGGCTAAGAAAGTGAACAGATTAAGAGGACAGGATTGTCAAACAAGTTCCCCTTTCAAACAAAAATCGACCTGTGGGGGTGGTAAGATTTATAAATGAACACTTTATATACTGCCCTGTAGGCATGAAGAATTTATATCAACAGATTCATCAATCATCAAATATTTTTTTAAAATTATGGAATAAATTACACTATATAAGTTTTTTATAGTTATTTAATATAAAACCTCTTGAAAACAAAACTAGTCTAGCTGGACGTAATGTCAAGAGTTTGGACAGCTAACGGAAATGATGGAGATAGTCCAGCACTGTTCTCAACGTATACCCGAAAGTAGTACATGCTGTTGAACTGAAGAGGCTTCAAATTCACCGACACTGACTCTTGATCTACAGAATTTTGTAAAGGCACGGATATATTCAAATAACTGCCACCGTCGAAGTAGAGAGCAATCAAAGGACATCTGTTGTCTGTGCCTTCCAGGGTCCATGTCATGTTAACAGATGTTGCACCAATATCATCAATGGATGATAGTGTTGGCATTATTTGAGCTAGAACAGAAAAAGAAAGTTGCCAAGAATATGTTAGTTGTTCGTTGCGCTTTTAAAGTTGAGAAAAGCATGGCAGAAAACTTGGAAGGTATTTGGAGGAGCTACTGTCACACACCTGTTGATTGTATGATCATGAGGTATTGAAGATTGAATTTTGCAAGGTTGCATGTATTTTCTTATAAAGTGGTGGTTGAAGTTCCAGGTGTGTCCACTTGACATAATTACGTTTAAAAATTTTATCTCTTATAAGATGTAAAATGCTCGTATAAAATATTTTCACTTATCAAATCCTTCAACCTTGGGAAATCATCTGTTATTAATAACAATATGTTTGAGGCTTACGTTTTGCTGGCATGTCAAAAGATATCGCTGTCCACGGTCCCTCAATATTAGGCTGAACTGTGTTGATGGCTCTTATGCGCAGCTGGTGTGAGACACAGGGAGAGAGGGAGGTAAGATTGACTGAGTTTTCCCACACATAAACGTCCTCAGTCGTGTTTAGTTCTTCATCGGTGACACTGATTTGGTAATACAGGCCGCAGTTTTCATAGGTGTGGTTGGTCATATCCCATTCCAGAAAAACGTCCCTCTCTTCCAGAAAGGTGGCATTGAAATAGCTCAGAGAAAGATCGGCATCTAAGAAATTAAACAGATTTGGCCGAGAAATATAACAGCATAGTGATGAAATCAATTTATAAAATCAAAACGTTACACAGCGTGTATATTTTACCATCTAGACTTGTATGATTACTTTTCTATATCCTCACATTCGGAAAATAAAGGTGTGCCTGCCTACCTGCTGGCAGTGGAATGGATCGAGTCACGGTAATCCCGAGTCCTATGGCGCCATTGGATATGGGTATAATAGTGAAGCTCCACTCTGTGCAGATGGGAAGGAAAGACAAGTCCAGGTAGTATTCGGTAACTTCGTAGAAGTACGCCTGTCCCTCGTCTCCAGAGATGTATATTTGAAAGGATGTCACCTCACATTGCTGGAATGGATCCATGGTCCAATAAAGAGTGGCGTTTGCATAAAAAAGAATTAGTTGGACGCCATCGGGAGCTATAAAGTTGACACTTATGAGATAATTCGTTACTCCAACGCCAAAACCACGATTGTGCAAATCAATAGTTTTGAGATAATTGCATTTTAAATATTTGTAGGGCTGCTAAAAAAACAAATATTCAAAAACATTTGCTGCTGTATTATTATGGACTATTATTAGTATTCTAAACTGTGTTTAAATTACATTTTATGATAATTCGTATTTTTTAAACAAAAACACATTCGTTGTTTTGGTCTTCCAACTATTTAAGAAAGCCAAGCTGCATTATTCTTTTAGCACGGGAACTCATTTTTATTAGAGAGGACCACAACCCCGTGGATACGCTAGAACTACTAGTGTGTGCGTATGCCAAAAAACTAAGAATGTGGCATATTTGTCAAATTGTAGTTTAATAATTACAACGCCAAAAGCACAAATGCGGTACATTTATTGGAGGCAAACAGGCATTGTAATATACCTATAAAAATCAAGAGAATATTAATAAGAGGAAAAAGAAGATTTATATATTAAGAATATGCAACCAAATAGGGCCGTTGTTAAAAAAGATTGCAGAAAACACTTCATTATTGACATACAATAGTTATTTATATATCAGGGACGTTAACTATGCATTTAAGACGTAACGTGAAGATAATAGCCCGAGACTTAAACCGAGGGCTATTACACGCTTAGAGTATTAAATGCATTATAAGACACGAGATTTATACGAAAATTTATACACAGCCGGTATTTAAAACACTTATAAATTTGTTATACATCATATTATGTATTTGTGGGCATAAGAATTTCTATAACTAAAATCAAGTAAGACAGTGCCTAGCAATAATATCAACAAACCCCTAACAACACTCAATGTTTTAAAAATGTTTGCAAATGATTAAACATGTTTTTAATGTTATTATAATATTTTTAAAACGTTATGACAAAATATTTGAATATCATTAACTCCTAAATGTTTCTAAAATGTTATGAAATATTATTAAAACATTATAGAAACGTTAAAAAATGCTTTTCATAAAAAAGTTATTTATATATAGTTTTTATAAAACGTTTTTAGAACATCAAAAAAATGTTTTTTAATTATGTTAAAAATATCAAGTATTCTTTTTACCTAACTTTTCAGATTTCATACGGTGGCTTGATATGTATATGTACTATATGTTTTGCATTTTCTTTAAATTAAAGATAATTTTTATTTGAAGTAAAATAAATGCTTATATTATTTATATTTCGCTGTCAGTAACTTTTTGACACTGGATGGCGCCAATTGGCTAAAGGTTCTATCAGCCAATTGGCGCCATCGCACTAATTCACTGTCCGATATCTGAGTCACATGCATATGTCGGATGCAGATTTGCCATCGTCAGGATCGCCAGCCTGCATTTACTGCAATAGTCATCAGTTTACAATCATAAAGAAAAAAGTGTTCCTTTATGGTTATAGTGCAAGTGCAGATACTTACAGCTAAGCGAATTAAATTTATTTCTAAAAGGTTATTGTAGGTAAGAAGATGTACAAATAAACAAGTCAAACCTATAAACGGTATAAAATGTATAAATTGTAACAATTCTTTTCATCACAGCTGTGCAAAACTATTAAATGTTAAATTGGTTGACGAACATTCCATAACATGTTGTGAAAGAGATAAACTATGATAGTGGTGAGGCGTTTTTCGATGTCCTGAATGAAGCAGGTCCCAATGAGAAGAAAATGGACATCCAGATAGTTAAGTACATACTAAAACAGAAGGATATAATAATACATGAATTAAATGAAAGAATAGTAACTCAAAACTCAAATTGAAATATTAAATAAATTCCAAATTTCAAACTCCTCGTCTTCGGAGAGATAATAAAAAGTGTACAGAGGAGCAAGGAACAGAAAAACCAGTACCAGTACAGTGGTAAATGCAACCGACAGGGCGGATTTTAAACCCCCCTAAAAAGTTACCAACAAAAAACGAGGGCAAAGAACAGAATAAATTAATTAATAAAATAACAAAAACTAACGTCTCGGCAGCTGTGTTGCAAGTCGAATGTCAGATGAAAATCGATAAATACATAAATATAAACACTGACATGAATAATGATGTCAACAATGTTCGGAACAATGTTGCTATTGATGTGAAACCCGATCAAAAATGGAAGCAGGCAGAGGTAAGAAGAACAAGAAAATCACGATCTGGGAAAGATAAGGAGATGTCTACAGTTAAGGGTGTACCCCGGTGGACAGATCTGCATGTCTAGGATAGATCCTAATACCACGTCCTCATCTATGGTGGAAATGCTCTAAAGTTTTTCTGAAGTAAAATGCGAACCTATAACACCAAAGCATCCGGATCTATATGCCTCTTTCGGGATATCAATTTTGAACGAACACTTCAGAGCCGCGATGAATCCCAGCATATGGCCAGCAGGTTCTTGCGTAAGTCGTTTTTTCAAAAACGCCAACCGGTGCAAAAAAAAACGGTAAATTAGTCTTTAATTCAAACTTGCTTTTATTATATGTTGCCAGTTTTATTTCCTTAAAAGTAGATTTGTTGTGTGAGGATCTTCTCAACTTTCATAATGTGAAGATCTCTTTCCTTTATTACATATCAAGGGTTATACCTTAATTAACTCTTATTGTAGAACATTAAAAAATGTGGAGGAGTAGGAACTTGGGTTCTAAATGGTCTGGATGCAAAATCTGTTAGTGTAAATGTTCCTTGTGTGGAACAAGACTTTGAATATTGCGTCATTTCTTTCATAAATAATGAAAAAAATTGTTGTTATAAATTGTTATCGCTCTCCATCAGGAGATTTATCTATTTATGTTCTTGAATAAGATTACTGATTTTTAGACTTTTTATACAAACCAAACTTAAAACTTATAGTTTGTGGAGATTTTAACCTCGCTTTTTATAAAAATATGCATTTTTAATAGAATTTCTCTATTAAAAATTGTTTTAGGTTAAGAAGAAGTTTTAATGCAAATTGTATCTCTAGCTTCTCGATCTCGAGAGATCACTTCTCAATGAAATCTGGAACAGTTTGTATTTGATGAATGACCTTAATTACACGTTTAAAAGCTTTTATAATATTTTTATTCATTATTTTGAAGTACATTTTTCTAAACGGAAATATTATAATAACATTAATTCTAAGAAACATTGAATAAACGACGACATAAAAAGGTCTAGTATGGAATTAAAGAATTTGTACTGTCAAAAAATTTCTAACCCTGGATTAATTTCTATGTACAATGCGTTCAAGAGAAGACATTGTAATTTAATGAAAAATACGAAATAAGAATTTTATCGCAATAAAATTCAGCGTGCACTGCTTGGAAAGTAGTATCTGAAAATTATAATAAAAAGAAAACTCAAACAAATTTAACAATTTAAATGGCCTCCTACACGTAACTCCTTTTATTGAAAGTGAATTATTGGATCTGATTAAATATAAACTGAAAAATAAAATCATCGGGGCCCAACGATATACCCATATTTTTAATAAAACGTGTCTCTCCAATTTTAATAAAACCATTTACTTTTCTAATTAATTTGTCTTTTTCAACCGGTAATTTCCCTGATTCTTTGAAGATAGGAAAGGTAAGGCCTATATTTAAGAAGGGATATCCTTCATTAATGGGGAAATATAGACCTGCTGCAGTATGTAATACGTTCTCAAAAATTTTTGAGTGTGCTTTTCTCGATCGGTTGGTAACTTTTTTGAGTAAATTTCAAATATTATCGAATAAACAACATGGTTTTCGACATAGCCGATCGACTATGACAGTTGTTCAATCATTTCATTCCGAAATAATTAAGTGTATTGAGGCGGGCGAATGCCCTGCTGGCATTTTTTGTGATCTCAGCAGGGCATTTGACTGCGTCAATCATGATACTTTAATATCTAGACTGTATGGGACTGTCTCGTCTTTCCTCGCTTTTCGTAAACAATACGTATCTCTTCGAGCTTTTGACAAAAACTGTATTAGAGAAATAAAATCGGATCTTGTAGAACTTGACATGGGTGTTCCTCAAGGCTCAGTTCTTGGCTCTGTGTTATTTATACTCTATGTAAACGAATTGGAGAAGGACATAGGCGATACATTTTTTTACAATGTATGCGGATGACCTCTCTTTAATTGTATCAAACAAAAACGAGAAGAATTTGGCCGATAACTGTATTAATATTCTTCATAAATTGTGCGAGTGGTTTAACCAAAATCAATTGTTTTTTAATGCTTCAAAGACTCAAATTATTAGATTTCATAATTTCCAGAAAATTTGTCTCCCTTTAGAGATAAACGTGAACGGTTCAGCAATGAAAACTAGCGAAAACACTGTTAACTTTTTGGGAATCAGAATTGATGAACACCTAAGTTGGAAACCTCACTGTCAATATATTTTCGGCAAATTAAATTCTGTTAACTTTGTATTAAGAAATTTAAAACATGTTTTTGAAATGCAGTAGCTATTTTCCGTTTACTATGCGTTGGCAGAATCACGCATGCGTTATGGTATTTATTTTTGGGGTAGCTCCACGCTATGTAAGTCTGTCTTTATTTCCCAGAAGCGTATTTTGCGTAATCTAGCTAATTTATGAACTACACATTCATGTCGTGATATTTTTAGACGATTAAAAATTTTAACTGTGACTTCTCTGTACATATTTGAGATATGTGTTTATATTTTTACAAACAAGCATAAGTTTATGTCGAATAAAGATACATAAAGATAAATGACTAATACTAGACATAAAAATGATATTTATATACCTTTTGTTAAATACTCACTTTCGTTAAAGTCTCCAGATTTATTAGGGCTTAGAATTTTTAATAATTTGCCCATTAAAATCAAAATAAGCGATAACTTAGTCATATTTCGACAAAATTTAAAAAAGTTTTTAATTGAAAAATGTTTTATATAATTTAACAGAATTTTTTACATTGTAAATAATTTTATTGTGTATCGCACGTGTTATATGTATATAAGTGCATATTTGTATTTGTTAATTTATTTGTTTTTAGCGTTAGTTTTAGTTTGTAGGTTTATTTGTGACAATTGCCATATATGATTTGTAATATCTTTTGGTAAAATAAAGGATTCTGATTCTGATTGTTACATATCATAATATGTTTTGTTTCTCTAAAACGTTCAAGTCATTTCTTGTAAAGAATTGTACATAAAATAAATCTTTTTACTGTTTATAATAATCTTTTTTGCTTTAACATACTTTCTCTGTTAAGATATTTTAATTAACTGTTATTTACAATGTCTATTTTTGTTACAGGAATGAAGAGGCGAAGTGAAGAATAAATATTGTATATCGAATAGTGAAAATTACATATTTTAAGTATTTTAGGTTAGTAGATTTACATAAAACTTGCTAGTAATTATAAAAAAATCCACATGTTTACTATAATTGATAATGAAAACAAGTCACCAAGATATTTAGATATGTACAGAAGATATGCATCGACGTTTTTTTGTATAACAATAATAAATGTTCCAAGCAAGTGGTTGGGAAAAATAATTTTAGATTTCGTACAAAATAGCGATCTATTTTAAATTACCAAAGCCAAAAAAATATACCTAGCATTGTTTTCGGCGTTCTTCGGCTACTTTACTAGCCGACTCTGGAGCAGTTATAACTTTAATATACTGTGTGATGTGTGTGACTTATGATATTTTTTCTCTGTAATATCTTGTAACGTATTTTTTATGATTAAATTAATGTATGTGTCAAGTTTTGACCTAATTTTAAGTACTGACGCTTTGGGTGTCATATTTCTTGTGACTTATGTAAACATTTCTTTTTGTATGTATTGACATCAATAAATCATTATTATTATTATTATCATTATTAACTGATATTAAGTGCCATGGTAGTTGGAATCAATCACTGTTGAAATCAAAGGCTATATTGCAAGTGTTACTAGTATTACTCTTGAAATCGTAGGACATCTGACACCATTTATGGGTTTTCTTACACTCTTTGCCGCAAAAACGTCCAACCTACACCACCATACTAAAATCACTGATCGAAGCATCCAGCGCTGGTGATTTATTATATTTTGAAAGTTTATACTTTCGTGTACATCTAACATTATACAGTATCGATTGCTTAAACCTAATAATAATAAGTAACTATTTGTAAATATAATAATATACTTAACATATTAACACTACATTTAGCTATAAACTTTCAAATGTATATATTACTAAATATTTACTTTATAGAAACAAGTCAGTGTTGTCCAAAAAGATACAAAGATATTTTTACATCCGTAAGAAAAATATACTTCTTACCACAATCATCGTCGTTCTGGCCGTGTACTTGAAGAAATGCATAGAAAACAAGTAGAATAAAAAATATATTTTTTAAAACCATCGTGATTGTTTTTACAACTATTTTCTTTTACCTGCTATCACTTTATTTATATAGTCTATGTGAAGCGTATTAATTAACACTTAATCACTTTAGATACACATATCAATAATCAATTAAAATTGCCTTATCTCAGAAATATTCAGTCAGACAGAAATTTGGTAGAAATAAATCTAATTAATTCTTCGTGTCATTTTTGTTAAGGAACAATAATAAAAAAATAGGATTTCAGTGTTAATTCCGAAATATTTTATTGACATCATCAGATTTCACCACTCACTTCTTTAATTGAATTTCCTACAAGTTTGTGAAATATTTGATAAATAGTCTTTCCACTTCATATTAATAACTGTATTTTTATTCGTTATTCCAAGAATAATAAATCTTTTTATAATGATAGAAATAAATGATGTTGTAGTATTCCACTGCTACAGTATTATTTAAATTGTTTAATAAAAAACTGATGAGATATAAGTGCCCTGCTACTTCCTGCTCGTCCTAAGCGGCTCGACTTGCAGGAAGCGACTACATTACAGCAGGTACTTAAACACAGACCTCTTGCCCTAGGCGGCGACCCATTAAATAAATAAATGATACTGCAGGAAACAACTACTCCGCGGACTAATGCCCCGACCGGCATTGAATTGCACCTGCAGTATCTGTGTGAAC
Organism: Monochamus alternatus; assembly: GCA_037114965.1. Taxonomy (NCBI): domain Eukaryota; kingdom Metazoa; phylum Arthropoda; class Insecta; order Coleoptera; family Cerambycidae; genus Monochamus; species Monochamus alternatus. The sequence continues at coordinate 118,993,148 of CM073426.1, forward strand.
AGTCAAGTACCCTTGTCGGTCACCCCTTCAGACATAGATTGGTTTCGGGCTTCTTAACCTTCATCAGTATGCCATAGGTGAGACGACCGACAATTGAACTGGCTGTTCCTTCATATGTATGTTCACATATAAATTGAGTGCAGCTTCCTGCAAGTCGAACCGCTTAGGCCGAGCAGGAAATAGCAGCATATATAAATGTTATAAATCGACAATACAACTAGTCGGAGGTAAGGTAAAGGGTCTGGACAGCTATGGGGAAGATTGGTGATACTCCTCCACTATTTTTCACGTATACTCGGAAGAAATACATGCTGTTGTAATTGACGGACTTCAGTTATATTAGAACATGTTCTAGATCCAGCAAATTTTGCAGTGGCGCAAATATATTGAAGTGATTGCCACCATTCAAGTAGAGAGCTCTTAAAGGACATCTGTTGCTTCCGCCTTCCAAAGTCTAAGTCTGTACTGATAGAAATTGCTCCAATCTCAATAGATGAGAGTGAAGGTATTATTTGAGCTGAAATAATAGATAAAGAAAATCATTATCGAAAACAGATGTATTGTTATGAAAAGCATCAGTGTTGAACTGTGAAATGATTGGTATACATTTTAGAATTAGTAGGTTTAAGAAATTTCGAAAGATCAAAATATAGTATTTTTGTATCTGATTTAGGTGTTATGTAACATCAGTCATGGATGGTACTTTACTCTACTCAGGTAAATTCACTTGATATTATCACAAACATGTTATCTCTCACATATAGCAAGCAAAATTATTGTGTAAAATATCTTTACTTATTAAAACTTTTGAAACAGCACTTTGTGGAATCTGTACTAATAACAATAAATGTGAAACTTACGTTTCGCGGGTATTTTAAAATGCATCACTATTCTAGGTCCCTCTATGTTAGGTTGAGTTCTGTTTGCGGCTCTAAGACGCAGTTGGTACGAGACGCAGAGGGAGAGGAAAGAGATGGAGGGAGCTTCCCTGTATGTAGACGTCTTGAGTCACAGTCACCGTGGATATGATATTCCACCATTCCAGAAGAACATCTCTACCTCCCAATAAGGTAGCGTTGAAGTAACTGAGAGATCAGTGTCTAAAAAAGTGAATATGAATACAATGAATAAACTTCTAAGAACTGTGGAGTATTTATTAAGGATATAGAGAGAGGTGTACCGATCTGGAGCCAATGGAATTGATTCAGTTAAGGTGCGCCCAAATCCTATGCAACCATTTGAGATAGAATACCAGTAAAACGCCACTCCTCGCAGATTTGAATAAAAGATAAATCTACGTAGTTTTGGGCTATTTTGAAATCATACTCGTCTTCTCTATTCCCGATGATGTCTACTTGAAACATTGTTATTTCACATGGCTCCTCTGAATTCATATACCAATATAGAGTGGCGTTGGCTGAGAGGAGAAGTTGCTGAACCTCACCTGGTACTGAAAGGAATTCAAGACAATTTAAGTATGTTGAATGTACGTTTATATATTTTGAAAGGTATTAGTTGATTTAAGCAAAACCACACACACTAGCAACTAAATTTGTAAAAACAGGAGTACAGACAAAATAATAAAATAATATTGAAAAGGAAATTAGAAATTTTAATATCTACTAAAAATAAGAATGAATATCAACATATAGAGTAATTCTTAACCTATACGCATAAACTTAAGAAAGTGTAGCTAGAGACAAATAATGACGAATAGTGAAAAAGAATATAGTAAAATATTTTTAATTTAGGTTTACAAAAATTGTAAAATCTTCATGTCACTCGGCGGATACACTTTCAACAATAATTTTCACTGAATGTATAGGCTGGAATTGTGAATTGTGAATTTCAATATACAATTAGAGTCAAGCGGATTTAGTTGCGCGATTAAGAGGGCCATCCAATTGGACCACCTTGGCCTATCAATCGTTCGGCAAGCACCTGATACAAATTTTGCACTAGTCGCGCAAAATGTGGTGGAGCATCATCGTGAAGAAACCACCTATGCTGCCAAATGATGAGATTGACTTCTTCAAGGAATACCGGTAAATTATTAAGCAGAAATTGTAAATAAAGAGCACCAGTTGAACTATTTTCGATAATGAAAGGGCCAATAAATACTCCATTTAGAATTCTAGTACACACATTTACAGAAAACCGTTGTTGAAAGTGCCCAATAATGCGTGTTGTTAAAATTGCCTCATCTGTAACTAAAATGTTGATGGTAAACCAGTTTAAGTGCTGCTGATGTAACAACCACTCGCAAGAGTTCACTCGAAGTGGAAGATCCCTTGGAGAGTACAACCATCATTAATTAGACGTGTTCGTTAGTGTATTTGGCAAGGCGGTGCTCATTTTGAACAATTTTATAGTAGTTAATTATTAATTTTTAATCAGTAGATATTTCTTAAGTTTCTAATTTTTTCTGTTTTGTTTGTATTTTCTCCTTAAATGCTTTTTGTTCTCGTTTCCCTTTAAATTGCTATTTAAAAAACTGTAAATAATTTGCTTCACACTAGTCCTCAAGAGGCATTAATTTAATTTAAGGATTACAAGTTGCATGCATTGAAATTTGTATATGCAAATATCTCGATAACCAAGCGAGATATCGAAATCGAACAAAAGTAATTTTTTTATGAAGCAAAGCACGTTTTTTCCTATTTTCAATACATGATTTGCTTATTTCTAAATACAAAAAAAAAACCATTTTTATCAAAGGAACAGGGCATAACTGACGCCCTGTATAAGCAACGCCAATATTAGAGTCTTATTCTTATTTGCCGTGCCCAAAAATATAATTGTGCCAATTTTTTTTTAATACTCCCACAGGTTTCAAAGTTATTGAGATATTTAAAAATAAAATTCTAGCATTAAAGCCCTGTATTTTTGAAATCACCAACATTCGGATAAGGCATATTTGGCACAATCGACTTATTTTGATCACAAGTATCTCCAGCTCTGAAATTTCCCAACCTGTCACAGACACCCTGTATACTGCCCGGTGCTAATATTTGATAAGTAGGTATGTTTTCCTTTTCATGAAGAATTTATATCAACAGATTTATCATTCATCAGATGTTTTTTCAAATTATGGAAAAAATTACACTATAGAAGCGGCAAGAATTCAGACGATTTACGTCACAGCTGACGTTACCCAATTGTTTTTGTCAACATAATTTTCGATATTTGCTCGTGTTAAAAACAAATTTTGCAATGCAAACATTTAATGTAGTATATAGTTTTATTTACACGGACACGATTTCTTTTGTGTATTTTTTGCGTTTGTTTACATTATAAAGCAGTTTGGATGAGACGTTTGTAAATATGTCTTGTTAATTCGTAAATAAACGTATTTCTTAAATATTTTGATGAAAATATAATGAATTATTCATTTGTTCGTATGACGTAAGTCGTCTGAATTCTTGTCCCGACTATATATAAGTTTTTTTATAATTATTTAATAAAAAACCTCTTGAAAACAAAACTAGTCTAGCTGGACGTAATGTCAAGAGTTTGGATAGCTAATGGAAATGCTGGCGATATTCCACCACTGTTCTCAACGTATACCCGAAAGTAGTACATGCTGCTGGACTGAAGAGGCTGCAAATTCACCAACACTGACTCTTCATCTACAGAATTTTGTAAAGGCACGGATATATTCACATAACTGCCACCGTCGAAGTAGAGAGCATTCAAAGGACATCTGTTTTCTATGCCTTCTAGGATCCATGTCATGTTAACAGATGTTGCACCAATATCATCAATGGATGATAGTATTGGCATTATTTGAGCTAGAACAGAAAAATAAAGTTGCCAATAATATTTCCGTTGTTTGTTGCGCTTTTAAAGTTGAGAAAAGCATGGTAGAAAACTTGGAAGGTACTTGTATTTTCTTATAAAGTGGCGGATGAAGTTATTGTACACCCAGGTATGTCCACTTGACATAATTACGTTTAAAAATTGTATCTCTTATAAGATGTAAAATGCTCGTACAAAATATTTTCACTTATCAAATCCTTCAACTTTGGGAAATCATTTGTTATTAATAACAATAAGCTTACGTTTTGCTGGCATGTCAAAAGGTATCGCTATCCACGGTCCCTCAATATTAGGGTGAACTCTGTTGATGGTTCTTATGCTCAGCTGGTGCGAGACACAGGGAGTGAGGAAGGTAAGATTGACTGAGTTTTCCCACACATAAACGTCCCGAGTCGTGTTTAGTTCTTCATTGATGATACGGATTTGGTAATACAGGCTGCAGTTTCCATAGGTGTGGTTGGTTATATCCCATTCCAAAAAAACGTCCCTCTCTTCCAGAGAGGTGGGATTGAAATAGCTCAGAGAAAGATCGGCATCTAAAAAATTAAATAAATTTAACCGGGAAATATAACAGCATAGTGATGAAAGCAGTTTGTAGGATCAAAGCGTTGCAGAACGTGTATATTTTATCATCTCCAGTTGTATGATTACTTTTCTATCTCGGAAAATAAAGACGTGCCTGCCTACCTGGTGGCAGTGGAATGGGTTGAGTCGAGGTAATCCCGAGTCCTATGACGCCATTGGATATGGGTATAATAGTGTACCTCCACACTGTGCAGATCGGAAGGAAAGATAAATCCAGGTAGTAATCGGTAACCTCAAAAGAGTAGGCCTGTCCTTCATCTCCAGATATGTATATTTGAAAGGATGTCACCTCACATTGCTGGAATGGATCCATGCGCCAATAAAGAGTGGCGTTGGCATAAAAAAGAATTTGTTGGACGCCATCGGGAGCTATAAAGTTGACACATATTAGATAATTCGTTACTCCAACACCAAAACCACGATTGTGCAAATCAATAGTTTTGAGATAATTGCATTTTAAATATTTGTAGGGCTGCTAAAAAATCAAATATTCAAAAACATTTGCTGCTGTATTATTATGAACTAATATTAGTATTCTAAACTGTTTTTAAACAAAAACACATTCGTTGTTTTGGTCTTGCCAACTATTTAAGAAAGCCAAGCTGCATTATTCTTTTTTCACGGGAACTCATTTTTCTTAGATAGGACCACAACCCCGCGGATACGCTAGAACTACTAGTGTGTGCGTATGCCAAAAAACTAAGAATGTGGCATAATCGCCAAATTGTAGTTAAATAATTACAACGCCAAAAGCACGAATATGGTACATTCATTGGAGGCAAACAGGCATTGCAATATATTTATAGAAATCAAGAAAATTGCAACCAAATAGGGCCATTGTTAAAGAAATAATGCAGAAAACACTTCATTATTGGCATATAGTAGTTATATATACAGTATGCGCCAAAAGTATGGAATAAATTAAATAAAAACGAAACCTGAAATAAACTTGATAACGTTTTTGCTTTATTTTAATTGATTTACGTTTTCTAACATTCAATCGTCATTTACTCGAAAACTTTCCTATGTAAGAAGGCAAAATTTTAGTACTGTCTGAGATAGAATTAAAGGATCTTTCAGAATCAAGGAAAAAAATATGGTGTTGCCATTTAAAAAAAACGATGACGTCATTACTCGAAAACAAATGACACTTGAAAATCGCATTTTAGGCTAAAATATGTATTTTTTAAATTAAAATTCGACCTGTTCGAGGATTTTTCCCAAAAAATAATTGTTTCGTTTTTACTGAATTTATTCCATACTTTTGGCACATACTGTATATCAGAGACGTTAAGTAGATAACAGCCCGAGACTTAAACCGAGGGCTATTACACGCTTACGGTTAAATGCATTATAACATACGAGATTTATACAAAACTTTATACACAGCCAGTATTTAAAACACATAAATTTGTTATACATCATATTATGTATTTGTGGGCATAAGAATTTCTATAACTAAAATCAAGTAGGACAGTGCAGCAATAATATCAATAAACCCCTAACAACACTCAATGTTTTAAAAATGTTTTCAAATGACTAAAAATATTTTGAATGTTATTATAATATTTTTAAAACGTTGTGACAAAATATTTGAATATCATTTAACTCCTAAATGTTTCTAAAATATGTTAGAAATATCAAGTATTCTTTTTACCTAAGTTTTCAGATTTCATACGGTGGTTTGACCATATATGTATATGTACTGCATTAAAAATAATTTTTGTTTGAAATAAAATAAATAATTATTTATATTTCGCGGTCAGTAACTGTTTGACACTGGATGGCGCCAATTGGCTAAAGATTCTATCACCCAATTTGCCCCATTCACTGAAATGTACGATATAGGGTTGCAAACACGTCATTGGCGTACAGTGTGGTTTCTTCTTTTATCTTGTATCTCGTGTGTTATTCTTTGTGTAATTTTGTGGGTGTTATTGTTAGAACATGTCATGTTTTATAAGGGACTGTAAAATTAACCAGCATGTAGCACGAAATAATTCTTCATATCCAGAATTCAATTTCATTTCTATTCAGAATCAGCTAAGCCCCTACAGCTCCGCCATTGCTAGAGGCACAAAACAAAATATGGCGCTGATCATAAATAATCCATTCGCGCAGTTTTTAGCGCATTCCAGTCATCATAATATAAAATTACATGTCAGTGGCCCCATCGCACTAATTTACTGTCAGATATCTGAGTCACATGCATATGTCGGATGCAGATTTGCCATCGTCAGGATCGCCAGCCTGCATTTGCTGCAGTGGTCATCAGTTTACAATAATAGAGAAAAAAGTGTTCCTTTATCTACCTATGGTTATAGTGCAAGTGCAGTTACTTACAGGTAAGTGAAATAAATTTTATAAATATTTCTAAAAAGTTATTGTAAGTAAGGAAAATGTTAATATGAACATATAAAAATCTCGTAGAATTGTTTGTCGAGAGCATTTCACAATTATTATTAATAAGCGAGGCAGGCACAACCCATGCGAATATTGAATTAATCAATGACAACATTCGAAGTGATAATGAAAGTGATTGTTTTTATCTATGTATATAAGAAAAATGTTGTGTATTGTGTAATAAAGGCATATTGAATATCACTTTAAACATGGAAGCAAGGAGTTAATTAAACAAATTTTATTGTTACATACCACAGTATGTTTCGTTTCTTTAAAACGTTCAGGTCATTTCTTGTAAAGAATAAAACTTTTTACTGTTTATAATTATCTTTTTTTTTTAACATACTTTCTCTGTTAATATATTTTAATTAGCTGTTATTTACAATGTCTATTTTTATTACAGGAACGAAGAGGCGAAGTGAAGAATAAATATTGTATATCGAATAGTGAAAATTACATATTTTAAGTATTTACAGTTTTTTAATAATTCACCAGTCCTTTCAGAGTAATTATAAAAGTATTGATTGAAAGCAAATGTTAACAAAACATTTATAAAATATTTTTTTTAATCAAATCATAATGATCTATTAGTGTTTTTAAAATATTACAGTGATGTTTTCAAAATGTCTAAAAAACATTTAAATAAGCTGACAAAATATTATTAAAATATTAAGGAACGTTAACACAACATTTATACAATATTTATTTTAATCAAAATATAACGATCTGTTAATATTTTAAAAATGTTGATTCAATGTCCTCAACAACGTTTTAAAAATGTTTTCAAAATATTTTGTAATATTTAAAAATATTTTAAAAACATTTCAATATTTAACCAATAATATTTTAAAAATATTTTTAAAATATTTCTTTGTTGTATGGCGGAGTTGACACTTTTCTGAGAGATGACCCCGAAGAAATATTTTTAATGATTAAAGTAAGTTGTCATCTTCAAATATAAAATAAAATGTACCTACATTATTTTTTTAATTAGGTAACACTGATATTTGGTATATAACATAACGTAATAATAGATGATATTCAGGATTTATATAAAACTTTGCTAGTAATTATAAAAAAAATCTAAGACTAAGATATAGCGCATGTTTATTAAAATTAATAATGATAAGAAGTCATCAAGATATTTGGATATGTACAGAATACCATCGACGTTTTTTTGTATAACAATAATAAATGTTCCCAGCAAGTGGATGGGAAAAATACTTTTAGATTTCGTACAAAATAGCGATCTATTTTAAATTACCAAAGCCAAAAGAATATACCGAGCATTGTTTTCGGCGTTCTTCGGCTACTTTACTAGCCGACTCTGGAGCAGGTATAACTAATATTAAGTGCCACGGTGGTTGGAATCAATCATTGAAATCGTAGGACATCTGACACTATTTATCGATCTTCTTACACTCTTTGTCGCAAAAAGGTCAGGGGATAATTTTAGACCGAAAATAAATGCTACCTTCTATAACATTTTTTCCAAAACTTATTATTAACGGAGTTACAGGGTGTTAAAGTAAAAATATTATTTTCGATATTTGTAAATAACTTTTCAAGAAATCCAAATATTTACATAAAATTTCTAAATCGGGGGTTTCTGCGGACGAGAGATTCAAATATGTTTCTAATTTTGACGTCACTAGTAGAGGGCGCCACTTGTGGCACACCATGTTTCTTTTAAATGGCAGAACTTTTTTGCATCTTAATGTATCCATCTACCTATCGAAACAATCGATTCTCCTACCTGTTTTATTTGAAAAAGGTATACCTTGCTGAAGGGGAGACTTATGGAGACGTGCAAAATTTCAAGAAGATCGGAGAGGTTTTTTTTTTTAATTTTGCACATCTCTATAATTTACCGTTATGAACAACTGTTTCAAGTAACATTTTGCTGTATTTTCAGTAGAAAAGACACTTTAACTGAAACGATAACAGTTTTCAATCGGTGCACTGAATATTTCAAATAAGATTATTTCGAAAACTGTTACTCCTAACGACTTCAATAAGGTATCCCTTTTTGGATATAACAGGTAGGAGAATCGTTTTTTTTTCAATAGTCAGATGGATACACTAAGCAGCAAAAAAAGTTCTGTCATTTAAAAGAAACATGATGTGCCATAAGTGGCGCCCCCTACTAGTGACGTCAAAATTAGAAACATATTAGAAACATATTAATAATTTCTCGCCCGCAAAAACCCTCGATGTACAAATTTTATGTAAATAATTGGATTTCTTAAGAAATTATTTACAAATATCGAAAATAAAATTTTAAATTTAACACCCTGTAACTCCGTTAATAATCAGTTTTGGAAAAAATGTTATAGAAAGAGGTAGCATTTATTTTCGGTCTAGAATTATCCCCTGAATTTTTTGCTCATCATTTCCGGACACCCTGTATTTTGAAAGTTTATACCTTCGTATACATCTAACATTTACAGTACCGATTGCTTAAACCTAATAATAATAATAAGTAACTATCTGTAAATATAATAATATACTTAACATATTAACTCTACATTTGGCTATAAACTTTCAAATTTATATATTACTAAATATTTACTTCATAGAAACAAGTTAGTGTTGTCCAAAAAGATACAAAGATATTTTTATTTCCGTAAGACAAATATACTTACCACAATCATCGTCGTTCTGGCCGTGTGCTTGAAGAAATGCATAGAAAACAAGTAGAATACAAAATATATTTTTTAAAACCATCGTGATTGTTTTTACAACTATTTTCTTTTACCTACTACCACTGTATTTATATAGTCTATATGAAGCGTATTAATTAACACTTAATCACTTTAGATACACATATCAATAACCAATTAAAATTGCCTTATCTCAGAAATATTCAGTCAGATAGAAATTTGGTAGAAATAAATCTAATTAATTCTTCGTGTCATTCTTGCTAAGGAACAATAATAAAAAATAGGATTAATATAATTTCAGTGTTAAGTCCGAAATATTTTATTGACATCATCAGATTCCACCACTCACTTCTTTAATAATTGAATTTCCTACAAGTTTGTGAAATATTTGATGAATAGTCTTTCCACTTTATATTTATAACTATATTTTTATTCGTTATTCCAATAATAATAAATCTTTTTATAATGATAGAAATAAATGATGCTGTAGTATTCCACTGCTACAGTTTTATTTAAATTGTTTAATAAAAAACTGATGAGATATAAGTGCTCTGCTACTTTCTGCTCGGCCTAAGCGGCTCGACTTGCAGGAAGCGACTACATTACAGACCTCTCGTCCTGGGCGACGACCCATTAAGTCTATAAATGATAATGCAGGAAACAACTACTCCGCGGACTAATGCCCCGACCGGCATTGAATTGCATCTGCGGTATCTGTGTGAACAGCTAAGAACCCTTGTCGGTCACCCCATCAGACATAGACCGGTTTCGGACTTATTAACCCTCATCAGCATGCCATAGGTGAGACGACCGACAATTGAACTGGCTGTTCCTTCATATGTATGTTCACATATAAACTGAGTGCAGCTTCCTGCATATCGAACCGCTTAGGCCGAGCAGAAAGTAGCAGCATATACAAATGTTATAAATGGACAATACAACTAGTCGGAGGTAAGGTCAAGGGTCTGGACAGCTATGGGGAAGACTGGTGATACTCCTCCACTATTTTCCACGTATACTCGGATGAAATACATGCTGTTGTAATTGAGAGACTTCAGTTCTACTAGAACAGGTTCCGGATCCAGTGAATTTTGCAGTGGTACAGATATATTGAAGTATTTGCCACCATCCAAGTAGAGAGCTCTTAAAGGACATCTGTTGCTTCCGCCTTCCAAAGTCCAAGTCGTACTGATAGAAGTTGCCCCAATCTCAATGGATGAGAGTGAAGGTATTATTTGAGCTGAAATATATAAAGAAAATCATTATCGAGAACAGATGTATTGCTATCAAAAGCATCAGTGTAGAATTGTGGAAAGATTGGTATACATTTTAGAATTATTATAAGGTTTAGGAAATTTTGAAAGAGCAAAATATAGTATTTTTGTTTTCAGATATGGATTATACTCGTATCATCAAAGATGATTTACAAAACTTCAACTTTAATAGTTCAGCAGTATTGTAATCTATCTATATCTGATTTAGGTGTTATGTAACATCAGTCATGGATGGTACTTTGCTTTACTCAGGTGAATTCACTTGACATTATCACAAACATGTTATCTCTCACATATAGGAAGCAAAATTAGTGTGTAAAATATGTTTACTTATCAAAACTTTTGAAACTGCACTTTATGGAATCTGTACTAATAACAATAAATGTGAAACTTACGTTTCGCGGGTATTTCAAAATGCATCACTATTCTAGGTCCCTCTATGTTAGGTTGAGCTCTGTTTACGGCTCTAAGACTCAACTGGTACGAGATGCAGGGGGAGAGGAATGTAAGGTGGAGGGAGCTTCCCTGTATGTAGACGTCTTGAGTTATGCCTAATTCTTCATCTGTGACAGTTAACTGGTAGTGTAGGTTACAGTCACCGTGGATATGATTGGCTAAATCCCAATCCAGAAGAACATCTCTACCTCCCAATGAGGTAGCGTTGAAGTAACTGAGAGAGAGATCAGCGTCTAAAAAAGTGAATATGAATACAATGAATAAACTTCTAAGAACTGTGGAGTATTTATTAAGGATATAGAGAGAGGTGTACCGACCTGGAGGCAATGGAATTGATTCAGTTAAGGTGCGCCCAAATCCTATGACACCATTTGAGATAGGAATAACAGTAAAACGCCACTCCTCGCAGATTTCAAGAAACGATAAATCTACGTAGTTTTGGGCTATTTTGAAATGATACTCGTCATCTCTATCCCCGATGATATCTACTTGAAACATTGTTATTTCACATGGCTCCTCTGGATTGATATACCAATATAGAGTGGCGTTGGCTGAGAGGAGAAGTTGCTGAACAGCACCTGGTACTGAAAGAAATTCAAGATAATTTAAGTATGTTGAATGTACGATGATATATTTTGAGGTAGGTATTAGTTGATTTAAGCAAAACCATACACACTAGCAATTAAATTTGTAAAATCAGGAGTACGGACAAAATAATAAAATAATATTGAAAAGGAAATTAGAAATTTTAATCTACTAAAAATAAGAATCAATATTAATATATAGACTAATTCTTAACCTGTACGCATAAACTTAAGAAAGTGTAGCTAGGGACAAATAATGACGAATAGTGAAAAAGAATATAGTAAAATATTTTTAGTTTAGGTTTACAAAAATTATCAAATCTTTATGTCACTCGGCGGATACACTTCCAACAACGATTTTCAATAAATGTATGGGCTGGAAATGTGAATTGTGATTTTCAATATACCGTTAAAGTCAAGCGGATTTAGGTCGTACGATCAAGACGACCACCATCTTGGCGTATCAATCGTTAGCCAAACACATGATCCAAATGCCGCACTGGTCACGCAAAATGTGATGGAGCATCATCGTGAAGAAATCACATATGCTGCCAAATGATGAGATTGACTTCTTCGAGGAATACCGGTAAATTATTACGCAGAAATGTTAAATAAAGAGCACCAGTTGAACGATTTTCCATAATGAAAGGGCCAATAAGTACTCCGTTTAAAATTCCATTTCACACTGAAAACCGTTGTTGAAAGTGTTTTCCAATGCCTACTAATGCAAGTTGTTAAAATTGCCTGTAACTAAAATGTTGATGGTAATCTTTACCAGTTTAAGTGCTGCTGATGTAACAACCACTCGCAATCCAGTAAACACATATACGTTATAAAAACGTTTATAATGCCCATACAACGTTTGAAAAAGGCGTGGCTTTTTTACGTACAATCAACTTAAAAATGTCGCGGTTTTACACGTTTCTGGTAACCAAAGTACAAACGTTTAATATTAGTAAATGTGGAACGATCATTTTTAGTATTAATAAGCTTTAAGTTTTACGTTTAATAATGACATTTTATTAAGGTTTTTAACTAACGTAAATTAAACCTTGTTATTTTAATGTCCAAAAATATGTTTTAGAGAGGTGTTTTTTAACGTGTTTTACAACGTTGTTTTTGGATCCTTCTGGCGGCATTGTACAGAGTGGTCCAGAATTATGTACCATAAATGGTAGATTAGATAGTACGTTAAAAAATAAGGGTATTATATATACATATATATTTAAAAACTAAATAATCAGGTACACTTAATCCTGTAAAATCGCAAAATAAAAACCACTTCTTTAAATATCTATAACACTTAACTAACTATAATACTTTTATGATGAATTTACTTTTTTTAGGTTTTAGTACAATTAATTTTATGTTACCACGTATTCCATCCCTTTAAGATTAAAGCATTGTTTTGAGTGATAAGTATTTTTTTTTAAATACATAATTTCAAATTTAAAAAATACTATCCACAACTACCCCTTAAACATAAGTGATTGAATAAGTGGTAACAAAAAATTAATTATCCTAGTATCATATACTCACCCCATGAACCCATTATTCAAAAGTATCTGAAAGACATTTAATAAAATGATTTTTATTTCATCCCTCAGAGGGTTATCTATCTTATTATTGAGTTTTAAACAAAAATTTATGTAAAATAGTACCCTCATTTTTTCATGTGCCATATGTGTATTTACGGTACATTCTGGACCACCCTGTATTAAATAAATAATTATCAGGGAATTAATATAATATAAATAAAATAGTTACAAAATCTTCTCTCATTTAATCTTGTTCCTATTAATAATTACTATCGATATTCCAATAGTGTGGCTCGAATGTTGAACTCACTATACGCCTATAAGTATTAGAAAATATCAATACCTATTGTTTAATTTCAAATTTAGGTAGGTAACAATAAATAATTGGTTTTAATATCATTAATAGTTTATTAAATAAATAATAATACGTACATAAGATAAACAAAATATAAAAATACCAAAATAATATATCTTATGCTACTGATTGGAACCTAAAAACAATGAAATTAGGTCTGAACAAGTTTCATATCAATAACTTCACTTACATTGGATAATATAGATTATTTAAAGAAAGTCTAAACTTTAAACATGTCTAAGTTTAATCTGTTATAGTTATAAATATATTAATAATGCTAATAATAATAACAATAATAATAACCTAATATACATTTAATATGACCACGAAGTAGATAGTCAAGAAAGGAAATAAAAAAGTTTAAATCATTCCCAATCACGATTAGAAATATGTCACTGTATCTTAAATTTTAGTATAAAGTAAAAAAATTAGCAAGTCATAATAATTGTTACCCATTTTACAAAGTAATTTAACGTAAGTATGTACGAGTACAAAATTCACACGCCTACTTTTACTAATTTTGTCATCGACTTTGTAAGTATTTTGAAACATAAGTAGGAAAAGTTATAATGGAATAAATTTAGATTCCATTATATAATTATTTGTAATATGTAATGTAAAAAAAAAACTAATATTCTTATATTAATAAAATAAAATTAAATACTTATAGAAGTAGGTATACTTACCAAAATAAAATTGGGAAATATTTCACGGATCACAGTAGGTACGTACAGTGATGAATATGCAACTGACAAGCTTTTACAAAAAAGAACTCGAAATGGTATGTGTGTAACACGTGATCTTTATCTACCAATAAGATCATTAAATTCGTATAGAACGTTTAAGGGCATTATAATTAACACGTGTAATAAACGGCAATTCGCTTCCTCATTTCAATGAATGATTATAACGTATAATACACGTTTAAATTGTACTGTTTTTAACACTTGTGAGGTTAAAAAATAATTACTATCTAGTTATTTGTATATATAAGTACCTATATATTCTTAATGCAATATCTTTTTATTAGATTATATTGTATAAAATTTACTTTGGATTGGTATCGTTCCAAAATATTTATTAATTGCAAAACGTTTATGATACGTTTTGTAAGCATTACTTATGCCTGTTACTCTAAAACGTTACAAACACGTTTTTGTTCAATGTCAATATATTAATCAGTTGACACAGACGTTTTATAAAGGTTTAAATAAATAAGTTTTATTTAAATATTTTAAATAACGTTCATTTAACGTTACAAAAGGTTTGCTAACATTTTTTGTTAAAAAAGTACGTATTTTAAACGTTATGTTAGACCGTTATTTTTCTAACCATAAAATAATGGTTGATTTTGTAACGTAACACGAATTATCAACCAATGGTACGTTGACAATACGTTTAAATAACGTATGTGTGTTTACTGGGAAAAGTTCACTCGTACTGGAGGATCCCTTGGCAGTAAGGCTGCTGCAGGTGAAATGGGTAGAATAAGTCGTATCTCAACGTTTTCCATACTGTGGATTGTGATATCCCAAATTATACTGGAATTGTCCTAATGTTTATGCCAGGCTGTTCGTCGATAGCATTTAAAATCTCTTCCTCGAAATTAATTTGCCTAGATCTAATGGTTCCCCATGTTACCCAGGCCTCAACCGCAAATTGCCAGTTTCTCTACCCCGCTGAACGACACTCATAAAGGCTTCATGTCCCGAGTGATATTTTTGGGGAAACTTTTTGACGTAAAGATGAGCTGCAACCATCGAATTTTGATGTGATTCCCCGTATGCCAGTATCATGTCCATTAGTTCTTCGTTTGAGGCATTATGCGTCATACTTTTATAATCGCGTGAAAATAAACTCGAATAGAACCACAACTGATAACAAAGTTCTGCTACAAGTATCAAATATATCGTCCTGACTTGTTTACTTAATTTTTGTAAACTTCCAAAACTAAAAATACTTTACTGCATTTATTTTTCACTATTAATTATTTGTCCAAAGTTATAATTTATGCGTATAGGTTAAGATTCCCACGTATGTTTTGTAAGTATTAGTTAACTTAAGTAAAATTATATACACTAGCAACTAAATTTATAAAATTAAGAGTATAATAGACAAAATAATGTTCAAAATTTTAATATCCACCATCTATAAGAATAAATATTAATGTATATGTAAATGATACTACTTAAGATAAGAGATTTAATAAGTAGAGAATGATTCAAGATCATGTTTATGTAAGAAGACACTGATTATGAAAAAAATAATTAACACTACCAAACCAAGATCACTCACAGACATACATGATATTTAATTAATTAAGAAGAATCTGTTTGAATAACTGAATATAGTGTTGAATCTGCCTCTTAGATATAACTAAACTATTTGTTTCTCATGTTCGATTTTATTAAATATATCGTATTTCTTACCGCAATCATCTTCGTTCTGGCCGTATGTGTTGTGAATCAATGCGCAGGAAACAAATAGAAAAGCACATAAATTTTTTAAAACCATTGTTGATTGTACAAGTAATTTCTTGTGTGTCTACTATTACTTTAATGATATAGTCTATGTGAAGCGCATTAACTAATACTCACTTTAGATACAAATATCAATCATCAATAAAAATTCCCTTATCTCAGAATGTACAGTTTGATTGTTAGATGGTAAAAATATTGCATCATTTTTAATTTACAAAGTATCAATAACTTTGGAAAGCGGAGAGGCTTCTGCCTACTGCAATGTAACTGCTACCTCAATATAACAAGAACTTGATGATTTTTGAAAACTGTCTTTTATTCATTTTTTAATTATATTTAGGGTCCAGTCCTCAATATTACACAATTATTGTTTACAATGTAGTCGCTTGCCCTACTACGTGCGCAAGGTTTAAAGAGTTTCAAAGCCGGCCCTGTCCAACCGGCCCAGCTGTGTCTCGTCCCAATATCAATGGTCATTGTGTTTTCTGTGCTCCGTATGCGACGGTCGTTCACGATATTGTGGTTTGATTAACATGTTGGCAATTGTGCAATTTATTATTACAGTTTGTAAATGTAAGTATATCTCATAATGTAATATTAACTTTTTCATTCTCCTTTAGTCTGCTATGAGTAAACATAAGTAAAAGTCTCATAAGAGACACAGAAGCTCATCATCATGCGACCTTGCGCTCAATGGATTCTGTGAATCTAAAAATTATCAGCAAGATAATAAAGGATGTGGGCGAGGTAGTAAAACAAGTAGGAATGCTAGTTTTTCGTTTTCTAGGTATAGGTTGAGAAATTACCGACAACAAAGCAAAAAACGTTCTTGCTCTCGCTATGACTTGAGGTATGTAACCTCGAAGAGCGCTTCGACACACAGAAGCCCTTCTTTAGTCACATACATGTGGACAGTCGCTTTGTACAGGACCGGCTTGCAGCATAGATTTTAATCTAGACACTGATGTTTGTAGCAGCTAGTCTGCTAATAAAGGAAATGAAAACCAGATGAATTGGTTATTCACAACGACGAGATATTATCATCCTTGTAGGATGATATTGCTTGTCAATTACCTAAAACTACACAGGACCGGTTTGCAGCGCGGATTTTAATCTAGAGACTGATGCCTGTAGCATCTAGTTTGCTAATAAAGGGAATGAAAACTATCCATAACGACAACATATTACCATTCTTGTCGGATGATAGGCTCAGTATCATGGAAGACAATCCGGAAAAGGACTAAGATACCGGTTTTTCATTGCATGAACAAATCAACCTAAGACGGCGAGCTATTCTTGAAAACGAACTTTGTAGGTCTTCTCAGTAATTATGAAATTTGAACAAATCTTACAAATGTAATTTATCCAAAATTAAACCAGGAGATAACCCGATAATTTTTCTCATGTAGAGACTCAGAATCAATTGAGGATAGCGTTATGTGCTTTGACAAAAAGTATTTACAGTGTTCTAAACAATATTGACAATATTCCGTCTGACATGAAAGCTAATTTCCTTTTATCCTTGGAAGTCAGGTAGAATTTTCACAAATTATTTTATCGTGTTTCTATAACACGAAAGAGGTAATAATACCGACATTATAAAATCTGAAGGATATTTCTGATGCGTGCTCACCCCAGCTGAATATTTTTTTGCGTCAGTTGAGTCTGAGAAATTAAAGGTTGTGAAAACCTTACAAAATGTTGGCAAAGAATTGCGGCTACCAAGCACCAATTACTGTGTCAGCCTAACAGAAGGGGGGCACCATTTTTAATAGAGGTTCCCCTAAAAATCGTGTTTTAAATGCCCAACACCCGGCGCGTCGAGCGAGGGGATGGGGCAAATAATTAAAAGGCACACCTGCGAAAGAAGAAATAGAATCAGTAAGTATTCTTTTCAATGTAGGTCGTTTAAATGTTCTTAATGGCTAATGGATAACCATGTGTAACAATCCGATTGTCTTGGATTGGTTGCAAGTATATAAATTACCTTTTCTCGACATACCTGCTCCAGCTTCAAATTCTCCATGTAAAAGACTTTCAATTGTCAGGAATTGAACAAATACAAATTTAAATTCACAACTTGTTAGCAATTGGGGTAACAAATATGTCCAATTTTTGTTCCTGGTCAACTTATGTTAAATATATTATTAGCAGATAAGCGGAATGGGAAAATATATTTATATAACATCTCACCCAGCTTAATAAATTTATAACAGTTAGCCATTTCGAAATGGAGGATACCTCGGCAGCAGTTCGGCTTGAAGTTCCAATTAGAAAATTATGCAGTAACAATAGATCTCAAGATATCTTATTATTTACTGTCTGTTGATAAAGATCACAGAAAACTTCTGCGATTCGAATTTTATGTACATCTGTACGAATTCGCTTGTCTGTCAGTTGGCTTATCATCAGCTTCATTTACGTTTACTAAGCTTACGAAGAGATTACGTTCGCAAGGATACATGCTGATACCGTTGATCTGCTTTTGGGTAGAAACAAAATAGGAATATTCTAGGCATGTACAATTTGCTATTTCTTTATTAAACTCACAGGGTTTCATAAAGAATATGCGTAAAGGTGTTATTACACCGAACGCCTTATTTAAGTTTCTGGAGTTCCCTTTCCATTCGAAAGGAACAAAAAAATAGAATAATTTATGGGTTATAAATCCTGACAAATTTAAAAAAATTGTCCAATTTAATGGTTTACTAACCTTTATTTGTCCCGCTGTGAAGTCTAGCTTCATGTACACAAACAATTTTTATCATTTGAAATATATAACCCTAAAGGCTTACCATGGAAATTATTCAACAATAATGCCCATTTCCAGATACATAATTTTAGATTTGCAGTGATGGCTAGAACAAAAACCATCAGTTCTTGGAATTACAAGCTATATTTTTTAGATTCAAATGTTTTGCCACCGCCAATATACACCAATATGGGAAGTTGTAAGATTCTAATAAGAACTGACAATACAGCAGTACTGGCATGTCAAAATGGGTAGTGTTTAATATATCAAACTAAATGCCTTATTGAGAATATATTTGGCAATGCTGCCAAGCCAGCAAATTCAGGATATTTGCATATTATATTCTCTCCCGCGATAATCAGGCGTATAAGGCTTTTCGAATTTTACCAAAGGAGACCGAGTGGTCTTTGTATTCAGAGATTTTCAATGATATTTAGGATCGACTTAATAGTTCCAGAAATTGATCTATTCACTTCAATCAATAATTATAAATGTTCAAGTTATATCTGCTGGCTATGGGATCTTGGACCAGAGGTCAGATGTATTTCCGGTTAATTAGAGAAATTTCAATTTGTATACCGTCATTTGCATTTATTCTATGAGTATTGCAGAATTCCTTGTCGTTCCCCTGTGGAAATGGCAATTGTGGTATATATTATTCACAACACCTGTAATTACCCAACTTTTAGTATTTGGTTCGAAAATAATCTTGTATTTTGTCCATATAGTCGAGGACAGCATCTCATCTTAAAGAATCCAAATCATCTTCCTGATTAAATGTTCTAATACAAAATCATCTGCTTCGAGATTGACAATACTCATCCTAGACTAAAATAAGACATCGAGTCCTAATTCATCTCAGTCTTCCTTAGAATTACCATAGCTAACACAAGATCCCAACTTATGTGTAGCCACGTTAATTGAGAAATACGTGGCTATAATACAAACCCTGCGAAAGTCAAATCACTACAACATAGCTCTTATAGAACCAGGAAAATTCCTAGAAACAGTTTTTGACTTACATTAATTAGTTGTATTAATGTCATATTTTCTTATTCTAGTTTTTAATAACTTACATGTAAAGTTGCATTTCAGTTATTGTTTTAAATGAACATTTTGTGGTGTGTGGTTTTGTCTTGTTTAATTAAATAAAGCCACTACACTTATTACCAAGTTTTACCGCAAAATTCTTTAAACATCTGCATTGTAAACAATTGTTTAATATAGAGGACTGGCGAAATATAATTTAATGTTCATCAAATCAAAAAAACTTACCTGAAGTTCGATCATAATTGTATGAGGGTCCAGTCCGAAAATATTACACATCGCCCGTCCCTTAGTTTTAGTTGCCGTAAAACATAAACACTTTAAACAATGAACAATAATGATCAGCAGGGCCAGTTGGACAGGGCCGGCTTTGAAAATCTTTCAACAACAACATTAAAATTTTTTAAAATTTAACATAAAAAACGACTCCAAAAAGTGCCCAAATTTCATTGTTTTGTCATGTAAAATGTGTATAGCCTTAAGTCAGAGTTACACAAAAGAAATTAACATCGGTAAAGTATTTTATTACACATAAATTTGTTTATTTTGTTTGTTTGTTTGCAGAATAAACGGCCGAGTTAGTTAGTCTTGTATAAGTCTTGTATTACAGTTTGATTTGAAGTGTTCAGTTGGAGATTCAAAGTGATTTAGATAGCGATTAATTAAATAAGTGTTTAGTTGAGTAGTAATTACCGTTCAGTAGTGCTTAGTTTTTCATCTGTGACACTTAACTGGTAGTGCAGGCTACAGTCACCGTGGATATGATTGGATACATCCATAGAAAATATATATTTTCTATGGCTACATCCCATTCCAGTAGAGCGTCCCTACCTCCCAATGAAGTGGCGTTGAAATAACTGAGAGAAACTTTAGCATCTGAAATGTTAATGAAACAAACGAAAGTTGTGAAGTTGTTATTAAAATTAAATGTTTGGAGAGTATGAATACGAACTTATACGCTATGAAAGTTGTAACTGTTTATTTAAATCAGTATAAAAGCAGCATATAAAGCAGGCTGAAGCTAACACTGTGGAAGCAAGTTTCCTGCTTACTGATACCCGCGCCGATACACGCTTGTATGGTTTGATAATTGTAACATACGCTTAAATGGGCACGTACAGAGTGAAAGCAGGTTGAAGCAGGTCAGTGCCGGAAACATGCAAGCCCGCTTTTATCAGAATGAAAATTTAGTTTATTTGTATGCGCCGGTTGTGTGTAGAAAAATGGACAAATAAACTAGTAATATCTCCGTTTTTCGAAGACTTATATAAGATAAAAAGGACAAAATCCACAGCAACTGATATATCGTAGACAAATGTTGGAGAGATTAAAATATACAGGGTGTCCGAAATATGAGCGTCTTTATTTTGCTGGATAATATACTGTACCAAACAAAACATATTTGACTTAATAATTTTATCTCTGACTAACGGTAATAGAATTATGACCGTAAACAGGTCTAGAATTTACGACAACGTCGTACACCTATCATGTCAGACGTTTGTACATAATAAACACAAATACACCTAATAAACATACTTACTGTGAATGGTTTCCTTAGAGCTCTTTTCACAACACAGAATAACATGTGAAATAGTTATGTGTTCAAAATGAATGTTGCTTTCAAAAGAGTTTACCGTACAAACGTCTTGTAGCCATAGAGTTTTGCCTAGATTCGTCATAAATTAAAATGTCATGCAATTGGTCATGGTTACTACAAATTGGTCCATTTTTGTTTATGTACACACACAAATATCAAACAAACAGTAGATACAGAAAAACGAAAGGCAGTAACCACACAACTAATAATAATTTGAGGTTAGCAGCAGCAGGTAATGGATGCAATGTTGTCGTACGTTACAGTTTCAAGGATTTCTTCGGAAACCTCTATTATTTTCTTCATTAATATTGATAAAAAAAACCAAATTATGTTGCAAGAGCTTTTACTTAACCTTGGTTGTGAATTAGTTTGTAATTTCCTATCACAGTTTTCTATTTTAATGCAGGTATTTTTATTTTTGAAATGTATTTGTAGAACTATTCGATTCTTGTTTCTTTTGGTCATAATATTCAAGCCCCTTTAGTACCGGCACTTATATTCCGGACATTCTATGTATTAATTAATGTAGTAAGTTTTTTTTTCTAGAACAGGTTTCTTATGCAGATTACACCAATTTTTCTTTATACGACATTTCACTTCTAAAATCTACTGAAATGAAAGTTGTTAAAAGCGGGAAAAAACAAAAATTTATTCGGTACGCTTTAGGTACTTCTTTGCAAAATGTAGTCATCTCACGGTGAACTAATCGTTTTGAATTCTATAATTATTAAGTAAAAAGAGAAAACAATTTGGAGTACACCCTATTATTCGCAATAGAAGAAATTATAGAGATACACAATGATTTTCCGGATTGTTACCTGGTCGTTGCCAGAAACAGAATTAAAGTGTTTATTAATACCATTAGTCGGGATTCTTTGACCTGCCCTGGTTGTTCTTGGGCATTGTATCTCATGCATCCAAACGTTTCACTGCCGGCATATTCAGTTCAGATAACCATTACTCGAGGATCGGATTTATGGCGGGTCTATCCCCACAGAACCTAGCCCAAGAACAACCAGGGCAGGAAAAAAAATGTCGCTAATGCTAGGAATGTGCACTTTAATTCTGTTTCTGGCAGCGACCAGTTACCAAGGTCACGGCATAACAATCCGGAAAATCATTGTGTATCTCCATAATTTCTTCTATTGCGAATAATAGGGTGTACTCCGAATAGTTTTCTCTTTATACTTAATAATTGTAGAATCCAAAACGATTAGTTCATTGTCAGATGATTACATATTTACCTAGAGCGTGCCGAATAAATTTATATTGGTTCCCGCTTTCAATAGCTTTTATTGTGTGCGGTCTCGGCGCGAGAAAACAGCGCCGATAAGTGAGAGTTCCCGATAAGTAGGAAACCTGCTTCCACTCTGTCTGTACCTTATCTATTATATGAAGAAGATATGTCTTACTCGGTAACAACGGAATGGATTCAGTTAAGGTGAGGATGAATCCTATGAAGATAACAGTGAATGTCCACTCTTTGCAGGCTTCAAGGAAATACAAGTAGTTTTCCGTTACCTTTAAATGATACTCGTCCTCTCTGTCTCCGACAATGTCTACTTCGAAGAATGAGGCAAACCAAAAAATTACCGAATACAATGTCATTCAACGGAGACGTATTTTCTGATGATGCTAATATATGTAATGCATTCTCCTGTTACTTTGGTAGTGTATATGAACCCTGTACTACATCCTCTAATGTTACAAAGTCAGTGCTACATCCTATAACGTGTATAATTGATTATGTCAGTCCATCAACAATCGAGTACCATTTAAATACTGGGCATCAGTAAGGGTGCAGGTCCAGATGGTCTGCCGGAAATATTTGTAAAATCTTGTAAAACATCTCTTTTATTACCCTTTTCCTTAATTTTCAATAAGTCACTGACTGAAGGTGTATTTCCTAGTGCTTGGAAAGAGGCTCGTGTAGTGTCCGTTTATAAAGGGCACTACATCTATACCTGCTAAGGTATTTGAGGCTACTATTACCGAGGAACTTTTCTTTCATTATAAAAATCTCATTATAGAGGAGCAACATGGTTTTTTCCAAGGCAGATCCATTACCACTAATCTTGTATCCTGTTAGTAAAGTTGGAGAATCTCGGTATACATGGGAATCTATTAAGATGGGTAAAATCATATTTAACTTCTAGGTGTCAATGTGTGGTAGTTAATGTGGAACTTTGTTCACGTTACGTCAGGAATACCACAGGGCTCTTATTTAGGACTCCTGCTTTTTTCTCTTTTTATTAATGATATCAGTTCCTGTTTTTCTTCAGCATGTACATGTTTGGCGTCGAAACAAATATTTCTCTATTCAATACACGCCATACAAAATGCGGTGATAAATGAAGACTTGCTACACAGCATCTATAATATTTTTCTCATTTTGTACATTCACTTCAGCAGGATGAATGACCTTTTCTGGAGCGCCATTCTGAGTATGCACTTTATGCTGGCGATCTAAAAATATTGTCAAGAATTTCATCTCTTCCTGATTGCCCCAATATTCAATCTGATATCAACCGTTTGATTGATTACCGTAACGTTAATAAATTATTCTTGAATATTAATAAATGTGAATTCATTAAATTCAGTTGTCTAAAAAATACTATTGATTTTAGTTATATGATAAATAACGTTTTTCTACAAAAAATGGACTTCATTAGGGATCTAGGTGTCACTCTGGACTCTATCTTTTGAGCTTCATATAGAAAATGTTGTGCGGAAAGCTTTGAGAAATCTTGGATTTATTTTGCGTGTAACTAAATCCTTTCGTAAATCCAGGTCTTTAATAATTTTATATAATTCTATGGTCCGGTATCATCTTGAATTTGCTTCTTTAGTGTGGAACCGTCAATACCACAAATATATCGAACGTTTAGAAAAAATCCACTATAAATTTATCTATAACTTAAACTGTCGTTTTAACAGGCATTTGTTACCACTAAGTTATGATTCGCATTTGCAGCACTACAGACTATTAAAATTATCTTCCAGAAGATATATTGCTTATGTATTATTCCTGTATAAATTATTTATCGGTAAAATTCACTGCAGTTACATCTTGGATTCACTATCATTTAATATCAAACAATACATTTCGCGCTCCTCAAATTTATTCTATTATATTGCTTATGCCACAAATGCCGCAAATAATTCACCATTTACTATGTTGCAAAAATCTTACAATTTATTTTTTAATCATATTGATAGTTTCGGTCTTTCTTTCAACTCGGTTAGACACCAAGCTTGTTTGGTTTTCAGGTAAATCTTTTGTTTCTTTTTTTTCTCATTTCCTTCTAAATTTATACCATTATACTCTATTAGGTAGGTACTTACTGGTAAATTGTTTGTTTATTGTAACAGTGTATGTCTTAACTTGCTTTTCTTCATTTAAATTTAATTGTATAGTATACACACTATTGTTACATTATAATATTATCTATAGCGCACCCTGTAATTTGTATTGTTGATCAATATGTTGGGTTGCCAAATTTGAAAATAAATAAATGATATTTCGCATGGCTCACGTGGATGCATGAACCACCATAAGATGGCGTCAGACGAAAGGAAAAGTTGTTGGCTACTACTGGAAACTAGAAAAATGATATTTATGAAAGAGTGAAAGTAGTATCGAAAATTAGACTATTTAGTAGGCGATATGCTTTTTATAGGCATACAAATAAAACAATTGAAGATAAACATTAAATAAATTGTGTCAATAATACAGGCTAGAACGAAAATAAATGAAGAGATATTTAAATATTCGTTATATAAAAAACAGTTGATAACAGCATGTCCTTAGGTAATTCTTAGATAATGTGATTTAGACAGTGTTCACAAATGAGATGTAAGAAGATATGCAAACATAAAGAAAATTTTGCAATGTATTGTTTACTAGATAATGTAACTGATAAAAGAAACGTTTATACAAGGACGCCGGCAAAGGGGGGCAAGGGAATTTAAAATTCCGGTTAAAAATAACGGTTAAGAGGTAAGATTTTAAATTTTTTTACAGTCTTTATACTTTTGTTTTTATTTGTTTCTATGTTTTTTAGAATGTTGGATTAGTTTTTTTGTGATTTTTTATGATTTGGTCACGCTTGCAAGAACAATATTCCAGTTTATTTTATTTAGGAGTAAGTAAATTGTTATAGCACCAAAGATTTTACCAAAGTTTCTTGTTTTAAGTTATTTTTCATCAAAATTTAGAAAAAACTACCTACGCATTATTTTTGTTCCCCTCTGCCGGCGCCCATGCGTTTATAATGTCATATTCGGCCAGAAAAGATCTGCTTAACGATTTTTTTTTAAATTTTCATACATATATTATATTTTACAAAATAAATAACATTTGTTACCACAATCATCTTCGCTTTGGCAGTATGCATCATGTAGAAAAGCACTGGCCACTAACAGGATCAAAAATATATTTTTTAAAGCCATTGGAATTAGTAGATAGGTTACTTGCAGCGCAGTATTTAGCACTTAAGATACAAAATCACTAATCATTAAAAATCGCCTTATCTTGATTATATTAAGTCTGATTGTAAAGAAGAAGTTCCATAGATAAATATAATGAATATATAATAAATTTACGAATAATCCTCAATGTAATAAATAATAAGTAATTTCAAATTGATCCTTCAATTTTGCAATGTTACTATCTGAACCCAACAAAAAACTTAAAGCGTTTTACTAAATTTGTCTAATTCTTTTGTTGTTTTTCTGTTTTTTGTGATACCATTAACCTTTTAGCAAAGACAAGTTTCCTGTTATATAGTATTTTGATTTTTCCCATACTTTATTCTATTGAAAAGATATTGACAAAACTTAAACTTGGTTGAGGGTAAGTCCCCAGATATACATTGATGTCAGTAAATAAGCCTATTAAGAACTTGTTATGTAGAGGGTCGTAAAAGATTAATGAAATCTTTGATGGTCGTTCCGAATGGAATTATCTTCTCTGTAATGTCTTGAAACTTTTTATTTAGTTCATCTTCTTTTTATAATTTAGTAGGGCGGTACTTGACAAATAAAAAATAATGAAAAATTCAAAATAATTAAAGTCTACCCTTCAACTTACGACAATGTTCAAACTCAAATATTATGTAAATATTTATTTTATTGATGTGTCTACGTTATTTTACGCAAATAAGGTCCCACAGGCTTTTAATTACTCTAACACATATATATTGTTCCTAATTACTACCAGGTGACAGATCCAAAGTTTGCACGGCTAATTGAGCAGGTCGGGATATTCCTCCAGAATTCTCCACTGAAATCTTCAAGAAGTACATGCTGTTGGGATAGAGACCTCTCAGGTCCACTTCTACTGGCGGCCTGTCCTCGTCGTTTTCAATAGGTATGGATATGTTGAAGTTACTGCCAGCGTCTACGTACAACATCCTGACCGGACAACGATTTCTGCCGGGGTTCTCGAGATCGAAGGTCATGTCGACGGTCGTGGTGCCTACATCAATGGATCTGAGCCTAGGAACATCTTCAGCTAAAATGTAGAAATGCGAGACTAAATATGAGTACATCAGATATCTTAAAGTAATGTCATATACATACAGAAGAAACTAAACGTTCAATATTGGTAAATTATCGCCATCATTTCATCAGATGACTTTTTCCAAGACAACAACGTAAAGGAGGCACGTCGCTTACATTTTGGTTGTCTCATGAATATATGGAGGAAGTATAGGAAAACAGATGTTATACCTGACGACAAAATAACACTATGTAGCCAAACTTACTTTAGTCAAAACTTGATGGTTAAAAAGATACAAGGTGTCAAAGTTAAAATTTTCTTTTCGATACTTGTAAATAACTTTTTAAAAAATCCAAATTTTTGCATATATTTTGAGATCGGAGAATTTCAAAGTTGTTTCTAATTTTGACGTCACTTATTTCACATCATGCTCTTTTAAATGGCAGAACCTTTTTGCAGCTTAGTGTATCCATCTGACTATTGAAACATTAGATTCTCCTACCTTTTTTTTCTAAAAAAGGTATACCTTGTTGAAGTCGTTAGGAGGTTACCATTCTCGAAATAATCCTAATAATATATAATAATAATCCTTTAAAATATTCAGTGCAGCGAGTACAAAATGTTTTGATTTTCAGGAAGATCGACCTACGTTGATGAAATGATGAAGGTTTATCAAATCTTGTCGATGTTCTTCAGATGCACATCGCCATAATTGATCATTCTGAATATCTTGTTGTTTGGTTTGGTCATATCGCATTATTTCGTCGTCAGAAATTTAGTCTTGATCTATGTCCCGTTAATTTTGAAACATAACTGGATTAACCAGTAACGCAAAATTGTGCACTGAACTGTGTGATTTACTATGAAACATTTATTTTAACTTACGTTCAGGAGGAAGTTCGAAGTGGGTAAATCTCACTGGTCCTTCAATAGTAGGATAGGCCCTGTTGACAGCTCTGAGTCCCAGCTGATAAGTAACACAAGGTGAAATGAAGTCAAGAACAGCAGAACGTCCAGACACGTAGATATCTTGAATCTCGCCCCTGTCTTCATCTTCAATTGTGATACGGTATCTGAGGGTGCAGTCCCCATGGACATGACTTGTCAAATCCCAGTGAAGTTCGAGATTTCTACCTACCTGTGTTACGTTCAGGTAGCTGAGGGAAATGTCTGCGGCTAAAGAGATACAGAAAGATAAAAGAAACCTTCCGAAATGTATGTTTGCTTAGGCAACTAAAAGAAGTGTAGCCGAAAATTTATATTTTAATTTATATCTTACTTGGTGGCAGGGGAACGTGGTCAACGAGGCGACGTTCGTATCCCAGAACTCCATTTGAAATTGCTCTCACGACGAAGTGCCACTCTTCGCATATTTCCAAAAAGGAGAGGTCTACGAATGTTTCTTGCACTGTGAAGTGGTACTTATCTGCCCTGTCGCCTTCGATGTCCACTTGGAATTCGTCTATCTCGCAGGGTTCGTTAGGAGCGATTTCCCAGTATAGAACTGAGTTAGATGCAATTCTCAGTTGTGCCACACTAGTGGGAACTGCAAATTTGACAGTAATACCAATCCTATTTCGATATAAATGCAAGGTTTTTATAATTCTATTTAAAGCAATCCGCAATTTTTAATCAGAAAGCTATAAAAAGCTAAAAAAATCAAACTTTCTATATTTTTTAGATGTGGCGTATCAAACTAAAACATACTTAATTATAATAATTTAAATATTATAATAATGTACTATAACGCAGTTTACAAGATTTTAAATTAAGTTATTTACTTTTTCCTTTACTAATAAATTACTCACCACAGTCCTGCCCGTTTATGCTGGGGGCGTAAATATAAAGCGCCACAAGAGCCAAAATAGTGAATTTGGAAATCATTGTTGCAGATAATGTTTCGAAACTGACGCAGTTACAATTGACTTGTATTTATATACTCGATATGAAAATCCTAGATTTGGTTCAGTTTGGATAACAAGTATCATCGTTTTATCTTGACATGAAGGAAAACTCGCCACAACAAAATTAGCAGGTGATATTTCTGAGAAAGACTGTACAGGGTGGTGCTAAAATATGTAGGGGAACTAGAGGTCGAAATAGATTGTTTGTATCTCATTAATCTAGATAGCAAATTGAACATCCAATTAATAGCAAAATAAAAGAAACGGAAACAGGAAAATGCAAATTTCTACTAAGCATCTGAAGATATTTTAACAAATTTCGCACACGACCAATGCTCATCAAGCAGCCTTTAATACTTATTATTAATTAATTTGATTAAGTATTTCTAAAGCAGCATGTCTGAAACAAGCTTGATAAGACTAGTGTAATGACATACTGATAGTAGCGTCAACATGAGCGCACGCAGAAGAATTTTTCAGTGGGGGCCAAAATGTAACGTTATTTATGATCAATATTTCATAGTTGAAATATTTAGCAGCAACGTAAACTCTCGCGTTTTATATATGTGAATATATATGTCATTAATAAGGGAAGTAAGAGAAGATAGGGAAAATGAGTATACTACGATTATTTAAACTCCTTTTTCAGGCCGCTGTCGGCAATTCAACTCGGTGTCAGCTTAATACAACGTTGCCAAATTTTATAAACACCCGATGTAATCAGTAGAAAATTGTGACAATTTTATAATAAATGCCAATCGCAGTAATCAGCGCCGACATCAGATAGGCTGTAATAAGCACACTCGGCACAGCTAAAAAGTTCAAATTCCAGTTTAAGACGTTACCGGCGGAATAAGCGTTAGGGTTCGATTTTCTAAGGCAAGCCCACCTTCGATATGGAACAGACGCACGCAGGCCAACTTCTCTCCCTTCTTAATCCATCAGTCATTATTTTCGCGTGGTAGACGTTTGTAAATTTTGTGTTTGTGTCGTCAGTGTAGTTTATAATTATTAATAAAATTTGCTATTTACCTAAATAAAAATACAATTCAAGTTTGATAAAGTAGTGAAAGACCACGGTTATCCTCTGCTGAACAGATCCGTGGAAAAATTTTTAAAGACATTTTAATAGACATGTGCATCTGTGCTTTCCGTGTGCGTATGTGTTATTCAATACCTACCGATTGTGAGTAATGGCTTTGATTCTGATTCTTATTCCTAATTAAATGCGATTTGCATTATTTGGGAATATCAACGTACTAGCTCAACTTTATCCTGCTTTCAAGAACATAACGAAAGTGTGATACAAAATAGGTATGTTTATAATGTTTTATCAAAAATTATTTACTGTATAAAATTTTGCGGACCTATTGAACTTACATTACGAGGGCATGATGCATGAATGAATTTTACGTTAAAACTTGACAAAATGCTTAAGAAATATCTTAAAAATGCAACAATTTTCCACTCCACTCACCGAACATGCTATTATACAGTGCCTTCGAAAAGTAACGAATAAATTCATTATTTTTGAAATTGAGAAGTTTTCGAAAAAATCCCCTGGCACGTCGATTTTGTTTCTAAAAAAGGCACTTTTTGACATACGACCCATATTTGTGACGTCATCGTTGTTCGAGATAAGATGACTATATGATAAATAGCAACCCCCAATTTTGAGCATGCCATTTGAAAGAGCGTATCATTTTACATACATACAAAAATTATGGTGTTACGTAACAATAATTTCAATAAAATAATGTTTGAAGATATTAAAATTTAATTGTCACAATACTGTGCACCTCCCCACTATGCAATACCTGTCCGTGTTTATTTAGACGAGCTGTTCCCGAATCGTTGGATAGGGAGAAGGGAACCGACTGTGTGGCCAGCCAGATCGCCTGATTTGACACCCCTGGATTATTTCTTGTGGGGATACTTCAAAAGCAAAGTATACGTTACTAGACCGGTTAATTTAGAAGATTTAAAACAAGAATTCGTCACGAGGTACATCGTATACCTCCTGAAGTTATTGATAATGTCCAAAAACAATTTATTAATCGTCTTGGCTACTGTCAGGCAGCCAACGGTGCACAATTTGAATATTTAATTTAGTCGATTTTTTACATAATCATTATCATTTTCAGTATTGTGAAAATTAAATTTTAAAATCTTCAAACATTATTTTCTTGAAATTTTTGTTATGTAACACCACAATTTTTCATGATGTATGTATGTAGAATGACATGCCCTTTCAAATGGCATGGTCAAAATTGGGGGTTGCTATTTAAAAAAATTGTCGATTACGTCATATCTCGAACGATGACGTCACAAATGTGGATCGTATGTCAAAAAGTGCCTTTTTTAAAAACAAAATCGACGTGCTAGGGGATTTTTTCGAAAATTTCTCAATTTAAAAAATAATGAATTTATTTGCTACTTTTCGAAAGCACTGTATGCATATGGTCCTGATAACGCTGCTGGATTTCTATATAGCTTCAATACCAGTACGCGCCATCAGAAAATTTGTAACGTACCAGGACGGTCGTGTTATAGCCGTGATTGTTATAGGGTGATTTATTTATCTTGTGAAAGTTTTAGTAATTTTTTTTTAGATTTTCTGTCTTTATTAGGCCTTCCAAATACGTGGTTAAAATTAATGACATGACGGAATTGTATACATATAATCGAAATACATACTATACTGCCCCCCGTTGCAGGTGCCCATGACCAGTAGCGCTAGTTCACTTCATATAATATGATACTTGTTTATACAAGGTTTAAGAAAATAATGGCGAATTTTTCTTTACTGAACGGACAGATATGTTTTCCACTTTAGGCAAGTGTCACTCGTTATGTGTTACATAGACAAACTTTTAGGAACATTAAATATCGATTGCGAAAAACTCATTTAAATGTGCGAATAGAGCAGCTCAGCATCAAGATCGACATGTCAGGAGGAAGTATGTTTTAGAGTTAGTAAAAAAAAATCGAAAGACAGGGAACGTAGCCAATAAAAAACGAGAAATTGAAAGACCTATAGTTAATCAAGCTAGTGAAGTTGCAATTTTGGGAAGTTCATCTTGATCCTACATTAAGTACGAGACAGCTGGCATCTGTGTCTGGGATCAATCGAACTAGCATACAAACCATTTTGAAGAAGAATAAATTCCATCCATACAAAATACATTTAGTCCAGGAACTTCATGAGGATGATTATGACCGCCGTTTGCAACGTGCGAAATAATGAGTGAGCGAGCAGGGAACGGACTACAGTTCTTCTTTAACATCTGTTTTTCTGATGAATGCAGTTTTTTCTTGAACGCGACGGTAAATCGTCACAATTGCCGCTATTGGTCAGATTCAAAGCCATGAGTTTTTCACGAGGTGCCTACGCAGCAACCAGAAAAATGAAATGTATGGGCTGGAATTTTCGGTAACCGGCTGGTGGGTTCTTTTTACTACCTAGTAATTTGACTGGCCAAACGTATTTACAATTACTTTAAGACGCTATGGATCCTGCATTGACTGATATTATTGAAAATGTTCCAGAATATGATGAAGATCATTTGATTTTTCAACAGGACGATGCTCCTCCGCATTATGCGTTGATTGTTCGTCAGTATTTAGACCAACGTTTTAGATGGAATTGGATTGGGAGAAGAGCATTGAGTGGCCTCCACGATCACCGAATTTATCGCCCCTTGATTTTTTTTGCGGGGATACCTAAAAAGTAAAATCTATAAAACACAGTCAGCGTTGCAGCAAGATTTGTGTCAAAGAATCGTTGACGAATGCCGTCGAATCACTCCGAAAATGCTTCAGAATGTGCGGGAACGTTTCGAACAAAATTTTTATCCTTGTATGGAAGCGGGCTGTCATCAGTTTGAATATTTAATCAACTAAGTAGTAAGTAAGCAACTAAACAATTTAAATTTTAAAATGTAAATTTTGTTCAAAGGATTGGGCGGAATTGTAAAATTTAAAGTCTGTTGTAAAGAGAATTGTAAGAGCTTTCAAAATAAATATTACTCAACCCGCAATGCCATTTAAATAGTTTGGGGTGATGTTTACCCTTGCTTGGGGGTGAAAGTGACGGAGTCAAAAATACCAGAAAAAGAATGTTCCCCTTTAATCTAAAATCGACGAGTTTGAGGGTTTTTCTACAATCTTGACGCAGTTCCTGAAAATGGCTCTGTTTCATTTTCATTTGACCGCCCTGTATGTATTTTAGAATAACTATAGATCTTTCTCTGTGAATAATTATTTATTAGGTAGAACGTTATAAAAACTGGCTTATTATACAATGTATGTCTGTCTACACTGTGATTCAACATTGAGTGATAAAATAAATCCTTTGATAAATGTAATCCATTGTAGTTGAAGGCCAGATTTCTATAAATATTGTTACGGAAGCTCACTTACCTTCTTGGTTTGTTAATTGTGTTCCTGTTTACGTTGGAATTTATAATTTTTGTGATGTCTTTATTTTGACGTTTTCTGGAACATTCTCGGCCACATTCTATTTGATTCTCGAGACCGCCGAAAACTTCTAGAACCCTAGAAACCTATATAAGCGGATAATTTTTCGCCGCTAGAGTCAGTTTATATTGAGCAGCTAAACGCGAGTGACAAACGTCAAAGTAAAGTCTTGACAGTTGCGAAGTTTGTTTCAAGGATATTTCTTGTATAATCAAGAGTGACAATAAAGTTGTTTGTCTACGTGACGTGTTTCCACGCCAAGGCAATTTCTGGGTTACAATATCAATATTTTTACAAAGTTAAATAATATTTCACACATGGACATTTAGGTAATTTTAAGAACCATATCTCACATCTTTGGTCAATTTCTTTCCTTACATCATTATTGAAAAAATTACTGATTACTACCAAATCGTCGATAACGTGAGATTATGATCAAGTAATCTCAAGTATTGAAAAACAAACGTTTTCAAGTCTGGACATTTCGCAAAAAGGAAGCAAGTTGTTGTATTATCTGTTTCTAGGAAAATTTGTATGTTTATCTACTCCTATTAATTTATATATTAATTATTCAACTGCTTTTGAGCAATTAATAGTATCAATAAACAAATAGCGTGAGTTATTATAACTCACGCTGGGCTTCTACAATAATAATTCGGTATGTAAATAGTGTACGCAGTAAATTCTTGAAAATTTTTAAGTCGATAAATACGTTCCATTGGTGTAAAATGGAAAGAATTTTTAACAAGTGGAAAGGAATGAATAATTAAAAGATTTGAAAATTATTAAATTGCCAACGCCTGTCAGTAGGCGGAACTGTCAATTATTATCATTGAGGGGACTAATGTCATTTGATATTTTAACAATATAATTTTGACGTTTTCAAATTAATTTTCTTTCTCGATACTTGTATCTTAGTATTTATTGTTATAGTCGTAGATAAAGTATAGTATTCAACTTGAGGTGGTCATAACTCACTTGATGAATTCATCTGCGTGAGTTATGAACTGCATTACCGCTCGTTAAATAATATACTATTATTCACTATTTCATTAATAAAATTTGGTATTTGACGTCATAAATTTAAACAGGTGTACTTGAGAACTGTGAAGTTTTTATTGAGAGTATGTTTTTAGACATTACCTGACAACCTGATAACAATGGGATGGATTGACCCTATGACCCCATGGATGATGAGAATGATAGAGAAATTTCACTGCTCAAAGACCTTAATAATAAATAAATTCACGTAGTTTTGGGTGACCTTGAAGTGATACTTGTCACCTCTATCTCCGATGTTGTTTACTTTTAATATTTTTATATCGTTCTTGTGTTAATTTGATCTTATGTTCTAATCAAATTATATTTGACAAATCAAATATCTAATAGATAAATGAAAAAATATCATCGTAAAGCATACAAATAATGAAAATTATAATTTGTTTGTTGGTGACCTAAATATTGACATTTTTCAGAATGATGATATATTCAGTAAGTTTGGCTATATATCTGCAATAAATACATTCACTAGGGTACAAAGCAATACAAAATCATGTATAGATCATATATTTATTAAATGACATAGATTTTACTCTACCATTAATAATGAAGACAGATATTACTGATCATTTATGCCTGAGATAAACATTAAATTTTATATTTTTATGTTTATCTCACGCACACAAGATTTTCACTTAGTTATGTGAAGGATTTTGTTTGTTTACTTTTAAAATTTTTTAATTATTATTATTATTTGTTCTTTTCTTTTTGTAAACATACAATATTATTATTATTATATTGGTAAATGTACTACCTACTATAAATAAAAATAAAAGAAAATACACTAAAAAAACAACATGGAATATTAATGCTTTAGTGATGATATGTTTAGAACATTAAAAAGTAATATTGAGCTAGGAACAAAGTATATTAATTACAAAAATAAATTAACCTATTTAAAACAAAATCTGAGTATTATTAAAATGAAATAAACTAAAATCAATTTAATGCAAAAGAAACTGTGGACTGTAAAAATAAATTTTGTAATGTATCATCTTGAAAAATTAAAGTGGAAACACCTTATACTGTGCTAAGAAATTTCAAACAAATTAAAAAGTTCTTCACTTTTGAACACCCTGTATGTTCGTATCGAAGCTTTTACGGACTTATATTGAACTTTTATTCTTAAAAAACAATTATCTATTGCCTGTTAAATTCCTACTACAAAAAAGTGGGCCACCCTGTATACTGCTCCTTTTATGTCAACATCTATTAGGTAACGGTCATATGAATAACCCTTATTGTAAGATTTATAACACAGTTCCTGTTAAAATTAAAAACATAAATAATATAATAACATAGTCGCGTCAAATTAGCTTTTCACTTGTAACTTTTTGCGGAGAGGTCCGATTGAGATGCGGTTTTCTGCAAAATGTTCAGCGAATTTTTTATAACAAAAGGTACATCTAACCTCTGTACGCTCGCAAATTTTTAATTTTTTATTTAACAAATGACTCATTTTTGTTGAACATATGGCAAATGTCACATACGATTCAACGAAAATGTCTGGAAAATGTTCTCTCCGGGGGGTTTTCGAGGTCCCTCTTTATCACTTTGGTGTTAGCTTTATTATTTATTGCTAAATTGTTGTAACTGGGCTAATTAAATCACTCTACCCCGGAATCACTAGAGAACCGGATTTTTCCCGGGATTTCTGGCTTTTTAAGGCGAACCATCGGCACAAGAGTTTTGCAAATATAATTGTTTATTGTTCGATTGTTGCAAGCTCGCTAATTAACAAATTAATAACTCTACTCCCGGAATCGTTAGAGAACCATTTTTTTTGCAATAACGATTTTGATCCTCGAGTGCTTATCACGTTATATTCACTGAGTCTTGTGCCGATGGTTCGTCTTAAAAAGCCAGAAATCCCGGAAAAAATCCGGTTCTCTAGTGATTCCGGGAGTAGAGTTATTAATTTGTTAATCAGCCAGGTTGCAACAATTGGAAAATAAACAATGACGTGCAACAACCTTGCGCCGATGGTTCTCCCCATGATCCCAGAGTTATTGCAAAAAATCTGGTTCTCTAACGATTCCGGGAGTAGAGTTATTAATTTGTTAATTAGCGAGCTTGCAACAATCGAACAATAAACAATTATATTTGCAAAAATCTTGTGCCGATGGTTTGCCTTAATAAGAAAGAAATCCTGGAAAAAATTCCGGTTCTCTAGTGATTTCGGGGGTGGAGTTTTTAATTTGTTAATTAGCCCAGTTACAACAATTTAGCAATAAATAATAAAGCTAACACCAAAGTGATAAAGAGGGACCTCGAAAACCCCCGAGAGAACATTTTTCAGACATTTTCGTTGAATCGTGTGTGAAATTTGCCATATGTTCAACAAAAATGGGTCATTTGTTAAATAAACAATTAAAAATTTGCGAGCGTACAGAGGTTAGATGTACCTTTTGTTATAAAAAATTGCCTGAACATTTTGCAGAAAACCGCATCTCAATCGGACTTCTCCTCAAAAAGTTGTCTATTTTCACATTTTTCATGCTAATTTGATGCGACTAACACAATACTTGACGTTTCGACATGCAACAGTTGTATTTTTGCTTTGTGTTATTTAACTATTCATCCAGATAAACATTGTTATCTCTATAATCAATAATTTCAAAATTTGTAGATTTAATTGCAGTCCTGTACCTATTTACGACAATATGCATATGTCAAAATATGCAGATTTTGCTGGTACACAAACACATAATAATTGTTACAAAGATTGCTCTATTATTTTATGCAAATAAAACTTCACTTGTTTATAATTTCTTTAATATATAGACATTACATTGTTCCTAATTACTATCGGGTGACGCGTCCAAAGTTTGCACGACTAATTGAGCAGGTCGGGATATTCCTCCAGAATTCTTCACTGAAATCTTCAAGAAGTACATGCTGTTGGGATAGAGACCCCTCAGGTCCACTTCCACTGGTGGCCTGTCCTCGTCATTTTCAATAGGTATGGATATGTTGAAGTTACTGCCAGCGTCTATGTACAACATACTGACCGGACAAAGATTTCTACCGGGGTTCTCGAGATCGAAGGTCATGTGGACGGCCGTGGTGCCTATATCAATGGATCCGAGAGTAGGAACATTTTCAGCTGAAATGCAGAAGTGCAAGACTAAAAATGGGTACATTAGATGTATTAAAGTAATGTCATATACATACAGAAGAAAGTAAACGTTCAATATTGGTAAATTATCGCCATCATTTCATCAGATGACTTTGTCCAAGACAACAACGCCAATATAAAGGAGGCACGTCGCTTACATTTTGGATGTTTCATGAATAGGAGAAAATATAGGAAAACATATGTTATACCTGACGACAAAATAATGCGATGTAGCATAACTTACTGACAAAACTTGAAAAGATACAGTCTCAAAGTTAAAATTTTATTTTCGGTATTTGTAAATAACTTCAAAAAATCCAAATATTTGCATACATTTTGGAGGTTTCTGAGGGCAAAAAATTTAAATTTGTTTCCAATTTTGACGTCACTAGTGGAGGGTGCATATTCTACATCATGGTTTTTTAAGTGGCACAAATTTTTCGCAGCTTAGTGTATCTATCTGACTATTGAAGCATTCGATTGTTCTATTTTTTTTATCTGAAAAAGGTATAGCTTGTTGTAGTCGTTAGGGGTAACGCTTTCAAAATATTCAGTGCAGCGAGTACAAACTGTTTTAGTTTTTAAGAAAATCGGTCTGCCATGATGAAATCTTTGTAGTTTGATGAAAATATTGTTGAAAATTTAAAGTTGAAGGTTTCATCAAATCTTGCCGATCTTGAAATTTTGCGCATCGCCATAATTGATCAATCTGAATATCTTTTCAAGTAACATTTGGATGTATTTTCAGCGGAAAAAACACTTTACCTAAAACCAAATCAGTTTTACTCGATGCGTTGGATATTTGAAATAGGATTATTTCAAAAACGATTATTCCTAACGATTTCAACAAGGTGTACCTTTTCCAAATGTTGTTTTAATAGTCAGATGGATACACTAAATTGCAAAAAAGTTCTGCTATTTAAAAAATCGTGAAATAACTGGCGAATCGATTATTTCAATAGTCAGATGGATACATTAAGCCGCAAAAATGTTCTGTTATTTAAAAAGCATTAACCATCGACTTGACTAAGGCAAGTTTGGCTGCATCGCATTATTTTGTTATCAGGAATTTAGTCTTGCTCTATGACCTGTTAATTTTGGATCAAACAGTAACGCGAAAATGTGTACTGAACTGTGTGATTTACTACGAAAGATTTATTTTAACTTACGTTCAGGGGGAAGCTCGACGTGGGTAAACCTCACTGGTCCTGCAATAGTAGGGTAAGCTCTGTTGATAGCTCTGAGTCGCAACTGATACCTGACACAAGGTGACACGAAACCAAGAACAGCAGAACGTCCAGAGTAGATATATATATCTCGAATCTCACCCCTGTCTTCATCTTCAACTGTGATACTGTATACGAGGGAGCAATCTCCATGCACATGACTTGTCAAATCCCAGTTAAGTTCGAGATTTCTACCTACTTGAGTTACATTCAAGTAGCTGAGGGAGATGTCTGCGTCTGAAGCGATACAGAAAGATATAAGAAACCGAGGGGAAAACCACTGGGGTATTTTACTATACAAGCTGTAGGTAATTAAAATTTTTTGTATTTTTTGGGTATTTGTGCGTAATTATGGGTATTTTTTCGGAATTTTTGGGTATTTTGTGTATTTTTGGGTACTATCAAGGTAATAATGGGTATTTCGTGGGTATTACGAAGGTATTTATTGGGTATTTTTGGATAAAATTAGTATTTTCCCGCCAATTCTTAAACACAATGGCGATGGCGCATGCGTTTTGATGATGGTGTTAGCCCGTGGATACATAGGTTTAGGCCACAGTCTATCTTAGGCTAGCATAGCATAAGTCAGTGTAAAGAATAAACTCGTGAAAGACGTGTTTGTCGGCTGTTGAATGACGAATCAATGTGCATTTCTTAAGGCTGGTTTCGCAGTGCCTGAATAAGCCGTAACCCATTTTTCTCCTTTATTTTCCGACAGAATAATTTCATTTTTTAACTGTAGTTCTATTTAACAATTATCTATTACTTCCTCGCGTTAGAATTTTGATAATAAATTCAGAAATACTGCAAAAAATAATTTTCGATTTTTGTTTCCCCGGAAATTCGACCACGAGCAAGTTATAGATATATTTTTTCAATGATTTTTCACGTTTGTCCCATTCCAATATATACAAAAATGACTGAGAAAAATGGGTCCAAATTTTCCAATAATTTCTTAAATTTACTGAAATTTTAAGTTGGTACGTGAGACGTTTGGGTGGAACTTGCAATAAAGCTCCGCCTTTAACACGTCACAATTCATTCATAAAATTCGAAGATGTTACTCCTATAATTTAACAGAGTGATAGACAGGGTGTTAATATAAAAATTGATAAGGAGAAAATAAAATTTCCAATTTCGAGGAAATTTTATTTTTGAAGATTTAACTTCGGAATGGTTATTATACGTGCGAAAGACCGTTCTGTATACAAAATGTTGATAATTTGTTACCGTTAAAAAAACTTGATAAACTTAAAAAAATAAGAGAGCTAAAAAGTTGTTTTTGGTAAAAACGTCTAACAAGGGTTCTTTAGAATAATAATTAACCAAAAAAATGCAGGGTGTTTAAAAGATTGGTCTCTTTCCAATTTCTAAAAAAACCCTAAAAATGAATGGAATAAAAAATTATTTTTATCAGATATTTAACAAGCGTCTATTAGAACACTAATTAATGAAAAAATACAGGGTGTTTAAAAAACTAAACAATCTTTAAAAACTGAAAATGAATGGATTTAAAAAAAATTGTAGATGAAACTTTTAACAAAGGTCTACTACATCACTAATTAACGAAAAAATACAGGGTATTTAAAAAAACTGAACCAATCTCTTAAAACCTTCAAAATAATAAAATTTGAAATAAAGTTTTGATTAAACTTTTAACAAGGATCTATTACAACACTAATTAATGAAAAAAATACAGGGTGTTTAAAAAACTAAACAATATCTAAAACCTCTAAACTTTAATGGATTTAAACAAATATTTAGATGAAACTTTTAAAGAGTCTATTAGATCACTAATTAACGAAAAAATACAGGGTATTTAAAAAAAAACTGAACCAATCTCCTAAAACCCTCAAAATAATAAAATTTCGAATGAAGTTTTGATTAAACTTTTAAAAAGGGTAGGTTTTAAAAAGGATATTGGAGATGTTGAAAGAAAATATATATTTTATGGCCCGCTTGATCTAATCGGCACTGGCGTATATAATTTGATAAGATATGACATAAATAAAATAAAAAATAATATAAATGCCTCAAAAACTCCTTAAAAAGTAAATAAAAATTGTGTCCAATATGTATCTTATTATATGTAACTATATACTTACATTTCCAAAGAACCAACATTATTTAGTTATTTTGTATATTAAATATTAGAATGTATTTATTGATTTATTTGAGTAAGGATTAGACCTTAGTTTATATAACAATTCTCTGTTCTATGTTTAATACTTATATTTATTTAATATAATTATTGACTGACATCACATTTATGTGATGTCAGTCAATAAACCCTTCCTCACAAAAAAATTACTTATTGTTAATGAAATTACTGATAGTTCTATATTATTTACGTATATTGGAGTAATTTCAAAGAAAATATTATGAGAGAGTATTGAAAAATTGAAGGTATAGTAAGCAAAATCGTGGGTGTAATTTATCTTTTGTTTATTAGATATCTGGGTATTTAAGGGTATTTTTGGGTACTATTCGATATTTTTGGGTACTTAACGATATTTTTAGGTACTTTAGGATATTATTGGGTAATACTCATAGGTATTCTTTGAGCATTTGTGGTTTTTGGGTATTTTTTAGGTATTTACTTATTTACTGAGGTATTTTTTTTGGGTATTTATGGGTAATATTTTTCAAAATGGGTATTTCGTTGTACAAATTTCAAGCAGTGGTTTACCCCTCGTAAGAAACCTTCCAAAATGTCTGTTTAGGCAACTAACGTTGCCGAATATTTTAATTTATATCTTACTTAGTGGCAGCGGAACGTAGTCAACGAGGCGACGTTCGTATCCCAGAACTCCATTTGAAATTGCTCTCACGACGAAGTTCCACTTTTCGCATATTTCCAAAAAGGAGAGGTCTACGGACGTTTCTTGCACTATGAAGTGGTACTTATCTGCTCTGTCGCCTTCGATGTCCACTTGGAATTCGTCTATCTTGCAGGATTCGTTAGGAGCGATTTCCCAATATAGAACTGAGTTGGCTGCAATTCTCAGTTGTGCCACACCAGCAGGAACTGCAAAATTGACACTAATACCAATCCTATTTCGATATAAATGCAAGGTTTTTATAATTCTACTTAAAGCAATGCCCAATTTTTAATCAGAATGCTATAAAATACTAAAAAAATCAAACTTTCTATATTTTTTAGATGTGGCGTAGTATCAAACTAATAATATCTAATTATAATAATTTAAATAATATTATAATGTACTGTAACGCAGTTTACAAGATTTTAAATTACGTTATTTACTTTTTCCTTTAACTAATAAATACACTCACCACAGTCCTCCCCGTTTATACTGGGGGCGTAAATATAAAGCGCCACAAGAACAAAAATAGTGAATTTGGAAATCATTGCCGCATATAATGTTTAGAAACTGACACAGATACAATTGACTTGTATTTATATACTCGATATGAAAATCCTAGATTTGGTTCAGTTTGGATAACAAGTATCATCGTGTTATCTTGGCATAGAGAAAAACTCTCAACAAAATTAGCAGCTGATATTTCTGAGAAGGGCTGTACATGGTGGTACTAAAATATGTGAGCGAACTTGTTCGGCGGAAACTAGAGGCCGAAATAAAATAGATTGTTTGTATCTCATTTATCTAGATAGCGAATTGAACATTCAATTAAAGAAACGAAAATAAAAATAGGGAAACGCAAATTTCTCCTAAGCATCTAAAGATATTTTAACAAATTTCGCGCACGGCCAATATACAGCATTTAATACCTATTATTAATTAATTTAAAGCAGCATGTCTGAAACAAGCTTGATAAGACTAGTGTAATGACATGCTAGCGTTAACATGGGCGCACGCAGAAAAATTTCTCAGTGTGGGCCAAAATGGAAAACGTTAATTATGAACAATATTTAGACAGATAGAATATTTAGCAGTAACGTAAGCTTTTGCGTTTTATAATGTTAATATTTTAATACATATATAGAGAGATTCAGTCATAATGTCATTAATTCTAAGAGCAGCTAGGGAAGAATGAGTATAATGCGAATATGCGTTTTGAAAAAAATTCAAATGCATGTTTACGCCGGAAAAAATATTTTCAAATTATTATTTAAACTCCTTTTTCAGACTCACTGACCGCTGGCGGCATGTCGGCCTGACACGACGTTGCCAAATTTTATAAACACCTGGTGTAATCAATAGGAAATTGTAACAATTTTATAATAAATGCCAACCGCAGTAATCAACATCGACTTCAGATAAGCTGTAATAGGCACACTGGGTACAGCTAAAAATTTGGCAGTTCAAATTCCCGTTTAATACGTTACCGGCGAAATAAGTCGAACATCGTTCGAGTTCGTTGGTTTAAGACGAGCCCTCCTTCCATATAGAACAGCTGCTCTCCCTTTTCAGTCATTATTTTCGCGTGGTTGAGGTTGGCGAATTTTGTGTTTGTGTCGCTAGTGTAGTTTATAGTTATTAATAAAATTTGCTATTTGCCTAAATAAAAATGCAATTCAAGTTGTATAATGTGAAGTAATGAAAGACCGCGGTTGTTCTTTGCTGAACAAAGCAATTGAAAAATTTGTAAAAGACATTTTAATAGACATGTGCATTTGTGTTTGCCATGTGCGTCTGTTATTCGGTACCTACTGATCATGAGAAATGGATTTGATTCTGATTCATACTCATAATTAAATGCGATTTGCCTTATTTGGGAATATTAATGTAAGTACGAGCTCAACTTGATTCTGCTTTCAAGAAGATAATGAAAAGGTGACACAAAATAGATATGTTTTTAATGCTTTATCCAAAATTATTTACTGTATAAAATTTTTCGGAGCTTTTGAACTTGCATGATGGGTAAATTTTACGTCAGGACTTGACAAATTGCTTAATGCATACTTTAAAAATGCATGTGATCCTAAGTGGCAACCCTGCTGGACTATTAGCGTCAATAATCGTATGCGTCATCAGAAAATTTATAACGCACCAGGAGCAACGTGTTACCAATTGTTATAGGGTGATTTATCTTTTGAAACGTCGAGTAAAATTTTTTTTTAAATTTTCTGTCTTTATTAGGTCTTACGAATATGTGGTTAAAATTAATGACATTATGACTAAATCACCCTGTATAAGAGCGTCATGGTACCAATTGTTATGGGTTGATTTGCTTATCATTTGAAAGATCGAGTAAATTTATATTTTTGACTTTGTCTTTATTGGGCTTTCCGAACATGTGGTTAAAATGGCAGTATGACTGAATCATCCTGTATAACATATCTTCTTGTGGGATTCTTCCTCGGCTACCTTAGACGCAGGTTTTTGTTTCCTGAAAAGGAATGTAAATATTAAGTAAAAGAATGTATGTTTAATTTGCTGGTAATACTCACTCTGCATAATCCACGCAGCAATTCAGCTACTCCTTCGGCGTATTCTCGTTTGGCTTTCCATATTTGTCCAACTGCCCCTTGGCAATAAGTATCTTTTTCTGGTTGGCTCTCTGCCCAAGTCCCCACTTCTATATGTTCGAACCATAGATTTAGGGAGGGAGAGATTAGCCAAGACTATTGCAGATCTTGTCAATTTCCCACTCCTCTTACTCACCAATCACAGATATCCATTTAAATGATGTCATACTGCCACTTGTTTTATCGTTATTGGTTGATGTAGTTTGAAATTATTTATTACGTGCACATATCAGGTCCATATTTGATATCCATAATTTACTGTTTACTACTACTTTTGGTATAAATGCAAACATAGTAATAATTAATTCCTGACAAAACAGACAGCCTTTGCGCAAATAAAATTTAGTCTTTGTTA
Organism: Monochamus alternatus; assembly: GCA_037114965.1. Lineage (NCBI taxonomy): Eukaryota > Metazoa > Arthropoda > Insecta > Coleoptera > Cerambycidae > Monochamus > Monochamus alternatus. Next base: position 119,037,800 of record CM073426.1, read on the forward strand.
CCTCTATCGCTTCCAATCTTTTTAGTTCGAAAATCTAAAACTTTTTTTAATTACATATACAATTTTGTTACAGAGAGATGCCCAAAAACTAAGGAAAAACATACGTTTGTGATTGTAGTCTGAATGGTTATGTTTTATTTAAGAAAACATGTCAATTTTTCATCAGTGCAAAAATTATGTGAAGATGTATTACAATAAAAAAGCTATACCAAAATTTGGGGCAGGAGGCAATTTGACAATAATATTTAACAACTAATTTTTTTTGTTTTAATTCTGTCTGGTGCCTATAAGAAACTGTCAATATATAAACATTTATTAATATCTTACGTGTTCGTTTTTTATTTTAAAATAATCAATTTTATCATTTAATATTAGTCGTGTCAACAATTTCAAGGGAAAAACCTTTACAATTAAATTATCTATCCACTGATACTGTGAGAGCCCTTAAAAACGAGTATAAAAAAATCAGGTAAAAGATGACTCTACTTAAATTACCCTCATACCGTCAAAAGATTTTATTGATATTCATTTCCAGACACGGATATTTATTGGTGACGTGCCAAATTTGTATATCTTCAGATATTTAAGGAAAAATCGATTTTTTACTTTTTTATATTTCAGAGAATATAAGAGAAGTAAATTAAAATTATTATATTATTGTTGGTGGTCAGAAGTGGAAAATGAGACTAAAATTCAAACAAAACACAAACTCTTTTCTTTGTAAACGTCTTAATTTTATTCTGTAAAGAAACAATGTTATGTTTTCTTTGAATTTTGGCCTTATTTCCCACTATTGAACACCAACAATTATAAAAACCAGGGCTACTTATTACCAGTTTTTGCAACATCTATTTGAGCTTGGCTACATACACACACCATCAAAAGTCTTGGACCCCCTGTATATAAAATGATTCAATTAAACCTATTGGTTTTTCTTAATGTGGTAAAAAGTACATGTATTTAGGAAACAAAAAAGACAATAAAATATTGCAGACCCAGTAGCGGCGTTAGAGTAGAGCGTGGTTGGGCGATCGCCCAGGGCGCCGGATAAAAGGGCTGCCGCAGGCGCCCCTTTGTAGCCCATCGCTCATAGTTTGAGGTCTTACTCGTAAATTCCCTAAATTATATACATACTACAAAAAAGCTCAGTGACATATGATGGGAAGCAAGAATAAGCAGTGTTAAAGCAGTCCCTTATCAAATTAGTGCCATCCATGATGATTTAATTACTTTGCTATTGAAACTCAGAAGACTGTCTCATGAGGCTACTACTCTAGCCGAACAGCTAAAAGATTTCAGCTTCATAGTTTCATTGGTTGTTTGGTATGACATACGTTTTCAAATAAATATCGTAAGTAAATCTCTACAATCAACAGACATGGATCTGGATAGATGTACAGAAATGTTGAAAAAATGCTGCAATTTCTTGAAGAACTATAGAAATACAGGCTTTAAAAGCGCTATTTTAACTGCGAAGGAATTGGCCGAAGAACTATAAATTGAACCTGTGTTTAGAGATACAACAACAATTCGACGTGTTAAGCGTCAAGTTGGTGAAATTACACGCGATGACCCTATAACTTCTCCAGAAAAAAAAATTGAGGTTGAATTTTTCAAGTGTCTTTTAGACACTACATTAATTTCAGTCAATGAAAGGTTCGAACAGTTAAATGAGTACTCGGAATCTTGGTCTTTTTTGTACAATATTAAACAGATTCCCGAAAAATCCGACCTTGTCAAACTTTGTGGTGATCTCCAATTAAAATTAACTGTAGACTCTAAATCAGACATAGATGGTTGTATGTTGTGTGATGAACTCGTAAGTCTGAAATCCATTTTGCCTGATCAGAATGTGGTTACTCCTATTTTTGTTTTAAATTTTATCAAAGATCGCAACTTATAAAAACTGTAGGTATCCAAATGTATGGATAGCATTGCGAATATTATTGACTATACCTGTAACGGTTGCTAGTGGGGAGAGGAGTTTTTCAAAGCTGAAGCTGATAAAAACCTATCTTCGATCAACAATATCTCAATCTAGATTGACAAACTTAGCAACTTTGTCAATTGAAAAGGAAATTGCTGAATACATCGACTTTAATAACCTTCTAAAAGAGTTCGCTGATAGAAAGGCCAGAAAAGTAAAATTTTATTAGTTTTTTCTAATGAACGGTTATTTTTTATAATAAATAATTATTTCGTTAATAAATGGTTATTTCATTATATTCTTTCCCTTTTTTCGTATGGGTTTGAATTGCAGTTGGGGGGCGCCGTAGAAATCTCGCCCAGAGCGCTGGTAGTGTTAAAACCGGCACTGTGCAGACCATGAACCTTGAAATTTCTGCGTTTACCCCTGACTGCTTTACATGATGCAGGACATTCTAATCATCAGATATCGAACATGTTGGGCATTCAAAAATCATCTGTTGTACGAATAATACACAGATATGAAGAATTTAATACAGTGGAAAACAGACTACGTAGTGGACGTTCTCGAGTATCTAATGAAAGAGAGGAACGGTATTTGGTGCAATATGCCCATAGACACCACACATTTTCAGCTTCAGCTCTCAGGGCCCACTTTCAAGGTACGTCTCGCTGTGTTATATCGACACATACTATTCGAAGACACAACGCAAATTTATATGCTAGAAGACCATTACAGGTCCCCACTCTACTTCCAAGGCATCTTATTTACAGACGAAAGTAGAATTGAGCTGGTTACTGATGACAATCGACAAAGAGTCTGGAGAGAACCAGGTTGTCAACAGCGACTTTATTTTCCCCGTGAAGTTGTGTTCCGTATGAAGGGGGTACCGTAATGTTTTGGGGTGGAATAGTGTTCAACCGCCGCACCCCATTAATTCGCATACCATAGAATATGACCAGTCAAATTTACATCGAACATGTTATTACGCCCATTATCCCTACGTATGTGAAAATTTTGTGTTTATGGACGACATCGCTCGACCACATCGCGCAAGAAGGGTTCAAGAGACACTCGAAGCAGGATATATCAATAGATTAGATTGGCCAGCCAACTCTCCTGACATGATTCCTATTAAAAACATCAAAATCATAATCATATTCCTCCACTTCAGACTGCAGATGAGTTAGTAATGGCAGCAGAAGAAGAATGGAACAATATTCCGCAAGAGATCGTTCACCGCTTGATTATCTTAATGCACAGACATGTCAATATGCTATGGGAACGTGGTGAAGGTCATACCGACTATTAGTCAAGTAGAGAACTTGCTTTGTTACTTCTTTTTGATTTAATACCATTTTGTCGAAAATGTCACACATTTGCTGGTTTTTAATTTTCTAAGTACTCAGTTAATCGAACATATTCTTTTCACAAAAAAATATTCAGAAAACAATATACTTTTATAAATGTATTTGGTTTTTCTGACAAAAAGATTTCTTTAACATGAATGAGGGGGTCCAAGACTCTTGACGTTGTGTGTATTTTAGAATAGTTTTATAACTAGATCTCTTTCTGCGGATAATTATTTATTAAGTAGAACGTTATGAAAACTGACTTATTATACATTGTATGTCTGTCTACACTGTGATTCAACATGAGAGTGATAAAACGAATCCTTTGATAAATTTAATCCATTATATTTGAAGGCAAGATATCTATAAATATCAATATTTTTACAGTTAAATAATTTTTCACACATGGACATTTAAGTAATTTTTAAGAACCACATCTCACATCTTTGGTCAATTACTTTCCTTACTTTATTATTGAAAAAATTACTGATTACTACCAAATCGTCGATAACATGAGATTATGATCAAGTAACCTCAAGTACTGAAAAACAAACGTTCTCAAGTTTGGACATTTCGAAAAAAAGAAGTAAGTTGTTGTATTATCTGTTTCTAGGAAAATTTACGTGTTTATTCACTATTTCAAAACGTTGGTATTTGACGTCATAAATTTAAATAGGTGCACTTGAGAACTGTGAAGCTTTTATTGAGAGTATGTAACAATGATATGGATTGACCCTATGACCCCATGGATGATGGGAATGATAGTGAAATTTCACTGCCCAAAGACCTTAAGAACAAATAAATTAACGTAGTTTTGGGTGACCTTGAAGTGATACTTGTCACCTCTATCTCCAATGTTGTTTACTTTCAATATTTTTATTTCGTTCTTGTGTTAATTTGAACTTATGTTCTAATCAAATTATATTTGACAATTCAAATAGATAAATGAAAAAATATCATACATATCGCGCATCGTAGAGCATACAAATAATGAAAATTATTTGTTTGTTGGTAACCCAAATAATATTTATTAAGTGACATAGATTTTATTCTACCATTAATAATGAAGACAGATTTTACTGATCATTTATGCGTGCGATAAACATTAAATTTTATATTTTTATGTTTATCTCAAGCACGCAAGATTTTCACTTAGGTATGTGAAATATTTTGTTTGTTTACTTTTAAAAATTGTTAATTATTGTTATTATTATTATGATTATTTATACTCTTCTTTTTCTAAATATACAGTATTATTATTATTATATTCCCTACAACATTACAAATTGTTCTAAAACCTAAACAAGTGTCAAGATATGTCTATGAATTCAGTATCACTATTAATTACAAAGACACTGCAACAAATAAAAATTAATAATAATGGAAATTATTGATAAATGTACTACCTACTGTAAATAAAAAGAAAAAAATATACTAAAAAAAAACAACATGGAATATTAATTCTTTAGTGATGATAAATAATTAACCTATTTAAAACAATTATTATTAAAATGAAATAAACGAAAATCAAATTAATACAAAAAAAAACTGCGGATTGTAAAAATAAATTTTGTAATGTATCATCTTGAAAAATTAAAGTTGAAGCACTTTAAACTGTGCTAAGAAATTCCAAGTGAGTTTAACAAAATATTTGCAAATATCTGCAAAACATGAGCTAGCAAAATTTTCAAAAATCCTAATTTTAGCTTCAAAAGAAACATTAGACCTAATTAATTTCGTGTTAGTCCCTGCAGATGCTAATGAAATATAACATACGAGCCCCTTCCCATTTCAGTTGGCCCACCTACTGAAATATTAGTTTTTTGGCCAGCACCAAAACATAACAAATACTACAGGTTGTTTTCAGGCCCCAAAGTAATTAGCAGAGTATATTAAATAATGTCCAGTAAAAAATACCAAAGTCCTTGCTCTCTATTTAAATTTGCAAGGAAAAGCAAAAATTTTGTAAATACAGCAAATCAACCTATGTTTGTTCTGGTACAAAGGATGCCTATAATTCAAAGATTGCTGTGGAAAACTGACACCGTGACAGTTGCTAATATTCATATAGCTGTCAGTACGCATTTAGTATAGCTTCAAGTAGTTGTGTTTTTTTAAAATGGGTAGAGGAAAGGTTATTGATGAGAAAATTCGTTCACTTATTATTAAATTTTTCAATTCCGGCAAATCAAATTCGGAAATTGCAAATTTATTAGAGTTATCGCGGTATAGTGTAAGAAACATAGTTAGACTGTATAAAAATACCGGTTCAGTTGCTGCAAGGCCCCAATATATTAAAAAAAGCAAAATTACAAATGTGGATAGACGTTCGTTGAAGAGGATTATCCAGAAAAATAGGCGAGCTAATTACTTAGAGCTAAGTGCTCTATGGAGTGACGCTGTTGGGAGACGAATTTCGAGATCCACAACGCACAGGGAGGCTCATAAAATGGGTTTTGGCACTTATAAGGTAAATTTTTTAATAAGCAAAATTGCGGTAGGAAAATAAGAAATGACAATATTTTGCTTTAGGCCAAAGAAAAGCCGCTTTTAACACTGCAGCAGAAGAAAAATAGAGTAAGGTGGGCAAGACAACATAAGGATTGGACAACTCAGCAATGGCGTGCAATACAATGGAGTGATGAGGCCAGATTTGAAGTGTGTGTTGGAGACAGTCGCAGTCGAGTTATTCGAAAAAAAAATGAGGCGTTTCATCCGGACTGTCTCAAACGAAAGGTGAAATTTCCTGCATCAGTCATGATCTGGGGTAGCATGTCAGCTAAAGGAGTGGGAAAACTTCATTTTATTGACGGCATTGTGAATACGGACAAAATTTTGGAAGAATCGCTCTTACCGATCATGGAAGAATGCTTGACATCCCGCCAAGAATTTGTGTTTCAGCAAGATGGTGCAGCATGTCACACCTCAAAGAAAGCATTAAAGTGGATAAAGGATAATGGTATTGCACTTTTAGAATGGGTTTCTAGCAGTCCGGATCTATCACCAATAGAAACTTTGTGGCATGAGATGAAAAAGGTGCTACGAAAACATCCTGCTAGAAATATCCCTGAGCTGAAGCAAAGACTTCAGGAAATATGGGATTCTTTTACACCGGAATTATGTCAAGGCTTGGTTAATACTATGCCCCAACGAATTGCGGCTGTAATAAAAAATAAAGGCGATGTTACCCAGTGGTGAATTTTAAAATTGTTTTGTTAGTTTTACTCTACTTGTTCTTATTTTCTCTATTTGTCTTTATTTTCTGTTAGATATTGGTTTTCGTTGCTTCATATTTATTTATTATGTTTAAAATACTGTTTAAGAGATAAATAAATTTACAGGTTAATGTTGTGCTTTTATTTTTGCTTCATAAAAACAAAATTTCTGCCAAATCCTATGGTGGGCCAACTGAAATGGGAAGGGGCTCGTATTAACAAAAAATCACTTGAAATGGACAATATTAAGGCTGAAGCTTTAAAGTTAATAAGCCACTACTTGTATATACCTTTAGTTTCCATTTTTCGATGTATGAATGTTAGTTATTGGCCAACAGCTTTCAAGGAATCCTATGCCTATTTATAAAAATAGAGATAAAGGAGGTAACTATCGACCATATCTGTTATAAAAGAACAGATTAACTGCATATATTACAAGATATAAGCTAATTTCTCCTACCTAAATTTATAACACTGTTCCTGTTGAAATTAACATAAGTAAGATAATAACATACAAAACTTGAATAATATGTTTCGACAGGTAACATTAATATATTCTAGTAATCTCCTGTATAAAAATCACCAGGTAAAAAATATCATGTATTTGCCGCAACATACTTATAACACTAGACAAAAACACCTCTCTCCTTTTATGTCGACAGCTATTGGGTAACGGTCATATGAATATCTCCTACCCTAAAATTTATAACGCTGTTCCTGTTCAAACTAAAAACATAAGTAATATAATAACATACAAAACTTGAATATTATGTTTCGACAGGCAATATTAATACACCCTACTAATCTGTTGTATAAAGATACGTATGTTTTTGATATTAAACAACTGTATTATTTTATTTTAAGCATACCGGATGAAAAATAATATATCTTTACCGAAGCATACTTATAATACTGGGCAAAAAACACCTCCATACTGCTCCTTTTATGTCGACATCTATTAGGTATCAGTCATATGAATATCACCTACCCTAAGATTTATAACAGTTCCGGTTAAAATTGACAACATAATAGTATATTATGCAACGATCATGTAATGATGATTCGCATAAACCATACGAAACTCACCTTCGGCTCGTTTCGTATCCCGGTTAATGCTCGTGTATTAATAACCATTACATGAGAGTTGCATACGCTATTTTTTCTACACCCGATAAATAATCAAAAACCATAAATTTTATATTTTTATTGAACACAATAGGTAACAGTAATTATTCGTATGAACTGCATTTTCTGGTTTCTCCGATATGTGTGGAGGAGTCGATGGTAATTCTTCTATATCGCTGATATCAGACATTTTGATAAATTATCGAAGTTTAGCTAAGTATCTACGAAAATTTAATACGTACTGATTTTGACATCTAAAATAATTACATAGGAACCTAGGATAAACGTCAAATGAACAGCATGCTTCATTGAAAAATTATGGGTTTCTATTGATTAAAAATCTGTATCGTAATGGATATCATTATGAAACGGATTATAAAATCTGTATCGTAATGGGTATCATTATGAAGCAGATTATGGGCATATAAGTGCATTGTTATAATACGGGTGTAGAAAAATAATATAATAACATACAAAACTTGAATACTATGTTTCGACATGCAACAGTTGTATTTTTGCTTTGTATTTATCTATTCATGCAAGTAAATAGTTGTTGTCTCTATAATCAATAATTTCAAAGTTTGTAAATTCAATTGCTGTCCTTTATTAAAACTGTAACAAATGTGAGATATACAATCTTTTGCAATAATAATGACACTCATTAAAATGAATTTTGCGATTTGTTTAGAACTTCTGATGTATTTGTAATGAAATCTACTTCACATTTTTAATATTAATTGTTAGTTGTTTCACTCACCGATAGAGATTCAATGAAATTTCTACTCAGAACTTCCAGAAGTTCAAAAACTGTTTTAAGAGAGCGTAATTATTATTGCAAACCATTGTACCTACCCTATACCTACTTACGACAATATGTATATCAAAATATGCAGATTTTGATATTACACAGCCATAATAATTGTTACAAAGATTGCTCTATTATTTTATGCAAATTAAACTCCACTTGTTTATAATTTCTTTAATATATAAACATTACATATTACAGTGTTCCTAACTACTACCGGGTGACAGGTCTAAAGTTTGAACGGCTAATTGAGCAGGTCGGGATATTCCTCCAGAATTCTCAACTGAGATCTTCAAGAAGTACATGCTGTTGGGATAGAGGCCTCTGAGGTCCACTTCCACTGGCGGTCTGTCCTCGTCATTTTCGATAGGTATGGATATGTTAAAGTTACTGCCAGCGTCTACGTGCAACAGTCTGACTGGGCAACGATTTCTGCCGGCGTCCTCGAGATCGAAAGTCATGTCGACGGTTGTGCTGCCCACTTCGATAGATCTGAGTCTAGGAGCATCTTCAGCTGAAATATAGAAGGCTAAATATAAGAACATTATATCTGAAAATAACGGCATACATATTATATAGAAGAAACTAAACGTTCAATATTGGTAAATTATCGCCAACATTTCATCAGGTGGATTTTTTCCAAGACAGAAATGCCAATTTTAAGAAGGCACGTCGCCTACGCTTTGGATTTGGACGGAAACTTACATAAAAAATAATTGGCGCCTGTAAATATTAGTTTTAAATTTCGTGTCAAAATTTAACAAGAAAAAATAGAACTTAGAGTGAAAACACTTTTTGTAACATTCATTTGTGACAGACAGGATACAATTAAATGTATAGCAAATTGTTTATTTTTATTTTATTTGTTTAGAAAAAAAGTGTATTTAAATTAAATGCTGGAAATGCAGCTTCATTCGCTATGTGAGTAGAATACACCAGTTGCTTTAGAAGTCCCAAAGGCAGAAATCGCATGGATTTAAGTCGGGTAATTGAGGTGGCCAAGGACCAATCCAATTTTCTTGCAACACAAGATTTAAATAGTTTCTTACAATGCGATTAAAAGGAGCAGGTGTCCCGTCGTGTATAAACCATAAATGGCAAAATAAAAGGTCCAACCAAATAATTTTTAATAATTCCTGCCCACACATTGACTAAAAACTGCTGTTGGTGTCGCGATCCATGAATAATGTACGGAACTTCATCCGCCCAAAAATATTGTGATAAAAACATCGTTTCTGGTAAAGCTTCATCCGTGAATGAAATCAATAAATTGCCGATCTTCTGCATATTTTTGGTTTAGCCATTGACAATACTACAGTCTGATTGGAAAAACAGCTTCAGAGAGGGCTTGAACTCTCTGCAGGTGATAAGGATACAGCTACTGCTCTTGGAGGATACGCCACACATTAACATGGATCATATTCCTTAATTGATTTGCCACACGCCTTGTACTTATTGCATGATTTTGTTCAACCGCTTATAAAACAATTTTCTCATTTTCCACTGTTCGTGTAATTCTACAAAATTCTCTGTTATTTTTCCCATTTGCGTCAAACGTCTATAAACATTTGAAAAAGTGGTAATTGGCGATCAGGGAATGCACCTTCATAGAGAGGCCTTGCTTCATTCAAATTTCCATTTGCTTTTCCATACATAAAATGTATGTCGGCCAATTCTTCAAAGGAATAATTTACCATATTTACTTATTTCGAAAAAAAAAAATGTGTTAAAAACTAACTTAAACACTTCAAAAACAAGTCACTCGACACTTTGTGTTACCTTTTTTGTTTAAGTTTGATATGGAATTTATGACAAACTGACACATGTCACCTAGATTAATGTAGGTATTTTAAGCTAATATATATCAAATCTTCTACAATTCCTATCAATGAAGTCATATGTATGTTCTCTGATACCAAACATCTAGGTATGCTAATGAACAATTCCACAGAGAAAGCTCTATTCAATAAATATCTAAAGACCTGGTTCAACTCAACTACAATAGATGAGATCTCATCTATTGTGGTTGAATTTTCGAGTTCCCACTGTCAAATTGAAGTTAGATATTTATAGAGTGTTTTCATTAAACCAGGTTAGTAAATTTAGATCTGTCTATTCAATTCAAGCCAATTTCTTTCTTTCCTAAAATAGTAATTTTATAAAATTCTTCATTTTTTTCCAAATTATAGTACCTACGTAATATTCAAATATGATACTTTTTGATAATTTCGCTTCGATAGATGAAAATTAACGTTTTACAAGAATATTTACAAGAATACATTCAAAAGTCAAGAGGGGCGCAATTTAGACAATTAATAAAGAGAGTAAAAAAACGTTTCAAACCAGGGACGTACAAGAAAAAAATTCTGAAGGGTTTCATAATAGCAGATCCTTGGAAAAATAACACCCTGTATAGTAGATCAACAAGCAACGCGCAAATGTATATAGTTGCGGCAAGAATTAAGACAACTTACGGCATATGAACAAATGAATAACTCATGTTTTCATCAATATAAGAAATAAAACAATTGCGCAACGTCAGCCGTGACGTAAGTCGTCTGAATTCTGGCCACAACTATATATACAAAATGGCATAATTGCAAGCGAAAATAGACGAAAGATGAAGAATCGGTAATATTTTCAATTAACTGTGCGACTTCCTACAAATGAATATCGTAAGTTGATTAGAAGATTTTTTAACTTACGTGCTGGGGGAAGTTCAAAATAGGTAAACCTTAGTGGTCCTTCAATGGTGGGATAAGCTCTATTGACAGCTCTGAGTCCCAACTGGTAGGAGACACATGGTGACACGAAATCAAGAACAGCAGAACTTCCAGTTACGTAGACATCTTGAATCTCACCATTCCCTTCATCTTCAACTGTGATACGGTATCTGAGGGTGCAGTCCCCATGGACATGGCTTGTCAAATCCCAGTCAAGTTGGAGATTTCTGCCTACTTGGGTGACGTTCAAGTAGCTGAGGGAGATGTCTGCGTCTGAAGGGTTACACAATTTTATAAGAAACAGTTAGTTCAGACAATAGTATAGAAACAAGTGATATGATTTCTTAATTAAAATATTACCTGGTGGCAGTGGAACGTGATCAACTAGACGGCGTTCATATCCTAGAACTCCATTTGAAACCGCTCTCACAACGAAGTGCCACTCTTCGCATATGTCCAAAAAGGAAAGGTCAATGTATGTTTCTTTTACAGTGAAGTGATACGAATCGTCCCTGTCGCCTTCGATGTCCACTTGGTATTCATCTATTACGCAGGGTTCTTTAGGAGTTACTTCCCAGAATAGAACTGAGTTAGCTGCAATTCTCAGTGTCAGTACACTGACAGGAACTGAAAAATTTACATCACTAATAAATATACATTGATATTACACTTGTATAGCATACTATCCCTGAAAATTTTGCAGTATTTGATCAGAATCACTAGGATGCAAGAATTTATATACTTTAGCATGACTGTTTTTATGTTGATTTTTATGTAAAATGATTTTAAATGAGATCAGAGACAAATATAGAAAATCATTTTCTAGTTATATTATTAAAACTTTATTTACTAATAAAAAGATGCATAATTAAAAATGAAGTAATTAAAACATGGTCAATAATCTAATTTCATTACAGTGCCAGGCTTTATAATAGGTATGTTCAAGCAACTGTCAGAAATATTCGACCAGCAAAGTTATGAATTTGTTTTCAGTTATCATGCAATAAGTAGTTGGATGAACGTCTTTGACATTTTGGAACCAGTCTGGATTTCTTACTTGGACAGACCTAATAACAAAGTAATGTGCACTTTTTAATTAAAAAAAAATAGAAAAGATACTAACTACAATCCTCCCCACTTATACTGGGGGCGTAAATATAAAGCGCCACAAGAACAAAAATAGTGAATTTGGAAATCATCGTTACAGATAATGTTTCGAAACTGACGCAGCAATAATTAATTTATATTTATATACTCGAAAATCCAGGATTTGGTTCTATTTGAATAACAAGTGTCAAGTAAACCACTTCAGATATGGCAGTGTTTTATCTTGGCATGGCAGAAAACTCGCCATAACAAAATTAATAAGTGATATTTTTCAGAAAGGTTTTAGTTTTTTTTTGTCAAGAATTTCTGATAAAGTTGGACTTTAATGAAAATAGAATAATAGTAATTTTAAATTGTATGCCTGTATACTACGATTCAAAAATAAATTAATATATACTTTGATAAATATGATCTACTATATTTGAAAGGAACATAAATTGTAAATACTGTAAGTATCTGCTTTCTCCATATTAAATGTATACATGTAAAAAATAAAGAACCAAATTATCGATAACGTGAGATTATGAAAAAGCAATCTCAAGTATTGTAAAACAAACATTCAAGATCTATAAATGATACTGCAGATAACATCTACTACGCACACTATTGCCCCGACCGTCATTGAATTACACCTGCAGTATCTGAGTGAACAGCAAAAAACCCTTGTCGGCCACACCACCAGATATAGACCGGTTTTGGGCTTGTTAGCCTTGTCAGTATGCCATAGGTGAGATGACCAACAATTGAACTGGCTGTTCCTTCATATGTGTGTTCACATATAAACCAGGTGAATTACACCTGCAGTATCCGTATCGGTAACAGTATCCTGCAGTATTAGTATTTATATCTCACCTACACTTGGTTAATATGTGAATATACATATGAAGGAACAGCCAGTTCAATTGTCGGTCATCTTATCTATGGTATACTGATGACGGTTAACAAGCCCGAAACTGGTCTATATCTGGTGGTATGGCCGACAAGGGTTCTTGGCTCTTCACACAGATACTGTAGATGTAATTCAATGCTGATCGGAGCATTAGTTCGCGAAGTAGTTGTTACCTGCAGTACAATTTATATGTAGATGCGTTAAGTACCTGCTGTAATATAGCTCGCTTCCTACAAGTCGAGCCCCTCTCAAACATTCAAGCTGTCTGACCATTTTGAAAAAAGGAAGTAAGATCTTCCATATTATCTATATCTTACAAAATGTTCTCTTTTAATATTTCATTAATAAGAGTACTTACATTTGATCTCAGGTGCACCATCGTGCATATTCCACATATTTTGCCTAACTGCTAGTGGGACGTCTTTTAACAAGCCTGGCAAATTATTTTGCAGAAATATGATCAACAATTCCACAACATATATATGTGGAAAATTCATGTTGGAAATGTGTTTTGTTTCCTTAAATGTTGTTTCCTTGTTCCCAAGTGTAGTTGATTATTTCTGCAGTTGAATACTCCACGTCTCGTAAAGGTGACATCTTCCGTAAACAACAGTAAGGGTAAAATGATATGAATAGTCTTTCGCCATAGAAAACTTTTAGAATTGTTGTTTTATTCACCCCTGTTACTGCACGTAAGCGCCTTGTCCTTATCTCAAGATTATCAACTACACTCACCAAGATTTCCTCTTCTTGTTGGACAGTCATCCTTTTTGGACGACCAATCCTTCGCTTAGGACGAAATTCACCCGTTTCACCCAATCGAATAAAAAGTCTATGATAAATGTTGCGATCTGGCTGTCTGCAGTTTGGATACAGTTGAAAATACCTTCTAGGTATTGTAAATTACTTGAGCATATACACAAATCATGTCTCGCATTTCAGAATTAATAAATATTTTATATCTCGGCATTTTTTTATTGTAACATAAAATCAACTACAACGCAGTTTTTCGCCAACTTCTGATGTTTGCTGTTATGTAAAGGCACTGTTGTTTATTTTGTTAATGGACTGTAGTTTTTTTTTGAAATTAGTAAAACCAAATTTTTAGTGCGATAAAAAAAATAGTTTGATCAAAATGCGAGAGAAAACTTCTCTCGCCTTTATTTCAGCGATGGATGCAGTTATGGGTTGAAAGGAACAATTTTGAGTTTCAGCGTAACGAAAAAAAAACACTCGAAGCGGTTCAGCGGTATATTACCGTCTTCACGCAACTCGAATGGGAAGCAGGTGGGGTGAAGTTATTTTCATTTTTCGCTCGAAAAATAATAATAGGTAAAAACACGGAACATCCTAATTATCCAAAAATATTAATTAAAAAATATAAGCAGGCGTGAACATTCCCACCCACCTTTTTATGTTAACAAAAATAAATTGAATATTAAAAAGAAAATAAAAAAATGGCAAAAATTGTGCGGGAAATTAATTATTAGGTAAGAGACATAATTTAACCAAGGGACGTTTAAATGTCATGCTGAGTATGCACTGTTACAACTCTAGCCACCCCATCCGCACCACGGTCTACAACTCTGGCTAGATGCCACTATAGCGGGAGTACCTTTTCTTTTTTTATCAATATTAATGCTCCGGGAGTTAAAGGTTTTTCCGAATTTAACCATTTACCTTTTTGAAATAGAGTATGTAGATATTCATTGTGCCAACGAGACCAAAAGTCAGCATACAAACGTTGTAGAAGTTTCCAACGATTAAGACGATTTAATGGAATTTGCTGTAGGTCTTCGTCTGGAATTGCAGATAGAGGTTCTAGCATTAGAAAATGACCGGGTATCAGAGCGGTGAAATTATTAGGATCAGAGCTGAGCGGGCATAAAGAGTGCGAATTTAACAAGGCTTCAATTTGTGTAAGTACTGTATAAAATTCTTCATAAGTAAGAATTTGCTGACCAATGACACGAGAAAGATGGGTTTTTACCGATTTTATACCCGCTTTCCAAAGACCTCCAATGTGAGGTGCGGATGGTGGGTTAAATTGCCACCGAATTTTTTCTGTATTAGAAGCATTCATCATTAGATTTGTCAGATATTTACTTAAACCCTCAAAATTTGTTCCGCAGTCACTAAAAATTTGCGAGCAGCGTCCACGACGTGCAATAAATCACCGTAATGCGGCAACAAAACATTCTGTAGAAAGATCCGTAGCCAATTCTAAGTGGATGGCTTTAGTATTAATACAAATGAATAAACAAATATAAGCTTTATGCGTTTTTGCACCCCTAATTTTGTTTAAAGTTCTAAAATATGGATCACCAAAATCAACACCAACGATTGAAAATGGTTAACTTGGGACAGACAACCTAATAACAGGTAAATTTCCCATAGGGGGTTGTAACGGTTTTGGATTTAAACGCCAACATTTATGACAGTTTGAAACAACTTTGCAAATAGCTCTTCTCATTGATAGTATCCAAACATTTTATAATAAAATATATTATAGTGTTTGAGCACCAGGGTCCAAAAAATATACATGTGTACTTTCTATAAGTAAATCGGTAAAGCAGCATCTAGGCAAAAGTATAGAGTGTTTTCTATTAAAAGCAATTGAGGAGTTCTGTAGCCTTCCTCCAACTCTTACAATAGAGTTTTTGTCTATAAAAGAATTTAATTTTCGCATAGATTTAGAAAGAAGTTGATTCTTATTAATTTTTTCCATATCTTCTGCGAAAAACTGAAACTGAATATATTGTATTAATAACATTAAAGCATTATTTAATTCTTTAAGTGTTAGAACGCCACAATTTATTCCTTTAATGTGAGGACCTCTTCGCGTTTAAAGCAACCAGTGATTATATCATTAACATATATATCAGACTGAACTATTTGTGAAGCTAAAGGGAATTAATTGAACTCATCACTAGCAAGTTGCTGAATCATTCTGAGAGCAAGAAAAAGTGTCGAGGAAATACCGCATGTAACGGTTTTTAGTCTGTACTCTTGAACAGGGTCATTTGATGAAAATCTCCAAAGTATTATTTGGTAATCTCTATGATGCGGATGAATATTTATCTGCCTATACATCTGCTTGATATCAACAGTATGAACGAAAGTGTAACAATAATGTCATAATATCCTTTTGAAGTTTACGGCCAACCAAAAGGCAATCATTAAGAGAAGTGCCATTTACTAACTTCGCAGATGCATCAAAGACAATTCGTAATGGTGAAGTACTGCTAGTATTACAGAATGATGGGGAATAAAAAATATTTTACCTTCATGCAGAGAAGGAGAAGTGACCAATTCCATATGTCCACTCTGTAGATAATCTTTCATAAATTCGGAATAAGAATTATAAAGAGAATCATCCTTGAACAAACGTCACGTTCTAAAGAATAAAAGCGACGTAAAGCATTTGACTTCGAATCGTTAAATAATGGTTCAGAATTTTGAATGGGAAGAGATATACTATATCGTCCAGAAAAGTCTCTACAGTGGGGTTCGACAAAGTTTTTCTCACAAAGTAAATCAGGAGGTGAAAAGGTAATCATTTTAGGTACTTATTCTACTTCCCATATTTTTTTTTGATTGTTATTTAAAGAATAATCATGACAGAGACCTAGCTTAGAATTAATATACTGCAAATTATTATCATTAATATTTCCCATTAAAATGCAATAAAATATTGTATTTATAGCGGAAGGGGTATGCACATCACCAGAAAACGCGGAACATCCTAATTATCCAAAAATATTAAATAAAAAATATAAGCAGGCCTGAACAGGCACAATATTTCATTTGCTCGCAATAGTAACAGTTTTTTAAGTCAAAGTCTACTTGAGTTAGTTTTAATGAATATTGTTGACTGTTCATAAAGTCAACGTGCATTGAAAGACTGAATTTCGAATATCTCGGAGATGAAGAGATTTATCGAAATGAAACAAGTATACCTTTTTTACTTAAAAATAATTGGGAACTCATCTGTGTTATAAAGAAAACATTGCTATAAAAAAGTTTAATACGATTATATCATTTTGAAATCAGAGTTAAGAATGCTCACGATCAATCAGCAAAAGCAAAATACACTGTAAATAGTGTCCTGTATGTGGTATACTGAAAGTGGACTTATGATATGTCATGCCTCTCAAAAACCCTCTACACCGAATTTAAAAAAGTCTAAAACTTTTTGAAAGTCTTTATTAATTAGTAATACTAAATCTAAAATTTTGATATAGAATGTTACTGTGATTTTTTTACCAGAGAATCTGATTTATCTCTTTTAAATAGGACTACGATTATTTTCTTTTCTGGTACCTATCCTTATTCTATTTCTATATCTTTTTCTATTTATGTTGATTGCAAAAATAAAAAACGTTATGATTTTCTGCATTGTTCATTTTAATGAATTGTACCATTCTTAGTTGGGCAATGGTCAATAGGGAGCCTCCAAATCAGGATGCGCCTAGGGCCCCAGGAAATCATTATCCACCACTGGAGGTACAAAAGAGTTATGAAGCTTTAAATGTAAGCGAAGTGTTGCTGGTGGCATTCTCTGCAATGTACATCGAAATCAGATTCAATTTCTCATCTTAAAAAAAACCCTAAGCAAGTACCAAATTTCATGTTTGACATTATTATTACAAATATTTAAAAGTTAATAACTTTGACACCAGTATTGGGCTAGGTACTGATATTTTAGTTTAAGGAATTTGTGTTAGCGTTTTGTACAGACTTTTTAAAGACCTTCTGTATTTATAAATTTGAGACAGTACTCTTTTTCAAAAATTACAGACAATGAGTAAACATTTGTGTGAGAAATCTGCTATCAAGTTTAACACTTTAAAATTAGTATACTTAGCGCTATTTAGGGGTTAGATTAAAATTGAAAATACCAAATACACTCCACTGACGCCTTTCCTGAGAAAAAATCGAAGAAAATGCCATTAATTTTTAAAAGTCCGCACAATGAAAAAAAATACCATCTATGACTGAACATTTTTAATAAGGAAACGTGTTACAAAAAATATAATTAATCGCCTATTTTCATTTTTATATAATATGTTTATCAAATCTGTTCAAATTTTTATTTATTAGTTTTATTTTTTTTTTGGGAGCCAGAGATCATTTTTATATTAAGTACAAATTATAAGAACTTCCAAAAATGTTAAAGCATCTAAGAAAACTATTGCTGTGTCAATTTTTTTAATAAATAAATAACATGTAAATGAAGAAATCTACACGATACCCGGTGCCAGATCCAAAGTCTGTACCCCTATTTGACCCGGTTGAGATATTCCACCAGAATTCTCCACTGTAATCTTCATGAAGTACATGCTGTTGGGTTGGAGTCCCCTCAAATTCACTTCCACGGGCGGCCTTTCAGGGGTGTCCACTAGGGGTACTTCAATATTGAACTGGCTACCAGCGTCCACGTGCAAGCTTCTGATGGGACAGCGGTTCCTACCTGGGTTTTCCAGTCTCCAGGTCATAGTGACTTCTGTTGCTCCTATATCTATGGTCCTGAGTGTAGGGGCTTCTTCAGCTAAAACAAATTAAAGTCTGGTTAAGAATGTGAACGCTCTAAACCACATTAATACACGAAAATGAAACATGTGGGCCAGAATATAAAATATTTGTAGTAAATATTAGTAGAGAATCAGGTGTAGCCACCCAATTAAAAAGATATCGTATGTAGTACATTTATTTAAAAAGACAAAATAATATGGTATTTGTTAATTCACTACGTATATTTTATATAATAATAATAATATCACAGTCCACCGCTGAGGTAATATCATGAGTCTGAATCTTTAAATTTCCTAACTAAGTACTCTATAATATACTGTAAAAACCATAAATGATATTTTACTGATATTATCATACCTATTAATTTATTTCTTAAGTATAACATTGGAGTATAAATACTTCTCATGAATGTGATGTTTAATATATATATATATATATTAATATACAGTATGCACCAAAATTATAGAATAAATCCAATAAAAACGAAACAATTATTTTTTGGGAAAAATCTTCAAACGGGTCGATTTTTAATTTAAAAAATACATGTTTTAGCGTATAATGCGATTTTCAAGTGTCATTTGTTTTCGAGTAATGACGTCATCGATATTTTTTAAATGGCAAAACCATATTTTTTCCTTGATTCTGAAAGATCGTTTAATTCTCTATCAGATAGTAAAACGTAAATCAATTAAAATAAAGCAAAAACGTTATCAAGTTTAGTTTTTCGAATTCCATAGTTCTTTTATGGATCACGTAAGTGAAAATCTTTGCAAAGTGTCATTGTCACACCGACTTTCTCATAAGTATTGTAAGCGACATAGAAATTATTATTCAATTTAAAGTATTATGGCACATTTAACTGTTACTCAAAGAATTGAAATTTTAATTCTTATCGGATGCGGGAATATGACTAGAACTCAGCAGGAAGTTTGCGATTTATTTAATGAAAAATATCCAGATCGCCCTATCAGCCAATCAACAGTCAGTAAGGTAGAGTCTAAATTTAGAGAAACTGGCAATGTTGTAAATATTCCAAAACCTGTACGTCCAAGCATTAATGAAAATCAGAAACAGAACATTTTGATAAGTATGGTGGATAATCCTCATAATTCTTCACGATTGGTTGCATTAAACAATGACACTAGTCAGAGCACAGTGCTACGTATCTTGAGGAAGGAAAAATATCATTCCTACAAAATTCAACTTGTGCAGGAACTCAATGAAGATGATCCCGATTGCCGCTTACACTTTTGCGAAATTCTAATGGATTTATGTCAAGGAAATAGAAATTTACACCGGCAAATACTTTTTTCAGATGAGGCCACATTTTGTCTGAGTGGTACAGTAAACTGTCAAACTTGCAGATATTGGAGTCGGGAAAATCCTCATTGGATGGCAGAGGCACATATCCAACACCCTCAGAAATTAAATGTGTGGGCTGGAATAGTTGACGACAGAATAGTAGGGCCTTTCTTCTTTGAAGGAACCTTTACAGGACAAAGATATTTAGAGTTTCTAGAAAATGACCTTGTTCCAGCCCTTGCAGTAATTTTTCCTAACGATAATGACCCTGACATTCCTGACGATACCATATGGTTTCAGCAAGACGGTGCACCTCCGCACTATGCGCGCCCTGTACGAGATTTTTTGGACAACTGTTTTCCTGGGAGGTGGATCGGCAGACGGGGACCGATAGAATGTCCTGCAAGATCGCCAGATCTTACAGCTCTTGACTATTTTTTATGGGGATACTTGAAGTCAAAAGTGTACATTAATAAACCACGTAATTTAGAAGAACTTCAAAATCGCATTCGGGACGAAATACGCAGAGTTACCCCAGAAATCATTCATAATGTGCAAGAAGAATTTCTTCACAGACTTGTGCATTGTCAAGAAGTTGGTGGATGGCAATTCGAACATTTAATTTAAGTATAAAATTTAAACAGTTGTATTTTATTTTACATACCTCAGAATTGTTACTTTTTTATGGATACAATTTACGTTTTCTAACATTCAATCGTCATTTACTCGAAAACTTTCCTATGTAAGAGGGCAAAATTTTAGTACTGTCTGATAGAGAATTAAACGATCCTTCAGAATCAAGGAAAAAAATATGGTGTTGCCATTTAAAAAAAAATCATGACGTCATTACTCGAAAACAAATGACATTTGAAAATCGCATTTTACGCTAAAATATGTATTTTTTAAATTAAAAATCGACCTGGATTTTTTCCAAAAAATAATTGTTTCGTTTTTATTGAATTTATTCCATACTTTTGGCGCATACTGTATTTGACAAATACAAATTTTTATTTTGGAGCAAAGGTCTGGACAGTGGCTTATAATAGAGAACATTTATTAGAAAAGCTGCACAGGATTAGTAATAGTTCATACAAACTATGTCAAATACATTTTGAAAATAATATGTTTTCTAACAATTCGCGCAATAGATTACGCAGAGGCCGTTGCAACAATATTTTCTACACAAGAGGGATTATCAAATAATATAGATGACCATATTTCTTATAGTCATTATAATGGGAGTAAGTCTAAATTAATTTTATGTATGCTCATGTCAAAATATTATTTTATAACAAATTATTATTAACAAAAGATGAAATCAAATATGAATGTAATAGAACAGAAGATATAGCGTTCTGAAATGTCAATAGTAAGTCAAAGGTTGGCATGCTGAACCCCTTGGCATAAGGTGTCCCTGTATTTTCCTCTTAAAAATTGGAAAAAGAAAAAATGTAATAAACAAATTCCATAAAATAAAATAAAAAGGAAAGCTGAAAGATGTTAATAAAGCAAATAAATGTAAGAAAAAGTATAGTATAAAAAAGATAGAAGTTAAAAAAATAAATAAATACCAAAAGTTAGCTGTAAGATTGTTAACAATAATTAATTGTGATGTTTTTTTGCCTTGCCTTTAATTTTAATATTTGTTTATTCCTTAGAAAAACTATTGAGTCTTCTTAAAAGAAAGATAGAGGGAGAAATTAATACGGACATCAACATGTCACTGAGCAAATGGCCTTGTCGCCTTAGCCATTTCTAGAGTTAGTTAGTTAGTTAAGTCTAAGGTTAAAAAATAGTTGTAACACGTGCAATGATATTTTTACGACACATTATTTAGAACTCAGTATTTGCCATTGTATTACCGTACATGTTTACAAAACCGTGAGCATCTTTGCATCTTTTACATAAACATTTTGTTTTAGTAAAGTTGTGCCTAAAATTTATTAAGAGGAAGTAATTATTTATATTGTTTTTTGAAAAGTACTTACACTTGTGATATATTTTTACTTACACATTTTGTTGAATTCTGTCATTTTCTCAAAACAAAATATAAATATTTACTAACTGTTTTCCAAATTTACATTTTACTGCATATTAGTAACGTTTTAAATTTCTTACTTAATAACTGTTAAATACTACCCACTTTTATCACCAATTTAATATTTCTCAAAGTTAAGTAAACATTATTTTCTGTTCTGAGAAATACTTGTCTACTGGCTTACGTAGATCATTTACGGAAACAAAATCATCATAAATTATTTTTCCACCAAACTTCAACAAACTTCAAACGTCAAATTTAAATTAAAAAAATTCCCAAAAAATTTAATTATCAGTAATAACAAAAAAAGTAAGTAAATAAATAAAAATGTTTTGTGGTGCAATATATGCATATATTTTAAACTATTTTTGTTTTAAAAAAAGGCCAAACTAAATCGAATTTTCACACTGTATGTTAGTAGCAATAAATGATAATACATAATACATGTTGAATTACCTATCCATAATTGTATAATTAATTATTACACAATGTGAATAGATATAACATAAACTTTCATGTGGAATAAATGACTACGCTTTTACGCGCAAATAAAAAACTCTTATTCCGGTCCTGATCGCCGATTCTGTAAATTCCATCGAATGCGCTATCGCACTCTATTTCGAGGTCACCGCAGAAGACTGAAGTCAGTTAAAGTGCCGACAACGGAGTAAAATTACTTGTCTACCTATGCTGTGATAACATAATAATAATATAATATCTCTACCCCTCATTCTAATCACGAGCATTAGTCCAGAAGTCGGAGACTTGTGCGGGAGAGGGGGCGGCATATTATTACTATTAAGTAGGCCGCATATGCGACCAGGAACGACGTTGGTAGGAACCACCATTCAGTGCAGGAAATTAGGGGGGTGGCCAAACGTCGACCGGTATCAATCTCTCGCATTGACCCAAGCCAACATTCTTCCACTCTACCATACCTGCAGACAGAGTGCTAATTCCCTTCACTAATATAGCTAATTCACGGTCTACGGGCCGCGGGATTCGATGCCACGGCGGACTGGCCGCATTCAAGTACTGACGCCTTAAACCCTTCGACACTGATCGATCATATTTATGATACAGGGTGCTTATTAAACATAGGGCAAAAATTCAAGAGTTATCTTCTGGGCTATTCTAAGAATATTTTGTCATTTTCTCCCTATTTTTTGCCGCATTGCTTCGAAGACCAATTTTATTATTTTCAAAATTATTAATATATTAAAAAAATGCGTATATTAACATTCCGATTACAAAAGACTCGCGGACATCATCAAGGAGCGCTTACTAGAGCCGCTTTTAGACATTGATTGTAGTATGTGTAAACGGACGCAGAGGGCGGGCTTGCGCAAGCAGTTACTCTAGCCAGCAGGTACTTGTATGTATGTACATTTTGTAGTGCAAGTTTGTATATGCGTACTTGCGACATTTCAACTTGCAGTAAAAATTTCGAATCGTCGATATTCTTGCAGCAAGTGCATAGAGTGCATAATTGAATAAAATATAAAAAAATGGAAAATAACACTCCTGGAGTGATACCTGATACTTATATAGGGTGATGCATAACTTATTAAAAAAAAATTGGAAATAGATGTGCCGTGACAAATGGAGTTAATATTGTAACAATTTTTTTTGTAAAATCCTGTAGTTCCGAGAAAAAAATACTGAAGTTGTAGTATTTTCAATCTTTACATCGTTGGGTTGCTGGTAGTCCTGATTACTGATAACCGATTGTAGTATTAATGTTTTTACGATAGTGTTTGCATTAGTTTTTCAAGTGTAAAAATGGCTTACGAGTATAGCAACTCGAAGTTGATGAATTTTGCTTTATAGTGCAGTAAGACAAAATACTTCAGCGGGATCATTTCTAACAACGCTATTTCTTAAATGGCCAGGGATTGTCGATGGTTGGGTCATTCATATTACCATATCGGATGGGGTTCAGTATCTCGAATTCCTTCGAAATGATCTGCCTAGACGTGCTTTTAGCTGTCCCACTCCGATTGTGGTACTTGCACGATAGTACTTCCTCCCATTTTAGACAAAAAGGAGTACCTTAATGAAGTTCAAGAGGTACGATGAATTGGACGAGGGGGACTGGTGCCATGACCGCCACGATCGCCTGACTTAAATCATTTGGACTTTTTCGTGAGGACATTTAAAAAATGAAGTGTATCGTTCCGAAGTGGACACTAGTGATGATTTACGCGAACTTACTAGTTCAAAATGGACAAGAACCAGACGGGATAAGACAGGCCCAAATATGTTTACACGGTGGACGAAATTTTGAACAGTTGTAATATCAGGTATGTCAAATTATTTTGTTAATTAACACCATAAATTGATTTTATTAATTAATCATAACAATAGCGGCAAAAGCAGTTGAATTTGCTGATATAAAATAGGTGTTATAAAATTGTATTTATTTCTTTCCTTGGAAAATTCTTTCAATTTTATGTCAGTTAATTTTTTACACTTTGCCACCGTGCCTGTCGCCTACTGATTAGGGATAGGCGGTTATTGAAAAATAACCGGTTATCGGTTAACCTCCCTCTAATAACCGGTTATTTAAATAATCGGTTATTTAATTTTTATTGGCAGCAATTGTTGCAAACATGTTTTGTTAATACTCAATAATAAATAACTAAATAAAAATTAAAATATAAAAATGCACCTAAAGTCCTATATCTGTATATTTCTTTAATATAAAATTATGTAGTCATGTATCTGGTTATGTCTTTTTGAAAATTGTAATATTTCGCCAAATGCATAGTTTTTCATATTGAAGAGAAATGAAACATTAATTTTACAGATAAAATTTATTATTAGATTAGCACAGGATGTTTCTATGGAGCAATTCGACTTACTCTGCATTTAGTCTAGAGTAGAGTTCACTGCACAGAACAGAAGAAACGCTGAGCGGTGCAGCTCATTATTATAAAATAACCGGCACGCTGTTATTGATTTAAACAATCGGTTATAAGGTTAAACCGAACCAATAAAATTACCGGTTAACCGACACACAATAATCGGTTATTCATTTAACCGGTTGTTTTTGCCCATCCCTACTACTGATTGGTTTGCCTTGCCCAAGCTCATGTTTTACAGTGGACCAGTTTCCAGTACTGTA
The DNA here is from genome assembly GCA_037114965.1 of Monochamus alternatus. Taxonomy (NCBI): domain Eukaryota; kingdom Metazoa; phylum Arthropoda; class Insecta; order Coleoptera; family Cerambycidae; genus Monochamus; species Monochamus alternatus. The sequence goes on from CM073426.1 coordinate 119,062,945, forward strand.
CAGAAGTGTATTTTCAAATTATTTTCGAACTGCTTTTTGATCTTTTTTACAAAATTGTTTTTAGATAAATTCTGATTCAACCTGTATATTACTGAGTAAGTTTATGTTATAACAGCTTTGTTCGCGGTAGCAATCCCGAACTAATTCAGACATTAGATTCATGCGCAGTTTGAAGTTGGGCGTTCGCGGTGCACCTAGTGCACGTTGGGAATTATAAATCCTGCGTTCGCGGATCCCAGATTTATAAATTTGAAGGTGTTCTGAATCCGTCCCATGTATTCCCGTACATGAGACAGAATTTTTAATCCGACGCATGCGTATTTTACTAGTTTAGTTGTTGCATGGACTGGATCTAGATGTCTTACATACTCGGACTACTTTCAAAAATATTTATATGTAGAAACATTATATTAATCTATTAAAATGATTTCATATAAATGACCCAACTTGATCAAATGCCTCTATAGGGTGATCCCGAATAATATGCAAAAAAAATTGAGGGTAGATTGTACGACTGATTTTAATAGGGACCCTGCATATCAATTTTTTTAATATGAGCCCTCTTTAAGGACTTATGATCTCTTAACAGTGGATTATAAATTTAGAGTTTTACATACACTCTTCCAAACACTTTGAAAATAAGAAGTAAAATTTGGAAAGGTGTTTAGTCTATAAAACTTCTTTTGGCCGAGAATTTTTTATTCTCTTCTCTTCTTCCTGTCATCAGGCGTTGAAATACAGTACCCCATGTATATTATTCATTACATTTTTCGATTGAAAAAAAAATCTTTTTGCATGCCTATTGAATTAAGAATGTTTATGACCCTACACGCACATAGTTTCCAATATCTAATTTACATATCGATATCTAGTAGGTTTAAATCATTTTGCATTATCGTCCCTCAATCTCATTTGGTCAATGAGAAAAAAAGTTTAGCACAATTTTAGGGGTAAGTTGCCCCCAAATAAACACCTAGCAGTGCTTCAATTAACTTTAACGTATAGATATAATTTTTTTTCGAAATTTAAACCCCCACTTTAGGGACTAATCACTCCTCAGGAGTGCAACTTTGCATATAAGTAAATTTTGTTAAATTACCATACTTTGGGCACTCCTTCATGTACCTGCTCTGTGTCGGTTTTTATGAGAGATAATATGATGTCGAATCTAATACAACGAATAGTTATGACTACCCCACTATAACTTCTATTATAAAATATATTTTATTAAAAAAGAAAACGATACAAAAAAAATGGCAGATAAACTGGACACAAAATACATTTGAGAAACGTTCGGGGATTAGTAGAAATTCAGAACATATTCAGAATATCGCATGCGCATTTGACATATCCGGTATAAATTCAGTATTAATTCAGGATATATTCGGAATCACTACCGAGAACAAAGCTAATAATATTTACACCTACAGTTAAATTTATTTTCTGTATCTAACAATTTAATGATTAGATCGGGTTTTCTCATTATTTGTTCGTATTAGTTTGGTATCTTTGAATATTTACAGGTGGCATAAGATAACATTCCTGTTATTAGCTAAGCTCTAAATGATTCAATTATTAAATGCTTAAAATTATATGTATTTGTAGTTCATTATTTCAACAATACGACACACTTAATATATCCTTAGAAAATATTTTTGTTTCTCTGTATTTGCAGTGGTATGTTAAAAAAAATTCATTTCAGATATTAAAATATATAAATTACTAATATTTGAATCAAATATAGAAATACTGTGTATTTTTTTAATATGACTATCAGTTATATTCAAACTATCTTACCATTTTTGATAAATATTTTTCTTTTACCCGCATTCTTAATTTTTTCCATATAATTCGGTTAATCATTATAATGTAGATTTAACTTTGTCATGCATTTTACAATTATTATTATTACTATTATATTAGGTTATAGTTACTTGGGATCCTTAGATAAAAGAGTCGGAACTTATTATGTACCTATTAAATTTGAAGTAAAATCTCAGAATTGACAAATGGAAAACGTAACTAAAAATTTTTCATTTTGCTTACGCTTTTACTAATGCTTCCGATGCTACCTGAAAAAGATCTGTATTCACCCAATGTTATATTTCATGTAAATTTATATAACGTGCAACTAATAGTAATAAAAAAGTTGAATACAATGTATCACCTCTGAAAATACGGTGTTTGGTCTGTTTTCTTTACTACCTGATAATTTTTAAATCGTCCGCATGTCTAATTACATATCAAATGATAATATATCCGATTACCTTAGACTGTTCCGTTACTACTAAAGAAGTTATATGAGTAGGTACCTCGTGTACTTACGTGTTGGTTCAATCTCGTGGTCGTGGAACCTCATGGGACCTTCAATGGTGGGATGTGCCCTGTTGATAGCCCTGACAGTTATGTGGTAAGGGACACAGGGTGAAAGCAAGTGAAGATGTACAGATCGTCCAGTTACGTACAAGTCCTGAATAAGACCACTGTCTAGGTCTTCAATCGAGACTCTGTATCTAAGAGTGCAGTCCCCGTGGGTCTGGTTCATCAAATCCCATTCCAGGAAGATGTCCCTGACATCGATTTGAGTCACGTTGAAGTAGCTGAGAGAGATGTCAGCAGCTGAAAGAATGCATAACGTTTAGCAAAATAATTGCGATTAAGAATTATCACGTTTTCAACCGAATACTCACTTGGCGGAAGAGGAATGTTTTCAGTGAGACGACGTTCAAATCCCAAAGTTCCCTCTGAAATAGGTGTCACAACGAAAACCCATTCTTCGCAGACCTCCAAGAAGGAGAGGTCCACTTCAGTCTCCCTCACTTTGAAATGGTACTCATCATCTCTGTCGCCAACAACGTCCACTTGAAACTCATCTATCTCACAGGAGTCATTTGGATCTATCTCCCACGATAGAACGGCGTTAGCAGCGATCCTTAAATTCAGGACGCTGCTGGCAACTGAAAAATTTGATTGAATCAGTTAACCCTTTCGGTCATGGTGTATTCAAATGAATACATATAATTCATAATTTTTATACCGCCATCTATACAGATATTTATTTAGTCAGTAGCTTTCTATTCATAAATAGATTTCTAAACATCTCAAATAAAACTCGTGGCGCCATCTATATTCTAATTTTTACTGTTACTTGAATATCACAGTGTACTTCATAGCTTTCATTAGTGACATAGCCTGTACTGTGTAATAATCTTTTATATTGAATAAATATAAATAACTTTGCGATCTATGCTGAATCAGGTACATAAAACATACCTCTTGTGGATATGCGAATTAGTTTTGAAGAAACTTTCCGGTTTTTTGTAAAATAAAGTCCGGAACATCAAGTATTGAATTGAATACATCGTGACACAAACGATCTGGTAATCATGGTAGGTCCACCCCCATTTTTTTTTATTGTGTTGTTTTTTACGTTTTTTATCATGGTAGGCAGCCAAATATGACTTGAAAAAACCATTAACTGATGCGGAGCTATTAGAAATAATTGAATCAGGTCTCTCAGATATTGAATATTTCAGCGATGACGATGATGACGTGGACGATTGGAATGGAGATACTGACGAGGGGAATGTGGATGAAAACGATTCAAGTATGGATATTGATCAAGAAAACCCTACACTAAAGCCAGATCATGATATTCAACGAATGGAAATAGATATACCTGAAATACAGACTACCTATAATGGCAATACTACAACGGACGAGAATATACGTGAAAAATTTTATATTTATAAATTTATAACGAAAATGGTTTGTCAGAGAAATCAGATATTATCTGGATGAAAAATGTAACTTATCTTACATCTAAAATTACTTGGCATGAAAAAAATCTCGATGAGAGTGATGTAGATGAATTACAAAGCCCTTTATATTATTTTGAACAATATTTTACAGACGATTTGTTCCGATTTATGGTCGAAAACACAAATTTATATGCAGTCCAGCAGCATAGTAAATTCATACCCACAACCTTTGGCGAAATGAAAGCATTTATTGGCATCCACATAATAATGGGCAACTGTCATTATCCCAGAATAAGGTGTTATTGGCAAGCACATTTGAGCATCCCTGCCATATCTAGTACCATGGCAGTTAATCGTTTTTTCAAATTACGGAAGCATATCCATTTTACCAATTCTGAGGAAAGACCTGATAATAACGATAGATTATGGAAAATAAGGCCTTTATATGACGCAATTAGAGGTAGACGCTTATCACTTAATTTGGAAACTGACATTTGCATTGATGAACAAATGATACCTTTCAAGAGAAATTTGAACATCAAGCAGCATATAAAAAACAAACCTTCTAAATGGGGTATAAAACTTTTGGCTTTATGTGGAAAAACGGGTCTTCTATATGATTTTATCATTTATCAGGGATCCACTACCGAGTTGCTTGCAGATCATGTGAAGGTATTTGGCCAAGCCGTTGCAATTGTCACAACATTGGTAGAACGGCGCATAACTGAACCAAATTTTCGCTTATATTTTGATAATTATTTCAGTAATTATAAAGCCTTACAATATCTTCGAAACAAGAATATTTTTACATCTTGTACTGCACGTACTAACAGATTTAGCAATCCGCCATTTTTGTCTGATAAAATTATGAAGCAAAAGGGACGTGGAAGTTCAGAAGAAGTACTTAGCAAAGATGGAATTATAATGACTAAATGGTTTGACAACAAAAGCGTAGTAATGGCGTCAAATTATAAAGGAATTGGCGTTCCGGATACCTGCAGACGTTGGAATAAATCAGAAAATCAGTACCAAAATGTTACCAGACCAGAAGTCATAAAAGATTATAATAGCAGCATGGGTGGAGTCGACAAACTTGTATTCTGATAACGTTGTATAGAACATTTATACGATCCCGTAAATGGACTTTGCGCATGTTTACTCATGCTCTCGACATAGCATGTACAAATTCATGGCTGGAGTATAGAGAAAAGGCCAATCGTCTAGGAATTCCTAAAAAAGAAATACTAGATCTTTTGGGCTTTAGAGCATATATCGCAGATGGCCTAATAAAAGCAAACAAAGTTTACGAAAAAAAGAAAGGACGTCCGAGATCATGCTCTTCGATAGTTTCTTCAAATCCAGTCAGTCCATCAAGTACTCCACCATCAAGCCCAGTGCTGTCAGCTCCAACGACTTCTCGAAGCACCATTGAAATTATATCCGTTGCTGAGGTACGATATGACCAAGTAAGACATTTTCCAAATTTTGATAGAAAGTCTTTTGCCTCTAGATGCAAAAATACTGGTTGTAAAGGCCAAACTCGTGTTGTATGTGTTAAATGTAATGTGCATTTATGTTTACAAAAGGAAAAAAACTGTTTTTTAGATTATCACATAAAGTAAAATAATAAAGAACTTCCTACTTTTCATATAAATGATCTGTTTCCATTTAAACTTGATTTGTAACGGCATAATGTATGCAATTGAATACATCAATTAACTCAAAAAACACAAAACCAAAAAATCTCTGCATAGGCTCAAAAAATTTAAAAAAAATTCTTAAATACTGTGCCAAATATCAGAATTTTCTCATGTATACAAAAAATTCGTGACCGAAAGGGTTAAAGATCATTAATTGATAGTAGCAGGGAGATTAAACAAACAAGCAAGAAGCTGTTTCTTAGATAATTTTTTAAATAGGTCTACAAAGTTACGAAGTGATGTACAGTTTCAACTTTGAATAATAGTTGACTTAGTAGTTACTGTATCTATATTTATTAAATGGTGTGCTTTCATTATCATTTCTCTTAAGATCTTGATCATGACCATTTTTTTTTATCAAAAGAATGTCGCAAACCCTTTTTGATAAGTTGAAGAATTTACAATCAATCAAACACTTCAGCAACTGGTACCGTATTTTAATAAACTTAAGTATTTGATATGAATAACGGTGCTTATCATCTCGTATTGTTTAAAAGTGTTATGAAATTTATGTTCCAGTAATTTACATCAAATTGATTGAGATCTGTTGGCTGAAGGTTGAAACTGTCAGATTTAGTCATCTTTGTTACATACCCCATCAGAGCAGTATATACTTTCGTAAACAAAATTTTACATTAAAGGGTCTTAAGAAGGAAATACTTTAAAAGTCACTGAGAAGAAGCGACGCGTCGCAAAGGAAAGCGTCTTTCTAGTCCCGAATACTGAAATGAAAAAACTGAAGAGAAAATACTGCGTCACTTTTGACGCTGATAGACGCCACGTGTTATTTTATATTTAGTCGCTTCATCCTAGTTTCCAGACAGACGATCAAAATGACACTTTATTTCGTTACATGTCGCTTCTTTTCAAGGAAAAGGTTCAAGTCCTTCTCAATCTGGGAATGTATAACATTGTATACTCTGACAGTAAGGTAACATTAAATGCAATCCGCTCGATGTCAAATTTGGTTTGGCATGGATCTTTTTGAATGCCTTAATAAAGCTAGGGAATGGAATAATGTAATCCTAGCTTGAGAGAATAATTGCTCTCACGAGAAATCGGAAGTGGCTCAAAAGTAGTAATAACAAAACTTAAACCTAAGCAAACCAATAGGTTCTTACAAAAGCTATCGAAGAAGTTAACAAGTTACCTACTAAATTGGTTTAGTAACTTTGGAGTTACAGACCAATAAGAATAATAGTGCTAACATGAAACTCACAAAACATCTGAGGAACAGATGAGGTTCTAGCAAGAAGGTGTTCGAAAATGTTAAACCTAATAGAAGTTAGTCAAGGAATCCATGACCATAAAGAATCCACCACAGACTTCTGTTTGGTTGTAGTGGCAAAGCATGTATCAATTCCAAATTTTTACATATGGATTTGGAGAGAAAGGTAAATGATTCTTATAGAAGTCATCAGACTTATTGGTGGTCGCGGTAGCACAACATTGTGTATCAATTCCATATATTTGTAATACACAACCTATCTAGATTTTGAGTGAAAGGTAAATTACTTTTAGAGAAGTCGTCAGTATTGTTGCTACTAGCTGCTGAAACTGGACAAAACCAAAAGTTATCTTTAAGAATAACTATCAGTGACTACTCATCATTTAAGTTTTACATGAAATAACTGAGCCAGTGTTTCATCTATAGTAAATGTAAGTCTGACTTTGTGTCTTCAGTGTTGCCATAAGATTTGAATTTTGATACAATATTTTTACAGCTACAATCTTTTATATAATACAGTTATAGTTTTTGCATAAAATTCTTTAAAACGAAATTATATAGTAAGGCAGCATTAAATTGAACTCAATGTCAAATTGGTTGGTTGGTTTGGTACAGCAGATCCTTTTGAACGCTTTGATAAAGCTAGGGAGTGAAGTGATCCTAGGTTGATCTACAGCCATACAGGTATTAATAAATTCGTTATTAAAATACTTACTCTAAGAGGAAGCAGAAGTGGATCAAAAATAGTAATAAGACTAAAGACTAAACAGAAGCAAACCAATAGGTTATTATAAAAGCTATCGAAGAAGTTAACAATTTACCTACTAAACCAAAGTCACAAATCAATAAGAATAATAGTAGAACAGCCAACAGGACATCGTAAACATTTAAGTAATAGATGAGGTTCTAGCAAGGAGGCGATATCTATCGTTCGATAATGTTAAACCTTGTAGAAGCTAGTCAATGAACCCGTGACCAAGAGTCCACCATAGACTCATGTGTTGTTGCAGTGGCAAAGCATGTATCAATTCCGTATATTTACATCTGAATTTTAAGAAAAAGGTAAATGATTCTTATAGAAGTCCTCTGTCTTATTGTTGGTCGCAGTGGCTCCACACACAATCTATCTAGGTTTTGAGTGAAAGGTAAATTACTGTTATAGAAATCATCAATGTTGTTACTAGCTGCTGAAACTGGACACAGCCAAGAATTATTTTTAAGAATAACCATCAGTGACTACTCTTAGTCCTTTAGGTTTTGCATGAAATAACTAAATCAGTGTTTCATCATAGAAGACTTGAATCACTCAAGAAATTCCAAATCAGACAAACTGCAACTCTTGTAATAACATTGCTGCATGCCGATATAAATACATATTACTTACCGCATTCCCCGCTTATACTGGGGGCGAAGAGCACCACTAGAGTGAAAACTGTAAATTTGCTAATCATCTCCACAGATGAGAATTTGAAACTGAAGTAATTCCAAGTGACTTCTATTTATATAGTCGGTATGCAAACTCCGGTTTTACTAATACTTATAACACTTATAAATGGCCACTTTAGATATGTTAATGCTTTATCTTAGATTATATAAAAGTTGTCACATATGTATTTAAAAGCGACTAACTACTTCATTTTTAAACTATTGTAAGATTAGAAAAAAATACCTTTTATAATCCAAGCGCATGGGGAAGGGGAAGATTCAATTTAGTTCTAGTGTGAAGCGACTAAATGCCATTTAAATGCGAACTATAATCAGAAATATGGTAACTATGGGTCTGCTTTTGTGTCTTCAGATTTGAATTTGGACACAATATTTTGGTTTACCGAATACAGTTATAAATTTTTCACAAATTTCTTTAAAACGAAAATATAAAGTGATTAAGTTGCTAATTCTGTATATAATAGTGGTTATATTATGTAGTAAGTGTTGTAAAAAGCATTTTACGCACGAATGGAAAAGTTAGGTAGATAATATGTAGTTGCATTGTATGTAGGGGAGACCAGGTACAAAAGTAACATATTTTTGTAGAGCCGGATAAATAAAAAAATAACAAAGTTATATACATTTACTTACTATAAGCCGTTTCCTTGGCGTTTTATATATAGAAGAAAAATAATATTGAAGTAATTAAAGTTCATATTGATGTACAATTAATAAAAAGTAGAGAGTGTACGTTGTTACAACCTACCCAATGGTATGGGTCAAAAGTAACAGAACATGGGGACGTTTGTAACATATGAATAATAGGTAATAACTCGGTATATGAAGTTAGTATTTACAAGGTATTTGTTTATTGATTATACCTATATAAAAGTAAGTTCTAGTGCAGGTACATAATATATTTTTTTATTTGAAAAAATAACTAATAATTTTTTTTTTTGATAATAACAAAGAATCCTATCCCTATCTGGCTTTTGCACGGTTGTTACGTCAGACTCGTCCATATTCCATATTTGGGATGGACCAAGTTTTTCCCAATCCATAACAATCTTTCCCACGATCTGTTGTTGGTTGTTTTTTGTTAGACATCCTAAATAAAGAGAATGAATTTGTATATTCCCACACAGTATAACAAATACTGAAGTAATTATCTGGATATCTACAGAATTATCATTTTAAATATGACAAATATTATCATAACTATTAAATATGAGGGACGGTTGTAACATGCTACAATCGTCCCTCTATGGCATTGTTACAATCGTCCTATTACGCATTTTTCACGCGATTGACAGGATACTTGCTTAAAACTTTTTTTAACGATTATTTTTAATTAAAATACCATGCTTAGGTTATGACCAATATTGGTATTAACTGAACAAGCCAATAAAATAATTTAAAATAACGTTTTGTTTTAGGATTATGATAGATTAAGATAAAGAATGAAAACTTACTTTGCATATCTTTTCAGGTTTCATATTTTTTGATAATTCTTGAAAATATGCCATAATTACATTCTCGGAAAATGATTTAACGTCGTTTTTTAATCTCCATTCCATAAATCTTTGGTAAGTAAATTTCTATCGATATTCAGATTTCGCCGGTCACAAGTTGTTTTTAGCAGCTTCTGCTTTCACAAATATTGGGTGGAGTTAAATTTTCTATTTCACTGTCACACGATATTTATTATGTAATCAAACTAATTTCACTTTATAATATTACCCTCACATACAAATATGATTTAAGATTAAGACATCTTTTCAATAAGTTTGTTTGTATTGACCGTTGCTTAGGCGGTTGCTAGGAAAATTGTACGATTTTTTTAGCAAGCTGTAGATATTTTTACAGTACGTTATAGGACAGTATTTACAGCAGTGGTCGTAGGTAAAAAATATTATTATTTATCACTTATTTACATTGTGGACAATTTTTGACATAACAGTCAATTAAACTATCCAAATTCAAGTTGTCAAGTTATTTCCTATCGTTAAATTTTATTACTATACCTACGACAAGAATTCAGACGACTTACGTCATACGAACAAATGAATAATTCATTATATTTTCATCAAAATATTTAAGAAACTGCAACTGATAGTAATACTATATACTACACTAAAAGTTTACATTATATATTGCACTAAATTGCAAAAAATGATTGTTTTTAACGCAACCAAATATCGAAAATTACGTTGACAATAAAAACAAATGTGTAACATCAGCCGACGTAAGACGTCTGAATTCTTGACGTGAGTATACTTTGCAAAATTTTAGATTTTATTTAAAAATCAAGGCTATTCGATTTTATTTAAAAAAAATCATGAAAATACTTAGAGATTAAGATCGCAAATTCCAACAATTGAAAATAATGTAATTTTAAATAATGTAAATCCCAGGCCATGATACAGAATTGATATCTGGAGGTATTTTTAGATTGTTATACTTAAGGATTCATCAGGTTTATATTTATATATTATAACAATTTGAATCATAAAAAAGATCGAATAGAAGAAGTTGTATATTAACATTTTAAGGCTGGTATATTATGTTATTAGAGATAACTAAAATTACAACATTCAAATCTCATGTGAATCGATTTATCATACTAGAGAGCGGTTGTCATCACAGTTATACTACGTGTAGATTTAATGGCTGCTACGTGTAAATCTGGAGAAGATACGGTTTGTGATTTGTGAAAATCACATTATAAATCGTCGTAGTAGATCAAACTCAGTTCAAAGTTGCTCTAATTGCTTATTAATGAATCAGTTGTTGAAAAAGAGGAAGCCGATACACATCTCGACAGAATCAGTAATAGCCCAGTCAACAAAAAGGTATAGAGGGAAATGCTTGGAACACAATTTTTGACTTCGTAACTTTGTTTGGACTAGTGAGGAGGTGAACATACATACAAAAGTCCTCGCCCATAGCCCTTAACCCGGAGGGGTGGAGGGGGGGCTTGAAAGTCTCATTTTTCGGTTATTTGCTTATATCTCGGAAACTATGCATCCTACCGACATAACCATTCTATACAAAATGAAAGCTGATTAATTTTGCCACAAGTTTTCAATATCTAGTTTTTGAGATATCCGCTCTTGAAAGTCAGTAATTTTGGAAACAAAAATTCTTCACATTTTTGCTCCTTTTGACCGGATAACTCTTCAACGATTCACCGAAAAGCTAAATGCTGGCCATAGGGTTCTAGAGCATTAAATTATTTTCAATAATATATATTACTTTACTATTTTATCTATTTTCCTTCAAATGTTAAAACAGTTTCACTGTTGAGCGTGAAATCTGAAATTTTGCGATAACTGTCGACTAATGAATCTATCAGTTTCCCACCATTTCCGGTCAACGTATTGGCCGAAATATGCACCATTATGTATATTCAGTACTGGACGTCTAAATAATACAGATACTCATTTTAGAATATATACTTGTAGGCCCGCTGACCAGGTTCCTTACACTTAATTAAAGAAGATTTAGACCATTTTAATAGAAAAATATTTTGCTATGACCATGTTTGTGCATATATGAAAACGAAAGTTTTCACATAGAAAAATGAATTAACATAAAACATTACAACAGTAGGTATCATTCAGTCAATTTCTTGCTCTCTTGGAGTGGAAAGGACCTTGATCCTCGTCTTCGTTTTCATCTTCTTTTTCTCTATCATCTTCTCTATCGGACCCCTGTAGGGAAACGGTCAGAGGATCCTCCTGTTCTTCTTCATCTTCGAAGTCAACTTGAGGGACCCCATTCAGGCAGTCGCCCTGGCAATTTTGGCATGATGGGGAACTTTTCAGGCTTGCTTTTTTTCAGTCACACTTCGCGCTGGCACAGTCTTCCATGCAGCGGCAGAAAATCATTTTCAGGATATCGTCCGGTGCAGCTGCTAACTCACTCTGCACTGGGACCAGGCAGTTATTCTCAATCTTTCACCCATACATCTGAGGAGGCAAGTCATTTCCCAGCCACAGCTGAACTTGATAGAATGTTCGGAGACTGCTCCCTCGGTGGGAGGAAGGCAAGAGATATCAGGCTTGATGGTGACCACTGATTTCAAGAATGACTTGTACCTGTAGGCATTGAGGGAGACCTCGCTGGAGCCTCATACTACCTCAAGATGCAGGTTTCACCTGACTTTTGTACTTAGGCGGTGGTGGAGGAAGGGTCTGAAAACATCAGTGGTATATTTATGCTTCAAATCAAGTATTTGTTACCATAACTTGTCCTTAGGCAAATTGATTACAAGCAGGGATAAATTCTAAAGTTAAAAAAGCGTACTATTCATTAAAATAAAGTAAATAGACTTACTGTAGTGGTAAAGATTGCGTGGCGTTTTTTTTACTCGGGAAAAGTTATGTCTCCACTGAGAGAGACTAGGCGGAAATGACGTACATCCGACCGTCAATATGACTATGCGTGGACAAAAAAGGGAGAGGCAACAGGTGGGGGGACGGAACCCGTCCACGGCTATACATCGTTAACAAAAAGATCGCGGGTGCCTGACAGACGCCACGCGACCTCTGCAAGGTTAATGATCTACAACCCTACGGCCGGCATTTATTTTTTGGGTCAAAAAGAGCAAAAATGTGAAGAACAATTTTTTTCCCAAAATTACAGATTTTCAAGAGCTCGAAAACTATACAAGATATCGAAAAACTTGACTGAATAACTTAAGCAAATTTAATCAGTTTTCATTTTGTATAGAGTGGTCATGTCGGTAGGAGGCATAGTTTCCGAGATATAAGCAAAAAACCGAAAAATGAGACTTTCAAACCCCTCCCCCCTACTCCCTGGCTTAATGGCTATGGGCGAGGACATTTTATACGTTCACCCCCTTTCTAGTCCAAACATAGTTACGAAGTCAAAAATTATGTTCCAAGCATTTCCCTCTATATATTTTTTGAGCATTCGTTACCTGGACTATAAGAATATGACAGAAAAGTTGATATTTGACGTTGAAGATTTAATGACTCGTCATTTCTACACTTATTGATGGATAGTTAGACCTTATCAATATAAGTTATCCATAATAAACAACAAATTTATAGGCACACTTTATTCAAAACATTCTTTTGTTATCTTCAATTGTACTACAGTTAAGACACTTAAATAAATTGTATTGAGACTGTCAAATGTAACTCAAGTGAAAATTCAAACAAATATAAAATGATAAATTGTCCATTCATTATTATTAATTGCTATGTGGACAATGTTGGGAAAGAATCCGTTTAGAACTTTGTTTTTATGGTAGGTATTACAATGGAGAACTTGCAGAGTATTGTACCACACGGTGAAGCTTCATAAATTTCTCACATAAGACTCAAATTTAAAAGAGAAAATCGTGTGAACACAGATGGCAAGCAGAGCGGATCTATGTCACATTGATATGCACGTACACTACAGACCGAATTGGTAGTTCATGACACTGAGACTCCTCTATGGACTTGAACCGAACATGCTCAAAAGTTCTCGATCTGTTGATCAAGTTTGGAAATTCACACAATTTCCACCATACAGCAACAGATAATAGTAGGTATTTATTTCTCCGTAATAGTTGTTTACACACAAAAAAATATAAGATTATAAATCAAGAAGGTTTCCTGTTTTTCATCTTAAGCAAACACACATGTAAATAAAAAAAATATAACTAAATAATGAAAGCTTAATGATTTATATAGATTAAATTAAAATAAATATAAAGATAACTAAATTGAGCAAATGAAGTGTAGATAGAGAAAAATATTTAAAATAATAAATAGTGACTAACGAAAAGTAAAGCTATTACATTGGTTGTAGAGATGTTGTTTCAGTTTAGGTTTAAAACAAAGAACAAAAATGAAGACAAATGATTATAAATTTTAGTTATTTGAGAGGAAGACCGCTGGAACTGTGATGTTATGTGAATTGGAGGTATGAGCAACGAGAATATACAAATTGTATATACTCTTTGGTATGAGTCTACCTTTAAATCTTATTAGATTATGTACGTCAGTTGTGTATGTTATTTTATGGCAAATGTAACGAGGTGCTCTGTAATTTATAATTTTATGATATAAGTAAGCAACCGCCTATTAGACATAGTGTTCCAGCCTACTTCTGACAATTTATGAGAAATATGTTGATGCTTCCTGATTCCACAGATAAGTCTCAGACAAGCTCTTTGAACCAATTGAATACGTCGAATGTCATCGGAGTCAATACAGGAGCCATAAATGCTATATCCAAAATTAAATCTAGATAATACTAGACTCGGTTAGAATAATTTTAGTTTTCTTGTTTAAACAACGATGGCAATCATCTTGAGATTAGTATAGGCAACACGGATACATTTGCTAATATAGGCTTAAATCTGAGAGAAGTGTCGAAGACACAAGGTTTTTAACTTCATTACAAAAAATAATATTCTGATCATCTAGTTTCAGTTATACGAACTACAATATTTAACTACTTTTGGAAATTCACCCGTATATAAAGAAGCGAAGTATTGAACCTTGCGGAACTCCTTTAGACACTAATAGAGAACCGGAAACTTGGGAAGTTATTTTTACTTTCTGACTTTTATTTGTTAATTAATTTTAAAAAAATTAACGAAAGAATATCTAAGTTTATCGAAAATAGCTAATAGTAAATTATGATTCAAAGTATCAAACGCTTTAGAGAAACCCATTCTCTAAATATGTCATCCGCTATGTTCAGCAAAGCAGTTTCACAACTATGATGTGGCCTAAAACCGGATTGTATATCACGTAATAGAAAAAAGTTTAAAACGCGAGCCCCTAACTGATCATCCACCACTCGTTCCAATATTTTAAAAATTGTCGGTAAGATACTGATAGGACAAAGGTCCTTAAATTCACGAGGAGAGCTATAGTCTGTTTGGAAATGAAAGAGAGTAATTAAACTCCGAGATAAGAACCGGCCATGGATGTGGTAATATTTCGTTTCAGGTAATTATCGGGTAACACTAATGCTAACAGGTAATGGGTGTACATTAGCATATTTTACTGGATACATCATAGGGCAGGAGCCAGTGTATTGTGACAGATCAATCCAGTCATAGAGCTGAATATACGAAGACGTGCTAGTGCAGTAGAGTAAAATTCGACTTGTGTTTAGTGACTATTGTGCCAGTGGATATAATATTGTTTGGGTAAAATGTCGAGCTTATCAGATTACGTACCGGCTAACCGCGTGAAAAGATGTGCGCTGTCTCAGAATGAGAAGATTATTATATTAAATGTATTTAATGCATTGAAACACCAAAATCCTACCAACAGTGTTGACGATATCGTGGAAAAGTGTTCCAAAATAACAGGGATTGGAAAATCGACTATCTACAGACTTTTAAAGGAAACAAAAAATGAACAAGTTACTGTAAATCCCCCAAAATTATCTACAGGGAGGTCAAAAGTCGTTATAGATGATTTCTTCAAAAGTGTCATTCGCAGAAAAGTACACTCAATTTAAAAAGAAATATCAACGTTAAATCAAATTTTAAGTGAACTTTTAGAGGACAACGATTTGCCAGAAATCAGTAGAAGCAAATTATGGACCGTCTTACAAGAATTGAATTTTTTGCTGGGAAAAGCAGAACAGGAAGCCCGTTCTTATCGATAAAGATGAAATTATTTGTTGACGAAGATCAATTAGAAAATTCCGTGACGAAGAGAGGAATATTTATTACCTAGATGAAACTTGGGTCAACGAAGGATATACTGTAACAAAAGTATGACAAGATAAAAATATAAAAAGTTTTCGACAAGCATTTTTGGATAGACTTTCAACAGGGTTCAAGACACCTTCAGGTAAAGGGCGAAGATTAATAGTGACATAGGTAGTGCCACTGGTTTTGTAGATGGCGGTTTACTTTTATTTGAATATAAAAATACAGGTGACTATCACGAAGACATGAACGCAGATGTTTTCCAAGAGTATTTTACACAGATATTGGATCTTATTCCTTGTAATTGTCATGGATAATGCCAGTTACCATTCACGACAGACCTAGCGGACGCCTACGACTGCTTGGAGGAAAACCGATATAATTCAATGGTTGACCGGAAAAAACATTTCTTTTGAAACAGATATGGTGAAAAAGGAACTTTTGGCACTTGTCAATCTAATAAAGATCAGAAAAAATATGTTATCGATGAAATGGCAACAAATCGCCAAATAACGGTACTACGGTTACCACCTTATCACTACGAACTTAATCCAATCGAATTAGTCTGGGCGCAGGTAAAAGGAGATGTAGTACGAAATAATATGACGGGAAAATTTTGTCAAAAAATTCCTTGGAACGAGTAACTGCAGATAACTGGCAAAGATGTATACACCATGTACAAAAAGAAGAGGAGAAAATGTGGGAACTCGATAATTTAATTGACGTTACTGTGGAACCTATTGTTATCAATCTAGGAGAAGATAATTCATCAGAATATTCAGAGGATGAATTTTAATATACCTACTTTTTTATTTTCTTTATTGTACATTTATACAACACTACATTTACTCACCGTAATTTGAATTTTCAAAATACATATATTTTTGTGTGGAATAAAAGTCTATTCATTAAATTTAAATATTTTGATAATAATATTGAATAATTTTATTTGAATTACTAAAAACCCTCATAACCCGGTTATGATGCTTAAAGTAGCCTCTAGTTTTAAAATGCTGTTTTTATATTGTTTACTTATAAGAGAGATGGACCGAGAAAATGAAGCGGCATAGACAAAGACGGATTGTCGGGGATTAAATTTTAGCTACCTGCTAAAATTTAGTACGGTTCGATCACACAAAGTTTTTTTAAAAGTACACCTCATCTATACCGATAATACATAATATAAAAATATTGAATATAAGCACCAGTATTACATTTATTTACGATTTGCATACAAAATAAGCTTTTATTACTCTCTTTCATTTCAAAACAGACTATAACCTTAAGTACCTCTTCCCAACAGTCTGGAAAGAAACCATTTACTAGACATTCGTTTATTTTTTTAATTTTCGTGTTACATTCATCGAAAAATATTGTTTGTATCTCGAACGCGAAATGATACTTTTGCATTCAAGAATGGAAATTATTTTAAAAATAACCATCCGAGAACGCAAAAGCATTTCGCGTTCGAGATACAAACAATATTTTTTCGAAAACTACAATAAAATAAGACAATTGTATTATGTTAAACAATTTATATTTGAAATCATTTAAACCGTGTAAGAAACAATAAAAATTAGTAGTAAAAAGTAGTCAATTAGGGTGGTCCACTTTCGAAAGCGGAAACTTTAGAGGCAGACAGAGAACCCCAAATAATATTATTTAATATTTGTTTGAATTATAAACTATATTCGAAAAATGCTTCGTTACAAAGATATAGGGTGTCAAAATTTGTATCAAAAGTTCGAAATTTATTAATATCTTTAAAACTACTTTAGTGGACCACCCTGTATATTGTAATTCATATAAGAGTGTAATTCAAGTTCGGAAAGCGAAGACGAGCATTTACCACGGGAAGCACTAGAAGCAGCACAAAGTGCTATTTCCCAATTAATCTCAAAAAAATCATCGAGACAGTACAAGATTGCCTACAACAAATTCGAAGGGTGGTGCCGTTCGAAGAGAATTTAAAAAATGTCCGAAGCGGTATTACTGGCATATTGGTCAGTATATTCCATGATAAAAAGTACACTGAATGCCAAAAAAAAATGTAAATATCAGAAAATTTCTAAAACTAATACCATATCTGAAAAGCAAATCAATTGGATACCGTCCAAAAAAGATCAGAATTCTAACGAAATAGGAAATTGAGAGATTTTTACAAGAAGCAACTGATAATAAATTTCTGCTTTGAGCTTTGAGAAAAGATGAGCTACTAAAGATAACGATCGATGCTATAGAAGTCAAAGATTCAATTATTGTCGATTCCAAAATTCATACTCCGAGATGTTTGTGATTTCAAGTTTAGACTAATTGAAGATATCCCGCAAATACTGTGCTTACTGTGCTCTACGTCCGGTAGAAGATTTTTTGTTGGCGCCAACAAAATAAGGAATGTGCCGAAAGAAATAGCAACTTCTATATGTATACAGGATGGACCAGCTTTTTCGCGCCAAACTTTAAGGATATGTTCTACGTCGAAAAAAAAACGTAGTTTTCTATACAAACAGTAGTCCAAAATTGCTTCGTTACGAAAATACAGGGTGTTGAAGTTTATTCTGAAAAACAGAAAAATACATTTTTTGTTTAAACCGCTCGAGATAATTAAATGAAATTTCACAGGTGTCAATAGAAATGGAAGACTTAAGTTTTGCAATGCAAAAGTTTCTTTTACTTTCACCAGTGGCGCGAGTAGCGGATCGTCAGTGGCTATTTTCCAACAAAAAATGGTACGTCCCTGGTTTTTCCAAAAATTAATCTTATTTTTTAATTTCTCGTTCAATTTGGTAGAAAAAATGTCTCTTAATTTTTTTTGTACGATGCACTTTTTAATAAATAATAAATTGCTTTAAAACTTTTCAAAGTGTTTTCCTTGAAATGGATATTATTTATTAGCTGCATACCAGATACACTTACTGCAACCACCAGATAAACAAATTTACAACGACTAGTTGGCGTCGGTTTTCATATCAACGTTTGACAAATCTTAAATAGACTTGTCTTCTGTGTAGTAGTATCAAAATGCCGTTTATATTTTCAAATGAAGAAATAGCGGATATCCATTTTATGTATGGATTTGGTAATGGAAACTCAAGGGCGGTCGCCAGAGAATACAGAATGTGTTCACAAAAATTCATCAGCAATTAATGGAGAATGGTTTGGGAAATTTACATGGAGATCGAAATAATGCCAACCCAAACCAACAACAAAGAAGAATTTCTCGACGGATATTAAACGAGTTTGACAGAAATCCAACAAGTTCCCGTATAGTTCCTTGTATTATCCGCACCTCTAAATCCAATGTACTTCGTACTCTCAGAAGGGATCACAGGCGTCCATTTCACCTATAACCTGTTCAAGGCTTACATCCAGGAGATGAAGAGAAAAGAGTGACTTTTTGTCGGTGGGTGCTGCTTTACCTGTCGCGGTATAGTTAATTTCCATAACATATGTGGTCACATGAAAATCCTCACGTCATTAGACCACGAAACGTTCAAGTTGAATTCAGCGTATATGTTTGGATAGGGATTTACAACAACAATCTGCTTGGACCCTATTTTTTTACCTCGATGCTTAAACGCAGAATACTTTTTACAGTTTTTAGAAACGGAGCATCACAATATGTGGGATGAAATACCGATAATTTTAAGACAGATTTCATTTTATCAGCTCGACGGTTGTCCCGCTTATTTTCGTAGAAATGTTAGAAATTGGCTGAACAATAACTTTCCGGGCGGATGGATTGGCAGAGGGGACCCAGTTTCATAGTCACCACGGTCTCCGGATGTTACCGTCTAGACTTCTTTGTGTGGGGTTTTTTTAAAAGAGAAAGTTTATGCGACTCCAGTGAACACACAAGATGAACTTATTACTCTAATAACAAATGGTTGTAATGCAATAATACCACATCTAATTAATTTAAATAGATGTATTGCATGTAGGTGCGAGTTGTACATTGAAAAAAATGGTTCCCATTTTGAACAATTTTTATAACTGTTTTTGTTAATAATTTTAATTAGTCTAGTTCTTGGTATACATTGTGAAAATAAAGGTTGTTAATACACGGTGAATGCAATGTGTATGGAATGCAGCAAGTGTATCTGGTAAATAATAATCCATTTGAAGGAAAACACAAGTTTAAAGTAATTTATTATTTATTAAACGGTGCATCGTACAAAAAAAAAAGTCAAGAGAGTTTTTCTACCAAATTAAACGAAGAACTCAAAAGTAACATTAATTTTTAGAAAAACCAGGGACGTACCATTTTTTGTTGGAAAATAGCCACTGACGATCCGCTACTCGCGCCATTGGTGACAGTTAAACAAACTTTTGCATTGCAAAACTTAATTCTTCTAATGCTATTGACACCTGTCAAATTTCATTTAATTATCTCGGGCGGTTTAAAAAAAGTATTTTTCTGTTTTTCAGAACAAACTTCAACACCCTGTATTTTCGTAACGAAGCAATTTTGGACTATTGTTTGTATAGCAAACGACGTAGAACATACCCTTAAAGTTTGGCACGAAAAAGCTGGTCCACCCTGTATATATATAGAAAATTGTGTACAAAATAAAATTTCAGTCGCAAATAAATTGTTACCATCTTCAGAAGAGCCTACAGAACTTGTCAATAATATAACGTGCGTAGTAAACTTAAACAATTATAGCAGCAGCCTCATTGAACTAAAAACTACGATAACTGACAGCACTGAATTTGACATAAATTTAACTAATAATAATAATAATAACAATAATAATTTATTTACTCAAATAGATAGAATAGGAAATGCATAATTGGAAATAATATGTAATACAAAAGTGAGAACATATTGTAAAATTAATACTAATGAATTGAAACATATTGTACATACAAAATTACATAATATTGGATAATATACAATCGCTAGAATATCGGCACTATTAATTTACATGCAGTGCAAAATAAATTGTAGTCGCCCTGTTTATAATAGTTACTGCTTTGTATTGAAATGATATATTACTTAAAATGTATATTATATTGTTAAGTAATAAAATCATAAATAAGTTTCGAAAAAATGACAAATTATTTTGACATTTGTTTTATGTTCTACAACAAAAAACACTATGGCGTTCTATAGAACATAAAAGTAGCTAGGCGACAAAAAAGACTCACTTTATCAACTGAAAACAACGAAAATGTTGCATATTGAAAATAATTTTTATAACAGAATGTATAATTTCTTATTGCAATTCTTCTATTTCTAATAAATACTTTCTGCCACGTGTCGAGTTTTCGCGTTTGTTATCAGATGAGGCCTCCAAAAATAGCCCGTAGGACCAACCTCAATACTTGTCTTAATGTCAATAAAGAGTAGCGGTCGTCACATCAGCATTAGGTAACTGTGATTGGCAGGACAACTATTTGTGTCGGCCAGGCGAAGTGCAAATAGCGACAGGCCGCTATTAGAACCCGCGACGGCGACGCCGGACAATGGAGAGTGGATGTTTCTTTTATCGGGTCTGTCAACGCTTGATTTTAAGCCAAGGCAGTAGGCAACGGATGCAGTCACCGACAGATCCACTGTTTGCATTCAAAAACAAAAAAATTGTTATTGTTTCAAGAAGTTATTTGGGGATGATGTAACGCTGTGTTTCCAAGGATTTCGAAAATAACGAAAAATGTGATCATGTTGCAGGTGCGTTCACATTGAGGCAAACGAGCATTTTCAGAAGGTTATTTCAATGATCGATTGTCAATTCGACACACTGTCTTACAGGATGATCCTTAAACCTATACGATAAATTTGTGAAATTATAGCTGGGGACAAATAAAGACGAATAGTGGAAAACAATTTAGTAAAATCTGTTTAGTTCACAAAAGTTTATCAGAGAAAATTTTTTGTTTATAAAAATTAAGAAGTAAATGGACAATATGTTTGGTATTTTCAGCAGTACTGGTATCAGTTGTGGTTCTATTCCAGTCTATTCTCACGCAATTATAAAAGTGTAGCGCAGTTCATTTTTATGCCCAAACATTTCCTCAAAGATACCCTTCGTGAAGCATTTTTATGTATCTATTGATATCTATATATCTTGTCCCATTATGGTATTAGAGGAACATCTTTAAATTAGGTAGAAAGCAGTATGTGAATTTAAACCATTCTGAGCAGCATATACCGGGTGTTCCCTCTAAGACTTTCAGTGCAAATATCTCAGAAACCATCATAGCCAGTGCGACAAAATTTGGTATACAGACACTAGATGGCGCGTAGAATCTGATGATAACATCAATTTTTATACAGGGTGTTCCATTTTCCAAGAAATCGATTTAATTTTGATTTTTTGGTTGTCAACCCTGCTAAAACTTATGTTTAAATTGAAATATACTTAATTATGAACACATTCTGATAAATAGACATTCAAAAATTTCAAAATTTAACATAAAAAAACGCCTCCAAAAAGTACCCAAATTTCATTGTTTTGTCATGTAAAATGTGTATAGCCTTGAGCCAGACTTACACAGAAGAAACTAACATCGGTGAACGTCAAAACTATTAATTGTCATTGAATTGTCAAATATTAATGGCATGAAGTATTTTATTTTACATAAATAACGCTAAATTATGGATTTAATGCAATTTACGTATGCACAATGGTGTTATTGAGACTTGTCGATAAAAATTTAGATTTGAGTTGAGGCTTTTGGAGCATTGTGGTCGCCGTGCCGGCGCAGTCTACCGCTACAGCTAGAGTTACAGCGTGAAGATTGTGTAAAATATCTGTGAACATTTTTAAATTATTCCATTATAATGTAATAAAACTTCAGTAAATTGTTTTTTATGTTACTACAGTGTACAATAATAATTAGGTACACGTATTTTTGAT
This sequence comes from Monochamus alternatus, assembly GCA_037114965.1. Classification (NCBI taxonomy): domain Eukaryota; kingdom Metazoa; phylum Arthropoda; class Insecta; order Coleoptera; family Cerambycidae; genus Monochamus; species Monochamus alternatus. The sequence continues at coordinate 119,085,618 of CM073426.1, forward strand.
GACAAAATAATTTACAAAATTGTGTAAGTACTTAAAGAATATCCCTGTTTTCCAACTGCTGTAATAATTATTGATTAGTTATTTAGCAACAAATAAATTCAAACAAAACCATTTCTAAAACTTTTAATTATAATGTGAACGTGTTTGTCGTTGAAAGTCAGATCTGAACCTACCCTAGCCCCACAAAAGAAAATATTACGAAAGCATAACCTAGAAATGATTGATTCTTGTATCCACATATTTCAGCACTACTTATGTACTTATGTTTAAGAAGAACTCTACATCTGTAAAATAGTAAACAATGAACTACAATTTCTGTATTTCATGATACAGAACTGAAATAAAGCAACTGGTTTTTGCTAGGAAGAATCACCTGCAAATGTACTATACCCAGTAGGTAGGTACCTATCAAACAGTTGTTTAAAGCTAGATAATAATTTGTAATTATTGTTTTTATCTTTCAGTTATGTATGTGCAGTGCCACAAATTACATTAAAGCAGACACCAGAAAGAATAAGCGAAAAATATTACGGACATTTTCTTGGAAATAATTCTAATAATATGATGGATAATATTATAAAGAAGTCTGTAACTCACATTCTTTGAAGAGTATTCTATAAGACATTAAATTCAGTTGTCTGTCGTGGGTTTTAAAATTTCTAAACGAATAAAATTAAGAAAAATAAACTAATTTCATAATTCTATGTACAGTATGAAAACATCTTGTTAGAATATCTTTAAAATGTTGAAAGCTAACTGTTGTTACAACATATACACAACATAACGTAATAAGGTAGGTATTGAACGATGAAACGGCAAGATTTGTTTCTAATCGTACATGCATGTACATTCCTCAGATTGAACGTTGCTCTGTAAATGAAATTAAAATACAGAATAAGTGTTTAATATAAAATCAGATGTAATAATGTAAATTTATTTTATTGTTAATTAATCAAGAATTCATTTAAAGCTAGACAGTAATTTGTAATTATTGTTTTTATCTTTCAGGTATGTGTGTAGTGCCACAAATTACATTGAAACAAAACGATTCGTAAAATAGGACATCAAACAGAATGAACGAAAAATATTGCACAGATATTGTGTTAGAATAAATTTTATACATGGAATGGTGGACAATATTAAGAAGTCTCCTAACTCACATTGGAGAGTATTTTACAAAAGAACAAAATTTTCAAAAAAGACCAAAGGAGTGATTTTTTATATTTTATTATAGCTATGATTCAGTTGTAACCAGCATAATTTTAATTAAAAAGTAATACGTACCTAGATTGTGGCTTATTTTTTAAATATTAACTAAATTGAATAACTTGATCCTTCATCTTTAAGTATTAATTAATTTTATATTACCTATTTCTGAAACATTTCTGATTAATAATTTGAGTAGAATAAAAAACAACAAATACAGACTTCAATTTATTAACAATAAAATAAAATTACATTAAGTATCTACACTATTACATCTGATTTTATATTAAACACTTGTTATGTATTCTAATTTCTTTTACAGAGCAACGTTCAATCTGAGGAATGTTCATGCATGTACGATTAGAAACAAATCTTGCCGTTTCATCGTTCAATACCTACCTTATTACGTTATGTTGTGTATATGTTGTAACAACAGTTAGCTTTCAACATTTTAAAGATATTCTAACAAGATGTTTTCATACTGTACATAGAATTATGAAATTAGTTTATTTTTCTTAATTTTATTCGTTTAGAAATTTTAAAACCCACGACAGACAACTGAATTTAATGTCTTATAGAATACTCTTCAAAGAATGTGAGTTACAGACTTCTTTATAATATTATCCATCATATTATTAGAATTATTTCCAAGAAAATGTCCGTAATATTTTTCGCTTATTCTTTCTGGTGTCTGCTTTAATGTAATTTGTGGCACTGCACATACATAACTGAAAGATAAAAACAATAATTACAAATTATTATCTAGCTTTAAACGACTGTTTGATAGGTACCTACCTACTGGGTATAGTACATTTGCAGGTGATTCTTCCTAGCAAAAACCAGTTGCTTTATTTCAGTTCTGTATCATGAAATACAGAAATTGTAGTTCATTGTTTACTATTTTACAGATGTAGAGTTCTTCTTAAACATAAGTACATAAGTAGTGCTGAAATATGTGGATACAAGAATCAATCATTTCTAGGTTATGCTTTCGTAATATTTTCTTTTGTGGGGCTAGGGTAGGTTCAGATCTGACTTTCAACGACAAACACGTTCACATTATAATTAAAAGTTTTAGAAATGGTTTTGTTTGAATTTATTTGTTGCTAAATAACTAATCAATAATTATTACAGCAGTTGGAAAACAGGGATATTCTTTACGTACTTACACAATTTTGTAAATTATTTTGTCATCAAAAATACGTGTACCTAATTATTATTGTACACTGTAGTAACATAAAAAACAATTTACTGAAGTTTTATTACATTATAATGGAATAATTTAAAAATGTTCACAGATATTTTACACAATCTTCACGCTGTAACTCTAGCTGTAGCGGTAGACTGCGCCGGCACGGCGACCACAATGCTCCAAAAGCCTCAACTCAAATCTAAATTTTTATCGACAAGTCTCAATAACACCATTGTGCATACGTAAATTGCATTAAATCCATAATTTAGCGTTATTTATGTAAAATAAAATACTTCATGCCATTAATATTTGACAATTCAATGACAATTAATAGTTTTGACGTTCACCGATGTTAGTTTCTTCTGTGTAAGTCTGGCTCAAGGCTATACACATTTTACATGACAAAACAATGAAATTTGGGTACTTTTTGGAGGCGTTTTTTTATGTTAAATTTTGAAATTTTTGAATGTCTATTTATCAGAATGTGTTCATAATTAAGTATATTTCAATTTAAACATAAGTTTTAGCAGGGTTGACAACCAAAAAATCAAAATTAAATCGATTTCTTGGAAAATGGAACACCCTGTATAAAAATTGATGTTATCATCAGATTCTACGCGCCATCTAGTGTCTGTATACCAAATTTCGTCGCACTGGCTATGATGGTTTCTGAGATATTCGCACTGAAAGTCTTAGAGGGAACACCCGGTAGTAAAATGTGTAACATCAAAATGTTTAGATGTAAGAATGGGAGTTCCTCAAATATCCGTTTTTTTGAGCCCCATTCTATTTCTTTTATACAGGATGTTCCAGAATGATGGTCAAATATTTTACCAGTGTATTCCACAAGCCATTTCAGGGTGGGATCTTCATATGAAAATTTTCAACTTGGGTCCTTCCTGTTTAGATATTCAAGTCTCAAAATGACTGCAAAAAATTGTTTTTTTATTTTTCCTTAAAAGCGGTTACACTTAGAAATTTCAATTTTGATACACATCATCAGCTAATCAAAAGCTATTTTGTGGTGGTGTCTATTCCTTGGCTTATGTTTCTGAAGGGCGGGAATAAGCAACCCCTAGATTTATTTCTTTTAGAACTTTTTCCTGCAATGGCCGATTTCAACAAAACTTTTTTCAAATATTACATTTAATTTTACTACTTTTTTCCCTCTTGTATTTTTTTCATATAACCAACAGTTTGCGCGGAAAAAAAATAAAAATTGTTTTACTTACTCTAAACATCTTTTCGTCGCTGGTTACTGATAACTGCAGTAGGCGGTTGCTATGTTGATGTTTCTCTGTTGACTTGTGAAACAAATCACCATTAGGTCTATAATTGACAGTTTTTTCAAATATTTTTTATCAAGGTATTCCTATAATTGTTACCAATCGTGCTGTATGCATATTTCGTCAATTTATTCGCTAGTGTTTGTACGGAAGAGTCAGTTGTTTACAAATATTTGCAAAAACTGTCAAGACTGATTTGTTTGACAAGACAACAGAGAAACATCAACATAGCAACCGCCTACTGCGAAAAGATGTTTAGATTAAGGAAAACTATTTTTATTTTTTTCCGCGCAAACTGCGCAAAATTACAACAGGGAAAAAAGTAGTAGAATTATATGTTGTATTTAAAAAAAAAGTTTTGTTGAAATCGGTCATTGCAGGAAAAAGTTCTGAAAGAAATAAATCCGGGAGTTGCTTATTATCACCCTCCAGAAACATGAGCCAAGGAATAGACACCACCATAAAATAGCTTTTGACTAGTTGATAATGTGTACCAAAATTGAAATTTCTAAGTGTAACCGTTTTTAAAGATTGATAAAAAAACTATTTTTTTCCGCCACTTTGAGACTCGAATATCTGAAAAGGAATGACCCAAATTGAAAAATTTTATATGAAGATTCCCCTAAAATGGCTTGTGGAATACACTGGTAAAATATTTGACCATCATTCTGGAACACCCTGTATATAAATGAGCAAGTACATCCTAACTTTGTTAGATAATTATTTCAGTCGACAAAAGTTCTTTATGAATGCTACAAAAACTCAGGTAATGCGATTTCATAATAGATAATTGGGATATCAATCTTACTAATACTAAATTTAAATTCCAGGAAACCGCTAAATTTCTCGGAATGCGCTTAGATGAATGTCTAAACATTGATATTCAAAATTTCTTCATTAACATATTTATTTGGAAATATTAAACCATTTCTAAGTAAAGGGCAGATTAAAGCATTATATTATGCACAAATTCACTCACGTTTAAGGTATGATGTCTGTTTTTGGGGCAGTTCTAACGACTTTATAGCGCAAAAAATAATTTTAAGGTGTATTGTCGGTATACTAAGTATGCAGTCTTGTAAATCTATTTTACAGGAATTTGAAATTTTAACTTTGCCCTGTATATACAGGCTGACGCACATAATAGGGCCACTCCTATCTATCTCGTTTAATATGCAAGACACGTCAAAAATATTTATTGTTGCATTTTTGGAGGCCTTTATGCTCGTAAAAACAAATCCATGGCCAACTTCATGAGTAATTACAAAAAAAACCTGAACCCAAACTTTAAGGCTGTCTAACTTTTTTATTTTAAGAGATAGAGAAAACTGTTTGTTCTTGTTATAGTATTTATACTCGATAGTCATAAACTACAAATAGTTTGTGGCTCATTCAACTAATTTATTGCTTCCCGTATGCGCTCTTTTAATACTTCTCTATCATGTGGCAGATCATTTGAATAAACCTTTTGTTTTAGGGCACCCAAAAAAAAAGTCTAAAGGAGCAAGGTCAGGTGATCTAGGAGGATAATAAATTGGACCAAATCTTCCTATCCACCTTTCACCAAAATGATCTGCTAGTCATTGTCTGAGCAAGGCTGTAGAATGAGCAGGACAGCCGTCCTGTTGCCAAAACAGGTTATTGCGTATCGTAAATTATGGAGACGTGCAAAATTTCAAGAAAAAATCGAAAGGTTTGATGAAACCATTTTTTAACAAAGCACAAAAATTTTATCAAAGCAGGCCGATTTTTTAAAATTTTGCACATCTCCATAATTTACATTATTTAAGTAACATTTTGCTGTATTTTCAGTAGAAAAGGCACTTTAACTGAAACGATAACAGTTTTCAATCGGTTTTCAAATAAGATTATTTCCAAAACTGTTACTAACGACTTTAATAAGGTATACCTTTTTCAGATGTAACACAACAGGTAGGAGAATCGATTGTTTCAATAGTCAGATGGATACACTAAGCAGCAAAAAAGTTCTGTCATTTAAAAGAAACATGATGTGCCATAAGTGGCGCCCTCTACTAGTGACGTTAAAATTAAAAACATATTTGAATTTCTCGTCCGCAAAAACCCCCGATTTACAAATTTTATGTAAATATTTCGATTTCTTAAGAAGTTATTTACAAATATCGAAAATAAAATTTTAACTTTAACACCCTGTATCTCCGTTAATATTGAGCTTTCGAAAAATTGTTATAGGACTTCGTGACCCTAATTTTTTGTGAGGAATCACAATACTTAATACTTAAAAACACACCGTCTGCAATGAATGTAAGATTCTTATTACGTACGGTAAAAAAATCGGATAGCTTAGTAAAAAAATCGTACAGTTTTCCTAGCAACCACCTAAGCAACGGTCAATACAAACAAACTTATTCAAAAACTGTCATAATCTTAAATCATATTTGTATGTGAGAGTAATATGAAAAAGTGAAATTAGTTTGATTACATAACAAATGTGTGAAAGTGAAACAGAAAATTTTAAAAGATTTAGAAATTTAGAAAAGATTTATGGAATGGAGATTTAAAACGACGTTAAATCATTTTCCGAGAATGTAATGATGGCAAGAACTATCAAAAGCTATGAAGCCTTCCTCACTTTTGTCATTTTACTCAATGTTAAAAACCACAATTAATATATATCACAATGTCGATATTGCAAACTACTCCAAATTACAAGCTCTCCTGAAGAGAAAATCGGATGGCTTTATATCCAAAAAATCCAAGATTTTGACAAGCAAAAATATAAAAAATTTTCTGTAAAACCCACCAGATGATAAATATTTGTTTATGAAGGTAATATATTGAGTTCAATATAGTTTTAGTATGTAAATTTATTTCAAATCGTCTTTTAGGTTGCTCTTAATTGGTTATAAGTGGTGCGTGCAGGAAAAAAGAGTTGCGTAATATAAAACCGTCAGATATTCAAGACACAAGGAAGAATCTAATTATTAATATTCCCGATTCAAAAACTAAACGGCAACGTTCTTTTGTGGTATCTGAATGTTTTTACCCCAAGGTTAAAAAATATATAAACTTTCGCTCTGCAGTAAATACAGCTCCAAATTGACCTTTTTCTCTAAACTATATAGACGGAAAATGTACCAGACAGTCTGTTGGTATTAACAAGTTAGGAAAGATTTACCATGCATAGTTGTTATTATAAGTGATACATGAAAGCAGTAAATTTTAAAGCACGACAGATGCGTCTACTTTGCAGTAATCGAATTCACGCCCCAGTTCGCCAAATTTTAGATTTTCCAAGCGCACTGCGCTACAATGCCGCGGTAAGTGTGCGAAAACCGTGCAAAACAATAGAATCCACTATATCGCGTGCAGATTCCGACACGAAAATAGCTGGCGGTGGCATTGTTGACAAAATCGCATCGCTCAGGTCAGCAGGGTTAAGGTGGCCGGGCAGCGAAAAAAGGCACCCGAAGGAGACTGGCGGGAGATGGAGGGGGGGCGCCCTCGTTAAAACCGTCCTGTGTCCCGATCGCCTCCCGAGATCTTGGAGCTATAGCTGCCGGAAGTCTATCCGTGAGGTTGGTGAAGTGCTCGGTTTGTTATTTTGGTGGTGCTCAGGTGGTGCAGTGGTAGAAGGGTAGTGGTTGGGGAGAAACAGCGGTCGAAAGTTGTGAGTTTCCTCGTATAACTATGTGGTGTGAAACAAAACAACACAACGTTTCTCTGTCTTAAAAATGTGGGGGATACTTTACTAATTAAGTTTTCAGGTGTCTTTATTGCCTTCTTTCTTAGCGGTGGTACAGGAGATGTCAAGATGGACAACCTAAATTATATATAGAGTGTCCCATTTATTTTGCTTCGTGCCGAATATTATGTTATAGTAATGCTCCACTTTTGTGACGCTGTGACAATTCCAACTTTTAATTTACTTGTTAAGGAATTTCTCCTAAAACTGGCGTATTATTATTTTTTAAGCTGTAGCAAATTGCTGAATTTATTTTATTAATAGATTTAGAATTATATGATTATTATAGAAAAATACCAATTATTCCTTCCACTTTTTGTTGTAAAAATATGTTTTCACCAAAAATGTTCATGGGAAAAGACCATGATATCGGTACTGCACCTTGTTAATGTTTTTGAGATACCTCTTTCGCAATTATTCCTGCATCTCCGCCAATTTATTGCTGTTGTATTAGCTAAAGATCTCTGTATCAGCCCGATGGACACCCGTACGTTTTCAAAACGTTGAAAGGTTGATTAATCGTTTTGCACTGAAATATTGAACGTTTATTTTTAGTTAAAAATTTAAACGCATAAAATATATCGTTTAAAAGACGTTAATAGTATTCGCATTTCATCTAGAGGTTGAAGTGAATATTAGAAATTTAGGTTTTTTTATAACGTTTATTAGACTGCTGTACATACATATATTATATACGTTTATATTTTAATAATATTTAACTGTGCGGTAAGTGCAACGGTTATAAAACGTAGAATTAAACGTTTTAAATACATATGAATTTAATGTATTAAACGTATTATTCAACATGTTTTCTACACAACGTTTTGATAACATAAAAATAAAGCGTATAAAATACATTGATACTACATATGTTTTCAATTGAAGGTAGAAATGAACACCGAAATAGAATGTTTTTTGGTAGTGTTTTCTTCACGATGTATACTTTAAGAATATAAGTACACGTTGAGTACAACGTTTGTAAAACTTTTTACGTAACGTTTAATAGAACGTTTTCGAGTAACGTATATCATACGTTCAAATTGACAAAATATAATCTAATGACCAATAGATACTTATAGATACAATAGATACCGCTGATTTGTATATAAGTAATCATCAGTGAATTGTTACCATAACTTGAAAAGAAAATCGTACCGTAATTTGTTTTACTGTTAGAAAATACTTTATATAAAACGTTAATAAAACTCTAAATAAAACGTTTTTCGTAAACGTTTTTTAACTGTTAATTTCTATATGTTATTTAAACGTAGCTTACAATGTTTTATAAACGTTTCTTTTTTAGGTAAAAATAACGTGCTTTTGCTCGATATTTTGACGTTGACCTTTGGTTTTTAACCACTTTTAAATATTTTCTAAAAGTATGCGTGCCCATTGGGAGGTCGTTTTTAAATTTCAAAAACATTTTACATTATTAAACAAGTAGCTTTCTTTTCTGGTTTAAGTTTGGCACAATAACGTAGAAACAGTATTTTAATGTCAAATCATACATGTTTAATGCCTTTGCAAATTAGTTATTTGCCAAATAGAGATTTAAATTAAATTACTGTCATCAGAAACAGAAGTAAGTTATTAATTTTTTGCGTCCAAATATCACAGGAAAAAGTCGTTCGAACTCAATTCAGGTGTCAGTCGTAAATTCAATGTCGTTCCGTTTCTATTTAGCGGATTTGAAAATTTGCCAATTTGTCGGAAAATATATGGCAGACCTTATCTAATCTACGACAATGAAGAATTATAATAATTGAAGAATATTGTGGAAAATTTCACAAGTAGTTTAGTTATGCCATGGTCAATTCAGTGATATAAACATCTTAAGCCATTTAAGAATTACGCCATTTCTATTTTAAAATATCAATAATGTCACCAGGTAGTTTTTATTATTATTAAAAATAAAAATGGCTACAAAAAATATTAAGTGCTACAAAATAATTCTTGCAATTAAATTCAGTGTTGTTCTGTCTTGACCAATTGGTATACCTCAAAGTTCAATTTTGAGCTTCTTTAATAATTTAAACCATTTTAAGGACATAAAGAATGGCTGACGACGGTGACTGGTTTGCTGGTGGCGATGACGAACCTCCACCAGTTATCAAGCCTTTGAAGAAACCTGGTAAGGCGGAAGAACCTCCACCGTCTGCAGAAGAGGAACCTGCGGGGGAGGAGCCACCAAAAGACGGTGAATTGCCGCCCGAGTATTTAGACGAGGACTATCTGGATCCTGACAGGCTGCTTTTGTTCAAACACTGGATCAGGTAGGATTTGAGATAATATTGCACTAGCACAGTCATCTACCTGTACCTAACATATATATTATAGATCATCTTAGACCTAAAAACTGAGTATAGTTAGTAATCAATAATCGTTAATACTTGGTTGGAAATTCTATTGCAAATAACTACACGAAAAAAGCTTCAGCTTAAGCTTCATTTATGTGCATATTTAATACAGTAATAAAGTATATTTGATATAAACATTTATATACTTCAATAATTTAAGATTTATTTAAAGAATATTTTGTTAAAATATTAATAATTATAGAATAGGTTATTTTTCCTTAAATTATAGGTTCATAGATTTGCAAGAATTAAAATTATTAGTATTTTGTAATGAATATCATACCGTAATATATATGATATTAATACAACCCTTCTGGTGATCATTACCATAACTACAAAGATACAGTTATAGTATTATTTACTACAAATTGTATTAAAGTTGTGTGTGCATATGAACTGCCAGGTTCAGCTTGTGGCCAAAAGATGTAGTTCTATGTTGCATCACGTCTACTCAGGTTCTCTTCTGTCGGATAAGTCGTAGGTCGTACTGAAAAGAGTTAAAAGCGGTATATGTCTGATGCGCCGCGAATGGCTTTGACAGTTTACTATATGTCTTTCTTTTCTTAAACAGGCCACAGGGTGTTAGGAATATGAGTGCCGTAATTTTAAGGGCTTATATATATGACTAAAAGCAATAAAAAACTCTTATGAAAAAAATGTCTACAAATCGTTTGTCTGCAAATATATATACTTGTCTATATCATTAACTTGTTTATTTACTTCAGCTGTTATTTAGAATGAATTAAATTGTTGCGATAATAATTCACCTGCATTATTTGTTACATGTACCTGTTCTAGAAAATGAAGATTTCGGTGATATTGAAACTTGATAATCTTTTATTTATTCTTTGATAATGCAACGACTTAACAATCATAAATAAGTTATTGTTATCCTACTAAAATATTCTTATCTAAAGTAGACGGATCACCTCACAACGTTAAAAATGATCTACTAGATTTTAAGAACTGATTTTGAATGTGTATCAGTGAGATAAACCAATGGTAGGACTTCATGGATCATGTGGTCGTTTTGTGATCACCAACCCATAGTTTTGAAAAACAATACTATTTTACTCATCTAATTTTCGCGTATTAATTATATTTCAACTCAACGATTTGAGTATTTTGTTTCAGAGGTTATACCAACATGATAAAATTTATATATTCTAAATAAATTGGCAATTAAGTTTCCTAGCACTATCCTTTGCAGTTCTGATTGAAAGCATGGTTTTTATTGTATATATCAGTTTGTTTCATTATGTCTTTTGTTTTTTTTTAAACATTTTCTTTGTGTTGTAAATAATATTTGGCTTCATTATAATGTAGAAGTATTGGTTATTGAAATAGCATTGTCCTTGAAATTACCTTGTTTATGTTTCTGTTCAATCAATAGTAAATATTTCATTGATTCGACTGTTGAAATAACTGTTATTTATCTTTTTTGGTTTTTATATATAAAACAGTTACTAATATACGAAACAATTGAAATTAAATATTTATAAATATTCTTCCACTTTTCAAGGTTAAAGTAGATTTTTATATGTCCTGTTACAACAAAAAATACTACTTAAATGACATTGTATTGTGACCTTTGATTTATTAAGTTTTGTAATTCATCTGGTGATAGTAATGAAAAGAGGTACATATTGGCAACGTTTCGACTTCCCTTGAAGTCTTCTTGAGGGCTCTAAAAGCGACAAAGATATAGTACAGAACAATATGTTAAGTGATATAAACGTCATAAAAATAAATGAAAACAGGATAAAATTACATAAAAAAAAGAAGAACAAACAAAATGACCAAAAAACGGCCATATTAAAATCATCAACCATTATGTACTATACTAAAATGATACCACTAATAATAAAATAGTTTTAGAGGTTTTTGATAATCTTCCTTTTTGCTGACAAAATTGTTGTTATCTAAAAATGAACTTGTTAAATGACGGTATGTAATTTTGATGGAATTTGCAACTCAAGCATCTAAATATTAAACATTCCAATGTTTTAGATAAAAATATCAAATTTTAAGTATTGCTACAAAAAATTAGTTATTATATATTTTTAGGTATTAATAAACTAACTACTCAGTGGACAAAATCCCCAACCTGCGTTGAATTACACCCACAATATCTACCCATATATTCCTTATTATTAGCTTTTGTAACATTTTTTTACTGTTTTAGAAAGGTATTTTGAGCTAATACAAATCAAATCTCCTACAATTCCTATCAATGAAGTCATATGTATGTTCTCTGATACCAAACATCTAGGTATGCTAATGAACAATTCCACAGACAAAGCTCTATTCAATAATTATCTAAAGAAAATAATCTAATTTACTCACTCTATAAAAATCTAACTTCACATATGACTTTATTGATAGGAATTGTAGGAGATTTGATTTATATTAGCTTAAAATACCTTTCTAAAACAGTAAAAAAATGTTACAAAAGCTAATAATAAGGAATATATGGGTAGATATTCTGGGTGCAATTCAACGCAGGTTGGGGCTTTTGTCCACTGAGTAGTTAGTTTCACACAATATTATTAATACCTAAAAATATATAAAAACTTTTACATAAAAGGTGAACATTTTTCAAGTAGGTATGGTCATATTTAATTCATTGACAGGATGTCACTTTTTTGTCATTGTCGATATTTAACTTCAAATAATTTTAATTTTTATAATAATTTTTATAGTTAAATATTTGATTCAACTTAAAGGAGACCACCTGAAGAAGCAATGCTAAAAATGCAGAAATAGGTTGCCAAAAAAGTGAAGTTAGATTTTTATAGAGTGAGTAAATTAGATTATTTTCTTTAGATAATTATTGAATAGAGCTTTGTCTGTGGAATTGTTCATTAGCATACCTAGATGTTTGGTATCAGAGAACATACATATGACTTCATTGATAGGAATTGTAGGAGATTTGATTTATATTAGCTTAAAATACCTTTCTAAAACAGTAAAAAAATTAGTTACTTAGTTATCAGTCTATGTAGATATGAAGAAAATGAGAATATTTAAATCATACTGATACAATGACAACTAGTGATGAAAGAAATGTAGCAAATGTAAGTTGAAGTTCTTCTGTAGAACTCTGCTAAAAAAACTTGATGCATTCCCATTAATTGTGTAACCTCTGGAAACTGAAATAATTATTCCGTTAAGATTACGTCTGACGACTTTATTCTATATTTAAATTTCACTTTTGTTTGTCTTTTCCCTTGGTTCAGAATCCTACGCAGAAATCTCATTTTCGCTCCTGACGACAGCAATTATAATTACCTAAAAAAATACCTGAGTTTGCGTAACGCAGACTTTTAAATCTTTTCGTGGCTATTCTTAGAAGGAACAATAGATGCTGACCGACTAATTATAGAGCACTTATGTAAAGCCTGTGTATTTCCCTTGGACAATTGCTGGGGTTATATTAGGTTTGTTTCTCTAGATAGTTCCTGATAGTTTTCAAACTGCACGTGTCGCAAATTGTCTATTGTACATTCCTTTATTTCTTGATCTGGTTCTGTTCTGCTCGTAAATTTTTCAATTTCCAGCTATGGTTTAGAAGTTTGAAAGAAAGTTTTCAACAGACCAAAATACTTACGTTTTGATGCTATTATGTAGATTTCCGTAAAATCTACTGCAAATTACGAAAAATAATTATGAGTGTTCGAGTCTTGTCAATACTACATTTTTTATTTTACTGCATTGCCTGATTGCATGATTGCTGTGATGTTGATGCTTAAATGATTATTATATGAACTGCATTCCAAAATTGAGAGTGGATCAAGATATTTTAAACTATTATCGGAACAATGTTAGACATGATGCTGATAATTTTAATTTTACTGCTGTTTCTGAAATGAAAGTTCAAACAATTTTGTATAATATTAAATCAAATGCTACAGGTTCTGATGGCCTTAATATAAAAATGTTACTCTTATGTTGCCCATTTCTTTTACCATTTATTACATATATTGTTAATTATTGTCTGCAAAAAAATACTTGCATCTTGGAAATTTCGTATTGTTCAACCAATACCTAAGTGTAACTGTCCAAATGAGTTTTAAGATTTAAGGCTCATTAGCATTCTTCCAACACTTTCAAAAATTGTGGAAGGTGTAGTGGATAAACAGTTGCAAAATTTTTTAACTCACCATAATTGGTTTTTGTCCAAAACATAGTTGTGAAACAGCTTTACTGCACCATGTAGATGATATTGTCGGAAATGTTGAAAATAAGAATATGACTGCAGTAGTTTTAATTGATTTTACTAAAGCTTTTGATACTACCAATCATTCGATTTTATTAGCAATTTTACATTTCGTTGGTTTAAGTGACAAAACCATTATTTTTATTATAATTACTTAGACAATAGAAAACAAAGTGTTAAAATCAATGACAGTGAATCTATTCTTCTTAAAATTTCTTCAGGTGTTCCACAGGGATCGATTTTAGGCCCTCTTCTGTACATTTTCTGTATACATTAGATTTTGTTAATAAAATAAATAAGGCAAATATTAATTTTTATGCTGACGACACTCAATTATATTATGCTTTTTCAGCTATTAATAATATTTTAAATTTAATTGAAATTACTAAAAAACATTCTTTAAGTAAAAATTACTCAATTACAGGAAACATACAAACACAATCAATTAAACTACAAAAAAATTGAAATTATTAGTAATTATTATTACACGATGTACTAATTTTTCAATTTTTCTAGATATGAGCTAACTATAATTTTCAGTGTATCATAGTTGATATCACATACACTTGACATAGTGTTGAATACATTACACATATTATATATTGATGATCTATACATAATATGCGTACGGCAACTGGGACAATAAAAACAATTATTTCCACGAAAATTTTGCCGAGGAACCAAGAAACAAATCTTATTAACAAGAGACTCAGTCAATATTATAATGTACTAAATTATATTAAAATATTATGGCAGTACAATTTCTTTTCTCACGTAAAGAGAACATGTTGAATATATCTAATAAAATTACGTTGTCGATACCTCTTTTTGGATAAACCCCTTAAAGGACTTTTAAAAACTTTCTTTGAACTGTTTCGATCAACACGATATTATTTTGGTATATAGGGTAGTACCATATTAAAGATGCGCATTATAATTTAGATTTTATGAACGAAAAATATAGTAATTTTAAACTTCTAATGTTTGATAAATAGTTCCAGTTTCGCATAAAAAATCCAAGTAATCTGTAAGTTGATTTAGTAATTTGATTAATATGGTTAGCAAAATTAAGTTTAGTATCAAATACTAATACTAACTCCGAGATCCTTCTATTCAGTACATCGTTCAAGAGTGTAATTGTTAATTTTATAATCGAATGTTATATAATTGTGTTTGGGAGTAGAAGACACTGTTTTACATTTGGAAGAATTTAATTTAAAAAAATTCTAATCACACCATC
The DNA here is from genome assembly GCA_037114965.1 of Monochamus alternatus. Lineage (NCBI taxonomy): Eukaryota > Metazoa > Arthropoda > Insecta > Coleoptera > Cerambycidae > Monochamus > Monochamus alternatus. The sequence continues at coordinate 119,100,842 of CM073426.1, forward strand.
GCAAGACTCCATTTAATTGATATTATAAATAAAGGCAATCATTAATATCAGTTACACTATTATAGAGTTTTAATATCATTAATACAAATTAAAAAAAGTAACGGGCCCAAATTAGATCCCTGTGGGACCCCAGAAATTGTTATATAATTTTCAGATCTATAACATCCATATTCAACAAATTTTGTTCTGGAAAACAGGTCGTGAAAAACAAAATCAAGTTTTCAGGAAAACCAAAACTTTTAACATGGATAATAATAAATAATGATCAATTTGATCGAATGATTTTTGTATATCTGCGTAAATAACGTCCACCTGACCTCCTATACCCAAATTGTCATATATGAAGCCAGTCATATTGGCTAAGTTTGTAACCATTGATCTTTTCAACACAAAGCTGTGCTAATTCGGTGATAACTCTAAATTAACAGAGGTGTACAAAGCAACAACAACACACAGGTGTGCAAAATAGATTGCGAGATTTACTAAAGGATTTATGTCATTGTGAGTTTGGTGTTCCACCACTTTTTTCGTTCGAATCCCATTAAATAATTTACTATACTTTTATATTTGCAACATTTTTCCTTCATGGATGTAGATATTTTTGAAGATTAAATTGCAAAAATATACACGTTCTCCGCATATAAATATTTGTATAGTTGCGTAAATAAAACAAAAGAATTAAAAAAAATAGAAGTTTAGGGATGTTTAGCGTCCGAACTAAGCTTATTTGTACTAAAACAAGTTAATTTTAAATCGAAATATTTTAATCCAAAGAACATGTGGTAGAATTTTGAGACACTCTTGTTGATTGAATAGTGATCTTATTTTTGCTTAATTGACCATAGTAATATAATTTTTACGAAGCATTTTTTCTTATATACCTCAAGAAAATTTTGGCATAAACATTGTTTTGTCTAGAAAAAAATGTAGAAAATATGTTAAACTAATTAATATAGTTCCTTAATCTTCTTTCAAACACATTTCTCGTGGCACAAAACGGTGTAACCAGAGTATGTATTGTTTAGTTTACAAAGTTTAACTATAGTGTGATAGTTCTTTGTTTTTCAATTTGGTACCAAATTATACACAGAGAGAACCGGACAACCAACCAACGCTTTCAGCGGGTCAGAACGATATGATTGGACGCTTTTTACTAAAATTTTAGACATGATTATATATTCCAGAATGAAAACGAAAACTTTCTGGCATTTTTCTAATACAAATAGGCTAAGATATACGAGTGGTGCAATATCGGTATTTATCGTTATTTCAAACAATTTGTACTTTATATCACAACGTGTATATTACAGCTAATTTATTTAGACATTTATATATGTCCCGCTGTTATTTCTAATGTATACTGTCCTTGTAACGAAAACAATTTTGTTAATGTGTGTAGCTAAAACTTTTGAACTACGCAAATTGGAAAAAAAATGTAATTCAGATAGCAATCCTTCTTGTCCGTATAACTTGTTCAATAAGAAAATGACAATCAATCATTATATGTATTTTTAAAAATACTCGCTTGTTTTTTAAACCGTATTTTTATATTTGAATAATTTAAGTCGAAACTTAACGTTTTTGGCTCGCCACCTCGTTAGGAAAACGCATGACGTCATTATACCTGAATGTCGCCCAGCAGGCTGGATTTGTTTTGTTTTTAATTATAACTATTTTACTTTAACCTCTGACGTTGAGCAGAATCTATTCGCATTCGTTAAAAATATATTGAGATCTCTTGCCGTATGGCAAATAATGATAGTTTTAAAAAACTATTTCCAATACAAAATGCTCTGTAAATTATTTTTAGAGGAATCTATATAACAACAACAATCAGTTATTGGATTTTAGGACTAATTATGATTTACATTGTAAAAAATTCATGAAATCCTACCACAGTGTTTTTGTTTGCGCAACTTATATTGATATTTTAAGAAGGTTACTGGGTTTTTGTGTTTTTTGTTCAATAATAGGCTTTGTAATTGTTTAATTAAGACTTTATTTTCAGTATCAGTATCTATATCCCTTTTTTAAGCAGATTATTTTGGTCTCAGAAAGCACTTTACCTAGGATCATCAATCAATGATAAATCACGCAGGTTTAATATAGCATGATCGCATCATAAATATTTTAATAATATGGATCTATATTTAAGGTATGTAATACTTAACTAATGTATAAACTTAAAGTAATACAGAGAGGTGTTAGAAGGACGGAAGCAAAATTACTTTTTCACTGACTTACTCAAAACTACCTTCTATTGTCAAAAATAATATTTTTCTACAAACATGTTAAAAATGCAATTTTTTAACACTCCTTTGTAGCTTTTAAAATATTGCAGCACTAGTGCTTTAAAGTAAATGTCAAAAATTGTGACAGTAAATTTGTAATACATTTAATTTGTATTTAGTCCAGTCATTTTAGGCATTTTAAATCTCAATCTGCGGAAAAATTCCTAGTGAGCTGAATTTTTGTATACATCTTTATTGCGGCGTTGTAATGAAGATGTAAAAAATCGACATTGATATCGTGCCGGCTAAAAAAGTTATAAAGCTCAAAAGATCACGAAAATCAGTTTTTCGCAAATATCTCGACATCTCTCGGAGGTTATTATAAAAATTATTATTTGTCGTGAAATTATCTACAAAAAATGCCTCTTGCATTTTTCTGTAAAATTAACCGTTTTCGGAGTAGAGAACTGAGAAAGCGATTAGAATGTACTCACATACGGTATTGCATATCGTATACCAAGGCGTAAACTCTATTGCTTTTTATTCATGTTTGTAAGTGTCTTCAAAACTTCTATCTAATACTTGCGCGTTTTGTGAAAAATATACTTATATTATAGAGGTTTGGGAACTTAGTAAAATCTACTAAATATTATACAAACGACCTACACTGGCAGATGTTTCGTATTTTACTGCTACTGCCTGTCGGACTGTGTTTAACTCAGTTGAAAATTATTTCTTGAGTGTTAAAGACGTCATTTTAGTAGTTTCATGCTCTTGAACAGTTTTTATAATGAGTGATACATGTTTTATATGCAATGAATTGTTATCGGATGGTGATGTAGTAGAAGTTAGGCGTGGTCTACAAACATTAAAAAATGCTAGTATTGCTAGAGGTGATGGTAATATTGAATATTTACCTACTGTGACTTTTGTAAATGTTCATAGTAATTGTCGTAAAAATTATACGAACAATTTAAGCATTGCGGCAATAACAACTTTATTACCACCAGCACCCGATTTTCTACTGAACACAATTTTCTGTAATTGTACAAAAGGTTGTGGCGGCAAATGTGGATGCAAAATAAAGTTTGTGGACATCGCCGTGACCAGTCATGCTTAAACGCAGAGTCAACCAATTATGAAAATGATGAATATGTCGATTAAATATAGAAATAAATCCACTCGACGTTTTGTCAGCAATTTTTAATGATATAGAAACTGAAGATATCGACAATGAATGACAAAAAAAATTATATACTAAAGTTTGTTTTTTCTGTATTTTTCAGTATTCAAATAAAAAATGATCCACTCTTCTATAAAAAAAACCTCTTATTACATATCATGGATTATGCCTACGGGAGAAACCATAAAAAAAAACGCGCCTTGCATTCTACGAAGGTGGTGAGGAAACAAGTGCATTGTCACAATATAGTCGCTTTCTCAGCGCTCTACTCCGAAAACGGTTAATTTTACAGAAAAATTCAAAAGGTATTTTTTGTATATAATTTCACACAATTTCTATAATGACCTCTATTGACCTCCGAGCAATAGGTGGCGAGATATGTGCGAAAAACTGATTTTCGTGACCTTTAGACCTTTATAACTTTTTTAGCCGGCACGATATCAATGTCGATTTTTCATCTTCATTACAACGCCGTAGTAAAGGTGTCTACAAGAATTCAGCTCACTAGGAATTTTTTCGCAGATAAAATCTTAAATGACTGGACTAATTTTCTATATTAACATGAATACTTATATTACAATTCACACAATTTGAAAAATTTAATCCTTCCACAATGCTACCACTTTCAACTGAAACGGCCGCATTTCTAGTTGACGTTTGAACAGAATCCGCTGATATTGATGGCACTGAAAACAGTTTCTGGCCAATTGAATTTTTACTTTCCAACAAATCTTCGATATATCTCTCGGCGACTCTTGAAGATTTCCATCTCCCATGCCGCTTAATTGTCGTTAAATTTGCTCCACTATCCGCTAGTAAGCTTGCCGACGAACGCCGAAAACAATGTCCAGTATAGAGGTTGGAATTTGGAAGTTGCAGAAATTTAGCAATAGCAGCAGGAAATTATCTAAACGTATTTATTCCCACAGGATTTTTCGTATACTTGCCTTTCACATACTTTAGGAAAAGCCTCCGATGTGCCACATTTTCTGGACGAAGAACCATGTATCTCCGGTAAAAATCCAAATAAAATTCTTCAACGATAGTGAAATTTTGTGAAATCTTGATTTTGGTATCTGATATCTTAACCAGTATTGAACTGGAAGTGCCCACAATTTCCAAGTTGTCGAAGGTCAACTGGCAAAGCTCCTCTCTACGGCAGGCACCAAATATTCCCGAAATAGTAGCTACTCTCATCATAAGATACTCGTCATCCAGTGCGCACTTCAAAAACTGTTCAATTTGGTATCTGGTCAAGATCTTTGATTTCTTGGGTTGATAATCTTCTCCTTGATGCTTCAGAAACGCAATGAGCTTAAAATGCTTGCTAATATCTGCGTAACATAGCTTTAATCATAGAATAATTGAACCATAGGGATGAAGATTTCCAAACCTTCGATTTCTCCTCCAAATAGGCCAAGAATATATTAATTTGAACGTTTATGTTTACCATGATGACAAAACGCTGTAGTAGAATGGCAGATGAATGCAATAAAAATTTTAATGCACTAGTGTAATAAAGAACCACTTTTTCCACTAAATATAGTTCAATAAAGTTACAAGTTATAAAGTAGTCAACACTCCTCTGTTACTCGTACTTCTGTCAAACATGTAATTAAAGGTTTTACAACACATATTAAATGACTTATTTCGTCAAAATGTGCTAAAAGACTTTCGGAATTTAAGCATAATAGATCACTGGTAAATTCTTCTTTCCTTACTTGTCCCTTTTGTCCCTTACGATTTTTCCCAAAGCTGCATTGCTCTCCTCCTGGGGGTTTCGCCACAAATAACGTCAAATTTCAGGGCCCATAAACTGATTCTGCATATTTGCTGGTACAGACCCTTTGAAGGAAGTATAAATATCTGGGTATTTCGACTGCATTTTCTCGCATCAGATATTAAAAATATTTTTACTATTAAGGTATTTTACCATTTCTTCACATGTCATGTCTAATGGGCATCGAAAGACATGAAAATCCACTTATTTTACCACCCCCTTAAAAGAATCATTTGCAACTGATTTTCCAATTGATTGATTGATTTTCTTTGTTGTTGCCCCACATTGTTTCTTCTTGATAATTTACATTTGCGGATTCTTTTGTTGCTACATTTTTCTGATTTATTTCCATTTCAGACTGCCTTTGAAGCATATTTTCTTTTGGTGTCGGTGTCATTTGCTTCTTACTGTTTTTGCTAGATGTTAATTTTAATTGGGTATTATTTATACCATTTCTTACTCGTTCAGGCTTGTTTTTTATCATATTTGTTTCGCTTCGCTCCACTGGTAACATATAAGGATTTTACAATATTTTTTACGATATTCACTCCATTTTACATGACGCATCTATTCCCAAAGTTTTGAATCCTCCTGTATAAAAATTTATATATGGTAGAAAATAGTCCAAATATTCAAATCGTTTTTAAATATGTTGGTGACTAATTCACTTTGCAGGAAATAGAAAGAAATCATCACTTTTGCTCAGGTATAAATTCTTGGCAAATCAAAACCGTTAGTCACCGAATAAATAATTGTATTTGGTGGGTGTGTTAATATTACTCATACAAACATACGTTACGCGTTTTTATAGTGGATCAGTGCTCTGGCAATAATGCGAAACAATTTTAGAAAATTAGGTGGCACATTCTGAATAATTTCATATGACTTGTTTCAAGGAGCAGTTTTTGATTTAGCCTGAAACCACAGTCAAGCCAGCAATTCCACTTCCACTGTGATCTTTTCAGCCGGCTTCGGAGTACTTGAATTGAGCAGCGATCAGGACCGTAATAAAAATGTTTTATTTGTACAAGAGGGTGTTGTATAGTATAGAAAATAATCGTTATAAAAATGAGTATACAGAGTGGACTATTAATAATGGGCCATGAGCAGGGAAGACATCTTTGGTACAGAATACGAAGTTATAGCTAAATATGTTTTAGTAAAGTGTTGCTGTGGAAAAAGATACAGGGTGTCAAAGTTGAAATTAGTTTTTTTTTTTGTAATAACTCACTCAACAGATTGTCATCAAAGGTAAGGACAGTTTTTAAGAAAATGAATCATAATTTATGTATTAAATTAGGTGCGGACATAGAAGACTCCGTATTAGTAATGCCTGATGATAAATTTCTTCCCACTTTTGTTGACACTGCCGAAAAGGTTTCTGCTGCAACTTCAAAACTGCTATTGAAATTTATTTTCAGAAAACCAGTATTGAGATGCGACAAATGATTATCGTATGTTATAAATGCTTATTGTAATTTTAACTCAAATTTACCTATTTATATGCATTTTCTTGATAAGAAATTTTCTCACATCGAAAAATACATTTCGCTATCTCTTAATAAATATTCAAAAGTAAATTTCAATAGCAATTTTGAAACCGTACGCAAGTAGAAAGCTTTTGGGGCAGTTTTCTTGAAAACGGTAGGAATTATTAAATTCTACCAGGTATACCTTTTCTACGTAGAAATTATGCCCAGATTAGATTTTGTAGCCAACCGAATCAAAACGTTTCGTCAACAAAAAATTAAAAAATTAATCATCATACACTGATAATGCGGCGTCGAACCTGGTTTAATACATAAATTATGATTATTGCCCTTTAAAATTTTTCTCTACCAAATTTGGTAACAGTCGGACAATCAAGCTCAGTTTGTCATGTTTGACAATGCAGTGGTGTTATCTTGGCGAATGACAATAATTTACGTTGTTTTATTTAAAAAAATTAATCTTATTCAGATCAAGAATTAGCAAAACGTGCCGATTTTTACTGCGGCCGATAAAATTAGACAGATGTCTGGAGTAAACCTACGCAAACGTTGTAGAATTACCTAATATCGATTTATGGCGAATAGTCTATTTCTATTATTTTATTAATTTCAGTTCTAGCGGTGTAAATAAAATGTAAACATTGTAACTCTTTAAAAAATATTTAAAGGGCGACGTGTTTGATAAAATTTACTGTTCGCCACGAAACAGAGCCAGTTTCAAAATATCCTGTTTCTTTGATGAAACATTTTCTTGAAATCACAGTTTACTTAATAAAATTTATTTATTTTATACTTATCAAGTCCATTATTACTTCTTTGAAGAAATGAACTTATTTCAGAAGAAACACCATGTATATCTATACAGGAATGTATTATTGTTTTATGAAATTTCTTCAGACTAAAAAACACACAATCTTTTATAAAATATTTGCAGAGTTTATATTTAAAATATATATAAATCAGTCCACATAATATATGATAACCTGTTATATTTGCAATGCAGAAAATATATCTATTTCCTGTAAGTATATATTATTTTTCTTCTATTTACTAAATTTTTCGTCCGGAAACGTTATTTTTTTAGCAGTTCTGGGGTAGGATTTAGACCAGTGTCTTTTTTTTAAAAAAAAGGTAAGTACATTTTTCAATTTTTTTTTAAACCAACTACTCGTTGGCATACTAAATAGTTTATTTAACTATTTAGCTTTCTAAAAACCTCTGCTTCCTAATCTATGTTTATGGCTTTTCCCCTAAATCCTACTTCATGTGCTGCAGCAATCTGAATAATGCTTCAAAAGTAATTGACTACACATATCACTCTAGCTGTATAAACCGATAACTTCTTATAAATTGAAACCACAAAATGTCAATCAAAGTCAACATTTCAACAGGTTACAGATAGTTTACAAAGTAATTTAAGTGAGAGTAATTCATAAAAGTTAAAAGCAACATAATGAAATATAATACAAAAATATTTCAAATGTTTTACTGTTTTGTTGCGGAATTTGCTAAAAGTTGAGACTGAGAATTTTGCGCCAATGAGGACACGGCTTAACAATTAGGCTTTATGTGCTACCAGATGTAAAAAAGAGCATAAATATGTTTTGTCCTGGACACTTCTGAAAAAATAACTAATAAATATTATATTTGACGTGCCTCACACGGTATGAACAGAGGAAATTTGTTGGCATGCGGTTATAAAAATAATTAGTAAGTGTTTACATTTTTCAATTACGTATTTTGTTCGGATGGGTTGCCAAGATTATTAACGTAAATCAGTTAGAGTAAAATAAAATATGTCCTGGTCATTTATCTTAATTAACTGGCCACGTATGAAATTAAATAGCAATTATGCTGTTAATCTGCAGTGGCGTGTGGCAGATAACTCATCGGAAGATAAAAAGTATTTCAAAATATGTATAGTGGAAGTTTATCTATTTAAATCGATAATTCAGTCAGTCAGCTACAGTGCCTTCATGGTTCACAAAATATGAAACAAAAAAAACAGTGTTCAATAGATTTGTTTATTTTATAAGTTTTGTTGTTTCGCAATATTCACAGATTTTTGTGGGAACTGATAAAGTTTATAGCTATAGTTGTCATTTTGATAGCAGTGAGTTACAGAGCTAATTTTAGTATGATTAAGACATATCTCAGGAATTGATTCATAAAAAGTATATATTTTACCTTTACTTTGTGGCACTTAATCAATTTTTAATTAGATACTGTTTTACAATACATTGTACTATTTCATGTTGGATGTGATTGACTTTTTCTTATCGTAATTTGGTTTACGGTTTTTGACAATATAAGGCTTGCTACAGACTATGCATATATTCGCGATCGTGATATGAAATTCGCGAATAGTGTGTATGGTCTTGTTCGTTAAAAATCCATTCATAAAAACTCTATGCACAATGCACGAATTCCTTACAAACCACGCATTGCGAATTGCACATTCACGTATAGTCTATAGCAAGCATAAGAGTTTTGATTCATTTTAATGAAACTAGATGTGTTTTTGCGGTTGCTTCATATAATTTTTTTTATTCTTTTACATTGTTCTTTGCATTGTATGAGTAATATATTAAAGATCATCTCACTTACATCAACAGCTCTTATTATATTTTGGAAGAAATAGTACATATACCCGAGGACTAATATAACAGAGAGTGGTTCATTCGCAGCACTTAATGACTGCGGGAGGTGTTGCAGGGGATAAGATTTCATAGGCGTGCCACTTGAGAAGGTTTCAAAGAACACAAAATTATCAAAAATAAATTGATGTTGAATGAATCTTTATATTCACTCGTAGAAAGTTTTCAACCGTCCGCCGCACGCGCATCTCATTTATAACATCCACTTAAAGTTGAAAATGCTGTTTTAGATGCAGTGCGCATGCTTCTGATGGTTGGAAACTGATTCTGATCTACTACAGACAAAGCTACTATAGGATGGAGTAGGATGGCGAGAATATATAAGTATATGAAACATATTCTTCGGTTCAGACTTCGATCTTCTAATATTTGTCTTAAATAGTTTCTTTGCCATATCACTATCAGCATACTCTTTTAATTTAGTTTTATAACACGAAAATTCATTTCAGGCATAATTCATAAAAGCACCCTTTTAGATATTCTAGGCAAAGTTTTATTCTGTGAGATAGCAACAGGATTGTTTTTAATGTCGTAAGCTCATTTTTAAAATACCATCCATGAATTGTTCGCGTATTTGTACCATCATTCTCTATCTTCTTCCATCCGTGAGTTTCCAGTGTTTCCGTTTCGCAGTTGTATATTCTTCTTTGCCATTCTTTATTGCACAATATACTCTATTCACAGACTTACTTGTTAATGAACTACATATTTTAACCGCTTTGCACTCACATTTTGGTTTGGAACCCTAATTCCTACATATTTTTTTTCGAACGATATTCCTCACTTGTTAGTGTACATGTACAATTTTGAAAACACACTGTAGAGCTTAAATTATTACCCATTCTCAAGAACATAAAAATAAAATCACTAATAAATTTATTATAATTAAATTAGCGGAAATATATATCGAAATTTTCCCACACACACGCCCATGGTAATACGATAGATTGAACTGCTGGATCCGTCAAGGCGTCTTTACCAATAGAAATTGAATGAATATTCTGATCTAGCGCAAGCGTGCAAGCGTATCTGCTGTAGCAGAAGCTGTGTAACCGGATATCATGTACGATATATGCTTAAATTTTATACGATAAATGCTCGTATATGGCCTGCATGTAATTATATTTGCGTTGACTGCTTTAAATGGTGAACGAGTTTATAACACGAATCACTCTCTATTATTTTGGACCCCGACTATAGTAGAATTTCTCTTAAATATGTCTGCACCTGACGACTTTTCCTCTATCTACGTCTCTGGTATCTCGAAATGAATCGAAACAATTTTAATTCGCCCGTGGCAAATTAACAAAGTAGCTGAGGCCTCCGCAAAGCTTGACACGTCCATTTAAAATAAACATACTTTGTAACATCAGCTTAGTAAACAGTAGAATTATTATTAGACCAATGAGATAGTTGGTGTGTATGCGTGCATGTATCACCGAATTTGATCTGCAGCTACAGGTAGATAGAAGCATGCAATTAAGAGCGAAATGTCGTGTTCTCAAATTCAGCCTCCGCAAATGTTAACTTACCATACCTTATTCGCTACTACAACAATACGTAGAGATAGAAATAACAATTCGGATAATTTCAAACGGTTTGTGTTACCTCGACAGTCCTTTAGAAAAGCCATTTTATAATACCAAATTGAAAATTGTATAAGATTAAAAGATATGAAGATGAAATGATAGTACTGAAATTTACTTGTTTTTATGTTTAAATAATATTAATAGCGCCTGTACAGGGTGTATCTGGCATCCTTGGAAAGAGTGATTGAACAATCAAAAAATAAATGAGATTTAGCCAAATATAGCTATATCTAAAAGTTCACAGTTTCCAAAATACAGGGTGTCAAAGATTTCGAAGTTTTATTTTTTATTTACTTGAAAACCTTTCGTGATAAAACAGTAACAGTTCTAGGTTGCAATGAGATATCTTTAGTGTAATTATTCAGTATGTTTAAATATTCCCATTATCACCAGTGGCCTAGGAACCCTGTGGTCACTGTCTTATTTGTAAAAAACGTAAGAATTTGAGCAAATAATTATTTTTTAAAATGCATCGTAATTCGGTAATTGTTGTTTAAAAATATCTCTGCATTTCGTAGTTTGTGCGTTTTGAGACCTATTATGCTTCAGTAATATAGGGTGTCCCGAAATTAATCCACCGTAGGGCAATAGTAGATTCCAGGTTTTAGTCAAAAGTTGGTTAAAAAGGTAGTGTCAAAATAAAAATTTTATTTTCGATATTTTTTAAAAATCTAAATATTTGTGTTAAGAACTCTTTAATGTACACTATTTATTATATCAAATAAATACAAACATAAACCATTAATAATATCTCTACCCCTCATTCTAATCACAGGCATTAGCCCAGAAGTCGGAGACTTGTGCGGGAGAGGGGGCGGCATATTATTATTAAGCAGGCCGCATTTGCGCCCAGGAACGACTTACGTTGGTAGGCCCTAACCACTATTCAGTGCAGGAATGAGGGAAACCTGGAAAACCTCATTGATTAGGGGGGTAGTCAAATATCAACCGGTATCAATCTCTCACATTGACCCAAGCTAACATTATTCCACCCTACCATACCCGCAGAGAGGGTGCCAATCCTCTCCACGAATATAGCTTATATACGTTCTACCGGCAGCTGGGCTCGAACCAACTCCAATCTAGTCACCTCAATTCAAGTACTGACGCCTTAAACCGCACGACCACTGACTGTTACATATTCATAACGTTCATTTTTTCTAACCTAACTTATTCACCCTTCCCCACTGAACTCCCCTAACTATTGACCATGGTTTATATCAAGGAATGTACATTTGGACATATTTTGGATATCTGAGGTTTTTGGCAGCGAGAAATTCAAATTTGTTTCTAATTTTGTACTAGTAGAGGACGCCACATATGGAACATCAAGTTTTTTTGAAATGGTATAACTTTTTTGCGGCTTAGTATATACATCTGACTATTAAAACAATCGATTCTTTTACCTTCTTTATGTGAAAAAGGTATACCTTGTTAAAGTCGTTAGGAGTAACCGTTTTCAAAATAATCCTACTTGAAATATTCAATGCACCCAGGACAATTTGTTTTGGTTTCAAGTAAACCGCCTTTTCCACTGAAAATACAGCAAAATGTTACTTGAAAAAGTTACTCAAACTGATAAATTATGGCCATGTGCAAAATTTTAAGAGTGGATTTTCAAGTTGTCTTTTGATACAAATATGCACAAACTACGAAGTGCAGAGATATTTTAAATGCCCAGTTACTTGAATAAAATGCATTCTAAAGAAAATTGCAAAGAATAATTATTTGTTGAAAATAATCGAAACTTAAAGTGTCCTACATTTGTTTTATAATTAAGACAGTGGAGTACCATTTTTATTGTAAATAAAAGCAGAATGGCACAGAGTTTCTACGCTACTGGTGATATTGAGAATATTTCAACATACTGAATAATTAGACCTAAGGTATCCCATTACAACCTAGAATTATTGTTGTTTTATCAAAAAGAGTTTCCAAGCAAATAAAAAATATATTAAAAATTTCAAAATCTTTGACACCCTGCATCTCAGGAACGTTGAACTTTTAGATATAAGTATAATTGGATAAATTTCATTTATTTTGACTGTACAATCACCTCTTCTAAGGATGTCAGTAATATTTGAGACACTCAGTATATTCCTGATGCATGGATGGAATGAAATATTTTATGGGTACAATAAATTTCAAATTTCTAGACTATAAGATGTTCATCTTCTTCTTGCTATTTTGTTTCAAACATCCAATAAATCAACCTCTTTGCCTCACACTACTAACTTTCATCTCATATAGTTCTATAGAACTTTTTTCAAATCCTTGAATATTTTAATTACATTTTTACGTTGATATCTCTTAACTTAACACTACACTTTTACGTTGATCTTGAATGATTGCTTATTTATTTGCTTTTAGGCCAAAGTTCCTGCCTTACAAGTACATCTCACTCTACAGAAAAATCTACTACGATGACGTCATAGACTACATGGACAAAAAGAGCAGGGGTATTCCGAGAGACATACCCCACGCCGAGACTTGGGCCGAAAGGTTGATAAGACACTGCCGAGACCAAATGGCGTATCATAAAGGATCCAAAAGGATTCGCCAGAGGGATTTGGAACTTGTGGAGAAGACGAGGCATAGCGGCAACTTCTTTTACTACCACAACAAGTGTCAATTCAATAGACATTTTTCGCCATTGTTACATTAGGGTAGTTAGACGATAGTCACTGGAGATAGCCTGTATTTGTAATGTGTCGGTAACCGTTTGGGTTTTCTGTATTTTTTTTTTTTGTTAATAAACACCTCATTTATAATGGAACTGGTCTTATTATCCTTTGCTCCTTTGTACCTACCTTGCGTGGATTTTAATTGAATCTGAAATCGACATAATTTTCTTATCTTTTTAACCTTACGGTGAGATATAGTGTGGCTAAAAATAAGTCGATTTAGCTAAACTTACCTTTGTTCAAAGTTGCCCCGTTTAGGCGCTATACGACCCTGAAGTTGCAATTTCGAAATCTTTTTTTATATAAATTTAAACCGGCTTATGCGATGTTGTTAAAATTTGGTAACTTGACCTTACTCTATAGAACAATAAACCCCATATCAAAATTATCAGTAATATCAATCCATTGGCGTGGAATTTGTTTTTTTTTTTAGTAATTACACCTCCCATAATTCTACGCCAATGGAAGAAAAGATTTTTCAGTATAAAATTTAAATTAAGGAAATTATTTCCTACAAAAAAGGTACTCTTGATAAAACTCGATTACTCTCGTGGTTTATTCGAAATTTGAAATTTTAATTATTGGCAGCAATTTTAACATAAAAATTAATTTAAGAAAAAATTATTTACAATTGTTCCTGATATTCTTGAAATAAAAATGACACTTTTTAACAAACACGCTTATTCGTTTACACTGTTTACAGGTATATACAAAATATTCTGTTCTTTTTTCTATTTTATGTATTTTTATAATTAATAAATTATCAAGAATTATGTTTTCCAAAAAAAAAAATCAACTATAAGAAAACGTGAGAAATGCCTGTATCTATGAAAATAGCATTACATTGAATTTTAATTAAACACCACAAAAAATATTTTTTCTAATTTTGACATATAAAGTGACACTTTTTAAAACTGATTGACATTATGAAACGTCTTACTTTTTGTAACTAGTTGCATAAAGTAAAATTTTATGCAATTGGTGACGAAAAATGTATTTCAAAATTAGTGACAAAAAGAATTATTCTATTTATTAAACTGTTATAATACAAGTTAAAAACATAAATTATAAATTAATTAATTATTATAAATATTGATAACACAATTATTGCAATTATTCAAATTAATTCCCGACGACATATTTTTTTCATTGCTCGAACTTGCTGTTATTTGGGAAGCGGCGCACATTGCATTAGATGTTTCACCAAATACTTCTTGCGCTATAAGTTTTTTATTATTCATGGACAACAATCCCTCCGCAACAGAGCTAGATTTCCAACCTCCGTGCCTCTTTAATTTTAAAATATCAGCGCCACTGTCTGCTAGGAAAGTGGCAGAGCTTCTTCTGAAGCAGTGGCCAGTATATAGAACAGGATTTGAAAGACAAAGAAATTGTGCAATAACTTTTGGCAGACTGCTAAATGTGTTAATTCCCACAGGATTTCTGGTACATTTTCCATTCGCATATTTTACAGAAAATCTGTTGTGTTTAAGAACCTGCGGACGCAACTTAATATATTTTCTTAATATTTCAACAAGATTCGTATTTTCAATGTCTCCAGTGGTAATTGCAAACTGCCGTATAACTTTTGTTTTTGAAGGTGGGATATCAACACGAAAATGGCTTCCTTCGTCTATAACATTTTCAACTGGAAGAAATGTTAATTCTGCTTTTCTGCATGCTCCTGCCATTCCAATTATCATTGCAACCTTAGCCATTAAGTATTCTTTGTCATCAGCTTCCACTAAAAATTTGGCAAAATCTTCTTTAATAAAAACTTTTAACTTTTTAGCACTATACCCGTCCGCTTGCCTTTTAATATATGTTACCAAATTTGTATATTTTTTAATATCAATATTCCTTTTCAAATTTAGTTCAGACCTTAACATTGAGTAAAGTGTCCATAATGTGGAAACTTTTAGATCTTTCTTACCCTCAAAATATGCAAGTAAAACTTTCTCATTAACATGTTTAATTTTCTTCTCATCACACCATGTAACAAATTTTTCGTATGCCAAATCATAAACTGCCTTTGACTTTTTGGGAATTACTGATAATAGAGCATTACCTGCTGCCTCTTCAATATCGCTTGGTAGCTTTTCAGAACTTGAATCACTCATTTTTTAAAAATAAAACTAAAAATATATCAATCTCGCTAAAAACCTTCCGTCTAGATTTTTTTACAAAATGTCAAACTGACAACTAACATGAAGTAACAGCAACAAACTAAATTTATGTTTTCCAAATTTTTGTCAATTATATTAAATTTTATTTTTTTATTACTTTCTTCAAAATTAGAAAAAATCTTGTATGCAATACGTTACGAAATGAAATTTTGTGTAACTTGTGAGTTTTTGCGAAACTCACTTCGTTCGTTCCGCAAAAATCTCACGCGTTACACAAAATTAGGCATTTCGTAACTGATGGCATAAATAGCTATTTTCTAATTTTTGACATATAAACTAACATCTTTTTTCTACACCCGTATTATAACAATGCACTTATATGCCCATAATCCGTTTCATAATGATACCCATTATGATACAGATTTTTCATTGCGATACAGATTTTATAATCCGTTTCATAATGATACCCATTACGATACAGATTTTTCATTACGATACAGATTTTTAAACAATAGAAACCCATAATTTTTCAATCAAGCATGCTGTGCTTTTGACGTTTATCCTAGGTTCTTATGTAATTATTTTAGATGTCAAAATCAGTACGTATTAAATTTTCGTAGATACCTAGCTAAACTTCGATAATTTATCAAAATGTCTGATATCGGCGATATAGAAGAATTACCATCGACTCCTCCACACATATCGGAGAAAGCAGAAAATGCAGTTCATACGAATAATTACTGTTACCTATTGTGTTCAATAAAAATATAAAATTTATGGTTTTTGATTATTTATCGGGTGTAGAAAAAATAGCGTATGCAACTCTCATGTAATGGTTATTACATGATTGTTGCATAACATACTATTGTTATTGCAACAACTGTCAAAACGTACTACTTTATGTAACTAGTTACATAATGAAAACTATTATGCAACTGCAAACTCAAACGTTTGATTTCTTAGTTTCTATCGGAATGCCTTTTTAAAAATGCTATCAAACTATTGCATGTTCTAATGTCTATACCCTTTTTTTAAGACAGCTCAGTTCTCAACATGGATTACTGTGTCCATAGTGCAGAAGCCTTCAAATTCTTCTCACCTTCAGAATATGCTAATAGTACTTTCTCATTAACATGTTTTACTTTCTTCTTCTATTCACGTCATTTCTCAAATTTTTCATAAGCCAAGTCATATATCGCTTTGAATTTTTCAGGAATCAGTAAACCTACGGCATTTCTTGCCGCTTCTTCGATATCGCTCGGTATATCGTCAGAATCTGAATGTAATTCACACATATTTTCTAATAAATGATAATAGTAACGATCAGCGTCACAGAATAGATCAACGTCTATTAAATGTCAAGCTAAATGACAAGAAAATTTAAACTGACACTGACCTACTAGATAATTGTTATTTAAATTATACTTGTAAATGATCAAAATTATAAACTTGTATTTTCCATTTTTTGTTAAAATTACAAAAAATCTTCTATGTGTAATTTTCATAACTAATTATGTATATAAATAGCTATTTTTTTATTTTAAACTACACATTTAAGTAGTACTTCGATTTTCACACAACTTTATGAAAAAAGTTTTTAACAGAAATAAAAAACCGCTTGCTTACATGGCAAATTTCTGTTGTTTTCAGTTATCGAAATCTTGAAAAATAACATAGAACAAAGGTAAGCGCAAAATTAAACTTATTGATGTTGTGTTTATCAAGAACAAGTAATGTAAGCCACATATGTATTTTGGAAAATATAGAAAATTAACAAAACAAAGGTATATGTTTCTAAAACTTGATGTAATCTAATTTGCATGTTTATGCTTTCATATATCATACTTCTCTTCAATAAATCTGTACATAGTATTTTATGATGTATATTATGATGAATTTTCTATATTAAAAAAATTACGAGCATAAAATAAATTTAATGCTATTCGCCACCCTTCTTTGTTTTATGTATATAAGAATTAACTGTTCTTAAATCTATTTCTTTGATTTTCTAATTTTAAAGAGAACAATATCATAAATATATCTAACATGATAATATAAGTAGGCAATAAAAATATTTTTGTCATTATGGAAAATATAGATATTTCTAATACGTTGAATGATTGCATTGTCCTATTTCTGAAAACAAATTCTGCATGGCAAGTACAAGATTAGCTTGCACACGGAGCATGATTACATCCAAAATTCAATTTCTTGAAAACCGCAACACCTAGCGCAGTAAACTTTTTATACTTTCGACTACATTTGCCTCGTTATAACTATACATTTATTTTCAATAATTAATGTGGTTCTTCGCATAGTGAAATTTTTATGCACAAACAAAATAACGTCCAATAACGGCCAAATAACGTCCGAAGCACCGACAATTTGATTATATAAAGTTTCGCACTACTGAAAAAAGTTTTAGAAGTCAATTTCGTATGCCCAGATTGCCCCTCTACAAAATGGAAAAGGTGTAATTTAGTTATAGCTTTATTTAAAAAAAACGGCTTAATTGAAAGCCGATTTTGCTCTACTTGTAGAGTACGATCCCTTTGGTTCAGTGTATATTTCGTTTTGTCTCCATCCCAAATGAATTAGCCGGTAGAGACCGCTGAGCAGCATATATTTCAGCACTTTGTCACAGAACGTCAAAATAAGGCTTGTTTTGGTTTCGATAGCGAACAGTTCTAGAAATGTTCAAAATAATTGTCCATTTCATTAATAAGAATTACCAAACGACAATAACTTGAAAATTGAATTAGTAACTATCTAGAACCGTTCTAGAACTATTCAAAAGCAGAACCAAAACAAGCCTATTCTGTGCAGAGATATATCTGGTTTTAACAAAACTTTATCACGTGTTTCACCGTTAGCTTTAATGCATATTCCTTTATCAAAATAGTCCATATGGTTAATTTTTTTTTTCTTGGCTTAATCTTGAAACATCCTGTAGTTGTACATATTAATTATTCCGTGAATTTCTTTCAGACCCAAATTTCTGCCGTACAAATACATCTACGAATACCGGCGGAACTACTACGATGACATCATGGAAGTACTGGCTAGTCGACGCAAAGGCATCCGTAGAAGAATCCCACCGGCCCAAACCTGGGCCGAGAGGATCTGTAGGACGCGTAGCAGTCCAGTATATAAGGTGGAGGCCTTCAATAGGCACTTGGACGATGTACGATTAGTCACCAAGTCGGAAATTAGCGGAGCGTTCTACAGTTATTATTCCAAAGAGCAATTCAATCGCCGTTTCTCTAAATTGCTGTTCTGAGATGGCCTTGGAAGAAGTGTGGATTGAAAAATGAAGATGTTGTTTGGCTCCCTCAGAATTTGTTTGTAAATTGTCGAGATTCTTTAATAAAACTATCCGTACCAGTCCCTAATTAAGTTATAAAGGTAATAAAAATACTTACACTTCATTATTTTGCTTAGTCCTCGTTTCAGTAGCGCAGAATCCCTTCTCACAGAAATAGTGCTTTCGCTGAGCTGATTTTTATACAATGCAGAAGCAAGTAGCACGGAACCGGCACCAGTAAACATTCGCTTCAAAGCAGCTTGCCGTGCCGTGGAGGTTAAGAACTGCTTCGCCTGTTTATACAATTAAAATGAAGCTTTTACGTCAAGTAGTGTTATTTATATGTGTGTGTGTTGGAAACAGTGGCGTAGCCAGAAATTTAACAAGGGGGGAGTTCAGTGAACAAAGTATTTCAAACTAGAATTTTTCAATAACACAAATAAATAATTTTTAATAAATTGAAACAATAAAAAGTAAATTAAAAAAATAATCTCATCATTAACATGTAAATAATAAACAGGTACGAACAATATTTCTTACAAAAATGACAAAAATAAGATTAGAACTTAGTAGCAGGTCCTAATGTAAGGTTTCCGTAGGAGATCTAGTTCACAGACCGCGTTGCTAAATCTTGGAGAATAGAGTGCAGGTTTGTAGTGGACATTACCTATATGACCGAACCAATCCGATCCATGAAGGGGGTTCTGACTACCAAACCCCCCCACCCCCCGTGGCTACGCCACTGGTTGGAAATACCATTTTGTAGATGAAAAAACGAGGAAGCTTTTTAAATTCAATCAGACCTGTGCCTTCACTTGAAACTGCCAAAAAAGGAAAACGAAAGAACAAACTGTTTGTTCGTAAATTTTGAGAGGAACGGTATGCACAATATAGGTGGCTGTATTAAAGCATTTATTTAAAAATAACTTTTTTGTATATCCTGTTTAATTGTAGGTGTAATCTAGCGTGTGAATAAAGATGGTTTAACAAATATAAACACGGCGTAACGACGAGGACATAAAGATGGGAAAAAAATTAGTAAAATTTGTACAGAACGAACAAAAAAAAATCACTCGGACTCAACCTTAGCTGTTAAATGTGCAAATTCTGTTATATGAAATCATTATTGTCGCAAATATGATGTCTACTTGCTCTTTTTCTTAAAATAGCAACCCCATTTTTTTATAGCGCCATTTGAAACGTTATTCTGTATACAGAATGAGGAGTTTGCAGATAGATTAGGTATATATAAAAATTTAGTTAAATTGAAACTCTCTACTACTTACATGATGACGATATTCAAATTCTTTTGACACATTACGTCTGTTCAAGAAAGGAAAACGGACTGGTTTTAAGCTGTCAGAACCAATAAAATTATAAATTTGTTTTTAGTAAACACCATGCAAGAAGTAGTTGGACGAACGTCTTTTGACAGTTTAGAACCAGTCCGGATTCTTTGCTTTATTGGAGTTTATTATATTATCGTGTAACATGACGTTTCCCCCTGCTAATACTTCGACTGAAGAAAGTTTTTCTTGCTTAAAAAGAATGAAAACTTATTTGCGTAACTTAATGACGGATACGAGACTTTTAAATTTGCCAAAAAATGTAGTTAAAGGGTTATTAATTAAACTTATAAGTGCAGAACCATTTTATGACATCATTTATAAGGCTGCAGCTTTAAAAAATCGTAGAGTAGATGGGTGAATTAGATAGGTACATTTTTTACTATAAAATGACAAATTCTCCACGAAGTATTATTTATTCTTCCGCTTCACCTATTATTAACTCCACGAGCCGTCACTGCTCGTTTCATAGGTTAGTTTTCTTTTAAATAATTATTAATAGTGACAAATGTAATGGAATGTTGGTAAGGAAAAAAAAATGAAACCACGGTTAACATTTGATTAATGCATCAGCAATTTTATTTTTGATATTACATGTAGTAGACAAGTAAGTATTCATTGATAATCAAAACCACAATCGCGCAAGACATTAGGAAGATCAAGACATGTTCGGTGCTTGCAATGGTTATCGTGCCAAGGCCCTCTGGACGGCCCGCTGTACAAAACTAATTGTCAGAAACAATCGACTAGATCTATTGCGTTTTCACGTTTGTTAGGCCTCGTTTGCACTTCAATTTTCACGAGTCAAGGCCAACTGCACGAGTAGATAAAAAATCTATTACGATCGAGGAATTATCTACCTCGCAGTTCTTCTGCCTCTTTAGCTTCATTGTAATGACTATTTTCTTTTTAACATAAGATTCCTTTTCTTGTGCAGCTAACCTTGCAGTATTATGATTAGTAGTATCTGTAGTAATTGTTTTCGAACACATCCTATTTGTTTTTCAAGTCGAAAGAAAGAAGGTGCAGAACGTGATTACAGGGGACTTAAAATATTCTCAAAACAAACAATTTGGGGGCTCTAAAACTAAACGCAATTATATTCGTTTCTTGTCGGAACTGCCTAATACAAAAGTAGTGTCCCTTACAGAGTATAACATCAAAAATTGTCTTTTATTGTTTACAGCCTTTAAAAGATATCGAACATTTATTCTGAGAACATTTTGACAGACCCTCGTATAATCGATGAAATGAGATTCAGAACGTGGCAGGTGAGGAAGGGGCGGCGGCCGCGTGGTGGCTCGAATGGGCCTTCTCGGTTGTAGTTTGCAAGCCGCGACCCAGATAAGCACCATTTACCATTGAGATAACATTGGAACGTTACAATAAAATAGACCATCTACATTCAACTTCTCTCGAATCACATAAAAACTTTGAAAACAGTAACATTTAATTGATATATTTGAATAATGAGATTACTTGAGATATCAGTTAAGTTATCAATAATATATAGTAGGTATAGTTCAGAAAAAGTAAGGGGCAACTGCTTCGCCACTGCCCTCGGAGGATTACCCCTGACCACTAAATTCACTAAAACTAAACATTTCATACAAGGAAAAACGAGCAATCGACACACAATGTTACTAATATCTCAAACTCCGATCAAAAAACGTTGACTCACAAAAAAAAACACGTACAATAAAACTATGTGTTAGTGTATCAGTCTCCGTATGTTAAAAATATCAAATATCTAACTAACAACTGTGTTATTACATTTTTAAGACCGTGAACATCTCTAAAAGCAGTCTCAAAACCAAGCGCACAATATCTGACGCAAACTATAAAAGTACGGTGTCCCTTCCTCGTTTCCCTGGTACAAAATCTGATCTATCTAAGATTGCAGTCGAGAAAACTTCAGCAGGTTCGCTTCCCGGGGCAGTTCAAAGAAGGCGCGCCGAAAGAGCTCTGTTTAAAAACTTGCTTAATCGTTATCTTCACTAAATTAATTTTAAGATTAAATATACTGTTACTAAAACTATGCGAGGGTGAGCTTAACAATCCGCGGTTAATGGGACAAAAATAAAGTGATGTCCGGTTCTGCGTATGAGAACTAGCTGTAACTATAACAGAAACAGGTTTTGTCTTTTACTGGTTCCTTGCACAGAAATCTTGGAAATAGGTAGGTATAGTAGAATTTAGTTAGGCAAAATGGAATGGCCGTTGGAAGTCTCCCGTTTTTCGGTTGAAAACCCAAAGGGTCGATAAGTCTAGTAGACTGTTGTGAAATATATTTTCACTAAAAGGGAATGTATGTCGCGATATATTCATCAACTCATCTACGAGATATTTAATTAGTCTTAACTCAACTATCCAATACTATTCGAACGATTTTTTATGCTGCAAGTAATACTAACGAAAATAAGAGAACATACCTCATTTTAGGATTTGCTATTAATAACTTTTCTTATTGCCCATTTCTATAAATTTATCTAAAGTGTATTTAGAAACATTATTTTTAAGTTACTCTATTATACTTCTCTTGAATCCATGTGTATTTCATTTTAAAATATGTTTATTAATACCAAATAGTATTTATTGTTCTCAGTACAAAATGTGATAGGCAGCAGCATCCAAAAAATCGCTAACCGATATTTTAAAATCGCTTTGTTAATTAATGACTTGCTATGCATAATAATTATAACTTAATTTGATCGTCAACGAAACCGTACTAGTCTTCGCAGTTAAGTCGAATGCGTGGCATATATCACGCCCTATGAGTATTGCTTTTATTTTCAAAAAAATATATCAAATTTCTAAGTATAGCGTGTCGCTTTAAAAAATTGAGGTATATTCGTTACTTAACCGCACCTTAGCGAAGAACGAGAGAAGGTTTTGTTAACGACGCAGCCGAAAAACGGTAGAATTCCCGCCAACTTCCATTTCCCCGGTGAGTATTCTGATCAACTCCTACTATCCCCCGTCTCAAACCGGGATTTGGCCGGGTTAACCTCGCGATCACACAAGAGTGGTTGATGTACACAACTTAAGATGAGAGTATGAGTCTTTCGTAGGGGTGGGGGACTACTGCGCCTGCGGGTCGCACTGCAGTAGCCGTACGATCGAGGGGTCGCTCTTGGCGCCCTCTATAAACTCCTCCAGGCTTAGCTTTCCGTCTTTGTTGCGGTCCATCTGCCGGAAGATCTTATCGGTGCGTTTCTCAGGCGTGCTCTCATCCTCGGGCATCTTCATCACGGATCCCACCATCTTGTATATGGCCTGCAACGAATACACATAGGACCACGGATGCCAGTTAAAGTTCAGGTAGAAATCAAGTCCGGATGAGCGAACTTGCCTTCTTTTCTAATCATATGCAGAGTGACTCAGTCATAATGTCATTAACCCTTTTAGTACGGCTGACTGATATATTCGTCATTAAGATTATTGGCAGTTAGACGGGTGCCGAATATATTCGTCAGATGTTAATTTGTTTTCTGAACATCTGCCTTTTGGGGTCCGACGCCTATAAAAGTTTGATTTGGCTCACAGACGACCGACGACCCATTTCGTTCGTTTTTGTTTGTCAGACAGACGGATGCCCAAAACTGTCGGCACTGACAAATATTTACGGCAACCGGCAACATAGCAAAGTCAGGTGAAAGTTGTGGTATCGTGCTGTGCATAAAGGTACGGATTTGCTGGTGCGACTCGCGACTGCGACTCGTCGCCGACCAATAGGCAGTCCAAATTCTGTAGTTGATGAGAACATTCAGAATGTCTATTGGTTGGTGACGAGCCGCAGCCGCAGTCGCACCAGCGAATCCGTATCTTAACGCCGTGCTTTAAAATTTATCAACAGGTTGAATATTGACCTTTTCTGTTATTTTTATACTTTATTTGTGAAACTAGAAAAATATAAATTGTTTTATTTTTTTTCATATCTTTATCTTGTTCCATATCTTGTTTATCTGTTTTTTATTTTTTATGTTGCTTTTATACCTGTTTTTGCCAAATAAATACATTTGTTTTGTTTTATTTTCGATTAGTGACGAATATAGCCGTTAGCCGTCTATCTGCCACTCCCAAAACTTCCGTCTATATGGCACGAAGCCTATAAAATGCTGCCGTCCTGAAAGGGTTTTTAAGAGAAATTATTATTTAACCACTTTTTCAGACTGTCACTGATCGCTGGCGGCAGTTCAGTGCCAAATTTAAATATTTTCCTATAGTACTTATTGTAATATGTAACAAATGCTATAAATTATTTTTTAAAAGTATGCAATTAAGGAATAAGTCGAACATCTGGTTCATTTTTCTATGCAGGCTAACCCGCCGCGAACTGCATCTCGAACAGATGCACACGGCCCGACTTCTCTCCCGTCTTCATACATCAGTTATTATTTCCGCGTGGTAGAGGTTGGTGAATTTCGTGTGTGTCGTCAGCGTAGTTTATAATTATTAATAAAATTTGCTATTTGCCTAAATAAAAATTCAAGTAATTATTTGCAACAGCGTAAAACTCTCCAAAAAAATTCCTACCTCCTATCCAGGATGCTGGTCACGAATCTGAAGTCAGATTTCGGCGATATAGTTTTAAAAAAAAAAATCAAAATTGTAACCTGTATGTATACATTACATTAGATGTGGCTTCTTCATTTCATGACGTCACACTGTTGTCAAAATAAATAGGTGTTTTAATGCAACTGTAATGTATACATAGAGGTTACAATTTAGAAAAATTCCGAAAACTACATGCGCCCGCCGAAATCTGACTACAGTTTCGTGATAAGCACTCTCGAAAGCCGTGGAGAAATTTATGAAAGACATTTTAATAGACATTTGCGTCTGTGTTTTCCGTGTGCATCTGTGTTACTCGGTATCTGGTGATCATGAGTAATGGATTTTATTCTCATTCACATTCATAATCAAATGCGATTTGCCATTAGAAAAAAAAAATCTATCACTGTCAAATTGTCTGAATTTTTGATATGTTGTAGATTTTGTCATCCTGAACAAAAGTCTCCATGGGCACAAAGTGCCAAAATGAACATTTTGGCAGCTACGGATCTGCCAAAGCTCCCCTGACCCGTTACAAAACTATTCATTCTCAATACTATTTACAGATGTCAAAAGCATATTTGAATTATTCTAATATATAGGGTAATGTTTTTGAGGTCACTGGATTCAACCCTCTTGTCAGATTGAACAAATTGACCGTTGACAGCTGTCAATACACTGTCAACGAAGAATAGAAAAGTAAATATTCTCTTTTCACATTGAGAGTTTGGGCTTTTGAGGCAGCTGAATTCAATTGTCATGCCAGATTGGCAAAATTGACAGTTGACAGCTGTCAATTGACTGTCAACGAGGAATATAAAAGTAAATATTCTCTGTTGACATTGAGAGTTTGGGTTCTTGAGGTGGCTGAATTCAATTCTCATGCCAGATACGCAAAATTGACAGTTGACAGCTGTCAATTGACTGTCAACGAGGAATATAAAAGTAAATATCCTCTTTTCACATTGAGAGTTTGGGCTTTTGAGAGAGTTGAATTCAATTCTAATATCAGATTGGAAAAATTGATAGTTGACAGCTGTCAATTCACTATCAACGAAGAATAGAGAAGTAAATATTCTCTGTTGACATTGAGAGTTTGGGTTCTTGAGGTCGCTGAATTCAATTCTCATGCCAGATTGAAAAAATTGACAGTTGACAGCTGTCAATTCACTGTCAAAGTAGAATAAAGAAGAAAATATTCTCTTTTGTTATTGAGAGTTTGTCAACTACCATTTTCTCCAATTCTTAAAAGAATTGAATTCAGCTCCCTCAAAAGCCCAAACTCTCAATGTGAAAAGATAAATTTACTTTTCTATTCTTCGTTGACAGTGTATGGACAGCTGTCAACGGTGAATTTGTCCAATCTAACATGAGGGTTGAATCCAGTGACCTCAAAAACATTACCCTATATATGAGAATAATTAAAATATGCTTTTGACATCTGTAAATAGTATTGAAAATGAATAGTTTTGCAACGGATCAGGGGAGCTTTGGCAGCTCCGTAGCTGCCAAAATGTTCATTCTGGCACTTTGTGCCTATGGAGACTTTTGTTCAGGATGACAAAATCTACAATATATCAAAAATTCAGACAATTTGACAGAAACCCAATTTCCATAAGATTGTTGCGGGGTCCTTTGTAGCGTACCAGGAGTGTCGTGTTATCGATTGTTATAGGGTAATTTGAAAGGTCGAGTAATTTTTTCCGATTTTCTGTCTTTATTAGGCCTTCCGAATACGTGGTTGAAATTAATGACATTATGACTGAATCATCGTGTATATTAATGCGCGGGTAAGCATTGTCTTCCTTACCGTGACTATTTCGAGCATTTCCTGTCGGGAGATGTACCCATTACCGTCTAAGTCATACATGGAGAAAGCCCACTTGAGCTTCTGCTCGAGCTTGCCTCTGGAAGTGACGGAAAGCGCGCACAGGAACTCCCGGAAGTCGATGGTACCGTCGCCGTTAGCGTCGAACGTGCGGAACACGTGTTCAGCGAACTTGCTGGCATCGCCGTACGGGAAGAAATTACCGTAGATCTTCTTAAACTCGTCTACGGACAGATGGCCGCTGGGACAATCCTTGAGGAAGCCCTTGTACCACTCCTGGATCTCGGCGTCTGCAAAAATCAATACGGTAATGGATTACATTGGGACATCTTGACCATTAACAGCTAGTGTTAGTCAAATCAAAAAATAACATTTGAGAATTTGGATAATAGAAATGAAAGACGAACGTCGCGATATCTAAAATGGGGAAATTGTATGCTTTTTTCAAATAAGTGCAGAGAATGTATTATTTTAATCAAAATGGCGTTTGTCCTAGACATTTTGTGGAAAAATAAGCATAAAAACGGTTTTAAAAATTTAAGTAAGTTTTCTTGCGGTCTTGCCTAGTTATTCAAGTGTTTTTTTAGTGGGATAAAGACCAAAAATAAAAGAACATTATATTTATTTCTCTGCCAACGTTTCGGTGTTATTTTTACACCATCTTCAGGGCTCTACAATATAAAAAACATTTTTGTACTTTGCCAGATGTTCAATATGACCGAAAGATACATTTTAAACCAATATAAAATTAATGCGACTTCCCCATTGTCCTAAGATTGGATATATTACAATTATATATTCAACATATCAATTGGAGTAATGTTTTCTACTTATCATTTAGTTCAAAATTTTTTCTGTAAAGTACATTTCTTTGTCTTTTGTATTTCAGCTGTCAGTGGCCTATGCTGTTCATAATTTGCGATTTTAATTATTCCGTTTGAAAGTAATATTTTCTTTGTGAAAGTAAACAAGGGCCTTTGAATTTTAACAAAAATATCCTTAAGCGACAGCAAAATGCTTGTAAATTGGCCACAAAGTTGCTTTGATATGAAATAATCATGAATGTGGTATATAAATATATATTTTTTATGAACATACAGAGTGAACCTTAAATAAGTATACTCGCGACAAGAATTCAGACGACTTATGTCACACGAACAAATGAATAATTCATTGTATTTTCATCAAAATATTTAAGAAACTGCAACTGATGGTAATAAAACTATATACTACATTATAAGTTTGCATTATATATTGCATTAAATTGCAAAAAATGATTGTTTTTAACGCGACCAAATATCGAAAATTACGTTGACAATAAAAACAAATGTGTAACGTCAGCCGTGACGTAAGACGTCTGAATTCTTGACGCGAGTATACAAATATTTTACCAGCAGTACAATTCACAGTGTAGAACACATAATTAATAGTTTTTTTACAAAAAAGTTAGGAAAAAAATCAAATTTTAAATAAATTTCGTGATTTTTCAAAAGAACACTTGATGAGGATCAGCGATCCGACTCATATATTAAGATTTTTAAGAGTCGTGGTGGATGTGTATTTCACAACGTTGCCAGTGTTACACTAATGTCTTGGAATAGACTTCAAGAAAGAATGTTTAGACATGTCAAAGAATAATTGAAATCCTTTTATTTATAAATATATTAATTATAAGGAAGAAAAAATACCAGAGGACTGGGAAATAGGGGTAATTTTACCTATTTTTAAAAAAGCAGACCATAAAGTCTGTAACAACTATAGAGGCATCACATTACTTAGCACAGGACTGAAACTATACGAGAGAATACATGAGAAGCGACTAAGACAATATATTGAACCAACACTTGATGAATCACAAAGCGATTTCCGAAAAGGCAGAAGTACACAAGACCATATATTTACCATCAAACAAATAACAGAAAAACTAATTAAGCAAGGAAGGAGAGAATATTTAGCATTTATTGACATCGAAAAAGCTTTTGACACTGTACATAGACAAAAAATATGGGAAAGTCTGGAAAATAGAGCTGTTGACGCTAAACTGATAAGAGCAACACCTAGTTTGTACAATAATAATAACAATTATGTAATCAGTAAAAATATGCGATCGACCATGTTCAGAACAACAGGGGGTTTAAGACAAGGTGGAGTCATGAGTCCAGCACTGTTCACCGTTATCATGGATGATATAATACGCAGATGCAACCAAAAATGTAAAAGTCTCTACGTGGGTTATAGAAATTTGGAGAGAGTAGAGATAAAAGAATGTGCTTTTGCGGATGATGTAGCGATTATGGCAGGCAGCGAAAAGGACCTACAACAAAGTCTAAATATCTGGAATAAAGAAATAATAAATGCTGGAATGAAGATAAATAAAAGTAAAACGAAGGTGATGAGTATCTCGAAGGAAAAAATTGATATAGACATAATAATAGACGACACTAAAATAAATCAAGTAGACCATTTTAAATATCTCGGTGCAATAATTGAAGAACGAGGCAAACAAGATCTAGAAATTGAAGAAAGAATTGATAAAACCTTGAAAATGTATTATGCAATGACCAACAAGTTTATAAATAAAAGAGAAATATCAAAGACAACAAAGATGAAGGTATATAAAGCTATCTACAGACCGATACTGACATATGGGTGTGAGTCCTGGATCCTGAATAGTAGACAAAAAAGCAAGATACAAGCGGTAGAAATAAAGTATCTGCGAAGAGTCAAAGGGATAACGAGAAGAGAGAATAAGAAACAATTTAGTGAGAGAAGAGTTCCAGATAGAATCAATATTAGAATTTATAGAAAAGAGACAACTGAGCTGGTGGGGACATCTAAATAGAATGAGACAGGACAGAGTAATGAGAAAAATATGGGAGGTAAACGTAGTAGCTAAGAAGAGGAGAGGTAGGCCAAAGGAGACATGGGACAACCAAATTGGAAAAATTATAAAGAAGAAAAGAAAAACATGGAAGGAGGCAAAGGACTTAACGCTGAATATGAAGGCATGGAGTTTATTCATACATGGATAATAAGCAATTAACAAGGACACCCCCACACCTAACGGTATCAAGGGGGACTTTCTGATTATATATATATATATATATATATATATATATATATATATATATATATATATATATATATATATATATATATAATATTAATTTTTAATTTATGTGTACTGAAATTATTAAATTCATTTCCACAAATATTATATGTTTTGTTTCCACTGTACCCTGTCTTTGTCATAGTTAATTCCTTTGCCCTGGCCCATACCAGTGCACCGGTATCAACATAACTCCTTCATCCTCGACTATCAATTCGAGAGATTGGGCTGGTGCGGGACATTTCGCCTACTGCCGGTGACACCTACCTGTTACCTGTGCCTACGACACCAGTTTCTATTTTTCATACGGCAGTGCTTTTAAATATTTTACTTTGCCTTCTCTTAATATGGGACGCGTACATCAGGCTAGTTATTTTGTTATTCCAAGTTTTATGCTTATTTTTAATATCTGTTTCAACCACTACGAAACTACGAAGTACGAAATGGTTTGCACTGAGACGTTGTTTGTTGTGTGAAAATTATAGTTTTTTTTTATTCTTCATAAAATAATTTAAAGGGATAATTTGTGATAATCTTTCTAACAGTGTACAATAGTATTAACTTGCGAAATGTGGATAACTGTTTAAATAGTTGGTTTTTCAGCAAGTAGGTGTGCTTTTATGCACATTTATGAATAATTTTTGGAATCATTGAACAAAGTAATTTCCTAAACACTTTAATTTGATAGTATCAAACTTCCGGAATTTCATATTTTAGTCGTTTATGATAATTTTACTTTACTTAATGCAAAAAAAAGTATTTTTAAATTATAATCAACAATAAAAATTTAATTTGTTAAAAAATTATTTATCTTACGGACGATATGGCAACCTCGCCCTCAGTAAATCATATGGTTTATTTTATTAGGTTACGTCAGTGGTCTATCTGGTCAGCGGTTCTCAAAATATATTTTTTTTAATTAATATCTCGGTAAATATTTGAAATTTTAAAAATACTTACTACTCATTTGTATGACGAACTACACTTGCAGTTAAAATATTTGTACTTATTTAAGGTTCACTCTGCATAACGGACGTTACGAGTATATTATTTTGGCCTTAGCCTTATTTTTTACTTTAATATTATTCAAAATCTCAAGATTGAGATTTATATTCATTTAATGTTTTTTCATAGAAATATTAAATCTAGTAAAATACTTTGAAATAATATTCATACTTATATAGTGCCTTCGAAATGTAACGAATAAATTCATTATTTTTGAAATTGAGAAGTTTTCGAAACAATCTCCTGGTACGTAGATTTTGTTTTAAAAAAAAACACTTTTTGGCATACGACCCATATTTGTGACGTCATCGTTGTTCGAGATATGACGTCACCGACAATTTTTTTTAGCAACCCCCAATTTTGACCATGCCATTTGAAAGAGTGTGTCATTCTACATTCATATATTATGAAAAATTATGGTGTTAAATAACAAAAATTTAAAAAAAAATAATGGTTGAAGATTTTAAAACTTAATTTTCAAAATACTGTGCACCTCCCCATTATGCAACACCTGTCCCTGCTTATTTAGATGAGCTGTTCCCGAATCGTTGGATAGGGAGAAAGGGACCGATTGAGTGGCCAGCCAGATCGCCTGATTTGACACCCCTAGATTATTTCTTGTGGAGATTCTTAAAAAGCAAAGTGTACGTTACTAGACCGGTTAATTTAGAAGATTTAAAAGCATGAATTCGTCACGAGATACATCGTATAACTCCTGAAGTTATTGATAATGTCCAAAAAGAATTTATTAATCGTCTTGGCTACTGTCAGTCAACCAACGGTGTACAATTTGAACATTTAATTTAGTCGATTTTTTAAATAATCATTATCATTATCAGTATTGTGAAAATTAAATTTTTAAATCTTCAAACATTATTTTCTTGAAATTTTGTTATGTAACACTATAATTTTTCATGATGTATATATATAGAATAACACGCTCTTTCAAATGGCATGGTCAAAATTGGGGGTTGCTATTTAAAAAAATTGTCTATGACGTCATATCTCGAACAACGATGACGTCACAAATGTGGGTCGTATGTCAAAAAGTGCCTTTTTTAAAAACAAATTGACGGGTCAGGGAATTTTTTCGAAAACTTCTCAATTTCAAAAATAATTAATTTATTCGTTACTTTTCGAAAGCACTATATAATTACTTTATATTAGTAATAACAACTGTTGTGGAAAAAAATATTCTATAGAATAAAAAATACCTCAATTAATTTAGTTAAGCTTTGAAAGCCTATTTTATACAATCAAAATATTGAAATTAATTCAGTGTTAACATATTTATCCAAATTCA
Organism: Monochamus alternatus; assembly: GCA_037114965.1. Taxonomy (NCBI): domain Eukaryota; kingdom Metazoa; phylum Arthropoda; class Insecta; order Coleoptera; family Cerambycidae; genus Monochamus; species Monochamus alternatus. The sequence continues at coordinate 119,133,031 of CM073426.1, forward strand.
GATTTTCCATTCGAGCAAGCACCAGACTCAACATTAATTTCTCTACGCTTCGTTATTGTCCCTCGAGGGCATGCTTTATTAAAATTCAAAGGCAAGTCTTCTCCAATAAACTTTTCCGTATAAAGGGAAATATAAAACAGTTTAATCGGCTTGACTGGATTAGAATTTCAAATTGTTTGCGAGGAACAGAAAAAAGTCGAGGCGGGCTGGGCTGAACTGCACTGATAAGGCATATTAAAGTCTTCCGCTATAATCTCGGAAACGAATACGTAGGTGTAGAATCCATCACAAATGCACGAACATGTGAAAGGTGGAATACAAGGAGCTATTTTCATACCTGAGAATTCAGTATTCTGCTTAAGGTCTTCCAGCACCTCCGGCTTCAGCTTGCTGTTCTGCTTTCCCATGACTAGGCTAAGTTTCTTTCTTCAGCAGCCTCTCGCCCCCTAGTGCTCCACTCGTTTCCTAAGAAAAAAAATACCAGTCGGCGGTTAAGCTATTTGTTCTTTATAATTTGGTGATTACCGTTTGAAAATAAATATCTGTAAGTCGTTTAGTTTCAACCGAGGAGGTAACCACTGATAGAATAGAAATTTCCAAAGGATTTCCCGGAATTTCAAGGATTTCGCAATTAACAGAAATTATATCGAAAATTACTATAATTATAGAAGGTATCTAGCGTAAAAGGTTGGGAAAAACCACATATTCCAGGTGCCAAAATATAATGACCTAAATCAAGTTACCGTCCAAAACCTTATAGCTTCAAAAATACATATTAATTTTTTTCTCAATAATATAATAATAATAAATTGTAGTAAATACTTAAAACTTGGTAGTGGCGAGTTTTCTGGCAGGAAGATTGTACAGCATTTAAATCGTCATAATTTTTTTGTATATTGATGTGATTTTATTCACTAATTCTTATTCTTTGACCCTTTGTTCTTAAAAAAATGTCTTGAACAACCATTTTTCGGATAGGATTTTAAGGTTTTATTTCATAAACATAAACCCATTGTCTTCTTTGATACTTTATTCAATTAAGTACTATCAAATTTTGGGTAAAGATAAATTGGGTTATAGATCATCATATCTTGGCTCTAGGAACATGTAATAGCATGTTATTCATATTTTTTAGACACTCTGTACTGGATATACAATCGTTTGCAAAAATAATGGCACTCTTTAAAGTTAATTTTGCGATTTCTTTTGACTGCTGACGTATTCGCAATATAATCTACTTTAAACATTAGTTCTTTGTTGTTCCTCTCAGCAATAGATTTAATGAAATTTTTACTCAGAACTGCCAGAAGTTCAAAAAGTGTTTCGAGGGAGTGTCATTATTGCAAAAGCTTGTACAGGCACAAAAAAGTATGACGATTTAAAACCATGTGAAGTACTGTAGGTGGTGCCTTCTACAATTGACAGCAAATTTGCGAATATATTACAATTTCTCGTGTACCAAGTTTTATGTATTTACTACAATATATATGAAGTTATTGAGAAAAAACTAAAATAAAATTGTAATTTCGACACCCTGTATTTTGAAAACTATAAAATTTTGGACTAAAGTAACTTCAATATCATCATATTTTGGCCCTCGCAATACGTGGTAGTATGTTTTCCCAACCTGACACCCTGTATATGCGAGTTATCGAAAAAATTTCAAAAACTTCCCGATGTAATAACAAAGAAACTTTCTAAGATTGCTCAGAATTGAGACATTCTTGCTCAAAACATTGTTTTTTGCATAATCCTAATCACACACTGTACAACAAAAAAATAATAATGCGAGCTGCGATCTGTGTTATTCCCGAAATGGAGACGGAAACAAGTATAATAACGTCGACACTGGCCAAACGAGCAAATGTGCCTCCAGATGTTGCGGAATTTTGCGTGATATTGCCCAACTTGTTGTGATTTCGCACGATTTCTCGGGATTTCGCAGGATTTGTCGTGATTTCGCTCGATTTCTCGGGATTTCGCACGATTTGCCGGGATTTTGCACGATTTTTCGGGATATCGTACGATTTTGCAAGATTTGTAACAAGATTTCCATAAGTGGTTACCCCCTCGGTTTCAACTTATAGCTGCAATTTCTTTTTTATTAAAAAAAAAATAATGATAGGTAAAGCAGCGTATACAGCTATTTCTTAACCTTTATTCTTCCATATCTGTCTAAAAACTAATTTGAACTTACCAGATACAAACAATCCAAAAGAGACAATTACAATATCCCAATATTTTGATGATGAGTTAAAATGACTGACTAAAAATTATTTTTCAAATAATTAGGAGACTAATTTTGGGCATAAAAATTGTCTCAATTTGGTCAACTAATATTCGCATGGATAACAACCGTTCATTCGCACCCCTTTCATTCAAGAAAAACCACTAATTTGTCCAAATATGTATATCATTTAATTGTCATAATATTAAGTGATAAAAATCCAAAGATTATCTGCCATCAATATGTGTTAATTATATAATTTATCCCTAAGAAAATGCCTCTGGCCTCAATATTACTACACCATCGCGAGGTGAACCACCCAAGGTCTTCGGACAGTTCTTATATATTATCATTAAATATAAAAATATACAAAAACTTAACTGAGTACAAAACAAGAGACGTATAATAGTCACTACACACTAAAAAGTAGGTACTTATCAAAGTACCGTTATACAAATGGCTCCAAAATCTTTAAGATCTTTCCTTATCAAATTCTATAAAGCAGAAATCAATCAGGTATTATCCAGGGATCTAGTCACGGAACAAATTCGCTTACGTTGTTAATAAATGCAAGGACAAAACATCCCACTATTCACTGCAATATAACGTTACTTATAATTAGTACCTACTCGTACAAATATCGCATAAACCTAAAATCTAGAACATTTAGCAAGAACCATGGATGGCTCCTCACACTTCCGGCCGCGGGACACTTCCTGCTGTTACACAGAGCAAAACGACGGTCCCGCGTCCGTCACAAAATCCAAATGCTTATTTTTAACGAACATCTAGAAGTAGCATAATAATATATTATACAATATGTGCAAGTAGAAAAATATGAATAGACATAATCGATCCAAACATCTCCCACGATAAAAGGTGAATGATGTATCACATCTCTATTACCAATTTCTCTTTATGTGACGCTTCAGTGTAAAAATGTTCGAAAAAAAAACGGAGTAGGCTAACTAGAGAGGTTGCATTGCCGGTTTTTGGCCGAGTCGAAAACAAATTTTAGGTCAGCTGCTACGTTTGTGACTAATGGTTCAATAACAAACCTAAAAAACTGATATTCAAATGTAATTTTTAGTAGCACATAACTAAAGGTCCACGAGGAATGGTCCTGCATGCGATATGTCGTGTTTTGAAATTGCCATATTAAAAATAACCTACACGAAATGTGCTGATATTTTTCTCTGATTACAAGTTCTTGCAAAATTGCGGAACATAGACTTTTGTTAATGTTGTTCAGTTAGGTTAGTATATAAAGTGACCCATTAAAAATACTTCCATTTAATGTTGGAGTTTTGAAGGGTAAAAACAGTGTTAATGGATACAAAAATTAGTCTTCAACGTGATATGTCAAATTTTTTAATATGGTTTATTCTAAGGTAATACAAGCGTCAGAGGTTCGAAGTCATCGGATTCTTCGAATCATTGCTATTTTTTAAACATTTGTTTACACCTATGCGGAGAGAACAATTAAAATGGGCACCAAACATATTATTTACACAAATAAGAGAGAGATTTTCACGGTTTTCTTAAATATCTTCGAAAATATTAAATTTTTTTGAAAATTTATAGAATTGCATACCGCCCTGACACTAGCACTGATTAATGCATAGTACAATTTCTATTTCAAAACATTTGTGTAACTTTCGTCCTTTGTCACCTACTCGAGAAGCCGTGTTTATTACCAAATATGAAGGTGGAAAGAAGTACATTTGAAACGAACGGAATAGTGTTTGAGACGCATTAGCAACAATTCCCTCCAGCAATCAATGAAAAAGAAGCAGCACCACCAGCATTACTCAAGATAATCTGTAATTGTCGAAATGGTTGCAAGGGCAATTACTGCTGTCGTAAGTTTGGGATGAACTGTTCGATCATTTGTACCACTTGCGAAGGTCGAATTTAAAAAGTCGATGAACGCACTGACAGCGATTTAGAGAATTTCTTAACAATTGAGCTATCTCGAGAATGAAGAGGCAGAAGAAACTGGAGACACTGAGGAAACTGCAGAACCAAAGCCACGTCATCTTGATGACCATTCTAAATGTAAATGGAGATTCAACGAATAAAGAACAGTTTATGTAATATACATTTGAATAAACAACGATTTAAATATTCCACTTTTGTTATAATTTCTTTCCATAATCAAATTTATGACATTTCTATTTTATATACTCAAATGGTACAATCTAGTCCTTCTTTCATAAGTCATTCATTCAGTGCTGAGATACGAAAAATGATTACTCCAAAATAAACATTGTCCGGTGATCATTTCTGGACTCATTATTTCCCAACTATGTTCCTCTACTTATAGTTTGGAAACTATTGGCGCAACTAAAACAACTATACAGACATTTTTGATGAAAAATTTCGTGAAGAATATTTTTATATTATATATTTTTTCCGTAAACATGCCTCCCTTTCAGTGGTTTAAACAATATGCTGCACATCGAATTTTGGTGTTCATTTTAAAGTTTCTTCTTCTTAAGCATAAAAAAGCGATAGGAACAAGAAAACCTTTACGGTCAATAGAATCACTAACGCCTTGACTAATGATATTCATTTTGAATACGTATAGTAAAATATCTACAAAAAATGTGAGAAGAATTAATGTCCATCTATAAAAATACAGGAAAAGACAAAATAATGTCCTTTTTTCTAGGTAAGTATATAGTTTAGCTAAATAAACAGTATTATTAAAAATTCCCGAAATAAGTCGATTTTTGATTTTAATTTACTGTTTTTCAAATAATAATTTAATACACGGAGTGACCTGCCTTCGAGTAATGACGTGATCACACATTTTTTTAAACAGAATACCCCATGTTTTTTCACATTTCCGGATTTCCCTTGCCGAGTTTATTCCAAAACCAACCACCAAAGGTGTTTATAAACATTTAACAGAAAGTGATACGTTACTAAATTCAGATACAATGCTCCTGCCAAATTTTATTTTAAAAAAATATATGGACCATTAGTTGTATATCTCACAACTTTCTGTGGTCGTTCCAATGTGGATTTTCCTGAGAGTAATAACGGGTGTTTTGCCGATTAACATACCCGTTCAAATAAAACGTTAGCAATGAAATTCTTATTTCGATTATGTTTGGTGCATCATATACGCGCAGAATTCAGTTCTTCGGTCAACGTCGTCTTCAGCCAATTCATGGATGAGACGTAAGATGTCTGGGCGCGCAAAGATCACTAATAAACGTGTTTGGGGTTTTTAACAGTTTTTCAAAGTACCTAGTTGTAATAATTTCATGTAATTTATAGTACATTTATTCATTTGTAAATAACTTGTAATTTCGGTAATATTGCCCACCCTGTACCAATTCGAGGCAACTTGTGATACTTGAAATCAGCTCGGCAAGGGAAATTCGGAAATGGGGTTCCATTTTAAAAAAAATAGGTGATGACGTCAAGGTAGGTCAACCTGTATATTAAATTATTTGGAAAAACAGAATTAATTAGGAAATTTTTAATAATATTGTCTATTTAGCTAATAATGAATTAATGAATGTATGCGTTACTTTATGGACGCACTGTATATGAATCTATATAAACACTTCACGAAAAAAAAGGATGCATAATAATTTCTAGTGCCTCCCAAAATTGAGCCGCAGTTGGTTGAAGAAGATCAAATTTCCGCTAAAGCTAATAACGTACACTTTTGGCAGATGTTACCCGGGCGGTTTTTACTGATGCAACATCAATCACAAACGGCCCCTCGTAAAAAGCCGCAGCTGACCTCTGCCCTTTGTTTTCTCCGGCCGCAAAAACCAACAGACATTCCAGTTGACTTACTCGCCATCCTGATGTGGCCGCCGTGCCCGTCGAAAAACACAACCGACGCTTTCCCCGTCCGGAGGACAACGCAAAAGAGAAACGCGGAAAATCCCGTCAAGACGGCCACTGGACAGCGTGTTACAGTGGGGTCCAAAAGAGTACTGGAAATGGTGTGTATAGAGTACGAGAGGGTGTTCCTGCGTGGAAGCCGTGAACATCGATTCACTGTGGGGTTTACGTGCAGAACGCGACCGCATTTGCATGTAAACAGTTTTGTGCGACGCCTGCACTTGCTTTTGGTATCGATTTCCACCTGGAAAAGCAATTATAGCGAAGAAATTCGCAAATAAGATAGCGTCGGTGGTGTTTGGGCTAGCTATTCCTCTTCCTAGCACGGACATATCAGCTATATTGAATAGTAAATGCCGTGCCAAACGAACAGGAGAGTTTAAATAAATTACTGTTCTGCACAATTATTTTAATACAAGGAGGATTCCGTTCGATGCAGATGCCAAAACCTGTTTGGTCGCTGATCGCGCAAAGGTGTGCAAACCTCATAAAGAAAAATAATCACATCCCAATGGGCACACGTACGTTTATATAACGCTTTTGAAACGTTGTAATGGTTGATTAAACGTTTTGCGTTAAAAATTTAACGTTTATTTTTAGTTTTAACACTTAAACGTGTAAAATATATCGTTTACGTCAATAATATTTCTTCCAGAGGTTGAAGTAGTGTTTACTTTCTAGTGTTAGAAAATGACGTTTATTTTATATATTGAGTAATATGTAATATACGTCTAAATCGGCAAAATATATACTAATGAGCACTTCGCTACTTCTATCGGCTAGATATAGAATGAAGCAGTCACGTTTATCGTCGGAGTAACGAGTTAACAAGTTCGAAACCGATATGTATATGTCTGGTACCACCTGAATTTTCTGGACCTAGTTAACTGCTATATGTTTTTCGATCTACTGCTGGTCGTGGCATTAGCCATCAGAGTGGTTCTTCCATGAAATGTGTTGCCACAATTTGGAAAGAAATTTTACCATATTTTTTTGTTGTTGAACAATACGTTATATAAAACGTTACCAGAACGAGGCGAGATAGGTTTTATAAACGTTAATAAAACTCTAAATAAAACATTTTGTATAAACGTTTATTAACTGTTTGATTTCTGTAATTTAACCGTAGTTTAATGTTTTAACTTAACGTTAACTTTTCGTTTTTAATTAAAAATAACGTTTTCTCATGAGAAATGCTTTCCTTTTCTTTACAACCACTTTTAAATGATTTTAAACGTATGCGTGTCCATTGGGTTCGTTCTTGTCAACGAATTCTAACTCCTAGGAACTTTGTGAATGTTACATATTCCAATTATAGCCAACATCTAGATAAAGAACTACCAATATTACCAATTAGATAAGGACAGAGTATACTCGCGTATACCCAAAGAGACACAACGGCAGCGGCGGCAACGGGATAATTTTGACATGCATAAAAATGACATATTTTACTCTGTACATAATAGTAATACTTTATTATACTCAGTATTTGATGTTGAAAGACTCACCTTTTTCAATATTTGTGTAATCACAAATATTACCCAAAAAATGTATACCTTTCAAGGCAAACTTTAAATATACCACTATTATAATGTTAGGAAACACGCTAATGACCGCCGCATCCCAAGTAATAACCTTGATCGCATCCATTGTTTATGCATATTGGCAAACAAATCCTGAAAAATTTCCTTCTATGAGTTAGAATTCGTTGGTTCTTGTCGTACGTACGCTGGACATCATAGTACTATAATATTCAGTGTAGCTAGTATGTATCAGCGTTGGTAAATAAGGACAATTTTTTTTTTTTTGGGAAAAAATTCGCTGCATAAGTGCACTGAAGTGCAAGTGAATCAGGAATGATTTAAAACACGATGCGATTTTTTTCTAATCCACTCTTTTCATTTACATCTATTTCCTTATCTTAACCTCAACTGATATCTTCATCCATTCCCTATTCATCACTTTCATCGATCTTGTGAGTGCAATAATGTTAACGAGCAATTGAACAGAAATGCACATTTAATAAAAATGGATCTGTGAAATAACCGAATAAAACAAACCAATATTGTTGCTTGTTGACTATTTGTCACATAAAGTTTTAACTTGTTTTGTGAATGCTTTCATTCCACTAGAGTTTAATTGTATAACTGTCATGTTGTTTTGTGTGTGGAGATACATTTCTATGTATAAATCTTTTTCTGTTGCTCACACCCATTTGCAAGATCATCGACGATTTGTTATGATTTTATCACCACTGTTCATCATCATTCAATATTTCTAAGCACCAAATTTTTAAACCATTTTTTTAAAGGTTTCCATATTTTAGGCAGTTTTAATAATATGTGCGTTTGAACACCATCCGTAAGTATAAAATTATCTAAGACTTGAAATTTTTATCCTAAAAGTATTTATAAAATGTGTCGCAACTTGCAGCTTTATATCAACATGACTGGAAATAGTTGTGAAAATAATGTTCAAGACTTCCATGCATAGTTCAGCCAAAGATTTAGAAGACCCAGAACCCTCGGGCAATACCGACTACCTCATCGGATATGTGTCAGAAATGCCGAGGAATGATTGCCCGAGGGCGGGCAATCGAGAACAATTGTCAGACGCTAGAATTCGGTAAAGTGACCTACAGGGACAGGTTACATGTATATGATATGCTTAAAATGTAGAGTACATTCAAATATTTTAACAACACCTAGTTTGTCGCACCCCGACGACTCAGTCGTCTACCAAGCTCTAATGATACTTCTCTATAACTTACTTTGTATAACTAGAAATGCTTCAGGTATGAGCAAGAGAGTTAAGCTAGGTTTTTCCCAAAATGCTTATAGTCGGCGCCAAGGTATATCGGCTTCACTTAAATGCAACTTTTCCGCCAGCGGTATAGTTTCACAACGGATTAAAGGTACGTACGCACTCATGGCGGACCTTCGAAGCAATGGAATAGCTCGCACTAGATGCGATTCACCGGTTTCTCCTAAGGCTATGAAATATTCAGAAGGGATCACACTCAGTATTGCGTTAATTGACTTTTCCATGTTTAGTTTTTGGTCTCTTATTTAAATTTGATTGTTTAAGAAGATGTTTAGGACTCAGTTACGTCTCATTTCCATAAAAAGGCTGTTAAAACGATTAATTCATTTTTAATAGAACCTTCTTATGCAAATGTGTTGTTACTGGTTTTATTTATATTTAAATGATGTACACCCACAAAAATATCGATATCACGCTCCAATCTCTGATTTAAACAGTTTCATTCAGTCTCGTATGCATCGATTTAGCCGTTTAATTGTAAAAATATTTATTTTTTAAAGTAAAATCTAGCCCGAATTTCGAAAATTTATGTGGGAGAAGAGGCAGCGTGTTACTATTTTGTACCGCACAATGTATCAAAATTCTGAGTTTGGATAAGTTTTTTTGTTTACATTAGTATTTTAAGTTGCTAGGCCAGAAATATACACGTATATAGGTAACCGTCCAGTAAAATAGATTAGTAGATGAATCAGTTTATAAGTTACAGTGCAATCTGTTTTTCTGAGTAAATGTTAAAATTAAAGACGTTGTTTTTAGATCGGTATTCAAAACCTAAAATTTTTATAATAATAAACTATTTATTGTGCCATTTTCAACGGGAAATTAATAATCTATTATAAAATATATATAAAACCTGTACTCTTATACAGCCTTAAAATAGTCTATCTTAAATTATTTTGTGCAGTATTGGACTCTTCTACAACTAGGATTGTGTTCTTCTTTTACAATGTACCGCTACAACATTTTACTGACGTGTTTATCACATTAATTTTTTAAGATTTATCATTTTATTGTTTGTTTCTTGATTTATGATACTTATTTATTAAGTAGTGGTGTTACCTGACGGCGGGCGATGCCTCGCCGTCATTATTTCAGAACGCAAACGTACACTGAGAGAAATACTCGATGAGTCACAGGCGACGTTGAGAGAAAAGTGGTGATTTTATAGGGGAAAGAAGGGGTGTGTTGGGCAAGCCTCCCTTGAATCCGTATGAAAAGTACACCCGAAAGCTGAGATGCGGTGAGAAGCTGAAAGAGAACGAAACGCAGCAACGGAAAGTTAACCGCTAAGACCTAGTTCGTCGATGTTCTTTTGTTTGGTTCCTCGACTACAAAACCGGATGTGCGTGGTGGGTACTTTAGGTGGGCTGATGCACCGCATGTCATGTCCAAAACAGTCTCTGTAAATGCGAACGGGGGGAGCTCCTCGACGGACTGTTCCGCGCGTGAAATTGTTTACGCGGATTAGGGCGCGAGCATCTTCGACAGCTCCTCGTCCTGTAAACAGCCCTTGAGGAACTCATCCTGGGTGAGCTGGCCATCGTTGTTCTCGTCCATCTTGGCGAAGATGTTCTTGGCCCGCTCTTCCGCCGAGTCGGCGGGTCTGTTGGACGAGCAGGCGCCCAGCATGTCGTAGATGGCCTGCAAAAGAAACAAACAATCAAACTAAACAATGCAATAACCAAATCACGTCGATAATAACTACAGCATAAAAATCATAAAATACAGGATGATTAGGGGGGGGGAGAACCCCCAATATTCGAAAGAAGTATTTAGGGGGCACAAGTGAACAAAAAAGCCTAGCATATGGTCAAATATCAAGGTTAATGAGATGGCAATGAAAATATATTTATTGCTATTTTTGCGAAAGCTGTTATTATTTTAATAATACAAAAAGGATTGAAAACAACATGGTAAAAAAAATTTACCTGCTGAACAAGTTTCAGCCTCAATAACAACTGTATCATTGTATAGATGAAATATAGAAATAAGAAAAAAAATACATTACATAAAAAAATATCAAATTTTAGGCATTAAATTTTAGAGAATATGAGGGGATAAAATTAAACCAAATATGAAATTGTATCTAATTTGTAGGAGAATTTAAAAGAATTTCTTTGAGTTTAACCTTAAATAGAGAAACCGGCAATGATTTTAAATAATCTGATAAGCCATTATATAAGCGGTAAATGTTATATGAAAAAGATCTACAAAAAATGGATGTTTTGTGAGGCGGTGGTGAAATCAATCCTTTAAATCTGAGGTTTAAGGTGTGAACATGAGTACGAAATTTTATTTTATTATGAAGATATGGAGGGCATTTTGTTATGTTTTCTATGAAAAAGTACTAATGAGTGAAGTTTACGTCTTGTTTCCATATTTAACCAGCCTGCTTCTTTTAACTTGTGTGAAATGCTATCATACTTTAAACACCATAACAAAATCTTAAACATGATCTCTGAACTTCTTCAATGCGAGTTTTGTCCATGTTATCTAAACATGAATTATATAATACGTCACAGTAATTTAAATGACTCAAAACTAACGAATCAGTTAACATCAATTTTAAAGAAGTAGACAGTAAATGACGATGAGGGTACAGCATTTTTAAATTTATATAAGCTTTTTGTAGGCATTTTGAAATATGATTTTTAAAACGTAAATTTGTGTCAATATAAATTCCAAGACTCTTTGCAACACTAGAACAAGGTAATTTCGTAGTACCTATGGTTATATTAATATTGTCTTCTATAACAGTACGACATTTACCAAATACCAAAACCGATGCCTTATCTGAATTTAACTTTAAATTATGTTTTTCAGATAATTCAATAAGTTTTTTCATTTCACTATTTATGATTGAAGTAATATCATTCAATTCCGAAGCAATGAAAGATACGTATACTTGAGTATCATCAGCATATAAATGGTATTTAACTCGCTCTAAACAAGAAACAATGTGACACGTATATATGCTAAAAAGCAATGGGCCCAATATGGAACCCTGGGGCACCCCACAGGTTATAAATGCTGTATCAGACTTACTACTCGATGTTTCTACAAATTGAGACCTAAGGTTTAAATAACTATTTAATAATTTTAATGCATTGTGTTGAAATCCAATAAAATGTAAGATAGATAATAAAATCTCATGACTAATTGTATCAAAGGCCTTGGAGTAATCTAAAAGTATAAGAACTGTAGTTTTTCCTTTATCTATATCTTTAAAAATATCATCTGTTATATTAAGCAATGCTGTTGCACAACTTTACGAAAACCTGACTGATACACTGGTAATATATCATATTTTTTATAATATATCATAATATTTTAATATATTTTTAATTTTTTAATATATCATTTTTTTTTATTTGATATTTTATTTTGAGTAGGTCGTGCATTGTAAACCAAACTCACCTTAGTGATTACTAATTGTCATATATATTTTGACGTTTATGATTTAAACGCTTATTTTATAACTGTCGTATTTATTTTTACATGTGCATTTGTTTAATCGGTATTAATCATAATTTCGTAATGCTTGCCACATTTAGTCAATATGCTGATATCATTTTTGTTTATGGGTATCGCACGGTAGCGTGCAGTTGCTGAATATCGACGTCCCTTCCCAAACAGAAAAGTGCCAGATAGAAATGTATTCCAGATAGTCTTCAACAATGCACGTGAAACTGGAATGTTTCTCAATGTGAGAACATTTGAGAGGCAAGGTGGTTCTGATTTAGCAGTGGAAGAAGAAATTCTAAATATGGTATAACGTAGCCCGGATGTAAGTACAAGGCGCATTGCAATTCATCTCCAAATTAATCAAACTGCGGCATGGGAAGTCATTCACAAAAATGATTTAAAACCTTTCTATATTCAGCGCGTCCAGAATCTTCAGGACAATGATAATGATTTGCGTTTGCATTTTTGCAACTGGATAAACACAAACCATACACTTTACAAATACAATTTGTTCACTGATGAGGCTAAATTCACTCGTGATGGAATAAATAACTGTCACAATGAATACAGTTGGTCAGATGAAAATCCGCACGCCACGGTGGAAAGTAACTTTCAGCATCGGTTTAGAAGTAACATGTGGTGTGGTATGTTTAATAATCAATTACTTGGCCCAGTCGTGCTAGACTTACTGGAGCTAGATATGTAGAATTTTTAGAAAATAATTTGACAGATCTACTGTCGATGTTCCATTGGATATTAGACAAAACATGTACTTTCAGCACGATGGTGCCCCTGCCCATTTTAGTCGCGTTGTGATCAATCATCTTAACAATCGTTTTCGTACTGTCTATGTGTAGTTGAGAATTTCAAATCCTTACTCCATAAAATCCATCTTCCACTCCTCGAGATACTCAAAACTAACGCAACGAATTGACGTCAACCAGGCGATCGATATTCAGTTAGTATGCAGGAAGAACGGCGTCGATGAAGGCCTACTAAGTTATAGAGCACTTAACAAATAATTTCCATCAATTTGTGAATTGCGCGAAAGAAAATAATACTGTTTACTCTGAAAATATAATGATAGCATATTTAACATTTTCATCACAAAAATTGAAGAGTTCATCATTATGATCACAATATTCTACTGTAAAATCTAAATTAAATGTGGAACACAGTGTAAAGATTAATAATTATTCTAAATTAAATGCTTATTTGAAGCGACAACACTATAACTACAAGCCGAAAGAGTTACAAGTTTTCTATAAACAAGAGTTTGACAAATTCCTCAGTAAGGCACCTGATGATAAATATTTAGGTACGAAGGTACGTACATGCTTTTGCAATAATAATGACTCTCTCAAAATAATTTCTGAGTTGAAATTTCATTAAATCAATATTGGTGAGTGAAACAACTAATAATTAATGTTAAAATTTTACAGTACATTTCATTACAAATACGTCAGCAGTTGAAAGAAATTGCAAAATTCATTTTAATAAATGTCATTATTGCAAATGATTGTACCTACGTTTAAAAATATTTTTATAAAATGTATGTATAATATTTTTAGGCCAAATATTAGTATATTTGGAATCGCAGGAGCATGTAGATGCGATGAACTGGTTCAATTAAAGATTTAGGGGACTTAATATTGGTAAATATTCCGAAAACTAAAAAACATCGTTCATTTACTATAATTGGAGATTTTTATTTGAATATATACAGAAAATATGTAAATCTTCTGCCAAAAGAAATAAACTTAGATAGGTTTTTCATTAAATATCAGCATGTCATCGTGTTGTAATGTGCTTACATAAAATTTCAAACGTCTCAAAAGATGTTGCGCTGTTTTTAAATTTACCAAATCCACATGCATATGCAGACCATAACCTCAGAAGGACCTCGGCAACTATCTTAGTTGTCAATGGTGAAGATATTACAATACTAAAACAACATGGTGGATGAAAATCCAACAGCGTTGCCGAAGGATATATTGACGAATTTGTGAGTAACAAGCAACAGATAGCTACTAAAATTTTAAACCCTTTAAGATATAATCAGCCCAGTACTTCAAGTAAAATAATTAAAAATATTGATGATAAAAAAATATTTTTACTCAAGATTTTTCTGTTAATACCTAATGAATGAACCTGACAACCGTATGACTGGTAATATATCCATTAAAGACAGAACTTTATTGTGAAATTTTATTGATGGGAGTGCTGATCAATAATATGCTTTTAGTTTGTATGTAAAAATGACCTAATATGACTTCTGAAAAATAACCCATTTTGTCACTAGTGAAAATAAGTTTTCTCTACTGAATAAGATTCCATGTAGGACTCTACAACGCATTCAAATTGGTTGAAATCGGATATTTAATAACAAAGATATGGGGAGACCATTAAAAGTGAGACATGCTGTATATTACATTTACAGAATTATTTAAAACTAAAACTGGAAAAGAAACAAGAAACTTTTGCTAACGACCAATAAAGCAATTACAAGTTAATGTGCTGTGGCAATATGTAAAATTAACAGCTACATGATTCAGACATCCGTTAGACTAGTTAGAAGACATGTAGAGCACATTAAAAACTTTTAAGGGCGCGTAAAAGCAATTACTAAGTGACTTCGCCCGTCGTGTTGTAATATAAAACTAAAATGTTGCTATAAATCTCGAAAATATAAGTTACATAGCTGCCTTTTCCCAAGTACTTTTCATAATGTTTTAACCATTTTTGTTCAAATTCAACAGTACTACAAAATATCAAAAGTTCCCCGTTTGCGAGATACAGGGTGGAAAAGATTTCAAAATTTTTATTATATTTTTTATTTACTTGAAAACCTTTCGTGATAAGACATCAATACTTCTACGTTGTAATGAGATATCTTTCATTTAATTATTCAGTATGTTTAAATATTCCCATTATCGCCAGTGGTGTAGAAACCCTGTGGCACTCTTATTTAAAATAAAAATTGTACGCCAATGTCTTAATTATAACAAATCGTAAGATATTTTAAATTTTGAAAAAACCTACAACAGTTAATGTAATGTAATTGAAAAAGGATAAAATAATTTAAAAAACCCGACTTAAAGAATTTATGTAACGTAAAAAGGTTTTATAAGTAGATTTGATCTCTGGCATAGTCGGAACAACAGAGTATCAGTTTTCATAGCACTTCCCTATGTATCTATTTGGTTCTCGAAGATGTAGATATGGCAACAACATATTCAACTCCCTATGAGCCTAATAAATGAACTAGTTTTGTAGTTTTATAGTAATGTGAATAATTTGGAGATATTTTATTGCTATAGTTATTTAAATTTATGTTGAAATTTAAAATAGTGATGGATGTTGAAATATAAAATATTGCAAAACCTCGTGGAAACGTCTGTTTCTTATACCCGAAACCCGAAAATGTACTACAAAGATTGAATGGAGCTCATCGCCGTCATATTCCTGAAATCCTGCGAAAACTTTTATTTATCGCCTACGGATTTTCTTTCATTCTCAAGCGAATGGAAATACAATTTCAATGTTACATTTTCGATTCATTTCCTTCGGATTCACAGTGTCATATGTCTGGGGACAATGAATTTTCCCTGTGCATTTCGAACTCGTCATATATTTGAATTTTCCGGAAATACCTATTTCCCTGCGTTCGCATTCGTTTGTATACAGATACTTGCCGTTCAGTTCTAAGCGTAGCAGTATCAAAGGTATTTTCTTTGAAAAATGGTGAGACTTATTATAGACATTATTATTCAAGAGTAAGAGGTTGTATGTGATAAATCGGACGAGGAGTCCCTAAAGTCACGCACAAATGCATTATTAGATAAATAAAAGATATTATTTAAAATTTTCGAAACAGGTCGATTTTTGATTTTAATTTACTTTTTTTTTCAAATAATAATTTAATATACAGGGTGACCTACCTTCGAGTAATGACGTCATCACATTTTTATTAAATAGAACACCACATTTTTTTCCAATTTCCGGATTACTCTAGCTGAGCTGCTCCTAATTGTTACAGGGTGGGCAACAATACCCAAATTATTTACAAATGAATAAACGTACTAAAAAATTGTTTGAAATTACTACAAGTCATTTTAAAGTGTCTACTGGAATGTACTCAATTTATAAAAACATTGGTGTTACACAGAAAAACGTGATCCATCGTAAGAAATTTTATTGTTCGCTAATAAAACCTCTGGACACAAAAACCTAAATTAAATTTTCAAATTGTTGAGCATTTATTGCCAAACAATGTGCCAGACGAGAAACAAATTCTTGTTGTACATTTCCAATAACTTCAGGCGTGACTTCTTGTCAAATTCGTTCCTTGAGAACGTAGATTATTTGACTTAGTGAAGTATACTTTCTTCTTTACATATCCCCATAGGAAAAAATCTAGCGGTGTTAAATATGGCGATCTGGCGGGCCATTCCTTAGGTCCTCTTCCGCCAATCCACCGGTGAGGAAACACGTCATCTAAGTAGCGGCGAACAGTGATGGCATAGTGCGGCGGTGCACCGTTTTGCTGTAACCAAATTGTGTCATTGGGTAAATCTGGTTCTTGTTCATTGGAAAACAGTACAACCAAGGAAGGAACTAAATCAAATTGAAGAAAATCTAAATATTTTGCACCATCTAAATCTCCTTCAAAGGAACACGGCCCCAAAATTCGATTATCAACAATTCCGGCCCAAACATTGACCTTCTGGGGACACTGAGTGTGTGCTTCCATCGTCCAGTGTGGATTGTGATCTTACCAGTACCGACCATTCTGTTTATTAACGGTGCCACTCACATAAAAAGACGCCTCGTCCGATAAAATTATGCGTTTGATAAAATCCGGATCTGCCTGACATTTTTCCATCATCATTTCGCAAAACTATATCCGTCTGTCGAAATCGTCCTCGGACAATTCCAGCACTGAATGAACTTTGTAGGGATGGTATTTGCTTTTGTGAATAAATCTCCCAATGTGTTTTTACTCACTAAATCACCTGCTAAGACTCTCATAGTGGAATGCGGGTTTTCATGAATGGTCAAAAGGGCTTGTAACTGCACATCTTCATTTAGTATACTTGGTCAACCAAATCTGGGCAGATCTTTAACGTGACCATGGTTTCGAAACTTTGCTTCTGTTGGGCTTACAGTGGATCGATTTATTGGTGGACAATTCGGATGTGTTTCATTAAACAAAACACCAACTTTCTCATGAGTTCGAATTCTATAACCATACCCGATCATCATGAGAATTTCAATCCGTTTCACTTAGATTCATGTTTTTACAAAACGAAAACAAGTTAGTTATTAAAAAATATTTAATACTTTAAGAAAGAACCAGTTACAATGAATTCACTCGTACAATCTTAGCAAACTGTTTAAAAGTGATTGCCTGTAAAAAAATGCACGAGCACTTTCTGTCAGATAAATTAAAAAAGCATCAAAGAAATTATGACAAAAACTTTGGTATTTGTAAATAATTTGGGTATTGTTGCCCACTCTGTAACAATTAGGAGCAACTTGTGATCCATTGGAAACAGCTCAGCTAGGGTAATCCGGAAAATGGAAAAAAATGTGGTGTTCCATTTAAAAAAAAATGTGATGAAGTCATTACTCGAAGGCAGGCTACCCTGTATATTAAATTATTATTTGAAAAAAAAAGTAAATTAAATAAAAAATCGATCTGTTTTGGGAATTTTCAATAATGTCTTTTATTTACCTAATTATGAATTTGTGCGTGACTTGAGAGACGCACTGTATAAAGCCATTCTGTAATTCTAAGCCTAGGAATATGAGTAATATCCGATTCGGCATAGAGCGACCTGTTTAGCAGTGTACTACGATTGCAATTCGGCACGCATAACACGCAGGATAGTTGTCTCTCGAACGTCAATAATAAGACCCTAAACGCAGGTTATGCGTGCCGAATCACAATCATAGTACACTGCTAAGCAGGTTGCTCTATGAGGAATCGGGTACTACTCATATCCCTATGCTTACAGTAGTATTCATAGTCCGTCTCCGGTCGCCAGAGAGCGGTCTCCGTACCGAAACTATGCGAATTTCATAATGATTACACTGTATTCATTATCCGTCCAAAGTTATTTAAATTTCATTATAAAATTAGCATCATTTCGGGACGGACACCGCTCTCCGGCGACCGGAGATAGACTATGAATACCACCGTTAGAGTTGCAGTTGCTCAACATGCGCTTTTGTAAAACAAAAATTCTTTCCACATATCGTCCTTGTCCCCATACAATTACGTTATATGCAATAGCAGCATAAGAATAGTAAACATTCATAAGAGTGCCAGTATCAGGCATAAATTTTAAAACAGTTACCAAATAGTAACATTGATTGAGTTTTTTTACAAATAGTGTACGTCTGATCAGTCCAAGACAGGTTACTATAGAAAACGGTTCCTAAATATTCAAGTTATTAAAAGAAAAATAGTCATAAGATGGTGGTTTGTAAACGGTGTTATATATTATGTTTTCTTTTCTCTTATCCAATAAAGTAATTCCTGAGGCACAGCATGGTTTTGTTTCTGGGCGTTCGGTAACTACGAATCTGTTGCAGTGCACGACTGATTGGTCCATGTCCCTCGACGCTAAGAAACCTATTGACGTTATATATTTGGACTTCGCCAAGGCGTTTGACTGAGTGCCTGACAAACGACTCCTTCACAAACTGAACCATTGTGGCATTCTGTGGCTTGGGGCTTTCCTTAGTAACAGAACCTTTAGTGTGAGGGTTGGTGACTACCGGTTCTCAGCACGTCCTATCCTTAGTGGTGTACCCCAAGGATCTGTGTTGGGTCCTCAGCTCTTCTTAGTATATACTTACGACCTTCTGTATCACATACATTCCAAATCTGCATTTATGGCGGATGATACCAAGTTCTATGCCAATTCCTTGACAGACCATAACATCCTTCAGCGTGACCTTATAAACATTTCGAAATGGTGCTAGGATTGGATGATACCTCTGAATGCTCAGAAATGTTCTGTTCTCCGTATTGACAGGAATAACCCTTCCTTCAGTACTCACTATTAAATACGAAATCCGTTATCACACAAAACGACCTTGGAGTATTAATCCCGCAGAACTTGTCGTGGTCTGAGCACATACAATCCAGATGCAAAAAGGCAAATTCATTGGTGTACCTTTTGAGGAAGTCGTTTACTGGAGCAAGTCTGGAAACTTTCGTGTGACTATATACGTATTATGCCAGACCGCTGCTTGAATTCGCTGGTCCAGGGTGGAGTGCTGATCTAGTAAGGGATCAGAAATTATTGGAAGCTGTACAACGTCTTGTTACTCGTCTCACTTACGGACGTGTTCGACCATCCTATGAGGAGAGACAACGTCTCCATCTGTCTTCTTTCGCCGAAAGAAAGCTTCGCGGCGATTTATAATATTTATATTTAGAGCGCTTCATGGCTTATTTAACAATAATTCTGTTGCTTCCACGCTTCATACCCTGAGTCCTGATAGTCGGACATCACCTGAAACTGAAAAAGGAGAGCTTCAAGACATCTGTTCGTCAGTCATTTCTACCAAACCGCGTGTTCTCAATATGGAATTCTTTTCCTCCTTCCGTAGTTACTGCACCCTCCATCAATGCTTTCAAGAATCGCCTATTTTACTCAACTGAGTTGCTTAAAGAAAACACGTTTTCGTTTAGAAATAAATCGACAAACTTATAGCGACAATTCAATCAGTAGTGGTATTAAGAACTAAGAACCCGCTACGAAAGCCATGTTGGCAATTTGTAATTTTTGAAAAGGTGTTTAAAAAAAGAAAAATCCTATTTGAAACCACTTTTTCAATAATCTTTGAGAAAACCCGTAATATAGACATTTGGTCGGTAATTCTCGATATCAGTTTGATCATTTTTTTGTTTAATAAAATGATGATGCTTTTCTCAAGGCTAATTGGAAATATACCATGAGCAATAGAAATATTTATAATAATGTGCCAAGATAGAAGCTTTTATTACTTTTTTCGCCTACCATCTGTGAAAATGAATCATATAAACCCTAAAAATATGATCAAAAGTAATGTTTATCGTCCCTAGGGCTGCTTAAGTCATAACAACATGATTTTGTAGTTTTTCACTGTCTAGACACCTTTGACTGTCATTTGCGTATTTTGACATTATTACGTTTTAGGCTCGGCTCCTTAGGCTAAGTTTCGCGTACCATATTGTGAAAAGGAATCATATTAATCCTAAAAATATGACCGAAAGTAATGCTTATCGTCACTTGGGCTGCTAAAGTCATAACAACACGATTTTGTAATATTTCACTGTCTAGACACCTCTGACTGTCATTTTCGTACTTCGACGTTTCTCATAAATTTTCATTAAATGTCAGTGTAAATCAAAGTCTGGAATCAAGAGAACATTATTATAAAATAATAATACGTTCTGATTGTGAATAATTATGATTGTGTGAATTTGTCAAAATGAATAGTAATTCAGACAGTGATGAGTAATTTACGAATAGTTCACCAGACTTGCAAGAAGAAGCCAGGAATGTTTCTCTAAATTTGTTACCTACAAAGTCAAGACAACGATACGAAAAATACTATAATAATAATTGTTTAACAACTGGACAAATAGTAAAAAAGCAAAACACCTAACAGAAAATGTATTACTTGCTTATAATTTCGCATAATTCCGAGAAGATATAAGATACCACTGTTACAGTACATTGTATTCATTGTCCGTCCGAAATTATTTGAATTTCAATATAAAATTCGCATAATTTCAGGACTTAGACTCCTCTCCGGCGACCGGAGGCAGACTATGAATGCCACAGTTAAAGTCAAGGAAAATATTAATTTTGATAATTTTCGAGCATTTTTGAAAAGGAATTACCTGCCCAAAAAGTCCAAAACTTTGGCTAAAGAATAGTACATTAAGTTTTTTTATGAATATCGTATGATAAAGATAAACAAATTAAATTAAGATAAACCAATTTCGTTTTTTATTAACGTTAAATTGCAGATTTCTCCTATGATGGGAGAAAGATACGGAGCTTGTGGCCTATATGAATTGTTAAATATGAAGCTTGATCATATAGATAATAGAAGACATATATTGATTATTATTACAGTTCCAGAAACAAAAAATAATATTACAAGGACGTTTACAATCACAGACAAAACATATGATAGATTAAATCATTAAATCTACTTACAATATACAACAAATATATTTTCCTTAAACCTACCCATATTTCTCATAATCGCCTATTCATGTATTACAAGAATAATAAATGTACAGTACAATCGATTGGAAAACACATTCATTCCAGGAAAAATAGCCACTTCTTTTAAACTGCTTGAACCTACTACATACATAAGACATTGCTTCCGCCGTAGCTCTGCAATCCTTCTAGCTAACTTTGCGAGTGATTTGATAACACTTAAAAAGGGTGAGGGTTGGCGTTCTTTTGCAGTTGCAGAAGTATATATCGACAACTGCTTATCGAATAAGATTAATATTTTTCCAAAAATCCTGACAAACCAAGAACAGCAGCATAATACTCCCTTTTATTAGGTAATATGTTAATAATTACTTCTATAACTTCAGATTTAGTGACAGAGATGAAAACCATTATGTGTATTGAGGAGTCACTTATGGTACAATTGTTAGCAGGACCATTGCCAAAGTGGTTGGATACAAATACAGATCAAGTGGATCTGTTAAATGTTTGTTATTTTGTCCGATTTCTTTAATGATTTTATTTTTTTGTTTGCCTTTAACTTCATTTAACAGCGCCCAGACAGCTCTATTTTTGTTATTAGACATCAATCAAATTTTTGGCTATCAAGCATTATTCGACGGAGAGTAGTTTAGACATTTTTCAGTTTTAATCACTAGATATTAGCTCAGGACAACGCTATTCAAAGATATCTCAAATGGTAGCTTACCTGTACGATCTTCGTCATCTCCTGAATGTCTATGACACCGTTGCCGTCAACGTCGTACATGCGGAAGGCCCACTTAAGCTTCTCCTCGGGGGTGCCGCTCGACGTCACATCGATCGCCAGCAGGAACTCCTGCAACGTAAACGGCGCTTTAATAATTTAGGAGAGAACGCCTGGCCTGAGGCCATCGGAGCGACAAGCGATTAGGACGGGCACATTCAGTCTGTCCCAGTCGCACATTGCTGCTTGGCATACTGACATACTATCGCGATATTCTATTTAAGGGCTTAAGTTATATAATTTTTTGAATTAACAAATTGCAAATGATTTAAAATGATCACACATAGAAATAAAGACAAAATCCAGGCCTCAAATATACAGGGTGTAAAATAAGCAGGTCATCTCATTATTATTATTATTATTATTACAAAATAACAGAGTAAAGGCACAGGTCTATGAACTCTACATAAGAAATATTGTCTACAAACAAGTAATAACAGTGAGAGATCAGGCAGTAAAAATAAAGATGACATAAATTAAAATTAAGACACACCAATAATAACAGCAATAACAAGTAACAAATACCCACATAAATTAATATAAATAAGCAATGTTATAAATTAAAAAGAATAACATCAACTTTATTTTTAAACGCATTCTCTACAAGTAGTACTAAAATTTTCACGATATAACTTATAATTATGTTCACGTAAACGGGAGCTTGTATTTAGAGAACAATTCATGGAAAACCCTATAAGTTAATATCAAGTTAAGGACAACCTAGTAACAGCACGCTGTCCCTGCTCGATGTCCCAAAGCCATACTCTATAATTGGTCTTATGTATGTCTTGCAAAGTTAGGTCGTAACATATCGTAATACCAAGGCCATTCTGAAATTTAACCGTAGGGACAATGATGTTATTTATTTAATAATTAGTTTTAGGATTTAACTAAAATGGACTACACTACATTTACTAAGGTTAATAGGCATTAACCAGTCAGTACACCGTTCTTGAATTAAGCTTAAATCTCGGTGTATTGAGAACATTTACACTGTATTGACCAGGTTAAATCAGACAAGTACACTAAGAGTAGTAATGGACCTAAGATGAATCCTTGGGAAACACCCCTCACAACATGTAAGGTAGCAAAATAAGAGTCACCTATTCTGACACTAAACTTTCTTTCAGATGAAAAGTTAGCTAATATAGTAGTATAGCTAGATAATAAAGTGATTTAGTCCAGTCATTCATAACTTTGAATTAACGCGCATTTTCTGGACAAAATATAATGAATTAACCCTACTTACCTATACAAGGTGTTTCAAAAAGACAGATAGAATATTGAAAAATAAATGAGTTTTGCTTATGTCCTTGATAACTCATTTTGAGACACAAGGCGTGTAATATAATTTTAAAAAATAAAATTTTGGATATAATTTTTTCATAGAACAACACAAGTACGATTTTTGGTGATGCTGAACAAGCTGGAATTATTAGTTTTTTTTTTGTACAAAGTAGAAGCCGTGAGTTTCTAGCTTTTCCGCAGACATTTTATTTTTTAACTTTTTTAAGTTGGGTTGGAGAGAAAAAATACACCCCTGGTGTTATATTTAAGATAAAATAGTTACAGCTAGTTTGAAGTTGTTAAAATGTAACAGCAAGACTAAAACGCTTGGTATAATTAAATTACGGAATACCATAAAAAAAAAAAAATTAATATCTATTTCCAGAACAAAATCATACATACGTCATTTTTTTTTCTTAATAAAATAATATCACAAAATCTATAACTCCTAGATATACAGGGTGATTCAGTCATAATGGCATTCATTTTAAGACAGGAAGAATGAGTATAATCCGAATACGCCATTAAAAAAAATTAAATGTATATTTACGCCGAAAAAAAATATTTTCAAAACTTTATTTAAATCTCCTTTTCAGAGTGTCACTGATCACTGGCAGCAGTTCAACTGGATGTTCTTAACGCGACGTGGCCAAATTTAAATATTTTCCTATAGTACCTATTTATTGTAATATGTAAGTAATACTATAAATTATTTTTTTAAAAGTATGCAATTATCATATTAAGTTTGAGCATAAAAAATATTTATCACTGAAATTACAAAACTCCAACGGATAAAAATAAACCATTCACATTTTATTATATAAATAGTGAAATAAAATCCAATCTTCACTAGGTTAAATTATTAAGAGAGGCTGTAGCGTTTTTTGTGTTTAAATACAGACAGTAATAAAAAAACCATCGAGCTGTAAACAAAAAACAGTCCGAGACATACCTATTCAGTGATCAATAATCCAGCAATACGAGTCTAGACCTACCGTATTTAGGTCAATAACCTTGTTTTTAATGTCTAATCAATGGCAAGCGCTGCAGAACGACTAAATAATAATAAAAACAAACAATAATTAAATTTGTGTTTTTATAAATATCCGGTGTCGGTAATCAATATGTAACCATGAGAATTTTATAACAAATGCCCAACCGCAGTTATCAGCGTCGACATCGGATAGGCCGTAATCGACGCACTCGGCACAGCCAAAAAAAGTTGGCAGTTTAAATTCTCGTTTTATACGTTATCGGCGGAATAATTCGAACATCGTTCGGGTCCGTTTTCCTATGCAGGCGAGCGCGTCATCGAACTGTATCTGGAATAGATGCAAGCGGCCCGACTTCTCTCCCTTCTTCATCCATCAATTATAATTTTTGTGTGGTAGAGGTTGGTGAATTTCGTGTGTTTATTTCGCTAGTGTAGTTCATAATTATTAAAAAAATGTCCTATTTGCCTAAATAAAAATGCAATTCAATTTGTGTAAAGTGAAGTAGTGAAAGATCGCGTTTGTCTTCTGCTGAACAAAGCCGTGGATGAATTTATAAGACATTTTAATAAACATGGGCGTCTGTGTTTTCCATGTGCGTCTGTGTTTTTGACCTACTGATCATGAGTAATGGATTTGATTCTGATTCATATTCACAATCAAATACGATTTGCATTACTTGGGAATATCAACGTACAAGCTTAACTTGATTCTACTTTTAAGAACATAATGAAAGTGACCAAAAATAGTTGCGTTTTATCCAAAATTGTTTGCTGTATAAAATTTTGTGGAACTTTTGAACTCGTATTAGGGGGCATGATAAATAAATTTTACGTCAGAACTTGACAAAACGCTTAATGGATGCCTTAAAAATGAGACAATTTTTAAAGGTACCTCAAAGAATATATAAAATGCATATATTTTAGATTGTAAACAAGAAATTTGTCATTATAAAAAAAATTTTTCACTTTACTACAGAACATCCTGTTATTAGCTTTGTTCGCACAATACACAAATCAGTTTCCAATCGTTAGGTGTATGCGCACTTCAACTAGAACAATGCCTTTTCTACTCCTGCGCGTGCGTCGGAAAAATAGAAAGAGTGGCGAACAGGGCCATTATATTATAACCTCGAAATTGACTTTGCGTGGGAACACGTCACGTAGACAAACAAACTTTATTATCACTCTTGATTATACAAGAAATATCCTTCAAACCAATTTCACAACTGTCAACGTTTTACTTTGACGTTTGTCATTCGCGTTTGGCTGCTCAATATAAACTGACTGTGACGGCGGATTTGATCCGCTTATATAGGTTTTTAGGGTTCTGGAAGTTTGTACGATCTCGAGAATGTGTCGAGAAGCAAATATAATATAGTCTGGAATATTCCGGAAAACGTCAAAATAAAGGTATTACAAAAATTATAAATTCTAATGAAACAGGATCATAATTAACAAACTAAAAGGTAGGTGAGCTTCCGTAACATTGCCCCCGATCAGGTTACTCCACTATAGAATCTTCTTTACTTAGCGTGCAAGTACTACAATGTCGACACCATTCTTCTACATCGGTACGACTTCCAAGCCAATAAAATCGTTCTCTGACTTTATTCAAAGTTTAATTTCTTCCTTCTCCTTCTCCGAGTCCTGTCTCAATTTTAATAAGTGATTCTTCTGTGTCTCAACATTAGAACTCAGTTCTAGCTGGACTCTTTTGTTGTTTATTCTCCAGTTGTCAGGCTCTTCTCGATTTCGACTGGAAATATTCCTAGAGCATTGATTCCTGAGATGTCCTCTTCTTCACAGTTCCAACACAGGATGGATCTTCGCCTACTGTATACTGTAGAATCGGTACGACCTTGTCATTTCTGGTAATTGTACAATAAATTTCTTAAGTTTTTTTATTAATCCTTCGTTGTCCTTTTCAGCTTCACGTCGTCCTTGTCGTCCTTCCGTCATGAATCTTAGTTGTCTTGTTCTGCTTTGATTACTTCTGGTAGCTTGCCGTGCAGCTTCAATTTCTAAGGCTAATCTTAATGCTTGACTAATTTCGGAATCTCGCAGGCTGTCGATGAAGCTACTCACTGCTAGCTGTTTTTGGAAGTCTGCAGGCGAGGTGGGGTAGGCCAGTTTCACCATACGAGCTACATCTGCCTCAAATGGCTGCAAATTTTCTTCGAAACGTTGTCTTCGGCCTTTGTTGTGCTTGGTAAACGTGATGTAGATGGGCTTCATCATACCTCATTTCTAAGGCATTCTTCAATGTTTGATAGTCATTTTGTTTATCCTCAGCTAGCGTTCTTAAAATCTTCATAGCTTCACCTCGTAGAGTCACTGTTGGTGTGGCATTTTCTCCTTCTGACCAGTTGTTTGCAAGGCAGCTGCCTCAAATTGTTTCAGGTACTTCATGACACCTTTCCATGGTGTGGTGGATTAATCCTTGTAGATGAAATGCTGTTGTCAGCCTTAACAATCTCCTTCGCGGCTCATTGTGACTGTAAATTTGTAACTTTATGCTCTAACTTAGGCTTTCTTCTACGACCTGGACTTTATCTTGCACTTCATTCCTCAGTAGATTAATTTCTTCTTCAACGGTTTCCTCAAACTCTTTGAGATTGATCTTAATTACTTCTTCTAACTTTTTATTATTTACTTCTTGATAATTTATCATTTCTTCTAAACTGTTCCTCATTTCCTCTTGACTGTTCTTCATTTCCCCTTGACTATTTTTCATTTCCTTTTTTAAATTGTCCATCATTTCGTCTTCGCTGTTCTTTATATCTTCTTGACTCTTCTTCATTTCTTCCTTCATATCTTCTTGGCTCCTAATAACATTATAACTGAATTACCGTGTAGATAATGTTATACAAACCGTATAAGACCGTACAATTTTCCGTAGAATCCAAAAAATGCGATAATATACGAGGTGCTGGAGAGTTTTAGATATTTTAGTAATGTTCAGTTCCCAATGGGGCATTCTATATAGATATGTAGGGTTAACTCATCAAATTATGTTTTGTGTGAAAACGTGCAGTACCCTGTATACTCAGTTTTATACGATTGACAAATTAAGTAAAAGTTACACACCTTTTGAATAATTTTATATTTATTAGGTATTATATTATACAGTATGCGCCACAAGTATGGAATAAATTCAATAAAAACGAAACAATTATTTTTTGGAAAAAATCTTCGAACAGGTCGATTTTTAATTTAAAAAATACATATTTTAGCGTAAAATACGATTTTCAAATGTCATTTGTTTTCGAGTAATGACGTCATCGATTTTTTTTTAAATGACAACACCATATTTTTTTCCTTGATTCTGAAAGATCGTTTAATTCTCTATCAGACAGTACTAAAATTTTGCCCTCTTACATAGGAAAGTTTTCGAGTAAATGACGATTGAATGTTAGAAAACGTAAATTTTATCCATAAAAAAGTAACAATTCTGAGGTATGTAAAATAAAATACAATTGATTAAATATTATACTTAAATTAAATGTTCGAATTGCCATCCACCAACTTCTTGACAATGCGCAAGTCTGTGAAGAAATTCTTCTTGCATATTATGAATGATTTCTGGGGTAACGCTGCGTATTTCGTCCCGAATGCGATTTTGAAGTTCTTCTAAATTACGTGATTTATTAATGTACACTTTTGACTTCAAGTATCCCCATAAAAATAGTCAAGAGGTGTAAGATCTGGCGATCTTGCAGGCCATTCTATCGGTCCGCGTCTGCCGATCCACCTTCCAGGAAACAGTTGTCCAAAAAACCTCGTACAGGGCGCGCATAGTGCGGAGGTGCACCGTCTTGCTGAATCCATATGGTATCGTCAGGAATGTCAGGATCATTATCGTTAGGAAAAATTACTGCAAGGGCTGGAACAAGGTCATTTTCTAGAAACTCTAAATATCTTTGTCCTGTAAAGGTTCCTTCAAAGAAGAAAGGCCCTACTATTCTGTCGTCAACTATTCCAGCCCACACATTTAATTTCTGAGGGTGTTGGGTATGTGCCTCTGCCATCCAATGAGGATTTTCCCGACTCCAATATCTGCAAGTTTGACGGTTTATTGTACCATTCAGACAAAATGTGGCCGCATCTCAAAAAGTATTTGCCGGTGTAAATTTCTATTTCCTTGACATAAATCCATTAGAATTTCGCAAAAGTCTAAGCGGCGATCGGAATCATCTTCATTGAGTTCCTGCACAAGTTGAATTTTGTAGGGATGATATTTTTCCTTCCTCAAGATACGTAGCACTGTGCTCTGACTAGTGTCATTGTTTAATGCAACCAATCGTGAAGAATTATGAGGATTATCCACCATACTTATCAAAATGTTCTGTTTCTGATTTTCGTTAATGCTTGGACGTCCAGTTTTTGGACTGTTGATTGGCTGATAGGGCGATCTGGATATTTTTCATTAAATAATTCGCAAACTTCCTGCTGAGTTCTAGTCATATTCCCGCATCCGATAAGAATTAAAATTTCAATTCTTTGAGTAACAGTTAAATGTGCCATAATACTTTAAATTGAATAATAATTTCTATGTCGCTTACAATACTTATTAGAAAGTCGGTGTGACAATGACACTTTGCAAAGATTTTCACCTACGTGATCCATAAAAGAACTATGGAATTCGAAAAACTAAACTTGATAACGTTTTTGCTTTATTTTAATTGATTTACGTTTTCCAACATTCAATCGTCATTTACTCGAAAACTTTCCTATGCAAGAGGGCAAAATTTTAGTACTGTCTGATACAGAATTATACGATCTTTCATAATCAAGGAAAAAAATACGGTGTTGCCATTTAAAAAAAAATCGATGACGTCATTACTCGAAAACAAATTCGCATTTTACGCTAAAATATGTATTTTTTAAATTAAAAATCGACCTGTTCGAGGATTTTTCCCAAAAAATAATTGTTTCGTTTTTATTGAATTTATTCCATACTTTTGGCGCATACTGTATATTAGGTATTACACAAATAATAAAATTTCCTACAGCCTTAGACACGTAAACCAGAATAGAGCACATTCTGCCTTTCTGTAGGTCGAAGTTGCGGCTTCTCTAGAGCTAAGCTCAAGGACTCTTTAAGCTCACCTTTGTTAAGCCCCTCTTTATGGCGGAGCAACTTAGTGAGGCGGGCCAAGTGACACATTTTCCTTTATTGATGCAAATAACCGACGTCGCCGATTCAAACGAAAAACTGCGAATTTTCCGAATAGGCCCCTCTTTCGAATGGAACGGATGAAAAATCGTCTTCACTTTAATAGGTTTTTATAGGGTCTACATGAGCTAAACCAACCAATAGAATTGCTACAATACATGAAGAGAAGAAATTCATATAATGTAAAATTGTATAAAAACATAATAGTACTTTCACGTTCAGGAACAGATTTCCAACGTCAATAAAAATACAGTTTCCAGTAACACCGTTTGGATTTCTTAGAGGATGAAAAGAAGGATTATTGTATTATTTATCATACTAGCAATGTGTTGAAAAGGTCTGAAACTTTCTTTCAGTCTCTCTAGAGGTAGACCTTTTTTTAAGCGTAACTTTTTCAAGGATCAAGGCTCATTTATTATTAAATCTATGTTCTTCGAAGACATGAATCAGAGCAATGAAAAATAACCGAATTATCCTTTCATTTCAAAGTAAACACTTGAAAGGGAGGATTTACCCTTGTCATCCCAACTTTATCGGTAAATTAAATATCGAGGCGTAAAATACGAGCCGCATTGTTCGCATGGAACTAAAGCAGCTTTGTGTTTTACAAATAATTGTACTTTTAATCTTCTTTTCCTTTACTTCAACAGCAGTTACTGAAAATATTGCGATACAGTTCAAAATTTGGCTTCATTGTAAGTTTTAGCCCAGAAGTTAAAGATTTCTGTGGGAAAGTGTTGTTAGATTATTATTGCTATATATATATATATAGTCAAGAAAAAGGAACACTCTTTTTTCTGTTCAAGCTTTCGAACTTTATTAGTTCTTCATCAGGAACTCTATAATAACAATTAGTAATATTAATTATAAAAAACATTGAAAAAGTTACTTACGAATTATGAGATTGTAAATATATATACACCGAGAATAAAAACAGCAATAAAATAGTTCTTTTACATACAGGGTGTTAAAAAAAGAGTGTAAAATATTTAAGGAGGTAATAGTATGAACCAAAATAAGCAGAAAAGTATCAATAAACATGGGTCCGCAAAGTAACGGTTGCGGAGATATGGACCACTATTCGTTTTTCAAACATTTTATTTTATTAGGAATAAACCGACAAAGGAAGCTTTTAACAGACAAAAAACAACCACATCTTCGTCTCAACGATATTCGAACTCTTTTAAAAACACCCTCCTTGGTTTGGATTTCTTGACACTTTTGATTAATCCGTATCTGCAGCTCTTCCAGGCTATTTACAGAAGTATCATACATATAATCTCTTCAAATGTCCCCAAACAAACGAATCATTCCTTTGAATCAGAGGCAACAAATGTGGTTTCAGCATGATGGTGCTCCAGCTCATTTTTCCAAGGCCGTTAGAGAACATTTACACCAAACTTTTCCACATAGATGAAGGGCCGGACCTGTTTTATGGCCTCCAAGATCGCCTGATCTGAACCCTCTAGATTTTGTTGTAGATGTTTGTTGTTTCAAGAAATAACTATATGAGTCTAATGAAAATGTGTAAAGTCAAAAATCTGATAAAAAAAAATCTTTAATGTTCTTTATTAACAAAGTTTTTTAATTTTTACTACAAATAAGGTTATTTTCTATTCAAAATGAATTTAATTTAGTCATTTTGGCGTATTGTGATGCCAAATAGGCCTCTCTGCAGTACTATTTCGTCTCACAATAAAACTTGTTTTTCTTTTTATCTTCAAGGATACTCTTGTCTGTAGATACTCATGCTGCGTTTTGATTTCATCACAGCTGTCTTTGCACAATTAAATCTTATTCTACGTTATTTTATTTAACTATTACATTAACATTTTTAACAATAAATTACAATTTGCAATGTACAAAGTTTTATAGTGCTCAATAAACACGCAAATTTTGTGTTTATCACAATATTTCTATATTAACCGCAGTACTTAATATACAAAAAGTCCCACTAATATTTAGGAAAATGAGGTTGAGATTTCTCTTTTTTCTCTTGGCACTTCTATGTACTTAAAAATGTGAAAGCTTTCATCGAACATTACGCCGAACACTTACTAAGAACTGTAATCCATGTTCCACATATCATTTCAAAACATGTAAAATTTTAAAATAGAAAATAACTATTTGATTTAGCTTTCAAAACATGAAAGCTGTTCGGCAGTACAATGTGTCATGTCGCGTATATTGCACAAATTGGTCGGTGAAATGTTAACGCACCCAACTTTGACAAGTTTAATATCTCTATGTAATTTATCGGGCGCTGCAAATCACGTGAAAAGCATATTTGAAACATTAATCTACAACAAAAGCTTGCCACTAAATATTTCGTCAATCGAGAGACGAAACGATTTTTGGTCGTTGCGTTTTATTACTAAAATCAACCAAATTTATATAATATGTTACACTGAAAGAACTGTAACATTTTACATAAATTTATTGAGATTATTAAACAGATTATCGTTTAGATATAATCATGGCCACTATGTTCTTAGTTCGTAAATACTCGTATAAATTAATTGATAATAATAATAATAATAATAATAATTTATTGCACTTGTTACAAATAAGAATTGTACAGGCTAGTCAAAAAAGAAAGAAACATGATACACAGATGCATTATTTTACACAAATATAGGTTTATACACTAAGGCCTTACGACTAATTTGACCCATTTCAGATACAAACAAATACATAATAATTGACACTTCTAATTGCAATAATCCGCTATACTGTATGGCTCCAGTTCACATAGTACATTGAATAGATCTGTTTTAACTTCATTAAAAGAATTTTTATTTTTTAAGTTATTTGGGAGGTGATTATAAAGTTTTATACAGGTATAATACGGGCTACTTTCAGTTCTATGCATGGGATAACTGTATTGTTGGCCGTGTCATGTATCATACGGACCAGGCATTATGTCTGCTTGAAAATTGTCTTTATTATTATAGAAAAACTTAATGTGCTTCTGGCATAATGGCTATTACCCCATATGATAATCCCTAAACGAATTCTTGAA
Organism: Monochamus alternatus; assembly: GCA_037114965.1. Lineage (NCBI taxonomy): Eukaryota > Metazoa > Arthropoda > Insecta > Coleoptera > Cerambycidae > Monochamus > Monochamus alternatus. The sequence continues at coordinate 119,165,915 of CM073426.1, forward strand.
TAGAAGCTTGAATAGTAGAAAAATTTTAGTTATATTTATATTACTATATTTTGAGAGGATTCTTAACCCAAAACACGTTTTGCTTAACTGTTTATTGATGTATGTAATATGTTCTTCAAATCATAAAGTTTCATCTATATGGATGCCTAGGCATTTAATTGATGTAGCAAATTGTATTCTGTGATTATTGACATCGATATGATTTGGAGTATCTAGTCCATGATTTGTTTTAAATAGGATTATATCAGTTTTCTCTTGATTTAGAATTTGCCCATTATTTGTACACCACTTTCCATAGATTTAATAATGTTGTTTCCTTCATCCACGATGTCAGGGAAAAAATATTTACTTTTTACAATGAAACTAGTATCGTCTGCATAGTTTATTAACAACGAGTTGTTATTAATAACTGACTGAATATCGTTAATAAAAATAAGGAAAAGCAGTGGACCGAGCGTACTACCCTGCGGAACTCCACTAGACAAGTCCAAGGCCTCCGATCTCACACTGCTGCCATTAATCTGATCAGTTATTTTTAAAGCATGTTTCCTGCCTTCCAAGTAAGACTTATACCAATGTTGCAATTTGATTAGTAGGATATCGTGACTGATGAGATCAAAGGCCTTGGACAAATCCAGAAAAATGCCACAGGCAATACATCCCTCATCAAGTCCAAAATATATAAAGTTTGTTAATTCAAATAGAGCAGTTTCAATACTTCTACCTCCAAGAAATCCGTGCTGTAAATTACTGAATAAATTATGTAACTTAAAAAATCGCATTGTTCTATTGTACATGACTTTTTCAAAAAAATTTAGATAATACACTTAACAAATGGATTGGACGATAGTTTTCAAACAAATTTTAGGTTATTGGGAAAAATTCCATTTATGAGCGATTCATTTATAATATGACATAGAGGTGTTACAATATGTTCGAAGCATTTTTTCAAAATAAAAACAGAGATCTCATCATATTCAGAACTTTTCTTAGGTTCAATTTTATTAATTATATCCCACAATTCCGAAATAGTCACATCTTCGAGTGCAAGTGACTCTGGGTTTAAAGGTATACTACATGTAAATTTATTTGTGTTTGCTATTGCTTTGAGTACATGGGCGACTATATTGTTAAAGTATGTGTTCATGTCGTTTGCACACTTATTAACGTTTTTATATAATATGATAGTTTGGTTGCCGTAAATTTGATTTATTGATTTTTGGAATATCGTGAATATCATATAGAATTCTACTCCGATAGGTCATCGAACGATAACTAGTACTGACAGTTATCGCAGGATGCCGAGAGTAGTCGTGGATCGCAGACGGTCTTGTAGGGTTTTTGGCGCGAGAAAAAGGAGGTTAAGGCTGGTGTGTGTTATTCGGACGGCAGGTGAAAACGAGCTTCCAAAATCTAAGATTATTCAAGTCATCTCTAATGAGGGTTAATGTTTTGGGCTCCAATACTGTTCAGTTGGATTAGTAACGTGTGATACGAGTAGTATTTTGTGAATTATCCAACATATAACTGTGATAGCAGGATTAATTGTTACCAAGCCGTTCGTACACGATTTTCGAACTACCCGACGATATACCTATAAGATCGAAATACAGGAGCCTTCAATAATCGCCAATACGACTCATTTAAGTCCGTTGGACGTTAAATTAAAATCAGAACCCCTTTCATTAGGGTAAGTCATGTTTTATTAAATAATAAATTTATATCAATGGCAATTATGATTTTAACTACAGGGTTCTTTTGCCGGTACGTTATTTAAACGTACAGTACACGCTGCAGTAGTCAAAATCAGATCTTTTGCCACGGGTTATTGGGAACAACCGAGAGCAGATTCCCAGATTCGGGACTGAGACGACGAATTTTCTACCATCCCGTCCACACCGGAATCTAGTTTCCTTTGCATCTCCTATTGGAAACCTTCATATTATTAGCTGTTTGCAATAGTTGCACGGTATTGCATTTGCTTAATGCGCAATATTAGATTTTATTGAGTATATTATAACTAAATCTTATTTTCTAATCTAGATAATATTTTGTTGTTTTCATATATATATATATATATATATATATATATATATATATATATATATATATGTGCATATATTATTGCATGCTAGTGCATTTGTTTAATACGCGGTATTTATGTTATTTTTGGCAAGTTTATATTTTGCTCTTTTTTTTAGATACCTTATTGCTTGTGTGCGGAAATTAAGGTTTTTGTGTAAACGCGTTGCTACTATCTTCTTTATGAATATGCATACAACTAGCGCCTGCGCTTGAGCTCGAGCGACGCTTTGATTCATTATTGGCTTATTCTGCTTACATTTCGCATCCGTCTCTTGTTTTCTTTTTGCATTTACAAACCATAACGCATTCATTACCCTCGCTTACTTAATTTCTGCAGTAGGAATAATTATTATTAATTGAATTAATTCTAATTATATAGTCTTTACTTATAGGGATATTTGCCTACTTAGTAGTATTTTTTTATTGCTTTTAGTTCGATACTATAGCTAATTTAAAGTTGTTGCTTAATAATTATATACTTCTTTTTATTAAGATAAATTTAAACATAATTCACTCTGCGTAGACAATAAATATTTAGTAATTATTAACTGGCGTTTATGTATTATTTTGTTTTGCCTGGATTTGACAAGTTTCGAGGTAAAGTAAACTCTTAGGTAGTGTTCCGTGGTAGAAATTTGTCTGGCGCCCTAGCAATACAGTTTTTTTATTCGAATCACCCCGTCTCCACTGAGAAGCCGAACACCTTTTTTTTGTCAACGGCCGATTATAGTTAATAATAATATAGTAAAGTAGTAATCAATAAGGCGCGTTACAAAACTGTATGCATATTTAATGAACAATTGTTGTATTTTTATACGCAAGCTATGTTTTAATGTGTACACACAGAAAAATCAGTTAAATAGACGGTTTTGTTAGCCTATTCCTTATAGCAGATATGAGAAAATAGAAAATCAGAAAATATCTTCAGTTAGAAGTAATTATGTTGCTTTCTTTTACATTTTATTGATATAAGAATATAATGTTACTACTCCGTGTTATTACTGTAAATACCATGTTATTACCTTCCGAGAATTTTCGATAGGAAACTGGAACGGAATGTACTACGTGGCCTCTCCGTTACCCTTCCCTTCTTACGTTTTTACCTCGCCGTGGCTGGACCAGTGGATCATCGCATTGTGGTTTTACACGTGTTGAGACAAGTGAGAATGTGTAGAAAATTTACAAAATTCCCGGGGATTTCAGAACCTGGTAGAAGCGTTTAAATTAAGTTTTCATTTTTAATTCAATTATTTTACATAAATATCTACATAGGTATGCATAATGAGTTAGTATAATTCGTTCATAATTAAATGGTAATAGTTTTTATCCGAATTGCATAATTCGGTATTGATTTCATTCTTGTTCACCAGGTATGTTTTCTTTTTAATTTTTTCGAAGTGTTTGTGCATACTATATTTTTTTATGAGGAGTCATTTAAGGTACACTTAATGACTAGATTTTTTTTAAACTACTTCTGAATTGATTTGCATGTATAACAGATTATTAGATACTTTAAAAATACAATACAATAATTAATAAATGTATGTATAACAATATGTATAATATTTAATGCCACATAATATCGTGCAGCTGAAAACTACATACCTAAAATGAGAACATTTTGTAGTTAAATTAAAGTTTATTGCTTTTTTATTTTATAATTCTATTACGTAAACGCAATATTGCATCATTTCATGACATTTTTTTTATTTTTCCGATGAAGAAACAAAAAAAAAATAATTTAATAACAAACACCGAACCTCGTCAGAAATTTAAAAAGTGTGTAATTGTATGAAATATCAATTTTTAGTAATAAAATTATGAATATATATTTTTTCTGCAAACTAAATGTGTTTTTCTATGTATGTCTCTGGTATTCTTCTATATTATACTGCATTCGTCGTATCGTTTAGTTTAATTAAATAATAATTTAAAGCTTTTTTCATGTTTTTCGCTATCAAACATTTCATATTCATTGTCTTCTTCCAGCATAATAAGGGCATCCATAAATACCTCTAAAATATGTCCATTAAGTTTCTCAACTATAAGAAAGGATACGGGGTTACTTTTGACAAATGTAAAAATATTTTCTCCTTTTGCATTGCCCTCCCACCACTCAACCGAATGTAATTGATTTAATCAGATAAATTATATCACTTTAATTATATAAGTTTGATCATCTTAACCAGATCGAAAGAAAACTAGTATTAGCGATTATTATCTCAATATAGCAGCGAATACCCATGAGCGTATCAGTAATGTTAAATTTCTATTGGTAGTGATGTAGCGACGCATCCACCTATTCCATCTGCACAGCTACCATAGGTGTGCACGTATTTTTGATATAAATTAAATTGTTAGTGGTTCTGTGTTTATGTTCCTAATAATGGAGACTAATTTCAGCTCTACAACGTAATTAGGGAACGAGACCAAAATATAAGTGTAATTGATACCGTTGATGTACCTCATTAATAAGGGTGCCCGTGAATACTGTATATCGTATACCCAGTCAATAAAGAATGACTATGAAGAATATACCACTGCGAAACGGATACTACTGGAATCTCGTCGAAAGAAGAAGGCAATGAAGAAAATAGAGGTTGATGACAACACAAAATACGCGATTCGTATAATAATTCATGGATGGTATTTTAACAATGAGCTTCCGACAATAAAAAAATCAGGCTGCTATCTCACAGGACAAGACAAATATTAGAAATCTGAATCGAAGCATATAATACACGGAAGAAACATGGAAAAATCAAGGCACCTAGGAGACGACAGCAGTGATAAATACGACAGGTCTAGTGATAATATTGATAGTGACAGCGCTATCTTCAGACCAGTAATGTATATGTATAAGTCTAGTGTAATATGCAGTATGCGCCAAAAGTATGGAATAAATTCAATAAAAACGAAACAATTATTTTTTGGGAAAAATACCTCAGAATTGTTACTTTTTTATGGATAAAATTTACGTTTTCTAACATTCAATCGTCATTTACTCGAAAACTTTCCTATGTAAGAGGGCAAAATTTTAGTACTGTCTGATAGAGAATTAAACGATCTTTCAGAATCAAGGAAAAAAATATGGTGTTGCCATTTAAAAAAAAAATCGATGACGTAATTACTCGAAAACAAATGACATTTGAAAATCGCATTTTACGCTAAAATATGTATTTTTTAAATTCAAAATCGACCTGTTCGAGGATTTTTCCCAAAAAATAATTGTTTCGTTTTTATTGAATTTATTCCATACTTTTGGCGCATACTGTATAATAACAGTTATTGTGTGACCGTTTTAGTGATAGTACAAGTAACCAGTAGTGTACAATGTATTGTTTTTTTTAGCAGTTCTCGAGTTATTTTGATTTGTCATTGTGTAAATGGAGCAACCGATATGATAACTTCATTCATTTTCCATGTGTGGCAAATTTTGTAAATTTTACTGCAAGTAGTGCTTTCTCTTGTTAATTATCGTAAGGGTTACAGCTAAACTATTTATGGCTCAAAAAATATCGATTTACACTATATTACGTGATTTCGTTAACTTTAAATATGGCGATAATCAAAACAATGTGCATATCGGCATAGATAATTTTAAGTTTATCTTTCTCTTCTACAATACAGTTAACATTTTATTTAACTGCAGCAAAATACACATACATACATAAGGATGAACTTAGGAAATGTTTATGTTCATTTTTCCCACTTTTGCTTTTAAATGTGAAAAATTAAATGTTGAAGTTTATGTAAAAATCCCATGAAAAGAAACACTTAAAATATTTTAAGTATAAAACCGCTACATTTTGGCAGTATAAATATTAACACTACCTATGTTGAACTTTCTAGTATCCATTGACGTGTGATTGTTTTTAGTAACTTTAGTAGGGTTTAAAATTCCTAACTTTATAATTACATCGACATTAAACCACTTTAGGCCACAAATATGGCCACCTTAACAATGAAATTTAACCTGGCGACTAAAACTAGACGAGGCTAATATGAAACAAATTCTTGCCTCTGCTTCGGGTATTAACGCAGTTAATAGAAACATAATCAAGTACGCCTCGAACAAATTGATCGACGTAGCGCGGAACCGCGGGATTTCCCGCAGGACGCCTGCGACAAACTTATTGGGATATCGGAAGTAACTTCGGTGGCGAGGCGAAGACTTTATTACAGCCAGCAGATTGCTTATTAAGCCTTGAAGGTCGACTATATTCTCTTCATTCAGTAAAATCGATGATAGACGTGAATTGTAGAGACAGTGTTGTTTAAGGCTCCCTGATTTTGCACAAATGACAAATGAAATGCAAATCAGATTGCACAGGGTGAGTCAACGCTATGGCAAAGTTCATCTATCACTACAATATAATTGAGACAAAAAATTTTAACATAGGAGGCAAGAAATTGACATTTTAAAAATATATACAATCTAAGCAATTCTCACTCACACATGTACTAGATTCACTATAAATTCTGAAATAGCCACTGTTTATAAATGTCACACAGGGTGTTCACAAAATCGTACCAAATGATATCTTTTTGAAAGGCATGCCATGATTTCAAACTCGTAAAATCCAGCATGCCTTGTAAAATTGGAAAAAGCTGGATTTTTATTACCAATAAAATGCTGTTACTGTATGAAATACAATGATATGTTACTAAGAATCACAGAATGAGAAACTAAGGATGTGTGCAAAATTTCAATGTTCTTAAGCCTACTTTGATTTTTTGCTCGATTTGATCGCTAATAAAGTACCGTTTCTGTACGAAATACGACATTTTGCTACACAATTTTGACAGCAACCTTTACGAATTAAATTGGTTGATTTGATATGGATGGAGCTCTGTAGTTCTTTTTGTCTTCAACGATTTCAGACAAAGATTATGTTGCAAACAAAAATATATTTTTAATCATATGAAACATTAGATAATATTTTTTTTCTCATTTTATTATTTTTTACTATTTATTAGCAATTACAGGATCATCTAATTAATAAAGCATAACTAATAGATATGAGTTGATACTTTTGTAACTATGTTGTAATCCAGACACATATTTTTTGACAGTTAACAAAAATTTGAAAAAAATATGAGAATGATTGCGGAGAAAAACCAAATTCATATGTTGTTTACTAAATTCAAACGGAAAAAACAGCTTACCTTGAAGTCGATATACCCGTTTTTGTCCATGTCGAAGGTTCTGAAAACATGATCGCAGAATTCCTCTGCGTTTCCGGATGGGAAGAACATCTTGTACATGTCTACGAATTTGGCGGGTGTCAGTCGGCCATTTGGACAGTCTTGCTGCAATAAAAAGTCAATATTTAATAGAAATGCACGTGCCGTTGCACACTTAATTGTTTAGATTACTATTTCTTCTATGATGTTGGTCATATACGATGCGGTTTACCGGAAGGCAGGCCTTCCAGTTAGCAAACCTTTCGGCAAACCGTAATGCTAGTGGTTGTACTGGCCGGTATGCCCAGTCTCAACTCTCTGACTTCTGAAAAACAACCAATGCTTGAAATTTTGCCTATCGGTTTGCCTTCTCGCATGCAAGTCGAACCGTGTATTTGTGAGTTTTTGTAAAAAATTACTTATGAGAACGTGATTTTTTCAAATCTTTGAAGTTAACTACCCACAATATTTTGATGGAAAAATTAAAGACAGTAGATGCAGTATTTTCTCTGTAAAGTAATGGAGAAACATATTTAAGTAATCCGGTGTATGAATTTTCTGTAAACATGAAGCTAAGTGCATTCATTTTTTTAACTTTACCTAATGTTATACCGATTTACAACATCTGTGCTTTGTCCTTGTTTTTTTATATAAATCTGAGCAATAATTGTCATTATCACTTTTGTTACAACAGGATCATATTCTCAGATAGGGCTAGGGATTCTGCTAATTTTCAGCCCCAAAAATCCCGAGATTCGCCAACTTGGCTGTTGGGTTTTTCGAGTTTGTTCTTGTCAAATTTTATAGATACGTTGCGGTCTAAAGTGAAATACGAAACCGGATTATTAATACACATATATTATATTTAATCTCGTGACGAAGTCTAAAAAATTAAACATTGACCACATTTTTACAAAGTAATAGGTAACTGCAAGCGAGGCCTGAAAGAGTCTATGTAGCCATTTCAGCCAGGTTCAAGTACAAATAAGAAAGTTTCGTTATTTTCCACTTTAACCAAAGAAATGGAATTATATAAAAATGGTGTATCCTACATTTTTTTATAATCATTTCACTAAAATTTGTTTGAATCGGAATGTGCTGGATCAATATGAAAAATGCTGATATGAAAAAATAAATTCCATATATGTACATGATACATTTACCATTCTGTTACTTTTAAATTAATAAAACTTAAAATAATATTAATTTTTCATAATATATCGACATTGTCAAGAGTAATTAATCCCGGAATCCTGGGATCGAAATTTTTTTCCGGGTTGACAGTCCTATTCCCAGATCATGTATACAATACTACTTGTAAGTAACATATATGCCGTAATAGAGAGTAGAGGTTTAAGGCCCGGCGCATAGACCCAGGCAAGTAAAAAAAAATACATCTATTTTCTGGTGACTGAGCTTGGGTTCAAAGCTAGGGGCGGCCCGCTGCTATTGCCATACATAGAGGATTCCTTTAACCTTCGGACAAACCAGCTCGTATGGACTAAAGGACTAATCTTTTTATTTTTTTTAATCAATTTTAAAAGAATATAGAAACTAAAGTAACAAAAGATATTGCAAAAATAACAGCTATTCGTATTTTCTTGCGCAAATACTGCCAGGGCTAAGGCTCTTAAGTCAATTTAACATATTTATAAGTATGTACTGAAACGTATATTAAAAGCCTTTGAAACTTTGAATGTTATTTAATTCTCCAGAGTATAAAAAGGAAATTATTCAAATATTAAAATATATGATTTCATTTTTAATTGTTTTATTTTGAATGAATCCTTGTTTGCTAATCTTCTTTATATTTTACAATTTTATGAGAAAAAAGGTAAATATAGGAGATGTAGAGTAATGAGATTTTTAAAGGTACTTTGTAATAATATTATAACAAAGGATATTTACGTACAAATTAATTTTCAGAATTGTTTATTCAGAAAACTAATTAAAACTCAATTAATAACTGTTGTAGTATTATATTTAGAAAGAAGGTTCCGTTACAATGACGAATTTGATAAGTAAAAAAGTACAGGGTATCTAGATTTTTGAGCAATAAGTAAATATAAAAACCTTCAAAATGTGTGTGTATGTGTGGTTCAATTCTATACCCGTATTCGTATTTTGTTAAAGCAGCTATAGACATACAGAAATAAATTATTTCTGCTAAGTTTAATACAAAATGTTAATATATGTATAGTATGTCCAGACACAGTGGAAAAGAGCAAAAATATTTATATTTTTATTTTACATGAAGAACTTTCATGTTGCATGTACAGGGTGATCAGAAAATCAGTAAATATAAAAATCGTTCAAAAATAAACTGCCTTTGTTAATTACCCTAATTTTTAGAATGTTTGTCAAGAAACTTTTCCTAAAAACTGAAAGAGTATTGCTTAGGTAAGTTTTTAATAATATCTGAATAAACCTATACACAAAGGTTTAAATAAAATCCACGATTAAATTTGACTCTTTGCTTTTACAAAGTATAAAAACCATGTTTACGAAGTTCTAGGTAAGTAACGAAGCCACTTTGGATTTTATTGGTTAAATCATTTAAATAATCCATTCATTCCTAATAAAAAAAAAGTATAGAAATATTTGTTATAAAAAAGTTTCTTTTTCTTCTACACTTAATAATTGCAGAAAAGCAAGGTTAAATTATAAAAAAATAATTATCACAAATATTGTAACATTTGGTATATAGGTATGTTTGTTTCAATCGACTCAAAATTAAGTATTCTATCACCTCCTAAAATTATCGTAATGACTTGCAAGGCACCCTTATATGCTTGATCAATTTTAGACGTTTATATCATAGGGAAAATGTTTCCAGAAGAACAAATTCATGTTATCCGTGACTTCAGACAATATTTTGTTTCCCAGACGTGCCAGAACGGTGTTATAGAAATGAATTCCTGAAAAAAGTCAAGGAAAATAGATTTTCAGCAGTTTTTCTCGAGGGTAGTCCTACTTTTAACACGGGAGCGAATTGGTTTATCTGAAGCCAACCCATTATTTACGTTAAAGTTCATTCAGATCTCTCTCTAATGGCTCGCCGTTTTCTGTCGCAGCCGGGCTGTTTCCCGCCCGCCGACGCGAAATTCGAGTAGAGTTTTTCGTGTAAATTGCTTTCCATAAAGGCCTTTTAAAGTGACAAGGTCCATAAATCGGGGAAGAGAAAGAGTTTCCTCTCGCGGGGGCGTCACCTGGATATCATAACGCCTTCGCGGGAAATTACCTAATGAAATATCTCTCATATTCTCTCATGTTTTTCTTTTATACGCCCTTCGCATTATATTATACAGTTTTAGGTACGTTGTAACAATCTACGTTGCACTAGAACAATACAAATATGACTCAAATATGGACTGATACAAATGCGTGGAAATTTTCATATACTTTTATGTGCTTTTTACATAATAAGAAATGATAATTTATAATTTTCATTATTAAGGAAAGATCAAGTAGATAAAAGGTGATTCACAACTTATCTAAAAAAATTAGGAATAGATGTGTCATGAAAAATGTCAATATCGTAAACAATTTTTTTGTGAAATTCTTAAAATTTTCAAGAAAAAAGTGTTGAAGTTGTAGTATTTCCAACCTTTACATCGCTGAAATCTGATTACTTATAGTATTAACGTTTTTCTGGTGCTCAATTATATCTGTACAATATACAGTGTGTCCAAACATTAATACCAAGGGATTGGACGAGGAGGATCGGTACCATGGCCGCCACAATTTCCTGACTTTAAATCCTTTGGACTTCTTGTGGGAAGTAGACACTATTGATTATTTACGCCAACGTATCATAGCTGCTGCTAATAACTTGGTAGTTTAAAACTGAACAAGAAACAGAAACATTTGTGTTACTTTATAGAAGCTGGGTTAGACGGACCCAAAATTTTGTGTTGTAACATCAGGTATGTCAAACTATTTTATTAATTAAAACCACAAATTAATTCTATTAATAATTAATAACAATGCTGCTAAAGCAGATCAATTTGTTGTATACAATAAGTGTTATTTATTTCCTTCCTTCTTCTTTCCATTTTTTTGTTCGGTCGCCAATTGCATGCTCTGCCGTGCAGAAGTGTATTATTAAATCATTTTCAAATTGCCCTTTTTGATATTTTTATATCTAAATTGTATTCGTAAGAGTCCCCTGGATATTCAAAAAAAATTTTTTAGGTAAGCTCTGAATCACCGTGTATGTGGTTTTACGTAATAAAATTAGCAAATTTCAGGAACAATGTGGTAAATGCAATGTACTACTTTGGAACTATTTACTTTTACGCGCTTTATTTTTAAATTTTACAGAATTTATCACCTTACGCTCAGACGTACATCAATCTAACCTCTAATGCGTTTTTTAGCTGTGTTAAGGTGTGGTAGACAAACATGTACAGAACATTAATAAGGATTTTTTTGTGGGACATTTAGAAATGAGTAAGTATAAGATTATATTTTATAACGTGTGCACTTAGAGCTTATGTCAATTTAAATGTTATGACTTAATAACTAAAATGGTATGTTGTTTACTTGCTTGCATCAAAATTGCGCCACGATCTGTGTCTCCAAACCATACATCATTCATTTCAAACAACATATTTATCGTTGTAACAGTAGTAACGGTATACAATAGATATTAGACAAACGTATATATTTGCAAAAACCAAGAAATATACTAATCTTTCAGAAACAAGATGTCATTTTTAGCAAAAACATTCCAACATATTTTCGAATGAGACACATTGCAATACATTTTTACATGATGGATGAACAATACAGTTTTACAGGAAGGGATGGATAATACACCACATTTAGATGGTGAATGAACATACTTAAATTCCTCTAAAAAAATCTTCCTACACAAAAATTATTTCTGCTCCTGATAGCGCTTTCTTAACCATTTCGAAACAAAAATTTAACTGTTTATGTATTTCTTAACTCGCATAGTGAATTATTGAATTCTAATAATACGATCTACTGTATTTTTAATAATTAATCTTATCCAATAAGGCTAGGGTCTTTGAAGGATAGAGGTGGTCAAGTTGATGCTATTTATACTGACTTCTCAAAAGCCTTCCATCGCGTAGACCATAACATATTATTAGAGAAGTTAAATTATATTGATCTAAAAACTCCTTTAATTAATTTCTTTACATCATATTTCCATAATAGACCTCACTATGTCCAATACAATGGTTACAAATTAGGTTATTATTTACCATCATTTGGTGTACCTCAAGGATCCAACTTAGGCCCATTACTTTTCATTATCTTTGTAAATGATTTATGTGATGGTTTAAAGTGTGGTAGGCTATTATTTGCTGATGATCTTAAGTTATATTGTGAGGTTAACGATTGGAGCGATTGTGTTGCACTGCAAGATCAAATATGTTTTATTGAAAATTGGTATGAGGTTAACAAACTTGAAATGAACATTGCCAAGTGTAAAGTAATTACTTTTTCTCGTAAATTTTCACCAATTGAATATAATTATACTTTCAATGACAATGAACTTTTAAAAGCGAAAGAAGTTAAAGATTTGGGAATAATTTTTGATAGCAAACTTAATTTTTCGGAACATATTAACGTTCAAGCCAATGCAGCTCTGAAGATGCTTGGTTTCATTGTAAGAAATTGCAAACATTTTATAAATATAGAAACTTTGAAAATGTTGAAAAGCTTGAATACGGAGCTATTATTTGGAATCCCATTTATGATATACATTCACAAGCACTTGAAAAGGTTCAACGTAAATTTATGAAATATGTTGTATAAAAAATTGACAATCATTATCCTGTGCGACATTATCCAAATAATTTATTAGTGCTAAGGTTAAATATGATAACTTTAGAAAATCGTAGAACAATTATAACATTATGTTTCCTATATAAACTTTGATTGATTGATTTCAAAGTTCCTAGGATTCACGTCAACATAAAATATTTTATTGTCCTGCAAGTCGTACTAATGTTCTTAGAAAGTCCCCTGCTTACTCTATGATGCATGCATTATAATTCAACAAATCTCAACTGTGATTTATTTTTCCTATATTTCACTAGTTTCTCACGTGTAGTAAGAAATTAGATTGATTAATATTAAGTTTTGCAATTACTTATTTATATAGATATTTAATATTTTCATCATTTTATGTGACAGATATAAGTGTTCATTTTCATTAAATTCTATCGACCTCAATTACAAGTATATTTATTAGTTATGTGCATTTATATTCTATTGTTATAATTAATTATATTGTCCTATAATTGGATTACTTTGTTGGGCAATAAACTTCTATTATTATTAATATTATTATTTGTTAGTAAAATACATCCTGCATATGTTCACTCACTAAAGTTGTATTTTTGAACATGTTAACACAAGCAGAATCTTTAACTCAACATTGGAAGTAAAAAGTTTTCCTTCTCTTCAACTTCATCTGTCATCATCTGTCATCAAAGATAAAATTAATATATTTTTAAATTGACTTTAGTTACACTGTTCAGGTTAAACAAAATGAGAATATTTGAATTTATTGATGTACTCTTTGGTATATACATTATTTTTACATATACACATTGTTCATTATTTATATATTTACACACTGATATTCAGTTATATATGTGAAATAATATTAGTAAGTGAAACAGTTTCCTGCAATTCTATAGTTATAAAGGTAGCATATATAAACTATGAGAATATTAAAATTACTCAATAAAATTACATATATTTTACATTTCCATCCTAAAAATTGCAAAGTATAAATTTAGCATAATAGTTGTAAATTTATCACATAACATAATATAGAATTTTATTCATGTTTATTTTTGTAACATTACAGTGTACTTAATTTATTTACAAAACTAATATGTAATTTTATATAACTTTGATATATTTTTTTATCGTATCTAACTTACTTGACTCTGATTCCCACTAATTTTGTTACAATAGCGTTCCAAAATGATTCGATTCCGATCGTTCTATTTCAAAATTAATTTTGTTCGTTCAGCCAAGCCATCTGTATTAGTCATCTATATTTATTTGTCTCTATTAATAATAACTACAATTTTAACTCATCAGTCTTAACCTAGGTAATTTATTTTTATTAGACTATTTATAAACAGGTTAGGTCAGGTTCTATTATTCGCATAAATCAATAAGAATGCGAAGAAATATGATTTTGTTGGCATTGTTTCAATAAATGTATTAGTGTGTTCACATAACTTTCGAAAACTTTAACTTAGTATAGATGTGTTCCTTGCCTCTATAACTTAGTTTGTTTTAGTGTCTCTAATACCATTTCCAATATCCGATTTTCGGTAATTGAAATAAAAACCGAAATCCTAATGACACCGAAGGCCTTCCTACGCTTCATATTCTAAATGCAAGTAAACGGTAGCGGGCGCAGCCCGACATACTATAGGAGGCAATGATGTCACACAGCGGTTTCCGCGAGTCCATGTTCTCAAATTATTTTAAATTACAAAATCATTTAGAAAATGTAATAAAAAATAATGCTAAATGATGTTGCTCCATTGACATAAAAAAAAATGATGTAAAAATCTCTATAACTTGTTTCGAGTTACATCTAATTTTTGGTATACCATGAAACTTATGGTGTTATATATTTTGCATTTAATAACAGTTCTAAAATACTACACCAAGTGTTCTATTTTTCCGGTTATACTTTACCATATTCAGGTGAAATCTTACTCATTTCAATACCCTGTATCTTCGTGTTCAAAATTAAATTCTTTTGTTCCAAATATAGACTTCGCAATGGTTACATATATTATTTTTTGTTTTTTACGATTTTTCCCGATTTTCAAAAAAAAGAAATTCTTGTATCGCGATTAAAACTTAGTAATATAACAGAGAAAGAAATTTAGGAATTAAATTGAAATGATAAATGTTATTTGACTTCTAGTATAACAGGAAGTGTTATAGAATAGCATTTATTTTATTTATAACGAGCACTCTCGAAAACCACAGAGCCCCAATTTTCAAAATTCAAATCGAAGTAACGAGATATTCTTCTTCTTAACCGTAAGCAATATACTAGTGTCTTAAATATAAGTAATAACTTAAGAACATATTCAAACTCTTCGTCTGTAGACATAAATATGAGTGTTCCGCAGAGCTCTTTGCTGGACCCTATACTTTTCCTTATTTAACATAAAATGGAGTTGAAAACATCTCTCGTGAAGTTCATTTTACATTATATGCAGATGACACTGTGATTATTTCCAATAAGTCAGATAGAATGCTCGCTGAAAAGTGCAGTGAAGTTATTAATAATTTAAATCAATGGTTTAATCAAAATTTCTTATTTCTTAATTCTGAACAAACCCAGTATTTCAGATTTTACAATAGACAAAAATCTTACTCAAATATTGATATAAAGATTAAACTAATTAAATGATTACAAAGGATTAGCGAAATAAATAGTTTTATTTCAAATCAAGACCATTCAGAATAGTTCACACAAAAATTTACCCATATCTTATATGGAAACGAAAAGGCATCATAAAATGAATTGTACCCGCAGGTCTTTCAGACGTACAGGAACGTGCACTCTAATTATAAAACCACTGGAATAATGCTCCGGTTTTATTTGCTCGACGTATTTACTGATCAATACTGTGAAGCACATATTAAGCCTTATTCAAGACATTACAAACCGAACTATCGACCACCGAAAACACTTCCACCGCATGCTTTGTGATTGAAAATGCAATTTCTGTTGCTAATTACACCGCCTCCGGCAAAGCCGTATAGATTTTACGGAAACCGATAAAATACTGCCAGAATTAACACAGATTAGGAATAAATCAATAGCTTAAGGGCGTCGTATTCTTGTAATAGTGTTTTTTTACAAATACAAGTAATTTTAGACATTTAAGAACTGAATAATACAGAGTTTAGCAAAAAACAGCAATGCTATCTCATGTCACCTGGGAATATTCAAAGGTACCGATGCAAAACGAATATACAGGGTGATTCATTAATAATTGTACATACGCTAACTGGGCTGAAAATATGAAGAACTGACACATAACGCTTAGATAAAATATGACACCTTACGTAGTTACAGGGTGTTTTATTTAACAAATTTTAAATGATTTATGCCAATTACTTTAACCGTATATGATATGTTTGATATATCCCTATCATACTTGGCATAAAGTTTAGATACATATTAAAAAATGCTACAAAATCGTTCATAGCTACTACCAGAGGCGTAGGACAGGGGTAGAAAGGCAGTTTCCCATTCCTAACTTCTACGTCACTGTAGCATTTTTTAATATGTTCTAAAGTATCCAAACTGTATGTCAAATATGATAGGGATATGTCAAACAGGGTTAAAGTAATGAGCAAAAATCATTTAACTTTTTTTTTAATAAAACACCCTGTAACTCCGTAAGAAGCCATATTTTATCTAAGCGTTACGTGTCAATTCTTCATACTTTCAGCCCAGGATTATACAGTTAGCTTATTTACAATTATTAATGAATTACTCTGTATAGCGGCTAAACAAAAAATTATTAGGAAAGACATGAAATTACATGGTTCTGCATATAAGAATGTCCACTTTTGTTTATAAGTACATATGTGAAAATAATAACAAATATATGCATACATTTTGGAGATCGGGTTTTTTTGGGGCGAGAAATTCAAATTTGTTTAAAATTTTGACGTCACTAGTAGATGGCGCCACTTATGGCACCTCATGCTTCTTTTAAATGACAGAACTTTTTTGCGGCTTCGTGTATTCATCTGACTATTGAAACAGTCGATTCTCCTACCTTTTTTTATCTAAAAAAGGTATACCTTATTGAAGTCGTTAATTCCATTAGAAACATTCGGTGCATCGAGTAGAAACTGTTTTGGTTTCAGGTAGAGTCTTTTCCACTGAAAATACAGCAAAATGTCACTTAAAATAGTTGTTCAGAATGCTAAATAATGAGTATGTAAAATATTTCAAGAAGATCGGCAAGGTCTGATGATCTCGAATAACTTCATGGACAATTGGATTTCAAAATATTTTATAAATTTAATAACGTAAGAAATGCGTTGATTTGTACTTTTAATAGTATACGATCTTTGTACTTAAAGTGAATTTATTTTAGTCGAATCTCACTTTCTTAGTAACCTTTCGAATTTTATTGCTAAGCCTGATTTATATTTATTTATCTTTCAACTTTATCCACGAAGAGGAATCACTTTAGCAGTATGAAGTGAGAAAACCATATGCCCTAATGTAAAATCATCCCCTGCACGTTTCATAAATTCCCCTCGTATTATTTTCATGCTTTTTGTCCCCTACCCAAGTAAACATTGACGTAAAAAATTACAAACTCTACTTGGAAGCTTCACCCTGCTGAACATTAATCATATTCATGAAGTGGTCATTGTCCTCGTAGGATGATGGATGAACGTAGAGCCCGTTTCGTGTAATAGCCTTGTTTTAATATTGCAATTGATTATATTGACTTTGTTATGAATTCGCCGGTTGCCCGACTGCGTCAGTTCAAATGTAAACAGAGAAAATCGTATTGCGTCTGAGACTTTTAAGTGCTGATAAATTAGATTGTGTCTTACCAACCAGTGATGGTAGCAGATGTCCGAGCAAGTTTACATCAAATAATTTATCGAGTCACTAACCTTTCCTATAAAATAATCAAGTATTTTATTTTACTTTAAAACCTTACCTTCCCTGATAAAAATCAGTAGAAATTTCCATGTTTCGTTATGCTCTTTTTACATAATATTTACTGGAAAATTATAATTTACATTATGCAGGGTAGCCAGATGAAAACGAAACAGAGCCATTTTCATTAACTGTGTCAAGATTGTAGAAAAACGCTCAGAACCGTCAATTCTAGATTAAAAGGAGACATTCTTTGCTGGTATTTTTGACTCCGTTACTTTCACCCCCATGCAAGCAAGGGTAAGCATCACCCCAAAATATTTAAATGGCATTGGGGGTTGAGTAATATTTATTTTGAAAGCTCTTACAATTCTCTTTACAACAGACTTTAAATTTTATAATTCCGCCCCATACTTAATAAGAATTTTGATTTTAAAGTTGAAACTTATGTATAAACAATTAGTAACGGTAAAAATGTCACTCATTCGAGTTAAATACGCCAATGGTATAAATTTAGTATTTCTCGCGTTACATTGGTTTTTGGTGATTTGTTATCACTTTCGTAAAAAAAACACAATTGTAAAAAACAGAAATGAATACTATACACACACAACGAATGTAAAATTAGTCGATTCCAAATTTATTTTCTAGTATTATTTGGAAGCTTTGGTTGGTAGTTTATTTAATGGTGTTTTCGAAAATTAAACACTATGGTTTATTCCACTGCGGAAAGGGTAGATATTATTTCGCTTTACTTTATGAACAATAAATGTGCGAATAGAATAGCTCAGCTATATAATGAACAATCAAGATCGACATGTCACAAGGAAGTATGTTCTAGAGTTAGTAAAAAAATTTCAAGAGACAAAAAACGTAGCCAATAAAAAACCAGAAATTGAAAAACCTATAGTTAATGAAGCTAGTGAAGTCGCAGTTTTGGGACAAGTTCATCTTGATAGTAAATGTATGGGCTTGAATTTTCGGCTTGTGGGTCCTTTTTTTCTACCTGGTAATTTGACTGGCCAAATGTATTTGCAATTACTGGAAGACGCTATTGACCCTGCCTTGACTGATATTATTGAAAATGTTCTAGAGTATGATAAAGATTATTTGATTTTTCAACAGGATGGTGCTCCTCCGCGTTATGCGTTAATTGTCCGTCAGTATTTAGACCAATGTTTTCCACCGAATTCGATTGGGAGAAGAGGCAGCATTGAGTGACCTCCACGATCACTGGATTTATTGCCCCTTGATTTTTTTATGGGGATACCTAAAGAGTAAAATCTATAAAACACAGCCAGCGTCGCTGCAAGATTTGCGTCAAAGAATCGTCGACGAATGCCGTTGAATCACTCCGGAAATGCTTCAGGGTGTGCGCGAACGTTTCTAACAAAATCTTTATTCTTGTATGGAAGCGGGTGGTAATCAGATTGAACATTTAATCAACTAAGTAGTAAGTAAGCAACTAAACATAATTTAAATTTTAAAATGTAAATTGTTTATTGGGCGGAATTATAAAATTTTAAGTCTGTTGTAAAGAGAATTATAAGAGCTTTCAAAATAAATATTAATAACCCCCAATGCCATTTAACTATTTTAGGGTGATGCTTACCCTTGCTTGGGGGTGAAAGTGGAGGAGTCAAAAATACCAGCAAAGAATGTCCCCCTTTAATCTAAAATCGACGGGTCTGAACGTTTTTCAACAATCTTGACGCAGTTCCTGAAAATGGCACTGTTTCGTTTTTATTTGACCGCCTGTATATTAAAGAATAATCAAGTGTATGTGTTTTTACCTAATAATATTAAGAAATTTCAGAAATAGTGTGGTAATACAATGTACTACTATCGAACTATTTACTTTTCCTAAATTTATGAAATTTTACAGAAATTTTCATGTGATTTCTGTTGCACATGCGCAGAGGTACATCAACCTAACCTCTAACCTAATACGTTTTAGTTGTGGTGTTAACGTATAGTAGATAAATAAATACGGCTCATTAACTTACTTATTTTGGGACATTCATAAAACAGTAAGTATAAAATGATATTTTGTTATGTGTGCACTTGCAGCTTGTGTCAATTTAAATATACAATTTATATATATCATAGAAACTGAAACGGTTCGTTGTTTAACTATTTGCATCAAAAATACTAATGACAGTAAAAATAGTAACTCCTTACAACATACAGTATGCGCCAAAAGTATGGAATAAATTCAATAAAAACGAAACAATTATTTTTTGGGAAAAATCCTCGAACAGGTCGATTTTTAATTTAAAAAATACATATTTTTGCGTAAAATGCGATTTTCAAATGTCATTTGTTTTCGAGTAATGACGTCATCGATTTTTTTTAAATGGCAACACCATATTTTTTTCCATGATTCTGAAAGATCGTTTAATTCTCTATCAGACAGTACTAAAATTTTGCCCTCTTACATAGGAAAGTTTTCGAGTAAATGACGATTGAATGTTAGAAAACGTAAATTTTATCCATAAAAAAGTAACAATTCTGAGGTATTTAAAATAAAATACAATTGATTAAATTATATACTTCAATTAAATGTTCGAATTGCCATCCACCAACTTCTTGACAATGCGCAAGTCTGTGAAGAAATTCTTCTTGCACATTATGATTTCTGGGGTAACTCTGCGTATTCCGTCCCGAATGCGATTTTGAAGTTCTTCTAAATTACGTGGTTTATTAATGTACACTTTTGACTTCAAGTCCCATAAAAAATAGTCAAGAGGTGTAAGATCTGGCGATCTTGCAGGCCATTCTATCGCTCCGGGTCTGCCGATCTACCTCCCAGGAAAACAGTTGTCCAAAAAATCTCGTACAGGGCGCGCATAGTGCGGAGGTGCACCGTCTTGCTGAAACCATATGGTATCGTCAGGAATGTCAGGGTCATTATCGTTAGGAAAAATTACTGCAAGGGCTGGAACAAGGTCATTTTTTAGAAACTCTAAATATCTTTGTCCTGTAAGGGTTCCTTCAAAGAAGAAAGGCCCTACTATTCTGTCGTCAACTATTACAGCCACACATTTAATTTCTGACGGTGTTGGGTATGTGCCTCTGCCATCCAATGAGGATTTTCCCGACTCCAATATCTGCAAGTTTGACGGTTTACTGTACCATTCAGACAAAATGTGGCCTCATCTGAGAAAAGTATTAGCCGGTGTAAATTTCTATTTCCTTGACATAAATCCATTAGAATTTCGCAAAAGTGTAAGCGGCGATCGGGATCATCTTCATTGAGTTCCTGCACAAGTTGAATTTTGTAGGGATGATATTTTTCCTTCCTCAAGATACATAGCACTGTGCTCTGACTAGTGTCATTGTTTAATGAAACCAATCATGAAGAATTATGAGAATTATCCACCATACTTATCAAATTCCCTTATCATATTCCCACATCCGATAAGAATTAAAATTTCAATTCTTTGAGTAACAATTAAATGTGCCATAATACTTTAAATTGAATAATAATTTCTATGTCGCTTACAATACTTATTAGAAAGTCGGTGTGACAATGACACTTTGCAAAGATTTTCACCTACGTGATCCATAAAAGAACTATGGAATTCGAAAAACTAAACTTGATAACGTTTTTGCTTTATTTTAATTGATTTACGTTTTCTAACATTCAATCGTTATTTACTCGAAAACTTTCCTATGTAAGAGGGCAAAATTTTAGTACTGTCTGATAGAAAATTAAACGATCTTTCAGAATTAAGGAAAAAAATATGGTGTTGCCATTTAAAAAAAATCGATGACGTCATTACTCGAAAACAAATGACATTTGAAAATCGCATTTTACGCTGAAATATGTATTTTTTAAATTAAAAATCGACCTGTTCGAGGATTTTTCCCAAAAAATAATTGTTTCGTTTTTATTGAATTTATTCCATACTTTTGGCGCATACTGTATATTACCATTAGTTGTAGTTACGTTAATTATAAATTTACTGTAACTAAGATTCGAGCTAAACATATTTATTTTTACATAGATATACGTATATCTACAAATTTGCAAATACCAAGGAATATATACTGATGTTTCAAGAATTATGTAGTATATTCAACAAATAGTCTAATGCGAATGAAATACCTTCATTGGAATGCATTTTTAGATGATAGTTGAACAATACATTTTTACAAAGAAGGATGGATAATTCACATTTAGAGGATGGATGGACCAATTCCACTGAAAAAATCTTCTTATACAGAAGTTATTTCTGCTCCTGACAAGGCCTTCTTAATTATTTATAAATAAATGTCAATATACTGTCCACATGGTTACAAAAAATATAATTTATTTTTAAATTGGCTTCTATTACACTTATTCAGGTTAAATAAAAAGTAAATATTATATGTTACATATGCATATTGTTGAATTTTTTACACATTGATATGCAGTCATATATCTGAAATAATATTAGTTATTCAACAAATTTACTCTATACATATTTTTATATTAGTTATAAAGGCAAGCATATATAAATTATAAAAAAAAAATTAAATTATCTACTCAGTAAAATTTCATATCAATACAAATTATATTGATGGAAATTTACGATGAAATTTAGCATAATAGTTGTAAAATCATATAAGAATATGTAATTTTATTAAGATTTATTTCTGTAATATTACAGTGTATTTATTTCATTTGCAAAATTATTATGCAATTTTACATTAGCTTTACCCTGGTCACAAATTGCCAACGCATATTTATGTGAAATTACAGAAAACATTTTTATCAGTGTACCTTATATTTTTGTTTTAACTTCAGCTGGAAGGAAATGAAAGATAAATGAAAATTTCACATGCTCATTTCTACCAAGAGAATTTAAAAAAATCTATTTTTAATTGTTGAAAAAACAAAATTAACATTTATAAACTGCAAGACGTTTCATAACATCAATCAAACCACATCATATCCTGTTTTGCGATGTATTAAATAGGTATCACGTTTTAGTAATAAAGCATATAAATGATATTATTATATTTCATTGCACTGATTGATTTGATTGTTTTGTGCGGCTTCTCAAATAACTTAGGTATAGCAAACACCTTCCTTACTTAGAGCTGGACTGTTGCAAGGAATGATATGGATGAAGACATAATAAAAATACACTGACACAATGTGATCGTTTTCACTTCAGTGCACATTACTACTATTAGATTAGATTGGACTAATTCCATTACTTTCTTCGGTATATTTTAATATAAAAGCCCATTAATGTGTAAGCGGTTTAAAAATATATAAATCAATTTGTAAATAATATTAGCATAAAGTATATTTAAGTCGCATTACTGAAGAGAAGTATGAGATATGAACGTTGAACATGCAAAATAGATTTGAGGATTTTATCACGTATTGAAATGCCATAAGCAGTGATCAAACTTATGGTAAAATTTTCAAGAAAATGGAAAAACTGGTGTAAGAACCGTATTTTTGAAATAGTGTTTTCTACAAACATAAATTATTTTAAACAATTAATAAATGAATTTTTTCAAAAATACGTAAGTAAAATGAACAAACAGCTGCAAAAAATGGTTTTAACTCACAATATTTTAGGTACAAAAATCTATATAAAATTATTACCTTGTTTAAATAAATAGATTTTTTTATTTATTTACTCAGATTTTACTTTTGTGCTTATTTCTGTTCTACAGATTTAATTTTCCGAGATTTCATAAAACGCAGAAACTCTGTTTGTCTTAAGAACGCTTTCATTAAAGTATTGAAAAAATATGCAAACTATTTTGTTCCCATTTTACCTTATATTATTAACGAATGTTTCAATACCAGTGTATTTCTGAATTAATTAAAAGTTGATAAAATTATACTTGTATTTTTGAATGTACATGAGACTATTGCAAATACAATTTTGTTAAATAAAAAAGGGCAGTTCAAAAATACACGTCTGCACGACACTGGTCTGCAGTAAATCCTAACCTTACGCAAACCAAAATATGCATAAAAATGAACGGACAAAAAATTTAAAGAATTTCTCAAGGAAAACGTTAATACTACAATCTGATTCCAATAGTCGGAATCGCCTGCATTCGGATGGCGCTAGAGATTATTGCAGCCGAGCGATGTAAAAGTTGAAAATACTACAACTTCAATATTTTTTTCTCGGAAACTATAAAGGTTTTCCAAACATTTTTTTACGATACTGACTTCATTTTCCAAGGCGCACTATTCCTATTTTTTAGATAAGTTGCGAATCACCGAGTTAAGAATGGTAAAGGAACGAATGTTACCAATTATTGATCTAATTTTGTCGTCTATGTTTTCTAAATTAATTGAAAAACTAATATCGAAACGTATAACTACAGATCTATTATATTTTGTTAATAAGAATTTAGACCGTGGACACAATGTTATTGCTATATTTCTTGATCTGTCAAAAGTATTTGATTGTGCAGATATATTATTAAGAGATTTACTACGATGTGACATACGAGGCAAGTGCAATGATCTCATAAAATCATATTTAAAAAAACAGAAAGCAATTTGTTGATGTTCATGGATATCATTCTAATGTATTACCTATTAACTTTGGCATTCCTCAGGGAAGTGTTTTAGACACTCTTTTATTCATACTATACATAAATGATTTCCAGAATTATATTTTTTATGGGATTTGCAGATGATATATCTGATTTTTATATAATATCGAATTACTTTTACAGCAAAAAACATAACATAAATCAGAGTAAAATGTAATCATTTTGTTTGGTCGCAAAGAGTATTCAGATTACAAAAGAGAGCAATTCTTTGTATGTTTACATTAAAAATTAGACAATCGAAAAGTTATAATTATGAAAAATAGCATAGTGAATACTTGAATCTTTTATCCATTTTCGCTGAATTTATATATTACACCTCTTCCCTTCGATGTGCTTTTATAAAATCACGAATTAAATGTAAATTTAATAAGCTGTCCATTTTCACAATTCAACACACATTCATTAAACTATAGTAACACCTAATTCCTTGTTTTTAAGAAACTCTACATTAACGTGTAAAAAATAACATTGCCGTTATTTCAGTGCATAACAATTACATCACCCTGTATACATACAAAATTTAAGGTGATGAAATATAACATTTAACCTTGAAATAAAGGAAATGTTATTATGACCAAGATGGGATACATACTTGGGCTGATTGTCTCTAAAACATAAAGGGCGTTATCATCCGCAAAGTTCTCCGTGCTCTACTTAATATTCGTAAAATACAGCGAAAGTAATTATCGGAGATGTTTATTTTTATTACATAGGCGTTTAACTCCGAGGAAGTTATTTATCCGGGTAAACAGCCCCTTGGAACTTCAGATCTATCTACAATCTCGAGAAAATGCTTTATCGAAAGTAAAATTCCCTCTAGTCACATCAAAGTGTACAAAGTCTAGAGACGCTGGAGGTTTCTTCAAAGTTATCTCCGCTCTAAAATGCTTTGAGAGTCAAACGTTTGAAGTAATTACCCCGATCTAATTAAATAATTTTCAATTAGTTGAAGGGAGCCCCTTTAGGCTTTCCTTTGCCACCAATAAATAATTTTTGAACATGAAAAAATAATATAGGAAAATAATTCCCAATCCCTCTGTGTCGAACAAGAGGATAATTTCTTTAAGGATCAAAGCAACTGATTTTGCCCAATTATATCAATTAAATAATCAGAGCATTTAAAGGTCGCACACATCACGCCTGCACGGACCAGTACAGCGCGGACCTGCAAACCTGCACGACTTCACACACTTGTTCAACACGAACCACCAACTTTTTGTGCAGATTATGTCTGTGGCAGCGTAGTGTCATCTGACGAAAGAGAGTTCGTTTAAGGTAAGTAAATAGAGGTTGTTGATAAGCGAGGGTGTCCAGCAGTGCAGTGACACATTCACATTTTAACTGGTCGAATATTTCTAACACCAATCCCTGACTTTTGTGGGAACAGAACTTACGTTGGACTAGCGCGGTCAAGCATAAAAATTCCAGGCCGCCGGCAGGACATGCAATGACGGTCGTTGAAGGTGACGGTCCATGCAGGTGCTGGTCTAGTGTGCGACGCTCCATTAAATAAAATGAGGACCTTCATGAACAGGCTTTGCAGTTCCTTGCAGGCGAAAAGAAAAATTGTAAGTATTATATAGCATCAAAATGTGGAAAACAAGTCAGAAAACACCTAATAAATGTTTTATTGCTATGCCAATGGATAAGAAAGACATTGTGGCAGTGTAAATAGACTCCTGTAAAGTGTCTATACAAAAACACACTTCGTTGGAATATAAAGGCTGCAATATGATACATTGTTTAATAGACTGTAGATCTGATGGTTTAATTTGTCTTGTATCAAGAGGATTTGGCGGTCATATAACAGACAAAATGATTGTCGAAAAATCAGGGCTGAAGATTTAAACTATTAGTAACAACAAATTGTAGTTACCTTAATTAGGTTATCTACTGCAATTGCTAGTAAAAAAAGTATCAAAGGCGAGATAAAAGAGGCAAAAATGAATGCTAGTTTTAGAATGCATGCGACATGGGTGATTTCTAGAGTTCGTGAATTTGCTATTGTTCAACCTCATTCGTGTCTGCATTCTAATTTACGAGTACTATTACTACTAGTATAGTCTGATTAATATTCAAAATTAACTTAATAAAGAACGAAAAATTTGTAATTAACGGTTTAGTGATATAGACAGAAAATGTATTTGACTTTAAAAATAGGATAAACATGTAACTATTTACCACATCAGAAGGATTTTTTTTATTAACGTGTAGTAGCAGCTCTAGCGGCCATTCGCCACTCCATGCCGGACTAAAAAATCACAGACAAGAAGCGTCCTACATCGTCCTATAAACCATTGAAAGTTAGCGACCTCTATCGCGAAACGACGATAATTTTATGTTGCAAACACGGAATTTCGGGAAACAACTACTCTCAGGGCTAATGCCCGGATCAGCATTAAATTACACATGGAAAACCTTTAGCCACAGCTAGTTCGTCGGTCGCCTCTCCTATGACATACTGATGACAGCTAATAAGCTCGAAACCGGTATATGTCTGGTGGGTTGCCGCTGCAATGCTGGTCGGGGCATTAGTGCGCAGAGTAGTTGTTTCCTGTAATTCCGTGTTTCCGTTTTTTTTTTTTTTTTTTTTTTTGTTTAAGTGAATTTTGCAGAAAACATTATATTTCTTTTATTTCAATTTATATTCTGGGGTGATTTTCGCTTCTTCTTGTTATGTGACTTGTTGTTTTATTTGATCATAACCAGTCGAGAAATTCTGAAAATATTTTTAATGCAAATTTGAGATACAGAAAATTTTGGATTTTCAAAGTGCGCGAGATATTTCACATTGAAAATACCCTACTTCAGAAAAATGACAATATTTGAAGATCTATTAAAAAAGGATGTAACTCATATACTTGCTACATACTATGCGTGAATTCGCATTTTATGGAATAAAGTTTATAGGAATTTTTCATCTTATTTGTTCATGTTCTATCTGCACCCCAGAGATTTCTCGGAAACCCCTGGCTAGATTATTTTTTTACATTTTATGCTCTTTAACATAGTTATCGTTTGAATGAAATATCTTTAAAAATCAAGAAACTACACAGTTTAATACAAACCTCTGCAAAATAAGCAGACGCACCAATACAAAATGGTGATTCCATGACACGCCACTGAATAAGTCACGATTTCAAGCAGAAGCCGTTGAATGGAAAGGGTGATAAACAGAATTACAAATGTTACCCTTTCTTCCTCCGGGCCCAGCAATCTGTTGTCATCAATAACGTCCTAATTGATTTAATTAGTTTACCTCGCAGAACAAATTGCCAGCTGGATCGGTCCAAATTACAGCCATATTTTTAGAACCTCTCATTTTTGCTTGAGTGCCCTCTCTAACCTCATTCTCTTTAATTCAATACGACGCTCCAACCCAAAATTGATGTCTAGAGGTACAGTTTTTACGTTATACAGATATTAAATGCTAAGAATTTATTTCACTGCAGCAAATTTCACCTTCTGTTACTAGCCAATGCTTCATTCACATTCATCGATTTATCTGTTTATCAGGTGATGTTTACCCTATACAAAGTGATTCAGAACTTATCCGAAAAAGAATTTGGGAATATTCAACATAGGTACGTATACAAATATGGTAATTAAAAAAAAATAATATACGCATTCTAAAAACTATTTAAAAATGTTTAATTGCACGCCGCTGGAATTTGATCTACTATAATGGAGTGACAATGCAAACTAGCGATGTCACATATTGCACGAAAAAACCTCCGAAGTTCTGTGATTAAATCGACAAAGGTCCATCATTTTTTAAATGGTTACATAAAAAGAAGTCAAGAGGGTTTAAATCGGGAGACTGCGGAGGCCATGTTACCAATCCACCCAGTCCAATCCACCGTACTCCGTGCACTTGATGAAGATAACTTCGAACATACAGCCGAACGTACGGAGGGGTCCCATCATGCAAAAAACCACATGCACTGTCAAACAGCTAGGCGTAAATTTTCAAGAAGGGCGGGCAGATCATTGCGAAGAAATTCGAGGTATTCTAAAGTATCCATACTATTGGGCAATGAATAGTCCAATTAGGCGTTCAGTAACAATTCCTACCAAAACATTCAGTGTGAAAACCGGTGTTGGAAGTGGTCCCCTTCTGTTGTGTGCGAATTTTCGTGTTTCCAAATGTGTGTATTGTGAATGTTTTGTAAATTGTGAATAAATTAAGCTTCATCTGTAACTAGTACATCAGCAGTAAATTGGGGATTTTCAGCATTTTACTCCAACAACCTAACTCGTAATCCGTTGGTAATAGTGCTTGAACATGCTGGATATGATATGGGTATAACTGAGCTTCATGTAGTAAGCGTCAAATCGTTGATTGGGACACTCCAGGCACCTGTCTAGGAATCTGCCTTGTACTTATTCGCGGATTTTCACGGACCACATTCAACACTTGTGCATGATTTGACATGTGGCGATCGGGAAATCGATTCGCATACAAGCGCGAAGCTACAAATGCATTTCATCTAACTTTATCATAAATAAGAATCATGTCCATTAACATACCATTACCAAAATTTTAAAAATTAACACTCCAACGATAAATAAAACAACACTACTGACCTCGTTCGTTTACCACCTCGAGAGAATATCCCCACTGCAACCCTATTCGTCACGTAGACGTGTTGACACGCGCTCCAGGCGCAAACACTTGTTTATTTTTTTTGTATATCAGACGCCGTTGAAGTACAGTTGCCCAGCTACGTATTCGTTTATAATGTTACATTTTTAACGCAAAATCTATTATAGTACAATCGTTTTCGGAAGACGAAGTGGGCAATAAAACGTTGGTGAGACCCGACATATACCTCTGAGCCTTTTCCGCTTTACCTAAGTCGTGCTCAGGTACGCCACTTAATAAGATACAACTAACGTTACGGAGAAATTACCTGCACTAGAGAAGGATGGCCAGAGTCGAACTTGGAATAGTTGGAATGTGTTGATCATTCTATTGCGTTGTGCTGATTCTTCTGTTGTGGTGTGTTTGCGAAACAATTTTAACGAAATCTGAAAATGGCTCATCGTGAAGTTTTGAACGAACTAAGTCGGAGACTTGTGTTAAATATTTTGGAGCTTTTACTATCGTTGATTATGGGAAAATTTCCCAGTCGACCCTGGCACTTTGCATCTAGAGATACTCTTTTTTACTGTATTAGAAAGGTATTTTAAGCTAATATAAATCAAATCTCCTACAATTCCTATCAATGAAGTCATATGTATGCTATCTGATACCAAACATCTAGGTATGCTAATGAACAATTCCACAGACGAAGCTCTATTCAATAATTATCTAAAGAAATTAATCTATCTAAATTTACTAACCTGCTTTAATTAAAACACTCTATAAATATCTAACTTCACTTTTGGCAGTGGGAACTCGAAAATTCAACCACAATAGATGAGATCTGACCACTAATCTTTCTACCGCACATGCATCCCTAAAGACGTCCTTCCTAGCAGAATTTGGGCTACCACCCAGTTAGACCTGTCATAAGCAGGTTTAAGTTGAAATGAAATAAATGTATATGTCGTAGTCATTGGGCGTAATTCGTCATTTCACGGAAAGCCTAGTCATTGGCTATATTGCCGGCAAAGGCTGTAATTAAATGAATATACCTTTGATTGACTTAAATTTTATGTCATAATAATAGAGACACGTATAATCCATGTCATCATCAAAATGTGGGTATTTTTTTTTGAAAAAAATTAGTATCTCCGTAAATATTAGAAATTTTTAAAAATGGCTTTCACTAGACTGATCTATATGACGAACTACACCAGCAGTTAAAATATTTGTACTTATTTAAGGTTCACCCTGTATGATACATGATATAATTTTTAAATGAAAGATATAATGTTAAGCATTTTAATGGGCAATTAGGTTTTAATGGAAAATAAGGATACTTAGATTTGCATTCAGAAAGAAAGATGTCATATTGAATCATTTTTATAAATTTATATCTTTTATTTTTCATATACCTTTAAAATCTTTAAAAATGTATCAATTATAGCATATTAACAATAAATATATATCGAAAACCGTAAAAGATAAGTATCATGTATAATAATATATTTCCGAAAAGTTAAATTGACGGTTTTTTTCAATGGCGTAAAAATATAAAGGAGTGTTACATTTAAAAAGCAAATTCAAACAATAACGGAGAACAAGGGGAGGTAAGGCAATTTTCACGTGATCACTCTGTAGATATGGTTATTCATTTACAATAAAAAAAGTAGAATTACTAGTTATTGCGGACCGACACAACACAATTAAGCAAATGACTAAACAAACGTCCGTCAAACGCTGTAACGTAATCGTTTAATCTTTTACTATGTTTGACGACAATGAAACAGGCAATCCCTGAAATGGCGTAAAATTTCAGTCAATCAAAGGAATATTCATTTCATTATAGCCTTTGCCGACAATACAGCCAATGACTAGGCTTTCCGTGAAATGACGAATTACGCCCAATGACTACGACATATACATTTCGTCTCACCAACGTTGTATTGCCCACTTCGCCTTTATAATTTTTTTGGTTATATCTTATTTAAGGGTGCATATATCCTCAATGTTCTGAATTACCCCTTTATTCGTATCTATGCAGCTGCAAAACTTTTCGCAAGAATCGAATTTAATGCTTCTCAAGGCTGATCGACGCGTCAGGGTACAGTGAAAAGTCTATAAATAATGCACGCTTTAATATCGTAAATAGCGTTTTACTGAAAAACCAATTTTGATGATCGACAATGTAATATGTCTAAAAAAAGTTACCGCAAACAAACTGCTGCCGTATGTTTGCGGTTACTTAAGGAAATCGATGTATTAGCGTAACTTGATGTAACCATTGTGAATTGATATTATGAAGGTAGTAACAAAACTAAATGTCACACTAGACACTGCGTATAACACGAGAGGAGGTTCGAGAATACCATTTCCTCTAACGAAACAAGGCTTACTGTCGTAATGTGACGTCACGACAGTAGTTGTTAGGTATAATAATAAAGTAATAATAGAGTATACGTTATAATCCATGTTATCCGAAAATACTATACTACTAATAATGCGCGCTGGTTGTAATTACTTATAGGTACTTTATGTTTTTACTTTATGTGTAGATTTCGGCTCATTGCAGACAGCCTTATGGTACTATATTCCTATATCTATCTTCGTTTGTATCTAGTATCTTCGTGGCCAGTTGTTTCCTAAGTAATCTGAAATATTTCAAGTAATATAAAGTTCTTTTTAAGTGTTCCTTAGTTTTTGAGTTACAGGGTGTTAAAATTTTAATTTTTTTAGGTTCTTTTAGAAAATCTCTAGAGTAGACTAGAATTTTCTTTTTAAAGCTGTCACTTATTGAATATTTTTTTTTACAATACCACAGGCAGGCTTGTGAGTGGTTACTTTAATATTTTTATTAAAATAATATGTATGTCAAAACATGCCATATATCATTGTGCGCAAATGACTGCAATTTAAAAAGAAAATTTTAGTTTGCTCCAGAGACTTTCAACAACTTACAAAAAAATTAACGCTCTATAACTCAAAAACTAAGGCATTTAGAAAAAAAATTATATGAACTTCTTCATACTACTTGAGGAATCACGGAAATATTTCAAAAGATCCATTACTGTATGAAAATACTATATTTCTATTTGTTCGTTTTACAAATTTCCGTAAAATGATACTATCTGGCAACACTGGCTTGGCCTTTGGATAGACAACCGCTAGGTTCATAGCTGTCAAACGGTGACATTTTGCCGATCGCATTATGATTTATTTTTCACTACAAAAGTTCAATTTTCTTGGCAAAACGTGAATATACACATTTTTTATTTCGATTATTCCAGGTATCTGTATTTTATTTTTTCTGCATTAAAGGCGGCGCATCCTGTATACAAAATAGTGACCTATCAAATTACATCATTTTTTATGTTATATTTATGAGTTATGGATATAATATGACAGCGCGCAGTGACAGTGATAGTGATTTTACTAATGCCTATAACGGTGTTTCTTATAGGTGGTATATTTTATTTGTCATTGATGTTTATACTTTTAGTAATTGTTTGTCGTCTTACTGTTACAACAATAGGTAAATAGAGTTTTGGTCCAGTAGGCTTGTCCCGGAA
Source organism: Monochamus alternatus (assembly GCA_037114965.1). Lineage (NCBI taxonomy): Eukaryota > Metazoa > Arthropoda > Insecta > Coleoptera > Cerambycidae > Monochamus > Monochamus alternatus. Next base: position 119,198,589 of record CM073426.1, read on the forward strand.
CATTTTTGTGATTTATTTAATCTAATTTTTCTACGTTTTTATATAGTATATAGTTAGTCTTGTTATCTTCCATCAAAATCTAGCCCGAGAAAGGGCAAATCAAAGAATAACAGCTAAGACTAAAGATGTGTTTCGGTGCGATATATTTTTGAAAAGTCTAAATGATCTAATGTGAGAAGATCGTGGCGGCCATGGTCTTCCTCGTCCAATACCTTGTTGTCGATGCTTCGACATGCTGTACATGGTACGGATATAATTGAGCCACATATAAGAAACGTTACACTGCTGCAATAGGCCGTGGAAGTCCTGAACCTCCATCTCTTCCACGATTCGGTTTCAAATTTCCCTAGCGTTGCACTGCACTTGCACTCACTACACACCTCGATAAAAGTAGTTGCATTTGGCACATGTTTTCCGGAAAATCGTTCTGTTAAAGCATTTTCACAGCGTAATAAAACGATATCCATCCACTCCGCGTTGCTACTGTACACGAAAACCATTTTTGACACTTGAAAAACTAACGTAACAAAACCTTTAGTACCTACAAAAAATAATCGGATTTCAATATTCAGAATCACCTGCCTAGAAACTACAGTGGTCCAGCGATGTAAAGGTTGAAAATACTACAACTTCAATAATTTTTTACTATATCTACTCCATCTTTCATGACGCATCTATTCCCAAATATTTTTAGATAAGTTCTGTACCCTGTATTTAAAACAAACAACACACAAAAACGTCATATACGAGTAGTTATATTACTGATTCCTATAACAAAATATCGTGCCTTTGTCGGATACAAAACCAAATTTCAGCATTCATTGCACGTTGCCATGCTCTTTTTTGTTTTTGGCCAATTGGCAAACAAATAGATTTTCCGAAACGTTTGTACTTATATTTGTGCATTCTGTAACTATGCAACCCTTTTTACACTTATATTGAATCAAACAAGCAGTACGCAACACGCACAATACTTCGAAAATACATGAAACAGACATCGAGTCGAACACAATTGCTAGGCATATGCGTATAGTGACGTAGCGCCTGGCCACGCCCCATTCGCGCGCGGTGGAGATTTATAATTAATTTTAAGATACTAAAACTGGGAATAAAATTCTAATATTTTGCAAATCCATTATTTTTCACTTGTACTTTCCACTTATGAAATAAAAAAATTGCTGAACAAGGCTATTAGCGAAAACGTTAGTTGTCCTAATTTAAAGTCTATCCGTGAGATATAGGTGAGTGTAAATTTGTAAGGATACCTAATTTTTGACGTCAATTTATAATTTCGACGCCTGAATATATTTCTATACCTAATCATATTGACATTTTCAGAAACTAAAATTTTGATAACACTGAATTGAAATTATATTTTACCTTTATCTATCAATAGGGAACATTGTTCACTCAACTTTTCTCATTAACAATACACGGTCGCCTCATCGATTCATCAATGTTTTTTTCGCGGTCCATTTGGCGTTGAGCACCGCATTCGCCCCACTTTAAAGATTTCGCAGGGCTGGAAATCATCGACGTCGTAGATTATTATGCGACTCAAGTCGTTTGGAAAAAGTTTCCGCGTTCATGGTAATGCTTAAATGGCCTGTGTATAAATCAAGTTAGATGAAAAATCACCTAGGACGGGTAACATGGAAAATGTCTCAAAACTGATGAAGTTTTGGTACTAAAGTTATCGTTAACCATTTGGTAAGAAGAAGTTTTAATAAAGAAACGGAATTTCTGAGTTTTCTCTGAATTAGAAATATCCACCGATATTAGTAGAAGCAACGAAAGTTGCATCACTAAAATTATTGCCAGCTAAATTGCAGAAAATTTACGAAACCGTGTATTCAAGATCTGGCAGGTGAAAGAAAATGTGCAGCTCGTTCTCGGCTTTTTTTTCGTAATTGGCGCAACTATAAAAGCCATCAACAGTATACTCGAATTATTCAATGATTAAAAATATGTTACAATCCAATAATAATGTAGACATTTAAACATATTGCAAACTAATCAGGATCGCCGCCTGTTGTATGCATATCGCAATGGAAAATGTATCAATCACGTTGGTAAAAATTGATTTTATAAAATACCTCAAACAGTAGCCAGTTCTCTTCTACTTGAAAATGCTGTCATATACAGGTCGAAGATCGCCTGTTACACTTTTAGTTGAATCTGGAGGAGACTTGACGACACTAAAGAAACATGGTGTTAGAAGTCATCAACGGTCGCTGAAGTGTAAGTTGATGAATCGATGGCGAATAAGACAGAAATATCTAACAGTGTTTAGAACGTGCAGTGCATTAGCTGAAATAAGACCGAATTTGCGATCAGGACCATCAACGGCAGTTGTGTCCATGGTAGAAGAAATTATTTCAATTCCAGAAAATTCCACAGACATTCCCAATTGTTCGAGGAACTTGCCTTTCATACAATGCACATTTAACAACTATACTTTTGATATTAAGGAAATGTAAGTTTTGTATAATCAAATATTCTATAATTAAATCAATGTCGTTGGTTTAACAAATACAGAAATGAAAATATATTTTTTATCCGTTGAGCTATGAAAAACGTTAAAAACTCGCCTAACTTTATATTGCTATTTCTTTTCTTCGTAGTTGGTAGTAAATTGCCAACGTAAACTTATGTAAAAATAAAGACAATTTTTTATCAGTGCGTGTGGACATTTCATTTTACCTCCAATACGTATTTTGACGGTCATCAACCTACACTCTCAATCCTTATCTCTTAATTGAGCTCATTCCGTATTCAATTTAGGAACAATACCAAATGGCATGCTGCTAAAACTAGTAATACCGCCGGCAACATCACAAACATGCAATGGTGAAATTAGTAATTAACCCCTCGAAAAAAACCGAATAACGTTCCCACAAAGGAGGTCAATAAATTTTCTCGGCAAATAATCCACACAATTTATTTTTTGTTCCGAAGGAGACTAATGCGTTGGGACCATTTGAACATTGATCGAGGCAAAGGTTGCGAGAAGCCTCGAAGGGCAGGAATGATGTATGGGTTTTTCATTCATGTTCTCTGTCGAGAGTCGATTATCTTGGACATTTATATGCTCTACGTAGGTCGTACCTCAGTAGAAAGAAATTGACCGATCGCTGGGAAGCATTCATGCATTCTTTAGGGATTAGAAATATAGAATTCCGAGTTTTTGACGAAGAAGAATTATGAAATTACGAATTACTTCATAAGTAAATAATACTAAGTTGATGGATAATACAGTATTTCCAGTTTCGTTGAAGTAGGAAAGAGATGTGTGAAATCAACTTTGGAAATAAAATAATCATACACCCTTCTTGGTGTTTTTATATTGTTGATTGTATCTTGTATGCGTGTAATATTTGAAGGAGTTAATGACAGTATTTTGCTAGTACAGTGGAAAACGTTGCAGATCCACCATAATCCACTAACATACCTGACATAAATTCTTTTATTTAATTACTATAACGGTTAAAAGTAAAAAGTAGTCAGTAACTCTTCTAAAATAGCCTAGAATATTGCGTTGCTAGTTGCATCCTCTTCAAACATCAAAGAACATCAAAGTTAAGAATATATTATTCTAACGGTTAAAGAAACATTTTTTCAGAACACTGCAAACATCTTGGGATGTTATAGTTTAAAATATAATATTGTTGCTATTATTAGGATTAACAGAATTTAATTCTCCAACAACACAAACAGTTTAAAAATTTATCGTACCTCGCTTTAAACAGAGAGAGGGAAGGAGAGGCTCTAGCAACAAAAATCTTTGCAATGACGAGTTTTAATAACAAGTAAGAAAACAGAACATGATTCAACATTCTTAAAATCTCTCCAAATATCAATCCGGGAAATAAATATCAGTAAGATAGGTGCTGCCTCCTTGTGCTACTATATCGTGTTTCTCATTAAATCATAGGTAATCTACATTTTGTAAATAATGTTTTGTTCTTTCAAAGCGGTGTCAACCTGTCACTACCTTCGACAACATTGACTTTGGCCGAATATCCTCGCGGCTGACAGAAGGCCAGTGACGGCGATAAATAAGGGTTTAATATAATTCTGAAAATTTTTTTTCGTTTTATAAATAAGTTTGGAAATTTTTTCATGGACTTCTTATTTTTCCCTATCCCCTCTTAAAATATTTATAATTATATAGTTAACCCTGTATAACATAAAAGAGGAAACAAATATACAAATTGATATTATTTTTTTAAATCACATTATTTCATTTATTGAAAAGAAGGAAACACTGACGATCGACAATTTGCAATGCTTCTCAACACTAAAACCGGTCGTTCTCTATTACGATTAGATATCTGGAGACATTCTGTATCAGAACTCATACTTAAACAGCGTGGGGGAAGTCAGACCAGTTGTACCAATACATCGATAAAAGCAAAGGAGCAAAAAAATGATTATTCCTTTCCCATGGATATTTTTAGAAATGTTAATTGTAATGTTAATATTTGTATTCAAAAAGGGTAGGTATTTTTTCAAGACCAATTTACACTAATTTTTTAAAATATAATCGGGATATATATTTTTAGGTGTTAATAATATTGTATGAAACTAACTATTCTGTGGACGAAAGCCCCAACCAGCGTTGAATTACACCCACAATATCTACCCATATAGTCTTTATTAACATATTAGCTATTGTCACATTTTTTACTGTATTAGAAAGGTATTTTAAGCTTTGTCTGTGGAATTGTTCATTAGCATACCTAGATGTTTGGTATCAGAGAACATACATATGACTTCATTGATAGGAATTGTAGGAGATTTGATTTATATTAGCTTAAAATACCTTTCTAATACAGTAAAAAATAATCGGGATAACCTGTACATTTCAAAATATTAAATTTGCTGTTCCTATGTAAAACATTTGTTCTCTTTAATCTTTTAAAAGATTGTCGAGACTCATTTTACTCAAATAGATGAAAGGCCTTAGCAATAATATTCATACATTCCTTTTTTGCAAATAACTTCGATACTTCAAACTATTAACCCACATCTCAAATCCGTTACTATTTTAACCAAAATAAGCTTATTTATCTCTATTAAGAGGCTACGGCCAGAAATGTTACGGTTTGATTAAAATTTATTATCCGTAGAAGCGGGCTGCAACGCAATTAACAAACTACGTTAAAATAGTTGGCTTAGCGGCTCGGCAACTAAAACTAATTAATATGCCTTTTAAGCACCGTGCCTTGGGGGTTCATTTGTGAAACTAGGCGGACGTTAAATTATGATGAATGCGAGGTGTTTCAGGATAGCTCGGCAAGCGGAAGATGACACCTGATAACATTAACTTCCACGTGCCCATCAGTAAACAAGAAATGTTTAAATTTGAAAGCATTGTTTGGAGTAAGTTTGAAGAAAGCATACCCCATATGTCACAGAAGTTCAACGCCTTTAGAAAGTTAACCCTATATATTTCTTTCTGCAATTTCATATTGTAGGTACATTGAAAGTGAACCAGTCACATAAAATATTCTTTTTACGACTTTGTCAGACTTGTCTTGAATTAGTGAAATCATGGTAACATTTAATAATTAGCTTTTAATATTACTTTAGTAATGAGAACTTCATAAAATTTTGCAACGACTATGTCAAAAGCGTTGACCAACTGCCTAGATTAATATAATAGTTATTCATTATATAAGGGAATTAACAAGCCTTTAATCCATAAGAAAAAATGGACACTCGAGGCGCTGCTGAGAGTTACATTTTTTCTAGAGGAATAAAGGTGCCAAAAACCGTGTGGGAGCAGGTCAAAAATTATGGTTTGTCAGCTGAATACTTTCTGACATGCGTTTCTTTATTTGTCAACAAGTGAAAAAATTTGCGAAATTGACAAAAAAAAAATGAGTGAGAATGCTGAGAATTTCTTACCATTACGTTTGTTATCAGCGAAAAGCAAGTGTGTACGAGAAGGATAGAATAGGAGCAATTACAGAGGTGCTACTATCCTACTTTTTCAATGTGAAGAAACGGTTTGATGCCTCTTCCATATGGACAAAACATTCCTTGTTAAAATCAATGTTGAAAGTGCACAAAGGTATTGATATTTCGAAGTAGAATCAAGAAATTATAAACCAAATAAAACAAAGATAGTGGAGAGAAACCAAATTGAAAACTGCAACGATCATGAGAATCGCAGGTGCTTGTCGATTCAATGAACAAACCTTTTTGGATATCACGCATATCCAAGACAAAGACGAAAACAAATACTTATTTTAAGAAGTTTCACGATCATGGAAGAAGCTTTTTCAGTCAATGCTACAGAAATGTGTTGAAAATACATCAATCTACGACCCAAAAGTGCTGGTGGGTGATTTTTCTTGCGATACGTGGCTGGAAAATGTACTACACAACATGTACGCATCAATAAAATTTCGAAAACGTTTTCCAAAGTGGCTGCATTTCTTGGGGTACCTGATTCAGAAAGTTTTACTGATCATGGAATGAGGCGTTCTTCGGCAACATTACTGGCCAATGCTGGAGGTGATATTACCACTGTCAAGCATCATGGTGGTTAGAAATCGACTACGGCGGCAAGTTATATTGAAGATTCACTGTCCAGCGAGATGGCAATTGCTGAAAAGATCTAGGTCCTACCTAGAGAAGTTTCTCACGGATTCTCTTCTTGACGAGATGGCAGTATGTGCTGCATGAAATACTGTCTCGTTTTCCTGTTGAATATAAAGAGGTATTTCACACTTTCTCATATGGTAAAGGTGTTTCCTTAGCCAACAATTCAATGTAAGGTTGAATCTTTTTTGACAAGTGTTAGATGGTTTCCAATAAAATTTGTCGTGGTATGTTACCACCATCTACACGTCACCATTCGTAGATTTGTCCTAGACATAGGCATACTTTTTGGTTGTATTCTATAGGGGTGCTCTAAGAAGTTCTTAGCGAATTGACAGATGTTTGTTTCATCCCAAGTACTCCTAAATTCTTTCTGGATGTTATACTTAACAATACAGGTGGATTTTAATGTCTAGATGAATTCAGAGAAAATAGATCGAGGGAACAACGAACCAACTGCGAACAACGTTGTTTCTGGGTTTTGCCCTTCATCAGCAAGATGGAATAAGAAGGAAGGGCAAAGAAATTCAACAATTGTTGGCAACGGAACCACGCTGGTCCAAACTTATTGAGATTCTCTGTTCTGATTAGTTTGTCAGCTTCAGAAACTCCTTATTGAGTGAATTTAAATGACAAGATCGTTCCTGAGATGAATGTTAATGTTAATAATAATAATTCTAAATAAAATGCTATAAAATTGAAGCGTGGTATTATGAATTATAATACACTAGTGTGTTAAAAGGCCTGTAATCCACGGAAAATATTATAGTGGTTGTGGATCAAATATAATTATTTGTCTATTCAATTAAGATTTAATACCAGCAGGTTTTATTAGGGACTGCACGTCTGTTTTTTCTGCCCCACTAACCATTCATAATTTATTGTTAAAAACATCGAGTTATCCCGAATCCTGAAAGTATGCCCAATAAACAAGAAAATCTTCAAAGAATGAATTGTGTAACTATCGTCCAATTACTATTATTTATAACTTTTCTAAAATTTTTGAAATTTTGTTACACAATGTTTTATATAGTTCTCTATATTGTTTTATATCCAGTGAGCAGCATGACTTCGTAAAAGATAACTATCGCTAACCTAGCGTAGAACACGCAATTTATTAGTGAAAATCTTGATAGGATGAGTCAGGTGGATGTTATCTGCACTGATTTCACTCAGGCTATTGACAGACTTGATCACGATATTTTATTAACCCAACTATATACAGGGTTAACTATGACTAAGTACAAATATTTTAAGAGGGGATAGAAAAAAATAAGAATTAACAGAATTTCCTTTCAAAAAATTTCCAAACGTATTTATAAAGCGAAAAAATTTTTTTTTTCGATATTATATTAAATCCTTATTTAACGCCGCCAATGCGAGAATCAGAGTATGCAATCAGCAAGTAACCGTCATGCAACAGTCGGCCACAGTCGGCAGTCGGTCCAGTCGAGTCGGTTCGCTGTCATGTTTTCCCACAATATAGTTCGCCGGTTTGTTTTTCTAGGTTATGGGACAAGACTGCCGCGGGTGTTAAACGTTTTCTGTTATCTATTAGAACCTACCTACTCATCCCGTTCTTCGATTTTGTTATAATACAGATACAATGCCTATATCTAATTGTACCTACGGGAAGTGTGTTTATCGGTAGTGAGTGAAAGTGTAGTTTTACCAATTTGTAATCAAATAATGAAAAACGAATGCAAAATACTGGAGCTAACTGGATTAACTGTTACCTACCTATCAGGTATTATTACTAATAAGAATGTTAATTTTTGTCGTTACTGCATTTAGAAATACTGCAAACGACCGCATGGTAGTTGTTGACAGATGTAATGTCAACTATGGATCTAAGCCATAAGCCATCTTAGTCGATACTCATCATAGACGCCGACTTTCTGTAGGAAAAAAGAGTTTTGCCCCATTTTTTAAATATCGAGCTAAAATTCTGGAATAACTTTTTTATTGTCTTTTAGGGCTTCTTGAGCACGTGGCTAAAATTTTTGTACTTAGTCATAGTTAACCCTGTATATTTGGGCTATCTGACTCTATCTTGAAACTTTTTCAATCATATTAAGTAACAGATATCAGTTTGCTCAGTATCGTGGTTTTAGGTATATGTTTTATCAAATATTTGGCGTTCCGCAGGGTTTCATACTCGGACCTTTACTTTCTGTGTAATTTATAAATTACATTTTTGGAGACTTGCAGATGCACTATCTGATGTATGCAGAATACCTCAAACTTTTATGTGAAATTGGCGCTATTGCTGATTGTGGCAGGTTGCAGAGTGCACTTGATTGTTTGCAATTGGTGTCGACATAATAGTATATCTTTGAACGTATCTAAATATAATGTTGTTGCGTTCACTAGAAAGAAGAATTCAACTAGATTTAATCATAAACTGAATAATATTATACTTCATAGACCAAATTGCATTACAGACGCATGACATTATTAACGTCATCTGCATTTACGACTTTGGATTATATTACTTTTATGTATTTTTTTTACTATCTTGTACACATTTGTTTGTATTATTTTACACTGTAAGTTTTACCATATCCAGTAATTGAACATTTGCCTATTGGAGTATGGAATAAAACAAAAATAAAAATTAAAAAAAAATCCAATATATTTGCACCATTCAGCAAAAATTCTTATGAAGAATAGTCGTCTCAAAATTTCATATAAGGTTCAAATATTTATTAAATTCATTAGACAAGAAGGCTACTTAAAATGCAAAAATATGTCAGATTTTATTTATCGGGGTCAAGCGCATGCTAATCTGTGTCCGAAATAAATTTTGAAAGGTTACGATTTCAATGCCTCAGATATATGTATTTTCTTTAGCACTATTTGCCTATGATTATTCTTAATTTTAGATAATTATTTATTAGTGGCTTATGTATTTATTTCTTTAGCATATGCGATATTTCGTATTTGACAAAAATTTTAAAAAAATTGTTATACCAAATGTCTACTATAATCTAAAGAAATGACAACAATGTAACAAACCTCAAGAATAGCTGATTTTAGTCAAAATAAAGCGATCTAGATCCAGTTAGTAGAATTAAGGATATTACTTTAGATCAGCTATATTTGAGGATTGGCCTCTCTGCGGGTATAGTAGAGTGGAAGAATGTTGGCTTAGGTCAATGTGAGAGATTGATACCGGTCGACGTTTGACCATCCCCTAATTAATAATTTCCTCATTCCTGTACTGAATGTGGTTAGGGCCTATCAATGTAAGTCGCCGCCCCTTCCCCCGCACAAGTCTCCGATCTCTGGGCCAATCCTAATGATTTAAATGAGGGGTGGTAGATATATTATTATTATTATCTAGTAGTTTTCCTCACTTTAAAACTTTTATTAATAATTAATGTTCAAAATTAAATATTAACTGGTTTTATATGTTGCTTAAAAATAATGTCTAAAAACATGTGTACGAACCCAAAGTTATTTTTGTTGATAACATAATGAGTAAGAAGCTTATTAATTTCACACGTTACAAGGCAGATTGAGGAAAAATGCGGGTTAATAATGCAATAAAACTGAAAAAAATTAATATAAATTTTACACGAAAATTACTTACATAGTAAAGTTAGTAAAACCTCGAGTAATAATACATAAGAAATGGAAAGTGACATATGAATTTTACATACAACTGTTAACAGTATTTAACATTTCAAATAGTAATTTTTCATTAGAATTGTAACATGGTCTGGTGTGTTAAATCATACTACTGACCTAGGCAATAAATAACCAACAATCCACCCTGTAATATCAAATCATTGTTATCAGTGTACTCCTGAGATACTTCACGTTCTTTATTGGAGACCTTTTAAAGTTATAATATGAATTTTAGGCCAGTATACCAAATAAAAAGCCTTGAAGAATTTTAGCCGTCGATACAATCCATTTCTACCAGATTTTATCGACGCTTACTTGAAATACGGACCGCCCCCGCCACCCCCAGCCTTCCGCAGAGATACACCCGGAGCGACGTTATCTGGCAACCCTCGAAAATCCATTTTGAATGATAAATTCGAATTCAATATCGCCTACCGCTCCGCTCCTCTGCTGGAACAATATTAAAGCCCTGTTTCTGATTTGATAACTCCGAATGCGAACGGTGGCCAGGTAAAAGTAACGTTTTCCAGGGTTACATTCTGACGGATATAAGATGGAATGATCTGTTGCTTTCTTTTGATGTATGTAACCGCTCTCAGTAAAATTACTAAACGTGGCTAAATGTCGGGAAATACCACTGTATCCTTCATGTTATTGAGATAAATCAAATTTTATATTATTTTAATTCTATTCTTCTATTCTACTCATTTCTTCTGATAACTCTTACCTTAATTAAATTTATAATGAGGAAATTGTATGATTTTTCCAAATAAGCGCAGAAGGAAGTATTATTTTAATCGAAATGGCATTTGTCCTTGACAATTTCGTGGAAAACTAAGCCTAAAAACGGCATTTAAAAATGTTATCTGGTCCCTCCACAAAACGAAAAAAGCCACAGCGAAAACTTGTGACGTCACATGACGTTCACACGTGCATACATAAATACAGCAGTGTGCTTTAGTTTATATCTGTATACGATTTCCTTTCTCGGACAACGCAGTACAAAGGTTTAGAAAAGTTAATTTGTCACTTTGTGATATTAATACATGTTTATTGTGTTAGAGATTAGTATTGAATAAGGTTGCAAAATAGACGAGTAAAATAAGAAAGTGCATCTCACCAGGCAAATGGACGAAGTTTTGCATTATACCATTATGTACGAATACAGCATACAGCATAAAAAATGTCAGCTCTCCAGCATTGCAATATCGTGAAGATTATTTTAAATTTCATTGGAAATGTAAAGAATTACTTTAAGTTATGAGAATATATACAATGGTAAAGCAAACTTACATATTGTTTTTCATTTACTGTATAAGCGCTTCATTCTGATTCCAAATAAACATGTTCTGTATTTGCACCTACCATTTACGAGATGTAGAAAATTTTGCTATCTGACTTCACGATATTAAATTACCTGTACATAATAAACAAAGGAGATTTTTTTAAATGTTTAAATAGTAAATAACAATAAAAAATTAATAATTTAAAAATGTTAAATATCGTTATACATTACTTTTAATTATTATTTTTCAAATTAAAACAAGTAGTTCAATGTGAAATCAGATGGCATAATTTTATAAATACCTGAAGTAAAACCATATATCTGGGCGTAATCAACAGCACAAATGGATCTATATTGTAAACAAACGAATACGTTATGTTTAATAATGCTGTAAGTCAACCACATCGCCATTAATAATCATGGCATTACCTACACAGTATTTACACTATCTATAACCCAAAAATGCCACAAAAACATAAACAACTTGCACCTATATCTACAAACCGCACTGGACGGCGCGTGAAGTCACACTAATAATATCATGTTTTCGGCCATGTGGTTTTGTTTACATTCTACGGCAATTTCATCCACCTTAACATTGCATCGGCACACAAAATAAAAAAGTCATTGTCCGAAGATATCCACTATGATATTTGTATGTATTTTGACCTGCTGACCACGATTCTGATGCCACCTTTGACTCATCATTAGGGACATATAAAAATATGCAAATACAAAATATATATTTAAAATAACAAATGTATTGTTTTACTTAAAAATAAACAATAAAGCAACTAGTACAGCAACAATAAACACATAAAATACAACTTCACTTAGACACAAAACAGAATCGACGTCATAATTTCAAAAGCACAATCAGAATTATAATGTACCAATGGATTGTTTACATACTTGAACATTATAATTTACCAAAATTTTGTGTTTTATTATCTGAAATAATACAAAAATAACATTTTAAAAAAGGCTCATGTGTACAGCAATGCTGAGGTAATGGATATGATTCTTATTTATGGTGAAGTTAGCCACTGTTACCGGCGGATTGTCCATTACGAGTTAGATGTTGCAGCAGAATGCTGAAAATCCCCAAAAATCCGAAAATCCGCACGCAATTGAACTTGTTTGAATTGAAAATTCATATTACCCAATGGTGTGGATGGTTGGTTTTACATGATGGGGAACCTCCTCACTTTCGGCTAGATGTTGGATATTCTCTATATCTTTTTGTGGGGTTATTTAAAAAATGAGCGTATCACAGCTGCCGCGTATAATATGCGTTAACAGCAACCAGAAGAAACATTCGCTACACTACAGCAAAATTGGATAAGGTGTGCCCAAATGTGTGTACAAGTAGAGGGACAAAATTTCGAACAGTTTTTGCTGCCATAAACTTGGGCTTTCAATAGAGCAGGTTGGAAGAACGTTGATTTGGGTCAATGTGAAAGATTGATACCGATCGGCGTTTGACCATCCCCTTAATTAATGAGGTTTCCCAGATTTCCTTCAGTGGTGGTTAAGGTTTACCAACGTAAGGGTTGGACCCTTACGTTGGTAAACCGGACAAAATAATAATATGTCATCCCCTTTCCCGCACAAGTCTGCGAGTTTTGGGCTAATCCTTGTGCTTAGAATGAGGGGCAGAGATATTATTATTATTATCATGGGAATTAAAGAAACATGAATAAATGATTTTTTTTATTTCAAAATGTAATGCAATGTTTTTTTTTGAAGAATTTGTGGCATTTTTATGTAACAGAAGATGTGGAGGCTACTCTTAAAAAAAATAATTTACGGAAAGTCAATAGGAGGAACAACAAGGAGCCCAGTGGGGCCTAAGTGCTGTGGCTTTTTAAGGCTACCCTCTCACAATTCCAGATTCCAGAATTCAGAAGTGAGTCAATAGTTGACGAGATTATTTATTATTAGTGATAGCAATTCTAGTGACAATGCATTTGGATTGAAGTAAGTACTATTTATTTTAATGAATACAGCAAATAATATAAAATACATATTTATGATTTGCAATAACTGTAATCTATTTGAGCTACAGCGAATACTTAAACTTATTATTATTCGCGTTGCACTTTGTCTAATATTAGGCGCAAATCAGAGATCAAGACCAAGAATCAAGTTTGTACTTGTATGCTCATTTATCTGAATGTGGAGCATCCTACTGAGACAAGCTGTTCATTTCATACTATGGATTCTCTTCTATAAAGTTATTTTTGGATTTCTGGGATTCGTAAATTTTTTAAACGTTAATTTTAATAATATGCCATTCCCAGCACTCAAATCAAGACGACATCAAAAGCTTTTTGCAGAAAAGCATCAGCTTCTATAATCTTTGCTGAGGGTCATTTAATTGTATTACTAATTAAATATGCTTTTGATCCCATTCGCTTGAAATGTTCCAGAAAGCTTTTATATCAATATTTGGCAGGAACTCTCGAGAAATTCCAAGCAATTCCGTTGCACAGCAGAGATGAATTTATTTTTCACAAAAACGCGCATCCTAACAATAATCCTTAATTAACAAGCACCAAAATTAGACGCTAAATTATTTACATTTTGATACCTATATTGAGAATTCACAACCCAACTAACATTTAAGCATAATAGATTCCTACACAAGAAAAATTTACCTAAAATGATCCAAATTTACTACTATCCACCATTAAAATAATCTTCAATGTTATAAAATCTTATAATACGAAAATTGTAGTCAAAAATGTATTATCAAAGAGTAATACAATGAATTCCAAGTAAAATGAAATATATGTCAATTTATATGGTTCGAAATTCAAATTGTTTATTTTTTTTGTATTGTCAAATATTAAAGCTTCATTCACATAAGATTAGTGCGGTTGCATTGGTACTGCAGAAAAGTTATTAAAAAGGGCGCCGTATTCTTGAAATACTGTTTTCTACAAAATACAAATAATTTTAGACATTTAATAACTGAATAATCTAGGGTTTAGCAAATAATAGGACTGTTAACTCATCCCACCTGCAAATATTCAAACATACTATAAAACGGCGAGAAATACGGGTGACTTTTGTAACGTTCAGATAAACTTAACAGTAAAGCCTTTGTGCTGCAGTTGTATGGCAGAAGCTAAAAGCATTTTAGCTTTTACCAATCCTTTTCCAACAATCATACAGGACCAATCAGAAAACTGCTTTTTTGACAGTAAACAGAAGATTCACATTTTTGCAGGTTAAGTTTTTAAATTAGATTCTAGTTTAGATATTTAGTTAAAAATTGATTTGTTTATAAAAAAATAGATGAAGAGGACTGTTTGGTTTAGAAACAGTTACTTTTGCTGCTCTTATTCGCAGCGACGTCAATAAGTATAAAAACTATACATACAAAAAAAATAAAAAGAAGAACTCGGAGATGCTGGGTGCGACCTATTAACCACAGATAGCACATGCAAGGTGATTTCTATAATTCATATAAAGAAATGCGAAATGAGAATGCCGATTATTTTTTCATTTCACCCGAATGACAGTGGCAGTGTTTGATGACTTGCTGAAATTAGTGGGGCCTCATTTAACCCACAGTATACTAGTATATTGTGATTTAACCAAACATTCAAATAGACCATCTATTGCTGCAGATTGTAGGCTTATATTTTATCTAGGGTAGGCTTTTAATTACTATTCGGCAAATGATAAAAACCAACAATTTCCGAAGATAGGGACGTAGTTGACAAAACATAAACATAACCTCTCTGAAGGTTAAGAATCTAGAGTTTTTGCATGTCGCCAACTTACAGCGGATAAATTCCCCAACTTCTTAAGTCTACAGTAATTTTATGTAAACAGAGTAAACAATATTTAACACCATACAATTACAATACAACAGTACAACTGCAGTGCCATTGCACTAACGTTTATCTGAACGTTACTTAACATTCCAATAACGCGTAAGAGGAAATTATAATTTACTTAATTTCGCCTCGAAATATGTCTTCAATATCTAGGGATTTTTTAAAATTATTACAATAAATAAATATTTACATATTTATTACGAAATTGTAAAACTTATTTTGTTTTCAATTAGTAGTAAAAAATAAGGTAATAATTAGTTATTTTGCCCTACTAACTCCTTCAATTCACTAATTTCTATTTTTATTACAATATAAACCTATTTGCAAGTTTGTTTATAGCTGTAACTAAGAAATATATGACAATTTCAATTAACCTAATAGAAATATTGTCCTAAATTATGGTTAATACTTACAGACAAATTGACTTCAAAGTTTATTTTATTTGAGCGTCCATGTTGTAACAAACACTAGATTTTTGTTTGTTATTTCTAATTGATTACTTATTAAAATTATGTTAATACAGATAATATTAGTTAATACATTTATGATGAAAGATTATTAAACACATTTTATCACGAAATACATTCAGTTTTTATTTTAGCTTATTTTTCAGGAAAGTAATATTATTAAGGAGCTATAATAAAAATGTAGTATATTAATATAAGACGCGTTATTTTTATGAAAGTTTGGTCATACAATTTGTTGATTGGAAACCCAAAACTACAGACTTTATATTATATTAAAATCTAAATATCCATATATTCCCACTTTGCTTGCAGCTTTGTAGCCTGAGATATTTGTTGGGAATAATTTCATTTGAGATCAATTCCTGACTATGCCAGATAGTCAGGCGAAATGCGTGTAGAATCCACGCAAAACTGATTCGTATCCGCCATTCCTCATTTGAAAGCTTTCAGGCCGGCTTAATGGTTGCTAATACCGAAAAGGAATGGGACTAAGAAAAAAAACTAAAAGCAAAAAAGAATCCCCATCCGAATTAATTCCCTTTAGAAGGCTGTAAAGGGAGGATGGATTAAACAAATCCAATGGAAGAGGGCGCTAAACTAATTTCAACGGTAAAAGTCCTTAGGGAACTTCGACGAAATCCCAAAGGTTTCCTGTATCAATTAGAATAATAGCCTGAATACGCAATGAATGTTAATAAACGATTCCAAACTTCTGCGACGGAGAAGTTAATTTTTTATCACATTATTTACCATAACAAGTAAAAAGTACAGAATAAAGTAATTGAATATGTTTTTTATTCAAAAACCCACTAGTAATATCACTTTTCAAAGCACCTCCCACTCATGAATTACTTTATTTACATAAAATTTAATATTATCTCCTAACAATCCTAGCTGCTTCTCCATTCTCAAAATTATCTCCTTCGTGGAAAATCCTGGGGCAGCTCCTTGAACTTTTTGTGATGATAGGAGCAAAACTGGTATCTGGAGATTAGTATTTAGCCATACGATAACATATTATTTTGCTACTGACCGAGTGCGAATCAATCTTATATTTCAGCTTTGTTTCTTTCTGCATATAAAAATTGCAGAGTCGTCCGCAAAACCGTACTAAGTGTCCACAACATTGACGAACAAATATAAAACCATGTTGTACACCGTACTCGATAATTGCAAAGTTGCACATGAATTTTATATTGGTTTGAAATGTATTACAGGGTAATATTTCTAATATAATGAAATGTCAGAACATATGCCTAGCGGCAATAATAATACAATAATTAAAATATTAACATTAATAAATTGCCATAGAATGTAAACAAAACCACGTGGCCGAAAACGCGATATCATTGGTGTGATGTTACACGTCGTTCAGCGCGGTTTGTTTCTGTGGATACAGGTGCAGGTTACGATGTCGGTGATGTAAACAGGCATTTGTTTCTGGTATTTTTGCATTTTTGTGGCATTTGTGAGTAATAGATACATAGTGTAAGTACAGTGCAGGTAATGTCTTTATTATTAGTGGTGATGTGGTGAACGGCATTATTAAACTTATTCCTTTGTTTACAATATAGATTCGCTCGTGACAAATATCGCGACAATACTGTTGGGTAAGTACCAAATAGATGGTTTTATTTGAAATATATATAAAATTAAGCCATCTGATTTCACATTAAACTACTTGTTTTAATTTGAAAAATAAAAAAAAATAATTAAATAAATAGTAATATTTAACATTTATTTTCTTTAAATTTATTTAATAATTTTTTATTGCTACTTACTACCGAATTCATTTTTCCTTAAACATTTTATAACAATCCTTATTTGTTACTTTTATGTATTACTTTTTCAGAATAAAACAGGTACAGGCCTCAAATAACATTCCACATCATGTAAATGATAGAGAGCAAATACAGAACATGTTATTTGGAATCGGAATAAAGCGCTGTATACAATAAATGACAAAAATGTAAGTTTGCTTTACCATTGATTTTCTATACCTCTGCACATTCTGGTAACTTAAGAGAAAAGATGAATTGATTCTTTACAACATTACATTTTAATTTCTTCGATTACTTAAACCTACATGTATTTCCAATTAAATTTACATTAAAGTAGTCTTCACAAACAAACAATGTCACAATGCTTCATTTCGTCGCGCTTCGTCGCCCTACACCACATGTTTCTTTTCATTTCATTAATTAGGCGCTGTATGCTGTATTTCTATAATGGAATACATCTTTCATTTGCCCGGTGAGTAGCAGTTTCTGTGCCCAGTTCTGCTGAAGTAGAATTATAAATTCGCTACCACTTGAATGATAGAGCTCAGTTTAGATTCTATTTCGTCTATTTCGTCAATTACTTATTAATTATTATCTAAATCTGGTCATTTATATACTTTATAACATCTACCAATCGACCATTGTCGACGATAAGTAACTTGTGAGCGCCGAGTGGGATCGTAGTTGACCGCAACCACCACTGTTACCAAATTCGTAATAAAGTTCCATGTTTCTTATTTGTATGCAAGAGTTTCGCAAGAATCATACAATAGTCTTGCAAAATTGAGAGACAAGAAATTGTAAGACAAGATAAAACATCTTGTAAGATTGTGCAATGACAAGATTCTAAGGAAATTCTAGTCTAGTCTAGTTTTCCAAGACAAAACTTTTTCAAATCTTGCAAGATTACTTGTCGCAGCCAACACCATTTTCGTTATATCTTAGGATAGCAAAGTTAGAGTCAAATCTAACGTTGTCCATGATCAATCTTACATCATTTATTCTTATTCCCTGACTTCCTTACATGTTAAATAATTTTTTCCACGGTCGGGAGTAGAAATCAGTTTCTATGACATCAAAATTAAAACAGAAGTAGTCGATTATTCCCAAGGGAGTATAATGCTCCCAAGGAAGTTTACATTATGGAGAATGATTTTCATGCAAAAAAAAGATAACATTGAAATTATTTATTGACATTTAAATTAAATGTTACATTTGTACAATTTTCAAAATTAATATTAGAAGGAATATTACTTTCGCTTACATTTACAGTTTTTGTGATTGCGCTAGTAGTGGTATCTACTAAAACCTGATTAGCAATTTTGGTCTTATTTTCAATGGAGTTCTCGACATAACCCTCAACGACTGTAGTTGATTTCCAACCAGCATGACGCTTTATTGTCGTGATATCCACACCGACATCTGCCAGTAATGTCGCTGAAGATCTTCGTAAGCAGTGACCAGTATAACATGCAGCATCAGGTAATTTTAAATAAGAAGCTACTACACTCGGAATTTTTCCCATGGTATTCTTGCCAACTGGCTGCGAACTACATTTTCCTGCTTTGTAGTACAAACGTGGGGAGGACGAAGGGACAGGTATTTTCGAAACAATTCAAGAATATTTCCCACATCGGTAACCAGAAAGGTTCGTGGAATCTTTGTCTTAGTGTTTGGAATTTTTACAATCAAGGAAGAACCTGCAATCCTCAATATCATCTAAAGTTAAATTGACTAGTTCATCAGTTCGACAAGCTCCGGCAATCCCCAGAATTAATCCAACCTATCAAATCAATATACTTAATAATTTAAATACCTAACAACAAAAGTTATCTTACCTTAATCATTAAGAATTCTTTGTCATCTGCACTTAGAAAACGGTCGATTTCAACCTTTGTCAATATTTTTGATTTTTTCGCTTGATATCCGTCACCGGTTCTTTTCAAAAATGCGATCAGCTTGGGAAATTTGCTTATATCTATGTTGTCGTAAATTATCAAGCATGACTTAACCATAGAATATTGCGCCCATAATGTGGAAGACTTGTAATTCTTTGCATTTTCACTGAAGTATACTAACAAAACATTCTCGCTGTATACTTGAACATTTTTCTCGGCGCACCACTTTTTGAACCGATTGTAGGCTATATAGTATAAAGATCTTGACTTCGTAGGCAGCAAATTGCTTACTGCAATATTTGCAGCCTCCACAATCTCTTCCGATTCACAATTATTCATTGTGCACTAAACAAACTTTAAACTAAACCAAATTAGCACCTTAATTTGACAATTATTCTTTTTGTTTGTTTATTTTGTAGTTATGACAATAACTCAACGACTACTAAATAAATGCTCAAATCCGAATACAATAATTCTGGTGCTACTTACTTCATAATGACAAAATATGTATTTTTAAGTTAATGAGACCGTGGAAAAAATAGTATATACCATTCGAGAGATGCTATTTTGTCCTCGGTGCACTAAATTGCACCTCTGCCAAAATAACACATTTCTCTCCCTTATAGTATAATGTACTATTTAAGAAGTAAGGCAGTTACCAATACATTTCAAATATTTTAACCTGCGATTGCATTGAGCACGCTGGCAACCAAAACTGACCACGTAACGCTTATGTAAGCCGACGTGTAATAAATGCGAATAAAAACTGAGTTTATGTATGACACAAATGTGTTTTATAACAATCTTACGCCATAACTCGGGCCTTGGTATGCCTGAATTCGATATATGAATACGAATTACATATTAGAGACATTCGTACTGACATTGATTTTTAAAACGTGCCAAGTACACCGAATTGAGTTAGCCGTAGATCGTAAAAATGTAAAATGTGTGTTAAAAGTCTTGTCCAATCTATCTAAGTTGTTATTTTTAATGGCATAGCCTAAAGCACTTTGTCAACAACTACGTGTTAAATAATTTATGATATTAGGTATTACATTATTATTCGTTTGCATAACAATTATTAATTTGTTCTAGTTTTCTCTTTCTGAATTATTTATAAAATCTTTATCCTCTACTGGTCCAAATATGAAACATTTATTTTGTTTTTTTTTTAATAGTACAATATACCGCGTGCTTCACTAATTATGGAAGGATGCTTTACCTCAATTATTTTGAAGTGAAACTGATGTTTTAATATGTTTGTAAAAGAGAATTGGCTACCTGCAAATCGATTATTCTGATAATATAAAATTTACTTAGAATTACAGATGGATACAGTATGCGCCAAAAGTATGGAATAAATTCAATAGAAACGATCCTCGAACAGGTCGATATTTAATTTAAAAAATACATATTTTAGCGTAAAATGCGATTTTCAAATGTCATTTGTTTTCGAGTAATGACGTCATCGATTTTTTTTAAATGGCAACACCATATTTTTTTCCTTGATTCTGAAAGATCGTTTAATTCTTTATCAGACAGTACTAAAATTTTACCCTCTTACATAGGAAAGTTTTCGAGTAAATGACGATTGAATGTTAGAAAACGTAAATCAATTAAAATAAAGCAAAAACTTTATCAAGTTTAGTTTTTCGAATTTCATAGTTCTTTTATGGATCACGTAAGTGAAAATCTTTGCAAAGTGTCATTGTCACATCGACTTTCTAATAAGTATTGTAAGCGACATAGAAATTATTATTCAGTTTAAAGTATTATGGCACATTTAACTGTTG
The DNA here is from genome assembly GCA_037114965.1 of Monochamus alternatus. Classification (NCBI taxonomy): domain Eukaryota; kingdom Metazoa; phylum Arthropoda; class Insecta; order Coleoptera; family Cerambycidae; genus Monochamus; species Monochamus alternatus. The sequence continues at coordinate 119,219,912 of CM073426.1, forward strand.
CTCAAAGAATTGAAATTTTAATTCTTATCGGATGCGGAAATATGACTAGAACTCAGCAGGAACTTTGCGATTTATTTAATGAAAAATATCCAGATCGCCCTATCAGCCAATCAACAGTCAGTAAGGTAGAGTCTAAATTTAGAGAAACTGGCAATGTTGTAAATATTCCAAAACCTGGACGTCCAAGCATTAATGAAAATCAGAAACAGAACATTTTGATAAGTATAATGGATAATCCTCATAATTCTTCACGATTGGTTGCATTAAACAATGACACTAGTCAGAGCACAGTGCTACGTATCTTGAGGAAGGATAAATAAATATCATCCCTACAAAATTCAACTTGTGCAGGAACTCAATGAAGATGATCCCAATCGCCGCTTACACTTTTGCGAAATTCTAATGGATTTATGTCAAGGAAATAGAAATTTACACGGACAAATACTTTTTTCAGATGAGGCCACATTTTGTCTGAATGGTACAGTAAACCGTCAAACTTGCAGATATTGGAGTCGGGAAAATCCTCATTGAATGGCAGAGGCACATACCCAACACCCTCAGAAATTAAATGTGTGAGCTGGAATAGTTGACGACAGAATAGTAGGGCCTTTCTTCTTTGAAGGAACCCTTACAGGACAAAGATATTTAGAGTTTCTAGAAAATGACCTTGTTCCAGCCCTTGCAGTATTTTTTCCTAACGATAATGACCCTGACATTCCTGACGATACCATATGGTTTCAGCAAGACGGTGCACCTCCGCAGTATCCGCGCCTTGTACAAGATTGTTTTCCTGGGAGGTGGATCGGCAGACGCGGACCGATAGAATAGCCTGCAAGATCGCCAGATCTTACACCTCTTGACTATTTTTTATGGGGATACTTGAAGTCAAAAGTGTACATTAATAAACCACGTAATTTAGAAGAACTTCAAAATCGCATTCGGGACGAAATACGCAGAGTTATCCCAGAAATCATTCACAATGTGCAAGAAGAATTTCTTCACAGACTTGCGCATTGTCAACAAGTTGGTGGATGGCAATTCGAACATTTAATTTAAGTATAAAATTTAATCAATTGTATTTTATTTTAGATACCTCAGAATTGTTACTTTTTTATGGATAAAATTTACGTTTTCTAACATTCAATCGTCATTTACTCGAAAACTTTCCTATGTAAGAGAGCAAAATTTTAGTATTGTCTGATAGATAATTAAACGATCTTTCAGAATCAAGAAAAAAAATATGGTGTTGCCATTTAAAAAAAAACCGATGACGTCATTACTCGAAAAAAATGACATTTGAAAATCGCATTTTACGCTAAAATATGTATTTTTTAAATTAAAAATTGACCTGTTCGAGGATTTTTCCCAAAAAATAATTGTTTCGTTTTTATTGAATTTATTCCATACTTTTGAGTCACTCTTATCCATAATTTAATACTACAGAGATATCCAAAATTTAGATATTTAAGAAATGTTAATCTAATTTTGATAATTATTTAGTAATGGCTACGTTGAAATAAAAACAATTAAATATTTAATTGTTATATTTGATATAATATTTAAATGTTTTTAGATTAGAATTAGATAAACATTTCCTTTTACATTTATGTTAATTATTTACTGTTCCTATTTATAGACTATTTGCTATTAGTAAGCGGATGCTCTACATAGAAAAATATAGATATAGAACGAGTTTAGACGTCTGCGCATCCACTTTGTGAGACATAGCCTGCTGGCAGTCATTTTTAGTTATGTTTCTGTGGTTTGTTTACACATAAAACTTCTGTGATTTTGTTTATTTACATTTTGTTTATCTTCGTTTATAACCCTAGATAGTTTATTATATCTTTTGAATAATATATAGTGTTTGTAGTGTATATCTAGTTTATATTTACAGCTTATATTTATTTATCCATCATATCGAAAGTTTTCCTTCCTTCCTACGAAGGCGTAAGTATATATTTTAATAAATGATAAATTGCATGTTATATATATAGTATAGATATGTAAAATAATTTTGTAAATAATAATCATATTTATTTTAGACAGAATGTCTTGTACAGTCCCAAACGTTTCCATCTAACGGATCCAGGAACTACTGTAAGATTCCGTAGGTAAATCTTTGAATCGTACATTTTTTTTGTGTCATTAAGATCGAAAAGTAATTGCAAAATTTACATTAATCTATTAATAAGTCCGCCAGTTAGCCGGGAGCGTGCACATCTCTATTCGAACAGGCAGGTATTCGGGCTCATAGACTTTCGGTCACGTAGCGCTTCGAACATACAGGACATCGAACACGTGAGATGCACCCATTAAATCTATCAGATGAGCCTGATTGATATGCGATTAAATCGGCATTCAATAAATTCAGCCATGCATGTAAAAGATAAATTTATAAGTTCATCAAGAAGAAATATAAATCATAAATTTGAACACAAGGCATTAGGTTTTAATTCGATAAATCTGAATAGATATTATGAACCAAAAAATAATGTAATGTAATCATTGCATTTACATAAAATATTTTCCTTAAATGTGTTTTTAATTTTCCAAAATTTGTTATTAAAATTACACTATAGGTATACGCTGACCCTTTTGATAATTATTTTATTGAGACTTAATTATTCAAGTATGAATTAATTCGACATTTATTACCTTTATTAACAAAGGAAATTGTTTAAGAGCAACTTGAAACAATTACATACAATATAAAGACATACAATGCTAAAAATATTTGTCCTATAGTGATGATTATTTACATATATATCAGTCAAATAAACCAGTACCAACAGTGTTTGTTTACAAATTTAAATTTACCGGCTTCAACATGTTGGAAAGCACACGATGACCACTTCGCGCATTTTTAAGCACGTTCTATATCTATCTCTTTCTATGATGCTTTATCATGATTAACCTCAATTATATTAAAAAATGTGGAACGATTGTAGGTAGTGCCCTCTAGAGGCAATGGAAAACTAACATACTATTGTAGCTAAGTTCTTCACGAACTTGTATACAGTTCGAATTTGACTTCCCTGTATAATTGAATATAACCTTTTCAATGAAAATATTTTCAAATAGCTGTCACTTCTGGTTATACCGGAAATCGTCAATTTATTCAATTTTTGGATCAGCCATGTGGCTTCAATGAACCTTATATAAGACTTCCCTATACCTAATCCTTGTCGTTTTCGATATATTTACAATATTTTGTAAAATAATCATTCTTTTCTCTTGTGCGCAATAATATGTTTGTGCTTTTCACGTCGAACACAATGCGCATGGTCCAGGATTCCAAAAATGAGCAGAAAAGCCCCTTTTAGGGGCTCTGTGTCGCGCAAGTAAAACTAACAGCGTCCTCTCCTCTTCCCCAAAGACGCTGCGCAAGAGAGACCGTTCCGGGAAAGCGATTCAAGGACTTCTTTTCGAAAAGTGCTGGCCCTTTCCCTTTAATTTGGTATGCTCATGTTCGCTGTTAACAACTTTGAGATCTTATACCCTCGAACTCTCCGCCACTTTTCGAGCTAGCATCGCCAGACTTGATCAAAAGCGTAGATGTCATCGAGATGAGGAACCCTAACAGTGGTATTCATAGTCCTTCTACGATCGCCGGAGAGCAGTCTCCTTCCCGAAATTATATGAATTTGCCTATGCCTACATTGACTACACTATCAGATTTACACCGTAATTTTTGTTGCAGATAGAAAATGCATGGTACTTATTTAATGAATACAGGGTGTTTTATATTTTTGTACCGTCGATGATTTATGAGATGTTAGGGTAGGCCCTAATACGACTATTTACGATTAATTTTCTAGTTAGCTTTGAAAAACAATTAAAGTCGTATACAAATCATAGCATTGTTTTTATTTTTTGACAGCTGTTAGATGCTGGATTCAAATATATGTCAATACATACTTAACAAAAATAAAATATTAATAATAGCCTATTTTTTAGTATATCATTAAGCTAATCGGATAATGACACAAGCTCATTACTAAGATTACTTACTATGATTTTGATTACATAGCGTCTGGTTCGGCTTTAGTACTCCACTATACAGGATCGGAAATTCCGGATCTTTACAGAGAAAGTAGAAATTGCCGCTTCATCCCAGGGAAGGTACGAAGTATAAGAGGCGCGGCGACGTGCATTAGTCTAGCATTCCCCACTACTACGGTAATCGGTTCCGTATCGCCAACGCCAATTCGCCATTGCAAATCTAACTGTCCGGTCACCTGATGCCAGTGTTGCCAGGTCTCATGCTTTTGCATGAGATCTCATGCATTCCGAGGAAATCTCATGCTCTCATATTTTGATTACAAAATCTCATGCTTTTTAATAGACACAAAAAGAAATAATAAAATTATTAAAATTACTCTTTGAAATCTACCAAAACAAAGACCTGACGAGAAATAAAGGCAAAATCGAGGGCAAAATTGAATAGATAGAAGTAGGTATCTACAATATTTGGGTACTTGAAATGTCCTTTATTGTAGACTGCTCTCTTAATAATTAGCAATGAATACATAAACGGGTATGACAGTCTACGGATATGCGGTGTGTGTGCTGTATTCACGCTGTATTGCAGTGATTCTTAACTCTATTCCGTAAGGGTACCTACATTTTCTGGAAACAACAGATTTTACGACCCGTGAGTCACCCTGCGTCACGTCAACTGCGCCCGACCTAACAATAAAATAAATTAGAAAGGTTACGTGGTTAATAACTTTTAAGTAAGTACCTGTAAGTACCTACTTGTAATGTAATATTATGATAAAATAGAGAACATAATGCTTTTTAATGAAATAAAAATGGCATTACAAAAGTAATTTAAAATTAAGCTGCGTCAAGAGGCGTTTTTTGATAAATTAAGCCATCTCATGCTTTTTTCTCCTAACATCATGATTCTTTAAAATTATTCTCATGCACTGAATTTTTTCCACCTGGCAACACTGCCTGATGCGAACAGTAGAAGCACGCTGTGGTGGAAGTATGCGTGTAGCATGACACAAATACACGCAAGCGGCAAAACACAATTCACCATCAAGATCCTCACTTTCCAAATCTGTATACACCATAAGAATGTATGCATTGAGTCGTGGCTAGGCGCGTAGCTTTTGTCGTGATCTGGCGTGCCGCTCTAACATAAACTTGCACCAACGAGATCGACGAAGAAGCCACCGCAAATTCACCAGTGCCCTATTTTCATAAAACCACCCCTAAGAATGGTACCTACTTTTTGATTTTTTTTTTGGGTGTTCCGTTCATTCATGAGAAAATTACACTTAGAGAGTGCTTTACTACTCGCAAGAACGTTCTCCATATTTTTAGGGGAATGGCATCGGCATTTTTAACCACCATGAAACTTGTTAAAATATCTTTGATTATATTATGATTCAATGCTTGCAATGTAGACCCTGGTTTTGACACCTGCGCTTCGACCACCAGTTACAAGAAGCAATGAACGAGACAAGCTTTAACAATTCCCTACCTAACAATAATTAATCTTCAAGGCTTCACCGAGACGGTCTTACGGCGGGGCGCCGGCGTTACGTAACGTTCTTATTAAACTTGTACATCGTAATTAGCTCAATTCGGGGGAGGCGGTTCGCCTCCAAACCTTTTGTCGCAGGCGGGGGTGTCGAAATACAATTTCGACTCGCTCTTTTATCATCCCGAGAAAGCGTAATTTAATAAAATCACTCTTCCTCCGTTTCCTTCGTCTCATGCTGCGCTGGGATTCTACGGCTAACAGAATTATGAAACCTAAATAACGGCCACGTTTCTCTTCTTGAAAACTAAGAGCCTCTTCACACGGGCCACCGTGCAGCGCTTCTCGGAAGCGCCATTGAGTGGTCCGTTTTGACGAAACATTATTTATTATTCACACGATCACACGGGCGCGCCACAGAATTAGCAGCGCCACGGTGGCGTGTAGTCGCCGACTCCCACCGAAACGTCAACCATAAATTAGTGGCTCCACTCAGCAGTGCTGCATAGTGGCCCGTGTGAAAAGACTCTAAAGCTCGCGAAACGGGCGTTTTTTTATTTCTGCATACGACCTGGACAGATTACTTTAATACAATTTCTATAAATAATGCTACAATTGTGTCTCTATAGTTTTGCTAATGATCACTATAAGTGTTGTATTAACCATAGTTATAACTATTTTGCACTATAGCCGCATTTTAATTTTATAACATTTATTTCAAAATTTAAAAATTTTAATTCGTACAAATTTATAAACCTGTAATTTAAGGAATAATAACCTACTTTACACTCAGGCATAAAAAAGGGCATCTTAAAATGTTGACAAAATTTGATAGTATATAACTTTTTTATTTTTTGCCCGTTTTTGATATTATTTTTCAGCAGGTAGAAGAAAAATTATTCCGGTTTACTGAACCGTATTCAGTTAATTGAATAAAGCTAAAATTAGGAGCTTTATACAGGGAAACACAAAAGCACGTTTTCTTTGTCTAATTTCAAAACACCCTGTGGTGAAATTCAACATATGAGTCGGTCAGTGGTCGCGCGGTTTAAGGCGTCAGTAACGATGCGGCTAGACTGGTGTGGATTCGAACCCTGCAGCCGGTAGACCGTATATCAGCTATATTCCTGGAGAGGATTGACACCCTCACTGCGGGTATGGTAGGGTGGAAGAATGTTGGCTTGGGTCAATATGAGAGATTGATACCGATCGACATTTGACTATCCCCCTAATTAATGAGGTTTTCCAGGTTTCCCTCATTCCTGCACTGAATGGTGGTTAGGGCCTACCAACGTAAGTTGTTCTTGGGCGCAAATATGCATGCTTAATATGCCGCTCCCTCTCCCGCACAAGTCTTCGACTTCTGGGCTAATGCTTGTGATTACAATGATGGGTAGAGATATTAATATTATTATCCACAAGGTTAGTTTATTTCCTTCGCATTATTTTTTTCAACTCATGAATATCTTCCAGTTATGAATTATTGAATAAAACGTTGCATTTTCCATAATGTTTTAATTTAATACAAAATATCAATTAAACAACCAACAGTAACATAACAGAACAAAAATAGTGTGTTTTGTTAATAGTGGGAGTTCCCCCCTCTAACGTAAAGATTCTATTCTTTGAGGCATTCCATTGATTAGGGTTTGAATATATCCCTGAGGAATGTTATTCCACTCTTCAATAAGCGTAGTACGAAGTTTTTCTTGCTTAAATCAATATTATTCTTGGTAGATAATGTGGATTCTAGCATCGAGTAAATCGATTATAACGATGACAATTTTAGTGTATTTGCATTCTTACAAAAATACGCGAGGAGTACGTTTTCTGAATATTTATAAATTTCCTTCGACTTACAACATGTCACAAAATAGGTTATATTGCTTCTAGTATAACTTCTTTGATTTTTCTGGCAACAAAACTAATTATTAAATGTACTACTTAAAAAGGACGCTGTTTCCTTGGTTGCTACTGACGACGAGCGTTTGCTAGACTTTATCGATCGGCAAGCAATAAAGTGACAGTCATGTGACACTCTTCAATCAACGTCAACTGAACCTTTCGTTGTCATTGTCAAGCAAAAAACCTTACTTTAATTAGTTATTGTAGATAAAATAATATAATTACCAAATAATTAGCCAGATATACACGGACCCTGTATATTATTATAAATTATGTAGGTAAAGATTTTTACCTAAAGTTTCTATTTAACAGCAAACGTTGCTATGAAGTTACTTAAAGAAAAACAATACTGGACTGACTATTGGTTGAGTGGTTGCTACATATGAAACAAGTTTGATTCAAGTAAGGATAGACATAGAGTCGAAAACAAGCAGTTTTTCTTCAAACTACTGAGAACTGAGAAGACATTTTCAACAGCTCTCAGCACTCGTTCCATTCTACTAGCGCAAGGTCTCACGTAGTAACATCGTCCTTACCCCAGTATCCTTTCTCCCATTTAATGGGATTACCCGAATCCCCTGTCAACCCGTGTAAATCAAATTACGCCTTACAGGTGTTCACCGAAATTAATTTCATGTTATGATTCTCATCGTGTCACAATGGCCGTCATGTCTCAGAGCAATGTATTATTAGGGATGAAGGCAGCAGGATTAAAATCGCGGTCTTGTCAAGTGAAATTGGGGCGTGCCAGTACAGCAGTTCTCAAACATTTCCAGCGACACCCCAAATTTATTTGTCGAACACTTCCTTTCGCACACAACTCTTCTTTTACTATTAGAGATAAACTGATCCACAAAAGTTAAAGAAGTTTACAAATCTTGAGTTTCGTTTAAAGGTTGATATTTTTTGTTCCTCCTTCAAAAACATTTTTAGTTTTTTTCAAAGTTTTATTTTTGGTGATTTTAATACAAAATTCAAATACTTAAAACAATTACAAAAAAAAAGTTTAATACAGGGTATGTTTTCGTCGCACTTCAATGTCTGTCTGGCAACGCCTTTGCATACTGTCTATCAGGTTGTTAAAATAGCCTTGATTAATTTCTCGCCACAGGCATGGTAAAAGCCCTCTGAGTTCCTGAAGCGTATGTGGGGGTGGTTGATGCGAATATAAGGCTCTTTGTAGTTAGTCCCACGCGTGCTCAATTGGATCGAAGTCTGGCGAGGGAGGTGGCAGTGCAGAACACCATGAAATTCCAGAGCATCGACAACAACAACAATTCTCGCACGATGAGGTGGCGCATTATCGTTGAGAAATAAAAAAATGGCCCAATTGCAGCAGGAAACTAAGGGATGACATTGTTGATTCATATTTCCATCAAGCACCAACGACTTTGTACGCTCATTGAAACAAATGCCTCCCCAAACAGTAATTGTACCACCACTTTCTAGATGGCTTTACAATTTCTGGGTACCAAAGGAAGGGTCCATACTCGAACACGCCAACTATCCGAAAACCGTCTATATCTCGACTCATCTGTGAACAAGACAGACCTCCATTGATGACTCCAAATCCCGTGTTCGTGAACCCATTGCAACCTTGTGGACGTACATCTTTTCAATATAAATAAAACTTGTATTGGCATAAGAACATTCTATTAAAACTTAATTAACCTTTGTGTTTAGTGTAATTCTTTCTGAATATATCATATTCTTAGGAAAAACCGTTGAAGCGCACCTATTACGAGCTATTCTATTGCTTGCAGCGTCTGCCATAAGTGGGCACATGCCTTTAATCCGTTGTGAAACTATACCACTGGCGGAAAAGTTACATTTAAGTTGATATATCTTGGCGCCAACTTTTAAACTTTATCACAGAATATATAGCTACGCAATATATTCTGTGGCGTTATCCATATACGTAGGCTCCGACTATAAGTATTTTGGGAAAAGCTAGCTTAACTCTGTTTGCTCATATCTGAAGCATTTCTAATTATAGTTTTTACCAAACTTAAAACAATTACAGCTCGCGGAATTTACTCCTCTGCGTTTTAATGATACGACCAGCGCTGAATTACACCGGAAAAATCTGCCGCCACCAGACATATACCGGTTTCGAAATTGTTAGCTCTCATTTGTAAGCCATAAATGAACTAATCTTAGCTGAGCTAAAATTATATATCAACTTCTTTTACTGCATTTACAGTGTTAGCTTACCATAAACAACAAACATATATGACACGTTGACAAAGGTAAATCTACAAGAATATTAAAGAACATTGTTTTGTAATGAATCAAGAAAAAAAATTACATACTACAATTTCATCCTCTTAAGCTTTTAAGATTACTTATAGACATGCAATTGCCGTGGAAAAACCATGTTGATTATGTGTGTCAAAATTGTGCGAGTTTATGTTGTTTTGCTTTAAGGAAACTACACTACATTGTTGGTCAAGATACTGGAAAGAGGTTTTTATCATCCAAATTTCGAATTTATAATTCGTTATGCAATAATTTTTTGGGGAAAGTTTACAGTTTCCAATAGGATATCTCAGTTGCAGTTTCTTATAGCATCTGTTCGTATGACGTAAGTCGTCTGAATTTTTGCCGCGAATATTCCTTGTTTGTATGTGCTTGAAACTTTAAAATTTGTCAAAAAAATATTTCCAATTTTAATTTGCAGAATGAATTTCATGATTATCCTACAAGATATGGAACAAATTTACAATATGACTTGCATAGAATGGAACTGTATAAGTGAAATCCATACTATATGGGTGCATTGTTATATAATAAATTACCTGCGCATATAAAAAGTCAAAATTTGACTAATTTTGTGATTTTAATTAAGAACATACTGAATCAAAACGCTTTTTATGCTATAAGCAGCTAGTTGACATATAACTTTTAGATAATTTAGATAATTAGGGTGATATTTCTTCATTATACTTAGTATTTCGTGTTTTTTTGCCTTAGTTTTATTACTTGATTATTAGTTCTATTAGCTTGTATGTTGAACGTGTCCTATATCCATTTTTGTGATCTATTGGACTAATAATAATAAATAAATAATTAATAAATCGTCCACTAACCTATCTGTCAACCCCGACAAGGAACCTGAGTACGCAAGATGTACCCCGTAATAAATGACTTACGTTGTTTCCTATAAGTCACATCTCGCATACTGATATTTATCTAATTTTCTCAACATCAAATATTTACTTTTATGGTTTACCAACGTTCTATCGGTCTCAAGGCACACTTGTACTTAAAATTATTCCCGTTGATCGAACCGACGAATAAAATCAATATGGTTTCCTGAAATGAGACAGAATCATCACAGTTCACTGAACTGTTCTATCGTTGTATTCAGCGCAAAATGGGCCAGCTTAAATTTCTTAGGCCGAATTGTTAACCCCTCTCGGATGAATAGGGGCAAAATTCATTAAAGATATGGCCGTAGTAGATTCGTTCTATTTACGTTATCTTTAATTAAGGCCTGGTGATTGAAACTCTGTAATACCTACTCCTACACTGTAGTCATAACAAATATTTAATGAAGATATTTTGAACAGATTGAATATAGAGTAGGTGACTTTCAAAATAATAATTCCATTAATTTTGTTTAAGCATTTTACTTCAATGTGATGTGTTCCAAATGTAATGTCATTTCTCTATTCACCTATACGCAATAAAGGTTGCCTATAATAAATACCTAGTGAGTGCTGCCCTCAACTTAAAGAATGGAAGTTTGCTCAAGACGGCGAGAGAAGCAGTGTTGCCAGACTTACGAATTAATCCATAGATCTACGAATTTCTGTTACAATCTACGGACTTACGGATTTTCTGTGTCAATCTACGGATTTGTAAAGTCTTACAACTTATAAATATTAAATATCCAGTTAATTTGTACCAATATGAATTTATTTGAAAACCTGCTAGATGTGTATGGATCGCTGTCTCATTGAAATGCTTCATGTGAATAGATGTTTTCACAAATTAATTTAATAGGTAAGATAGAAAACCCGTTTATCCATTGAAACAATACTACATAGGTTTACGACAAATTATGTAGATAAATACAGCTGTTATAATTTTAATTAGTCTTTGTTTTAAATTTACATAAAATAATAAAAAGTAAATGTTATTAAATATTGTATATTTCAAGTAGATATTTTGTTACTTATTTTCATCTATATATTTATAAGATTATTGTTAAGTTTTATTAGGGTTATTCTATTACTTAACTATATTAATTTAGGTATTTAAACCTAAATAAAACATGTTTTTTCTAATCTACGGATATTTTGTTAGATATCTATATATTTCAATAATTTCTGATCTGGCAACAGTGGAGGGAAGACAGTACGAATCAACACTGACAGGAGATTGCGCAACCTACCTTCTACTTCATTATTTTTTCAAAGAAATTACCAGTAAGTGTATCCTAACGTTAAATAAATGACAATAAGAGTTATCGAAATAATATCCGTAACATGATTACATATTAACAAAAATTATTAACATAGATATATTTTATTAATTACCTGAATTAACTTGAGTAATTTATGATTGTAGTTGCAATACGCTTTTTATACAAGTGAATATCACATTTTTCACTTTTTTATTGAGCAAATCGATGTCTTGTATAAAGAATACACCGTTTTCAACACATGCGCAGAATAGAGAAACTGTAGGTGTGTTTGGTTGTCATGTTCAGAACGTTCAGATCTTTCCAAACTAACAGTTGCATAATGGACATGTTTAGTAGCGACGTCACATACGCCAAATAATAGGCAACCCATAGTTCCTGCACATTGTCATGAAGAATTTTTCATTATTGTACTAGATCAATTTTGACCTTGTGTAGATTGAACATAAGTACCAAATATTAGAAATATTTAAGAGGTTCCAAAGTCAGAGTGACAAACTAAAAGAATTATAAAATTTATAAATTTGAATTTATAGAACAATATTTACTTTAATAATAACTAATACAATAAAATAGTACTAATGTTACTGCATTCAAAATAATTCAAGAAAAGTTATATGTCAACTTTGTGATTTCTATGTTTACAAGTGTTTACTTTCTTGTTTTCTTTCATTTAAATTTTAACAATTGCTTATATATTACCTCGGAGACACTCGGTGTATCCAAGTATACGTTTACATTTCCAAGTTTTCATCAAAGTACACAACTCGTCCGAGCATTCGTATTAATGCAAATGCAGCTTTAAAGTAATACCTACGATTTTTGTTTGCACATATGACATTTTTCTTTTTCTGTAATCTGACGACAAAATTTTTATGATATAGTATTGCTAATATCCTCTCTTGTTTCCTATTGTAGCCCTGAGGAAGATTTAAAATAAAATTGAAACTTTGCCTTAGAAAATCTAGTTCATTACATGTATTGTCCTATTTTTTCCGATTATTCCATCTTAAATTAAATTTTTGTCAGAGGCTTGGAAAATTCTTGAGAATGTATAGCAAATAATTTGTCGCATATAGGGAGCTACAATCATTACTGAACGTTTATTATTTTATTATACACTTAAAATTACAGTGCTTAAGACAACATTGACTTTAAATTTAATATAAGTATAATTATTAATATAGTATATGTCGAATCTTCATTACTACGATTTATCTGGAACACACAGTCTATTCGATCCCAAGAATCAGCAGATATTGATTCTAAAACAGCCTCTTTCCAAACGAACATCCTGTGCATTCTATCAACGTCCGATTTCCCCGCAAATACCATTTCTATACAACATAATCAATCAACGTTGGCCGGTAATTGATGAAATAACTGTCTCTTTAGTAAATAAATTGCTACGAACAGAAATAAATCGCGATGTATTAACGCGATATGTTATTAGGCGAAACTCCGACTGCGTAGACGAGCCGAATAAGGACTGGAATTGCAATTTTCATATAAATTATGAGGTTAAAAGCTAGCAGCGAAGTTGTAAATCTAGCTTAATTGGATTTCAGCCTTTTCATTTAATTGGAACGACCGGCAAAGTACATACATAATTTGTAATCCAGACTAGATTAATTAAAGTATACCATTTTTTTTCGCACACAAAAATGGCTACAAAATACGCTTGTGATGAAATGGCCAGTTTACATTGAAGCAAATATGTATACAAGATGGATTCAGGCATTATGTCAATAATTTTAACCATGTATAAAGACTTGAACGCCAGAAAATCGAAATAAAATTATACTCGACCTTTTAAACGAACAGCAAATCTACTTATAAGTTCCAGTAACACGCGCTCCTGGTACATTACAAATTTTCTGATGATGCAGCCATATGGCGTTTTAGTGTTGAAGCAAAACAGCGTTACCTACGTGTTCTCATTCATTCCCGCAAATTTGGAAATCACACCACACAAATGCAGGCAGGATATGTGGAAAGAGCAGTATACAGCAACCAATAGTACTTGGCTAATGCAAAGGCTAATTTTACGAATTTCGAATATAAGGAGGTATAAACGTTTCAACATCTTCGCGGCGCCCCGTCTTGAATGTAATGGAAGCCGATTTAAATTTAGTTGAATTTTGAAATTGTTTTAAAATCAAAGCGCAGATGATCCCAAGTTTATTAACAAAGTGCTATTGATGGATGATTATACGCAGCTACAAACTGAATAAATAGTTCAACATAATAACTAAAATGTAATATGTAATGAACACCTATTAAAAATAATAAATTCCATTAACCTAACATTCGAAAATAATTTTCCCTTTCTGTATATTTGTTTTTACTAACAAATAAATAAATATTTAAGGTAAAATATTTTATTCATTCATGTATCTAGGTTAAAAAGGCCTGTATGCTCCTTGTCATTGAGTACTCATTAAAAACGCATTAAAAATTAGATTATTAATCTAACAATACGGTAGCCAGGATTCACTGTTGCCCGATTGTTTACCATTGAATGTGTCTTGGACTGTTTGTTGTTGACAACACGAGGGTGTTTTGTATTACTCAGTTACTATTTCAATACGAAAAATGTTTAGCCCCCTTAATAATTTACCTAGTGGACATTGGATTTTTATCTTTCTATATACGTAATAAAATGCAAATGGTTTATTATTTAATCCATATGTAACTTGCATACTTTAAAAAAATAGTTTATAGCATCCATTACATATTTTAAATTATTATTGGCTGAAGTGGGCAAGAAAACAAATAAGTTTCTAAAATAGTTAATACAATCGTTTATTTACCTACTAGGAAAATATTTAAATTTGGCAACGTCGAATAGCCCGACACAAAGTTGAACTGGAGGCTAAGAATGAACCGAGGCCGCAACGTTCAGTGACAGTCTGAAAAGGGGGTTTTAATAATAATTTGAATTTTTTTCGGTGTAAATATGCATTGGAGTTTTGTAATTTCAATATTAAATATTTTTTAAACCGAAACTTGATTTGATTGATACTTTAAAAAAATAATTTAGAGCATTCATTACATACGTTATCATTATAATACTAGGACAATATTTAAATTTGGCAATGTTGCATCAGACTGACATCGAGCTAAACTGGAAGCTGTGAATGAATCAAGGCCGTCAGTCAGTAACAGTCTGAAAATGGATTTAAATAATAATTTGAAAATATTTAACTTTCGGCATAAATATGCATTTATAATTGTTTTTAATCGCGTAATCGTATTATAGTAATTTTTCCTTATATTGCCTTAAAATTAATGACGTAACAACTGAATCACCCTGTATAAATAAGTATACTGCTAACTTACCTTAAATCCCTTGTACCATTCTTTGATGGTACTCTCGTCGTACCTAGTATGCGTCTTCAGAAAGTCCATGTCTTCTTTGGACAGCTTGTCCTTACTGCCAAAGCACCCCATGATGCTTGGCGATATTTGTCGCCTGTAAAAAATATGAAAACGTAAAAATGGTAGAAATTCCATTAAATTTCATTAATTCTAACCCAACCTAACGTAAAATACAGTTACGTTGACAAATTCAAATCAACGTCTAAATGCCCCCATACAGTTCTCGAAAAACTGAAAGAAAAAACTGTGCAGTTCTGGTCTATTTCTGATCTGAAAGGGATTCCGGAGCGTGACGAAGCGAGTACTCAGGCCAAAATTTTTTTTCGTAAAATCGTTTAAAATCGTTGCATAATAATTACATTTCAATTGTCATTTCAATATCGAAATGACAGTCTTTTACCTTATGTGCTTAAAACATTATTTTTTACGCACGTGCGTAAAAGTAAAATAAAATAACTGAATTTTAAATCATTTTTTTATTATAAATATTAATATAACACAATCTTTCAAATCGGATAATTGGACATTAGGTGAACATATATTTTTTTCTTCATCTCGTGTAACTTCAATATTGAAAGAAAATAACACCGGCATCCCGGTGCTGCTTATGCACTTGGAATGAAAGTAGTATTTTCTTTCTCCTCGAGAATTTTCCTTGCTATCGTTTGCTTATTTTGTATGGAGTTTTCTATGTACCCCTCTACCACAGTCGAATCCCAACCCTCATGTCTCGACCATCGATATGTTGGCTCCTGCATCTGCAAGGAAGGTTGCAGAACATCGTTAAAGCAGTGCCCAATATACTCAGTAACATTGAGTAATTTATTAAATTCGGCAATCTTTTTAGTAATTGAACCTATGTTATTTATACCCAATGCTTGTGTAGTACATATTGAATTCCGGTAAGCGATAAAAAATTGGATGTGATCAATGGCGAATGGACGT
This sequence comes from Monochamus alternatus, assembly GCA_037114965.1. Taxonomy (NCBI): domain Eukaryota; kingdom Metazoa; phylum Arthropoda; class Insecta; order Coleoptera; family Cerambycidae; genus Monochamus; species Monochamus alternatus. The sequence continues at coordinate 119,236,069 of CM073426.1, forward strand.
AGACTTGCATATTTGAAACAAATTTCCACAAAATTTGACTCCTATATCTCCCTCTGGTATTGTAAATAATCTAGGAACATTAGTTTTGGTATTGGGAATAGTCACTTTAATAAACGACTTGGATTCTTCAATGTTCTCTGTAGGTAAATAAGTTAATTCTTCCCTCCAACAGCCTCCAAATATAACAACAATCAAGACAACTTTTTGGAATAAGTACTTTTCAGCATCTGTCCCGTTGATAAACTTTTCAATTTGTTCCTGGGAAAATATTCTGAATTTTCTGGGTCCATAACAACTTGATTTCCTTTTGAGGAAAACAATAACATTGGTATATTTCATATCCATATTTTTATTCAAATATATTGTGGTTCGCAGCATGGAATAATTACTCCATAATATAGAGCGTGCACATTTTAAAGATAACTGGGACAAGTACGCTAGAATAACTTTTTTTGACACACCAAATATCAAATTTTGCATGTTTTTTTTGATACAATTTCTTCGATTTCTGAGGAATCAATGTACATAAGGCAGCTTTCGCTTTGCATGTTCTATTTTAGAATTTTATGAATGTTCACAAACGTTCACAGATTTCAGAATTTTTTAAAATGTTTGTATAGTTTGCAAACATCGGGTACTATGTACTATGCTAATAGCAACAACCTTATAAGCAACTTAGTTAAAGTTGTTTAATAAAATAGTCTAGCGATCATATTAGCAAATGCAATCGATGATTATGTCGATACTGTTTTGAATATTTATTTGACGATTTTACGAAAAATGTTGAGAAATAGGTGTTTTAGGCACTTAAGACCTGAAACACCATCATTTCGCAACTTGTATCGAAAATAGTTATTTCCTTTCACTGTATAGGGGCCTTAAAGGTTCTATTGATTTTAGCATTACGTTCATCGATATGCGTAATTTTGAGTCGATAATATTTATTCTTTAGATAATGTAAACATTTAGTTAGCGGTGTATCACCTTATTTATGTCAAATATAAATACTAAATGACGTCCATGAAATGTGAATAAATTGCCAAACGTAAGGATATGAAATAAGTGGTGATCTGTACTATCACCTGCCGAAATCCGTAAAATAATATTTTTATACATTGTATAAGAACAAAATATTTGAATTCGGTGAAACTGAAACAGTACAAATTAATTCATGTTGAATGATAAATCAGTTTCAGTTTGAAATGGAGTTAGTTTAGTTCACAACAGCATCAGGGAATAGTTAGTTAGCAGAAAGTGCGGAAACTCTATAAACAAAATGGAGAAAGTTTTAATTTGAAACGTCCGTGTTTCTGAAACTTTTCTCAAGTTGGCGCTGAATATGTCTAAATTCGTTTGTTTCTAAGGATTCAACAAATGGAATTTAGGAACCGCGTGGCTAGCCTTCCAATTCACACTTTTATATTTCCTAAGAAAAATCGAGCAAGGTTCTTTGACTTTTATATGCTTAAATAATACAATGACATACACCAGATTCTTGAACGCAACGATAATACTGAATTCTTGACTATCATCTTATCCGAATTCCATGTCACTACTATATATTTCATTACAAGTTCTTGGAATTCGATTTAATAGATTTACACCTATCCAAAGCAAATAATTTAGTAGATTGAGGTCGGGTGAACGAGCAGGCCAAGCAACTGGACCGAAACTAATCCACCTGTACCCGTAGATCATATCTAAAGTAATGTGCAGAACAACTATCGAATTGTATCCATGCATTTTATCGATAATTGAGTACTATTATCCCTCGCATGTCTTTATTACTAGTTTCCAAAAATTCTAGAAATGTAACAACGCCAATTCTGTCTGGTAAAATGTAAGGACCAAAAATAAGAGATTACTAAATTATTGTTTGTTATATTATCAAGAGTACTATTTTTCAGAAAATTTATCAAAATTTTAATATTTGTACAGAAAAAATACTTTTGACTGTTGACGTAGAAGTGTTTTCAAAAGAAGCAGCACAAATGGTATTGGTGAATCTACAGCTAAAACGAATACGTTTTGCATAAAAATGACCTTAGTAAAATCTTTACCACTTAGGAGATACAGCCCTTTACCGTTTCCAAAAAAAAAAGTGGAATAGCGGCTGCAATTTGAAAATTAAAAACGATACAACAGTTAAATTTTACACAAATTTTCTACTAATGCATCTACAACTTCTCAACAATTTTTTGAAAATTTCTGCTCCTTGGAAGGGGTTGAAATTAGCACCCCCTAAGTTATTTTTTGCTATATGCACATGCATTAGTAGAAAATTTGTGTACCTTTTTTGGTTTTCAAATTGCAGCCCCTCTTCCATAATTTTTTACAAACTTTTAAGAGCTGTATTTCCTAAGCGTGGATATTTTACTGAGGTCATTATATGTAAACGTGTTCTTTTTAGCTGTAGATTCACCGGTACCATTTCGGCAACTTCTCTTGAAAACACCCTGTATATTTTCATTTTTTATGTTAAAAATTTTGAATGAGTTTCGTACAAAATGTTTTAGGAAAGATCTCTATTATATAGGATAGAACATAAATAATTATTTATGTTCTATCCTTTACCGAAGTTATGGACATAAAAATGCGGACACCCTATGGACCCGTTTCAATTTGACATTTTCCTGGTTGAAAACAAAGCTCATCGGCGCGTGTGGGTAGGAATCACACCCAGTGACAGCTCGGAGCGCCCTCTCGAGACTGCAAATCCCCAGACATTGCCTGAAATAGCTGTTAACGTCCCATCAGGATGAACGCGCTGCGACAGACATCGAGGACTATTAACCGAAACAACTCTATACAAACAGGATCGAAAGCGTCGAACAGCGGTCGGGGGTAGTTCGTAGGGGCCGGATTCAGTGCCGCCAACATAAAGGATCTCGTTCGCTTAAATTGGTCCGAACAATTCCTATGATGGCTACAAGTCTGTGATTCGTAGATAACATAGTTTGCGAACTAGGAAGATGCTTCCCTTCTATGCCTTTCAACACAAATGTAGTGAGTTGAAGAAATAAGACTACTATTTTTATTTGTAGTAAACGGGTATCTCAAATTATAAGTCAAGAACACCTTAAATTTCAAAAGTTCACAAACCAAACATATTTTGCCTAAAATCAATAATGAATGCATTTGGTTTAACTATTCATCCGCATACCATTTACATTCCGCACAATATTAGGGACATATTAAATGCACCAGATATATTATCAACAAGAATTCAATTTTTGAGTGATATTTAACGTGACGACATTGTTTTCAAGCGTCTGCAACTCTGAAACCATAGAGTAAGATTCAAATCTATTCACAATACATTTATTTAGTTTCATGAACGTAAGCTTTAGAAGGAATTCTAGACAACAGTCATGAAATACATATCAATTTAAGAATGAAATTGAAAGAAACCGGCTACATCCAGTCGTAGAAGTTCTTGTGAAAAACACACCAAATGCAGGACAAGTATTTACGAACAATCTACTCCCACATGTCTGTTGAGTTCATCATCATCCGGTCCAGAAACAAATCAACACCTTAATACAACGATCACCTGTCAATTCCTAAATACTATGTAGTATGGTGGAACATTCGTCTCCTTGTACAAAATATTCAATACAATGACGAGACTGAAAGACATTAGCTCAATATTGGAAGAACACACTGGCCATTTAAAGAATAAGAAAAAGAAGTCAGCTTTACCTGGGTAATATCAGTTTCTTATAAGATACAGGAGATTTTGGACAACACTTCACATAAGGGAAGTAGAGAAAAGATGTGAACTCAGATGAAGACTTGAAATTACCTGGAATTCAGGAACGACTACATAAGTATCGTCAAAGCATACATTCAAAAACCATATGCCATGGCACATATATACATACCCAGATGACTTAACCTTCAATTTCAAGATTTATTTTGAAAATATTTATATGTCTCTCGAAATGTGAGGAAGTCTAAACTGATGAGGTGGAAGTCTAGAAATTGTTTAAATATTCTAAATTAGAAATTGTTTAAATACTCTAAATTAAAAACAAATAATTTGCAGAATTCGCTACCAAGCAAACTTCTTATACATTGAACATGAAGAAGGCGAATCTTTCCACGTCTTTCTGTGACATCAACGAAGCAATATCTTGACTACGGTCAAATCGTTGGAACTCAGTGTAATGTAATTTTGGAACCCCGCACTTGAAAGAGCATTATTGTGTGTATTGTATATTGTGTGTATATTGGTGGGAAGGAGCAATTGCTGCCACGTGAGGCAGCAATTCCAAGTGTTCAAGTCTATATAACTCTAAAATTAAAATACAACTCTGAAAACAGATGTACACATCTATATACAATTCAGATTACGCATTAAATTCACTTAAAAAGCATTTAAACATAGACAAAGTCTTACAGAAGTAGTTCAGCATTTTCCTCCTCAATGCTGCTTCCATAATTCCAGACGTAGAAGAGTTATACCTACGAAACAAGACCAAAATATGTTTGTTCACTAGTTTTTAAATTAATAATAATATCTCTACCCTTTTTTCTAATCATGAGGATTAGCCCAGAAGTCGGAGACTTGTGCGGGAGAGGGGGCGGCATGTTATTATTATGCAGGCTGCATTTGCGCCCAGGAACGACTTACGTTGGAAGGCTGTAACCACCATTCAGTGCAGGAATGAGGAAAACCTGGAAAGCCTCATTAATTAAAGGGGTGGACAAATGTCGACAGGTACCAACCTCTTATATTGTTCACACCACCGCACGACATAATTAAAATAAAATATGACAATTCTAAGACCATACGTACTATTAAAATGCCTAAACATTTTTTTCTGTTTAATAATAAACTAAAAATAGAAACAAAGAAACTAATAAGCCTGGCAAACGGTACTTGTAGCGAGATTAGCGCTTGCAACGTCACATCGCGGAACAGACCACCAGAAGGCGTACCGTACATTTACTTTCTACTCTTTTAACTTGAACGTAACCAATGGTTGAGTTGCCATAATCTATGGAAGAGCTAAAATGTAATTTTTGAAGTAAATATAAGACGCAAATAATACAATCTGATGAAATAAATAAAAAAAAAATAAAAAATAAACAGCAAGAATCAGTTTCAAATGAATTTCTAAATGAAAAATCAAAATATACTAGTGATGTGGAAGCGGTCACAATAAAACTCAGTAGTCAGTTAAACGTATTCTATGAATCAGATTTACAATTTTTAATGTAAATCGTTTTATATTATTAACTTCTGCATAATAGCATGTTATTTCTACAGAATAGTATTTTTATACAGACATAAAGTGTAAATTTTTTTTACTGTTTTAGAAAGGTATTTTAAGCTAATATAAATCAAATCTCCTACAATTCCTATCAATGAAGTCATATGTATGTTCTCTGATACCAAACATCTAGGTATGCTAATGAACAATTCCACAGACAAAGCTCTATTTAATAATTATCTAAAGAAAATAATCTAATTTACTCACTCTATAAAAATCTAAATTCACTTTTTTGGCAGTGGGAACACTATAGGAATTGTAGGAGATTTGATTTATATTAGCTTAAAATACCTTTCTAAAACAGTAAAAAAGTGTTACAAAAGCTAATAATAAGGAATATATGGGTAGATATTGTGGGTGTAATTCAACGCAGGTTGGGGCTTTTGTCCACTGAGTAGTTAGTTTCACACAATATTATTAATACCTAAAAATATATAAAGTGTAAACTTGAGAATAATAATAAAATAGTCAATGAGATACTAATATAATTTTCGTTTTTAGTCTGATTTAGGTAAATAAACATAAAATAATTCTTAATTAAATCAACCATATCAAATTAGTGTTATTTGCGCAGGCCGAGAAATTTTTGGATACAACACAATCTATGATATATAAGCGATTTATTTTTATATTATTCCTTTAAAGTTAGAAGAAAACAAAATTTTTCTTGAAAATTACTTATATTTCAAAAAATTGTTTTAACTGTATTTATAAAAATTAGCCATCTATTATGCAATTTTTTCCGGCGTAACAAAGCTATTAGATTTAATTTGTAACATCCTATATAATAAACTGCTAAAGGTGGTACTTATTTATTCAAAACAATACTTCAACACCACTGCCTAATTCAAGTCTGCGCATCGGTAAATATTCTGACACCTTAGTAACGTCCACAGTTGGCAGATTATGTGAGTCTACCTTTTGAAAACCTTCTTCCATTTTAGTAAATATTCCTACCTTAATTAAAAAAACTGCAAAACGAAGAAAGACACAAAGGACACAAAAATACGCAAACGTCGAAAAAGGCAGACCTGTCAAACTATTACATAAAACCTAATCTAACCACTAATTTAGAGCATTCAGAGGAATACTGATATTTCTTGTAGTTTTCCCACACAACAAATATTTTTGCAAGTATTTGCTGATTATAAATCTATTTTTAACCACTTTATGTTTAAACATAATGTAATCTTTTTGTGAACATCCTTATTACTCGCAACTGTGCTACTCTTGCGATTAGCGGTCGCGATCGAACATTTGTTACATTTTGAAAGTTTACACCTAGTTCTTTCAGATAAAATCAAATCTATGTTTTTCTTCAGATCGTGTACCTACTTGAACATCTAAAACTTATCAGCCATATTGTATTCGACTTCTCCGGTATTTCGTCTAAAGGTGACTTTGGTCTACGCTTCCTTTGTTGTATTTGATAGCGGTACGCCAGGATATCAGATCTAAAATCGGTTTAATTTATGAATTATTTATAAACCTGATCGATTCCGATGACGTCCGTTTTTATAGCCGTCTCGAGACGTAGGCAATGGGAAGAATTCCTTCGTCGATCGGGAAAATATTCAACTGCGCTGGGAAGCCGCACAAACCGCGTCGGGCTGTTTCTTTGAATATTTTTCCATGTTATAAATAGGAATTATAGAAATGCTTCCTGAAGAAAAATATTTACAGGGAATTTACATCAACCGAGTCAGAGTAGTACATGTATATTTGAAGGGTTTATCGTTCCATTACCAACTCTTGTTGAGAACAATTTGTTGTCTCTCCTGCAGAAAGAAAGAATTGTATGTAACAAGATTAGAATGAAAAAATTCGATGGGAGTGGAAGATTTAGCAAACATAAGGAACCACAAGTATCGAATTTTCATTGCAACCGAGTACAAGACTATATTTTCTCCACGACCAAAAAGTATGAATCAAAAACAAATTTTCAATTTCAGGTGGAGTATTATCAAATTCTATATCTGATTCACATAAAAATTTATCTGAAACTTTCACATCTCTTCCTTAAAACGAATAAGATTCCTTTATTTTGATTCGTTACCATGGCTCCCAGAAAAATTTCCGGACATTTTTTTGTGACGATTATTTTTTGACGTTTCTTAAAACCAATGAAATGCTTCTTTATTTGTCACAAGGGTAAGTTTCAACCAATTATGTCATTATTATAGTGGGAATAAATCTCTTGTGATTATTCTCGGGAATAATCACTGTGGCTTTTATTTGCCTAGTGTGTCAGATAGTTGTCTAAATAATTACCTAATTGTGTCAACGCGATATATAAAATGGGTGAAAATCATCGGTTTAGTACCTTTTCTGATGCAGAAATAACAAAAAAGATTTTAGAAACTACTTCGAAAAATACTCTAATAAGTAATCAGTCTATATGGAGACGATTTAAGACCTTCACCAAAGAAAGAAATTATATTCTGGATCAATCTACTACAACAGCTACTCTGGCATTGATTTTGAAAGATTGGGCTTATAACATGAAAAGAAAAGACGGTAATGGTTATAAAGAAGCAGTAATAAAGACAATGTGGAATAAAATGGCAAAATTAGTTCAAGAACTTTAATATGTATAACAGGTCCTTTGATCCTTTCCATGATATAGAATTCAAAAATGCTCGAAATGCAAGAGATGCGAAAAGGAAAATTTTACAAAAACATCCTGAAAAGCACAAACAAAGTACTGTGGCACTTTCTAATACAGAATTGTTGCAAATTTTTAACTATTGGGACGAAGATACAACTTGTGGATTGCAAAGAAAGTTTTTTCACGTTGCATCGTATGAACTAGCTTGGAGGGGAGGAGAAGCTACGAAATGTTTAGTTCATTATTTTAAAAAAGAAACCGACATAATAAGATTAAATAATGGCCGCATTGAATACAATCCCATCTTTACAAAAACTGCACAGGGTGGAGCACAAAGGTGCGCTAATAGTAAATGGTTGACTCCAAACATAAATAACCCAGATATTTGCTCTGTTCGTCTTTTTGAAAAACTAATGGGTAAACGTGAAGAAAATATTAAAACCAAACGCTTGTTTCTTACTCCAAATCCTTGGACTCATGGTTCTTGGTATAAAAACGCTCCTGTGGGAATAAATTCCATTTCAAAATGGATGAAAGAATCCGCAAAAAAAGTAGGTCTAGACACAGTTACTAAAAAAATAACTAACCATTCTGCCAGATCAAGTGCAGTAAGTAACCTTTCAAAAGCTGGTGTAGGAGAACAAGAACTAATCAAGGTCACTGGTCATAATTCTGCAACTTCGATTAAACCATACTTACAATTGAACCAAGAACATCATTCAAATATAATAAATAATCTTAGAGAAAATACGCAGGAGGAAACACTTAATATAACAAGTAATTCCAAATCCTCAATAAATAATCAGTATCGAAATATTTTTAATAATTGCGTTTTTCATTATACTAATTTAAATTGTTAATTCTTTTAATATATTCACAATGTGTCAACGATATTTTCGTATATTGTAATAATTAATTAAATTAAATTTTTTAATAGTTTTATGATAGTTTTATTGATCTTTTTTATTGTAAAAATTTGTGAATCAAAAAATAATCTAGTCAAATATAACTCGCGAGTTCCATAAATTAGAAAATAATTTGACAGATTTTGTTCAAACTTGTTGCCATTTGGAAATAGCCACTCGAGCCCTGCGGGCTCTCGTGACTATTGCCTGGCAACAAGTTTTCAAAAAATGTGTCAAATTATTTTCAATTTATTCTCACTCTCTTGTTATATTATTACTGATAATTAAGTGGAAATTGTTTGACAGTTGAGAAGATAAACAATAATTATATGATCTACACATGGGCATCTTATCTATATACGAAATATAGTGGATATACCTACATATGAATTTCTTCAAAATTGCGTCGTATTGTAAAAAAATATATTTATACCACCCATCTGAGTTTTAACATTTGATGTAACTAAACCGGTAATTTTTTTATTTGACGAAATATGGTGGATGCAGGTACCTGCAAAATTCAACAAATTGTTTCCATACATTTGCTTTTGATTTTCTAGTGGTATCTTGTTCATTTTCATTAGCAAATGGAGACATTTCACTATACATTTATTAAACTCAACGTAAATACGCTTCGAACTTGTAATTGACATCTACTGTGACAGAATCGTAAAATGTCAGGTTTGATTTATACTCGGGGTGTGAAATTTTCTTACCGAATACTACACGAGCGTACATTATTCCTGGAATTTTTTAAGCTCATGGGATATTATAAGTGAAAATAATATTATTATTACGACGCCGTTATTCACACTTGACACTGACAGTTTTGAAATCCATGGCAATCTAGTCGTTTAGTTCGATTACGGAATATTCATTCTATATCTTGTTAAGCCTTGTTCTCATGGATGCGAAATTTACCAAATTTCATGCGAATTTCGCAGTTTTCGATTTGAATCATTAATGACGGAAAATCTGAACTTTTCGCTAATTACTCAGTACAGGAAAATTTATGTGAGATTAGTAAGTTTAACTTGAGCTTCTGACAATCTACCATGACAGTCGATGACAGTTTTATGATGAAAATAATAGAAAATCTGACAGTTAACGAAATTCGCTAAAAGTTAAGATTTTTCTCGTCAATGAGGACAAGGCTTTATAGAATGAAAATATATGGAAAATACAAAAGATGCAAATGATTCAGAATAAATATTCTACTTCTAGAGCAAGAATTTTTACATTCTATTATTGAAAATGATTTCCGAATTATTACATTCACTAATGGTTGTGGGGAAAAAATATACTCATAAGATTTACAAGAAAAAACCGTTGTCATGAAAATTCACACAACTGTAGCACATATAGCTCCAAATATAAGTTGTGTCAGATCTTGCTAGGATATTACTAAAAGGTAAACAACTATAAATCGTAGTTAATATAAGGTTTATAGTATGTCTATGACATTTATTTTTATTGTTATATAATAATAAAATCCAACACCACACTCAATCTCGTACCACATGATAATAAAACCAATACCGGCTCCCTCTCTCACATTCACATCGCAGTATGATAAAACTTGCCAGCCGCCAGTATGTATTTTCTTTTCTATACCTAAATATAGATATTTTTCTACATTATAAAATATCGTCCATAGGCGTACATCAGAAAAAAGTGGGAAGTTCCCCCTCGTTTCTGTTTATTTTTTAAGCGTCGTTTACAATAATACCCTGAATAATTTGGTTAACAACAAGAAGTATTTCTATGAAATTTCAAAGTAATACTTGAAAATCTGTAGATATTATAGCGAAAAAACAATTTTAAAAGTTTAACTCGAACACCCTGTATGTTTTAAGCGAGGTATATTTGTATATAAATAAGTAGAATCCAATCCCTGAGCACACGGTTAACATTTTGTTACAATGATAGTTAACCTACCATATACCACTTGGGTAGTTTTTCAAGTCCCATCTAACCAGCACGAGTGGTTCAAACGAAATAGAGCTGAAAAAAATTGATATTTCAATTTGATTTTATTTTGTGTTTTACAAAAGTCGTTACACATATTTAGAACATACTGCATTTACGAGTTTATTGTACAAGTGATGCATGACTGGAATATCCCAAATCCCCAAAATTCCAAGGTGATACGTTTAACCAAACGGCTGAAACTTTCTCAATTAATTTCAGGCTTCGCTGAAGGATAGGTTTTCTTGGAGATCGTCTTAATTGGCGAACCAGAAAAGTGCGAGGGGAAGGAATAATTTATAACAAAGGTTGCATCACTAATTGACCGATGAAATCTAAGGATCAACCGAACTCTCGAAGAAGCGGAGTGGAAGATATTAATTGGTAATCAAATTTATCCGTAATACCTCTTCCGGTTCATTAAAAAAGAAAAAGAAAAAAATATTGGGTCATAAAATTGTGTTAACGTTATTACTAAGAATATGCGATTCAGTAACACAAAATATTTGAATGCTAATAAAAATATTATAATTGCTTTCATTCTAATAAATATGTTAATTGAAAATTCTAATATTCTGTAGTTGTAAGGATGAAGTATTCAGATTCAAATCCTACATTTTTTTAACAATGAAAAACTAAATAAATATAAAGAGTTACTGTTTGCAAGAAAAGAGGGGAGAAATAGTCCTAAAAATTAAAAAAAAGGTAATAAGTAAGATTTACTGAACACACAAAACGAAAACAATAAATTACGTTTTTATTTGCCAGTCAGTCAAATTGAAGTACCTTTACCTAGTTATTCTTGTGAAGTCTAATGGGAATAATAAATTTTAGGAGAACTGTGGGCAAAACTTAGCAGTGACATTGTTATTGTACGTCAAACGTTTCCCTAACCGAAAATGCAGCCCAAATAATTGGTGAATCATCTTTGTTGTTTTTGCGAGCACTCATAAATGTGTAGCTTTAACTTATGACTCTTTATCTGAATTAACAATAACTCAAGTACCACTTAACCGACTGTCAGCAAATTTAATAGGGAACATTGTTCAAGAAGAGGAATCATACTCGTAACTTATGTTCAGGTTCCGCCATAGAGGACGTCCCATTAGAAATGCCTGATGATAAATTTCCCATGAATTTTTATCTTGACCAACACGACGACTTTGAACAACGAACAGAATTATTTCACAAAGATTATAATTATGTATGTGTATTTAATCTATTATTACAATGAGTTTAAAGCCAACCAACCATACACGATGTTCTTTATGAATGGTGCCAAACATGTGGGATAATTACAAAGTTTGTGTAACAAATTAAATTATTTTTATCGCGGCACATAAAATGCTAAACAATTTGAGTACATTGCATTAATCTAGATATTTAGTAATATTAACCACGGGATTGCCAAAAACCCGAAATATTTATTTAAGAAATAAAAACTTCACACACATTCAATTTAACGTACAGATATAATAATGCTTAATATACAGGGTGATTCAAAACTTATCTACAAGAATTTGGGAATAGGTGCGTTATTAAAAATGGAGTCAATATCATAAAAAAATTGTAAAATCTTCTGTTATAGTTTCCGAGGAAAAAATTATTGTTCTAGTAGTTTCAACCTTTACATCGCTGGGCAACTGTAGTTTCTAGCCAGGCGATTTGAAATATTCGTTTACTTATCATATTAACTTTTTTTATGATGCAAGTATTTACATCAGTTTTTAAAATATCAAAAATGGCTTACGTCTATGGCAACTCGCAGTTGATGGATATCGTTTGAATTTATGGTGAAGTGAAAATGCTTTAGGAGAACGATTTCCCGATAAACATGCAGCAGCTACTTTTATAACAGTATGCAGTGGATGCAAGTGTAGTAAAAACGCTGGCGTGGCACTGGAAATTTGTAACCGACTCGTGGAAGAGATGGAGGTCCAGGGCGTCCATAGCTTATTGTAGCAGTGTGGTGTATCATACACGAGGCTTAATTATATCTGTACCATGTACAGCGTGTCCAAGCATTAATACTAAGGGATCACCATTATCACCATGATCTGTTGGCTTTAAACATTTGGATTTATTTTTGTGGGGATATTTAAAAAATGAAGTACATTGCACTGAAGTAGACACTATTGATCATTTACGCAAACGCATCATAGCTGCTGCCAATAACTTACAAGTTCAAGACGGATAAGAAGCAGAAACATCTGTTAGTTTGTCTGGGCAAGGCAGGCCCAAAATTTTGTTGTAACATCAAGCATGTCAAACTATTAATAACAATAGCGGCAAAAACAGTTGAATTTGCTGTATAAAAATAGGTGTTGCAAAATGTAATTTAATTCTTTCCTTGGGAATTTTTCAATTTTTTTTGTGCGGTCGCCGATTATACGCCTTATCAGGTTTTATAGTGATTCAGTATCCGGTGCCGTACGGGAGGGTTTTTTAAATCATTTTTGAACTGTTCCTTTTAATTTTTTTTTTACAAAATTGTTTTTGTTAGAGTACATTTAATTTTTTTTAGATAAGTTCTGAATCACCCTGTATATTAGGACCTATAAGACTCAATTTTTTGCGTTTTACTATTTGATTCACGTATTACCAACCAACCATACATTTGCAATGGAAGCAAGTTTGTCTCGACCAATCCTACGCTTCAAAATCTTGCCTATTTTAAAAGTAAGCATCGACCGACTAACTCGATTCCGATAATGAAGTTGCCGCCAACGTCGCATCGCCTACTGTGAATCTCAATCCTGCTCCTGCGACAAGGATCCTGATCTCATCCTGATCGATCAATCTTTCTTTTGGTTGAGGATATATCTCCGTATCTGCGATGTTATTTATCATCATACTACCGGTTAAATAGGGTTATAGTCTGTTTGGAAATGAAAGAGAGTAATAAAATCCCGAGATAAGAACCGGCCATGAGCGTGGTAAAATTTCGTTTCAGGTAATTATCGGGTAACACTAGTGATAAGAGGTAATGAGTGAACATTAGTATATTTTACTGGATACATCATAGGGCAGGAGCCAGTGTATTGTGACAGATCAATCCAGTCCTAGAGTTGAATATACGAAGACGTGCTAGTGCAGTAGAGTAAAATTCGATTTGTGTTTAGTGACTATTGTGCCAGTGGATATAATATTGTTTGGGTAAAATGTCGAGCTTATCAGATTACGTACCTGCTAAACGCGTGAAAAGATGTGCACTGTCTCAGAATGAGAAGATTATTATATTAAATGTATTTAATGCATTGAAAAACAATCCTACCAACAGTGTTGACGACATCGTGGAAAAGTGTTCCAAAATGACAGGGATTAGAAAATCGACTATCTACAGACTTTTAAAGGAAACAAAAAATGAAGAAGATACTGTAAATCCCCCAAAATCATCTACAGGAAGGTCAAAAGTCATTATAGATGATTTCTTAAAATATGTCATTCGCAGAAAAGTACACTCATTTTATTTTAAAAAAAGAAATACCAACGCTAAACAAAATTTTATTAGTATTTACACAGATGTTGGATCTTATTCTTCCGGGGTCTGTAATTGTCATGGACAATGCCAGGTACCATTCACGGCAGACCGAGCGGACGCCTGCGACTGCTTGGAGGAAATTCGATATAATTCAATGGTTATCCGGAAAAAATATTTCTTTTGAAATAAATATGGAGAAAAAGGAACTTTTGATACTTGTCAATCTTCATAAAGATCAGAAAAAATATGTTATCGATGAAATGGCAACAAATCGCCAAATAACGGTACTACGGTTACCTCCTTATCACTGTGAAACCCAATAGAATTAGTCTGGGCGCAGGTAAAAGGAGATGTAGCGCGAAATAATACGACGTTTAAATTAAGTGACGTGAAAATTTTGTTAAACAATTCCTTGGAACGAGTAACTGCAGATAACTGGCAAAGATGTATACATCATGTACAAAAAGAAGAGGAGAAAATGTGGGAACTCGATAATTTAATTGACGTTACTGTGGAACCTATCATTATCAATCTAGGAGAAGATAATTCATCAGAATATTCAGAGGATGAATTTTAATATACCTACTTTTTTATTTTCTTTATTGTACATTTATACAACAGTACATTTACTCTCCGTAATTTGAATTTTCAAAATACATATATTTTTGTGTGGAATAAAAGTCTATTCATTAAATTTAAGTAAATATTTTGATAATAATATTGAATAATTTTATTTGAATTACTAAAAACCCTCTTAACCCGGTTATGATCCTTAAAGTAGCCTCTAGTTTTGAAATGCTGTTTTTATATTGTTTACTTATAAGAGAAATGGACCGAGAAATTGAAGCGGCATAGGCAAAGACGGATTGTCGGGGATTAAATTTTAGCTACCTGCTAGAATTTAGTACGGTTCAATCACACAAAGTTTTTTTAAAAGTACACCTAATCTATACATACTATAATACATAATATAAAAATATTGAATATAAGCACCAGTACTACATTTATTTACGATTTGCATACATAATAAGCTTTTATTACTCTCTTTCATTTCTAAACAGACTATAGTTTGTGTTTGTCGCGTATTGGCGTTAAAGGGTATATCTCAAATATGAAAGATAACTACTTAATGGGAATAACAATAATAATACACAATGCAACGATATAATCTTACCACCTTACCATTTGATTTTACCTTGGAAAAATATTAGTATTTCAAGAAAATATGAGAGATGACGTAATTTCCGGGAAAACTGGAAGTACCACATAAATGTCAATAACTTAAAAGGAAGTTATTTCGAAAACAAAAATCGACCTGCTCGATCGATCGACATCCTACCAATCGTTAACCAGTTTCAAAAGCGGTGGATGGGGCAAGACTTTATCGTCGCACTGTATAATATTTTTGTAAAAATAAAAAAGTAAAATTTTTAATGCACGACTCTTCCATAGAAGATGTTTTGAAAAGCGCTGATCACGGTGGTAGATACGCACATAATAATTGGCCTACATCATTTCATTTTGAACACGAGATTAACCATGCAATGTTGCCAGTGTTACACATAACTCTTAAATCTTCTTAAAATATATTTTATTATTAATTTGACGAGGTATGAATGATACATTAATTTAAATTAATAGGAAACTGTTCTACTTATTTCATTAACCATAGAAAACTGATAGAAAATGCAAATAGTACAATTGTCGATTGTTTAAATAAAAAACTCTTACTCTGAAACCAAAAATAACTAAATAAAACCAAACTAAAAGGAAATAAAATAAACAACTAATCAAATACAGGGTGATTCTTAACCTATTCGCATAAACTTTAGTTTATAGTTGCCAGCAGTCAGTGATAATTTGACATTTTTTTTTTTTCGCGTATTCATATTATACTCATTTTTCCCTGTCTTCCCTTAAAATTAATGACATCACGGTTAATTCACTCTGTATTTACGGCATTCTAATGACTGTTCTCAGGTAATAATTTAGCTTTAATCGGTTTGTTTACTACACAATCATGTCTAATTAATCTCATTCAATTTATTTCCTATAAACGAAGCTTGCAATAGATTGTAATTCACGGAACAGCTTAAATCTAAATATAGGTAATCTAGTAGCTTGTGAATTTGGAGACCCTCTATTTCTGTACTTTCATTTGTTTAACATTTCCACGGCGTTCTTGGCAGACACATCTAACAGCACCTAGACCTTGGTTTCTTTTCCAAGGCTCGACAGCTGCTTTACAAAGCGCGGCATAAAAGTCTCCCTTCGCAAACAGTTTACGGATATAAATCAAACAGCAAGTAAATTACAATCGCTGTTCGCTAAGTCTTTAAAATGCCCGAAATAAATGTTGAAAAAACAAACGGATTGGTATACCTGCCGATAAACGTTATACAGAAAGTTTTATTTTCGAATACATAAAAGACAATAGAAGCTTTACAGGATGTCCAGGGCTTCATCCGTAGATCTACGGATTTCTGTTTCCACATACGCACTTTTTCTCAGTCTACGAATTTTTTAAGTTTTACAACTTATAAATATTAACTATGTAGACAGTTAATTTGTTTCAATGCGAATGTTTCAAAATTTTACCAGAAACCCGGGAGTACGAAAGAATAAAATATAACTCAACAGGCATGATAATAATGGCTGTAATTCACGAGGGTGAAAGTTAGTAAATAACCCAAGTCAATTAGAACCATTATATGCACGTAGAATATTATACTTTGTCCATAACTATTAACAATATTTTAGCAAACTTTTTACTGATACAATATTTTGATGTTCATAACATGAACATGACAATATACAAATCAAAACTGTCAAAATACCTCACTTTCAGCTTTGACATTCGTCGTTCACTTGATAAATTTAAAAAAGTAATTAAATGTAAATCACCCTAGTGAATTAGAGCCATTGTATGCAAGTTGAATACTATGCTTTGTCCACGACTATTTATAATATTTTTATTGAAAACATTTTATATAATATTTTGACACATGGCATGAACACGACATAACACAATACAAAACTGTCAAAACACCTTACTTTCAAATTTGACATTCGTCGTTCACTTGATAAATTTCAAAAAACAAATACAACTTTAATTAGTAAACTTCTACTATCATTCGGAAAAATATCCCGGAGAATTTTTATTTTGTTAGTGTGTGTGTGTGTTATCCCCGATTTTTATATATTTTTAGGTATTAATAATATTGTGTGAAACTAACTACTCAGTGGACAAAAGCCCCAACCTGCGTTAAATTACACCGACAATATCTACCCATATATTCCTTATTATTAGCTTTTGTATCAGAGAACATACATATGACTTCATTGATAGGAATTGTAGGAGATTTGATTTATATTAGCTGAAAATACCTTTCTAAAACCGTAAAAAAATTATCCCCGATTCTTTGAAACCTGTGAATAATGATTTTATTATTCACTGATGGATAATGATTTCATGATTCACTAGTGAATAATGGATATTATTTAGGAAACACATGTATAATAAACATTTTATAGAACAGTCGTCAACAAATTTACACTTCGTATGCTTCATATCACGTTTCTACATCTACTGACCACTAGATACACTACAAACCTCCTACCATACTGTAGGTACCACTGATAGCCCGCAAACTCAATCGCTATCGGCGAAAACGATATTTGCAAAAGCGCAATTTCACGAAACAAACGCTCTGCCGACCAGTATTGCATTACTCCTGAGAAACCCTATAGTAAATAGCTAAAGTTATTCGTCAGTGGCATCACCGAACATATACCGGTTTCGAGCTTGTTACCTCTCATCAGTATGCCATAGGTGAGGCAATCAACGACAAATCCTGGCTACCCATGTGAATTAGGAAGCAATAATTTTCAAAATAAGCTGAACGAATCCTCCTCTGATGCATCATAAAACAATTAGGTAGTTTTTTTAATGTTTTAAACTCGTATATATGGTATTTTACATAGTTACTTATTTTTTTAAGACGTCAGTACTTGAACCGTGTTTGCCACTCGCCACAGACTCGAATCCTGCGGCCGGTACACGGTATATCAGGTATATTTGTGGTACAGTAATGTGAAAGAACGTTGGCTTGGATCGATGTGAGAAATTAATACCGGTTGGCATTTGACCATCCCCCTAATTAATGAGGATTTCCAGGTTTACCTCATTCCTGCACTAAATGGTAGTTATAGGGTCTACCAATGTAAGTTTAATAATAATATACCGCCCCCTTTCCTGCACAAGTCTCCCGACTTCTGGGCTAATTCCGTTAGAATGGGAGGTAGAGATATTATTAGTATTATATAATATTCAAAATACAGACCCCATTAAACTATTTTAAAATGAATTTTGTCGATATTTCTAAATATAATCGCCACGTCCTACTGAAATTTGGTTGATTTTTGTATACAATTAAAAATTTCATAAAATAACTGCACAATTAAGAGTTTTATAAGATAATTGCACTAAAGTTAAAAAATCCTAACCTAACAAAAGTTGTAAATCAAATAAATTTTGGTACGTTAGAACTTTTCAAAACATACCTACTAGTTTGCAATATATGTGAATTCCTCTACGAGGTATTATCAAAATACATTAGAAACTATTACTTTAACATTCTATAACTTAAAAACATAAGAGTGAAGTGATCAGACGTCCGTCATTCACGTTTTATGTTCGTCATCGAAATTTGTCCGCCAAACTGTCCGTCACTTACACTTGTCCGTTAGATCGTATCTTTTTGTAGTCTTTGTTTACACGTGTATGCTTACAACGGGTTTCAATTAGATGCTATTATTATTATTGCAATAGATTGTACGTGTATCTTAACGTATTTTTTTTATTACTGTATATTGGGTTTAAATGCCAGCTCTGATAAAAAATACCGCAATACACTGTTCTTTTTTTTTCAATCGTTCATCATTTGCGCACTAAAAATATGGGCACTCTACGAAAGAGGAGAGATTCATAGGAAAGATGTATGATTATTATTCTGAACCATCCTATAATAAAATCGTATAATTAAATGTCAAAATAAGAATACATTGAATTTTATTAAAAATATATACAAAAATAATATTTCTTAGTTATTTCTATAGCTAATGCTTGGAATTTATTAACTAGAACACGTACTCAGGATGTGTTTGATATTTATATCTAATATAAACATTTCTAGCTACTTATTATGCTGTGGTTAGGAAAATAATCATATACGATTAAAAATGGCAAGATGCTAATTCCAAATTCATTTGAATTGTATCTGTCTACTTTGTACTTTACACCGTGAAAAATACTTAATTTACATCGAGTCAAGTCTCATTAATGTTGCTATATATAATGTTTTCAGTGTGCAGTTGGCGTGAAAAACTCAGTAAACTTTACGATAAAACATAATTCGTGAAAATATGCTTATTTTATTATTCTAAATTACTTGTTAGCTTGTAAACTGTTATAAACCCTGAAGAAAACTTGTATAATTGATGCAGTGAGATATATATTCTAACTTAGGTTTAGTTTTTTTAGACTATTTTTACAAACAACTATGAATTCGTTGAAATTGCATACAAAAACGACCTCCTTAAAACTAAAGTAATTCCAAATATAAATAAATACATAAAAAATGCTTAAAAAAAACTAGTGTTAGCTGAGACAAGAAACTAGAAAAACTCTTGTCTCATCTTCCAAAAGAAGACAATTCTTGTGGGACTCTTGCATAGAAATGAGAACATGAAACTTTATTACGAATTTAAGAACAGTGGTGGTTACTCTCGGTCGCCTACGGTCCCGCTCGGAACTCACACGTAACTATCGATCGTCGACAGTGGTCGATTGGTAGACGTTATAGAATAGAATATAAAACTATATTTCCTTTAAACAATACAAAATTGTATAGGATTAAGTCAACAAACAACTAATACAATATAAATACATAATAAACACTAAAAAGAACGGACATAAAAATACACAGCAACTTACGTTGAAATATAAATAGATAACAATCATCTGACACCAAGACATTTGAAGTAATGTCAGAGACATTAGACATTATTTTATGTATTCACTAACATCATTTTTTTTTCGATTAACAAATATTTTAGGCACTCTTTCAAACATTTGAGAGTGCTGGTCCTTTTTAAATCCTGTAGCAGTAATTGCATAACCTCAAACCTATATTCAGCCCAAGTATGTATCTCATGTTAGTCATAATAAGGCAAATCAAACGGATTACTCAAATCTTTTATCCTTCTTCGTCGGATTTAAATATTACAAATTACCTTCAATGTGCATTTATAAAACCACGAATGAAATGTAAATTTATTAAGCCGTTCATTTTCACAGTTCAAATAACATATATGTTAAACTATAGCGACACCTAATTCCTTGTCTTTAAGAAGCTCTATGAAAATTTTGGTAAGGTAACAAAATATAACATTTAACCTTGAAATAACGTAAATGTTATTGTGGCCAAAATGGGATACATACATGGACTGATTATCTGAAAAATGTGAATGCATAACTCATACTCGTATATGTACAAGTAAGGTTGTGTTGAAGTTTTTAGATCTTTAAAAACAGTTTTACAACTACTTATACTAGATAATCTTATGGATCTTAAAACTTGCTTCGGAGCAATTGTAGCAGACGACCAACCCCAGAAACATATACCATATCTAAGGAGTGATTCTACTTGAGAATAGTATGCCATAACCAACTATGCGTAAATTATTGCAAATATACGGCCGCGAGTGAAGCTTTGACTTCATGCCGTAGCAATATTTCTTATTCTTGTCAAGTCTTGTCTTGTCTTGCAAGACCAAGACAAAAAAAGAAAAAGCAAGCTAAGGTTGCCAACATAGACAAAACACCCGAAAATTTAGAGTTCAAATAGTTTCAGTGCCTATTAGGTTTAAACCATTTCCGGCCATTTATATTGCAGATGAACAAAATAGTGATTTTCTGATATCTTCATGAACAGTGATCACTATTTCTACTGGTGCAAATGACGTATCGAATGAGAAACAAATCCAACTACCACTATCGCCAACAACTACAAAAATGTCCACCCCAAAATACATAATATTATATAGAAACTACGACTATTGCTACCGAAAATTTGTTAATATTGTATTTATAGAATAATTTAAAATTCTTTCATAAACACTGTATAACATGGCAGTTCTGATGGATGTCAATCATTTTGTCATTTTAATTCACTTATGTGAATGATGTCTAGTAAACAAGTGAAATTGGAACAAGCAGAATGAACTGAGTACGGTTCTGTTAATAGAAGCATCTCTTGAACTCTACTGATGAGTGATGACTTTCAATATGCTATAATTACAATTTTTATGGTGTACTTAAAGATAAAATAATTTTTTTGCTTTGAACTAAAGACTAGATCAAACTTGTGGTACTTTGTTTTGAGTATTCTCTTCAGTTTTATTCAATTGTTGCATATAATTTCTGCATTAGATACCAAAGTACACGTCAATTTATCCCTAATTCAACTTGATACCTGTCAATTTTTGTTTTATGGCTGTCAGATGCCTGGATATTACAACCTGGGATATTTTAAAGTAGGGATTTACACATTTTAGCTGTTCTATTTTTGTTTTAACTGTTATTTTGAATCGCAGCTCCTAGAATTATTTGATAATCTAATTCTTACTTTTAAAGCTCAACATTACATCTGACCTAAGATGAATGTTACATTTTCAATTAAAATCTGTGGCTTAATATTTCTCCTTTTTAAATGGGATGTAAAGCTCTAGAAGTAAAGCTAAATTACGATTTTACATTTATTTTGAAAACAAAATAATAAAATTATTTTAAAAATAGGCCAAAAATTAAAGCCCTGCTCGTCTTTACTGCATAAAAAATAAATAGACGATTAAAATTTTCACTTCCTCGGATATCACCTGTTAAGACGTGGTGTAAAAGGTTGTTGCTAGTTTATCGCGATGCCCATTTTTGTATTTATTCGATTCAATTTTCTGCAGAAAATGTGAATATTGCAAATTTGCCTATAATTTTTGTTCATTTCAAGTATTATTAGCAAATTATCTTTAAATTTTTCCCCACTATTAGTATAAAACCTGAGCTAAGGTTGTTCTTCACCCATTTGCTTACCGGGTGCAAAGTATTTTTTATCAGACATATGTAAAAAATATATCGCGAATGGGTTGCCTAAAGAAATGTTACTTTACCAAACGTATTTAATACCAGTCAAAAGTACAAAGCTTAAGAAACATGCAAAAGTTAGCTTGCCTACCTTTCATTGTTCGTTATTATCGGGTTGTCAGGTATAAACAGGTGAGTTGACACTAGCAAATTCTAGTCATCTGCTTTCTCATTGAAATATAATATTAAAATAATTTTAAAAAATATTTAACAATTTCTGAATTATTTATTTATTTTATTAAAATTATTTCCCCAACAGTAAAATTCGCCAATAATCGAAGTATACAACTGTAGAACAAATTAATTATATAAAAACAATTGGATACAGGTACTCCCTATGCTATAGCACACAAATCGTTTATACTTCGAAAAGTTAAATATTTCATTCATAATTAAGTATGTCACACAAATTACAAATTTAATTGTAATTATATGTCATAAAATAAATAGATTTCAATCCAACATTAATGTTAGCAGTAGTATAAAAAGTAAGAGGACTTGCAAGTCGAACTGTTAATAAGTTAAGAGTTAAGGGTTTAAGATAATAAGAGTACATTATTATACAGGGTGTCTCAAAATAGAAGGCCATACCATTAACCGCATATTCTTTGGACAAAAATAATGCGATTTTCCTTATGCCATTTTTTATTTGGCTGTCCCTGTTTCAATATAAAGGGTGTTAAAGTTACATTTTAAAAAACTATTTTTGTTAATAATCCTATTGTTTTGTAAGATAGATACTTGAAATTTTGCACGTAATTTTATCTTATTCCGTCATACTTATCATGTAATTTTGGTGAAAAAACTCGAAAGACGAATGGAGGTAACTGAGGGATACGGTACCCTTTATCCCCTTCAATTATTTCTAAGTACGCCTATGCAGCTTTTCTTGATATATCAAACGTAGAATTTTCTTCTGATCATTTTATCTCTTTTGTAATTTTTTGTTTAAATTCTCCGTTTTGAAGAAAATGGGCAATTTGTAGAGCCCATAAATCTATCATTCACTATCATTTTTCAAGTGAAACTGAAATTTTGTGGATATACCTATTATTACAATACCTTGGCAACTTAGCAAATCGTAATACTTACTAAATATTTGCTAATTAAAACAAAATGGATAATTCTAAATTTTATAAAATGTAACTATAACAATTAAAAAATTGTCATAAGGAAAGTCACATTATTTTTGTCCGAAGAATATGTGGTTAATGGTATGGCTTTCTATTTTGGGACACCCTATATACAGCATGTAAATAATTTTAAACGTGTTAATAATATTTTATAACCACATCCGCATGCAGGAAATATACCGTTAGAACGATATGCAAAAAATGTTAAAAACCTTTATTGTACTGAATCAAGTAAATTGACTTGGTTATTATAAATGGTAACCTAAATAGGGCAATAGGGCTTACAGTAAGTATTCTAGTTTGGATCGGACAAAGCCATAAAATAGTGAGAGCAAGGCAGCATTATCTTGAAATTCACAACATTATCTTACCACAAAATTAAGTCTAGAAAGTATTAAGGAAACCAAATATTGAACGCGATATGAGAAAGAAAAGTTCCCATCAAAGTATGCTCCTAAATACAAGATCAAGATATCCGAGTTAATTTTGTAATTGAACAGAATATGCTTCAATTTACGCGTAAATGACATAACTTTACATTTGGAAATATATAACTGTAAGTTATAACTGACACGAAGAAACTATTTTATTTAACTGACTCTGAAGGTGAAGACAATCATCATCAGTTGCTGTAGAAGAAACATTTTTAAATCATCAGTATAAACTAGTTTACGACAATCAATATGTGACATAACTAATCAAAATTGAAAATAAGAGTGGGCCGAGATTGGCACCCTGAGGTATTCCAGAAGTAATAGGAAATTGAGTAGATCTAAATCCGTTGTAAGTAACGTAATGAAAACGATTCGACAAATATGAGGTAAACAGTTTTAGAAGATTTTCATAAGGCCCGTACATAATTACTGAACATCATTCAGAATTCGATTCAACAGAAGTTAGCTGATTATCCTCAAATTCTGAAGAATAGTTCGCGCAATACTTTTCTGTCGCAAATGTCGCCTGCACCAATTTTTAAATTTCAAAGTCTCGCAACTGTAATTCATGGACAATTTTTCGCAAGTAACCACCGTGTTTGCAATAATGTTATATTTATTTATTTTTTCAATGAGAAAGTAGATGCCATATAAAGACGTCACAACCCGTGTAGTAAAAAACTAATTCTTAAAATACAAACTTCTAATCATTTTTACAGAACGTATCATGGCATTTATTCCAATTATTATATTATAAAATACAGGATGATTCTGAACTTATCTAAAAGAATTTGGGAATCGATGCGTCATGAAAAATGGAGTCGATATAGTAAAGCAATTTTTTTATAAAATCCTTATAGTTTCCGAGTAAAACATTATTGAAGTCGTAGTATTTTCAACCTTTACATCACTAGTAGTCTAAGATCCGGCTGCAAAATTAGTACATTCATAATGAAGTTAACCGAGATTTAATTTTTATGTATTTTTATAAATGGAGGAACCTATTTCTCATGAGGTGCCAATTAAAAAGTGCCCGCGATTATTATTAATTAAAATATTATTAATTGGCTTTTCGTGAAACATTTCGTTACGTCCTATGGAAATAAAGCATATTCTACTCCACGGCAATGTATTTAAAGACTTTGAAAAGGCACAGTTGCTATTGATCACTTAGCCGTAAGCTCTCCGCATCCAGGTGTAAACAGGTATGATTTTGTTAAATTTTTACATTCAAGGCTTATATTCATTTCAATTGTGTCACATTAAAGCTAATTTTTTTCTGTACATGATATAACATGTCTGCCTACAAAAAAAGCCGCAAATAGGAGTATGGTTATATTATCTATGATAGGAGTTTCCTGCCGTTAAAGATGCTAGGTAATTAAAATAAAGTGACAGAGAGTGAGCGCGCAACGTTACTTGTTAGACGAGGATGCTAAAGGTCGCGCCAATAACTTACGAGTTCAAAATGGACAAGTAGCAGAAACATTTGCGTTAGTTTGTAGATACTGAGAAAGACGGGCCCCTAATGCTATTGTAGCATCACGTATGTCAAACTATTTTATTAATTAAAACCACAAATTAAATATATTGTAACCTCTAAATTGGGTTCGCGTAGAAACACGTCACGTAGACAAACACTTTATTGTCACTCTTGATTATACAAGAAATATCCTTCAAACCAACTTCGCAACTGTCACCGCTTTACTTTGACGTTTGTCACTCGCGTTTGGCTGCTCGATATAAACTGACTGCAGCGGCGAAAATAGGTTATATAGGTTCTTAGCATTCCAGAAGTTTTCGGCGGTCTCGAGAATCAAATAGAATGTGACCGAGAATGTTTCAGAAAACGTCAAAATAAGGGCATCACAAAAATTTTAAATTATAACATAAACAGAAACGTAATTTACAAACTAACTAAAAAGGTAGGTGGGCTTCCGCAACAATATTAATAATTAATAACAGTAGAGGGCAAAAGCAGTTCAGTTTGCTGTATAAAATCGGCGTTACAAAATGTTATTTATTTCTTTCCTTGGGCATTTCTTTCAATTTTTTGTCCGGTCGCCAATTGCCACCTTATCAGGTTTTATAGTGGACCAGTTTCCAGTGACGTGCAGAAGAGTATTTTTAAAGTCTTGCGCGCACTAGGCGGCAACAGCCGACAACGGAACGCACCACGGCGGTCGGTAATGTTTTAGCCTAGCACGCACTAACCGGAAATTTTCCAATCAATCGTTCAGTCGTTGGATATATGTATTTGCCGACCGCCGTGGTGCGTTCCGTTGTTGGCTGTTGCCGGCTAGTGCGCGCAAGCCTTAAAACATTTTCGAACTGGCCTTTATGATTTTTTCTTTACAAAATTGTATTTGTAAGAGTTCCCTGTACACTAAAAATTTTTCTTTTAGATAAGTTCTGTATCACCCTGTATAATTCTAACTAGTTTGATTCCACTTGCCACTTCAAGTACGCTGAAAACCCGGGCTATTACACTAAGAACTATGAAAGTTTCTTCATAGTGACCAGCCGCCATTTAAGTATGTTAATATTTCATAACAGTGACCTAAAACATACCTGTAAGCCGCCAAAATATAGATCGTATTCTTCCCGTTAGAAAGTTGAATTGTACGTAAGAGATAGCTAATAAACACAAGTTTACATTTTTCAATAAAACAACCTATTTACTTTTGGTTACGATGATATCGCTTTTTAAGAGCCCTGTAGAAGCATGGAACTATTACAAACAGACTTTATGTTGTACAAGCAGAACACATAATTAAAGTAAACAGCTCAAATAAAATTAACTGGCTGCTGATGTTCGGCTAAAATATTTTAGGTGCACTGTCTAAATTACAATTGCCATACGGATTTACATAACGCGTGAGCAAATGTGTTTCTCTTTAATAAGCGTCGACGAAAATATGATTCTGAGAGGAAAATATTGTCTGTGGCTTAACTTATAGCTTTATTTCATTGGTTCGTGACAGCAATATGGCGGGAATGGAAAAATCGCTTGTCCCACACATTTTCAAAGATAAAGTGATCACAAGAATAGGTTATGTAGCTTTTATAAGCCTATTTTTTGCGATTCTTTCAGAATATGGCACGTTATTTTTTGTAGTAACATTTCCTTGTTTGTAGTAACTTTAATAAGAGTTGTACCTCCCAAATTTGATTGACGGCACGAACGACGCGAAAAAATAATATTCGTTTGTAGTAAGGAAGAAAATCACAGCTAAATACGTAAAATCCATAAAATACTTCCCATTTCAGGTGTTCAATTTCAAGTATAATAAAGTTTTTCAGAATCACTTTCACTTGCTTACTGCCACATACATACTGTATACAGGGTGTAACAAAAAAAGCAGAGACATTTATCGTAAACACATTCTAACGCATACACCTACAGCGACCCGAACCAGTAATGGTCGGCTTGTCTAAACAATCATAATACACGTTATAGATATTGTAGTGTAGTTGAAACTGGTACGAGTCATTTCAAGTGTGTGTGTATGTGGTTTGATTGTGCTGTAAAATAGTGTATGAAAAACCCTAAAGGAGATTTAAAAAATACAATGTTTAAATGCACAAAGCGTGACACTGTATTTATATCTGCCCAAAAATGCAAGATACTTACATTATACGAGTATATACGAGATTATCACAGAAATTTTCAAAAAAGAAAATGTGTTTCATGCTTTATGCAACTTGCTGCACGTTAAAAATATTTGTTATGTTCAATAAATACTATTATCTACTTGTATATATTAATTTTTGTCGTTCACTAACTTTTCTTATAGAGGGTGATTCAGTCATAATGTGATTCATTTTAAGAAGAAAGATACGGCGAAAAAAATATTTTCAAATCATTATTTAAATCCCCTTTTCAGACTGCCACTCACCGCTGGCGGTAATTCAACTTGCTGTCGACCTGAAGCGTTGTTGCCAAATTTAAATATTTTCCTATAGTGTAATTAATGCTATAAATTATTTGATAAAAGTAGGCAATTAACATATTAAGACCAAAACAAACTTGTCACATTTCACTACATAAATAGTGAAATACAATCCAATACTCACTAAGTTAAATTATTAAGAGAGGCTGAAATGTTTTTTGTATTTAAGGAGCAACGCTAGATGCAAGTCAACTCGACCGTTCCGCTAAGCGTATTGCAACCGTCCGACTTCCCTTACATCTTGTCTTTACCTGCCTCGTATTTCATCCCCTGATAGTATTTGAACGTAAGCGGCTTTTTAGCAGCCTTTAACTTAACTTTTTAAACCTTAGTTTACTCATGTAAAAAAATATGATTGAATGCATCGAAGAAACTTGATTTTTTTCTAAGAAAACTGGTGCAAGCCGCATCAAACTCGGATCATTATTACTGGAGTTATTTTGATACCTAAAGAGGCCTCTTAAATACAGACAGTACTAAAAACCCTCGTGCTGTCAACAAAAAACAGTGCGAGACATACCTATTCAGTGATCAACAATCCTGCAACCCGCAATGCGAATCTTGACCTACCGTATTTAGGTCAATAACCTTGTTTTTAATGCCCACTCAATGACAAGCGCTGTAGAACTGCACAATCGCTAAATAATAACAGAAACAAACAATAATTAAATTTGCATTTTTATAAACACCCAGTGTAATCAATAGGAAATTATAAGAATTTTATAAAAATGCCAACCACAGTAATCAGCGCCTACATCAGTTAGGCTGTAATCAGCAGATTCGGCACAACTAAAAAGTTGGAAGATGAATATCAACGTACGAGTTCAACTTGATTCTGCTTTCAAGAACATAACGAACAGGTGACACAAAATAGGTATTTTTTAAATGTTTTATCCAAAATTATTACTGTATAAAATATTGCGGAGTTTTTGAACTTGCATTACGAGGGTGAATGAATTTTACGTCAGAACTTGACAAAACACTTAATCAATACCTTAAAAATACATGTGGTCCTGGCAACGCTGCTGGACTTCTATTAGCTTCAATACTCGTACGCTCCATCAGAAAATTTGTAACGTACCAGGAGCGTCGTGTTATCCATTATTATAGAGTGATTTGTTTATCTTTTGAAGGGTCGAGTAAAAATTTGTTTTCGATTTTCTGTCTTTAGACCTTACGAATACGTGGTTAAAATAAATGACATTATGACTGAATCACCCTACATATTGCATGCTTTAACAAATTCTATATTAATAGTGCAGTAAAACTATGGACATAAAAAAGCCAGTGGTAATCATGGTAAATTTACGTAAATCATTTTTTCAGATCTCTTAATTGTCAGTGATTATTTATGGAACCTTTTCTGTCGATTTTAATTTGGTACAGGATGTACTATTAAAAAAAGAAGGTGGAATGCGAATTTCGACTTCGATTTAATGCACATGCTTTCTAAACGGGAATAGACTGACTTCGTAATGTATATTTTTCTAGCGGCAGAATAATTACTTGTGTATTTATGATATCGACAGCCTTTATGGATATGTTTGCGTAGTTTTAAGACAAAGATATACGGCTTCTGAGTCAACATATATCGTCCTATAAATCAAATTAAGTATTAATTGTTATAACTTGCGTTAAGAAAGTGATTTGCGGTTTTTGTCGATTGAATTCTGATGTTTGTAGTGAAAAATTGTTGTCTAGCAGATAATTCAAAGGAAAGCATTTTAGAATAAGAATTCCTGAAAAATGAACATTTTTTACTGTACCTAGTTAAAATAAAATGATTCAGAATTCACGCTACCAGTTCAGTGACTTAACAGGTTTTCTTGGCAAGTTGTATATATAGGATAAGTTTATCAGAATTCCTGTTTTACATAACTAACGTTTTTGGCAAACACATTTTATGCTACTATTGCCAGTATTCTTCTAACCGAGTTGGTTGACAGTTAAAAAGTATCAGATTTTGTGGAGCAACAAATCTTGTAAAATTTCTCTTTCATAACTTTTACCGTACAATGGTCATTAATAATAATCAAATTATTGTATCTGAATTTGTAAAATTGCCACAGATCTAATCAATTTAATATAACAATAATATCTCTATCCCTCATTCTAATAACGAGGATTAGTCCAGAAGCCGGAGTCTTGTGCTGGAGAGGGAGCGGCATATTATTATTAAGGAGGTCGCATTTGCGTCCAGGAACGATTTACGTTATATGTTGAAGAAATAAGATTAATTTATTCGAAAACAAAGGATATATTTATTTATTAATGCCCAGAGTTCGCTCCGCCCTCAAGTGCAGCGGGCGATGTGACGTCATATTCTTGCCATCGACCGTTACATAACCACTGTTGGTGCTTTGTGTGCACCCGGTGGATTTGTTTTTCGTTACGTTTTTTGTGTAACTTGTATATTATACAGGATGTCCGGAATATGAGTGCCGTAAAGTTAAGGGCTTATATATCTGCCTAAAAGCAATAAAAAACTAAGGTACAATTAAGGTTAAGGAAAAGCACCTGTAACGTAATTTGTTCATAATTTGATTTTTGAATCAGAATTAATGAAATAAACAGTTGAAGTTTCCGAGAAATTCGTTAAAACTGTAACGTACTGTAACGTTCAACAACGTTGCAGTGCCAGACAGCTGGTGATAACCTAAAAGTAATATTAGTCATAATGGTGCGTACAGTTAGTGTGATTCATTTTTGTCTAGTTTTTCTTTGATGTTTGTGAATGTACATATACAAAAATGGAACAATTTATAGTAACCATAACCAGCTGCATGGCATGTTAATTTACGGCTACGGTAAACGCTTCTTGCAAGAAACATGTCATTTTAAACACTTGTAACTATTATTGTGCTGTGAAAAGAGCTCTAAGAAAACCATTTACAATAAGCAACTATGGTTGGGTGTACCTATTTGTAATTATTATGTATAAATACATAACAATCCTAAGATACTCGTAGTATGTGAGCGACGCTGTTACATATTCAAGACCTGTTTGCTGTAATAATTCTGTTACCGTTCGTCAAAAAAAAAAATGTTAAGTCACATATGTTTTGTTTAGTACAACTTATCATATGGCAAAATTAAGGCACTCATATTCCGGACACCCTGTATAAAATGACTTCTTAAAACTCTGGTTTACATAAATATACATAAACATTTTAATTTTTTTTTGTGCATTTAGTACCCACCCACCGACAAAAATATAATTTTATTATGTCGGTCATTTAAAATACATTTAAGTAACTGACTCGTTTCAAAATAGTAGTTCCTATCAAATTTGCATTTAAAAATATTTTCAGAATTATTCGAGTTAGGGATAATGGCCATTGGTTATATTCGAATGGAACAAGGCCGCAACAGAACATAAATTAAAATAAAAAGTTTTCTGCAAAATTCACTTAAACAGTAAAAAAAAATACTTTTGATCTGATCTGATAGTTACATGTTTACCCTATTTTTAAAATCAAATACATTTTTTGTTTATATCATCTGCTAGTTAATTACAATTTTTTCGCTCCTTAAGAAGATAATTTTGAATATTAATCAGACTATAAACTATTTCAGTTACTAACTATAAATACTTGATGAAACTAGAATGTACACACGAATGAGGTTGAAGAACAGCAAATTCTCAAACTCTAGAAATCATCTTGTTCCACACATTTTTAAACTGGCTATCATTGATATTGCAGATTTTATTTTCCGACCAAACGAAAAAATTACAAGATTGGATCCATTGGTTTTTACATAGACACTTTAAAGCAATCTATTATGCACTGCTACAATGTCCTACTTACCTCCTCGTCTTTTGGCATGGTAATAAAACGTTGTTGTATTAGTTGTTTTCGCACTTGTATTTTCAGTTTGGTATTATGCAATATTTAAAATTGTTCTTTTCACTCATAATTGGACACATTTTATGAAATACACTGAATTTTCAGCGCACCGCACTGAATAGCTTAGCATTTGCAATACATTAAGAACTTATGACGCAGCACTTAGCCACGTCCCATTTTAAAGAAAGCCAATTTTAACCGTGATTATAGGAGTGGAGTTGAAGGCAGGAGAATTTAATTTTGTGCACATAGGCTTTTCTGATAAAAACAACTTTCGATTACTCAAATGACCCCATTTGACCCTAAACCATTTTTTTCTACTATATACTGCTCGAAAAGCATTTATATCTTTTTAAATAAATCAATTATTTACTTTAAATACTAAGTCAAGTGGGTAATGGTCACATAATAAAAATAATTACCACCACCCTATCACATTACTTTTCCTCGACCTAGTATTTGATATATTAATTATCTAAAGGGACATCGCGTGTGCTCTAATTATAAACCGTCTGAATACCGCTGTGAATTAACTACCCATATGGGACTGTATCTGAGCTAATCATGTTAAAACAGACCAAACGCGTTTAAAAATATACAACCGTGAATACCCGCACCATGTCTATCACCTTTGGACATTTACCTAAAAGAAGTGACTGCGACAACTATGCTTCGCCTCAAGAATACTGGTATTATACCAGATGTACGATGTAGAGAAGTTGGAAGTCGCATGTGGAATGGAGTCGTCAGAAGCATGCCTCTTCTGCAGGCAAACACTGGCAGTATTTCTCCCAAGTTTGCAATCAACATATCCCTGCATATCCAATATCAGTGAGAAATGGATAGGTATGCTACCGTGGTACAAACGGTATTAGTAGGTATAACCATAGCCACCAAGGAAATTGTCCAGGCAAAACCGGCAAAACCATCAGAATCTACACAGATAGTACACAATTACTACTAATCTTACGTAATCATATGATAACACACATATCTGTATGGGAATGTCATCAAGCACTGAAAGTGGCCTCAACCGACAACAGCATATGTGTATGCTGAGTAAAAGGTCACGAGAGGTTATTTAGCAATAAAACAGCTGATAAGCTGACCAGGAGTGCATTAGGTCTCAATATTTTTTAACCAGTATGCTTCCGTTGTCAATTGTTGCTGAAATCATTAAGAAGACACCCACAACCTATTTAGAAAACGGTATAGGATGAACCAAATAGCTGTTAATATATTAAGCAGTTCCAGAAGGTAAGGATACAGGATACAACCAAAAACTACCTGGCTATGACTAGGATCAATCTTCGCCTAGTGAAGTATTCAAACTCACTGCCAGTTAAGAAAACATCTTTATTATGTGAGGAAGTGTGAACACCTCCTTGTAAGGGTTGTGAATAGGAAGACGAGACAGTACCTCATACACTCTGTGTGTCTCGCCAACAAGAGAATCCATGCTGAAAGAACGATGACATTCTATGACCTACATTAGAGAGAAAGAGAGATCCTCCTAACGTTACCACATTTTTCCATTTGATAGGCTGGTTGGCTGCTCAGATGGATTAGTCTGAATAGGAGAAAGGAGAAGGAGCCCAATGAGCTAAGTGCTCTATTAAGCTACACTCCCCACAATTCCAGAATCCACACCATGATATTTTTTAATATCAAATTTTAAGTGTATCTCATGGTACACAATAGAAAATAATGAGTGTGTTTAATTGAAATTAATTAACTTTAATTTATCTTAAAAGTGATGATAATAAAAAGATGTATGTTCCAAATAAAAGTGTCTAACATGTACGTAAACCGCGAGATGTAAACTCATATAAACAAAAGGGAGCCACTGCAAAATTGTCACATATTTAAATATGGTCATTGCAAGGCCATTTCAATTTCCATTACTAAAATTATCTAATTTACAATAATAAATTATTTGTATTGGGTACTCTGAATGGTGTTTAGTTATTTAAAACAATAATTAATTTCATCTCTGTCAAAAACATAGGCGGAGAATAAATTTTCTATACAGGACTGTTTATGACATAACAGCACATAGTAAACAACAAATTAGGTATTTTCCTATCTTCAGGTGCATATATCTAAGAAATCATTGTAGATCCAACTGTAGTTCATTTGTGATTGTTATATGTGATACCAGAGTATCCCAGCAAGGATACAGCCAAAAAATACCTGGATATGACCTGGATGAATGTTCGTCTAGTGGCTGGCTAAGGAAACACCTGTATTATATAAGGAAGTGTGAAACATCTCTTTGTAGGAGTTGCGAACAGGAAACCGTGCTTCATGCACTCTGTGAATGCACAGCAATCTCATCAACAAGAGAATCCGTGTTGGGAGAGCGATGGCCTTCTATGGTCTATATTAGAAAGATCCCCCTGAGAAATGTCACCACCTTTTTCTCTTTATTAGGTTGGTTAGCGGTTCAGGAGGATTGATATCTTAATGAGAGGAAGCACAAGGGGCCCAATGGGGTCTAAGTACTGTGGCTTTTTAGCTGCCCTCTCACAATTCCAGAATCCAGAATGTGAGACTTGAATCATAGATTAAAATGTTTATATATATTTATATACAAAAATAATGCGGTACAATACAAGAGTACACGTTGAAGAAAAAATATGCAATTTGTCAGGTAGAAAATAATTACGTGTAATAATTGATAAAGTAACTGATATTAAATTATGTGCTATTGGAAATAATCATAAGGCCGTTATACAGGTTGTAGCGTCTTTAATACAGAATATAAAAAAACCTAAATTTATGATAACAAGTGAATATTAAAAATATTTAATAAAAAATCGCACTGCGATAGATGCACCTGTAGAGTGGAGTGTAGTGGAGACTAATAGGCAGTGTTAGCAGATGTGAATATTTTCTTCACATTGAAGAATTTTTCCTAAAATTTGTTCCCTTTGGAACTACTAAAATGTAAAGGATTTTTTGATTTACTTAGCTTTAAAGTTTTCTATACATTTTTACTCGTTTTAGAAACAGTCGGATATCACGCTCTTTGTTCCAATGTAGTATCATGTAGTATTGCGTTATTGTATTTATGGATTTGCATTGTGTTGTGTTTGTTTTGATTTGAGTAACAGAGGAGTGTATAATAGTGTAAATAAACGTCAAGTGTTATTTGTTCACCTTGTCGACTGTTAATTTTTGATTCTAGTCTAGCCCTAAAGAAACAATAAAAATAATTGTTAGATGTTAAGATTATACCAGGCTTTTATTAACAATTAGTGTAAATATCCGTAAAAATCCAGTTCAAAATTAGTGTATGGAAACCCCATATCTTTTTATTTGTTCATTTTACAAATTTCCGTAAAATTATACCATCTGGCAACATTGGCTCCGCCTTTGGATTGGAAACCGCTAGTTTTACAGCTGTCAAACAGTAATATTTTGACCAGAGCCGTACTAGAATTTATTTTTCGACTACAAAATTGAAGCTCAATTTTTTTTAAAAACGTGAATATAGGGACTTTTTTATGCCGACTTCTATTTTCTTTGTATTAAAAATGTCACACCCTGTATAGTCTATCTAGATATCAGTTTTACAGTTCTGTTGTGTAAATATAAGGCTCTACTTATTATGATTCAAAAGTCTAAACACGTTCACGAAGATGATATGCTTCACACAAAAGGATACTTAAATAAAATTTACTAGTTTACAATACTGACAATCATGAAGAAAATACTAGTATATGATCTGTACATAAATGTATGTTTTAATTGCAGCTGATATAATAGACGACTGACAAGTTCCCATCAATAAATCTCCATATCGATAACTTTGACATTTATTGTTTACTAAAAACTTCACCTAAGTAGACTTCTCTCTAAAATTATCAGCATTAGAATATGCTGCGCAACGCTGCCAGTCATTAATTATAGTTGAAACGAGTTCTTACTGAGAAGATGCCATTAAGGATGTATCGGCAAGTAAGTGGCGATGTGAAATTGAAAACGCTCAATAGAAGACTGAGAAGTTCAAAAGACAATAATGATGTTTGTTACGGGTTTAATTAACTTTACATTAAGTCTAGGAACTCCATTTTCGTTGTTAGCATGCAAATGTATAGCCACGCCACATCACGCTAAGAATAGACTGATGTATAGCGGTTAGGTTACTTAAAACTACACGTCAAAAGAGAGTCTTTTTGGCAAGTAATGGCTTCAGCAATTCAAACATGACATAGGCGTCGAATCTTGAAAATTGTTAGGGAGAGGAGCATATGTTGGTGACGTAGAAAGTTCCTACATTACTAGGACTTCTATTACCCTGGCAACCTAATTTAAAAATTTGGAAATTCAACTCATACAGTCAGTTAACAATTTGTTGCTGCCTTACGCTTGTATAAAAATGAAAAAACAGTAATTAATCAAATTCCTATAACATTAGTCATTGTCTGTATCATTAAAATGAATTTGGAACCTGTCGAGAAATCTAAAAAATTAAATTTTTTGTTTTTTAAATTTTGCGGAGCAATTAGATATGCTAACGTAATAGGCTAGCAGCTATAATTTTGAAGCTACAAAATTGAAATTGGTGGTACAAATTAGTAACAAAGCATCCAGATTTGTTTTCAGCAACCGTATTTAATTTTTCGTTTTTAGGTAACAGCAAATTTTCAACTGACTGTGTGACCTGAATGGCCAATTCCTTTCGTTCTATTTTTTTAAAAAGTTATATCCTTTAAAAGTACTGGAAGAGAAACAAAATATTCAGACTTGTTTTTGGCGGTCGTATTTGATGTTTCGTTTTTAGATAAATGTATAAGGCAACAACACACTTTTAAGTGACTATGAGTTGATGACCATTATTTTATTTGTGAAAAAAACTAAACACCTTCTAAAAATACTCGAAAAGTAACAAAATATAGCGCAAAAATCGCTTTACTATCGTTTTTAGTTGCGGGGCAATTCTATAGTTTACTAGCATAATTTATGATAGCAATACTAGTTTTCTTCGAAAACGACATAGATTACAAAATTGAAACAAGTGTTACAAATATCGTTTCTAGCCGAACGCGATAAAGGTCGACAGCTTTCAATGGAATAAGGATTGCCCGATAAATGTAGCTTGTTCTACATCGTGAACTCATGGTCCCTTCTGCCAGGTTAGACAGACTAAAAAAAACAGCTAGGAATATTCGTCAGATACCGCACCTACGGCATAATGATGAGAGCTAATAAACTCGAAATCGATATATGTCTGGTGGGTTACTGACCAGTTACTCTAGATGTTTGCTATAGGTTTTCCGGGTGTAATTCAATGCTGGTCGGGGCATTAACCGCAGAGTAGTTTTTTCCTAGAATTCTGTGTTTGCATAGTGGTACCAATTAGCAACAATATAGCAACAAAATATCTAAACTTGTTTTTAGGGACCTTATTTGTTTTGTCGTTTTAGACAAGCGTATAGGGCAGCAACAAATTTTTAACTGATTGTATAAGTTGAGATATAAATGGTCTGCTACTTCCTGCTCGGCCTAAGCGGCTCGACTTGCAAGAAGCGACCTACATTGCAGCAGGTACTTCAACGCAGACATCTCGTCCTGGGCGACGCGCCATTAAATCTATAAATGATGTTGCAGGAAACAACTACTCCGCGGACTAATGCTCCGACCGGCATTGAATTACACCTGCAGTATCTGTGTGAACAGCCAGGAATCCTGTCGGCCACACCACCAGACGTAGACCGGTTTCAGGCTTGTTACCCCTCATTAGTACGCCATAGGTGAGATGACCGACTATTGAACTGGCTGTTCCTTCATATGTTCACATATAAACCGAGTGCAGGTGAGATATAAGTGGTCTGCTACTTATATTGTATAAGTTGATTGACCAATTTTTTGAAAAACCCATACAACTGAAAGTACTGTAAGAGCAACAAAATACGACGCATAAATTGCTTTGCCATCGTCCACTAGCACATAATATTACGCTGGCAGCCACCATTTTTCTCTAAAACAGCCCAAGCTACAAAATTAAAACTGGTGGTACAAATTAGCAGCAATATAGTAACAAAATGTCCAGCACCAGTTTTTGGCGACCGTCGAGGTTGGCTTAGCAGTGTAACAGAAGTCTTCATTGTAAATAGATGATACTATTTATTTATATACTTAGGTTCTTTTACCCAAAATGTATGTTAAAATATTCCTGAGCTAATATTTATTTATTGCATAAATTCTCGCTCATAAAAATATAAAATATGTGGCACAGCAAAAATTACAAAATGCATGGACTATTTCATGTTATAGTAACCTTGTTACTTGTCATAACTTTAAAATTTTTGAGCTAGGTAGTAAATACTTCTTATACGATCTTAGTTATTAAAACACGCTGGCTACAGATTTCCTGGGAGGCAACCATTCTCTTGTCCCCGTTAAATCGGCGCTTATGAAATATGATATATCTAGCATATTTATTTAATTATTGTAATATGCTCAGTTATAAATAACAGTTGTTTTGTACACTTCGCCTGACTGGAAGCTGTGATTAAATCCTTCATTCCTGTGATAGAATCTATACTATCGACAAAACGAGTTATTGTTACCATCATTAACACCGTCGACCTTCGTCCTGGGAATGGAATTAATTTACTATAGATGAGTATTTGAAAAGCTGTTAATACAGGTATAAAGTGTATCTATAATTGATCTCTAAACTGCCGGGTAACCAGTGGTTAAGGTTAGTAAGCACTGGAGAATGCAAGTATCAATTTACTACTGAAATACAATGACGGAAAAATACTTAATTATAATAAATAACAATTAATGTTTATTAAAAATGCCAATTTTCTGTAAAAATCTGTTTACTAATTTCGTTACTAGTTTCGCAGAATTACCGGTAGATGTCATATTAACCTCACTAACAAGCTAACTGACAGTAGATTTAAATCGAAAAAACAAAGCTCCAATGGAATAATTTATTAATTAATATATCAGCTGATGTCAAATGTTTAAATAACGCATTTTCGCATGTTCGATATTACCAATTAAAGTATTTAGGTGAAAAAACAAGTATTTAAACAGTTATCCCCATTTCACAAGTTATTATTATTGTACACTGTTAGCAAGGGACACAAATTTAATTACACATTAACGACACATTAAAGTTTTCGCCACATAAGCTCAAACAACGTGTCACTGCTAACCGTTTTGAATCCAGCCA
This sequence comes from Monochamus alternatus, assembly GCA_037114965.1. Lineage (NCBI taxonomy): Eukaryota > Metazoa > Arthropoda > Insecta > Coleoptera > Cerambycidae > Monochamus > Monochamus alternatus. Next base: position 119,275,073 of record CM073426.1, read on the forward strand.
TGAAGTAGTAGCGCAAAGTAGGACATCTTTGAGTCATGACTCATGTCGTAGGCACAGGCAGGTGTCACGGACGATAGGCACAACATCCCGCAGGGAGCAGAGCCACATCCTAGGATTGACATCTAGCGAGATTGACCAAGAGGTTATGTTGATACCGGTGCAGGGGCAAGGGCAACGGTACAAGTGGAAATAAGACATGTAAATATAAGGAATCTGTAAAATTCTGGATAACTATGAGTAGAGAATCAGTTTTATGTTTCTAATTTCATGTACGTACGCAGACATACTTTGTTCGTGAGCTATAAGAATGGCAAAGGGGAGGAGATGCCCACAAATATTGTTATAAACATGTTTCAATCATTCTTTGACATTATTTGTCTAAACATCCTAGATATTAAATTTCTTTAACCCAATTCATAAAAATTTATATTTCAAGACAACTCTTCCAATTCATAATACTATGACCCCTAAAAACCTTAATATCAGAGTGACGTCAGCGGTCCTCAACAAGTTTTCTATTTTTTTTCTCTTTTTGTAAAAATAAGTTATTATGTGATCTATACAGTAAATTGTACTGCTGGTTAAAATAATTGTACATATAGTGCAAACATTTTGTGTGTTAATATTAAATAGGTATGTAGTTTAATTGTTCTCAGTTGTAGTTTCTTAAATATTTTGATAAAAATATTATGAACATATTAATTTTTTCATATGGCGCACAATCATTGAATGCCTACCGGTACTATAGTAAATAAGACTTAATTGAAATGTATTCGTTATTGCCGAGAAAATTATTTAAACTTCTGAATACAAAATGGCAGCAGTACAAAATAGCTTATACAGATTGACAAAGTCCCCGTTCATCCGGTACAAATATTAGCAATCAATACATTTTTGTCAGAGTGCAAAAAAATTCGGTTTTTATATCCGATTTAAGTATGGACACCAAGCTGTGGAGAATCGATTCAATGTCGTATCGGAACCTCAAATATCGATAGAAAATATCGTGTATCGAACTCTAAGAGCCCTTTCAGACGAGTATACTGTATCAGCGATACAGAATCTCATAGAAAATACATGCATTCATATGGAGTGTTTCAAACAGTATCAGACTGCAAAATTTCCGTATCTTGCCCATCTAGTCGTTGGCGACGGTATGTACCATGCGTCTACAGGCGGGGATACAGAATCAGTAAGATACCATAAAACGGGGTTACTTGGCAGATTTTGACCTAGTTTGGTATCATAACTCATAAACGAATCAGAATATCAATCGCATAATGTTTCTTAGACCAACTACTGACAGTATATCAACCAAATTGAAGTAATATAACACATACCATAACCGAAAAAATTGGCAATTCACCTTCATTAGCATCTAAAAATGTTTTAGATCCTTTAATGATGAATGATCATTTCATATTGCTCAATCGAAATAGGTACCTATCTTAACAAATGTCGTTATCCAAGGAATGAGGCGAGTGTTACTACCAAACTTTTTTATAAGTCTTTTAAACTGTCGTTTGAGTCGAAATTTTTATTTGTCCAAATAGTGCAAACATAAGATTGATCTTCACTTTCTCCATTACAATTTCTACAGACTCATTTCAAACATTGTTGACAACGAATCCAACTGGGACCTTTGTATGTGTCCTATTTTGTAAAGCAAATCGCACAATAATTATAATTCGTTTAGTGGTAGCTTGTTCAGATTGCTTACTGGTTTTTGAGAAGCTAAGCTAAGATAAAAATTTTATATTGCCCCTCACTAACTTTTTATGATAATTTCTAAGCATGGCGGTTTCAACTTGTAACAGTAATGTCTTAGCAAACAAATGAAAGTAACAACCGATACAAAAAACTGAATATTAAAACAAAAATAACAACCTGTCAAAGTAGGTTTCAGGTGCCAAAGTAACCCCGTTTTACGGTACATCATAGGCGTGGGTTATTTTTTGTACTTAGAGTTGAAACTCACGCATCTTGCGAATATGGAGCATGCAGTGTTTTAGCAACGAAAAGTTTATAAATGTAGTAGAACCATAATATGTACATGACTCTTTTTCACTTTTTACCACAACATCTGACTCTTCAACATCCATCCTACCTGCACCGCTGACGAACAAAGGCTGAACTGAAAGGCTGTATCTGGCAAGCCGTCGTTAAATTTCGACCGCATATAATATTTGAGATACAGTATCCTCGTCTGAAAGGGCTCTAAAAAATCCTTCGCCCAACACTACAAATTAGTAGTTGAAAAGCTGTATTTCTATAATTGATTTCTAAAATGTCAGGTAATAAGTGGTAATACTAAAGAAGCACAACAAAAAGTACTAAATTCAATTTTCTGCAATAACGTGCGTAGAATCAACTTAATCTACTAATTTCAATGCTAGTTTCGCAACACAACAGATCCCAAAGAAAAACGAAGTTCTAATATGCCAATATGCAGTGCATACGCCGAAGTGATCCTAACATATGTTATTTTTTTTCATTTAGTCATCTAAATAATTCAACAAGTTTTCGTACTATACACTGTGAAAAAACTTGACGTACCAACCCTGTCCCATATCTCATGAGCGTCGGAACAATCCTTTTATACCCACCAGCACAGCCGTAACAGCCTTTTAGCATGCCACTCTACCCGATAAATTAGACTGCCTGGCGGATTTTGCATAAATGCATATGCATACGGACTGCAAGTGCCCATTAGGCGTCAGCCGAACGCACTCTAATAGACGCATTTGTTTTCGCAGTCAGTCTTTCAGATCGATTGAGCGCAATCTGGATTAAGGGTACGACACGGAACTCAAATTAAATATGGCGATTGGGGGTGAATGTTACGTGTTCGCTACATACTTAAGAGTTTTTTTGCACAAAAGGTAGCCGTGCTTGGAAGAAACTCAGGAAAATACAAAGCAATAGATACAGGGTGATAAGAAATTTCAAATTAAAAAAGGAACAACTCTTGAAAGATCAAAATATTTTGAGTTTGAGACTGTCCTTTACCGAGTACAAAGAACAATAAAATGAATAAGACTTTCAAGTCAGTGCTCTACCAGATATTATACAGGGTGATTGGGGGGGGGGAAACCCTCAATATTCTAAAAGGGTGTTTAGGGGGTGAAAGGGAACAAAAAAGCCTAATAAATATATGGTCGAATATCAACGGTTACTGAGATAGCAATGAAAACATTTTTATTGTTATTTTTGCGAAAGTTGTTATTATTCGATATTTTATTTTGAGTAGGTCATGCATTCTAAACCAAACTCTCATTAGCGATTACTAATTGCCACATTTATTTTGACGTTTGTGATTTGGACGCTTATTTTATAACTGTCGCATTTATTTTTACATGTACGTTCGTTTAGTCGGTATTGTACACACATAATTTCGCAGTGCCTGCCACAGTTAGTTATCGAGAATATGTTGCTTATTTTTATTTATAGGTATTGCAACGGTAGCGCTAATCGTGCAATTGCTGAATATCGACGTCGCTTCCCTAACAAAAGAATACCTGATAGAAATGTATTCCAGACAGTCTTCAACAATGCACGTGAAACTAGAATGTTTCCCAGTATGTGAATTATATCTGAGGGGTAAGCTAGTCCTAGTCTAGCAGTGGAAGAAAAATATGTTAGAACGTAGTCCGGGCACAATTACAAGGCGCATTGTAACCCGTCTCCAGAATCTTCAAGACGCTGATAATGATTTGCGGTTGCATTTTTGCAATTGGATAAACGCAAACCATACACTTTACAAATACATTTTGTTCACTGATGAGGCTCAATTCACATGCAATGAGTAAATAACTGTCACAATTAACATCGTTAGCCAGATGATTAATAATCAATAATTACTTGGCCCAGTTGTATTAAATAGTCGTCTTACTGGAGCTAAATAATATGTAGAATTTTTAGAAAATAATTTGACACATCTACTGGACGATGTTCCATTGGATATTAGACAAAACAGGTACTTTCAATATGATGGTCGAGATGGTTTCCAAAATTGGCCACCAAGGTCACCAGATGTAAATTCCTTTGATTACTGCCTTTGGGCATGGTTTAAATCATTATGTATATGCAAAAAAGTAAACACGAAAGGCCCTATTCAATCGGATTGCCAATTGCGCAGCACTCATAAGAGAAAATAACCGTGCACTTCAATGAGCTACCCATGCAATCCACAAAAGAGCTGATGCGTGCATCGAGGCGGACGGTAGTATATTTGAAAATTTAATTAATTTATTTCGGTTTATTAGATATTTTTAATCAATGTTATAATTTATAACACCTACAGAATAAATACTTTTCTCTACTGATGCATTACAATAATTAACTCGGGTAAAAATATTTTCATTGCTATCTCAGTAACCGTTGATATTCGACCACATGTATATTAGGCTTTTTTGTTCACTTTTGTCCCCTGAACACCCCTTTCGAATTTTGGGAGTTCCCTCCCCCCAATCACCCTGTAAATGTTTTCTGTAAATTTATCTAGAATTTTCAAACTTATCTAGAAGCTTCTTTATTTACTTTAGTTACTGAACTGAAAGTTGAAAGCCATAGAATGAAAATCAGATATGATTTGCCAATAACAGAGGGTTTCAAGAAAATGTGGCTATATAACCCAAAAAGTACCAAGGATAAATCTCCGAAACCATAAAAAGTATTGGGAATACCCTTATACCATCGTCCCAAGATTGAATAATGTGGTGTGATGAAGATTATCCACATTGATCGATTGACACCTAACCATGCGGACAACGGAGTAACCTAATCGAGACGATTAGCTCTAAGAGGAGGCCAATGATAGAAGCTCATTCCAGGCTATATGCGATTTGGTTCGAGATACGTTCTGATAGACCACTGAACCTTCGAGATATCTAAAAATATATATAAGCAAATCGACTTCGCCTCCAGAATTTTGTTTACGTTGAGAGTCGAACGTGATTAACAGAAACGTAAAAGTGATGATTTAATAGTTGTAAATTATTTGAAGTATAGTTGTAGTGCAGCAGTATAGTGTCAAGTGGTAGCAATAAAGTTTGTTAGAGGTTGCATTATTAACCTACACATTAACCTAATAATGCAACCTCTACGTTGACTTTGCCTAGAAATAATTTACGTAGAACAACAAACTTTATTGCTACCACTTGACACTATACTAATTTACAACTATTAAATCATTACTTTTACGATAATGATGAAAGATGAAGAAACAAGAAGATATGAACAGTCAGGACGAAATGAAGGAAGACTTAAAAGAAATGAAAAGGTGAAATGAAAAAAGAAGTGAAGAACAACCAAGAGGAAATGAGGAACAGCTTAAATTAAATAAAAAGTAATCTCGAAGTAAATAATAAGAGAGCAGAAGTAATTAAGATCAATCTCAAAGTCTAAAGAAAGCGTTGAAGAACAAAGTAATCTACAGAATAAAGTCGCCAAAAATCACACTGCCTGGTGTTTTACCCGTGGTCTCATAAATTCCTACTCGGTAAGCCAGTAAATATGGAGGAAAGCAGGTATCCCAGTAAGTCTGGTCCTCAATGATGGGACTGAATCTTTCCACCATTCCATCTGACTGCGGGTAAAGAAATGTAGTTCTGGTTCTGTGGATGCCTAGCAGTCCACAAACGTTCTCATTTCCCTAAGGACTCCAGAACGGCATATCCAGTTTTCAAATAGAGTTTCAGCTACGGTGACTGCTTCTTGATTAAGCATGGGATATAATTTTGCCCACTTACTAAAGTGGTCTATAATTTCCAAATTATAGCGACTTCTACTGCTATATACTGCGAAAAGGTCCAATTCTCGCGAATGGAACCCCAACATTATACTGCTCATATGTTTCTTAGTCCCAGTAGACTTCGAATTATGGGTTTTACTTGAAGCACAAGTGTCATAATGTCAGCATCATTCTTCCACATCGGACCAACTGCCAAGCCGGTAAAATCGTTCCCTAACTTTATTCAAAGTTCTAACGTAACTTAAGTAAGTACAAATATTTTAACTGCAGGTGTAGTTCGTCATATAGATGAGTCTAGTGAGTCATTTTGAGAACCGCTGACCAAATAGACCACTGAGGCAACCTAATAAAATAAACCATATGATTTAGTGAAGGCAAGGTTGTCATATCGTCTGTAAGATAAATAATTTTTTAACGTAAATTCAATTTTTACCGTTGTTTCCAATTAAAAAAACACTTGTTTTTAGCAATAAGTAAAGCAAAATTATCATAAACGATTAAAATCTGAATTTCTGCAAGTTTGATACTATCAATTAAAGTGTTTAAGAAGTTACTTTGCTCAATGATTCCAAAAATTGTCCATAAACGTACAAAAACTCACCTACTTAATAAAAAACCAACTATTTGAACCATATTTCACAAGTTAATATCATTGTACACTGTTTGAAAGATTATCACAAAGTATCCCTTTAAATTATTTTATGAAGAATAACAAAAAACTGATTTTCACACAACATCTTAGAGTTAACTTTCGCTACATAACCTCAAACAACATGTTAGTGCTAACCATTTCGTACTTCGTAATTTCGTAGTGGGTGAAACAGATTTTAAAAATAAACACAAAAGATGGAATAACAAAATAACTAGCGCTCAATATCAAGAGAAGGTAAGCTGCACGCGAAAAAGAAACTGGTGCCGTAGGCACTGGTAACAGGTAGGTGTCACGAGCAGTAGGCGAATTGTTCCACGCATCAACCCCATCCTCTAGGATTGATAGAGGTTATGTTGATACCGGTGCAGTGTACGGTATGGTCTAGGGCAAAGGAATAAGCTGTGGCAAAGACAAGTGGAAAGAAAACATGTAGCATTTGTGGAAAGGGATTTGATAATTTCAATACACGTAACTTAAAAGTTAATATGAGATACTTTTGCATCTTCTGAAACCGAACTAAGCTAATGGTTTCTTTAAGTAATGCTGACTGCTTGACGCATATGTTTTAACAGTTGCGGCACTAACGTATAAAACGTATTTAAATCATCTTATTATTTTCACGGACAGTGTTTTTCTCTTAAGTGTCTTGTGTATTTAATTAATATTTTTCGTGCAATACAGTGTGATTAAATAAAATATGGCGCATTATTCAAACAGCGAAAAAATTGACATGCTAAAAGCATATTTGTTAAGTAGTGATAATCGGTGATAGTAACGATAACGTACTGTGATAAATCAGTTGGAGTGTAGTAAAAATGAATAATTCTAAATTCTAGATGAACTATTATTGTGAGTACAGAATCTGGTTTATATTTTCAATTTATTGGTGAGGTATAGGAATGGCAAAGGGATGGCAGTTAATATTTCCATAAATTAACATATTTCAATCATTCTTTGACGTGTCTAAAAATTCTAGTTAACATTGTTGAAGCCTATTCGAATACATTAGTGTAACACTGGTAACGCTGTGGAATTCTCATCCACCATGACTCTTAAAAAATATTAGTATCTAAGTCGCATCAGTGGTCCTCAACAAGTTTGCGATTGAAAAATCATAAAATTTATTTAAAATTTGATTTTTTTTTATTTTTTTTGCAAAAAAAATTATTAACTATGTGTCCTACACAGTGAACTGTACTGCTGGTTAAAATATTTGTACTTATTTAAAGTTCACTCTGTATATATTTGTAGGGTTGTAAGTATCCGCGGTCTACGAGATTATAGCCTGGAATGTTCTAGAAAACGTCAAAATAAAGTTATTACAAAAATTGTATTTTCAAAGGCGAACAGGAACATTATTAGGAAATTAAAGAGGTAGGTGACCTTCCGTATCAATAATTTTGTTATCTATACCAATAATTATGTTAGATTAAACAAGTAAATATGTTAATAGACAAAGGAAATATTACTTATCTAAAAATTGAATTGTGGATGTGAGATTATTTTTTTCAGTTAAAAAACATTACATATTTTGTTAAATTATTTTTATTTTGCCTACGCAATTCGATATGTCGAGTAATATTAGTTCACACTCGTTGGATAGCTTTTTATTGTATGGAAGTGGCAACAACTCGCCGTTTAAAGTAATCACCGCATACAATATTGAATTTGTTATGTAAAATAAAACAGGCCGGCCTCACGTCATTGCAGGATAAACCCTTTCACGGGCACAGGACAAAAAAATAATACAAAAGCCGACCCCGATGTGAGGGGGTTAATGTAATATTCACGGTGGGAGCTATCGATCTAACGGCCAGGAAAGTATTTGACGCTTAAATAAATTGCCACATATTATGGCCGACCGGCAAGGACGACGTTTTTCAGACCGTTTTCAGGCAGTCCCTGTTGCTGAAAGGACGGCTGCAGGGGCCCAACAATACCTAGTTTAAAATAACGTTGACACAATACGTCTACGTCAGCAGCCCTATATGTTGCCGGCCTTACGTTACTGCAAACAAATTTGCTATAGTGAAAACCTTTCATATAATACCTAAAGTTTATTTTCCGATTGTTATAGTTAGAGATATTGAAGCGTGGAGTTTACCAGGACCGTAGTCAGTTTACCATTACCAAATCGTAAAGTTAAATCGAGGATAAAATATCTATATAAAGGGTGTCTATGTTTATTTGTGTACAAATCCGTAAAATATTTATTCTTCAAGATAATCAAAACAATTTTTTTTTAATTTTAAATAACCTCGAAAACCGCTTCCTCTGACCCTACCACGGCAATTAATATGGCGATCCAAGACTTGTTAAATTATTTTTACACCCCCGAAATTCAATAAAAACGTTTAGCGATTTCACATACGGGTTCTGAAATGACCTGAGTAACACCACCTTATCGGATTTTAAATAACGCTAAACGTTTTTATTGAATTCGGAGAGTATAAAAATAATCATAGCAGGCCTTGGATCGCCATCTTAAACCCCATGATAGGATTAGAAGTAACGATTTTCGATGACATTTAAATAAAAAAAAAATACATTTGTTGCGTTATTTTGAAATATAAAATTTTTACGAATTTTTACAAAAACGAAACTTTAATAACGTGTAGAAGAAAACACGCTGTACACACGTAGGGGTTTTGAGGGGTCCTGATTAACACCACCTTTTCAGATTTTAAATAAAAAAATCGCTAAACGTTTTTACTGAATTTCGAGGGTATAAAAAAATCATAGCAGGTCTTGGATCGCCATCTTAAATGCCGTGGTAGGGTCAGAGGAAGCCGTTTTCGATGTCATTTAAAATAATTAAAAAAAAATTGATTATCTTGAAGAATAAAGCTTTTATGGATTTGTACACAAATAAAAGTAGACACCCTGTATATTAACATAACACATACAAATGACAACATTTACCCGACAAACCTTAAGTATTGAGACAAGGTTTTCGAGGTATATTGGAAGTAGTTAAACTATATATTAATATATTTGCTGGCAACTCCTGATGTGTACCAACTAAAACATTACATGTTTTTTCAAAAATGGTGCATCCTGAATTTTTTTCAACACTTTTTATCGTACTACTGACTGGACGTATATTATTGGCATCATTCTTCATGTCAAATTGTTCATTTAGGAATAATCCATGTGAGTCCAATTTCCTTATTGCATTAACTAAGGAACCATAGTATCTATTAATGTAACGTATGTCATCGTGAATATTTTGGTCCTTCAGTAAGTCCTACACATTAGGATTAAATCTACAAAAATAACATCTTTCATGCCATCGAAATATTTATCGTAGCGTATGGCTTCTAACCAAATACCTTATCTAGTTATAACTGGTTCGGCAGACAAAGGTATATGCCTAGCAAAGCTGCCCTAAAAACGTCTCTTCTTATAGGAGCCTTGAATGCAAGCTTTTTTGACAGATAAAATTGTTTACTAAAAGGAAACGTTTCCTCTTCCGAAGCATCTTGATCGGGCCATATATAATGACAGCGGTCAATAACAAAATTTATTTTGTTTCACGATTGGTTTTGTTCAGCACCCTAAAAACTAGTAGATGGCTGTCACTTTTTAACACACCAATTAAAAATTTTACTACTGAACGTCCATAAGCATCAGTAGCTTCATCTATAAGAAAATAAACGAAATTGTCCATAAAGTCCTCCGTACTGATGTCAGTACATTATTGTAAACCCTATCAACATATCTTAGTCTTAACGTACTTTCATGAGGTCCATATATTTTTCTAAGAACGTTCTCAGGTTTGTTTATGAAATATTGCTTATAAAAAAGGTGTCTGTAAGTTCATAAAAAAGGCATAGCTCTTCAAATGTCACTTTAGTTTTGTCAGAAGAATTTATAATGTGTCCACAGTATAAAACAGGTCATTTTTATTAACATTAACATGTGTCCTTCTAACCTTCGAGATCACTGTCAAAGCACATTTGAAACTATTCTCGTCTATTTCTTCTCACCTTTGGCATGTTACTTCACTTCTCCTCTCAATTAATAATTGTTAATGTAAATGATGTTACTATTTATAAATATTTCTTTAAATACACAGAAACGTAGCGACGCGACACCGACTATTGCAGCGTTCCGTAAAGATGCCTCTTAGACTCTGCACTGGCACTAACTCTAGTTATATAACTGGTGTGGCGTTTAAAGTATCTTTATACAAATTATAAGACAGTTTCTTGACAATATTTGGTTTAAAAAAGTTCGATCTTTAGGTATTTTCAGCGTAATGCAGCGGTTATAAGTGCGTTCACGTAATAAGTGCTTGTACTGATTGGTAGACTAGCAGTATAAAGATGGATGTTGCCAGACGGCGAGGTGATGGTAATCACGTCCACAGAGTGATTTATTGTTGTATTTAAGGAACTTTAAACGAAATAAGTAAAGTAAAGATCGAACTATTTGAAATAACACATTTTGTTCAAAATATTGTCAAAAGCGGTCTTATAATTTGTATACATTATAAAATAGTAAGTCGCAGAGTCCAACAGGGTCGACTCGTATTTCGATCTACGCTTTCAGTTTAAGTTATTTACGGAACACTGTAATAGTCGGTGTTGCATCGATACGTTTCTGTTCTAAATCTGCTGTAAGTTGTATTCGTCGTATGTACTTAAATAACTATTTATAAATAGTAACTTAATTTACATGAACAATCATTAGTTGAGGGGAGAAGTGAATTAAATGAAGTAACATGGTAAAGGGGAGAAGAAATAGACGGAACAACTCATCATCACATTATTCTTCACATATTTATATCTCGTCTGCTCTCTAATACTGATACTGTGTTCGTTTCTGTAGAAGTAAATTTTAAAATTGTTTCTCAGTTATTTTGCGTTTCATAAAAAGTTACTTTCATGTTGAGAAAATCCGTTCAATCGACATGAAACAAAGTTGCTATGTTTGTAGTACCGCTAAAACGAATAGCCGTCAGTTACAACTAACCATGGAATGTATAAAACAATAGCAGAAGCAAGCGATTTAAGTGTTGTACTCAGAGATACCTGAATACCAGCGAGACCTCCGCTTGGCTGCATCTTGTAACAATCTCCCGCTGAAATCCGCCTTCATAAATTGGATTTCGAGTAAAACGTCTATTATTTATAGTCCCATAAATTTAACGACAGGAATAAACCTAGAAAATGTTTCGCCTCAATCCGAATAACGTCATCATCTTGGTAATACTACAATTGTCTCGGAAGGCGAGCTTATAGATGTTGCAGATGTTGTACATCAACACGTTACATTAGTAAATTACATTTATAGTGTACGTACTCTTAACATTTTGTTTCAGTTTTGATCTATTTAATTTATTTTTTCATTTGAAAACATATTTAAGGTGTTTTGCATACTATATTTTGCTAAATACAAAGTGTGCCAAAACTAATGGGTCATAAGCAAAATAGACCGTTCCTGCTTAATTTCTTATAATAAAATATTGACGGTTAAACCTTTACCGAAAATTGGTAATAACTTGAAAATTATTGGGCAGATACGAGTCAAATACGGTGGTGTTATGTTTTAGAAGGTAAAAAATTTGATTTTGTAATTACTTTTAAGAAATTTAAAGAAGCTAGTTACACAATATGGATTGTGTAAATCCTTGCTGATTTTGTACCTCTAAAACTTTTAATCGATTAACCTTAAATAATATAAGATAGAACATTTATAAATAAAAAAGGTGGACTTCATTCATCCCGTTTGTTGTTTGGGAGATATTTGTGACTCAACATTAGGTGCATGATAAAATATGTTTACAATTACAACAACTTTTATTTAGAAAATACAAATTATTCGTAATAATACGATATAATACATATTGGACTACCATAATAAGTGCTGAATATGACCATTATTACGACCACATTTACTCAAAGTAAAAGTATCATCGGACGTTTTATAAAATATAGTTTTGATTTGTGATCAAAATTGCCCCATCTAGTATGCGTTATAACAGTTCATCCCGTGCATTGATTTCACCGATGTAAACAAAATATTTCAGATGCCTTCATAAATAAAAATCAATAGGGCTCATAATGGGCTTCGAAGTGGCCAAAGAAATTGACTGCCACTATCAATTCAACGACGTGGAAAACGTTTATTTAAATGATTTCTAAGAGAAATCGAATAATGTAGTGGAGTTCTATCGTGCATGAACCACATATATGATCTTCAATTTAATGGAACTTCATCTAATAACGTCTCCTAGTTTTGAAAAACTGGAAATATGTCTTGACATTTTCGAGACTCGCAACAAATGTTCACCGAAAAGTAAACAGACAAATTATTATTCTAAAACGTTTAATGAATTAATTCATAGCCACCTGCGTTAAATTAATTTCGGTTTACAAAATCGCTTAGTAGGGAAATATTTAATCTCAAATTTATACGTATTTTATTTATAAATGTTCTTTCTTTCGTAATAGTCTCGAGCTGGTTAATGGATGGAAAGATCCAATTAAATATGTCAATAAATATATTGCAAATGGGTTATCTAAAAAATTTCAGTCCAGAATATGATTAACAATATTTTTTTTTAAACATTTCACTGGTTCGGTTAATGGACAAATTCTATATCAATTGAAAGTATGAAGTCCATAGAATATGCAAACGCTAGGTTGACTATTTTTTTCCCGTCACAACTCTTGGGTAGGCAGGTATAAACAGGTATATCGATACTAGTAACTTGCACCGGTGTGGTTAATAAATTAAAGTTAAATTAAAATAAAGATTATTTCATTACGAACACGGTGGTATAGAGTTGTCTGCGAAAAATCAGTCTTGAATTCCGGTTGCCGAGTTTTAAAAAGTGAAATATTGCTGCGAGTGAATACGTACATAAATTGGTATAGGATGAATTCTCTTCGTGTGAACCCAGCAATTCCACATCATTGGCTTAACAGAAACATGGTTGACATCTGACATCTATAACTAGGAGTATTTTCCGGAATTCATACAATGTGCACAGATCCGACAGGAAGCCTGACGTTACCGGACATTCTCGTGGTGGAGGAGTTCTTCTTGCTTTCAATAATGAAATTTTTACAAATATTTATAAGTTAAATTTGGAAGAATTTGTGGATATATCTCCTAACATTGATATTATCGCCTGTAAGTGTCATTTTAATTGTAACCTATTATTTGTGTTTGTAATTTACATTCCAGCAAATACGGATTTAATTCAATTTGAAAACTTTTTTGAATACCTTGAAATTTGCTGAATACTCAGAGTATTGGTGGTAATGAAAATGTTTTAGTTTTAGGTGATTTTAATGTTGCTAATTTTAATAACATCATTGAGACCGTAGATACCAAATTGTATCTAACTTTATGTTTTATATTCATCTTCAGCAACTTAATAATATCGTAAATGTAAATGGGCGTCTACTAGATTTAATCTTTACTAATATTGAGAGTGAAGTTAGTAGAGACAGGACTGCTCTAGTTAAAGAGGACGTACATCATCGAGCTCTTATGATTAGCATGTCACTTAATATGTTACCTAATGTTAACTTCCCCAGTAATCCACATTGTAAAACTTACAATTTTCATAAAGCAGATTATCCTGGGTTAGATAATGCTATTTTGCATATGAACTGGAGCTTTCTTTGTAATTTAAACAATGTTAATGATGCTTGTTTGAGCATTATAACACTTTATATTCTGTTTTAGATAAATATGTTCCCATTTATAATACTAGAATTAAAAACACATTTCCTAAATGGTACAACCCTGAAATTCTAAATAACATCAAACTATAAAAATAGAAAACAAGATTTCTTTTTACAGCAATTTAAACGTCTGAAAGTCATTGTAAAAACACAAATAAATACTGCCTATAAAATTATGTTAATAAAATACAAAACTTAGTAGTAGAAGATCCCTCGAGTTTTTGGTATTTTATTCGCAACAAAAAAAATACAACAAGAATTCCTGGTTCACTTGTGTACAACAATAATACTTATGACAACCCTAATTCTATAGTAAATAAGTTTGCTCAATTTTTCAGTAGTGTGATAATAATCATGATACATTCAATTTTGTAATTAATAGTTATGCATCAAGTTTGAATATTTACAATGTATCAGAAACTGAAATAATTTCAGCAATCTCCAGATTGAAAAATAAGATGACATCTGGTCATGATAAAATTCCGTCTTATTTTGTAAAGAATTGTGCACACATATTAGCTCAGCCTCTAGCCGTTATTTTTATCTTAGCTTTAAGAACGAGTACTTTTCCAGAGGTGTGGAAATTGTCAGAGTATGCCCAGTTTTTAAAAGCGGCAATCAATCAGAAATTAATAATTATAGGCCTAAATCAATTCTGTGTAATTTTTTAAAGGTGTTCGAGATCGTATTGTTCTATCGTATTTATCTAGTGGTTAAAAACATTAATAACATTAAAACAAATCTACTTCCAATTTATGTTACCTAAATCAGTATATTTCTACTTGATATTCAAGGGCAAGTTGATGTGGTGTACACCGACTTCACGAAGACTTTTGACCATGAACTTCTCTTAAATAAATTAAATACGTTCGGCTTTAGTTCTCATCTTTCCAACTTTTTCAAAACATATCTGTACAACAGAAAACAGTTTGTTACATATTGTGGGCATGAATCAACAATATTCAGTGCAACATCCGGCGTATCTCACGGTTCAAATCTGGGACCCTTACTTCTTTATATTATTAATAAATGACATCAGTAACGTAATCACCTGTGATAAATTATTATTTGCAGACGACTTAGAGCTTTTTATTAAGAATTAAAAGCATTGGTGATTGTTTCTTATCACAAACGCAACTGTATGAATTGGAAAACTGGTGGAAGAATAATTATTTGATGTTAAATGTAAACAAATCTGTAAAAGTAAGCTACACTCGTAAATGCAACCCAATTGTTTATAACTATATTTTGAATGGTGCAATACTTCAACGCTGCGATACGGTAAAAGATTTAGGAGTTGTATTTGATTCAAAAGTTTTTCTAATTACATTAAGCATGCCACAAATTCAGTTCTAAAAATGCTCGGCTTTTTAAATTATTTTTTTACGTAAGTAACTAAAAATTTTTATTTTATTTTATTACACCCAATAGAAAAACAAGAAATAAATCGAAAACGGTTAAATTTATCGACATAAAACAAGTATACCTTATTTGTGAACAATAGATAGGAGAACAATATTTTTCTATTAAAAATTTCGTACACACACTGATAAAAAAGTTATAATCAGTTTTTATCAATCAAGAGTACATTCTGTTAAGGAAATCGTTAAGATATGTAGTACCGTTGGCCGAGAAACATTTATTCGCTTTGAAATGTTCCGTATGCTAGTCATAGGATCTTGTTCAATAACGCCTGGGACGTTAATCCTAGGACGTCCTTGACCCGGTGACTTTCGAAAAGTGGCGGTTGCAGTTAAGTTGCGGAATACCGTAGGGAATGTCCTCCTTGATGGCAGCCTTCGGTTTGCAAACCTTCTCCCGTACTCACGTTCTGCCGCTGCAGCATTACCATCGCAAAAGCCATAAATAAATATCATATCAACTAACTATTGTCCCGTAAACACTTCTATTTTTTTCGCTTAGAACTACTAAATTGGCAATCGGGTGAACAATACTTTGACATAAGAATACCTTGATAATTTTGTTTGAATTACTATGAAATTGACCAAAGTGGGATTAATTCAAGAGCGATTTTCTCAGAAACCGTTAAAGGAGCGATATGAAACAAGTACCTTTTTAACGTAAAACAGTTCGGGAAAACGGAATTTGCTGTCCAATTTGTTAAAAAGTCAAAGATGAAAAAGTTACACACGCAAAATACCAAGGGCCCCCTCGTACCCACCCCAATGGACCTTGTGGAAATAAATGGATTAGTCCATCAAATTGCTCATCAAAATTTAGCTGTGTATACCAAATTTCATTCATTTATCACAACGCGATTGAGAGATATTGCAAAAAAATGATTTCCATTATTCCCTCTTCAATGGGTCCCTGTGTCCTTAGGAAGCATTTCCGGACCCATGTTCATATGAACTTTTTTACTTTGTTTTGATCATAGAATCGGCCTGTTCAGGGTTGGCAGCTAATTATGAGACACCCTGTACTTATATGTACAGTACAATGTCAAATACAAAAATTGTGTTATTTTTATGAATGATTTGACGTGCCTGTCGAATATATCTGATATATCAATACATTTCCTTTATATCTCAGTAACCACTGGAACAAATATATAACTATATAATATGAATGTAATCAGAATTGAATGCTTTTTCAGAATTTTAAAAAATACATAGGGTGTTGCATTTAAAAAAATTTAACTTCGGTAAATAATTTTTTTAATTCGATGTTCTATTGTTTTTTTTTTCTAAGGCACGTCGAATCATCTATAAAAATGACACAATTTTTGTATTTGACATTTTTTTGTAATTATGACATTAAAACCACAAATCTAGTGAGAACGTTACGCTGGACACCCTGTACCTTATTCTACAATTTGTCCTGTAAATGGATGATATCTGTTGGGCAATAAATGAATTATTATTACATATGGGACATCCTGTATGTCATGATTGAATTAAAATATCCCTGCAATTGCCTAAAAAAATCCGAGCAATTTTGTTTCAAGTTCAGTGATGATGACAACAAATATTGATTTAGAATGTTTTATTTCATATTTCATTCCAATACACATATTATTTTTCTGTGTATTTTCAATTTTTACGTCAATAGTACCAATAGAAATAAAAATATTGGTGAGAAACTTGATAAAGCGGATCAAACTTTTAAAATGGGAGGACCATTATTCAAATAAATCGATAGTCCCCGTCATAATATTTATTTTAGTTCAAAATATAATAATTTTCATACCACAATTTCGGAATAACTAGTATTTATTACTGGTAATAAATTATTCTATTATTAAAATACATATTTTAAAATTATAATCCGAAATTCATAGATTATGTAAAAATAACTGGAAATCTTACACCACGTGTACCAAATACACGATTTATTAATATTTTTTATAGTTGATTAAATTTTTATGCAGTAATATAGCGCGATAGGGAAAATATTTTTAGATGCACTGCATGCAATTGAAGGTAAAATATAATTGAAAAATTTCACTCAATAGCAGAAGACAAATAAATTTCTGCAATTTAGTTGTTTTGCACAATAGATTTTGCTACAAACATTATTTCATTTCAAAATGCAATCTCTCTTTCTGGAGATTGAATTATTTTTCTCTACTGCTAACAGAACAAACAAAATTTAATTTCATTAATTTCAAGTGGGTTTGGTCCTATCTACTACTGGTTGACAGGAGGCAGGTTATGAGGGGTGGCAAGTGAAATGTGACACAAATAGTCTGAATTTATGGCTGTGATCTAGTGCAGATATGCCTAAAATATGTATTTAGAATTTTAGCTACTTTCTAATGAGACCAGATACTCATCTTTGCTGTCGGCAAACAATCGATAAAATCGCGTATGTAGTTAAATGATGAGCGATGTTAAGCGATGAGCGATGTTAAGCGATGAGCTAACAATTATATATTATTTTTTCTCCAACCGTCACAAAACTATGGCATTTTTTGACTGTGAGGAGTCTAAGGTTAACATTTTCGTTATTGAGAAAAAAAAATGGTGTCTTAGCAACAGTATTCTCTTTCAATCCTAGGAGCTAAAGCTAATCAAATTTTAATTTGTAAAAGTTTATTCAACAATATTCACAATCATTTTTGTTTATCCACATTAAATACATGGTTTGAACAAGTATTAAAAATAAATAAACCACTGAAACTGCCACTACCCTCATTCTTGGAGCAATTCTCAAAGCGGTTCAACACGTTTTCATTAATTGTTGTATTATTTTCAGATATTATGAAACCAGAAATGACAGCGTTGCTTGGTTTATCATTACTACTATCAACTTTCACTATTCATTTCGCAATATTTTCTTTATTCAAAAGTGAGTCTTCAATGTAGCTTTCCGCCACAGTTCGATCTCTATCCTCCGTGCCTTTTAAGACAAGTGAGGTCACGACCGCCGTCAACTAAAAGGGTAGCAGATATTCGTCGTAATGCGTGTCCATTGTACTCCACTTGCCACTTCTTGCGAGACGGCACTGATTTTATGAAGACCGACCACCATACGATGACACTTTCCACTAACATATCTGATAAATAATCGACGTTCTACCAATCCGGGTGAACGTAAAGCAACATATTTTCGATGAAAACTAAAAAATTGTCTCCCAGCACAGTAACAATGTGGTCTCTTGGTTTTGGTATTGGAAATTTGTATAATTATGCGGATTTTATATTTTCAACATTATCAATTATTAAATTGACTAATTCATCAGAACAGCATGCGTCTGCAACCCCCAATATTAGAACGACCTATAAAGAAGCTTTTCAAAAAATTTTGTTCTTTTATTTTTAAAGTGTTAACCTTCATCATGAAATATAAATTATCAGGTGTACCATTCAAATAGTAATCAACTTGTTCCCTTGTAAATACTCAGTACATATCCCTCATTTTGTCTCTTGAGAAAAGCAGGTAACTTTGCATATTTGCTTACCATCAATCCCCTTCTTTATATCCAACGTTGACTGCAACATTGAATATTGTGACCAAAGGGTTGACGGCTTCATTTTATTTGCTAAGTTTAAGAAATACACCATAGATACATCAATCATCAATACATCTTCTGAATAAAACTTTATGTTTTTTTCTTTGCACCAATCCATAAAACGTTGGTAGACACATTCATACATTTATCGTGATTTCTTTGAAAGAAGATTCAAAGAAACCTCTTTCACACACTCCGGTACCTCCTCAGGTATACCTAAATCTTCATTAGAATCCACTTTTACAGATTGTTCAGCAAGTTGAACCACAAACAATGACAAATGAACTCAATTAGCAATATGGCGACTAATGTTTCACACAGTATCCATGTATACATCGATACTACGATCCTACTTTGCTTTATTATCTAATTTTGGTTTGAATAATTTCAAAGCACAAATTAATAATTAAATGGGGGATATTGGTTGGAGAAAAACTAGCATGTTTTATTCGGCTTAAAAGTGTCTTTTTTGTCTCGCAATTTTTTGTCCGTTCGATTACGCTACGCTTCGCTTCGCAAATACAAAATTTACTCGTCACAAAAATGACACTTTTATTCCTAATATAACAATATACTATTAAAGGATTAGCACATATTTTAGTCCCTCTTCTTTTAACAGGTTAGCTGCTGGTGGCAGTTTCGATAATATGTTGTCCATGCCAATGGTTTTTTTTTTCTATAAAATTTGAAATTTGATAGTTGAAAACTATCTAAATTATGTCTATATGAGTTGTAATAGCGAATTTGCTGACTGGACTGTAATTTTAATTTCGACGGCATTTTCCGTCAGTGGCACTGTACGTCTAACGAAATTGAAAGCTATACGCCAGTGACAGTATTTTACGTCGCAAATCTTGTCTGTCTAAGTTCTTAGTGAATTACTTTAGATTCGGGGATTATCTGAAACAAGAAAAACAAATTTGTACTTAACTTTGTTCTAAACGCTAGCGGCCGCTACAAAATAGCGTAGTAGGTACTCTCGGTGGTGGAACATTTTTCTCATTGTATGTATCAAAGTAGAATAATATTATTCTCTTAGTTTTTGTACACAAATATGATATAAGTACATACTAATTTCAAATCGCTAAATTTAACCGTTTTCAATTTATTTGCTATTTTTCCATTTTATCTAATTTAAAATGTATGTAAAATTATTTTATTTATATTAAATTTCATGTTTCGACTTGTTTAGTAAGTTATGTGATACTAAATAAAATGTAAAATTTGTATTGGGTATATCAAAACCGACGATGTCATGAAAATTAAATTACAACAAACAGAAAATGGTTAAATTTAACGACAAAAAATTAGTATGACAATAATTTTCTTTTAAAACATTGATACATACAGTGAAAAAAATGTTATGACCAATTTTTAGCCACGTGTACATTTTGTAGCGCCTTTTAGCGTTTAGAATAAAGTACGGATTTGTTTTTCAAAGCAATTCATTGAAAACATTCTAAAAATTTCAATAATTTTGAATTCAGAACTTTCAATTTGAGATTCTGTGTCTTTTGGACTAAGATAAGTTCAATAAATTGCATTATTTTGTCGCCTGCAAGAACCTGCTTATTCACCTCATCTGCCTCATCTGGTAGCAAGTGTCGCTTTCGTCTCCGTCGAACAACTATGTCTGTATGGTAATGGATTATTCGCGCTCTTTTTGAGGTTGATATAGTACCAGCCTTGCCAGTTTTCCAGTCTTATTCTAATAAAAAAAAGACAGGAAATTCGAGCCGTGTATACCTATCTCTTAAACCCTTTTCCGAATGCCTGTTTAAACTGCCGTACTTGCACAAAGTACTCATATAGTGCAAAAAACACATGCACACAACCTGATTATTTCACGGTGGATGGAGAGCTGCTTCCAACCAAAAAATTACACTAGAGACCATTGTGCGTTTTTTGCAATAGGGATGCTTTCTTATTTACTTTGTTTTTGGAATTTTTTGTTCAACTTGTACATAATAATATTAATATATTAACTTTTTTACATATTTGACGTTTCACCGTCCATTAAATGAAAAAAAAAACTATATTTATTTATTATGATTCAGTAAAGATACAAACAAAAGGCTGAGGAACTGGTTTTTGGAGGATTGTTAGAGGACTGTCTCCTGAGTGGATACCAAAAAAAGGACAGGTTACCCCTTCGGTGATTTGCGCAATAAAGAGAGGTGGTATGTGTGATAAGGAAATGAGTTCAATTAACAATTCACAGCATTGAAAACACAAAGTTACTTGGATGTTACATCCCATTGGTTCAAACTAGCGTACCTCAAAATACCTATTTAATTCGAACATCCCTATCAAATATGCTTAAATGTTTTTAAAACAATAGACCCTCCGGAACAGATGGCTTTTATTCAGTACATGTACATAAAATATTTTAGAGATGACACAATAATAATAAACCACCCCTATTGCGCAAAACAACGAAGGGGTTGGACTGTGCTTTTTTGGAAAGTGTGCTTGAAGGAACCTGAAAAACCAGCTGGTCAGCCTTTTGTTGTATCTTTACTGAACCATATTAAGTATAGTAAATAAAAGCAAAATAGCAAAAAACCACAAAGGTGTCGCGAGTGTTTTTTTGGTTGAAGACAGCGTTTCATTCACTCTGAAAAAATCAGCTTGTCCGCATTTATATGTTTTTTTTTTTGAAATATGAATATATTTACTGGGTTAATATTATAACTAATCATTTTATTAATTTAACAAAAAAAAGACAAGCAAAAATTATAAACCGTACTCAAAAAACTATGTTATAAAACCTTTTCATTGTGCCTATGTAAATCAACCTTCGTCACTGGCACTGAAGGTATTAAACACAGCTTACAAATTTTATCTTTCGCTTCTCTCGCACGGATTTTTACTTATATTTGATTTGTTTACAGCAATAGATAAGCATGAATAGTAATTACCAAGGAAATATTTAGTCAAGAGTAGTAAACATCTTGTTTGTCAACAATTATCTATCGAAGACTGATTCTAGAGTCCAGGGACAATATAAATGTTAATATTTAGTTAAGATTATAACTTATTATAACTTAGTTATAAGTTAATTTAAGGAAATAATGTATTATTTAAATTGATTAATTTTATAAACGCATCTGAATTTCCATTTTCTGTAAAAATGACTAAACTCACCAATACCAAATTGAATAGGCAGCGTGCACTCACCTGAAACAAAACATCATAATTATTTTAAATAATTGTTTCTACAATCCAGTGTTCAACAATTGAATAAATATTTGAGAAAATTGTTCCCAAATTTGTCTTTGGGACAACAAACTCATTTAGTGAGCAATTTCAACTCATAACTCTTAGCTCGTGACATCTCCACTTAAGCTTCATCGAATTAAGTTTATTAAAAGCGTAACTGCTAAAGAAGTTTATTTTAATGGGCGGTATTTTCAGCCACATGAAAATAAATCGCGTTTAAACGGTGCTGTTACATTATCTTGATGGTAAACAATCCTCAATGTAAACACATCCTCTATACGTACTCACACATTATGAATATTAAATATTTGAGCTACAGCGGATAATCAACAGCCATCGCAACTAACATTCACTGTGTATTGAAACAATAAGTATACAGGGTGTTTGCAAATATGTGCAAAATATAGGTTGATGTCAATATTTCTAAATAAAATACAACCATCTCGTCAACATGTCAAATTAGCAATTTTTCATTATTTGTTTGCTACGCGAAAATTAGTGTCAATAAGCGAATGATTTTTGTTTTCAAAAAAAAAATACAAATGCGGAAATGGCAGATATGCATTTTGCCTGTGGTAGAAGTAATGGAAATTCTCTGCAAGTTCGGCGACTGTATGCTGAGCTGTATCAAGAATGTAGAACACCTCATCACACAATATTTGCTCGCCTTCACCAAGGTTTGCGCGAAAATGATACATTTATGAAACTAACTGCTGACTGTGGGCGCCTTCGAGAAGTACGAACTGTGCAACTAGAAGAAGTAGTTGTCGATATAGTTTCGGGGTCCCCTGAAACTAGCACTCGAAAAATTGCCAACATATTGAATGTAACCAACTTCACCGTATTTGAAATTCCAAAATTTTATCCGTTTCATATTCAACGTATACAGACGCTACTACCTCGAAACTTTTTACCGCATCTAGTTTTTTGTCAATGCATTCTTCATGTAACCCCTCAAAATCCTAATTTTTTAAATGGCGTTTTGTGTACTGACGAGGCAAGTTTTTCAAAATATTCTATACGAAATTTTCAACAATCACTTATGGGCTGATAAAAATCCACATGGATATTTTCAAGGTCATTTTCCACATCAATTTTCAGTAAACGTGTGGCTTGGAGTACTTAATGATTATTTAATTGGCCATATTTCCTCCCATTACGATTA
Source organism: Monochamus alternatus (assembly GCA_037114965.1). Classification (NCBI taxonomy): domain Eukaryota; kingdom Metazoa; phylum Arthropoda; class Insecta; order Coleoptera; family Cerambycidae; genus Monochamus; species Monochamus alternatus. Next base: position 119,298,542 of record CM073426.1, read on the forward strand.
AATGGCGAATCTTATCATCACTTCTTACAGAAACAGTTATATGCTCTTCTGCTCAGACAAAATGTACCGTCACACGAGGCTACTTTGACACCAAGGGGCAACTTTAACACAACATTAACATTTAACATTATTTATTGATTTTTTTTGTTTTTGTTTGTCTTTTTTTGTGTTATATGAATATTAGGTTCCATTGGTACTAAGTAATTAAATATGGTAAGACTCTACCAAAAAAAAAAACCGGGAACCCGGAGTTACCGAAACTATTCTAACGAAGAAGAAGAAATGCGCTTGACGCCATTGAAAGTGGAATGCCTGTTCAAAGAGCCGCAATTGTTTACAAAATCCCACGATTAACTCTTCGAAACAAGTCTCTTGGTAGACACCAACAGTCGGTAGATCATCCAAACGTTCTCAGTACCGGTGAACAACAAATGATTTCTGATACTTTATATCAAGTGGCGAAATGGGGATTTCCGTTAACCAAGTCTGATATTCGTGCGGTAGTGAAGAAATTCTTAGATAAACTGGACAAAACAGTGCGTACATTCAAAGACAATTATCCTGGACTTGATTTTGTCGAAAATTTCATAAAAAAAAACAACCTTTCCATACGAGTTGCAACAAATATTAAAAAATCGCGGTCTTCCGTAGATAGAACCAACATAATTCAGATTTTTGACAACATAAAAGAAGCGTTAGGTGACGTTGACAATAAAAACTTGTACAATTACGATGAAACTAATATCGCTGATCTATATATATTTTTTAATTCTGCCTTTATTACCGGGGTTTCTTTGACATCGGGACGCTTTAACAAGCATTTTTCCTTCATATTAACATGTATGCCAAAGTAGCCCCAAACACTGGGTAACTTTGACACACCCATTTGTATTTTTAACTATTGTTTTTAGAGTGATTTTGGATTCGACAATCGATTCAGTAGGCCAAATTTGTTATAAATCCGTTTATTTAACAACATTTAGTTAATAAATAACAGCGTAGTGTTGAAAAATGTCATAATAAGGTGTCAAAGTAGCCCCGTTAGACGGTATGGTTCATGCACGAACCCATTTTAGCATTAATGTACGTCGTCACTTAGATACAGTATGTCCAAATCGTTGGATAGGTAGAGGAGGCACGCAACAATGGCCAACTCGCTCTCCAGATTTAAATCCCTTAGATTTTTGCATTTGGGATTTTCTCAAGTCATTCCAATCCTGTCGAAAATGTTGAAGACCTGAGGAATCGAATTACAGAAGGCTGTGAGACAATAAGAAATACAGGACTATTTCACCGAATATGACAGTCAATGGGACGAACAGTTGACTCTTGTATCATTTGTGAGGGAGATCATTTTCAACATCTGTTATAGGTTTGCGATTATTAAAAAATATTTTTACTACTGTCATTATTGTTTTGATTTATTGTTTCTGTATTAGATAATAAAATTATTTAAATATTCATGAGAAAAAAATTAAAAGATTAAAATTTGAACACCCTGTATCTCAAAATCTGAGAATTTTTTTACCTACATATATATCAACTTTTTATTTTCAATGTTTAATTGCATTTTTGCTTTGACCATAATAACACTTTAGTAAAAAAGACCTTTTTCTACACCTGTATTATAACAATGCAGTTATATGCCCATAATCCGTTTCATAATGATACCCATTACGATACAGATTTTTCGTTACGATACAGATTTTTAATCAATAGAAACCCATAATTTTTCAATCAGGCATGCTGTGCATTTGACGTTTATCCTAGGTTCCTATGTAATTATTTTACATGTCAAAATCAGTACGTATTAAATTTTCGTAGATAAACTTCGATAATTTATCAAAATGTCTGATATCAGCGATATAGAAGAATTACCATCGACTCCTCCACACATATCGGAGAAAGCAGAAAATGCAGTTCATACGAATAATTACTGTTACCTATTGTGTTCAATAAAAATATAAAATTTATGCTTTTTGATTATTTATCGGGTGTAAAAAAATAGCGTATGCAACTCTCATTACATGATCGTTGCATAATATACTATTAAATAATAAATTAACAAAACCTACAATAAAATATGTTTTATTTTTTCCTCCTCGAAGCATATTTCGACCTACGTTTATATAAACTTTTTTCCCAAAATATCTTCGGCAACCACTCCCTAAAATATTTCGCACTTATTTACTAATACCCTGTATAAAAGAAGTGTTTTGAAGTGTTGTTTTATTTCGGTCCATAAATATCGAATACACTTGTAATAAATTGTGTCCACCTTTACATCACTAATATACAAATCAAAATTTAGTTTGTCGATAACTTAATAGTACTCTAAGAGCTAATATAGAACTTAATTACCTATTTCCTTCTGTTACAAATACACATGCAAAACAAAAACGTTAAAATGTATAGACTGGAACATAAAAATTCCAAATGGCCCGAAACTTCGCATAAGTTGGGGACCATTAGACAAGCCTATGTACACTAAAAATAGAAGTAATTTGGAACGACAAATCGTCGTCACATAAAAAAAAGCGGAAACGAGGCTGGTAATAAATCAAAATTTAACGTCTCTTAGTCACGAAATTTAAATTTCAGAAAAGGTACCTTCATCCACAGCACCAATGCAATAAAGTAGTTGATGTATTACCTTTGTAAATGTATGTAAAAAAGAAAGCAGAACGACTTTTGTAATTGCCGGAACACATGTGAAAGCTTTGTGGTAATTTTGTAAAGCGTTTACATTGAAATACATAGAATATTAAACTTAAAGCTTTTTTGTAAATGTATAGTTCGTCAATACAGCATGGAAAGTTCGCTGTCTTAATAACTAGTGTGCACCGCACACTATTTACTGTACCTGTAAGCTTTTATTTGATATTTTATCGAAAAAAATATTATTCTTTAAAAAAAATTGCGCTTGGCTTGAAATATGCATAGTATCTCCAAACGCTACACATTTTTGTAACCTTTTGCTAAATTCTTCATAAAATATAGGTGCGGCAAGAATTCAGACGACTTACGTCACACGCACAAATGAATAATTCATTACATTTTCATCAAAATATTTAAGAAACTACAACTCAAAAGAATAAAACTGTATACTGCACTAAATGTTTGCACTACGCGACAAACTCTCGAAAACTATATTGACAATAAAAACAATTGCGTGACGTCAACGATGATGTAAGTCGTCAAAATTCTTGCCGCAACTATCTTAGTTTATTTAGTCTATTTCTTCACTAGTTTTTTTTAAATATCTATGTTATGTCGTAAATCATGTGAATATACTTTTCGCTTCAAATATAGTAATAAATAAAAATCAAGGTTAACATCTGGAGATCGCCCTACCCTATAGAACCTAACCGTCTGATTCGTTTATTATTAAAATGCTTATTTATTTCCTTTCTGACACGAAACGTTTAAATGGATTAGACGGCTATGTCCTGTAAGGTGGCCACAATGATCTCCTGACTGTAACCCTCTTGACTTTTATTTATGGAAATACTTGAAGAAAAAAGCAAAAGTACATGATTTGCGGCATAACATAGATATTTTGGGAAAAAATACGGAAGAAATAAACCAAGATACAATTCATTTAGTTTAAGAATTTAGGGAGAGTTTAGAAAAATGTGTAGCGGCTAGAGTTGAACATACAAAGTTTTAGGTTGACTTTGGTGTTCATACTGCGTAATCATTATACAGGGTTAACTATGACTAAGTACAAAAAATTTAACCACGTGCTCAGGGAGGCCTAAAAGACAATAAAAAAATTATTCCAGAATATTAGCTCGATATTTAAAAAATGGGGCAAAACCCATTTTTCCTACGGAAAGTCGGCGCCTATGATAAGAATCGACTGAGATGGCTTAGATTCATAGATAAAGCTTACATCTGTCAACAATGTCAACTACCATGCGGTCCTCTTCTTGTAGCGTTTCTAAATATAGAAACGACAAAAATTAACATTCTTATTAGTAATAATATCTGATAGATAGGTAACAGTTAATCCAGTTAGCTCCAGTATTTTGCATTCGTTTTTCATTATTTCGTTCTGGTAAAACTACATATTCGCTCATTACAGCCACTCACTACCGATAAAAGACACTTCCCGTAGGTACAATTAGATAAAATGCCAATTTATTATAACAAAATCGAACGAAAGGAATAGATAATAGCCAAGTTTTAATGTAACCGCGGCAGTCTTGTCCCATAACCTAGAAAACCAAACCGGCGAACTATATTGTGGGAAAGTATCTGCACCCAACACAAATGTCTTTATTTAATAACTATAAAACGTTTAAAAATTAAAAAGGCACTAAAAACTCAAGAAGAACACAAAATTACAACGTAAACACAGGAATTGAATTATGACATGACAACGATACCGAGTAGGCAACCAACTTGCTTGTTGTCTACATTGGCGGCGTTAAATAAGGATTTAAAATAATATCGAAAACAATTTTTTTTGGCTTTATAAATAAGTTTGGAATTTTTTTGAAGGGAGAAGTCATAGTTAACCCTGTATGTTCAATGTCTTGATAAAACCAAAAATAAAAATTTTCATTTACGATGTGAAAGTTCATATCTGAGGTTATATTGGCATTAGAAACAACTTTTATCTATAATATTTTTAATTTCTTAATAGTATAATATCCATATGCTTAAACTGGTAATATCGATGATCTACCGCAAAAAATGTCAATTGGGGCTCAATCTGGTGATCCAATTGGTTATTCCAGAAAACCTCATTTTCTAATCCATCGGTAAGAAAACATTGTGTAAATAATTGCGAACTGGACGAGCGTAATACGCTGGTGCTCCATCTCTTAACCAGTTAGTGTCACTAGAATAAAGATATTAAATGTGGATTTATAAGCTTTTTTAAAAGTACTACTAGAAGGCAGGTAACTCGGCATATCCTAACTTGGCCTTTTTTTCGTGCGGGCAAGATCACCGGCGTATTCTACGCAGGTTAGTAGATATAAAATATTTCATCTAGCAAAAAGTATAGAATGATTTGACCGAATTTTATTAAACACTATGTATATAGTCTCAAATGACTATCTAGGAAATTTGTAAATGTATTTTTTACCAAAAAAGGTTCAGTACATAAATATAAACAAAGTAAACCTTTAATTTGAACCTTGTCCAGTTTTGCAAAACACTGTGCATAATGTTTCATAAAGATATCAGTAATATATAAAATATTTATTCTAAAAATTCAATATAAATGAAAAAAAGATCTTGAGTTCAGTACACCGATATGCTACACACTAAGCCACTTTAGCATCTGTTTAGCATCTAGCATAATTGTACTTACACAGGGTGTTACAGAATGATAATAAGAAAATCTAGACACAAGTTCTATGTTTAAAAATAAGAATTTTTTTTATAAAAACATGTGTCTGGAATACCTCGTTTTCGAGATACAGGTTGTTTAAAAATTATCTGTTTTAATTAGGCTAAATCTTTCAAGCTGTCTCTCTTAATGTTTGTTGTGGTTTATGGTTTATGCACGACAGATCACCTGCTCATTTTAGTCGCAATATAAGGAAATTAGATTGGTCGGGGCTTTGGCCACCCCGTTCACCTGACTTAAATCCGTGCGATTTCTACCTTTGAGGGCATCTGGTGCATCTGCAACTGGTGTATTCTACCCACAAAGCGACCGAACCTGCATTAGTGGAACATATTACCAGTACTTGTGAAACAATACGCCAAACACGTGGGATATTCCGAATAGTTAGAAGACGAATGAGAAGGTAATATTGTATTGATGCACAGGGCATTCCAGCATTTAATTTAAATTCTAAACAAAAACAATTTGCTATACGTTTAATTGTATCCTGTATGTCAAAACCGAATGTTACAAAAAGTGTAAGACTCATATTTACAGACGCCAACTATTTTTTATGTAAGTTTCTGAAGATCATTTCTGTATTGTAGTACTAATTAACAAATTAATTTTAAGCAGAACTAATTTGCCTTTAAGGGAACGATACCAATTTGTTCAAAAATCAGTGGTGTACATTTCTTTTTGCTAAAAATTAGTATTTAACGGCACAAACGCCACTACTGATGCTAGTATATTACAAGAGAAATTTATACTGGTAAAAGTAGTCCTTCACTATACACTGTTGTGTACCAAATCTCATCTCAATATCTCGATCAGTTTTCGAGAAATGAAGATAGTATTTAAGACAGAAAATTTTAAACATTGCTATGCATGCTATGCCATAACTAGTTTCCATATTGTACGAGTAAGGCAAACTCAGTATGTGTGTATGAACATCAAATCAAAAAAGTGATCCCTAGGTAGGATCAGGGTTTTCTCATAAGAATCACATCGAGTAAAGACCTACATTACTTGAAATTGTACAATGGTGATCTTCTAACCGTTTCCGTTTATCTTAGCTCAAAGACTGACGTACCGAAATAGCAGGCACTATTTTTGTTGTAAACAAGCGGATAAATATCTAATAGGGTCCGTCCGTACATTCTTCTGGCCTAATAAATTTTAAAGATATAAACCACCGCCTCCTGAAAATATACACAAGGAGCAGATTTAGATCGAGCGGCGGAGACCGACGTCCACGATCATTTTATAATGTTTTTGTATTAGTTTTATCGAGTAGCTAATTACTTTAATAATCAATAAACAGACTTGTCCAGTCGATTCATTTTCAAAATAGTGACGAAGTTTTAAAATAAACCCTTGTAAACATAAAAATAATGATTTTGGGAGACGTTCTTTAAAATCTTAGGAACGAATTTTAAAACGCGTACATTTTTCTTAATTTCAAACGGTTTATTAATGTTTTATATAAATAATTGTAAAGGCCTATCATTCATTCATTGAAAAGTAACGTTTTCCCCAAATAAATTAATGTATTGTTTGAACAAAAGTAAAACTTAAATATTTAGTCAAGGATTACAAATTACAAATAGATAGCTTATTTACTATTACAAATGGCTTGGCTAAAAACATATTATTATAGTAGAAATCATGTCAACAGTTGACACGACAAATAATATGCTATTAGTAAGTCATCAAATTTGTATATACAGAGTATGTCAAAAGGACATGACAACATTACTAGGATCGATAGAACATTAATGAAAAATAAGTAGAGTGTCTTTAAACGTATGCCCTTTAGCCACTTTTTTGAGATAGAGAGAGTGCAAGATAATTCTAAAATATTAAATTTTGTATATATTTTTTTAAGACCATTAGAGTTGATTAAAATTTGTAGAGAGTAGAGAGCGCTAGTTCATTTCCAAACTTTGTTATATTATGTAAATTTTTTTACACATAAAAGATGATTTTAGTAAATTTGTACCATTTTCATGGAAAATGCAAAAAGCTATGGCAAATCAACCCTCTAATAGTAGGTACTTTATAAAGTATGTATGTGTCAAATCCCGAAATTTTCCATTTATATGTTATATTTTTTATAACAGAGATTACGGTAAATTATGCATTTTTTTGATTTGATTAATAATTATTTCTTTGTGAATATTGTAATTATGGTAAAATTTTATTCTGATCTGTTTGTTACGTGTACTACACAAGAATAATGAAAACGGCAGTGCAGATGTTAACTTTTGGGGGAAGGTTTTAAGAGTTCCATTTCAGTTAGATGTTCCACAAAAATTCTTATCTATTGTTAGTTATATCATCTATATCTTTCTATTACTAAATATATTTTTCTATTTGGCAGCAGGAAATTTTTCGGAATAGCATCTAACTATCACACTATCAATGGAAGAGGGATTCGACACATACAAACTTAATAATTAAGTACTATTAAAGATCGTTCGTCATAAATCCCAATTAATACTTATACTTATTTTTCAACGTTCTATCAGCTCTAGCAATATTGCTATATCTTTTTGAAACACGCTGTACAGTTATAAATTACACCAACTTTTTTATTCATATTAAATAACATGCTAACCAAGATTAGTCCCATTCACGATTGATAAAAATAAGGAGAATGCCCTTAGGAAACAGCAAAATATGATCTTTTTGTGATGCTAATGCTACAGTGACAGGAATATTTTTTGAATTCGAATAGGCACTGTGTACTTGAAGTAATTTTTCACGTTCCAATTTTTGATAATCCGCATAAAAGAAAGATTTAGGTGTATTTCCATATCCATAGAAGGTTAATAGTCTGGAAAGAACGAAAATAGTTTTATACTCGGTTTAGCACGTTATCCTCTATGCCTACAAATGTCAGCCAGTGGATAAATGCTATACAGGGCAGGCAGTAGCTTCATTACAAAGTGAGCCACAATGATAGAGAAAGAAACCGGATAAGTCCTAACTGACAAACTAAAGGAATTACTTGCGTTTTCCGAGAACTTAATTGTACGTCTGCTTCCCTTACATATTTTTCACTCTTTACCGAAAGGCACAAGTCACAAATTATATTATTCATACGAAACTTTCCAAAATATAAGCTGATTAATTAAGTTAAAATTGATTGGAACAGTTTAGATATTCCAACCACAATATTTTCCAAAAAAAATTACAATTCAACAAATATTGTGATCAGGAAATTCTTCTAAATATACCAGGAATTCGATGTTATTCTGTATCTGGAATCATCACCGGCTTTCTTTGCTTCAACCCATCAATATAGTCGGTATTTTTCCTAACATTCTTATATTTATCAGTGACGACGTTATTCAATATAATGGTCCAACATTCAGCAATATAAACCAGTCTGAGAACATTTAGCAGACATCAATTTGTATACAAATATATAAAAATCCTGTTAGTTTATCCTCTCATTAATGTTCTACGTAGGCTGGGCAAAAGGTGGTATGAAAACAAACATAGGAGTCTAATTTTGTACTATACCGCTGCCAAACTAGCCCCTCCTTCATTTTAAGAACTTGTTTCTTAAGTATTGTATTCTTCGCAGTTAAGCAAAATAAAAAAAACTTATAGACCTCCTCACAGCATTTTAGCCATAAGATTAAAACAAGTTTATAGGAATGAGGAATGAAATTTGCCTATAACTATAAATTAAAATGTATTGAATTAATTAACGTTGCCTGTTTTCAACTAGAAACACATTTTTATATCTTAAGCAAATTCTATAGAACTACCGTCCTCTATACGATATTTTTCGATACTTAATACATTTTCTATACCTACTAAATTTGAATCTGGATTTAAATCTGATTAACATCAAATCAACAGAACTAATACGATTATAAATAGCAATAACAATAATATAATTATGAAATGATCGATCAATCATGTTTATTCAATTAAACTCAAATAGATAAATTTAGAACTGCAACTTGACGATAATTACGTAATATCTCCGGGCAAATATTTATCTACAATTTGTGGATAAATTGAATCAAATCATAATTGCGCACACGTCAAACTGGACATGCATATCACGATATTAATAGGTAACAAATTCTCTTTCCTTATTGCAAGAGAAACATAAATGGAGTTTGTAGATCGAAATCATATCCATTATGCTCCCTTCTTTATTAAAAAACATTGGGTTGGGTTTGCCTTGCTTTCCTATACCCACAATAAAGCAAATCCTAATGAATGTCATCATAATTTTTGCAGAAGCTTCAAAATGAAAAAGAAATGTTGCTAAGTTGCTAAATGTAAATTACATTATGAATTTATTTCATGTAATTAGGATTTTTTTTCTTTTCATTTCTCAAATAACATCCTGCCAGAACCTCCAACAGACGATGAAGGCAAACAAAACAATATATCAATCAATTTCCAGAAAATAGTAAATACATTTTATTACAGCTTCAACTATATAGGAAATGCCTTAAGACTAGCAGTATCAAATCGCTTCCACATAGGTGTATACGATACATGGACATTTCAGAAAAAACCGTAGGAAAGGAACAGGAAGCTTGTTGTGATAGGAGAACTAAAGAAGGACGATATCTCGGCCTACTGAATTTCCTTCAGAGAAATACAACGATGATATAATGAGCAGACTAACAGCCAGGATTGTCTGGAACAAGCATAAAACACTGTTCATTGATTTTAGGGAGTCAAATGGAATGAAACGCAGGTGTCATGGAGAACTCAAAGTCCATTATTTGAATAAGGTACCACACAAGATAATGATTCCGTTAAGTTGTCGAATTCGATGTGTGTTCAATGATATGTACGAGCAAACTAGTCAAATAACAAAGTCTTTCTGTTACATATAATCAGATCACAAACAAAAATCATTTGGAATGCACAAAAATATGAGCGATGGGGTTACGAAAATGAATAGGTATATTTTATTTTATAAAAAAAACAATTTAAATAAAAAAATAATACATTCAATTTTTAGTAAAGACGAACTAGGATTTTCCTTGCGTGTTGTAAGAGTATGTTAACAATGAATATATAATTGTTTTATTTAAATATGACAAATTGTGGTATTTTTTTGTGAAAAATAATTTTGCATAACTCAAAGACGTGAATAAAAAATTCAGATAAGATGGCGAGTAAATTTAAATTTATTTGTTTCTACTTATGACGTTAGAACAGTAAAACTGGCTTTGAAAATGAATAAAATCTTGAACTTTAATTTTCTTTTCAATGCAACCCTTCGATTCGACATTTACAAAAATAATAATAATAATAGGAAAAAAATAAATAAGTATCTAATAGATACACGCTTTCACATAGGTGTATACGATACATTGACATTTCAGAAATAAAATCATCGGAACAGGAAGCTCATGGTTGTGATAGGATAACTAAGGAAAGACGATATCTCGGTCTACTAAATTTCCTTCAGAGAAACACAACGATGATATAATGAATAGACTAATAACCATGTCTGGAGCAAGCATGAGACACTGCTCATTGATTTTAGGGAGTCAAATGGAATGAAACGCAGGTGTCATGAAGAACTCTAATTCGATTATTTGAATAAGGTACCACACAAGTTATTGATTCCGTTATTCGATATTTTTAATGTGGCTGTATTTTATAAATTCGACGTGTCTTCAATGATATGTACGAAAAAACTAGTCAAATAACAAAGTCTTAAGTACCGCTACATATAATCAGATCACAAACAAAAATCATTTGGAATATGCAAAAATATGAGCGATGCGAAAATGAACAGATATATTTTTTATGAAAAAGAAACAATTGAAATAAAAACATAAATAATACATTCAATTCTTAGTAAAGACGAACCAGGATTTTGGTTGCGTGTTGTAAAAGAATGTTAACAATGAATATATAATTGTTTTATTTAAATATGACAAATTGTTTTTTGTGAAAAATAACTTTACATAAATCAAACACCTGGATAAAAAATTCAGATAAGATGGCGAGTAAATTTGCATTTATATGTTTCTACTTATGACGTTACAATAGTAAAACTGGCTTTGATAATGAATATATCTTGAACTTTAATTTTCTTTTCAGTGCAACCCTTAGATCCTACGTTTATAAAAATAATAATAATAAGAAAAAGATAAATAAGAATATAATTAGACAAAAATTAAATTACCCTGGACAATTGACGACCTTCCGGAGCAAACAGTCCTTCGCAGGCAACCAAAACAACAACAACAGTATCTTTCTTTCTCTTCAATGGGATGCCAGCGCCAATTCCATCACACTGTCACACACACAGCCAGACGTCAGTCTCTTGTTATCCCAGCACTCTGGACGTGGACGCGGTCCTCGTCGTCAAGTCGCAGCACTCTTGACCTTCCAGCACCACTGATACTAGGCTCGCACTTAAACGGTATACAGTAGCGGCATGGGTAGCATTGCAGTCGTGGACATGGAGCGGTGCCACACTGGGCTTCCTGGGGCGCGAGAACTCTGCTTCGCTGACGCTGTCCTGCGACTGGCCTGAGCGCTCAGATCAATATCGGCGGGCGGGCTCGAGTGCGCCGCGGCAACGACGAAGGCGGCGCACCTGGACGCAGGACGGGACCAGGCAGGTGCCGGCCGGCGGGAGTCCCAGCAGGATAGCAGGAACGGCGGCCGTCGCAGGAACCGCTGCTCTGCGTCCTGACGGCCGGGAAGAGCTTGCAAACATGGCACATATGTGCCGTAAAAAACGCATTCGAAAGTTTTCTGTTTAGGCAGCAGTGTACAAAACACACAAAGTGAAGAAATGGGCGGTGACGTTTGAACACATCTACTGCTGGAACTAACGAAATTTGAAACGTAGAAATGTGTTTTTACAATATTTGAATTAAATGGATTAATAGGTGTAGCACAAGTCAACAATTTAAGCTTTTACCACGGGAATTAATAGATACAGCTGTAGACAGTAACAAGAGATATATCAGGTGATTTAGTCATAATGTCATTAATTTTAACCATGTATTCAAAAGGCTAATAAAGACAGAAAATCAAAAATAAAATTGTACTCGAGCTTTCAAAAGATCAGTAACTCGAGTAACACGACGCTCCTGGTACGCTACAAATTTTCTGATGAGTATTGAAGTTATATAGAAGTCCAGCAGAGTTGCCAGGCCAGGAGTGATAGATTTTTTTTCTAATGACAAACTTCATATTTGCAATATAAAATGTATGCATTTTGTATATTCTCTCAAATTATTGCATTTTTAAGGTATTCATTAAGCGTTCTAACGTAAAATTCATTCATTGTGATGGTTTTGACTGAAACAAGATCAACTCTAGACTAACTTTATTAAATACTTCATGTCTCCATGCGTGTCCTCATGACACCTGCGATATCAAGTAAAAGCTTGTAGATATAAATTTAAAAACCTAAAGGAGCGTACAGACGTCCGACCATTACATTCATCATGCACCACAAATTTTATACAGTAAATAATTTTGGATAAAACATTAAAAACATACCTATTTTGTGTTTTCTTTTCGTTATGTTCTTGAAAGCAGAATCAAGTTGAGCTTGTACATTGACATTCACAAATAATGCAATCGCATTTGATTATGAATATGAATAAGAATAAAATCTATTACTCATTATAAGCAGGGTACCGAATAACATAGAGGCAAACGGAAATCACAGGCGCACACACCTATTAAAATATTTTTATAATTTTTTTCACGGCTCTGTTCAGCAGAGGACAACCGCGGTCTTTCACTACTTCACTTTGCTCAACTTTAATGCCATTTTAGTTAGACAAATAGCAAATCTTATTAATAATTATAAGCTACACTGGCGGCACAATCACACGAAATTCTCCACGCGAAAATAATGACTGATGGATGAAGAAAAGGGAGAAGTCGGACCGCGTGCATATTTTCCGTATCGAAGGCGGGTTCGCCTGCGTAGGAAAACGGGCCCAAACGATGTTCGACCTATACGTATTAAACGGGAATTCGAACTGCCAACTTTTTGGCTGTGCCGAGTGTGCTGATTACAACTACATCTTATGACGGGACTGAATACTGAAGTTGGCATTTATTATAAAATTCTCATGATTTTCTATTGTTTACACCGGATGTTTATAAAAATGCAAATTTAATTGTTTGTTATTTAGCGGTTCGGCAGAAATGCAGCCCTTGTCACTGAGTAGACATTAAAAACAAGGTTATTGACCTAAATACAGTAGGTCAAGACTCGAATTGCTGGATTGTTGATCACTGAATAGGTATGTCTCCGACTGTTTTTTTTTATAGACAGCAGGTTTTTTTTATTACTATCTTTATTTAAATTCGAAAAACGTTTCAGCCTCTCTTAATAATTTAACCTAGTTAGTATTGGATTTTGATCTTATTTCACTATTTATGTAATGAGTTTTGTAATTTCAATATTAAATATTCTTTATGTTGAAACTTACTATGTTAAATGCATGCTTTAAAAAAATAATTTATAGTATTCATCACAATAAGGAAAATATTTAAATTTGGCAACCCAGTTGAATTGCCTCCCGCGGTCGGTGACAGTCTGAAAATGGGTTTTAAAAAAATAATTTGAAAATATATCTTTGCGGCGTAAATATGTATTTATTTATTTTTTAAATCGCGTATTTGTTTTATACTCATTTTCCCTACGTTCTCTTAAAATTAATGACTAAATCACCCTGTATTTCTTAAAAAAGTATATTTATATATATTTTTTTTCGTAATATTACTACCACAATTAGAACATTCCATAGAAATCATAAAATATATAGAACGCTAAAAGAGGTACCGAATATAGTCAACCTATAGAGAAAACGCGAGTCTATAATATTTTATGAGTTGGTTGCAATAACAGGGTGGCTTCACACTAATGGGCGGGAATTTCAAAATATGAAAATTTTACATCAAGTTCAGAAAAACATATGATTGCTATGGTCCAATTATAAACATTCCGTTTTGGTTTCAATTGTATGCTGGGATTAAAATGCAGTATAACCAACAGCATACATTAAGATTTCCCTAAATTGCTGCTTTCTAAGCTCCCCCACAGTCTCACTAATTTTGAGTGCCTAATGTAAAGGCTTCTGGCGTTTTATATATGATTTCTATAGGTCATTCCTATACATTTCAAATACCTAATATTTTCAAAACTATACTCATAATAACTTTTTTGTTATATTTTAGTCAATTTTTATTAAAATCTTTAAAAATACTATTGACTTGCTGAACTGCTCCCTTATTCCTTTTTTTAAGTGTACCCCCAGTACAGCATCTAATCGCATTTTCTCATATTTACTTAGTAATTTAACGTTATCTGTTACGAACATCTTGACTTTTTCATATTTAAATGGTTAAACAAATATAGCCGTGATTTACGTGTAGTTTTTTTTAAGATATGAAACCTACTTGAAAAGAAAATATTTATTTCCTACTATATCACACTATACAGGATGTCCGGAAACTTAGAGCAGAAAATTTAGGAGGTGGTACTACTCGAAAATGTATTAAAGTTAAAATTGTATTTTCAATCACGTTATTAGCGTATCTTTCATTTAAAAATTCCCGAGAACTAAAATGTTTATGCATGACGGGGTTCCCCCACATTCTTTGTCTTGGCGTATAGGGAACATCGTTAAGTAGTTGAGATAAAACGATTTCAAGAAAATGTATGCAGCCCAACAAGAAAATTTCGTGTAATACCCACTTATACATTCAAAGAAAACTGATATGCCAGCGGTAAAGTCAATTTTTTTTGAAAAATCCAGTGGCAAAATTGCAGACGAGCAGGATAGCCTTACGGCAGTAAGGCTTGAACCCTTTGTATCTTACACGGGTACAACTGTTGATGCTCAGACTCAGACTCAGAATCATTTATTTTACCAAAAGATATTACAAATAATATATGGCAATTGTCACAAATAAACCAACAAACTAAGACTAACGCTAAAAACAAATAAATTAACAAATACTATGCATACATACAGTTATAATACATATATCACGTACATGTACGATACACAATAAAATTATTTACAATGTAAAAAATTCTGTTAAATTATAAAAACATTTTTCAATTAAAAACTTTTTTAGATTTTGTCGAAATACGACTAAGTTATCGCTTATTTTGATGTTATCAGGCAAATTATTATAAATTCTAAGCCCTAATGAATCGGGAGACTTTAACGAAAGTGATCAGCGATCTTCCTAGTACTAGTATTTGAGTTTTCTTCAATTTCGTATAGAACATCAAAGGTCTTCCTTTCTGAAATAAACCTGACTCCGAAAGACGCTGAAAAACATTTCGGAACATTCTTGGATTTGTAGTTGGATGATTTTGAAATCTTTCCATAGAAATTCGCATAACTTCAGTACTATTTCCATCTTCATTGCCATAAATGTAAACCAATTGGCCATTTCAGCATTTAAATATGTGTGAGCCATTCTTAAAACTTAATCTTTTTAAAAAATAAGCTTAATTTTACAATACTGAATATAAAATGATAATAATAACATGACAGCTTCTTATTATTATTCGCAAAGCCTTCCTAAAATATGTTTAAGTAATGTAATGAGTATCGTGAAAATCAAATATAATTCATTTACTGTTTTCCATAGCATTTTAGTATTCCTTTTGTCATTATCAATTTTTTCTTTATAATACTTAATTTTAGATTTTTTTATAATTTTATTCAAATTGTTTCTATAATTTTTATATTCATTTTCTAAATTTAAAGTTTTATATTTTTGTAAGTTTGCATATAATTGATTTTTGCGTTTAATTGATTGTAGTAAGCTTTTTGTTATCCAAGGTTTGTGACAAATATTTTTTCGTTTTTTTTTAACTAACTTAGTATTATTTTTTATTGCTTCTGTTAAAATATTTACAAACGTGTTTGTTGCAATCTCTACATCATCGATACTATATAACTGTTCCCAAGACAGTGTTGTTAACTCATGTTTTAACTGTACATAATCGATATATTTAATAATTTGATTTAAATCAGAATTTAATCTACTTTTTTGAGTTACTATTTGCAAAATTAAAGGAAAGTGATCTGTAGTATCATCATTTAGTATTATAGGTATTGAATTTTCTTCAAAATAATTGTCGTATTTAATAAAATTATGATCTAAGCAAGTATTACTTTGTGGCCTCGTAACTTTGTTTATTAAGGGAAAACAACTTTGTTCAGACATAATATTAAGGTATTCTTGTTTAATATTGTTGTCAGTTAAAAGGTCAATATTTATATCACCCAACATCAAATTTATTTGAGAACAAAACGGCTTAGATTGTAAATAATATTCAAGATTTTGAAGAAACACATTGTTGTTTATCGAAGGTAATTTATACATGCATAATATATCTACTACATTCTTAAAGAAATTTAACTCTTACATATAATAAAACGCCATCATTTTGATTAAAGTTTTCTTCACTGTACACGATACCCTTTAATTTATATATTTGATAATTATCTAATAGCCAAGTTTCAGTTAAAATTATACACTCAAATTCTAAACTACATTGATTCAGGAATACTTCTAATTCTTCAAAATGTTTTTGAACACTTCTAATGTTAAAATGAATGACTTTAAAATTTTCAAATGTAGAATTAACATTTAATACTTCATTCAATTCATTTATATTGTTTAAAATTTCAGTTGGAATTTTTTTAACTACATAATCTCTCAAAAATTGATCCATAGTTAGCACTAATTTACTGGTGAATAGTATGAATAAATTTAATAACAAATATACCTGCTACAATACAAATAATTTGTTGAAAATATTAACATCTATAAATAAATATAAAAGATCCAATTTATTTTTTAACTCTATTTGATCGTTTACCAGTAGTCATATAAACATAAGGCTTCTTTTTCCTTTTTTTGGGATTCTGGCTGCAGGATGATTTGTTTCCCTCTTGTTCTTC
Source organism: Monochamus alternatus (assembly GCA_037114965.1). Taxonomy (NCBI): domain Eukaryota; kingdom Metazoa; phylum Arthropoda; class Insecta; order Coleoptera; family Cerambycidae; genus Monochamus; species Monochamus alternatus. The sequence goes on from CM073426.1 coordinate 119,315,852, forward strand.
ATCTTGCATTGGTAGTGAACTATGTACAGATGAACTACGGGATGATCCAACCACCTCTAAAAACTCCTCTTCTTGATTTTTTTGACCTTCTTCAGCGGTGTTTTCTTTATTTATTAAATCTTCATATGTAAATTTCTTGTTATTTATTATAAGTATATTATTTTTTATTGAAGCTTCTTTATTATTTAATCTCGCTTTCTTTAAATGAGCACGAAGAATTTTTTGTTTTTTATAATCTTCAGTAGTATAGTCATTTGATATGTATATTCCAGACCCTTTGAGTTCTTTCGCATTAGCTTGAATTTCTTTCTTTAATTTATAATTAACAAACTCTATCAGGATTAGCTTAATTTTACCATTTTTTGTATATATTCTATAAATATCCCTTAAATCAGTATAACTGCATACTACATTTAATTTAGTATTAAATAGCTCCAGAACAGTTTGAATATTCTCCAGTTCATTGCCTTTCTCTTTCATACCATATAATATCAAATTATATTTCTTATGTTTTCTCTCATTAACTAATAAACGCTGTTTTAAATTTTCATTTTCCTTCTTAAGTTTGGCATTTTCATCTCTTATTTGTAAGAATTCCTCACAAATATCTTTTTTTAAGTCTTTTATCTCATTTTTTAGTTCTTCTTTGATTTTATTGTTTTGTTCGATGATTTCTTCATTCTTTTTCACTAACCCCTGTATTAGGTCGTATACATCCTTAATAGACACATTTTTTTCCATATCACAAATGATATTTTCTAGTAGATGGTTAAAATAATAGAATAAAAATAAACGTGTTGACTACTAGGCAAAAAGTATGAATGTTTTATCTTATCTCAATATATTTTATATTAATCTTGCCATAGTTTCTTTACTATACTTCAAATAACTAATTCACACTTGGAAAGTCACGTTTGCAACAAATCTTATTTAAGACAAACATCCGATGCACCAGTATACAAAGTAATTATTGCACGAAAGTCACTGGGTCCAAAGTACACTCAAAAATTTGATTAATAAAGGTAATCTGCAATTAAAAAACAGTTCTTTTTCAATTGCCAGGATATACCACTACTTCACAGCTCAAAGACTATTGTGTTGTGTATGTTGTTGTTAATCGATTTGGAAAATATATATATATATATATATATATATATATATATATATATATATATATATATATATATATATATATATATATATATATATATATATATATATATTTGGTTAAATTATATCTAGCGGTTTAGAATTTAAAAAGTGTCTCTATTTTTATTTTTGACACCCACTCCATATTTATATAACAAAAAACCCTAATTTTTAACCATAGAATACGCCCCTGGATTTTTTTATCTCTACTTAAGAAATACCCTGTATATGATGAAGTTAAAACCTCTTCGCGTAATGTTTAAATGTTTATGTTACGGCTTACACTCCGTTAGTTAATGTAATACTTAATTAACACAAACACGGTTATCAAATGCTTACATTTGGTATCGATTGCAAGACTTCAATGTATTTCATAAATTGAAAACCCACTTGCACCACTACATAAATATAGTACAGAATTATAATGCTACGTACTGTTTATTGAATTTTTTACAAGTAATAGTACACTAATATTTATAGAAAGAACGGTTTAAGAGAAAATATTTGGAAAATAATTGATCTCAATTTTAACGATTAAAGGAAATGTAACTAAGCAGAAAGCAGTATTGAATAGTAAAAAATAATATGTGATTATGTAACATCTTATACAGTGTTGAAAGTACGAGTACCGTTACTGAAAAAGTGTCTACATCTGACCAAAAGCAACATAAAAATTCTATATAAACCAAACTGTGTTACAAGTCTGCAAAATAAAGTATAGTAGTATAATAGAGATAGGGATATCATTTATAGATTTAATGGCTCGTTGCCCAGGGCGAGAGCTTTGCGTTTAACTACCTACTGTAATGTAGGTCGCTTCCTGCAAGTCGAGCCGTTCAGGCCGAGCAGGAAGTAGCAGACCACTTATATCTCACCTGTACTCAGTTTATATGTGAACATACATATGAAGGAAGAGCCAGTTCAATTGTCGGTCGTGTCACTTATAGCATACTGATGAAGGCTAACAAGCCCTAAACTGGTCTATGTCTGGTGAGGTAACCGACAAGGGTTCTTGGCTGTTCACACAGATACTGCACGTGTAATTCAATGCCGGTCAGGGCATTAGTCCGCGGAGTAGTTGTTTCCTGCAGTATCATTTTATAGGTACAAAAGGGACGTTTACAAAAAATTAAGTTCTGTTTAAACGTCGAAAAACGATAAAATATATAGACTTATAATCACATCCGCAAAGTTTTACAAAAATCAAAAAATAGTTGTATGGGAAAATCCCCATAATTATCAATATTCGTCTGAATGCGCAAGTGCTCTGTGACGTCATACAGCGGAACAGGCTACCGCGCGAGAATTAGTGGTTAGGTAAGGTTTTCATGTAACAGCCTGCCAGAGTTGGCTTTACCGATGTTTACATATCGTTGTGTCCTTTGTGCTACTTCTTTTGAAGGTTTTTAAATTTAATTAAGATAAGGAAATATACTAAAATGGAAGATTTTTATAGGGCAGATTCACATAATCTGTCAACTGTGGACGTCACTAAGGTGTCAGTACAGGGAACTCTTACAAATACAATTTTGTAAAGAAAAAACCAAAAACAGCAGTTCGAAAATGATTTAAAAATATATTTCTGCACAGCACTGAAAGGCGGCAATCAGCGATCGATCAAAAAATTTATACAGCAAATTTAATTGCTTTTGTCGCTATTGTTATTAATTACTAATAGATTTAATTTGTGGTTTTAATTAATAAAATAGTTTTGGGCCCGTCTTACCCAGTTTCTAGAAACTAACACAAATGTTTCTGCTTCTAGTCCGTTTTGAACTCGTAAGTAATTGTCAGCAACTATGATACGTTTCCGTAAATCATCAATAGTATGTATCCACTTCGGTGTGATACACTTCATTGTCGTGGCAGCCATGGTACCGGTCCTCCTCGTCCAGCCCCTTGGTGTTAATGCCTGGACATGCTGTACATGGTACAGATATAATTGAGCCTCGTGCATGATACGTCACACTACTGAAGTAGGCCGTGGAAGTCCTGGACCTCTATCTCTTCCACGATTCGGTTTCAAATTTTCACTGCACACCGCGGTAAAAGTAGTTGCATTTGGCACATGTTTACCGGGAAACCGTTCTGCTAAAGCATTTTTTACAGCGTAATAAATTAAAACGATATCCATCAACTTCGACTGGCGTCACAAAAACTTTAGTGCTACAAAAAGTAATAGGATTTCAATATTCGGAATTGCCTGTCTAGAGACTACAGTGGCCCAGCGTTGTAAAGGTTGAAAATCCTACAACTTTAATAATGTTTTACTTGGAAACTATAAGGATTTTATAAAAAAATTTTTTACGATATCGACTCCATTTTTCATGACGCATCTATTTCCAAATTCTTTTAGATAAGTTCTGAATCACCCTGTATAGTACAAAACATTTAGTAGTTTATTATGTTACAAATTAAACATAATAGCTTTGCAATGTCGGAAAAATAATGCGGATAAAGTTGCATGACTGTATAATCGGTGACTAATTTGTATAAATGTAGTTAAGTTTGTTTGAAATATAATTGATTTTCAAGAAAAAAACTCGTTTTCCTTCTAACTTTAAAGATATAATATAAAAATGAACCAAAAATATCTAGGTCTGCCAGGTAGCAAATAACACAAATATGATATGGTTGATTAAAAATGAATGTGTATTTACCAAAATCATACTAAAAAGTTATATTAATATATCATTGACTATTTTATTATTATTTTCAAGCTTGCACTTTATGTCTATATAACATACTATTCTGTATAAATAGTCGCTTATTCTGCATGAGATAATAAGTAGTATAAAACGATTTAAATTAAAATTAAAAATTTTAAAGCAGATTCAAAAAGAACGTTGACTACCGAGTTATATTATGAACACTCTCACATCATTAGCATATTTTGATTTTTCATTTAGAAGTTCATTTGAAATCCATTGTTGTAATTTAATTTTTTTATTATTTTTTTTTTATTTGTAAGAATACACTGCTTTGTTTGCATCTTATATTTACTTCATTTACTTACATTTTGGTTCTGCCAGACAAAGTAATGGACACTTAGCCATTGGTTATGTTCAAGTTAAAAAAGTAGAAATCAATGCCAGCTGGTGGTTAGTTTTGGTATTTTTATTTTCAGTTTATTTCGAACCAATTTTTTTTAAGCATTTTAATAGTACGTACACATTTCTATGGCCTTAGAACTATATTTTTTATTCCAATTATAAAATAGTGAACAAAACGTATCAAGATAAAGTAGAAGCCTTATTAATGTAATTTGTTATTAATTTGTTTTTGTATCAATATGAACGAAGTAAACAATAGAAGGTTTTCTAAATATACGTTACTTGTTAAACTAGATTGAAACAGTTGTACTTCGATATTAACGAACGTAATAAAGTTATTTGGTGTAGTGGTCACAGCATAAAGATTTTCAACCTAACACCAATATTACTTTTAAAAGGGTAAGTCGGTGGAGCAGGAATGTTAGGTGTTAGTGTATAATTTAAACAAAATATGATGTATATTCACGCTGGAAACCTTTATGTTGCGACGAGTGAACATAATTGGTGAATAGTGGATTTGGTTATCATATTAAACTAATATTTTTTTTCTACAAAACTGTTAAAAATGGGCTTTTTAATTGTCATTTTTGATGTTAAAAATGTCATTTTTTGACACCCGTGTTAATTAAAGTTTATTTAAATTTTGTTTTGAAAATTAATAAAACGTTTTAACAAGCACATGAACAACTTTTTATTTTAAATAAGTACAAACCAACATTTTATATTTATAGTAAAATTAGAACAATTTGAAATTGTAATTCCCTGCGGAGTCATCATAGTTGGTTTTACTGTCAACATGTGCGACACATCTATAGATCTGTAGAAATACTACTGGTAGTACTGGTGGTCTCGCTAGTAGTTGTAGCAGTAGGAAGTATTTGGCACGCAATTTCCTTCTTCTGTTCCAGTGAATTTTCAATGAAGCTTTCAGCTACCGTCGAAGATTTCCATCCTCCATGTTTCTTGATGGTAGTAAGATTTGCACCAGAATCTGCTAACAATGTCGCCGATGAACGACGAAAACAGTGTCCGGTGTAGAGTTGAGGATTTGGTAGATTCAAGAACTCTGCAATGTCGGCAGGCATTTTACCAAACATGTTAATTCCGACTGGATTCTTCACACATTTATTCTTCATATATTTAAGAAAAAGTCGTCTATGGTCAGCGTTGGGTGACCGGAGTGCCATATACTTTCTAAAAAAGTTTAAATATAATTCACCAACAACATTGAAAGTCCGAGGCACTTTCGTTTTAGAATCTGGTATGGTCACAACAACCGAAGTGCCCAAATATTCGATATTCTCGATGGTCATCTGACACAATTCCTCCCGGCGACACGTCCCGAAGACACCCACTATTGCTGCGACTTTCATCATCAGATACTTTTCGTCTTCTGCTTCTGTGAGAAATTTGTCGATATGCGTCTTCGTCAAAACTTTTGACTTTTTTGCTTGATATCCTTCACCCTTCCGTTTTAAAAAAGCAATAAGTTTATAATGTTTGCTTATATCTTGATCTTGCTTTATTTTTAACATAGTTTTGATCATGGAATAATTTGACCACAGCGTTGACGATTTCTGTATCTTGGCTTTTTCATCAAAATATGCCAGTAAAACACTTTCGTTACATTTCCCAGGGACCTTTTTAATGTTGCAATAATTCCAATGCTGCTCGACTGGCGGCTTCTTCGATTTCAGCAGGGATGGATTCGTTACGCTCATTATCGAGATTATTCATTATACTTATAATATTACTAGAAAATGCTGTCAATATTTTTGCGTTTTTTCCGTAACTAACAACAGCACTGGTTGCTACGAAAATTTTGGTTCATAAACATTGCGATCTGTGTGGTATTTTTTGATTTCTTATTTTTATTGAGTTTAAAGTTCTTCCGATTGTTTTGTAGAAAAAATAGTGTATGATATACGTGTTAAAAGTGATTTTATTTTGTTCGTGAAGTTAAAAAACTCGCTACGCTCTTTTTTTAATCATCTTCACTCACAAAATAAAATCTTACTTTTAACACGTATATCATAAACAGCTATTATGCGTGGTACGAGTTTATTTTAAACACTTATTGTAACTACTTATTTCAAACAGAATTCTGTACTGTAATTATTATGTGGATGTGCGATGTTACCACGTATACAAAACCTGTTATTGTCATTATCCTATTACTATAAATCAGACAAAAAACAGTTGAATTATGTTTCGTTTAATACAATTTATCATATAATAAGATAAAGGCACTCACTTATATTCTAGACACCCTGTATAATGTAAACATTATATAATTCAAGTATGATTTAAATTCTCAAAGCGAACTCTCTAAATCAAATATAAAAAAAAATAAATATTAATTCAAATCAGATTCAGATCTTGATAAAATCATTTCGCAAATCGATCTCCACCTGAATAATGAATAACTAACTATTTAAATAGGTTGTTGACCGCCTTCTCGATTTTGCATCTGTGTCAGACTAAGGCCGGCCTTACACGTAGGTGATTACATTGAACGCGTACATGTAAGTTACGTGCAAATGTAAATTAAAGAAAATATGTTTATTTTTGACAATATTTGTACAGCGTGTCCGGAAACTACACGCATAAAATTTAAGGGGTTTAAGTTCACGTAACATTTTCTCGAAAAATCAAAATTAACGGAGCTACGTCACCTCAAATTTATTTTTTTAATTTGTTCTTTGGCTATAACTTTTTTAATACTGGAACGAATTTTTTTCAAATTCGGTACACTTGTTACTTTTATAGAGACGCAGTGACAAGTGAAATATTTCTAAAATTGCAGCGTTCTTAAGTGCAGAAAGAGCAAGATCACAACTTTTTTATCTATAATTATATTAAGACTTTGATGAAATTCCTTTAAAGAATGAAAGTTTATCTAAAAATTTGATACTCTTGTTTGCATTAAAAAAACAACCGTTTGTGGGAGTCGAAATTTAAATTTTTTCGACATAATGATGAATCTCATTTCTTTTACGATTAAGCCAAATATACTGAATGATAGTTTTCGTATTGCTTTGACGGTAATTTCAAACTTTATATGTTTCGTTCATAAAAGATAAAAGCAGAAACGCTTTTATGAAAAAATAGATATTTAACTAATATATTCTAACCTTGTAGAACAATTTCCAGACCTGTTGCCATGTCATCGGTTTAGCTTCCTTACATTTCAGTGACATATCATATGGATAAAGTAGAGTTTCTAAGTTCCTTCTGAGGAAGATAACGATATATCAAACGTCAAGGACTTTGCCATGTTGCTAAATTTTTCAGATCAGTACTTTTCCAAATAACGATCGAGGGAGTTCCTGGTGGGACACCCTGTATGTAATGATGACACATTAAAAATAAAAATTTCTAATAACCTAACATTCGCACAACAATAATTAATTTCAACTGTGTGGGTATTTTCGCAAAGGTTTTTTCGTGTTGTCATAGGTATATTCCCATTTTTCTGCGGCTATTCTACTTTATTACTGTCTACATACGTTTTTATTAAGAGATAAATAATAAGATAAAACATCTTACTATGTCGTTGGTACCTGTGCAGTAAAAAACTAATTTATTGACCAATACAGTAGGTCAGGATTCACTGTTGCCGGATGGTTTATCACTGAATATGTCTTTGACTGTTTCTTTTTGTCCAAAACACAAAATAATTTTGTTTTAGTCAGTCAGTATTTAAAGAAGGAAATAATTTACCTAGTGGGTACTGGTTTTTTACCTCAGTATTTATGAAAAGAAATTTAGACAAATGGTTTATTATTTGATCCATTGAAGTTTTTTAACTTGAATATTAAATATTTTTAAGCAGGAACTTAATAGTAAATTGTATATTTAAACAAAAATTATAGCATTTTAGTAAGAAAACGCATGAGCTTCTAAAATCGTCAATGCAACTGTTTATTTATGACGTCCAATACCTCTAGGAAAATATTTAAATTTGGCAACGTCCGCAACGGTTAGTGACAGTCTCAAAAGATGGTTTAAATAATGATTTGAAAATATTTTTTCGGCGTAAAAATATATTTAAAAATTATTTTAATCGCGTGTTTATATTATACTCATGTTTCCCTATTTTCTCTTAAAATGAATAACACTATGACTCAATCATCCCGTAGCAAAAAAAATACTTGTCAGATTGCAATGCTCTTTAGATCTGGACGGCCTACAAACGTTATAAGAAACCTTACCTTGACTTATCAAATAGGGAAGCTAATACAGGGTGTCCGAAAATGATGAGCAAAAAATTCAGGGGATAATTCTAGATCGAAAATAAATGCTCCCTCTTTCTATAAATTTTTTTCCGAAACTGATTATTAACGAAGTTACAGGGTGTTAAAGTTAAAATTTTATTTTTGATATTTGTAAATAACTTCTTAAGAAATCCAAATATTTTCATAAAATTTGTAAATCGAGCGTTTTTTGCGGACGAGAAATTCAAATATGTTTCTAATTTTGACGTCACTAGTAGAGGGCGCCTCTTATGGCACGTTTCCTTTAAATGACAGAACTTTTTTGCTGTTTAGTGTATCCATCTGACTATTGAAACAATCAATGCTCCTACCTGTTATATCTGAAAAAGGTATACCTTATTGAAGTCGTTAGGAGTAACAGTTTTCGAAATAATCTTATTTGAAATATTCAGTGCACCGATTGAAAACTGTTTCAGTTAAAGTGCCGTTTCTACTGAAAATACAGCAAAATGTTACTTGAAAAAGTTATTCAGAACGGTAAATTATGATAATGCGCAAAATTTTTAAAAAATCGGCCTGCTTTGAACACTTTCCCAGCATTAAACATGATATTTTAAAAAAAAGAATTTTGGCCGTTTTTGGCTACTAAAAATAGCCGTAGAGCCTAAAGATGGGCATTTTCAAGCTTCGATCCCATTGAGACTTTTGATCAGGGGTACAAAACGAACAATTTCCTATCATTAAACATGATATTTAAAAAAAAATCATTTTGGCCATTTTTGGCCACCAAAAATAGCCGTAGAGCCTAAAGATGGGCATTTTGAGCTTCGACCTCACTGAGACTTTTGATCAGGGTTACAAAACAAACACTTTCCCAGCATTAAACATATTAAAAAAAATAAACTTTTGCCGTTTTTGGCCACTAAAAATAGCCGTAGAGCCTAAAGATGGGCATTTCGAGCTTCGATCCCATTGAGACTTTTGTTCAGGGGTACAAAATGAACAATTTCCCAAATTTTCAGCGAATTTCACCGGAAGACCGTTTTCCATTTGTTTGAGACACCTTGTACACTGTATAATATTTCCACAACAATACTATATGGCAGGCATAACCCCTTTTATTCAAAATCCACTGCCTTCTAGCACAGAAAGAATGCCCAAAGGAGCTAATGGATTTGCTCCCTAGCTGTGCATGGGAATTATCATGACCTATTAGGATCCGCAGCTTTCGTCCCAAGAGCAACATTCGACGAGCCAGTGGAGCGTGATATAACCACCGTAACTTCACATGTGTTGGGGGAAATTTGCCTTCCGTGTTGCTTCGCCAATGTTAAGTTATGTTATCCGCACGCACTGTTTGAAAATATTTTCGTAATTCAGATGATTTTTCCATGCAAATAAAGCGCGTGGAATAAAATGAAACAGAATAATTTCATAATTTCAATATCATTTACATTTACATGAGAAATTATTATAATAGTCATTTGAAATAAAATGAAATCAAATTCCCGTATACAGGGTGAGTCAGTCATAATGTCATTAATTTTAACCACGTATTCGGAAGACCTAAATAAAAGTATAAAATCGAAAAAAAATACTCGACCCCTGACAATCGAATGTCGAAGGAAACATCGTTGCCACATCAGGATTACATACATAATATCATCTGACACTTCAGCGTGTTATTCAAATTTACCACCATTTAGTCGCACGTTCTGCTTTTCCCGGATTTCTTTCCCCCCAAATTTGGAGATCACACCACACATTTGGAAGAGGAATGGAGAGAATACAAGCAGTAGTTTGTACCTAAATCGTTTATTACTCGGCTTATTATTAGATACATTGCAGTTTCTTAATTTCAATATTAAATATTTTTTAAACTGTAACCAAGTTAATTTCTTTGCAGTCACAACAGCCACATTTGGTCGGACGAAAATCCACATGCTACTCGTCGATTTAGCTTTCAGAGGCGATTTGTTGTCAACAGATGGGCAGAAGTGTACGGGGATCGTTTGACAGGACCGTACCTTCTACCGGAAAACCTGAATGGACCGCGTTACTTGCAATTTTTAATAGAATTATTTGATTACTATTATTTGATTTCATTGGATATTAGCATTTTAAATTATTATTGGCTGAAGTTGAACTGAGCAAGAAAAAATGAGATTCTAAAATAGTCAGTACATCCATTTATTTGTGATATCTAAAACCTAGGTAAGTAGGTACTAGAAAAATATTTCAACTTGGCAACATGGCACCAGGTAGACATCGAGTTGAACTGTGAGCTGTAATCGACCAAGGCTGTGAGCGGTCACTGACAGTCTGAAAAGGGGGTTTAAATAATGATTTGAAAATATTTTTTTTTCGGCGTAAGTATGCATTTAGATTTTTTTAATCGCGTATTCGTATTATACTCATTATTCCCTATCTCCTCTTAAAATTAATGACATTATGACTGATTCACTCTGTATTATTAGAAAACTATAACTTTTACTTGTTTTTCAGTCAGATTTTCGTCGGATTGATGATATTGCTGACGCCACTGACTAAGTAAATGTAAACTTCTAATTTTACTTGATTACAGGAAAGCGTTTGACACGATAAATCATGATGTTTTAATTGCTGTAGTAAGATCATGCGGTTTTGACAACGATACTATAAGTTGCTAACATTCATATCTTGATTGTTTTCATCTGGCAGGAAATCAAAAGCCTTTAATATTGACAGTTTAATTAAAATTAATTTAAACGGTTATTCGTTAGAATTTTCTACAAGTGCACCCAAAGAGCATGCTTAGGATTAAGATTTCTGTATCCTCATCGTAGATATCTAAACTTAAATAAGACAAACAAAGACAATGCTTTGTGACGCATCGACATTATCTGGACCTTGCCTATATCTTAATAACAACAACCTCATCCAACGCGTTCTTCAATATTTTGGTATATGTAAATTTTGTATTAAGTAGCATGCATGAACTTGGTTGGTTCGATATGTTCAGCCCTCTTCAAAATAAAACTTAATTCTTTGAGAAAGGCTTTAAAAATATATTAAGTTGTACAATAGCATCAGAATAGGTGCAAAATTCTAAGTTATACCAAATTCAAAAAATTTCTTAGGACAATATTGTTTTCTTAGGAATAACAGTACCCAAAACAAAACTGTAAAAATTATTTAGATAAGAACTTAGATATTTACATTAATGACACTAAAATTGAAAAAGTAACACAATTTAAATATTTGGGAGTGATTCTAGATCCTCAGTTGGCATTTGGTTGTCAGGTTGTTTATCTATGTAAAAAAATTGGTTCAATTCAAATTTTTCAATAGAATTTCTAGCACATCTACGGAGACTAAACATTTAATTTATAATACACTAATCAATCCCCACTTTATTTATTGCGCATCACTCTTAATATCATGTACAAAGACGGATGTAGATAAGCTTCAAAAGTTGCAAAATAATTATATGAAAATTAAAGTTGTAATCGATATACTTCTATTGATTTAATGTTAAAGACATTGCAGAGGATTCTTATTTGGAATAATATTAAAAAGTCTAATTTGATTTTAATATATAAAATTAAGAAAAATATATTACCAGATTATTTAGTATCACATCTAATCACACGTGCTGATCTGCATTCATCTAATATACGCTCTGGACAAAATTATAATATAACATTTTCGAAAACAACTTATATGCAGAAACAGATGCTTGGAGATGGTCTTAGACTGTTCAATTCGCTGCCAGATGAAGTTAAAAATTCTGTCAATGTAAATATGTCTGTAAAGAATTTGATGAAATTGTATTTGCACTAAATATTTTGCTTATTTGTATTTTTTTGTTATACAAAGTCATCATCAGAATGCTACAAATCGCAAATAAATTAAAAAGTCCAAAAGTGTAAAATAATATAAATTACAATTATTATTAAAACAGGCAGTACCTACCGAAAAAAAAATTTCTTCAATTTGTCTAATCGGACATATTCCACTAACAAAAGATTCTAGATAAACCAGTCTTTTGATATCAGAACATTCTTACATTTTTAAACACAATTTTAGTTTTGAGGAAACAACTATCATTGGAAAGCAACAAATATTTAAAAAATGACTTTTTTATGAGACGATGAAAATAAAAAGAAACCAAAAAATCACAACCAACAAACAACAAGACATTCAGATTTTAAATCATACTTATATTAATTAAAAAAATAGTTCAGTAACAATTCCCAGTATGTTCTTTAATACACCAGATTTTGTTTTAACTGTGGTACACCGTTTTTGGTGTGTTTTTATTTAAATTTTTTGTCGTTTTCTTAACAGACTGTTTTTAGTTTTACTTTGTCTTATCTAAGGATATGTGGGTAATTAGGGTTTTGTTCGTTAAAAATCTATTCGTAAAAACCCTACACACTATATGCACGAGTTCCTTACAAATCACGCGTGAAATTATTTTTCACTTGAACCTTATTTGTAAACTGTCTTACTTCATATATAAACCAATATTCGAAATACATAGATACATATTTTAATCTTCAAATGAATGGAATGCATGTCTCCCTAATGTCTCTCTGTGTGATTTATAGCATCCTGATGATGACTTTGTATAAGTTGAAACGTTGATGGTGTAGAATAAAGTCTTTTTGACTATTTATGACCTTATTCCAATTATTTTTACCTTTAAAAAACTGTTTTTCCTTGCCTATCGATTTTTCCCTGTGTACTGCAAATATAGAAGATTCATTGACTGCGACGCGTTGAAAATGAAAGGAATATTAAAATCCATGGAATTTATCACAAACGTAATAAATCAACAAAAAATAATACCTTAATAATTATTCTACAGGGCGCTTTGATCATAAATTTCTCCCCAAATTCTGCCCCAGCTGCTGGGTCTCAAGGGAATCCTAACAGCATATTGCTTAGAGGCTGGGTTTGCCACATTGCATGTATCCAAACATGGTGCGGATTCTGTATATTTTATATGATAATTTTTACGATTTCCACAAAATTGTGGTTACGTTACATGAAAGATTTATGTTTATCGTTTATACATGTGACTCAATTCCTAAAGACTGGTGTATGTGAGGATCAAGATTATTATTACTGTTTTCACAACTTGCAGTAATAGTGGTAATAGACTTTTTCCGTGAAGTTTGTTTATATGGTTTATTTCGTTATTGTATAGTACTCGATATTCTTTCATATTATTCACTTTTTGCGTTTTCGAGATATAAAATGTTGAAATTGATGTTAACCTCAAAAACGGTTCATCCGCTTGTGATGTCACTACACGCAACTCTAGACTGGAAGATCTACCGCTAACACGCCAACACCCGATAAGATTAAAATGTGCTATGTTGTTTCGTTGTTGCGTTGTTAATATTTTAGTATATGTTAAATTGAAGTTGGGTTTAGTAAAGATGATTCTGACAATTTATCAGAAGTTGATAGTTTATATGTGTTGATGTAAAGACCATATCAGTACAGAAATGAAGAGAATAAAAGTACAAAGTTATTAACATATTACATATTTTTCAATTTCGTGTCATTTAAGTTAGGATTTACAAAATGAAGTGCACTATAACTAAATTTTGTTTTATTTCATTACAGTTATTTAATTATTACACTATATTTTACTTGTAATTGATTAATTACGCAAAAAAGTAATGGTATAAAATAAAGTTAAAATTAATTTTTTCTCAAAATCAATAAATTATGCTGCTTATTTTTGGATTAAAAACTACAAACCTTGAAATTTATATTTATGGGGAATGGATATAAAAACTAATAAAGATAAGACGAGCTATTTTATTTTCCAGCTCTGTAAATTATTTAAACTATCAAAATCTGGAGACTGCTAAACGACGTATTGGAAAGCCACCGTTATCAGAAGTGCAGTGCCGATCGTACAACAATACGAGTAGGATCCGAAGAAATCAATATATGAACGGGCCCATGGGATATATTCTTGACTTTCGAAGAGTAAAGTGCGAATTACATGGTTATGTCTCTTTTAATTACCGTTGTGAGAAGAAGGATACAAGTATCTAATTTGCATACGTATACGCAATACTTCAAATTATTTTTTTTGCAATCATATTGACTCAAACAAGCAGCATGCAACACGAAAAATACTTCGAAAATAAATGTAACAAGCATTGAGTCGAGCGCCATCGCTGAGCATATGCGTATAGTGACGTAGCACCTGGCCACGCCCCCATTTTCATGTGTAGAATATTATGTATATCCATTATTTTTTCACTTGTACTTTCGATTAATGAAATAAAAAAAATGCTGAACAAGCCTATTTTGGTCATTAGGAAAAAACATCAATTTATCACGTTGCATCTTGAAATAATGGCTTAAATATCTACACCCTACCCACGGAAATAAATCTGCTACGTTGCTACAAATTTTGCCGAGACCCCAAAACCGTAGTGAATGGCTTAATCATCTGAGTATTTAACCATCTTCCTCTTTGTGAACAACAGTCCCCGTGAAGGGGTGTATAAACATTTGTTATTCTCCATGTAGCGATATGACGTGCTAATGTAAGGGTTAAGACATGATTTAGAATTGCGTAGTTGTATTAACAAATAGCTACATGGTGTAGGTATAACAGGATGTATAGTTCATTTTAGAATAACATGGAATTTAGAAGAATAAGTTATGAAATTGCTTTTAAAACATCGCTATCATAGAAAAAGTGTTTATTACGAAGAAAATTGATTTTATCGCCAACCGTCAATAGAGCCTTGCATTACCATAGCGATATCCGGAAGTAAACAAACACTTTATTTTACTGTAAAAATCAAGCACTTTTCCTGGCGCAAATATTTATCAACATAGCCATTATTGTATGACATTAAATAGAAATCGTTTGTTGCTGTAACAGCCCCCCAACAGTAAAAGTTGTATTTGAATTATTTATAGAAAATGATGGGAAAGACATACAGTGCACGCCGCGGGAAAAGTCGTTAGAAACTTGTTTCGAAATTCTACCACAAAAATCAGTCCAAAAATACAATCGCCAGTATGACATATTCATATTCACGGAATTAAAAAATATAGTGAAAATGTTTTACTGGCACATTTTATTTTTCTTTAATGTAATCGTATTATTACCATGATGAAAGCAATTCTTTCAGGAAAAAATAACGTTGACATTAGTACATATAAAAAACTGACGGCTTTTTTTAAACAAAAAGGAAGAAATCATATTCCAAAAAAGTCTAAACCTTTTCGCAAAAAGAAATACTTAAATTTTTACTATATGCACTGGATAAAATCTACCTGATGATGATTTATGCTAACTTCAAAAATAATTTGATATAAATGTAGTAATTATTTTAGACATGTGATTTGCTTGGCATTGATGGGATTTCACGTAATGAAGAGCTTTCGAATTTAAAAGTAAGTAATATAGAGCACAACGAAACAATTCTAGATGTTCATCTAATTAAAACAAAGACCAACAGGCGTCTAATATTTTAAACTTAGAAATGGTAAATGCACAGTCCATCCAGTTGGAATCCATCCATATCCCCCACTCTCTTTGCCAACGCAGGCGACAGTAAGGGAAATTTAAAACGTCACGGAGGGTGGAAAAGCGACACGATTGCAGAATCATATGTTGAGGAATCTGTGCTCAACAAAACGAAAATCGCAAAGACGACTTTAGGTGAAGGTCAATCTGAGAACATAATTATTACCAATGATAATTATACTAAAGACTTACAAATTGTTAACATACATAATAATCTTCAAATATTTTCAATTGAAACTCCTTCAATTTAAGGGAGGAATTAATTTTTATAATGTGTCAGGGTGTACGTTCACGTTTAATACCTATGTAATAAAACATAAGTAGATTTACCCTCATATTTCTTATAATATTATTCTGTGGGGAAGTGTAGAGGCTGCCTCCGGAGTTTCTGTGTCTCAAAAGAGAATTCTAAGATAGATTTTTAATTTAAAATACAGAGAAACCTGTAGAGCACATTTAAAAAAATATAATATCCTCACATTTTATTCTATATACATATACAAGTGTGTTTTATATGTAGTCATTATCTAGATTTTTGTAGAAACTCTGATTATCATGATCATTTTACTAGGACCTGTAATTCTATTAGGCCACACGCTACTGGTCTATATGAACGAAACCCAGTCTATATGGTAATTATTAATCCAAAGGTTTTTAAACGTAAACTGAGACAATTTTTGTCTGATAGATGTTTCTATAGCGTCTCGGAATCTATGAATAGGATTGTAGACTTTATTGATTGTTCATCTTATGGCTCTTATTGTGTGTTACTATTACTATGATTGATGTGTATGTGTTTGCAAATTATGCAAAAAATTGTACTCCCTAACACTGACTTATCCTATATAATTTTTGTATGATCTAAACGGATGAATAAATATTATTATTATATTTGTTTTGTATTTGATATTGATTTGATGTGATAAGTTTTAATACCTCCAATTTTTTAAATTATAAAATGTTGGTAAACGGTTGGCGATAGAATTTTATATGCTCCACGTTAGTAAAGACTCTTTATCCTCTCGCCTGTTACTCGTCTCGTTCGTTTCGCTCGGCTCTATAATCAATAAATAATCATTTTACTGACTTGATACATAAATAAGCTATTAAAAATGTAAAATTAAGCTATCTATGGGATAGTTGACAACATATATATAAAGCAACCAGATTCTGACCGATCCAGTGAGATTCTATAAGTAGTGTCTTCCAAGTCAAATGCATGAACTAAATGATATACAGGGTTAACTACGACCAAGTACAAAAGTGTTAACCACGTACTCAGGAAGGCCTAAAAGACAATTAAAAAATTATTCCAGTATTTTAGCTCGATATTTTAAAAACGGGGCAAAACCCTCTTTTTCTACGGAACGTCGGCGCCTATGATAAGCAATATCTACTACCATGCGGTCGTTTTTCGCAGCATTTTTAAATGCAGAAACGACAAAAATGAACATTCTTATTAGTAATAATACCTTATAGATAGATAACAGTTAATCCAGCCAGCTCCACTATTTTGCATTCGTTTTTCTTTATTTCGTTACAAACTGGCAAAACTACAACATTACAACAACTCACTACAGATAAACCACACTTCCCGTAGGTACAGCTAGATAAAATGCCTATTTATTGTAACAAAACCGAATGAAGGGAATAGATAATAGAAAATTTTTAATGTACCAGCGGTAGTCTTGTCCCATAACCTAGAAAAACAAACCGACAAACTATATGGGTCGGTCAGTGGTCGCGCGGTTTAAGGCGTCAGTACTTGAATCGAGGTGACTAGATCGGTGTTGGTTCGAGCCCAGCTGCCGGTAGACCGTATATAAGCTATATTCGTGGAGAGGTTTGGCGCCCTCTCTGCGGGTATGGTAGGGTGGAAGAATGTTGGCTTGGGTCAATGTGAGAGATTGATACCGGTTGATATTTGACTACCCCCCTAATTAATGAGGTAGGCCCTAACCCCTAAATAGTGGTTAGGGCCTACCAACGTAAGTCGTTCCTGAGCGCAAATGCGGCCTGCTTAATAATAATATGCCGCCCCCTCTCCCGCACAAGTCTCTGACTTCTGGGCTAATCCCTGTGATTAGAATGAGGGGAGATATTATTATTATTATTATTATATTGTGGGAAAATATCCATACCCGACACAACTATCTTTATTTAATAACTATAAAATGTCTCAAAATTTAAAAAGGCACTAAAAACTGAAGAAGAACATAAAACTACAACGTAAACACAGGAATTATGATATGACGGGTAATTTTACCGTCGTGTTGCTAGTTTCCTACTCTAACTCTGTAAACATGCGACGAACGGGTTGCATAGGCGACGTTAAATAAAGATTTAATATAATTTCGTAAAAGAAAATTTTTTTCGCTTTATAAATAACTGGAATTTTTTTGAAGGGTGATTCCGTTAATTTTCTCTATCACCTCTTAAAATATTTGTACTTAGTTAATCCTGTATATTACGTAACAAAGAAAGCCCCATTAAATATCATTTTACTTTTAGATGTACTAACAGATCATTTCGCACCATTACTAACGCGGATAACGCCGTGGTACGGCGTTATCAGATGCGGACTCAGAAAGGTCGTCTTCTTTGACTAGATAACCATTTTCGTGATATCCTTTCTCCACTGATGATATCTAAATGACACACAATAATTCTAACCGTAGCTTCTCTACTGAATTCAAACAAAATAATATGTCGCTCCATTTTCTATTGCAAAAAATTTACAAAATGAGTACGCGAGATGTATTATGCAGCACGTGGTCATCTAGTGGTCAATGATTATTCTATGCTGAATCTGAATAGCCCCGAATATCAAGCGATCTGCCATATTGTAGGTACCATTGAAAGTAGCTGACTGCTATCGCTATCGGCGATTACGATATTTGCAAAAGAGGAATTTAAGGAAACAACTGCTCTGCGGGTTAATGCTTAGAATATTGTTTTTCAGGTGTAACTCAATGCTGGTCTTGGCATTAGCTCACAGAGGTAGTTGTTTCCTGAAATCCGCAACAAAATCATTGGACAAAATTATTATAAGTTTAAAATAATCTTACATACTGAAAATATCAATTAAACACATTCCACTATGAAACTAAATGTGTTAAATTCCTTTATATAACCAACGTTGATAACGAAAAACGATCATTTGCTAGTAACATAAAAATTTCAAGTCAATTGAACTTTCTGTACAAAAAACAAATGCTTCTATTACGAACAACTTCATTCACGTTTCCTCTATAATCTTTCCGCTATTAGCTGTCTTGTGATCGCCACACATTTCGTGGAGTCAATCCAGACAGAGTACACTGAAACGCAATAAAATAAACCAAAGACGAAACGCTCGCTAGCTGAATCACGCGTTGTTTATTTCACCCGCGTATTCGTGCAAGACGAAGCTATTAATCACTAGACTGTTTCATCCACGAATCCGTCGTATTCGATCGGAAAGTATACCATTACAAGACCTCACATACTTTCCCACATCTTTCACTTAGTCAGCTGCTAGAAAAACAGTGAATAATGTATTAAAAACTTGAGAGCTGTAAATGTTTAGTACTGATAAACACCAGAACTCCTACTGACGAATTTTCTAAGAATTTAATTGTTAAATGTCGGATTCATTTGTTTGCAGCAGGTTTCTTAATTTGACTACTCGAAAAGGCAGTGAGAAAGTGAGTTTCAAGCATGAACAGCTTCAACATATGTTGTTGGTAAATTTTAGACACTAAAACATTTTTTACAATAACAAACTTCCAAATTTGATATGTAGGTAGTATTTCCATCTAGGTGTCACTGGCTACTGAAAGCTGAGTAGAGAATGCCACTGTATAGGGTGTTCTACAAGCTGTATGGCAGATGGTAACTGGGTTAATTTGAAACATTTTTTCTTATATGAACATAGATACGATTCATTTTTGTTTAGATTTAAAAAAATATATAATTTCATATTTCAATCAAAGTAGCCTGATAAATAATGTAATTATTATTATTGTAAGTAGCCTGTAATAATGTAATTATTTGTCATTTTATTTATTTATCGACAATCACCTTATAATCAACTTTTATCCACACATATAAACCGTCTAAAGTGATACTTTATCCACTAGTGCAATAAAGTGCCAATGACTTGGGGAAAAACTTTTATTGGTTTTAATTTTTTTACGTGAAAATGGCGCGTCGTACGAGAGTAAGTCTAGGGACCGAATTTGCTGTAAAATATGTGGAAATTTTAAAAATAATTTGTTTTTAGAAAAGGCAGCGACGTACCATTTTTTTCTTCAAAAATGTTTAGTTCAAACCTCGTACGGACGTCATTGGCAAAGATTTTAAAACATTTTTTACATCAACAATGCTCCTTAATGATTAATAATAATAGGTGTGTACAAAATTTCATAAAAATATCTGAAATGATGATATGAAAATTATAATAAAAAGTAAATTTTTTCTTAAAACTTTAACACCCTGTAGCTAAAAAATTAAGAGGTTTAGGACATATGTTGATATTAAGTTTTCTTCTTAAAATGTCCGAAGGATTCACACCCTTAAGTATCGGCATTCAATTAATTAATACCCTGTATATTTCGTTTTTTTGTTTTATCACATTTAACTTCCTTTCTATTAACCCTTGTAGCATTGTCGCCATCATTTTCGGAACATATAGCATCTGCCGAAGTTGGTGAAGAATTTGAACAAGTTAGGAATATCTCTTCTCGTAAGGAACAGCTATATTTTCCTTGCAATATCAAGTTTGCTAGATATGGACTCCTAAACATAACTTTCTGCTACAGAGGAGCTCTTCCACCCACCATGCCGTTTAATAGTTGCAATATCAACACCTTTATTGGCCAATAAAGTTGTTGAAATGCTCTTCATACAATGACCAATCTTCTGGATCTGCGATATTAAGGAATGAACTAACTATTGAAGGTATCTTCGCCAATATATTGATTCCAACAAGCTGAGAAGTACATTTTTGATTGATTATATATGAATATATTTTCCGCATATTTCAACACCATTCACGAAAAATCAATCTGGTGCTTGTCGATTCGCAGCATTGACAGGGACCAGAAACCCCCATTAGTGCAACCTAAATTATTCACTATATACCTAACAATTCGTAAAAGGCAAAGAGATATTACCTTAACCATTAAATATTCCTTATCGGAAGCCCTAGCCAAAAATTCTTTAACAAGTGCTCTTTCCAATACTGCAGCTTTTTTTGCTTTGTATCCTTTCCATTTACTCTACAAATAAGCAGTAAGCATTTATTTACAACTGAAGGGTATACAACTATTGTCTTTGTATCTGGATATTCTAATGGGAACGCCAGACAAGCAGCACGAGAATACCGACGAAAATACCTGCCCACACAGTATTTAGTGTAGACTTCGAGAAGAAGGTAACATCGCTCCAAAAAAGTCTTCCAAGATGTACCTAACCAGATAAGAAACGCTATATTTTGTAAATTTGCAATACTGCGCATCTAAGAAAACAAAAGTTACCTATGGAAGGAGAAGAATAACCCCTGCGTATTTCCTAAACCGACAGTGACATCATCTATCAAAATAATATACACTGATCTAAAGGTCGGCAAATTCACAATTGCTGTAACATGGAGCGATAATTATTCTCGATTTTTTCAATTATTTTTATCGCTGGTTTTGGGTTTAGATTAAGACACTTGTGAATGGCATTTAATCAAAATATAGGCGGCTATTCAACCAAAGAGGTTTATCTCTAACATGTTCATCAATATAGTCTTTATCTCAAATAATCAAATATCAAAGATACAGTAGCAGTATAATTACTAATCCTCTTTACTTTTGAAATAACAAATGTCCGAAGTAAATAGCAAATACTAAATACCATTTCAATACTAAATGTAAACTATTTGTGAGATATATAAATTATAAAAATATACAGAGTGTGCTATTTATAGTTCAATATTCATATTTTCCGAAGAAAATTGAACTTTATATGAATTATAAACGGACTCCCCTTCTGGTACTGCTGGTAGCCCATCATTTTGAATCTTTATGCAGATCTGTGTTGTCAGAGGATGAAGATGATCAGATGATGAGTTTCGATGAGAAAAGAATTTGATCCAAAGAATATAAAAAAATCTGGAATTTCTGTTATTTGATTTTATTTTCTTGTTATTAAAATAAATTTCAAATAACTAAAAACAACATCTTTTATAAAAATTATTGTAAATTTACAAGTTGTTTACATCATATATCAATGTAAAAAACCAAATCCATTCTGTATTATAATCTATTCTATATAATCTATTTGTGAATACCGTATATTTACAACTTTCATATAAAATTACATGATTTCTTCTAAAAATACATAGTATCGCTGTAAAATTACAATTCATGTGTTCAAAAACGCGGTTTTATTATGAAATGTGCATATACACAAGCAGTAATTTTTCCATTACAGTTGCAAGATTACATTCTGGTTGTTACTCCACTCTACAGATCTAGGCAATCAACAGCCAACTATCCACCGGGTAAAGGTCAATTTACACACATCAGTGACGTGTCAGTTCAGTATCAGTGCTATTTGTGGTCAATCACTGATGCCAGTTTACACATTTCCGTCCGTAGTCCGTAAAAAGGGTTAGCAGACTATCAAATAAAGTGATCTGGATATATTTATCATGCAGTTGATCAAAATTTCGTACCAGTTTGATAAGTTTTTCATCCATTCTAAGTAATAGAAAAATCTAGTTAGTTTGTCAGTAGAATTACAAAAATATCGTCGCCGACGTATTTAAAACCCACTAAACGGAACCTGATGCAGCACTGACAGCACTGATACGGCACTGCAACGGATGTGTATAAACACGTCAATTTAAAATCCAAGCAACGATTTTTTACTTTTCACTGATACTGATATGGAACTGACACGGCACTGATGTGTGTAAATAGACCTTTTTATCGCTAATTTTTATGAGTGTATTATCTTAATCACATATTAACTTCATTATTAACTTTATAAAAATAAGTTAATAAATAAGTTATTAACTTAATTAACACTCTGGTTATACTTCATGAATCATCATCATCGTAAAAACAGAAATTTTAATATTGTAAACTCAAATGTGCAGTATTTAAAAGTTACAAACCATAATTTTCTGTCAAATATCTCTCAAACAAATAAATAATAATTTCCAGTAATACAATTAAAGTGTATATCCGTAGCCCTATCTAGGATTCTCTGATCTGCCCTTGTTGTTCTACGCTTTATGCGACCGAATCTGCTCATGACATAATCTGTTGCATTATAAACTAATTTCATAAGCTATTAAATGCCGAAAATCTTATATTCTCGGAGAAAACACTATCATGCGAACGGCACTCTTAAAGAAAAGCTAAAACAATGTTTTCCCCCATTTCAGAGCATTGTCCTTTAAAATAATAGACTCCTGAGTCCTGTGCAGCTCCGGACCACCATCGCCGTCGACTAACTGGCCAATCGTTAAAACCAATCACCCGAAACACACCTATGCCGATCGCCTTTTGTCGGCGATGTCCATTTGTTTTCATGACGGCATCCCGATCGCCGCTATTTTTGTCCTTTCGTTATCGCTTCCACGCCCCGGTGATTCCCCGACAAGTCCGTAAGCCACTAAATGTGCCGTATGCACCGCATTTGCTCCTTTTATTCTCGGTTAAATGAAGAGATGAAACGTTACAGCCGGGCATAAATAACTGGGTCAACCCCCTGTATAACTTGCAATGAAGTTTCTTCACCTATATTAAATGCTTAGGTCGTCGATGTTGCTCTGATGCAATATTTTGATAGACAAAATGTTTAACAATAACGTAAACACTCTCGATTTATATTGTGATTTGAGAAGGTGGATACGATTTTTACTGACTTTCAAAAGACTTGACAGGGTAGATAATGACGTGCTTTAAAAAAAAGGATATGTATGAGGTGAATGACGGCATAATTAAATTCATTGTTTCTTATTTGCAAAATCGTAGATTTCCAGTCAAAAATCACGGAATTTTTTCAAAACTTTATGTAGCAAATTCAGGAGTTCCGCAGGGTTCCAATTTGGAGCCTCTTCTGTTCTTGTATTTTATTAATTATTTACCCTAATGTATTCATCACTTCTTCAATGTTTTTTGTTCACTGACGACTTTAAATTTTATAGGCAAATTAAAGTTATAAATGACTGTGTTCTGCTCTAGCTGGACATTGATTCTGTGTTGCAGTCTAGCAAAGAAAATAATCTTAAAGATTTGGGCGTTACAATCAACACCATTGAAAACTATCGACCTCTATCGCGTTCGGCAAGAACTATATTTTGCAAACACCGATAACCAATTATTCCTGAAATTCCATGTCTTCAAAATATCGTTCTCGCCGAACGCGACAAAAGGCGGTAGCTTTCAATGGTATCTACTGCGATGTAGAATGTTTCTTGTCTTGTGGTTTTTCAGTTTGTCTACTCATGGTTCCTTCTGTCAAGATGTGACATTCTTAAAACAGCTAAGGTTATTCGTCAAATATCTCACCTAGTGCTGGGCAAACTCGAATTAAAATGAACCTTTAATTATTAAAATAACCTTTCGAACAGTGTGATGTCCCAGTAGTACATCCAACCCGCGGTACTTTGCGTTAAAAATTTTTATTTTAATAATCAAGTGTCATTATAATGATCCTTATGGAACATATATACACTAGCGGAAAAAATTAAGAGATCAAAAGAAAATCTCGGTTTTTTTTAGCGATTCTTCAAATGACTGTATCTTTGGTAAAAATGATCCTATGTGAGTGAAAAAAAAACCATTTGAAGCTTGAAGTGTCTAATTTATGAATCTTGCGATAAAAAAAATTCCAAGCAACAATTAGCGCAAAATCCTAATGAATATCATGGAAAGAAAATTGTTCGATTTTTATTGCACTTATTTTTAGTGTACAGACTTCAAAAACAATGTTTCAACCTAACCACTATATGGATTGTATAAGTTGTTCATTTAGTTTCAATTTCTTTTTTGTCGGCCTCAATACGACCATTTTTCGAAAATTTTTCAGTCATATTAAGAATGAAAAAAAATTAATTTCCTGGAAAAAACTACCAGAACATTGTAGAGAATAGATCCAAGTTTCCGGATCCCTCCTTCCATTTTCTGAGCGACCATTGGTTCCTGAGATATTGCTGAGAGAAGAGAAAATGACGCATTATCATTCAAAGGCTGATAACTCACCGAGGAATGGTCGTATCGAGACCGACAAAAAAACATTTTTTGAAGTCCGTACACTAAAAATAAGAATGCAAACAATTTCGAAAAACTTTCTTTCCATGATATTAATTAGGTTTTTGTGCTAATTGTTGCTTAGAAATTTTTTTTATCGCAAGATCCATAAACTAGACACTTCAAGCTTCAAATTGCTTTTTTTCACTCACATATGACCATTTTTACCAAAGATACAGCTCCTTTTCTATCTACAGGATGTCAAAGTTGAAAAAATAAATCACTTTTTCTTTATTATTTTTCGATCGCATCGACTGTTTGTGCAACACTGTATCTCATTTTGGACTGGAAAAATTTTCTTCCCTATCTTTTCTAGTTAAAAAAGGTACACCTTGTTGATGTCGCTAGAAGCAATGGTTTCTGAGGAAAAGGCATCTAAATCTCAGGATGCATGCAATTTATCTGAAAGTAAAGTCAAATTGTTGCGCAAGTAATGGGCCATACTGTAACAGCATAATACTGTGATAAAAATAAGTCGATTTGCTTTAGCTTATCCTAAAAATATCCAAAAATCCACCAAAATCAATAATAACAAAGAACAAAATTGAAGAAATATTTCACATTTTCTTTCTTATCGTTCGATCGCTTTAAGCAAATTTCACGAAAATGGTACTTTTTTAACTAGAGATAGGGAAGAAAATTTTTCCAGTCTAAAATGAGATACAGTGTAGCACAAAAAAGTCGTAGCGATTTAAAGGGGTCCAAACCATCGTTGGTGGCGCCCTCTAGTAGATACACCAAAATCATCGACATATTCGAATTTCTAGTACCAAGAAACGCCTCCTATACCAAATTTCATAAAATACGGTCGATGTGATCGGAAAATAATAAAGAAAATGTGATTTATTTTTTCAACTGTGACATCCTGCAGATCGAAAAGGAGCAAGATTCGGATAAGGCATATTTGGCTTAATCGCTATATTTTGAGGTTAGCAACATGCCCTTAAGCTCTGTCCCATTATTAATGAATCAGCCTGTATAATTAAAGTAAACGAATCGGATGAATTCGATTACAAAATTTGCCGATTATTCCCATCACTAATCTCTATGGCATACTGATGAGAGCTAATAAACTCAAAACTGATATGTCTGGTGTGCCGCTAATGAATGACTTAGCACACAGAGTAGTTGTTTCCTGGAATCCTGTGTTTGCAGAAATTAGTTCTTTGCAGTATTTTTTTAAAATGTCCAGTACCTCCGCCGATGATACCATGGAATTTATAATACCGTTTATCTCTGGATTTCCCGGAATCCGATGATTGATGTAACGTTCCTTTTTACGGGTTTAAAAAAGAAATATACATATGCTTTTGAATAACAGCTGGGCTTTTCATAGGAACGCGCAACTTTCATATATGCAATCTATATGGAGATCGGTACACAAAACGATCCTCAGATTAAATTAAAACCACATTAATCTGAATTAACGAGGATGAGGTCGAGTTTACCTCCGGGTGGTTTCGCTTCTGATGCTTTTCCATAAAACTACGTCGGATTTGCATGTAACTGATAAGGGGTTATCGTAATCTTTCTCAACAAGTGAGCAGGGTCCAAAATCAACAGTTTTATGCGCCGACGAACTAGTAACAAAAAATGCTGTAAGATACCAGCTAACTCAATCTCAGTCTGCCGGTTGTAGGAAAACTTATAGGTGATCTTTAAGGTTGACATATAGGTTGCCTTTATGCGTGGTTCTTTCATTTTTCAATTCAAGATTTACATATGGTTTTGTCGGAAAGAGATCTGCAGTGAAAAACATGCCATATACAGGGTGTTTCTTAAGTAGATATCAAAAATCCAGAGGCGTATTCCGTAGCAAAAAATAAAGGATTTATGTTGTTTATGAAACAAAAAATTTATTTAGAAACTTCCCAGCGGCGGAGATGTGGGTATCATGGAGCATTATTTGCCAAAAAATATATATCACCCTCTATAATATTACAAATAAAATAGGTCATCATATGCGCCATTGTATTATCTTCACTTTTTGTTTTTTTACACTTTTTTGTATCCCAAACTGATTAACAACAAAATTAATTAATTTCATCAAGTGCATTTTTACGATAGATTCTCACTACATTACTTAACATAATAACAAAATAATTAATTAACAATGGAATTACTTTATTAAGATTTATTATAACAAATGTTGGAAATGACCACTTTCAGCCGAAATAGCAGCTCCAGCACATGCAAAATTTCCAGGAGTAACTCTTATCACATCACAACCAGCTATAATTTGTTGACGTACGTGCTCTTCAGATTCAATTAGAACCTTGTAAACTAATGTCTTAGATGTTCCCAAAGAAAAAAATCAATAAACTTCATATAGAGTGATCGGGGTAGCCAAGGTTGACCTGGTGCACAAGTGTCTCGTCCAATCACGTTGTTACCGAATCTTTCATTTAAAAAATCACGAGCAGGCAAACTAAAATATGGTGGAGCCCCGTCGTGCATAAACCACATTGTTCTTCTAGTAGTTCAGATAAAACGTTTTCAAGAAAATGTCTGTAGGAGGCAGCGGCTAAAGTTCTTGGTAAAAAATTAGGTTCAAGAAGAAAATTTTGCAGCCTTTGGACTTTGTACCAAAATTTATTTCACTCCACCTACTTCCCCTCAAGATCTACGCCAATGCATTGTCAACGAATGCCGCCAAGTTACTCCAAAAATGTTACAAAATGTGCGTGAACGCTTTTTACAAAAGTTATATTATTGTATGGAGACTGGAAGCCATCGATTTGCAAATAAATTTGTAAAAGCTAGTTTTTTTATTAACAACCTGTATCTCCCAAATTCATGGGTCAAATTAAACAAATGAAGCACGGTTGTGTAGAGAATTAGAATAATTTTCAAACGTTGTGTCACTTAATTCTCGTTCCTTATTAAGATCTTTGGTAGGTTGTCCCCCCTTCCTAGAGTGTTAAGTATGTAACAAGAATGTATGTGAAATGTTGAACCAAGATCCTGTCACGGCGTTTTTCGGAAAATTCGTTTGCAAGAGCACATATTGTTTCACATTATTCAGGTGACTTATGGATGTTTATAATTGACAAATCGTCATAATATGAAAATACGGAGATTAAATATAAAAATTAATTTTATCTATGAACTTTTTGCACAATTTTGTAATTTTTAATACATACGCTTAATACAGGAGAAATATCTATGGTGGATATTAGGAACACATAGAGAAACTACGGGCTACATTGTCAGAGAATAGAATTACAGCTAAGAGACAAAGGACAATAAAGGACTCAAGATACAATGCAAAATATGAGAGGTTGATAACAGAGAAGATACTGAGATACTTAAAGATGGAAGTGACAGAAGATGTAGTGTCTGTTGGAAAGAGAGAGAAACGATAGAACATCTACTCCACGATTGTGAAGAAATGAAGGAAACACATGACAGCAGAGAGCAAATTTTGAACGAGGACGGATTTTAGAGGTTTAGAATGGATGAAGATAGTTAAGGAAATCAGAGAATCGAGGGCCAGGCAGAACAGTTTAAGTTTGTTTTGAGTTTTGTAATTAATGTCTACTATAAGAAATCTTGTAATTGTAATTTAAGCCCCTAAGGCAAAATAAAACTTATTATTACATCCACTTAATACTAAAAAGAGAACGCACTATGAGGTCGCGGTCTAGTTACATCGCGAACCGCCCTGTGCCGAGCTGATCACTTATTTTTACAAAATCAGTTGTGTATGTCATTCTCTATGCAAACCCGACTTATTCTACTGTACTATTTATATGTCAAAATATGTTTTATATAAATACTTTTATTAGCTCTTTTATTGGATGCGACTGGCCGAAATTCACCAAAAAGCTAATACAAACGTGAACATTTTAACGCGTCAAAAGATACTTTTAGATAGATAGATTTTTCCCGCCCATGAGTGTGTTCTTTTCCTTTTTTGCATTTTTTAACACTACATACATGTAATACTGGTTTCGTTGTAATGTATGTTTTAAGTTAATATGTAATATAAACTTACAATTTAAATTTCATTTTATTTTTTTTAACTGGGTGTTTCGTCTTTTGAAAATAAATAAAGAATACAAAAATTCCCATTGTAAGACACGGAACAACCTTTCGGTGCGCTTATATTTCGTTAATCAACGTACAGAGGAGATATTTCGGTCCCCAGTCTAACGCAAATAAACTTTTCTTCCTTTTGTATATTTAACGACCTAGTTTATGAAAGCCCGGGCAGTTTCGTTCTCCAAATATTTTGCGGTTTAATTGCAGGAATGAGTCGAACGAAAACATCGACTACACGAAATACGAGTTGCCGGACTCGCCGCGGGAGATCGTTTTTTAACAAACTAGAAAAACGTTTATTATTATTATCGACTTTGCTTTCAGGAATCGGAGTTACTTACAGAAAATCTACTCGCTGAAATAACAAACGCGCCCGTTATATATAAAACAGTTATATTAGTTTCGACGTGTTATTCTGAGTTGTATAGACTGTAAATAAGTGGCGAGTGAATACGTTAAGGCGTACTGAGTGAATCCAGTGAGTTAACTTATTGATACTAGCTTTGTTCGAAGGACCAATTTGCTATGGTTTGGGCACAGCATAGGTAGACCAGCAGTTTCACTCCGTTGTCGGCACTTTGAACTGCTTTCAGTTTTCTGCGGTGACCTCGAAATGTAAGTGCGATAGCGCATCCGATGGAATTTACAGAATCGGTGATCAGGACCGGAATAAGAATTTTTTATTTCCGCATGAAAACGTAGTTATTCCACATGAAGTTTACGTTATATCTATCCACATTATGTAATAATTCATTATACAGTTATAAATGGGTAACTCAACATGTATTATATACTATCATTTACTGCTACTAACTTACAGTGTGAAAATTCGATTTACTTCTTTGGACTCTTTAAAAAAAAGAGTTTAAAATATATATTATTGCACTACAAAACATCTTTATTTATTTACTTTCTTTTTTTGTTATTAGTGATAATTATATTTTTTTGGGATTTTTAAAATTTAAAATTTGACGTTTGCAGTTTAGTGGACAAATAATTCATTATGATTTATTTTTATCTTAAATGATCTACGTAAACCAGAACAACAAGTATTTTTCAGAACAGAAAAATTATGTTTACTTAACTTTGCAAATTGTTAAATTAGAGATAAAAGTGCAGTAAAATGTAAATTTAGAAAAAAAATATTTTTTATTATTTTGTTTTGACTTACTCTCATTATAGTGACTACAAGAAATATGATCATCTACATAATTTGAAGATTAGCCGTCTTGTGCAGGAGACGTTGGAACGGTCTCTTTGCGTAATCTATTGCGCGAATTGTTAGAAAACATATTATTTTAAAAATGTATTTGACATAGTTTGTATGAATTGTTACTAATCCTGAGCAGCGTTTCTAATAAATCTTTTCTATTAGAAGCCTCTGCACAGAACTTTGCTCTAAAATAAAAATTTATATGTATTTGTGAAAAATATAAATATGTATATTTTAAACTTCACTTTCAGTATTTATATTCCAATGTTATGTAAGAAATAAGTTAATAGGTAAAATATCATTTATGGTTTGTACAGTATATTATAAATTACTTATTATTTATTTATGTGTTTAGGAAATTTAAAGAAACTTAAATTACTATTTATAGATGATATATTTAAACATCTAACTACTGCGCAGCGACTCGTTTCTCGATTTAGACTCAAAATATTGCTTTAATACGGCTCTGTATAATCGATGTTCGCACTCCCAGAGTTGGATGTAAACTGAGGTCTCTGCAGCTTGAAATGGATGCGCGAGCTGCTATGCGCGACTTATTATTTCGGCTAGAGTGTTTCTACTGGTCTCCCTATACTGTGGTTTGGGTTTAGTACCTAATGCGCGTGTCTTGCCCATGGCTGGTTTAAAATCTTCTACAGGCGTAATTTTAATCCATGATAATAACGTGTCTGTCTCTACTGCTTTATTTGCCAGCTTGATGTTTTATCGCTAGAGCTAAATAATGTGCCTACTTATTTAATAAGATTAGATCATTTTGAACATTCATTTCTAAAACGTTAAAGATATTTAAGACATCTGCTTACATCTTAATGTAGGTACATTACAAGAAACATTTTTAAAATTCAGATTGGATAATATAAATATCGCTACTCCTCTTTGTTCGTGCTCAGTTCTACAATAAAAACAACAAATAATGTACTTGTCAATTTCAACATTCACAATTTCTATGTCACGAAAACTGGATTCCGATAGACATATTACCTCAGGACAACTAATATGTTGAAGGAGTAGTTCAAATTCCTCAATTTTGTTACGCAGACTACGACAGTTTAAATGACAAACGTGGATAATACGAGTACTAAACTCGCTTTCTAAAATTAAGTTACTTGGATTGCAATCCTGCGTTAGAAAATATCTTACCTTAATTTAGACCAGTTAAAAGGCACCATTGCTCTGTTCTGATTATTCTGTGATATTGTAACCTTGAATGATGAATAACTCTCAGGTTATCGCCTGAAGTGCTTCACATTTTACCTCCGGAATATACCAACCAAAAATTATAGTTTAAAAAAACTAAAAAAACACGCTTTAATAGTAAACCGAACTAAAAAGTAGAAAATAATTTTGAAGTATCAAGAGTTTGTTACAGCAATAGAAAATTCCGACAATCAATTACGACTAATTAATTGGGAATAAGATTAAATTAGAAATTAAATTATTAATAAAATAATTCAATTATAGTAAAAAAAAGCGTGGGGTGCAATTTACTATATTTTCATAATGACTTTATTTTTATAAATAGCTGCACTACTGAAATAATGGTAACATTTAATATCAAGCACCCCACGATTTTTTTTACTATAATTGAATTATTTTATTAATAATTTAATTTCTAATTAAATCTTATTCCCAATTAATTAGTCGTAATTGATTGTCGGAATTTTCTATTGCTGTAACAAACTCTTGATACTTCAAAATTATTTTCTACTTTTTAGTTCGGTTTACTATTAAAGCGTGTTTTTTTAGTTTTTTTAAACTATAATTTATTTTCTTAATTTTTAGTCTCAAAACAATAACAAAAGTAATTATAATTAAGAGCCTTAATTTTTAAAATATCTTATATTTGACAATAAATCTAAATTCATTTCATTCATGTTTACGTAACCTTTCCATTTCATATAGTTTTTCTATACATTTTTTTTCTCCAGTCTCCTCTTTCTTTGTGTTATAGTTTCATTTTTCATTTTTGTTTGTTTCTATAAAATATGCAAATTAAAATTTTTGTCAACGTTCTCGTATCAAAATCTTTTTTTTTTCTTTCTAATTTTACAAAATTTTAGATTCAAAACTTTCTTCAAAATTCTTGCCAAAATTTTCAAATCAAAATTTCTTTGAATTTGAAAATTTACGCTCTTCAAAATTTTAAAATTCAATGTCTTTTTAGAAATTTTTTCTAAATTTTTGGATTTTAAAATTTTTCAATGGAAAATTTTTTCCAAAAATTTTTATTTGAATTTTTTTATAAATTATCAAATTTTTATTTATTCCTAAAATTTTTTAAATTTGATTTTATCATGTAATTCCACAATCCAAAATTATTTACAAAATTTTGTATTTCAAAACTTTTTTAAACTCCAAAATTTTATATTTAGAATTTTTTTTTTTAATTTTGAATTCTGTATTTTTTCGAAATTTTTTAAATCAAAATGTTTATTTGAATTTTGTTATAAATTATCAAATTTTTATTTATTTATAAAAATTTTTAATTTAAAATTAGGCGAAAACCGAAAACTAATTCTGTCAGGTCGCCATCTATACGTGAAAAGCAAGAGCACGAATCTATTACAGTCCCCTGCCCTTGCCTTGCCTGCTTGGAAACAACACTGATGGATTGTATACACTTAACCTGCAAAGTAATCTAAATAGTTTTTATTCTGATGATCCTAGTCAGGACATTAGAACAAAGTTATTAAATAATTGTATTGTCATCAGTCCTTGACCCCTGTGCAAATTTTCAAGCTGATCAGACTTCTTGAAATTGGTGAAAATTACGCTGAAAGATTCCGTTACATACATACATACATACATACATACATACAGGTGAAGCTAATATAAGCGTGTTAAAAAGGATGTCATTTATTCGGTGAATGTGTCAGGTTTTAAATTAGATACGAGATCCCTTGAACTTGACATGGTCCACAGAATTTTCCAATAACTAGAATTTGCCGGCGCTTACTTCTACTTAATACTAATCGGGGCACTAGTACTACATCGACCTTCAGATGCAGCCGAATCAAAGTTGGTAAGCACATAATGATTAACTCTTTGTTTTTCTTTTTGACCTTATAATCCCCTAAACCCGGAGCCACTGGCGTCGCATCAGGTAAATGTGATGAAGCTATGCTGGACTGTTTTACCAATGCTCTTGTCGATTTCTATATTATAGTTTTTGTCATTAGGAACAATTCCTATTAATATCATAAGTCAGATGTATGTTCTTTGATATCAAATATCTAGGTATCATCAACTTCCTCTAATTTAATTTGCATAACGCAGTTTGAATCTAATATTTTGGATCAACAAGGACAGGTTATAAGGTAATCTATACAGACTTCTGCAAGGCCTTTGACAATCTGAACCATTCTAGATTGTTAATGCGTTTACACGAAGCATCTGTACAGCCCAGTTTCCTAAATCTTACATTACAGTTTGTGCAATACAGATGCCATAAATCAAGCAGTGTCTGTCAAGCAAGTGTAATGTCATGACTTTTACGAGGAAAAAAGTAATTATATACGTTTACTCATTATCTGGTACAACTATTAAACGTCTACAGTATTTTGAAGATCTTGGTATTCCTTTTGATAATAAACTGAATTTTATAGAGCATTATAACCTTATAGTTAGATACCTTTAAAAGAATGGGTTTGGTAATGAGAAACATACAAGATTTTGCCTCAATTAACACATAAAGTTTTATTTAATGCAACTGTACGGTCACGACTTGAATATACTTCTGTTGTTTGGGCACGAACATACACAATTCATTGTGAAACCATAGAAAAAATTCGAAGATTTTTAAAATCTCTAAACTTTTAATTTTTTGGCATATCTTCAGCAATTGTATATGACCATGTAACCCTTTTAAGTACATTTAATGTTAACATTCTGAATTCACGTAGAATAATGATTCAATAATATTCCTCTATAAAATGGTAAATTCATATTTTAATTGTCCAGCATTCTTGGAACAGATAATATTCCTAGAATTACATCGAGATTTCCATATGGAGACAGCGCACTCTCGACTATAACAATCTTCTCCACTGTACCGGATGTATGTTAATTCTTCTTAATTATTTCTGAGTTTAATATGATTTGGATATATTTTGTTGTAATATTAATTGCATTAAGAATAAGTTTAGTAGATAACTCAGTATGCCCACTTGTCATATTTATATGTATTTTTATTGTGCACTTTGGATTTATTATCTGTGATTCTTTTTTCTTCTTCCTTTTTGTTCTTAAATACAGGTATGTTTAATTCTTTAGATTTTACTGGTATCTTTGTATTTTAATGTATATATTACGTATTTGTAATTTGTGATAGCATTTATTATAATTTTATCGTGTTCCTACCCAGTAAATGGATTTCTTTTCTGTTGGGTAGTTGTATTTCTAAATAAAATAAAAATCAATCATTCAATGATTTTCAAAACTCAAAATCAGTTTTGAACATATAGGAACACGCAAAATCAACCACAACAGATCTGACCTATTTCTACATTTCTATAGAATTGCTTGCTCAGGTAGCCTCCTTTATTTTAAATTCAAATATCTACTAACTATAAAACATTAACACATAAATTTGAAAAATTCAATTTTGAAATAACATTGAACCTTTTATTACTTTTTACCATATTTTTATATACTAAAAACAGTTACATATCCCCTCATATCGATCTACAACAGATTTAGGGAGGAAAAGCGGATAAAATTATACAGAAAATATAGCGACATTTACGAGGTAGTTAAATTTGATAATAAATCGGATAATCTATAAAGCAGTTTATGGCACTTTTAAGGTCCTCATTTATCATTATAAATAATTATATTGGCGGTTTATTAAATATAAACTGAACTGAATCTTTATATCAGTGCTGACGAATAACAAACGTATAGACGGTTTGGTGCAAAATATGAAATTTGACGGAAAAATTAAATGTATAGAAGGCGGCAAGAATTCAGATGACTTACGTCATACGAACACATCAATAATTCATCATATTTTTATCAAAATATTTGAAAATGCTGACAATAAAAACCACTGCGTAACGTAAACTGTGATAAGTCGTCTGAATTCTTACCGCGACTTAATATTCCACGCGGTGCCATATTGAGCTCTATACTACACACGTCAAAAGTCTTGGACCCCCTCATTCTTGTTAAAGAAATCTTTTTTTCAGAAAAACCAAACACATTTATAAAAGTATATTGTTTTCTGATTTTTTTTTGTGAAAAGAATATGTTCGATAAACTTAGAAAATTAAAAACCAGCAAATGTGTGACATTTTTGACAAAATTTATTAAATCAAAAAGAAGTAACAAAGCATATTGACACGTCTGTGCATTGAGATAATCAAGCGGTTAACGATCTCTTGCGGAATATTTGTTCCATTCCTCTTCTGCCGACTAACTCATCTGCAGTCTGAGGTGGAGGAATATGATTATGAATGGCTCTAGCAACGAAATCGCACATGTTCTCAATAGGATTCATGTCAGGAGAGTTGACTGGCCAATCTAATCTATTGATATGTCCTGCTTCGAGTGACTCTTGAACCCTTCTTGCGCTTTGTCGTCCATAAACACATAATTTTCAACTAATTCATTAACTAGGGGGTAGATAATCGGCGTAATAACTTATTAGATGTAAATTTGAGTGGTCATATTCTGTGGTATGCGAATTAATGGGGTGCGGCGGTTGAACATTATTCCACCCCAAAGCATTACGGTACCCACTTCATACGGAGCAACTTCACGAAGAAAATGAAGTCGCTGTTGACGACCTGATTCTCACCATACTCTTTGTCGATCGTCATCAGTAACCAGCCCAATTCTGGTTTCGTCTGTATATAAGACTAACCGCCACTGGCGCCCCTACGCTCCCACTGGAGACGGGCAGCACGCCTTGGAAGTAGAGTGGGGACCCGTAATGGTCTTCTAGCACGTAAATTTGCATTGTGAAGTCGTCTTTGAATAGTAGATGTCGATATAACACGGTGAAACGTACCTTGAAAGTGGGCCATGAGAGCTGAAGCTGAAGATGTGCAGTGTGCAAGGGCATATTGATAAATACCGATCCTCCCTTTCAGTAAATACTCAAGGAAGTTCACTACGCGGTCTGTTTTCCACTATATCAAATTCTTCATATCTGTGTACTATTTGCACAACAGATGATCTAGGAATTCTCAACATGTTCGATATCTGATGATTAGAATGTCCTGCATCATGGAAAGCAGTCATTCTTGCTAGGGTAAACGCAGAAATTTCACGTCCTGGCATTATAATGTACAAAAATTCGAAGAAACACTTGGCTGAATACACTGCCAAACTGACCAGATTTGTAAAAAGATTGGCAATAAAGTAAAGGTTCATGGTCTGCAATTTTTTATTGTCTTTTTTGTTCCCTAAGTATATGTAATTTTTACCACATTAAGAAAAATCACTAGATTTAATCGAATCATTTTATATACAGGGGGTCCAAGACTTTTGACGTTATGTGTACATTTGTTAACAATAAATTATGAATATGTTAGAGATTCATTGCTTAGAAAAAAATAAAACACAAATCGGTATATTTAGTTAAATTTAACAACATTCTTAACTAGAACAATAAACTCTTCGATGAATACGAACATCGGTCAAAATCGAATGTATCTTGATTGAAATTATGACGTCCAAGTTACACAGCTACGTCCTTTTGTACGCAAAGACAATTCCGACAGACAAGGGGCATTATGAGGAGACGCCATTGTTAACACCTCTCTGGGCAGCTCGATTGTTTCGCGCTGCTTTCCAAAGCATACTTCTAGATAATGAAGTTTGCCCGTAATACAATTCTTTTGTTTTTCTCATAGAAAAGGTACATCACCTGAATATGGAATTATCATAAAAACATTCTTCTAATTCCCTACGACTGCGCGATTAGATATGGTGTTAAAATTTTCACACCTCTATGTCTCTTAGTGGGTACTCGAATAAGTGAAATTACACAGATTTTTTTTAATTTTAAGTGACATTTACGTCAGAATAGGTTTTTTATTTTTTGTGATTCAATACACAGTAAAAAATATTATACATACACAAAATTACAAGGGAACGTGTATATTTTACACAAGGCTGTAGAGAACAGATAAAGTCATTCGTCAGCAGTCCACCAGTTTTTGAGCTAATTAGCTATCAGTATGCCATAGGTAAGGTAACTGACAAATAATACTGGTTTTATGTCTGTCTAACTCGACCGAAGGAACCATCAGTACGCAAAATGTAGCAAGCTACATCTAGTAGCCACTAGCTACTCCATGCCGAACCTGCTGACAGGCCGAAGCTTGCTAAATTGCACATAGTCACTGTCTCTTGCCAGGCTAGACAAAACAGCCAGTGTTATTTGACAGTTACCTCACCTATGGCATACTTATGAGAGCTAATAAGCTCCAAACCGGTATATGTCTGGTGGGCCGCTGATAAATGATTGGTTGTTTGCTATAGGTTTTCAGGTACTTGGTTCCTGAAATTTCGTTTTGCAAATACTGTCATCGCCGACACATGATAAAATTCGACGGCTTTCAATGGTACCTACAGCATATAGGCTTCATTACTTCAACCTGTCAACAGACCTGACATGGCGTAGCTAGTAACTTGCTATTTTTCGCGAAAAATTACAATAAATCATAAAGAACAAAACATTAGATAAACATGTATGTAGATACTACATACCACCTGTCATTTCTGTTTCTCTAAAATCACAAGAAAAACAAAATACAGATATAGTAATCTAAACTATGAATTTTCGTAAACTCCTATATAATATTTATTATAGTTACTGTTAGAACATGTTTGGTTTTGACTACATTTAATGGAATTTAGGTAAAACAGTTAAATATTAAATGGTACTTTACGATAGCAAACGAAGAATAATTTTCCTGTCTCTCGATGTGCTAACCAGCGAGTTTTATCAGGGCTCCCTCAGATCTATAGATGTCTTGACAACATTATTCACACATTGAAGGCGGCCAAAACAATTAACTCCAACACCACCACGTTATGATATTCTTTAATCAAACTTCAATTTAAATATAAATCTGTACCTCAGTATCAAAAGGTCGGATGTCCATTGTTTCTTAAAATAAACTATTTGGACTGTTGTATTCGCCGGTATCATTGCATCGTGTGGTACAAAATCGGTAATCATACAGTTTATTCTAATAATGTTATGGCTGATGCAAGTAAATGCTGGATTGTCCACTTTATTATTATTTTTTTAAATTCTAGGAATAAAGTTACGTTGTAATAAGCCTTTATTTTGTAATGTAATAAGATATTAATAAAAAATTATTACTTGGTTTGTTTAACACTCGATGTTCTGTGCATAAACAAATGGCAATGAAACGTTTTTTCGCTCCCCTGTAAAATGCTAAAATGGACATTTGACATTGTGAAACTGAGACACAGAAATGTTTTGCATTTGAACAATAGAAACGAGAATTTGTTGAACACAACAAAAATACGCAACCAAAACTGCACACCCCTGATTAATCAGAATTAAATAGATGAATTTAGAATCAACTAATGATTTAATCAAACACTAATTAATATTATATAAAATCAACTTCGCCCGCTAAGATCCAGCGGCCAACAGAATAGTAAAATAATCTCTGCCTCCTTCATTATATATAACAAACGAGGTCGGAAGAATGTATTGAAGTAATGAAAAGGCCTCGACAGGGAGTTCGAAGTTTAGTTTCGGATATATATAAAATGTAATTGGCCAAAAACCAAATTTTGCTCCTATATTCGCGACTCGCTGAATCTGTAAGATTACGTTGCGCGTATACATTACACATTTACAAAATTTTACATCCGTTGGTAAACTTCGTTGTTCAGATTGTTACATTTATTCATTGTTATTAAATTTTTGTTTTGACATGTGAAACTTTCTTTTTCTCTCTATGTACCTGAGCAAAATCAATACGTACCCAACTAGCACAATTAGTCGAAAGTTAGTTGAAACGTAGCAACGACTATAGAAGGTAGTTTAAGGTGTTTTGCCACTAGCGATGAGACCGTAATAGAAACGTTCTCATTACGACGAAAATGGGGAAATAAGTTTTTTGTGCCCGCTACGTTCCAAGAACATTTCCGGAATTTGAACGACCACGTTCCAGCGACGCTGTGGTTCCGTCCACAACTGTTAAGACACTTCAACACTCTCCCAACACTCTTTCTTTTTAATGTGTTGCTTGCTTTGTTTGTCAGCTAATGTGAACATGTTACATTTCATTGCAACACAACTTGAATGATATTGATACTTTAGCACCCGCAACGGAAACTGCCAATATGTAAGTAATATTTACTATAAGGTATCGAACGAGGCTATAGCGTTATTTTAAAGTAGTAGTAAGGGTGTGATACTGCTATTTCTTAGCAACATTTTTTCTGTTGTTCATTCTGAACGTGACACGTCCGACGTTTATATTGAACACACTTCTTGAATTTTTCCTAGTTGAATACTTATTATACGCATTACAATTTTTATTACATTTCTTTGTGGATTTGCAACCCCGTTGCATGTTTTGTCCTTTGAATTGTTTGTGGTGTTCTGACTCAGATATTTATTACAGGTTAAAGTTTATAATTTAGTATAGGTATAATTTTATAAAGGGTTTTGATGTCCATACACAACGGTTTCAGTTAGTGTTAGTTTGGTGCTAGTTGGGTAGATTATATAGCTAAAGAAAGGTAAGTGACAAAAGTCATTTTATCCTTACAACATTTCAAAGATCCCACGTATAATAAATTAAAATTTAGATCTATCCCTTTCGATAAATAAGGTCGTTACGTTATTATTCACGACAATTATTTAATAACCTGTCAGGTTACAGAATTACAATGAATATTAGGTATGTATAAGATTTTCAGTGCAACTGACAGCTACATGACAACATGCAACGGCCCCATCATGGATCTCTAAACAAGTGGAGCGTGGAGACGGCACCATCGCGATGCACCGCAGTGTCCTCCTGCCGCTGCAAAAGCACATGGGGAGCGACTATTCACACAAGACTAGTCGTGAGGCGAGCGACAGCATGCAAGCCTGGCCAGCCATGCACGGCGACGGCGGCGGCACATCGATCGTGTCCCCGGAAACGGCTCTTTAATGAAGATGATTTTACGGCTCGCTGGTCGTTGGGGATGGCGACCGGTTGCTTATAAAGTAGATTAAAATTAGTTTGAATGCATCATAATGATCAGTTTGCTCAGTAGATATCTGCGAAATTTTGTAGGTCAGCTATGGCTCTGCGGTCAGTGATCTTTGAACAACAAATATACAACGTTTATACAGGGTGATTCAGTCATAATGTCATTAATTTTAACCATGTATTCAAAAGTCTAATACAGACAGAAAATCGAAAACAACAATTTTTACTCGACCTTTCGAAAAAGAAACAAATCACCCTATAACAATCGGTAACACGACGCTCCTGGTACGTTACAAATTTTCTGATGACGCGTACGAGTATTGAAATTCAAACAATCAAATGCCCTAGTAAGATCGAAAAAGAGAGCCCCACCCTGCTCCTTATTATCGAGATGGCTATAAAGATACTCTACAAACTCAGTAACTGCACTCTCCGTCGATCTTCCAGGGCAGAAACCGTTTTGACATGGTGTTATTAATCTATACTTTTCTAGATAAGCGATAATTCTGTTATACATACACTTTTCAATATTTTTGGGTGGGATGCTCCTCAGCCATGGCCACCAAGAAGCCCAGATCTAACTCCTTTAGATTTTTTTGTTTGGGGATACGCAAAATCTAAAGTGTATGATATTCCAATAGAAGACGAGGATCATTTAAGGCAAAAAATAACGGACACTTTCAATGAAATAAAGACAAATGAAGAAGTTTTGAATAAGCTCCCCTCTCATTTCTTAAAAAGAGTTAGAGCATGTATTAGAGCTAACGGTGATCACTTTCAACATATGCTTAAATAACTTTTTTTGTAGTAAGTAGTTTTGTTATGTTGTAATTTAAAAATAAATGTTATTTGTTATAACAAATTTACAAACCAAATCCATACCCAGTTACCACATAAAGCTAGCCTTCTTGATTACAGCATTCTTGTTGTCGGGTGCACGACAATAAATTTTGCAAATTTTAAAGAGAACGGTTCATGTTGGCGACATTGAACAAGAGTACCTTTTTTGTGACATATTAGTTTATTTTTCAGAAAATTTAATCAATTTTCCAAAAATGCAAAGGACAATTTTTTTTCATAATAAAATCCCGGCTACCCCGGCTCTCCGCTCCTGGGCGATGGGAATAAATTGTTGTTGCACGAAATTGTTGCATTTTAGTGTCTAAGAAACTGCACCAAGATTCATTTAAATTGCCTAACTTTTGTAGAAGTTATTGCGAAAAATTGTTTCTCAAACTGTACCTTTATCACCCTATAACTTTTTTATTATGCATTTTCGAACCTATGTTTACATGAAACTTTTTGCTCAAAATGACATTTTCTATCTGTATTTATTTGGCACCATAGTTTAGAAACAACCTGTATATTCAATATAATCGCTTCATGTCAATTTTCTGTCAATATAGAAACCAAGTAATTTCATAGCCGCAACATTTTTAATTCATTTTCCCTCAACTTTAAGCAGTAAGCTGGAACCCACTGTGGCATTTTTAGTACAAAATTCAATA
Source organism: Monochamus alternatus (assembly GCA_037114965.1). NCBI lineage: Eukaryota > Metazoa > Arthropoda > Insecta > Coleoptera > Cerambycidae > Monochamus > Monochamus alternatus. The sequence goes on from CM073426.1 coordinate 119,358,104, forward strand.
GCTACGGTCTTATTAGAGTTAAGTTTAAAAAAAATTGTAATAATATAAATGCATTTATGATTGAATATAGCAGAAACTATAAGAATCCGTTAGATTTCGACGAATTTTATCTGTAGGCCCCTACAAAAATATCTTCCCATTTATTATTTTTCAAACATTACGTATTTATATCTCAATCGAGGCTGCCAAAACGAGAAACAATGGAATGTCGTAAGCGGTAATCCTGAAACCGCCTACAGAATGTAGGATCTGTGATTGGCGTACATGATTGAAATAGTTTTTCATTGTTTACACATAGAAAATAAAATTGATTGGAACACATTACTTAAAGCCGAATATCCATTTCAACGTTTCAGTCAATCAAATATTAATTTTTTTGCTGTAGAAGTCGAGACAAATGGCTAAATTACTGTCAAAATAAGAAATATCTTTGGTTTCATTCCGTTTATTTATTATAGTCGTAAACCAGCTTGTTTTCGTTCAGTTGTTAAAATAAAATTAAGTTTACATTAAGCCTGGCATTCTAATGCCGCGTATTATTAAAAATACATGTTCAAAGGGAACTACAAGCAGAAAATGTGTCAATGATAAATGAAAGTATGACAAATAATTTCTAGGAGTTACAGAGAAAATTTAACAGAAATTAAAAAACAAAAGTTATTCATTGGCATGGCGTTCAATAACAATAAATTAGATAAATCGAATCGCTTCTGATATAGCACATGTTTTTTAAATATAAATGTGCCTAACTTGGACGCTAGACGGCTGTGAAGTGTCAATTTTTAAATGTGTAAATTATTTTTTATTATAAATTTAAAACGACATACGATTTTGCTAAATTTTGGTGCGATAACCTAATTTTATGGGATAACAAGTGCCACATCAAAACTATAACAATCGAAATATATATATATCAAAATAACAATACTTATTTTTGTAGTTGAATGTTTTCAATTTGTACGACAACATGCCACACATAAAAATCATTGTTTAATGCAATAAAATTGAAACTGAACAAATGATATCTTTCCATATCCGCAATGTAAACATGTATTTGAACAAAAAATATTATTTCTTCAAAGTATTTATTTCAATTAAGTAATAAGCTTCACATGCACTCGATAGTAGTAAAGTATTATCTTTGGCATTTGACAGAAACGACTAATGATGTCATCAATTATATTTTTTCCAGAAACCTACACAAACTTGTTTCCTGTTAAAAAACCCTCTTCTTTTTAACAAACTTTTATTAGAAAAATTGTTCTGTATTACTTCCCTTTTAATGGTCGCGTCAAATTAGCATGAAAAATGTGAAAATAGATAAGATTGAGATGCAGTTTTCTGCAAAATGTTCAGGGAATTTTTTATAACAAAAGGTACATCTAACCTTTGTACGCTCGCAAATTTTTAATTGTTTATTTAACAAATGACCCATTTTTGTTGAACATATGGCAAATGTCACACACGATTCAACGAAATTGTCTGAAAAATGTTCTCTCGGGGATTTTCGAGGTCCCTCTTTATCACTTTGGTGTTAGCTTTATTATTTATTGCTAAATTGTTGTAAATGGGCTAATTAACAAATTAAAAACTCCACCCCCGAAATCACTAAAGAACCGGAATTTTTTCCAGGATTTCTGGTTTATTAAGGCAAACCATCGGCACAAGATTTTTGCAAATATAATTGTTTATTGTTCGATTGTTGCAACCTCGCTAATTAACAAATTAATAACTCTACCCCCGGAATCGTTAGAGAACCAGATTCTTTTGCAAAAATAGAAAAATAAACAATTTCATGCAACAACCTTGTACCGATGGTTCTCCCCATGATCCCAGAGTTATTGCGAAAAAATCTGGTTCTCTAACGATTCCGGGAGCAGAGTTATTAATTTGTTAATTAGCGAGGTTGCTACAATCGAACAATAAACAATTATATTTGCAAAAATCTTATGCCGATGGTTTGCCTTAATAAGCCAGAAATCCTGAAAAAAATTCCGGTTCTCTAGTGATTTCAGGGGTGGAGTTTTTATTTTGTTAATTAGCCCAGTTACAACAATTTAGCAATAAATAATAAAGCTAACACCAAAGTGATAAAGAGGGACCTCGAAAACCCCCGAGAGAACATCTTCCAGACATTTTCGTTGAAACAGACTTAATTTTATAACTCAAATAGTAGTAAATGTAAAAACTATTGATCAGAACCTTTTTCGGCACGTTCTTTGGACGGACGAAAGTCGGTTTGTCAGTAAGGCCCGTCGCAAAATGAGACGCAGCTTGGTGAGGTGATGCAGCGTGAGTCACGGCGAGTTTTCTGCGGGAGGACTCTGCTAGCGCGGGTACCGCGCAATACGATTGCAGTTTTCACTTCGCAGGCAGGCCACATTACTGAAAAATGACAACTGCTACTGCACTCATTGATTCTCAATTTAGTTCTGAATCTGATTCAGGAGACGAGTTTCAGTCCGAAATGGCATCACCCAGATGCGTAGTAATAAAAAGTCAATGAGAAGTTTGTACTTGAAAAAAACAAAAACTCATGGTACTCCATTGAAATGTTACATTATTTTGGCCTTTGCGTGCATTTTTTAGAGGACGCAATTTTATTGTTTAGATGTGAGAGGGGGGTCAAAAAAAGCTTAACTTGAAGTTTGTGGGGTCACAACCCTCCAACTTCGGCCGTCATCTTGGAAAAGGAGGTTAAATTGGTTTTAGCATTTATCAGGTAAACTATTGGTCATACAAAATTTTTTTAAAAACATTATAAACGTTTTTTATTGCAAATTGAATCCTCTACAATTTTAGTCCAGTAACTTTTTGATGTAAAATAAAAAATAACAAAGATATTAAACAATCAACATTTTTGGACAAATTTTCTTTTGGACGCCATAATTTATTTATTTTCTATTTAAAAAAATGACATCAGAGCATTTTTGTAGAGTGGTTTTCAACGAAGAATTTTTATTATATACTTTTTTTATTATATTCATTATTTTGGGTTTTACAGCGCTGTGAAGTGAACACTAACTTTCCCTATAGTCCATTGAAAAGTTACATTTGGGATTGCATTTTTTAGAGGTCGCAATCTTATTGTTTAGATGTAAGGAGGGGGGGGGGTCAAAAAAAGCTTAACTTGAAGTTTGTGGGGTCGCAACCCTCCAACTTCGGCCGCTATCTTCAAAAAAGGAGGTTAATTGTTTTTAGCATTTATCAGATAAACTATCAGTTATACAAAAAATTTTTAAAAACATTTTTTATTGCAAATTGAATCCTCTACAATTTTAGACTAGTAGTTTTTTGTTGTAAAATCAAAAATAACAGATATTAAAGAATGACAATCAAAATTTTTGAACAAATTTTCTTTTGAACGCCATAATTTATTTATTTTTTTATTTAAAAAAAATGACAACAAGGCTTGTATCGTACAAAACTTGTCGAATTCGCACAGCCTCGATAAATTTTATGTCCATGTTTTCAAACACGCGCCGTGATTTCTAAAGAAAACTGCGGCAACTACACTGCGTTCCGCAGGATCACGTTGAGCCAAAACTGCGTCACGTCACGCTGCGAAGAAACAGGCGCAATAACTACGGGGGTTGTCCATAAATTGAGTTGAGGTTTCCAACAAGCTCCCCTAGAACAGCACCGTGTTCCTTGCTTCCCCCACAACTAATCTGGTTGGTCACTACCTCGCCGTGACGGTCAGTCTTGGAGTCTTGGCTTAGCAGCCGTTAACGATGGAAGAAAAAATCGACGCTCCCGCCAAGTTTGAATTGCGTTCGGTGATTAGATTTCTGTGGTTTAAGGGGTCACTCTGTATTGAAATTCATCGTCAGTTGACCGATGTGTATGGAGAAAAGTGTATGGACATAAAAAATGTAGTGTAGAGTTCGCAGCCGGTCGTACAAACGTGCATGACGAGGCGGGCTGCGTGCATCCATCAGTTTCGGAAGAGTCAGTGACGAAAGTTGAGGAGCATTTTTTTGTGGAAATCATAGACCATCCTCTTTACAGCCCCGATTTGGCCCCTAGTGACTACTTTTTGTTTCCCAACCTGAAACAACACTTAGGAGGAATTAAATTTTCCAGCGACGAAGAGCTGAAGGCAGCCGTCGATACCTTCCGGCGCGAGTCGGCGGAAAAGTGGTACGACGCGGGTATGAAGAAGCTCCCAGAACGACTCCAAAATGCATTGATCGTGACGGGAACTACGTGGAAAAATAGTTGAAAGTCCAAGCTTTCAGAGTATATACTTAGTTTTGCAATAAAATGATATTTACTATTTGAAAAAACATTGGAGGCTTTAATTTACGGACAACCCTCGTATTATTACTTAGATTCACAAAAACTCGCCGTGACTCACGCTGCGTCACCTCACCAAGCTGCGGCTCATTTTGCGACGGGCCTAATAGTGTGCCAAACAAATGCAACGAACACTAATGGTCCATTGAAAATCCCCACATTGTAAATCCAGTCCAAAACCAAGGCCATTCTGGAATAAATGTATATACACACACTTTCCCAGAAAAAAATATTGGGATTAATGGACCTATACAGTGACCCGCAAAGTCACCAGATCTAACACTCCTCGATTTTTTATGGGGGGTTTTAAGAAATAAGGTATATAAAACACCTTAGCGAGATATAAATCATTTGGAAGAAAAAAAGCACAAACGCTTGTAATGAGTTAAACAGCGAAATGTTAATAAACACAGCCCACAAAGAAGTTAGACGAATATTAGATATGTGTCTTAAAATGAGAATGAGAATTTTAAGTTTAAAACAGTTAAAAGTTCTGTATTGTGCGTTTGTGGAATCACTATTGAGATATGGTATTCTGGGATGAGGGGGCGCCTTTAATTGTTAAATAAAAAGGCTAGAGGTTATACAGAAATGGATTCTCAAAATTATACATAAAAAAAAATTACTTACCCCACAGATTCGCTATATCGTATAGCAAAAACATCAGATATCCGTCAATTATACTGTTCTGCCATTTTATTGCACGAAAAACTGGAAAAAAAATAAAAATATAATTAGTCATTGTCAGGGAACCAGATATAAAAATTATGCTATAAGAATACCCAGAGTAACAAAAACCACTACACAGCGATGTTTTACTTACCTTGGACCTCGTATATATAATGAAATACCCCTCGACATTAGAAATATTAACTCGGTTAATTTATTCAGAAAAAGAGTAAAAATATGGTTATTGAATTCAGACAGACTATACAGTATGCGCCAAAAGTATGGAATAAATTCAATAAAAACGAAACAATTATTCGAGGAAAAATCCTCGAACAGGTCGATTTTTAATTTAAAAAATACATATTTTAGCGTAAAATGCGATTTTCAAATGTCATTTGTTTTCGAGTAATGACGTCATCGATTTTTTTTTAAATGGCAACACCATATTTTTTTCCTTGATTCTGAAAGATCGGTTAATTCTCTATCAGACAGTACTAAAATTTTGCCCTCTTACATAGGAAAGTTTTCGAGTAAATGACGATTGAATGTTAGAAAACGTAAATTTTATCCATAAAAAAGTAACAAATCTGAGGTATGTAAAATAAAATACAATTGATTAAATTTTATACTTAAATTAAATGTTCAAATTGCCATCCACCAACTTCTGGACAATGCTCAAGTCTGTGAAGAAATTCTTCTTGCACATTATGAATGATTTCTGGGGTAACTCTGCGTATTTCGTCCCGAATGCAATTTTGAAGTTCTTCTAAATTACGTGGTTTATTAATATACACTTTGGCAATTCGAACATTTAATTTAAGTATAAAATTTAATCAATTGTATTTTATTTTACATACCTCAGAATTGTTACTTTTTTATGGATAAAATTTACGTTTTCTAACATTCAATCGTCATTTACTCGAAAACTTTCCGATGTAAGAGGGCAACATTTTAGTACTGTCTGATAGAGAATTAAACGATCTTTCAGAATCAAGGAAAAAAATATGGTATTGCCATTTAAAAAAAAATCGATGACGTCATTACTCGAAAACAAATGACATTTGAAAATCGCATTTTACGCTAAAATATGTATTTTTTAAATTAAAAATCGACCTGTTCGAGGATTTTTCCCAAAAAATAATTGTTTCGTTTTTATTGAATTTATTCCATACTTTTGGCGCATACTATATATTAATCAACTTATAGATTTGAAATATATTTACCTCATCAAATAGTACCTACCTAAATATAGCTATGTGATTATATTAATGTATTATCATTATTAGTATTAATTTAGTATTTAGTATTGTATTATCTACAAATATAAGCGTGTGTAAATGATTATTCATTAAAAAACCAAACATTCAAAGAGAAAAACCACGGACAAAGTTTACTTTTTGTGGTATCTCGGATGGATCGTTTGTTTGCTATATTTATACAACTTATTTTGTTTAAATAATTTGTTTTGTTGATTATTTAAGAATACATAAATATGTATGACGATTATGTATTGTTATGGCAAATAAATAAATTATTATTATATATCATTATTATGTATGTAATATGAGGGCGTTTGCCTCATTTTTTAAGTTTAGTTATTGTTACTACCCTTTACAGGGTGTCCTAATCTTATCAGAAGCAATGTTCATTGTTTGTAAAGTTCGAAATATTGGTGTAATATGGAAATCTACGACTACTTCATCCTTCCATCGCTAATGTGATTTTTAGGTAGTATTTCTTTTGTGATTATTTAGAACGATATTGCTTATAACTTTAAATGGGAAGTAATACAGAAAAAAAGCTCCAATAAAAGTTTATTACAAAAAAGAGAGCTTTTTAAAACGAAAAAATCTGGTATGTTTCTGGAAAAAAATATAATTCATGACGCAGTTTCTTTAAAAAAATAAGCTAATTTTTTTCAATTTACTTAACTATATCTTTATAGGTATACACATATGTATGTGGGTAATAAGGAAAAAACGTATAAAAACGGATTATTAATTAAAATAGCATAGAAGTGGAGTAGAAACGAGCTATACGTTATAAAATATATATCCAATGTTTTCTCTTGATTGACATTATATATATTGACAGTTATATATCCATCTGAGTGACAATAACAGAAAAACTTATATCGGTAGGTACATATATACGTAATTAAGTAATTATGTATGTTTATTTATATTTACCTACTACAAAAAAATAAAGAATACTTTTTTTTCATTTGAGAGTCCGTTTTACAAATACAAATTATTTTAAGTTGAAAAAAATTGATTTTCGACGGCCCATATCTCAAACACCTTTGAACCCACAACGATGTAATCTTGTACAAAGGGGTTTCTAAAGGTGATGATAAAGAATATCTTAGTAGTATTCTTCTAAAAAGATCGTTATTACTTTTTTTTGAAAAATTGACCCGCTTTCTTCATCTTAGAATCGGACGCCTTTGACTATATTGAAATATGGCTACGTCTAAAGACTCACTTATAGGTATATATTCACCACTAAAGTTTCTAAGTATTCGGATATCAGGTGTGCGAGATACCCGGGCGGCTCCATGAAACGTGGGACATATTGTATATATTTTTTTACATTTTTTTAATTTTGTTTTTTTTGTGCGAACTTTTTATTTATTTATTTAATTTTGCGGGCATTTTTATTTTTTTTTTTAACTTTTCTTACAATTTTATGTTGTTATACATCTATTTTTCTTAATGATAAATTCGAAATGTTAGTAGGCAACAACTGTTTAATATCAATGAATTTGGTAAATAGATCGTCTACCTGAGATTTCTTTATTGAACATTCCATCAAGCAATGTTATAAGTTGTTTATTTCTCCACAGGCACAGTAAGGATTACCTTTAAGTTTCATTTTATATTTGAGTTTGGGACACCCTGTACATACTGTTGATTCAACCAGTAGAACTGTCATAAAATATCTTCAAAAAAATATATAAAACAGATCAATGTCACTTGTATGGAACAATTATATATTTGTGACTGGCGACTTCGCCATAAATTAAAATTTGTATCTGATCCATTGGTTGATAACTCGTGTTACGTTACAAAATCAACCACTATTTTATGGTTAGAAAAGTAACGGTCTAACATAACGTTTAAAATACGTACTTTTTTAACAAAAAACGTTGGCAAACCTTATGTAACGTTAAATGAACGTTATTTAAAATAATTAAATAAAACTTATTTATTTAAACCTTTATAGAACGTCTGTGTCAACTGATTAATATATTGACATTGAACAAAAACGTGTTTGTAACGTTTTAGAGTAACAGGCATTAGTAATGCTTACAAAACGTATCATAAACGTTTTGCACTTAATAAATATTTCGGAACAGTGCCAATCCAAAGTAAATTTCATACACTATAATTTAATAAAAAGATATTGCATTAAGAATATATAGGTACTTAAATATACAAATAACTTGATAGTAATTATTTTTTAATAAACCTCACAAGTGTTAAAAAACAGTACAATTCAAAAGTGTATTATACGTTATAATCATTTGTTGAAATAAGAAAGCGAATTGCCGTTTATTACACGTGTCAACTATAATGCCGTTAAATGTTATGTACGAATTTAATGATCTTATTGGTAGATAAAGATTACGTGTTACACACATACCACTTCGAGTTATTTCTTGTAAAGTTTGTTAGTTGCATATTTATCATTGTACGTACCTACCGTGATCCATGAAATATTTCCCTATTTTATTTTGGTAAGTATACCTACTTCTATAAGTATTTAATTTTATTTTATTAATATAAGAGTATTAGGTTTTTTACATTACATGTTACAAATAATTATATAATGGAATCTAAATTTATTCCACTATGACTTTTCCTACTTATGTTTCAAAATACTTACAGACGATAATAAAAGTAGGCGCGTGAATTTTGTACTCGTACATGCCTACGTTAAATTACTTTGTAAAATAATTATTATGACTTGGTAATTTTTTTACTTTATATTAAAATTTAAGATACAGTGATGTACCAATTTCTAATCATTATTGGTAATGATTTAAACTTTTTTATTTCCTTTCTTGACTATCTGCTTCGTGGTCATATTAAATGTATTATTATTATTGTTATTATTAATAGAATTATTATTATATTAATAACTATAATAGATTAACCTTAGACATGCTTAAAGTTTAGACTTTCTTTAAATAATCAATATTATCCAATGTAAGTGAAGTTATTAATATGAAACTTGTTCAGACCCAATTTCATTGTTTTTAGGTTCCAATCAGTAGCATAAATAAGATATATTATTTTGGAATTTTTATATTTTGTTTGTATTATGTACGTATTATTATTTATTAACTATTACTGATATTAAAACCAATTATTTATTATTACCTACCTAAATTTGAAATTAAATAATAGATATTGATATTTTTAATACTCTTATTTTATAGTGAGTTCAACATTCGAGCCACACTATTGGAATATCGATAATAATTATTAATAGGAACAAGATCAAATGATAGAAGATTTTGTAACTATTTTATTTATATTATATTAATTCCCTGATAATTACTTATTCAATACAGGGTGGTCCATAATGTACCGTAAATACTAGAGCATATAGCATGTTAAAAATAAGGGTACTATTTTACATAATTTTTTGTTCAAAACTCAATAATAAGAGAGATACAACCCTCTGAAGGATAAAATAAAAATCATTTTTTTTAACTCTTTCAGATACTTTTGAATAATGGGTTCATGGGTGAGTATATGCTATTAGGATAATTAATTTTTTGCGAGGGGCGTTTCGCTGTCCAGATTTTGTACACCAAAATTCCTTCCTTGCGGGAAATGCACCAAAATGCCACAAATTACCTCAATATGCTAAAAAATGTTCGAAATACCCCCGAAATGCCCTAAATGCCACCGAAATGTAACCGGAATACCAGAAATACCACAAAATGCCTCTAAATGTCAGGACCTCAAAAAGCCTTATGTTTTTAGTTACCATTTTCTCTCCTAATTGTATTATTTATCATTTTTATACAGAGTTAAAAAATAGGCCAAACCTTACCATTAGATTCTACGACGAAAATTAATTGGGAAAAGTTATACAATGTTGCTCATTAAAGCTTAGTTTTCCAGATACAGGGAAGTTGAAAAATAAAAACGATTTTTAGGCATATCTATCTCGGAGATGCAATAAGGTATTTTTGTCTAATTGGGTATGAGGAGTTCTAATGGCAACTTACTTCATTTGCTGCGACTTCACGTCAATATGAAGAAAATAGTGGCGTGCAAACTATATTTTCGAGATTCTTTTCTAAAAAATAAATGCGCCACTGCATAAAGCCGAAATAAATAATTTTTTAAAAATTTTCAAAGATTTTTCAACAAAAAAGGTATATTTATTGAATATCGCTGAGAGACACCGTTTCTGAAAAAATAAACTGCGTTTAAAGTAGTCAAGGATGTGCAGTTTGTGGATTACGTAACTCCATTAACATGCAACTTGTGTTATAGGAACATAATTTTTTGATAATTAAATAGCATTAACAAACATTACACTGTTTACATAATATATTTCAAGCATTAAGTTGTAAAATATATCACACAATTAAGAAAACTAAAATAAAAATATAAATATTTTTTGGATGGCATAAGTAAATAATAAAATATAACAAGAAAAACTATGAAAAAACATTAACTAAACATTAATAATGTTTAAGATTATTTTCGATTATTTGACTAAAGACATATTCGATATCTTTCTAAGAAATTCTCCAAACAGTGAAAAATGATGGTTTCATGTTTCTCATAGCATTTGCAGCTGAAACTATTCTTTGCCATAGTTGATTTCTATTGTTAGTAGAGGCAGCACTATAAACCATGGCCTTAATATAACCCCAGAAAAAAAAATCAATCGGATTTAGATCCGAACAACGTGGTGGCCGTGGATGTTCATTTCCTTTTTCTATCCATCGATGACGAAATATGTTATCTAAATGCTTTCTTACTATTATAAGAAAATTAGCAGGGGCACCATCATGTAAATACCACATGAGCACTAATGTTCAAAGGAATTTCTTCTAGTAGTTCAATTAAATTAGATTGTAAAAAGTGCAGATAATGTTGGCCGTTTAAAGATAGATGCCCGAAGTTCATATTGCCCAAGAATCTGATCGTCAAATATTCCTAACCTGATATTGAACTTAAACTCATGCTGAAAGTGTCGTACAATGCTTTCATTTGGATTTTTTCGGCTCATATATGAAAAAAATCCCTTAACATATCTCCGAGATATGTCTGGTAATCGTTTTTATTTTTTCAACTTCTCGAAAACTAAACGTTTATGAACAACATTGACTTTTACCCATTAATTTTTGTCGTAGAATCTAGTGGATTTGGCCCATTCTTTATATATTCTAAGCCGGCGCTGTTAAATACATATCTGAATTATATACTTCAATTTAGTGTAAATTTTCGAATTCGGCATAAAAATTTAGTCACTGTTCAGAATTTCATTACATTATCTCGAATCGCTCTGAGAGTCCGTTTGTCGATCTATGTTTATATAAGTTTTCTTCATATTTCTTGTCTGAATCGCCTGAAATATTTGCTCATAATTTCCAGATACCCATATAATATGCATGTATGCACCTAGATATTTTGAAAAGTCTTCTGGTTTGCAATAAATCTCCTTTGTCGACTCACCCTATACAAACATACACTGGACCCGCTTTGCCTATTTACATCCGTTTTTAACTCTTATATAATGTGTACAACTATAGAAGTCGTGAGTCGAAGTGAATTAGGTTAGGTTTCGGGTTAGATTAAACTCAAAGCCGGTTGAAAGTTTACAAACAACAAAAATAGTTACCTATTATAATTAAATAAGTGGTTACTTACTTACATGTTTTTTTATTTTGAACCAAAGAAATGACACTAAGGTACAATTTTCAACATCCATAAGCCTAGTTGGTCAGCCTGACGCCTTGATATCGAATTATACAATCCATCTCAACGAGCACCTCGTGGACAAACTATTACGCGTACACACACAATACAAAAATTCTTTCAAAAATGCTCTTAAATGCCTCTAAAACACCCCCAAAATGCCTCAAAATTCCAGAAAATACCTCGAAATGCCCTTAAATGCCCCTAAATACCAGAAAATTCCTAAAATGCCCTAAAATACCTCAGGATTCAAGAAAATGTCTCAAAATACCTGCAATGTGTACACCAAAATGCCTCTGCGAAACACCCCTCGATTTTTTGTTACCACTTACTCAATCACTTATGGACTGGTAGTTTTGGATAGTAAGTAATTATGGACCACGCTGTACAATGTCACCAGAAGGATCCAAAAACACAACGTTGTAAAATACGTTAAACATCTAAAATATCTTTCTGGACATTAAAATAACAAGGTTTAATTTACTTTAGTTAAAAACCTTAATAAAATGACATTAAACGTAAAACTTAATTAAAGCTTATTAATACTAAAAATGATCGTTCCACATTTACTAATATTATACGTTTGTACTTTGGTTACCAGAAACGTGTAAAACCGCGACATTTTGAAGTTGGTTGTACATAAAAAAGACACGCCTTTTTCAAACGATGTATGGACATTATTCGTTTTTCTAACGTGTATATGTGTTTACTGGGCTGAATCTCCAAAAAAGTGATGCGTTAATATTCCGAGAAAAATGAATACCATAAAATGCCATTTCACATTTCATTTTCGAAAACTCAAAATTAGCGGGATTACAGGGCGTCAAAAAATATTTTTATGAATTTCTTCTAATTATTCTTTTGTGAGTCTATCGATTTTTTTGTACACGTATCAATAGTATTCCTTTATATCCATGTTCTTAATTCGATGCATATGCCCCAACGTCGAGGAGCCTAAACTGTCTTTGGACTTCAAATAATGAACTTAGAACTTTTTTGTTTGAACAATTTTATTAATTTGGATAGAACTTAATTAGAGATCATAAAATCTTTAAAATGGGTTATCTTGTTATATCTCGTAAAATTAGCCGTTTTCGAGAAAAACGACTTTAAATATTCACGTGCGTTAAATGAACAGCTGCTCATTATTTTATCAAATTCATAAATATATATATACCCTATAAATTTTGAACTTTCGAAAATACGTTATGCAGCCGATTTCGAATACTGACCTACCAAGTGTGGTATTAACGTTTTTACGTTAGCTTTTGCATTAGTTTTTCAAATGTCAACAATGGCTTGGGTGTATAGCAACTCCGATTTTACAAATATCGTTTTAATTTATGGTGTAGTAAGAAAAAATTCTTTAGCAGTTTGTTGTACGCAGACCAGGTATATATGTGACAAATGTTGCTACTTTTACCGCGGCTGTGCAACGCAGGCGTGACACGGAAAATTTGCAACCGAATCGCAGAAGAGATAGAGGTCTAGGGCCTTCATAGCGTATTGCAGCAGCTGAGGAATGCATTAGAGATTGCTGAATAGAGTGCCAGTATCATATGATCAAATTCAGAATTCAGTCAATATAAAATATATTTTATAGAAAGGTGCAAGAAGAAAATCTTAGTTGATATAAAACAAACTAATAAAAACGTTTAATGTATTGTACAGATCGGGATCATATTAACAGTGGCAACAAAATAAAATGTTGAATAGGTTTCCATCGAGGGATTTTATTAACTTTTTTTCGAATTATTACTATCTCTCACATAAAAGGGAAAAAATCATTTCTTCGTTAATTAGGGCCAGGATGAAAGCCTAACTAATTAATTCTAATGGAAGGAAGTTACGGACGATATTGTTAAGCTGCTAAAATATTCAAATTGGTAAAAGCGTGAATGTATCAAGTTCGTTAAGAAAACGTTGGCAATTTTAGATATAAATTTATAATCGCCAATACGAAAGAAAAAAAACGACTACGAGTATTTGACTGTACAGTTGTCCCAACAGTTGAGCTAATACACACAGATTCTCCTGAATGACAATATTACAATTGTATAGGAATAGTCAACTAACTATAGGTAAAAACACTATGTAAAAAGTACATCATAATAAAATAAAACACAGTCACATGGTTTACATATACTCAGACAAACAATAAAAAGACTTATCAAGCAAATATTTCTTCAAACAAATTTTGAACATTTTAATGTTTTGACAAGATTTTATGTAGTCAGGCAATTTATTAAATATTTTTAACCCAATATATTTAGGAGAATTTTGTGTTAAATTCATTCTAGTAAACGGTAGGTGAAAGTGATGCTTTTGACGGGTATTATAAGAATAGATGTTCCCATTTAAATTAAAAATGCCTGCGTTATTGAATATATAAGTACTTATCTCCAAAATATACAAGGACGTCAGTGTTAATATATCATAGTCCCTAAAAAATGACCTACATGATTCTCTCGAAGACACCTTAGCTATGCATCGAATAATAGACTTTTGCGCAATAAACACTTTAGAAACATCAGTCGAATTAGCCCAAAAACAGACGCCATACCTTAATATTGCTTCCACTGTTGCATAATATACATTTATTAATTGTTTTATTGTAAGTACTGAACGTAAGTTTAAAAATACAAATCTTAGTCTATTGAGCTTACAAACTATTTTTTCACAATTAGATTTCCAATTAAGATTATCATCCAAATTGAGTCCCAAAAATCGTATGCTATCATGTCTGTTACACAACGATGCATTGTAAATATCGAGAGCTATATGTTGGACATTATGTTGATAGGTATGTATGCGTAAAATTTCAGTTTTTTAAACATTAAAATATAAATTAAGATCAGTGAAATAATGAGCAATATTATTTAAAATGTCAGAGCACTTACTTTTTAGATTATTAAAAATTTTATCAGAAATTATGAGAGATATATCATCAGCATAAACAGTAAAGTGACAATCTGGTATAACCGAACCAATCTGGTTTATATATAAAATAAACAAAACTGGGCCCAAAATGGATCCTTGCGGTACCCCTAAATGAACATTCAAGAAACCGGATTGTCAACTACGCGACTGATTATTCTCTGAAACCAAAAAGGAAACATATTGTCGTCGATTTCTCAAGAATGATGTACAGCAGTTCAAAGTAACACTCCTGATACAAAACTGATACAAAATACTGATACTGATACAAAATTAAGTTTCGCCCTTCTCAAATTATTAAATACAATTTAATTTTTTTCGATTAATTCATTTCATTATTTGAAAACTTGAAATCTCCTATTCCATCTGAGGAACATTTTGCAGTTTCAGGGATCTTAGAAAAAGTAATATATACAGGGTATGGCCCCTCCATTGGAAAGCTTATGTCGAACAGAATAAGGTTACCAAATTTACTTTTGTAAATGTTTTGAAAGGAAAAAGAAAATGCACTTTACAAACGTGGATTTCCAGGAAACAACTACTCTGCCAGCTAATGCCCCGACCAGCATTGAGTTACACCTAAAAAACCTATAGCAAGCAACTAAAGTAACTCGTCAGCAGCCCACCAGACATATACATATACTGGTTTCGAGTTTATTAACTCTCATCAGTACCTACCATAGGTGAGGTATCTGACGAATAACCCTAGTTGTTTAAGTCTGACTAACCCGACAGAAGAGACCATGAATACACAGCGTAGACAAGCTACATCTAGCGACAATGCCGAACTAGCTAAAAAGCCACAGACACGTCGCGTTCTACATCGCAGTAGACACCACTGAAAGCTATCAACCTTTATCGCGTTCGGCGAGAACGGTATTCGTGTCTATGGCTTTTCAGTCTGGCATGCGGTATGGAGTAGCGAATGACCGCTAGATGTAGCTTACCTACATCACGTAAAATGCACTTTTCCAGTTTTTAACCGATATTAAAGAAAATGCACACAGTAGCTCATATGTATTTGCAGAACATTAAAATTTCGTAAATTTTAAATTGCTTTATTATTACTTCTTTTCATGAACTCTTCTTCCTCCTTAAAATTCTGGCCCTCAGCCTATTTACAATCTGTTATTTGTTTTATCTTTACAAAATAAAACATTCCAACCTCTGTCCTTCTTCTATGATTTTTGCACCGGATACGAAAAAAGTGTCCTGCTTGTCGTTGAATGAATAGTCTTGAAAGACTGCACGCTGTTGTGGATTTTATATCTTAGAAGTAATAAAAATTGAGATTATTGGTGCTGATTGATATCCGAGAAGGATTTCCTGCAGTTTGGGATTCATAGCAACTAATAATTCTCGATTGAACGACAGAGTACCTCTTTAAGACCGCCTAATATCGCAAAGGTATGTACTGGCATTTTTATAGTCTAGCGGTAACTTCTTACTCGTACCGAGCTATAGTAAATTCATTCATTTTTAGGCCTTTTTTTCCGTTTATGAGCATAAATTGTGCTGCATGTCTCCCACTCCATATTGCTTTATCTACTGCCTCCTCCTGCCATGCCAGCTGCTTGTGGCTTAGAGAATTACTAGAGAAGTTTCACTGCTACCACACCTCGACAACCTCGACGTTGTCTGGGGCACCAGGTCTCGAACGGGACGTTATCATCTTCCTTCACTGCCAGTTGCGGCTCCAGAGGATTCCACTCAGGTCACATTTAGCTGTATAATATGTTATGATCTAAACCAACTTAATGCATGCCTATAAAAACCCATAAGTTAGTGGTTTCCTAAAAATATATTTGTAATTAACATACTTAGGTATACCTATAGGACCCAACGAGTTGTACATTTACCACTAAGGCATGTTTAGTAGCCTATTTTATTAATACCTGTAGTTTATTCTGTAACCTTTGCGTATATATACCAAAAGGACTAAAATAAATTGTACTGGCTTGTGTCCACTCTGTATATAGTACTATGTCCAGTATTTTGGGTAACTTTACAATCATATACCAAATTTAAACAGACTAAATAAACAAGCATCGCCTTAATTTAGAAATAATAACACTGTTATATTAATTAAATCTGTCAGCTTCACTAACTGGTGGCTACAATTCCGTATCCAACTTTTGCCAAGGTCTACCTGAGCCAATGCAATAATACTGTAATTATTAACTATTTAACTATATTATTTACAAATATAGATATTGTCTATTTGTCTACTGAATTCTTGATTTATTTTCTTTTGCTATCGTCTGTCTTATTTCGTGTAGGTGATATCGTAACCTCGGTGGTCTATAACCAGGGATCGAGACGGGCATTCCACCCCCAATCTGTGACTGAGCTATCGGCTAAATCCCTGACTCAAGCCCCGATCGTCATACAGGAGGTTACCATATCACCTGGCCCGTCCCCTTTTTTCCTGCTTGTTGCGTGCTTACCACCGACTGTAACAATCAAGTAAACACTAGGTACAAACTGCACAACTAATTTGAGGTTACCAGCTACAGGATAGACGGGTAGGCAATGAGTTGCAATGTTACCGCACGTTGCAGTTTGTAGGATTTTTACAAAAGCTTAATTCTGTTGTTTATTTCATTAATACTTGTAAAATTGCATTTCATGTGTAGAAAAACACAATTTATCTATGAAGAAAAACCATAAGTAGTAATTTTCCATTAGATTTGTAGTAATGCATTATATTAAGTTATTTTACACTATTTACCTAGGTAATAAATAACCTACATCCATCGTGTGATATCAATAATTGCTACTTTGTAGAGCATTATTTTATTTATTTATTAACTGGCATATTTTTTCTTAAAATGCTGATGCCTTTTCTTTTGGCAACAAATAATGACTGACTGAAAACTACTCCAGATCTTCTTTGACAATCGTCAGTCTCAAAACCTGTCTACTGTTTTTGGATCACCCTGTACAATTTTTGGTGTGTGTTCTTTTTCAACCGCCGGGTAAAACTTCCCCCGCAACCACGCCATCCATCCTCATTCTGTTTATCTTTAATTAAGGGGGCATGTAGTCGGCGCTGCTTATTGTTGCGAAGTTTGTACAAACGGGTCTGTTCGTAAATTAATTAAAATCACGCGTGTGTGTGTGTGTGTGTGTGTGGACGGCGTGGTACATTGTTTCGAGTGCCTTTCCAACCGGCCGCTGGAAATTTATGAAGTGTGTCAGGCTCGGAATTAGTTGTTATGCGAAAATCGAAAACGACTGCGGAATCCGCTTTGTGTGTTTTTCGTTGAGGGATGGGAATATTTGTATATACAGGATGATCCATTCGGATATAGAAAATGTTATTTTCAGGGAAAATTTTTGTAAAATTCGCTGCTAAGGACACTTCTGGTACATTAGAAATGAACATAAACAGAAAGAAATCGAATCTGTATTTAAATATATTGATATATAAGGTGTCTTGCAAGTCGTACAATGATTGTATTAGGTGATAGAATACTTGATGGCTTCATTACTTACCTAGAACTTCATAAACATGGTTTTTCTACTTTGTAAAAGCGAAGAATCAAATTTAAACGTGGATTTTATTTAAACCTTTGTGTGTAGGTTTATTCAGATATTATTAAAAACTTACCTAACCTAAGCAATGCGCTTTCAGTTCTTAGAAAACATTCTAAACAAGGGAAATTAATCTTAACACGTTTAAGTATACAGAGAGTGGATTCGCCAAAGCAGAGGACAGTCATTTAATATGTAATAAAAATGGTTTAAGAAATGAAGACATTTTTACCTTTAGAAAATATTGAAGTTAATAAAATACCGGATAATTCAAAAAGCTAAATATTTATTTCAATTGTTCAATCTTAAAAGCTAATTTAAAGTTACGGCGTAAAATCAAGCAATGTTTCTATTAAATAGCTTGGTATGTCATGAGAAAACAATTTGCCTTAGTTTCCATAGCAGCCATAAATGTAGATCAACTGTCAAACTATACATTCGAATCTCAGATAAAGCGTAAAGTAAAGTGCAAATACCTTCATTTCTTAAACCATTTTTATTACATACTGAACGGCTGTCCTGTTTTGGCGAATATGTTCTTTGCATATAATTATATAAACGTATTAAGATTAATTTCCCTAGGTTTTAGAGAAACTTTCCTAAGAATTGAAAAAGCATTGCTTAGGGAAGTGTTTAATAATATCTGAATAAACCTACACACAAAAGTTTAAATAAAATCGACATTTAAATTTGACTCATCGCTTTTACAAAGTAGAAAAACCATGTTGAAGTTCTAGATAGGTAACGAAGCCACTTTGGATTTTATTGGATAAATCATTTAAATAATTCATTCACTTCTAATAAAAAAAGTATAGAAATATTTGTTATAAAGAGGTTTATTTTCTTCTACACTTCAATACATGTAGAAAAGCACGGTTAAATTAAAAAATATTAAAAAATAATTATCACAAATATTGTATATAAGTATGTATACACTTGGTATATAGGTATGAAGTTTAAAATTGTAAATACAGGGTGTATTTAAAATTTTAAACTTGATTCAAGTGTATTTCTATTTTTTTTATTCAGTAATAGAATACAGGGTGAGAAATCCAAAATATTGCAATTTAACTAAGCATACCTGTATACAAAATTGCATCCAAGTGGACTTACAGGTCTTCAAAGTGGAGCCAAATATTTTGAAAAAAATAATACATATCTCTGAATTACTTTAACTTGGAATACCTATGGTACATGGTTTGGGTTTATTATTGATCTTCTTTGACTATGAATTCAAGTAAATTGTACAAGGTCTTCATTCAACGCTAGTCACCCTTAAAATTATACCAAACTTTTTTCCATTGATCGAATTTAAAAAGAATAATATCTTGCGCAAAATTTAATTTAAAAACTTTAACGTTACGAAGAAAACATGTTTATTAGAAGAGATCAAAAAATCAGTACTAAGCTTTGTCTTTAGTTAGTAATAAAACTAAAGAAATTGTTCAAAATGGGCAGCATTTTCTCAGAAATATAAATTTAAATGACTACCGTTTCTTATTCGTAATATGATTCCGCGATCTCCACAGAAAATAATTATATTTTTTGAGGGCTGGCGATCGTGATGGCCAATTTTGAGGACAATTATTTCTTTGTCTTAACCATTAATTTGGAAACTTAAAATTTAACAGTAGCAGTAAAATGAGGCGGTGCCTCATCATGCATAAACCAAAACTCTAGTCTAGCCTAATAAGCTATTTTAGTATTTTACAGAATTTTTGATAGATTTGGTAAAATAACTGGTCCAATTAAATAACGATCAATAATACCGGTCCAAATGTTTATCTTAAACTCGCGTTGAAAATGTCTGGAGTTATTGCATAGGAGTTTACATCGGAATATTCATGAAAGTTGCAAACATTTATGTTATATACTAGCTATACCCTGCGCACGTTGCTACGCCACCAACTACGCCATCTGTCGAAAATTGGTCGTACCAACTTAGAAACCTTCGATATCTATAGAGCCTAGTTGTAGACAATCAACATTACTTAAAGACGCTTATAATATATTTTAGTAAAACTTTTACTGAAAAAAATTATAAAATATTTTAACATTGATAAATGTCATAACATACATCTCAAAACTGTCAAACCACCTTACTTTCTGTTCATTTCAAGAGTATCTTTTTTAGTCCAAGGCTGAAGCTACTCAGACTTTCGTAGGGTAGGAAAAAAATTGTATAGGAACTTGTCATCTTATTGTCATGTTTTATCTGCAGCCGAGAGACTTTCCACATTTTCCCGGACATTCTGTATATAAACTAAATGTCCGGGTCTATGATCTAGACAAACTGTTCATCGGATATTACTACTTATTAACACTTAGATCTACCTACATTAAATACAAAATTCAACTAATACATTGTATAAACATGAAAAAAGGTAACCGTTCATAGGATATTTAAGTACATTAAATTAATTAACTTACGTTACAACCTGCATATGTTAATTTATCAAAACTTTCAAAGAAGGAATGAAGTCATCATGTGGTGTTAGATACCTAAATATAAATGCAATAACACTTGAAGAATATATTTAAACTCGATAGAAATATCCATCTGTCTACAATGTCCTTAACATTGTAGTCAGATTTTAAACTCGGCAAATTTGCAACGATCTTGCAAGGATTCGCCACACAATCCCTTGAATATAAGGATAAGCAGCTTTGCGTCTAGAGAATTAGGCCAATCAGGACGAGCTTACATAAATCGAACTCAATACGACTCGTATCGCTTTGCCTTTGTTCGATAATTGCAACTTTTTTTAAAAAAACTTATTTTACCAAATTGATTAGGCTTGCTTAATTTATTCTAAAATTATATATGA
The DNA here is from genome assembly GCA_037114965.1 of Monochamus alternatus. Classification (NCBI taxonomy): domain Eukaryota; kingdom Metazoa; phylum Arthropoda; class Insecta; order Coleoptera; family Cerambycidae; genus Monochamus; species Monochamus alternatus. Next base: position 119,379,324 of record CM073426.1, read on the forward strand.
CACAAGTGACATTTTATTTTGTGGGAAAGAAAGTTTCATCCCATCCTTTCAAATAAAAATAAAATCACTTGTAGTAGCACATATACCATACAATATTATAATAACAATAATAATTATTATTATTTATTTAGTCCATTCAGATCAACACATGATATTGGATAAGTCATATAATATAAATACGAGTATTACTAAGGACATCTACAGTGTGCGCCAAAAGTATGGAATTCAATAAAAACGAAACAATTATTTTTTGGGAAAAATCCTCGAACAGGTCGGTTTTTAATTTAAAAAATACATATTTTAGCGTAAAATGCAATTTTCAAATGTCATTTGTTTTCGAGTAATGACGTCATCGATTTTTTTTAAATGGCAACACCATATTTTCTTCCTTGATTCTGAAAGATCGTTTAATTTTATATCAGACAGTACTAAAATTTTGCCCTTTTACATAGGAATGTTTTCGAGTAAATGACGATTGAATGTTAGAAAACGTAAATCAATTAAAATAAAGCAAAAACGTTATCAAGTTTAGTTTTTCGAATTCCATAGTTCTTTTATGGATCACGTAGGTGAAAATATTTGCAAAGTGTCATTGTCACACCGACTTTCCAATAAGTATTGTAAGCGACATAGAAATTATTATTCAATTTAAAGTATTATGGCACATTTAACTGTTACTCAAAGAATTGAAATTTTAATTCTTATCGGATGCGGGAATATGACTAGAACTCAGCAAGTTTGCGATTTATTTAATGAAAAATATCCAGATCGCCCTATCAGCCAATCAACAGTCAGTAAGGTAGAGTCTAAATTTAGAGAAACTGGCAATGTTGTAAATATTTCAAAACCTGGACGTCCAAGCATCAATGAAAATCAGAAACAGCACATTTTGATAAGTATGGTGGATAATCCTCATAATCCTCTTTCACGATGCATTAAACAATGACACTAGTCAGAGCATAGTGCTACGTATCTTGAGGAAAGAAAAATATCATCCCTACAAAATTCAACTTGTGCAGGAACTCAATGAAGATGATCCCTATCGTCGCTTACACTTTTGCGAAATTCTAATGGATTTATGTCAAGGAAATAGAAATTTACACCGGCAAATACTTTTTTCAGATGAGGCCCTATTTTGTCTGAATGGTACAGTAAACCGTCAAACTTGCAGATATTGGAGTCGTGAAAATCCTCATTGGATGGCAGAGGCACATACCCAACACCCTCAGAAATTAAATGTGTGGGCTGGAATAGTTGCCGACAGAATAGTAGGGCCTTTCTTCTCTGAAGGAACCCTTACAGGACAAAGATATTTACAGTTTCTAGAAAATGACCTTGTTCCAGCCCTTGCAGTAATTTTTCCTAACGATAATGACCCTGACATTCCTGACGATACCATATGGTTTCAGCAAGACGGTGCACCTCCGCACTATGCGCGCCCTGTACGAGATTTTTTGGACAACTGTTTTCCTGGGAGGTGGATCGGCAGACGCGGACCGATAGAATGGCCTGCAAGATCACCAGATCTTACACCTCTTGACTATTTTTTATGGGGATACTTGAAGTCAAAAGTGTACATTAATAAACCACGTAATTTAAAAGAACTTCAAAATCGCATTCGGGACGAAATACGCAGAGTTACCCCAGAAATCATTCATAATGTGCAAGAAAAATTTCTTCACAGACTTGCGCATTGTCAAGAAGTTGGTGGATGGCAATTCGAACATTTAATTTAAGTATAAAATTTAATCAATTGTATTTTATTTTACATACCTCAGAATTGTTACTTTTTTATGGATAAAATTTACGTTTTCTAACATTCAATCGTCATTTACTCGAAAACTTTCCTATGTAAGAGGGCAACATTTTAGTACTGTCTGATAGAGAATTAAACGATCTTTCAGAATCAAGAAAAAAAATATGGTGTTGCCATTTAAAAAAAAATCGATGACGTCATTACTCGAAAACAAATGACATTTGAAAATCGCACTTTACGCTAAAATATGTATATTTTAAATTAAAAATCGACCTGTTCGAGGATTTTTCCCAAAAATTAATTGTTTCGTTTTTATTGAATTTATTCCATACTTTTGGCGCATACTGTATATTAGTAGATGACCCATACGAATACTTCATGTTTTTCATAATAAAAATATACATAAGTGTAAATTAAATATAACAAACAGAAACAGAGCGACAGACAAGTAAAACTAGCAATATATCATTTCTAATAAATTATAAAAACATTTGCTTTCTAAATATTTTTTTACTTTAGCTTTGCCCAAGTTAAAATTATTTTCTTGTTTAATATCTACTGGTAAGATGTTCGTTAACTTAATGCCCATATAGTAAGGCGATTTTTCAAACAAACTTGTGGTATGGGTAGGAATGCGTAAAAAATTGTCATTTCTGCTAAAGTAGTTGTGACTATCAGAGTTACGTTCATAATGAGTCTTATTTTTGGCAACTTGTATAAATTTATATAAAGGAAATGTTAATATATTGTTGTTAATAAAGTATGGTCTACAAGAATCATTTCGGGAAATACTGAAAATGAGACGGATTATCCTTTTCTGCGCAATCAAAATTATATTAACCCTGCTGTTACAAGCGTTACCCCATTATAGGACTAATGTGAATATATTATCGATTAATGTAAGTTAAGAAGCTGTTTAATATCAAACATTGTTTTCAGTTGTAAAAGAATGTAGTAACCATAATTTATTTTTTATAAATGTAATCGATTTGGCTAGTACAATTTATGTAAATTCCTAAAAATTTGCAGAACTGTGAGGCTTCGATTGTTGCTTTATCTACCATTATGTGTAGGGGCAGAGCGATTTTCCTGCGAGAGGAAAACTGCATACAGTTTTATCTGCGTTTAATATTAAGGCCTTTATATAGCACCAGTTTGCAAATTCCACAGACAATATATTTAATTCATCTTGCAACCCTTCAGGGCTATTTGCCGGAGCTGCAAGGGTAACATCATCTGCATATAGTACGTTCTGCACTAACATGCAATGGAAGATCATTCATAAATATTAGACAAATATGTGGTCCAAGTATTGACCCCTGAGGCGCTCCCAGCTCAACTTCTTTTATAAGACATTTTATTATTTAATTTCACATATATTTTCCTACATTGCAGATATGACATTAACCATGCTAAAAAGTCACCAACAGCTGAGAGTTTTTCTGCTACAAAACGAAGATCTAAACAATCGAAAGCCTTTGAAAGATCGAAGAATAATGCTCCAACAAATTTACTTTGGTCTAAGCTTTTATAAATAAAATTAGTAAAATAATGTGAAGCAGTTTCAGTTGATTTATTTGGGTAGAACAAAAAATGACATTTTAAAATTATATTGTATTTATTTAAGTATAACAGCATCCTATCATATGTCACTCTCTCCATCACACTACTTAACACAGATGGAGCAATGATGCCTCTATAATTATCAATCGCATAACGGTCATTCTTTTTGTAAATAGAGGTAACTACACCAATTTTTAAATTATCAGGAAATGTTTCTCATTGAACGGATACATTTATAATGTAAGATAAAGTTGGAGCAATTTCAAATCGTACACTTTTAATAATCTTTGTAGGAATACAATCGATGCCTACATAGTTCGTGTTTTATATAACATTTATGATTTCGTTAACATCACTACCATAGAAAAAGAAAATATTAGATCTATTTAATACTGTTAGTGTACAGTTTGTAGAAATGTGTAAATGCATTAGATATTATGTCAACATTTTCAGTAACTTTATTATCAATTAATTTTCCCGTTCTTTCTTTCTCTAAATTCCATACAAATTATTGTTTTTCACTACCTGTACGTCCAAGTTTGTTGTCAAAAAAGGCCTTCTTTGCATTGTTAATCATAATTTTATAATCTTCTTTTAACTTCTTGTAGTACATTTACAAATCAACGCATTTCTTACGTTATTAAATTTATAAAATATCATAATAAAAAGAAAGAAATAATTCCAGATAAGGTTCAATATCTAAATTCAAAATAATTAAACTAAATCTATTAACGAAGAAAACATCACACAAAATGAAATTTCTAAATGGTTTTCAAAATTGAAATTCACTACTGGGCATATTATATTAACACAGAATCAGCCACAATAGATAAGATCTGAACTATTTATGCATTTCAATTATTGCTTCTATGTACACATATTGTATAAAAAATATGAAAAATAAAATTTTGATAACAAACATCTACCAACTTTATTTTAATATTTGTCCCCTATGTTATCGCTATCAATAACATTATGTGTTAATGTTTGTCCAAACCTAAATTTGAATTTAGAAAATCATATAGGTAATAAATAATTCATTGTCAGTTTTTTTTTTTTTCGTTAGTAAATTTACCTAAATCATTTTTAATTTTAGATATTTTTTATTGAATGTAACCTTGTCAATAAAGCAAAAATACTGCAAAAACTAATAATAACATATGTATGGGTAAAATATTGTGAATGTTATACTTACTAGTTCAACATTAGTCCGCAGAGCTAGTTTAACACAATATTATTAATATCTAATAAAAAATGTATAATTTCCACTCATTTACTCTATGAAATTCAGGACGATTTTAATATGGTTCAATGCGCCTACACACTTTTCACAATAAACGCAGAATGGTCGGCAAACATTCATACAAAATATGAAATTAAATTCTCTGGAATGTTCCTTAATTGAAGCACGTATTTCAGTTACAGTTCATTTTGAAGTTTACCACTCAATTAAAAAGGTTGGTGAATCTACTTCCAACATTTACCGCTTAAAAAATCACGTAGCTTAACACAACACCAAGCCTTATTAATAGAGATCCACAAGGAATGGTGTCTCATTTTTCTGTATATCACAGAAGTGTGTTAAAGGTTTAACACAATCCACTGCGTTAATACAGCAAACGTATACATTTAAGTGATATTTGCATTAGTAAAACTGTAAAGTTTAGACCCAAATGTTAATTTTACTGTATAATAGTTTACAGAATTAAGGTGGAAAGTAGTAATAAAATAAAATTTATTTCATTACTATTTATTATGGCTTTAATAAAAAAAAATATAATTCAGTTATAACACAAAGCTACACTCGGAAAAAGATTTGGGCTAGTGAATTCCTTTGAAGAATTGGTCGCCATACATTTTATGTATGGAAAAGCAAACGGAAATTCAAATGAAGCCAGGCGTCTCTATGAAAATGCATTCCATGACCGGTTGTCTTATGCAAACACTTTTTCGAATGTTCATGGACGTTTAATGGAAACGGGAGAAGTAACAGGGAATTTTGTCATGGGGTGCAAAGAATTACACGAACAGTGGAAAATGTCTTACAAGCGGTTGATCAAAATCATGCAATAAGTACAAAGCGTTTGGAAAATTAATTATAGAATATCAATGCTTATCATCTGCAGAGAATTCAAGCCTTCTCTGGAGACTGCAGTATTGTCAATGGCTAAGCCAAAAAAATAATTTTTATGTATTTCATTATTTTGTTCTCGGATGAAGCTTCATTTACCAGAAACGGTGTTTTTAATTACCACAATGAACATTTTTGGGCAGATGAAAATCCATACAGTATTGCAGTCAATGTGTGGGCAGGAATTACTGAAAATTGTTTGGTTCGACCTTTTATTTTTCAGAGAAGATTAGATGGAAGAACATATCTGGATTTTCCGCAGGAAAATGTACCTATCCTTCTAGAAGCTGTCCCTCTCAATGATCGCTGTCGTTTATCGTTTATATACGACGAGGCAATGTAGAAGACTATTTAAATATTACGTTCCAACGAAATTGGATTGGTTGGAGCGCGCTTACCTTGGCCACTCCGACCACCCGACTTACATCCATGTGATTTCTACCTTTGGGGGCATCTAAAGCAACTGGTGTATTCTACCCACAAAAAAACGAAGCTACATTAGTGGAATGTATTATACCAAACACCTCCGATATTCCGAAGAATTAGAAGACAGATGCGAAGGAGATTAAGAGCATGTAATGCACAGGGTAGCCATTTCCAGCTTTAATTGAAACCATAAGTTTCATACACTGTTGTTTTTCTATTTTTTTTGCTGAATTTTAACACGAAATTTAAGAATAAAATTTTCAGACGTCAACTACTTTTTATGTAAGTTTCTGAATATCAGTTCTGTATTGTAATGATTAATATATATTAATCTTTCTCTCGAAATCTGTGTGTCAGGAGAGAAATGTTCAAGATACCCATTTTAGGCAGAATTAACTTGGTTATCAAAGAGCGATACCAATTTGTTAAAAAATCAGTGGCGTACAATTTTTTTGCTGAAAATGAGTATTTAACGACACGAACACCACTACTGCTAGCATTATAAGAGAAATTTATACACGTAAAAGTAGCCCTTTACTATACACTCCCAATATCTCGATCGATTTTCGAGAAATATTATTTAAGACAGAAAATTTTAAGCAACCTGTATCTCGAAAACAAGGCATTTCCGAACCCATGTTTATATAAACTTTATTTTATTTTTAAACGTAGAACCTACCCCTAAATCATTCTATAACACTCTGTATACACTTTTCGTCTTATTCTGAGATCTAGAGAGGGCAGTTAAATTTATGCTCCTACTTCTAGTATCACCTTGTACAAATAATTTTTTACTATTGGCACCTTCGCCATAATCTCGAATGAATACTTTACTAATACATTTATCAGTTTAAATAGTAAAATAAATACACTTTTTAACTATTTAAAACACATTGACGCTTAAATTTATTGTTATATTTATTCTAAATGATATAAAAGTAAATTAATAAATTAATTCAAACAGAAGACCTTGATTAAGTTGGGCTTATTCGCTGATGTTGCGACAAAATTCTCTATGCTTAAACGACTAAAACTCTAAGCTTTTATAGAAAACATTTTAGTAAACTGTCAAATAATGTATGAGTATAATCAGTACAACACCAAAAAGAAAGCTTTTAGCCTTATTTTAATAAATTTCCGGTAAATTTTAATCCTTTATTTAGATCCCTTAAACAAGAAGATAAAGTAATCGCCAAAGCGTTTTAGCGGTGTTAATCCTTTGTTATCCCTGATTTTAGGAAGAAAAGGTTTTATTTCCTGATATTTTCTACTGTTTTTCTTGTTTCATAAAAACCGGCTTACCACATTTATCTCTTAAAAAAATAAAACAACTAGATTTTATCTTCTACCCGCTTGTAACGTTTATATAATGAATATTTAAAATAGCTACAAGTTTTATACAAAAAATCCTAAATTTTTTTATCTCGAATAGAAAAATATTGTATCTGAACGTTTTTTTTCTTATTGTAGTTAAATTTGTAAAAACATTGATTATCCACAAAAAATCAAGATTCTATTATTTCTATAATTTATAGAAATGTAGAAGGATACATGTATACAGGGTGGTCCGTTTTTCATGACTCATCATTGTCATCTTGGAAACTGCAAAATATACAGTGTAGCTCAAATTAGAATAAAATTGCGGCTTTTGATGGCCATTAAGACATACCCAACAGATCCAAGATATCTGCTGTCGATATTCAAATATTGTGAAAAAAACTGAAAATAAGGGTTTTAGAAAATGACATATAACATCATTACGCCTCAACAGAAAGAGCTGAAATTTGGTACAGAGGGATAAAAATATACGAAATGGATCTTAACAGTAACAGATGTAGAATAAAATTATGAACATGTCAATACACTACTCACACATGTCAATAGTAACACTACTATTTTATTTGAAGAATAACCTATAAAAATACACTGAAAAAATTAATTTGTAATTTTACTTGTAAAATAAAGGCCATATTATTACCCATTATTTTACCAGTAATTTCAGAAATATCTAGTAGTTTTTCAATTTTATTGTAAAGACGTACTTACATCACGTGATAATAACTCTAACGTCTATTGGTTCATTTTTACATGTTTTGTAAATCCACACATAAATCACATTCCTTATCGTAATTTCACGTTTTTATTGACAATTTACTAGTGTTCAGTATTTTTGAATTGACATTATAAAAATACAACGGCTATTTATAAAAAATAATAATAATTTACAGCAAACTTACAAAAAAATAGTAAAAACAAAAATAATTTTTAATAATTTCTTTATTTGTACAGTTATGATATTACTATAATACACACTGAAAAAAAGGCCAGTAACTTTACAAATATACTTTGTAAAAATATCTTTATAATTATCTTAAAATAATTCTAAAAATAATGATGACATTACACTGACGCTTGTAATTTTACAAGAAAACTGCCAATATACAACAAAACCGTAAACTTCATATGTAATTATAATGTAATATGTACATTTATAGAATATATTGTAATGCATTTACAATTAGCAATATGAAATCCACTTTTACATTGTAAAATTACTGAACATACCAAATTTACTATATAATTGAATGTAAAAATATGCTTAACTTGTGTGTGAAGATACTACTAATTTTAAAACGCACTGCCACTAACCGTTGAGAGCGTTGGGTGGTGACGCCTTCATTATTTCTTGCATCATTTCGACAAATGCAGCGTGTACCTAGGACTTAAGTACTTACGTAATTAATTTAGTGAGTAGTGACAAGCAAAATAATCAAATCTAGAGTGACCAGTGAGTGCTTTTATTACACTGAAAAAAAAGGCCAGTAACTTTACAAATTTACTTTGTAAGAATATCCTTATAATTGTCTTAAAATAATTCTAAAAATAATGATGATATTACACTGACACTTGTAATTTTACAAGAAAACTGCCAATATACAATAAAACCGTAAACTTCCTATGTAATTATAATATAATTTGTACATTTATAGAATATATTGTAATACATTTACAATTAACAATGTGAAATCCATTTTTACATTGTAAAATTACTGAACATACCAAATTTACTATATAATTGACTGTAAAAATATACCTAATGTGTATGTGAAGATACTACTAATTTTAAAACGCGCTAACATAACCTAACCGTTGAGAGCGTTGGGTGGTGACGCCTTCATTATTTCTTGCTTCATTTCGATGAATGCAGCGTGTACTTAGGACCTAGATGCTTACATAATTAATTTAGTGAGTAGTGACTAGCAATATAAACATATCTAGAGTGATAAGTGAGTGTTTTTAGTACTATAAATAGTTTTGTCTAGTGCTTGTTTAAACATAACCTCAATTAAGAAGTAATAGGTATGTAAGTTATACATAATTATTGAAACAAAGAAACATTGCATCTACAAAAATCGTTGTTTTGTTCATCTTACATATTATATAAAAATATATTATTTTCTATTAGAATTATATTTTATACATATTTGAAGAACAGGGGAGGATTAGCATGATTTAAGTTCTGGGTATCTACTTACTATCTATGCACATTTATATAATTAATATTACTTTGTAAAAGTTAGTATAAGATCATAGATTTTATTTGAATATTATAAAATGTTAAATTTAGTTAAGTGTTCTGTTTTGTACAAATAACCTAAATGTGTAGGTATCAAATTTTAATAAAAAATTGCCGTAAAACCATAATATTTTATTACTTCAGTACCTGTATATACATGTATTTCTAAGCTAAAAAATAAGCAAAAGGCAGTTAATATATTGAAGATGTAATAAAGCTGTAACTACTAATTAGCTAACTGAGCCGTAATCGGAGTACAAAATTGCTATTTATATAATCAGTTAGGAAAAGTGCGGTTTTGTGTAACAAATGTTTTTTACACAATTTGTTCAAAAATTTTAATTATAAATTTAAAAAGTATTATTCTGCTGATTTTAAGGTATACATCGGGGCTACAATAGAAATAAGTATTATTTTCATCTAAATGAGTAATAAATTCCAATGTAATTTTTTGTATATAAATCTGAAAAGCATATAGAAAACGAATCTATTGGTTCGAAAATGTTTGACATGACTGGGGATATTATATCAAAAATTCAATATTACTATTAAGGGTATTTGTTAATATTAGAAGCAATTGGCATTCATGTTAATTAGGTTACTTAATATGAGTATATTTTTCTTTTGAAATAACATTCTGATGCAGTGATGCTATTCAGAAACTCACGGAAAAGCCTGATATGTTACTTAAGGTAAGTAACAATCGTTAATTCCTTACGATATTTTAATTTTTCTCATGTAGGCATATTAATCTATTAGTTATAAATGAATTGCTATTCAGATTTTTTAGGTATCTAGGTATGTCAAAGCACTGTTAGTAACTTTTAGGCGGTTTCTTTTATTCTCCGAAAAGATAGTTCAAATGTCACGGGAATATTTTTGAGAAAAATTGAATAACGAAAATTTCATTTCGATATCTTGATTAGTTTTTATATAGAATTTTGTTTAATTTTACGCCTTTTCTATGATGCCCCATATTACGTACGTATTGATAAAAACATATATATGTTTATTATAGCAGCGGAAAACTAGAAGTTATAAAAAAATATTCCTCAAGCCACTAGATACTACACATAGAGAAAAAATCTCTTTACCACGTATAAATATTAATATAATAAGTAGAAAAGTTACCACAGAAAATGACCAAAATTTAAAAATATCATGTAGGTATCTCTAAAACAAATCAAAATATTGAAATCTGATTCTCGCTATTCAACTTTTCTCAAAAATTAAGATCTAAATATCTTGGCTACTTTTTTCTGTCCTTTCGGAAAATAGAAGAAACCTTCTATACTTAAGTGCCCAAATTGGACCATCCTGTACAATAAATTAAAAAAAATTACATTGTAGTCATAATATAACATGTATTATTACAATGTAACTATACAACTGCCTGTAAAGTTACTTTGTAATTTTACAAGTAATTGTGGAAGTTACATTGTAAAAATACTGTTTGTATTGTAAAATCACAAAGCAATATTACAATTTCAAAACCTAAAATTACACCACAAAATAAATTTACAACGTAATTTTACATTTTATTTGTAAAGTCACAATCGATAAGAAAATTACAGCAATAATGAGTGGTAAATAAATTGCCATCTATTTTAACTGTAATTATTTTTTACAGTGTACCAATAAGATATCTGATGTTTGGAAATTATCTCTTGTTATGTCCAATTTTTAAAAAATATGTTAGTGATATCGGTGATTATCGCCCCATCGCTATAATAAACAATTTTAGTAGTATTCGAATTCTTCCTCCACAATATAATGTATAATAACGTAAAAAACAGTATCAGTAGCAACCAATATGCTTTTATGCAAGGTCGTTCCACAACAACAAATTTATTATGTCTTACACAATATCTGTCAGATGCTTTAGACAATCAAGAGTAGGTGGAAGTGATTTATACGGATTTTCCCCAGGCGTTTGACCGGTTACAACGTGAAATGTTACTCCGTGAACTTAATAAATATGGCTTTTTATTGCCCATGTAATCTCTTTTACCTTCATATCTTTCTGATAGATACACTGTAAAAAAAGTTGCTGTGTAAGCGAGATTTTCCAATGTGTTATTTAGGATGTGTAAAAATTCCGTGTTAATAGTTTTACACACTATGGCTTTTTTGTACGTTTTACACAAAATGTGTTAAAATTACTAGTATTATAATAAAATATATTGAATTTGTGTAATACCAGTTGTATGTTAAAAGTACACCATTTTGTGTAAACTTATCACGCACACAACTTAATTGAGCACAACTGCGAGGCTGATCCAACACGTCCCTACGCCATATTGGTCATGATGCGATGTTGTGTACAGTTACCTCTCGTTCACTGTGTTTAAATGGAGAATATTTAAATTTAAATTGAGGTTTAATCAAGGAAAATGGTAAGTACTTACCTAACTATAACAAATATTACTGATAATTGTAATAAAGCTAAAACTAATTAGAATATAGCTATTAAAAATATTAGAAGTTTACTCTGACGTTTTAGATTACTCTGTAATATAACTTTTTTGTAACTTTAGAGAAAGAAAATTATATGTTCAGATCACTACCAGTTAATTTTCGTAAACTCCTATTATGTAGTGCCTAAATACATCTTTGTTTGTTGTTTCATTGTTGATGATTTACTAGAACATTATTAGTCCCTTATTAGAATATGTACTATTATACTGTTAATTTTAATACATACATATTTTGTTAGCAGACTTGGTTGTTGTTCATTTGAACAGAATTTTATGTTTTTAATAAAATCATAAAAAGTAAAATATCTTTTATTTTATAATTACACCATAATTCAGAAAATTCTTTATATTGATACGGAAGCTGACCTTGTTAATTATGTTCCTGTTTGCTTTTGAAATTATAATTTTTAATACATATATTCTGCCGTTTAATGGAACATTCCAGGCTATATTCAATGCATACTCGACGATAGGCAGAACCTCTACAAAATGTCAAAATAAAAGTATTTCAAAAATTATATTTATTAAAAATTATTTCCCTGGCCTAAAGGCCTGTAAACAGCTTTCTGTATATAAAAATTATGTCGAAAGTAAACAGGAACATAATTAACAAATTAAAAAGATAGGTGAATATTCCATATCAATACCTATTATAAAGCCTACACCTTCAATGATACAAATAACATAGAAATGTGTAAAAGTTACACATGACATTTGTTATATTAACACAGTGGATTGTTTAAACCTTTAACACACTGCTACATACAGAGAAATATGTAAAAATATACAGAATTCCGTGTGGACCTCGATTAACACAGTATTGTGTTCTTTTGTGTTAAAATGTGTAATTATTTTTTTACAGTGTATCAATATGTATTTTTCTGAGGTTTCACATTGCGCAGTTTTCCCTGTTTTATGCGGTGTTCCTCAGGGATCAATCTTAGGCCCACTGTTGTTTAATATTTTTGTTAATAACATTGTAAACTATTTGAATATTCCTCATCCTTTAAATGCTCTCAATATAATGATATACAGGCTTTAAGTGACAAAGTGCAAATGTTTCCTTATTTAACGCCGCCTATGCGACCTGTCCGCCGCACGTTCATAGGCAACCAGCAAGCCACGGTAAAATTCGCAGTCATGTCATAATTCAATTCCTGTGGTTACGTTGTAGTTTTGTGTTGTTCTTCAGTTTTTAGTGCCTTATTTTAATTTTAAACGTTTTATAGTTATTAAATAAAGGAATATGTGTCGGGTACAGATATTGTCCCACAATATAGTTCGCCGGTTTGTTTTTCTAGGTTATGGGACGAGAATGCCGCGAGTGCAATAATAGTTTTGTATTATCTATTAGTACCTACCCATTCCTTTCGTTCGATTTTCTTATAATAAATAGTCATTTTATCTAACTGTACCTATGGGAAGTATGTTTTATCGGTAGAGAGTTGTAATGACAAATTAATGCAAAATACAGGAGCTAACTGGATTAACCAATACCTATCTATCAGGTATTATTACTAATAAGAATGTTAATTTTTGTTGTTTCTGCATTTAAAAAACGCTGCAAAGACGACCGCATGGTAGTTGACATTGTTGACAGAGCCAACTAATTTCCTGAAGCATTTAAATTTTTAATATGTACTTCAAATTTAATCGAATATTGTCAGTGCATTCTCCCTTTTCATCCTTAAATCATTTAAATATTTCTCAGAATTACAGCTTCCAACAATAAAAACCAATTTTTTTCTTTAGTCCGCAGAGTAGTTAGTTTCACGCAATATTATTAATACTGTTTAGTATTTTGTAATTATTTATTTGTGTGGGTTATGGGTTGCAAGATATATTTTTTTTTGTTTGCTTAATTTAATTTAGATGTAGAAAATCGTAGTTATTTCATTTAATATTCACTGCGGCAAGTACGCCACTGACCGGCGGAAGAATATAGTTTTCCAAAAACCAACATATAGTGATAGATATAGAAAGAACGAGAGCTCTCGAACACGCGTGTGTCTCCAAGTAAGTCGAACCCTTTTTATTTTTATTTTTTTTGCATTTTATGCATATTTTGATTCTTAGTAGAACTTGTCACCGCAATTATTATTAGTATAGTAAAATCCACATTCTATTGTCTCACACAAATACCTAATAAAAAAATGTAGGTATATAAATGACCAATGTTAGCAAATGTCTAATGATTGCCGACCAATGACTAATTTATGTAATTGTAATATTTTAAATCATGATCACATGTTTATAATTTTCAGTAATTACTCGGGAAAGTATATATTTTTGGGAAACTGATATAAATATCGGACGAAACCACGAAGTTGCTCGCAATACGCTCGCAAATCCATCGTGGTCTGCTCCATTCCCTTCTGGAACTAATAATATATCCAGGCAACGCATATCTCCTTGGGCTGCGGTTTCCAGCTCTGGCCGCATTATTCAAAAGCTACAATGAAGTTAATGGACTAATAAATATTCAGAGCTTTCGGGCGGTCTTTCAGGAACGCTCTGGATTTCGGCGGATCATTTTAAATATTTCAGAGGCTGATTTTTAGCCGGCGATAAGCGAAAATAACATACCGAAAGCGTCTGAACAGCAACTATATAATACATGTCATATTCAGTGTGGTAATTCTGTAGTATTATAACCTGAAATATTCAGAAGTCACCAGATATCAGTCCTACTAATGACTTATTGTACCTAGCAGTTGCAATAGAAGAAGAAGTTGCCATCTACTTGCTTGCTTTAAATGGAAAACTTTTCATATTTGGATTCTAGGCGTAATTTTTGGAGGACTTTTATCAAGCTTCCTTATATCTATCTCTAATGGTCTTTGAGTTATTTCAATTTTATTAAAAAAAAGTTGCTTTTCGACAACTCAATTAAAAATTGCCTATTTTTTGTCATAAGCTGAAGTACTGAGATTTAAAAGGCATATAGGGAATACTTATCATTTGTTAAAACTTGTAGAATTTTACCCCCTATTCTTACATTCCATATTACACATTCGTATACTTATATCTTTTAATTTTTCAGTTATTGGCGGGTTTTGTGATAAGTAATTAAAATGACCTAATTTCTTGCAAGGATGGCTGTGAAATTGCTAGTAAACTTAAAAACAAAACAACCAGCATGTCATAAGTCATCATTTACTTGGTTCGAATCAAAGTAGTTTCTGAAATAGGTATTCTAATGAGCCGTCACCGTAAGACAACCTGTATGTATAGGATGTCCTAATTTCATTGGAATTGCAGGGTATCTTATAAATTACAATGTATAGACGAATGCGGTTTTAACAACACTGGATTTTTTTGAGAAACTTAGGATGCAACAATCAGAATTTTCATTTCGTTTCGTATCCTCAGGACAATTAATTTGACCATGCAATAACTTGTAAAGGAAAGTGACTGAGTTTAATTTTCTCCTCAAATATAAACTCTCAAACCCAAATTTATCAGTCAGTAGCTTATAAGAAATACCTCTTACAGGATAAGCATTATCTATCTTAAGATATAAATATTTGAAAATTTTTTAAAGTAAGACTCTATGACGTAAATAGAATGGATTTCAACCAGTAGAGCAGTATTCTAGTTCAGCTCTGACATATGAAAAATATAAAATAACATATTGATATTGGTAACAGATTTACAGTTGGAAAGTATTAAACAATAAACCTTCATTGCTTCATCCACCTTGGACACGATATGACATGAAAGAGATAATTCCTCATGGAAAATTAATCCCAAGTCTTTAATTTTAGTGAGGCGATTAAAATTTCGATGTTATTAATTAAGTAACTATAACGACAAAGAAATTTCTTTCCTGTAAAGTATTACATTTTGTAGCATTTAGATGTAAATTACACCACGCTTCAATTTTCGCTATCTCTCCTTGAAGAGTAACACAGTCATTTATGGAGGAAATGTTTGAAACATTTTTTAAATCATCAGCATATATAAGTTCCCGGCAGTCCAGAGTGGCAGTAAGATCATTAACAAATAAGATGAATAACAGTGGACCCAAATTCGAACCTTGAGGTACTCTGGACTTACCATTATAAGAAACATAATGTAGTCTTTCAGATAAATATGATATTACTGTAATAGTAAGAATCAGAATCGAAACCAAAGCTGTAAAGTTTTTGCAAGAGAATCTTAGATAGGTTTATGACATTGAGAATTTTTTGCTATAGAGAATCAATATGATATTTCCAATCTAGACGTGAATCAGTTCTAATTCCCAAAATAATAGATTATTTACTGATTTCCGTTCATTATCTGTTTTTATAAATAGTAGTTCGTGATTATTTCCTCTAGAAAATATCTGCCTTTTATCTTTATTCAACTGTAAGTCCAATGAAGCAAAATAATGTTGCACAGTCTTTATAGTACTTCGGAAGTTATTAGAATATGGTGAATCAAATCAAATTATTGTACTATCGTCAGCATACTGTACTACATACACACTAGTTCTTAACGGTGTTGAATTTTAAGTAAATTTAACATTTTAACAAAGAAATGAGCTTATCTACACAATATTTGGTTAGAGAAATCATAAGCGTATTGTTCTAACCCGAACATGAACCATGGACCCTAATTGTAAATACAATTTCAAATTACAATTTGCATTAAAAAGAATGGTGTAAACTGGAACTGATAATTTATATCATGAAATTGTGGTAGAAACTGGTAGATAAACAGTTTATTCAATAAAGAGCCGTTTGATTAGTCATACAACACCACTGAGTATTTGGTGACGCCAAAGTACATATTTTGTTAAATGTATTGTTTAATAATATAATAAAATAAAACATCTTCACATACTGCGTAATGTTATTATCTAAACATATAATCTCATCCTTTATCTTATTTAACTTGTTATAGCAAATTTTTGTTTCAAATAGTGTGTAGTTAGAAGTAGTAATACATATTATAATATCATAATAACAATGATTATTATTTTTATTGGTGCACAATAGGTCATAACTGTAAGAACCGACACTGTATAATGAAAAATCATCACTATTTTGAGTATGTTACAATTCTAAAATTATATAAAGTAGGTAACTCATTACTGTATTGTTTTAAATACAGTGTGAAAAAATAACGAAATAGATTGATAATATAACTCAATTTTGTATTTGGAATAACACATAATTTAGAAAGCTAACTCAAAAATTGTTCACTGTTATCCTTAAAAGATTTATTTAGCTAACAAATAACTGAGTGAACATTACTGTATCGTCGTGTTATTATCTCAAAACAATCGGATGTGGACTCGTTTTGACAACCATTTGTGTTGATTTTAAGTGAAATTTTACTCAAAAATTTTTACAGTGTAGCAAAGTATGAGTATAATAAACCAAATATCAAATAAAGGTAGGAACAGATGAAAAAAACAATATCACCCTTGAATTTGGGACCGACTGTACATCACTATCGATTTTTGCATCAAAACAGACGCCTTTAAGGAACAGGCCGCCGTGAAATTTCACGCAATACGTTTTCCTCTAGACCTAAAGGGTCGTTTTCGGAGGATTTTAACAACGACCCTACCCCCTCCCCTCTGCGACACAAGGGGGTTACACAAGAAGGCCGTGACGTCATCCGGGAAAGTAGAGCCCTGGCCCGGGAGACAATCCACTCCACACCGAATCAACCGCTGCGCCTGGGAGAGTTTCGAGAAGGGATGGCAATTGCGGGGTCTCGAATTTGCTCTTTGGATTTAATTAGAGATTCTGCGGTGCCACCTGGACGACAGGCGATTTAGCTAGAAAAGATATTTGCTTAATCGTTGCCTATTGGTCTGAGAATAAAAAATGCTCTTCTAATGTTTGGAAAATGTCATTTATTAACGTCAGAACGAACATAGAGAAATGTATGTCAAATTTTACTTAAATTCATACACTGTAAAAAAAGCAGCTGTATAAGTGAGAGTTCCCGTGTATAATTTAGGATGTGTAAAATTTCGGTGTTAATAGTTTGACACACTATCAGGCTTATGAACTATGAACATTCAGGTTAGAGTAACCGATAACAGTTAACTTAGGATAGCTGGGTGGACATAACTGAGCTCTTAACCGAAATGGAAAGATCGCTATGATCGAACAATCAGTTAACCGTGCCTGCTATTATGGTATGGTTTTACCATTGCAAAAAAATCTCTAACGATTCCGGGAATAGAGTTATTAATTTGTTAATTAGCGAGGTTGCAACAATCGAACAATAAACAATTATATTTGCAAAAATCTTGTGCCGATGGTTTGCCTTATTAAGACAGAAATCTTGGAAAAAAATCCGGTTCTCTAGTGATTTCGGGGGTGGAGTTTTTAATTTGTTAATTAGCCCAGTTACAACAATTTAGCAATAAATAACAAAGCTAACACCAAAGTGATATAGAGGGACCTCGAAAACCCCCGAGAGAACATTTTCCAGACATTTTCGTTGAATCGTGTGACATTTGCCATATGTTCAACAAAAATGGGTCATTTGTTACATAAAAAATTAAAAATTTGCGAGTGTACAGAGGTTAGATGTACCTTTTGTTATAAAAAATTCGCTGAACATTTTGCAGAAAACCGCATCTCAATCGGACCTCTCCGCAAAAAGTTACAAGTGAAATGCTAATTTGACGCGACTACATGTGCTCTGTGCTAATTACAATTTACTACGCCCTGGTGGAGTCAATGTTGCAATATGGTATAATTGGATGGGATGCAGCCCATCAGTGTTACTGTAATCCATTAGAAATTATTGTCAAAACACATACCTACCTAAGAAAAATAATATTTAAAAAAGATAAAATATATTATTCATAGCTACTTCTATATAGAATCTAAATTACTACCAATAATTAAAAACTAGGTAACTGTTTTCATTGTACCTTCTCCCTATTTATTTAATTATTTAATTATTAATAATATTAGTTAATGATAGCGATGCCTTATTCATTTAGGTATCGCTATCATACTCAGAATAACAATCTTAATTGTACAAAATTGTAATCTGACCTAGAATTGTATTTACTGTCAAACTAGTAATACTGTATTTTACTTATTATGTAAAACCGTGATATGGCAATAAATTGAAACTGAATGGTGCTATAGACAAATAATTATAAAATTATACATTATATTATATCTCAAATGACAATAGATATAAAATTAAAATTTCTGACCAATAAAAAGCTCAGCACGGCAGTTTCATAACTCGGTCACACATGATCATTATTAAGTTAAGTTTCTGGGAGAAATGTCAATTATACGAATTTCTGAATAACCTACCACTTACATTTAACAGGCCTGTTAGTGTTAACTGAATGTGAGCAATCATAGGTCCAAATGGCTTTTTATACGTTTTTTTCACAAAATGTGTTCAAATTACTAGTATTACAATAAAATATACTAAATGTGTGTAACATTTACCAGTGATGTGTTAAATGTACACCATTTTGTGTAAACTTAACACATTTCTGTGTTCTATATCCCTACTGCTGACTGGTTGAGCACAACTGCGCAGCTGCAGTATATCAACTGTTCAACACACGTCATTACGCCATGTTGGTCGTGTAGCATTATTGTTTTTTTTTTCGTCCAATGATCTGTGATTATTGTGTTCAGTTTTTATTTTGCTAATGTACGTGAATTTTTAGATGACGAATGCCCACACCAATGGATAGGGAGAGGAGGGCCCATAAGATGACCAGCGCGATTGCCGGACTTAAATCCTATGGACTTTTGTATATGGGGTTATATGAAGTCTGTCGTGTATAACACCGAAGTAGAAAATGTGCAACAGTTGCGTGAACGTATCGAAGATGCCGCCGAACAAATCCGTAATAATTCCGGTTTATTTGATCGTATCCGTCGCTCGTCTATCCAACGTGTAAATTTGTGCATAGAAGGTAATGGTAATGTATTTGAACATTTACTTTAACCCCGAAGGTTTGAGAACAGTGGCGGCTGATGAGATTTCAGATATGATATGTCTCAATAACTAGACATGGTACCAAAATGAAACATTAAGTACATTCACCTAACGTTTAGTTTGGGTCCCATGTTTGGTTATTGAGATATGTCAGACCTGAAATCTCACCAGCCGCCACTGCTTGAAAAATTAACATTAGTATGTTAATAAAAGCCGTTTTTTTTTGGGCAAGGTATGCTCATACCTCCTCGAGGTCCTTGCTGGGCAACAATAGGAATTTAATATGTTAATTGCATACTTCTAAAAAATAATTTATAGCGTTCATTGAACATTAACATTTTAAATTATTATTGGCTGAACTGAGCAAGAAATAATATAAGATTCTAAAATAGAACAATCGTTTATTTATGATGTCTAATGCCTAGGTAGGTACCTACTAGGAAAATATTTCAATTTGGCAACGTCGCATTAGATCGACAACGAGTTGAAGTGTGAGCTCAAAGCGACCAAGGCTGTGAGCGGTCAGTGACAGTCTGAACAGGGGGTTTACATAATGATTTGTAAATATTTATTTATTATTTTTTTTAAATATGCATTTAGATTTTTTTAACCGCGTATTCGTATTATACTCATTATTCCCTATCTACTCTTAAAATTAATGACATTATGACTGACTCATCCTGTATAGAAGTTCAACAGCGTTACTACTCAGAACCACATAATGTACATTGTATAAAAGCATGTTCAATACTGAAGTGATAGATTTTTTCTAATAAAACTTCTTGTTTGCAATTTAAAATGTACCTATGTATTTTCTATTTTTGAAGTAGCAAGTACCGAATAACACAAACGCACATGTCGATTAAAATGTATTTTATAAATTTTTCCACGGAGCTGAGGACAACCGAAGTCTTTCACTATTTCACTTTACCGAACTTGAATTGCATTTTTATTTAAATTCAATTAATAATTATAAACTACACTGGCGACACAAACACACGAAATTCACCAACCCCTACTACGATAAATTATAACTGATGGGTCCCGTGCATCTGTTCCAGATGCAGGAGATGGCGGGCTCGCCTGCATAGGAAAACGGGCCGAACTATGTTGGACTTATTCCGCCGGTAAAGTATTAAACGAAAATTTGAACTGCCAACTCTTTAGCTGTGCTGGATGTGCCGATTACAGCATATCCGATGTCGGCGCTGATTACTGCGGTTGGCATTTATTATAAAATTCTTATAATTTCTGTTATTATTCAGGGGATCTGCAGCTCTGCAGCGCTTGTCATCGAATAGACATCAAAAACAAGGTTATTGACCTAAATCCGGTACATCAAGACTTGGATTACCGGGTTGTTTATCACTGAACCGATATGTCTCGGACTGTTTTTTGTTGACAGCATGAGGGTTTTTTTATTACTATTTGTATTTAAATACAAAAAACGTTTGAGCCTCTCTTAATAATTTAACCTATAGTCTGCTTAGAAATGAAAGAAAGTAATAAAAGCTTATTATGTATGCAAATCGTAAATAAATGTAGTACTGGTGCTTATATTCAATATTTTTATATTATGTATTATCGGTATATATGAGGTGTACTTTTAAAAAAACTTTGTGTGGCCGGGTTGTATTAAATTGTAGCAGGAAGCTAAAATTTAATCCCCGACAATCCGTCTTTGTCTATGCTGCTTCAATTTCTCGGTCCATATTTCTCTTATAGGTAAACAATATAAAAACAGCATTTAAAAACAAGAGGCTACTTTAGCATCATAACCGGGTTAAGAGGGTTTTCAGTAATTCAAATAAAATTATTCAATATTATTATCAAAATATTTATTTAAATTTAATGAACAGACTTTTATTCCACACAAAAATATATGTATGTTGAAAATTCAAATTATGATGAGTAAAAGTAGTAAGTATATTAAAATTCATCTTCTGAATATTCTGATGAATTATCTTCGTCTCCTAGATTGATAACGATACCACATTTTCCCACATTTTCTCCTCTTCTCTTTGTACATGATGTATATATCTTTGCCAGTTATCTGCAGCTGCCCGATCCAAGGAATTTTTTAACAAAATTTTCACGTCACTTAATTTAAACGTCGTATTATTTCGCGCTACATCTCCTTTTACCTGCGCCCAGACTAATCCGATTGGGTTAAGTTCACAGTGATAAGGTGGTAACCGTAGTACCGTTATTTGGCGATTTGTTGCCATTTCATCGATAACATATTTTTTCTGGTCTTTATTAAGACTGACAAGTGTCAAAAGTTCCTTTTTCACCACATTTGTTTCAAAAGAAATGTTTTTTCCGGATAGCCATTGAATTATACCGGCTTTCCTCCAAGCTGCCGTAGGCGTCCGCTCGGTCTGCCGTGAATGGTAACTGGCATTATCCATGACAATTACAGACCCCGAAGGAATAAGATCCAACATGTGTGTAAAATACTCTTCGAAAACATCTGCGTTCATGTCTTCGTGATAGTCACCTGTATTTTTAGATTTAAATAAAAGTAAACCGCCATCTACAAAACCACTGGCACTACCTACATGTGTCACTATTAATCTTCGCCCTTTACCTGAAGGTGCCTTGAACCCTGTTGAAAGTCCAATCAAAAATGCTTGTCGAAAACTTTTTACATTTTTATCTTGCCATACTTTTGTTACAGTATATCTCTCGTTGACCCAATTTTCGTCTAGATACTAAATATTCCTCCCTTCGTTACGAAATTTTCTAATTGATCTTAAGTAGGATCTTCGTCAACAAATAATTTCATCTTTATCGATAAGAACTGACTTCCTGTTCTGCTTTTCCCAGCAAAAATTAAACTCTCGTAAGACGACGGATTTGCTTCTACTGATTTTTGACAAATCGTTGTCCTCTGAAAGTTCACTTAAAATTTTGTTTAGCGTTGGTATTTCTTTTTTAAAATAAAATGAGTGTACTTTTCTGCGAATGACATTTTTGAAGAAATTATCTATAACGACTTTTGACCTACCTGTAGATGATTTTGGAAGATTTTTAGTATCTTGTTCCTTTTTTGTTTACTTTAATAGTCTGTAGATAGTCGATTTTCCAATCCCTGTCATTTTGGAACACTTTTCCACGATGTCGTCAACACTGTTGGTAGGATTTTGGTGTTTCAATGCATTAAATACATTTAATATAATAATCTTCTCATTCTGAGACAGAGCACATATTTTCACGCGTTTAGCAGTACGTAATCTGATAAGCTCGACATTTTACCCAAACAATATTATATCCACTGGCACAATAGTCACTAAACACAAGTCGAATTTTACTCTACTGCATTAGCTTCGTATATTCAGCTCTACGACTGGATTGATCTGTCACAATACACTGGCTCCTGTCCTATGATGTATCCAGTAAAATATACTAATGTACACCCATTACCTGTTATCATTAGTATTACCCGATAATTACCTGAAACGAAATATTACCACGCCCATGGACGGTTCTTATCTCGGGGTTTTATTACTCTCTTTCATATCCAAACAGTGAGTATTGAATTTTATTTCACTTCTTATGCAATGAAATGTGAATGGTTTATTTTGATCCGTTGGAATTTTGTAATTTCAATAATAAATATTATTTATGTTGAAACTTAATATGTTAATTGCTTTAAAAATAGCATTAATTACATATTACAATAAGAAGGTATTATACGAAAATATTTAAATTTAGCAATGTCGCGTCAGGTCGACACCGAGTTCAATTGCCGCCAGCGGTCAGTGACAGTCTGAAAAGGGGGGGTTTAAATATTAGTTTGAAAATATTTTTTTCGGTGTAAATACGCATTTACAATTTTTTTAAATCGCGTATTTGTACTATACTAATTTTTATCTATTTTCTCTTAAAATTAATAACATTGTGACTGATTTACCCTGTATAAAACGACTCTGTTGATGATTTTATCAAAGTGTAAAAACCGCTTTTCTAAGAATTACCCAGTCTATACCCACTCCCACACTTTTTCGCGATCGATGGATCACCAACATTAATGATCGCATTTATAACGTTACATAAAGAGTTTCATATTCGCCTTTTGTAAGCCGTCGCCCATGAAAGGATATATTGGTAGTAAAGTCTTTACTACCCCCGCGTCTTTAAAATTAGATTGAAGCTGGCCTTCGAGGACGAACCGCACTTGCGAAACCTTGAAATTGTTATTGGAAACACGAGTACATCCTTAAATAAAAAAATAGTTTTCATTTTTGGCGAATATGAACGCATTGTTTTCCGTTATTCTGCCAAAAATTATAAAGAGTGGAATGCCCTTAAAAATCGACGTATAAGGGTGTCTTGCAAGTCGTTAACAATTTTAGGTGATAGAATATTTGATTTTGAATTGATTGAAACAAACATGCCTATATACCGAGTGTTACAATATTTGTGATAATTAATATTTTAATTTTACCGTGCTTTTGTACAATTATTGAAGTGTAGAAAAAAACAAAACTTTTTATAACAAATATTTCTCTACTTTTTTATATTAGTATTGAATGGATGATTTAACCAATAAAATCCAAAGTTGCTTCGTTACTTACCTAGAACTTCATAAACATAGTTTTTCTACTTTCTAAAAGCTAAGAGTGAAATTTAAACGATGATTTTATTTAAACCTGTGTCTGTAGGTTTATTCAGATATTATTAAAAACTTACCTAAGCTATGCTCTTTCAGTACTTAGGAAAAGTTTCTTGATAGCCATTCTAAAAATTATCTCAACACGTGTAAATATGCAAGAAGCGCATTCGCCAAAACAGGGCAGTCGTTCAGTATGTAATAGTAATGGTTTAAGATATGAAGATATTTGTAGTTTACACTTTAACTGAGATTCGAACGTATAGTTTGACAGTTGATCTACATTTACGATTGCTATGGAAACTAAGGACAATTGTTTTCTCATGGCATACCTATTTAATAGAAACATTGTTTTTCCTTTTTACGCCGTAACTTTAAATTAGCTTTTAAGATTTGATCAATTTAAATAAATATTTAGCTTTTTGAATCCTTTGGTATTTTAATAACTTTTAATATTTTCTAAAGGTTGCGTTCTTGTTAGCAAATGTGTTCATTTCTTAAACCATTTTTAGTACATACCTAAACCGCTGCCCTCTGTTTTGGCGAATGCGCTTCCTGCATACTTAGTGTTAAGATTAATATCCCTAATTTTTTTAATGTTTATCCAGAAACTTTTCCTAAGAAATGAAAGAGCATTTCTTAGGTAAGTTTTTAATAATATCTGAATTTATAAAATCCACGTATAAATTTGACTTTTCGCTTTTACAAAGTAGAAAAACCATGTTTATGAAGTTCTAGACAAGTAACGAAGCCACTTTGGATTTTATTGGTTAAATCATCCATTCAATACTAATAAAAAAAGTAGAGAAATATTTGTTATAAAAAGTTTTGTTTTTCCTCTACACTTCAATAATTGTAGAAAAGCACGGTTGAATTAAAAAATTAATTGTCACATTAATATTGTAACACTTGGTATATAGGTATGTTTATTTCAATCGACTCAAAATCACGTATTCTATAACCTCCTAAAATTATTATTATTAATTTATTGTAACGACTTGCAAGACACCCTTACATACAGGGTGTTAAAAAAGGAGTGTAAAATATTTCAGGAAAATAAGCAGAAAAGTCTTAATAAACATGGGTCCGCAAAGTAACGGTTGCGGAGATATGGACCACTATTCGTTTTTCATTTTATTTTATTAGGAATAAACCGACAAAGGAAGCTTTTAACAAACAAAAAACAAAGCCAAAGAAGATATTCAAAGTGCCCTCCGTCCATTTCCAAGCAGGCACAACATCTTCCCCCAACGATATTCGAACTCTTTCGAAAACACCCTCCTTGATTTGGATGTCTTGACACTTTTGATTAATCCGTAGCTGCACTTCTTCCAGGCTATTTACAGGAGTACCATATACTAATGTCTTCAAATATCCCCAAACAAAGAAATCTAGAGGGTTCAGATCAGGCGTTCTTGGAGGCCATAAAACAGGTCCGGCCCTTCCTACCCATCTATGTGGAAAAGTTGTAAATGCTCTCTAACGACCATGGAAAAATGAGCTGGAACACCATCATGCTGGAACCACATTTGTTGTCTCTGATTCAAAGGAATGTCTTCCAAAAACTCATACAGTGTGTTCTGCAGAAAGTTGAGGTAAGCAGCGCCTGTTAATCGGTTTGGTAAAACAACAGGACCTAGAAACCTATCACCTACAATACACATCCAAATGTTTAATGAAAAACGTACCTGATGTCCAGATTCTATTAGAGCATGAGGATTTTCGTCGGCCCAAAGATGCGTATTGTGAAAATTAAACACTCCATTTCTTGTGAACCTGGCCTCATCAGTAAAATGAATGTTTGAAAGAAAACGAGGATCTTCAGCATCATGACGTAGAAACCAGCGGCAAAAAACCAAACGTGCTTGATGATCATTTATTGGATTTAAGGCCTGTACTCGTTGCACATGGTATGGATAAAGCAGTTGCTCGTGAAGGATTCTCCAAACAAGAGGACCACTAATTCCTACCTCGGCTGATATTCTCCGCACACTCGTACCTGGATTCTGCTCTACCAGGGCTAGAATTTCTTCTCCTGCTCTAGGTGTGGATACCGACCTTGGTTTTCCGGATAAATGAAATGAAATTGTTTGGTCAAGAAACCGGTATCACGTAATCTTTTGTGAATTCTTCCAAACATGTGTTGTGAAGGAATCTGGCGATTTGGATAAGCGTCAACATAAAGACGTCGCACTTCGGTGGCGTTCCCATTAGCACGACCATACATGAAATGCATGTCTTGTGCACTGAGAACAACTGTCAAATACGTACTGTTTATTTCACTAAACATCAACCAACTATTATAAGAAAATACACAACGTTTTTGCAAAATAAAAAAGGGGCTAAAAAACATAAAACATTCCATATCTCCGCAACCGTTACTTTGCGGACCCATGTTTATTGAGACTTTTCTGCTTATTTTGGTTCATACTATTACCTCCTTAAATATTTTACATTCTTTTTTTAACACCCTGTATATTCTCATAAGCAGAGGCGTGTGTAATGGTTTTTTGAAAATGTTACAAATATTCAGTAAAATAGATACAAATATTTGGTTTTAATAAATTTTGATTAGAAGTAATATAATATTTATTTATTGTATTTAAGTGTTTTAAGTAGCATTTTATCCACGCAAGAATGTTTAAACACGAGAACGTAGTTTGAGCGTTTAATATTCTAGTTCTAGAAAAATAACTTTTGCGAAGTGCTTGCACCGAAATTAATTCTGGTTAATAATAACGAGTCTGCTTACATTAAATTTATTTTTATTATTTATTCCAGGGCTTACTCGAGTAAATGAAATGATAGTGTCGCGTGTTATCTTTCTATTAGTCAAGAGTATTCGCCACCGCAATTGTAAAGCCGCTATGAATTTCTATTAATAGAACTTGTCACAAGTTAGGAAGTAACTAATTAAATTTCCAATTTGCTGTCGTAAGACCGCAATGTTATCGTAACTTTTCAGGGCAATTCAGGCAGTATTTTTTAAGTTATGAAGAACTAGGATTTACTAATTACACAGCCCAACCAATTTTTTTCTCAGATTTGGAGATCAGATCACATTTATATGTTCTTCTTGAGGTCGCTGAATCTAGGGTCCGTGTAACCCCATAACGCCAGGATTTTGCCATAACCTCAAAGAAACCAGTAATTTAGGCTTTTCAGCATTATTAATCGCAAATAATTCTATAACTCCAACTTTAAATACAAAAGTCAAGCTGTTACCCCAAAATCCCATACCCATAAAATCCAATAACCGTATTACTCAGTACTGGAACTTATTTTCAAACAATTTGTCAGTGTTCTTTAAACAAAACATATCTTGCCCCATGAACTTATAATCCAATAGTCCCACAACTCAAGAAAAAGAAAAACGATATTAGGACCGTCGCACAGTGGCGCAAAATGCAACTATGCCACTCAAATTACTGTACACCCCTTAGGGTTGGGCCGTTTGAGGTGATTTTTTTTAGAATGTTCGTCATAAAATTCCCTATCGATCCCTCTTTCTCAGTTTTCGCTTTGGGTCTTCATTTTCGCGGAATTTGACTCCAAAAATGGGTTTGCATCGAAAAAACCAGATTTTTCGCACAAAAATGACCCTACGGAACACGATATTGAGATTTTGCCGGACTTTTTTATGGGGGAATGCTCGTCTTGGAAAACCCTACAAGACTGTCCACTTAGATTTCGGAGAAATTTTCCGTTGCTCTTAAAATGGCCACAATCATCCAAAAATTTTCACATATCAGAAATCGTTCTACTGAAAACTGGGAAAATATTGGAAAAAATATTATCTTACAAAAATTATTTGTACATATTCAAGGAATCCGCAAAAATTTTTTGAGAATTTTTGGACACATTCACCAAAATGACCACAAACAGAGATTTTCCAAATTTTCCCGTAATTCTGAAAAAGGTCAGAAAGGTTCCATAAATGATTTTGGGAATTCAATTTTTTGACAAAAGTGGCCATTTTGGATACAATAGTTCTTTGTTAATGAGAACTAATTGATTTGTCCTGGAACTGTTCGGATGGAAATGTATGATAGCGAAAATTTCTCCCCGAAATCTAAGTGGACAGTCTTGTAGGGCTTTCCAAGACAAACATTTCCCCATAAAAAAAGTCCAGCAAAATCTCAATCTCGTGTTCCGTAGGGTAATTTTTGTGCCAAAAATCTAGTTTTTTCCATGCAAACCCATTTTTGGAGTCAAATTCCGCGAAAATGAAGACCCAAAGCGAAAATTGAGAAAGAGGGATCGATAGACAATTTTATGACAAACATTTAAAAAAAAATCAACTCAAACAGCCCAACCCTAAAAGGTGTACAGTAATTTGGGTGGCACAGTGGCGCTTTGAGCCACAGTTATAACTTTGTGGGACAGGATATGTTTCGTTTAAAGACCATTGACAAATTGCAAGTTCAAGTATTGAGTAACGCGGTTATAGGGTTTATTGGTTATGGGGTGATTGTTTTATGGATTTGGAGGTTAACAGCTTGAGTTTTGTGTTTAAAGTTTGAGTTGTAGGGTTATATCTGTTTAATAGTGCCGAAAAGCCTAAATTATTGTTTTTTTTTTTGAGGTTATGACAAAACTCTGACGTGATGGAGTTAAAAGGATCCCGGATTCGAATTCAGAGACTCAAAAACATAAAGTAAACATGGTCTGACCTCCAGATCTCAGAATTATTTTTTCTTTGTGTGTTATTTTATTACTTGATAGGTTTTATTATTTAAACAACAATACAAGCATAGAAAATTAATAAAATAACATAGAATGTATAGATAAATTATACGCTGCGGGGTAATAGTATTTATATGTACGATCTCACGAAATTTTCAGTCACTGAATTTACACATAATTTATAAGCAACATTGGTCACATCCTCAATTTGTATTTCTACTATGTATTACTATTTAATAAATTACACTAAAGTTTGATTGTAGAAAGTTGTGCAACTAGCTGAACTTATAAATTACCATGCTTCCACTCCTTTGACTAATATAGCTACATTTTAACATATTTAACACATAAATGTGATAAATTGCTTTATTAGTAACCTTACAATTCTGGAGAAAGTGTCACACGTTATTTTCTACCATCATTAGCGTCATATTAGGTGATGCAATGACACATAGAAAGACACCGACAACAATATTAAGAGATTACGTTGGTACTGACAATAGCAATTTTCATTAGATCGAGGGACAATAGGTCATTTGGCCAAACCACGAATTACGTTATTTGCCTAATTTCTATGAAACATTTATGATGTATGGTCAACTCAAAAAATTTGAAGTAGATCTGATAAGTTGTTTTCGAAATACTTATACTAGGTCAAATTGGAATTAAACGACAACGTGGCGTGACGTCATTGCCTCCTATAGGTTTTCAGCGTTAATTTAAAACAGATAAGTAGAAGTAAACTACTTTTAAAATTTACAACATTCTATTTAAAAAATATTCTTCTAAGCTACCGATAGTAGATTTTATTATGATAATAGATTAAGTGCTGAAATAAGAGGTGTAAAAATGCAAGTTCTAAAGTAAAATCATTAATAGCAGTCAGATTTTTCAAATGTAGACATACTCGCGGCAAGAGCTCAGACGTCTTACGTCATGGCTGACGTTACACAATTGTTTTTATTGTCATCGTAATTTTCGATATTTATTCACGTTAAAAACAATAATTTTTTGCAATTTAGTGCAATATACAGGGTGTCCGGAAATTATGCGTCAAATCTTCAGAAGGTGATTCCTCATAAAAAATTAGGGTCACAAAGTCCTATAACAATTTTTCGAAAACTCAATATTAACGGAGATACAGGGTGTTAAAGTTAAAATTTTATTTTCGATATTTGTAAATAACTTCTTAAGAAATTCAAATATTTACATAAAATTTGCAAATCGGGCGTTTTTGCAGACGAGAAATTCAAATATATTTCTAATTTTGACGTCACTAGTAGAGGGCGCCACTTGTGGCACATCATGTTTCTTTTAAATGACAGAACTTTTTTGCATCTTAATGTATCCATCTGACTATAGAAACAATCGATTCTCCTACCTGTTTTATTTGAAAAAAGTGTACCTTGCTGAAGGCGTAGCCATTTTTGAAATAATCCTATTTGAAAATGCTCAGTGCACCGAGTAGAAACTGTTTTGGTTTCAGGTAAAGTGCCTTTTCTGCTGAAAATACAGCTAAATATTACTTGAAAAAATTGTTCGGAATCATAAATTATGGAGACATGCAAAATTTCAAGAAGAGGTTTGATGAAACCATTTTTTAACAAAGCATAAAGATTTTATCAAAGCAGGCCGATTTTTTAAAAATTTTCCACATCTCCATAATTTACCGTTCTCAACATCTTTTTTAAGTAACATTTTGCTGTATTTTCAGTAGAAAAGGCACTTTAACTGAAACCAAAACAGTTTTTACTCGGGCACTTAATAGTTCAAATAAGATTATTTCGAAAACTGTTCCTCCTAACGACTTCAATAAGGTATACCTTTTTCAGAAATAACAGGTAGAAGAATCGATTGTTTCAATAGTCAGATGGATACACTAAGTAGCAAAAAGTTCTCAGATTTGGAAGTAACATGATGTGCCATAAGTGGCGCGCCCTCTACTAGTGACGTCAAAATTAGAAACATATTTGAATATCTCGTCCGCAAAACCCCCCGATTTACAAATTATATGTAAATATTTGGATTTCTTAAGAGAAGTTATTTACAAATATCGAAAATAAAATTTTAACTTTAACACCCTGTATCTCCGTTAATAATGAGTTTTCGAAAAATTGTTATCGGACTTCGTGACCCTAATCTCTTGTGAGGAATCACCTCCTGAGGTCTTGACCCATAATTTCTGGACACCCTGTATAAAGCAAACTTTTAGTGTAACATATAGTTTTATTATTCGCAGTTGCAGTTTCTTACAAATTTTGATGAAAATATAATGAATTATTCATTTGTTCGTATAACGTAAGTCGTCTGAATTCTTGCCGCAAATTATAGATACTTAAGAAAATAAAAAATATGTATTTATCATCTTACAAAATTAATAAAAATATGACATGTTTTAATTTCTCAAAAAAGAATTTTAAGTAGATACCTGAAACAAAACAAAAAACATTTGTTTTGTTATATACATATCTATTGGTCAGCATTTTTTAATTTTAGTTAATTTAAAGTACGACTCTACTAATAATACAGCGTGTGTAAATAAATCGTCAAATTTATTCTTTCTGGCTTTAAATATTAGGGAGGAGGATTTTAGAAGGGAGAAGAAGGAGGAGAAGGAGGAAAAAAATGGTGATAATGGTGATAATTATGATGAGAATGAGAATAATGATTGTGATGATGATGACGATGATGGTGATGATGATGATGATGATGATGATGATGATGGTGATGATGATGATGATGATAATGATGATGATGATGATGATGATGATGATGATGATGATGATGATGATGCAAAACGATTGCAAATTTGTAATTTCTCTTTGTCCTATCATAATGAGTGACTCTGAAACTCTTCCGTGGAAGAAGCTGCAACAAACGTAGTTTTGTCACTTTTACCAGAAAAATCAAAAATTATGTATGAACAAGCACATATGCACGTTAATGCGAATGGTGCGATGGGAAGAAAATTCAGAACAAGGCGAATAAAAAGGTACTGTTAGCTTATTTCGAAAATTTGTTCAAACGCTATAAACTTCAAGGCTTTGGGCGTATTATTCGATTATAAGAGCAGCCATATGTATGAAGATAAATGTGGACATCAGTAAATACATTCAGCTCGTAGCATTTTTTAAGAGAAAATCTGAAGGGTATAAACCGAAAAAATCTAATGTTTTAACTAAACATGATGTAACGATATTTTTACAGGAAGCCAAAGATGAAACATGGTTACTAACAAAGGCAAATTATTAGGTCATATACATGAAAAAACAATTTTTAAGGTTGTGCTCATTTTGGGAGTTGGAGGTGCATGTAGGAAGGAAGAACTCACTTATATGCAGATAAAAGACATGAAAGATGAACGAAATGTTTTCTGCATCATAATACCCAATACAAAGACCAAGTCTTCGCGTGAATTTGTTGTAACTACTGGAGACATCGAAGGAATCAATTTAGTGGAAGTAATTCGAAAATACATAAGCACTGCGTTCTTGAAGTTGCGATCATGGAACGTTATTTGTTGGCAAAGAATGGCAAATGTACAAAACAGCCAGTACGTAGTAACACAATTGACACTATGCCAAAAAATGTTGCATCTTTTTTAGAACTTCCAAATGTAAAAGATTACACCGGGCACTGATTTCGAAGATCATCAACGTCCATGCAAATTCAGGAGCGGACGTTTCGTCAGTCCAGAGGCATGGGTGCTGGAAAAATAATACGGTGGCTAAAGGATATATTGAAATGTCGACTGAAAATAAGATGGATGTTTCAACTAGCAACGATATTAGCAATTTAGAAATCAACAAAAAGTCGAACGAATTATTGTCCTTTCTGTTGTTGTTAATGTTTGCAATAAATAATGTAGATAGTCCTTATTAATATTTAATAAAAGTTTTGATCATAAATGGTCCAAAACCTTCAAAAGTTCTTATGCCACTGAGTGTGATAAAGTTCTTATCCCACTAAGTGTGGTAATGAAGTTCTCATTCCACTCAAAATAAGTGGGAACCATGCTCGAAGTAAGTCATAAAGTTATGATTTGTAAGGTAAACGTTCCGTAACTGAAATCTTAAGTCATATTTTGCTACCATCGAAAACATTTGACATAGCTATTCTAAGGTTAACAATTTTTATTTTTTAATAGTGTTTTATTATTAGAGGGTAAAATTACATGGTATTTTATATGTCAGGTACAGATACTAGCATGTACATGTAATGCTAATTGTACTGCTGTATATGCACTCAATGAACTTATAATTCTTTTAGTGGTATAAAATATGTTCCTTCTCGTACTATGGTGCTTCTCTAGTAAAAATAACTTGCCCATGTTGGAAGTAAGTCATTTAGTTATGATTTGTAAGGCAAACGCATCTTAACCGAAATCTTGGGTCATATTTTGTAGCAGCGGCGAAAGCACTTGGCATACCTAACTATTTAATTATACCTTAAAGAATGAACTGTGATTCTTTGTTATATGTTCTAAACTGTTAATAATATTGTAATAGTACTGTTTAGCAACATATATCCACACAGAAATTTTTGAAACGACTGAACATTCAACTCTGAGTTGGATGGTCAAAATCATAATTAAATACCTTCTACGTCATCTGGTCTCAAAAACACTGCAATGCTATTGGACGAAAGTTTATAGGCAACCTCCTCTGTTTAGGGATCTTGAAGCAAACCTGCACTAACCTACTCGTTCTCTATTTTTATTAGGTAGACTTTGTATATGTCCCTTTAATTCACCGTATTTCCAATGAGCAGTGTGATATATTACAGCGGACATAATGGAGCACTGCTGTGACCTGACTTTTTCACACGGCCATCAATCACTAGTGCATAATACTGGCGTAGAGCGAAATTCATTTTCGGTCCGAAATATTTATTTTCGCTGCTAGTTGAATTGATACGTATCTTTGCATAAGGACGGGACTGGCAGTGTGGGTTGTCACACGTTTAATTAAAATGCAATTTATAGTCAATGCTGTACAGTGGAATGATGGCGAAGTAGCTTGTGGATGCTTGTTATGCACATACAGGTCGAGTTATTCGTGATACGTTGTTCCATGGTTTCATTTGGGATGATCAATTATAGCAGTTGTAGCAGATTGAGAATGTGAAGTTACAGTGCACTATAGAAAAAGAAATCAAAATATTTCACTATTGTCTATCTATTATTCACTTTGTAAGCGATCTTAATAATCAGGTATATTAGAAAGGAGGAAAGGAGGTAAGGTTTTTTTGGCGACTGAGTATTCAGTTGTATGTGTAGTATGAGTGAATATTTCAGTTTTCCAAGAGTAGTAAGACATCTACCAACTTACAAGTTTAGATCAAACGTCCGATAATTTTCATCAACTGAATATGCTGTTGAAACATTCAGCCAGTGTTTTCAGTAGTAGTGGAGGTAATTCTGTGTTTGCTTACTTTCGCAATTCTGTCTATATTTTGATTAAATATCAATTCCCAGTTTTATTATAGGTATTTTCGGTTGTCAATATTAAAATCATAATGGAAACAATTACTTTAAACTTAAATTTTCTCGAGAGAGAGAGAGAGACATATTAGTCAATGTTGATTTAAAAACTGCTAATATTTTACTTAATCGTTAAAATATCTATTTACATATTCCGCTTCTCAAACCTATGGAAGAGGTACTTGTATCTCTGGGTACAACCAGAACATGACAAAAACTTAGACCTAGACAGAAACTTTTTTAAGTAAATTGAAAAGTGAATTCCGCTCTCATTCTAGCAAATACTATTCCAGTGAATATTTACGTTTTTCCGATCTGCTATGGTTAGAAAAGGATAGGGTAAAATTAAAAAGAGATAGATATAGTAATTTCGCTTCCACATATTTAGTCGTGAAAAAAAACCTAAGTCAGTGACAGCAGATATACGGATCAAAGATGGAAAATTTTAATATTTTGTTTCAACAACGATAATTAGTTAAATTTTTATTAATCTGTGGTATAAGTCATATTTTCAAAATAAAAAAAAAATAGTAAAATCAACGGAATAGAACATTTTGAAGCCGGCCCTGTTGTGTAGAGTACATGTAACAATTTCAAGGGCATTTACATTTAACACATTTTTAAGGGACCTCGGTTGTAAAATGATAGAAATTAAAAACTATAAATTTAAATTAAGTAATTATACAAAATTTACTTGAAATTATTGCAAGGAGCTACCAAGTCTGCTTCCGCGGCGGTGAAATTCTGTGCCATTATTATAGGCATCTGTCTAATTTCATCGGTTGCGGTAAAAATGCGGTATTGAAGATAGATCACGTCGACCATGGCGATCCGGTGAACATACACACACATAGTTTCATCATATATGTTAATTCTTGACGTGAATGAGACATTTTAATTAAAACAACGTAATTAAATCTATAATCGCCGAAACATGTCATTAACCATAATGAACTATAGTGAAACCTACTGATGATCGACCTACGATCCAATACTAACAACAGCTAATAATAATTTACTTTTAAAATACTAGTCTGACTGCCCTTGTAAGCGACATCAATATAAGGCTGTAATAGTTTCCAATCATCGTGTAATTTATTACACCTATAGTTTAAGTTCAGTGAACAGTCATTTTTAATTACGGATAATTTCTGATAATTCATTTATAAATACCAGAAACGAAAGCGGTCCCAGGTGGGAGCCCTGAGGTACTCATAAATTTGATATCTATTTGACAAAACAAATACGAGAACAAACAAAAACAAATACATTTTTTACGTCGTGGT
Organism: Monochamus alternatus; assembly: GCA_037114965.1. Lineage (NCBI taxonomy): Eukaryota > Metazoa > Arthropoda > Insecta > Coleoptera > Cerambycidae > Monochamus > Monochamus alternatus. The sequence goes on from CM073426.1 coordinate 119,415,255, forward strand.
AATCGTCTGATTCTGACAACATTAAATTCTGATGTTACAACAATCAAAATGTCAAACATTATTCTGCATCTAAGCTATACAACAATGTTATATGTTTTGCCAATTGTATGTAGCTTTCATGTTGTTTGTTTTTCGTGCTGTCAAAATTGTCAAACCATTGACAGAATAGTTATTTACGATATAAGTACTAAAAGTGATATTTTATTTTGTGTGAAGGGAAGTTTGTGACACGCCGCCGAAGTGAAGTGTTCCATTCCTTTGAACAAAATAAAATCACTTTTAGCTTTTCTACTACTTTTTCTACAAACGCCATTAAAAGTACAAATCAGGCACTTCTTACATTATTAAATTGATATCATTTTGAAATCCAGTTGTTCAGTCAAAGCAGCAGTACGAGTTTGTGTACAATCGCTTCTTGAGATGGTGTGATCTGAAAAATGTTAGTGGCAAATTCAGTGAAATAGTGCTTTTGGCATACTTAGAAGAAAAGTAAAAAATATGGAAATCTTTGCTTTGGTCAAATTACTAAAGGTTGAAGGCGATGATGAACATAAAGAAATATTCGAAAGTCAAACGTGTTGACCAGAGAACAAATTTCTCGCAGAATAATTGTTGGATGAAATATATCTCATGCAGAAAATTGCCTGGGCATTCAATAACATCGAAGATTCGGGAACTTGACTAGTTGTGCATATAACAGACACCAAAACTAATATACAACGAATTTTCGTTATTACTAGTACATTATACATATTTGAATTATCATGAAAAGGACATAGCCCTTTGTCCATCAAACACTAATCATTCAAGAATTTTCATAAAATATACATTAACAATAAATGCCACGACTCCAGTACTTGGTGATAGTTAACCGGAATAAAAGTTAAACTTTTAAGTGCACATAATACTCTTTAAAGCATAAAGAGGAATACCATTTGATCCTCATACTCGTTTCAGTGTTGTTTTTATTTTATGAATTCATTACAATCTGCTTATATGATACTATGAGAGCAATATTACTTTGCAAGTGCTGGTAAAACACTGACGTTTTTGAAACAGTAAAGTGGGACATAGAAAACGTCGCGAAATAACTCACCTTGTGCAATTTTATGGAGGCACTAAATTCACCTAAAAAGCAGTTTGCCGAGAAGCTAATAAGGAAGGGTTGCATGCTGGGAGTAAGGCCACTTCATCGATCTGTTGATAAGAATTGAGCCCAAGGTGACTCTGCCATTTATTTCCATTCGATCGAGCAATATTCGATAGTAGACACGCTGGGACAGGCCCTTCTGTCAAATGTAGTAGTTGTAAGTTAACAATGGAGGTCGTCCGCCATCGTATTTTTATCTCTGATTTATGGCAACTACTATTGGTCATTGTTGGTATCGCTTAGTAATATACTAGAGAGTAATACTATAAGAGTTTAGATTTAGCCGGGCACTTTTATGTTTGTTTTCGAGTACTTACTGCCGTGTCAATTTAACGACAGTAGGTAGGTTAAATTACCTACCAAAGTAAGTACGAGAAAACAAACATAAAAAAATATTAGGCTCAAAAACGGAAAACAATTTCATGATTAGAATAATTGTAAGATTTAATTAAAACTTTAAAAGTACATAAACATAAGACAAGTAATTTTATTAACAATTATCAGAATATTTTTTGAAGTGAACAATTATTAAAAACACAATTATTGTAAATAATTTGCGCCGTTGACACTATTAATGATTCTCTTGACTTGTTATCCAAAGGTTTATTTCAGAGATTTGTTATAAAATTTGAGTGATGATCGTTGTCGAGTTGTAAAATAAGAAATATAATGATTAGAATTTTTTTATTTTTCCTGTCCAACCCAATATTTTCAGCTGCTATTTTTGTTTACTTTTGTCGTTGATTCCTATAGAAATATTTTTTGTACCAACCTTTTGATGTATAATTTTTCCAAAAATGATTGAAAGTTAGAAAGGGTATGTCAATTGAAATGAACCTAATTCATTCTGTGTGACAAAATTTTATAAAATAGTCTTACCGGAGATATATAAGAGGGTTTGTTTGCTATATTTTTCATTAACCATTTATTATCGCAACACTTTTTTTAACCACCTTGACATATTTTTGAAAACACTGTTTTGTATTTAATCCAGCCAGTTAACTCTCCATTAGGTATTAGATTTTTCCTCCCTAAAATATTTTGCAATTTGCTGCATAATTATAATAATAATAATAATTTATTAGCCCAACAGAAGTAATTCCATTTAGAGAGCTAAATTACACTGGAATAACTGATATAAATAATGATAAATTCCACAACAGTAAAAATAATAAAACAAATGAATACTAAAGTACAGTAAAGTGCAGGAATTAATAGAAAACACCAACCTAAGAGACATAACTTACAGCGAAACGAAACTGGACCAAGAAACAGGAAGTAGCATCAACTGTGGGCATGGTATTCATGCATAACGTTTTGACAAAACAATAATTTATATCGCAAGTATTACAAATTAAATGTCTTGCACATAAAATAAACTGGAGATTTTAGCAATAAATTTGTGTTAGCCCAACAAATCTGAGCAATCAATTTTATTGTAGACTAGATTGTACACGAATTTCACCGACTGATATCGTCTACGGGATCCAAAAGCTTGGAAATTGAACATATTTAATAATCAATTCTGATCAAAACCTTATACTGGATATATGCCAGTAGACTTTAAAGATAAAAATTTCAAAAAACGCCTATATTTTCAAGAGTGTCGGAGTGTACATGATAATAAGGATTCCAAATCAGCGAGCAATACTCGAATTTCGATGTAACGAACGCATAGTACAGAATTTCCCAAGCTTTAAGATTACATTATTATTATGACAGTGATGAATGTGATTGATGTGATCGACAAAACTAAAATCAAACAAAACTCCTAAATCTTTAATTGTTTCCACAGACTGCAAATTATTAATTTTATAAATATATTTTTCATAATTTAATTTTCTCGTATACGTAACTACTTTACACTTAGAAACATTAAGCTCTAACCGGTTTGCCCTACACCATGCTTCAATATTAGTCAAATCATTTATAAAAACTAAGAACGGTAAAGGGCCTAAATTGGATCCTTGGGGAACGCCTGATGTTGCAACCAGCTGCTGCGATTTAAACCCATTAAACGCAACGAAGTAGGCTCTATTATCAATATAAGACGAAAATAGGTCCAACAAAACAGGGCTAAAACCAAACCCTTCCAGCTTTTTCAACAGAATACACTATTCTCTCAAAAGTCTTAGATATATCTGTGTAAATTACATCTACTCTGCTGTGAGAGTCCAAAATATCTGACAAATATTGAGTAAAAACTAGCAGCTTATTTTGAGTTGATTTACCAGTTAAAATTCCATGATGAGTAGATGAAAGCAGATGTTTAATAGAAGGAAAAATACGATTATATAAACACACTTCGAATACTTCCTCGTCGCGCTAGTTCGTATGCAGCAATATGAAAAAAATCCTTTCTAAAGGCCTATAGGTATATTTTCATTCCATATTATCGTCATTTAAACAATCTCACTTTACGATAGTGCAACGGAACTCTTTTTGTGTTTTTCAAAATTACTATTAAATTTGTCAAAATATAGGTATTTGGAGCATTTTTGCCGCGGTATTCCACATTGTTTTCCCAACATACTCTTTATAATTTTCCGCATTATTCTTTTTCATGTTGAAGCGGGAAACCCCGATCCATTAATATCCTTGCCACATCCTCAATACACTGCTGTGTGTCCAAATCACATTTCTTTAAAAAATATTCTTAATTGGTTCCAAATTGATAAATGGCTTTTTTCGTATTTTTAGAGATACAATTTTCGATTTCATTTACTATTTCTTCTTCACACGTATTGACAATCGAGGCATGAGCATGCCGATAAACTTTTGATTTTGGCTTATAAATAACTATTATGACACTTTAAAGTCGCTGTCTCCACGTTTAATAAATAAAGCAACATAACGTTGCTATGGTAACGTAATTTATCCACTTTTTTTTATCTAATTGCATTTCTCTTGTCCACGATTTTTGCGTTTAAAATGGGATATTTTATATGAGTGGAATTGACGTAATAAGATATGAAGAATCGTCAATACAGCTATAAGAATGATAAGCAAAACTAACGTTCTGATTAACCTAAAGCCTAGGTGCTCATATTCTAGTACTTTGTGAAAGTATCGTTGAAAAAAAAACAGTACCTACAGTCAGTCACAATATCTTTGGGAGGTTTTAGATAATCAAGAGCAAGTGGATGTGATTTATACCGATTTTCCCAAGGCGTTTGAACAGTTATAACATGAAATATTACTACGTGAAATAAATGTAGTTTTCATTGCCTATGTTATTTCTTTTTCATTCATATCATTCTGATAGATCAATATGTATTTTTCAGAGGCTCCTCATAGTGCAGTTTTCCAGTTCTGTCCAGTGCTCCGCAGAGATCAATCTTAGGTCCACTGTTGTTTAATATTTTTATTAATAACATTGTTGACTGTTTGAATGTTCATCATCTCTTATATGATGACGATATAGACATATTTAAGAATAACATTCGCTTTTTGACGGAAAAAGGTCAATTTTGATTACCCATATAGTATAAATAACTGAAAAAATCTGATTTTCTCAAGGACTTAGGGGTTTATTTTGACCAACAGTTGAACTTCGGACTTCTTGTTAATAAAATAATTTTAGGAGCTAATAAAACTTTAGGTTTTATAATATGTAATTGACAGTATAAAAATGTTATACAACTGTTTCGTCAGATCAAAGTTGGAATATTGTTCTATTATTGGGGCTGCAAATTGCGTTAAAAATATTTATATGCTGGAAAAAATGCAACAAAGACTAAAATTCCTACATCACAAACAAACTAAAACATATCCTCTTGTAGGTTATTCACTGCCTTTACTACTTGAAAAGTATGATCATAAATCTTTAATGGTTCGGCGTAATAGGCATAGCGTTTTTTTCTCTTTAACTTGGTCAGTGCTAACTATGACTCTTTCCATTTTCATACTACAACATCCAGTATTAAAGAATTATTTCCAATGTATTTTTTTTTTGTTTGTTATAATTTACTATTGTCTGTCATATTTTACTTATTTTTTAAATGACCTTTCGCTTTTTCTCTTATTCCTTATTTATTTGTTTTCTGTAATGCATTTGTAATTACTGTATTTGTTCTTCCCTGCTCGCTAATTGGGTGCGTTCTCATTAAGCGGATGTAATTTTAAATAAATAGATATCTTGATTATAAATCTACATTTACTAATTCAATTGACTACATGAAATAGGAGAGTAACAATTAAGGATGTGGCTATAATAATAATGATTCTCTTTTTACGCAGTTGCTGACTTAGCAAATAAAGACATGAATTAATAACACACTGTTATATTTAACGAAATCATCGAGATTCATTACAAAAGGTTATAGGTCACCGCTCATATTTCATCTTGGTGTATTACTGAGGCGAATTTGAGTTGAATGTAAAGGCATCCTGAAACTTGGAAATCGTGATTAAGTTTTCTTTCGGAACCGTCTGATCTTTACTCCGGCCAATTTGTAATTTCCTCTTCGCAATTTGCTCCCCTACGATATCTCCTGTCTTCGATAAACTGAAGGTCAGAAGTAACATCCAGGGTAATCGATTCAGCTAAATATCTATTTCCGAATGCGTTTTATATTCATCTTGGAATCTTTTTTAAGGGTCAATTCATATCAATCAATCAATGATGGTTGCTGATAAAATGTATTTATTTTTTACCTAAGCTTGTACTATACTCAGAGAATTGAAAACAGGTATTCATTACCTATTTAGATCTTCAGTTTTTTTTTGTCATCATTTTGTATTGATGCGTCAGCCTATTTTGCAGAGGTTTTTGTTAAACGTTGTAGGTTTTTGGTTTTTAAAGATATTTAATTCAAATATAAACCATATATTTAAGCCTACTTAACTGTAAATAAATAAATAAAAAATCATTAATGTTAACGTTTTCAAACTAAAAACATTTTTTTAAAATTAAAAGTTTAAAGATAAAACTAAGACTTCTTCCTTCAATTTTTTCTGCATACAGTCTTAACAGTATATTACTTCCCCAAAAATGACCTTAGAATTACATTATTATTTTTATGTGCGATTTTTCTAAAAACATTCTTTCATTGTTGCAATAAGTGTATACATGTTTTAAAATGTAAGTAAAGGCGCTATTAAATGCAGATACAACATTACTTATAGTAAAAATTTAAACACGTAATTAATATTATATTATATAATTTTTTGTTAACAATAATTTCACAGCCATAAAATCCAATGTGCCTTGACAATTTGAAAATAATTAATTTTTTCCACCAATAAAGTGCTGTTTCTGAATTAGGCACGACAAAATGTCTAAGAAAAGTTTCTCGAAAAAACTGAGTATGTGTGGCAAAATTTCAATGTCCTACTAAGCCTTCTTTGATCAATTCTCAAGTTCAATTTTCAAATTTTTGTATGAAATACGGCAAAATGTTATTAAGAAAAGTTTCTCAAAATGATATAATGATGGCATGTGCAAAATTGTAGTGCCTTATGCCTGTTTTGAGAAGAATCTGAAATCAAGCAAATGATCTATTAATTTTAAGAGGTTTTGTTTTGGAAAGGTTATTTATTTATAGTTAAGTAGGCCTAAATATATACTGAACAGAAAATATTGTATATTTTATGCTCTAGCACGGTTTTTGTTTGAACTGAATATCCTTAAAAACCAACAACCAGCGTTTAACACAAATCTCTATAAAATGTAAAACAGGTTTACGCACCAATACAAAATGGTGACTAAAAAAAACTAAATATCTAAAAAATGAATGGTTACCTGCTTTCAATTATCTGAGTATGGTACAAACTATAACTGTAAAAAAAGAAATAAATTCTGACAGCAACATTTACTTTAAATTGGTTGATTTGATATGGATTGATCCTTCACCATCATTTTTTTAATCGGTAACAACAGCAAAAATATTTCGTTTTCCATATCAAGTAATATACAGGGTGTTAGAGGTATGCCTGCTACAACTTCAGTATGAGATATATAAAGTATAAATTAACAAAAAAGTTAAATAGTACAAGTGCCTAGCTTAAACTATTTTAAAAACAAGTTGGGTTACTGTATCAAGGAATTTTATCACAATGTGACAACAGTGCGAATACATAAACCATAGTTGCGGCAAGAATTCAGACAATTAACGTCATACGAACAAATGAATAATTCATTATATTTTCATCAAAATATTTAAGAAACTGCAACTGAAAATAATAAAACTATACACTAAATGTTTACAGGGTGCCCGGAAATGATGAGCAAAAAAAATCAGGGGACAATTCTAGACCGAAAATAATTGCTACCTCTTTCTATAACATTTTTTCCAAAACTTATTATTAACGGAGCTACAGGGTGTTACACTTAAAGTTTATTTGCAGTTTTTTTGCAATACCTTTTGCCACACTCATAATAATTTGACGAAATTTCGTATATGGGGCTTTACATAGGTATACTTTATTTGTTTCGATAAATCTAACCGTTTTCGAGAAAAACGCTAAAATAACATTGCTTGCATGTGATGAATACAAAATCATTTTAATTTTTGCCCTGGAAAGAAGTTGGTGGAGAATTAGTTTTGACAGATAGTAATTTTGTACAAGTTGTTTTCTAGTCATTGTTATCATAAAAATAATAATAAAAATGAACAACAATTACTCTAACGCGGAGTTGCGCGACATGCATTATTATTACGGTTTAGCTGCTGGCAATGCTCTTGCTTGCAGCACGACTTATAAACTACGAGTATAACACCTAATAATTGTATCTACAAGGTGGGCCATTTTAATCAGTACAGTCGAATATCTCGAGTTTCGTGAGTGTTACGAAAAAATAACTCAGACAAAAGTTGCTCAAAAAACTGGGGGCCAACTAGCTGTGTATTCAGATCTGACTTTGACATTGATTTTGAAGGTCATTTGTAGGTCAAACTCAAATTTTTAAATAGAAACCCATATTTTTGAAACCGGATTCGAAAAGAGCAAGAAATCTTACGTCTGAAGCCACTTTAAAAAAATGTTTGATTGTTACTTTTAGATCGTAATTACAAGGTGAAATACCGGGAAGGCTGCAGTCAATCCTGTAGCTACGTAACTTGAAATCGCATTTAGGCTAACTTCCCATAATCTAACCCAGGTAGTTAGCTGGATAACATCATTCTGGATCATGTTCAAAGCCCAGTTGGAAAATTCAATCCGCATTTGCACGTGGATTGGTCTTAATTCTTGGAGCAAAGTTATGTGGTACGCATAATACATAAGAGTCCTAACAATTCTCAATGCCGTTCTTCGTGGTATACCAATTTCTCTTTCACGTACGTTCAGGATATGCGGTTATCCAGTTAACTACCTGGCTTAGATTATGGGAAGTTAGCCTAAATGCGATTTCAAGTTACGTAGCCACAGGATTGACTGCAGTCTTCCCGGTATTTCACCTTATAATTACGATCTAAAAGTAACAAGCAAAAATTTTTTTTAAGTGGCTTCAGACGTAAGATTTCTTGCTCTTTTCGAATCCAGTTTCAAAAATATGGGTTTCTATTTAAAAATTTGAGTTTGATCTTCAAATGACCTTCAAAATCAATGTCAAAGTCGGATCTGAATGCACAGCTAGTTGGCCCCCAGTTTTTTGAGCAACTTTTGCCTGAATCATTTTTTCGTAACACTCACGAAACTCGAGATATTCGACTGTACTGATTAAAATGGCCCACCTTGTATACCCCTTATTTTATTGCAACGATTTATTTACAAGTGGAAGACTTGTGCGGGCGAGGGAGCGGCATATTATTATTACATCGTTAAACAATTTTTTTATCCATTAGGATTTATTTAAAGGTCAACTGATGTAAAACGTAATGTCATACTCCATACATCATAAAAATAGAGAGTGAAATGTATTGTAAAACACATCTCTGCCTACATCGATGTATTTTCTGGAAATTTACAATAAAACCAAGTGCATCCGATCGTTCGCTAGCCACTCCTTTGTTGTGGCATTCGATGACGCCTACCCAGATTTTATAAGTGATAATTTCGCAACGAACACACATAGTCTAGGAAATTTAGAAATCAACTGGTACTAAGAATTTTAATTTGCGAGGAACTACACCCATACAATAATTTAATTAGAAGGTGAATAAAATGGGTGACATTTCATATAATTTATGACTTATGAGATGCATGTTTCTAATTTACTACAAACAACAGAATATCCATTATGGTCGCCGTAAAATGATGAAATTTGTGAGGTTTTTCTCGCGAATCTGGAAAAATAAAACACGTAGAACAAAATTAGGTAATATCAAAAATAAAATTGTTGATGTTTTGTTTATCCATTTTTACTATTTAAATTCCTCTAAAATAAAATAATAACTATTAAAAAAAGTTTGTAAGACAGAGATTATTTTGCTATTCTAACCCCACATTTTAACAATTATTTTCACATACTTATAAACAAAAGTAAACAATCTTATATTTAACTATGTAAGTTTATGTTATACAAGGTAAGACAAGGCAAAGTATAGAAATCCGTGCGATAGACGAGGATGGCTATAGGAAGACATTTTATAAATTAGAATAACATCTGCGCAGTCACCCCCACTTATAACCGAGCGCATCCTATTTTAAAATGTCGTCAATATAGTCATCCTTGTCTATTGCACGAATTTCTATGACTTACTTTGTCCCTCTAACGCAAAGGCAGATGGACTATCAGGCTTTTCTAATCCTGTATATACTTAAATTTAAAAAATACGTATTTTGAAAGATTTCTGTGCCTAAAAATTTCTGTCGTATATTCATTTTACTTCGGTACGTTTGAATATTCACAGATGACATGAGATTGCTGTTATTTGCTGTTCTCTACTATGCGGTTCTTATACTATTTATATTTGTAGAAAACAATATTTCAAGAATACAGCGCCCTTAAGTAGTTAATGCATTGACTGGTTCGTAGTTTTTGCCACTGCCTTTATCTAGAAAATTTCCCAAATTTCGTAATAACATGACAAACAACATATGGCTAGTCATAAATTCAGTATATTATAATAAAATAATTTAATATTCAAGTAGTTTAGTAATTCTAATTTAAGATATAAATAAATTATACTGAATATCCAATATTTATAGATTTGTCAGTACTTAAATATTAAATTTTTAATAAGTTTCCAATTTTTACAAAACTAATTGGAAATAATTGTGAAAAAAGAAACAATTTTGAAAATAATTCGTAATGCTTGTGTTCTGATATAAAACTAACAAAAGATGTTTTGTCTTCTTTCTGCGTCTCTTCTAATTTTTCTTCTACGTTGTGGTTCTCATAATACTATTTTCTTAATTTTATATGAATTTAAACTGGTTACGCAAGATACAAGACAAAAATATTGTACAAATAATGTAATAAAGTGGAAGTAGGTATTCGAATGTTGAGAGATTTTATGACTAACAATAATGGGGCTATAGAGCTAGGGAGGTTTAAATAGTGAAACCATATACATACAGGTTGATTCAGAACTTATCAAATAAAAATTAATGCACAGGGGACTCTTACAAATATTATTTTGTAAAGAAAAATCGAAAAGGACTGTTCAAAAATTATTTAAAAATACACTTCTGTATGGCACTGGAAACTGGTTCACTGTAAAACCTGACCTTGCGCCGGGCAAAGCAATTAGTCGGTGAACGGTAAATTCAAAATTAACGGACAAATAATTGAAAGAAATTTGAATGTATGGTAAATATCCTCTCGTTCATACACCTACAATCCAGATCCACAATCCCAGTCCGCATAATACCAAATCAAATCTATCTCTGTACCCTTTGTCTAGCAGTAAGCCAGCCGACGCGACGCATTCTATTCACGTTCATTGAACGTTGGAACGAAGCGATAAAGTTTGCATTGTGTCTTCCCTGCACAAGAAAGACACAAGGCTGCTGGTTAGCATGTGACGTGCGATGTCAACCAGAGGCATTGTTCAGGCGTCACGAGCCACTTATATCTTCGAGATTGTCGCGAACCGACATTCTTATTGACGCAAACAATGAAAGCGAACGATGACAAGAATGGTCATAGTAAAAACTAGAACTGGTGATACAGGATAAATATACAGGGCGGCCAAATGAAAACGAAACAGAGCCATTTTCAGAAACTGCGTCAAGATTCTAGAAAAACGCTCAGACCCGCCGATTTTAGATTAAAGGAGGACATTATTTGCTGGTATTTTTGACTCCGCCATTTTCACCCCCAAGCAAGGGTAGGCATCGTCCCAAAATATTTAAATGGCATTGGGGATTGAGTAATATTTATTTTGAAAGCTCATACAACGTACTTTAAATGTTATAATTCCGCCCAATACTTTGAAAAAAAATTACATTTTAAAATTTAAATTATGTTTAGTTGCTTACTTACTACTTAGTTTATGAAATGTTCCAACTGATGACCGTCCGCTTCCATACAAGAATAAAGATTTTATTCGAAACATTCGCGCACATTCTGAAGCATTTCCGGAGTGATTCGACGGCATTCGTCGACGATTCTTTGACGCAAATCTTGCCGCAACGCTGGCTGTGTTTTATATATTTTACTTTTTAGGTACCACCACAAAAAAATCAAATGGCGATAAATACGGTGATCGTGGAGGCCACTCAATGATGCCTCTTCTCTCAATACAATTACCTGGAAAACGTTGGTCCAAATACTGACGGACAATTAACGCATAATGCGGAGGAGCACCGTCCTATTGAAAAATCAAATGATCTTTATCATACTCTGGAACATTTTCAATAATATCAGTCAAGGAAGGGTCAATAGCGTCTTCCAGTAATTGGAAATACATTTGGCCAGTCAAATTAACACGTAGAAAAACAGGACCCACCAGCCGGTGACCAAAAATTCCAGCCCATACATTTAATTTTTCCGGTTGCTGTGTATGCACCACGTGAAAAACTCTTGGGTTTGAATCTGACCAATAGCAGCAATTGTGACGATTTACCGTCCCGTTCAAGAAAAAACTGCATTCATCAGAAAAACAGATGTTAAAAAGGAACTGTGGATCGTTCCCTGCTCGCTCACTCATTATTTCGCAAATTTCCAAAGGGCGGTCATAATCATCCTCATTAAGTTCCTGGACTAAATGTATTTTGTATTGTCACGGAATTTGCCCCACTCACACCCAAATCGACAGCTGTGATACCGCGAATTACTAAGATTGCCCCGATCGCCCCTACACGATTCTGTTAAACAAACAAAATGCCGTGGATCGCGACGGGACTAGAAAATTTGAGAAACGACGAGAAGCGTTCGAGTCGTTCGAGAGATGCTAGAAAATAGATCTAGAGATGCTAGAATATACCTGGAATATTCGTTGGGTCTATAAAAGAAAAATAAACGGCCGATTAAGTTAGTCTTGTATTACAGTGTTGAATTGAAGTGTTTAGTTGGAGATATCAAAGCGATTTAGATAGCGATTAATTAAATAAGTGTTTAGTTGAGTTCTAATTAGTGTTCAGTAGTGTACTGAGTATAGTTACTAAAGAAGTAATTAATTAACGGATTGTTTTTCTGGCAGATAGTAAAATTCGGATTGGGAAATCCGTGACAGTATGGATGGAATTTATTCTTCAAAATGGTTTGTATGCTAGTTCGACTGATCCCAGACAGAGATGCCAGCTGCCCCGTACTTAATGTAGGATCAAGATGAACTTGTTCCAAAACTGCAACTTCACTAGCTTCATTAACTATAGGTTTTCCAATTTCTCGTTTTTTATTGGCTACGTTCCTTGTCACTTGAAATTTTACTAACTCTAGAACATCTTCCTCCTGACATGTCGATTTCACAAAGTAAAGCGAAATGATATCTACCCTTTTCGCAATGGAATAAACCATAGTGTTTAATTTTCAAAACTACAATTCAATAAACTATCAACCAACGCTTCCAAATAATACTAGAAAATAAATTTGGAATCAACTAACTAATTTTACGTTCGTTGTGTGTATAGTATTCATTTCTGTTTTCTACAATTGTGTGTTTTTTTTTACGAAAGTGATAACAAATCGCCAAAAACCCAAGAAATACTAAATTTATATCATTGGCGTACTTAACTCGAATGAGTGACATTTTTACCGTTACTAATTGTTTGTATATAAGTTTCAACTTTAAAATCAAAATTATTAAGTATTAGGCGGAATTATAAAATTTAAAGTCTGTTGCAAAGAGAATTGTAAGAGCATTCAAAATAAATATTACTCAACCCCCAATACCATTTAGATATTTTGGGGTGATGCTTACCCTTGCTTGGGGGTGAACGTGGCGGAATCAAAAATAAGATAACTTACTTCCAACACATTTTTGTAAGCTTCGAAAGCTGTTCACATGAGGCACTTCAGTATAATTAATACTTAATAAATTAATATTTCATAAAAAAACATGTAAATAATCATATTAAGGTCGATGTATTTCCCGCCACGAAATGAACTTTCTGGTGTACTTAGGCAACCTAATATCAAAACAAAACCTGTAGAACAAAAGTTACTATTTATATTTTGCTCAAATAAAATAACTTTAATATAATATAATTTAACAATTATTATTGTCTCACATATACAGGGTGATTTTAAATGTGGGGTATTAATTTTAATTGATGACAGTAAGCGTCAAAATAAATTACTTTACAAAATATTGCCTTAATAAATGTATTTTAATAACTGATATAACTTTAAAGTTATTGCAAATTTTGAAGCCAACTCTGCAATAAAACCCTAACAGAACGGCTGATGAATGATGACGTATAGTCATTGATCGCAGTCGTTGTTGAATGTCTCCTTCCTCTAGGTAACCTTACTAACCTTAAACTTCCATTCCAACCGAACTAACGTATTATACGTGTTAGAAGTATCTTGCTATGGTTAAAAGGTTGGTGTTTTGTAGTGTGTGTGCATTGTATCATTTCGTGTTTAACGTAATTTGCTGACACAGTGATATAATAGCCCAAGTGTATTGATAATAATGACTAATGTATATGTTGTTTATGTACGGAGATTGTAATCGAAAACAAATCCGGGATACAGATAAACTGCGAAACTTGGATATAGTTTTGAATATTTTACCATGACTGTACTACAGGACCGGGTTGCATAATTTAAAAATGCGAAAATAGGTGATATTAACATTTTATTGGACTATATTTTGCATATCACTCGTTTCCTCGAATAAGCAGGCGTATATACTCGCGTCAAGAATTCAGACGTCTTACGTCACGGCTGACGTTACACATTTGATTTTATTGTCAACATAATTTTCGATATTTGGTCGCGTTAACAACAACCATTTTTTGCAATTTAGTGCAATATATAATGCAAACTTTTAGTGTAGTATATAGTTTTATTACTATCAATGGCAGTTTCTTAAATATTTTGATAAAAATATAATGAATTATTCATTTGTTCGTATGACGTAAGTCCTCTGAATTCTTGTCGCGAGTATACTAAAATTACTACCACACTTTCAAAATCATTGTATAATTACAAATAAAAAATATATTATATTTAGCATTCATGTTATAAACCCGCTCACAATTTATAGCAATTAACATAAAGTACGCAGCCATATATTTTTCATATAAAACAGTTCGGCATACCTCTTAGAGCATACCCGATTAGACAACTTCTGCTGCAGCAAATGCGCACGAGTCACATTAAAATGCTCGATTTCTATTGGTAATGACACTGTGATAGATCCATGTGTCTCATTTGCAGCGCTGCCATGGGTGTGCGCGTGAGAAAATTTCGGGTTTTTCTTTCTACTAATTTAATTGTGATATGATATGATGATGATGATATTTAAAACAAATATTAAAAGGTTGAAATGTGAATCGAAAAATATATTACATTTTGACGAAATATTAATAAGTGAAGGCCATACGGAAGACGGCACGATAAGAGTAATGTAGTGTATAATAATTGTTAATATGTGACCGACCACAGAGTGAGGGTCAGATAGATGTAACTAGGTGGTAATTGGTCATCGCCGTCAAAAAATACGCCATTCTACAATTGTGGAGAGGATGACGGGTGAGTTTATACGTTTTTTAAAGTAAACTTTTAAAGTGCTAGGTTCACTGAACGTCAACTTATTTTTAGTCATTTTGTGTTCTTTAACCGTCTTCAAGTGGCACGGCTATGGAACCTTGTCCCCTGTAACCCTCATCTCTCTTCTGAATGAATCGCTATATTTTGGAACTTAATGAGTTTATGTTAAAAGGATGTTTACATCTACAATTAAATTTTAAAAAGTATAACCTTACTGGTTAGATAGCTTTTTGTATCTATTTGTTTAACTTTGGTATCCTTGACAATACCCAGGTGGCATAAGATATCATTTATTATATATTTGTCAAACCTTATACAATTAAATCAAATTATTAAATATTTAAAATGATTTGTCTTTGTAGAAAACACTATCTCATGAATAGAAAGCCCTTAAGCTTAAATTTAGTTGTTGTTTGCAATTAATACTAACTTTAAGTAAATATTAGGAAAGAACTGTGTGAAACGTCATCACGTTCGGAGAATGGAGTATAAATTCTCCTTCGCAAATTTTAATTGTTTTAATTCAATAAACTTGCTTCTAGGTATAATAAATAATCATTTGTACAAAATAGTTTTAGACATTGTGAGGAAGCATTTTAAATTAAAAAAATATATACAATCTCTAGTTTTAACCTTGACGTTCAATGATCCAATACGTGATGTTATACAGGGTGTTCGGTTTTACTGATCAGAGATTTACCACTTTATGGATAATTTTATTTTAAGGTCGCCGTATTTCTTGCCGTAAAATGATTAATTTTGTGGTGTTTTTTAGGTACTGAAATTTCGAGAAATAAAACACAGAGAAAAACAATATCAAAAATTAAATTATTGATGTTTTGCTTAGACACTTTTACTATTTAAACTCTTCTCAAACAGTATAATAACTTTTAAAATGCATTTGTATGACACACATTATTTCGCTATTCTAACCCCACATTTTAACAATTATTTTCACATACTTATAAACAAAAGTGAATAATCATATATGCAGAACTATGTGAGTTTATGTTATAACAATGTTTACATATACAGTTGAATTTTAAAAAAAACACGTATTTTGAAAGATTTCAGTACCTAAAAGATCGCTTTCTGACGTTATATATTGATTTTACTTCGTGCCTTTGAATATTCGCAGGTGGTATGAGACAACATTCTTGTTATTTGCTAAACTCTATATTATTCAGTTCTTAAATGTCTAAAATTACTTGTATTTGTAGAAAATACTATTTGAAGAATACTGCACCCTTAATGCAAAATGTTCATATAAATACATGGATACAGGATGTTTTTAAATGAACTAGCAAAAATGAGGCCACAGATTCCTTAGGTGAAAAGAATTCCTATACATACCTATATCCCAAATCGCATAATAAAAAAGGTACAGGGTGTCAAAGTTAAAATTTTATTTTCGATATTTGTAGATAACATATTAAAAAATTCAAATATTTACATAAAATTTTAAAATCTGGGTTTTTTGCGACTATCGAAACAATCGATTCTCCTACCTGTTTTATTTGAAAAGGTAAATCCTATTTGAAAACTGTTTTGATTTCGGAAAAGTGCCTTTTCTGCTGAAAATACAGCAAAATGTTACTTGAAAAAGTTGTTCAGAATGGTAAATTATGGTGCGATATCGGCGAGGTTCGATGACACCATTTTTCAACAAAGCACAAAGATTTTACCAAAGCAGGCAGAAAATTTTGCACGTTTCCATAATTTACCGTTCTGAACAACATTTTCAAGTAACATTTTGCTGTATTTTCAGTAGAAAAGGCACTTTACCAGTTTTCAATCGGTGCACTGAATATTTCAAATAGGATTTCGAAAACTGTTACTCCTAACGACTTCAACAAGGTATACCTTTTTCGGATATAACAGGCAGGAGAATCGATTGATTCAATAGTCAGATGGATACACTAAGCAGCAAAAAAGTTCTACCATTTAAAAGAAACACGATGTGCCATAAGTGGCGCCTTCTACTAGTGACGTCAAAATTAGGAACAAATTTGAATTTCTCGACCGCAAAAACCCCCGATTGTTAGATTAAATCGATTGATTTTTACCTAAGGAATCTGTGGTCTCATATTTGCTACTTCATTTAAAAACACCCAGAATAGGTCCCTATATTCTTCGAAATATCTATATTTTTAAGCTCTGTTTCATGTAAAACGGCGACATATACTAAAAAAAATATCACGGGATATTATTTATTCATAACTCAATACTCTATTGAAAAGAGAAAAAAATTATGTTTTGTTACATCCAGGCTCCCACTACTTTCTTATTTCATTGTAACAACCTCTAGTTAGGGATTCAGTCCCCCTAGAGGTGGGTGAGCCCCTGGAGAAAAATGTAATGGTTGTAAATTGAGATTTTGAAAGTCACTTTATACGAAGGCAACATTTGTTTAGACCCCTCCCTCCCCCTGACAAAGCTGACTGGCTACGGCCCTGCTTTTAGTAAATTTTCAAATTTTGTACATTAAAATAAGATCCCTTATAAAATGGTAAACTCTTGACCAAAGGGACACCCTGTATATACACCTACTTAAATTTGGTACTGTACATTCTTTGATTTGTTTGCCTTAAGAGTGTCGCTATTTATTTAAAAATGAAAGTGAAGGTCGTTCTGCTATTGCTGATTTGAGAAATGATACTAAAATAATGTCTTTGACAAATAATCATCTTGCATAACTAATTAGTTTTAACGGCACACTACTTTTAGATGTCTGTATTTGTTTTATTTGATGTATAGATAATTTCTTTTTAATGAAGTTGTAAGGTAAATAAATCAGTCGTTGTAAATAATTGACACCATTTAAGACGGGTTCTCATTAGTCGATTTCACTGATTAATATCATTGGATTTATGCTCCTGAAATACAATAGTTTAATATGAATATACGTTCAACGACATATTAAACAAATTTTACTAATTGTCACTAATTTTAAGAAAAGATAAGGAAAAATTAATATAATATGAATACGCTATTAAACAAATTTTAGATGCATTTTTAGGTCGAAAAAAATATGTTCAATTCATTATTTAAACCTCCTCTTCCAACTGTCACTGACCGCTGGATGCAGTTCAGCTCGGTCTTGGTCTGGCGCGTTGCCAAATTTTGCTAGTACCTATTGTAATTTTAAAATATGTAATAATAATAATATCTCTACCCCTCATTCTAATCACGAGGATTAGCCCAGAAGTCAAAGATTTGTGCGGAAGAGGGGGCGGCATATTATTCAAATCACATTTGCGCCCAGGAACGACTTACGTTGGTAGGCCCTAACAACCATTCAGTACAGGAATGAAGGACACCTGGAAAACCTCATTAATTAGGGGGGTAGTCAAACGTCAACCGGTATCAATCTCTCATATTGACCCAAACCAACATTCTTCCATCCCCATACCCGCAGAAAGGGTGCCAATCCTCTCCACGAATATAGTTTATATACGGTCTACAGGTTACGGGGATCAAACCCACAGCGATCTAGTCACCTCGATTCAAGACGCCTTAAACCACGCGACCACTGACCGATCTCCGACCGATGAATTATATAAATTATTTTTTAAAAGTATGCAATTAACATATTAAGCCTCAACAAAAAAATTTTTAATGCTGAATTTATAAAATTAATAAACCGAAAGGAAATATTTTCAAACCATTATTTAAGCCCCCTTTTCTGTCACGGACCGCTAGAGGCAGTTCAACTCGGTGTCGCGTAATACAAAAAAAACTCTCGTGCTATCAACAAGAAACTCTCAGACATATTTAATGATGAACAAACCGGCATTCCGAATTTTGAGCTACCTGCCTATTCACGCCAATAACATTATTTTCAATGTCTACTCAATGACAAACACAGAGCTGCAAAACCTCTAAATAATAACAGAAACAATTAAGTTCAAATTTTTGGAAACATCTGGTATAATGAATATGAAATTATGAGTATTTAGCAGATAATAAATGCTCAACTACAGTAATCACGCGCCTATATCGGTTCAGCTGTAATCGGCACATCTAAAAAGCTAACAGTTCAAATTCCCGTTTAATAAGGTAATGGAATAAGCCAAAGCTCGTTTGTTTTCCTATGCCGCCGAAAGCCCACCGTAGAACTGCATCTCGAGCTCGAGCAATGCGGTCCCACTTGTCTCCTTTCTCCTAATAGTTACCATCTTCACGTTGTTTAAGAAAGTGTCTTTCGTGTGTTATTTAACAAACAATTGGATATATGGTTGTTTTGAGAAAAATACCTTTATTTGTTTTCCGTGTGTTATTCGACACTGATCATGACGAGAAAGCTTGGAGGGAAACGGGAGTAAGGGAGGGATCTGATTCTGATGCAGTTAAATAAGAAAATAAAAAATATATGAATATAGTAAAACTTATATTTGGGAATATCAACATACAAGCTGAACTTGATTTCGTTTTTAAAAGCATAAAGAAAAGGTAACAAATAATACCTATGTTTTATCCAAACTCATTTACTGTATAAAATTTTGCGGAGCTTTTGAACTTGAAAGGACACTTAATGAATACCTTAAGCATGCAAGAATTTTTAAAGGCACCTCAAAAAATGAACAAAATGGCATTTTAGATTGCATATTAGAAGTTTGTCATTAGATAAAATATATATCACTTCAGTACTGAACATTAAAGAACATACTGTTATTATAATGTGGTTCTGATGACGTGGCAACGCGGCTTTACTTTAGTAATTGAACACATTCGAAAATTTGTAGCGTACCAGGAACGCCATGCTATCGATTGTTGTCATTTTTTCGATTTTCTGTCTTTATTAGGCCTTTCGAATACGTGGTTGAAATTAATGACGTTATGAATGCATCACCCTGTATATTGAATTGTATATATCAATAATAACAATAAAGTCGTTTAAAAATATTAAAATGGGGTTGAGGTATTTCTTACATTTATAATTATTTTACAACTGTGAAATTTTACATGCAATTTGAAGATTCGCATTTTCGTCCCTGAACGACGCCGTTGGAAATCGGTTTTTCTTGAATAACTTTTAAAGACCATAATTTAATAAAAATTTAATGTGATGGACCTCTTAAAATAGTGGCCTTGAAACATATTGCACTTTTTTAGTTTACCAGAGGCGGGCTAAGCTTTACAACTTAATGTTTAAATTTTTAACACCCTATATGATAAAGAATTTAAAATAATAAATCTGGATAACTTTAACCTTACGACTAAAAAAGGTACTCTTGTTTATTGTCAATAAAATGAACCGTTTACGAGCAAAACTTCGTTCTATGTTCGCATGTTGAAGCCACTTGAAGTTTTCTCCTGGGACACCACTGCGTTTTTTTTTTAATTTCGTATTTTTTCGGATAAACATCTTAAAATGAAACTTTCCTATTGTTTAAATGACTTTCGTACCGCACTTTGTTGTCGAGAAAAAAAATAAAAATCATGGCCCTTTTTATTAAATATAAAACATGAATTTGTTTTTTTTTCTCATAAACGGTTCATTTTATCGACAATAAATAAGAGTACCTTTTTTAGTCTAAGGTTAAAGCTACGCAGATTTATTTTTTTTAAGTCTTTACCGTACAGGGTGTACAATTTAGGCATTAAGTTGTAAAGCTTAATTAACCCGCCTCTGGTAAACTAAAAAAGCTAAATATGTTTACTATTTTAAGAGGTCATTACTAGTGTCCATCACATTAAATTTTTATTAAATTGTTATTAAATTATATTGAGTACTTTAAAAGTTCCGTAGAGAAGGTCTCTATGAAAAAATATCTCATTTTATTTTTTCATGTTTTATCTGCACCCGAGAGATTTCTAACGTTTTCCCGGAGACCCTGTATATGATTTTTTATATTAACATTTAAGTAAATGTATACCTACTAAAGTTATTACTCCACTTATAAAACCACCCTGTATAAGTGTATTTTAATACTGGACTTCTAGAAGCCTGTGAGCAAAATTACCATAACCTAGCAACGAACACTAATTTCCATGATTATCCCGCTTTGTCCCCCATATTTAATTAACGACATCGATTCAACGTCACTGCCAAACCACAAATTAGTCCAGAATCGCTACGAGTCGGCGGCCACAGATCGCAGGCGGCTTCGATCACGCGAACAACTTTTATTACCGCCCGCCACAGCCACCCTCGACCGTCTCGACGCACGTCAATATTTTTAAATAACACCACCGAGGTTTACATAAAAGATAATCGGTGGCGAGGTGTTTGCCAGCTGTCTGGCAAGGGATGAAGCGGAAATTGTGCCCTCGGAGTAGGTTTGGCATGGCCATTTCGTTTATTGGAGCGGCTAGACTGGTACTTTACTCCGTCCATAAATAAAACAAATACAAAAAAAAATGTGAGAGTAGACATTTTATCCAAATACTACTTATGTTGTAAATCTAATTCAACAACGGTAAATGAAATGATAAGACCTTTGTACAGGGTATACCAAATTAATATCAACTGAATTACAAATTTTTTTTTTTTTTTAGTTTTTGCATGAACGTAAAAAAAATATTATATGCAACTCGTACAAAAAGTGCTGCACGCGACGTAAAATGGGACAACAAAGCCGTCAGGCCGAGTTGGACAACACCTCGAGTAAACACTTACTTGTTGTACTTATTGCATAAATAAGTATTAAAGCACTGGTGTTATAAGAAATTTACTTTTAGCACTGATGCTAAAAGTAAATAACGTAATGTACATTTAACACTGGTACGGAAATAGAACACAATTAAGAAATTTTAATTAAATGTACAAACAAACTACAATTGGAATAAGTAGTTCCATGATCAATATCATTAGTAGCTGTAGGGAGGGAACAAAGTTATCCGCTGAAGTTTTGGACAAAATTTCGCTCACGATGCTCTTCTTGTTTTGTAACGAGTCTTCTATACAGGGTATCCCAACGAAAAGTTGACCCTTTCTATAATATATCAAAATTCGCCGAGACCCGTCGATTTTTATTCTTGGGGGGCGCTTGTTTGACAGTCAAGCCAACGCGATATGTTCCCCTTAATCTTTAGCAACCCTAACTTTAAAATTTCAAATGGAACTACCCCACTTGTGGCACATCACTGCAAATACAGTGATGTATCGTTTTTAGAAATCGGTTGAGATTTGACATAATTATTGGCTAAAAACGATAAATTGACAAACCACATTTACCTACTTTTATTGATGTGTCGGTCAGTTTACAAAAAAGTCACACATAAAAATGCTGAAATAAAAAAAGTTTTTTCCGAATTCAAACCTTATTTCTTTTTAAAATAACAAAAAGTCACTGTTACAAAAAAGTCGATGTTTCTGACTTGTGACCACTGTATTCGCAATGAAAAGAGCTTTAAAATGATGTGCCGCAGGTGGAGTAGCTCCACTTGAAATTTTGAAGTTGGGATTAGGGGGATGAACATAGTGAGTTGGCTTAACTGTAAAAAAGCTACCCCCAAAACAAAAATCGACGGGTCGGCGAATTTTGAAATATTTTTAGGTTTTATAATTATGGTTGGGGGTTTAAATTTTTCATTGGGATACGCTGTATAATCCTCCACTAATGTACTGGACTTCTATCAAACTAGTTGAAGATCGTCGGAAGCAATGTCCAGTATAAACATGAGAATGAGAATTCAGCAATATTGGCAGGCATCTTACCAAATAAATGTGTTGATTCCAACTGGAGTCACGGCTCATTTATTTTTAATGCATTTTATAAAAATTATTGAATGGTTAGTGTTCGCTGGACGAAGGGCTATGTACTTTTTATAATAGTTCAAATATAATGTACCAGTAAGTTTGTTGCACATTAGTAATTGTGTCTGGTATATGCACAACTATCGATATCCTTCGCCTATTCGCTTCAAAAAAAGCAACATGCTTGTAATATTTGCTTATGTTTTGATTTTTTATGTTTATCATCACCTTCAACGTGGAGTAATTTGACCAAAGCGTTGACGATTTCCATATTTTGGACATTTCTTCAAAGTATGCCAAAAGTACTTTTTCACTGAATTTACCACTAACATTTTTCAGATCACACCATCTCAAGAAACCATTGTACGAAAACTCGCTTTGACTTGCGAGACAAAAACTCGAAAGTGGTTTTATTATAGTCTGTTTGCAAATGAAAGAGAGTAATAAAACCCCGAGATAAGAACCGACCATGGGCGTGGTAATATTTCGTTTCAGGTAATTATCGTAATTTTATTTTAAAAAAGAAATAGGTACCAACACTAAACAAAATTTTAAGTGAACTTTCAGAAGACAACGATTTGCCAAAAATCAGTAGAAACAAATTATGGGCCGTCTTACAAGAGTTGAATTTTTGCTGGGAAAAGCAGAACAGGAAGTCAGTTCTTATCGATAAAGATGAAATTATTTGTTGGCGAAGATCCTACTTAAGATCAATTAGAAAATTCCGTGACGAAGGGAGGAATATTTATTATCTAGATGAAACTTGGGTTAACGAGGGATATACTGTAACAAAAGTATGGCAAGATAAAAATGTAAAAAGTTTTCGACAAGCATTTTTGGACGGACTTTCAACAGGATTCAAGGCACCTTCAGGTAAAGGGAGAAGATTAATACACATATAGGTAGTGCCAGTGGTTTTGTAGATGGCGGTTTACATTTATTTTAATCTAAAAGTACAGGTAACTATCACGAAGACATGAACGCAGATGTTTTCGAAGAGTATTTTACACAGATGTTGGATCTTATTCCGGGGTCTGTAATTGTCATGGATAATGCCAGTTACCATTCACGGCAGACCAAGCGGACGCCTACGACTGCTTGGAGGAAAGCCGATATAATTCAATGGTTATCCGGAAAAAATATTTCTTTTGAAACAAATATGGTGAAAAAGGAACTTTTGACACTTGTCAATCTTAATAAAGATCAGAAAAAATATGTTATCGATGAAATGGCAACAAATCGCCAAATAACGGTTACCACCTTGTGACTGTGAACTTAACCCAATCGAATTAGTCTGGGTGCAGGTAAAAGGAGATGTAGCGCGAAATAATACGACGTTTAAATTAAGTGACGTGAAAATTTTTTTTAAAAATTCCTTGGAACGAGTAACTGCAGATAACTGGCAAACGTTATCAATCTAGGAAACGAAGATAATTCATCAGAATATTCAGAGGATGAATTTTAATATACCTACTTTTTTATTTTCTTTATTGTACATTTATACAACACTACATTTACTCACCATAATTTGAATTTTCAAAATACATATATTTTTGTGTTGAATAAAAATCTATTCATTAAATTTAAATAAATATTTTGATAATAATATTGAATAATTTTATTTGAATTACTAAAAACCCTCTTAACCCGGTTATGATGCTTAAAATAGCCTCATGTTTTGATATGCTGTTTTTATATTATTTACTTATAAGAGAATGGATCGAGAAATTGAAGCGACATAGACAAAGACGGATTGTCGAGGATTACATTTTAGCTACCTGCTACACTTTAGTACGGTTCGATCACACAAAGTTTTTTTAAAAGTACACCTCATCTATACCGATAATACGTAATAATAAAAATATTGAATATAAGCACCAGTACTACATTTATTTACGATTTGCATACATAATAAGCTTTTATTACTCTCTTTAATTATAGTTTTCTTATTTAAATAATGACAATTATAAATCATCTTGCGATTAGTATATGTAAGACCGGTACATTTGCTAATGTGGCCTTTAAAAAAAGTGTCAAAAATCTCCGATGAATTAGTTTCAGCTTTACGAGCTTATTAATATTATGTAGATATCCGCAGTGTAAATGTTATAGCTACAGTTTTGAGTTGGATTAACATACAGAACATGCTTTTTTCAAATATGAAGAAGAGGTTGTTATTCAAAAAAAAATGTTGCTTGTGATATGTTTGACAAGTTAAATGATTGAAAAATTCATCATCGGCATATAAATGAATATTACAATATTTAACTATTTTTGGAAATTCACCCCTATAATGAAGCGAGCTAAGTATTGAACCTTGCGGGACTCCGTTAGACACGAATAGAGAACCGGAATTCTGGGAAGCTGTGTTCACTCTCTGACTTTTATTTGTCAAATAACTCATAAAAATTTAAGGAAGGAACATCGAACTTTATCGGTATATTCATAATAGCAATACTAATTTATAAAAACCAAACGCTTTTTTTGTTCAATTCTCTACATATATGACTCGTTATGTTCTACAGCAGTTTCACAACTATGATGTGGATCCAGACTGTATATCAGATAATAAAGACAATTTTAAAAAGGGAACCTATAACTGTCCATCCACCAATATTTTAAAAATTGCCGAAAAGATAATAATGGTATCAGAATTGCCTCCTTCCAACAGTCTAGAAAGAAAACAAACCATGTACTGAACCTTCGTTAACTATATGTGTAATATAAATGGACAACACATAACATCTTTAAATTTATACCATTTCATGTCCTTGTGCATTTATTTTAATATTATAGAGAATATTTTGAATTACATTAACATCCACTGTTTAAAATTTCTAAGATCTAAGTCAGACAAGTATGTACTCTACTAAAAATACGTAGACGAAAAATCGCATTAGGCCATGGTTTTCTAATTTAGTCGTTAACTACAAAAAAATCGAATTCTCTACACAAAAAAAAATCTAGGAAATTTCCCAACTGATGTCATATTTAACAAAAGTGATGCTTGCAGTTCAAATTTAAGCACGCTATATGTAGTGTAATGTAGTTTCCAAAAATATTGTAATCAAAATTGTGACATAAGCAAGCAGAATGCAGCAACCATCTATTAGACATAATAAGTTCATAGTGATTTTGAATCACCTGAATCAATCAATACAGGAATCATAAATAGTATTGTCAAAATTAAATCTATATATAGAACAACTCAAAAATGTTGTAATCAACATTCTATGTTGAAAGCACCTTATATTAGAACATTCCTAAGAGCCTATTTTCAAAATAATCACTATACATATTTTGCTTGGTTTTCGTTAATTAGCACTTTGGTATTTAAATTGCCCTCTCAACTTTTCATCTCTTCATAAGGTGTGCCACAAGGCCGTAATTTAGAACCGTTGTTGTTTTTACTTTTCATAAATCATCTGCCTGCCATTGTTTCATGGAAAAAATTGTTGTTCATAGATAACTTTAAGTTAAGTATATTTATATAACAAATTCTTCGATTGTGCTCATTTCCAGCTTTGCATACCAGATGTAAAAGTAATTTTATTATTTATGGCCATTATATTAGTAAATACATTATTAATTGTCAAAATTATTAATAATCTACAAATTACTTTTAACAGACACACCCAGGAATGTGGTATGTTTAGTTCAACGAATTCTAACCTCTCAGGCTTTGTTTGCGAATCCACATAAATAAAGTGAATGTAAACAAACACACGATCGGGCGTCATCGACGAAAGTTCGGAGAGAGTTCGATGTGGTGGTCATTAGCGCGCGCGGTTTCTAACAATATAATAACTGGTATTTTTAAAGTTTGTATTTAAAGGAATAAATTTATTGGATAATATTCTACAATATTTGTGTTTACATAAATACTGAAAAAGGTGAGGCTTTCAATATTAAATACTGAATAAACTATAATAATGTATCACTTTTTTATTTACAAAGTAAAATATGTGTCATTTTTGTGTATGTCAAGATATATATATATCATGTTGCCGCTACTGTCGTTGTGTCTCTTTGGGTATACATGAGTATACTCTGTTCTTATTAACTGGTAATATTAATAGGTAGTTCTTTATCTAGATGTTAGCTACAAATTAAATTAATATATTCACAATACTCCTTCTAGGCGTTAGAATTCGTTGGCTTCGTTCCGATCCCTCAACCTTAGCTTTTCTAAATCTATTTCTCGGGCTTGGCATACGTATTTCGAATGTAGAACGGACTTCCTAACCAAACAACTAAAATTCTTTCTGGTCCTAACAAGATCGCATTTAAAAAAGAAAGTTTTGCAACACTTTTAATTTATGAGTGTATAAATTCTAACATTTCATAATGACGGAAACATCTGCCATGATGGTATTAAAACTGACTAGTTGATCTTTGCAGTTACATCCTCGCAACCCTGACTTTTCAAATAATTCCATAATAGTCATTTTTAGCGCAATTTCATGAAAATGTCACAATTAGCGGCCGTGATTGTATCGACATATCTGGACGTGCAGTCAATGATTCAAATCAGATGCAAATTTTTATAAATAAATAAATATATTAGATTTCTTAATATCGTAAATAACCAATAGAATTTAAAAAATTCGTTAATCTGCATAAAAAATCGATAGAAATCGTCGAATTATGAAAATACGCTTATCTGTTTGTTTACATGAAATTCTCTAATTTTTTTGTATAAAACATGAAACCGCGTTAACATATTTCATATAACACTTTTTATTTTACTAACCATATGATGAAGTTTTCGATTTTCATCAATTATTTAGGAAAATTTTGTCATATCAAGAAATGAAAAAAAAAATATGATCAGTATACCTATACATCTATTTATAAATTTGAACAGAATTTTGCGAGTGATAGCATTAATCAAAACAAGAAAAATAGTTTATGTGAACTTATATTCTCTTTTATAATAACGCACACACTAAACAGGATGAGTTAAGTTTAAATAGTCAACCTTCAGAAATAGATTCCTTACGAAACTTTAAGAAAATAATTTAAATACATCATACCGTTCATCTCGCTTTCCAACAGATATACAGGGTGGTCAAATTTATCCGGTTACTCGAAAGTGACAAGTACACTTTCCTAAAATTTTGTACTTAGGGTGGATCACCTCATGAACAAAAAACCTTAATCGAATTTTAACAATGCCGTAAATGTGAGAGGTCTACAACACCCTTTGAAAAAAATATTTGGTACGCCACTGAATAGAGCAGAAACACACTACATAAACTGGTAAAAAATTCGTCAGACGCGCCGTTTTTCCGTAGAAATGCTTTTATGAGAACTATACATTAAATGTAAAATTAAACAAATACATAAAATATAATACTACTGCTTAATGTCAAAGTAAAATCATTGTTAAATGTCATAAATACTGTTTACGCTAGTTGGATGTAATTCTTTCCTTGAGCTTGATCACCCTATTGAAATGTAGTAAGAAATCTATTCTTGACTATTTAAACTTGACTCGCTGTTACATCTACCATCATGTTTGAAATATCCTGAATTGTCACGATTATATAATAATTAATTTAGCTATTTAGCTAAGATTTGAACCAAAAAGCCCTACGAGGACGTGTGTTCGTTGTCTTCGAGATGCAAGAGGATAAATCAAGTCTACACCCTCGAATTGTGTAGAAAATTGGAGACATTTCCGGCGTTTCAATCCCGACTGATTAAGTAAAAATAATAATAAGTGAAAATAAAATTCAATTTTGTTAATAACTGCGAAACGGGTTGAAATAAAAATTAGACACCTACAGCTCTGGTAGATATCATTAGGGGGCGCAATATAGTTATATCGATGAAAAAATTAAGTAACCAGTGGCAGAGATATGGGGATTAACGTATCATTTTTATTTAACAAAATAACAAATCGCCGTTCTTTGAATCGTCCTGTATTATTTTG
Source organism: Monochamus alternatus (assembly GCA_037114965.1). Classification (NCBI taxonomy): domain Eukaryota; kingdom Metazoa; phylum Arthropoda; class Insecta; order Coleoptera; family Cerambycidae; genus Monochamus; species Monochamus alternatus. Next base: position 119,444,095 of record CM073426.1, read on the forward strand.
AAAAATAATGGTATTTTATCTACAAAAAAGTCTGTTGTAAAATTTTAATAGTTTGAGTTTTCGAGATAATTACAATTTTCGATACTTTTACAATAAAACAGCAAAAATACATAGTAGGCTTTGAACTTTGGAGATGCCAGATATATAAAGAAAAAAAAATGTATTATTCGAACAAAAATATATCTATTGCTTCTGGCTATGTAAAATATCTATGTAAAAATTCAAATTTTATTTTGCAGGGCCGCACCTCCTTAAATAGGCCCTAGCGATTGAAAGTTTATTAAGAAAACGTTCATTTTCTATAACCGTAGTTGCCTTTGCGACATATAATTACGGACCACCCTATATATTGAAGTTTAGTGACCCTTATTTACAAAAGAAAATTGCAGGACATCATATACATGCAAAATCATTTGCTCACGTCTCATGAGCTCACGTGACGTGACAAAAATGTGTTTCTAGCTTTAATAATTTCAGTCTGAATTTTATCCTATAATAATTGGTACGTAACCGTCAACGAAAATATCGTGGGCGGGATTCGATGGAGATGATAAATAATACATTATATAATTTCGTGTGCGGAGATGATATTAATGTGAGTGGTTTGGGTGGATGGAATCTGCTTTCATTAATAAAAAAGTCGTAGTGTAGTCGTGTTGACGCTGCGGTATGCCTAGTATTCAAGGAAAAAGCGAAAGGGGAATTTACTTAGTCCTCAAAGAAATATTTTTTGTCCGTGAGAGATTCAAAGGAAATTTGATGGTAAAACTGAAAAAAAATCTAAGCGACGTCGCCACAGATTGGAATATTTTTTGTACAACGATCGCTAGCTTTATTTTATTTTTATCGTCTTGCTTTATTTTTAGGTGCCACTTTAGCAACTATAATTAACCTCAAATTTTATCTATGTATAATACATACATTTTGTTTATATGTACAGAGTGTTCTAAAAGTCGATCAGGAAATTCCGGGAGGTGATTCTACGAATTAAAATAATAGCAGTATGTAAGGAAAAATTTTTTCAAATTGTCAATTGTTTGCAAGTTACAGCTTGTCAAAGTTAAATTTTTTATTTTTCTTTTTAAATAATTTATTTAATTCAAGTTCGATTATTCTCATTTGGCACACCCAGTAAGTAGACCAGTGAAATAAAAGTTTTCTTATGCGTCGCTAGAGGGCACTTTACCTAAAACTCAGAATTAATTTTATTTATAACTTTTTTCTTACTAGCTATAACAGAAATTTAAACATTATTGAAAAGAAAAACAATATCAGAAAAAATATAAAAGTACTCCTTATTCAAGCCGATAAATGTAACCGATTAGCAGGAAATCGCTATTAAAGTTTTATTAAACATCAAATTTTTAATAATTATTTCTATAATTAATCAAGTTGTCACGCTTCAAATAAATGTCTTTAATAATTTTGGTGTTACAAATTGTAACAAAATTGTTTAAAGCAGGTATACGTTCTGTTGTAAAACCAGCTTTGTCAGTAAATAAAATATTATTAATAAATGCATTACCCCCATCATAATTTTCCACTATGCTATTACAGAGCCGTAAACTCAACATTGGATCTTCATGATAAAATGCCTGAACCTTTTGCACATGAAATGGATGAAGAAGTTACGCGTGTATAACTTTCCAAACTAAAGAATGAGCAATAGCCTCCTAAGCAGCAATTTCCTTGTACATAGTCGAATTTATTTCTACTGCATCTAGCACTCTTTCTGCAGTTCTCCTAGTTTTCATGTGCCATAATTATCATTTTTAAAATAATCTTGCTGCTCCAGACGTCTATAAATGTTAACGAATGATTCTGCATGTGGTAATCTTCTATTAAGATATACGTCTATGTAATTTCGACGAACTTGTTCTGCATTACCATTTGCTAGTCCGTAACAAAAATGCATGTCACGGTATTCAATACCTACTTGAGCATTACTGAGCCATTTCTCAAATTATTACGGTGAAAAATCAAAATTATACCTGCTTTAAACAATTTTCGTTACAATTTGTAACAGCAAAATTACTAATGACATTTATTTGAGGCATATCAACTTGATTATTTACAGAAAGAATTATTAAAATTTGATGTTTAATAAAACTTTAATAGCGATTTCCTTCTAAAGGGTTACATTTATCGGCTTGAATAAAGAGTACAACATTTGTTCTAATATTGTTTCTCTTTTCATCATAATGTTTAAATTCCCCAGCAAGAAAAAATGTTATGAATAAAGGACAAGCTATAAGATAACTGACAAGCTGTATCTTTCAAACAATTGACAATTCGAAAAAAATTTTCATGACATACTGCTGATATTTTAATCCCTAGAATCACCTCCTGGAGTTTCCTGACGAACTCTGAGAACACCCTGTATAATAAATGCATATTGTTCGTCAACAGCAACTATTCAGCAAATTCATCGAATTTCAGACGTGCAAACAAATGAATATTCAAACATATTTAAGCAGATTATCGCTCAGAAGTAAGGAAAAATAACACGAAGTCATTAAATAGCTCATAAACATTTAAATTGGTAACATTTTTTTGAAGTTCAGATGGTATTTTGACTAGTTTATATATTTATTTTTTGTTATTTGACTCATCATATCATCATTAAGTTTAAGGTTACTTTTCGTCCTCACAACGAAAATTATGCAATGAACAAAATATGAATATGGATGTAGAATGTAAAAACTTATATGAGATTTATCAACGATCAGTTATATATCTTGCTGAAGATATGTTTCACATAATTTTACAAAAAAAAAAATCGATGCAGCAAGTGATGGATTTTACTTTTAGCTTTCAGTGACAGCTCTGGCAGACATTTTTATTGGTCTATTAATTATTGCTTTTCGTTATACCTGATGCTATTAATTTTTATTTATAGTGGTTAATAAATATTGGATTTACATAAGTTTACAACTAAATAGATAACTTATTATCAAATTAAAAATGTCAGTAACTTCAGTCACATTTGTTACAAGTTATTATTTGAGATTTCAGAAACTATAAGAGAAACAAACACGTCTTTCCATATTTGGAAACATCTTTTCTATTGCATTATTACAAAAGCTATATGTTTTGTTTCATAGACTCCTTGCATACATTTTGTATTGGTTTGAAACACGTTTGAAATGTAATCAATCAAACATATTGAAAAGTGAGAACATGTGTCTGGCGGTAATAATCACATAATAATTTAAATAATATTAATAAATTGCCAGGGAAAAGTAAACAAAACCACGTGGCCGAAAACGCGATCATTGGTGTGATGTCACATGCCGTTCAGGGCGGCCATCTTGTTTGTTTCCGTAGATAGCTATACGTACAGTGTTAGGGTGTTCGTGATGTAAATACGTATTTGTTTATATTTTTTTTGTTTTTGTTGCATTTTCTGGGTAAATACTGCTGTGCAAACGTTGACGGAAGCCGGATTTCGTGCAAGCACAATCGGACTCCTATAATTATTAGAAGTGATGTGGTGAACTTACGGTTAAGTGTTGTTAAATGTAACTAATTTGTTTACAATATAGATCCGCTCGTGAAAATTACGGCGCCAATCATGCAAGTTAAGTTCAGGTTAAAGCAGAAAATTCAGAACATAGTGTTTATTCACTAATAACATTTAAAAGCCTTTGTAAGATACACATTATTGTGCCCTCACATTTTTATTTTCAGATTTATAAATAAAAGTGAATTATCTTATATGTCATACTAAGTAAGGAAGTTTGTTATCACAATATTTTTCCACGGTCGGGAGTAGAAATCAGTTTCTATGACATCAAAATTAAAATAGAAGTAGTCGATTATTCCCAAGGGAGTATAATGCTCCCAAGGGAGTTTACATTATGAAGAACGTTTTTCATGCAAAAAAAAGATAACATTGAAATTATTTATTGACATTTAAATTAAATGTTACATTTGTACAATTTTTAAAATTAATATTAGAAGGAATATTACTTTCGCTTACATTTACAGTTTTTGTGATTGCGCTAGTAGTGGTACCTACTAAAACCAGATTAGCAAGTTTGGTCTTATTTTCAATGGAATTCTCGACATAACCCTCAGCGACTGTCGTTGATTTCCAACCAGCATGACGCTTTATTGTCGTGATATCCACACCAGCATCTGCCAGTAATGTCGCTGAAGATCTTCGTAAGCAGTGACCAGTATAACATGCAGCACCAGGTAATTTTAAATACGAAGCTACTACACTCGGAATTTTTCCCATGGTATTCTTGCCAACTGGCTGCGAACTACATTTTCCTGCTTTGTAGTATAAAAAAAGGCGCTTATGCTTGACGTGGGGAGGACGAAGGGACAGGTATTTTCGAAACAATTCAAGCATATTTCCCACATCGGTAACCAGAGAGGTTCGTGGAATCTTTGTCTTAGTGTTTGGAATTTTTACAATCAAGGAAGAACCTACATCCTCAATATCATCTACAGTTAAACTGACTAGTTCATCAGTTCGACAAGCTCCGGCAATCCCCAGAATTAATCCAACCTATAAAAAATCAAAATACTTAATAATTGAAATACCTAACAACAAAAGTAATCTTACCTTAATCATTAAGAATTCTTTGTCATCTGCACTTGATAGAAAACGGTCGATTTCACCCTTTGTCAATATTTTCGATTTTTTCGCTTGATATCCGTCACCGGTTCTTTTCAAAAATGCGATCAGCTTGGGGAATTTGCTTATATCTATGTTGTCGTAAATTATCAAGCATGACTTAACCATAGAATATTGCGCCCATAATGTGGAAGACTTATAATTCTTTGCATTTTCACTGAAGTATGCCAACAACGCTGTATACTTGAACATTTTTCTCGGCGCACCACTTTTTGAACCGATTGTAGGCTATATCGTATAAAGATCTTGACTTCGTAGGCAGCAAATTGCTTATTGCAATATTTGCAGCCGCCACAATCTCTTCCGACTCACAATTATTCATTGTGCACTAAACAAACTTTAAACTAAACCAAAATAGCACCTTAATTTGACAATTCTTTTTGTTTGTTTATTTTGTAGTTATGACAATAACTCAACGACTACTAAATAAATGCTCAAATCCGAATACAATAATTCTGGTGCTACTTACTTCATAATGACAAAATATGTGTTTTTAAGTTAATGAAACCGTGGAAAAAATAGTATATACCATTCGGGAGAGATGCTATTTTGTCCTCGGTGCATTGTAGCCCTCGGGCTTCAAATTGCACCTCTGCCAAAATAACGCATTTTTCTCCCTTATGTACTATTACATATACAGTTAAATTAAAAAAATATGTATTTTCAAAGATTTCTGTACCTAAAAATTTATTGAATAGACCGCTTTTTTCCACTATATATTCGTTTTACTTCGGTATCTTTAAAGAGCAGGTTGCATGAGATATCATTCCTGTTATTTGCTAAGAGCCTATATTATTCCGTTATTAATTGTCCAAAATTATTTGTATTTGTAGAAAACTTTATTTGAGGAATGCGGCGTCTTTAATAGAAATGTTTGACTTTTTAAAATGTCTACACTAATTTTTTCGATGAACTTAAACCTACCTAAGTTGACCATGTCCTTGACAAAATTTGTCTGCCAGATCTACAACTTAACACTTGATTTTTATTGCATTACGTATTCTTCTATTGATTAGGAATGATAACAGTAAAACATAATAAAAATAAATGTGTGAAATTGTTTCTTATAAATTAATCATCTTAAACGGCTTACCTTAAGGAAGTCCAATACAAATTATATGAGATTGGTCACCTTCGAATAAAAAAACTCCACTTGAAGATACCCTGAACAGGTATACCTTCCCAAACAGCGATCATAACGCTTGCGAAATATATTACGATAGGAGACCTGGATAATGTAACAGAGGGTAGTAAAAATATATTATAAGCGTGCGTTCGTATTGATAAGAGGTATAACTACAAGGTGATCTATTCGGAGATGACCAAACTCCTATAATTTAGATTGAACTTCCTTAAGGTAAGTCGTTTAATCCCTAATTCTACGTCGCAACGTTTAATAGCACAAAAATTATCATATAGCCTGCTTTTAAAAAGATGATCTCTTTCGAAATCTGAAATAAAATATGAAGATTTGTATTTAAAAATATTGGTTAGTGTGAACTTGGTTAGTTTGTAAATTAACTGGCTATTATACAAACTAACTGAACCATTGGTAATTTTGATAGAAAACGTATATTCCACAATATTAACCCATTTGCTTGGCTAATTTACTTGAAATAATTAAATATACGAAAATAACTTTTCTTTGGATAGTTTATAAATTATCCAGTTTGGTCTAGTTGAAAGAAACCAATAAATCTGGTAATAAAAATAGCCAATTCTTTGGATAGTATACAGGGTTAACTATGACTAAGTACAAAAATATTCCAGAATTTTAGTTCGATATTTAAAAAAATGGTGTAAAACCCTCATTTCCCTCGGAAACTCGGCGCCTATGACAAACACCGACTGAGATGGCTGAGATCCATAGATTTGTCAACATGCAGTCGCTTTTTGCAGCGTTTTTAAATGCAGAAACGACAAAAAATAAAATTTTTATTAGCAATAGTACCTGATAGATAGGTAACAGTTCATCCAGTTAGCTGCAGGATTTTGAATTCGTTTTTCATTATTTTGTTACAAACTGACAAAACTATATTCTCATTCATTAGAACCACTCACTACCGATAAAAAACACTTCCCGTAGGTATAGTTAGATAAAATGCCTATTTATTATAAGAAAATCGAACGAAAGGAATAGGTAGGTACTAATAGTTAACAGAAAACTTTTAATGCACCCCCGGCAGTCTTCTCCTATAATTTAAAAAAAATAAACCGGTGAACCATATTGTGGGAAAATATCTGTAGGTACCCCACAAAAATTTCTTTATTTAATAACTATAAAACGTTTAAAATTAAAAAGAGGCTCTGAAAACTGAAAAAGACAACGTAAACACAGGAATTAAGTTATGAGATGATAACAAATTTTACCGTTGTGTTGCTGATTGTCTACTCTGATTCTGTAAACGTCAAACGTGAGGCGGACGGGCCGCATAGTCGCCGTTAAATAAGGGTTTAATATAATATCGAAAAACAAAATTTTCGCTTTATAAGTAAGTTTGGATTTTTTTTATGGTGATTCCGTTAATTCGTAATTTTCTCTATCCCCTATTCAAATATTTGTACTTAATCATAGTTAACCCTGTATACCATCCATTGAACTGGCTATTTTGTGTGTACCAGAATGATAGTTTTAATTCCAGTTAGGCCAACTTGGACGCGTTTTCTATCAAAATAAACAACGGTTTAGTTAGTTTGTACACACTTCTGAAAAAATTAGGATTAATTGAATAAACTTGCGCTTAAAGTATCTGTCACATTCTTAAGTTTATAATCAAATACATTATTTGAGTTCTTAGTATCAGAAAAATATACATTATTTTTGTTAACAATTTACTTATCAGAAATCATTCATTAATTTTATCTAAACAACACTGAAGCATGAATTTACTTCAGTGATTTTTTAGAACGTATGCCCATAAGAGGTATTTAACGTTTAGATGTGTAATAATGTCATTAACAGTATAAAAAAGATATGGGCGATTAAGACCCTGACGTACTCCTGACGTTCTATGATTTAGTTATGTTGTGGTGCATGGTGATTCGTCTTGAGTGTGTTAATTTTTCCATTACTGGATCCTTTTACGAAATTCCTGCTCCGACAAAATGCGATGAAATTTTAATCTATGTCGCAACGAACTTGTATATCTTTAGTAGTTTTACAACCAACATCGCATTTGACAACTAAATTTATTTCATCACAAAAGGATTGTATGATTTTGAATTCTATAAAACAATCTCTAAGGTCTACAGCAAAGAATGTAGAAATCTTATGCGTAGGTACAGTTAGATAAAATGCCTATTTATTATAAGAAAATCGAACGAAAGGAATAGGTAGGTACTAATAGTTAATACAAAACTTTTAATGCACCCGCGGCAGTCTTCTCCTATAATCTAAATAAATAAACCGGTGAACCATATTGTGGGAAATATCTGTACCCCACAAAAATTTCATTATTTAATAACTATAAAACGTTTAAAATTAAAAAAGGCTCTGAAAACTGAAGAAAGCAACGTAAACACAGGAATTAAGTTATGAGATGACAGCAAATTTTACCGTTGTGTTGCTGGTTGTCTACTCTGATTCTGTAAACGTCAAACGTGAGGCGGACGGGCCGTATAGTTGCCGTTAAATAAGGGTTTAATATAAAATCGAAAAACAAAATTTTCGATATATAAGTTTGGATTTTTTTAATGGTGATTCCGTTAATTCGTAATTTTCTCTACCCTCTCTTAAAATATTTGTACTTAGTCATAGTTAACCCTGTATACTATCCAAAAGAGTGGCTATTTTATCTGTACCAGAATGATAGTTTTCATTCCAGTTAGACCAACTTGGACTTGCGTTTTCTATCAAAAGAACAACAGTTTAGTTAGTTTGTACACACTTCTGAAAATAATTAAGATTATTTGAATAAACCTTTGCGCTTAAAGTATTTGTCATATTCTTAAGTTTATAATCAAATACATTGTTTGAGTTCTTAGTATCAGAAAAATATACATTATTTTTGTTAACAATTTACTTATCAGAAATCATTCATTAATTTTATCTAAACAACACTGAAGCATGAATTTACTTCAGTGATTTTTTAGAACGTATGCCCATAAGAGGTATTTAACGTTTAGATGTTTAATAATGTCATTAACAGTATAAAAAAGATATGGGCGATTAAGACCCTGACGTACTCCTGACGTTCTATGATTTAGTTATGTTGTGGTGCATGGTGATTCGTCTTGAGTGTGTTAATTTTTCCATTACTGGATCCTTTTACGAAATTCCTGCTCCGACAAAATGCGATGAAATTTTAATCTATGTCGCAACGAACTTGTATATCTTTAGTAGTTTTACAACCAACATCGCATTTGACAACTAAATTTATTTCATCAGAAAAGGATTGTATGATTTTGAATTCTTTAAAACAATCTCTAAGGTCTACAGCAATGAATGTAGAAATCTTATGCGTATAATACATTTTTTTTCAGATAAAAGGCTTTTGCTTCCTCATACCTTAATACAATTTTATGTGGATGTTATTAAACCGTAATAATAGTAATTAACATAAATAATGTCTACTAAAAAGTATAAAATATCTATCTATGGATATATAAACTTCACATAGATAAATAAAATTGATCCTTATTTACATGAATTTTGAAAGCAGCTGAATACCAAATAAACTATTTATACAAATAGCTATTTGGGTGGACGAGGGCGGTGAGACCTTACATAACAAATATTCGACCCCTATGATCTCTGAAAATGGGGCCTCAAAAAGGAACGAAATAAAAATCTCGATTACGAACAAAACAAGCTATGCGGAAATCATAACACTATGGAAACTTAGATCGTAACTTGTTCAATATGTTACGTATGTAATAATGAACCATATCGAAAATGTGACCTACATAGTGGGGATCTTAACCTTTCAGGAGATGTCTTAACGTAGATTTGCATTTATAGAATGGGTATAAATACTAAGATGTTTTAAAAAATTATCATAATCGTTCGGTTACTCGAGCATATCGCCCAAGATGTTGAAATCGGTGAGTGCAAGTTCATCTAATTGGATAATATAAATCAATGTATTGCAATAATTAAAAATTTTAACAATATATATTGTTTATTTCACGTATTTTTTAAATCTGCATACACTTTGTAAGTCAGTTTTTATTAGAATTATCTGGTTGAGCGACTGCATTGTCAAATTGTCAGATTGTCACTTTTTCAGATATAAATGGAAACTATTTTTTGTCTTTTATTGTAGAGATTTGTATCAAAAAGTACATAAAAATTGGTTGTTCAAAAATTCATAATAGTCTTATTCCTTATGATTACAGCGTATTTTTTTTAATACAGGGTAATTTTGAATGTGGAGTAGTAATTTTAATATATGCCTACTTATGTGAAGAATAAGTGATATGCAAAAAATAGCCCAATAAAATGTTAATATCAAAAATCAAAGATAACACACCTATTTGCGCATTTTAGAATTATATAAGCCGATCCTATACGTTCGTTTGGAATTTTAAGGTTAGCCAAAAGATGCGTGATATTCAACTATTCAACAAAAACTGTGCGCACAACTCACACGTCGGCTACCGATGACGTACCGTGAAATAGAGTTGCTTGACCTATTAGGGTAGGTTAAGGATCCAGAGTCGCCGCCAAAATTTGCAATAACTTTAGACTCAGTTATGTCGATTATTAAAAACATTTATTAAAGTATTTTTTTAAATGATTTATGCTTACTACCATCAATTAAAATTAATACCTCAAAATTACCCTGGATATCTACCTTACTATTGGAGATGTATCAAACCAAACCTTATAACACTGTAATCTCAAGGAGGCAACTATTAAAAAAATCCACTGATATCAAATTTGATAATTCTTTAACGACGCATCATACTACGATAGTGAAATATAACTACGAAAATGAAATATACTTTGACATTTTTAGGTTGTCTTCGCCTGTGTGGTCGCCGTAGCTTATGGCGCGTTCAACAAAGACCCAAGACAAGCTATAATTAATCACTACGAGTCGAACGTATCTCCTGATGGTACCTACCAATACGCGTAAGTATTACTATATCATCCTTATGCAGATTCGGAATTTACAAATGTTTCCTCCGGTCTGCAGTTCGAAATAAATAAATTCTTGTGTTGAGGCAGTTACACAAAGAAACAAACACTTCCAACATTGTCAGTCTGTGGAAATATCTATTTATCTCGTATTATTTCGTTCGCTCTACCTTCTGAAATATCACATAAACAGAATAGGATATACAGGGTGATTCAGTCATAATGTCATTAACTTTAAGAGGAAATAGAGAAAAAAGTATAATACGATGATGCGATAAAAAAATTGATTGAAATGCATATTTACGTTGAAAAAGATATTTTCAAATCATTATTTAAACCCCTTTTCGGGCTGTCACAGACCGATTTATACAGCTTTGAAACCGACTCGTTGACCGTCTGGGTGCAACGTTGCCAAATTTTAAAATTTTCGCTAGTATTAAACGTCATAAATAAGCTTGACTACATATTTACTCGTATCTAATATCATAATAATGACGATGACGATGAAGTGGCTTTCTACCTTTTTTCTAAATTACATTTTGTATATTGGGGCGTTATATAGTGTTGTGACCTTTTTATTTGACAAAATGCGTTGTGACGTTTTGATTATAAGTTTTGGAATGCAAATTCAAACAGGTAAATACCTCAGTTTTATTGATTTCCTTTTAATAAAAGTTGACTTCGGGATGTGTGAAACTTGTACTTAACCAAAACATTTTGCATGACTAAGTTAATACTATTGTTAAAATCAGTTATAGAAAAATTTCCTCATACATATACGTAGGATAATGGTCTATGAAATAACACAAAAATTAACCGTAATGTGGCAACACAGGTGTGACGTTGCTCGTTTCACCGCTCGACACTATGACGTCGTGACTAAAAAATTGTTGTCAACACGGAGCACCGTATTACCGGAGATTATGAGTGGTTGATTTGATTCAATTTAAAAGAACAAGCCTCTTTCTGAGGCCTTCCCAATACTTGTTTATAATTGACATTATGACTACATCAGCCTGTATATAGCTATGAAATGCAAGTGAAAGAGTATACGTCTACTGTCTAATGATAATCTAATAGATCGGTCCACTTCCGCCTAGTTTCCCTTCTACCGACGCCCTTCTTTCTGCCTACTCATTCAATATTGATGGCCAGTTTGCAGTTGTGATTCGTTGCATCAACTTATGCGTCTCGCAATGGGCATAGAAGAACTGATTTTATGTATAACACATTATTCAATTCGCTATATTTATATTGTTGCAATGATATCTAGTAAAAATATACAAATGAAAAGTAAATGGCATACAAAAAATTGTTTTCACAATAACATAATGCTAGATGTTACAAAAACAGGAACATTTATATTTTATATATATTTTTTTAGTTCTTCATATTTTATAGAAGGTGTTCAGTAAATTTTGGGCTATATTTTAATGGTAACTTTCTCTGACGAAAATAAAGTAATTTAAAATCAACAATCAATTAGTATAACTTTGCTTCCTTTGGGAAGGGTGTATTTTAATTGTTTAATATATTTATTTTTTTGGATAATTGTACTCAAATTTTGGAAGAGAAGTTTTTTTTGTATGATAAATACGAATACCCGATTGATTTTTGCATTAAATATACAAAGAGTCATAATCGCCTGTGCCGCCTATTCCAATTAGATTTTTTTAAGGATCGAAGTTTTTGGAAAATTATTACTTATTTTGAAACAGCCTTTGATCAGTTTTAAAAGAAGTATACTTGTTGCACGCAACATTTTAGAAAAAACTCAGTTTAACGTGTTTGTTAAGATTAGGAACCAATACATAAATTCTAACAAACTATGAATTCAAAAAGTTATTACAATTAGTAATGTCGTTCTTATAACAACTGAAAACCAACAGCTTAAAACACAACAGAAAAATATGACAACATGAAAGACAATATTTAAAAATAATAAAATTTAAAAAATAACCACTTAAACCTAAAGGCAATAGCAAATACAAAACAAATATTGATTACCAAGTATATCAAATGTGTTGAACATAGTTTTATATAAAATGGTCAATTTTTGTTACATGCAACAAGTATATCTATTTTAGAACTAATCAAAGGTCAATCACAGAATAACATTTTTTCTCCAGTTGCTCACCTACACAAAATTACCTAGTAATATTTTCTATTTTGATCACCACGAACGAGTGAGTAACTGAATCATCTTTTATTAATAAGATACAGGTTTATTCTTAACTTATACGCATAAACTTCGAAATTATAGTTATAGTTTAGTTTCGGAACTTTACAAAAATTTATCAGGTGAATTTTTTTGTTTATAAAAACTAAGAAGCAAACATTTCCAAACATACAAGTATTGATTGATGTCAAAATTGTTTCTTTTCCTTCATTTAAAAGCTAACTATGTTTCAAGTTGCATAGATTTTTAATGACATTTAGCATGCGCCCAGATATTAAAATGAATTCTTCTCGAAAACTGTTACCGACATCGAATTATCGAAGTTATCAAAAAAATATACACAACAAAGTTTGGGTAGCACAACCGCCTTATATTACCCGCCCGTGATCAAACTGAAATCATTTATTTTTAGATTTTGAAAAAGAGCATAAGAGGTTATGGAATTGTGCCAAATATCATTAATTTATCTCTACGCGTTTGGTAAATACTAATTAAAAACCGTCATCAAAAATTAACCTTTCACACCCTGTATATCGAAAACAAAACGGTTTAGGACGTTAGGGCACGTTTACATAAACTTCACGTTTTATTTTGAGGTCTAGAAATGCAACTAAATTTATGTGTATAAGTGAAAAACCACCCTGTATAATTATTGTGTTTCCGATTTTTTACTACTTTTAATTACAACTTTTACAGTTCCGAATTGACTATAAACATTACAATTTGTATTACAAAGCTTTTCAAAATCTTTTACCTTCATTTATAGTGTCATTGGGTTTCTTCATATACCATGAAGCTTAAATATATTTATTCATATTATTGTCTAAAGTGTTTATCTTCCAGAACAGATAAAAATTAATATATTTTCAATATATCTCTTAAGTGTTTCACCGTTTCAACAGTAAATTCATCCTATTTGGTATAAATGCAAATAGAACCGGCCCCAACACGCGACCCTGAGGGGTACCTTGCACAATACCTGCACTGTCGCTCTAAATATCAAATAATTTTCAGTTACGAAACTGAAAATGGTATAGTGGCCCAAGAAAATGGCGTGGGGGCACAACAAGCCCAAGGAAGCTTCCAATATCAAGCACCTGACGGTGTCAATGTAGGAGTACAGTACATCGCAAACGAGAATGGCTACACAGCCCAAGGCACTCACGTGCCAACACCACCTCCGATCCCACCAGCCATCCTTAGAGCTTTAGAATGGATCGCAGCCCACCCCTACAAAGAAGAACAAACTACCAGGAGGTTCAAATAAGGAACAGGCATTTAGAAGTTGATGATTTAATTTATGTATAATGTTATGAGTAATAAAGCGATTTATATTTTACGGTTTTGTCATCATTATTAGACACATATATAAAGATTTGTGTATTAAATAATAATTAACACTCAAATTAGAGAGGAGACCGTCTAGTTTCATAAATAAAATTTTCATTTTAGAATTAAATAAGGGTAGGTAGTATGCAATAGTTATTTGTGACATAAGTGCTAAAAGTGACATTCAATTTAGTGAGAAGGAAAGTTTCCCTTCGTATAAAATAAAATCACTTTTAGTACATATATCGTACATTATTTTTAAATATTATTTTGTAATCCAATTGTTCATGAAGTTTGTTGTTGCTGTAATGAAAGATCAATCGTTTGTGGACAAGTAATTTCAAATCTCGTGACTCGTGAAAGTGATCAAAAAAGAAAGTGAATTTTTCCCGGCGGAAATCGAAGTAGCTGCTAATAAAACCACTTTTGAGTTATTGCCTAGTAAGTCAAAGCAACAGGACGAGTTCAGTGAAAAAATGCTTTTGGCATACTTTGAAGAAAAGTACAAAATATGAAAATCGTCAACGCTTTGGTCAAATTACTCCATGTTGAAGGCGATGATACACATAAAGGATTAGGACATAAGCGAATATAATAAGGTTGTTGCTTTTTTGAAGCGAAAAGGTGAATGATATTGACCGAAAAAGTCGACAGTATTAACCAGGGAACAAATCGACACATTTCTCGCAGAAGCACAGAATGAAACATATCTCATGCAGAAAGTTACGGTAATTTTCGGTGTATTTGAAGTCTGTCATCGCAAAGAACTGTGCATCTTGGCATTCGATATGGAAGACTTGGGAACTTCACTAGTTCTGCATATACCAGACACCAAAACTAACTGATATTTCTTTGATTTAAAATGTTTTAATTGTTTTCTATTTTGACACCAATGTTGAGACACGATGGATAGAAGTCCAGTAAGTTAGCGAGAGGTTATATATAGGGTGTCCCGAAATTAACGAGACGCAGAGCAAGAGTAGATTCCTTACGTCAAAATAATGCGATTAAGCTAAACTTACCTTGGTCCATTTGTGGCTAATAAAAAAGTTACAGGGCGTTAAAGTTCAAATTGAATTCTTAAAATTCTTAGAAAGTGTTCCAAATAAGTGTGTGTACGAAAGTTTAAATACAAAAATATTATTCTCTTATCTATTTTTCACAAATAAGGTATTACTTGTTTTATGTTGACAAATTTAACCGTTTTCGATTTATTTCTTGTTTTTCTATTGGATGCAATAAAATAAAATAAAATAAAATAAAAGTTTGTAGTTACTTACGTAAAACTGTGTCATAGTAAGCTTTGGTTATTTGAAAGCTGTGTCCCAATAATTTCGGGACACCCTGTACAAGACTCCTTACAAAACGA
Organism: Monochamus alternatus; assembly: GCA_037114965.1. Lineage (NCBI taxonomy): Eukaryota > Metazoa > Arthropoda > Insecta > Coleoptera > Cerambycidae > Monochamus > Monochamus alternatus. Next base: position 119,459,702 of record CM073426.1, read on the forward strand.
GAATTGCGGGTCAAATTTTTGGCCAAAACTTCGGCAGATAACATTGCTCTCTCTGTCCCTGGTACAAGTTTCACAGACATAAATTTCTACTACAGCTACTAATGAGATTGACCATGGAATTACTTATTTCAATTGTAGTTTCTCTAAATGTGCATTTTATCTACCTAAATAAATTTCTTTGATTTAAAAATTTCTTAATTTCTTTCTATTTTCGAATCAGTGTTAAAAATAAATTACTTTCAACACCAGTGTTTTAAAATGACATTTTAGACACTGACAGCATGCATTAAAAATTATACTTTCATTGAAGTTTGTAGAGCAATGTGTTTATAATTGTAGTACGGATGTTTTTGATGTGGTGCAAAGATACAATCTAAAACTTTTCAAGCTATTTATAGGATTGAAAGTTTAACAGAGTGGATGTATGGCCGAAAAGACTTGCAATATGACCAAATATATCAGATTTACAAGCAAAATCAGATTACTAGATAACCTGTAAAAATAAAACATACCAGGATTAAATCCTAAAGTAAAAATTTATGATAATTAATTTCATCCATATGCATTTCAATAATCATTCCTATATAATTGATCAAAACAAGACATTCAAAACAAAAAGAAAAATGTATTTTAAGCGGAATATTATACCTGTTCTTCCAGTTTCTTTTTTACAACGTTACAACAATTCTAATTGCAAAAAATCCACAAAAAGTAAAATTTCCGTTATACTATAGTGTAGTAAATATGAATTAATTTGTATTGTAAAGAAATTTCTCAGAATTTGTATTAACTATCTTCCTATTAGTATATTAGATGCATCTAAATATAAATAATACTACCATAAAAGTAGTTGTCTAAAAAAAAACTTTTAATAAATAATGATTATTCCACAAAACTATTTGCCAACGTAATTCTGTAAATTTAGATACCAAACCCGACATGGTGACCTTTTCAGCAACACATCAAGTTTATTTAAAAAAAGCTGCGACAAGTTCATGGATATCGGGTTTCATGGACCTTTTACCGGTTGACATTAAAGAAGACATAATTAATAAATAATTAGTAATTATCAGGTGTCTCCGACTCTTGTAATCGTGTTGTTATTCTTCACCAGACAGCCCCTTGCTCGATATGAATCCAAGGTCTCCTAAGAAAGAAGTTTATAATAAACATTAAGACGCACATCCTCGATTCTTCGACAAAAAAACTAAACCATATCATGTGATAAATGATATAGGGTGTTTGCCATATTTTCAAATATTGCTTTAAAATCAAATAATATAGAGAAAAAGCAGTATAAAACCTTTATTATAATACCTCTACCTTCTAATTCTACTCATCATGAAGATTCGCCCAGATGTGGAAGATTTGTGCGGCAGAGGGGGCGACATAGTATTACTAAGAATAAGCCGCATTTGCGCCCAGGAACGAATTACGTTGGTGGGCACCATTCAGTGCAGGAATGAGGTAATCCTGGAAAAGTTCACTAATTAGGGGAACGGTCAAATGCCGACCGGTATCAATCTCTCGCATTGACCCAAACCTACTTTCTTCTACCCTATCATACCCGCAGAGTGAGTGTCAATCATTTCCTCAAGTATAACTGATCCACGACCTTCCGAGTAGTTGGCAAACAACAATTCAAGTACTGACGCCTTAAATCGCCCGACCACCGACCAATTCATATTTGATTGTGAATTTAAAACAAAGTATAATCGCAAAACGCAGATAAGTGCTAACGTACTAGACATTACAATCCCTAGATTCAGAACGCTGGTTATTGTATCTAATAAAATAGTACTGCAGCCAAAGTTCCCATTTGCCCCGAAATGGCGGTTTGACAAATGCTATTTTCTGTTCCAAGTGTGTGTTTCAATGAAACAATAATAACTGGAATAATATTTGAGCAGTTTTACACATTTTTATTATTTTCAATCAGACACAATAAGAAATATCAGAGACTTTGGCAATCAGGCAATTTATTAGATGGTATTTGCACCATCTATTAATTGGGAAGCACAATTAAATAATAAGCTTTCTGTAGTAACACACAGCCTATTACCTTATTATTTTAAAGCAAAAATTAACATGGGTTATTAGCAAATCTGCTTGTATATGTATACAGTTTAATGGTACATTAGTATTCAGTATCAAACAGCAAACACCACATCCAAAATGCAGAATTCCAAAATGGTGCCCACAAGAAAAACAAAAACTGAAACTTGTTTCCCCATTTTGAATTCTTCACATATATCTGTTGAAACTGTATGCTTTTTTAAATTAAAAAAAAAAAATAATAGTATAAAAAATGAATATTTACAATTTTTCCCCCATTTAAAACGAAAATAATACACGAAATTTATACCTATTATAAAAATTGTAGGTTTTGTGAAGGATTTCATATTACGTTAAAAAATACAGGATGTTCCTTTAGAAAAGAAAATTTTTACCTTTAAAAAAGATAACAATTGATTCGATTTTATTAACAGTGACCACAAAACAAGCAACAATCGAGTGTAACGCCATAAATGTAATTTTTTATATTAAAATATTAATATCTGGGAAACGGCTGATTTTTGGCATATAGTACCTATTACAAAAAAGTTGCATAATTCCATTTAAAATATAAATATCCATTCAAATATAGGGTGTTAAAAAAAATACAACTTTGGCATGTGCTCCGAAAACGAATCACCCTGTATAAGTCAAATTATTTTTTAAATGTCCATTTTTGGCCACCTCACCCAAAACCTATTTTGAAATTTTTTACCCAAATTATATTTTAACGATAAATTAACCTGTACAAACTTAGTCCACTAAATTTATAAGACATTAGATGATTTATCCAATAATTTGAATAAATTTTGCGAGTATTTCATCGAAATTGATTGGATTATGCAAATAACAACAATAGCACTCTTCTATGAGAGAGCTCTACGATATTGCATAAACACTTGACCCTTGCGACCCCTGCAAACGGGGCCTACTAGCTATTGTAACAAAACTGCTCCGGTTACGGAGATGCCATAGATACCAATCTGAGATCTGAGCGGAAACCGCAGCATACTTTTGGGAAAATTACATGGCGGTTTGTCGAAAGGAGAACCACGTCGAAAATCGTAACCGGCCCTGGTGGGGATCGTAACCTTCCAGACGAAGATCTCCAAATGCACGTTTACATCTATATGATGAGTATAAATAGGTGGACGTTTTCAAAAATTATCATAATTGTTCAGTTATCCAAACTAATCGCCCACGATGATGAAACTGGTGAGTACCCAGACCATACAATTAGATAATTGTTACCACACATATTTGCATTTATTACATAACCTTAAGTATTTAAAAAATATTTTTTTACTACAAATGTGCAAATATTTTATTGTAATTGAAAGATAAATCACAGTTATAATCCGTCGTTTCAATTTACTAATTATATACTGTTCACTAATAAACATTGAGAATATTGTGTTATTGAAATTATGTTACATTTAGATTTAGAAATTTGGTAACCGTCATCAGAAAATCAAAATCAATCTACCAAAATTTTATAATAAAATATTTTGAATTTATAAATTCCGAGCATTTTTAATAAAAACCACTTAACGAATAATAATTTAAATTTTTTCATTAAAAATATTTATTTTCCAATGCGGAAACGAACTCCGTAAATATTTGCTGTGTTCAATATATTCGTGAATAGAATATGTATTTTTTCAATTGCACCATACATTATTATAAATTATAATTTAAAACGCTTGCATTCTTAATCCTTGGAAAAAATGGAAGTCAAAGCACACTGATTCCAGAAACGGGAATATACTGATACATGGTAATTTTTCGTTTAAGCTCATTTAACATTTGGTCAGTGGTCGCGCGGTTTAAGGCGTCAGTACTTGAATCGAGGTGACTAGATCGGTGTTGGCTCGCGCCCAGCTGCCGGTAGACCGTATATAAGCTATATTCGTGGAGAGGATTGGCACCCTCTCTGCGGGTATGGTAGGGTGGAAGAATGTTGGCTTGGGTCAATGTGAGAGATTGATACCGGTTGATATTTGACTACCCCCCCAATTAATGAGGTTTTCCAGGTTTCCCTCGTTCCTGCACTGAATAGTGATTAGGGCCTACCAACGTAAGTCGTTCCTGGGCGCAAATGCGGCCTGCTTAATAATAATATGCCGCCCCCTCTCCCGCACAAGTCTCCGACTTCTGGGCTAATCTCTGTGATTAGAATGAGGGGTAGAGATATTATTATTATTATATTATTTCTTGTTAATGAAATATTCAATGTTATCTAACTAATATTTTAGAAAAGAACAAAACTTGTTCATGCGTGTTCTTTGATACCAAATATCTAGCAATGCTAAAGAATTTATAGACAAGTTTAAATTCAATAAAAATCCAAAATAAACCAGGTCTTGAAATAGACAATTTTTTTAAAGAAAATGTGTGTTATATAGTTGTGGCAGCGACTTACGTCATGCGAACAAATGAATAATATATTATATTTTCATCAAAATATTTAAGAAACTGCTACTGAGAATAATAAAACTATATACTACTTACACATGTACTAAATTACAAAAAATGTTTTTAACGCGGCAAACTATCAAAAATTGTGTTGACAATAAAAACAATTGCGTAACGTCAGCTGTGACGTAAGGTGTCTGAATTCTTGCCGCAACTATAGTAGAGTTGAAATTAGTATGCACTAAACTGAGAAATGATACAGTGGTTTTTAGACTTTCACAGCAGGTACTATCATTTGATACATAGTGATTTTTCGGATTGTTATACCGTGACCTCGGTAACTGGTCGCTGCTAGAAACAGAATTAAAATCCCTAACATTAGCCGGGAATCTTTGACCTACCCTGGTTGTTCTCGGGCTTGACTCTGGAGACACACCCACTATCGGTATCTCCTATTGTTGGTATGACCACTGCTACGGTCGGAACAGTTCTTCGGATAATGGTGGTCTTCCGAGACGTCCCGTTGTTGTTGTATTTTAATTTAGAAATTCATTGACAAAAGAATATACACCACTGACTTTAATTAAATTTCGATATTTTTTGATAAAATGGTGATATTTATTGTAAAATATCTATTGACACGCCTAAAATTTCTTTACAATATCTCAAGCGGTTTTGGAGAAATCTAATATTTACTGTTTTTTAAATTAAACTTCAACATCCTGTACATCGGTAACGAAGCTTTTGCGGGCCTATGTTTATAAGAACTTTTGTTATAAAATAACCTGGGCAATCGCCTCCTTAAATATTGCCGCGTCTTTTTTAAACACCCTATATAATACTTATTCCAAATTTTTCAGGTTGTATTCTCCGCCATAATGGCAGTTGCTTTCGGGGCATATGCCGGTGACCCAAAACAAGCCCAGACTCTCAAACAAGATTCTGATGCTTCTCCCGACGGCACCTACCAATATAGGTAAGTAGAAGCCAAAAAATACTATTCACTCCATGGCAAAACGACTGCTAAATAATCGCGCCCAAATAAACCCCCGAACATTACGGTCACATAGTACTCAAATATTCGAAATATTTGGCATTTTAATTTTTTTTATCCTTTAAATACTCATTACATTATACTATTGATATTGTGAACAATACCTACAACATAAAATTGCAAAACTTTGACCTGTGGGACTGATCTATTTCTATAGACGCAAAAAAAAAGTCCAATGGGTGAGAATACTGATCAAATAAGAAATGCTCTTTAACGAGTGGATAAATACAGTGTTCCGTTATAGAGCAGGAGGTTCCTGACGACAAAAATTAATTAGAAAAAATGCGTATTTTGAAAGATTTCTGTAGGTGCACAAAAATTTGTTGGTTAGACCACATTCTGTCGTTATTTATTTGTTTTATTTCGGTACCTTCGAATATTCGCAAGTGGCATGAGATAACATTCCTTTTATTTACTAAGCTCTATATAACTCATTTGTTGAATTATTTATATTTTTAGAAAACAGTATTTTAAAAATACAGCGCCCTTAACTCTTGACAGACCCTTATTTTATCAATATTTTGCATTGTGGTTTACCGTAACTAAAAAATTGGTTGCTGTCACGAAAAACAATTATTATTAATGTATACTGTAAAAGCAAATTAAATTTCTAATCTGTAAAAAATGTATTTGAGCTGCTCATCCGGTAGAGTCGAGTTCAAACATGTGACAAAAAACCTGGGAAACAATCTGGAGAAGATTCATCTTGTGCAACAGGTAAAGGTCATCCGTCGCAGGCCGACCTTTACCGGAGTTGACCACCTTCGGTGTGATAATAACATTCTTTGCTACAATCACTTAAGTCTCGTAAGACGGGTGGGAATGGGTGGATAATGAAATCATCTTTTATTGATAACATTCTACATTAACTCTTTGCAACACCATCTCCTACGAATTCCGTTATAAGCGAAGAAGCACTTATTGCCTCAGAGATCAGAGTCCATATATTCCGACCCTCTTAAGAATAACATTTGCATTCGAATGTTCTTTAATAAATTTAAAAATGTAAATAAACACAAAAAAATAGTATTTTTATAATTACAGTCACAAAATTTCTTTCATAATATGTTTAACAGTAAAGTAAATTGTACATGTTATTCTATTATAAATAGGACGTTATAGTAGACATACGTATTTCATTTCACTGAGTTCTTTACTGTAAAATTTATATAATGCCAAAGAAAACTTGACATTACACATTAATACTTGATATTTTTTTGCCACATAACCGTGTCGAGAATAAAAGAAATTCAAATGCGTTTATCCTGAAAATGTTTCTCGAAAACAAATAAGTCTTTCTTTTTGACCCAGAAAACTTAAAAAAACAGTAAATTGGGAGCATCAGTTGAAGAAGCTTGAAACAAAGCTTCTCCTCAAAATTTAATTAGAATTAAAAAAGTTGTAATGAAATCAATTTCAATACTCAACAAGAGCGCCGTATTCTTAAAATAGTATTTACTACAATTACAACAAATATTACATTTAAGAACTGAATAATATAGAGCTTAGCAAATAACAAGAATGTTATGTTATGCCCTCTACGAATATTCAAAGGTATCGAAGTAAAACGAATATGTAACAGAAAACGGTATAACCAATACATTTTTAGGTATAAAAATCTTTTAAAATACGTATATTTTAAAATTAACTATTGTTAAAATGTGAGGGTAGGATAGAATAGCAAAATAATATGCGTGTCTTACAAACGCTTATTAAAAATTATTATTTTATTTGAGAAGAATTTAAATAATATAAGTGGATCAACATCATTAAACATCTAGATTTTTATGTTTGATATTACTTTTGTTCCACGTGTTGTATTTTTCAAGATTTCTGTACCTAAAACATCATAAATTTGATCATTTTACTGCGAGAAATACGGCGACCTTAACATGTCATGCAGCTGGTCATTGTTACTACAAATTGTTCCATTTTTGTTTATATACACACAAATATCGAGCACTATGTACAGAAAAACGAAACGCACTAGGCACTACTATGACTAATAATACTTTTAGATTCATAGCAGCAGGTGGTAGATTACAATTTTGTACAGTTTTAAGGATTTTTTCTAGGCTCATGCAAAAAACGAAACTTTATTGAACTAGGTAAGTATATTTAGTGGAAAATGTGGTTCTTTATTGCACTAGTGCAAAAAAATGTTTATTGCATTCATCTGTCATTCTACAGCGTTTTGTCATGACAAACATAAACGTTCAAATCGACGTCACATTTTCGTAGACTTAGTGTCATCTAAATATAATTTTTCGGTTTTTGCATGAACTTAGAAAGAATAATTTATGCAGCAAGTACAAAAAGTAAGTGTTTATTGCTCGCGACGTGAAATTGTCCAACGAGGCCGTCAGGCCGAGTAGGACAACACGGACTGCTCAGCCACCAGGCACCTTTCCTCCGACGACACGGGTCGCCACGCACGGCACAAACACGTGGGAGCTGGTCCGCGATCAATATATTACATATTATTCGATACGACGTGTTAACGATAAGTTTGGTCAAACTTCTCCGACATATTCTATTGATGAAAAATATTTTATAAAAAGAGAATGAAAGTCTATAATAAAAATTAAAATATTGCTAAATTTGGTTTTCCTATCACATTCATATTCTATTTAACAAAAAAGATTTTTTATGTAAACAACTGCCAATTATCTAATTCTAATCATACATAACGGAAAGCAAGCTGGGGCTAAAATTGAATTCTCCCTCGATACTCATGTATTTACATCCGGACAATAATTTTAGGGACACCCTGTATAGACCGAATATTATGATTTCATAGACGAGGAAGAAGTTTGTTTTTAGTTACCTTTAAGGGGGCATGGTGTAGGTATTGGCACCCTTCTTGCGTGCGTCAATGAGTTTATGATACATTTTATGTAATCCAAAATGTTCTTTCCAGATGTATTCAGATCGAGTCAAAGAGCTCTTAAAAAAATCTATATTATTTACCTAGATCTGTAACTGGAATAATTTCTAAGGAAATAAAAGACAGCTTTGGAAAATTCAACGTATATTAAGTAAAATCGTGGGTCATTTAATGTATTTTTCGTTTCTTAGATATCTGGGTATTTAAGGGTATTTTTGGGTACTATTCGGTATTTCTGGGTACTTAATTGGTTTTTTGGTACTTAAGGGTATTATTGGGTAATAGTCATAGGTATTCTTTGGGCACTTGAGGGTAATTCGTGGTTTTTAGGTATTTTTGAGGTATTTGCTTATTTGATGAGGTATTTTTTTGGGAAAATAAGGTATTTACGGGTAATGTTTTTAAAAATTGGTATTTCATTGTACAAATTTCAAGCAGTGGTTTACCCCTCGATAAACGCGTATATATAATAATATAATATAATAATTTGTTCGTGTATTTTGCACCGACATGTTTGTAATACCAAAATTTAATTAAAAATATCTTTACAGCTTTGAAACCGAGAATGGCATTTCCGTGCAAGAATCAGGCGTTCCCAAAAGCGTAGGCGGTACGGATCCCCCAGCCGTTGTGGCAAGCGGCGGCTACGAGTATACAGACCCCGACGGCCAGAAAGTTCAAATTTCGTATGTTGCCGACGAAAACGGTTACCAACCCCAAGGCAACGTTCTGCCAACGGCGCCGCCAACACTTCACCCAATTCCTGAAGCCATCGTCAAAGCCTTGGAGTACATCCGCACCCACCCACCAGCACCTGAGCCCATCAGCAGACGATAAGATTTTGTTATTCAAACTGACCACATGGTATATTTTCTTACCAACAACTGGAATAATTTGTAAATATATTTTTAATGGAAAAATTTTGTTGTGATAGAAAAATGTTGTGTTGTATATAGTTACATGTTATAAATGCAATTTATAAAAAAAACGTGCTTTGTTTTCACTGCAAATTCCTCTCCTGGACATCCCAATGCCCATAAATACAGGATGATTCAGAACTTATCTAAAAAAAAATGAGTGTACTCTTACAAATACAATTTTGTAAAAAAAAAAATCAAAAAAGATGATTTAAAAATACACTTTTGCACGGCACTGGAAACTGGTCCACTGTAAAACCTGATAAGGCGGCAAAGCATGCAATCTGCCACCCGACAAAAAATGGAAAGAAATGCTCAAGGAAAGAAATAAATAACATTTTATAACGCCGATTTTATACAGTAAATTTAACTGCTTTTGCCGCTATTGTTATTAATTATTAATAGATTTAATTTGTGGTTTTAATTAATAAATAGTTTGACCTGATGTTGCAACATCATTCTGGGCCCGTCTTACCCAGATTCTACAAACTAACACAAATTTTTCTACTTCTTGTCCGTATTGAACTCGTATGTTATTGGCAGCAACTATGATAAGTTTGCGTAAATTATCAATGATTCCACTTCGATGCAATTTTCAAATATCTTCATAAAATGTAATTGGGCGTTAGCCTGTCTTGGTAGTTGTTCAAATATATAGATAAATAAAAAAAAAGTCCAAATCATTTAAAGTCAAGAGATCGTGGCGGCCACGGTATCGTTCCTCCTGGTCCAATCCCTTGGTGTTAATGCTTGGACACGCTGTACATATTACGGATATAATTGATCCTCGTGTATGATACGCCACACTGCTGCAATACGCCATGGACGCCGCGGTAAAACTAGCTGCATTTGGCACATGTTTATCCGGAAAATCGTTCTGCTAAAGCATTTTCACATCGCCATAAATTAAAACGATATCCATTAACTAATTAAATTAAAAACTAATGTAAACTCTCGTACTCGCTCTCATATCACAAAAATGTTAAATATCTACAAAAAGTAATCGGATTTCAATATTCGGAATCACCTGGCTAGAGAGTACAGTAGCCCAGCGATGTAAAGGTTGTAATATTTTACTTGGAAGCTATAAGGATTTTACAAAAATTTTGTTTACGATGTTGTCTCAATTTTGACACATCTATTCCCAAATTCTTTTAAATAAGTTCTGAATCACCCTATATACACAAGGACCATCCAGAAACATGTCTGTGATAAAATTTACTATATTTTCATAAAAGAAGTATAAATCATAATTAAACAATACATCAATTCATAATAGTTTCTTGACAATGTGTTAATAATTATCTAGCATAAAATCTGTGTACTAACAATAATTTAAGCATATTGAGCAAAATGTCTGAGTGGGTTTTGAAACATCTTACTGTTTACATGCTCACCCACTGGATGTAAATACGCAAGAAGATTCTTCAAAAAGATTAGGTACTTAATACGTAAGTAATATAATAGATTCTTCAGATCATTATCATATCTAGTTTGGTACCTACGTATGTTATTAGAACTCTTCGAGATAATTCGATGCTTTACAGGGTAAATTAAAACGACAATACACAGGATTGTTAAAATAAATATCATTTAAACTTTATCAGTCCGACAAATAATAGTTTTTTAAACTTATCGACAACTGAAATGGAATTTCGGACTCAATCGGATGCAACCAGTAAAACAAAGATGCACTGAAAGTTGCTACAGCTAATTTATTTATCTTGATCTACTCGTTTAAGGAAACAAAAATAATGACAGCAAATACTAGGGATGATATCATATCGATTTAACATAAATCATTTTCGGACGTCTACGCCGTATTGCAACAGTGTGGCGTATCATACACGTGACTCAATTATATCCGTACCATGTACAGCGTGTCCAAGCATTAATACCAAGGGATTGGATAAGAAGGACCGGCACCATGGCCGCCACGATGTCCTGACTTTAAATCATTTGGACTGTTTGTGGGGATATTTAAAACATTAAATGGATATATATATATACTATTGACAATTTACGCAAACATATGATAGTTGCTGCCAATAATCTCAAGTTCAAAAAAAGACAATAAGCAGAAACATTTATGTCAGTTTGTAGAAATTTGGTAAGACGTGCCCAAAATTTTGTTGTGACATCAGGTATGTCAAACTATTTTATTTACTAAAACCACAAATTAATTAATATTAATAATTAATATATTTACCGTCTTATCAGGTTTTACAGTGGGCCAGTTTCCAGTGCCGTGCACAAGTGTATTTTTAAATCATTTTTGAACTTCCCTTTTTGATTTTTTTTTACAAAACTATATTTGTAAGAGAGTCCCCTGTACATTCAAATTTTTTTTAGATAAGTTCTGAATCACCCTTTCTAATTGGCTTGGCACTCATAGACCTGTTGCACGGTCTCCACGGTGTCCATATCTCAACCCATTTTTTTTTTTCTTAAAGATAATCCGAAAGATAAAATTTATTACAATCCCTGTGAAAATAAAAGACTTATGCAACAGAATTTCTGCTGCTTTTAGGTCTATTTCACAAAGTATTCAAAACACTGTGGACAACATTGGATTAAGAACTAAGCTTTGTGTGCGCGAAAATAGACGTCACTTGGAAGTATTTATGTGGGATTTGTAGGATATTTGTGTTTTCTTAATTAAATATTAAATTTTGTTTTATGTCAAGAACAACTTGATTTTTTATTTAAATTATTGTATTTTTTAAATTTTATGAATTCTTCAAATAAAATAGTATTGAATATACTCGCGGCAAGAATTCAGACATCTTACGTCACGGCTGACGTTATGCAATTGTTTTTATTGTCAACATAATTTATTACAACATATAATGCAACATTTAGTGTAGTATACGTATAATTTTATTACTCTCAGTTGCAGTTTCTTCAATATTTTGATGAAAATATAATTAATTATGTTATGCATTTGTTCGTATGACGTAAGTCGTCTGAATTCGTGCCGCGATTATATATGGCCCCCAAGAAAAACAATTGAATGTTGCATAACCAAAACTAGTTGTTGTAGAAATGTACTTTCAAAGAAAACCAGTTTCTCGTATATTCTTATACTCCTGTACCAAATTTCAGCTCTTTCTGTTGATAAATAATAATGCTAGATAGGTAGCATTTTCTAAAAATGTTATTTTCAATTTTTTTTCAATATTTGAGCAACGGCAGTCGATACTTGGATCTGTCTGGTTTATCTTAATGGTTATCAAAAGGCGTAACTTTTTTCTAATTAGACCCTGTATATTTTACGGTTTCCGAGATGTCAATGGTGAGCTGTGAAAAACGAACCCTGTATACAATAATATTTTTTGAATGTGCATTTATCAGTACAATTTATAATAAATAAATAATACAGTTTCCACCAAAAAATAATAACTATGTAGGTATTTATACCTAGGTAATTGATTAATAAAAACAAATGAATCTATCTATATTTATAATTTCCACTATATGTCAAATTGCCTTTTTAAATATTACGAGAAATATTATTACTGTATACCTAGGTAGTGACGTTTAGAAATCGATATAAAAGCAGGAAATTATGCGAAAATTTCATTTGCACCCAACCCCAATATTTAAAATTCATCGAAAATAGCCATGATTAATTCAAAGCGCGTATTCAGCGTTGACAAAGTGTACAATAACATGAATACAATAACGAAATAAATTATCGAAAAGCCCATTACGGAAGTACTGATTAATTAATAACATCCTGGTGTGTGTTTATTAACGAATTCGATGCAACTAATTAATTAGACGCTTTTAACAGACTTGTGGCGCAATTTCTGCTGAATTCTCGCAAGGGGTTGTTTTTTGTATACCTAAATAAAAACCGGTAGAAAACAATCTCTCAATCAATGGATCAAATCACGAGATATAAATTATGCCGCCCTCTGTTGAAATTCAAACGATTCCTCAGATTCGCCGGCCAATATTGCAACCAGAATTAAAAATAACTGCAGTATCGCTACGCTTTGAACACTATTTTATTGGGTTACGTTACAAAACATATTTTTTTAATTATGTACACAAATGCGTAAGTAACAATGCACAGTGCGTACAGCAAAATAAATTTAAATAAATTAAATAAACCTTACTCACCATGTATGCTGGAAATTTCCTGAACCATTTTCCGCTGCAGTTTTTGTTGTTTCTGGCAATTTTTTGCCACAAACTTTTTGAGTCCCAACGTCTACTTAATTAAGCTATATTTTAAGAAAAACCCTAGTTCACTATGTAAATAAATAACAAAAAACATATGACAAAAACGTATCTACATTATACTTAACCTATATTTCTCTATATTTACAATAATTAAAAAACAAACATTATTCTGAATAACTAAGCTAGTTTCATTGATAAAGAGGCCAGAGGCAGAGGGGGTTCTGAAATATGCGATTTAAACGAAAATTTAAATTGCTGCATTAAAAACTGAAAAGGTAAATATATGACAATTTAAATGTCACTTAAAATTACAGACACGCCGACCATCCATCCATCACACATAAATAGAGCCGGCAAACTCACATTATAAGACACTCACGATTGAAAACGAATTTCTACAGGGCCTCAACCGCGCTATCATTTAATTGTTTTCATCAAAACGACAGCAAGTGCCCGACTGTCGCCATGTTTACGCTATGCGGAATGCGCACGCGCACACATGTCAAAATTCGCGAACGCTTGTCGGGGATCCGCCAAAATTGAATCTCGGGACGTAATTAGTAAGCCGGACCTTTAAATAAAGCATTACTTAACAGCCTAAACATCAACAAACTATTTTTGCCGGTACTGGGCGGTTTTATTGTCTCTAAATTTTTTAACAGCAATGCGTTTGGCCGTAGTCGTAAGTAAAATTGGCATGCTCGGCATTTGGCAAGCTCACAAACAAAAACGCATAAATCGAGAGAATTTTATAGCCCCAGCTCGATTTGCTTCTAACAATAAAACGAGAAGTCTAGGCCGTATCTAGAAGGTCCTAAATAACAAAGTGCATCAGCTGAATCGATTCATTTGTTATTACCGGAGGCGCTCATGCGTCGCAAAAAGCATTTCAGAATAATCTGATCTCAAGCTTTCATATTCATCCATAAATTGCAGAACATACTTTAAACGTAAATAAAGATTAAATAACTCAATAAAGAATATATATTTATTTAAAATGTATTTTCCAATTAAATTTTAAATTACAGTTTCCATTTCACAAACGCCTATTCTTGTAAGCAATATAACAGGCAGATGGCGCTGATAGTGCAAGCATTAGAAAACGCCGTGTTAACGTTTATTTTGACCGGTTTTAAAACGAATTTTACATTAAATACTGAATCAAAATGAAGCTAGTAAGGTAAGAGAATAAGAGTTATTAAAGTTCTACAATTTTTTTATGTTTGCTTGCCGGATATACGAAATATATATAATTTTGCTTTTCTAACCTCTACTTATGTTCTATAGGTTTCTCATGAAACTCAGCCATGAAACGGTGACAATGGAATTGAAAAACGGGACACAGGTGCATGGGACCATCACTGGAGTAGACGTGGCTATGAACACTCACCTAAAGGCCGTTAAAGTAACTGTGAAAAACCGTAATCCGATAACCTTAGACACTTTGACAGTCAGAGGAAACAACATACGTTACTACATACTGCCGGACAGTTTACCATTAGAAACTCTCCTTATAGATGACACCCCTAAGGCCAAAGCTAAAAAGAAGGAATCGGCACGAGGTGCTGCCAGAGGAAGGGGAAGGGGGCGAGGCAGAGGAGGCCCAAGGGGTAGAGGTAGAGGAAGAGGCCGTAGATAGTTATCCTATTTCCGAATTTCTATTATACATAAGTGTAGGATTAAACGTAATGTGAATTAATTTTTTACTGTGTATCATTTAATACAAGTTCCCGGATAGGGGGAACGACTTATAAAAGAAACAAGAAATGTGGTTGAAAAATAGCCTAAGTACTGGAATTTAACTGTGCTTGTTTGTGAAATAAAGTCTACCATGGTTGCAAATTGTAAAATCTAGTAAGCCTTTAGTTTTAAAAAATCTAATTTTTTCACCAGTGAAGCGTCATTTCTGGACAAGATACCACAAAATATTAACTAAGGAATCTATGCCTAGTTTCAGAAAAATCATAAATACATTAAAATTTTGCTACAGATTCAATTTCTTGTTCTGAAAAACTTTTAAATATATTTTATGGCAGATCTCATACAGAAGTGAAACTTACTAATGGAAATAAAGTTTTCTACATTTCCAAGGTTTACTGGTTTTTTATTGATTTGAAAAAAATCATGGTAGATTTTATTTTCAATACAAGCACAGCTGACTCCCAGAGGGGCACTTCTTGAAAAACAGTTTCACCTATCGAGGAACATGCTGTATAAATGTGAAAGTATTGGTAATTAAGTCATCTCAAATTTTTGTTTCACAATTTAAATTAGGTAATTTTGTAAGTAATAGCATTTTCTATTTTTGTGAATTGTAAAAAAACTGGATTAAAATAAATCTCTTTGTATTGTATTGTTTTAATCGAAACCAAAATATTTCTGTTTTGCTTTTTGTTTAAAGTGAAACTGATTAACTGACCAATAAAACATGTAAATTTTGGTTGAAAAAATGTTAAACGAAAATCTTTTTTTTTTTGTTCTTAAAATAAAATTGCACATAAGCTCTGCTTCAATTGAATTTGGATACCCTGTACTTCAATTTATTTTTCAGAGTAAATAACACATCGCCAGTTCAGTTCAGCAAAATTAATAATACATTACTTTCAGAAAAATTCAAATTTTGCAGATATATTAAAATTTTCCTAAATTCAATTTCTTCTTCCAAAAAACTTTAAAAATATGTTGTTTTGTACAAGAGGCACTTTGCTTGTGAAAAAATTTAAATTAAGCAAAAAATGGGCATTGGAATTTTGCACATTTATTCAAACACAAACTTTTTTAATAGTTTCAGAATTGACACTTTACTAGTGAAGTGACAATAATAGTTTTATATTTGTAAATTGTAGAAATTGTATTGTATTATCGTTGTAATCAAAGCAAAAATATTTGTTTTGCTTTTTGTTTAAAGTGAAACTGATTAACTGACCAAAACGTAAATTTTGGTTAAAAATATGTGAAATGAAAATGTTTTTTTTTTTGTTTCTTGAAATAAAATTACACAAGCCACGCTTCGATCGAATTTGTACACTCTACTTAAATTTATTTTTCAGAGTAAATAACACATTTCCAGTTCAGTTTAGATACGATCCTAAGTAATTAGAGAAACATATTTTTTTACTGTATTAGAAAGATATTTTAAGCTAATATAAATGTTACAAAAGCTAATAATAGAGAATATATGGGTAAATATTGTGGGTGTAATTCAACGCTGGTTGGGGCTTTAGCTTTAGCCCACAGAGTAGTTAGTTTCACACAATATTATTAATACCTAAAAATATAGAAAAACATCCTTGTGTATAAAAGTATAAAATATATTTCTGTAAAATATTTTTCATAATATAAAATTTAAATAATACATATTTTCACAAGCTAAGTCTTAAAATATAAACCCTCAATAAGTGAATATAAGTACAACTTTAATTAAAAATGATTGTCACATATTTTTTAATCACTGATAGTAATTTATTGTATGTCCTTTCATAAACGGGCAATAAATCATATATTTATTAATTGCAAATTCTAAGTATTGTTCCATAGGATCCAGTCAGAACTATAAAAAAGTTTTTTTTTTGTATAAACACCATCTACTATCATAAACAAAGTATAATTAACTCACTATTTTAGAAACAATGTATCAAATTTTATTTAGTCATAAAGCTCTTTATAAAATCACAGGTATCTGGAATAAATTTCTTTTGATCTAGACCTTAAATAAATAAATAGTAGCTGTAATAAAATAGGTAACATAACAATTAAATACAAATATATCTGAATTATACCAGACTTAATCAAATTTGATTAAACATAATTTTTTTGCTAAAAGTCGCTACCTCCTACGAGTATATACAGCATGTAGACAGTGAAAATAATGAACATTAGTGCTACAACAAAAATAAAAGTTGTCCTGTTATGTGTGCGTAAATGTGCCAGCTGATCCTCGTGTGTTTTCAACAACTTTCGTACTTCTTCCAGCTCTCTTTCGATTAGCTTTTGTCGGTTTTCTGGGAGAGACTCATTGTTTAATCTACTTTCTAGCATATTTAGCCTGTCGTAAGCAATTTTGATGGCCTCCTCGGTTTTAGAAATCTACAAAGATAAGATAAAGTAACCTAACTTTGTTAGGATATTGGCTTTCTTACTTCTTTCATTATGGAGCACTCTCCTGTTAATTTCATTGTACTTGTATACTTCGTAACACAAACTAGAAAAATAATAACTTTAAATTATACTAAAAATTTAAATTTTAACTACAATAACCACGTAAACTTATCAAAAATTAAAAAAGATAAAGAATACACATATCAGTTATCACCTAATATAAATGAAATGAATCCCGACATTCCCGACACCTTCTATATACAAAGACTGTATTAATGGTTGCATAACACTAATGTCCGATCGCCCTTTGGTTTCAATATACAGCGTATCTTAGATGTTTGTAAGATTTTGATTTTTTTTCATTTCTCCCGATTGTACAGAAATATTTGAACCAAAATTGGTGCACGCTATGATCTTATGCATGTGGCTATTATGTGTCACAATATTTAGTTCATTCAGCATCCAGTGGCGGAGTTGTAGAAGTTTCTATTTTCAAACAAAATATTTAAAATTGTTTTTCTATTTTCCGAAAGTTCATCAACATGGCCATCAAAAGTTACTTCGTTACCTCTCCAAGCTAGTTCTACTGCAGCTGTGAAAAAACTTCTTTTGGAGTCCCTCTGCGCATATATATTTACTTTTTAACTGTAACTTTTTCCATGTTATATTTTTTTAAGGTAGAGATTTACAACAAAGGCTGTTTAACAAACGGAATTGCATATAACTTGATATTCTCTATAACCCGCCAAGGTGGTGATAAAAACTGCACAGATACTAAATGGTTTACTCAAAATTTGAAAAATCCTGAAATGTGTTCTGCATCTACTAAATCGAGTTTGTTGAAACAACAGAATTTCAGTCTAGAATTCGGTAATGTGCTGAAGTGTGGCAAGTCCAATGTTAGTATTTGGAAACATAAATATCAGGCCGTAAATGTCAGAATTTGATATTGACACTATAATAGCTTACAATTTAAAAATAGTATCTACTTATCCCATTTGGTTTATAAAAAATGTATGTATTTTTTTAACTATTTTAAATTTTTAAAACGTGCAAAACTAATAACCAGTGCCCCATTTCTGGGGGTCACTTGTCTACATGCATATTTTTTCCACCCCTTATAAAAGGCATCATTTGCTGTGATTAGTGTAGAAATTGAATGTTTTTATGATTGTTGATTGAATTGACTACTATTTGGTAAAAAAAAAACTATGTAAGACATTTTTTGTTGTGCATTGTTAGGTGCGTTTGAAAATAATATAGAAAATTTTCTAAGAAAATGTCGACTGACTTACATCTAAATACACAACTGGCTACAAATAAAAATTGACTACGCTATAATTAATAGAAATGTAGCTCATTACTAATGTGAATCAACACATAAACACATATTTCTATATTCATCTGAAGTCATAGAGACAGAACTCATTTTCCTTTTTTCGAGTATAGCTTGCAACAAATTTCTCTTACTATCACGGGCCACTTTCGCCTCCTTGAAAATTATATCTTTAAATAGATCAATATATCTCCGATACTTACAAAAATATTTTCCTTGTACTAATTTTGCAGTAGTGTTTCATATTGTTTTAACAATCTCCTTGTAACCACTACCATCATCTTTCCACATATTGAATTCTCAGTCTTTTAGAATGAATGTTAGTTTTTTATTGCTATTTTCTACATCTAGTTGTGTTCCTAACAGAACGTCATAAATTGTCTTCATATATAAGATTTAGTTTTCTGTGTTCTTGGGTATATTTTCATCAATATTTTTGTTCATAACTGTTTGAAGCAGACCCAAACCAAACTGTAGAGTATATGTACTGTGGCTATACAGAGAACTTTGGTAGAAGGAGAACAATTTTGCCGTTTGTAAAACAAAATGGGCCTCACCTAAGATTTTCAAGTTGGCTTGTTTAAATTTCGAAACATTTTTTTTCATAAACTAGACATAATTCTATCGATACGTTTAAAATTTTCTTAAAAAAATTAAATTTTTGTTAGTTTGAATATGAATATTATATTTGATACATTATAAAAATTTCAAAATGCTATAAATTCTACAAATATACTTATTTTTTTATAAAACTTGAAACCTATCTGTAAAATTACATCTAGTTTATGGAAAAAAATGTTACTCGAAATTTAAAGAAGTCATTTTGAAAATTTGAGGTGAGACCCACGTTTTTCTCAACGTTTTTTCATAAACTGTAAAATTGTTCTCCTTCTATTAAAGTTCTCTACATGACCACAGTACATATACCCTAGAGTTTGGTTTGGGTCCCATGTCTGGCTATCGAGATGTGACATACCTGAAATCTCACCAGTCGCCACTCGTTTATAGTAGTATCTTTTGTCAAACTTTACTTTGCGATCTATATCCATGGTTACGTCATTGACACAAAGCTGATAGACCAATCACAATAATACAAGATGTCTTTGACGTTCGTGTGGTCAGATTATGTGAAAATTTTAAGATGAGTGAAATAATCTGTGATATACAGCACAAACACTGCATACGTCACAACCTAACTGCCCACTAACAAAGATAAAGCCTTTTTTGAATTCTAAGAAACTAAATTGACGAAAAAAACAAAACTCTTTTCGACGAGGTTTTAATTCATAAATAAAATAACACAATGTTTTTATTGCATTTAACAACACATGTTTAACCTTACGCTACACTAACGTAAAAAATACATCGTTCACAATGATTGTGAACCGAACTGGTTCCTTAAAGCTGGCAAACGAGAAAGGGTTGAATTTTAACAATATTCTATTCTATACATGTAGATCGTTGGTCAATTAAATTATGAATAAAATTTAAAAACCCTTTTTCATTCGCCAGCTCTTTACAAATATGAAACTTCCATAGGAATCTATATTAGTCTTTGAGTGATAAAATTAAACATTTACCTTAAAGATACACTCTATTATTTTTTCTTTTAAATGTAAAAAAGATAGAAGGTAACATCAAGTCCTTCTCTGAAAAAAAAAACAACAAATAAAATAACAAATTACCAAATAAACATTTTGTTTGTTTCGAAACATGTGACATACTTCATTTAAAAACTTATACTCACTTTTTTCAGTAATCATTCTTAATTAGTCGAACATCACATGTAAATGAATTGGAACCTGCAATAAAATAAATGCAAACTTTAAAATATTTCCTTTAAATGCAGAATTTTATTACAAAAATGCAGAATGACGATTTAAATGCACGAGTAAATGATTTAACCCACCTGCACAACGCTTGTGGCAGTGACGAGATTATGGGGCCATATCCCTGTGAATTGTCATATAATTCAAATAACGGAGCCGCTACTAGCTTGTAGTTTTTGGGAACGGCGAAAAGTGCTGTAAAGGTGAAACAAATATAAGCAATTTTGAAACCTATGTGTCATTACATACACATAATCTAATATTAAACAATTTATGTGTACAGTACAATTCCTTTTAATGTTGATCACAATCTTTGACAAAAAAAATTAAATTCAATTAAATTTTCACCTTAAAATATTGAACTTTAAAGTATTGAGTAAAAACAAAGAAGCATTACTCTCCGATTCTTTATTTTCATTCCTTGCCTTGTGAGTCCTAACAGGTAAAGTTCGTCCAGATATTTAATAGATAATGCATGGTAACTTGCACTAATGCTCTGTTTCGATGGCTATGTAAGAATCAAAGGCGCCGACAGAGAGTGATCCAACTTAAAATATTTTGCAAATTTTGCCTAAAGATACAAGTCCTACGAATTTTTTTGCCAAAAATGGTTGTAATCAACAAGTTAATAAACAAGAATCAGACAGTAAACGAAATAAATTAAAATTCACTTTCGATTCGAAGAAAAAATATATTTCATATTTCAATAGTTATTTTATTTTTTTGGGACATTTCTATACTGAAGTATGTAAACGGAGTAGAGGAACAAATTTTAATTTTTTTTTTTTTTGCTTACAAATGTGAAATGTTATATACTACAAATCTTACATATTAAACATGATAGAATTTTTAAAATCTCTGGCAACAAAAATTTGAAAAATAGATTTCCTAGTTTAATTAACTATTTCACAAATTGGAAAAAGTGTTCACAAATAAAATGAGATATTTTTGCTAACTTTATAATTACAGAAAATATTCTTTCTATTCTCTAATGAAGGTAGGCAGTTCAAATGACTTAGGAATTACCACAAAAGATTAACGACAATGTTAAAAATATAAACAATATTTTTTTAAGATATACAAACAAAACAAATTATGTCCATTCAAAACAAATTAATTACACAATTTTTAAGTACAATTGTGTACAATATAATTTGTTTGTATATCTTTATAGTCTTAAATGTTGGTCTGTTTTCTATTGCACAGTTTTATTTATTCAGTTCAATATTAGGAGACAGTTTTAGAAAAAAATAAATTATTTATTTTACAACTTGAAGAACCAAATTTTCGTTAATTAAAGAAAATTGATGGACTGAATACTCAAAACTGGCTGCCATTTTTCCAGTTTCTCTTAAGTAAGCATACAAGGTTTCCTACCAAAAAATAAAGTGTCAAAAAACAATAGGATTAAGAAAAAAAATAACAAAAGTGGTAGGGAGTAATGCACAAAAATATATGTGGAAAAATAGTGCCATATACAGTAAAAATACTGACTTTCACTCAAGTTCTCATTCAGACATGCACCTTTCATTCAATAACGGATGAAATAAAAATGGAAATTCTGAGCCGAAATGGAGATAAATATATATATTTACACAAATTTTCAGTAACTAAAATGTATAGTGTACAGAATTTTGTTAAATTCAGACTCACAATATAAGCGAAAAATAATTAACACCCATAGTCTAATTTTTGTCAGAATTAAAACAAAATCTATAATTACAGTAACAGCGGAATTGTGAAAACATTCACAATATTACTGATGTAAAGCAATTATTTTTCGCTGTAAACTGAAACCTGATCAAAATATGCAACATACAGGGTGTCTCAGCAAAAATGGAAATTTTAACCTAATTAATTCTGGAAGTATAAATATTTCTATACTATAGTAACAACTACGATAAGTGATGGTTAAACACAATGTACTACATCAAGGTGACAAATATTCAGAGGCTTATGAAATATTCAATTACCTCAAAATAATTATATTTCAAAATATCACTGAGAAAAGTTGTAACTAGCGACTTCTATAAAAAAATATAGTTCAAGGATAGTGACCTTACTTAAATACAGTTTTTAAAGGTAAAAATAATTGGACTGAGGGTATCAATAGCCAAAAAGACTATATTCTACACCATCAACGTTTTTACTTATATAAGGACATCATCAAGATGCTACAACCACAAATTAAAAAGAAACACACTGATCTATTTTTTTTAAATTAAATTCAGTAACAATTATGTCCCAGTATATTCTTGTATATTTTTATAGAAACTTTTTGTCGCTTTTTAACAAGTTGTTTTTAGTTTTACTTTGTCCTATCTAATGCACAATGAAATTATTTTTCACTTGAACTTTATCTGTAAACTCTCTTTCTTCAGATATATACTTTTGAAATTCGTAGAGATATTATATTTTAATTTTCAGATGAATGGATTGCATGTCTCAATCATCATCAACCATCATGGTGAAATATGGTTTATTAGACAAATTAAAGACAACTTTTTTCAGTAGGTACTGCCAGTTTTGATAATTGCAATTTATATTATTGTACATTTTTGTTTTAATTTATTTCTGAATTGTAGCATCCTGATGATGACTTTGTATATAAGTTTAAACGTTGATGGTGTACAATAGTCTTTTTGGGCATTGATAACCTCATTCCAATTATTATTACCCTTAAAAAAAGAATAATGCTCCAAGGCTAGAGGCCATCCTTGCCCGTGTTGCAAGGAATATCGACGTACATATTTGGTGTTTGCAATTGGAGCATACACTCCAAAGCTCTAAGACAAGTGTGTGTAAACGGGTCCATTGACACAAGTATCAGCTATATTGTGCTATAAAAAAATGTAGAAATAAATCTTAAGAAAATTTGGGACCACAAGGAAGGAAAAACATAGAAGTCGATGATGATGTAAAATATGCCATTCGTATAAAAATTTATGGATTCTTATTCAGAAATGAAATATTGATGATAAAGAAAATTCAAGCCATAAATAAACACATGTCTAAATCATCTTATACAATTCTTAGAAGAGAACAATGGGCATGAATTTTCAGTATTTAAAATAAAATTGTAAAAGCATATTCAATGAAAAAATGAACAAAATTGGAGTATGGTAAAAAGAATACATACTTAGAAAAAAGAGAATTTTGTTCATCTGGCAGAAATATATATTACATAGATGAAACATGGGTAAATGAAGGCCATACTGTATCAAAAGTTTGGCAGCATGGTAATGTTCGGAGTGAGAGAAAAATGGTTTTATCATATTATGTAGAATCACACCTTTAGTAATGGATATCAACATGGAGGAGAGCTAATATTATGAAGTGGTTGATGTCCAAGAAAGCATTGTATGGGAAGCACTTTTATATTTAAAAATATTATATTGCTAAGAATCTTTATGAACTTTTCTTAATAAAACTTCTAAATTAATGTACTGATACAAGACAAAGGCTCTAAATTTGGAAATAACTCTTATCATTTTTATCTAATGTCTTGAAAATGGCAAAACTGTTATATCACTGTACCTACTAGCACAGCATTATCCAATTTTTTTACATATGGGACACCTTCAAAACTGGTTCGCCTATGAACTGTTACTCTCCACATGCTTCAACCATCGCGCTAGTCCAGAAGCTAGCAATGAGTCGCCCTAAATTTTAAAAAATATTGTGTTTATTACATGTATCAACTTTTTCTCCTTTGATCAAAATTTCCGTCTCTTTGAGACGCCTGTATATAAGAACAACAGAAATTCAGGCTTGTTTTCAGCATATTTCCTGGTTTCTCAATATAAACGAATAGTATACTACTAAGATACAATAATGAATACAATCTTCTCATTATTATACAATACCCTTTTCTTGTAGCTGAACTAAAAACAGCCTTTTATGTTCCTTAGGCTTAGTAATGTGCGGTGGAATGTATGGATACTGAGGGGGTTCGAAGTTGGGCCTCCACCAGTTGCCGATAATGTCTTCGACGAGCCAGTCCTGTTTCACACCGTCCAACCTCCCGAGCGTCTGCAACAACTCACCATAAAAAATACCAAACATCCTGCCTCTTCAAGGTTTTTTTTGCTTTGAAGACTCAACAAAAATCAGTTAAATATAGGTTACAAATTTAGAAGAGAAGGCCAAATATTTTTACAAGATACATAATTAAACATTTAATATATTTAGATTACATTATGCAACTAAATATTGTCATTTTGATGACCAAACCAAGTCATACATAACTAAAAATTAGTTACTGCAGATATATTAGCCATAAGTAAATTTATTTGACCTTGGAACAAAACAACTAGAAATATCTTTGAATGTTTATAGGTGCCAGTTGGTAAAATTTACATCAGTGTGAATAAATACAGAATAATTACATTTACACTACAAAGAGCAACCTTAAAACATTTTTTTTTACAAGAACATACGGTAACATGAAAAATATAATAATTTTACTGGTATGTGGATCCAAGTTAAAAATTCACCAGAAAACAGAATATTTAAAACCCTGGTTCCAATTTCCAGCAAAATCTGTAGTCAAGTGTGTTCAAAGTCAAAACGACTTTTGCTCTAAACATACATTGGTGATTGACGAACATTAAAGTGGTAATTTTATGACAATAAAGTTAGTATCCCTACCATTACTTAAGGTAAGATTTCTATGCTCCCAAAATGAATGTTCATAATGAACAGATCAAATGAAACAAAAATTGAAATAGAAGCAACTGAAATCTCAGCAGAGGTTGCATATTTATATGTACAACATGGTGTTTTTTCCATTCTCAACTGATGATGCAGAGATGTTTCCAAACTTGGTCTTGTTTTAGAGTTGTTTAAAAGTCGTGTCATGATGTTTAACAATACTTAAGTTTCTGTTTAAGTATGTACCGCCAGATGGCGCTATTTGATGTCTTTAGAAGTTTACTCAATTTCCTATTTATTACTCATAAAATTGCTTAAAAAATGACACCGGAAACACCTATCATTTTTCAAGCCTAAGTTATAAGCAAAAATATTTTATAACTTCTAAAGATACCAAATCATGCCATCTAGTGGTTCAGACTTAAATAAATACTTAAGTATTGTTAGATAATGGCTTCGGCTATCAAAAAACTTTAAAACAAAATCAAGTTCGTTATATTCAGTTAAAACAATCGGGAGTTCCCAACTGTTTCTGCAATACAATTCTGCTCTCAGCCTAGCCTTTACTTTAAAAGTTTTAGCAAAATGTCAAATAAA
The DNA here is from genome assembly GCA_037114965.1 of Monochamus alternatus. Classification (NCBI taxonomy): domain Eukaryota; kingdom Metazoa; phylum Arthropoda; class Insecta; order Coleoptera; family Cerambycidae; genus Monochamus; species Monochamus alternatus. Next base: position 119,485,734 of record CM073426.1, read on the forward strand.
CAATGTGAAATTTTGAAGTGGAAAATAATTTTAATAGGCTTCCCCCAGTCAGTTTTGTTATCAATATTTTTTTCAGTAGAACAAGTAGTTTCGGAGATACAACTGATCTCCGAGGAAGCTGTCACTGCTTCATATTTTTATTTCCCAAATTCAATTTAGAATGTTTTCAAATTAAATTTATCTAAGAATAAAAATCACACCCTGAATAAAGGTATGAATCTCACACTCCATTATCAAAAAGTTACCACCTTATTTTCATCAACCTCCACTGATGATTTAACTATTGTTAAATTTTACATAAAAAAAACTTCTCTAGTAGAATCTCAAATTATTTCTCGTGAAATTTGCTCAATTATAAAGTAATGACAAACTGACTTATAGTAAGTATCAAATTGCCCTGTAAATTAAAAAACATTAATTGGTTAAACGCAAATTTTTTCTGTGTAACATTTCTTAAAAAATGATATATTCTCTATTTACAAATTTCCTTTCTTTAAAAAATATTTTAAACATATTCTTTTATAAAATATATATTTTATTATATTTAGGTATATGTAATTCCTTGTTTTGTAATTCATTAACATGTTTTAATCACCCTAACATTTAAAAGAAAATATATCTTATATTTATAATTTTTATTCTTTCATACTAATATTAGTATTAATACAAGGAATCTCTACATTATGTTGAAGGAAAAAAATAACAAAACATTCATGTATCAAAAACAATAAAGGTTATTAAAGTTTAAATATAAACAACTCGCAATGAAAATGAACATATAAATTCTATTAGATCATACTGTTTACTACAACACAGCAATGCAATAAAAATTTCAAGTATTGTTAGTCAGTACATTAAAAATTATCATAATTTAATCATATCTATGTAATTTAATCCTGCGGCAAATTGTTGGCATCTCTGATATTCAAATAAAAATAAAAGAATGATACTCAGGTAATTTATTTTCCTCAAAATCGTTACAATCTCTGTTACATTATTTTTTGTGAACCGAACATGAAATCTATCAAAATTTTTTATAAAACAAGAAATCTTAAATTACATCAACAAATCTTACTACTGTAAAACAACAGAAAAATAAAAAGTTAAAAACAGTGGCAAAAAGGCTGTTTTACAGTACCAAGCAGGTACAATAACCTTTAAAAAGTAAGAAAAAATAAAACTTTTAATACACCCAACATATTTGATTTTCGATTTATTTATAACAGTTGAAAATATTTAAAATCTAGCATATTTCTTTATAATTCGATTTTTGTCATCTTAATAGATATAGATTACAGTTCTCGTCTCAACTAACAATAAAACATGTGTACAAAAATCGCATTTTAGCTAAATAGCTTCAGTCTCGTCTAGTTATAATTTAACAAAATAAATACATGTCAGATATTCATACACAACGAAAATTGTGAATATTGAATACTTTTCAACATCCGTAACAATATTTACGATCGCAATATATGTAATTAATAATGTAGTTATAATGCAAAGAAATTAAGTCTTACTATTCTTCCAAATAATATTCTGCCCACATACCTCTGTTAAAAGTCTTTTCAACCCTTCCACCTCATCTTCACCCGGATTTAGCTCACCCCCTGGAAGCTTAAAGAAGGTGGTTCCCAATTGTAAGAGTAATACGTGTGGAAGACCATGCTCATGAACAAGTAAGACACCTTCGACACTTCTCCTCATTCCAATTCTCTCAAATTCATCTCTCATTCTTTGAAATCTAGCAGGCACACTTGGATCCTTTTCAAAGAGTGGTTCTTTTGTACCGAATATGTAATTAGTTAAAGGGTACCTGTGCAATCAATATTAGAATAATATAAACAATTAGATTATGTTTAATAACTCACAGATTTATTATTCGATTGATAGCTGGTGGAGTCGGTGTAAATTTGGCATCAAAAGTTGAATTCGCTACCGCTGTTGTGGAGTTCTGGCTGTTTCTCCTAGGCCATCCCGTGCCGCTGCCGGCCATGTTATTTTGTTGTTCGCGTTTCACTTGGGACGAAGTCATAGCCATTGTGAGCGGATTCTTAAATTTGCTTACACTTAGATAAACTTTATACACTATTTTTAGTTTCTTCACTCGGTTTTTTAGTCAAATCGCACTATAAACTAGTATTTTTCAAACTAAATTGTGATTTGTGAAGGACGCGCACTGTATCGTATCCCACCCACCAAACAAGTTTCAAAACAGTACTACCAACTTTTAAATTTAAATCTGTCTAAATAAATAGCCTTATTTTTGAGAACAACCTAGTTACCTGGTTATAAAGTTTCTTTGACGTCATCGAGAAAATCATTTACAAAGCAACAAGAACTAAAGAAGAAATTTTTAAATGAAAACAAATCTAATTTTAAAATCTCTTTTATTTTGTTTAATTTTACAAAATACTGACTGTTATGGGAAGTTCTCATCATCATAAACATAAATATAAGGATGTCTTTCGATAAGCTGAATATCTTTCTCAATTTGTTTAAGATTCGATTCTATCCTATCTTTTCTTACCATTTTAGGGATTGTATCTGTTAAAATAGGTAAACCTTGATACTGCTTCTGAAGTTCCTCCCAATTTTGTTTTAATCCCTTTAACAACTCAGCTCTCTCCTCCCTTGTAATATATCTGCACTTTGGTTTCTGGATCCCACTTTCATCTTTTATTGTCAAGTATTTCTTTTTATCTGAATTAATTATATTCAGCAAATAACGGGGAGCTTTGCCAAAGTGTGAAGATCTAATAAATATTGGTTCTAATCCTGGCTTTAGTGGTTTGCTAGTACCAATCCGATCTATGACCACTCGTTGTTCAGGTTCTTTGGGTTTCATATTGGAAATGTTTTTAATGTTTTCCAAAATGAAGTCCTTAGGCGGATTATGTTTGATGATTCGGTTTTTCCACTGATTGAACGAAGGCACCTTCTCCATTTCACTTTTAGGCAGAGGTGGTTCTTTTTTCAGTTGTTTATAACACGTATTAACAGCCAATGGTTTACCTGATAATATAAATAACAAAATTTTATATATAAAATATATTTTTATACATGACAACTTTTTTGCTTCCAAAGATAATTATATGAAAGTTACTGTTTCTTGTAGTAAAATTTGCAAAAGATCAAACATCTATGAAATCGAAGAGTAAGATAAAAATAACCATAAAGGGTCGTGTCCCCAAATACCTAGATGAAATCTCAAAATAAATACAGCATAGAGCAAGAGTAGATGCCTGACGGCAAAACAATGCATTGTTGCCAAACTTGTCTTAGTCAAAAGAAATTGAACTTTTTTGCGGCTTGGTGCATCCATCTGACTGTTGAAACAGTAGATTTTCATACTTTTTTATCTGAAACAAGGAATACCTTGTTAAAGTCGTTAGGAGTGACCGTTTTTGAAATAATATTTGAAATGTGCAGTGCACCAAGTAAAAACTGTTGGTTTCAGGTAAATAGCCTTTTCCGCTGAAAATAAAACAAAATGTTACTTGAAAACGTTATTCAAAATAATAAATTACGGCGACGTGCAAAATTACAAGAAGATGGGCAAGGTTTGATGTAACCGAATTTTCAACGATGGTTTCATTGAAGCACAAAGATTTCATCAAAGCAGATCGACCTTCTTCTGAATTCTGAATAACTTTTTCGAATAACATTTTGCTGTATTTTCAACGGAAAAGGAATGAAAAGATCTTTACTTGAAACTAAAACAGTTATTGCTACTGTGCATTGAATACTTCAAATAGGATTGTTTCAAACACGGTTACTCCTAATGACTTTAACAAAGTATATATTTTTCAGAAAAAAAAAGTAGGAGAATCGAGTGTTTCAATAGTCAGATGGATACAATAATAAGTCGCAAAAAAGTTGTGTCATTTTAAAGAAGCATGTGCCATAAGTGGCGCACTCTACTAGTAACGTCAAAATTAATCCCGTTACAAAATTTCCGTTTTCCAAAATGTATCCAAATATTTGGATTTTTAAGTTTAACTTTGACACCCTGTATCTTTTTAACCACCAACTTTTTACGAAAGTAAGTTTGGCAACATAACATTATTTTATCGTCAGGGATCTACTCCTGCTCTATTTTGCATTTATTTCTGGACACCTTGTATTCTATTTTTGGTATTAGATTTAACAAATTATACCAATTTTAACATTACCTGAATGTTTTTTTAGATAGTTTGCAGGATCGGGAAGTACCTCTTCAGCAACTCCCATGGTAGCATGGGCTTTGATACATTTTCTGTAATCATTGCGGTATATTCGAAATTTACTCTTGTACGTGGGAGGTCTAGAACGAATAGTTTTTATCTCCATTTTAATTTTCTCTTCTTGTTCAGTCGTCACGATGTTGTATATATTTTCATCGTGTTTTGTTATCAAAATTACAGACATTTTAGTTTATAAATGCAAAGGATTAATACACACGGCTTGACACTTTTGACACAAACAAGTAAATGTAGAAATAGTATCCTCCACATAAATATGTATTGATCAAATATATCTGGTTTCTATGGAAATAAATAATTTCTGCTATTTTCATAGATTTATTAGATCTCTGACACAAACCTAGAAAAAATATAGACCGTGCCAGTGTATATTGCCGGCGATCGCTAATTCTTGGCTGCCTTAATAAGTTCAATCACTAAAACTTGGTTTTTATGTCAGTTTACGTTGGTTGTATTATGCATCCATTATATTTGCACAACCGCCAACATAAAGCAAATAAAATAACCATTTTCTGGACCGTAAGACTCTAGGCAACGCGAGTCCTGTCACGTGACCTATATCATAAACCGACGCTGCCTATATTTTTTCTAATTTTGTGCCCTAGGCAACGCGGGACCTGTCACGTGATCTGTATCATGAACTGACGCTGTCTATATTTTTTCTAGGTTTTTGACCTCTTTATGCTGGTACGTCTATGGTTATTTTATCTAGGTCTGCTGGCTACATTAGCGATAGAACAAAATGGGTGTTTCTTAAGTGTTACGCTGTGACCAAAAAATAAGGGTTTTTTTGTTATATAAATGTGTCTTAGGACAGTCGTCTAGGTCAATAGACGCGTTGAGACGCGTGCTGGCTACATTAACGATAGAGCAAAATGCAGGGTGTTTCTTATGTGTTATACTGTGACCAAGAAATAAGGGTTTTTTTGTTATATAAATGTGGCAATCGTTAGGTTTGTTTTTGCAGCAGTTGGTAACGGTTTAAAACTGTCAGAAATATTCGACCAATTAAGTTGAGAGAGCGTTATCATTGAATTTAATGCAATATATAGTTGGATGGATAGTTTCTGATAGTTTCAAACCGTTATTTCCAACTGCTGCAAAAACAAACTTATCCAGTTGCAGTGTGTCAAAAAAGAAAAAAAAAATCAATATAATTTTTAATTTCTAAACCGTTGAATGCCCGACTGAAAGATGTTGAAAAATATTTCTGAACATTCTTGGATTTAGAGTTGGATGATCTGGAAATCTTTCCATATAAATTCGTCTAGCCTTGTACCATTTTCATCTGCAAGACCACATATTGGCCATTTCAGCATTTGAACATGCACAAGCGTTATTAAAACTTAATCTTTTTAAAAAATAAGCTCAATACACAATATTAAATAAGATGATGATGGCCTCTGTAGTAACTGTGTAAAAATGGACTTGATCAAATAAATCAATTTTGTTGTTAATCGGTTTTGAATACAAAAAGTGAAGATAATACAGTGGCGCATGATCTATATGTGAAAAAAAGAAAGTAAAAGGGAAAAACCTAATTTTGGAGTAACAAAATTAAAGGTAAAATTAATAAAAATGGGGCTATCCATCGGCATCACGCTGCGCCATATGCCATGAAATGTTATCAGTAAAGATAATTGGAGAAGACCACCGCTCCTAATACGACAAATAACCGATAATTAGCAATATAGCCGATATTCTCACGGGCCATATGCGGTGACATATGGTGAGATAAATAAACAGCCCTTATCTACTATTGCACTTGATCCCACAGAACTACAGGGTGATCCAAGAAATAATAAAACGAAAATTTAAATTTGCGTTTTCAAACCCCATCGTAAGTTATACGAATTCTAAATCATTTCTGCCTTAAAAGCAATCAGATAAAATGCAAGTAAAAAAACCCACAAAATATTTCTATTTAAGAAATTTATTTAAAAATTATTTAATCACAAACATAAGAAAGTATAATCATCATCAATTTTCAAAACCTTCCTTTTTAAGTTGAAAGCTTTGAATTTAAAAGAAAATTGAAAAGTCTTTTAATTGATGATACTACCCATCCTATGGCTGGTATTACTGAACGTTTATGAGTTCTTTTAAATTTACAAATTTGATGCTCTCAAGAAATGAGTGTGGAAAGAGTTTGTAAATTACCTAATCAATATGTCTAAACGTCAAATAATTTAAATATTTCTACATTTTTTGGGACACCGTGTACCCAATTTCCGTAAAACACTGAACTAAATCAGAAGGTAAATATGATAACACGGCTATATTTGCCCCATCTCTTCGCATAGTGTCAGAAATTGGTGATGTGGAGAGATGGAAAGTGGAGAACCAGTGGTCCAAAGGAGAGAGCAGAAAACTAAGGTGCTAAAGGTTAAGCTGAGAAGGTCAAAGGCTAATGCGAGAGAAAGGAATAGGATGCATGGTCTAAACGCAGCTTTAGACAGATTAAGAAGGTGAGAGAATTCTTATTTTTTTAATAAACTTACCAAAAGTGTAATTTGTATGTGTCAACTATCCTAATCCAGTCAATCTAAATAAATGAAATATCATATTATACAGAGTGATTCAGTCATAATGTCATTAATGTTAGCCACATATTTGGAAGATCTAATAAAGACAGAAAATCGAAAAAATAAATTTTACTTAATCTTTTAAAAGATTAGAAAATCAATCCATAACAAACTATATTGATACGAAACAGCGTTGTCATTTAGGACCACATACATAATAACAGCATGTTCATTAATGTTCGGTACTGAAGCGATATATTTTTTTTCTAATGACAAACTTCTAGTACCTATGCAATCTAAAATGTATGAATTTTGAATATTTTTTGTGAAGTCATTGAAAATTGAAGGTATTCATTAAGCGTTGTTTCTGACGTAAAATGTATTCGCCATGCTCTCGTAATGCAAATTCAAAATCCTCTCAAAATATTATACCGAAAGTTGAATCAAGTTGAGTTTGTACGTTGATATTCCTAAATAATGCAAATCGCATTTGATTATGACTATTATGAGTATGAATCAGAATCAAAGGCTGATTCCCATTCATGCGTTTTGACTCCGAGTTTTCCCCTGCATCAAAATCCCAAAACTTTTCAATACATACTTATGCATTTTGAGTCTTATGAAAAACCCTGGGTGTTCACCCTTAATATCAGAGCACGCATGTTGCATTTTTTGCAGCGAGTAACGGGTTTTTCTTGAAAATTCACTATTAGATTTGTGGGTTGGTGACACTTACATACACTTAGCATTGAGTTTATATGATAACGTAACTTATAACCAATGCTATTATATTGGCGGGGAAGCTTATAAAACCAGTCACAAATATGCTAAGGATTTGTTTTGTTTTATTGGCGTTACGTTTTTCTAGCTGTTTTTCATAAACATGTTATATGTTCATAAGTAAATTAAAAATAATAAAACCTTTTTGAATTGTTACATAGACATAAAAATAACTAGTTTTGACCCATCTACAAAATTCTTGGAAAAACTCACAAATGTGTATTTATGTAGCTTTTCGCCCTTGACTTTGAAAAGATAATTGCAAACAACTGATGCGTTTTCATAACACCCCAGGTTCAAAACCCTATTAAAAATCCCTAAATGGGAATCCCCCTTTACTTCCGTTTCCCTCCAGACTTTCTTGTCGTGATTAGTACTGAATACACACACACGCACACGGAAAATAAAAAAAAAACATTTTTTTCGCCATAAATTCAATTGTTATTTCTTAAAATATGTCTTTATTAAAATGTCTTTTATAAATTTTTCCACGGTTCTGTTCTACAGACCGCAGTCATTCACTATCAACTTGAATTGCATTTTTATTTAGCTACATATGTAGTAAATTTAAATATTAGAAACTACACTAGAGACACAAGCAAGAAACAATCCTGAAACGGCCCTTCGTAACAACGTAGAGATTGTAACTTATGAGAGAGAGAGAGAGAAATCGGGTCGCACTACTCGAGATCACATCTGTGTTAACATGCAACAGCGTTGCCAACCTCCATGTTTTTACATAAGATCTCATGTTTTGATAACCCAGTCTCATGTTCTCATGTTCTAAATTAAATTTCTCATGTTTTTAAAATTTTCTAAGGTAGAAACCTCTTTAAGAATTATAGAAAGATCTTTGCCCATCAAGTTTCCGTTCTTGTGAGGTTTGGTCACTTGGTCCCCCAAGTCAGTTCAGTGTGTTCTGTAATCTGTGATTTAAAGTTAACGCATAGACTTACAAACTGGTCTATGAGTTTAACCTAATATTATTTCTGACATTACCAAGATAAGAAACTTTGTGACATTACTTAAAAATATAGATTTAGACAGACTTGATTCTAATTAAATCAAACTCACTTTTTATAAAACCGCAATGAAAACAAGGACAGGGTGGATTTTTCTTATTTAATTTAATAAAATAATATTAAAAAACCACATTCAGTATTTCAAACTACAAATTCCATGATATTTTTTTGTAACTTAATATGTTTAACATAATGTAAAATTAATTAATCTAGGGATTTTTTGATTTCTCATGTTTTTTTTTGGTCAGTGTCATGTTTTCGATTTCATTTGGATGGCAACACTGGCAGTAAGCACTAAGCAATATACACTTCAACGGCGGGCTTCGGCTGCATAGAAAAACGAACTCGAACGAACTTCGAGCTTATTCGAGCCGTTAATGTATTAAAGGAGAATTTAGACTGCCTACTTTTTAGCTGTCCCGATTACAACATTCCACAGATGTCGACTCTTGATTACTGCTGTTGAGCATTTATTATAAGATTAATCTGTTAAATACTATAGTTGACTTCCAAAATTGTAGAGAGTGACTAATCGCTAGCTTATAGACTAGTGCGACGGGCGAAGCGTGCCGGGAGCAACATTTCATAGGCGTACTAAATTTGAATGCGATCAGATATAAAAAATATACAAAAATGACAAAAATAATTGCATTGAAACAATGATATAACAGTTTTTATCAATTTCGAGGCGTTAGATAATAAAAATAATAAGAATATTTCAAAATTTAGAGTATTATCTTGTATTATCAATTACCCAAGGTCGAAAATAATAGAGAGTGACTAATTCACAACACAGAGATAAGTACGGAAGATACGTGTGTTATGATTATCTAAGCGTGTCACTTGAGAAGAGTTAAAGCACACAAAATTATCAAAAATAAGTTGACGTTGGCTGAACCTAGAACATTAACAATTTACTTTAAATATGCCACCTGTGTCATCCTCTCTACAAATTAGAATGCCGTCCTTTTGGACGGCGATTGCCCACTACCACGCACTTACACCTATCTGATGAGCACTCCGTGGATATCACACTTAAGCCTTGTCCTCATGGACGCAAATTTTGCTTCTTCTTCTGCTTTAATTATTTATGGCGGAAAAATTTCAACTTTTGACAATTGCAATTTGCGAAACTGTCAATCACTACAAATATTATTGCTCCTTTCATTATTATGTGGTGTTAATAAATTTGTTTTGAGCTTATGATAATCTACCATGACAGTTTCATGATGAAAATGATAGATAATGTTATAGGTAGTTGACAAAATTTGTTACAAATAGAGGTTTTTCCACCATTAAATAAATCGCTCAAATATTTGCGAAATCCGCATTCAAAAGAACAAAAGACTTTAGAATACATACACACTATTTACTATTGATTACTAACACTGTCACTATAACGGTCACACATTAACACTTATATCATATCGTACCGCTTTCCGTATGACCTTCATACGCCCATGTTTCGTCAAAATTTAATATATTCTTCGATCCAGACTCTTACTTTTTAATATTTATTTTAAATAGTTTCTTCGCCATATCACTATTTCGTCCTTTTTGTCAGTATACTCTTTTCGATTTCATTTATACGGACTAAGTTTCATCTTTGTAAGATAGCAATAGAATTTTTTTTGGAAAACTCATTTTAAAAATACAATCTTCCTTCCGCGAGTTCCATCACTTTCCGTTTCACAGTTGTACTTCTTTACCACTTTTTTATTTGCACACATATGCGATTCACGTACAATTTTGTTAATGAAATACATATTTCAAAATCACTTACACTCATATTTTGACCTCGCGCTCTAAACTTTCCATACATGTCATCATCCGATATTCCTCATTTCGATCAAATCACTAAATTAATTGCATTCATAATTAAATTAACGAAAAGATATACCCAAAATTTTGTCCACCCGAACGATATACCCGCCCATGATAGCGCTGGAAATGAAACAGTTGGATCCGACAATTCGTCGCAGCCAATCAAAAAGCAGCAGCGCATGCGTACTAACGTGTACTAACCGTAGCGCATGCGTAGCAGAAGCTGTGTAATCGGGTATGCTCTCAGAGATATGCGGCACACGATTTTGTAGGAAAAATATACGGGCTGCATGTACATTTCTTTGTGTTGGCTGCTATAAATTGTGAGCAGGTTTATAACATTAGTCACTCTCTACAATTTTGGAAGTCGACTATAATGATTTCATATTCATTACACCGGGTGTTTATAAAAATGCGAATTTAAATTGTTTGTTTCTATTATTTTACGGTTCTGCAGGTCTACAGCGTTTGTCATTGAGCAGGCATTGAAAACATTGACAGTAGGTCAAGATTTATTGCTGTCCGATTATTATCATTGTATATGGTTCGGACTGCTTCTTTTACAGCACGAGGTTTTTTTGTAATCCGGTCAGTTTAAATACAATATAAACCTTGTAGCCTCTCTTATAATGAGTATCGCTTTCATTCATTCTTATTTCTTATTATTAAAAAATAATTTACAGCATTTTTTAACATTACCATAAGTACTAGGAAAATATTTAAATTTGGCAACGGCGCGTCACGCCGTCACCGAACTGAATTGCCGTCAGCGGTCAATGACAGTCTGTATAAGGGATTTAAATTATGGTTTGAGAATATTTTTTTCGGCGAAAATTTTTTTAATCGCGAATCCGTATTATACTAACTTTTCCCTATCTTATCTAATTAATGACACTATGGCTGAATCACCCTGTGGAATGATGGTAAGCTCCACAGTAATTCAATTTAGCATGGGTTAGCTCATCTGGAATAACAAAAGATTGTTTCCTTGATCTGGAAGATCAATCATTATAAGATATCATCATTGTTTATACATAGAGATGGGTCATTGATAAGTTTCCATATTTTGGAAAGTTTCCATATTTTGGAAAGTTTCCAAAATGGCAACTTTCCGGGAAAGGAAGAATTTGGTTATTTCCCTTGAGCCTGTTTCTTTCCTTTATCGTCATTCTCGGGTAATACGTCAGACACAATTTATTAGAGGCTTTCCTTAAATATAAAAAAACAGTTAAGTTAAAGTTACAGTGACATCAGAAATATAAATAAGCATTGCGACCCAACCTGATTTTTATATGAATAAAAACAATAATTTATTTTAATTATGAACATTAGAAGGTGTAAATTTAATGAAATGAAAGAAAACATGATTTTAATTGCTCAAATAAGTTCAACTTTTATTATTTGAACTTTCACAGCGCATGACGAGTAAACTTTCTCGACGTATCCCCACAGAGGACCTTATAAATAAATATATTAGGTCCTCTGTGTTATCATTAATGGAAAAGGATCGATTTGGTGTAAATTTTCTAGTAAATTGTTAATTGTTCTTTATGTAGGAATGGCTTCTCTATACCGGATAACTTCTCTATAAGAAAAGGAGCACGCTCCTGGAAAGTGTTCAAGGAAATATTCCCTGGGATTATTTCATACCTATATATTTATATACATATAATATAGCCCAAGTAACACAAGATATTTTATAGCAGTGGTTAAGAATGTTCCTTTAACTAATTTTTGCAGAGTTAAACATCTTATTGGCATCAACACGGCAGTTAATAGCGTGAAATAGGCACATTTTTATAAAACATAGTTGCTGTATAAAAATTGTGTTCTATATAAAAACAAGCTATGTTTTAGCAGTGAGCTTACAGCATCGATACAATAAACTATACGATCCCATTAAAGCATGTCATGATAATGATGATATACATATGATCTTATAAAAACGTTATACAATTATTCTGCTTTGTTTACAAGCCCATCACAACTATAAAGTTAATATTTGACTTTCTTTAAATTATACGACATATGTCTATTGTAAGTATCTTTATATTAGGTATAAGATGTTATAGTTATAAACTAAAAAATATCTAAATCAAAGTTGAATTTCAGGTACGAATAAAATTTTACTGTGATAAACGAATAAAGTAGGTCGAAAAGTCATAACGCGGCTGCGTAGTACTAAAAAATAAACATACTGTTTTCGTTCACAAAAAAACTGAAAATTTAAATACATGCACATTTGCTCCTAAAAAATATCCCCAGTTCAAATTCTAAATTCCATATAAAAACTCTAATTTTTAATGAGCAACGGAAGTTACTTGCAAGAAAAATTTCACGTAAAAGTTGTTGTTTGAATTTTTTTCAAGATGGACGCTGAAAAGCAATTGGAATTAAGTGAATAAATATTGCGCTAAAATAATAAAACAGTTTGGTCACTTCAGGAGCATTTAAAATATTTTAATGTTATGTAGGTAAAAGCGAAACATAAGAGGATTATGTTTTGCTCGTGTTAACTACCTTATTGCTTTATTATCGCGCAAAAATATTTTAGTACAGCATTTATAAAACAAATGCTGTAATTATACAGCTAAACAGCTTTTTGAAACTAAAGTGCTGCATAAATGGCGTAAGAATTTTCTTGAAGTAATTTAAATAACTTCTATAAAATACCAGTGGCCCAGAGAAGTCCATGGTCGTAGACCGATAGGCGCATTCGCGCGCGGCATTATGACTTGTTACAGTCCGGAAATACTCCTAAGACTGTCTAGAGGGGATTTATTGCGTAGATACACGTGGCACAGATCCACCCTCGCAAGTTACCCGTCACCCTTTTGAATTCAGTAGTTTGTGTTTGTTTTTATTGCATAACAATAATACATAATATACGTAAGCTCATTTGTTTTTAAGATCGTCGTATTTATCGCCGTAAAATGATCAAATTTGTGGTGTTTCTTAGGTACAGGAACCTCGAAAAATAAAACACATAGAGCAAAAATAGTATCAAAAATAAAATTACCGATGTTTTGTTTATCCACTTTTACTATTTAAACTGTCCTCAAATAATATAGCTTTTAAAATGCATTTGTATGACACACATTATTTCGCAAAACTTCACACTTTCTCAAAACCAGTGTTCATATTTTGTACGTAATTCTTCCATTAATTCTAGTAGCAGCGGCAAATAATCTGACCCCCCCAGAACAAAATCGTGTCTACGCCACTGTAAAATACTTTTGCTGTGAATTGATTTATAACGCGTTATAGTCAGACGTGTAGATTGCTACTATAGACATTATACAGTAAAACGACCTCCTGAAGCAAAAATATTGTATAAGTGTAGACATAAGATTGTCGGTCAGTGGTCGCGCGGTTTAAGGCGTCAGTACTTTAATCGAGGTGACTAGATTGGTGTTGGTTCGAGCCCAGCTGCCGGTAGACCGTATATAAGCTATATTCGTGGAGAGGTTTGGCGCCCTCTCTGCGGGTATGGTAGGGTGGAAGAATGTTGGCTTGGGTCAATGTGAGAGATTGATACCAGTTGATATTTGACTACCCCCCTAATTAATGAGGTTTTCCAGGTTTCCCTCATTCCTGCACTGAATAGTGGTTAGGGCCTACCAACGTAAGTCGTTCCTGGGCGCAAATGCGGCCTGATTAATAATAATATGCCGCCCCCTCTCCCGCACAAGTCTCCGACTTCTGGGCTAATCCCTGTGATTAGAATGAGGGGTAGAGATATTATTATATTATTATTATTATAAGAACGTTCTAAAAATAGTTTAAATAATTTCTATAAAACGGTTTTCTTGTAGGGATTACATATTATTCTCACAGGTAAAGTACCTGTGATAATAATGCAAGATAGCGTCTGTTAACAAAAAATTCTGAAATGGAATATACGATGATATTGCTGGCATGTACATATCTTTTATATAAATTTCTGGTCTTATAATTTTGAACTATAAGACTAGTGTATTACTTGGGATTTAGTCAACCAGTCAAACTTAGGAGCAAAAACAATAAATAGCGATACTTTTTTTAAATCCATGCCATATTTACACTGAATACAAAGTTGACTTGGATTTTAAAAGAGTATCGCCATCCGCCATCTATTATTTTTACTCCTAGTTTCATGTTATATTGTCATGTAGAAGTTATGTGAAAAGTGTAATCATTTTTTATTTTAGTCGAATGCCTATCCAACTCACGCATTCTGACCTGAACTCCGCTCCACAGAAGTTGTCTAAAATCGAAACTCTCCGACTGGCCAGGAATTACATCATAGCGATGACCCAAACTCTTCAAGAAGGTCGAGCGATGGAAATCACCAGGTTCATAAAAATTCTGAGCAGAGAGCTGAGCCAGACCACTGCGAATTTACTCTCAGGCACTCTGATGGGAAGTATAAACGGAAATGCAGCACACATGGCGTACTATTTTGGAGAACCTGAAAACTATCCGTACGATTACGGAGTGGAAGGAACCAAATATAACCAACAGGCCTTCTACGAGGAGGGTTACGGGACCTACTGGCCAAATTATAAAATAGCGGATGTGTCGTTAAAGTACAACTCGAATAAAAACTTTCATGGGTTCAGATATTGGGAGGGAAATACTAATAGTTATGTATTAAATAATCACTGCTTTTATAGTAACAGTAATTATCAATATCAACTTTGTTAAATATGGTTTATGTTGATCTGTCTGCCAACTACCATCTAGTCATTTTAAACTGAAGTCATGAGTTTCAGATTGTGATATTTTCTTATCAGTGCAATTTTTTAATAGGAAAATAAATTCTTATCTGCAACAGAAAATCGAATTATTTCTATTGTAAATATAAAATAATAAAAAAATAATTGAATAATAAAGCTAGATACAGAGCTCCATCTAGTTTAATATTAAAGCTACCACAAATTTGTAAAATATATATGTGATTTACTGCAAAAAAAATCAAGAACTATATTATAGTTATCGATAAAACCACTGCTCATATAAAAAATCGTAACTTTATTAGTCTTAGTCCTAAGGAGGTTTTAAGATCTGATCTTCAAAGTTTGTAACTTTTAAGGTGTTAGAATAAGACCAAATAAGTACTCATGCGCAAAAGTTTGCTATTTTCTTCTACATGACATCTACGGCGTCAGTATTTGGCGGGGGCTTATGGAATCAAAATAAAGGTTAAGTTATGACTAAATATTTAAATAAAATTAATTATTAAAATTAAGACTAAGATTACGATTAAGGCTAAGTTATTAGGGTTAAGATTTTTTTATAATTTCACTATCAAAGTCCTTTGGTTATCTACATTTTTTTATTTTTTTTTTTAATAAATTATATAGTTATACTATGAGAACAGTAGCTGTGTTTGGTAGATCAGTTTAGAATGTCCTGAACTAAAAGTTGCATGTAAAAGTTGTTTGTTCTAATTTAGGATTCGATGAATTATATGAACTGGGTGTTTGGTGTACCAGTTTTTACAATACCGGGACTAAATAAACTAGTTCTAAAAGTTCCTCCTCTTGAGGTAGTATTCGTGGGACTATTTACCCCCACTCTACCTCCTCCATTTGAAAATAACATTCTTTGACGTGATTTTTTAATGCAAATGGAATGGGTAATTAATACCCCCCTATATTCGAGGGTGCTGTTCACGAAGTTAAATTACGGTACTCGCATGTATTTTCCAAAAATAAAAAAAAAATTCAAAATTGTAAACTATGTACACACTACATTAGATTGAAATTGCAATACAACACTTCTGCCTACTTCATTTCATTACACTGTTATCAAAATATATAGGGGTTATTTATGGCCATTTCCACCGCATTGCCTTTTAAGTGTAGTTAACTAAGGGCGGTTAAAGTTTTAGGCCTAGTTTAAAATAGTAATGTTTCCACCACACAATTATTAAGTTTCATTTGTAAAGTCTACCTAAAAAGCAAATATTCATAATTTTTCGGTTTTTTGCACAAGTTGTTAGCTTCATGACTATTTCTTAACCTCAAAAATGTGACACTACACTCTCACTGTTCTGACTTTTTGTTGTTCTGCTAAAAGTTCTGTTTTCGAATTGGTAGGATTTATAATGGAAATAATTCCCCAAAAAAAACCACGATTGGCAAATTTTAGCAATTTAGGAAAATTATTACTAATTATCATAATAGCAAATTATAAAAGTACGGTGGAGAATAAAAAACCGATAATGTCTGTACAAGAAAAATGATAGCAGGTGAATTTAACTCACTGTCGCCAAATAATATTCACAGAACAGCAGAATCATTAAAAAAGTTTTTTGAAAACAAAAAAAAAAAGGAAGTCCGTTTTATTGGCGATATAGAATTATTATTAAAGATTAAAAATAAATGTATTTTTTTGTAATTTTATCAGTGATTCTTTTTAAGAGCTTACATATTACTTGGAAATTCAAGATCTTCTTCGATTAAGGTCAAAATGTGCAGCTGTTTCTTTATACAGCCGGAATCTTCTAAAAAAGGTTATCCATCCTATGGAAGTGATCACTTCTCTCGTACACTTTTCCAGGAAACCCATACTCTATTATTTTTAATATATCAAAATCATTATTAAAAATATCATTTTCATCATAGTTCATTATTTTTTGTTTATTTTTTAGTGAAAAAATAATAAAATCAAATTATTAAATTAGATTATGTAGAACCTTTAAGTATCGTTAAAAGAGATAAGCATAGAATTTCGAGGGCTTATATTTATGAAGGTTTAAGACATTTTATGTCGGGTTTAGTAAACGGTGGAAGGCAAATTATATTTTTAAGGTTCCTTAAAGCGTAAGCGTAGCTTAAAACAAACGGTGGAGATGGCCATTAATTGTCAGGAATGTTGTTTTATGGTGTAATTTTTAGGAGAGAGTGTATTTTAGGACTTATCAAAAAAAAGATTATTTTAACTTATATTGTGAATTCCTAGTATGCTCATTACCTCATAACATTTCAGATTCTGATACAATTGGTCGGTTCGAGATACAATAAGACATCTTGGATCACTTGGGGGACTGTGTGCAACCCCTGAAAGAAGGTCAGGGAAAAAACGTGATCAGCCCTAAGTTCTCAAAAAATTGTGTTTGCAGACGTCTGCTTTAGTTCATTAGTTCACCAGCCACCCCATGACTAATTTATTAAGTAGTGGAGAAAATTGTCAGTACAATATGTGTAATACAGATTTAAAAACATCCTTAAATAATTCACAACATAACCTTGTTATAATTACCTGGCATAAAATCCTCTATGGAAAATTATTTGCTACATACTTTCATGTGTTTTCTTATCGGTTTTACGATTTTCAGTTTAGAGCGTCTCAGATCTTCAGGTCTACGGAAAATGTATGCAAGGAAATATCAAAAATACAGTAAGAGGAGCACTGGAAAACAGCACAGATTTTCTGAGATTTTGTACAAATATTCTTGCGTATGTTTTGCATTTTTGTACACTTTTTATAAATAAACATAAATAACTTTTGCAAAACTATAAAAGAATATAGAAAATTTCCACTACACATACAAAACCGATTTGTTGAATCACACACCTATTTATGCAGAAAAAAATATAGAAAAATATTAAAAAACACACAAAACTTCACACTTCTGTTATACAAGTAATTTGTTATATACCCTTACAGCAGTTCCGAAATCTATCAATAGATGTCAGCCGACACCGTAGGACCGGTTACATCTAAGATCTGTACATAAATGACATAATTTGTTGCACAGATGTTGCTTTAGCCACAGTTTATACAGTTCGTCGAGTGAAGGTTCTAAAGGTTGGGGCTAAATGCGCAATGAACACCAATGAAATTCATTTATACACGACGAAGTGGGAGAGAATCTGTCCGTTAACAAATCACCGTACCCCTTGAGTGCGCGAATGTGCGCCGATAATGCGCAGTCGTCTTTTGGTCGTTTAAAAAAAACGAAATCTGGAACATCGACATCAAAGGAGCCGACGTGAAGCGTCGGACTGTATAGATTGTGCTTTAGCAGTACAAGTTGCTTTATGGACGACGCGACGTAAGAACCGGACCTAACGGACGTATATCGCATATTTTATTTCATACTGTACTATATAATCCCTTTTAAAATAAATTAAAAATTATAATTTATAAAATGAAAAAATATAAAAGCATTAGTTGGCAAATGGCAAATGGAATTTTTGAAGGAGATTTTAAATAAATCTGTGGAAGCAACATGACAATTAATTAAGAAAAAAATCTTATTACGAATAGAAGTACATACTTTGTGAGAGGTACGTATGGATATAACATATACTCGCGACAAGAATTCAGACGACTTACATCATACGAACAAATGAATAATTCATTATATTTTCATCAAAATATTAAAGAAACTGCAACTGATAGTAATAAAACTATATACTACACTAAAAGTTTGCATTATATATTGCACTAAATTGCATATATATATATTTAGTGTCATAACATAAAGCACGTAAAAGCACAAACTCTCTTATACAACCCTTAAATATAGGTTCCATAAGGATCATTATAATGATACATGACTGAAATGTAGTTTCTGATATGAAATATATCATACAAAAGGCATATCCTGCTTCCTACAGCTAAAAGTAGTAACAGTTCCATAAAGGTTCAAAATAGTCCACCCGTCTCAGATATATCAACAAGCATCACTTGATTTCTCTCAAAACTAAAGTGATCGTGATCGACTATATTGGACTGTTGTAGAACCGTTCCTGCTGCAACATAGGGATGCCCGATTTAAATCGATTTTATCGATCTTTTCAAACGCGATTTTCGATATTTTGAATCGATTTTCTTAACAGCGATTTTTTGGTGCATTGATTATTTTCCATTGAGATCGAGATCAGATTGCATTTTACAAGAAGGGTCGACGTTTGGCGGTTGAACATCTACGTGTTGCGCGGTTCCGTCTTTCTCAGTTGTTTTAATTGCTGATTGATCAATTTAGCGAAATTGATCAATTAGCATTTAGAACAACTGAGATTTCTGGTGAAAGGAAAATGGTTTATGTTTATGGAATACCTGTTCACTCACATTCACTGTTCATGAGAGTAACACTTTAAATCATTAATCTTCAAGTTGGAAATTGATGACACATGCATACACTTTTCATAATACAGTAATTACATTTACTTTACTCCTTTATTTCACAAAAAAAAAAACAGTCTATTTACCAATTAATTTTTTCAGTTAAATATTTGTTATAGTGTAAACTCTCCAATCTTAATTAAAAAATCCCTATTTTCGAGGGTGCTGAATACGAATCTAAAATTAGTTCTGTGCGCTCGAGTCTAGTTTTCGAAAAAAAATTGTAAAACCGATCTTTTCAAATATCGATCTTTTACATTACGATTTTTTAGGAATTGATCCGATCTGAATCGATCCAGAAAATCGATCTTTTTTACAGAATCGTGCATCCCTACTGCAACCCGAATAAGACCAAAGTATTGCGGGTTGTATACTAGTGTGACGTCCCATAATTGGAATTACAAAAGGTAATTTCAATAACCTGAATAAAGCTTACTTTTAAATCAAGTTCGCCAGTAAAAATTTGTGAGCAATAACGCAGTCATAACTTATAATTGTAAAGTGTATTTTATATAACCAGTACTACGAACAGCATCTTGCAATTGGTCAATTAGGTTAATCAAGTTAAACGCACTAATTGTGAATTTCCGAGTATTGATTTATCTACGTTTCCGACTTCAACAAAACCACAGATAAACACAGAACTAACATGGCGGCGACTTCACCACAAACCAGATAGAAAAAAAGAGTAGTTATTTCTTACTATAAAGTTGGCAACAAAAGAAGGCAGCGCCCCGATGGGCATCTGTAGTGAATTAAACTAAAAAGCGGGATATTTGAATTGACTTCCTACTTACATATATTTTCTGAAAGGAAAATATTTTACATTGTAGCAGAAATCATCAAAATAATATCACAAATTTTTATGATAATTGATACAAGTTATCATTTGTGATATTATTACGAGTTTCTTGCTACAATGAAAAATATTACCTTTATATTATTAATATACATATCTCACAATTATTCTTTATAGGGACTTCCTTAATAAATATAATAAACTTATGAAAGAATCATAATTTTTTTTATTAATCTTAACACATAAATATAAACAAACAAGGATAGAAATGCAAAATAAATAACTTTATTGTAATTCAATTTTGTGACTGAAATCAAATCAGTTTTTGTAATACTGGAAGTTCTGAATAGAAATTTCATTAGATCCTTATTAATGAGTGGAACGATTAAAAACTGTTGAAAGTAGATTTCATTACGAATGCGTTAGCAGTTCTAAATAAATTGTCAAATTCCTTTTAATGAGTGCCATTATTATAGCAATAGATTGTACCTAAAGCCAGTTACGGACGATGAGTGATATATTTATATTTCTGTAATTAAAAATATATTCCTACATAGTAAACCGCATAGGTATTATATATTATGGCGTCAGTGCGTAGCGTTATGTACTTTTTAATAACAAGCGATATTTTTATAATATATCGAATATAATATAATATTATAATTATCGCTCACCATCCGTAACCAGCGTTATAATACGTACAGAATACAAACTACCCACAAAATTTAATTTATTCTTCATGAAATGTTAATTCCTCAAATGTGAATATCTAAAATATAATAATATATTGAACATAAACTTTAATAACATGAATTACTATTTTTATCTTGCATTTACTTCAATCAGAAATAAAAAATCAAAAATAAACTTTATGTCTTCAGTACGAATTATTGTTTTGTTGTTGATTGCTAGTGTAATTAGTAATTTGATATTTGACAATTTTGACGTTAAATGCCTATACGCGCAACCCCAGATGCGCAGGGAGACGCTGTTATTAATGTTGCCAATGTTGGCATGCTTTGAAATTGTCTTATTTTAACTTGTCTATGCCACAAACGTTCGTTTGCAACTTCATTTAGGTATTGAATTTAAAAAATTTCATTGATTTCGCGCTTTTACAAAATATATTTTTTTATATATAATAAAACACTAAAATTAAAAAATAACAATTTATTTAAAAAAATTGAATTTTACCAGTCGATAATATATGTTTTTGATCATTATATTATCGAATAAATAATTGTAGAAGTCACATTGTTCAACATCAAGAACCACATTCACATTTTTTAATAATAAGTTCAAAAAAGATGTACTTAAAAGAACAAATTAAATTAATCATCATTATCACCCATCTTCTGTTAATTTTATCATTTTACTGCTTGGGCCAGCCTCTTCTTCCTCACCGTTACCATTATCCAGTTTTACGGTATCTTCCAAACTCATATCTTTTAGCCTCACATACAGAGTTCTCAATTTATTCTGTTCCTCTTGTGACTCATCATCACTATCACTTAAAATCATATACTCCCTTTCATTCTCTTCTACGTCACTAAAACTCAAGTCTTCCTTCAAACAGTCATCAAAACAAACCGATTTAACTCCTTCGCTCTTCATTTTGTAATCTTCACTAAAAATCTCTACCAGTTTCTCATCCGCATACAATTTTTCCATGGGAATGTCACAGTAAGTGCAGAAAATTATGTCTTCCTCCTTCTCTGTTTCCTTGTGTGCTAAGGCTTTACAAAAAGGACACTTGTAGGCAGGTACGAGATAGATAGGCATCATTGATATGGAGCAACGACTGTCGGCATGGGGCGGCAAACACATGGGACCAATGATCTGTGCTAAGAGGTTAAGAAAAAGATTTGCAACAGAAAATTATAAAGAAAGGGCTTAACAGGATAAGTATATGTATGAGCTACTCCCTCATGGATTTACTTCAAATATTCTGTATAAAGCCTTGTCCTCATGGACACGAAACTCGCAAGATAGTTTATGGTGGGAAAAGTCTCAACTTTTAGCGAATTGCGCCATCAGCAACATTTTCTATAATTTTCTTTATAAAACTGTCATTGACTGTCATGGTAGATTTTCAGAAGCTCAAGACAACATTACTAACCTCCTCACATAATGATGGAAATAGCAATAATAGTTCCTGCAGCAGTTGGAAACTGTTTGAAACTATCAGAAATGTTCATCCAACTACTTTTTTCGTTAAATTCACTGGTAACTCGTTCTCAACTTAACTGGTCGAATATTTCTGACACTGACAAAAAGTTTCCAACTACTGCTGGGAAAAACCTAATATTTCATCTATTTTACTGTTTTGTGGTATCAGACTATCCCGCCATTAATATTTTAAATAAAAAACTGCAAAAATCGTATGGATATTCACGAATTTCAAGTTCAACAGTAGCAGAAGGATATTTGACCGACAGCATGGTATTGAAAAATAAAACAGCAAGAATGTTGGCTGGCACGTCACATGGAAAAAAGTGAAACATAAATTTTATGTTTGACTACAGTCATAGGCACTGACAACAGTTCAATAGAAAATTTTTTCAATTCGAGAAATAATTTCAGTGGAATATTCAACAATTGTCGGTTTATTTTTGTAATTACATTAGAGAGTTAAGGATTTACAACTACTTATAGAATTTTTTACGAGTAACCATTGAAGTACCAGCAACTGTTTCTTAGTAACCGTAGTGTTTTAGTGTGAAAGCGGTTAGTGAGGGGAAGAGACATGACGTAGCTGTTGACGTCACAACAATAACACCGGTTACTGAAATCAGTAACATATTCAGCGAGGTAGATAAGCCAAAAGCGGTTACGAATATTACGAAAATTGTGAAAAAATAACCTAACAACCCTAGATGCAAAAATAACCATAACCGGTGTATTTTAGCGAACCTACATTACCGGAACAAAATCTAGGAGTGTGGGTCCATATAAGAGATACTGGAAAAAAATCTTATTAGTATAATTCCCAAAGGAGCTAGGAATATGTTTATAGCTATGGTAACTAAGAGTTTATTTGTTTATAATGTATTAGTGTGAAATAATTTTTTTTTTCTCTAGAGCTTCTTGTCCAATTTTGATGTCCAAAAATATGTCATAGAATTTGATAGGGCAACATCATAAAAAAATTATTGAACATCTTTCAAAAAAGGAACTGGAAAATTTCCAAAAATGTTTGGATTTTTTTTATGGGATATGCATATTATCATTATGTTCTGCCATAAAACTATTTGCTTCATCTAGTAGGTCTCAATGCCAAACTGATTGAAAAAGTATTACATAGTTTAAAACACATGAGTTGCTATAGAAGAAATAAATCTAGTGAATTGAGATCCGGTGATTAAGCTAGCCAAGCAACTGGAACACTTCGACCAATCCATCGTTTCTCATAGATTGTATTTAATTAACTTATAATTTCAACCTGCTCTAACCGCACAACAAACAAACTGATTTGACACTACGTCATTCTTACTGTCTACTACTACTTAATCTTATAATTTTTGTAAGATCTTTGTAACTTCGGAAGATAGCCCTGATTTGGAAAAATCAAAACATCTGGGAAAAAAATGCTTAGAAAATTTACTGAGGAGCCCTTTTTTCAGAAAATAGAAAAAAATGTAATATTTGTACTGGAAAAATACTTTTCACCATTGGCGTATAAGTTTAGCAAGTTTAAGTGTGAAGAAGACTCTATACCTCCGCTACTGGGTTTAGTTCAAAACAAGTTATCAAAATATTAACTTTCTGTTATGATTACTGCATACCAATTTTGAAAAGAAAATATTTATTTGTTTAGTATATAAAAAATAAAATATTTTTTTTAAAAGTTGAACGCCCTAAATAGGGAAAACACGAGTGTCATAGAGAAAAATTTTATAGGGAAGACAACTATTATTTTTTCATATTTTATCTTTTTCCAATGTTAAGAACAAAAAACCGGGGACATCCTGTATTTGCACTTAAGACCGCCGTGCGAAGATCTCTCGACACAAACGACCGCATGAGGGTCTAGTGTATATTTTTGTATTTATTTTAAATAAATTTCAGAGTAGTTAATGTAGATTTTTCTACAACTAAGAAATACTGACTTGTTCGGAAATAGTTCTACTTACAGGTAGGTGGCGGTAGCGCTGCTACACATATTGCTATTTAAATGAACCGGGTGGCCCAAATATAGTAAAAGCATTGTTGTTTAAATGAAACCTGGATTACGATGTATGTTTGTGCTGTTATAATAATTGCATTAAATAATTAATATATAGCAATGTACTATAATGAACAAAAAATATTTATCACAATTATATAAAACACAGACTAGAGGTAATGACAATTTAAATTGTTCTAGATATATGTGTTTAGTTATCACCAATAACATAACTATATTTACTAAAACACCTGCAATTGCATAAAATTACAGATCAATTTAGAGCTTTGATAAATCGTAAATCATTATGTCTTAAGTTCTACATAGTCAAGTGTTCTACCAACGTTGACGGAATAAATGTTCTGTATAAATTTTGCTTCTAGCGATCACCCTGTTCAATCAAGGGGGTTTCATTACATTACCACAATGTTTTTTTTATTTTTAAATAAATAGCTTGTTTTGATGTATAAATTTTTGACTGAGGTATACGAGCACGTATACACTATTTCAAGGCCGTTAAAATCATGTGACATTTGTTTTGATATAGCATCAGGTGAAGCGATAGCTTACTCATATTGAAAGTTTTTTCTTGACGAATTTTACGGCTTTGATATTTTTGCAGTCTCAAATAGTTTTTCTTATAGTTGCGATAACCATTCAGGAGACTTGTCATAGCTGACGTTACACAATTGTTAATACTGTCAACATAATTTTCGATAGTTTATCGTATTTCTCGCCCTAAAATGATCAAATTTGTGGTGTTTTAGGTACAAAAATCTTGAAAAATAAAACACGTAGAGCAAAAGTAATATCAAAAATAGAATTACTGATGTTTTGTTTATTCACTTTTACTATTTAAACTCTCCTCTAATAATATAATAATAATAATTTTAAAATGCATTTGTCTGACGCACATTATTTCGCTATTCTAACCCCACATTTTAACAATTATTTTCACATACTTATAAACAAAAGTGCACAGTCTTATTTGCAGAACTATGTAAGTTTATGTTATAAGTGTTTACATCTATTGTTGAATTTAAAAAATACGCATTTTGAAAGATTTCAGTACATACAAATTTGCTGGATAGATCGCTCTCTGACGTTATTGATTTTACTTTGGTACCTTTGAATATTCGCCGGTGGCATGAGATAACATTCTTGTTATTTGCTAAACTCTATATTATTCAGTTCTTAAATATCTAAAATTACTTGTATTTGTAGATTTTTTTTTTAAATTTAGTGTAGTATATAGTTTTGTTATTTTCAGTTGCAGTTTCATAAATATTTTGATGAAAATATAATGAATTATTCTTTTGTTCGTATGACTTAAGTCGTCTGAATTTTTACCGCAACTATATTTAAACAATTTTGAACAAATAAAAATGCTCGTATTTCATTGTCATATAGTGAATTGACTATGGATTCTAAACACAAACGACATGGGGTAAATAACTAAAATTTGAATTTAAAAATTATTACTTTTTTAAATTATGTTATTGGAATTGAAACATTGAAAAACCATCATATTTTATTTCATATCTCCATATCGTTATCATACAATCGATTTGGACCGTCTCACACGACATCAAAGATATAACCAGTAACAGTTACTATTTTTAAAATTTATCACCTTATACCTCAGTAGACATGGCCATAATGGAAAAATAATCATCTTATCCAGCAAATATTTAAACGCGCACGGAACGCCCTGTTTAGCGTTCCTTAGTTGACCGCATTAAAGCACACCTGCAAACGCAGAATCACGGTCTATACGGGACTAACATTTGGATCTTCACACATGTTCATATGTAGACAAGGATAAAATATTGAACATTTTGCGATCAGTCTTATTTTTGATTTCTATATAGCCGATACTGTTTTGTGTTCTAAATTATTGTGAACTAATATTGTGGATTGCGATTATTTAGAAGTCAGCAAGCTTTTCCAAACTTTTTTGTGACTATTATTTAAAATGCATAGAAATGTCGCCAAACATGCAAAGCGCAGTAAAGCTGCGAAACAAGCGAAGCTTAGCTGGCAGGGCGGCAGAAATAATATAAATAGGTAAGTACGTATTATTAATTAAAGGTGTATTAGATATATACCTATGATCTTTTACAAAAGACATATATATTTTCTAGATTTGACGAACAAAATGTCGGATATGAAAAAAATTTGGACACAGATGACATGTTAATACACATAATAATAATAACTCTACCCCTCATTCTAATCACGAAGATTGGCCCAGAATTCGGGATACTTGTGCGGGAGAGGGGGCGGCATATTATTAAGCAGGCCACATTTGCGTCCAGGAATGACTTACGTAGACGCTAACCACCATTCAGTGTAGCTGATCAATTGTTTACTGGCCTGCGGTGGGTGGAAAACACTATTCAAGTTCTAATGCCTTGCACCGCTCGACCACCGGCCGATAGATCGACCGATAATATTTATTCATGTATTTAATTTCTCAGATGAAGAAAACTCATACCATTCACACAAGATCTCGTAACACTTGAATTAAATAAATTCTAGAATTGAAGCGCTTATTTGATTTTCCCCATGTGAATATTGTGAATAAATTATAATCATCATGAGAACATATAACATAATTTACCCAAGCCAAGAGTGAAAATTAATTAAAACGATTGATTTAGTGTTATTTCAAAATATAGCGTAATTAAATGAAATATGTATTGTTGGTACATACAAAAATATATTTTTTATTACAAATCAATATTTTCTTGCGGATAGGTTTAAGCTAAGATTATAATTTTTTTGTGTGTGTTATTTTAATTCTAAGCAACTTTAATTAATTTTGTATTATTCTTGATAATTTTCAGATATCTTTATTTTCCCAACATCTTGTAGATATATGTATATACATAAGTATCATTTCAAATTAAAGCAGGCGGATTTATTCATAAATTGAAATTGTGAAATAACTTCATTAGTAACTTTTTTGAATAACAATTTGTTGTACTGTAAAAAATAAATAGTATACTTTTGCTAAGTTTAAATTTTTAAAATTTATACTTTAAAAATAAGCAACTAAAAAGTAAAAAACTAAATTAAATTGAAAAGACAGGAAATTACCAAAAGCCAAGTTCTGTATTGTTTTTTGAAGAAATACATTTTCATAATTGATTGTAAGTTCTACTTTGGATTATTACAAAAATATATTTTAGTTTCACATTATGAGGCAACAACGTAAAAAAACAAAACTATATAGGTACTAATAAAAAATACCTGCCGGAATCCCAAAAAATATATTATTTTACTTATAGAGATGCAAGGCGGTCAAGTCTAACTTTTTTAACATGATATCAGAAGTTTGGAGTAATATTTATAAGGTTAGGTAAATAATTTCAGTTATATTAAGTATTGTACATATTTTTATGTCTGTTGTATTTTCATAAATTTATAAAAATGTCTTTGTTATTTCACACCGTTAATTGCTAATAATAAATAACGAAATAAGTATCAATTTGCTAAGTGTTTTTATTTCTCTTCTTTCCTGGTTAAAATAATTTAGTGACAAAAACCGAAAAAAAAATTTGCGGCAACTTTATTCATGCGAAAAGTTATGTACATATTAAATATTTCCCCGTAAAAATTAATTGCAGTTAGAGTCGGACTTGAGACTATGAGATAGTACTTTTAAAAATAAGTAGGTTTTTTGTTATAAATATTCTACTAAAAAAGCTCACTCACTCTCTTTGAAATACAGAGTACCGAAATTAAAAAAAACTATTTTTATGTGTACAATCGTTTACAACAATAATGACACCCTTATTTTTAATGAAATCTACTTTCAACTTTTAACATTGATTCATAGTTGTTTCACTCACCAATAGAGATTTAATGAAATTTCTACTTACAAATTCCAGAAATTCAAAAACGGTTTCGAGGGAATGTCATTATTATTGCAAACGCATGTACATATTTTTCTAATGGAAATTTTTAACCAACTTAACCGATTTTGAAAACAGTTATTTAAACCATTCATGGTTTCTTATTATTTTGTATTTTTTACTAAAAATGCTTAGGCTTGTGTGTAATTTATATAAGAATTTAATCTCAAAAATAGTAGTATATTATTCAACGACCATATAATGACGGCTGTTAAGGCATACGGTGAGCGCTCGATCCAAATGCATATAGTTTTTGCTCAGTAACTCCTCAACGAAAAATGATAAAAATATGCGGTTTTTTTTTAATAGACTACAAATATTATTTTACGTCGACGCTGTGTTTTGAAATTTTGAAAATATGCAAAATTCATTTAAAAAAAAAATTAATTTTACACTTTTTCAAAATTTCAAAACACAGCGTCGACGTAAAATAATATTTATAGTCTATTTAAAAAAACAGCATATTTTTATCATTATCCGTTAAGGAGTTACTGAGCGAAAACTATGGGTTTGTTCCAACACAGCAAGAATCGATTCCGAACCGTCCAGAATTAGTCAGTCAGATCAGTTGTTAATGTACTCTCGGCGAATGCGACGTAAGACGGTGTTGGTCAAACATTTGTCACGGTTCTGAACCAGTTCTGAACGGTTGTTGGAACAGATCTTATATATCGTTTGATAGAGCGCTCACCGTAAGCCTTAAATTCACAAGGCACGCGCCGTAGGCGAGTGTTGTAAATCACTATATAGAACAATATAGTTTGTCCACGACCCACGACTATTGACAGTAGATATTTTAGCAAACTATTTACTGAAAGAAAGTACAATATTTTGACATTCATAACATGTACTTGACACTTTCAGGTTTGGCATTCGTTGCTTCCTTGATAAATTAAAATAAGCAAATAAAACTTTATTTAGTAAACTTCTACCTTTATTCCAAAAAATGTTAATATATTAATTGTTAACGCCGGATATTTTTTGTTTTGTTAGTTCATTCCCGGTACTGCCACTGAAGAATTGTTGACAACAAAGTGGATAATAATCATTAATCATAAGTAAATAATGACTATACACTGCTATAGTGCATTATATACATAATTATACTTAAAGAAATAGGCGATTAATGTATATGTTACACACAATACTCGAATTCGGATAATGTCCGAAAAAAGTGTGCAAAACTAGTTCTGAGCCCAGAAAAATTCCCATACCCGAAGTTATACATTTAAACGGTTACTGCATATTACAAAATACAGAGAACTAGTTTTGGGCATTATAAATTATTCAAAACTAGTTTTGTGCATTTTGAAATGACCAGAATTAGTTCTATTAATTTTCTTATAATTACATTTATTAAGAGTAAGATTATACCATTTTTGTCATTATAGTTTCTGAACTCAAAACTAGTTTTGCATATTTTTTCGAATATTGTGTGTATCATAACCTTCAGAAAATGAAGGAAACTAGTTTTGGTCATTTAAAAATGCACAAAACTAGTTTTGACCAATTTATAATGCCCAGAACTAGTTCTACTATTTTATAATAGTCAAAAGTTGTTTAAACGTAAAATTTCGGATATGGGAATTTTACTGGGCGCAGAACTAGTTTTGCATACTTTTTTCGGACATTGTCCGAATTCGAGTATTGTGTGTAATATATACATTATACAGTATGCGCCAAAAGTATGGAATAAATTCAATGAAAACGAAACAATTATTTTTTGGGAAAAATCTTCGAACAGGTCGATTTTTAATTTAAAAAATACATATTTTAGCGTAAAATACGATTTTCAAATGTCATTTGTTTTGGAATAATGACGTCATCGATTTTTTTTTAAATGGCAACACCATATTTTTTTCCTTGATTCTGAAAGATCGTTTAATTCTCTATCAGACAGTACTAAAATTTTGCCCTCTTGTCAATAAGGTAGAGTCTAAATTTAGAGAAACTGGCAATGTTGTAAATATTCCAAAACCAGGACGTCCACGCGTTAATGAAAATCAGAAACAGAACATTTTGATAAGTATGGTGGATAATCCTCATAATTCTTCACGATTGGTTGCATTAAACAATGACACTAGTCAGAGCACAGTGCTACGTATCTTGAGGAAGGAAAAATATCATCCCTACAAAATTCAACTTGTGCAGGAACTCAATGAAGATGATCCCGATCGCCGCTTACACTTTTGCGAAATTCTAATGGATTTATGTCAAGGAAATAGAAATTTACACCGGCAAATACTTTTTTTAGATGAGGCCACATTTTGTCTGAATGGTACAGTAAACCATCAAACTTGCAGATATTGGAGTCGGGAAAACACCCTCAGAAATTAAATGTGTGGGCTGGAATAGTTGACAGAATAGTAGGGCCTTTCTTCTTTGAAGGAACCCTTACAGGTCAAAGATATTTAGAGTTTCTAGAAAATGACCTTGTTCCAGCCCTTGCAGTAATTTTTCCTAACGATAATGACCCTGACATTCCTAACGATACCATATGGTTTCAGCAAGACGGTGCACCTCCGCACTATGCGCGCCCTGTACGAGATTTTTTGGACAACTGTTTTCCTGGGAGGTGGATCGGCAGACGCGGACCGATAGAATGGCCTGCAAGATCGCCAGATCTTACACCTCTTGACTATTTTTTATTGGGATACTTGAAGTCAAAAGTGTACATTAATAAACCACGTAATTTAGAAGAACTTCAAAATCGCATTCGGGACGAAATACGCAGAGTTACCCCAGAAATCATTCATAATGTGCAAGAAGAATTTCTTCACAGACTTGCGCATTGTCAAGAAGTTGGTGAATGGCAATTCGAACAATTAATTTAAGTATAAAATTTAATCAATTGTATTTTATTTTACATACCTCAGAATTGTTACTTTTTTATGGATAGAATTTACGTTTTCTAACATTCAATCGTCATTTACTCGAAAACTTTCCTATGTAAAAGGGCAAAATTTTAGTACTGTCTGATAGAGAATTAAACGATCTTTCAGAATCAAGGAAAAAAATATGGTGTTGCCATTAAAAAAAAAATCGATGACGTCATTACTCGAAAACAAATGACATTTGAAAATCGCATTTTACGCTAAAATATGTATTTTTTAAATTAAAAATCGACCTGTTCGAAGATTTTTTCCAAAAAATAATTGTTTCGTTTTTATTAAATTTATTCCATACTTTTGGCGCATACTGTATAGTAGTACATAGTAGTATAGTATGAAATTAGCGAGGTTACTGGGCGTTCTTATGGATTTCTTCTAACTTTTTTCCGAGTCTACCGTTTTCTCTAATTTGTATCCACGTTCTTAATTTGACGCATATCCTCCAACACCAAAGGACCTAAACTGTACTTGGCCTTCAAATAACTTAGAACTTTTTTGTTTAAAATTTTTAAAAATTTCATGTAAATTAAAGGTCGTCAAAAAAACCTATAAATAAGGGCCTCTTGTTATATCAGGTTAAAATTAGCTGTTTTAGAGAAAAAACGGCTTCATTCAAACATTCAAGTGCGCTAAATGAACAACCGTTCACTGCAACTCATTTTCAAAATTAATAAAACACGCCTTGAAAACGAGAACGTGGATACAAAGGCACATTAGTGATACGTGTACAAAATTGGAGAAAAACGGTAGACTCAGAAAAAAGTTGGAGAAACTCAGTACTCACAAAAAAGTTATTAGATAATTTTTTTTGACACTGTAACCCTGCTAATTTTGAGTTTGAGAAGTTTTTGTGGCATTAATTTTTCGTATAGAATCACCCACCGCAATATTGATGCATCATTTCTGGACACCCTGTATATAAGCAAAAAAATTCACAGAGGTTTATAAAATTCGGCATACCATTCTTTTACAGCCGGTGTACGTGTCTGCTCCTGGTTGTCACAATTTGACCTACATTAAAAATATTCTGGTCATAAAAACATCGTAGGTATATTGTCTGCGTAAAAATCAAATATAAAAACCTAGCTGTATCCAGGTATGTGTATGCCTCCGCTGCTGCTGCCGGAACATACCTACGTAGCTATACAGTCATACACATCATCACTTTAGCTCGCACCGTTTACCGTTTTCTATATCAATGTGACGCATGACGTCAGAAAACAACATAAAAGTGATTTTATAATATCTACATGAACTAGTAATTTTTGTAGACAGGATAATTGTTTTGACAATTGACAGGACAATAAGTAGAAACAATAAAGGTACCTACCTATCTAGTAAAACTAAATTATAATGAATATAGGTATTTCTACAACGAAGTAATTAGGTACCTTGCTTCCTTTATTTTTTTTTATTGAAACAATGTAAAACTATAATACGTATACGTATGTATGAAATATAGTTTAAATATTTTCATTAATTTGGGAAATAAACATGTCACGTTTTCATGAAAAGGGTTTGACGTTTCTCTGACTTGCCCTGTATTAGCAAATATAAATAATAAAAATGATTCAATAATGTGTGACAAACACACAGAGACACACATACCTACATAAACATAATAAATAGGTAAGTTACGTACAAGTATTTTAATTAGCACCAGATATATTTTTTTCATTTGTATGTAAATTATTTGTTTAAATTAGACCATATAAGTATAGAAATATATTATAATAAATGTTACTATTAAAAACTGAAGTCACAGTATAATTGTGCTGAAATATCTATATAACCGGAACTATTAAAATCTTGTAAATTAAAAATAATTTTCAGGCCACTATGTATAAAATAGTATTTATCATTTTACAGATATCTGTAACTAAAACTTTTAAAGAGTAGATTAAGCAGCGGAGGCGCCATCTTTGAGGTACATGTCAAACATCAGTTTTCTACGATTTGGTAATAAACATCGCTAGAAATATTCGAAATCGGCAGACATGTTGATATAATTGTCAAATAAAAATTTTGCGCTTAATTTTTACACATATGGCTTGATTTGAAGCAACAATATTTTCAGAACTTGTTTCTTGTCCCGTAACTTAGGTAATGAAAACTTTTCATCGCGATCTGTGACAACAAATCTGGCAATGTTTACCGAATAGAAATACTTGTATTTTATTTTCTAAAGCATAATTTGATTTGAAATTTCTTCATTACCTATTCTGATCTTTTATCTAATAGCACAAGTCAGTTTTATGACTGTAAAAGTTATACGTAAGACGAAAATTATGCTTGAAATTAGGTCTACACTGTCCGACACTTTGAACGCCCCTCTTAAACTCATGTTTTAAATTATGACTATCTCAATTAGTTTGACAATTTGACACCTTATGCTACATAAATTAAATATTTTTGTGGTAGAACATGGTGAGAGTACCTCCAGTAAATTCCATAAAAAAATCCAAAATTTAAAAAAAATTCATTTTTACAGTATTGCCCTATCAAATTCCATGACATATTTTTTGGGTATCAAAATTGGACAAGTATTTCTAGAGAAAAATATATATATATTTTTAATCTATCATAAAATTTCCATAACTCCCATTAAAAAAATTGGAAATTTAAGCTTATATTATTGTTGACTTCTACAGAAAATTTACGTACACATACATATACCTGTACTTATCCTCCTAAGGCCTTTATAGAATAAAAGGATATTTTCTCCACACCAAATACAATGCAACATCGTAGGGTACTGCAACTCGTTTGCAACCCTCATAACTTGCTTGATTTGACTAATAAAATTCGTCCCTACATTTGCTTTGGCCAAAATATTTTTGACCACCATTTCTTTCAGGAAAAAATTCTGTATATCGATACTATGCATCTGAAAAACAGACAACTCAACCCCTGACTGTTTTAAATGCAGCAAACTGTTCAGTCTCTTCACTATTAGCTTAATCTGAACCAAATAGTGCAGGATTATGTACGGTTTTATGTCATAGTTTTTCACAACAGGAACCATACTGAAAACCAATTCAGACAGTTTTGCAAGCCATCTAAGTGTTTTCAACTGTAATAGGGACAAATTATCGTAATCTAAATCAGGGGGGATTCCCAGCCAAGGAAACCGTTTATCCTTGAGACAGAGTAACCTACGAGGCAAGATTTTAACCCCACTATCAAGAATATTACTAATTTTACCTTAACATTTCGAAGCAGTCCCAATAGTCCCTCAAACTTCCGCTGTTATTGTGCCAGAGAACGTTCAAAGGGTTCAACAAAGTATTATGGAATATAAAAATGTTTAAAAACGTCTTTAATTTGGAAAAACTGCGTAGCATACAGGGATAAGCAATCATTCCAAAGAGTACCATGTTTTTTGAAAAGAAAAACCCATGGGTGCGGTACTTGGTTCCATTTATTTTAATCGGTATAAGTTTTTCTTCGAGATGGATTCTTTGGTTGATGATGGAAAGGGCGTACTGTTTCAGAACAGTTGGCAATGTCAAGACCAATATAATGTTGTCAAAATGGTGAATACCTACATAAATAAAACATTTCGACAATTCTAGAATTTTCTCTTCTCGATAATAAAGTTTTGTTTTATTCACCTGTTATATAATAGCATCCCACATTACAAACCTTCTGGTCAAAAATCTCTCCCGCTTCATTTAATCCATATATCACCAAGAAACTTTGTTTAACAAGTATAATATAGGTACAACGATTGTAAACCATTACGGTTATCTTATCAACAACTACATTATCTGGCTCTGTCCAAAATGCTAATTCATTATCCATATTTGCAGTCTCCTGATCTACACATTTCACATGTAAAACACTCATTTTTCCTTCGGAATCAGCAAATGACAATCCTCCCCCTAACAAACACAAAAAAATGATTTTTTTTAAATCTAAATTCAATTACTTACCATATTCTTCAGTATAGTGCCAGTGCATCTTAACAATTCTTTTCAACTGAGTAGAATAGCGGCCCAAAAATTGAGGCTTTGAATGTTCTTTGGAATTTGATAGCCTTCCAGTGATTCTCCAAACGGTAATATCGCCATTCATATGTCCCACAAATATAGCACAATATTCCTTGTTGTTTATTTTATACAAATGACTCCAAGTAAAAGCTAAAATAATTCAATTTGAAATTCTAAAAATTCACTTCAACGTTGCATATTACCTGTACAAGAAATGCTTTGCACTCTCCTCTTCATCTCATTCAGTTTTATCGTAGGCGGCAACCGATCTGAAGAGTTCCACTGTGTTTTTTTTTCATCAATAATCTCTTGTGTTATATTGCAAATCATACAATACTTTATAACTTCATTTTCATCTATGTATTTCACGTAGATTTCAAGATTATAGAAATTTGTTAAAACAGCTAGTGAGCAATCTGTTTTACCTACAATACCTCTCGGAGACCACTGAGCACAAAGAGGTGATGCATCTATAGGCATTGTATTTTTCAAATCGGCTGAATATTCTATAGACATTGTGGTTTCATACAAATCATGTCTGTCCAAATCTTTGTGAAAACTATTTATATTTATACCAATATTGGCACTGGGTATAAAATCAGATACTTGAAAAAAATCATTTTTACAGGAATATGAGAGAAAAGGGTTAGTCAGACATCCTTTTAAGGCAAGAATATAAATCCCTGTATCGCTTAGAATCAAAATCCTATCATCTTCTGAATATTCACAAGCAAAATTGACCGACAATTTAGAGCTAAATTTAAAGTGGTCTATAAGTCTTAATTCAACGCTCATTTTCATTTAATTAACACTGATTTTACTAATTACTATTAAATGAACAGGTTACACAGGTACAAAGTAAGGTTATATTGTTTTTGTTTACGATTGTCATTGTCAAATGTGGTCCATTGATCATTGATCGTCAATCGTTACCACAGAATAGATAATTTACAGACAAAATTGACGAAAATTATGAACCAATAGATGACACTGCAAAAATAGTGAAATTTTGAACAACAAACGTGACAACAAAAGATTCTCTCTAGTTAGCAGTTATATGTTTTTGCTTCTATATTTTTTGTATTCACCTACATTCACATTCACCTATATGAGGTTGAGATGTTTGCACATAAGATTATTTGTGTTCTTATTAATTTTTTAGTGATAAAAATTAATTTTCTTTTATTTTATGTACATTCTACGTATCAATTAACTACTAACTGTTAGTTTGACATCATATAACTTTTTCAGTTAAGGTGGTAGGATTTGATGTATCCATTAAATTAGCGAAATTTTAAGATATTTGGCCACTCTTTAGAAGGGCAAAGCTGTTTTTAAAGCAAACCACACATAATTTTTAATGTGGAGCAAGAGCCAGAACAACCCTAAGTAATAGAGCTTGGTGCTTACCATGTGCTTACAAAGTTACAAACATCTGATTTCTAGCAATCGTTCCATGAAATATCTATGGAATGAAATCGAAAATGGCAGTGCTGATATGCTTGTAGAACTGGGTTGTCTGAATTTTGTTACATGTACGCCTCTGGCCAACTAGTTATTTTCCAATACAAATAACAAAGTTACACACATCTCCCCTATCAACCAAATAGATATAAGTATTATCCACGCTCCGTTTCAAACTACCGTTATTGGTTGAATAGGATAACGGTGAAACGGTGTGGGAGCGCACGTGTCCCGTTGAATTTTTTGTGAACTGACCGTCAATAAATCAAAAATGCAATTATTGTCCAGTATTGTATCGTAGGTATCTTAAGACGTACAACGGTTTTCAATATTAATGACACACTTTAAAACGAATTTGGCTATTTATTTCGAACTGTTGACGTATTGATAATGAAATCTACTTTCAACATTCAATATTAGTACTTAGTTGTTCCATTTATCAATAGAAATCCAATCAAATTTCTACTTAGAACTTTCATGCAGTTGTTTAAAAACTGATTAAGGTAGTGTCATTATTATTGCAAACGATAGTACCTACGTTGTTCCCAAATTCGTAATGCCAAGACAATAAACCAATAGACAAGGTGAATTAGAACCGCAGGCTTTTCTGACTTATAGTTAAGACTGTTCCAGACAGCCGCGGGACATAGGCGTCCGCATCATGTTAAACGTAATAAAATAAATTACGTAGAAAACAAGCGATAAATTAGTACAATTTAATACAATGTATTCAAAACTCACCCTGCTGTTTATCTCGATGTACTAGGTTGGTTGCCACTGTTGCCAGTGATCACAAACTGGGAAAGCTCGAAAGCTGTGTATTAGCACAGTCTGTACAGTCCGTCGTCTTCACGTCGGCTTCTTTGATGTCGAGGTCAAAGATTTCGTTTTTTTAGACGACTGCGTATTTAGCCGAGCTCATTCGTGCGCTGAAGGGACACAGTGATTTGTCAAGAAATAGATTTTCTCCCATTTTGTCGTGTACAAATGAATTTCATTGGTGTTCATTGCGCATTTAGCCACAACCTCTGGAACCTTCACTCGACGAACTGTATAAACTGTGGTATTAGCACAGTTTATACAGTTCGTCGAGTGAAGGTTCCAAAGAGTGTGGCTAAATCGCGGCTAAATGCGCAATGAACACCAATGAAATTCATTTGTACACGACGAAGTGGGAGAAAATCTATTTCTTGACAAATCACCGTGCCCCTTGAGCGCGCGAATGTGCGCGGCTAAATGCGCAGTCGTCTTTTGGTCGTCTAAAAAAACGAAATCTTGGACCTCAACATCAAAGGAGCCGACGTGAAGACGCCGGACTGTTTAATAGACTGTGGTATTAGCTTGTAGCATCATGCACCAGGTAAGTTTCTATTGTTGTCCCCGCGAGTGATGTTCGTGGGGTGAAAAATGTGCTTATATTTTGAGAACGACCGTTTCACATCAACTGAAGTAATACAGGCGTACTTAAAATAGCCTTTGAACTCACATAACGGATCTAAATATCCACTAATTTATCATCACAAATATGTCTACTATTTTTTTTTAGCAAACAAACAATATAAATATATAGATTCATTTAAATGTATTTTACGGCTGAACAAATAATAGCTTATGTTTGACATAAAATATACACAATGAATAAGGACAAAATAATATCGATAAAGTCACAAAAGTCAAGTGAAGTAAAAATTTACACTATCATTAGTAAAACATTCTTCACATTCATTTAAGACAAGATATGCAAAAACGAATGCAAAACATATATTAAGATGGTCGCTATCTTTACTCGATTAAGACAAATTTGTGATGATACTATTAGTGAATATTCTAATCCATTATGTGAGTTCAACGACTATTTTACATTGTTCTCAAAATATAAGCACATTTTTTTTCGCTCCAACGAACATCACACGCGGGGACAACAATAAAAACTTACCTGATGCTGCAAAGTTAATACACAGCTTTCCAAGTTTGTGGTAACACTGACAGCCAACCTAGTACAGCG
The DNA here is from genome assembly GCA_037114965.1 of Monochamus alternatus. NCBI lineage: Eukaryota > Metazoa > Arthropoda > Insecta > Coleoptera > Cerambycidae > Monochamus > Monochamus alternatus. The sequence continues at coordinate 119,524,485 of CM073426.1, forward strand.
AGATAAACAGAAGGGTGAGTTTTGAATACATTCTTATAAATTGTACTAATGTATTGATTATTTTCTACGTAATTTATTTTATTACGTTTAACATGATACGTACGCCTATGTCTCGCGACTGTCTGGAACAGCCTTATTTATGGTACTTCTTATGGCGTTTTTTTATTCACATATCAAAGTTTACTGAATAAATATATTCTGTAAAATTTGCTTATACCCATAGGATAAAGACATTTACGTGATATGGGGCGGAGTCAAAATTGATAGGGAAGATTGGTGCAATATTTGTGTAAGTTACTGATTTGTATGGGAAATAACTATAGTCAGCGGTCGAAATTGTAGACAGTGACTAATACACTATTAGTATTAAGCGTATAATATTTTTATAACAGACACATTATTTACCTCATTATTACTGTGCCGCTTTCTATGCACAACGATACTATACTCACATTTACGGCACCACGATAAAGACTCAGTCAAATTAAGCCCGATGTATTCTCTATCTCTGTTTATTGCATTGTGGAAAACAATATTTTGGTGTGTGTAAACCGTGCGCGTTAGTACATCTCTTTGCCGAGGTTAGAACGCCATTAGAATATGCGTACGTTGGGGGATTTGCTATTATTCGCGGGGTGTTATTTCTATAGTTATATTAAATTATTAAAATAAATTATTGCAACCGTGAAGTTAACAAATAACAGTTAAAAATGGATCAAAGTGCCAGTTCTAGTAAAAGGTCTGTTAGTAATCGACATAACCTATGTAACGGACAATTGATAATAATAAAAAACGTATACGAAGGAATTCGAGCGCAAAACTCTAACATAAGTGTTAGTGAAGCTGTTGATATGTGTAGTTCGTTAACACAAGTGTCAGTTTTTAGTGTATATCGTGCTATAGAAACGTGTGGAAGTAAATCCAAAGAAGAAAAAAAATAGAAACATGAAGGAAAAAAAGATTCTTCTTCAGAAATGAAATACCGATAAAAAAAAATCAAGTTACGATAGCTGAAGATGAGGACATGCCTCAGTTATCTGACAAAGTTCTTAAAAGAACAATGCATGACATGAATTTTCGGTGTTTAAAACAAAATCGTAAAAGTATGCTCGTTGAAAAAGATGAAATTGTAGTATGTGCGAAGAGAATATTTACAAAAACTAAGTGAAATTCGTGCATCGGGCAAAAAGATATATTACATGTATGAAACATGGGTAAACGAAGGTTATACGGTATCAAAAATTTGGCAGGATGATAACGTTCGAAGTAAAAGAGAAGCATTTTTAGATGGATTTTCTACAGGATTAAAGGCGCCTTCTGGAAAAGGAGGTAGGTTAATAATAACACATATTGGAAGCGATTCGGGATTTTTGGAAAATGGTTTGCATGTTTTTGAATCACGTAGGACGGGAGATTACCATGAAGATATGAACAGTGAAGTATTTGAAAAATGGTTTGAATCTATTTTATCATATGTAGAACCAGGAGCAGTTGTTGTGATGGATAACGCAAGTTATCATAGCAGAATAATCGAAGTTATAATTATTTTAATAAATAGTGAACATACTGTGATAGTAAAGTTTGTTATGATTCTGACGTAATGCGTACTAATTTAGTGATAATGATAATATTAGTGTAAAACAATTACCTATATAAAATGTATAAATAGTCAACATCTTGTGGCGGCATGAGCCGGGTGGTGGTGAGTCATCGTCATCGATGTCCGAGAGAGCATCGTTTTGTAGGATATATTTACAATGTTGGTAAGAATCTTTTCAGTTTGTCTTGATAAAGTTTCTAAATTAACTTAGGTACACCGATAGACAAGATAAAAACTTTAAATTTTGAAATATTCTTACTATTTTTATTATCCAACGCCTCGAAATTGGTAAAAACCGTTATATCACTGTTTCTACTCTAAAAATAATGGATATTATGTAATGCAATTATTTTTGTATATTTTTGATCGCATTCAAATTTAGTACGTTGCTGCCTGCACGCTTCACCCGTCGCGTTTGTCTACAAGCTAGCGATTATAGTCACTCTCCACAATTTTGAAAGTCAACTATAGTTGGCCAGACGTGTAATAAGCTTCGCTACACATTTATTGACAATCGATGACATTACACTAAACTCGGGACTTACTCGAGATTTTCGAAACTCTAACCTAATAATTTTATAATAACACATCCATTTCCTATCACTCCCGTCTCTGTCCAATGGATTCGTACTGCCTTAAGGTACGGATTCGCTGGTGCGACTGCAGCTGCGACTGCGACTCGTCGCCGACCAATAGACAGTCTGAATGTTCTCATCAACTCCAGCATTTAGACTGCCTATTGGCCGACATCCGTATCTTTACTGGAAATACTTTTGAGAAGGTACTGCACCATTTTTAAACGTGTCGTCATTTCACACGGTTCTCTTTTTCTGAACAATATAATATGAACGACATCGGCTTTCCAGAGTTTCCAGTATCTTAGTTGACATAAATGTAGTGTGTCAGCACTAATTTTCAGAAAACAAATTTTCCGAGTTTACAGCTGCTGTATAAATGCCAATATACTAATCTTTATCTTGCATAATATTGGTTTGCTCTAGCTCTTTTCCAACACGGCACCTGACTAGTTTGAAACCTGTCCGAAGCCGTCAGTCAGTTTAATATTAGATACAACTCGGTGAATGATTTGGCTATCCACTTGGGACAGGTTTCCAACCACTCAGGTGCCGTGTTGGAAAAGAGCTATTGTTCAGCTGATATTGCTATTTTACGAAAGGTAGTGTGGATGCAACAGCAGTGGTGGGGTATAACTGAATTTAAATAGAAACTGACAAGTGATAAATGGAATTTGATTAACTGCCTCTTTATTTACTAATTTAACATTTTTAATATTTGAGAAAAATGAAGGTTTTGCGATGGAAAACTGCCAATAGAAATCATCCTCATCTTGACACGTCACGTAGACAAGCAAACTTTATTGTCACTCTTGATTAAGCAAGAAATATCCTTCAAACAAATTTCACAACTACTGTCAACAGTTTACTTTGACGTTTGTTAATTCAATTTGCCTTCGACTGCTCAATAGAAACTGACTCTGAGTGACGGTCTGACGACGGCGGAACCGTTCCGCTTATATAGGTTTTTAGGATTCTCGAAGTTTCCGCGGCATCGAGAACAAGTTGAGAATAAAATAGAATATAGCCTGGACTATTCTAGATAACGTCAAAATAAAGGTATTACAAAAATTATAATTTCTAACACAAACAGGAACATAATTAACAAACTAAAAGGTAGGTGAGCTTCCGTAGCAATATTAATAAATGCACAATTTTACATGATTCACATTCATAGTGGCATTTGAAACTAAATTAAACTTGTTGAATGTGTGAATAGTCATTACTCAACGATTAAACCTAACCCTTCCCTGATACAGCATAGCACGGATAACCGTTTCAGCCTATTTCGGAACAAAGTCTAAATCTTCAGACGTAAAATGTTTACTACAAACATTATGTATATGTATTTTGATATTGGTCTCCTTAAAATAATTCCCCACTGTTTACACAATTCTATATTTGTTGGAAAATTAAAACAATAAGAAACGGCACACATTATTTTATGCGATTTATTACAAATTAGGTATCTTGTGAATATCCCGCATTTTTCTTCATTCAAAATAAATGGTAATTATTTACAACAGCGTAAAACTCTCCAATATTAACACAAAAATTACTACTCACGAATCTGAAATCAGATTTCGACAGTCGCATGTAGTTTTCGAAATTTTTTTTTTCAAAATTGTAACCTCTAATTAAACATTACATTAGGTTGAGATTGCAAAACATCTCTGCCTTCTTCATTTTATGACGTCACACTGTTATGAAAATAAATAGGCGTTATATTGCAACTTCATCCTATAATGTAATGTATACATAGAGATTGCAATTTTGAAACACACCAACAAACGACAAACGTTGACAAACCATAGAGAACATTTTTTCTAGCAATAAAATAATAAAAAAAAGATTTTTAAAAATATAGGGGATTTTTGCAAAAATTGTTTGGATTTAACCGATGTTATTGATTAGTATATTATTTTCCTTAATTCTATACAGTAAAAAATAAAAATAAAGTTTTGTAGACATAATTAAAAGGCAAGCAGTATTTAAATAAAGTCATACTAAATACTGTTACACAGCAAACTCTCTCTTACCCGGTTTTTGATTTTTCGCCCTCAAGTTTAATGACTTTCAGACAGTTTTGTAACTTTTAATCGAAAGGTATTACTATTTTGACTGAGTTATATAGTGGAGAAAATTTTTCAGAAGTCAGGAGCTTTTACACGGAATTAGCAAGAAATAAAAATCTCACCTAATTATTAATAAAACAATATTTATTCTAATAAATATAATATACAATAAGTAATAGCATTTTTGTTATCAAATTACTACTATATTACATCTACATTGAACAGAACATGGCACACCTTATATTTGCCGAGATATCACATTTATTATATTTTATATGACTGAAAATTTAAAATTGAAAATATTTTATTCACTAAAAAGTATTATTGTTTCACATAGCATTAAGTATATATGAAGTTTAATATCTACAGAAAGCATCCTTACGGTTTATCAGAAAAAATTATAACATGAATTCATGTTTTGTAATAAGGGTAAAAAGCATACAAATATAGGTATCTACTTATAATGATATCATATAACTCTAATAAAACAGAAAACAGACCAACCAATGAGTAGAGAACATAATTATATTGAAGAGATATGTTCTGACAACTCTTGCGTATTTCAAGAAATAAAAATTCTAGTACAAGTTCTAAATATGTAAGATCCATCTTAATTTTACCTTACGGGTATAAATCTGGTAGAGCAACAAGCTATGCGATAAGCGAGCTGCACGCTACGGGTAACATAGTGAAAACGTCTTTCGGAGTTGTTTAGATGAAGTTCTAAATAAAATGTAGTATTCTTCGAGATGGATTGGCCTTATAAATTTTATTTGCTAATAGATATTCCATGTAGCGGAATGCTTCACTATATTTATAGTCATTTGACTACATAATATGTCGCATCGCTCGTTGGTCCACAATGTATGTACTATGTGTTTATAGAGGTTGACTGTTTAAATCCAACTGCAAATATTTAGTAATTCTTCGAATAATAATAGATAGTGGACTAATTAGATCAGAAAATGTGTCGAATTTTATAACAAATGGTACATTCAATTTAAATCATAATAGTGAAAGACTGGTAAAAGGAACATTTTTTTGGCTATTATTATAGTAACGTAGTAACGTATATAAATTAGAGGAGGCGCCAGTCCGATTTATGAAAATGTGAATATTGTTTTAAAAGAACTTGGTAATAGTATTAAAATCGCGTACTTTCATATTTTGTATCCGATATTTGTTAAAGGCACCACTATCCGTTATTTATAGATATGTATGCATAAATAAATTTTTACAAGCTTTTCTTTATTAAAAATACATTTAAAACAATGTTTTTAAATTTAAAATAAATGCATTGTCGTGGTTAAGTAAAATAATATGGCAGTTTGTGACACAAATTAATAATTACAATAATAGAGGTACTTTTAATGTTCATTCTGTATCTTCTTCCAGTCGTTTAATGTATCCAACCATTTCCTTCAAATTACTCTTCAATATTTTCATTTCTTTCTCTAGTTTCATCATATGAGTCTTCATCTTGTGTAGCTCTCTCTGGTAATCTGCAATGGTGGAGTTTGAAATCAAGGGGTCGGTTTTCAACGTAAATCCCTCACTTTCATCAGCGACATTCCTTCTATTTCTTCTAGCATTCAGACGACTGATTGTATTCAACTGTCCAGTGTACCTGCAATCGCTGCAGCATTCTGACCATAGTTTAAGGTTTACCTTTGGCACTATCGAACAGTCCGAATACCCTCCTTGCAGCTCAGGTAGCTCAAAAACATTCCTAGTTATCCTGGTAATGTTATCTCCGTTATCGCAAAGTACTCGGGCGAGGGAGTACTGCTTGATTTGTACCAGCTGCTCGGGTTTGAACACTGACGGATTCTCGTAAAAGAATCTGTCCCCACTGCGTAATCTCCTGAACTGTTCTATCAGCAGACACTGAAAGAGAGGTCCGATCTTTCCTCCGTCGATCTGATCTTCTAATATTCCTCCAACAAACACGTCGATATTCCCAGGGTGGCCGTACAACTTCTGCAACTTCCTCCTGACGTTGGCATCGCTGATTTCATGGCGCAGGTCTTCGAAACTATCCACACGTGACATGTTGCAGAACTTACGGAACTCTGTGTAACCGGGTATAGCGTGATCGCGGGATCTATGGATATTCATAGCTGCTAGATCTAATGCTACAGCGTGAGCGGTTTTGAAGAGTTGTTCCGTCAGTTCAGTATTCAGGTTTTCGTCTGGTCTCTTTATTTTAGCTGCTATAGTGAAAAGACCACGCAACAGAGGATCGATTCCACCTTCCTCTACTACCCTCCAGGGCGAGAAGAAAGCCTTCGACAGAGGCAAATGGCCTTCCCTTATAGGCTTGAAGTTCCAGTCGAGCCTGTGAAGCTCAGGATTGATAAGCGTGTGTCCGAAACGCAGCGCCGCAGTAGCAAAAACGTTAGAAATGCTGGGGTTTAGGTTAGGGTTGTACCCTTCGTATTTACCCAGTTTTTCCATGCCTTTTGCACCTAGAACATATGGTAACCAATGCTTGTAAGTGATATGTTGCATAGCACTGCCTACTATCTTCCTTGCTTCATGATACAGCGTATCAGAATCCCAATGTGGATTCAAATAATTCAGTTCTCTTGCCACCCGGTTATGTTCTCGCATCCAAAGCGTGTGCATAGCTATCAAACCCACCTGTTCGTTGACTCGGATATCTCCAGCTACAAAACAATTGACAGAGCTCTCGGACAAGTTTCTTCTGCAATCGACACCTTGATTTCCAGCGTATGGTAGTAACGGTTTGCGTCCAGGAAAGACAACACCTTCCCGTAGACGACCACCATCAGTATTCAAGTCCCTGAGATCTTTTGCTAGTTCTTCAGAGAAACCGTAGACTTGCGACGCATCGATGTAGGAAGTCAACTGGTTTATTTGCTCCCTTGGTTGTATAGAATCGAAGAAAACGGATGTCATTCCAGAGCCGCAAATAGAGGACGAACGGATGAAATCGATGCACCTTCTGTTAGTAACTCTGGGGTCTCCTGGTGGGACATCCATGGGATAACATGGAGCAGCATAATCACAAGATTTTTTACAGTCTATCCCATCCCAACTTTCCGAGCTGACCGATGGAATAGCATGATCCAAGTCGTGATCAAGAAATTGACCCCATTGCATCACCATGTGGGTTATTTCTGGGTCAGGAGTTATTTTTGAGGTGGCAATAAGAGTGGTCGACACTAATCTCGATGAAGGTTTCGGGTAGCCGAAATATTTTCTTTCTTTGTCCCATCCGATCGGTTTGGTGAAGCCATCTTCATATATTGGCTTCAGAATGCGCCGGAAGCTTGTTAAGGAGGCGCCCCAGGTCGGATTCTGCAAGTTGTTGCACGTGCCGTCGATGGTGCGATACTTGGAATGGAAACACATGTCGGAACAGTTTCGAGTCAGACGGTGGGTCATGCAACCTGTTAACAACAAATTAAAAAGAGTAAGTTCTATTTATTTTATAAATATTCAAACTGTGAAGTGTTATACATAAATACAACGTCAATTATTACAAACCTGATAGTCTAGCAATGAGCTCCAAATGATCAGGGGATAAAATCTCCTGATAATTAAAGTCTGAAGTGGCGTTCATCACCATACGTCCACGTTGCACATGCTTCCTGATGTTCACCAAAGTCCTTTCATAAACTTCAGCAGCTCTCGCGAGTTCTCTTGCCGGTGCGTTTGGGTACCTTACAATTCTGAAGATATCTGCAGGATTGTGTGACCCTTTATTGTTAATTAGATTATCAATTGTTTTGTTTATTGCTCTGTCCACTTCTTCCGAAGCCTCGGCGAAAGCTATCTTTACAAATTGATCCCCGATCCCCACACCTATTGGATTTTGAACTTCTTTCACTGTGACGTAGCCTGAAGCCACGTCTCGACCATGATCGTTGATGGCGCTGCATTCGTAGCGGCCCTGGTCTTCAGGTGCAACTTTATAGATGTGCAAATTACCAGACAGAGATATTTTGAACCTGCCAGTTCGCTGCATAGTAGCACCGTCCTTCTGCCATGTAATACCTGGTGCAGGGTCTCCTTCAGCCTTGCAGGGCAGCTCTATGGTACTGCCTATCAATGCTTCGATGTTGTAAGGCTTGAATATTAACTTGGGAGGTTTGTATGCTAAGTTGGAGACCTTCACCTTGGCGCTAACTTCACGTATACCCATTTCGTTGCTGGCCTCGCAGATGTAGAGGGCTGAGTCGGACTGTTTAGCGTCAGTGATTTCCAAAACGCTGCCGTCTTCCGTTATGTGAATCCTTCCTTCCGGTTGGATTTCATCATCGTTTTTAAACCAAGCAATTTCCGGACTAGGAGTACCAGATGCGATACATTCCAACTTTATGATGCCTCCTATTCGAGTCTCCACGTTTTCTGGTTGAACAGTAAAGATTGGTGCAGCTAAAACAAACATATACGATTATACACCCAAAAATGATTTATAACAAGTTCATTTACCTTTAATTATAACATTTGCGTCGGCTATAATTCTACCGTTTACGTTAGAAGCTTCGCACTGGTAATTGCCATGGTCGGTGGGATCCACTTCTCTAATGGTCAACGATCCGTCGGGCTGGTAGGAATTCTTGTAGGAATTAGGTAAACTTATTCCATTTTTGGCCCATACAATCACAGGTAGAGGTACGCCAACTGCGTTGCAACGAAGTGTTATTTCTGATGTTCCAGGAACTACAGATATGCTTTCTGGGACAGCACTGAACCTAGGAGCACCTACAATGTAATGTTAAAATTAGTAAAATTTTATATTCCTTCGAGTGGCATACGTACCATATCCTTGAGTGGTGTACTCAGGCTCACGAACAACCATCCTAGCTGGTCTGGATTTCACTTGGCCTTCAGGGCTTTTGACCATACATTCGTAGTAGCCTACATCCTTATCAACCGTGTTTTGAACCATAAGTGACCCGTTATCCAAAATTTTGTACTTTTTATCGTCGGGGAAGAGTTCCTTTTCGTCCCTCATCCAAATTATAGATATTGATGGATCGTCTTGAACTTTACACGTAAATATAGCTGTCCCACCCCAGGATACCTCTATGTCATGTGGGCCTTCTTTGATCTCCGGAAGAGCTAAAAGAGATGTAAGTTGATAACTTATATAATAGATCATTATAATTTAACTGATGATCTGACTATAACAATTATAAAATCATTTACAAACCGCAGTGGAAATCTCTGTCTTGCATCCCCACAAGAGACTTTCCATACATTTCTGAGGGATACTTGCAGTTGGCGGATCCCTGCATAGTGTTGTCCGTGAGCATTTTAGCCAGCCACGCGATCTGACAATCGCAAATCAAAGCATTGTGATCCAGCCGCAATCTTGTCAACTTAGGAAGGTTCTCAAAGGCTCCATGAGGAATACGACTCAGGTGGTTGTTGTAGAGGTTGCTAAAAATAATAGATAGATAGAGTTTTTATTAGTCCATATGTTAAAATTACATTAAAATACCCAAAGGGTGTAGGACTTGTCGCAAAAAAATGTCATTTAGAAAAACAATTAAAGAAATATAACTACGAAACTACAAAAAACAGTAATAGTATAAAAAAAAGAATAATATATACCTAAAAGTACAAGTACAAAAAATAAAACATGTAAAATTATTCTTTTTTCTTGTTTCATATAAATATAACCGACTCATAAATATAGGTGGATATAAAAGTTAAAATTTTGTTCTGTATAAAGGTGTCCCTACATGATTCCAAGCGGGATATATTACATATGTTTGTCATACCTTTTTGTATAATAAAAATTCTCTCTGCCTCAGTACCAGCAGCCCAAAATATTATGCCATACCTTATATGGGAGTGGATATGTGTATGATATGCAATGATAGCTGTTTCCTGGTTTATATTTGTTGCTATAACTTTTAGTGCATAACAGTATTTGGCCAACTTTTGTGCTATTATATAAATATGATATGTCCAATCTAGTCTATGGTTAATATTGATCCCTAAGAATTTTACCGAGTTTACTGTTGTTAATATTTTATTATCTTTGTTATGGAAAGGTGTTTTGTTGCATGTTTTTTGATAACTGAATCTGATTAACTGAGCCTTGTTTACATTTAATAAGAGGTTGTTTGAAAACCAAGATTCAAGAAACTCCAGAGTGTCAAATACATCTCCATTAGATATTTCTGTATCAGAACTTATAATATATTATATATTATACGTATAATTGATATATTGTCTGCAAATTGGATGGTGTTATTCAACAAGTGAGTTAATTCGTTTGTATAAATTATATACAGTAGTGGGCTCAAGATTAAGCCTTGAGGCATCCCCTGATTCACAATCATCATAGAATATGTTAAAATCATTTTTCCTATGCAGTAACTTAAGGTCATCGTTTGTCATTTATAAATAGGTTTCAACTTGTGATACGGTCAAGATCAATTTTACGTTGTTGTTTAAATATTTAAAATCTATTAGTTATAGTTAAATAAAAAATTCGTTAAGTTTACAAAGTGACTATAACATTTATTATATTACATTAGCAAGATCTGGATTTATATTTGTCGAAACAGGTCATATACAGGGCAGTGGCGGCTGGTGAAATTTCATGTATGCCATATTTTAATAATCAGACATGGGACCCAAACCAAACTTTAGTATATCTGTACTGTGGCTATATAGAGAACTTCAGTAGAAGGAAAACGATTTTGCAGTTTGCGAAAAAAGTAAAAAAAACGTGGGCCTCACCTAATTTTCAAATTGGCTTGTTTAAAACTGAAACTTTTTTCATAAATTAATATTAAAAATTTTTAATTTTTCTCAAAGTTACAGCGGTTTGTAAATTAATATTGTATTTGTGATATAAATATGGTTATTTTTTAATATAACTTGAATCCTATTCGTAAAATTACATCTAGTTATGGAAAAAAATGTTTCTAGAAATTTAAAGAAGCCGTTTTGAAAATTTGAGGTGAGGCTTCGTTTTTTTCAACTTTTTTTTTGCAAACTGATGTAAAATCGTTCTCTTCTACCAAAGTTCTCTATATCGCCACAGTACATACATATACCCTAAAGTTTGATTTGGGTCCCACGTCTGGCTATTGAGATATGGCATACCTGAAATCTCACCAGCCACCACTGATACAGGGTGTTTCTTAAGTAGAGGTCAACAATCCAGGAGTTTATTCTGTTTTAGAACAGCTATTGTCCAGCTACAGCGTGTCAAATATAAATAAAAAATCAGTTTATAACCACATGGGATAATTTAACCAAATTCGATGTGCAAATTTAGTATGACAGTAGGTATGAAACAAAAATTTATCAGCTTTATAAACTTGATTGATCATTATTTTCCAGAAAAAAAAATATCACTCTGTTTAATAATATAAATAAAATAGATCATCATATGCGCTATTGCATTATCTTCACTTTTTGTTTCTTCACACTTTTTTGTATTCCAAACCGATTATCAATAAAATTGATTTATGTGATCAAGTGCATTTTTACAGTTACTTGAATTACTTATATATATCTTAGGGAGGTTATGCAAAACAATAGTAACAAGAAACTGTTGTCTTATTTAATATTGTGTATTGTCAAATTAGTCTTATTTTTTAAAAAGATTTAGTAAGTTGTAAGTTTTAATAATGGCTGATGCATATTCAAATACTGAACTGGTCAATATGGTTTACATTTATGGCCTTGCAGATGGAAATGGTACTGAGGTTAGGCGAATTTATATGGAAAGATTATAGGCTTATTTCAGAAAGGTTCAATTCCAAGACCTTTGAGTGTTAAAACATTTGAAGAAGCTATTCTACAGGAAATTGAAAAAGATCTAAATATTATTTGTACTAGGAAGATCGCCGCAAATAATAATGTGAATCATAAATTAGTTTGGTCCGTTCTGAAGCATCAACAGTTCAAGCCTTAATGCCGCAAGATTATTCTGGTCGCCTACAATTTTGTCACTGGATTTTGTAAAAAAATTAACAAAATGTTGACTTTACCGCTGGAATATTGTTTACTGGCCAAGGTAATGTTTCCAGAGATGCTATAATAAATTTTCGTTACAAACACGTTTGGAATAACGAAAACCCTAATGCCATATGGAATTTTGATTTCAACATATCAGTTTTCTTTGAATGTATGGGTGGGTATTATTGAACATTTTCTTGTTCCGACTTACTTTTTACTAAGAAGATAAAGAATGTGGTTTATGCACGACAGAGCTCCCCTACATTTTAGTTTGACTGCTCGTGAATTTATAAATAAAGGATTCGGTAATAACGTGATTGGGCGAGGCATTCAAGAACCAGGTCAACCTTTGCCACCCAAATCACCTGATAAGAACCCTATTGATTTTATTGTTTGGGGACATCTCAAGACATTAGCTTACAAGGTTCACATTGAATTCGAGGAGCACTTACGTCAACAAATTATAGCTGATTGTGATGTGATAAGAGCTACTCCTGGAATTTTTGGCACGTATTCGAGCTACAATTTCTAGAAGATCTGAAGTATTTTCGTTGAAGATGGCCATTTCCAACATTTGTTATAATAATAAATCATAGTAAAAGGATTCCATTTTTAATTAATTATTTTAATATTTTAAGTAATATAATGAGTATCTTAATGCACTTGATCAAGGAATTCAAGATCATACAATGGCGGATATGATGACCTATCTTTAATTAATAATTTTTCGTTTCATACTAAGTATGCACACCGAAGAGGTTTAGAAATTAAAAACTTATTTTTGACATGCTGTAGCTGTCCTAAGGCCCTACGTTTATATAAGTTTGTTTAAACAAAGTTTTGGTCACAGAATACGCCCCTGGATTTTGGACCTCTACTTAAGAAACACCCTCATCAATTATATACATCTTCAAAAGAAACTACACCCTCCTAGATTTGTGTCAAATCTTATATCAAATTTTCCATGAAAATGGACTGCTGACTTTAGCATATTTTTAAATTAGAATTGTTGTGAGCAATTTGAAATAGTTATTGAATATGATTGATATGATTACTCGTTAGGTGTTTTGCCTCGGTAAAAATAACAAAGGATTATTTTTCCGTGACTGTTTTTTGTACTTGGTAGTATGTTACTTTATGTAACGACCGATCTAAAACTTGACCAGGACTTGTCAGAAGACGTAAAAAAGAGATTTAATCGATCGAAGCATTACATTTAATGGGCCACCGGCATAGCAAGACGTGAGCAATCTATTAAAGGAGGCGTTATGATGTACACTTATCCTTTGCATCCCTAACCGCTTATTTCACACAATGAAAAGGCGTATTTATCGTGTTTACCAATTTGTACAACGCCACTCTCGGCGGCGTTAAGTGTGTTTTTCTAGCGTGGTACGGTCGTCGAACCTTGATCTAATAGCATGTCAGGTTATCCTTGGTTAGCATGCAAAACTGCAATGGGAGGTATATACAAATTTAACATTTTCCGACGCACATGGCGTTTAAACATTGAAGATTAATAAATATTCGGAATACCTAAATGAAATTATGATAATCAATTTTTATTTTTCCTAAATGTTTTGTTTCCATAATTCAGAATTTGGTTCAAATAAGAATTTTTATAAAGTAAATAGGATATAAAACATAGATATCACATTAATTAGTATTGTATATACTGTTTTACTAAATTATATGTCTTTTAAAATGGTCTAAAATTTAAAAATTTAAAGCTGATTCGAAACGCGTTCTTATTGGTGATGACGTAGAAAAGTAGTTCTAGAAAGGGCTCAGTTATGTTGGTTGCGGGAATTGGGAATTTGACTTGACAATCATTCTGTCATTTCATTCATGTTCACCACATGTTGTTGAGCCGATAAGTGCGGTTGTGTTTTACTTGTACTGTGTAAGTGAAGTCATACAAATTACAGTTAGTATTTGGACAAGATGGTACAAAACACCACTTATAAAATTTATTTCTTGCAGCCATCTTAACGCTCGCACATGCATCTGACATTTATCTTATAATCAAAAATTACTATGCTACGTCATCGAATTATGCAACTCAAAATATACCACGCAAATATGTTTTTACGGCTTTAACCTAGCGATGAAATTACTTCCAAAATGGAAAACAAAATAATTAAAAAATATGTATATAGCGTTATCATAACTAAGTCCTAGAACCAAACTATACCATTTTTGAAAAAAGTGATAAAGTCCTATTGTTATGGTATCATTTTCTTATTATCCTATCGTCACTTTTCTCATTCTCATCTAGGGCTGCCAGATTTTAAAAAATAAAAAGCGGGAGGGTCGAATTTTGAGGGGAAAAAAGCGCGCATCCATCATTTCCTCAAAAACATAAAATTTCTGCCTAAAACGGGCCACACATTATACGATTTGTCGTACTACAGGTTGTACAACACGAAGTTGATTCAACCGTTGGATAGTTAGTGGCGTTGTAGTCACAGTATACTAACCAATCAGTACGGAATCTTAGACAATTTATGAATGAAATACGTTTGGCAGTTTTTAAATACCCCCACTCTAGAAAAAGTCGCCAAGAATATGGCGGATCCCACAGAACATACGAAAAAAATAGCTAATAATTTGACGTAAACATAACCAAAGTTGTTCGTAGTTTTAATACTTTTGCATTCATTCTTAATTAACTGTTGTAATCCAGTGTAGTTTCATGTAAATTGAGGTTTTGGTCACATTTTGTCTTAATTTAGGTTTCTAGCAGATATAATTTGAATTTGATTTTAAAACCGGTATGAATTTAAATTTATTTAAAAAATTTGCGAAAACATGGAAACTAGGTCGACTAGTAGTGTAGTTTTATTTTATATTTTGTAGTACTTTTGCCTTTATGTCAAGATGTATACGTTTACCTTATTTTCTTAGCAGATTATCAAATTTAAGCCCAGTGTAATTTTTATATTTTTACTCATTTTTTTAGGAATGTACGAAATGAAATTAAAACATGAATATTAGGTACAATTTATTTTGAGGTTTACAAAATATATATATAGGTAACATAATCAAAAACTCCCGTTTCTTTATTAGGTGTATGGAGTGGTTTCTTTCATCCATATATGAAAGCAGTCTCTTTCCTATTTGAAGTTAAATCCTTTGCCTCCTTTCATGTTTTAATTCTTCTTTAGGATTTTCTCAATTAAGCTATCACGTCTAACTTGGTCTCCCATATATAAAACTGTTTACAGGCCTTTTACGCCCAGAGCTGCATTATGCGTTAGTTTTTTACAACACATTTATTTCCTCCCATAGTTTATTTATTATTTGCTGGGTATAGTTCCACTAATAAATAATCACTAATATAAAAACACAAATAACTAAACACTCAACACGACAGACAAAGCAGGAATATAAGTACAATAACGATAACGAGTGGATAACCATGTAATAATGTCAAAAATTCAAAAAACCTAACTGACACACAGAAATTATAGTAATAACTGCCAGTCGCCAACAAGATGGCGGATTTTTGGAAGACGCGGGAAAGCTGAGTTTCCCTACTGATTGCTTAGTATACTGTGGTTGTAGTACAACCTGCAATACGACACGGTCGTATCGTACGGCAGTACAACATGCAGAAAATCTGTAATACAACGCGGTAGTACATACGACCAGATTGGATAGTTTGTTTGCAAGCGCTACTTGCCGAAACCATATCGCTCGTTACAAATATACGAAATGTATAAAAATTGAAAATAATGAGAAGTTTTGGTCAGAATTTATTGAAATATATCGTAATCATACATGTTTGTGGGATGTAAGAAGTAACGAATACTTAAATAAACATTAAATAAATGCAAGTTATGAGATTATCTTAGAAAAATTAAAAGAAATAAAAGAAGATGCTACAGCGGAAACGTTGAAAATGGTAAGAAAAATGAATAAAAAAAGGTTTTTGTTAAAAAAACAATCGAGCATGGCACTACAGAGATATTGGTGCCTTTCTAATTATATGGAATTTGCCGATATCTCGCAAACAGTAAAAGATAAAACCTTCACATGTTTATATATGCTGGTTCATTGGCACTTAGTTCACGTAATAAGTTCATATGGGAGTACAGTTGCCGTTGTTGCAACCAATTTTTGCACCATTTTCTTCTTTTTTGGGTGGTTCTTCATCTTAATTTAACAATACTACCACAATTGCAGCTACTGCTCCTTTTGGCAAACTTGATGTCATCGTGAAGACGATAAAATAATAACTGCAAAACGATTAGTTATACAACACATACCAAACAGTAGTTTTATATGACCCAATACGGATATGACCCAACCAACCCAATCCTCGTGGCTAGACCACTGCTCTGTACACAATTTCAATTTTTATTGAAGTCTTTTGAATCGCATGCCGAAACAATTTACTTTTATATCAACAAATTATTAAAAACATGGCTGGTTTAGCACGTGTTCCCGCTATATCCTGAAATTATTTTTTGGTAGCTGTAGCTATTTTAAATAATAATAATAAAGATGAAAGTAAAGTATTTAAACATATTTCAATTCCATATAATTGAAGCTGTGGGATTCGAATTTTACAGATGGACGACAGTTTGTTAACATTTAAAATTTCATTTGATCAGACACTGAAATATTAAAAAGTAATATTTGTTATATTTATAAAAGTAATAAATTGTCTATCCCAATTATACTACTTGATATGAAATATTAGAGGAAGTACTTACATTTTCAATAACATACTGGGTTGGCTGTAAATATTCTATTTAAATTCTTTGCAGTCTCTCCTACACTTGCCGAATTATTTATTAGCAAACCATTTGGCGGTCTAAATGATCTAATGAATTTGAGTAGGTGTATAATAAATATTTAACATTACAAGCCGTTTCAAATACGGTTTTCGATAGAGTTAATATAATTTTACATACACCTATTCTTTTCACAACTTAGTATTTTTACACAAGTAATGTTAAATCAAAGATTATCTATTTATTTTCTCGTATATAAGTGGTTTAGTTAAGGATTAGTAAAATAAAACAAAGCTAACGACGTACTAGATTTAGATACTTATTTAGTTTTATTATGGTAGGTATGCTATAACTGTATCTTCTATTATGTTGTAATATATTTTATCTTCACATTTTTCATTTACATAAAACCTGGCTTTTTTGAAGAATTATTTATTTATTATTAAAAAATATATACAGGCTGTATTACAGAAGAGGGCTACTCCCATGTATCTCGCTTAATATGCGAGACACGTCAAAAATCTTTAATTGTTTTTTGTTGCATTTTTGGAGGCCTTTATGCTCGTAACAAATTTGTGATCCATGGCCAACTTTATGAGTAATAACAAAAAAACCTGTAAAGTGCCCAAACTTTCAGGCTGTCTAACTTTTTTATTTTAAGAGATAGAGAAAACTTATTGGTAATACATTTTTATTGCAAAATTGATACCTTTCTCCTGATATAAACAGATTTTAGAAATATCGTATGTGGTTCGCTGGGCCCTTCAGGCGGATAAAAAAATTTTTTATTGAAGCAGGCTATGGCCACAAAACATTGCCTGTTTTTTCGTCTTTCATGCAATATACTACATGTTGCCTTTATCTTTTGTATTTATTACATTTTTTTTCAATTTTAGTTAAAAAAAATGTACCTAAATATTTTCGTGTTGCTCAAGATAATGTAGAAACTGTTTTAAAGACGCCAACTGCAAAAAAATAATAAACAGAATGTACTTTTTTATGCAAAAAAAAACAGATTTTCTTATATTATTTTATTGGTTTTCACATTAGAAACAATTGGGTCTTATTATTTTGACACAGACAATGTAATAAAATAATATTATAAGAAAATTTGTATTTTGCATAAAAAAGTACATTCTGTTTATTATGTTTTTGCAATTGGCGTCTTTAAAACAGGTTCTACATTATCTTGAGCAACACGAAAATATTTAGGTACATTTTTTTAACTAAAATTGAAAAAAATGTAATAAATACGAAAGATAAGGGCAACATGTAGTATATTACATGAAAGACGAAAAAACAGGTAATTTTTTGTGGCCAGAGCCTGCGCCAAGAGGGAGCAGCGAACCACATACGATATTTCAAAAATCTGTTTATATCAAGTGAAAGGTATCAATTTTGCAATCAAAATTTATTACCAATAAGTTTTCTCTATATCTTAAAATAAAAAAGTTAGACAGCCTTAAAGTTTGGGTTTTTTTGTTATTACTCATAAAGTTGGCCATGGATCTCAAATTTGTTTTTACGAGCATAAAGGCCTCCAAAAATACAACAAAAAACAATTAAAGATTTTTGACGTGTCTCGCATGTTAAGCGGGATACATGGGAGTGGACCTCTTATGTGATACAGCCTGTATATTATAAAACCTATGATTTATTATAAACAATAATAATACACTTAGAAATTTGTATACCAGAAGTAGATATGATGAAGCTGATCTTCACTGCTATTCGTTTTTTATTCTCTAAATAATTCTCAACATAGCCTTCTGCCGTAAAAGAAGATTTCCAGCCCCCATGACGCTTTAACATCTGCATATCTCAGGTGCAATTGTGAATATGCAATTGTTTGGTGTCCTAATTATGCTATACATGTGGATGCTCTTGAAAATGTTCTAAGTAAATTCTTGAAATATATTAGTTTTAAAGCTGATGGTGAGTATCCCTGTGTTGGGTTCCCTCAAGTTGAAATGCTTAATAGATTTGGCCTTGAAACTTTGGAAAATCGACGTAAAAAGGCTTATTTAATTTGTTTAAAGTAATGAATAATGTCATTGACTGCAGTGCCATCTTGCGAATGTTGAGCTTTCATGTTCCCAGAATTGAAGCTAGACAATTTAACATGTTTTATTTGCCACCAGCTAGGACAAATATTCTGCAACACTCTCCACTTCATAATATGTGTGATTTATGTAATGAAGTTATCTTGCCCGTAGATTTTATGGATTGCAATATTTCAACTCTGAAAAAACCGTTTTGTAATTGTTATTGTCTTTATCTAGATAATTAGATTGATTATTTTTTCGTATTTGTTTACATGTGTTATGTCTAAGTATTGTGTAATTTACTTCATGTATGCTTTTTTTGTGTGTTTTCCTATTCTATAACTGGGTCTTTGACCTGTTGAATAGTATAAATAAAATAAAATAAATAAATAAAATAAATATCTGCACCGCCATTAACCAGAATGGTGGTTGAGGACCTACTAAAATAATATCCAGTATATTTCTTCGGGATTCTTTGATGTAAGATTTGCTGCAATCATTTTTTTAATGCTCCAACAGGCTGGGAGGTACATTTTTCCTTTCTGTAGAATACAGAAAACCGCCTATGAGTTGCAATAAGAAGACTCCTGTTACTTTTGTTATAATAAATTCTCGGACGATTTCTGGTGCATGGGATTACATTTTTTTTTGTAGAGGCCATCTTATTGAATGTAATCCAATATTAGTTTAGTCTTCGCGACGACCAAAAATGCCGATTATCATAGCAACCTTCATGAGTAAATGTTTTATTATCTGTAGTACTTAAAAACTTATATACTTCATCCTTTGTAAAAATTATGGACTAATATCTTGTTTTTTTTTATTTTGAACATTGAGTAATGAGTCCATAGAGTAGATGATTTCTGGGTGCTTTGCTTTCCGGAAAAATAAGCCGAAAGGATTTCCCCAGACACCACCATTACTTTGTTAGCTGTGCACTAATCTTTAAACTTTTGGTACTCCAAACTCATATCACACGTTGGATTTTTTCGGAACTAGACTCGAGATCATTTTGTTTGCCGCTGCTTCTATATTAGAGGGACAACTTCCATCAGAATCGTTGAATTGAAAAGCGCTATTTATATTTATGGGTTTGTTTCACAAAGTTTTGACAGCAACCATGCGAAAAGTAACATAAGAGAACTTGATCCGTAAACTTAATAGCAAGTACTTTTTTGTTTCTTAGAAGATACACCAGTTTCTTGTCGCGTCATTTGACACATTTTGCCAAATATATTTCTTTTCGTGTTATTAAATCAAAGTAGATACAGTTTTGTACAATATTCTTATTGTAAACTCATATTACTACACTCTTGTAATATGAATCTTTACAACACTAATATTGTAAATAACTATTAATGGAATCTTTATTAAATTGACGTTTGTTTTTCTCATAGAAGTAACGGCAGTTCAAATTTATAACAACATAAAAGGCTTCCTACAAATCATATGAAAATAAACTAACATTTTATACACTTCCTCATCCATCATCTGTTAGGAAAGGATGTACTGATGATATCCTGTTATTTTACAAAATTCTTACAACAAAAAGAGTGTCAAAAAGAGTTATAAAATTCCGATTTACCAATGTTAATATTACGCTGTTAAAGGTCAGCTATCGGAGATCTAATTCAAAACGTGATTTAATTTGAGTTTAACTAATCCTATCCAATTAACAAGAGATATAAGAGCAAAATTTTATAACTTACAGCCTATCCAGTGACGGCAGGTTGGAAAATGTACCAGCTTGAAACTCTTTGAGTTCGTTGCTATGCAGGTATCTGGAAAAAAATACTCCTACATGTTACTTATGTATACGGGGTGTTTTCGTTTTTATTTCATAACTTTGAGAAATGAGAGAGCAGGAAAAAATAATAGGGGTCTTATAACGTTTTTCTCTATGACATATAAAAATTTATTTGATTAGTAGATAAAAAAGAAAACAATATATTTTTTTAAAATTTGAACGCTCTGTATTAGGAAAACGGAATGTTCTCGAGAAAAATGTTATAGGAAAGACCCCTATTGTTTGTTCATGTTGTATCTTATCCTAGAGTTAGGAACGAAAAATCAGACACACTCTATTTTAATAAAAGCAATGAAACAGTTTGAATATGTCTAAATTACAAGTTACTGCGAGATTCGTCTTTATATATTTTAATAACTATTTTTTAATATCGCTTAAAACTAATAAGGTAGGTAAAAAAAGATTACCATATTACATTGAAGTACAGAAAAGTCTTTGAAGTCGGGACTCTTATTAAAGTTTCAAAGGCAGCATTATTAAAAATAAAGTACTTCAGCCATTTAATAGAACAGGCATATTCTTTCCCTAACAATTGAGTTGAAAATACTGGGAAGCAACATATTATTTTCAATTTAAGCGCATTCGACTTTACATATAATCAAACGTTTTAAATATATTACCACTGATCGTTATAACTTTAGTAATTCTGTGAAGTTTATTTTATTTGGATGTGTGCAAATATAACAGAGAAGTTTATTTTTAAATCAAGTTAATACAAACATAAGTGTGTTTCATTTCTTTTGTTTACATCAAATGTATGTTATGTCTGACAGTTATACACAGTTTCCACGTGTCCGTCTTTGAGCGACATCCATTTCGGCAAGTTCAACATTTTGAACCCAAATTGTTTTGGAGTATCAATTTCCACCAGTTGTAGAAAAACTGCTCTTAAAAAAATGGCAACCTTATTTGTGTTTTTTAAGGTATACATCACTATATCTTGGAAACTATTTTCGCTATTGATATGAATTTTTGCGTCAACACAAAATACTACAGCGCTTCCGACAGTGCATACTAAGCTTTTAAAACGATGATCATTTTTCCAAAACTTAATTCTAAATTAAAAAACTCATGAGATATGTGTTATATTATTTATTCCTATATACATATGTCAAATGAAATGTAGATAACATATTAGAATGTAATAATTACTGGATCACTGAGACACAATTACTTACCAGTCGCACAAAAATCATCCCGGAACGGGGGTAGATATAGGAGTTTTACTCAAAAAACATATTATTAACAATTTCTGTATTTTCAGATATACATCACAATATTTCGAAAATTACACCAGCTATTTGTTTTTTTTTTGAGCATTGTACTAAAAAACTTGAGCGCTTGTAATAGTGTCTATTAAATTTAGATATTCAATATTATAATGTTGTTTTTTTTAATCGACGGTAAACATAAAACTGAAAATTCTGCAACCAGAATTTCGATACGCGGTCAACTACAAAAAATATTAAAAATTTGTATACAGTGTGATTCGGAACTTATCTAAAAGAAGTTGGGAATAGATGCATCTTAAAAATGGAGTCGATATCGTAAAAAATATTTTTATAAAATCCTTATAGTTTTCGAGTAAAATATTATTAAAGTTATTTTCAACCTTTACATCGTTGGGCTACTGTAGTCTCGAGACAACCGATTCTGGATATTGAAATTCAATTACTTTATATAGGCAGTAAAGTTTTTATGACGGCAGTCTTTACATTAGTGTTTCAAGTGTCAAAAATGGCGCTTACGTGTATAGGATCAAGTCGCAGTTGATGGATATCGATTTAATTTATGACGATGTGAAAATGCTTTAGCAGAACGATTTCCCGATACGCATGTGCCAAATGCAGCTACCTTTACCGCGGTGTGTAGTGAGTGCAAGTGTAGTGCAACGCGAGGGAAATTTGAAACCGAATCGTGGAAGAGATGGAAGTCCAGAACTTCTACTGCGTTATATCCGTACCATGTACAGCGTGTTCAAGTATTAATACCAAGGATTTGGATGAGGACCGGTACCAGGGCCGCCACGATCCCCTGACTTTGAAACATTTGGACCTCTTTTTATGGAGATATTTAAAAAATTGAGTGTATCGCACCGAAGTGGATTTTCCGGCAGAAATTTTTCTTGTATTGAATCATGTAAGTGTACGGCCCAATCAACATCAACTTGTACCAATATTTCGACCAATGGACGAACCCCTAGTTGTTCTGCCGAATATGTGCAAGATGGAAGTACATCGGATGAAGATAACCAATTTATTTTGTAAATTTTTTTATATATTCAAAAACTAAACACTGTTTATGAGTTAAACAACTATATTTAAAACATAACTCACCAATTTAATTTCCCAGTACAAGTAAAATAATAATAGCATACATTTCAACTTTTATCGAACATATGAATCTACATACTATTTCTAATATAATAATAATAATATCTCTACCTCTCATTTTAATCACGAGTATTAGCCCAGATGTCGAAGACTAATAATACTATTATACAGTGCGGAGATAAAGTCGTGCCCCCCCTCCCTTGAAACTGGTAAACGGTTGGTAGGATGTCCGATGTCTTTGGGAAAAAACATTGTTTTCGAAATAACCTCCTTATAAGTTGTAAACATTTATATGGTACTTCCGGTGTTCCCGGAAATAACGTCACCTCTCTTTTTTTAAATGGAACACTAATATTTTTGTTATAGATATTGAATATAAGGTAAATTTTGAGTCAGATGATATGGCACAATGCCTGTCAAACCTTGACAGATCGATCAAAAGAAGAAAAACTTCTCGTTAAACTGAATAAAATATTTAACAATACGTATGATTTAATTTTTCTTTAATAACATTAATAATATTAATTTAATGGAGTAAATGTATGCATTGTCGGAATCGCTGTAGTATTTTTTATATTGATGAAAAAATTCAGACCAATAGTGAAAATAGTTTTCAAGATATAGTCTTCTATATCTTAAAAAACACAAATTATTAATTTGCCATTTTTTAGAACAACCCTTATACAAAGTTTTACGAGTTTTATACGACCGGTGGAAATTGATAGTCCAATTTCAAAAATAATGAATTTATTCGTTACTTTTCGAAAGCACTGTATAGCGATTCTAGACATACCAATCACTGAAGAACATGTAGCTATTAGTTGGTTGATTAGAAGCGCCATATAATCAATAGAACAATAGAAATACTTACAGCCTCTCCAACTTCTTAAGTCCTTGGAAAACGTTGGGTTCGATGTACTTAATCCTGTTCTTGTAGAGATAGAGGTGTTGCAAATGAAACAGACCTTCGAATACGCCATTTTTAAGGGAAGTCAGGAGATTGTTGTTCAGTAGCAGCGACACTAGATTCCTATGATTTTTAAAGGTGCCAGGAGGGACTTCCCTGATTTTATTGAAGCGAAGATCTCTGAAAAAAATAAAATAAATAAATCACTAAAAAATTATTCGCGATGAATTGACGATTGATGAAAAAGATTTCCTATCATAATGCTTCATTGTCTCGACTAAAAGTGTTTTGCTCCAAAGAAATTTATCCTGGATGAAATTTATTTTTTTTTATATTAGTCACCGTAATTGCTAAAATAATCATAAAATTAAGAAACATTTTCCAGTCAAGACATTTCGTTCCAAAGTCTTTAGTCACAAATTAAAATAAATGCGCAAAAGCCTTAAAGATTTATGGATGGAGCCGTACTTAAGAAGATTAAGTAGTCGTAAAAAGTTCTGAAATATTAAACTAAAATATTTGGCCCTGCGAATGGATGCGAAACTTTCGTTCCTGAACGACTTTGGAACTCGTCATTTCAATCAATACTGCTAAATATATTAAACAGTTCTTTAAGTTTTATCGCTTGGAACTTGTCTTACATTTTTGTCAACTATAAAATATGTCGAACTTTCAGATGCTCTCATAGTTTTTGCTTTAAACCATTTTCAAGTAACTTCGTAATAACAAATATAACTTGGATGATTTTGAACACTTTAAATATCTTAGAGCTACTAAACGAAATATCGGAATTGCTTATAATAAATAGATACATTAACAACGCTGAAACGTCAATTAAATCCGACCTTAAAAAATTTTGAGAATGCTAAGAAAGGTTATTATTCTATGCATCCTGTATGCCTTAACGATGCTAATAATATGATCCCCATTATTATCAGTCATCCTTCGTTTCACAATTGCAAATAATGCCAATAATAATAACTCTATTATGGTAAGTTCAATTCGTAATAATGATGTTCCAGCGGCTGTTAAAAAGATGAAGGCAAATACGACTATGAGCTCTGATCTAATTCCGGCATTTTTAATTAAAAATTCTATTATTGTTACTTTTACATTTCTATATGCATGGAAGGTTTCCAGAATATGTACGGTGTTTCATAAAGGTAATTTGTATGATATATATCCAATTATCGCCTTATTGCCATATTTTATAATTTATGTAAGGTTTTTGAAAATGTAATTTACTCTTATTTATTAAATTACGTAAGGAACATTATTGGACCAAAACAACATGGTTTCTTTTATGGGCGGTCTACTGTCACTAATCTTTGCTGCAAAACTCAATTTATTATTGATGCCTTAGATCTTATCAGTCAAGTAGACGTTGCCTATACAGACTTCTCAAAAGCATTTGACTGTTTAGATCATGGTTTATTATTGGGCAAATTGGATGAGATTGATTTAAGTGCTGATTGTGTTGCTTTATTTTATTCATACTTAACGAACAGATCGCAGTGCATGCAATATCGTGGTCATACGGAACTCAGGTGTCACACAGTGATCTACTCTTGGTCTCTTATTATTTATTTTATGCATTAACGATATTACTGCTGACCTGGATGTAAACGTTCTAGTTTATGCTGATGAGTGATGATGTTAGGATCATTTATAAGATTGAATCATACACTGACTGCATAAATTGTAGCAAAATCTAAATCTTATTAATTTGTGGTGTTAGTATCAAATTACCTGTAAATGAAGACAAGTGCAATGTAACGTCATATTGTGGCAAGTGTCGTGTGCTGATTTATTACTACAAGTTGGACAATATTACTTAAAAAATAGGCCTTAAACTATATGCCATCTCGGTGACACGTTTGATTCAAACTATCCTTTTGTATCTGATGTTAAAAAAACTGTCATTAGTGCCTATAAAACTCTTGGATTTGTATTAAGGAATATAAAGGGAATTATATTCTTAAACTTCTTTTTATCACGTTTGTCAGATCCAAACTGGAGTATTCATCTATTGTATGGAATCCTATACCTTTATGCGGTACATAATATGACAGTTGAGAGAATGCAAACATGTTTTTTTAATCTGCAGTTTTTTTTTGTAGAGGCTTAGGTCATGATCAGTTTAGAAAGCAGTAGAAGTATGACAGTTGTACTGTTTCTATTTAAAATAATAATGTCAATTATTCGTCTCTATTCATTGATAGATTTTCGTGTACGTAGAATTCATAACAGAAGTAGTGGACTATTCTGCATTAAGAACTATAAAACTAACATGTTCCATATACCACATGATAAATAGTCATTCACTAATTGAGCTGAGTTGTGTTACAGACAAAAAATTCTTAGCTGCTGAGTTTTTGGTTTATATTTGTTTCAATGTGTACATTTCGTTTGTTTTAATATGCACTATATAATAATATGTTTGTAATATCTCCCTATATACACAATTTTAATTCTTTTGTAGATTTATTTACTTTTAAGTAAAGAATAAATTTATTATTTTTGAAATTAAGATTTCGAAAAAATCCCCTGACACGTCGATTTCGTTTTAAAAAAGGCACTTTTTGACATACGACCCACATTTATGACGTCATCGTTGTTCGAGATATGACGTCATCCATAATTTTTTTAAATAGCAACTCCCAATTTTGACCATGCCATTTGAAAGAGCGTGTCATTCTACATAAATACATAATGAAAAATTATGGTGTTACATAACAAAAATTTCAAGAAAATAATGTATGAAGATTTTAAAATTTAATTTTCACAATACTGAAAATGATAATGATTATGTAAAAAATCGCCTAAATTAAATGTTCAAATTGTGCACCGTTGGTTGCCTGACAGTAGCCAAGACGATTAATAAATTGTTTTTGAACATTATCAATAACTTCAGGAGGTATACGATGTATCTCGTGACAAATTCTTGCCTTTAAATCTTCTACATTAACCGGTCTAGTAACGTATACTTTCCTTTTTAAGTATCCCCACAGAAAATAATCTAGGGGTGTCAAATCAGGCGATCTGGCTGGCCACTCAATCGGCCCCCTTCTCCCTATCCAACGATTCGGGAACAGCTCATCTAAATAAGCACGGACAGGTGTTGCATAATGGGGAGGTGCACAGTATTGTGAAAATTAAATTTTAAAATCTTCAAACATTATTTTCTTGAAATTTTTGTTATGTAACACCATAATTTTTCATGATGTATGTATGTAGAATGACACGCTCTTTCAAATGGCTTGGCAAAATTGGAGGTTGCTATTTAAAAAAATTGTGGATGACGTCATATATCGAACAACGATGATGTCACAAATATGGGTTGTATGTCAAAAAGTGCCTTTTTTAAAAACAAAATCGACGTGCCAGGGGATTTTTTCGAAAACTTCTCAATTTCAAAAATAATGAATTTATTCGTTACATTTTGAAAGCACTGTATTCTTAGCAGCATGTTTTCCGTAAATTAACATTTTTGTTATCTTTCACTGTTATTTATATTGTATTTTTTCTGAAACTTATTCTGTTAATTTTTAATTAAATCAAATAAATGCAATTTTTATAAGTTTAAACAAATTGTACGATCTTGTGTGGATAGCACTATTTGTATCTTTCTCTTCTTAGCTCAAAAATAAACAATTCTGTTACGTAACGAAAAATAGGACAGGGACATTCACAGCTAGTATAATTCCACAAGTCAATAGCACGTTG
Source organism: Monochamus alternatus (assembly GCA_037114965.1). NCBI lineage: Eukaryota > Metazoa > Arthropoda > Insecta > Coleoptera > Cerambycidae > Monochamus > Monochamus alternatus. Next base: position 119,552,254 of record CM073426.1, read on the forward strand.
TTGATGAAGTAACTCTAAATACTTTTCTTTGTTTCGTTTTTACGTCATTGAAATACTTATGGAAATAATATTACTACATCAAAAAATTAAATTACTTCAATTAAATTCTGAAAATCTGTGTATTCAGAAAAATATACAGATGTGACGTATGACTTATGATATGGGAAAATACAAACTGTCGATGATTTAAAAGATTGTTGTTTTTCTTAAGTCCCAAAATATATAGATATTTACGTAAAACAAATTATTCAAATTCTTAAATAAAATCCGGCATAAAATATGAAAATAAATTAAAAATACTGCTGAAAGGACAAGAAACGAGACGTATCAAAGCGTGTGTATTTTTTAAGGGAATTTATTTGAAAACTGGAAATGAAATGTAAATATAATACATCAAAAAAATGGGAACGCTTTGTGTATATTCCGCGTTCCATGGCGTATATTCAGTTTCTGTTGATGCGAAAAGAGGTTGTTCAACACGAAAATTACAAAAATAAACACAGACAATCGCTTATTGGTTATCATAACATAAACAGCAATAACCGCTATTTGCTTTTGCAATACTGGACGTACAATGCTCGTCACCTTAAAGTCACCACCTTTTGGAAGGTTCTCATTCTATCGCGCCCCACCATAAACAACTGCGGAATGTTTCGGACTAGAAGTGGGGTTTGTAGATATACTACACTGTGGCACCAAAAACTCTTATATTCAATAGGGGTTTATTATTTTATGAATATAGAAGTAATGTAACATATCCTTGTTTAGTGAAATCATTATATTGAAGAATTCTTTAAAAATTAACAAACTATGCAAAATGTATATTTTTAAATTAAAATAAATATTTCAACAAAGAAAAGACGTAAACGTCATAAATTCGAAAAAGCTTAATAGACAGAGTGTTACAATACAAATTGCCGAGAAAAAATAAAAATTGCAAATTCGAGTAAATTTTTGGTTTTTGTGCTTTACGATGGTTATCAAACGTGCGAAAGACTGTTTCGTATACAAAGTGTTGAAACATTTTTGGCCGCTAAAAAAAACTCAAAATTGAGAAAGAAATATTGTTGAAACCTCTAACAAGGGTCTATTAGAACATTAAGTAACGAACAAAATACAGAGTGTTTAAAAAAACCTTAACAATCTTTAAAAATCATAAAATTTCATGGAACTTAAATTTTTTTTTAATGAAACCTTTAATATCAAATAAAGATAACATGATTCAACTTTTAAAATACAAGGCGTTTAATAAAAACCGAACCAATCTCTAAAAACTCGTGGAATTAAAAAAAAATTGATGAAACGTTTGTCGAGGGTCTATTAAAACACTAATTAACGAAAAAATACAGGTTTTTTAAAAAACCGATTCAATCTCTAAAAACCTTCCAAATTCATGGTACTCAAAAAATATTTTGAAGAAATTTTCAACAAAGGTCTATTAAAACATTACATAATGGAAAAAATACAGAGTGTTTAAAAAAACCGAACCCATCTCTAAAATCCCTCAAAAATGCTAGTCACCTTAAAGTCACCACCAATTGTGTTGGAAGGCTCTTATTGTGTCGCGCCCCACCACAAATAATTGCGGAATGTTTCTGACTGGGAGTGGGGTTTGCAGATATACTACACCGTGACACCAAAATCTCTTATGAATAAGTAACAGTTGCATTTGATATTTTCTAAATATATTTTATTAATGAAGAAATTAATGTTTAACTAAGTATATGAAGGGTGCAGGGGAAATAAGACGGATGTCGTAAAATACAAATAAAATGAAGTTTCAAAGACTGACTTGTTAAAAAACATTTAACCTTCTTTTAGTTATTTTTTAAATAAATTGAGTTATATGGATCTATGAATAATAAATAAATATTTAATAGATATTGTATATACTAACAGAAAGAAAAAACGATTTAAAAAAAAAATGTGAGAAAATAAGATTAATGTCACTCAAGGAAAAAGTAGCCAGAAAGTAGAGGAAAAACCAATTCGAGTAGCAAGGTTAATATAAATACCTTATATTACGCTCGCTACAGACTATGCGTGAATTAGCGATTCGCGATGCGTGATTTGTATGGAATTCGTGCAGTGTATAAGTTTTTATGAATTAATTTTTAACGAACAAGACCCTACACACTATTTGCGAATTCCTCGCATATCACGAATGGCACGTAACGAACCGCGAATTCACGCATAGTCTGTAGAGGACCTTGGAGAACTTGAATAAAAATATAATATAAAATAATAGGAGGTAAGTCTCATTCAGATTGTGCGTCAACGCGTTTATGTTGCTTTTTGTTGTAAAATAAATCCTCAAAATAATGTTGCGTTACACTACCACAAAATCTTTTCAGTTCTTATAAGTGTTGCTTTTTTTTAGAATAATCGGAACGGATTGTTTTGATCAGTGGCGTATTTAGGATTTTTCTCCTAGTGGGGTGTAACACTCTTTTGACAACAAAATACTTTTGAATGGTTATTTATACATGAATGGCAAAGGATACAGCAAGTTCCTAGTTTTATTTACGTAGAGATGAAATCAATTGAGAAGATTTTATTGAGGAAAATAGTTAGCAAAAAGTAAATGCAAATAAAAATTAAATTGAACATTGAAATTTTGGTTTCAAAAACGTTATCGATCTAGGGTTACAAATTGAGCTTTTAAGACGCTCGCGGATTAATCTTTCCCTATAAGACCAATTTAAAGTACGCTATATCTATCGACCCTCAATTCTTTTTGTCAGTATGATTGTTTTCAGATAAGTAGTTGTCCCTCATGCATCGTTACCTATATTTGTGTAGAATTGGCTATTAAGTATTAATTTTTTGTCCGCTGTACCCTTTTTAAATTAAAATAAATATTTGTCTGGGAACGTTGCCCCATCTGTCATCAACATGTTGCCTCAACATATCTCTATTATTGATATTGTTTGGCCAATCTCGAGTTATGAAAGCCCAAAGGTTTACATTTGAAACATGAAAACGACAATAATTCGGACTGTCTGTGTGTTATAATGGCAAACAATGAGTCATTATTAAGGCGTTGGTGCTTTAAATTTTTTATTCGTGGAGAATCTCAAAATTAGAACTATTACCTGTCTGTGTGTTTTCAAAACGACAAATCATGACAATGAATGAATGAATTATTCTCACGGTGATAAAAACAGACAAAAGTTCTCGACCTATATTACCATGTGTTCATAAAAAAATATTATAAAATTTCAAGTCGAAGTGCATTTAATATTAAAAAAATAATTAATAATTTTGTTTTTTTATATTCGTTAATTCGAATAATTACGATTATCTTCGTTATTTACAACTGGTTTCGTAACTTCATGACTGCCTTTAATAATTTGATAATAATGTCTGCATACTTTTTCGGTTACTGGTGGTAATTGTGAACATTATCGTTTGAATAATATTGTTCATCGCTTGCCACTATAATTGTGCAGGTATAATTTGACGTTTTGAAAACACACAGACAGATAATAGTTCTAATTATTATTGTCGTTTTTATAGCTATTTCGGCAAAAAGATGGCACATTCACTTAAGTTTAACAAAAATCGTAATTTGCACAGAAAGTAAGTTAAAATAAAATTCCGAATAAAAAAATATGCACAACGTTCCATTTAAAAATAAAATAGTTTTAACCATAGATTTATTATAAGTTTTGGTTTTAACAGTTTCGAGTTATATAAAATTCAGCACTTGATTTTCAACACCTTGTATGAAATTAAACCACTTGTAACACATTGTTAGAAATCTTAAAGGTTCAACCATTTCTTGAATAAAAATTATTACTTTAACTTGCATAGCATTTAATATAGCTAATTTCAAACAAAGCGATACAACATTATTATTTTCCGAAATATTTTAAATATCTCGGAAACGACAAAGGTTATGTGTATAGGAAAGTCTTATTGAAATAACGCTAGAAAATTGAATAACAACTATATCATTTCATTTAAAAACTAAGTTGATGACGACATCCGGTATAATCGGAAGCGACAGCTTCTTGAAAATATTTTCGTTGAAAAGGTCATATTGGACTATGTAGGGTATCAAATTTTCAAAAAAAAAAAATATATCGCTACAACAATGCGGTGAATCAGCCTGTACTCGTATATCTAACACAATGATAATATAGGTATAAATAAAATATAATACTAATAAAATATATAAAAGTAATTTTAGACATTTAAGAACTGAATAAAATAGAGTTTAGCAGATAACAGGAATGTTAACGGCAGAAAGCGGTCTAACCAACAAATTTTTAGGTCCTACAGAAATCTTTTAAAAATACGTATTTTTAAATTCAACTGTAAATGTATATATTGTTTTATAACATAAACTTACATAGTTCTACATATAAGATTGTTCACTGTTGTTTATAAGTATGTGACAATAATTGTTAAAATGTGGGGTCATAATAGCATAATAATGTGTGTCATACAAATGCATTTTAAATGGTGTTATATTATTTCAGGAGAATTTAAATGTTAATAAAGGATAAACAAAACATCAATAACTTTATTTTTGATAATACTTTTGCTCTACGTGTTTTATTTTTCGAAATTTGTGCACCAAAAAAACATTACAAAATTGATCATTTTACGGAGAGAAATGCGGCGACCTTAAGGAAAGTATAGATATTTCTGACAAACTCCTAATCGCCGAATGAATACTCTGTCCTATTCACTGCAAATATACCGCAGCGGGAGGGTGTCACCTAGTGAAGTTTTTTTTTAAACCAACTTTTTTATACCTTGACTATATTTGATTCGATATGGCTATGTATAAATTTTCAATAATTAATACAGCTCTCCGCATAGTGTTTTTTATATAAAGTTGTGAAAACATTAATAAAATTTACAAGCGCGATGTATGTTACAAAAAACATAATTAACAGTTCATTCCTACTGAAAAAAGTTTTAGAAATAAAAATATTTCAGAACTTTCTTACACGAGAGTAGGCATATGAACATGTTTCATTATTTTTTTTAATTGTTAGTATAAGCTGTGTCAGAGAAAGCAACTTATGAAACACCCTGTATTACGGTTTCATAAAATTAGATAATTTTAAATGAAATCGAATAGTTTATCCATCAACGCAGCTATGGCATTTTGTAGTAATGACGCGGTCGCGGCAAGTCCGCATCAAGAAAATAAAATCCTACAATGCACTGCCATGCCTCCTTTACCGCGTTCGTCGGTAAAGTGATCCTTAAATTTGCGCGGCCATCGTCGGTAAAATACATTTTATTTTATATAAATGAATATACAGTAGAGTCTAGAGTCTCTGTATCATATATGGGACCTTAGACCGACGGATTATTAAAAATTAATTGAATGCGAAACATAAATTAGAGAGAAACGAATTCCATTAATAATTAACAATAGCAGCAAAAGTATTGAATTGTCTGTATAGAATAGGTGTTATACAATGTTACATATTTAATTCTGTCCTTGGAAATTTCTTTCGATTCTTGTCCGGTTGCCGATTGCATGCTTTGCCGTCTTATCAGGTTTTACAGTGGACCCGTTTCCTGTGCCGTGCGGAAGTGTATTTTTAAATCACTTTCTAACTGCCTTCTTTTGATTTTTTTTAACAAAATTGTATTTGTAAGTCACCTGCACATTCAAAAATTTTTTTTAATAAATACTGAATAACACCCTGTATAACACACCAAATCGACGAAAGCAGTCACTGAATCCAGACGTGTTTTCCGGCTGTAGGATATTCAAAACAGTTTTCAAAATTGGCCAAGGATTCATCGCAAGAATGCACTGTTTCACAAAAGTCATCATGAGAAAACACTTCAGATGCATGTTTTTGTCCCCAGCGAATTCTCCACCTGGACCCATGTTGAATGAGTTATTTTATTTTTTATTTTATTATAATTGTTTCAAGGATATGCAAGCCTTAAACCTTCTATAAGTATCCGATACTATAATAGCACATCAACCACAAGCTATTTTTTTTCTATTACTAACATGTAGTTTTATGATCAACTACGCTTAAAATTATCTCTCTTAAAAAAAAACTAAAAAAAATGCAATACATTAAAGTGCACTAATAGCTCTTTTCCAACACGGCACCTGACTGGTTGGAAATCTGTCCCAAGTGGATAGTCAAATCGTTCACCTACTTACTGTAGCGGAGTTGTATCTAATATTAAACTGACTGACGGCTTCGGACAGGTTTGAAACTAGTCAGGTGCCGTGTTGGAAAAGAGCTAATATAAATACATATACTTACTTAAAATGTTGCACATTACATTTATTAAAAAATGAAATTAAGCTCCGATACTTTTTCTTAATTTTAAATAAAATTGTACAAGGAAATGACGGGTAATTAAATATGATTTGAACTTTTTGATACTCACATCCTTATTTAAAATGCGGCCTATGTTACGAACTGAATCTCCCTGCTGCCAAAAGGCAATTATTGTAGCTTTTTCCTGGTTAGTGCAACGCATAGTTTCGTATTAACAACAGTAAATTTGCCTATTTAAAAACCTGACTTAAAACAGAAATGCGAGTAATAAACAAAAATATTTTGTTCAATGGCTAATAAATGGTAGTGACATTTAAAGCGCATGCGTGAATGGCTGTTGTTTCTGCAAGTGCTTTGTCAAATATTTTGTGCCGTGCATTCCGAGACTAGTTAGATTTTTTAAATCCCACGCATGCGTAATGCACTATTCAGCAGTAGTGGGGTGGATCATAGATGTCTTACATATACCGACTGTTTTTATATTTAATATTTATATAAATTAAGAAATTTCGCTACGCAGTTGCTGTCTATAGGAAACTCAATGGTTATTAAGCTAGTTATGGACGGTGAGCGATAATATAATATATAATTTATTTCTTTGTAATGAGATGTATTCCTACAGACAAGTAAACGGGATATATATAAATATATATTATAGCGTCAGTGCGTAACGTTCTATGCATTTTAATCACAAGTGATATTTTTGTAATATATCAGATATATATTATAGTTCACCGTCCGTAACTAGCTTTAATATTATTAGATACGAGATAAATGATTTAAAAAATTGGGTAATATAAAATTTTATGAGATTGAGTAAAAATATATGAAAATATATTATGTACTGCAAAACACCTAAACTTTTAATAAATCAATAAACATTCAAAAATAAACTCTATTATTACATTTTTGTGTGCATATTGAAGACCAACATATAACTAAAATTTAAAGAAACATTACACATTTCTGTAATTTTGCATGAATCAATGAACCATGCACCTTGAAATCTGCACAAATCTGCAATATTAATTGTAATAATTAACATAACATAGAAAAATAGTAAAAAAGTCAATTTGTTTTTTGACTATTTCAACAACTCCGACATTGCAATAATAATTTATGATCTAACATAAGAATTATTGCAGTAGGGAAAATCCAAATTTTATATTAAACTAAGTTTACGTTTGATCAATGTTTCTTGTAACGGCCCAATTAGAAAAAGAAATCTACATATGCCGTATTGCAAGGAATACTGAGAGAGAATAAAAGAAATAATTTTATAAATGTTCGGTAACTCCGACGTTTACTTAACTAAAATATACATCTAAGTCTCATTTTTTTTGTCATAATGAAAATATATGAGAGGCAGGCTCATATTAATTTATGAGTTCGTTTTCTATACTTATTATTTTTTAATAGCATACAGTTTTTTTATTTGCCTTATTTATTCTATTGAATATACGATACCAATTTCAGTAATTGCAGAATTATTTAAATTAATGGAAACAAAATATAAACGAACAGACAGAGTAATCTATCGCTACTCCATAGTCTCACCAGTTTTTGGTGCCATCGTATAGCATGTACGCATACATATCATCAGATCCCACTCCAATTTGAATTTAAAAGCGGTCCGGACTTATTTGTGGTGGGGCGCGATAGAATGAGAGCAGCGCAAGAGGTGGTGACTTTAAGGTGACGAGCATTGTACAAGGTGTCCGGAAAAGACGTGTACAATGGAAGACCACAACGCACAGGGTTCAAAATAACCCGATTTTGCCCAATTCACTTATTTCCAAAATTGCTTCGTTTAGCCGCTAGAGAGCGCCAAAGTTTGCGAAAAATTTTTGTTTATTCCGAATATCTCGAAAACGACTTGATCGATTTTAACCATTTTTGGGCTACGCAGTTATAAGTCTAACCGACACTTTTTGACATTATTTAAAAACTTTTGCAGTCATTAGAAATATAAGAAAAATCATGTATCATGCAAATATAAGCACATATTTTTTTAATCCCCTGTATAATTACTCTCAGTTTCTGTTAGTAGCTGACTTTATTTAGAAACTTTTTTTATACTTTCAGAATTTTGAATAGATGAGTAGTTTAGGCAGAAAAAATATTTTTCGTATGTTAACAATATCAGCATTCGTTCTGCAACAAATAACGAAAATTCCAATTCTCTCATTTATATTTTATAACAAATAATGCGAATCGCCTTTGATTATGAATATGAATCAGAATCAAATCCATTACTCATGATCAGTATGTACTGAATAAAAATAAAATAAATAAAATGCAGATGTATATGTCTATTAAAATGTCTTTTATAATTTTTCCACGGCTCTGTTCACAGAGGACAACCGCTGTCTTTCACTACTTTACCCAACTTGAATTGCATCTTTATTTAGGCAATAGCAAATTTTATTAATAATTATAAACTACACTAGCGACACAAACACACGAAATCCACCAATCTCTACCACGCGAATAATGACTGATGGATGAAGAAGGGATGAAGAAGTTGGGCTGCATGTATTTGTTCCATATCGAAGGCGGGCTCGCCTTAGGAAAACGGACTCGAACGATGTTTCACTTATTCCGCCGGTAACATATTAAGCGGGAATTTGAACTGCTATCTTTTTAGTTGTGACGCGTGTGCTGATAACAGCCTATCTGACATCGGCGCTGATTACTGCGATTGGCATTTATTATAAAATTTTCATAATTTCCTATTCATTACACCTGGTGTTTATAAAAATGCAAATTTAATTATTGTTTGCTTCTGTTATTATTTAGCGGTTCTGCAGCTCTGCAGCGCTTGTCATTGAGTAGACATTAAAAACAAGGTTATTGACCTACATACGGTATATCAAGACTGGGATTGCGGGATTGTTGATCACTGAATAGGTATGTCTTAGACTGTTTTTGTTGACAGCATGAGGTTTTTTATTACTGTCTGTAATTAAACACAAGAAACGTTTCAGCCTCTTTTAGTAATTTACCCATAGTCGACTTCCAAAATTGTAGAGAGTAACTAATGTTATAAACTTGCTCACAATTTATAGCAGTCAACACAAAGAAATGTACATGCAACCCGTATATTTTACAAAATCGTGTGCCGCATATCTCTGAGAGCATACCCGATTACACAGCTTCTGCTACGCATGCGCTGCAGTTAGTACACGTTAGTCCGCATGCGCTGCTGCGTTTTGATTGGCTACGACGAATTGTCAGATCCAACTGTTTCATTTCCAGCGCTATCATGGGCGGGTATATCGTTCGGGCGGGCAAAATTTCGAGTATATCTTTTCGTTAATTTAATTATGAATGTAATTAATTTTATTAGTGATTTGATCGAAATGAGGAATATCGGATGATGACATGTATGAAGAGTTTAGAGCGCGAGGTCAAAATATGAGTGTAAGTGATGTTGAAATATGTATTTCATTAACAAAATTGTACGTGAATAGCATATGTGTGCAAATAAAAAAGTGGTAAAGAAGTACAACTGTGAAACGAAAAGTGATGGACACTCGCGGAAGGAAGATTGTATTTTTAAAATGGGTTCCAAAAAAATTCTATTGCTATATTTTACAAGATGAAACTTAGTCCGTATAAATGAAATCGAGTATACTGATAGAAAGGACGAAATAGTGATATGGCGAAGAAACTGTTTAAAATAAATATTAAAAAATAAGAATTTGGATCGAAAAATATATTAAATTTTGACGAAACATGGGCGTATGAAGGTCATACGGAAAGCGGTACGATATGATATAATAAGTGTTAATGTGTGACCGTTATAGTGACAGTGCTAGTAACCAATAGTAAATAGTGTGTATGTATTCTACAGCCTTTTGTTCTTTTGAATGCTGAATTTGCAAATATTTGCGTGACTTATTTAGTGGTGGAAAAATCTCTATTTGCAACAAATTTTGTCAACTACCTATAACATTATCTATCATTTTCATCATGAAACTGCCATGGTAGATTATCAGAAGCTCAAAACAAATTTATTAACACCACATAATAATGAAAGGGGCAATAATATTTGTAGTGTTTGACAGTTTCGCAAATTGTCAAAAGTTGAGATTTTTCCGCCAAAAAAAATTAAAACAGAAGTTGCAAAATTCGTGCAAAAATCTGTGAATTTTGCGTCCATGAAGACAAGGTTTAAGTGTGATATCCGACGTCAACTTATTTTTGATAATTTTGTGTGCTTCAACTCTTCTCAAGTGACACGCTTAGGTAATCATAACACACGTATCTTCCGTACTCATCTCTGTGTTGTGAATTAATCACTGTCTATTATTTTCGACCTTGGGTAATTGATAATACAAGATAAAAACTTTAAATTTTGAAATATTCTTATTATTTTTATTATCTAACGCCTCGAAATTGGTAAAAACTGTTATATCACTGTTTCTACTCTAAAAATAATGGATGTTATGTAATGCAATTATTTTTGTCATTTTTGTATATTTTTTATATCTGATCGCATTCAAATTTAGTACGCCTATGAAATGTTGCTCCCCGCCCGCTTCGCCCGTCGCTCTAGTCTATAACCTAGCGATTAGTCACTCTCTACAATTTTGGAAGTCAACTATAGTAGTGCTTTAAAAATACATCTTTTGTATGTTTTTTTTTTGATAATTTCATAGCATAAATAAAAACTTCACCTTGTACAATCATTCCCAGGCATTCACACTTTTAATAGATAAAGCTATACGGATGCAATTTGTTCCTCCTCTATATAAGGCTATTTGTCTTGTTTGACGGCACATCAAAAAGAAATAGGGTCCTTTTATCTGGGTTAAATCTTATATCCGCGTCTATTATGCGTCGTGCTACAATAAATAGTAAAGTAGGTAACTTGGTAGAAACACAACCTGATACAGTTCCCTATGTCGATAAAATCTGTATGCGTTTCAGTCTTGAATAGATAAATATAATCTACATGCATTATGTCTTTTATTGTGGGAAATTGGTATCTTTTAGACAATAAATGGACTAGGCGAAATAAGAATGGTGCTTTAATGTAGTTTCTATTCAGAACCAGTCCTAGGAAATTTAGTATCTTTTTTTGATAAATTATTGTTTTTTTTACTGTTTTAGAAAGGTATTTTAAGCTAACATAAATCAAATCTCCTACAATTCCTATGAATGAAGTCATATGTATGTTCTCTGATACCAAACATCTAGGTATGCTAATGAACAATTCCGCAGACAAAGCTCTATTCAATAATTATCTAAAGAAAATAATCTAATTTACTCACTCTATAAATATCTAACTTCACTTTTTGGCAGTGGGAACACGACAAATTCAACCACAATAGATGAGGTCAGATCTCATCTATTTCTGCATTTTTAGGATTGCTTCTTCAGGTGCTGCGTTGAATTACACCCATATATTGTGGGTGTAATTCAACGCAGGTTGGGGCTTTTGTCCACTGAGTAGTTAGTTTCACACAATATTATTAATACCTAAAAATATATAAAAACTTTTACATAAAAGGTGAACATTTTTCAAGTAGGTATTGTCATATTTAATTCATTGACAGGATGTCACTTTTTGTCATTGTCGATATTTAACTTCAAATAATTTTAATTTTTATAATAATTTTTATAGCTAGATATTTGATTCAACTTGAAGGAGACCACCTGAAGAAGCAATCCTAAAAATGCAGAAATAGGTCAGATCTCATCTATTGTGGTTGAATTTGTCGTGTTCACACTGCCAAAAAGTGAAGTTAGATATTTATAGAGTGAGTAAATTAGATTATTTTCTTTAGATAATTATTGAATAGAGCTTTGTCTGTGGAATTGTTCATTAGCATACCTAGATGTTTGATATCAGAGAACATACATCTGACTTCATTCATAGGAATTGTAGGAGATTTGATTCATATTAGCTTAAAATACCTTTCTAAAACAGTAAAAAAAAAAATATTACAAAAGCTAATAATAAGGAATATATGGGTAGATATTGTGGGTGTAATTCAATGCAGGTTGGGGCTTTTGTCCACTGAGTAGTTAGTTTCACACAATATTATTAATACCTAAAAATATATAAAAAATTATTGTTTGTCTAAGGCATAATATTGCTTATTTTATACAGCAAAATGTTTTCAAAATATGTGCTTTTCTTGAAATACGTTACAGGGGATGTCAAAATAAATAACTTTCATTAAACGTCAGGATTCCTTTTTGCGAGTCGCTATTAGAAAAAATCGAGGGGTGTGACACTTCCAAAAATGTTGTACGCCTGATTTCACATTCCCTACTGCTTTAATGGAAATCAGCGAAATCAGATTTCAGATAAATTCATGCTTTACTTGATTTTTCGCAATTTTACCAGATTTTATATGAATTCGCTTGATTTTACTGATTTCACTTGATTTCGCATGATTTCATCGATTTTACTGATTCCACTTGATTTCCTTAGATTCGATTTGAATTTTATGATTTTGATAGTATTTTGAAGTACCGAGCTTTGCACTAATTAGAAAATTTCATATGTTGAGTTAATTAATGGTTTTCTTATAATCGAATTTTCTTGTATTTAAATAAAAGTTCAAAACAAATTTTTAAAACGTAGTTAATAACAACGGTGGAATTAGAGATGGAAGTTTAAATTTGCACTAGCTGATATAAGCAACCAGCGTTACAAGAGTTATAAGAAAATTGGCTCTAAAATTTATCTGCAATATTCGACCTTATGGAAAGGCGACTTAGTCAAAAATAAAATCAATAAGACAACGCTTAATATATTTGTTTATTCAATTACCAGACTTATTTAAGAAATATTATTCATGTAAAAGTGTAGGAACAAAAGATTAGGTAAAAAAAAATTTTCCATTCTCGATTTTATTGTAAGTGTCATTAAATCAAGCTAAACTTGAATAGCAGTTCTACTTATTTGCACTAAACATAACATTGCCAATTACAACTATATTTTAATAGCATAAAGCACATAAAAGCAAATGCAAACTTATTTATATAAGATATAATATTAAAGAAAAAATCGATAAAAAACACAAAATCATAACATAACATAATTCAAACGAGTAAGTTAAAGTTTTCCCCAGACGACAAATTTGTCAAATGAAATTAATTACTCAATTATTAAGCTTAATTATGTATTGATTGGTGAAATAAGAAGCAAGTTTTTTTAAAACGTTTATAAGAGAAAAATATTTTACGACGTGTGGTCCAAAACTAACAAATATCCTTCTATCAAATGCACGTGAAGAAATCTGTTAAATACCTATGTCTATTAACAAAGAAATAATACAAATTCCAATGTCATTTTTTCAAACAAATAATTTGATCCTTAAATATAGGTTCCATAAGGATAATTTTAATAACATTTGAAAGAAATATGTGTTAAAATTACCGAAGTATTCCTATGTTTCTGAATGTGTCATGCGTATGCCAAACGAGGTGTAAATTATATACAAACGGAATTGAACCCATGTAAAATGCTTTATAAAACGGAGGTTAATATTGATTCTGAATAATTTGATTTAATTTATAAGATTTCGCGTGATTTCGCGATATTTTGCAAGATTTTACCCAAATACAGTTCTAGATTTAGTGAAAAATAGTTTACCTGTTACAACTGATAACGAAACCATTCATCCAGTCAATGAAACAAGAAACTTGGGACTGATTATTGACTACTCATTTCGGTTTAATGAATCGGTTTAGTGAATCAAATGATCAAAAAGGCGTTTAAGATTAATATTCAACAGTCGCCATCTGCTACCTCAATTTACATATTGTGATTGCATGCGGTCTGTATAGATGAATTTCATATGAAGGAAATTGGGAAAATACAGAACTTCTGTATTAATGAGTTAAAATGGCTTAGTACGAGGAAGACGCAGTTGTACCAGTCACTATGTTTTTTTCACAAACTAATCTTGTTAAAGTCCTCTTCATAATAAAATTTTCATAATATAAATATTCGTCATCAAAAAATTGTCTTGATTGTTGGTATATCTGTAACCTGTAGAAGAAAAGAATGAACTTATTTACGTACAGAGAATATTGAAAATGCTAAGTCGGTAAGGGAGATATAGGTCAATTTTTGGGAAATTTTCAACAATTCCTAAAAAGATTGCTGAATTTCTTAGATTACTCAATGTTGAGTATACTGGGCAGTGGGCATTGCTCTAAATGATGTTCTGCAACCTTCCTTGCAGATGCAGGAGCCAACATATCGATGCTCAAGAGAGACGAAGGTTGGCGACTTCTGTGACAGAGGGGTATTTAAAAAATTCCATACAAAAGGAGGAAAATTTTCGGAGAGAAAAGAAATACCACTTTCATTCCAAAAACTCAGTGTACCAGCAGCACTAAGATGCAGGTGTTATTTTCAACAAGACAAAAATATATGTTTACCTAATGTCCAATTATCTGATTTGAAAGATTGTGTTATTAACATTTATAATAAATAAATAATTTAAAATTCAGTTATTTTATTTTACTTTTATGCACATGTGCGTAAAAATATTGTTTAAGCATATGTGCCTAAAAGACTCAGTTCGATACTGAAATGATAATCGAAATGGCATTATTATGCAACGATTTTACGAAATAGTATATTATGCAACGATCATGTAATGATGGTACAAATACACATACACGAGCATTAACCGGGATACGAAACGAAGGCGAGTTTCGTTTGGTTTGTGCGAGTGTATTAATAACCATTACATGAGAGTTGCATACGCTATTTTTTCTACACCCTATAAATAATCAAAAACCATAAATTTTATATTTTTATTGAACACAATAGGTAACAGTAATTATTCGTATAAACTGCATTTTCTGCTTTCTCCGATATCTGTGGAAGAGTCGATGGTAATTCTTCTATATCGCTGATATCAGACATTTTGATAAATTATCGAAGTTTAGCTAGGTATCTACGAAAATTTAATACGTACTGATTTTGGCATCTAAAATAATTACATAGGAACCTAGGAAAAACGTCAAATGCACAGCATGCTTGATTGAAAAATTATGGGTTTCTATTGATTAAAAATCTGTATCGTAATGAAAAATCTGTATCGTAATGGGTATCATTATGAAACGGATTATGGGCATATAAGTGCATTGTTATAATACGGGTGTAGAAAAATAAATTTAAAACCCTGTCGCTCTTCATAAAACGATACATAGTAGTCTGGTTTATATGTTGTATGTTGGTAGGTCCTTTTATAAGTGGACTGTATAAAAATGTGTATACGTTGGGTTATGCAAGTTGTTGCGTTATGCGGTAGTACAACTTTATTCCAAATTTGTATTTCATATATTCATATTCCATTTTTGTATGGTTTTTCTTTGGAGTGAAATAAATGTAGGTACTATTATTATTTTACTGATATCATGTGATTTACGTGATTTCACAGATTTCGGATGATTTCACAAGATCATGATTTATGCGATTTTTACAATTTTACAGATTTCTACAAATTTTTTTGATTTCACACAAAACATACACCTGATTTCAGGAGTGTCACACCCCTAGGAAAGAATATAATTGTTACAATTTAAACCGTCCTTCAAAAACACACTGTTACAACTCCTTATTTACGTAATGGAAAGCACTGCAATGTGTACACATTTTACTTTCCGTTGCCACAGGCCAATTTTTATCAATAGGTGGTACAAAACTTGGACGGGAAAGTTTATAATGGGAGCAAACAAGGAGAATAAATCACTCAGGCGGTATCAGAATGTTCAGCGTTCCACGGTGATAAAGCAACAACAAATAGCGCGTACTGTTCATGAACAATAGTCGCCCGACTGGTTGTCGTTATTTGAGATATAATAACATTGTTACGTACAAAGACTACACGTTTACGTTTTCTGCTTCCTAGATTCAGATGTGAACAAAAAATATACATGCTGTGTCAGGTATTATTGGTGTCCTTGGAAGGGGTGATTGTATAGTGAAAATAAATGAGATTTACCCAAATATACCTATATATCTAAAAGTTCATTGTTTCCGAGATACAGGGTGTCAAAGATTTTAATATATTTATTATATTTTTTTGTTTACTTGGAAACCCTTCGTGATAAAACAACAATAATTCTAGATTGTACTGGGATACCTTAGGTCTAGTTATTCAGTGAACATTCCCATTATGATCCAAAAATAGTATGCCACTGTCTTAATTATAAAAAAGCTTAAGATACTTTAAATTTTGATTATCTTGCATGAAAAGCTGAAGGAATCTTGAAAATTTGCTCTCTCATAATTAACCATTTTGAATAACTTTTTGTAGTAATATTTTGTATTTTCAGCGGAAAAGGCGCTTTACCTGAAATTAAAACAATTTTTCCTCGGTGCATTGAATATTTCAAATAGGATAATTTCAAACACGGTTACTCTTCAACAAGGTATTGTTTTAATAGTTCAGACGTACCTATACACTATAGTTCGCAAAAAAGTTCTGCCATTTAAGGAAGCATAATGTGCCATAAGTGGCGCATTCTACTAGTAGCGCCAAAATTAGAAGCAAATTTGAATTTCTCAAATCAACGTTTGACTAAAGTAAGTTTAGCTATACTGCATTTATTTGTCTCAGAAATCTACTCCTGCCCTATGACACATTAATTTCGAGCCACCTTGTATTACTGAAGCATAATAAGTCTCACCATGTACAAACTACAAAATGCAGAGGTTTTTTAAAGCACAATTACCTAAATATGATGCATTTTAAAGAAAATTTTAAAGAATAATTATTTGTTCAAAATAACCAGAATTTAACGATTCTTCCGTTTTTTTATAATTAAGACAGTGGTGTACCATTTTGATTTTAAATAAAGGAAGTGTGCCACAGGGTACGCCACTGATGATAATTGGAATATATAAACGTACTGAATAATAATTAGACTAAAGATATCTCATATAACCTAGAACTATTGCTGTTTTATCACAAAAAGTTTAAAAATAAATAAAAAATATTATAAAAATTTCGAAATATTTGACATCTCAGAAACGGTGAACTTTTAAATAGATATAGGTATATTTGGGTAAATCTCATTAATTTTGACTGTACAATCACCCTTTCCAAGGATGCCAGTAGTTTCTTTCTTCTAGATATTAAAATATACGACCTTAGTCTCGGTCTATATATTTATTGGGCTCTATCGCGGTTTCAACGGTCTCTGGTTACCAAAAGGTTATCTGAGACCTATAGGTCATGATATTCTCCTTTCCCTTTCAATGATGGTCCCTAGATAATTGTTTTATTGTATACTTACGCGTATACCTTCCACTAGGTCGATACGGTAGATTTGTAATACAATGCACAGTGGTCTAATTTAAGCAAAAATGCGGTCATGACGTCAATGTATTTCTGAATTTGCAGATAAGGGTTATTTCTACATGGAATGTTTGCCAAAATTTAGATAGAGGGGTTTCAAATGAAGGTGAATAAGAATACGACAAAAATAATTTCCTAAAGAAATCACAAATGTTTTTCTCGAAATACTGGTCTCTTTTTTCGATTCTACGTGCAACGCTTATTATTAAACACACTTTTACAACCTAAATCGCTAGTGGAATGTGAATAAATACATAAAAATAAAATTATCACGGCACTAAGAGAAAAGTCAAGATATTGAGATTTTTGTCATTATAATGAGGAAAAAGTAAAGATATTGAGAATAATTTCATTATATTGAGAAAAAAGTCAAGATATTGAAAATAATCTCAATATATTGAGTTTTATAAAAATAAAAAGTATGTTTCACACCAGGATGCTTTCGTACTATTGTTTTCTTAATTGTATTGTCTTTTATAGTTTCAAAAAATAACTATCACATTCTTTGAATTGAATTATTTGCAAGAACTGTTTACTTTGTATTTGATTGTGTTTTGTCCGATCTGCTTCTTACATTATGAGAAATATATTTATAGTTAAAATTTGAGATAATTTTCTTGTTGCAGATATGGAGTCAGATACTCCCCTACTGATATTTTTTATATTTTACAAGAACCAATGAGTGGTCGTGAAGAGTAGTATTTGGTAAATTACATAACAAGTGAAACTGGCATTACCGAATTGTCCGAGCTGATCAAAAACTTAGAAAAGAAAGTTAGGGTTATGTAGCAAGATTTATACAAAATTTGATGTATACTCTAGCAGGGGAGATATACAGGGTGACTCTGAACATATCTAAAAATATTTGGGAATACTTGCGTCAAGAAAATTGGAGTCAATATCGTAAAAAATTTTTGTAAAATCCTTATAGTTTCCGAGAATAAAATTATTTAGTAGTTTCAACCTTTACATCGCTGGGCTACTGTAGTCTCTAGTCAGACGATTGCAAACATCCGATTACTTATCGTAGGTATTAACTTTTTTTACATTAGTTTTTCAAATATCAAAAATGGCTTACGTCTATAGCAACTCGCAGTTGAAGGATATCGTTTTAATTTATGCTTTAGCAGAACGATTTCTCAGTGAACTTGTTCCAAATGCAGCTATTTTTACAACGGTGTGCAGTGAGTGCAAGTGTTGTGCAAACGATGGCGTGACACGGGAAATTTGCAACCGAATCATGGAAGAGATGGAGGTCCAGGGCGCCCACGGTATATTGCAACAGTGTGGCTATCATACACGTGGCTCAATTGTATCCGTACAATGTACAGCGTGTGCAAACATTAATACCAAGGTATTGGACGAGGAGGATGGTACCATGGCCGCCACGATCTCCTTACTTTAAATCATTTTGACTTATTTTTTTGCGGATACTCAACAAATGAAGTATATTGCACCGAACTGAACACTATTGATGATATACGCAAGCGTATCATAGCTACTGCCGACAATTTGCAAGTTCAAAACGGGCAAGTAGCAGAAACATTTGTGTTAGTTTGTAGAAACGGGATAAGTCGGGCCCAAAATGTTGTTGTAACATCAGGTATGTCAAACTATTTTGTTAATCACAATTAATTATATTAATAATTAATAATCACAATAGGGGCAAAAGCTGCTGTATAAAATGTAATATATTTATTTTCTTGGGAATTATCATTCAATTTTTTGTCCGGTCGCTGATTATACGCCTTATTTTTACAGTTGACCAGTTTCCAGTGCCGTGCGGAAGTGTATTTTTAAATCATTTTTTAACTCTTTTGGATTTTATTTTTACAAAATTGTATTGTATGAGTCCTCTTTACATTCAAAATTTTTTTAGATAAGTTCAAGTTGTTATATACCCTCACATCCAATGGATGCCTTTGGGTACCATTTTCCCAAAGTAATGAAAGATATAAGCATCGAAAAACTAGCGGTACATCACATGCGAAGTTTAGCTTGCTACTGAAGAAAGTGGAATACAACAATCTGAAGAACTGAGTGATAGTGATTAGTCATAGTTTCATAGGTTGTGAACTTATATATAAGTGTGCGTAAAATATTACTATCAGATTATTATTTTTGAAAATTAAATGAGATTGTTGGTACTTTTGTTGATAATTTACATAAAATAAATTGTTAATTGTAATAATGGACACTTACTTTCAAATTTCCTGTATATTATATCAGATTTGCAAAAAAAAAACTTGAAAAAAGTATTAAAATATTGTACTTATTTGTGAAGCATTCTGCAATGACGGATAATTTTAAAAAACAAGTAAAATATGTTCACCGAAAAATTATTAACGTTATTGGTTATTTATTGCCTAGGTCAAGTGTGAAATAGCACACCAGAATGGACCGAGAATAAACTATTCTATATTTGATATTATTTTATTCATATAATTTAACAAAATAAATGTCTGCTTTCCTTTAGTAATAGGAATTTTAAAGTTCTGTAAATAGTTTCGTAAGGGCATCTATTACAGCACTAGTGTAGTACTTAAACATTTATCATTATTTTTTTCCTTGTAGACTACAGCAAACTCTACCTAAGCTGTCAGCTGATTATGTAGTAACTTTTGTTGTTA
Source organism: Monochamus alternatus (assembly GCA_037114965.1). NCBI lineage: Eukaryota > Metazoa > Arthropoda > Insecta > Coleoptera > Cerambycidae > Monochamus > Monochamus alternatus. The sequence goes on from CM073426.1 coordinate 119,572,504, forward strand.
AGACTCGATTTATCAAAGTTTAAATGGATTTAATTAAATTCCCAATCAAATGTTTCACACTTTAATAAACAAACTCGATTTATTTAAGTCTCAGTTAAATTGCATTTGGTAAACGGACCATTCCATTGAAATTAGGTATTTTCTCAATCCGTTATTTTATTTGGTATACATATAGTTTTACTATCATAACGTTGTTAAATAAAATGATTACTATTACCATATTTTATGCATTTATGTATGTATTTTGGTGCTTGCATTGTTAGTCATGGACCATGTGTATTCCAAGAGGATTTTTTTTCTTTCGCCAAAACCTTGCTGCATCTCCAGTTGCAGATGTCTAACCCGTTAAACAAAAACAATTCACCGATGGTGATAAACACTTCTAATGGAATTAACATGTAAATAGGAATTGCTCCAACTTGCCAGAAATATAAAACGCTGTTCGCTTAAGCGATAAATTCAATTCAGTAATTGCGCCAATTTGGTCGTAAGCAATTTTTTAAATTAAAATTAGCAACGATTGTAAATCACCGGATCCAAGTAGCGTGAAAAATTGACTCGAATTGGCTATTACATCATCGGGTTAATATCACCCAATTACAGATAGAAGTTTTAGGGTTATTTGTTAAGGATAAGATCATTTGACCCACAATTTGTTTACAAACAAAACAGAGATACCAAAGTGTTTATAATAATTATCCACTAATGCAACTAAAATGTCTTATACATTGATAACAACATATTCTCTGAAGTTATGTATTTGTGGCATAATTCTAGTTTTTCTTTGGTTTAATTGGCTATTTTGCCACATTTATTTAAATAAAGATTAATTGCATAAGTCCTTGCACCAAAAGGATCAGTCAAGGATTATTCTTGCAACTAAGTTTGCCTAACCAAAAAATCACACTGAAAAAGCATATAAGTAAAAAATAACAAACATCACATCACAATCGTCCACTTGTGTATTATTTGACGTTTCGAAATACTTTCTGTTTTCGTTCTCAAAATTTGTAATTGTATTAAAAGTAAGTCAAGTGTGACAGTTTAAAATTTGTTTATCTGCTTCCATAGACATATTAAATGATTTTTATTTTATTGCTATTTACTTCTACTTGATACAACTATAGCCAACAACGATCAATGTTTATTGAAAAGTTTGACAAATCTCCGTTCAACAAAATAATTGTGTTCTCTTTCAATGTTTTTTTTTGTTGCTTTAGCCTCCTTCTCTAAAATTTTTGCCGACCCCATGAAATGAAATGACCCTTTTTCCAAGCGTGTTTGTAAATTTTTTATTTTTCAGATTCTCGTCTTTTTATATAATTTTTATGTTCTCTATCATTCATAGACTGAGACGTTTCTCCAACATAATGTTTGTTGCATTCACAAGGTATATTTTTTTGACGAGTTTTTGACATAAAGGATCGTAAAGTATTAGTTACCTGAATAACAATTGTTCTATCAAACAACGAAATTTTTAACAACGAAGTAAAATTTATTAAAAATGTTTTAACAAATAATGAATACCCTCCAAATTTTGTTGATAGAATACTTTAACACTTTAAGTCAAATACGAGAAACTAATCATACATTAAAAATTCCATATATTTAACAAAGGACCCTGCAATAATCTTATGGAAATTGGGTTTCTGTCAAATTGTCTGAATTTTTGATATGTTGTAGATTTTGTCATCCTGAACAAAGGTCTCCATGGGCACAAAGTGCCAAAATGAACATTTTGGCAGCTACGGAGCTGCCAAAGTTCCCCTGACCCGTTGCAAAACTATTCATTTTCAATACTATTTACAGATGTCAAAGACATATATTAATTATTCTAATATATAGTAATGTTTTTGAGGTCACTGGATTCAACCCTCATGTCAGATTGGACAAATTGACCGTTGACAGCTGTCAATTGACTGTCAACGAGGAATATAAAAGTAAATATTCTCTGTTGACATTGAGAGTTTGGGTTCTTGAGGTCGCTGAATTCAATTCTCATGTCAGATTGGACAAATTGACCGTTGACAGCTGTCAATTCACTGTCGACGAAGAATAGAAAAGTAAATATTCTCTGTTGACATTAGGAGTTTGGGCTTTTGAGGGAGCTGAATTCAATTCTAATATCAGATTGGAAAAATTGATAGTTGACAGGTGTCAATTAAATGCCAAAAAAGGATAAAAGACTAAATAGTCTCTTTTTACATTGAGAGTTTATGTTGGCCAACTCGCTAAATTCAATTCTTTTTAGAATTGGAGAAAGTGGTAGATGACAAACTCTCAATAACAAAAGAGAATATTTTCTTCTTTATTCTACTTTGACAGTGAATTGACAGCTGTCAACTGTCAATTTTTCCAATCTGGCATGAGAATTGAATTCAGCGACCTCAAGAACCCAAACCTCAATGTCAACAGAGAATATTTACTTCTCTATAGGGCAATCCAACGAACTGTCAAATCACTTTTAAAATGGCGGCTGTAGGACAAACAACTCGACATATGACAAGCAGAAATTTGTGCTTTTGTGTAGAACTTTTAGTTATTGGTCTGTGTGAAGAACTGTGTGTTTTGCTCATTATATTTTATACCTATTTCGGAATACCAAGTATAATTCAGACTATCATAATGGTTTTGTTGTGTTGTGTTATGAATTGTTGGAGTAGAGGACAGCGAGAAGATCAAGTTAGATTTTTTAGGATTCCTGTTGCATTGAATTATAGACAGAACTGATCTCAATGAACTCTCATAAGACAATAAGATAGTGCAATAAAACAGCAAGACCTAACTCAAGAAAAAATTAAATATAGTGTACAAGTATTAAATATATTATTTATAAATAGGTACCTAAGTTCTTTTTTCTCTCCAACTAGTAGTATAATTACACCCCCGCCAGCCCTAGCAATTCAGGGTCCTGGAGAATACTATATATAATATTAATAAAAAAAATATATTGATAACAATATTGGCAGTTATATATAATTAATTAGTAAACTATTACAGAGGTACGTAATTTGATTTTAACAATTATTTATGCATAGATACATGGCAGACTCGCACAACAAAACAAAACCATTATGATAGTCTGAATTATCCTTGGTATTTCGAAATAGGTATAAAATATAATGAGCCAAACACACAGTTCTACACAAAATCACAAATTTCTGCTTGTCATATGTCGAGTTGTTTGTCCTACAGCCGCCATTTTTAAAGTGATTTGACAGTTCGTTGGATTGCCCTATTCTTCGTTGACAGTAAATTGACAGCTGTCAACTGTCAATTTTTCCAATCTGAGATTAGAATTGATTCAGTTCCCTCAAAAGCCCAAACTCTCAATGTGAAAAGAGGATATTTACTTTTCTATTCTTCGTCGACAGTGAATTGACAGCTGTCAACGGTCAATTTGTCCTATCTGACATGAGAATTGAATTCAGCGACCTGAAAAATCCAAACTCTCAAGTTATATTCCTCGTTGACAGTCAATTGAGGGCTGTCAACTGTCAATTTTGCCAATCTGGTATGAGAATTGAATTCAGCTCCCTCAAAAGCCCAAACTCTCAATGTGAAAAGAGAATATTTACTTTTCTATTCTTCGTTGATAGTGTATTGACAGCTGTTAACGGTCAATTTGTCCAATCTGACATGAGGGTTGAATCCAGTGACTTCAAAAACATTACCCTATATATTAGAATAACTAAAATATGCTTTTGACATCTGTAAATAGTATTGAAAATGAATAGTTTTGCAACGGGTCAGGGGAGCTTTGGCAGTTGCCAAAATGTTCATTTTGGCACTTTCTGCCCATGGAGACTTTTGTTCAGGATGACAAAATCTACAACATATCAGACAATTTGAAAGAAACCCAATTTCCATAAGATTATTGCGGGGTCCTTTAATATTAGAACAGTTATTCTGACAACTAATACTTTACGATCCTTTTTGTCAAAAACACGTCCAAAAAATTATATATAGAATTAAAAAAATTGCATCCACAACATACCTTGTGAATGCAATAAACATTATGTTGGGGAAAGATCTCAGATTATGAATGTTAGAGTTGAGCAACATAAAAATTATATAAAGACGGGAATTTGAAAATAAAAAATTTACGAACACGTTTGGGAAAAGGGTCATTTGATTCAACGAGGTTCGGCAAAAATTTTAGATAAGATGGATAATGCAACAAAAAGAAAATTACATAATACCACGATTATTTTGTTGAATGGAAATAAGTGTGTGTAAAACTGATCAGTAAACATTGATCATTATTGGCTGCAGTTGTATTAAGAAGACGTAACAATAAAATAAAAATCTCTATGGAAGCAGATAAACAAATTTTAAACTGTCAAAACTTGACTTACTTTTGATAGAATTGCAATTTTAGAAAATAACCGTTTTGGCGCAAGGGTTCGCTCAATTAATCTTTTCAGAAGTGTGGCAAAATAACCAATTAAACTAAAGAAAAATTGATAACAATATGGAATTAAAAAAATTCAAAATTAAACCCCTTTTTCAAAACCCTGCATATTGTTTTGGCCCTGGCACCAATGAATGATGTCGAAGACACTTACTTTAACTTATAGAATTTAATGCTATTGACACAGGATTTGTAACTATAATGAGTATTTACATTTTCTAATACTAATTTAAAATTTAAATCGGTTTCCATACGAGAACAAAGGTTATTAATAGATGGAGTAAGATCTCTAGAAAGTGAAGTTTATAGGGTATAATGTATAATATAATAAAGCCAGATGTGAAGATGACGATGCATTTCTTTAACTTCATAACAAAAGCCTTTAAGAGGTAGAATGAAAATGTATCATTAATATTTATTTCATATACCTACACATATTTTAATATATTTATTGTATAAAAGTAATAAAATATTAATTTTAATTATACAGTATGCGCCAAAAGTATGAAATAAATTCAATAAAAACGAAACAATTATTTTTTGGGAGAAATCCTCGAACAGGTCGATTTTTAATTTAAAAAATACATATTTTAGCGTAAAATGCGATTTTCAAATGTCATTTGTTTTCGAGTAATGACGTCATCGATTTTTTTTTTAAATGGCAACACCATATTGTTTTCCTTGATTCTGAAAGATCGTTTAATTCTCTATCAGACAGTACTAAAATTTTGCCCTCTTACGTAGGAAAGTTTTCGAGTAAATGACGATTGAATGTTAGAAAACGTAAATCAATTAAAATAAAGCAAAAACGTTATCAAGTTTAGTTTTTCGAATTGCATACTTCTTTTATGGATAACGTAGGTGAAAATCTTTGCAAAATGTCATTGTCACACCGACTTTCTAATAAGTATTGTAAGTGATATAGAAATTATTATTCAATTTAAAGTATTATGGCACATTTAACTGTTACTCAAAGAATTGAAATTTTAATTCTTATCGGATGCGGGAATATGACTAGAACTCAGCAGGAAGTTTACGATTTATTTAATGAAAAATATTCAGATCGCCCTATCAGCCAATCAACAGTCAGTAAGGTAGAGTCTAAATTTAGAGAAACTGGCAATGTTGTAAATATTCCAAAATCTGGACGTCCAAGCATTAATGAAAATCAGAAACAGAACATTTTGATAAGTATGGTGGATAATACTCATAATTCTTCACGATTGGTTGCATTAAACAGTGACACTAGTCAGAGCACCGTGCTACGTATCTTGAGGAAGGAAAAATATCATCCCTACAAAATTCAACTTGTGCAGGAACTCAATGAAGATGATCCCGATCGCCGCTTACACTTTTGCGAAATTCTAATGGATTTATGTCAAGTAAATAGAAATTTACATTTGGAGTCGGGAAAATCCTCATTAGATGGCAGAGGCACATACCCAACACCCTCAGAAATTAAATGTGTGGGTTGGAATAGTTGACGACAGAATAGTAGGGCCTTTCTTCTTTGAAGGAACCCTTACAGGACAAAGATATTTAGAGTTTCTAGAAAATGACCTTGCTCCAGCCCTTGCAGTAATTTTTCCTAACGATAATGACCCTGACATTCCTGACGATACCATATGGTTTCAGCAAGACGGTGCACCTCCGCACTATGCGCGCCCTGTACGAGATTTTTTGGACAACTGTTTTCCTGGGAGGTGGATCGGCAGACGCGGACCGATAGAATGGCCTGCAAGATCGCCAGATCTTACACCTCTTGACTATTTTTTATGGGGATACTTGAAGTCAAAAGTGTATATTAATAAACCACGTAATTTAGATGAACTTCAAAATCGCATTCGGGACGAAATACGCAGAGTTACCCCAGAAATCATTCATAATGTGCAAGAAGAATTTCTTCACAGACTTGCGCATTGTCAAGAAGTTGGTGGATGGCAATTCGAACATTTAAATTAAGTATAAAATTTATTTATCAATTGTATTTTATTTTACATACCTCAGAATTGTTACTTTTTTATGGATAAAATTTACGTTTTCTAACATTCAATCGTCATTTACTCGAAAACTTTCCTATGTAAGAGGGTAAAATTTTAGTACTGTCTGATAGAGAATTAAACGATCTTTCAGAATCAAGGAAAAAAAATATGGTGTTGCCATTTAAAAAAAAATCGATGACGTCATTACTCGAAAACAAATGACATTTAAAAATCGCATTTTACGCTAAAATATGTATTTTGTAAATTAAAAATCGACCTGTTCGAGGATTTTTCCCAAAAAATAATTGTTTCGTTTTTATTGAATTTATTCCATACTTTTGGAGCATACTGAATAGTGTGGATATATAATATTATTAATTAATCATGAATCAAAAATTAAATAATTTGAGGAAAACGTTAACAATTTCAAAGTCGAACGTTTGAAATGCAGCACAATACGCATAAAGGAAAACAAGTTACATTGCCTCTGCCCTTTTAAATTGTATCTTGATCTTTTATACCCTCTGCCGCATTTTGTTTTCAAAGTAATAGGAGTTTGAAACCAAATTCCTGAGGATCACCTTTATACAAAACGGTGTTCGCGAGCCCAACCGAGCGCTATTAAGTTACCACAAAACACGATCCTTATTCTTCTTGGAATGTTAATGATAGTCCTTAGAAAACGTGTCATTTCTCTTCTAGCACGAAATTTGATACGCCACACAAACTTTTGTGTAAAGAATTTAAAAACATGACCCGATCTGCTTCATTTAATGAGCCAATATATATTTTACTACAGTGATTAGTGAGTTTCCTACCTCATAAAAAATGCTGATTCGAGTATTGGCACAGAAGTCTGAAGAGGTAATACAGGGTGATATTTTCAGCAGAGGTAGTCATGCATCTTTCAAAATCTCTTTACTATTCCCAGAGTTAACTGATAGCAGGTTTTACAATTTTAACCAAATACCAAACTTCTTGGTCAAAGGCTGTATTAGACCTTTGTCACAACCTTTAGTAGATATATATTTTTAATTTAATTCTCAGTATGAATACTTTTACTACGACGTGGAAAATCACTAGAGTTTCTCCAATACTAAAGAATGGTGATTCATCCGAAATTACAAATTACAGACCTATTTCCGTGTAATGTTTTTAAATTATTTAAAATTATTATTTATCAATTTATTTACTATGCTGTAAAGGGAATATTACAGTAGATAAGCATGGTTTTGTTGAGAAAAAATCATGCCTTATGAATTTAGCTTGTTTTACCCAATGCTTGACCGAGGTATTAGATGATAAAGGTCAAGTAGATATTTGGATATCCAGAAGGTATTTCATAGAATAGACTTATTCTATTAAAAATACAATATTTACTTAGTTGTTCGTTTACGCTTATCATATTTTTCAGTTAATATCTCTTTGACAGAAGTCAGTATATTTAATATGAAAGTTGCCGTTTCTTTCTTATAACACCTACTTCTGGGATACCACATTGTCTAATTTGAGAACTTTATATAAATGACCCTCCACTGCATTTAGTATGTTTAAAATTATTATATGCAGATGATTTAAAAATTCACTGTAATATTCGTAACATTCATGACCGTCTGTTACAAAATGATATTTTTGCTGTATGTGCTTGGTGTTCTATTGTGTCTTTCACATGAAAGAATAATTAATAATTGCATATAATATTAATAATCTTACTTTGAATCGTTTAATCTAAATAAAGGATCTTGGAGTTTTATTTGATCAGAAAATGTTATTTTCTGCAACAAAGAAAGTGTAGTATCCTATGTCGGTCAGTGGTCGCGCGGTTTAAGGCGTCAGTACTTGAATCGAGGTGACTAGATCGATGTAGGTTCTATAAGCTATATTCGTGGAAAGGATTGGCACCCTCTCTGCGGATATGGTAGGGTGAAATAATGTTAACTTGGGTCAATGTGAGAGATTAATACTGGTTGATATTTGACTATCTCCCTAATTAATGAGGTTTTCCAGGTTTCCCTCATTCCTGCACTGAATAGTGGTACCAACGTAAGTTGTTCCTGTGCGCAAATACGGCCTGCTTAATAATAATATGCCGCCCCCTCTCCCGCACACGTCTCCGACTTCTGGGCTAATCCGTGTGATTAGAATGAGAGGTAGAGATATTATATTATGTTATTATTATTATCAATAAAATGCTAGGCTCTATACGCAATGGTAGAGAAATCTCTGATTTTTCTGTTTTTAAAAGTTATTTATGTGCTTTGTGTTGGAATACGGAGTTTTTGTGTTGTATTCCTGATTGAGCTATATGTATTAGTCAAAATGAGCGTGTACAGATAAAATTATTAAAATACTCGTGTTTCTCTAACGTGGCGTTGGCTATTCTGTACTGCTTGGTGAGAAATGATTTTTTATTGTGAATGTGTCGAACTAATATTCTCATGAGGTCACCTTTTTCAGTTGTTTGTAATAATTTTAATTAAATTTGTAGTAATTGTGATGTTAATCTTTCACCATTGTTTACTATATATATATATATATATATGCTCCATTCTTGCTAATACATAAGGCAAAAAGAATAATTAGAGAAGCCATCGAAATTGAAAAACATCCTCAAAATCTCAATACACGTGACGATACCCAAAGATTACCAACAGCTTGGAAACCTGTCCTGGGAATCAAGAAGATCAATAAACCAGTGACACGCAACGGTGAGAGTAGGCCAAGCAGAACACAAGAACCCACAGCACCATTAAACGCAAGACCCGTGACGCGCAGCCATGCGAAGAAAACCACACACCGGAACGAAAGCACAGTATATAACTCACCAAGTGGACAAACATCTTCCAGTAAGCCGAACGTAGTAACGCGAAGCAGAAGTAAGAAGACCTGAAGATGGTAAATGAGATTTTACCGAAACGTTGTCAAACAAATGGTTCTTTTGAAGACCATGCAGATTCATCGCGGAGAGGAACCCGGAGAAATTTTACAACCACATATAACACCCGCGGAAGCCTACGCAAAAAATGCCAATATTAACCAAAGTTAAAAAAATAATAAATAAATATATATATATATATTTATTTATTTATTTATATATTATATATATATATTTATTTATTTATTTATTATTTTTTTAACTTTGGTTAATATTGGCATTTTTTGTCAGTTAATTGCCGAGTTTTATTAATTAGTTAGGTATTTAGAACCAGTTCAAATACTTTATGTATCAATGTATTACATTTTCTTTTTTCTGTAATTGGGTGCACTTACCTGATGGGAAATAAAGAACTATTTATCCATATATCTATCTATCAATCTATCTACCTAACTAATTGGATCTTTTGTAAACTTCACTTCAAAACTCATCAAATCATCTGGACTTAGTTGAAACTCCTGATCTTTCAGATAAAATTTCCGGCGTTTTGACATCATCTTCGGTGTTTTCTACAAGATTTATAATTTTGCGTGATACGTACTAGGCTGTTCGAAGTGCATTGAATATTGGTGTAGTGGTTTGTGAATTTTTGATTCCTTGAAGTGTTAAAGGTCAAATCGCAGCTATAATTATTTCATTTTTATTGCATTGTTTCTGATCGTATATATCTGATTCTGCAAAAGGTCTAGTTGATGATGGACTTTGATGTCTATGTTGCGTTTCTTTGACAGTTGGAAGCATGGTAATGTCTTCATTACCCGCAGTTCTTTGATTTTTTTCTATAGTTAAATTCTTAAAATGTTCTTGTTGCCAATTAAAGTAGTTACATAAAAAGAATTGTATGCACCTCGCATATAATGGCTATTAATATGTTCCTGTCGTAAATTTCACACTCGTGCATTAATAGCTGTCATAAATTACCAACTGGTTGCATAATATACTATTTTAACTTACACTGGTGCTTTGTTAATCATGAGATCATTTCGTTTTCTCCACAGATATGATTTTTATCAGTGCGATTTCGAACAAAGCTTGTTATAAGAAAAAACAGTAAGTACAACTCCCATGTTTCAATACAACTACACCCAGCATGATTGACTGGATATACACACTCGATTTAACTATGCATTAAAGTCATTACATGCATTGTAACGCTTGCTTATTGTCTAACTTGATTCAAATTAGAATTAAACGGCAGTTTAAATTCAGACTTTCAGTTGCACGGTTTCCTGCCTTAGCTTTACAAGGATCGTCTTCTTGGTTTTTCAATCTGACGTTGAACTGTCACAAAGCTTTAATATAACCGTAATTTTTTGTTTTAACTTGCAACGCATAAATTGGAAATATTTAATCATTTACTTTCTGTAATGCTGTTGACGTCAGTCTGCGCTGAACAACTATCCATGTTGGGAAAATTGTTTGCGATGGTAATTATGATATTTGCTGTAGGTCAAGGAGGCTAGTCACATGAAGCCCAGTTTGGTTTAAAAATTTACATATTCGGACTTATATAGATGCAAAGTCGCGTATTACGAATATCTAGAAATAGAGTTGATCCGTGAAGAAATAATCCAAGCCTAGAAGGAAGTCAAGTAGTCGCAAATAGAGTGTTATATTGATAGCAGTTCACACGACAAAAAAAAAGCGATTGAATTGATTTCGTATTTAAATATTACACAAGTTAAAAAATACAAATTTACAAAATATTGATTAATATTTGACCAAGTTACCACGTATTCGGAAAGTTTAATAAAGACAAAAAAGCCGAAATAAAATTACTCGACCTATCAAATAAGAAGCAAATCAGCATATTACTCCAAGTAGCGGGGCACTTCTGGCATGCTACAAATTTTCTGATGACGCAGCCATATGGTGTTCGAGTGATGAAGCGAAACAGTGTTGCCACATCAGGACCACATACATAATAACACCATGTTATTCGAGTCTTTCATTTATTTCCCACAAAGGAGTGGGGTATACGTGGAAAGAACTATGCACTGCAACCAGCATTTTGGATTATCTCAAGTGTGAGTTGCAACGCAATAGATAATTTTAAGAATTTCGAATATGCGGATGTGTGAAGGTGACAGAATCTGTTAAATTTAGTCGAATTTTTCAATTGGTTTTAAAATCAAATTGCAGATGATCCAAACTTTATTAACAAAGTGTTATGATCGTTCGCGATTTTCTTTATCTACATTAGTTTACAAATAAATAAATATTAATGGTAAAATATCTTATTCATTAGGTAAAAAGGTCTGCTTACTCCTTGTCATTGAATACGCATTAAAACACAGTAAGAACTAGGTTATTGACCTGATGATAATACGGTAGGTCAAAATGCACTATCGATGCTTTTTTTTTGGGTCGGTCAGTGGTCACGCGGTTTAAGGCGTCAGTACTTGAATTGATGTGAACCGTAAAGAGGGTGCCTCTTTGCGGTTTTATAAGGTGACCCAATAAAAAAAATCAAACTACTAAATTCTAAACAAAAGCTACTGAAATTGGTATGTAATTTAAATTTGAATAATGAGATCTACTAACTAAAAATCTACTTAATTATTTTTATAGTTATTGTGTGAAACTGGAGTTTTTTTAGTTAGAAAACACTTGTAAATTTCTCTTTCAATATAAACATAATGTACTCATTGTCCCCTCAAACTTTTTCGTGAAGATCTTAAACAGAATATATTATATTTTCATACAAAATTTTAAATATTTAAAGTCAAAGTTACTAATTAATTAGTAACCAAACTTTAAATTGACTAAAACAGACTGGCTAATAGGTATTTAACAAAGTAAATGTTTTGTTGTAGGTACTTATATAAACCGTTTTTTATAAACCAAAATATTTCATTATTATTAATTTTGTAACGTAATCAATACATATTTTTTAGTTACCTATTTACATTATTTGATTACTATTAACGATATCGTTTTAGAACTTACCGTTGCATTTTTACACTTCTCATTTCAGCACTTACAAATTGGCAATATACAAGGTGAGTCAGAAAAAAAAATAAGTCAACACTAAGCGGAAGATACTAGACACCAAAATATTCATCATGCTTTATACGAATGTCACTGGTTTAAGGAATACAGGGTGTTCAAGGTTTAAATTTTATTCTTCAAATATTCTGGGTACATAACAAAAATAACTAAAATAGTGTAATTTGAGGTTCTACAAATGACCCTCTTTAGCATCATATTGATATAATATATTTCGTTCACCAAATCATTTTAAGATTGTGTATAATGCAAATTCATAATTATTTGTGCTTATATTTAAAAATGGGGTAGCCTAAACTGAATGGCGACCATTTGTTTAAATGGTAGATAATACTTACATTATCCTTTCAACAACTCGTGTTTCAATTTTATTGCGCCGCAAATTTTATTGATAAACTATAGATATGTTTGTCACAAAAAAAATTATGCACTTTACTTTAGACCACATTTCCTTTAAAATTATAAACAATAAATTTAAAAAATATTAAATTAACACTTCTGTTCAAGCTTTTGAACTTTATTAGTTCTTCATCAGGAACTCTACAATAACATTAGTTATATTAATAATAAAAACATTGATAAAGTTACTTACGAATTATGAGATTGTAAAGAACCCAACCATTAGAGAAACTGATATTACAATATAGTACAACAAGAATAAAATCAGCAGTAAAATGTCTCTCGTACATATGTATACATAACTGCAAACACGTTTTGTTTCTATGTACAAGAGAAATTTTACTGCTGATTTTATTCTTGTTGTATGTATATGCGCTATATTGCAATAATGCCAGTTTCTCTAATGGCTGGTTTCTTTACAATCTCATAATTCGTAAGTAACTTTATCAATGTTTTTATAATTAGTATAACTAATGGTATTGTAGAGTTCCTGATGAAGAACTAATAAAGTTCGAAAGCTTGAACAGAAAAAAGAGTGTTCCTTTTTCTTGACTTTACTACTCCACCCAATTGCTTACTTTCTTCAGGAACAAAATTATCACAATTATTTGCTCTATAAAATCAAATTGTTCATTAAACAAGGCTATTCGATAGTTATAAAATAATTCGCTTCTTTTAAAGTTCTATTTTGCTAGTTGGGTTGGAACTTCCAACACTAGAGCCGATTCTGCCTACTGGGAAGCGCTTAATAAAATTTGTCGTTATTAAAAACCTTGCTCCGATCACATAATTATCTGAGAGCGCGAACTGTATGGCGCTTGTTGCGTAAAGGCATAACGGTTCAATTACAGCCAGTACATCTAGCAGTCGTAGAAAATTATCTCTTCTTGACACTGCGATGGCCAAGGGGTCATCTCAAATATTAATAATTGTGACACACTGTTGCTGATTCAAAAAGTAGTATTCAATTTATTAATGGAATTGTTTTGTTGCTATTTATAATCATGTATATCTATTTGTTACGAGCATAGTGGGTTGAAGTAACAAAAATAGCTATCAAGTAAAAATTATATAACACAAATATCGACATATTAGAACAATGTTGTTTGTTTGTTTGCAAAAATGGCAAATGTGCACGTTGGGGAGAGTATATTTATATAATAATAATAATAATTAATTGAGGGGGTAGTCAAATATCAACCGGTATCAATCTCTCACATTGACCCAAGCTAACATTCTTCCACCCTACCCTACCCGCAGACAGGGTGCCAATCCTCTCTACGAATATAGTTTTTACAGTGCTTTCGAAAAGTAACGAATAAATTCATTAATTCTGAAATTAAAAAGTTTTCGAAAGAATCCCCTGGCACGTCGATTTTGTTTTTAAAAAAGGCACCTTTCGACATACGTCTCATATTTGTGACATCATCGTTGTTCAAGATATGATGTCATCGACAATTTTTTTAAATAGCAACCCCCAATTTTGACCATGCGCGACCATGAAAGAGTGTGTCATTCTACATACATACATCATGAAAAATTATAGTGTTACATAACAAAAATTTCAAGAAAATAATGTTTGAATATTTTAAAATTTAATTTTCACAGTACTGTACACCTCCCCATTATGCAACACCTGTCTGTGCTTATTTAGATGAGCTGTTCCCGAATCGTTGGATAGGGAGAAGGGGGCCGTTTGAGTGGCCAGCCAGATTGCCTGATTTGACATCCTTAGATTATTTCTTGGGGATACGTAAAAAGCAAAGTATACATTACTAGACCGGTTAATTTAGAAGATTTAAAAGCAAGAATTCATCACGAGATACATCGTTTACCTCATGAAGTTATTGATAATGTCCAAAAAGAATTTATTAATCGTCTTGGCTACTGTCAGGCAGTCAACGGTGCACAATTTGAACATTTAATTTAGTCGATTTTTTACATAACCATTATCATTTCAGTATTGTGAAAATTAAATTTTAAAATCTTCAAATATTATTTTCTTGAAATTTTTGTTATGTAACACCATAATTTTTCATGATGTATGTATGTAGAATGACACTCTTTCATGGTCACGCATGGTTAAAATTGGGGGTTGCTATTTAAAAAAATTGTCGATGACGTCATATCACGAACAACGATGACGTCACAAATGTGGGTCGTATGTCCAAAAGTGCCTTTTTTAAAAACAAAATCGACGTGCCAGGGGATTTTTTCGAAAACTTCTCAATTTCAAAAATAATGAATTTATTCGTTACTTTTCGAAAGCACTGTATACGGTCTACCGGCAGCCTGGCGCGAACCCACACCGATCTAGTCACCTCGATTCAAGTACTGACGCCTTAAACCGCGCGACTACTGACCGACCATATAAATCGATTATTTTTTTCATTTTTCTATTCATTCATATAAAATAGTATATATCTGAAAGAACATTTCATTGTTATGTATAATATATTTGATCCCACTGTCTTCGATTACATTTATGTTACTATTTGCTTAGAAATCTTAATAAATTTAGCAACAATTCTCGCACTTTTAGAATTTATACTTACTAATATTTATTTGCTACACAAAAAACTGAACCAACTTTTTATTTGTCAAAATTTGGTACATATATTTAAAATTTTATTATAATATCCTATTATTGAAAGTGAAAATTGTAACAAATATTTAAATTTTAATTTCTATATTGAGAGGATATAAGCCCAAATACGTATCCCATTTTTCTCATAATAACATTTACGTTATTTCAAGGTTAAATGTTATATTCACCTTAAATTTTTGTAGCCCCCTGTAACTGTTGAATTGTGAAAATGGACGGCTTATTAAATTTACATTTAATTCGCGGTTGGAAATGCACATCGAAGGTAAGTTGTAGTATTTTATATCAGTAAATTCCACTGCTTTTGCCACTATTGTTATTATTATTAATAAAATTAATTTGTGGTTTTATTTAATAAGATAATTTGACATAACTGCTGTTAGAACAACTGTTTAAAATTTTGTCCACCGACGTGTAAACACATTCCAGGCAGATCATTTCGAAGAAATTCGAGATACTGAACCCCATCCATTAGATTTGGTAATATGAATAGTCCAATCAAGCAATCATTGACAATCCTTGCCCAAACATTTCAGGAAATGTCCCGTTGAATCGTGTGCGGATTTTGAAAATAAGAATAAAACTAGCTTCGTAACTAATTAACCTCAGCTATAATTATGGGATTTGAGCATTTCGATGCAGCGACCATTCACAAAATTTAATTCGTAAGCCATAATCTCTTGGTATTGATGGTTGGACATGCTGTACAAGGTACGGATATAATTGAACCCCGTGTATGATAAGACACACTGTTGATTGAGATATTCCTTGTACTTATGCATTTGGTTCATGTCTACCGCAAAATCGTTCTGCGTACAGACGAGAGGCTGCTAAAGCATTTTGTCGTATTTCACCTTAAATTATAACAATATCCATCAAATCCGAGTTGATATACAATTAAGCCATTTTTGGCACTTTGAAACGAATGTACCACTATCGTAAATACGTTATTACTACCATCGGATTTTAGTATTCAGAATGGCTTGCATGCCGATGACGCATGAAGTTCAACGATGTAAAGACTGAAAACACTACAACTTCAATAATTTTTCTCTTGGAAACTATAATTATTTTACAAAAATTTTTTTACGATTTGTACACATGACGCATCCATTCCCAAATTTTTTTAGTTAAGTTGTGAATCACCTCGTATAGTTTTCATGTAATTCTCCCATTTTAGACATATCTTCCATAATTTGTATTGCCTTGTAATTACGTTTCGAAATATATTATGCAAACCATAATTTTGTTTCCACGATGATGGACATAAATTAGAAGCGAACTTCACACATTTTTCTGATGAGCGATATATATCTTATAATAAAATTATTTGCGAACACATGACCAAACTTTTTCAGCATTTAAATTGCCAAAATGAGTTACGTAACATGAATACGAATAAATGATATCATCGTGCGTTGCTTTTCGGAAAACTAATCGATTATGCATACTGCAGCGCTCATCACTCTCATCAGACATGAAAACAAATGATTTCGCTGCTAATAAAGACAACTTATGCAAATAGCATGCATGGCCTGTGTGATGCCAAATTTCATAAACATAAGCTGCTGTATATCTTAGCACAAAAATAAAATTTTTGAGAATGAGAATACAGTATTTTGAATACGGAGCCCTTTTGAGATCTGTGGTGAAATATATTGTGCTATGTGCTGAGTGTCAAGTTGAAATATTTAGGCCTTCCCGAAATATCCCTTTATTTGACAAGTGGAGATATCGGATATTATATGTGTTCTACAGGCTCCATGACAAACTTTGGCAGATGATAGCTGAGTTAATGTCAAACATTTTTTCTAATATGAACATAGGTTCGATTCATTTTAGTTACAAGCATTTTAAAAAATATAATTTCATATTTCAAAATAATCTGTTAAATGATGGTTGCTACAACAATAATTATTATTTGTGTCATTTTGTTTATCCATTTCACACTGTAGAGTATGCATCTTTGTGTATGGGAACACCAAACAAGCAGCTCGAGAATACCGACGTAGATACTCAAATAGACATCAACCTGTCCACACACTTTTTAGTGCATCATATGGTAGACTGTGACAAGAAGGTAACCCCGCTTCAAAAAAGATCCTTCGTCCTAATGAAGTGAATATACAAAATGAAGAAGATATAATGGATGCTGTCATTGACAATTCGTATAGCAACTAATCTGAATTTTTCATAGAATTTTATGTGGCCTGTGTCCATTTTATCGCCGAAATGTACAAGAGTTACATGCTGGAAATGCTCCTCAACGATTAGAATATTGTCTCTGGTTACTTCAACAACATGCACAGAATGATAGATTAATTTCGCTTGTCACGTGTTTTACTAGGGACGTTTCAGTGTCAACATTTGGAATAGCATTTTCAACAATAATTTACTGCCTGTACATGTTTTAAATGATAGTTTAAATGCAGAACTTTCTTGGAAAACAACCTTTTTGATTTCATTGATGGTGTAGGGCTTAATATGGTTAAAAATAATGTAGTATCAGCACGATGATGCACCGCCACATAGAGAGAGAGACAAGTAGCTAACTACTAAAGCTAAGTTTTAAATCATTTGGAATTTTATTTATTTATGGAGACATATTGTCTACCATATTAACCTGTTAGCAGTTATTTCAAAGAAGCTAACCATATAAGAAATGATCCAAATCTCATCCTGTCTTGTAGAACTTTTATTTATTTATTTATTTATTATTTATTTCGACATAGGTAATCCAACAGGCAATTCAATGCACAATAACAGGATTACACAAAAAAAATACAAATTCGTGTTAAGTACTTACATTAAACCTAAAGAAACAGTGAGTACAATTAACACTAATGTAGTAAAGAATTAACATAAGTTTTTAAACTTGATAATGATGAATTAAAAAGATCTAGATGAACAAAGTAATCATTATAATTCTTCTGTAACATACGTACTGAAGAATTACTTGCATAATTAGTCCCACATGATGAAATATAAAAAATATTAGCATATCTAGAAAAATGTAAATGGTGATTAAAAGAAATTTGACTGAGAATATAAGGAGAATCAACAATATTGTTAATTTGTACAAAAGTATAACAGAAAAAAGTATTCTCCTAGAGACAATCTAACATCATATGGTTCATAATATAAATTTCTGTTAAATTTATAATTGAGCACATCAATAAATCTTTTCTGAACATTTTCAAGTCGATCTATGTATTTATAATACAACGGGCTCCATAAAAGACTACCATATTGCAATTTACTTCTAACTAATGCATTATATAAAATAATAATTGAAGAAGGGTTAGTGAAATGCTTTGTATTGCGTAATATAAAACCTAGAGTTCTCATGGCTTTTTGTGCTATTGACTCAACATGTGTCTCAAAAGATAATTGACTATCTAAAATTATACCTAGGTCCTTAACTTCACGAACGAACTATCAAAGTATGACCGTCAATGGTGTAATTGTAAGCAATATTACGTTATTTTCCGGAAAATGTTATACTATGGCATTTATTAATATTAAGGAAACGTTTATGAGATTTGCAATATTCATTTAATCTGGACACATATTTCTCGAGTTTAATGCAGTCATCCACAGATTGAACAATCATTGACAATTTAAGGTCATCAGCAAATATATTATAATTAGCATAGTTGAAGCAGGAACCAATGTCATTTATAAAAAGACAAAAAAGAAGAGGTCCCAAGTGAGAACCTTGTGGTATTCCAGATGTACTATGGTACTCAGAAAAATAATTGTTCAATCTGACACATTGGCTTCTGTTTGTGATATTTCAGCCAACGAAGCAGTTTCCCATGGATACCGAAATTTTCAAGTTTAATTAATAATGTCGGATGACGAACTTTGTCAAACGCTTTTGAAAAGTCGGTATACACAGCGTCCACCTGCATTTTATTGTCCATAGCTTCAAGAGTCGTTTGTAAAAAGGCATTAAATTAGTAATAATAGATCTGCCCTGAAAAAAGTCATGTTGATTATCATTAATTAAATGCTTAATTTAAAAAAAGTTCCTTAGTAACTATTGATTCAAAAATTTTACCAAATACACAAAGAAAAGAAATGGGATGATAGTTGCTGACTTAGAGACTGTTTAACAATATGTTACAAATATAGGAGGAATGTCATCCGGACCAGCACTTTTATTAATGTCAAGTCGGTCAAATTCCTGCTCGATATCTTCAACAGATATATGTTTAATGTTTACACTAAAATTTTGACTGCCAGTTAAGGTAGATGTATTACTTACGTTAGAAGAGGTGTCATTTAGCTCAAATACTGAAGAAAAGTATTAGCAATATGCATCACAGATATCCTGATCACTAGACAACTCTTGACTGTTATAATTGATAAACCTTGGAAAACGTATAGAACATTCTATATATTGTATGCTAGAACCATTTGTGCAGTAAACAGAGAATCCAAAATTAGAGGAAAAGGCTTTTTTGATTAAAAAGTAATTTTTACATAAGTTTATGAAAAAAAAACAGTAAAAATAATTAAAATAAAACTGATACAGAATTGTTATTAATAAATGAATCATTACAGAAAAAATAAATTGGTGACTAGTACAAAATAATGGACTTATGTACAATCTACAGCAGTAATAAATCAATTTCTGAATCACTGAAAATTTTGAGTAGACATTTCAATAGATCTCTATTGGTGATCGGATCAACGAAGAACTAATGTTGAATTCATTTCTCTCTTCGTCTTTGTTTCATTTATCATTTATTTCTTGGGGGAGCTCCTGCGTAGACAAGAAAACGGCGACAAGCGTCTAATTTATTAAAATATACACACAGAACTGCGTTTTGTTTACAAGTGAGATTAATTAAATTATTATTAATATAGCAAATATAGGACGATGAGCAAATCTATAGCGTTGCTGAGCACTAATTGAGGCTGTCGAGTGTGGGATGAAAAACGGCCAACATTTAGATTAGATTAATATTAATATTGGGCAGAATTAATTGAATAAATGAAGGATGAACACGTTTGGGATACACGCACATGTCTCAAAAGTGGTCCAGCGCTTGAATCACCTAATCAATTTGAAACGCGCCTAATGAGAGCAAAATATCTCGCTCGAGCTTATTTTTATCCGCTGCCTTAATGTTATCGAATTTGGGCATAATTTATTTAGCATAAATAGATTGACTCAGCGGCAATCTATTCGTAATCAATATTAATTTAAAAGTTAGGATAACGAAGACGCGTATGTGGGACGCGGTACAACTTCCGGGTAATAATTAAAAAATGTTTCGCTTCTTCTTTGTATTAAAATTTAAGTTGTTGTTTATTAGTTTTTGTTGGATTGGATGGAGCTTTTTCAAGAATAAACCAATTGAAATGACTATTTTTTAGTCTGAAAAAATCGGTTATGAATCGGCTTGATCTTAGAAAAGACATCTACACACGTCAAACCTCAAAAGTCTTGGACTCCCCTTCATTCTTGTTAAAGAAATCTTTTTGTCAGAAAAACCAAATACATTTATAAAAGTATATTGTTTTCTGAATGTTTTTTTTGTGAAAAGAATATGTAAAGTGAGTACTTACTAAGAAAATTAAAAACCACCAAATGTGTGACATTTTTGACAATTAAATAAAAAAGAAGTAACAAAGCAAGTTCTGTACTTGACTAATAGTCGGTATGACCTCCACCACGTTCCAATAGCATATTGACACGTCTGTACATTGAGATAATCAAGAGGTTAACAATCTCTTGCAGAATATTGTTCCATTCCTCTTCTGCCGCTACGACTAACTCATCTGTAGTCTGAGGTGGAGGAATATAAATATGAATGGCTCTAGCAACAAAATCCCACATATTTTCAATAGGATTCATGTCAGGAGAGTTAGCTGGCAAATCTAATCTATTGATATGTCCTGCATCGAATGTCTCTTGAACCCTTCTTGTGCGCTGTGGTCGAGCGTTGTCGTCCATAAACACAAAATTTTCACCTAATTCATTACGTAGGGGGTAGGTAATGGGCGTAATAACTTGTTCGATGTAAATTTGACTCGTCATATTCTGTGTTATGCGAATTAATGGGGTGCGCCGCGGCGGTTGAATATTATTCCGACCCCAAAACATTACGGTACCCTCTTCTTACGGAGCAACTTCACGGGCAAAATGAAGTCGCTGTTGACGACCTGGTTTTCTCCAGACTCTTTGTCGATTGTCATCAGTAACCAGCCCAATTCTGGTTTCGTCTGTAAATAAGACCCACCGCCACTCGCGTAAAAGCCAACCCCTATGCTCTCGCACCCACTGGAGACGGGCAGTACGATGCCTTGGAAGTAGAGTGGGGATCCGTAATGGTCTTCTAGCACGCAAATTTGCGTTGTGGAGTCGTCTTCGAATAGTAGGTGTCGATATAACACGGCGAAACGTACCTTGATAGTGGGTCCTGAGAGATGAAGCTGAAGTGTCTACGGGCATATTGCACCAAATACCGATAAACATGTACGTAAAAAAGATTGTTTAAAGTTCCCAAGTTTATGTGTATAGGTTACCCTGTACAGATGTCCACTTTTGTGGCAATTCAACCTGGAATTATTTACTGGAAATTTGCAACCCGTAACGTTCGTGTCTGCTCTCCGCTTTCCACCATCCATCACCATTAAACTCGTTTGTTAGTAAATATGAACTACAATTGTAAATTGAGTTCTAGACCAGTGGCGGCTCGTGATGTTTTCAGTAAAGGAGGCTTGAAGTGAAAAACTTCTATCGTTTTATAATCACACTGGCACATTTCCTCATCACCCTTAAGGTAGTGCCATGGACGTGGGTTGTTTGCCGGTAGCCCTCTTAGCCCTAGGTAGCCCTAGAAGAATCCGATTTTTCATCATGACCGCGAAAAGAAATTTGTTGAGACGATAAAAATATTACTACATCGATTAATCTATGTAAAATATCTCTATTTTCACGGACCTTCTCATTATAATTTCTATTTTGTGAGCAGAATCTAAAGCATTTACAATGTTATGTTTACCCAGCATTTCAAATCTAATATGTGATGAAATATGTTCCTGAGATTTTTCATGTCTTTCGAGACCTCGTGTTATATTTTACAAATTATTAAAACCCACCCTACCCCAAACTAATAAATTATCATTAGTAAATAATAAACATTGGCAGCAGTATAATTTATTTCTAATAGTTGATGCGGTTAACCAGTCGTTTTTTTATATAATTATTATTATTAAATCCCCTATTTTGTTTCTCACCTACTACAACTAAAGAAGGTATTGGTCTAGATTTTTGTTTAATTATCAGCTTTTCATCGTAACTGAGAGTAAGAAATTCTTTTAATAGCAAATAATCTACAATGTCCATGCAACTAGAGAAGCTGTTGACGTTATTGTCATTTTGAGCCTCATTTTTTAAATAAAGTTTTAAATACGTACTAGTAAAATGTAAAAGATTGCTTGTCAAAGACAAGTTTATAAGAAACACTTTTAAATTACACAAAAAAACACCCGTTAATTACAGAAACCCGCGCAATTACAGATCATAGATGACAAATGACAAGACAAATAACAAATGGTCAATGCTTTTGTTTTGTTTGAATTGCTCTATTTCCGATTACTGCCGAGGCTTCACGACGGGCGATCGCGTGGTGGTAGAAAAAGGATGTCTATATTAAAAAACTTACATGTTAAAAAGAGATAGTTGATGGCAACCAGCTGCCATTTATTTGCGGGTGTAACGACACTATCCCTATCGTTCAAGGTCGCGCATTGTTAAATACATATATGAATACGCTGGAGGCTTACCGCACTTAGCTGCCAGCAGCTCCATTGACATGGTCTAAGTATTCGGAAAGCGCGAAATTTGAAACACATTCATAAATCATGTATTTGTTTGCTCACTTAACATCTCAGTTAATGATTAATTGCATGTGAAAATAAATTTATAAGAAAATAAATATAAAAATATGATATAGGTATGTACTTATGTAATGTAAAATCAAAATAAATTAAAGACATTTTTTTGGCAATGCTACAAACACCGCAGGGGAGGCTTAGCCTCCCCTGCCTCCTCTAACAAGCCGCCCCTGGTTCTACACTGAAACTGTCAGGTAGCTACTACCCTTGACTATATACACTCTACTACGTAATTTTTTGCTTCATTCTGGTAACAAATATCTCGGTTTAACTTTTTTCCTGTGCTATTTTGCGACGATCAAATTTATATGGTCTGTTTGTACTGTATCAAGCAGCTTATTTATATATGTCTGAACTTAATAAATAAGTCATTGTATGGCGCGCATAAAAAGAGGATATAAACTTCTGCGCTTGTTAAATATACATTACTACCACAACTCTGTAAATAGTGACAAACACGCTGGGAAAAAGAAATACGATATGACGCATTGAATGACACTAAGATTTATCGTCGAAGTGTGATGTTTCTGTAAGCAAACAAAATCGTTTAAAGTATAAGTATAGCATTCAAAAAAATTATCTAATGTCTAGATATTCTTTTCAAAGATTAAGTAGGAACAGACAGAGTGGAAGCAGGTTTTCCGCTTACTGGTAATCGGCGCTAAATACTACTTATAAGCTATGAAATTTGTAATTGTATATTTAAATTGATATAAAACACCAGTTTAAAGCAGGATATAGCGAACACAGTGGAAGCGGTTTCCTGCTTACTGGTACCTGCGCCGATCCGCGCTTATATGCTTTGAAAATTATATTATTATTTTTAAACAGACAAGTACACAGTGAAAGCAGGTCAGCGTCGGAAATCTGCGAGCCCGCTTTTATCAGAATTTAAATTTAATTTATTTGTAATGGAGTATTAAGTTATACAGGGTGTCCAAAATATGAGTGTCTTTATTTTGCTGTATGATAAATTGTACCAAACAAAACATAGTTGATTTAACAGTTTTTTTTGACCAACAAATATATGAGAGCAAACAGGGTCTGAATATGTCACCATATCAGATGTTTGTACATAATAAATACAAATACACGTAATAAACATGCTTAGTGTGAACGGTTTTCTTACAGCTCTTTTCACAACACAGAATAAAATGTGAAATAGTTATGTTTTCAAAATTAATGTCGTTGCTTGTGAAAAACGTTTACCGTACAAACGTCTCCTAGTCAGAGAGTTTTCCATTTTCGTTATGTACGCAAATATAAAAAAACACTAGGTACAGAAAAATGAAAGGAACTATCCGCACTGCTACCACTACTATTTATAATAATTTGAAGTTAGCAGCAGCAGGTAGTGCATGTAATGTTGTACGTTCCAGTACGATACAGTTTTAGGTATTTCTTGGGAAACCACTATTGTTTACTTCATTAATACTGAAAACAAATTACGTTACAGTGGCTTTTACTTAACCTTAGTGGGGAATTCGTTTGCAATTTCGTAACACAGTTTTACATGTTATTGCAGTTGTATATTTTAAATGTATTTATACAACTGTTAGTTTTAGACACTTTTTTCATATAAGAGTTTCTTGCTTCTTTTAGTCAGATATACAAGCCCCTTTAGTATCGGCACTTATATTCTGGACGTCCTGTATATTAATAATGTACATAGTAGTTTCATTTTTTTTTTTTTTATTAAGGTTGCTAAATATATGTGGCTGATTATATTGTCACGGATTTCCGAATCCGACTTTTCTATCTGCCAGAAAAACAATCCGTTAATTAACTACTTCTTTATTAACTATACTCAACACACTACTGAACACTAATTAGAACTCAACTAAACACTTATTTAATTAATCGCTATCTAAATCACTTTGATATCTCCAACTAAACACTTCAATTCAACACTGTAATACAAGACTTATACAAGACTAACTTAATCGGCCGTTTATTTTTCTTTTATAGACCCAACGAATATTCCAGTTATATTCTAGCGTCTCTAGATCTATTTTCTAGCATCTCTCGAACGCTTCTCGTCGTTTCTCAAATTTTCTAGTCCCGTCTCGATCCACGGCATTTTGTTTGTTTAACAGAATCGTGTAGGGGCGATCGGGGCAATCTTAGTAATTCGCGGTACTACAGTCGTCGATTTGGGTGTGAGTGGGGCAAATTCCGTGACACTGCCCCCTCCTTAGGACCGATCGTCCCGATCGGATACACCTCTATATGGGGACAGACGCTCCAGATGGACAACCTTCATCTTACTCCTGGGAGTCCTCTGTATCCGGTAGACAACATCATTGATGCTTTTAATGACGGTGTAGGGGCCCTCCCAACGGTTCTGTAGCTTAGGCGATTTTCCTTTCTTCCGCGTGGGGTTGTACAGCCACACCAGGTCACCTTGTTGGAATCCGACTGTATTGGCCCGGACGTCGTATCGAGTTTTCATGCGATCGCTCTCTAGTCGCATTCGAGATCTGACTTGGTCGTGTACGGCTGCTAGTCTTTGTTCTAGGTCATGGATATAAGTGTCTGGATCTGAGGGCTGTTCCGCAGGACGACCAAATACCAAATCTGCTGGAAGGCGAAGCTCTCTTCCAAAGATGATCCTTGCGGGAGTCTTCCCAGTAGTTTCATGGACAGCTGAGCGGTAAGCTAACAGGAAGAGTGGAATGAGCTTGTCCCAGTCTGTCTGGTTCTCGTTCACAAACATCCTCAGATTGGTTTCTAGTGTGGCGTTGAAGCGTTCCACCATACCATCTGACTGGGGATGCAGTGGGGTGGTCCTGGTTTTTCGGATTCCCATAAGCTCGCAGACCTTTCGGAACACGCCTGATTCGAAATTTCTGCCCTGATCTGAATGTAGTTCCATGGGCACACCAAATCTGCAGAACAGGTTGTTGACTAGCGCTTCTGCTACGGTTGTGGTCTCTTGATTGGGAAGGGGGTATACTTCCGGCCATTTGCTGAAGTAGTCCATGGCTACTAGCAGATATCGGTTCCCACTTTGGGTTTTCGGAAAGGGACCAGCAATATCAATGGCAATCCTCTCAAACGGCGCTCCTACGATGTACTGGCGCATTTTGCCTCTGGAACGGGTCTTCGGTCCCTTGCTTGCTGCACATATGTCACATTTTCGGCACCAATCTTCTACATCCGTCCTACAGCTCAACCAGTAGAAACGCTCCCTAATCTTCTGTAGAGTCCTATTGATACCGAAATGTCCACCCCCAGTACCTCCATGTACTTCCTGCAGCACTTCCTTGACCCGGGACCTCGGGAGTAGTACTTGTTTCTTGACCTCCGTTCCGTCATTGTTCTCCCATGCTCTTTTTAGGACACCGTCTTCCAACACCAGGGAATTCCATTGAGCCCAATAGCTCTTTAATGCTGGGTTTTTACTACTAACTTCAGCCCAAGACGGTCGGTTGTTGACTTCTTTCCAGTCTAGTAAAGGCTTGATGTCACAGTCAACTTGCTGGTCTTCCCGAATCGCTGCTGAACTCCATCGGTCTTCAGGTTGGGCTGCTACTACCTTGCAAGAAACTGATGAGATGTTCTCTTTCCTTTCAAGACTACTGCAGTGTTTGCAGTTGACAGGACAGGGTCTCCTAGAAAGGGCATCTGCATTTCCATGTTTCCTGCCGGCTCGATGGTCAACAACAAAGTGATATTCTTGCAGCCGTTCCAGCCATCTTGCCATCTGTCCTTCAGGGTTTTTAAACTGTAGCAGCCATTTAAGGGAAGCGTGATCCGTTCTTAGGAGAAATTCTTGGCCATACAGATATTTATGAAAGTGTTCTAGGCTCTTGACGATGGCAAGTAATTCTTTCCGAGTCACACAATAGTTCTTTTCAGCTTTTGATAGGACTTTGCTGAAGTAGCCCACTACTCGCTCTTGGCCATCTTGTACTTGAGAAAGAACTCCGCCAATTCCAATGTTGCTTGCGTCCGTGTCCACTATAAATGGTTGTCCAGGTATTGGGTATGTCAAAATCGGGGTAGTGCAGAGAGCCTCTTTCAGCGTCTCAAAGGCTTGCTGGCATCTCGGAGTCCATTCGAACGGGATGTTGTCTTCAGTGAGTTTATGAAGAGGCTTGGCAATGTCCGAGAATCCTTGCACGAATCGTCGATAGTATGTGCATAGTCCGAGGAAACTTCGAACTTGATGTTTGTCTTTAGGAACCGGCCAATTCTTTATGCACTCTGTCTTCTCCGGATCTGTTTTCACACCGTTTGGAGTAATAATGTGGCCTAGGTATCTAACCTCCTTTTGGAACAGACTGCACTTCTTCGGGTTCAACTTCAGGTTCGCTGCTTTCAACTTCTTGAACACTTCGGACACGTTCTTCAGGTGCTCCTGGAAAGAGCGTCCCAGCACCACCACGTCGTCCAAGTAAATCAAGCAGGTCTCCCAATGCAGGCCATGAAGTACAGTTTCCATCAGCCGCTCAAAAGTGGCAGGGGCATTACATAGACCAAATGGCATTACATTGAACTGCCACAATCCATTTCCGGTAGTGAACGCTGTTTTTTCCTTGTCTTCTGGGCTGACCTCAACTTGCCAATATCCACTCTTTAAATCCAAAGTGGAAAACCATTGCGCACCAGCCAAGGTGTCCAGAGTATCGTCAATTCTTGGTAGTGGGTAACTGTCTTTCTTGGTGACGTCATTTAATTTTCTGTAGTCCACACAAAATCGGGTGGAGCCGTCTTTCTTCTTGACCAGAACTACAGGAGAAGCCCAAGGACTCTGAGATGGCTCTATGGTGCCTTGGTTTTGCATCTCAATTAACATCTTGTTAACTTCGTCTCGCTTGGCTAGTGGAAGTCCTCGTGGTGGCTGCTTTATAGGAGACGATGAACCAGTATCGATTCGATGCTTCACTACATTGGTTCTCCCAAAGTCGCCTGGCTTAAGTGCAAACACATCTTCATTTTCACTTAGCAGCTCTTCGAGTTGTTCCACCTCCACCTCTGTTAATCTTTCCTTGGCCCTATCCACGACGTCCCTTAGACATTCTGGTAGACTGGTCTTATTTGGTTTCTTCTCCATTTCGTGGATTTCTTTGAGTGTTCTGACCATGGTAACAGGTTCACAGACTCCTACTTCAGTTCCCTTTGCAATTTTCTGTGGAAAGGTTTTCAGGTTCACTACCCGTACCATTGTGGTTTTCTCAGGTTTAATCAGGGTACGTCCGGTGACTATAGATTTATTGAACAAATCCGGATTACTGGGTTCCACCACTCCTACACTGCAAGACATTTCCCCATCCATTACAGTGGCAACCAATGTTTCGGTCTGAGCAGGTAGTACCACATCTTCTTTAACAACGAGTCTCCGTACAGCGTTATTCTCAGTGGTGGTCGTTAGCACTACTTCCTCACCCATTATCCGTAACGTACCAGCATTCAAATCTAAATTCACCCCCTTTGCTCGTAGTAAGTCTAGTCCGAGTATGACATTATCCGATATATCTGCTACCAGGGCTCTATGTTTGAATTTGACGTCTCCCAATTCTACTTCAAGCTCGCATTCCCCCTTGACTGGCAGTTGTTGTCCATTGGCTGTTGTAAGGACATAACGTTTGGCAGGGTTCTTAATACGCCAAGCATGAATAATATCTGGCCGAACAATAGTTCTTGCCGCTCCAGTATCGATTACCATAGGGAACGTACGACCAAAAATACTGCCTTCTACTAGCAAGGAGTCAGAGTCCTGGAGACGTGACAACGTAATTTCTTCTCGTGGGGCATGGTAGGAGGACGCAGCCGGCTTTTGCCCCGTCAAGCCGGCTGAACCTAGTTTTTCCTGCGCAGCCTGGGAGTCGCGCTTTTGCTGATCTGCGACTGGGGCCCTACACTGTCTTTTTAGATGTCCTGTCTGTCCACAGTTCCAGCATTTGAGAAGGCGATCCCTTCGACTATCAGGTTGTTCCTTCTTTGTCCTAGTAGATGGACTGAATTTATCAATAATCTCCTTTAGCGTTTTTATTATGTCTCCATTTGCCATACTATCGCTGTTATCACTGATGGCCCGAACTTTAACATGCCTACCAGATGCCATCTTTGCTGCCTCGAATTCCAGTGCATGCGAAAGAGCGTCGTTCAACGTTTTAGGTCTGGCGAGTCGTAATGCCTGCTGGGTTTCGCAATCTCTTAGGCCATCGGTAAAAACTTGGATGGACAGCTGGTCTAAGAATTCGGACGGGGCTGTTGGATAAGCCAATCGAACCAGTCGGGCAACATCGGTCTCAAAATGCTGTAAATTCTCTCCATTCTGTTGGTGACGATTTTTCAATTGTGCCTGGTAAACTTGCTGCAGGTGCTTATCCCCATATCTCATTTCCATATGCTGTTTTAGAATGTCGTAGTTACTCTGCTGCCCAGCAGGAACTCCTTGTAAGACGTCAAGAGCTTCCCCTCGTAGAGCAACTATCAGAGCAGTAGCTTTCTCACAATCAGACCATTCGTTTGCGGCAGCTGCTGCTTCAAACTGGCGCAAATAGACATTCCAGGAGACCTTGCCGTCGAATTCAGGGGGTTTCGTTTTCTGAGTTCGGATAACAGGTCCTTCTGATTTGATTACGCCATCCTTTCTTATTTTGTCCAGCTTATGTCGAAGCTCTTCGCAGGTTTCTCTAACCAAGTTTATTTCTTCGTCTATTTCCTTTTTGTGTGCCAACAGTTTCTCTTCTACATGTGTTTCTACTTTATGTGACTGTTCTTCTAGCTTCTCTTCTAGTGTATTCTCCAATTTTTCTAATTTCGTCTGCATTTCCTTCGTCTGGTTTTCCATTTTACGTCCTTGTTCTTCTAATTTCTCTTGCATCGTCCGTCCCTGTTCTTCCAATTTCTTTTGCATCGTCTGTCCCTGTTCTTCTAATTTCTTTTCTAACTTTTCCTGCATCGTTTGGGATTGATCTTCAATTTTATGCCCTTGTTCTTCAAATTTCTCTTCCATCATCCGTCCCTGTTCTTGCATCGTTTGTCCCTGTTCTTCTAATTTCTCTTGCATCGTCTTCGTCTGGTCTTTCATTTCCTGTTGCATTGTCTGCATCATTTCTAACAGTTTTGCTAGTTGTGCATCCATGTTGACTTGACTTCTAGTTACAGGCATTCACTCTATTTTCTTTGGAATGTTCTAGAATGTCCACGAATGTGTTTGTAAATGTCACCGTTGACCTCCTTACAATGAAACGAGTGCAGTGATATGCCACACTTGGGTCTTTGTCTCACTCCCGTACAAAGTTCTAGAATGTTCGAGAATGTCCTTCACAAATAGCACCGTTCA
This sequence comes from Monochamus alternatus, assembly GCA_037114965.1. Taxonomy (NCBI): domain Eukaryota; kingdom Metazoa; phylum Arthropoda; class Insecta; order Coleoptera; family Cerambycidae; genus Monochamus; species Monochamus alternatus. The sequence goes on from CM073426.1 coordinate 119,603,059, forward strand.
CTTCCTTAAGTCACGACGAGTGCGGTGATATGTCACACTTGGGTCTTTGTCTCACTCTGGTATAAAGTTCTAGAATGTTCGAGATTGTCTTTCGCGAATACTACCGTTCACTTTCTTAAGTCATGACGAGTGCGGTGATATGTCACACTTTGGTCTTTGTCTCAGTCCCGTACAAAGTTCTAGAATGTTCGAGAATGTCCTTCGCAAATAGCACCGTTCACTTCCTTAAGTCACGACGAGTGCGGTGATATGTCACACTTGAGTCTTTGTCTCACTCGCGTACAAAGTTCTAGAATGTTCGAGAATGTCCTTCGCAAATAGCACCGTTCACTTCCTTAAGTCACGACGAGTGCGGTGATATGTCACACTTGGGTCTTTGTCTCACTCGCGTACAAAGTTCTAGAATGTTCGAGAATGTCCTTCGCAAATAGCACCGTTCACTTCCTTAAGTCACGACGAGTGCGGTGATATGTCACACTTGGGTCTTTATTCCACCCACGCACAGGGTTCCAGAAAGTTCTTCCAACTTCCACTTAAACCCACTTACGCACAGGGTTCCAGAAAGCTCCTCAAACTTTCAGTTAAATCCTACTTTGTGGACAGGGTTCCAGAAAGCTCTTTAAAACTTCCAGTTAAATCCCACTTCTGACACCAAATTGTCACGGATTTCCGAATCCGACTTTTCTATCTGCCAGAAAAACAATCCGTTAATTAACTACTTCTTTATTAACTATACTCAGTACACTACTGAACACTAATTAGAACTCAACTAAACACTTATTTAATTAATCGCTATCTAAATCACTTTGATATCTCCAACTAAACACTTCAATTCAACACTGTAATACAAGACTTATACAAGACTAACTTAATCGGCCGTTTATTTTTCTTTTATAGACCCAACGAATATTCCAGTTATATTCTAGCGTCTCTAGATCTATTTTCTAGCATCTCTCGAACGCTTCTCGTCGTTTCTCAAATTTTCTAGTCCCGTCTCGATCCACGGCATTTTGTTTGTTTAACAGAATCGTGTAGGGGCGATCGGGGCAATCTTAGTAATTCGCGGTACTACAGTCGTCGATTTGGGTGTGAGTGGGGCAAATTCCGTGACAATATGTTGGTATCTATAATTTTGTTCAAAACTGAATTTTGGAAATCATTTAATAATTTCTGTATGCCAGGTATGTCTTTTTCCTCATAAAATTTAACTAGATTAATTTATAATTTAAATATTCATTGCATGCAACATTAAAACTATACATATGGCTTAATTAATAGAAATTATAAAAAAACTTGATTCAAATTTTCTTAAATAGGTACCTTCAAACTAAAGCAAATTAATTGCTTACCTCAAAGTAATAACAGGTCTTTCTTCCAATAGAATAGCTTGCTTTTGTAAATTGCACCAATTTTTCATATACGGCATTTCACTTTATCTAAAATGCAGGGAAAGATTTCTTGTGTCATCCTTGTATACTGAAAAGAACTTTCCTTGAAATTTTAAATAAATGATGAATTCTGAATAATTTCTTCTATTGCGATTAATAGGGTGTACTCCAAATTATTTTCTCTTTGACTTAATAATTAAAGAATCCAGAACGATCAGTTCATCGTCAGATACTTTGCAAGGAAGTACCTAAGAGCCTTCTAAGACGTATCGAATAAATTTTTGTCCCTTCTCGCATCGCCGATAAGCGCGAGTTATCGGTAAGCAGAAAACCTGCTTCCACTCTGTACCCTTAGTCTCGTATCTTTTTATTTTTGTTTTCAGTTCGTGTCGTAATAGTTTTCTCTGAGAAAACAAAGGGAATAATTCTCTCCAAACAAACAGGCGTGTCCAATATTTAGCAAGACACGCGCCTAGTCACGAGTTCTTCGAGAATTCTGTGAGAAAAATAGTGACTGGTCGCCACATATGAATGAACTGAACGTTTTACGGTTCAAGGCAATTTTCTACTCTAAGACGGCGCATTACTCCTTGTTCAAGGGTAATTAAGCATAAATTAAGGCGTTGCCATTCTCTGTATTAATCAAAGTAGTCGGTATAAGTAGCCAGTGATGAATTTTAACAAGCGTTATTTGCTTTATAGAGGAGAATACAATATCTAAGACATAATCTGCGAAAGAAAATATAGGGAGGGATATAGGATGGCTAAACTGCAAAAAATGTGTTAAATTTTCGTGTTAATAGTTTAGCACATTCAATAATATAAATGATTTTCTTTTCAATAAAAATGTTCACGCTCTTAATATGAAACAGAATAATATAATACTTCTACGTGCTTTATAATAAATTGGACTTAGACTTTACATTATTTTACCTGTATATATTAGAACTTGAAACTGTATTCCTTTTCAAAAATTTTTTTTGTTTTTGGTGGTTTGACATTGTTTAAATGTGTCTTTAGATTTTATATTTTTGTTTATCAATTGACCAGTTTTATACAATATTTATGTATTGTTTAAAAGATAATAACGCTTATTGTATATACGAAGAAGAAAACTGAAGCAAACGCAATGGCGTATACATCCGTATAAAAAAACATACTTCAAGCTTTATTTATTTAAATTTGTATATATTAAATCTCGGTTTAAGCTGTTTCAGCTAAGTCCTTCCATGAATACTGTGGCAACTTGTAAATATATGAAGAAGAATATTTTTCTGTTCACAGCTGCCACAAGTTATTTTAAAACTGTATAAATTAGTTATCCACCTCGTAACACATAACCTTAGAGATGGAAGCCGAAGCGTCCCATTTTAACACAGCGGAAATAACTATACCCATCTATCGCAATAAATGGTCGCGGATAATTTGAATTCCCAATAGACTCCCATTCATATGGAACCTAATATGGGGTGTGGACGCTGTTAATCTATGTTGCACTAAATGAACCGGAAACCGGTTTGAAAATAAACAGTATGTGTGAATATCTAGCAGCTCGAGGCCGTATTTATAGCTTATCTGTACAGGTACTCGTGTATCTAAGTAGATTTATTATTAGCAAAGCCGCAGGCTAGTCTTGGTCAAACAGAGTGGAGGATATGTGGATCGTCGAGTGAACGAATGGAAAAGCTGAGCATACACCCAGAGACTGATATCTGTCGGTCTGAGATGCAACCTGCAGACGTTAGTAGCCAATTGACATGCCAGATAAACCTGTACCATGGGGAAATTGCATGATTTTTCCAGATACGTGCAGAAAAAAAATGTACTATTTTAATCGAAATGGCATTTACTAGATAATTTCATGGACAAATAAGCTTAACCAGTGTTTACCTAAATATAGCAGTGTATTTTAGTTCATATCTATATACTATTTCCATACTTTCGGACAACGCTAAATAGTCATTGGTATTGAATAAAGTTGCAAAATATACTATAAATGAGCACAGAAAATGCATGTCACCGGGCAAATAGAAGTATTGCATTATGCCATTATGTACGAATACAGCATACAGCGCTTAATAATAAATTATTCACCGTGCCAACAAAATTAAAAGAAAAATGTGGTACAGGGCGTTGAAGCGCGACGGAAGGAAGCATTGGAACATTGTTTGTGAAGACCATATTAATTTAAGTTAAGTAATTGGAAATACAGGTATGTTTAAGTTTATAAAGTTAAAGATTCAATTAAACTTTTCTATTAAGCAACCAGAATGTATATAGGGCGTTTATAAAATCAATGGTAAAACAAACACATTTTTCTCATTGATTGTATTCAGCGCTTCATTCTGATTCTAAATAACATGTTCTGTATTTGCTCCTACCATTTACGTGATGTAGAATCTAGACATTTACAAAATGTTGCTATCTGGCTTCACTACATTAAATTGCCTGTTTTATTCTAAAATCATGATAAACCACAGTAATAAATAAGGACTTTTTAAACATTTTTAAGGAGACGTTAACTCACTATGCAGTAAATAGCAATCCAAAATTATTAAATTTATTAAAAAAAAATAATTGTTAAATATAATTATTCATTACTTTTACTTATTTTTAAATTTAAAACAAGTAGTTTAATGTGAAATTAGATGTTATAAATATACCTCAAATAAAATCATCTATCTGGCAATTGTCACGAGCATGATGTATATTGTAAACAAAGGAATAAGTTTAATAATACCGTTCACCACATCACCAGTAATAATAAAGTGATTACCACAAAGTTTAATGAATAAATATAAGGTATACCACTCTCTGTCGGCACTTTGATGTTTTGAGATCTAAGCCTTACCGCCGCATGTAAATACTGCCGCAAAAAATGGCCAAGCACGAGGGACTTAAAAAAGTAGTTTCTTTCTAATTGCGAAATATTTATATACGAGGGATATTCCAAAAGTGTGATGTAAGACTGCTTATTGTATAAATAAAATATTTGTAATGTAATAAATATAAATATTATAAAACGATTATAGGTAAATGTATACAGTTTTGTTAGTTAATCTTGGAAGTCGCATATATTTACTTGTAAATTTTAAAATAAAATATATACGTACTCTACTATATACAAAATAATGCAGTCATGAGGAAAATTTGCAATAAAATGTTTATATAAATATTTAAAAAACAATATACATTATTTTAAAACTAAAATAGGAAATAATATAATCTGTTTACAAGTTAAAAATGCTGCGGTATAGGTCTTTTTTTAATTGCTCTTTTAATGCAGTTTTTCTTGGACTCCTACACGAAAGTGTTTGTGACGTTTTTTATATTCTTGTTTTGTAATTTAATAAACTATATCTTCTTTTCATTAAAAAAAATACTCAAATGAAAACCCAATGCATAAGTATGTCCAGGTAATTTTTTAGTACTTAATATTATTTTAGTGATTACGTATTTGCATACGTATATTAATTAATGTGAGACAAATTATTTTAATTTGTTTATAGATGTTACTGTACAACTCATTTTTATTATATACTGTTTGTACACAGGTGTCACTTAGAATCGGTGTACCAGTTTGAACTTCAGAATTTTGAAATTTTGGCGCCAAAATAGTTTTAGTAGTATCAGAAACTCTGCTTGAACAAAAAATGCTTGAGTGTAAAATTTACATGACATAATTAAGTACCTATTTACAAATTATTACATATTACTCTTTTTTTAATAAATACCAGTACAAATAACTTCTTGGTTCATACAAAAACAATGTTTGACGTTTCATTTGAAAAATGTTTGCTTCAAATTCTAATTCTTTTATAGCATTGATCAGGACAATCTAAAGATTTTAATTTTTAACGGCGTACCGCGTAAATTTTGTTATCGTGGCCTATTTCTTTATATTAGTTGATGAAATATAAAATACATATCCTGAACAATGGAAAAAGGAAACACCACGTTTTGAGGGACAATTATTCACAGTACAATATATCATGCGCATTTTTAAAAGAAAAATAATATTAACACTAACAGATATTCAAGGTTTTTTGTCTCACACTATATCGATCGCACTCAACACGTCACAGTTCTAGCGTGGCGAGGCGTGTTCGAAAGTGAAACAGCTTATATATTTATTCTGTAAACTTTGCTATGACCCACAAATGCCACAAAAACGCAAAAATACAAAAAACAAACGCCTGTTTATATTACCAGCACCATAACTTGCACCTGTATCTACGGAAATAAACCACCCTTAACGGCGTATAAAGTCATACCAATGATATCGCGATTTCGATCAAGTGGTTTTATTTTCATTCTATGCCAATTTGTTAAGGTTAATATTTTAATTAGTATGTGATTATTGCCGCCAGACACATGTTGTGACCTTTCAATATTTTGAAATATTATAATGTAATACATTTCAAGCCAATATAAAATTCATGTAACTTCCCCATTGGCATGCCAGATAAACCTGCACAGTTTGGTAGTTTGCACCACGCTTTAAACTTTTGCAACCACTAGCGCACAGCTTTGTCAATCTTGTTTTGCTGTATTAGTATAGTATTGGAAACCAGTTGCTGCTTGTGTACTTAATAAAAACTCAAAACAAAAAGTATCTAATGACCATAACTTTTTGATTATGTTGTAATAGCCGTAATGCGGTATTGCACTTATAAATTTATTTAAAAGTTTTTTCTCATTTGAAATTTTTACCGAATTTGCAAGTTTGATTTATGTCCTTCAGTTACACTAATAAGTTTAAACTCTTTTTAGGCAAGAAACACTTACAATATTATAATGGTATTCCTAACAAAACACAAATAGGACCATAAAATAAGAACATTTCGACGAATTCGAATATTCATAACTTGCGAAATATCGAACATTGACATCGACGCAGAAATAACAACATAAAAACTTATTCTAATTATTATATGTATAAACAGCCGATTCTTGAAATTTTGCACGTCTCCATAATTTACCGTTCTGAACAACTTTTTCAAGTAACATTATGCTGCATTGTCAGTAGAAAAGGCACTTTACCTGAAACGATAACAGCTTTCAATCACTGCACTGAATATTTCAAATACGATTATTTCAAAAATGGTTGCTCCTAACGACTTCAACAAGGTATACCTTTGTCAGATATAACAGATAGGAGAATCAATTGTTTCAATAGACAGATGGATACACTAAACAGCAAAAAAGTTCTGTCATTTAAAAGAAACATGCTGCCATAAGTGGCGCCCTCTACTAGTGACGTCAAAATTAGTTAAAAATTCTTATTTGCCGTGCCAAAAAACATAATTATGCCATTTTTTTTTTAATACTTCGACTTTTTAATACTTCAAAAAACATAATTATGCCATTTTTTTTTTAATACTTCGACAGGTTCCAAAGTTATTGAGATATTTCAAAATAAAATTCTAGCATTAAACGCCCTGTATTTTTGAAACCAGCAATGTTTGGATAAGGCATATTTGACTCAATCGATTTTTTTTTGGACACCAGTTTCTCCAGCTCAGAGATTTCCCAACCTTTCCAAGACACCCTGTATACAGTTCTTAGGAAAATTAAAAGCAAATACTACACAAATAAAAACTAAAAAATAAATGTTGCGAACATAACTTTAGTTATAGGGAGTGTAAAGAATGACAACAAGTGACGCTGGTGTTGATAACTTTTTCGAACGACATATGTGGTATTTTGATTTATTATTAGGTCTGTTCAAGCAAGGAATCCAGACTGGTTCCAAACTGTCAATAACGTTCATCCAACTACTTGTTCCTTCTTCTACTTCTATTTCTTGCACGATGTTTACAGAAAACAAATTCATTACTTCATTCATACTGGTCGAATAATTTTGACACTTTAAAACCATTCTAGATTCATTATTTGAACAGACCTAATATTTACAACAGATCAAGAATTGCATGTGAAGCACAGAAAGTGAAAACTGTTGAAGTACAAGGACGTCTTGTGGCTAAAAGAGAACATGCAGTAGAACCGGCTCCACCCATAATTAAATTTTTAGAAAAAATGAAGTTGAGTGATATTTCATTTAAATCGCATTGAAAAATGTCTCAATTTATGTCCGCAATAAAAAAACTGGTTGGATGAATAGGTTTCCCAATTTTGAGCTTGTCTCGACAGGAAGATTTATAAACGGAATGACTAATACGTACTAAAAGTTTTCATCAGGATAATTCAGTCACAATGTTATTAATTTTAAAGAAAGATAGGAATAATGAGTATGATACGTATACGGGATTAAACAAATGTAATTGCGTATTTACGTTGTTATAATTTGTTTTCAAATCATCATTTAACCCCTTTCTCAGACGGTTACTTACCGCTAGCAGCACGCCAACTCATATAGGAAAACCGGCAACAATCGTCTATGCAATATTCCTTCTCAAATCAGTAACCCTACCAACAAAAATCAGTGCTACCGGCTACCTGTAGAATGATATAAGGATGTTTTAAGCATTTATAGCTTTTTTTCTCATTATTTATGAACAAATTTTTAGCTAACATATTGTAAAATTCAATATTCTTCATTATTTTGTATATATAAAGTTTTGGCAGTATGTCTCAGTTAAAAAAGCTAGACCATGTATCCCAAATGTTATGCTGTAATATAAGTAGTATAAGAGTTGACCCCCAACAAGTTCTGAATATTCTGATTAACTTAGACGAAAATAAAGGAGCCGGTCCTGATGGAATTCCTTCATTCTTTATAAAAAAATGTGCAAACTCACTTTATATACCACTAACTCTTTTATTCAACAAATCGTTTACAGAAGATGAATTTCCTCAATTATGGAAGGCGGCATTTGTGATTCCTATTTTTAAATCTGGAGAAAAAAATTTGGTAAAAAACTATCGTCCCATCAGTAAATTAAATATTTTTAGTAAGATACTGGAAAAAGTGAGTTATGACCATTTATTTGACGCTGTTAAATCTTCAATAATTACGCACCAGCACGGCTTTTACGCTAAAAGATCAATTGAGTCAAATCTAGTACAATATACTAATTACATTAATAACCACATGGATTGTCAGATTCAGGTCGACTCAGTGTACACCGATTTTAGCAAAGCATTTGATAAAATTAATCATAACATACTAATAACCAAACTGGCTGAAATCGGTGTACATGGAAGTTTTCTAAGATGGCTTACATCGTATATTTTCAATAGATCGCAGCTGGTAGCAATCAACGATTACCGCTCACTTCCTTTTACAGCTACTTCTGGTGTACCTCAAGGATCACATTTAGGACCATTATTATTTCTTATTTATATAAATGATATCAATAAATGCTTTAAATTTTGTAATTTCTTAATGTATGCAGATGATCTTAAGATATTTTCTCAAATAAATAACCTAGCGGATTGTACGTTATTTCAAAGTGACCTTGATTCATTCTATAGGTACTGTCTATTGAATAAATTACACTTAAATTTCAATAAGTGTCATTATATTTGTTTTACTCATAATAAAAATATATTTAGATTTGACTATAACTTCAATAACGTAGTGCTCTCTTACTTAGAAGAGATAAAAGATCTAGGTGTTATTTTTGATAGGAAGTTATCTTTTTCTTCACATATAGATTACGTTGCTTTAAAGAGTAGTAAAATGTTAGGCTTTATCACTAGAGTATGTAAAGACTTTAGAAACGTGGATTCTTTAAAATCATTATATTTTGCTTATGTACATAGTAAGATAAACTTTGCTTCAACCATTTGGAATCCTCAATATATGGTTCATAATTTTCGTCTTGGAGCAATTCAAAATAAATTTCTTAGATATTTAAATTTTAAAGTGACCGGAGTTTATACTTTTGAGAATTCAATACTCTTACAACAAACATTTAAAATTCAATCTTTAGAAAATAAAAGAAAGCAAGCTGACGTAATATTTTTATTTAAACTTTTGAATAATCTAATTGATTCTCCTAATTTAGTAGATCTCATAAATATTTATGTACCTTCCAGGAATTTTAGAGGTAATATATTATTTCAAGAGTCTCTTTACCATACTAACTCTGGGCAAAATTCACCGTTAAACAGAATGATGAGAACTTACAATAGTTTATTTTCCAATGCAGATATATTTACCGTATCACTATCTAATTTTAAGACAGCCCTAAAACAAAAAACTGCTGCTTAGTATAAAATATTATGACATATTTTTTTTTTGTGTGTATATGTATTTATGTATGCATTTCTATGATCTAATAGTATGTTTGGTTTAGTTGTTAAATTAATTAATTTTTAGTGAACATTGTGTTGGGCTTCTAGCCTGTTTATGTTCCTCTTTAAATAAATAAATAAATAAATATATGTTTTGATTATTCAAAATTTCTTTTTACCTAAATACGTAGGTATACCGACAAGTGGTTAATTAAAAAAACATATCCTCTTGAACGTTTGACCTACTTTTTATACAAAATTGTGATCTTTAATAAACGCTTCATCACATTAATTTGTTTTTATATTTCAGGAAGAGGAGTTTCAATAATGATATTTGTTAATATACATGGAGATTTGATTCGTTTAGAAGTTTAGAGGTTATTGCTTTGTCGATCAGATCATCCCGAAGAAATATTTGTGAAGACATTCAAGACAAATGAAATATATTCTTTGTCTTTGGATTTATAAGTAATGCAATGCCTGAAGTGTTTCTATTGATTCCATTATTTATTAGAAATTTTTCGTTTCTTCGAGACAAATATGTTTTTTATTGTATGGATTTTTAAATAATCGAAGTGTGAAGTGTCTATATTAATTTTTTATTCAACCTCAAATTTCGTTGCTCTATACTGAAAATCTGTAGGAGAAATATGAACGAGAAAAAAAAATCACCTATATAAATTTTTATCATCGTTCATAAAATTGAAATATGGGATTGCTTCCAGAAATGTGTTTCATTAAGGTAAATTTCCTATATTAACTACGTTTGTCGAATATAAAGAATACGGTAAATGAATTATAATTTGTTTTTTAAAAATATACATTTTTATTCCATTTTTTTATTGTGATTTTATATAATTTCCCATTTCTAGTGACTAATATTTAAAATAATACACAATTTACTTGTAAATTGTGTATGATTTTAAATATTGTGTCGCATTAAAAAAGTAAATATGTACAAATAGAATATTCGAAGTTCCCGCGATCATTTTTAGTTCATCAATCCGACTATGCAAGTAGATGGCGCTGAACTGTCACAGTTGTTGCCAACCGTTAATAGGAATATTGGGTTTCTTCTTCTTTATATTTTGTGGCTAGCAGTGTCGTTTCATTCACAGTAAATATTTTCCTAGTATTGGACATATAAATAAACGGTTGTATTAACTATAGAAACTATTAAGTTTTTCCTTGCTTATTTTAACCAATAATTTAAAATGTTAAAATATGTAAAGAATGCTACAAATGTTTAAAAGTATGTATGTAGTGCAATAACCTAGTTTTTACTGCGTTTTTAAAGCATACTTAACGACAAGAAGCAAACGGATCCTTTTTTACCTAGATACCTACATTAATTAATAAGATACTTTACCTCAAGTATTTATTTATTTGTTAATAAAAACAAATGTAGATAATTGTTTTTTAATGTTAGGTTATTACAATTTAACATTTTTAATATCAGCTTTACTACGTTTGATAATACAGTGTCTTCATAAATGATTTCAAGCCACGTGATCAGGGTCGAGATTCTCAAATCAATCGCAGAGCAATTCATATGTGAATATCCTTTTCCTCACTACGGTAATTGAGAGAGACAAAAAAATCTATTTGCATACGAGTTGTTCTTCGAGAGTCACAGTTCTGGTCACGTGGCTTGTAATCATTTATGAAAGCACTGTATGAATTTTTAGTATAAGGTATGTTCAATTAATTATTCAGTTTGTAGCTATTAGGTATATGTAAACGTATTGCTTTTTAAAATGTAGTCGGATACCTACACTTATCTGTTCATAGCACTTTGTTAATAAAGTTGGGATCATCTGCACTTTGATTTTGAAACCAATTGCAAAGTTCAACTATATTTAAAACAGTTTCTATCACATTCAAGACCGTGTATCGCAAAGATGTTGGAACGGTCACATCCGTATTGTCACGGAATTTGCCCCACTCACATCCAAACCGACGACTGTGATATCGCGAAATGCTAAGATTGCCCCGATCGCCCCTACACGATTCTGTTAAACAAACAAAAAGCCGTGGATCGAGACGGTACTGGAAAAATGGGGAATCGACGAGAAGCATTCGAGTCGTACGGGAAAATGGATCTAGAGATACTAGAAAATACCTGTAATATTCGTTGGGTCTATAAAAGAAGAATAAACGGCCGAGTTAGTTAGTCTTGTATTACAGTCTGAACTGAAGTGTTTAGTTGGAGAGATCAAAGTGATTTAGATAGCGATTAATTAAATAAGTGTTTAGTTGAGTTGTAATTAGTGTTCAGTAGTGTACTGAGTAGTTAATAAAGATAAGTAATTAATTAACGGATTGTTTGTCTGGAAATAAGAAAAATTCGGATTAGGAAATCCGTGACAGTATATACGAAATACGTAAAAATATCGTATTAGATAATAAACTAACGGGCTACAGGTGCGAGTTGCATTACATTATTTTTTCCACGTATACCCCCTATTCCCCATATGTGTGCTGTGATCTCCAAATTTGCGTAATAAGAAGTAGTTTTGAATAACACACTAAAATGTTAGATAATATTACAATAATGTATAGTCCTGGTATGACAACGCTGTTTCGCTTCAAGACTCGAACGCCATATAGCTGCGTCATCTTAAAATTTCTGGTATACCAGGGACGCCGTGTCACCGAGTTATGGGTTGATTTACTTCTGGTAAAGTTGGGTCAAATTTGTTTTTATTTTCTGCCTTTATTAGGCCTTCAGAATACGTGGCTAAAATTACAGACATATAACTGAATCACCCTATCTATTATTATTTTTCGGTCAGTGCTCGTGCGGTTTAAGGTGTCAGTACTTGAATCGATGTGGCCATACCGCCGTGGGATCGAATTTTGCAGCCGGTAGACCGTATATCAGCTATATTCGTGGAGAGGATTGGTATCCTCTCTGCGGGTATGGTAGGGTGGAAGAATGTTGGCTTGGGTCAATGTGAGAGATTGATATCGGTCGACGTGCTGCACTGAATGGTGATTACCAACGTAAGTTGTTTCTGGGCGCAAATGCGGCCTGCTTAATAATAGTATCACTGATTTTTGTTCTGGAAATCGATAGCCTTAAAGTTGACCAATATTTAGACATGTTCATTTGAAAGTGTGAGAAATTGACGAATTTTAACAATTTCTATTCAGAAGTAGTATAAATCGAGTTTATTTCTAGTCTCAGGCAGGGGATACCAACATCAGACAGTAATGCCACAGTTCTAGCAATAAATCTGCCACTTCCTCCCCACAGCAGTCTCATTGCGACTATCTCAGCCGCATCTGGCGTGAAATTTTCTACGGAATTACGTAATTATACTGACTTGGAGAACTGCTTGCAGTGTGTACTAAATTAATTCGAGGAATAAGACCGACCGGCATTTGCATAATTATAGCGAACGTCAAGTTAGGAAATTATAAAGAGAAGCTTTAACACTTTAGATTTTAAGATTTGGAAGTAATGCTGCGGGGAGCTTCCGTTTGTATGAACAAGATGGCCTTGCTTCGCCGTTTTTTGTACCTTCTTCAAGTTTTATAAGTTCTTGACCGAAAAGGAATTTAGACATACAATTGTTCGATTATTTTACTATGCTGTGTGTATCACTAGACCAAAAAAATATTAATGTCAAATGATTATTTTCTACATTATTATAAAATGAATAAGAAAGTGTAAGATACATATAGACAACACAATGTACCTATGCCGCCGTACGAAATAATCATTATTTTATTTTTAATATTTAACATTAATATTAGTATTTATAATTTATTCAAAAGTACATACATGGAATCTATTATATAAAGTAATAAATTAAACATTTATTGAATATTAAATATTTACAAATAGGATAATTAAAGAGTATTATGTATTAAGTATTACGAAATATATCAATTAAAATATTAACTAATATTGATAATTTATGTATGAATTAAAAATAATATAAATACTCATAATTGATGGTTGAACAAAAATAAATCATTTATAAACCGAGATTTACCATTATCGGAACATGACTACCGTAATATCAGTTATTTTAAAATATTACATTTATAATTTATTGTTTGCATACTTTGTATTGGAAATTTATATAAATTTCATTGTCAATATAAAAACATTTGGTTGACAAATCTATGAAAAATATTACATCCAGAATTGAAAAATCTCAATTTTAATTTGTTTATTTTTTTGTGCTGTAACTGTAAATAGTATTTATGATTTATCATTTTTCTTAAATTTGTCAATGAAGTTTCCCAGAAAATCCTTAAAACTTACGGTAACATACGATAACATAACATTTTGAACACTTGTAACCATTTTACACTTTATTCTGTGTTGTGAAAAGAGTTTTAAGAAAATCATTCACAGCAAGTATGTTTAGGTGGACTAAATTATAATTATTTATTTATTTATTATATTATTATGTACAAACACCTCACAATCCTAACATGGTATGTGATCGACGTTGTCACATATTCAGAGAAAAAAAATTATTAAGAAAAATTTGTTTTGTTTAGTATAGTATAGCATCCAGTAAAATAAAGGCATTAATTTTAAGAAAAGGTAGAGAAAAATGAGTATAATATGATGACACGTTTAAAAGAATTGTTAAATGTATATTTACAAAAAATATTTTCATATCATTATTTAAATTTCATTTAAAGCTGCCATTGACCGACAACTTTAAATGAAACCAACTCTTTGACCTCCTGGGTGCAACGTGGCCAAATTCAAAAATATTCGCTAATATTAGACATTATAAAAAAGCTTGACTACGTACTATCTATTGCCATAATAGTGACACTCTTTAAAACCAATTTGGTGACTTATTTTAAACTGCTGATGTATTTGTAACGACATCTACTTTCAACTTTTGGCATAAGCTCTACTACGTTTCATATGAATTATTTTACTTGCATATTCCACATTTTATTTCTTTTTAAGAAAACGCGTATCTTTGCATAAAAATACTAAGAGGGGAAACATTTAGTAAATTGATTGTTATATTTACTGTAATTTTTTCATATCGAGAAACGTTTAACATAAAAACTTCTAATTAAAAAAACAACAGAGGTTGGTGGTTGACACCCTTGCAGACATTTGGTAAAAATAAAAATCGTACTCAACAATGTCACTTAATTAACTAAATGTAGTCACCGATTTTCAGATTTATAAGTTTAACAGTTTTTGAGAAAAAAAATGAAAACCGAAATTTTTTCAATTTTTTAGAAGCCCTTATCTCGCCAGGGAATGCTAAAATCGAAAAATTTTATAAGAAGAACCAACGCCTCCCCCCCCTCCCTAAAATGACCAAAGGAACACACCCTCCAAAAGAGCGCACATCATTATGGGACACCATACTGTTTTGTACAGACCTTTTAGATTCACCCTCTATACTTACATATGCAACTGTTGTTTCTCTGTGTGTAACAGTATATTTACTTTTTATGGTAAAGAAAATGTAAGGCCGTTATGCTAATTGACTAGGAATGAGTCATACAACATTTAACAAACCATTAGATTTTAAGAGATTTCTTCATAACTCAACAATGTTTCACTGCTTATTTAAATTTATTAGTAACATAAGACAGTAGAGATGTTTTGTGTTACATACGTTGGTTTCTGAAATATTCTGCTAGATAAATATTGTTGTTATAATTCTGTATACTCTTAAAAATCACTTTGCTTCTTCTTTCACTTATCTGCAAACCAAGCGCCACACAGACGTAAACTTTTTCAGCTAATCGTCCATTAACTTATATCTACAACGATAACAGCGCTGCACTCATTTCTTTATTACCGCTGCAATTGCTTCATGACTCATGTTCCTTAGGAGTACCACGATTTGATACGCTAAATGGAAAGCCTTCTGGGCGATGATAGTATTTACCTTTCCGTGCAGTCGAGCGTATTAATAGGCTTTTAAATCTGCATGAGAACCCGGTTCGAGGCTGACATTTATTTAAATGTCCTGGTTTCAGCGGTGAAGCGAAACGTTTGGGCATTTAGAATTAGTGGAATGCCAAGTGAATAATGCATTTATAGGAAAAAATTATGCAGAATTGTTTTGAAATTAATTTGAAAAAAATCGTTTTTTACAGAGTACATTAAATATTCTTTTATTTAGTGTTCTTCGTCGGGTTTCAAAATAGTAGCAAGTGGCCAGTGGCAGATCTAAGAAGGGACTTGGGGGTTCAAACCTCTTTCATGACATTAAAAAATACAAAATAAAATAATGAAAAATGTCAAAAATAATAAATCAACTAGAGCAGTGTAAACAGATGTATTAAAAGTGGTAAAATAAAATAATTGTTGGTAAAAACTTAAGGACAGTCCTTATTTAAGTCTCTATGTCCTTCTGCCCTTACTTTAATTAGAAATATTCTTACTTGGTGAACGTTCTTCAATTGCTATTAAAATGTAATAATGAGGACACAAAGACACGAAATATGTAAAAGATGTGTTAAATACAAAAAAAAAAAAAAAAATCAGTAGCTGCCAATCAAAAAAATCAGTAGATCATATATGTATAACCTGTATTAGTTTGGCAATGATTTGCAAATTTGTGATCTGAAATCAAGAATAAATCGTACAAAAGCTTAAAAGTTGTAGATACCATATTTTGCATAATTTTAAATAATATATTCTTCTCAAAAGCTAAGAATAATATAAAAATTTTGTAAGAGATAAAAGGTTTTAGAATAAACAAAGCTACCTTAGAATTTTCACTTCGTTTAAGAAATTTAAAGTATATGAATATTTAGAAACTAAATAGGGAAGGGATAGTTTATTTTTTGGAAAATGGGAAATATGCCTATAAAATATAAATAAATATTACTTTATTGTCAAAATTCGTTTGTTTACCTATATTCAACTGTTTTTGAGGAAAATTGTGAAAACCAGATTCTACCCCTCTCCTTTACGGGGCTGTAACTTTTTAGCATGCTCCAACTAAAAAAAAAAACATGAAAAACCCTTCCTAAAAATTTGCCAAGAAAACTGCCTTTGATTTTTATGTATACACTTATTGGACAACACCCTGTAGATGATTTAATTAATGATTTTTACTCAGAAGCACAGAATATAGAGCACTTGAATTGTCCAATTGCGCAAACAATTACTAAAATTGATTGGATGAAAAGTTACTTTATTTTGTTCTTAGTTTTTAACCTGCGCAGAACTTACTTTTTATTTGCTAACATATTTTGCAAGATTAAACAATTCATAAGCTCTTTCTGCTAATTAAATTGTAATTAATTTATTAGTGATTGTGTTTTTATCAATGGAGAATAATTCAAGCTCTACAGCGTTTCTCAAAATTGTTGTAAAATCCCTAATCTGATAAGTGAGGAATATAGGACGATAAAAAAACGTGTATGAATCGATTCGGGCGCGAGAGCCAATAGTCGAGGCAATGAACTAAAAAAGTTCTAAAACTAGTTGTGGTGGACGGATCGGAATGCGGTTTTCTGCATTCTCTTCCAAAAATTATTTGTAAAAAATGTGGCGACATGGAATTTCTGACAAATCGGAAATTGCATTGCTGCAGCCAAAAATGCATTCAAAAAATGCATTATTTGAGAGGCCTCTTGGAAGATGTCAAAACTTGGTAAATAAGTGTCAGAACTGGCCCAGAGCGGGTACTCGGCGGTTTTCGAGGTCGCTGATCACGAATATGATGTTCAAATTGACCCCCCGAACACCTGGAGCTCAGGACCGCCGATGAACGTTATCTCCGTGGGACTCTCCCACAAATTATGCGGAAAAGAAGAGAAACTCGGCGCCCGGGGACGTCATGTCCGAGAATTTATCTGAGAAGACTGCCAAAAACCACCCGAAAATCATAGTAGGGGCGTTTTGTGGGGCGTTGAATCCGAATTTCACGTCGGAAACGACCCCCCGAACACCTACTGCACCAGAACCTGACCCTAAACATCATCTCCGTGGCTTTTCCTGACACAATCAAAAAAGGCAAACCGAAAATCGTTATGGAGGGTTTTTTTTGGGCGCTGAATCCGAATTTCACGTCGATAAAGACCCCCTGAACTCCTGGTGCACCGGAACCTCACCCGGAACATCTTCTCCGAGGGGTTTCCATACACGATCGAAAAAGACGAACCGAAAATCGTTATGGGGGGTTTTTTGGGTCGCTGAATCCAAATATGAGATCGGCGAATACCCACGGGCACCTGGTGCCCCCGAACCCGGACGTACACGTCATCTCCGAGAATTTGCCCACCAAGATCGCTAAAAACGACCAAAAAAATCATTACAGGCGCGTTTTTGGGCCGCTTAATTTAGATACCTGGTGTACCGCGGGACCTGGACCTGAACGTCGTCTCGGAGGGTTTTACAGACATGACCGCAATTATTGCGGCAGAGAGAGAGGCCTTAGATGAACAAGACGATCTGCTTAAGAATATGCCAGTTGATGAGGAAGAAAATGAACAGAGTTGCGATGTACCACTTGATGAAGAATTTGATATTTAGTCACGTATTTAACAATTGTTATTCATTTATTAGGTAACGGAAAGTTAAAGTTGGATTGAATTTGATTTGAGTTCAATAAAAAGTTTTTAAACGCCAATTATATAAATATTGACTTTCTATTCCTTATATTTCTCTCATCGTCACATAATTTAAGTAGAATTAACAATTCCACACGATGTCAAGATAAAAGTTCCAGTGCGCCAGGCATTGGGAAGGTAGTTTTGGGCGTAAAATTTGGATTAAGCGGCTTAAAAACGCCCCTACAATGTTTTTTCGGTTGTTTTTGGCACTCTTCTCATGAAAATTCTGGGAGATGACGTGCACGTCCGGGTCGGGGCCACCAGATGCCGGTGGGGTGTTCGCCGATGTCATATTTGGATTCAGCGACCCAAAAAACCCCCATAACGATTTTCGGTTTGCCTTTTTTGATTGTGTCAGGAAAAGCCACGGATATGACGTTTAGGGTCAGGTTCTGGTGCACTAGGTGTTCGGGGGGTCGTTTACAACGTGAAATTCGGATTCAACGCCCCACAAAATGCCCCTATTATGATTTTTGGGTGGTTTTTGGCACTCTTCTCAGGAAAATTCTCGGAGATGACGTCCGCGTCCAGGTTCCGGCGCACCAGGGACCCGTGGGGTGTTCGCCGATGCCAGATTTGGATTCAGCGACCCAAAAAAACCCCGGGCGCCGAGTTTCTCTTCTTTCTCGCGTGATTTGTTGGAGAGTTCCACGGAGATGACGTTCATCGCCGGTCCTGAGCTCTAGGTGTTCGGGGGGTCAATTTGAACATCATATTCGTGATCAGCGATCACGAAAACCACCGAGTACCCGATCTGATCCAGTTCTGACACTTATTTACCAAGTTTTGACATCTTCCAAGAGGCCTCTCAAATAATGCATTTTTTGAATGCATTTTTGGCTGCAGCAATGCAATTTCCGATTTGTCAGAAATTCCATGTCGCCACATTTTTTACAAATAATTTTTGGAAGAGAATGCAGAAAACCGCATTCCGATCCGTCCACCACAACTAGTTTTAGAACTTTTGGACTTTTTACTAGTTTATTGCCTCGACTACAAATGTGAATGTAACTGGTGTTGTGGAAATATGTAGTTCATTAACAAGACTGTCCGTGAGTAGTGTAGTTATATCCTGCAATAAAGTTGCAAAGAAAAACATACTAGTGCGAAACGGAAAATAGTGGAAACTCGCAGAAGGTTGAAGATAGAGGTTGATAACGACACAAAATGCGCTATTCATCGAAAAAATATTTATATATGATATTTTAAAAACGAGCTTCTGGCAATAAGAAAAATTGGATTGCTATCTCACAGGATGACACTTTCTAGAATATCTAGAAGGGCGCTTTTGTGAATTAGGTGTGACATTAATTTCCATTTTATAAACCGAAACCGAACGAGTATGCTGATATAAACAGACGAAATAGTGATATGGCGAAGGAACTATTTAAGACAAATATTAGAAAGTCAAAATTGAATCGAAGAATATATTACACGAACGAAATATGGATAAATGAAGGCCCCATAGACACGGTAGCAGTTTGCGATGAATACGACAGTTCTAGTACGTAATGACAATGATAGTGATAGAGCTAGTTAGTGACCAGTAATATATATATTCTGTAGTATATAGTACAATGTATGTAGTGCAGTATATAATTGTTAATGTATAATAGTTTTAATGACTGTGTGAGTAATCAGTGTATAGTATGCATAATGTATATATGTATAGTATAGTATATGTAGCTATTAAGTGTCAAAGTGTGATATCCGTGGTGCGCGTAGTCATGTAGATATATTTGGGTGGTGGTAGGCCATTCTACAATAATTATAGAGGATGACACGAGTGAGTTTTTAAACTTTTTAAAGTAAATTATTAACGTGCTAGGTCCACTCAACATCAACTTATTTTTGAGAATTTTGTGCTCTTTGGACCCTGCTCAAGTGGCACGCCTATGGAAGCTTTCCCCTGCAACAGCCACCTCCTTTACTTATCTAAGTGCTGTGAATTAGTCACTCTCTACTCTTTTTGAACTCGGATATAGTTAGACTCAACACTACAAAATATCTCAATTAGCCATTGGAAGTGGTTCCTCTGTAAACGTTAAATTGCTTCTATAGATAAATAAGAGATACTTAATTGAGAAAATAATTTTGTTGGTGATAGAAGTGTGTCATTTATATGAATATTTAACAGTTGTCGTTAAAGTTACTCCAATATAGGTATTATAAGATATATATCAGTTTTTTTATTAAGATTAATATGTACAATAGTCAATAATGTTTGTATCCTATGCACAGTGAGAAAAATTAGCCAATAAAAAATTTTGCTAAGGTAATCTGTATCATTGTTGCCACAGTGTATTAAAATTGTAGTAAAGAATTCTAACAACATTTATGAACAGTGCTTCTTATCCCAAAACTTCAACTGTATCAAATCTCTTAATACCACTAAGTTTTCTCGACAGTTGTAACTGTACGTAACCATATATTTTTTATGTAAAATCAGGTGTTTGTGCTACCATGAATATATTACAAAGTAAAATGATTTGTAATTCTGTTACCGAAAGTAAATAGCCTGCGATTAACATATTTATATCTCAAAATTATGTAAGATATGTATAACTAATTTCGATGTTATTTCAGGAGGAAATGTAAATATTCCAAATAAAACAAAGGATTTACATTTTTTATGTCAAACTTGGTACAAAAACGCTAGAATTTCTTGACAGGTGTTTTTTGGAGCATGCTGAAAAATTGTATATATTATTATGCTAATTTTTGTAAATTGTACAGTTAGTTTCACAAGCGTGAAGAGTTCATCAGTATCTGAATTAATAAGCATAATCACTATTTGATAATCTTTAAATTATTTATTTTAAAGTTAATAATATATTTAGTAGAATGGGGAATGCCACTATGTTGGAAAAGTTTTTGGAAACTCAGTAAATTACATTGTTTTGGAAATATATGAAGACCATATTCGTTGTTTTTTAAATTAAATTAAATTTAAACAATTTATTGGCAAATTAATGTACATGTGACGTCAGATGTACATTTTTAACATGCGGCAACAGAGCAATAGCATGCAACTTGTCTTAGAATAAAATAAATGAACTGCAGTACTGTATAAATAGAGACAGATATAGTGCCTGTAAACATCATTTGTCACTTCCGTCCAGAGAAATAGAGGAGAGGAGAACGAGCTTCGACGAGTGCGCATCTACATTTCACTAGGACGCTACGGGCGCTGTCATTTTGAAATCATGTACGTCACACTTTTAAGTCAAGATATTTACAGATAACGGTCGGACGGGAGACTGAACGTTTCGTATTTCGAGCTAACTGAAAATTTAAAAAGTACATATTTGTTCATATTTCATTTAAAATTTAATGTGTTTCTAAATACAAATTTTGAAACGACATGATAAAATAATATTTTCAATCCCCTTCGTATAGATGAATTCAAAATGACGGCCTCGTAATTACTAAGTTCGCGCATCTTGACGCTCATTCTCCCTTCCTCTATTTCTGTGATTGTCATGCATTGTTGCCAGCTGGTAAAAATGTACGCGTGACGTCATGTTGTTTTAAATAATTAATATCTCTCGTAAAACTGCATATTAGTCCAAATCCTATGACACGTATCCAATGTTTTTTAGAGTACTCTCTAAAAATGCAAAATACCAAATTTAGTGGTATTCCCCATTGTAGTGATATAGAGCTTAAAATGGGAAATCGGCAAAAACAATGTAGAATAATGATGTTTCACGAAGAGTACTTCAAATGATTTTGATGAAGGAAAAGCTATTGCAGAAATGCAGCCTTACAATTTCTTTCAATTCAACTGATAGTCTTTCTAAGAGCGTTGACAAAATTTGTTCAATACCTTTCACCAGTGGCGTAGCGTGGACTAATCTAGACGTGGGTGAAGTCGCATCAGCGAGGTCCTTTTCTTCCGCCATTGGATGCTGAATGAACTGAATATTGTGACACATACTACATGCAATTTGACAGTGTGCATCAATTTTGGTTCAAAAATTTTCATACAATCGGTAGAAATTAAAAAAAAAATAATTTTACAAACAATTTTTAAATGCTGTATCTTGAAAACAAAAGGCGATCGGACATTATTGTATATAACTTTATTTATAAATGTTTGGTCCTCTATCGCGTGATACTATGCATTATAGTTTTTTCAATGATATTTTCAAGAAAAGAATGGTGAAAAATCAGAAAGTTTGTTTACAAAATTATTCATTTATGATGAAACTAGTTAAAGTAGTGAAGTCTGGTTGATCTGAAAATTTCATAATTATGAGATGTTTAAATGGAAAAAATAATTATTTTTTGTAACCTCTTCAGTACTAAAAAATATGTCGATACACACCGAGCAGGGTGTGCAAATTAATAATTATAGTACGAGTTGTAAAGCCTCAGTAAAGCTTATTCTTAGTAAGGTCTTTTAGGATGCTATTCGTACTATTTAGAGTTCATGGCGTTCGGTTTTAAATCACTCCCAAGAGGACCTCGCTCGAGACCCCTTTAAGTGCGAGGCCGTGGGCGAGGGGCCGCTTCGCCCACGCCTAGCTACGCCACTGCCTTCCACCTTCAACTGTTGCTTGGTGCTTGTCTAGCCATTTATACCTCCATCCAACATGTATCACAAACTTATTACCGTCAACAGCCTTCAATTTAGACAAATATTTACCTAGCATAATCCTCCACCTCCAAAGCTGTCTATCTTGGGCTCACCCTCAGCTGCTGAAGCAATAAAAAAGCGGAGTAAGCTGGATTTAATTGCTTTCGCTCCCTTTTTTCCCCTAAATCACTGCGGCAGTAAATCTAGCCTATCGAGCGTATTTCTTAAGGAAACAAATTGATTGGGAGGAATGGAGAGGAAAGGATATATAAATTAAACATTGCCACATCTGTTACGTCTTCTATGAGTGATTTAAAGCGTACTTTTTTGTTTATTTATCTTGGTAAAAATGGTACGCGTGCTAATTAACTTGAGATAACTACACTAAGGAAGCCACAAAGCTATGAGGAATCGAGAGCTGTTGTTGAAAATTCGCATCAACGCAAACGATAAACAAAATTCAAATTTGCAAAAGCGGAATTTCCGGAGACAACTATTTTGTGGGTTAATGCCCTGGGACCGACATTGAATTACATTGGAAAAATTTATAGCATTGAGTAATAACTAGTTCACGTCACTAGTAGAGGGCGCATTATGCTTCTTTTAAATAACAGAATTTTTTGCAGCTTAGTGTATACACCTGACTATTATTACTATTGAAGCTATCAATTCTCCTGCCCTTATTATGTGAAAGTATACCATATACCTTGTTGGAATCGTTAGGAGTAACAGTTTTCGAAATAATCAGTGAAATGCTCAGTGCACCGAGTAAAAACTATTTAGGTTTCAGGTAAATTATATTTTTCGCTGAAAATATAGTAAAATGTTACTTGAAAAAGTTATTTAGAACAAAACAGTTTTCCTCGGTGCATTGAATATTTCAAATAGGATTATTTCGAAAACGGTTACCCCTAACGACTTTAACGAACTATACCTTCTTCTCATAAAAAAGATAAGAGAATCGGTTGCTTCAATAGTCTGATGTATACTAAGCCGCAAAAAAGTTCTCTCATTTAAAACAAGCATGATGTGCCATAAGTGGCCGCCCTCTGCTAGTGACGTTAAAATTAAAAACAAACTGAATTTCTCGTCCCCAAAAACCTTTGATCTCCAATATGTATGCAAATATTTGGATTTTTTAAAAATGTTATTTACAAATATGTATTAAAAATAAAGTTTTAACTTTGATACCCTGTATCTTTTTAACTATTAACTTTTGAGTAAAATAAGTTTGGCTACATCGCATTATCATAGCTTAAAGAACAGCTGTTGCATTATTTTGTTGTCTCTTGTTTTATGTTGCATTAATTTTGGGACACCCTGTATTAAGTCTAAACTATTTATAAATATTTCTGAACGAAAGCTTCGATCTGGTTTACTCAGGCATAATTTTAAAACAGCAGATTTTCTGAAATTTAGTATTTACATTCTCTCTTTTTTTTGTCTTAACATAATTTGATTTTGTGGTACCGATTTGTCGAACTGCTCAAGTGAACCCTTCTTAGGTGTCTAATTTAAATTGTTTAAATGTGGGCAAAATAATGTGTCTTGTGTCTTGCAAACGCTTTTTAAGAAGTTATTTTATTTGAGAAGAATTTAAATAGTAAAAATAGATAAACAAAATATCAAAAATTTTATTTTTCATATTACTATTTTTCTACGTGTGTTTCGAGATTTCTGTAACTAAAAACACCACAAATTTGACCATTTTATAGCGAGAAATACGACGAAGTATGCTACGTACTGTCACTGCTCAAAAATATTCTAATACCTACTACTAAATATTTCTTGTTTAAGTTTATTTCCTCAAGATACGTGTTATGAACAACTTCTGCTGTTCCATCTATAACTAACAGCCAAGAATAACATTCAACTTCAAGATTCAAAATGTAGGTCGAATTTAAATTGGTACCTACTCCGCCTGAACAGGTTGGCGACTTGATTATGTTTACTTTTCCAGGAAAGTTCATTAGTAATGATTTATATCCAAAACTTTGGTTATTTTGCACCTGACTTAATTTATTATTTGGATGTTCCTCTCGCTTACTATCACTTGTTACAATGCTTTCTGCCTATTTCTTTTGATTTTCAGACACTAAATACATGAAAGATAAGAATCATTTACTTTTCCTTGACATAATGCATTTAGGAATTGTATCTAATACTTTAAAAACATGTGTGTATTTTCAAAATAAAACAACTTTTACGATCAGACAATGCTTTTTAAATAGAATTGCTTGATTGCAACGGATATCTGGCGCCGACTATACTGAGTGTGTATATGAAAAATCCGGCACGCACATTATTTCAGCTTATTCTTGGCAAGTGATGATGAGTTTTGTGGATGCCGGCCTTGATTTTGAGCCCGATATATTTATTTCAAAAAGTGCAGTGGACGAAAATAAGTATGATCGCATGATCTTTACACAGATTTTCGCCTGGGAGGAAAAATAACTGTCAAAATTAGAGTGAGGATAAATAAATCAAGTTGTATGGTTAGAAATAATGTAAATATGAAAGGAAACAGTTTTCTGAAATATGTAATTTTTTTTCAAAGGGGGGAATAAAAATAAACAATTGTGATTATTTAATGGAGACGTTTTGTTTGGGATAATCAAGCTGGAGATAATCAATTTTGACATTGTGAACCTAATGTTAACCTACGGGGCCGTCGTTTAATTGCCAAAAATCCCACAGACAACAGCTAAAGAAAAGCTCAGCCAGTTACAAAGGATTGCTTGCCTGAGCATAACTGAAGCTATGCAAACAACACTCACTGGCAATGAAGGTAATGCTATGTCTGCCAGCTTTGATTATTATTTAAAAGAGAAGAGATTATGGAGAAGTCAGGAGTCGCATGTAGAATGGAATCGTTAGAAGGATACTCCTTCTACAGGCAGACACTGACAGCATTTCTCCCAAGTTTGCGTTTGACAGACCCTACACAGTATTTATCAGGAATGAGGAAACTGCCAGTGAGGATGTAATCAGTATTTTCACAGACAAATGAAAAAGGAAAAAGATTCCTACATATCCGATATCAGTGGGCAATGGAGAGACATGTTACCGTGGTACAAACTGAATTAGAAGGTATAACCAAAGCCTCCAAAGAAAATGCCGGTAGACATAGAACGAGCAAAACCATCAGAATCTACACAGATAGTAGACAATCACTACTGATCATACGTAATCATATGCATAAGATAATGATTAGATTAGCATGGGAATGCCACCGGGCTCTTGCTGAAAGTATCAGAGAGGACACACACAGAATGTTTAGGAAACGATGGATGAAATAAATAGCTGTCAAAGAAGTTCAAGAATACCCCTGCAAGGAATCAGTCAAAGAGTACTTGGCTATGTCTATGAGAAATCTTCGCCTGGTGACAGATATTCAATATGGACAGTGTTGGTTAGAGAAGCATTTTATTATATGAGGCCCTCTTTAGTAGGCACAGATGGATTGATCTCAATTTCAGAATCAATTTCAAGAGTACAAATTGTTAAACTTTAAATTGTGAGCCTCTAAGGGGATTTTTCAGTAATTCCATTGCTTGCCTTTATCCATACCTATCGCCTTTGATCCCGTTTATGTCAATATTCAATAACTCGATCTTAAGTATTGTCACGGAATTTGCCTCACTCACACCCAAATCGACGACTGTGGTACCGCGATTTGCTAAGATTGTCCCGATCGCCCCTACACGATTCTGTTAAACAAACAAAATGCCGGGGAATCGAGGCGCAACTAGAACTAGAGTTGTTCGAGAGATGCTAGAAAATACCTGGAATATTGGTTTGGTCTATAAAAGAAGAATAAACGGCCGAGTCAGTTGCCGAGTCAGTTAGTCTTGTATTACAGTCTGAATTGAAGTGTTTAGTTGGAGAGATCAAAGTGATTTACATAACGATTAATTAAATAAGTGTTTAGTTGAGTTGTAATTAGTGTTCAGTAGTGTACTGAGTAGTTAATAAAGCTAAGTGATTAATTAACGGATTGTTTTCCTGGCAGCAAGAAAAAGACGGGTTAGGATATCCGTGACAGTATTTATTAGAGGTATACTAACAATTGGGAATTTCCAGAGTAGATTTTAATAACATTTCCACCACCCTGTCTTACCTGCCCTAAACTTTCTTCCTTGAGATAGTTTAGATAGACAAACACTCAATTCCTTTATTCCAAAATGTAAACTGTACAGATTTTCGAGTATAGCTACTATTGACAACTACATTTTTACTTATTCCTAACCACATTAATCAAATGAACTTGTGAATATTTAGTGTAGCAGTTATTCAATTTTGAATATACATATTTCAATTAATATTTTCAGTTTATAAGTCCAGGTGCGAATGCGAATGATAAAATTATGGAAAATAAAAGGACACCATTACATTAAAAAAATTCCCAAACTGTCTAAAATGTTAATAAAATTGAATTGGCACGAATTAATAGGAGGCATGTATCACGGAAATATGTATGTTTACTTTTCTGTGTTGTTTGTTGATCGATGCTACTGAATATCAATATCCAATTATATACAAAATCCTGTTTCTCTGTGCATTTAGTTTATTAAAAAACGGTTTGTCTTTGCGTGATTTGAATATCAGAAGAAGAAAGTATTTATAGCATTATGGGTAGGTTTACAAAGAATTCTGAAATCAAAAATAATTGTACCAATAAAAATTTATTTCCACCAAGCAATTACTTTTATAATGCGCATTGGCAAAGCGCTGCTATCTGCAACAAGCCGTGATCTTTGCAAAATAAACTTCATAAAACTTAATATCATAAATTTCATACTTTAATTGCTCCAATGATGTGTTTTCGTCGCAAACGGATTCAGCAGACTGTTAACGTCCGCATCTGTTTGAAATAAAATGCAGTTTAATGTGCCACGACTGATTTATCTGTTGTAGGACATTTTAACTGAGATTGGCATATATGAAAACAAAAAATATAGATACAGGTTAGAGGAAATGGAAAACGCCTTATTTTCGAACGTCGTCTAATTTCATGGCTAGTAGTTGTCCTTTACGGTATTCGGTTTAGATTAATTGCATATCATCAAGGATGTATTAAAATTAACAAGCGATATTATTTTGTTGAACCAAACAGTATTTATTTTTGTCCATATATATAGTGTGTCTACTTTTATCTGTATACAAATCCGTAAAAACTGTATTCTTCAAGAAAATTCAACAAATATTTTTTGTTTTAAAATGGCGATACAGGGCCTGCTATGATTTTTTTATAATCTGGAATTTTAATAAAAACGTTAAGCGATTTTTTAATTTAAAATTTGAAAACTCTTATGTGTGAAATTTGAACAAAAATTATACAGAGTGTTTCCTTAAAGTATTATTTGTCTATAAATCCATAAAAACTTTACTCTTCAAGATAATTCAACAAATATTTTTTATTTCAAATGACATCGAACACCGCTTGTTCACCGTGATTCTACAAAGGCTTTTAAGATGGCGATTCAAGGCCTGCTATGATTGTTTTATCTCTCAGAAATTCAATGTAAACGCTTCGCGATTTTTTTTTTATTAAAATTTAAATTAAAAAATCGCTTTGATTTAAATTCTGGGATATAAAAAATCATAGCATTCCTCGGATCGCCATTTTAAAATCTGTTGTAGGATCAGGAGAAGCAGTTTTTGATGCTATTTAAATGACAATTTAATTTATATAAAAAAGCCCACCTGCCACAGTGTAATTGTTACTTCGACAGCGGCAAAAGTTACCTGCAACTTTTACAACGACAAATGCACTAGTGGTCTTTTTACTTATTCATTTATTAATGAATTATCGCAGTGTCCTTTGCCAAAATAAATAGTTTGACATTTTTGTCAACAACTTATTGAATTATTAAACACTAACAATGAGTCGATTCGGTGAGTCTACGAACAACGAAATTAGTCAAATTGTTAGTACCTGTGTGCCTACTAATACAGTTTTTGCGATGCGAAAGAATATAAATTTGAGCCAGATGCTTCCATCAAGAAACTGAATGTGATATACCAAGATTGGGCTTTTAATATGCGAAAATGTGACGGAAAAGACTTTAAAGAAGCGGTAGTTAAAACAATTTGGAACACCACCTCTAAAATGCTACAAAGTAAATATTATCAGTGTTTATAAACACTGATATTATAAAGACTTCAATATTGTATTTGACCCTTTCACCCACGTACAGTTTAATTCATCACGAGTTGGTAATGCTAAACGTAAAATCCTACAAGCACTATACGAAAAGAGAAAATCTAGTGCATCAGCTCTTAATAAATATGAAATATTTGCCATGGCCAGATTATATGACGAAAATGAAGGACTTCAAAAGATATTATATTACATATTAGCGTTTGAATTAACTTGGCGCGGAGGAGAAGCAAATTGCTGTAATACCACTTATTTCGTATCTGGAACTGAAAATAGTGGAAAAGAAACTGGACGTATCGATTACAATCCTCTGTTTTCGAAATCGAGACAAGGCGGTGACAATAAATTGTGTGACAGCAAATGGATTACGCCTAATATTTTAAAGGAAGATATTTACCCAGTACGCTTATTTAAAAAGTTGATGGGAAAACGAGGCACTTCTGTAACATTGGACAGAGTATTTCTTACACCAAATCCCTTTTGGAAGAAAAATCATTCTAAAGGTTGGTATAAAAATGTGCCGATTGGAATTAATAAAATTTCCAAATGGACTAAATGCTCAGTACAACGCATTGGTATAGATGTCAAACGTGTCAAAATTACAAATCACTCAAATCGAGCGGTACCAGTTAGCGAATTAAGTGAAAGCAGAATTGAAGAACAAGCTCTAATAAAAATAAAAGAAGACAGCAATTCATCATCAATAAAACCATAGTTGCAAGTTAACAAAGAGTATCATTCGAGCATTATTCAATCGATTCGTGGAAAAAGAACACACTTCACACCTACTACAGAAACGATTAGCTGTGGCACCCGTAGTGACATTAGTATTCCTTGTATGAATTTCAATAATTGCGTGTTGAAAAAAATGTATTTGTTTTTAGTGTTTCATAAATAAAGTTTAATTTTTGGGTCAAGTTTCGTTTAAGGGAAATTAGTTATGAAAAAAAAAACAAATAACAAATAGTATTCAGAGGCCTCTCTGAACACAGAAACATTAAAATTTTCCCGCGGAAATGCGTCATTTTCATTACTTATATGGAAAAAATTTAGAAAAGCGGAATAGACGTAGTATACAACAATCAAATGGTTATATAATCAAATTGCAGTAGACGATAAGTCTATATTGACTGAAGATGATCAGCAAATAGCAAGTAGAATATCTACTATAGTTGAAGATGTTGAAAGGCTGAAAGCTTAAATCAATCACGAAGTAAGTTAGATTTAGATAGATAGTTACTTGAATAATAGAGGAGGAGAAAGCAATGCTGCGGATTTTATGAGGAGAAATATATGTAGTGAACTTAATGCAAGTGAGGGATAAAATATTAAGGTACTATTAATTAATATTACAGATCTGCTTCCAGAAACGACAGATAATGAGAATAGTGAAGCAGAGCTATCAAAGTTAATAGAAGAATACGAAAAGATTAAAAGCCAAGAACTACGTCATTTACTACTAAAATCTCTGTTTGAAAACGTACAAGTTTGCAAAGAGAAAGTGAAGAGAGTAGAAAAGATAAAAATTGTAAGGACTTTAGTTAAGGAAGGAATTTCTATCAATATTATTTTAAAAACAGTAGGCATCTGTAGACGAAATTCAACAAGTTTAAAAATAAAGAAATCATATCTATTAATATCTTTATAATTTCATAAAAAAAAGGATTGAGAAATTGATTTGACTTCACTCAAAAGCTATGACTTTATGCCAAGATTGCTATTAATATCTTTATAATTTCAATAAAAAAAAAGATTGAAAAATTGATTTGACATCACTCAAAAGCTATGGCTTTATGCCAAGACTGCAAAAATGGCAGTAAATATATAAAAAGATTTTGATATTAGTGAAAGGTAATTTTTATGAATAATAAGGAAAATAGTAAAGATCGTAGAGAAGAAATGAAATTCAGAGCATTAGAAAGCAACGGTAAAGCTCTACTTGATCGTGAAGTAATAGAAACATTTCACAAGTGCAGTACATGACAGGGAAGAAGCTCGAATTATTGCTAGAAAGCTAATAGATAGTTTTGGAATAGGAGGAGTTTTAGGCCGGGAAAATAGATGACTTGAAAACTATAAAAGGGATAACTGACTCTACAGTAGCAGTATAAAGAATTGGAATAATTCTCATAGAATTTCTACATTGGGGTTTGATCTAGGTTTAGAACCAATAACGTAGATTAGATAGGTTTAGCTTATATGAAGTAGGGAAAGTACAAGACCTGATGGAAAAAACTTCAGAGAATTATAAAAATAAAAGTGACCAATTTTTATTTTTGAATTCTAAACGCATTTCTGAACACAAAAATCTAAATTTGGTAAATGAAAATATGACAGAGGAAGTGTAGTTGAAGGTCCCTGGGTATTCGGAATGATTGCCGATAACTCAGAAGACTTAAGAATGGTAATTTGTCCCGAAAATGAAAGGGATGCAGGCACGTTAATTCTCCTCTTGGATCAACATGTAGAGAAAGGGCTATTATCCATTCGGATATGTGAAAAGCGTATGAGAGATTCACTGAATATGACATTAGACTGTTAACCATAGTGTTAAATTCGTTGCTGAAGACGGTACTCATACCCAACGGATCGAGTCGTCGTAGTCGGCTGCAAAAAAATTCAAAAAGGTCAACATATTCCACCGGACGAATTTGCAGACCGACTCTGTGAGTACTTGTGGAGACGCCATTGTAAGAAAAACAGTCTAGATCCGACGGATGAACTCATGAATTGTATAAAATTAGATTATGGAGATTTTTCAAATAAATAGTTTCAACATAAAAATCATTATCCGTCCCAATATTGCCACAAATATCTTAACTTTTAAATACATACAGAATTCTTACAAAGTCACATGATTTTTATTTAACATTTATATTGATATAACAAAGATCTATGTGGAATTTAATTAATATACGTGAGCGTAGCGAGCGCGCCCGGTCGATTTAAAAAAAATTCTACAAATCCACTTGATAACTTGAATAACATTCGTTTATTCGCAAAACTCAAAAAACATGAATACTAATGCTAATTAACCGTCGATTATTCACAAAACTTTAAAAAACATGAATATGTAAATGATTTTCCTCAATATTTTCCTTAAAAAAAAATTCCACAAATAAAATTATATATCATTAAAGCGCAAATTAGTAGTCAAATCAAATTATCTAATTATCATTTCTATAACAGATTTCCCTTATTCTATAGCAGAAGGAAAATGGAAATTTTCCGTAAATTTTTACATTTTTACATGGAATCAAAGCCGCAATTTTATTAATTTTGTATTTCTAGAGCAGCATGCAGCATAAAGACATTTAAGAAAGAAATTTTTGAGGCAATTTTCAGTTAAAATATAATATAAGAAAAATTCGAGTTTTCTGGAAAACGAAACATTTGCGCGGAAAAAGAAAATTGGTAATATACTAGTAATCGTCTGTAGAACCTTCCTATAGAACAATTTCTTTTGTAACTGATTTCCCTTGAACGAAAGTTGGGCCTAATTTGTTTTACTGTATTAGAAAGGTATTTTAAGCTAATATATATCAAATCTACTACAATTTCTATCAATGAAGTCATATGTATGCTCTCTGATACCAAACATCTTGATATGCTAATAAACAATTCCACAGACAAAGCTCTATTCAATAATTATCTAAAAAGAAAATTAATCTAGCTAAATTTACTAACCTGGTTTAATGAAAACAGTCTATAAATATCTAAGTTCGCTTTTGAAACAATGGGAACTGGAAAATTCAACCACAATAAATGATATCTGACCTATTTTTGCATTTTTAGGATTGCTTCTTCAGGTGGCCTCTTTTAAATTGAGTTAAATATCTAATTATACAAATTATTATACCAATAAATTAAAATTATTTGAAATTAAATATCGACAATCCCAAAAGTGATTAACCTGTCAATGAATTTAAACATGATAAAGACCTACTTAATTAATAAAAAATGTTTACCCTTTATGTAATCGTTTTTTTTATATATATATTTTTAAGTATTAACAATATTGTGTGAAACTATCTACTCTGCGGACTAAAGCCCCCAGCAGCGTTGAATTACACCCGCAATATCTATCCTTATATTCTTTATTATTAGCTTTTGTAACATTTTTTACTGTATTGGAAAGGTATTTCAAGCTAATATATATCAAATCTCCTACAATTCCTATCAATGAAGTCGTATGTATTCTCTTTGATCCCAAACATCTAGGTATGTTAATGAACAATTCCACAGACAAAGCTCTATTCAATAATTATCTAGAAAAAATTAATCTAGCTAAATTTACTAACCTGGTTTAATGAAAACACTCTATAAATATCTAAGTTCACTTTTGAAACTGTGGGAATTCGGAAATTCAACCACAATACAGTAAAAAATGTTACAAAAGCTAATAATAAAGAATATATGGGTAGATATTGTGGGTGTAATTTAACGCTGGTCGGGGCTTTAGTTCGCAGAATAGTTAGTTTCACACAATATTGTTACCTAAAAATATATAAAAAAATAGAGTTTAAATTGATATGTTTTTAAATTTATTATTCATTAACTTGTCCTGCCGAATTACACTCGATGTTTGTATTGATACCGGATAAACTTGTGTTGTCTAAATTTTAAACTGTTTCCTTTAGCAATTTGATCTTCGGTGTCACGTTTTTAATAGTTGATAGTTTTTCTCGTCTAATTGTTAGGGTTTCTCGTTAAATAACCCAAATTTACCCGGGAAAATACAAACCTCTTGTGCAATTATAAGTGAAAAAAATATTTGTCGGATTACTCGAAGAATAAAGTTATTACGGATTTGTACACAGTAGACACGTTGTATGATTCATCTCACCTACTTTTATTGTTTATAATAACAATGCGTCGATGACGATCAATTTGGGCATCCAATTTAGGCCACATGTATATTTCCAGTCGCTGTGCTCAACAGTTGGTTCTGATTTATCGCTGAACTGGTTTCCGAAGAAAATAAAAGTAAACTGAAACGATGACGGTTTGCCTCAGTGGCGGCGGATGCTAGAGGGATCTGGGGTGCTGCTTTCTCTGCGAATATTCACAATAAAAAATATATTTAGTACCTACTATTTAGTTTATAACATTGCATAGATATAGATATTTAGTTTATAATATTGTGTAAGTAGATATAGATATTTCATAAGTTATTCTAAATAACTATATTAAAATGGAAATGTTAAACCGGTAATGCACGGTCAATTTAACTAGCAAGTCTCATTTGAAAAATACTACATCCGTAGGTTTGTCGCAGCTCGCCCCTAATTCTGTAAGAATTACAGCGATTGTCGTGATTACCGCTGCACACCAGTGAAAGATGGAGTGGAAGTAACACAGTGTTTGGACTTCGTTTAGTCTGCGCGTAACAAAAGAATGAATCGTATTATGACAATGTGTAGGTAAAAGCGAATTATTTTTTTTATCTTATTAAATGTAATTTGTTTATGTGCAAAAACTTCAGGATATTATTTACTGAATCGCGAATGCAAAACATTCAGAACTGCTTAAAAGTTTGTCTACTCCCTATTTTCGAAGATTCTGGATACGAATCTAAAATTTTTTTTGTGTGAACGAATCTAGTTTTCCAGAAAACACACACATTCACTGTTCACTGCTCACTGTTTAAAGCGCTCTATCTATAGTCTATATGTATATTTTTAAAAAAGCATATAATAGAGATCTAATAGTTCTCTGGAAAAATATTTTATACCTACTTTTATATTCGTTTAAGTACTATGTGCAATTGTTCATATATAAAAAAGGAAATGAATAATTGAAATCGAAAACTTAATGTGAATCAACTTAATTTTGTAACAGCACTTGCAATGTTGTCAATTGAAAAATGAATGGTAGCAGAATTACTAAATTTCGAACGAAAACAGAAGATAAAAATATTATTGGGTATATACATTTTCCCTATATGCTACTGAATCAGTTAAAATAAAAGCTATTCAAACAGTTTCTAATTTGTAAAATACGTTGTAATTTATATTTAAATTTTTCCATCCCCTAGTACGGCCGTCACTGATCTGTCTGGTTTCCCATATGTTTCGCCAAAGGCTTTCGTCTACGACATAAAACTGCGGTAAATGTAATTTTATCGGCTCATTCAAAGGAATTCCAGGGATTCTGTATTTATGAAGCAGATAGAAAGTTTAAAGACAGTACGCCTGGTCTTAAATTTTCGAAATACGGAAAACAGTTTCAGATTTAATAATAATCATTTATTAGCCCAACAGAAATAAAAATTTCCAATTACAGAGCTAAATTACACATTTTATAAATCTAGAAAAAATATAAATAAATATGTAGAATTAATAACACCTAAGAATAGTAGTGTGTATATAAAATACCATATACCCTAACTTAATAGAAACATACACGAATGTTTACATATACTTAATGGCAAATGTACAAATCCATAAAAATAGACATAGCCCTAAATAAAAACAAAAGAGGTTAAAGCGACATAAACTAACAACACAATGCAGTATGTAAAACAATATAGTTAATTGTTAACATGGTTACTAACACATGTATGCAGCGTCTTTAGAGAACAATGATTTATATCGCAACCATCACAGATTACATTAAATGTCTTACACATAACATATATAGAGGACTTTAACAACAAATTAGTGTTAGCTCTTGGCAAGTAAAAAATAGCATGATTTCTCTCTGCAGTAGGAAATTAAGTTGGGCAAGCAAGTTTGAACAATCTAGTCTATTTCCAATTAAATTATAAAGAAATTTCACAGACTGGTATTGTCTGCGGGTTTCTAATGCCTCAACGTCAAACATGTTCAATAGGGCATCTGCACGTGACGTCACGATTTTCAAGGTCGTTGTTTGGAGGATAAACAAAAGTATAACCTTATATTTATTCCAATTTATTATTAAATATTTGAGTGTTATCTGCATTATAAAATGCCTAATTATTGTATGGTAGTAATTCTGCAAGGGACAATGTTAGTTTCTTCAGAATTCGTTCTGAATTCGACAGACATAAACAATTTAATCAGTTAGCATCTGAGAAGCGAAAGGCTTAGATGAATAGTTTAAAAAGAGCTGACCTTACAGAGTCCAAAATTATTTGGAAGAATATGTTCAAAACATAAAAGAGCAAAAATTATGCATTTATTATACTATAGCAAAACCTGCAAATTTGCACGAGCAAAATAATCCGGATTGGATCCCCACTGTGATTATGAGTTATACATCTGGTACTTCATCAAAAGAATCAAGAAAAGATAGAGGCGAAAATTATTAAATGAAGAAAAAGAGGTCTGAAAAATAAATCATATCAATTTTCCGTGGCTGTGCAAACGCCACAGCAACATATGTATTGATTGTATTCAGTGGCAACCTATTTCAGGACTAAATTTTTATTTATTCTTATTCTGTGGATACGTACTTTTGGAAAACTTTGTTTAAAACTGGCACATATTTCTACTATTTACGAATTCAAATGTTTTCAGTAATATTTTTTGTGAAAAGTTAATATTTTATATAAAATCTTGTAGAATGAATACCACATCGGAGTACCATTTTTTAGTTATAAATAAATATTTCTTTTGTAGGTAATTTAGATTATTTGAAAAAAAACTGTTTTAGCATGTTGTATATGCATATCTATATACATAATATGCGTATATTTTCGGTGAGAAAAATTACTTTCTAAGCCTTTAATATGCTTTAAGAGCGCCGTATTCTTGAAATAGTGTTTTGTACAAATACAAATAATTTAGGAACTGAATAATATAGAATTTAGCAAATAAAAAGAATGTTATCTCATGCCACCTGCGAATATTTAAATGTACCGAAGTAAAATCAATACATAACGTCAGAAAACGATCTATACAGCAAATTTTTAAGTACCTACAGAAATCTTTCAAAATACGTATTTTTTAAAATAGATGTAAGTATTGTTATAACATAAACTTACATAGTTCTGCATATAAAATTGTTCACGTTTGTTGATAAGTATCTGAAAATAATTGTTAAAATGTGGGGTTAGAATAGTGAAATAATGTGTATCATACAAATGCTTTTTAAAAGTTATTATATTATTTGAGGAGAGTTTAAACAGTAAAAGTGGATCAGTAATTTTATTTTTGATATTAATTTTGCTCTACTTGTTTTATTTTTCAAGATTTCAGTACCTAAAAAAACACAAATTTGATGTATGTGTATAAGCACTTTTATTATATAACAAATAATTTACAGCATTTAGATACAAAATTTTAGGAAAATCTTCTTTATTATCAGATTGAATGTGTATGGATCTATTCCAATTTCACTTATTTTGTCTATATCTATCAGCACTTTCAGCATCTATGACTTTCAGTGAATAATAATATTCACTATACATGATTATATAAATGAAGGAATATTGTAGCCACAAAAAAACGAAAAATAATAACAACAATAAACTATAACCAGAACACAACCACTTAAGATAACGTGAAAACATATAATAAATAAATAGTAATAAATACATTTGAGGTTATGATCGCTGTTTGTTTATCTTCCAAGCCAGTAGCCACGCCTACTTTGATCACGTGCCGCAGATGCTCTATAGAGTTCTGTGATTAAAACCTTGTTCGGGGTAAGTACCAACTGATTTAAATATTTTAGAAACCTTCTTTGTACTCCTTCGAGACAGTCACAGTGAATTTGATAATAAGGGTTCCAAACTAGTGAACAATACTCAAGTTTAGATCTCAGTGATCTCACATATGCAAAGAATAAAGTTTTTAGAGCTCGAATATTAGTGAATGTTTGACAGTTGCGAACTATAAGACCCATCATTTTCCTAGCCTTTGTTTGTATCAGAGTAATATGATCAACAAAACTCAATTGACAATCAAAAAGAAGGTCTTTAATGTTGCCTTCATATTGCAAATTTTCGACACTTATTTTATAGTCATACTTTACATAATGCAACTTCCTAGTGTAAGTGACCACTTTACATTTAGCGACATTTAAATGCATGATTTTCTTCGGACCATTTATAAATATTATTAAGATCTCCCTGCAAATTAGAACAGTCCGAAGTATCGTGAACTTCCCTGAAGATTTTCATATCGTCCGCAAAAATTAAATGTTCGCACTTTAAGACAGAGCAGATGTCATTAATAAACATTAGGAATAACAGCGGTCCCAGATTGGATCCCTGAGGGACTCCTGAACTTGCGAAATGCTGTTGAGATTTAAATCCATTGAATGCAACGAAGTAGGTTCTGTTATTTATATAGGAGGAAAATAGCTTCATTAAAAGAGGACCAAAGCCAAACGCTTCCAACTTTTTCAACAAAATGCAATGGTCAATGCGGTCGAAGGCCTTTGATATATCTGTGTATATGACATCTACTCTGCCATGCGAATCCAAGATATTAGAAACGTATTGAGTAAATACTAACAAGTTGCTTTGAGTAGATCTACCTGACAAAAATCCATGCTGCGCAGGTGAAATAAGAGATTTAACGTTGCTTGGATATATACAAAATTAGAGGTAATATTGGCAGATGCGTGATAGCACACATAAGTTAATGCCTAATGGTCATTTCGGTATGACATCCCTTCAAAAATTGACATTAAGTGGAAGTGTCAAAACTTTTTCTAGACATAGCCCTGTCTTCGGTAAAGCTCTTGAATTTTTTATTTTTTGTATTTTTACAGAATTGCTAGATTTTTTCAAAAATGTTGTAATGCAACTCCTTACACACGTTACATCTACACATCACATACGTAAAGAGTATATTCCAAATAAGGACAGAAAATAATGTGGTGTCATTAAAAAAAAACAAAATTGGTTGCCATCGCAACGAAATTACTGGGTTTGAAAAAAAAAAATCAAGTCAAGATTACCATAGGTTCAAAAGAAACTTAACATGCAGAATGTTTTTAAAAAGTTATAAGCATTATTCCATACATATTGGGCACTGCACAGATAAAAATTATGTAAAATTATTCTTTTATTGCGCAGGGTGTCCCAAATTAGTTGTAATTGCCGGATATATATTATCTTGGAAACTACAAGAGATACAAGAATGAGATTTTCGCAATACTGGGCTATTTTTCCAGAAACTGAACGACCATACAGAGCGAAATATAAAAAGTACTTTAAAAAGATTCTTCGTATATCAGAGAATAGCTAAAATATCGGAATGATGAGAATTGCTTCTGATAGATTTTTTTTCGTAGAATTCAGTGACGTACTTATAATTTCTCTACAAGGTGTCTCTTTTAAAATATGAATAAAACATTCTGTACATTTTTATGCAATTCAATGGCATCATGCTTTTTCCTTCATAATAATATTATAACCATTGTTACTTTATACTTTTATATAATTATGCAAAAAACAAAATAAACAATGCATTAAAATTGCATAAAAATATACA
Organism: Monochamus alternatus; assembly: GCA_037114965.1. Lineage (NCBI taxonomy): Eukaryota > Metazoa > Arthropoda > Insecta > Coleoptera > Cerambycidae > Monochamus > Monochamus alternatus. The sequence continues at coordinate 119,642,398 of CM073426.1, forward strand.
TTTCATTCCATTTTAAAAAAATGTAGAAACTACACAAAATATTTTATATTTTTTTCCAGAAAATTGAAAGGCATACAATTGTGCAACTGTTTCCTAATTTAAGCCACCCTGTATATAATACCGTTTCCAAGATCTCTGTACTGGGCGTCGTAAAAGTGGGCACCCTGTAGATCGCTAGATATATTATACTTTTTTAATGATTCAATGATCTGTTTATATATTTTTATTACAACTAGGGTCTTTCCTTTACGTAAAACACTGACTTTTGGGTAATCAAATCAAAAGTAGTATAAGATGATTGATTGAAAAAATAATTAATGAATGATTAGATAATTTCTTTTTTATATCGAGTTTCTCCCTACATGAAAACATAATTATTGACACGATGAGTTAGTTTAGTTTAGCTTTAAAAACTGACAGACATGTTATCCGGAGCAGCATCGAGTCGAGTGGGATGCTCATGTTCCATGGCTAATTTCAAATCAAAAGTAGTATAAGAGATTGAAAAAATAATTAATGAATGATTAGACAATTTCTTTTTTATATCGAGTTTCTCCCTACATGAGAACATAATTATTGACACGATGAGTTAGTTTAGTTTAGCTTTAAAAACTGACAGACATGTTATCCGGAGCAGCATTGAGTGGGATGCTCATGTTCCATGATTAATTTCAATTTTTTTTTTTAGATAAATATTTTATTTTATACATTAAACGTGGTTGTTATTCAATTTGACAGGAGAGATAAACTACCACTATTTAAAACTAAAGCAAGTGCACCGTAATTTTCTGTAAAACCGTCGCATCCGCCAAATTTAATTTAATTTTCAATGTCTATATCAGAGCTATCCAATATCAGGTGATCCAAGAGCCGCTGTAAATAAAAATGCGGTTGTGAAGGCCGCATCATAAAATACTTTATATTATGCAACTTTATTGGTGATTTTTTAATAGGTACAAAAAACGTGTTTGTTATTTATTATTTATATTTATGTTATTTAAAAAATATCAAATACACACAAAAATAGTGGGAAGTTTGGGGATGTTGGTTTTCATTAACCGGTATAACAATATTAACATTTGTTGTTGACAAACGAAGCAACTGATTAAGTGACCTAGACCTAGACAAAGAACACCTATATTTTATCTGTAAATGATATTGCAGGAAACAACTACTCCGCGGACTAATGCCCCGACCGGCATTGAATTACACCTACAGTATCTGAGTGAACAGCCAAGAACTTCTGGGTTCAAGAACTGGGTTCTTGATCTGGGACAGGTACTTACATGCACTGAAGTTTATTATTTGTTTGTGATTACATAGTCTGATTCCCAACCATCATTATAAATTCGATGTTTTTTTCTTTATTTTTCTCTTCTGCGGACACATATTTCACTTTAAAAAAATAATTTGATTTCCTTCGTATCGCACATTAGAACAAAATAACTACAATAATAATTACTTATAAACAAATAAATACTTGACCGTAACAATTAACTTTGCGAACCGTATTCAACGTTTTTCTGTCTATGAGTCTCTATTCTACACTATTAACTATTGACTCTGCTCGCCCAGCTTGACTCAACCTTCTTATACAGAGTGGTCTGTAAGTAATGGCCCGTGGAGGCATACTAGATTTTTCACTTCAAAATATTACGATTTATCCATTTTAAGCCAACTTGCCTGAGTAAAATGTTGATAATGAAAAAGATACAGGGTGTCAAATGTGGAATTTAAAAAGTGATTTTTTGTAATACGTTCTGTTTGAATGTATCAACTTAAAAATTGGGGAATAGATGTTTTTAGATATGAAAAATCATAATATGTTTTCTTTTCGACGTATTTCCTAGAGGGCGCCATATTTGTGACGTAAATGTGAGCGTAATTATTACAAAAATCATCACAAAATCAATTTTTAAATTTCAACTTTGCACCGTGTATGTTTTTTATTATCAACATTTTATTAAGGCATATTAGCTTACAGTAAATATTATTATTTAAATTTATATAATAAACCACAAGGTATCAAATACAAGCGGAGGTTTCTTGCAACAGCTAACAAGCTGATAAAACTAAAGAAATCTACAGCAAGGTTTATATTGCTCTTAGGGTCGGTTGTATCACAAATAGTTAACTAGGGGATCATGGAATTAGAGATCAAGGTTTGATCTTGGATCAGATGGTACTCTGACTTTCATCAAGAAGTGTTCTACTGATTCGTAAATACTGATTCGTAAATTTGTCTAGCAACTGTAGTGTTGGCTACTCTGACAAAGGCAAAGCGCATGTGCCATGTGCCAACCTATTAATTTTAGTGGTATCGAGTTGCTATTGGATAATTTTGCCTGAATTTCCAAATATTGAAAATACATGAAAATAATGCGGGAGCAATTTTATTTTAAAAGTTATCTTACTATCGTAAAGTTTGGTTTGTTATATTTAACTTCCACTTCCTAAATATAGGTAAATTACAATTCTTTTAAATAATATTTGAAATTTGGATCATAACGAATAATGGAAATATTTATACTTATTTTTAAAACCAAGCGGACCCTCAAATGAAATAAAATATGCCCCAAAAAATATAAGTTTCAAGGAAATTATCAGCACATAAAATAGCAAATGCATCGTGTTTTTTGATAATTGAAATATTTATTGTAATTCTTTATTAACCCACTTTTCAAAATGATTAATTTCCCTTCGAAAACTTCTAGATGTTCGCGGAAATATTTCCTGTTAAATCTTGTAAAATGTCTTTTGCAAACTCCAAAGTATATTTTTTGTTTATATAATTTAAGTAAAATTTGTTGTTGCAATCAACCTTGATCGCTGTTTCCCGCCGAATCTAAGATCCATAATTTAATAATTGGCGGTAATCTGTGGCCGTCCAACACATTTTATCAGTGTGATCTTGGATCAAGCTGACCGGATGGTTAAACTCGGTCGATACAACCCGCCCTTATTAGAGTCAAACTGCAACACATCTAAATCAAGATTCTTTCAGTTAATACGCATTTATTAAGGACGCATGACAGGTCATTATATTACGTAGGTATATTACAGGTTACTCGACCCTAGAGATCTTATCGCAACTGGTCTTGCTTCATAAACATATTACTTTAATAATTATCACTCCGATTTGCATAATGGTCGCTGGGTATGTGTTTAATGGCCAGTTTTGATAGCCTGAAGTGTTTTGGGAAGGACGCATTATTTATTAATTAGAGACCGTGGACGTGTACAGCTATTTTCGTCTTGATATCACCAACACAATTGAAACTGAATGTGACCCACTTGGAAGCGTTGAATAGAATGCCACGTTGAAGTGAAAATAAATGGAAAGATGAAAACAATGTTATGGCTAGATGAGCGGCTTGAATAGTCACGTTAGATGTGTTGAGATTTGAATGTTTCCAATTTATAGTACAAGATCCAAACTAAGGTCGTCCTGCGTCCTGCGTTTACCGAATGAAAAGTGTTTTTTATCAAAGATAATGTAAACAAATATATTGTAAATGGGTTACCTAATGAAATATGTTAATGGTTACCCCTAATTAAAAATACTATAATTCATTTTTTGTCAACCATTATTAAAATTTATTTTTTTTAAAAAATAAGCTTAATTTGACACAATATTAAATAAGATAACGGATTTTTATTATTACTGTTTTGCATGGTACCCCTAAGATATGTTTAAGTAACTGTGTAAAAATGCACTTGAACAAATAAATCAATTTTATTGTTAATCGGTTTGAAATTCAAAAAAGTGTAGACAAAAAGTGAAAATAATACAATGGCGCATGCATATGATGATCTATTTTATTTGTAATATTACACAAGTTGAAATTTTGTTTTTTGACAAATAATGACCGCCACTGATAATTTTTTGTTTCATATCTACTGTCGAACTAAAATATTATATACACCGAATTTAGTTGAATTATCTCAAGCGGTTTAGAAATTAAAATTAAAAACTGATTTTTCTTTTAATTTTTGACACGCTGTAGCTGGATAATGGCTGTCCTAAGACGCCTAATTTATATAACAAAAAAAACCCTGGGTTTTTTACTTCTGCTTAAGAAACATCCATATGGATGAATATCAATAGAAATCCAGAAACTTGTATTCAATCTAAACATAACTTTACATTTACATTGCAATTGTATGTACTGTACTGTTTGTTTGCTTTCATATAAAAAATATATATACTCGCGTCAAGAATTCAGACGTCTTACGTCACGGCTGACGTTACACATTTGTTTTTACTGTCAAAGTAATTTTCGATATTTGATCGCATTAAAAACAATCATATTTTGCAATTTAGTGCAGTATATAATGCAAACTTTTAGTGTAGTATACAGCTTTATTACTATCAGTTGCAGTTTCTTAAATATTTTGATGAAAATATAATGAATTATTCATTTGTTCGTATGACGTAAGTCGTCTGAATTCTTGTCGCGAGTATATTTAGTTCATTCAGTTGGCAATAAATCACTCATAAAATATGTTTTTTATTTTTTTCTCTCATTTTTATATAGCGCTAACCGTTATTAAAGTAAAAAATCGGAGCATACTGTCGTAATCCATCACTAAACATTTGCAGATGTCGGTGCCATTGACTTCTCGAACGATTCTTGCCAAATTATATCTTGACATTTCAAAAAGAATATATATTTTTATAATACATGCAATATTTATCGTTCGCGTACATCTGGTTGATGTCTGTCACTCGTAATAAAGTACATATTTTGACAAACATTGCTACAAAAACCTTTAACGCCTACAGAATCCAAAATAAAGTACCAGGCGTAAGACATAAATATACAAAGGAACATAATTTACACATTATGAAAAAATCTGAATTTACTGAATCTGAATGTCTTTACATTAGTTCTTACGTTCTCACACAACTCGGTTAAATTTTTACACATTACAGGGTGTCCCAAAGTTTCCTCCCGAGGCATTTTTCTCGCAAAATATTTTTAGTAAGCGAAAACAAGGGACAATTTCTTTTAGGTACCTAAGCTTTGTTCCTACTTCATTGAAAAATGTATTGCATTCTAATAAAAAAACCTTTTGCACTCGTTAGAAAGTTATGTCCAAGAGAAGATTTATGAAAACTAAATTACGGTATTATTAACTTGGCTTTACTAGAAGTCGGCGCGCGTATAAGATATAGTTAACTAATTTTGACAGTTCTGTTGTTGTAAGTATATACAGGGTGAGTCAGTCATAATGTCATTAATTTTAACCACGTATTCGGGAAGCCTAATAAAGGCAAAAAATCGAAAAAAAATTTTTTACTCGATCTTTAAAAAATAAACAAATCACCCTATAAAAATCAGTAACACGACGCTCCTGGTGCGCTACGAACTATTGATGACGCACCCATACGACAATCGAATGCCGGATTAAACATCGTTGCCACATCATGTTTACATACATAATATCGTCTAACACATAAGCGTGTCATTCAAATTTACCCCCATTTACCACTCTGCATTTCCCGCATTTCTTTCCCCCCAAATTTGTAGATCACACCACACATTTGGAGGGGGGATGGAGAGGATACAAGCAGTAAGCAGTAGTTTATTTCGGTTTCGCGTATTCGTCGTAAATTCACAATGCATAATTTTGCAAATTCCGAATATGCGGAAATGGTAGTGTTATACGGAGAATGTTTACGAAATGTGATTGACCCTAATTTTATTAATAAAATGCTGTGGACGGATGAGTGCAGTTAACAGGTTAGTACCATACTACTTAGAAAACAATAAATTTCTAGGCTAGATGTACGTAACTACAAACTGGACAATTAATTATACTTACGAGTAATACTAAAAATTCATATTTATTTGTAAAACGTAGTGAAAACGTAATATCAAAATTATTAAACTGTAACAACCTAACATTCAAAATCATTTATTTATTATCTACATTTGTTTTTATTAACAAATAAATCAATATTTAAGGAAAATTCATTCATGTATTAAAAAAAATAGTGTTACTCCTTGTCGTTAAATAAAACAAAACAATGCAAAAACTAGGTAACTAGTTTATTGACCTAATAATACGGTAGGTCAAAATTCACTCTCGATAACTTATGAGTATCAGATTAGCGGCGTGCCATTTCGGTCTTGGACAGTTTTGTGTCGACAACACGATGGTTTTTTATTACTTAGTATTTAAACACGAAACACTGTTCAGCTTCTCTTAATAATTTACTCATTGGGTATAGGTTTTTTATGTAATGTTATTATTAGACACGTTGGAGTTTTGTTGCAGTCATAACAGCTACATTTGCTTAGAGAAAAATCCACACGTTACTTGTCGGTTTAGCTTTCAGAGGCGATTTGTTGCCAACGTATGGGCAGAAGTGTACGGGTATCGTTTGATTGGGCCGTATTTTCTACCGGAAAACCTGAGTGGACCGCGTTACTTGCAATTTTTAATAGAATTATTTGATTATTATTATTTGATTTCATTGGAATTAACATTTTAAATTATTAATGGCTGAAGTTGAACTGAGCAAGAAAAAAATGATATTCTAAAATAGTCACTACAACCGTTTATTTGTGATGTCTAAAACCTAGGTAGGTAGGTACTAGAAAAATATTTCAACTTGACAACATTGCATTAGGTCGACATCGATTTGAACTGTGAGCTGTAAACGACCAAGACTGTGAGCGGTCAGTGACAGTCTGAAAAGAGGGTTTAAATAATAATTTGAAAATATTTTGTTTCGTCGTAAATATGCATTTAGATTATTTTTAACCGCGTATTCGCAAATATACTCATTATTCCCTATTTCCTACTAAAATTAATTACATTATGACTGACTCACCCTGTATACGAAATAATCAAGATGCTTTTTCTTCAAGCAAGTAGAAAAACATAGAAAGAAGTATAGCAAATTTTGAGAATGTTGCCAATATTATCGGCTATTTTGAGAAAAATCCGCAAAATTCAATTTCACAGACTAAATCGACGATTCAGAGAATGTTAAACAGTGTTCATTTTCATGATTACAAAATACAAATTGTGCAAATGCTAATAAATAATGACTGTTATCGAAGGTTAAATTTTACTACTCAAATGATGGTAAACTGCCGAGAATGAAAACAACTTCCATAGTCATATGTTTTGGACCGATGAAAGTAAATTCTTAAGTAATGGTATACCAATTCACCGAAATACCCATTACTGGGTTGATGGAAATCCGCATAGATTAAATGAAGTTCAAAACCAAGCGTATTTTGGAATAAATGTATTGTGGGTGCAGTTGGACGGCATTTAGTAGGTCCATATTGTTTTGAACAAACTCTCACAGGTGAAAGGTTTATACAGATAACTTGCAGGTTTATTGGAGAATATTCCATTACAATTTAGAAAACACTTATTATTGCAATTAGACGGTGCATCTAGTCATAGTTCTGTAGTTGTAAGAAATTATTTGAATCAGCACTTTCAAAATCGTTGTATAGGACCTAATGGTCTAATACAGTGGCCACTCAGATCGCTGGTTTTAACCCCCCTGGATTATTTTCTGTGGAGGGCGCTTAAGAACGTTGTCTATAAGCAAATATCGATCAGTTGAAACAAAATATAAGATTAGCGTGTGAGGCATTGACAGGAGATGTAATAGAAAATGCCACAAAACGTAATCTTTTTAAAAGGTTTAATTGTTGTTTGGGTAACAACGGAAGAGAAACTGAAAATTGTCTGTTCATAAGGATGTGTTTATTCTTTACACTTTTTATACTGTTACTAACTATTATTTAATCAATTCCCTACATATATTTACAATGCAACAATTTTTTTTCATAAATATATATTTTTGGACATAACTTTCTAATGAGTGCAAATAGGTGACAACTTTATAAAAGTTTTTTTAGAATGCAATGTATTTTTCAATGCACCACAGAAATAATGTTTTTGAGAAAAAAATAGAAGTGGCGTCGCGACGCTTACCGTCGCTCGTTGTCAACCTCACAAATTAAACACGAACACAGCTTAAGTTTATGCCTAAAACATGTTGTCACTTGCTTTCGCCTTTACCTTACCGTCTAAGATGATGGTAATCTATTATTAAGTTATTTAAAAATACATTATTATTAATAATTCCAAGTTGAAGATATACATTGTGGTGAACAACCACGCATTTCCTAGGAACGTATAAATAGTTGTTATTCATAATTAGTGAGATCACTTTGCACGAAAATTATAATAGGAAATGCATACAGAGATAAATTGGGAAGACTGGTGCTCCACGTGTCAGTTATGATAACTATATGTGCAGTTAGTGACACAGATATGAGAAATAAAATTAATATCACGTATATACACCGCAATAATATTAAAACAAAGGATGTTTGTACATTATTAGTTCTTAAAAACACCATACAAGATCTAACGAAATTGTTTGGATGGCATTTTTGTAAATAGATCTGAAATATAATAATAATATCTGCATCAGAAGTTAAAATCGATACAAAAAAAGAGGAAAAAAGAAAGCTTGAAATTCTATATGTAATAGCAGCAATCTATAAAACGATTTTATTTAAAAAACAGACGCTTAAATCATTGCATTCACAAAATAATTAGAAGTCAAATATAGATTCTTAAGTAATTCCAAGAAGTAGTAAAAAATTGTAAATTTGATTTCCGTTGGGAACAGATAGACGTATCTGTTTTTTTAATTTAAAAAATGGACAAGTGAAGTTTTATCACCTTTTAAATAATTTGTATTTAAGAAAATAAGAAGAAAAGCTAATGAAAAACGAAAATATACATAAACGAGTTTTACTACATCAACGATGAGATAAAATAACACATACATAGGCTATGTGACGCCATTGGCGCAGGGCAGAACACCGCAAGAAGTTACTGGAACATTGGAGATCTCGCTGGATCGCTCTCGAACATTCGAGTAGCCATGCGGGCGTATATGAGAAGGTCGAGTTAAGCGGGTCGAGCAGAATTAATAGTTAATAGTGTGGAATAGAATGGAGAATCATATTAATTGCTAAGGATAAGTGTATATAATTGTAGTTATTTTATTTTGATATGCGGTACGCAGTAAGTCAATTTAAGTTTTTCTAAGTGCAATAAGTCTTCACAGAAAAGAAAAATAACGAACGAACATCGAGTTTATCGATTGTCGGGAATCATGTTATTTAATCACAAACAAATAATAAACTTCCAGTGCATTGCTTGTATGCAAATACTATCAGTTTCTAACGAATATAGTATGAAACGACACTACGTTACACGAGAAAAAGTTTCAGCAGCATACAAGGGAGTCTAGAAATGCCATGGTTACGGATTATAAGAAAAAATTAAAACAACAAACACATTTTTTCAAAGTCTGACGCTGATAACAAAGAATATTGCCGCTTCTTACGAAGTAGTGTTGGAAATGGTCAAAGCGAAATAGTTATTGGTTATTTATGTACCAAGGGAGATAAAGGGATGATTATGCCCGCAGGCGACAGGTTCCACAATTCGCCTAGGGACATAATCATCCGAGTATCTCCAGTGGTGTCTACAACGCTTTATATTTTCACTTCTTACGAAATAAAAACTATAAAAGGTCACAGGCTTTGACGTTTCCTGATTTATGGTTATCACTGATGCTAGATAGTATCAAACATATCCAGAACAACCCAAGCGTCATTAGTTTCGGTTTCTCCTGGCAGCGGGCGTGAAAAGATCCATTTTGCCCACTGCTATGCTATGAGAGCGGGCATTATGAATGTTCGAGGAGATATGAACATGTTTATATATTTCGTACCCTAGGTATTATAAATAAATTATAAGGAAGTACTTAAGTTGTGCAATCAAAATTGCAAAACAATTTAATGAACCAAAAATTGCCGAAACAGTCTCAGTGTCACTCATATTAATCACTATGTATCCAAAAAATTTCACGACACAAATGAAAAATGTAAATATTTTTCACTCTGTCTGGACGATAGCATTGACCTATTCAGAAAATTTGTAATTTTTATTCGAACTATTCAAGACAACTTCAGTGTAGCAAAGGAGATGCTTGATCCTATTTCTCTCCATAGTAGGGTACGCATATTTATGAAGCTCTAAATAAGGTGGTACCAGACTATGGGGGATTCTGTAAATATTCCTGTATTGTCACTGATGGAGCCACAGCTATAATAGAAACTGAAATTAGATTTGCAGGAATCTTAAAACAAAACATTATCAACTGTCTTGTGATACAATGCATTGTTCACCAAGAAGCCCTATGTGGAAAGTCCTTACATCAAATGAATGTCATGAAAGTGGTTGCTAAAATAACACGTAATATTATAAGAGTGGGCAATCATATTTTGACTCACAGAAAGTTTCGTGATTTGTTGGTTGAGGTAGATGCTATACTCTCCACAAGACTTCAGACAACTTACGTCATACGAACAAATGAATAATTCATTATATTTTCATCAAAATATTTAAGAAACTGCAACTAATAGTAATAAAACTATATACTACACTAAAAGTTTGCATTATATATTGCACTAAATTGCAAAAAATTATTGTTTTTAACGCGACCAAATATCTAAAATTACGTTGACAATAAAAACAAAGGTGTAACGTCAGCCGTGACGTAAGACGTCTGAATTCTTGACGCGGGTATATATGGGCATTTGTTACTTCACATAATATTCGTTGGTTAGGCGCCGGAAACTGTTTGCAACGTTCCTTCGATCTATGTAAGTAGATTCACATTTTCCTTAAAAATTAAGTGAAGTCACACAAAAATGCAACGCTACTTAAACATTAATGATGCAGTCTACCGACTGGAACACCAATTAACAAAATTGAACATAGCAAACAATAAAATTAGCCCGTCTAAAGCCTCGTCGTTAATGTTATGCATATTATCTTATTATTTACGACTGTTCCCACCGAGCGTAATTGCTGCCATAAATTCCACTTTGATAAACTTTTAAGTATGGTAATCGCCTCGGATTACCGAACACAAACACTGACGGATTAACACGAAAGCCACCAGAAGTGGATTCCTAATGGAATAAATGATAATTTACGCGCATGTCTTAACAGGTCTACTTTGTCAAGAGATAAATCTAGCTTTCGATTTGTTAAATACACCTTGGAAACAAAATTGATAATTTATGGTTTTAATGTGATTCCTTTACAGCCTGACCCAAAAACACGCTAATGGTGAAAAGTTGTATCGGATCGAACTCTCCTCCACGACTGTGATGCCAATGAAGAAGTAGAGGAACGATTACTTGAAGATTGGCCAGTAGCAAACGATATTTCTTTGGATGCGGTTTTAAGCTATAATACAAATAGTGTAGTAGCTTTTTAATAATATTTAAAGTAAGACACTCTTCACTATATGAATAAGTTCGATATATAAGTTTAATGTAAATTATCAACCGTCTGTGTGACACAATCAACGACCGATATTTGTATTAAAAAAAAACAACTCAGTTTTCTTTTTCTACTAACGAAGAAAAAATATTGTATGCAATTTCTTTATTATTCATGCCAGATAATCGAAACATCCCATTTATTTACCTTCAAGGGCTCGATTCTCGAGTTTAGTAGAACACATTCGCTCAGAAACTGACGTAAATTCTCATGAGAAAATACAAATCTGTATTCTTGGTCATTCTCATTGTAGTTATTTCCCATAAAAATTGGGAAATTATTTCACATGGTTTTTGCGCAAGGAATATAGGTACTAAGGATTTTTTAAGTGAAAAGAATCCCCATTCGAATTTAATTCATTGCATTCGAGTATCGAGGCCCAGGTGTATTATTTTTATTTAGACAAAGTTGTTTCCTAAGGCTGCTGTGTAATATTTTTTTCAAAATTAGTTTTTAATTATTTAAATTTAATGAGTAGAATGTGCAAGAAATCGTCATATTTACAATTTATTTACTTAATAATAAAGGCTTACATCGAAAATTGGTTACAAGAGGGAAGTAAGTCTGTCTTTTAGCTTTGCAACGATACCAAAATTATATCGAATTGATAAAAATTACTCAAAATTCTATGCCAAATGCCGAACGTCTACAACTTCAGAAACGAATATATTTTCAATGCTGCATCCACGTCTGTTTCACTCAGTGGGATGGGCTTAGAGATTGGTAAATGCGGGCAGGACCGGACTTCTAAGAAATACATAGTCACTTATAATCTATATGTTCTCAGTTGAGACAGTATTGAATTAATCGATCTTATGAACTTCGATGCTGATTCTTTTGTTGGCGGTGGTGTCTAAACCTTTCTTGTAAAATACATTTTTTCGTTTAGACCAACAGCTCCGGAAATATAAAAAGTTCTACTAGAATTCTTTACGTATGCAATTTTTACATTGCTTATTAAAACAATGTCATTTTTTCGTAAGTTCCAAATTGAACAAAATTCTCCGCAAATTAAATACGTATTTTCCTTATTAAAATAATAAAGAACATAAAACACTGAAATAAATGTAGTCACTATATTTACTTTATATACAAATTTACCTGTTCTCAAATCTTTGTTCTTCTAATTTTAAATATTTATGTCATAAATATATTAAACACAATCATAATATGTACAATAAAAATGTTTCTCTCATTATGGAAAATATAGATATTTTTAACTCGTCGAATGAATGCGCTGTCCCAACGGTTTTTATTTTTCTTCTTCTCAAAAACGACGCATTGCAGTCCTAAAACTCAAGAGGGTTTCTTATTTTTCAAATTGAACGGGGAATTCAAAAATAATTTTTATCTGGGAGAAAACCATTGGCGTACCATTTTTGTCTTTAAAAATATTAAAGTCAGTGCTAGTGCGGACGCCACAGTTAAAGATAGAAATGATGTTTATATTGCAAAATATGCACCTTTATAAAATAGTCACCACATACCGAATTTCATGAAAATATCTAAAGCGGTTTCGAAAATATTTATTATTTTCCTTTTTTTTCCTAAAACTTTAACATCCCGTATTTTTGTAACAGAAGATTTTTGGACCAAGCAAACTATCATTAATTTTCGATGTAGAATCACCCCTTTAAATATTCGCATATCATTAAGGAACACCCTGTATAAAACAATACAAATAATTTTATATATCGTGAATTTATGAGTTCATAATCGTTAGTTTATATTAAATTCATTTCAATCTTTTTGCTATCCTACACGTCAAGAAGTGGTTTGATGGTTTCTAGAGATGGGCTTAGCAGTTCATTTTAATGGTTCAGTTCTCGAGAACTGAATCACTAAAAAGAACTGATTCTTAAAACCAGCTCTTTAAGAACTGGTTTTACGTCAAACACTGCACAGATATACGCTTCTCTCCGAATTCCGCATCTCCGTCAATCTCAACGGTTGGTTTCTTCCGCGTTTTACGATTGCGACCCGTTTAGCGTTTAGACTTTAGAATAAGAATTCTTAATCAAAATATTTGAAGCCTCCTTTTTCCAAAATATCTCGAATCATTTAGATACTGATTTTTATTTATTTTTTATTACAGAATTTAATTTATATTTTTGTAAAGTTGTTGTATTTTACTTGTTAATAAAATTCAGTTCTTAATTCTTATACATCATATAATTATATGGCACATACCTATATCGTTTTTATTAATGTAACAATTTGATACGGACGCCTATGTGTGCTGGTATGCAGATCTTGGATATTATATTTAACTAAGAATGATATTAACGCTCTGCAATCGGATCACCAATCAGTTATTCAGAATTCAGATCGCCCGTATGATTTTGAAGCTCACATAGGCTGTGAACACTCGTTCACTATTCGCTGAACAGTTCCTTCTGACGTCTAAAATTGAAAATATCTCTCGCACTCTACATCAATCGATACAAATCAGTTCGCAAAGAACTGATTTGTCAACTTCTCGAGAACTGATTCTCGCAGTTCAGTGTCGAAACCCGTTCTTTTATGCCTGCCATTCACGGGCGGATCGGTCCGCCGGACGAGTCCGTTGGACCCTGTCGGCCGACCCATCCTATCGTGAATGTAATAGCACCGACAGAATCAACGAACGGACTCACGACACGACTGGGACTGATCTGTGCTGATTCATTATGTGTGGGCAGTTTGCAACAACGACTGCGACTGGAGTCTCTTTACTGTTTTCTAAAAATGTCTTTCTAAGATAATCGTGAATTTTGGGAAGAATTTATTAGTATTTATAGAGAAAACAGTTGTCCATTCGAAAATAGTTTACGAAATCCGAAGGTTCACATGATTGGATATCTTGTAGCAAACGTAAATGAGTATACTGATTCCTTTTGCATAATCATTTCTTTGTCCACACTCGTTTCTTTTTTTTCCTATGCAAAAATTATTACTGCTCTGACAATTACGGCAATTTCGATTTTTCATGATAACGGCGGCATGATATCTACGCGTCACAGTGGTTCGTCGTCAACTGAGAAATACTGATAATACCACAACCGCCCGTTTAGTGTATGGAGCAGAAAGGATCGGTCCGGTTCTGGTCGCAGTCGTAAGTCGGGTCTGAGTTCGCCTAGTGAATGGCCCGCTTTAAACCAGTTCACTCGGGAACTGCCCATCTCTAATGGTTTCGAAAAAAAGAATTTAACAAGTCAGTTTTCTCGAAAGTTTTTCGATGCAGAGTGGAAGAGATGGAAATTTAATGGAGCAAAATCAGGACACCAGACACATTCTGTTAGTACAACGTATTTACAACAAATCGTATCTAAGTACTTGTAATTATCTACGTGCAACGCAATAAAAGGTTTTAAGATACCGCTTAATCTTAAACTGCTCAAGACAAACAATCAAAGTTTGTTCAACAGAGGTATGTATTATTATCTGAAAACATGTAGGAAGTAAGTTTTCAGTCCATCGGTGTTGCAGCAGTCCCAGCGTGTTGAAAGTGGGCCTAGACATAATCTGATTTACTTGCACAAAGCACCCCACTGTTTGACGATTGAGGTTACCAACCTTAATGCAACATTTTTTACAGACTGGTGGTAATGAGGTGTAAAAAATCCAGATGCATATCATTAAAATATACGACATGCTGTGGATTCAAACTTTTATTTGTTTTTGTGTAAGATAGGAGCTGAGCAAATAACATGAAACGACTAAATTATATGAATTGTATATTTAGTCAAAATAATATCCAATTAATCCACATGCTCTCCTAGTCACAGGCTTTTATATCGTAACTATGATCTAAACTTTTAAGCGATTAAACATTTGTTTATGATTTATGAATATTAGTTAGTAGTTAGTTTTGTCTATCCACTAACATATCTTTAATTAATTATTAGCACAACTTGATTAAGTAATTTAAAAACATAACTGTTCAGTTTGACATATTACGTATTCATTATTTTTATTTATTGCTTCCCAATGTGAAACAAAATAATTTTTTAATTAAGCCGCATGCCTCAATATCAAATTTAATGATCTCTTTTAAGTTTCAAAAACATTTTTAGTCTTACTTGTAAAGTGTCTTTTAATATGATTGCCCTACCATCCAATTATACAACAAAATATGGAAATGATATTGTAATATTTCTGTTTTTATTTGTAAGTGCAATCCAAACCATTGTGTAAAATGTTGTCGGAGATGTTATCTTCAGAATTGAACAGCAAATTAAAAAAAATACAAATTTTAAGAGAAACCAACGGCTTATTATTTTATACTTATTGATGTTCCGTTACGCGCGCCACTGGTAAGATACAAATCGTTTTGTATTGTAAAGTATGCACTTTTAATAGCTGTCGACACCTCTAAAATTTCATTATAATACCTCAAACGATTTTAAAGAAATTTAAGTTTTTTTCAAATTAAACTGTAACACCCTTTATATCCGTAACGAAACCATAGTTTATAAAGCAAACTAGGGTTATTTTTCGATGTAGAAACAGGTTTTGTAATTTCGAGACGTAGTGTAGTGATGCCAGGTTATCTGAATGTCAGGGTCTATGCGAATGTACCTCAAACAACTGCAGATTTAATGAACAATAATAGAAAAGTTACTGATGAAATTTCACTAGTTTTATACAGGGTGTCCCTAAAGTAAACCTCCATAGGGCGATAGTTTTATACATAGTACGGTACGAAATGCCCTTTTACTAATAAGTCAAAAGAATCTAAAGTTCATATTATCCACTCTCATGCACAAATATTCGTTTATTATTGTCAGATATTTTTTGCCATTAACAGTTAGACCATCTTCATAATGCAGTTTATACGCGCTGTGGAATCGCGTCCATGTGTTTTGATACTAATATCACTACAAATATGGTCACTAGGTTCAAATTAAACTACTAGGAAATATTTTAAGGAAGCAGCACGTAGATATGAAATAATGTTTTATGATATGCTGTAATTTTTGTAGAAAAATATTTGTCACCAAGTAACCAAATGCAATAGTGGAAGTATATTGTGCTACTTTTCGCCTCCAAATTTGTTTTCGTGTAAAGTAACTAATAGATCCAAAAAAACTCTAGAAATATTTTGATGCGTCACTTAGTATTTTTTATTGTCACAGTTGGTAGTCGGTGACATTAAATTATTGTTGTCATTGGCTGGAAAAATTTCTCAAAATAGTTATTTTTTTATTAACTGAGCAATTCAGTGGTTTTTAATGGCGCCCATGAAATATAAACAATATTTTTTGTCCAACTGTCCAAAGTATTTGCAACTGTAGGTTTATTATTTTTCAATAAGTTTTTATCCGCAGTTAGTGACAATGTCAAAAGTGACATAATCGTAAAAAAACTACCCGAACTGTGAAAAAATAAATTTATTTCAAGTTCGCGTTTTTTTTCCATTTTTTTCACGATGATGTGCTTTTGTTCATCGCCGTTAAAAAATTGTTAATTTTATGTATCTATAACGATTTAAAAATGCCGGTTTTTTTTGACAGTTGGACAAACATTTTTTTTTTCCAATCACGTATTTGTGTTTTCATTGTTTTACATAGTGTTCTTTGGTTCATCGCCGTTAAAAAGTGGTTAATTTTGTATATCTATAGCAACTAAAAAAAATCGTCTTTTTTGACAGTTTGACAAAAAAGGTAATTTTGATAATAGAAAGAGATTTTGAATGTTTTGAGTGCATGGAAATAATTTATTTTGATAACTTTGATAATATAATATGTACCTACATACATCAATTTACATTGAGTTTAAATGCATTTTTTATATATTTAGTTTCTGTGTGTCCTGATATTACTATTTAATATAAATTTAACCACTTCCGCCAAGTAAAGATATTTCTAGTAAAAGTAAGGACGGAAGGACCCATAGGCTAAAGTAACCTAAAAGTGTTTAAGTACCTACAACATTCTTTGTTATTACCAAAAAAAAATTATTATTATTTTATATTTTTGTTTCATTATTCTATTTTTTAAATTTTTTTCGAATAAGAAAATATATTATGTACCTGCACTACAACTTACTTTTACATAGGTATAATCAATAAACAAATACTTTGTAAATACTAACTTTCTATACCTAGTTATTACCTATTATTCATATGTTACAAACGTCCCCATGTTCTGTTACTTTTGACCCATACCACTGGGTAGGTTGTAACTACGTACACTCTCTACTTTTTTATTAATTGTACATCAATATGAACTTTAATTACTTCAATATTATTTTCCTTCTATATATAAAATGCCAAGGAAACGACTTATAGTAAGTAAATTTATATAACTTTGTTAATTTTTTATTTATCCGGCTTTACAAAAATATGTTACTTTCGTTAGTCAACCGGCCTGACCATGGCCATGGCCATGACCATGTCGGCTAGATGATGGGACTATAATATGTGCAAAATCTCTTAAACGAACCCTAGGCCAGTTGACTAACTATACTTTATATAAACACTGCTTATAAATAAAAGTGAACAATCTTATATGCAGAACTATGTAAGTTTATGTTATAACAATGTTTACATCTATAGATGAATTTTAAGAAACACGTATTTTTAAAGATTTCAATACCTAAAAGTTTGTTGGACAGATCGCTTTCTGATGTTATATGTATATTGATTTTACTTCAGTACCTTTGAATATTGGCAGCTGGCATGAGATAACATTCTTGTTATTTGCTAAACTCTATATTATTCAGTTCTTAAATGTCTAAAATTACTTATATTTGTAGAAAACACTATTTCATGAATACAGTGCCCTTAAAAAAACATTGCGACGAGATGACATTGACAAAGGCTATAGCCAGCTGTTTTCCATACTGCTGGTTTCAAAATCTTTTGTTCTTTGATTTGACAGCTATCATCTTAAAAATAAAAATACATTTTAAATCGCAAGTTTCTTAATAAAAATTGTATATTTTCACGTTCTCTGTTACTCCTTTGCACTTATTTCCGGAATACCCTGTATAAAAGAGAATTATAAAATTAGAACTAGATGGAAGGAAGCTACTATACTACAAAGTATATCCTTATTACTTAACGCAATAAAAATACCGACAGAAAAATTATAAACAAAAACATGTAATCACGGCGAATAGGAATGCTGAATCACAAGAATAAAAATGCTGTTTTAACATTATTTAATTCTTTGAAATGCTACAAATCAAAATCTAAATATCTAATCAATCTAAATTAATACTACTTGTGCCAAAACATATTACCAGTTGAAACAAAGTTTTTAAGTGTGTTTACGAATAACAGAATCAAACAAATTTCGCCACAAAGCGTTTTACAAACATGGCGATCGTAAACTCGTGTCATTATTGGGACGAAGAATTCATTTGACTTTCCTCTCTAGAAACACGAATCGTTAGGTACAGAGCAAACAGCCTCGCCCCGAGTCATTGTTTGCTTTAATTGTAGTACCGGTGTGATTGCCGTCCTCTGTTCTGCTCGAGAAGAACACAATTAACATCACAAAAGGCCCCTTGTTGCTTCTTTACAATTAGCGGTTTTGATTGTCTTTGTCGCTGTTCACAAAATTTAACTTCGCAAAAGTCATCTTACGTGTACAATCTAGTGAAATAATAATGACACTCCCTCAAAATAGTTTTTGATCTACTAAGTTCTGAGTAGACATTCCATTTTAAAGAGTGTCATTATTATTGCAACAGATTGTATAATGAAAACAAGAATATAAATATTGAACAGCAGTTATCAAGTAGGTGGGTAACTTTTTAGCTTCAAATAATCCTATGGCCACTGGCTAGAAAAATAAACAGACTTGAGTTCTATAGAAAACACGACGTGTGTAAGTGAAGGAAGCACAAAGATCTGAAGAAATAGAAAGGGTTTTCTGCTCTAACGATACTGGACTTGTAAGAAAATTTAATCAACGCTAACATTTCAGACAATAAGTTTTCTTTTAGATATACAGGGTGTCCCAAAATAGAAGGTCATACCATTAACCACATATTCTTTGGACAAAAATAATGCGACTTTTGTTATGCCGTTTTTTATTTGGGCGTCCCTGTTTCAATATACAGGGTGTTAAAGTTACATTTTAAACAACTGTTTTTGTTAATAATTCCATTGTTTTGTAAGATACACACTTGAAATTGTACACATACTTTTATCTTATTTCGGCATACTTATCATGTAATTTTGGTGAAAAAAATCGAAGGGCGAATGGTGGTAACTGAGGGATGCAGTACCCTTTATCCCCTCCAAATTAAATGCTCCGTTTTGGAGAAAAACGACATGTATTGATGGGTTACAAATGTCTTAGCAGCCGATGAATATCAGGAAAAAATAGTGAGCTTCCTTATCCCAACAGATCACATCCGAAAAGGAAGGTTTTTTAAAATCTGGATCGACATCTTCGTGAAACCGGAAAGTTTATGGATCAGAAGTTCGTACTTTGCGGCCTACATAGAAAATTAAGCCCTTAACAAAAGGAACAAATCTTAGCACTGGTAGAAGAAGAACCAAGTACAAAGATTGTTTCTCGACAAATAGAAAATTGTACAAAAATGGGTGTTCATCGGACTTCAAAAACCCATCTTCTGCACCCGTATCACATCCAACCCGTACAAAATATTCTTCCCCAAGATTTTGCTTCTAGGATGCACTTTAGTCGTTGGTTGTTAACACAGAATGATGCAGATAGGGAAATTCTATTCACGGATGAGGCAAGCTTTACAAGAAATGAATTGACAAACAATGGATTGGCATAACAGCCACGTATGGACTGATTTGAATCCCCATGCAACCATTGTAGCATACCATCAATCATCATTTTTATATTTTCTGCAAAATGAATTTCGAGATGTTTTACATAATTTACCTGTTATCGTACGTGACGGTATGTGGATGCAGCTTGACGGTGCTCCACCCCATTATGGTAGAAAAGTCCGGCAGTATTTAAATACCCATTTATTTCCCAATCGTTGGATTGGTCGAGGACAAGACGCACTTATTCAATGAACACCACGATCTCCTGACATTAATCCATTGTTTTTTTTTGTGGGGTTATATGAAAGATATTGTTTATGCTGCAGAAATAAACGACATTAACCATCTCAGAGAGAGAATAGTAATGGCAGCTGGTAAACTTACGCAAAAGGAGAATATCTCTCAAAATATAAGGTTTTCACTACTTAAAAGGGTACGTACATGTGTTAATGAGGAGGGTGGGCAAGTAGAACGTTTGTTAAATTAGTAGTAATTAATTAATTATTTTATTTAATGTTATTTAGGTAAAAAGTTATTGCTGATCGTTCATTATTACTATTACTAAATAAGACTATTATTTTTTGGTTGATAAGAGAACTGTATTACAGATTTTAATGCCATATTATTTTTTCAATTCATATGTATTCCTCATTTTATAACATTTAAAATTATCCATTTTGTTTTAAATAGCAAATATTCATTCAGTAAGTATTATGATTTGCTAAGTTGCCTAGGTATTGTAATGATAGGTACATCCACAAAATTTTAGTTTAACTTAAAATGATGAGTGAATTATAAATTTATGGGTACTACAAATTGCCGTTTTTCTCCAGAATGGAGCATTTAAACAAAAAAATACAAAAGAGATAAAATGATCAGAAGAAAATTCTACGTTTGATATTTCAAGAAAAAGCTACATAGGCATACTAAGAAATAATTGTAGGGGATAAAGGGTACTGCATCCCTCAGTTACCTTCATTCGCCTTTTGATTTTTTTCACCAAAATTACATGATAAGTATGCCGGAATAAGATAAAAGTACGTGCAAAATTTCAAGTCTGTATCTTATAAAATAATGGAATTATTAACAAAAACAGTTTTTTAAAATGCAAATTTAACACCCTGTATATTGAAACAGGGACGTCCAAATAAAAAATGGCATAAGGAAAGTCACATTATTTTTATCCAAAGAATATGTAGTTAATTGTCTGGCCTTCTATTTTGGGACACCCTGTATATCGGGTGTCAATATGCGAGTATTAAGTTTTAAAAGTCACCAGTAGCAGGAATAAGGGCAGTGTCTGGTATTCATTTATTAAAAAATCAGCATGACTATAGACTATATTTTTTTAAAATTTATATAAAAGTAGCTATAAATATGGCTTAATATGTCCCGGAGGTTTTCTGAACAATTATTTACATGTCTTCCATGGTTAGGCAGAATTAAATGTATTATTTACATTTATTAAAATGACACATAGAAGCTAAATTCGGCCTTATATTGTTCAGTCTTTTACCTTGTTAATAAGACTATAAGAAACACTCACAATCGCAAGTTATTTGTGTTCCGAGGTACTCCAGAAGAAGCAACATTTACAACAATAATTACTAATAAGTAAATATGTAGGTCCGACAGAAAGAATTCTTTATTTCATGGATAACTGATAAATTGACAGAGAGTACATAATATGATTATGCAGTACACGTCATTGCTAATCGTTTTGTTCGTTGAAACACTAATGGTGTTCCAGCAAAACATTCAGGGGGTCCCGAAATTAATGGGACACAGAGTAGATTCCTTACATCAAAATAATGCCATTAAGCCAAACTTACCTTGGTCCATTTGTGGCTAATAAAATAGTTACAGGGCGTTAAAGTTCAAATTTTGATTTCGAAATTCTTAAAATTCTTAGAATTCTAAGAAAAACGAATCCGTACTTAATTCTGCTGTAGACGCTAGAGTCCACTACGAAATGTACTTTTGGTTGATAGTGTGTGTACGAAAGTTTTAATAGAAAAATATTGTTCTCCTATTTATTTTTTACAAATACGTATACTTGTTTCATGTCGATAAATTTAACCGTTTTCGATTTATTTCTTGTTTTACTATTGAATGCAATAAAATAAAATAAAATAAGTACTGTACTTTAGTTACTTACGTAAAACTGTCATAGTAAGCTTTGGTTATTTGAAAACAAATTGTACTATTAGCTGATTGACAAGTAACTTATGTTAAATAGTGTATTCCTTTAAGATTTTGTTACAATTAATATCGCGTGAAATATGCCTCGCCATAATTTTTTTTCTAATGAAGAAAGGTAAGTTTGGCTTAATCGCATTATTTTGATGTAAAGAATTTACTCCTGCTCTGTGTCCCATTAATTTCGGGGCACCCTGTATATTGTTGTATTAAGATTTTGACGTTGGTCAAGTTATGTTAAATATAACAAAAAATAATCTCATTATTTCTTAAAACAATGCAAATATCATAGAAAAATATGTTTTTAATTAAACAAAATAAACTTAACAAATAAGTATGTCGTAGGCTTATTCTAAAATCAGCCATGTTATAACATGCTTTTTCAATATGACTGAGCGTATTGTTGACCGAAAATTTTAGCCATATTGTAATATGCGGGCCACACCTTATAGTCTTATTGTCAGAATGAGCTTTTGCGCAAGTGTATTACAATTTGCCTAGATACAGTCATATGAGACTGACAGTCATGTTGAAAAAGCATAGGCGTATTATAATATGCCTGATTTTATAACAACTCGACAACGACGACAAATAATCTTGAATTACCAAATCTGATTTTACCGTGTAACTTCACAAACGAAGACCTTAAGAGAAGTTTATATGAAAAAATTAGCATTATTTTGTCAAGTAAAAATATACCGGGTGTTTCTGAAAAATTGCATATTTTGCACATGGTGTAAAAATTAATGTTTATTAAGCAACCTCCGGTGTAGTGTCGTATACCAGAAAAAATTGCCAAATGAACGAAGCAAAAAATGCTGAAATTTGTGTACTATGCGCATAACAACTTCAAGAATGCTATTTTTTCACATCAGAAATATTTATTTTTAAACACATCTCCTGGACCTGGAGCCGATTGTTTAGAAAGAGTTGAAACACTGCTGGGACTGAAATTAATTAAAACTATTTACCACAAATCGATATATGGTAATTCTTCTGTCAAAAACTGACAAAATTCTACACACGGCTAAAAATCATTTAAAGTTTAAGCATGCACATGTGTGAAACACGACAAGAATGCAGTAATTCCAGGTGTAATATCGCGGGTACTGCTACTCGGTTTGTTCTAGTTAGTGAATTATATTCATTAGATGGAATGGATGCATAATAATTCCCGATTAATTTTCTAAACGTATTTATTACAGAAACATTCTGCACTGTTTAATTATATCTTCAAAAAAATGTGGTTGGGTCAGAGTTAAAGAAAACCAATTTATTGGTAAGTCGACGTTTCGGCTGTATTTCAACCTGCTTCAAGACAATCCAAGAATGGTTTTCCATGAAAATACAATTGCATAAAATGGTCAGAAAAATAATAACATTATTATTCTGATTATTGTTAAGCTATGTACTACTACTATTTCTATATGTTATTGCCTATTTTATAATATAATAATAATAGTGTTTTTATTAAAAATAATCATTTGGCCGTAAAAATTTACAAGTAAAGATACTTCTCATGCGTTGTATATACAAAAATTTCAAAGTATCCAAATAATCCAATTAATCGTGAATATTAATGACTTTTTATTTAAACAATCAAACTATTATGTCAGGTTTCTGAAATATCAAAAAATATCCCCAATATTACGTAATACTTCGATTACCCTGATTTTTTTTTAAGTCCTGAAACTTTTACTTTATAGTCCCAGTAGGTACTTTAAAGTTCCATTTTTCATTCTAAGAATGATCCAAACAATGCATGATTATTGAACAATATGAAAAAAATTTACAAATACTTAATTATAACGTTGCAAAATTATAGGTATACATTTTTTTGCAAAATTCGGAACTACCGTGCAAGTTGACAATATTCATAAAAAACTAGATTGCAAAGAACATAATGATAGAGACAACTTTTTGTATAGTATTCATTCAGTGTAACACTTTCACATTTAAATTTTAAATAAAATTCAATTTTATAATAATAATTAACGATAATTACGATAATTAACTAGTTTATACTTCCATATAAAGCGAAAGCAGTCAAGTAACAAGAATAACTAGAAAAAAATCAATACGTTACAAGTCCGTTTTCTGCTAATATTATAAAGGGAATTGAAACATTTTCAGTGCCGTAGCCATGGTGGCGTGTTTTTGGGGGGCTCCTCTCACATGAGTTGGGTTGGTCGGGTTATATAGATAATGTAAATATAAGAATGTTCCTACAAAAACACTATTCGCCAAGATTAGGGAACGGTCAGTGAACTAGATCTACAGCAAAAATAGCTATAATTTGTACATTTTTCGCAGTCGGGAAAAATATTCAACTTTTTTAAAACATCAAATAGGCAAAATGTGTTTAAATCTCAATTAGAATAATCATCTGAACATAATACTAAAAAATAAAAGTTAAAACAGCTATGTAATATACGACGTGTGGAGCGTCACAATTTGATTTTGACGTTTTTGAATTTTGAGGAAGTGACAGCAGCCGCTTTGCCAAGTCTCCCATTATCAAAGGCTGTGCAGACTGTTGACGGATTTGCTTCATGCAATGGCTTTAGCCAATATCTGTGTTAGGGATTTTGCAAGAATTTGAGAAAATGTTGAGGAATTCCACTAAACATTCTTGGCATTCAAAGTATTTACGAAAAGTTAGATGTGGAAGTTACTGTACTAGGGACCGTGTCACGTCAAACATACAGGTCTAATTTGGCTTCTTCTACACCAGAAGAACTTTATAGAATATATTGAATTCTTTTATATAGTATTTATGTGGGAGAATAATAAAACATGAACTTATTGTAAACATCACTCTATTTCAAACCCAAAATTATTTGTAGTCGTTGAAAAAAGTGCAAGAAATTGTATTGTACATGTGAAAATATGTTAGAAACGTATAGTTTTGACATTTTATTTGGGGAAATAAAGTGAAGTTAAAAATCTTTCCCAAATATTACTTAAAATATATGTGACAATACCTGTAATTGCATCCTCTACTGAGAGATCTTTTTCAATTTTAAGATGCCTTAAGTATTATCTGCGTAATAATTAAAACTGTTGAATATATTTAGAGATATTAGAAGTGCTGGACGAACCTGCTAAAAATAAACGAAGACTTCTGTTACACTAGGGTTCACGTGTAACTAAGTTCTAGTTTAATTTGTGTTACGTTTTTTAACAAATTTCTGCTACGCCACTGAACATTTTTCAGACTAATAAATAAAGATAAGTATATGGTTCTAGTAATGTTCTATTCATTACTTTTTAAGATATTAGGAAGGTAATTTATGATAAATTTCTGAGAAATTATTCTTTTATGGAAAGATGATAGGATCTTCGAATATTATTATACTAGTAGATCAACTCTATTTAATCGGATGTAAGTAAGGGATTTTAGATTGTTATCTGTATTTTTTTTTGTAATTCCTTACTGAATACTATTAGTGCTATAACAATACTAATTGAATTTTATAAGTATATTCCCTATACCCAACACTATTTTTCATATAAATTTTAATGAAATTCTCTTTAAATTAATTTCCAAAACAAAGTTTTTATATTTCTTATTATAAATTACCTGCCTGTTTTTCTTGGCTTATTCTGGCATAGGTATTCATATTCTATTAAAATTAATTTAGCTAGAGTCGGTTATTAAATATTTTATAAAATATTATAAACTATAAGACAGTTTTTCATAGTGCCGTAATTAGTTTTTTTAAACTTTATTCACAATATTAAAAAATTAATATCTAAATTCTTATGAGGTTCTGAATAAAAACAGTATGGATAGTTTTCCTTATTATAATATAACGATCAAATTCACTTAACTAAAAAAAGTGTAACTAAAGTACTTTTGGCAAAACTTTAGCAACAAATTTAGTACCTAGATTTGTCTTTTTATCTGGCCATTGAATTGTTATACAAAGTCTGACTACTGAAATCGATAGGAGTAACCATTTTTGAAATAATCCGAATTGAAATGCTCAGTGCACCGAGTAAAAACTGTTTTGGTTTCGGCTAAAGTGCCTTTTCTGCTGAAAATACAGGAAATGTAACTGGAAAAAGTTGTTCAGAATGGTAAATTATAGAGACGTTCACAATTTCAGGAAGATCGGCGAGTTTGATGGAACCATTTTTCAACAAAGCATAAAGATTTTATCAAAGCAGGCCAATCTATTTGAAATTTTGCACGTCTCCATAATTTACCGTTCTGAACAAGTAACATTTTGCGGCATTTTCAGTAGAAAAGACACTTTACCTGAAACGATAACAGTTTTCAATCGGTGCACTGAATATTTCAAAATTTCAAGTAGGATTATTTCGAAAACTGTTACTCCTAACGACTTCAACAATGTATACCTTTTTCAGATATAACAAGTAGGAGAATCGATTGCTTCAATAGTCAGATAGATACTCTAAGCAGCAAAAAAGTTTGCTGCCATTTAAAAGAAACATAATGTGCCATAAGTTTCGCCCTCTACTAGTGACGTCAAAATTAGAAACAAATTTGAATTTATCGCCTGCAAAAACCCGTGATTTACAAATCTTATGTAAATATTTGGATTTTTTTAAGAAGTTATCTACACATATCGAAAATAAAACTTTTATTTTGACACCCTGTATCTTTTTTATTATGCGACTTGGGATATAGGTATATTAGGTTAAATCGATTTATTTTCACCTAAGGAATCTGTGGTCTCATGATTGCTACTTCATTTAAAAACACTCTGTACAGCCTGGAGAAAACTTGTATAATTGACACAGAGAAGATATATTCTTTCTAACACTGTCTCAAAAAACAGCTATGAATTCATTGAAATTACGTATAGAAACAACGTCCTTAACAATGCATTTTATGTCAAAAAATATGAGAACAACCTTTACTTATCTTCACAAATAATTATTTTCTAAATGTAATGTATTAATTGTAAGAAACAATTAAAGCGTCCAAATTTGACATGCATCTTTAGTTTTTGATTGCTGATCATATTTTTAAAGGGGATATAGTTCTAGGGACACAATTGAAAATTTAAGTTTCACGGTATTTCAAATTTGAGCGTTAAAAACTTTACTGCTTTTCTTCATGGATCTTTCAAGCATCTGGAAGTAAGCAATATAATTTAACTATCCCAGAAACAAACTGTTTTCTTAATTTGATATATGACTACAAATATTTCAATTATATCTTGTATATATGAAGTACTTGTATAAAAATATTATTGCAGTATTACATTAGAGAGACGGACGAAAAGGATTTCAATTTGGAAAATTTTGTATGTTTATTTAGCTTTTCTTCTTCATTTACTACATCAGCAGCATAATGCCTTTGATATTTATTATCGTAAGCCACTTACAGCGTCACCGTGGGCAGAGGCGTCTTAGGCACGGCCGCCAGGTCCAGCTTCATGCACCGGACCGTCCTGCGGAAGCAGTAGCACCTGGAGGGACACGGGAAGGTGGAAAAGTTCCTCCGCTGGGATTCCCCCAGCACCAGGAGAGTCGCCGCTACCAAGAACAGTCTCCACATCGCGCGGCACTTTAGAACATCCCGCGAGAGCTCGTCAAAGTTTAAAGCTCTCGAAGCCGGTTGGTGCTGACGATCTGGCCAGTGCGGAGAGACTGATGCAGAATGCGCTCTCGCCAGCTCTCGGAGATGGTTGCGGCTTACAGTTCGCAGGTCTAGCGCAAACCACCGGATTCCAACGTTGATGAAGATGGTCGTGATTTCTTGTTTCTGTAGAGGCAAATGTCAGTTTACTGAAGTAATAATAGAGTTCTTACCAGCCCAAAAACCCATGAGTTTCCAAGTCATTTTAAGGTTACCGTATTTTTCGCCATAAAATGATCAAATGTGTGGTATTTTTTAGGTACAGAAATCTCGAAAAATTAAACAAGTAGAGCAAATAGTAACTAAAATTATTGATGTTTTGTTTATCCATTTACTATTTAAATTCTCCTCAAATAATATAATTTTTAAAATGCATTTGTATGATACGCATTATTTTGCTGTTGTAACACCACATTTTAACAATTATTTTCACATACTTATAAACAAATGTGAATAATCTTATATGCAGAACCATGTAAGCTTATGTTATAACAATATTTTCATTACAGTTGAGTTTAAAAAAATACGTATTTTCTATACCTAAAATTTTGTTGGTTAGACCGCTTTCAGCCGTTATATTCGTTTTACTTCGGTACCTTTGAATAATCGCAGGTTTCAACAATACAGCGCTCTTAAGATAAAAAGTTACGACCTGTCCCAAATTATTATTTACCCATTGTCGTATCAATTTCCACCGGTCGTATAGAACCGCACTGGGAGGTTTTTTATAAGGGTTATTCTAAAAACGGCAAATTAATAATTTGTGTTTTTAAGACATACATCATTATATTTTGGAACCTATTACCGCTATTGATCTGAATTTTTGCATCAACATCCAATATAACAATATTCGACAGCTCTACCACACATAGGTGAATACTAATCTTATTTAGATTTTTTTTAGACAATCTTATTTAGATTCTATATATAGTCAGAATAAAAACTGTTTTGTTTACAAATGACATATCTTTGATACCTCTTTACAGATGTCTTGCTTCTTCCATAGTTCTTCCTTTGAACGTAATAAAAGGGGTTCAAAATTATTTCCTCCTGTAGTATCTACCAGTCTACCACCAGTGTTAATAAAAAGATAATATGTTCTGTTTCTAAGGCAGATAAAGTACGATTATTCAGAGTCTCAGTCATGTCATTAATTTCAACCACGCATTTGAAAAGCCTAATATAAACGGAAAATCGAAAAAGAAAATCAACCCATAGCAATTGGCAATGCGGTGCTTCTGTTAGGCTGCAAATTTTCTGATGACGTGTTCGAGTATCGAAGGGAAACAACGTTGCCATTTAGGACCACATATAATAAATAACAGCATGTTCATTAAAGTTCGGTACTGATGTGATATTTTTTTTTCTAATGACAGTAATAATAGGTATGCAATCTAAAATTTATACATTCCATATATTTTTTGAGATGCCTTGTTGCATATTTATGGTTCGTTAAGCGGTTTGTTTTAAGATCTGAAGAAAAATTCAGTAATCCTTGAAAAATAGTAGAATTTTCGGATTCATCATGCCCTCGTCGTGCAAGTTCAAAAGTACCGCAAAATTTCATATTGTAAATGATTTTACATAAAACATACATATTTTTTGTCATTTTTTTCGTTATGTTCTCGATATTCCCAAATAATGCAAATCGCATTTGATTATGATTAGAATGAAATCCTTCCTCTCCAGCCTTTCTCGTCATCATTAGTACCGAATAACACACACGCACACGGAATACAAAAAAAGAATTTTTTTCTCGGAACAGTCAGAAACCTAATTGTTTCTTAAAATGTCTTTATTAAAACGTCTTATAAATTTTTACATGGCTCCGTTAAGCAGGGGACCATCGTGGTCTTTTACTATTAAAATTTGTGGAATTAAGTTTCACCCAACTTGAATTGCATTTTTATTTAGATAACTAGTAAATTTAATTGTTATAAACTACACTAGTGACACAAATAACACCAAAACAACTCGAGATCACATCTGTGTCGACATGCAGTTGGACGGCGGGTTTTCAGCTGCATAGGAAAACGGATTACAACAAGCCTCGATTGTAACTTTTCAGCTGTGCCGATTATAGCCTTTTCGCCGATGTGAGAAATGAGAATTTAAATTGTTTGTTCCTGTTATTATTTGGCGGTTCAGCAGCTCTGCAAGGCTTGTCAGTTAGTAGGCATTGAAAACAAGGTTATTCACCTAAATACGGTAGGTTAAGATTCAGTGTTATCAGATTATTATCATTGTATATGTCTCGTACCGTTTTTTATTGATAGCGCGAGGGTTTTTTGTAGTACTGTCAGTACTTAAATATAAAAAACGTTTCTTAATAATTTACCTAGTGAGTATTGCTTCTTATTTGGTTTATTTTAGTCCCGTAATAGGTCAATATAGAGAAAAAACAATTACTTTTTTCCAAATAATATTCAAAAGTCACAAATACATCTAATTTGGTTTTTATCTCACTATTTATGTAATTAAATGTAAATAATTTATTATTTAATCGGTGGAAGTTTTGCAACTTTAATATCAAATATTTTTAAACTAAAACTTAATATGTCCATTTCATAATTAAAAAAAATAATTTATAGCATTCGTTACAAATTTGAACATTACCATGAGCACAAGGAAAATATTTAAATTTGGCACCGTCACATCAGACCGAGTTGACATGCCATCAGCAATCAGTGGTAGTGTAGTCTAAGAAGGGAGTTGAAATAATTGTTTAAAAATATTTCTATATCTTCTCTTAAAATTAATATAACACTATGACTGATTCACACTGTATTAAGAAACTACCTATCTAACAAACACACAACATTTGTAAGGAAAAAATCGCAAATAAAGTGTTAATAGCAGTGGTAAATGACTGTGATAAAGAATAAATGCAATAGGGCAAGGCCTGCTAATTTGTTTTTGTTATTGTGTGCACATCATAGAGAAAGACCATGTTTCATTCATGTCATCATTATTGTGTAATTATGGAATTATGAATGTGAACACATTTTTTAATAAACTGGTGTTTCTCCACCAATTTTTCAATATTTTAAAAAATATCATATCTGCTGCAGGTATATGCAAAAAGGTAAGGTAAATGTAAGAGTTGAATTTTATGGGGATGCCGTTCTCAAAACTCTTTGAAGCTTGTGATAATTATTTGTCAAAATAATAGCTCGGTAAATATTATAGGCATGCAAAGTTCAATTTGCTGACGTTCTGAACTTATTTACAATTTAAATTTACTTCCAGCAAGAAATTAACCCTAGAATATATGTACAAAGTAGAACACGAAATTGATTTATGTGGCGCAAGCAATAAATTAACAAATACCTCAGGTTCCAGTCACTGTTTGTTTATTGTATAAGTGATTTTATAGCATGGTGACTAGCAATGTAAATGTCAAGGACTTCCTTTTATTTTCCAGGTATATAATAGGCTTTAATGAAACAGTATGAGAATTTCCATGGTTTAAAACGAGTAAAAAAAGTCAAGCAAATGGTAACGAGTATTTTAAGTCGAAAGATCAGGTTATCCTTCTAGACTTACAAGTGCGTACTATCATCTTATCTAAGTGATAAATTTCCGATCACTCATTTGGTGGAATCCCTAGCTTTATTATTTAAATAAGATCAATTTAACTTATTTTAAGAAAGATTTAATTAAAATTATGATAATTTGTCAGTCATTCAAAGTATTCAAATGAAGATGTTAGTCGTATATCCATTAAGCTATGGCGAGAGATAGCAAATATCTGTGACTAAACTTTCTCGTTAGGCTTTCATCTTTCATTAATATAAATAAATTGCAGGCAGAAGTGGGCCACCAACAAATCCCTGCGGTACGCTGTACGTGCTTGTTGAAATTGAGGAGAAAATTATACATTTACAGGCGCTACGTATAACATAATAGCCTTACACTGTATTATCGTAGAGCTGAGTGATACTAAATTACACATCTATCAATCCACAAAATTTCACAACTCAAACGCTACTCAGTACTTTCAACGAATAAATATAGAGTTTAATCGAGTGTTGATTCGTTCGTGACCATGCAGGTACTAGTTAATTAGCAGAACGTGATTTATACAGAATGAAATAATAAACAGCTACACAGCTGTGGGAGAGGCAGTGTCTGAATTTTAATTTCTGACAACGTACACCCCTGTTGCCGCGAAATACACGAACCTATAAATGTTAAATGGGCGCTTATTACGTCCTTAACTGTGTTTGTTTCTGGTTTCAACCCTAGGGCTCGTAAAGTGCAAAGCTGTGTTAAATTAACTGCTACAATTGTGATATATGCATAAAATATTGGTTGGATCTAGTAGCACTCGTATTTTTTGATACGAGTACAATTCATATTTTTATTTTTGTTTGGGAAACCAGCCACTAAACAAAATTTAATTTCAGATATTTCTGAAATGAATACTTGATGTTCAAGTACTAATGACGTCAAAATTAGAAATAAATTTGAATTTATTACTCTCAAAAACTCCCGCTTTTCAAAATGTATGCAAATATTTAAATTTTTTAGTTATTTGCAAATATGCAAAATAAAATTTTAACTTTTTAACCTTGTAACTTTTAACTATCAACTTTTGGAGTAAGGTACCCAAACCTACTCTTGCCCTATGTTCCATTAATTTCGGAACATCCTGTAGAGGGTACATTAGGTACCGTTTTCTAGTATTCTTTCGGAAACCAGTATTGCGTAGTTGTACATTTTACAGACTTGCATATTTTCTGTATATCTACACTTGTTGTGCTACAAGCTTACATAAAAAAATATATAAATTTCGCAATATTGCTGAATGATTCAACGTTTAAACAAATCGTAATTACTCTATAATAGTGTCCATTAAACCAAGAGCTAGGTTTTTGCGGGGAAGGTGCAGATAATAGGTATCTAAACTTATCGAAATTCTCCTAGTGCATCGACACATTCTAATATTAGGTTACTTAAGTAAGTCTGTACTAAAAATATCCTTAACGGTTTATATAATAATAGTTTAGGCAAGTTTTTTATTTTATTTTATATTCTATCTTCTATTCTATTTATATTCTATCTATCTATTTTACTTTCTATTTCTAACAAATGTTATTAAATTTATTGTTTTGATTGACATCTATGATCTATGTATATGAATGTTGAAATAAGGAAAGTAAAATTTATAAACAACTGTAAGATAAATGTGGTACAGAAATAAAGTCTGAAGAAGTTATGATAGATGTCGCAACAACAATGAATTTCGTATTTATCTAGCCACTGCAATATATCCATTAGACATAGCGAAGCTTATAAAACAAACAATATTTCGTAGCCTCCAATTGTCACTATTGAAATATGTGTGATTATTTTTTAATACATTTTGTACATACAATATGTCGCAGATCAAGCAATTTTGTCAAATCCGTCTAGTCAATCAAGTGTGTTCTTGTTTACAACATATTATTTGTTATTTTTATAAATAACGCAATAAAATAGTGATATCAGTTGCTTTCCATTTATAACTTTTCAACAACGGCAAATGTTTTCTTCTAGCGACGTTAAAATGAATTGTAGCGCTTTGGTGGCTCGTGAACTTAAGACCTGAACGGTGAAGTGGAAGGATAAATAATAAATTTTCATTACAAATGTGTCTAACAAATCCAACCACTTTTTAAATATAGATTATCCTTTGATTCTTTAAACTTATCGTAAAATGGTCATGCACTTATGTATAAGTCTGTTCTCATTTGAAAATTTTGGCAAATTCTTGTCTTGTTTCTATTGAGTTAAGCAGGTAAGTTTGAACTCTTTTTAGACAAGAAAGACTTGATATTATAATAGTAGTTGCAACAAAACACAAATGGGATCATAAAATAGAAACAATTCAATGAATTCTAATATTCCTAACATGACGCAAATAACATGGGATCACCAGTGTGCCCCATAAAAACATATTTTAATAGTATATGAATTGTATAAATAGGCGAAACGACTCTTGACCCCCGCGACACCAGCTAATTCTGGTTAGCTATACAAGTCCCCCTTTGTCATGGTAACAGTCATAAATAAGATCGATTGAATGTAGTAGCTTTTAGTTGATGCCGATTCAGCAACATTTTCATGTACTGTACAAAATCGGTTTTGAGAAAACGTTTCCCGTTAGCGTTATGTTTTATAATAATTCTTCTTTTTTTTTCGTACCTACTGATTTTGATCAATTATGCAGTAAACATAAATCATGTTCATCTAGAAGACAAACTACAAAATTTTTATTAAAGTAAACTTATTTTAAGTGGTACGTAAAATCGGTAATTTATGTGAAGGGATGGGTCACCTGATGAACCGCCACTGTTGTAGCAATATTATCTCATCATTTAGTTTACATTAAAGCGAATATTTCTGCATTTTAAGATGTTTACGAGATATCTAAATTCCGGTTATTCCCGATTACAAATGGAAAAACAATACATCAAATTTTCTATAGAAAATCGTGGTTTAGTTATTAAAAATAATTAAATATCACCTCCAATAGAAAATAAATCTTTATTATTACAAAAAAGTATTGCAGCAACAGGAAACACTGTTTCACATCATATCTTTTAAAAATTCAATAAAAATAAAACAACATTTGTATACACTGCAGATATATTTTACATTGAATTCCCCCTAAGAAATAAATATCGTATCCACAGTGAAAAAAGTACCATGCAACACTACTAATATAGTAGTCATCGTATATATACAGACTTAACATACAGTATAAAAATTCCTAGTCTCTAGAAAAATCCAAATGTACAAACAATCGCGTTCTATAAAATAGACTTTGAACTGAAATAAATAATAACGTCTCTTCCGCTTAAACAAAAACAGTATTCTCCCATACACACAGACAAAACTATTCTCATGTATCTCATTCCTGCCTTAAGAAAATCTGTCGGTCCCAGATTTTCTTCTGATGCAGATCCTGAACAGCCCGGAAGGCTTCGTCTGGATCGAAGAACACCACTTTTGCTTCGTCGCTGGGAGTATTGTTAGGATTGTACCTCCTGCTTACGTTGTTGGTAATATTGTAACCGTCGAAGAAGTCTAAAATCTCATTAGTGCCAGCCTTGTAAGGGACGTTCTTCATGAACACTGTACATCCGTTAGGCGGCACATCGTCGAAGTGATCCTGAGGCGGAGCAAATCTAAGTCTGGGTCCACCCATTCCCCTCGGGCCAAACCTAGGCGGTCCTCTGGACGGCCTGCCGTCGAAACCGCCACGGTTGAAAAAGGGCCTGGGATTCATGGATTTGTGTTCGTTCATAGGATTCTGGCCACCTAAAGGACTATTTAATGAAGGCGCTAAGCCAGCACTTAGAAGGGATTGAGTCGGCATTGCTCCATTTTCTCCGGCCCCGGAATTTATGGGAGTTTGCAACGTGTGACCAAGAATAGTTTCCATCTCTTCTCGTTTAATGGGCTTCACTGATATGTGAATGTTTCCCAGCATAGTGTCGTCCTTTTTAGAAGCGCGTGTTGCCTCCTCATTGTCAATAAACTCGCAGTACGCCTGTCCTGTGAAACCGAGGCTGTTGCTCATAAGATGTATCTTGGTAGGTATGACGCCGATGTCAGAGAAAAAGTCCGCGATATCTTTATCGGTGGTTTTCGGAGGAAGTCTAGAGATGCTCAGACAGTCAGTACCTAAGTCGGGATCTTTGGAACCGGTCAGATCCACTTCGTGTTGCTTATTGATTTCCTCGAACTCGTCATCCTTACACGGCCGCACCGTCACAGGCTTTCCTCCAATTACGTGGTGACTTTTCTCTTCCAATGCCTTTTTTGCCACATCTTTGCTACTGAACTTGACGTACGCTATGTTGCCACCGCGAGGTTTCGTGGTCAGGATCAAGGCTACTAGGGGATGTTGGGAGAATATATGAAGAATATCCTGTTCTTTACAGTAAGTAGGTAGATCCTCCACTATAAGGCAAGTGTAGTCTTTGACTTCTGGCTCGGCTGGGGCGTTATTGAAATATTTGGTTCTGTTCTTGAAGGGAGGACCGTCATTATAACCGTCGTCGTTGATGTTGTTGGGAATAAACCTGTCGATAGCGTCTTCAAAATCACCGTCGTCTATATGTGTCACGGCTACGGCGATGCCATTTAAAATTTCCCCGTTTAAAGTTAATGCTTCGTCTTTCGATTTTCTACTAGCGAACTGCACATAAACTACGCCCGTCCTGTGTCCACTGGAGTCGTTTATGAACTTTATGCCTCTGTTGCTGATGTATAATCCTTGGAAGAACCTCCTCACTTCTCCGTAACTACCGTAGAAAGGTTCTAAGGATATGCTGCAGTCTGTGTAGTCATCGTCTTGACGGCGAGCATTGTCGTTTCGTTGGAAATTGTTGCGTTGGAAACGTCCTTGAAAACCATCTCCGTTTCCGGGGCCCAAATGCTGTCTTTTATTATGAAAACCATCATTAGGTCTGTTTTGAAAATTTGGAATTGCCGCAGGCGGCCAGCTGTCTCTACTTCTACCTTGAGGGCTACTGGTAAAGGTAGGTCCATTGGTGCCTGGTGCAAATCCGTTAGCTTGTAGTCCTACAGTTAGAGAGTCCAATGTTCTTTTTGCTTGCTCCAAATTAATGGGAAAACCGCCCAGGATGGCAGCAGCTTGGGGAGCTGGAGGCGTTACGTCGAGGATAGTTTTGGGTTGATTTTGATTGGCCCATATCTCTGGCATAGGTTTCCTAGGATCTCTTTGGAAAACTGGTGGTGTTTTCTCCTCCGAACGTTTTCTATGGTCCCTACTGCTCCTACGGTCGCGTTCTCTTGAACGAGATCTACCGCGACTGCGACTTCTGTCGCGTCTGCGGCGTTCTTTACGATCCCTGGATCTAGAGCGGCTTCTGTCTCTGTGTCTTTTATCTTTCCTATCTCTTTCCCTTGATCGGTCCTTCCTCTCTCTGGATTTAGACCTAGAACGCCTCCTGCTGTCTCGTTTCTCAATTTTGGTTTCTTTAACTTCTTTCTTTATCTCTGGAACCGCTGCTGGGACGATGGATGGTACCACAGCGGGCATAGGGACGGCAGTCGGAGTCGGTTGCATAAAGGCGGCATACGATTGAGCCCTAGCGGCTTCAATAACCCGTTGCATCTCCGTGCGCGAGCTGAGCATAAGCGAGATCTGAACTTCCTTGATCTTGCCATTGTTTCTGGTGAAGGCTTGACGGGCGTCTTCGTCGGTACTGCAAGAACAATATTATTAGCAGATACAATAGCCAAAAATATATGTTATAAATTATATATACATAAGTAGTTAAATTCTCTTCGTTTCGAAATAAGACTAAAATAAATGTATTTGCATTGCATACGCAAATCTTCTACTTTGCATAAAAAGTGTTTGAAGGTTCTTTTTTCAATCTTCCAAAGATTTTATTAAAATATTTGTAAATCACTTATTTACTCCTTCATAAAAGATATAACACTTGTTACTTAACCAATATCATTCATATTTAAATTATTAGATCGATTATTTCAGGAAGAAATAAAAATTAAAAAATAAGTTTTCTATACTTGTTCCTTGCTGTTGTTTTTGAGAATGCTGCTTAATTTATAACAACATAACCTTTTAACATCTAATATATGGTCAGCTGCTGACAGAAAAATAAGAGTGACCCAAAATTTCCAATAAAGAAATGCAATATAAATCAAATTTCAGCAGACAAAAAAAGGGTAAACCTAGTATAAATCAGGTAATTATTTGAGGCATTGTATACTTAGAATATCTGTTGGATGATTCGTAGAGCATTTTACAATAATTTATCTAGACTAGACTGTGTCGAATGTTATGGGAAACGACAATTAATGTTCTATTTTGATTATAGTTAATAGTAGTAGTTCTCAGATAATTCCGTTGAGATTTGAATATTTTTTCAATTGCGATGCCTGTATCGACAAGAGTTATATCTGCATTAACTTTTGCCTGACGGTGAGATTTTATATAGGAACAGAATTTTCTATATCAAATAATATTGATAAAGTTTATTTGCAAATTTGATACATAAGCTCATTTAAGTAAATATCATGACAAGCAGGTAGCATTCAGTATCTAAAAACTTTAATACAATAATATACATATAAGTGCGATTCAGCGAATGTTGCATATGGTAAAATCTTTTCCAGATTTACATTTTTGTATCAAAAAAACAATCGAGCATCGCAGTATCAAGATATTGACATCAAGAAAAGAAAATTGAAATCCTTGTGAAAAATTAGTAAATGAATGTATGTTGCAATTTTCCGATCTCTCTTAAACTAGCAAAGTTACAGTCGAATCAAACGTTTACGCGTGATCACCCTGTACTTAGGTTTTTTGTAACTATAGACACTATAACAGAAAATATTAGTGCAAATTTCTGACAAATATTTTAAAATTATTTATCAGTAAGAAAATACCGCTACAATTAAACAATCGCGTGAATGTTTAAGGCATAAAATTCCAAATTTCAAAGATTAAATAGAGAATGTTTATCTTAGAGGTGCGTGTGAACTTGGCCCCCCATTGTTCGATTTTTGATTATATTTTTGTAGTGCTGGTTTACATATGAATAGTTCTGAGTGTTCTATAAAAAACAATAGTTCTATGACGTTTGCTGAATTTTTTTTAACCCATTTATAAATTTGGTCATATTTTTTGCTCGTATTATATTTGAATAATTCTACTATTCCATCCAAATCGCATCGATCTAGGAGATTTAACTTCGGAGACATCGCATTTAATTAACATTTTTCAGATATGAAAAATGCTATTATTCAGCAAAACATCTTTTAAAAATTTCGAAAAATGCTCTTATTGCGTGAAGTTGGCCTCCTC
The DNA here is from genome assembly GCA_037114965.1 of Monochamus alternatus. Lineage (NCBI taxonomy): Eukaryota > Metazoa > Arthropoda > Insecta > Coleoptera > Cerambycidae > Monochamus > Monochamus alternatus. The sequence goes on from CM073426.1 coordinate 119,681,218, forward strand.
ATATTAAAAAAAAAATCACCAAACGTTATAGAACTATTGTTTATATTTATAGAGCATTTCAGAACTATTCATATGCAAGCCAGCACTACAAAAACTAAAAAAAAAATGTTTTCCTATACTGCTAAGCTAATTTTATACGTGAATAATAAAATACTATTTGAAATATTTTTTTTCCAACATAAACTTGAACAATTTGAAACAATTAAAATCAAAAACTTAATAATACAGAACCTTCATCTAAGTTCACTCCTTAGATATATTTTACTATACATTGTCAGCTGCTTTGTAGAAAACACAACTAAAAAATATTTTTGTTTGTTATCAGGCATATTTGAATACCATATGTTCTTTGTTAACAGAGCCGTTTTTTCTTAAATATTGCAGACTATTGAAAACATCCCTTTATGGGCATAAAAAATTGATCTTATTCTTAAGATATTGCATGTCTCATCAGAATATATACTAAAACGATCGACACTGATGTTTTGATCGAAGAATCAGAATATCAATAAAGCCCTTATAATAAACTTTTATATTACGTGGCTTAGTTTACTGCTATGTTTCAACCTAACAACAGTCAACATCAGAAGCAAGACCATTGCGTAACATTTCCAGTATTACAAAGACGAAAACAATGCATAAAAACAGTTGTGGTAGCTACCTGAAGGCGATAAATGCGTCTCCCTGTTCTCCACCGACGATGTGAACACCACCCTCTGGAATGCTGAGTCCATTGAAGTACTGGCGAATGTCTAGTGCATTTGCCGACCACGGCAGGTTCTGAAGTCTTATTATAACGCTCATCCTAACCTATAAGTACAGAAAGATCTCCTTCGTAAAGTTCTGAATTCGGTCATTGTAAACATACTTGTTATAAACGTGTTCAGAGATTACTTGTTGTTAGTTGTGGAGGCAAAAATATTAAAAACGTGTGAAGTTACGTGGATGTGGGTTAAAGGATCTACAAGGTGTTTAGATGTATTTTGTTCCCTCATTCGGAGAAGTACAAAAAAAGAAGTAATTAATTGCAAGGGCATCGTGTAAAAAGTTGTTTTGTTCTAATACGGAAACGTAACGAATATTTAGATACCCATTTACAATGTATAATACTATTAATTAGAAATCGTTCATTTATAATAAAGACGGTCGGTCTACATAATAGTACCACACCACAGCATAGGTAGACCAGCAATTTCACTTCGTTGTCGGCACTTTGAACTGCTTTCAGTCTTCTGCTGTGACCTCGAAATGTGAGTGCGATAGCGCATCCGACGGAATTTACAGAATCGGCAATCAGGACCGGAATAAGAGTTTTTTATTTGGGCGTAAAAGCGTAGTCATTTATTCCACATGAAAGTACGTTATATCTATTCACATTGTGTAATAATTAATTATATAGTTATGGATAGGTAATTCAACATGTATTATGTATGTATTACTACTATAGTTGACTTCCAAAATTATAGTGACTAATCGCTAGCTTGTAGACAAGTGCGACGGACGAAGCGTGCGAGGAGCAACATTTCATAGGCGTACTAAATTTGAAGACGATCAGATGAGAGTGACTAATTCACAGAGATGAGTACGGAAGGTACGGGTGGCATGATTACCTAAGCGTGCCACCTGAGAAGAGTTAAAGCACAGAAAATTATCAAAAATAAGTTGGCGTCGGCTGAACCTAGCACATTAACAATTTACTTTAAATATGTCCTTGTCCTTATGGACGGCGATTGCCCACTACCACCCACTTACACCTACCTGATGCGCACTTCGCAAATATCACACTTAAGCCTTGTTCTCATGGACGCGTAATTCACAGATTTTTGCATGAATTTTGCAACTTTGTTTTAATTATTTATGGCGGAAAAATCTCAACTTTTGACAATTGCAATTTGCGAAACTGTCAAACACTACAAATATTATTGCTCCTTTCATTGTTATGCGATGTTAATAAATTTGTTTTGAACTTCTGATAATCTACCATGGCAGTTTCATGATAAAATCCATAGAAAATGTTATAGGTAGTTCACATAATTTGTTGCAAATCGATAGATAGATTTTTCTACCGTTAAATAAATCGAGCAAATATTTGCGAATTCCGCATTCAAAATGACAAAAGGCTTTAGAATACATACATACTATTGGTTACTAGCACTGTCACTATAACGGTCACATATTAACACTTATTATATCATATCGTACCGCTTTCCGTATGACTTGTATGTTTCGTCAAAATGTAATATATTCTTCGATCCAGATTCTTATTTTTTAATATTCATTTTAAATAGTTTCTTCGCATATCGTTCGCTATTTCGTCCTTTCTATCAGTATACTCTTTTCGATTTCACTTATACGGACTAAGTTTCATCTTGCAAGATATAGCAATAGAATTTTTTTTTTGGAAAACTCATTTTAAAAAAGTTTAAAGTTTCCATCACTTTCCGTTTGACAGTTGTACTACTTTATCACTTTTTTATTTGCACACATATGCTATTCACGTACAATTTTGCTAATGAAACATATATATCAACATCACTTACACTCATATTTTGACCTCGCGCACTAAACTCTTCATACATGTCATCATCTGATATTCCTCATTTCGATCAGTTACATTCATAATTAACGAAAAGATATACCCGAAATTTTGCCCGCCCATGATAGCGCTGTAAATGAAACAGTTAATCAAAAGGCAGCAGCACATGCGCAGTAACGTGTACTCACTGCAGCGCATGCGTAGCAGAACCTGTGTAATCGAGTATGCTCTCAGAGACATGCGACACACGATTTTGTAGGAAAAATATATGGGCTGCATGTATATTTCTTTGTGTTGACTGCTATAAATTGTGAGCAGGTTTATAACATTAGTCACCCTCTACAATTTTGGAAGTCGACTATAATATACAGTGCGAAAATTTGATTTACTATCTTTTTTAAAAATATATATAATATTGCACCACAAAACATTTTTATTTATTTACTTACTTTTTTGTTGTGATAATTACATTTTTTTTGGGATTTTTGTTAATTTAAAATTTGACGTTTGTTGAAGTTTCGTGAAAAAATATTTTATGATGATTTTATTTTTCGTAAATGATCTACGTAAGCCAATAGACAAGTATTTTTTAGAACACAAAAATTATGTTTACTTAACTTCGAGAAATGTTAAATTGGAGATAAAAGTGGGTAGTATTTAACAATTATTAAGTTGAAATTTAAAACGTTACTAATATGCAGTAAAATGAAAATTTGGAAGAAAATTAGTAAATATTTATATTTTGTTTTGAGAAAATGACAGAATTCATCAAAATGTATAAGCAAAAATATATTACAAGTGTAAGTACTTTTCAAAAAAACAAAAGAAATAATTATTACTTCATTTTAATAAATCTTAGGCATAACTTTACTAAAACAAAATGCTTATGTAACATATGCAGAGTTGCTCACGGCTTTGTAAACATGTACGGTACGGTAATACAACGGCAAATACCGAGTTCAAAATAATGTGTCGTAGAAATATCATTGTACGTGTTACAACTATTTTTTAAGCTTAAACTTACTACTGACATTTCAGAACACTAATATCTTCTGTTCTGTTACATTCATATTTTCATTTCATCTTCTGTTAATGAAAATTTGTTATAAAATACATGTTTTACATGTCTTTAGGAAATGTAAAGAAACTTAAATTACTACTAATAGTAATGGTGTGTTTAAACATCTAACTGATGCACATGGACTCATTTCTCGATTCAGACTCATAATATTGCTTTAATACGGCTCTGTATAATCGATGTTCGCACTTCCAGCGTTGGATGTGAACGGGTATAGTCCATTGAAATGTTACATTATTTTGGTCTTAGCGTGCATTTTTTAGAGGGCGCAATTTTATAGTTTAAATGTGAGGGGGAGGGGTCAAAAAAAAGCTTAACTTGAAGTTTGTGGGGTCACAACCCTCCAACTTCGGCCGCCATCTTGGAAAAGGGGATTCAATTATTTTTAGCATTTATCAGGTAAACTATTGGTCATACAAATATTTTTAAAAACATTTTTTATTGCAAGAATCCTCTACAATTTTAGTCTAGTAACTTTTTGTTGTAAAATCAAAAATAACAAGGATATTAAAGAAAAACAATCAAAATTTTTGGTGGTGGTGGGGAAAAGAGTCAATAACTATTAAATAACAATATTGAAATGTCTATAATAAAAAACATTATTAGATAAATAATTAAAAACTATGCCATATCGTTGATATAAATTTATACTTATCGGTAGGGAAAATTAGTGTTTACTTCACAGCGTTGTGAAACCCAAACTAATAAATATAATAAAAAAAAGAATGTAATAAAAATTCTTCGTTGAAAACCACTCTACAAAAATGCTCCGATGTTTTTTTTTACATAAAAAAATAAATAAATTATGGCGTCCTAAAGAAAATTTGTCCAAAAATTTTGATTGTTTTTCTTTAATATCTTTGTTATTTTTGATTTTACAACAAAAAGTTACTCGACTAAAATTGTAGAGGATTTAATTTGGAATAAAAAATGTTTTTTAAAAAAATTTTGTATGACCAATAGTTTACTTGATAAATCCTAAAAACAATTTAACCCCCTTTTCCAAGATGGCGGCCGAAGTTGGAGGGTTCTGACCTCATAAACTTCAAGTTAAGCTTTTGACCCCCCCCCTCACATATAAACAATAAAATTGCGTCCTCTAAAAAATGCAACCCCATTCGACTTATTATTTCGGCCCGAGTGATTCTACTGGTCTCCCTAATCCCTATAATGTGATAGTACCCAGTGTTCAGGTTGATTCACTATACTTTCACTTCTGCTGCTACTGCGTCAATATTGTCATGACAATACTAGTCACGGCCTACCACATATCATTTTCCATGACTAGCTAGGCCTCAGACGGTCGAATTAGTACGATTTAGTTGGTGTCTTAAGTATCATATGTGCCAGAAAATTTATCAAGAATTATTGCAAGGCCGACTCTGCATTGGTGCACTTTTAATTAACTAATGAACTGTACATCGCACACACTACAGCTGGAACGTGTAATGCAATATGTCTGCAAAACGTAAGCAATGTGGACGCTGTTAAGAACTTATACCACGTGCCCCTGTGCCCTGCCCTTGGTTGCGCCACTGCATAGGTTTAATAGTATGTGAAGCGAAAAAATAAATAATATTTCGTGGTGAATTTATTAATAAAAAAGTATCTAACAAACCCATTTATTAAATATGAGGTATATTCTATATTTTAAAGCTGCAAACTTCTCGACGATGACCTAATAGTCTAAGATCCGAAGTAAAATCGTCCTTCGCTCAACTGCTTACCGAATGAAAAATATTTTTTATCAAACATAATAGGATGTAAATAAATATATCGCAAATGGGTTGCCTAATGAAATATGTTCCTGGCTACCCTTAATTAAAAATATTTATTTATTTATTTTTTCGATAACAAAATATGACTATTTAACCCTATATAGGAAAATTAAACCCTACCTTAAACCTTGGCCTTAAGATGAACTTAAATTGTTTTTCGGCAATAGGTAATGGTACATTTTTCACGTATCAGATTGAAATTTAATATTTAATAAAAATAAAAATAATAATTTTAATTTAGTATTTCTAAAGAAACAATTTGTAAATAATTTACCAAGCTTTTAAATATCCTTCCTGATTTTATACAGAGTGTCTCTGGACATAGGATTAATCAAATTTACAGATTTTTCATTTTTACGCAAACAAATGTTTTTTACCTTTGTAATTTTGTTCAATAAAAAAAAAACAAAAACAGATTAGTTAAACACACTTATATACATTAAAATTTAATTACATAGTAATGTTAACGTTTTAATTCACCATTCCCATATTTCTAATATTTATTTTGAAAAATCTGTGGTTTTTACCAATTTAGAATAAATATCGTTTTACAAAACCCTCAAAATAAACAAATACAATGGACTAAAATTAGGGAAGTTTGGTGGCCACTTCTATCTACCGATTTGGAAAAATTATTTCTTAGTCAAAAATTATTTGACATAATGTAAAATAGTAATTTAATCTTCTGAGTGAAAGTATTATACCAATGGTGCTGAAAGATTTTGGCAAAAATTTTCTCTAATTATAAAATGCCGTTTATGCATTGCTAAGACAGGCGGATGTGCATAGCAATTACTATGTGTTTAACTAGCCTGTATCTTACCGTTTTAATATTAGTAAACGAAATTACATAGTTAAAAAAATTTGTTTGCGTAAAATTGGTAAAGCTGCCTAGCACATGATCAGAAACACTCTATATAAAATAAGTTATCAGATATTTAAAACCTCGGTAAATTATCTATAAATTGGTTTTTAGATTTTTCTTTAGAACTTGAAATTTAAGAATGTCATTAAGTGCAATCCAATATCCTGCGGCTATCTTGAAAGTGTTTTAGGAAAAAGCACCAAGATTGATAAAATCCAAATAATATATTACGCTACGATAATCAGAGGAATTGTCCATGACGTAAGTAAAAAAAAACAAAAAATGAGAGGGACACAGTACTTCCTTCCCCCAGTTTCTACATTTGTTTTATAGGCGTCGTTCACAATACCCTTGATAATTTGGTTAACTAAAAGGCGTCCAATAAATTTCAAACTTATATGTAAAGAATTGCCAAAGTTATTGCGAAAAATATTTTTAAAAGTTCTGTACCTACATTTTAAGGGGCACATTTTTTATACATTTCAGTAGGGTTAAATTGGGGGTCATATTTTGTTGTTAAAAATAGTTGAATAGACGAATTGCTAGCCTCAATTCACCTATTTATACTTGACCACTTGGTAGACCAGAAAAATATAGACAACCTAACTTTTACAAACGTTCTTCATGCTTTTTACTTTCGAATGGTATTACATTTGTTTGTAGCAGGTAGTAAGCAATATTCTTAATTAAGGGTAGTAATATTTCTTTATACTCGCGGCAAGAATTCAGACGTCTTACGTTATGCCTGATGGTACGCATTTGTTTTTATTGTCAACATAATTCTCTATATTCGGTCACGTTAAAAACAATCATTTTTTTGCAATTTAGTGCAATATATAATGCAAACATTTCGTGTAGTAGATATACAGCCTGTATATCTGTTGCATTTTTAGAGGCCTTTATGCTCGTGAAAACCTGTTTTGAAGACGCCAATTGCAAAAAAATAATAAACAGAAAGTACTTTTTTATACAAAATACAGATTTTCTTATAATATTATTTTATTACATTGTCCGTGTCAAAATAAATTTAAAGACTCAATTGCTTCTAATGTGAAAACCAATAAAATAATATTATAAGAAAATCTGTATTTTGCATAAAAAGTACATTCTGTTTATTATTTTTTTTGCAGTTGGCGTCTTTAAAACAGGTTCTACATTATCTTGAGCAACACGAAAATATTTAGGTACATTTTTTTAACTAAAACTGAAAAAAATGTAATAAATACGAAAGATAAGGGCAACATATAGTATATTGCATGAAAGACGAAAAAACAGGCAATTTTTTGTGGCCATGGCCTGCTTCAATAAAAAAAATTTTTATCCGCCTAAAGGGCGCAGCGAACCACATACGATATTTCAAAAATCTGTTTATATCAGGTGGAAGGTAGCATTTTGCAATAAAAATTTATTACTAATAAGTTTTCTCTATCTCTTAAAATAAAAAAGTTAGACAGCCTTAAAGTTTGGGCACTTTATAGGTTTTTTTGTTATTACTCATAAAGTTGGCCATGGATCTCAAATTTGTTTTTACGAGCATGGAGGCCTCCAAAAATGCAACAAAAAACAAAGATTTTTGACGTGTCTCGCATATTAAGCGAGATGCATGGGAGTGGCCCTCTTATGTGATACAGCCTGTATAGTTTTATTACTCAGTTGCAGTTTCTTAAATATTTTGATGAAAATATAATTTCATTTGTTCATATGACGTAAGACGTCTGAATTCTTGCCGCGAGTATACATATATTGTTTGATAACAAATACTTTTAATCCATTACGCGCTATGCAGATGGGCGAAGGACGAGCTTAGTTCGGACCTTGTACCAAATATAGTTCTGCACTTTAAGTAAAAATAGCATTTTCTCATATGATTTTTTTCTCAAATTTCTTTCGTTGAATTACGCAGATAAGTTTAAATTCTTTTTTTTAGGCAAGAAAAACATGGTATCTATTGTAATGATGTTTCCAACAAAACACAAACGAGATTATAGAATAGAAACATTTCGACAAATTCGAATATTCATAACATGCGGAGAACCGAACATCGACAAGGATATATCACCTACTTTAGTAGGTACATACTCATAAGTTAAAGGCTGACGAAAACCTTAGTATATTTTGCTCGCAAAAGAAATCGCCACCCATAAAAGGGTGGCCCGAAAAATGTTTTGTATTAAAGGATAAAAATGGTATGCTATTAAATCAGGAAATTTTGATCAGTTACTGAATTTTTGTGCTTAACAATAGCTTGATTAAAGGTAAGGTCCACTTTATTTTTTTTTACACATTGATTTTCTAATTTCTGAAAAGAAAATACACAATCTCGATGTTTGAATACTCTTACTGAATATCAAAATAATAATTATAAAATAACAGATTTTTTTTGACAAAAACCTCGAGTTTTGAGCTTGCATATCTAAAAGTAATTGACAAAATTGAATGCGCAAACAACGCAAGAACCAGCCTTGAGAAGGGCAGTGTCGTGGTATGGCGAGATGAGGCGCCTGCATCAGGCGTCACCCTTAAAGAGGGGTGCCATTGCAAAGAAGGGGGCGGTACAAGCCGTGAAATAGTAATGCGATAGATTGGTTGAGTATCAAATTGTTGGCTGTGTTAATGTAACAGTTTCGGTTGTCAATCTGAAGGGGCGGAATTTCTTTTATTTGCGACACACTCAGAAAATGTACTGCATGGCCCTGGTCTAAGCCTGTCTGAAACGAAACGAAAGCAATTTGCAATTGTTCTTTTGGAACCTTGTACACTAACAAATGTGACATTTTGTTTTTTTTTTGATATTCAAGTAATCTGTCACAAATTTTCTCATAGTACACTTTAAACTTTATGCTTCTATCTAATGGGAGTTGCATTGTAGAGCATGTTAAACAATTTTAAAATCGTCGTTACTAATATTTTTTTATGTAAAAAACGTCAATATTTATCTCGAGAAAAAAATAATTATACTAACGTTTTCGTCATAGTCATCGTTCACCCGTGTTATTAGGAATTAGGAACTGATGAACAATCATTCACTGGTATCTGGCGAATACCTACCATATTTGTGACACCAGCATAAGAATTAATAAGTCTCTCTAGGACAACGACGTATAGATAATTATTATATAAAAAAATGTTTAAAACATATATTCCAACAGATTTTTTAGTAGCACATAAATTATATGTAATATATTTTGGCTGTACTTTATACAAGGCGTTTACAAACTTTGGGACATTGAGGCTAAAGCCTGCTTCAGAGAACAATGTAGTGTTGCTGGCAACATCCCCACCACCTGTTTAATAATGTAACTTCAGTGAAATAAAGACTTTATAAAGTTGGTTTTGTTTTTGTCGGTTATGTACAAATATTGTTCCTGTGGATAGTTGAAGTTGGAAATTTTGAAATGCACTCAACTTCAACAACGAATACAATTAATTTCATTGGCTGAAAGTCACGCGACTTAGTGTTGCTGGTAACACTATGTCGTCCTCTGAAGGTGGCTTTACACATGAAAATAAAAGCTATTAACTCCGATCCAAAAACGTGTTATTTTGGCACCTAAGCCTCATAAGTGCTAAATATTTTTTGTTGCCAGTACCGGTTATACATCCTTACATGTTTTACAATGCAATGCTTACTCATGGAAAATTCGAAAGAAAACTACGTGGGTCCATACAAGTTACGTAACGTTACCAAATTACTTTTGACTTACAGAATATTAATGTCTATAAAAGACGTACCATTTGTCAAATGATCAGCTAAAGAATTAACTCGAAATGGCGATCTTGAACTTCATTACACCTATAAAGGCGAAGAGCCAATTTCTCACGCATTTTTTGGAATAACCCATTGTATGAAAAAATATGCGGCAAGAATTCAACCAATAAGCTCCTCTTATAGCCGATCATTCATTTAACAAATTGTAAACTTTTATTGTCATTTAGATTATGTAAGTTAAAATTAAATTTCTCTTACGTACCCTTGTAACATTATTATGCAGAATATTATAGATTCCTGACAGCAAATTCAGTAAAATAATATAGATCGACTATGAGATTTGAATGTTAAAAATATTTGTGACAAAAAGTTAACGCCAGTCCTGGCCGTGTAAAGTGCGCGCATAGATAGATCTGTGGAGTAGAGTACAGTGGAGACTACGAGATCAGTGTTGCCAGATGTGAATATTTTCTTCACATTGAAGAATTCTAAAATTTGGCCCCTGCGAAGAAAAGATTTTTTCAAATCACTAAAATGTGAAAAATGTTCTGATTTACTTAGTTTTAAAATTTGCTATACATTTTTTATTCTATTTATAAATAGTCGGATATCACGCTCTTTGTTCCAATGTATGATGTCATAGTAAAATGTTATTAGAACTATTTAGTGTAAAGTAGAAGTTCGATTCGAGATCGTTAAATGACATTATTTCAAACACTATGTAAACTATAACATTTACTCAATTTATGAGTATTTATTTAGTTTTGGTTTTCCATTGCTGTTTTTGTTATATGAAGAAATTCACAGGAATCTAATTTTTGTCCCTATTAAGGTCGTCACACCCTGTAGAGCATTTTAAAAAGCGATAATAATGTTTTGAAAATTATTTGGTACTATAATTTCCTGCCACTATGAGCATAAAGCGTGGGGACCATTGTATTTATATTGTAAATACATGCTTAAGGGCGCCATTTTTATACGCAATTTTCAACGAATTAATTCAGCTGTTTTTAGAGACCATCTAAAAACAATATGGGTAAGTTAAAAAAAACTCACTATGTCAATTATACCTCCAAGGTGTATAATAATTTACAGGCTGACAAGTCATTTAGCACCTATTATGTTTTATAATTAAAACCTGCTGAATTTTACACCAACTATTGACATTTGAGAAAATAGTATACAGCATTATACATATTATCACATCATTCTTTTAAAAAAAATTACTAGCACTTGAACTGAAGCAAATTATTAAGTATTTTTTCACGTGGTCGTTTAATTGATGAGGTAACCGTCCTTTATGTTCTTTAATGCATTTTCCCTCCAAAAGTGAAAGGAAATTATTCAATTTCAACAGTATATTTTAGCATTACGCTAATAACCTGCATCTACTGGATGGGCCGTTTTGTGAACATTCGCATCATTCTTTGTTCTTGAAACGCCAGCTCTAAATGCTTTGCCGCTTCGTTATTATAATGCGCCTGTTTTTTAATGACTATTTATCCTGCAGCGGGTACATTATAACACATGTTGTAGAACTAGACTCCCTTGTCAAATCAATGTGTATGAGTAGGTCAAGAGGGATTCAAACATAAATAATATGAAAACATTTTATTCTCATTCTGCTGATAGGGCTTCAATTTAACAATGAATGTTATCAATTTCTTAATAAATGTTTAGTTGAATAAGTAGAGACGATTGATTGGTACATCTCTTTTTATTTACTAAAAGTTTCCACTCCAGTAATGAGTAGTAGTATGCTTTGCAGACGTAGATGAAATAGTGTGCAAGGATAGGGACAGGTGTAATGCTCGCCATATACAGGGTATCCCATAATGATGTGCGCTCCTTTGGAGGGTGTGTTCCATTGGTTATTGTAGGGGGCGGGGTTCTTTCTATAAAATTTTTCGATTTGAGCCCTCCCTTACGAGATAAGGGCTTCTAAAAAATTTTGGTTTTCATTTTTTTTTCTCTCAAACAACGGTGAAACTTAAAATCGGTGAATACATTTAGTTAATTAAGTGACATTGCTGAGTACGATTTATATTTTTACCAAATGTCTACAAAGGTGGCAACCACCAACCTCTGTTGTTTTTTTAATTAGAAAATTTTATTCTAATCGTTTCTCGTTATGAAAAAATTACAGTAAATAGAACAATCAATTTATAAAATTTTCCCCCTCTTAGTATTTTTACGCAACGTGCGTTTTCTTAAAAAAAAAGTAAAATCCACATACGTACATATCCTCGGGTGTGGAACATGCAAGCATAATTCATATGAAACGTAGTAGGCTGCTGTCAATTTGATGGTTTTATTTTTTTAAAAGCTGACAAAAGTTCGGACATTTCTATGCGTTGGGGGTTGGGAAACCTATCTTGGTATACTCGTCTTGCTAAATTTGCGTCGCCTTGGCATTCACCGTAAATGAAGTGGATATCTGCATACTCTTCGTTCGTAAATGCGTTATTCATAATTGCAATAGAATTTGCTGGTAGATAATTTCCTTTGACATTAATAGTTCTTTTCCAACACGGCACCTGACTGGTTGGAAACCTATCCCAAGTGGATAGCCAAATCGTTCACCGACTTACTGCAGCGGAGTTGTATCTAATATTAAACTGACTGACTGCTTCGGACAGGTTTCAAACTAGTCAGGTGCTGTGTTGGAAAAGAGCTAATAATGACAATCCAAACAATAAAACCATCAAAGTGATATACTCGCGTCAAGAATTCAGACGTCTTACGTCACGGCTGACGTTTCACATTTGTTTATATTGTCAACGTAATTTTCGACATTTGGTCGCGTTAAAAACAATAATTTTTGGCAATTTAGTGCAATATATAATGCACTTTTAGTGTAGTATATAGTTTAGTTACTATCAGTTGCAGTTTCTTAAATATTTTGATGAAAATATAATGAATTATTCATTTGTTCGTATGACGTAAGTCGTCTGAATTCTTGTCGCGAGTAAAGCAGCCTACTACGTTTCATATTAATTATTTTACTTTCATAATTATATTCTACACACGAGGATATGTACGTATGTGCATTTTATTATTTTTAAAAGAAACGCGTGTCTACATAAAAATATTAAGAGCATGTAAGTCACACTGCGTATGTATGAGGTGTGTGTATAGGCCTAGAGTTAAAACGACGGGAGCAGTATGGTTAACCTATTCCGAAGTCTTCTGATATGGAAATACTTGTTTTGTAAAAAATAACTGATATGAGAACATCGTATCTTCAAATCTTTTAAGTTAACTGCTTACAATATGTTGGTGGAATAATTAACACAGTAGATGCAGGATGCAGTACCTTCTTTTTGAAGTAATAGAGGAACATAGATAATTTCTATACTAATGAGGTTCTTCGTTTATTAGCTGCATACGAGAATACACTTATCAATTTCTTAACAACCAATGTTTTACCCATTTAGAACGTATGCGCTTTATCTTTGGTTCCTTATACATCAGAGCAACTGCCATCACTCTACTAAAGCAAGATCATTCGGAGCTTTAACGGTCGGAAGAGTGGCTTTCGGGCAAGCCGGCTGGTATATAACCACCTTAAGGTTAGTTGTAAGCTGTGAGATACAGAATACGACTTTTTAATATTATTTAAGGAGCAGTTAAATGAAAGTTATAAATTATTTCCCTACATCATCTCTTCAGTCAAACACTTTATTGAAGATTATAATTCATTTTATAGTTTTAAATCAATAGATTTTTGGCGACATATTTAGATACAAACAAATGTTTGTATTGTCAATAGTTTAAAATAAATTCCAACAAACAATCTGACTCGTCAAAACCGCCTACTAAACTAGTGATATGAACACTATAGAATTTTTGGTACGGTTTTAAGGTTATGTTCAACACGATGTTTTCCTTATCTCGACGTATAGACATTACGAACCATTAAAATTTGTTGACAAGTAATTATATGAAGGTATACAGAGATGTCCTAGTAGATGCCACACCAGTACCTGTTTTGGATCGTTGATTTTACATTTTTCTGAAGAATACTATTCTTGGATTATAGTTAAAAGACGTAATTTTCAATAGGTTTAAAGGTCAAAGTTAGAACAGAAACGTTGATGTTTTTTTTTCAAATTTGTCCATTTTTTTTTTAATAATTCCTTTAAATTTCAAAACATGGGAGACAAAAGTAATATATTTAATTACATATAGTAACAGTTCCAGGTTATGACAGGTTTTAAAAAATGACCTCTTCGAATGTAAATATTTCGATAATTTATTCCCAACATCTTAGATTGAGGATAAATTGAAATAATAATACAGATGTTTCTGAAAATAAATACGTTTCCTCAAAAGTGTAGGTAAGAGAGGATGTGAAAATAATCAATTTTTAGTGAGCAATTTGTGGTCTAAAATGATATATGTTGAAACCGACATTGAATCAAAACGTTATTTGCTACTCGAAATGGCAAGTTTTACGGCTGAAATATTGCTGGAATCGAAATTAATGCAAAAATAATAAAAATAGACTACTTACCATAAATCTAAATTAAGTAATTCTACAAAAATTATTTCCACGAAATAAACATCTTTCTAATTCCATCAGCTGAAGCAAAAATATGCTATTCAATTGCAGATCAGAGACGTCGACAAAGAATGTTCCGTGTACACATATTCGCACCACATCTCGTCAATGGTACAATTTTTAAGCCTTTGACAAAGCAGTATGTGTCAGTGGCATGCAGTGTTGCAAGATTGTCGGAACAACACAGGGCACATTTCTCGCAGTCAGCAAACATGTTTTTTTTTAAGCATGAGACAGTTCCCACCAATTAATAATGCACCTGCTGCACGCCGCTTTGGATGTTTAAAAATTCTACCTTAACCATACTGACTGATCTTGACCTGAGTTAAAGCATTGTAGACAGTTAAGGGCAATAGACAGGATAGACCACAGGTTGCTTGATGAAAATTGTATTTTTAAGGACTTGCTCTATGACCCCTTTGAAGAAACACATTATTTCAAAAACGCCCTGTAAACGACGCCACTGACGATCAATAAATAGTAAAACTCGACTTAATATTTTATAATGCTTTGCGTGAGGCTTGCCGTTGCTACAGAAAAGAAATTATATTTACAAAGATACAAAACAATAATCTGGTATTTGCTGCTCGAGTTTAAACATAAATATAACACAGGAGTTGAAATGAGAAATACTT
This sequence comes from Monochamus alternatus, assembly GCA_037114965.1. Taxonomy (NCBI): domain Eukaryota; kingdom Metazoa; phylum Arthropoda; class Insecta; order Coleoptera; family Cerambycidae; genus Monochamus; species Monochamus alternatus. The sequence goes on from CM073426.1 coordinate 119,696,383, forward strand.
CAGAAGTTACAATAACGAACTAGATTAAAACTACAAATTTAATTTACTTCTAACAACGCACCTTCGCGTTTTTTTTCAAAAAAAAAAAAAACAAAAACAAAAAGTGATATTGACATGTAGATATGAAGAAATTTAAAACATTTTTAGATGTAGGACAAGGTGTCGTAATATTCTCTATTAGCTTTTATACGGACTGTCAATTGAGTTGTCATATTGTTTGTTTTAGATATTTAAACTTTTTATGAATGAAATTTCCTGTTATATTAATATGATTAGAACGTTGTTTCACAATTACATAAAGATTTGCTGGCAGAAGATAGATCTAGAAGAGTGCGTCATAGAAAAAATAATATTAGCAATTACAGTACAGCGTCATTTATTATGAAGTGGCATGTCAAATCAATTTATGTCGAATCCCACATTAAGTACTCTCATTTGGCTATTGCAATCATTTTGCAATGAAAGTTCTATCATCGTCTGCTAAATCATGACGTCAAAAAGCATGCCTGCTGCGATTTAGCCGACGATGGTTCTATTTAACTCATTGCTCCAATAGCTCATTCATTTGGTATATTTCTTATTACAAACAGAATAAATAAGCGTTCTATTCACATAAGAAAAATTATGCAGGTGCATTATGGAAATATGTTTCGTATCTCGGAAGAAAAGCAATTTGGTATTAATGCAATTGCTTTTAGATCGGTCATATTCTTTTACTACTACAAGATCTCATTTTTGACAGCAGTCAGGAAATTCATATAGTAATTATGGAGAGAATGCCTTTTAAAAATACAAATATTCCGGTATGAATAACATGGTTGTAGTAATTTAGAAGAGATTGTGTTAAGTAGTTGCAACAATTAAAACACTTGCTTGAAAGAAAACTAGGAAAAAAACCAGGCCAACTGGTTTTCTGGATGTTCTGCATAGGAACAGCAGAAAATTTAAAAATGGAAGACTGACGAGCTGAAATTTGATACTTAATCTTCTACTTAATACTTCGTGTAATTTCCCGTCATCAAATCACCATATTATGCCAATAAGGTAATTACAGTGATGGTTTAGTAGAAACTTGAATGATTCACGAGTATTTTTAGTACGTAATACTAAGTCGAAACTCGAACCAGGGCACAGCCTTCCAAGTAAAAAATGTCCATGGACACTCGTTGTACAGATAATGCTTCTCCATTAAGTTACCAGCGCAGATACAGAATATGTGGGGGTAGATTTTGAGTGACCAACACGCAGTCCAGATTACCACATTGTGACTTCCGTAACTTTGGATCATTGGAGGAACTGGTGATAGGTTTAGCGGCACAACACAAGAGTTACTCAAATAGCATATAAGATTTTTAGGAACTAATATTCTGCTAACATAATAGAGTATGTCATCAGATGCATAGTATCTCGTTCAAAAGTAGTCAACCAATAACTTTGAAAGTAATAATTTTCTGAAACATCCCTAAAGCACGTCAAATGCGGTTTCAAGGGAAAAACATTTTAAAATACTAATAAGTCTAGTTTCATCCCCTAACATTTCAGAGTGACCCACATTAAAAGTTTAAATGGCAAGAATGTATATTAAATCTTTTAATTATTTTATAGATAGCTGTATTTTTCAAAATTTAGAGTTGGGAAGAACAATATGAAACAGTAAATCAAATTATGTGCATTGTTCCAAGTGAACCCCACCGTGTTCTATACATATGTAAGTATATACTTGAAGACCATGAAAATCTAAGGAATTAAGATCAGGTAGCTTCGCTGTCCACTATAGGGGACCTTTCTTTCTTCCAACAAATCAGCTATTTGAATATGCAAATCATTTAGGTCAAAATATGAGATAAACCAAAATGGATTAGAAAGTTCCCATAGAGTGGCTAGTTAGGAAATATGGCATTTGCGACAAAGCCTACGTTTACCCAGGATATGCACCAATTAGCTTTTTAAGTTATTCATTGATTCCAATGTGGTCAGGAACGTTCTTACACAGAAAACAGATTATACCTTATGTATGAAGCACGGTGGTACCTACTTATTTTGAAAAAATGCAATCTATAATTTAAGTTGGTTCATATTTTTCACTCCCATTCTAGAAAAATAACTTGATTAGTTGAAAATATGGCTATAGAAGTAACCTATGACTTTAAAATATTCGCTATTCGATTACGTTTTTATAGAATCAATCTATAGAATATTTTTTGTAGTATTATAAGCATACGCATTTTTATAAATAAAAATAAAGATTCGTTTCGCATATGATTTATTTAATTTTATTATCTGATACACATAAATATGTTTCCCCAAAAACGATATAAACAATATATTAGACATTATTAATGTAGTCAACATAATATACAAAACATATATGGTCTGCTCATTGTCCGATTCGGAATGTTGTGCATCTTGATTCTTGATTGATAACAAAATATAACTACGCTGTTTATTGATTTGTGACACGTAGAGCCATAATTTTGATGCCCACTCAAGACTTAGCTAATTAATCGAATGATTATACTGTGAATAAACTAAACCAGTATATACACAGTCTGAATCATCCGAGTAGTTGACAAAGAGTGAAAGTAAGTGCCCTTTCGAATATAGTAACAGGAAATTTACGAAAAAAATCACAAAGCTCGTCGTAGTATACCTACCTTTCTATCTATCACTACACTATAATTCTGCAGAATGAAGAAATCAGTATTTCCTGATTCTGTTAATCACTAAATCATGACCATTATGTATTACTCTATTAAAATTTATATTTTGACGGCAATATTTTTGTTAACACATTTGCAGGTGCTTTAAAATGCTGCTAAACTTATAATTGATGAGAACAATGTAAACACATGATACTTTTTATACTTCAAAGATTTATGTGAAGGTATACTGAACTTTTTAAGTTATTAAATTTAGAAACTACTCACCAATTTAGACATTTCGTCCATATTCATTTAAAATGTTAGGTGTGGTAATTACCAAATAGTATTAATATACTGCATAACAATCTTTTAGTTTAGTACATGGTGCTTTCAGAGATAAACCATTCATTGGTATTTAGTAACATAGGACTCACTTCTGACTGATACGAGCCTTTATCTGCAGATTTCACATTGTAATGGAGGTTTTCTCATTAGGAGTATCCAGATGCAGAAATTACCAAACGAAACAAGTAGCAACTGTTCCAGTAGAAAATTGACTACAGGTCTCTTATTACATATTTCTAAATGACCGCTAAATCTTTAAAGTAACTAAAGTAAGATCGTGATCTGTGTTGAAAATCGCGTTCCTATAGCCAATCAATGTCGATGGCAGTTGGTGAACAATAAGTTTTTTAAGCCCCATCCAATCTATTGTTTCCACTTCTTGTAATTAATATAAAAATAATCTGGTGGGTGAAAGGAGCTATGGATTCAGGGTATAATTGTTTAGATAGAAAATTTTTATAGTTTTGTTATTTGCCACAGTTTATAATGCTTCCAGCTTTGTAGAAATTGGTATTATCTGTAGTCTGTAGAACAGAAGTAAAATAAATTGATCTTCACACAAAAGAAAACTTAAAAGATATCAATGTCCATGAAATGTAATTATTTCAATAAATAAATAATTCAGGTATTTTTATATTCATGGATAAGATAAACTAATTCATTGAAAATGATGTAAAAAATTATTTAAATAAATTTACCTACCAAATACAGTAACAGTAACGAAATTGAATAAAATCAAATGGTACTTTTCAGTACAAAATTTTCATAAATAAAAAAACCTATTAACTGAATGCTTAATAGCAACACTTTTTTAAACTGTACCTTGTTTCACTGTAGTTTTACAAAAAAAATACACTGAACTGAAACACACACACACAAAACATTAAACACTGCTCTACAGAGATATACAGTAAAGAATGTAAAGTGATTTTGTTGTTCGACATGGCCAATAATGGCAATTCCTGAATAGATATTAATAAATAAGGTTCAGGGAAGGTATAATTTCTTACAATTAAGAGGATTATAACTTTAATATTCCCACAGGCAAATTTAAAAACACAGGTAATTATTAACAGGTAGAGAGCCTTCACACTCAATACAGATTAGATATTTTTCTTTCTCCGTATTTATTGCTTTTTTTAGGAAGTACATAGTTTCTTCTACAATATTTTTGAAACGTACTGACCTTGATTAAGTTGGAAAGAGGTCAACAATTTATTGAAATACTTAATTATTTTACTTCATTAACGTTTCGACTTTTATAGTCTTGTAATCATGATCAGAATGCTAAAAATTACATAAATACAAATACACAATAATACGACCTAGTCAAGATATTTATATTTTGTCTGTGTATTTTTAATTATGTAACTTTTAGCATCCTGATAACTATAAATGAATGTCGAAACGTTGATAAAGTAAAATAAAGAAGTGTTTTAGAAAATTGCTGGCCTCTTTTCAACTATATACCTTACAAAGATTGACATTTTTTCTTTATTCTTCCAATTAAAATTACAAACGGTTAAAGAAATATCAATTTAATTTAAGAAAGTACACTATGTACGTTTTGTTGTTCAATACATCTCACGCTTGAGTGTTTTTCATCCTCGCCGAAAAGAAATAAAAATATTAATTAAAAAAAATAAATAAATAACGATGTAAAACGGATGGACTCTCATATGTTAAAAGATTTTTCTTTGTATTATACAGTAAATAAACAAGGAAAAATAATACACTTTTCTAAATCTATAATCAATATTAATTACTGGATTATGACAAAACATAATAATGCAAAACAATTAAGTATTTAACTTTGTCAATTCGTCTAAATTGGCAGGTATTAATTAACTACAGGAAACTGGTAGTTTCCTGGATCGATTACGCAATATTTAATTGACGGAGAGAACATCCTTGCTGATGTAGTGATGTATTAGACGTAAAATTTGCTTTCACTGTTGATGATTTTCCCTTTCAAATTAACTGGCACCTGTTGTACATATCAGCTTTCTAATGGGTAATAATAGTTGACTTCTGGCTTGCTTTATTTGAATGTATAATCAAAATTTCCCATTTCTCCACGTAAGTGACACTTGTTATTTATTCCATAATTCTATAGTTTCAATTTATGGATTACATTTTCCCTTTAACGATACTCGGGAAGTGTATAGCAAAAAAATTCGATAAGAATTTAAAATTATTGCAGATGTATGGGTTCTTTAAGGTAACATAAATAATATTGGCAGTCATATGGATTATGTTTCATGTATTTTGACGCGCTGAATCGGATAATAAAAAAATTGTTCTGTAGAGACATTTCTGCTCTACAAAAGCCATGAAAGCACTGAACAATCAGAATACTGTGCCACCTTTTGCTTTTTTCTTCGCGGAACACACGGTTTTGCAATGCACGCAAAGAATGCACACCGTTTCCCGAGTTGCAAATACTGTGATGACAACTGATTGATAACAAGCCATGACGTCTGGAAATTCGTGCCCAACGAAGACTTAAGAAACTATTTTTTTGCTTGAAGCAGGATTCTCACTTACGTTTCATGAAACTTCATTGTGTCGCTAATTGTTCTCTAAAAATAAACATGATTCCTTATTAGGCAGTTTTCACCTATGCTGTGCCTTTGAGGCAGCCGCACCCTTTGTATTAAGAAAACATGTTTATTTTTAGAGATAACGTTTTTCTAACACAATGATGTGCAGTGCACTGAAGTTCCATGCAGCGTAAGCAAGAATCAGCCTTGTATCAATGCGTGTATAAAACCAATTTCCAGATCACACACATTTTTTTTTTTTTGTAAACCTACGGTATCTATTGCAATAATCTCAGGAAGAAATGCTTTTTCCTTCATTCACAGAGGCGGAGATAATTTTTAAGAAAAAATAATCAATTTTTAGTAACATACCGGATGTCCTCGGATAGGTAAAATAACGCTTGTAACAGACAACACATTTTGGTGTCGAAAAATGCCATTCTAGGGTTCAGCTTTGCTTGTTTGATAATCGAAATCTGCCATGATTTCAAATTCAAAAATCCAGTAAGCCTTGGAAATTTGGAAAAAACTGATTCTTTTCACCAATAAAATGCTGTTTCTGAGATACGACATGTTATTAAGAAAAATTCATCAGAATAAAAAATTGGACACGTGTTTGATTTCAAATTTTTGTCAAAGTAGGTAGACACAACAATTTTTATCAGGTCCTCAATTCATTATAAGGAATTTTTCTTAATAACATTTTGTCGTATCTCATACAGAAACGGCAAACTAGCGAAAAATCTGAAAATCGTGCAAAAAATTAAAGTAGGCTTAGAAAATTTTGCACATATACTCAAGTTTTTCAATCCGAGAAACTTTTCTTAATAATATTTCGGCCGCATTCCACGGTGCACACAAAGGATACGTGTCCCCAAATTCCAATTAGGTCGTACATGTGTCCCTGAACTGTACCCAAATAAACTACCGGACACTTCAGGTACATGATGTAATAACCTAAAAATTATTGTTTACTGGGAAGTTTTACTATGTTATTTGTTGTATATTATATGTATATTTATGTTTTCATTGTTTTGTGATTTATTGACGAGTATTGATGGACTAATTTAACCCAATCTAATCTTTCATGAACATAACATAACCTTGTCAGCACTGATAATTGGCAATTGGCAAGTATCTGGTCCTATCTGATTTCATTTTCCATTCCAGTTAAAGTGGTACGGCGGTATTTTGAGTATACGTACGACTCACTTATCGGGTGCCTATCATAGAAATCATAAAATATATAGAACGCCGAAAACCTTTACATTAGGCACTCAAGAAATAGTCAGACTATGGTGAGGCTTAGAAAGCAGCCATCTAGAGGAAACTTAATGTAAGCAGTTGGTTATACTGCATTTTAATCCCAGCATACAATTGAATCTAAAACGGAATGTTTGTGATTGGACCATAGAAATCACAAATTGGACGTAAAATTTGAAATTTCCGTCTATTAGTGTGAAGCTACGCGGTTAGATAAGTTACTGTAATATTACCAGACTCGCATTTTCTCCTTAGGTTCACTATTTTCGATACCTCTTTTGGCGTTCTATATACTTTACGATTTCTATGGTGCCCATATGGAATAAGGCCTTTGTCTTATCTACAGATACAGTACTAGTAAACAAAATTAGTTTTTTCTCAGAAAATCATTTTTCCAACCAAAATTGTCTCTTGCAAGAGTCGTATCACCTATCCGGGGACACTCTGTATATAAAATAAAATAACTACTCTCATTTGATCAATACTGTACTGTTTTTGAAACAAACGTTTGTTAATACAAATTATGAAAATCAAAAGTACCTTAAATTGCTTTCAAAAATTATACTAGCACTAAAATAAAAGCGCGGCTTTCAAATGTATTCTAATGTTTTTTTAATGAAATAATAGCTACATAAAACAGTTTTGAAAGCCTAAAAAAATATTTTCAAGGCAAAAAATTGTCATCTAAAAAAAAAAAAAAAAAAAACAAAATTTTGAAACTAAGTCACTACACTTGGTAATGTTAAAGACGTTGCCTCGTAATGTACATATTTTTGTACACACCATCTGTTAAGTCTTGATTTAAATACATTTTTAAATAAAACAGACTGACTTGACCCAATTTGTAAATTGTAAACAGTAAACAGAGCCGGCCTAAGCTCCATGTAATAATTAATATAACAGTTCAGATCACAGGTTACTGCTAATGAAAATTGTTTATTTTCATGTTACTACAAGGTATTTCTTAATCAAAAATCCAGGTGCGTATTCTGTGACTAAAAGTCATAGCATGTCAAAAAATAAAAAAAAAAATCAATTTATAACTTTTAATTTTCAAACCGCTTATATTAACCAAATTGGGTGAGCATATTTAGTATGGCAGTAGGTATGAAACAAAAAAATAACCAGCTTTTGAAACTTACCAGTGGCAGTGTTATAATAAATCATAGTAGGTCATTGTTAATTATTTTGTTATTATTTTAAGTAATGCAATGAGTATAGAAAAAATGCACGAGATCAAATAAATTAATTTTGTTGTTAATCGGTTTGGAGTACGAAAATGTAAAAAAAGTGAAGATAATACAATGCCGCATATGATTACCTATTTTATTTGTAATATATAGGGCGATATATATTTTTTTGGTAAACAATAATCGATGATATCCCCACCTCCGCCACTGGTAAGATTCTCAAGCTACAAATTTTTTTTATATACCTATATATTTATACAACAAAATCTCCTTATTTGAGCCCACAGAATACGCCCCTAGATTTTTGACCTCTGCTTAAGAGGTCTAACTCTAAGGAGCGCACCTATTAAAGATATGTTTTTTTTAGCTCCCAAATTTCAATAGGCCTTAAACATGGTATTAAAAAATGGTATCATTAATGCTGTTATGTACAATTTTTTTTTTAGGAATTTATCGGAAAATATAGGAGCAGTCCATGGTTATTGAGTTTTAGAATCTTTTTTTTTTTTTCAAATTTTCTTGAATACGATTACCTAATATTGATAATCGAACAACACATTCCTTTGGCCTTTTAATATGGTCCTTAAGAAAAATATAGCTTAACAAGAATCCTCTTAATTACTCCCATCTCTGCAGATGAAGCAAAAGTTATTCATTCCTCCATGAGAATATTGTAGTCAATAAACCAAAGACCTGTGCCGAATTTTAAACTGAAAAGTCTTTTGATTAATATACAGGGTGTTCCAGAATGATGGTCAAATATTATACCAGTGTATTCCACAAGTCATTTCAGGGGGGATCTTCATATGAAATTTTTCAATTTGGGTCCTTCCTGTTGATATATTCGAGTCACAAAAAGGCAAAAAAAAATATTTTTTTATTTTTCCTTAAAAACGGTTACGCTTAGAAATTTCAATTTTGGTACACATTATCAGCTAATCAAAAGCTATTTTGTGGTGGTATCTATTTCTTGGCTCATGTTTCTGGAGGGCGGGAATAAGCAACCCCTAGATTTATTTCTTTCAGAACTTTTTTCTGCAATAGCCGATTTCAACAAAACTTTTTTTTAAAATATTACATCTAATTTTACTACTTTTTTCCCTCTTGTAATTTTTTCATACAACCAACATTTTGCGCGGAAAAAATAAAAATAGTTTTCCTTACTCTAAACATCTTTTAGTCACCGGTTACTGATAACCGCAGTAGGCGGTTGCTGTGTTGATATTTGTCTGTTATCTTGTCAAACAAATCGCCATTAGGTCTATAATTGATAGTTTTTGCATTCTAAACAAAGATATTCCTATAACTGTTGCCAATCCTACCGTATGCATATTCCGTCAATTTATTAGCTAATATTTGTACGGTATTTTTTACAAATATTTGCAAAATCTGTCAAGACTGATTTGTTTGACAAGATAACAGAGAAACATCAACATAGCAACCGCCTACTGCGGTTATCAGTAACCGGTGACGAAAAGATGTTTAGAGTAAGGAAAAGTATTTTTATTTTTTTCCGCGGAAACTGTTGGTTGTATGAAAAAATTACGGGAGAGAAAAAAGTAGTATAATTAGGTGTAGTATTTAAAAAAAAAGTTTTGTTGAAATCGGTCATTGCAGGGAAAAGTTCTGAAAGAAATAAATTTAGGGGTTGCTTATTCCCGCCCTCCAGAAACATGAGCCAAGGAATAGATACCACCACAAAATAGCTTTTGATTAGTTGATGTGTACCAAAATTGAAATTTCTAAGCGTAACCGTTTTTAAGAAAAAATAAAAAAAATATTTTTTTTCGCCATTTTGTGACTCGAATATATCAACAGGAAGGATCCAAATTGAAAAATTTCATATGAAGATCTCCCCCTAAAATGGCTTGTGGAATACACTCGTAAAATATTTGACCATCATTCTGGAACACCCTGTATACTTAGTTTCTTATTTCCTATTTCAATGTGGTAAATTTTTAAACACTATATCTTAGTAAAAATCATAATATAAGTCCATAAATGTAATATTCTAACAGTTGAAAGTATTTGTAAAGGCATACTTTATATATAACCTGCAGATATCAAACCTCCGAGAAATAAATTAAATTTTAGAAAGTAATAAGTATGAAAATGGTTGTGAATCGTACGACCTAGTAAATCCATTAAAACATATTTGTCTAGATCTAAAATATTTTATTAATTAGAAAATGTTAATTTTATCATTTAATTAGTGCAACATTTAAAAGTTTCATGAACACATACGCTTTTGCCGAAGAAGGAATCTGTCACCTTCAAGTCATTCAAATCTCAATCATTTTTAGATTGATAACGGATATTCAATTATTGAAATATAAACTTACTCCAAACTAGAAACTTGTTAAGGGGTAAAAAGATAATAATTACTGTCAAAAAAAGTAAAACAATATTTAGATAGAAACAGGTATTGTATGTAGCACTGCCTTACTGACAGTTCAAAATACAACCTCCTACCATAACCATGACTTTTATAGTAGTGCATATTTGTGTGACAAAGGGGTAATTATATACATATGTTGACTAAGCGCAGTCACAAACGACCAACTGGTGTAAAATTTTTTTATTATAGCACAAGATCGAGGAATGTCCTCTTCTAACCTTGAACTGTCCATAGAGACATAAGTACTGCCAGCGCAGGTAGGTGCTCACGAGCTAATATGTTCCCAAATAATTTATGACAGCTATGCAAGATAGTATTCCATCAAAAAAATATGAGAAATTCATTGCAGGATTGCGTTAACTGTGTTCTATTTATTAAACTCATCAATAAACACATTTCTTAAGCACAATTAATTAAACCTGATGAAAGACGCAGGATTGCCAAAAAAAAACATTTATACTTTTTATACACGAAATATGATTCAAATGTTACGTTATAACAAAATATTTTATATAGAAAAATAAACACTATTTCGGTTAATAAATGCCATAATTTTTAACATTTCAATGAAAATTAAGAAAAAGCAACTCACCTCCATATCAAATTTTGAAAACAAAGAGTTTTAATAAAACCAAATAACTTTTTATATACATCCTAAAACCATCGGCTCGTCTCACATTCTTCAAGGATTAATTTACACAGACTTTAGACAACCTGTTCTTCCTCACGCTATGTTCCTAACGCTATTATAATTTTATTTAGTATTTTATGTCCTTAGATAGGTACTAAGGCATATGTTTTCAAAACAGTTTAAATTAAATGTTTCTATATCCTGGAAAAAATTCTAATTACTTATTAAAATTAATCTTTAAACTCTTATTTCCCACGGTATTAATTTTTTTAACCAGTTCAATTGCCTGTGATATTAATATTTAATAAAATAGTTGCAATGAGTCATTTCTTAAAATTGAAAAAAGTGACAAAACGTCTACAATATATTTATCTTCTAACATCTAACTAATGCTCTCTAAATTAACAAAACAGTCAGAATATAAGATTTTTTAAAATTGGCTGTTGAAACTGTCTTTTACTTATCTAGAAAATGAGAAGTGGTAACCCACAGTTGAAATGCATAACATAAAGGCAATATTTTCAGACATGCTCGAATTGAAAACCGTAAACTTACTTTTTAATATTATTTAGATTGAATTAAGATTTTATAATTCGTTATAATATACGTCTAAATAACGAATAAAAAACACATTTTTAATTTAAATGAACTGCAAGATGGCCAGATTTAAATGTCAATCAATTTAAGACCAGATGTCTAAAACAGGTGTAAAATAAATGATGAGTTGTAAACCTGGTAGAAATTTATTATTACGAGGAACAGAAAACGATGATGGAAAAACAAATCATCAAAGGAAAACTTTTTGTAAAAACTATACCTACATCAACTTTCTTATATTGAAATACTAATATTTAGAACATTAGTCTGAAATACACAAAAGTAAACGAATACATAGTGATAAATAATTATAAAAAAAGTAGGTACTAAAGGATACTAAATTTTGTACAACTATGTAATTTACAATATTTTAAAAGTAAAAAAAAAGTATCAAAACTGATAAGATTGATGCACTGAACATATTTTGAAGAAATCTGGTACTTTGTATTCATCAGCTTTTTTCTGTTGTAACAACTTAATAATCAATGTATACACGTATTTATATATACACGCTTTAGAAGTTGATGTACTAAAATGCTAGTAAACTCGATAAATACGGAAAATTAATGGTTTTGTAAGAAGTTATTTAATAAAAAATAATAATGAGTTTGTGAGGTAAAAGGTAAGCACAGTATACCTAATTCTTTCCAGTTCAGTAATACTTGGTAAATATTTATAATTTTTGGAATTATTAATTTCATCAATTTTTTATACACAATTTTAGCTTTCCTATTTCTAATGGTTAACAGATTCGAAAACACTGGACAAATAAGATAAAATAATCAACAGAAAAAGGAAAAACTGCTCAAAATTAACTACGTAATTGCTCAAACAACACTTTCAGTTATTTAGCAAGTACAGTAATTGCTGACGATAATGCTTATTGTATAGGATCTTCACATTCAAATGACAAAATCAAAATTACATCAATAAAACCAAGCATGGGATTGTTTCCTAATACGGCAAGTAATTGCCAAAACAAAAAAAGACTGAAATCAAATAAAAAGGTTCAAAATAAAATGAATTATTTCAAAGCAAATGATAAAGAAAGATGAACAGATTGAGAAATATTCAGAATATCAAGAAATATACCTGGATACCTAGAAAATATTTAATAAAGTACTTATAAATTCCAATGTAAATCATAGTATTATTTAGCTACTCACTGTTCAATTTGTTTTAACAGTAATTTTACTTGATATATGTAGTTACTTTTCAACAACATATGATTTTATAATTAACAAATTTATAATTTTGTGAAAATAATTAATTAAACATATTTGAACAGTTCAATAGACAAGTTTACGTCTGTTGTGAACAAATAATTAAAATTAAGATATACAAATTAAATTGTGTAGTAAATATACTTGTCCATCCCTTAATTTAATTTAAAATAGGTGGAGTATGTAAAAATCTGAACAGAAGTTAAATGATTACATAAAAAGTTTTGTTTCAGCACTTTTTAACATTAAGTGATTTGGTCATTTACAAAAAACCTAGATGTTAAATAACATTTTAAAATAAACTTATACACGTTTAAAAACATAATTGCAAAAAAAATAAAAATAGGTACCTACTCTAATTTAATTGTGGTGGTCAAAAAAACATTGTATTTGCAATACTTAAAAATAGTAATAATTCTTTGTATCAACCTTGAAAAATAAATAACGGAAATTAATTGCAAAATAAATCTATATAAATATTTTTGCAGATATCCAGAAGTTTTGCAATATATCTGTAAGAGAAAGTAGTTACAGGTAAGTATTTTTTAGAGTTACGCGACGTAGCTTGTAACAAAAATATACTTCAAACAATTAAAATTTAAGCAGGAATTTTAAGTTACATAAGCGCTAAATAAATACATATTTTATATAACTGTTTGCACGAGAGAACTAAACAAAAGGTATAAAAACCTCAAATATATTCCATGAACCGAGATTTCCTAGTGTTATTCAATCATCGTGCAGAAAAATGATGTGTCTCAGGTCAGCGAACAAAAAGGAAACTTTATGTGCGGAAATACCAATTAAGCAATTTGTTCCCATTGTTGTTGCAGCAACAGCCATTTTCGAGGTGCAGAGATCAATATCTTGGGAAGGGATATTGATTTTTCACAAAATAAACACACCTTTTTGATTGAAAACACTAAAACTCTATATTATACTTATTATACAATGCAATAATTACTAAAAAAACACACGTAAAGGTAAAATTTAAAAGGTTTGTTAAAATTTAGCGATGAACAAGTAGTCAACTAACTTATGTTCCATGACGCCATTGCCTCACAAAACTTTCTAGAATTTATAATTTAGTATTTTACAACTTACCTCGCAAACAAGTTATAATCTTCGCCAAATACTGAATTATTTAAATCATAACATATAAATTATTGAAGAAATCTTGAGGAAAACTATGAAAATATTGAAAATTTGTCACAAAATATGCGGGCGTACTCTTCTTGTCTCTGACAATAAAACAAAATGGAGACAAGCGCCTGCGTAGATCACAATTTGAGGATTTGCTTCTCATTCTCGCACGACATTACTCAGGGCTACCAATCTAGCAAATTGCAGGTATTGCCATACGATATGACCAATGAAAAGAGAATGCTTTTGAACAGTTTGTCAAAACAGTGAAAGTTTAGTATTCTGCTATTTTAACGATTTTATTAACAATAAATAATGCATTATAAAATGATATTCAAGCATATGAGTAAATAACTATGTATAAGGAGATACTTCATATTAAGGAACGCACTTAGTAGTAATTTAGTTAGGCATTTATTTGTAAGATGGCGCTGCTGCTGCTACAATTTTTCTTAAATGATAAGAAAATAGATTTAATCAAAATTTTCCTTTTTAAGACTCAAAAGTATTCATTTACAGTTTAAAAAAATTGTCAATTTGTCCTATGAATTATCCATATTATAATCTTTTCGATGTTACTGGTTGTATCTGTGATGACGTTGTGAATTCCTGACAGCGTTTCATAACACACGTAGAATTCTTATTTGTGAATCGCGTATTCTTGTCTAGGTCGTGTAGGAGGGCTTAACCCGCTTAGCAGATTGTAATATTTTTACTTTTGTGAAGTGGTTTTAGTAGTGTTAATGCTGTTAATAATGAGAATATAGAATATTAGAGTCGTTATGTTGTTTCGTCAATATATTGTGAACAGACTTTATCAAAATTGACGTTTTTGCACGTTTACGTTTAGCCCAATGTGCTTTTAAGTGTTGTAAAAAATGTTACTAGTTGACTTTTAAATGAAATGGCCATGAAGCTCAGCAGTCAAGAAAAGAAAGAATTGGACAAATTCACCAAATTTCTCGCATTGAAATCCACCCAAATCATTGTGCAGTCAAGATTGGGTGAGAAAGTGTCAACACCATGCAAGCCGCAAACTACAGGAACAGACTGGGTAAGATTAATTGAAGTTTAAGGCATCCAAGTCTTATTTTTGTGTATTTTAGTTCAACCTGAACATCAACGATTTGCCAGAGGTGTTGGCAGAAGCAAAGAAAGCACTGAACGGTGAAGTCCTATCGTCTCGTCTACCATTATGCGTAGAAATCTCCCTCCGTACAGTAGAAGGAGATCACATGGTCCTAGAATCGTGGTGCCTTGGTTTGTTGCCTGAACAATGTGATTCCACAGCTAGAATTGTACATACCGTGTACAACCGAATGGGTATTTTGCTAAAATCACTAGTGTCTGTTACTAGAGTTACTCCGGCTTATAAATTGTCACGCAGACAAGGACCTGACTCGTTTGTTATTTGTTATCGTATATACATGGACGAGCCGCAAGTTCATTCCCTCGGGGAGGGCTACAAGCAAGTTCGCGTAGGGCAGATCTGTACCCCCATAGGAACACTACAGTTGTCCGTGTCGTACCGTACCAAAATGACAATATCTCCCACACAGGCGGGCAGAGACAATTCTATCCTGTTGAAAAGTGACCACTTCAATACGAATCTGAGCCCCAGGAGTAAAAGATACAGCCAAAAGTAAGTCCATTTTTTATACTAAGTTCTTTTATAAGTCATTGTGTGTGAATAACTGAGAGGCTATTTTTATAACCATAGAAAGTCTCAAGGTTGAGCAATTCATCATTCTGCCTCTGTCTGTAAAAAGAATAGCTTTGGTGTGCGTGGGACGGATACACACTATGTAGGCTTTGATTTACACAGCGACTTGCAGCAATTAGTGTGTGAATCACCTTTGAATTATTATAGAAATGCTTATGTGTCTGAGTATATTCAACTTCGGCAGGAAAGTAGGTGGAAGGAATGTATTTAATTATCTATCTGAAAGTGTTTCATTTACCTATCCATGTGGCTTTAAATTTATTAATTTATGCAACTAATTTGACAGATGCTCGTTTAACAAGCTATATATTTATAAACCGAGTTTTAAATTAATTATTTTGATCCATATGGTATTTTTTTAACTTACATACAAATGTTTTAAAGTAAGTAATCAGGATGTTTCGTACAAGTTATATTTTGTTCCTTTATCTGCTTATCTAATGTAGGTATATTTTTGTTGATCTACAGGGTGTCCCGTTTATTATTAAACAAGAAAAGAAACTAGGGTGTGACTTCTTGGAAAAATAGTGGGGGAAATTTATATAATGTATTTCTCATCTGTGTTGTTAAGAAATATGTTAAAAGTCATAATTCCTTAAACATCCTAATGTCTGCAAACTTTAAAGGATAATATGAAAAATGGTGGAAAAAAGGTATTGATAGGATGTAAATTTTTCGAGAAAACAGGAAATTTTGGTAATTATTAAGTAAATTTCAGTAATTTCAGAATCTTATAAACCGAAACCACGGTTTTTTTAACCATTGTCCATCGTGATTTTTTCGGTGAACAAAAATTAAACATTTCTATTGTCATCGGTATCGTATCAACCAGTGAAAAAAAATGCCCTTAAGAGACCTGCATGGCCACCTGGAGCCCTGGCTGTAGCCCAACAACAGTGAATTAGTGATCAGTATTGGTTTGGCAGCCAAATTATATAGATATAGGTACTATTTATATGATATTATTTCGGCAATATTTATGCGTAAAGATAGGTATTACAGACTTGTGCTGTAATTATATGCAACATCAATTCCAGCATTAATGATAATATTTTTTTTATAAGCAGTAATTACGAGTTATTAATTACTAAACAATAGCGCTATCCGTAAACGCTCTTGCCTCCACTACCCTGGTAAACAAACAAATTAACATAATTTTATTAAGTATAAAAAGATGGCAAGATAAGAATGACAGCCCAGTCCACCGAAAAAACAAACTGAAAGTAATAGAAACCAACAATATAACTAACTACCTACACGTAAACCTCAACATAAGAACACATGAAATTTTACATTTATTTTCACAATGTTAATTTTTTTAATAATATTGTTTCTAATAATTTTCACTTATAATACCACTAGAGCTTCAATTATTACTGGAAATTTTTTCGAGCACACGAATATTTTGAAAATTCTCCTGAGTCGAAGACGACTTATTAAATTATGATAGAATAAATTTGAAGTTAAATGTAAATGTCATTTTATTTATAAATGTCAAAAAATTTCCAGTATAATTTCATGCTCCTTACCCCAAGGAAGAGAAAAAGTTCCGGAAATTTTCTTAGTTGCTATAGTAACGCTTCAAAATATAGGCGTTTAATTGGCTGAAAAATACTATTGTGAAATTTTCAATCATAATAATGATAATGGATTTCAATAAATAAACAGGAAAATTAAACAAGCAAGTAAAAAATTAAAGAAATTTTGAGAAATAGGTATTAGGAAATTTCATGAAATCATAGGAAATCAAGATAGGTATTTTAGAAATTTTCAGAAATTTCACAAGAAATGTTCAGTAATGTGAGAAATTATCAATAAATTTCCTAAAATTTCCACAAACCAAAAATACTTAGGGGTACAAATTTCAAGTGGTAAGACACCCTTCGAAATAGATTCAATCGAGGATTCGATATAAGTATGTATTGTTCTGAATACCCTTTTACAATATTTTCTTCTCGCACAAAAACATCTAATTGACTTGACAGTCTCATCTCCGATACCTTAAACTCAAACAATTGAATCATTAAGAAATGGGTCATCTTGTATGATAATAATTTAGAAATGTGAATGAATCTCATTTTTTATTTGAGATACTCGTATAGAAAGAATACGCCTTACATTACCATTTTACACAAAAGCATATTTTACTCGTATACTTATCTGCTGTAATGTAACTAATAGTGTCTCTTAATAATTTATGCTCAGTCTTAATTAAAAATTCAATGCAAAACGTAAATGTTGTGGTAGGTAACAATAAATGCCATTCCTTGACCTTAGTTGGATATACACCTGACAATCTCTGATTAGAAAAGCATTGGAATGTTTAATGGATCTACAGACAGAACATATAAAATATGTACAGTACAATTTCTACAGGGTATTCAAAAATAATTGTTATGTATTTAGAGTACAATTTATCCAAGAGTTTATCAAAAATTTGCCTATTTGACACTTTTAAAACAAATTTTGTGTCTGGTTCTCTTAAATATACAAGGTTGCTTGCTTTCATATAATTTTTTGTAATTCAAGACTTCTCTAAAAAGTCACAGCCTCGTAAAGTAGGTTAACATTTTTCTCAGAAACATTTGAATATAAACAAACGAATTTTGTGGAGGTGAATATTTTGTGGTTATTTTGTGTCGCCAATCGATAGTCAATCAAATCGAATAATATTAAGTAGTCATTTATGCATCATTAAAATGCATTTTTTAGAAACCGTAGTTCGGTAGGAAGTTAGCTTTTTTTTTCTTGTCCATCCTTGTTTAAGCTGCATCCAGATTCCAGACTGAATGAGTGAGCAAGAGCAAATATTCTCACATGTTTGCGAGCAACAGCAAACTTGGGAATTTTCGAGAGAATATTCACTTTCGCTTGCTCTTGGTCGTTCATTTGGTCTAGATGCAGCATAATATTTAAGTCTTTTTTTAGAGTTAACGCAACACAAGAGGTGTTTTTATGCAGCGGTGGCTAAAACACAGGAAATATATTGCCAGTTCATCTAAAAGAATTTTTTCTCTTACAATTTTGATACTAAAGTATTCTCTAGATGAACCTATTGAAAAATGTCAAAAAGAGAATTTTTTGTTTCTATTCAACTGTTTTTGACAAAAATTAAAAAAAACATATTTTATAAATCCAACTGTTAAACAAGCGGATACTAGTAAAATATTGAAATTACTTTTATATCTGAGGTTTAAGGAATTTCTAACTGCTTTTATGTGTATTTTTAGTGTGTTCTTGATAAAACAATGGAAACTATTATTCCTGTCAATAGGAGCTTATGGAATGTCAATAAATCAGTAGATTATGTACAATAAGTACTGTGACTAATACGAATTCCAGTAAATAATTTTGCACCAAAGTCCACTAGATAATAACAAATGTTTTCTGTTATTATTATAATTTGAAAATAATTTAGGTACATTATTATGTAGGTACGAATGGGAGAATTTGAATAATTAAATAATTAAAATTGTTACGCCAATGGACGAAAAGGTCATTGTCAAATTTGACACATCCTTACCCCGGTTCAAATGTTTTTTAACTAATACTATAATCATTTACAAAATTTAGACTTTCTTTATTATGGTGGAAAGGTTTCCAAAATGTTGTACACCAAACCATCCAAAGTTTCATCGCTTTGCTCCTAAAACCGCTGATTATGTAACACTGTGTCTTGTAAGAACTACGCCAGTTGAAGAATGAATTTTAGAGAATGTTGGTGAAGATTCGAAACTAGGCAGCAATCGAATAATTAAAGAAATAGGAGTTCTCAAAGTTGTCATAAAATTCTGAAAGAACAGCTGCTGTATCCGTACCAGGAGTACCAGTTCAAGATCTCTCATCAAGCGATTCAGAACTGCAACTGGTACTTTCATAGGTAAAGAGGAATGGATGTAATCTTTGGTGTGAATATTTTGTTATTGATGAAGCGTGTTTCACAATAAGTTTATGAATATTCATATAAAATCAATGTTCAGGATTGTCAATACGAATTTGAAATTAATTTGTAGGTTGACATAATTGGTAATCAATATTATTGGCCCTATCATTCTTCCGCAAAGGCTTACAGGAGAAGTTTATTTGCAGTAAGTACATTGCCTCTGTTGGTTACACCTGAAACTTTGGAGAGATATGTAGTTTATGCATGATGGTGCTGTACCACTTTTTTCATTAAATGTCTGAAATGGCTTAAATTTGTATTTGTAATTTCCATTTTCCATTTCTTGTATAGGAGAATAATTGTTAATACATACCTAATACCTAGTCAAAACTATTCTTACACTTGACTAATTTCTGTAGATTCTAAGTAGTAAACCTAATTACCCAATTTTAGAACCGCTCCAAAAGTTAAGAGAATCGTGCCTTTTGGTTCAAATAATTAATTAATAACATTTTAATTTTAACACATTATTTAATTATCAGTTCAAGTGCAGTCTCAAGTAATTTTAATAAAAACAAATAAATATTAACACAAATAAATAAATATTACAACAAAAAAACATAATTTTTGTAAGTATATATGCAACATCATATAAATACAAAATTAAATAAATTTTATGTTATATTTACTAACCAAATGTCGCAGCCAGTGTAGTGCGCACTCTACAGGGTGAGTCAGTCATAATGTCATTAATTTTAACCACGTATGCGGAAGGCCTAATAATGACAGAAAATCGACACAAAAATTTTTTTACTCGACCTTTAAAAAAATAAACAAATCACCCTATAAAATTCGGTAACACGGCGCTCCCTCCTGGTACGCTACAAACTTTTTGATGACGCAGCCATACGACAATCGAATGCCGGAGAAACATCGTTGCTACATCATGTTTACATGTATAATTTCGTCGTAACACTTCAGCGTGTTATTTAAATTTACCACCATTTAAAATTCACAATGCTTAATTATACAAATTTATAATATGCGGAAATGGTAGTTTTGTACGGAGAATGCGAGAATGTTTACGAAATGCATGCCGCAGCTGTTGAATATCGGAGACGTTTTCATAACAGTGCTTCAACGCCTTCGCGATACGGGTTCTGTGAAACCGTGTCTACTATTTCTATAAGAACTATTTCAAGGCGATTGAAGATATCCCAAAGCAAGGTCTGCAGAATATTACGTGAAAACCCACTGCACCCGTATCATATTCAGAAAGTTCAGGCTAGAACCTGCTGATTTCCCCAGCCGTCTTGAATTTTGCAATTGGCTGACCCTAATTTTATTAATAAAATACAACTTTACTCGAACTGGCATTTTAAACAGGTTAGTACCATACTACTTAAAAACAATAAATTTCTAGGCTAGATGTACTGAACTACAAACTAAATAAACTTAAATAATTAATTACTTACGAGTAATACTAAAAATTCATATAATTGTAAAACGTAGTGAAATCGTAATATCAAAATTATTAAACTGTAATAACCTAACATTCGAAAATATTTATTTATCTAAATTTGTTTTTATTAATTATTAATATTTAAGGAAAATTCATTCATGTATCTAGATAAAAAAGTTAGCTTTACTCCTTGTCGTTAAATAACAGTATACAAAAACTAGGTAACTAAGTTATTGACCTAATAATACGGTAGGTCAAGATTCGATAACTTTTATGAGCATCAGATCAGAGGCGTACCGTTTCGGTTTTGGACAGTTTTTTTGCCGACAACACGAAGGTTTTTTATTACTCTTAATAATTTACCCATTGGGTATATGTTTTTTATGTAATGTACCTAAATGGTTTATTACTCGGTTTATTAGATACGTTGGAGTTTTGTAATTTCAATGTAAAATATTTTTTAAACTGTGACCAAGCTAATTTCTTTGCAGTCGTAACAGCCACATTTGGTCGGACAAAAATCCACACTCTAGTCAGTTTAGCTTTCAAAGGCGATTTGTTGTCAACGTATAGGCAGGAGTGTACAAGGACCGTATATTCTACCGGAAAACCTGAAAGGACCGCCTTATTTGCAGTTTTGAGTAGAATTATTTGATTTCATTGGATATTAACATTTTAAATTATTATTGGCTGAACTGAGCAAGAAAAAATATGAGATTCTAAAATAGTCAGTTTTAGGAAAATATTTCAATTTGGGAACGTAGCATCAGGTCGACATCGAGTTGAACTGTGAGCTGTAAACGACCAAGGCTGTGAGCGGTCAGTGACAGTCTGAAAAGGGGGTTTACATAATGATTTGAAAATATTTATTTTCGACGTAAATATGGATTTATATTTAATCGCGTATTCGTATTATACTCATTATTCCCTATCTCATCATAAAATTAATGACATTATGACTGACTCACCCTGTACATATAGCGGTATAGCATGAGAGGAAAGTTATCTTTCTAGTCACTGTTTCGTTTTATCTCAAAAACCATAAAAGATAATTATTGTCATATATAATATATTTTTGTAAAGCGCAGTTGACGGTTTTGCCAATGGCGTAAATATATACAGGGTGTTTCACTTAAAAAAATCACAAAAGTTTGGCTTACATCTCGATGTATTTAATTGATTTCCTGGCACATGCTTAAAAATATTTAAAAGTTCCTCCAACTTTTATTCTTACACGTTTTTTCGTATCTTGAATAATAACAAAGAAAAGTGGGTGCAATTTTCGCGTGATCACCTTGTAAATGATGTTAATAATAGGTTTATTTCCAATTTTCTGCTGAATACATATTTATTTTCTAGTGTACATTGTAAATAAGTACATGCATTTATATTTGTGCTCTTTAAGTAACATTAAAATCAGTTTGAAATTCAAATTATTTAAATACCGCCAAAACGTTGAAGTCATGTTTTATGCTATGGTAAGATATTTGGTTCGAAATTTTGATGAGTTTTGTTTCTCAGAGCTTAGTGCTATTTATCTAACTGTTTTTAGCAACTGTCGAATTTTCATGGCCTCCTAAGCGGTCACAACTAAATTAAGAATTTTGTACTACTCTACAAATTTCTTACTCGTAGGTATGCAGCTTTCCTAATGAAAATTCAGGATAATTAATTCTAGAATTTATTTGTAGAAACCCGAGCAAGCGTATTCTGCAAATTGAACATCTGATGTTTTCTATGCAAACCAATAACGATTATTTTCCGGGCAACGAGCCGCTATCCTTCTTACATAATAAGACTATTAGATCGATCCGTGACCGCAAAATTCACCTAGGTCTTCGTTACAACACGGAATTAATTGCACACCGTGGTCGCACAAATATAAGACACACATATCACTTACTGTATCGAACAAATAAAAATAGCTACGGGGAATCAGACTATGACCTTTCGAATAGCACCCCACTATAAATAGAACAATTGTTGCAGTGCAAAAATTGTTGTAGCTATTGTTCGCCTATTTAGCGAACTTAGCAACAAGTATGAATTTGCTTTTGGACGGCATGACAAAAATAACGCAGATCGCGTCAATCGCCGGACCGAGGTGGAAATGTTTTTGGCGCTTTATTAATTATATACAAGGTGCATAATTATGGGAACCTTTTGAA
This sequence comes from Monochamus alternatus, assembly GCA_037114965.1. NCBI lineage: Eukaryota > Metazoa > Arthropoda > Insecta > Coleoptera > Cerambycidae > Monochamus > Monochamus alternatus. Next base: position 119,719,594 of record CM073426.1, read on the forward strand.
AGTTCATAAAATATTTTTTCTATTAACAGTTTTTTAAGAATAGTATGCTGTATACAGGGTGACAGGTGTGACAGTTTCAAGAATTTTGTTCACCTGATTTCGGATTCCTTATTATTAATGGAAATGAGCGAAATCAAGAAGTCAAATTTCACATGAATTCATGATTTACTTGATTTTGCGTTATTTTACCGGATTTAATATGAATTCATTCGATTTTAATGATTTTACTTGACTTAAAACCACCCAAATCGTGGCGGTTCAAATTTTTGGTTTATTTACTTTACAATTAACAAATATTTTTAAAAGTGTATGAAGCACAACCCCACAGAACCAGTGCATTCAATTGACAATAATGATGACGTCATGAATTTAGAACCAAAGTAAAACCACTGTCAAAAAATATGTCAATTTTATAGCAACCAAAACTAGAACCAAAGCTGACAAAAATTCGGCTATTGACAATTACAACTATATTTTAGTTATTTTTGCACGATGCGTCAATTTAACGTATTTACTGATTGGATTAAAATGAATAGTAAGTTGTAAATGTAAATGTAAATATCAAGCCGGTAAGAACAGCCACTTACCGATCGGAAGGCAATAAGTTATAAAAAAAATTGATAGGTAATACTTTAAACAATTCAACTGATTATTTTTTCAAATATGGCTATCGCTGTGTATAAATCTCCAAGTTAATTGTGTGTCTTTTGTCATTTTCAGTGGCGGCTGATGCTAAGGGACACAGGGCACGTGCCCACCCTTCACTGTACATGTCACGAATAATAAGAAATATATGACGCTATTATAGGTTTATACAGGGTGTCCCATAACTTATGGACCATATAGCAACCGGAGATAGGAAACATCAAAATATGTCTTTTGAGTCAAACTTGCCTAAGTAATATGTTACTATTTAAAGAATTACAGGGTGTTGAAAATTAAAATAAATTTTCGAAAAATGATAACTTTAAAACCTCTATTTGTACACTACATTAGGTTGAAATTGCAATGTACATCTCTGCCCCTTCTGCCTTCTTCATTTCATGACGTCACACTGTTGTCAAATTATATAGCAGTTATATTGCAATTTCAACCTAATGTAATGTATACATAAGGGTTACAATTTTGATTTTTTTTTCAAAATCTACATGCGAGCGCCGAAATCTGACTTCAGATTCGTGATCAGCACCCTCAAAAATAGGGGGGTAGGAATTTTTTTGTTAAGATTGGAAAGTTTTACGCTAATGTAAATAATTACCCATATTACTTAGGCAAGTTTGGCTCAAGATATATTTTTATGTCTACTATCTCTGGTTGCTCTATGGCCTGTAAGTTATGAGACCCCCTTTATATTTTTTTTTGTAATTCTATTATCGGTTACGAAAAACTACTCAAAACTTATTTCCCGCCAACGATCCACGCGTCGAACTATATCAAATTTGATTTCCTGGGAACCCAAGAATTTGTCTCCAAAGTGGCTCATTTTCTAACGTTCGGCAATCGGCACTCCTCGGAGGAAATGAAATTCGCCGATTTAAAGCCGACGAAGGGCACTGAAATACGTGTCCCGTCTCCATCTCTCCGTCTCCCTCCGGCATTCAGATTTCAGATATTCAGATCAGTTCTCGGTTCTCGTTCTCAGTAGCCGATTGCTTTGTTCAGTACGTATTTTTGTATATAAAAAATATTTCGCTTGCAGAATAGTTGTGTAAACAAATTTGTGTTTTAATTCTGCTGGCTTTAAAGGCGATTTCTCATTATAGATATAATTTTAAAGTGATTCTGGTGTGTATTTGTACATACTTATTAATAGAAATGGATCCGGAACCAGAAATAAATTCTGTTCAGTATCTGTTAAAAAACAATCCAGTGCCATTTGATAAACAATGTTTAATTAAACAGAAAGGTAGACCTACTCCTGATTTAGATATTAATTATGAATCTACAAGTAAAACTAGAACATATAAGAGAGTTTTTAATAGAAATATATACGATAAATATCAATGGATGTGTGGTTGTTCCGTGACAAATAAATTGTTATGTTTTGTTTGTTTAATATTTAATACAGAAGTTACAGCGTGGACCAAATACGGAATTGACGATTTAAAGCACATAGCGGATAGGGCGAAGAAACATGAACATTCTGTGGCTCATTTAAAAGCATATATGGATTTTAGTGTTTTAGGAAAAACTGGCATACGTGACCAATTAGATAGAGCGTATTTGCGCTATAAGTTAGAACATAATAAACAGGTGGAAAAAAATCGTCACATTTTGCGTCGTTTAATAATGTGCATAAAGTTTTGTGGAGCCTTCGAATTAGCCTTGCGAGGTCATGATGAGAAAACTTCGTCCAAAAATCCAGGCATAGGTTTAATTAACTTTGCTGCAGAATTAGATTCTGTTCTTACAGTACATTTAAATGAATCTAAAGTATTTAGAGGCAGTGCGAAAGCCATTCAAAACGAACTGTTGGATATTATGCTTGAAGTGTATAGAGACGAATTAATAAGAGAAATTAAATGCGCAAATTTTGTGGCTTTAGAAGCCGACGAAACAACTGACTCTTCTATTCAGCAGCAAATGGTTATTATAATTCGCTATGTTGTTAGTGGAACAATTTGTGAACGTTTTTGGACCTTTATTGGGCCGGGTGGCTACACAGCTGAAATATTAGCAAAAACATTGTTGGATGAATTGCAAACAATACTAAAATCTCCCTCAGACAGAGCAAAATTAATCGCCCAAAGTTATGATGGTGCCTCAGTGATGAGTTGTAAAAATAAAGGTGTTCAGGCTATTATCAAAAAGACGTTTCCACACGCACATTTTATTCATTGTTATGCACATCACTTTAACTCGATTATGGAAGGGGCAGCACAATGTCATACAAAAATTAAAATATTTTTTGCAAATTTACAGTCATTTTCCAGCTTCTTTTCTCGCTCAACAAAACGTACAGCAATTCTTGATGAGGTTGTCAAACGAAGGTTGCCTCGAGCTGCACCTACACACTGGAACTTGAAAAGCAGAACAGTAAATACTTTGTTGGAATATAAAGATTATTTTAAAGAGTGTTTAGAACAAATTTTAAGTGATAAAAATATAGAATCCACAACATTGGGCGAAGCAAGCGGGCTTTTACATTTCCTAAATAGCTCCGAGTTTCTTTACTGGTTAAAATTTTTTCATTTCATTATGCCACATATTGAAATATTCTTTAATCAAGCACAAGCAAGGGGCGTTGAGAGCGTACAAATACAAAATGCTATTAAACAATTTGAACAGCAAATTATTCGCGTTAGATCTTCCACTGATAGCTTACAAGCTGAAGATGAAGAAGAACCTACCAGGATAAGACACAAGCCTACACCTCTAGGAGATACCAGAAGTGTTATTGCAAAAGAAGTGTGTGACAATATTTTAACTCAAATTAAAGATAGATTTAATTTTAAAGACCATTTAAGTGCAGCAAAATTATTTTGTTCTGAGAACTTTAAAACCTACAGACTTAAATTTCCTCAAAAATATTTTGAGTCAACTGTGCAATCCTATCCTGTTTTCGATAATGTAAAATTAAAATGTGAACTTACAGCACTTTACGAACGAGACGATATGTGCCGCATAGAAGGTGTCTTGCCACTTTTGGTGTTTCTGTTCGACAATAATCTATGTGAAGTGTTTTCAGAAACTTACAAACTAGTTGAAATTATTTGTACGACACCAATGTCAACCAGTGAGTGTGAACGATGCTTTTCTACTTTAAAGCGTATAAAGACTTTTTTAAGAAATACTATGTCACAAGATAGATTTAATGCGCTAGCAGTTTTATCAATCGAAAAACAGTTTATCGAGTCCATACCCGATTTCGACAACAAAGTAATTGAGGTATTCTGCCATAAGAAAAATAGAAGAATGGACTTTACCTTTAAATAAAAGGTGAGTTTTTAAATGTATTTTTTTGTGTGCCCAACCCACGGGTCGCCACTGGTCATTTGTTTTAGTGGGAATATTGGGATATTGAGATTCTTTAGTAAGTGATAGTTGTCACAGGATTGTCGCATTGACATTAAACAAATTTAAATCTAAAAATTATTTAAACCATATAATTTGGTTATTGCAATTTGCAACCGAATCGTGGAAGAGATGGAGTACCAGGGCGTCCATGACATATTGCAGCAGCTGAGGAACACACTTTAGAGATTGTTGAAGAGAATCCACAAATAAGTACCAGTCAAATCGCTCAACAAGTACAAGGAATGTCCCAATTAATAGTGTGGCGTATCATGCACGAATTACCTATGCCAATAACTTACGAGGTCAAAACGGACAAGAATCAGAAATATTTGTGTTAGTTCATAGAAACTGGGTATGACGGACTCAAATGTTGTAAGATCTTTTATGTCAAATTATTTTATTAAAACCACAAATTAATTTTATTGATTAATAATAACTATATTTATTTCTTTCATTGGAAAACTGCCGTCGTGCCGGACGTCGACTCCATGCTTTGATTGCTTTGCCTTGCGCAAGGTTAGGTTTTACAGTGGCTCGGTTCTCATTGCCGTGCAAAATTGTATTTTTAAATCATTTTCGAACTGCTCTTTTTGATTTTTTTTTGGATAAGTTATGAATTGCCCTGTATATAGACGCAATTGAACCGATTGTCAACTTTGTAAAACGAAGATAAATATTAATTCTCAATAATTTGATTTTTTTATTGATTTCATAAAATTTTGCGTGATTCCGAGAGATTTCGCAATATCTTCATGTGATTTTGTTGATTTCACTGATTTCTACAGATTTGTTATATTTCATAGAAAACGTACAACCTGATTTCAGGAATGTTAAACCCACACCTCTCGGTTGTAGACCACACAGAAACTTTTAAATAGAAACCCTAGCAGGTAAAAGTAAAGGCCGTATTGTGCAGTTGAACATCTGACTGTATCTACGTGCAGTCTCTCATTATCTGCTTCTGCTGCTGCGGTGAAGGTAGAAATGCAGGGGCAATGTACCCGAATCCCAAGACTAGTGTCCGTAGTCCGCATAACTCTGCATCTTGGGTCGAATAAAGTGCATGCCATTCTAAGGTTCCACAGATCCGGCAATACCTACTAATTAGTTAAATTACTTTCAGGATTAATTATAAATATTCCCTCGAATATTCCATACGTTTAACAAAACGGGGTAGCTTCTAAAAATAGCACGCTATAAAAATCGGACCGCTTGACGTGGTACCCGTTTAGACCGGAAGAATAGTTGGCGGAAGTGAAACACTTGAATGTTAAGCAGGCTTAAATGTCGCTGCCTATAAATTATAAGATTCTGTGTTACACTCGGTGTTACATTAGGCGTCATCTGAGAAAATTTTCAGGAAATGCTTATTTGATTTTTTATTTATTTATATTAAAAAAAAATAAACATATTCTTAGAAACAATTTTAATTACGAAAAAAAACCAAAATTTACCAACAACAGGAACAATTCAAAAACTCAATATTTGCTTGAAATTTTTTTGATTAACTTAACTAGCTGGTTAACCTCTTTGGTGTTGATTATTTTCATGACATTACTTTTGTTTATCTCATCGTATTTTAAACACAATACAGAGCTCGATGTGGCCAAAAATAATGGTTTTTTGCTATATAAATGTGAGGTATTAGTCATTGTCCAGCTACAGCGTGTCGAAAATGAAAAAAAAATCAGTTTTAAAATTTCTGAACTACACTACACCAAATTCGGTGTCCATATTTAGTATGGCAGTAGGTATGAAACAAAAAATTATCAGCTTTAAAGCTTACCAGTGGCAAAGGTGTGGGTTATCATCGATCGCGAGATAGAGAGAGAGAGAGAGAGAGAGAGAGAGAATTTGATAAACGTCCCGATGTATTAATTTTTCAAAAAAGAATATTTCAGAGATTGCACAGAATTGTGACAATTTTTGTCAAAATTATGATTTTTTTGTACGACCCTTACGTCACACCCTGTATAATAAGAAAATTATCGTAAAAAATATAAATAATATATCATAAATTAACAGCCTCGTAGAAATAACGCTTTTTTTTTTGTTCTAAGTTTTGCATTTCCTCTCCAGGTCTGCTCTTCTGTATGCAGACACTGACAGTATTTCTCCCAAGTTTCCATTTGACAGACCCTACACGGTACTTATCAGGAATGAGGAGACCGCCAGGGAAAATGTAATCAACATCTTCACAGACGGATCGAAAAGAAGGTGCAGGATGTGGAATCTATTCCAGATCCCTACACATCCAATATCAGTGGGCAATGGATGGGCATTCTACCGTGGCACAAAAGGAATTAACAGATATAACCATAGCCGCCAAAGAAATTGTCCCTAGACGTACAACGGGTCCCTATAATCTACACAGATAGTAGACAATCACTACTGATCTTACGTAATCATAAGATAACAACTAAATCAGCATAGGAATGCCATCAGACACTGGTAGTGGCCTCAACTGACAACAGCCTATCTGAATGCTGGGTGAAGGAACACGGGCGGTGCAATGGGTATAAAGTTGCTGAGAAGCTAGTCAGGAGGGCATCGGGTGTTGGATATTTTTGGACCTGGTTCCTCCAGTATGCTTCCGTTGTCAGCTTTTGTCGGAATTATTGAGGAGGACACCCACAAGGAATTTAGGAAACGGTGGGATGAAACAGATAGCTGTCAATTTGCTAAGGAGTTCCTAGAGTACCCCTGCAAGGATGCAGTGAAAAAGTACCTGGTTATGTCTAGGACGAATCTTCGCCTGGTGACAGGTATTCAAACTGGACACTGTTGGTTAAGGAAGCACTTTTATTATATGAGGAAGTGTGAAACACCTCATTGTAGGGGTTGCGAACAGGAAGACGAAACAGTACTCCATGCACTCAGTATGTGTACTGACATTTCCTCCTCAGATTCCCCTGAGCAACGTCACCACCTTCCAAAGTCAATAAAATGAAACATAAACCCGAGCATAAACCATTAAACTATGAAGACAAACAACCTGCTGTTAAGGAAAGTTCTGTGTTATCTGTTCATAGAACTTTTATTTAGCATAGAAGTATTTTGTTATTTAAATAGGAAGGATCTCGTCTTGGTTCTAGTCAACCCAACGAACCTTAAAATATTAATAACTAACATCGTGTTAAAATTGTAATATTATAATTTTAAGACAGGACTGGAAGTTTATTATAGGAAATAATTTTAGAAACAGTTTTTACTTTATTTAACTCAACAATATTGATGCAATTACAATTACCCAATTAATTTATATTTTACTCTATATTTTATGTAGCTATTGTTTATTATAATTTGGAAACAATTTTGAAATGAATTTCGATTTGGTCGAGGTCTGTGAAATAGCTTTGTCTGATGAACTTCTTCTTGTCTGCAGTAAACAAAGACGATGTCAAATCAAATAACTTCATAATTTAAAGTGAAAAATGAAAAAACGTTGCAAGTCGATCTTGCAATGGGTTGAAATTTAGCGAGAACAATGTGTTTTGCCGAAATTATACCATTTAATTGTATTAAAATATTTTGACGCAAATCAATCACTAATTGAAATATCAAATAGAATCGATTTGGCCAGGCCACCGTGAAACCTACCAATTCATCGTTAAATTTCAACGCCCATTGACACAATAAATAAATTTTACAGCGCAACGTTTCTTGGAAAAAAGCTTTATTTAACATGATTTGTCTAGTGGTGACGTCATAAATGTTTTTTGTCCCGGTTTTCATGGATGGGCGCCAAAATTTGGTTGTAAAAATATCAGTTAATTGGAAATATTTTGTTGTTCTTTTGAAGCTTCCTTCGTCAAAACTTTTCTCTCAAGGTCACAGTTATTTCAAGAAATTTTGTTTTTAATGAATAAGAAAAGGATACTAGGATACTAAATTTTGCTGAAATGTTTGATAACTGGTATGCAATGAATTAAATTACTTTAAGTCTTTTTAATTTTTAATGAGAACAGTTTTTCCTCAGTTTATATCTTTCTCTGAATAATAATTAAAAACGATTACAGTTAATATAAAAATATCGGTTCAACAATCTCTTTATGTATTGGCCGAGAAGCTTCAGCTCTTTGATACGATACCGATTTTATATAATTCAAATCATTATTATTAACGATTCGTTAGATAAACATAGAATGTATGTTGGATTGTAAATCTATTGCCTACCCTTTTTCATTGCAGGCTTACACTTAAAGACGAGCTTAAAGACGTGACAGATGAAGAAATTGACCTAAAGTTACAGAAAAAAAATCTTAATACAATTGTGGTATAAAAACTAATCTATAATTCATTCATTTGTTCATTAAAACACGTCGTTTCTATTGCTTTGTGTATTGTTATTTTAAATTCATCAACGAAGTCATTCATGAAATTACTCACAAACTTCCATGTTTACAGTGCCACTATTGTCTCTTTTATGGGTCTTAGAATAAAATTCATATAAAACAGTTCTTTCGTCGTCATCAAGTTATGCCATTTCGTATAAACTGTATTTCTGGTTAAAGGATTAGATAATATGAGTGGTCTGATAAGCAAATCATTCAGCTCAGATATTAACCGGAAATTGGAAATTCTTGTAGAAAATGAGTTTGTTTAGAAGCACATTTATTGTCAATAGGCCAAATGTTCGAATTATGAATGATAGTGACAGTTAAAAATAGCTGTATCTGTTACAAGAGTATAACCAGTAAATTTTTAATCGAGAGATTGTTACTCAGAATGTCAGGGACAAAATTAGTTTCCGTGAAAGTACGCCGTTATGGGAAACATTTTCTTGGGTTGCAGAAGGATTTTCTTTTATGGTGTGCATAATGTTTTCTTCGGGTTGTAAAATACTACAGGCAAGTGAAAGATAATTTACCAGAATCAAACCTGACAGGAAAACGCGGTGTATGCATAAGAGCTGCTACAGGTTTCTAACAGCATAGTACGTACTCTTGTACGGGTTTTAATACGTGGGTCAACTCATGCAATAACAGTGTAATGGTAATTTGTTTACTTATTTCGAGGGCGGTCTAACATATGTGTAACTATAGCAAGATATAAATACCTAAAATGAATATCCTACGTCGGTCGTGGTCGGGGCAGATCAGGACTCGAGCATTTTTGATGGTGAGGTGAGATGATTCGTAATTTATAGACGGCCATTATATAAGTCTGTAAATGATTTAAAACATACCTAAGCACCCTACCTTCTAGTTATAAAATGTGTATAATTGACTACTGACTATACTACTGCATGTAACCTTTAATTGTGAACGTGACTGTGACCATTTAACTCAGCATATACAGGGTGTGATATATCTACTTGCCAATCAATAAGCCATTATGATTCAATCTATTATCACATTATTACACATGTTGAATATTTAACTAGGTCTAGCATTATCGTACTGTTCTTGGCACCCATCGGGAGTGCCAACACCAGGAGTGCAATGGGTGTTAGGAGCAAACACGCAAAACATCCTCCGAGTGTGCTCAACACACGGTCTTGTGGCTTCAACTAGCAGGAGGGGCGCTGCTGGTACAAAGGGCAAACTCACGATGTACCACCTCACAGGGCTAATCCAACACTAAATACTGTCGACACAACATAGTCGAAGGGGCGCTGCGAGTACAAAGGGCAAACTCACGATGTACCACCTTACGGACTAACTCACCAGGTGTTAACATATACAAAGGGCAAACTCACGATGTATCCGACCTAAATACATAACACGCCACAAGACACACAAAATGTTATCCAGGGATCTCTACACCTGTCAGTACTGACGAGCAAAGCAGTAAAGTGCCTCAAATGCATAGATAACTTATTCATATCAAATGTCATTAAAACTAGTAACTAATCAATCAATTGTGCAGCTTGAGCACTTCAATCCATAATATCAAATCATCAACAGTTACTAACATAAACTGGCTCTTTTATTGAGCAATGCTTGCAGCTAACTCAAATGACATTGTACTTATTGGATGTACCTCGTATAAGTTTTATAGTCTATGCAACAGGACACTAATAACTCATTAACAACAGAATATGTCAAACCTGTTATTGAGGTATTTACTAATTAATCAGGATACTCTATTGCAGGTATCAATCAACTATGATCAAAATATTATTACTGTAATAATATTTAAGATTTACTCAATATGAAATGGTTCTGATATTCGTCATAACAGCGGGTATGCTCAGTTATCAATAAGCTACTACTACCAGATATCAATTGCCCGGTAAAACTCACAAACGTGAATATCAAATTAGCTATGTAAGTTCAACTGACGTTCGATGAAAATAATTTGTATTTAAATTCGAACCTTAAAATATTTTGATTTTTTATCTGTATTACTCTTAAGTATTTCATTTTAAAAATTGAAATGCATGCTTTTTCAACAAATATTATTTAATAAATTTCTATTTTAGCAGCAAAATGTAATGGATGGATCAATTATTGTGGTGTTCTCGCAACATAGCTAGTCTAGGTCGAAGCAATGATAATCTAGCGGTTTTTTTTTCACCGTCGCCGAATTAAAGAGAAAGAAGTCCTCGTGCGGCGAAATGTGACGACGACGGTGACGATGGCTACGGCACCACGACCTAGCACAGGCCTTTGAAAGGCCGCTGGTGGTGGTGCTGTCCGTACGCATTCTTTCTGTGTTAGTAACGCAATTTTTTAGCGAGTTATGTAACGCGTCTATAAATAGACATAGAGCTAGTCTCGATCTTGTGGAAACGTGCCCATAGCGGGCCTCTCTTTCTCGAATCCGGTGGACCTCTGGCGGTTGCATACACAACACAGTTTGCAGTTCGTTACATTATACTGTGTTATCAGGGTCGGCCATAATTTTAATACTTGCCTTATTGGTTTCATTTTTCAGTTACTAACACTTTCTTGAAATGAAGCATTTGATTTAAGCTGAGTTATCTTCTCTTTTATCTATAATAATTCTTCCATCTAATTTTTTCATTGTTGTTTACAGAAATATAAGTAATATAAAAGTCAGTAATGAATTGGCTGTGAATTGATTCAAGTGGAAAATATCTCGTTCATGCAGGCACATAACACCCAAACATCGCGAGCTACAATAATAAACAAGCCATAAGGAGAATGTGGGAAGCAAAATAAATCGGGTGCCGGAAGCTTCCCACGTCGTTCTATTTAATCCAAATGCCGAAATTACTCAATCTCGGTCGATTTCTTGCATTATGCGTCGCCCAAGCAACTTTCCAAATGGCAGCAATCGAGGTTGCGCTATTGTGTAGGCGGCAGGAATTTCAAAAAATGAAGAAAACACACTCGTTAGAAAGATTATGAAGTTAACGTAGGTTGTTTTTGGTTTCTATGGTGTTAGGGGCGACTTGTTATGTTTTGTTGTCTTGCAAATAACACTATAAATATACAATAACAAAAACATCATTTAGGTCAGGATCACCCATGGCATGCAGTTTTTGGAATAAGCTCAGACCCTTTTAACAAAATAAAGAAAAACACATAATAAGTACCCAAGCATACACTAACATTTTTTGACCACAAACATGCCCTACTTAAGTCAACTTCTACTATGCGTGAAATATATTCTTTCTCAGACTGCTGTATATTAAACTAACAATGCACATTGACCAGACTACCTCTTCAGAAATAGTTCATAGAGAGAATAGGTCGTTAACCAGATCGGAACCACGTCACACGAAGCTAGCAGCCGCCGAGAGATACTAACAATTCTTCAGAGATCCTTAAGATACTTCATATGATGTCATTATCTGGAAATAACTCATTAATCAAATACTAAATTAGCCAATAAACAAATAATAAGCATGTCAAGATACTCAGTGATAACTCACCTAATAAAATAACACAGGTCACTAAAACTGCATTTGTCTAGTCCACTATTCAATTACTTAATTTAATACACACGCACGCATACATCACTCGAGCTTTCTTATAAAAATGAAGTCATCTCTGTATAAATCATATTATTATTATCATCAATGTTTATCAGAAAATCACACCTGCTTAGTCAGCTAGTCGATTCGTCGGCTCAATAATTTCATTCATCAGAAATATACCGCTAACAATGGCATAAGTGCCTTGGACATTTATTCATATCTTATGACAAATTTGTTTTAGTAGATAGTCCGAGAATTGTGACATTTTTTTATAAACTACAGTAATATCTGGATAATCCGAACAGAAAGTAGACTTTCCAACATTATTCTAGGTCACCTAGCATTGCATAATCTTCCACTGAAGACTCCAATTGACCTAAAACTTCAGCCTTTTCTTGAAGTGACTGTGGCATGCTTCCTTTTTGGAACCATAACATGAATAAGCATTAACATTTACCAAATGCTGAATACGTTGCAAATTGCAATATACGGAACACGCGCGCGCTACTGGATTAATAGTTTAGATTAATACAGATGAAGTTTGGATTATTAGTATGTTCGGATTACAGGAGTGTTCGGATTATTGGGGTCGGAGATTATCCATACTGTACTGTATATGCAAAGGAAATTGATGTGTCAGTAGAAAATAAAACACATACATTGGCAACGTTGAAAAAATTTGTATAAGAGTGCTTCATGTTAGTCTCTGCTAGCACGCCATCGTTTAGCTTATCAACAACACTGACATTTTTGTCTCAGATTATTACTAATTACAAAAACAGTGTCTATGTCAGCGTCAAGACCAGAAAATACTGCCTTAACAAAAGCTGGTAAAGAGACGTCTACTATATGAATTGTTTTTGAGGAATGTAACCATCATTGTCTACTGTTCAAGTATATTGCCAACAACTTCATTGTCTTGACATCATTTAATGATTTTGTTCAAAGGCGCCTAATTAGGAACTTGGTTGGAAGGTTCTATTCTTCTCATATTGCTCTATCTATCCTTTTATGTTTACCTTCGAAGAATCTTCTTCGCAGCGACATGACAGATTAAATAACATTGTTTCACCCTGTAAGAAAAATTGTTTTTCTATTTTCCGAGGGGCAATTTAATTTTGTACAAAAAAATACTTGGATTTGTTAGAATATTATCATACTTATAACGCGTTGAAAATTTTGCCTTTATTAGAAAATGTATTTCTCTTCAGTATCTCAACAAATAAAAATTACAACTTGGTCGACATGATCTTAGAAAATAAGAACAAAAAACATTTATTAAATTTTAGAAGTTATAAAGTATTTAGAAGGTGTTCAAATTGGTGGCCTTGTTGTTGAACACACTTTGTTAATTTTCGTGTTAATGATTGCCGCATTATTGAAATGCCTGGATTATTATGGAATCTCTCAACAGACTCCAGAATTCTGTTCCAAAATTGGTCTTCATTATTTATTTCACATACACTTCATTTTTCATAAGCTCCAAAATATAAAATCGAGGGGATTAAGGTCTGGACTGTGAGCTGGCCATGGTATAGGTCCCCCTCGTCCAATCCACCTAGCTAACAAATAATATATTATCAATATCATCTTCAATATAAAATTCAGAATTTAATTTAGAATAGGAAATTTGAATTCAGAAAACCGAAATTTGTTATTTTGTGGTCGGCCTTCAATCCTTGTATCATTTGTGATATTTGATCATTACTTAGAAGAAGAGGCGCAATCTATTTAACAGATGCCTAAGTTCCTTCGTCCGCCTGGATGCGCTTATGACAGATCTATGTAATTAACCAATATTTCTTAACAAAACGTATTTCGAACTTTTCTAAAAAGTAATTTTAGGCGTATATTTATTCATTAAAGATCATTGTGAACAGCTTATTTATATTTTTTAGTCGATAAAGTTAGTTTTAAATTTAGAAATATAAATTTCAGTCATACAGATATGCATCATACTTCATGATTTTTTTCCCTATGAAATTATGGTTATCTGATTTAATTATTTGCAAAAGTTAAAAACCGTACGTATTATTTAGGTTCTAAATTCAAGATAGCGGATACAAGTTGTCGAGTTTGTCGTTGCTGCGACATTCTATATAAGTATGTATAAAAATGTATAATTTATCGTACGAAAGTATCGGTGGAATAATGGTAATATGTTTCGATTGCTTTTTATTGCAAATCGGTATTTGCATATCGTATAAAAAATTACATAATGGAAATTCCGACTAATGTCATAGGAAGTCGCAAATTGCGGCGTTCGAAATAGAATCGAATTTTTTTCACACACGTTAACCTTGAAAACTGCAATTAACCGTGAAGCCGGGATTTTTCTGTTTACTCTTACATAAACAGTTGGGCCGTATCATCTGACGCCCTGCCGAGATTTACGAATTTGATAAGGTGTTAAAGAATTTGTATATATTACTTTATTGATGTTTTCACTACAGTTCTAATGCTTGAAATCGGATATTAAACAATCTTTTAATGCATCAAGCTTAAGAGCTTTTTACGTCTCAAATTGAATGAGGATTTACTAGTTTTTTTCGATACTTTTTGTGCTCATCTGTCTGCTCTTGATAGATTAAGGTGGGTGTATGATTATTACGAATGTATTGTTACAAGTTCTGGTGAAGTCTAGGACTTTTGCAAGTTAAATATAATTTTGTAACAGTGCGCACTTGTTTGCATATGAAATTGTATAAGCAGAAATGACACATGTCCATTTTTGGTTAAAATCAAGTTATTGCAGAAATAAGTCCACATAGGTCATCGCATCTTACTATGAATAAACAGAATATGTCCTCTATTTGTTTTAGCTGCAGACGATGAGCTGTTTGATATATAGTCAGCAAAAATTATAAGTCCGGGATATACAGTATGCGCCAAAAGTATGGAATAAATTCAATAAAAACGAAACAATTATTTTTTGGAAAAAATCCTCGAACAGGTCGATTTTTAATTTAAAAAATACATATTTTAGCGTAAAATGCGATTTTCAAATGTCATTTGTTTTCGAGTAATGACGTCATCGATTTTTTTTAAATGGCAACACCATATTTTTTTTTCCTTGATTCTGAAGGATCGTTTAATTCTCTATCAGACAGTACTAAAATTTTGCCCTCTTACATAGGAAAGTTTTCGAGTAAATGACGATTGTTAGAAAACGTAAATCAATTAAAATAAAGCAAAAACGTTATCAAGTTTAGTTTTTCGAATTCCATAGTTCTTTTATGGATCACGTAGGTGAAAATCTTTGCAAAGTGTCATTGTCACACCGACTTTCTAATAAGTATTGTAAGCGACATAGAAATTATTATTCAATTTAAAGTATTATGGCACATTTAACTGTTACTCAAAGAATTGAAATTTTAATTCTTATCGGATGCGGGAATATGACTAGAACTCAGCAGGAAGATTGCGATTTATTTAATGAAAAATATCCAGATCGCCCTATCAGCCAATCAACAGTCAGTAAGGTAGAGTCTAAATTTAGAGAAACTGGCAATGTTGTAAATTTTCCAAAACCTGGACGTCCAAGCATTAATGAAAATCAGAAACAGAACATTTTGATAAGTATGGTGGATAATCCTCATAATTCTTCACGATTGGTTGCATTAAACACTGACACTAGTCAGAGCACAGTGCTACGTATCTTGAAGAAGGAAAAATATGATCTCTACAAAATTCAACTTGTGCAGGAACTCAATGAAGATGATCCCGATCGCCGCTTACACTTTTGCGAAATTCTAATAGATTTATATCAAGGAAATAGACATTTACACCGGCAAATACTTTTTTCAGATGAGGCCACATTTTGTCTGAATGATACAGTAAACCGTCAAACTTGCAGATATTGGAGTCGGGAAAATCCTCATTGGATGACAGAGGCACATACCCAACACCCTCAGAAATTAAATGTGTGGGCTGGAATAGTTGACGACAGAATAGTAGGGTCTTTCTTCTTTGAAGGAATCCTTACAGGACAAAGATATTTAGAGTTTCTAGAAAATGACCTTGTTCCAGCTCTTGCAGTAATTTTTCCTAACGATAATGACCCTGACATTCCTGACGATACCATATGGTTTCAGCAAGACGGTGCGCCTCCGCACTATGCGCGCCCTGTACGAGATTTTTTGGACAACTGTTTTCCTGGGAGGTGGATGGGCAGACGCAGACCGATAGAATGGCCTGCAAGATCGCCAGATCTTACATCTCTTGACTATTTTTTATGGGGATACTTGAAGTCAAAAGTGTACATTAATAAACCACGTAATTTAGAAGAACTTCAAAATCGCATTCGGGACGAAATACGCAGAGTTACCCCAGAAATCATTTATAATGTGCAAGAAGAATTTCTTCACAGACTTGCACATTGTCAAGAAGTTGGTGGATGGCAATTCGAACATTTAATTTAAGTATAAAATTTAATCAATTGTATTTTATTTTACATACCTCAGAATTGTTACTTTTTTATGGATAAAATTTACGTTTTCTAACATTCAATCGTCATTTACTCGAAAACTTTCCTATGTAAGAGGGCAAAATTTTAGTACTGTCTGATAGAGAATTAAACGCTCTTTCAGAATCAAGGAAAAAAATATGATGGTGCCATTTAAAAAAAAATCGATGACGTCATTACTCGAAAACAAATGACATTTGAAAATCGCATTTTACGCTCAAATATGTATTTTTTAAATTAAAAATCGACCCGTTCGAGGATTTTTCCCAAAAAATAATTGTTTCGTTTTTATTGAATTTATTCCATACTTTTGGCGCATACTGTATTTGCGAAATATGAAAGTTACGCATTGGCCTGTTTTTAAATTCAGCAGTTTGATGTGAAGGAATTCAACAATGCAATTGATTTGTTTGAAGAATTCTGATTGGGTTACATGGAATCAACCACACCAAACTGCTGAATTTATTATGTTTATTCTGTGTCGTGGTTTGTGTGATTGGTGCAAAATGGAAAGTCCAAGGAAAGAGAAAAGCAGTTCCCGACATACTATCATCTTAAAGTCCTATTAAATCGACAAAAATGGCACATATGTGAAAATGTGTAAAATATGTAGAAGAAGCTTATCAAGTATCTTTCAATACATTTTTTCATTTTCATCTACTACTGATTAAATGGGAAGAATTGTTTTTGTAACATTTCTGACGCACAAACTTGTTTAAATAGTTTCTACAAACTATCACTTATGTTCCTGCTTCTTGTTCGTTTTGAACTCGTAAATTATTGGCAGCATTGATACGTTTGCGTAAAGCTTGCTTCAGAGAACAACGTAGTGTTGCTGGCAACATCCCCACCATCAGTTTAATTTCAGTGAAATAAAGATTTTATAAAGTTTGTTTTGTTATGTACAAATGTTGCTCCTCCGGATAGTTGAAGTTGTAAATTTTGAACTTCACTCGACTTCAACAACGAATACAATTAATTTCATTGGCTGAAAGTCAAGTGACTTAGTGTGGCTGGCAACACTACGTTGTTCTCTGAACCCGGCTTAAATCATCAATAGTAGGTATCCACTTTGATGTGATACACTTTTTAAATATCTCCACAAAAAAAGTCCAAATGATCTAAAGTCAGGAGATCGTGGTGGCCATGATACCGGTCCTCCGCGTTTAATCCCTTGGTATTAATGCTTGGACACGCTGTACACAGTACGGATATAATGCAATGCGCCGTGGACGTCCTGGACCTCCATCTTCATCCACGATTCGGTTTCAAATTTCCCTCGCGTTGAATTTGGCACATGTTTACTGAGAAATCGTTCTGCTAATGCATTTTCACAGTAAATTAAAGCTATATCCATCAACACCGAGTTGTTATGCACGTAAGCTATTTTTTACACTTGAAAAACTAATGTAAAGACTCGCAGAAAAGGTTAATACCTACAAAAAGTAATCGGACTTCAATATTCGGAATCGCCTGGCTAGAGACTACAGTAGCCCAGCGATGTAAAGGTCTACAACTTCAATAATTTTTTTAGTCGGAAACTATTTTAGTATTTTACTATTATTCAACGTTTTTTATTTTTCGACATTTCTATACCTAAAAAACACCACAAATTTGATCATTTTGTGGTAATTAATGCATTAGAATAGCTTAATACATATATTAATTAATAAAGGTTTACATATTTTAATTAGGGTAAGTCCGGGATAGATGCTCCACCTTTTTGGATAGTCATATTTTTTGTCAACAATTTTCAGAATATATACATTTTATAATAAAATAATATATATTCTTTAATATTTTCATTAATGTAAAGACATTAACAAACTTAAACATCTTTAAGAAGAAAAAAACTTAGGAAACAGCCTTGACCATCTCCCCCGGAGTATCGGGCAAAGATGCCCCACTAGTCATGGATATCTATCTGGACATCTGTCCTTGTTTAACTAATATCACCAGCATGTAGGTAAATAATATGTAAATAATATAATATTTATTCTAAACATTAATGTTGATTAAAAAACATTCTTCACACACAAATCACTTTTTTCATTGTAAGTACTTTGCCGCATAAATCGCACAGGTTTTTGTATTTGGAGCAATTTTCATGTGACCACTTTTTGCAGTGCACACATTGAACCCAATCATCACGCTTGCTGGTATTTACCTTCACACTCCATGCATTCAGAATCATCTTTCTCACTCAGTGTGTCTTCTTCTTCATAAGGTACCCGAGTTTGTATCCCAATTTCCATTTTAATTTTATTTTTGTTTTCGCCTATTTTTTTTGTTTTTCATATTGTTCTGTGCTTTTCATTTCTTTAAATCTTTCTTTAACTTGTTTTTGTTGTCATTTTTTAATTTTGCCGTCAACGTTTCCTCACTCTGTTTCAAATTTTCCTGCGTAATGTTTTGGATGGAATGTTACGCAGAAAAACGCGAAGTACGCGAAGCATCATTTAACTGTTGCTCTGTCAATTTTCCACTTTTACTATATAAATTCTCCTTAAATAACAATTTTTAAAACGCGTTTGTAAGATACATTATTTTTCTATTCTAACCCCACATTTTAACAATTATTTTCACATACTTATAGACAAACGTGAACAATCTTATATGCAGAACTATGTAAGTTTATATTATAACAATATTTACATCTACAGTTACATTAAAAAAAACGTATTTTGAAATTTGTTGGTTAGATCACTTTCTGTCGTTATATATTCATATTACTTCGGTACCCTTGAATATTCGCAGATGGCATGAGATAACTTTCCTGTTATTTGCCAAGCTCTATAGTATTCAGTTCTTAAACGTCTAAAATTATTTGTATTTGTAGAAAACACTATTTCAAGAATACGGCCCACATAAGACAAACATTAGCAAGCAATTAAATTTGTTTATATTTATTTAATTATAAATTCCCTACAATTTTTAATTTAGTAGTCTTTTTTACTTTACTAATTCTTAGTTTTTTGCCCTATTTGCAAATTTAAGCGTATAATAAAATCGTAACTCTTGTATATAGGTCAGTACCTATATTTTAACTGTGAGTCTAGCGGTAATTAGTAAAAATCAGTTTACAATTTATTTGGTAACCCTCGTAAATAATATTTAAAGGTCTACCAACAAGATTTATGACTTGCTGTAAAAAAACTGGTATATCCAACCACATCAAATAAGTGGTTTGACTTAGTAGAATATTTTTAGATCGTGCTAAGATATATGTTTACCCTCAGAATTATGCAGCCTGTTAATTATAGTATATTAATTTTTTTTATATATATGTTTTTAGGTATTAATAGTATTGTGTGAAATTAACTACACTGCGGACTAAAGCCCCGACCAGCGTTGAATTACACACAATATCTACCCATATGTTCTTTATTATTAGCTTTTGTAACATTTTTTACTGTATATTAAATGTTATTCGTTATTTTTTTAGTATAATAAATGTAAAATCTTTTACACTGGAATTAATCAAATTTTGAAAATTTCGATGCAGATATTCTACGTACGTTAAGGTTTACTTATTTTCTCTGACTCATTTACTAACAGTACTCTGCTGTGTTAAATATCTCATGGTGTAGCTAATTGTTATAGACGAATGTTACGCCTGACCGTGTCGCAATACCCAGACGCAAATTAGATTAGCGTCTGCTTCGCCGACCCCAAAATGTCGGGCAGTCGCTTAACGATGAATGAAATGGAAACGCCGCCACCAGGTCTACGGCGGCGCCACGTCGTAAAACTGCAATGTGGGCCGAATATGGGGCACTCAAGAACTCGGGAACGGCACCGTAGTCTGGCGGGCGGACGGCGCGATCAATACGGGACCTCCTAACGTCGCAGATTACGAGGGGCGGGTTGCGGGGGCGGCGGAAGCGGCACAGCAGCCGTCGGAAATGTGTGTATGAAAGTGAAAACATAAATTTCCGCAGTTGTTTCAACTGTATATCTACTACGTGTCAATACTACCCAGCTAACAATTTCCTATTCTATAAAAATCGTAAGAACGTTTCCAGAGCAAATTTTATATAGCAATGTTTGTTCTAAGAACATTTTCAAAACGTTCTTACAATACTTATACCATAAAAATGGGCACCGTTCTATAGAACTTTTTAGTTTTTTAAGCTATTCTGTAAGATCTGCAGGAAATACTTATAGAATTGTTGAATAAACGTTCTCACAAGTCTTAAAGAATTTTTATAACACAGTTACAAAGCAATCTCATAAAAATTCTAGGCCACTTCGTTATACAATTTTTGTGTTGCATGGTGTTCTACTTAGAGAACTTTAAAATAGTTTAATTGTATCTCTTAAAAATAAAATGTTTCTGCATCGCACATATTAGAAATAATATGGATGAGCCAATAAGAACCAAGATACAAGATGACCTAATCAGCCTGCATAAGAGTACTCGCACCATTACGAATTGCTTAGTTGGTTTGTCCATCAGGGGGAAATACATTTTAATGCGGAAAAAGTTTTATCGTGAAATGTGTAGTACATAATGGTAATTTTTTGACGCGCGTTAACCTTATATTTCCTATGATGCTGGAAATTTAATAAAAAAAAATGTTTTCTAAATTGATGAATTTAACAATCAATCTAAAATAGTCAGAAAGTAAGTATATCCATATTATTGATGTAATTTCACTTATTTATATTGTATATATTTTTAATTAAGATTTGTTTTCTTTATTCACAATATGGCGACAGAAAGAAAGGCGTTATCTTGTACTTCCAATGGATTCTCACTAATATGACATTTTTGTGTCGATTCCAATGATGATTTTAGAGCAAATATGCTTCGTAAGCAACTGCTATAACAGATCTATGCCACTTAATATCCACAGTGTTGTCATATTTTATTGTGGCAATATCAATTATTTCAATCTTATTTAATAAAGCTAATAAAATTATATAACTTTAACATCTAGAATGAATAAGGTTTGGAATGGTCTAAATTAAATATGTTACTAAATTTCTATAAGGAAATCAGTTTCAAATCAGTCATCAAATAAATCTTATCTATCGTAATGAAATTTTTCTTCTGCAAGCAGATAATAATTTCTACAAGTCACGACTATGTTATACAAATTTCCCCTTTATACTTTGATTAAAATATTTGGTACTTTTGTAAGCAGGTCTCATCAGATGGGGGTATGGGAAACCTACATATGTATATAAATGGTAGTTCTATAGCGTTTTTTATGGAACAAAAAGGCTTTTGTTATTTATTTACTCAGTAATGATTTTATAACAACTGTATTATTATTCTTTATAACTGCTTTAAAGAGCTTTTTCTCTTAAGTTCGATAGCAGCATCCATATTTGTAATTTGTTTTCCGCAGTAGAATTGTAACTTAACAACGCCTTACACAATAGTTCTATAATTTAACTATAAGCATTACAGAATAATTTTATAAGAGTGTCACAGGAGATGGTATAATTCTATAAAGCACTATTTTGCATCGGTTTTACAGCAATTTGATTCGATAAGCACCGTTGCTGTAAAATTGTGTTATTGTACACACTCATAGGACTACATTAGCAGTTATCTTATAAATGTTCTATAAATTATGCTCTAAGAACGTACTTGTAACAAATTTAAAAAACAATTTAGTTTCTGAAAGCAAAATAATCTCATGTGCCACAATAATGCAACAATTTAGTATTCTAGATACAACTATAAAATATTAACAGAATATAAAGCTCCTTATTAAATTTATAGAACTACTTTGCTAGCTGGGTAAAAAATGAGCCAGATCGAACTACATACAGGTTAACTAAGTACAAATATTTTAAGAGGGGATAGAGAAAAATAAGAATTAACGATTTCGCCCTTTGAACAATTTAAAAACTTATTTATAAAGCGAAAAAGTTTTGTTTTGGTATTATATTAAACCCTTATTTAACGCCGACTATGTGGCCTGTCCGCCGCATGTTTGACGTTTGCAGAGTCAGAGAACAACAGCAACACAACTGTAGCATTCGCTGTCATGTCATAATTTAATTCCCGTGCTAACGTTGTAGTTTTGTGTTCTTCTTCAGTTTTTAGTGCCTATTTTAAATTTAAAACCGAGGGGATAATCACTCTACCAAAAAATGTACATATATTGCGAAAATCGCATGATTTAGTGTGATTTTCGGTGATTTCGTGGAAATCACTATGATTTTTGGTGATTTCCTCGCAATCGCTATGATTTCCGGCGATTTCTGCTGATTTCTTCGCAATCGCTTACGATTTCCAGTGATTTCCATTACAATATCCGCGTTTTCGTGCGATTTCGTATACAGTGCGTATAATTTCCAAATATCTAACAGAGGTTTGACGATCGTTTGATAACACATATTGAACAATTTGTTGTCAATAGTGGGAAATTAGAGGCCAAATTTCAAAGAAAACACCAAATTTTCTCAATTGTCGACGTTTCGTCACTTATCGTGACATCCTCAGGACACTATAAAATTTAATAAATTCAAAATTACATCGCAATTTATAAAAAATCAACTTAACATTAAAATATTAAAAAAGTGTGTTTAAAACATTACAATAAAATGGCTACAACAACATCCATATAAACATGAAACAAGAAACCAAAATTACACACACACTAACAATTATTATTATATGTCACAAATTTAAAAGCAAAGTATTAAAATTATATAAATAAAATGTCTTTATATAATGAATATTATCCCCCCACTATCCCACTATCGACAACAAATTGAACATAAATAAGGCTGCTAATCATCATTAGTTAGAACATATTGAACAATAATAACTATAGATGGAAAGGATAAATTATAAAATAAAATAAAAAAATGTAAAATGTTTATAATGTACGATTACCTCGAATGTACCATTTTATTTTCCTAAAAATAATTCTCTCACATGTACCAATTGACTATCTTTACTTTTTATCTTTTAATAATTCTATGTACAGGGTAGTTCATTTCATATTATGCCCAAATTCAATATTTTGGAAACGATGAAAAATATAAAAAAAATTAAAAGCGTGCTTAATTGACGTCACCTAAGCTCTGTATCAAGGCCTCCTACGACCCTTTATCATAACGACGCTAGGCGTCGCGGTGCGAAGTGACGTTATAGATTTTGTCTATTTAAATTTAATATTTCGATACCTACTTTACGCTAAATAATTTGTAAATTGAATTTGAATTTTTTGCATCAATTTAGAAACAATACTGTAAATATCAAATAAATACATTTAGTTACATATTTAAGGCAAATAAAACAATGAGTACGAAATATTTTAAAGCTATATTTATTTTAAATAGGTATAGATAGTCAATATTATTATTTCAAATTGTTAATCTACATGTTATTAATCTAAAAAATCTATCCAAATTTCAAGTGATTATACGAGTATATGCTGCTTTCCAAAGAAATAGCACAAATGATACTAGAGTATGCTGGGGCTAAAATGTAAAAATTGATTCAAATATACCTTAGCACAAAAGTTAATAGTAACAGTTACAAGTTTTAATTTAGCGAGTTACAGGAAATCACTTTCTATATTTTTGCTTGAAAACGGGCACATATGGAAAAATGGCAAGAACCAAAAAGTTTCCAAATTGAACATTAAATCCTTTTCCTAAAAACGACCAGTGGCTTGCCGAAAGAAAGTTTGGGGCACTGAAAAGAGGCCTGACCTCAGAAAACATAGCACCCTGTACATCGTGACAACTACTATATATGACTATCGATGCAGGCAATCTAAGTTAGGCTACTTTCCAAATTTGATCTACATATCTCAAAAACTGTGGAATATACAAAGAAAAATACAGAAAAAATATTGAAATTTTAACACCCTGTATCATGGTAACGAAGCATTTGCGCTCATATGTTTATAAGAAACTTTTTTACTTAAAATCATGTGCAAATTTGTCTCCTTGTCTACAGACATACTATTCTGAAACACCCTGCTCCCTGCTTGCTCTCATAATATCGCCATAGCATTTAAGAACGTGTGGTTGCCGTGCCACGCTTTTTTAAATTTTACAGATATTTCCACGGATTCTCGTACAAGGTGTTAAAATCTTCACATCATAAAACGCGAGATTTTACGTTGCTGCTAAATGTTTTATCTACCTATTGTAATATAGTTTGAATTTAGAATGTTTTGTGGTATTTATGTTTCTTTTGTTTCCTTTTTTAATCCTATTTTTTTTTTTGTTTCAGGTAAGTTTACATTTTCTTTGTGATAAACAGGTATGTTAATCTTATTTTTTCTATTTTATACACAGGATGGCCTTTTATATCTTTACTACATAAATTGTGCATCTTTAAATTGACATTAGTTCCAATTATATGAAGTTTTTTAAATATGTTCCTAACTTTTATATAGAGAGTAACAAAAATTAACACAAACTTTGAAAGCATAGAGAAATCGTAAAAATAATAATTTCATCCCGCAATTTTCTTTTCTAAAATGCTTCCTTTGGCTGTTAAAATCCCGAAAAATTATGTATAATAATTATTTACAAAAAAAAGCTGAAAATAATTTTAAAAATTATAGGTACACAAAACAGCATTTTTATAACGTCTTAAAATAATTATTGTTGATATTTTTCTTAGAGAATCACAGTTTTCAAGTTGTTTAATATTTTCTAAGGTTCAATCCAGATTTTAATATAAAGAATTACACAAAAGGAAACAAACAAATACTTGAATTTAGTGTTCGTTCGAAAAGAATACCACAATGGTTATTTAAATATTAAAAAACTTGAAATCATTAATATTATAATAATATATATTTTTTAATTTTGACAAAAATACTTAAAATATTTTTTATTTAAATAGGTAGGTATCTTTTGTTGAAATTTTAACATCTTGTATATTGCAGGGAAGCATTTTAGGGATAAATATAGAAGGAACTACTTATTTTTATATTTTCTGTACATGATGATCATGCGCAAACGTTAAATTCGATTGTAACTTTGTTATTTTAGGAGATATTGGAAAATTGAAACGTTGAATTTAAAAAATTGTTTATAAAAATTGTTCACAGTTCCTGGTTTTTCTATGCAAAATCTATATAGTTTTTCCAAAATTATTTAAACAACTATGCATCATATTTGGGTGTTGGTTTATGTAATCTATAGCTTCTTGTATTCTATCTTGACTTTCTTAATTAGTGGTTGGTCAATTTTTATGAACACTATTCTTTAAACACAAAAATGCATCAGGTGGTGTCAAGTCTGGACTATTTGCCGGTCATTATACGGTGCCATATTTTCCTGCCATTCTACGTTACTATTATTCAAATATTCCATAACTTAATCTTACATTATCTGGTTGAGCTCCGACTTGCTGCCATATCATCCCGTCGACCTATCAAATTGGGTAATTAAATCATTTATTTCATGACCTAAAAGATCTAAATAACATTAGCCGTTTAAATTTTCCTGGCGGCACCAGGTTTTAAAATAAACAAGTCGGTGACCACTTCCAATATTATTTTATTTAAAGATGGCAGTCCCGAAAACCCCTGAGCCGCTAATTTTCAAAATTCAAGTCCAAATAGTCTCTGAAATATTCTAATGTACCGTCATCGTAAGTCGGCCCGTATACATAATAATTTCCTTACGGTATGGTGGCGTGACAACTACAGTCTACAAATAAATGCTTCGTGTTCTTTGTTAAACATGCACTGATAAGGTTAAAAATTACGTCTGGAGGTTAAATACAATCATCAGGTAGCCACTTAAAGGTGCAGCATAATTTTTTAGGTAAAAACCTGAATAATGGCTTATTTTATAACTATTTTAACATTTTCTAACAATAATTTTTTGTATATATTTTTATTTTATTTATTAACAATATTATGCGAAACTAACTTTGGTATCAGAGAGCATACATATGACTTAATTGATAAGAATTGTAGAATTGATTTATATTAATTAGCTTAACATACACATACCTACAATACAGTTAAAAATTTTTTTTTTTATTTCTAAAGTTATAAAATGTAATTCGAAATGACGATATAAGGGATAATCCTGTAAGTAATCTATAGAGGTAGACTTAAAAATTGTGTCGCGAATATCCTTGGTTCATATAACAGCAAATCCTATATAAATACGCTCAAAACTATAAGATTTATTTTTAATATTTTATTGTTATCTTTTCCCTTCATCTACGCTTTGATGTTTTGGTTCAGATCATAATAATTGCAATATCTTTCGCGCCAGGTGGGGGAATATGGTATTTAACGTTTATTCGGTTCGCATTTTTCTTTAAAATGCTGCATTTTAGCGGTATGATTATTTAAAGCTAATCGAAGCTTGTTTCACAAGAATTAATTATAAAGTACTTTCTCAGTAACCAAAATTGTACAGAGTGGATCAAATTCAATAGAATGGGCCTACTGTGAGGATACAAACGATTTAAATATAATTTGGAATACGTGATGTTAAATAGAATGATGTAAGTTCCAGTTTCAATCGAGTGTTACCTTTGTGATTTCACAGAAACGACAAATGACGTCATCAATTATTTGCCAGAAACACCAACATTTCTTTCCTTTCCCTTTTTTTCTAATAAATTTTTCTGGATTGCTTTCCGTTTAAGGCCCTCTACAGACTATGTGTGAATTCCCGATTCGCCATGTGCGATGCGTGGTTTGTAAGAAATTTGTGCATCATGTGTAGGGTTTTTGTGAATGGATTTTTAACAAACAAGACCCTACACACTATGCGCAAACTCCTCACATATTACGAATTGCGCATAATGAATCGCGAATACACGCATAGTCTGTAGCGGGCTTAAAAGTTTTAAGCAATATGATCCTAAAAAATTTCAAAAGAAGTACCATCTAAAAATTACATTAGTGGTGGAAGGATCAAGTAGTGCATAACATAACATAACATAAAGTGCATAGACATCACAAAATACTTGTTATTAAGTGTAGGATAGCGACCTTCTGGAAAATTTGCAAAGAGTTGGTTCCTCATTAGTTAATGTTTGAGCTTGTACTGTAATGTTCTTGAGGGACACCCTACCTATGTTTTATATTTATAGTAAAGGATGGTTATTGCTAAGGAGCGGTGCAAATTGGCCAAAAGAGCAACTATATATGAATTATTGCTCTAGAAGGTGAAAAAATAATTTTTTCGAAACGTTAGCTTGAAATTCAACATTATTGTTTTATTATTCTTGACCTAAAAACCCGCTAGAGGAACCAACTCTTTGCAAATATTTGTTATTACTCAATACGAACGTCAAAAGTATAACTTTTGTACTTACAAAATGATTTCTCATTCAGAAAAAGTTGATATGTTGCTAATTTACGGCGAGTCACAAAATAATTCAAGAAGAGCTGTAGAGATATATTGAGAAGGGTATTCAAAACGCCTCATTCCTGATCATAGAACCTTTACAAGAGTGGAGGCAACCTTGCGACGAAATGAAGATGCATTTTCTGTTCAAAAGAATCAAATAATTGACCGAGAGGTAAGAAACAATGTTAATACAGTCAGACTGTTTACAGTATTTCGAACAAAATCCACGAAAATCTATACGGCGGGGAATTGAATTTGAATAAATTAACCGTTCAACGACTAATGAGTATCATGACTACAAAATTCACAATTTGGAGTATTTGTCTGATCGTCACATTGAAAACACACTTAATTTTATAGCTCAAATTGTAGTAAATGTAGGAACTGTTGATCGGAGGTCGCTTTGTCAGTAATAGTTTGCCAAACAGGCGCGTCGAACACTACTGGTCCATTGAAAATCCCCACATTATAAATCCAGTTCAAAACCAAGATCATTTTGGATCATTTTTTATGGTGATGATGGTACATTGAACAGCGGAGTTACCTAAATTTCCTACAAGAAGAACTTCTTGCACGTCGGGGAATGTGCCTTTGAAGCTAAGGAGAAACCTATGGTTTCAGCACGACGGAGCTCCACTCCACAAGATCAGCAATTGTGCAGCAATATTTAAACAACGAACATTCACTTATTTTTCAACGACTACTTGATCCTTCCATCGCTAATGTGATTTTTAGGTGGTATTTCTTCTGAGACTCTTTAGGATATTATTTATAACTTTAAAATGGTAAGTAGGTAATACAGAAAAATTTCTCTAATAATAGTTTAGAAAAAGGAGAGGTTTTTTAACAGGATAAAATGTGGGTATGTTTCTGGAAAACATATAATTGATGACGCCATTAGTCGTTTCTGTCAAATCTTTCGAGACTAAATATCTCAAGAACGAAGCTTCCTAGTAAATTTTATCAAGAGCAGTTTTTTAATAAAATTAAAATAAGTTGTTAATGTTTCTATTGAAAACATTTTTTTCACCACTGGCGTTGAAGTTTAGGGGGTTCAAAACAGAACAAAATCCCATGTCTACGCCACTGGCCATAGCCGGAAAAAGTTATTCACGTCAAAATATTAACTTTTTATTATGATTACTGTATACCAAGTTTCAACAAAAAATATTTATTTGTTTAGTAGGTAATAAAGAAATAACATATTTTTTTGAGAGTTGAACGCCCTGTATCACGAAAACTGAGTGCTATAGGGAAAAATGTTATAGGAAATATTCCTATTATTTCTTCACGCTCTATCATTTCCCAAAGTTAAGAACGGAAAAACGGAGACACCCTGTATACTTGAGGTTTCGAAAGTTTCGATCAGTTGCTTTGTTATTATTACAAATTATTGATGTATGCATTTATTAACGGTAATTTAAAATTGTATAGAATGAATACTATCGAACACGCCATAGGGTAAAATCAATCTAGGTATGTACCAGAACGTTATAGATCCCTACAAACAACATTAATAATTGTAATCTGTCGAGGAAATGTTACATGGTAATTTTTTTGTGTACGTCAACGAGGGCATTTTCACGCATCAGTTCACAAGAACTCGGGACACTCCTCAGCGTAACGCTATCTGAACTTTTATTATTAATTAT
This sequence comes from Monochamus alternatus, assembly GCA_037114965.1. Classification (NCBI taxonomy): domain Eukaryota; kingdom Metazoa; phylum Arthropoda; class Insecta; order Coleoptera; family Cerambycidae; genus Monochamus; species Monochamus alternatus. Next base: position 119,748,932 of record CM073426.1, read on the forward strand.
AATCGATATGAATGTGTCGGGCGACTTAAAAGAAATTTGCCACTTTGGTTGTTGTTTTCTTATTTTCATTTAGTTATAACGTAGGTAATAAAAACATATAAATAATATTTCGTCGATAATATATTGCTTAATCTATAACTGTAACGATAGCAACATTTTATCTTATCGTCGCCATTGTGTAAGGTATTATTTTATAGGACTTTGCAGAAAGGCACTTTATCGTTATCAGCAGATATTGCAAAAGCCATTGGCCTCTATATCGTTGTTACTTAAATGATAACTTACTCCAAGGTCAGAAATTCGGGAATTGAAATTATCTCGTGATCTACAAAAATATGTTTTTAATCTCGAGAACGTTAAAAGCAGGGGATGAAGTTGTCATCGAAATCGTACGGATTTATGAGTGATGACGAGCTTAGAAAATTCGAGTTATATCATTTAGTTCTAATCATTTAAAATTTTCAGTGTATTTACAATTTCAAAATTGTAATGGGCTTGTTTAGTACTTTTATTTTTTCATAAATCGAAACGTCATCGTTACATGCATTTTCGCAGTATTGTTCCTGTTGCGTACTGCTTGTTTGATTCAGTATGAGTGTAAAAAGGAATTTTAAGTATTGCTAGTTTCAGAAAGCACAAATGAGTCGGAAAAATGATTATTGCCAGTGGACCAAAAACAAAGAACTGCATGGTAACGTGCAATGCAGAGATCTGATTTTGTATCCAATATTGACAGATTTTGTTATAAGCATCACTTTGTTTAGCAGTTTTTGTTTTAAATATAGGTTGAAGAGGTTACAGAAAATATTTTTTGTTTAAAACCCATGAAATGTGGGAGATTATAATTGATATCACAAAAGTTTCGTATTACACATATTCAAGTCTTGATTATTAACAAAGAGAAAGAAGAAGAAGAATTGTTATGTGCAATTTTGGCAAGTTCATTTGGAATAGTGGTTTGGAGCTTCTGCAGCCGGTGATGTTATTTAATCTATAGCAATTTTACGGGTAGTTTGTTGCAGTGACCTAGGTAACTGGTAACAGAATTAACTTGCACTTTTCTATTCTTAACTGAGATTATTTGATCTGCCCTTGTTGTTCTTGGGCTAGGCTGTAGGAGAGCGGACCGGTTATTGTTACCCCTGGCCCCCCTCATATAATGATTTCGGTTCCATTAGTCTTATTGTTGTATTACAACTGCTACGGTCGGCACTGCACCTCCGATAATGGTGGTTTTCCTCGACGTCATTTAGCAACCTTCGTATTTTGATAAATTAAATATTTTAGAGAAAACTGTAAATCCAGTTAAAAAGTAAAATAACTCATTTTATTTTTAAAGTTTTTTCATATATATTTTCTGTAATTATAAATTATTCAAAGATCGTAGTTTTTAATCCAAAAATAAGTAATATTTTTTTATATTGAAAAAAATCATTTCATTTTATACCAATATTTTTTTGCGTAATTAATCAATTATAAGTAAAATATAGAGTAATAGTAATAATATTGACCATGATCTATTGATTGATAAACTGCATTCTGCGGGTATATCGGGTGCTCTATTAACCTTGTTTCGTTCATACCTTACAAACCGTTTCCAATATGATCAGTATCGTGGCTTTCAGTCAAATAAATTTTCTCAATTTTCAGGTGTTCCTCAGGGATCTATTTTGGGGCCCTTATTATTCATTATATTTATTAATGACTTAACTCAATTATTAAATATAAATTTTTTATTGTATGCGGATGACCTTAAATTATTTGTTGAGATAAAGTCACTATCTGATTGTTATAGATTACAAGATAACTTAACCACAGATTAAACAAGAATAGATAGCCCACTCTATCCTTGTTGAAGACGGAACAGAGTGTTTGCTGCGCCATCTAACATTTCTGCACAGAACTTTTCTGAAGTAGGTAATATAGATAACTATAAATTGCGTTATTTATGGGTGTATATCCATACTAAATAATAATTTATTATTATTTAAAATGTTAACAAATTTAATACAAAATAGTCAGGGTAATGTGGAAACATTAACCTGACTATTTATATATCAAATTTGTTAACATTAAAGTGGAATTACAATATTTGTTAAAAAAAAACCCTCAAAATTCATGACACTTTTATTTAAAACAATCTGATTCTGATAAATAAAAATCATTGTAATAAGTAAAATACACATTATAAAAGTATAAAGTTGCGGCAAAAATTCACACGACTTACGGCATACGAAGATAATTCATTATATTTTCATCAAAATATTTAAGAAACTGCAACTGCGAATAATAAAACTATATTATACTACACTAAATGTTTGCACTATATATTACAGTAAATTTCAAAAAATGATTGTTTTTAACACGACAAACTATCGAAAATTATGTTGACAATAAATTGTGTGTGCAAGTAGTATACAGTTACATATGTTTTTGTAATTTTCATGTTTTTTAAATAAAACAACCAATATCTTTCTTTGTTTCTAGTTCTCTTATAATTTCCTCCCTCCGTTTAGTTGCTCCTTGCTCGGAAATAATTGCTACTATACATAAACTTACTTGTCGAACATTACATTTTTAAATTTATATGGGAAACATTTTTTGAAATTGTTTAATTTTCCTAATAATCTGTTCATGAATAATACCTACATTTCAATTTATTTATTCTTTCATAAAGAATCATCTTGCCCTCTGAAGAAAGTTGTATTTCCTTAATAATTACCAAACTTTTTAAATTAAGTCTTCTAACATTATCTGAAAAAAAAAAAAAACATAATTTTAATGATTAAAATTGCTTTATTTATTAAGAAAGTATACTTTCAATAGCACAAATTGATAGATTTTAAAATTAGCCTAATTTAGATCCTGAAATCCTTTTTTTAAATAATTATTACATACTTACGTTGGATTTTTACGTTACTTGAACCCAAATTTAGTTATTCATCTTGACGACCCTACAGCAACATATTGCGATGGTTCAGGAAATTCACAATTGTCATTGGAGGGTTTGGTAGATACTCTGATGTTTTATACAACTGGCTCCTTCTACTTATTATACACTTTACTAGGAATTCTAATTGGCCCCACAGTGCTTTCACATATTAAGATAATTTATTTTAAAAACATAGTCGTCAAAGTATCTAGAATACAAATGTACGAGTTAAAATTAATATAGTTATAGGGACACAGAATACATGTTTTTACATTTTGTACTCATAATATATTCATACAAAAAAAAACTCAAGTGTGGTGGTATTAATGTGATGGCATTTGTTGCAACCACATTTATAAATTTATGCACATTTGCCTTAATATACCTACCGAGAAAATTGAAAATCTTGTAGATATATTGTCCGAAAAGAAAAATTAGGTATAGTTTTCCACTTTTATCAAACCAGACATCATAATAATGATTAGCACAATAATAAATTACGTAGTTTCTAATTCTTGATTCAGGAACTGTTAATAACCAATCACTACCAATACATTCCATCCACATGCTTCTCACCTCTATACACTTGTAGGCAGTGAAAAACTAAAAACAAATAAATTATGTTATATTTATAAATTAATCTAAAACTATTAAAATAACTTACCGTCTTCAAATTTTATCTTGACAGTCAGGCACACAACAGTTAGTTTCCTTTCCATCACTACAGTTTTTTCAATTTAATATTCAAAAATTAGTTGTTACTGACCTAATACAACATATACTATGCAATGAATATTGTAAGTAAATGTTACAAGTGCACCTGCATTGGATAGGACAACAAAGACAGATACAAATCATCCAAACAAGTTATAAAAGTTAATTTGAAAATTCGACTGATCCGCGATCCACCGAATCCGAACTAAATGCATTATTGTCAGATTGTGATAGAGAATTGCTTTAAATTAATTATAAAGATTTTAGTTTCAACTTTAAACAACAATATTAAATACCTATTTCTGTTCAATTTTAAAAAAATACTTATATAATTAAGTATTTATACGTACCTGTCAAAAAATATGTATTTATTTTTCTCATTTTTATTATACATTAACATAAAATTCAACTATAAAAAACATGAAATTTATTCTTTTTGAAAAATAATGTTTCATTCGTCTTTCCATACATTTTATATATGTAACTTTTGAATAAAATATCTTCTATATGTAGAAAGTAGAAATAAATAAACATATTATTTATTTTCAATTATTGTATAAAATTTACGTTTCTTAACACATGTTTGCATTTGTATTAGAACAAAATTTTTAATTTAATGTTATTATACGTTATTTGAAGCTCATTATCAATAAAAAAATTCAAAATGTCGTAGATCTTAATAATTGTGGGAAATATGGCATCGTTACTTTCCAAGGATGAATTAAATAATTTAGTACAAATATCTATAATATGTGGTGTAAAACTATACTAATTTGAAGGAAGTTATGTGCAGAAATCATAGATGGCGCCCTCAACAACTCTGTTCCCATGAGTTTCACCCCCCTGAACTTAACAAAAGTACACTGTTGGTGTAAAGATAACTATTTACCATTAAATATCAGTAAATGCAATATTATGTCGTATAGCCGCCGGAGACTGATTCAAGATTTTGATTATCTTTGCGACAATCTGTCTTTTGACGTGCATATTCATTTAATAACTGAATCTGCATTTAAAAGCCTGGGTTTTATTTTGCGTAATTCTAAGGCTTTTCGCAACACGGTGACATTGAATACACTGTTTAATTGTTTTGTTCGCTGCAAACTTGAATATGCCTCTATTGTTTGGTATCCGATTTATAACACCCATATAAACCTATTGGAAAAAGTACAGCGTAGATATTTAAAGACACTGCATTTTGTCAAATTTGGTGTTTATCCGGTTCGTGGCATTCCAGAAGATATTTTGTTATCAACATTTGACTTAATTAGCTTGCAGCGAAGGCGCATTATGTACTCTCTAATGTTTCTACACAAAATTGTTAATAATTTTCTAAATACCCCTTCTCTGGTATCTAGAATTTTTTATCGAGTTTCTAGATTAAATTCTAGATCTAGTTCTGTTTTGCAGTTGCCAACTGCTCGTACTAATATACTTACGGCATCCCCTCTTTATCAAATGATTACTAACTACCAATTGTATGAAGATCGACTTGATATATTTTTTCACTCAATTAAGTTTATTAAATCTCTATTTGTTTAGCTGTTTTTTGTTTAAAAAGACATTTTTGTGATTTTATTGCTTGTTTTTTTTTATTATTGTTTATGTCATATTTTTGCTAATTACTTTTTGTTTGTTATTTGATATTTTGTTTTTATTCGAGTTATTTCTGTCATTGTTTTTGTATTTTGAATTGTTTTTTTTCCTTGTCCTGTAACTGGGATTCGTCCCGTTGGACACTGTATTTAAATAAATAAATAAATAAATATATTTAAATAATAGTTTCTAAATAAAAATTAATATGGTTACTTACCTATAACTTCATTTTAAATCCTAACCTAAATGGATGGACACGAGAAAAAGATTGAATGGAATAATATGAAATAGAAAAACTATTTAATATATGTTACTAACTTTGTAATTTATTTTCTTCTCATTTCTGTAACATATTCAGCCTGCTAAATTTAACTTCAATTGAACATACTAAACTAAAATATTTACAATTTAGCGTATTAGCGGTAGATCTCCTAGTTTAGAGTTGCATGTAGTGACGTCAATTTCTTATATCTCGTTAACACAAAAAGTAAATCATATGAAATTTTAAGGGAGTAATGAGAGTATCATGTTCTATACAAAAATGCATGAATACCATATAGAAGAAATTTGACGGAACAAGCCTATTGTTGCGTTGTTTTGGGTGTGTGAAATATTAATGGCAATACTATTGCCGAAGAAGAACCTGAAAAATACTAAATATAACAGGTGACGCAAAAGTCATCACCCTATCGGAAGTTATAATTTTTGCAACTACACGTCAACACGACATTAATCGCCATACTCCTCAAGAACGCGGAATAATTGTTTCGATTTTTTTGCGGAATAATTCGTCGTTGGTGTTGGCGCAGCGTGAATTTCAGCGCAGATTTTCCGGTCGTCCGACACCAACTGGACAAACACTACGGCATTTATGGGATGATACGAGATGCTGCCAGGTCTGGTCGGCCCGGAGCAGAGAATATCGCGACTGTAGCTGAAGATGTTGCAGAGGACCCCGGAGTATCGACCAGACGGCGTGCCAGGCAATTGGGCATCAATCGGCGGTCTTTACAGAGAATTGTGGTTAACGACTTCAAGATGTTCCCTAACAAAGTGCATCAGCTGTTAGCTGTTGACCGCCAAGCGCGTGTGACCTATGCTCAGACCATCCTGAATCTGCATCACGAGGCCCATTTCCATCTATGTGGATATGTTAATAAGCAAAATTATCGCTTCTGGGTCATCAAAAATCTACGAAGAACCATTATACCCGCTCAAAGTTATTGCATGGTGTGTTGTTTACACTAGAGGCGTCATCGGGCCTTAATTTTTCGAAGACGCTAGGGGTCAAACGACTACTGTCGTTGGCGAGCGCTACAGAGCCATACTCAATGACTTTCTCCTTCCTCAATTGGATGAATTAGCACTGGAAAATATGTGGTTCCAACTTTCAACAGAATGGAGCAACGGTACATACTGCGCAACGCACAACCAAAATTCTGAGGGCTGCATTTCTGGACCGCCTAATCTCTCGTTTCGGCGATTTGCACTGGCCTTAAGATCGCCCGATTTATCCGTTCCAGACTTCTTTTTGTGGGGTTTTCTGAACTCACGAGTCTATGTGAACAAGCCGCAGACTCTTCAAGCCCTCAAAGAGAATATCCGTCAAGAATGCAAGAACGCCGGAAGTTCTGGCAAGAGTAATGGAAAATGGCATAAATCGGGCCCGTATTGTCATCACTTCTGGTGGCGGCTACTTGGCGTATATCATTTTCTCGGCTTAATGGAAAAAAATGTAAGACATCAAATAAACATAATCCAAAAGCAGAATCAAAGGTTTTCATGACTTTTGCGCTATCTATTAATTATTTAATAAATAAATCCGCTAAATGATTTAAGTAAAACGTTACTTTTCAACGAATTTATTTGACAGAGTAGTAGAGCAGTTCCAAATAACCCAAAATTTTACATAATGCTGATTTGTCAATAAATAAAGATTAAGGAGTCTCTATAAATTATTAAACGTTATATAATCGTATTTGGAGCAGCACACATATTCCAACATACGTGCCTCGTCAGTTTAAAAAATCACTGTCGCCACTGAATCTTTTCTTGATGTTGGCGTGGCGGATATCTCAAAATACCTGTTATTAGGGGCAGAAAATGCAACTACAGCCTTGAACGTTGTTCGGAGGAGCGACATGCGAGGCTATTAGCGTATAGAAATAGTAGTTTATCTCGGTTGTCTCCTATAATTTGTCAACATCGAATGACAGGCAGTTTTCGCGGCGCCGGCTACTGATACGTCGGCGGTCAATGGTCATTGATGTTCTACAACAGCCTTGTTGATTAGCATAATTAATTGTGGACAATTAATTGTTGTACAAGCTCCAATTAGGTTGATGTACTAAAAAAGAAATATATAGGTTTAACTATGATTAATTACAAATATTTTAAGAGAGGATAAGGAACATTAAGAATTGACGGCATCACTTTTCAAAAAAAATCCAAACAATATAAAGCGAAAATACATTTGCTGCTATATTAAACCGTTATTTAACGCCTATACGGCCCGTTCGCCGCACGTTTCTCGTTTACACAACCGTAAAATTTGTCATGTCATAATTTAATTCCTGTATTTGTTGTAGTTCAGTGTTCTTTTTCAGTTTTAAGTGCCTTTTTTAATTTTGAACGTTTTATAGTTATTAAATAAAGGAATTTGTGTCTTATAGGTTATGCCGCGGGTGCATTAAAAGTTTTCTATTATCTATTAGTACCTACCTATTTATTTCGTTCGATTTTCTTATAAGAAATAGGCATTTTATCTAACTGTACCTACGGGAAGTGTGTTTTATCAGTAGTGAGTGGTTGAAATGAGTAAAGATGTAGTTCTACCAGTTTATAACCAAATAATGCAAAATACTACAGCTAACTGGATTAACTGTTATCTATCTATCAAGTATTGGAGAGCTATTGGACGTCTTATACGGTTAAGCAGTATATGTGCTGTTTCATTAAGGATGCAGTAATAAGGATAGTGCTTGACCATATTTATCAAGATTAAGGTAAAATCGAACAATCCCTTATTTGATAGATCGGGTGGTTCGCCAGTTGTGATATCCTTCTAACCTAAAATAAAAATAAAATTGTTACACTTTTTTAATTAGTTCCATTTGCATATTTGAGGAAAAATTAAATGAGGATAAGAAAGCGTATTCTCTCAAAATGTATTCTCATTTATGCTTCTTTTCTGATTCACCATTAAATTGTCAAAATTGAGAGAAATAAACAAAAGTATAAGGGAATCCCGTCCGACAAATTGTTGACCAATAACTATTTTTTTGTGGACAAAATAAGGGTAAACAGTATTTAAATAAAGTCGTACCAAATACGAAACTAAATATTGATCGGCAATATTAAAGGGATTTCCAATTACTCTCTATTATTACTTTTAAGAATGTTAATTTTTGTCCTTTCGGCAATTAGAACGATGCAAAAAAACCACCGCATGGTAGTTAACATTGTTGACACATGTAAGCTTTATCTACGGATCTAAGCCATCTTGATGCTTATCATAGACGCCGATTTTCCACAGGAAAAGAGGGTTTTCTCCCATCTTTTAAACCTCGAGCTAAAATTCTGGAATAATTTTTTTTATTGGCTTTTAGGCCTTTCTCCACATGGTTACAATTTACTTAGTCACAGTTAACCTTGCATATATATTTACATCCAAATCCTAATTAGATTCTTGTGGCAAGGTTAGAATTTAGTGAATCTGTCGTTTTGGGGATAATACGAGAGGGTTGTAGGTGTTGGCTAAATACAGGGTGTCCCCAAAATACATGTAGCCGCGAGCCACCCTATAGTCGGAGCCCAAAATAATAGAGAGAAAACAATTCCGTGTGTCATTTGAGAAGGGTTCAAAGAACACAAAATTATCAAAAATAAATTGAGTGAATGTTGCACTTTAAAAAATATATACTCACCCGTAGAATGCCGTTCTCTTAGACGGCGATGGCCTACCACCACCCACTTAATATATGATGCGCACTCCGCGGATATCACACTTTTAACACATAATACACCACGATTTATATACACAGTATACACTACTGGTTACTAACACTATAACGGACACACGTTAACACTTATCATCGACTATTAGGTCTATTTGTAGAGCAGTTGGATATATTTATTGTAGTGTACTATGAACAAAGTTATAGGGCATACCCATAGCATACTGTTTCTATTTTATTTTATAAAACGAAATAATAAATCATAATTGGCAATAGCTCTATTCTAAGTTTCATTCTGTGAGATAGCAACCTGAATTTTTTTATTGGAGGAAGCTTATTTTTAAAATACCGTCGATGAATTGTTCGCGTATGGTATTTTCGCAGTTGTATGTTCTTTGCCACTCTTTCTTGTACTATATACACTACTCACGGTCATTCTTAGTAATGAACTACATATTATTTCAACCGCATCATGGTTTGATTTCGCGCCCTAATCCCTTCATACACTTCACCATCCGATATTGTTAGCTTGTTAAATCAAGTCGTTTACGATTTTTAGAATACGCTGTAGAACTTGAATTATTCTCCATTCTTAAGAATCCAAACGCAGAATCATTAATAAATTGATTACATTTACAATTAAATTAGCGGAAAGATATTTTTCCTGGAACACGTTTGTCGTTGACTGCTTTTAATGATTTATATTATAATATGAATCACACACGATTATTTTGGATTTCGACTATAGATTAGGTCAAACTGGATACCTCAGTTAAAAAATATTCATCTTTTTTATGTATTAGGCATCGGATTTTCAACATTTGCTAGTAAAAGCTTAAACTTTTTTAAATATATGTAGTCTATTTCAAACTTTTGATAACTTATATTTTAGTCACTAAAAATTCTTTCATACAGATAAGCCCTAACATTTCTTGTAAAATCAAGAGGAGCACCATCGTGCATGAGCCACATATTTCATTTCATAAATAGGACCAGAATTTCTAGTTCAACGGATAAATTTGTTTGTACCATAAACAGGAAGTGATATACTCGCGACAAGAATTCAGACGACTTACGTCATACGAACAAATGAATAATTCATTATATTTTCATCAAAATATTTAAGAAACTGTCACTAATAGTAATCAAACTATATACTACACTAAAAGTTTGCATTATATATTGCACTAAATTGCAAACAATGGTTGTTTTTAACACGATCAAATATCAAAAATTACGTTGACAATAAAAACAAATGTGTAACGTCAGCCGTGACGTAAGACGTCTGAATTCTTGACGCGAGTATATCAACCTATTGGTATATCTAGTCAGAGAACAACAGGGATAGGTTAAAGGTTCTCATCTAAATCTAATTCTGGGACTGACAGCTACCAGTTAGTATGGCATAACAACTCGAAAACCCGTAGTAATATGGAAAATAATGTATTCTTAAAACTGTAATAGTATCATTTATATTTTTCAAATGCTTTTTTGATGATCTTTCTAAAGCGTAACGATGTGGAGGATACTTCATTTTAGATACATAAAGTAGGTCTATATCTCGATAAAGAATGTTTTGGTATTTTTTTAAATTGCCTCATCATTTATTCTTCCACTTGTTTCATATCGCGAAGAATAAAGGTTAAAAAGGGGGAGAGGACATTTTCTCGTGACCATTATGCACAGAAAATACTTTTCATTGAACAGATGGCAGGATTTTTTCGACTTTCATTCTTCCGATGGCGACAAAAGCAATAAGAAGAGCAGAAGCAAACCAGACGGATCTTATGCTCGTTCAAGAACCTAACAAAAAGCGCCCTCCTATTTTGGTAGGAGCTCGCGCTGTTCGATGATTCATAGCGTTTCTTAATCCAACTCCCTATTAACATCGTGCCCATATTCGGGCCTCTGCACAAATCTCTCTATATTTGTATACCATCATCTGGAACCCACATTACAAATCCAACATAGGTGAATGCCCAATTGTACGGCGCCATAATACATCGTTAATTTCCGATTCACAGTTCTATTTGGAACGGTTAAATGGCGAAAGGCGATACGGGTACACGGTTTATTTGATTTTTTAGGTTACCATATGCTCAGATCGTCAATTTAATGTAACTCGATCATATAATTTATTGGGGACGTGACTAAAAATTTATATTATGCTTGGAGATTAGATTTCATTGACAAATAACACATATTATGTACAATGTGTACAGAAAATCCTTTGGACAGATCGATTTTTATTTTAGCGCTTAGTATCCAGATATATAGAAAAGTAGCATCAATTTAAGGTACATCTTGTGCAAGAGTTATCTAAAGATAATCCAGATCGAAGAATGGAGAAACATTAATGAATATGTGTAATAATTTTTTTCAAGTCAATGATGAGTCAATTTTTACATTACTATATACAATAGAACTCAAAATAGCACATGATATTCAGAAAAGTTGAATGTGCTTTAGTTTTTAATGGCATTTTAAATGGAAGATATATTTAGCAATAACTTCCAAAGGAGAAAATAAGAATTTTTTAAAAACCTTGAGAAGAGACATCGGTAATTTTAAGAAAAAGAAATTATTCATTATTGCTGCAAACTTGCTTTTGTTTTGTTTTACTGAATAATGAATTTCATATTTTATATACATATATATTGTATATTTCGTTGGTTTTCAGGTTGACAAAGAAGTAGTATATTGTTTGATGGAATCAATATTTATATAATACAGTCTTGAAGAATTGACTAATCTGTGTTCGATTTAAAGGGGATTTCCCCACGTGTATTACATTTTTTTGTATTGGTTTGTTTTGGTTATTCTGCGAAGGCATTGAATCAAACATTACATCATTGATTGTTGCTTATTGTTCAATTCGTTTCATTCCGGGTACGAAAACAAATATTTCAAGAAGTTTCACGATCATGGAAGTCATTGATGTAGAAATCTTTCGAAAATACATCAATCTGCCACCTTAAAATGTCGGTGGCGATATGTGGCTGAAAAATGTACTACACAACATGTAGGCATCAATACAATTTCGAAAACGTTTTAAAAAATTGCTGCATTTCTTGGGCTCCCTCATCCAGAAAGTTTTACTGGACATGGAATGAGGCGTTCCTCGGCAACATTACTGGCCAATGTTGGGGGTGATACTACCGCTGTGAAGCGTCATGGTGGTTGCAAATTGACTACGGTAGCGGAAAGTTATATTGAATGAAGATTCACTGTCCAGCTAGGTGGTAATTACTGAGAAAAACTATAGAACCTACCAGGACCGCGAAGCTGCGGGCCCCTCTAGTTCTTCAGAAACTATTTATCAAGTGAATTTAAATAATCCCGGTCAAAATGACAAGGTCATTCTGGAGATAAATGTTAATAATAATAATTGTAAATAAAATGCTATAAAATATAAGCGTGGTATTATGAATTCATAATCCACTAGTGTGTTAAAATCCACGGAAAACAGACGTATAAAACCTTCTTAATATAGTGGTCGTGGTTAAACTATTTTAATTACATATTTATTTCAATTCTGAATATAATTTTTTTCCAGTCCCCACTTTTAATTTATGCAGGAAGTTTTTTCAGGTTATCGGTAGTTGTCCATTATTATTTAATCGTGGTCAATTAAGTGTTAAACTATTGCCGTTAATATTTACCTACTTAAAAATGTATTTACCAAACCATCTGTGTTTGACTGGTAATAAGGCCGGATGTAAGCAACTACCTGCTTACCTCAAGATCTAAGAGGGCCCTGATTCAACCATACGAGAGCCTGGTCACGTAGTCTACGAGATTTAAAATTCCACAGTATATTTATGTGCTCACCGATTCGTGTTGTTTACTCCTGTAGCTACCTACCATTGAAAGTGGCCTTGACTATTTCGAAAAAAAATAAATAAAATAAAAATCTCGGTCACGTATTCAAATTCTGCAATATACAGGGTGTTAAAAAAGAGTGTCAAATATTTCAGTTGTTGTATGAACCAAAATAAACATGGGTCCGCAAAGTAATGGTTGCGGAGATGGACCACTATTCGTTTTTCAAACATTTTATTTTATTAGGAATAAACCGACAAAGGAAGCTTTTAACAAACAAAAAACAAAGTTAAAGAAGATGTTCAAAGTGCCCTGCGTCCATTTCCAAGCAGGCACGACATCTTCGTCGATATTCGAACTCTTTCGAAAACACCCTCCTTGGTTGGGATTTCTTTTCACTTTTGATTAATCCATAGCTGCAGCTCTTCCAGGCTATTTACAGGAGTACCATACACTAATGTCTTTAAATATCCCCAAACAAAGAAATCTAGAGGGTTCAGATCAGGCGATCTTGGAGGCCATAAAACAGGTCCGGTTCTTCCTACCCATCTATGTGGAAAAGTTTGGTGTAAATGCTCTCTAAAGGCCATGGAAAAATGAGCTGGTGCACCATCACGCTGGAACTACATTTGTTGCCTCTGATTCAAAGGAATATGTTCCAAAACCTCATACAGTGTGTTCTGCAGAAAGTTGAGGTAAGCAGCGCCTGTTAATCGGCATCGGTAAAACAACAGGACCTAGAAACCTGTCACCTACAATACCCATCCAAATGTTTAATGAAAAACGTGCCTGATGTCCAGATTCTATTAGAGCATGAGGATTTTCGTCAGCCAAAATATGCGTATTGTGAAAATTAAACACTCCATTTCTTGTGAACCCGGCCTCATCAGTAAAAAGAATGTATGCAAGAAAACGAGGGTCTTCAGCATCATGACGTAGAAACCAGCGGCAAAAAACCAAACGTGCTTGATGATCATTTATTGGATTTAAGGCCTGTACTCGTTGCACATGGTATGGATAAAGCAGTTGTTCGTGAAGGATTCTCCAAACAAGAGGACCACTAATTCCTACATCGGCTGATTTTTTCCGCACATTCGTACCTGGATTCTGCTCTACCAATGCTAGAATTTCTTCTGCTCTAGGAGTGGATACCGACCTTGGTCTTCCGGATAAATGGCACTGTTTGCTCAAGGAACCGGTATCACGCAATCTTTGGTGAATTCTTCCAAACATGCGTGGTGAAGGAATCTGGCGATTTGGATGCGTCAACATAAAGACGTCGCGCTTCGGTGGCGTTCCCATTAGCACGACCATACATGAAATGCATGTCTGTTAATTCTGCGTTAGAGTAACCAGCCATAGCGAAAGAAAACTTGTGCACTGAGAACAACTGTCAAATACGTACTGTTTATTTCACTAAACATCAACCAACTATTATAAGAAAATACACAACGTTTTTGCAAAATAAAAAAGGGGCTAAAAAATATAAAACATTCCATCTTCGCAACCGTTACTTTGTGGACCCATGTTTATTGAGACTTTTCTGCTTATTTTGGTTCATACTATTACCTCCTTAAACTACCTAGCTTTCATTGAAAGTTGCCTCGATTATCTGCGATATTCAGAAAACAAGAAACAAAACTAAAAAGTTATTTATAGATTCGGTAAACAGTTTTCTGTTACGTAACACTTGTTGGGTTTTGTGTTATTTGTTAGATAAGCGTGACACAAAGTTTTTTAATTTATACACGGTTTCGTTACATGATAAGCAGGCATATCATTACTTTTAATGTTTGTTATTGTAATCGGTTTGACGTCAGGGCATACAATTTAAGCGCCCACATTGTTTGTGCAGAATTCGATGAGACTGGTGGAAACTTACAAACGAATAAAGATGATGTTCTAGTTCACGTTAACTTATATGGACTCATTTATTGTCAAAAAATGGTTCCTACTTCATAAATTTACACGTTCAGTTAACGGGAATTGGCCTCGTGTCAAATTGTAGGATTTTATGTTTTTTAAATTGTCCCAGATATTTTTGCCAGAATTACAAGGAACCAGACGGACATAGTGTCAAGTGATAGGTTCAAAAAATTGCAGGAACTATGATTTAATTTATAATAATGCTATATATTTTCACAAAAATATATCACGAAGCGTGCTCAATTGGTTTGTTTGATAAAAAATTCCATTTTTCTGTTAATTGTCCCTGCTACTAAATTCTTGTGGGTGCTATTTTGTAATCAACAATTCTTGACGAGAGAAAGTCATTGCCAGTTTGTCAAAGGGAAACACAAACTCATTTTCAAGCTCTTATACTAACCGACATTTTCTGCAGTTCCTCTGATTGAAATTCGACAATTTTCGGTAATCATGCCATGTTAATATGTTTATTTACTAGTTCTCTACTATCTTGTTTCCTCTTTCCTATTCTTAAATCTTCGGCACCATTTGTTGGATACTCAATAGATGCGTTTCTGTACAGTCTTGAAGGTAACGCACAGTCTGATCCAAAAAAGTTGACACTGTTAGGGTTACCTACCACCATTTTTCTAAGTTTCGATGTAACCTTCGGCAACTGAACTTGATCGCCAACCTCCATGCCGCTTTAAAAGTGTCATGCCCGCTCCAGAATCTGCCAACATTGTTGCAAAGCTTCGGAAGCAATGACCAGTGTATTAATTGGCGTTGGAGAGTCCAAGAAATTCCGCTATCTTTGGCATACCTCCAATTGTATTGAGTCCAACTGGCAGGGTATAGCATTTATTACTTCCATATGTCGAGAAAAATCGCTGATGTGTCATATTGATTGGACGAAGTTTTGCGTACTTACGGAATATATCTAAAAAATTGATACCATATATTGATCTGTCAGTAACCGCGTATTGTGCAAGTCAATCAACGGTGTCAACGCTATTATAAAGTTAAAATTTAAGTTGTTATGTTAATCTCGACTAGTTTTTTCTTGCCATTTCGGACTGTCATTGAGGTTCGTTTTGTTTCCGCGAACATTCTTGGAACATGAGTTTTTGTGTTCGGAATTTTGATTAATAAATGACAATCTTTTATGGCATCTACTGTCAAGAATGTAATTTCTTCCTTCCTACATGTTCCAAACAGTCCAACGATTATAACAACTTTGGCTAACAGGAATTCTTTATCCTTGGCTTGGTTCATAAAATTTTCTATTTCCAGCTTCATAAGTATTACTTTGGCTGATATCCGATTTTTTTTTTTTAAATACAAATAGGTTTGTAAATTTGCTGATATCTACGTTATTGTTTAGGTAAATCATGGTGCGGAGCATCGAATATTTACTCCAGTTTATTTACTCTCAATATGTTTTTCTTTGGCCTAGGGTTTAAAGTCGTAGGATTTTTCGTATAAATTTTTCGATTTTTCCGGAACTAACGTAGATAGCGAAGCTTCAGCAACTTGTTCAATATCCAAAGACTCGTCATTGTCACTCATTTTTGGCAATTTTTTGCAAAATTTTGTAGGAAATACGGCGACGCACGACATTTGAACTTGACGGGACCTTGATATTAAACAATCAATAAACAATGCCTTAGAAGCAGATTGCCTGACCAGTTTTCAAAATGAAAAAAATACAAATAAAAGCATAAAAATATCAAATTCTCCACTTTTACAAAAAATCTTTTATGAAATTCACACTCTTTTCGCAACTTGTTACATAAATAGCTATATAAATAAGCTTAGAAAATTTTTGTAGGGCCTCCATCCCCTCTTAAAATATTTGAACTTATCATAGTTAACCCGGTATACACTACTTCTATTGGTGTATGTGTGGTTGCAAATTCATCGCTCAGAAACACTTGCACGGATTTTAGGTACCTAATAAAAATTAAAATTTAGTTGCTTACAACTTCAAAGTCATTTATTTTTTGAAGTTTTGCTATCGCTTATAACTATCTTCACTCCAACTTGAATTGTATGAGTATTGCATATCTGTAATTGAATTTCAACGTTTACCTTGTTTTTTTGTAATTTTGACGTTAAAACACGTCAGCAAAGCTTTTTGCAGGTTCTTCTCCTATTCATTTGCATATTAACTTTAATCTACGCCAATTTAACTTTGTGCTGTCCTCCGTCATATGAGACCTCGTTTTTTTTTATAACCTGTTTATTCAATTGAATATAAAGCAGAATCATAACATAGTTAATTGGTTCAACCTAGATAAGGTGTAGTAAAATTAATAGTCGCAATAAATTATGCCTACCTAGGTGATATATGATCTACATTTTTTTTTTTTCAAGGTAATCTTGAATCTCTTTGGAATGAATTAACATTTAAGTCGATTTAGTTCATGTCCCGGGGTACATAGATCTTATAGATTTTGCTCCGTTTGAGGTCGGAAATTAAAAAATTTTTATATTTCTAGAAGTTCTCGACAACAAATAGATGCGAATTCGTATTGTGCAAGTCAATCAACGGTGTCAACGCTATTAGAAAGTTCAAATTTAAGTTGTTATTTTAACCTCGACTAGTTTTTTCTTGCCATTTCGGACTGTCATTGAGGTTCGTTTTGTTTTCGCCGAAACGTGACAAAATATATCGAGTTACGTATAAGTCGTCATATTGTTTACCTACCGACATACCCTTGATAATGCCATGGTGGATTTCTTAATTATATATTTTTATATCTTCTCAAGGTGAGCGTATCTTCATCTCGATTTATTGGCCTCACGTGATGTGGTTTCTGCAAATACAAACGGTAAATACGTGACAAAGTAAGGTAAACACCTATATGTTCATTAGATTTTAATAATTTTTGGTACACAAATTCAAGGCCACTTATTGAACGGCTACATTTTCAGTATGATCAGAGAACGTATTGCAGAAATTGATTCAATAGTGTGAAGAACCATAATTCCTAATATATCTACTCATTAACATTGTCGATAAGGTCTCGGTCTATCTCATTTCAAGCTATCTGAACTTCATGGGTCAGAGCTGCTGAAGTCTATGGGAGGTGTTGTAGCAGTCTGCGGCCAATCATCTCCCGAACATGTTCAATAGGTGACAGATCCGGCGATCCCGACCGCCAAGGTAAATGGTTGATGTTGACCCGTTAAACCTATTGTTTGACTGGCAACATGAGGTCTAGCATTGTCTTGCTGGAAAATGGCGTTTTGAATGGTGAAGATATGGACTGACATTATGGCTCCACCACTTCCTGGATATAGCGTTGGGCTGTCATGTTGCCTTTAATGAAAACTAGTAGTGATCTGCTACCATACCCGATAGCACACCATAACGCCTACTGTGTGATGACCATGATGCTCTCTGTCAAATTGTGAATCGCCTCTTTCACCACGTTGCCTTTTCACCCTTGCACTAGAGATCACCGGATTCCATTGTTGGTCTCACTGAATCCTCTCTCTACACCATTGTAAGCGCTTAGTTCGATGTTGACGATTGAGAGGCAGCAACCAATATGGACGATAAGACAAGAGGCCAAAACTTCGCGGTTGAAAGTCGCAATAGACGATCTTCACGTTCTATGGTTTCTTTACGACGACCGGTGCCTTTTGCTCTGTCCACCTCCTTCCTGAGTCCATGCCTGGTAACACCGCACTATGGTATCTGTTAGTCCTTCTAGAAATGTCTCAACAAGAAACGTACCTAAGGCATATTCAGCTGTAAAGAAATGCCATTTGCATCAAGCTTCACAACACTTGCTACACAAATGTGAGCAGAAAATTTTAAAACAAAGAGAGAGCTACATTATCAAAGTTACGACCTATACAAACTCCAAAAAAATTTAACAGATAAACCTGAAAATTGAATCATTTTTTACTTTAACTGATCACAATTTAATGGGTGTTTACCTTTCTATGTCACGTAGTATATTTCTATGAAATCGTTTAACGAATTAGTTATCTTAATCTTGCGATATAATGTTAGGTGAACAGTCTGTTAGAATTATGTCATCTTCAGATTTGAAGCTATGTATATTTAGTGAAACAGGAAGTATACAAGATATCTGCTATGTATACAATTAAGTTCCGGTATAGGAAAATGTTAAAATGATCACAGGAACTCTTTATTCAGAATTACTTGGCAATTAAGTTTATTTTTCAAGTACCTACGAGCGATATTTATAGTATAATATGAGGATGTTTTGGTATTGAATATTAATAGCAATGTTAACCAATTATATTTAGATGTGATCCATTATTTGTTTTTTATATACTTTGCGGAATATTACTAGCTTAAATTAACATTGATGATGTGTTGTCTTCAGAACTGTGTTAAACAAGTTACTAATATGGTCTTGTTTTTCCACAATAAATTTATTATGCAAAAAGATATTGTCACTAAGAACGTTAAGATTTCAACGTCACAGGGTTTTGGAAATTATACAGGGTGTTCCGAAATTAACGTGCCCATAATTTACAAGTGCATTCTGAAGAACTAAAAATCAGAAAACAAAGTTTATATAAATGTAAGCGTCCACGTGGCGCTAGTGATTGTTAGATAACAAATAATTTAAAATACCTAAATAATTTATGGACTAAATTTATTATTAAGTCTAGTGTTTAGTGTTTAATATTTAGTGATTAGTGTTTAGTGTAGTGTAGTGTAGTGTAGTGGACATGGATTTTTCTGCAAATAGTAGTGATGGAAACTCAAGAGGATCAAGTTTAAGTTCCAAAAATAATGTAAATAATTTAATTGATAATTTTGGTCATCCGAGGGGTAACACAAGTACAAATACAAACACGTCAGATCAGGTAACATTAACAACGGAGAAACGCTCAGAACGTCTAAATTATTCTCACAGCCAATGAAACGTAGGCCCTTTTCATGTATATGCAGAAAATAATATACCGGATTTTAAAGGTAAATTAAACGCTGTTAAGCTAGGTGAAGTAATCTTGACAGTAATTCCAGAGTTGGACAATAAAATAAAAAAAATCAAATCAATTGGCAGGAACAGAGTAAGGATATCATTCAGACCCTATGACGCAGCAAATAAATTAATTTCTTCAAAAAGTTTTATGAGATTATATAATCGAGAATTCATGAAGAATATTCTAACGAATATCTTAAAGATAGAATTAAACAGTACGATTTACACTGCAAAGTAGAAAATGTTAGACGAATTATCAAAAAAGTAGTTGAGAATAATGAAATCAAATACAACCATACGAAAACAGTTGTCATTAGTTTGTTATCACAAGAATTACCAAAATACATTATATAAAAATATATTATGTAACAACTGTTCTCGTTTCGGGCATATGGGGACACAATGTCGAAGCAAGGTTAGATGTATCAAATTTAAAGAAAATCACACTTCTGATTCTTGCACAAATTTGAACAACAACCCTCAATGGTTTCATTGTAACGGAAATCATTTTACAAACCAAATCAAGGATGTCCAGAATTAAAGCGGCAAAAAAACATTAAAAAATATATGGCTCAGGCAAACGTCTTGTACAAAGAGGCTGAAAAGTTTATCCCTAAAGTATCATATGCTTCTGTTCTTGCCAGAACTTTAGAAACAATTCGGCTCCCTAAAACAAATACACCATTCAAAAGTACTCCTAATCGTTTTACTCATGTCATTAATACTCCAAACAAAAGAATAAGGCCTAATACTCCTGATATTACGGAAATACAAAGAAACGAAATAATACCACCCGTTTTCCTTACTCGTCCCCAGGTGGTGTCCTAAATAACCCTACATATTACTCAAATATAAACGATAAAAGCTGATCAACTTGATCATTTACTGAACCAAAATGAATTAAACAAAAAAATATTAGACTTGGTTTTAGCGGTAATAAATTCAGTCAAACCAAAAAATTTCAATGAAATACAAGAATCTGATTTCCTTAATTTAATTCAAAATCATATTAAATTTAACCAAGAAAAAATATCTTGGGAATCCTAGTGGATTCTGAAACCTGGTTCAAACCAAACGTATATACTAGTTTTAACGGCTTTAATAATATTCATCTTGATCGTTAAGATGGGAGAGGAAGGGTAGCTATCCTCGTTAAACGTAACATAATATATTCGGAAGTCCCATTAATAACCAATAATAAATTTATGCAAGTTTGTATCAATTGTAATAGATTTATGTGAAAACAAAAAATTAACTCATTTTTCGGTATATGTAACCCCAAACCAAAATTAATTTTAATGAATGAAATGGATTCTTCCAATCTATTTCCAAGCTATGTATTATTGGAGGTGACTTTAATTCTCACCATGTAGCTTGGGCCCCGCCAGGTGCCCCAAGTTACAGATACCTACCGGAGGATTTTATTGGATACAAATAAAAAAATGGTAAAATAATAGATTCCTCTGCAGAGTGGCTTGATCATTCTTTTAAATAAACGTAACTCCATCATTTGGAGCTCCTCAAATTCCCTTTTTAGAAGACAACGTTGATGAATCAAATGCTTTGCTAAGATCGTTTACCTTTGTTGAGTTAAATCGAGCAATAAAATGGAATAGTAACAACGCACCCGGCAAAGATATTTGAAACAATTACTTTTATATATATTTAATACCATCTATTTAGGAAAAACTCCCATCCCTCCAGAATGGCTTAACTACATTGTGATACCGATATTAAAACCAAGCAAACCTGATGATAATCCCAATACTTATCGCCCAATTGCGTTAGCTTCCTGCTTGCTGAAAACGTATGAACAAATAATAAAAAGCAGAATAGAGCACTGGTTAGAAAACAGAAACCTATTACCAAAATCACAATTTCGCTTCAGAAAAGGATCCTCAACCCAAGATAATTTTGCTAGTTTAGTTTCGGATATTCAAATAGGCTTTTCAAGAAAGGAATCAACTAGTATAGTGTTTGAGATATTACAGATGCATACGACAATGTGCACTGCAACATACTAGCAACAAAAATGTGCCAAATCGGTCTTCCTAATAAACTTATTTCACACATCAATCAACTATACAACTAAAGAAACATCTACGTGAGAACAGCTGATGGGTTGTTAGGACCAAGAAAAGCTTCAATAGGGTTGCCTCAGGGCAGTATATTAAGTCCGCTTCTGTATATACTATATACACATGATTTTGAACAATTTTCTAACACACCAGATAGCAGTTAAAGTATACCAATTTGCTGATAATTACGCCATACAAATACAGGATAGAAAAGTACACGAATGTCATTAAGTACTGGATGAAGCATTGACACTCTCAACTAAATGGGTTATAAATAATGGATCACCAATATCTGAAGAAACATCATCTGTATGCACTTTTACAAGATCACGTTATCAATCACCTAATTCTATAAAACTTTCCAATCTAAACATCAAATACAAAACATCAATGAAATACCTAAGTTTAATACTAGATAAAAAGTTAAACTGGAAATACCATATAAATTTAATATGCAAAAGAAGCGAAACTGTACTGTAATATTCTTCGTAGCCACAGGAAATGGGGAGCTGATTCCAATATATGTCTTCTATTCTATAGATCACTAATTAGGTCCATCTGTGACTATGGTTGTATATTTTACGGGATAACTAATCGGATGCACTTACAAAAAATAAAACAACTGAAAAATAAAGGACTTCGACTATCCATTGGTTACCTTAGATACTCCAATTAATATCATAGAATCAGAATGCATTAAACCACCATTACATCTCAGAAGAGAAATGTTGAGCGATAGACTTCTTGTAAAACATATCCAGAAATAGTGAATTACTCAATAAAATTCATAATCTATTTATACTACTAGAACTTACGAGCAAGTACTTGCATCATAAGAAATTACCTCAACTAGTAGTTACATATGGATTTCTCAGTTCAAAGAAGAAATTTATAAATCGTTTAAATACCCTGTTTTAGTATTGACTACTACATTTATGATAATATACCGAAAATAACATTTATGGACTTGCAAGATAACGGATATATAAACAACATCACTCTCTAAACGCACCTGATCACTAGATGGCAACATCAGGAACACGTATTTACAGATGGTTCCGTAATAAACAACGAAACAGTGTGTGCAGTTTACCATGATAACGATAAAGTTTCCATGCAGTTTAGACTCCCTTCAAAAGCTATCATCTACACGGCCGAACTTGTAGCTGTCAAAGAAGCAATATTACGAACTCAATCGTCATTTCGTCATATTCACGGACAGTAAAAGTGCTACACAAGCCATCCAAAATTGGAATCCATCATCAAAAACAACCCATCTCATTATTGATATTATTAAAATGTACAATGAATTCTAAATAAAAATCTTGAAATAGTTTGGATAAAAGGTCACGCAGGAATCACGCAAAATGAACTAGCTAAGAGGCACCTTTAATCGGAGATTCCATGCCTGAATTTAAAATTCCAGCATCCGACATCAAATAAATTATCACGGAAAATCTAAAGAACAACAGAAATAAATAATTATCTAGACTACGCAGCAGGAGAGGGTTACAAGAAACTACAATCTGGGATAAGGAAAAAATACGCTTCGCAATAGAAACTAATAGGTTGCCGTATGAGAAATTTCCATTGTTTATGCGGGAAATACAAATATAAAATGAAAGTTAAAAGATAATCCTTACTGTGCCTGTGGAGAAATAAACAACATTGCTTGATGGAATGTTCAATAGAGAAATCTCAGGTAGACGATCTATTTACCAAATTGATTGATATTAAACAATTGTTGCCTACTAACATTAGGAAAAATAGATGTATACAAAATCTTATATAATTGTATAATTAAGAACAACATAAAATTGTAAGAAAAGTTAAAAAAAAAATAAAAATGCCCGCAAAATTAAATAAATAAATAAAAAGTTCGCAAAAAAAAAACAAAATAAAAAAACTGCCCGGCAAAAAAAAAATAAAATAAAAAAAAATTTAAAAAAATATATACAATATGTCCTACTTTTCATGGAGCCACCCTGGTATTTCGCACACCTGATATCCGAATACTTAGAAACTTTGGTGGTGAATATATACCTATAAAGTGAGTCTTTAGACGTAGCCATATTTCATTATAGTCAGAGGCGTCCGATTCTAAGATGGAGAAAGGGGGTCGATTTTTAAAAAAAAAAGTATTAACGATTTTTTTAGAAGAAAACTAGTAAGATATTCTTTATCAGCACCTTTAGAAACTCCCTTGTACAAGATTACATCGTTGTGGGTTTAAAGGTGTTTGAGATATAGGCCGTCGAAACACAATTTTTTTCAACTTAAAATAATTTGTATCTGTAAAACGGGCTCTCAAATGAAAAAAATGTATTCTCTATTTTTTGTAGTAGGTAAATATAAATAAACATACATAATTACTTAATTAGGTATATATGTACCTACAGATATAAGTTTTTCTGTTATTGTCACTCGGATGGATATATTAATACGACAAATTACTCCGTTATAAAAATGTAAGATAAAAACTGAGCAGTCCCCAGTAGGTTGTGAAAAATTATTCATATTCATTCATTATATAAATATATTCATTTAACACATATTGCATGTTTCTAATTATTTGGGTTATTAATTGATAGTTCTATGTCAAGTCATTGTTGATTATAACAATTTTATTTAAACATCAATAATTGTGATATTAAAATGTGATGTGCAGTTATTTTTGCTTAGTATTTATAGTTTTTTTTTTTAGTTTTAACTGCTATTTTCTTGCCTGTTATTTCCTTAATTAATTATTTAATAACTTATTTGTTGCAAGGCTTAAAGAATAATAATTCGTTTATTTAGTACCTAATAAGTTTTGTTGACATGTAACTAATATGTTCTTTGCATTAAGACAAATATAACAGCATTTGTTTCTCATTGTCTTCTTTTACCTTCTGCTTGACCAATCTATACTCTATGCATTTGCAGCATTTTATCTATGAATAGATATTAATCTGTTTAATGGGAAGGTAATCAGTTTATCTATATGTATAAAAGATTATTTATATAAATTGATATTTCAATGAATTTTGGAATCAGATTTTAAATTTTATAACTTCTTATAATGTAGGGTTTTAAAATAAAATTGTATGCCAATAGTTATTTTCAGACTACATTCATTATAATTACTTTTTGTTGCTTGCACATAAAATTGCTTATTACATTTTATTATTTCTTTTTATTCTTTTACCATTCCAAATAATTTTGCGCAATTTGTTTCTCTCAAAAATTACTATATATTCCACAGCTTTATAAAATATTAATATTTTAATATTACTTCACATTTCCAACAAAATCTGTTACACAACTGGTATTTGTTTTCAATCCACGCGAACTGTCACATATTGCATATTTGTTTTGATACACTCTGATTAGATGTTGGTTGACTACAATTACGTACAAATAAATGGCGTTTGTTCCCTCTATTTTTATTGTTACTCAGATCTAATTCTATTGTTCTGATTAGGAATCAGTTATCCAAAATTTAGTTTACATATACAAGATCTCCATTATGCTCCCCAAACAAAACTGCTGGACGCGCTACTGGTCGGATTACGATTGACAATTTTGGCAAACCCTGTATACCTGTGTCAGATAGTAATTCAGTGACCTAAATTTCTTTCTTTATCGACATTCCTCTAGTCTAGCGCTGGTTTATACGCATAATAAAAATTGCCAGTGTAGTGAAATTATATTTAAGTTTCGTAAAAATTAGGCGCGATTTCCTAACGAAACGTTCTTCACTGGTGAATTGGACATCGAAGAATAACTGTTGCTTAATAAGACCTCTGTTGTTTTCACATGCGTTTGAGGTATTTTTAGACACGTCTGGCGTTCAGTTATGTGGCTGGTTACCTCATCTTCGTCGAGGCTTCTGCTTTCTCTAGTCTAATCATCTTCGACGGTCGAGAGAGAGGGAGAGGAAAATTAATTTTAACTTAAGCACTGCAATTTATTTGGAATGTGTATCTTATATCTGATTCAGTGAGACTATAGAATATTACATACAAGGTGTAACAGTAGTAAGTATTCAAAACTTGTGAGCTTGTAAAACAAGTCGAAAAATTGCAAAAACCTTAGTAAAACTTTTGTCAGTGGCGGCTCCTAAGGGAGATACACTCTTTTAAAGGGGTGACCTCGGAAACAGTTTTTAATTTGTAACATCAAAACGGTTCAATATTAAGTCACGAAATTTTGCTGAGATATTAACGTTGCCGTGCTTAATAAGTCTCATAAAATACATTTCAAAATTTTCTACAGAGGCGTGAGAAAATGCAAGGCTCTGGGAGAAATTTTTTCATATCTTTTTTGTAGTAATTTTTTATTATTTCTGACTCTTCTGAAAATATTGAAATTTGAGATATTTAACATAAAAAAGGTACTCTTGTTGAATTTCAATAAAATGTACCGTTTTTCAGTAAAATCGATTTCAATCATTCCTAACGTGCCCCACATTCAACATCCATTACATAGCCAAATAAATTAATTGCCAAGGAAAAAACAACTAGTCTGACAGTTGACAGAAATGTCAAATATTTTTAGTTTAAAATTTGTGTTATTTGAATCTACATAGTGCTGTATCATAGTGAATATATATATTCTGAGTATGTAGATATGCTTTTGACGTTAGGCGAGTGTCATGGGAGCGCAAGAGCAGCACACCGATATGGTATAAAATTCCCCAACAGAAATGTACCCAATTATAAAACATTTCTATGCACCGAAAGACGTTTGCGAGAACGAGGTACTTTAAAAAGAAACAATTTTGAGAGAGGCAGACGTAGAATAGTGAGAAATGTCCTGAATGAAGAAAATATTTTAAATTTAGTTGAAGCTAACGCCACAGTTAGTACAAGACGACTAGCAGTACAAAATAACATGTCTAATATGACAGTATGGCGGATATTGAAGGAACAACAATTGTATCCTTATCATTATAGACAGGCGCAGGACATTTTACCACAAGACAGGCCCATGCGCAGACAATTTTGTCAGCTGCTTTTGGACGGGCAAGTTGAAGATCCAATGTTTCTGTCGAATATTATTTTTAGCGACGAAGCTACTTTTACCAGAAGCGGGGTTTTTAATATGCACAACGAACATATGTGGGCCGAAGAAAATCCTAATGCTCGGAAGGTAACCCATTATCAGCATTCATTTAAAATAAATGTTTGGGCTGCCACATTAGGAAACAATCTGTTTGGATATCACATCATGCCTGGAAATTTAACAGGAGCAATGTACCATCAATTTTTGTCCACCAGATTGTATAACTTTTTAGAAGATATTTCTTTGGCGAGAAGGGGTACATGCATGATGGTGCCCCTCCTCATTTCAACCGTCAATGTTGACAGTGGTTAAACAAGCACTTCCCAAATCGCTGGGTTGGCCGAGGAAATGATGCTGTCTTAAACTGGCCTCCACGATCACCAGACCTCAATCCAATGGATTTCAACGTGTGGGGTCAAATGAAAGAAAATGTGTATTTCCAAGCTGTTGACAGTGAAGAACAATTGCGTGAACGTATAGAAAATGCATTTAATGAACTCAATGAGGAGCACAAACTATACCGGAACTTATTTTCTTTGGAAAACAGATTACGTGCGTGTATTAGGGCATATGGCGGTTATTTTGAAAGATGAATCTAGTCTGTCTTCTTGACTGAGGCACATTTTCTGCTGAAGAAATTAGAATATTTAGTTTGTTACGAAAAAATTTTAAGCGTTTACAATAGTTTAATAAATAGGTAATCTCATATGTTATTTATATTACCGTATTTTTATTTGCACTATTGTTTTTATTTGTTACTCTTAAGAGTATTAAAAATACATTTCTATTAAGTGTCGGACTAGTTGTTTTCTCCATAACACACTTCAATTAATTTATTTGGCTATGTAATGGATGTTGAATGCGGGGCACGTTAGGAATGATTGAAATCGATTTTACTAAAAAACGGTACATTCTATTGAAATTTAACAAGAGTACCTTTTTTATGTTAAATACTTCAAATTTCAATATTTTCGAGTCAGAAATAAGAAAAAATTAACTACAAAAAAGATATGAATAAATTTGTCCCAGAGCCTTGCATTTTCTCACGCCCCTGTAGAAAATTTTGAAATGTATTTTATGAGACTTATTAAGCACGTCAATGTTAATATCTCAGCAAAATTTCGTGACTTAATGTTGAACCGTTTTGATGTTACGCATTAAAAACTGTTTCCGAGGTCACCCCTTTAAAAGAGTGTATGTCTCTTAGAAGCCGCCACTGACAAAAGTTTTACTAAGGTTTTCGCAATTTTTCGACTTGTTTTACAAGCACACAAGTTTTGAATACTTACTACTGTTACACCTTGTATAGTATAAATACAGGTTTAATTGAAAATTAAGAAATGACAACGGCGTATTTGTTATTGAAAGTAGTACACTTTTGTCTCGTGAGGTTTGAAAAATTATTAATAATATTTACGCGGATATAACTGAAGGATGAATGTAGACAGATGACACATCGATTAGTAACGTAACTTTTTCCTGGTTTCTCGTTAAATTTACATCTTATTAATTATGAAGGTAAATACTTAGTCAACTAATAAATACTAACACACGTCAACCAATACATACTAATATATTACAATTTGATTAACTTGAATAATGAAATAATAAATTTATCCCCAACAAAATTTATATTAGGGAAACAATTAAATGTTACACAACTTGAGCAAAAAATACAGAATATTCTATTTTAAATTTGATATTTTTGTAAGACATTTTTTGTAGCTTTTATTTTACAATTTTAATTACTCAGAAATATGTATTGGCTTGTATATTTTTCTACTATATGTAGTTTTTTTATATATCTTTTATTCTTATGATGTACTTACTTATCTTTTAACCGGGTTTTGTGCCCTTAATTAAATAAATAAATAAACAAAGAAATACGGACGGTATTTTTGGAAGTAACCGTAAAGTATTTGTTATTATTCTTCAAACCCACAGGTCTATTCGTCAAAATAGTTAATAATATTTTGCTTTTATCGTTTTTACTTTAACGTGTCCTATTCTATTATTTTTGGTCTTGTTTCGTCATATTTTTCCTACCGTATGTTCCATTTCTTTTTCTGTCACATAGAAAAGGTACATACTCGTGAAAAAATAATCGAAAATATTCATTGTCATAATCGGAATATGTATTACATCCACTAAACATAAGTCGCAAAACAATGGATATTTTTTGACTGTTATGTCTGTCACTTCAGCCCAACAAAATAGTTTCACAACATTTTCTTCCTTCTCCATCAGCTATTTATTGTTCGACGTAACCTTTGCCAACATTTTCCTCCTAACAACTAACTGTCGCTGACCACGACAATAGCCTTTTGCGACGCATTTATGGCTATATACAACAAGTGCATTATATAGCCTGATCTGTGCAACGTAATATTTTTTTTATTATCTGCGGTCTAGTACTTTCATAAAACGTCGAAGTGCGGTCGAGTTTCGATAAAGCCATAAATATATTACTGCAATTAAAAAAAAATGTTCTCATAAATGTTACCTATTCGAGTGTGTATGTTATCTTGAAAGATACCATCAGTACGTTAATCTGTGGAATGCAGCGTGTTGCAAATTGCGTTATTGTGTAGCTTTAGTTTCATAAAAAAAACTGTAAACAGTTAAATGAAAATATTACAAAACACTACTTGGCCACTTTTCTGATTTTCACTTTTTTTATCTGTCGCTATTACAAGTTTGATTTCTGTTTGTAAATTCTCAAGCAATTGAATAAATCGTCTACAAAATTGCTTAATTAACTATAAAATTCCCAATTTCTGTCATTGCTTTGGTGTGGAATTTTAAAATTTAGGTAATTTAATATTTTTTACATTATTTTCTACTCACCATGGTTCTTCAATTAAGTATTATGTTCGCAAAAATGGGTCAAGTCTAATATAAACAGTTGAGCATTGAAGTATGTAGGCTGCATCAATTACAGAAACTCGTTAATTATAATTATCAATATTTGCAACAGGACTATGCGATGTTCCGTTTATTTGAGAATTTTGTGGAAGATTCAGATGACTGATATCTAAAATATAAAAATAGAACTAGTGTTATTGGTAGCCTTGATTTTGTTTTGTCGTCAATGGTGGGAACTTAGGCTGGCTGGCTGTCAAATAAAACACAATATTTAGTAGACATTTTTTTTAGATTGTCTTGCTTAATAATTTTGATCAAAATCAAACTGGTATAGTGTATTATAACAATGTTCATCAAGTGCAGATTTATTTTTTTAGGTTTTATTATATTATTTAAATATGAAAATACTATAAAAAACACTCATATTCAAATCTGAAAACAAAAACACCAATTGAACTTCAGTCAAATGTTGTCTACAGAGTACCTTGCAAAGAATGTGAATAGTAGTGGATTTTTAACAAAAAAAGGTTACCAACTATCAGCAGATATAACACTTAGAATTAGTAGGGGTACTTCATATAAAATTTTTGCTTAAAGTGGTGAGATAGAGGACGTCGAAAAATTGAAAAACAATATTTTTTTTTTCAAATATTTTGTAAACAGTGGTAGAGAATACTACACTACATAATCCGAAGCTTCCAAGGATTAAGAGTAATCCAAGCGCGGAGATATGGAGAAGTCGACCCCATTTTTTCTTAAATATTTTTTACGCGACTGATTTAAACAAAATTAGGTGAATTTCTAAATTGCCGGTTTCCTTTAGAGCAAAAAGTGTAACTTCAGTTTTTTTCCTTCGTTCTTTAGCTCCGCTAAAAAATAACTATACTGTACGATAAAAACACATTATTTTTCTTCAGAATCTAATAACCTACTGTCAAAAAATTCTGAATTCAAATACATAATATGCTTTATTTTTAATATTTTACTTTTATATCTACATGTAATTTTAGTGCATATATTGTATTGTATTGTAGTGTCTTGAAGATGGCGCGATATGCGACGAAACATCGACAAGTAAAAATATTGTACTTTTTTGACACCTAGCCTAAGGTTCGTACCATTAACGACAAAGTAATAAAAATAGAATTGAAAACTAGTGAAAACCTACGACTATGTTTCTGATTTGAATGACCAGGGTCGATGTTTTTGCTGATATTTAACGGGGGATAACTTTAGTTTTTCGATTGATGCTGCAACATCGATGGAAATAGTAGAAATCAAACATTGATAAAAAAAATATTGGGATTATGGTGAAGAAGAATAATAAGACCGAAGTGAAACTTTAAAATAGTTTATATTATAGAATCAACAAACAGCGTACAGCGTCAGAGCTTAAGATGAACTAGAACTTTGGTTATATGAGATCTGCTTATATATTACAATTTCACTTGCTTTATCTTTAGCCATACATCGACTCCGCCGGAGGACATTAAACTTAGGGCTTGATAAACATACACGAAAAGTATATTACGAGGTTTTCGAGTGGTCAACATATTTATTTTTTGTATATATTCAATAAAAAATAAAACCAAAAAGTTACTGAAGTGAAAGAATTAGTTACACTATGTATGTAACGATAGGAAATTATTCCAAATTACATCTTTCTCATCTGGTGGCTATGCGTAATTATAAAGGCACACCATCAATTATAGTGTAATTAAACCTTTCATTATCATTTAAGATTCCACTGGATAATTGCAATGGGAACGAACTTGAATGGCGTGCATCTATTATAAACGCAGTATGAATTGCAGATGGGACTATAGCCGACGACCTAAGCTATGCCGATATAGCCAAGTCATGTGCATTTATAAGTGAAGCGTTTTCCAGTACTTAGCAAAGAATACATCAGTTACATTCTGAACAATATCTGGTCTTTCGAACCTTCTCTGATACGATTTTTCAGTCCTTTGATAGTGTCTGGTCTGTCCACATTCAGCTACACACAGCTATTGAGATAACTCCACAAAATATAACTGATGGAGTTAAGTCGGGGAAGCGTGATGGCCATTCAAGTGGCTCTCTTCTACCTATTCGTCGATTTCGGAAAACTTCATTGAGATAATTATCTTTCAAATAAATTTCTATAGTTCTTGTAAGACGTTAACTTTAAATATACTACTTTTGAAACTTCAGAGTTGACATATATATAACACACTGGTTGTTTTATTTTTAAGTTTGCTATCAATTTCACAGCCATCTTCGCAAGAAATTGGATCAATTTAATTACTTATCACAAAAACTGTCAATAACAGAAAACAAGAGATAGGTAGAGGGAAGTACAATATGGATACATGTTACATATTGTACTTCCATACATATACAGGCTGTTCCATTTACAAAAAACAAGTTTTGGCGGTTCGAAGTTAAGCAAATTCCACAATAAATTTTCACCACTCTGTGTAAAATTAAACAGTTTTTAAAATATCTCGTAAGAAATGATAGGCATCTCCCTGTCTCTCTTTTAAATATCAATACTTCAGCTTGCACGATGTAAAAATGGCAATTTTGAATTAGGCTATCGAAAAGCAGCTTTTTTTCTGATAAAATTGAAATATTTCAAAGATGATTAGATATAGTTATAAGGAAGCTTGATAAAAGTCCCTTTAAAATTACGGGGAGAATCTAAATATGCAAAAATATACAAGGTGTTTCATTTAAATAAGCAAGTAGATGACGACTTTCTGTATACTGGAAGTTCTACAAGAATTGCATTATTTTATTTAAAGAGAGCATTCCTGGAAACCCTAAAGCCTACATTTTCAAAATTGAAATCGAAATAGTATCTGAAATATTTAAATGGGCCGTCACCGTCACCGTAAGACAATCCTGTAAATACAGGGTGATTTAGAACTTCAGGGATCTTATAAATACAAGTTTGTAAAAAAAAACATAAAGGGCAGTTTGAAAATGATTTCAAAGTACACTCCTGGACGGCACTAGAAACTGTAAAATCTGATGAGGCGGTAAAGTATGTAGTCGGCGACTGGACAAAAAATAGAAAGACATTCGCAAGGAAAGAAATAAATAGCGTTTTATAACACTTATTTTAGACAGCAAATTTAACTGTTTTTGCCGGTATTGTTATTAATTATTAATAAAATTAATTTGTGGTTTTAGTAATAAAATAGCATAGGTACCTGATGTTACAAAAAAAAATTGGACCCGTCTTATCCAGTTTCTTCAAACTAATACAAATATTTCTGCTTCTTGTCTGTCCAGCAAGTAAAAAGTCTTAATTGTAAGTCCATACCGTACGTGTATTGTCATCATCACATGTCACTATCGTTCAATGAAATAATTTTTATTAACACATGAAAGCATTATTCTTTGATTATGTAAGAGCAAGAGACAGAATTACTTTTAACAAAGGTTCATATGGTAAGTAATAAACTTAAATGGGCAAATAATAATAATATTTCCATGTTTTTGAACATTCCGTAGTAGCAGTAAAATCTTACTAAGATCTTAAAGAATACTTATTCTCCTTGAATAGCATTAAAACTGGAAACCATTTAGGGAAAAATAGATACCCTAAATTTAGACCAACAACTAAAAACTGACCTAACATAGAAAATCTAACAAAACTATATCTATAGATCTATCCTATAACACATGTGTTTTGTTTTTAAAACAATAATAACACAGGTCCACAAAAAAAAGTGGTGTGTGCTGAGGGTTCCATTACATTTTTTCCATGTATTTTTTCCCGCTGAACACGAATCTGAAGACTGAAACAATGATAAATGCTGTGAATTAGTGAATATTTACTATTTTACAGCTATACCAAGATAGTTGTAAAATAGTAAATATTCACTAGTTCATAGCAATTTCAGTTTTAGAGAGTATCATATAGAATAATTTACGAGAAAGTGATTTTTATCCATTTTTTAGGTTTTCTCAAATATTTGCTGTGTAACCGCCAATTTTAACTTTAGATTCGTGTTCAGCGGAAAAAATACAAAAGAAGAATATAGTTTAACTCCCAGCACATATGACTTTTTTGTGGACCTGCGTAAACTTTTGATGCCATTTTTTATCGTTTTTATGGATTTCCTCTAAAATTTGCTGTGCGACCCCCCATTTTGACTTGACAGATTCGTGTTCAGCAGGAAAAAATATAATGGGACCCTCAGCACACACCACTTTTTTTTTGTGGACCTGTGTAATTTAAGGGCGTCCCGCTTTGAGGAAAAAAATAAATGGTCACGTTAGTACTATGCTCGAGGTACCGCACGAATTTACGTGTGAACTGTGAGGTGAGAGTCCTCAACCTTTGGGTGTACGCAAATACGGTGGACGACGAGGAGCAGCAAGCAGTCTAAATTTAGCGACGTCGCCGCCTCTAAATTAGTTATCTATCATTACTAACTAGAAAAATTCCCCCCAAGAAGGAGAAAGAGTTACGCGAAATAGTAGGGGGACGGGTTCTAGCGTTGGCACTCACTACACAGCTCGCCGGTCTGGTCAGTGAGCCCCGTCCACGTAGCGTAGCGATTGTCGCTTGTTTGCGCGTAAGTGATTGGATATAAACGTTGTACCGCATAGATCTAGTGGTCCGGTAACGGATTGAAGATGGTCGGGACCAGGATGCGATACTTTTTCTGGTAAGTTTGGCATGCGCAGAAAAACGGTCAAAGAATCGGAATTGCTTGGTATTTACTTATGTAGTATTTTATGGAAGAGGAGCCGTGAACCGTGTCACTTTATTATAAAATGCGGTATTTAACTACAATTTAATTAACTTCAATTGCTTGCTAAACTTATTCGATTGGCTGTTCCTTTGATAAAAGGATCTTGGAGTACCAAATGCAGTAAATATTTCTATAATTTCCCAGGGCTTTCATAATGTTCTACATTCTTACAGTTAATATTTTTAAATCTTCCTTACGTTAATAAGTAATTATAAATGATGACATAAATCTATATTACGCATATTTTATCATTTGCATGCATCTCTAGAGGTATCTATTGAAAGGGTGCCATTTTTATACACAATTTTGCAACGAATTTCATAGCTGTTTGTTGAGACAGTCCAAAAAAAGTCTAAAGTTAGAAAGAATATCTATTCACTATGTCAATTATACAAGTTTTCTCCAGGTTGTATAACAGTTTTTTTTTTGTTGGTTTTGTTTTTAAATCAAAATGTTCATTCAAACACATATTATAATTTGAGTAGTTTCCTGTAGCTAAATATCAGAAGTGGGATTTGTTCCTCCAATAGTTTTGGATAGCTTCAGTTCAAGAAAATTAATAGGGAATCGTTTCAAAACAAGTAACTACCTAAAACCTTATAAAAATAACATTCCACCTTTTTCTTTACACAAGTCTGGCGTCTAGTTTAATGTATATTAGAACATCACTATTAGTTACTATCAAATGCATGGTTTGCATGTTGTGAAAAATGTTACAATCGTAATAATTTCTTCAGACACATTTGTCAAGAAATGTGAAATTGATTATGATAAAAAATATATAAATATTCTGCCGAATCATCCTAGATTTGACCTTTTCCAGATTATATGATAATTTAGTTGCCAAATTGTTAATTTTGCGACGAAAAATATGTTGCAATGCCATTTTTTATATAAAAATCGTATCATTTGATTGTCATGAAAAGTTTCTCAACATAAATTAATTTTTACTCAACACTTTATGTACAAATTTAAGTAACAAGTATTCAGGTGTTAAAAAATAATGTAGGTACCTAAC
Organism: Monochamus alternatus; assembly: GCA_037114965.1. Taxonomy (NCBI): domain Eukaryota; kingdom Metazoa; phylum Arthropoda; class Insecta; order Coleoptera; family Cerambycidae; genus Monochamus; species Monochamus alternatus. The sequence continues at coordinate 119,784,594 of CM073426.1, forward strand.
TTGTGATGGAACTTTTTAATATAAGAAGGGAACTTCTGAAGCATACTTGTACATACCCTAAAAGGGACTTGCAGTTTCTAAGGAACCAAAAGAATATCTTTTTTTCTTTATTTTCATAGTGACAAATCAGTTGTTTAAATTTGGTATGCTTCTCTGGAAAACCTTCATTAAGTTTTGTCTATCAGTTAAGTATTTCTTGAAAACTGCAAATTGCTTTTTATCAAAATTATTTGTATTACCTACAAGTTTTAAATACAATGTAGATTTTAGTGGATTAAATATATTTATATAGCAATACTAGGTACCTACCTAACCACTCTACTAAAGTACCTCTTGGAAACGAATATGGCCATAAAAATTTTTGGTAAAAAAAATAATAGATTACTTCCTAATAATAATTAAAATCTATTATTTTTATTCATTATTTAAAGGGCAGCAACTCTCTTAAGAAGAACTTTTCTTTTTTACTAGTGCTTCGTTATTACTTCCTTTACTTATTACGTCCACTCTATATGTTTTTCTGCTCTTTTCTGATATTAATAGCTGAAACCTGAGTACGACAGCTGAACATCTTATTAAAAAGTTACTGACAAAACATGTTTTTGTTTTTTAAATTCCTTCCGAACTAGTTATACAACAATTGTTTTTCTTTCATATTTTGACGGTTTATTATTTTATTACTTACGTAACAACAGAGATTAAGTGGGAAGCGAAATAAAACCAAGCATCATGTGAAGTGAATGTTTAGATAGTTATCTTAAAATTTCCCTTAACTTAAAGGATGCCATATTTTAGAGTACTTGCTTGTAGTTTATTACCAATCACAGATCCATATTTCTTGGTATATATACATATAAAATTATTGACATAACTAACAGCAATGCGGTAATTATGAAAGTCCCGATTGTTAAAGTACTTTACCTGTTCAGGTAATCAAGTCACTGAACACTCTAGGCTATGGTGACGTGTTGTTTACTCAATCAAAAGTAGGTAGGCGGTTGTGTGTGCGGGAATTCGAATTATTTTTATTCGTCGTTCGGATTGGTAACGCCGGTTACGTCAAGGACGTGCCGTATTAAGTATAAAAATTTAAAAATAACGTATTTTCTACGGGCACCGCTGACCGTTGACCTCACTGTCCTCTATGTTGATGTTTTCGGTCTATTTTGCCCTCGATGTCGTATTGTTTTGCTACCAAGTGGGACAGCTTATCATCACGATTGCGTCTTGGAGGGTTTTGAGGAGTATTTTCAAAAACAAAGCCTTCTCGGAAGGTTAGGCTAATCAGAAATCGTTTGTTTCCTTGTAGTTGTGCGTTTCTACTATATTGTTCCTCCTCATGGTTGCAGTTTGACCACCATCACCAAATAGATATATAGATTGAAACATTATTTCATATTTGCAAATTAGCGGAGTTACAGAGCGCCAGAATAAAAATATTTGTAGGCAATTTTTTCTAATAACTTTTTACGAATGTACCGATGTTGACTCATGTCTTTGGCCTTAGAGTAATGCTTTAGAACTTTTTAATGTGATTTTTCTATTTAAATTAGGACAGAGTGTAACTAGAGAACAATACAATTTTTAGTAATGTGATATTTCGAATAAATGCTATAGGACATTGTAATGATTCCTGTAGGATGACCCCCCAGAATATTGACGAATTATTTATTTTTGAATACCTACATTATTTATAAAATGAAAATAAGCAATGCATCTTCGAAGTTGTTTACACTGCCACTTTTCTTTTAGTATTAAGGATATTATGTATATGCATGCTATTCAACAAATCAACTGCATTTGATATATAAAAAAAATTAAACATATATTTTGCATTATTACAGTACTTACGTAAACACGAAATAAACGATATAATTAGCACATTTCATAATTAATGGAACATTTCTGAACTGGATTCTATTAATGTGTTTACTAGGTCATTCACCTATCAGCCATTTTTAGACGGACGGAAGATAGATATCTCTTATCAGGTCCAAAATTGCTAGTGTTTCATTTTCTAACTTTATACCAATAATTGATGACAGTTTCGGTAGTAAATAATTAATATTTTAGAGAGCTCGTGTGGAAATCAAGATTTTATTATACTATGTATACAGGGTAAGCTATGACTAAGTAAAAATGTTTAAAGATAGGAAAGAGAAGAAAATTCCAAACTTATTTATGAAGCGAAAAAAGTTTTTTTTTCGAAACCATATTAAACCCTTATTTATCGACGCCCATGACCGCCCGTCCGTCGCGAGGTTTTATTTAAGTCAGAGGTAATAGCAGGGCACCGCGTTGCCGCGTGCATTGTTTTACTCGTTTTTTTTTTAAGTAGAACTTTAATTTACAAAATGTAGATGATTATTTAATAAGAAACACAACACCTACTCATGTAGCACCGAGACTAAAGCACCTACCTAGCTAATAGTTATATCCAGGATTGATATTTGGAGAAATTTCAAGTATGTTGAACTATTTTCCGTTTTCTTGTCATTGCGATAATTTTCGGTTTCCCTTGACTATTCTTTTTGTTTAAAGCGATGTAGGTAACAAAAAACCACGCAAATCTACATATAAACACTGCCAAATTTCTATCGATTTTCTTAAAATAAACGGGCATTTTATTTAACTGTACGCGGACTATATCTAATGAGTGAAAATGTAGTTGAACGAAAAACGAATGCAAAATATTGCAGGTAACCGAATTAACTGTTATCTATCAGCTATTATTATTAGTAAAATGTTAATTTTCGTCATTTCTACAATTGAAAAGGCCTGCAGCGTTTTTTCGCAATGTTAGTTGACAGATCTAAGCCGTCTAGGACGATGGTTATCATAGATGCCGATTTTCCTGAGGAAAAGAGAGAAATATATTTTTTGTATTTTGGGCATCCCTGAGCCTGTAGTTATAGAATATTTGTACTTGGTGATAGTTCCCTGTACCTGTAGATACCTATACTATACACATTTCGTTGCGTGTTGTTGTACAACGTTCTACGAAGGACGTGGTACTTTCCCGAGTTATGGGTACCTGTTCATAAAAAAATCACGTTTTTTCGCTTTGCGTGACGTGTTTACTTAACAATCACATCGTTCGTAGCCCCATGTAGCAATGAATTACACTTTTACGGAGGCTTGTTTGTGTTTAGCACGTTCAAATGGAAACTTTTCTGAGAAGTCGTTTTTCAGCGAAAACCGTTGCCTTTCCTTCAGTGCAATTGAACTCAAAGTAAATCGTAAAAAAGATGACTTGTTATGTGTCTTATCCTTATCAAACTTGTTTCGTTTAAGGTCAATTTTTGAAGATCAAGGAACAGTCGAATAATAAAAAAGACTCGTAATTTATATTTTATGGAAGATATAAGTTGTTTTTCTTACGGAAACCTGTTTGATATTCCTGATACTCGAGACTTAATTGAAAACAATCGCGGGAATTGGTTTGCCACCGACTGACGTATCAAGTCGGCGCCAGTTTCATTAAACTATTACAAACACAACGATGTCATACATAACACATAATTATAGTGTTTTACGTGTTTGTTTAAAAGCTGACCGTTTCTCGTTGTACTTTTCCATCGAAAACAACATTTTTGATAGTCGTCCAAATGGTTTATTTTATATTGCCTATAATTTCTGCCAATATCCACCATAAAAAAACTGGCTAAAGTGATGAAAAATACAAGTGTATGAATTTTCGTTCTCCCAAACAGTAAATGGATAGTAGTCGGTACCAGTCGATATGCTATTATAAGATTTTATTTTCCAATAAGTCTACATACACACAAGCAAATCAGAAAGTATGACAAATGTACACGAACTGAAATTCTGTGGTCGCCCCATATGTAGATGCAATTAAAATAAATTTATTTAATAAGAGTAATGTAATACACATTTGTACTTTTTCATTGGTGCGTGTAATACTGAAAAATAGAAGTAGTAAACAATGGCACTACTTTTATTTTCAAATAATTTGTAGATGAAGTGAAAAATCTCAAAAATTTTAGAAAAGAATATCAGGTTCTGTTCAACAAAGAAGTGGTATCTATTTTGGTTCTTTGATTTTCTTCGATTCGCCTGCTCACAAACTCACTAGTGAAGTCATTGGTATTTAAATGGAAAATGTCAGATATTTCTTGCTACAAATTTCGGCTTTGATTTGTATCTTAAAAGTCGTATCTCTATGTTATTATAATTCTGGAGGCACGATTTATATTGCGGCTACTAGTGAAACCATAATGAAAAAGGTTGCCAAAAGGTCTTTAGTTAAGAAAAAAGAGAAGTGAAAGATGGTAAGCTGCAATCGACAGACAAAAACAAGAACCAAAATGGCCCCTTCCATTTATTCATTCCATTTTAATTTTTTTTTGTTTGCCTTCATAAGAAGAATTAGCCTTGACAGATTGTTGCAATTTATATGGTATTTATAAAGAGAAAATTATGTTGATATCCTCACTCGCTAAGGTTTACTAGGAGTAATATTTTTAGATGTATAGCCTTTAGACAATGCCACTTTCATAAACGTAGAGTGCAACAAATAAATACCTGTCAAGGATACTCTAGGAGAAAAACAATTATCTCATTTTCACTGAGGGAATTACTAATGCATCCATTTTAATGCTGTGAGGCGTTCAAGGCTGAAGCCGACAATAGCGGTGAATAATAATTAATAATTTAGTTAGTAATAATAGCAAAGCAATCATAGTTTTGCAAATTCAACTTCCTATTTGTGCTTTCGTGTTTTTTTGCTGCTAAGTACACGTCAGTTAAAATGTCCAGGGTATTTTCGTTAATATATCCTCGGTATTTTATGAGTCGTTGCTTGTTCATTGATATGACTATGACTAAACGAATGGTTAACATGTAGCATAATCAACGAATGTCTGTTTAGTGAATAATACATAATCGCAAAAAAGTAGGGAATTCTTAGTGAAGGCACACCCTTTCACTCTTTGATAGTGAAAACATCAGACATCCATAAATTCAGGCCGATATAGAAAATGCGGCCCACTAGTGACATTTACGGGCAGTAAATTATTTTATGGCCCCCATAATCCGCGATTTCGAATGCGGAAAGGCAACAACGTCGTCCATCTCGTTGCGAAAAGCGATGCTAAGAAGTGCCCATAAACATGACGGGCGTAATAAACGGCGTTTTTATATTGAAATTTTTTAACTTGCTCGAAAATTTATTGGGCAAGTCGAGCGTGTCGAGTTACATACTTCGCTTCGCTGCTGTGGGCTGATGCAGTGTGTTAATAATGAGGATTGTTGTTCCGAGTTGTGTAATGGTAGCAAAAAAGCGAGCATCTCGACAGAAGGAATCTTTAATACGCTTTTCAAGGTCTGTGTAGATGGAGTTATGATAGTTTGCGAAAGATATATACAAGATGATTTGAAATTGCGATACCGCTCTAGTTCATCCTTTAGTTCGAGGCAAAGATTTGTATTGCAAAGTTGCTGCTGCGTATGCTTGTAGTAATTTTTTACGAATTATTTGGGCTGCATTTTCGATTTGAGCTGGGAACTCGAGAGGCCTCTCATCTATAGCAGTAGGTGTACAACCAAAGAGGTTGGAAGGGATAGAGGTAAGAAAGACTAAATTTTTCCATTCCAATTCTACACTATTTTATAAAAATCCTTCCACGTAGAAACCACCCTCTAGTTTGTGTTCAGCAAAGACTAAACTTAGTCTCAAGAGACCTTTCTCTTTCTGGAGCAATATGCGTCACTTTCTTCTGGTTTGCATAAATAACCTGTCTGTCTTTTCTTGAGTAGTCAATTTGATATTGACTACTGAATTATAGGAATTCAAAAATATAATAAATTTCTTCTTCTGTAACATTTAAAATGACATTGTGATTTCATTTGACACCATTAACATTTTATCAATGGTCGACCACTTCCTACACTGGGTAAATCAAGAACTTTGTGCGAACCTTGAACGATATCTACAAAAAAAATCCAAACCGGATACTACGTTGACGTAATGAAACAATATGCAGCCGTGAAAGTAAGTCTCGGCGTTAATTATTTCGCGGCCTTTGAAGGACGTTAATTTAGAAGTGAATTATTATCGTCTATTGTTCGAGAAAAATGCTGTAGGTAATCTCTAGTCGCTAAGTAACATTCGGTTCATTTTTTGATCATCTTCCTGACCGTAAATCGCAGAATTCGCGGTCGGATGGTCGCCAGCTCGGTCCGGGCGACTCTATGGCGGTTTCTACGCATTCCTTCACGGACCAGCGGGTAAATTTTGCGCTAGCTCACCGAATAAAACGACAGGTATTTGTGCAATGCACTCTGGAATGCAAGCCTGGCAGTGCGGCCGTGACCAAATGCCGTCGAGCGAGCGTTGCCGGTACAGTGGCGCCCGACGGCTTGATAAACCCCTTCTAATAATCTTGGAGTAGCCATCTGTGAAAATATTTACTAGTTTTCTTTCGTTTTCTTTCAGAATGAAAGAAAACTAGTATTGAGAAAGTGATCGAAGAGTTAATTTACCCGTTGAAATGTCAGTAGTCTGTTATACTCCTGAATTATTCAAACATGCATTTTATACACATTTATGAGACTAATATATTATCGAGATTACAGACTTCAAAGAAATATTCTGAAAACTATTTCAGTAACAAGAAATCCTTGGTATCTTATGCTTTTTTATTACATTTTTTTATTTTTGTTTCTAAACCTGCACCTCGCGACGACAAGTAAAAATAGTAAGCGAGCCAGTTGTCTCGCTGTGACATTAGGCGCTTTGGCAAAACGCCAGGATGACACACCAAATTGTATTAAAACTCGTTTGTATCTTCCCCCGAATTGAGTAAAAAACGTGTCACTGACCTAGCCTAATTCTATATGGAAATAGAAACCCTTGGAGTTCAAAGCCGCCTAACTATTTTTAGAATGTATCTATAGAATGTTAAGTAGTAGTGGCGCCATCTTAAGTAGATGTTACAAGATCAACTTCTTCTGGCATATTATAACGTTGCTATATTCGTACTATATTACTCATGAGGTACTTATGGATGAGAACACTTGATTTTTTTTTTGTATCTGTTTTGTCTCTATTGTCGTCGCCTAAAATTATCTTCGATGTGTGGACGTGCCTTTAACATAAAGGGTATTTAAAATGTTTCTTTTTCATTTACGTTAAATGTAAAGTAAGGATTGGTTCCATTAACTTTATTTTCTTTTGCAGCGACGAAAAGACCTCCCTCAGCGACACCATGAAGCTCGGGGCCTTCGCCGAATACAAGAAGAAAAACTTCGAGCCAAAGCTCATCATCCCCAACACGCCATTCAGCAAGCTCTTCACCGAGAAGATGTCCCCCGACAAACACTCGGAGGACAGCGAGTCCCTGTCCAACTCCACCAGCAACGACACCAGCAAACACAGCAACGGTGTGACAGAAAAAGAGGATAAGGAAAAGGAGAAAAAAGAGAAAAACGGAAACCCGCCCTCGCCGCCGCTGGAATCGAGGCTCGACGCCCTTACGATGGTCTCCACCAACGACGACTTCATTATGGTAGACTTGGTAAATTTTTCTTGCTGAAAAATGCTGCATGTCTGAGAGCAATTGTGGCACGTTGTATCTGCAACTCCTTTCGAAGATTTATTCAGTTGCATTTGATTTAAAAATATAAAATATGCATATTATTTTGCTTACCATTTCAAGTTTCTGGTACAATGTGCCACGTTGCTAGTAAATGTTCAGTTTCTTGGGGATGGGTATCGTAGTTCACTAAGCAAGCAAAATTGTTTATCATTAACATTAATTTAAAAGATGAAGATTGAAAACATTTCACTTATTGACGTCAGTGCCACGATGGTAATCATCATAGATCCCCAGCCATCAAAACAACCTGCTAAATTGCATAGCATATTTAAACAAACAATAATAATTGTGACCTTAACAAAATATAAACTGGATATTCGCGGTTACGAAACAGTGTAAATGCGGCTTCAATATTTGTTTAATATTCAATCAGATTCATGAAAAAAAGACTCATAAAGCAATGTGTGACTGTTTGACCAAGGAAAATGATTGTTTAATATATCATAGTCATTTCAACAAATTGATATTGACATTATACAGGGTGATTCACAACTTACCTAAAAATAATTGGAAATAGATGCGTCATGAAAAATTAAGTCAATATCGTAAAAAAAATTCGCAAAATCTTTTTAGTCTCCGAAAAAAAATTTGTTGAAATTTTTCAACTTTGACATCGCTGGACTACTGGTCTCTAACCATGCCATTCTGAATATTTGAACCCGATTACTTTATAGCATTAACGTTTTTGTGATGCGAGTGTTTACATTAGTTTTTCAAGTGTATAACAACTCGGAGTTGATGGATATCGTTTAAATTTATGGTGAAATGAAATTGCTGTAGGAGACCGATTTTCTGATACGCATGCGCCACATGCCAGCTAATTTTATCGCGGTGTGCAGTGAGTGCAAGTGTAGAGCAACGCGGGCGTGACATGGGAAATTTTCAACAAAATTGTGGAAAATATGGAACTTCAGGGCGTCCACGGCGTATTGCTGCAGTGTGGCATATCATACACGAGGCTCAATTATATTCGTACCATGTACAGCGTATCCAAGTATTAATACCAAGGTATTGGACGAGGAGGACCGGTACCATGGCCGCCACGATCTCCTGACTTTAAATCCTTGGAGCTTCTTTTTGTAGGGATATTTAAAAAATGAAGTGTATCGCACCGCAGTAGCACTATTGATGATTTACACAAACGTATCGTAGCTGCTGCCAATAACTTACGAATTCAAAACGGACAAGAAGCAGAACATTTGTGTTAGTTTGTAGAAACTGGCTAAGACGGACCTAAAATTTTGTTGTAACATCAGGTATGTTAAACTACTTTATTAATAAAAACCACAAATTAATTCTATTAATAATTAATAACAAAAGCGGCGAAAGAGTTGAATGGACCAGTTTCCAGTGCTGTGAAGAACTGTATTTTAAAATCATTTTCGAACTGCACTTTTTGATTTTTTTTTACAAAATTGTATTTGTAAGTCCCCTGTACATTCAAAAAATTTGTTTTGATAAGTTCTGAATCATCCTGTATTGTACTAGAGTCGACTGCATGATTACTATGTCCATCTGTTCTTTAATTAAAATGCAATTTTAGTAGATGATAGAGGAATAAGTTTCTGCCGGGTTACCTATCAAAATATGGTCGCAAGTTTTTATTTTTTTAATTAATGAAATCCGACAAGCGTCATTCAAAACCCCAAAATTGATGAAAAATGGATTTGCGTGTGAACGGCCCGAAAAATGTCACCAAATACAATATCCTTTCTCATCAATTTTGACGTTTCGAATGACATTTGTCGGATTTCATTAATAAAAACTATTTGCGGCCATATTCTTCCATTAATAATCAATCATCTATTAAAATTGAGGGTTTACGTTTAATTACTTTTTTTTTGGACCACTTGAAGTAGGTATCGAAAACACTTAAAAAGTAATTTAAGGATTTACTTGTTATGTTTGTTTGGACAATCAATTTTACCTGCTTTAAAGATAGTTATTTTTATTATCAGTAAGTTATATTAAAAGATGGTTTTCTTGAATAGCAGATTAACAGATATCGGTGTTTATCTAATTTGCTATGGTTTTCGGGTTGTTATATCGTGATCTAAGCAACTGATCGGCGCCAGTCACAAGGTTAGTTTGCACTGATCTTAGCTAGGCTCTTTAACCTAACATTGTTTTTCTCGGACTAGGCTTCAGTGAGCTACACCGCGACTGAGGAATTGATATCTATGTTATCATCTATTCAGCAAATTGGATCCGATTTTTTTAACATTTTTGCTAATGGACATGTACTTACCCAATTAGTAGAGTATTATAAACGACTCGCATTTATTTCACGAGTTCTAAAAATAACCAATTTGCACGAACTACGCGAATGATAGCAATTATCCACAAAAACAGTTTTATCTGGCAAATTGACCGAAGGTTCTAATTTGTTTGCGACATGATCTATATACTTTTCAATGAATATCGGTTGTAGCCGGATTTCTTAATTGTTGGTGACTCATGCAGCTCACAGAGAGGCGAGTGCTCGGGAGTTTCTTATCGCATTGGTTATTTCTTCATAAATAAAAACAATCCATTACTATTTTAGTGTTTGCAATTGTCGTATCTCTGTTTTTAAGAAAAAAAAACAATAAATCTTTGAAATTTTGAACGTTTTATCACGATTTAATATATTATTGGTCATGCATCAAAAATACTTCTGAAGAGTCTGGTAATGATTTTCGTTCGTTCGTTTAGATTTAATCCCACACTGATCAAACCTCAATTTTAAAATGAAGTACATGCTTTTGGAGTAATAATGACACTCCCTCAAAATAGTTTTTGAACTTCTGGAAATTTCGAGTAAAAATTTTATTAAACCTCTATTGATGAGTAAGAACTAAAGATAAATGATGGTGTTTTTTAGGTACTGGAATCTCGAAAAATAATAATATTAATAATAATAATAATAATAATCTTTATTATTCCAACAGGAACACCCAATTACAGGAATAAGTAATAAACATAACTAAGTGGTAATAAGAAATTAAAATAAATACATATAATATACACTAATAAAGAGACAAAATCATATAACACACAAAAAATGTATAAGTTACGCTAAGTGAGAAACACAGAGACACAGAGACTTTAAACTGCCATTAAAAATATCACAATCCTTAGCAATTTTATTATACAAATTACACATTAAGTAAATAGGAGATTTTGCTAGTATATTAGTTCTAGGGGAATCACAGTAAAACAAACTTTGTTGCCTCGTGTACCCACGTGGTATACGAAAGTAAACATTACTCAATAGTATGAGGCAATCAACTCTGTTGTTTAAAAGATTATACAGAAAACGAATAAGAGATACGTTACGACGTAAATCCAACGACTCTAATCCGAAACGATTCAATAGGTTAATGTGATTACAACCCTGAAGTGGATAAACGCCATCTTGTCGATATGCAAGAAGTTTTAAAAATCTTCTTTGAACTAATTCCAGCCGGTGCTGATGCGTATTATAAATCGGGTACCATGTTATGGAACCGTATTCGAGTTTAGACCTGATCAGGGAACAATATAAAGTTTTCAACGTGACCACATTTGTAAAATCTCTACAATTGCGGTATATAAAACCATAAGTCCGGAAAGCACTGGATACAATATTATTAATATGTTCGATAAAAGTAAATTTAATGTCAAAGGTAATCCCTAAATCTTTATATAGCTCAACACGACTAATGATGCAGCCGTCAATAGAATATTCATATGCAACAAAATTAATCTTGCGAGTGAAAGACATAGATTTGCACTTGGAAATATTAAGTGACAGATGATTTAATTCACACCATACAACCAAGCGATCTATACAGAACTGAAGATGTTTGCAATCTGAAACCGAATTAATTTTAGAATAAAGCTTAAAGTCATCAGCGAATAATAATTTTTCACAGGAAACAACATCAGGAAGGTCATTAATGAATAGTAAAAACAAAAGTGGACCCAAATTAGAGCCCTGCGGCACACCAGATGATGGAACAAAAGAACGAGAAGTGAAGTTTTGATATCTAACCTCAAACTGTCTATTAACTAAATAAGACTCTAAAAGTTTAATTAATGAGTCGGAAAAACCAAACTGATGCAATTTCGCTAATAAAATATAATGATCTATCTGATCAAAAGCTTTTTTAAAGTCGGTAAATATTACATCAATCTGGCCACCATCATCTAATACTTCAGAAATGTGTTGGGAAAAAACTGTGAGATTAGAAATTGTTGATCTTTTCTGCATAAAACCATGTTGATGTATAGATATCAACTGCTTAGTAAAGTAGTAAATTTCCCTATATAAAGCAGATTCAAAAACTTTAGAGAAATTACACAACAACGAAATAGCTCTATAGTTCTCTACCTCATTCTGATTACCTTTTTTAAAAATTGGACACACATAAGCCTTTTTCCAAAGTGAAGGGAAAGTACAATGCTTCAAAATAGAGTTAAATAGAAAACATAAAGGCTCAGCAAATGCGTGCGCGCAGTCTCTCAAAATAAAGCTTGGCATTCCATCTACGCCCATGGTGAAAGTGTCTTGTGTCTCTCGAATTTTTAAGGGAAAAATAAAACACGTAGAGCAAAAGTAACATCAAAAATAAAATTACTGATGTTTTATTTATCCGCTTTTACTATTTAAACTCTCCTCAAATAATATACCTAATAACTTTGAAAATGCATTTGTATGGCACACATTATTTCGCTGTTATTTTAATAATTATTTTCACATACTTATAAACAGTGAACAATTTTATATGCAGAACTATGTAAGTATATGTTATAACAATGTTTACATCTATAGTTGAATTTTAAAAAATACGTATTTTGAAAGATTTCACTACCTAAAAATTTGCTGCATAGATCGCTTCCTGTGGTTATATATTGATTTTACTTCGGTACCTTTGAATATTCGCAGTGGCATGAGATAACATCCTTGTTACTTGCTAAAGTCTATATTATTCTGTTCTTAAATGTCTAAAATTACTTGTATTTGTAGAATACACTATTTCAAGAATACGGCGTCCTTAAACGTTTAAAAATATTGCTCAAGGGGACTAATTCCTGTTTTCGTGATAATGTACTTGTTTTTACAATTTTAGTTGTATAGTATTATTCCAATCTTTGTTTGAAACCTTGGGATTACATATATCTTATCATTTTTGCATTAAGAATGGTGCGATTGTATCATACGATGGAAAAACTGATATACGGAGAATTTTTCGATGCTTTTGTAGATAGCAAATTCTATTGTTCAATGTCAAATATGAACGGACTTTACATTCTTTTATGTAGGTAGATGATAATCATAAATGGAGTGAGCACATTTTTTCACTTCTCACTATTTTTTGCAAGTGTATACAATAGTAAAACGCAAACGTCAATTTTTTTACATAAAGATAACAATTTTGCATACACCTCTGGTTTACTATAATCTGGTCTTAATGTAGTAATTTTTGTATGTTCCTATTTGTTCGATCGTCCATTTCTCTTATCTAATTATTACAAGGCTTGAATTCCCAACGCACTGTTTTGCTGTTTGCAATGAAGTAGTTCATGGTCTTGTCCCATCTGTTTTCATGATGAGCCAGTTGTTTTTGTCTTCTAAATCAATAGATAGATCACGATCTTATCTATTTATATCCTGGTCAGTGATGTAATGGATTTCTATGATTGTATGTGCGCTCATATTACTTAAATAAAGCTAGTCACGGACGATGAGCTATAATATACCGGGTGTTCCCTCTAAGACTTTCAGTGCGAATATCTCAGAAACCATCATAGCCAGTGCGACGAAATTTGGTATACAGACACTAGATGGGGCGTAGAATCTGATGACAACATCAATTTTTATACAGGGTGTTCCATTTTCCAAGAAATCGAAATTTTTGAATGTTTATTTATCAGAATGTGTTCATAATTAAGTATATTTCAATTTAAACATAAGTTTTAGCAGGGCTGACAAGCAAAAAAACAAAATTAAATCGATTTCTTGGAAAATGGAACACCCTGTATATGAATTGATGTTATCATCAGATTCTACGCGCCATCTAGTGTCTGTATACCAAATTTCGTCGCACTGGCTATGATGGTTTCTGAGATATTCGCACTGAAAGTTTTAGAGGGAACACCCGGTATATCTGATATATTACAAAAATATCACTTGTGATTAAAATGCGTAGAACGTTACGGACTGACGCTTCTAATATATATTTATGTCTGCGGTTTACTTGTCTGTAGGAATATATCTCATTACAAAGAAATAAATATATATTATATTATTGCTCTGTCCGCAACTAGCTTAAAGATCGCAGAACGATTAAATTGCACTGTATAAGTTGCTTCCACACCTTTTGTCGATATCTTTGTCTTCTTCAGATTTTGGGGTTGTATGTAACAGGTAGTTAATCTTTTCATCGGTTTTTGATTATTGTTTAAGCATAAAAAACTCAATATAACATCTGACGCGGATTTTCGCCATTGATGCTAAGATCCAAATGGTGATCCAAACAACTCGATTTGTGTCGAAGTTGGTAAATCTGTGTCGGGTTTTGTTAATGTCTGATATAAATATTCCGTAAACTTTGATATGTCATTAAAATTGGTCAATATACAAATTATGACAAAACACATTCATGTGCTAAACCAATTTGCATTTCGAATAAATTTTCGATATTTGCAAAGCTAATATTTGCACGAAAACAGCGATTAGCATTTTGTTTACTGCCTTTTAAGTCGCTTAAAGTGATTATGTCATTGCGGGTACGAGTTTACTGCAGGATTGATACAAGTATTTCTTACCCGTATATGGATAAGCGGTTGCCGGTACCGGTTTTCATATTTTATGTTTTATTTATGACGGTTTGACAAAAAAAAAATCACGAGTTACTAGTGGAGTGCGTAATAGCTGGTCTAGGTGTCTTTACCTCGAGCGATAAATAAAATTGCAATTTTAAATGGATACGATAAATATAGGAAAACTTTTGGTTACCAAGGCTTTTCAGCTCAGATGATTATATCAGGAAAATGTGAGTCACTTATGAGCTTAAAAACATGCGATAATAGTACGAAAACAATATTGTTTCACTAATTTTGTTTAGATTAACATACAATGTTTTCAGTACAAATAGATATCTGATAATAGTGACCAAGATAAGGTATATTTATCAAGAGTTTTGGCGCCAATTCCATAATAGATTAAGGAAAATGTTCTTTTGTTCGATTTGCGGGTAAACATCTTATCAGCAGTTTTAATATTTGTCGGTGTGTGACCCAATAGAAACTTCTTTTTTTATTTCTTTGCTTGTAGCGGTGTTTATTTTATAAATATTTTACTCTTTAAATTTAGCAACGCTACTTTTCTGAACTTTAACAAATACTTTATACGTCAGAAGCGCGATTTAAATTAATTTTAACTTTTTGGTGTCATCATTACTGTCTATCAGTCCTAAAGCCCACTTTACATTAACAATTTCTTTGTCAATTAATTGATCAAGTGTCTTCGTCAAGTCAATTGACAAAATGTAATACTAAAACTTGGACGTCAAATAAATTGATGAAGAACTTCGTCAAGTTATTGACGGCTTAAAACTTGTTCTAATTTTTCGTCAATTTTTACTTTAATTCAGGAATACCAACATAAAGTAATTGTAAACATTTACCCAGAGCAGCAGCAATAATAAATGCAATGGAAGCTCTTTTTAACGATTTCTCACTTTTTTTGCCTTAAAATATAATTATTAAAGTTACTTTTCATTTTTAGCAGTTTTTGTTTTGTATACAAATGGGAATGATAAGTATAACGTCAAAAGTTAAAATTACTTTTAGGTTGGTATGGGTGACATTTGACAGCAAAATTGTTAAGAAACTTGACAAAGCCCTGAACTTGTGTAAAACCATAGTACGACCTTGAAGAAATTGTTAGTGTAATGCCCGCTTAAGGTGATATTTTCACAATGATATTTAAGAATAAGACTTTTATTACAGTGCAAATTTTAGTGGATTGCAATAATTAGTAATTGATTGCAAAGAATTTTTTATTCATTAACAAGTTTCTTGTGAATGGGTACTTTTTCAATTCTAAGAACCGTACATACAAAATTTTGAGTAATTATGTATAATATTGATCAAGATAAGGCTCGTATATGAAGAATTTTGGCGCCAATTCTATAATAAATAGATTAAGAAAAATGTTCTTTTGTTCGATTTGCAGAAAAAATCTTATCAATTATAATATTTGTCAGTGTGTGGCCCAAAAGAAACGTTATTTTTTTATTTCCTTGATAGTAGCGTTGTTTATATTTTTGAATATATGTTGACCGATTTGACCCAAAGCATAAGCATTATAAATATTTTAGTCTTTAAATTAAGCAACGGTACTTTCCTGAACTCGATAAACCTTAACAAATACTTTGTTCGATTTGCAGAAAAAATCTTATCAGTTATAATGTCGGTGTGTGGCCCAAAAGAAACGTTATTTTTTTATTTCGTTGATAGGAGCGTTGTTTATATTTTTGAATATATGTTGACCGATTTGACCCAAAGCATAAGCATTATTTTATAAATATTTTAGTCTTTAAATTAAGCAACGGTACTTTCCTGAACTCGATGAACTTTAACAAATACTTTACGTCAGAACCGCCAGATTTAAATTAATTTTAACTTTTTGGTCTCATCGTTACTATCTATCAAGCTTAAAGGTGATACTTAAGAATAAGACATTTATTCCAGTCCACATTTTAGTGGATTGCAACTACTAACTGATTGCAAATAATTTTTGTTCACTGGTAAATTTCCTGTATTGTATTGTATATGTGTACTTTTTCTGTTCTAACCAAGAACCGTACATGCAAAATTTTCAGTAATTATTCAATATAAATAGAAACCGCGCTCCTTCGTTCGCTCTTGTTTGCATCTTTCCACGAAAAATTTATAAATAGGATTATTTCGCAAGCATTCGACCTTGGCCTTTAGGTTGTCTTAGCTCGAATATTGGCTTAACACATATTTATGGAAAACAAGCTGAAAGCATCAGTTTCTTACTATAGGAAATTTTTCCCCACATATTGAATACAAAAATGTATTAATGTAAACGTGGTTTTAAAAGGTAAATATTGTGGTATTGAGCTTATAGATAAAATTGATAAATTTCTACATATTGTATACGAAACACAAAAGATAATTTGTCATTGAAACATTCATTATAGATAGAATAATATTTGATGTACGTACAGGGTTGTTTAGGTTACTCTTTATTATCGTTATTATTGGAATTACAAAATAAAGTAGAATAAAAGTTGTCGATCTGATGCTGTTTTTCTTTTTTTGGCTGCTAATACAATACAATATTTCGGGTAGACAAAGTTTACCCCTGCGCTACACCATTGTCACATACACTCGTATAAACATAGACATAGATAGCTATTTTATAAAAATGTAAAGTGTGTATGTATATGAATTTGTATTATAATCATTGCTTTGATTGTCAATTGAATGTACTATAAAATGTATGGATCATACCAATTTCTTGAGTTTATGCTTTATGGAAATATATATAACAAAATGTTCCTATAATAAATTCGTCTCATACTCATAGACATCCTCATTCTGAATGTTACTAACTGCTTCAGCTATTTTATCTAACTTACTGAATTGTTCTTAGACTTACCGAAGCCTTTGGTTTCTTGCAGAAAACACCTTTTGCCAGCACAAACGAAAAGAGCGAGCTGGGCAAATTCTATAGGGAGTGGCAGAGCGCCCCCCCTTTACAAGCATTCATCGACCTACCCCCCTTGGAGGAGCTGGACCTCACGAAACAGCTGGAGACGTTTGAGTCGGATTTGAACGAATACGACACTCTCGTACAGTCACTCTGTCAGTCACCGAACAACAACTGAACATTCGTTTATCAAGTGGATCCATTTTCGTTGCCTTGTACATTTTTCATTTGAATGAAGTTTAGATGCAATCTAAATTTTTGTTTGGTGAAACTCGATTTGGGTTGGGATCTCACCTGATCAGACGCCGGTTTAGGAAATCTAGTACATAATTGTAATTGTGATATATTTATTCGACACCTGACGGTGTTTTTTTCTTATTTAAAAAAAATTGTTTGGCGGGGAATAAAAGACTGGGCATCGATCAGGAGCGATCTGGCCTCTGTGCCGACGAAAGACCTTTGCCAAAGACTGATATGAGTATAAAATCGACTGTAAAATATTGTACATACTGTTGAATTAAAAGGAGAGAGTAAAACTACTCACTGGTTGGTCGTAAGTTTATTTATGTTTTTAAATGATAGGTATAATTATATCGATCTATTTACAGGTTTTTGAACATTTCAAATTTTAAGCTGTTAGTATTTGTATCTAATATTTATAATTATTTAGCCTAGAACTGTGCAGTGACTTAAGGAAATCGGGGAGTACCTAATTAAAAAAAAATATACAATGGCATCCAGAAATATGCAGCGGTTTGTATAGTTAAACAACCAGTCAAACTTACAAATGTAAGTACTAGATGGCGATGCTTTAAAAAAATTTATGTTACGTTCAAATATACTAAAAAAAATGACAGGGATGTTTTACAAGTGTTGCCATCTATTATTCTATGCCCAAAGTTAGGCTATATTAAAGGCCTATTTATACAAGTTTATTGAAAAAATTTAACAAGTTATCATATTTGTATGTTGCATACAATAATATTCATGTCTATAGTTGCCCAACCACTGTAACTTTGAAATGAAAGTACTAGATGGTGTCATGTAGTATTCTATTCTCAAAGTTTGACAGGTTATTTAACTATAAATATATAAAGAACGACAGCGTTAAAGACACTTCCTACCATTTCTATAAATGTTTTTCAGAATTTTTTTTATAAATTTCATGTACAGGTTGTTTTTTTAAAAATGCAAAGATTAATTGATAATGATATAAAAAGTGCCAAAATTATAGTTTTTATTAGAAATGTTCAGTAATTTTTCAAAACCATCCTGTACAATCGTTTCCAGTTTAAGTAAAGTACATTAAGTAAACAATTCCTTTTTACGTATGACAATTCAAGACGTCATTGGAAATTTAAATAATATATTTATCAAAATCGAACGGGTTGTCCATTGACCCCTCCTTATAGTTTAACAGGAAACAGAACTACAAGTGTTGTTTAGTTTTAGCCTTGATTCAGGAATGCAGCATTGTTTTATCTTGTTTGTAAACGGTCAATGAGCAAACAATCCGTTCATAATAGCTATTTAATTATACTTATATAGAACTGCAATTTGTTGAATTTTTTGCAACTTGAATTAATTCGAATCATAATGGTTCGTTTTCTCAGTAAATTCTCTAGTTTTAGAGAAAATTTGATCAGAAAACTTTGCCTTATATTTAATTAGGTACTCCTATCTAACTTTTATCGCCTTCACATCCATTTTTGCGTATTTATGTTTGTTTTAGAACATACTCTTGTTATATACATACTTTTTTTGCTCAATATATTATATTACATATAGCTTTCATGTTGGTTTAAGTTCAATAAATATTTTTTGTATTTTGGTCCATTATTTTATATAAAATCTCAGAACAGGTACAAAATAATTTATCTGTTAAACCTTTTTCATATTATATCAAATACATTAGTATTTTGTCTTTATTAAACATCTTTTATTTATACAATCCCCTTAATCTAATCACAAAGTCCCTTAAGAGGATCTGGGAACCACACAAATCTTTAAGAGGATTCGGCTCGCTGACTGGTCTCGAATAAAAACTAACCGGATCGCCTTAAGAGGGCTTGGTGCGCTGAATGGTGAGAAACCTGATCCTCTTAACATAAACTCACTTTATACCTATGCAACAGTGAACAATGGATATTTTTATTTTCTAGTAGAATCTTTGAGAAACAAGTGATTTGTAATTTTGTGAGTGGTGTCAAAGTGTTATAGAGATAAGCTAAACAAATTAGCCTAGTTACGTCATGTTTTGTTTGGAAGCACTTATCGTAGCTGGGTGAAGAAGTTGAACGGATTACCGCCTATTTGCCTGTTGACTTTCTCAGTTATCCGTCAATTATGTATCGATTGAACAAAGTTTTCTTGTGGCATTTTTATATTTCCCTGGAATGGGTCTTCAATTATTGGTTCAATAAATCGGCCAGGAAAATGTAACAATTTTGTTCATGGCGATACAGTGCCAGTCAGTTACGATAAATTGACCAGTTTATTGGGTAAAGTTAAAGATACCAACTTTTACAATAAAAATTAGTTATGATAAAGTAATAAATTTATAACTTATGTAGGTATGCTAAAATAACTACAAACATGTGTACCTATCAGTGGCGAAGCTTGAAAGAGTAAACAATTCACATTAAAAATATCTACATCATGTCCAGTTTACAAAATTAAGTGTTACTTAAAAATAATAAGCGTTTATTACACACTAAAGGTAGGCAACTCAATTCGTTTTGAAGATTCAATCTGTTAAAGTAAATCAATCTTATGATTTATTCATTTGAACGATGAAGTTTGTGCTAAAAGTCTAGAAAATGACTCATGTTATAAACCCGCCCACGAGAAACATACAATCAGCCCGTATAGTTTTCCTATAAAATCGTATGCCGCATATCTTGACAGCATACCTGATAACATAGCTTCTGCTGCAGCAAATATGCATGTGCCAAATAGAAATTAGCCTTCTATTGGTTGTGACGAATTGACGGATGCACTTGTTCCATTTCCAGCGTTATCATGGGCGGGTATATCTTTCTCGCTGGCAAAATTTGGGGAATATCTCTGTGATTCACTCGAGGTCAACTTATTTTTGATAATTTTGTATACTTTCTTGAGTGGCATGCTTAGGTAATCATGCAACCCTCACCTTCATGACACTCATCCCTATGCTGTGAATTAGTCACTTTCTATTATTTTCGACCTTGGTTAATTGATAATACAACATAATGTTTCGAAATTGGCGAAAACTGTTATATCACTGTTTCTACTAAAAATAATGGATGTTACGTAATGCAATTATTTTTGTCAATTTTGTATATTTTCTATATCTGATTACCTTCAAATTTATTATGAAATGTTGCTTCTCGCACACTTCACCTGTCGCGTTTGTCTACAAGCTAGCAATGAGTCACTTTCTAGATTTTTGGCGGTTGGGTATGACTATACTTAATAGTTATAGATACCTATATTTAAATGGAACGTTCTGTAAAGTATAAAATTCTATCCTAACTTAAATAATTATTTTACTACAAAACATAAGAATTGCAAAATGTGCCAAAAATATCAGATAAACAAATTCGTATTCCATCGTTTAACTACGACTACTTTCAAGCAAATATTTATTGTAATTTATAAATACCGGAGGTAATTCAAATGCAATAATTTATAGCACGTGGCGAATGGCGATTCAATTGAGCAAGTTGCTTCTTAAATATTGAACTCACAAAAGCTATTAAAACATTGAACCGATATACTTCGATTCATTTCGGGACTCGAAAATCATTGGATGCCAAGTGGCGATTCATTTAAACGAGAATTGCTTCTTAAATATTGACCCGATACTATTATGATTTATGATTCATTTCGGGACTCACAAGGTAGCGATTCATTTGAACGAATTGCTTTCCGAATCCAGAATCAATTCATACAATTATTTTTGACAAATCTTTGAAATTTTGCCCATCTCTACTATGCACTTTTCGCAATATAGAAAACATATGAAAGTTAAATAGAATATATAAAACAAAACAAAAATAGTATTGCACGAAATAAAACATAATACAATATGAAATTTTTATGGTCGTAGCAAAATGTTCAGTGTTTGCTTTAAATTTAAATCTTTTTTACATTTAACTTTTTTGCTAAAGATAGAGAAGAAAAAAATTGATTCTATATCTGACATATTATATTTAATTTTTATATTACACACAAAATATAACGCACAATTTAAAAGATCGTAAATGTGCTGACGTTAAAAAAAGTGCGTAATCCAGACTTAATAAAAAATAGAATCATTACACATGGAGAGTATTGCCACTATTCCACATGATCACATGTATCGTACACTTCAGTGGCGTAGCCAGAAATTTGATATGGGGGGAGGGGGGGGTTCAGTGAACAAAGTATTTGAAACTAGATTTTTTTAATAAAAAAAAAAGTTTTAATAAATTGAAACAATAAAAAGTAAATAAAAAAAACAATCTCATCATAAACATGTAAATAATAAACAAGTACGAACAATATTTGTTACAAAAATGACGAAAATAAAATTGGAACTTAGTGGCAGGTGAACCCTAATGTAAGGTTGCCGTAGGAGACTAGGAGATCTAGTTCACTGACCGCGTTGCTACATCTTGGCGAATAGAGTGATTGCAGGTTTGTAGTGAGACATTACCTATATGACCCAACCAACCCAACCCATGGGGGGGTTCTGACCCCCAAAACCCCCCCCGTGGCTACGCCACTGGTACACTTTATATCCGCAGATGGCAGGACAATACTTCACTCGTTGAAATACAATATTTTGGGTAGTCAAATTATAAAATAAAGAATATCAAAAGTAGTATGTGAATTCTATCATTTCTTGTGTTTGTTGTATTGGCTGATTAACTGAATTTATGTATTGATATGACATGGTCAAGTTTTTGCTCGAAATTCTGATCAGATTCTGTGAAAGTGGAATTTGATCTCATTGTATATTTGAACAAGAATCTAAAAAAAAAATAAGATTTAAAATTGTCTATTATATTTTTGCTTCATTTTTATAATGATACAAATGTCATGAAAAATCTATTGTAATAATAATGGCGCCCTCAGTTCAATTTTTGAACTACTGGAAGTTCTGAGTCAACTAATGCTGACAGTTTAAAGTAAATTTCATTACGAATATGTCAGCAGTTTAAAAATAAATCGCTGAATTTGTTTTAAAGAGTGTTATTATTATTCAATAGACTGAACATAGGAAATCTAATTAAGTATCTAATACAAAAAGAAGTGTCAAAATTAGGGCCTACCGTAGAATACAAAGTAATTAAAAATCCCAAAATTGACCAATACCTTACAAACCAATTATATTATTTCTAGTTGGAAAGAAACATAAATTTCTTTGTCAGTTTATTGAAGTTAAAAAATACATAATTACAAAAAGATATATGATCTAAAACATTTAAAGAAGTTTAAAATATAAAACTAATAAAAATGATATAAAAAAAACAAAAGCAGAGGTCAGAAAATTTTATTGTTACATGATGGTCAGTTTCTTGGTCGATTTACTGGGTTAAAAATTGGTAAATGCAAAACAGTTTTTATCAAATCGATCTGAAAAGATCAGTTTAAAGAAAATGGACTTGTCCAACCTACCATTTTGTTTTATTTTTCTAACTATACAAATTTCAAATATATAAATTAAAAAAATGTGAATCATAATTTACTAAAACTAATATACCTAAACAAATTTCATATCCACAATACAAAATGTACAATAATAAAAGTTTATGATGTACAAAATAACGATTCTGATAAACATTCTTTCTTTCACATTTTAAAATGTTTACGTTCTCTACATTTATGATAGAACACAATTTCATTTTATAAATATTAGAATATAAAAGGAAGTTGCAAAGCTACTGCTACATTGACGTATATCACATACATACCTATTTTTTATTACATATCTTAAATTTTGTTTTCGTCTAAAATAAAACTGTTTTTAAATGAAAATATACAGGAATCTAATTTGTAGGGTACAAGTCACTGATATAGTGACAGAAACAAATAAAGATTAAATATTTTGAAACTATCATCGATTGCGCTCGTTTGCCTCAAAATGACACTGCAGTAATTACTTTTATTTTTGTCTTTCATATATTTCATTTTACACTTCTATTCAATTTTTAGGCCAAGATACTAGACTACAATTTTCTTCTATTTTAGTAACTTAAACCTTTGCAGAAAAGTTAAGAATAAATATTAATTTGAGAAACTTTGAATTTAGAGCTATTTTGTGGGATGGTAAGAAAATTGGTAACATAATTTGGAGGTACAAATGGGCATCAAGTATGACATTTAGACTTTGTAATAGAAAATTACATAGAGAATATAATAAATAATAATAGTTTACTATTTTTGTTTAATTTATGCAGGGTGTTCCGGATAAACAGACAACAAATTCTAGGGATGATATCATAGGGATTTGACATACATCGGTTTATCCATGTTTCCTAGGAGAGATAGAGCTATATGAAGATGATCTTTCGACATTGTTTTGTTTTAATTATTCATATCGTTGTGTATTTATATAGAGATCAAATTTACATTATGTGTTAACTCTTAACAAGGCAGGCTTTTGATGTAAAAATGGTTTTTTAATTGTAACCATGAGCATCACATTTGGAAGGGTCAACTGATATTTTTAATTACATCTTTTTTATCTCTGACTTTTTGATATTTTTAATAACAAAATGTACAGATTAAAAAGAGAGTGGCTAGAGTGAGGGTGTACCTACCGTATGCAAGAAAAATCTATTTGAAATGTCGGTTTTCTCTTTTTCGTGACAATTACAGTTATAAATTCTTTGCTAGTGATTAGTAGTTGACATTGGAAATAGATAAAGTAAAACTATAAAAAAATGTAATTTTGTATTAAATAATATCACAAACTGGTACAAATAATAACAAAACGCCAATTATCAAAAATGAACAAACTTTAATTTAATAAAAGATGCTCTACATGGCGGCCATTACTTTCAATGCATCAAGTTGCATTTCTCTAATGTTCTAATACAATTTTTTGAAAATTGTCAAATCAATGTTAAATTTGCTGTCTTCCTTTGCCGGTATAGTTTCCATCAGACACCCTGTATATAGACTATTAAAAACCATTGAAAATTAAAATTTATATATCCAGGTTGGAATGTGGATTTTTGTCTCCCAATGATGATGAAATTACAACACTTTATCAGTCTACTATTATAACTTTTTGAAATTACAAATTCTGTACCCGCCGAGTTCTTTAGGAGTCAATTTCTGAAATATTCGATTAGTGTGATCAGTTATTGTAATTTTTTGATATTATTTATGCAAAAGTGTAAACTTCTCTCTTTTCCAACATTAATTTAGAAAAAATTAACAATTAAAGCATTTAAGTTTCTTTTATTATTATTGTTATTATTATTATTACAGATTATGTGCTGAAAAAATTAAATTCAAAAACAGATTTTTTTAATCTTGTATGGGGACATTTTTAGAGCTGTAGGATGATGTTATTAGGCTACAGATACAAAATTGTTAATACAATTTATCCAAAACTGGCACACAAAATCAAAATAAATTTGATACAGTTTAATAAAAAAAATATGTGTATTTGACTTATTGTTTACTTATTATCTCAATAGATCATTCACCTATAAATTAGAATACATTGTATGTGTAAAATATTGTTTTTAAATTTTTTTTTCATTCAGAAAATGATAAAATTAGATATGCAATAAGAATCTTTTTCGTAATATTTAAAAAAATCTCTAATATAAAGATCATAATTCTAGGATATGAATATTGCAATTCATAAGAATATTGTGGTTTTGGAAATATCAAAACATTATTAATCATCATAATAAAATATTACAAATTTAGAAAATTAAATATGTCACACTTTTGAAAGGTGTGTAAATTGATAACATATTTTAATATTAAAACGAAGAAAATTTGAAGGCAAGTTAAATAAATTTTCTATAAAAAGACTGAATTGAGTTTCATTTCGAAATAATTTCAAGAAACTGAAGGTACCTTTTCCAGCAAAATCAAAACAGCTACCATCTCTGGCCTCTCCTTCGCTCTCTTGGTGACACACATCTTCCCGATCTCCACCAAACCCCTGAAACAGTCGTCGTAACCCTCCACCCTCTTATCTTTCAAATCCAAGATATCCCCTTGGTAGTTCACCACATGATCTTTAAGAAATTTATCCTCTCGTTTATCCGAATAGGCCGCCAAGGAAGTGGCGATCTCAAACAACACGATTCCAAAGCTGTAAGTATCCACCTTGGTGGAGAACTTTTTCGCTCTTAAAAATTCGTCTGGCAAGTAGGGTCGAGTCCCATGAATCCGACTGACCTTGATGTACGTGTACTGGCTCTGTGGTCCTTCTCTTGCTAAACCAAAGTCGCCGATTCTTGGTTGATCGTTCGGATCGAGCAATATATTCGCCGATTTTATGTCTCCGTGGACTAAGGGCTTCCCGTTGATCATGCTAGTGTGAAGAAACTGTAAGCCTCTAGCTGCCCCTATAGCTATATTTAACCTTGTAGGCCATTTTAATACTTTAACAGGATCACGGACCCTTAACCGATGTTCTAAAGAACCTCCGGCCATGTACTGGTAGATCAAACATGGATGTGGACCCCCAATACTGTAACCATACAAAGGTAACACATTATCGTGACGATAAGCGTTGAGACAATGCAGTTCGGTTATCGATTGTTTAATTTGCTCACTGTGGTTTTCCGGTTTGTCTTCTTTTTGCTCAAGTCGTTTTATGGCAACTTGAGTGCATTTCCACGTTCCTATAGAAAAATTATAATCAACAATCGAACAAATTAAATTTGTAAGTTATACCTACCTTTGTACACCGTCCCAAAACCTCCCTTCCCAAGAACAACACTATTATCCCAATTGTTGGTAGAATTCTGAAGCTCCTCGTATGGTATATGTGGCACAGCACCAGCAGACTCCGCCACACATGATATATCCGTAGATGTAAACATTTTAGAAGTACCCAGTCGACCTCGAGGAAGGGGTGATTTCGGTTGAAGAAGTCTTGGATTAATTAAACTCTCATTCTCTTCCCTGCTAACAACTGGAGACTGAAACACCACTTGAGGAATATTAAGTATTTTCTCAGTGTTGCAGTTAAAGTTTTCAGGCTGTATCTTTGAATCTCGTTTATTGCTCTCCTTCTTGTTGATATTGAAGCTACGCATCAACATATTAAGATTATCTTCTCCGTTCTTAATCAGAGGGTGGTATTTCTCATCGATAAATTTCTTTATAACCGTCATGGCTTGGTAGTGTTTCATGCGGTACAGCAACACGAATAGCTCCAAAACTGTGTGATTCTGGTGACCCCATATCGTTAACAGTTCACTAGTGGGAGAATTACCCCTATAAACCTCCTTCCTTATGCTCTCTATAGTGATCATGTCGTATTTCATGTGACATCCTCCCAGTTCTTCCCATTTATTGTTCTGATCCAGAATGTAACACAGTTCTTTTCTTTCTTCATAAGGCAAATGGTAAATGTACATCTTCTTTGACTATCACTCGTACAAAGGCTCGTAGGAACTGGTAAATTACACATTAAGGATTTGGAAATTCCCAATATTTAAAGACGTCAGAGAAAGCAGGTCAGGTAACATAAACATAACCTAAAATTTGCACTACAGAATTGTTTAGCCAGTTTCATTTTTTTAAATTTTTCAAGATCACATTAATAAATGTATTCAAATGAAAGGAGAAATACGTAGAAGTGCAGTCACTATAAATAAAAAAAAAATTATATGTAAAATGTAAATAAAAGAAAGTGGGATTCCCCATCCCTTCCCTTTCGGACTTTTTCAATCAATCATTGCCAACACGAATTTTAGTCTGTGGTAGTGCGTTCTGATTGCATTGATTGGTTTGTTGATTTGTCCCAGTCAGAGCAAAATGCTTATAATTTAAAAAAATGTTACTAAATTGTTAAAACGAAGTGCAGAAGAGGTTGTATGAAAAACAGCTAATTTTGTTCTCAATAAAGCAATTTAAATAAATTAAAAAGGTTGGAATTTGATATATGTAGATATACTGAATTACATATGTTCACTAAGAAAACTTTTAACATTTTCATATTATCTATTTTACTATAATTTGCATTTGAGTGATAGATATTGATTTTAGTTATTATTCTGCAAATAAATTAACATGTCGAAATCCGCTCAACTTCTTCAACCAATATTTTAATACTCTCATTTACCCTTTCGTCGAGAAATATTTCTCTGTACCACAAAACCGTAGTAAGAAGCGTTATCCCTCGTAGAACTTGATGTCCTATTATTGATCTCTTATATACACTACCTTATTTACAGATACAGATGAGCCTGGGATAAAGTGAAATAGTGTTTACCCTAGAAAATGGTATGTACATTAGAGCATGATTGTACGGAGCAATTTTCATCAAGATCAGTCTGTAGGAATGTAATCCTTATTACTATGTTTAAGGAACAAGCAGATCTGCTTGAAGGAGGGGCGATCGTTGTCGTCGCGACGCCAGCAGGAGCACATTAGCTCGTAGATGTCCGTCGTGCACATCGTCGGCTTGTTCAGGAGAACCTAAAATGTTTCAGAATTGTTAAAGCAAAATTTCCCATTTACCTACTATATAATTACTGCAGGGCATTGCACTAGGTAAAACCCAGTGGCGGCTCGTGGACTTAATAATAGGTGAAGCGGATGAATAAATAATACTTCGTCGCGAATTTGTCATTTTATAGTAAAAAAGTACCTATCTATACTAGACAGCTGAAAACCTGTAGAGTGACTCATGTTAAGAAACATACATAAAGTCCGTATATTTTTCCTATAAAATCGTGTACCACATCTGACGGATCCACCTGTTTCATTTCCAGCGCTATCATGGGCAGGTATATCGTTCGAGCGGCCAAATTTCGAGTATATCTTTTTGCTAATTTAATTATGAATGTAATTAATTTTAATAGTGATGTTGTGTTCTTAAGGAAGTATAATAATTCAAGCTCTGCAGCGTATTCTCAAAATCGTCCTAATTTAACAAGTGAGGAATATCGAATGATGACATGTATGAAGAGTTTAGGACGCGAGGTCAAATATGAGTGTAAGTGATATTGAAATATGAATTTCATTAATAAAAATGTACGTGAGTAGCATATATGTATAGAGCAAATAAAAAAGTGGTAAAGATGTACAACTGCGAAATGGAAAATAATGGAAACTCGTGGAAGGGAGATGGTATTTTAAATTAAGTTTTCGACAAAAAAAAGATTGGATTGCTATATCTTACAAGATGAAACTTTGCCTAGAATATATACAAGGGTGCTTTTACGAATTATGCCATATGAATTATACAGTAGGTGGATTTCCGTATAAATGAAATCGAAGAAGTATACTGATTGAAAAAGATTTACGAAATAGTGATATGGCGAAAAACTATTAAAAATAAATATTAAAAGATCAGAATTTGGATCGAAGAATATATTAAATTTTGACGAAACATGGATGCATGAAGATCATACGGAAAGCGCGTGGTACGATATGATATAATAAGTGTTAATGTGTGACAGTGCAAGTAACCAATAGCGAATAGTCTGTACGTATTCTAAAAGCCTTTGTCCTTTTGAATGCGGAATTCGCAAATATTTGCGCGATTTATTTAATGGTGGGAAAATCTCTACTTGTAACAAATTTTGTCAACTATAACATTTTCTATCATGCCATGGTAAATTGTCAGAAGCTCAAAACAAATTTATTAACATCACATAATAATGGAGGAAGGAAAAATATTTGTAATGTTTTACTGTTTGGCAAAATTTGTCAAAAGTTGAGATTTTTCCGCCATAAATAATTAAAATAGAAGTTGCAAAATTCGTGCAAAAATCCGTAAATTTCGCGTTCACGAGGACAAGGCTTAAATATGATATCTGCGGAGTGCGCATCAGGTAGATGTAAGTGGGTGGTGGAGGTCAGTCGCCGTCCAAAAGGACGGCATTCTAATTTATAGAGAGGATGGCACAGGGGGCACATTTAAAGTAAATTGTTGATGTGCTAGGTTCAGTCGACGTCAACTTATTTTTGATAATTTTGTGTGCTTTGAACTCTTCTCAAGTGGCACACTTAGGTAATCATGCCAGCCTCACCTTCCGTACTCATCTCTGTGTCGTGAATTAGTCACTCTCTGTTATTTTCGACCTTGGGTAATTGATAATACAAGATAAAAACTTTAAATTTGGAAATAATTCTTATCATTTTTATTATCTCGAAATTGGCAAAACCTGTTTCTACTAAAAATAATGGATGCTATGTAATGCAATTATTTTTGTCATTTTTGTATATTTTTATATCTGATTGCCTTCAAATTTAGTACGCCTATGAAATACTGCTCCTTGCATGCTTCGCCTGTCGCGCTTGTCAGCAAGCTAGCGATAGTCACTTTCTAGATTTTCGGCCGCTGACTATAATTCACCCATCTACTTTTTAAATATACGTTCTATTGTACGATTTTTTAAATACAAATTTATCGATGATGTGTAAAATGGTTCTGTACTTATAAGATCAGTTAATAACCCTTTAACTGAATTTTTGTGTACTGACACATGAAAGCTTTATTTTTAATTGTATGAATAGGTGAAGCAGCTCCCGACTTTTGCGGTACCCGAAGAATCGAATTCTGGTCAGCTATGCGCTACGACGTTGTCATAACAACCTCTGTAAATAAAGGCTGATGATTTGCAACGGATTTTCACTGGTGCCGGTTCCTCGGAAGGTGCTTCTGCATCTGCATTATAATGAAATCGGTAGTCGCGAAGTCGCGCTCAGTGAAAGCACCGTTTGTGTGAGAAGGTGTTCAGCGCCATACGTTTTAAAACTATTATCACATTACTGATTTTGATAAATTGTACAATAAATATAAACCTTGCATTTGTATCTTTAGACACGCTACAAAATTTGCACAACCGATTGTTATAGGTGCAGCGGTGCATCACTTGCGTCACTTGATGAGCCGCCACTGGTGTTCTATAAATACCTGATACAATTTTACTTACCTGTAGTTCTCCTCCGTAATACATGTGTTCTGCGTTTTGAATAACTTTTTCGTTGGATAGATTGCTAAACGGCCTCTCGCAGCAAAATGACAGTATTTCCCAAAGGGTTACTGCAAAGGCCCAAACAGTGCTGGCGCACGAGTACCGGTCCTGGAATTTGGAAAGCGAAAGACATAATTTATCGTCATTGTGTTAAAAAATGATAAAAATACACAAAAAGATAAATATATGTTTTGTTCTTACCAGAAGAATGCTCTCCCAAGGGAGCCACCTTATGGGAGCAGGGGGTCGACCACCAATTTCTGCGTAATCTTTTCGGTATTGTGGCTTGCACATCGCTACGTCTGCTATTTTTATTATGTACCCTCGACCAACTAGGCAGTTTCTATAATAAGAGAAATATTAAAACTATTTAAATATTTTGTGATTGCAGACAATAAGATGTCTATAATTTTTTTTCAAAATATCTACGTAAAATATTGTCCTAAACTTTATGATTAAATCACTCTGTATACATATACAGGGTGGTTATTAATTTGGAGAGAAGATAGGGAAAATATTCATTTTCAATTTCAAATCATTATTTAAACCCCCATTTCGGACTCAGCTCCTAGTTCAACTCGATATTGGCTTGACTCGACGTTGCCAAATTTAAATATTTTCCTAGTACCTAGGTACTTACTTATTGTAATATTAAAATATGTAATAAATGCTATAAATTATATACTAAATGTATGCAATTAACATATTAATTTTCAATTTAAAAAATTTTAATAGGTTTGTTCCTGTAGCGGTTGGAAACGGTTTGAAACTATCAGAAATGTCCGTCCAACTACTTCTTGCGTTAAATTCAATGGTAACTCGTTTTCAACTTAACTGGTCGAATATTTCTGACAGTTTCAAATCGTTTCTAACTGCTGCATGAACAAACGTAATAAGTTACGAAATTCCAACGGATCAATTAGAAACTATTTCCATTTCATTACATAAATAATGAGGTAAAAAGAAATACCTATTAGGTAAATTATTATGAGGGGCAGACAAGTTTTTCGTATTTAAATACTGATAGTAATACAAAAACCCTTCATACTGTCAACAAAAAACAATCCAGGATGTATTCAGTGATAAATAATTCGGCAATCCGACCTTAAAATGCCGCATTAAGGTTTATAATCTTGTTTTCAATGCCTACTCAATGACAAGCACTCAAGTGAGAAAATAAAAAAAAACTGAAAATGAAAAAGCTCATATTCATAATCAAATACGGTTTGCATTATTTGGTAATATCAACATATCAGGTCAATTTGATTCAGCTTTCAAAAATATAATGAATAGGTGACAAAAAATAGGTATGTTTTATTCAACCTCATTTATCTACTGTATAAAATTTTTCAGAATATTTGAACTTGCACTACAAGGGCATAATGAATTAGAAAATTCTGAAAATCGTGGTATTTTACGCAGATTAGTGAATTTTGCGTCAGAACTTGACAAAACGCTTAATGAATACTTAAAAAAATGCAACAATTTTTAAAGGCATCTCAAAAAATATACAAAATGTCATTTCAGATTGCATACTAGAAGTTTTCCATTAGAAAAAAATATATCACTTCAGTACCTACTGAACTTTAAAGAACATACTGTTGTTATGTATGATCCTGACGACATTGCAACGCGGCTTCGCTTCAACACCCAAACTCGTCATCAGAAACAACTTTTGCAAGATTCAGTAATTTTTTTCGATTTTATGTCTTTATTAGGCCCTCTGAATACGTTGTAAAAATTAAGAACATTATGACTAAATCATATGAATGATCTACTAATGGAAATCACTATATTGATTTGATTAATAAAGATTTTATAACCGAAAGCAATGACTCGTTCTCGATTGTTGGTGTTTTATCAGTAAACTAATTTAAGTATTTTTTTACAACAGTGTAAAACTCTCCAATCTTAACAAAAAATTCCAAACCCCCCCACTTTCGAGGGTGCTCATCACGAATCTGGAGTTAGAAATGGAAATTGCAATATAACACCTCTGCCTTCTTTATTTGATGACGTCACACTGTTGTCAAAATAAATAGGCGTTATATTGCAACTTCAACCTAATACATTACATTAGGTTGAAGATACAGGGTGAGTCAGTCACAATGTCATTAATTTTAAGAGGAGATAGAGAATAATGAGTATTATACGAATACGCGATTTAAAAAAATCTAAATGCATATTTACGCTGTAAAAAATATTTTCATTCATCATTATTTAAACCCTCTTTTCAGACTGTCACTGACCGCTCACAGCCTTGGTTGTTTACAGCTCACAGTTCAATCGATGTCGACCGGATGCGATGTTGCCAAATTGAAATATTGTCCTAGTACCTACCTAGGCATTAGACATCATAAATGGTTGTACTGACTATTTTAGAATCACATATTTTTTCTTGCTCACTTCAGCCAATAATAATTTAAAATGTTAATATCCATTTAAATCAAATAATAATAATATTAAAAATTGCAAGTAACGCGGTCCATTCAGGTTTTCTGGTAGAAAATATGGTCCAGTCAAACGATCGCCGTACACTCCTGCCCATACGTTGACAATAAATCGCCTCTCAAAGTTAAACCGACGAGTAGCGTGTGGATTTTCGTTCGACCAACTGTGACTGTTATGACTGCAAAGAAATTAGCTTAGTTACAGTTTAAAAAATATTTAACATTGAAATTACAAAACTCCAACGTATCTAATAATAAACCGACTAATAAACCATTTAGGTAAATTACATAAAAAACCTATACCCTATGGGTAAATTATTAAGAGTAGCTGAAAAATATTTCGTGTTTAAATACTAAGTAATAAAAAACCACCGTGTTGTCGACAACAAACTGTCCAAGACCGAAACTGCACGCCTAGAAATTTATTGTTTTTTAAGTAGTATGGTACTAATCTGTTTAAAATGCCAGTTCGAGAAAAACTGTACTCATCCGTCCACAGCACTTCAGCTGCAATTTGATTGAATTTTTTTTCGAAAACTACATGCGACCGCCGAAATTTGACTTCAGATTAGTGATCAGCACACTCGAAAATAGGAGAGTGGATTTTTTTTGTCAAGATTGGAGAGTTTCACGCTGTTTTAAATAATTACCTAATTTAAATTATACATAGAACATTTAATGATGAGAACATGAAAACATCACAAACATTGTAGATTGGCTTCAGGCAGGATTTATCGTTTATTCATAACTTAAGTAATGATAAGTAGTTACCTGGCCGCCAAGTCTTTGTGGACGACGTGTTTGGACTCCAAGTACTTCATCCCGGAGGCAATCTGGGTCGCCATGAAAATGAGGCTTCCAACACTAGAAATAAATAATTATATAGTATTTACTGTTGATTTTCCAACATTTTAAAATTTTTAAGCTCTAAATGATAGGGAATAATCAATTTATTGAGAGTAGACTAATATTTGGAAATCTAATATCTAGTTACTTGTTTATATACATTATATATATATTTCTTTAGGTTATCTGCTGGATACAACTTTTGACGAGGCATCTGGCCATTTTTCAGAGATCTCGGAGGAAACATAATGGCCTATAACGTGTAGCAATAAAGGTATGTGTGCCGACATAAAAAGTGATTTATTACCGTTTTTTGACATTTTTTATATCAATAATAGCAAATTATGGCGTGTTCACATTTAGACGGGAAACTTGATAGGATTTTTGGAGCTAAAGGTAATTTTTTATTTCCAAAGGCGAGTAGAATGTATACAGGGTGATTTTCTATCAATATCATTGTATAATTAGTGATATTAGTAGATAAAAACCAAGAAGAGATAGCGATCTTTTGTAGATTGTTGAACGTTACTTAAAAACTGATGCCGAATATGTCGAAAAAAAAAATGTATGTTAATTATTAATGTTTAGCTGTTAACAGTGCTTTCTATCAATTTCTTAATATTTAATAAATTAGTGAAGTGAATACTAGCAATTAAAACAAATCATCCTATTAATTAATTGTATTACCAACTAAATGGACACCATTGATATCTGTAATAGTCCAGGCGTCAGAGCCACTGAGAGGGAGGTTTTAGCATTTCTCGCAAATATATTCGAAAGTATCAATTTTAGGATAAAATATAGAATACAAAAATATTCCTCACTAAATTCTGTATAAAAAATGCACAGTGTACTATTTTTTTTTTAAATTGCGACTATAGTTTCTAAGCTATAACTGCGTGAGCCCGACACTATCTCTATCGCTCTCTTGGAATGAATAGCTTTGTCCGCCATGTACATAAATCAGTTTCCAATCGTCAGGTGCATGCGCATTTCACCTGAAACAATGCATTTTCAACCTTATGCAGGCATTACAAATAAACTGCGCGTGCGTCGGATATACACTACTTACGGGCATTCCTGTCAATGACCTGCACATTTCAGCCATTTCTTACACGCATTTTTGTTTCACGTCCTAATCCCTTAATAAAGTTTTTGATTATTCGGTATTCCTCATGTGTTAGATTGAGGTGTTTACGGTTGTGAGAACACACTGTAGAGCTTGGATTATTCTCCATTATTAAAAATACAAACACAAAATCGCTAATAAATTAATCATAATCACAATTAAATTAGAAAAAACGATATATTCGGATTTTTTAGGACATTTAATAACAGCCATTAAGCTGGAATACTCGGATCAGAATTAACGTAGCTTAATGCTGCGAGGTATGCGGAACACACAACTTTGTGCGAAGAATTTACGGACAGCTCATATTTCTTACTGTGTTTGTTGATTGCTGTCAATTATAAGCTGGTTTTTATTTTCCTGTTCCTTTTAAGAAAATAATTATTATGATTATTTTTGACGTTTCTTAAAACCAATGAAATGCTTCTTTATTTGTCACAAGGGTAAGTTTCAACCAATTATGTCATTATTATAGTGGAAATAAATCTCTTGTGATTATTCTCGGGAATAATCACTGTGGCTTTTATTTGCCTAGCAAGTGTCAGATAGTTGTCAAAATAATTACCTAATTGTGTCAACGCGATATATAAAATGGGTGAAAATCATAGGTTTAGTACCTTTTCTGATGCAGAAATAACAAAAAAGATTTTAGAAACTACTTCGAAAATTACTCTAATAAGTAATCAGTCTATATGGAGACAATTTAAGACCTCCACCAAAGAAAGAAATTATATTCTGGATCAATCTACTACAACAGCTACTCTGGCATTGATTTTGAAAGATTGGGCTTATAACATGAAAAGAAAAGACGGAAATGATTATAAAGAAGCAGTAATAAAGACAATGTGGAATAAAACGGCAAAATTAGTTCAAGAACTTTACTTTAATAAGTATAACAGATCCTTTCCATGATATAGAATTCAAAAATGCTCGAAATGCAAGAGATGCAAAAAGAAAAATTTTACAAAAACATCCTGAAAAGCACAAACAAAGTTCTGTGGCACTTTCTAATACAGAATTGTTGCAAATTTTTAACTATTGGGACGAAGATACACCTTGTGGATTGCAAAGAAAATTTTTTCACGTTGCATCATATGAACTAGCTTGGAGGGGAGGAGAAGCTACGAAATGTTTAGTTCATTATTTTAAAAAAGAAACCGACATAATAAGATTAAATACTGGCCGCATTGAATACAATCCCATCTTTACAAAAACTGCACGGGGTGAAGCACAAAGGTGCGCTAATAGTAAATGGTTGACTCCAAACATAAATAACCCAGATATTTGCCCTGTTCGTCTTTTTGAAAAACTAATGGGTAAACGTGAAGAAAATATTAAAACCGAGCGCTTGTTTCTTACTCCAAATCCGGCTTGGCAAACTCATGGTTCTTGGTATAAAAACGTTCCTGTGGGAATAAATTCCATTTCAAAATGGATGAAAGAATCCGCAAAAAAAGTAGGTCTAGACACAGTTACTAAAAAAATAACTAACCATTCTGCCAGATCAAGTGCAGTAAGTAACCTTTCAAAAGCTTGTGTAGGAGAGCAAGAACTAATCAAGGTCACTGGTCATAATTCTGCAAGTTCGATTAAACCATTCTTACAATTGAACCAAGAACATCATTCAAATATAATAAATAATCTTAGAGAAAATACGCAGTAGGAAACACTTTATATAACAAGCAATTCCAAATCCTCAATAAATAATGAGTCTCGAAATATTTTTAATAATTGCGTTTTTCATTGTACTAATTTAAATTGTTAATTCTTTTAATATATTCACAATGTGTCAACGATATTTTCGTATATTGTAATAATTAATTAAATTAAATTTTTCAATAGTTTTATGATAGCTTTATTGATCTTTTTTATTGTAAAAATTGTGAATCAAAAAATAATCTAGTCAAATATAACTCGCGAGTTCCATAAATTAGAAAATAATTTGACAGATTTTGTTCAAACTTGTTGCCATTTGGAAATAGCCACTCGGGCTCTCGTGACTATTGCCTGGCAATAAGTTTTCAAAAAATCTGTCAAATTATTTTCAATTTATTCTCACTCTCTTGTTATTTTATTACTGAAAATTTCACACCTCTACTTTAAAAACAATAAGATGCCTTTATTTTGACTCGTTTCCATGCCAATCAGAAACATTTCCGGATTTTTTTTCGTGGCGAGGCGATAATTAAGTGGAAATATTTTGACAGTTCAGTTTCTTCAAAATTGCCTCGTGTTACTTGTAAAAAATATATTTCTATCACCTTTAGTGACCTAAAATTGCCAAAGAACAATAGATTGAACTACTATCCATCTGAGTTTTAGCATTTGATTTGATTCTGCAAAATTCAACAAATTGTTTCCATACACTGGTATTAGGTTTTGAATTTCTTATCTAATAACTTGTTGATTTTCTTTATCAAATTGCGGTATTTCAGTATACACTTATTAATCTCAACATACATACGCTTTGAACTAGTAATTGACATCTACTGTGACAGAACCGTTTAAAGAAAAATGAGAAATCAACATTATGTCAACAACAATACCTTAGCCGAGTCAAATTAATTTAAAATGTCAGGTTTTGTTTATACTTGGGGTGGGAAATTTTCTGACCGAATACCATACGAGCATAAATTATTCCTGGAATTTTTTTCTCGGTCACGAATATTTTAAGAAAATTAAAATTTTCAAATTATTGTGATAATATAAGTGATAATATAATACCCAGAATTAACAATTACAAAGGCTTCTGCAACTAAGCTTATTACTGTTTAAGACCGCAAACGGTGTTTAAAGACCTACACCGACAGAACGATCACACTAAATTAGAGCCAATTAGTTCGCTTTCGTTAATGTTTTTGTTTCCCACGGAAAGAGGAGACAAAGAACCGTCGATATTGAAAAGGCTTTAATTGGGTTACGTCGAAGAAGCAATCGGACAAAGGGGGAATTAGACTGAGGCAATCCGGAGATAGTTCTCTCATAATTTCGTTAGGCCCTACTAGGGGTTGTTAGAGTAATAAAACTCGCCGGATAGTGGTCAGAAAAAAATGGATGTCAATTTTCGTTTGTTGTGGTTTACTTTTTGTTTCAAGAGTTTGAGACAATTCTTTAAGTGATTTCGTGAGGAAAAGAATATAAAGTTTTTTTTTTAATATTTAAGATAATATGATTTATTTTTTCTACAAGTCAAGTCTTGTCAATGAAGTTATATATATGGCTGTATCACATAAGAGGACCACTCCCATGTATCTCGCTTAATATGCGTGACACGTCAAAAATCTTTAATTGTTTTTTGTTCCATTTTTGGAGGCCTTTATGCTCGTAAAAACAAATTTGAGATCCATGGGCAACTTTATGAGTAATAACAAAAAAAACCTGTAAAGTGCCCAAATTTAAGGCTGTCTAACTTTTTTATTTTAAGAGATAGAGAAAACTTATTGGTAATAAATTTTTATTGCAAAATTGATACCTTTCACCTGTTATTAACAGATTTTTGAAATATCGTATGTGGTTCGGTGCACCCTCTAGGCGGATAAAAAAAATTTTTATTGAAGCAGGCCATGGCCACAAAAAATTGCCTGTTTATTCGTCTTTTATGCAATATACTACATGTTGCCCTTATCTTTCGTATTTATTACATTTTTTCAATTTTAGTTAAAAAAAATGTACCTAAATATTTTCGTGTTGCTCAAGATAATGTAGAACCTGTTTTAAAGACGCCAGTTGCAAAAAAATAATAAACAGAATATACTTTTTTATGCAAAATACAGATTTTCTTATAATATTATTATATTACATTGTCTGTGTCAAAATAATTTTAAAGACCCAATTGCTTCTAATGTGAAAACAAATAAAATAATATTATAAGAAAATCTGTATTTTGCATAAAAAAGTACATTCTGTTTATTATTTTTTTGCAGTTGGCGTCTTTAAAACAGGTTCTACATTATCTTGAGCAACACGAAAATATTTAGGTACATTTTTTTAACTAAAATTGAAAAAAATGTAATAAATACAAAAGATAAGGGCAACATATAGTATATTGCATGAAAGACGAAAAAACAGGCAATTTTTTGTGGCCATAGCCTGCTTCAATAAAAAAAATTTATATCCGCCTAGAGGACGCAGCGAACCACATACGATATTTAAAAAATCTGTTTATATCAGGTGGAAGGTACCAATTTTGCAATCAAAATTTATTACCAATAAGTTTTCTCTATCTCTTAAAATAAAAAAGTTAGACAGCCTTAAAGTTTGGGCACTTTACAGGTTTTTTTTGTTATTACTCATAAAGTTGGCCATGAATCTCAAATTTGTTTTTACGAGCATAAAGGCCTCCAAAAATGCAACAAAAAACAATTAAAGATTTTTGACGTGTCTCGCATATTAAGCGAGATACAAGGGAGTGGCCCTCTTATGTGATACAGTATATATATATATTCCCTGATACCAATACTAATGAACAACTGAAGGGTTTAATACAAAAAGACGATTTTAGTGTATATGGCGTACTGAATCGTTTGAAATAAATAATTGTTGGGCCAAGAACCAAAGCTGTTTATTTCTTTACTCACAATATATGCGGTGACGTGTGGCCTCGATGATCAAGTGATCTGGGAATTCTTATTATTTTC
The DNA here is from genome assembly GCA_037114965.1 of Monochamus alternatus. Lineage (NCBI taxonomy): Eukaryota > Metazoa > Arthropoda > Insecta > Coleoptera > Cerambycidae > Monochamus > Monochamus alternatus. The sequence continues at coordinate 119,824,138 of CM073426.1, forward strand.
AGTTACACCCAAGCGCGGGAAATCTAGAGAGTAACTCATTACAAACCCCCTCACGATTTATAGCAGTCGACACAAAAAAACATACATGCAGCCCGTATATTTTTCCTATAAAATCATGTGTCGTATATCTTTGAGTTCATACCCGATTACACGCTTCCACCGCAGTGTATATATACAGTGCAACAAAGATTGCCAAAGAAGTACAAAATAGTGGAAACTCACGGAAGGAGATGGTATTTTAAAAAGGAGCTTCGGACAATAAAAAAAAATGGGTTACTACATCATACATGATGAAACTTTTTCTAGAATATATAGAAGAGTGGTTTTGCGAATTATGTGTGACATATGAATTATGGTATGTGAATTTCCATATAAAATGAAATCTAAAAGAATATACTGACAGAAAAAGACGAAATAATGATATAGCGAAGAAACTATTTAAAATAAATATTAAAAGATCGGAATCTGAATCGAAGAATTTTGACGAAACATGGATACATGAAGATCATACGAAGGGCGGTATAATATAATATAATAAGTGTTAAAGTGTGACCATTATAGTGACAGTGCAATGTATTCTAAAGCCCTTTGCCTTTAAGGATGCGAAATTCGCGAATATTTGCGCGATTTATTTAATGGGTAATCTCTACATTTAAATATAACAATTTCTATCATCTTCTTCATGAAACAGTCATTGGCTGTCATGGTAGACTGTCAGAATCTCGAAACAAACTTATAAACATCACAAAATCATGATAATAGCAATAATATATGTACTGCTTTGCAAGATCTGCCAAAAGTTAAGAGTTTCCAATTTCCAAAAATAATTAAAACAAAAGCTGCGAAATTCGTGCAAATATCAGTGGATTTCGCGTCCATGAGGATAAGGCTTAAGTGTGACATCTGCGAACTCATCTAAAATATGTATATAAAACTCACCTCAAAGGTTGGTCTGCCTTGGGATGAACCGTACCGTTCCTATTAACCAAGAACTGCAGGTATTGAGCCAAATCTCCCATCTCCCCATACTCGATGACAGTCCAAGGGGGTTGCTCGGCTGTACAAACCCCTAGAACCTTGCAGATGTTAGGATCAGATAAGCCAGCCAGGAAGCGGACTTCTCGAAGAGACTCCATTGATCCTGCAGCCGTCTCAGTTTTGGTCCTTTCAGGAGGTGACGTCCGGACGGCCACTAGGCGGCAGACTCCGGGTATGATGTCGTCTAGGCCTTCCGTTTCGTATAAAGTTATCTGGAATAGGTATTTACAACTGCAATAGTTTGTATCTTCTATAACAAATATTAACATCACTTCGAAGACATATAAAACGCTTGATATCAACTTGGAAGTTTTTTTGAGATTATTAAATTAAAATTAGCAAACTAATTGTTTGTAGAAGTAGAAACCATTAATAAATACAAAATGAATAAATATGTAATTTGAAGGGATGAAGAAAGATCATACTGGTTGGAGTTAAAGGAAGAAAAAGAGAAATATATTGACTATGAATAATCGAAATATATAGCTTTTAAAGACTACCTATTAATTGCATTGTAACTTATGTTATATCAGTTTGATTCAACAAAGTCCAGTTTGAGGTAGTAAATTTTATTAGATAAGTTCAGAAGAACACGGGTTTCTAACTTACTATACAGGGTTAACTATGACTTAGTACAAATATTTTAAGAGGGGATAGGGAAAAATAAGAATTAACGGAATCACCCTTCAAAAAAATTCCAAACTTATTTATAAAGCCAAAAAGTATTGTTTTCGATATTATTTTAAATCCGTATTTAACGCCGCCAATGTAGAGTAGGAAACCAACAAGCAAGTTGGTTGCCTACTCTACAAGCATGCAACAGTCGCTCAGTCGGTATCGCTGTCATGTCATAATTCAATTCCTGTGTTTACTTTGTAATTTTGTGTTCTTCAGTTTTTAGTGCCTCTTTTAATTTTTAAACGTTTTATAGTTATTAAATAAAGACATTTGTGTTGGGTGCAGATACTTTCCCACAATATAGTTCGCCGGTTTGGTTTTCTAGGTTATGGGACAAGACTGCCGCGGTTACATTAAAACTTGTCTATTATCTATTCCTTTCGTTCGATTTTGTTATAATAAATAGGCATTTTATCTAATTGTACCTATGGGAAGTGTCTTTTATCGGTAGTGAGTGGCTGTAATGAGCGAATATGTGGTTTTACCAGTTTATAACGAAATAATGAAAAACGAATGCAAAATATTGGAGCTAACTGGATTAACTGTTACCTATCTATCAGGTATTATTACTAATAAGAATGTTTTGGTCGTTTCTACATTTAGAAACGCTACAAAAAGACGACCGCATGGTAGTTGACATTGTTGACAGATGTAAGCTTTATCTATGATTCTAAGCCATCTCAGTCGATTCTTGTCATAGGCGTCGACTTTCTGTAGGAAAAAAGGGTTTTGCCCTATTTTTTAAATATCGAGCTAAAATTCTGGAATAATTTTTTTATTGTCTTTTAGGCCTCCCTGAGCACGTGGTTAAATTTTTTGTACTTAGTTATAGTTCACCCTGTATTAATCTGATTGGATCTACCCAACCTATGAAGAGCCTATAATGATAATGAAGATGATGACGCCGATGACGATAATGATTCTGATGACAATAATTATAATGCTGATGATAATTATCAGATAAAATGAATTCAATGGAATGTAGGTTTCGGAAAACTTACTTATTCTGTGATTTGCCTTAAAAAGGATGTGGGGCTATAATCCATTTTGCATACATATAATTGGAACAAAAGTTTAATATGGCGTAAATATAATAACACCATTTAGGTTGTTCAGTATTTTCATAGATGGTAAGTATTTGGAAACATTGAAAAGGACATAGGATTTTAACTAATAGTGATTCTTACGGCCGGTGTTATTATTTGCTATACAGGATGAACTTTGAAGGGGGATCCGGTTTGGAGGGGTGGTAGTCCGTGCTCCCTAGATTGCTAATCTGAAATTAGTATTTTTTAAATCAGATAAATAGCTGAGTTATAATTATTTTTTTAAACTGCACCCAAATTGCTATACACGCCGCCCCTGTACAGCGTCCGAGTTTCATTGCAGAACCATATCTACGGTGTTGCCAATTAGTTGTTACCAGTCTAGACGTCGGAACTTGTTCCGTCATTTCAGGGTCACATTCCATGCAGCACAGCGCGACCGAAGCTGATATTTTATAATGAATTTAGTACATACGTAGCTTTGATGGTGTGCACTACGTATTATTTATTTACATTACGTTAACGAGTACAAGTTAATTGTACACAATGTCACGATGGATACCGTGCAGAAAAACCACAGAAAAATGGATTCACGATTTGCCAGAGTTAGTATTTAATGGTACTGAATTACAATATGTACTCTAGGTAATATTTCACTTCACTGCAAACGAAAATCAACCATAAAAGCCAGTATTTGCTCCGATTTAAAAGACAAGTATTTTACAAATTATTCTGATAGCTTTAAAATGTTTAAAAAAAACAGTTTCAGTACAAAGGATTTGATAATTTTAAGGGTTTCATCAATGTCCCTTCGATAACCGTGACATTGACCTAGTTTATAAAATAAAAATATCGCATAAATACTGCACATAATACATGAAACCAGACTAGGTCGTTTTATATAAAAAATATACAGATATGAGAGAGAGAAAGCAAGTTATCTGCGTGATTTTTTACTGAAATCAAATTAGAATTTGATTAATGCAGGGTTGTATTTTGCCAAGTTTAATTTCGTCATAATTTAAAGTGGTATTTTGTGGAATGTGTATTCTATACAAATGTATAATACCTTATATAGGTCAGTTTTCATTACCAAGTGTGTGTGGTATTATGAAAAAAATATGAATACAAATTAAGAAAGAGCTAATATGTCTAAAGCTTCGTTTTTTTATCAAAATTAGACGGCGGCTGCAAGAAAACGATATCAGATGGATTACCGCGATAGACACGTACCGTATAAGAAAATGTCTGTATGATTAGTTCAACATTTAAAGAGATTATGGGATTATGGGAAACCCGGAAAGTAATAATCTTGAACCAAATATTTTAAATGCCGTAGAAGAAGACTCTAAGTAAGTAAAAAGGATTAAGTATGTATTTATTTATTATTGAGTTTTCTGTTAGTTGACTTGTTTCTGTTTTATAGTGTGTTATCCGTAAAAGAACACTTTTTTTTTTGTTTATATGGAATAATAAAGTGAATACCCACTACCGTTGAGTGAATATTCACTCAACGCCACTACAAACAAATGTAACTGTAACAGAATTGAAGTGCGCATTACTAGCTTCAGCTGGGATTCTTTGACCTGCCCTGGTTGTTCTCGGGCTAGGTTATATGGGGGTCAGACTAGCTTCGCCGTGATTGAGGAGCTTTGTCGCTCAGTAGAAGGTTTTGCGGTGTCACCACCGAAGATGTCGACAGTGAAGATCAGCGAAACGTTTGGAAGCATGGGATACGACCAGTTACAGGGTGGCTACGAGACATCTCGAAAGGTCACCAATGGTTCTGACCGTAACAGTCGTAATACCAACAACAGTAGCCGAAATTAATATATGGGAGGGCCCAGAGATACCGATAGGGAGTCTGTCCCTACAGAGCCTAGCCCGAGAAGAACCAGGGCAGGTCAAAGAATCCCAGCTGAAGCTAGGAATGCGCACTTCAATTCTGTTACTGGCAGCGACCACTTACCGAGGTCACGGAATAACAACCCGTAAAATCACTATATGTATATCAAATAGGATTTTAACTTCCATCCATCATATTAATCCAATTTTATCTATTCCATATTAAGAATCACTTTTCGAAAATGCCTATTATGATGAGGATGACGATGGCGATAACAACGATAATGATTATGATGGTAATGATTATAAAGATGATGATAATCATTAACTAACAACTTCTAAGTTAAATATGTCTGACTCACCTCCCCCGCGTGGCATGCGCCGATTTTCTCCAGGGGCCTGAGGGAGTAGCGCGGAATAGGCACCAGCTCCGGTTCTCTGCAGCAGTAAGCATGGCCCATGCTGGGCGCGATGTTCCAGCACACCACCGGCGGCGGGATCTGCAATGGTAATTTATTAGTTCAGTGGGAGCGGGACGATTTATGAGCCGCGAATATTGTGATTATGAACCTAGAGCCGGCTAGGCAGCCTTACTGAATAATCATTCTGGGTTTCTGTGCTTTAATATTCGCCGGAGATGTATTGCGGCCGCAGTGGATGGTTGAAAATTTTCAACAGTTTGACAACTTACGCAGTGACTGTTATAGCGTTACAATAGTTATTTATGTACCAAGTGAGATACAGGGATGATTATGCCCGCAGATGACAGGTTGCAAGTCGCCTAAGGGCATGATCATCCTCATATTTCACTTTATATAATATATATACATATATATATATATATATATATATATATATATATATATATATATATATATATATATATATACTCGCGTCAAGAATTCAGACGACGTACGTCATACGAACAAATGAATAATTCACTATATTTTCATCAAAATATTTAAGAAACTGCAACTGATAGTAATAAAACTATATACTATACTAAAAGTTTGCATTATATATTGCACTAAATTGTAAAAAATGATTGTTTTTAACGCGACCAAATATCGAAAATTACGTTGACAATAAAAACAAATGTGTAACGTCAGCCGTGACGTAAGACGTCTGAATTCTTGACGCGAGTATATATATATATATAAATGGTCATAGCTTTGACGTTTCTTGATTTGTGGTTATGGCCACAAAACAACCCCCTTAGAAGAGCAATTGTCATATTAGTATTTAAGACTTAATACAGCGTCATCTCTGGTATGCCCGCAAAAGTTTTTATTAAATATAGTAGTGACCTGTAGTCAGGTGTTTGTTAAGAACAATAAGAATTTGGATTATACGCTGTCTCGATCTACACTTCAAAAAATTTGACATGAAAGTAAGAAAAAATTGTGGAACTAGTTCATATCAGCAAAAATAAAAAATGTTATATGAATTACTCTTACAATCTCATGAAGAACTTACATCCCAATTTTTTGAAGTATAATCGGAATACCCTGCAAAAAATATATTTCATTTACAGTTTTAAATTACATACGTCTACAGCAAATACATAAATGTATCAGTAAACTATTATTTTTGACTTAAATTACAATATAATCATAAGGAGAATTATTATTTTATACTTAGAAGTTGCTATATTAAATAAACTATATATTTCATTTAATTATTTTGTTAAGTATATCAAAAATGTATAAAACGTCAAAAGAATCAAATATGTATTTAAGATTTTGATAATTCTAATATAATATAGAAAAGTTTAAATTCTGGCAAATTTAAAATAGAAAGTGTTATACCTCAATATAAATTATGAATATGTGAAAAGTGCTGATAAATTGTAATTATTAGTACAGATTGCTCTTTTTAACAGCTTTCTTGCTATAAATCTAGAAATATATGTGGTAGTGCATCTTAATATTTCGGACCTTCCACATACAGTTTCTGAATTTCCTCATCGTGTTGATGAGTTATTTGAGTTCGGGGCAAGCGTAAAAGTCATCTAAAGTTATAATGCTTCTACATTCAAATCTGACATTTGCTTTTGCATGTGTCATCTATGCAACAAAGATTGTATAATCAACTTATGAAAAGAAGAGTGAAAATGGTTTCTATAACAATCGAAAGTAGCGCGCTCTCCCGAATGCCCGCACCTTCACACAGAGGGGATATTTTCCATAACAGCCCAAGCGTAATTATTTTCGGATTCTCATGGCAACGGACATAATGAATGTCCTGTAAGGGAGTGAAATATAATAATTTTTTCAAATCGGATCTGGTTCAGTTCAAAAGAGCAGAGCAAGCAGATTGACAGAAGGATTTATACATAGCAAGAAATCACATTTAAACGCTGCGATTTTGAATGCAGTCAAATAATATGGTGCAAAATTTTCATAATTTGCAGGAAATTCTCGAAATTTTAATATGTGTTCTTATTTCTTTTAGTACAAAGTGCTGGAAAACAATCACTTTCAATAGTCAATATTTCTCTTACCAATTAAATCCAACCAATTACCAATAAAAAATCTAGCGGTGATCTTAATGTCATTGATTTAACAGTCCTAGTAGTAAATAGTCTTATGAATTTGTACAGTATGTTAATTCAATAGGAATTATAGGTATATAGTTCCCAAACATACTTTCCCCGAATTAACACCAGATGTAGTTTTTCAAACTACACCCCATTTAGTAACTAATTTACACCAGTTTTCAATATATTTACACTGAGATTTACATTATTGTAAGTAAATTCTACAAAATATTTGTTAAAATACATTATGCAAGTGTCTTTGTAAAATTTACCAAATCGCGATGGGGTGAGTTTTACCTTTTTCTGTGAGGGCTTTGGACTAAAAATGGTGAACATTTCGTGTTAAATTTTAATTGTCCTTATTTGCTTTGTAAGTTTACCAATAGAAGACATGCAGTTAAGGCAATGATAAAAGTTTTGTTTTCAAATGTCCTGGAGAGAATTGAAATCCAACTAGTTTAAATAATCCAAAATTATAAATCGCGAATCCTTTTCCCAGGTTGCAGAGATGTAATAATGAAATTATAGAGAGTTGTATGACCTCTTAAAGTTGAAGATTCATTAGCCAGAAGCGTACGTGTTAATTTTGGGAACGGTTGTAAGTAATCAGAATATGAATGGAAACGCTTTTAATATATTTTCAATAGCATTAATTCAACAACCGCCTACTCGTTTTCCAAAGCGGACGTAAAGTTACGAACGTATGTGGTTAAGAAAGAACTTCTGTAAATAACCTACACAGACGCCAGTGTACCGAAATATTAAATGTTAAACAGAACAACATACGAGAAATAAAGACTTAAACCGATTTCATTTCTATGAAAACCATTTTTTAAATTGGTTTTGCTTTTGTCAGTTATGTTATGTACACTTGTTCCTTATCTGTATGATTGATATATATGATAAGTTGGAAAGGACAATGTTAAAAATAGCCGATTTTTGGCTTATCCGGGGGAACGCATAAATCATAAAAAAATCAATTGATTATTATTAATTAACATTAGAAATGGCCCAGAAATACGTCAGATAGCTGGGGAAATGTCGCTACTATCCCTAAACCTATATAAACTACCCTTAAATAGCTTTAAATGGATAATCAATAATTATTGTTATAAAATTCGTGTAAAAAATGTCCATTCCACCCCTAAAAATTAAAAAAACGACTTTCAAAAGTTAATGGTGAGCTTACTTCGACATCAAAAATAGATAATGCTTAAATGTTCAAGGAAACGCCTATTGCTAGAAAAAAATTTAAGACTAGTGTCAAAAAATGCAAAAACTGATACTAGAGTACATTAAGTAAGTGGGGAAATATTAATTGCACCCCTAAATCTATATAAACTACCTTTAAATAGCTTAAAATAGATAATCATTATTTATTGTTGTAAAATTCGTTTAGAATGAAAAAAAGTGCTTAAATCATTTTTAAGGTTCATTTATACTATTGCGACCTGAAAAATGGGCGCAAGGATAAATTGCCATTTTTTCAGTACGCGCTCGCAAAGTGAGAACAATTGGCGCTATTTCGTCATTGAATGGGCACTTTTACAGTCATTTATCACTTTTTATATTGACATACTGTCTGTTCAAATCATTTTCAAGCATTTTTTTCATTTTATAACAATAATTAATGATTATCCATTTAAAGCTATTTAAGGGTAGTTTATATAGGTTTAGGGGTAGTAGCAACATTTCCCCAGCTATCTGACGTATTTCTGGGCCATTTCTAATGTTAATTAACAATAATCAATTGATTTTTTTATGATTTATGCGTTCCCTCGGATAAGCCAAAAATCGGCTGTTTTTACCATTGTCCTTTTGAACTTAACCTGACGAAAGAAAGGAGGGGGATATGATTAATTTCATTGGTTGAAAATCACGCGGATGGCAGTCTAGTGCTTATTGTAAGCTATTAAAAAAAGTCGACTATGTTAATAATAACTTTGAAATGTGTGTTGCTTCGGCTTCGTTTTAAAATCAAAAAAGTTTTAAAAACTCAGGGCTTATTTCAGCGAATTATTTTGGCATCAGCAATACCCTGAAGACAAATTGCTTTTGACAGTCGGTAAAAAATATAATCAACTTTAAAGATCATAAAAAAGCGTACGCGAAAAATTAGGATACGGCATCAACAACCGCCTACTCGTTTTCCAATGCGGAACATGTAAAGTTTCGTGAGCATCTTCTCTTAAATACACTTAAATATATAATGGTAACGTATCCCGTAGGAAGACTCTTTAAAACCGTCGGCAATCATTCAAATTATCTCTCACGTCGACTCTGCCACGAGAAACAATTGGTGCCGACAGATTTCAGTCTAAACGCGCGCCTTATTTGTTTTTAAGTAGGAGCGGAAAATTTCAGATACTTCTGGATTGCGTGGGAAGAAATGAAAATGGAATATTAAGCGCCTACTTGATATTTTTGTATAATCGCTACTATATCCAATCGCCGAAAATATAGAGATTGATTAATTCATAACACACACAATAACACGGAAGGTAAAGATTACAGATTCCATAGGCGTGCCAGGCGAGAAAGGTTCAGAGCGAACAAAATTACCAAAAACAAGTTGAAATTGTGTGAACTTAACACTTTAATAGTTTATTTTAAAAAGTATGCAAATTTACGCCTGTCATCATCAATGCCTTTTGGACGGTGATGCGCACTCTGCGGATATCACATTTTACTTTGACACATAATACTTTACACTATACATACATACTACTATATAGGGTGAGTCAGTCATAATGTCATTAATTTTAAGAGAAGATATGGAATAATGAGTAAAATGCGAATATGCGATTAAAAAAAATCTAAATGTATATTTACGCCCAAAAAAAATATTTTGAAATCATTATTTAAACCCCCTTTTCACATTGTCACTGAACGCTCACAGCCTTGGACATTTACAGCTCACAGTTCAACTCGATGTCCACCTGATGCAATGTTGCCAAGTTGAAATATTTTTCTAGTACCTACTTACCTAGGTTTTAGACATCACAATAAATGGATGTACTGACTATTTTAGAATATCATTTTTTCTTGCTCAGTTCAACTTCAGCCAATAATAATTTGAAATGTTAATATCCATTGAAATCAAATAATAATAATAATCAAATAAATCTATTAAAAATTACAAGTAACGCGGTCCACTCTGTTAGAAAATACGATCCAATCAAACGATACCCATACGTTGACAATAAATCGCCTCTGAAAGCTAAACCGACAAGTAGCGTGTGGATTTTCATCTCAACAAATGTAGCTGTTATGACTGAAATTAGCTTAGTTACATTGAAATCACAAAACTTCAACGTATCTAATAATAAATCGAGTAATAAACCATTTACGTACATTGCATAAAAAACCTATACCCAATGAGTAAATTATTAAGAGAAGCTGAAAAATGTTTTGTGTTTAAATATTAAGTAATAAAAAACCATCGTGTTGTCGACAGAAAACTGTCCAAGACCGAAATGGTACGCCTCTGATCTGATGCTCAAAAAAGTTATCGAGAGTTAATCTTGACCTACCGTATTATTAGGTCAATAACCTAGTTACCTAGTTTTTGTACTATTATTTAAGGACAAAGAGTAAAACTATTTTTTTAATCTAGATACATGAATGAATTTTCCTTAAATATTGATTTATTTGTTAATAAAAACAAATGTAGATAATAAATAAATGTTTTCAAATGTTAGGTTATTACAGTTTAATAATTTTGATATTACGTTTTTACTACGTTTAATAAATACATATGAATTTTTAGTATTACTCGTAAGTATAATTAATTGTTCAGTTTGTAGTTACATACATCTTGCCTAGAAATTTATTGTTTTTCAAGTAGTATGGTACTAACCTGTTTAAAATGCCAATTCGAGTAAAACTGCACTCATCCGTCCAAAGCACTTAATTAATAAAATTAGGGTGAGCCACAATTTGATTTTGATGCCAATAATTGCAAATTTCAAGACAACTGGGGAAATCAGCAGGTTCTGAAGTATCTAAAGCTTGAACTTTCTGAAAATGATGCGGGTTCAGTGAGTTTTCTCGTAATATTCTGCAGACCTTGCTTTGGGATATCCCCAATCGTCTTGAAATGATTCTTGTAGAAATAGTAGGCTGCTCTCAACTAAATTTAAAACAGTCTCACCCGACGCAGTATCACAGAACCCGTATCGCGAAGGCACTTAGATACACAAAGTTCGCGCATCTGGTAGGTAGACATCTCCAATATTCCGTAACAGCGGCATTCGCATTTCGTAAAAATTCTCCGCAATAATATTTCCGCATATTCAGAAAATTTGTAAAATTATGCATTATTAATTTACGACGAATACGCGAGACCGAAATAAACAAACTACTGCTTACTGCTTGTATTCTCTCCATCCCCCCTCCAAATATGTGGCGTGATCTACAAATTTCGGGGGAAAGAAATGCAGCAAATGCAGAAATGCTAAATGGGGGTAAATTTGGATAACACGTTGAAGTGTTAGACGATATTATGTATGTAAACATGATGTGGCAACGATGTTGAATCCGGCATTCAATTGTCGTATGGGTGCGGCATCAGAAAGTTCGTAGCGCACCAGGGGCGTCGTGTTACCGATTTTTATAGGGTGATTTGTTTATTTTTTTAAAGGTCGAGTAAAAATTTTGTGTTTCGATTTTCTGCCTTTATTAGGCCTCCCGAATACGTGGTTAAATTAATGACATTATGACTGACACCCTGTATACTACTAATTATAGTGGTCATACAATAACACTTATCGTCCGGTATTATTATATCTATTACTACAATAGCAGGTTACATATGTAGTGAAACAGATTCAAACCATTTTCACAATCCATATTTTTATGATAGCCTCCTGTTCGTTGTGTTCCAAGAAAAATATACCTGTTTCAAAAATCCATCTATACTTCCAATATGCATTATTCTAAGGCGCTATTATTTTCCAGTCAAAAATCCTTCAAAAAATGTTTATCGTTTGCTTTGGATATTGCAATCATGCCATATTTTTGTCATCGCATGACCTTCATTTGTCCACATTACATTAGTGTAATATATGCTTGGGCTCAGATTTTGACCTTCGCCATATCACTATTTTGTCATTTTCTATCAGCAAACTCTTTTGGAAACGAAAATTAATGTCATGTATAATTCGCAAAAACACCTTTCCAGATAATTTAGGTTGTATCCTGTTAGATAACAATCAGATTGTTTTATTGTTGGAAGCTCATTTTTAAAACACCATCCATGAATAGTTGTAGGAATCGCGTATTTTGTGTATCATATACCACGACTACTCATAGTACGCAGTTCTATGTTCCTCATTTTACGATACAAATTACTCGCAGACACTCTTGTTAATAAACTACACATTTCAACCGCGTCATATTTATTGGGGAATTAGAAAATTCTGTGACGAAGGGAGGAATATTTATTATATAGACGAAACTTGGGTCAACGAGGGATATACTGTAACAAAAGTATGGCAAGATAAAAATGTAAAAAGTTTTCGACAAGCATTTTTGGATGTACTTTCAACAGGATTCAAGGCACCTTCAGGTAAAGGGTGAATATTAATAGTGACACATATAGGTAGTGCCAGTGGTTTTGTAGATGGCGGTTTACTTTTATTTGAATCTAAAAATACAGGTGACTATCACGAAGACATGAACGCAGATGTTTTCGAAGAGTATTTTACACAGATGTTGGATCTTATTCCTCAGGGGTCTGTAATTGTCATGGATAATGCCAGTTACCATTCACGGCAGACCGAGCAGACGCCTACGACTGCTTGGAGGAAAGCCGATATAATTCAATGGTTATCCGGAAAAAACATTTCGTTTGAAACAAATATGGTGAAAAAGGAACTTTTAACACTTGTCAGTCTTAATAAAGATCAGAAAAAAATATGTTATCGATGAAATGGCAACAAATCGCCAAATAACGGTACTACGGTTACCACCTTATCACTGTGAACTTAACCCAATCGAATTAGTCTGGGCGCAGGTAAAAGAAGACCACATAAAACAATTTTTCATAAATTTATAGATAAATGTTATAATTTATTGAATCTTATTCCTGTCTAGTCACACGTTACCTCCATTGCTTTTGAATAAAGTGCATCTTCTGGAGTTGTATATAATTATCTCAGTGAATTTTGATTTATCTCCTCAATTGTGTCATTTCAATCCCTTGAGTGGAGACTTGACCTTGGGGAATCCGCAGTGGTCAAATCAGACAAATGAGAAGAAATATTGTCATTGTGCAACACCCATTTACCACTGCGCTTTTGGAACACTTTCATTCAATTGTTTCAAAACTACAAAATAATAAAAACGATTGGTATTGTGAAAGACATTTATGATAAACAACTCGATATGATTGGGTTTTTGTATCCACATTACAATTGTAGACTTATTGTACTATCAGCATTTTTGCCCTCTCAAATCTTCACATATACGATGTTATTTTTGATTTTTGAAAATAAACTGCTGTAACACGGCTCTTTCCTAGCTGTTTTGCTAAGAGTTGTTGGCATTAACCAGCTATATCTTGAATAATTAATAGACGATTTGAACGCACATACTTACAAGGACCTTGACCGATTCAAAACTTCATGCCTGTAAGCTATTTGCATAATTTGAAACTTACCACAGAACTTGATGCTCTTTAGAGGAGTTCAACACATCTCATTGGTTATACAGAGCATTTCAAAAAAGGCATAACATTATTACTAGGGCTAGTAGAACATTGAAAAACAAATGGGTTGGATAAATTAACGTATATCCTAGAGCTACTCATATTTGATATATAGGGCGTATAAGATAATTTTAGAAAACCAAGTTTTGGATGTACACAGGTACGTTTTTGGTAATATTTTTAATTTCTAACTTAGTTGCGTTGGTTTTTTTTTTCATTCAAAAATCTAGTGATATTATGTAAAATTTCATTTTACACAAAAAAGGTACTCTCGGCAAATTTATGGTAAAGTCAACTAGGTGATCTCTGTCGGTCAGTGGTTGTGCGGTTTCAAGGCGTCAGTACTTGAATCGATGTGGCTACACCGCTGTTGGTTCGATCCCCGCGAGCTGTAGACCTTATATCAGCTATACTCAGCTTCTATAGAGGATTTGTTATAACCTCTGCGGGTATGGTAGAGTGGAAGAATATTAGCTTGGGTCAATGTGAGAGATTGAAACCGGTCGACGTTTGACTACCCTAATTAATGAGGTTTTCCAGGTCTCCCTCATTTCTGTATTGAATGGTGGCTAGGGTCAACCAACGTAAGTCGTTCCTGGACGCAAATGCGGCCTGCTTAATAATAATTTGCAGCCCCCTCTCCCGTACAAGTCTTCTTCTTCTGAGCTAATCCTCGTAATTAGAATAAGGGGTAGAGATATTATTATTAGTACTTATTTATCAAGTGTGTATGGTGTATAGTGTATGTGTCATCTCCGAACTCCTCCACTGATACGTCATATTTTGTATAAGTAAAATTCCGGTATGTTGTTTGCTATTCTTCAGTAACTGAAATAGTTTATAGTCTGATTAATATTCAAAATTATCTTATGGCGAAAAATTTGTGGCCATATAGACAAAAAAATATATTTTATTTTAAAAGCAGGATAAACATGTTATCTATTTATCAGAATAAAGCAGAAATATTTTTTTACCGTTTAAGAGAATTTTGCAGAAACCATAATTTTTTTTATTTCCATGTATGCTCTGGAGTGATTTCCATCTTCAGTCAAGGTTATTGTTTTATTTGAACATAACTCATGAAGGTCGAGCAAATCTGAAAATATTTTTTTAATGCAAACTTGATACTACTATTTTGAATCAATTAAATGTATTTTAAACACTCTCTATACAATAAAAGTAATATATTTTTTTCGATGAGTCGACACCAAATAGATATACAAAAGAATACTAAAATGTTTTCTAACTTAAAAAACCAATTATTTATCTATCAACACCTATAATTTTATCACCCCATATAAGCAGAAAGTCAAATGAGGGTACCTACACAATACGAAAAGCATATTAGCAATATTGCATACTTACATTTATAAATATGGACACATTAAATGGTAAAGTTACATTTAATATATTTATAGTATTTATGTACCTATTGTATAAAAAATCCCTTTACCAAAAACCAGAGTCCATATTGTACTCACAAACGCACTTTATACAGTTCGTCGAGTGAAGGTTCCAGAGGGTGTGGCTAAATCGCAGCTAAATGCGCAATGAACACCAATGAAATTCATTTGTATACGACGAAGTGGGAGAAAATCTATTTCTTGGCAAATCACCGTGCTCCTTGAGCGCGCGAATGTGCGCGGCTAAATGCGCAGTCGTCTTTTGGTCACAAATTAATAAAACACAAAAAACGTAACGAGAAACCAATACCGACTGCAGGCACAAGATGCCCTGAAGAATATTAAATTCCCTAATTTTTAGAATGTTTTAAAAAGAACTGAAAGAGCATTGCTTAGGTAAGTTTTTAATAATATCTGAATAAATCTACACATAAAACTTAAAATAAAATCCACGTTTAAATTTGACACTTTTAGATAAGTATCGAAGCCACTTTAGATTTTATTGGTTAAATCATATATCCTCATAAATCCTAATAAAAAAGTATAGAAATATTTGTTATAAAAAGGTTTGTTTTTCTTCTACACCTCAATAATTGTAGAAAAAACGGTTAAATTAAAAAAATATTAAAAAAACAATTATCACAAATATTGTAACACTGTTGCGAAATTTCTAGTTACGCCACTGTCAATTAGCCTCATTTTTTCAACATATGCTTAAATTATACCAAAATTTTAGCATACCAAATGACACCATTCAAACAGTCACGAAACTTTTTTATCAGACCCAGTATATTAAAAACTTTAAAAAAAATATCAATTGAAGAAGTGCGATGTACACATATAAATAAAAATTACATTGAACAGATGTAAGATACATTACCCGGTGTTTCTCTCTGGGCGCAGTGTGATATCGCTTCCGGTTGGGTGGGTCTGTGGCCACTTTAGGAAAATGATTTCCCAAATTAATCATCTTCGAGCTGGGGCTCAGCGAAGGCGTACTCTGCAGGCTCCTATATAAGGGGAAGGGGTTGATATTTACAACGTCTCTATTAAGTTTAAGAAGGACTTTTATAAGATTAATATCATCATTTACACATAATGTACAGTTATTTGTCATTTTGTTTTGAAAAAATATAATATAACTTGAAAAGTTGAACATAGTAAGTTGGTTTGGCACGTTATGATGGAGTATGAATATCTTATTGTTCATTTTTGACTATCTTTCGATTTTATCTCCAAACTTCTATTTTTTAAATGTGGCAATAGCATTTCTGAAAGTCATAAATTCCTTTTGTTTCAAATACTTCAGGAGAACAATGGCAACATCTTTCAAAAAAAGTTATGTTGTCTTTGTATTCAATATTTGTTTAATTTAGTATAGTTTAATTACATATTCTGCATTTATATCTGATATTATACAGTGCTTTCGAAAAGTAACGAATAAATTCATTATTTTTGAAATTGAGAAGTTTTTGAGAAAATCCCCTGGCACGTCTATTTTGTTTTTAAAAAAGTTTTTGATATTCGACCCACATTTGTGACGTCATCGTTGCTCGAGATATGACCTCATCGACAATTTTTTTAAATAGCAACTCTCAATTTTGACCATGCCATTTGAAAGAGCGTATCATTCTACATACGCATCGTCAAAAATCATGGTTGCCTGACAGTAGCCTTAGCGACCGATAATGTTTTTTATTGCTGTCAGATAAAAACTTGAAATCGTACTTTATTAAATAGTTGTTTTTGTTTTTTGAGTTATTTCTTTAGTTCTTATCTTTTGTTTGGCAAAAGCAGTGTGTTTGAAGTGTTTATTGAGTAGTAACTTTGTCATTTTATATAAAAAAATAGTTAAATTAACTGAATGAGAACGAATTGAAATTCTTTGCATGATCGGATTTGGAGACAGGATGCGCACCCAAAAAGAAGTAGTTCAATTGTTCAATTAAACCCCTAGATTATTTCTTGTGGGGATACTTAAAAAGCAAAGTATACGTTACTAGACCGGTTAATTTAAAAGATTTAAAAGCAAGAATTCGTCACGAGATACATCGTATACCTCCTGTAAGTTACTGTTAATGTCCAACGGTGCACAATTTGAACATTTAATTTAGCCGATTTTTTACATAATCATTATCATTTTCAGTATTGTGAAAATTAAATTTTAAAATCTTCAAACATTATTTTCTTGAAATTTTTGTTATGTAACACCATAATTTTTCATAATGTATGTATGCAGAATGACACGCTCGTTCAAATGTCGTCTCGAATGGCATGGTCAAAATTGGGGGTTGCTATTTAAAAAAATTGTCGATGACGCCATATCTCGAAAAACTATGACGTCACAAATATGGATCGATGTCAAAAAGTGTCTTTTTAAAAACAAAATCGACGTGGCAGGGTATTTTTTCGAAAACTTTTTTCGACTGTATGTCATAACAAGAATGCCTATTTATTTCATATGATTTTAAATTTATATTTATTAACTGCTTATACAGGGTGACCCGCATGAGAACCGACACAGAGTAGGTGCATATAGGGGGTCTCAAAATATTACAATTTAATCAAACACACCTATATAGAAAGTTACACAGAGATGGATTTTTAGGAATTCAAAGTGGGGCCAAATATTTCGAAAAAAATGAATACTCTGAATTATTTTAAGTTGGAATAACCAAATTTGATACAACGTTTAGGTTTATTATTGGATTTCTTTGATTATGAGTTCAAGTAAATTGAAACACTACAAGGTGTTCATTGAGGGTAAGTCACCCCTAAAATTATAGCAAACTTTTTCCATTGATTGAATTTAAAAAAATAACATCCCGCGCAGGATTTAATTAAAAAGCACTTTTTTTACTCTTGTTAAATTTTAAAAAACTTAAGATTTCAAGAAAAAATGCATTAAATGAAACAAATTTTTAATAGTGTTTATTAGAAGAAATCGAAAAGTCAGAAGTATGCTTTAAAATTTGACAGTTAGAAGCTATTTTATTTCTGCTACTGTTTGTTGTTGAAAATAGCTGGAAAATTTACACTCAGCAAATAAGTTCTAAACGTTTATCTAGAGAAACTGGACTATCAAGAACGTCTGTACAGCGAATTGTTAAACGTAATTTACTACATCCATATCACATTTAGAAGGTGCAAGAGCTATTGCCTCAAGATTTGGATCGACGGTGACCTTTTGCGAGTTTATCTTGCATCAGGATATTAATTTTCACAAGAAAATTTTTTTCACTGAGGATCTTTCACTTGTAGAGGAATTACAATGTTCATAAATATTCCGTTGTAAACTTCAATGGAATAACTCCTAGACATTTTCAACGCGAGTTTAAGATAAATGCTTGGGCCGGTATTATTCATCGTTATTTGATTGGACCAGTTTTTCTGCCAAATTAAACGACAAAACTTATTTGGAATATCTGCAAACATACTCTCTGTTATTTAATCGCTGTAGCTTAGACTAAAGTTTTGGTTTATGCATGATGGGACAGCGCCTCATTTTAGTGCTACTGTTACAGACTTTTTGAATTTGATTTTTCCAAATAAATGGTTAGGATGAGGAAATAATTATCCTCAAAATTGGCCACTACGATCGCCAGACCTCAACAAATGTGATTATTTTCTTTGGGGAGGATTTTGTTCATTCCTCGCCAACTGAATCCCGATAAGATTTGTGGAATCCTATTAGAAGTAAATGTAAAGTTATAAGAAACTATCATTTATTAGACAGAGTAAATATCATTTTTTGGCGAAGAGTAAATTTATATTTCAGGGAACATGGTGCCCATTTTGAACAATTTCATTAATTTTATTTTTATTTTATAGTTTTTGATAGATTTCTTCTAATAAATACTTAAAAACTTGTTTCAATTCCAATTTCCAATAATAAACCTAAATCATGTAGTAAATTTGGCTATTAATTTTTTTCGCATCTGTGCATGTAGAGGATTATGCATGACACCCTGTATAAAACTTCAAGTTTTAAAAAATAAACAGTAGTTCATGTTAAATTACGACATATTATTTTCAGTTAAAACAGAATCTTATTTTACCTATAATGCAGAGGGGACGACCCACTGAGACTCTCCTGGTGTATGCTGTGTTCTTCTTCATCGGGCAACGGCGGTACTTCCGGTGGATCTTCCGGTTCATCTATAGCAGTAGAACACCGTAGCGTAGCATAATTAGGCGCATAGTACCCTGCCACCAGCGGTGATCGGTACTGTTCGTACGAAGTAGACGATCGATCACCAGAAGTGGGCTCCTGCTGGCTAACTGGAGTAATCGGTCTGCTGGTCGCAGCAGGAGCAGCTGCGGTACTACTGGATAGGTTCATTAGAAGATCCTGTAAAATTAAAGATGCAGATGTAATTTGCAATTTTAATAGGGTACTGTGAAGGAACTTACCTTCATGTTTATCGTAACTCCAAACGGATTTCTAAGGATAGTGGGTGAACCTTGTAATTTATGCCTTTTATTCAAAATAAGGATGATTACAAACACTATCAGCAACAGCAGCATTATGGCTGTCAATACGCCTATTACAACTTCCATATAGGTATCTCCGTCTTTTCTCGCAGCAACTAAAAAAAGTCGATAAGAATTATTCTTTAACCTACCTATTTCTGTTTATCAATTTTCTACCCAATAATTAGTAAAGAAGTTGGGTAATTGTCATTATTTGCTCTATTTGATATAATATTTTCCGCTGGTTAAACAAGACCAATATATTGATTACACTTAAGGCTACTAATCTTTTAAATACAAATAAAATTATTATGATAACCAAAATGACTACATAGAAAAATACTTGTTATTCAACATTAAAGACCTTGTGGGATAGATAAAATACTATATCAAAAATGACGGAAATATTACCAACATCATTAAGGGAACTCCACTGGATCCAAAATGATGAGTATTGACGAAAATTTTCACAGAGGTATCAATTACAGAAGAACTTTATTGAAGGTTTATTCCAAAAAAAAAAAATAAGAATTTAGTAGATGCCATATAGAATTTACTCTCTTCTAGGGATTAATTTATAGATATGTACGTGCTTTTGCAATAATAATGACACTCTCTAAAAACAGTTTTTGAACTTCTGCTCAGATATATTAAATCTATTGGGAGTGAAAAACTTAGAACTAATGTTAAAATTTGAAAGTAGAATTCATTACATGTACGTCATCAAAAGAAATCGCAAAATTTATTTTAAGGAGTGCCATTATTATTGAAAATGATTGTACATAAAAAGCAGAAAATCTAAAATCAGTACATGTGAAGCCAAAATGTTGGTTTAGATGTGCCGACCATACAATTGTCAATGTGTTAGTTTCATCATTGCTACCAGATGGCACCTTAAGTGGTTGTTCGAAGAGTCGCATTTCTGTTAGGACTAATTAATTCTTTTGTACTATTGGCGTTGACGTAAGGGTAATAAGGGTATAGGTTATGAGTGTGTGTAAAGAGTCACACACACAAAAAGATGTGATTAGGGCAATAGAATATGTTCTGTTGGTCTACATGAATCAACTGTCAGATTCAGTCCGCATACATTATAGGCAAAATGGTCTATGCTAAAAAGTTGTTTAGAAATCAAGGAAAATGTTCGAGGTTGCAGGTTTGTTTTTTATTTTAAATTATATGATAAAATGTTATATTCTAAAAGAAGCCAAGGTTTTAACTAAAGTAATTGGATTCAGTCTGGACAGTGTGTTGCAAATAAATAAATGAATAAAAAATAAAGAGGTTGAACGATGTCGACTGGTCGCTTCTGAAGACTATTGCTTGCTTTGTGAAAATTGTAATAATATTTGGGATTTATAGTTGTTGTCGAAATGATGAATTTCTCTGCCTGACCATGAATCACATAGAAGAGTTGGGCAAATACGAAATTGTGACATTTGTATTACCAAAAATAACAATTATATAGTCGCGACAAAAATTCAGGCAGCTCGGTAAAAACAATCATTTTTTGCAATTTTGTGCAAGATTTAATGTAGTGTATAGTTTTATTACTCAGTTGCAGTTTCTTAAATATTTGAAAGAAAATATAATGAATGATTTATTTGTTCGTATGACGTAGGTTGTTTGAATTCTTGCCGCGACTACACCATGATTTTTAATATTTATATGGTTCAAATAAAACAGAATTTTCTAAATAATTGAAAAGTGTAAGTAAAATTGATAGTTAATCTGTAAAAATCTTCCTAATAGCTTTTAAAAATAAACTTTCTTGATTCATGTCGTTTAGATAAATTAAAGTTTACAAATGATGAGTAACAAATAAAATAATTATTATAGTTTCGTCTTAGACTGTAGAAAAGTTACATGATCATTGTTTCATTATATGCCACATACTAATATTTTTAATGGTTAAAATAAGTGTTCTAAATAATAGTAAAATGTTTTTCTCATTTCCCGAAAATGTGTTTTTCTAATGTTTCTGCATACATCGACTCCATTGTTTTACAATAAATAAAAAACTTAGAATAACACATAATCTTTCTGTACATCAATCATATTGTGTTTAAGTATCATACTGTTTGAGATTGGGAATACTTATCGCGATGCCCCCATATTCAAAAATAAGCCTACTAGATGTACTCATACTTACTCGTCTCGAAGGCTTCCAGGGCCTTATCTCCACTCGAGCTGATGATGAACTCTTTCTCTTCCACGTCGAGCACTTCCTCCTCGGTGACGTTGAGAGAGACGGGCTCTGAAACGGAAGGGTATCGGTCTGTAACTCATACGCCACTCTTGAAGATCGCTGAGAGCGATACGACACGTCGTGCCACGCACAGTGTATTTTACATGCCCGGCTGCGCCAAGAGAACAGTGGCAAGTGACGTACGGCTGACTTATTTTGTGTATAATTGCAGGTCTTTGAGCCAGAACCTAATTATTTTCCGCCTTGTTGAAGAAATGAAACATTCACTCGTTTGACACTAGTCCCCCGGCTTTATAATTTATCACATTAGGGAAAAATGTACCAAGTGGTGCTTTATACCAGAAACGGCACGAAATTTCTGATTTACATATTATTAATTGTTGCTATACGAACAATGCGGTTCTGTTTCTAAAGTGCAAAGGATAATAGTTATTTATGGGGCAAATGATTTATGTTATACGGCCAAATATAAGTGTTTTTTAGTACAGCCATGTCCAATTACAGCGTGTCAAAAATTTAAAAAAAATCAGTTTTTAATTTCTAAACCGCTTGAGATAATTCACCATACATATTTAGTAAGACAGTAGATAAAAACAAACAACCAGCTTTAAAAACTTGCTAGTGACAGAGGTGTGGGTATCATCAATCATTATTTGCTAAAAAATATATATATCACCCTGTATAACGCTGCAAATAAAATAGGTCATCATATGCGCCATTGTATTATCTTCACTTTTTGTTTCTTTACACTTGTTTGTATTCCAAACCGATTACAACAAAACTTTTTCATTTACTTAACCTTAAGTGCATTTTTACAGTTATTTAAATTACTTAAACGTACCTTAGGGAGGACATGTAAAACAATAATAATAAAAACCATCATATTATTTAATATTGTGTGTTGTCAAATTAAGCTTATATTTTTAAACATTAAGTTTTAATAATGACTTATGCATAATGAAATGCTGAATTTATGACCTTGCTGAGGCTAAACGGATTTATATGGAAAGATATCCAAACCATTCAACTCCAAATCTAAGAATGTTTAGAAATGTTTTTCAACGTCTTTTGGAGCCAGATTCATTTTAGAAAGGTCCAATTCCTGGAAGACCTTAGAGTGTTAGGACGCCTGAGTTGGAAGAAGTTATTCTACACAAAATTGAAGAAGACCCAAATACTAGTACTAGGAATGATTACTGCAAATTTTAATGTGAATCATAAATTAATTTGGTTCATTCTGAAGCATCAACAGTTATACCCGTATCACATACAAATGATTCAAACCTTACTATCGCAAGACTATCCTGCTCGCCTACAATTTTGCCACTGGATTTTGAAAAAAAAAAATAACAAAATCTTGACTTTACCGCTGACATATTGTTTACCGACGAAGCTAATTTTTCCAGAGAGGCTATGAACTTTCACAATAAACACGTTTGTTCTAATGCAAATCCTAATGCCATAATGTAATCTCGATTTCAAATTGAGTTTTCTTTGAACGTATGTATGGGTCATTATTAGTGGAAATTTTCTTGTTGGGCCTTACTTTTTACCAAAAACTTTAGCCGGTGCTTCCTACAGACATTTTCTTGAAAATGTTTTATGTGAACTACTTGACGATGTTCCCTATGTGCTAAGACAAAGATTGTGGTTTATGCACGACGGAACTCCCCCATATTTTAGTTTGACTGCTCGCAAATTTTGATGAAAGATTCGGTAATAACGTGATTGGTCAACCAGGTTAACATTGGCCACCCAGATCAGCCGATATGAACCCTATTGATTTTTTTGTTTGGGGATATACCAAGACATTAATTTATAAGGTTCACATTGAATTTAAGGAGCACTTACGTCAATCGATGTATGATTATTAATTGCTGCTATACGAACAATGCGGTTTGGTTTCTAAAGTGTAAAGGATAATAGTTATTTATGGGGCAAGTGATTTATGTTATACGGCCAAAAATAAGTGTTTTTTTTTATACAAATGTGTGGTCTTAGGACAGCCATGTCCAACTACAGCGTGTCAAAAATTTTAAAAAATCAGTTTTTAATTTCTAAACCCCTTGCGATAATTCGCCATGCATATTTAGTAAGACAGTAGATAAAAAAAACAACCAGCTTTAAATACTTGCTAATGACAGAGGTGTGGATATCATCGATCATTATTTGCTAATAAATATATATCACCCTGTATAACGTTACAAATAAAATAGGCCATCATATGCGCCATTGTATTATCTTCACTTTTTGTTTCTTTACACTTGTTTGTATTCCAAACCGATTACAACAAAACTGAGTTATTTACTTAACCTTAAGTGCATTTTTAGTTATTTAAATTACTTAAACGTATCTTAGGGAGGCCATGTAAAACAATAATAATAAAAACCATCATCTTATTTAATATTGTGTGTTGTCAAATTAAGCTTATATTTTTAAACTATAAGTTTTAATAATGACTTATGCATAATGAAATGCTGAAAGAGCTAATATGGTTTACACTTATGACCTTGCTGAGGCTAAGCGAATTTATATGGAAATATATCCAAACCATCCAACTCCAAATCCAAGAATGTTTAGAAATGTTTTTCAACGTCTTTTGGAGTCAGACTCATTTCAGAAAGGTCCAATTCCTGGAAGACTTTTGAGTGTTAGGACGCCTGAGTTGGAAGAAGCTATTCTACACAATTTGAAGAAGACCCAAATACTAGGAATGATTACTGCAAATTTTAATGTGAATCATAAATTAATTTGGGTCGTTTTGAAGCATTAACAGTTATACCCGTATCACATGCGAATGATTCAAGCCTTACTGTCGCAAGACTATCCTGCTCGCCTACAATTTTGCCACTGGATTTTGCAAAAAAATTAACAGAATATTGACTTTACCGCTGGCATATTGTTTACCGACGAAGTTAATTTTTCCAGAGAGGCTATAATGAACTTTCACAATAAACACGTTTGATCTAATGCAAATCCTAATGCCATAATGGAATCTCCATTTCAAATTGAGTTTTCTTTGAACGTATGTATGGGTTAATATTATTGGAAATTTTCTTGTTGGGCCTTACTTTTTACCAAAAACTTTAGCCGGTGCCTCCTACAGACATTTTCTTGAAAATGTTTTATGTGAACTACTTGACGATGTTCCCTATGTGCTAAGACAAAGATTGTGGTTTATGCACGACGGAACTCCCCCATATTTTAGTTTGACTGCTCGCAAATTTTGATGAAAGATTCGGTAATAACGTGACTGGTCAATCAGGTCAACATTGGCCACCCAGATCAGCCGATATGAACCCTATTGATTTTTTTGTTTGGAGACATACCAAGACACAGAGGACCTAATATACAGAGGCGAAGGCTACCGTTCCCTCCAAAACTTAAAATATATGCGCATGCGCCAATTTGCCATGTTTTAAGTGGTATTGTAATCAACCTCACTTTTTTGTTGTAGTTTGGTTATCTCGTTATTTCTGATTTGTGCTTGGTTATTATTTGTTTTATATTGGTGTTAGCTGTGTTGTGCGGTAAATTGATATTATTATACATAATTAATTATAATTTCAGATTTAATTAAGTCTTCCCAATGGCTCGTAAAGGTGGAAATGCCTGTGTTTATTGTGCATGCAAAAATGTAAAGATAAATATATTATCTCATATTTAAATTATTATTCAGATTATGTATGTTATTTAAAATTTGATAATTATTAATACAAATTCATAATAAATCTCCTTTTTCTGTTACACTGTGATTTTTTTATTTTTAATATTTGTAATGTGAAAAATGAACTGCTTATCATTTGTAACTATTTATTGGCCATAATGATAGGTTTTTGCTATAAATTTAATAACATATTAATAGTAATTTAAATTGAAAGCAACTGTTCCATTTTCTGTGATATGTTTACTCTGTACAATTTGTATGTATAAGTATATTAGTATGTACCTCATCATATTTGGAATAAAATTTTAAAATTGATAACAGTTTAGTTACTTTCGTTCCAATTAATAAAATCCTACATTTCCTACATTTTTGTCCTACATTTTCTGTAAGTATAAAAGAGTGCTTTACAATTTTATGTCATTAAATTCACATATTTGCATTTTTAAATATTAAATTTCATGTATTCATAACTACAACTACATTGCATCTGTTTTGATAAAGTTAAAATAATATTGTAATAACTTTATGAATTCAGGAAAAATTATAAAAATTTCACATCAGATATTTCTTTAGAATTAATTGATTTTTTTCTATATAAGATAAACGTGGATACTTTTTTATAAAGAATAAAAACATACATACATATTTTTTCTTTTAATATTCCTATCCATTCAATTCTATGACCTTTTTTTCTTAATCTTACCCTTTATTCACCTGTCACATCCATAATTTTCTTAAGTTATTTTTTCTTTGCAATCTTATATTTTTAAGTAATATAGTTCTCTCAGGCTATAGTTTCTCAAATAAAAATTTGTCTTAGTGTATACGTAAGTGGTTCAAGATCACCCAAATAAAACCTGCTAACATCAAAGGTACCGCCTTTGCTTTCGCCTCTGTATATTAGGACCTCTGTGACCAAGACATTAATTTGTAGGAGCACTTAGTCAATCGACGTGTTGTCCTACTCGGCGTGAAGGCCTCGTTGGACAATTTCACGTCGCGTGCAATAAACACTTACTTTTTGTACTTGTTGCATAAATAACTATTTTCTACGTTCTTGCAAAAAACAAAACTATATCTAGTGGAAAAAGTGGTTCTTTATTGCACTAATCTGTCATTCTATTACAGCGTTTTGTCATCATGACAAACATAAACGTCGACGTCATATTTTCCTAGACTTGTGTCATTTAAATAACACTTACTTTTTGTACTTGTTGCATAAATAACTATTAATCCACGGAAAACAGACGTATAAACCTTCTTAATATAGTGATGGTTGATACAGTATATTCACTAGACAAAATATATTTAGATAAATGTACAATTATTTTGTATCCGTGAGTAAACAATGCAAGTACAATAACTTGATTTTTAATGCAATACTTTCAAACACACCACACACTGTACGCCTGTTGTCCTGTTCATCCTCTCTCTTCCTCCCCCCTTCACTTACCCCATAAATTCTATATAAATTTAAAACTTATCTCCTCCGGCAAATTTATTGGGGCGTAGATCATGCGAGCAACTAAAAAAATATCTGGAATAACCTGCGCTCCAATATTTTTGTTACCGTGTTGTTGCAGTGTAACATATAACCCGCCCGAACGAAAGATAATAGAGTGTCTCTAGAATGCCAGCCTCGCAGGAGCCGTTATATTCGTTTTGCTCTTGTCGCAGGTATTGTTTAGTTACTAAATGTTTGTGCGACTATCGAACGTTAGCAAAATACCGCAGAAACTATCCCCGTATTGTACTCTTTTTTATTGTAACCTGTTATGACTGATTTTTTTATTAAACTGTTGCTTTTATAGCTACATATATGCCAAAATACATAAATATGATTTTGTTTTTGAGGTGCAGTCTTAATTTACTTAAAAAAACATTTACTCGGTTTACTGTTACTATGCTTATCAAAATAACGGCAGATAGACACAGATAGCATGCGTTAAAAATTGTATTTTTACTGACGTTTGTAGAAAATAGTATATTTTTATATTAGGATTAAAAGTGTCACTCTTGTGGCGAGCAAATTGTGAGAAAAAAAAACACTTTTAATGCAAATAAAACATGCTATTTTTTCTCCAACCGAAATTCTTCATTTAATTGTAAATTTGTGCTTTCAAATTATTTAACCAAATTTGGATAATAAAGCAAAATAGGTAAGTAGAATATATCCAAACATTAGTCGCCATACTGCTAATTGAGTTCATTTGTGATTGTTTGTGGTTGAATTTGTTGAAAAGCCTTACCAAAAGAAATGTAATCAAGATTTAGGTGTGCCTGAAGAGGTACTGGAATGTGCGAAAGAGATTTCTTTGGCTCTTCTCCCAAAGAAATCTTGAGAAATTTATGAATGTATCAACCAACATCTTATGGATTAGTGCAAAGATGTATTGATGGCATGTTTCTCAACCTTAGCAAATAGAATGAAGCCGTCCACGCTTTAGTTACAATATCAATGTTGTGGTCAACGTTGGATATAAAGAAGGGGATTGATATAAGCAAATATTTAAAGTTACGTGCTTTTTTTCAAGAGACACAATGAGAGATATGTATCTAAAAAAACCTGAGTATTTACAAAATAGCAAATTGCTTTTTGAATAGTACACCTGATAATTTATATTTGATGATGAAGGCAAACGCTTTAAAAATAAAAGAACAACATTTTTAAAAAGCTTCTTTATAGGTCGTTCTAATATTCGTAGCAGACATATGCCCTTCTGATGAATCAATCAACAATTGATAATGTTGAAGATGTGAAATCTGTCTTAATTATATAAATTCTCAATACCAAAACAAAGGGACCACGTTCTTTTACTGTGCTGGGAGACAATTATTTTAGTTTTTATCAAAAATATGTTGCTTTACGTCCACCCGGATTGTCATCGAATGGTGGTTGGAATTCATCAAATCAGTGCTGTCTCACAAGAAGTGGAAAAACTTTTGAAGCTGGACAATTGGAAAGAGTACAGTGGAGACGCATTACGACAGACGTCTGCTACCCTTTTAGTTGACTGCGATGGTGACCTCACATGTCTTAAAAGACATGGAAGATGGAGATCAAGCACCGTGGCGGAAGACCACATTGAAGACTCACTTTTGAATAATGAAAATATTGAGAAAAGAATACTGAAAGTTGATAGTGGTAATTATAAACCATTGGTTTATTTAATTAATACTTGTTCAAACTGTGTATTTAATATCAATGCACTTTTAATCTAAGGATTAAAATTGTCAACTTTAGTTCATAGGATTAAAAGTGAATACATTTGTTGCTAAGATACGATTTTTTCCCATTAAGGACAATGTCAATGTTAGAGACTCCTGACCACAGTATACTAAGCAATCAGTAGCGAAACTCAGCTTTCCCGCGTCTTCCAAAAATCCACCATCTTGTTGGCGACTGACAGTTATTACTATAATTTCTGTGTGTCAGTTAGGTTTTTTAATTTTTGACATTATTTCATGGTTATCCACTCGTTATCGTTATTGTACTTATATTCCTGCTTTGTATGTCGTGTTGAGTGTTTAGTTATTTGTGTTTTTATATTAGTGATTATTTATTAGTCGAACTATACCCAGTAAATAATAAATAAACTATGGGACGAAATAAATGTGTTGTAAAAAACTAACGCATAACGCAGCTATGGGCGTAAATGGCCTGTAAACAGTTTTATATGTATATGGGAGACCAAGTTAGACGTGATAGCTTAATTGAGAAAATCCTAAAGAAGAATGAAAACATGAAAGGAGGCAAAGCATTTAACTCCAAATAGGAAAGAGACTGCTTTCGTACATAGATGAATGAAACCACTCCATACACCTAATAGAGCAACGGGTTTTTTGATTATGTTAACTATATATATATTTTGTAAACCTCAAAATAAATTATACCTAATATTCACGTTTTAATTTCATTTCGTACTTTCCTAAAAAAAAAATGAGTAAAAATATAAAAATTATACTGGGCTTAAATTTGATAATCTACTAACAAAATAAGGTAAACGTATACATCTTGACATAAAGGCAAAAGTGCTACAAAATATAAAATAAAACTACACTACTAGTCGATCTAGTTTCCATGTTTTTGCAAGTTTTTTAAATAAATTTAAATTCATACCGGTTTTATAACCAAATTCAAATTATATCTGCTAGAAATCTAAATTAAGACAAAATGTGACCAAAACCTCAATTTATATGAAACTACACTGGATTACAACAGTTAATTAAAAATTAATGTGAAAATATTAAAACTACGAACAACTTTGGTTATGTTTACGCCAAATTATTAGCTATTTTTTCGTATGTTCTCTGGGATCCGCCATATTCTTGGCGACTTTTTCTAGAGTGGGGGTATTTAAAAACTGCCAAACGTATTTCATTCATAAATTGTCTAAGATTCCGTACTGATTGCTTAGTATACTATGCTCCTGACAGTCGAAAATATCGTAGTATTGTCACGGTTGGAGAAAAAAATAATTTTGTTAAATAAACCCTAATTTTTCTGATCATTTACTTGCTCTTAAAACTTATACGGTAAACCCCTGTAGGGCTCATAAGGTAACCACAACGGACCACAATTTAGTAACTAGAACCCAAACAAGGGCAAGAAATTCGGCTTACCGGAATCGAAGACCACTTCGCTGAGCATGATCCAGCGGTCGGCGAAAAACAGTCGGAGCTTGATGAAGCGGGCGAGTTTCTGGTGGAGATTGATGGATACATTCCTGGCATTTTCCAGGACTCGGTCGGGCATGTACGAATAGGACAGCGTGGGTCCGTTGTAGAAGCGACCACCGATGCTGAACATCACCTTAGCCTTGGAAAACACCTAAAGAAAAGCTGCATATAATATTTGGTCTCTAATTAGGTACACGGTGTCTCAAGCTCGACAGTATGGGCCTATTGTGACGATCCAAAAAAGGACCCCGCACAAACCTTATGGGAATTGGCTCTCGGTCAAATTGGCTGAAATTTGGATATGTTGTTCGCTCAATTTTGCTTATTTTGGCTCCTACGGAGCTCCAAAGCTCCACGGATTCACCATTACTTACTACTTAAAAGGGTAATCTTTTGGAAAGTTTGGTATTGGCTGCCTTAAAAAAAGTCCCCTCTTTTGTTTTCGAGGTCACTGCATCCAAATCCAATGCCAATATAATAATATTGACAGTTGACAGCTGTCAACTAGCTGTCAAACAACAAAGAATAAGTAAAATTGAGAAAATCCATACGTAAATGTATGTTTTTGAGGTTCCTGAGTTCAAAACTGATGTTAAAAAGACGATATTGCCAGTTGACAGCTGTCAACTAACTGTCAAACAACAAGGAACTAGTAAAATTGAGAAAATCCATACGTAAATGTATGTTTTTATGGCTCTCAACAATTCAAAGGTAGCAGCTCAATTGCGAAACACAAATAATTTTTTTTTTATTAAGAGTTCAATAATTAGCACGTCGGAAGTACTATTCTCGCAAGTGAATTGCATTTGAAAGTATATAAATATAAGAAAGCGACCTCCACGTGGTGTACATCGGATAACGCTAATGCCGACGGTAGAAATGAAGATTGTGGTAGTTTGACAGTTAATTGACAGCTGTTAACTGGCAATATCATCTTTTTAACACCAGTTTTGAACTCAGCAACATCAAAAATATATTTTTACATCTGGATTTTATCAATTTTACTTATTCCTTGTTGTTTGACAGCTAGTTGACAGCTGTCAACTGTCAATATTGTTATATTGGCATTGGATTTGGATGCAGTGACCTCGAAAACAAAAGAGGGGACTTTTTTTAAGGCAGCCAGTACCAAACTTTTCAAAAGATTACCCTTTTAAGTAGTAAGTAATGGTGAATCCGTGGAGCTTTGGAGCTCCGTAGCCAAAATAAGCAAAATTGAGCTTTGTGCCCATTGAGACTTTTGTTCAGGATCCGAAACAAACAACATCCAAATTTCAGCCAATTTGACCGAGATCCAATTCCCATAAGGTTTGTGCGGGGTCTTTAAATAAAATTTGACAGAAACGACTAATGACGTCATCAATTATATTTCCAGAAACATACCCAAGCTACGCGTTTTCTAATAAACATTTATTAGAGAAAATTTTTCTGTATTATTTCCCATTTAAAAGTTATAAGCAATATCTCTCTAGAGTCTCAAAGGAAATACCACTTAAAAATCACATTAGTGGTGGAACGATCAAGTAGTCGTTGGAAAATAATTGAATGTTCGATGTTTAAAGTGCATAAATGTCATTAAGAATAAATAAAAGGATTAAACTCGACAAGTCTTTAATAAGTATAGGTAAAATAAAAGGTAATGACACAATAACTAAACCTACAAATAATGCAAACTCATGCTACATACATATTACAAACTATTTTCTATATTATGTTTCGCCAGACTTCTTTGTGGGCTGCGTTTATTAACATTTCGCCGTTTAACTCATTACAAGCGTTTGTGATTTTCTCTTTCAAATGATTAATAACGCACAAAGGTGTAAACCTTATTTTTTAAAGCCACCCAAAAAAATCGAAGGATGCCAGATCTGGCAGTTTTCCCGGCCACTGAATAGGCGCATTAATCCCAATCCATTTTTCTAGTAAAGTGTTATCTAAACATTGCTGCATAATCCTGGTCTTGTGGGGTGTGCTCCGACATGCTGAAACCATATGTTTCTCCTTAGCTGCAAAGGCACATTCTCCAGAAGTGCAGGAAGTTCTTCTTAGGTAACTCATGCGGATCAATGATGTATGTTCGTAAAAATTAAAGGCCCGATTAAATGCCTACCGATGATGCCATATCATATTTACTCTAAAATGGCCATTGGTTTTTAAAATTCGTTGAACGGTTGATTTATCCAAATTCAATTCCTGGCTAGCCTGCTGTATAGAATTTCGTGGATTTTGCTTGAAATACCGTAACAGTCTAGCTGTGTTAACATTGCTTCCTACCCCTCGGTCAATTATTTGATTCTTCCGAACAGAAAATGCATCTTCATTTCGTCGCAAGGTCGCCTCCAATCTTGTAAAGGTTCTATGATCAGGAATGAGGTGCTCTGGATACCTTTCTCGATATAACTCTACAGCTCTTCTTAGAATTTTTTGTGATTCGCTGTAAATTAGCAACATATCAACTTTTCTGAATAAGAAAACATCTTCTAAGCACAAAAGTTATACGTTTGACGTTCGTTTTGAGCAATAGTTGTTTTTTTGTCCACCGCTCCTTAGCAATAACCATCCTTTACTATAAATATAAAACATAGGTAGGCTGTCCCTCAAGAACATTGCAGTATATGCTCAAATATTAACTAATGAGGAACCAACTCTTTGCAAATTTTACAGAAGGTCACTATCCTACACTTAATAACAAGTATTTTGTAACATTTATGCACTTGAAACAACGAACATTCAATTATTTTCCAACGTCTACTTGATCCTTTCACCGCTAATGTGATTTTTAGGTGGTATTTCATTTGAGACTCTTTAAGACGATATTGCTTATAACTTTTAAACGGGACATAATACAGAAGAATTTCTGTAGTTTATTAGAAAAAAGACAGCTTTCGTAACAGGAGAAAAATTTGAATATGTTTCTGGAAAAAATATAATTGATGATGTCATTAGTCGTTTCTGTCAAATATTTCGATTGAAAATGGAGCTTATCTCATCCCATTTCACACCACGCGTCCCAAATTTTATTTAAATTTTTTGTATCCTCAGAGTAGACTAACACTATGGAGTTTGAGACATCCTGTACTCAGTAAATATACGAAATTAAAAAAATAGACTATCCATTTTATTCGAAGAACAAGTAATGTCAACATTATTGTTTTATCTTAAAATTATTATTATTATTTTATCTTAAAGTTAACACCACAGTTAAATCGAGAGTTGAATAAATGGGAAATAATACTACTATAAATAATAAGTACCTACAAGTTTTAAAAAATAACTACGCTCATGATTCTAAATTACGTTGAATTTAAAATCCAATTTCTTAAGAAAAGCTAATATGCTTATAAGTTTCAGTTTTTTTCCATATATTCAATTCTAAAATAGTTTATTCTTCAACAAAGATTTAAGATAATATTAGGTTATTAGACCAGGGTCGATAATTTTTGAAACCAAAAAAAAAAAAAAATAGTAGAATGAAACCCATTGGAAAAGGAAGAGAATACAACAAAAATGAAAGGAAAAATAATTTACGAGCGATCTGAGGTCGGGAAGTGGAAGGGGGTGAGTTTTTAAGGGTAAAAAACGGTTTACCACGATTTCTGGCAAAACTACAAGTCCTATGGAAAAAAGTTAAATAGCAAAGTTCTAGATAACAAAAAGATCTACAACTTTTATATTTACACTTTTTTCACATAACCTCAAAATTTATGTGAAAAATTCAAATAACCAAGTTTTTGGTTTTTTATTTTCTACAAAAAATATATTTTTTCACGATATTTGATGAAAACTTACCTTTTTATGTCCCAAATACACTGTAATTTTTTTGATTTAAAATATTTATTCTTTCACCTTATTTTGACTTAATATCGAAAAAACACCCTAATTTTCAATCGAAAATTCTCACGTCAAAATATCTGCTTTTTTAAAAAAGTCGGTGGGCTTTTTGTTCGTTGAATTCTCTACTTTCTGATGGTGTAAAAAAATATACATTATTTTGGTAAACGTTCTCAGAAAATGCAAAGAAATGAAAAAATATTGTAGATGTTTTATTAAATTAACTTTATTAACTTATTTAGTTGTAAATTATAGTAGTATATTTCGACTTGCAATTTTTTGTTTATCAGTGCAATATGAAATCTTACGTTTTTCGAGTAATTAAAGTATAAATTTTAATTAATAGCTCAAAATTGTACATAATGATTAAAAAAAATTTTTCGGATTCGAGTTTGTCGCATCATTTCTTTGTTTTTTCTGAGAACATTTACCATAGTAATGTATATTTTTTTACACCATAAGATAGTAGAGATGTCAACGAACAAAAAGCCAGCCGACTTTTTCAAAAAACCAGATATTTTGACGTGAGAATTTTCAATTGAAAATTAGGGTGCTTTTTCGATATTAAGTCAAAATAAGGTGAAAAAATGTATATTTTGAATCAAAAAAATTACAGTGTATTTGGGACATAAAAAGGTAAGTTTTCACCAAATATCGTAAAAAAAATTATTTTTTATAAAAGATAAAAATATAAAACCAAGAACTTAGTTATTTGAATTTTTCACATAAATTTTGAGGTTATGTGAAAAAAGTGTAAATATAAAAGTTGTAGATCTTTTTATTACCAACAACTTTGCTATTTAACTTTTTTTCCATAGGACTTGTAGTTTTGCCGGAGATCAAAATAAACTGTTATTTACCCTTAAAAACTCACCCCCTTCCACTTCCCGACCTCAGATCGCCCGTAAATTATTTTTCCTTTAATTTTTGTTGTATTCTCTTCCTTTTCCAATGAGTTTCATCTTACTATTATTTTTTTTTACTTTTTACCATTTTCAAAGGCTTCAGTACTGGTCTATATATTACCTTGCTGTTATCAGCAAAAGCACCAATATGAATTTGTAATATGATATCGAGTTTTGTTGTTAAGGTATGGGATATTTAATTATTATTTGTTGCTAGTTGACCTAATTAAACCCAGTTCAAACTTCCCGAACACCAGTGGAGTTGATTTTCCGAGCCTGCTAGACGTGCTGACCTCACCTCCCCTCCTCTGGGCCTCCCCGTACCACTGATTTCCACCCTTAAGTTATATTTCCAATATTTAACTTTTACTTCCAATGCAAATTTTTTACTTATATCAACTATAAATAGTATGAACAGTGTGGAACTGTTCCCTGTTCCAATCTTTCTTTTGTCATAAATGCGTCAGGTTCGTCATTTCATATTATTGCTTACCACAAAATGATTATTCTATTTTTTATATATTTTGTACTACTTCTATTGTTTTGGTATTTACAATTCTTCTATTTAAAATGTTCCATATTTTTCTCCGAGGTACCTTATAAAAAACCTTTTCTAAATCAATGAATGCAAGAAATATATGTGGGTGAGAACATACTGTGTAAAAATAACAACAAATGTTGTAGATGTTAGTAACTGGAAGAGGGCGAAACAATGTGGGGTACGAGCAGGTACCGATGCGCAGTTGTAGTTTTGCAAGTACGATACAAGTCACTGTTGTCTGTGGACGATAATCATAAGTGTATTGTTCTAATACGATAATGGACCATGGACCGCAGTTGCAAATACATTTTCAAATTACAATTTGCATAAAAAAGTATGGTGTAAACAGCAAAGTGAGAATCTGTGTCATTTAGTTGTGGTAGAAATAGGTAAGTAACAATGGCGGTCTTTATCCGATACAAAACAAATTTTTGATTTGCTTATTTCAGAAAACCTATCTTATGTGTGTCATTACATGATTACGATTTCATTTGATCCTCAACTATGGAATTTTTGAAAATGGATCAAACCTGGAAATAAATGATTTAAACAGTTTATTCAATAAAGAGTCGTTTGAACTTCAACAGTCATACAACACCACTAAGTATTTTGTGACTCCAATGTACGTAGGAAGAACTTATTGTTTAATAGTATAAAAAAATAAAACATCTTAACATACTGCGTCATGTTATTATCTACAAATATAATCTTAACCTTTATTTTATTCAACTTGTTATAGCAAACTTTTGTTTCAAATACTGTGTAGTTAGTATAACAAGCCCGAATCCGGTTTATGTCTGGTGGGGCGGTCGACAAGGGTTCTTGGTTGTTCGCACAGATACTGCGGGTGTAATTCAATGCCGGTCGGGGCATTAGTCCGCGGAGTAGTTGTTTCCTGCAGTATCACTTATAAACTCAAAAATTGTCTAGTGTTGCCCTTAAAAGATTTATTTAGCTAACAAATAACTGAGTGAACATTACTCAATGATGCAGCCAGCAGAAAAAAATTCAGGGGGGTGGGGGCAACAAAAATAACGCGAGATAACTTTTGTGCCGAGCGGGTTTGGTTTTTAAAAACAATTTTTATTCTTAAAACACATAAAAGTATCGTTTGAGTTAAAGAGAAGCGTACAATAGTTTCAAAGGCATGAACTCTGTATTTACCTCTGACGATAACTGATTAAAACAAGAAACTTGACCCATATATATATAGACTATGTGTGAAGGAATGTGCAAGGGTTGCACTATTAGCACATTGTTGGTAAGATAACTCGCGTAAGTAGTTTTTTCTAACTTCTAATGAAAAATAAAAACTTGAAACAAGAAACTTTGGTAAATAATAATGTTATTTTTCTACAATAGGGTAATTTCCTCAAACCTTTAATTACACTATTCATGATGTACGAGTATTGTCAAAAAAAGCGAAATGACCCCATTACTTTATTCTTTAATATATCCCTTTTTATATACTGATGCGATTATTTGCCAGTCTTTTGGTGTCTGTTCTTCTCTCTCGGTTTTATTAAATATGTCTAGTCACCACCAAATTGAAAGGTTTTACGTCAAATATGTCCTAGCTTTCTTCCAACTATATATAAACTGGCTTTGATATTGTTTGAAGATTCCGATTCAAAATTTCATGCAGCGTATTTTTAGTTAGTTAAAATATTTTAATAATAAAGGAGATTAGTGGAGAAGACCGGAGGTGCTTTAAACAGGCACAGCACATCCCTCTCCACCCTTTTATTTCTGTTTCGAAAACATTTCCGTGCGGAGAAAGAAAATTATTTCGTTCGCGGGTGAATTTACCGCCTTTTAGTTTTAGTTTAAATTAAATTTTCAGCGCCGCTAAAACCAAGACCAAACGAAAGAATACGTTTTAACGTCTCTACCATCGGCGATGGTTGTTTTATTAACTCGTTTTAAATTCCCTCAAAGGACATGTGTATTATGCATAGCGGAGGAAAGGCAAGTTCTGCCGGCTCTTAAAACTACTGGAGATAGTAACGCGTTGCAGAAGTTTTCTTTTTGCCGTCTTGTTCGTTTTGTAGCGGCGACGGCGAACGTAGAAAAATACCGCTAAAAGTGGATCTTCCGCGTTTCTCTCTGTATTTGCTTTAGTAATTGGAATTTTGATGAGGTACGTTACCAATAACTACATGCTAGTGGAGAATAAATCTTGAAACTGTATGGTGGGCTTCAATTTAATCGAAATTTTGCAGGTTTAGCGTAAACCGTTTCATAGATTGTTAGAATTTTGAAGTAACACTTTGTAACATTCTAATTGTTACAATTTAAAATTAATCACTTCAATGGACGTAAAAGAACGTAAATGTAACTAAATTAAAATTGTAGTAAACTTTGATTGCAGCTTCCTGGCAAATTAATTATACTAAATATGAGACGAAAAAATTGATACAATAGGAATGTTCACAAATAGTTATTTATACAACAAGTGCAAAAAGTGAGTATTGCCAATTTCACGTCGCGTGCAATTAACACTTTTTATACGAGTTGCATACAATATTTTTGCTACGTTCATGTAAGTACCAAAAAATGTTTTATTTAGGTGGCACTAAGTGCAGGAAAAGCAAAAACGTAATTTAATAACAAAATAATTAATAATTAATTAGCACGATCGATTTGCATTGAGAAAGCTAGGAAATAATACTTTATAATACGAGAGGGGGCGGCATATTATTATTAAGCAGGTCGGATTTGCCTGTTCAGTTGATATTCAAAGGAAACTTTTTTACTGCATTTTAACTGCATTTCTAGTAATTTCATGATCCAATATGTAATAAATAAGATTGAAAATATGCAATCGCTTGAAACGTAATATAATCTCACAGAAAAAATGGACTAAGTATGGCGTCGATTTGAACGTTTATGTTTGTCATTATCACAAATCGCTTTGACAGAATGCCAAATGAGTGCAAAGAACCAGTTTTTTCACAAAACATAGTTTAATAAAGTTTTATTTTTTGCATGAACGTAGAAATCTTTATATATTAAAAGCCATAGGTAACTCTCGTTCGCATACTTGACTCAAAAATTGCCCATTTTACCGCCACAAAGGCTTTTCTGCGAGCCGTGCGGCGCCGAACAGATAAACGCTACCATACGGATTCATCAACAAGGCGTAACGTTAGTTAGACTAGCGGAGGTTACTCGAAAAATGTACGCATCTGTTGCACCAATTTAAATAAAAGGCACACTCCTATTCACTGCTATGTATAATACTTACTTTATGATATGTTAACTAATCCGTAGCACTGAAAAGTACTGTTTCTGAATATAAATACTAAATATACAATGGGAAACGCAAGGAACTAGAGGCCGAAATTACGCGATTTTTAGACAGGTACAATACTGGGTCTAACTTTTGGCGCAAATATGGACGTAAATAAACAGCCCACCTAGCAACGCATGTTTCGCTACCTAACAACGCATGTTTCGTGAATGGGCGCAAGGCTGGTTAGACCAACTAACGCGCTTTACACGGGCGCAAAGCTGGTTAGTCCGACTAATGCTACGCCCGTTTCATGAATCCGGCTGTACGTGTTTAGCCGTCTTTCTAGATTGCCTACATATTGCCTACATTGCCTACATTGCCGGCATATTTTGATGTCGATTTTTTCGCGTTTTCCTAGCTAAATTTCCGTCTTTCTGGTGGGTCCTCGCGACTAATCTACGATTTTCTGTGTGGGAGCGAGACGCAAGACAAGATGGCTACTCTTGAAGGAAAATCGGGAAACATCAGACGAGTTGACAGATGCGATATGAGAATGACAAGCAATGGAAATTCGAGATTTTTATGTATTACTACATCTATTTCTATAAAATATTATATATAAAAACTTTAAACCTGAACCTTCTAAAATGTCCAGCATGTCTTAGGTCTGGGTTTAAAATTCCATTTTATAACGAAAATTGCTTAAGTTTCAGTCAACTACGAGGCGCACCGCCGACCAAAATCAGCGAAACGTCAAACGATGCTCCGGCGGTGACATCTCGAAATAAAACGTAGGAAATTTGGAAAAATGGGCCGACTGGAGGCCGGCAAAGACCAAAAACTGTACATTTGAAGTCTCTAGCAAGTTTCCCGTACTTTGCATAAATACGAATGAAAACGTGGTAAAACGATCTAGACAATATGGCGGTAAATTCATTGTCGTGTCGCTTCAATGTATAGGGTGATTTAAAAAGGCTTGATTGACAGTGCTAAAATAAAAATTGACAAAAAAAAAATAAAATTCCAAATTCGAGGATATTTTCAGTTTTTTCGCTTCGGGACGGTTTTCGAACGTGCGAAAGACTGTTTCGTATACAAAGTGTTGTTACAGTTAAAAAAACTCAAAATTAAGGGAATGAACGATTTTTTTTGATTAAACTTCCATCAAGAATTTATTATGACATTAACTAACGGAGCAAATACAGAGTGTTTAAAAATAACGAACCATTCTCTAAAAATCATTAAAAAAAAATTGATGAAACTTTTAACACCACATAAAGATCACCCGATTCAATATTTAAAATACAGAATGTTGAAAAAAATAACCAAACTTGAGAAAAAACTAAAAATTACTAAAATATACCAACCACTCTTCGAAATTATAGAGCGGCGGAATTTCCCCACCATAGAGAGTTCAGCCAAAGTCACGTTTACATTTTATTATTAACAGGCGTAGAGCCGCGCGCAGTAATGGCAATTAAGTAAAAGGCACTACGCAGCGGTGGTCATGCCAGAGGGCTTTAGCCACCTTTCTAGTACGAATATTAAATTATGTTTAAACGTCAAGAGATGGTTAAAAAGCAAATTTTTACAAACATAAAAAAAAATCCAAAAGAAATATCAATATCCCTCTGAACGCACGAAAGGCTCTGTGACGTCACAATGCGGAACAGACTAGCGCGCGAGAATTAGTGGTTACATTAGGATTTCATGTAATAGTCTGCCAGGTTTGCCTTTACCGATGCTTATATATTATTGTGTCCTTCGTTTTTTTATATATTTTTTTAATTTTGATCAAAGAAGTATACAAAAATGAAAGAAGGATTTCAAAAGACAGACTCACATAATCTGCCAACTGAACACGTTTCTATGGCGCCAGAATTTTTAGCAATGCGCAAAGACATAAATCAGGCAGTGGTGTATATACGAAACTGTAAGAATTGTTTTATAAATATAAGTACTACTTAGTACCAAACCTTCAGGATAGTCGAGGCAATGAAGCACTAAAAAGGCCAAAGATAGGAAACCTTTTAGGATAGGAAGTATCGGAATGCGGTTTTTTGCATTCGCTGCATCATTTGTACCTACTTTGTACCTATTACAAATCGGTACATTGCTGCAGCCAAAAATGCATGCAAAAAAATGCATCTTTTGAGAGGCCTTTTGGCAAATTTCAAGTCGGGTACTCGGGGGTTTTCGAGGTCGCTGATCACGGTTATGATGTTCAAATTGACCCCCCGAACACCTGGAACTCAGGAACGCCGACGAACGTCATCTCCGGGGACTATCCCGAACTTTATGAGAGAGAGGAGAGAAACTGAGCACCCGGGGTTTTTTTGGGTCGCTGAATTGGAATATACCATCGGCGAACACCCCACGGACACCTGGTGGGCCCCAACCTGGACGCGGACGTCATCTTCGAGAATTTTTCTGGAAATGTGGACAATTACGAACCGAAAATGGTTATGGGGGCTTTTTGTGTGCGCTGAATCCGAATTTTATGTTGAAAACCACCCGGACACCTGGTGCGCCGTAACCTGGCCCTGAACGTCATCCCCGAGGAGTTTCCAGACACAATTGAAAAAGACCAACCAAAAATCGTCCCATAATTTCATACATTCATTCATGGGTAACTCTCCCCCGGGGCCCTCTAAAAATGTGATTCAGTCCTGTAAAAACGACGAGAATAATCTCCGGCTGGATCTCCGAACCTTGCCGAGCGGCCTTTCACTTTTTTCCCAACGCTCAAAACCAGTGTTGCCAGCGCCGAAGAAAAAATGTTGTACCAATTCCTTCAGACAATTGTACCAGATTTCAGACAATTGTACCAGATTTTATTGCCAAATTACAAATCATATCATTGGTAACTCTATAACATTTACTTACTTCTGCATTTTTGTGCTAAAAGAATAACAAATAAAGCAGCAAATTTCAGTTTTTAGATTACATGCATAGACAAGAGAACATTCGCTTGTACTCTCATCTATTGTTACCTGATTTACATTACAGAACAGAAAAAGGGATAGATCCATAGATATATTAGTGTCTATGGATAGATCATAGATCCCTAACTACGATCATGGATTCAAATGGTGCCGTAGACCATAGATAATATGTAAAGAAAGATGTAACTTCAACTCTTGGAAACATACGGGTCCACGGACCACGGAGTTAGTAGGACAGCAGTAAGAAAGCCGGTTTCATACTCCCAAACTTAAAAGGTTTTTTGCTTTGCCAAGAATACTGGTTTTGTATCAAATTTTGTTATAGTTGTACAGATGTACTTTTCACATTGCAATGTACCAAATCTGGTACCAGCACTGGCAACACTGCTCAAAACGCTTCAGTGTAAGTATACAAGTATAGACAGATACTGCCGGCAGTAGAAAGAGGAATTCAGCGACCCGAAAAAACCCCAGTAACGATTTTTGGTTGGTCTTTTTCAATTGTGTCTGGAAAACCCTCGGGGAGGACGTTCAGAGCCAGGGTAGAACGCACCAGGTGTCTGTGGGGTGATCGTCGGTGCTATATTTGAATTCAGCGACTCAAGAACCCCCAGTAACGATTTTTGGTTGGTCTTTTTCAATTGTGTCTGGAAACCCCTCGGGGATGACGTTCAGGGCCAGGTTAGGGCGCACCAGGTGTTCTGGTGGTCGTTTTCAACATAAAATTCGGATTCAGCGCACACACAAAGCCCCCATAACGATTTTCGGTTCGTTATTGTCCATATTTCCAGAAAAAATCTCGAAGATGACGTCCGCGTCCAGGTTGGGGCCCACCAGGTGTCCGTGGGGTATTCGCTGATGGTATATTCGAATTCAGCGACCCAAAAAACCCCCGGGTGCCCAGTTTCTCTCTCTCTCTCGCATAAAGTTCGGGATAGTCCCCGGAGATGACGTTCGTCGGCGTTCCTGAGCTCCGGGTGTTCGGGGGGTCAGTTTGAACATCATAATCGTGATCAGCGACCTCGAAAACCCCCAAGTACCCGACTTGAGCCAATTCCGACTCTTATTTACGAAGTTATTAAATTTGCCAAAAGGCCTCTCAAAAGATGCATTTTTTGCATGCATTTTTGGCTGCAGCAATGCAACTTCCGGTTTGTAATAGGTACAAAGTAGGTACGAATGATATAAATAATTTTTGCAAGCGAATGCAAAAAACCGCATTCCGATACGTCCTATCCTAAAAGATTTCTTATCATAATGCTTCATTGCCTCGACTAGTAGTTTATTATATATGGTGTTGCAAATTAAATGTGATAGCTTTGTAACGTTGGAAAAAGGGATGAGGAAAAGGTTGTATGCAGTGAAAGTTTCTTTGAAATATAACTGATTTAAAAAAAAACACGTTTTTTATAACTTTAAAGAGATAATATAAAAATAAATGACTTATATCACACACATTTGTGTTGTATCAAAAAATTTCTCGGTCTGTGAAGTAACAAAGAACACTTATGATATGGCTTGATTTAATTAAAAATTAATTAATGTTTATTTACGAGAAATTTTAGAAAGTTACAAATAAATTTTATTAGTCATTGATTATTTTATTATTATTTTCAAGCTTGCACTTTAGGTCTATATAGCAATACTATTCTGGAGAAATCAACATTTAATCTGAAAAACATAAAAAAGTGGCATAAAATGATTTACATTAAAAATTATAAAACGGATTCAAATAAAACGTTTAAAGTGACAATCAGTCAGTTTTGTTATGAACGCTCCCACATCCCTACACCGTAAAATATTTTGAGTAAAATTTCACTGAAAATCAACACAAATGGTTGTCAAAACGAGTCCACACCCGATTGTGTTGAAGTAATAATCCAATTCATTGAGTAATGTTCACTCAGTTATTTGTTAGCTAAATAAATCTTTTAAACGTAACACTTACTTTTATAATCCGTGCGTTATTCCAGACACAAAATTGAGTTATAATATAAATCTATTTCGTTATTTTTCACGATATGTATACAATTTAAATCAACAATGAGTTACTTTATATAATTTTAGTGTTGTAACAAACTCAAAATAGTGATGATTTTTCATTATACTGTGTTGGTTCCTACATAGTTTTTATGAACATTAGACCTATTGTGTACCTATCAAACGTGCTTATTTTTTTACGGATTGAAAACTATTACTTTATAAATATTTATAATAATAATTATTATTACTATTAATAACATTATGACTATTACATATAATTATAATTAGATTAATGATAATAACAGATAATTATAAAATTATTATAAAGAATTTTCTCAAAAATTACAGTCTATAAAAGGAAAACCTGTTTATAGTCTGTTTAGAAATGAAAGAGAGTAATAAAAGCTTCTTATGTATGCAAGTCGTAAATAAATGTAGTACTGGTGCTTATATTCAATATTTTTATATTATGTATTATCGGTATAGATGAGATGTACTTTTAAAAAAACTTTGTGTGATCGGACCGGACTAAATTGTAGCAGGTGGCTAAAATTTAATCCCCGACAATAC
Source organism: Monochamus alternatus (assembly GCA_037114965.1). Classification (NCBI taxonomy): domain Eukaryota; kingdom Metazoa; phylum Arthropoda; class Insecta; order Coleoptera; family Cerambycidae; genus Monochamus; species Monochamus alternatus. Next base: position 119,868,435 of record CM073426.1, read on the forward strand.
GTCTTTGTCTATGCCGCTTCAATTTCTCGGCCCATTTCTCTTATAAGTAAACAATATAAAAACAGCATTTCAAAACATGGGGCTACTTTAAGCATCATAACCGGGTTAAGAGGGTTCTTAGTAATTCAATATTATTATCAAAATATTTATTTAAATTTAATGAATAGACTTTTATTCCACACAAAAATATATGTATTTTGAAAATTAAAATTGTGGTGAGTAAATGTAGTGTTGTATAAATGTACAATAAAGAAAATAAAAAAGTACACTGTATAAAATAATTACAGTTAAAATAGATGGCAATTTATTTACCACTCATTATTGCTGTAATTTTCTTATCGATTGTGACTTTACGAATAAAATGTAAAATTACGTTGTAAATTTATTTTGTGGTGTAATCTTAGGTTTTGCAAATGTAATATTACTTTGTGATTTTACAATACAAAAAGTATTTTTACAATGTAACTTCCACAATTACTTGTAAAATTGCAAAGTAACTTTACAGACAGTTGTATAGTTACATTGTAATAATACATTTTATATTATGATTACAATGTAATTTTTTTATTTATTGTACAGGATGGTCCAATTTGGGCACTTAGGTATAGAAGGTTTCTTCTATTTTCCGAAGAGACAGAAAAAAGTAACCAAGATATTTGGAGCTTAATTTTTGAGGAAAGTTGAATAGCGAGAATCATATTTTGATATTTTGATTTGTTTAAGAGATACCTATATGATATTTTTAAATTTTGGTCGTTTTCTGTGGTAACTGTTCTACTTATTATATTAATATTTATACATTGTAAAGAAATTTTTTCTCTATGTGTAGTATCTAGTGTTTTGACGAATATTTTTTTATAACTTCTAGTTTTCCGCTGCTATAATAAACATATATATGTTTTAATGACATCATACATATGTAATAGAGAGCATCATAGAAAAGGCCTAAAATTAAAAAATGCTATATCAAAACTAATCAAGATATCGAAATGCAATTTTCGTTATTCAATTTTTCTCAAAAATATTCCCGTGCCATTTGGACTATCTTTTCGGAGAATAAAAGAAACCTCCTAAAAGTGTCGAAACTGACCTAACCCGTACACAAGATATCTTATTTACAACATTTGAATTCACTAACAGTGCTTTGACATAGATACCTAAAAAAGATCTGAATAGTAATTCATTTATACCTAATAGATCCTAATAGATACCTAATAGATTAATATGCCTACATGAGAAAAATTAAAATATCGTAACATATCAGGCTTTTCCGTGAGTTTCTCAATAGCATCACTGCATCAGAATGTTATTTCAAAAGAAAAATATACTCATATTAAGTAACCTAATTAACATGAATGCCAATTGCTTCTAATGTTAACAAACACCCTTAATAGTAATACTGAATTTTTGATATGATATCCCCAGTAAAGTCAAATATTTCCGAAGCAATAGATTCGTTTTCTATATGCTTTTCAGATTTATATACAAAAAATTAAGTACTTTGGAATTTATGACTCATTTAGTTGAAAATAATACTTATTTCTATTATAGCCCTCATGTATACCTTAAAATCAGCAGAATAATCCTTTCTAAATTTATAAATAAAATTTTTGGACAAATTGTGTGGAAAACATTTGTTACACAAAACCGTACTTTTCCTAACTGATTATATAAATAGCTATTTTGTACTCCGATTACGGGTCAGTTAGCTAATTAGTAGTTACAGCTTTATTATATCTTCAATATATTAACTGCCCTTTGCTTATTTTTTAACTTAGAATACATGTACATACAAGTACTGAAGTAATAAAATATTATGGTTTTACGGCAATTTTTTTATTAAAATTTGGTACCTGCACATTTAGGTTATTTGTACAAAACAGAACACTTAACGTATATACAAAACATATAACAATGTAAAAATATATTCATAGAACTAAAAAGTTAACATTTTATAATATTCAAATGAAATCTATGATCTTATACTAAGTATTACAAAGTAATATTAATTATATAAATGTGCATAGATAAGTAGGTACCCAGAACTTAAATCATGCTAATTCTCCAGAAGCCCTTGTTCTTCAATTATGTATAAAATATAATTCTAATAGAAAATAATATATTTTTATATATTATGTAAGATGAACAAAACAACAGTGGGGTACCCGATTTTTGTAGATGCAATGTTTCTTTGTTTCAATAATTATGTATAACTTACATACCTAATACCTATTACTTCTTAATCTCATTGAGGTTATGTTTAACCAAGCACTAGACAAAACTATTTATAGTACTAAAAACACTCACTTGTCACTCTAGATATGTTTATATTGCTAGTCACTACTCACTAAATTAATTATGTTAAGTACCTAGGTCCTAGGTACACGCTGCATTCATCGAAATTAAGCAAGAAATAATGAAGGCGTCACCACCCAATGCTCTCAACGGTTAGTGGTATAGTGCGTTTTAAAATTAGTAGTACCTTCACACACACATTAGGCATATTTTTACAGTCAATTATATAGTAAATTTGGTATGTTCAGTAATTTTACAATGTAAAAGTGGATTTCACATTGTTAATTGTAAATTTATTACAATATGTTCTATAAATGTACAAATTATTTTATAATTGCATAGGAAGTTTACGGTTTTATTGTATATTGGCAGTTTTCTTGTAAAATTACAAGTGTCAGTGTAATATCATCATTATTTTTAGAATTATTTTAAGACAATTATAAGGATATTATTACAAAGTAAATTTGTAAAGTTACTGGCCTTTTTTTCAGTGTAGGTATATTAAAATTCATCCTCTGAATATTCTGATCAATTATCTTCGTCTCGAGTTCCCACATTTTCTCCTCTTCTTTTTGCACATGATGTATACATATATGCCAGTTACCTGCAGTTACTCGTTCCAAGGAATTTTTTAACAAAATTTTCGATAACACGATAACATATTTTTTTTTATCTTTATTAAGATTGACAAGTGTCAAAACTTCCTTTTTCACCATATTTGTTTCAAAAGAAATGTTTTTTCCGGATAACCATTGAATTATATCGGCTTTCCTCCAAGCAGTCGTAGTCGTCCGCTCGGTCTGCCGTGAATGGTAACTGGCATTATCCATGACAATTACAGACCTCGGAGGAATAAGATCTAACATTTGTGTAAAATACTCTTCGAAAACATCTGCGTTCATGTCTTCGTGATAGTCACCTGTATTTTTAGATTCAAATAAAAGTAAACCGCCATCTACAAAACCACTGGCACTACCTATATGTGTCACTATTAATCTTCGCCCTTTACCTGAAGGTGCCTTGAACCCTGTTGAAAGTCCATCCAAAAATGCTTGTCGAAAACTTTTTACATTTTTATCTTGCCATACTTTTGTTACATAGTATATCCCTCGTTGACCCAAGTTTCGTCTAAATAATAAATATTACTCCCTTCGTCACGGAATTTTCTAATTGATTGATAAGAACTGAGTTCCTGTTCTGCTTTTCCCAGCAAAAATTCAGCTCTCGTAAGACTATAAGAATATAACGCAGCATGTTCCAAGTATAACCTTACCTACCTGGTATAACCTTGATTTTTAGAGCAGTCTGTTTTTTTTGTTATATTTATTTGTAAAACTGAAGTTTTAATAATATTTAAGAAAAAGGTGATATTATCAATTTTTATGTTTTTACCGGCGCATCCGCCAAATTATACAAATAGAAGCTTGTGCAAATAAATTAAATAAAAGTTTTGTTTATCAGCGAGGCATTAATATAAGCGTAGTTGCAAAGTTCAAAATTTTTAGCTTTATTAAAGTTATAAATATTATATTACTGGAAAATGGAATATTGGTGGAAGGTTATGATTTTATGTTTAAAAAAATTACTTACATAGTGTAACTTTTTTTTGTCTCTACGGTGTTATCTTTCGATAAATCAAATACATTTCTGCAAATTAAACATGAATATTCCATAGAAAAAATATAACGAACATAAAAAACTGAAATATATTTAATATTTATTACCTATTCTTTTTGTTTTATATAAAAATTTACCTCATAAATATATCTAATAATGATTATACATATAAAAAATGTATGTCTTTATGAAAAATATAACTCGTCGAATGAATGCCCAGTCTTATTTCGGAAAACATATTCTACATTACAAGTATAACCCTATCTATGCACACGGGGTACATACAAAATTCAATTTCTTGAAAACCGTAGCACCAAGCGAAGTAAACTTTTTAAAGAACTGTTATATACTTTTGACTACATTGGCCTCGATATAACTATACATCAATTTTTAATAATTAATGTAGCTTTCCGCATAGTGAAGTTTTTAATGTAGAAATTTGTGGTGCTGACTTTGGAACTAATTTTTTCTAAAAGGTTGTAAGTTATCTAATTAGTGTGTTAGAAGCGCTATAGCTTTTTTCTATGGCCTACATTAGAGAGATCCCCCTGAGCAACGTCACCACCTTTTTCTCCTTATTAGGTTGGTTGACGGCTCAGGTGGACTGATCTCCTAATGGGAGGAGGTACAAGAGGCCCAATGGGGCCTAAGTGCTGTAGCATTTTTGCTACCCTCCTTTAATTCCATAATTCCAGAATTGTTAAACAATTAAAAAGTGAATTTTTAAAAATAATATATTACCCGTGTCCCGCGCATTTACTTTACTTTAAAATTCATCAATCAAGACTTAAAATGTAATGAAAGATGTAATGATATTGCAAAACTTATTATAAAGTTACTAGTAGTTAGTTTACTATGTCTTACATGTATTAAAATATGTTTAAGAAGTTCGATGTTTGTTTTTTCCAAAAAATCTCTGTTACGTATGTAATTATTGCAATTGAAATAAAATTGTTCAACCAATTTTTATTAATGGGTAGGTATCCAGTTTTTTTATGAAATGGCATTGCAGGGCAATTAGGCATTACTTCTCGCGTCATTTTACAGAAAATTCATTTATTTTTAATTTTATTAATACTAATATCGATGCTTGTCAATTGACCCTCGTAACGCCTGTCCTCGGACCGTTTGGTTTGACGGCATTGCTTTTATCTCGCTTTTTCAAAGGCTGAGTGCGGTAACTTATATTTTAATTCTGTAAACTTTGACGCCAGTCACCAAGCTATCGATGAGTCGCTCTCTAGATTCTCGGCGGCTGGTTATATCTCCTTTAAAGAAAAAAACAGTGTAATAGAGAGCCAAACGCGATTTTAAACAGTTCGTTTCATGCTTACATTAAATGTCAATACCAGACGACGCCAAGCTATCCACCTACTTAATTAATTATTTACCTTATGCTTGATCGGAAGGAATGCCATCAATATGGTATTAATAAACCATCGCTGGTTCGTTTTCTGATTAAATTCTTTTCATGTTCGACGTTTCGCCCGAAACCGGTCACTTTATTAATCCCCCTTCATTAAAATCCCTACATATTAAAAAAGTCCGTCAGGTAATTCGCATTCACCGCGGGTTTTTTATGAAACTGTAATGAAAAGCTGGAAGTTTTTGTATAATTAAGAGTTGGGGAAGTATCGGAGGATTGGGGGGGATCGATATCTACCGCGGTTCTAAATTTTTAATGCTCCCGCTTCTCTAGGGCAGGAACATAAACATCGTTTCAAAAATTAGAGAGTAATTCGTTTGCTCAAGTGGGTATCGATCGGGTAATTACAGTGTCTAACCGAGCGTAATTAAAAGAGAACGGTTATTATTCATTTATTTCACCGAAGAAAAAGAATTGCTTACTAATAGTCTCTTTGTAGTGCAACGAACTTAAGCAAATGTATTCGAAATTGGAGTCGTCGATAATCTGTAGAAATTATAATAATTGAAATAAACTATGAAAGCATGTACAGCGTTCCCCCAGCATGACAGATACGGCTCATTTTAGGGTTTTGCGTACGACAAACAGAGCAAATTTTGCTGTTAAATGTTAAATCTACATATTATAAGCTTGCAGCGCATTTTTTAATAAAAAAACTACTTTTTATGGCATATAACTTCTTAAGGAAGGAAAATGGTCCTAAGTCGAAATAAATACCTTGTGTAATATTATTACACTATAATTTGCCGTTTGTCACAATGATTAATGACACGCTGAAAAATAACCAGTATATCCAACCTCATACTTGTATTTGTTATTTATGAATATCGTAAGTTTCATTTGACAATAAGGTAAAAACCACAATGCAATAAGAGTTTTTACCTGTACATTCCTACTAAAAAAGTTGTTGGTATAGAGGTAGACAGCGCTGAAATTCCGCACTTGGTCGAATTCAAATAACAGTTCCACAAACCCGTCGGAGAAGCTGTCGTTTTTCCATGACACCCATCCGTTACCTGAAATAGAGTATTTTGTCAGTTCAGTTAGAAATAAAATAATAAAGTGCCTGTCTATATACCTTTTCCATATCCAATGTCCAGTCTAAAGTTGTCCAACCCTACCTCCCCATCTACAAGCCGGCCTAGGCCTTGGGTGAGCTGTCCGTCCGTTTTAACGCCGTCGTAGGAGCTGTCGTAGAGCCCTTGAGAGGGCTCTGAACCCTCGGGGGCGCTGTATGACACCACGCCGCCTGCAACAAATGTTGGACTATAGATTTCAATACACAAACATGAGATTGACAATTTAAGAAAGCATTTTCTATTTCTAAGCACTTATAGTCTGTTTGTAAATGAAAGAGAGTAATAAAACCCCGAGATAAAAACCGGCCATGGGCGTGGTAATATTTCGTTTCAGGTAATTATCGGGTAACACTAATGCTAACAGGTAATGGGTGTACATTAGTATATTTTACTGGATACATTATAGGGCAGGAGCCAGTGTATTGTGACAGATCAATCCAGTCTTAGAGCTGAAGACGTGCTAGTGCAGTAGAGTAAAATTCGACTTGTGTTTAGTGACTATTGTGCCAGTGGATTAATATTGTTTGGGTAAAATGTCGAGCTTATCAGTTTACGTACCTGCTAAACGCGTGAAAAGATGTGCGCTGTCTCAGAATGAGAAGATTATATTAAATGTATTTAATGCATTGAAACACCAAAATCCTACCAACAGTGTTGACGACATCGTGGAAAAGTGTCCAAAATGACAGGGATTGGAAAATCGACCATCTACAGACTTTTAAAGGAAACAAAAAATGAACAAGATACTGTAAATCCTCCAAAATCATCTACAGGGAGCTCAAAAGTCGTTATAGATAATTCCTTCAAAAATGTAATTCGCAGAAAAGTACACTCATTTTATTTTAAAAAAGAAATACCAACGCTAAACAAAATTTTAAGTGAACTTTCAGAGGACAACGAAGGGAGGAATATTTATTATCTAGACGAGGGATATACTGTAACAAAAGTATGGCAAGATAAAAATGTAAAGTTTTCGACAAGCATTTTTGGATGGACTTTCAACAGGGTTCAAGGCACCTTCAGGTAAAGGGCGAAGATTAATAGTGACACATATAGGTAGTGCCAGTGGTTTTGTAGATGGCGGTTTACTTTTATTTGAATCTAAAAATACAGGTGACTATCACGAAGACATGAACGCAGATGTTTCCGAAGAGTATTTTACACAGATGTTGGATTTTATTCCTTCGTACTCTGTAATTGTCATGGATAATGTCAGTTACCATTCACGGCAGACCGAGCGGACGCCTACGACTGCTTGGAAGAAAGCCGATATAATTTAATGGTTATCCGGAAAAAATATTTCTTTTGAAACAAATATAGTGAGAAAGGAACTTTTGACACTTGTCAATCTTAATAAAGATCAAAAAAAATATTTTATCGATGAAATAGCAACAAATCGCCAAATAAAGTGTACTACCGTTACCACCTTATCACTGTGAACTTAATCCAATCGAATTGGTTTGGGCGTAGGTAAAAGGAGATGTAGCGCGAAATAATACGACGTTTAAATTAAGAGGATGAATTTTAATATACCTACTTTTTAATTTTCTTTATTGTACATTTATACAACACTACATTTACTCACCATAATTTGAATTTTCAGAATACATATATTTTTGTGTGGAATAAAAGTCTATTCATCAAATTTTAATAAATATTTTGATAATAATATTGAATAATTTTATTTGAATTACTAAAAACCCTCTTAATCCGGTTATGATGCTTAAAGTAGCCCCATGTTTTGAAATGCTGTTTTTATATTGTTTACTTATAAGAGAAATGGACCGAGAAATTGAAGCGGCATAGACAAAAATGGATTGTGGGGGATTAAATTTTAGCTACCTGCTACAATTTAGTACAACCCGGTTACACAAAATTTTTTTAAAAGTACACCTCATCTATACCCATAATACATAATATAAAAATATTGAATATAAGCACCAATACTACATTTATTTACTTTTGCATACATAATAAGCTTCTATTGCTCTCTTTCATTTCTAAACAGACTATAGCAGCTATACCACAGTCTATTAGAGTCCGGAGTCTTCACGTCGGCTCCTTTGATGTCGAGGTTCCAGATTTTGTTTTTTTAGACGACTGCGCATTTAATCGCGCATATTCGTGCGCTCAAGGAGCACGGTAATTTGTCAAGAGACAGATTGTCTCCCACTTAGTCGTATACAAATGAATTTCATTCGTGTTCATTGCGTATTTAGCCAGAACCTCTGGAACTTTCACCCGGCGATCTGTGTAAACTGTGGCTATACCTTCAATCAATGATAGCATTTAAAAAAATAATGTTTATGACGATTTACAAAACTACTTTCGTAAACAATAATTGTTAGCTTAGTTTTGAATGAAATGTCTTGTGACCTTATTTTATGTGAAGGACCGTAGGTTTAAGGGTGTCATATTCTCGGAATAGTGTTCTCTACAAATACAAATAATTTTAGGCATTTAATAACTGAATAATATAGACCTTAGCAAATAACAGGAATGTTATTTCATACCATCTGCGAAATAGAGTATGCGAATATTCAGAGGGGAAGTAAAATGAATCTATAACGACAAAAAGCGATATAACCAACAAATATTTAGGTACAGTAATCTTTCAAAATACGTATTATTTTAAATTTAATTGCTGATGCAAATATTGTTATAATATAAACTTACATACTTCTGCATGTAAGATAAGTATGTAAAAATAATTGTTAAAATGTGGGGTTAGAATAGAATAATGTGTGTTTTACAAACGGTTTTTAAAAGTTATTACTTTATTTAAGGTGAATTTAAAAGTAAAAGTCGATAAACAAAACAATCAGAATTTTATTTTTCGAGATTTCTGTACCTATAAGCACCATAAATTTGATCGTTTTACGGCCAGAAATACGGTAACCTTTAACCTAAATATTTAAATATTGTTGTTAAATTGGTTATATTAACAAATTATTTATTTATTTATTTAGGATTACAACTGCCGAGACAGAAAATATCCAATTATAGGGCAGCAATTACAGAAAAAAAGAAAAAATATACATATATAAAAACAAAAACAGAACAGATACATACAAAAACGATTTGACATCCTTAAACTTCATACATAAAAAAGAAAGAAAAAACAAACAGTAAAAAACAGAAGGTACAAAAATACAATAAAAAGTAAATTGAAAACAAAAAAAAACATAACTTAAGATTCAGCTCCAAATACATCGCTTTGTAGCATTAACAGAAGAATTAAAAATATCAAGCTGAGAGTGATTTCATATAATTACTACACAACTATGAATAGGTGAATTTTTAAGAACTTTTGTTCTAGAAATAGGCAAATAGAACAATGAATAGATGCTAGTTTGAACATGAGAAATGTTAAGGTAAATATTACTCAAAATGTCCGGGCAATCAACCATGCTAGATAAAAGCGTAGATATATCAGAAAAGTGTTGAGCATTTCTTATAATGAAACTTAAATTTTCTTTTGTTTATATTAAATTGGGATTTTGAAGCATTTGAGCGGAATAATTGGCATTAAGACGTCTCGTCTTTCTTGATTTTAGGTTTGAATTAAGTGTAGTAATAAAGAAATAGTAAGATACAATAAATTAGGTCAGAAATTGAGGCATGTATGAAATGGTTCTCGTGAAATTCATTATTTAGCGCTCTGTGGATTCGATTTGTTTTTAACACGCTTGTATTAGCTTGATCTGTATGTATGTAACGGAATCTTTCAGCGTAATTTTCACCAAATTCAAGAAGTTTGATCAGCTTGAAAATTTGCACAGGGGTCAAGGACTGATGACAATACAATTATTTAATAACTTTGTTCTAATGTCCTGACTAGGATAATCAGAATAAAAAAAAACTATTTAGATTAGTTTGCAGGTTAAGTGTATACAATCCATATAACGATGGTAAATGATATTCTTCTTTACCGATATAAGTAAAAAGAATTCTTACCACTAGAGTATATTTAATGAAAATTAATGGTACGATTATGATACGATAGATGTCGTTACGGAACTTTTCGATATTTTGCAAATTATTGAGAATTATTAAGTGAAACTTATTATAATGGACCACTTCTAAGTTTTTTTTAAATAATTTGAGATTTTGAGAAAAAAATAATAGGAATAATTAAAAATAAGTCTCTGAATTAATTTTAAATCAATAAACTTCCAAAATTCAAAATTTATAATTTTGAAAAAAGTTTTGAAATACAAATTTTTGAAAAATATTTTTACATTTTAAAATAAAAAAAAATTCGAAATACAAAATTTTGTAAACAATTTTGGATTTTGGAATTATATAAAATCAAAATTAAAAAAATTTAGATATAAATAAAAATTTGATAATTAAAATAAAATGCAAATAAATATTTTCGGAAAAGTTTCAGTTCAAAAATTTGAAAATTAAAAATTTTGAAAAAAAATCAAATTAAAAATTTTGATAAACAAGTAAATTTTCAAATTCAAAGAAATTTTAAATAAATTTTGGCAAAAATTTTGAAGAAAGGTTGGAATCTTTTAGAAATTATAAAGTAAAAAATTTTATAATTAGGAAAAAGATTTTGATACGAAAACGTTGAGAACAATTTTAATTTGCATATTTTATAGAAAAAGATTTTTGAACGGAATTTACTATATTTTCCTAATAACTTTAATTTTATAATTTAATTTCTAATTTAATCTTATTCCCAATTAATTAATCGTAATTGATTGTCGGAATTTTCGATTTCTGTAATACAAACTCTTAATACTTCAAAATTATTTTTTACTTTTTAGTTCTGTTTGCTATTAAAGCGTGTTTTTTTGGTTTTTTTAAACTATAATTTATTTTTCATCTTCCGCACCTGGCGGAGAGAAAAAATTCCCTCTTAATTAGCGTAGCACGAGGCCGGGCCGTTTCGAAAACAATTTATTGCATTAATAAGCCCGTCCAGGGAATACACGAATTTGCAAATCAGGATCCCCTCGGCGCCAGCATTTCCATTTATTATGTTTTAAGAAAAAAAGCGGTCCGTCCGACGGGGAATTTATTACGTCGGCGTAAGATTTTAATTTCAAATTTGCAGCTATTATCGCGGCCGTCTCTAATCTAATATACGGCGTTCAAGTGCCCTGTCACTCCAAATTAATAAATAGGCGATATTAAATGCCGTTCTGTATATCACGGTCGCCTCGAGGGCAGGAGTTAATTATTTAAAGCGACTTAAATCGCAAATGTACCTGCGAGCATTCTGAGTGTCCGCTTAATTAAATTTAATAACAATCTGAAAGAAACAGTTTCAATAGAAACCGGGCGGTCTGCATTCCAGGCCGTAGTGTTCTTTGTCTAAGCCATTGCAGGAGCTAAACAGAGGAAATAACTGTTTTAAAATATCAGTTTTACTTTAAATGTATTAAAAATTAAATTACTAAGAATTTCCATCCTTCTTCCAGTAAGCTGCATGTGATTACCCTGGACATTTTTTGATGTTTATACTGATGACTCTTAACCTATGCGCATAAACTTGAGAAATTGTAGCTGAGGATAAATAAAGGCGAATAGTGAAAAAAATGTAGTAAAGTATTTTTAGTTTCGGTAGTTTACAAAAATTTAACGTGAATTTTTTTTGTTTATAAAAACCAATAAGTAAGCAATTCCATTCATAAAAGTAAATATTATGTAAAAGCCAACTATATTTCAAGTTTTATAGTTTTTTAATGAGATTTAGCATGGGGCCAGATTATCAAAAAAATATTTAAAAAACAAATTAGGTATTTTTCGACCCCCCCTTGTTTTACCCGCTCCTCGGCAAACTGTATTGATTTCTTTTTAGATCTTAAAAAAAGCATACAGGGTGAACATTTAGGAATAGATGCGTCATGAGATATGGAGTCAATATCGTAATAAAAAGCTTTGTAAAATCCTTACAGTTTCCGATTAAAAAATGATTGAAGGTGTAGTATTTCTAACCTTTACATCGATGGACTACTGTAACCTCTAGCCAGGCGATTCCAAACATTGAAATGCGATAACTTTTTGTAGGTATTAACGTTTTTGCGATACGGGTTTTTACATTTGTTTTTTTAAAATGTCAAAAATGGCTTACGTGCATAGCAACTTGGAGTTGATGGATATTGCTTTAATTTATGGCGATGTGAAAATGCTTTAGCAGAACAATTTCCCGGTAAATATGTGCCAAATGTAGCTACTTTTTCCGCGATTAGTGCAAGTGTAGTGCAACGCGAGAGAAATTTGAAACCAAATCGTGGAAGAAATCGAAGTCCAGAAAGTCCACGGCGTATTGCAACAGCGTGACGTATCATACACAAGGCTGAATTATATCTGTACCATGTGCTGCTGGCAACCGAAATCGGTTTTTTGGATAGTTCGGTTAATCGGTATTGGGATAATTAGGTTTTTCACAAAACCCGAAAACCGGTTATTCGATTCTTCAAATAACCAATTTTAGTGCTGACAACTGAAATCGGTTTTTTGGATAGTTCGGTTAATCGGTTTCGGACAATTCGGATTTTTACAAAACCGGAAAATCGGTTATTCGATTCTTCAAACAACCGATTATTCAATAATCTGAGTGTAAATCTGTTCATTCGAAGCAAACATCCGAATAATCGGATAATCGATTATTCGGTGGTTTCTTTCTATGAAAAATAAATTTCGTTTGTCTCCACTCCCCGTTCCTCGTCATCATTCCACATAGTAGATGTACTTGAGTAGAGAATGTACAGGGTTATTCATGCAACTAGAAGGATTGGCAGATAGCGTAAACATTTTTTTCTGAAAATTTGATTCCTTGGGTAATTCAGTACGAATGTTTCAATGAAAATATTTTCATTTTTCAACGCTATACCACTTCCGGTTATACCGGGAGTATAGGAGTGGTATATCCGGTAGTAGATACCAATTTTGTTATTTTAAATGGAACCCCCTGTATATTTTTGAATTTTTGAATTTTATAGTGAATTTTAGTGTCAATTTATATGACATTTATCATCTAAAATGACCTGAGTTGGAGGTATTTCGATTTTTTTTTGTAAAATGGCATAGCTAACTTTAAAAATTCGTATTTTAGAAACAATAAAAAAGGTGATCTTTATTTTTATTAGGTGTTATGCTTCGTTTTGATGTATTCATATTTAGCCTGTCATGTACAGGGTTCTCAAAATTAATTGACAAACTTGCTTGACCTAAAAATTAAGATTACAGTTGACCTAAAAATAAAGATTCCCACATTCACCGTTTCTGAAATATGAATTTTTAAAGTTAGCTATGATATATTTGATAATACGAGTATATGCTAAATGAGAAATGTTATATAATTATAAAGTAACACTAAAGTTTACTATAGAATTCAAAAATGCAGAAATTACAGGACGTTTCATCTAAAATAAAAAAGTTGGTACCTACTTCTGGTATAACAGGAAGTCATATAGCGTTGAAAATATTTTCATTGAAAAGTATATCGAATTACCTAAGTAGCCAAATCATAGAGCTTCAAAACCAACTCGTTGTCCGCCTGGGTGCAAGTTGCCATATTTAAAAATGTGCGCTAGTATTAGACATTATAAATAAGCTTGACTGTGTACTATCTATTGCCATAATAATTACACTCTTTAAAATAAATTTGGTGACTTGTTTTAAATTGATGATATTAAACTTTTGGCATAAGTTCTTAATTGTCGTCCAGACGTGCTCCAAATACTGCTTTGGATTATTTGCAATAGCCCTGAAATTGTTCTTGTCGACGAAGCAGCTTTTCAAGTGGTGAAACTAATTTTAGATTCGTGTTCAGCACCTTCGAAAATAGGAAAATGAATTTTTTAATTAAGATTGGAGAGGTTTCCGCCAATGTCAATAATTACCATTTTTTTTTTGTAAGTTCTGTATATGATCAAATGGATTCATATGTATGATTATGATTATCCTTGGTGTTCAAGTATCATTTTATCTACTTTTGCGGTTAAAGTACTACTTTATCTACTATTTTCAGTAGATAGAAGTTTATCATTAGATATAGAAAAAACAAATATTTCTCATAAATACGATTCTTCCTAATGGGCTCCTATATTCCGGTTTGGTATGGAGGCCGCTAAGGGTGAAAACAAAGGGCGCGGTGGGGACGTTTTCGAGGCAAATAAGATGAAAAGCCGGGCCAGATGTCGCCCGTCATGAAACTGAATTATCGTCCTAATTCCGATCGCATGGATTAGGGAGACATAATTACAACACACTTAGTTAGTGAATGTTCGGTTTCTTGCATGCTGGAAAGCTGGAAAGGCGCGACTTAATTAGATTTTCCCGGGCAGACGTGATTGCCCTCGCAGTAACAGCAGGGTAATTGCCTGTTCCACTAGGAAAAATGTCCTCGAATGGAACAGGATGGCTTTCTTCTCCGAGTAGAATATCAACACATGATAGTGTTGTATTATAAAGGCTTAATGTGGTCTGTTATACGATCATTGTCAGAAGGGGGATATTACTATTATCAGGAGTGGGATAAGAACAGATGATAAATTGAAAAGCTATGAATGTAAATAAAGAAATGCAGAAAAAATTTTTAAGAAAATATTAAAATATGTTAATAAAGGATTATATATAGGTACTTCTTGTTTGACTTCAGGTTTCTTTTCTAATGATTTAAAAATGATATTTCGGAATAAGACTGCTAATTTTCGAGAAACAGAATTTGTTCTTATTTCTTAGTCTACTAAAATGTATTATATTCTTAATACAGGATGTTGTGTACTAGATGGGGATTGTGTAAATTATTTACAAGCGAAAATAAAATGTTCAGTAAAAAAAAATTGAACTGAATGATTGAAATTGATATTTATTTATTTGTTTCAATGAAAATGTAACCGGACAAATATACCTAACAATGCCTCAATATTAACTGGTTCTTGCTTTAGCGGTCTTGTTCCTCAATGATTTGGAGCCAGATTTATTTTACCAATGAATATAGTTTCAACAAGACGGGGCACCACCACATTTTGCTTAAAATGTATGGACCTATCTCAGCGAAGTGTTTTCCAATAGGTGCATTGGAAGAAGGGGTCCAAGGGGTGGCCAGCAAGATCACCAGATATTATCCCATTAGATTTTTATGGGGATATAAAAAAAACAAGGTTTATGCCACTGAATCTAACGCCATCGCCGAGCTTCGACTAAGAATCAGGGATGAAATGACGGAAGTAACGCTGGAAATGCTTTTTATTGTCGCTTAGGGTATTGTCAGCAACAAAGTAGAGGGCACTTTTAACATTTTTTGTATTAAAGAAGTTTCAGCAAATATTTCCTTATTTTATATTTTTCCCGACACATAACAAAAGTAAAAAGTAACAAAAAAAGGCGTAATTGTATTTGACAATGATTTAAAATAAAAAAAGAATCAACCTATCATTTTATTAGAAAAACAAACCTCTTTGAAACCATGAAAAATAAAAATGATGTGTCAAGAATTTTACGACAAATCTTTAGTTATTAAGTTGCAGAATTTGTTTTACTTAAACTTTTCACTCTGTATAAACTAGGACAAAATGATTTATATTAAAAATTGCATATTTACATAGTTAAATGCATAACAGATATTTTAAAGGAAGGAAAAAGATAAACAAGAGATACACGGCATAAATCAAAATACAATTTATTTAATTTATGAAGAAATTAGGCAAAAGTTGGAAAAATATTTAGTGGACAACATATAGAGCTTAAGTTAGTTAAGTAGTTTGACTTAGGTGTTAGTATTCTGTGTTACCATTACATAATAATTATGTCTTAAATCTGAATAAAACCAAAAATACAAATTTTCATATAAAGGAGCTATACTGGCATTAGAAATTATTTTTCTCTATAATATTTTTAATTCCTCCTTAAAAAGTGGCACTTTACTCTTGACACAGTTTTACTTTTTTTATATTTTAACACCCTGAATTTTTCAACGCCATTCTCACAGTTGCTACTTATATTTAACGACAAGCAAATCTTTTTGAAACAATTATTTTTTTCGAAAAAACGTGAATTAAAAAAGATCACAGGCATAAATAGGTCCATTCATAAACATACTGTATACTGATAACGACAGATAGAGCTTTGTCGACGGATTGCTAGGCTTGAGTCAGACATAAAAAAACAAAACCATAACAAATAACTTAAGCCAGTTCTTATAACTTCACAAAATTTTAATATACACTATTATTTGCTGTTGGTATTTACAGTCACATTAAACCTTTTCACTGTACTTATACAGGGTGGTCCGTAATGAATGCGCCATAGACTAACCGTAGATTCTAGACATTAAAATATACCGTGCGAGCCACAGTGTCTTAGTCCGAATGCCAATATTAATGAAGGTACTGGGTCTAGAAGTGAAACTTTTCAAATTGATTTTTCTTAATATTTTAAAAAGTTTTTTGTTTCATTTAGGAAAACCGCCTCGTTTTCGAGATATTCGAACTTTAATCTTTCAATTCACGGTGACTTGTAATTAGTTTTAATGAATATTATTGATTGCTATCATAAAGTTAACGTGCATTGAAGGATTGAAATCCGAATATCTCGAAAACGGGGCGGTTTATCGAAATAAAACAAGTATACCTTTTTCGCAATAAGTATATCTACAAAAAAGTTTAATCCGATTATATCGGCAAACCACAATGTAAGCAGTACCCTGTATGTTGTATAATGAAAGTGAGCTTTCGATACGATATGTTCCTCAAAAAAAACTCCCTATACTAAATTTCAGGAAAAATCTCTAAAACTTTCTGAAATATTGAGAAAAATCTCACTTCTACACCCTGTAACTTTTTAATATTGACATTCAGATGGCTTCTACGGTAACACGGTAGGTACGGTAATATACCGTTAATACCTAGAATCTACAGTTAATCTATTTTCATATTCATTATGAACCACCCTGTATATTAGTATTATAAAAACAATTCTGCATGGTTTCTAATATATTTCTGTTCAGTTCGCATTAAAGTGAACACCCTGTACCACCTATTTCCGATCCTGACGCACAATAAGCGTACAAAGCATCAAATTATAGGCGGGAACGGCCCTTAACTTGAAGCTGTTTCAATTAAGACGCGAATTGTTCCAAGTAAATACTGCTAATTCCCCACGATTACAGTCTATGATTTACCGTGCTGACAGTTGTAATTTCGTACTTCAACTGTTTAGAGAGTAACGCGCTCTAATGAGCTGGTGCAGCCCCCCCGGGTAGGTGGTGGTGCCGTGAAAGAGAAGAGTGGTACGTTGTTTGACGTTGCAATTGTACAATTTACTAGAAAACTGAGTGGACTGCTTTAATTCAGGGTACAAAAACTTGTGCATTTGGAATTCTTCTATTAGGGAAGCGTGTTCGGTACTCTCGAACTGACGCGTTGGAATTTCCGTCACAGAAACCATAAACATATTGTATATCGGCATATTCAGCATTTGTAAACGTTCTTTGCATTTTTTCTTAGCACTAACAATGCTCTTTAAATAATACTTTTGACAATACTTTTCACAAACGTCAGTTTATACAAATCACTGAGTTTTGTTTTCATGGGTTGCTATAACGTTAAACGAAATTTACGCGACTGGTGCGCTACACTGTCGCCAATTTCTTTGAATATCTCAGAAACAAGACCAAACGTCGAAAAAACAATAGGAGACAAAAAAGTTTCGAAATTAATCAGTTTAATGTTAATTAATTAATGTTTTATTGAAATTATTTTTTTTTTTGTAGTTTTGAAATAAAGTAAGAGGGAGGTAGCATACAAAATACACTTCTAAGAGGGGTAGGTAGTTCAAACTTAAGAAGCTTATGTAAGATCATCAGGAGTGTTTGTGTTCCGAATTTCACTTAAATCGGATAAGTGGTTCGAAAGTTATAAGTTTATATAACAAATGAACATTATTTTAACCTGTTCTATCGATTCCCGAAGTTATCAAGTTTAAACCTGAATCACCCTGTATATACATATATAAGAAACAGATGGATTTTAATGGCTACAAGATTTAGAGAAAACAGATGGAAGGAGCAACGAAGCAACTGTGGACAAGGTTGTTTCTGGGTTTTTGCCCTTAATTAAATTAATATATTAAGTCCCAGTTTAAAAAATATTTAATAGTGAGGATACATTATGGATCAAATAATAAACCATTTACATTTCATTACATAAATTGTAAAATAAACCAATACTCACAAGATACAAGATAAGACAAGATGTGGAGATAGGCTGAAAGTTTTTCGTATTTAAATATCGACAGTAATACAAAAAACCCGCGTTCTATCAACAAAGAACAGTCCGAGACATATTCAGTGATAAACAATCCGGCAACAGTGAATATTGACCTACAGTATTTAGGTGTCTACTCAGTGACAAGCGCTATAGAGGTGCATAACCGCTAAATAATTATAGAAATAAACAGATTCGTTTATAACCACCGTATGTAGTGAATATATGAAATCATGAGTATTTAACAGATTAATCCCATAATAAATGCTTAACAGCAGTAATCACAGAAATCGGATCGGCTATAATCGGCACAGCTAAAAAATTTGCATTTCCAAAATTTCCATTTAATATGTTAACGGCTGAATAAGCTGAAACTAGTTCGAGTCCAATTTCCTATGCAATGTCAAACTCGAACGCGTCAACAGAAAATTTGTAGCGTACCAGGAAGGCCGTGGTACTGATTCTTATGGGTTGATTTGCTTATTTTATAAAAGGTGGAGTATATTTTTTTATTTTCTGTCTTTAGTAGACCTTCTGAATACGTGGTTAAAATTAACGACGTTATGACTGAATCACCCTGTATAAATGTAAATTTTATTTATTTAAATTTTAATGTATAATATAAAAAAATACCTATTATTATAATTAACTAATAATACTTAGCTAATACCTAAGAATATTAATACAGGTAATGATAGTACATAATATTTTAAATTTCTAATTTTTTTTTTATAAAACTTGGCAACTTCTTTCAATGCAAACATTATGTACTTGGACACACACATTTTTAAATATATTTAAGAATATAAAAAACATTTTATCGTATAAAGTTCTAATTTGCATTAAAATATTTTGTTATGCTTTTATGTGGGATAAAATCATTGTATTATAAGTCGCCATTTTTAAATGAATATTTGTTGGATCAGCGACTGCTGCCATTATGGAAAATTATAGTTGAATACCTTATTAAAATTATGTCTAATTTTGCTATTTTTGGAAGACTATTTTATAATAAGATCATTAAATATAATTACACAACGATATTATAAATTAAAGAAAGCATAATTTTAATATTTTTTAATTTATTTTTTATAATTTTAAAGCAAATGTGGTCTAAACTAAAGCGCATAATTTTTTTGCCACAAACATATATATATACTTTATCAATAAAATTTGCGGCGCAATACAATTTTCGTTGTTGAAACACTGATTGTTGACATGATAATATTGTAAGTATTATACCTATGTACCATTTACACAAATGATCGCCATTGAGTGACCCAGTTTTTAAATATAAGTACAAATAATTATGAATCTGCGTTATACACTAATCTTAAAATGATTTGGTTCTAATATTCTTCACTAAAAATGTAATGTTTCTTTAAATAATACAATAAAGTTGCTGTATAAAATTGTTTTAAAAGTGTTGTATACATTTTTTATAGAACTGTTAATATTACCAAAGTGTTTTATAAAAGTGGGCTCTTTTCGATTCTATAAGTATCGTATAAAGGCATTTAACTACGTTATATGAATTTGAAGTTCCTATAAGATTTATATTATAGCAATTTATACAACCTTTATAAAATTTATTTTGCTAGTTGGGTTATATCTAATATTCATGAACTAGTTATTCTAATGGAACTCGTACGTCATTAACTCATCTATATCCAGATCAATAACAAATTACAGAATTTATCTTACAAATAGCTGATATAAAATCAAGTGACCTGGAATTAGTTTGATTTGATTCCATGTGATGTGATACTATCTATTTGGGATATGACAAGATAAATACAGCTAAAGAGACATAACATGTCGAATAATGAGAGGTCTATATTTTAAATTTGGTACACCCTTACATTTCAGCACCATTGATTTCAAATAGATGAGATGTACTTATCAGTTCTGCTGTCGTACTTTTGTATTTGAATTTTTGCTTAAACTTCAGCATGTGCGAATGCTGCGGTAAATATTTTATTCTTGTTGGAAACACATGTGGGTGCACTTAAATTTTTAAAACTTTTGGAGAGGAGATGGTATAAAAGAAATACGAGTTTTGAAGTTTCTGTTTAACATGGAGGATTGTGTAGGAAAATTGTATAAAACATGATTTAAAAGTAATATTAACGAAGAGAACATCTTAATGGGGTCCTTCAACTATTTTTATGGCATTTATTGGATGATTTTGTAATTTTAGTGCGATCTGAAAAAATATATAATTTGATGCCTTTAAAATAATTTGAGTAAATGGACTCCTGTAAACCGCTGTGTACTGTTTTAATTTCAATTATGGAAAATTCAAATGTTGAAGGTGTTATTAGAGACACTAAACAAAAACCATCAAAATTTAGATATTGTACTCTAATGTCCCAATGCAACTATAAAATGCTCAAATAAATTATTTATTAGTTAATCAAAATAAATAGATATGTGTTGTATAACTATAAAATCAGTTTAAAAATAATTTATAATATATCGTACAATTAAAACTAAACAAGATACTTACGTATTAAGTAAGTATCGTATTAGTTTTTTAATAGGTATCTTGTTTATAAATTGCTTAATTTTTGGTAATACAAAGTGGCCCAATAAAATAAATCAAACTATTAAATTCTAATAAAGTTACTGAAATTACTATGTAATTTAAAAAATAAAATTTATAAACTAAATATCAGTCTACTTAATTATTTTATTGTATGAAATTGGGATATTATTTTAGTTAGAAGATATTTGCACTAGACTGCATTGTCTCTGTAGTTTTTTCGTGAAGATCTTAATTAGAATAATTTTGTAGCCAGTTTATATTTGTATATACAATTTTAAATATTTAAAGTCAGAAAGAATAAATTTGAAACTTTGTTTACATACCTTATACAGGGTGTTTCAAAACAAAGGCGAAAAATTTCCTTGTTGAAAATAAAAGGTAGTTTGTTATATAAACGTTGGGTCACAAGTCAACCATTAGGGAGATATCGCGTTGAAAAGATGGCGGAAAAAAGAGAGTTTTTATTGTTTTTCTAGGAAATGAAAAGCGTGGGAATGGTAAAATTTTGTGTAAGTGTTACCATCATCGAAAGACACTTGTGACATATTTTTTCACTTTTTGAAAATTATTGGAAAGGGTTGAAATAAACTACCTCTTTCAGTTTTTTTAACTATACTTTCAAAAAACTTCCTTAACGATGTAGAAAAAAATAAATTAGGTTAATCCGATTCATTTAGAAACTATTTTTTCTCTTATATTTTTTTTATAAAATTAACTGTTTCGACGTTAAAAAATAAAATGTAAAGTATTGCACGTCGGGAAGGGGCAGTTTTACTACACCCATTATTAGGAAAAACTAGTTAGCTGCTGTCAATTTCCGGATGTTTCCATTGTTGCTTTGACAGATAGCAAATGGTTTGTACTTCCCGGTGTCGGCCTGTATCAAAACTTTTTTTTGAATTTTCCGGATTCACATAGCCTTCGATTAAGCTTAGCAAATATATTGTGATGAGAAATTCTACGATTAGGATACGCTTCTGCATAAAGGCGACAAGCATGTAAGGAATTTCCATTTGCCCGGCCGTACATAAAGTGCATGTCTGTCATTTCTGCATTTGTGAAAATAACCATTTTTGTTGTATTAACTTAGTATTGAATCCCAACGTACTCCGCAATCAAACACATCACACAACGAAAGGCAAATTATCCCGTAAACCACTCTCAAAATGTTAAAATAGTACAAACCGTTTGCTATCTGTCAAAGCAACAATGGAAACATCCGGAAATTGGGTGTAGTAAAACTGCCTCTTCCCGACGTGCAATACTTTACATTTTATTTTTTAACGTCGAAACAGTTAATTTTATCAAAAAAATATAAGAGAGAAAAAAGTTTCTAAATGAATCGGTTTAACCTAATTTATTTTCTACGTCGTTAAGAAAGTTTTTTGAAAGTATAGTTAAAAAAACTGAAAGGGGTAGTTTATTTCAACCCTTTCCAATTTGTTTCAAAAAGTGAAAAAATATATCATAAG
This sequence comes from Monochamus alternatus, assembly GCA_037114965.1. Lineage (NCBI taxonomy): Eukaryota > Metazoa > Arthropoda > Insecta > Coleoptera > Cerambycidae > Monochamus > Monochamus alternatus. The sequence continues at coordinate 119,891,102 of CM073426.1, forward strand.
TGTCTTTTGATCATGGTAACACTTCCACAAAATTTTACCATTCCCACGCTTTTCATTTCCGAGAAAAACACTCTTTTTTCCGCCATCTTTGCAATGCGATATCTCCCTAATGGTTGACTTGTGACGCAACGGTTATATAATAAACTACCTTTTATTTTCAACAAGAAATCACCCCCTGAAAATTTTAGCCTTTGTTTTGAAACACCCTGTATAATTAGTTACTAACTAAACTTCTGGCTAATAGGTATATACAATACAAGACAAAAGTTTTGTTATGTTGTAGATGATTATAAAAAAGAAATCCAAAATAATAGAGAGTGATTCATGTTATAAACCCGCTCACAATTTATAGCAGTCGGCACAAAGAGAAATACATGCTCTCTGTATATTTTTCTATAAAATTGTATTGAATTAAGTGCTTCGCATATCTGAGACAGCATACCCAATTACAGAGCGTCTGCTGCAGCAAATATGCACTCGTCAGATCGAAATGTTCGGAAATTGACAGATGAAGTGCGTGGAAAAATTGCGGGTATATTTTTCTGCTAATTTAATTGTGATTGTAACTAATTTATTGGAGGTAGTGATTTTGTGTTTGTATTTTTAAGAAAGGAGGATAAATAGAGCTCTAAAGCGTGCTCTCAAAAACGTAGCGCTCTAAACCAACAGGTGATGAATATCGAATAATACAAAATGTGTATGAGACAATTAAGGCTCCAGACCAAAATCTAACCTACGGCATGCGGTTGAAGTATGTAGTTCATTAATAAGAATGTCTGTGAGTAGTGCATGCAATAAAGAATTACAAAGAAGAATATACAACTGCAACACAGAAAATGGTGAAAACTCGGGGAAAGAAGAAGATAAAAATTAATGATAAAAAATATGTGGTTCATATATGCTATTTTAAAAACAATCTTTCGACAATAAAAATATTCAGGATACTATCTCACAGGATGAAATTTTATTGCCTAGAGTATCTAGAAAGGTGCATTTGTGAATAACGCGTCACATGAAATTCCGGTTTATAAAACAACGAATGAGTTAGGAGAAGACGAAATAGTGATCTGGTGAAAAAACTTTGTAAGACAAATATTAGAAGGCCGAAATCTTAATCAAATAATATATTACACCGATGAAACATGGACCATTGAAGGTCATATAGTGACAAAACTGTGGCACGATTGCAATATCCAGAGCAAATGGTAGGCATTTCTTGAAGGATTTTTGAATGGATTAAAGTCACGTCAAAAAGACGGCGCATAATAACACATATTGGAAGTACAGCAGGATATTTGAAACAGGGTTTCCTGTTTTTAAGCACGACGAACAGGAGACTATCATAAGGATATGGACAGTGAAATCTTGATAAATAATTTCAATCTGTTTATATGGAACCTGGTGCTGTAGTTGCAATAGATATATAATATTCGATGATAAGTGTTAATGTACAATTGTTATAGTCACAGCGCTACTAACCGGTAGTGTATAGTATGTATAGTTCAGTGTATTATTGTATATAAGTGTTAAAGTGTAATATCCACCGAGTGTGTATCAAGTAGGAGTAAGTGGGTGGTAGTGGACTATCGCCGCCCAAAAGGACGCCATTCAACAATTGTTGAGATGATGCCACGGGTAAGTTTATAAACTTTTTAAAGTAAACTGTTAGTGTTAAGTGCAAGTCAATTTATCATTGGTAATTTGAACCCTTCTCAAGTGGCACGCCCATGGAATCTTTTCCTCTGCAACCCTCACCTCTCGTACTCATTTAAGTGCTATGAATGAATTACTCTCTATTATTTTGGACCTCGGGTGTACCTACATAAAACTTTAGAAATTAAAACATTTTATTATTAATTTTGTAACATAATAAATATATATTTTTTAGTTATTTAAGTACCTATCTATTACACTATTTGAAAAACCTAGGTGCCATTAACGATTTAGTTTTAGAACTTGCCGTTACAAATTGGTGATTTGTATTAAAATAGTCCATGATCATAATTACATAATACATATTACAATTACATAATATGCTTATAAATAGCGCATTGTGAATTTTAAAAGCAGTTACCTTTTGCTAAGGAAGACCGTTGCGCGAGTTCAAAGCGGAGGAGCACCAAGAAGCTGTATTCCAATTCGACCTCGTATATTTTGAAACTACTTGTTAGATCAACGTCAAATTTTCTGGATTGACTAAACATCATAAATGCTTCATAAAAATTTATGTAATTAAGTAAAATAGTGTAATTAGTAGTTTTAGTGTAGTAGTAGTAATTAGTGTCATATAGTGTATTTTGAGGTTTGACAAATGACCCTATAGTTGTAGTTTTTTTATTATTGTTGTAGTTTTGTTGGGATGAACGACATGAATCATTATGAAAGACATTAGCCGAGATCCAAATTTACAAATTCTGTATTTCATTTTCGATTTGATATCAGATTTGTACTCGTTGATCAATGCGCTAATATTTAATATTCGTGGATGGAATTTATACAATAATTTCGCTTACCGGAAAACCTATCGACATGTTTATTTCAGTTTAAGTGCTAATCTGCTTCAATATCTGGATATATTATTACAGTGGATTTATCTGGAATAACAATAAATCGTAAATATAGAAATTTTTACAGGTGCAGTTTCAAATATTTATGTCAGATTTGAATGTTTATGAAATGCATTTTTTTATTGTATTTAAAGGGAATAAGTCAAACAGGTACGTTTATTTCAGATTGTAAATAATAACGGTAGTTGTAGTATTTATTTATTTATTTGATACAACTACCGACTCGCGGGTGCTCAGTTAAGTGGTAGAAAAAATGTAAAACAAAAAAGTAAAGATGCGAGAATCAAAAGAATTACATTTAAGTATAAAGCAATACAAATAAAGAGAAAAAATAGTAAACAAACAAGGAAATATAATATTTTATCCACAATCATCTTATGATAGGACTTTCATTCACACGTATCAACCATCTAAAGTGATCCTTTAACCACTAGTGGAATAAAGTAACTTTATTTCTCTAGTGGAATAGTGAAAAAAGTAATAAACTCGTTAAATTCAGCGAACGGAACTAATGTTCCCTAGATTTCACTGGCAATAAATGGAAAATTGCTTATTGAGCTTCTTCGAAAATAGCCACAGGCACACAATTACTGTCTTGTATTTTTACCAAGTTCAGATAGATAGTTTATTAAATAATTGATAACAATGAACAACGTAACATAGCAACCAGTAGGTATAACAAAACCTACCACGAGTATTAAAAAATGTCAAGTCGTGCAAATATTTTTTTATTAAATTCCAATAATTCTAACCCCACAAATATGATTGTGGATAAAACGGTACTTATCTAAAACACTTATACAATACAAATATAGCCATTTTACATTTATACGTATTCACACTAATATCTATGGTCGGTTTCTCAACTAGTAGATATCTATTAAATAAACTTATCGATTCCATAAACTGGAGATATCCCATGAATTCGGTTTCTGAACCATTCGATAATGCTTATCTATTGCATAAGTTATCGAACACATATCCAAATAAAAATGGCAAGATATCTGTCCAATAAACATTAGCGCACGCGCGCAGCGATTTAGCTGTTGCTTGTTTACATCTTTATTGTAAGGCTTAACCCAACGTTTTTTGATATTTTCGTGACGATAACTGTGCAATGGAAAATTCTGATTCGTCTGCCTCATCAGATGAAGAATATAGTCAGATATCTTGACCAAGATGTTATCGTGATAGAAAAAACCAGTATGAAAAATACAGCGACTCAGAATTTTGATACAGTAAATTTACTGATAGATTTAATAGGAGAACTAGTATTCAAATGTCTAGTACTAGAACAAATTCACTATCAGTATTAGAAAAGGTTTTAATAACTTCGTTTTTATGCAATAGGTTTGTATATATTTTTTTATTTAGTTAATGTGATGTTATCGTGATAGAGAAAATCAGTATGAAAAATACAGCGACTCAGAATTTCGATACTGTAAATTTACTGATAGATTTAATAGGAGAACTAGTATTCAAGTGTCTAGTACTAGAACAAATTCACTATCAGTATTAGAAAAGGTTTTAATAACTTCGTTTTTATGCAACAGGTTTGTATATATTTTTTTATTTAGTTAATGTGATGTGATCAGTGTTGCCACCTTGAAAAATTTTTCGGTAATAGTTCTTCATAAAAATTGTAATAGATTTGGCTCTAATAGTAATAGAAATAGTAACAGATGATAAAATACAATAAAAAAAATTAACATTATTCTGTGAACCACCGTCCCGTTTTTAAAGTCAAATTTGAAAATGTTTATCATGTATCTGTAGATTAGCTTAAAGAAGACACATGAATTTTTATTAAAAAAATACTTAGGGACTTTTTTTACAGAAAAAATATAAAAAGTGCATAATAAAATATGTAATCACAGATATTGTTTTAGAAATTTATATTGCCAATGTTAAGAATGATTTTTAGTAGTAATTGAAATGGAATCGTACCAACGTAGCGTACCACTGCACACAATACACAAAAAAAAGAACATAAAGCACAAATAAAAGAGTGTCGACCACTCAACATACAATACAGTGTCGAATACGACCATAGAACAGACAGATCATAGATAATGTATTTGATTTATTTGTCAACGGAGAACAAGAAAATACAAATCCGTAACTGTCGGCATTGTGGCGGTAAAATTTGATTTCATAATTACGATGACATTCAAATTGTAATACATATTACGGGCTGGGTAATAGAGTAATACAAATTATCAAATTGTAATAGATCTAGATTGTAATAGGGGTGGCAACACTGGATGTGATATCATTAGGTAGGCGATAGTGGCGCCATCTACAATTATTTCTTGAAAGCGTCTTACTTCCATAAATGGCATCTGCAAACACTTGTGCATTTGCTAGCTCCCTCTATGATTATTGCAGATATTAAGATATCCATTCAACTGTTATGTATTCAACAAAATTTGGAGGCATGCGTTCAGAAACCAATATAAAGTTATCGGTCTGATAAATTTATGGACTCGATAGTTATCGAATGGATTGCGCCAAATGTTGAGAAACCGGCCATCTCAATCCACGTCGAGAATGCATCTTAATATATGTATATATATTAAGACAAAAAAATGCCAAGAGAATTCTGTTAACGATAATAATTTGAATAATTGGTGCAAATCGAAGAACATTTGTCCTGGATGTTTTTTAAATAGAATAAACATTTATATCAAGTGCTCCATTTGAAAATATTGAATTTTAAATAATGCAATAGCTCTTTACAAACAATTGACAAATTTGAAGATAAATAAAACATAAAAATACAGTCGTTTATGAGTTAATGAGATGGGATGAAACCTGACCAATAGTTCACAGTGAAAGTAACCTTGATGTGGATAAATGTTATCAGATTTAAAAGAAAGGTATTTAAGTAGTTTAAGCCTTTAAATTTTTGCTGTTTATATGAACATCATAACTTAGACTCTATTACTGTAGTAGCATATTTTAGTTTGGAGCTAACGAGTGGGAAATAGAGCAATTTGATAGTATGACATTGCCTTGAATTGTGAATAATGAAACCTAGAGATTTGTGAGTACTTTTACTTTTAATGGTATTGATAGGGTCAACAAAAGTTGATTTGGAATCGAACACAACTTCGAAATCTTTAAGATTATCAATATTATCACAATTTACTGGAAATACTCTATTTAATTTTCCCTGACAAAAAAGATTCTGCGGTAAAATTTGGGGTATGACATTTTTTTAGTAGGGTCTATTTCTAGACTTATTCCAAACTATACTCCAGTGTCATAGTTATTGGAGGAGTAGGGTACCTTTTTTCGGAAAAAAATCATACGCAACTGGTTTTTTAAATGTTTTTAAAATGTACAATCAATTTGTGGCAATCAAGTATTTCTGTAAAGTATTCGTAAAATTTGCTGGTCTTTAGATAATTGGAAAATCAAATACGAAGACACTTAAGTACCTACGTTGCTATTTACCATTTTCTATTAATTGCTTAAATAGACACATGTGTACCTAATATTTTTTAGAAATTTCAAACCAATAAACAACTAAAACAGATTTTAATATTCAAATCAAATTCAAAGGTGCCGTGTACATCTCTTGGTATTCAAATCATTTCAACTGTAAGATAACATTATCGTAAGTGACAAGTTGTTGCTCATAGCAAAAGTAATAATTTTGAAAGTGTTACTAAATTACACATTTTTCTCGTGTTTCAATACTACTTTTACTATTATTATGGTTCGTTATTTTTAAAGAATCAATGGCGTACGATTTTTAGTCTATTCCCCCAATAACTACGCCATTCCATTAGAAAATAGTCCTTACTAAAAAAATGTTATCCCTAAATTTTATCACACAATCTTTTTTACCAGTGAAGGTACAGGAAAAACAATAGAAATATTTGAAACTTTTGATACCCTGTATCTCCGTAGGGAAGCGTCCTATCAAAATTTTTTATAGGGCAAAACTTGATTAATTTCATGGGTAGAAAATCCCATTGAAATTTGGCAAAACTTATCATTAACACCTTGTATACTGGTTATTTTAGCAGATGTACATACTTCAGTATGTTTTTCTATGTTCAATTTTAAGCAAAACAATTCCTATGAACTTAGATCTGAAAGAAAGTTAATTACATTTTCTTTAATAACTCACGACTGCTTTGAGTTAAATTCATGAAATTTTGTATGAGAAGGTTTCTTGGGACGGGATATTAAAATTTTATTAAGGATTGGCTGTATCTCCCAGAAGGCGCCACAAGCGACCATTAGAATCCGTTTAAATGGCAACAACTTTTTTGTGTGTCATTTTGGAATAGAAAAACATTTTCCCTTACTACTTAAGAAGTTTACACCTTATTGAAGTCTCTAGGAGCAGCCGTTTCCTTTAAAAACTTATCAAAAGATGATGATGCATGCAAATTATGTATTAAACTGAATCGAAAGTTATTGTTTATTTGGGAGATACAGTCAGTCGTCCATAAAATTTGAATTTCCTGTCTCAGGAAACCTCCGCATACAAAATTTCATGAATTTAACTAAAAGTAGTCAAGAGTTAGTAAAGAAAATGTAATTAATTTTTTTAAATTTGACCTTCTCTATATCCTAAACGAAGCGTTTCCAGACTTAAATTCATAAAAAATTTTGTATTTAAAATTAACCATAGAATAACATGCTGAAGTATGTACATCTCTTCCTGAAACCCCTGTGTAAGTAGGGCTCATGCAGATAAAATTTGTTATGTTTTTTAGGTACAGAAATTTCGAAATATAAAACACGTAGAGCAAAAGTAATATCAAAAATAAAATTATTGATGTTTTGTTTATCCACTTTTACTGTTTAAATTCTCCTCAAATAATATAACAACTTTTAAAATGTATTTGTAAGACACATATTATTTTGCTATTCTAACCTTACATTTTCACAATTACTTTGACATACTTATAAACAAAAGTCAGGAATTTTATATGCAGAACTATATTGTCACGGATTTCCCAATCCGACTTTTACTATTGCCAGAAAAACAATCCGTTAATTAATTACTTCTTTATTAACTATACTCAGTACACTACTGAACACTAATTAAAACTCAACTAAACACTTATTTAATTAATCGCTATCTAAATCACTTTGATATCTCCAACTAAACACTTCAATTCAACACTGTAATACAAGACTTATACAAGACTAACTTAATCGGCCGTTTATTTTTCTTTTATAGACCCAACGAATATTCCAGGTACATTCTAGTATCTCTAGATTCATCTTCCCGAACGACTCGAATGCTTCTCGTCGATTCCCCAATTTTCTAGTCCCGTCTCGATCCACGGCTTTTTGTTTGTTTAACAGAATCGTGTAGGGGCGATCGGGGCAATCTTAGCATTTCGCGATACCAGAGTCGTCGGTTTGGGTGTGAGTGGGGCAAATTCCGTGACAATATGTATGTTTATGTTATAACAATATTTACATTTGCAGTTGAATTTAAAAAAATACGTATTTTGGAAGATTTCTGTACCTAAAAATGTGTTGGTTAGACCACTTTCTCTGGTTAGATATTCGTTTTACTTCAGTGCCTTTGAATATTCGCAGATGGAATGAGATAGCATTCCTCAAAAGTCTTAAATTACTTGTATTTGTAGAAAACACTATTTCAAGAATACGGCGCGTAGAATGAGAGTGCAAATTCATAAAATACTTTCACTACTCATGAATACTGATTACACAATATTGTTTTGAATGTTTATGAATACGATATATTCGAGTAATACCTAGCTCTGACCAAAAGAAAAGTTTCCTTTGACGATGTAATATGTAATCTACTGTATGATGATTTGAAGTTTGTGGTCACCACGTTATTGTTAATTAAAGATAATAGTTGGGACTAATTCTTCATCATTTAAATGGATATTTTCCTCCACTTTCAATTACTTCAGAATGTCCGCCTGTACCAACATTATCGCTGTTACACGCCGTTCCTTCGAACCTGTTTCGTATTATTTCATCGCCCCTTATTCGGCACCCTTGTCCCGTATATCTGGCCGATCGGATCGTTTAATAATGGTGTGTAATCCCCTAATAACTTCCCCTGCGTCTCGGGCCGGTGTTTTACGAGGAAATTCCGTCCGGTCCGGCGGAATGCCCTCGTAACGTGTCGAAGGATGACGGTCTCGCCTTTGTGCAACAGTGGATCCGATCATTGGCGATAGGACGATGAATTCGGGAGGGTTGCGAGCGAATGGGGGTCTCTTTCGATATACTGCGGATAGGTTTTAGGCGGAATTCCATTTTGGAAAAGAAACAAATGGGTATTCAAGGAAACGGACAAGTATTTTACACATTTACTGAGGCCGAGGACATATTTTGAAGTAAAAATGATGATTTTCTCCAACCGTCACAAAACTATGACATTTTTTGACTGTCAAGAGTCTAGAAGGTTGACTTTTTCCTTATTGAGAAAATAAATGGTATCTTAGCAACAAAAGTATTCAAGTTTAATCCTAGGAGCTAAAGTTGACACTTTTAATCCTTAGATTAAGTTTTAATTTATAAAAGTTTATTCAACAATATTTACAATGATTTTTGTTTATCCACATTGATATTAAATACACAGCTTGAACAAGGATTACAATTAAATAAACCACTCAAACCGCCACTACCCTCAATCTTGGAGCAATTCTCAAAGTAATCCAACACGTTTTCATTAATTGAATCGGTTATTTGGAAAAGGGCACTACATAACATTAAATTTTACAGTAGGAAAGAAAAATATTTTTAAATCTGATCGTGTGCAGATATAGTAAATGCTGTTGTATGTTTATTGACATGCGAGGAAGCTACTTGCAGTAATTTTTCATAGTTATTTGGAAAATTTATATCATAAAAATATTTTTGTATTTATTTCATTTGTGTCCTTTTTCAAACTTATTCAGAATAAAACAATGAAAATAAAAATCTAACATATTATTTACTAGAAAAACATAGTTTTGCATAGTATTTAGTAACTTGGGTAAGTTTGTAATAGCTAAGAATTTTTATAACAGCATTAAAAGTCTTTTTCAGCTATCTATCTCCTCGGAGGCCGCTGTTGGCCAGTCAAATATCATATTGTAAAATTCTTTGTTTTTCTCGGGGATATATTGGATGAGGCAGGCTCACAATGTACAATCGTTTGCAATAATAATGACACTCTCTTAAAACAGTTTTTGAATTTCTGGACGTTCTGAATAGAAATTTCATTAAATATCTCTTGGAAAGTGAAACAACTAATAACTAATGTTAAAAATTTAAAGCAGATTTCAATATGAATACGTCAGAAATTCAAAAGAAATTGCAAAATTTATTTTAGTGAGTGTCATTAATATTGCAAACGATAGTACGTGTGCGTTTCAGCGTAACAAGTTCAAAAAGGTCATATATTGGTGTCGCATGTGACCTTTTCGAACCAAACCGTATCAAATCAATGCAGTTCCAGCGTGATCTTTGGTGCCCTTTTCGTACCAAATGATGCACCTTCAATAAAATTAAACAAAAATCGTATAACATAAAAATGGCCGAAATTGTCGTTTGTGACCTTTTCCAAATAACTGGTTCAATTATATTATTTTCAGATGTCGTGAAATGGCAACGGTGCTTGGTTTATCATTACTACTATCAACTTTCAGTATTCTTTTCACAATATTTTCTTTCTTTAAAAGCCAGCCTTCAATGTAGTCTTCCACTACAGTGCTCGATCTCCATCCTCCGTGTCTTTTAAGACAAGTGAGGTTACGTCAACTAAAAGGGTAGCAGACGTTCGTCGTAATGCGTGTTCACTGTACTCTTTCCAGCTGTCTAGCTTCAAAAATGTTGCCACTTCTGTGGCATTGATTTTATGAATACCGACCACCATTCGATGACACTTTCCACTAACATAACTCAGAAATAATCGACGTTCTACAAATCCGGGTGAACGCAAAGCAACATATTTTTGATATAAACTTAAATAATTGTCTTCCAGCACAGTAAAAGAAGGTGGTATATTGGTTTTGGTAAGGCGGATTTCACATCTTCAACATTATCAGTTGTTAAATTGACTAATTCATCAGAGCGGCATGCGCCTGCAACACACAATATTAAGTATGACCTATAAAGAAGCTTTTTATAAATTTTTTGCTTTTATTTTTAAAGTGTTTACTTTCATCATCAAATATAAATTATCACGTACACTATTCAAAAAGCAATCAATTTGCTCCTTTGTAAATATTTGCAATTTTTTCGGTACATTTCCCTCATTTTGTCTTTTGAGTAACGTAACTTTGACTATTTGCTTATATCAATATTAACCGCAACATTGAATATTGTGACCAAAGCGTTGACGACTTCATTTTATTTGCTAAATTTGAGAAATCCATCATCAATACATCTTTTGAATACAACTTAATGTTTTTCTCTTTGCACCAATCCATAAAATGTTTTTTTGGGAGGTACATGTAAATCTTCATTGGATTCAATTTTTACAGACATTTCAGTAAATTGAACCACAAACAGTGGTTTTTAGGCTTTCACGGCAGGTACTATTGACCTCGGTAACTGGCATTAGGTTGTTCTCGGACTCTGTGGGGCAGACTCACTATCAGTATCTCTGGGCTCACCCATAGATTGATTTCGGCTCCTGTTGTTGGTATTACTACGGTCGGAACCGTTCCTCGGATAATGGCGATCTTCAGAGATATTCCATTAGTGCCTCTGTAACTGGTCGTTCTTCACTGTCGATATCCTCACTGGTGACTCCGCAAAAACTTCGCCGCCACTGAAGGGTCAAGTTTCTCATTCGCTCAGCTGGTCAAATTTTAAAAGCAAAGCCTATGACTGACTCTTTGATTTATTCTAATAAACACTATTCAAATCTTGTTTAATTAATGCATTTTTTCTTGAAAACCTTAAAAGTTTATTAAAATTTAATAAGAGTAAAAAAGTGTTTTGAATTCAATTCTGCACGGGATGTTATCATTTTTCTTAAATTTGATCAATGGAAAAAAGTTTGGTATAATTTTAGGAGTGACTCACCCTCAATGAACACCTTGTAGTGTTTCAATTTACTTGAGCCCAAAAAAGATCAATAATAAACCTAAATCATGTAAATAAAAAAAAACTAAAATAATATTTTGCATTAAACACCCTGTATCTCTGTAAGTATCAACTTTTGGACTAAGGTGAGTTTGTCTAAATCGCAATATTTTCACGTCAGGAATCTAGTCATGAGTTTTGGCCCATTACATCGCGACCACCCTGTATAATCATTGGTATCCCCAGAAAATTTTCCAGGAGGTAAATGCAAATATCAGCCATGAATACCAATTTATAATATGTATATACATTTTCTAATTTGGTGGTAATAAATTTTAATAATAATAATTAATTTACTGCATATATTCTTATGTTTATTTTCAATGACAATTTATCAATATAAATGTTCCCTTATCCGTGAACGTCTACAGCCAGCACCATTTTTTTTAGTTCAGAGTAATTCCCCGCGTTTTTTCGTCCTCTTCTTTGCTTTTTATATTCGTCGTAGAGTTGCGTCTTGCCTTCAGCTAATATTAAATCTAGACGCTGTAAATCTTTCTTGCGTCTTTACAGATCTTTCCCAGTCATTTGATATAACGGAAACATAATGAAATACAAAACAATTCATTTACTGATGTCACTGCCAGATGCAATAATTTTTGCACGGCTGCTTAGGTATATAAAATAAATCACTTGCAACAACTGTTTGGAGGAATTAAATCCAAAAACAACGGAGAACAGTAAGGAATAGTAGACTGGAAGGAAAGGTTCGTCTTTTGGGTAGCAGAGTAGTAATGTCATGATAAATATATTGACTTTGGGAATTTATTAAAGCGTGTGGCATCAGAAGCTATGCTGTATCAATTTTACGATATAGAATAAAGTGGTTGCTACAATGTTTCATATACCAGTTTATAAATGTGGACATCTGTTGGCATCATTTCCACAATTTTTTTTATCACACTTGAATTTTTTGCTTGAGAAAACCAATAAGTTAAAAAAGTTGTTGTCAAGCTGTCACTAACCGTTCAAAATAACATCAGTGGCAATCAGTTTAATGAACTCGACAGTAATGCTCTGTCCTTGTTTGTTTTTTGGATTCTGCAGCTCTACGAACATGATGCTATTTTTTACGATTTGTGAGTTATTTTGGAAAAACTGAGACCAGCGATCCTTCCAAAATAACTCCCCAATCGTTCAAGATATCAAACTAAATAACTAAATGGTATCACTCTATACGAACTAATAAGAAGTTATTGAGTGTTACTTTCAAAAGCGGATTCCAGTCAAGGTCAATAACCTGAGGTCAAATGTCATCGACTTTTCAGTGAATACTGCATTAGTCTTCCAAGGTTTTCCCATGTATACCTGTGCATGTTGTTAGAAGCAATGCCGATACTCATGGCACTCAGGTTTGATGACATATTACGCATGCCGTTCATTGAAATTTTAGAACAGCCCATTGCTACGTCCAAAGACTAGCACTATCTCCGCCGGAGTCTCTAACGTTCTGAGGAGAAACAAATGTGAAACAGACACATGATGTGTAATAATCGTCGTCTGCATGTGCACATAACCTGCACCTCGAATTGCTCAATCCCACAAAGGTGCTTGATGAGATAACTATGATTCTGATGTTACTTTCGTTAAGCTCTGACCCGCCTCAGCTCATGGGCTCTTTATAAGAAGCCTGACTTGTCACAAACTAGATCCATTAGACCATTTTTCCGTTGATCGCCCTTTGATTAAGTTACCAAGGAATATTGGAAGATAATATTGTGGTAGTCTTAATAACAAAACGTACCACGTGTGTATATCTAATGGCACTGAATTACACCTTAAAAACCTATGGCAAAAAGCCACGATTAGTCGTACCACCAGACATATTCCAATAATTCAATGCTGAAAGGGGCATTAAACTGCAGAGTAGGTCAGGGGATTTTATAATGCCCATATTATAGTGGGTCGCTTTCTGTTTGTAATCCAGCATTAAGTAGTCAGTGACCACTAGACGTAGACATGTGCTACGTATCGCGTGACGAAAAATTGAAAACTCTATGTTAAAAGTACAATTTTTGCCTCGCTTGACATTTCCAAATTTTCGACATTAATTATGTACCTCAAATGGAAATGTTGGTTATAGACAAAAAAAAGCAGTGTGTTTACTTAGAAAGACATGTTCCGATTCCTAATTGAGGCAACAGATGACAGACATTTAATTTATAAGGTGAATTTGGATAATTTTACATGTATAGGTGCTAAATGTCGTTTTGCATTTCAATCATATGCTGCACCATTACCTGTTAATATAGCTGCAACTTCATTGGTCTCGATAGCTAATTTTACTTTAAATAGAAATATAACTGAAATAGACATCGAGAAAACATGTACTGTTTTCTGCAAGTAATTGCACATTTAATTTCAACATCAATATAAAAATTTCTTTTAAATCAATTAAATTTTAAACTGAATTCTAAAAATTTAACTTCATTGGCCTCGATAGCTAATTTTGTTTTAAATAGAAATATAACTGAAATCGACATCGAGAAAACATTTGTATTCATATAATGATCGTAAAAAAATAGTATAAGCATCTCGAACAGTAAACAATATTGGTGTCGATCGGTAAACTCTCCTTACTGTTCTTAATACTTAATATACTATAATAAAGCCGAGAGAGAAGAACAGACCAAGAAAACTGGCAAGTAATCGCATCAGTATTTAAAAAGGAATATATTAAAGAATAATGTCATAAAGTAATGGGGTCATTTCGAATTTTTTGACAATACATAATAAACCCTTCATTAAAATCAGGCAAATAGTGTAATTTAAGGTTTGACGAAATAACACTATTGTAGAGAAATAACATTATTATTTACGAAAATTGATAAAAAATATGCTGGTAGAAAAATTTAACCTGTAGTAGAAAAGATATTAGACTAATTAAAAAGAGGATTTAGAAAAGGAAGACACACGCAAGATCACATTTAGCATCAAACAAATAAGAGAGAAAATAAATATGCAACAAAATATAATATTTCTTGCATTCATTGATTCCAAAACAATAAAAGTAGTACAAAATATATAAAAAATAGAATAATCATTTTGTGGTAAGAAATAACATGAAATAATGAAACCGGACACATTTATTACAAAGGAAGGAAACAGGAAGAGGGTTTAAGTTCGACAATGTTCATATTATTTGTAGTTGATATAAGAGGAAACTCAACCCAAACATTGTCGTCGATTGGTAAACTCTCTTTACTGTTCTTGATGTAATCAATTAAACTTTAAACTGAATTCTAAAAAATCCATTTCAAATCAATGCTATGTTAAAATTGTCAATTTTGACAGCTATGTATTTACCATTTTAGAACCGTAAGGGAATTACTTAACATTTTATTAGCCTTCGCAACGAATAAGCGCATCCTACTGTCGTAGAAACAAACATAGTAAGTGAACTACAAAAGCTTGCATGGGTGCAGGACGACCTTAGTTTGGATCTTGTACTATATTATACAGGGTGTCCGGAAATTATGCGTCAAGATCTCAGGAGGTGATTCCTCACAAGAAATTAGGATCACAAGGACCTTTAACAATTTTTCGAAAACTCAATATTAACGGAGATACAGGGTGTTAAAATTAAAATTTTATTTTCGATATTTGTAAATAACTTCTTAAGAAATTCAGATATTTACATAAAATTTGTAAATCGGGGTTTTTTGCGAACGAGAAATTCAAATATGTTTTGACGTCACTAGTAGAGGGCGTCACTTATGGCACAACTTTTTTGCAGCTTAGTGTATCCATCTGACTACTGAAACAATCGATTCTCCTACCTGTTATATCTGAAAAAGGTATACCTTATTGAGGTCGTTAAGAGTAACAGTTTTCGAAATAATCTTATTTGAAATAATCAGTGCACCGAGTAAAAACTGTTTTGGTTTCAGTTAAAGTGTCTTTTCTACTGAAAATACAGCAAAATGTTACTTGAAAGAGTTATTCAGAACGGTAAATTATGGAGATGTGCAAAATTTTTAAAAAAATCGGCCTGCTTTGTGCTTTGTTGAAAAATGGTTTCATCAAACCTCGCCGATCTTCTTTAAATTTTGCACGTCTTTGCCGCAAGTGGCGCCCTCTACTAGTAACGTCAAAATTAGAAACATATTTGAATTTCTCGTCCGCAAAATCCCCCGATTTACAAATTTTATGTAAATATTTGGATTTCTTTAGAAGTTATTTACAAATCTCGAAAATATAATTTTAACTTTAACACCCTGTATCTCCGTTAATATTGAGTTTTCGAAAAATTGTTATAGGACGTTGTGACCCTAATTTTTTGTGAGAAATCACCTCCTGAAGTCTTGACGCATAATTTCCGGACACCCTGTATTCGTCTGTGTGGCTAACGACTTGACCTACTAATTTCTGACATCTCGCGTATTTGTTCGTTAGCCACAAGTCGGCCAGACCCAGGACCTTTCCAACCGTCCCATTACCGTACCGAAGTATTCAAGGCCCATCACTCAAAGAGCGACTGCTCGATTAATTATGGATGTTCTGTGGAGAAAAGCCGGCCGGGCGGTTTTCTACCAGATGTAATCTTGCCCTGTTCAGAGAGTAAACACTGTTCCTGACACTGATTAATCGGCAGTTGGGTTTATTATAAAGGGTCATTTACATGCCACACGCCGACTTTGCTTTTTTCCTCGCCGGAAGGCAGGGTGATTTGTTGATTCCGACCGGGGCTTTGTTTGATATTGATTCCGAGCTCCTTAAGGGAGGCGGAATGAGGGATGGCCGGGAAGACGACCGAGGAAGGTGCCCGCGGTCGGGACACGCATCGGCATACGCGGAAAAATGTTTTTCCGTAGGTAGAAGCTAACAATGAATGATGGAAATAGAATGGCTGAGGAGGAAAGGCAATAAAACAAAAAAATATATACGTGAAGGAACCTCGACAAATGTATGTTATTCCCTATCTATCAGGTGTATCGGTTTTATCTATCATGATTTATAGAACATTTTTTTTAAGTAAGAGATTCATATCTGAACAGATGTTCTTAAATTTTAAGATAGATGTCGTTAAAGTCAAACAGTGGTATACATTATTCATCTTCGGTCGTCGGAAAGCAGTCTCCTTCTCGAAATTATATGAATTTCGTCATGAAATCCGCATAATTTCGGGAGATCGCTTTCGGTGAACTGGAGACAGACTATGAACACCACTGAAAAACCAAATTCAATAAAATTTTCTATAAAATGCTAAAGTCCTGATCAATAAAACTGAAAGACCCTGTATATGTGTGTGTGGAATTTGCATATGGTTTAGGCACATATATATTTTCCTAACACAACATTATATACATGGTGATTTCAGAACTTATAAAAAAATTTGGGAATTGATGCGTTATGACGGAGACAATATCGTAATTTTTTTTTTGTAAAATTCTTAGTTTCCTAGTTTTATGGTGATGAGAAAATTCTTTAGCACAACGATTTCCCGCTAAACATGTGCCAAATGCAGCTACTTTCTCTATGGTGCGCAGTGAGTGCAAGTGTAGTGCAACGCGAGGGAAATATGAAGTCGAATCGTAGAGGTCCATGTACATACCATGTACAGCGTGTTCAAACATTAATAGCAAGGGCGGTACCATGGCCGCCACGATCTCCTGCCTTTATTAAATCATTTGGACTTTTTTAGTGGAGATATTTAAAAAATGAATATTTTATAATTAAAATCACAAATTAATTCTATTAATAACAGTAGCGGTAAAAACAGTTGAATTTACTGTATAAAATAGATGCCATAAAATGTTCTTTCCTTGGGAATTTCTTTCAATTTTTTGTCCGGTTGCCGATTGCATGCTTTGCCGTCTTATCAGGTTTTACAGTGGACCAGTTTCCAGTGCCGTGCGGAAGTGTATTTTTTATTTATTTTCGAACTGCCCTTTTTGATTATTTTTTACAAAATTGTATTTGTAAGAGTCCCCTGTACATTAAATTTTTTTTAGATATGTTCTGAATCACCCTATATAATTATTATGTTCAGAGCACGAGAACATGTTGTTACTGTCAACAAAAGGAATCGAACCTACGTGTCTGTACATGCTCGTATATACCTAAATATTAAAAAGCTTTCTATTTTCTAATAAACTTTTATTAGAAAATTTCTTCTGTATTACTTCCCGTTTAAAAGTTATAAGCAGTATCGATCTAAAGAGTCTCAAAAGAAATACCACCTAAGAATCACATTAGCGGTTTAAAGACAGTCGTTGAAAAATAATTAAATGTTCATTGTTTAAAATGCATAAATGTCATTAAGAATAAATAAAAGAATTAAACTCAATAATTCATTAATACAGGTGAAACAGAAGGTGATGATAACAGTAACTAAACTTAAAAAAGACACAAATGCCTTCATACTATACAGGGTAAGTCAGTCATAATGTCATTAATTTTAACCATGTATTCGGATGCCTAATAATGGAAGAAAATCCGTAAAAAAATTTTTTACTCGACCTTTAAAAAATAAACAAATCACCCTATAAGATTCGGTAACACGACAATCGAATGCCGGAGGAAACATCGTTGCCACATCATGTTTACATACATAATATCGTCTTAACACTTCAGCGTGTTATTTAAATTTACCACCATTTATTCACACTTTCTGCATTTCCCGCATTTCTTTCCCCCTAGATTTGGAGATTACACCACATATTTGGACGGGAAAAATTTCTAGGCTAGATGTACGCAACTACAAACTAAATAATTAATTGTACTTACGAGTAATACTAAAAAATCGTATAACTGTAAAACGTAGTGAAAACGTAATATCAAAATTATTAAACTGTAATAACCTAACATTCGAAAATATTTATTTATTATCTAAATTTATTTTTATTAATTATTAATATTTAAGGAAAATTCATACATGTATCTAGATAAAAAAGTTAGCTTTACTCCTTGTCGTTAAATAACAGTATAAAAACTAGGTAACTAGGTTATTAATCTAATAATACTGTAGGTCAAGATTCGATAACTTTTATGAGCATCAGATCAGAGGCGTACCGTTTCAGTTTTGGACAGTTTTTTTGCCGACAACACGAAGGTTTTTTATTACTTAGTATTTAAACACGAAACACTTTTCATCTTCTCTTAATAATTTTCCCATTGGGTATATGTTTTTTATGTAATGTACCTAAATAGTTTATTACTCGGTTTATTATTAGATACGTTGGAGTTTTGTAATTTCAATGTAAAATATTTTTTTAACTGTGACCAAGCTAATTTATTTGCAGTCATAACAGCCACATTTGGTCGAACAAAAATCCATACGCTAGTAGTGGGTTTAGCTTTCAGATGCGATTTGTTGTCAACGTATGGACAGGAGTGTACGAGGACCGTATATTCTATCGGAAAATCTAAATGAACTGCGTTACTTGCAATTTTGAATAGAATTATTTGATTATTATTATTTGATTTCATTGGATATTAACATTTTAAATTATTATTGGCTGAACTGACCAAGAGACGTAGCATCAGGTCGACATCGAGTTGAACTGCGAGCTGTAAATGACCAAAGCTGTGAGCGGTCAGTGACAGCCTGAAAAGGTGGTTTACATAATGATTTGAAAATATTTATTTTCGGCGTAAATTTAGATTTTTTTAATCGGGTATTCGTATTATTATCATTATTCCCTATCTGCTCTTAAAATTAATGACATTATGACTGACTCACCCTGTATACACATTATTACAATCTATTCTCTATATGACCTAACCTCATTTCAAGACATATATCCAATCTTCACATGACTTCCTTGCAGGAAGTGCAGGAAATTTTTCTTGAAGGAAATTTAGGTAACTCACGCTGTTCAATGTATGTTCATAAAAATAAGGCCTACCGATGATGCCGCACCATTCATTTACTCCAAAATCGTCTTGGTTTTGGACTAGATTTACAATGTGGGGATTTTCAATGGGCCAGTAGTGTTCGTTGCGCCTGTTTGGTAAACCATTACTGACAAACCGACTTTCGTCCGTCTAAAGAACGTGCCGAAAAAGGATCTGATCAACAGATTCTACATTTACTACAATTTGAGTTATAAAATTAAGTCTGTTTTCAATGCGTCACTCAGACAAATACTCTAAATTGTAAAACTAGTAGTCATAATACCCACTGGTCTTTAAAATTCCGCCAATTCCCTGCCAGCCTGGCGTATAGAATTTCGTGGATTTTTTTCGAAATACTGTAACAGTCTAGCGGTAATAACATTGTTTCTTACGCTTAATTAATTAATTATTCCGAACAGAAAATGCATCTTCATTCCATCGCAAGGTCGTATCCAAAGGTTCTATGATCAGGAATAAGGTGCTCTGAATAACTTTTTCGATATAACTTTACAATCCTTATTGAAAAAACATTTTGAAAGCCAAAAGTCATACGTTTGACGTTCATATTAGGTAACACAAGCATTTGGTGACATTTATGCACTTTAAACGAGCATTCAATTATTTTTCAACGACTACTTGATCCTTCCACCGCTAATGTGATGTTTAGGTGGTATTTCTTTTGAGAGTCTTTAGAATGATATTGCTTTATAACATTTAAACGGAGCTTATTTCATCTCATTTAACACTGTGTGCCAAATTTTATTTAAATTTTTTATCCTCACAGTAGGCCCATATTATCGAGCTGTATATTTGCGTGTGTCTTTTTGTTACCCCTTGTGGTTTATCCCGGTGCAGAAAATCCACCCGGTCGTGGTCGTCGGACAGAGTACCTCGCTTTAAATAAAAAGAACAGTTGAGGGAAGAAAAAGTCTCCAGTAAGTACAGAAACCTTTGCAAAGACAAGTTTTAATGTAAACAAGTAAGAAAACAGAAAATGATTCACCATTTTTGAAATCTCTCCAAATATCAGTCCTGAATGAGGAATTTTGTGCCGTATGACAGTCTATCTCAGTCCATCTTTTGAGAAAGACTATATTTTGTCTTTATTTACTGGTATTTTGTGAGGTCACCTGGCCTCGATGGTTCCAAGCGTGTAGTGGATAGACCGTGGGTGCTACCTCTATGTGGTACCATATCGTGTTTCTCATTAATTCATTAAATAATCATCTACATTTTGCAAAGAAACTTGCTTTGTTTCAAAGCGACGTAAATCGATACACGCGACAAGGCGGTGCTCCCAGTGGCGTAGCCACGGGAGGGGGGGGGTTTTGGGGGTCAGAACCCCCCCATGGGTTGGGTTGGTTGGATCATATAGGTAATGTCTCACTACAAGCCTAAACCTGCAATCACTCTATTCGCCAAGATTTAGCAACGCGGTCAGTGAACTAGATCTCCTACGGCAACCTTACAACAGGGTTCACCTGCAACTAAGTTCTAATTTTATTTTTGTCATTTTTGTAACAAATATTGTTCGTACCTGTTTATTATTTATGATGAGATTGTTTTTTTTATTTACTTTTTATTGTTTCAATTTATTAAAACTTATTTATTTTTTTTATTAAAAAAATCTAGTTTCGAATACTTTATTCACTGAACCCCCCCATGTCAAATTTCTGGCTACGCCACTGGGTGCACCAACTACCTTTGCGTAATATACCTAACTTCGCGGTTGACAGACGGCCAGAGTAGTTTCGAAAACATTTTCTTTCGCTTGATAAATATGTTTGTAAACTTTTTGATGGACGATTCCGTTAATTCTAAATTTTCTCTATCCCCTCTTAAAATATTTTTACCTAGTGATGTATTATTTTCTAATTTTGAATTATTTAAAGTAATGATTGATTTTATAAAAACTCACAAGCAACGGAAATTTAAAAGGAACAAATGCTCCTATAAAGGTCACTCACCATCGTAAGGACATCCAAGCAGTTCCATTCGCAGGCACACAGTCCTCCTGTGGATGCTGTGCGGCAGGACCCTCACCTTGCTGGCGAATACGGTCGGCATGAGCTTATGGCTCTCGACGGAAGCCGTGTCGCTGTTTCCTCTCAGGATCTGAAACCAGGAATCGACTAACTATGGGGTGCAATGGGCGCATTGTTCGGCGGCTACAATTAACTAGTTAGGGGCTATTTGGAGCAACAGGAAGTAGCCCGGGAACGGCCATATTGTGCCTTTCCCGGCGGTCCGTAAGTTATGGTTAACATAACTGTATAAAGTGTGTGTGTGCATATTCGGTTGATGTTAGAGAAATTTAGTAATTGCTTTGGGTATATTGAACTATACGTAATAAAGTTTTGCTGCGCTTTGTTTGCTCCTGTGTATATTGCTTTTGAATATTAATTAAGCCCTCCAAATGCTATATATTTTTATTTTATTCAATACACTATTCAACAGGATTAAAAAATAGGGTTAAACATTGAATATATGAAATTAATAAAAACATAATAATTAGAAATATAAATTAAAAATGAATAAATGTCATAATAATAAATAGGAAAAAAAAATAAAAGTTAAAATTGCATATTATTTAAAAAGGACAAAGCTAATTAAAAGTATAATATTTTCGGTTGCAGCTGCAGGTATAAAATTTATATTGCAGTTGCCACAAATTATATGAAATGGAAAATATTTAATTAAATTTGTACGAGGCATAAGTAAATAAATTGTTTTGTATCTCTATACTAGAAATACCTAAATTCCTGACTATACATCCGATTATGCAGAAGATTCAGTTATTTTTAGTGATATCATTTGCTTCCAACACAATGAAGCAACAGCTCATTACGCTCGTCCAGTTTACATTTATTTAGACACAACTTTTCCTATCCAGTGGATTGTCGACAAGGTTTTCTGAAATGACCCATTGATTGCCAGATTTTTTTCCTTTTTGATTATTTAGAAATATTACCAATTACCAGCTTTTCTCTTAAAAGACGCTTATGAAAATCGGTTTGTTAATAGATCTACGAAACTTCTTTTTTTCGTATCTTCAAAATAGATTGTCTTTTGTCGGGTGCTTCGGTTGTCAGGCATTTTCATTCACTCTCTCAGGAGTTCCACAGGATTCTGTATTGGGCCCTGTGTTCTTCAATATCTATATAAATGACATTGATGTTGCTTGTTTATCTTATGCTGACGACTTAAAGGTCTATAAGCATATCAATTGTTTCATGATGATTGAGCAGCCCTCCAGTCCGCACTTGATGACGTTACACCTGGTGTAACGATAATAATTTGTCATTTAAAGTAAGTAAATAGAGCGTTACCATGCTGGTTATATCAAAATAATATCATTTTCGATTACAATTTAGGCTCTTCGGCGCTAAGTGGAAATAACTCTGATCATCATTTTGGAGTTACATTTGACTCAAAATTTGCTTTTGATATTCAAATAAACAAGTTGACTAACTACTGCTTCAAAACCTTAGGTTTTATAATAAGAAATTCTCGAGACTTTCAGAATTACTTTTTTTTGCTTATGTCAGGTTGCAACTTGACTATGCCTATATTGTATGGGGAGATAAAGATATTAAGTGTACATTATCTGAAAAACCAATTTAAAGGCATGTACCATTATTATATATTTATATATTTATTTATATAATAGTATCGTGATTGGGCTAGCTTTTGTTTATTCAGGAGCGGTAGAGTCGTGGGTTATTTAATTTTATAAATAGAAGTTTATCAATAAATACTTTGCTTAAAGTAAGGGAGTCAATTAGTTTATATGAAAATTGAAATCTGATAATTACTCTAACTAATAAACTGTAATTACTATCCGAATAGGTAAATTAAGTTAAATAATAGTAATAAAGAAATACAACAAACGTTTTTGAAACTTATATTAATTGTTAAGACAGATACAAACAACTAACACGTAAAATTTGAATTTGAAAGATAATGATTGCAATTGCAAAAAAAACTAATTTAATGAGAATTTTTCGTTTATAGTAATGTAACTAACAATATGTAAATATTTGCAAATATCTACTATTTGCAATTTCTATACGTATACGTTTGCCTAGATTAAATTTGTGATATTAAATAATAGGTATGATTGTATAAATATATAAACAATTGAGTTGAAATTAGCTTAAATTTGCATGAATTATTAATTTAAATATAAATAATTACAGGTTTTTCTTAACTGAATTCCATATGACCGCTGGCGGAAGAAGATGGTTGCTACACGGCGTGTTTTAAAACGGAACGATTTATTATCCCAAAACTCCTAATATCTTTTCCAGAACCCAAATATTTCCAAAAATATATTCCCTGAGACTTCAGATTACATAACTTGTTCCTATTCGGAACTAGAGGGTAAGTCTAGTAGCAATCATTGGTAAGGAGAAACAAGTAAACGGAAAAGGCCTATGGCAAATGGAGAATTTACTGGAATTAACTAATGAATTAGATCAAAATCATGAGGCCTTACATCTCAAGTTGCAAATAAATTTCAAATTGAGATTTTGCATTAATTTTTACAGAACACTGTAAACATCTTGGGATGTTATAGTCTAAAATATTACTAATTATTTTATGCAAACATCGTACACCACTGTTAATATTGTTACTATTATTAGTATTCATAGAATTTAATTCCACAACAACACAAGAAGTTTAAAAATTTATCGCCGTGAAGTGCACCTTGCATTAGTGGCCTACAGATGTCGTCAGATGTCGTCTGTAGATGTTAAATAATATTAAACGTGTCGCAGTGTTTTTATGTATTTGTGTACATTTGCGTGTATTTTGTTATTCTTTGTGCTTTTTCCCAACGTAAGTAATCGTCCTGGTCATGACCGCCAAACCAAGTAGGTACCTCGCTTTACACAAAAAGAACGATGGAGGGAAGGAGAGGTCCACAGTAAGTACAAAAGTCTTTGCAGGTTTTAATTTAAACAAGCAAGAAAACACAACATGATAAAACATTCTTAAAATCTTTCCAAATATCAATCCTGGAAAGAAATATTAGTAAGGTAGATGCTGCCTCCCTGTGTTACCATACCGTATTTCTCATTAAATAATAATCTACATTTTGTATTTTTTTTTCTTTCAAAGCGGCTTAAACTGATACACGTGTCAATGCGGTGACCTATTACTACGCTTGACACCTTTGACATTGGCAGAATATACCTAATCTCGCGGCTGACAGAAGGTCAGTGACGGCGATAAATAAGGATTTAATACAGTTTTGAAAAACAAATTTTTTCGCTTTATAAATATGTTGGGAATTTTTTGAAGGGTGATTCCGTTAATTCTTATTTTCTCCTTAAAATATTTGTACTAAGTCATAGTTAACCCTGTATAACATAATTGAAAACTTGATGTCAACATGTAAAATAAATCAAATCACAGTTATCCACATTCAGTTACTGAATTTATTCCATAAGTAGTTTCCACATCGTATAGTTGGAGTTAAAATTGCATGTTAAGTATGCAAAAAGAAAAATGTCTTGATAAATAATTGTTTATTCAAATTATGATATGCCTGTGTACTTCAACGTCTCTGACTCTATTTCGATTCGATTTCCTTATCGCTGTTCGTGGCAGAGGTCAATCGCTTTTGAAAAGACCCCTAAAAACATCCCATTCGGAGCGAGATATTCATGACTACGACGCTGTGAATGATATCTCTATCTGATAGGCCGTATTTGACACTCCTTATTTTATTCGACCCCGAATAAAAACGCCAGCGGGCGGTTTGTATTGCCCGATTTGCTTCATCAGTAAAAAAAAACAGTCCATAAATTTTATGCGCCTATGTAGATAAAGAATATCGAGGACATCCAGCATGACCGAAGTGATATCTATCTTGTAATCAATTCCTTTTTTTTGTAGTCGTTTATTAAAATGTAACACTGTTTAGAAGAATTACTTTTTAACTTCGTGACAATTTAAACGTACTAATTTTAACCAAGATGCATGATGATATACTTAAAACCGTATAATTCCCTAAAATTATACGGTTTTATGTTACAATTTTGATACCGCGTGAGTTATTTCCGATGATAAATGATTTTTTAGCAGAATACACAGAATTTCCCTTGAAATCATTATTTTACCAACACAAAGGGTCAAGTTGTACCTATTTTAGAAATAATTATTATACATGGTGAAACACAACTTATCAAAAAAAATTTGGGAATAAATGCGTCATAATATAGTACAAATTTATTTGTTAAATTCTTATAATTTTCGAGAAAAAAGTTGTTGGTCCAGGGCGTCCACGGTGTATTGTAGCAGTGTGGTGTATCATACACGAGGCTCAATTATACTCGTACCATGTACAGCGTGACCAAGAATTAACACCAAGGAATTGGACGACGAGGACCGATATCATGGCCGTCATGATTTCCTGATTTTAAATCCTTTGGACTTCTTTTTGTGGGGATAGGAAACTATTTTTTTAATTAAAACCACAAATTAATTTTATTAGTAATAGCTAATTAATTACAATAGCGGTAAAAGCAATTGAATTTACTGTATAACATAGGTAACTTTCCTTAGGAACTTCATTCAATTTTTTATCCGTTCATCGATGCATACTTTGCCTTGTCAGGTTATACAGTAGACCAGTTTCCAGTGCCGTGCAAAAGTGTATTTTTAAATTATTTTCGAACTGCCACATTATATTCTGTTAAATAATGATGTTCATCGAGGCTCCATTCTTGAACTCTTACTATTTTCTATTTATGTTGCAGATAGAGTACAGCTATAGAATTTTCTCCAAATAATTCAGACATTACCAAACAAAACATTATTTCAGATTTAAAAAGCATATGGTTAATTATGGTTAAAAATTAGCGCAACAATGTATTTAACGCTTCTTGTCGGTACCAAAAAATAGGTTTAAGTTGGTGAATTTTTTTACTATAAATAATGAGATAATAATTTCTATAATTAACGAGGTAAAAAATTTGTGTGTCACGACTGATTTGGATTTAACATCCAATAGCAATTAAAATAAAAATTACTTTTGGTCGTCTTAAAGTTTTATACAGTTATAAACATTGTATGCACCAGATACTAAATACAGTATGCGCCAAAAGTATGGAATAAATTCAATAAAAACGAAACAATTATTTTTTGAGAAAAATCCTCGATCAGGTCGATTTTTAATTTAAAAAATACATATTTTACCGTAAAATGCGATTTTCAAATGTCATTGCTTTTCGAGTAATGACGTCATCGACTTTTTTTTTAAATGACAACACCATATTTTTTCCTTGATTCTGAAAGATCGTTTAATTCTCTATCAGACAGTACTAAAATTTTGCCCTCTTACATAGGAAAGTTTTTGAGTAAATGACGATTGAATGTTAGAAAACGTAAATCAATTAAAATAAAGCAAAAACGTTATTTAATGAAAAATATCCAAATCGCCCTATCAGCCAATCAACAGTCAGTAAGGTAGAGTCTAAATTTAGAGAAACTGTCAATATTGTAAATATTCCAAAACCTGGACGTCCCAACATTAATGAAAATCAGAAACAGAACATTTTGATAAGTATGGTGGATAATCCTCATAATTCTTCACGATTGGTTGTATTAAACAATGACACTAGTCAGAGCACAGTGCTATGTATCTTGAGGAAGGAAAAATATCATCCCTACAAAATTCAAGTTGTGCAGGAACTCAATGAAGATGATCCCGATCGCCGCTTACACTTTTGCGAAATTCTAATCGATTTATGTCAAAGAAATAGAAATTTACACCGGTAAATACTTTTTTCAGAGGAGGCCACATTTTGTCTGAATGGTACAGTAAACCGTCAAACTTGCAGATATTGGAGTCGGGAAAATCCTCATTGGATGGCAGAGGCACATACCCAACACTGTCAGAAATTAAATGTGTGGGCTGGAATAGTTGACGACAAAATAGTAGGGCCTTTCTTCTTTGAAGGAACCCTTACAGGACAAAGATATTTAAAGTTTCTAGAAAATGACCTTGTTCCAGCCCTTGCAGTAATTTTTCCTAACGATAATGACCCTGACATTCCTGACGATACCATATGGTTTCAGCAAGACGTTGCACCTTTGCACTATGCGCACCCTGTACGAGATATTTTGGACAACTGTTTTCCTGGGAGGTGGATCGGCAGACGCGGACCGATAGAATGGCCTGCAAGATCGCCAGATCTTACACCTGTTTTTTATGGGGATACTTGAAGTCAAAAGTGTACATTAATAAACCACGTAATTTAGAAGAACTTCAAAATCGCATTCGGGACGAAATACGCAGAGTTACCCCAGAAATCATTCATAATGTGCAAGAAGAATTTCTTCACAGACTTGCGCATTGTCCAGAAGTTGGTGGATGGCAATTCGAACACTTAATTTAAGTATAAAATTTAATCAATTGTATTTTATTTTATATACCTCAGAATTGTTACTTTTTTATGGATAAAATTTACGTTTTCTAACATTCAATCGTCATTTACTCGAAAACTTTCCTATGTAAGAGGACAAAATTTTAGTACTGTCTGATAGAGAATTAAACGATCTTTCAGAATCAAGGAAAAAAATATGGTGTTGCCATTTAAAAAAAAATCGATGATGTCATTACTCGAAAACAAATGGCATTTGAAAATCGCATTTTACGCTAACATATGTATTTTTAAAATTAAAAATCGACCTGTTCGAGGATTTTTTCCAAAAAATAATTGTTTCGTTTTTATTGAATTTATTCCATACTTTTGGCGCATACTGTATGGTCTATGTCAAAGTTTGGTATTATTGATTTTATGGAGATGTGGCATATTACAACTATATCAACTCAAAATATCTCTGATTCAGAACTGCAGAATGCCTGCAATATCTATTCCGACATCATATTACACCAAATTTAAATGAACATTCTATTTTAAATACGAAAGATACTTCATAATCTATTATATAAAGTTATTGAAACTGGTTAACCTCATTACATTAAACAATTTATTTTATTAGTTCTTCATCACCACAATACTCGACATCTTCATACTCTTTAGGCATATCACAGAACTGCAGGATTTCAAAAATCTGTTTCATTCAATGTAATGTATTTATGGAACAAGCTTAATGATGATATTTAAAAAATGAGTAAACTGATATTCAGTGTTCATGTAAAGAAAATTCTTCATTCACATTCACGTTCAGATTTTGCTTGCTAAGGACGTGTGATTTTTCGCCTGCCTATTGCAATGCATTTCATACTTATTTTTCTCACATGATGTATAATGTATAAAATATTTCCTGGGATTTGGTCATAACAAAAAGACCATAGTTTAAAATACTATGCAATCATAGAAATTTATTACGATTATTTCGAATTAACACCCATCTTCAGATAATAGAAATTTTTCTCAAAATATTTTTGTTTACATGTTTGTAATTTAAAAGGAATTATTAACAATTTAATAAAATGCAAAAATATCAAAAAATATGAAACTTACAGTTTAGTTAAAATCCTTAACAACGAAAGTAATTTTCATAAAAGATGTATTTTAGAAATGATCCAAATTAAAAAAAAATGAAAATTCTATTAATAATAATAGTGACATTGAAGGTTTATCACGTATCTATTTTAATCTTATTAAATAAACATATTTATGTTGCAATGTAGGTTACTATTTTTGTATTAGGGAAAAAAATTAGGAAAAAAACAATACCGCTCGATTTCTTTTCAAACATTCTTTTGCTTTGATTCGATTAAAAATAATATTTCATGTCATTCTGCCTCTGACCTTCTTGAACAACTGATTTTGATTTTAACAAAAATGTAAAAATAAAAATTTTATATATCTCGACAAGTCATGTCTTTTAACCAATTGGACTAAATTGTAAGTTTCGTATTTTTTTGACATTTTTGCATTTTATTAAATTGTTAATAATTCCTATTAGATTAATATAAACATGTGAACAAAAATATTTTAAGAAAAATTTCTATTATCTGAATATGGGTGTTAACCCAAAACGATCGCAATAAATTTCTATGATTGCATAGTAGGTACTTTAAACTATGGATTTTTTATTATGACCAATTCCCAGGAAATATTTTATACATTGTTATGTCATGGTCAGTTGTAACGTCCTTGGCTCAAATCAGCCAACTGAAAAATTACAATGCCACGGCAGCTTTCACAGTCGGTGCTAAGGGTGGGATTCATCAATTTTGAAAGGGATGCTTTGATTGTTTTAGATTTTGATTTAGATTTTTAGAAGATTTTATTTATTTTTAGAACCTTGTTTATTTTTTATATCTCTGAAATTACTTGGCTTGGGCGCCAGCCGCTTTCAGCGACGAGGAGGGGAAGGACAAGGGCAACAATAAGCCGATTTGAAGAAAATCTTAAAATTTAATTAAATACTTAGTAAAAAAAACCAAGTACATTAATAACTAAAATTACTAACGAATATATGTGTATATAAACAGAAATACAACTATTACGATCATGTCATATGAGTTGGTTCGGTAAGATACTATGTGGTAACTCCGGTAACGTGTTTGCCTAAAATGGCTTCAGCCTGACATTATGCAAAGGTATGAAGTAAAACCTAACCTTATATGTAAGAATGGCTTTTGTTTTTATTTATCAGAAAAATATTTTATTTTTATTTTAAGTACGTACAAAGTGTCTGGATGTTACATACGTTACCGCAAGTATAATTTATATACCAAAATTTTAATAGCTAATAAACAACAGTATTGTAACTAAGAGTGTAAATATATAAGAGTAATTTAAATTTTAGGAAGACAAGACAACTATGTCTGCCCTATGGTATGTGAATCTACTCGTAAATAAACAAGTAAAACTTTGGGAGCAACAGGTTAAATTCTCAGTGAGCTAGCGAGGTAAGTACTTAGTTCTGTTAACATAACATGCACATAATGCATTATAAAAATATTTATATCAAATATCCAACATAATGTTATATTCAGTTTGCGAATATTATTTATTTTAGAGCTCTTTACTAAAATAGGTACCCATTATACAGCTGTATAGTAAGTTTACAGAAGTTTATACGTTAAGGAATTATATGGTTAATGAAAGTTTAAAATAAATGATTGTCACTAGCGTTGCAATAAACAAAATTATCAAGATGGCTATAAGTACATATTTTCTTTGCAGGTGGAATGCTGCTAAAACTTGGAGAAATGCTCCGTAGTATATCCCATCAATATACAGGAAAAGAAAAAATTAAATTACTCACAGTTGTCCCAGGAGATAAGACTGAAACTTCGTTTGCTATCGAACCGGACGTGGAGTTTGCCATTCAACTCAGACGATACGAAATGCTTACTTTTGAGGTTTGGGCAAGGCCTCGGTGACATATGCCAGTAGCTCACCAACCGCCATGGACAGCAGCGGGTCCTCGGATATGACCAACCGCAACTGGACTTGCTGTCCTTATGTAAAGACCTCAGGTGAAAATGATTAGAAACCTGCCCCCAAGTATGACTGATAGTCGGACTTGCGTTCAGCTCAGGTGATATAAGTGAACATTCCGCTCAGGTGACATAAGTGAACATTTCTTATTTGAGATAATGCCAATACTTCAGATGAAGTGACAAATATGTGTTGGCTAGGGCTACCATGGACCTCAGGTGATGTAACAAACATCTACTATCTAAAACTATCGAGGACCTTGGGTGACGTAACAAATATTTGTCAGTGTCTATCAAGGACCGCTATCAAGGACCTGGAATAATACAGTAATAATTAGTTCTTGGTTTATTGTAATTTTTAAGTTAAAAAACTAACTCACCTCAGCTACATAAGGTACTTTCACTAAAATAAATTTGGGCAAAGTGCCTGTACAAAATGGCCACTCTCGTTACTTTCTTTTTTTTTTTTCCTTTTTTCCTTGAGCCACAAAAACAGCTCCTAGTTAAATTCCTAATTTATTAAAATAATCTGCCAAGGTTTTTACAGAAAGAGCACAAAAAAGAACAATGTTTTTAAATTAGCTGCAATCGTATGTCCTGGTTATATTCACTCTCTTATTCAAATTTGGATATATTTTTAATTGGTTAGTAAACCATAATTGCATAACTAAATTGCAATTAGAATAAAATAAAATAATTACTATACTTAATTTTAAGACAAATCTAACAAAAAGTAACTTTGTAACATGCTTTCATTTTAAACGTTACACAGTAAATTGAATATTTTTATGATGATGTCTAATGTAACATAGAACCTTATGCCCGCTACAGACTATGCGTGAATTCGCGATTCGTGATACGCGATGTGTGATTTGTATGAAATTCGTAAGGTTTTTTATGAATGGATTTTTAACGAACAAGACCCTACACACTATTCGCCAATTTCTCGCATATCACGAATCGCGAATACATGCATAGTCTGTAGCGGACCTAATAGTCTTAAAATAGCGAAATGACAAACATGAGTTGTTTTTATAATGTGTATTAATAAGATCGTTATTGATTATCCACCTTTAATATAGCTAAGTGGATGAAGTGACTACTATCAATGATTACAAACAATTATGTAATAATTTTTCTATGATACGATTAATGTACATCTCTGTCACGACACTCAATTTTCTTCTAATAGTATAATCAATTATTATATTTTGTTGCCTATAGCAACTTATAAAATGAATACAAAAAGAAGTAATTGAGAAAGTATCATTAAATATTCAGTACAGAAACTTGTATTCTGTACAGATATGAAAAGTCCCAACGTCATTGTGTAAGTATTCTATATACGATATAAAAAATGTACCGGACGAAGAAGTTGTTGTGAACATATACCCTAAAATAATCCATTTTTAAACGGTTGGTATATTCTATTTTTAGGAATTGTGGTAGATTAGTTTTTTGAAATGCGAAATCTGTCATAAATGTTTATGATGAAGCCGATAGTGACATTGAAAGAAGCCTTGGAAGAAGTAGTTTTTGTAAGAATAAGGAGTTGATTTTCACAAAACGTTTTAATACAGTTATTAATTTTAAGAGAAGATAGAAAAAAAAATGTGTATAATACGAAAACGCGATTTAAAAAAAATAAATGCATATTCACGTCGAAAAAAAATATTTTCAAATCATTAATTCTTTTAAGACTGTCACTGACCGCTCACAACCTTGGTCCATTCTCTTCTTCCAGTTAACTCGGTGACGGCTTGATGCGACGTTGCCAAATTTAAATATATAAAAATCCACGTACAAAATAATAATATGATTTATTCACATATAGCAAATAAATAAATCGACATTAATAAAAAATAATAATATGAAAGAGCAAAGTCCAGCTGTGTAGTCCCAACAGACAACATGCTGTTCTTCCACTTAACCCACAAAAATAGATGTGTCACAACAACTTAAATTACACGTTAATTATATCATTGACTTTTAAAGTCAATGATTATATATATATATATATATATATATATATATATATATATATATATATATATATATATATATATATATATATATATATACATACAACTACACAGTAGAGCAGTAATAATAAGAGATCAGTCAAAAGTATGTTTGAGCAAGCGAAACAATTATAAGGGTATTATTAAATGTCTACTACTGAGAATCAAAAAGAATTAATTGTTTTATACTAATAGATTTAAAATACATCTTTCTTTTAAATCAATTAAATTTTAAACTGAATTCTAGAAAACTCATTTTAAATGAAGACAATATTAAACATATTTACAGTCATATACTTACCGTTCTAGAACAGTGAGGGAATTACGAGGGGAAAACCACTGCTTGAAATTTGTACAATGAAATACCATTTTTTTAAAATATTACCCATAAATACCTCATTTCCCAAAAAAAACATCATCAAATAAGCAAATACCTCAAAAATACCCAAAAACGACGAATTACCCTCAAGTGCCTAAATAATACCTATGACTATTACCCAATAATACCCTTAAGTAACTAAAAATCCCGTTAAGTATCCAGAAATACCGAATAGTACCCAAAAATACCCTTAAATACCCAGATTCGAAAAATACGTTAAATGGCCCACGATTTTACTTAATATAGATGCGTTTAATTTTCCAAAACTGTCTTTCATTTCCTTAGAAATTATTCTAGTTACAGATCTACGTAAATAATATAGATTTTTTAAGGGCTCCTTTGACTCGATCTGAATACATCTGGAAAGAACATATTCGTAATGAATTCTACTTTCAATTTTAAACATTAATTCTTAGTTGTTCCACTCACCCACAGAAATCTATTGAACTTTCTATACAGAACATCCAGTAGTCAAAAAACTGATTTGAGGAAGTGTAATTATTTTTTCAATAGAATGTATCTAATTCGAATCACCCTATATTATTTTCTAAACTAAAGGCTTACGAAGACAATAAAAGGCCACATAGTAGTTAAACAGTGCCTCTGAAAATTTTTACAGAAAATATTTTTATATCTATTTTTAATAATTTTTACATTTTCCATTGCGTCAGTCAGTTGTTTACTTATATTTAAACTGTGCCATCGTCATAAAGGATGCGCGATCGCCATTGTATTTAAAAATTGGCGGGAAAATAATAGTCTTCTCTTAAAATACCCATTAATTATCTTCGTAATACCCATTAAATACCCAATAAATACCCATTATTATCTTGATAGTACCCAAAAATACACAAAGTACCTCAAAATATCGAAAAATAGCCAGCTTGTACAGCAAAATACCTCAGTGATTTCCCCCTCAGGGAATTACTTTTACCATTTTTTTAGCCTTTGCAACTAGTAAGCGCGTCCTACTATCATCGAAACAAACATGGTAAGTGAACTAAAAAAGCTTGATCGTGCAAAAAATTATATTGTCTTGTATAAAAAATAACTAATAAAAACTTCCATTTGTCAAATCCAGTTCAATATTTTTCAATATCTGTTACGGTTAATCTAAGTTAAGATCATAGTCGTTGAATTATCATTTGTGAAGCAGAACTGGCTCTAACAGTGGCGTTGCAAAACCGGCAAAAAATAAGAAATCATAGTAACTACATATTTATGCGAATATATTAGAGCAATATTTAGTTACAAGCAGTTATAAATACAGCAAAACGTCAAAAAACACTACGCGGACGGGTTAACCGCCCCCACCCGTCGCAGGCGACTCGGAGCGGGGTTGTACACTGCGGCACGTCTCCAAGACCCCGCAAATTCCTTTGCGAATGCTGCCGGCACCAGCAAGATGGCATCTGCTCTCATGGATGACTTGCACACAAGAAGGAATTTTTTCGGCCACGTCGACAGACAAGCGCTCCATTTAAGCGATACCATCTGAGCATTGTGTTGGCTGACATCAGTCCAACGAGGTTAAAGAGCGGCTTTGAGCGCAGAGGAAACGTTTTCTTTTTGAATTGTTTCGCGAGGCGTGTCTATCTGGCTGTCGGCTTTGTTTCTGGAAAAATACGGATAGTTGTGGGCTCCGAATTTAAATTGAGGAGCGCCAGCGTACCATCTAATTCAATTATGAAGAGACGGAACGGCTTTGTAAATTAAAAAAGATAAGGCTAAGATTTAACATGGAGTTAAAAGTCCTGCAAGTTGCTGTGAAGCCAAGCGTCGACCTGGGAATAGAAGAAATATCTGCGGCACGTGATCAAAGTAGGCGTGGCTACTGGCTTGGAGGATAAACAAACAGCGATCATAACCTCAAATGTATTTATTACTATTTATTTATTATATGTTTTCACTTTATCTTAAGTGGTTGTGTTCTGGTTATAGTTTATTGTTGTTATTATTTTTCATTTCTTTGTGGCTACAATATTCCTTCATTTATATAATCATGTATAGTGAATATTATTATACACCGAAAGTCATAGATGCTGAAAGTGCTGATAGATATAGACATAAAATAAGTGAAATTGGAATAGATCCATACACATTCAATCTGATAATGAAGAAGATTTTCCTAAAACTTTATATCCAAATACTGTAAATTATTTGTTATATAATAAAAGTGCTTATACACATACATCAAATTTGTGTTTTTTAGGTACTGAAATCTCGAAAAATAAAACAAGAGCAAAAGTAATATCAAAAATAAAATTACTGATGTTTTGTTTATCCACTTTTCCTGTTTAAACTCTCCTCAAATAATATAATAACTTTTAAAAAGCATTTGTATGTAATGTACACATTATTTCACTATTCTAACCCCACATTTTAACAATTATTTTCAGAAACTTATCAACAAACGTGAACAATCTTATATGCAGAACTATGTGAGTTTATGTTATAACAATACTTACATCTATTTTAAAAAATACGTATTTTGAAAGATTTCAGTAGGTACCTAAAAATTTGCTGGATAGATCGTTTTCTGACGTTATGTATTGATTTTACTTCGGTACATTTAAATATTCGCAGGTGGCATGAAATAACATTCTTGTTATTTGCTAAATTCTATATTATTCAGTTCCTAAATTACTTGTATTTGTACAAAACACTATTTCAAGAATACGGTGCCCTTAAAGCATATTAAAGGCTTAGAAAGTAATTTTTCTCACCGAAAATGTACGCATATTATGTATATAGGTATGCATATACAACATGCTAAAACAGTTTCATTTCAAATAATCTAAATTACCTACAAAAGAAATATTTATTTATAACTAAAAAATGGTACTCCGATATGGTATTTATTCTACAAGATTTTATATAAAATATTAACTTTTCACAAAAAAAATATTACTGAAAACATTTGAATTTGTAAATAGCAGAAATATGTGCCAGTTTTAAACAAAGTTTTCCAAAAGTACGTATCCACAGAATAAGAATAAATAAAAATTTAGTCCTGAAATAGGTTGCCACTAAATACAATCAATACATATCCTGCTGTGGCGTTTGCACAGCCACGGAAAATTTATATGATTTATTTTTTCAAACCTCTTTTTCTCCATTTAATAATTTTCGCCTCATATCTATCTTTTCTTGATTCTTTTGATGAAGTACCAAATGTATAACTCATATATTCACAGTGGGGATCCAATCCGGATTATTTTGCTCGTGCAAATTTGCAGGTTTCTCTATAGTATAATAAATGTATAATTTTTGCTCTTTTATATTTTGAACATATTCTTCCAAATTTAATTTTGGACTCTGTAAGGTCAGCTCTTTTTAAACTATTCATCCAAGCCTTTCGCCTCTCAGATGCTAACTGGTTAAATTGTTTATGTCTGTCGAATTCATAACGAATTCTGAAGAAACTAACATTGTCCCTTGCAGAATTACTGCCACAGTTTACTACCATACAATAATTAGGCATTTTATAATACAAATAACACTCAAATATTTAATAATAAATTGAAATAAATATAAGGTTATACTTTTGTTTATCCTCCAAACAACGACCTTGAAAATCGTGACGTCACGTGCAGATGCCCTATAGTAGAACCTCGATTATCCGGGCCGGACGGGACCGAACCGTTGGTAGATAATCGAAAACACGGTTAATCGAAATAACGCTCAAACTCACCAATTTTTAAAAAAATATGACCTTTATTACACATACCTATTAAATAATGTAAAAAGAAAATTAACATTTTTACGTTTGCGCTTTTCATTGTGGCCGTGCCGATTCATTTTGTCTGCACGTGAACGGAAATGCTAGACTGCGTAAAAGCCGTATGACACTACAAAAAATTTTTAGCAAAATTACGTATAATATTTTTTTGGTAATTTTCGTTAGAAAAATGTGAATTTTAGTTAATTTATGAATACTATTATGAATAAAAATTATTCACAGTAAAATTATCTTCATACACGAGCGTATTAACTCGGTTTATGTGGCACCATCTGTTGAGTGATTATATTTTGTGAAATATTGAAGGAAAGGGATCTATTATAATTATTGCCAAATGACAATTATATCAAAATATCGTTATTATAACATAAAGATATTATGTTTACACAGCACAGCACGAAGTAACTATCACAACTATAGTAATAAGTCCAATTTGCACACTGCGCACTTTCTCGCGCAGATTTACATACAAATTTAGAACATTTTTATGGACATACAGTGTCATACGGCTATAAGTAAATAATGCGTATGCGACAAACAAGCAGACTCGTCTCTGTTTTTGTTTCTGAGCGCTTTTTTCAGCTCGCCACGGATAATTCGCGCACGGATAGCGGAGAGTCATAAACATCGCATCGCACGATAATCCGCCGCACGGTTCAGCCGCTCACGGATAATTGAGGTTCTACTGTACTTAATACTATAATATACAGGGTGATTACTTATCTATTTTTTTTAATGTACAGAGGACTCATACAAATACAATTTTGTAAAAATAAAATTAAAAAGAGCAGTTCAAAAATGATTTTAAAAGACCCTTCCGCAAGGAAAGAAATAAATTACATTTTACAACACCTATTTTTATACAACAAATTCAACTGCTATTGTTACTAATTATTAATAGAATGAATTTATGGCTTTAATTAGTAAAATAGTCTGACATAGGTACCTGATGTTACAACAACATTTTGGGCCCATCTTACCCAGTTTCTACAAAGTAACACAAATGTTTCTGGTTCTTATACGTTTTAAATTTGTAAATTATTAGCATGAGCTATGATACGTTTGCGCAAATCATCAATAGTGTCCATTTCGGTGCAATATACTTAATTTTTTCAATATCCCCACAACAATAAGTCCAAATGATTTAAAGTCAGGAGATCGTGGCGGCCATGGTATCGGCCCTTCTCGTCCAATCCCTAGGTATTAATGCTTGGACACGCTGTACATGGTACGGACATAATTGAGTCTCGTGTATGATACGTCACACTGTTGCAATAGGCCGTGGAAGTCCTGGACCTACATCTCTTCCACTATTCGGTTTCAAATTTCCCTCGCGTTGCGTTACATTTGCACTCACTGCACACTGCGGTAAAAGTAGCTGTATTTGCCACATGTTTACCGGGAAATCGTTCTGCTAAAGCATTTTCACAGCGTAATAACTTAAAACGATATCCATTAACTACCAGTTATTACTATACACGTATGCCATTTTTGACACATGAAAAACTAATGTAAACACTGGCGTCACAAAAACTTTAGTGCCTTCAAAAAGTAATCGCATTTCAATATTCTGAATCGCCTGCCTAGAGAATACAGTGGCCCAGCGATGTAAAGGTTGAAAATAAAGTTCAATAATGTTTTACTCGGAAACAAGGATTCTATAAAAAATTTTTACGATATCGACTCCATTTTTCTTGACGCATTTATTCCCAAATACTTTTAAATAAGTTCTGAATCACGCTGTATAATATACAGTCATAAGGACTATGACTAAGAACAAAAATGTTAACCACGTGCTCAGGGATACCTAAAAGACAATAACAAAATTATTTCGGAATTCTAGCTCGATGTTTAAAAAAATGGGGCAAAACCCTCTGTTGCGGATTGAATTTAGTTAAGAAAAATAACGCTTTCATTAATATTTATTTTCCTCGGATTGATTTTGAAATTAACTTTCGCGGATTAGTTTTTATCCATTTAGTTTTTTTTTTGGTCAGTCTGTGTCCTTACTCGCTCTCCGTACCTACTTTTGTCTGAGGTGTCGAATAAAGTAGAAATTCTTTGAGCTGTGATACTTGTTATATGTGAGGAATATTGGTGTCTTTAATTTCCTGCAGTTTCGTAAAACGGATTAAAAACGGCTTGGCTTGAACTTAGAACCACGTAAGTAACTTGTCTGATTCGATGGATAGGTCAATGTCGTTTGTATGTTTTTTTACAGCTTCTTTTCTTTATTTTCCTCATATTTTTTCAATTCCTTGGGTTCTATTACATTTGGCAGTTGCTGTGTTCATCATTGTTTGCACCAGTATATATATTGTATCCTTCGGTGCACATAATTCCCAAATGTTCCTTTCATCTCTGGAGAGAAGCCAGTTCTCTATCTTCACTGTGGATCTAATTTCCTCGGCAATTGCAGTCTACCATACTAGAAGGAGTGTTTTGGGAATGCATCTATTTCAACAATATGGCCAACAACTTCTCCTGTACGAGTTTAGGAAATCTACCGTTCTGTATGAATACAGATAAGTGCTAGACTACTATATAGGTATATATTTTTCATTTAAGCCAATTGTGGCCTCAATAATTTAATAACTTATACATATTTACGGAGAAAACATAATTAATAATTGATTAATTATTTTAATCCCTGTTTGTAATGTTTTTTGTATCTATGTTTATGTATATTTATCCATAGGCCATATAAGCAAGTTCTTGTAAGACGAAAGTGATCACATTCGGTCAACCATAATACTAAATTATTGCTGATATATTTTATGTCTCATACTTATATTAATAGAAATCGTATAGATTATGCAAATTTTTCATACTAAACATAAGGCCCGCTACAGACTGTGCGTGAATTCGCGATGCGTGGTTTGTAACGAATTCGTGCATCGTGTAGAGTTTTTATGAATGGGTTTTTACTGAACAAGACTCTACACACTATTCGCGAATTCCTCGCATATCACGAATCACGCATAACGAATAGCGAAATCATGCATAGTCTGTAGCGGGCCTTAGATATAACAGTTTTTTATGTTACTATAACATTGTTTTAATTGAAGTATTTCTTGCTAAATATATGTGTAAGTATATAATAACTTTTTTTGTTGCTAATTATTTTCTGCCAAATTGTCATTTAGTACAATTAAGGGTAAGTAACAATTTATCACCCTTCTTGCCTACTCCCTCGGCGACTAGCCATCACTATCCACTATAATTTTTTTATTGCCGGCATTCTTTCTGTAATCAAGTGATTTAGAAGAAATATGTTGGTAGATTTTTTCATCATTATCTTTATTTTCATACTTTTCTATTTTGCTTTATTATTTGCTAAAACGGTATGATCGGTAATACCTTTTTAATTCAGAAAATCATTCATCGATCAAGATGGCTACATATGTCAACTACCATGCGGTCGTTTTAAGTACCTGCTAGATAACAGTCAGTTGTAGTATTTTCCATTCGTTCGAAATAAGTTCAGTACTTGCTTTCCACAAATTAAATTTTTCGTATTTTTTTTGTTTAGTACAAACATGTATTCAAATGCCTAGATAATGGATGAGGTGTTGATTTATGGAAAATGTGACAAGTGCATAGTATCGTGTGGCAGCTTAATACCAAAGACGTTTTTCGAGTAGACGAAGTATTATGAACCACATTGAGCAACTTTTGTAATACCTTGGCGGTAAACGTGTTGCAGTGTTTTTATGTATTTCTGTACATTTGCGTGTATTTTTTTCTTATCCTTTGTGGTTTTTCCCGACGGAGGTAACCCACATTGTAGTGATCGTCGGCCAAGTAAGTACCTCGTTTTAAACAAAAAGATTGGTCGAGGGAAGAAGAGGTCCCCAGCAAGAAAAATCTTTGCAATGACAAGTTTTAATTTAAACAAGTAAGAAAAAAGAAAATGATTCAACATTCTTAAAATCTCCAAATATCAATCATGGAAATAAATATTAGTAAGGTAGGTGCTGCCTCTATACGCTACCATCTCGTGTTTTTCATTAAATCATTAAATAATAGAGGTAATCTACATTTTGTAGCTTCTTTCAAAGCGGCATAAATTGATACACGTGTCAATGTGGTGACTACTTTTGACACTTTTGGCTGAATATACTTAACCTCGTAGCTGCAAAAGGCCAGTGACGGCGATAATAAGGGTTTAATAAAGTTTTGAAAATAACTTTTTTTCGTTTTATAAATAAGTGAACATTTTTTGATGGTGATTCCGTTAATTCGTAATTTTCTCTATCCCCTCTTAAAATATATGTATTTAGTCATAGTTAACCTTGTATACAGGGTCTTAGAAAATGATGTTAAGAAAATCTAGGGGCAGATTCTATGTTTAAAAATAAGAAATAAGTTTATATAAACGTGGATCCAGAAATGCTTCGTTTTCGAGATGTTATACAAAATTTTCAATCTTAAATATATAGTCTTCATTTTTCGAAAACCGATCGAGATACTGAGATGAGATTTGGAACACAACAGTGTATATTGTCTGAAGCTATTTATTTGTGGCATAATTTTAGTTTTTCTTTAGTTTTATTGGGTTTTTGCCACACTTTTGAAAAAATAAAGATTAATTAAATAAGCCCTTGCGCCAAACGGATCAATCAATGATTATTTTTTAAACTAAGTTTGCCTAACCAAAAAATCTCACACTGAAAAAGGCAGATAAGTAAAAAATAACAAAAATCACATTACTATCTCGCACTTCCGTATTATTGACGTTTCGAAAAACTCTCTGTTTTCGTTCTCAAAATAGTAGTAAAAATATTAAACGTATGTCAAGTTTGACAGTTTAAAATTTGTTTATATGTTTCCATAGAGATGTTAAATGATTTTCATTTTATTGTTACTTACTTCTTCTTGATACAACTTCTGCCAACAATGATCGATGTTTACTGAACAGTTTGACACACACTTATCTCCGTTCAACAAAATAATCGCGGTCTCTTTTAATTTTCTTTTTGTTGCGTTCTCTTTCTTCTCTGTTCACAAATTTTGGATTTTTCAAATTCCCGTTTTTTTATATAATTTTTATGTTCCTCAACTCTAACATTCATAGGCCGAGCCGTTTCTGCAACATAATGTTTATTGCATTCACAAGAAATACTGTAAATGCAATTTTTTGAATTTTGTATAGCATTTTTTGGACGCGCTTTAGACAAAAATGATCGTAAAGTATTAGTTGTCTGAAAAACTGTTCGAATATTAAATTTATTACCGATTATTCTTAACTTTTCTGATAATATAGGAACGTATGGAATTTTTATTGCATGATTATTTTGTTGAACGGAGATAAGTGTGTGTCAAACTGTTCAGTAAACATCGATCATTGTTGGCTGCAGTTGTATCAAAAAGAAGTAAGTAACAATAAAATAAAAATCATTTAACATCTCTATGGAAGCAGATAAACAAATTTTAAACTGCCAAACTTGACATACGTTTAATATGTTTACTACTATTTTGAGAACGAAAACAGAGAGTTTTTCAAAACGTCAATAATACGGAAGTGCGAGACAGTAATGTGATTTTTGTTATTTTTTACTTATCTGCTTTTTTCAGTGTGAGATTTTTTGGTTAGGCAAACTTAGATTAAAACATAACCCTTGACTGATCCGTTTGGCGCAAGAGCTTATTTAATTAATCTTTATTTTTTTCAGAAGTGTGGCAAAAACCCAATAAAACTAAAGAACAGTGTATAGTGAAGGGCTATTTTTACGTGTAATATACTAGCATCAATAGCTTTGCAGCCGTTAAATACTCATTTTTAGCAAAAAAAATTGTACGCCACTGAGAGATAAAATGATATCGCTCTATTAAAGCCAGATTAATTCTGCTCAAAAAGTATCTCTTGGATTTTTGCGTTCTGGCGCACCATTTTCGAGAAAAATTAATTTATTAATCATTGCAATAGACCAACTTTGGAATGCCAATTAAAAAACAATAATCCAGGTGGCATGTGTCAGTTTGTCATAAATTCCATGTCAGACTTAAATAAAAAAAGATAACACATAGTGTCGAGTGACTTGTTTTAGAAGCATTTGAGTTAGTTTTTAATATTTTTTTTACAAAATAAGTAAAGCATTCCTTTGAAGAATTGGCCGACATACCTACATTTTATGTATGTAAATTCGAATGAAGAGGTGTGTCCCTGACCGCCAATTATCTTGTGCAAACACTTTTTCGAATGTTCATGGACGTTTGAGGGAAACGGGAAAAGTAACAGGGAATTTTGAAGATTGTGGGGCGCAAAGAATTGCACTAACAGTGGAAAATGAGGAAAATGTTTTACAATCCGTTGAAAAAACTCCTGCAATAAGTACAAGGCGTCTGGCAAATGAATTAGGGAATATGAACCATGTTATTGTATGGCTAATCCTCCAAGAGCAGCAACTATATCCGTTTCATTTGCAAACTGCACAGAGCTCAAGCCCTCTCTGAAGCTGACCGATACCAATTTGTCCAAAAGTCATTGCATGAACGCCACTGATGCTAGTATATTACAAGAGAAATTTATACATGTAAAAGTAGCACATCACTATACACTGTTATGTACCAAATCTCATCGCAATATCTCGATCGGTTTTCGAGAATGTAGACTATAGTATTTAATACTATTTTATCTATTTCGCAAACCAGACATTTCCTGACCCTTATATAAACTTTTTTTATAATTTTTAAATTTGCCTCTAGATTTTCTTAACATCATTCTGTAACACGCTGTATATAATAATATGTATAACATTGCTATTTATTTTAGAATACGTGAAATTAATAATTCAAAACTGTGTCGTATTTATATTATTTATTTTAGGAAAACAAAACATGGATGGACATGAGCAGATTTGAATTTAATTAACATTGTATACTAATCTCTCCAAATAACAGCCAATTGTTTATCATACCAAGTGTATAAAATTATTATGAATTTATTCATTTGTATCATTTTAACAGATTTTTCTTTATTATAATATTATTTTAACTCTATACCAATTCCAAATATAAGAGTTTATAATAATACGGGAATATATATGGTGATCAATAATTCCTGTTTTCATTGCGATTTACTTATATTATGTGAATTCATTTGAAAAGATAAGATGGAAAATTAGTCAGATGAGTCAGTTTTCACAAAATTATATTTTCTTTGAAGTCGAACTTATAATATCATATCTTCTTTATATCATAAATATTCTGTATATAGGGTGTCCCACCGGAAACTGTATCGATCGTTATCTGGAAAAACTCGTTGAGTCGAAAATTTTGAAAAATTTGACATGGCAAATTTGATAACGTTCCAGATATGATGAAAGCTGTCAAAACAGTAGAAATTTACAAATATTTCCATAAGTAGTAGTCGCAACTAGGGCTGGGAATATTTATCGATATATCGATATTATCGATAGTAATACA
The DNA here is from genome assembly GCA_037114965.1 of Monochamus alternatus. Classification (NCBI taxonomy): domain Eukaryota; kingdom Metazoa; phylum Arthropoda; class Insecta; order Coleoptera; family Cerambycidae; genus Monochamus; species Monochamus alternatus. The sequence goes on from CM073426.1 coordinate 119,935,602, forward strand.
GATAAAAAATTATGGAATTATCGATAATATCGATATTATCGACAATCTATCAATAACTATTATCGAAAATTTATCGATGTTACCGATAATATCGATATTATCGATAATTTTCAATTTTATCGATATTATCGTTATAGTACCGATAATATCGGTAGCTATCGGTAGTTTTGATAATACTAATAATATTTTGACTCACGAAGAATCACTTTTAGCCGTAGCTTGAAGCCAATAATGATTTATGCGATTTATATGTTTTTCGTAGGTTTTAGATTTGTTTATACCATTTAAGTAAGTAACTTAAAATTTAGGGAACAATCACGAAGTGGGTGACATCTGTTGAGATGAAATCCTTCCGGGGGTGAATAACGAAGGCCAGAGATCTTATAAAAAGAAGCGGCAACTTGTCGCTAGAACACGCTGTGATATAAAAAATTTTCATTATTTTAAGTTATTACTTCAATATTTTAATTATTTTAACACTTTAAATAGTTCTATAACACTTTTCCGTAAGGACTGACAAATAACTGCACTTAGAACACCAAAAAAAGAAAAGAAACAAGCACTACTATCAGATGTGTCAAGCATATGATAATTGTCAAGGAGACGTCAAGTAGACTTTAAAATTGTTTTTCAAATTCAAATCGCGCCATCTCTTGGTAGTATTCCCTATAGTTTACAAACCCCGGCAACGAACTTGTGGCACTTTGAATGTGGCAACTTTTACCCCCAAGGCTGAATGTGGAGTGAATGTGTTTGTCAGTTTGCTGTAATATCGATATTATCGATAATATCTATTTTATCGATATATCGATAATTCGATAATATCGGTTTATTTTATTTATCGATAATCGATAGTTCCAAACCGTTATCGCCCACCCCTAGTCGCAACCCAAGCAATGGTTATATGGGATGAAAGACAATTTTAATGTGCACAGGACAGCAAAAAATACAGAATTCCATTTGAAATAAAAAAAGTTATAGCTGTTTGAAGTTGTCAAAATGTAATAGTTATTTAAATTTTAATGAAAAATTATATATTTACTAAACATAGGACTTTTTGAAATTTAATATACATAATGTTTCAAGTCATATACATAGCATTTAACAAAATCGTACCAGGTGCAATCATTACTTGATGATTTCTTTTAAATGTTCTTTATTGAAGCTGTTTTATCAAAGATTTTATTATTAGTTATCAAAGGCCTCTCTATTTGGGACATATACAGTGTTTAATAAAATTGAACACTTACAAATAAAGAATGGAATAAATTAATTTTACTTTATTTATTGAAGCCTCTTAGTGAAAAATTTTATACTTAACAATTAATACAGATACAATCGGTAAGTGACTGAAGGTTTCATTCATTCCTTTTGTTTTTGAATACTTTTTATGAATAATATTTCTATCATAACTAAGCATATGCCTTTCTTTTTGAAGCTTCATATATACAGGGTGTTAAAAAAAGAGTGTAAAATATTTCAAGAGGTAATAATATGAACCAAAATAAGCAGAAAAGTCATAATAAACATGGGTCCCCAAAGTAACGGTTGCGGAGATATGGACCACTATTCGTTTTTCAAATATTTTATTAAGAATAAACCGACAAAGGAATCTTTTAACAAACAAAAAACAAAGTTACAGAAGATGTTCAAAGTGCCCTCCGTCCATTTCCAAGCAGGCACGACATCTTCCTCTCAACGATATTAGAACTCTTTCGAAAACACCCTCCTTGGTTTGGATTTCTTGACACTTTTGATTAATCCGTAGCTGCAGCTCTTCCAGGCTATTTACAGGAGTACCGTACACTAATGTCTTCTAATATCCCTAAACAAAGAAATCTAGAGGGTTCGATCTTGGAGGCCATAAAACAGGTCCGGCCCTTCCTACCCATCTATGTGGCACGTTTTTCATTAAACATTTGGATGGGTATTGTAGGTGACAGGTTTCTAGGTCTTGTTGTTTTACCAAACCGATTAACAGGCGCTGCTTACCTCAACTTTCTACAGAACACACTGTATGAGGTTTTGGAAGACATTCCTTTGAATCAGAGGTAACAAATGTGGTTCCAGCATGATGGTGCTCCAGCTCATTTTTCCATGGCCAATAGAGAGCATTTATACCACACTTTTCCACATAGATGGGTAGGAAGGGCCGGACCTGTTTTATGGCCTCCAAGATCGCCTGATTTGAACCCTCTAGATTTCTTTGTTTTGGGATATTTGAAGACATTAGTGTATGGTACTCCTGTAAATAGTCTGGAAGAGCTGCAGCTGCGGATTAATCAAAAGTGTCAAGAAATCCAAACCAAGGAGAGTGTTTTCGAAAGAGTTCGAATATCGTTGAGACGAAGATGTCGTGCTTGCTTGGAAATGGACGGAGGGCACTTTGAACATTTTCTGTAATTTTGTTTTTTGTTTGTTAAAAGCTTCCTTTGTCGGTTTATTCCTAATAAAATAAAATGTTTGAAAAACGAATAGTGGTCCATATCTCCGCAATCGTTACTTTGCGGACCCATGTTTATGGGTTTTCTGCTTATTTTGGTTCATACTATTACCTCTTGAAATATTTTACACTCTTTTTTTAACACCCTGTACATAGTGTTTATTGGCGATCTACTGTATCCTGAATCGCTTCAAACTTATATGGCTTTGACAAGAAAAAATTAATTCTAATTTCGAGAAAACTTTCGGTTTCCCTTCAGAACGGTTATCAAACGTGCAAACGTTCCGTATACAAAGTGTTGACAAATTTTTAGCCGTTAAAAGAACCTCAAAATTAATGAAACTAAACATTTTTTTATGAAATTCTAACAAGAACAATAATTAACGAAAAAAATTCAGGGTCTTTGAAAACATCGAACTTCAACATCAAATAAAGACGATCCGTTTCAACTTTTATAATACAGGGTGTTGAATTAAATGTCACTAAACCCGAACAGAAAACATTTTTATAAAATAAATGCCAGCCGCTCTTGAAAATTATAAATTGCCGGAGCTTCCTTACCATAGAAAGATCAGTCAAGTACTTTTATAGTATTATTATAATGTACGGAAATGCGAATATGATTTAAATATAACATCATAGTGTACCGTTATCCCAAAGACTGGCTAGCAGTGGCAAACCTTTATTTAATATTTTTCCTCATTTTTAGCAATAAATAAACCGATTTTATATTTTAAAAAAATCTGTTTTCAATTATATCTTTTGAAATTGATTGCTTTTTCTAACTTTCTTATATGTTACATATTTACACTTTACTTAATTTAAATATATTTGTATTTTAATGGAAAAAAAACCTTAATAACATTATGGATTTATCCGTGCTCAAAGCAGAATAAGACTAAAAAATTGTTGAATAGGAAATATTCTTAAAAATTTTGTCCGAATTTTATTCGACTTCAATACTTGAAAGTTGAGAGTGTAAATATCTAGATGCAGTAACTATCTCTACTCATGAGTATCACATCTGATTGCCTTTCGATTACGAAGCTTGGATAAGCAAAAGAAATACCGCTGTAATAACCATTCCAGACAACACAAGCAACACAATTATCCTGTTTTATCAGACTGGCAACCTCGTTAACGCTGTCGATCTAGTCTCGAATGAAAATCGATATGTAATGAGAGATTTACCTACATTGTAACCATTTTACGACTAATATACTTACTTTGTAGACTTCCTTTATGCGCTCGCTCTCAATAGACATTATTAGGTTAATTAACGTCATGTTAGAGTCGCACAGAGAGCTTAGAAATTTACCTTTGGAACGGTACGGAATCATAGAAATGCAACAGTGGTTCCTAAATGTCTTTGTAAGTACATCAAGATGTTGCAAAATATTAAACTTACGTGTCGCGGCAAGAATTTAGACGTCTTACGCCACGGCCGACGTTATACAATTGTTTTTATTGTCGACATAATTTTCGATATTTGGGCGGTCAAATGAAAACGAAACAGAGTGATCTACAGAAACTACGTCAACATTGTAAAAAATCGTTCAGATCCGTCGATTTTAGATTAAAGGGGGACATTCTTTCCTGGTATTTTTGACTCCGTCACTTTCACTCCCAAGCAAATGGCATTGGGGGTTGAGTAATGTTTATTTTGAAACCTCTTCCAATTCTCTTTACAACAGACTTTAAATTTTATAATTCCGCCCAATACTTTGAAAAAAGTTTACATTTTAAAATTTAAATTATGTTTAGTTGCTTACTTACTACTGATGATCGCCCGCTTCCATACAAGAATAAAGATTTTGTTCGAAACGTTCGCGCCCATTCTGAAGAATTTCCGGAGTGATTCGATGGCATTCGTCGACGATTCTTTGACGTTGGCTGTGTTTTATAGATTTTACTTTCTAGGTACACAAAAAAATCAAGGGGCGATAAATCCGGTTATCGTTGAGGTCACTCGATACTGCTTCTTCCCCCAATCCAATTCCACGGAAAACGTTGGTACAAATACTGACGAACAATTAACGCATAATGTAGACGAGCACCGTCCTGTTGAAGACTCAAATGATCTTCATCATACTCTGAAACATTTTCAATCATATCAGTCAAGGCAGGGTCAATAGCGTCTTCCAGTAATTGCAAATACATTTGGCCAGTCAAATTACCAGGTAGAAAAAAAAGACCCACCAGCCGGTCACCTAAAATTCCAGCCCATACGTTTAATTTTTCTGGTTGCTGTGTATGTACTTCGTGAAAAACAAAAACTCTTGGGTTTGAATCTGACCAATAGCGGCAATTGTTATGAACTTGTCCCAAAACTGCAATTTCACTAGCTTCATTAACTATAGGTTTTTCAATTCACACATTCCAGAATTTTAGCTCGATATTTGAAAAATGGGGCAAAACCCTCTTTTCCTGCGGATACCTGGCGGCTGTTATAACCATCGACTGAAGGGGCTTAGAACCATAGATAAAACTTATCTAATCTGTCAACAATGTCAACTACCATGCGGTTGTATTTTTGCACCATTTCTAAATGTAGAAACTACAAAAATGAACATTATTATTAGTAATAATACCTGATAGATAGGTACGTAACAGTTAATCCAGTTAGCTCCAGTATTTTGCATTCGATTTTCATTATTTCCTTACAAACTGGCAAAACTACATTTTCACTCATTACGACCACTCACTACCGATAAAACACACTTACCGTAGTTACAGTTAGATAAAATGCCTATCTATTATAAGAAAATCGAATTGAGGGGTTGGTAGGTACTAATAGATAATAAAAAACTTTTAATGCACCCGCGGCAGTCGTGTCCCACAACCTAGAAAAAGAAACCGGTTAACTATACTATGGGAAATATCTATAGGTACCCGACAAAAATTCTTTTATTTAATAATTATAAAACGTTTAAAATTAAAATAAGGCATTAAAAATTGAAGAAGAACACAATACTAAAACGTAAACACAGGAATTGAATTATGACATGACAGAGAATTTTACTGCTGTGTTGCTGGTTGTCTACGCTGAGTCGTAAAAGTTAAACGTGCGGCGGACGGACCGCGGCGGCGTTAAATAAGGATTTAATATAACATAAAAAAATAGTTTTCGCTCTATAAATAAGTTTGTAATTTTTTTGAAGAGTGATTCCGTTCATTCTTAATTTTCTCTGTCCCCTCTTAAAATATTTATACTTAGTCATAGTTAACCCTGTAGAGTGCCGTGATTTCAATATGTGCATGTGCCTAACGGTAAGGGTTGCGGGACTGCAATTCCATGTCATGTCATTTTAAAGGGCTCAAAAAACTATTAAAATATGTAGGGTGCTCCGCATAAGAACCGACACAGAGCAAGTGCGTGTAGGGGTACCCAAAATATTGAAATTTAACCAAACATACCCATATACAAATCACAAAGGTGAAGTTACAAGCCTTCATACTGAGGCCAAATATTTTGAAAAAAAAATAATGCCTCTGGATTACTTTAATTTGAAATACCCAAATTGTATCATGCGTCATGCATAAACTAAAACTCTAGCCTAAGTTGCAGCTGTAAATCCTCGACTAAATCAAGGAGAGTAAAATAACTTTCGCCACTTAATCGATTTGCAAAATAACTGATCCAATCAAATCAATAATACCGGCCCAAATATTTACCTTACACTCACGTTGAAACTGTCTAGTTATTGCATAGGGGTTTACACTGAAATATTCATGAAAGTTGTGAACATTTATAATTCCTCCACGAGTGAAACAAGCCTCATCAGTGAAAAGAATTTGGCAGTAACTCCTGCATTTTTTAAATTTTATATGGATGTAATAGATTGCGTTTAAGAATTCGGTGTATAGAAGTTCTTGATAATCCAGTTTCTCGAGAAAAACGTTTAGTACTTATTTACTTCAACTATTTGCAAAATATTTTCTTCATCTGGTACTCTTATTACACTAGGCCGTTCTCGGATATTGTTGAAAAACTTTTCTGTATCCTGAGCCCTTCTTTCAACATTAAAAAATGTTTCTCTATGGGAAATCACTCGATTTGGACATCTGCTACGATATTCTTCCACACTTCTACAGTTTCCTTCACAGAAACCTACATAAGTAACATATCAACTTGTTCGCTGAATGTAAAGTTTCCAGTTATTTTCAACAACAAAGAGTAATGAATGCGAATTAAATACATTGCAATACATTTTTAGATGATGGATGAACAATACACTTTTAGAGAAAACAGTGGATAATTCACATTTAGAGGATGGATGGACAAATTCCACTCCTGACAAGGCCTTCTTAACTATTTTAAAATAAAAATGTAATCCGCATAATGTATTTATTATTGAATTCTAATAATAAAACCTACTTATTTCTAATAATTTGTTAGAAAGAGACATCTTGCATATTATAGTAACTTACTTAAACCTGTTTTTTAGTACATTTTAACAAGCACATTTTCTCCATGACAAAAAAGGAAAAAGTTTTCCCTCTTTTCATAGGGTCAATGTATTCTATGTCCCCACATACGACTATAATACTGTGACCCGATTGGTCGCTTGGACTTTACTAAGATTTGCATATACACACAATAAAATAGTCCTTTTTATTATACAAAACTACTAATGGTACGTACATTTAGAATATATCGGCGCATAGCGCTTGAGGTATAGAATAAATTTATATAACAATGTCGATTTCAGAATAACATGGACATAGAATAGTTTCGTGGTCAGAAATGGTAAGTTTGAGATTATTTTTTATTATGATTACCTATATGTTTAATAGGTTTAATAGTAGTATAGTAACCAAAACTAATAATTTTTAAAAAATTTGGAAATTCAGGTTTTGGAATGTTAAAATTTATTTTCTTGATAAGACTACTCGAAAATATTTCATCAAACTATTTTTATAAAATTGGATGTAAAACAAGTTTAACCGTATCTGGAAAGTTCTGTCAAAGTTATCTCCTATTTCCTATAGAAATTCGCGTGCTACACAGCTGGCTATCTGTGGAAGTCACCGTTTGATACAATCGCGATAAAAATATTTTGATTGCGTGGCCAAGTTTTGTGCCTTCTATACCCGCTTGCCTTCGCATTTCTTATTTTAATAGTGGCAATTTATTTATGCTTAGAGTTTGTTGTACCGCAATTTGGAATCTTACGGAGCAGTAAACTGTATACAGCGGTTTATAAGGCAGATAATTATTGTAATGATGTAAATTAACATAAATCGTTGCTGTTTTATATCAAGCCACCAAAGTATAAGAACAGAATATACTCACGTATATCCAAAGAGACACAACGGCAGTGGCGGCAACGTGATATGCATAAAAATTACATATACTAATATTTTTCTATATTTATGTAAATACAAATACTCGTATTGCAGAATATTACCCAGTGAATGTATTCCTTTCAATGCAAACGTTAAAAATACCACTATTATATTGTTAGAAAACGCGCGCGCTAATAACCGCCGCATCCAACTATCTCCGAACTCTCGTCGATAACGTCCGATCGTACTGAAAACTTGTGTTCGTTGTTTATATTTGCTTTATTTATGTGCATCCGCAAATAAAGCCTGAAATGCCTCCTTCTAGGGGTTAAATTTGCTGGTCTGAGATTATCACAATTGTATATGCTCAGTCAGTTTGTTATTGGTTTTCCTTATCACTAGGTGCATTTATTTATCGGCAAATAACAGCTTTATAAGTTGACTATGTGCATTTTAGTTTAATATAAAATTTGGCAATTCTGCAAATATTTCATTTTGCTTGAGTGTGCACAATTTAAACGTAAATTTTTAAATCTAGGTTTTGTAGAAGCCAACGTGTATAATTAACTACCAATTATGTTTATTCTAATCTAATAATAATCATATCCTTAGAAATATCCCTATAGTTGAATGACTTTTATTATAAGTAAATAATGAGTATAATTGAATGATTTTCAATATTATACTTATGATAATTGAACTAAAATAGGGTATATTTGGATAAATATCAGGTAAACCGGTAATAATTTGGTATACAATTGTTTCAGCTTCTATTAAATATATAGCCATCGTATATAATAGGTCAATAATAAATGTGTTTGCATGATAAATGATTATTGCCTAATTTTGTTGATTAAAATATAAATAGATACACTTTTTAGAGATATTTATTATTAAATATAATGTCCAGTTATTTCATCACATCCAAATAAATATCTTAAAACTTATTTGCTTCTAAATGTCCTCTGTTAGCATCAACAGTAATTACTTACGGCTTCGTGAAGTTAGTAAGTTATTTGTAAGCCAAAAATAAAGATTTGTAATCACTCATTGAAGATTTTGATAGAGCCATTTTAGAGGCTAACTTTTCGAGGCTTTTCCGCTTAGGAAAAATTTCAAATTATTTTTGCCATCCAAGAGATAATTGAACATTTGCAAGTGCAAGAATTTGTATCTCATTAAGGAAGTATTTAATGAATAGAATTGGTGAAATTGGCCCTGCATTTTTGGCTTACAAATACTTACAATACCTACAAATAACTTAAGTAATTGTTGACAAAGTCAAATTTATGCATACAAATTGTCATTTCCAATGAACAATAAAAAGTAACTTACATCGTCTAGAGTACTACATTTACACAAAATGTTATTAGACGTTGAAGTTCCTTAAAAGATGCGGCTTCCACGTCGTTACGTTATCTCCACAGAACCACAAGTTCCGGAAGCGTAGCAGGCACCAAAAACATATTTCCCATATTCATCGTAGAACGTAATGAGAACATTTCTATTACGTGGCCATGGTTAGCGGCAAAACACCTCAAAGTACCTACAATATTTGTAACTATGTTCCGACGAACGTTCCAACAACTGTGCTAGTTGGGAACACATCTTTAATACGAGGGTCACTCTGAAAATTGTTGGATAAAATGAAATAAACACATATAGGAGAAAAAATTTATTATAGTTTTGCAAAGTACTTCCTTTCATGTTCAATACATTTGTTCATTCGGTGCAACCATTTAGAAAAGACTTCACGGTACACTTCTTTTGGTATAGCCTCCAGTTCGGCTACAAATTCATTTAAAGCATCTTCTGGTGTTGAAAATGCGCGTCCTCGAATTTTTTACTTGGTCTCTGGGAAGAGGAAGAAGTCGCAGGGAGCCAAGTCGGGACTATAAGGTGGATGTCCGAATAAATTCTCCAGTTCCCGCTGCAGAGTGGGCAATTGCATTGCTTTGATGCAAACAAATTCCGTGCAAGCCTGGTCTAGGTCGACGTTCCCGGATTTTTTCAAACTAAGCAGGTAAACATTTAGTGACATACCGTTTACTTTTAACAGTACGTTGGTTCTCTAAAGGAATTGTAGCAATATGGCCACTAGCAGAAAAAAAGAAGCAACCATTTTCTTTCCAACACTTCGTGCTCGCTTAATTTTTGTTGGGGCATTCTCATGTGGGAATACCCAAACATCAGATTGCATTTTCAGTTCAGGATCAAACTGATAAATCCATGATTCATCACCCGTTATAATGCCAAAAATGCATTTTGATGAACCATTTACATACGTATCCATCATTTGTCTGCACCAATCAATGCGAGCTTGTTTTTGTTCTTCAGAGAGAAGCTTGGGGACCTATCGAGAAACAAGCTTACGAACACTTAAATTTTCACGCAATATTTTATTAACTTTTGCCGAACCAATATGTATCCTCTGCTTGATACAAGCATACGTGATACGCCTATCTTCCTCTAACAAGCGTTGTACAGCTTCAACATTTTCGCCAGTAACCACTGTTCTTGGTCGGCAGCTTCGCCTATCATCTTTTAAAGATGATCTGCCTCGTTTAAATTCTGCATACCAACCAAAAATACTAGAACGCGATAGACATGCATCACCGAATGCAGATCTCAACCGTTCAAAACACTGTGCTTGGTTTAAACCACTTTTAAAGTCGTCCTATTCAGCTCTATCTTTGCACACAAGAACTGTTAAACACAACTTGTTCACACTTCTCTAAGTCGACGTTGAACTGACATTCTGCGGTCTAACTTTAAGGGTGAACAACTAATATGACGCACATTATGTGATGAGACACCAGTGGTGTCGCATCCAAAAATTTTCAGCGTAACCCTCGTACTTATAACAACAACTAGTACTTTAATCTTTCCATGACAATGAACAAAAAAAAATCCCGGCAGTTGTCATAAATGAAGCTATAGGACTTACAGGCACTAGAAACAATATTATTGATATGATCGATATAAGTAAGTTTGCTGTCAAAATATACCTATACAGGGTTAACTGTAACTAAGTACAAACATTTTAACCATGTGCTTAGGGAGGCCTAAAAGACAATAAAAAAAATTCGGAACTCTTTTTTTCTTTGGAAAATCTGCGTCTACGACAATCAATCATCGCCTGAAATGGCTAGATATGTCAACTACCATACGGCGGTTGGTGAGCAGCGTTGTCAAATGTTTGGGGTTGAAGGTTTATGAAAACCTTCCAGAGGAAATAAGAGGAATCCAAGTTTTAAATTCTTTTAAATTTAAATTAAGGCTATTTTTAACCAATAACTGTTTTTACACTCTCAATGAGTTTTTACTTTAATTTTATGTAATGACTATTCCTATCTGTGTATGTACATATGAGAGAGGAAAATAAAATTATTATAAATGTAGAAATGAGGAAAATTTACATTTTTATAAATAATAATACCCAAGTATCTCATAGATAACAGTAACAGTTAATCCAGTTAATAGAAGTAGTATATTGCACTCGTTCTTCGTTCCTTCGTTGCACACTGCTAAAATACATTTTCACTCATTGCAGATCCGTTATAATTATCCATTAACATATCCGATTAATCACTAATTGTTCTAATATAACCTAGAATATTGAATTGCTAGTTGCATACTTTTCAAACGTCAAAGAACATGGTCGAAGCTCAGAATATAATATATATTTCCAAGAAAGATTTTTACAGAACATTAGAAACACCTTGGGATGTTGTAGGTAAAGTAGTACTACTTATTTTATGCAAACATTGTTGTTATTATTAGTATTAACAGAATTAAATTCCCCAACAACATAAGAAGTTTAAAAATTTATCGGCGTGAAGTACACCTTGTAGTAATGGTTACAGATGGCGACTGCATCAGATGCTGTCAAAAAATGTCGCATGCGGTACGGCGATTAGTTAGAAATAATTTTTTAGTACTTGCCTGTCACAAATTTATTTTTTCGTGTATTTTTTGTGTATTTACACACACCTTTTCTAATGCCTAGATAACAGATAAAGTGCTGATTTGTGGAAAGTGTGACAAGTGCATACTATCGTGTGGCAGCGTAATACCAAAGACATTTTCCGAGTAGACAAAATATGCTGAATCCTCTTGAACCACATTGAACAACTATTGTAATGCCTTGGCGATAACCGTGTGGCAGTGTTTTTATATATTTGTGTAAATTTTTGTGTATTTTTTGTTAACCTTTGTGTTTTTACCTAGTTATAATCGTCGGGTCAAGCAAGTACCTTGCTTTAAACAAAAAAATCGGTCGAGAAAAGGAGAGGTCCCCAGTAACAAAAATATTTGCGATTTTAATTTAAACATGTAAGAAAACAGAAAATGATTCAACATTCTTAAAATCTCCAAATATCAGTCCTGTATTTTGCAAATAATTTTTTCCTTCAAAGCGGCGTAAATTGATACATGTGTCAACGTGGTGACCTGTCATTACCTCTGACACCTTTGACTTTGGTCGAATATACCTAACCTCGCGACTGGCAGAAGGCGAGTGACGGCAATAAATAAGGGTTTATTATAGTTTTGAAAAAAATCGCTTTATAAATAAGTTTGGAAATGGCAAATGGACTATTCCGTTAATTCTTATTTTTCCTTGTCCCCTCTTAAAATATCTGTACTTTGTCATAGTTAACCCTGTATAGTGAGAACTATCAAAAACCAGATTCTAAAGTATTAATATTTTAATAAAATATTCATTTCAGCTGAAGAGAATGTTTCAAAAACTGCAGAAATTTGCAATAAAAATAACATCCGTAGGTATACCTGGATCCAAAGACTATTAATTTTCTAGCAACCCAATCGAAAATCCCCGAAATTGTCAACAAAGACCTATACAAACGCTTCCCCATCCCCTAAACAAACCTCAAACTTTACCTGCGCGAGCCCAATATTAATATACTCTTCAAATCCTCGGGCGTGTGTAACTTTTACGTACTGTAAATTTTAATGACCAAGCAGGCACCTGGAGGAACATTCCGGGCCCCGTATCAGATGTTTATGCTAACTGGCTCGTAAGCAGGGAGACTCCAAAGTAACGTATGCAGATTAAAAGTGCCGCCTTGGATTTATGCCAGCGCCCCTTTATTAGGTGTTTGGGAGAATGACGGGGATTATTCCGTATGGAAGTGCGAAACGCATTAAGACGAGGCGTACGCTCTTCTAAGCAATGTGCTGGGTGTTGGGGGTTGCTACACGTTTAAGGGTAATAGGTGCGGTATTGGTGGGACGGGCGCGAAATGTCAAAGTTTATGAAAATCAATTAATACCTTCACCTTGAACTATGCCGTCTCGATAGCAAAATAAATTATATAAAGTAATTATGTATCGACATAATACCGGGTGTCCCGAAATAAATGCAACAAAATTTGGTCAGAAATTCTTAAGAGAAATTTAAGGGACCCGTATTTTTTACTTTTGATAAGTGCGGCCCCCTTTCGGAGATATAGCCCCCTGAAACAAGCCCCTAAAAATTTAATTTTTTTTTATATCTCAGAGCTATATCGCACAAGAACCACCAAATTTGATACACAGGGATTTTATGACATGTAGAATGCGATGCTGATAAGCTTTTTGGCAAGGGGCCCCCACAAGACACTTTTTCGGGGGCCCCCTTGCCTTTGGGGCCACCGAACTTTAGTTGCATATTTAATTTTTAAAAAAATTAGTAGCCTCTTAGAAACTCCAGGAAATTTAAAAACTTTTTTGTCTCTTAAAATTTTTTCGAAAAACGCAGCGTCTTTCGAAAAAATGGCAAAATGTGATTGGATGCATATCGAGGTTCATATCAAATTTTAAAGTGTTAATCGTAGGTGGCTGGCATTCGCAATAAACAATCAATTTTATTCTGTGACAGTTGTCATTAACCAGTGTCAAATTGTTACCATTAATAGTTGTCAGTAATCATTGTTCCCGAAAAAATGGTGAGATTTTCTGTCCAAGAAAGGGTACAAATGCACCTAATTTACGGGGAGGCTCGTGGAAATTCGTACAATCTGCTTGCGAGACGTGAATTTCCACGAGCCTCCCCGTAAATTAGGTGCATTTGTACCCTTTCTTGGACAGAAAATCTCACCATTTTTTCGGGAACAATGATTACTGACAACTATTAATGGTAACAATTTGACACTGGTTAATGACAACTGTCACAGAATAAAATTGATTGTTTATTGCGAATGCCAGCCACCTACGATTAACACTTTAAAATTTCATATGAACCTCGATATGCATCCAATCACATTTTGCCATTTTTTCGAAAAACGCTGCGTGTTTCGAAAAAATTTTAAGAGACAAAAAAGTTTTTAAATTCCCTGGAGTTTCTAAGAAGTTACTTATTTTTTTAAAAATTAAATATGCAACTAATGTTCGGTGGCCCCAAAGGCAAGGGGGCCCCCGAAAAAGTATCTTGTGGGGGCCCCTTGCCAAAAAGCTTATCAGCATCGTATTCTACATGTCATAAAATCCCTGTGTACCAAATTTGGTGGTTCTTGTGCGATATAGCTCTGAGATATAAAAAAAAATAAATTTTTAGGGGCTTGTTTCAGGGGGCTATATCTCCGAAAGGGGGCCGCACTTATCAAAAGTAAAAAATACGGGTCCCTTAAACTTCTCTTAAGAATTTCTGACCAAATTTTGTTGCATTTATTTCGGGACACCCTGTATTACTGAATAACGTTTAGAATAGAAAAGTACCTAGAAAAAGATGTAGATAATGTTAATACATTTTTCAGTTTTTGCCATATAGCTTATTCAAGATTATACGAAGCCGTAAAAGGGCCACATCTACATTTTTTTAGATTCAGACTCTAAACTCTGAATCCAGACTTTAAACTCTGAATTCAGACTTTAATGTTCGAATAGGGCCTTCAATAGTATCTGTGTGTACCAAATGTAGATGCTACATGCTACGTCTCGCATATTCACCTGCAGCATACTGATGAGAGCTAACAAGCTTGAAACTGATATATGTCTAACCACTTAAGACAAACCGTGGTTGCTTGGTATACAGGATAATTCAGGTTTAACTTTGATAAATTCAGGAATCGATAGAACAGGTTAAAATAATGTTTATTTCCTAAAATGCATCGTTTCCGAGATAGAGGGCGTTGAAGTAGGATGTTTTTTCTCGTTTTTCCCTCATAACTTTTGAAACACTTAAGTGAAATTCGGAACACAAACACTTCTTATGATCTTACATAAGCTTCTTATGAGAATTATCCTCGTCGATGGATTGGACGGCAACTCAACAACCACCCAAATATGTGGATTCCTTGCAAAGGACCAGTGGCTTGGCCTCCGCGCTCGCCAGATCTGAATCCTCTGGATTATTTCGTTTGGGGCCATCTAAAAGCAATTGTGTATGATACGCCAGTACATACTCGTGAGGAATTGATGCAAAGGATAAGACATGCTTGTGATGACATAAAAAACATTCCTGTTCAAATAGCAGCTGCGGTTAATATTGAACAATTATTGTAATTTTTTTAGTAGTTGATAAGTTTGTGGTAAATCTTGTAATAAGTAGTTGTTATCAAATTTATGTTTGAGGTTATTGGCATATTTCTTAACACTAAAAACACTCTTTAAATAATACTTTTGACAATGATTTTCACAAACGTCAGTTTACACAAATCACTGAGTTTTGTTTTCATGGGTTACTATAACGTTAAATGAAATTTACGCGGCTGGTGCGCTACCCTGTCACCAATTTTTTTGAATATCTCAGAAACGAGACCAGAGACCAAACGTCGAAAATGGTACAATCAAATTTAATCAGGAAATTGGTGTTAGCACGGCAATCTAGATCCAGAAATAGAAATAGGTCTAAGGAAATTAAATGGTCTTAATCATTTCCCAAACAAGTACAGCCGCACCTTAAATCGACTCTAGAATCAACAACAGTGAAATTATACAGGGTGTTGTAAAATTTCAAAGTTGATGAGTTTAAAGTCTGAATTCAGATTTAAAAGTATAAATTCAGAGATTAAAGTCAACTTCAAAAAATTGTAGACATGGCTCTTCTAGGGCTTCGTAAGATTAACTATGACTAAGTATAAATATTTTAATAGGAGATAGAGAAAAATAACAATTAATGGAATCTACTATCAAAAAATTTCCAAAGTTATTTATAAAACAAAAAACAATGTTTTCGAAACTATATTAAATCCTTATTTATCACCGACTCTGATCTTCTGTCAGCCTCGAGGTTAGGTATATACCTAACCTGGTATACACCTGGTATATACCAGTCAAAGATGTCAAAAGTAGTGACAGGACACCGCGTTGTCACGTATATCGATTTGCGTCGCTTTGAGAGAGAACAATGTAAGTATTTGCAAAATGTAGATAATTATTTAATGATTTAATGAGAAGCGTGATATGGTAGCACAAGGAACACCTACCTAATGATATTTATTTCCTAGATTGATATTTGGAGAGATTTCAAGAATGTTGAATAATTTTCTGTTTTTTTACTTATTTACAATAAAACTTGTCGTTGCAAAGATTTTTTTACTGCTACACCTCGTTTTTTGTGGACTTTTCCTTCTCTCGACCGTATGTACACAACACTGCCACACGTTTACCGCCAAAGTATTACAGAGTAGCAGTTTTTCATTGTGGTTCAAAGAAGATTCGGCATAATATTTTATTTACTCTTTGATATTATGCTGTCACACGATAATATGCACTTCCCATAAATTACACAAAAAATACGCGAAAAATTAAATTTGCGAAGTACTGAAAAATTACCGTATACGATATCTTATTCTTCTCTGTGCTGGCGCAGTCTTCAGTCGCCAGCTGTATGCCACTAGTGAAAAATGTACTTCACGTTGATACATTTTTAAACTTCTTGTGTTGCTGGGAAATTAAATTATGTTAATACTGATAATAGTAATAGTAATCAACGACGTTTGCATAAAATAATTAGTACTGTTTTAAACTATAACATCCTGAGATGTTTACAATGTTCTATAAAAATCCTTTAGAATATTCATTCTAAATTTTGATCATAACGCAAACCTGGATCAGTAGTTTTAAATGTTTTAGAGTAATTAAATAAAGGATTTATGTCGGATGCATATACAGGGTGTCCCGATTATACTTAAAAAAACTGAGGTGTAAATTGGCATTAAACAATAGTGGGGGTAGTTCATAAAATATTTTTCATTTTAAAGTCGAGATTTCGAGATACAGGGTGTTGAAGTTTTTATATTGAAGAAGGTTTTTCTTAGTTATCTTTCAATCGGCTGAAGATACAATTTTCAAAATTTGTGCACGAGTAAATGTAAAAAGTATGGTAAAAGTCAAAATTTCTTAAATTTTTAATCGGTTTTAAAAACTGCAATGAATAATATAAAAATAAGGTATACTAGTTGAAATTCAATAGGATGTATAATATTTCACACTGTATACATCTATTTCATCTACATATGATTGTAGAATCTGCCCCAGAAATATTTGCCCATATTTTCCGGATACCCTGTATAGATTCTTATTATAAAAAAACTTATTAAGTAAGTTTTAAGATATTTAGGATGTGATGAAATATGTGGACATTATATTTAAATAATAAATATCACTAAAAATGTACCCATTTATCTTTTAATCAATAAAATTAGGCAATAAAACCATCCATCGTACATATTTATTATTAATTTATTAAAATACCTGTACCTATATACTCACTAGAAGCTGAAAAAACTTTGTATGAAATGAATACCTTCTTACTTATCCAAAAATACCCTATTTTAGTGTAATTATCATAAGTACAATACTGAAAATCATCCAATTATACTCAGTATCACTTATTATAAAAATAATTTAACTATATGTGTATGTAAGAGTATGATTATTATATCACAATAAACACAATTAGTAGTTAATTCTACATTTTGGCTTTTACAAAACTAAGATGTCAAAGTTTCCAATTAAATTGTGTTCGTAAACCTGAAACATTAGCGAAGTTGCTAAAATCGATATTAAACTAGAATGCACATCGTCACCTTACAAAACTGTCCTTTACCGGTACAGAAATGCACCTGCTCTTCTTAGAGAAGCTGAAGCGGTTTCCGTAAGTTATTATCGACTAGCGAGCTATTCAGCGTTAGATTAGGAGAGTGCAGCTTTTGAGGGTAGATTATCGAATAATGCATGGAGCTTCACTTCAATGTGCTTTAGGGATAACTTAGTGTTACTTCAGAATATAGCATCATCCGAACTGTAGCCTAAAAATGATCCCTATTAGATGCACTAAGATGTTGATGATGTGTTGTTTCAGAATCGGATGAAACCGTGTATCAAGACATCGTCAACATTTCAATGTGAAATACAAACAATTTGTATAACACAGCTTTTAGATGAAATGTATAAGATAAATATTGAACAGGTCAATAAGAAACTGCTTAAGATGAAGAAAAAAGAACGAATCTATCCAATTAAAGCCTTGATTGTTGGCCAGTTTTGGTGATTTTTAATGACAGTACACAATCATACACATGGGAGTTATCATGTAGTATGTTCAGCACTGCGAGCCTATGGCTTTGTTACATATTTTCTTATATTCCTTTTTACTTCCTATTTTCCTCCTCCAGTCCCCTATTCCCATTTCATTCAAGCCTTTTCCACCATTTGTGTCCATTTGGTCCGTGCTCTGCCTTTACTCCTCCTTAGACCTCTTGTCAGTACTTATCCCATTGGACTCTCTTCTTCTAATCTTCCTGCATGCCCCAACAACCGCAATCTTTGTGCTCTACCTGCATTTGTTGATGTTGATGATTCCCTATATATTTCCATCAGATCATCATTTATTTTTATCTGCCACACATCATCTACTTTCTTTCGTCCGTATATTTTTACTCAAAACTATTCCCTATTTCTAACGAGTGTTTTTTATTTATGTTCATTTTCCATGTTACACTTCCATAAACAACTATTGGTCTTATTGTTGTCTTACATATTCTTTTTTTGACATTTTTCGAAATATATTTTGATCTTATCAGATGGCGCAGCCCTCCCAAACATTTTGTTCCTGTTGCAATCCTTTTCTGTATTTCATCTGTTTCTTCTCCATTGTTAGTTATTGTTACACCCAGGTAACCCTTAACCTTTTCAAAGTTATATTTTCTTCCCATGTAAACATAAGCAAACGTATTATAATTGTGAACAACTACAAAATGATTTAGATTTGCCGAAAGGTGTGACACTAATAATCTAACCCTTTTGTAAAAACTCGGCTGGAATATACCTACATTGTGTGTATTCCGATGCATACAATGCATATAAACAATTTAGAAAATT
Organism: Monochamus alternatus; assembly: GCA_037114965.1. Lineage (NCBI taxonomy): Eukaryota > Metazoa > Arthropoda > Insecta > Coleoptera > Cerambycidae > Monochamus > Monochamus alternatus. Next base: position 119,954,659 of record CM073426.1, read on the forward strand.
TACAAAAAAAGAATTTAAATTAATTTTTTTTCAAAGAGATCATTTTTCTCAGAGCATTCTGGTAAATCACTAGCAGTCTAGAAGACTACTGCATCTAATGAGATTCTGATATAAAATAATACTTAATACTTTTAGCTGTTCACAAATATTACATAAATTAATGTGTCCAGGTTGACCTTGCGCTCACGTGCAATTTTTCGATTGTCGAATATTCATGTTAATATCTCTTATTGTCATCCCAATTTTTTTAAATAGCAACCCCCAATTTTGACCATGCCATTTGAAAGAGCGTATCATTCTACATAAAATCATGGTTGCCTGGCAGTAACCTTAGCGACCGAGAATGTTTCTTATTGCTGTCAGATAAAAACTTGAAATCGTACTTTATTAAACAGTTTTTTTATTTTTTTGAGTTATTTCTTCAGTTCTTATCTTTTGTTTGGCAAAAGCAGTGCATTTCAAGTGTTTATTGAGTAGCGACTTTGTCATTTTATAAAAAAAAATGGTTAAATTAACTGAACGAGAACGAATTGAAATTCTTTGCATGATCGCATTTGGAAACAGGATGCGCACCTAAAAAGAAGCAGTTGAATGTTCAATGAAGCTCATCCTGATCGATATCCCATTAGCCAAAGCATGGTAAGCAATATTGAGTCTAAATACAGTAACTTTGGACATGTTCGTGATCTTCCTAAATCTGGTCAACCGTCAAAATCAGTAGATGATGAGCTTAATGTTTTGTTGGCAATACAAGAAAATCAAAACTGAACACTTAACCAATTGGCTTCTGATTTCAATATGGCAGCGTCCACAGTTCACAAAATTATGAAAAAAGCAAAGCATCATCCTTATAAGGTATGCCTTGTTCATGAGATATCTGAAGACGACTTTGATCGGCGAAATCAATTCTGCGAGCAAATGCAAGGGCTATGCAATAATGATAATAATTTCGTAAAAAACATATTTTTTTCTGACGAGGCTACGTTTGTTTTGAACGGCCATGTCAATAGGCAAAACTGCCGTTATTGGGCTACCGAGACTCCCCGATGGATGATGGAGTATACTCAAAGTCCCCAGAAAGTAAATGTGTGGTGCGGCATAGTCGACGGAAGAATTCTGGATCCCTATTTCTTTGACGTCAACCTAAATGGTGCAAGATATTTGGATTTTCTTCGAGACGACATCATTCCTAAACTAATAACTTTATATCCAGAAGGACATGATCTTCCAAGAAATGACATTTTCTTTCAACAAGATGGTGTATCTCCCCATTATGCAATACCTGTCCGTGCTTATTTAGATGAACTATTCCCGAATCGTTGACTAGGAAGAAGGGGGTCGATTAAGTGGACAGTCAGATCGCCTGATTTGACACCCCTAGATTATTCCTTGCGGGGATACTTAAAAAGCAAAGTATACATTACTAGACCGGTTAATTTGGAAGAATTAAAAGCAAGAATTCGTCAAGAGATACATCGTATATCTCCTGAAGTTATTGATAATGCCCAAAAAGAATTTATTAATCGTCTTGGCTACTGTCAGGCAGCCAACGGTGCACAATTTGAACATATAATTTAGTCGATTTTTTACATAATCATTATCATTTTCAGTACTGTGAAAATTAAATTTTAAAATCTTCAAACATTATTTTCTTGAAATTTTTGTTATGTAACACCATGATTTTTCATGATGTGTATGTAGAATGACATGCTCTTTCAAATGGTTAAAATTGGAGGTTGCTATTTAAAAAAATTGTCGGTGACGTCATATCTCGAACAACGAAGACATCATAAATATGGGTCGTATCTCAAAAAATGCTTTTTTTAAAAAACAAAATCGACGTGCCAGGGGATTTTTTCGAAAACTTCCCAATTTCAAAACTAATGAATTTATTCGTTACTTTTCGAAAGCACTGTATGTATATTACTTTATACTTACTTTTATATTATCTGCAAGTTTATAATTTGATGTTTGTTACTTATTTTTATTGTATTAATTGTTTAGTATTTTATATTTCGTTTGTGATTCTTCTTGTTTGTAAAGTATTGTTTGTTTGTTCCGTAATTGGAACTTGCATTCAGTAGAATAGTGTAACTTAATAAATAAACAGCAGGTTAACTGTGACTAAATCAGTATTTTTTTCTTCTTACCTGTTTGCCATCCCATCTCTTATACTCTCGCCATTCATCCAATCCCGGTCTCCAATATTCCACGGTATACTCTTCGGCGTACTCCTGACCCCTTCCGCGATCGTACCTTCCTTGTGTCTGCACTCCGGTGACCACATGCACGTCCCCCAGGTCCACTTGGATAAACTCCCTAATACCGCGCTCCACCTGCTGTTTGGGACACCAGCCTCCACCTGCCTTCTCCACGCGTAGCCTGGAAAGAACAGTGGTTATAAAAATCGGAAAGGAAAACTTCAAATAAGTGGGATAGAAAGATATAGAGTGGTTATATGGATGATGAAGTTCAATGGCTCGGTTATTATTCAAGATTCAAAGAAATGTTCAAATAAAGGTTAGAAGGAATCAAAAACTATATGTTAAAATTAATTTCAAATATCTATAGAGTCGTATAAGATGGTAAGGCGGTGTTAAGTATTTTTTTTTAATGAAACCTCTATACTTTTGTATATATCTGAATTTATCGTAAAATTATGAAATTAATATGAGCTTGTGTCAAATTATTAGGAAATTCCTTAATTTTTTCAGAAAGCAAGCAAAAATTAATAAGATAAAACCAATACATCGTTGAAACTTTTATTATTTTGTATAGCATATTTTTTTAACGAGCCAATTTTACAAATTTCAAACAATATTATTTTCGCCATCAGTTTCTCTGCTGTAATTTATTATACTCGTATGTATCTAGAATTACTTGAGATAAGTCAACTTAGTGTGAAATTTAGCTTTGACGTGTAAATTTCCTTTCGATTTCATAAACGTCGTCTACAAATAATTTGTTAATTATATTCAACGTCCACGTTTGGCATATTGTTAATTAGCGCAGTCGGTAGGATTTAAATTAAGTCTCTAAAGTCAACTAAAAGATGAATGAGATCCTTAGCGTAGTCATGCACCTTATTAGTGACTGCTTTCAGATCATTTTATATTGAGAAATCATTTGGATTTGTTGAGTCAATTCTTCCTTGATTAGAGTGACTGCTTTTCGACTGTTCAAATAATTTGTTAATGAATCAACCCGACTGAAAACGAGGTGATTGTTCAGAACCCAAAAAATAGTAATTCTCAAACTAGATTATGAGTAGAAAATCCATAATAGGTCCTTGCCGGTATTAGACTTACCGAGGTCAACAAAATTTTACAAAAATTTATGAACATTTTAATATTGAAGAACAAAACGTTGGCGTTGATTTCAACCCTAGTCAAGCATATCAAAATAAAAACACCCTCTTCGAACAAAATTTTGAACTGGGCTATATAATTATAGACAATAAAGATTTTAACCAAAATTGTAACCAATATTTTTATGACTGAATATAGAAACATAGGTCTCCAGATACTATAATTATTTACCGAATTATACAAAATTTCTACATATTTTTGGACTGCAGGTCCTGTATTATTGAGTAACAATTAATTTTGAACCCTAACAGTTAAGAGTTAATCATAATGTTCGATTCGATACAGTTCACAATTGTAAAATACACCCCATATAATTTTATTTGTGTAACAGTTTCAGTTAATTAATCCCTGGGCTTTAAATTAAGCAGTTTCATTTCATCGTCTGATCATAAATATGAGAGAAAAACGATAATACATAAATACAATTATTATTATTTCGAAAATTCAAAAGTGTAGCGACAAAACTATAGGGTCTAATGAGGTAAAGGTGAAACATCAAATTATTTGGGGTCAACGACTTTACTTATCCTACATATCCCGAATAATCGAAAGCACTAGTGTTTAGTTTTATGTGTCAAGTTTTTTGAAACTCACAGAAAATTGCAGAAAAATGGTAAGTCATATACTAAGCAAGATGGAACTCGATCTGACGAAACTTTAAATGAGAATGATTTTATTCAGTGGAAAAAGTACAGTACAAAATCTGACTTATGCGATTATAGGTTTGAAATATATTAACTCCGATAAAAATCAATGCATAAAAGTTTCATAGATAAATTTCCTTCATCACAAAAAACGAGAAACGAGATTACAGTTTTTCTGCACCTGTTGACATATCCAAGCAAAAGTAACTGCTGATGACATTTCCCGCTACCTATATAAACAGCATACTAACACTATTAGCTTTTAATTCAAAATATGTTTGCATTAAAACTTTATGGCAACCATGTGAATTTTAATTATACTACTGAATTTAATAGAATAATAAAACAAATTTTTTAAATTCTGTGTATTTTTTTTTTCACTAGATACATTGTGTAAATACGTTGTAGGTAATGTCATAATTATTGTATTAGTAGTGATGTGGTGAACTTACGCTATTGTTAAATATAACTTATTCCTTTGTTTATGACATAAAAACGCTCGTGACAATTACGACGACAATGCTGTTGGATAAGTACCAGATAAATAGTATCTGATTTCACATTAAACTACTTGTTTTAATCTGAAAAATAATAATTAAAAGTAATAAATAATGATATAACATTTATTAATTTTTTAAAATTAATTTAATAAATTTTCATTGCTATTTACTACTGATTTCATTTCTCCTTAAACATTTTTGAAAAATCCTTATTTATTACACATTTATTTTAATTTTGATGAAGTTAAACCTACCTACTTATGCATTTTCAATTAAACTTACATTAAAATGGTCTTCACAAACAAACAATGCAACAATGTTGCAATGCTTCTTTCGTCGTGATTCAGCGCACCACACCACATGTTCCATTAATTTTATGGCACGGTGAAATATTTTTTTATTAGACACTGTATTCTTACATAATAGCATAATGCAATACCTCTTTCATTTGTCCGGTGAGATACACTTTCTGTGTCTATTATGCAATATTATTCAATACCAATGTCTATTTAACACGATAACACCTAATAATATCACAAATGACAAGTTAACTATTCTAAAGGTATGTACTGCGTTGTCGTATACATATATGAACTAAAGCACACTGTTGTATTTAGGTATACATAGCGAACGGCGTCTGACGTCATAGGTCTACACTGTGGTGACGGCTACCGTTTTATGGGGGCGTGGCCAGACTAAACTGTTAAATACCGTTTTTAGACTTATTTTTCCACGAAATTCTCTTGGACAAATGCCATTTCGATTACAATGATATTTGGAAAAATGATGCAATTTCCCCATTGTAACGATATAGTGTGTTGAATGAACAAAGTGTATTAAGAAGTAAAGATTCTACAAGTGTGCATGGTCCCTGTCTAGACAAAACGTTTAAGTAGCCAGAAAAACTAGTCCAATTCCGACAAAGAACTAGACACTTCTCATTCAATCTCCATTTTCAGTTACACTGAGTAGTATAATTATCGTTATGTCTCCACGTGCCTAATCAACCGACTTTTTTCAACTTGATTCTGAGAAGGCGCAATCAAAAACAAATCTGGAAATAAATTTAGCTTTATGAATGCCGTCATGATGCTCGAAAAGTCATAATCGTCCTGTTTCCGCAATAGAAACGAATAAGGTTGTATTATGAGTGCCGAAGGGGGTCCCTATTGATTTTGGTCTCAATTTTCCCTTCATTAGAACTGGTTTATTTCATGTTACATGCTGTTCGAAATTCGAAGTGTTTCTGACAGAATTGTACGTTTGGATAATTCATAGAATTCTTGCAAAAAATATTTAAAGAAAAAATAATAATAGAGATGTTTAACTACGTCTTCCACAAGTAATATATATTGTTGTTGTGACGCCTTCTTTGACAGAATACAAGAGGTAGTTTTGGCCCAAGCTATCGGATAGTAATGTCCACAGTTCTCAGATAATGTGAGTCTGCCTTTGAAAACCTTTTTCCAGTTTAGTATACTTTTTTAATTAAAAATTAAAATAACTGGAGACTATTGGTCGGTCAGTGGTCGCGCGGTTTAAGGCGTCAGTACTTGAATCGAGGTGACTAGATCGGTGTTGGTTCGAGCCCAGCTGCCGGTAGACCGTATATAAGCTATATTCGTGGAGAGGTTGATACCGGTTGATATTACCCCCCTAATTAATGAGATTTTCCAGGTTTCTCTCATTCCTGCACTGAATAGTGGTTAGGGCCTACCAACGTAAGTCGTTCCTGGGCGCAAATGCGGCCTGCTTAATAATAATATGCCGCCCCCTCTCCCGCACAAGTCTCCGACTTCTGGGCTAATCCCTGTGATTAGAATGAGGGGTAGAGATATTATTATTATTATTATTACATGAAAACCTAACCTAGCCACTAATGGGCTTGTTCGGCATATTTTTGTTTATTTCATAAATCAAAATGTATACGAGCCCTAACAACTAAATGTTCGGACGACAGTTTATTTTTTCCAAATATATTCAGTTTCCATTTTGAATTCAATTAGAATTTTTTCTGCTGAAACTATACCAATTATTGTCATAAAACAAAAGTTATAATCTTTTCAGAACAATGTTTACTCCAAACATAAATTATTTCTTTAAATATCTAACAACAAACTACAAAATAAAGTGACAAGTAAATGTTCGGACAATCTTAATTAAAGAACGTTCTTAGGGAAATTAATAGGATGTAACGTCCCCTTTGGCATCTATTACCGCCTTGATCCTCTTTGGCATAGTATCCACCAAAGATTTACAATATTGTGGGGTAAATGCATTCCAAATTTCTTGGATTTTGGCCTTAAGTGCTGGAATTGATCGCTGGGGGCTATTTCTTAAGGATCTTTTCATGTGATGCCATAGTGTTTCGATGACATTTAAGTCGGGACTACTCGAGGGCCAGGACAAGACACTAATTTGATTGTCCCCAAATCATTTTTTGGTACTCTTAGCTGTATGGCAGGATGCCCCATCCTGCTGAAATATGAAATTCCCATGTTCATAAAGCTCCATCGTACTTGGCAACAAGTTTCTTTCCAAAATGCCTTGATATTTTTGAGCATTTATGGTGCCATCTACAAACTCAAGCCTGCCTACACCATTAGTGGACATGCATCCCCAAATCATAACACCCTGTGGGAACTTTACTGTACGCTTAATACAATCTTTATGAAATGCTTCAGATTTCGTTCTTATCACCCGTTTCCGAAAATCGCCAACACAAACATCAAATTTGGATTCATCACTAAAAATAATTTTAGCCCAGTCTTCTTTGGTCCATTGTACTTTAGATTTTGCCCAAATAAGACGTTCTCTCTTTTGTATGTCAGTGAGCAGTGGCTTTTCTTTGGCCTAAAAATGTGAATTGCTTTAAAGTGCGCTGAGCTAATTATTACAATTTTTTGTATTTCAATCACAAATAATATTTACTTTATAAAATCCATATCCAGCTTTGTGTATCCACTGTCTGCAACATTCCCTTGAAACATTTAAATCTGCTTCTTCATTCCATCGTGTTTGAATATCCCGTACCGTACCCCTTCTTTGTTGCTTGCAAATTTTAACAAGAACCCTTTTTTTCCTTTCTGTTACAATCCTTGGTCGCCCAGAACTTTTGCCGCGGACATCAAAGGATCCCGTTTCCCCATACGCTTTTATTACCTCTCCCACGGTCGATTTGGCAATATTGAGGTCTTTTGCTATTTTTCCCATAGTTTTTCCGTTGGCATATTGTCTTATTACGATTTCACGCACTTTTTTATCAGTAGCAACTCCGCGAGTCATTTTGTTCGCGAATGCACTATTGCTAATGTCATAAAAATATATTAATTTTGCCATGGTGACAGATGGCATTTTTTTTTCAGAGCTTGCTTGTATTTCATTGATGAAAAGAATCTTTGTCCGAACATTAAGTTGTCAGCAAATTTCGTTAAATAAACATTTAAACTATTTGCCAAAGCCAGCAAATCGCTAATTATTAAAATAATGAATGATTTATTGGTCAAAACACTTGATTTCATAATTAAGTTTATGTAGATTTTTTAAATTCCAGATGTAGTACTCAAAAACAATTTTTAATTATAAATATAATAGTCCGTCCGAACATTTAGTTGTTAGGGCTCGTAGTACCTTCAAATTAATTGCAAATCTCCAGCGCTGGAGAACATGGCGTGACCAGGCTCTACATCACGTCATGCATAAGTCCAGCGACTGCGATCGACTCGATTCTAGAGTTACACAATCATGTACTATATTTTCAGAATATTGTTCCTGTTGCGTACTGCTTGTTTGATTCAGTATGAGTGCAAAAAAGAATTTTAAGTATTGCACAGTTTTAGAATGCACAAATATAAGTACAAATGTGTCAGACAACATTATTTATTTGTTTGTCAACGGGCTTAAAGCAAAGAAGAGCATGGCAACGTGCAATGCAGAGATCTGATTTTGTATCCGACAATGGCTCGAGAATTTGTTATAGGGATCACTTTGTTTAGTAGTTTTTGTTTGAAATATAGATTGAAGAGGTCATAGAAAATTATTTTTGTTTAAAACCCATGAAGCGGGTAATATAAATCAGAAACGTTTCGTATTACACACTTTTAAGTAAGAAATTTTGGCAAGTTCATTTGGAATAGGGGTTTTGAAGCTTGTACGGCCTGTGCTATTATTTAATCTATATTGATTTTCTGGGTTTTTCGGTAACAGAATTAACTTGCACATTTTAGTCTTAGTTTTCGGTACCCCTCATATAATGATTACGGTTCGTCCATTCCTATTGTTGTATTACGCCCGCTATGGTCGGCACTGCGCCTGCGATAAAGATGGTCTTCCTCAATGTCATTTAGCAGCCTTCATATTTTGACTAATTAAATATTTTAGAGAAAACTGTAGTCAGTTAAAAAATAAAATATTTCATTTTGTTTTCAAAATTCTTCAAATCTTTAAATTGAAAGTTTTGTATAACTTTAAATCAACCTTTGGACAAGAAACTAAACTAAAATTAATAAAAACTTTCATATATCCCCATATTGAATATTGCTGTGCTGTATACTATAATTTTTTAACGCAAAATTGTCAACAAAAATTACAACGGATTCAAAATGCCTGCATGAGATTTGTGTTTAATATTCCTCCAAGAAGTCATATAACTCCTTATCTTATTAAGATAAACGAATTAAATATTAAACTTAGAGTTCAGTATCTGTATAGTATATTCTTGTACAAATTGTTAAATACTAAGGAGCCACTGTATCTTTATGATATTATATCTCGAAGGTCTGACGTTCACAGTGTCAATATAAGAAACAATAAGTTTCATATTCCACAGCATACCACAACACATTTCCAGGGATGCTTCTCCTATTTAGTGCCATTTTACCTTAACCAAATTAACACAGACTTGTCTGTTACTTTATCATCCTACAAAAAAAAAGTTAAAATTGGAGCTACTAGAGAGACTTGTTTAAATAAGGTATATCAGTTATATATAAAAATGTTACTATTGCTGTGGAATATTTTGAGATGTTCATATTTTCATCTCGTATGTTATGATTATTGTTAGAAATTATTTTATCTGTTATTATTTTATTAGTTATTATTTTGTTTTTGCTATTCTTTCCTCAATGTTTATACGCGAAACGCATAATTTATTAGCATTTAAAATTTTAGGAGAGGTGTAAGACAGCTTTGGCTAACCTCCTCCTTTTGTGTACCTATACTACTGCCACCATTGTTTAGTTTAAGTTTTTGTATTTCATTATGTGTGCACAATAAACCATTTATTATTATTATTATTATAAATATAAATTAATCAAAGATCCAAGTTTTTAATCCAAAAATAAGCAGTTATAATTTTTTCATATTGCGAAAAGATCAATTTTAACTTTGTTATTTTATACCATTACTTTTTTGCACAATTAATCAATTATAAGTAAAATAAGGAGTAATAGTAATAATATATTTAAATGATAGTAACTAAATAAAAATTAATTTGGTTACCTATAATTTTATTTTATAAATCGTAACCTAAATAGTTGGACACGAGAAAAAAAATGAGTGGAATGAAACACAAAATAGAAAATATATTTTATAAATGATACTACAGGTAACAACTACTCCGCGGATCAATGCCCCGACCGGCATTGAATTTCACCTGCAGTGTCTGTGTGAACAGCCAAGAACTCTTGCCGGCCACACCACCAGACATAGACAGTATGCTATAGGTGAGATGACCGACAATTGAACTGGCTGTTCCTTCATATGTATGTTCATATATAAATCAAGTGAAGGTGAGATACAATCAATACCGGTCGGGGCATTAGTCCGCGGAGTAGTTGTTATCATTTACAAATTTCATGGCGCGTCACCCAAGGCGAGAGTCTGCGTTAAGTACCTGCAGCAATGTAGGTCGCTTTCTGCAAATCGAGCCGCTTAGGTCGAGCAGGAAGTAAGCAGATCATTTATATCACACCAGAAAAAATATTTATTTATATGTCAATAACTTTATTTACTTTATTCTCTTCATTTCTGTATTATGTAACCTTCATCTTTATTAAAGTAGGTATTCCGTAATAACGGACATATAAAGTTCTAGTAGATTGTCAGAATTAGCTTACCAAATTCAACTTCAGTTGAACATATTATACTAAAATATTTACAACACAGTAATGAAACAGCATAGTACATTTTAATCTGATCGGGTATTAGCGCGATAGAGATAGATCTCCTAGTATACAAGGTGTCCGGGAAAATGTGGGAAATCTCTCGGATGCCGATAGAACATGAAAAAATAAGATGAAAAGTTCCTATAAAATTTTTACCTACAGGTCCTCCCTACGGAGATATGTGCCTGAAGAACACCGCTGGTTTTTCTTGAATAACTTTTAAAGAACTTAATATAATTTAATAAAAATTTAATGTGATGGACACTAGTAAGGATCTATTAAAATAGTGTCCTTGAAATATATTTAGCTTTTTCAGTTTACCAGGGACGGGGTAAGCTTAACACCCTGTATGATACATACTTTAAAATAATAAATCTGGGTAGCTTCAACCTTAGACTAAAAAAAGGTGCTCTTGTTTATTGTCGATAAAATGAACCGTTTAAGAGAAAAAGTTCGACATATGTTCGCATGTTGAACCCTCTTATGAAGTTTCGTTAAGGTGCCTCCTGAGACACCACTGCGTTTTTTTTTAATTTTGTATTTCATGACATTTTTTATTAAAAATAAAACATGAATTCATTTATTATTATTTTCCTCGTAAACGGTTTATTTTATCGACAATAAACAAGATTACCGTATCCCATTTTTAATTTAAGGTTGAAGCTATCCAGATTTATTATTTTAAAGACTTTATCATACAGGGTGTTAAAAATTTAGGCATTAAGTTGTAAAGCTTAGCCCGTGGTAAACTAAAAAAGCTAAATATGTTTCTAGGACACTATTTTAATAGGTCCTTAATAGTGTCCATCACATTAATTTTTTTTTAAGTACTTTAAAGGTTATTCAAGAAAAAGCTATTTCCAGCGGCGTCCTTCAGGGACACATATCTCCGTAGGGAGGGCCTGTAGGAAAAAAATTTATAGGAACTTGTCATCTTATTTTTTCATGTAATATCTGCACCCGAGAGATATCCCACATTTTCCCGGAGTAGAGTGTAGAGTTGCGTGTAGTGACAACACAAGCGCGGGACAGTTTTTGAGACTAGCAACAATTTCTCTTATATCTCGAAAACGCAAAAAGTAAATCATATGAAATTATAAGGGCGTAAAAAGGTGTACTGTGCAAAAACGCATAAACACTATATAAACGAAATTTAACGGACCAAGCCTATTTTCAGATGAATATTGATATTTCTTTTGGATTTTTTTGTATATGTACAACTAATTTTTTTGTTTTTGTAAAAATTTGCAGATGTGATTATATTTTTAACCATTTTATGACTTTTAAACATAATTTAATTTTTTTGGTAACATCCCTAATCTCCAATGAGCAGCCTCGAGATTTCTATGAGCGGAGCTGACGGAACAATGTGATATGTGCCGTCACTGTGGTGGTGAATTTCAACTGAATACATCATACACCATTTTTGCTGCTATTATTTACGCTATTTAATTTGCAGATTTGCAGGTAAATAAAGTTTGGAATAGACGATAGAGGTACTACGACCGAAATCTTAATCTTGACAATTATTTTCTAATGGCAACTCGTCAAGTGTAATTTGAGAAACTTATCTGGTGGAAAGTTCATCCAATAATGCCTGTGCTTCCGCATCCACCTGTCCGACATATGTGTCGGCAAACGTTTTCCGAACACAATTGCACATTATCAACGTTTCCATTAGATCGGATATTAATTAGAAATCCTCATTAGCATTATCTGGATGCAAAACGTCGGAATCGAGTAATTGGAGCACCTGGCCGGTATTGGCGGGCACTCAATAGGAACGGCAACTGGAGCGGGGAAAATTGAGGCAAACAATGGGAACGGGAAGACCACAGATTGTCAGAGAGGTCCCGGCGGGCCGTGGAATGGATAGATGCTACAACGCGGACGAAATTTCAAGTCTAGTTTACCAATAATTACATAATAACATGCAACATAGTGACTGTTACTTAAAAATCAAACATAAATAGTTTTTTTTGAGAGCCGTCCGACAGTGTCTCCGGAAACAAGGCAGCCTATAGACTTATTGTGCATCTCTCGACAAGCACAAACATCCATGGTACTACAGTGGGATTCGAACCCACACCGACATAGCCGATCCAGATTGGTTCCAGGCGCAGTCGTCTCCCAGCCACCTCGGCTATCGAGGCGCCCAAAACGTCACAAATCACTGAGTTTTGTTTTCATGGGTTGCTATATGCTATAACGTTAAATGAAATTTATGCGGCTGGTGCGCTACACTGTCACCAATTTCTTTGAATATCTCAAAAACAAGACCAAACGTCGAAAAAAAAACAGGAGACGAAAAAATTTCGAAATTAATCAGATCAAAGTGGTGTGTAGATGTTTTATTGAAATAATTTTTTTTTTGTAGTTTTGAAATAAAGTAAGAGGGGGGTAGCATACGAAATACACTTCTAAGAGAGGTAGGTAGGGTCAAACTTAAGAAGCTTATGTAAGATCATAAGGAGTGTTTGTGTTCCGAATTTCACTTAAATCGGATAAATGGTTCAAAAGTTACGAGGGAAAAACGAGAAAAAAATTCCTACTTCAACGCCCTCTATCTCGGAAACGATGCGTTTTAGGAAATAAGTTTATATCACAAATGAACATTATTTTAACCTGTTCTATCGATTCCTGAAGTTATCAAGATTAAACCTGAATCACCCTCTATATTTTTAAATAATTGCGAATGTATTATACATTTGATATAATATCTGATATATTATATCAAATGTGATTAAAATTAGTGATTAAAAATCAAAAATTATTTTTGGTTAATTAATATGTTCTTTGTTAACATCTAAAAAAAAATCTAAAAAATCTAAAAAAAAAAATAATTTAAAATAAATATATGTTTCTAGCTACTGAAATATATTTACCAATATTGAATAATAATATATTCTTTAAAAACATTCGTTTTTTATAAGAAAACCTGTTTATATTACTGACGATTAGTATTTCGACCTTAAGTAAGCCCAATTATAATTTTTTATTCGCGTCGCTGTAATACAAGATCTACGTCATTTGCTTACACCTGCTACCATCCCTTTACCTCTAGCTTCTATTCTCTTCTTGTCAGTTTAGTACTAGCTCAGGTTGTATGGTGTATGGATGTAAGTAATTATCTTGTGTGTTGTATAAATAAATTGCATAATGGAATGTGTTAAAATGTAAGTAATTATAATATATACATGTATAGAAATTTTAATGTAATATACCTATATTAAATATAGGAAAATACATCGAAATGGTAGGCCTATTCTATTTTGCAAAATCTTACATCAATAAATATGTTAGGAACTATTTGTTGGTATCAATGTAATGTACATGAAGTTAATGCTTAAATAACTATCTACGAGTATTATCTAGTATTATTAATTTTATATTTTTAATTTATAGGGTACCTACTATGATTTTTTTCTATGATCTAAGACCTTTTAATTTATAGGTGTAGACAAATTTCTATATCCATTGAATATGTGAAATTATAATTAATATTTACAACATGCATGAAAATATCATTTTATGTCTCTCAAAAAAAAAATGTTTAAATATTTTACTATAGAAAATGTTTTAAGAATATTCTAACGTAGTCATAGATAAAATAGGTATTTTAAGAATTATCTTATATTTATTAATAAATCATTTAACATTAGACAAATAATGTTAATGAAATTAAGATATAATATCAAAATACTTAAGTATTAATTCTGTATTTTTTTAAATATATTTTAGCAAATCCTATAGATGACGATGTTTGACATCAAGTTCTTCAGAATCTAAGGAAGTGGTATCGGAACTGGATTTTGATCTTAGAAGCCTGTGAACTGATGATGTTTCAACCCTAGGTTTTACAGTTGCCTTGTGTACTGCGAATGTATTTATACAGATAATGAAACATATTTATAAGGTATTATTAATACACATGTAATAATGTTTCATGTATGATACATATATATATATAATAAAACATTATTAATTAAAAATATTTTTATTCTTAACATTAACCAAAAGAAATCGTAATATAAAATATGCATAATTTTAATAGTAATAACAATAATTTTATTATGACTAACAAGTTATTCTTTAATAATAAAGGATCTAATACTCAAATTAAGGTACAGTACCATATACCTAGCAAATATTATTTGCTACTAATATGTGTTTTAGTTTTTAGAATATATATATGGTATGTAATAACAACACTCATAGTTATTATTAAAATATTTTTATTAAATGTAAATAATGATCATTCAAATATATATACTCAGTTGATGATAAGTAAATATATATTTTGCCGTATTTCAATATACAGGGTATTACATTGAAAATTAATGATAGTTTGCTTTATAAATTATGGTCCAAAAATGTTCCGTTACAAGAGTGGTGCTAAAAGTTTTAGGAAAAAAAGGAAAATAATTAATATTTTCAAAAGCGCTTTAGATATTTTCATCATATTTGGTATGTGGTGACTATTAATAAAGGTGCATATTTTGAAATATAAACATAATTTCCATCTTCAACAGTGGCGTGCGCACGAGTACTGACTTTATTCAAATGTGGAAAATGTGGAAATGGTGGAAATGCATTGCGTGTATGGCCTAGCCGACGGCAATGCAGAGCAAGCTAGACGTATTTATTACGAGAGATATCCCAGTCGTAGTCACACTTCTTCTAATATACATCGTTGTCTTCTTAAATCCGGTAGTGTTCGAAAAG
Organism: Monochamus alternatus; assembly: GCA_037114965.1. Lineage (NCBI taxonomy): Eukaryota > Metazoa > Arthropoda > Insecta > Coleoptera > Cerambycidae > Monochamus > Monochamus alternatus. Next base: position 119,970,060 of record CM073426.1, read on the forward strand.
ATGCATCTGAAAGTAGACCTCGAAATGTAAGAACACCCGAAATTGAGGAGGAGGTGCTGCACATTATCGAAGAACATCCTGAAACGAGTACGAGGAAGATCACTAGAAATTTGAATATTTGTCACCAAATTGTTTGGAGAATTTTAGGAATTTTTTGTTATATCCTTATCATATTTTAAGAGTACAGACGTTACTTCTCACAGATTTTCCAAAGCGTGTGACCTTTTATCAAGAGTATCTTCAGAATGTTGCCCAAAATCCGCAACTTAGATCGCATATTCTGTTTATTGAAGAAACTAATTTTTCAAGAAATTTCATTCAAAATTTCCATAACAATCATATTTGGGCGAATAGAAATCCTCATGCTATAATTGAAACCCATTTTCAGCAACAAATTTGACAACCGGAATTTGAGTGTTTGTAAAGTTTCCAGGGATCCTGAAATATAACGATTTGTGAAATATTTTATTTTAGATAGTTTATAGAAAATCTGATGCTCTATTTCTTTCTTTCTGTTTGCTGTACTAGCATGTAACTATATTCTTAATTAAAAACTTGGAGAATCCGACCGGTAAGTAAAACATGATCAAATTTACGACGGTTCTTTGCACGTCGAAAAAATCTTATCAAAGGAGTGATGTAACACCTAGTCCAAGAAATATTTTGAAAACTAATGATTGAATTCGCTTCTTTAAGTGCTCGATATTTGAAAACTGCTAAAGATGTAGATCTATCATGTAATTTCTGACTATTTAAACTATACCCAACCGCCAAAAGATTCAACCATTCTAGAATTCTCCCGAACACTCCAAAGGTTTTTATTTTTTCTCAACAACGGCGTATTGCAGTCCATGTCAAGAGGACTTTCACTTTTCAAATTGAATGGGAAATTTAAAAATAATTTTTATCTGGAAGAAAACCATTGACGTACCACTTTTTTTATTTAAAAATATTAATCAGTGCTCGTACGCACGCTACTGTTAAAGATAAAAACTATGTTTATATTGCAAAATGCACCTTTATTAATAGTTACTACATACCAAATTTCCTAAAACTTTAACACCCTGTATTTTTTTAACATTGTTGGATCATAGTTTATAAAGTAAATTATCAAAAATTTTTTTTTTATTATTTATCTATAAATAGACTTGTAAAATTAATTAACCAGGTATAGCAGTCACTAGGCAAGAAAAAAGAAAACTCCTTATTTCTATTCAAACTTTCGAAGTCTTTATTGCTTCTTCATCAGGAACCTACAAAAACGTATAATAATTATTAAAATGTAAAAGGATAAGTTAAAGAGACTTACGAAAAATATTGAGATTAATAAAAGTGCAATGGAACCATTCACCAGAACAGAAAACTTCAAAAAAACATCATCATAATGTCACAACTTCTTACATCGTGCGGTGTAGTATATTCAATACCATGTTCCAATTGCAACAAAAAATATATAGGTCAGAGAGGTAGATGCCTTAAAGACAGGATTGTTACTCACAAGAGTGATGTAAGAGTTGGTAAGTTGGTAAGGATTGTTACTTACAAGAGTGATGTAAGAGTTGGTAAGTCCTCTTGTGCGTTAGCAAAACATGTCATTGTTGAAAATAATTTGTTAAAAAGAAGTTTTTTAGAGATGTTTCATATTTATTCCTATAATAATTCTATTAATTCCAGGAAGCATGTTGATGGCCAAAGTGGAATCTATACTTTTTTACTTACTCTCAATAATAATTCTAATAATAATAATGACGTCGGTATTGGTCAGTCCTTTACCCACTCTCAGAAGGATTTCTTATTAAAAATTCTTTTCAGTACCCCTTTTTTGTGGACTTTCTTTATGGTATTGAGTTTTGGACGATCTCCTTGGCAATAGTGTATTTTTCAATTGTTCTATGTTGGGGTTGGTCAGTCTTCAGAAGATCTGATTGTCTTCATTGGCTTAAAAATTTTTTGTTTATTATAACCTATTTTTACTTCCTTGACCACCTGTTGTGGCTTAGAGAAGTTTTTTCTAAAAATTTTTGTAGTATGTTTGAGTAATCGGTGTTCATCCTGGTTTTGTACCAGTGTTTTAATGGTGGTTTCTTTTAATATTGCACATGATGTAAGAAGTTATGACATTGCGATGATGTTTTTTTTTGAAGTTTTCTATTCCGATGGATGGTTCCATTGAACTTTTATTAATCTCAATCTTTTTCGTAAGTCGTTTTTACGTCTACGTTTTTGTAGTTTCCTGATGAAGAAGCAATAAAGGCTTCGAAAGTTTGAATAGAAATAAGGAGTTTTTTCTTGCCTAGTGACTGCTATTATTATTTATTGATAATAAACCTAATTGCTCAGAAATAAATTGTTTTTTCAGTGTGAAAAGCAAATAGGTAAGCGCTCCCTCACGGGCATTCAAATCGAAAATATAAATATGGTATTTATATTTGCCTGCGTAATGAAAGAGAAGAGTTCGGGAATGATTAACGTTATTAACCCGGCGTAAAATCCGGCGGGGCAGGGGGCAGACGCCACCCGTTCGACAAGAAATAATACGGCGAATTATGGCAAGGCCAAGAGTAAAAGCGCGAATCAGAATCTAATTTAAAAACCGCAAGGGAGCCACTCGCTCACCGCATAATTATATTAACACGACGAAATTCCCAATCCCAATCACAACTCGTATCAACCGAAATTATACACGTGAAAGCTTTTAAATTAATTACAGCTCCCTTATAAATTAAATTTCCACTGAGTGGTTTTCAGAAATAAAGCTTAGATTAAATATTATAACGTACACAGTGAAATTATAAAATTAGGGTTATGTTTTAATGAAACAATGCCACCTACTTCTGTGGCTTGTCGTGAAACCAATACGACCAATAGCTTAGGTTAGAGAAATGGGAATTTAATTCGAGAGGAAATATGTTGTGCTAATATGCCGTGACCTAAGTAACTAGCTTTTTTTACTGTATTAGAAAGGTATTTTAAGCTAATATATCTCAAATCTCCTACAATTCCTATCAATGAAGTCATATGTATGATCTCTGATACCAAACATCTAGGTATGCTAATGAACAACTCCACAGACAAAGCTCTAATCAATAAATATCTAAAGAAATTAATCAATCTATATTTACTAACCTGGTTTAATGGAAACACTCTATAAATATCTAACTTCAATTTGACATTGAGAACTCCAAAATTCAACCACAATAGATTAATAAATTTGACATTGTCGACATTTAATTTCAAATAATTTTTAATTTATTGGTATAAAAATTTTTACAGTTAGATATTTGATTCAACTTAAAGGAGGCCACCTGATGAAGCAATCCTAAAAATGCAGAAATAGGTTAGATCTCATCTATTGTGGTTGAATTTTCGAGTTCCCACTGTCAAATTGAAGTTAGATATTTATAGAGTGTTTTCATTAAACCAGGTTAGCAAATTTAGATTGATTAATTTTTTTAGATATTTATTGAATAGAGCTTTGTCTGTGGAGTTGTTCATTAGCATACCTAGATGTTTAGTATCAGAGAACATACATATGACTTCATTTATAGGAATTGTAGGAGATTTGATATACAGGGTTACCTATAACTTAGTACAAATATTTTAAGAGGGGATAGGGAAAGAATTAACGGAATCACCCTTCAAAAAAATTCCAAATTTGTTTATAAATCCAAAAAAAATGTTTTTCAAAACTATATTAAATCCTTATTTATCGCCGTCACTGACCTTCTGTCAGCCGCGATGTCAGGTATATTCTGCCAAAGGCAAAGGTGTCAAACATAGTGACAGGTCACCGCATTGACACGTGTATCAGTTTAAGTCGCTTTGAAAGAAAACAAAATCTTTACAAACTGTAGATTATTATTTAATGATTTAATGAGAAATACGGTATGGTAGCACAGACGCATCACCTACCTTATTGATATTTATTTCCAGAACTGATATTTGGAGATTTTAAGAATGTTGAATCATCTTCTGATGTCTTACTTGTTTAAATTAAAACCTGCAAAGATTTTTGTTCTTGCTGTGGACCTCTCCTTCCTTCAATCGTTCTTTTTGTGTAAATCGAGGTACCTACTTGGTTTGGCGGTCTTGCTCAGGTCGATTACTTACGTCGGGAAAAGCACAAAGAATAACAACAAAATACACGTAAATGTACACAAATACATAAAAACACTACCACACGTTTACCGCCACGGCATAACACAGCTGTTCGATGTGGTTCAAAAAGTATTCAGCATAATATTTTGTATACTCGGGAAACGTCTTTGACGCTACCGCACGATAATATGCACTTGCCACACTCCCATAAATCAGCACCTTATCCATCATCTGGGCATTTGAATACGACATGTTTGTAAATACACAAAAAATACGAGAAAAATTAAATTTGCGAAAAACAACTACTGAAAAATTATTTAAGACTTATCAGAGTACTATAACTATATACTTACTACCATTTAACATCTACAGACGACAACTAACGACATCTGTAGGCCACTGATATATTTTTAAACTTCTTGCGTTGTTGTGTAATTGAATTATGTTAATACTAATAATAGCAACAATATTAACAATAATCGACGATGTTTGCATAAAATAATTAGTAACATTTTAAACTATAACATCCCAAGATGTTTACAGTGTTCTGTAAAAATGACCCTTAGATTATAACTAACTTCGCGTTTTCTGCATGGTTTGGAGCATGGAAAGTAGGCAACTAGCAATGCAGTATTCATAACCTAGAACTTACTGTTACTTTAAATCAGCTAAATGACTAATTTTAAACGTGTTATAGTAATTAAATACAGTATTTTGTGTCGGATATGTTAGTGGATAATTATGATGAATCTGCCAGGAATGAAAATGTAGTTTTGGCAGTGTGCAACGAAAGAACGAAGAATGAATACAAAATACTGTAGCTAACCGGATTAGCTGTTATCTATCAGGTACTTAGACATTATTATTATTAATAAAAATATTTATTTTTGTCGTTTCTATACTTGGCAATGTTGAAAAAACGACTGCATGGTAGTTGACATATCTAGCCATGTCGGACGATGTCTGACTGTCATAGGCGCATTTCCATAGGAAAAGAGGGTTTTGCCCCATTTTTTAAACATCGAGCTAGAATTCCGAAATAAATTTTTTATTGTCTTTTAGACCTCCCTGAGCACGTAGTTAAAATATTTGTACTTAGTCATAGTTAACCCTGTATATTAACTTAAAATGCCTTTCTAATACAGTAAAAAATGTTACAAAAGCTAATAATAAAGAATATATGGGTAGATGTTGTGGGTGTAATTCAACGCTGATTGGAGCTTTAGTCCACAGAGTAGTTAGTTTTACACAATATTGTTAATACCTAAAAATATATAAAAAAACTAAGTAACTAGCGTTGCCACAAGTTAAATAATTATTGTGCACTTTCCTAGTTTTACGGTACAGACAGAGTGGAAGCAGCTTACTGGTAACCAGCGCCGAATATAAGCTATGAAATTTATAATTGTATATTTAAAACATATATAAAAACAGTAGTTTAAAGCAGGCTAAAGCAGACACAGTGAAAGCGGTTTCCCGCTTACTGGTACTCTGCGCCGACCCGCGCTTATATGCTTTGAAAATTATAACATACCTTTAAATGCGCACATACAGAGTTAACGCAGGTTGAAGCAGGTCAGCGCCGCAAACCTGCGAGCCCGCTTTTATCAGAATTCAAATTTATTTGCAGCATGTGATAGAATACGACGCGCTGGTCGCGTGTAAAAAAATGAACAAAGAAGTAGTAATATCTTCAGTTTTTCGATGACCTATATAGGACAAAATCCATAGCAACAGATATACAGTATGCGCCAAAAGTATGGAATAAATTCAATAAAAACGAAACAATTATTTTTTGGGAAAAATCCTCGAACAGGTCGATTTTTAATTTAAAAAATACATATTTTAGCGTAAAATGCGATTTTCAAATGTCATTTGTTTTCGAGTAATGACGTCATCGATTTTTTTTTAAATGGCAACACCATATTTTTTCCTTGATTCTGAAAGATCGTTTAATTCTCTATCAGACAGTACTAAAATTTTGCCCTCTTACATAGGAAAGTTTTCGAGTAAATGACGTTTGAATGTTAGAAAACGTAAATCAATTAAAATAAAGCAAAAACGTTATCAAGTTTAGTTTTTCGAATTCCATAGTTCTTTTATGGATCACGTAGGTGAAAATCTTTGCAAAGTGTCATTGTCACACCGACTTTCTAATAAGTATTGTAAGCGACATAGAAATTATTATTCAATTTAAAGTATTATGGCATATTTAACTGTTACTCAAAGAATTGAAATTTTTATTCTTATCGGATGCGGGAATATGACTAGAACTCAGCAGGAAGTTTGCGATTTATTTATGAAAAATATCCAGATCGCCCTATCAGCCAATCAACAGTCAGTAAGGTAGAGTCTAAATTTAGAGAAACTGGCAATGTTGTAAATATTCCAAAACCTGGACGTCCAAGCATTAATGAAAATCAGAAACAGAACATTTCGATAAGTATGGTAGATAATCCTCATAATTCTTCACGATTGGTTGCATTAAACAATGACACTAGTCAGAGCACAGTGCTACGTATCTTGAGGAAGGAAAAATATCATCCTTACAAAATTCAACTTGTGCAGGAACTCAATGAAGATGATCCCGATCGCCGCTTACACTTTTGCGAAATTCTAATGGATTTATGTCAAGGAAATAGAAATTTACACCGGCAAATACTTTTTTCAGATGAGGCCACATTTTGTCTGAATGGTACAGTAAACCGTCAAACTTGCAGATATTGGAGTCGGGAAAATCCTCATTGGATGGCAGAGGCACATACCCAACACCCTCAGAAATTAAATGTGTGGGCTGGAATAGTTGACGACAGAATAGTAGGGCCTTTCTTCTTTGAAGGAACCCTTACAGGAGAAAGATATTTAGAGTTTCTAGAAAATGACCTTGTTCCAGCCCTTGCAGTAATTTTTCCTAACGATAATGACCCTGACATTCCTGACGATACCATATGGTTTCAGCAAGACGGTGCACCTCCGCCCTATGCGCGCCCTGTACGAGATGTTTTGGACATCTGTTTGCCTGGGAGGTGGATCGGCAGACGCGGATCGTCAGATCTTACACCTCTTGACTATTTTTTATGGGGATACTTGAAGTCAAAAGTGTACATTAATAAACCACGTAATTTAGAAGAACTTTAAAATCGCATTCGGGACGAAATACACAGAGTTACCCCAGAAATAATTCATAATGTGCAAGAAGAATTTCTTCACAGACTTGCGCATTGTCAAGAAGTTGGTGGATGGCAATTCGAATATTTAAGTATAGAATTTAATCAATTGTATTTTATTTTACATACCTCAATTGTTACTTTTTTATGGATAAAATTTACATTTTCTAACATTCAATCGTCATTTATTTGAAAACTTTCCTATGTAAGAGGGCAAAATTTTAGTACTGTCTGATAGAGAATTAAACGATCTTTCAGAATCAAGGAAAAAAATATGGTGTTGCCATTAAAAAAACATCGATGACGTCATTACTCGAAAACAAAAATGACATTTGAAAATCGCATTTTACGCTAAAATATGTATTTTTTAAATTAAAAATCGACCTGTTCGAGGATTTTTCCCAGAAAATAATTGTTTCGTTTTTATTGAATTTATTCCATACTTTTGGCGCATACTGTATAGCAGACAAATATTGGAGAGAGATTAGTAATGAAATGAATGAAGAGGGTAAGTATTAAAATCCGAAATATGAGTGCCTTTATTTTGCTGTTTGATAAATTGTACCAAACAAAACATATTTTATTTAACAATATTCTGTGACCAATGGTATATGAGAGCAAACAGGTTTTGAATGTGCGATTTACCATGTCAGATAGTACAAAATAATTACAAATACAGGTAATAAACATAGTGTGAACGGTTTTCTTAGAACTCTTTTCACAACACAAAATAAAATGTGAAATAGTTATAAGTGTTCAAAATTAATGTCGTTGCTTGTGAAAAGCGTCTATCGTACAAATGTCTCGTAGCCAGAAAGTATTGCCTAGATTCTCCACAAATTAACTGGTCATTGTTACTATAATTTGTTCCATTTTTGTTTATGTACGCAAATATCTAACAAACGAGGTACAAAAAAACTAAAGACACTAGCCGCACTGCTACCACTACTACTTAAAATAATTTGAGGTTAGAAGCAGCAGGTAATGGATGTAATGTTGTGGTACGTTCCAGTACGTTACAGGTTTAAGGATTTCTTGGGAAACCTCTATTGTTTACTTCATTAATACTGATAAAAATTAACAAATTATTTTACAGAAACTTTCACTTAACCTTAGTTGTGAATTATTTTGTAATTTTGTAACACAGTTTTGCATGTTACTGCAGTTGTATTTTTATTTTTGAAATGTATTTGTAGAAGTATTAGTTTTAGACACTTTTTTCATAAGAGCTTCTTGTTTCTTTTGGTCAGATATACAAGCCCCCTTTAATATCAGCAATCATATTCTGGACATCCTGTATATTAATAATTTAGTAGTTTCCAAAAATATTTATGAAGGTTACTGGATATATGGGGCTGACTATATGTTTGTTCATCAATCATTTAATAATTTCATTATGCCAGGTTAATTAATTAATTTATATTTTAGATATTGTAACCTTGTAAATATACATATGGCTTCATTAATAGAAATTTTAAAAAAATTGATTTGATTTTTTTTTAAATAGATACCTTTAAACTAAAGTAAATAAATCATTTAACTCAGTTATAAGAAGTCTTTCTTCCGATAGAATAGCATGCTTATGTAGATTACATCAATTGTTCATTATACGGCAATTCACTTGATCTAAAATGCAGTAAAAGATTTCTTGTGTCATCCTTGTATATTGCAAAAAACTTTCCTTGACGTTTTTTAAATTTTAAATAAATAGGATGTACTCCAAATTATTTTCTCTTAGAATTAGTAATTATATAATCCAAAACGATCAGTTTATAATCCTAAATAAAATTCAGCAAGCACGCAGCAAGTTTTCATAAATAATATCATATTTTATTTGATTCCCAATTACATTGTTTTGTTACCCAGAAATTAATAATTATTAGGTACATTTTTATTTGCACCAGAAGTGATAGTAAACAACAGCATTATATTAAATATGGTCGCGTCGCGTGCAATAAACACTTACTTTTTGTACTTGTTGCATAAATAACTATTATTTCGGTTTGATTGAGCCACTATCGTATCTACAGTCGTATCGCTGTATGTAGAGAGCGGTACAGTATTAATGAGATAAATAATCTTCAGGCTCTTACAAAAAGAATTTGATAGTTTATACGCTTTATAGTAATAGTGCTTTTATATTATCTATGAGTCTCTCTCTAGATTTTTGGAGACTGTGTAGGACGATGAATCTGTAACACCCAAAGATCATTTAACTCTTAAGCATTTCAAATAGGCTATACTTTCAACAAATCCTACACTTATTATTCATTCTCACCTATTCCCAGGACAATGAAATTCCTGAAAGGAAAATTACGCAGTTCCAAAGTGCATCGCATATCCGGGCTAATGTGAATTAAAAGCACCGTGCAGTCGCATTCGCCATGCCGGGTAGTCTCTAAAACAACTTATTGGTCCATTAAGGGCGATTTTGTATGCAGTACGCCCGACTATTATCGCTGTACACGGCGGTGCAGTCCATGTTTACAAGCGACCGCGGCTGGCTGCGGCTGACCAGGGCCTACTCGTACATTGGGTTGAAGTAATGTAAATTTAGAATGCTACAATCACACATTTTAGATTATTCAAGTCTTTTTTGTTTTGCTAGAATGTTAGAAGAATAAGTATTTATTTATTTTATTTTTTAGCTAACACATTTCATAGCTGATCTTTCGTGAGAACTCAAATCATCACAAAGTCAATCCAGGTGTCATTGGATTCTTCAAATAAATGTCACTAAATTTTTTTAAATTGTTGACCATTTGTCTGCATCCATGAAGGGAGAAAAAATTTAAATGATCACCAAATTGAAAAAAAATTCTAATTACATTCTGTACGACAAAGGTTTATTCACTTTTTTTGTGTAGCATTCGTTCCCTGCCACCTACTCGAGCAGCCACACGGTAGCGTATGTGTATGAGTTTATAAGCAAATATAGTGCTGGAAAGAAACTCATTTAGCACCAACTGAATGGGGTTGGAAACTATCAACGATTTACTGTCAGTAACCAATGAAAAAGATGCAGCGTCGCCAGCATTACTCAAGATATTCTCCTGTAATTGTCGGAATTTCAGCTGTAGTACGCTTGAGCTGAGATTATTTGTACTTCACTTGCAAACTTGAAACGTCGATGAATCCATTGACATTGATTTAGAGAATTTTCTGACAGTTGAACTATCAGATGAAGAGAATGAAGAGGCAGAAGAAACTAAAGAAACTGGAGGCACCAAATAAAGATTGTGAGCAACACTACGTCAGCTTGGTAAGCATCCCAGAATCTGATAAGATCGACATTTTACCCAAACAATATTATATCCACTGGCACAATAGTCACTAAACACAAATCGAATTTTACTCTACTGCACTAGCACGTCTTCGTATATTCAGCTCTAAGACTGGATTGATCTGTCACAATACCTGGCTCCTGCCCTATGATGTATCCAGCAAAATATACTAATGTACACCCATTACCTGTTAGCATTAGTGTTACCCGATTATTACCTGAAACGAAATATTACCACGCTCATGACCGGTTCTTATCTCGGAGTTTTATTACTATCTTTCATTTCCAAACAGACTATAATTGTTTAACTCTTAAACTTTAAAACACTAGAACTAGTTCTTATTTTAAAGAAAGTTTTACGAAGATATTTGAGAACCGAAGATAGATAACATAAATACATATATCTAAAGCCAAAGCACCCCAACCGCAATAATTTCTACTTGGAAAGAACTACTTCAATACCGTGCAAGATCCGGAAAAGATATCAGAATCCGGCAACTTCTATTTTGCCCGTTTCAAACAACTTTTCAAAGCCTCAGATCATCCAATCCCGTCTTGTCTCCGCGTTCCACGTCCGCGGAGCCTAATTGCGTAATCCTCCCGACCGAGTGGCAGAAGGCTTTGACCCAGCTCTGGCCAGGTCTCTGGAGGCGCCCGCGATGCGTCCGGCACGGAGGCTGCGGCGTTGCCACGCCGTGCCGGCGAGTCCATGACCAGCGCAGCACTAAATCAAGGTGGCCGGGTCTGTCGGGAGCGATAACACTGCTAACCTAGAGAAATATGCGGGGCGCGAGACAGTGACGAGGCGATAAGGGAGGCGGTAAAAAGGCGGCCGCAAAAGTCCGATATTAATAGAGAGGTGGGGAAAATTTACGTAGACGTTTCTATCTGCCTACGAAAGTTTTGTGATTTGGTAGATTTTTAATTTAGAACAGAACAGTAACTTTCTCTGCTTTATTATAAAGCTATTCAAATCAGTTTTCCTACAATTCCCGTCAATGAAGTCATGTACAGGGCGGGAAAATTTCGTTGTTTTTATAGAATTTATATCTCGTTGACTATAGGAGGTAGAAAACAATGATCCTCCCACTCTCGATTTCTTTTTTTTAAGAGAAAACTAATGGGCAAAACCAAAATGACCTGTTGCCTTGTATTTTCGAATAGTAAACAAAATTTCAAATTTTCCACTTTTCGATACATGTCTGTAACTTCTTTGTAAAGTTAGAAAAATTAATACGTTCTTTAGACACTTTTTTAAGTGGAGTCCAGTGGCGTACCTATTTTTTTCAAACTTTATTAATTTTTTAGTTACAACCTTAAGTTGTGTCTTTTTAAATACAAACTATAGGTGACCATGGACGTTATATTATGAAATCGTAATTTTTTTTCTGTCCATTAATATATAATATGTGGGGTTAAATTCATCTGGAGTGCCTCAAGGAAGCAACCTGGTACCTCTGTTATTTAATATTTTTATAAATGACATAGTTGCTCTAATAGATGTTCAATGCCTTCTTTATGCAGATTAAAAAATTTACTATGAGATTCATTTTAAGGTCGACTGTGTCTGGTTATAATTTGAAACGCGTCGAAGATTGGTGCACTTTAAATCATCTCAAACTTAATTTCGAAAAGTGTAACGTAATGTCTTATTCGCTCAAAAAAGATCCGATCTATTATGATTACGAGTTAAATAATATTATTATTGAAAGACAAAAAACTATATCTGATTCAGGGGTAACATTTGATAAATGTCTGTAGTTCAATGCTCATATTGATAAGATCATTTCCAAATCCAACCGTATGTATGGATTTATGGCGCGTTACAGTAAGGTTTCTTGTAATACTGAAACTTACTTACAAAAGATATGGTTAAATATTCCCAGGTAACGCTCTGTTGTTACTGCCCATTTCCCTGTTTCTCGAACAAATTTGGCTTCAGCGTATGGTGTGCAATATATAATAACTATATTTTATCATATGAAATTTATAATGAAAATTTAAATGAGCAAAGGTATTATCAAATTATAAACCATGTGAAATATATAGCTGCTTCCAATTTACTGAGTCAAAACTTGACAACAAAATATAAAGCAGGCATAAAATAGAGACTTTTTTTATTTAAATGTTTTCATTATTGCTTTCAGAAAAGTAGTCTCTTATCTTACTTTTACTTCACGATGTTATTATGTCACCCTTTAGAATACTTAGCTTATCTAGTCCGGAAACCAATAATAAATTGAGGTTAAATTCGATTTTTTTATATTTCCCGTAAGGCCAAGCTAAAAGTTATCACCTCTGAAGCAATATTCCTGAAATTTATGCAAAAAATGCGTGCACACCTTAATGACGGATAAAATATTAGAAGAGGGACCAAAAAGGGAGAGGAAGACTAGCGGTTTAGTTTGAAATAGTGGAAAATCTCTTGGTGGAGCCTTTGAAATACCCAGAAGAGGATTACGGTCCCTGGCTTCGTCCTGCCTTCGGTTTTCAGAAAAAAGTAACTGGAGTTTGTCGACAAATAGAGATTTACGCCACGAGGAGACGTAATCGGCGAATAACCGGTCAAGATGGTCTTTGGAGTTTTATGATAAGTACAGAGTGACTTTTACACAACTTACATCTTCTGGTGAATGCATTTTATATTTTCAAATCTATGTTGTCGATAGTGTAACAAAATTAAAATAGCAAAATGGTTATTGTAGATATATAATAAGAAATCAAATAATGGGATTGAAATGAGCAAGGTCAAGAATATATTTTCACTTATAATTGCACAAGAGGTTTATATTTTAACGTGTAAATATGGGTTGTTTAAAGAGAAATTTGTAGGTTGACAGTTTTTCGAGTCAAATTGCAAAAGGAAACAGTTTATAATTTAAACAACATAAAGGACAATGTTATAAATAGGCGATTTTTGGCTTATCCGTGGAAACACATAAATCATAAAAAAATCAATTGATTATTATTAATTAACATTAGAAATGGCCCAGAAATACGTCAGATAGCTGGGGAAATGTCGCTACTACCCCTAAACCTATATAAACTACCCTTAAATAGCTTTAAATGGATAATCATTAATTATTGTTATAAAATTCGTGTAAAATGAAAAAAATGCTTGAAAATGGTTTGAACAAACAGTATGTCAATATAAAAAGTGATAAATAACTGTAAAAATGTCCATTCCACCCTTAAAAATTAAAAAAACGACTTTCAAAAGCTAATGGTGATCTTACTCTGACATCAAAAATAGATAATGCTTAAATGTTCAAAAGAACGCCTATTGCTAGAAAAAAATTATAGATTACTGTAAAAAAAATGCAAAAACTGATACTAGAGTACATTAAGTAAGTGGGGAATATTAATTGCACCCCTAAATCTATATAAACTGCCTTTAAATAGCTTAAAATAGATAATCATTATTTATTGTTGTAAAATTCGTTAAGAATGAAAAAAATGCTTAAATCATTTTTAAGGTTCATTGCGACTTGAAAAATGGGCGCAAGGATAAATTGCCATTTTTTCAGTACGCGCTCGCAAAGTGAGAACAATTGGCGCTATTTCGCCATTGAATGGGCACTTTTACAGTCATTTATCACTTTTTATATTGACATACTGTCTGTTCAAATCATTTTCAAGCATTGTTTTCATTTTACACAAATTTTATAACAATAATTAATGATTATCCATTTAAAGCTATTTAAGGGTAGTTTATATAGATTTAGGGGTAGTAGCAACATTTACCCAGCTATCTGACGTATTTATGGGTCATTTCTAATGTTACTTAACAATAATCAATTGATTTTTTTATGATTTATGCGTTCCCCCGGATAAGCCAAAAATCGGCTATTTTTAACATTGTCCTTTACCTGGTATCAATACAAACATTGAATGCAATTCGGTGGGACAATTTAATGAATAATAAATTTAGAAACATATCAATGCTAATTTTATTTACGAAACACTAAAAATAAATACATTTTTATTTGTGCGTACAATTATTAAACACGCAGTTATTGTTCTGTAGTAGATTTTGAAGTTTGTTCTTTTTCCAAACGAATCCATTGAATGATGCTCCAATGATACTCTTTGTCAACTTGTAAGTATGGCTTTATTGATATTGATTACTGTATCCTGTTATTTTGAATAGAGCGTGTTCTTCAATTCTGGTTCTATTTAATTTGCTAACTGCTGCCGCTCAATTTGAGTAATTTGTAATTTTCACATGTTTGGCATCTATACTAATGCGTTGTGCTTAGTCCATTTGGAAATTTTATTAATTCCAATCGGCACATTTTTATATCAACGTTCAGAATTTTTTTCTCCCAAATGAGATTTGGTGTAAGAAATACTCCGTCCAATGTTATGGAAGTGCCTCGGTTTTCCATCAACTTTTTAAATAAGCGTAGGTACTGGGCAAATATCTTCCTATAAAATATTAGGCGAAATCCCTTTGCTGTCACATAATTTATTGTAACCGCCTCTTCTCGTTTTTGAAAATAGAGGTTTATACTCGATACGTCCAGTGTCTTTTCCATTATTTTCAATTTCAGATAAGAAATAAGTGGTTTTATAGTAAGTTGCTTCTCCTCCGTGGCAAGCTAATTCAAACCCAAATGAGAATTTCTGTCCTTCCGGTTCATTTTCGTTATATAATATGGCCATGCAAATATTTCACATTTTATTAAGAGCTGATGCACTAGATTTTTTTTCGGCTTGTGCCTGTAGGATTTTACGTTTAGCATTAGCAGCTCGTGATGAATTAAACTGTACGTTGGTGAAAGGGTTAAATACAATATGGAATTCTTTATAATATTTATTTTGTAGCATTTTAACGCTGATGTTCCAAATTGTTTATTGCCGCTTCTTTGTAATCTTTTCTATCACATTTTCCAACCTTGCAATATTACAATCAAATTCTCGATGGAAGTATCTGTCTCAAATTTATATTCTTTCGTATTCCAAAAAGTAGAAAATTGTCGCCAGATTGATGATTGAGTCGTAATTGTATTAGTAGGCACACAGGTATTAACAATTTGTCTAATTTCGTTGTTTGTAGACTCACTGAATCGACTCATTGTTAGTGTTTAACAATTCAGTAAGTTGTTGAGTAAAATGTCAATCTATTTATTTTGGCAACGGACACCGCGATAATTGATTAAAAAATGAATAAGTGAAAAAACCACTAATGCATTCGTCGTTGTAAATGTTGCAGGTAACTTTTACCGCTGTCAAATTAACATAAATTAAATTGATAATAGCAACTTATTGTTGAGCCTTTGGCATTTTATGTCAATTTTAAATGTAAACAAATCTGGCACAACATTTCATAACAATACAGTATGCGCCAAAAGTATGGAATAAATTCAACAAAAACGAAACAATTATTTTTTGGGAAAAATTCTCGAACAGGTCGATTTTTAATTTAAAAAATACATATTTTAGCGTAAAAGGCGATTTTCAAATGTCATTTGTTTTTGAGTAATGACGTCATTGATTTTTTTTAAATGGCAACACCATATTTTTTTCTTGATTCTGAACTAAAATTTTGCCCTCTTACATAGGAAAGTTTTCGAGTAAATGACGATTGACTGTTAGAAAACGTAAATCAATTAAAAAAAAGCAAAAACGTTATCAAGTTTAGTTTTTCGAATTCCATAGTTCTTTTATGGATTACGTAGGTGAAAATCTTTGCAAAGTGTCATTGTCACACCGACTTTCTAATAAGTATTGTAAGCGACATAGAAATTATTATTCAATTTAAAGTATTATGGCATATTTGTGTTCTGTTACTCAAAGAATTGAAATTTTTATTCTTATCGGATGCGGTAATATGACTAGATTTCAGCAGGAAGTTTGCGATTTATTTAATGAAAAATATCCAGATCGCCCTATCAGCCAATCAACAGTCAGTAAGGTAGAGTCTAAATTTAGAGAAACTGGCAATGTTGTAAATATTCCAAAACCTGGACGTCCAAGCATTAATGAAAATCAGAAACAGAACATTTTGATAAGTATGGTGGATAATCCTCATAATTCTTCACGATTGGTTGCATTAAACAATGACACTAGTGAGAGCACAGTGCTACATATCTTCAGGAAGGAAAAATATCATCCCTACAAAATTCAACTTGTGCAGCAACTCAATGAAGATGACCTCGATCGCCGCTTTTTCCTAACGATAATGACCCTGACATTCCTGACGATACCATATGGTTTCAGCAAGACGGTGCACCTCCGCACAATGCGTGCCCTATACGAGATTTTTTTGGACAACTGTTTTCCTGGGAGGTGGATCGGCAGACGCGGATCGATAGAATGGCCTGCAAGATCGCCAGATCTTACAACTCTAGACTATTTTTTACGGGGATACTTGAAGTCAAAAGTATACATTAATAAACCACGTAATTTAGAAGAACTTCAAAATCGTATTCGGGACGAAATACGCAGAGTTACCCCATAAATCATTCATAATGTGCAAGAAGAATTTCTTCACAGACTTGCGCATTGTCAAGAAGTTGGTGGATGACAATTCGAACATTTAATTTAAGTATAAAATTTAATCAATTGTATTTTATTTTACATACCTCAGAATTGTCTTTTATGGATAAAATTTACGTTTTGTAACATTCAATCGTCATTTACTCGAAAACTTTCCTATGTAAGAGCGCAAAATTTTAGTACTGTCTGATAGAGAATTAAACGATCTTTCAGAATCAAGGAAAAAAATATGGTGTTGCCATTTAAAAAAAAATCGATGACGTCATTACTCGAAAACAAATGACATTTGAAAATCGCATTTTATGCTAAAATATGTATTTTTTAAATTAAAAATCGAACTGTTCGAGAATTTTTCCCAAAAAAATAATTGTTTCGTTTTTATTGAATTTATTCCATACTTTTGGCGCATACTGTATATTTAAATATCCCTTTCATTTGAGCGTAGTAAAATAAAGATATGTAGACAGATAGATGCTTAGATAGATAGATACGTAAAAATATAAAGTGCTCCTTTTATTAAATTATTTTGTACCGCTACTGTCCTAACCGCCAGACACTACACTCAGCTTTATCCTGTAAATGTCTCCATTGTCCCGTCATCATTGCGAGCTACTTAGACGGCTGCAGGACCAGCAGGCAGACAGCAGGAGTTATGACTATTATATAGGTGAACTCCCAGGGGCCTCACCATCCCCTGAAATTAATCTCGGCAGCCAAGAGGTGATGTATGGCCTCCGACAGGCAGTAAACTAGTGTAAATAAGGCGATAACGTAAATAGAGGCTCGATAATGGTCCTGGGAGCCTAGAAATGGGGCCATCTTTTCCAGAAATAGGGTGAGTGGATGGTTGAGGCGGTCGTTAAATTAATTTTGCCATATTAGTGGCCATTAGGGCCTCAAATGAAATCTCTGGAAATAATATTTCCCAGAAAAAAGGGTCAAACAAAAAATAGTTTAGTTTTCAAGGTAACAAGTCATGTATAAGCATACTTATAGTAGACATAAAGAATGTCAAAGCTCGCAAATGAACATGACACGAGGAGAGTAGGGCAACACAATTTTTAATTCATTTCACAAATTATAATGCTCATTTCAAGTACACTTATACAGATAAGTTAAATATAAATACAATGGTATCAATAATTGTCAGGTATTCAATTTAATGGCTTCACTTTACCTCAGGTGAGCGGAGACTTGTTTCTCCAGATGTGAACCCTATGTTGGTGATATAAAAAAATGTCCCCTAATTAAATGTAACTATTTGATTCAGGTGACTACTTACGTTTAAAATATTAAGTTATATTCTGAAAATAAGCAAATATGCCTAATTTGTATAAATTTATTAAAAGAATAATTGCATTCACGAATTTATTAAGATTATTACTACAATACTAAATCGCTGAAACATTTGATAGCACCGTTGATTGGAGGCTGAAGACGAATTGTAGCCGTCTTTCTTAGACGTGCGTTATTCTTAAATTCCTAATGCATGACAGAGACAAGCAACAACTAAACACGGTGAACTTTGCATTTGTGATAGTTCAATTTGCGCGATATCGGACAGAAGTTGGCAACAATGCTTTATATCGTACTTATGTGCGGTAATATATGCAGCCATTCATAGAGTTTAATGTGATTTTTATCTTATATTGATTATAGAATTTTTTATTGTGTAAGTTTTGTATTTCACTGTAATTTTATTTAATATATAGTAATATGTAGTAGTGTCTGCTATTTGCTGACTATATTATGAACAGGTTCAGACATGATCCTGAACCTTAACCTGTTACAAGTAGTAATTTTCCTACAGACCAGGGTAATTTTGATACATCAGTTAAAAAGACAATTTTACAACTTCTCTGTGAACGGGTCCAAGAAATTACAATAATAAAAATTATTTGCATGTGAGAAAGAAAATGGATGAGCTGTGGAAAAAATATTGTATCTCACAGAATTACCAACATCGACTATTTATAAAATAAATACTAAAGAAGCTGAACAAAGAAAAACACGAAATGACTAATTCAGTTTCTACGAACTAACACAAATGTTTCTAGTTCTTGTCCGTTTTGCACTCGTAATTTATTGGCAGCTACGATACGTTCGCGTAAATCATCAATAGTATGCGGCACACTTAATTTTTTAAATATCCACCACAAAAAGAAGTCCAAGCAGATCATTTCGAAGGAACTCGAGATACTGAACCCCATCAATTTGATTTGGTAATATTAATAATCAGGCAATCATCGACAACTTGTGGTCAAACATTTAAGGAAAAGCGTTGTTGGAATTGGTCCCGCTGAATCGCGAGTTTTGTCTTTGGAATAAAACAATTTGTTTTTGAGTAGCAGATGTTTAATGCGAAGCGTTATTACGACCAAATACAACTTTTAACTGAACTTACAAAAGATTCTACATGTTTTATAATAAATGAATTTTGATGAATTAACATTTTATTTATCTTAACTAGATATGGCAAAAGCTTAACGTTTATATTATGTTTCTTAGAACACCTTGAAGCAAAAATATATAATATACAGGGGACATAACTCGCGTGCGGATATTCAAAATCCTAAACATGAATGTAATATATCACACCCCGTGTAAAAATAGCTTCATTTCTAACTAATACGTGCAGCTGTAAATCTGGGATTTGGAGCATTTTGTTACAGCAACAATTCACAAAATCTAATTCGTAAGAGATATCCCTTGGTATTAATGCTTGGACACGCTGTATATGGTACATATGTAATTGAGCCTCGTACATGATACGCCACATTGTTGATTGGGACATTCCTTGTACTTGTTGAGCGATTTACCTGGTACTTATTCGGGGATTATCTTTAACAATCTCTAAATTCTGTTCCTCAGCTACTGCCATACTTCGTGAATGCCTTGGACCTCCACCTCTCCCACGATTCGGTTTCAAATTTCCAGAATCACGCCTGCGTTGCACTACCGTAAGATTAGCTACATTTGGCACATGTTTAAAGCATTTTGTCTTTATTCATCATAAAATAAAGCAAAATTGCTACACACGTATACCATTTATGACACTTGAAAACTAATGTAAACTATCGCAAAAACGTTAAAACTAAAATCAGATTTCAGTATTCGGAATCGCCTGCATTCCGATGGCGCCGGAGACTACAGTAGTCCAGCGATGAAAAAGTTGAAAATACTACAACTTCAATAATTTTTTTTCTCGGAAACTATAAATATTTTACACAATTTTTCTTACGATATTGATTTTTCATGACGCGTTCATTCCCAGTTTTTATTTGGATAAGTTGTGAATCACCCTGCACATGAAATGAACTATATTCCTGGTTTAGTTTTGCTAAAATAACAGTTTTTTTATTATTAGAAACAGTTATACAATGTGAGTCAGTCATAATGTCATTAATTTTAACGTATTCAGAGGCCTAATAAAGGCAGAAAATCGAACAAATTTTTTTTCCCTCGACCTTTAATACAACACACCCTATAAAAATCGGTAACACGACGCTCCTGGTACGCTACATACTTTCTGATGACGCAGCCATATGACAATCGAATGTCGAAGGAAACATCGTTGCCACATCAATATTACATACATAAATAACATCGGCTAAGACTTCAGCGTGTTATTCAAATTTACCACCATTTAGTCGCAGTTTCTGCATTTCCCGCATTTCTTTCCCCCCAAATTTGGAGATCACACCACACATTTGGAGAGAGGATAGACAGAATACAAGCAGTAGTTTGTTTATTTCGGTTTCGTGTATTGGTCGTAAATACACAATGCCTAATTTTACAAACTTCAAATATGCGGAAATGGTACTGTGGAATATCGGAGACGTTTCCCTAACAGATAACATTTTCAAGTGCGCGAACTTTTGTGCAAGTGTTTCAACGCCTTCGGCATACGAGTTCTGTAAAACCGCGTCGGTAACTTGCGGGACGTCTGCAAAATGACCTAAATGTGATAGAGGCTGTTTTAAATTTAGTAGACGAGCAGCCTACTATTTCTGCAAGAGCCATTTCAAGGCGATTGGAGATATTCCTAAGCAAGGTCTGCAGAATATTACGAGGTTAATCAAATTACTGAATCCGTATCATTTTCGAACTGGCATTTTAAACAGGTTAGTACCATACTACTTAAAAACAATAAATTTCTAGGCTAGATGTACGTAACTATAAACTGAATAATTAATTGTACTTACGTGTAATACTAAAAATTCATATTCAATTGTAAAACATAGTGAAAACGTATTATCAAAATTATTAAACTGTAATAACAAACATCCGAAAACATTTATGTATTATCTACATTTGTTTTTATGAACAAGTAAATCAATATTTAAGGAAAATTCATACATGTATCTAGATAAAAAAAATAGTTTTACTCTTTGTCGTTAAATAACAGTACAAAAACTAGGTAACTAGGTTATTGACCTAATAATACGGTAGGTCAAGATTAACTCTCGATAACCTTCACGAGCATCATATCAGAGGCGTGCCGTTTCGGTCTTGAACAGTTTTTTGTCGACAACATGATGGTTTTTTATTACTTAGTATTTAAACACGAAACACTTTTCAGTTTCTCTTAATAATTTACCCATTGGGTATAGGTTTTTATGCAATGTACCTAAATGGTTTATTACTCGGTGTATTATTAGATACGTTTTAGTTTTGTAATTTCAATGTTAAATAGTTTTTAATCTGTAACGAAGTTAATTTCTTTACAGTCATAACAGCCACATTTGGTCGGACGAAAATCCACACGCTATTCGTCGGTTTAGCTTTCAAAGGCGATATGCTGTCAACGTATAGGCAGGAGTGTACGTAGATCGTTTAATTGAACCGTATATTATACCGGATATAATTATTTGATTTCATTGGATATTAACATTTTAAATTATTATTGACTGAACTGAGCAAGAAAAAATATGAGATTCTAAAATAGTCAATATAATCGTTTATTTCTGATGTCTAATACCTAGATAGGTACTAGGAAAATATTTCAATTTGGCACCATGGCATCAGGTCGACATCGAGTTGAACTATTAGCTGTATACAACCAAGGCTGTGAGCGGTCAGTGACAGTCTGAGAAGGGGGTTTAAATAATGAATTGAAAATATTTTTTTTGGCGTTAATATGCATTTAGATTTTGTTTTAATCGCGTATTCATTTTATATTCATGACATTATGACTGAAATATAAGTAATAAGTAGAAAAACGGATATTTCTTAGAGGTAAAAATAAAACACGTACTGCCATTACAGTCACGTTACTATAAAGCCTGCTAGGGCACATCTAAAAGCCACAATTATTATAATTTAAGGACCCATCAAAGATAAACCCAAGGCGAATTATGGAAATTCTTGGCGTCTCTGAGGGATCTCGAACATTCTAACAGCTACGCGTGAGTAGATATCAGACCCAGCAGCAATAAGGCATATGTTCCTACTTTAAGAGCAAACTGTACAGGCTGTACAGTACAGACTTTCGTTTGATGACCGTATAAATTTGCAAACTCTACCTACTACGCAAACGAAAACAATAAGGAAGAACGGATTATAGAGACGAAAAATATTTTCGTGTAAATATTTAAATATGTATACAGAGCGACAAATTCTGTGTATATGGAACATTAAGAGATTGTCAAGAGAAAAATAAATCGATATAAAACTTCTTTGTTTAATTTTCGTTTAAAATTCATAAAAAATAAGTTTTTCTTCATAAAACTTCAGTATGTGTGACGCAGATTTTAATGATGCTGAAAATTCTGAAATAGATATTTGGTACGCCGAAAAAAGGTATGTTATTCTAGCGTACTTGCCCCAGTTATCTTTAAAATGTTCATCCTCCCTCTCATGCTGCGAACCATTTATTTTAATGCAAATATTGATATTAGTAAATACACGACTGTTATTGCTTTCCTCAAAAGGAAATCAAGTGGTTATAGACCCAGAAAATCCAAAATATTTTCCAAGGATCAGGTTGAAAGGTTTCTCAAAGAGGCAGTCTTGATTGTTGGTATATTTGGAGCCTGTAGGAGCGAAGATTAACTTATTTACGTACAGAGAATATTGCAGATGCTGTTCATTAAAGTATTCCCAATACGAAAACTAATATTCCTAGATTATTTACAATACCAATAAATTAAAATTATTTGAAATTAAATATCGACAATGTCAAAAGTGACTTTAACCTGCCAATCAATTTTAAATTAAACATGATAATTACCTACTTATTTAATCAACAAAATTTTATAATAATTTTTATAGATATATATTTGACTCAACTTAAAGGAGACCACCTGAAGGAGCAATCTTAAAAATGCAGAGATAGGTCAGATCTCATCTATTGTGGTTGAATTTTCGAGTTCCCACATTTTCAAAAGTGAACTTAGATATTTATAGAATGTTTTCATTAAACCAGGTTAGTAAATTTAGCTGGATTAATTTTTATTATAGATAATTATTGAGCACAGCATTGTTTGTGGAATTTTTCATTAGCATACCTAGATGTTTGGTATCAGAGAGCATACATATGATAGGAATTGTAGGAGATTTGATTTATATTGCGACGCCTATTTTACCGATCTCTCGTGAATCCCGATTGCGATCGACTATTTTCAAATTTTCGTAGCGCCGGATATGACGTCATCGGAGTCCAGTTCAACCGTCAGATTTATGACGCACCTTCTCTGACTAAATTATTTCGTACGGCGGCGTTGAGTGACGTCACAGAGAAGTAATTTAGGATATTTTTTTCGGTTAGCCTCGGGGCCAGTCTCTCTATGTTCAACGTGGGAGAAACTCTTCGTGAACTCACACTCTGTTAGAGTAAGTACTCGGGCAGCTACAGTGAAGAAAGTAAAATTTCAGGGGTGTGTTATATTTCTTTTATTCCAGAGACCAACAAAACTAGTTTTATCGGTGTAGTGATATTTTACTTTTCAAATAAACAGAATTGTCAGTGTAGAACAGTAAAAATCTTTTTAGTTAATTTTTTGCTAGATCGGAATTTTATCAAAGTTACTGATATGAATGAATACAACACATTGTTTCTATAACAAATTTATTTGGTAAAATGGAAACAAATACTTGTCAGTCATCAAGACTATATGAATTTGTCTTTAAAACGGAAATACCATTTACAATTAAAATAAACAAACGGCCCTAAAAATAAAAATTCTGGATAAATATATTTCCTTACAATTTTCAAACAGAATATAAAATGGTCTGCTTCAGTGATGAGAGAAAATATAAATTATCGATGAAAATCCAACCGGCATGAAATACTTTTATTGGTAGCGAGGTTCTGAAAATAAAAACAAAATGTTTGGATTTAACAAAAATCTACTCTGAATTTATTTCGGCCCTGTAAATGCGAATGGAAAGCATTAGTTAAAAGCTGTTCTGAATTAACTGTAGCCAAGAAGAAAGCGCAAGCAGTGCAGAGCAACAATATGCAGCAATTGTTATCAACAAAACAACACACACGCGAACAAATGGGACGGTTTTGGTATAAGGTAACATAACGCAGTTTTCGGATGTCTATCCGGAAGAATAGAAATGAGTGCACGCGGTGTATCTCCTTTTGATGACGGTGTTATGCACAGCCAAACCACCTCGGTGAGAACGACCCTGTACAACTTAGTCACCAACTATTCCTTAGTGCGGTGTTATTCACAGCCAAACACTTCGGTGTACGTTCAGTGTACCAAAACGGCGTATATTAGTCGTCGGCGATGTTATTCACAGCCAAACCGGCAACGGAAAATGTCGTTGGGCTCACTGGCGTTTATCACTCGTCGGCAGTGTTATTCACAGCCAAACCGGATGAGGACAACGTCGTGAAATGGCAGACAGTCGACGGCTCGGTCAGGTAGCGGTGTTATGCACAGCCAAACTACCTCGTTCGTCAAAAGTACAAGCCAGTCCGTGTGAGTTCAAAACACCCAAACGGCGTGAAAATGATAGGATTCAGAGGAAGGTAGATTGCTTACTTATTTCCTGGGCACTGCTGGGCTTCTCCTGGCTTGGTTGGTCTTCTTGGCTGGTTCTGGAGCTAGTCGATGAACAACTTTCGGCTGGTGGCTGGAGCTGTCCTCCAACTCTCTTGCTAGCTTGTCGGCTCTCGACTTTTGTTAACTTGCTCCCCACCTGACAACCACAGGTTACGATGGGAGATGCGCGTGCGGTGCGTGATTTTGGAGTAGGGCATCGACGGTTTAGTACACACTAGTGCCTACTGATAAAAAATTCGAGCGCTCGCTGGACTAACAAATAATATCTTCGGAAAACAATTTACATTCGGGATGAACCCGGGTGGTTTATTACAATATTAGCTTAAAAAACCTTTCTAATACAGTAAAAAATTAATATTTATAATAATAAATAATTTAAAATTCAGTTATTTTATTTTACTTTAAAGCATATGTGCTCAAAAGACGGTCATTTCGATACTGAAATGACATTCGATATGTCATTATTATGCAACGATTTTACGAAAAAATATCTTTACATCCCTAAGCAATCATTCTGCAATTTGGAAAATATAGTATAGGATCACATCGTATAAATGTTAGATTACTCCATTATTAGGACAGGAAAGCTGAATATATGAGAAGTAAATAACTGTAGCCTACAGGCTTTATCTCGATTTGCTTCTCTCTAAAATAAACCCCATGTCCTTGAATTCAGACTAAATTCAATCAAACTGCTCTATACTGTACGCTTGGTGTGTTGCCTGCGACCGCATGTCCCGCCCTTATCATAAGCCATAATGTAAGTGAAGGTCCCCGGGGGCCGCAAATTGGGCGGTTAGTCTGCATCCCTTACTCGGGAGATTCGATTTAATTTTCGTGGCTGCCGTTATGACCCTCATTGTGCTTTACGATGGCTTAAGACAATATTGTCTAGCTATGGCCTCCGGCACCATATTGAAACTATCCAGAGGGTGGCAAAGGGGTACCCTTCAACTGGATTTGCGATCCATTGGAAGAACAATCTACAGGATGTAGATTTTTTAAATCTATATGGGACTTTGACAATTTTGTAATAAAATCAAAAAGGAGCAGTTCAAAAATGATTTAAAAATACACTTCCGCACGGCACTGGAAACTGGTCCACTGTAAAACCTGATAGGGCGTATAATCGGCAACTGGACAAAAAAGAGATTCCCAAGGAAAGAAATAAATAACATTTTATAATAACGCCTATTTTATAAAGCAAATTCAACTTCCTTTGATATTAATTATTAATAGAATTAATTTGTGATATTAATAAATAAAATAGTTGACCATACCTGATGTTACAACAAAATTTTGGAACCGTCTTACCCAGTTTATATAAACTAACACAATTTTTTTTGCTTCTTGTCCGTTTTAAAGTTATTGGCAGCAATTATGATACGTTTGCGTAAACCATCAATAGGATCCATTTCGGCGCAATATACTTCATTTTTTAAATACCCCATAAAAATAAGTCAAAATGTAGTAAACCGAAAAATCTAGTAGATTTTATATAGAATTAGATTAAGCTAAGGCTAGGAACAGGCGACATAGTATTTGTTTATTTTAAAATTTTACTTTGGCGAGGTCCAGACAATGAATCTTTGTTTTAAACTTACCGCGGATAGAAGTTCTCATAATAACTTTTAAAAAAGTAGTCCTAATACAGGATGTTGATTATCAAGAACATGAGGCTTAAAAGTGCGAATTTAGCTTAAGTTATCGGGTATATTTTTAAAAGCTTAGCAGAACGCCCATTTTCCAAAATGGCCGTAGTAATAAACAATTGATTAGGTATAAATTATGGGAAAAATTTAGCGTTAATTGGTGGGACTGTTTTGGCCATTTTTGGTACAGGAGGATTTTTGATTACGCGGCGGGATTAAAATCATAGGAGCTGCAGAGTTCCAGAGAGAAGTTAAGAAGTTAAAGACAGTTGCAGGATCGCGACCGGACGACGAGTAAAGGTCCGTTTATATCTACAGATATCCAGCGTGTCAGACACGTGCGATGTCAGACAAAATAATATTATTCTATACGATGTCTATTAACGTATTTATATCTATCGTAACACGGTCGCGCAGACGCCGACAGACACGGGTTGTGGCCGGCCAGTATTCTCGGAAAGAATATTTTGTCTGCGCGGTTCATGTCTGTACGTGTCTGTGGCTACTTACCGTGTCTGACACGGTACACTTCACGTTAGATATAAATAAATGGTGTCTGTCGGTGTCTGCCACGGTACTTGTCTGAAACGCACCGTGTCTGTAGATATAAATGAACCTTTACAGTTGCAGGATCGCGGCCGGACGACGAGTAAAGGTAATTTTGTTGAGTTTTTCACCACACTCTCCTCAATTTTCCATAAAGACCACGCACGAAGGATTTCAATCCTTCAACGTTAGTCGTGGCCGAACCCAAAAGCTTTAGGTGGACTATTATTACAAATTGGTGTCAGGTGCCACCGACACGAGAGTCACACATTACAAATTGGTGTCAGGTGTGATCACAACATATTTTGGTGTCAGGTGTGATAACACACACATATTATTATTACATATTACAACATTAACTTTTACACAAATATTATTTAAAGTCAAGAGATTGTGGCTGCTATGGTACCGGTCCTCCTCGTCCTATCTTTTGGTATTAACTCTTGAACACACTGTACATGGTACAGATACAATTGAGCCTCGTGTATGATATGTCACACTGCTGCAATATATTGTGAACGTCTTGGACTTCCATCTCTTCCACGATTCGGTTGCAAATTTCCCGCGTGACGCCTGCGTTTGCACTACACTTGCACTCAATGCACACCGTTGTAAAAGTAGCTGCATTTGGTATGTTTACCGGGAAATCGTTCTGCTAAAGCATTCTCAATTCACCATAAATTAAAACGATACCCATCAACTGCGAATTGCTATACGTAAGCTATTTTTGATATTGGAACAACTAATGTAAATACTTGCATCACAAAAAAGTTAATATGATAAGTAATCAGATATTCGGAATCGCCTGGCTAGAGACTACAGTAGCCCAGCGATGTAAAGGTTGAAACTACTAGAACTTTAATATTTTTTTTCTCGGAAGCTATAAGGATTTTACAACAATTTTTTTACGATATTGACTCTTTCATCTTTCATGACTCACCTATTCCCAAATTTTTTTAGATAAGTTCTGAGTCACCGTGTATAATATAATTATGAACAAATCACAGTTACAACGGGATAATGGTAGACATTGTACAAAAATACAAAACAAAAAAGAAGAATTTAAATACACGATTAGCAGAATAACATCTTGGTAATTTCAAAACACAAAGATAATTAGATTTAAACAAATCTATTGTGCATTTTATTTTTTGTTTGTTCTATATTTTATATATTTTGGAACTCACACCTAGTCTATGTCTTTCTCATCTTTTAGATTTGTTGCATCATTAACTTGGTCAAGCAATAATTTCCCTCATTTATGAATATCTCCGATGCTTCTAGTTTTGCTATGAGTTTATTATTTAACCATAAAAATAATAAAAGTGACTTAAAAAAAATAAGAGAAAATAAAAGAAAAACACGTATTCATAAATATTATTTTAACTTTTGCCATTTCGTAGCATTCCCAAACAGGTAAGAAGTAATTTAAAATTACAGATAAAGGTAAATAAAAGTCTGTAAATACAGAAAATGTAATTTCCAAATGCAACCTTTCCCGACTGCACAATTTATTACTACTACTTCTACCTCCAACTTGTTCAACATCGTTATAATTCTTTAATTCAAATTAAAAATAAATATGCTTGTGTATCTAAAGAATTTCCGCTTCTTGGATACCATTTTGCATAATGTAACTGGTTACATTAAGTAGTTCAGTATCGTATAAAAGATTACTTCTATTTTTAATGACGATGTTACGATAACTTCTTAGTAAATATACAGGGTGTGCCATTTAAGTTGGCAAACGTGAATATCTTGAAAATTATGCATTTGAGAGAAAAATGTTTCAGACAAAAGTATTATCGTTTTATAAGCGGGATTTAATCGAAATTCTAAACCAAACGAATCAAACGTATAACCATTAAATCCCGCTTATAAAACGATGATACTTTTGTCTGAAACATTTTTCTATCAAATGCTTAATTTTCAAGATATTCACGTTTGCCAACTTAAATGGCGCACCCTGTATGTACTTGCTCATTAAATTGTTCAAGGTTATATTTAAGAAATGGAATGATACATATCGAGTATGGATAAACTGCGCAAATATTGGTTTCTACGATGTTTGAGGACCGCTACCAGAATTATTTATATCGTAAGAATTAATGCTAATAATATTGATTAACTGTTTCATTTGTCAATTTTTAATTTTTTAATCTACCTTCCTATACAAGGTGATGTAGAACTTATCTAAAAAAACTTTTGAATGTACAGGGGTCTCTTACAAATACAGTTTTGCAAACAAAAATTAAAAAGGACAGTTTAAAAATGATTTAAAAATGTACTTCTGTACGGTGCTGCAAACTGGTCCACAGTAAAACCTGATAAGGCGGCAAAGCATGCAATCGGCGACTGGACAGAAAATGGAAAGGAACATTCCCAAAGAAAGAATGTTATTTATTACATTTTATAACGCCTATTTTATACAGCAAATTCAACTGCCTCTCTCTATTGTTATTAGTTATTAATAGAATTAGTTTTAATGAATAAAATATTTCAACATACCTTTTGTTACAACAAAATTTTGGTTGCGTCTTACCCAATTTCTGCAAACTATCACAAATGTTTCTGCTCCTTGTCCGTTTTGAACTCGTAAGTTGGCAGCAACTATAAATCTCCCCACAAATAGAAGTTCTACAAACTATCACTGATGTTTCTGCTTCTTGTTCGTTTTGAACTCGTAAATTATTGGCAGCAACAATGATACGTTTGCGTAAAACCTGCTCCAGAGAAAAAATGTAGTGTTGCTGGCAACATCCCCATCACCAGTTTAATTTTAGTGAAATAAAGACTTTATAAAGTTAGTTTTGTTTTTGTTGGTTTTGTTATGTACAAATGTTGCTCCTCCGGATAGTTGAAGTTGTAAATTTTGAACTTCACTCGACTTCAACAACGAATACAATTAATTTCATTGGCTGTGGAATAACGTGTGGTTGGCAACACTACGTTATTCTCTGAAGTCGGCTTAAATCAGCAATAGTGTATCCACTTTGATGCGATACTCTTTTTAAATATCCCCAAAAAAAGACGTCCAAATGATTTAAAGTCAGGAGATCGTGGCGGCCATGGTACCGATCTTCCTCGTTCAATCCCTTGGTATTAATGATTGGATACGCAGCAGCAGCTAATCTTTCTTACTTCATTACTATTGCCCATTGTTTTACAATTTTCTTGAAGTATGAGTAAGTTCTCTTAAAACTTCAATACTGGGTGAAATAGGAAACCTACTCACACTTTTAAAGGAACGTAAAACTGTTCTCTGCCATAAAACAGCACAATCACACCTACAAACTTGCTAGGCACTGACGCTGCCTGTTGCTAAACCCTTTGTAATGAGCGAATAAAAGTGATAAATGAAAAAAATCATATTGATACGGGAATTCATCTACGTTTTTAGTTGTGTCTGCTAAACGTGTTGCAAATGAGCTTAACCACACCTCATTTCCAATGAAGTATTCACCGTTTGATAGTCCCTTTGTTTACCGACAGCTAGCAATCTCCATAGCTTCACTACGTAGAGCTACTATTAATGATGTAGCATTTTCTTCCTCTATAGTTCTCTTTTTCAAGGTGGCTTCATCAAACTGTTTAAGATAAGTGTTCCATGATACCTTTCCCTCAAAATATTGATAGGTGAATGAGTTTTTTAATGCTGTATTCACTTCGTTCACATAGAGAATAAAAAGAAGAGGACCTAAAACACTTCCCTGTGGCACACCGTAACAATTTTCTATCTTACTTGATAATCTGTTGTTGACTATTGTTTGTTGAAATCTGTTTTGTAAATAATTTCGTATGCACAATAATGTTTGTAGAAACTGGGTAAGAGGGGCCCAAAATTTTGTTGTAAGATTAGGTATGTCAAATTGTTTTATTAATTCAAACCACAAATAAATTTTATTAATAATTAATAACAAACAGTTGAATTTAATTTTAGTCCTTTCTTTGGGATTTCTTTTTATTTTTTGTTCGGCGATTGCATACTTTGCCGCCTTATCAGGTTTTACAGTGGACCAGTTTCTAGTGCCGTGCAGAAAAGTATTTTAAAATCATTTTCTAACAGCCATTGATTTTTTCTGCAAAATTGTATTTGTAAGAGGAATCCCCTGTACATTCAAAATTTTTTTTTAGATAAGTTCTAAACCACCCTGTATACACTGTATAACAGAATAAGCTTTGCTATCATCATCGTTGAGTTTTTACTTCCATTCCACGTAAACATAAAAAGTTGATTCCATCAACCATGTAACAATAAACTTTGTTGATTGCAAAACAACGTTTTAGAAAAGTTTATTGAAAATAAATTTCGTTTTTAATTAACTCCTGCTATGCGGGCAGATGGATGTAAAGCGTCCGAAACAACATTGTTGTATTAATCATTTAATGTTTCATGCCGATATATTAATTACTGAAACATTCAATTTCGAACGTTATGTAGGTGAAAAGTTTTCAGGTCTGTAATATTTACTGTTCCCGGATACTGTGTTTATTAGTGGTAATTACGGTTTTATTGGCTTTAATATGGTTGAGTTAATTATGCATATTTGTGTAGTTCAGCTCTCTGTATTAGGCATTATTTGGCTTTACTTTTTATACAGGCTGTTCTAAAAGTCCATCAGGAACTCCGGGAGGTGATTCTACGGATTAAAATAACAGCAGCGTGTAATGATTTTTTTTTGAATTGTCAATTGTTTGCAAGTAACAGCTTGTCAAAGTTATTTTTTTTTAATTCTTCTTTTTAAATAATTTATTTAATTCAAGTTCGAATATTCTCTCATTTGGCACACCCACTAATGACGAGTACATAAATTTATCAGACCAATAACTTTATATTGGTTTCTGAACGCATGCCTTCCAAATTACATAGCAGTTGAATGGATATCTTAATATCTGCAATAATCATAGAGGGAGCTAGCAAATGCACAAGCGTTTGCCATTTATGGAAGTAAGACACTTTCAAGAAATAATTGTAGATGGCGCCACTATCGCCTACCTAATGATAGCACATCACATTAACTAAATAAAAATATGTACAAACCTGTTGCATAAAAACGAAGTTATTAAAACCCTTCCTAATACTGATAGTGCATTTGTTCTGGTACTAGACACTTGAATACTAGTTCTCCTATTAAATCTATCAGTAAATTTACAGTTTCTTTCTTTCTCGCCGTAAAATGATCAAATTTGTGATGTTTTTTAAGTACTGAAATCTTGAAAAATAAAACACGTAGAACAAAAGTAATATCAAAAATAAAATTACTGATGTTTTGTTTATCCACATTTACTATTTAAACTCTTTTCAAATAATATAATAACTTTTAAAATGCATTTGTATGACACACATTATTTCGCTATTCTAACCCCACATTTTAACAATTATTTTCACATACTTATAAACAAAAGTGAACAATCTTATATGCAGAACTATGTAAGTTTATGTTATAACAATGTTTACATCTATAGTTGAATTAAAAAAAATACGTATTTTGAAAGATTTCAGTACCTAAAAATTTGCTGGATAAATCGGTTTCTGACGTTATATATTGATTTTACTTCGGAATACTCGCCAGTGGCATGAGATAACATTGTTGTTATTTGTTAGCCTCTGTATTTTTCAGTCGCTGTATTTTTCATTCTGGTTTTCTCTTTCACGATAACGTCTTGGCCGTTCAAGATATCTGACTATATTGAAATATTCTTCATCTGATGAGGCAGACGAATCAGAATTTTCCATTGCACAGTTATCGTCACGGGAATTATCAAAATAAGTTGGGATGAGCCTTACAATAAAGATGTAAACAAGCAACAGCTAAATTGCTGCGCGCGTGCGCTAATGTTTATTGGACAGATATCTTCCCATTTTTCTTTGGATATGTGTTCGATAACTTATGCTATAGATAAGCATTATCGAATGGTTTATGGGATATCTCCCGTTTATGGAATCCATAAGTTTATTTAATAGATATCTACTAGTTGAGAAACCGGCCATAAGTAAATCAAGCTCTATTGGACAGTCAAAGCAAAGTTTTATTATGCACCGCTAGTTTAGTTTTATTCATAACTTTTTTTTCTTACTAGACATCACAGAAATTTAAACATTATTGAAAAGAGGAACAATATCAGAAAAAATTATGTACTTTCTATTCAAGCCGATAAATGTAGGTAACCGTTTAGCGGGAAATCGCTATTAAAGCGATGAAGTTGTCATGCTTCAAATAAATGTCATTAGTAATTTTGGTATTACAAATTGTAACAAAAATTGTTTAAACTGGTATAACTTCGATTTTTCACCACAATATATTTTTTTCGGCTTTGTAATATCGTGTAATACCATCTCTTGTAAAACCAGCTTCGTCAGTAAATAAAATATTATTAATAAATGCATTATAATCATCATATTTTTCCACATTGCTATTACATCGTAAACGACACAATGGATCTTCATGATAAAGTGCTTGAACGTTTCGCACACGAAATGGATGCGAGAATGAGCAATACCCTTCTGAGCATCAATTTTTCTTGTACTTATACCGAATTTATTTCTACTGCATGTAGCACTCTTCACTCTTTCTGCAGTTCTCGTGGTTCTGTGTCTTCCTGATAAGAACCCAGACGTCTATGAATGTTTATGTAATTTCTATGAACTTGTGTGTATTCGGTCAGTGGTCGCGCGGTTTAAGGCGTCAGTACTTGAATCGAGGTGACTATATCGGAGTTGGTTCGAGCCCAGCTGCCGGTAGACCGTATATAAGCTATATTCGTGGAGAGGATTGGCACCCTCTCTGCGGGTATGGTAGGGTGGAATAATGTTAGCTTGGGTCAATGTGAGAGATTGATACCGGTTGATATTTGACTACCCCCCTAATTAATGAGGTTTTCCAGGTTTCCCTCATTCCTGCACTGAATAGTGGTTAGGGCCTACCAACGTAAGTCGTTCCTGGGCACAAATGCGGCCTGCTTAATAATAATATGCCGCCCCCTCTCCCGCACAAGTCTCCGACTTCTGGGCTAATCCCTGTGATTAGAATGAGGGGTAGAGATATTATTATTATTATTATTGTTTTGCATTACCATTTGCTTACCCATAAAATGCATGTCACGGTATTCATTACCTACTTGAGCGTTGTTGAGTCATTTCTCAAATTATTATGGTGAAAAATCAAACTTATACCTACTTTAAACAATTTTCGTTGCAATTTGTAACACCAAAATTACTAATGACATTTATTTGAAGCATGGCAACTTGATTATTACAGAAAGAATGATTAAAATTTGATGTTTAATAAAACTTTAATAGCGATTTCCTGCGGTTACATTTATTCGAAAAAAATTTTCATGACATACTGCTATTATTTTAATCCGTAGAATTACCTCCCGGAGTTTTCTGATGGACTTTCAGAACACCCTGCACACGAAAATGCGTAATTGGAAATACTTTTCATATATGAGAAAAACGGTACAAAATTTGGTTTAGGTACTTGAACACTCATAACAAATAATATTTCCATAAAATAATTAGCTGTATTTCATAAAACTACATATAACTTTTTTGATATTCGACAAAATAAGAGAATATTTTTCTATGAGCCTGTCAATAATGGGCTTGCTCCATGCATTCTTTTTATATGGCTTTTATGCGTTTTTGTATAGCACTATAGATATTCTTATTATGACCTTAAAATTTCAAATGATTTTTTGCGTTTTCGAGATAGAAGTTGAAATTGATGCTAGTCTCAAAATGGTGCGCTCGCTTGTGACGTCACTATACGCAACTCGAAATTGGGAGATTTACCGCTAACACCTGACCAGATTAAAATGTCCTATGTTGTTTGATTGTTAATAAATAAAATTTCACCATGCCAAAAAAATAAATGAAAAATGCGGTGTAAGGCGATGAGGCGCGACGAAAGGAAAACGTTAAGATCTTAAGAACTGCAACAGTGTTTGTAAAGACTATTTTAAGGTAAGTTTAATTAGAAATACATAAGTATGTAGGTTATGTTCATAGAAAAAATTGAAATATAAAGTTCTAAAAAATCAATCAACTTTTCTATAAAGTAACCACACTTATATTTTTTTATCTATTCTATTCAGCGCTTTATTCCGATTTCAAATAACATGTTATTTATTTGCATCTACCATTTACAAGATGTAAAATATTATTTGAGGCATTTATAAAATTTTGATATTGACTTTACTACATAATAAACAAAATTAATAAACAAGGACTTTTTTTAAATGTTTAAGGAGGAATAAAATCAGTAGTAAATAGAAATAAAAAATTAATTAAAAAAAATCTAACGTTAATTATCATTATTTATTACTTTTATTTTTTTTTATAAATTAAAGCAAGTAGTTTAATCTGATGCCATAATTTTATAAATACCTCAAGTAAAACCTTCTATCTGGACATAATTAACAGAAGTAAGTTACGTTTAACAAAACCGTAAGCTCACCACATTACCACTAATAATTATGGTAATGTTAAAATTGAAAAGTAATAGACGCCTGCTTGCTTTGAAGATGAGAGTAGTGCCAATGAAGTTCATAAGTATTAAATTAAATTAATCAGCTTGTGGTAAAAGAATAATAATCGTCCGATTATGTTTACACAAAACCCGCTTCCGTCAACGTGGAATTTGCACAGCATTACCTAAAGTATTTGCACTATATATGCCTAAAAATGTCTCAAAAGCACAAGAAACAAACGGCTATTTACATCATCAACACCGTAACATTACACTTATCACCTGCATCTATGGAAACATAACCGCGCTGAACGTCCTGTGACGTCACACCAATCATTCGCATTTTCGGCCACGTAGTTTTGTATACGTTATTCACTTATTAATGTTAATATTTTAATTATTATGTGATTATTGCCACCAGACACATGTTCTCACCTTTCAATATGTTTGAAAGATTACCCTGTAGTACATTTGAAAAAAAATCTAAAATTCATTCAACTTCCCCATTATTGCTGGACATACCTACTCTAGAAAATATGCTGTTAACGAAAAAAAACTTGTAACACTTTTAAACAGATAAAGTATCATCATTATAATTACCTGCCATTTCGAGGACCCACGTTGGGAACATAAGACGAGCTAGCGGTGATGGCTTCGTCCGGTATGGCACCGGATTCCATGCCAAGTGGCTCGTTGCATGCTCCTGAAACAAATAGAACATTTCAGTGACATAACAAATGTTTAGATTTTTCAACACGCAAGAATTATTTTTTTATTTCATAGACTAATAACAAATCGCTTCCGTTTAAATAGCGTTTCAGAATGTAGAATTAAGGCGACAATTGATACCACGATCAAACTGTTCAGTCGAGTTGTGTTCACGTCACGATTTCAAGACAACTAAATTGTTTAATCGATGAAAGTGCGCATACATGTAATCCTGGCCGATTTTTTAAGTATTGTATGATATCAGTTTAGAACAGATAACTATATTGTAGACAATAATCAACCAAAATGTACTTACTTGCTTCTGCTCTATAGTGCTCGGTACCATTGGCTGTGTCTAACAAGCGAATAAATATATTTCAAGTAAAGTACTTCCAGCGCATTTTGTGTTAACTATTAACCAAAAATAGATGAGTTTTTATTTATACTTGAAAACTTATCTCAATTGAAATTTTACCAATTTTTTCAGCTCAGGCGCAGAACATTTGCTTGGATAAAGCGCAAGCTAGCAAGCGAAACTAATCTAAGCTTGGCTTGCTGGTTTCAAGCGGTTGTAAGCTTGAATTCAGCGTAACGGTCCATAAAACGCTAGCAGAAAGCGGCTTGCATACTCTTCTTTCGCTTGGTAACGTTAGATGCATCTATTAATAGTTACGCCATATCAGGAGTAGGACAAGGAAACTGGAATTTCTTGAGGATCGGTTAATCGGAACAGAAATCCCAGATGGTTTGAAGTGAAATTCGTGAGGTAGATCGTAAAATATCATGAGAAATGTCAGAAATGTAATGGAAAAAATACAACCTCCTTAATTCTTTCATTTACATGGTATTAATACGTACAAATCTTTAATTTCAATGGCTAACACACTACGCCCAAAAATCGTGTGATTCAACACATCAATCGTAAGGTCTTGCAATTCACTACGAAATCGCGTTATCGTACAATAATACGTAAAATTTGGGACCCTTGAGTCGAGGGTATGTGCACAGCAATAGACAGGAATTCATATAGAGCTCTCCATCGATAGTTGTTTAACTGATTTCATAAAAATCAGCCAATACGGTTTTTTTGTCGAACAAGTTGATAATATGCGTATCTCCATATGTTATCATAGATTTTATATATACAATTGAAAAAGTGATACATTATTGTTCGAGAGTGATACTTACTGTAATCACTCGAGAGCAGTAATATCACTCTTTGCTGGCTTTACAACAAAATACAATTTTTCAATTATTAACTTTATTATGAGAATATTAATTATAACAAATAGAACAAAGGTAAGAAATTCATCTATTAGCATTCGTAATTTGGATCCTGAAAGAATAATCTTTATAAAATTTAATAATAATTTCTGATCCAGAAGGCATATTAGAGCTATATTCTGATATGGAAAAAATTTCACCACTACTATTGCTAAATTCAATTACTAGTACATTATTTAAAGGTCCAGTTGAAATGTTCTTTAATTCTTCAATTCTTCAATTTTTTCATTGATGTTATTATCTGTATTGATGCATCCTTCTGCAACTGTAAAACTCTTCCATCACCCGTGTCGCTTCAGTTGTATAATATTACCTCCACCAAAAGAGTAGCGGATGTTCGGTGAAAACAATGCCCTTTGCATAGATGACATTCTGGTAGGTTAAGATAATTATCAATATCGTTTAGTATTTTAGCAATAACATTCATTTCCCAACCTGATTAAAACACTTGCCTTTATTAAATTTTATGAATGATCGTGCTGATGTGTTTTCGTTTCTAGATCTCAAGGCTACATACTTCCTATAGACTGACAAAAAATTGATAGAATTATCTTGAATGTTATTTGTAACAGTAAAAGTTTGACTTCTTGCCTTTGAATGAGGAATAATAACTATCAAAATAGATTCTTTGTCCTCAACATCTTTAACATTCATTTTTACTAATTCGTCAAGTCACTCGAAATCCCAATAATTAGAACTACCTATAAGATATTTCTAAGGCCGCTGTTATATTATGCCGTTTTAAGGGACCCACAAAACGGGTGCCGTTTGGCGGGATGATATAGATCGATTTACACTAATTCTGCAAAACAGGACAAATCACAGTAGTTGACTCCGAGCTGCCGTTGTGTGGACATGTGTGTGTACTGGAATAAATAATTAAATTATTTTCTATTCAATAAATATGGACAATAAATTAAAATTGTCCTCTTGAGGCTGAGGGGATGTTGAAGGAGCAAAAATATCGATCGAACAGTTGTTCTATATTCTAATTTCTTTTACAGAGCAATGTTCAATCTGAGGGATGGTCATGCATGTACGATTAGATACGAATCTTGTCATATCAGTTTAGATAGGTACTCTAATGAGATGTTTTCGTACTGTATTACTAAATTATAAAATTAGTTTATTTTTCTCAATTTTATTGGTTTAGAAATTTTAAAGCCCACGACACACAACCACTGAATTTAATGTCTTATAGAATACTCTTCAAAGTGAGTTAGTTAGTTCTTTATAATATTATCCATCATTCAATGTTTAGAATGAATTTTAAAATGTCTGTGTGATATATTTCGCTTATTCTTTTTGGTGTCCGATATTATGAATCGTTTTGTCTCAACGTAAATTGTGGCACTGCACGCACATACCTGAAAAATAAAAACAATAATTACAAATTACTCTCTAGCTTTTAATGACTATGTGACAGGTACATTCTGGGTCCAGTAAGTCTACATCCACAGGTGATTCTTCGTAGCAAAGACCAGTTGCTTTATTTTAGTTTTGTGTCATATGTAATATAGAAATTGTAGCACATTGTTTATTTTATAGATGTAGAGTCCTTCTTAAACATACTTTACCCGTCAGAAATATAAATAAATTGCTGAAATATGTGGACACAACAAACTTAACATCAATCATTTCTAGGTTATGCTTTAGTAATATTTATTTTATGTGGTAGGTTATGGGTAGGTTCAGATCTGACTTTCAAGAACAAACACGTTCACATTATAGCCAAAAAAGTTTTAGGAGTCGTTTTGTTCGAATTTATTTCTTGTTAGATAAGTAATCGATAATTATTATAGCAGTTGAAAAAAGGAATGTTCTTTATTTACGCACTATTATAAATTATTTTGTGATAAAAAGTCTAAGTTGTTATTGACAAGTCTCAATAACACCATTGTGCATAAGCAAATTGCATTCAATACATTATTTAGCAATAAAATACTCTATGCCATTAATATTTGATAATTCAATAACAATTCATAGTTTTGACGTTTACCAACGTTAATTTCTTCTGTGTAGGTCTGGCTCAAGACTATACACATTTTACGTCATAAAGCAATGAAATGGGCACTTTTTGGAGGTGTTTTTTTATGTTAAATTTCATTTCATTTATTTCAATTTAAACATAAGCTTTAGCGGGGTTGCCTACCAAAAAATCAAAATTAAATCGATTTCCTGAAAAATGGAACACCCTGTATAATAATTAATGTTATCATCTGATTCTACGCGCCGTCTAGTGTCTGTATACCAAATTTCGTCGCACTGACTGTGATGGTTTCTGAGATATAGGTAAGCACTGAAAGTCTTAGAGGGAACACCCGGTATATGCGCTCGCTCTTACATGACTGCTTTGTGCAATCTAGTTCATCCAACCGTAACATCAATCACTTGTTTATTGTCGATAATAATTATTAATACGTTATTATCGGTATGTGCGCCAAATATACCGTAAATTTGTGTATTGCGTTACTGCAGCGCCCCCTGAGTTTGTTAGAATAATTATGCGTTTTATTCGTAATTTACAATAACTGTATAGAATCAATTATTTGCGTTTACGGCCATAGCTTAAGCATTAATGAAACAAATGGTAATTTAATGAAACAAAACTCATTGGGGAAATAACAATAATGATAGTAATAACCATGTAATAACTAATATATCGATCGATATGTCTTGTTCTGTATAGACGTATATTTTCTGCTCTGTACTACTCGATTTCTATGAATTATAAACTGATATAATTAAAGACTTATTAA
Organism: Monochamus alternatus; assembly: GCA_037114965.1. Lineage (NCBI taxonomy): Eukaryota > Metazoa > Arthropoda > Insecta > Coleoptera > Cerambycidae > Monochamus > Monochamus alternatus. Next base: position 120,010,550 of record CM073426.1, read on the forward strand.
ATATTATATTCAATAGTGAAGTTTTAATCAATGGTTACTTCAGTTGGTGATTAACTATTAAAAAATTAGCTATACAATTAGTGCAGTCAATTACTGTTAATTCGGTTCTAGTCCTACCAAGTCGATATAGTGTAAGTTAACCATGGCAAATAAGAGAAAACAAGAAGATATGGAAGAACTTATAAATCGAGTGTGCTCTATCTTTTGTGAAAAAATTGAATCCTCTATTGAAGCTAATTTGGAACAACTGGACCAAAAGTTAGAATAAAAAATTGATTGAAGTTGTAAACAGTTTAAAGGATGTTAGAGAACTAGCATGTAATAATAAAGAAAAATTAATACTTTAGAAGCCAGAGTTGAAGTTTTGGAATAAAATTTTGATATTTGAGGACCTTACTAAATCGCGGTACCAATTACTTTCAGAAGCCAAAAAGAAGCATGGTAACAAGAATCCATGGTCTATTGGAGGTAAAATATTTGCCTGGGATGATAAACAGAATTCCAAGGTACAATTGTCACTGCCGCTGTCTAATTTTATGAGTTAATTAAGATGGTACATGTATTTCCTTTTTTCTCTGAAAAAATGTTAATAAAAAGTTTACTGAAATTTTATAATTTTTATAATAATTTACTAATTTTTAAGGTTTCTTTGTTTCATGTCATGTTATCATTAATGCGGCATTATATTAGTTTTATTATAATTATTATTATAATTATTATCAATATTGCAACATGTACAAGCATTAATGCGGTACTATATTTAGTTTTATTGCACTTATTAATGCCTTAATATTACAACATTTATAATATTCTATTATCAGTGTAGCAGGAGTGGCGGTGTAGCATTCTATGTAAAAAATAATATTAATTTTAGAGTTTTGAAAAGAGATAACGGCATAAATTCTGCCTTAGAGAGTATATGGATATCTATTAAGATTGGTGGTAAAACACTTTCTTCAGGATCGTTATATAGACCTCCAAAAGCTAATCTAAAAAATTACCTTGATGATTTAGAACATTTTTTAAATACAAATTTACCTCTCTATGATATGATAATTTTTGGAGGAGATTTTAACATTGATATGTTGAAAGATCCCCCAGGCAGAAAATTATTTTTAAATTTTTATCATCATCATTCTGGCAATACTCACACACTTTTAGATTTACTACTTACTACAAATAAAGACATTGTAGATAGAGTTGACGTTTTTGAAATGGACGGTATCTCGAATCAGGATCTTGTGAGCTGTGTTGTGAAAATTAATAGTAAAAATGAAACAATTTTTTTTAAATATGAATTAGTTTTGAGAGATCTTCAGTTAACAAATTGGTCTCTGATATATTCATACAACAGTGTTGATGATTAATTTTTTAAATAGCAATATTCATAGAATTTTTGACATACATGCACCTTATAAAACAGAATAACTAAACCGCCAGCTCCTTGGTTAACAGATAACATAAGTTAATGATAAAATTATGTGATCAGGCTCTTAATAAGTATAAACAAACTAAATGAAAAGATTCATGACTCAACTACAAACAACTTCGTAATTTTGTAAATCAAGATATAAATATCACTTTTAAAGTCCGAGATAAAGCAAATGTGATGACAATACTGGCAGTTGCTTTGTTTATTATTAATAGTGTTTCCAATGTCATAAAGTAGACAAAGGTATTATCAATTTTATGTATAGTAAAACAATGTGTGCTAAGTTGTTCACACTGATAAGTGTAATAAAAATTTGTTCAAATGTGAACCTTTAAAAAAACTTTCATTCATTGGAGATTATAATTTTTTACTTATAATATCTTTATAGTGCTTAAATTATTTTCTCATGAACGAGGAAAAATTTCCGGGTATTATATTAATTATACATATAGACCATTAAAAACTCAAGAATAAAAAAACCATGAAAATATTAAACTGCGAAACAAAATGTCAATCTATACATAAACGTCAAAATAACTTCATCTTACTTGAAGGAGGATGAAAATTTGTGAAAATTTTTTGAATTACCATAGTAACAGAACAAAATACAAGCTTCTAATTGGTTAGAAAGCGTTGGCTTGACATTTTCATTAATGTATGTTTTTATTATACGACCAGCTTTGCACCACCGCTCGAGCGAGTGCGTGAACCAAATGTCCGACTATTTGACGTCTAGTTTTTAATGTATTGTGAGCCTAAAAACTCTTCTATTTCCATATATTGTTGTTTCTCATTAAAGCAACGAATTTTTAATGTCATCATCTAACTTAACTCTAACTTAAAAAAAGATATTTGTGAGGAATTCTTACAAATAAGAGATGAAAATGCCAAACTTAAGAAGGAAAATGAAAATTTAAAACAGCGTTTATTAGTTAATGAGAGAAAACATAAGAAATATAATTTGATATTATATGGTATGAAAGAGAAAGGCAATGAACTGGAGGATATTCAAACTGTTCTGGAGCTATTTAATACTAAATTAAATGTAGTATGCAGTTATACTGATTTAAGGGATATTTATAGAATATATACAAAAAATGGTAAAATTAAGCCAATCCTGATAGAGTTTGTTAATTATAAATTAAAGAAAGAAATTCAAGCTAATGCGAAAGAACTCAAAGGGTCTGGAATATACATATCAAATGACTATACTACTGAAGATTATAAAAAACAAAAAAATCTTCGTGCTCATTTAAAGAAAGCGAGATTAAATAATAAAGAAGCTACAATAAAAAATAATATACTTATAATAAATAACAAGAAATTTACATATGAAGATTTAATAAATAAAGAAAACACCGCTGAAGAAGGTCAAAAAAATCAAGAAGAGGAGTTTTTAGAGGTGGTTGGATCATCCCGTAGTTCATCTGTACATAGTTCACTACCAATGCAAGATGAAGAACAAGAGGGAAACAAATCATCCTGCAGCCAGAATCCCAAAAAAAGGAAAAAGAAGCCTTATGTTTATATGACTACTGGTAAACGATCAAATAGAGTTAAAAAATAAATTGGATGTTTTATATTTATTTATAGATGTTAATATTTTCAACAAATTATTTGTATTGTAGCAGGTATATTTGTTATTAAATTTATTCATACTATTCACCAGTAAATTAGTGCTAACTATGGATCAATTTTTGAGAGATTATGTAGTAAAAAAAATTCCAACTGAAATTTTAAACAATATAAATGAATTGAATGAAGTATTAAATGTTAATTCTACATTTGAAAATTTTAAAGTCATTCATTTTAACATTAGAAGTGTGCAAAAACATTTTGAAGAATTAGAAGTATTCCTGAATCAATGTAGTTTAGAATTTGAGTGTATAATTTTAACTGAAACTTGGCTATTAGATAATTATCAAATATATAAATTAAAGGGTTATAATATCGTGTACAGTGAAGGAAACTTTAATCAAAATGATGGCGTTTTATTATATGTAAGAGAAAATATAAATTTGGAATATAATATTGATAATGTCGGACCTATGAAAGTTATAAGAGCGAAATTAAATTTCTTTAAGAATGTAGTAGATATATTATGCATGTATAAATTACCTTCGATAAACAACAATGTGTTTCTTGAAAATCTTGAATATTATTTACAATCTAAGCCGTTTTGTTCTCAAATAAATTTGATGTTGGGTGATATAAATATTGACCTTTTAACTGACAACAATATTAAACAAGAATACCTTAATATTATGTCTGAACAAAGTTGTTTTCCCTTAATAAACAAAGTTACGAGGCCACAAAGTAATACTTGCCTATATCATATTTTTATTAAATACGACAATTATTTTGAAGAAAATTCAATACCTATAATACTAAATGATGATACTACAGATCACTTTCCTTTAATTTTACAAATAGTAACTCAAAAAAGTAGATTAAATTCTGATTTAAATCAAATTATTAAATATATCGATTATGTACAGTTAAAACATGAGTTAACAACACTGTCTTGGGAACAGTTATATAGTATCGATGATGTAGAGATTGCAACAAACACGTTTGTAAATATTTTAACAGAAGCAATAAAAAATAATACTAAGTTAGTTAAAAAAAAACGAAAAAATATTTGTCACAAACCTTGGATAACAAAAAGCTTACTACAATCAATTAAACGCAAAAATCAATTATATGCAAACTTACAAAAATATAAAACTTTAAATTTAGAAAATGAATATAAAAATTATAGAAACAATTTGAATAAAATTATTAAAAAATCTAAAATTAAGTATTATAAAGAAAAAATTGATAATGACAAAAGGAATACTAAAATGCTATGGAAAACAGTAAATGAATTACATAGTAAATCTAATAAATTAGATAATAAAATTAATAAATTATATGATATTAATAAACAGACCGTTATAGAAAATGAAGTAGAGGTGTGTGAACTGTTTAATGAAACATTTTCCACCATTGGAAGTAAAATGGCCAAGGATATAAATAGGGATATAAGATATAATGAAAAAAACAAAATCAATGAGTCGTCTATGTACCTGTTCCCGACAGATTGCCCTGAAGTTAAACAAATTATTTTGCAATTAAAAAATAAAAAATCTGTAGGAGTGGATGGTATAAAGGCAGAAACATTAAAACAAATAGCTGATTTTATCACTAAACCTTTAACATTTTTAATTAATAAATCTTTTGCAGTTGGATTATGTCCATCGGCATTTAAGATATCTATGGTCAAGCCGATATTTAAAAAAGGGGACAGAATGGATCCAACCAATTATAGGCCAATATCCTTAATTTCCAATATAAGTAAAATTTTTGAGAAATTGTTAAAAGTAAGAATTGATAGATTTTTAAAAAAGTTCAATGTTATTTCTGATTATCAGTATGGCTTCCAGAGTAACAAATCAACATCAGATGCTATTGCTTTGCTTACTAAACATATATATAATTCATTAGACAAGGGTAGACCATCTCTTGGCATATTTATAGATCTGGCCAAAGCCTTTGATACTGTGAGTCACCCTATGTTAATCAATTGCCTAAAAAATGTAGGAATTAGAAATCTACCTCTACGACTAATAACTAGCTATTTATCAAATAGAATTCAATGTGTAAGTGTAGGAAGTGTGCAAAGCACTTTTAGAACCATTGAATATGGAGTACCCCAGGGTACAATATTAGGGCCGTTACTTTTTATTTTATATATAAATAATATATTTTTATTGGAGTTAGATGGACGCATAATCAGTTTTGCTGATGACACAGTAATTTATTTTGAATCAGATACTTGGGATGAACTAAAAATTAAAGCAGAAATTGATTTTATAAAAATAAAAAAATGGCTCGATTACAAATTATTATCTATAAATTTTGATAAAACATTTTTTGTCCCTTTTACATCCTATGCTCCTCAGTTACCAAAATATAAAGCACTCAATATAGTATCAAATGAACAAGTCCTCAACATAGATTATACAGAATCCATTAGATATTTAGGAATATTTATTGATCAACATCTTCGATGGGATGTCCATACACATGAATTGTTAAATAAATTAAGAGGAATAATTCCGCTATTTAAAAATTTGAGGAAAGTTCTACATGTAAATCAACTTAAAATAATGTATAAATCATTTGTAGAGTCTCATCTTAGATATGGTATTATTGGTTGGGGTGGGTTGGTAGATATACATTTAAAAAAACTAAATTCTATACACCATAGGATATTAAAAATTATATATAATAAAGAAAACACCTATCCAACCAATCAACTGTTTAAAATTGCAAATGTGATGGATATTCGACAAATTTACAGCCTCGTTGTAGTATTATATCAATTCTCAGAGAACAAAATGGCTACAGTAAGGTCACCTCAATATGTAACTAGAAATGTAAATAATATAAACATACCCAATATGCGTAAAACCATAGGTCAACGTTCGTTCCTTTTCATTGGTCCTAAGATTTTCAATATATTACCTCTAGATATTAAAATAACACACAATAAAAAAAAAATTCAAATACTTAGCAACTAATTATATTTTGCCCACTGAAAGAAAATTTTGGACTGATTTGATTGATTTAAGATAAATTAGTCAGGTTATTGTTATTATTATTGTTATTTTTAATTGAATATATATATTATTTTGCAACACAAAATAATTTTAACTCAAATATGGGTATATATAAAATTAAACATGATCTCTCATTAGACTGATACATAATTCTTTACGTACGTAATTAATATTCAATTGTATGTTTATTATATAATAATGTTAAAAATAAAATAGGTTTGTGATAAGTATTATATAATAATAAATAATTATATATGTGTGTCAGTGTGGGTGTGGGTGTGTGTGTGTGTGTGTGTGTGGTGTGTGTGTATATGTGCTCACATGTATGTCGGTGGGTACATTATTTAATTGTGTTATACATATACACGTGTTGTGCATATGCAAATTAATATTTATTTTTTAAGAATGTTTTTGCAACATCTATTTTGAATAATATAATTACTTTTAGCTATTAGTTTATATATTTATATAAAATTAGTGACTGCTCAAAAATTATTATTGTCAAACACGTACAAGCACTTTGGTGCTTCTGTGGTTTTCTACTTTATTTATAACTTGATATGCTTTCTATGTATTTTTCTGTATTTTTCAAGTTAAATAAAGTTTATTTATTATTATTATAAAAGTTACACTGTATGCAGGGTGTCCCAAAATAGAAGGCTATACCATTAACCACATATTTTTGGATAAAAAAATGCGACTTTGCTTATGCCATTTTTTATTTGGGCGTCCCTGTTTCAATATACAGGGTGTTAAAGTTACATTTAAAAAAAAACTATTTTTGTTAATAATCCCATTGTTTAGTAAGATACACAGTTGAAATTTTGCACGTCCTTTTATCTTATTCCGGCATACTTATGTAATTTTGGTGAAAAAAATTGAAGGGCGAATGGAGGTAACTGAGAGATGCAGTACCCTTTATCCCTTCCAATTATTTCTAAGCACGGCTATGCAGCTTTTCCTTGAAATATTAAACGTAGAATTTTTCTCTGATCATTTTACCTCTTTTGTAAATTTTTGTTTAAATGCTCTGTCCGAGAAAGTTTTCATAGCATACTTCCGAAAATTGGTAGTGTTGGGTGTGTCTGTGTAAGAATTATGAATTTGAAGCTTATTTTGACTTTGCTCCTAGAGGGACCTAGTTTCACCGTATTATTTAGGTAAATTAAAACATATTTTTTATCTGTTGAGCTATTTTTAAAAATCTAAAAGAACATTCAATTCTTCTTAAAAACTATACTCTTGTTTAGGACACCTAACGTTATTGGCTTCTGACTTCTTTTATTTAAATGTTTCAATGTATTTTGTGCTGATTTTCTTTCAGGCGCTAATATTGCTATTTCTTTTCATAGTAGGCTTGTGTCAAATTTTCATGTCAATAAATATTAGCGTGTTTCGCGTGCGTGTGATTTATTATTTGCGCAATTATTGAGAAACTTCAGAATAAAATTTAAACCTTGAACATCCTGTATATCTTAAACCAGCAACATTCGTATAAGGTATGATAAGCTCAAACATAATATTTTGGTATCTAGTATTTACAGTTAAGTGTTAACCCATTCTTTCACCCTGTATAAAATAAGTTTGGAAATTTTTTGAAAGGTAATTCCATTAATTCTTATTTTTCTCTATACCCTCTTAGAATACTTGTACTTAGTCATAGTTGACCCCCTGATAATATGTTAAGTTCCAATATAGGCATTGTGATAGCTAAGGTCTGTGATCCATAGCACAATCCTGGAATTTTAATAGTCATCAGAATTTTTTTTTAAATACATGACATTGATAAATCTTAGCCAATGTGTTTATAAATGTTACCAATTCAGACTGAGGTTTAGATAGCACTGAATATCACTAAAATCTAATATACCCGATGGGAATGAAAACCAATTTCCATCATAAAAGGAAATCGACAGCTCAAGCTTATGAAAATCGCGAGCACCGCAACTGATATTCAAATGTTTAAAAGTGGCTGTGGCTCATATGTCGCCATTCCAGTGTCTCCCGAGCACTTGCAGATGTCTTTCCAACTGTCCCCATTTGGAAATAAGACCTCGACTTCATTCCGGTCTGCCCTTGTTGCGGAAAATGGCGTCGATTTTGTAAAAGTTCGCAAGCTATCAAAAGTTAAATGGGTACGTTGGAGTTCGGAATATCCAGCGTTGTTAAATTTACCGTGTCATAAGTCGGTTTTAAGCAATGTTGAATTTTAATAGAGTATTAACTCCCATTTTTAATTTGCCCGAGGTAATGGAAGTGATAATTTTGGTACTAGCACGGAACTGGGTCAGACTCATGCATTATATTTCGTGCTTTAATAGAGGATTACCAGAGATATGCAAGAAAACTTAGCTTAACGTTATATCAGTGTTTAAAATGTCATTTAGGAGGTTTAAGTTAGAATGTTTAGAACAAAATCAGTTTTTTCTCGGTGACAGAAGAAAAGTTTGACATATTATCTCTCTTGACAGGTAATAGAATGACGTTTTTTATAAAATGACTTTTTCCACGGGAAAAAATGGGTACTGTCTTCCCGGATATGTACACATAAGAACAGGGATATATTTAATTATAGAGTATTTTACAAAACTTACATTTCGTTAATGTCCAAAGTACAGTTGTTAAATGTGCAGTGCAGGAATGACATGTTCCTCGAACGATTGGCAATGTCTGCTACAGTGGAATTTTCTTGAGTTGAAGTCATATTTTCTGGCATGGACACAACTACCGCTGATGTCAAATTGGGTCTTATTTCTCTCTTCCAATTAGAAGAAAATTGGCTACTGTTTTTCTATCTGTATCTTATAAAAATTGATTTTTACCAACAACCCGATTGATACGTTTTCCATTGCGACATACATAAAACAGCCGGCGATTCTTAATTGGTGCTGGACGAACGGTTATGTACATTCTGTAAAATAAATTTATTTTTCAGCATCAATAAATCTCCTTTTACCTATATCGTTCTTTGTTTGCTTAAGTTTCACAATGAATAACGCTCCCGAGTCTTCAATATCATCTAATGTTACCTGGCTGATTTTACAAATTCGACAAGCCCCTGCAATTTTAGATACAACAACAACCTTGGTCATTAAAACTTCATCAAGAGTATTATTTAAAAAATCACTATGTAGCTTTTCCCATTAGCTTTAGAAACGTAATTAGTTTGCAAAATTTTGAAATATCTATATTATAATTCAATTGCTCATTTCAAAAACCACATAAGTCAACATTTGTCAAAATAGAGTTTTTACCATGAAATGTCTTCTCAAGGATATTTACATGTTATATGTAAAAATCACAAGTCCCATAAACCGTTAAAGAAAACAACTGCATGTAAGTCATTTTTTAATAAATCGTGTTAGAAAAATATAGTAATGTGTTGCTGTATTGTTTTAGGTGTAAAATGGCATGCTTTGAACACTTAACTCAAAAAGACTTTAAATTTTGTATTGAAAAAATTAATGCGTTTGAAACTAAAAACGAACAAGATATTTTTCTGCAACAGCTCATTGAAAAGAAACCTGTAAAGAGCCATCGACCTCGTAAAGAGGGAGGAACACCAAGAGAGTATGCTTTTAAATATTACGTTCTTACACAAAATGATAAGCAAGTTGTGTGTAAGAGAGCTTTTATATCTATTTTTGGCATCACTGAAAACCGTCTTAGACGTCTTTCCGAATTACTTCGTCAATCGCAAACGTGGCCAACATCCTAAGGCTAATACGACTCGTCCTGAAGTTTTAAAAGCAATACATACTCGTATTCTTGACTTTCCCTGAAAACACATATTTCGGGCAAAGATGTTGAGTACTTAGATGCGCGATTAGATCTTAAAATCATGCATACCTTGTTTAAAGGTAGACACCCAAATTTAAACGTCAGCTATGCTTTTTACGCCAATTATTTTAAGAACACCTTTTCTTTACGCTTTGGGAGACCACAAGTCGATACCTGTATTACTTGTGAAGAATTATCTGTTAAAATAAAGAGCCCCGTTTTAGGACCTAATGTGAAAAAGGCGGCCGAGACTGAATTGGTTGTCCACAAGAGACGAGCGAAAAAATTCCACAACAAAATCGCAGTTGTAAAAGAAATTTGTTTAACATTTGATTTTACCTTTGCCTTTACCAAACATTCCAATCCAAGAAATGTTTTACCTAAGACAACTATGGGTTAACTGTTTTGGAATCAAGAACCTCAAAACTAATAAATCTGTATTTTACGTTTATTACGAAGGCTTAGCAAACAAAGGTGCCAACGAAGTTTGCTCTATGATTCTTCACTATCTGGACCACTTTTTGGACAAAAATATCGAAGAGTTGTGCCTTTTATCAGATAATTGTCCAGGTCAAAATAAGAGCCATGCCGTTATTAGGTTTTTATTATCTCCGACAGATACAAAACGTTTTTCAAAAATAAAACACCAGGATTTTGGTGTTATCAAGAAAAAACTTAAAAAATGTGATCGTATATACGTTGTATATATGTTCCTGAAGAATATTATACCATTATGTCAAAAGAAAATATAAACTTTTCCGTATTTTTGTTGTCAACACATCAAGTCTTGGACTTCTCGAAATGGTGGCCCACTTATTATAAAAAAACATGTTTATCAGATAAGAGTTTCGGAAGAAACTTACCAAAGGAACATAAAAATACATTTTCTCTATCCACTTATATGTCCTTCTAATACGACAAGAATAAAAAAGGAGTTGTGGTTACTCAAGTTCATTGATGGCTTAGGCATCCACACTTTCAACCTAGCTAGAAACAAAGCTGTTAGTATATTATCTATGCCTAGGAGCAGTGTGCCCATAAATCCCAAAAAAATTGAAAACATTAAACAGGTAAAATGTAGTATACTCGAGCAGCATATCCCATTTTATGACGAGATTTTTTTGTGGCCATCGTGAGATGATGTTGAAAGTGACGAAGAATTTGATTATGTGCCTTAACTATTCAAGCTAAATGTTACTTTTTGTACACAATTAAAAGATTTTTGATTTAAATAACTCTGAGAAATTAGCCGTTTGCTTTTTATTTTCTTTAAACAAAAAAAAAAAAAATAGTGACAAAAATTATTCCGTTCAAAAACCAGGCATTTTAGAACATTTTTCGTCTATACATACTATATAGTTACTTAAATATTTTATTTAAAAAATATTTATTTCTTTTAATAAAATATATTTTTTTGAATAAAACAGTTATTTTTGTCTCCTGAAAATTTAACTATTCTGACTTATGTGGTTTTTGAAATGAAGAATTCAATTGTATAACGTAATTTTAATCATTGAATAACTCAACCACACTGTTGCACTGCATGTATTTTTCACCTCCCATTCCATAAATCTTGAATACGTAGTTTCGTAAATTTTCCGCGATTTAACTGGCAATAATTTTAGTGACGTTAATTTCGCTGCTTCTACTAGTTCCGGTGGTGTAAGAGAAAACTCAATTCTTCAACAGAATATTCAAAATTTTTTAAACCCAATCACAAAACTAAGTTGACAGATATTTGATTAGGTACTTTAAAGGTTTTCCTTATTAACGCAGGTCCAATATCGCCACCAGTACAACAGCCTACCAATTTAAAACATCAAAATTTTTCGTCGTCTTTCCCGCCACAGAAAAAAATAATGTATTATACACGGGGAAAAATATTAGATTTTATCTACTCCTATTAATTTATATATTAATTATTCAACTGCTTTTGATCAATTAATAATGACAATAAACAAATAGCGTGAGCGCATGGCCCCGATCACGTGACTGCACTGGCACGATTTGATCTTTCCGAGTTCTGCTCCAAATCGTGTTCGGGTAAAGCAGGTTGAAGGTTTTTTGTTTTCTGCATTTATGTGATTTTAACCTACAACTATTATATTGCACAGCAAAAATAATAAGATTTTTATGATAAGCAATGAAACTATAGAAATGTTTGAAAATATTATCTCTAAGGAGTTTGTAACAGACGAAAACGGGGAGCCTGTAGAAAATGAGGACGGGACAATGATCTTATGTGACACGATATAAATTTTTCAGTTAAGCCTTTTTTTGTTTGCAAAATAATGAATTTGATATTTCACATTCTAGCAATAAGTCTTCGTCATCTTCGTCACTACTACTGCCGGATTCCAATAATAAATTTAGAAACATACCATGGGCCATTTTGAATTTAACGGACAAATTTTAAATTCCAAAGAATGTCAACAGTAGAACTGTCGGTAATCACGGTGCAGAAAGTGCGAACTCCGAGCGTGGAAAACTAGTCACTCGAATACAAAACTTATGAACCCGCGTGTAGATATCTTTTATCCGAATACAAACATTAATGCACTAACGACGTGCAATATTTGTCGAATATGCGGCACCGTGACAGTTGCGCACTGGTGCGCACTAGTGCAATCACCCGAATTTGCTAATAGATACCGGAATAATTTACTTAAATATCGCGCACATTATGCCTGCTCGAACCAGTACAGCACAGACCCACAGACGTTCACGACTTCCCACACTGGTCCAGCATGGACCAGCAACTTTTTGTGCAGGTTATGTGTGTGACAAACCTTTTCAAGTTTTTAAGCAGTAGCTAAGTGTAGCTCGGAAGAAATTCTTATCTTAACAATGTAGTATGAAGAGGAAGAAGGAAAATATGTCAGTAAATGAGAAAGTGTTAAGTTCACTCTATCAATAAAAAGCTGTATAGTAAACTTCATAATTTATTTTCTGAACAATTTTTTTTTCAGTATTTCCGAATGTCACAAAATATTTGTGACATTCTTCAATTGTTCTCGTGTACAGCACCATAACATAAGATTTCGCAGAACAGTGCTATCTGACGAAAGACTTGCAGTTTGTTTCAGGTAAGTAAATAGAGGTTGTTGTGTTGATAACCGAGGGTGCCCAACAGTTCAGCGACACATTCACAACTTAACTGGTCGAATATTTCTAATAGTTTGAAACCAATCCTTTTGTGGGAACATAACTTACATCGGATTAACGCATAGACATTGCACGCCACCGATATGACCTGTAGTAACGGTAGTTGTACGTGACGGTATATGCAGGTGCTGGTCTAGTGTGCCACGCTCCATTAAATGACGTGAGAACCTTCATGAGTAGGCTTTGCATGCCCATGCAGGCATAATATGCGAAATCTTTTAGGCATTATCTTTTATCTATGATTACTAAAAGGAAAACTGAAAAATAGAAATTTCTATGGTATCTGGGTCATACCTTGAAAGACACTGTATAGAGAACTACAAGTTTTAAATTTCGCTCTATATCTCAATAATGAAGAGATTTCTAGCTATTCTCAGTTCACACTAAGTGCAAAAGTGCAGATTCTAAAATACTTGATTGATACATTTTTGAATACGTGTCTTTTCGGTACTGATTATCGTGTGTAATACATTTAATTCTAAAATCCTACTCCACCCTCAAGCATCTCACGTGATCAGTCGACACGTACCGCTCCAATTCACGCAGCATACTAATTCCCGATGACACAGAACCCTCGTAACCTCCCTACTGAGCATCGCCGGCTGATTGCTAGTCGTGGGGGAACAGGTAGTTCGAATGCCCCCTCTGGCTGATTTATCGGTCCATATTTTCGCAGATACAATTGAAATTAGTTGCGGGGATTAGTCGGGTGTTTGTTCTGAGGCACTTAATTAAGGCGGGAATTAGATTCGGCGCGTCGGTAAACAAAGGGTCGCGGCCGGAACCCGGATTACGCGGCTTGGCCTAGTTCCGGGACGATCTCGTAGTCGAGGTCGGTTCGAAGGGTGCAGTAGTAATTCTAGTCACATATATCGCCACATATTGAGTATAGTAAAGCGGGATGGAACCTAAGGAGATGTTTCTCTGCCAAAGGTACAGTGGCAGTATATGAAATCTTGGCAGCAAAATTGGTTAAGATTCAGTTAGGTTAGGAGTTATTTGAATACCTACGGGTTATTCACACTCTAATCTTTCATGTACAGGGTGTTTACGAAATAAGAATGTTCTTTGAAAAAGGCAGTAGTAGTCGTGGCGATGAAGCACTCAACCTCGGAATTTTTTGTACTAAAACGGATCGGAATGCGGTTTTTTGCATTCTCTTCCAATATTTTTTTGTAAAAAATGTATCTACTTTGTATCTTATACAAACCGGAAATTGCATTGCTGCAGCCAAAAATGAATTTAAAAAATGCATTTTTTGAGGCGGCTTCTGGAAGATTTAATAACTTTGTAAGTAAGAGCCAGAACTGGCCCAAATTGGGTTCCCGGGGGTTTTCGAGGTCGCTGATCACGATTATGGTGTTCAAATTGACCCACAGCTGACCTGGAGCTCAGGAACGCCGATTAACGTCATCTCCGTAGGACTCTCCCAAAATTCACGCGGGGAAGGAGAGAAACTCGCTGCCCGGGGTTTTTGACGATCTTGTCAGGAAAATTCTCGGGGATGACGTCCACGTCCAGGTTCCGGCGCACCAGATGTCCGGGGGTGTTCGCCGATGCCACAGTTGAACTTAGCGACCCAGAAAACCCCCAGGCGCCGAGTTTCTCTTCTTTCCCTCGTGAACTTTGGAGAGTCCCACGGAGATGACGTTTCGGGCCAGGTTCCCGTACACCAGGAGTTCGGGGGGTCGTTTTCGACGTGAAATTTGGATTCAGCGCCCCAAAAAAAACCCATAACGATTTTCGGTTCGTGTTTTTCGATTGTGTGAGGAAAACCCTCGGAGATGAGGTCCGCGTCCAGGTTTCGGTGCACCAGGTGTTCAGAGGGTCGTTTTCGACATGAAATTTGGATTCAGTGCCCCAAAAAACGCCTCCACAATGATTTTCGGGTTGTTTTTGGCAATCTTATTGGCAGGAAAACTCTCGGAGATGACGTCCACGTCCAGGTTCCGGTGCACCAGGTGTTTGCCGATGCCATCCATATTTGACGAAATGCAAATAATACATTAACACTATTACACGACTACAATATTAAGAATGTTTAATACGTCTGTTTCCCGTGGATTAAAGGCCTTTTAACACACTAGTGAATTAGAATAATATCACGCTTTTGTTTTTATAGCATTTTATTTAGAATTATTATTATTAACATTAACATTTATCTCAAGAACGATCTTGTTATTTTGACCAGGATTATTGAAATTCATTCGATGAGGAGTTTCTGAAAGACTGGAGGGGCCCCCAACTTCGCCAGGATCTGAATATTTTTAGCAATTGCTATCTTGCTGGATAGTGCATCTTCAATATAAATTTCCGCTGTTGTAGTCGATTTACAACCACCATGACGCTTCACAGTGGTAATATCACTCCCAGCATTGGCCAGTAATGTTGCTGTATAACGCCTCATTCCATGTCCGGTAAAAATTTCTGGATCAGGGAACCTAAGAAATGCAGCCACTTTTGAAATTGTGTTGATGCCTACATGTTGCAGTCACATGTCGCAAGAAAAATCTCCTACCTGCATTTTTAACTCGCACATAGATATATTTTCGACACATTTCTACAGCATTGACTGAAACAGTTTTTTCCATAATCGTGAAACTTTTTGAAATATTTATTTTCGTATCCGGAGTACGTATAGGCCTTTATCTTGAATATGGGTGTGTATCCAAAAAGGTGAATTCATTGCATCGACAAGCACCTGCGACTCCCATGATACTTGCAGAGAGTTCAAAATAAAATTGAAATATAATATAAATTGAAATATTAAAATCGTGTATTTTCTACCATAACTTGTAAATATGTCCCATTCGGTGATTTTTTTATAAATGCTTTGATTTGGTTTCTCTCCAGTATCTTTGCATTCTTTGGTTTATAATTTTTGATTTTACTTTCAAATATGAAGTAAGTTCACCATACTTCGAAATATCAATACCTTTCTGCACTTCCAACATTGATTTTAGCACGAAATATTTTGTCCACATCGAAGAAGTAGCAAACCGTTTCTCCACATTGAAAAAATAGGATAGTAACACCTCTTCTGTAATTGCTTTTTCTCCTATGTCCCTTTTTTCGCCAGTTATTGACTTTCAACAATACCTTCTCGTACACACTTTTGCTTTTCGTTGGTAACAAACGTAATGTTGCTTGACCACATGAGTGCCAAGTAACAAGCGTAATTATATTTCAAGAAATGTTTGTAACTTTCAAACAAGAACGAATAGAACTGTATGTATATCCACGTAAGAAAAAATGTTTGACATTAACCTAGCTATTATTTGCCAAAGTTTGTCATCGAGCTTTGGAACACCCTGAATACCGAAGGCACATATTACTACAAATCATTGCTACTGATTTATACTTCAGTAATCTAATGTTTTCAAAACTGAGTAAATCGGCATGTTGAATTGAATAAAATCGGAGAAATTTCAAGCTTAATTGCAAAATGGCTCGGCAAAGAAATACATCAGCTACAGAGGTATTTGATAGAGCTCTGCCACACTTTTGGAGAATGCAGGGGGCGGATCTCTATAAAATGCCATGTAGGTTGGAGACCTAGTGCAGTAGCGGAGGGTTACATACACACAAATTTCCAATAAAATCTTAGAATGTCAATCATCTTCTAAGGAAAACGTGGAATAAAGTATCTAATAATTAATTCTTACATTTATGATTGACAATATATATATATATATATATATATATATATATATATATATATATATATATATATATATATATATATATATATATATATATATATATATAAAACTGAGTAAATCGGCATGTTGAATTGAATAAAATCGGAGAAATTTCAAGCTTAATTGCAAAATGGCTCGGCAAAGAAATACATCAGCTACAGAGGTATTTGATAGAGCTCTGCCACACTTTTGGAGAATGCAGGGGGCGGATCTCTATAAAATGCCATGTAGGTTGGAGACCTAGTGCAGTAGCGGAGGGTTACATACACACAAATTTCCAATAAAATCTTAGAATGTCAATCATCTTCTAAGGAAAACGTGGAATAAAGTATCTAATAATTAATTCTTACATTTATGATTGACAATATATATATATATATATATATATATATATATATATATATATATATATATATATATATCAATTAATATATAGAGTAAATGCCCCTAACTTTACTGTTATTACTATGTTAATAAGTTATGTTGTGTGTGTTGTGTATTGGTAATGTTCCTGCTTTTTGTTAATCATTAAAATTCTTCTTAATGTAAGAAATTATGATGTATGTGACATCCTTCCAAACGATTTTATTTTATTCATTTCACTCACAGATAGCCACTCAGGTATATACCAACCCTTACTTCTTTGATCCACCTTGTGCCATATTCCTAAAGACCGAATCGTATCCAAACTTTCCGGCCTTAGAACTCCTCGCTTAAGCCTCCTGACTGGATGTCATCCCATATCCTTGCCATTATGACTATTTCAGCTTTCGTTAAATCGGCAGAACTCCCCTTTCGTTTTCCGGAAATTCTGAAGATCGTACGCTCGGCGCTGCCAGCATCTCTCTCCTTTAAACACAATGCTAGCAAAAGGGTCGGCTTTGATGCTAAATCGTTCAAGGTATAAATGGGTTATGTGGCGGAAGGGGCGGTTTATTATTTGGGTGTAATTTTATTCAGTCGCTAAAGCAAAAACCTTGGCGTTATTAGAGAATACTGATATAGTCTCTCATGGCTACATTGCATGCGTCATTTAACTGACATATTGCGATAACTAAAATGTTGAAAAACATATTTTATGTGCAGTTTTGGTTCGTGGATGAAGCATCGTTGGATAGCGTGCCAAGTGGCACTCCCATATAATATTGCTTTTTACCAGTTGAATGTTGGCATTCTCTAGCTTTATTGTTATAGGCTAATTAATTATGAGGAGGTATTACGAGCCCATTTGGATGCCGACATGAAAATGAGGAGCGCAATATCTGATTCTTCCGTGTGTCAGCTAGCATTTAAATGAAGACAATTTGTCGAGTTTAAGTTTGAAATTTTCAAGTGGTTATACAATAGAAATACCTATCTGTTTCTATCGTTTCACTCTAAAAAAAGTTGCTGTGTAAGTCTAATTTTACACATTATGACTTTTTTATACGTTTTGCACAAAATGTGTTTACATTTCTAGTATTAAAATATACTGAATTTGTGTAATGTTTGCCAGTGGTGTGTTAAAAATAACTCATTTTGTGTAAATTTAACACACCTCGGTGGTCTATATCTTTACTCCTGACTGGTTGAGCACATCTGCGCAGCTGCAATATGTCATCTGTTCCAACACACATCACTATGCCTTATTGGTCGTTGGTTATGTAGCGCTGTTGTGTTAAGTTAGCTCTCTTCACTGTGTTCAAATGGAGAACATTTAAATTTAAGTTAAAGTTTTATCAAAGAAAATTGTAAGTACCAACCTAACTATAACAAATATTGCTGACAATTATGATAAAGCTAAAACTAATTAGGACTACAACTCTTAAAAATATTAGGAGTTCACTCTGACATTTTAGATTACTCTGTTTCTTGTAACTTTAGAGCAAGAAAATGAGAAGTAGATTAGTTTGTACTTATTTAAAGAAATTTTAGTAAAAGCATTTACTTAATCTTTGTTCACTACATCCATGGTGTGTTTATTATTTTAGTGTTGAAAATAGCGATTGGAGCGGTGTTTGTGACAAAAAAAGGTGGTATTGTGTTAATTTTTTTCTTGATGAAAGATAAGAAAGGAATGCCTCGTACTTATTTTAAATAGGAATTTAGTATATAGTTTGCGATTGATACGACCAAACTTTGTTCTTAAAATACCTTTTAACGCTTTATAAATTAACCATGGTATATTAAAAGGGTTGAAATTATCGAAATATTTTTCAGAAATAATCAGTACACTAGTAGAACAGCAGAAAACTACTTTGCTGCCAAATTTAATGCATTATTTGATCTCCACTAATGATAATGTATTAAAGTCTACTTTAAGTTTAATTAATAAATCTAAAAAACTATTGAACTGAAGTACATGGTATTTTACATCATTATAAAGGGAATTGAAAGGCCTTTAAAGCGATGTATCATTCGACCCCCCTTCCCATTTCAGATTTTAGGGGTGGTGCCATCCCCGCCTAGGGGGCTTCACGTGTAAACGTGATTTTATGCCAATTTTATGTCCCCCTCAAAAACAAAATCGACTGGTCTGAGCGTTTTTCAAAAAGAGAACTGAGCTGCCAGAAAATGCCTCTGTTTCATTTTGGATGCGCCACCCTGTATAAGTCCTCTATTAGAATATGTAGGTACTACTACTACTAGTTTTGTTAGAAATCTTGTTCTTTTCATTTGAACTGAATTATATATTTTTAATAAAATCAAAAAAAGTAAAATATCTTGTATTTTATTATGACTGTAACATCATAATTCTGAACCTTTGACCTTTTCTAGAATATTCCAAGTTATATTTAATGCATTCTCAACGACTAGAAAAACTTATAGAAAATGTCAAAATAAAGGTATTACAAAAATTATATTCATTAAAAATTATTAGGAAAGCAAACAGGAACATAATTAACAGACTAAAAAGGTAGGTGAGATTAACAGAATATTGTACTCTGTTAAAATATATTATTATTTTTTACAGTGTATAAGACTACCACAAGGAACAAAATTATACCAAATACAGGATGATTCAATAATAATGGAATAGAGCGTAATGGTAGGCTGCTGACCTCAAAATAGAGCGATTATATCATTATTTGGTTTCGGGTTTCAGCTGAATATACAACAGAATGTTACTTGAAAATGTTATTTAAAAAGGTAAATTAAGGCGATGTGCAACGGTATCTTTTGATGAAAACGTTATCTTTAAATTTTCAATAATGGTTTCATCAAAGCAGGCAGGCAGCAGTCTCATTTTAGAGTTTATCTTTAAACAAATAAATTTTTAAGATATTACTTGATTACTGCACTATTAAAAGTCATAAAAAAAGAATTAACTAACTTAAACTACTAAAAACCAATTATATTAATAATAATATATGTAATACATAATTTACAATAAATCCAACATCCTGCACCATATTTTCTTCTATTGCCCACTTTACTATATGAGGAAGTGTGAAACACCTCTTGTGTGGATTGCGAACAGGAAGACGAGACATTATTCCACGCACTATGTGAGTACACTGCCATTTCGTCAACCTTGTTGAGAATCCTTGTTGGAAGGACGATAGCCTTCTATGGCCTACATTAGAGATACCCCTGAGCAACGTCACTACCTTTTTCTCTTCAATCGGAAGTATAAGGTGCCTAATGAAGCCTAAGTACTGTAGTTTTTCCCACAATTCCAGATTGCAGAAGTGTAACACATGTTTAAAAATCACGCAGCCGGAATGTCCCTGGAGTTTTCGATGTTGGAGATGATAAAATGGGAACACAATTGCCAACCTTGCATAATTAATTTTTGTGGTCATGCACAAATTTATACATATCACGCACTTTGCGTATTATAATTTATTTTCGGCAATTAAATTTAGCCGGTTTCGTCATGCTCCAACTATTAATAAAGATTGTGGGAAATAATTTATATACAGTCATAATTTACTAGCTGTTTATAGAATAATGGCACGTATTTAGCATATAAACTACAGAGATACAAGATTATGAAAATTAGATATACAATTAGATACTAAATAATAATTATAAGTACTAATAAAAAAGTTTATTCATAATCAAGTATTAATATTATTATAAACAATAAGTAGAAAAATAATAACATGCAAACAAACAAGGAAGACACTGAAGCAATTTATATAAAACTTGAACTACAATACAATTTCAGCTCTTTGTTAAGAAACATATTTTCCCCATTTTTTAAATTTAAATTCATTAAATATTTTCTCTTATCATCTTATCAGCGTCGTGCATGTTGTTGTTGTTAATAGCGGCGCGGATTGCCCGTAGCACTCAGGTCTGAAGACCCATTGTACATGCCGCTGATTATAGAGTTCAGAACAGGCTCGTGCTGCCCGCAAAAGCGAGCACCACCTCTGCATGCTACCTATGCCTCACATAAAATAACATTAGATCAGTATTATGATTGGTTATATCGTGAAACATAAGTTATATATAACAATACCGTAAGTTCACGACATTACCACTAATAATTATAGCATTACCTACACAGTATTTACACTATATACAGCAACTCGGAGTTGATCGATATCGTTTTAATGTAGATATGGTGAAATGAAAATGCTTTAGCAGAACGATTTCAAGGTAAATATGTGGCAAATGTAGGTACTTCTACCGCGGTGTACAGTAAGTGCAAGTGCAGTGCAACGTAGGCGTGACATGGGAAATCTGCAAACGATTCGTGGAAGAGGTCCAAGATCTCCACGGCGTATTGCAGCAGTGTGTCATATCATAAACGCGGCTCAATTATATCCGTACCATGTACAGCGTATCCAAGCATTAATACCAAGGGATTGGATGCCATGACATCAAAATACCCTGAGTATCAAACTGACGCAACGATTTGTCGCCAGCTGGCAATTGATATCGAGTCAGGCAAGGAGAAGCGCGTTGGCAGGAGGGAATCTTTAAACACAAAATAGAGAGTGACCCTACTTATTAGAATCTTTGGACGATGATTTGACTTAAGTTCCATGTATAGAAGGTGGTAAAATAGAAAGGCATTCTTCAATTATTCAATTTGGAACGCAAGCAAATTAGCTGTTGATGGAAAGAAAGTCACTTCAAACTTTAAGATGGTCCTACGAAATAGCCTGCATCTCCCTAGAGTACGTAATATTCTAAATACCTATTCCTGATCCTTGCATTGTTGTAGCTAAAGAGCCCCTAAGCTGCTTAGCATAGTTGGTTGTTTATCCGCTTTGGAATGTTTAGACTTCACATACTAACCGCATTGGCCTAAAAACCCCCAACTTTACCTGGGGGTCACCTTGCCGCCGCTTGGGAAATTTATATTAGAAAACTTTGTTAATAACCAATAAACAGCATAACTGCACAAGTATTTTTCAAAAGATATCTTTAATTTGAATTCCAAAGCGCTACTTGTTATGAAAAAAATATCACATAAGAAATAGGGATTAAAGCTTATTAATTTTCGAATTTGAAAGTCTTTAAAGTAATATTACGAAAATGTTACCTCATAAAATTTGTGAACGCATAAAATTTACATTACGTTAACGGTAGTTAGCGTGCAAATGGAAATGAAAATTAGGGTAGTAAAAAGTTTAAATTATTGTGGAACTGCGAAATTAAGCACGATAGCTACTTTTTAATTTATTGTAAATTTGTATTCGTGCCAAATTTTTAGTGGGAAATGTAAGAGAGATGTTTTTAGAAAACGAACACTTCTTAAATACAGGATGTCCAATATGGGTGCCAACATAGAAATGCATTTAAAAGCAACGAAAAAAAACTTTTAAGAAGAAAAAATGTTAAAGACTAATACTTTTTCTACACACATATTTCAAAAATAAAAATAAAATACTATAGAAAGCTAAATTATATTACGAAATGGATAAGGTACATAGGATCCATATATTTTTTTTATATGGCTTTTATGCATTTTTATATACCTAGTACTCGATATCGCCCAATTGCGATAGAGGCCGCTAGCTTTCAATAGTTTCTACTGCGATGTAGAAAGCTTCGTGACTGTGACATGTCAGTCTGGCAAGGAGTAGCGAATGACTGCTAAATGTAGCTTGTTTACACCGCATATCCTATTAAGACTTGTTTACAATTTGTGTTTTTTTTTTGTACCATATTTATGAAGTAAACAATAAATTATTTCCTAAAAATCCTGCAAACTGTAACGTTTGCTATTAACCTCAAAATAGCTGTGCACTGCATGCTTTTAATTTGTATTGCGAATAGTGTCCTTCAGTGTTTTATAACTACATAAACAAACATGGAACTTGCATAGCAAGTTTACGGCAAAACTGGACAAAGTATCTGGCTACTAGAATACTTATTATTTATAATAATAAAATAGTTATATTTTACTTTCGCACAACTTTGTTTTGTATTGCGAGAAAAGCTCTAAAAAAACCAATGACGGTATATTTATGGGTATTTACGATTATTATGTAGAAATATCTGACATCGTAGTTCTGCGACGTTAATTATGTTTTGTTTGATACAATTTATCATCGGCTCACGAGACATATACCGGTTTTGAGCTTATTAGCTCCTATCAGTATGCCATAGGTGAGGTAAGTCACTATGTGTATGCAAAATGTAGCAAAGCTAGGTGACATCTATTGGCCATTAGCTACTCCAGCTGGATCTGAGAGACCATATACTAGAAGTGTTCTATATTAGAGTGGATACATTGAAAACTCCCGACCTCTATCGCAATTCAGTGAAGACGATATTTGCAAAATTGTAATTTCAGGAAACAACTACTCTGCAAGCTAATGAAAAATCGAAAATATGTCTCTTGGGCTGCTGGCAAATGACTAGCTGTTTGTTCATACTTATCATATTTCTTCAAATTGCAAATTAACATTGATGGACAAAAGTAAATAAAATGTTTAAAGGCAGTGAATGTTCGGCAAAATCGTCAAATATTTAAAAACTCTTAAATTAATTTATTTGCCTAACGAAGTAGAATTTGCATTAGCTGATTTGGCAATAAATAATGATTTAAAAAGTATTGTTTTTTATTAGTATTTGAAGCAGTAGATAGATACTTCAGCCTGCCTGCCCCATCAGTTTAAGAAAGTCACGAGCCTCCGCTGTGTTCAACCATCGTCGGCTAAATCGCAGCAGCCGTGCTTCCTCTAGTCTGTTCCTTTGCCCATTTGCAACGACTCATCGAGCGTGGCAGAACACTACAGCACACATGACGTAGTCGAGCATGGTCGTCAATTGTTTCATAGAAATTATGACAAATGTCAAATATCTATTAAGGTGTACGTTTCTGCTTCCGTCTCAGTTTTTAATTTATAATTTGATATAACCTAAAATAATAAGTGTTTTACGATAAAAATGTAGGAGCAGGTAATAAGTAGTTTTATGAAAAATGTAAAATATTTAGACACGAAAGCTTTGTGTGAAGTATTGGAAACGGTATCAGTACCGCCTATTTCAATGTTTTAAAATACTAAATAAAAATACGTACATTTTTGCAAACCAAATTAAATAATAATAGGAAATATTTTAGGATAGGACGTATCGGAATGCGGTTTTTTGCATTCGCTTGTAAAAATTATTTATATCATTCGTACCTACTTTGTACCTATTACAAACCGGAAGTTGCATTGCTGCAGCCAAAAATGCATGCAAAAAATGCATCTTTTGAGAGGCCTTTTGGCAAATTTAATAACTTCGTCAATAAGAATCAGAATTGGCTGAAGTCGGGTACCCGGGGGTTTTCGAGGTCGCTGATCACGATTATGATGTTCAAATTGACCCCCCGAACACCTGGAACTCAGGAACGCCGACGAACGTCATCTCCGGAGACTATCCCGAACTTTATGCGAGAGAGGAGAGAAACTGGGCATCCGGGGTTTTTTTGGGTCGCTGAATTCGAATATACCATCGGCGAATACCCCACGGACACCTGGTGGGCCCCAACCTGGACGCGGACGTCATTTTCGAGAATTTTTCTGGAAATATCAACAACAACGAACCGAAAATCGTTATGGGGGCTTTTTGTGTGCACTGAATCCGAATTTTATGTTGAAAACGACCACCCGAACACCTGGTGCGCCCTAACCTGGTCCTGAACGTCATCCCCGAGGGTTTTCCAGACATAATTGAAAAAAACAACCCGAAAATCGTTACGGGGGGTTTTTTGGCTCGCTGAAATCAAATATGGTACCGGTCAACACCCCACGGACACCTGGTATACCTTAACCTGGCTCTGAACGTCATTCCCGAGGGGTTTCCAGACAGAATTGAAAAAGACCAACCAAAAATCGTTACTGGGGGTTTTTTGAGTCGCTGAATTCAAGTATAGCACCGACGAACACCCCACAGACAGCTGGTGCGCCCTACCCTGGCTCTGAATGTCTTCCTCGAGGGTTTTCCAGACACAATTGAAAAATACCAATCAAAAATCGGGGTTTTTCGGGTCGCTGAATTCTTCTTTCTACTGCCGGCAGCTGCTCGTTACACGTGTGTTGGGCGGGACCTGGAGTAGGGGAAAGTATCTGTGTATACTTACAATGAAGCGTTTTGAACGTTGGGAGAAAAGTGAAAGGCCGCTCGGCAAGGTTCGGAGATCCAGCCAGAGATTATTCTCGTCGTTTTTACAGGACTGAATCACATTTTTTGAGGGCCCCGGGGGAGAGTTACCCATGAATGAATGTATTAAATTATGGGACGATTTTTGGTTGGTCTTTTTCAATTGTGTCTGGAAACCCGTCGGGGATGACGTTCAGAGCCAGGTTAGGGTGTACCAGGTGTACGTGGGGTATTGGCCGGTGCCATATTTGGTTTCAGCGAGCCAAAAAACCCCCCGTAACAATTTTTGGGTGTTTTTTTTCAATTATGTCTGTCTAAAACCCTCGGGGATGACGCTCAGGGCCAGGTTAGAGCGCACCAGGTGTTCGGGTGGTCGTTTTCAACATAAAATTCGGATTCAGCGCACATAAAAAGCCCCTATAACGATTTTCGGTTTGTTATTGTCGATATTTCCAGAAAAATTCTCGAAGATGACGTCCGCGTCCAGGTTGGGGCCCCCCAGGTGTCCGTGGGGTGTTCGCCGATGGTATATTCGAATTCAGCGACCCAAAAAACCCCCGGGTGCCCAGTTTCTCTCCTCTCTCGCATAAAGTTCGGGATAGTTCCCGGAGATCACGTTCGTCGGCGTTCCTGAGCTCCAGGTGTTCGGGGGGTCAATTTGAACATCATAATCGTGATCAGCGACCTCGAAAACCGGGTACCCGACTTAATCCAATTCTGACTCTTATTTACGAAGTTATTAAATTTGCCAAAAGGCCTCTCAAAAGATGCATTTTTGGCTGTAGCAATGCAACTTCCGATTTGTAATAGGTACAAAGTAGGTACGAATGATATAAATAATTTTTGCAAGCGAATGAAAAAACCGCATTCCGCTACGTCCTATCCTAAAAGATTGCCTATCTTTGGCCTTTTTAGTGCTTCATTGCCTCGACTATAGTGTCAATATCAAATATCAAATTCATAACCTATTATTTAGTATTTTAATGTTTTAAAATACTAAACAAAAATACGTACATCTTCGCAAACTAAATGAAATAAGTAGGTTATATTTAAAGATAAGCTATTATAGTGTCAATATCAAATGCCAAATTCTGACATTTAGCGCATGAGAAGATTGAAATTTAGGTGATTCGACAGACGACGCGATTTAGCAGAAGATGGTTCAACACTAGCACTTTTAGATGGACTACAGACACCATTAACAAAATCAAAAGTAGCTGGCTCAAACATAACTCATTTTGAATGTCTTGGCTGTTTACAATTTAAAATTGACTACAAAACACTTGATTTACCTTATGCCCGCCATTATCCCGAGCAAACACTGGCTTCACATTAAAAAGGCAATAATAGAATCGAATAAAGCGAATGAGAAGCAATAAATGAAGCGCTCTAACACAATACGAAACTATTAAAGCAAAGAGTAATGATCACTGCTGAAAACATTGAAATATCTGAAGGGAAATTCCGTAAAACAAAGCAAATGGGAGAATTGATTTTCCCGGGCAATTTTTTGTAGAGTAGAAAGAGTCTGCATGCGGAAATTAATAGCTATTAAATATTGATCTTGCCTGCTATTAATCTCTAGTCGTCCTTAATTTAAATGAACTTCCTCCCAGCGATAGCTTGCTGCATTTTTGATGGAACTATTTACAGTGTCGTTTTAATTTTTTTTCCTTCCGCGGGATATGACGAATTTTCAATCAAACGTCCTGAAAATACATCCGCGTTTTTGCAGCTTACCAACTGTGAAATTCGGTCCACATACCGATTTTAATGCGCAGCGGAATTCGAATCGGATGAAATGCATGGAACTCAGTCTAGATGGGGAATTTAATGCGGTATTGTTTCATTTTTTCGGCGGATTAGCGGGAGTTTATCCACTAGTTAAACGCCATTGTCTGCGCTACCGAAACGTATATAGAAATACATTTAAACGGCATCGTGACTGGAGAAGTGCATTAATTTAATTTATTCACTAGCTGGCGCCACGTCATAATACGGAGGGAATGAAACGTACAAATGTAGAGGCAGCCACGTCTAATTTGCATTCCATTGTTTTCTGGCAGCCACCGACTTGTATATATACATTCGTATTATCATCCTTGCTTCAGTTTGTAGGGGAATCGTTGCACTATAAAAGTTTGGACATCTGAGATTCCTATTGAGTTGTTTTTGATTATTCCTCAACATATTTATTGTCATTCCAAAACATACAATAAGCCACCATCACGTTTTTAGATCAACGAATGCTGTCACTGACTAAAATGTAATTTTGAAGCACTGGTGTTAAAAGAAATTTACTTTTAGCACTGGTGCTATGGTAGTAGTAATTATTTGAATATACGGGGTGTTCTGTCCATCAGTAAACTCCGGGAGGTGATTCTAATGTACATTTTTGAGATGTCTAATAAGAAATAAAAGTTATGAATAAAACAAAATCTGAGTTTTAGGTAAAGTGCCCTCTAGCGGCGCATAATAAAACCTTACTTTGACTGGTCCAATAGAGCTTAATCTACTTAGTGGGTGTGCCAAATGAGAAAATAATCGAATTTGGATTAAAGAACTTATTTAAAAATAAAAATTTCAAAATTGAACTTGTAACTGCAAGCAATTGACAATTCGAAAAAAAATTTCATTACATACTGCTATTATTTTAATCGGTAGAATCACCTCTCGAAGTTTTCTGATGGACTTTTAGAACACCCTGTATAGTGAAAGTAGTACCAGGGTAGAGAGCAATGATATCCGCCGAAATATTGGCCAAAATTTGACTTGTTCTGTAACAAGTCTTCTATAACCCTCGGCTGCTGTACTGGACTTCCATTCACCGTATCTCTTAATTGTAGTAAAATTACAACTATCTTCGGCACCAATGTCCAGAATAAAAGTGAAAATCAAGCAAGTGTAGAAATTCAGTAATATTGGCAGGTACCTTATCAAATGTATGATTCCAACTGGAGTTATGGCACATTTATTGTTAACGTATTTTATGAAAGGGCTGTCTACATTTTATAATAGTTCAAGTTCAAATATAATGTACCAGTAATAACAAAAGTTCGTTGCATATTAGTTTTTGTATCTGGTAGATGTATGCAAGTGGAGTTTCCAAATCTTTGATATTATTAAACGTCAAGTTCAATTGTTCGTTACGACTGGCTCTAAATACACCGAAAATTAGTGCAACTTTCTGCATAAGATATATTTCATCCTGTTCTTCTACGAGAAATTTGTTGATTTGTTTGGTGGTCAATACTCTCAACTTTTTCGGTCGATATCCTTTGCTCTTTTACTTCAAAAAAGCAACAAGCTTGTAATATTTTCTTATGTACTGATTTTTTATGTTCACTATTGCCTTCAACAAGAAGTAATTCGACCAAAGCGTTGATGATTTCCATATTTTTTCAAAGTATGACGACGAAAGCATAAATCAAGCACAGCTTACCACTAATTTTCAGATCACATCATTGCTTTTACTTACTAAGCAATAACTCGAAAGTGGCTTTATTAGCAGTCTCTTCGATTTCCGCCGGGTGAAATTTATTTTTTTAATCACTTTCCATGTCATGAAATTTGAAGTTACTTGTACGTTATTACTTGTGTACAAACGATCGAATTTTCATTACCTTAACACCAACAATAAACTTAAAGGACAACTGGATTTCAAAATGATATTTTATAACTTGATTAACGTGAGAATTTCGATGATTTGTACTTTTAATGGTGTTTGTAGAAAAAATAATGTATGATATATGTGCTAAAAGTGACTTTATTTTGTGGAATGGAACGTCCCTTCTCACAGTGTCACGTTTAGCACATTCTTATATCATAAATAACTGTTATAGGAAAACATGTAGCACGCATTTTTTAAAATTGCGCGTTTTTAATATATATGCTAAATGTTTTGAACTTCAGATCAGTAAATTTGATTTGATAAATGTCTATTTAGTATTATTGTCGTTGTTTTAGTTAATCGATCTCATAGTTCAAGTATTCGCCATTGCTTCTACATTTCCAGCTTTGTGTATTACTTTGGAATTTACCATTTACACACTCAACAAGTAAATGGAAGTAAACATTTTTCAAAAAAATACTTATTTGTAACTATATCCCCATGTTAGGAAAATGTGATGCTAGAAGTACCAATTTTGTTTCCAGTCTCTGTTCATTGAATTATTACATGTAGCAAAATGGTGGCGGTACAATAGCCAGATTATGTGACTTTAAATTTAATATATATTTCCTTTCATCTATTTTCTTACGTTTATAAGAAACGTAAGTCAACCTTCATTTAGTTGAACCATATCCGCGTCATGATAACTTGAGACACGAAAGCATTCGTTATGCATACATCCGAGTGAAATTTAACGCTACACTTCAAGTCAAACAATTATATCTAATTCTCTAAACATATTGTGAGAGGTAAGTCAACCCAGAGTACATTCTTGTTATAATGGATGCTTTTACATGCATTTGCATGTCTAGTTAATTACAGGGGCTTACTTAGTTTGTTGCTCTAAAAACAAACTCAAGAGGGACAACGCAGTTGTATCCCGTTTATGCAAAAACTAATCTAAACTTTTTCGGTAAAAAATGCAGTCAGACAATGGAAGCTTGCTTTGATTCGTTTATTTAATGTTAAATCTGGTATTGCTAACTCGAATATTTAAAAGATTGATGCAATTGGCAACCTTTCTACAATAATATAAAAGAACAAGACATTAAATTACGTTGTATAACGATGCAACTTATATATATATATATATATATATATATATATATATATATATATATATATAAATCATTAACGCATATATTTAAATAAAGTGGGTCAAGTATTGATTCTAGAAGTGCACCGCAGATGACTGAATCTGTGTCAGTATAAAATAACAATGGAATTTTGGAAACAACTACTCTCCGGGCTAAAATACCCCGACCAACATTGAATTGCACCCAAAAAAGCTATAGCAAGCAGTAAAAGTCATTTGTCAGCGGCCCACCGGTTTTCAGTTTATTAACTCTCATCTGCACTCCGTGGGTGAGACAACTGACAAATGGTCTCAGCTGTTTTATGTCTGTCTAATCCGACAAAAGAAACCATCACTACGCGAAATGTAGCAAAGCTACATCTAGTGGTCACTAGCTACTCCATGCTGGATTTCAGAAGTTCCAGATGAGAAACGTTCTACATTAATAATTATTAATTAATAATTACTATACGGGCTAATGCCCCGACCAGTATTAAATTTTACCCAAAAAACCTGTAACAAATAGGTAAAATTCAATACTGGTCGGGGCATTAACTCTCAGAGTAGGCGTTTCCCGAATGTTGTTGCAAATATCATTATCGTGTATTATCTTAATGACGATGACATAAGATTTATAAATCATTAATATGTATGCCGAAATGAGATAATTTAAGTAATGATTACTAAGTATAACGCAACAGTAGTACATAATAGTAACGGATTAAATTACCTTTCTCCTTTCTTGATCTATAGGTTTATTATTGCGTCTAAAAATCACGAATGTTTTTATTAAAATAAACCGGTTTAAGTCTTTATCCCTGAGGCCTTTTAATGATGTTATACAGAGTATCGGAAATATGAGTGCCCTAATTTTTAGGGCTTATAAGACCAAAACCAATAACAAACTCTTATGAAAGAAATGTCCAAAACGAATAGTTGTATATATTTTTAGGTATTAATAATATTATGTGAAACTAACTACTCTGTGAACTAAAGCAACCACAGTTGATTTACACCACAATATCTACCCATATATTCTTTATTATTAGCTTTTGTAACATTTTTTACTGTATTAGAAAGGTATTTTAAGCTAATATAAATCAAATCTCCTACAATTCCTCTCAATGAAGTCACATGTATGCTCTCTGATATCAAACATCTAGGTATGCTAATGAACAATTCCACAGACAAATTTATATAATAATTTTTATAGTTAGATATTTGACTCAACTTAAAGGAGGCCACCTGAAGAAGCAATCCTAACAATGCAGAAATAGGTCAGATCTCATCTATTTGGTTGAATTTTCGAGTTCCCACTGTCAAAAGTGAAGTTAGATATTTATACAGTGTTTTCATTAAACCAGGTTAGTAAATATAGATTAATTTCTGTAGATAATTATTGAATAGAGCTTTGTCTGTGGAATTGTTCATTAGCATACCTAGATGTTTGGTATCAGGGAGCATACATATGACTTCATTGATAGGAATTGTAGAAGATTTGATTTATATTAGCTTAAAATACCTTTCTGATACAGTAAAAACGAATAGTTGAAAAATGCATATACCAATGAATAAAAATATAAATAGATAATTGTGTTAACGCAATTGTAAACTAAGGTAGAATTAAGATCAAACAGAAGCACTATTAACGTAATTTGCTAATTATATCAACCTTAATGAAGTAAATACTGGAAATGTTAATAAAATGTCTTTTGGTTTGTTATGTGTTTGTACATTGTATGTATTTGGTACTGTGAATAGTAATTTGATTGTCATACTTAACTATTATTTTTGCAACTGTCTAGTGCTTGTTTCATGTTGTGTGTGTAAACAAAAATGTAACTGTAAGCTACATATGTTGATAATTTACTGCGAAGATTGACAAAATTTTGTAACTGCACGACGTTTATACGAATACTTTACAGCACCTGCAAAATGCATTGAAAATAATGGCATACATAAGTGTCCATTAAACTTAACTGTTGAAGATCAAATGCTATCATTCAGGAACAGACCACAAACAGCATTAGAGAAATTGCACAAGAAACAGGAGCAAATAGAAACACCTGACTGATTAGAGTGCGACGTTGCCACATATTAGACATCTGTTTGTGGTTATAATCCTGTTACAGTTAGTCGAAGAAAAAAAATTATTGAGTATGGCAAAATTAAGGCCATATTCCAGCCACCCTGTATATGTTGAAAAATAATTTTTCAGTATTTTAGTACTAAAGGAGAGAAAATATAAAAAACTACAACGAGCTTGCTATATTTTTTTCTTCAATTGAATTAACTGTTACAAGTTACAGCCTCTTAATATGACCTTAGAGAAAAATGTCCACTTGAACATAATTGTCTATAAATTTTGATTTAGAGGTACTTCGACGTCAGAGTGACAGTCGGTACGATGCATAAAAATATTTTACGCTCTCCACATAAAAAAACAACATAATTTTATGCGCATTTACGCGGCCATGGCGTATATATTTGCCAGGGGCACATAAATAAAAACATTCGGGTAAGGAGGCGCACTTTGTGACGGCTATAAAAAACACGAGACGTAAAAAATAAATAAATCTCCCTTTGCGCCCATCTATCCTTTAAATTCTACAAGGCATCCCTTTTCGACGACGCGACTTTAAATAGGATTAGGACCGGGCCCTTTCGAACGTCCGCACGGAATCAAATTTCCTATTCGCAAAATTTATCGCACTTGTGGCGACCAATTTGACGACGGGCCCAAAGGCTTGGACCTTTCTGGGAGTGGAATGCTAACTCGCATCTAATGGCATCGCAAAAGAAACTCTGTAGTCAAAGTGCGACACGTAAACATATTAGGTACCGCCTCAGATCTATTTAATAAACAATCACTTACACATTAAATATAAAAATAACTTTCGGTTACTTCCAAAAAAATTGGAAATGGTCATTAACTTTCTTAATTCAAATAAAACATCTCAGGGTGTCTACTTTTATTTGTGTATAAATTCGTAAAAACATTACCTATTCTTCAAGACAATCAAAAAATTTAATTTTTTATTTTAAACGACATTGAAAACCGCTTTCTCTGACCCTACTATGGCATTTAAGATGGCGATCCAAGACCTGCTATGAAATTTTTATGCCCCTGAAATTCAATAAAAACATTTAGCATTTTTTACATTTTTTATTTAAAATCTGACAAGGTGGTGTTAATCAGGATCCCTCAGAACCCCTATGTGTGAAATTTGAACAAAAACTATACAGAGTGTTTTCTTCTACAAGTTCTCAAAGTTTGATTTTTATAAAAATTTGTAAAAACTTTATTTTCCAAAATAACGCAACAAATAATTTTGTTTTAAATGGTATCGAAAACCGCTCCTTCTAATAAGGTGGGGTTAATCACAACCACTCTCAAAACAAAGTACTTAATTTGAAAGGCATTAGACGAATAAGTGAATGCCATGGAATTATGTCAAACAGTATGATTGAAAATTGTGCTCTGCTATGAAAAAATAAGTCACATAGACGACATTGTGTCGAAACTAAAATGATATAAAATAAATAAAACATTTATTAAGTAACTAAGAAAATAAATAAAGTGTTTTAATGTATTGGACTTTTTTACCCCAAACCACCCTCTAAAATAACACATTTTACAAAACGCTTTCTATTGTGCTGTACAACTTTCTTCAACTGAGCTGCACTGAGAGACTGACACGCTTCAGTAATTCTTATGCGGAATTAATTTTTGTTTATTGTACCCCAAATATAAAAATTCATCGGCGACAAGTCTGGCGATCTGGGATGTCACTAAATTAGTGACTATTCCTTCCTATCCACCTACTGAAATAAAAATTAAGTTGAAAAAAGTTGTACAACATAATATATAGAGGGTGGTTTGGTGCAAAAAGGTCCAATAAATTAAAAAACTTATTTGTATTTATTTATTTATTTTCGTACTCAGCTTTTATTTGAGCTATTCTTTTTTTATCAGACCGATCACATAACATCCAATTTTGGCATTTCACTTAATACTTGTGAGTACCAATTATGTCTTGGTCTACTTTAATTTTGATAAATTGATTAGAACGATGGATTATGACTAACTAAACTAAAATCTAGGTGCAATCACTTTTATTAAACGAAAAACAATTGAAGTGTTTCTATGGCAACAAACTAGCTGACAAAAACTTGGATGACATTTAATTTTAAAAATTTTATTATGAGCTTATTATTACTTTCAGGAATGCTACTAACAGATTTGCAATCTGTAAATTTTTTTCCAGTTTTTTATATGCATTACAACCTTGTACGTTGTTTGTATGATGCATGCGCATGCCAAATTTCACTTATTTTCTACAAATTCTCTTATACTACAATTTTAGACTTAAATCTACATATGTCTTATGTTCATGAAAGTCCAATACACCTTTATTGCATGTTTACAATGTCTTAAATACTTTAAAATATCTCTGAGCTTATATTATTCGTCACTGAATGTTTTGAAGAAAATTTTATGCTTAAACACTGTCTGAGACTGGAGGATGGAATTTTATAATATTGTATAATGTCTCATATCTATTGCTTATGGATATGAGACACTTATGGCTTACTGGTTATGGCTTAATACAGTTTTCCCTTCGTTTCATGGAAAGTATTTCGACGTGTGCACGGTATATGTCAAATGTTACCTACTTTATGCAGTCATGCAAAGAATTTCATTCAGATGTAATGCTGTATTATGTGTTAAGGTACCCTACATTTCTTACTTATATGCACTTTGTTACTTGAACAGTTGTTACAAAATACAGTATGCGCCAAAAGTATGGAATAAATTCAATAACAACAAAACAATTATTTTTTGGGAAAAAACCTAGAACAGGTCGATTTTTAATTTAAAAAATACATATTTTAGCGTAAAATGTGATTTTCAAAAGTAATTTGTTTTCGAGTAATGACGTCATCGATATTTTTTTAAATGGCAACACCATATTTTTTTCCTTGATTCTGAAAGATCGTTTAATTCTCTATCAGACAGTACTACAATTTTGCCCTCTTACATAGGAAAGTTTTCGAGTAAATGACGATTGAATGTTAGAAAACGTAAATCAATTAAAATAAAGCAAAAACGTTATCAAGTTTAGTTTTTCGAATTCCATAGTTCTTTTATGGATCACGTAGGTGAAAATCTTTGCAAAATATCATTGTCACACCGACCTTCTAATAAGTATTGTAAGCGACATAGAAATTATTATTCAATTTAAAGTATTATGGCACATTTAACTGTTACTCAAAGAATAGAAATTTTAATTCTTATCGGATGCGGAAATATGACTAGAACTCAGCAGGAAATTTGCGATTAATTTAATGAAAAATATCCAGATCCTCCTATCAGCCAATCAACAGTCAGTAAGGTAGAGTCTAAATTTAGAGAAACTGGCAATGTTGTAAATATTCCAATGAAAATCAGAAACAGAACATTTTTATAAGTATGGTGGATAATCCTTATAATTCTTCACGATTGGTTGCATTAAACAATGACACTAGTCAGAGCATAGTGCTACGTATCTTGAGGAAGGAAACATATCATCCCTACAAAATTCAACTTGTACAGGAACTCAATGAAGATGATCCCGATCGCCGCTTACACTTTTGCTAAATTCTAATGGATTTATGTCAAGGAAATAGAAATTTACACCGGCAAATACTTTTTGCAGATGAGGCCACATTTTGTCTGAATGGTACAGTAAACCATCAAACTTGCAGATATTGGAGTCGGGAAAATCCTCATTGGATGGCAGAGGCACATACCCAACACCCTCAGAAATTAACTCTGTGGGCTGGAATAGTTGACGACAGAATAGTAGGGCCTTTCTTCTTTGAAGGAACCCTTACAGGACAAAGATATTTAGAGTTTCTAAAAAATGACCTTGTTCCAGCTCTTGCAGTAATTTTTCCTAACGATACTGACCCTGACATTCCTAACGATACCATATGGTTTCAGCAAGACGGTGCACCTCCGCACTATGCGCGCCCTGTACGAGATTTTTTGGACAACTGTTTTCCTGGGAGGTGGATCGGCCGACGCGGACCGATAGAATGGCCTGCAAGATCGCCAGATCTTACACCTCTTGACTATTTTTTATGGGGATACTTGAAGTCAAAAGTGTACATTAATAAACCACGTAATTTAGAAGAACTTCAAAATTGCATTCGGGACGAAATACGCATAGTTACCCCAGAAATCATCCATAATGTGCAAGAAGAATTTCTTCACAGACTTGCGCATTGTCAAGAAGTTGGTGGATGGCAATTTGAACATTTAATTTAAGTATAAAATTGAATCAATTGTATTTTATTTTACATACCTCAGAATTGTTACTTTTTTATGGATAAAATTTACGTTTTCTAACATTCAATCGTCATTTACTCGAAAACTTTTCTATGTAAGAGGGCAAAATTTTAGTACTGTCTGATAGAGAATTAAACGATCTTTCAGAATCAAAGAAAAAAATATAGTGTTGCTATTTAAAAAAAAATCGATGACGTCATTACTCGAAAACAAATGACATTTGAAAATCGTATTTTACGCTAAAATATGTATTTTTTAAATTAAAAATCGACCTGTTCGAGGATTTTTCCCAAAAAATAATTGTTTCGTTTTTATTGAATTTATTCCATACTTTTGGCGCATACTGTATAAACCTTTATTATGACCGATTCTCCGTTGCCTGGACCATAGAATTTTGTTTGATATAACTTTTAGACTCTAATATGTTTTGAAATTGGTCTTTAATTAATGTGACACATATCTCCGTAGGGAAGGCCTGTAGGAAAAAAAATTATAGGAAGTTGTCATCTTATTTTTTCATGTTCTATCTGCACCCGCATTTTCCCGGACACTCCGTATATGCACTAGAGGATTTGTCTTACATTAAAGTTAAAATAATCCTTTTGATAAGTCTTAACACACAGGGTGATTCAGGTTTAATCTTGATAACTTCAGGAATCCATAGAACAGGTTAAAATAATGTTCATTATTACACAAATCACTGAGTTTTGTTCTCATGGGTTGCTATAACGTTAAATGAAATTTACGCGGCTGGTGCGCTACACTGTTACCAATTTCTTTGAATATCTCAGAAACAAGACCAAACGTCGAAAAAAAAAACAGGAGACGGAAAAGTTTCAAAATTAATCAGGTCAAAGTGGTGTGTAGATGTTTTATTGAAATATTTTTTTTTTTGTAGTTTTGAAATAAAGTAAGAGGGGGAGCATACAAAATACACTTCTAAGAGTGGTAGGTAGTTCAAACTTAAGAGCTTATGTAAGATCATAAGGAGTGTTTGTGTTCCGAATTTCACTTAAATCGGATATATCAAAAATTAGAAGGGAAAAACGAGAAAAAAATCCTACTTCAACGCCCTCTTTCTCGGAAACGATGCGTTTTAGGAAATAAGTTTATATCACAAATGAACATTATTTTAACCTGTTCTATCGATTCCTGAAGTTATCAAGATTAAACCTGAATCACCCTGTATACTTTCACCTAAGAAATTATATAAATACAAAGAATTACACCATGCAACACAACATACCTGGCAATTAAAGGCTTTATAATCTTTAGCGGCAATCGAAAACATATTGTTGATCATCTCTACATCCGACATATTGAATTTTAAAGTGCCAGCTAGTAGATAGTAAATTTTGTGAATTACAAAACAGAATTGAACTAGCTGACGATGCTTATTCCAGTATTATACAATTTTGTGAATTGAAACTGGAGTTAGAAAGATTAAGTAATGGAAATTTGTTGAATTTTCAACAGCAGGCTTAATTTAATACTAAAAATAAGTATAAATCATCCACGGTATCGACCTAATTTTCGAGTGGCATCCGCTTCGTGATAAGTCCCACCCCGGGTTACCTCGCAGGCGACTAGATCCGCGGGCCGAAGGGTAAATTGCTTGTCAGTCCGGCAAGACGAATAGGTCGACGTGAAATTTGTTTCAACTAGATTTTAAAATGGGATTCCGCAACCGGCCCGTAATTACTATTTACCATCAAAGTAGGTCTTAATTCAGTTTAAACAGCTGCCTATCGCCGCCCCGTCATAAGCGCCGGCTTTGTTAAGTCGCCATTTCGTTTTTAAATTAAAGTTTCAGCCGGCACGGCATCATGCTGAAACGCGGGCGGTTTGCGGTAGTCCTGAACACGGGATTTTGCATTTGATGCACGAGGTCCTAACATTTGACGCATAGTTTTAATAGTTGTTAATAGGGGTCCTGATGTCCCGAATGAAATAATTTGATTTGACTTGAATAATATTTTATTTTCATATAATACACAATAGGGTTTAATAGGAGAGCATGAATGTGTTACATTAACTGCTTTCATCTAATTATATATAGATGATTGGGGGAGAACCCCAAATATCCGAAAGGGGTGTTTAGAGGGCAAAAATGAACAAAAGAAACTAATAAACATAAGGTCGAATATCAACGGTTACTGATATAGCAATGAAACTATTTTTATTGCTATTTTTTCGAAAGCTGTAATTTGATATTTTATTTTGAGTAGGTCATGCATTCTAAACCAAACTCACATTAGTGATTTCTAATTGTCACATTTATTTTAACGTTTGTGATTTAAATGCATTTTTGTTCACTGTCGCATTTATTTTTACGTGTGCGATCGTTTAGTCAGTATTGTACACACATAATGTCGTAATGCCTGCCACATTTAGTCATCGAGAATATGCTGATATTGTTTTTATTTATGGGTATTGCAACGGTAGCGCTAATCGTGCAGCTGCTGAATATCGACGTCGCTTCCCGATCAAAAGAGTTCCATATAGAAATGTATTCCAAACAGTTTTCGACAATGCACGTGAAACTTGAATGTTTCCCAGTCTCCAAATTAATCAAACTACGGCATGGGAAATCATTCACAAAAATAGTTTAAAACCTTTTTATATTCAGCGCGTCCAGAATTTTCAGGACGGTGATAATGATTTGCGGTTGCATTTTTGCAATTGGATTAACGCAAATCATACACTTTACAAATACATTTTGTTCACTGATGAGACCCAATTCATTCGTGATGGAGTAAATAACTTTCACAATGAAAATGGTTGGTTAGATGAAATTCTGCGCAACACGGTGGAAAGTAACTTTCATCATCGGTTCAGCATTATCGTGTGGTGTGGTATTATTAATAATCAATTACTTGTCCCAGTTGTACTAGATGGTCGTCTTACTGGAACTAGATATGTAGAATTTTTATAAAATAATTTGACAGATCTACTGGACGATGTTCCATTGGCTATTAGGCAAAACATGTACTTTCAGCATGATAGTGCTCCTGCCCATTTTAGTCGTATTGTGATCAATCATCTTAACGATCGCTTTCCATAACGCTAGATTGCCCGAGGTGGTTTTCAAAATTGGCCACCAAGGTCACCCGATTTGAATCCTGTTGATTACTGCCTTTGGGGATGGTTTAAATCATTAGTATATGTAACAAATGTGAAAACAAGAGAGGCGCTATTAGATCGGATTGTCAATTGTGTAGCACTCATATAGAAAATCACTGTGCACTTCAACGACTGATGTTATAATTTATATTAATACCTACAGAATAAACACTTTTCTCTAATGATGCATTACAATAACTAACTCGGGTAAAAATATTTTCATTTCTATGTATCGGTCAGTGGTCACGCGGTTTATGGCGTCAGTACTAGAATCGAGGTGATTAGATCCCTGTGGGTTCGACCCCCGCAGCCGGTAGAGGATTGACACCCTCTTTGCGGGTATGGTAGGGTAGAAGAATGTTGGCTTGGGTCAATGTGAGAGATTGATACCGGTTGACGTTTGACT
The DNA here is from genome assembly GCA_037114965.1 of Monochamus alternatus. Lineage (NCBI taxonomy): Eukaryota > Metazoa > Arthropoda > Insecta > Coleoptera > Cerambycidae > Monochamus > Monochamus alternatus. The sequence continues at coordinate 120,050,375 of CM073426.1, forward strand.
ACCCCCCTAATTAATGAGGTTTTCCAGGTTTCCTTCATTTCTGCACTCAATAGTGGTGTAAACAAAAAACTGCAGTCGCTATCTGTAGGCTGCTAGTGCAAAATGTATAAACAAGAAATTATCAGCTTTACAAATTTACCAGCGATGGAGGTGCCAAAAAAATATATATCACCCTGATTACAAATAAAATAGGCCATCTTCACTTGTATTCCAAACCGATTAATAATGAAATTCATTTATTTGATCAAGTGCATTTTTACCCATTATATTACATAAAATAATAACAAAATAATTAATAAACAAAGTTGGAAATAGCTACCTTCAGTCAAAATACATGCTTTAGATAGACATTCCAGGAGTAGCTTTTATCACATCACAAGCAGTTCTTTAGATTCAATGTGAACCTTGTAAGCTAATGTCTTAAGATGACCTCAAACAAAAAAAAAAATCAATAGGATAGGATTCATATCGGGTGATTTGGGTGGCCAAGCTTGACTTGGTTCTTGAGTTCCTCGTCCAATCACAATATTACCAAATCTTCATTTAAAAATTTACGAGCATTAAAACTACAATGTGGGAAGCCCCGTGGTGCATAAACCACATGCTTTGTCTTAGCGCATAGGAAACATCATTAAGCAGTTCAGGTAAAACGTTTTTAAGAAAATGTCTGTAGGAGGCATCAGTTAAGGATCTTGGTAAAAAGTAAGGCCCAACAAGAAAATTTCCAATAATACCCACCCATATATTTAAAGAAAACTTATGTTGAAATCGAGATTCCATTATGGCTTTAGGGTTTTCATCAGACCAAATGTCATTATAGCATTTCTGGAAATAGCTATTTATGATATAACTTCACGAACAAAATAAAATCACTTTTAACGCGTATATAATACACTATTTTTTCTACAAAACAATCGGAAGAACTTTAAACTCAATAAAAATAAGAAATCAAAAAATACCCCACAGATCGCAATGTTTATGAACCAAAATTTTCGTAGCAACCAGTGCTGTTTTAAGTTACGGAAAAAACGCAAAAATATTGACAGCATTTTCTAGTAATATTATAAGTATAATGAATAATCTCGATAATGAGCGTAACGAATCCATCCCTGCTGAAATCGAAGAAGCCGCCAGTCGAGCAACATTGGAATTATTGCCGGCGAAATCAAAGTACGAAACAGTACGAAATCGCTTATAGACGCTTTTCGGAATGGTGCAACATTAAAAAGGTCCCTGGGAAATGTAACGAAAGTGTTTTACTGGCATATTTTGAGGAAAAAGCCAAGATATGGAAATCGTCAACGTTGTGGTCAAATTATTCCATGATCAAAACTATGTTAAAAATAAAGCAACATCAAGATATAAGCAAACATTATAAACTTATTCCTTTTTTAAAACGGAAGGGTGAAGGATGTCAAGCAAAAAAGTCAAAAGTTTTGACGAAGACGCATATCGACAAATTTCTCACAGAAGCAGAAGACGAAAAGTATCTGATGATGAAAGTCGTAGCAATAGTGGGTATCTTCGGGGCGTGTCGCCGGGAGGAATTGTATCAGATGACCATCGACAGTATCGAATATTTGGGCACTTCGGTTGTTGTGACCATACCAGATACTAAAACGAAAGTGCCTCGGACTTTCAGTGTTGTTGTTAAATTATATTTAAACTTTTTTAGAAAGTATATGGCACTCCGGCCGCCCAACGCTGACCATAGACGACTTTTCCTTAAATATATGAAGAATAAATGTGTGAAGAATCCAGTCGGAATTAACATGTTTGGTAAAATGCCTGCCGACATTGCAGAGTTCTTGAATCTACCAAATCCTCAACTCTACACCGGACACTGCTTTCGTCGTTCATCGGCGACATTGTTAGCAGATTCTGGTGCAAATCTTACTACCATTAAGAGACATGGAGGATGGAAATCTTCGACGGTAGCTGAAGGCTACATTGAAAATTCACTGGAGCAGAAGAAGGAAATTGCGTGCCAAATACTTCCTACTGCTGCAACTACTAGCAAGACCACCAGTACTACCAGTAGTATTTCTACAGAAAATAGATGTGTCTTAAGTATGATGACTCCGCAGGAAATTGCAATTTCAAATTGTTCTAATTTTACTATAAATGTTAATAGTAACAACTAGTTAAAATGTTGGTTTGTACTTATTTAAAATAAAAAGTTGTTCATGTGTTTGTTAAAACGTTTTATTAATTTTCAAAACAAAATTTAAATAAACTTTGATTTACTTTTAACGCGCGTGTCAAAAAATGACATTTTTAACATCAAAAGTGACAATTAAAAAGCCCACTTTTAACAGTTTTGTAGAAAAAATTATTTTTGGTCGCAGAATTTTTTATCTCTACAAAGAAACACTCTGTATACTTAATACAATTTAATAGTGTAACAACTAAACATTGAAAAAAACAAAGTTTAATTTATTGTGTAATTGCAAATTATTGTCAATGAACAAATTAGTCCTTTCATTCTCAGCTACCAGCTAGTTATCAAGAACTAAAACACTAAAAATCTGTTTGTAGGAATTTAAAATACATCCCGTTTAAATATGAGAATATCCACCCACGTGCATATTTGCAGATGCGGTTACATCAAAAGATAAAGCTAAAACGATGAATTCTATCCGCTGCGATAAATTTAACGTACGTTTGAGTGAGCAAACTTTTTCTACAGCGGAATGTTAAGCGCCCCACAGCTTTCGGTACGACATTCAGGCCGCGAGGCCCTAACGGCTTTATTTCATCAGAACGTAGCGCATAAATATGCACAAACAATTCCAGAAATCAGCATCAGGGGCGGCAAACATGGCGGGAATCCTCGCGCGCTTTGATAACATCGTCTGTCGGGATAAAACAATTTCGCCCGCTTAATGCCATAAGTGAGAAGCGCATCTCACGCACGTTAGATATGCCTTTCAGGATGCTCGGCCGGAGGCGGTTGCAGGGACACGCCGGAGCGGAAATGATAAAATAACATTTGCTTCCCTCGTTACGTTTTTTTTTTTGCTTAACGTTGCAGTTAAGTGTTCCTTTCTTTCTTGTAGGTATGACAAGGTTGCTGAAAATACGGTATACACAAATCACGAAATCATTATTTTATTGAGTATACTCAACGGCCGAAAATCTAGAGAGTGACTAATGTTATAAACCCGCTCACATACATACATGCAGCCCGTATATTTTTCCTATAAAATTGTGTGCAGCTTCTGCTGCACGAACTACGCACGCTTCGCAGTTTGTTGTTTACTGTCGAATTGACGGACCCATCTCTTCCATTTCCAGCGCTATTATGGGCGGGTATATCATTAGGGTATATCTTTTCGCAAATTTAATTATGACTGTAATTGATTTATTAGTGATTTTGTATTCTTAAGAGTGAAGAATAAGTGTAAGGGTGCGAGGTCAAAATATGAGTGTAAGCGATGTGCAGAAGAAAGAAGAATGTACCGGAGTAGCATATATATTGTAATGCGAAATTTAATGAGTGTAATGTGTATTTTCCCGGATAGCTCAGAATTAATTCACTTACCTTACTTTTCTAAAGCACCAGTCTGAAGCGTAACACTTTTACCTTTAATTTTTAACACAGTTCCTGAATTAAATTTATTTTTTTAAAATTATATTTCGTCTTCTTCTTCTCTAGATACCTTGTTGAACTGCTTACTGTCGTTTTTGTATTTAGCGCCTTCTAGACTGTCAGATTTGATTTTCACCCGGTTTGCAAATGTCCAGTGTGTTGTTTTCGGCTTTGGAATAGATTATTATTAAAATTGAATACCTTTTTCTGGAGTTATATGTTTCTTGTTGTGTGGCAAATATTGGATATATCCTTCACTATAGTTGTCTTCCGCTCTGGGACATTGGATTGTGAAAGCAATGTTTATTTTTCTTGAAGGTTAACTTTGTTGACTCAGGTACTGTTTTTATTAATAATTTCTTATAAAATTTTCTTCTCTTCTTAAATTCTAGCACCTATTTATTTATTTTTTAAATCAACCACCTATTTTTTCTTTTCGTTCCTATGCAACGTTTTCTCACTATCTAACAGATAGTTTTTAATACACTACACATTAACTATATCTACTAATTATAAATTAGATTTAATATAATTTTTCTTTTTTTACATTTTATTATTTTATTTTGATCTATATATCTATCTATATTTTCTTTATAAACTTTTACTAAATAAATATTTATGTTTTCTATACTACACTGCCCACTCTCAAAATTGTACTCATGTATACAAATTTTTAATGAATATACTAAATATGCCAAATATTACTTTTAAATTCCTCCTTTTTTTAATGACTGAAACATTTATTTGTATTTCCTATTATTTCAGCCTTTGTGTTCATTACAATATGTATAGTGCAAAAAAGAGTGGTAAAGAAGTACAACTGTGACACGAAAAATAGTGGAAACTCGCGGAAGGAAGATGGTATTTTAAAAATGAGTTTTCGACAGCATCTTACAAGATGAAACTTTGCCTAACATATATAGAAGGATGCTTTTGCGAATTATGTGTGACATATGAATTATGGTATGTGAATTTCTCTATAAATGAAATCGAAAAGAGTATGGTGATAGAGAAAGACGAAATATTGATATGGCGAAGAAACTATTTAAAATAAATATTAAAAGATCGGAATGTGAATCGGAGGACATGTTAACTTTTGACAAGTACGGCTACGTGAAGGTTATATGGAAGGCGGTACGATATGATATATCGTTATAGTGACAGTGCTAGTAACCAATAGTGAATAGTTTAGTACAATGTATTCTAAGCTTTTGGTCCTTTTGGATGCGCAACTATAACATTTTCTATCATTTTGATCATGAAACTCCCATGGTAGATTGTCAGAAATTCCAAACAAATTTATTAATACCACATAATAATGAAATTTTCCCGCCATAAATAATTAAAACAGAAGCAAAATTTCTGTAAAAATCCGTGAATTTCGCGTTCATGAGGACAAGGCTTAAGTGTGATATGAGCGGAGTGCGCACCGGGTAAGTGTAAGTGGGTGTTGATGGACCATCGCCGTCCAACAGGACAGCATTCTAATTTGTGGAGAGGATGGCACAGGGGGCACATTTAAAGTAATCTGTTAATGTGCTAGGTTTACTCAATGTCAACTTAATGTTGATAATATTGTGTGCTTTGAATCCTTTTCAAGTGGCACGCTTAGGTAATCATGCAACCCTTATCTTCCGCCATCTCTGTGATGTGAATTAGTCACTCTCTATTATTTTGGACCTTGGGTAATTGATAATACAGATAATAATTTTGAAATCATTCTTGTCATTTTTATTATCTAACGCCTCGAAATTGGCAAAAACTGTTATATTACTATTTCTACTAAAAATAATGGATGTTACGTAATGCAATTATATTTGTTATGTTTGTATATTTTTTATCTCTTCAAATTTAGTACGCCTATGAAATGTTGCTCCTCACACGCTTCGCCTGTCGCGCTAGTCTACAAGCTAACGATGAGTCACTCTCTAGATTTTCGGCTGTTGAGTGTAGTTATCGAATATTATGATGCAGTGACGGTTCGTGACTCTTTAAACAGATACGGGATGAATGTTTAATATCTTCTCCTTCTTAACCATTTTTTAGTAACAAATCGGCAAATTGAAAGTGCCTTAACTCGCACACAATGGTGTTATTAATCCGGGTTCATACGGGATTGTGTATATTTTTACACATTTTCTGTATATAGCAGTGTGTTAAAGATTAAACACAATCGACTATGTTAACAAATCGTCACCTGACAACCAAACTATTATATGTTTATATTTTTCTGAAATCGACATTTTTATATGAAATTATTCTATGTGCCACGCGCAATGCGTCAATATATTCTAAATTCACATTAGTAGTGATTAGTAGTTTTGTATAATCGAAACGACTATTCTATTTTTATGTCCACATACCCTTGTAGAGGCAAATGGTGTGAATAAATTGTCTCAAGCTATAATACAATGCTAAGAATCATTATTTTGCTTTCTCAACAGGGCGAATAAACATGCTTTTATTATTTTTTTAAATATCTATGACATAATAATGAGTAACTCAGCTGTAAGCGTTTTCTGAGCCCTTTAAGGACTAAGGATCAGTATATCAACCAACAGAACGTGATTTTTCCAAGAAAATATTCTAAAACGAGTTTTATTAATTATTACACTATCATGAAATAAAATTTTGGACATAAAGGCAATTGCAAAAGATTTTAATTTAATTTATTTCATGTCCAAGACTGTTTTATGTAATTTATTTTTTTTACTCTTGTCGTCTGAAAAACATGTATTATTTGTTACTTTAATATTAAAACAGTCACTGAAAGTAAAAAAAACTTATTCTATACAGAAATATATGTTGGTTCGGAATTCACATACTCCTAAGTCTTAAATATTATTTTCTCCTATAAAATTTTATAAAATAGACATAGAAGAGTGTGGTTGTTATGTAACAGACGCATAAAGGCACATTTCGTTTTATTTCATGCACTCAAAATTCGATCATTTCGTGGAGGATTGTTTCAATTTAGACATGGAGATATACATACAACTCTATATTTTCTGAAAACGCAGACTATGATCTTTCGATTGGTATTTATTTTGTTTCATTAAACAACCAGTGAAGTTATAATATAATTATTAATGTTTAAACAAGCCATGTTGATAATCTCCTAAGGGATGACAACCCTATACATTTTTACTTATCGGGCTGTCAATTTCTAAACTGTATATTATTTATTTGATTAAAACCAGTTTGTAGTTCACGTCCATAATTAATTTTTTTAATGCATAATTTATGACTAGCACCCGGCTTTGATTAGCCAATCTAGCTAATCCGCGTTAGGACGTACAAGAAACATATGTTTAAATGTGAATCAATCTGTCAATGTTTGGGTGCAGGTACTTTGCAGTGGGATCTTGGATTATAGAAACTACATTACAATTTGCCCTTGTTTATTCAAAGCATTACGTGCAAACTGTGATATCTAGTCCTATTACTATTATTACCAACTGTTCTAACTTTATTATATAAATACTTGTACAATTGTCTACATCACATTGTGTACCTTTAACAAACTTGACTATATCATATTTTATTGCATAAATTAGACATGCTTGATCTTTTTACCTCATTATTCAGTCGTACCAATTTGTTCAGTGCCGTAGCCGTAGTCTAGTAAATTTCTTCAAATTTCTGGGGTGCCATAAGGCCCGATACTCAGCCCCTTATTATGTACCATATTTATAACCGCTGAGTTACAAACGCGTTATTTAATGTATTCAGATGATCTTAAGTTCTGGTGTGAAATAAATCTATTCTACACCCTGTATAGTTGATTCCAAATAATAATAAATATAGAAATGTACGTAATGAGATATATTGATCTAAAACTAAGGAAAAGGTAGATTACATCGTTGGTAGTCCAATTGAAGAGTAACGTTAAAATATGCATAAAACGCTTTATAAATGCGAGTACAAAATTGCACAGTATTCAACTAGAGATTTCAGAATTTAAATGTTTTATACTTTCATATATATAGGTAAATGGAAGTATGTAATTACATGTGCTGTACAATCAGAGGTCAAATCAGGTTTCCTTTCACCTGACTGATCTTTCATATTAGATTATATTTGATGCGCTACTTTGTAATTTTTCATAGAAATACTTATGTCTAAAGTAACAATTCTAAAAGATAAATCGGATACAAACTTGAAATAATTTCTGCATTTGGACGATTACAATAAATTTAGATTATGATAAAACGTTATACGGTTATACCGTATGACCACTCTTTCATTTTCATCCTTGTCTGTCTCGTGTATCTCATCGCCTGATTCTATTTGAACATAATCGGTTACTTTGCATTTTCTTAGATCCAAATTTATGAAGTTATTACCAATTATTTTCAGAAAGAGAGTGTATATAAAGTAACACAATAATTCGCTGCTTCTAGAATGCCCATATATTTTGTTCTCTTTATATTTTAAACCTTAGTTTATTCGTATAAAAAAAATATGACTTAGGGCATTCTAGACACTAGATTTTTTAAAAAGAAAACTGGTGCAAGCCGCTTCTAAATCAGATCATTACTCCGACTAGTTTCAAGGCTCCTTAACAATAAAAAGCAAAATCCCGTTTAAAATGTATTTAGACGATACGTAGCCAAGCAATCACAAGATTTTTGTAATCTATTCTAGACATTTTTTGATAGTGTTTTCATTCATAACAATCCTATTAGAAATAATTTAAAATCCATTAACTCATATCCGCATATTGCTTGAGTCCATATACTTGAGTTTGAGGAGGAAGTACTGCAATGTGGACTCAACGAAGGAATCTGGTCCTAATAATAAACCTAGTATATTACTAAAAAAATGTTGCTCCACCCTAAGCATTCCCCTCACCTTGCTTTATAATCATTCCCTTCCATCAGGTAAATTTCCGTGTGTCTGAAAAATAGCTGCAGTTACTCCTACGACTTGAATGTCTAGAACAATAATGATTGACCTATAAGCAAATTATCAGTTTTGGCTTATTTCAGTTTCAATTTAACTGAAAACCTTATTAACCTACTTGGAGTATCTACATAGTAGCGTGGATGATTTGTCAAGTTGTTGACGCTGTTTACACGGACTTCAGTAAGGCATCTGATAAAATAGATCACGATATTATCCTACTTAGACGTGCTGATATCTCAGTTTCTTAGTCTCATCATTATCTCAGTTTGTGGTAGTAAATAAATGTAAGTCTACATAATTGAAATTTAGTACGTGCTCAGGTATAGCGCAGAGGGAGTGTACAATAAGAGATTTGGGCATTGTATTTGACTATAAACTAAGTTTTACAGAACATATTAATAATGTAGTTAAATCCTCATTTAAGATGCTAGGTTTTATCATAAGAAATTGTAGATCTTTTTCTAATATTAATGCGCTAAAGATGCTTTATTTTTCGTTTGTACGGTCTAAGTTGGAATACGGTGCTATACTTTGGTACCCTATTTATGAAACACATTGTTTGAATATTGAGTCAGTTCAAAGGAATTTTTTAAAGTTTCTTTCCTTCAAGTGTGATGGTGTATATCCCACTCGAGGCTGCAACCATGAACTATTGCTTTCTAGGTTTGATATTCCCTCATTAAAACTAAGACGAGCTAGAAATAGTGTATTATTTTTGTACAATTTATTTAACAACAATATTGATTGCATGTCATTATTAGAATATTTTAATATCAGAGCCAATACGAATATTTTAAGAAAGTCTCCAGTTTATATCATGTCTCATAATTTTAACATCATATCTGATCATTGTGATATAATTCTTCTATTAAATCTATTATATATATAAATGTTTATTTTGGAAATAGTAGGATTGTAAGTAGTAAAAAGTAGTAAGTTTTTATACGAGCGCTATCGCACATTGCTTAGCGTATTTTTCATGTACAGTGGATTTCTAACAATTAAATGGTGTGGATCAAATTATCCAGAGTTTTATTTAAACATTATATTGTTTTAGTTACTCCACTAAAGACAAAACATAACACTGGCGACGAGGTATAGTGTTTGAGTATCCACGTGTGCTACATAGAAAGTTTCTATAGTGTACTGTGCAAAAATAAATTTTGGTTCAGTTAAAACGTGTGCTAAATTGTACAAAATGGCTGATGTTGGTGGACTACTTGGATCTTTAAATACATTTGATCCAAAACATTCAAATTTCACAATATTTAGTGAAAGACTAAAACAGTTTTTTATTGCAAATAAAATTTCGGATAACGACCGAAAAAAAGCAATATTGTTGAATACACTTTCGGAAGATTGTTACATTTTGCTTAGAAACTTATGTGTTCCAAATCTACCGGACAATAAAACGTTCGATGAAATTACGACGTTATTAACTAATTATTTTTCGCCGGTAAAATCGTATTTTTCCGAAAGACTTAAATTATATAATAGTAGACGTGAAATAAATGAAAGTGTCTCTGAATGGGAAGCAAGAGTTAAAAGTTTAGCTTCTACATGCGGTTTTGGAACGGAATTAAATTTAGTGTTACGAGACATTTTTGTGGTCGGAATTAACGACGAAAAAATTATGGACAGGCTTTTTGAGGAAGATGCCTCAAAAGCAGACACAACTTTTAACAAAATGGTTAAAATCGCAGTGTCCAAGGAATCAGCTTTGAAGGAGCATAGAGTGAGAGAAAGCTTGGGTGTGGTCCAAATTAAGAGTGAACCAGTAAATTTTCATAGCCAACACCGAACGTCTCCCCTAAAACATACCGAGTGGACAAAACCTGGAACATCAAATTCCTACAGGAGTGGTAAGAAGCAGGGAAAAAGTCAGCAGTCGGTAAGCTACGATAAAAATAAATTTTCACGCAACAATAAAAGGAAATGTACTGTGTGTGGTCGTGGAAATCATTTGGCAGCAGAATGCGCATATAAAAATTGTATCTGCCATAAATGTGGTGTCAAAGGACACCCCAATGTAAACGAATAAATCAACATTTTCTAGAGGAAACTCACGTAGACAATGAAAATTCAGAAGATTCAATTTTTAATATTCGTGATATTTCTCTAAACGATGATATTTTTTACAATAATGAAAATGTTAAACCCACTTTTATAAATTTGTCTGTGGAAAATATTTGTCTAAGTTTTGAAGCTGATTCGGGGTTTGCTCATTCAGCAATTTCGGAAAAATTGTATCTTAAGCATTTTAAAAACAAACCTTTGTCTAAAAATGATTTATCTTTAAGAGATTATGTAGGTATAAGTTTTGAGCCATTAGGATACTTAAATTTAAATATTATTTTTGAAAAAGTTCCTTATATTTTAAAAATTTATGTAATAAAAAATGGAGGACCTCCTCTTTTAGGTAGAAACGGGTTAAATATGTTAAATTTGGGAATTTGTAAAATTAAATATGTATCTAGTACACAAATATCTCAATTTTTGGAAAAGTATAAACAAATTTTTGATGGTCAGATGGGCACGTTTAATAAATTTAAAATAACCTTAAGAGTAAAAGAGGGAACCATTCCGAAATTTTTTAAACCTAGACCAGTTCCATTTGCTTTAAAATCTAAAATTGAAGAGGAACTGCTACGTTTAGTAAAAAATAAAGTTTTAGTACCAGTAGAATTTTCGGAATGGGCCACTCCGATTGTTCCTGTGTTGAAACCAAATGGTAAAATTCGCATTTGTGGGGATTTTAAAATTACTTTAAATCAGGCATTGCAAATTCAACGTTTTCCATTACCACGTATCGAATACCTTTTTTCTCAGTTACAGGGTGGCGAAAAATTCTCTAAAATAGACTTGTCAGAGGCGTACCAACAAATTTTATTAAATGAGGAGTCTAGAAATTTAGTTACTATTAGTACACATAAAGGACTCTTTTCTTATACTAGACTACCGTATGGCATTACTAGTTGTCCCGCCATATTTCAAAATATTATGGAGCAAATGTTCAATAAAATGCCAGACGTAGTTTGCTTTCTAGATGACATACTAATAACTGGTAGAAACAATCAAGAACATCTTGATCGTTTAGAAGGCGTATTTAATCGTTTAATGGAGTGTGGCTTGAAAGTAAAAAAAGAAAAATGTTTCTTAATGCAAAATTCTGTAGAATATTTAGGTCATATCATTGATAAAGCAGGATTGCATGTATCAGATAAAAGGGTTTTAGCAATAAAAAATGTGCCTATTCCTTCCAATATTACAGAATTAAAATCTTTTCTAGGAGCAATAAATTTTTATTGTAAATTTATTAAAAATGCTTCCGAAATATTAAAACCACTGTATAATTTATTAAAAAAAGAAACTATATGGCACTGGAGTTCCGAATGTGACAAAAGTTTCGAAAAAGCTAAAAATATGTTATTATCTACTTCCGTGTTGACACATTTTGACCCTGATAAAAAACTAAAATTATCTGTAGATGCTTCTCAATATGCTTTGGGAGCCACATTAAGTCATATTTTCGAAAACGGTTCAGAAAAGCCTATAGCTTTTGCGTCACGATTATTAAATCGCGCTGAAACTACTTATTCGCAAATAGAAAAAGAAGGACTTGCCATAATTTTCGGAGTAAAAAATTTTTATCAGTATCTCTATAACCAACATTTTTTGCTTTATAGTGATCATAAGCCTTTGTTAACAATTTTTGGAAGTCACAAGGGTTTACCAGTATTTGTAGCTAATAGACTTCAAAGGTGGGCTCATATTTTATCTGCCTTTAACTATGAAATGAAATATGTTAGTTCAAATAAAAACACGGCAGATTTTTTATCACGATTACATTTAAAAATTTCACAAGAAACAGACGAACAGTTTCTATATTTAAAAAATATAAATTCTAGCGTTTCAAATATAAATTTTTTGATTGAATCAAATTTACCTCTAAATTTTAAACAAATAAAACGAGAAACAGCTGTCGATTCAATTTTAAGTAAGATAATATTTTTTGTTAAAAACGGTTGGCCTGATAAGTGTCCGGCAGAAGAATTTAAACCTTTTTTCCTCAGAAAAAATGAGATAAATATTGAACAAGGTGGTCTTTTATGGGGATATCGATTAATAGTACCAAAAAAATTTCAAAATTATATTTTAGAAGAACTGCACAGCACACACATGGGGGTTGTTAAAACTAAAAATTTTGCTCGTTCATATATATGGTGGCCAAATATGGATATGCAAATTGAAAAATTTTGTAAAAATTGTGAATCTTGTTCAATATATGGAGCGAGTCCTACAAAAACTTCTTTAGTCCTGTGGGACTGGCCTAAAGAGGTTTGGACAAGATTACATGCAGATTTTTTTGGGCCTCTATATAACAAACATTTTTTAGTAATCCAAGATGCAACTTCTAAATGGTTGGAATGTTTTGAGGTTAAAAATTTAACAGCATTTTCTACTATAAAAATTTTTAGAGAACTTTTTGCACGTTATGGATTACCGGTAGAGTTATGCACCGATAATGCTAAAACTTTCAAATCGGATGAATTTCAAAATTTTTTAACTTCTAGTGGTATAAAACATTTATCTGGAGCACCTTATCATCCTTCCACAAATGGTTTAGCTGAAAGTGCTGTAAAAATAATGAAAAATGCTATTTTAAAAGCTAGACACGAAAATCCTAATTGCGATATTCATTTGATAATAAACCGATTTTTGTTTCACCACAGAAACACGCCTCATACTACCACTGGTGAAAAACCATCTAAATTATTATTAGGACGAAATGCAAAAACCAAATTTGATCTCTTATTGCCATCAACGGCAGCTATTGTAAAAAATAAACAAGATTACCAAAAAGAATATTACAAAGCAAAGAAAAATATTTATTATAAAGTAAACGATCGTGTTTGGGCTCGTGATTTTAGAACTAATAAGCCAATATGGACAGCTGGTAATATTCTCAAGGTTCTTGGAAAACGAACTTTTTTAGTTAAAACGGACTGTGGAATGCAGTGGCGTCGACATACAGATCAATTAAAACAAAATTTTACAGATTCGAAAGTCGAGAGTCCGGTGACAATCATTCCACGATCCGAATTACTTGAAACTGTAAATATATGTAAGGAAATTGATGTAAATAGTGTGGTGCAAAATAGTGAGTTTAGTGCAAACGAAAACCAAGTAAATTCCGCTTCAAGGTGTTTAAGACGTCGTAGTCAAATAAAACCACCAGATAGACTAGCATTATAATTATACAAATATAATAGGAATAATTAGTCATTATTAATATTAAGGGGGGAGGTATTATATATATAAATGTTTATTTTGGAAATAGTAGGATTGTAAGTAGTAAAAAGTAGTAAGTTTTTATACGAGCGCTATCGCACATTGCTTAGCGTATTTTTCATGTACAGTGGATTTCTAACAATTAAATGGTGTGGATCAAATTATCCAGAGTTTTATTTAAACATTATATTGTTTTAGTTACTCCACTAAAGACAAAACATAACAAAATCTATAAATAGAGCTATACGTTTTTTGTAATTACAGTTACTTTGTTTTGTTTTTCTTTTTATATAACGTTTACTGATAAAAATTAAGCAATTTTCATTAATGTATTAATATATTGTAGGAATGCGTGCATATTAATTGCTTTTTGTCTTTATATTTTCATTATTTGTGCATTACTTATGTGCTAATTTTTGTCCTGTAAATGGATATTTTTTCTGTTGGACAAATAAACATATTTGATTTGATTTGATTTGATTACTATATTGCAAAAATATATCATTATTTCACTGGGTCCGTCACTGTATGATGTGAGACAACAGTACGATCCAAAATGATTTTAATAGCTTCTGTAATTCCATTTTCAGAACGACTAAAGCTAAATTGACAGACGTTAAAATTTTATTTGTGGAAAAAGAGAGGGAACGGTCCCATTTATTCTAATTCCCGCATAAAAGGGCATTATCCCGCCAGTGTTTCTACCACCAAGTCGGCCTTTGAGGGGATAATTATTCGGTTTAAATAAAAAATGAAACCTGCCCGAGTTAATAACGGAAATATTTAACGGTTGGGATTTATTAATCTTTATTAAAGCATATTTTTTAATGCCTATAGGAAATTAATAACCTCTTTCATCTGCTGGGAAAGGGAAAATATATGTTTATCGTGCAATAAAAAAGGTTTTGTAGGTATTTTCAAACTTTTGTAAACATAAATTTTTTTATGGAGTTTTAAAACCAAGGGAAGGTAAGGTAAATTCCAAATAAAAAATGCATTTATAATTAACGGACATTTAAAATTACAAAATTCTAAAGTTAGGATGACTAGATTCCAAAATCGTTCTAAAGCAAAACAATTATTAAGCATTTTCTTCTCCACACAATAAAACATCCGAGGTTTCAGATGTGATCAATCACGCATAGTGTTGACTGAGACAAGAAACCTTGGAAAACTTGAAAAAGTCTTGTTTTGCAAAACATAAGAGGAGTTTCTTTAAAATCTTGTTCTTGCTCGATCTTGCAAGATCATATCTTGTATTGTCTTACAATTTTCCAAGATTTTTGCATGATACGAAATAGGCTAAACAGTATCAAAGCTCTTTCAGTCACATGATAGAGAATTTATAAATAGTTCTAATTCAGCAAAGCTGGACCTAGACTCTATAAACTTTAATTTTCCAAATAATTTTATTTATTGAATGTTCTTTAAATAACGTATATACCTACAATAGAAATACAATATTTACTTGTTCAACTAATGTTCACCTATACAGAGTGTCTGGAAAGGCCATGTCAACGTTTACCCAGCATTTCAAATTTAATACGTGATGAAATATGAGATTTTTCATGTCTTTCGAGACCTCGCGTTATATTTTACAAATTATTAAAACCCACCCAACCCCAAACTGACAAATTATCATTAGTAAATAACAAACATTGCCAGCAGTATAATTTATATCTTATTATTATTTCTATTTATTTCTAGTTGATGCAGTTAACCAGTCGTTGTTTTTTGTAATAATTATTATTAATTCCCCTATTTTGTTTCTCACCTACTACAACTAAAGAAGATATTGCTCTAAATTTTTGTTTAAATATCAGTTTTTCATCGTAACTGAGAGTACAAAATCCTTTTAATAGCAAATAATCTATATAATGTCCATGCAACTAGAAAAGCTGTTGACGTTATTGTCATTTTGAGCAGATGGCTTGTCAAACACAGATTCCTAAGAAATACTTTTAAATTACACAAAAACACTCGTTAATTACATAAACCCGCGCAATTACAGATCATAGATGACAAATGACAAAACAAATAACAAATGGTCAATGTTTTTGCTTTGTTTGAATTGCTCTATTACTGCCGAGAGTGCTGAGGCTTCACGACAGGCGATCGCGTACTGGTAGAAACAGGATGGATATATTAAAACACATACATGTTAAATAGAGATAGTTGATGCCAACTAGTTGCATGTGCTGAGATTTATTTACGGGTGTAATGACGCTATTCCTATCGTTCAAGGTCGCGCATTGTTAGATACATATATGAATACGCTGGAGACCGTTGGCATGGGCTACGTATTCGGGGAGCGCGAATTTCAACCACATTCAAAAATCACGTATTTATTTGCTCACTTGAGATCTCAATTAATAATTAATTGCATGTGAAAATAAATTTATAACAAAATAAATATAAAAATATGATATAGGTAGGTACTTATGTAATGTAAAATAAAATTAAAAAATAAATTCAAGAATTTTTTTTTGGCAATGCTACAAACACCGCAGAGGAGGCTTAGCCTCTCCTGCCTCCTGTAACAAGCCGCCACTGCTCTGAACAAAATGTCAGCCCTTTCTGTTGAGAAATAATGACGCTAAATGGCATTCTCTAAAATCGCTATTTTCAATTTTTTCACAATATTTCAGCAACGGCAATAATCATCAAATAGTACATTATACTATAAGGGAGAGAAATGCGTTATTTTGGCAGAGGTGCAATTTGAAGCCCGAGGGCTACAATGCACCGAGGACAAAATAGCATCTCTCCCGAATGGTATATATTATTTTTTCCACGGTCTCATAAATTTAAAAACACATATTTTGTCATTATGAAGTAAGTAGCACCAGAATTATTGTATTCGGATTTGAGCATTTATTTAGTAGTCGTTGAGTTATTGTCATAAAAACAAAATAAACAAACACAAAGAATTGTCAAATTAAGGAGCTAGTTTGGTTTAGTTTAAAGTTTGTTTAGTGCACAATGAATAATTGTGAGTCGGAAGAGATTGTGGAGGCTGCAAATATTGCAATAAGCAATTTGCTGCCTACGAAGTCAAGATATTTATACGATATAGCCTACAATCGGTTCAAAAAGTGGTGCACCGAGAAAAATGTTAAAGTATACAGCGAGAATGTTTTGTTGGCATACTTCAGTGAAAATGGAAAGAATTACAAGTCTTCCACATTATGGGCGCAATATTCCATGGTTAAGTCATGCTTGATAATTTACGACAACATAGACATAAGCAAATTCCCCAAGCTGATCGCATTTTTGAAAAGAACCGGTGACGGATATCAAGCAAAAAAATCGAAAATATTGACAAAGGGAGAAATCGACCGTTTTCTATCAAGTGCAGATGACAAAGAATTCTTAATGATTAAGATAAGATTACTTTTGTTGTTAGGTATTTCAATTATTAAGTATTTTGATTTTTTTATAGGTTGGATTAATTCTGGGGATTGCCGGAGCTTGTCGAACTGATGAACTAGTCAATTTAACTGTAGATGATATTGAGTATGTAGGCTCTTCCTTGATTGTAAAAATTCCAAACACTAAGACAAAGATACCACGAACCTTTCTGGTTACCGATGTGGGAAATATGCTTGAATTGTTTCGAAAATACCTGTCCCTTCGTCCTCCCCACGTCAAGCATAATCGCCTTTTTTTGTACTACAAAGCAGGAAAATGTAGTTCGCAGCCAGTTGGCAAGAATACCATGGGAAACATTCCGAGTGTAGTAGCTTCGTATTTAAAATTACCTGATGCTGCATGTTATACTGCTTACGAAGATCTTCAGCGACATTACTGTCAGATGCTGGTGTGGATATCACGACAATAAAGCGTCATGCTGGTTGAAAATCAACGGCAGTCGCTGAGGATTATGTTGAGAACTCCATTGAAAATAAGACCAAAATTGCTAATGAGCTTTTAGTAGGTACCACTACTAGCGCAATCACAAAAACTGTAAATGTAAGCGAAAGTAATATTCCTTCTAATATTAATTTTGAAAATTGTACAAATGTAACATTTAATTTAAATGTCAATAAATAATTTCAATGTTATCTTTTGTTTTGCATGAAAAACGTTCTCCATAATGTAAACTCCCTTGGGAACTCCCTGTTTTAATTTTGATGTCATAGAAAGTGATTTCTACTCCCGACCGTGGAAAAAGGCTTTTCTAATTTGAGCCGTATGTTATACGGTTTACGAGATACCAATGGTGAGCCATGAAAAACGGGCCACGCATTTTGCAGCACTTTCTGGAGACCGACCTTATTACTCCCATATTCTGAAAACCTCATCAAATCGTGTTAGAGTCGCTCGCCGTGGCCTCGAGCAACGTTAGACACCTAAACGAGTCCACGTCTAAGCGAATTACGTACTCCAGGAGAATATCCCTCCCTAATGCAACGGCTCGGCGCGAAAATTGCAATGCCTTTCGAGTTCAACGCTTAATACAATTACAGTGTAGATTTCCCCCTATTGCAGTCGCAACCCCATTAACGCTTGCACAGGGGTCATATTTAAAACGTCCGCGGATAGAGTATGGCAAGGAAAACGACGACTGACCTAATTAGAGTTTATAGCTTTACTTAATTAAGCATTTATCTGTTTGTAAATGTAAAATCGCTATAGATTGCTTCGGTCTCGATGAATATTTAATGCTTTGAGCAGGGATAATGTAGTTTCATATCTATTTTAATTTAAATTACAAAGTATCCAAAAAGAAATGGAATTATTTGTCATGTTTGTTTTTATATAAATGAGAAACCTTCAAAGGGTTATTTTAAAGCATTATAATTTTCCAGCATTCATAGTTATCAAAAGTATTATCATACATTTCATAACGTATTACATACAATATTTTTTCCAATTTTGAAGAAAAATCCAAGTTTTTAATTCTGATCATTTACAAGTATAATTTAAATAATTATTATGTAGTAGGTCAGTGTCAGCTTAAATTTTCTTGTCATTTGGCTTGACATTTAATAGACGCTGATCTATTCTGTGACGCTGATCGTTACTATTATTATTTATTAGGAAAAATGTGTGATTTACATTCAGATTCTGAAAAATCCAAAGCAGTATATGACTTGGCTTATGAAAAATTTGAGAAATGGCGTGAACAGAAGATTAACTGTACCAACACGTCAATGAGAAAGGACTACTGGCATATTTTGAAGGTAAAAAGAATTTAAAGGCTTCTACGCTATGGCTCCATGTTGAGAACTGAACTGTCTTTAAAAAAAGGTATAGACATTTTTGAAAAGCCAGTCCGATGGATACCACGCTAAGAAATAAAACGTTTTTTCGAAAGTAAATATTGCGAAGTTTTTGGCGGAGGTGGATTACAATAATTTCTTAATGGCTAAGGTAACTAATAATTGCTTCATTTCATGATTGCTAAATGACTGGTTTGCCATTGTGCATTATTCACGGGACACTGTTTCAGAAGATCTTCGGCCACTTTACTTGCAGATTTTGGGGTCAATATTTTAAAAACAAAACAACACGGCGGCTGGAAGTCAAATTCTGTTGCAGAAGTATATGTTGAAAATTCTATAGAAAATAAAAGAAACAATTTCCGGCGATATTCTTCGAGAACCGTGTACTACCAACAACGTATCACAACATATTACTGCAAGTTCAACAAATAAGATTTCTTCTGGAATTAGTTTCACTAAGTGTAGTAACTGCGTTGTGAGTATTTATCATTAAATAATAATAATTTATAAATAATTAATAAAGTGCTATATATAAAATTACTGACTTGAATAACAGTTACATTATTATTTTTTGTTGTATTTTGTTTAATTCTTTTCTGCAATTAGTGACGTAACGAGCTTTTCTTAATCAGTTGCATAATGTTTTTTTTTCACGGTCGGAAGTAGAAATCAGTTTCTATGACATCAAAATTAAAACAGAAGTAGTCGATTATTCCCAAGGGAGTATAATGCTCCCAAGGGAGTTTACATTATGGAGAACGTTTTTCATGGAAAAAAAAGATAACATTGAAATTATTTATTGACATTTAAATTAAATGTTACATTTGTACAATTTTCAAAATTAATATTAGAAGGAATATTACTTTCGCTTACATTTACATTTTTTGTGATTGCACTAGTAGTGGTACCTACTAAAACCTGATTAGCAATTTTGGTGTTATTTTCAATGGAGTTCTCGACATAATCCTCAGCGACTGTCGTTGATTTTCAACCAGCATGACGTTTTATTGTCGTGATATCCAAACCAGCATCTGCCAGTAATGTCGCTGAAGATCTTCGTAAGCAGTGACCAGTATAACATGCAGCATTAGGTAATTTTAAATACGAAGCTACTACACTCGGAATTTTTCCCATGGTATTCTTGCCAACTGGCTGCGAATTACATTTTCCTGCTTTGTAGTACAAAAAAGGCGCTTATGCTTGACGTGGGGAGGACAAAGGGACAGGTTTTTTCGAAACAATTCAAACATATTTCCCACATCGGTAACCAGAAAGGTTCGTGGAATCTTTGTCTTAGTGTTTGGAATTTTTACAATCAAGGAAGAGCCTACATCCTCAATATCATCTACAGTTAAATTGACTAGTTCATCAGTTCGATAAGCTCCGGCAATTCCCAGAATTAATCCAACCTATAAAAAATCAAAATACTTAATAATTGAAATACCTAACAACAAAAGTATTTTACCCTTTGTCAATATTTTCGATTTTTTCGCTTGATATCCGTCACCGGTTCTTTTCAAAAATGCGATCAGCTTGGGGAATTTGCTTATATCTATGTTGTCGTAAATTATCAAGCATGACTTAACCATAGAATATTGCGCCCATGATGTGGAAGACTTGTAATTATTTGCATTTTCACGCCAACAAAATATTCTCCCTGTATACTTGAACATTTTTCTCGGCGCACCACTTTTTGAACCGATTGTAGGCTATATCGTATAAAGATCTTGACTTCGTATGCAGCAAATTGCTTATTGCAATATTAGCTTATTGCACAATCTCTTCCGACTCACAATTATTTATTGTGCACTAAACAAACTTTAAACTAAACCAAACTAGCACCTTAATTTGACAGTTCTTTTTGTTTGTTTATTTTGTAGTTATGACAATAACTCAACGGCTAATAAATAAATGCTCAAATCCGAATACAATAATTCTGGTGCTACTTACTTCATAATGACAAAATATGTGTTTTTAAGTTAATGAGACCGTAGAAAAAATAGTATATACCATTCGGGAACTATGCTATTTTGTCCTCGGTGCATTGTAGCCCTCGGGCTTCAAATTGCACCTCTGCCAAAATAACGCATTTCTCTCCCTTATAGTATAATGTACTATTATTATGTAACTAGTTACGTAAAGTAGAACGTTTTTACACTTATTTCGGTAACAAAAGATGTTACTTTATATGTCAAAATTAGAAAAAAAAAAACTATTTTCCTGTTGAATGATGTACACTTTCTGGGCTGTTTTACCGTGGTCGATGCTTATCTGCAGACGTTTCGCCATACTTAACAGATGGCATCTTCAGTGCTTTTCGTATCTTGAGCGGTGACTGAATGATTACCGAGGTGTCTAAACCGAGCTTTTATATTAGTCTGTCAGTCAAGGTTAGCTAGTTCTGTGTTTAGGCTGACTGGTTGGGGCGTGTTACGGATGGCTGATCCAGGTACGCTCCAGATCACTTATTTGTTCTTAAGGTCGCCGTATTTCTCGCCCGAAAATGATCAAATTTGTGATGTTTTTTAGGTACTGAAATTTCGAAAAATAAAACACGTAGAGCAAAAGTAATATCAAAAATAAAATTACTGATGTTTTGTCTATCCACTTTTTCTATTTATACTCTCCTCAAATAATATATGTAATAACTTTTAAAATGACACACATTATTTCACTACCCCACATTTTAACAATTATTTCCACATACTTATAAACAAATGTGAACAATGTTATATGCAGAACTATTTAAGTTTATGTTATAACAATGTTTACATCTATAGTTGAAAAAAAAATAAGTATTTTGAGAGATTTCACTACCTAAAAATTTGATGGATAGATCGCTTTCTGACATATACTGATTTTATTTCGGTACCTTTGAATATTCGCAGGTGGCATGAGATAACATTCTTGTTATTTTCTAAACTCTATATTATTCAGTTTTTAACTGTCCAAAATTACTTATATCTGTAGAAAACACTATTTCAAGAATACGGCGCCCTTAAGCAAAGGCATCTAAGTATGATTAATCTTCAATCCTTCGTCCCTATTCATGTTGCTCGGGTATTGAATTCCCAAGCATGTTCAGTAATGCCGAATTATCAAGCTGGTATAACCTTATCTACCTTTGGTGTTTTTTTCCTGGTTTTTGCAGTTCGTTTGGGCATTCCCACGTATACTTTGTCATAGTCGCTGCATGGTATCAAATACAGTTCCGGAGTTTGTAATGGACTCAATTGATCTTTCGGGTTGCGGAGTTGCTGACTTATTTTACATGTTGTCAAAGTAGTGCGCACACCTTTCTTGCTTAGTATTTTCGCAATTCCATCTCATTGGGGATGTATGGTAAAGTGGTGGTTATAGTGACTTCCTTCGTGGGCCTTGCTGATGTGTGTCCTTAGAGTATCCATTTCTACGAACACAGATCGGAGCAGATCTATTTCTTCCTGTCGATGGTCTTTATCAGTCAACGTTAATGCATAGTGAACTAGTGCCTTCATGACCGAGGGTTTTTGTGCCCTATGTTGATTAGGCTTTCCGTGGAGATATCTATTAGTATGTGCCTTTTCTTCCTGTAGATATCCTGTGTCTTAAGACACTAAAGGTCTTCTTTTTTATCAGAATGTGTCGTCCACGTATTTATGCCAGCAGTTAGGTTTCTTAGGAGCTCTCAAAGTGCTTCTTTTTCAAAGTTCTCCATAAAGAAATTCGGCGCTACAGGATTCAATGAAATACCATCGCGGCACCAACCCTTTGTTCGTAGAATTGTCCATTCCAGACAAAGTATGTGGAAGTCAGGCATAGCTTAAATAAAGCGGTAACTTCAGGGGTGAAGTGATCGTCCACTATCTTAGAATATCACTTGGATTAAAATTATAAAAAATTTAAAAGTGTCAGAAAATTTGGTTTATTTCATTTCAACCCCTTATAACAAATCAGGAGAAAATGGCAACAAAGTATCACTTTATGATGATTTTATTGGAATTGTCTTATCATTCAACAATTCTTTAAATTTTTGTAATCATTATTTTCTGATGCCATCAATTGAGTTTATGTGTTTATGCTTATATTCAACAGCATAGACATTAAAAGAACTTTGTCTAAATAAGATTTTAATCATTTTTTTCAAAGACTGGTATTTTTTAAATAAAAACAAAAAATCGCGTACATGCTCGATTTTAAATATGAAATATGCTCAATTAAAAATCATTTTTGGCCAATTTATTCGAGAATACAATAAAAAACAATTACCACCACAATTAAGGAACTTTGATTTATCAACCTACTCATGTAACTCTTGTGCTTGCTGACTGGAAAATTATTTTAGTGTTTTGTATTTTTGCATCTGACTTAAACCACTTATCTTTTCGTCTTCAAGGTTAAAAAATATGAAAATCGCAATCAGATAGATCTGGACTGTCGCATTAAAATCCGAACATTGTTGTGAAGCAGAAATACTTACACTACGTAAAATCTTTCCTAGACGTCTCGTCTCATTGCTTCATAAAGAAGACACAAATACGATCATTGTTTTAATCCAATATTCATAACATGTCACGATTTTCTTCGTCATGATGATTTGGTCCGTTTTTGACCTCCCCTTTCTAAAACTTGCTGATACTCCTCTATCTGTAGTTCTTGTATAGATTCTAACTTCTGTTTGATAAACATTGCCGTGATTTTATACCCCATATTTAGCACTGATATACTCCTAAGGTTTTTGCAGTATGTTGCATTTCCCTTTTTTTAAATTGGTATAATCATAGCATCTCTCCAATCTTCAGGCATACAGTCTCTTCTACAAATCTTTAGAATCATTTAGTATATAATCATAAGTTTATCATTACTAAATTTTGTTTGCAATTCCGACACTGTTGGATACATTATGTTTACAGTAATTACATTTGCATGTTAATTTGCAATGGCTGTAATCTCTTAGCGTACAAAAATTGTATGACCAGACGCTCATCAAATAAACGTCACTGCAAAGTCACAATATTTAACTCACTGTAAAATATAAACCACAGAATACAAAATATCAACTGAATGACTACCAAGACTAACCTGACTGATGATGGATTTCACTTGAACAAATCGCGTACATGTATGGACCAACTTCTGTGAAGTCAGCAACATAGCCACTGAGTTTTACCTTTGAACTTTATTATTGAACATTATTCCTAAATCTATCAATCATATCATCCATCTTTATGTCGGCAAATGAAAAATTGATATATTCACTCTCCTATATCTCTCGTCTCCCTTAAAATGGCGTTATTGTGCAGATATTCCGTGTCTTACATCAACTGATAATGACACCCTAAACAAAAATAAACCCTCATCGCATCTCCGCAAGGCCAAGCTGATTAAGACGCTGCGAGAACACGACGCCAATGACATTTAACCGAATTACAGTTTAAAGTTTTAATTTTACTTGTTACGCCGCGTCGTCGTCGTCGCCCTCGCAGCGCGGCGCCCGGCGTCCCCCGAGACGTCGACAAAAACACACAAGAATTTTAAACAGCTGGGTCGCAAAAAGAAACAGGCGCTCGAATGGCTGTTAAACATGCCGGGCGTTAGTGTAATCTGGAATTTTTATAATTACAACCGAATTAAAAGTCCAGAACAGTCTGTTGCCCTTGTCTGCAGGAGGGTTAATAATTTATCCATGCAAATCTCGGGGCTACGTTAATAAAAATTCGACTTTTGCAACATCTTAAATATGATGAGTATAAAATGTTACATACATTTGAAAATTGAGCTAGATTAACTTGTTATAATTTAGAAATTCCATAAAACATCTGACTGATAACACTGACTATTTTTTTTGGGCACATTGATATACAAAGTGTTTTCTGATAAACGACCCTTAAGTTACATCTTACCTTCACTCAGTACGTATAAGTACATATGCAGAATAACCAGTTGACCCACCCACGTGGGTGGACATGGCAGTCAACCTGCTAATACGCTCTTGTTTGTGAAGATAATACAATTTCTTTTTCTTAGGGGTTAGCTCTTTCACTGATTTTTCACGTATCATTTTCAAAATGTTTTGTTTGTTTTTCGGTTTGATTTTTTTATCAGAACAAACACTTACTGCAATGAAAGACGTAAATGACAGTCTTTACAAGTTGGACTTGAATCAAAAGGAATTTCAGTTGTAAATACACTAATTTCTTGTTCAATATGTTTCGACATTAATTTCTGAGCATTCAGGAATTTGATTCTGAACAAGGGTACTATTGCCATTGACAGCAGTAATTTGAGGCTGCTCTTTAATGTAATTGAATAATGAGGGAATTGCTACTCTATGTAATCTGTTTAATAATGTACTTGTGAAGCATTCAAGTGTAAAATGATCATGAGAAAGGTAATACGTTTGGTTATCTAAGAATTTTATATTGTTACATCCACAGCTATCAATCGCAGAATACCATTTTCTCCGAACTGACAAATTCAGGGGAAACTTGAAATAATATTTATTTTCATAGTACTTATCTGCATCAGCTAAATAAGCATTAAGCAATAAGCACAATGTGGTGCTGAACACCTGTAACGAAGTCGGCCTGGATAGCTCATCATCAAATTATTAGCTGCAGTAAGTATATTTTATCAAGGGTTGCAGTATCTTCCTAAGCATACTTATAAAGTAAAATGTAAAGTCGTGGTAAAGCCTTTCCTATCGATTTTTCGATTACTTCTACCTACTCCATTGAGGTTATGTACTTTGATTTGAAATTTTTAAAATTGTCAAATGTCAAACTTATAAAAAGATGTCAAATGAATCTTAAGATTTGATTAGCCCGCTAATGTACAACAAAGACTTGTATAGTATTTCGCATAAGTTAGAAAGAGATCAAGTATATTCCTCAAAATATCTCCATTTTAGCCTATAATCGGGCTCACTCGTTTACTATTATTTTCTCTCTGAAGCACACTGCTGTATTTAGATATACACGTACGGCGTCTGATGTAAATACCGTTTTTAAGCTTATTTCTTCACAAAATTGTTTAAAACAAACGCCATTTCGATTGTACAATAATAATAATATCTATACCCCTCATTCTAATCACAAGATTAGCCCAAAAGTCGGGAGAGTTGTGAGGGAGAGGTGTCGGCATCAAGCAGGCTGTATTTCCACGCAGGAATGACTTACATTGGTAAGCCTTAACCACCATTCAGTGCAGGAATGAGGAAAATCTGGAAAATCTCATTAGTTAGGGGGATCACCAAACGCCAACCGGTGTCAATCTCTCCATCCTACCATACCCGCAGAGAGGATGCCAATCCTCTCCACAAATATAGCTGTTTTATCGGTCGCAGGATTCGAACCTGCGGTGGGTGTCAAACACGCTTCAAGTACTGACACCTTAAATCGCTCGACTACCGACCAATCCTTTAAATGCAATTAAAATAATGCATTTTTTCCTTTTCACGTATTTAGCCAATTCATGCAATTTCCCTATTATTCTTTACTATAGCTGTGGACAAAATAATGTTTCTGATCTAAAGGTGTGTTAAGTATGGCAATAATAATAATGTCCTGTTTTATAAAGAACTTAAAGTAGTGTAAGCTCGAAACTTTTTATTATCCATTTCATATACATTATGAGTTATTTGCGTAACACGGAGAACCATAATCTCGCAGTTACAACCACGGTCCTTAGAAATGTGTTGCGACCATGTATATATTATAAATATGTTCCGGTTTGTGTTAATCCGGTCCTATGTATAGACTACATATATCATCGATATAAGGGAATATCAAAACTTTCAAAAGACACCGACCATAAATAGTGGTGTATTTCAAGCAAGTGATATAAAAATCAATAGAATATGTGAATATATGCATAGCATGTTAACATAATTCTATATATCATGCCTACTTAAGTCATCTAACGTGATATTATTCAAACCGGGATGGTTATTAAGGAAATATTTTACATCTCGCCATCGCTCAGTGTTTATTTAACCCAATCGAACCCACTGCTCGAATACAAAAACTTATAGCGGCACGGCGCTATTTGGAATGCGACATTGTAACATTTCACGTACATAAGGTAACCGCTTTCTATACAGGGTGATTCAGGTTTAATCTTGATAACTTCAGGAATCGATAGAACAGGTTAATGTTCATTTGTGATATAAACTTATTTCCTAAAACGCATCGTTTCCGAGAAAGAGGGCGTTGAAGTAGGAATTTTTTCTCGTTTTTCCTCATAACTTTTGAACCACTTATTCCATTTAAGTGAAACACTCCCTATGATCTTATATAAGCTTCTTAACTTTGAATTACCTACCCCCCTCTTACTTTATTTCAAAACTACAAAAAAAAATTAATTTCAATAAAACATCTACACACCACTTTGACCTGATTAATTTCGAAACTTTTTCGTCTCTTGTTTTTTTTTTTGACGTTTGGTCTTGTTTCTGAAATATTCAAAGAAATTGGTGACAGTGTAGCGCACCAGCCGCGTAAATTCCATTTAACGCTATAGCAACCCATGAAAACAAAACTCAGTGATTTGTGTAAACTGACGTTTTGGGCACCGCGATAGCCGAAGTGGCTGGGAGACGACTGCTCGTGGAACCATTCTGAATTGGCTATGTCGGTGTGGGTTCGAATACCATGGATGTTTGTGCTCGTCGAGAGATGCACAATAAGTCTATAGGCTGCGGTGCTTCCGGGGACACTGTCGGACAGCTCTCAAAAAAAAAAACTGACGTTTGTGAAAATCATTTTCAAAAGTATTATTTAAAGAGTGTTCTTAGTGTTAAAAAAAATACCAATAGCCTCAAACATAAATTTCGTAACAACTACTTATTACAAGATTTCCAACAAAGTAGTTGGTAAAACTACTAAAAAAATTATAATAATTGTTCAAAGTGCATTCCTCCAACCTCAATACATTTTTGGTATCGACGAGCTAGTGTATTAACCTCAGCTGCTATTTGAACAGGATTGTTTTTTATGTCATCACAAGCATGTTTTATTCTTTGGGTCAATTTCTCACGGGTATGTACTGGCGTATCATACACATTGCTTTTAGATGGCCC
Organism: Monochamus alternatus; assembly: GCA_037114965.1. Lineage (NCBI taxonomy): Eukaryota > Metazoa > Arthropoda > Insecta > Coleoptera > Cerambycidae > Monochamus > Monochamus alternatus. The sequence continues at coordinate 120,078,453 of CM073426.1, forward strand.
CAAACGAAATAATCCAGAGGATTCAGATCTGGCGAGCGCGGACGCCAAGCCACTGGTTCTTCGCAAGGAATCCACATATTTGGGTGGTTGTTGGGTTGCCGTTCAATCCATCGACGAGGATAATTCTTATCTAACCACTGCCGTACTTGCCTTCCGTAATGTGCAGGGGCACTATCCAACTGCATCCAGTTCCCTTGGCGTAAATTTAAGGGGACATCGTCAAGCACGTTGGGAAGAGAGTTTTGCAGAAACTCATGAAATAAATCTCCATTTAAACGAGGAGGCAAAATATGCGGCCCACAGAGGTTATTACTTAAAACACCTATCCACATTTACACTAAACTGTTGCTGAAATGAAGATTGTCTGACACATCGAGGATTGACTTCACTCCAAACGTGAATGCTGTGGTAATTCACAATTCCAGTTTCTGTGAAATTAGATTCGTCGGTTCATAAAACCTTATGCAGAAATTGTGGATTAATTTCTGTTGAATATAAAACCCATCTACAAAAATTTAAACGTTTTTCAGCATCTCCTGGCAACAAATCTTGAACTGGTTGGAGATGGAAAGCCCTTCGATGATCTTGCTTGAGTACTTTTGATTGAGATAAATGGAGTTGCCGAGCTGCTCGGCGTGTGCTTAAAGTTCTATCGATATCAAAAAGATTAAGAATTCGCTGATTATTTCTTGGCGGTACATTACGATTATGATCATTGTAGCGGCGCAAACCGTATTCCGAATATCGACGATGTACATCTACAAAAACTTGTGAATTTGGAATTCTTCTACTAGGGGCTCAAATCGAAAAATTTTATAGAAAGTAACCCCCCCCCCCCTAAAATGACCCCCCGAATACACCCTCCAAAGGAGCGCACATCATTATGGGATACTCTGTATATTGTATTATTAGCATTACATTCCGAATAACCTGAACAAATCCATTTTTTGGGTTACTTCTTGTCGTAAAGCTTTGGGATTTACGACCCCACAGCTTGTATCAAATATTTAAGAAAAGTATTAGACAACGTTTATATTATTGAATACTTTCGATACTGGCAGAAAGAAAAGAATATTCAAGGATTTCTCAAAATCCATAAAATTGCGTACGATGCTAATTTGAATAAAGATGATTTACTGCATATAGTGAGACCAATAATTTTGCAAAGAAATACGTTTATTGATAAGACGGCTACGGCTCAGGCACATACCGTTCTACGGTTGCATTCATACTGCTGTGTTTTTAATTCCATTAAATTAATATGTAGCCAATTAAAGAAAAGGAAATAATACATTTCCAAAATTTGACAAAATAGTTAAAAATGTTGTAAGAAGTGAGGTGAATAAAATTACATTAGCTAATTGAAAAAAATGCGTCAAACATGTCATAAAAATTGAGGGAGATTATATAAAGCTGTATCAACTGATTGGGCTAAATAAAAGTGGTTTCATCATAACTCTTGATAAAGATTCGGATACAAGTGATGTTAGTAGTGACTCTGTCAAATGTTAGTGCTAGTGTGGTTTTTTATTATGTTGTATAAGTTAATTTTTATATAGTATGTGAAGTATATAGGAAATATATTATTTCTGTCATATATTATGTCTATATATGACTAGGATTTTTTTATTTTGTTTCTTTTTGATATACCTAATTTAACTTATTTGTTATTTTTTTCTCTCTGTTTTTTTTTGTTTCCCTTATGTAGCCTTAGTCTAATCCCACCCTCTTGGCAGAAAACGCTCCTATCTCCTCGTGATCTTTGTTGGGAAATAATAATTTAAAATTACATAATAACAATAATATTGTATTTAGCATTTGTCTATTTTCTAAATACATTTACATTCACTATTATATACTTCATTTTATTTTAAATTGTTATTGGCGAAATAACAATTCAGATACCAGTGTCTGAAGTAAATACGGTCCTGTTTACTTCTGACCAGCTGGATGCGGAAGCCTTTGATGTTTTTATAGCAGTTTCTTATGTCGTTTTTTTATTCCTTTATATCGATGACATTAACTCTGTAACTCTCATTGCCTCAAATTTCAGCTCCTTTATTTCATAGCGCTGTTGATTCTGTTACCGAGAAAAATGAACTCTTACTATGCATTTGATTCCAGAGCGGGGCAGACGGTCACAGATGTTACACAAAGTTCCCGACTCGTTATGAAAATTACGGAGAAATATCACCAACTTTTTAATGAGCGAAGCGCAGTTACTTGTTTAAAGAAAGGGCTCCCTTTTTCCGCGCTGTGACAAAAAACCTGTTCCTATGAATCCTGCACAAAGAACCGAGTTATTTGTTTTGTCTGTGCTGGGTTCATTTGTTTGTTTATTAATTGCTGCTGTTTCGAAATATTCAGAACTCTAAATACTCTAGAGGAATTCCATTCGTAAAAACTTGAAGTGATATTTTCAGAAATTGGTATTTAATGAGTTTAACATAATTCTAAGAATTGTTATTATGAATAATTCGGGAATTACTGAGAAAGGTTTTTCTTATTACAAAATAAATCTGTTATAGTCTGTTTTCAAATGAAAGAGAGTAATAAAAGCTTATTATGTATGAAAATCGTAAATAGATGTTGTACTGATGCTTATATTCAATATTTTTATATTATATATTATCGGTATAGATGAGGTGTACTTTTAAAAAAACTTTGTGTGATCGAACCGTACTAAATTGTAGCAGGTAGCTAAAATTTAATCCCCGACAATCCGTCTTTGTCTATGCCGCTTCAATTTCTCGGTCCATTTCTCTTATAAGTAAACAATATAAAAACAGCATTTCAAAACATGAGGCTACTTTAAGCATCATAACCGGGTTAAAAGGGTTTTTAGTAATTCAAATAAAATTATTCAATATTATTATCAAAATATTTATTTAAATTTAATGAATAGACTTTTATTCCACAAAAATATATGTATTTTGAAAATTCAAATTATGGTGAGTAAATGTAGTGTTGTATACATGTACAAAAAAGAAAATAAAAAAGTAGGTATATTAAAATTCATCCTCTGAATATTCTGATGAATTATCTTCGTCTCCTAGATTGATAACGATAGGTTCCACAGTAACGTCAATTAAATTATCGAGTTTCCACATTTTCTCCTCTTCTTTTTGTACATGATGTATACATCTTTGCCAGTTATCTACAGTTACTCGTTCCAAGGAATTTTTTAACAAAGTTTCATCTTTATCGATAAGAACTGACTTCCTGTTCTGCTTTTCCCGGCAAAAATTCACCTCTCGTAAGACGGCCCATAATTTGCATCTACTGATTTTTGGCAATTGTCCTCTGAAAGTTCACTTAAAATTTTGTTTAGCGTTGGTATTTCTTTTTTTAAATAAAATGAGTGTACTTTTCTGCAAATGACATTTTTGAAGAAATCATTTATAACGACTTTTGACCTCCCTGTAGATGATTTTAGGGGATTTACAGTATCTTGTTAATTTTTTGTTTCCTTTAAAAGTCTGTAGATAGTCGATTTTCCAATCCCTGTCATTTTGAAACACTTTTCCACGATGTCGTCAACACTGTTGATAGAATTTTGGTGTTTCAATGCATTAAATACATTTAATATTATAATCTTCTCATTCTGAGACAGCGCACATCTTTTCACGCGTTTAGCAGGTACGTAATCTGATAAGCTCGACATTTTACCCAAAGAATATTATATCCACTGGCATAATAGTCACTAAACACAAGTCGAATTTTACTCTACTGCACTAGCACGTGTTCGTATATTCAGCTCTAAGACTGGATTGATCTGTCATAATACACTGGCTCCTGTCCTATGATGTATTCAGTAAAATATACTAATGTACACTTATTACCTGTTAGCATTAGTGTTACTTGATAATTACCTGAAACGAAATATTACCACGCCCATGGCCGGTTCTTATTTATTCGGGGTTTTATTACTCTCTTTCATTTCCAAACAGACTATAGCAATAATCGTCTTTCATCACACCTTGATTTTTTTCTTTGTTAAATAATAAGTGAATGAATTATGACGCAATATCGCTCAAAATATAAATTTAGCGTAGAATATTTGACTGACTTTACTGTTGAATCTAATTAGACTGATTTCCATATGCTATAAAAGTGTCATTTTATATCAATCCATTTCAACGAGGTTAAAGTCGGTAGTGAGTTCCATTTTTTTTTATCATTAAAACTGTCTGTTGAAATCGTCATCAAATATATATATGACTCTGGAAATAGTACTCTATGAATATTCTATTAATAAAATTTCAATTTTTATATTTATTATTCAGTGGGTATTAAGAGCTTGTGGTCGTTTTGTCAATTGAAATTTTTATAAAATATGTAGTTGCATTGAATATTTATTGACTGGAATTTATAGACAAAATATATGATGGAGGAAAGTGTATATACTTAATAATGGATATTAAGTTACGTTTTATATAATGCATTACAGTTAAATATTAATGTATTTAATTTTAACCTTCGTTGTGATTGTTAGAATTTAATAAATAAATAAATAAATTTAAATTAAATAAATTGTGAAGTTTTTTAAAAAAACGCATCAAATTAATTAATAATTAATTTCAATAGTTTAGAAAAACTTGTCAATTTTTAAATTGTCTATAATTTAGATTTCTGATGTGCACCGGAATAACATTAAAAAGACGAATAGCAATATAACCTGTTCCGGTTCTAGTTTAACTTAACCTTAAATAATGTATAGATAGGTTATCCTTAGATCTAACGTTATAGGTATGAACTTCACTTCCTAGTCTGAAGACTATTTAAATTTTGTTTTATATAAAGCAAGCATTGCAATATGTACATTGATGGAACTATTAATATTTTTAATTTAATAAATTGATTTTTGCAGTCGTCTCTATAACTAAGACCGGAAATAATTCTAATTGGTTTCCTTTGCTGCGCGAACACATTCATAGATAATTATTGAATATAGCTTTGTCTGTGGAATTGTTCATTAGCACACCTAGATGTTTGGTATCAGAGAACATACATATGACTTCATTGATAGGAATTGTAGGAGATTTGATTTATAATAGCTTAAAATACCTTTCTAATACAGTAAAAAATGTTACAAAAGCTAATAATAAGGAATATATGGGTAGAGGGTAGGGTTGGGGCTTGTGTCCACAGAGTAGTTAGTTTCACACAATATTATTAATACCTAAAAATATATAAGAAGTAGCATGACCCCACACAAGAGCATACGATATGTGAGAGTGTATATAACTGTAATATGCCGTCACTAGAATATTCACTGAAACTTTACTTGCAAGGTTACGAAGTAAGTACATGTTCTTTGATATTTTTTTACATACATAATTAGTATGTTGATCCCACAGTAATTTAGAGTCTAAATAAACTCACAAAAATTTCACAGCATCAGAATTAAGTTCTACAATTTCTCAACTAGTGGTGTAACGACCTTCATTATTCAACTAAAACAGTGCCAAATAAATGTTGTAATTAGGCTTTTATAAAACAGTTGCAGATACAAATTTTTATAGTACTCGTATTGTTACACAGTTTTAATGAAAATAAGGGATTATAAAATTGTGATTTAGTCTACTGAACCATTACTTTCGTAGTAGGTACATTTTCGAAGTAATGCAAATTATATTAATAAAATTTCACTGAATTAAACAATATTAATATTTATTAGCCTGTAACAAGAATTGTATTTAATGTAATTATATGCAAACATTGTTAACTAAATGAAATAGAAATGAAAAAATATTGCTAACAACGCTTTCATAAATCATAAACGTATAGATCTGTGACTACAAAACGAATTATATTGTAAATATTTTTCAGTAACGCACATTTTGTGATGAAGTGTTGGAATAATCATATATCCGTCCCTACCAACTACCTCTATTTCTCATTCGAAAACACCGAATTTGATTGAAACTTTAAATGCCATTTCTTAGATTAAGGATTCCAATATTTAAAGTAAGTACTTAAAATAACTATTCTAATAAATCAGTGTTGAAGAAATAAGATAAACCTTGGAAATTTAAGCTGTAAATAAGTCTCTGACTTTAAACAGTCCAAGTATGTATCCCATTTTCGTTATAATAACATTTACGTTATTTCATGGTTAAATGTTATATTTCATCACATTAAATTTTTGTAGTAGGATGTATCGCTCTGTAACTGGTAAGAAATAATGGAGATGTCCTTTCCTACACGTTATGTAGAATTGTAACAGAGTTTCTTAAAGACAAGGAATAAGGTGTCGCTATAGTTTAACATATGTGTTATTTGAATTGTGAAAATGGACTGCTTATCAAATTTACAATTAATCCGCGGTTTTCTCGTAAATTTAAAAAAATTTGTAAAATTAGCTATTCAATCCTATTCAGGGTGTCTGTGAAATGTTGGGAAATCTCGAAGCTGGAGATACTGCTGACCAAAAAAAGTCGATTGAGCCAATTATGTCTTATCGGAATGTTGCTGGTTTCAAAAATACAGGGCGTTCAATGCTAGCATTTTATTTTGAAATATCTAATAACTTTGAAACCTGTCCGAGTATTAAAAAAAATTGGCACAATTGTGTTTTTTGGCACGGCAAATAAGAATTTTTAATTAATTTTGACGTCACTAGCAGAGAGCTAGTTATGGCACATCACATTTCTTTCAAATAACAGAACTTTTTTGCAGCTTAGTGTATCCATCTGACTATAGAAACAATCGATTCTCCTACCTATTGTATTTGAAAAAGATATACTCTGTTGAAGTCGTTAGGAGTAACAGTTTTCGAAATAATCCTATTTGAAATATTCAGTGCACCGACTGAAAACTGTTATTGTTTCAGGTAAAGTGCCTATTCTACTGAAAATACAGCAAAATGTTACTTGAAAAAGTTGTTCAAAACGGTAAATTATGGGAACGTGCAAAATTTCAAGAAGATCGGCGAGGTTTGATTTTGAAACCATTTTTCAACAAAGCACAAAGATTTTATCAAGGCGGCCAACTTTTTGAAATTTTGCATCTGTCCATAATTTACCGTTCTGAATAACTTTTTCAGGTAACATTTTTCTGTATTTTCAGTAGAAAAGGCACTTTACCTGAAACGATAACAGTTTTCAATCGCTGCACTGAATATTTCAAATACGATTATCAAAATTATTCAAAAATGGTTACTCCTAACGACTTCAACAAGGTATACCTTTGTCAGACATAACAGGTAGGAGAATCGATTGTTTCAATAGACAGATGGATACACTAAACAGCAAAAAAGTTTCGCCATTTAAAAAAAACATGCTGTGCCATAAGTGACGCCCTCTACTAGTGACGTCAAAATTAGTTAAACATTCTTATTTGCCGTGCAAAGAAACATAATTGTGTCAATTTTTTTTAATACTCAGACAGGCTTCAAAGTTATTGAGATATTTCAAAATAAAATTCTAGCATTGAATGCCCTGTATTTTTGAAACCAGCAACATTCGGATAAGGGATATTTGGCTAAATCGACTTTTTTTGGTCAGCAGGATTTCCAGCTCTGAGATTTCCCAACCTTTCACAGACATTTGTGTTAAATGATAAACATTAAAAATATGTACCCAAATTTCTGGCTATTCTAGCAGTACAATTTTGAATAGTTACACTTGTAAGAAATAACATTGTCGTTATTTATTAACAGTTATAGGGGATAAAAACTACAAAAATTTAAGGTGATGAAATATAACACTTAACTTTGAAATAACGTAAATGTTATTATGACCAAAATACATGCTTGGGCTGAATGATTCACAAAACGTTTAATCACGGGAAGCAAACGGGATCGGTGCACGTCTACAATATTTGCCGCCGTAACTGTAGCGTACCTTCCTAATCTCGTATGGGTATTACCCCAAGTACACACGTATCGGAAATCCCATTTGAATGAGGATTTATTTGATGTGGAGGATTTACGGGACGCTTTCTTGCAGAATTTCATATACCTACTTTATTTCGCACAAAGGAACGCTTCTTTGGAAGTCGGAACGTTGGATTTCCTTTTCTCTACCTTCGGCCGAGTTTAGTGCCTTCGGATGTTTGAGCAGAATTTCGGAAACTAACGGATATATAACTTTACTTTCTAATAATTATTACACTCAGTAGACAGTGTTATTATCTAATCCATTTTTTTAATTATATACACATTTTGTTCCAAATACTTTTCATAACGCGGTGCAAGGATTTTAAAATTATTCCCATACAAATGTATTTATTATGACCAGGGATACCCAAATATGCAAGTGGAGTTATTACAAATATGGGCATAAATATGCACAGAATTTATTCAAAACATGCACAAAACTTTCTTGTTTCACTTAGATACAAAACATAATCGACGTGACAGTTTCAATAGTACAATCAGAAATAGAATGTAGAAATGAATTATAATTTACCAAGATTTTTTTTATTATTTGAGACAATAGCTTTGTTTGCACAACACCAGAATCAGGTTTTCCAATCGTCAGGTACTTGAGTATTCTAACTAAAATAATGCAACTTTTACTTTATGCAGTCATTAGAAATACATTGCGCGTGCGCTAACGTTTCCAACTGTTCTGCAAACAGGGTTAATAAATCTCTCAGACAATAACCCTAGTTCCTTTATTTCCTGACCATAAAATTTATGAACCATATATGCTAGGTAGACCAATATATTCCAAAATTAAAAGAATGAAACTGTCTGCCAAACATCTACGTACTTCTACATTCTTCTAATTCAATGGATTTTATGTCTCAAGATTTGGATCGACGAGTGACCTTTTACGAGTTTATTTTGCATCAGGACATTAATTTTCACAAGAATGTTCTGTTCACTGATGAGGCTTGTTTCACTTGTAGAGGAATTACAAATCTTTACAACTTGATAAATATTCCCTATGCAATAACTCCTAAATATTTTCAAGGCGAGTTAAGTGAATTGTTTGGGCATTATTGATCGTCATTCAATTGTAACAATTATTTTGCCAAATCGATTAAATGACGAAGTTATTTGGAATTTCTGCAAAATACTCTTCCTGATTTAATCGAAGAGTTGCCGTTGCAACTTAGACTAGAGTTTTGGTGTGTGCATGGTGGAGCACCGCTTCATTTTTGTGCTACTGTTAGAAGAGAATTGTCCTCAAAATTGGCCACCAGAATCTCCAGGTCTCAAGAAATGTAAATATTTTCCTTGACATTGGATTTTGTTTATTTTTTGCAGTTGAATCCCAAGAAAATTTGTGGAATCGTATTATGAATACATGTAACATTATAAGAATCATTTATTATACAGAGTACATTTCAATTTTCAGTAAACAGTAAATTTATATGTGACTCTGATTTTGATTTCTTCTAATAAACACTATTAAAATCTTTCATTCTTTTTAAAGTCAATGGAAAAAACGTGTGGTATAAATTTAGGGGTTACTCGACCCTTAATGAACACCTTGTAGTGTTCATTAAGGGTTAACGGTGTAATTTGAACTCATAGTCAAAGAAGATCAATAATAAACCTAAATCATCCACCAAATATGATTATTCCAATTAAACAAATTTGGATTTTTTTTTCGAAATATTTGGCTCCACTTTGAAGACCTGTAACTCCACCTGTGAGAAACTTTGTTTAAAGGTATGTTTGGTTAAATTGAAATATTTTGAGAAGAAAGGCAAGTTCAGGATCAAGACAATTAAATTGGCAACAACAAAGTGAAAAGGACAGTACATACTTAAATAAGTGTATTACAGGTATTAATCACACACAACTCAACGCAACTAGTTTTGTTCCTGTTGCACAAACTAACTGTCTCTAGAACATATTGAGATCACGTGATTTCTTTTTTACCAATCAAAATGTTACTTATTTAAACAGATTTAAATGAACACGTAAAAATATACATATATTTCAGCTTAAGGATGGATTATAACCAATACACATGTTGATAATGCATTTAAAATACGCGTTCTCAATGGGGTAGTTTTGCACAGAGGTTTTCAATTTTAATATTCTCTATTGCTGAGTTGCAATCACTGGTTTAACTGCAGGATGGATAAATCCTCCATTGGAATTGTTGATGGTATAGATATAGATAAACATATACAGACGTGAGTTACCGTGCTGAACAATTTCTGATGTTAGCATTTAATATACATCGGAGGTCGAGCGATTTAAGGAGTGTTTGCCACCCGCTTGGGTTCGAATCCCGCGTAGACCGTAGATCAGCTGTGCTTGTGGAGAGGTTGGCACCCCCTCTGTTGGTATGGTAGGGTGGAAAAATGTTGGCTTGGGTCAATGTGAGAGATTGATACCGGTTGACGTTTGACTACCCCCCTAATTAATGAGGTGTTCCAGGTTTTCCAGAGGTGTGGTAGGATGGAAGAATCTTGGCTTGGATCAATGTGAGAGATAAATACCGGTCGGTGTTTGACCATCCACCTAATTAAAGAGTTTTTCCAGGTTTCTCTCATTCCTGCGCTGAATGGTGGTTAGGGTCTACCAACGTAAGTTGTTCCTTAGCGTAATTGCTCTATGTCTAATAATAATATGCTGCCCCCTCTCCCGCACAAGTGTCTGACTTCTGGGCTAATTGTAGTGATTAGAATGAAGGGTAGAGATATTATTATTATATAATCATTTTGAATAGCGCGTAATAAAAGTGTCGAAACGTTTTAGGAAAACAGAATTGTGAAGTTGTATGTTATTTGCCCCATGATCTACTAATTCCTTTACTAAACGCAGAAACTTTGAAAAAGCTTATTCCACAATATTAAACGTGTTTGGAACTTAATTTATTTTTCTTTTATAATCGATTTTAATTTAGAAATGCGCCCCGTAATCAAACCATCGGTGAATCGTTATTTTAATCATTGGCGGTTCCAAAAATCATCGGCGGTATTAAAGAATAAAATATACGACGTTGCTTTCAGCTAAGCCCAGTAGGTCGCCGCTGAATAGCGTTGCATTTGCTCCCCTGACAGCTTCTATTCACTCTCTGTTTGGCCAACACAACGAAAGGCACGCATGAATTGTTAATTCGCCAGTTATGAACCCCGCTCTTCATTTAAGACACTTTTCACGTCGCCGATTGTCTTTGCAGAGTCAACAGACGCACGCACGCCCGCCCAGATTTCCATTTTCCTTGGGAAACCGGGACCGGATTCGTGACGTTGCAACGCCGACTTGACGTGCCTCGGATTAAGGGATTATTATTTCATATTAACGTTGTCAGGGGAATTAATTTTGTGCACTAGTTGTGTAACATGCTTGTGTTCGTACGAGGGCATTAGCAGGAGCTCAATGTTTTGGTTTCCAGCTAAATAGGATGTTGGCAAAACTACGAGTTGCCACATTGTCTACCACTTAATGTAACCTAAAAATAAAATAAGATTTGTCACATGCTATATCTAATAATTAAAGACACATTTTTCAATAAAAGATTTAGTTATTCCTGTAAAATAATACGTACAGAATAAAAAATAACAGTGTGTTCAAACTCATTTAAAGTCTTAAATTATTTGCAATTAAATAATCGTCCTATCCAAATCTGGAATTTAAATGAAACCAGTTTATGCACTACTAGTGGCCCTGGGAAAGAAAATGTTACGATACTATCCGCTGTTAGTGCTGCAGGATATAAAGCTCCTCTAGCGCGCCTGTTATAGTGTTCAGAGGTAAAAATATTTGGGACCAGTGGTTGATAAAGGTAATAATGAAGTAGATTTAGCATACGCCGCTAGTAGTAATGGATGGATGGAATCGGACATATTTTTTAATTACATGAAGAAAACATTTATCCCACTTTTGAGAGAAAAATGCCCGTATTACTTATCTATGATGAGCATAGTACTCACCTAGACCACAGAGTAGTTAAGCTTGCTCTGGACAATAATATGACTAAAACTTCCGCCTCATACATCCCATCTTTTACAGCCCTTAGATTTGGCGGTATTTAAGTCATTCAAAGTTGCATGGGATGAAGAATTGGTAACATGGCAAAGAAAAAATCACTGCTTAAAGCTACTAAAAAAAAACATTTTCAGAAAAAGGCCGTAAAGTTTAGAATAACCTAAATCCATGTGTCATACAAAATGGATTTAAAAAGGCTGGAATATATCCTTCCAATTCATCAGTCGTACCTAAAGAAAAGTACCACCCAGAAGCTTTGAAAAGATCTGAGAGTACTTTAAAAGCTAAAGCGCAAGCTGATGGAGCTGAAGGGACTGATAAGAAAGAAATCGATGAAAATGACTACAACGAAGAAGCAGATGAATACAGCACGCAAGCTGGGCCAAGTAATGTGTCTGTTGAAGGTCACCATAGGGAACAAGTGGATCAAAGAAGCATGCAAGCTGAGCCAAGTAATGTATTATTTGAAGACCTCCTTCTGGAAACTGTGAAATAAAATTCTATCAATAATAAAACAGTAAGAAAGAGACGAGTTGCCACAGGTGCCAAAGTAATTACAAATGAAAATATAGAGGACTTACGTCTGACTGAAAAGGAAAAACTTTTAGAAAAAACTTCCAAAAAACAAAAACTTAAGGACAGAAGCCGAGACAGCACTAGCAGCGAAAGTAGCATCGAACTTATGTATGAAGAATCGGATAATGACATGGATATCCTAAATGATGACGATCGTGATATCACAACCGAACATCTTGAAAATGTTAAATTACACGCCTGGATATTAGTCAAATATTGCACCAAGAAAACTATAAAGTATTATGCAGGACAAATCACAGAAATATACCAAGATAGATCTGAATGTGCTGTAAAATTTTTGCATTTCAATAAAGCAAAAAATAAATTCTTTTGGCCTGAGACAGAAGATCTTGATACAATTTTATATGAAAACATTTTTAGGTACCTAACTAGATAGAAGATCGCCGAAGCAATTTATTTAAATTTGATGTAGAATTTTCTGGGCTCAGTATTTGTTAAGTACTTACCTACTTTTGCATTTCATTTATAGGAATAAATATTATTTTTTTTACATTTCTGAATTTCTCTTTGCTATTTAATGTTAATGTACGGGGCAAGTTCGAATGCCTCCAAGTAAAACACAACTACAAAATTATAAAACAGGCTGTATCACATAAGAGGGCCACTCCCATGTATCTCGCTTAATATGCGAGACACGTCAAAAATCTTTAAGTGTTTTTTGTTGCATTTTTGGAGGCCTTTATGCTCGTAAAAAACAAATTTGAGATTCATGGCAACTTTATGAGTAATAACAGAAAAACCTGTAAAGTGCCCAAACTTTAAGGCTGTCTAACTTTTTTATTTTAAGAGATAGAGAAAACTTATTGGTAATAAATTTTTATTGAAAAATTGATACTTTCCACCTGATATAAACAGATTTTTGAAATATCGTATGTGGTTTACTGCGGATAATTTTTTTTTTTTATTGAAGCAGGCCATGGCCACAAAAATTTCCTGTTTTTTCGTCTTTCATGCAATATACTACATGTTGTCCTTATCTTTCGTATTTATTACATTTTTTTCAATTTTAGTTAAAAAAAATGTACCTAAATATTTTCGTGTTGCTCAAGATAATATAGAACCTGTTTTAAAGACGCCAATTGCAAAAAAATAATAAACAGAATGTACAAAATACAGATTTTCTTATAATATTATTTTATTGATTTTCACATTAGAAGCAATTGGGTCTTTAAAATGATTTTGACACAATGTAATAAAATAATATTATAAGAAAATCTGTATTTTGCATAAAAAAGTACATTCTTTTTATTATTTTTTTGCAATTGGCGTCTTTAAAACATGTTCTACATTATCTTGGGCAACACGAAAATGTTTAGGTACATTTTTTTAACTAAAATTGAAAAAATTGAAAACATTTGTAGAAAGTTAGGTAAATAGCGGCTACTACGTTTTGCTCCTAAAATCTGTACTTAACAAGAAACAGATGATTGATATTTATTATTCATTGATTTACTGCCATTTGTCTTTTAATGTTATTATATGGGGTGGTGCGAGTGGTGCCAACGTTAATATACTTCTTATTTCACAAAAAAAAATTATCCGATTAATATTTGGAATTACACCCTTAACTTCTTGTAAATCTTACTTTATTGAAGGAAATATATTAACTTTTCCGTGTATTTATATTTACAAGTGTATATTGCATGTTGCTAAAATGCATGGCTGCTTTGTCAAGAACGCTGACGCATTAAATATTAGTTCTGAAATAAATTTTAAACTTTTTAAAAGTAAACTTAAGAGTTTCCTAATTGAGAAGTATGATTATAATGAGTTGAGTTTTCAAGTAACTGTGATTTGCTGTGTTTTTCATTTATTTACTTGATATATACCTTTATAGTATGGATTATTGCATTGACCTATCCAATGTCATCTTATATGATCTTTATGGATTAATAAAAATTATTATTATTATTAAAGGAAGAGAACATAGTTTTTTAAACGATAATTTTGCTTTCAATATCTGACTACTTCACAGAACATTTGTCCTTTTCACGCTTTAGATGAACTATTTCTCATTCTAATGGAGAATTTCTCATCGTTCACAAAGACTTTTCAACTGCGACAAAGAACTTTAAAAGATCTATTAAGTGAGGGCCGGTGTCAAATTTAAATCTAATCTTTTAGATAGGAGTGAGAGTATGGAATCTTATGCGATCTGCATAAGTTTTATTTTATTTTTTCATTTAATTAAATCTATAAAGGATTGCCAATCTCGAAGTGTGGCATTCATTCTATAGGTCTTTACATGTCTTCCTTATAATGTTTGTCTCACGACTGTGCGAGTATAGAAAATAAAAACATGGAATATGCAAATGTTACTGCGTGTTCTTAATTCTTAAAAATGTTACTGTTCTATTTTTTTCATTTTATTGTTGACAACATGTATAATATTAAGTCATGGACAAAAAAATTTCAATAACAATCATTTAGTAAATAGTTTTTGACACATTTCTAAAATTTATAGACATAAGTAATATTGGTTTTTAGATAAACCCTGTATATATATTTTTATCTTGCTTACGTATTCTCTATATAATAATAACATTATATTAACTAAGTTGAATGCATATGTAAAATTAAAACGCTGAACTAGCAAAATAATGTTATATAAATTCGCATTGTAATAAAGTAACTTCAGATTCAAGTAGTAAAGAGTACATCAAGTGAGTCTTGTGAATTCTCTGTGAACGTGCCCACTTTACTCATATTTCTTAAATTTGTATAATTATTGCATATATAATTTATTGTTTTTGTTCTTAATTCTTGCATGTTATACAATAAGGTCATTGGCATGCTTAATACTGAGATTGTGATTTTCAGAATGAATTGTAAATGTTAATATTACGGTGAATATAGACTGTATAACTTTTAAAATAAACAAACACACTACAACTTTTCTGTCAAAAATACCTAGCAGAAGTAATATGTCAACTTGTTAACTAAATGTAAATTTTCCGAACATTTTCAATAACAATTAGTATCAGAAACGGTGGTTTAATTTTAGGGCTGATTCACTCTAAATAAACACCTTGTATTCTGTCAATTTCCTTGAACTCATAGTCAAAGAAGATCAATAATAAACTTAAATCATGTACGATTATCAAACTTAGGTATTCCAAGATAAAGTGATTCAGAAATATAAATTTTGTAACGTTTATTTTTACATGAAACGTTCCCCTGTATAATAATCTGCAGTGTAAAATATTATTTATGATAATTACTGTAAATTATAGATATTGTTGTGAGAATTATATTTAAAATATTTATTTTATGTTATAGATCACCTTCAGCGGCAGGCATTTTGTCTGTCAGTCTGTCAGAAATATAGGATAAGAATAACTAATTAATATCAAATATTATTGGTTCATTCAGGTAGTTGGTCATAATTTATTTCACACACGTGCCAAGTTAATTATCTGTTTGTTTATTTATAATCAGTTCAGTACGGATTTCATAAATATGTAAATTTTAAGGTTGGTAATAACGATTTTATTTAATTTGGCACGATAGGTCACCTGTTCAAGGGAACGGATATGCTAAGCCTTTTACTCTGCAGCTGATACGCGAGTCGAGCGTGATTTTCTAATCTCTATAGCGCGACTCGAGAACTCCAACACCACGAGGTAAAAATTGTAATCATATTTTATATGGGTCATCCATCTAAAACAATATATTTTCTTGATTGTTTAATTTATAAAATAATAATTACTTTCAGATTTCAAGCATATTTTTGGGAATTTTTAATTAAAATAAAGAATTTCATGTGTTGTAGGTTACAGGGTGGAAAAAAACATTCATGCATTATATTTCATTAATAGCGTCATATTTTAAAGTTTTTTATGTTCATAGTTAATTGCCAATTTAAGTAAATTATTACCAATATTTTTGTCCAATATTAATTAAAAGTTCAAACGGGGAAGTAATCCAACAAGCGTGAGATAAATTGTAAGTAGGGTATAATTTCAGATTTTTTGAGATTTAATGCTGGGCATACATTAATCAAACTGGTTCAAATTGGACTTTGGATCTAAGTTAACTAACATTCAAGGATAGAAACAAGGTGACTTCTGTTTGGTGACATCGGCACAGTAGAAACACTCAAATTTTCCTTATGATTATTTAATTTATTCGACAGACAGATTTTCTTTAGATAAGAATTTATTCTTTTTTGCGGTTTTGAGCCATATTGAAAATCTGCAACCATCGTTACATTTTGGTCATTATAATGTTATCGTTCTTTGGAGGGTTAGAGCCATTTGTAAAACCACTAGTAATTAACTATTTAATTTTATTATTTAAAACAGTGTAAAGGACAAAATAGCTATTTTTTCTGAAAATATTAGATGCTTGTTAGAATTAATATTTAAAATATGTTTACATTATATGATGTTGATGTCCGAGTGGTAGTTATTTTTTTGGCCAACCACAATTTGATAACTCAGACATTATTTTAACAGTTGGAAGCGCTCAACAATTAACATCTAAATAAAATTTATAAAAATTATTCATACATTTATTCCGAACACAACCTAGCTCCCACTATATGACATCTGAGACCGGGCCAGTGAAATCTCAAAAAGAGGTGACAATTTGTTAACGAAATATTATTGGACACACTTTGAAGGCCTGTAACTCCGCCTGTATGCAACTTTATATATAGATATATTCGGTTAAATTGCAATATGTTGGGACTCCCTATATGGACCTGCTCTGAATCGGTTATTATGCGAAACACCCAGTATGTTGTGACAGTTATTTGAATATTAAATATTTTGAAAATCCAATCTGATACACAATTTAATGTGAACAGTTCTATCAAATCAATACGATAACAGTAAATAAGATAGGTAAAAGGAAATTCATAAAATATCCTTAAATAAAATAATATTCAATGACTGTGACAACTTGGATTGCGAGAGTATAAAATTCTAGTGAATTTCTCATATCCTTTACTCACTTATCCGATTTGACAAGCTATCGCTTAGGAGTAAATTGAAGTGTATTTTCCGATAAAACCGTGTGCTTTGTAGTGGAACACTAAAACGTGCAAGTCGCACGACATGTTGATATGACGTACAATACAATATGTGCTCACTTATTTCTCATTCATTTTTATTATTCGGTACCAGGGAAACATTGTAACTGCAGGAAATTACTTTGTCAAAAGCTGGTACAATATTCTACGTTGACGCCGGATGCAGTTAAAAGCTTATATTGAAAAATAAGTGATTTTATTGCATGCCTTAGATCCATTTTGGAGAGGTCATATTAACAATAGAGGGGATGTCCACATGACACTGGCAAAAAATTATTATAACTATTATAAGAATTATTATAACCTTAATCCAATTTGTGTATGCTATATGGGACTATAAGACGTTTTCTTATGGTTATAATACAGAGTTTGTTATACCTAGTTTATAACGATATAAGTGTGTTTTTACATTTATGCATCACAATAATATTGCTGTTAATGCATAAGTTATTTATTGTTACTTCATTGAACAACTGATATAATTCTCATTTCAAATAGCGGCAATAATTGTGTGATACTTACCCAATACGTGCACCCAATATTATACAAGTTTTCCACTGTAAAAAAAGTTGCTGTGTAAGTTAAATTTTCCAGTTTGTAATTCAGGATATGTAAATTTCCGTGTTAATAGTTTTACACACTATGTTTTTTTTTTATATATTTTACATAAAATGTGTTAAAATTACTAGTATTATAATGAGAGATACTGAATGTGTGTAATATTTACCAGTGATGTGTTAAAAGTACAATATTTTGTGTAAACTTAGCTGCAGTATATCAGTTGTTCCAGCACACATCACTATGCCATTTTGATCGTGTAGCGTTGTTGTGTTCTAAATTTAAATAGAGGATCATCAGAAACGGTAAGTGCTTACCTAACTATAACAAATATTGCTTATAATTTTGATAAAGCTAAAACTAATTAGGACTAAAATTCTTAAAAATATTAACAATTCCACAGACAAAGCTCTATTCAATAATTATCTAAAGAAGCAATCCTAAAAATGCAGAAATAGGTCAGATCTCTTCTATTGTGGTTGAATTTGTCGTGTTCCCACTGCCAAAAAGTGAAGTTAGATATTTATAGAATTTTTCATTAGAAGGTTAGTAAATTATATTATTTTCTTTAGATAATTATTGAATAGAGCTTTGTCTGTGGAATTGTTCATTAGCATACCTAGATGTTTGGTATCAGAGAACATACATATGACTTCATTGATAGGAATTGTAGGAGATTTGATTTATAAAATACCTTTCTAAAACAGTAAAAAATGTTACAAAAGCTAATAATAAGGAATATACGGGTAGATATTTTGGGTGTAATTCAACGCAAGTTGGGGCTTTTGTCCACTGAGTAGTTAGTTTCATACCTAAAAATATATAAAAAGTTCTATTAACTATTTGACAAGTGCAATATTTTCTATCATTTGCATCGTAAAACTGTCATGGTAGATTGTCAGAAGCTCAAGTTAAACTATCAACCCCAGATAATGATGAAAATAGTGATAATATTCATGTTTTGCGAAATTCACAATAATTTCATACTTTCCAACCATTAATAATTTATTTCGCGCCATGACGACAAGTTTAAGTCATCTGCTATAGCACCAAAGATTTTATCAAAGTTTCTTGTTTTAAGTTATCTTTGTTTTTCGTTAAAATTTAGAAAAGAACTATCTACGCGTTATTTTTGTTACCGTCCCCTGAATTTCTTTCTGCCGGCGCCCATGTATGTGGATACGGAAGTTTACCCACCCTTTTAGTATATTAACTATATTCTTGTTTGCATTTGAAATTATAATTGTTGTAATTCCTTTATTTTGACGTTTTCTAAAACATTCCATGCTTTATTCGGTTTGGTTTGAGATACATGCTTGACCTTTGGGAAAATTTGAAAACGGCAATATAAAATTATACAAATTGTATTGTATTTCGAAAACAAACAGCAACATAATTAACAAAATAAAAACGTAGGTGACCTATCATGTCAATACCTATTATACATTAAAATTAACATGTCAATGTGTAAAGTTTAGTCATAATATGTGTTATACTAACACAGTGGATTGTGTTAACCCTTTAAAACGCTGCTACATACAGAGAAATGAGTAAAAATATACACAATGCTGTGTGGACCTTCATTAAAACAGTATTGTGTTCTTTTATGCTAAAATGTGTAATTATTATTTTACGGTGTATATTAATTATTGTAAAATATGATATCGCTGTTGACAGAGTATTACGTGATATGTCAAAATTTATATATATATGTGTATATTTGATAATTTTTATTTCATAATTTTAAATGGTTTAAGATACAATCAAACTTTTTATTGTGACAGGCCTAGAACTAATATTTTACTTAAAGCGCCTATATATAATGCATGTGCTAGTTTTAATAATATTTGTAACGACTGTGACATCAATTTTGCGTCATTGAACACAATAAAAAACATTGTTTACAACTACGAGTAATCTGGATATAATCATATTTGTTACTTTTTCTTGTTTTTCATTTTTATGTATTTTTTTCCTTTTACAGCCTTGTGAGTTTGTTATGATTAGGTATAGTAAGTATAAGTTATATGAATTGTAATTTCTTTCTTTGTATGTTATGCATTTCCTGTAACTGGGTTTTTACCTGTTGGAAATAAATGCCATTATTATTATTATTATTATTATTAAAATAAACAAAACTAAAAATTACATAAAATCGAACCACTCTTTAAATTTCTGACGAGATCATGTGTTTGGTATTCAATTGTTCTTATTATTGTTTTGTCTTTTCAGAGACCAAAGAACTCTTTCTGTTAATATTTTTATTTGAAAAATAAAAAAAAAATTGTGATAAAATATTGTTTTTATGTAATCCCAATGGCAATACATTTTTTAATGGAAAATAGAATTGTAAAACAACAATTTAAACAAATTTTCATTTTAGTAATCAAATTAAATTTTTTCAATTTACTAAGTATGTGGTTTTCTAGATGCAGGATGTTATGTGGCACTAGTATATTTGTGTATCATTATAGTTTACATTAATTAATTTATAGTTTTTAAAGTCTCTAACATACTGTTGTACATATACCAACATTTAAAAAATATGGAAGTAGAGCATACTTATGATGCTTATTCATTATACATACCTAAGTATTTATATAAAAATTGAATTAGTTAAAATTGTTTAATTCTATACATTCCATATTTCACGTAATAATGGATTCACACTTGACTTCACAAAACGTGTAAAATCCATAATGCGATGGTCCAGAGTTCGCTCCGCTGCGGGGTAAAACCGAAGAAGGAAAGAGCAATGGAATACGACACATAGTACATTCCTTTCTAACTTTATGGCGAAAATTTTCGAAGGGCAACGAAGGCGCCGATTTGGAAGAAGATAATAACACTGTTATATTACAATAATAACACGAAGTAGAAACATTAACAGTATTCTGGTATCAATAAAACGAGAAATATTGTTGCAAAAAAGCAACATAATTATAGTCTGTTTAGAAATGAAAGAAAGTAATAAAAGCTTATTATGTATGCAAATCGTAAATAAATGTAGTACTGGTACTTTTATTCAATATTTTTATATTATGTATTATCGGTAGAGATGAGGTGTACTTTTAAAAAAAACTTTGTGTGATCGAAGCAGGTAGCTAAAATTTAATCCCCGACAATCCGTCTTTGTCTATGCCGCTTCAATTTCTCGGTCCATTTCTCTTATAAGTAAACAATATAAAAACAGCATTTCAGAACTAGAGGCTACTTTAAGCATCATATCCGGGTTAAGAGGATTTTTAGTAATTCAAATAAAATTATTCAATATTATTATCAAAATATTTATTTAAATTTAATGAACAGACTTTTCCACACAAAAATATATGTATTTTGAAAATTCAAATTATAGTGAGTAAATGTAGTGTTGTATAAATGTACAATAAAGAAAATAAAAAAGTAGGTATATTAAAATTCATCCTCTGAATATTCTGATGAATTATCTTCGTCTCCTAGATTGATAACGATAGGTTTCACAGTAACGTCAATTAAATTATCGATTTCCCACATTTTCTCCTCTTCTCTTTGTACATGATGTATACATCTTTGCCAGTTATCTGCAGTTACTCGTCCCAAGGAATTTTTTAATAGAATTTTCACGTCACTTAATTTAAACGTCGTATTATTTCGCGCTACATCTCCTTTTATCTGCGCCCAGACTAATTCGATTGGGTTAAGTTCACCGTGATAAGGTGGTAACCGTAGTACCTTTATTAAGATTGACAAGTGTCAAAAGTTCCTTTTTCACCATATTTGTTTCAAAAGAAATATTTTTTCCGGATAACCATTGAATTATATCGGCTTTCCTCCAAGCAGTCGTAGGCGTCCGCTCGGTCTGCCGTGAATGGTAACTGGCATTATCCATGACAATTACAGACCCCGGAGGAATAAGATCCAACATCTTCATGTCTTCGTGATAGTCACCTGTATTTTTAGGTTCAAATAAAAGTAAACCGCCATCTACAAAACCACTAGCATTACCTATATGTGGCACTATTAATCTCCGCCCTTTACCTGAAGGTGCCTTGAACCCTGTTGAAAGTCCATCCAAAAATGCTTGTTGAAAACTTTTTACATTTTTATCTTGCCATACTTTTGTTACATTATATCCCTCGTTGACCCAAGTTTCGTCTAGATAATAAATATTCCTCCCTTCGTCACGGAATTTTCTAATTGATCTTAAGTAGGATCTTCGCCAACAAATAATTTTATCTTTATCGATAAGAACTGACTTCCTATTCTGCTTTTTCCAGCAAAAATTCAACTCTCGTAAGAGAGACCCATAATATGCTTCTACTGATTTTTGGCAAATCGTTGTCCTCTGAAAGTTCACTTAAAATTTTATTTAGTGTTGGTATTTCTTTTTTAAAATAAAATGAATGTATTTTTCTGCGAGTGTCTTATTTGAAAAAATCATCTATAACGACTTTTGACCTCCCTGTAGATGATTTGGGGGGATTTACAGTATCTTGTTCATTTGTTGTTTCCTTTAAAAGTCTGTAGATAGTCGATTTTCCAATCTCTGTCATTTTGGAACACTCTTCCACGATGTCGTCAACACTGTTGGTAGGATTTTGGTGATTCAATGCATTAAATACATTTAATATAATAATCTTCTTATTCTGAGGCAGCGCACATCTTTTCACGCGTTTAGCAGGTACGTAATCTGATAAGCTCGACGATTTACCCAAACAATATTATATCCACTGGCACAATAGTCACTAAACACAAGTGAAATTTTACTCTACTGCGCTAGCACGTCTTCGTATATTCAGCTCTAAGACTGGATTGATCTGTCACAATACACTGGCTCCTGCCCTATGATGTATCCAGTAAAATATACCAATGTACCTGTTAGCATTAGTGTTAACCGATAATTACCTGAAACAAAATATTACCACGCCCATGGCTGATTCTTATCTCGGGGTTTTATTACTCTCTTTCATTTCCAAACAGACTATAGTGCAGATCCTTTGTATTATCATTTTTCTATAAGAAATGGTTTAACAAGCCCGTCTAGTAAACAAATTTTTCTAAATGTATTGAAAAATAAGTAATTTTATTATACGCACAATAATATAAAAATTGTATTAACGTGAAAGTAGTTTTAGAAATAAGATCCATTTTGGAAGAGATCAGATT
Source organism: Monochamus alternatus (assembly GCA_037114965.1). Taxonomy (NCBI): domain Eukaryota; kingdom Metazoa; phylum Arthropoda; class Insecta; order Coleoptera; family Cerambycidae; genus Monochamus; species Monochamus alternatus. The sequence continues at coordinate 120,101,690 of CM073426.1, forward strand.
ACCTTTAGAGGGGATGTCCACATCACGTCTACCCCACACAAGCCGCCGTATAAAACACACAACATTAGGGCTATCAAATATACATATTCCCTTGTAACACTGCACATAATCCCAAAGAAAAACACCCTATGCAAAACGCCCATCAATCTCCGGATATCTCGTGGAAACACTTGTAGCGTAACAAGAAATATTTGCCCACTGTTATTCGCAGCCTTCAGCCTACGAGGGAAAGGGTGCCATCTGCACCCCCTCTGTTAATGCGAATGGAATGAACTGCTTAGTAATTTAGTTGTATGTAATTTGCATCTCCATTCGAATTCTCCAATGAGTAATAATGTATTTTGTGTTATCTAAGTATATAAGTAAAGAATTTTGTTCTATACAATGTGTCTACTTTAATTTGTGTACAAATCCATAAAAACTTTATTCTTTAAGATAATCCAATAAATATTTTTTATTTTAAGACACCAAAAACCACTTATTCTGATTCTACCACGGCTTTTAAAATGGCGATCCAAGGCCTGCTATGATTTTTTTATACCTCTCGAATTTCGATAAAAGCACAGCGATTTTTTTATTTAAAAGTTGATAAGGTGATGTTAATCAAAACCTCCCAAAACTTTTATATGTGAAATTTGAACAAAAACTATACAGAGTGCTTTCCTGTACATGATTTATGTATAAATCGGTAAAAAATGTATTCTTCTAATCAAGCAAATATTTGTTTGGGAAACTGCTTCTTCTAACTCTACACGGCTTTTAAGATGGCGAATCAAGGTCTGCTATGATTTTTATATACCTCCAAATTTCAATATTGTAACCTCTAAGTTGACTTAGCCTTGAAATACGTCTCGTAGAAAAACTACTTTATTGTCACTACTTGATTACACAACAAATGTACTTCAAACATATTCGCAACTGTCAAATCATTATTTTGACATTACAGTGATTTGCGCTAGACTGCTCAATATAAACTGATTTTTTTATAAACCGATTTTCTTATATATATTTTTAAGATTCTCGATGTTTCCGAGGTCTCGAGAACACGTCTAGAATCAAATCGAATATAACCTGGAATGTTCTAGAAAACGTAAAATAAAGGTATTACAAAAATTTTAAATTCTAACGCAACAACAATATGAAATTAAAATGCTTAGGAATTTTTTTTATTTAAACTGATAAGGATCCCTCAAAACGGACCAAGTGTGTGCCATGGAATTATTTATTGTTATTAACTTTGAGATCGAAGTAGAAGAAAACACTGTATAGTTTTTGTTCAAAAGGGTTCCAGGGGGTCCAGATTAACACCAAATTATCAGCGCAAAGCGTTTATATTGAATTTCAGAGGTAAAGAAAAAATCATTGCAGGCGTTGAATTGCCATCTTAAAGCTGTGATTGGATCAGAAGCAACGGTGTTCCATGTCATTTAAAATAAAAAAATATTTCTTGGAATAGCTAAAGAATACACACACTTTATTTACACTAAAATTTTGAGATAGTGTAGACGAAAACACTGTATATAGTTTTTGTTATGCACATACTGGTTTCTAAGGGACCTAATTTAACACCACCTTATTAAATTTTAAATAAAAAAATCGCTAACCGTAGCAGACTTTGGGACTTCATCTTAAAAGCCGTGGTAGAATCGAAAGGAGTAGTTTGCGATGTCATTTGTTGTATTATCTTGAAGAACATATTTAATTTTGTTACTAAATATCTAATATAATTTTATAGGAGTATAGGAGGTGATTCCTCACAAAAAATAGAGTCATGAAGTTCTATAATAATTTTTCGAAAACTCAATATTAACGGAGATACAGGCTGTTAAATTTAAAATTTTATTTTCGATATTTGTAAATAACGTCTTAAGAAATCCAAATATTTACATAAAATTTGTAAATCGGGAGATTTTGGGGATGATAAATTCAAATATGTTTCTAATTTTGACGTTACTAGTAGATGGTACCACTTATGGCACATCATGTTTCTTTCAAATGGCAGAACTTTTTTGCTGCTTCGTATATCCATCTGACTATGAAAACAATCGATTCCCCTACCTGTTATATCTGAAAAAGGTATACCTTATTGAAGTCGTTAGGAGTAACAGTTTTCGAAATAATCTTATTTGAAATATTCAGTGCACCGAGTAAAAACTGTTTTGGTTTCAGTTAAAGTGCCCTTTCTACTGAAAATACAGCAAAATGTTACTTGAAAAAGTTGTTCAAAATGGTAAATTATGGAGATGTTCAAAATTTAAAAAAAATGGGCCTGTTTTGATAAAATCTTTGTGCTTTGTGAAAAATGGTTTCATCAAACCTCGCCGATTTTTTGAAATTTTGCACATCTCCATAATTTACGATTCTGAACAATTTTATTATTTTATAACAAGTTATATTTTGCTGTATTTTCAGCAGAAAAGGCACTTTACCTGAAGTCAAAACAGTTTTTACTCGGTGCACTGAGCATTTCAAATAGGATTATTTCAAAAATGGTTACGTCTACCGACTTCAGCAAGGTATACCTTTTTAAAATAAAATAGGTAGGGGAATCAATTGTTTCTATAGTCAGACGGATACATCAAGATGCAAAAAAGTTCTATCATTTAAAAGAAACATAATGTGCCACAAGTGGCGCCCTCTACTAGTGACGTCAAAATTAGAAAAATATTTGAATTTCTCGTCCGCAAAAATCCCCGATTTACAAATTTTATGTAAATATTTGGATTTTTTAAGTTATTTACAAATATCGAAAATAAAATTTAACACTTTACACTTTAACACCCTGTATCTCCGTTAATATTGGGTTTTCGAGAAATCACCTCCTGAAGTCTTGACGCATAATTTCCGAACACCCTGTATTTCTTTAAAATGGTGAGTTTAGAATTTTGTTTACATTCTATTATAGCAACTAGATTGTTAAATGGGATGTAATTTCTAAACCACTAGAGATAATTAAACCAAATTCGGTGTGTATATTTAGTATGACAGTAGACCAGCTTCAGAAACTTAGCAGGGGCCGAGCTGAGGGTATCAGTAGTCATTATTTACCTAAAAAAGATACATCGTCCTGTATAATATTACAGACAAAATAGGTCATCATATGCGCCATTGTATTATCTTCACTTTTTATTTTTTTAAACTTTTTTGTATTCCAAACCAAAATTGATTTATTTGATTAAGTGTATTTTTACAGTCACTTAAATTACTTAAATATTTCTTAGGGAAGTCATGCAAAGCAATATTAATAAGAAGCCGTCGTCTTATTTAATATTGTATATTGTTAAATTAAGCTTATTTGTAAAAAGGTTAAGTTTTAATAATGGCTTACGCATCTTCTAATGCTGAAATTAACAATATGGTTTACATTTATGGCCTTGCATATGGAAATGGTAGGCTAAGGTTAGGCGAATTTATAAGGAAAGATTTCCAAATCCAAGAATGTTCAGAACTGTTTTTTAACATCTTTCGGAATCAGACTCATTTCAGAAAATTCCTGTAAAACCGTTGAGTGTTTGAACGCCTGACTTGGAAGAAGCTATTTTACACGAAATTGCAGAATAGTCAAATACTATAGTACTAGGAAGATCGCTGTGAATCATAAATTAGTTCGTTCGTTCTGAAGCATCAGCAGTTATACCTGTATGACATAAAAGGGTTCAAGCCTTACTGCCGCAAGGCTATCCTGCTGGCCTACAATTTTGCGACTGAATTTTGCAAATACATTGACAAAAAACAAAATGTTGACTTTGCCGCTGACGTGCTGTTTACCGACGAAGCAAATTTTTCCAGAGATGCTACTTCCACAATAAATACGTTTGGTGTTATGAAGACTCTAATGCCACAATGAAATCTTGAAATGAAATCACAAATTTTAACATCAGTTTACTTTGAATCGGTATTATTGGAAATTTTCTTGTTGGGCCTTAATTTTTAGCAAGAACTTTAACCGGTGCCTCTTACATACATTTTCTTGAAAGAGTTTTACTTGAACTACTTGATATTCCCTATGCGCTAAGACAAAGAATGTGGTTTATGCACGACGGGGCTCCGCATATTTTAGTTTGACAATTTTTGAATGAAAGATTCGGTAATAGCGTGATTGGACGAGGCACTCAAGAACCTTGGCCACCTAGATCATCTGATATGAACCCTATTGATTTTTTTATTTGGGAACATCTCAAGACATTAGTTTACAAAGTTCACATTTTGGTAAAATTATCTCAAGTGGTTTAAAAATTACAACCTGATTTTTTTTATAATATTTGACACGCTGTAGCCGGACAATCGCTGACATTTATATAACAAGAAACTCTACTTTTGGCATATACGCTCCTGGATTTTTGAGCTATACTTAAGGAATACCCTGCATTATAACCGCTATATTATCTGGAAGTTCCATCGTTTAAATACACCCTGTACATATATCCACAAACCTTTTTCAACAGGCTTAGCAACTTTGCATGCGATCGATACGCCAAATGAACCCGTATGTGTGCGAAAAATGAGAGTTATTTTTATGGGTGCCGATAAGCAACACGCAGTTTCCTGAAGTTCGCTACTTAAAACTCATTAACGTTATACTGAATTAGAGGAGCTGTTAGGTACCGGTTAATTATTTTTAAGAAACCGTTGCTCAACACACACTGTGAGAAATTAGACACGAAGCACCAATTTACACACCGTATAGAAAATATATTTGCAGATTTTATTTATAGAAAATCGTCTGGATTTGTCGATTGAATCAGATCAAATTTTGTATTCGACGTTAGATGACAATATAAGATTCTAGTGATCTTCTGATAGAACCAAATCTTCCATCGGATTTTCGTTAAAGAAAGGTTAGAAAGAATAGCGGAAAGGAGCTTTCACATATGAGAACATTCACTTACAATCACATATTTTTAACGCTTACCAAAATTTTTACAGCAGTTGTTTGCATAAATTAACACAGGATGTCCAGTATATAAGTGAAATTACTGAAATGACTTATACAGGGTGAATGATTAGTGCCAGAAAATTCAATAACCCCTGATATTCATAATGCAGTAAAAAAGTGTAGCTATATAATAGTTGTACATGATCAAGAAACCCTTGTAGTAAGTAACCTAAATCATAAAATTAGTGTTGACTTAGACAAGAAATCATGCATACAATGAAACATGGAATTTAGTAGCATTGGTGGTTACTCTCGGTCGGCTACGGTCCCGCTCGGAACTCACACGTAACTATATCGATATGGTTCATCGTCGACAATGGTCGATTGACAGAGGTTATAAAGTATAAAATCAGCCAGTTTTACATAATAAAGCCTCCTTCAGAGAACAATGTAGTGTTGCTGGCAAGATCCTCACTGCCAGTTTAATTTATGTGAAATAAAGAATATACAAAGTAAATTCAAAAACTCGATAAACTTTGATTTTAAAAATAATTTTTTTCTACGGTCATGCAAAAAACAAAACTTTATTGAACTATATTTAGTGGAAAAAGTGGTTCTGTATTTCATTAGTGCAATAAAATGTTTATTGTATTCATCTGCCATTCTACTACAGCGTTTTGTCATCATGACAAACATAAACGTTCAAATCGCCGTCATATTTTCCTAGACTTGTGTCATCTAAATAACACATTTTTTGGTTTTTGCATGAACGTAGAAAAAATATTGTATGCAACTCGTACAAAAAGTACTTATTGCACTCGATGTGTTGTTCTACTCGGCCTGACGGCCTCGTTGGAGAATTTCACATCGCGTGCAATAAACACTTACTTTTTGTAATTGTTGGATAAATAATTATTATACGCTGTTTTGTAACAAGATTTTTTTTAATCTTGCCTTGTCTTACAGTTCGAGCTGTCAAGAAAAATCAAGACAAGATATCAAGAAATGAATTTAAAACATATAAGATACGTATATAAGGCCTTGAATATTATTATTATTTTATTTTTTTTTAGTTTTATTGGGTTTCTGTCACACTTCTGAAAAATAATTAAAATTAATTAAATAAGCCCTTGCGCCAAACCGAACAGTCAAGTGTGGAAAAAACCCAATAAAACTAAAGAAAAACTAAAATTATGCCACAAATAAATAGCTTCAGACAATATTATTTTTTTTTACTGAAAACCTGTACTATTTATCAAAAAGTTAAAAAAAATTGTTCTAAATTCATCAGTAAGATACGACATTTCAGTTTAAAAGCAGGGGCGTCCGCGCGTGGACCTAGTGCGTTTATAATAAATAATTTTATAATATTGTGGAATTCTTCCGTATTAAAAATCTGGATGAGCTCTGGTAAATATCTGGAACATTACATATGTCACCACAGTAGATTATTTAAGCAATATCCGCAACAGAGAAAAAATATATTTAAGTATATAACGATTGAACGATATCTAATGACGTTATAGGTGCATATTTGAAGTAATCTCTAAAAGTAGGTAATGAATCCCTGGTAGGACTATTGTGATGGAGGTGTCTTAATCTGGATTTCTTCTTAACAAATTGTCAAATTTGTCTCTGACGCAAACACTTTTCTCGTCACCTATACGGCATATACTACTGTTTGTATGTCATCTACTCTTTTCAGAGATTCATCTAACGATAATGCAGTTTTTTGTAAGTTTTTTATAGGATCCGCAATTGGAATGTAATTATTATGAATATTTTCCAACTGTTCAACTCGACTATCTTGAAATTTTATTTGACTCTTCCGAACTTCTCCGAATAGTTGTTTGTTAGCATTTAATTTCAACATTTCTATGTATTTGTTTTCTTAAGACACAGAAAAAGTGTAGTCGTTAAAGAAAGAAAGAAAAACATATATCTGATACGCTGCGATTCCGGTTTTATTATTCCTAGCCGCGCGACAACGTGGCGTTGGCTCTCCCGCCCGACCGTACGTTAGTGGAAACGGCCTTATTCATCAGGCATTCAAGTAAAATCAATCCACAACTTATCTAAAACAATTTGGGAATAGGTGCGTCATGAAATGTGAAATCAATATTGTAAAACAAAAAATATTAAATATGAGGATTTTACAAAAATAATTCCATTTTTCCTTTTCCTTTTTTATCAACGTTTCAGGTTTTTTCTGGCCCTTTTTATATCAAATTGTTGACGAATCAATTCTCGAATAAATCACATACAGTAAACACATATTTCATTACTCCCCATGCACGTACAATAGCGTTACGCTTTATTTTGTGCGTCCAAAATTTTAATTTTTCACAAAGAAGTGTTTCACCCGGAAATATACATACTACTCTATATTTTCTGCGAGCGGAGACTATGAGCTTTCAATTCATACACAGGGTGATTCAAAACATATCTAAAAATGAATGTAGAGGACACTCTTACAAATACAATTTTGTAAAAAAAATCAAAAAAGGCAGTTCGATAATGATTTAAAAATACACTTCTGCACGGCACTGAAAACTGGTCCTCTGTACAACCTGTTAAGGCGGTAAAACATGCAGTCGGTAACCGGACAAAAAATGAAAAAAAAAAAAACCCAAGGCAAGATAAATAACATTTTATAACACCTATTTTATACAGCAAATTCAACTGCTTTTGCCGCTATTGTTATTAATTATGAATAGAATTAATTCGTGGTTTTTATTTAATAAAATAATTTAACATATCTTATACATACGTACCTCATGCTATAACAAAATTTTTGGTCCGTCTTACCCAGTTTCCACAAACTAATGCTACGTTTAGACGCTCATGTAATTTGCGCAAGTCGATTTGTGCATGCAAAATTGTACCAATGATCTGAATTTGTGCTGTTTACATGTTCAGTTTACTTTACACAGTTTGTCGGCAACATCAGCGATATAGGGTTGTTTTAATGACAAGAAAGCTGAAATTGAAGGAAAAATAATATGGTCCAAACGCTGGTTGCTAGAAAGGGATTTGTTTTCTCACACCAATTTAATTGCTGAATTACGTAGTGAACCTGATGATTTTACATAAACACACATATCAAATATAAATAACGAACTCAGAGTTAAAATTTTGTATTGCTTAAAAATATCTTTACATGTATGTTCACTGGGTACCCCAACAATGTTACGCAAGATACGCTTCTGTGAAATAAAAACAGAATGTGACAGGACACCATAACGAAGACGTGATTCTACTTGTGCATAATACAAATTAATTAGTTGATAAAAAAATTACGGAACTCGAGATAGAAATAAGGTGATTGCATTGCACTTTTCAGTTGAGGGTTGCGTCAAAGTAAATTCCTAGGAATTTAACACTGCCTGAAACATCACTTTCAATGACACAGTCATTAATTTTTATTGATAGGTCATCACATTTTTTCTGTCTATTGTGAAATCTTATAACTTGCGTTTTTTTTGCATTTAAATACAAATAATTTTGATTAAACCATGTACATATTTTAATAGTTTGATCAATATGGATATTAAGATCATTATACAAGTTACTTGAACAAACTATAGTTAGAACTGATTACATTAAAAGCATCGAATTCAATATGTTGCATACAGACATATTGTCTTCGGAATTTCAAAAAAATATTGCAACCATTCCAACGGAACAGTTCTTATGCCGTAATCATAAAGTTTGGAAAGTAAATTATCGTGACTGACGCAGTCAAACGCCTTGCTCAGATCACAAAAAGTTCCAACAGGGCATTCGCCCGCGTCAATGTATCTAATGACCCCTTCATAAAAAAAGTGTGTAGCAGTTATAGTCGATAATCCTGAATGAAATCCGTGTTATTAGATAGAATTTTTGTTTTGTTAAGAAATTGGTCCATCGTTCTAAGTAAGCATATTTAATAATCTTTGAAAAGCTGAGAGGAAGAGTAACTGGTCTGTAGTTTGATAATGATAAACGGTCATGAGTACCAACCCTATACATCTTTACTTATGGGGCTGTGAATTTCCAAATGGTACATTATTTATTTCATTAAAACTAAACTATTTGTAGTTAACCCCAATGTCTTTTTTAATTATGTCTGGAAAACCCTCGGGGATGACGTTCAGGGCCAGGTTAGGGCGCACCAGGTGTTCAGGTGGTCGTTTTCAACATAAAATTCGTATTCAGCGCACGCAAAAAGCCCCCATAACGATTTTCGGTTCGTTATTGTCGATATTTCCAGAAAAATTCTCGAAGATGACGTCCGCGTCCAGGTTGGGGCCCACCAGGTGTCCGTGGGGTGTTCGCCGATGATATATTCGAATTCAGCGACCCAAAAAAACCCCGGGTGCTCAGTTTCTCTCCTCTCTCGCATAAAGTTCGGAATAGTTCCCGGAGATGACGTTCGTCGGCGTTCCTGAGCTCCAGGTGTTCGGGGGGTCAATTTGAACATCATAATCGTGATCAGCGACCTCGAAAACCCCCGCGTACCCGACTTGAACCAATTCTGACTCTTATTTATGAAGTTATTAAATTTGTCAAAAGGCCTCTCAAAGATGCATTTTTTGCATGCATTTTTGGCTGCAGCAATGCAACTTCCGGTTTGTAATAGGTACAACGTAGGTACGAATGATATAAATAATTTTTTCAAGCGAATGCAAAAAACCGCATTCCGATACGTCCTATCCTAAAAGATTTCCTATCTTTGGCCTTTTTAGTGCTTCATTGCCTCGACTATTAGTTATTTTGTTCGACTCCTTATGTTAAAAAATACAAGTATATTTGCGGGAGTCTTCTTTTAAAGTGAGTATATAAACGATGAAAAATCTGCGGTGATAATGTAAAGTTTTTATATATCGCCTGCGATATATCAAACCTGAAAACAACAGAACCCTTTGAAAATGAAATTGATATTCTTAGACAGTCATTTATTTTGCGCCGTTATTACGTCGAGTCTTTTTGTAGGGACATTTAGCGTTGTGACAAATGCGTTTTCTGGATCATGTAGATTTAAAATGAGAGGCCCCATCGATTTGCCTTTAAATTTTGACAGGGAACACCGTCTGATTGCGCAATGATTTATGGGAGCGTAGTGTGCCTTAAGATGCACTGTTTTCAGCTGTTTCCACCGTGCACTGCTCCACGGAAATGTGGTTTCCACTCCATCAATTTCAGGCAGGGCGCGGAACGGATCCTTATAACTTTTCTATTATTGAGAAATTTAATATACCCACTTCGGTACAGGAATTGCATAGTAGTCAGGAGGATATCTGCTCTACAAATAATTTATCACTTTGTTTATGTTTTCAAATGGTATTACTAATTATTACTATATATCTATTTTTTTATTAGATATTAATAATAGTGTGTGAAACTAACGACACTAAAACCAATTATTTGTAAGTTTACTTGTAAAATAAGGGGTATATTATTACTCATTATTTTACCAGTAATTTCACAAAAATCTTATAGCTTTACTATTTTATTTGAAAGGTGGCTTTGATATATTTATTAAATTTTTGTAAATGTCCTATGAGCTTTTATAGTAACTTGTAAATTTCCGGTGATGTTTTTGTACGTTTACAATATCTTTTTTATTTTAGATAGTAATATTTCTATATTTTTAAAATACTTTCCTAAAAACACAATGTAAAGTTTCTATATTTTTATAATACCTACTTACTTAAATTAGCATTTGCATATATCCATCTAAAATAAAAATAATAGTTATTTACGCGGAGTAGCACAGGTACATCAAGCGGTCAGTCGCTATTCCAAGTCGCAGACACGAAGCGTTCTACATCGCAGTAGAAAACCATTGACTGGTAAATATTAGATAATATTTTATAAATATCAGGGTGATTCATTAATAATGTCACAGAACTTCATGCCAGGTTGCTGACTTCAAAATATTTTCCTTTTTCTATCTACAAGGTGTCAAAGTTAGATTTATTTTTTTTCGATATTTATAAATAACTTAAAAAAAACAAATATTAGATAGATTTTGGAGATCGGATTTTTGTTGGAGGGAGAAATTCAAATTTGTTTCTAATATTGACGGAACAAGCAGATGACGTCACTTATGACACATCATTCTTCTTTTAATTGGTATAACTTTTTTGTGGTTTAGTGTATCCATTTGGCTATTAAAACAATGGATTTGTATACCTTTTTCATCTGAAGAAGTTGAAGTTGTTAAAAATATCCTTATTCCAAATAATCCTATTTTTAGAATATTCAGTGCACCGAGTAAAAACTGTTTTGGTTTCAGGTAAAACACCATTTCCGCTGAAAATGCAGCAAAATGCTGAAAAATTAATGAGAAATTATTCAGCATGCTAAATAATGTCTATGTACAAAATTTCATGAAGATCGACCTGCTCTGATAAAATCTTTGCGCTTTGAAACCATTGTTGGAAATAACGGTTTTATCAACTTGCCGATCTTCTTGAAATTGATATATTTCATATTAAAAAACATACTTTATTAATAGGATAAATACTTTAATATATTACGGTGTCATTATGACATTTAGCTATTACTCAGTGCCATTATGAATTCATAATAAATAACACGCAAATTTTAAAGTAAAAAATAATCAAAAACAAAGTTAGTCACCACTTTTACTTATTATTTACTATACAAAAATTCGACAACATTTATTTATTGTAAACATTAATTGCAACTTGTGAACACTTTGTTAAATTAATTCCAGCAGATAATAAGGGAACTGTATTTTTTGAAAGTAAGTTTATTTCCCGAGTGTTTCAACTTGTTGAAGGGCCATCAATGCCTGAAACGTTACCCAAAATATTAGAGCTAACTTTCTTCTTATTTTCTTTGGAATCAATTCTGTCACTGTGTTAGAGCGCCAACCGCAATGCCTCTTAATAATCAATAAATCAATTTCTGAAACTGCAAGCAACAACGCAGATAATCTACGAAAACAATGTCCAGTAGGTTTATTATTGAGGATTTGGAAGACATAGGAAAAATCGAGTATGATCTGTGTTGCTTGGTCTCATCGCTATATATCTTCGACCCATTTCTAGTATAATCATTACTTCAATGTTTCTATTCATGATAAAAAGAACTTGAGATATCTTTGTTTTCGTAAGCGGAATAATAATATGAATGCACTGTCCTTCATTTTTTAACATTTTATAGGTGCAGATTTGCAGGCACCTGCAAGCCACACTATCAATGCATTATTATAAAATGAGTTCTATCGTCGGCTTCCAGCAAAAATTGAATTATATTAATTTTGTTAAAATCTTAGATCTTGTTGACCGTATTTTTCTTTATTGATATAACTGAACGTAGCATAGAATAATATATCCAAAACGAAGAAGGCTTGCTATGTTTTGATAGAAAAAAGAACCTTTGTTAATGAAACTTGTGTAACTAAATCACTCGACTCGTGATTTAACGTTACACGCGTTTCATATCAAACTAGTGTTATTAATATCTATTACAATGAAGTAAAAAATATATAGGTTATGTTGGAAATAAAAATTGAATGACATTGATTTAAAAAATTTGTGTAAAATTTCTCTGATTTTTCGAATTCTTCTGATGACTTAATTAGTGTCAAGATAATGTCAGGTCTCCCTAACTCACGTCATGAATGAATTAACATTAATAGTAATTATAAAGTGCTACACGACAAATCATTCCGTTACATGCATAAAACATGGGCGGGACAAGGCTTGTGACGCACTCCAGTAGCAAATTTCGACCGTGAAATATTTCATCCATCCTCCTCTGTACTAGTAGATGCGCGTAGTAAATCCGTATGCATATTTAGCTGAAGCTACGACAACATTTCCACAATATAAATGATTTAATTACATATTTTCCGTTGACTGACTGTGGCTGCGGTTCTCTATGGAATTAATTTCAAAGTTTTTGCATTAAATAATCTCATCAGGTTGGGAAATGCGACGCAACAGAGTTCACATTGGAAATATTTAACTGCATACTCTCAAAACCGTATAAATTTTGTGAAGTTGTTCATTTGGGTATGCTGTGGTTATCTAATTTTTTGTATAGCTTCTATATTCTTCTGTTTTCCTATCAGATACTTAGAAAGTAGATATTTTAATAGGCTAATGAAATAGTTATTTATTATAACAAAGGAAAAAAAATAGATTTTAAAAAGTTTAATAATTTTTACATATAATACATTATTTTCTTCTGTGACACCCCCTCTGCGAGCATGGTAGGGTGTTGACTTGGGTCAATATGAGAAATTAATACCGGTTGACATTTGACTACTCCTCTAATTATTTAGGTTTTCCAGATTTCCCTCATTCCTGCACTGAATGGTGGTTAGGTCCTACCAACGTAAGACGTTCCTGGGCGTAAATTCAGCCTGCTTAATAATGATATCCCACCCCCTCCCCGCACAAGTCTTCAACTTCTGAACTAATCTCGTGATTGGAATGAGAAAATTAACAATTTGCTATACGTTTAATTGTATCCTGTATGTCAAAAACGAATGTTACAAAAAATGTGCTTCACTCTAAGTTCTATTTTTTCTTGCTGAATTTTGACACGAAATTTGACATACATACATAATTATTTTTTAAATAATGCTCCTGTTGAAGTATATTCAATGGCCAAGGTTATTGTTGCATTTGGGATTGCAGGAGGTTGTCGAATTTGTGAAATCAGCCAGGTAACATTAGATGATATTGAACATTTGGGAACGTTATTAATTGTGAAGCTTAAGCACATAAAGAATGCTGACAGGAGATTTATAGTTACTGAAAAATATATTACATTTTACAGAATGTACATAGCCCTTCGCCCAGCAGAAGCAAAGGATTGCCGCCTGTTTTATGCATATGTCAATGGAAAATGTATCAATCAAAATGTTGGAAAAACAAATATTTTAATCTGCTGTACTCCCAGTACTACTAATATTTCTTCTTATCTAGCCTAATCAACCAGATCAACTTTATTAAAATATTTTGTACAGAAGCAAGCCTATCAAATTTAGTTTTTAAAAGCTTTTCATATGAGGACAAACATAATAGCATACGAGCACAGATTATTGTCAGATACACTGATTTTTCTAAAGCGTTTGACAGGTTCGATTATGGTATTTTCTAAAAATTGAAATCATTTTTGTCTTCTGAGATGTTTTAATTTTTCTTTTAATTTCCTACCTGTCCAACAGAACACAATTTGTTGAAAGCCGTGGTTTTAAGCCTGATCAATTTCTGGCTTTATCTGGTGTGCCTTGGGGTCGGTATTGGGGAATTATTTATTTTATATTATTATCGGTCGGTCAGTGGTCGTGCGGTTTAAGGCGTCAGTACTTGAATTGAGGTGACTAGATCGGTGTTGGTTCGAGCCCAGCTGCCGGTAGACCGTATATAAGCTATATTCGTGAAGAGGTTTGGCGCCCTCTCTGTGGGTATGGTAGGGTGGAAGAATGTTGGCTTGGGTCAATGTGAGAGATTGATACCGGTTGATATTTGACTACCCCCCCCCCATTAATGAGGTTTCCCAGGTTTCCCTCATTCCTGCACTGAATAGTGGTTAGGGCCTACCAACGTAAGTCGTTCCTGGGCGCAAATGCGGCCTGCTTAATAATAATATGCCGCCCCCTCTCCCGCACAAGTCTCCCACTTCTGGGAAAATCCCTGTGATTAGAATGAGGGGTAGAGATATTATTATTATTATTTATAGATGATAATATTACTAACGATTTTGATGTTTGCTCATTGCTCTCTAAATATGCTCTCTCTGTAAAAGTTGCCATACATTTTGATTAAAAAATTAACAATGCTATTTTAAATAGAGTGGCTGAGTGTAGAGATATCGTATTGTCTGTACAGAAAAAATGTAGCTTTATTATTCGAAATTCGGTTGGATTTGATATTTATATACCAGGTGGCGATAAAGTTTTGCACAATATCACTTTAAAAAAAATATCAAGGAAATTATGAATATACGGATACACATATGTTGGAAGAGGTTCACCTAACTGGTACGTTAAGGAATGGACTTGAAAAATTAATTCAGGTGTAGCAGCCATATAGGCGAGAAAAAAAAAAAGAAAACTCCTTTTTTATATTCAAGCTTTCGAAGCCTTTATTGCTTCTTTATCAGGAAACTATAAAAACGTGCAATAATTATCAAAATATAAAGGGAAAAGTGAAAGAGACAAAAAGGACTGAGATTATTAAAAATACAATGAAACCATCCATCAAAAACAGACAAATTTAAAAAACCATTGACACAATGTCAGAACTTCTTACATCAATTGCAATATTAAAACAATTATTGAACTTGGCTTATTGGCCAATTTTTTGTAATAATTGTAAATAAATGATTTTTTAAATGTATCTATATCGTATTTGTTTGTATAATACGATATAGATACCTATGTTATTCCAGCTCATGCTTTATTTGTAATAATTTTAACTTATATTTACTTACAAGTCAAAATTTTTATTAATAAATAACAAATAAAAATCACTAACTGTTTGCTTAACCGTCTAATCAATTTATTACATCCATTAACATTAGAATAATTGGGCTTTGTAATTTCTATGTATATAGTTGCGGCAAGAATTTAAACGACTTAACGTTATGCGAACAAATGAATAATTCATTATATTTTACTAAATATTTTTAAAAATGATTGTTTTTAACGAGAGAAACTATCGAAAATTATGTTGACAATAAAATCGTCAGTCGTGACGTAAATCATTAGAATGATTATGCAATAATGTGCATAGGCAATCCTCAATACGTTCATAAGATAAATAAGGACGCATCAGAGGCATGCCTTATACCAACAACATATAGGTAAGAAATAGATGGAGAGTATGGAATCTGCTGGTAGCCAATTGCGGGAAAGGGGTCCTTCGTTTAAATTGGCAAAACATGAGGAATATGCTAACGATGTTATTTATTATTCAATAAATAAGCGCGCTTTTCCAGCGTTGGCAAAAATTTATATTCCGATTTAGAAAGTTGTCGCGAGATTTATCATAATAAAATTACTGATTGTATTTTTTCAAACTGCAAATTATCATTGTTGAGTATACAGGGTGTCCGGAAAGTAATGGGACCCAACTTAAACATAGTTTCCTGTGATCAAATAGAACTGATTTCTTATTATGGGCATAATTAATAAACGAAACGGCCAATTTTGTTCAAATTTGGTACAGTTATGTTTTAGATAAGTACAAGCATTGTGAAGTAGTACGTAGTGCCGCATATCGTAGAGGGCGCTCTTGGCCGTTTTTTTGCAATTAATTTTTATCGTATCTTTTTTGTTGGTCCTAATCTGATACACTTGACTGAAAATTCTGATGGAGAAATTAATTTTGCGTAGAAAAACTATACCTGTTCCATGTTGATAAAATGCACCGTTTTCGGTAAAAACGCATTTGAAAAGTTCCGCACATTAAAATAGAAATAAATTTTCTAATTCGATCAAGTTACCACTCAGATTAATATTAATTATTGTACTGAGTTAGTAACTATCGTTGTGTAGTTGTGTAAAGTGTAAATAATTTCAAATTATTAGTATTATTTTGTCAAATTTTGAAAACATACCTCGACCTAAACAGTTTTCCAACACAGAACGGCAGATATGATTACTGTTTACTATCAAAATCAATTTAATGGAGGAGCTGCAGAAAGAAGGTACAGTTACATGGATAGCTTTTCTAGGCAAAATTAATTTTTTCATCATGATTTTCCGTCAAGCGTATCAGAATAGGACTAACAAAAAAGATAAAGATGAGTTACAAAAAAACTGCCAATAGCGCTCCCTACGATATGCAGCACTACTGACTCATTCGCAATGCTTGTACTTATTTAAAACATAACTACCAAATTTCAACCTGACTGGACGAAGTTGGAATTAAACAGACTCTCCGGGTTGCACACGTTTAATATAGTTTTTAAAAAAAGATCATCTAAAATACGACATGTTACATACAAATTTGCATTAATAAATAAGTTTGACCAACAGGTGGTAGATTAATTATTTATACACACTAAAATACCACAGGCGACAAATGAATAATTCTTAGAACTTTTCAATTACAACCACAAGTGGCATCTAACCAGAGCTTGGCATAAAATAGTAAAAAGCTAATAAAAAAAAAGCATTCGCCTATCAGTACTGTTTTTCTTTCTTCCTCGTAGTCGACGCGTTTAAATTCAAAATATATAGGTATGAAATAAACAATAATTGTGGGTGGCCTAATGAACAGCCACAAGCAAATGATTGTCGAATCTAGGCAACCCGAAATATACTGAAGTAAAATGTTTAATCTAAACCGAACTTAGAAATAAAACAACTAATATTAGCAATATTTATATTTGACAGGACAGACGACAGAACAGTGACAAGACAAAACAACTGATGAAAAATTGTGTTTTGTTACAAGCTGGGTCCCATAACTTTCCGGACACCCTGTATTACAACGGCATTGTATTATTTGGAAAGTTCGGGATAATCATCAAATAGCTAAACAATTCTTACTCTAATGAATGTATTAGCCTATAAGAAAGTAGAGCAATTTCAAATAATCCTGTATTTATATTTTCTGATTTATTTATAAATAATGATTAAAAAAAAGTTTCCCAAAAGTTAAGTAAGTTAATTCTGTAGTTCGTAACGTTCCTAGCATATTACAAGTAATCATCCATTCAAAATGAATCATCGGTTGAATTTTACAGAAAAGCGTTTGATCCTATTAAAGCAACGAGGAAAAGAACACTGCCGGGAAACGAAACGGAAACGTATAAATTGTTGCCGTGTACTTGTTTTGTCAGCATCTAGTTGGAAACGAGGCTTCGATAGTTAACCCCAAATTGGCCCCCATCAAAAGGCACACTTCGTTAACCTGTTTTCCAGCCATGTAGATAAGAAAACCGAATACACTCGCGGCTGACCTCCGACACGTAGCTGTGCAATGCCAGACCCAATGAACCGCGATTGTTTGTTGTGTGTGACTGGCAAAGTTTGCTTTGTTAACAGGAATCCTTGCGCGATTAGGTGCGCTGAAATATTCCCTGTGCATGCTGAAACTTTCCCAACTTTAATTATTTCCACGGAATAATTAATTCCGACAATATTGCTAAACGCTGTATGACAACAACTTTGTTAATAATCAACGGTTAAAGAGTATTCCTCGCCAAAGCTGATACACGTGTAAGTCTTCGTTCGAACTCATCTATTTGCTTGTTTCCATCCTGAACTTTTGGTACGAGGAAATCCTGCTTTCTTATTGTTCATGCTATAGTCTGTTTAGAAAAGAAAGAGAGTAATAAAAGCTTATTATGTATGCAAATCCTAAATAAATGTAGTATTGGTGCTTATATTCAATATTTTTATATTATGTATTATCGGTATAGATGAGGTGTACTTTTAAAAAAACTTTGTGTGACCGGGTTGTACTAAAGTGTAGCAGGTAGCTAAAATTTCTTCAAAGTAAACCGCCATCTACAAAACCACTGGCACTACCTATATGTGTCACTATTAATCTTCGCCTTTTACCTGAAGGTGCCTTGAACCCTGTTGAAAGTTCATTCAAAAACGTTTGTTGAAAACTTTTTACATTTTTATCTTGCCATACTTTTGTTACAGTATATCCCTCGTTGACCCAAGTTTCGTCTAGATAATAAATATTCCTCCCTTCGTCACGGAATTTTCTAATTGATCTTAAGTAGGATCTTCGCCAACAAATAATTTCATCTTTATCGATAAGAACTGACTTCCTGTTCTGCTTTATCCAGCAAAAATTCAACTCTCGTAAGACGGCCCATAATTTGCTTCTACTGATTTTTAGCAAATCGTTGTCCTCTGAAAGTTCACTTAAAATTTTGTTTAGCGTTGGTATTTCTTTTTTAAAATAAAATGAGTGTACTTTTTGCGAATGACATTTTTTAAGAAATCATCTATTACGACTTCTGACCTCTCTGTAGATGATTTTGGGGGACTTACAGTATCTTGTTCATTTTTTGTTTCCTTTAAAAGTCTGTAGATAGTCGATTTTCCAATCCCTGTCAGTTTGGAACACTTTTTCACAATGTCGTCAACACTATTGGTGTTTTGGTGTTTCAATGCATTAAATTTAATATAATAATCTTCTCATCTAAGATCTAAGACAGCGCACATCTTTTCAGGCGTTTAGCAGGTACGTAATCTGATAAGCTCGACATTTTACCCAAACAATATTATATCCACTGGCACAATAATCACTAAACACAAGTCAAACTCTACTGCACTAGCACGTCTTTGTTACCTGTTAGCATTAGTGTTACCCGATAATTACCTGAAACTAAATATTACTACGCCCATGGCCGGTTCTTATATCGGGGCTTTATTACTCTCTTTCATTTCCAAACAGATTATAACTCTGTAATTTCGTTACATGTTATTTTCTTTTCAGCAACTACAATTCATGACAAACATACGTTACCAATAAGAGGGCCATCTTTTTTACTAATCTGTGCCTGTCATAACCCTTTGATGGCTATAAAATTGCTAATTTTAAAAATAGGTATTGGGCCGAATTAATTAACCTGTGGATAATAAGTAGGAACACAATTTTTGATTGTATCCGACAAATTGAGTTCGAAAATAGTCGAAATTAAACTTACTGACATATTTTTCACATTTCATTGTGTCAAATTGCATGTATTTAATATATACAAGGTTAGCTATGACTAAGATAATTACGGTGATGTTATTTCTAATATGTTATGAAGAATTTTAACAAAGTTTCTTAAACACAAGTAATTAGATGTCGTTATAGTTTAACGTATGTGTTATTTGAATTGTGAAAATATAATATTAAATTTACATTTAATTCGCAGTTTAAAAATGCACATCGAAAGTTGTAAAATTTAAAACAAAACATCCAGCGAAGAAAGATAAAAAAATTAAGTAAACCGTTTGATTTGCCTGGAAGAATTTAAAAAAAAATATATTTATATTTAGTAAAGGTTCAATAAGGCAATTTATTGAGGACACATGTCAGTAGCTGTAAGTTCCTTGAATGCCATTATGCAGGTAACAGGCTGACAGGCATGTGTATTCTCTGCTTACCTAAATGATTGTTGACAATTCGATTATTGTTTTTAAATTTTAATATGATATAAATAGTATATAATTTAATTATGACAAACTTAGCGGCAGTATATATGTAATTTCTCAAATTTTGTTCAGTATAATACAGAGTGTCCCTAAAATGTTGGGGCAACGTTTCATCACAGTAGATTTAACTAAACTTGCCATAGTCTAAAAGTTGATAATCACGAAGCTACAGGGTGTCAAAAGTTAAAAAATAAATCGCCTTTTTTCATAACTTTCGACTATTCATGTTAATAGCACGAAATTTTGTATCCGACGGTTTCTAGGGAGGATTAGCACCGTCATGCGTACATAACGTTTAACGGCATTATACTTGACACGTGTAATAAACGGCAATTCGCTTTCTTATTTCAACGAATGATAATACACGTTTGATTTGTACTGTTTTTTAACACTTGTGAGTTTTATTAAAAAATAATTACTATCAAGTTATTTGCATATTTAAGTACCTATATATTCGTAATGCAATATCTTTTTATTAAATTATAGTGTGTAAAATTTACTTTGGATTGGTATTGTACCGAAATATTTATTAAGTACAAAACGTTTATGATACGTTTTGTAAGCATTACTAATGCCTTTTACTCTAAAACGTTACAAACACGTTTTTTTCAATGTCAATATATTAATCAGTTGACACAAACGGTTTATAAAGGTTTAAATAATTTTTTTTTATTTAATTATTTTAAATAACGTTCATTTAACGTTACAAAAGGTTTTCCAACATTTTTTGTTAAAAAAGTACGTATTTTAAACGTTAAGTTAGACCGTTACTTTTCTGACCATAAAATATTGGTTGATTTTGTAACGTAACACGAATTATCAGATACAAATTTCAATTTATGGCGAAGTCGCCAGTCACAAATATATAATTGTTCTATACTTCAAGTGACATTGATCTATTTTATATATTTTTTTGAAGATATTTTATGACAATTCTACTGGTTGAATCAACAGTATGTACAGGGTGTTCCAAATTCTAGTAGAAAATGAAACTTAAAGATAATCCTTACTGTGCCTGTGGAGAAATAAACAACTTATAACATTACTTGATGGAATGTTCAATAAAGAAATCTCAGGTAGACAATCTATTTACCAAATTGATTGAGATTAAACAATTGTCGCCTACTAACATTTCTAACTTATCATTAAGAAAAATAGATGTATACAAAATCTTATATAATTGTATAATTAAGAACAACATAAAATTGTAAGAAAAGTTTAAAAAAAATAAATATGCCCGCAAAATTAAATAAATAAATAAAAAGTTTGCAAAAAAAAACAAAATTAAAAAAATGTAAAGAAAATGTATACAATATGTACCACTTTTCATGGAACCACTCTGGTCTCTCGCGCACTTGATATCCGAATACTTAGAAACATTGATGGTGAATATATACCTATAAAGTGAGTCTTTAGACGTAGCCATATTTCAATATAGTCAGAGGCGTCCGATTCTAAGATGGAGAAAGGGGGTCGATTTAAAAAAAAAAAGTATTAACGATCTTTTTAGAAGAAAACTAGTAAGATAGCACATTTAGAAACCCCTTTGTATAAGATTACATCGTTCAAAGGTGTTTGAGATATGGGCCGTCGAAAATCAATTTTTTTCAACTTAAAATAATTTGTATTTGTAAAACGGGCTCTCAAATGAAAAAAATATATTCTTTATTTTTTGTAGTAGACAAATATAAATAAACATACATAATTACTTAATTAGGTATATATGTACCTACAGATATAAGTTTTTCTGTTATTGTCACTCAGATGGATATATAACTGTCAATATATATTGTAATGGACACAAAAAGGAAATATAAATAAAAGTTTCAATTGGTATAAAAAGGACGAATTTAAAAAAGTATATTTAGTATATTTATAAATGTTTAGTTATTAGTTAGTAAATGTTTGAAGTTTATAAAGCAATATAAATAGATATCAAAATAAAATAATAAAATGTAAAGAAAAAAGTATGTTCAACTTAGTTTATAATTAGTATAGTTAGTGTAGTGTATTAAAAACTCTCTGTGAGAAAGCAAAAACGTCGCATAGGAACGAAAAGATAAAAAAGAAGTTGTTGATTTGAAAAATAAATAAGATACGAGATTTTGGAGAAGACAAGAAAATTTTGGAAGAATTGTAAGAAATTAGTAAGAAAGAAACCGTACCTGAATAAATAAAGTTAACCTACAAGTATAACAAACATTGTATATCGAAATCCAATCCAGCAGAGCGAAGAAAACTACATTGAGGGTTATATTCACTATTTACCACAGCACAGGGAACATATAACCAAGAAAACTACAGTAAAAGGTATTATATTTTAATGACAATCTGTTACAAGACCGAAGCAGTGAGTACTGGACATTTGCAAAGCGGGTGTCAAAGAAATCTGACAGTTAGAAGGCGCTAAATTCAAACAACAACAGTGAGCAGTTCTACAAGGCATCTACAGATAAAGACAAGTATTTAGAGACAATCACAGATGAGAAAACGACAGAAAATTGGAAGGTAAAATATTAGAATTTTATTAAATGGTGTTTCAAGACTGATTTAAGGGACTTTGAACAGGGTTATAAAAATTTTATAGTTGCTAATGATAATGTTGTTAATTATAGAAATTAAGTAGAGCAGGTTTTACGTAGGGTAATTTTAAATACTTTAAATAAATATTGGATGATATCTATTTATAATAAAATTGTCTTAATTTTTTTATATAAAAAAATATAATTTTTAATACAAACTTCACTGAACCGCTCCTGAGAGAAAGGTTTCTCATGCTAATAATTAAAAATTTTGATTAACTTGTTTCATAAAATAAAAATAAATAATAATGATAATAAAGAATATTAATGTCTAAAGCAAAATTAAAAAAAAATACAATTCAAGAACTTTGTTGAAAATTAAACTTAAAAAGTGTTATACTTCAGACTGGTGCTTTAGAAAAGAACGGTAAGTGATATAATTCTGAGCTATCCGGGAAAACACACATACACATAAAATTTCACATTACAATATATAATGTCAATCAAGAAAAAACATTGGATATATATTTTATAACGTATAGCCCGCTTCTACTCCACTTCTACGCTATTTTAATTAATAATCCGTTTTTATACATTTTTTCCTTATTACCCACGTACATATGTGTATACCTATAAAGATATAGTTAAGTAAATTGAACAAAATGAGCTTATTTTTCGATAGAAACTACTAGTGACGTCATCAATTATATTTTTCCAGAAATATACCAGATTTTTTCGTATTGAAAAGCTCTCTTTTTTGTAATAAACTTTTATTGGAGCTTTTTTTCTGTATTACTTCCCGTTTAAAGTTATAAGCAATATCGTTCTAAATAGTCTCAAGTCTTGATTCCCGACTGAGATTTTATCATTTGATTTGTGATAGAAGAAACATTGATATTCATTTGAAAAATAAAAATCTTTTTACTAACGAAGCGTGTTTCAGAAGAAGAGGCACAACTAACTTCCATAACGAACCTATCAACGTTGAAGGAAATCCACCCGCTATAAGACTAACAGTGGCATTCATAGTCTGTCTCCAGTTGCCAGAGTACCGTAATTATACGAATTTCATAATGAAATTCCCATAATTTTGAGAAGATATAAGATACCAGTACACTGTATTCATTGTCCGTCCGAAATTATTTGAATTTCATTATAAAATTCGCATAATTTCGGGACGGAGATCACTCTCCGGCGACCGGAGACAGACTATGAATACCACCGTAAGACACTTTCAACCTGATATTAGAACAAATGTTTGGGCCGGTATAATAGAATCAAATCTAATAGATCCTATTTTTCTACCAAATAATTTAATTACAGAGAGCTATTTGCACTTCCGTTAAGAAAAATGGCCAGTGTTGCTTGAGGACTTACCCTTGGATAAATGAATAATTTTGAATTTTGTACATAAATAATAAATCATCAGCTTTAGATGTGTTTTTCTCGGAAACCGTTGCTCCTAGCGACTTCAATAAGGTATACCTTTCTTAACTAAAAAAGGCAGAGGAAGAAATTTTTCTAGCCTAAAATAACATGCGGACTTAGGTCGGGTTATCGAGGGGGCCAACCAATTGGACCACCTCGACCTATCCATTGTTCGGGAAATACCTGATAACTCGATAAATATTTTTAAATTGAAATTAATATACAACTGTAAGACTTTTGTATACACAAATTTACATACTTATATGCAGACATTTTAATAAATTATTTTTAGAATGTACGAACATATGCATATAGCAAACCGTTGTTCCAGATGAATGTCAAGCATCACATGACGGCTAATGTGTCTGTTGACACTAGCATTGTTGTTATCATTGTAAAATCTCCCTACAAGCCCCCAACTGTGGCAAAGCGCCATATAATTCTAACAAAATTTCACACAAACATGGCGTTATTGTATAGATTTCGGTTTTGCCTTCCTGAAATCTATCAATCAGCGTGAAATATCATAATGCGATTCGCTCGTCGTGTAGCAAAAAATACATCAGCGATAGAAACTGATAGCCAGAGACCTAACACAAATGACATGAGGGTTATAAATCAAATTTATATGTGTAATGAGTTTCTATAAATATTGGCTATGCGTGTGTTCGCACGAGATATAACTAGTTGTAGGTATTCTTTATTTGATGGTGGTATTTTAGTCGATATACCATTGAAAATGTTATTAGCACTTCAGTAGATAAATTTAGAAATAATACACAATATATTTCGTCTCGTCAGGGCTTATATTAATATACAAACAATATGATTTCATATCTGACAATCAGTGTTTGATACATTTTGGCAAAGGTCTTGCTTCTGCTGGATGATTTACCGAATGGAACTTTATTACTACACTGAGGAAACAATTTATTAGTGATAGGTGTTTACCTATACATATGTTCGCCTCAGTAAAAAACTTATAAAATAGAGGATAGATGAAGAATATAGTTGTAGCAGCTAAATGATGTTTTTGGCAAGCATAACAAGTCGTCTAACTTTATTTACCAGTAGTAACAGAAATTTCTTACTAGAGTAACTGAACTGTGTTGTTATTGTTAAGTTTCAACTAAATGTACTAATAGAAATGGGTGGAAATTTCCATGTTTTATTATGCTCTTTTTACATAATATTTACTGGTAATTTTTAATTTACATTATATATCTCAGGTATATTTGATTTTACCATAGAAATCATAAAATATATAGAAGGCCAAAAGCCTTTACATTAGGCACTTAAAAATAGTCAGACTACGTCATATAGGAAAACTTAATGTAAGCTGTTGGTTATACTGCATTTTAATCCCAGCATAAAATTGAAACCAAAACGGAATGTTTATAATTGGATCATTGAAATCGTACGTTTCTATGAACTGGACGTAACATTTTCATATTTTGAAATTCCCGCCAACTAGTATGAAGCTATCTTGTTAGTGCAACCAACTCATAAAGTTACCAGACTTGCGTTTTCTTTATAGGTTGATTATTTTAGGTACCTCTTTTGGAGTTCTGTATACTTTATGATTTCTATGGTCTTTACATAATAAAATTAGGAAATTGCAGGAATAATAAGGTACTACATTGAAACTATTTATTTTTATTCAATTTACTATAAAATTTTGCAGAATTTTGCATGCGATTTACGTTGTTTTCAAGCAACATATCTATTTATTTTTGTGACAGTAAAATTAGTAATAGTTTACAACTAATATTAATATTAGTTGTAATTATGTTAGTTGTAAATTTACTGTAACTAAAATTCGAATTAAAAATATTTTGATTCATATTGCGTGCATAGTTGGTTATGCATTTATATAGAGGAAAGTTCATATGTTTTAAAAAATATATATATATTTGGTTAGTTTTTCACCTAAAGCTATAGTTCCAGTTTAAGAAAACAGCCTTGCATAAGTGATTTTTGCACTGTTATTTTTTTACCATTATACTTGTTTCTCTTTGATGAATGATATCTTCAAGCCTTATTCATTCAAAAGAGTTTTTATATAGGACGCACACCAAAGATATACGCAACAGATGCCACATATTCAAATATATAATGGTATTATAAACATATGGGTAAATATGTGGGATCTTTAAATACGTCTCGAAACTCGACCTTTCTGAAGTATCTAACAACCACGCTGACTATGTCTATTTTATTAAATTTTATAGAGAACATATTTAAAAATTAGTAGTATGAGAATTCCGAGCTAACGTATATATTTTTTATACAAGATAATTTTTTCTGCTTTCAGTAACCATTTTAGTATTAAAATAATGAATAATACCTGTTTTTCAAAAGAATAAAAAAATCTGTTACAAAAAGCAACTTCGTCGCGTCTTGGACATAGAATAAGTTAAATTAAAAACTTTCGCAATCGCCTTACTTCTATGTCCAACATTTTATTTCAAGATTAATAATATCAGTACTAGAATAATGTTTATTTTGAAAAAATAAATAGTTTCTTGCAAAAACCACTTTCTGATTATTTTTTGACTTCAATTCTTTCTGATTCACCAGTTATTATGATTTAAGCATTAAAAACATGAAAGCCTGTTTATTCATCCTGTTTATAACAAAATATTGGTTTCCATTAGTATCGTATTAATACGATACTAGTGGAAACGTTTAGAACATTTATTCTATGTCTCCACATATAACTATGTAACTCTGACTTGATTGGTCGCTTGGACTTGGAATACTATGGTTTAAACTTTAATAAGGTTTGAATTGGCGTAAAATAAAATATGTAGTTCTTTTGATTACACAAAACTACTAATCGTATATGTATTAGTTTCATATAAAAATGTCGATTTTAGAATAACATGGACATAGAATAGTTTGGTTGTCAGGCGACGATATGACCGTTACAAATTAGGCAACTATTCAAAATATTTTTTTACTGTTTTAGAAAGGTATTTTAAGCTAATATAAATCAAATCTCTTACAATTCCTATCAATGAAGTCATATGTATGTTCTCTGATACCAAACATCTAGGTATGCTAATAAACAATTCCACAGACAAAGCTCTAATCAATAATTATCTAAAGAAAATAATCTAATTTACTAACCTGCTAATGAAACATTCTATAAATATCTAACTTCACTTTTTGGCAGTGGGAACACGATAAATTCAGCCACAATAGATGAGATCTGACCTATTTCTGCATTTTTAGGATTGCTTCTTACGGTGGTCTCCTTTTAGTTGAATCAAATATCTAACTATAAAAATTATTATAAAAATTAAAATTATTTGAAGTTAAATATCGACAATGACAAAAAGTGACATCCTGTCAATGAATTAAATATGACAATACCTACTTGAAAAATGTTCACCTTTTATGTAAAAGTTTTTATATATTTTTAGGTATTAATAATATTGTGTGAAACTAACTACTCAGTGGACAAAAGCCCCAACCTGCGTTGAATTACACCCACAATATCTACCCATATATTCCTTATTATTAGCTTTTGTAACATTTTTTTACTGTTTTAGAAAGGTATTTTAAGCTAATATAAATCAAATCTCCTACAATTCCTATCAATGAAGTGATATGTATGTTCTCTGATACCAAACATCTACGTATGCTAATGAACAATTCCACAGACAAAGCTCTAATCAATAATTATCTAAACAAAATAATCTAACTTAAAATAGACCACCTGAAGAAGCAATCCTAAAAATGCAGAAATAGGTCAGATCTCATCTATTGTGGTTGAATTTGTCGTGTTCCCACTGCCAAAAAGTGAAGTTAGATATTTATAGAGTGTTTTATTAGCAGGTTAGTAAATTAAATTATTTCTTCTTTTCATTAGCATACCTAGATGTTTGGTATCAGAGAATATACATATGACTTCATTGATAGGAATTGTAGGAGATTTGATTTATATTAGCTTAAAATACCTTTCTAAAACAGTAAAAAAATGTTACAAAAGCTAATAATAAAGAATATGTGGGTAGATATTGTTGGTGTAATTCAATGCAGGTTGGGGCTTTTGTCCACTGAGTAGTTAGTTTCACACAACATTATTAATACCTAAAAATATATAAAAATATTCAAAATATGTAAACTTTCTTCTATAATTATACAAAAGTGGTTGATTTCTTAATACCTGAAATTGTTTATTTGTAGGTATTTGCATTGTTTTAACTAGTGATGGGTGAAAACTTACTTCTGTTTCGAAATCAATCCAATGCAGGCACAGAAATCCCTAATTCGATTCCTCTGCATAGTGCAAAACCCGCGCCGCCTCTTGTAACTCAGTTGCAGCTCCAAAACGAAATTATGCAGTTATCGAACAACCGTTCCCTGGCGTATACAGCATGCAAATTCGCGATGGGCCACAGACGAGGTCGTTGTAAACAATGCGAGTTACCTTACCTTTGGAGTGCGGTTTTAGTTGTTCTCGTTCGCCACCCCCGCAATTGTTGTTGTTATCGCTAAACACGTACGTGTACGTGCTCATCGCAATATCTCAATTATTAGTTTTCATAAGTTAAGTTCGCATTTGCCCAAAATAATCATGGGTTTTTATTTGAATATTTTTTAGTGTTCCTTCATATTTATTAGCAGGGTAAAATGCAAACCGCATATTTTGAATCGATCTGAAAGAATTTAGTCACACAGATGTTTGGCGGACATTTTCATTGTTTTAATTTTGGAATAGATCAGTCTATCTATAATATACCTTCATAAATTGTATAGTCGAGTAATAGAGCAATACAGGGTCAGTAGACCAGGGTCGATAATTTTTGAAACGAAAAAAAATAATAGTAGGATTAAACCCATTGGAAAAGGAAGAGAATACAACAAAAATGAAAGGAAAAATAATTTACGGCCGATCTGAGGTCGGGAAGTGGAAGGGGGTGAGTTTTTAAGGGTAAAAACGGTTTACCTCGAGTTCTGGCAAAACTACAAGTCCTATGGAAAAAAGCTAAATAGCAAAGTTGTCGGTAATAAAAAGATCTACAACTTTTATATTTACACTTTTTTCACATAACCTCAAAATTTATGTGAAAAATTCAAATAACCAAGTTTTTGGTTTTTTGTTTTTATCTTTTACAAAAAATAATTTTTAATCGCGATATTTGGTGAAAACTTACCTTTTTATGTCCCAAATACACTGTAGGTTTTTTGATTTAAAATATTTATTTTTTCACCTTATTTTGACTTAATATCGAAAAAGCACCCTAATTTTCAATCAAAAATTCTCACGTCAAAATATCTACTTTTTTAAAAAAGTCGGTGGGCTTTTTGTTCGTTGAAATTTCTACTTTCTGAAGGTGTAAAAAAATATACATTATTTTGGTAAACGTTCTCAGAAAATGCAAAGAAGCGAAAAAATATTGTTGCAATTTTTTTGTTTATCAGTGCAATATGGAATCTTACGTTTTTCGAGTAATTTATGTATAAATTTTAATAAATAGCTCAAAATTGTACATAATGATTATAAACAAATTTTCGGATTCGAGTTTGTCGCATCATTTCTTTGTTTTTTCTGAGAACATTTATCATAGTAATGCATATTTTTTTACACCATAAGATAGTAGAGATTCCAACGAACAAAAAGCCAACCCACTTTTTCAAAAAAGCAGATATTTTGACGTGAGAATTTTCGATTGAAAATTAGGGTGCTTTTTCGATATTAAGTTAAAATAAGGTGAAAAAATGTATATTTTTAATCAAAAAAATTACAGTGTATTTGGGACACAAAAAGGTAAGTTTTCACCAAATATCGTGAAAAAAAAAAATTTTTTATAAAAGAAAAATAAAAAACCAAAAACTTGGTTATTTGAATTTTTCACATAAATTTCGAGGTTATGTGAAAAAAGTGTAAATATAAAAGTTGTAGATTTTTTTATTACCTACAACTTTTTTCCATAGGACTTGTAGTTTTACCGGAAATCAAGATAAACCGTTTTTTACCCTTAAAAACTCACCCCCTTCCACTTCCCGACCTCAGGTCGCCCGTAAATTATTTTGCCTCTCATTTTTGTTGCATTCTTTTCCTTTTCCAATGGGTTTCATACTACTATTATTTTTTTTAACTTTTTACCATTTTCAAAGGCTTCAGCACTGGTCTACAGAGATTATTGTCTGAAACATTTATTAGCTCTGTGCGCAGAGCTACAGTTCTTGCAGTTGCAATGCGCGTGCGCTTTTCGATTGGAAACTGGATGTTGTGCGAATAAAGCACTATCTCAGATAATAACACAATAAACAATTATAATGGGAGAGGTAGCCTAAGTAGGCAAATAATTCGTTTCTACATTTTATTTTCGATTGTGCTTTTGAAGTTATTACGCCCATTGTGTTTTATGCCTAAGTGAAGTATTTGACTTGTTTGTTGTTGTAGATGTTTTTCACAATAGTATTTAAACAATAAATTTGTAATTTTCAAATATTTTTGTATATTTTCATTATTTTGTGCATATTTTAACTAAATTCTGTGCATATTTATGAGTATATTTTTAATATTTCCACATGCATATTTGAGCATTCCTATTTACATCGGTCGGTCGCCAGTAGTCAGTACCTGAATCGAGGTGGCCACTCTGCTGGTAGGTTCGAATCCTACGGCAGGAAGATCGTAGACCAGCTACATTTGCGGAGAGGATTGGCACCCTCCCTGTGGTCGACATGACGGACGGTGATTAGAGATTACGAACGTAAGCCGTACCTGGGTGCAAATACGGCTTTTGCATAACAATAATATGCCTCCCCCTCTCCCGCACAAGTTCCCGACTTCCAGGATCTCCAAAGGACATCTCTTTTCTTTTGTATTTGAAACTTTAACTGATTAACGGATTTCAATTGCACTGTTAACTGTTGTTATAGTATATTGAGTAATAACTGTTCAGAAGATTTTAGCATAGTTACCTTCATTTTGGTTCTAGCTATCTACTTGACGATTGTCAAGTATTTTTGTTTTTGTATTTAATGATACGTATTAAAGTAGTCTTCCAAACCTTCTGATTCTGTTTACAACTTGAAAGGTTTCAGTTCATAATATTTGTTATAAAAATAAAACCAGTGGTTACATTCTGCTGTTCATAAAACAAGAATTTAAGCCTCGAGTAATTTGCAGCATTTAGCTACCAGCAAAGTAAGTATAAGTTAATTTACACTATTTGGATACTTATAATAAAAGACTGTATTTCTTCAAATGTAAATCATAATGCCAATGTACTGGGGAGTGTTATACTTAAACAGTTTGATTGTATATTGAACATGCAAAGCAACTATACCTTAGGACTCGTTTGCACGGATTTAGTAAATAGACACAGATACTGGAGCAAGTCGCTACTGAAAAATGTTACAAGACAGTAACTCTGCCTGTGACTGTTCACACGTGTTGTACTGTTTCGTATTAGTAGATTAGTTTCAAAGTAAAATATGATGTGTAAAAATGGATAATATTGAATACCACTTGAAAATCTACTATAGCCATTTCGTCTATAATTTTTAATAGAGCTGTCTGCTGTGCTTATGTTTCTTAACTTGAGCTATTCATGTTCCATAGACATTCATGTTCTCTGTACAGTTGCACAGTGGTTTCATCCCACTTTGACATTTTAATTTTAATTTTAAAATTGTTCAAATATACAAAAAATGTATTCCAACGTCATAAGTGAAATAATTTGCTTCTAACCACCTAAAACGAGATTCACAAGAATGGTAGAGTAGCTTCAACATATTCCATTCGATAATTCCGTGGTGGAAATAAGCTAGTGGGAAGTAAATTGAACTGCTGTCTATTAACTTACTGGCGCTAGTACTCTACTAAGCATTAAAAACTAAGTTTATATGATTCTAATATTCAGAAGCCAGCTACTTGCTCCAGGAATTCAATTATTTACTAGACCCATGTAAGGAAGCTCTTATACTTTAATTTTTTGTATCATTACATCATTGATTTGTTATTTACTCAGCATATGTTCATCATTCAATTAGATTTATGTAGAAATATAAGTAAAACAACTTGATTGCAATATAGCTTCAAAATTAACAAGGGATTTGAAAAAGCAAAAAGGCAATTCCTTTTTAAAGTGGTTTCCAAATCTAATAAAAACTAAATTTGTCCCATCTGGCCGAACATTAGAGAGTGATCCACCCTCATCATTTTTATTAAGCCTGCAGTTATATGATTTAATCGCCTACCAGATGAGTCCATTCACCCTATACACAATAATTTTCAAAGTTTAAGAACAAAAAGTGTTACGCTTTATGAAACGTGAAGTATATAAAACGAATTTATACTTCTACATTATTTTGCTGTAGTATTAGTTCTTTAATTTAACACCGTTTTCGCCTTATTGGTCTGGCATGTTATAAAGTGATAATTCTTGCCAAA
The DNA here is from genome assembly GCA_037114965.1 of Monochamus alternatus. NCBI lineage: Eukaryota > Metazoa > Arthropoda > Insecta > Coleoptera > Cerambycidae > Monochamus > Monochamus alternatus. Next base: position 120,134,077 of record CM073426.1, read on the forward strand.
AAACATGCTATTACAGCATTTATTTGTTGAAAATATTATTACTTTTTTATTATTACAAATGAAGCTCCGGGCTAAGGAAATGTCTGTACAGCCCTGACAAATATACAATTAATTAAAGTGAAGAAAAAAAAAAGATCAAAAATAAAAAAACAGCAAAAAGACAATGATAAATAATAGAATGTTAAAATAACAGAATGTTCATCGATCGTATAAGGTGCTCCGCCAAGCATCCAGGCGATTCTTTAAAGCATTGATGGAGGGTGCAGTAACTACGGAAGGATGAAGAGAATTCCATACTGAGAACACGCGGTTTGGTAGAAACGATTTTCGAACAGATGTCTTGAAGCTCTCCTTTCTCAGTTTCAGGTGATGTCCTCTCAAGCGACTATCCGGACTCAGGGTATAAAGCGAGGAAGCTACAGAAGTGTTGATAAATAAACCATTAAGCGCTCGAAATGTAAATATTAAATCGCCGCGAAGCTTCCTTTCGGCAAAAAAAAAAACAGATGGGCAAGACGTAATTTCTCCTCATAAGATGGTCGAATACGTTCATAAGCGAGACGAGTAACAAGACGTTACAAAGATTCCAATAATTTCTGATCCCTTACTAGATCAGCACTCCACACTGGACCAGCGAATTCAAGCAGCGGTCTAACATAATACGTATATAGTCACACGAAAGTTTCCAGACTGCTCCAGTAAACGACTTCCTCAAAAGGTACACCAATGAATTTGCTTTTTTGCACCTGGATTGTATGTGTTCATACCACGACAAGTTCTGCGAAATTGATACTCCAAGGTCGTTTTGTGAGGTAACGGATTTTAATTTCGTATTTAATAGTGAATACTGAAGCAAGGGGTTATTCCTGCCAAGACGGAGAACAGAACATTTCTCAGCATTCAAAGGTATCATCCAGTCCTGACACCATTTCGAAATGTTCATAAGATTACGTTGAAGGATGTTATGGTCTATCAAGGGATTGGCATAAAACTTGGTATCGTCCGCAAAAAATGCAGATTTAGAATGTATGTGATACGGAAAGTCGGGAGTAAATACTAAGAAGAGCAGAGGACCCAATACAGATCCTTGGGGTACACCACTAAGGACAGGACGTGCTGATGACCGATAGTCACCAACCCTCACACTAAAGGTTTTGTCACTGAGGAAAGCCCCTGCATAATAAAAAGCTGCTTGCAGCCATGTTCCCCAACGTGTAAGGATCGGCTGTGGTGGTTCGGGATAACGTCCATTATTTTTAGTAGAAACAGTGATATAACAGTTTTTGCCAATTTCAGTTTTTGAGAATTAGAGATATTTCGAAATTTAAAGTTTGATCTTGTATTATTAATTATCCAAGGTCGAAAATAATAAAGTGTCACTAACTCACAGCAGAGAGATGAGTACGGAAGGTGAGGGTTGCATGATTATCTAAGAGTACCACTTCAAAAGGATTCAAAGCACACAAAATTATCAAAAATAAGTTGACGTCGAGTGAACCTAACACATTAACAGTTTACTTTAAATGTGCCATCCTACACCTATCTGATGCGCATTTCGCAGATATCACATTTAAGCCTTGTTCTCATGGACGAGATACTCACGGATTTTTACACAAATTTTGCAAGACAGTACAAATATTATTCCTACTGTCATTATCATGTGGTATTAATGTTTGTTTTGAGCTTCTGGCAATCTAGCATGACAGTTTCATGATGAAAATTATAGAAAATATTATAGTTGACAAAATTTGTTATAAGTAGAGATTCTTCCCACCTTAAATAAATCGTGCAAATATTCGAGAATTACGTATCCATAATGACAAAAAGTTTTATAATACATTGCACTATACGTAGACACTATTCACTATTGGTTACTAGAACTGTTACCATAACAGGCACATTTTAACACTTATTATATCAAATATCACGTTTCGTCAAAATTTAATATATGCTTCGATCCATATGCCGATCTTTTAATATTTACTTTAAATAATTTCTTCGTCATATCACTATTTCATCTTTTTCTATCAGTATATTCTTTTCGATTTCATTTATACGCAAAAGCTCCCTTGTATCTATTCTAGGCAAAGTTTCATCTCGTTAGATATAGCAACCCAATTTTTATTGTTGAAAACTCATTTTTAAAATACTATTTTCCGTTTCGCAGCTGAACTTATTTACCACTCATTTTTGCATTATACGTATATACTACTCACGTACATTCTTGATGAAATGAACTACATATTTTAACATCACTTACACTCATATTTTGACTTCGTGCCCTAAACCCTTCATCATCCGATATTCCTCATTGGTTTAATTAGGGTGTGTACGATTTTGAATACACTGTAAAGCTTGAATTATTCTGCATTCTTAAGAACACAAAATCGCTAATAAATTAATTACATTCATAATTAAATTAGCATTAAAGATATACCCGAAATTCTGCCCGCCTGAAAGATATACCCGCCCATGATAGCGCCGGAAATGGAACAAGAGAATCCGTCAATTCGTCACAACCAATAGAAAGCTAACTTTTTCGATCTGGCGCATGCGTATTTGCTGTAGCAGAAGCTGTGTAATCGGGTATGCTTTCAGAGATACGGCACACGATTTTATAGGAAAAATATACGTGTATGTTTCTTTGTGTCGACTGCTATAAATTGTGAGCAGATTTATAACATGAGTCACTTTAGATATTTGGCGGTTGGGTATAGTCTTCATTTTAATAAACTCTTTGAATCCTCATATTTCACTAATATTTCACCACTGCCTCTTGTATATTTAAAGCAAAGACATTGTTAATATATGCAAATACATTCTTTATTTATTTAACAAGTTTCCAGACTTATATTTACTTAAATTAAGACAAAGCCCGTGCAAAGCCACCGTTCTTGGGTGCCAGAATTTCACCTCCTTCTTAAACCTGTCTACTCCGTTCTCGTTAACGATATATCCTCCTTTGCCGCAGCTAAAGAGTAATTCCAAGTATCTAAATTTATTATCGAACTTTATAAGTCTCCCAAATTTATTTACAGCATGAGAAAAATATCAGCAAAGAGAGTCTCGAGAAACCCTACTATTTATTGTTATCCTTAGTTTGAGAGGTAATATCTCTCTATTTATTCCATAATAAAAAAGCTTGCCCGATCTGACCCTTAAAAGACAAGGTTTGGCAAGGACGGGAAGCCCCGAATGTCTACTTCCAGGATAACGAGAACGAACTTCAGAAAGAAATCGATATAGTATTAATTCTAAATTATGCCATACAGTAAAGTTAGACAATTATATCGATTAAACTGATGAGCAATAAAAACAATTATTCAGAAACGATGTGTTTTATATATTTCAAACTTCGCATTACAGATTTTTAAGTATTTGTAAATTTGCTTGTATTGTTGGATTGTTTGTAGTGTGTTACATCAAGATCTGATAATACTGATTTAGTATAAAAATATAGCTATAATATGAACGAATTTCCTTATATCAAATTTAAAAAATACAGTGCTTGCAAAAAGTAACAAATAAATTCATTATTTTTTAAATTGGGAAGTTTTCTAAAAAATCCCCTGGCACGTCGATTTTGTTTTTAAAAAAGCGCTTTTTGACATACGACCCATATTTGTGACGTCATCGTTGAATTTTGACCATGCCATTTGAAAGAGCGTGTCTTTCTACATACATACGTCATGAAAAATTATGTTACATGACAAAAATTTCAAGAAAATAATGTTTGAAGATTTTAAAATTTAATTTTCACAATACTGAAAATGATAATGATTATGTAAAAAAATCGACTAAATTAAATGTTCAAATTGTGCACCATTGGCTGCCTGACAGTAGCCAAGACGATTAATAAATTCTTTTTGGACATTATCAATAACTTCAGGAGGTATATGATGTATCGTGACGAATTCTTGCTTTTAAATCTTCAAAATTAACCGGTCTAGTAACGTATACTTTGCTTTTTAAATATCTCCACAAGAAATAATCTAGGGGTGTCAAATCAGGCGATCTGGCTGGCCCCTCAATCGGCCCCCCTTCTCCCTATCCAACGATTCAGCAGCTCATCTAAATAAGCACGGACAGGTGTTGCATAATGGGGAGGTGCACAGTGTTGTGAAAATTAAATTTTAAAATTACACACACATTATTTTCTTGAAATTTTTGTTACGTAACACCATAATTTTTCATGATGTATGTATGTAGAACGACACGTTCTTTCAAATGGCATGGTCAAAATTAGGAGTTAATATTTAAAGAAATAGTCGATGACGTCATATCTCGAACAACGATGATGTCACAAATATGAGTCGTATGTCAAAAAGTGACTTTTTTAAAAACAAAATCGACGTGCCAGGGGATGTTTTCGAAACTTATCAATTTCAACAATAATTAATTCATTAGTTACTTTTCGAAAGCACTGTATATAGGTATCTTTAATAATAAAGTAATTTATTTTATTTAAGAAAAAAAATTGCCCTTGCTGCTTTTCTATGCAGTACTCATTATAATTACATTTTTTACTGTTCTAGACTGAATTTATTTCTATGTTATACAACATGGTCTGTAAGTAATGGTCTTTGGAAATATTAGATTCTTCTCAGTTGTGACATAATTTTTCAGATTTAGAAGTGAGATATTACTGTTATTTATTGATTTTCAAACATATTACAACCTGGTGATTGACTGTTCCAAAATCTGGTCAGGAATTTAAGCGAAACTGGTTCATTTCGTCCTAAACTTGATAATTTAGTTCGACTGAAAATTCAAGACCAGGAAGACAAGATACTAATTCGCATTGTGGATAATTCACAAACAAGTTTAAGAGAATTAGCTGAAGCCACGAATTAGTAAAACATTAATTTTATAAACACGGTATGAAGAAAAATATGATCCATATGATTGTACCTGCTTAAAATATTTTGCCCGTTGATCTTCTTTCAAAGTTATCAATTTGCAAGCGATATTCGGAAGAAACAAAATACTGACCATAGATTCACCAATAAAATATTATTTACAAATGAACATTTACTCGTTCAGGTATTTTCTGTTTAAGAAATAACCATTTTTTGGAAGTTGAAAATCCTCATTTAACCCGAGAATGACATGAGTTTAAGATTAATGTTTAGCGTGGGATCATTGGCTACCATTTTCTAGGCTCATATATGAAGTGCCAGAAAATTTAAATGGTATTAAGCGATTTGTTGGATGCGTTACCACTGAATTTGAATCAAAGTATGTAGTTGATCCCATCAAGTAAGAACTTATCCAAGTCAATATTTTTCTGAACATTTACTTTTATTTATATATCATTTAATGTCGAGAATGGTGAACATATTGAAAATTTACATTGAAATCTTCCTTACGCATTCAGTTCTTTACTTGTCAGATCCTTGATCAAATCGTAGCTTTGCTCAATTAAATTTCTCCTTCAGCTAGTTTTGTAAATAAAATTTATTGACTTGCTAATTTATGTTTTAATACATTAAAAAGGAAAATATAGGCTATAATATTTGAAACATAGGCACATAAAATCTATTGCTAGATTTACTAGACGATTTATCTCTAGGACTTTAAAAATATATGTGATTTATTAACAGTGGTGCCACAATCACAATTTTCATTAAATGTCCGAAAATTAGTATACCCAAAATAATGGATCATGGCGTTTCTAAGATTGGTCACCACATTCTCCAGACATTTAATGTCTGTCTCGAGGGAAGGGTTGCTGCCTCCAGGTCTTGGGTGGTTTCAATAACTGGTAGCGCGGTGCTTCTTTGCATTTCTGCTTCGAAGCGACCCCAGTCAGTGAACCTCCTCGTGAAGGTGCCCAGATTTCCTTGTCTCCGCTCTAAATCCAGCGTGACTGGATTATGAGCGGTAGATCCTTCGTGTTCGGCAGAAATCTGAGCGATCAGCGGGATAGATTTTAGTAGGGCAATGTCAAGTACGTCAAGGAGGCCTGCGGTTCCGTAAAAAGTCGGTTCTGTGGGTCCTAGTATCATAATATCGTTGTGTGTGTCTAGGTAGTTCAGCAGGACACTCACTTTTGTGGTCGTTATCCTGCTGTGCCATGCGGACCAATGGCAACTATCTGGGGCCAGGAAAGTATCAAATTTAGGTCGTCGTCAAGCAAAGGTAGTCTGGGAGGGTTGTAACAGGATACCACCGCAATGTCTCCATGCCGTAGCGATCTCACCATTATCGCCACGGCCTCAATGTTTCGAGTTTGGAGACGTTGCAGCGGATAATGGTCGACGCACTTCTTGATCGCGAGTGCAACACCACCCCCGTTATTGTCTCTGTCTAGTCTGTATATGTCATAGTCTGGGATAGAAATTTAAGAAGCCTCGCTGAGTTTGGTTTCCTGGATGGCCATCATGTCTATTTCGAGACGATTTAGGATGTTCACCAGTTCCAGCTTTCTGCCCCTCAACCCGTTGCACGGAAGTCACCGACTCGTCAAATATGCCGCGACGGCGAACGCACCGTGTTCTCTCGTCTAGACTACAGTGCCTAGATAAATGCACTTATCTAGGCACTAAAACAGACAACCATTGTGACTAACAAACGGCATATCCCACTGGGTCGAATGATCTCAGCCGCAACACTCCACTCCCCTCTGTTGTTTATTTATTCTATTCCTTATTCCTATTCTGAACTAAATAGTATAGAATTTAGCAAATAATAGGAATGTTATCTCATTCCACCTGCGAATATTCAAAGATATCGAAATAAAACGAATACAGTATGCACCAAAAGTATGGAATAAATTCAATAAAAACGAAACAATTATTTTTTGGGAAAAATCCTCGAACAGGTCGATTTTTAATTTAAAAAAAAACATATTTTAGCGTAAAATGCGATTTTCAAATGTCATTTGTTTTCGAGTAATGACATCACCGAAAAATAGTCAAGAGGTGTAAGATCTGGCGATCTTGCAGGCCATTCTATCGGTCCGCGTCTGCCGATCCACCTCCCAGGAAAACAGTTGTCCAAAAAATCTCGTACAGGGCGCGCATAGTGCGGAGGTGCACCGTCTTGCTGAAACCATATGGTATCGTCAGGAATGTCAGGGTCATTATCGTTAGGAAAAATTACTGCAAGGGCTGGAACAAGGTTATTTTCTAGAAACTCTAAATATCTTTGTCCTGTAAGGGTTCCTTCAAAGAAGAAAGGCCCTACTATTCTGTCGTCAACTATTCCAGCCCACACATTTAATTTCTGAAGGTGTTGGGTACGTGCCTCTGCCATCCAATGAGAATTTTCCCGACTCCAATATCTGCAAGTTTGACGGTTTACAGACAGACAAAATGTGACCTCATCTGAAAAAAGTATTTGCCGGTGTAAATTTCTATTTCCTTGACATAAATCCATTAGAATTTCGCAAAAGTGTAAGCGGCGATCGGGATCATCTTCATTGAGTTCCTGCACAAGTTGAATTTTGTAGGGATGATATTTTTCCTTCCTCAAGATACGTAGTAGCACTGTGCTCTGACTAGTGTCATTGTTTAATGCAACCAATCGTAAAGAATTATGAGGATTATCCACCATACTTATCAAAATGTTCTGTTTCTGATTTTCATTAAAGTTTGGACGTCCAGGTTTTGGAATATTTACAACATTGCCAGTTTCTCTAAATTTAGACTCTACCTTACTGACTCTTGATTGGCTGATAGGGCGATCTGGATATTTTTCATTATTTTTCATTTCATTTTCATTTCATTTCATTTTTCATTTTATTTTCATTCAATCGCAAACTTCCTGCTGAGTTCTAGTCATATTCCCGCATCCGATAAGAATTAAAATTTAAATTCTTTGAGTAACAGTTAAATGTGCCATAATACTTTAAATTGAATAATAATTTCTATGTCGCTTACAATACGTATTAGAAAGTCGGTGTGACAAAAATATGGTGTCGCCATTTAAAAAAAAAATCGATGACGTCATTACTCGAAAACAAATGACATTTGAAAATCGCATTTTACGCTAAAATATGTATTTTTTAACTTAAAATTCGACCTGTTCGAGGATTTTTCCCAAAAAATAATTGTTTCGTTTTTATTGAATTTATTCCATACTTTTGGCGCATACTGTATATAACGACTAAAAGCGGTCTAACCAACAAATTTTTAGGTACAGAAATCTTTCAAATTACGTGTTTTTTTGAATTCAACTGTAGATGTAAATATTGTTATAACATAAACTTACATAGTTCTGCATATAAGAGTGTTTACGTTTGTTTTATATGAAAATAATTCTTAAAGTGTGGGGTTAGAATAGCAAAATAATGTGTGTGATACAAATACATTTTAAAAGTCATTGTTTTATTTATGATATTACTTTTTCTCCACGTATTTTATTTTTAAAAATTTCTGTACCTAAAAAACACTGCAAATTTGATCATTTTACGGCGAGAAATATGGCGACATTAAGCTATACGAATGAAACAAGTAATTTTGAAATAGTGTAGGTACCCTGCTGCTATAGTTACAAGCTTTTTATAGTCACTAGGAAGTTGTTTACAGCAACAGTTAACGTTAGGAATGTATCGTATTTTGTAGACACTTCAAGGTCCTACGCCTTAACATATTTGCTGTATACGAGTATTCTATGGCCCCATTTCGACGCAGTAAGACTCCTGTTCGAAAACAGCCTGTTTATATCAAACGGAATAAAAAAACATTCTATTACCGCGAAGTAGCGCTTTTCTCATAGCGCTGGTGACTGGAAAGTCGGCTTCCGACGTATTCAGATACTCGTACGTGCCGAAAATATTTTGCGGTTTATATTTATATATTCCCGGGCCGTACGCCGACGGAAAGCATATTCGAGTCCCGGTGTCAACTTGTTTCGAATCTGGGTCCTGTTCTCGCCCTTCGGAACGCATTCCAATTTTTTTTGCCCTGCCATCTTAATTTCCCTCTCGAGGTGACATGCGGAAGACGCGCACTACCCAATCAAATTCAATAAAAAAGTGTCTATACCAACGCAGTATAAGGTAGTATCTTACGTCCAATTTGCATGACGATTCCAAACGAGTTTGGTACATATGGGTAATGTCAAACATTCTATTTTATAGAAACATAGGTCAGATTTAGTAAAAGCAAAACCGCAATTTATTAACGAATTAAGAGCATTTATGGTAGTTCCTCAGAGGCAAAAAGTATTCCCGCAGAGCTAAAGATAAAATTGGAAATACACATGCATATTATCTGCATAATGACATTCAAAGAACTTGTAGAAAGCAGCTACTGACATGTCTGTTCCTCAATAAATTTCTGTATTGAGCCTTTACTAAATCTAAATAATATTTTTAAATTCATTATTTATTTATTTATTTATATATTTATTTAACAAATACACTACCCTATAGTACACCACCAATTACAGAGTAGGAAAAATACAATTTGCCAGAAACAGAAAACAGAACATATACAGTACACAAACTACATACATTATCAGATACACTGAAAAAAACAATAAAAGTTAAACTAACACTTAAATGTACCAACGTAAATATGTTACAGTAAATTATAAAGGTATCAAAATTTTAAAATTTCATTGAGGCCATGGTACAGTTGAAAATATCGAAGCCACCTTGAAATCTATTATAATTTTCACAAATCCGGTAAATAGGTGAATATTTAGTATTAATTCTCGGTGTTGATGTGTAAAACAACATATTAAGCCTAGAGCCATGTCTCGGTATCCTGAAGTTAATCAAGTTAAGTATATGAGTACAGTTAACTAAGTTATGCAATAGTTTATACAAAAATATTTGCTGAGCCATTACACGGCGGGCCGCCAGACTACTGATGCCAAATCTGTGCCGTAAACTCATGTAAAGATATCCAATAACTGGATAAACCCCGTCCTTCTTGTAACATAAAGACTTCAGGAAGCGTCTTTGAATATGTTCTATACGATCTATATGAATGTTATAATAAGGACACCAAATTAAAGAATAATAATCGAGTTTTGATCTGACAATAGACTCAAATAATAGTTTTTTAACATGAGTGGAAGAAAAATCATTCATATTACGAATTACAAAACCCAACTTTCTAAATCCATCACAAGTAATATTTTGAATATGAGGTGTAAAAGACAATTTGCTATCAAATGTTACCCCAAGGTCACAAAATGTAAGTGATCTGGAAACAACAACATCATCCAATTTATAATGCTAAATGCTAAATTTTTAAGTGTAAAAGTGAGAACATTACATTTTTTACATTTAGATCTAACTTGTTTGCAGAACACCACGCATTCAAACTATTTAGAGAACTTTGATTAATACAATCAATGAAGCAGTCGATTCTATTATATATTTTCATGTCATCTGCATACAAAAAACACTTATCCGTAACTATATCATTTATAAAAATGTTAAAAAGCAATGGCCCAAGTACCGAACCCTGTGGCACCCCAGATGGTGGAATGAACTGAAGCGACTGTTGACCAGATTTAAAAAATGTTAGCAAATTATGAGAAAAACCAATATTATTCAATTTACATAATAACACTGTATGAGTTAACCTGTCAAAAGCTTTGCTATATAGGTATAGGTATATATAACGTCTACTTGGGATTTCTGGTCAAATGCATTAGCAATAAACTCCGTTAAGCAGAATAAATAGTTCGATGTTGACCTGCCTTTAAAATAGCCATGCTGAAATTCAGTTAATCTATTCTTCATAGGCAAACGTGAGTTCGTATAATACCATCTCAAATACTTTTGAAAAATTGTTTATAATGGTAATGGGTCTGTAATTTTCGATAACACTATTAGAACTCTTTTTATGGATTAGAATAACCTTCGACACTTTTAAAACGTTAGGAAATGTATTCGACGCAATATATTTATATATGGATATTTTAATGGGAACGTCAAGCAGCCTGAGAATACCGACGAAGATACCCAAATAGACATCAACCCGCCCAAACAGTCATTAGTGCATCATTTCATAAACTTCAAAAAGAAGACAATAGACACGGTTATGAGAAAATAGAACGACGTAAATAGGATCAGGAACAGAAAACAAAAAATATAGAACCAAACTAGAAGGAAGGAGATGATGAAGACAGAAGAAGACGGAAAGCAAAACGGTAGGAAACAAGAAAGAGGAATGAGAATGTAAACATGGAATGTAAGAGGGTTAAACAAGAATCATTAAAAAATCTAGAAAGCGAATACGGAAAGGCGATACGGAACAGCATTTTTAATAAATCAGAACATGAAGTATAAAATAACTAAATTTGAAGTGATTTCAGACAGGTTATGTATGATTAAAATTAGAGAAGAAATAAATATAGAAATTTTAAATATGTATGCGCCCACAGAAGAAAAAACAGAAGAAGGAAAAGAGGAGTTTTATGAGAAACTAGAAGAAAATTACGGCAAGCTGAATAAAAACAGTAAGAATGGTGGTTGTAGGGGATGCAAACGCGAAAATAGGGAGAGAAAGGATGTATGAAAGTATAGTAAAACCAGAAAGTAAACGCCAAGAGTGCAATGGCAATGGACGTAGGCTGATTGAAGTTGCAGAAGAATAAAAAATGAAAATAATGAGCACATTCTCATTTTCTTCTTCTTATGTTTGTCTTTGTTTCAACAGAAAAGAGATACACAAGCACTTCAGTCAGTACAAGCGAAGGATGAGGAAATATACAGGGAACAAAGACGAAAGGTACAGAGTTTAGACAAAAGAAGACAGCAGAACAGGTTAAGGAAATAAAGGAAATATAACGTCATTCCAAGATAAAAGAAAAACGTAAATTCTACAGAGAGATAAAAAGGGGAAAAAAGAGAAAGGAGCAAGTAATATATGTGAGGGAACAGAAGTAAAAGAGAGATGGAGGCAATATTTTTCAGATATGTTGAATGAAAAGAGCGAAAGGGAAGGAGAGGATCGGGAGGAAATGATACTGGTAAGGGAAGAGGATGTGGAAGTAGAAGACCCTACAACCCTAAATACAAAATAGACATAATTATAGAAGCTTTAAAGAATAACAAAACTCCAGGGAAATAACGGCAGAGAACATTAAGTAAGCATGAAAAGATTTAAGACAAAGAATACCAATTTAAAAAAGAGAGATGCAACAGACTGTAGAAACTATGGAGGTATAACATTGTTATAGGATAGAGTCATGGAAACGTTGATAAAACAGAAAATAGAACCTACAGCAGAACTACAGATAGAGGAGTATCAAGCAGAGTGTAAAGGGTGTTCATTTATATTTTGACACTAAGGTATAAGGTTTATTACAAGAACTAGAAATAAAAATACAAAAGTTATTCCCATACAATCTTAGATTAATTTAAATAATCAAATAAATATCAAAAAGCATACGAGCATTCGCCTATTTAAGAGTCTTAACTGTTGTATCATTTATTTTTCTTGTTGTTGTTCGTTTTGATTAAAATTTACACCATGCGGTAAAGTTTTAAATGCTTATAATTTGAAAATTTACACAACATATAGCTGATTTACAGTTTTGCAGGTAAATTCTACCAAATATTTGTTAAAATATATTACTCAAGCATTTCTGTAAAATTTATCAAATCGCGATGGGGTAAAATTTACCCATTTTCCGTACGGACTTCCCTGGATCAATAGTGTAAATTTCATGTAAAATTTTATACGTCTTTTTTCACTGTGTAATATCTTAAAGAAATCCTCATCACTTTGGCCTTTTCGTGATAGAGCTTGAAATAATTTATTATCAGGCTCTATTTCAGCCCCATTAGTACGTACATTTGACGATCCTGCAACCTCCCTATAGTTTATAGATGTGGGGCCTGGGGTGTAATTTTTTAAGATACACCCGTCCCTCAGGGTCAAGGTGGCATTTCCACCCTACCATTGCCGGCGGCAATCACACTCTGGGGCATTTTGTTAATAGAAATAAAATATACTCTCTCCCCCAACCTTAGATCCCGCTAATCCCATTAGGAAAGGGAACCGCTATTGCCGACTATCCGTATTGTGGTTTTGACGTTACAAACGACATGGCGGCGCAATAACGGAAGTCAGTTTTGAAATCAGTTAGACGTGATATATGTGAGGCGGATGATTAATATATTTTGATGTTTCGATTGTTCAGTTGCTCCTTTGGGGGATGCGGATAATCGAAATTAATTGTGGAGTTGGGTAGATATACTCCTAAGTGTTGTAATAATATAGGAACATTTATTTAAAAATCGTACATACTTCTTATAAATATACAGGATGTTTTTTATATATTTTTAGTTATTAACAATATTGTGTGAAACTAACTACTCCTCGGAATAAAGAGTCCCAAAAGAAACACCACCTAAAAATCACATTAACAGTGGAAAAATCAAGTAGTCGTTGGAAAGTAATTGAATGTTGGATGTTTAAGGTGCATATATGTCATTAAGAATAAATAAAAGGATTAAACTCGATAATTCTTTAAGGGGCGGTAGTCGTTGTAAGTAGTCGTTGGAAAGTAGCTAATTGAATGTTGTATGTTTATAGTGCATATATGTCATTAAGAATAAATAAAAGGATTAAACTCGATAATTCTTTAAGGGCTGATACTTTCATTCGGAAATTAATCAGACGATTCATTAGAAGTGTTGTTAAACTAATCAAGTAATTTAATCATGATTAAAAATTGATTTGTTCTTTATTCCTATTGCAACAGCTTGTCTGCAAATCGATGGTTAACCTTTGTTGGCGGCAATGAATATTTAAAAAATAGTTCTAATGTACCATGCACCACAGAAATAAGAGAGAAATAGTTCTCTGGATTGTTGATTTGAGGTTATGTAACCCTGTTTTCTGTTTAATATAGGTACGTATTTGGTTTTCAAACGCAAAATAAACGGCTCAAATCCCGTTTTTCGATTCGATAACAATAGAATAGCATTTGTAATTTTTTTTATTATTCGACCTGCTGTTGTCTTGTGGACACCGATAAAATCCCCAATTGTAATATAAAAACTTCCTGTGCTGTAAAATCTCAACGTCAATAAAAGTTGACTTCTAATGGAGACTTCATGATATCTACAATAAATATGATATGTTTCAACGTTTCAACAATAACACGTATTAAAAGTAGGTTACAAAAAAAATGAACACCCTGTGTCTCGGAAACGAAGCATTTCCGGACACATCCTAATGGGAACTTTTTTTTTATTTTTATCTAAAGGACCTGTCCCTAAAATTTTTCGCAATATTAAAGAATCACCCTGTATATCCGACCAATAGCATAAAAAAAACTCTTATAAAAAAATATTCTAAAACCTATAGTTTTTCTACAAATATATTACAAAAATAAAAATACAACTACAATAAAATGCAAAACTGTGTTAATAAATTACAAACTGAGGTACAATTAAGGTTAAGTAAAATTATTTGTTTGTAATTTGTATCAATATTAATGAAGTAAACATTTGAAATTTCTCGGAAAATTTTTAAAACAACAACGTTCGACAACATTGCAATGTCAGCTGCTAATCAAAAAGTAATATTAATCATAGTAGTATTGTGGCTAGTGCGTTTAATTTTTTTCTAGTGCTTCTTTGATATTTGTGAATGTGCATAAACAAAAACGGAACATGTGTCATTTTGAACACTTGTAACCATTTCAGATTTTATTCTGTGTTGTGAGTAAGGCTGCAAGAAAACCATGCACAGTAAGTACCTATATTTAGGTGTACCTATTTGCAATTATTATGTCCAAATACCTGAAAATCCTGACATGGTATGTGAGCGACGCTGTCACATCGACACCTTAATGCAGATCCATTTTTATCAAAAATCGGTTTACTATTCAGTGAGAATAGAAAACCGAACTAACATAGACCATGTCTGCATTAAGATAACGGCATATTCAAGACTTGTTTGTTGTAATAATTCTGTTATCGTTGGTTGGAGAAACAAAAATTTTACGTCAAATATGTTTTGTTAGGTACAATTTATTACACAGCAAAATAAAGGCACTCATATTCCGGACATCCTGTATAAATAACCTTATAAAATTGCACAGTCTGTTAATTCAATAGCATGGTATACAGTTCCTAAAAACACTGTTTTCAATTTGAATATTGTAATTGTTTTTCGCCAGATTTTGACGTATTTACACTATTTACATTATAAAGTAAATTCTACCAAATATTTGTTAAAATACATTACTCAAGCGTTTTTGCAAAATACACTAAATAGCGATGGGGCAAATTTTATCCTTTTTCCGCGCGCGGGCTTCCCTGGACCAAAAATGGTGTAAATTTTGTGTACAATTTTATCTGCTATTCTTTGCTATGTACTCGTAGTTAAAATGCATACACAAATTTAAGATTCACCTTGTATACTGGCAAATTCAGTGTTACCAAAGTTAATTCGACTGTGTTATGAAGTCCACAGCTTTTGGGGACGAGCTCACCTCCTGGAAGCCCACACCGGGGTCAACGGTTCCCTGTTTTCTATTGGAGGTGGATTAATTGACTTATTGATGAAATTATTTGGTCGATTAATTGGCTAGGCGCTCATTTTTTATTCATGCTCCGCTAGAGGGGAGAACGGCTCGCAACAAAGGCAGAAAATTAATATATCATTCCGCTTTGATTGGCCATGTGCTGCGAAAACACACTTGATAAATTGATTTGTGATGAAGCGTGTCAACAGTCAGTCACGGAGGCGAGAAAATATTTACCAGGTATTTGAATGGAGACCCGGAAGATATTTAGGCTGCTGGAAGTAATGTTTATCTTGAGAGAAGGTCATGTTAGTAATGTATACGTTCACATTGCCACAAATTTCATTCAGAGCATCTCTATAATATCCAATATAATCTGTGATCCTTATGAAACTTTATTCTTTACAGCCCGTAATTCTTTTTGTAATGGCTTTCAGTATACCTTTGCATCTGCAATATCTTTCCCAAAAGTCTGACTTGCAGTTTGTTTTACATTCGTCAACTCGCAAATGCAAAAGTGATACCAACACTTTAATCCGAATTCACACTAAAAACTGTTTATCCAAAGTAACAATAACAAACAGCATAACATATAAAATAAAGGCTTCAGTTAATATATTTTGCAAGCTCAACAATCAAACAATGATCAAGTAGAAGCGAAAGAAGGCAGATTCAAATTGATAATTCAGCCTAGTTGTTTTTGGGTATGGTGGTAGCCATATAAATCACTAAATTAGAATTGCCCAGAATTCCCCAGAATTGCAGATAAACTGCAATAAAAATCGAACACGATTTATATTTTGAAAGTGAAGAGTGGGGGAGTGCTTATTGGTGTAAACAATAACTATGAAGCTATTCATAGTGAATGAATGGTTTTCTAAAGCAGAGGATCTTTGGGTAGCAGTCATCCCAGGAAATGGAAATAAATTTTTTTTTGTGCTGTATCTACTTACCTCCAGGTGACATCTTTGCATTAAATGTATTTTGTTCGAAATTGGGCGATATAGTTTTGAGTAATCCCAATGAAATCATTGTTCTATGTGGTGACTTTAATTTACCAAATATATCTTGGAAGCAAGATCTCATTAATAATTTGTGTGTGCCGCATAATTACATAGACATTAATTCTAACTTATTGATATAGTTTCGATAGGGGAGTTTTCACAGTTTAATCATTTTGTTAATATTTCTGGTAATACTTTAGATTTAGTTTTTAGCAATATTTCAGATATACATGAGTCTATGTTTTCTTTGGTACCAATTGATGTATATCATAAGACTTTAGAGTTTAACTTGCAATTGTCTATTGATAAGCCTAATTTAAAATTACATAATTCTTTTAACATTTATAATTTTCAATTAGCAGACTTTGCCGCCATTAACTCTGCTTTATTAAGTACTAACTGGCATAACATATTTAATAATCTTAATACTGAAGAATGTGTATGTAAATTTTATAATATAATCGAGGCATTAATCGATAATTTTCTGATCTACTTATTAATTTAATTAGAAACTATTTAACTAATAGAATCCAGCATGTTCTGTATCGTGGTTTTAAGTCTGTTGAAGTGATTGCGTCCTCAGGAGTCCCTCAAGGTTCGGTTTTGGGCCCATTATTATTTGTTTTATTTATAAACGATATTGTTAGTAATTTGAATGTAGATTGTATGGTTTATGCCGATGATCTGAAAATATTTAGCAGAATTTCCAATATTAATGACTGTCTGTTGCTTCAGTAGAATTTGGATTCCATTTGTGATTGGTGTAGAGTAAACAATTTATTTTTAAATCCTGAAAAATGTAAAAGTGTGTCATTTACTACAAAGCAGCATGTTATTGAATTTAATTATAAGATTAATAATCATTTCTTAGAGAGAACACAAACTTTTAGAGATCTAGGAGTATTATTTGATTGTAAATTATCGTTTAATGACCACATATTGGATATTACTTCTAAAGCGTATAAAACACTTGGATTTATTATTAGGAACACGTCCACGTTTAAATCGGCTGATACTTTGAAACTTCTTTTTTCAACTTTAGTTAGGTCAAAATTGGAATATGCCTCTGTTGTTTGGTGTCCAAATTATGTAACATATATTAACAGTTTAGAATGGGTTCAGCGTCGTTTTTTAAAATTCGTCTCTTTTAGAACTGACGGAATTTATCCTCAAACTGGCATTTCCCAGGATGAGCTTTTACGGAAGTTTTCTGCTAAATCTTTGGAGGACAGACGTAGCATTGCTTATTTAGTATTTTTATTTAAATTATTAAACAACCTAACTGATTGTGGTGATTTATTAAATAGACTTTATATTCATGTTCCCAGGGTGGTTTCAAGACACGCTGGTACTTTTTACTTGCCGACACCAAGAACTAATATTAGAAGTTTTTCCCCATTGAATTTTATGTGCAATACTTATTTATTCATCATTCATTGTTCTCTTGCAAGCTTGAAACAAGCAGCACTATGATGCTGTTTTTTTAATATGATGCTATTTTTAGTGTTAACTACTATTATTATAATTTTCTGTATCTTAATTTAAGTTTGTTGTAAGTTTGTTTTGGTTTCTGTTTTTTGTATCTGTTTAGTATTTCTCTTTCTTATTTCTTACATATTGTTTGTTTGTTATTTTTAATGTATATGTTCTTTGTATATTTTTTGTATGTGTTTCCCATTCTGTAATTGGGCATTCGCCTGTTGAGTGGTGTAAAGCAAATAAAATAAAATAAAAGACTTATGTTCCAAGGAATTCTAATATTTATAGAAAATTTTCATTTTGGTACAGTTCTGCTACTGTTAAAGCTATTAAAGAGAAGAAAAAATATCATCGATTATGGAAAAAGTTTGGTAATCATATTGATTACTTAACATTTAAAATATTGAGAGGTTGTTCTAAATTTCTCTTATACGAAGATTATAAAAATTATATTAAATCTTGTGAAGATGATATGGTGAATAATCCAAAACAATTTTGGAAGTTTGTAAATACTAGGAAGAAGTCACCTAATTTCATAAATTCTATTGTTCATAATGGTATTCTTTTAACTGATGGTCCGGACATATGTAACTCTTTTTCCCAGTATTTTATGTTTTCGTTTAATAATTCAACTCATATTAAAAATTACAATACTTCTACTTCCCACTTTAATAACTGTAATTTAATATCTAATTATCAAGTAGAGAAATTATTGTTCAAAAGATTAAAGCTTTATCTAAAAAAGGTGCAGGGCCTGATAATTTGCCTACGGATTTCTTCAAAAAATGTACTGATGGCATCTCTGATCTCTCCTAATATATGGAAAAAAGCAAATATTATTTCCATTTTTAAATCGGGAAATAAACAATTTGTTAAAAATTATCGTCCAATATCAAAGTTATGTATTGTAGCCAAGCTTTTTGAATCTATAATTCGTGATTTCTTGTATTATGATGTTTTGAGTCTACTTAATATAGAGCAACATGGGTTTATGAAAAAGAGATCTGTTGACAGTAATTTGTTTATCTATACAGAATATATTCTCTCTAATATGAATAAAAAATTCAGGTAGATGCTGTTTACACGGACTTCAGTACTATCAGTCTTATCTTTCGAACAGATGTCAGTCGGTTAGACTGGGTCAATATTGTTCAGATTTCTTGTTGGTAACATCGGGTGTTCCCCAGGGATTGCATTTGGGTCCATTATTATTTAACATATAATAATAATATTACCAAATGTTTTAAGTTCTCTAAATTTTTAATGTATGCAGACGATCTCAAAGTTTTTCTTTCTATAAATAGTACAAGATATGCTGATTTATTGCCAGAAGATTTAAACACTTTTAAAAAATATTGTGATGATAACAGCTTACATATAAATTTTAAGAAATGCCATCATATTACATTTAGTACAAACAAAAATCAAATTGCAACACGCTTTTTACTGGACAATCACACTTTGCAGAAAGTATCACAAATATCTGATCTCGGCATAACTTTTGACAGCAAGATGATTTTTGACCGTCATATTAGTTATATTTCTAATTAGGCTAATAAAATGTTAGGTTTTTTAGGTAGAAATTGTGTTGATCTAAAAAATCGGCTACACTTTGCGTTTTATTTATAGCTTATGTTAACAGTTCGTTAAGTTATGGTTCAGTAGTTTGGAATCCTGAATATAATGTTTACATAAACCACCTTGAAGGAATCCAAAACAAATTTGTTACATATTTAAATCATAAGTTCTATCCTGATATTGTAGATAGCTTTTTAATTCGAGATAGGTTGAACTTATTATCTCTGGAAAGTAGAAGACGCATAGCTGATATTAAATTTATTTATAAAGTTGTTAATAATCTAATTGATTCTATTGAAATTAATAGTCTTATTAATTATAACGTTCCATCATATTTCACGAGAAAAACAAATATATTTTACTGTGATTTTGCCAATACCAATTATTTTTTCAATTCGCCTTTAAATAGATGCTTATCCTCTTGTAATAATATTTCGAACGATATTAACGTTGATGTTTTTTCTGACTCAAGTAGCTCCTTTGATAGGACTTTAAAAAAATATTTTCGATAATTATATTTAAATTAGCGCTAGGTATTTTTCTTATATTGTTTCATTGCACTTCATTCTTCAATTATTTATCTTTTGTCTTAATTTCTTGTATACTTATATTTATGTAACAATCATTATTATAATGTACCCATAAGGTAATACGCTTTTTGGGTTTGTCCTGTTTGTATTCCTTAAGCAACAATAAACAATAATTAAATATTAATATTGAAACAGCTTTATTCTGCATTGATGGAGTTTCATTATTTTGTTAAATAGTAATGATTATAATAATCCAAATAAACTGCTCCACAAAAGTTAAGGAAGATAATCTTGAGTTTCATTTAAAGGTTGACAACTCTTTTATACGAGTATTTTATTTCTTCGAAAGCATTTTCAGTTTTTTGGTAAAGTTTTATTTTTGGTGATTTTAATACAAAATTAAAATTCTTAAAACAAGTTTAATACAGAGTATGTCTTCCTCGCACTGCAATGACTACCTCACAACGCCTCTGCATACTGTCTATCAGGTTGTTGAAGTAGCCTTGATCAATTTCTAGCAACAGGCGTGGTAAAAGCCCTACGAATTCCTGAAGTGTATGTGGGGGTGGTTGATGTCAATCTAAGGCTCTTTGTAGTTGGTCCGATGCGTGCTCAATTGGATTGAGGTCTGGAGAGAGAGGTGGAAGTGCCAAGGGCTGTGTTGAAATGCTGGAGAGCTTTACGTTTTTTCTTTCGCCGCGCTTCATTGCCCTGCATCACATTTTTCTCGTCTTTTCAACTTTTAACACGGAAAAGAATTTTTTATTAGGCGCCGTATTTCTTGTTTTTCTATTGGATATTGATGATTTACCATTAAATGTGAGACACAATATGTTTTTTATGCAAGGCGGTGCCCTTGCCTATTTTTCTGTACAGGTGCGAAACTATTTTAACGCACAATTTCCCCAACGATGGATAGGTCGCGGTAGCACGTTTTCATGGCCCGTAAGAAGCCCAGACTTAAACCCCATGCATTTCAGTATTTGGGGTATTTTGAAATCAAAAGTTTACAGTGACTTTATTAATACACGGGATGAGCTGTGGCAAGCAATTTTAAATGCTAGGAATTTATTAAGACATGAAGAAACAGTATTTAATATTAGATAATCATTTATCAAACGAATAAGATTACAAATAATCTTTAGTTTTTTACGTAAGTAACTACAAACTTATTTTATTTTATTTCATTGCATCCAATAGAAATAAATCGAAAACGGTTAAATTTATCGACATAAAACAAGTATACCTTATTTGTGAAAAAGGTAGGTAGGAGAATAATATTTTTCTATTAAAACTTTCGTACACACACTGATAAAAAAGTTATAACCAGTTTTTATCAACCAAGAGTAGATGTCGTAGCGCCTTCTAGGGTCTACAGCAAAATTAAATACGGATTTGTTTTTCTCATCCCAGAAAACCCCCTAATCCAAATTTTCAAAAGAAAACTTTCTAAGAATTTTAAGAATTTCGAATTCAAAATTTGAACTTTAAAGCCCTGTAACTTTTTTATTAGCCACAAATGGCCTAAGGTAAGTTTGGCTTAATCGCATTATTTTGATGTAAGGAATCTACTCTTGCTCTGTGAATGATTAATTTATGGACACCCTGTATAAAGAAAAAGTTTAAAATTTTAAGTGTATTATTATATTTAAATTCATATTAGATTTTTTCCGTGTGTATAGTTTTCCACATTTTTTTATGTTGATTTCAATGGCACGCTATGAATTTTAGTTATCCCTCCGCATTCATAGCTTTGACCTATGCAAACTTAGCCTGTCAACTATGACACCGAGATTATCCGACAGAACGAAGCGAATCCACACATCAATTAAATCCGAAACATCAAGTTCAATAGGCTTGCATGCTGCAAATGGCCAAAGATAACGCTACAAAATAACGTATGACCGGCATTACGTGTGCCACAGGAAACATATTTTTTTAATGCCTCGATAGAACACGAACCCGATGTGTGTACGCGCATTGAACATGGCGCTGTCACATAAAGCACGGCTCCCCTATGATTATGTGCAATTCCGGTGGCTTAATGGGGTTGATACCGTGAAAAATTAGCTGGAGAAGTCGCAGGGGCGTTATTATGTAAAGCAAACCCCTAATTAAACGCAGACACCACCCGAAAACTTTATTGTGTCTGTAAACGCTTTTCTTTAAGTTTAATTTATCTTTGAACCGCCACACTGCCTGAGGCCCCTATATTGTGGTTGTATTGACTCGACTCGGGTACAAAAACAGTCCCTCTTCCGTTTATATGTAGAAGTTAGTCGTCATATTGTGTTTGCGTTGAAAGAAAAGTACAAATATTTACGCACTCCCAAGAAGAGCACAAAGCTTCTGACTAGTGATGTTATGTAATTTATGAAATTTTACATTTTGAAGTGTACTCACCTTGTAAAAAACTAATCCTGCAATTGAATGATTATAAATAATAAACTTTGTTGATTTTTATGCAAAAAAATATAAATTTTAATAAACTATAATGTAACTGTACCACTTTGTAACGTATAACTAAATAATAAAAGGCAGTAGGTCGGTGGCCGAGCGGTTTAAAGTGTCAGTACATGAATCGTGTTTGCCAATCGCCTTGTCTTATACAAAATATGACATTCTTATCTTTGGTTCATTTAAATACAGGATTAACTATGACTAAATAAAAATATTTTAACAACGTGCTCAGGAAGACAAAAAAAATTATTCCAGAATTTTAGCTCGATATTTTAAAAATGGGGCAAAACCCTATTTTCCTGCAGAAAGACAACGCCTATGATCAACATCGATTGAGATGGCTTGGATCCATAGATAAAGCTTACATCTATTAATAATGTCAACTCCTATGCGATCGTCTTTTTGCAGTGTTTCTAAATGCAGAAACAACAAATTTGTTACAAGTTGGTAAAACTACATTTTCACTCATTACAACCGCTCACTTCCGATAAAACACACTTCCCGTAGGTACAGTTAGATAAAATGTCTATATATTATAAGAAAATCGAACGAAAGGAATGGGAGGGTACTAATAGATAATAGAAAACTTTTTATGCACTCGCGGCAGTCTTGTCCCATAACCTAGAAAAACAAACCGGTGAACTATGTTGTGGGAAAATATCTGTACCTGACACATATTCCTTTATTTAATTATTATAAAACGTTTAAAATTAAAATAAGGCACTAAATACTGAAAAACACAAAACTACAACGTAAACACAGGAATTGAATTTTGACATGACAGCGAATTTTACCGTTGCTTGCTGATAACCTACTCTGATTCTGTAATCGTGCGGCGGATAAGGATTTAATATAATATTGAAAAAAAAATTTTCGCTTTATTAATGTTTGGAATTTTTTTGAAGGACGATTCCGTTAATTCTTAATTTTCTCTATCCCCTCTTAAAATATTTGTTAACCTTGTATAATTAAGAACAACACCCAGTTTTTTTTAATTAACAGAATACTCTGTACATATGTATGTGCACACCGCAGCAAAAGTTAATAAAGCAAATATTACAGGGAATGCTGCTTTGCTGCAGCAACTTTCCTTTTTCTTTACTGTAATCAGGTTTTATATGGGTTTATACGCCTGGTGTATGAAACGCGAGTTTCTAATTCATTTACCTACACTGAACAACGGCTAGTGTAAAGAAATGTGAGTTTCCTCGCTTTTGTAGTTTATTTTTCTAGTCGAGGATATTAGCAACCCCAGATTTGTGTATCCATATACAGGGTGTTCTATAAGCTCTTTGACAAATTTTGGCAGATTGGCAGGTTAATTTTAAACATTTTTTCTTATATGAACATAGATCCGATTCGTTTTTGTTTATAAGTTACAGGCATTTAAAAAAATATAATTTCACATTTCAATCAAAGTAGCCTAATAAATAAAAATGATGGACGTTATAGTTGCGGCAAGAATTCGGACGACTTACGTCATGGCTGATGTTACGCAATTGTTTTTATTGTCAACATAACAATTATTTCTTGAAATTTAGTACAATATATAGTGCAAACATTTAGTGTCGTGTGTAGTTTTATTATTCTCAGTTTCTTAAGTATTTTGATGAACATATAATGAATTATTCGTATGTTCATGACGTAAGTTGTTTAACTTCTTGCCGCAACTAGATAACACTACTTATTTTTTGTGTTTAAAATTTAAACATTAGTTAACCTATCCACCAACCGTCTCTTCGACGGCTTCTTAAGTTTGAACTACCTACCCCTCTTAGAAGTGTATTTTGTATGCTACTCCCCTCTTACTTTATTTCAAAACTACAAAAAAAAAAATTCCATTAAATATCTACACACCACTTTGACCTAATTAATTTCGAAACTTTTCCGTCTCCTGTTTTTTTTTCGACGTTTGGTCTTGTGATTTCATTTAACTTTATAGCAACCCATGAAAACAAAACTCAGTGATTTGTGTAAACTGAGGTTTATGAAAATCATTGTCAAAAGTACTATTTAAAGAGCATGTTTAGTGCTAAGTAAAATATGCCAAGAACGTTTACAAATACTGAATATGCCGATATACATTATTTTTATGTGACGGAAATTTCAACGCGTCAGTTCGAGAGTACCGAACATCCTTCCCTAATAGAAGAATTCCAAATGCACAAGTTTTTATAGATGTACATCGTCGATTTTCGGAATATGGTTTGCGCCGGTACAATGATCATAATCGTAATGTACCGCCAAGAAATAATCAGCGAATTCTTCTTCTTTTTGATATCGATAGAACTTTAAGCACACGCCGAGCAGCTCGGCAACTCCATTTAGCTCAATCAAAAGTACTGAGAGCACTCAAACAAGATTATCGAAGGGCTTTCCATCTCCAACCAGTTCAAGGTTTATTGCCAGGAGATGCTGAAAAACGTTTAAATTTTTATAGATGAGTTTTAGATTCAATTAATCCACAATTTCTGCATAAGGTTTTATGGACCGACGAATCTAATTTCATAAAAGCTGGAATTGTGAATTACCACAACATTCACGTTTGGAGTGTCAGACAATCTTCATTTCAGCAACAGTTTAGTGTAAATATATGGATAGGTGTTTTAAGTAATAACCTCTGTGGGCCGCATATTTTGCCTCCTCGTTTAAATGGAGATTTATTTCATCAATTTCTGCAATACTCTCTCCCCGACGTGCTTGACGATGTCCCCTTAAATTTACGCCAAGGGAACTGGAACTGCAGTTGAATGGTGCCCATGCACATTATGGAAGGCAGTGGTTGGATGAGAATTATCCTCGTCGATGGATTGGCCTCTGCACTCGCCAGATCTGAATCCTCCGGATTATTTCGTTTGGGGGCCATCTAAAAGCAATTGTATATGATACGCCAGTACATACACGTGAGGAATTGATCCAAAGGATAAAACATGCTTGTGATGACATAAAAAACAATCCTGTTCAAATAGCAGCTGCGGTTAATACACTAGTTCGTCGATGCCAAAAATTTATTGAGACTGGAGGAATGAACTTTGAATAATTATTGTAATTTTTTTAGTAGTTGATAAGTTTGTTGTAAATCTTGTAATAAGTAGGTAGTTGTTACTAAATTTATGTTTGAGGTTATTGGCATTTTTTCTTAACACTAAGAGCATTCTTTAAATAATACTTTTGATAATGATTTTCACAAACGTCAGTTTTTTTTTTTGAGAGCCGTCCGACAGTGTCCCCGGAAGCACCGCAGCCTATAGATTTATTGTGCATCTCTCGACGAGCACAAAGATCTATGGTACTACAGTGGGATTCGAACCAACACCGACACAGTCGATCCAGAAGGGTTCCACGAGAAGTCGTCTCCCAACCACCTCGGCTATCGCGACGCCCAAAACGTCAGTTTACACAATTCACTCAGTGCGATACACTGTCACCAATTTCTTTGAATATCTCAGAAACAAGACCAAACGTCCAAAAAAATCAGAAGACAAAAAAGTTTCGAAATTAATCAGGTCAAAGTGGTAGATGTTTTATTGAAATTATTTTTTTTTTGTAGTTTTTAAATAAAGTGAGAGGAGGGTAGCATACAAACTACACTTCTAAGAGGGGTAGGAAGTTCAAACTTAAGAACCTTATGTAAGATCATAAGGAGTGTTTGAGTTCCGAATTTCACTTAAATCAGATAAGTGGTTCAAAAGTTATGAGGGAAAAACGAGAAAAAAATTCCTACTTCAACGACCTCTTTCTCGGAAAAGATGCGTTTTAGGAAATAAGTTTATATCACAAATGAACATTATTTTAACCTGTTCTATCAATTCCTGAAGTTATCAAGATTAAACCTGGATCACCCTGTATACAGCAATTTGAAATGCTTTTGCCGTTATCGTTATTAATTATTAATAGAATTAATTTGTGCGTTACAACAACAAAATTTTGGGCCCGTCAGATTCGGTTTCTACAAACTTCTTGCCCGTTTTAAACTCGTGTAAGTTATTGGCAGCAGCTATAATACGTTTACGTAAATCTTCAATAGTGTCCACTTCGTTGCGATAGACTTCATGTTTTAAATCTTCCCACATTAAAAAATAATTCAGAAGATCGTGGCGGCCATGATACAGGTCTTCCTCGTGTATGATACACCTCACTGACTCCGTAGATGCACTGGACGTCTCGATCACGATTCGGTTGCAAATTTCACTACACTATCACTCACTGCTCACCGAGGTAAAAGTAGCTGCATTTGGCACATGTTTACCGGGAAATCGTTCTGCAAAAGCACTTTCACTTCACCATAGATTAAAACTACCGAAGTTTTACTCATAATAATGGCATATATCAAGTTGTTAATTACTACTGAGGTGTAAAATTATGATAGTGAGTGAGCCTGAGTCTTCGTTTTACATCTGTTACGTTTACTGCGGATTTTTGGTGCACCTTTACGATATAAAAACGCCTCTGCCGTAAGGATTCTGTGCACCAGGTTTGTAAAAAAATAATTTCTAATATTTTGTATTATGTTGTTTGCTGGCCTGCCAGCTAAATGTTTAAATTATTGCTGGAGTAATTATTTTATTAATTATTACATAAGTTAACAAATTATTTTGTCTTTTTGATTTTGCCGTTGGAAAACTACTACTGCTGTTTTTCCCTTACGGACCACAACAGCTGTATTTTGCCCTCCTTTCACCACAAAAACCTGAGGCTCTGTAGCAGACCCATACTTAGAATCAACTAGAAACGTGACGGGAATCGATCAAGTACCGATCATATACTCATTTTCCAGGAAGCCGTGTCAGCTGTGCGCTGGAAAGCGTGGGAATTGTGATAAGTACCCATTTTGGAATATTTTTTTATTTTATTTCTTTATATTGTGTTTACCAGTACGTACCAACGTACCTATTTGCAAATCATTTCTGGAGTTAGAACGAATTCTACGAGTTATTTTAATCGTCGTTTGTCAATCTACCTGTTTTTTTTACCTTCTAATTTTATTTAAATATTTAAAATATACCTAGTTAGTTATACTTGCACAAAGTTGGGATATGAATAGATCTTAAGTAAATATTTCGTTACCATCGTTAGTAAAGAATAAGTTTGTTTTAATGTACATATATGTACGTGGGCTCGGATTGAACGTTTATATTTTTATACTACGCAATCTCAGTCTACCAATCTCTTGCAAGAGTCAGGCTTTTTCCTCTTTTTATTATTTTTTGCATTTTTAAATATTATACATATCACTTAAGTACTTACACTCTACTTTGATTAAATATATACAGGGTAAACCTTAAATACGTACAAATATTTTAACTGTGTAGAACACTTAATTAATAGCTTAAAAAAATCAGGAATAAGAAAGTCAAATTTTAAATAAATTTCCCGATTTTTCAATAGAAAACTTGTTGAGGACCGCTGATCCGGGAGTCAAGGTGATGTGAATTCCTCAACGTTGCCAGTGTTACACTAATGTCTTCAAATAGGCTCCAACAAATATATTTATTTATGAAAATCCTCCTCTTGTCCTCTTCGCCATTCCTATACCTCACCAATAAATTGAAAATATAAACCAGATTCTCTACTCACAATAATAGTTATTCAGAATTTGTTCATTATCCATTTTTACTACTCCAACAGATTTAGCACAATACGTTATCGTTATCACTATCACTGATTATCACTACTTGACAAATATGCTTTTAACATGTCAACCTTACAATAATAAGACGATTTAAGTATGTTTTATACGTTAGTGCCGCAACTCTTAAAACAGATGCGTCAAGCCGTGTATTACTTAAAGAAACCAGTAGTTTAGTTTGGTTTCAGAAGATGGAAGAGTATATGATATTAACTTTCAATTTACGTGTATTGAAATTATCAAATCCATTTCCACAAATATTACCTACATGTTTTGTTTCCACTTTCAACTTGCACACAGAGCTTATTTCTTTTCGCTGAACCATACTTGTGCTCAGGTATCAACATCAACATAACCTCTTTGTCGGCCTCGAACTCTTACTATCAATCCTAGAGGGTGGGGCTGGTACGGATCATTTCACCTACTGCTCGTGACATCTACCTGCTACCTGTGCCTACGGCACTAATTTATTTTTTGCATGCGAGTGACCTAGTTTTAAATATTTTACTTTGCCTTCTCTTGATATTGAACGCATACATCAAGCTAGTTATTTTGTTATTACATGTTTTGTGTTTATTTTTAAAATCTGTTTCACCCACTACGAAGTACGAAATGGTTAGCACTAACACGGTATTTGTGGTTATGTGGCGAAAATTACCTTTAAGATGTTATTTGAAAATCATAGTTTTTTTGTTATTCTACATATAATAATTTAAGGGTATAATTTGTGATCTTTCTAACAGTGTACAATGGTATTAACTTCTGAAATGTGAATAATAGCTGTTTTTTTCAGTAAGTACAAGTATTTAAAAATAGTAATGAAATTGTTTCGAAAATGTGCAAACATATGTTGATTTAAATCAGATCATTTTGGTGAAAGGTGGATAGGAAGATTTGACCCAATTCATCATCCTGCTTGATCACCTGACCTTACACCTTTATACTTTTTTCTTTGGAGTACTCTAAAACAAAAGGTTTTTTCAAGTATTAAAAGAGCGCATACGGGAAGCAATAAATGAGTTAAATGAGCCGCAAACTATTCGTAAAGTGTACGAAAAATTTATCAAGTTAGCGGAAAAATGTATTGAAGTGGGAGGTAGTTATGTAAAGTAAAATTCAAAATTGAAATTTAGATTTTAAAATTTGTAATAGGACTATATTTGAGGTTATAAATAGATTTGATTTGTAGAAATTTTGTGTAAAATAATAAATGGTATTTCTCTTTTGAATTTTTCGTGTTTTTTTTAATTTATGAGTACCCTGTATATCTGATCCAAGCCGTGTCTATGAGAATCTCATTGTTTCGAAAAGCAGAACTTTTTATAAAAAGTGACATTTTTCGATAAAGTCAAAAACAAAATACTTTCTCTTCTTGTCAACTCCATCCGTGAACACACTGTATATAATTGTTTTACAAAATAAATGTAATAGCACGTAAGCCATTTTTCACACTTGAAACGTTAATATACTACTATACGTAATCGGATTTCAATATTCGGAATCGCCCGACTAGAAATTGCAGTAGGCTAGCGATGTAAAGGTGGAAAATACTACAATATCAATAATTTTTTTCTTGGAAACTAAGGATTTTACAAATAATGCTTTTACGATATTGACTCCATTTTTCATCTCCCAATCTACTCCCAATTTGTTTTAGATACATTGTAAATAAGGTTGTATTTTGGTGTATTTGTGTGCCAGTTAAACTGCGAAAGTAAAGGGGGAGATATGCTGTACAACTTTCCAGAATTCTACAAATAACGATTCAGATGACAGTTATCATTTAAGCGGCGCAACCGATCTTTTTTGTTTCCTTAATAAAGGCGGTTATGTAAACCCATCGCTCTTGTCGGCTGTAGAATACACACATCCAACTATTCCCGCTAATTCACCGACTGTGAGATAAACGCCGCTTGAACTCCTGCTAAATTCGCCTTAATCGACTTCATCCCTTTGTCGAACCGACACAGATAACCCCCCTTGTTCCGCCGCCAAACAATAGCTTCGCCGTAATCGTTTATAATAGGGTAATAGGCAGCGCGAGGTAGCAGGACCACCTGCGCACCTCCGTTAATTGAGAGAATCGCTAATCATGGCTCTGCGAAGCCGCCGCAACCCCCTTGATGCCGAACTATCCCCATAGTCAAAACACTGAGCTCATTTTTACATCACGCGCTTGTATTTGTTCTATGCCACAAACGCAAGATATGACAAAGATGGACTCTAGCTAGGCATTACTCGAATACGTTGTATTCTTGATAGTCCCACAGAAAAGTATCTTCACCCAAATGTTAATAGAACTAATTGCATTTATACATACTTTAAATACTGAGATACTAATTATTAACCCAATTTCAGGTTTTACTTCTTCTAGAAAAGAACAGTTGCTGGACAGAATTACATTTACTAAAGCAGATGTGAAGAAGCATGTGACGTACTTTTGGTGTTCGGTCACAGATGCCGAACTAGTACAGCCACTTTAATCAGTCCGGGTTCACTCTTTGGAGAAGCTATGTCCAAGTATTATAACACTCGGTATCCAAAATAAAATATTTATTTCATAAAATAAAATGTCACCCTGTAAACAAAAAATACTAATAATAATTCCCCAATATAAATAAAACAAATTCTGAAATAATAATACAAAATAACAAATAGGGCGGTAAGGAATATACGATGCAGATGCTGAGTGTCGCGGAAAGAGCCTGCTAAACACCCGGTGTCGAAGACGACGGAGACGACGTCGAGTACCGCTTTGTAACACCTACTAAGTACTCGGAGTCGACGAAATACGGGCAAAACCTCGAGCACCGCGGAGATTACTTGCTAAACGCTCGGACTCGACGGAATACGGGCATGACCTAGAGCGCCGCGGAGATTATCTGCTAAACGCTCAAGACACCCAGAGGAAGATAGAGTGCCGAGGAGAGAGCCTGCTAAGCACTGCCGGAGGAAGGTTCAGTGCCGCGGAGAGAACCTGCTAAGCACTGCTGGTGAAGGCAATTTCGTCGACTTTTATACAGAACGGTGGGTAGTGTCGTGTGCAAAAATCGCGGTGCGCTAAGCAATTTCAAGTACAGCGTGCACCAAAGAGTCAAAATACAGTGTGAGCAAAATAAAATAGGTTCATTACAAGCACCTCAAAAGACTTCTTATCCAGATCCAGCTCTGTATTAAAATATTGTTCTCCATTTCTAGCTACACCATTATCTCAGTGCCTCATCTATTCTAATATTATGAAATAAGAGTGACAAGAGATATCCTATTACACTACTACAGACAAATTAGTCTGATGTGCATGTCTGAAAGTCTTAGAAAGAATTGTATTTTCACATTCACCAATAATATTTTGTCCAAGTCGTAACATGGTTCTTTACTCTACTTTTACTTACTAGTTAGTCTAAATTAGTCTCTTGCTATATATCACGAACGCCCAATAAATATAATTTATTTACACTCCGCAAAAAACTTCAGTTGAAAATCGAAATATAGACTCCTATTGAAATTAGATCATTTTGAAATTCGTGACCAATTACATATATTGATGGGTAGCTATGTCTAAAAGAGTTTATTCAGTTCGTGTTGGTTTGGATTATTATCCTTATCTTCGTAATGTCTACATGGGTATGCCTCAAGCACCTGTCTTGGGTCTAGTACTGTTGCTTCTATACTCATCTGATCTCGAAGATACCATAATTATTCCTCATTCATTTTACGCTGATAATACTAAATCTCTTAGATCAATATTGCATTATTCAAAGCAATATAGAAATGCTATAGAAATTTCGTTAGGCCTTACCTCTAATCATTACAAAATCTACAGATCTTCACATGGGAAATAACAATCCTGACCTTTCATACAAACTTGATGGGCATTTCTTAAAATCCGAGGATGACAAGTTAACTTGGGCGACACAGTAACATCAAACCTGTCCTGGTTTTAAATCTTACATAATATTCGAAACATTTCAGAATCCTTCTTCCAGATTTTGTTCCCTTTTGTACAAATCATATTATATTAGTCCGACTTTAGAATATGCAAATGTAATATGGTCACTGCATTTGATAAAGATAGGAAACTATGGGAAAACGTTCAGTGAAAAGCTACCAGACAAGTAGCTATTTTGAAAAATCATAATCGATGTAAGGTATCAAATCTTTCCCATCTCTTTGAACGAAGGAAAAAAGGTGACTTGATTTTTACTTATAGACTTTTGCATGGTCTTGGTTAGCATGATATCTCATTGAAATGATATTAATTACATTCAAATAATAATGAAGTGTCAAGTTTTAGATAGTGGATAAAGAAACAACTCGCCACACCGCTCCACTATTTATATCTGTGCTATACATTTCTTCTACAGTCTTCGAGTAGAATTGCTTTGTTACAACCGGTTGAACTTCATTCAAACAAGCAGAACTTAGCGGTCGTAGGATTTCGATGACATAAGCCGTGGAGTAGGATTTCGCGAGCATAGAATGCAACGGCTATCGTTAATTTTAACCATAAAAATTGGCCAAATAGGTGCTAACGAAAGAGTTTACTGTGATAGGATAGTTATTTTTACTACTCTAATTTGTTTGTTGTAGCAGAACTACCCCATAAAAAGTTTCATCACTATTTACCTCTCTTTAACTTTGCTGTCACATTTTGCACATATTATACTAAATTTTACGCATAAAGAGCAATCGTTTATAACCAAAAAATTTTAAATAAATATCGAGCAGATAATAATTCTGTCATGTCCGTGAAATTGGACGAGGTCCTTCGCGACTTGCTGATAGATTAATTTGTTCCGTAAACAAACAGTGACAGAATTAGTTGATGCAGAATTTATGGTCAAAAACTCATTACTTTGTGCGGCACGGGGATAAATGCAATTTGCGATTTTTTTTGTAAAACGAATTTCACTCGATGAAAAAGTGCGGAATGTTTTATTCTACGAACGATGACATTGTGCAGATCGGTACAAAAAAAAACAATTAGTGCTGAAAATGGAACTATACAGGGTGTCCGGTAAGTATATGGCATACTTTCGTGAGTGTATAGGGGAGGTCAAAATAACAGTAGTTTTTCATATTTTTTTCCTAAAGTGCCCCTTAATGGAGATACAGAGCTCCTAAGGGGTACCCAGCGATTTACCTTTTCGACTCTAACTTTTGAACCGACCTGTATAATTTAATGAAATTTTAATATTTTATGTAGGCCATAAAGGGTCATAAAACCATACTACAGTAGATGTTTTACACTGTCAAGGAAGTCAGGAACGGACTTGCCACCATACTCTTTGGGCCAAAATTTTGACAGGTGTCATTTTATAGAGGTGAAAACTGAATTTTTAAATCCTTTGGTCATTCTTCTTTAAAAAAGATACTCTACATTTGTTTCGATAAAATTGACCGCTTTCGAAAAAAAGTTTTTATATAACACGTTAAAATATTGACTCGAAATTTATTTAATTATCAAGTTTATTAACATACGCTATTTAAACACAATAACTAATCGAATAACACAATAACTAATAATACGTATTAAAATAATAAAATTTGTTATTACTACATCACATTAATGCTGATATGCATCTAACTTATGGACAAGCATTCTGCAAGTATGTTGAGACAAGAAGAATTTATTCTGATACAATTCCAAGTCGACGTTTACCGCAACGAAGAACTTTTGAAAGCTTCGCTTCTTAAAAAATTTGAAAATTTTGCTTCTCTTTGTTTACTTGAGCAGATTTTCGAAATGGGCACCCTGTACCTCTATACATTTCCTTATCCTAGGGATGTTTTCTCGTTGTACTTGAAACAACATCTCAGGATTGGTTCGAATTTAGTCGAAATAGTGTCTTATTCTTTCTATCAGGTCTTCCCTGGTGTGAACTGCCGTCGAATACACAAGCCTTAAATTTAATTTCCCCATAAAAATAAATCTAATGGAGTTATGTCGGACGACCTCGGTGGCCATAAAATAGGCCCACCTCGACCTATCAATCGACATCCAAATGTATTTAATAAGTACTGAAGAACTAAATAGCTAAAATGGGGTGGTGCAGCGTCACGTATAAACCACATCTGATTTCTAATTTCTAAGGGCACATTTGCATATCTGGCATGAGAATTTTTTTCATGCCAGATATGCAAATTATGGCAATTTATTTCTCCGTCTCTGGCAAAACTGACTTCATCCGTGAACAAAACAATACTCGTAAAATTTGCCTAAATAGTTGTAAAAACCAATTTGCGTAATTGACTCTTGCAGGATAATCAGCGAGAGACATGGCATGTGCCTCAATATGACAATTTATTATTTTGACTAGTGTTGTCAATAATACATTTTTAACGTCATAAAAACTGTTGTTTTATTACAGTACTACTTATTCTGATATTCAATGAAGTGTTATAAAAAAACTTTTTTTTTCGAAAACGGTCAATTTTATCGAAACAAATGTAGAGTACCTATTTTAAAGAGGAATGACCAAAGTATTTAAAAATTCAGTTTTCATCTCTATAAAATGACACCTGTCAAAATTTTGGCCAAACGAGTATGGTGGCAAGTCCATTCCTGACTTGCCTGATAGTGTAAAACATCTACTGTAGTATGGTTTCACGAGCCTTTCTGGCCTACATAAAATATTAAAATTTCATTAAATTATACAGGTCGGTTCAACAGTTAGAGCTGAAAAGGTAAATCGCTGGGTACCCTTTAGGGGGTTTTTATCACCATTAAGGGGCACTTTAGGAAAAAAAAATATGACAAACTAATGTTATTTTGACATCCCCTATAGACTCACGAAAGTATGCCATATACTTACCGGACACCTTGTATGTGAAAAATATTTAGTCTAAAATAACTAGTACTCAAATTCTTAATGAATCAAAGTTTTTCGAAAACTAAGCAAATATATGCTTCTAAGGCGTTTTTTCTTATTCTTTTGGTATAAAATACTAGGATATGGTTAAAATATTAGTACTGAAGCAGTTCTATAAATAATTTAGTATGCATTATAGTGTTGTAATAGCTTTTTCATTCTCCCCCGTACGAAAGTATAATTTTTTATTTTAAAGAGGCAAGCGAAAGTAAAACATGCTAGTTTATCAGTTACTAAATATGAAAAACTAATAACGTGAAATTATTGTCAGATACTTATTTAGAGTGGAAATTAAATGTAAAGTTACAATTGTTGTATGTTCCTGAAAGATTTAAGGGCAAATGTTGATTGAACTCCTGTTCTAAAACAACGGCACTGGAAATGTTGACTTGTTTGTCGATGTGCACAACTTGATCATTAAATTCTGTTTCTGAATGTTTGCTTTGCTGAATTGATATCGATTTTTCAGGCATGATTTTATTAGCAACTTTTATTTTGTGGGTCACTGAATCTGCTACATATATATCTTTCCGCTACATCTGACGACTTCCATCCCCCGTGTCTTTTCATATCTAAAATGACCACACCTGGGGCATTTGCTAGTAATGTACAGGACGTTCTTTGAAACGAGTTAAGAAATTTAACAATGTCGTATGGAATTTTTATTTTATTTTTATTATGTGCTGATTTACACATCTCATACCGATAAAACAAGCGTTCATCTTGAGCCTTTTTTTGTCAGAGTTGCTATAACGATTAGCAAATGTTACCCAATCATCTGTTACTACAAATCTTCTTTGCACATTATTTTTTGTAGTAAGAATCTGCACTAATATGATACAATTTTTATACTCCACGTCCTTTACTTTTAGATTATCTAGCTCGTCAGTTTGACATTTCCCAGCTACTAAAAAAATTGGTACCACTTTATTCATTAAATACAGGGTGTCCAGAAAGTAATGGGATCCAGCTTAAAAATAGCTTCCTGTGATCAAATACAACCGATTTAGACAAACTTAGCTTAGTCCAAAAGTGCCTCCTTTAGAAGTTACAGGGCACAGGGCTTAAAAAAATATTTTCTTATGAGCACAAACGAAACGTCCAATCATGTTGAAATTTGGTACAATTATGTTTTAGATAAGTAGAAGCATTGTGAAGGCGTAAGTAGTGCTGAATACCGCAGGGGGCGCTCTTGGAAATTTTTTTGTAACTCATTTTTATCGTATCTTTTTTGTTGGTTCTATTCTGATACGCTTGACGGAAAATTATGATAAAGAAATTAATTTTGCGTAGAAAAGCTATACATGTTCCATGTAACTGTACCTTCTTCCTGCAGCTTCTCCATTAATTTAATTTTGACAATAAACAACGATCATCTGCCGTTTCTGATTTGACTGAACTGACTGAAATAACATTAATAATTTGAAATTATTTACACATTACTTTTACACTTCACACAACTACACAACGATGATTACTAACTCAGTACAACAATTAATATTAATCTGACAGGCTTTTGATCAAATTTTATCTAATTTAAGCGTATCAACGCCAGTTTGACAATTGGTAACTTGATCGAATTAGAAAATTTATTTCTATTTCAATGTTTCGCTTCTTAATTATGCCCATAACAAGAAAACAATTTTTTTTTCTTTGAAGGCCTGTAGCTTCTAAACGAGGCACTTTTGGACTAAGCTAAGTTTGTCTAAATCGGTTTTATTTGATCACAGGAAGCTATGTTTAAGCTGGGTCCCATTACTTTCCGGACATCCTGCATCGTTTGTAAATACCTAAGATTTTCGAGGTTGATATCCGTAATTTTTCCTTTTTATGAATGCCTCTAAGCGGCCAAATTTCGAAATAGTCTGGTTTTATTCAACATTGAGTATTCTGATCATAATGTAGCAGGGGACAATGTCTTTGCCGTTGAATTAAGAACCACAGTACGCCAGAATTTTCTTTCGAATCGAGTTTTTAATCTGTAGAATCACGTACTTGACTGTGTTGTTGCTACATCAATTCATTCAAGAATGGTTATGACCGCCATCATGCTAGTTTGTTTGTTATTCCATGTGCGGGTATGGCATATTATTAAACTTTTCAGTGTATCTTTAATCATCGTGGCATATGTTTTAATTATTAAAATTTGATCACTCAGTTGGAAGCTACTGTATACGCTTCCTATATTAAATTATTGGAAAGTTTTTCAACTTGCGTTCCATCATCTGCAAATAGATTATAGAGAACCGTCAGCAGAAACGTCTATTGAATACCTTAACATCAATTTGACGTTTGCAACAAAGCCCCTGCCTAATTAGAATATATGCTCACGTTCCAACCTGCAGTAAAGTTTGACTAGTTTGAGAGGGAATTCGCCGCAACTGTCTTGGTTTTGCGTTCGCCCGACTAATTTGAAATACAGCGTAATTACGGCAGATCTAAAAAACGTCCGGGGATCTAGCGGTGCATTACAGAAGCGGGATGCACCTGAGCTGCGGTCGGATGCAAAAATTTATTGGCCGAGTAAATCAGGCTTAGCGCTCAGTTTAAGAGAGGCCATATTTCGGAAAGCCTCTGTATTTATTACTGGGACTGGGGGGTCGTGGAAAATTTATTGACTACGTGACATCAATTTCAAAGGAAAATGTGTACAGAAGGGTACCCTGTGGATTAGTGGTGTCGTTCGTCTTATGAATATATCAATAGAAGCAGGCAATATACAGAGTAAAAAATGTACAATAGAAAACGAATGGTTGGAAAGTGGTATATTTTACATCAAGAAATGAAAATGCAGTTATTTTTTGTGAGGTGGGGACAAACGAAAAAATGCATTTCATCTCGAATAGAGAATGGTAATTTTTCCACGATACTGCATTAAAATATTGGATTATAATTTACAAAACTTTATTTTTCCCCAACCGCCACAAAACTATAACACATTTTTTGACTGTTAGGAGTCTCTAAGGTCGTCATTTTCCTTACTGAAGAAAACAATGGTTTCTTAGCAATGAAAGTAATCTATAAAGCCCGTATTTCGTTCGCAGATGACGTCATTATCAGGGACGCACTTAGGACGCTAAGTTAATGTTTGTAGAAGCCGAGGTGCAAACAATACCAACAAAAATCAAATTAACGTCTTACTTTGTACTGGTAATTTATGATATCCATTATTCATATTAAATTTATTAGTTTACAAAACACTCTACACAACTATTCACTTGTAGTACTGGAATAAAATTGAATAATTAGTCACTGCTGTAAATCTTCAGGTGTTAGGCTGTGGCGTTTGTCGTTAATAATCCATTTCGGTTTCGAAAACGTGTGTTCAATATGAGACTGACTAACTCAGCCATTTATTCTTCTCTTATAGACCAAACGAATATTCCAGGTATTTTCTAGCATCGCTAGATCCATTTCTCGAAAGATTCTCGTCGATTCTCAATATTCCAGTCGCGCCTCGATACACGGCATTATTTTGTTTGTTTACCAGTATTGCGTAGGGGCGATCCGAGCAATCTAGCGTTTCGCGATACCACAGTCGGCGAATTGGGTGCGAGCGGGGCAAATTCTGTGACAGTATATATAATTTTTAATGGATGGCACATTTAGGGTGCGTTCAGGAAAATCTACTTCTTTACCATCAAAAGGATTTACTATATAGTATAATGTCAAGAAATTCCGATGGTTCCGCAAAACGGTATCAATATTTTCTTTACACGTTGAGCACTAGGCCTCTATAACTGATAAATAAACTCGCAAATGAAAAACATTATTTACTGCGTTATTTATTGGATATGCTGATGCTGTTACAGTTGCTTCAAGATGGCAACTGAAGGTATCCGGGAATAATTAAAATGTATTATGTTAAATATTCGCGAATTCTAGAATCGTTAAATATCCGTTGAAATATATAGTATAGGATAGAATTAGCATCACTTAATTGTAGTCACTGTAGAATACTTTTTATGCCGTCAAAATGAACGTAGTACTATGACGTTGCTTCTTATCCCAACGTACGGTTCCATTTCAACTGTTTTGTTTTACAAGTAGTAACCGGCTGTAAGTCTAAACATGTCTAAATAAAAATAACACACCTGGGCCTCTATTTTAGAATGCAGTAACATAAATTCGAGTGGAAAGTCATTCCACTTAAAAAATTCCTGAGTATATTATTATCTATGTGTATATTTACAATGCTTGAAACTTATATTCCTTTAGCAAACACTATGTGAAATAATTCCCTACTTTTTTGTAGGAAATAACTACAATGAGAATGGTCAAGAATACAGATTTCTGAGAAAATGTGTTCCACTAAACTCTAGAATCGAGCCTCTGCAGGTAAATCAATGGAATGTTTCAGTCGATTAGCTGCCATGAATAAGATTAAATTTGTTTTAATATAAATAAAGTATTGTCATGGAATTTGCCCCACTCACACCCAAATCGACGACTGTGGTATCGCGAAACGCGAAAGTGTCCCGATCGGCCCTACGCGATTCTGGTAAACAAACAAATAATGCCGGAGTATCGAGACGCAACTGCAAAACTGGAGAATAGACGAGAAGCGTTCGAGTCGTTCGGGAAATGGATCTAGATGCTAGAATATACCTGGAATATTCGTTGGGTCTATAAAAGAAGAATAAACGGCCGAGATAGTTAGTCTTGTATTAGTCCTGAATTGGAGTGTTTAGAGCGATTTAGATAGCGATTAAAAGTGAAATAGTGTTTAGTTGAGTTGTAATTAGTAATCAGTAGTGTACCAAGTAGTTAATAAAGTTAAGTGATTAATTAACGGATTGTTTTTCTGGCAGTAGTAAAAGTCGGGTAGGAAACCCGTGACAGTATATTTGAATATTAAGGTCGTCGCCGAGTCTGGACCTGGACTGAAAAGTGTTACAATTAATAATTAAATGGAGGAATTCGGCTGGACAAAGAAGAGCATGTTTCATTTAGATTAAAAGAGTTTTTTCTAGTAATTCTACATCTGCTCGGCTACGCTACACCTCGCCTCGTAAATACAAAATTTGCTTGCCAAAAAACTGACACTTTTCACATTTAGTAGCATTTTTGTATAAATATGGAAAGTATAATTGTTATTGACAGTTGGATTTATATTAACAGGGCTACCTTATGTCGTACTAGTTGAAGGTAGCTTTTGGTTTTTTGGTTTCATTTCGTGTTGGCTTAGGCCCGCTACATACTATGCGTGAATTCGCGATTCGTTATGCGCGATTTGTGATATGTGAGGAATTCGCGAACAATGTGTAGGGTCTTGTTCATAAAAACACTATGCACGAATTCCATACGAATCACGCAAGAAATCTGGCATAACTTGAAAAAGTCTTGTCTTCTTTTGCAGAACAAGACAAAAAGTTTCCTTAAAGTCTTGTTTTTGATCGAACGCATAAAATCATGTCTTGTCTTGCGAATTGCAAATTTTTTATCCCGCAATTTTGTAAGACCCCTGCGATACAAATGGTTCTACTCGAAGGTTACACGTAATTATCGATAACGGTCGATCGTCGACAGTGGTATTGGTAGACGTTATAGTATATGAATGACCAGTTTTACATAAGTTATAAATAAAAGATTAATTAGTTTAACATTTTCTTCAAGTCTTGTTTTGCAAGACCAAAATAAGACCAAGAAAAAGCAAAACAAGATTGCTAACACTAATTTTGTTGCTATACACTCATTTATTGGTATGTTGTCAAAGTTAAAATTAACTATAGTTTCAGGCATGTTTGCAGTTCTAGATGTATTTTCAAGAGATTGGAGTATTTTATGCCTTCGTTTCAATTTATTATTTACTGAGTCTTCAATGTATTGTTCTGTCACTGCGCTTTCCAACCTCCATGTCGTTTTATTTCTGTTAAGACTAGCTCCACTATCTGTAGGAACAGTGGTAGAAGAAAGACCTTCTTAATGAATGGCCCGAATACAATTGAACACTCGGCAAATTAAGAAATGCTGCAATTTCCTGCGGAACGTTTCAAAATTTATTAATTCCATCACTTGTCTTGTACAGGGTGTCACTGTGAGGATATAAAGAATTTAAATAAAATTTGGGACATGTGATTTTAAATGGGATCAATCGAAAGTATTTGAGATTTTGCAAAAATGACTAATGACGTCATCAGTAATATTTTTTCCAGAAACATACCCAAATTTTCAAGAGAAATACCATTTAAAAATGACATTAGCGGTGGAACGATCAAGTAGTCGTTGGAAAATAATTGAATGTTCGTTGTTTAAATTGCATAAATATCATTAAGAATAAATAAAAGGATTGAAATCGATGATTCTTTAATACAGTTAAAGCAAAAGGTAACTCATAAAAAGGGTTTGTGATTTTTTCTTTCAAATGATCAATATTTCGCGAAGGTGTTTTGTAAATTTTATTTTTAAAAAAACCCCATAAAAAATCGAGATGTGTTAAAACTGGTGACTTTCCGAATCAATACGTCCATTAATCTTATTTTTCTGGGAAAGTGTGATTTAAATATTGTTGCACAATCTTGGCCTTGTGGGGTGGAGATCCGTCGTGCTGAAACTATCGGTTTCTCTTCAGCTGCAAAGGTACATTATCCAGAAGTGCAGAAAGTTCTTTTTTTAGGAAATTTAGGTAATTCACACTTTTCATTGTATGTTAATAAAAATAAGGTTCATAATGGCCTTGGTTTTGGATTGGATTTACAATGTGGGGACTTTCAATAGACCAGTAGCGTTCGAGGCGCCTCACCCAAATTACTGTACAGCCCTTAGGGTTGGGCCGTTTGAGGTGATTTTTTTTTAAATGTTTGTCATTAAATTCCCTATCGATTCCTTTTTCTCAATTTTCGCTTTGGGCCTGCAATTTGGCGGAGTTTGACTCCAAAAATGGGTTTGCATGGAAAACACTAGATTTTTCGCACAAAAATGACCCTACGGAACACGAGATTGAGATTTTGCCGGACTTTTTTATGGGGGAATCGTCTTGGAAAGCCCTACAAGACTGTCCACATAGATTTCAGGGAGAAATTTTCGGTTCGGTTCAAATGGCCACAATCATCCACAAATTTTCACATATCAGAAATCGTTCTGCTGAAAACTGGGAAAGTATTGGAAAAAAATCTTTTTTCACAAAAATTATTTCTACACATTTGAGGAATCCGCAAAAATTTTTCCAGAATTTTTGGACATTAGCCAAAATGGCCACATACAGAGATTTTCCGAATTTTCCCGTAATTATGAAAAAGGTCAAAAAGGTTCCATAAATGATTTTGAACACTTTTTTGGGAATTCAATTTTTTGACAAAAGTGGTCATTTTGGATACAACAGTTCTTTGTTAATGAGAAATGATTGATTTTTCCTGGAACTGTTCGGATGAAATTGTATGATAGTGAAAATTTCTCCCCGAAATCTAAGTGGACAGTTTTGTAGGACTTTCCAAGACGAGCATTCCCCTACAAAAAGTTCGGCAAAATCTCAATCTCGTGTTCCGTAGGTTCATTTTTGTGCGAAAAAACTAGTTTTTTGCATGCAAACCCATTTTTGGAATCAAATTCCGCGAAAATTGAGAAAGAGGGATCGATAGGGAATTTTATGACGAACATTTAAAAAAAATCACCTCAAACGGCCTAACCCTAAGGGGTGTATAGTAATAGTGGCAGAGTGCGCCTGTTTGGCAAACCATGACTCACAAACCGACTTTGGTCCCTCCAAAGAACGTGCCGGAAAAGGGTCTAATCAACAGTTTCTACATTTACTACAATTTGAGCTATAAAATTAAGTCACGATTCCACTAGTCTTTAAAATTCGTTGAACAGTTGATTTATCCAAATTGTATCTAGTGAGTGTTTGTGTTAGATATAGTTACAAGCAGCACTTTTCCCAAATCTTGAACATTCGTTATATCTATATCTCGTAACTCATGTGAAAGGTAAGCTCCAGTAATACCGATTTACAGCTTAACTTATCTATTAGTTTTCATTTGCTAAAAAACAACAATACAATTTCTGTGGATAAACATGGAGATTTCTACTCAACATTCAGTATATAAAAATAGATGGCTCTGCTCAAAAACAAGTAG
Organism: Monochamus alternatus; assembly: GCA_037114965.1. Lineage (NCBI taxonomy): Eukaryota > Metazoa > Arthropoda > Insecta > Coleoptera > Cerambycidae > Monochamus > Monochamus alternatus. Next base: position 120,177,151 of record CM073426.1, read on the forward strand.
ATAGAAATTGTGATATTTATTACCATCTCTGTCAGTTTCTTAATTGTTATTCGCTTCAGATGTGTGAAACTGTACCAAGTAACATACCTGCTACAGATCCAGAGATTATATAATCAATACCTTCTCTATTATACGACCTAATCTTATAACGGAGGCGATCTCAGGTCACAAGTCAACTGTTAACAGTCGATTGTGAGCCTCAGGACAGTAGAGAAAGGGATTTTGGTTGTATAGGGGCCGCTGGACCGGAATATTCGCACAATACCGAGCAGTTCGGCGTTTACGCTTGGACTGCCTCGTATTGTCGAGATTACACAGCTAAGACGTGTTTTGTTTTCATAAATCTGGTCATCTACGTCATACACAATCAGGGATAAGCGTGATGGACTGATAACTATATCTCCGGCATCGAAGATAATAATAGTCATGATCCACACAAATTCACAGCAAGTTTTTGACAGTTACAGGTACATAAAATTTATAAAAATTTTCTAAAATTTAAAATCCATTCCTTGTACACTGAACCAAAAATGACCATAAATACAGGGTGTTTCTTAAGTATAGGCCAAAAATCCAGGGGCGTATTCTGTGGCTAAAATAAGGGTTTTTTGTTATATAAATATGAGGTCTTAGGACGGCCATTGTCCAGCTACAGCACATCAAAAATTAAAAAAAAAATTAATTTCTCAACCAATTGAGACAATTTAACCAAATTCGGTGTGCATATTTAGTATGATGGTAGGCATGAAATAAAAAATAACCAACCAGCTTTGGAAACTTACCAGTGACGGAGGTGTGGGTATCATCGGTCATTTGCCAAAAAAATATAGGTATATCACCCCATATAATATTATAAATAAAATAGGTCATCATATGCCCCATTGTATTATCTTCACTTTTTGTTTCTTTACACTTTTTTGTATTCCAATCCGATTTACAATAAAATCGATTTATTTAAACAAGTGCATTTTTACGATATTGCATTTCTTAAAATAATAAAATAATTAATTAACAATGGAATTGCTTTACTATGATTTATTATAATAAATGTTGGAAATGGCTACCTTCAGCCAACATACATTCTTGAGATCTTCTTGAAATTGCAGTTCTAACATTTGCAAATATTCTAGGAGTAGTTCTTATCACATCACAGCCAGTTATAATTTACTGAGGTAAGTAATCAACAAATGTATGTATTAATAAATAGAATAACTCATTAAATAAACTTTTCTCCAATAAACGGCATTTATTAATATTATGAACATATTTATAAAAAAAAAACTAATAATTCCAACAGCTATAATCATTAACAGTTTTACTTTACACGTTGAAAATTGTGTTTATTTGTTTCTTGAAGCTTAAATAATTTATACTGAATGTCAGTATTCTAACTTTATCTGTTTGTAAAGCATGTATTTATTCTCACAACATCTACTTAACACTTTCGACAACTTTCCAAATGAGCTAAAGGCGAGCAACTTGGAAATGTATCTTTTCCCACCTTATTTAATGATTTAATGAGATAAACTTGCGACAATTATATACATAGACATCGTGCAACAGAAATGTATACAGTACAGTGTGTCCCATCAGGAACCGCCACGATCGATATAAGGAAGATATTTACTCTGAAAATTTATTTACTTACCAATGTTAGTAGAGTCTAGTTTTAAAAATATTTTCCCGTTTCTACTATTTCCGGTTATACCGGAAGTCGGTACCAACTTGCTAAATGAAACACCTTGTATATTAGTATATATTTGGATTCTACGTTAAATTTTAAGACAAGTTTGTATACAGGGTTAACTATGACTACGTATAAAAATTTTAACAACGTGCTCACGGAAGCCTAAAAAACAATCAAAAAATTATTTCCAAATTCTAGTTCGATGTTTAAAAAATGGGAGAAAACCTTATTTTCCCTCGGAAAATCGGCGCCTATGGCAACCATTTATCGTTCGAGATGGCTAGATATGTCAATTACTATCCGGTCGTTTTTTACAACGTTGTCAAGTGTAGAAACAAGGTAAATAAACATTTAGTGAATAATAATACCTTAGTAACTGATACATGATAGTAACAGTTAATCCGGTTAGTTGTATATTTTGCTTTCGTTCATCGTTCCTCCGTTGCACACTGTCAAAAATCAGCAGATCCGTCATAATTATCCACTAACATACCCGATGTAAATTCTTTTACTTAATTATTATAAAACGGTCAAAATTAAAAATTAGTTACTAACTGTTCTAAAATAACCTAGATTATTGCGTTGCTAGTTGCATACTCTTTAAACATTAAAGAACAATGTCAAAGCTTAGAATATAATATTCTAAAGGTCCAAGAAACACTTTTACAGAACACTGCAACCATCTTTAATGTTATAGTTTTAAATAGTTACTAATTATGTTATTCAAATATTGTCGATTATTGTCAATATTGTTGCTGTTATTAGTACTAACAGAATTTAGCTCCCCAACAACACAAGAATTTTAAAAATTTATCGGCGTGAAGTACACGTTGCAATTTTAAATAATTTTTCAGCACTTGCTTTTCTCAAATTTAATTCTTCGCTTATTTTTTGTGTATTTACAAACAAGTCATATTCAAATGCCTAGATGACAGATAACAAATAAGGTGCTGATTTATGAGAAGTGAGACAAGTGCATATTATCGTATGGCAGCGTAATACCAAAGACGTTTTCCGTGTAGACACAATATTATGCTGAATCTTCTTTGAACCACATTAAACAACAAACTGTTGCAAATATCTTTTTGTACGTTTGCGTATATTTTTTTGTTATCCTCTGCAGTCGGGCCAAGTAAGTACCTCGCTTTAAACAAGAAGAAGGAGAGGTTCCCATCAACAAAAATCCTTACAATGACAGATTTAATTTAAACTAGTAAGAAAACAGAAAATGATTCAACATTTCTTAAAATCTCTTCAAATATCAATCCTGCAAATAAATATCAGTAAGGTAGGTGCTGCCTCCATGTGCCACCATATCGTGTTTCTCATTAAATAATAGGTAATCTAAAAATCTAAATAACTGTTTTCTTTTAAAGCGGCGTAAATTGATACACATGTCAACGCGTTTTGAAAAAAAAAAATCTGTTAATTCTTATTTTTACCTATCTCCATTTAAAATATATGTACTTAGTCATAGTTAACCCTGTATAATCGTGTATACATAAATTCAGTTGTTTTTGAGTTATTTAAAGTTTTATGAAGAATGTGACGGTCGCAGAGCCATATTTAAAATGTTGAGTTTCTTTTAAAAAATTATTGTTCCGTGGTAGTAACTTATAACCGAATATGAATGTGGCGCTAAACGTGGCCCATACTGAGATTAAAATTTAATTTCCTGTGATTATACGTTTCAAATAAGGTTCTATTATGTTAAATTTTCAGTTCATGTTCTTATAAACATGCCTAACCATCTATAAATAGCTTTTTAAATGCAATAATACTTTCTCTAATATCTCTAAGGAGATGCCGTCCGGCGAGCGCTTCTCAGCAACAAGGCATTCCCGTAATTGGCGAAGAGTGACATTAATGTGGTGGTGAAATATTACGATAATACCGGCGGCGTTTCGTCCGCGATTTATAATAAAAATTAATATCGCGCTGACGGCCCCCAAGGGCCCTGGATCTTTAAAAATACGTATCCGCCTGACAGCCCTAAAAGGACGGATAAAGGCCGAATTATAAAGTCATTTGTAACAGAGTGCCTGAATATCTTAATCTTTGCACGCAATTTGCTTGTACACTGAGAAAAGTTTTCACAAACACGACACGGTATGTCAACTATATTTCAATTTTAGATGAATAATAGCTTACAAGATACTTTATTGAGTCGTTTTTGTTAAAAGTCAGTTACTTGAGTACAAAGCGTACTGAAGATATTAGCATTAAGCTGACATTAAACTTCATTATTCCTTGAAGATGCGGGGAATACGAAATTTTGTTTCTGAAATCAGTTCAGAGCATTTAGTTACATTATCTGGCGACTTATGCCAGAGAGCAGAACTACCTATTCTTTTGGTATTTCGAGAACAGTAATAGTTAATTTTCCTTATACACTTGTCTTAAGGGCACTTGTCTTTAAACTAAATTATGTAAAAGTCTTTGAAATAAACTGCGGAAACCAAAAGTATTACAATATGTATACGGATAGAAACGTAATGAACATTTCTCAACAATTGAAAAATAAATCTATATATTGAATTAATGCTACACATGTTTTTCATTTTATATATTTTATATTTATGTCATATCATATAATAGCAAAAGTAATAAACACTATTATATTATTAATAATTTCTATCTTTTACTTGATCTAGTTTTGAATTTCGTAGACGTAGAAGTCAGCTATTGCAATAGTTTACCGTTAGTAAAAGTGTTATTTGTGGAATGCCTTTTGGATTGCATAATGCATCACCGGTATGGCAACGTCTAATTGATACAGTTTCAGGCGCAGATCTTGTTTGCTTTGAATACATATTCATCTGGACTTCTACTTTTCAACATCGCCTAGAGATATCAGGAAAAGTGCTGCAAATAATAAAGGATGCTGAAATGACTCTAACTAGGCAGAAATACAATTTCTGTATATCAGAGTTACATTACTTGGGATATTTGGTCAATTCAAGGAGATTTATGGTAGATATTCAGAAAGTAGAAGCTCTAGTTCAGGTACCAACACCTCGCACGGCAACTGTGAGAAGTAAAAAGAATAGTTGGACTTTCTTCATGGTACTGGCGATTCACCCTAAATTTTAGTTTTGTTATGTTCCTAGTCATCGAGTTAACTAGGAAAAACAAGTTCATTTGGACTCCGACTTACTTATACCTCCAACTACGGGTTTGATGCTGTATTGACTCAACAGCCGTTCATTAATAAAGAACAACAAAGAAGAGATGTCTAGCCGTAATCTTTGCCACCTTGTGTGGAAGGTATAAATTTCAGCATCATAACTAATCATTACACTTTGAAATGGTTACTTAACATTTTTTTTACACTAGGTATGTGATATTGTTTTATGTTGGTCAGTGGTGCGAGAGGTTTAAGGCGTTAGTACTTGTGAATCGATGTGACTAGTCCGCCCAAGGTCCAAATCCCGCGGCCAGTAGACTATAGATCAGCTATACTTACGGAGAGGACTAGCATAATCTCTGCGGGTATGATAGAGTGGAAGAATGTTGGTTTGGGTCAATGTGAGCCACTGATACTGGTCGATCTTTGACCAGCCCCCTAATTAATGAGGTTTTTCAGGTTTTCCTCATTCTGCACTCTGTGCAAATGTGGCCAGCTTAATAATAATATGCCGCTCTCTCTCCCGCTTCTGGGCCAATCCTCCTGATTAGAATTAGGGGTACAGACATTATTATGTATTTATTATTGTTCGATTTTCCTCAGTAGAAACAGCTGCCAGGCAGTAAAGTGTTACATTTACTGCCTAGGCATTGGAATTATTTTTACTGCCGCTAAATTAAACATTAAAAGTTTGTTCTTTCACGAAAGTAATTTTGTTGGTTTATAATTACCTTTGCACCTAAATACTGTCACGGATTTCCTAACCCGTCTTTTTCTTACTTCCAGAAAAACAATCTGTTAATTAACTACTTCTTTATTAACTAGACTCAGTACACTACTGAACACTAATTAGAACTCAACTAAACACTTATTCAATTAATCGCTAACTAAATCACTTTGATATCTCCAACTAAACACTTCAATTCAACACTGTAATACAAGACTTATACAAGACTAACTTAATCGGCCGTTTATTTTTCTTTTATAGACCCAACGAATATTCCAGGTATATTCTAGCATCTCTAGATCTATTTTCTAGCATCTCTCGAACGCTTCTCGTCGTTTCTCTAATTTTCTAGTCCCGTCTCGATCCACGGCTTTTTGTTTGTTTAACAGAAGCGTGTAGGGGCGATCGGGGCAATCTTAGCAATTCGCGGTACCAAAGTCGTTGATTTAGGTGTGAGTGGGGCAAATTCCGTGACACTGCCCCCTCCTTAGGACCGATCGTCCCGATCGGATACACCTCTATACGGGGACAGACGCTCCAGATGAACGACCTTCATCTTACTCCTAGGAGTCCTCTGTATCCGGTAGACGACGTCATTGATTCTTTTAATCACAGTATAGGGGCCCTCCCAACGGTTCTGTAGTTTAGGCGATTTTCCTTTCTTCCGCGTGGGGTTGTACAGCCACACCAGGTCACCTTGTTGGAATCCGACTGTATTGGCCCGGACGTCGTATCGAGTCTTCATGCGATCGCTCTCTAGTCGCATTCGAGATCTGACTTGGTCGTGTACGGCTGCTAGTCTTTGTTCTAGGTCATGGATATAAGTGTCTGGATCTGTGGGCTGTTCCGCAGGACGACCAAATACCAAATCTGCTGGAAGTCGAAGCTCTCTTCCAAAGATGATCCTTGCGGGAGTCTTCCCAGTAGTTTCATGGACAGCTGAGCGGTAAGCTAACAGGAAGAGTGGAATGAGCTTGTCCCAGTCTGTCTGGTTCTCGTTCACAAACATCCTCAGATTGGTTTCTAGTGTGGCGTTGAAGCGTTCCACCATACCATCTGACTGGGGATGCAGTGGGGTGGTCCTGGTTTTCCGGATTCCCATAAGCTCGCAGACCTTTCGGAACACACCTGATTCGAAATTTCTGCCCTGATCTGAATGTAGTTCCATGGGCACACCAAATCTGCAGAACAGGTTATTGACTAGCGCTTCTGCTACGGTTGTGGTCTCTTGATTGGGAAGGGGGTATACTTCCGGCCATTTGCTGAAGTAGTCCATGGCTACTAGCAGATATCGGTTCCCACTTTGGGTTTTCGGAAAGGGGCCAGCGATATCAATGGCAATCCTCTCAAACGGCGCTCCTACGATGTACTGGCGCATTTTGCCTCTGGAACGGGTCTTCGGTCCCTTGCTTGCTGCACATATGTCACATTTGCGGCACCAATCTTCTACATCCGTCCTACAGCTCAACCAGTAGAAACGCTCCCTAATCTTCTGTAGAGTCCTATTGATACCGAAATGTCCACCCCCAGTACCTCCATGTACTTCCTGCAGCACTTCCTTGACCCGGGACCTCGGGAGTAGTATTTGTTTCTTGACCTCCGTTCCGTCATTGTTCTCCCATGCTCTTTTTAGGACACCGTCTTCCAACACCAGGGAATTCCATTGAGCCCAATAGCTCTTTAATGCTGGGCTTTTACTACTGACTTCAGCCCAAGATGGTCGGTTGTTGGCTTCTTTCCAGTCTAGTAAAGGCTTGATGTCACAGTCAGCTTGCTGGTCTTCCCGAATCGCTGCTGAACTCCATCGGTCTTCAGGTTGGGCTGCTACTACCTTGCAAGAAACTGATGAGATGTTCTCTTTCCTTTCAAGACTACTGCAGTGTTTGCAGTTAACAGGACAGGGTCTCCTAGAAAGGGCATCTGCATTTCCGTGTTTCCTGCCGGCTCGATGTTCAACAACAAAGTGATATTCTTGCAGCCGTTCCAGCCATCTTGCCATCTGTCCTTCAGGGTTTTTAAACTGTAGCAGCCATTTAAGGGAAGCGTGATCCGTTCTTAGGAGAAATTCTTGGCCATACAGATATTTATGAAAGTGTTCTAGGCTCTTGACGATTGCAAGTAATTCTTTCCGAGTCACACAATAGTTCTTTTCAGCTTTTGATAGGACTTTGCTGAAGTAGCCCACTACTCGCTCTTGGCCATCTTGTACTTGAGAAAGAACTCCGCTAATTCCAATGTTGCTTGCGTCCGTGTCCACTATAAATGGTCGTCCAGGTATTGGGTATGTCAAAATCGGGGTAGTGCAGAGAGCCTCTTTCAGCGTCTCAAAGGCTTGCTGGCATCTCGTAGTCCATTCGAACGGGATGTTGTCTTCTGTCAGTTTATGAAGAGGTTTGGCAATATCAGAGAATCCTTGGACAAACCGTCGGTAGTATGTGCATAGGCCGAGAAAACTTCGAACTTGATGTTTGTCTTTAGGAATCGGCCAGTTCTTTATGCACTCTGTCTTCTCCGGATCTGTTTTCACACCGTTTGGAGTAATAATGTGGCCTAGGTATCTAACCTCCTTTTGGAACAGACTGCACTTCTTCGGGTTCAACTTTAGATTCGCTGCTTTCAACTTCTTGAACACTTCGGACACGTTCTTCAGGTGTTCCTGGAAAGAGCGTCCCAGCACCACCACGTCGTCCAAGTAAATCAAGCAGGTCTCCCAATGCAGGCCATGAAGTACAGTTTCCATCAGTCGTTCAAAAGTAGCAGGGGCATTACATAGGCCAAATGGCATTACATTGAACTGCCACAATCCATTTCCGGTAGTGAACGCTGTCTTTTCCTTGTCCTCTGGGCGGACCTCGACTTGCCAATATCCACTCTTTAAATCCAAAGTGGAAAACCATTGCGCACCAGCCAAGGTGTCCAGAGTATCGTCAATTCTTGGTAGTGGGTAACTGTCTTTCTTGGTGACGTCATTTAATTTTCTGTAGTCCACACAAAATCGGGTGGAGCCGTCTTTCTTCTTGACCAGGACTACAGGAGAAGCCCAAGGACTCTGAGATGGCTCTATGGTGCCCTGGTTTTGCATTTCAATTAACATCTTGTTAACTTCTTCTCGCTTGGCTAGTGGAAGTCCTCGTGGTGGCTGCTTTATAGGAGACGATGAACCAGTATCGATTCGATGCTTCACTACATTGGTTCTCCCAAAGTCGCCTGGTTTAAGTGCAAACACATCTTCATTTTCACTTAGCAGCTCTTCGAGTTGTTCCACCTCCACCTCTGTTAATCTTTCCTTGGCCCTATCCACGATGTCCCTTAAACATTCTGGTAGACTGGTCTTATTTGTTTTATTCTCCATTTCGTTGTTTTGTTTGAGTGTTCTGACCATGGTAACAGGTGCGCAGACTCCTACTTCAGTTCCCTTTGTAATTTTCTGTGGAAACGTTTTCAGGTTAACTACCCGTACTATTGTCGTCTTCTCCGGTTTAATCAGGGTGCGGCCGGTGACTATAGATTTATTAAACAAATCCGGATTACTGGGTTCCACCACTCCTACACTGCAAGGCATTTCCCCATCCATTACAGTGGCAACCAAGGTTTCGGTCTGAGCAGGTAGTACCACATCTTCTTTAACAACGAGTCTCCGTACAGTGTTATTCTCAGTGGTGTTCGTTAGCACTACTTCCTCACCCATTATCCGTAGCGTGCCAGCATTCAAATCTAAGTTCACCCCCTTTGCTCGTAATAAGTCTAGTCCGAGTATGACATTGTCCGATATATCTGCTACCAGGGCTCTGTGTTTGAACTTGACGTCTCCTAATTCTACTTCAAGCTCGCATTCCCCCTTGACTGGCAGTTGTTGTCCATTGGCTGTTGTAAGGACGTAACGTTTGGCAGGGTTCTTAATACGCCAATCACCAATAATATCCGGCCGTACAATAGTTCTTGTTGCTCCAGTGTCGATTACCATAGGGAACATACGACCAAAAATAATGCCTTCTACTAGCAAGGAGTCAGAGTCCTGGAGACGTGATAACGTAACTTCTTCTGGTGGGGCATGGTAGGAGGACGCAGCCGACTTTTGCCCCGTCAAGCCGGCTGACCCTAGTTTTCCTGTGCAGGTGCCGCTTGGGAGTCGCGTTTTTGCTGCTCTGCGCCTGGGGTCCTACACTGTCTTTTCAGATGTCCCGTCTGCCCACAGTTCCAGCATTTAAGAAGGCGATCCCTTCGACTATTAGATTGTTCGTTCTTTGTCCTAGTAGATGGACTGAATTTATCAATAATCTCCTTTAGCGTTTTTATTATGTCTCCATTTGCCATACTATCGCTGTTATCACTGATGGCCCGAACTTTAACATGCCTACCAGATGCCATTTTTGCTGCCTCGAATTCCAGTGCATGCGAAAGAGCGTCGTTCAACGTTTTAGGTCTGGCGAGTCGTAATGCCTGCTGGGTTTCGCAATCTCTTAGGCCATCGGTAAAAACTTGGATGGACAGCTGGTCTAAGAATTCGGACGGGGCTGTTGGATAAGCCAATCGAACCAGTCGGGCAACATCGGTCTCAAAATGCTGTAAATTCTCTCCATTCTGTTGGTGACGATTTTTCAATTGTGCCTGGTAAACTTGCTGCAGGTGCTTATCCCCATATCTCATTTCCATATGCTGTTTTAGAATGTCGTAGTTATTCTGCTGCCCAGCAGGAACTCCTTGTAGGACGTCAAGAGCTTCCCCTCGTAGAGCAACTATCAGAGCAGTAGCCTTTTCACAATCAGACCATTCGTTTGCTGCAGCTGCTGCTTCAAACTGACGCAGATAGACATTCCAGGAGACCTTGCCGTCGAATTCGGGAGGTTTCGTTCTCTGAGTTCGGATAACAGGCCCTTCTGATTTGATCACGCCCTCTTTTGTTACCTTGTCTAATTTATGTCGAAGCTCTTCGCAGGTTTCTCTAACCAGGTTTATTTCTTCGTCTATTTCCTTTTTTTGTGCTAACAGTTCTTCGTTCATTTCTTTTCTTTGTTCTAACAGTTTCTCTTCTACTTGTTTTTCCACTTTATATGACTGCTCCTCTAGTTTTTCTTCTAGTGTATTCTCCAATTTTTCTAACTTTGTCTGCATTTCATTTGTCTGATCTCTCATTTCCTGTTGTATTGCCTGTATCTGATCTTTCATTTTATACCCCTGTTCTTCTAATTTCTTTTCTAATTTTTCCTGCATCGTTTGGGACTGATCTTCGATTTTATGCCCTTGTTCTTCAAACCTTTCTTGCATTGTCTTTGTCTGGTCTTCCATTTTATGTCCTTGTTCATCTAGTTTCTTTTGCAGTGTATGTCTCTGTTCTTCTAATTTCTCTTGCATTGTTTTCGCTTGGTCTTCCATTTTATGTCCTTGTTCATCTAATTTCTTTTGCATTGTTTGCATCATTTCTAACAGTTTCGCCAGTTGTGCATCCATATTCACTTGACTTCTAGTTACAGGCATCCACTCTATTTGGAAAGTTCTAGAATGTCCACGAATGTATTTCTAGATATTACCGTTGCCTTTCTTACAATGAAACGAGTGCAGTGATATGCCACACTTGGATCTTTGTCTCACTCCCGTACAAAGTTCTAGAATGTTCGAGAATGTCCTTCACAAATAACACCGTTCACTTCCTTAAGTCACGACGAGTGCGGTGATATGTCACACTTGGGTCTTTGTCTCACTTCCGTACAAAGTTCTAGAATGTTCGAGAATGTCCTTCGCAAATAGCACCGTTCACTTCCTTAAGTCACGACGAGTGCGGTGATATGTCACACTTGGGTATTTGTCTCACTCGCATACAAAGTTCTAGAATGTTCGAGAATGTCCTTCGCAAATAGCACCGTTCACTTCCTTAAGTCACGACGAGTGCGGTGATATGTCACACTTGGGTCTTTGTCTCACTCGCGTACAAAGTTCTAGAATGTTCGAGAATGTCCTTCGCAAATAGCACCGTTCACTTCCTTAAGTCACGACGAGTGCGGTGATATGTCACACTTGGGTCTTTGTCTCACTCGCGTACAAAGTTCTAGAAAGTTCTTCAAACTTCCACTTAAATCCCACTTTGTGGACAGGGTTCCAGAAAGCTCTTTAAAACTTCCAGTTAAATCCACTTCCGACACCAAATTGTCACGGATTTCCTAACCCGTCTTTTTCTTACTTCCAGAAAAACAATCTGTTAATTAACTACTTCTTTATTAACTAGACTCAGTACACTACTGAACACTAATTAGAACTCAACTAAACACTTATTCAATTAATCGCTAACTAAATCACTTTGATATCTCCAACTAAACACTTCAATTCAACACTGTAATACAAGACTTATACAAGACTAACTTAATCGGCCGTTTATTTTTTCTTTTATAGACCCAACGAATATTCCAGGTATATTCTAGCATCTCTAGATCTATTTTCTAGCATCTCTCGAACGCTTCTCGTCGTTTCTCTAATTTTCTAGTCCCGTCTCGATCCACGGCTTTTTGTTTGTTTAACAGAAGCGTGTAGGGGCGATCGGGGCAATCTTAGCAATTCGCGGTACCAAAGTCGTTGATTTAGGTGTGAGTGGGGCAAATTCCGTGACAATACTTATCATCAGGAGCCTCCAATAGATTTTTAATTAAATTTATTCATTTTCTAAAACACGTAATTTTTTAGCACGGTTATCCATCCGTTTCAAGAATGCTTTTAATTGTAGATACTTTGCAATATCGATGTTGTTGTAGACAATAAAAGTAGCTCTGAGCATCACATATATTGATCATAATGAAGGAGATTTTATCCTTTTGCTTAATTCAGAAAAATATACAGAGTGGCCAGATGAAAACGAAACAGAGCCATTTTCAGGAACTGACGGACAATTAACGCATAATGCGGAGGACCACCGTCCTGTTGAAAAATTAAATGATCATCATACTGTGCAACATTTTCAAAAATATCAGTCAAGGCAGGATCAATAGCGTCTTGCAGTAATTACAAATACATTTGGCCAGTCAAATTACTAGGTAGAAAAAAAGGACCCACCAGCCGGTCACCGAAAATTCCATCCCATACATTTAATTTTTCCGGTTGCTGTGTATGCATCTCGTGAAAAACTCTTGGGTTTGAATCTGACCAATATCGGTAATTGTGACGATTTACCGTCCCGTTCAAGAAAAAAACTGCATTCATCAGAAAAAATGTTAAAAAGGAACACTGTGGATCGTTCCTTGCTCGCTCACTCATTATTTCGCATAATTGTAAATGGCGGTCATAATCATCCTCATGAAGTTCCTGGACTAAAAGTATTTTGTATGGATGGAATTTATTCTTCTTCAAAATGGTTTGTATGCTAGGTTGATTGATCCCAGACACAGATGCCAGCTGCGTCGTACTTAATGGAGGATTTGTTGGATACGTTCCCTGTTTCTTGAAATTTTTTTACTAACTCTAGAACATACTTCCTCCTGACATATCGACCTTGATGTTGTTCATTAAATAGCTGCTATTCGCACATTTATTGTTCATAAAGTAAAGTGAAATGATACCTACCCTTTCAAATAATACTAGAAAATAAATTTGGAATCCACGAATTTTACGTTCGTTGTGTGTGTATAGTATTCATTCCTGTTTTTTACAATTGTGTTTTTCTTTACGTAAGTGATAACAAATCGTCAAAAACCAACGTAACGCAAGAAATACTAAATTTATACCATTGGCGTACTTAACTCGAATGAGTGACATTTTTACCGTTACTAATTGTTTGTACATAAGTTTCAACTTCAACTTCAAAATCAAAATTCTTACTAAGTATTGGGGGAATTATAAAATTAAAAGTTTGTTGTAAAGATAATTGTCAGAGCTTTCAAAATAAATATTACTCAATCCTCAATGCCATTTAAATATTTTGGGGTGATGTTTACCCTTGCTTGGGAGTGAAAGTGGCGGAGTCAAAAATATCAACAAAGAATGTCCCCGTTTGATATAAAATCCATGGGGAGCGTTTTTCTACAATCTTGACGCAGTTACTGAAAATGGCTCTGTTTCGTTTTCATCTGGTTACCCTATATATTCTGACCCGGTAATCAATAAATATATTTATATGTTTGCTGATATATCTTCTTCGACTTCTGGTAATAAATTACACTCTATTTGCTTTGTTGATTCAATAATTTCTGGCAAAGTTAATATGGATTCTTCCGCCAAAAATAAATAGTTATTTTTATGAATTTAAATAGGAACAATATGGCGATTTACTATGTACTAAGTTTTTTACTTAATAACGTTCGTGGCATAGCAATCACAAACGATCTGATGAAATTATTATTATTCATAAAAGAAGTATCAGACAATTTTTGATTTGTTTGCTATTCTGGTCAAATTGATTAGCGAAAAAGTTATGTGTTAAACTTGGCAGTAAAGTAGATTTAATGCCTTGGCTGCTTTAATAGATAGATTTAATAGACATCGTCTATTAAATACCAGCCGCAGTATTAAATCTTATACAAATAACAAATAACTATTAAAAGATTAAAAGAATAATAAATAATAAATTCATGATGCATGAAAGAATGTATGTAGTGCCGGTACCTGTAGTGATAATTAACTATCAAAGTTAACTCAAATTTATTTATATTTAAAAAGTAAAAAGCGAGTGGTAATTAACTCGGTCTAAATTATAGGTGTACCAATTGCGTTTTTACTGGTAATTTCTTAAATATTAAATGAAAGTTTAAAAACCAATTGGATATTTGAACTAAGTTAACTGCACTTAATAATTGCAAGACAAGCGATATTTGCGGATATTACTGAATGCCTAGTAATCTCAATATAAACATTTGCTAGAGAGTAAACAATTATTGCAGTAACAACTGCAAGAATAAAGCAGGTTTGCAGTAATATATAAAAAACAATTTTAAACACTAGTAGGTTACCAAAATTGGTTTTGATATGATAGCAACGTAACTTTTCTGAGGCCTGTTTAACGGAAATATTTGCTGAAAATTTCAGTCTTATTTCATTTTGTGTTCGAGATATTAAATAAAAACTCATACTAATGGATATAGGTTTTAAGTATTCAAGTATTTTCCTTAGATAGCACATTTTTACCATCCTAATACTTAGGATTATTTTCTACATTTTATAAATGATGCTACCAAATTTATTATATCATTTCCAATGGTTCAGTAAATTGTCAGTTGTGAAACCGTTTCTCAGTGTACTGTAGTTCGTGAAAAAATAAATTCCGGAATGTCTCAACGCCGGCCGCCAATATATTTGCAGACATGTGTTCCGTCCGGGCCCATTGCTGATTTATGACTTTCGGTTTTCAGTTTAGGCATCCATTTTCCGGATTCCGGGGCATTTTTCTTTGAGCAACTCTGCCGTGAATGGCGGCCGAAGAGAACCCATTTAAGTAATTGTGAATTTGTATGCAAACCGCGGCCGGATATGTTTCAGTAAATGATTGATGTTTCTCCATTTTCGAGGTGCCCGTTTTTCAGCCAGCGGCCGCCGAAGGTGCCAGTCGATATCAATTTTTTATTGGCCGCTCTGTTTTTAAGTGCGCGTACGGTTTTCAGCCACCCTTTTTGCTTGAATCATTCACCGGTTGCGTAAAATCAAAATTTGAAAAGGAAATATTTACAGGTTTTGGGGAATTTTTATATTCCTGGATACACTGAGAAAAAGAACTGAGGATAAAAATTGATTACTTTCAGCAATACAGGGACGTTCTCACTGAGGTGGTTTGGCTGTGCATAACACCGCCATCAAAAGGAGATACACCGCATGCACTCATTTCTATCCTTCCGGATAGACATCCGAAAACTGCGTTATGTTACCTTATACCAAAACCGTCCCATTTGTTCACGTGTGTGTTGTTTTGTTAATAACAATTGCTGCATATTGTTGCTCTGCACTGCTTGCGCTTTCTTCTTGGCTACAGTTAATTCAGAACAGCTTTTAACTAATGCTTTCCATTCGCATTTACAGGGCCGAAATAAATTCAGAGTAGATTTTTGTTAAATACATACATTTTGTTTTTATTTTCAGAACCTCGCTACCAATAAAAGTATTTCATGCTGGTTGGATTTTCATAGATAATTTATATTTTCTCTCATCACCGAAGCAGACCATTTTATATTTTGTTTGAAAATTGTAAGGAAATATATTTATCCAGAATTTTTATTTTTAGGGCCGTTTGTTTATTTTAATTGTAGATGGTATTTCCGTTTTAAAAACAAATTCATATAGTCTTGATGACTGACAAGTATTTGCTTCCATTTTACCAAATAAATTTGTTATAGAAAGAATGTGTTGTATTCATTCATATCAGTAACTTTGATAAAATTCCGATCTAGCAAAAAAGGAACTAAAAAGATTTTTACTGTTCTACACTGACAATTCTGTTTATTTGAAAAGTAAAATATCACTACACCGATAAAACTAGTTTTATTGCTCTCTGGAATAAAAGAAATATAACACACCCCTGAAATTTTACTTTCTTCACTGTAGCTGCCCGAGTACTTACTCTAACCGAGGGTGAGTTCACGTGGAGTTTCTCCCACGTTGAACATAGAGAGACTGGCGCCCGAGGCTAACCGAAAAAAATATCCTGAATTACTTCTCTGTGACGTCACTCAACGTCGCCGTACGAAATAATTTAGTCCGAGAAGGTGCGTCATAAATCTGACGGTTGAACTGGACTCCGATGACGTCATATCCGGCGCTACGAAAATTTGAAAATCGGGATTCACGACAGATCGGTAAAATAGGCGTCGCAATATAAATCAAATCTCCTACAATTCCTATCATATGTATGCTCTCTGATACCAAACATCTAGGTATGCTAATGAAAAATTCCACAAACAATGCTGTGTTCAATAATTATCTATAATAAAAATTAATCTAGCTAAATTTACTAACCTGGTTTAATGAAAACATTCTGTAAATATCTAAGTTCACTTTTGAAACTGTGGGAACTCGAAAATTTAACCACAATGGATGAGATCTGACCTATCTCTGCATTTTTAAGATTGCTCCTTCAGGTGGTCTCCTTTAAGTTGAGTCAAATATATATCTATAAAAATTATTATAAAATTTTGTTGATTAAATAAGTAGGTAATTATCATGTTTAATATAAAATTGATTGGCAGGTTAAAGTCACTTTTGACATTGTCGATATTTAATTTCAAATAATTTTAATTTATTGGTATTGTAAATAATCTAGGAATATTAGTTTTCGTATTGGGAATACTTTAATGAACAGCATCTTCAATATTCTCTGTACGTAAATAAGTTAATTCTTCGCTCCTACAGGCTCCAAATATACCAACAATCAAGATTGCCTCTTTGATAAACCTTTCAACCTGTTCCTTGGAAAATATTCTGGATTTTCTGGGTCTATAACCACTTGATTTCCTTTTATTATCATTCACCGGTTGCGTAAAATCAAAATTTGAAAAGGAAATATTTACAGGTTTTGGGGAATTTTTATATTCCTGGATACACTGAGAAAAAGAACTGAGGACAAAAATTGATTACCTTCAGCATAATATTTGCATTAAATAAGCTTCAGAAGAGTTTAATTAAACGAATAGTATACAGGGTGATTCACAACTTATCTAAACAAATTTGGGAAAACGCTTTAACAGAACGATTTTCCGGTAAACATGTGCCACGTGCAGCTGCTTTTACCGCGGTGTGCAATAGTTGCAAGTATAATGCAACGCGGACGTGACACGGAAACTTTGCAACCAAATCATGGAAGAGATGGAGATTGAGGGCGTTGACGGCGTATTGCAGCAGTGCAAAAGATCATTCGAAGAAAAGAAAACATGTTATAGTTCAGTGGCAGGTCGTGGGAGCTACTAGAGGTGAGGCCCAACCCATTTTGAAATAATAAATAGAAATTAAATTTCACGTTTCTTTGACGCGTGCATCGTTTTTATCATGAAGGTCTTTGCCAATAGCACTATTATAATCATAAATTAAAAAATTAAATGACATCAGAAATTAGAACTTTATTTACAATGGAAAAAAATCTCATAATTTAAAAAATATATTCCTAATTCATTTAAGAACACTGAAATATATGAAAAAATCCTAAAAACCAATTTTCAAGATAGTCAGCCTACTTATCTATTCCTACATATAAAAAACGCCGCCAAATTTTCGTTTTCGTTTGCCTCCATTTTTAACAAACCACTTTTCAAACCACTCACTTCATATAAAATAATGTCTTCATAAAATTGAAACACTTGCCGGTTTCTCAACATTTGGCGCAATCCATTCGATAACTATCGATTACATAAATTTATCAGACCGATAACTTTATATTGGTTTCTGAACGCATGCCTTCCAAATTTTGTTGAATACATAACAGTTGAATGGATATCTCAATATCTGCAATAATCATAGAGGGAGCTAGCAAATGCACAAGATACTTTCAAGAAATAATTGTAGATGGCGCCACTATCGCCTACCTAATGATATCACATCATATTAACTAAATAAAAATATATACAAACCTGTTGCATAAAAACGAAGTTACTAAAACCTTTTCTAATACTGATAGTGAATTTTTCTGGTACTAGACACTTGAATACTAGTTCTCCTATTAAATCTATCAGTAAATTTGTTTCTTTCTTTAAGGTGGCCGTATATCTCGCTGTAAAATGATCAACTGCGTGATGTTTTTTAGGTACTGAAATCTTGAAAAATAAAACACGTAGAACAAAGGTAATATCAAAAATAAAATTACTGATGTTTTGTTTATCCACTTTTACTGTTTAAACTATCTTCAAATAATATAATAACTTTTAAAATGCAATTGTTAGACACATTATTTCGCTATTCTAACCCCACATTTTAACAATTATTGTCACATACTTATAAACAAAAGTGAACAATCTTATATGCAGAACTATGTAAGTTTATGTTTACATCTGTAGTTGAATTTAAAAAAATACGTATTTTGAAATAATTCAGTACCTAAAAATTTGCTGGATAGATCGCTTTCTGATGTTATATATTGATTTTACTTCGTTACCTTTGAATATTCGCCAGTGGCATGAGATAACATTGTTGTTATTTGCTAAACTCTATATTATTCAATTCTTAAATGTCTAAAATTATTTGTAGAAAACACTATTTCAAGAATACGGCGCCCTTAAACGAAACCTCGAAATTCTGAGTCGCTGTATTTTTCATACTGATTTTCTCTTTCACGATAACGTCTTGGCTTGGTTCAAGATATCTGATTATATTTAAATATTCTTCATTTGATGAGACAGATGAATGAGAATTTTCCATTGCACAGTTATCGTCACGAAAATATCAAAAAAAGTTGGGTTAAGCCTTACAATAAAGATGTAAAGAAGCAACAGCTAAATCGCTGCGCGCGTGCGCTAATGTCTATTGGACAGATATCTTGCCATTTTTCTTTGGATATGTGTTTGATAACTTATGCAATAGATAAGCATTATAGAATGGTTCAGAAACCGAATTCATGGGATATCTCCAGTTTATGGAATCGATAATTTTATTTAATAGATACTACTACTACTAGTAGTTGAGAAACCGGTCATAAAGCAAGAAAATTTAAATTGTGTAAATTTCCAAAACAAGTACTTAGTTGAAAGGAAATACAATCTATAATTCCGTAGTATAACATTTTATAGCTTGAAATTATTTGTAATTTGTTGCAACTTTTACTCCGTTGGTACCTAATACAATAATATTTTTCGCATTATTAAAAATATTTTTAAATATTTCTTCGTCTCTTAATTCAGAAATTCTTTGATTGGCGATTTTAATTTGTTCAGAGCAGTAGTTTTACATTTAAGTGTTTAGTTACAGAATTTAGAAAAGTAAATCTGTGACCGCTAAAATTTCGTTTTCGTTTCGCAAATTCAATGTCTTGAAGTTGTTTTAAAAATTTAAATATCGTAAGAGCAATTCATTATTACCTATCGACGAATCGAATGGACATTTTTACAGTTATTTGTCACATTTTATATTGACTGTCTGTTCAAATCATTTTCAAGCATTTTTTTCATTTTACATGAATTTTGTAACAATAATTAATGATTATCCATTTAAAGCTATTTAAGGGTAGTTTATATAGGTTTAGGGGTAGTAGCGACATTTCTCCAGCTATCTGACGTATTTCTGGGCCATTTCAATTGATTTTTTTATGATTTATGCGTTCCCTCGGATAAGCCAAAAATCGACTATTTTTAACATTGTCCTTTTTTTGACAATGCTACAAACACCGCAGAGGAGGTTTAGCCTTCCCTCCTCCTCTAACAAGCCGCCACTGATTAATACCTGCCTTGTCCTTAAAACCTTACCATCTAATTTTGAGAATATCTAAGAAATCACATTCATCACATTCGTAGTAAATTCAAAATGCAATTAAAAATATTAACACTCAAACAATCGGTTAATCGCGTCACACATTACGTCCTTCAATTTTTCGGGAAACAGAGTGAGAGAGAATAAGAGGCGCCAGAAATCGGGCCTCAAATTAGGACAGAAAACTTCAACTTTAATGTCTCGCTTGGTGGGGGAAGTTATCACGTATTGGGCATTATGACGCAATTTGAAGCTCGGCAAATTGGGTCTCATCGTGGTGGGATTGGCGGGTGATTCGTGACTCCCCGCGCTGTTAGAAATGGTGGAATGTTGAAGCATAACCAAGGTCTGTTATTTAAAACTTATAAGGGCTGCTATTGAAGCAATAATTGTTTTATTGATTGATTGTTATATTGATTTTTGATAAATGTGATAGGTATTTGGAGATTATGGGGTATTCAAATAAACAGTATAAGAGTCAAATTTTACAGTGAGGCCCGGCCTCATTTGCTTCATACGACGAGCCGCCACTGTTACAGCTCTAAAAAAAGAAAAGTAATAAAAAATAAGTATAAGTTCGTCCGTAGTTCATCTATCTTATCAAAGTAAGTAAATAAATAACTAAACATTTATTTCCTTTCGTTATACCAAAATGGATTTTTTACAATAATAGTTTTACAATGAGTAGAAACAGTAAGGAAAGTGTTGTTGTTGACAATTTTTTACATTGGCCTCAAGAACCAGTAATATAATATACGCACACACATATAAAAAGAGATAAACAATATTTATAAATATGAAAAAATAGACTATAACTGAGCAATATACTATGAATGTAACAATCATGAACATAGACGGCGAACACATAAATATATTTTTTGTATTTCGGACGTGATAATTGTTTGCTGCGTTAGTATGTACTTGAGAAATATTCATTTAAGGTATGAAATTCGTACCGTCTCAAAAAAATTTTTAGTTTGCAGCCTTACATGATGTACAAAATGAGCTCGCTCAACCTCCATGTGGTGTACATTGGGTAACTCTAATGCTGACGGTCCCATTTCGTTTTTCGGCAAAAATACAGCTGCGTTATTGCTTATGATGTTATGGGGATGTGGAGTATGGCGTTCTTAGGTTGTGATGTTATTGGGTTATAAGCTTGTGGATGTAAGATACGTTTTGTTTAAAGACCACTGACTTGAGGTTATGGGTAAAACCCTGACGTGATGGAGCTAAACGGCCCCCTAATTTGGTTCAGTGACCTCAAAACCAACTAACCTGATACCAAGATGAATGTTTTACGTAGATTCAGTACTGTTAAGGAGGGATTTGCTATTAATGCTTTCAACCTCTGTAGAAACTACATTTCGTTACATACAAATGAGTTGTCACAGCGCAAATTTTTTTGCAGTATATGAAGTAGAAATGTACTGCGCAATCTGTTGAAATCAATACAATACAAAAAGTACCGTCGATAGTTGATTTCCTTTTAAAGCTTCCTACATGAGTGACTGCATCAATAATCAGCAAATAAGGACGCTGACATTACAACGATCAAACGAGTAGGTGGGTGGCGGTCTTCATCAATAGCAGAAAGTTACATTGAAGACTCTGTATTAAATAAGCTGGATATAACAAGGAAAGTTCAATACGAATCTTTTATTTTCAAAAAAGCAGTTATATCAGACAATATGATTTCTAAAGATGCAGTCAAAATATCTAGCTAGCAATGCCAAAGAAGTCAAAATTACTGCAAAAAAATAACAATGTTAATTTTAATAAACCAATCCAATAAATTTCAATTATTTGATTTTAGTAACAGTGAAATAAGATTTTATTTCACCAGTAAAGCAGTGTACTTCAACAATTCCAACTAATTGAAAAATATGAATGTATATTGCAAATATGCAATAACTAACATTATTCTTCATTGAAAATATTAATGTGTAAAAATATTAAATAATGAATAATAGGTACATGTTAAAAAGTGTATATGTATACCAAATAAATCAGTCAGTTCAAATATTCTCATTTTGTTTAACCTGAATACTGCAGCAGAATGGCAATGCAAAATTGTATTATTATTTTTGTAGATACATAAAGAGTGTGACGACAGATGAAGTTGAAAAGATGGAAAACTTTTTACTTTTAATGTCATAGAAAAAAGTTACTCGGGTTACAAAATTCTGCTTGTTAAAATGTACAAAAATACAGGTTTAAATGTCTCTTACCAATAAATTATTAGAAACATAGTTGACTTTATTATTATAATTCAATAATAAATACACTATCCGAGTTACATTTATATTTCTGAATAGTTAAGAAAACCTTGTCAGGAAAATAAAAAACTTCTGTGTAGGAAGATCTTTTTAGTGGAATTTGTCCATTCATCCTCTAAATGTGAATTATTCATTCTTTTTTCTAAGGGTATTGTTCATCCATCATCTATACCTAAATGTATTTCACTCGCATTAGAAAATGTGTTGAAAAGTTTTCGCTGAAAATGAGGTACATCTTATTCTTAAAACAGTAATGTATGTATATTTCTTAGTTTTTGAAAATATTTGTAGATATACGTATATCTGTGTGAAAATGAATATTTTAGCGCGATTTTTAGTTGCAGTTTATTTACAATTAACGTAACTATAACTAACGTTAATATACAACATCGTAAACTATTAGTATTTTTGCTGTCACAACGATAAATATGTATACGAATAGAGAAAATATGTAACCGATCATGGGGAGATTCTATTACATACATTTCAAATGCATGGGGTATTGGTGGGAAGATGACGCACGGCAGGGCGGGCTTAGTCAGTACTACCCTACTCTCCTACGCCCACGGCCGAACGCCAAACGAATAGTGTGCTATACGAATACTAGTTTAGTCCGCCAAAATAGGGGAGGACGCGTCAAGCTTGGACGGCGAGCAGTGGAAGGGATTATTCTTAGCATTTCATATGATCGGTTAAATATTTTCCCTATCTGTATAATTAATGTTGTATGGTTTTCAGACAGATATAACACAAGTATCTAAACAACGTCCCGTTTCAGTTTCTATTATATTTATAAATTGGATAACATTTAAATTGGTATAAGTTCCAAATGCATAGGTTACAAAATATATTCTTATACCTACTTACTTTTTCCGAATATCCCACAAAAAGTTCTTATTAATAAACCGTACATGTTTGACTACCACACCTTAACACAACTAAAACGCATTAGGTTAAATTGATGTGTCTCTGAGCAAGTATAACAGAAGTCAAATGAAAGATTCTGCAAAATTTGTTAACAAACTGAGTAAATAGCTCCAAAGTAGTACATTGTAGTATCACATTATTTGAAGTTTCATTACTTTATTACGTAAAAACAGATATACTTAATTTTCGCATAATCACAATACATTGTATGTAATGTAAATTAAAAATTATCATTAAATGTTTATATAAGAGATTAGTGTAAGTGATCATAGATAAATGACTTTCTAAACACTATAAAATGATTTTCTTCTATCAATTATTTATTTATATACCTGTTGGCTATGAAGACGGTTCTATTAGTGATGATAATGTCGAGGTTATTAGAACTCATCAGCGCAAGATTTATCTGAAGGTCATGACAAGCAAACAAGAATAATGGCCGCTCTTACAACCCGGCGCGCCATATCCCACCAGACTTAATTATTTAAATGTAAGCAACAGAGAAGTATCACCGCTTGAACTTTATTTAAAGCCGCTCTCGCAGCGAAAAATTTCCATTTTCTCCATTAACTCTTCTGTTCTTTTAGCGTTTCCCGAAAATTTATTTCCCTCTCGAACAACCAGCTGATTACAAAATTGCATGTTCACCACCTGAACCCACCGGCCTTGCCTTCCTTTAAATAGAGTGCGTATATTTTTGCGAGTAAACAGGACACGACTCAGATAAAAGGGCTTGAAAATATTAGAATCATTAAAATCAAAGTCGCAATCTTGTTCTCAATCTAAAATCTATGCATTTTGTATATTAATTGAGGTACCTTTAGAAATTGTTGCATTTTTCAGGTATTCATTAAGCGTTTTGTCAAGTTTTGACGTAAAATGCATTTATCTTGCTTCGAAATTTAAGTTGAAAAGCTCCGCAAAATGTTATACTGAAAATAATTTTATATAAACCATTAAAAGCATAGGGTAAGGTGAGGATACATAGACCAGTAGGAGAGACGGATCACTTGCGATATCTTGCAAAGCATGACGTCAATGCATGTTTGACCTTGCTACATATAAGCACTTGCATCAGTTGACAAAAGGGTATACTGCAGCTATGTTGTGTGTGTGTTTTTCATGATGTTATTAATAAAAATCGTTTTGTGACGAATGCAAAAATATTTGAGTGGGGAGTGTGGATTATAGGCAAGTTTCAGTGACAATTTTAGGTCTTTAGTAGACACGTACGTATTCTGGTATAATCTTAACCCTAAAAACAATGCGTTTGAATACAGTTGAGTAATAATTCTCCGGTAGAATGGAGGAGAGACGGACCTAGTTTTTAATTGTTGCAGAAAATGCCGAACGTGTACATTCGCCAAAGAAACATCCCAGTAAGGAGCTCTTGGACTGCCGAAAATGTAGCATTTGCCATCAACGCTGTAATTACGGGTGAGATTCCCATGTACATAAAAAAAACTGCAAAAACGTGGTTTTGCGCCCACCAGAAACAAAGTTTATTCTTAGGCGTATGATTTGGCCGTGTGACTTGGTCTTCCAAACACATTTAATGCTACCTGCCATTATTTACAACCGTTAGATCGTGCTTTTTAAGAGCCTTAAGGGACACTACTACGAAACCTGCAGAATAACGATAAAAACCAAATAGAAAATTAAATAAGCTTCAGTTCGGCAAGCCGTTGGGTAGCATTTAAGAAATGTCAGCTACAATAAATAATGCAGTGTCGGCGTTTAGACCAACCCAAATAATGCACTACCAGACTACGCTTTCCTAACAGAGACCACAGCTGTAGCTGCCATTCTCCACAACCAGACACGTCTACAATTTGTAACAAAGAAACTCTTCGTTCAACAGCTTCAACTCAACCATTTCCTTCTGGGATTCAACAGAAATGCACACCATCAAAGAAAGCTTCTAGTTTGCCAGATTCATCTGGACAAAATTCATCTATATCGGTGTTGCAGAATCTACCAGATCAACAGGAAGGCACTGAAGATGATTGAACACCAGAAAATGCACTTGATATTATTTCACCTTCATTTGTGGCGTTTTAATATAGAGATGAGGCGACAGAAACGATCAAAGAAAAAACTAATTAAAGCTAAACCAACGCCTAAAAAATGTTCAAAGAACCCCAGACGAGAGTTTTCCTTGTACTCTGGTGATAATTTTGGACGATTCTTCAAGCGGTGACGAAAACATTAACGATTTCGAAAATCAATGTAAATTAATTTTTATTTTCGTTAATAAAGAAATTATTATTAGTTTTTTAAAAGGTGGTCCAACTTTCCTCACCTTATCCTACCTATTTCGTGTCATCTTTTCGTTATGTTCTTAAAAGCAGAATCAAATTGAGCTCATACGTTGATATTCCCAAATAATGCAAATCGCATTTGATTATAAATATGTATCAGAATCAAATCCATTATTCATGATCAGTAGGTACCGAATGACACAGACGCACACGGAAAACACAGATGTACATGTCTATGAAAATGTCTTTTATACATTTTTCCACGGCTCTATTCAGCAGATTTTTATTTAGGCAAATAGCAATTTTTATTAGTAATTATAAACTACACTAGCGACACAAACACACGAAATTCATTAATCTCTGCCACGCTAAAATAATGACTGATGGATGAAGAAAGGAGAGAAGTCGGGCCGCATGCATCTGTTCCATATCGAAGGTCGGCTTGCTTGCATAGGAAAACGGATCCGAATGATGTTCGACTTGTTTCACAGGTAAGGTATTAACCGGGAATTTGAACTGCCAACTCTTTAGCTGCGCCGAGTGCGTCGATTGCAGCCTATCTGATGTCTGCGCTGATTACTGCGGTTGGCATTTATTATAAAATTCTCATCATTTCCTATTGAGATTACACCGGTTGTTCGCAAATTTAATTTTTGGTTGTTTCTGGTATTATTTAACGGTTCTGACAAGTCTCGGATTGCGGGATTTTTGATCACTGAATAGGTATGTCCCAGACTGTTTTTTGTTGACAGCGCGAGGGTTTTTTTATTACTATGTGTATTTAAATACAAAAATCACTATTTATGTAATGAAATGTGAATGGCTTATTTTAATCCGTTGGTGTTTTGTAATTTCAATATTAAATATAAATATTTTATATATCAATATGTTAGTTGCATACTATTAAAAAATAATTTATAGCATTAATTACATATTATAAGAAGTAGTAAGATAGTATAGGGAAATATCTAAATATGGCAACGTCGCGTAAGACCGACACCGACTTGATTTGCCGCCAGCGGTCAGGGGGTTTAAATAATGATTTTCAAATAATTTTTTCGGCGCAAATATGCATCCAAAACTTTTTTAAACCGCGTATTCGTATAATACTCATTCTATCTTCTCTTAAAATTAATGACATTGATTGAATCACCCTGTACACAATATTGTCTTACGCAATTTTTTAAACAATAATTTTCCAAATTTCACGAAATGTAGTGCCTACGTCTAGTGGCCACTGGCTGTTCAATACCTGGCCTCGATTCGGCCATAAGCAAAGACTGACCCACTACGACTGTGGCTTGTTATGAAAACGCCAGACCTATATCGCCATCGGTGATTACGATATTTGCGGAAGCGGAATTTCAAGAAACCACTATTCTGTAGGCTAATGCCCCGACCAACGTTAAATTATACCTGAAAGACCTATAGCAAACAGCTATAGATGAGACCGAAGAATAACCCCGGTTGTTCGCTCTTTATCATAACGAACAGAATAATATGAGTATACGTGAAATATAGTTTCTACATCTAGTAATTATTGAATATTCAATACTGGAGCTCTCCTTATCTAGACCCCTCTATTTACGTCAATCATTTAAACAATTCCTAAAACTGATTAAAAATTTAAAAAGATGATTGAATATCAACTAAAGGATTTCTCTGAATTTATATTTATATTCTTACCTAAGTAACATAAAGAACTAACGAGAAATTGGTGAATGAGAAATGAAACATATGTAATAAAAAATCACACTAATGAACATCTGCCACTGAAAAGAGTCATGAAATGTATGACAAAAAAAGAAAAGGAGGAGGAAGAAGATGAAGAAATTGGGAGAAAGGTAATTTAATACTTGTTCATTAACCTGTATAGTAGTTGTTTGCAAACAAATATCATTAATATGTAACACAAAATCTGTAAAACAGACAACACATCGCATTTTTTTACTAATTGTGATTAATCCTCCTTCATAAGGAATTCTGACTTCTTCGGTTATCTGACAATTTCATGACAAGACTAAACATATTGTCACAGAATTTGCCCCGCTCGCACCCAATTCGACGACTGTGGTATCGCGAAACGCTAGGTTGCCCCGATCGCCCCTATGCGATTCTACACAAACAAAATAATGCCGTGTATCGAGGCGCGACTGGAAAATGGAGAAGCGACGAGAATCGTTCGAGAAATTGATCTAGAAATGCTAGAAAATACTAGTTAGGTCTAAAAAAATATTAGTTAGGTCTATAAAAGAAGGATAAACGGCCGAGTCAGTAAGTCTTGAATTGCAGAGTTGTTATTGGGATATTTGGGAAAGATCAATTAGAATTCAGAGCGATTTAGATAGTGATTAATTAAATAGTGTTTAGTTGAGTTGTAATTAGTATTCGGTAGTGTACAGAGTGTTAATAAATATCAGTAAAAATTAACTGTTTGTTTTTCTGGTAAAAGAAAAAGTCGGGATAGGAAACCCGTGGCAATATATTTGAATAGCTTCTGAAGATGCTTAAATATGAAACAAAATTAGATTAAGGTATTACCATTTCTACACAGATATTACGTTATTATTATGTTTGCCCTTGAAATCAGCTCAAGTTGATTTTTTTTTCATCATGCAAGCTGATATTGATGTTTAAAAGAAAGATATGGAGATGCCTATGATTTTAAAAACGTTTTAAGTTGAACAGGATTGTGAAAATTTCCTTTTTTTTTCAACAACACGATTTATTCACCTGCAGTAATTCTTTATTTCACTAAAGATAAATGTTAAGCGATAAAATAGTCACTGCTATTAGTAGCAACACGCAATAAAAAAATAAACTGATAATTCCCTTGTAGCTTAAAATGTTCCATGCATTTTCTACTTAAATACTTTTTAAACACCTAGTACAAAACAAACTTTATTTAAATTTAGAAATACAATATAAAAGTTAGCATCCAGTACAAATTAAGACCTTTTCATGTTCAAGATCTGACGAATTAGTCATCTCCAGCCTATTTCCATAACTGCCCTCTGGAATCAAAGCTGCCAAGTTTAAATTTCCGCCCTTAAAACAGTCGTTCCCCGAAACATTTCATTAAAAAATGGCGGCACGTGTCTCATAGGGGCGACGGACGGAAGGGGCTTTTAATCTTTTTGGCAGAACAATGTGTCTTCAGTGAATTTTAATTCATTAAATCGTCGGTCCCCCAACTTTGCGCTTTGGGGCGGACAGCCGTTTGTCTAATTATGAAAAATGATACTATTTACGCAGGTTAAGGTGGAAACGAGAAATTAGTTGCGATTTTATCGTAAAAATAACTTTTTATTGTATTTTCTTTCGAAAAAGTATCTTCTAATATTATACAGTGTGTCGGGAATAAAAGTGTCAACATTGAAAGTTCTTCTATATGGTGATTCACAACTGATCCAAAAAGATTTGGGAATAAATGCGTCATGAAAAATATACAGGGTGTCCCAAAATAGAAAGCCATACCATTAATCATATATCCTTTGAACAAAAATAATGCGACTTTTCTTATGCTATTTTTCATTTGAGCTTCCCTGTTTCAATATACAGGGTGTTAAAGTTACATTTTAAAAAACTATTTTGTTTATAATCCCATTGTTTTGTAAGATACACACTTGAAATTTTGCACTTACTTTTATTCCGGCATACTCTTCATGTAATTTTTGTTAAAAAAAATCGAAGGGCGAATGGTAGTAACTGAGGCATGCAGTACCCCTTATTCCCTCCAATTATTTCTAAGTAGGCCTATGTAGCTTTTTCTTGAAATATCAAACGTAGAATTTTCTTCTGATCATTTTATCTCTTTTGTAAATTTTTGTTTCAATGCTCCGTTTTGGAGAAAAACGACATGTATTGATGGGTTACAAATGTCTTAGCGGTCGATGAATGTCAGGAAAAAACAGAGAGCTCCCTTATCCCAACAGATCACATCCTAAAAGGAAGGTTTTCTTAAATTCGGATCTACATCTTCGTGAAAGCGGAAGGTTTATGGATCAGATCAAGTTCGGAATATTCGGCCTACATAGAAAATTAAGCCCTTAATAAGAGGAACAAATCTTAGCACAGGTAGAAGAAGAACCAAGCACAAGTACAAGGATTGTTTCTCGACAAATAGAAAATTGTACAAAAATGGATGTTCATCGGACTTTAAAAATCCAACTTCTGCATCCGTATCACATCCAACCCGTACAAAATATTCTTCCCCAAGATTCTAGGATGCAATTTAGTCGTTGGTTGTTAACGCAGAATGATGCAGATAGAGACTTCGTAAGAAAAGTTATATTCACGGATGAGGCAAGTTTAACAAGAAATGGATTGACAAACATTCATTCAACATGCAACCATTGTAGCACAACGTCAATTTACTTACATTCAGGGTTAATGTTTGGGCGGGAATAGTGGATATAATATGAATTCCGAGATGTTTTACATGATTTACCTGTTATCGTACATGACGGTATGTGGATGCAGCTTGACGGTGCTCCACTCCATTACGGTAGAAACGTCGGGCAGTATTTAAATACCCATCAATTTTCCAATTGTTGGATTCATCGAGGACAAGACACACCTATTTAATGGCTACCACGATCTCCTGACTTTAATCCATTGGATTTGATTGTTTTCTGGGGTGCTATGAAAGATATGGTTTGTACTGCAGAAATAAACGACATTAACCATCTCGGAGAGAGAGAGAGAATAGTAATGGTAGCTGATGAACTTGGGCAAAAGTAGCGAAAACCTTATCTTTCCAAAGATAAGGTTTTCGCTACTTAAAAGCGCACTTACATATGTTAATGAGGAGGGTGGGCAAATAGAACATTTGTTAAATTAGTAGTAATTAATTAATTATTTTAATTAATGTTATTTAGGTAAAAAGATATTATGTTGATCGTTCATTATTACTATTACTAAATGAGACTATTATTTTTTGGTTGATAAGATAACTGTATTACAGATTTTAATGCCATATTATTTATTTAACATCCCTGTATATTGAAACAGGGACGTCCAAATAAAAAATGGCATTAGGAAAGGCGCATTATTTTTGTCCAAATAATATGTGATTAATGATATGGCCTTCTATTTTGAGACAACCTGTATAGTTATAATTATAGTTTCCGAGAAAAAAGTTATAGTATTTTCAGCCTTTACATCACTCGCTACTGTAGTTCCTCTCTCCACGTAACTCCAGCCGATTCTCATTATTTAAATCTAATTTTGGTATTAACGTTTTTGCGAATGTGTTTAGATTTTCAACTGTCAAAAATGGCTTACATATATAGCAACTCGGAGTTGATAGATATCGTTTTAATGTATGGTGAAGTAAGGCAAAATGCTTTAGCAGTCTCGTTTGTACGCAGAACGATTTCCCGGTAAACATGTGCCAAGTGCAGCCACTTTTACCTAGATAGCGTAACGCGGGCGTGACACGGGAAATTTGTAACCAAATCGTGGAAGAGATGGAAGTCCATCGTTCATGGCGTATTGAAGCAGCTCAGAAACACAATCTTTTAGAGGCTGTTGAAGATAATCCTCAAATAAATACCAGGTAAATCGCTCAACAAGTACAAGGAGTGTCCCAATCAACAGTGTGAGAGACTCAATTATATCCGTACCATGTACAGCATATCCAAGCTTTAATACAAAGGGATTAGATTTTGCGAATTTTTGTTGCAGTAAAATGCTCAAAACCACAGACGTGTTAGTTACAGATGAAGCTATTTTTACACAGAATGGGATGTATAACATTCATAGTAGGTACTCATGTTTGGGATTTTGAAAATCCTCACGCACTTCAACGGAATCATTTCCAACAAAGCTTTTTCTTAAATGTTTGGGCAGGGATTGTCGATGATCGCTTGATTGGACCATTCATATTATAAATTCGAATGGATGGGGTTCAGTATATCGAGTTCCTTTGAATCTGACTGGACTTCTGGAAGATGTGTTCTTAGCTGTCCGACTCCAAATGTGGCTCTTGCACGATGGTGCTCTCCCTCATTTTCGACAAAATGTTTGGGAGTACCTTAATGAAGTTCGAGGAATACGATGGATTAGATGAGGAGGACCGGTTCCTGACTGAAATCCTTTGGGCTATCACAGCGAAGTGGACACTATTGATGATTTACTCGAATAATAACTGCTACCAGTAACTCATGAGTTCAAAACGGACAAGAAAGGGAAACATTTGTGTTAGTTAGTAGAGACTTGGTAAGATGGACTCAAATGTGTTTACACGTCGAAGGACAAAATATGTCATGGTATGACAAATTATTTTATTAATTAAAATCATAAATTAATTGTTGTGTATCAATTAATAATAACAATAGCGACAAATGAAGTTGAATTTTCTGATATATGCTAGGTAATAAATAAAATTTTATTTATTTCTTCCCTTGGGAAATTATTTAAATGTTTTGTCCGCTTATTTTTCATTACACTTTGCCTTTCATTACATGCTTTGCCTTGCGCAAGGTTAGGTTTTACAGTGGACCAGTTTCCAGTGCCGTGTAGAAGTATATTTTTAAATAATTTTCGAACTGCCTTTTTTTGTTTTTGTTTTTACAAAATTGTATTTGACAGTAATTTTTTAACTAAGTTCTGATTCACCCTGTATATTTGATTAAAGCAATAAAAAAAATTATGAAAAAATAATGTCTAAAATGAATGGTATTCTTACAAATATATTTAAAAAAAAAAATACTGTGCACATAAAATGCAAAACTGTGTTACGAAATTGCAAACTAAGTTATAATTAAACTTTTCTATTAAGCTACCAGAATGATACAGGGCGTTTAGAAAATCAATGGTATAGCAAATTTACTTTTTTTTCATTTATTGCATTCTTTTTCTAAATAACATGTTTTGTCTTTACTCCTATAATTTGCGTGATGTAGAATGTCATTTGAAGCATTTATAAAATTGTGCTATCTGACTTCACTACATTACCTTTTTTATTCTGAAAACATAATAAACAAAGGTAATAAATAAGTTTTTCAATTTAAAACAAGTACGTAAATGTGAAATCAGTATGATTTTATAAATACCTTAAATAAAACCCTCGATCTGGACGTAACCAACAGCATTGTCGTCGTACTTTTCACGAGCATATCTATATTGAAAACAAGATAATAAGTCACGTTTAACAGTACCGTAAGTTCACCATATCCCTACTTATAATTATGATAATGTTAAAATGTGCTTTGCTGCACTAAAGAAGTTGGGATTAGCACCAATGGAGTTCATAAGTATAAAATTAAATAAATTCACTCCTGACAAATTAATAATAATCGTCTGATTATTTTTAGACAAAACCCGTTCCCAATATCATATAATTTGCATAGTAGTTACACTCTGTAACCCAAATATGCCACAAAACACAAGATACAAACACCTGCTTACATCCAATACCGTAACATTACACTTGTCATCTGTATTTACGAAAACATAGACTGCGCTGAACGGCAACCAATGATATCACGTTTTCGGCCACGTGGTTTTGTTTACATTTTATGGCAATTTATTATTGTTAATATTTTAATTTTTATGTTATTAATGTTGTCAGACACATGTTGTGACCTTTCAATATATTTGAAAGATTACCCTGTAATACATTACAAATCAATATAAAATTCGCTTCCTCATTGTCGTGGACAAAGTATAATATTTGTTCTTGCATATAATGACCATAATTTACTCGGGTGATTTACTACCCTCGCCTGCGGCTGGTGCCGTAACTTTAATTTTTCTAAAAAGGCACATGTGAATACCGTAAGTCACTATGACATTCGAAAGTGTCAAATCATAGTCATTATGTGACAGTGGGACAACTAAGTAGGATTAAATTAAACTAGTAAACAAGGGCGAAAGGTTCTCCAAACAAATAAAACTCTTTTCTTAATGCTCGACAAGCCTGTAATCTGAAGGGCAAGTAATTATTTCCAAAGAGGATCCCAAGAAGTGGAAAAATTAATCTGCTGCCCCGAAATATCGCATTTAACGCTTCATTAAATCCAGCCCGAATTTTTATTCGAGAATCCCTGCGAAAAATGTTAAACAACTGAAATTAAAGGCAAATATTGTCATTGGTCCAACAACAGGGGCAAGGCTGATACGATAATTGCGACCTTCGAACTTTTAATAAAAGAGATACAGGTCACAAGACTGTTTGCCTTTTTTCTGTAGTTCTTAATTCAATAATTTCAAGCTCCTTATTGAGAATCTTTCGCAAAGCTTTTAAAATTCAGGACAAAAACAGTATTTACTGTAATTCTGCTCCAATAACACGATTGTGTTGTTAACAACAAGGTGAATGGCAAATTCACATAATAAATAAATGACATGACAAAAAAAATAACTGCTTAGTTAAAAGAATAAAATTGAATATATTTTCCAATACAGGCTTGAAGTTCATTTCAAAATTGGGTCATTTAGATGAAAAAAATTTAATTTTCTGATGCCTCTAAAGCTTATAAACTTTAAGAAAATTTGTTAATTTTAAAGTTTAGTAGAGATAATTTTAGTTGAAAAAATGATGGAAATTGAAATTAGTGACAGTGATAATATCCCGAATACACCTCCGGAAATTAGAAATGCTGCAGAAACTGTAACTTTAGGTTTGTTGCCAGAAGAATGAAAGAAGTTATACGAGAAGCTATAACCTATATGTGACATGGTGTAGTCGAAGGAAATTTATATATTATAGTGATATTTAAATTGTATGTTGTTTGTTCTTTTTAATGTTTTACTCGTGTTTATTTATATATTTTTTGTGTGTATGTATGTATGTTTTTTTTCCTGTTCTGTTCGATTTGCTTTAATTCTTCACCAATTTTCTGTACATCTTGCTTTCTTTCTTTTTCCACTATTTCCATATCTTCCTTCCTTTCCTTCTTCAAAAATTCCATATATTCCCTTCTCCCATCTTTTATGGTTTCTTCCAGCTTCATGATTGTTTTCATCATTTGCTCCAGCATACTTTTTACTCCTGTCTCGCTTGCTTCTCCTACACTCGTTCCCTGTTCCTCTATACTTTTTTGGTTCAATTGTGTCTCCGTCGACTCATCTCCAAGCTGTTTCCCACTTCGTAAATCCATTTTCCATCTTTTTCTGTATTCTTCTTTTCCTTATCAACCCTGTATTGTTTTCGAGCTTGCTTCACGTTGGGTACGCCAAATTTCTAGATTGGACCTGGACCTCATTTTCTAATGTTGACAACCAATTTTCTTTTAACGTTAGTACTAAATTTAACTTTTATTCTGGCTTTTTCTTGCTAACTTGCCTAATTTTCTGGAAGCTCTCAAACTTTTATTTTTGTTTTTCTTTTTATCATTTTGATATCTTGATCCCTTGTTTTAAAGTTTACTTACATATTATGGTTCATACATATGATTTTAATGAGTTTTTCGATGCACTGTTTTATTGCTTTTCACTGCACTGCTTAACCTACTACATTTTTTTAATGTATTTACAATTTTACTTGTAGCTAAAGGTTAAAATATTCTTAAATATTACTCTTTTTATGTAAATTGTGATAAATCTTGTAAAGCCAACTTTATACTTGACATTTGTCTATGGCTATGGAATTTATTTGACATTTCTGAAAATTTTATAAGTTTATTTACTTTAAATGTTGATATTTTTATTATATTTCCTCAACTCCTGTCGATATATGTATGAAATAAATCTTTGATCTTTATTTGTTCATTCGATATACTTTGCTCTGAGTTTAAGTCTGTTTTTGTTTATGTACTCCTTATAAATGTAAGCTCATGTCCCATTATTAGATAAATTTTTACTATATATTATCTTCAATTTATATAATTTCTACTATAATAATCAACCTATATGCTCTGTATTATCCATCTTTATACTATTTTGTTCTATTCTATTAGATTTAATTTTAACAATAATACATTTAATAATATTTTATGATTTTTAATAAACATGTAAATTTTCATTGGTATTGAATGTCTGATATTTCATTTTGTCTCAATATATATTCAGAAAACGTACTACTCGCCTATTTTTGTGAGAAAGTAGATAAAATCGTTATCATTATGGTCGGTTTACTCGATGCTAAAATCCACATTATCTACCAAGAATAATATTGACTTAAGCAAGTTCAAAAAGTTAACGGCATTTTTAAAGAAGCAAGGAGCTGGATACTCCTAAGAAATTAAAAACTTTTTGGCAAGAGGAAATATACAGACTTTTACGCGAAGGCGATGCTGAAATATACTTACTAAAAAAGGTAAATTCTGTACATATTGATTATTATAAAGTCTGTACTCAATAGAAATATATTACTATAGGTAGTTCCAATAGCATAAAAATGAATGTTAATGATGTTAAGGACAAATAATCCATTTTGATAGTTACTATCCTGATTTAAAGACAAGAAGAAGTCGAACTTTTACTGTCACAAATAACATTCAAGATACCTCTATCAATTTTTTGTCATTCTAGAGGAAGTCCTTACAGCCTTGAGACCTAGAAACGAGCACACCAGCACGATTATTCTTAAAATTTAATAAAGGCAAGTGTTTTAATTATATGGTAGAAATGAATGTTAATACTAAAATATCAAACGATATTGCTAATTATTTTAATTTACCAGAGTGCTACACCGAATATCGGCTACTTTATTGGTCCATGGTGGGAGTGATATTACACAATTGAAGTGACACGGGAGATGGAAGAGTTCTATAGTGCAGACGGATACATACAAATTAACATTAATGAAAAAATTGAAACACGTAAGAAAATTTTAACTAGACCATCAAATAATGTACCAGTAATTGAGTGTAGCAATCGCAGTGATAAAAATTTTACCATATCAGAATATAGTCCTAATATGCCTTCTGGATCAGGAATTATTATTAAATATTGTAAAGACTGTTCTTTCAGTATCCATATTACGAATGGTAACAAATAAATTTCTTACCTCTGTTATATTTCTTATAATTCATGTTGTAATAAAGTTTTATTTTGTTGAGTGGCTGTAGATAAAACTTTGTATGCATTACCAGCAAAAAGTGATGTTACAGCTCTGGAGTTGTAACTATCCTCTCGAACAATAATGTATCACATTTCACTCTTAACACATAAATAAGTATAAAACATAAAAGTTTAATAACAATTTATGATATACTTATATAAAACTTATTCTATTTAAGTATTAGTTTTTTAATATCGAGTTTATTGCTTAATTTACATATATACTAAACATCTATTTAATTATTTTTATAGTTATTGTGTGCAATTGGGGTTTTCTTTTACTTGGAAGTCACTTAGTATATCTCCTTTAATTTAAATCTAAGCTGCACTACATTGTTCTCGAAGCTTTCTTGTTCATATGTTAAATGGAATATTTTTTTAGACATTTAATATTTTCATATAAAATCTTAAAGAATAAATCTGAAGGCTTGTTTACACCCCAGTATAATTAGTAACAAACTTTAATTTCATTAAAATTTAAACAGACTGGCTAACTAATAACATTACAACCTACATACAATTCTTTTTATATAGAAACCAAAACATTCCATTTTATTATTAATTTTGTTACATAATAAATACGTATTTTTTAGTTATTTACCTACATACATTCATTATCATCCATCATCATAAATTCATAATTAAATGTACCATCGGTAGATTAGACGAATATGCTTTTAAATAACATGATGTAAATGTTAAAAGTAGGAAGCTTTTGTAAATGATGCAGGAAACAAGTACTCAGCGGACTAGTGCCCCGACCGGTATTGAATTGCTCCTGCAGTATTTGTCTGAACAGCCAAGAACCCTTGTCGGACATACCACCAGACATAGACCGGTTTCGGGCTTGTTAGCCCTCATCAGTATGCCATAGGTGAGATGATCGACAATTGAACTGACTGTTCCTTCACATATCTCACTGTTCTCTATTAATCTATTTTAATTTATCACAGAAATCTTGCCCGCGTTCGAAACAGATGCGTACCGAAAAGCAGTAGGAAGCAATGACGTCACACCTCGCGATCCGAGAGTTTAATTCCAATTTGGAATTGTATATTTGCAAGACTATTTATCAGATCGACTTCAAATTTTCTGGATAACTATACATCATAAGTGCTTAATAAAAATTACTCAAGTAATGTAATTTTAGGTTTGATGAAATGAGCCTATTGTACCCGCATGATACTCCTACACTTATACAGTGTGTACCACAAAAAACTACGACCCAGGTTTTCCTTTCCCCAAAAACTAAAAATAGTGTAATATTTACCAAAATCCTTCGGTTGTTGATATGATATGAGAAATCACTTACAAATAAAATAAGTTTTTAATGACAAATAATCATAAGTAAATACTGCCCACGTTCATGAGTTACTCAAACATGTTTGTAGTTATGAATGAAGTGTAATGTAAATTTAAATATATAACAATCATTTTTTAAATTCTTCCCATATACATATTAAAACAACTTTACAGATAGTTGAAATATTATTTAAATTACTATTGACGTTTGTAAATAAATTTCGCTTTTAATTTAATATTTACAATTATTTAATTTTATGTACATAGAAGCAAATATATTTAGAGTTATTTTATTTATTTATTTGCAATATGCATGTAATTTGATTGTATTTAAACATCTACTGAAATATTTTATGAAACATTTATTAATGAAATATAAAACATTTATTAAAATTATTACATATGACATTATTTTACAGGGTGATTGACGATGACCTTACACTAAATATACATAGAGGGTGAGATATAAATTTTAAAACTGATATAAAATGAAGAGTATTTCAGATACGGGTGTTTTAAAGAAAGTATTTTTACCTAATAATAATAATAATGCTAGAAACAGTGGTCAACATTCTTATTATAAATGGGCCATCCTATAAATAGTTAACTGTCACAAGTACAAAAGATTTAACTACATGTTGAGGGAGGCCCAAAGACAATACAAAAAGGGGCATCTTCCGAAATGGCTTAGATCTGCCAACTACCATGCGGTACTTTTTTTACAGCTGCTCCAAATATAGAAATGACGAAATCGAACATTTTGATTTATAACAATATAGTTGCGGCAAGAGTTCAGACGAATTACGTCACGGCTGATGTTACACAATTGTTTTTATTGTCAACATAATTTTCGACAGTTTGCAATTTGTAGTGCCAACATTTAGTGTAGTATATAGTTTTATTATTTTCAGTTGAAGTTTCTTAAATATGTTGATAAAAATATATTGACTTATTCATTTGTTCGTATGACGTAAGTCGTCTGAATTTTTCCCGCAACTATAGCAGATATATAACAGCTAATCCGGTGAAATGCAGTATTTTGCATTCGTTTTAGGTTATTTCGTTCCAAAAGAAATGTCAACAAATAACAGAAAATTATGAATACACCCGCGGTAGTCTTGTCCGATAACCGAGGAAAACAAACCACTGAACTTATTATAGCAAAGTGTTTAAATTACAATAAAAAATATTTAATTAGGGGAGACCGGGTACGAAAGTAACACGGGTTGGTTGTAACAGTAAGCCTATTGTCTTTCTAAAGAGGTTTGTCTATGATATTATATCATCATAGAGTCGGCAGTGAAATCTACATTAACTTATTTGAACAACAATATCCGTAGTGTGTTTTAGTTCGAGATCTACACAATGCAAAATGATATGCAAAGTAAGTTTTCATTCTTTATCTTAATCTATCATAATCCTAGAACTGAACGTTATTTTGAATTATTTTATTAGCTTGTTCAGTTAATACCAATATTGGCTATAACCTAAGCATAGTATTTTAATTAAAAATAATTGTTCAAAAAAGTTTTAAGCAAGTGTCCTGTCAATCGCGTGAAAAATGCGTAATGGGACGATTGTAACAATGCCATAGGGGGACAATTGTAACATGTTCCAACCGTCCCTCATATGTAATACGTGACGTATTTGTCATATTTAAAATGATAATTGTGTATATATCCAGATAATTACTTCAGTATTTGTTATACTGTGTGGGAATATACAAATTCATTTTCTTTATTTAGGATGTCTAACAAAGGACAATGAACAACAGATCGTGGGCAAGATTGTTATGGATTGGGAAAAATTTGGTTCATCCCAAATATGGAATATGGACGAGTCTGGCGATACACAACCGTGCAAAAGCCACATAGGGATAGGATTCTTTATTATTACCAAAAAAATTATTATTATTTTATATTTTTGTTTCATTATTCTATTTTATTATTTATTTTTTTTTTTTCAAATAAAAAAAAATATGTATGTGCACTACAACTTACTTTTATATAGATATAATCAATAAACAAACCTTGTAAATACTAACTTTCTATATCTAGTTATTACCTATTATTCATATGTACAACCGTCCCCATGTTCTGTTACTTTTGACCCATACCATTGGGTAGGTTGTAACGACGTACACTATCTACTTTTTTATTAATTGTACATCAATATGAACTTAAATTACTTCAATATTATTTTTCTTCTATATATAAAATGCCAGGGAAACTTATATAAATTTGTTAATTTTTTATTTATCTGGCTTTACAAAAATATGTTACTTTTGTACCTGGTCTCCCCTACTATAAAACGTTTAAAATTGAAAAAAAAATAAACTGAACTGACTGACAACGAATTTTACCGTTTTGTGTTGTTGGTTCCCTTATTTTCTAAATGTCATACGTGCGAAATAAATCACCTCTCGGACGGGCAATATTTAGGGGTTTAATATTGTTACAAAAATTTCGCTTTATAGATAAGTTTGGAAGGTTTTTACACTTAGCACTTAGTCATAGTTAATCATGTATGAAAGTTTGAGTCAAAAACATGTAGCATATCCTTTACCTAACCACTTATCGAAGTTATTTGACGTTTAAAAAAACATTGATGATGAGATTTGTAAGATTATCGTTAACATTTTTCCGCATTTAATTTTTAGTGTACCAAAAAACCTTACGATGTTGTAAATGGCAAAAATCGCAAAAAAACGTAAATTTTTGCACAACATGAAGCAGAACGTCCTATTTGAAATAATAGTTATTTATGCGACAAGTACAAAAAGTAACATTTTATTGCACTAGTGCTATAAAGAACCACTTTTTCCACTAAATATTGTTCAATAAAGTTTTGTTTTATGCATGAACGTATAAAAAAATGTATTTATCTGTGCTTTAATGTAACACGAAAAAGTTGACAGTTGACAAGCTTTGTAAAACCTTGTCTCTTTAATTGGAGCGGCCTCTTAGTTATATTTCGTAAACTTGAGATAACAATGGATTTTGGGATTTGGCTGTATCTAGTACCTAAATATCGGTGTCTCTTTAATTATTATTTTGTGAAATTTTGTTTTTCTTATAAGTTAGAAGACACTAGCAAATTTTTCTTTTGTTTTGAACATAAGCCACTGCATTGTCTTCGTACTTTTCTCGTAAAAATCTTAAATAATAATTTTTTAGGCAGTTTATATTTTCATATAAAATTTTAAGTATTTAATGTAAAAATGAATAAATTTGAAGGTTTGTTTATACATCTTGTGTGGGTTGCCCATAAATCATAAAACTTCCATAAAAATTTGACGTTTCAAGTGATCCTATTTGTATTTTACTTAGTAAGTAGTTTCGTCAGATTCCCACCGGCGCATTCGCCAATTCATAGCATGCACATTTTGGAACAATTTTGTACTCAATATTTAATCAGTAAACTGGAACTCTACTTGACTTATAGATCCAGGTAAGAAGCCAATAACCTTGTCAGCTCTATTCAGGAGTCTAGGCTCTTTATTGCCGCAGTTACAGCCCAAGTGGAGCTCAAAAACTGACTCGGAATTGCCAGGTCTTTATGGACCCTTATGGGATTAGCTGTTTTGGTCCCCCCGCCGGAGTTTCTAAGAGTTTTGTAGTTTATTTACTTATAAAAAGAGGCTAGCAGCCTCGACCCTTATGGGGTAGTAAACGTTTGCACTTTAAGTTAACTTCAACCTGGTTTTTGCCAGTAGCGAGTTGACTTGGGAACGACGGAAAACAAAGTTCAATGTTTAAATAGCAGGAAAAAAATTATAATTTGTTAATAAGTTGTGTCCTGGGACAAAATTCTCTTCTGTGTAAATTATTTGGTTAAAAGTGCCAGTTATTCTACCGAAGTTGGTTTATAGTGTTTTTAGAAGGATCTTATAAAATTAATATTCAAAGTAATACCGAATGTTATTATACAAGGTGGTGATAATGTTCTGTGCAATTTTCAGGACTTTCTTAGAAAATATTTTGAATTAACTTAGGAAATACCTACCTATCAATATCTTTTTGACGTAAAATATCTAATGTGATGTCAGATTTTTTAAATTGCATCCTCATATATTTTAACATATATGAATATAGGGAAAATAATTGTTCCTTTAACAAAACGTATTTCGTCAATTAAATATAGTAAATCAAAATATATGTATATAATTTATTTAATATATATTTTATTCAAATGATATAGGTTACTTTTTGTTCAAATGGAAATAAGGAATTTTCAGTACCAATATACAGGGTTCGTCAACGAAAAGTAGCCATCCTTAGTATCTTTTAAAACTATCTTTTGCTTGAAAGTTGCCAAGACAAATATAACAAAGGGGACATCTTTTTAAATAAAATCCGAATTTCTGCCATCAAGAGATAAAAAAAATAAAAAACCTTTTCTATTTATTTTAGTGAAACTACATTATAGGAATTACCGTCGTTTCGTTGACTTCCATACTGTAATACAGACGACTTTGAAAGAGTTCACGAATATTTGCGAGAACTTGCAGTGTCAATTGTCGACATTATTCTATTATTCTCTGCGTAAGATCTTCAATGTTGGCTGGCTGTGTTGCACACACTTTTGGAATAATCCAACGGAGACAGGTCAGGTGATCTAGCCAGCTAATCGATGGGACCACGTCTTTCAATCCATCATCCAGGAAACCGATGGTTCAAAAATTCTCCAACGGGAACCGCATAGTGAGTAGGTGCACCATCTTGCTGGAAAACTAGTTCATTTTCAAGAAAATGTTCTTAATTTTCCAGTAGTTCTGTTATGCGCGGATCAACAGCGGTATCAAGAAGTTCAAGGTAAGTAGCTCCTGTCAAATTACCGTCAATAAAGAACGGCCCAACGATGTGGTCTCCTAGAATATCTGCCCAAACATTAAGTCTCTGTGGATATTGGGTATGGGTTTCTCTAATCAAATGTGGATTCGTGTCGGATCAATACCTACAGTTATGCCTGTTGTCTTTTCCATTAAAAAAACATACACTTATAGCTGAAACAAATAGTTCTTGAACAAGTTTTGTCTTGTATGGTGAAATTTGTCCTTTTTTAAAATTCTCCATACACTACTTGTTGAAAAACCCC
This sequence comes from Monochamus alternatus, assembly GCA_037114965.1. Classification (NCBI taxonomy): domain Eukaryota; kingdom Metazoa; phylum Arthropoda; class Insecta; order Coleoptera; family Cerambycidae; genus Monochamus; species Monochamus alternatus. Next base: position 120,219,920 of record CM073426.1, read on the forward strand.
TGATACCAGGGAAAGTTAATTTAAAGACTCATTGTTATCCATTACAACATGTCCAAAATCAACTTCAACAGGTTCATTAATAATTCATCTTTCTAGTTGATGTTTGCCACTGATCCAGTTTCCATGAATTTTTGCATCAACTTTGAAACATATTGATGACCAATGAATTTATCGGGATGCATTTCATTGAAAGCAGGCGCTGCAGCTCGTGCGCAGCCGTTATTTTTGAAATAGAAACGCACAATCTCGATTCTTTCGACAGTGGTGTACACCATGTTGACACTTTTAATTGAAAATGAATTGGAAGTTGAGATGAGGTAAAAACAGAAGGTGGAAAAAAGTATCGGTATTGTTATCAGTAGTTTAATCAAAATAAACAGAAAAAGGTTTGCTATTTTTGTTATATCTCAATTTCTCGCGAATATATAAAATGAATAATATAATGCATTCCCTATAAATAACCTTTGCAACGATGTGCCACATATGGTATGGTGTCATTTGAAAATTTAGAAAGGATGGCTGTGACGGCTAAGGGGTTGTGGCAGAAATTTGAAATTTATTTAAAAAGATGTCCTTTTTGTTATCTTTGTTGACATGTCTTTGCAATTTTCAATCAAAAGATAGTTTTAAAAGATACTAAGGGTGGCTACTTTTCGTTGAAAAACCCTGTATATATGTTAATGAAATTAGTAGAGATATAATGTTTAACATAACAAATGGAAATTAGAATTATAAATATACGTTGAATTAAAAAAAGCCCAAATTATCGATTTAATTTGCTATCGGTTAAAACAAATATATTATTTAAATAAATATAAAATAATAATCCAATGAAAAACATAATTCCTTTAATTAACAAAATAATCGTGTTCTGTGTTCAATTTTAAAATATAATCAACGACAGAAACGCGAGCTTATTGATGCAACATCAATGGAAGTTTCTAGACTTTTCTTTGAGAAACTACTATCAACTACAATATCCTGGAGAAAAACAATCGCTATACATATATTCAATATATATTATGCAGCTTACTTATAATATTATATGTTATGCAAATTTACGTAATTTTGAAAAAATTAAATATTTAAATATGATTTTTTATTTATATGCGCAAATAAATTGTTTAAAATCACAATTGTGCAATATTCACGTCTATTGTTTTTGGCATTAGTGAATATTAATCATTGAGTAGCTAGTAACCACTAGATGTAGATACTTACATCTCGCGCATTCTTGTCTATCCGTCGGTTATATCACAGGTGAATATCAGCCAGCAGCTAGTTATCAGCTAACAAGCTTGAAGCCGACAAATATCTGGTAATGGTGGCAACATTGTTGACAACTAACTGTGGCTGTTTGCTATAGGTTTTTCAGGATGTATGAAACAGCCCAGCATTTGCATAGTGCATAAATAACTGTTAGTTCTAATGAAATGGTAAGTACACTAATTGGAAAAACTATGCTATGCTAAACAACAATAATATTTTGTAATTTTAAGTTTCAAAATTTCTTTGATTTGATCGATTAATTTTCTCTGTGCAGGATGTCCTATCCTAGAAATTATGAATATTGCGTACTTTATCACCATTCGATATATAATAGCTTATACAAGTGAAAAAGAAAAATTTTAAAGTAACCTTCGTTGCGGACTGAAATTTTGTAACATTTTTGAGATTGGATCTTACACTGGGTACAAAAAAGAAACAACATAAAAGTTAATCGCGTTTTTATCAGCAGGTAGGTTATCAGATCCGCCTTGTTATACGGTAGGTGCACATTTTTACAGTATTCTTTCGGTAGACTGTTTATACCTAAATTGTTACTACAATTATTCATATTACAGATACCAATGAGCTACTAGATACAGAGAGTATAGAAGTTTCAAACGACCATAATATCGGAGGGTAAAGACATGACTGCACTGTACACTGTACAACATTATTTCACAGCCCAGTAAACACATATACGTTAGAAAAACGTTTATAATGCCCATACATCGTCTGAAAAAGGCGTGGCCTTTTTACGTATAATCAACTTAAAAATGTCGCGGTTTTGCACGTTTCTGGTAACCAAAGTACAAACGTTTAACATTAGTAAATGTGAAACGATCATTTTTAGTATTAATAAGCTTTAAGTTTTACGTTTAATAATGACATTTTATTAAGGTTTTTAACAGACGTAAATTAAACCCTGTTATTTTAATGTCCAAAAAGATGTTTTAGAGACGTGTCTTTTAACATGTTTTAGAACATTGTTTTTGGATCCTTCTGGCGGTATTGTACTGGGTGGTCCAGAGTTATGTACCATAAATGCTAGATTAGATAGTATGTTAAAAAATACTAAATAATCAGGTACACTTAATCCTGTAAAACCGCAAAATAAATACCACTTCTTTAAATATCTATAACACTTAACTAACTATAATACTTTAATGATGAATTTACTTTTTTTAGTTTTAGTACTATTATAAGATTATAGCGTTGTTTTGACTCATAAGTATTTTTTTGAAATACATAATTTCAAATTTAAAAAATACTATCCAAAACTACCCCTTAAACATAAGTGATTGAATAAGTGGTAACAAAAAATTAATTATCCTAATATCATATACTCACCCCATGAACCCATTATTCAAAAGTATCTGAGACATTTAAAAAAAAAGATTTTTATTTCATCCCTCAGAGGGTTATATCTCTCTTATTATTGAGTTTTGAACAAAAATTTATGTAAAATAGTATCCTCATTTATTAATGTGCCATGTGTCTAATATTTACGGTACATTCTGGACCACCCTGTATTAAATAAATAATTATCAGGGAATTAATATAATATAAATAAAATAGTTACAAAATCTTCTCTCATTTAATTTTGTTGCTATTAATAATTATTATCGATATTCCAATGGTGTGGCTCGAATGTTGAACTCACTATACGCCCATAATTTCAAATTTAGGTAGGTAACAATAAATAATTGGTTTTAATATCAGTAATAGTTTATTAAATAAATAATAATACGTACATAATACAAACAAAATATAAAAATACCAAAATAATATATCTTATTTATGCTACTGATTGGAACCTAAAAACAATGAAATTAGGTCTGAACAAGTTTCATATCAATAACTTCACTTACATTGGATAACATAGAAAAAGTCTAAACTTTAAATATGTCTAAGTTTAATCTATTATAGTTATAAATATAATAATAATGCTAATAATAATAACAATAATAACAACCTAATATACATTTAACATGACCACGAAGTAGATAGTCAAGAGAGGAAATAAAAAAGTTTAAATCATTCCCAATCATGATTAAATTTTAGTATAAAGTAAAAAAATTACCAAGTCATAATAATTGTTACCCATTTTACAAAGTAATTTGACGTAGGCATGTACGAGTACAAAATTCACACGCCTACTTTTACTAATTTTGTCATCGCCTTTGTAAGTATTTTAAAACATAAGTAGGAAAAGTTATAGTGGAATAAATTTAGATTGCATTATATAATTATTTGTAAAAAAACCTAATATTCTTATATTAATAAAATAAAATTAAATACTTATAGAAGTATACTTACCAAAATAAAATAGGGAAATATTTCACGGATCAGAGTAGGTACGTACAGTGATGAATATGCAACTGAGAAGCTTTTACAAAAAAGGACTCTAAATGGTATGTGTGTAACACGTGATCATTATCTGCCAATAAGATCATTAAATTCGTATAGAATGTTTAACGGCATTATAATTGACACGTGTAATAAACGGCAATTTGCTTCCTTATTTCAATGAATGATTATAACGTATAATACACGTTTAAATTGTACTGTTTTTAACACTTGTGAGGTTCATTAAAAAATAATTACTATCTAGTTATTTGTATATATAAGTACCTATATATTCTTAATGCAATATCTTTTTATTAAATTATATTGATAAAATTTACTTTGGATTGGTATCGTTCCGAAATATTTATTAATTGCAAAACGTTTATGATACGTTTTGTAAGCATTACTTATGCCTGTTACTCTAAAACGTTACAAACACGTTTTTGTTCAATGTCAATATATTAATCAGTTGACACAGACGTTTTATAAATGTTTAAATAAATAAGTTTTATTTAAATATTTTAAATAACGTTAATTTAACGTTACAAAAGATTTGCCAACATTTTTTGTTAAAAAAGTACGTATTTTAAACGTTATGTTAGACCGTTACTTTTCTAACCATAAAATAATGGTTAATTTTGTAACGTAACACGAATTATCAACCAATGGTACGTTGACATTACGTTTAAATAACGTATGTGTGTTTACTGGGAGTGATTATAGATACCTACTTTAAAGTCGTATTTTATTATTCTGAAAACATCGGTGAAAAACTCATTTTCTATTTACCCACGACCTATACGAACAATGATATTTTCTGATTTTCATATACGTTTGACTTTTATCGTACATTATAATTTTTTGTAACTTATAAGGAGTCCTACCTGAACGATAAATATGCTGGATAAATAAGAGATTTGTTCAGCTGATAGATATTTAATTAAATCCAAATTGGAGTTGAACAAGTCTTCGAAGCAATTCGAATGGCACTTTAACGATTTCAGGCCAAACACTTTAATTAATAGCAGCATTGCCACCAAATATAAATTAAGCGGTGATTACTTAATCACACTGTCCATTGGAACGGCCACAACTTTGTAACTGTTAACTACTATTAATTGGGAGATGGTTGCGCGTTAATAACTAATAATAGCAGTAAATTGCGTTGAGAGTTGTTTAGGGACTAAAAATTAAATGTATGTCCACTTGGCTTTTGCAAATTTAAAATTTTCTTAAATTTGCTATATTTACTTTTCCATATTATGTATGTTAGTAAACGTCATAGTTTATGCATAAATCAAATTTTCTATATTATTCTTCATGTTTAACATTTTCCATGATTATAGAACAGTATAAATAGACTAGCAATTTCACTCCGCTGTCAGCACTTTGAATTTTTGTGCATGCAACCATCAAGACCGGAATAATAATTATTTATTTGTGCAGAAGCGTATTTAATCTAATAAAATAATAAAAAAGGTCGAGTTTACAATTTTAACGAGAGCGGGTAATTCTTATTCCCTACCCAACTATAACCGCCGTTTCCTATCCAATACGCATGCAAGTTACGATCACGAGATTAGTGAATTGTGCCGTTGTTTGCCTTGCACATGGAAACAAGCCATAATTTACGTTCATAGCGTTAACGATTAAAATAAATTGTATCATTTGTTGTTTAATAGTGAATATTTGTGTCGGTTGTGTATTTCCCTGTAGTAGAAAAAGGTCATTAAAATAAATTTTGAGCACATACTTTTAAATACCGGGTGTTCCCTCTAAGACTTTCAGTGCGAATATCTCAGAAACCATCATAGCCAGTGCGACGAAATTTGGTATACAGACACTAGATGGCGCGTAGAATCTGATGATAACATCAATTCTTATACAGGGTGTTCCATTTTCCAAGAAATCGATTTAATTTTGTTTTTTTGCTTGTCAGCCCTGCTAAAACTTATGTTTAAATTGAAATATACTTAATTATGAACACATTCTGATAAATAAACATTCAAAAATTTCAAAATTTAACATAAAAAAACGCCTCCAAAAAGTACCCAAATTTCATTGTTTTTTCATGTGAAATGTGTATAGCCTTGAGCCAGACTTACACAGAAGAAACTAACATCTGTGAACGTCAAAACTATGAATTGTCATTGAATTGTCAAGTATTAATGGCATAAAGTATTTTATTTTACATAAATAACGCTAAATAATGGATTTGATGCAATTTACGTATGCACAATGGTGTTATTGAGACTTGTCGATAAAAATTTAGACTTGACTTGAGGCTTTTGGAGCATTGGGGTCGCCGTGCCGGCGCAGTCTACCGCTACAGCTAAAGTTACAGCGTTAATATTGTGTATTTAAATTGTTCCATATAATGTAATAAAACTTCAGTAAATTGTTTTTTTATGTTATTACAGTGTACAATAATAACTAGGTACACGTATTTTTTATGACAAAATAATTTACAAAATTGTGTAAGTACCTACCTATGTTTAAATTGAAATATACTTAATTATGAACACATTCTGATAAATAAAACTTTTAATTAATGTGAACGTATTTGTCGTTGAAAGTCAGATCTGAACCCTAAGTTTTAGAAATCGTTTTGTTTGAATTTATTTGTTGCTAAATAAGTAATCTCTAATTATTACAGCAGTTGGAAAACAGAGATATTCTTTAGGTAGGTACTTACACAATTTTGTAAATTATTTTGTCATAAAAAATACGCGTACCTAGTTATTATTGTACACTGTAATAACATAAAAAAACAATTTACTGAAGTTTTATTACATTATATGGAACAATTTAAATACACAATATTGACGCTGTAACTTTAGCTGTAGCGGTAGACTGCGCCGGCACGGCGACCCCAATGCTCCAAAAGCCTCAAGTCAAGTCTAAATTTTTATCGACAAGTCTCAATAACACCATTGTGCATACGTAAATTGCATCAAATCCATTATTTAGCGTTATTTATGTAAAATAAAATACTTTATGCCATTAATACTTGACAATTCAATGACAATTCATAGTTTTGACGTTCACAGATGTTAGTTTCTTCTGTGTAAGTCTGGCTCAAGGCTATACACATTTCACATGAAAAAACAATGAAATTTGGGTACTTTTTGGAGGCGTTTTTTTATGTTAAATTTTGAAATTTTTGAATGTTTATTTATCAGAATGTGTTCATAATTAAGTATATTTCAATTTAAACATAAGTTTTAGCAGGGCTGACAAGCAAAAAAACAAAATTAAATCGATTTCTTGGAAAATGGAACACCCTGTATAAGAATTGATGTTATCATCAGATTCTACGCGCCATCTAGTGTCTGTATACCAAATTTCGTCGCACTGGTTATGATGGTTTCTGAGATATTCGCACTGAAAGTCTTAGAGGGAACACCCGGTATACCGACACTGTTATTCTTGATAGATTTACCTGATGATGTTAAAGAAAATACTAGTTTGATATATAGCTATCTTTATAGACATAACTTTCTTATTTATGCTAATGTTTTTGAAAATGTCCCTAATTTCCAGGAAATTATCTACATTGTTGTAATAGTAGATTTTATTTTACTTGAAAATATTCACTTTCAATAGTTATTACCACTCATTACAATTAAAATTTTGCAATGATCTTAATGTCACTAATTTGACAGTCCTAGTATATATAGAAAGCTTTATGAACTTGTACAGTATGTTAATAAACTATAGTTATCATATTTTTTTTTATTAAAAAGAGTGAATTTAGAAAATGTGAATCAAGAATCCTGAAGTTGATATACAGGGTATCCGTAAATTATGCGTCAAGACTTTAGGAGGTGATTCCTCATAAGAAATTAGGGTCTCAAAATCCTAACAATTTTTCGAAAACTCAATATTAACGGAGATACAGGGTGTTAAAGTTAAAATTTTATTTTCGATAGTTGTAAATAACTTAATAAATATTCACATAAAATTTGTAAATCGGGGGTTTTTTCGGACGAGAAATTCAAATATATTTCTAATTTTGACGTCACTAGTAGAGGCCGCCACTTGTGGCACACCATGTTTCTTATAAATGGCAGAACTTTTTTGCATCTTAATGTATCTATCTGACTATCAAAACAATCGATTCTCCTACCTGTTTTATTTGAAAAGGGTATACTTTGCTGAAGTCGGTAGGCGTAACCATTTTTGAAATAATCCTATTTGAAATGCTCAGTGCTCCTAGTAAAAACTGTTTTGGTTTCAGGTAAAGTGCCGTTTCTGTTGCAAATACAGCAAAATATTGCTTGAAAAAGTTGTTCAGAATCATAAATTATGGAGAAGTGCAAAATTTCAAGAATATCGGCGAGGTTTGATGAAACCATTTTTGAATAAAGATTTTATCAAACCAGGCCGATTTTTTAAAATTTTCAATAAAAATGTCCATAATTTACCGTTCTGAATAACTTTTTTAAGAAACATTTTGCTGTATTTTCAGTAGAAAATTCACTTTAACTGGAACGATGACAGTTTTCAATCGGTGCATTGAATATTTCAAACAAGATTATTTCGAAAACTGATAACGACTTCAATAAGGTACACCTTTTTCAGATACAACAGGCAGGAGAATCGATTGTTTCAATAGAAAGATGGATACTCTAAGCATATTTGAATTTCTCATCCGCAAAAACCCCCGATTTACAAATTTTACGTAAATATTTGGATTTCTTGTGAAGTTTTTTACAAATATCGAAAATAAAATTTTAACTTTAACGCCCTGTATTTCCGTTAGTTTTGAGTTTTAGAAAAATTGTTATGGGACTTCGTGACCCTAATTTCTTGTGAGGAATCACCTTCTGAAGTCTTGACGCATATTTTCCGGACACCCTGTAGAAACGTGTTTGTTTATTAGGTTTTCGTTAATATTATTGCTAGTGATTTATGAAAAATGTCAGAATCTTCTGCGTACAACGATGAAATGGTGCTATAGAAGAGCCGTCAAAAATCATTGCTGCCGACAAAATCCAAAATAAATGTGAAAAATCATATCGCTTATTTGAAAATTGGAGTTATCAAAATTTTGAACAAAACTCCAAAGTATACCAGAGTTATATGCTGTGGAGTCTTCATTCAATGATAAGAGCTACATTGTCAGTGAAAAATAATATTGGCATAAAGAAATTTCCAACTTTAATCCAGGAAGTCTAGTGTTTTAAGAAAATCAGAAGTTGAAAAATTTTTTAAAGAAGCAGCTGATAAAACCTACTTGATGATAATGGTAAAGTAATTTTCACACTTATCTCCAAATATTGGAATTGTTTCTTATTTTAGATAATGTTGATTATTGGTATCAGTGAAGAATGTGCGCATGTTCTTGAAGAACTAACATTTTTTCAGCTTGAACATATAAAAGACATGGTAGAATATACAGAGTGTCCCAAAATAGAAGGCCATACCATTAACCACATATTCTTTGGACAAAAATAATGCGACTTTTTTCATGCCATTTTTTATTTGGACGTCTCTGTTCTAATATACAGAGTGTTGAAGTTACATTTTAAAAAACTATTTTTGTCTATAATCCCATTGTTTTCTAAGATACACACTTGAAATTTTGCACGTACTTTTATCTTATTCCGGCATACTTATCATGTAATTTTGGTGAAAAAAATCGAAGGATGAATGGAGGTAACTGAGGAATGCAGTACCCTTTATCCCATCCAATTATTTCTAAGTACGCCTATGCAGCTTTTTCTTGAAATATTAAACGTGGAATTTTCTTCTGATCATTTTATCTCTTTTGTAATTTTTTGTTTAAATGCTCCGTTTTGAAGAAAAACGGCAATTTGTAGTGCCCATAAATCTATCATTCACTATCATTTTCAAGTGAAACTGAAATTTTGTGGATATACCTATTATTACAATACTTTGGCAACTTAGCAAATCGTAATACTTACTGAATGAATAATAATTGCTAATTAAAACAGAATGGATAATTTTAAATTTTATAAAATGATGAATACTTATGAATTGAAAAAATAATATGGCATTAAAATCTGTACTACAGTTCTCTTATCAACCAAAAAATAATAGTTTAGTTTAGTAATAGTAATAATGAACGATCAACATAATAACTTTTTACCTAAATAGCATTAAATAAAATAATTTATTAATTACTACTAATTTAACAAACACTCTACTTGCCCACCCTCCTCATTAACACATGTATGTGCCCTTTTAAGTAGCGAAAACCTTATATTTTAAAAGATATTCTCTTTTTATTTTAATTAGCAAATATTCATTCAGTAAGTATTACCATTTACTAAGTTGCCAAGGTATTGTAATAACAGGTATATCCACAAAATTTAAATTTCACTTGAAAATGGTAGTGAATGTTAGATTTATGGGCACTACAAATTACCGTTTTTCTCCAAAACGAGGTATTTAAACAAAAAATTACAAAAAAGTAAAATAATCAGAAGAAAATTCTACGTTTGATGTTTCAAGAAAAAGCTGCATAGGCGTACTTATAAATAATTGGAGGGGATAAAGGGTACTGCATCCCTCAGTTACCTCCATTCGCCCTTCAATTTTTTTCACTAAAATTAGATGATAAGTATGCCGGAATAAGATAAAAGTACGTGCAAAATTTCAAGTGTGTATCTTAGAAAACAATGGGATTATTAACAAAAATAGTTTTTTAAAATGTAACTTTAACACTCTGTATATTGAAACAGAGACGTCCAAATAAAAAATGGCATAAGAAAAATCGCATTATTTTTGTCCAAAGAATATGTGGTTAATGGTATGGCCTTCTATTTTGGGACACCTTGTATATTGATAGTGGTTCTCATCATAAGACGAACGTGAGAAGAGAACTATTTTTAGCGGAAACATCGAAGGAGTCAACCTTGTTGAAATGTTTCGAAAACATTCCTCGTTTCATCCGTCACCAATTGAGCATTCAAGATGCTTCCTAGAATATTGAAATGTAAAATGTACAAGACAATGGATTGGTATAAATTCTACAGGGGTTTTCCTTACAACAATTGCAGAATTTTTAAAATTGCCAAATGCTGGAAACTACACCGGCCACTATTTCCGAAGAACGTCTGCTACTATACTGGTTGATTCAGAAGCAGACATCACCACTCTTAAAAGGATGGAAAACAACGAACGTGACAGAAGGATATATAGAGGATTCCGTTCAATAAAAACTGCAAGTAGCTTCAAAAATATTGGGATAAGGATAGATGAATATATATACATCAAATGCGTGCGCAATAAACAAGTTACAGTTAAAATTTATAATAATGACAAGAAATGATTAAAGTTGACACTAAGTGAACAGTTAGTGAAGAATTATGTACGGTATAGTTAGAAAAAATCTCAAACTCAAATTAGTCACTAAATGTACAAATTTTCAAAACACTATTTAAAAAATGCTTTACGAGTTTAAGTTAATAATGGTAGATTTTATCGAAACATTCCAAGAGAACAGATTGACAGATAATTGAACATTGGAAATTGTTTTCTTTTAACAAACTTAGTAGTGGCGTAGAAAATATTTTTTAAAGACGGTCCTGTTGTCTCCGCCTCTACGCCACTGCTGTCTCTAAAATAGTGACTAATACATCAAATAATTATTTGCCATTAGGCCATAATGACAAGTGGCAAATTTACAATAGAAATGATAAGACCATTTAGAATTATCGAAGAAGATGTATAATTTTAAAGAAACAATCTGTATCTCGTCACTGGGGTATCTGCGATGTGTGATCTGCGACCTCATGTTTCATAGGACTTTTTCTCCACATCTTTTATTTATCTTTAGCCTTAGAAGTTTGTCAGTGGTCACCCAGTGGTGGTATACGTTGCATCGTTTTTCCTATTGCAAGTGGCACATGCAGAGCCGTACGGAAATTACGAATTTACCCCGCAAAAGGACACCGCTGTAATATAATTTTACGAGCCCACTTACGTATGTCAAAGGCATCAATCAGTCGGGCAGAAGGGAGCACCAGCAGCAGGAAATGGAAATGCAGAGCACAATTCGACGGCTGCATCTTGCGCCAGAGCGGTCACATGGACCTGTAACAAAACACAAACGTTTAGAATGGTCTGAATTTGCATGGCATTCGCCTTTTGTTATCCTAATTCTAATAGCTATTATGCTGTTGTTATACGTGTACGTTTGTTTGTTCATTTGCATATGGGTTTACAACGTTAATTTGTAACAGGATATTTGAAGATATTATAGAATTAGAAGAATGAAAGTAAATATATTTTTCTATAGGGTCAAGACGTTTCGAAATAGGCTAAAATTTTTCTTATTTGTAAACTAAAAGAAAAAATAACAAAGATTCAAACTAAGGTATAGGCTGAACGAAAAAAATCCCTTTTTAAATATAATAATATACTTAAAATTTTAAACTTCATACAAGTCTATATGTATTAAATCAGTAATAAAGTACATATATCTGATATAAATATTTACATATTCTTGACATCTAAGTAATCTTATTCTTAATTCAACACTTTTCCTTCTTAAAATGACACTAAATTTAAGATTTACTTAAAGAATAATGTTTTGTTAAAATATGAATAAAATATTATAAATTATAGAATAAGTTATTTGTTTTTTAAATTATAGGCTTATAGATTTGCACGAATTAAAATGATTAATTTTTGCAATAAATGCGGATATAGCGCAAAATAATGTTATTTGTTGCTAGTGATCTTAATTTTACTGTAGAGGAAAATATTCCCTTCCTATATTCAATAGATTTATAAAAGAAAACATTTTTTTCATACTGCCAACGTTTCAACCTATATTGGATCTTCTTCAGCGCTCTACAAGTTACAATTATATGTTATGCAACTTTTCTAAAATTACTGTAAAATAATTAATATAAAATAAATAATAATAAAAAAGACATTGGCAAAATTGAATTAACAAACCTAAGATCAAAAAATTACAATGATAAAATAATATCTATTACCTTTAGTGTAATGTTTTTCTTTGCCCAAAAAGAATACCATAATTTGCATCAAAATTGTTCAAATTTAAGTAGAAATCTAGCGATATAAGTATAAATAATTAAATACTACTCTATGAGTACCTAGTATTTAATTATTTATATAAGGTGGATAGAGTAGTAACTATTTAAAAAGGAATGAAGGGATACTGCAAAACTAATTATGTACCTACTTCAGTTTTGTTTTCTCTTAGTTCAATGTTATTATTCACTTTATTGAAAATTATTTAAAATATTTGCAGTAGATAGTTCTTTCACGTTACTTAAATCTTCAAATAAAGAAAACATTACTTTATCTCATATTAATTATAATAGTTTTTTCATTTCAAGATATTTTTGTTATTAAATAAAGAATATATAATCTTATTATACAACGATAAGTTAATCTTTCAATAAAGTATTGCCATACTTGAGGAATAGTAAAATTAATATTGTGTTGGAATAAGTGTATTAATTAATAAGATAAAAAAGTATACCTATTTTTTTTAGGTATTTAGGTTCCCTGAGTAGATGTGATGCAACATGGAACTACATTTTTTTGCCACATGTTGAACCTGGCGGTCTACTTGCACACGGAACTTTAATGCAATAATTTATAATATACACACCAACAAAAGTCTTGGACTCTCTGTATATAAAATGATTCGATTAAATCGAGTGGTGTTTCTTAATATGGTAAAAAAGTACATGTACTTAGGGAACAAAAAAGGCAATACAAAACTATGAACCTTTACTTTATTACCAAAGTTTTTACAAATCTGGTCAGTTCGGCAGTGTATTCAGCCAAGTATTCCTTAGAATTTTTGTACATTATAATGCCAGAACGTGAAATTTCTGTGTTTACCCGAGCAAGAATGACTGCATTCCTAGATCATCTGTTGTACGAATAGTACACAGACATGACGAATTTGATACAGTGGAAAACAGACCACGTAGTGGACGTCCTCGAGTATCTAATGAAAGGGAAGATCGGTATTTGGTGCAATATGCCCGTAGACATAGCACATTTTCCGCTTCAGCTCTCAGGGCCCACTTTCAAGGTACGTTTCGCCGTGTTATATCGACACCTACTATTCGAAGACGACTACACAACGTAAATTTACGTGCTAGAAGACCGTTACGGGTCCTAACTTAACTTCCGAGGCATCATGCTGCCCGTCTCCAATAGGCGCGAGAGCATAGTTATTGGCTTTTACGCAGTGGCGAATTGGGCTGGTTACTGATCACATTCGACAAATAGTCTGGAGATAATCAAGTCGCCAACTCTCTTGACATGAATCCTATTGAAAACAAGTGGAATTTTGTTGCTAGAGCCATTCATAATCATATTCCTCCACCTCAGACTGCAGATGAGTTAGTTGTGGCGGCAAATGGGGACTGGAATAATATTCGTTAATCCCTTGATTATCTCAATGCACAGACGTATCAATATGCTATTAGAACGTGGTGGAGAGCATACGGACTATTAGTCAAGTAGAGAACTTGCTTTGTTACTTCTTTTTGATTTAGTTAATTTTGTCAAAAATGTCGCACACTTTTGCTGGTTTTTAATTTTCTAAGTACTCAGTTTATGGAACATATTCTTTTCACAAACGAAAGATTCAGAAAACAATATACTTTTATGAATGTATTTAGTTTTTTTAATAAAAAGGTTTCTTTAACAAGAATGAGATGGAGTCCAAGACTTTTGGCGTTGTGTGTAAATAATACTACAATTGTGTCTCTATAGTTGTGTTAATATCATCTATAAATTATTTAACACTATAGCCGCATTTCAAATTTTCCAGTACCTGTGACATTTATTACAAAACATTAATAATTTTAATTTGTGCAAAAATTTAAGGAAGACTGACCTATTCTATTCTAATTAATAATATTTTATTCATACTTTAATAAAATATTATTCTTTAAGTAGATCTTAAATTTAGTTCATTTTAAGAAAGAAAAGTATTAAATAAAGCCTAAAATACTTGGATGTGAAGAATATGTAAGTATTTCAAATATATTTTATTATTGAATATTGATGAAACTTTTTCACCAAAAGAATTTGTTTTGTTTTGGATTAAAAATTTCATTGCAACAATTTTTTTGTTCATACTGTATAAGTGCATGGGAGTTGTATTACAAAATATTATTATTTTATATACAGGGTGTCTTGCAAGTCGTTACAATAATTTTAGGAGGTGATAGAATACTTGATTTTGAGTCAGTTGAAACAAATATACCTATATACCAAGTGTTACGATATTTGTGATAATTAATGTTTAATATTTTTTATAAGTTAACCGTGCTTTTCTACAATTATTGAAGTGTAGAAGAAAAACAAACCTTTTTATAACAAATATTCCTATACTTTTTTTTATTACGAATGAATTGCATTATTTAAATTATATAACCACTAAAATCCGAAGTGGTTTTATTGCTTATCTAAAACTTCATAAACCTGATTTTTATAATTTGTAAAAGCGAAAAGTCTTTAAACGTGGATTTTATTTAAACTTTTGTGTGTAGGTTTAATCAGATATTATTTAAAACTTACCTAAGCAATGCTCTTTCAGTTCTAGCTAAATATTTATTTCAATTGTTCAAATCTTAAAAGTTAATTCAAAGTTACGGCGTAAAAAGGAAAAGCAACCGTAAATGTAGATCAACTGTCAAACTATACGTTCGAATCTCAGGTCATCGTCTGCTAAATCGCAACGGCCGCGCTTTTTCTAGTCTGTTCCTTTGCCCGTTTGCAGTGACTCACTGCGCAGGCAGTACTCTACAGTACATATGTCATAGTTGTCAACTGTTTCTATCAGTAATTTGACGTTTCTCAAAGATTTAAAATATCTGTTGAGCGTACATTTTGTTTTTTTAAATGTATAAATTGATACAACTTAAAACAATGAAGTATTGTGCTTTTCATGGCAAAGTGAAGTAGCAGTCATTATTGTGTATGTATCTTATAACAATCTACAGTATTAGGACAGAAATACGTTGTGTGGAGTACAGAAATGGTATTAATGTTGCATATTTTAAATTTTTAAAGTAGCAGATTGCCAAATTCCGACATTTATGGTCTGATGTGTATGTTTCCAAATACTGACATAGGTGTCGACACACTACAGCAGATTGCAGAATTCTAGATTTAAATTAAGGTGATTCGACAGACAAGTATTACAAAGGCGACGCGATTTCTCAGACGATGCTCAGTTAAAGTGTAAAGTGCAAATATCCTCATTTCTTAAACCATTTTTATTATATACTGAACGGCTGTTCTGTTTTGGCGAATGCGCTCCCTGCATATTTAAACGTGTCAAGATTAATTCAAGTAACGAATCCACTTTGGATTTTGTTGGTTAAATAATTTAAATAATCCATTCATTTCTAATAAAAAAAAGTATAGAAATGTTTGTTATAAAAGTTTGTTTTTTTCTACACTTCAATAATTGTAGAAAAGCACGATTAAATTAAAAAATATTAACGAAATTATTATCAAAACACTTGGTATATAGGTATGTTTGATTCAATCGACTCAAAATACATATTCTATTACCTCCTAAACTTATTGTAACGACTTGCAAGACACCCTGTATATTAGGCATCATGTATGACATAACATAACAAAATAAAATTATATATATATATATACCGGGTGTTCCCTCTAAGACTTTCAGTGCGAATATCTCCGAAACCATCATAGCCAGTGCGATGAAATTTGGTATACAGACACTAGATGGCGCGTAGAATCTGATGATAACATCAATTTTTATACAGGGTGTTCCATTTTCCAAGAAATCGATTTAATTTTGATTTTTTGGTTGTCAGCCCTGCTAAAACTTATGTTTAAATTGAAATATACTTAATTATGAACACATTCTGATAAATAAACATTCAAAAATTTCAAAATTTAACATAAAAAAACGCCTCCAAAAAGTACCCAAATTTCATTGTTTTGTCATGTAAAATGTGTATAGCCTTGAGCCAGACTTACACAGAAGAAACTAACATCGGTGAACGTCAAAACTATGAATTGTCATTGAATTGTCAAATATTAATGGCATGAAGTATTTTATTTTACATAAATAACGCTAAATAATGGATTTAATGCAATTTACGTATGCACAATGGTGTTATTGAGACTTGTCGATAAAAATTTAGACTTGAGTTGAGGCTTTTAGAGCATTGTGGTCGCCGTGCCGGCGCAGTCTACCGCTACAACTAGAGTTACAGCGTGAAGATTGTGTAAAATATCTGTGAAAATTTTTAAATTATTCCATTATAATGTAATAAAACTTCAGTAAATTGTTTTTTTTATGTTACTACAGTGTACAATAATAATTAGGTACACGTTTATGACAAAATAATTTACAAAATTGTGTAAGTACTTAAAATAAAATTACATTAAGTATCTACATTATTACATCTGATTTTATATTAAACACTTATTCTGTATTCTAATTTCATTTACAGAACAACGTTCAATCTGAGGAATGTACATGCATGTACGATTAGAAACAAATCTTGCCGTTTCATCGTTCAATACTACCTTATTATGTTATGTTGTGTATATGTTGTAACAACAGTTAGCTTTCAACATTTTAAAGATATTCAAACAAGATGTTTTCATACTGTACATAGAATTATGAAATTAGTTTATTTTTCTTAATTTTATTCGTTTAGAAATTTTAAAACCCACGACAGACAACTGAATTTAATGTCTTATAGAATACTCTTCAAAGAATGTGAGTTACAGACTTGTTTATAATATTATCCATGTTTAGAATTATTTCCAAGAAAATGTCCGTAATATTTTTCGCTTATTCTTTCTGGTGTCTGTTTTAATGTAATTTGTGGCACTGCACACACATAACTGAAAGATAAAAACAATTACAACAAGAATTACAAATTATTATCTAGCTTTAAACGACTATTTGATAGGTACCTACCTACTGGGTATAGTACAATTTGCAGGTGATTCTTCCTAGCAAAAACCAGTTGTTTTATTTCAGTTCTGTATCATGAAATACAGAAATTGTAGTTCATTGTTTACTATTTTACAGATGTAGAGTTCTTCTTAAACATAAGTACATAAGTACAGTGCTGAAATATGTGGATACAAGAATCAATCATTTCTAGGTTATGCTTTCGTAATATTTTCTTTTGTGGGGCTAGGGTAGGTTCAGATCTGACTTTCAACGACAAACACGTTCACATTATAATTAAAAGTTTTAGAAATGGTTTTGTTTGAATTTATTTGTTGCTAAATAAGTAATCAATAATTATTACAGCAGTTGGAAAACAGGGATATTCTTTAAGTACTTACACAATTTTGTAAATTATTTTGTCATAAAAAATACGTGTACCTAATTATTATTGTACACTGTAGTAACATAAAAAAAAAACAATTTACTGAAGTTTTATTACATTATAATGGAGTAATTTAAAAATTTTCACAGATATTTTACACAATCTTCACGCTGTAACTCTAGCTGTAGCGGTAGACTGCGCCGGCACGGCGACCACAATGCTCCAAAAGCCTCAACTCAAGTCTAAATTTTTATCGACAAGTCTCAATAACACCATTGTGCATACGTAAATTGCATTAAATCCATTATTTAGCGTTATTTATGTAAAATAAAATACTTCATGCCATTAATATTTGACAATTCAATGACAATTCATAGTTTTGACGTTCACCGATGTTAGTTTCTTCTGTGTAAGTCTGGCTCAAGGCTATACACATTTTACATGACAAAACAATGAAATTTGGGTACTTTTTGGAGGCGTTTTTTTATGTTAAATTTTGAAATTTTTGAATGTTTATTTATCAGATGTGTTCATAATTAAGTATATTTCAATTTAAACATAAGTTTTAGCAGGGCTGACAACCAAAAAATCAAAATTAAATCGATTTCTTGGAAAATGGAACACCCTGTATAAAAATTGATGTTATCATCAGATTCTACGCGCCATCTAGTGTCTGTATACCAAATTTCGTCGCACTGGCTATGATGGTTTCTGAGATATTCGCACTGAAAGTCTTAGAGGGAACACCCGGTATATAATAATAATAATAATAATAAATTAGAAAAGTTTTAAAAAAACTAGACATACTTTTTGTATGCAATACATTTTGTATTGAAGAAACTTGAAGAATATGATTAGAATAGATATATACAAGGACTACCAAGGCGCTGAAAGTTTAGTTAAAAAAACAACTTGGGAAATTTACACCTTGCTTAGTAAATGGTACACTTCAAATGTATTTTTCAAATTCGCTTTTATATAAAGCCTCCTACACAAATAATTCCGCCAACAACCTTTATATGAATGAAAATTCAGGGTAATAGTCTGCAGAAACCTTCATTAAATAATTCCGCTGTAATTATTACACGCCGAGCGTCTATCAAAGCATAAACAGTCCTTCTGAAAGGACAAAAAAAACCTCCTTTATATAAGTTCACATCTGATTGTCATATTCACTCCGGCAGGTTTCCCGGAATACGACAAAGAAATCCTCCAGGCTTTGGAAGTGGTTACACACAACCCCCGATGTATGCTTTGCAAAAATTAGAATTAATTTTATTCCGAAAACCAGCCAACAAAGTGGCTTGATTAATGGATCGCGCTCACATAATTTTTGACAACCAATTAAGTTTGGTATCGGCCACAATAGGTTTACAATTTGTTCGAGTGGCGAAATTCCTAAATCTGGGCCACACGTAATAATCTTCGGGCGAGATACAATGGAAGTGGCAGCTTTGTACGTAAAAATAAATTTGAATGCAACGTACTGGAATATCCGCCCAGCAATAGAGCTGTGTAATGGTCTATTAGCGAACAGCTCTGATAGAACTGTTGTACGTAAATTACGCGCATCTATAACTTCGGAGGAATTCGTCTATAGTTATAAATAGTTTCATTATAAAATAAGTGATATAGATAAAAGAATCAAACAGTGGTTCAATAATAATGATTCGATGATACTCAGAATTCTTAATATTTTGGAAGTTGTGGGTAATTCAAATGAATTTATATCTTTAAGGTCTCTGATAGAACGGTTGTAGCCAAATTATTTTCATCTACAGTGTGTTTAACTTTGATACTTGAAAAATCAGTATTTTTTAATGGAACATCCGATTTAATTTTTTCTTTTTTAAAATATATTGCACATAAAAAGCTCTACACAGTGATGTGCATTTTTTTTATTTAGGCCCTTTGCATGGCCTGCTGTGGTTTTAAATATAACCACAAAAATAGCAAAATCGTATTAGGCATTTTTTTTACAAAAAAACTATTTGTCCAATCTATTTAGTCATGCTTTGAAACCCTCCCAAACATTAGTATTTTTCAAAGTTTGCATCTAAATTATAAACACTCTGTATAAGATGCAACTTTGAAACTTGGTACTAAGGGTTTCGAAGCATGGATAAATCGATTGGGCAAATAGTTTTTTTGTTAAAAAAATGCCTAATACCATTTTGCTATTTTTGGGGTTAGGTACATTTAATACCACAGCAGGCCATGCAAAGGGCCTAAATAAAAAAAATACTATGTAGAGCTTTTTAAGTGCAATATATTCCAAAAAAAGAAAAAATTAAATCGGATGTTCCATTAAAAAATACTGATTTTTCAAATATCAAAGTGAAAGACACTGTATAACTTTGGAGGAATTCGTGTATATTTATAAAAACTTCCATTATGAAATAAGTGATATAGAGGAAAGATTCAAACAGTGGTTTAATAATTATGATTCGATGACACTCAGAACTCTTAACATTTTGGAAGTGGTGGGTAGTTCAAATGAATTTATATCTTTAAGAACTGGAATAGGACTGTTAGGTCGTGATTTCTCCTAGAAGTGACTGATGTAGAGCAACTGAAAGATATGTTTCCTTTTAAAATACTGAGTGTTAACGATAAGTGTGGCCAAACTTCGCAGACGTATGCTATCCATGAAAATAACCAGAGTTTGTTATATAACGATTGTTGATACAAAACTTAATAAGCATTATAGTAACAAAAACTGCTACCACAATTTCAATATACGCTTTAAAGTGAATATTAAAGGTAACAGCAACCAAGTCATATCCACATTTTACATGGGATTAAAATTACTACTAGTTGCTACTACCTTCAAAATCTACTATACCTTTACTCTATAGTGACCTGCTTCCTACATGACCTTCTAACGCTAGATAAAATGAATTAGTTTATTCATAGCTTTTTCCTGTGTCTGTATGTAAGGTAGCAACAAGAAACCTCACAGAAAGAAAACTTTTCGACATTTAACTACGTTTTACAGAAAACTGAAATAACATACAGAAAGTGCTACAACTCTTAAACATTATTGTTTTTCGAGCTAAAGAGCATCTTTAAAGTTTCCTAATTCTAAGAATTTTAAAATGCACCTAAGCGAAGACCAAGTGTCTTTGGGAGCACTTGTTGAAGTTTCTCTTTGCAAATAGTTCTAATATTCTAACCAGAATAATGTTCCGTCATTTTCCCACTGGTATGGAACGACACAAAAGCAAATACCTATTATCTCTTCTGTAGACACTATTCTAACATTCTATTCATTGTACATATACATTAGATATAAAAATGCGCGACGTGACATGTTGACATGAACTAGGTACATATATTGCAATTTTGAGGTTATGGCGAATTTAGGTAAAGTAACGAAACAGCGTTATTGCAGCGTTGTTATCACCTTTAAGTAGCCAGAAAGTTGATGGGTTAGATCCATTGACCACTTGTTTGAGTTTATACTTTTTGTTTATGCCACTAAGTATACTTTTTAAGTTTATATCACTTCAAAGTTTTATTTTCAAAAGCAGACATGTTTACAGATGTGTGTTTAAGGTCGCTATTTTATAATATAAATTTAAAAATATTATTACTCATCAGTACTGCATGAAATTTTGTAGGTCTATACATAATTATTAGTTTTAGGTAAAAGAAATATTTGAAACATATATACATAATTTTTTGGTTCGGAAAATTATTTGACAGTAAATCATTCTAATTGTATACCTTAGGATTATTCTAATGCTATATTACATGTTGATCTGTTACACTATTGTAATAACTAGTATTTTACTGAATATAATAGAAACATAGATAAAGGCAGAAATAATATGTAGGAAAGAGAACGAGCTACATATTTAGCCACCAAAGAATACTAGAATATCTAGTAAACTTTCTCTGTTTCTTCAGTTTCTCTTTTAGAGGAGGCAACCCCATCCCCCCGTTTTCGCCACGTAATCACAAGGTGACTTAAACGTATTTGTATAAGATGCAAAACGTCGTTGGAACGTAGCTGCCTCCAAAAAAGTGTTCCCCATTTTAGTCATCTCCACATAATAGACCCGTTTTTATCATATGGCAATGATTTTTGCAATACACTTTAAAGTTTTCAGTGTCGTGGATGAATTATTTCAAAGTATACTGGTATGTATCAATAATTAGAGCCTTTATTGAGGCCATAGGTCTTCCAGTCTTCCAGAACTACAACTTTTGAGGACAATAAAGACTTTTGCCGATTCTAGTAATGTCGCCTTCAAAGAACTAGTACCTACAAAAGGATAAGATATACTCCACCTACAATCTTAAATACATTTAAAAGTAGAGATAGTTATGGTTCCGATCTATTTTGGTATGGGATAATAATTGTATGCAGCTGACAGGTTTCTAGTTACTGTAATATGATGGGTATAGATGGAGGTGGCAGAATGGTCAGACTAAGTTCAACTGATGTACTTTTAGGGAAAGAACCGTAGTAAGATAAATTAATAATCGGATCAAGAAATTATCAGTGGAATAATGAAGAAATGAACCTGTGTATTACTTAAAATGGGCTCATGATCTAATGCTAAGCGGAAGCAACATTATGTACACATACTTAAGGTAAGGAAGTTTACTTTACGATAAAAATGCTGTTGTAGTACTTTCATCACTGCAGGAGATTAGAGGAATTGCAGTAAAAGACCCTCTCCACCTCCAGGAGTTTGAAACCCCTCCCTCCCATATTTTAAACGTCTCATTATACAACCATTATTTTTGAAAAATATTATCATTAATATAACCAGAATCTTAAAGCTATAATTAACGTTGTCCATAATTAACACTATCAGGGTAAACGACAGCTTTAAGAATAGCACCAGAAGAAAAACATTTTCAATCTGATATCTCGGGAAAGTGCTAAGAGCACGAGAAACATCTGGAGGGGCTGACCGACGATGCAAGTCTAAAAAGGCCCTTGAATCCCTTCAGACGTCCATTAGGGTGTTGGGAAGGCATATTCCATCTTTAATTATTTATATCTCGCCGCCTTCCGTGAGAAAAGTGAACGGGGCGCGATGAAAGGAAAATGGAGAGCCGTGGAATTGCTCGCAGTAAGAAACTCGATGTTTCGCTGATTAAATTGAAGGAATAACGGAATATTTCGTAGGTGAAGTGAATAAATAAATGTACCGCGCAATTCAGTACGAGGATTAAATGTTTTTTACACTTTACATATTTTTTAACACCAAAAACTCACGTCTATTTTTAAATTTCTACGTTTCCTGGAAAATGAATGATATTAATTTAAAAATTGACGATTTTTAAAAATTATGACAGCTTTCAAATATCTGTATACATTTTTGTTAGCGTGCTATTTTTAAATTTATAAGTTGATACAACTTAAAATAATGAAGTATTGTTTTTCATGATGAAAGTGAAGTAGCAGTCCATTATTGTGTATGTATTGTATAACAATCTACAGTATTAGTGCAGGAGAATGTTGTGTGCAGTATAGAAATGGTATTAATGTTGCATATTTTAAAGTTTTAGTAGATATAAAATACATATATTTTTACAAACCAAATTAAATAAGTAGGTTCTATTAAAAAATAAGTTATTACAGTCTCAATATCAAATGCCAAATTCTGACATTTATGGCCTAATGTGTGCGTTTCCAAATACTAACATAGGTGTCGACACACGACAGCACATTGCAGAATTCTTGATTGAAATTCAGGTGATTTGACAGACAAGCATTGCAAAGGCGACACGATTTAGCAGACGATGATTAAACTCTGGTTGAGTTATACAAGGTATTTCATGTCATAAACACCTTGTATTCTATGAAGAAAAATGAGAACACAAACTCTTTAAACTTTTATGCTACCTTGACCTGTTTTAGCTTATGGTTTTAGCTGGGATAAGGTTTGGTTAAAAATGACGAAGGTTTCGATTTGTGCCCTTTTGCGATCCCTGTATCCGATTATTATTAAAATATGAATTCTTCTTGAATCTGTTAAATGAACAAATTTTCACATTTACATTTTTTCTGGTATGACTTACGTTACTTTGACAAGTTGACGTTATATGCAAGTGTCAAAACGTTCCTATGCAAAAATGAGAAACGACTCCAAATAAGGATAGAAAATAGTATGATGCTATTAAAAAAAAACTGGTTGCCATGACAACGAAATTATTGGTTTTGAAACAAACTCAAAGTTGCAAAAAAACTTTTGGTCTGAACAAATTTCATTTTTCATTATTCCGTACATATTGGACACCCGGTTTGTTTTGATAAAATTCCCTAGGAAACTGCTTTTTGTAGATACTGTGGCTCTTTCTAATTACCTGTTAAGTTTTGGAAATGCATTCCAACCCGAATCAATATCACATTTTATTTAATCCTTCATTGCTGAGACTCCTTTTCCGAACATTTGGACAGACTGACCGATTTAAAAATAGTAAAAAAATAAACATATTGTGTAAAATTTCCAAATTTTATGATGAAGTTATAAATATTGGTATATCTGCAGTAGATTTATTTAGTTATAGTCAATTCAATATTGTTTTGTCAAAATCTGATTGAGAATCTCTAACGACTTTGCGAGAGTTAACCATATTTATTTATAATAAAATACTACTAAAATATGACATTTCAACACCTCGAGTTTTTGCAATTTGACCAAATAGTTGAAAATTTAAAAAATTTTACAAAATAAAGGTAGTTTTGTTTTTACTCCGACAAATTGTCCCATTTTGGAGTAAAATTGATTTAAAAATTTTGATACATGCCACAGAAAGTCTATCTGAGATGCAATGCAATCATTAACATTTACTATCTACCTAAATAGTTTTACATTATCAGCATATAAAAGAAATCTACCATCAATTTCTATATCATTTATAAAAGGACTGAATAATAAAGGTTCAAGAACGGATCCTTGAGGAGCGCCTGATGTAGCAAGGTAATGGGAGGATATAATACCACCTATTTTCCAGTTTTTCTAATAATAATCTATGATAGTCTATCAAATATCTTAGGTAAAATTTAAATACATTACATAACATTGTTTACAATCTATATCGATATCTTGAGTGATCTCCAAAAGATCAGGTAGTAGTCTCTTAAGAAATCCATGTTGAGGAGTTATCAAATTTTTTCTAACGACCGTCAAATACCTTGCAAAAGTTATATTATTGATATTGGCTAATATGTACAGGGTGTTTTTAAATGAAGTAGCAAAAATAATACCACAGATTCCTTAGGTGAAAATAAATCGATTTAACCTAACATACCTATATCCTAAGTCGCATAATAAAAAGATACAGGGTGTCAAAGTTAAAATTTTATTTTCGATATTTATAAATAATTTCTTAAGAAATCCAAATATTCACATAAAATTTGTAAATCAGGGGTTTTGCGGCCGAGAACTTCAAATTTATTTCTAATTTTGACATCACTAGTAGAGGACGCCACTTGTGGCACACCATGTTTCTTTTAAATGACAGAACTTTTTTGTAGCTTAGTGTACCCATCTGATTATCGAAACAATCGATTCTCCTACCTGTTTTATTTGAGAAAGGTATACCTTGCTGAAGTCGGTACGAGTAACCATTTTTGAAATAATCCTATTTAAATTGCTCAGTGCACCGAGTAAAACTGTTTTGGTTTCAGGTAAAGTGCATTTTCTGCTGAAAATACAGTAAAATGTTACTTGAAAAAGTTGTTCAGAATGGTAAATTATGGAGATATACAATTTCAAGAAGAAGTTTTTATGAAACCATTTTTCAACAAAGCACAAAGATTTTATCAAAGCAGGCCGATCTTTTCGAAATTTTGCACGTCTCCTTAATTTACCGTTCTGAACAACTTCTTCAAGTAACATTTTGCTGTATTTTCAGTAGAAAAGGCAATTTAACTGAAACGATAACAGTTTTCAATCGGCGGACTGATATTTTCAAATAGAATTATTTCGAAAACTGTTACTCCTAACGACTTCAACAAGGTATACCTTTTTCAGATATAATAGGTAGGAGAATCGATTGTTTCGATATTCAGATGGATACACTAAGCAGCAAAAAAGTTCTGCCATTTAAAAGAGACATGATGTGCAATAAGTGGCGCCCTCTACTAGTGACGTCAAAATTATAAACAAATTTGATTTTCTCGCCCGCAAAAGACCCTCATTTACAAATTTTATGTAAATACGATTTTTTTAAACGTTGTATACAGATAACGCAAATAAAATTTTAATTTTGACACCCTACATCTTTTTTATTATGCACTTTCGATTTATGTTCGCTTAAGGAATCTGTGGTCTCATTTTTGCTAGTTCATTTAAAAACGCCCTATATGTAGTACCATTAAACAAATTGTTACTGACTAATTTCAGTACACCCTGTACCTATATGATTTTTAAAAGAAGTACATAAATCTGACATTTGATGTTTTTACTGACTACCCTTTAGACGAAAATTGGATCTTATGGATAGAAGACGGCGAAGGATGGTTTAGCAGAAGAAAATATCTTTGTACTTGGAGTTGTATATAATATTAAACACTTCTTGCGTCAGCGGCTTCCCATTTTGGCCTTTCGGAAGTTACCAGATGAACTTGGGGGTACATTAAGAGATGAAATATTTACGTTTGAGAATCCACTTAATGAAATTAGGCCGGCGAATTTCCCAAAAATAATAATTCATGATTTCATTAGAGGTTCATGGGAAATTTATTAACTCCTGGAAATATAATTTTCACTTATAACGGCGGCGGTTACGAGGGCTGACGGGTCGGCATGCAGTCGAAACCACGGGTCCGTGAACTAATCGCAGGGCCGGATTTTCAGCAGCAACAAAATTTAAACATAAATTTAATCCTCATGGGACTTTGAGATAGGTATGTACGAGGTGCGTTCAAGTTCTAAGGTCTCCGATTTTTTGTTTTGGAACTGGAAGCAGATAGGCATCTGCGGTTTGGTTTAAAATACGTGTGAACTCGTTATGAATGCGTGGCGGAGATGTCAGCACTGTATTTCACACATATCCTCTAGCGGTGGCGTGAGAAGTTTGTTTACACTTAAAATGGTGACGTTTGCTTTACAAGAACAGCGAATCATCATTGGTTTTCTCCATTGATATTTATTATCAGTTCACTGAGACATGTGGAGATCGTGTCATGAATGTGAAAAATGTGCCATGTGATGAAGGCATGAATTAAACTTCCTTTTCATCAATTGTTACTATGGATGAGTCCGAAACTTTTTTGGTTCTACGTTCGGTTTTTTTTGAACTATCTGATCCACGCGAACGCACGTTTTTCACTTTCATGACATCATCCCTACCAGTTTCAGAGAACTGGAGATAAATTTCAATGGATGTTGCACCATGTAAGTGGAGAAAACAAATGATTATTCGCTTTTCACCGCCGCTAGAGAGTATGTGTGTAGTAAAGTGCTGCCATCTCTGTCACCCATTCACAACTTCACAGGTATTTTAAACAAAACCGCAAATGTTTAACTGCTCCCAGATCCGAAATAAAATCGGAGACCTTGGAACTTGAACGCACTTCGTATGAGATATTTTCAAGGTAAAAAACAGTATATTATCCTTATTTATTATTAACAAGTACACTTCCAACTAGCAATTTGATATTTTATAACAGCTACAAAAACGATTTCGAAATAAATGTTATAAAACAGCATGTCACAAGAACATTGTAAGAATGTTTATACAGCAACTATACAACCAAAATTGACATCATATTATTAAGCACTTCAGTCACCGTTGAAATTCATGAGGTCTGTTGGAAACAAATATAAAAATGTTATATAATAGCAACAAATCAACTAAACAGCAATTTTATAAGGTCTCAATTTTAGTATATTTAGTAATAATTCGACATTTTTGTAGCATAGAATCCATCAACAAAAGTAAAAGATTTATTAACTGTATCGCAAATGTATTAGAAGATATAAAGTAAAGAGCATTTCTATTTACTCACAATGTCTGCAACTGAAATGTTATGTAGTGCCTTATTGCTCAATATTATTTTACCCGTTTTACTATACTTTGTGAAAGCAATTTTTAATTGCAGAAAATTTTTTATTTTGATTTGTATAGCCCATATCTAGTAAATTTTATATGCGCTCGTGTTGAGTGATTGTTTACAATATTGTTATAATAAACCGTTTTTTGAAAACTAGCACCAAAAGCATTAACATTATGATAGCTTCTCATAATTGTCTTCATTTTGACTACTCCATATTAGCAAATCGGGTATATTTGTGATATTTTTATAGTTATACGCCATAATGATTTTCAGCGTTGTCAAAATAGCTGCGACTTATACAATACATTGGTTGTAAATCAGCGTTAAATGACAAGTAAGTTAATTGAGAGCGATTTCTATAAAACACTGGAAATTATGATTCTATAAAGAATTTATCATAATAGGACCGTATCGTAAGGGTAAGTAGGCATTTAAAATTATGGATCTTTCATATTTCCAAGATATTCCAATGAAACGGGCGATATAAAACTAGGGTTTCTTTTAATTTCGAGATAAAGTCATAGTTTTTCCTGTTTTATAACATTTCCTTACTTTTCTTCTAAATGCACCACTTATCTTGATTTTTTTTCCACTGGATTTTTTTCCGACATGTTTATTCTTATACAATGGCTATGAAAGCTAAAGCAAAAGATAAAACCATATTGCTGGTTCAAATTTGTTTTATAGAACAGTTTGTCAATGTAATTTTACTTGGAAAGAAACGTTTTTCTATTGGAATTGTTATATTACTATTTCTGTTTGGCAACTGATAATATCAAGGTATCTTTTAATATAATAGTTTTATAGGTTGGCAACCCACATCTAAGGAACAACTATAAATATTTTTATTGCACAGTTAGTACATAATTCAACAGATGTAGTAAAATAAAAATTCTTAACTTAAAAATGTTATTAGTAGCTTGATGGTAACATGCCTCTGTCAATTTTATTTTTATCTAGATTGAAATTTTGACGACGTAAAGAGTATAAAAAGACTCCCTCATAACAAATTTATACATCTACATTATGCATTGAAAATTAAAGGTTAAAGACTTTTGGAAACGTATTTAAATAAAAAACTTACCCCATAATTAGAACATTCGTACACCTCATCTGTAATTATATCAAATCAGAAAAGAAAAGAAAGTTGCTTCAATTTGAGGCATTAAAAAATCACAATTTTCTTGACAATCATTACTTTCTTAAGCAATATTATATAAAAGAAATGCAATATGAAAGCAGATATCCTAACTGTCACAAACAAATAGTAGCTACAAGTAGTAGAACGCAATCTCAGATACTGTTCAGTTAATTGTAGGTAGCGGTAGTACTTGCTTAACGATTTCGTATCTACATTTATCTTATTTCATTAAATAATTTAAAATTATATTGCTAACTGGAAGTTCTGGTGACCATACTTTTCTTATTCTGGCTTTCGACTCCGGAGGGTTCTTTACTATATATTTTATTATTTTTGGTCATGGGGTTTTGGGGAGCCTGTGTACTGGTAGTTGATGAAACAGTCTTCACAGAGCAATTGCACACTGTTGACTTTAGATTAAGGCAAAAAATTGCTTAAATTACACATGTATACACGGTTTTGGACCTGAGCAACCAAAAGCTGTTTATAAGGTAAATTTGGGAGCTGAATCCAAATCAGCAGCCCGTTTTTTTAAATTGGTTCTAGTTTTCGAAATATTCAATAAATTAATTATTTTACTATTTTTACCATTAACGGCCATTTATTGAATTAAAAAGTATAAATCAGAAATGAGCAGAGGTTGAACTGAATCTTTTATATTGCTTGGGATCTGTTTTACGCATTAGGGTCGAACAGTAGTCGCTCATCATGCCTTCGTCCTAAAATCATTGGTATCGCCTTTCAATTTTCGCTATATCTTGTTGTAACCGCTCTCCATGCTCGTCACTCGTGTCGCCCAAGTTTTGTGGGGAAAAATCAAGATGTGAATGCAAAAAATGTGTCTTGAGAGACATTTAGAGACATTAGATAGGTCAGTGGTCGCGCAGTTTAAGGCGTTAGTACTTGAATCGAGGTGACTAGATCGCTGTGGGTTTGACCCCCGCAGCCGGTTGACCGTATATAAGCTATATTCGTGGAGAGGATTGGCACCCTCTCTGCGGGTATGGTAGGGTGGAAGAATGTTGGCTTGATTCAATGTGAGAGATTGATACCGGTTGATGTTTGACTACCCACCTAATTAATTAGGTTTTCCAGGTTTCCCTTATTCCTGCACTGAATGGTGGTTAGGGTCTACCAACGTAAGTCGTTCCTGGGCGCAAATGCGGCCTGCTTAATACTAATATGCCGCCCCTTCTTCCGGACAGGTCTTCGACTAACTATTTATTATTATTATTATTATTCCAGCTCCAATCTTGTGATAATTTTGCAAAAAAATGCATTTGTCATGATTGTTTCACGTTTTTCGAGCATATAACATCCACAAACGTAACAAAAACACTTTGAATCGACTCTGTACCGTTTTCTCTGCATTTTCACACGTTCCGAAGCACAATCACAGTACAAAAACAAGTTCCAAAAGATGTTCGATGCATCGTGGTCAGCTGATTGCCGTTATAAGAGCGCAGTACTGCCACCATGCGAACTCGAAAACTAGAATCAATTTTGACACACGGATTTAAGATCTGAGTTCAGGGCATCAAATAACATTAATAATCGTCCTCATCTGCTCGGGTCCAAAAGTTAACCCAAATTTGTAAACTTGTGTTATTGATCTAATAAATGTAAAAGCTGTATACAACACAGCACATGACAAGAATTTATAGCTGCAGGTTATAATTTCTTTGAAGCAGCGTTTATTTTTCTTCAACAACATATATCTTTAAATTATTTTTCATGAAAATGTTTAATGCAAATTCTTTAGTATTTAGATAAAAAGTATATTTTTGATTGTATCTTAACACCTTTCATTCTACTTTCGTTTTAATTAAGGTCCTTTTGAGGCACTATGGAAAGCAATAGTATAATAATTAATTTGTTTAATTTTCGTTTTATAAGTAGCCACAATATAAATTGTGCCTCCAGAATTATACGCAACATAATTTGAGATTTGACATAAAACTATGTTTCTCAACAGCACTGACATAACAACCAAAACGTAACGATAAGAAATGCCAGAACTACAATTATTATTACAAAACATAAAAATAATTTCAGTAACACAAATAATAACACAGGCACAAAGATACTTCTAAACGACAAATAGAAGCCAACATTCATTAGTAAGAGTTGACATTGATTGATTGAAGCGAAGGAAATTATGAGATTGTAGGCAACCTACTCTGTTTAGGGATCTTGGTAATAGACTAGAAAAGCACGGCCGCTGCGATTCAGCAGATGATGGTTCTAGTCGAGATTAGCAACCAGAAGGAAGTGACAAAGTCAATCTCTGCAAAAATAATGAAGTGGGGGGTATAAGTCGGCTAAGTGTCAATTTGACGTGCTTTGTCGGTTGATGGCCATCTATAATCGCGGTTTTTTGAAGTTGCCCTCTTTTCGTCAGGATGGTATTTATCCACAAATAAGTATTCCGCACAATATCTTACTTGAACGAGTCTTGAACAACGGAAGTATACACTGTCATGTTTCTGTATAAGATCTTCCATAGTATGTGTGTCTAAATTTTTAAACTTATCTTAATGCAGGTATCCAATCAGTCAGCGCGTAATTCTCGTACTTTTTACTTGAATAGGCCTAAAACGCATTTATTAAAATTCTCATCGTTTTACGGAATATGTTTCACTTTGGTCGGTCAGTCGTACGGTTTAAGGCCTCAGTACTTGAATTGATGTGGCTAGACCGGTGCCAGTTTGAGCCCCGCAGCCGGTAGATCGTATATCCGCTATATTCATGGAGATGATTGGCACCCTCTCTGCGGGTATGGTAGGGTAAAAGAATGTTAGCTTGGGTCAATGTGAAATATTGATACCGACCGACATTTGACTACCCCCCTAATTAATGAGGTTTTCCAGGTTTCCCTCATTCCTGCACTGAATGATGATTAGGGCCTACCAACGTAAGTCATTCCTAGGCGCAAATGCGGCCTGCTAAATAATAATTTGCCGCCCCCTCTCACGCACAAGTATCCGACTTCTGGGCTAATCTCCGTGATTAAAATGAGAGTTAGAGATATTATTATACCATTAATATTATTATTCTTATTCTTATACTTATGATAACCTGTAGACTGTATTGGACATATTTAGCACCAATATCAGTGCAATAAAAAATCAATTTTTAACAGTGTTTTAACAGTTTTTCTGAATTTCTTCATTTTCTGTATTCATAATTTATTTGTATATTACGTTGTTTTTCTTATTCTTATGATATTTTTAATTTGTCTGATGTATTAAGTAAATAAAATATTTCTTTCGAAAAGTAACGAATAAATTAATTATTTTTGAAATTGAGAAGTTTTCGAAAAAATCCACTGGCACGTCGATTTTGTTTTTAAAAAAGGCACTTTTTGACATATGATCCATATTTGTGACGTCATCGTTCGAGATATGACGTCATCGACATTTTTTTTAAATAGCGACCTCCAATGTTGACCATGCCATTTGAAAGAGCGTGTCATTCTACATACATACATCATGAAAAATTATGGTGTTACATAACAAAAATTTCAAGAAAATAATGTGTGAAGATTTTAAAATTTAATTCTGTGCACCTCCCCATTATGCAACACCTGTCCGTGCTTATTTAGATGAGCTGTTCCCGAATCGTCGGATAGGGAAAAGGGAGCCAATTGAGTAGCCAGCCAGATCGCCTGATTTGACACCCCTAACGATGACGTCACAAATGTGGGTCGTATGTCAAAAAGTGAATTTTTTAAAAACAAAATCGACGTGCCACTTCTCAGATTCAAAAATAATGAATTTATTCGTTACTTTTTGAAAGCACCGTATATTGTATTTTAAGTAAAATGTGTTTTGTTTATTATCTTGACTAAAAAACGAAAATTTATTGTTTTTAAAAAACTAAATTTGAATTTTTTACATTACAAAAACTGTAATAAAAACCAATATGTCATTATACTTTTTTTGCGTGATTAGTGAGTTTTCCAATATCGATTTTATTGTATTTCAGAATAATTAATACATTTTATTGTCATTATGCCGCACGATTATTTGTCTCAGTGAATTATACCGGCTATCTATCACCATGACTTAAATTAAAAGTCAGAAAATGTTGCTTCTCAAACTTCAAAGTGCCTACAGTTTTTTTCACTTCTCTGTGGTTGCTATTCTCGGATTCTAGTAACATTACCACGTCATTTTGAAACACCCTGTATATATTTTCATTATAAAGTACGGAACGTAGTATTATATTATGAATAAAACGATTGTGAAGATAGAAGGTTTTGATTCCATTTCAGCAGAAGAAAATTGGAGTACGAAGTAAACAAATCGAGTAATACGGCTCTGTGGAGGCGAGTCGAGCACTATTATCACTCCCGGGATGCCTGGAAAGCCATTAGGCCGGAAGCAGAGAGAAGGAAAAATGCTGCAATCAAACCGAAATAGTACCTTACTAAACCGAAGTTGATTTCTCGGGATTGAACAAAGACTAAGCCCTTTCATACATCTGATATTAAATGATACAATTTTTATGTGATCTCGGAGAATGCTTCCGTGTTGCTCGACTCCTGCTGTCTGGAGAAATATATTTCCGGGCTTAGGGCTGTCTGGACAAAATGAAAGGTGTAAAGACACGACTTTTAGATAAAATATAGCACCTGGCTGCAGGAGAAGATTCGGCTTATCAGTTCTCTCCCACTAACAGATTCTGACTCGAATATTATCTACAATCTTCTGAATATGAAATAAAGAAATATAGGGTGTTTTCAAAAAAGGATCACAAATGGTACTGGTAATTCTACAGCTAAAACGAACACATTTGCATAAAAATGGCCACGGCAGAATGTTCATGTAAAATATGGAATAGCAGCTGTAACTTGAAAAGCAAATAAATATATATTAGTCAAATTTTACACAGATTTTCTACTAATGCATGTGCATCTTTTCGACAAAACGAAAATTTCTGCCCCTTGGAAGGAATTGAAATAAGCATCCCCTAAGTTATTTCTTGCTATAACTTATTTGTTAGACAAAAATTGTGTATTCAAAAATACGTATCAGATAACCTCGTTTATTTTAAACTTTTACCTTTTCTACTTTTTGTTACAAAGCTAACCGTTTATTAACAAATAAAAAAAAAATCATTATCAGTCGTATTCATGCTAGACTCTGTCATTAGACTTTTTGTACCTTTTCTTCTTGCTGCGGTACAGTATTTTAGATATTCAAATAATATTCGCAGCTTATCAACATATTCATCATTAGTAAAATTATTTGACATAATTCTTTTCAACTTATTGTAAAAAATAAAATTTTTTAGTAGCAAATATAAAGAAGCGCTCACAAAAGGTATAATAACACAGAAATTAGCATGACAACCGCCTAATTACTCATTTCTTAGGTACAATTGTGCTTTAATATGATTGATAATGAATTTTATTTTTTGTTAACAAACGATTAAAGTAAAAGAGTGAGAGAGGTAAAAGTTTTAAAATAAACAAGACTATTTGATACGCTTTTTTGAATACTTAATTATTGTGAAACAAATATGTTGTAGCAAAAAATAACTTATGGGGATGCAACCCCTTCGAAGGGACAGACTGAACTGCATCTTCTGAGAGGTATTCTTTTTACTAAGGTCATTTTTATGCAAAGGAGTTCTTTTTAGCTGTAGATTCACCGGTACCATTTGTGCTACTTCATTTGAAACCATCATGTACGTAGAAAACTGGTTATTACAACTTTAATGGAAAAATTAAAATAAAATTTAAATATTGTCTGAAGCTATTTATTTGTGGCATAATTTTAGTTTTTATTTAGTTTTATTGGGTTGTTGCCACACTTCTGAAAAAAAATAAAGATTAATTAAATAAGCCCTTGCGCCAAACGGATCAGTCAAGGGTTATTTTTTAAACTAAGTTTGCCTAACCAAAAAATCTCACACTGAAAAAAGCAGATAAGTAAAAAATCACATCACTATCGCGCACTTCCGTATTTTTGACGTTTCGAAAATCTCTCTGTTTTCGTTTTCAAAATAGTAATAAAAATATTAAACGTATGTCAAGTTTGACAGTTTAAAATTTGTTTATCTGCTTTCATAGATATGTTAAATGATTTTTATTTTATTGTCACTTACTTCTTCTTGATACAACTCTAGCCAACAATGCTCGATGTTTACTGAACAGTTTTATACACACGTATCTCTGTTCAACAAAATAATCGCGGTCTCTTTTAATTTTCTTTTTGTTGCGTTATCTTCCTTCTCTAAAATTTTTGCCGAACTCCATTGAATTAAATGACCGTTTTCCCAAGCATGTTTGCAAATTTTGGATTTTTCAAATTCCCGTCTTTTTATATAATTTTTATGTTCGTCAACTCTAACATTCATAGGCCGAGACGTTTCTCCAACATAATGTTTATTGCATTCACAAGGTATTCTGTAGATGCAATTTTTTGAATTTTGTATATCATATTTTGGACGCGTTTTAGACAAAAATGATCTTAAAGTATTAGTTGTCTGAAAAACTGTTCGAATATTAAATTTATTACCGATTCTTCTTAACTTTTTTGATAATATAGAAATGTATGGAATTTTTATTGTATGATTAGTTTCTTTTGTTTGTCTTAAAGTGTTCGTTTTATCTGTAATATTTTTGAATGTTCTATCACAAAATTTGGAGGGTATTCGTTATTTATTAAAACATTTTTAATAAATTTTAGTTCGTTATTAAAAATGTCATTGTTTGATGAAATTAATTTTGCTCTATTATATAAACATTTAACAACACCTTTCTTAATATCAATGTGATGGTAAAATCTAAAATTTAAATATCTATTGGTGTGAGTTTGTTTTCTATAAACACTTGTTTCTACAGAATTTTCGTGCTTTTTAATTAAAACATCTAAAAATGGTAGCATATTATTATTTTCTATTTCCAAAGTGAATTTTATTGTTGGTTCTTCATTGTTAATATCATTTAAAAATTCATTTAATTATGTACCAGTAAAAGGCCAAATTGCAAAAATGTCATCTACATATTATCTCCACCAGATAGTTGGTTTTTTATTTATATTTTGAATATAATTTTCTTCAAAAAAATCCATAAAAATATTACTTAAAATTGGTGATAATGATGAGCCCATTGCCATTCAGAAATTTTGTTGATAAAATTCATTGTTTAGTTGGAAATATGTTGTCTTTATACATAGACTTAGTAATTCCATTATACATCCTACGTTTAATTTTGTTCTGTTTGCCAAATTGATATCATTTTCCAGTTTATTTTTAATGATATTCAGTGTTTTGTCTACTGGTACGTCTATAAAAATTGGTTCAAAAATTACAAACTCGTGTGCTGTATGTTTATTTGTAATGCACATAATATGAAAGAACTATAATTACTGATGACTCAAGCTGATGATCTAATCTAATTATCCTTAAACCGTTTATTACATTTTCTTCACTAAGATATAGTTTAAAATGTTATCTTGTTTTACAAAGCAGCTAAGTACTATTAATATTATAAGTACCATGTGAGGTATTTTATAGCACGCGTCTAACGATTTGATTGAATAGGTGGAAATATTTTGAATGTGAACATAATTTTCAAATGTTCATGAAATAACTGTGGATAGCGAGGGAATATTTTCGACTTCCAAGGAAATATTCCCGCTTTCGCATAGAATTTTTATAGCCATTTATAAGTTTTGATGTAGTCTTCAGCGACTGAATTAGACTTCCAGCCACTATATATTTTTATACTTAAAACGTTTGCCCCACAGTCGACTAAAAGGGAGGTTGAAGATCGTCGACAATAGTACCCAATATACGCATTTGGATCAGACAGTTTCTGAAATCAATTAGTTTCAGCACATTACCAGTAGTATTTATACTAAAGAGTTATTTGGTATATTTACCAGCTTTATATCAAAGAAAGTTTCTACTAAATTCAAGCCATCAGTATTTCTAGATGTTACAAAAAACTCTGTAGACAATTTTATTTTGGTATAATGACTTGGAAGTATCCCTGTATCTCAAGACGAAGATGTATATGAAAATTCTGATTGCAGCACAGTGTTGTGAAAATTGTATCCTACTATCTCTTGTAATTTCCGAGATACTTTGTAATTACACCGAAATTGGGACACTCTGTAGATACATTTAGTATTTCTTTTTCAAAATTTAATATTTGACAGAAATATTATGAATTGAAATATTAATGATGAATGGATATGGGGACAGATGCTGGACTCATATTGAAGTAGTATAATTTTCCCATCAAAAATGCTAATTTATTTCAAGAGAAACTATCTAAAATTCAGGAATAGTGACAGGAATATTCACTTACTTACTAACTTATCTTAGGAGGTTGCCTACAAACTTTGGTCCAATATTGCAGCATTTCATTGGTATGTAATTTGATTTTCAGTATCCAACTCAATAATAACAATAATAATAATAATAGTAATAATATCTCTACCCCTCATTCTAATCACGGGGATTAGCCCCGAAGTCGGAGACTTGTGCAGGAGAGAGGGACGGCATATTTTTAGTAAGCAGGCCACATTTGCGCCTATGAATGCCTTACGTTGGTAGGCCCTAACAACCATTCAGTGCAGGAATGCGGGAACCTGGAAAACCTCATTAATTAGGGGGGTAGTCAAATGTCGACCAGTATCAAT
Organism: Monochamus alternatus; assembly: GCA_037114965.1. Taxonomy (NCBI): domain Eukaryota; kingdom Metazoa; phylum Arthropoda; class Insecta; order Coleoptera; family Cerambycidae; genus Monochamus; species Monochamus alternatus. Next base: position 120,257,669 of record CM073426.1, read on the forward strand.
CTCTCACATTTACTCAACCTAACATTCTTTCACTCTACCATAACCGTAGAGGGGAGAGGATGCCAATTCTGTCCACGAATATAGATAATATACGATCCACCTGCTGTGGGACTCGAACCCACACCGATCTGGGGAAGTTCACTTACTCTTTTATTATTTTCGTGTGGTGTTTTGTAGAGCTTACGTACTGGTACTAAAAATTGCTAAAATGATTGACATAATGTAATAGCTTTATACACATGAGAAGAATTTATACCTGTAGGTTATAATTCCTTTGAAGCTATGTTCATTTTTATTCTACAGCATATACCTTTAAAAACTTATGAAAATGATTTACTGTATATTTCTTGGTTATCTAGATAAAAATATTTTTCCGATTGCGTCTTTGCCTTCCACTTCGCTGTTTTCTTAACTAGGATGTTTTGGGAACCTATGAAAACTAATAGATTCATCAGATTCCCTTTTCCAATTTGGTTTTACAAGTAGCTACAATACAGGGTGTTCCAAATAGAGTGCTAAATATTTAAGGAGGTAATAGTATGACCCTAAATAAGCAGAAAAGTCTCAATAAACATGGGTCGGCAAAGTAACAGTTGCGGAGATATGGAATGTTCTGTTTTTTAGCACCCTTTTTTATTTTGCAAAAACGTTGTGTATTTTCTTATAATAGTTGGTTGATGTTGTTCTCAGTGCACAAGTTTTCTTTCACTATGGCTGGTTACTCTAACGCAGAATTAACAGACATGTATTTCATGTATCGTCGTGCTAATGGCAATGCCACCGAAGCACGACGTCTTTATGTTGACGCTTATCCAAATCGCCAGATTCCTTCACAACGCATGTTTGGAAGAATTCACCAAAGATTGCGTGATACCGGTTCCTTGAGCAAACAGTGCCATTTATCCGGAAGACCAAGGTCGGTATCCACTCCTAGAGCAGAAGAAGAAATTCTAGCACTGGTAGAGCAGAATCCAGGTACGAGTGTGCGGAGAATATCAGTCTAGGTAGGAATTAGTGGTCCTCTTGTTTGGAGAATCCTTCACGAGCAACTGCTTTATCCATACCATGTGCAACGAGTACTGGTCTTAAATCCAATAAATGATCATCAAGCACGTTTGTTTTTTGCCACTGGTTTCTACGTCATGATGCTGAAGACCCTCGTTTTCTTGCAAATATTCTTTTTACTGATGAGGCCGGGTTCACAAGAATTGGAGTGTTTAATTTTTACAATATGCATATTTGGGCCGACGAAAATCTTCATGCTCTAATAGAATCTGGACATCAGGCACGTTTTTTATTAAACATTTGGATGGGTATTGTAGGTGACAGGTCCTGTTGTTTTACCAAACCGATTAACAGGCGCTGCTTACCTCAACTTTCTGCAGAAAACACTGTATGAGTTTTTGGAAGACATTCCTTTGAATCAGAGACAACAATTGTGGTTCCAGAATGATGCTCCAGCTCATTTTTCCATGGCCGTTAGAGAGCATTTACACCAAACTCTTCCACATAGATGTGTAGGAAGGGCCGGACCTGTTTTATGGCCTCCAAGATCGCCTGATCTGAACTCTCTAGAATTCTTTGTTTCGGGATATTTGGAGACATTAGTGTATGGTATTCCTGTAAATATCCTGGAAGAGCTGCAGCCACGGATTAATCAAAAGTGTCAAGAAATTCAAACCAAGGAGAGTGTTTTCGAAAGAGTTCGAATATCGTTGAGACGAAGATGTCGTACCTGCTTGGAAATGGATGGAGGGCACTTTAAACATCTTCTGTAACTTTGTTTTCTGTTTGTTAAAAGCTTCCTCTGTCGGTTTATTCCTAATAAAATAAAATGTTTGAAAAACGAATAGTGGTCCATATCTCCGCAACCGTTACTTTGCGGACCCATGTTTATTGAGACTTTTCTGCTTATTTTGGTTCATAATATTACCCCCTTAAATATTTTACACTCTTCATGTTTCTTCTATGATTATTTCTGAGCAACATTCATAGCGGGGCGTTCGACAACTACAAATCTTGTATGCAAAACGCAATTTATTTCTAATGTTCTTGATCAGGGGGGTCAGATAGATGTTATATACACTTCTCTAAGGCATTCGATAACATTGACCATAATATAATACTATTACATAAACTTAATAATTTTGAATTATGCAATGACTTGCTCAAACTGTTTTAATCTTATCTAACAAATAACTATCAGTTTGTTCAGTATAGCGGTTTTAAATCTAACACTTTCCGTCAGACGTATGATGTTCCCCAAGGATCTATTTTGGGCCTACTACTATTTATAATATTTATTAACGACATTGTGAAAGACCTTAACGTTCATTACATCCTGTATGCTAACGATGTAAAATTGTACTATGAAATTGCCTGCCTAACTTATTGCGAAAATTTCCTAAGCAATTTTATTACATTTAACAACTAATAATAACCTGCTATTAAATGCTACCAAGTGTGTGATTATGTCCTTTTGCCGCACGGTACAATCTCTTATATTCAATTACACAGTTAACAATAATGTCCTTGAGAGGCCCGAATTTAATAATGTTCTGGGTATTCTATTTGATCCTCAACTTAGATTTTCGCATCACATGGAGGTTTGCATATCTGAGGTATATAGAAACTTAGGGTTTATTATACAGAACTTCAAAGGATTTAAAGACCTTACCACGCTTTGCCTGTTATATAACACCTTTGTTAAGTCCAAAGTCGAATATGGCTCTGTGATATGGAATCAGATATATGAGACTCATATTTCTATGTTTGAAAGATTCAGAGGTGCTTTTTTAAATCTGCAACGTTTATCCTAGATGGTTTTTGCTAGAGGTACCCCACAAGACATATTTTATAATCTTCCAAAATTAGAAAGTTTTATTTCTAGGCATCAAATGCATTCCGTAATGTTCACTTTTAAATTAATTCATTACATTACTAAATCAGATCCTTTGTAAAATTATTTGAATTTTTGAGTGCCTACCTTTAATAGCCTGCTTAACAGTTTATTTCTGATACCACAAGCGCGTACCAATATTATTCCAGCAAAGCAATTATCATAATATTGAAGAAACTCTAAGATATATTTTCGTGTACATATCGTGATATAAGACATTTTATGTAACCTCTTATTGTTCTACTCTTTTTCTGTCTTTTGGGTATATATATTTTTCTATTTTTCTAAATTTGATTATATAGGTATTATTTGTTTTTAATTGTTATCATTTTATTATTTTTAACTGTAAATTCTGACTGTAACTTATCTTGTAATTGGGTTTTACTCATTGGATATTTATTGTAATAAATAAATAATAGTACATTATACTATAAGGAAGAGAAATGTGTTATTTTGGCAGAGGTGCAACAAAAAAAAACATACTGAAAAATACAGAAAAATACATAGAAAGCATATCATGTTATAAATAAAGTAGAAAACCACAGAAGCACCAAAGTGCTTGTACGTGTTTAACAATAATAATTTTTGAGCAGTCACTAATTTTATATAAATATATAAACTAATAGCTAAAAGTAATTATATTATTCAATATAGATGTTGCAAAAACATTCTTAAAAATAAATATTAATTTGCATATGCACAACACGTGTATATGTATAACACAATTAAATAATATACCCACCGACATACATGTGAGCACATATACACACACACCACACACACACACACACCCACACTGACATACATATATAATTATTTATTATTATATAATACTTATCACAAACCTATTTTATTTTTAACATTATTATATACTAATAAACATACAATTGAATATTAATTACGTACGTAAAGAATTATGTATCAGTCTAATGAGAGATCATGTTCAACTTTATATATACCCATATTTGAGTTAAAATTATTTTGTGTTGTAAAATAATATATATATTCAATTAAAAATAACAATAATAATAACAATAACCTGACTAATTTATCTTAAATCAATCAAATCAGTCCAAAATTTTCTTTCAGTGTGCAAAATATAATTAGTTGCTAAGTATTTGAATTTTTTTTAATTGTGTGTTATTTTAATATCTAGAGGTAATATATTGAAAATCTTAGGACCAATGAAAAGGAACGAACGTTGACCTATGGTTTTACGCATATTGGGTATGTTTATATTATTTACATTTCTAGTTACATATTGAGGTGACCTTACTGTAGCCATTTTGTTCTCTGAGAATACTACAACTTAAAAACACATATTTTCTCATTATGAAGTAAGTAGCACCAGAATTATTGTATTCGTATTTGAGCATTTACTTAGTAGTCGTTGAGTTATTGTCATAACTACAAAATAAACAAACAAAAAGAATTGTCAAATTAAGGTGCTAGTTTGGTTTAGTTTAAAGTTTGTTTAGTGCACAATGAATTGTGAGTCGGAAGAGATTGTGGAGGCTGCAAATATTGTAATAAGCAATTTGCTGCCTACGAAGTCAAAATCTTTATACGATATAGCCTACAATCGGTTCAAAAAGTGATGCGCCGAGAAAAATGTTCAAGTATACAGCGGGAATGTTTTGTTGGCATACTTCAGTGAAAATACAAAGAATTACAAATCTTCAACATTATGGACGCAATATTCTATGGTTAAGTCATGCTTGATAATTTAGGACAACATAGATATAAGCAAATTCCCCAAGCTGATCGCATTTTTAAAAAGAACCGGTGACAGATATCAAGCGAAAAAATTGAAAATATTGACAAAGGGTGAAATCGACTGTTTGCTATCAAGTGCGGATGACAAAGAACTCTTAATGATTAAGGTAAGATTACTTTTGTTGTAAAGTATTTCAATTATTAAGTATTTTAATTTTTTGTAGGTTGGATTAATTCTGGGGATTGCCGGAGATTGTCGAACTGATGAACTAGTCAATTTAACTGTAGATGATATTGAGGATGTAGGCTCTTCCTTGATTGTAAAAATTCCAAACACTAAGACAAAGATTCCACGAACCTTTCTGGTTACCGATGAAGGAAATATGTTTGAATTGTTTCGAAAATACCTGTCCCTTCGTCCTCCCCACGTCTAGCATAAGCACCTTTTTTTGTACTACAAAGCAGGAAAATGTAGTTCGCAGCCAGTTGGCAAGAATACCATGGGAAAAATTCCGAGTGTAGTAGCTTCGTATTTAAAATTACCTGATGCTGCATGTTATACTGGTCACTGCTTACGAAGATCTTCAGCGACATTACTGCCCAGCACGACAATAAAGCGTCACGCTGGTTGGAAATCAACGACAGTCGCTGAGGGTTATGTCGAGAGCTCCATTGAAAATAAGACCAAAATTGCTAATCAGGTTTTAGTAGGTACCACTACTAGCGCAATCACAAAAACTGTAAATGTACGCGAAATTAATATTCCTTCTAATATTAATTTTGAAAATTGTACAAATGTAACATTTAATTTAAATGTCAATAAATAATTTCAATGTTATCTTTTTTTGCATGAAAAACGTTCTCCATAATGTAAACTCCCTTGGGAGCATTATACTCCCTTGGGAATAATCGACTACTTCTGTTTTAATTTTGATGCCATAGAAACTGATTTCTACTCCCGACCGTGGAAAAATATTATTTTTGTTTCAAAAAGTGCTGATATATCAAGAAGATAAAGAAATTTCCTTCATATGCTACAAATGTCAATTAAACAGAATTTTTGATCAGATCCTAAGGTCTAATTTACTTTCGGTAATACACGACTTTGTGTATTATCCGACACTAATGCACTAAACCTCGAGCTGAGCTACCCACGGATACATTCATAAAACCTTACAAAAACGTACCACGTGTATTTTTTTCTGCCAGCTACAAATTACCCACTTTGTGCAAAATTATGATTAATCCCTTCCCTTCCATCATAATCCGGGTTTGTTGTGGACCCAGAAATTGTACCGCAGGCTGAATCGATGGGACTAATTGGCAGTGACGAGACATAAATCTATTACAGCAACCTGTAAAGCTTTTTACAGTGCAAGGGGCTAATATGAATAAATGATCGTGATGATTCGGTGGTAGGCGATTTTTACGCCTCCGGGGGTGAGTTTACACTTTTTTTAAATAAAGGCGTTAATACGCCGGTCGTTTATATCTATTTAGGTTCTGAATAAGGTAAATATGGTGAGGGGAAGCAGATCCGATAGGAAGTTTTAAATGGGCACTAAGTAATCTTTTTATAAGAGGAAGCTCGTTTTTTACGTAAATTGTATTCTGTGAATAATACTGCTTTTAGCCGACATTAAAGTCATAGTTTTAGTCAGACACGACAAAGCGTCACAGTTATTGCCTAGGTGTTAGAATCATTTTCACTGCCGCTAAATTAAAATTTGTTCTTTAACGAATGTAATTTTATTTATTGTAAACGTTTATAGTGAAAATAGAATAACCTGTAAGGGGTATCTCTTGTCCTGTTTGATTTGAAACATTTACTTCGTCTCTGTAAGTTGAAGTATTTTCACTAGTAGATGGTTTATGAACTATTAAATTCTCCAAAATGGTGGAATTATTTAAAAAATCTCTTCTAGCATTTGATGTAAGGAATTTCTTTTTATTATCAATTGATTTACGAGTTATGGACTTCTTAATGTAGCCTTCAGTAACGTTGAAGATTTCTATCCACCATGCATTTTTAAAGTTGTGGTATCGGTTCCTGAATTTATAATTAGTGTAGCTGAAGTTCTACGGAAACAATGTCCGGTATATTCCTAAGCATTCTTCAATTTGAGAAATGAATTAACTTGTTTTGGTATTTTCTCAAAGATGCTTTTAATTTTAAATACTGTCCAATATCGGTGTTGAAGACATTCAAAGTAGCTCTGAAGCATCGCACATATTGACCATAATGAAGAAGATTTCATAAATTTTGCTTAATTCGGAAAAATATACCAATGATGCATTTTCTGAAAAAACAATGTTAGTTTGAACCCGGCAATCAATAATGTTTTTATATTATGTTTGCTGATATATATTCTTTGATCTTTCTGGTAATTAATTAACTACACTCTATTTTCTTTGTTGAATGGTTATTTTTATGGATTTAAATAGGAACGATATGGCGATTACTGTGTACCTAAGTTATTTACTTAAAAACGATCGTCTCATAGCAACCACCTGATCAAATTATTAATTTTCATGAATGAAAATCATACAATTTTAATTATATAAAATAACTAGCTTTGTTTGCTATTATGTTAAAATTTAAATTCATCGGCGAAAAAATTATTTGTTTAACTTGACAGTAAAGTACATTTAATGTCTTGGCTGCTTTAATATACTCGGCTGCGCGGCATTAAATCTTGTATTTTATTGCCTAGTTAAACGAGTAACTATAGTTGCGGCAAGAATTCAGGCGATTTACGGCATATGCAGTGGCGGCTCGTGGGTATAAATGAAGGTGAAACAGAGACATAGAGACAGAAAAAATATAAAGTTGTTAGTAAAAACGATGCGTGGCAGGCAAAAATTTTCATGAGTTCAACGTCAACTACTCTAAAATGAAACATTGCAGATTTGGGGTGCAAAAATAGTTATTCTCTGAAACTAAGTTCCTTAAAAAGAAATACTTTTAAGCAAACAAGGAGGCATATGAGTTCAAGAATTATCGGTGTACTTACACTAGGTACTTACCATATAATCTGTTCGGATTATATATTTTGGTAATTATTTATATTAGCGGAACCTTCTCCAATCTTAATTAAAAAATTCCTACCCCCCTATTTTTGAGAGTGCTGAACATAAATCTAAAATTAGTTTTTTATGGTCGAGTTTTCGATAAAAAAAATAATTTCAAAATTGTAACCTCTATTTGTTGACATTATGTGGAAATTGTAATATATAGGCTGTTTATTTTGACAACAATGTGACGTCATGAAGTGAAGATTTCAGAAGCGTTATATTGCAACTTCAGCCTAATGTAATGTATACATAAAGGTTATAATTTTGATTTTGTTTCGCAAACTAGATAAGACTGCATAAAACTAATTTTAGATTTTTGTTTAAGATTGGAGAGGTTTCCGCTATTATAAATAATTACCTAAAGTATACATAGAAGTTACAATTTTGAAAAATTTTTATTTTTAAAACTAGACTCGTCCGAAAAAAACTAATTTTAGATTCGTGTTTAGCGCCCTCGAAAATAGGGGGGTTTAAATTTTTAAATTAAGATTGAAAAGGTTTCCGCTGTAAATAATCACCATATTAATAAAGCAGGGCATACAAAAAAGTTTTTTAAACAACTAACAACTAACCACATAATTATTCATATTGAGAATACCAGGATACCTACATATTTTAAAATTCCTGATATAAACTTTGCCCTTCACGCTTTTTATTTGCACAACTGTTAGTTGTTTATCTTCTTTAGTCTATCTAGAAAATTGAGTTTCTAGCATAACACAAATAGGGTCATATTGTGAGAACATGGTGTTCACAAAATAAAACTGCGAAACAATGACACTACTACCTAATACCTATGCAACACAACAAGTTTAGGCTACTGATAGTACTGATACTGGATGCAGAGGAAGCGATAAGCTTGCTGCTTCCACTTTCCAGCCAGAAAAGAGAAGCAGCCTGAGATATTTTCAATATTTTACGTCATGGAGGAGCGATTCATCCCCTACCATTCGTCGTTTGGTGCGATACCACGTATACTCGAAGCTGAAAACATAGTAATGGGTAGGCAAATTCAAGGTCATATTTGATTCTATAAAAAGAAATCCAAATATTGTGTAGGTACTTTAAAAGTGTGTATTTATATTTAAAATCCTAGCTAAGCGCTTTCGGCTTCAAACAGCCATCATCAGAGCTAATCGTCCAAGTCTTAGCTGGATTTCTTTTTATAACTCACCGAAGTGTGTAGTCAAGATGCTTTGGTTTTACATCTAATTGAAATATTTGATTCTGTCTCACACGTATAAATATCGTAAGAGCTATGGTGTTAAAAATCGCGGCAAATAAAAAATGACAGGGTTGGCACTAGCATTTTGTTTCTTTTTGGATTTGTAAAGCATAATAAATCTTGCAAAATTACAAATATTTAAAACTTAAACGGGCATTTACAATTATTTGAATCTGACTAGGTGAATTTTTGCTTCACTTTCTTCACCCGGCGAGCTCATCGAAATATACTAAATTACAAAAAAATATATTGTTTTTATATTTAATGTTTTAATAAACTAGAATACTTTCTTCGCCTTTCCTGATGTGATTTCCAGATCTATTAGTAATTTCTTTTATATTTTCCCGCTCACCACTGATATTTATGCCATTTCAGAGGGATTACATCAGGATTCAAATATCCCTCTAAGTGATGTAGGCTCCGAAGTTGGAGGATACCCCCAAGAGGTCTGGCTCCCTTTGAAGTTTACCTAAATTACGTGGTGGATTAGCGAGGGTGTAGCTAATTCAACCACACTGCGAGTATATTCAAATTGAATTACTGTCGCTTTTTTACAAGCGCGTCTCGAAGCGTTGCCGTCATTAGACGGAGTTTCTAATTTTTGCTGGGTATTCAAATTTGTCGCCGCCGAATTAGTGGATTCGTTACGGGCTCTATTTGTATTATTATTTAAAAGTGGGCTCCGAGATGGGAATATTAACGGGCTTTACTTCGGGCGTCGAACTGAAAACTTGGCTGGTTTCGGCTAGCAAACAAATAAGTTCGTCTTTTTTTGCCACCACTATTTGTTCTTTATTCAATCGAGCAAACATATTTTCGATGGAATGGATTTTTCTTCTTACTTAAATTGTATTTATTCTGATTCCTTTTAATACCATATGATGTTAATTAAACATAAATATAATTGCCCAACAGATAAAAAACCATTTAAAGGACAAATGCTTTACAACACAACAAATAACGTAATAAATATAGTAAGAACTGTTAGTACTAGGCTCTTTAAATGTTACATTGAAATATGGAATTACTAAATAAATGAAATCAAACATCTCAATGTCGCTACTAAGACCACCAACCATTTGCTTGCCCAAGTAACAATTTCCGACTCATTTTGGGAAAAGTGTCGACGCTGTGCCGATACTGTAATTTGGACACGACACATTTTTAAGGCAGATTGTCGACTATTAGACCATTATAAGCGGGAAATGTAACCAAAATGGTGATTAAAATGTGTACTAAATATGGTCTAAAATTTGTCCAATAGCGAGTCTGAAATATACCTAAAATTTTTCAAAAATGTGTCTAGATTGTGCCTTTCGTTTCTAATATGTTCCTAAAATTGAACCTTGAAGTGACCACAATATAATAATAATAATAATAATAATAATAATAATAATAATAATAATAATAATAATAATAATAATAATAATAATAATAATAATAATTTATTTACCATATGAATTATTTTATACACTGCAACAATAGCAATAATACAAAAAAGGTAAATAAATGTACAGAAATCCCACAGAAGGGCAAGCCTGTGCGTGGGCACTTAAATACTAAATTAAAACACATAAAATCCTTAAAATTTGTAGTGAAGTACAAACAAATAGAATAACATTTATATGTAAATTAACTTAATACAAAAAAAAGCTTAGATACAAGGAGCCCTGCATAACAGCGACCTGAAATAAAATATATAAGCATACACATTGTAATCTTTTAAATAGGTAAGTAATTTAAAATTTAATGTTATCTATAAAATTGTGTATATCTATTCTAGCGACATTGTTTATCCAAAAGGAAAAATTAATTTTATCTGTTTTAGTTCTTTAGGAATCAAATTATAACATTTAGGTCCCAAGTAAAGGTAAGTTCTTTGAATCACACTCTTCTCAGCCCTGATTACTTGATACACTTCATTAATTTTGTACCTCGTACTATGAGTATGATCAACAGGTTTTAACTCAGATTTGTTAATATGCTGGAAAATTATAGTTTTTAAAAAATATAATTGCCTGATATCCAAAACCTGAGATTCCTCATATATTTTATTAGTAGGGTACCTTCTCGGCTTATTGAATATTACTTTTAAAATAAGTTTCTGTATAATTTCTAAATTATGAATTGTATTATTATACGCAGCACCCCATGCCATAATGCAATAAGTTAGATGACTTTCTACCAAAGATTGATAGATAATTTTAATTTGGTCGGTAGTATAATAATTCATCAAAAACTTTATTTTGTACAGAACTGTTCTTAGTTTTTTAATAACATAATTAATATGTACATCCCATTTCAGATGAGAATCTACATATACACCGAGGTACTTCACGCTGGACGAAGATTTAATATTCTGCGCATTTCCAGCAATATTTACTTCTAAGGAGTCAAAATTGGAGTCAAAGTCAAAGTTTGTTTTATGTAAGGTGAATGGAACATATAAAGTTTTGTCTATGTTTACTGTTAGTAATTTATATGCCTATTTTGTTCCTAACTTGGCCAAAATATGTGTCAATAATGTGTCCAAAAGTTATTTTACATGTGCCTCGTATGTGGTCATGTTGTTTCCAAAATGTGTTCGTTATTGTACTGTAATGAGAGCCACAAATTTGACACATGTTGTTCTCAATTTTACCGAAATTATTATTTTCTATTCATTGTGTACCAAGATAAATCCTAATAGACACAAATCATATTTCTTCCCGATACATTATGGATAATCAAAAACACAGACTTGAAGGCATTCATCTCCTAGAAAACAATGGGATTTTAATTTATCTTGAGCATTTTTCTATTTCTCGCGTAGGTACACTTGCGAACTAAAGTTTACCGATAATAGTTGACATGGTACTTCTCAAAATTAAACTGGCCTTAAAAATACCAAGTAATTATAATTAGTCGATGTTTTTTTCTTTTTTCGATATAAATATATTTTTGTAATTTTCAAAAAAACCAAAAACCAATGATATTTTATTATTTAGGACATCATATTTAGTACAGTTGTGGCTTAAATAGTTCTTAAAAGCTTTAATTTAAAATAATATTTTATAGGCCGCCATTTTTGCCAAGTGCATTCACGTTGAAGTACTTGTTGAAATATGGCGTACTTATAGATGGTGTCCAAATAGGACCATGTTTCCGTAATGTGAATAATATTTGCCCCCAAATTGTCCACTCCAACACATTTGAAAATAGAAGAAACAATTTAGAGTAATGTTTCTACATATAGACCAAAAATTCACTGAAATATCGCCAACTTCAATGTTTTTCTTTTTGTTGGTTAATAGAAATGATGCACTTGCTCTTGCTTTTATAAATTCACTCAATTTCCTATGAGTAATGTCTATTTCTTTTTTCACATGTCGATAGTAATTGCTAGTGTGCACCTTTGGAGTAGCACCTTTTTTATTTTAATCATGTTGTAACTGTAAAACTAACACTATCACCGATCAACGTTTATCATAATAATATGCGCCATGTCAAGTACACAAACACTTCAACGGAATGAACTAAACACATTATAGAAACAAAATGGAAATTATGTGTGCAAAATGTTTTTACATAGATACATGTGTGCCTGTACGACACATGGTAGAAACAATAAAGAAACTTTACGTTTAAAATGTACCCAAATAGAAATTATTGTGTCTACTCAACTCATTTCAGTAACAAAATAGAAACATCTTGTTAAGAAACAAATCAGACAAACTTGAGTCTATTTAGTGTCGACCCGTCTGTGTCTAAATATATTTGAAGAGTCCAAACTGACACAAAATAAATACATTTTAAATACATGTGTTTAAAATGTTGCTATTTAGACACGCATATCCTTTTGACACAATAAGTTCGAAATGTGTCGACACAAACTTGAAAATTTTGGACACAATTTGAGCTGTGACAGAAGTGCTCCAAAAAGAGTCGACACGATTCAGGCACAAGAAAATTGTGCTCGGGTTTTGGCATAAATTGCTACTTGGGTGAGGGTGCTAAAATTAATATCACATAAATCGCACAAAATTAGTTTTCCCTTGATTTAAATGTTGTTTATAAAAACAGTACCAATTATTTAAAATATTCAACGCTTTATTACAATTTTTCTCGAGCACTGAATCTGATATATTAGAAAAAATGAGAGGCTGATCATCTGCATATAATGTTACAAACTCATCAGGTATTAAGTTGCCAATTTAATTTGTGTACAAATAGAATGGGGCCAAGAACGTTAAGTTCTTGTGGCACACCCATACTAATTATAGAGTTCTTAGAATTAATTTTAGCCACAGTTCCAATATGTGTGCTTTAAAGACGTACTGACAGTTGCGTTATAATACATACAAGCATCTTTAATCCAGATGAAGTGATCTCATCAATATGCTTAGCGAATAGGAGCTGTGAGTCAAACAAGACACCTAAGTCTTTTATAGAGTTTATTCTGTCAAACATTTCCGAATTCAATATATTATTGTACGCAGTTTGTTAGTGTAAGTTACAATATTACATTTCATTATATTCAATTGTAGATAATTATTAGTGCACTAGCTGTCTATGAGTTGTAATTGATTTTGTAACCTCTGACAATATTCAGTAACTGATAGTAATAGCTTCTTACAGCTCAACTCAGACGAGGGTCATTAATAAAATATAACAAAAGCAGAAGTCCTAAATTGGACCCTTGACGAACTCCCGAATTTCTGTAAAATATAAGAATTGTGTCCAAAATATGAAACATATTGCTTCCTGTTAACGAGATATGACTCGAAAAGTCTACAAATTATGACTGAAACCAAACACACTCAATTTTCGTAAAATAATTTTATGATTAACACGATCAAATGCTTTTGCAATCAATCTACCTGTCCTTGCAAGTAAATTTCATTGGATATGAATTGTGCAAGTAGGCACAGATTAGAGACCGTGGATCGTTCCTGCAGAAAATCATGCTGATCCCATGGTATTAAGGTTTCTGTAGATGGATAAATACTATCTCACGTATTTTTGAAAAATTGCATAACACTTTCGACAACTTCCATATGTCTGGAAACGTAGATGTTTTTAATATTAAATTATACAAAACAGGTAAAGGTAATAAAAGAGCATTTCCGCAATCTTTCACTTTATTTTATCGTTGATCGTAAAATATCGAGCAAAACCTCGACTGAACTCTGTGCTTAATAAAATATTGAAGACATTTTTACTATTGAAAGACATGTGACAACCACTGTAGGAAAACTTCAAAGATGCATCGTTTATCCTTTTACAAATGACATATACTCTGCAATATACTTATTTGCAAACCAAAGTGGGGGTAATTAAGGGATTTCGTTCTCGGTATGTAGTTTTGACTTTCATGGCAATCTTTGACATTATACTTTTTAGCTGTCTGATTTTTGAAGTTTGGCACCCCATAAAAAATATACTCTAGATATTTTTCGATCAAATTTAGTATATTGTTTGTATTTTGATGGGTGCAGGCTATTCAGCACCCATCTAAATTACCTTTTTGATATAAAAAATGCCTAATACCATTTTATGGAAAAACCACCTTTTTAAAAAATTGTAGCAGGCCAAAGCTTTTGTCACATCAATAAACGGGTTAGTTCATTTATTTTTCATACGTAAAATTTTTCAAAATATATCGCTCACGCTTTTGCCTAATAACAACTTATAATTTATAATTGTATTGTAGATAGGCTCAAACAATGATAACATACTTAACATCTCAAAACCTTATTTTACATTATCATAGTTATATAGGTAATTTTAGATTATTATAGCTAGCAAAATGCTAATTAACTGAACTACTGAATTAATTATGTATTTTTTAAACATACACTGAGCGAAATATCATACACACAACATACATACAAAATAATGCGGCATGCAATTTTTTCAAAATACCAAATATTGAGCATGTTATTTTATTAGTACCGATTTATAATAATAATATGCCGGCCCCTTTCCCGCACAAGTCTTCAACTTCTGGGATAATCCTCGTGATTAAAATGAAAGGTAGAGATATTATTATAGTATTGTTATTTATTTTTTATTATAGATAATTGTTATTAACTAGTTTGTATATATACAGGGTGAACCTTAAATAAGTACAAATATTTTAACCAGCAGTATACTTCTCGGTGTAGAATACATAAATAATATTTTTTTACAAAAAAAATAAGAAATAAAAAAGTTAAATTTTAACTAGATTTCGTAATTTTTCAATAAAAAACTTCTTGAGGACCGCTGACCAGACGAAGTTTATGAGTCACAAGTGTTGCAGACTAAACGCGTGGTTTACAGTGTTGCCAGTGTTAGTACTGTCCTGGCTTTAAGAAAGTTGCAATACCTATAACTCTCTGTCATCTTCATTTCATGACGTCACATTTGTAAAAATAAGTAAACGCTATATTGTAACTTCAACCTAATGCAATACATACTTAGAGGTTAGAATTTAAAAATAAAAATTTTCCGAAAATTACATGACCGCAAAAAAGTAATTATTTTAGATTCGTGATCAGTATCCTCGAAAATAGGGAGAGAGATGGTTAGAATTTTTTTATTAAGAGGAGAGATTTTCGCTAATGTATATAATTACCAAGATAGTATTTTTTAGTTCATAGACTATATGGCAACCTTGCCTTGAATGGATCATCTGGTTTATTATGTTACGTCAGTGCTCTGTTCTATCTGATCAGCGACCCTCAAAATGTAGGTATTTTTAAAAATAATTAATATCTTCGTAAATATTAGAAATGTTTAAAAATGACATATACTAGAGTAATCTATATGATGAACTACACTTGCAGTTAAAATATTTGTACTTAAATAAGGTTCACCCAGTATAATACGAATCCTCCCTACTCATAAAAACACAATAGGTATGTGTTAAATCACATACATGTCTTGTATCAAAAGAGGTCTTTAGTGATGAGAATGAGTAATAACCACTTTATTTATTGAGTATGACTTGAAGTAAGTGAAGAAACTTTTATGGTCTAATAATACGCTGCTAGTTGGTGTTGTTTTAAATTATTAACAAAACAATTAAAGCCAGGGAACTTTTTCGTTGAATAGGCAATAATTACTAAGTTCTCCGAATTAAAAGGATATTATTATAAAACTAAGTTTTAAGGAAAAGCGATATAGAATTATAAGACAGTATATAATATTTAAGATAGTATTTTAATATTTCTTTGATTCGCTGATATTTTTTGTTGCTATCTTACCTATAATTTTGTTTTCGTTAAAAACGGTGCAGAGCATTACTGTCAAATTTTAAAGACAAAGTCTAGTACTGAAATTTTGATTTCTTTTAATAAAGATTATTAAAGCCTTGTTTTAATTAATAGATTTTTTGATTAAAAACTTTAAAATTTTTCTATTCCTTTTTACTGTTTTTCAGACCTACCTGAGCACGTGGGTTAATTGTTTGTGCTCAGTTATGGTTAACCTTGCATATTACTCGAAATTAAGTAAATTTTCTTTATATTTCATCCAAGTTATCCATATGGGAACAACAAAATAGGAATATTGACGTCTCGTATAGTGCACATCATCTTTGTCAAGATGTTGAAAAAGTCTCTCTGAATAGTTTTCTATCGTAAAATTACCATCAATCATACCGAGACCAACTTTAAAAGTTCCACAATGCCTCAAAGTGCAGTAAAGTTGTAAGCAACACCGCCTCTCCCTTTACTGGCGTATACTAAACGGTCTTTTTAAAGATAAGGCTAGGTGTCACCCACCTAACAACGCGTTAGTTCCATTCAAACTGCCTTTTATTCACCAGTTTCTAAATACACAACTATTGTGTGGATCATTGCCGCTTGCAGCGCAGAACTCGCGCAACTGAAAGTTTATTACTGAAAAGGTGGGTCTTTTTCAGTAATTTGGTCTTTGTAAATCACGTTTTCAGGAGTAGGAGCATACAGAAAGCAATTCCATTAATTTTCTCTCTTCTCCGTCTCTCGCTGTTTCTCTCCCGCTCGTCTCGAATTTGTTGATATATTCTTTTCAAGACGGCGGGAAAATATCCACCTGCCGGTCTGCTTTATCTAATATGGCACAGGGCCGGTTCTGTGTTTTACAATATCTGTTCTCTTTTAAAATTCCTGGAGCTCAAATAATGACACACTGAATCTAGAAATAAAAGTGAAAGTAATTTATAATTCTATATTCTTTGTATCAGTAGTTGAGCTTCTTCATTTAAGTGCATTATTCAGGGCGATTCACAACTTATCTTAAAAAAATTGGAAATAGATGCATCATGAAAAATAAAATCACTATCGTATTTTTTGTTTTTTGTAAAATTCTTACAGTTTTTTGAAGTTGTAGTATTTTCAACCTTTACATCGCTGGGCTACTGTAGTCTAGGGTCAGATGATTCCAAATATTGAAATTCGATTACTTATAGTATTAATGTTTTTGTGACGCGAGCGTTTACATTAGGTTTTCAAGTGTCAAAAATGGCTTACGTGTATAGTAACTCGGTGTTGATGAATATCATTTTAATTTATGGGGAAGTGAATGATTTCACGGTAAACATGTGCCAAATGCAGCTACTTTTACCGCGGTGTGCAGTGACTGCAAGTGCTGTGTAACGCGGACGTGACACGGAAAATCTGCAACCAAATCGTGGTAGAGATGGAGGCCCAGGACAACCACGACGTATTGCAGCGGTGTGACATATCATACACGATGCTCAATTATATCTGTACCATATACAGTGTGTCCTAACAAGGGACTGAACGATTAGGTCCGTCACGATTTCTTGTGTGTTAAATTGTGTATTGCACCTAAGTGGACACTATTGATTTACACAAACATGTCACAATTAGCTGCTGCTAATAACTTACGAGTTATTAGCAGCAGCTAAGACTGGGTAAGACGGACCCAAAATTTTATTGTTGTAACATGAGATATGTTAATCTATTTTATTAATTAAAACCACAAATTAATTATATTAATAATTAATAACTATATAACAATAGGTGTTATAAAATATTACTTATTTCTTTCCTTGGGAATTTCTTTCAATTTCTTGTTTGGTCGCCGATTGCATCAGTTTCCAATGCCGCGCAGAAATGTATTTTAAAATCATTTTTGAACTGCTCTTTTTGATTTTTTGATGTAAACCACAAGGACTTTACTAATTCTACCTCTTGTTCTTTTAATCAAAATAAATCGATTTGAGTTTATATTGTGTTATTGTGCTTCTTTGCGATAGAATGTTCTGAAACGTCAATTGTAATTTTTTTTGTTAAAAATTTTAAACGACATCCGATTTTGTCAAAAATTTGCACTCTCATTCATTACGAATATCAAATTATTTTATTGAACCAAATTTATAAATATATTTACAATCGATAGTGTGTCAATGTTACACAAGTGAAATTCAAAACAATAAAATGTGTCAAGTTGCAAAGGTTACTATCAAACCAAACTTCCTCTATCCTTCTTGCTCTCTCTAAGAACCAAGCGATAGACTTGCTGGCTGTTCCCATAGTTTCAATAGATAGTATAATTCTGACAGACTCAGCATTTTCCGAATGTGTATAAATACTATTGAAACTGGGTTAATGTCAGTCAGAGCCACAGCCAGAGCCACAGCCAGAGCCAGAGCCAGTCCATGGCCAAAGGTCGGCTGGCTGGCTCTGATCTTTAGAAGAGATTCTCCCCTGCGCAAAGACCTTATTGTAAGTATGGCTGTTATGTTTGTTTGAATAAATCTGTATTTTTATTAAAAGGTTGAGTTTCTTTACCTCTCGCAGAAGCCAAGCGAGTATCCCAAGAATACAAGAGAGGTACTATTTATATATGTTTATAGGTGGTGCACACATTTTCCGTGACATTCAAGGGAAGCCCTTGACTTCCCTACTATATAGTCACGTCCTTTTCCGTGACATTATTTGCTGTACCTATGCAGAATTTTTTTTGAAAAATATAGAATACCGGGTCATAATCATGAAACGTGTACGGCAGTGGTGCAACGTGGACGTGATACTGGTAATTTACGTGCAAATCGTGGGCGGCCACAATGTATTTTAGCAGCTGAAGAACAAGTGTTGAATATGACCCGTGAATATCCTAGACAGGTGCCTAGAGTATCCCAATCAACGGTGTGGCACTTACTACACGAAGTTCAGTTATACATACCCATATCATATCCAGCGTGTTCAAGCACTGTTACCAGCGGATTACGACAGTTAGGTTTTGTAAGTGGTTATTGCAGCAAAATGCTGTAAATTTCTAATTTACTGCTGATATACTAGTTGCAGATGAAGCTTTATTTACTCGAAATGGAATACAGAACATTCACAATACACACGTATGGTAACTCGAAAATCCGCACGCAGTTGAACTGGATCACTGGACAACACCTTTTTCACTGAATGTTTGGGCAGGAATTGTTGATGAGCGCCTAATTGGACCGTTCATATTGCCCAATCGTATGGATGGTTTACAATATCTTGAATTTCTTTGCAACTACCTACCCGCCCTTCTTAAAAATGTACCCGTCCGACAACATATGTGATTTTTACATGTTGGAGCATCTCACTTTTGGATAGATGTTCAAGATTATCAAGTATAAGAAGTACGGTGGATTGACCGGAGTGGACCGGTAGCATGGCTTCCGCGGTCTCCCGATGTAAACCATATTGACTTCATTTTATGGGGCCATTTAAAAAATGATGTGCAGCGTACCGAAGTGGAAACCATCGAGGATCTGCGCGAGCGTATCACAGCTGCCGCGGATAATTTGCGATAACAAGAACAGCAACCAAGAGGAACATTCGAGGGATGGTGTAATTTTAAAGACACGTCACTTTGGTCGGATCTATCTATCTTTAAGTTTATTTTAAAATAAAAATGCTGTCAGTTTAAATAGTTTTTAGAATGCGTATATTATTTTTTTGCATTACCATATTTATGGTTGAACATTTTCATATTTTTTTTCGGAAAAGTTCTGAATCACTCTCATTCAATTTTATATATCATTATATAGGTAGGAATAATTATTCATATAGTACCAAAATTCTAAAAGGACTACCTTTCTAGTAGTAAATTTATTTTTTAAATATTTTGTGAAAAACTTAAGAAGCAATTATTTTAGTCACATGTTTTCGATGTAACTGCAGATCCAGATCACGCACTTGACTGTTTCCCCGCTCAATTGGCTCTACGAAAAAAATAGAAAACCAAGCAAAACGGCTTTCTCAGAAATTGCCTCTGGACCAACGATCCCCTCATTATGCAAATTATGGGACCGACAGAAAATTTTCCTTTTTTACGCTCTATTTATTTTTGCCCGGCTACGATTTACACCACTTTCAAAATGAAAAAATAACCCTGCCTAATGTATCCTGGGGTTGAATCAGGGCGAAGTTTCATATAATATATAATTTCAAGGAGGATTTAGCAAGCAGCAAAATATTTTTATAAGGTGTACAGGTTTAAATTTTCAGGGTACAATACGGTGAGCGGTAAGAATGTAACAGGATCGTACTATGAGACATTATAGTAGAGAATTATTGAATGCATCAAATTTTCAGCTATTTTCTAGCTTCCTTTTTTTATAGATCGTACTAAAGCGGTTTATTTAAGAAAAAGAAAAGTCTTAGACTCATAAAAATTATTATTAGCAAACTAGAGGATTTAGTACCTACTTACTATTTAAAAATATCTATTTATCTCCCAATATCTACTGATGACATTATAAACGGCTTTTAATGACACATCACAGACTTAAAAGGTGTATTTTTACTGCCTAGGCAGAAAAAGTTATTTCTCTTTACTTCCATCATTTTTCGTAAAATTAACAATATTATTAGCCACACGACTTGAAATTCTTGAAAATATTTTATTGCCGATGTTCGACTTAGTGGCTAGCGAGTCCTCGATATAGTCCTCCGCGACCGCGGAAGACTTCCACCCCCCCATGCTGCTTCAACATTGTTATGTCCCTACCAGAATGCACCAGCAACGTGGCCGAAGTTCTGCGAAAGCAGTGCCCAATATATTTTTTCGTATAGGCTAGATCAAAAGTAGCAATTTCTTGTAGCATTTTACCGAACGCGAGTGCCAATAAATTGTTAATGTGCTTTAGCGTTCGGATACTTAAAAAGAATCGCCGATTATTCGAATTTGAGGGTCTGGAGGTTGCATATTTTCTGTAAATGCATGAATATTCCGTTACTACAAAATATCTTGATTTTTTGGTCTTAGTATTTGGTAGCATAATTAGAAATTTTTCGCCCATATCATCTGTTTTCATTTTCAAAAACTCATCACATCTACAAACCCCAGTGACTGCAACAATACGTACAACTTAAAATATGAATTGAAAAAAAAGTTCTCTCGTGCTCAAATATAGTTCATCTGAGGTCTCTGATAGAAATTTCTCGATTTCTCTTTGAAAAACTCGGGATTTTCTTCCATGGAGAACTGTCGTTTCAAAAAAACTAATAACTTCAGATATTTTCCATAAATCTGTTGTATATATATATATAAGTTTATATACAGTTCTTGACGTATCAGGTAATACATTCAATTCCACATCTCGCTCGAGATTTCTTATCTCAGGTGGTGTTAATGGTAATAATTTATCCTCACTTTTAATTACACATTACATTTCAATTTCGAGCAGTAACTTGACAATCTTTTAAAATTAACAAGATATTAAAGTAAACACAAACAACAAACGTCATCAGCGGTAAACATAATAACGAAAAGTCAGATTTGGATATTAATAATAAAACGCAATTAATAAATATAAAACAAAGATTTTGCATGAAATTATATGTTTTACTAGACAGAAAAGCAGATTTAATGCCTTGCCTGGTTTACAATACTATAAAACACCAGGCGTGGCATTAAATCTTGTGCTTTTGCCTAGTGAATCAAATAACTATTATATATGAACAAATAATTTATTTTCGTGATGTTTCTGTGTGCTCTTTTTCTTAGCTCTTTTGGATATTTCTTAAGTTTGGTCATACACTATTTTTACAGAAATCGTTCTGTCACGGCACTAGTGAAATCATAATCGATAATTTATATTTTGTTCCACTACCGCCTTTAGCCAGTACTTTTCCATAACTAGAAAGCAATTTCCCAGTAAATAACGAAAGAAGTTGAAGCGATGTCATTCATTCCCTTTCCTATTGACGTGCCTACAGCCAGGCGGTTTCATATCAGCGGACCATTTACATGAAATCAATGCGGAGGCGACAAAAATAAGTAAAAAAACACATTCCCAAACACCTTGCGGTTTAATAATGGATGCGTGAACCCTACCAAATCGAGTTCTTGATTTAAAAATCTTCATATGTGAGAGACGCTGTTCGAATGAATCTTTTATGACGACGCGATATGATTTTTTACGACGCGCTGCGGAGATGAGCCGCAAAACTTGGGGTTTCTGAAAGGCGGAGATACATATTCGAGGGCCTATAGGCGCGAATTAATTTAGGATCTGTCAATCAATCTGCGGGGCATTCGTGTTGGATGCGGATGATAAAATTCCCTTTGTTGCTGCCTTGTTTTGTTTTATGAGGATCCTTCGCTTTATCCTTTCCGCGGCGAGGCGTAACAGGTTGGATCCTTCCAAGTTTGGCAAGTTTATTACAGATATTTCGTAAGAGAAACAATTGGAATAACTTCTATCTTATATTTAATCCCTGAACGTGTAACCTAGATAAACACTGATTAGTATTATCTAAAGCGAATTTTACATAGAATACTACTAAAGAACAATACATTTTCAGACCTCATTAAATAAAAAAATCTAAAATAAAAAACTTAAATATGTATACAGGGTTAACTATGACTCAGTACAAAAATTTTAACCACGTGCTCAGGAAGATCTAAAAAACAATAAAAAAATTATTCCAGAATTTTAGCTCGATATTTAAAAAATGGGGCAAAACCCTCTTTTCCTACGGAAAGTCGGCGCCTATGATTCGTATCGACTGAGATGGCTTAGATCCATAGATAAAACTTACATCGTTCAACAATATCTACTACCAGAAAAGACAAAAAAGTAACATTCTTATTAGTAATAATACCTGATAGATGGGAGGTAACAGTTAATCCGGTTAGCTCCACTATTTTGCATTCGTTTTTCATTATTTCGTTACAAACTGGCAAAACTACAACATTTCCATTCATTATAACCACTCACTACCGATAAAACACAATTCATGTAGGTACAGCTAGATAAAATACCTATTTATTATAACAAAATTGAACGAAAGGAATAGATAATAGAACACTTTTAATGTGCCCGTGGTAGTCTTGTGCCATAACCTATAAAACCAAACCGACGAACTATATTGTGGGAAAGTATCTGCACCCTGTATAATTTTATTGTTTTCCCCCTAGACTTTTGACCTCTACTTAAGAAACATCCTGTATAACATTTACTTTCTTAGTTTTGAAGTATTTAGTTGTATAATAGATCTTGATGACTTTTGATTAATTATTAATCAATTCAAAATACAGACAGCTCATACAAGAGCTTAACATTAATTTAAGTGGAATTGCTGAAGATTTACTGCAAAGCGTCCTTATTTTTTCGAGTAGACTGCCTGTGGCAACAGACGGTTTTTTCTTTGTTTTCAAAAATGAGATACAGTTAAAAGCTCTATGTCGAGTAAATAAGTTGATATAATGAAAGGTATGTCTGACTGGCTTAATCCGATTTAAAATAAAACGGTTAAAATTTGTTTTGATCGTTAATTTACTAAAATAAAGATGAAAATTTTCCCAGCATATAAAAAAGTCACGACAAAATTATATGAAATAAATTTAAAAAGTAACAGAACTTTGAAAGTCCGGGTGTTGGAATTGACAGATGATCCTACAATAAGTACTAGAAAATTCTTACTGACTTTAAATATTCATAAATCTACAGTACACAATATATTCCAAGAACAACTGCTACACCCGTACCATTTACAAAAAGGACATGTCATGACTGATTATCCTCCACGTTTACAATTTTGCGTATCGTTTTTGGAAAAACAAACGACTATGCTTGGCTTTATAAGCAAGGTGCTTTTTACAGATTAAGCTGGATTTATGTGTTATTGTGAAAATTCACATAATTTACATATCTGGACCGATGAAATCCATCCATCCATTTAAACAAAACACCGGTATAGATTTTTAGTTAAAGTATGATTGGGAATAATTGGTGGCTACTTGATAGGCCTGTACGAAATTGATGGAACATTCACTAGAGGAAAATACCTAAATTTTTTACAAGAACAACTAAATCTTTTGTTGGAAAATATTAGAAACGGCATGTGGATAATGTTTTAGAATTTTTATATAAGCCTACTGTGAGCATTGTTTTGTGTGGAGATTTTAATATAGATGTACGCTCGACAATTACCAAAGATTTTAACAATTTTAAAAATATTTTACTTGCGTTTGACTTGCGTCCGATGGTCGAGTGGCCTACAAGAGTTACAATGAATACTTGTACAACTATTGACAACATTTTTTTCGAATACGAATAACGCTAATGTGATTTGTGTTGTAGATAATAACTTTTCTGACCACAGAACTGTTTTGTTTGAAATGGGTAACAAATGTAAGACTAATAAGCCAAAACATCGTCAGTGTAAAAGAATGTTTTCTGATATTTCTATTAATAATTTTTATCTAGCCTTGAAGGGTGAATCTTGGCACGATTTGTATCTCATAAATCGTTTCGATAATGCCTTTGATTACTTTTACGACGTTTTTCTGTACCATTTCAATAGTTATTTTCCATCAAAAACAGTATTCAATAATAAGGGGAATTGCAGTAAAAGCTGGATTACCGATGAGGTTAAATTGTCTAGTCTAAAACTAAGGGATTTGTATAATTTAAAACTTGCAAGTGCTGAATTTGTGGATATGTATAAAATCGCTAAAAAAAAGCATACCTCTTTAGTTAATATGGCTAAGAGAAATTTTTATCAAAATAAAATCATTAATTCCAATAATATTTCGAAAACAACTTGGGATATTGTAAAAGAATTGTCAAAGAAGGATAGAAGCACCGGGAACATTAATTTGTCATATAATGGAAAATTATATGAAGAACCCGAAGCAGTCGCAAATATTTTTAATTCATTTTTTTTAGATACTCCTCAAAAAATTGTCGGTGATATATGCTCAAGTCCTGAGTATTCCATTCATGACTGTAACAATTTTTCTATCCGCATTAACCCTAATTCTATTTTTCTCGAGCCTTTTGTCTGCAAAGAAATGTTGCTACTATTAAATAATAAATTAAAAAATAAGCGTTCCTTAGGACCGGACGAAATACCCATGTTTTTGTTAAAAAAAGTACTCGACATCATTATTGAACCAATCACCTATCTCGTGAATTTATCTTTCTCGACCGGTGAGTTTCCTAAGATCTTAAAAACTGGAAAAGTCGTACCTATTTTTAAAAAACAAGATCCTACATGTGTGGAAAATTACAGACCCGTGGCCGTCTCGTGTGTATTCTCTAAAATATTTGAATACTGCTTTCTCGATCGTTTATTGAGTTTCATTGGAAAACATAAAGTGTTTTCAGACAAGCAACATGGTTTCCGGGCAAATTTGTCTACGCACACTGCTGTCTACTCTTTTTATAATAAAATGATTAACTTTCTGGAGGCAGGTGAGTGCCCTGTCGGGATCTTTTGCGACCTTAGCAGGGCATTCGACTGTGTTAATCACGACAAGTTGTTGTGTAAACTTGAAATGTGTGGTGTGCGTGGAGTGGCCCATAAATGGATTGCTTCTTTTTTAACGCACAGAGAGCAGTATGTTCATTTAAAGTTTACAAATGATTTTGGAACCAGTAACATTAGGTCGGAACATGGAGAAGTAAGCGTGGGGGTTCCCCAAGGCTCTGTGCTGGGTCCTATCCTATTTCTTCTATATACAAACGAACTTGATATATTTATGTCCAACGTTTTTCTTGTGATGTATGCTGATGATACGTCTATGCTTATTTCAGATGCCAATGATAAACTGTTAGAATCGAAATGTAATGCTGCCTTGAAAGCCGTGGGAAATTGGTGCGTCAATAACACTTTATATCTTAATAGTAATAAAACACAGTTAATCAGATTCCACAATAGGCAAAAGAACTGTTTAGGACTCAAATTAAAAACGAACAGCACAGATTATATGAAATTTAATACCGACGTAAAATTCTTGGGAATCACTTTAGATGAATGTTTAACATGGCATAAACACTGTGGTCAATTAATTTCAAAATTGAAATCGCTTTGTTACCTGTTTAGAAATCTGCGTACCGTTTTGACTGTAGATCAGTTGGTTTTAGTGTATCATGCCCAGGTTTCCTCCAGGTTGACATATGGCATATGTCTATGGGGTAATTCCACTCAATCATCGGACGTATTCATTGCGCAGAAACAAATTATAAGGTGCATAGCTGGAGTTTCTTCTCGGTACTCCTGTCGAGAACTCTTTAAAAAATATAATATTTTACCCCTTCCATGTTTGTTAATTTTCGAGCTGTGTATGTTTATTTTTAAAAATAAGAGCAATCTTGTTTCAAATGAGCGAGTGCA
Organism: Monochamus alternatus; assembly: GCA_037114965.1. Classification (NCBI taxonomy): domain Eukaryota; kingdom Metazoa; phylum Arthropoda; class Insecta; order Coleoptera; family Cerambycidae; genus Monochamus; species Monochamus alternatus. Next base: position 120,284,172 of record CM073426.1, read on the forward strand.
CGGTCTAAATACGAGACAAAGAGATCATTACTTTATTCCGAGTTACAAATATAATGTAACAATTAATTCACCTAACTTTTTAAGCAAAAAAGTTTTTAATAAATTACCAGTATATATTAAAAATATAAATAGTTTGATCTTGTTTAAAAAACAATTAAAACTTTATCTATTGAATAAATGCTTTTATAGTTTGAGTGAATTTGTGTGATCTCTGCCTATACGTTCATTTGTATTATTTTTGTTTTTTTTTTGTATTTTGTTTCCGTTTTTCTCTAGTCTCTCTTCTACTCGTTCTTTTCAATGTTATATGACTATTCCTATACAATGTAAGTTGTCAAATGGAAAATAAATTTATTATTATTATTATTATTAATGTATGATGGTGCTCCTCCACACTTTAGGAGTCATGGATTAGGTACCTAAATAATGCATTTCTAGACCGATTAATTAATGAGTCAGCGTTGTCTTTTCCCGTGACCACCTTAATCTCCTGATCTTAATCCTTTGGATTTCTTCCACTGGAGATGTCTACAAGGATTGGTTTATTCCACCCCTGTTGACACCAGAAAGAAACTTTTACATTGAATTTCACGAGTTGTGATTTCGTCATAAATGACTCCAACAACGTGTGCAATGGAGATTTTAGAAAATATATAGAATTCAAGTTGCTCATACTGCAAACGTTCCTTAATATTATTTATTATTACACAGGATGTCTGGAATGTGAGTGCCTTAATTTTGCCATATGATAAGTTGTACTAAATAAAACATATTGGACAATTTTTTTTCTCTGACCAACAGCAACAGAATTATGACAGGAAACAGGTCTTGAATATATGACAACGGCGCTCACATACTATCTTAGGATTGTTAAGTATTTATACATAATAATAACAAATAGGTACACCTAAACATAGGTACTTATTGCGAATGGTTTTCTTAGAACTATTTTCACAACACAGAATAATAGTTACAAGTGTTTAAAATGACTTATGTTTCTGCAAGGAGCGTTTACCTAGATTAGCCGTAAATTAACATATGCAGCTGGTTATGGTTACTACAAATTGTTCCATTTTTGTTTATGTACAATCACAAACATCAAAGAAAAACTAAACAAAAATGAAGCGCACTAGCTGTAGGTACGCACTATTATGACTAATATTACTTTTAGGTTATCACCAGGAGCCTGACACTGCAACGTTGTCGAACGTTACAGTACGTTACAGTACGTTACAGTTTTAACGAGTTTCAATTGTTTACTTCATTAATAATGATCCAAAAATGAAATTATGAACAAATCACGTTACAGGTGCATTTACTTAACCTTAATTGTACTTTAGTTTGTAATTTCGTGTTACAGTTGTATTTTTATTTTTGGTAATGTATTTGTAGACAAACGTAGAGTTTTTTATTGCTTTTAGTCAGATATAAGTCCTTAAAATTACGGCACTCATATTTCGGACACCCTGTATACATAGATAAATATGTGTTTATTTTGGAAATGGTAAAATATGTTGAGCTAAACAACACGTATAGCAAATTTATAAGAGAATCAAACTACCAATTCAAAATCTCAAATTTGGCAATACCATTAAAACTGTATAAACCTAATTTTGAGTGTACCTATATAATAAAGCATTCCAAATTCCAATTTGGAAGGGAACGGTTTAGAATTTATGAATGAAATTCATTATTTAACATCTTACTTGGAGCCCCTGTATATCCGTAACGAAAACCAAATAAGACAACAATGTATATGAAGTACTGACAATATTTTGATTTCTCCTGTATGCCCTCTCATTTTTGACCGCTAGTTTCTTGACACCCTGTATATTTTTTAAATTCTTAGTGATATTTTTAATTTCACTGCAAATTATGGACTACAGGGTGTCCAGTACCCTAAATACATATTTTTAATATTTATAAATATATGTATAAATTCTTAGTGACGTTATTAATTTCACTACAAATTACACTTTCCAACAATCACTGAACTATAAATTGAGTCGGTGTAAAAAATGAACAATAAATAAATTCTTCTATTACCGAAGCCTGCTCCTGACATTTTCCGCGTAGCCGTAGCAGGAGAGACAGGCACGCCGCTCAGCAAACTACTTCACATGCAATCAACTCCTTGATACACACTCGCAAAGTATACGGGCTTCGGTATCACGCGTTCGAGGATCGCTCAAGAAAAGCGCCCAAGATAAGACATAATTTCGCGTGCGTACACTCTTTTCTGCGACGCGGGGCATAAAGCGGAGTTTACATATTGGAGAGGCGATTTTCGAGCAAATTGCGTAGGGAGAGCCGATGTAATCGGGACACGAAATCTTAAGCTCTTTAAAAGCCCCAGTTCTTCTCTGTTTTGTTGAGAGTTTTTGCTATATTATAGAGCGGAGTCGCCTGCTAGATAGGGCGGGAGTTTTTTGTTGGTTGAAAGTAGGAATTATTTTTATCACTTGTTTCGCTGCTGGCATCGCGTACGTTGCTGGCGTTCCACTGTTTTGCGGATTAAATACCAGTTTCGTGGTTGTAGGAAAAGTATTTTGATATAATGAAACTGCTGTTTTCCGTACATCGCACAATAGTCCATTGAAAAGTTACGTTTGGGGTTGCATTTTTTGTAGGACGCAATTTTTTTGTTTAGATGTGAGGTGTGGGGGTCAAAAAAAGCTTAACTTGAATTTTGTGGGGTCACAACCCTCCAGCTTTGGCCGCCACCTTGGAAAAGGGGTTAAAATGTTTTTAGCATTTATCAGGTAAACTATTGGTCATTTTTTTAAAAAAAAATTTTTATTTCAAATTGAATCCTGTACAATTTTAGTCCAGTAACTTTTTGTTGTAAAATAACAAAGATATTAAAGAAAAACAAGCAAAATTTTTGGACAAATTTTCTTTTTGACGCCATAATTTATTTATTTTTGCAATTAAAAAATGACATCAGAGCATTTTCGTAAAGTGGTTTTCAACGAAGAATTTTTATTATATACTTTTTCATTATATTTATTAGTTTGGGTTTTTCAGCTCTGTGAAGTGAACACTAATTTTCCCTACTGATAAGTATAAATTTATATCAATGATATGGCATAGTTTCTAATTATTTTTATAATAATGTTTTTTATTATAGACATTTCAATATTGTTATGCTCTGTGTCATTTAAAAAAAATAAATAAATAAATTATGGCGTCCAAAAGAAAATTTGTCCAAAAATATTGATTGTTTTTCTTTAATACCTTTGTTATTTTTGAATTTACAACAAAAACTTACTAGACTAAAATTTTAGGGGATTCAATTTGCAATAAAAAATGTTTTTAAAAATCTATTGTATGACCAATAGTTTACCTGATAAATGCTAAAAACAATTAACCCCATTTTTCCAAGATGGCGGCAAAACAATTTTGTATGACCAATAGTTTACCTGATAAATGCTAAAAATAATTTAACCCCTTTTTCAAAGATAGCGGCCAAAGCTGGAGGGTTGTGACCAAACAAACTTAAGCTCTTTTTGACCCCCCCCCCCTCACATCTAAACAATAAAATTGCGTCCTCTAAAAAATGCAAGCTAAGGCCAAAATAATGTAACATTTCAATGGACTACAAATGGTAGATACCAAGTCAGTTTTTTCTCTGTCAATATACGATTTAATTCACTGCTGGTTTAAATTTTTATTTGTAGAAAAATACTGCTACTTAATTAATTTTTTATTTTACTTTTATATTGTCATCGCAGGGCTGCTGTCGAGGGGGTAACCACTCTCCGCGATACATGTACATTTTTACGAGAAATCGCTCGCAGTAGCCGCAATCACGTGGAAACCGCCCGAAATCGCGCAGCTTTGACACGAAATCGCAGAAATCGCCCGAAATTAAACCCGCAGTCCCGCAGTCAACTCCAAAATCGCCGAAATCCCCCAATCGCCGAAATCGCGCAATCGGGGTGGAGAGTTGTGTTTGGAAGTTTGCTACAGTCTGAGATTTTCCTTACGACATTAGAATTCCCGATTTTTGAGCTATTCGTTTTTTAGTTGTAATTTTTTGAACAATTTTGGGCAGATGCTTAATGTCTTGGAAACGTGTACAGTCTTTTTGAATAATTTTGGGCAGATGCTTAATGTTTTGGAAACTTAAATGACCAACACTTATGTCCAGAGACAAGTATTTACTCGATTAATAACTTCTAAATCTCTGGAGAAGGCCTGGAGACATTTTGTGAAGCCATAATTTAAGGAGATACCGGTGGCGCACGCTTTAAATTCTTCTGCTTTTTCATGAAAGGGGTTCAATTGATTCCAGAATTTATCTATTACAAGATTGTTCCGCATTAGTGACATTAGCTGAAGCAAAATCTATATTGGATAAGACATCAATAACACCGTCTGTTTTGCCTGTTTTCTATAGCCATTAATTGTATTTTGGGGAGTAGCAGCTACAAGATATTATGTTCAAACAAATTGTCCAATTTCATGCAATGTTATTCGCTGAGCAGGATCCTTCTTCTGCCACTTGTCAATTACCCGTTCAAAGTAAGTTCCTAGATTGCCATAAATACTCACGTCATGGAGTTGTAGTTTGTGTTTTGTCTAAAATTAATAAACACTTTTGCTAGACTGTAGGACGAACAGACTTTATGAAAAATTTTATCCATTTCAGAAAAACTTCGCTATTGACCCATCGATTATCACTTATGAAGTTCCTGAAAGTGTTTCTTCTAAAAATCTGTAATTTTTTTCTTCCTAGGGAATATCAATATGAACATGTTGTCTTCTCTCAGCCGATGCTACAGCTCCAACTTGTTTCTTTCCCTTAACAGAATTGACTTTTGGTGGTCTATTCGAAGAACTATGAATGCTCGTTTCATCAACATTGTATATCCAATTTAATGTTGTATTTTTCTCGAACGATTTTAAGATTGTCGAAAAAGACTTGAACTTGTGGCCCACATTTCCAAGATCTGGCAATACTTGTAGATTTAGATCTGCATAAGCTTAATTCCTTAATTCCGGGTTGGCCAGAGAAAAAAAATGTTTAGTAAATTTTGTTTGGTATCATTTATCACACAGTAACCCGTTTTTCAGCTTAACACCTCTGAAAATGTAAGAAAACTGTGGAATATCGGCAATTTTTTAAAAATTAGTAAATGAGGTTCTATTCTACTAACTATTTTATTTATGTGTAAGCCTGACGTACTACGATTTTTGAAAAGGTCCTTTTTCTAGATAGTGGTATTAGGCGAGTGGCAATCTTTGACCTGCTTATCATAATTTTCAGTTGTCTGATTCTTAGTAATTTGACACCCCATAACAAAACACTCGATATAGTTTTGTCGATCAAATTTGGTATATGGGTACTTTGATTAGTATTGAATAGCCTCGTAATATTATCTTTTTGATAAAAAATGTCAGTTTCTACAAAAATAACCCTTTAAAAAATCGTAATAGGCCGGGCTTTTATCACATCAATAAAATGGTTAGTAGAATACCTTCCTTCAAGGTACTAATTGTAAAAAAAATTGGCTTACGGAAATCCACAGCCCTCTCATATTTCTAGGTGTTAACCTGAAAAACGGGGCACACTGTATATCTCAAAAAAAAAAACACCGATGTGTACGATCTATTTGGACCAAGAAAAAGCATAACATTTCCGAGATACTTTTGGATCAGTTTATTCCTGTTTAGATCCGTTCTGTTGAATCTATCCCAGCGAATAAATTCTGTAAACGTGAACAATGCATTATCCGAATTGGTGTACCTTTATTTCAAATGCCCGTAATTATCCGGCCAGAAATGGAAAGCCCAGGTCTCCATTTCCATTAAAATCACGTGTCAGTCGGGTGCACGCATGTAAAACGTTTGGGAAACTCTGATCTATATACGTTCCAGTCGAACGTTATATTGGCCGACCCTTGCCCACCCTCAGGCTATTATTCGGCCGTCTGGCGAACTGTTAGGGTAATTATTTTGATAAACCCCAAGTTATCTAACTTGGGCTAAGTACTTTTTGTTTATTCTCGTGATGGTACAAAAACATGGACTGCGAATATTCAACTTCGGATGTAAAAGGCATTTCAAATTAGTAAGAGCGCTTGATATTATTAGATATTTATTATACAAAAGTAGAGTTGGATATGGTATATGTTTATGGGCTAATTCCACACATAACGCAAAAGTTTGTATTGCACAAAAAGGTTGTATTGCTAATATAAGTATTAATACAAGAAATATGGGATATTGACATTGCCTTCTTTATATATTTATGAATTATGTAATTATGTCTTCAACAACTCATGCACTTTCAATCTAAACGAGGATATCCACACTCATAATACAAGACAAAAGCACCATTTTCATTTGCTCTTTTCCAAGTTGAACCTCACTAAGAATTCCTCTAAATACAATGGGTTGAAAATATTTAATATACACCCCGAGAGCACAGTCTTGTAAAAATAAAATTCAAACAGCTTTTGAGGAACTATCTAATTGATAAGACTCTACTCGCTTTGTGAATACTAAAAACCAGATTCTGTCTGATTTCTTTCGAAATATTTGTTAATTTTGTTGTATTAACGTTAGGTACTATATTTTTAAGGTGTCTGTCTGATTTTTTCTGTTGTCTGTTTTTCTACTTAAATATGACTATTCCCACACAATTATTATATTGTCTCAGTGGAAAATAAAGATTAATATTATATAGTTTACTACAAAATAACTTTTTAAGAAATTTCCTCATAAACTAAAAATTTTTAAATTGCTATACATGGTGGAGCGTGTAAAATGCAGCTTCCTAACGATATTTAAAACAGAATAGTTACGATTCTTTAATGGTGCGTAAGAATATGAATTTTTTATTCAGACCGTGGTTGAATATTGTGACCAAAATGTTGACGGCTCCATTTTATTTGCTAATTTTAAGAAATACACTATCAATAGATATTCTGAATACAACTTAATGTATTTTTTATTTCCACCAACCATAAGACGTTGGTAGACAGATTCATAAATTTCTCAAGATTTCTTTGGCAGAAGATTCAAAGAAACCTCTTTAGCACATGTGTGTGTTCCAATTTGTTTACAGATATTTCAGCAAATTAAACCACAAAGAAAGTATGGCATGAGTATGCGAAATAATTTACTTTGTCAGGGACGGACAAGCTTAAGCCAGCATAATATTTATCAATAGCTTGAAACTTGAACTAAAAAAAGGTACTCTTGGTCGATATCGATAAAAAGAACCGTTTTCGAGAAAAAGTTATTTTTATTCAATGTGGTTTTTATTAAATAATTTTGTATGTAGGATCAACATGGGCTGCTTTCAATAATATACATTTTTCAGGTCTAAGAATTGAAGATTGTTGGATCCTCCACAATACTTCAACTTTGGTCTTTATTTCACGACAATGAAAATTAGTCCTATCTAATAAGTTTACCCTAGTGTCAAATGGATTAGCATTGACTATAGTTTTTAAATATCCCCATCTATATATCTATATATCAAAGTGTCTGGTTTGGTGTTAGCAAACTGCTAGATGGACTGGTATCCCATGCAAGCACCGTATAACACGTCAAGTAAGTGTTATTCCATTTATAGGACTTTTTCTACTTTTACTTTGATCTGGGTTTCTCTTGGAGCATTATTCGTCTCCCCTACGCCCTTATTAACTGTGAACCGGATACTATCCACCAGAGGTGCCTGTGGAATCTTGGGTTATCACCATTTCCAGAAAATTGCTCCCATACCGGGAAAACCTCGTGGCCGGCCCCGTTCCTTCCAACGCTGCGTACCGGAAAATTGGGTGCCACTTTACTGGTGCCACAACAACCCATTCGGATTGCAGCTAAGTTATATATGTACTGTGCAGTTCTGACGATACACTATTATACATATACATATTTAACACTCGATGCAACCGTAATAGAACAATCCAACCATTTATTTACTTTCAAATTACATTCTGATTCTTTTTTATTTTTCGGTATATTCTATTTATACTTTATATATTCAAGTCACTGTTATTTATATGCATATACTTAGAACATTATTTTAGAATAAGCGCTATAATATTGTTAACCCGTTATAGATCTATGAAGGGGTACTTGGGTATTTCTTTGTATACATATTGTCACGGATTTCCCAATCCGACTTTTTCTATTACCAGAAAAACAATCCGTTAATTAATCACTTATCTTTATTAACTACTCTGTACACAGCTGAATACTAATTACAACTCAGCTAAACACTATTTCACTTTTAGTCGCTATCTAAATCGCTCTAAACACTACAATTCAAAATTGTAATACAAGACTAACTGACTAGGCCGTTTATTCTTCTTTTATAGACCAAACGAATATTCCAGGTATTTTCTAGTATCTCTAGATCCATTTTCTCGAACAACTCGAACGCTTCTTGTTGATTCTCCATTTTTCCAGATCGGGACAATCTTACCATTTCGCGACCACAGTCGTCGAATTGGGCGTGAGTGGGGCAAATTCTGTGACAATATTCTTTATAAATCCACCGTTTTGGTGAATTTATTCCAGAATAATATTTAAATAATAGTATTTTCTAGTCTTTACTTTTGTATAAACTGTTTAATAATTTTCCTGTTTTATTACCTAATTTAATAATAATTATTATGAGCATATAAAACCTATACAAAATCACGTGGCGGCCTTAAATAATACCAAAATTTGTGAGGAACTGTCTCTTTATCACTAGGTTTTGTAAGTGTATGCTACTTGCTTGTTAATCTGCATAACTGCATAATATAGAACTATTTATGAATCTGAGCTAGCCTTTCTGCTACCACTTTTTTTCATTTCATTTATAGTAAATAAACTAAATAATATTGAACGACCGAGGAACATGGCAAATAATATTCAGTAGGTATTTAACATATCTTAGGTTATAAATAAACACAAACTAAAGTGAATTATAATCTTGTTGACACACAAACGGAACTCATTTTTTCTGTACACGCGAGTATTCTCTTTATAGAATAAACTGGTAAAGTATTTTATTAATTAATGGAACAAATATCAGTTACGACTTCTTGCATACTCGTATTTTATTTCTAACTTCACGGGCTAATTGCTCTGAATGTTTTACCATCGATCGATCGGTAATCGAAAAATAACATGTGATAGGTTTCGCCTAGGTCACGCAAATGCTGAATCGGAACAATCTGAGGCATTCGTTATCGTAATTAGGTCATTTGTTCCTGAACTTTGGTGCACTTAGCGATCCCAACGCTCCTTCCAAGTTGCCTCCCGATTTATAAGGGTTGCGATAAGATGGAGATAAATGCATTACCAATAAGCAATATTCTTGTTAGTTAATGTTTTGTGAATAGTAAGCGGAAGATCTAAAATAAGCTTTATTTGAACAATGTACTTGCACCTAAAAGTATCCATACAGAAACCCATATGTCTTCCTAGTTTGTTAATTAACTTCCTGATTGATTTCAGAAATTCATGACTTCTGTAATACCTACTTTTATCTTCACATCTTCTAGGAAACTTTAGACGACATTCGATTAAATCGAGATGCGTTCTCGACGGTTGGTTTGGAGGTCAATTATTGAAGAGATGTGACATTCTACAAAGGTGTTCAGAGCTGAATATCCCAAAATTTTAAAAATAAAATGAAGAATAAAGAAGACGAAACATTTGAAAAGGGAAATTATGACGAAATTAAGAATAATCAAGATGAATTAATAAATACATAAAGAACAACCGAGATGAAATGAAGACCAAATATGTAAGAAAATAATAAGTTAAAATAAGTAAAGACGAGCTCAATTAACCTGAAACGCTTTGAAGAAACTGTTGAAAAAGAAATTAATCTATTAGTCCATATCGAAGAAAGAAAAATCATTTAGTTACATAGTGGAGATTGAGTATTACAAAAACCATAATTAAATTAGGGTAGGTCAGAAATCAAAAGTCACAGTTATTCGAGAAAGAGGATTTTAAGATTGAAACTAGTTTTCTTCCGTCTTTAACGATTAAGTTGTCAACATTTGATGAGAAGGTGTCATGGAGAACTTACCTTAAATAGTTCAAAGCCACTGCGCTGGCAACTAACTGTTCTGAAGAAGAAAGCACCTCACTAATAGTGGCTCTACAGAGTGAAGTTATAGATATTTTAAGATACGATAGCTGAGGATAAATAAATGGATCAAATATAGAAGACTGCTTTGGGAATGACGTATGGCCGAAGCTCATTTACATGTTCACCAGGTAGGGAAGATATAGGTCGCATCAAGCTGTTCTATCGCACCAATAGAGTTTGAAGCTGCCCGGCAATCATCTAGAAGCGTAAAGAGTAGGGCAAGACAAGGATTGTTAAAAAAAACTTGCAAGACGTATTGCATAACCTCCAGAAAAAACAGAACCCTACTGGTTCCACTATATTTAGCAGGCAAAAACCCATTTAGTGTAGCGTTGGAATTGAGGAACTGATAAGTATCTCAGGAATAAATGTATTAAAACCGGTAAAAAGTGGCGGGGTTCCACTAAATTTTAAGATGAAAACCCGTCTGTATAATAATGATACCACCTTGAGTCATACCATAGTTGGTTGAACATAATGACCTATTGTAAATGACATCGAGTGCTATTCAGAAGCGGAATGTGGAGGTGTCATATTCTCTAGATATTATTGTAACAGATTTCCATTTCTTGTGCTTCTGGACTTAAATAGAAATAGAACAGATCGATATTTTGAAAAACAAAATGTGTCTTGAGAACTTTTAACTTCTTTCCGTATTAGTGAAGTCCTTTTTCTGCAAGAAAAATAAAAAATGAGTTGATAGTTTAGTTAATAGAAAAAATATTTTAACGTTATTCAAATTATTCCTCATTTTTTAATAGAAGTAATCGTTCTTTCTGAAAGAAATATAACAGTTATGAAAAAAATGACTTAGAGCCAAAATTGAGTAACTGTTTAAGGTTTCAATCTACCAAATCTAGTTTCAATGCTTTTTTTAACAATAGCCTCAATTTGAAAATATTCACAATCCAGTACTCTTAACATTTTACTGATAATGATACTGAGATAATTGTCAAGCCATTTACGAAATATATGACTTCACAATGATGCAACATTTATTACACGATGAATTACATAACAGTTAACACTTTTTTCACATTGAAATTATTCAGGTTACACGCTACACCACTGGTCGAACCCGCCCTTCGAACGCTTTAATCGTAATCCACTCTTCCGCGTTCAACCGCCAGACAAATACCCACCATTCCGTACCCATTAGCGATGCGAAATACAATTCCTATTAATTAAATTGTTGCAATAAACAATAGCCGGCAAATGAATTCACCTGAGATTCGGAATTAATTACGGCCGGCTCGGACGCGCTCGTGCGGGATTTTATGGCGTGTAAATCTAGCGAAACAGCGGGCATAATTGCTTGGACGTATTTACATGTGTAATATCGACGGATGTAACGCATTTCGGATGGCACAAAAGCCGCGAGAGGATGCGCTGCATGCGGGTCTGTCCTTGATGGTCGGATCTGTTCCGACTTCTGCTCGTCTGTGGAAGAGCAATTAGTGCAATTAGACAAACGAGATTGTGTCATTGGATGTGATGTTTATATTTTTATAAAACGTACAATGTAACGTACATTTGTTTGAAATATAACGTACCAACTTATACTGAACATGTTAGTCGCGAAATATTTTCATATTATTTTTTCTTTAAAGTAATATAACATCCTTAATGGTTTTAATATTTTCAGGTATTTCGCTTATAATATTTTAAAACCTTATAAATAATTGAATTCTTGGTAAAGAGGTAGCTTTGTCCCAGGCAACCTTGAATGGATAAAGACGTGGTCCAAATCAAATGATGTTTATGGTAAACAACAGAAAAAAAAGATTTATTACAACAGATTGACAAAAGTACGATACATTGGGTTATAACATCACCTCTATTGTAGCTTAACATATAGGGTTTTCCAACGAAAAGTAGCCACCCTTAGTATCTTTTAAAACTATCTTTTGGTTGAAAAGACACGTTAACAAAGATAACAAAGGGGACATCTCTTCGAAAATCCGAATTTCTGCCATCAACCCCTTAGCCGTCACATCCACCACCTCTAAATTGACAAATGGCACCATACCATATGTGGCTCATCACTGCAAAGGTTATTTCATAGGGAATGCATTCTACTATTCATTTCATAGATCACCCTACCCGTCTCCGTTGGATTATTTCTTATGCAGGGATTTGAAATCCAAAGTGTATGCAACACAGTGAGCCAACATTGAAGATCTTAGGCAGAGAATAATAGAAGAATGTCGTTGTAGCAGAATCGATTTTTACTGTACGAATTTTCATTACAATACTTTTTTCCGTTTAATGTATCTAAATATACTAAGACAATGGGTTCTGCTGAAGAAGACAAAATACAAGATAACATCTAAAATATTAATATCTTTGATCATTATTAACTTATCAAGTTACACAAATTATGATTAATCATTTTGATTTGCAGGATTCCTGGCGGTTATCACTGGTTGAACAGTATCCGAAATACTTTTTTTAATGGTATTTTGAAAAGTTGTATATTAAGTAACTAATTTGAGTTAGGAAAAGTTCGATTTTTCCTAACTAGTGCGGAAAAATTTTTCCCGCACTCAAAAAATACATTATAATTCTTGAACTAACCATTTATTGTCAACTTAAATCATTTCTTATTATTATTAATTTTAACTGTAACTTTTCTCTTTGATATATTTGCGGTTATTTTTGTTGAACAGAATATATTTTTCTGTCACGTCTGTTGCGTTCCATCCATGCCTTTTAGGAGTGGTGATGTTTCTCTTGCTTCAGCCAGTAATAATGATTGAATCACGATTTTTGATAATTCTTCTATATCATCTTCCATATTATCATTACCATTCAGATTCAGACATATTTCATAAATCGCTAACACAATAATTTTAACGAAAATCTAATAAACAAATTCGTTTCTATATCAACATTCTCTCAGGGTTCTTATTTCACATTTTCGAAATTCGCAATTTTCAATAAAAAATTATGTTAACTATAGTTACTTGAGCTATTTTCAAAACTATTAAAAAAATCATCGTATTTTATTATTTCAGTCTCATAAAAAAAACAATCTACGTGTGATGCGGAAAAAAGTTATTTTTTCTAACGTATTGCACAAGTAGCTATGACAGTTACTTTTGAGGAAGAAGGCGATATATTAACAAACGTTAAGGCACATAAATCAACAACTAGGAAACGGGCGTGGAAATTGTATCAACGATGATTCATAATACTTAATAGTTATTTCCAATTCAGTGTCTAAATACAGAAACAACAAAGACTCAACAGGATGAAATAAAAACTAGACAATTTCAGAATATATATAGGAAATTACTATTATCGACGTGAGAGCATTGTAGCCTCAACATAACAACTTCCCCTTGAGGAACCACAACGCCCAGAACCAATAAAACCTATCGGGCTGTGTGAAATCCCGCTCGTTAATAATTTATGCTGTCTCTCCAAATAATAATTCTATATAATTGCATTAGCTGTTCAGTGACTGTGCCGAGCACCGAAACCACTACCAAGTTCAATAATACTCGATGGTATCAGCCCCTGGATCAGGGCGAGCACAAAGCCAACTAGGCCAGGCATACATCACGTCCGTGAATAATGTTTCAGTTAATTTATAACTCGTGACATTATCTGCGTTTCGTTTCGCGTCGCCCCTCATCTTGGCAATATATTTCAATTAGCGGATATCAATAGAAGAGATGATAGCGCGGACAGGACGCGGTGCTGACTTGAGGGAAGTTTATTTGCGGCGTGCACTTCTGAAGTTGTGCTGGTGGCAGAAAGGTCTTTAATAACTGTCCTTGGCGCCATTTGGCGCCATTCTGTGTGATAAGAAGATGTCCTCTTGAGTCTGCTGTACGATAAACTAAAAATTATGTTAATGTTTGATAATTCTGAAAAACTTAATAAGAATTTGATCATTTTCAGAAGATACAAACAATTCAAGACCTCGAAGTAATGCATTTACATTCAACAGCGGAGTTGATAATGATAACAACAATGGCGATGGTAATGAAAATAATGGTGATGATGACGCTAATGGTGTTGACAATTATGATGATGATGTTGATGATATCCAAAGAAAACATGTATCCATACAATAAACCACTTGGATCACATGGTATATGGTAAATAGTTGTTTTCTGGAATCTGCTGCACCCAATTTTTCATTATAAACAAAAAAAGTTTGATCATGTTTGATAACACTAAAACTTCAATTAAAATTTGGTGCTTTGAAAAAAAAACAATTCAGGATCCCAAAGTATTTTCATTCAGTAGCGAAGATTACTAAAATAAATGTGCGATCATGGTGATAATGGCAATGATGTTTATGATGATGAAGACGATGGCGATGACAATGAAGATAATGGTGATGGTAATGAAGATGTTGGTGATGACGATGCTGATGTCAATGATACAATAAACCATTTGGATCACATGATGTTGATAAGAAGACGTTCTCTTGAGTATGCTGTACCTAGTTCTTTATGATAAATTAAAATAGTGTTCATGTTTAATAATTACTACTTAGATTTATATTTTTACAATATAGGCGAACACGTAATTATATTATCTCTATGTTCCTTATGAATTCCACATTATGGACAAGACTAACTCTGTTTTACACACCACTTACCAATTATAATTTTCATAGTCCCATAAATGATATTGTTAATTGCATTAATAGTCTTCATTATAACATCTTACACTTTCTTGGGCTCTATTAATTAGGTACTTAACTGCTATTGGTATAAGCTTAGTTCACTTTTTGTTCTTATTCATGATTTTTTTTAATTTATAAGAATATCAATAATAATTATGCGATTTATATTTTTCACACTCTTTAGGTTATATAAATTGAGTTCGTCTGTGGATACAATATTGTTAAATTAATAAATAAATAACACTGAAAATCTTAAAAATATCCCAAAATAATGTAATCAGTAAGGGAGTGATGATAGTGATGCTTATGCTGATGATGGTGATGATAACGCTGATGGTGATGATCGTAATGACCATAACAATAACGAAGGCAATTGACAATTATGATGATGACGTTGACGATGTTCAGAGAAAACAAGTCACCACGCAATAACCTATTTAGTTAAGAAGACTATTTCTTAAATCTACTGCAACCAGTTATTATGATAAACTAAAATTTGTGTTCATGTTTGACAACACTGAAACCTTAATACAAATGTTCTTTTTTCTTCAGATAAAAAGATAATTCAATATCTCGAAGTAATGTATTTACATACAGAGTTTACTACGAAAATAAATGATGATAATGGTAACAACTACGATGATAATAATACAGTTGACGACACTGACGATGATAATGATGGCGATGACCAACGACGGTTGTATTGGCAATTATGTTGATTATCTTCAAAGAAATGTCGCCACACATGAAATTGAGAATACAAAGTGTTTCCGAATAGGTATATCAACTTTTGTAGAAAATAATGTTAATGTTGTATTATGGTCTTTTGGAGTCACATCTGCTTAAGCAATTAAGTAAGTTTTGGAAATTCAGAAAAATTCGAATCGTTTCACTAGCAAAGTGCCCGTTTTTCTATGAGATATGACAAAATGTTATTAGGACAAGTTTCTAAAACTGAATAATTAAGTAAATTGTAAAACTTAAATATCTTAGGTCTACTTTGAATATTTTCTTGACATCAGTACATCAGAATTTTGAAGAAAAGATCATAGTAGGCCTAGCATATAGAACTTATGCATACTTAATCAATGTGTTATTACGTTTCCTATAGTTGTCTTACAAAATTGTATACTAATCGCTAGCTTGTTGACAAGCGCGACGGGCGAAGCGTGCGAGTATCGTTTCATAGGCGTACTAAATTTGAAAACGATATAAAAAATATAAAAAATGACAAAAATTGCATTACATAACATTCATTATTTTTAGAGTAGAAACAGTGATATTAACAGTTTTTACCAATTTCGAGGCGTTAGATATTAAAAATAATATTTAAAAATTTTAAGTTTTTATGTTGTATTATCAATTACCCTTGGTCGAAAATAATAGAGAGTGACTAATTCACAACACAGAGATGAGTACGGAAGGTACGAGTGGTATGATTACCTAAGCGTGCCACTTGAGAAGAGTTAAAGCACACAAAATTATCAAAAATAAGTTGACGTCGGGTGAGCCTAGCACGTGAACAATTTATTTTAAAAGTGCCCCTGACGTTATGGACGGCGATTGCCCATTACCCCCACTTACACCTACCTGATGCGCACTCCGCGGATATCACACTTAAGCCTTGTCCTCATGGACGCGAATTTCACGGATTTTTGCACGAATTTTGCAACTTCTGTTTTAATTTTTGACGGCGGGAAAATCTCAACTTTTGACAATTGCAATTTGTGAAACTGTCAAACACTACAAATATATATTTCAACATAACTTACACTCATATTTTGACCTCGCGCACTAAACTCTTCATATATGTCATTATCCGATATTCCTCATTTCGATCAAATTAATAAAATTAATTACATTAACTTAACGAAACGATATACCCGAAAATTTGCCCTCCCGAACGATATACCCGCCCATGGTAGCGCTGGAAATGAAACAGTTGGATCTCACAATTCATCGCAGCCAATCAAAAGCCAGCAGCGCATGCGTACTAACGTGTACTAAGTGCAGCGCATGCGCAGCATAAGCTGTGTAATCGGGTATGCCCTCACAGATGTACGGCACACGATTTTGTAGGAAAAATATAAGGGCTGCATGTATATTTCTTTGTGTTGACTACTGTAAATTGTGAGCAGGTTTATAACATTAGTCACTCTGTACAATTTTGGAAGTCGACTATAGCAATATTTCGAAGTATCTCATGGAAACAAGGTACTTCCCTAGCGGAAAAGTTAAAATATTTGATCTTTAAAACCTTCTTGAACTTTCGAATTCGAAATCATACCACATCCACAAACAAGCTGAGAATTCCAGAACATCTTATTTCTACTTTGTTTTTGTACATCGTTTTACACCCGTAACCTATCCGAGAACACTTTGTATATTAACCGTTTAACCTATCCGAGAACACTTTGTATATTACTTTATCAGTGCACTGCGATACAAATTATCAAATAAAAAATATGACCTTAGTGTCATCTACTAGGAATTATTGCTTTCGAGATTCTAGACACTGTAAATTGAAGGAATATACAGGGTGATTCAAGTTTAATTTTGATAACTTCAGGAATCGATAGAACAGGTTAAAATAATGTTCATTTGTTATATAAACTTATTTCCCTAAAACGTATCGTTTCCGAGATAGAGGACGTTGAAGTAGGAATTTTTTTCTCGTTTCTCCCTCATAACTTTTGAACCACTTATCCGATTTAACTAAAATTCGGAACACAAACACTCCTTATGATCTTACATGAGTTTGTTAAGTTTGAACTACCTACCCCTCTTAAAAGTGCATTTTGTATGCTACCCCCTCTTACTTTATTTCAAAACTACAAGAAAAATAATTAATTTCAATAAAACATCTACACACCACTTTGATCTGATTAATTTCGAAACTTTTTCGTCTCCTGTTTGTTTTCGACGTTTGGTTTTGTTTCTGAGATATTCAAAGAAATTGGTGACAGTGTAGCGCACCAGCCGCGTAAATTTAATTTAACGTTATAGCAACCCATGAAAACAATTTGATTTATATAAACTGAAGTTTTGTGCGCCGACGATGTACATCTACAAAAACTTGTGCATTTGGAATTCTTCTATTAGGGAAGCGTGTTCGCTACTCACGATCTGACGGATTGGAATTTCCGTCACAGAAACCATAAACATAATGTATATCGGAATATTCAGCATTTGTAAACGTTCTTGGCATTTTTTCTTAGCACTAAAAATGCTCTTTAAATAATATTTTTGACAATGATTTTCACAAACGTCAGTTTACACATGGTTTACACTAATCACTGAGTTTTGTTTTCATGTGTTGCTATAACGTTAAATGAAATTTACGCGGCTGGTGCGCTACACTGTCACCAATTTCTTTGAATATCTCAGAAACAAGATCAAACATCGAAAAAAATAAGGGACGAAAAAGTATCGAAATTAATCAGATCAAAGTGGTGTGTAGATGTTTTATTGAAATTAATTATTTGTTTTGTAGTTTTGAAATAAAGTAAGAGGAGGGTAGCATACAAAATACACTTCTAAGAGGGGTAGGTAGTTTAAACTTAATAATAATAATAATAATAATAATAATAATAATAATAATAATAATAATAATAATAATAATAATAATAATAATAATAATAATAATAATAATAATAATAATAATAATAATAATAATAATTATTCTCAACGGATTTACACCCAATTATAGAGAAAATTAAAATCTAAGTTATACATAGAAAAGTAGTAATAATAATTACATAAATATAAAAAGAAATATGGTAACGGTTCATAAATCGCACACAATATTTGCGTTGAAACACATAACTACATAAACTAAATTTGATTAGCTGAGAAAAACAAATCAAAGGAAGGAATTATAAACAATAATATAGGTCATCACAGAGAAATCATATCTTTAAAGGTCTTAATAATGAAATCCATTTTATCATGGTGTATATCACATAAATGGGATACCCCATTAAATAACTGGGACATGTTGTAAACTGGCGATTTGACTAAAATATTAGTTTTAGGTGTTTTACAATAAAATGTGCGTGGGTATCTTGACTGACTTCTTGGTACATAGAAATTAAATTGACTTAAGAGACGATTGCAATCAATTTTATTATTAAATATTTTGCACACCAGTGTTAAAGCGGCACAATTCCTCCTATCAGCTAAAGATAAAAACTTGAATTGCTCCAGTAGAGCAGCGTAATCAAAACCCCTAGGCGGATAGTAACCACTTTTGAAAAACATATATTTTAAGCATTTACGTTGGACGGATTCTAAAAGCTGAATGTAATTTAGATAGAGAGGAGACCAAATAATTGAGGCATACTCCAATTTGCTTCTAATAAAGGTTATATATAATAATTTAAACGTATCTATATTTGAAAACTTGCTCCAATTTCTAAAAAAGTATCCAAGTAGTCTGTAGGCAGAAGAAACCGTTTCTGAAATGTGGGTATTAAAGGAAAGTTCACTGTCAAATACCACCCCTAGATCTTTATATTTAATACATCTTTCCAAAGCAGTGTTGTTGAGGGAATAATTGAAAATTAATGGACTGTATTTTCTGTGAAATGACATAACTTTACATTTAGACAAATTTAATTCTAGGTTATTTTCATAACACCATGTCTGAGTAGCATTTAATGCATTTTGTAACATATTACCATCCTCATAACTATTAATTTCCAAGTAAATTTTTAAATCGTCTGCAAAAAGTAAATGCGGCGCTGAAATATTGACTGATACATCATTGATAAAAAGAAGAAAAAGTAGAGGCCCCAAATTTGAGCCCTGAGGAACTCCAGATGTTGAAATGTAGGTGTTTGATAATATACCGCCATATTCCACGTACTGTTTTCGATTTAGTAAGTACGACTCCATTAATGTCAACAAAGACTTTGAAAAACCAAGGGATTTTAGTTTCGACAATAAACGACCATGATCAATGCGATCGAAAGCTTTTTTTATATCTGTATATAAAACGTCTACCTGACGCGCAGAGTCTAAGCTGTTTGAAATATACTGAGTTAAACAAGCTAAATTAGTTACTGTCGATCTTTGTGACATAAAACCGTGCCGACATGGTGTAATTGAAGATTTCACTGAGTTATAAATATTTTCATATAAAATAATTTCAAAAAGTTTTCCAAAATTACAAAGTATTGCTATGGGTCTGTAATTCTCTATAGAAGAACGATTGCCGGTTTTGTGAATGGGACATATTTTAGCGGTCTTCCAAATATCTGGATAGGTCTTTGTTGACAGAATAAGATTGAATAAGTAATGAAGAGGTTTAACTAAAGCATAAGAGCAGTCTTTGACTATAAAGCTTGGTACATTATCAACTTCTGCCGTTAATTTATTTTTAAGTTTTTTTGAAGCTAAAATTATATCATTCTCAGTCAAAAAACCCATATCCACAAACAAATTTGATGTTAAAAACTCATTAAGATTATTGGAATTGTCAGAACTTAAATAAACACTAGAGAAAAAATCAGAAAACCCTTACCTTAAGAAGCTTATGTAAGATCATAAGGAGTGTTTGTGTTCCGAATTTCACTTAAATCGGATAAGTGGTTCAAAAGTTATGAGGGAAAAACGAGAAAAAAATTCCTACTTCAACGCCCTCTATCTTGAAAACGATGCGTTTTAGGAAATAAGTTTATATCAGAAATAAACATTATTTTAACCTGTTCTATCGATTCCTGAAGTTATCAAGATTAAACCTGAATCAACTTGTTTAACAAGTATTGAGCTCTTAATAGTCAGACAAAAATGAAGCACAAAATTGTCTTTCTGAAAAATTTGATTAATTTTAGTGGATTTGCTAAACCTAGTTGATGTGCTTCTTTCAAGGTTTGTATAAAAGAAAGAGGCATCGAAATAAAAAGTGGTATTACTACGGAAATAGTCCAAGGTTGACAGTAATAGTTTACTGATTGTTTTATATTTTATCTTCAGGTATGTGCAAATAAAACGAGTTATAAAGAAAGTGGTTTAGGATTGATAGTGATTCTAGCCTATTGAGCTATCGATTATGGTGAGGAATGATACCAGCAAATGGAAATGTATTTCTTAGTTTCTTGTTTATTTTCTAAAAAAAGAAACTTACTGAAGACACGTCTTTATTTCCTCCATTTCAACGATCATTCACTCCCCTTGTTAGCAGCGATGTTATTAAAAATACAATAAAACTGCCGCCCCTTGAAGTTGTCACCGCTTCCATGCTAACGTTTTCTCGCCTATTTCTAGTCACATTTCTGCTCGAACGAACACGCGCTAGTTGTAAGGTGCATTTTTAATGAAGGACGCCCGGATGGATCCCATGCAACAACTGCACTTCGAACAAAAGTAATTGTATCGATCTGACATGTGAACGGGCAGGTGACTGACACTTTATTAAATCATATCGAGCTGTGTCGCCGCCAAAAAGGCACATACGGCTAGAAAACTCCTCCTGTTAGAGTCAATTAAGTTTCTTTCCCCCTTCCTTAATTGTTTTTAGAGAGGCCGGGATGTTCTTTATTGGACAGTTTGATAAACTGTGTGCTGGTGACACAGACAAAATGTTGCTAAATTCTATCTCCATGTATTTGGGGCGGGGATTTTTAGCCGAGAGATTTCAAGTGCCTTTTATGGAGCTAATACAGTTGAAAACCTATTTACCCATCAACAAGGGAATTTTAAAACTGATAGAACAATAATTAAAAAAAAAACAACGATGGGTTAGATTTATAAAGCATATGTTAATATAGGAGTATCTTCATCATGATCTTTAATTTTTTCCTTTTAAAATGTTTTTTCGCTGATCGACATTAAAGGCGTAATTTTAGTGACGGCGATCAGGAACTAAAGTGTCAGTTTACTTCCTAGACATTAAAATTATTTTCACCGACGCTAAATTAAAAATTAATAGTTTTTCTTTAACGAAGGTAATTTTATTTATTGTAAACATGTATAGTGAAATTAGAACAGCCTGTAAGGGATATCTCTTGACCTGTTTGTTTTGAAATATTTTGAAGTATTTTCCCTAGTAGATGATCTATGAACTATTGAATTTTCCAAAATGGTTGAATTATTTAAAAAATCGCTTCCAATACTTGATCTACTTGCATTAAGGAACTAATTTACGAGGTATCTCAATGTAGCCTTCAGCTACCTTTTAAGATTTTTAGCCATGCATTTTTAAAGTTGTGATGTTAGCCGCTGAATTTATTAATAGTGCAATGTCTAAATATTTACTTACAATAAAGGATCATTTTTCTTTGTTTTTTTAGTTGGCACTATTCAACAATCTATTTACCATATCAATATCTCTAGTTGATTATGTTTGCTCATATTTCTTCATTCTTTCTGATAATAAATTACACTCTATTTACTTTGCTGACTCAATAATTTCTGGCGGAGTTAATCTGAATTCTTTCATCTCAGATAATATATAGCTATTTCTATGAACTTAAATAGGAACAATATAGCAATTATTATGTTATTTACTTAATAACACTCGTCTCATTGCAACCACTGACGACCTGATGAAATGAGGTATTATTATTTATGAAAGAAGTATCATACAATTTTAATAATATAAAATAAATAGCTTTGTTTGCTACTATGATAAAATTAGAATTGATCGGCGAAAAAATTGGCATAAAGTAGATTTTTAGTAGTAGTAGTAGTAGTAATAGTAGCATCCGGCAACAGCCTGACAATTATTCCACATGTGGACCTTTTTTGCCTACCCTACTATCCTATCACCTCCCTACTATCTGCCTTCGGCCGTATTCGAACCTACGCGACGTCCTGATGAACGCCAGGATCTTGGTCCATGGTAGGCCCCTTACCTCTTCCCTTTGCAGCGCTTCGGTGCCAAAAATCCTATATCTTAGTTTTCCAAGGACCGCGCAATATCCTAGAAAATGAATAGGGGTCTCCTTCTCGTCTCCACATTCCGGACATAAGGGATTCTCCTTTATGCCTATCAAGCTTATATGTCTTTTGAGTCTGCAGTGGCCAGTTAGGACCCACACCATTTGATTCAGAGACCTTCGACTAAAGCTGATCAGCCACATCGTCTTACATTTATTAGATTCATTGAATAAGTCATGGGTCTGTCTACATTATTCTTTCTCCAATTCCCTCCTAGTGTTTTATAGGCTCATTTATAGAGAATTACTCCGTGTAATTCCGAGACGAGCTAACAAGTCAGCCCTCTCATTACCGGGGATTCCTTTATGGCCAGGAACCCAGAACAACTCCACCTCCGTTTGTCTGGCCAGGAGCTCCATGGCATCTCCACACTCCTGAACAATACTATATCTCGCCCTTGGAGAGCTATGGGCCTTGAGTGCAGTATGACTATCGGAGGCAGATGAAGATTTTCTCCTCCATGCAATTCCTTACTTCTTCCTTAACTGCTTGAACTCGTTCAATCTGTGGCCCCCAAGACAACTCACTATCCAAGGTTACACCCAAGTATTTTATCTCCCTGCCTAGAGTCAGATTCTTCCCAACATAGTTGGAGCCCTGAAATTTTCTATCTTCCGCCTTTTTGTGAACAGAATCAACGCAGTCTTCCTTGCGTTGACTGAGAGACCCATTTCGTCACACCATTTCTCTATAATCCTGCAAGCCTCAGAAACCGGCCTACCACTAAAAACACACCATCATCGATATAGACTTCAGTGTCCCTCTATCCCTCTAGAATAAGGCGACTTAGGAGACCGTCCATCATCAGGCACCATAGGCGTGGCGAGAGGCCAACCCTTTTCCCCCGGTTCCTGTGGCAGTCTCCTATAGTACTGACTCTTTTCTCTTCCAATGCGGATCACACCCATCTAACCATAACAGGTGGTGTGCCTCGGTCTGCAGTGAATCGTATACAGTTTTATAGTTTAGTAAAGTAGATTTAATGCTTTGGCTGCTGTAATAGCCTCGGCTGCGCCTCTTCTGTTAAATACTAGCCGCGACATTAAATCTTATTGGCTACTACATAAGTAGTTAAATAAATAACTGCCATATGATTTATAGGAATAGTAATCCAGCAGAACTAAGTCAGGTAAATTTAACAGACAAGAAAAATTCTGCCTTGGGATGAAAATATTAGTTTTTGGTAATAAGTAAAACCCAATTTGTATGTATTTTCTTTTATTAGGTATTAATATCTAACATTGCATGGTTTCACACCAGAAGTTTGCTTAGTGGCTAATTCTGTACATTTTGTCTGAACTGATCGTAAAAAAATGTATTACAATGAATATTCCACTCTATAATTTCAATGGAAGGCGTTCCGATGTATGTAGGTAAGGAGCAGTAATAAATAGGGATTTTAGAACATGCAATTTAAAAATTTTTAAGCCTCTCTTCAGAGGCAACAAAGCCTGCGGAGATGCGACTGTGCATGCAAGCGAAGCAATAATACGGGCGGCTAGGAATATAAGATTTCCACGTCTCAGGTGAATTTTATATTCTTTTAACCCTGTTTCATTACTTCGCGGTAACGGAGGAGAACATCGGGAACTGTTATTAAGTTGATTTAGGAACAGTGTTACATTTCTTGGAAGAAATATATCCTTACTGTGCATTTATCGATTTTCTGAACGCGTGTAGGTAAGTTTTCAGCCTCATCATTATAAACTTGAAGGAAATATTCTTTATTGTGAAATGAAAAACTTATCAAAGCTGTTATTAAACTTTCTGCTACTGATGTAAACTTAACTTCAATTTAAAATTAAGTTGCAATACCTATGATGAAAGATGTGATTTTATGAACTAACTTTTACTGTAATATAACAAAACGAGAATATACTTGATACAAGAGTGTAAAGGATTATATATGTGTACATAAAGAAGAATTGTAAATTCTTGAACCACCATTATATAAGATAACATACATACATACAAGTGTAAATTTCCAAGACGCTGGAAAATATATAAAATATATAATTTATAAATCTGGTAAAAAAAATTGATTGAAAATTACAGGTCTATACATAGGAAAAGTTTTAGAGTCAGTTTTATCTGTCTAATCGTATCTGCAGACGAATATCTATCAACCAATATGGTTTCCTTAAACATATAATGACGAATAGGAAAAAATCGGAAAAAATGTAGTAAAAAAACTATTTTTTTATCAGTTTGTTGTTGTCCTATTGCAGTTTATTCTCACGTGATTATAAAAGTGCGGCGCATAATTTCTCAAACGAAAAATTTATAAATACAATAAGTGGCATACGAGGAATAACGTCAAAATTCAGTGACTGCACCTCAACTCTATGCCTAAAAGTTTCCCCCAATAATATCATCGGAGACGTGTAGCCTTTTTACGTGTGATTCATTGGAGTAGAGAAGCTGGCAATTTGCGGCCGAGGCCTGGGCTACAAGGGGGCGCCATTAGATCGAGGCAAATTTAGAGATTTTAAATGCCGTCAAGGATCAGCCTGGTATAACAACTAGAACCATTTCAGAGCAATTTGGAATATGATAACCCACAGCTTGGCGAACGTTAAGGCATGACTTACTCTGCCCATTTCACATACAACGAGTACAAGCTCTACTTCCAAGGAATCATCCGCTTCGAGTGAACTTTTGTCAAGGTAGGTAGGTTTGTCATCAGTAGCACTTAAACCCATGAACATTTTAGTTATGGATGAGGCAATTTTCACACGTAACGGCATTAACAATTTTCACAACAACCATTTTTGGGCATTGAAAAATCCGTATGTCACTCGATTTTCAGTAAATGTGTGGGCTGGACTTGTGAACGGAATGCTTATTGGCCTTTTCATTCTGGAAAATCGGTAAACTGGTGCTCTTTATTTACAATTTTTATGTAATAATTTACCGATGCTCCTCGAAGAACTCTCAACATTACACAGAGTATGTGGTGTCTAGATGACGGTGTTTCACCATATTTTGCGCGACTAGTGTGACCACATTTGAATCATGTGGTTCCGAAACGATGGATAGGCCGAAGTGGTCCAATTGGGTGGCCCCCTCCATCGCCCGACCTAAATCTGCTCACATAAAAATTATGGTATATGTTACCGAACTTAATACTGAACAAGAGTTGTGAAATTGCATATATGCTGCCGTTAAGACAATTAGACTATAACCTGGTTTGGGTCGTGCGTGTGGGAACTTATGGATTCGGCGAGCTCAACTGTATATTGAAAAACACGGAAATAACTTCGAACAGTTACTATGATAAATTAGATGCATTTTCAATTTTCTGAAATAACGTTCTTTTATTTTTATTTGAAATTAATTGGTGTGTTCGTAATATTTGATAAATAGTGATTTTTCCGGGTTGTTATGCCGTAACCTCGGAAGAGGCGCTACGGCACGTCTAGGAAAAACCACCATTATCCGAGAAACGGTTCCGACCGTAGCAGTCGTAATACCAACAACAGAAGTTGATATCGATATATGGGCGAGCTAATATTAAGAATGTACACCTTAATTCTGTTACTGGCAGCGACCAGTTAACGAAGTCACGGAATAATAAACCGGAAAATCATGATTTATCAAATAATAGCACCGGCCTTGAAAGTCTAAAAACCACTATGGTAACTGAAAAATATGTTTTTTTTTACTATTCGTCATTATTTGCCCTTAACTATAATTTTCCAAATGTATGCGTGTAAGTTAAGAATCAACCTGTATAATTTTATTTATTTTTTTGCAAGGTGTATCATCTTCCAATATTTATATTTTCCGTATTATTTTTGTTCAATTTGTATTATTAATTTCATTAATTTTGAAATAATAATGTATGTATTTTTTAATATTTATCTAAAATATTTATCAACTTGTATTCTAATTATGGACAATATTGTTTCGTTATCGATTCTTAATCTTAACATTTCATCAATCTGTTTGCGTACATCTTTAAAGAAAATAATTTATGTAATCGATAACACCCATCTATTGCTTCTATAAAAAAACCGTCCGTTCTATATTTAGACATCTCTACGTCACCACGTAAAGTTACGCAACTGTTTCACGGGGCACAATGTAAACGCAGTTGGCCATTGTTGACCGGCTGATGGGTGTAAGCACTGAATTTGTTATTGGTCCCGACCCCATTAATGTCAACACTCATCAACGTCGAGGGTTATTATTAGGCACAATTACTTTTGTAGACGGGAATTTCCATAAAATATTCAAGTGCTTGCGACACGCCGCTTCTGCTATTAAATGTCTTTGAAAAAGGATGAAGACGACTCACATTTGCAGATCAATAACTATTAGATGTTTAATTTAGCGTAAAAATGGTGATTTAGAAATACTAGGAGAAAATGACATAATCAATTTGATAAATCTACAACTATCCTATAATGACTATAATTCGACACTCTTTCGAATTTCATAGCGACTTCCGTTGTCCCTCTTGTGCTTTTTTAAAATTATTAACGCACTCATTACCGTTTGTTTCTTGTTTTCAGTGTAAGTTTTGATGTAGTTCTCAGCGACAGAATTCAACTTCCAATTACCATGCCTTTTTATACTCAAAAAATC
This sequence comes from Monochamus alternatus, assembly GCA_037114965.1. Taxonomy (NCBI): domain Eukaryota; kingdom Metazoa; phylum Arthropoda; class Insecta; order Coleoptera; family Cerambycidae; genus Monochamus; species Monochamus alternatus. The sequence goes on from CM073426.1 coordinate 120,311,459, forward strand.
AGCTCCACAATAGGCTAAAATGAAGGTTGAAGATTGCTGAAAACAGTGCCCAGTACATGCATTTAGATTAGGCAGTTTTTTCCCGTCTACATGCTGCAGCCAAACCAATTATCAAATTAACCTAAAATAAATATTGGTTATCAAACTTTCTTGTTTTTAAAAATATGGGTATTTCTTACTTTGTTAATATCTTTGATTTTTAGGTTTGTACCCTTCTAATTTTCGCTTCAGGAATGCAATCAAATGCTTCTTGAGTTAAATTTCTGTTCTCATCATTGGGTCAAAGATCTCTTTGAAGGTGTCTGTGTTTTGCTTTAGTTCGTTAAAATATACTAATAACAGTCCCACAAAAAAATCTCAAATCTGGAGGTCAAACTATGTTTACTACATATTTTTTGGGTTTCTGAATCCGTATCCGTTTAATTTTGCTATAACCTTAAAAAAACAATAATTTCCGCTTTTCAGTATTATTAAACGCATATTCCATATAACCTTATAACTCAAACATTAAACACAAAACCTAAGTTATTAACCTACAAACCCAGAAACTAATCACCTCATAACTAAAAAATAATAAAATTAAAGAAACCCCTAAATATTATTACTCATAAATAGCGCCTTTTATCTCAAAACTTGTTAAAACTACTATATTAATCATGCCCAGGGAGACTATTTACATCCATATAAAAAGGTGTATTAACTAGTAAGTTAACTTACTAGTTTATGAAATATTTGCAAAAAACAAATTTTGGGCTCAATTTCAAACAAAAAAAAAACAGGTCAAGTAAATTACCACGTTCTTTACGCACTTATTTTTTTTAGTTTTTCATAAATCACCCTGTATAACAGTAAAGAAAAAAAATAAATAAAATACACCTATAAATCAACTGAAAAACTTGTGATATATTTAAGATATTTGTTTTAAATATAAAAATATTAATAATTGATGATTTTACATCTTCACAGAACAAAGGGAAAAGTCATAGAACAAGAGTTGTTAAGTTTTGTATAAACAATACGAACCATTAAATAAATAGGAGTTCCTATTTAAAAAATAAAAATTGCCCTTGAAATTCTAAACTAAACGAATCAAACATATAACCATTAAATCTCTCTTATAAAACGATGATACTTTTATCTGAAACATTTTTCTATACTCGCGTCAATAATTCAGACTTACGTCATACGAATAAATGAATAATTCATTATATTTTTATCAAAATATTTAAGAAACTGCATCTGAGAGTAATACAACTATATACACTAAATGTTTGCATTATATATTGCACTAAATTGCAAAAAATTATTGAATTTAACGCGACCAAATATCGAAAATTACGTTGACAATAAAGACAATTGCCTAATGTCAACCATGACGTAAGACGTCTGAATTTTTGACGCGAGTATATCAAATCTTTAATTATCAAAACGTTTGCCAACTTAAATGGCGCACCCGGTATATTTATCCTTCTCCAATTAGCTAAATAAAATAGTCATTTAAAAGCATGAAAGAAAAATCTTAATGAACACCAACAAAAATATATTAATAAAATTTCACTTAAGGAAATAGTGAAATAGTAAGTAAATCCAATGTGACTTTAGTATTATTGCGGATTTAAAATAAAACGTCATTACACGTTGCTTCAATTAACAATTACCCATCGATCCACGTCCACTTACATGAAATGAATAATATATTCTTATAATTTTGTCAATATTTTATGCTTGACATGGTATCATTAAGCTGCTGCTACTATCTATGTAATTTACTGAAACATACGTAGCTCAATGTAAGGCTATTATAATATGTATACATTTTCATTATGTTAGATCGTCTGTAATAAGCGCATTACAATTTGCAAAGCAAATTTATAAATTTGGGATACTATTCTACTTAAGCATATTGATAATAAACAGCCTCTATTATTTATATATAAATATAATTTAATTTTATAACATAACGATGTTCCTAATGTGGAAAACTTCAATAATCAGTTCAATATATAAATATAAATAAAAAAATGAAAACTATAGACCTATTGCAGTTCTTCCTGCTGTTGCTAAAGTTTTTGAACAGATACTATATTCTTCGCTATGGAATTATTTTATTAGTATCGTTAGCCCAAGACAGCATTGATTTATTCCAAAACGATCGATTTCTACTAATTTATTAACTTTTACCCATTACATTTTGGATTGATTTTAGCAAGATCTTTGTTAAGGTTGAACATGACGTATTATTAAATAAGAGCAGTGTATATGGGGTTACGGATTCTGTGATTGAATTAATAGTAACATATCTTCAAGAGCGTAAGTTTATTGTGAAGTATACTGTAGTTTTTTTTCTGATAAGTATAGATCAAACTCTGGTGTTCCTCTAGGATCTAACTTGGGGCCGCTCTTATCCTTATTTTTTATAAATGACTTAACAAAGATAATACAAAATTCAAATTGTTTGATGCTTGCTGATGACCTGAAATTTTACAAGTATCGAATGTGCCGATGATTGTATACCTCTGCAAGGTGACATTAATGTTGCATTTGAATGGAGTTATGTCAATAAACTTGACTTTAATATTCACAAATGCCATAATATAATTTTTCCTCGCCATAAATAGATAATATCTTATCCGTATAAATTGAACAGTACTGAGTTAAGCAGTAAAGATTATGTCAAGGATTTAGGCGTAACTATTGATTCCAAACTTTCATACTAATTGCACATTGAAAGCTCAGTCTATAAAGCGTCAAGTTGTGTAATAAGAGAATCAAAAAGTTTTCGGAACATTAGTTTAATTATATCATTATATTATAATAGTTTAGTTAGACTTAAACTTGAATATGCTTAACTTCTATGGCCTTCACAACCTGATAAAGTAAACATAGAAAAAGTACTGAAAAAGTTTCTAAGATTTCTTTATTTCAAAAAATATAACATACTATGGAATCGACGTGTTATTGCAATGCTCCTGTTTGGATACAAATTACTAAACTATTGATGATTCTTATTTGTTATCCCTGTTGTGTTTTAATACCCATCTGAGAAATACTAAAATGCATGAACTTTTCTATATTCCCATTCGTAAGACAACCCAATTGGCACTTCTTTTGTCGATATTCCGATTAATTAAAGTAGTTTCTAGTAAAAATAGGGTAGACCTCTTAGCCCTTCTGGTTTATTTTTAAAATCTGTCAAAAATATATATTCTGTTGACAGTTTATAAATACTTTGTATGTGTACTAGATGTTAATCTGATGAATGTTTATCATGATTTTGATAATGTGAATGCTTCTGCTGCATTCTTCATACTGTAGTGTACAATTATTATATTTGCTGTTTCTTGTTACTCCTTGGAATTAGGCATTGAAGCCTGTTTGGAAGTAATAAATAAATAATGTAATTTTTTAAACAATTATAAAACTTACAACAGTAGTAAAATATTATGACGTGTAAATTTTATTCAGTTTTCGTCACAGAAAAATATAAAAACCCATAGTCTACCACCAATACGTCATTTCCAGAAAAAGTTTCGAAATTCGGCGTAAGCGTGCCTTCATGAGACACGCTCGACTAATTTTAAGTTTGTAGGGGCACACTGATTGTTTTATCAGCTTAACAACTTAGCTCTCACTTCGCTAGGGGATGAACTGCTGGCAGGGGTGGATTTACCGGAAATAAGATTCGGTTTATCAATCCCGAATGGCACTTTGCACGGGCTCGTTTGAATATTCCTTCAACGCTAGTTTTCGTGATGATGACCCCATATATCATTAGTGGAACACGCGTTGCTAAAGTAATCTAAAGATATTAAATGACGTCTGGAAGATAAACACGGCAACTTTTTCATAATGTTGTTTCAAGGAATATATTACTACTGCATACAAATATACGAGGAGAATAGAGAGTGATTCAGAACAAGAAACAAATTTCGTTAATATTAAATATAGAATATCGTAAATTTACATTGTATTTATGAGAGTCTGGGAAACAAAACTATAACTACAGAATGTATGATTTCAGCCCCATAAATATGTTATGGAAGGACCTACAACCACGGAACTGCTGAAAAGCATAATGGCGATCCAAAAATACAAAAACTGAGATGTGAAGACTTCTACAACCTTATGAATTTAAAAACCCACAATTCATAAGTCCGCAACCCCATAGTCAGAGTGTAGAAGCTTTTATAGCCAGTTGATCTTTGGAGAGCATACATTTTACATAGCTATCTAATAGTTATCCAAAACCACAAATTCCGAGGTGTGTAGGATTCTGAAACCCTATAAATCCAAAATCCTATAACCACAATATAACCACAACACAGAAGCCTCTTTAAGTACATAGGTTTTAAAGAGTACAAAATCATATCCAGAGTTGGGTTCCAAATTTCCTTTGTAAATCAGTGTTTTTTTGAGGAAGCAAGATGTGAAAAGTGATTATAAATACATAACAAATGCTTTAAAAAAAGTGTTACAAACTATAGAACATGGCGAGGATTAAGACGTGGACATGTAAGATAGGAACTTCTGTCCAAAATGTCGTTTTGGCACCAAAGCCTTATAAGTGCTAAAAATTAATTGTTTGTTTTTGATACCGGTTATGCATCCTTGAATGGCTGACGCAATGCTGACTTGTGGAAAAATCGAAAAATACGTGCTCAAACAAGTTACGTAACATTAGCAAATTACTATTGACTTGCCAAATGATAGGGAGAGGGGGGACCATTTAAATGACCAACTCAATATCCTGATTTGACACCAATGTACTTTATTCCTATGGGGTTACTTGAAGCCAATGGTTTATGTTACACCAGTGGTGTTCCAAGAGGAGTTTATTTGTCGAATTCTTGACGACTTTTTATTCAGCAGGATCTACAGTTGTTGAATTAATAATTTGTTAGAATGTATGTATGTATTAATTTCCAAGCTTAACAAATACATCAAACACAGTTTTCTCTAAAATGCTGCATTTTGGAGACATGCATCAAATATACCTTTTTTAAAACTAATCTGAGGCTTGATTAAAATAAGAATATTTTTAAAAAATCTCCGTCGTTAAAAAAATTCTGAAAGGAATAATATGGCACAGGTGAACATCAATTAGAAATTCATGTTTATCTCACAAAAACTCTAAACTAATAAGACAAATATTAAAAAAAATGAAATATAGAAAGTACATTCACAAGTCTATAACTTATCAAAGAAGCAAAAATGTGCTAAGGTAAGTTAATCTAATTCAAATTATTTTTGTGCAACAAGCTAGATCTAAAGTATGTCACATTCTTTACGGAACACCCTGTTCTAGTTTATTTCTATATCATAACATAAGTATGAGCCTTCCTTTCCCTTTTCAGCATCCACCAACATGGTTCCATGTCCTGGTTATGGGGATATGGAGGTTTCGGTTTCATTAGCCTGCACAAATCAAAATTTCTAATTTTGGATTGCTCTTATACAAACTTTCTGTTTTCTATAAAATATATTTGGGTCCTGGTTACGGGATTAAGGAGTTATGGAGTTATGAGGTTTGATCGCTACTATGTACTGACGTTCTCTAAAAGCTATATGGTTATAGTCGACTACACGTTCTGGTTATGAGGTGTAGTTCTTGTAGGTTTTGTAGTTGTTTCAATTTCTTATGCTCTTGTAAAAGTTCAGGGAAATGAATTTTGGGGCTATACTAAATTTCCCCTGGATATTCGGGGGAAAGCATGGTTTTAATAACTGTTTCTATATTTTCTCGATATGCTGCGTTTATTTCTGTCTTCAGACTCTTGCTTAATGGGAAAAATCGCTAATAAATGTGATAACGAGTAGTAAGTATAGTCGGACTAGCTCATACCACTTCTTATGTGATCCTGTGTTATCAACAAATAAATAATTGTTGATGTTTATTGCCGAGTATCACATAAGTGTGACATTATTGCTTGCGAGTGATAAAATTTAGTAAACACTCGTCGTCAATAGCAGCCAAGTAAACAGCATTTTTTTTAAAGAAGTAAATTTAACAATAATTGTCAGATTTTGCAAAATTTGCGCAGTTTAATTGAGATAATTTTAGTAGAGAAATGATAGAAATTGATTTGAATAATGCTGTACAAACTGTAAGTTTAGGTTTGTAGCGAGAAAAATCAAAGAAATTATACGAGAAGCAATATTTATTTAATTAAAATATCCAACCCAGTAATAGGATAAGTTTTACAATTAATAGTATAGTAAACAATACAAAAATTATACATTGAAACATAAAACAAACAAACAAATGCCTATATATATATATATATATACATACTTACAAATATGTATATACATTTTAAAAATTCAAATGATTTAACAAACGTATAATACGACAGATATTAAGATATAAGTAGGGATTACAATAAACATTAAAAAATTAAATAACAGATACAAATTTCTTCTTAATGCTGCAATATAGCAGAAAAAAATATCATGTCGAATTCTAACCGGGAATGACTGCATACTATATGATATATAGGAGAACTTTTATAAATATTAGTGTTGTAGTTTTTAATATAGAATAAATTTGTATTTCTAATATTGAGCCTAGGTACACGAAAATTCAGTGCGAATAATTGGGATGTGCAGTTTACTTCGTTATGAAGAATTTTGTGCAACAAAGGTACAACAGTTAAACTTCTTCTGCTCTCTAAACTGATCATATTAAATCACTCCAAGAAATAACTGTATGGGGTAGATCTTAGTGGATACACACTATCTAATATTAAAGTAGCAGATTAGAAAAAACGCCTTTGCACCTTCTCAATCTCCGTAACATGTACTGAATATATGGGATTCCATATTACAGATACATATTCCAGTTTTGACCTAACGAAAGTTTCAAACAGCAATTTGTGAGTACTGAAGTTTTTAAAGTCTTTCATGTTTCTTATAACAAAACCTAGAGTTTTATAAGCACCTGTGACAGTTTTTACTATGTGAGGTACAAAGGAGAGTTTTTGGTTGAAAGTGACACCAAGGTCACATATAATTTCAGGCCTGTTTAATGGACGGTCGTTTAATATATAATTTCAAGTCACTTTTACGGCACTAAGACATTACATTGCACTTACCAACATTCACAGGCAATCTGTTATTAATACACCACGAATTAATAAGGTTAAGATTACGCTGCAATTTAAGGCAATCAGAGGTGGACACAATCTCCGAAAATATTTTAACATCATCAGCATATATAAGAACATTTACATTCAAATCTACAGTGATGTCATTAATGAATAAAATAAATAATAGCGGACCAAGAGTAGATCCCTACGGGACTCCAGACATTTGAGGGAAATCAATAGACTGAAACCCACGGTATTGCACATACTGTGATCTATCCGATAAATAGAAATTGAACAGCTTAATAAGATCTCCACTAAAACCGAAACCATCCAATTTTCCTAATAACAGTCCATGGTCAAGACGATCAAACCCCTTGGAGAAGTCGGTGTAAGTGACATCTACCTGACTTTTTCCATCGAGAGCGTCAATTATATGTTGAGATTTACAACAAAGATTGGTAATGGTCGAGCGACCCTTAAAGAAACCATGTTGTTCCGCAACAATAATGTTATTCACATGATTAGACAGGTAAAAGTGAATAACGTTCTCAAAAATTTTGGAAAAATTACAGAGAATAGCAATAGGGCGGTAATTAGATACATTTAAATTACCCTTCTTAAAAACTGGACAAATTCTAGAGGTTTTCCATATATCTGGAAATGTTGCAGTTTTTAAGATAAAATTGAAAATGATACTCAATGGCTCACATAATATATTCTATTTGTGATAAGTAAGTCGAATGAAATTTATAAATATTCAGAAAACGTACTGCTCACCTATTTTTGTGAGAAACACTCGATGCTAAAATCCACATTGTCTACCAAGAATGATATTGACATAAGCAAGTTCTAAAAGTTGACGGTATTTTTAAAGAAGCAAGAAATTTGATATAAGCCTAAGAAATCAAAAATTTATTTTGCAAGCGGAAATATACAGATTTTTGCTGTTGATGAAATATGTTTATTAAAAAAGGTAAATTCTGTAAATATTGATTATTGTAAAATCTATTAGAATTCGAATGTCTGCAGACGTGGTGAATTACTTCTACTATTAGAAATGAATGGTAAAGATGTTGTGAAACAGAATCCATTTTGATAGTTATTATTCTTGATTCAAAGACAAGAAGTCGAAATTTTACTGTCACAAATAACATTCAAGATAATTCTATCAACTTTTATCATTCAATAGGCAGTATGTAGCCCTGAGATCTAAAAACGAAAACACACCAGCACGATTTTTCTTAAAGGCAAGGCAAGTGTTTTAATCAAGTGGTAGAAATGAATGTTATTGCTAAAATACCAAACTATATTGCTAATTATCTTAACCTACCAGTATGCCATTTATACACAGGGCATTGCTTTCGCCGAACATTATTGGTCCATGGTGAAGATGATATTATACAATTGAAGCGAAACGGGGGATGGCAGTTCTACAGTTGCAGAAGGATACATAGATAACAACATTAATGAAAAAATTGAAATAGGTAAAAACATGTTAGCTAGGCCATCAAATAATGTACAAGTAATTGAATGAAGCAATCACAGTGATGAAAATTTTACCAAATCAAAATATAGCCCTAATATGCTCTCTGGGTCAGGAATTATTATTAAAGATTGTAAAGACTGTTCTTCCAGAATCCAAATTACGCATGTTAACAAATGAATTTCTTACTTTTATTATTTTTGTTATAATTAATGTGCTTGTTGTAATAATTGAAAAACATTGTTTTATTCAGTGATTGCAGATAAAACTGTATGCGTTACGAGCAAAAAGGGACATTACTGCTCTCGATTAATAATGAACCACTTTTAATACTGAATCTTGACGTGATTATGTTTATGTGACTTTATTATACACTACTTGTTTATATAACCTTTGCATATATACCGCAGCAAAAATCAAATAAACATAATACCTAAACATGCCAGACTGCATGCAATAACTGGTATGCGTCATCAACCCTCCCAGGGGTCCATTCACCCTCCTTTGTTCCAGGAACAACGCCTAAAGTCCCCTCTGTGATTTTTTGCACCTGAGCATCCCTTATAATAAAACCTCATAAAAGTGATACATGTAAAAATTGCAAGTTTGAGGGGCACCGAGTCCCCTGTCCCATTACGAGGGATGATAAAATTCCGGAGGAAATTAATTCGCGGTAATAGAAAATTCAAGGGTAAGGTCTGCGTGATAACGCCCGTGATTAGCAGAATCGTTAAAACGTAATTTCGGCTTACCCCTGGAGATAAAAGTGTTCATGTCCCATCTCAGTGTTGCTAAGTTACCCAATTTAGTCGGAAAGGGGTCGGGATACATCGGGGCTATGTAAATTTAATAATCTAGCTAGTAAGGGCTTTTAATTGTTTTATATTAAGTTGGGTGGGATTCATCTTCAGCATACGCTAGTTACTACGGCAGCGAATTTTCACTGAAGTTCCGATTTTGGCCTAATAACCACACGCCTGCCTTTAAGGTCGCCGTATTTCTGGCAAAATATGACCCGTATTTGTAGTGTTTTTAGGTACTGAAATCTCAAAAAATAAAGCTCGAAGAACAAAAATAACCACACAAATAGAATCTTTAAAGTTCTGTCTATTCATTATTACTATTTAAATATAGTTTAAACAAAGTTTTAACTTTTAAAAAACGTATTTTCATATTGGTCTTTGCTGCTAACCTAATGTCACATTTTTATCAATTAATTTATCGTGCTTATACATAAACCTAAACAATTTTATATGTAACACTAAGTAAGTTAATGTTATAGGAATATTTAGAACTATATATCAATTTTAAAAAGTAGTTAGTTTGATACATTTCAGTACCTAAAAATGTATTAGCATTTTTCCATAAGGGTCATTTTCTCAGCAAGTTCGGTCAACTTCATTATCTAGAAGTCTGTTACAAACTATAAAAATTGACTCAATTTAACAATAAATAGTTCAGCCTCTGACTAAGAGGTGGCGGTAAAGTAAATTCTGTTTACAGGGCGAGCAAAATTTGGAATTAAGTATTATATTAGAAATCAAGACGAATTAAACATACCACATGCATTTGATTGCATTGTTATTGATATAAATTTTCGATTTTACCACTTCGGAACGGTTATTGAACGTGCGAAAGACGTTGTGTATGCAATTATGAGAAAATTTTGACCTTAAAAAAAACCTCAAAATTAAGGGAACTGCAAAAATGTCTTTAATATTAACTAAGGGCTATTGGAACACTGTTAACGAAAAAATACAGGTGTTTAAAACACCAAACCAAACTCCTGCAAAATTCAGAGAATTAAATCGATCTGATCCAAATTTAAAAATACAGGATGTTGAAAAAAATGTAGTCAAACTTGAAAAAATTTCAAAATTGACAGAATTTGAAAATTTTTAAAGTGAAATGATAACCACTTCAAAATTATAAATTTCAAAAGGAAAATCTTACAGTTAAATTATCTGTCCACTGATACTGCTGGCTATCGTAATATGAAGTATACAGGGATGCAGGAAACAAATGACGCTTACCTGTATATTAGTGTACATTGTCCTCATGCCGCCAGTGATTTTTTTAACATTTACTTTAAAACATTTATTAGCATTCGTCTTGTAAATGACTGTAACTCGTTGGAGGTTGACATTTAGGTAAATTGGATCTCAGCAATATATTTTGACATCTAGTTTTCGCCGTATAAGTTTGCTTACATATTTTAAAACCACCACACAAATAAAGATGTAATAGATATCAGGGTCAGGTTGAAACATAAAACGATTGTTTTTATTATTATCTTTTATTTTGCAAGTACACAAATTTTTTCAAAAAGTATATTGCTATTTGTCTTCTGTGAATTGTCTCACTATGTATTATTAAATACCTATTACAAAAGGGATAAATAATGAAATAAAAATATATTTACATTATACAGGGTTGTTCGGATATGATTTCGAGAGTTCAGTTTACATGAAAAATTAATATAGATAATACTTCATCTTTTTTAACTTACTTGGTAGTAATAGTTATGAGTTTTTTTATAATTTCACTCCATCTTTATCATTATATAAACAAGGCACCATTTTCTTCTCCACTGTTTCTATCAAAGTAATTGCTGATAGAGCTACCTTTTCCAAACATGTATCTTCTTTTATGCTATCATCTCCAATCAAACCAAAAATGTTATATTGAATATATATATACGGACATATTTTATAGTAAAAATTTTTTTAGTTAACTACCTTTATAACTATATGTATTATACACAGTGGTTTGATTTTTATTAATCAAAACTTTAGTAATAGTCTATGAAATAAATATCTTGTCCGGAAGCGACGGCGACAATTGAATTTGTATGGCGTTTTTTAGAAGATTAAATTTATTGATAAATTTGTAATATTATGGGAAAATTTGAGTCCTGAATCGTTTTTAATTTTAAAAGTGCTAATTTATTATGGTTTTATTTATAATCGAAATAGCTTGTACATACTAAGATAGGTATTACATATTTAAATATTTATATGGTTAATATTAAATTAAGTATCTTCGGTCATCTTAATCTTTTAAAATAACTGACAATAATGGTCAATTTTTCTTACAACATTCTCCAAGAGCGCTCTTTTATGATAAAGTTTATGATTCAAATCGTAATTTATTCGCAAAATGTCTACAGAGCGTTCAGCAAAGGATGGGCCATATTTTAAGGCTAGCTTCTTTGGACAAAAATTATTTCAATTAAAATTGTACATAAATAACTATTACGTATTCCTAAAATTTGATAAATTAAAGATTCGATTCCCCTCCCCTGTTCTTGTTACATATAAATATATAATTATTAAGTATCTATTATTTAATTCAATTTACAAATAATGATATACATACCTTTCTAAATCCAACGAACTTTCAATTAATAAAAATGTCCTATAATTTTCCCTAGTATTACACACATATAAAGAATACAGAAAACCACTGCTACTGCAAAGCACAGATTTGCAAAGGATAAATTGCAACTGAACGCTGAAATTTAGAATACGGAAAAATCGATATCCCATTTAGATGCTAGAGTTGTAAATATTTTGCCGCAGATCGAACGCATGACCTTCAAGCTCAGTTTCGGCATGTTTCGGCTACCCGTTATTTTCTGCACTCCAACTGTGACATTCTTTAAATATTTGCAGTTCAAGTTTTCTCCGTTAGATATCCAGCACTTCCCGGTACACAGTTTTATATCATTGTCAGTCGACGATCGAGGTACTTTCTTATTTAGAATACCGCATACGGGGTGAACCTCAAATACGTAAAAATATTTTAACCAGCAGTACATTTCACAGTGTAGAACACATAATTAATAGTTTTTCACAAAACAATCAGGATTAAAAAATCTAATTTTAAATAAACTACGTGATTTTCAATAAAAAAAACTTGTTGAGGACCGCTGACCAGTCTCCGTAAGATTTTTTTGAGTCATGGTATTGTAGGTTGGATGTGTATTCCACAGCGTTGCCAGTGTTACACTTCTCTTGAAATCTAACATTTTACATAAAATAGGCTTCATTATAATTAATAACGGGGATTTTTAGACAACATGTTGAATAACGATTGAAATATGTTTATTTATAAAAAATATTAATGGTCACATCCTCCCCTTTGCCATTCGTATATCTCACCGATAAAGTATGTCTATGTAAATACGTACATGAAATTGAAAACATAAAACAGATTTTCTATTCACAGATATCCAAAATTTGAGCATTATCCATTTTTACTACACTCCAACTGATTTATCACAAACTATCATTATCACTATCACTCCGCTTTCATTATTATGCTTAAAAAATATGCTTTTAGCATGTCAACATTTTCACAGTTTGGATAATGCCCCATAGCAAAAATACACAACACACTTAAAGGAAAAACACTGCATGTGACTTAAATACGTTTTATACGTTAATGTCGAAACTTTGAAAATAGATGTATTAGGCTTAATACATCATTTCAAGTTAAAAAAAAAGCATTAGCTTTGTTCGGTCCACACAATATTACATGTTTTCTACAAGTTATTTTCACTTGTACCATGCCCCTGCATAAGTGCAGCGGTATCAACATAATATCTTCGCCGACCTCGCTGGTTGTTAATAGTGTCAATCCTAGGTTGTGGCTGGTTTCTCTGCTCCCTGTGGGACATTGTGCCTACCGCTCGTGACATCTACCTGTGTCTACGACACCAGCTTTTTTTGCATACGGTTGACCCTGATTTTTCAAACGTCTCATCTTCTTCATAATCTCTGTCTCGAACTGCTCTTTTTGGAAAGACCAGAATAAATCGATCTCTTAGTGATTCGTACAGCATATTCCTTTTAATTTGCACTGGCGATCCACAACACAATTCAGATATAGGTCAACAAATATTTTACACTTTGCCTATTTCTGACGTTCAAACTGGCTATTTTGTTATTTCGCGTTTTGTGTACAAGTTTATTTTTAAAATCTGTTTTGCCCACTACGATATACGAAGTGGTTACCACTGACACGTTGTTTGAGGTTAGGTGACGAAAATTAATTTTAATATATATGGAGTGAAAATAATAGTTTTTTGTTATTCTTCATAACTTAGTACTTACCGGAAATAATCTGTGTCTCTTTTTAATAGTGTACAATGGTATTAACTTGTAAAATGTGGATAACTGTTTAAATACTTGGTTTTTCAGCAAGTAGATAATAGATGTTTATGTATAATTTTTGGCATCGCCGAACAAAGTAACTTCCTAAATACATTAATTGGTAGTATGGAGGCCAATTAAGAAGACAAAATTTTGATAAATATTTATTTTAGAGGCGGTATGGCAACCTCGCCTTCAGCAGATCACGTGGTTTATTATATTATCTAGTCAGTGATTCTCAAAATGTGGGTATCTTTGTTTTAAATAATATTTTCGTAAATATTTGAAATTTTAAAAAATTACTTTATACTTTTTTAAGGTTCTCCCTGTATTTCTTAGTTTTTCTCCTGTTTTTATTAGAAATAATATAAATAACGTTACTGTAGTTCGTAGGTGTTCACGGCCAGTTGAATGATGTACACTGGGCTGTTTTGCCGTGGTGCTTAATTGCAGACGTTTCGCTATACTTAATAGATGGCGTCTTCAGTGCTAGTCGTATCTTGAACGGCGGCTGAAGATACAGGCTAAGATTAAACATCATCTACGGCAAATCAGCCCAGAAATTATACATTATTCAATAAATAACATTGTTGTTTAGTTTAAATTCAATGCATATCACCGGTTTCAAACCAAGAAGAAGAAGCCATTTTTAATAATTATTGTATTAATAATTAACTGACATTGGATATATTTTATCTGATTTGATATAAATATCAGTGGCCGTAACTGATTTCACTGTGCATTTCGGATGGCTCTCTATAATTTGACGATTAATTTATCGTTCCGTTTTAGACGAAAATTCACACAGACCGACAAAGAAATGTGGGTACAGGTCGCGAAGTGACCAAATTATTGTAGTCAAGTCTCAGTTTGACTAAAATTCTTCAGAGTGTATAAAATTCATTTCATTTGCCAATCAGGCAACAATGGATGCACCGAGTATCATCTCTCTCTGTGCCTGAGCCTTTTCCTTCATTACTATTATTTTTAAACAATACAGTTTCTAATATCTCCTGACTAAACTTTAACAAATGTCTTAAATCTGTATGATCAGTCATAAACCGACCGATTATAAGTATGTGTGAAGCCTGTAGGCAATACTGATACCGACATCGATAATATTCTGCATGAAACCGCGGTATAAGCCATGTAGCTGGTATATCAGATATATCAACATTTGTAATACAAGCCTTAGGTTTTGAAAAATTAAAATAATTTTGAATATTTTAGTATTGTCTATTTATTATATCGTCATAAATAAATTTAAATTCTTACAATTTACATTTCAAATTTTCTTGATTGAATTATAAAAAGGTAGCGCAATATAACATATTCATTTTTTCAAATATATAAAAATAAACATTTCAGATAGGACTAATTTTTTACCATATTTACATTTGTTTAAAAAATTGTACTTTCTATAAAAATATGTATATTCACTTTGTTTTTATACAACTGTAACAAAATCGTCCGTTTTTATTCATAATATATCAAAAAAACACTGATGCTAAATGCATATTGTTTTTCGAGAAAGCAAAAAACACAGCATTGTATCAGATAATGATAAAAACAGTTTTTAATTTGAAAAAAAAATAATAATAATTTCGCACTAACAGCCAGGAAAAATTATCGAATGCTGAAAAAATGTTACAAATCAAAAGGCCACCTTTGTGTGTAGGTTATTACTAACAAATATTCTAACTAGATGCCAGCCAATAACGAATTGCTAATTACGTGAAAAAAAGATATATAATACTTTTAGAGGGAATGTTTTGCTTTCATATATATAGTAAACAAGCCCCTGTAATCAATAACGCAGGTAATAACCAGACAGATTGATTGTTTTGTTAGATAATAAAAAATTGAATAAGAAATATGAGACTTTCGTTAAGAGTAAACAGAATAAATGGCAAAATGTTTGTTCGCAAAATTTAAACCACAGAAATAGTTAAAAAGGAAAATGTTGAAAAAATAATAGAATGACTGGCTATGACAGCAACAAACGCAAATTATTAATATACGATTAGTACAATAATTAAGGTGAGAATATACAGGGTAATTCAGAACTTATTAAAAAGAAATTGAATGTACGGGGTACTCTTACAAATATAATTTGTAGTAGTATAATAAAAAATGAAGAAACAAAAAATTGGAAGAATTTCCCAGGAAAATAAATAACAAATTTTATACACTTGATGTTGCAACAATTGTTAGAAATTTTGTCCACCGACGTGTAAATACATTTGGGTTCGTTTTTCCCAGTTTCTATGAACTTAATGTTTCTGGTTCTTGTCTATTTGAACTCGTAAGCTACTGGCGCCAGCTATGATACGTTCACATATTATATCATCAATAGTGTCCACTTCGGTGCGACACCTCATTTTTAAATATCCCTCCAAAAAGAATACCAAATAATTTAAGTCAGGAGATCGTGACGGTCATGGTACCAGTTGTCCTCGTCCAATCCATCGCACCCATTGAAATCATTAAGGTACTCCCGAACATTTTCTTCAAAATATAACTATAATGAAAGTGGTATTTCCTTTCTCCCCGAGAACTTTCCTTGGTATCACCTGCTTATTTTGTATGGAATTTTCTATGCACCCCTCTGCCAAAGAAGTCCAATGCCAACCTCCGTGTCTCTTAAGCATCAATATGTTAGCTCTTGCACCTGCAAGGAAGGTTGCAGAACATCATCAAAAACAGTCTCCAGTATACTCAGTAACATTGGGTAATCTAAGAAATTCGGCAATCCTTTTAGGAATTAAACCTATGTTATTTATACTCACTGCTTGTGTAGTACATTTTGATTTCCTGTACGTGATAAAAAATGGGTTGTGATCAATCATTAAACATTAAATTTGGTATTGGGAATAGTCACTTTAATGAACGACTTTAATGTTGTCTGTACGTAAATCAGTTAATTATTCTTTCCTACAGGCTCCAAATATACCGATCATCAAGAGAACTTTTTGGAACAAGTTGTTTTCATGATGTACCTCTTTGATAAACCGTTCAACTTGTTCCTTGGAAAATATTCTGGGGCTATAACCACTTAATTTCCTTTTGAGGAAAGCAATAACATTAGTATATTTACTGATATCCATATTTTTATTAAAATAAATTGTAGTTCACAGCATGGAATAATTACTCCATAATGTAGAGGGTGCACAATTTAAATATAACTGGGACAAGTACGTTATAATAACTTTCTCCGAAATATTACATACCTTTTTTTGGAACACCAAATTACAAATTTTGCAGTTTTTTGGTACAATTTCTTCGATTTCTGAGGAGTCTGAGGAGTCAATGTACATAAGGCAGCTTCCGCCTAATTTGCTATTTCTGAATTTTCAGTATCATACATACTGAAGTTTTATAAAGAATTGATACCGAGTTTAATTTTTGGGGTTTAATGTTCAGAAACGTTCACAGAAACTGCTCCATAGCACCAACCTTATAGGCAACTTAGTTGTTGTTTAAATAAAATTGTCTAGCAATCATATTAGCAAATGCAATCGAAGATTATGTTAAAACTAATTTGAATATTTATTTGACGATTATCCGAAAAATCTTGTTCGATACATGTTGCGAAATGGGTGTTTTAGGCACTTAACTTCACGTCGCATGCCTAAAACATTATTTTTTTGCAAATTGTATCGAAAGTAGCTATTTCAAAATAGTCAGTGTAAATAAAAACTGCTTTAATTTCAATACATTTGTATAAAAATATGAAAGAAGAACTTGACATCTTAACTAACACATGCTTAAAATGCAATTATGATTTGCCCAAAAATACAGATAAAGAAAAGGCAACATTCGAAATTAAACTTCTTGTGGAACAATCGCTCTTGCGCGGGTAAAAGGGTATAAGTCTGAAAATGCGGTAATTGAGATAAGTTCCTATTCAAGTTTCTCATTCGAAAAATTTACACTGTGTAAAGGGATACAACTTTAAACTATACGCTTTATCTTTAAAAAAAAATTGTGCGACGGGAAATAATTTAAAAAATAATGTGTATATGAGATTAAATATATTCATGTCCGCAGGCACAATTCTTCTTCAATGCGTAAACGGAGATAACTCTAATTAGTTCTTTCTCACACAATATATTCTGACTTAAATCTCTTCTCACATTTAGTACTAAAGTAAACAAAGTGTTTGTTAATTATTGTCTATATAGATATTAAATTCTCGAGTTGTGAGCCAGTGTTTGAACAGGTGTTTGTGCTATATAAGAGTTGAAAAGTAACCAGATAATAAAATATATTGTGTGGTACAAGATAAACTATTATTCCTGCGGATAAGAGTTTCCTACTAGCATTTTATACACTTTCAAGACTCTATGACGAGTATAAAGTTTGAATAGCTCCTAAGTAACTAGTGAGTAGAAAAATTTATGAGATGCTTTTTCATAAAATGAATATAAGTATTAAGAAATACAGCCAATATACATGCCAGAATTGCGATAAACTGAATAGCCTTATTTCAAACGAAACAAAAATTGGAAAATGGATGAATTAAAGACCGAGTTAGAAAGACATCAAGATGAAGCAGAAAAAGCCTATGAAGCGAAAAGAACAGATAAGAATCAAAAACTGATGAGTCAAAACTTTTGTTCACATTTGACCTACAACAATGCCTACCCACACCAGATATTACTACCTCTGTTGCCTTTTATAAAAGGCAACTCTGGACTTATAATTTAACTTTACGTAACTGCACTAATAATGAAACAATCTGTTGCATGTGGCATGAAGCAATGTCAGGCAGAGGAGCAAACTAAATAGCATCCTGTTTGTACCAAGTATTGTTAGCTTTACCATCACATATCAAGCACCTTGTACTCGGACACTTGTGGTGGCCAAAATAAGAATTCTTATATGGTCGCCATGTTTCTGGTTCTAATGCAATAACCACATTTAGACTGTGGATCATAAGTTTCTAATCCCAGGTCATTCTAGAATGGAGTGTGATAACGATCATTGTACCATAGAGAAAGAGAAAAGAAAATATGAACAAAAATTGAACATCCCCGCGACTGAATGCTCGTAAGACTGTGCGGTATAAAACTAATTTCAAAGTAATTGAGATGAAAAATAATAACTTCTTTGACTTTGCATCTCTTCTGAAAAAATGTTTTCAATTAAAAAAATTCGATGAAGATGGCAATCGCTTTGTCTGGGATACGATATGCCAAAACATTTGCAAAATTTTTATATAAAACTACACATGATACGAATGACAGCTTCCAAACAATGAGTTTTCTTGAAACTTCTGTCTTACAAATTCCAAACTGTAAATATCGACACCCGATTACTGAAGAGAAGAAGAATTTATTGGATCTTCCGCCTTATATTGATGAGTTATTTCACGATTTCTCCCGAAATTTACCTACACAAAAAAGTTTTAAAGAATTGTATCCAGACATATTCGGAGGAGGATTGGCACCCTCTCTGCGGGTATGGTAGGGTGGAAGAATGTTCGTTTGGGTCAATGTGAGAGATTGATACCGGTTGATATTTGACTAACTCCCTAATTAATGAGGTTTTCCAGGTTTCCCTCATTCCTGCACTGAATAGTGGTTAGGGCCTACCAACGTAAGTCGTTCCTGGGCGTAAATACCGCCCCCTCTCCCGCACAAGTCCTCAACTTCTGGGCTAATCCCTGTGATTACAATGAGGGGTAGAAATATTATTATTAGTAATGATAAGATCTCAGAAGAGGAGTTAGAGTAAAAGGGGATAAGTCAGAAAAAAAAATTGTAAAGGGGTACAACTTTTTTTTTCTCTTTAAAATGTTTAAAGGTACAATGTTACTGTTTCAGTTAGTTTATGTCAGTTAAATTCATTTATATTTCAAACTGTAGTATTTTTCTTAGAAAATTTGGAATCGAAAATAGAAGCTACGCAAAATTTTGTTCATCAATTATCTCAAAATAATAAGTTTAGATTTATACCCCTTTACCCGAACAAGAGCCAAATATTCTTTAACGCACGTTGATAGAAACAAGTATTACGTCTTTAAGGGAAACTGTATCCTCGAATCCGACTCTGCTCTGTCATTCGATAGAACAAATCTCAACTCTATTACTTATCGAGTACTTCCCCGGAGCGGTAAAGTGTATTTACCGGTAAATAGACGCCACGGGTAACGAGGTGACATCGGAAGAAGAAGAAGCCGTCCTCCAATCAAATCAGCGCCACTTCCCAGCAAACAAAAACAAATTCGACGAATTTACACTTATCGATTCCATCTTCCTTGTCTTGTTAAGCCGCGCTCCTTTATCTCGTGTTTACTTATGTGCCTCCCGTTTCCAGCGCGAAATAAAAACAGTTCATTAAAGAACGGTTTATTTTGTTCTGGGTTCTGTAAAGTCATTAAATCTGATGTTGGTAGAGGCGGGAGACCCTATAGAATTACCCGCAGGGCAGAGACGAGGACGGAAACACGGTGGTGTTTTTTTTCTAAGAATCAAGTGCTGAAGCTACAGAAAATAAAAAAATATTTTAAAAATAAAGTTTGTCGTTACTTAAAAGTAAACTTTTTTAAATATGTCTTAAAGTTGTTGTTGTAAACTTATGTCATCAGTCGTGAAACATCGCTATTTAGTTTAAGTAAGTATAATTTGTTTTGTAAGAACTGAGAAGCAGTAAATGATATTTTAACAAAATGAGGGACAATTTTTGTATTATACTGTAAATAAATTATTTTACTCATCTCATTATTCCTTGTCATACAAAACTCGTTATAAGACTATTCCAGCTGTAGTAAAATTTGTGTTCAGTGATACTTTTGTATACAGAATGATCACTGTTACGACGTATAGAGATCTAGGAAACGGTGATATACAGGGTTAACTATGACTAAGTACAAATATTTCAAGAGGGGATAGAGAAAATTAAGAATTAATGGAATCATCCTTCAAAAAATTCTGAACTTCTTTATAAAGACATTTTTTTTTTCGATATTATATTAAATCCTTATTTAACGCCGCCTACAGCACGTTTAACGTTTACAGAGTCAGTTCTTCTGAGTTTAAGTTGTAGTTTTGTGTTCTTCTTCAGTTTTTAGTGCTTGTTTAAATTTTATAGTTATTAAATAAAATAATTTGTGTCAGGTATATTTTCCCACAATATCGTCGGTTTATTTTTCTAGGTTAAGAGACAAGACTGCCGCGGGTGCATTAAAAGTTCTCTATGATCTATTAATACCTACCTATTCCTCTCGTTCGATTTTCTTATAATAAATAGGCATTTTATCTAACAGTACCTACGGGAAGTGTGTTCTATCGGTAGTGTGTGTAATGAGTGAAAGTGTACTTTTGCCGGTTTGTAACGAAATAATGAAAAACGAATAATTTTGAGATCGACAGCGCTGTATGGTAGTGAAACGTTCTCAATAAGAAGACAAGAGAAAACCTTTCAAGTTGGGAAAGGAAGATCTTAAGAAGAATTCTAGGGGGTAAGAAGACGGAGGAAAGCTATCTAAGGAGAAATAATGAGGAAATATATGAAATATACCAGGCACCAACAATACATGAATTTGTAAAAGTCAGAAGAGTGCAGTGGCTAGGGCATCTAGAACGTATGGAAGATGAAAAAGCAGTTAACAAAATAGTGGGGAGTAAACCTAACTACAAGAAAAAAAGAGGCAGACCGAGGAAGCCATGAAGAGAAGCAGTGACAATAGATCTAAGGGAGAAAAATGTAACGGATTGGAAAAGAAAGGCAACAGACAAAATGGAGTGGAGGAGAATAACAGCTCTGGGCCTAAAAGGTCTGTAAACAGCTTTATATATATAACTGGATCAACTGTTAGCTGTCTATCAGGTATTATTACTAATAACAATTTTTTTTTCCTTTTTGCATTTAGCATCGCTGCATGGTAGTTGACGTTGTTGACAGATGTAAGTTTTATCTATGGATCTAAGCCATAATTTTTTAAATATCGAGCTAAAATTGTGGAATAATTTTTTTATTGTCTTTTAGGCCTTCTTCAGCACGTGGTTAAAATGTTTGTACGTAATCATAGTTAATCCTGATACACTGAAAGAGTGCTGTTTTTGGTTATCCTTATGAATTATGTACTCTTTCTGGGCTGTTTTACCGTAGTTAATGCTTAACTACAGACGATTCACCATACTTAACAGATGACATCTTCAGCGGCGGCTGAATGGTTACCGCACGTCTAAGCCGAGCTATAATATACTAGTAGATGCGTCAAGGTTGGTTCAGTGTTTAAGTTTACTGGTTTAAGCGTGTTACGGATGATTGGTTCAGGTATGCACTGGTTCACTTGTCTGTTCTTAAGCGAAGGCATCTAAGTATGACTAATCTCCTTCTTTCCTGTTCATGTTGTTGGGGTATTGTAGAATATCCAGAGCTTCCCTTCGTGCTAGATTGTAATACCCCTGATACGAACCAGCACTCTAGTGTCCGCTACTGGGATTCTGAGTCCCTCTTTCCAAGCATATTCAGCAGTGGTGCATTTTTCAGGCTGGTTTAACCGTATGTGTCTTTCGTTCCTGGTTTCTACAGTTCGTTTGGACATTTCCACGCATACGTTTCCACAGTTACTGCATGACATCAAGTACATTACCGGAGTTTGTAAAGGACTCAATTGATCTTTTAGGCTGAGAAGCTGCTGATTTATTTTATATGTTGGTGTGAGTAGTCCACATGCTTATTTAGCGTAGAATTTTCGCGATTCTGCCACATCGGGAATGTATGATAAAGTGGTGGTGGTAGTGACTTATTTTTGGGCTTTACTGTCTGCTCACGTTGAGATCTAGTGAGAGTCACTAGATGTCTATCGATGTCCAAGTAGTTTTGTGATGGTTAGACTTTCCATGGAGATATATATTAGTGCTATATATCTTCTTCCTGTAGATACCATGTCACAAAATACCAGAGATCTCCCTTTACCAGAATATCTAGAAACGAAGGCTTTGTCTTCCTTCACTTCTATTCTAAAATTGATCTTGTTGTGTTGTTGGTTAATATGATCTAAAAATTCTTGTAGGAAGTCTATTCCATGTTGCCAAACGATGAAAGTGTCGTCCACGTATCTAACTCACCACTTAGATATCTTAGGAGCTGATAAAAGAAAGTTCTTTATAAAGAAATTTGCTACTACAGAACTCAGTGGAGTACCCATCGCAGTGCACTGTAATTGCAATTCGGCACACATAACCTGCGTTGGGGTTTTATATTAATCTTACGTTTAGTGTTTCATAATAAATCCGAAGCCGGCCTGTGTCTGGTGCTGCTGCCACCAAGTGATACTATTATCTAGATTTTATGAGAGTAATTGAATATTGGTCGGGACTTTAGCCCGCAGAGTAGTTGTTTGTTATAACATCAATGTAACAACAACAGTTTTCTTAAAAATTCTCAATATTCTAACATACCGAACGTGCGATAACATTGCAATGCATTACTTGCTATTAACCTAAAACTTAGGTCAAAATAGTTGAGCTTCTTACATACTTTCTTCGTATTATCACAAATGGGTTTCGTTTATTTGTATCTTGTGTTTACTTGATATTTGTGAGTATACATAAACAAAATTGGTACATATTAGTGGCATGATTTGCATGAAATGTTAGTTTACGGTGAAGCTAGGCAAGATTTTCTGCCAAGCAACGGTAAGGTCATTTTAAAATTTTATTATAAAAGGTAATTTAGAACTTATGTAACCAAATATTTTGAATGTTGACAGGGGACTCTTACAAACACAATTTTATTAAAAAACAATCAAAAAGGGGTTTGAAAATGATTTAAAAATACAATTCTGCATGGTACTGGTCCACTGTAAAATCTGATAAGACCGTAAAGCATTCACCGGCGACCGGATAAAAAATGGAAAGAAATTTCCAACAAAAGAAATAAACATTTTATAACACTTATTTTATATAGCAAATTTAAACTTTGACGCTTTTGTTATTATTTATTAATAAAATTAATTTGTAATTTTTATTTATAAAACAGTTTGAAATACCTGATGTTACAGCAAAATTTTGGATCCGTTTTATCCAGTTTCTACAAACTAACACAAATGTTTCTGCTTCTTGTCAGTTTTGAACTCGTAAATTATTGGCAGTAGCTATGATGCGTTTGCGTAAATCATCAATGGCAGGTATCCACTTCGGCGCGGCTTCATTTTGTAAATATACGCACAAAAAGGAGTCAAAATGATTTAAGGTCAGGAGATCGTCGCGGCCACGCTACTCCTGGTCCAATCCCTTGGTATTAATGCTTGGACACGCTGTACATGGTACGGATATAATTGAGCCTCGTGTATGATACGCCATACTGCTGCAATACGCCGTAAACATCCTAGACCTCCATCTCTTCCACGATTCGGTTGCAAAGTTTTTGTGCCACGCCTGCGCAGATTCCAAGCGAGTACCCCAAGAATATAAGAGAAGTATTATTTTTATATGTTTCAAGGTTGGTGGAGGACTTTTCGTGACATTTGGTGGAAGCCCCAGACTTCCCTGCTATAGTCACACACATTGCGTGACAATATACTGGATACCCTGTACATTAATATGTTTGCTAATACAGAAAAGTTAAGACCCTGTCACGCAATTTATCTCAAAGCAATAATGCAAAATCCTGCGACTAATCCAAGGCATTTTTCATGAGAGCCAAGTGGCCGCGCCGGAGAACTAAATTGGCCGTGGAAAGTGCAACAAGTCGCGATTCGCGATTGTTCAGCGCGGCTCGTAAAAACGGGACTAAAAATTATTCATAAACGGCGGAATCATTCCGCGCACTCCGCCAATAATAAAGTCTCTCATAAAACCTGAAAAACTGAAACGCTTTATATTCGCCACTCTTAAAACCTTTCGCAAACATCCGATAACTTTTAAGCCCTTTTTTGTCCGAGAATCCGAAAGATAAACGAAACAAATAGCGGACTGGCTTTTTCGGGATGGCAAAAAATTGCATATGTGTTTTACAATCAATGGAGGGGTTTCATATTTTATAATTTTATATTTCTCCTAACGAAATGACTTGTAACTTATTAATTAAATGTTTGAGGTAAAACCAATCCATATGCTCCATCTGATAAACTAAGCATATGGAATAATTCAAATAGTTTTATTATTTTCAGGGGCAGTTTCTTAAATATTTTGATGAAAATATAATGAATTATTCATTTGTTCGCGTAATGTAAATCGTATGAATTCTTGCCGCAACTGTGTATTATAAGTTTTTAGATTTACACGAATTAAATTATTAATATTTTGCAATAATCACATGCCAAAATGTAAATATAGGATCTACATACAATATGAAATATTTAGGACTTACCATTGACAGTCACTTAAGGTGGGATGTTCATGCAAAAAATGTTGCAAATAATCTAAGATGTTTAGTCTACAAATTTAAATATTTAAAAACTTTTCTTCAAATCAAGCAACTAAAAATCTTATATTACTCATTAGTTGAATCACGCCTGCATAACGCTATTTTAGGATGGGGTAGAATAGCTACTGTATATATGAAAAAAATAGAAATTCTACAGAAACGAATTCTGAAAATAATGTATAATAAACCAAACACTTACCCGTCAGATAACATTTATGTGCAGTCTGGAATTTTGGATATCAGACAATTGTTTTTGTACAGTATAATAATCTATTTATACAAAAATAGAACACAATTACATTTTATTGATCATCAGTATTCTACAGGACAAAACCTGAGGCAACTTATCAAAACTAGTACTAGTCAAAAAACTTTAGGACAACGGAATTATGTTTATTTGTCTTGCAGGATTTACAATTATCTTCCTGAAGAAGAAAGACTCAAGATTTTGACCTTAAATTCTATTACAAAAATGAAAAGAGAAATTAAAAAATATATTATGTCTATAAACAGAAATATAGCTCATTCACTAGTAGACATACGAAATTGAATTGTATATGTTAAATATGTATTGTCTTAGTAGTGTTTAGTTTTAGTGTTTAATAATGTTATTGCTTATATGTTTCTTGTATACTTATGTATATGTTAGTAGGGCTTCAAATGTGTTAATATGTCAGTAAATTTAAATTATCAGCATAACTGGTGGGAGTTATGTGGTGTTGATGAATAAGATACCTACGCACAACGATAGTTCTGTGGGTTTCACTGTTTATTTGCATTATATATTCCTATGTTGTTGTTGTTATGTGAATATATATGTATATATAATATGTCATGTAGTATAGAGGCTGCATATTATGTAATTTTACTTTATATTCTGAAGCAAATAAATATTATTATTATTATTAAATGTCATATTGTATTGTAATTCAAAATACAGCTAGTGCAAAATAATATTTATACATTGCATTAATACAACACTTGCGGTGATTATTACCAAAATTATCGACACAATTGTAGCATTATTTACTATAAATTGTTTTATAGTAGAATGTGCACCTGCAATAATAAACTTGCTTATTTGTGGGACCATCAAGTTCAGCATGTGGCCACAAGATGTAGCTATCTGCTGCATGGCGTGTATTCAGGTTCGCTTCTGTCGGATAAGTCGTCAGATTTCTTACCTATGAGATACTGAGGAAAGCTAATAAGCTCGAAAGCGGTAAATGTCTGGTGTGCCGCTAATGAATGACGTTGGGAGTTTGCTATAAGTCTTTCAGATGTTTACACATAATTTTTTTATAGACATTTTTTTTCTTAACCCACCTTATAAAGATAATTACAGACTACTCTAGAGAGGAATACAATGTACATATATTTAGAGCAAAAATACTAATTATGTACTCCAGACAATGTTATTATCTACTTTATTCAAAATTATTTCCAGTAATTCTTTATTCTTTCAAGTTACTTACAAAAAAAAAACATAATTTTACTTTGAGAATAACAATTGTTGCCTCAAGTAAAATTATCTAAGTAAAACAAAACAATGTTTTATACAAACGGAACTCATTGTATCAGTTTATTAGTTTAATTAATATTAAGTGTATTAGTTTTCTTGACTTCAAGTAATTTTTTTCTTAAAATAAGAATATATTATGTTTTATATTTGTGTTTTTGTTGTTTTATTATTTGTTCGTTAATTATTATTATGTTGAGTAGTATTCTTAAATTCTTAAAATGTCATTTACTTGCCAGAATAGCTCTGTTCTCGACGCCTGTGTGTACATTTATAATATTTTTGATTGAAATTTAATATTTTAATGTGTTATATGTTTCCAGGAACTATTCGACGGAAAGTAGTTTCAAGCTATATTTTCTTTTTATATCTTGGTTTTGGTAAAAAAATTCCCTGATTTTTAATTTTTGTATGATGTACTCCTTATTCAATGCCAGACTCAATTACTTTCTTGATATTGATACTATTACACTTTGATATATCTACATTTAGATAACTTTCACTAATTTTTAACTGTTTTATACTCTATTTTACTTAATTCTTCATGTGGTAGCGAAATTTTAACGTGGCTTCCTTTTTTTAATAAATGTCAACTCAACAATAACTTCGTCTTTTTTATCACAGATGCCTCAATTTTACACTGCACTCATAAATCTAATTATTTACAATTAATACATACAATTTAAGTTCCAACCAATGACATTCAAGCTATGATTTGATATAATATATATAATAAATTTTCCCTTTTACTTTCCCGTTATTGAATTTACACTCTAATATAATTTCGAATTTAGAAGTTTTGCTTTATAGTTGTCATTCAATTCTCTCAACTGTCATCTGAAGGTAAATGATTTTAATCTGACATTTCATCAACGTATGGTGTCACTTGATACAATTAACTAATTGACTTATCCTTTCAAATGTAAAATTGTTTATCTATTTTAATTTATTACAATATGGTCTTATACAAAAATAAGTTAATCTTTCAATACAGTATTATTGTATTTGGTGAATAGTGAAACTAAACTAATGTTGGAATAAGTGTATAAAAATAGTACAACATTGGTTCTGGTACATTTTCGAATAGAAACACAACGTCGAAAGTCTTGGATCCCCTACATAAATAATTCGATTAAACCTAGTGGTTTTTCTTAATGTGGTAAAAATATGTACTTAGGGAAGAAAAAAGACAATAACAAATTGCAGACCATGAACCTTTACTTTATTACCAATGTTTTTGCAAATCTAGTCAGTTTGACAGTGTATTCAGCCAAGTGTTCCTTTGAATTTTTGTATATTATAATGCCAGGACGTGAAATTTCTGCGTTTACCCGAGCAAGAATAACTGCTTTACATGATGCAGGACATTCTAATCATCAGATATCGAACATGTTAGGCATTCCTAGATCATCTGTTGTACGAAAAGTACACAGATATGAAGAATTTGATACAGTGTGAAACAGACCACGTAGTGGACGTCCTCGAGTATCTAATGAAAGGGAGGATCGGTATTTGGTGTAATATGCCCGTAGGCACCACACATCTTCAGCTTACGTGCTAGAAGGCTGTTACGGGTCCCCACTCTACTTCCAAGGTATCGTGTTGCCCATCTCCAGTGGGCGCGAGAGCATAGGGGTTGGCTTTTATGCCAATGGCGGTGGGTCTTATTTACAGACGAAAACAGAATTGGGTTGGTTACTAATGACAATTCACAAAGAGTCTGGAGAAAACCAGGTCTTCAACATCATTTTCCCTGTAAAGTTGCTCCGTTTGAAGGGGGTACCGTAATGTTTTGGGGTGGAATAATGTTCAACCGCCGCACCCCATTAATTCGCATACCACAGAATATGACCAATCAAATTTACATCGAACAAGTTATTACGCTCATTATCTACCTCCTACGTAATAAATTAACTAAAAGTTTTGAGTTTATGGACGACAACGCTCGACCGCATCGGGCAAGAAGGGTTCGAGAGACACTCGAAACAGGACATATCAATAGATTACATTGACCAGTCAACTCTCCTGACATGAATCCTATTGAAAATATGTGGGATTTCGTTGCTAGAACCATTCATAATCACAATCATATTCCTCCACCTCAGACTGCAGATGAGTTAGTCGTGGCGGCAGAAGAGGAATGGAACAATATCCCGCAAGAGATCGTCTGATTATCTCCATGCACAGACGTGTCAATATGCTATTGAAACGTGGTGGAGGTCATACCGACAAATAGTCAAGTAGACAACTTGCTTTGTTACTTCTTTTTAATTCAAATAAATTTTGTCAAAAATGTCACACATTTTCTAAGTACTCAGTTTATCGAACTTTTATAAATGTATTTGGTTTTTCTGACAAAAATATTTCTTTAACAAGAGCGAGCGGGGTTCAAGAATTTTGAGATTGTGTGCAGTTTGTGTATAATAATACAACAATTATTGTTCTCTAAACATGCATAGATACAGTATTTTGAGTGACTGACCACTTCGAACAAAGATCAATACGAAACTAAGCCACGATATAGTAATTAATGCATTTCTGCATTTTAAGGATACGCTCTGTTCTACATCTCACGGTTCTATGCAGCGCTACTTCCACTACATCCTGCATTAAATCTAGGAAACAGATTAATCATTTCATACTACTGACGTTCCGCCAATCGAGCGGTCCGCTTCTAGCCCGTGAAACGTGTTTAACGTAGACGGAATTAAATGAAAAACTTCCAAGTTCGCGCTCGGCTTATTTGCATACAGGATTAAAAAGACGTTTCAAGTTTTGGCGGATCCCTCAGGTGAGCAGGATTCCCGCCCGTCCTGGGAAATCATTTAATTTCACCTTAAATAACAAATTCTGTTTGCAGGATATCTCTCTGAAGGAATTTCTGGAAGTTCTCGGGCCCGTGTAACTGTTGATATCAATCCCTGTCAAAGGAAAAACCGCCCGGCTCGAATTAAAATTTATGTGGACGCCGCCTTGAAGCTTGGGCGGCCGTTTTTATTATAAGTTCCATGTAATCCTAACTATAACAGTCGAGCGAGTGATATATGCTGTTGCGTGCTGAGGACAATAGCAAAGGACTCCTTTGCTGAAAGTGTTTCTACAGACTTATTACGGCTCCTATTAAAAATAAATACATGGTATGTATTCAATGTGCTGTTCTTGCAAAAGCCCTGAAAGTCAATGTACAGGGTGTGCGGAATATGAGTGCCTTAATTTTGCTATATGATAAATTGTATCAAATAAAACACAATGGACTTAACAATTTTTCTTCTCTGACCAACAGTAACAGAACTACGAGAGCAAGGTCTTGAATATATGACAACGTCGCTCATATATGATGTCAGGATTATCAGGTACATTATAATTACAAATAGGTACACCTAAATATAGGTACTTGCAGTGAATGGATTCCTTTGAGCTCTTTTCACAACACAGAATAATAATTATAAGTGTTCAAAATGATTTCTACTGCTAGCAAGAAGCGTTTACCGTACAAACGTCTCGTAGTCAGAATTTTGACTAGATTCGCCATAAATTAACATGTCATGCAGCTGGTCATAGTTATTATAAATTGTTCCATTTTTTGTTTATGTACACTCACAAGTGTCAATGAAAAACTAGAGAGCAATGAACCGCATTACAATACTATTATGACAAATATTACTTTCAGGTTTTCAGAAACAGCCTGGCATATTGCAACGGTGTCGAATGTTACAGTTTTAACGAGTTTTTCCAAAACTACAATTGTTTACTTCATTAATACTGATACAAAAAATAAATCACGAACAAATTACGTTACAGGGACTTTTACTTAATCTGCATTGTACCTTATTTTATAATTTCGTAACATAGTTTTGCATATTATTACAGATGTTTTTATATTTTTGAAATGTACTTGTAAACAATCTATTCGTTTCAAACATTTTTTTCACGAGGGCTTTTTTGTTGCTTTCGGTCAGGTAAAGTAATTAAACAAAAAAACCAAAATAATCAACAATTGTAGATTTTACTTCAAAGAAATCTAAAATATTAAAACGAACTGTAGGTAATATGTCTATACATGGATACCAAATACCTGTTTAGCTAAGTATATCTAAATTTTGAATTAAAAAATTCGTCTTCGGTCAAGATTTATTCATCTAAGAAATTTTACTTACATCAAAATTGTACTTATATAACAAAATTTGGTTGGTTGTAAAAAAATAGTTTCCGAGAAAAAAATTATTGAAGTTGTATTATTTGCAACCTTTACATCGCTGGACTACTATAGTTTCTAGAGTCATCAGAATGCAGTCTATCCACGTTTTTGGTATAGTGTTTACATTCGTTTTTTAAGTGTAAAAAATAGCTTACGCGTATAGCAATTCGGAATTGATGGATAACGTTTTAATTTATATTGAAATAAAAATCGTTGAAGAGATGGCGTTCCAGGGCGTCCTTAACGTATTGCAGCAGCTGAGGAATACATTCTAGAAATTGTTGAAGAGAATACCCAAATCAGTACCAGGCAACGCTCAACAAGTACAAGGAATATCTCAATCAACAGTGTGACTCTATTATGCCAATAATACTCAAGACGGACAAGAAACATTTGTGTTAGTTCGTAGAAACTGGGTAAAGTGGGTCCAAATGTATTTACACGTCGCTTTAAAAAATTTTGAACTGTTGTTGTCCTTGGGAAATTCATTCAAATTTTTATTCGTTGGCAATCGACGCTCTTGTTGCATGTTTTACCTTGCGCAAGGTCATGATTACAATGGATCAATGTATTTTCAAATCATTTTCTAGCTGCCCTTTTCGATTTTTTTACAAAATTGTATTTGTAAGAATTTGTATTGCCTATACCTAAACTACGTTACTTAATTCAATAAATCTTGACTGAAATTAAGTGTCTTAATTCGAAATTGTATAATATGTTTAAACAGGTGTATCTACTAAATAAATATTAATCTAGATTCAAAGCAATCTATTTTTTTTCTGTGCGCACGTGTAAAAGTTCAAATACACAAACATTGTAGATAGTAGATTAGATTTTTAAACATATTCATATACTATTTTCTACATATGCCCTTATAATAAAATACCTACAGTGGTTGATGCCTTATATGGCAATATTGTATCGAATGTATATTTTAATGAACTCTGACAAAACTAGTTAATTATAATGAAATATGAATTAAGAATAACACTAAAATTTTAAAATTTAAATAATGATCCGAAATTACAAAATAAACAAATATACAAATAGCATATAAGCAACAAAATAAAACAATAATTCAATGGATAAAAAACAAGAGCATTTAAATATAAACAAATAAAAACTGATTATCAATGAATACAAAAGGCGGTACACGCTTACATATGTTGGACTCAACATAAAAAATGGAATGCATTAAATGTACATTAATTTAATTACGTTTTTTAGATGTCAAAATAAGAAGAAAAGCCGAAACGTTTCGTATTCGACATACAGAGTGTGAAAAGTTAGTTCTTGATGTAGGTTTCTAATTAATATTTCTAAAACGCGTAAATTAATTAAATTTATAATATAACTTTTTATTGTTTTTTGAAAATCTAAAAAGAAATCAGTGCTTCAATAATACCCATACTTTTTGATAATTTCATAGCAAAAGTGAAAACTAAGGATTTTTACATAAAAAAGGTACTCTTGTTGAAACTCGATGGTAGTAACAATTTTCGAGATAAACCTATGGAACTTGAAACATAGTTGGCTTTTAAATGAAAGAAAAGGAACAATTTTGACATAAAACAATACTTTTAAGTATCGAAATGTTTGGTTCTTAGTTTTTATAAACAAAATAAACCTTTGCAAACTTCCGAAACTAAATATATTTTACAACATTTTTTTTATCACTATTCGTCAATATTTGATAATAGCTATAAATTTATGCGTATAGGTAGGGGGAAGAATAACCCTGTATAAAGTATCATCTAAGTTATGAGAAGTGAACAATCTTATGTTATCATAATTAGCAATCAATTAATTTACTACAACTGAAAATAATATGTAATGTAAGGATAATATAATCGTTGTTGTAGGTAACAATTTTGTGTAATACCTTACAGATCATATAATTATTATCGAAGTGTCCATCTTAAATCTATTCAAAAATAAGTTTTGCAAAAATCCTTGGATAGAGTAGGTCTCTTACCAAAATAAAAGTTGTCGATTTGAATAGTCTTCATTGTACTATTTCTATTGACATATAAAAGTTATAATAGACCAAATCAGATTCACGAAACGTATATGTTTACAAGTTGAGTAAAGTGGAAATAAAATATTTTTAATTTTCTACAATATTCAGCGATATGTACAATCGTTTGCAATAATAATGACACTTATTAAAATTAATTTTGCGATTTCTTTTGAACTGCTGACTTATTCGTAAAGATATTTGCTTTAAATTTATGACATTAATTATTAGTTATTTCACTCATTAATAGAGATTTAATAAAATTTCTGTCCAAAACTTCCAGAATTTCAAAAACTGTTTCGAGAGAATGTCATTATTATTGAAAAAGCATGTACATTGAAAGCTTTAATAATATTTAGTAAGTCGAATTAAAGATAACAATGTTGATAATAAGCACCTATTCTCAACAAATACGATTAAGGAAGTTTTAAAAGTCCGAAGAAATGAACCAAAAACAATCAATTTATATTATGTTAATAAGAATAATGTTTCCAAATATAGCGATTTTGAAAAAAAAATTATATTAGAAAAAAACATACATATTTTATTCAATATGCGGTGTTTAAAATAGTAATATACTTCCTGCTATATAGTACCTGCCGCTACACCACGTATTTTTTGCTTCTATATTAATGCTAATATAGCTACGACTTCATTATTAATTTATTTGATCATTCTATCAATTTGCAGCAATCGCATTTTTTCTATTTAATTTAGTAAAACTTCCTGTAACATATTTTACCTTGTCTTCTCAGCAGGACCTCTTCTACCAACCTACAGATCGACGTAGAACCTGGGATCGCAAAGTTTCAAAAAACGCACACCAGTTCAACCGCCACTAAAAAATTTTATAAGGAGACGACGTGTCTCATGTCAGCGCGTCGAGACGTCTATTGCAAAACGTTCAGCGCGAAAGGACGTCGGTGACTGAGCGCCGCCTCCGGTACGCATCGATTTTAAACGGGACGCGCCGCCAAGTCGAATCTCAGCGTCGCGGCGCCCGCGTCGCACGCGCCACGCTGTTGCGCCGGGCACTTAAGGTAACTGTCATTAAACAACCGAGGACGATTCCGAAGGACAAACCCGCTAATTTGATGTTTGGAGAGAGTCTGCTCTGACTTCGTCTTTTTTGGTCAGGGCCTCGATTCTCGAATCTCTACTGACAATTGTCGAGTGCGACAAATTTCATACAAATTGTCGCATGATTTAGGAAATATGTCTTCTCGAAACAATGTCACCTTTGGCATCAATGATGATTTAGACAGTTGTCGAAAACTATTTGGAAAAACTATTTATATTTATGGATTGCTTTGCAGCTACAAAAGAAAACGCTGGTTGAGCTGTTTGTTATAAAACTTTCTTCAGGTAAATTCACTTGTACAATGATTATTTACATTCTTATATGTATTATTTAAATCTATCCTAAGGTTTTATATTAAGCGAAAGAAACATTTTGCACTTACATGTATCTACGTAACATATCTAAGGTAAAATAAAACGAGATATTCCTAATTAAATGGAGTTTTTATTTATAAAAAAAATCATACAGCTAAGCGCGGTGCAATCTGATTAATAACCTGTGCTGTATTCTTCTACTAGTAAGTAAATCTAGATTTACACATCCAACATTAAATTCAATAGGTTTCATAATTCCCAAATGAAATTCCACCCAGTCCATCTAAATTGTTTTGTACACAAATATTATACAAAACAACAAAACATATTTTTATTATTTTGACTGAGATGTAACACCCAGATTTATATTCATATCCACAGGAGTTTGATAGCTGCAGGTGGCATAATAGTTTAAGGCAATTAATACCTAAAATACAATAATTACAAGCTTAGTGCTTTTAGCTGAATGTACTGTTGACATGAGACAATATTTGCATTACAGATTACATTTTATGATAAATAAATAACGAAAAACTACTATTTACTTTAACTTTTACACTTAATTTTGAAGTGTTTTTTCAGCAATAATAACGGTAATTATCTCAAATTATTTACCAAGTCTTTAGACAATCACATTGTTTTACCTTCGTAAGGACATCTAGGAATGTAAGGGAACCGTTTACTTCTTGTAGTAGCAGTTGTTGTAGTCCATAAATGCTTTTATGGCAGCATGCAGTAGAAGCAAGCAGTATGAAGTTAAGGAATGATATTATCAAGCAGTTTTCATAAGATAAACCTATATCTGCATTCCCTGTTTAAAATCAATGAGTTCAATCTATATCACAAATCGCAAACTTAACTTTTATTGACCGGCAAATGGAACTCGTTTCACCAATCGCTTATAGAATAACTTATCGTTAAACTTCAGTGGCAAATTTTAAACTCCGCCTAACAAGTTCTCATTTGTCGGAAGTTGATTTCTATTATCCATAATTTACATAGCCGATTACAGTTAATAACGCCATAATAATTTAAACTTGCTTTGGACAAGGCAATTGAAACCTTAATACTCAGATTTCAACAGATTTCGTATCGATAATTTATCTACGTTTATATTTTCACCTTATTCGATTAAGATTAGTAAAATATTTAAATAGAACCAGTTTTATAAAAGAGAACTCCTATGTTGGAAAAGCGGATTCTCTACACAAATTTCCTAAATATTTCTCGTGCTTCCAGAATTAATCTCCAAAAATTACGCCGCCACATCCAATTACCGTTTGGAACCGTGACATATATGGCTGAAAGGGTCTGCTTTAATAAAAAACTGAAACACCACCACTATCAGATATCCAATAAAGCAAATGCGTGGCCTCTGTTGTCCCCAAATTAAGTTTTTATTACACTGACGTGTGTCTCTAGCCAAAGCCAACGTTCTCTTTGATTTCAGTATGTCGGACTATGCGATAGAGCCGCCGGATTGAGCAACGTTGTTTGAATAGTACGGGGCTCTAGTTTAAAATGGCAGTGGTCATGTTTTATTTTTTCGACGACATCAACTTTGACTATTGGTTAATTTTGGAATAAGATAATCTGATTTGTTGTTTTGCACGGAATCAAGAAGAATTCCATATTTTCTTTAGTTTTAGTAATTGATACACTAGCTGCGACAATTTAACAGCCAGAAATTATACCTGAAATGGAATATTGGGATGTTAGTTATTACTGATATACAGTCTGCTAAAAGATAAATATAGGAGTACAATCAACATACAAGATGTGGAGTTTATAATGTTTGATGGGTGATGAACTAACGAGCATTCAAATAAAAACGATG
This sequence comes from Monochamus alternatus, assembly GCA_037114965.1. Classification (NCBI taxonomy): domain Eukaryota; kingdom Metazoa; phylum Arthropoda; class Insecta; order Coleoptera; family Cerambycidae; genus Monochamus; species Monochamus alternatus. Next base: position 120,347,531 of record CM073426.1, read on the forward strand.
TTAAGTTGGCTCAATTTGGACGTAGAGCATAGCGTAGCTACCAATTTAACCTCATTTGTCAATGAGCTATATCGCCGTTGTAAGTTCCAATAATTTTGTTTTAATAGCATCTAGCTACGCCCTACGTCCAAATTTTCAGAGCGAACTTGATTTCGTTCTTATTTGAACGCTCGTTGTAACCAGAATACCATTTTAAGTTTAGGATAATAAAGATTATTTTATTAAAAAGTCAATACCTGCGCAAAAAATGTGTTTTGCTGTACATGAATTAGAGTTTAAGTGAAGAAGGAAAGTTTGTTTCCTGTTTTCAGTTTGTATCACCACAATCTTTCAGATGGCAGTGGACTTTAAACTATGCTAATTCGTTGAAAAGGATGAAGGTTAAAAACCAGCAAGTTATTATTTATTTCTACAGTGAGGTAATTCTGAAAGTAGGTATGGGGAGCTCTTTGGGTAAGGTTAGGAAGTCATAATAATGTGATTTTAGCTTAGCAGCGATATCACAAGAGATATTTGGGCAATGAGGCTGAACTTATGCAGTAGTGAGTCTAAGGCAAAACTGCATCTCATAGCTGAAGGGGAGGTAAAAGAGTTCGCTTATCAGCTAAAATTGTGGGGGATGTGCCAAGGTAAAAGTCACGGCAGGGATCATACCGTGATCCTTAAGGAGTTAGTAGATGGGGATAAAATTATTGGAGCAGTCAGCTACAAAATATTCACTACGTATGTATTTCAAAGATTTTAAGGTAGATTCCAACTAGGGAAGCCTGGTTGGCTAATCCTGATTCACAGATGGGTCCAAGAGAGACTAGTACTCAGGAGCAGAAATCTATGAAGTGCGACCAAGAGTGCATTTATTTCACTATCTGGGGAAATATACCTCTGCGTTCAAGAAGAAGAATATCAGAAGAAGATATATAAACAAATATGACACAGATGCCAGGTGGTTTTACGAGCGCTTCTGTCCCTTAGGATCACCTCTCGCGTGATCCTGGAATATGTTAGGGTTCTTTCCTTTTTGGGAAGGGGTAATCGTGTTAATCTGATCACATAGACAAACGGGACGTGCACCAGTATGCTATCTTGCAAATACCATAGATGATTGAATCAAAAAAGAAGCAAGGGAAGATTGGTAGGGTGGGTGCTGTCTGTATTTGGCCAGGATTTTTGTAGAGGGCCCATAGGCTGATGCAAACCGAAATGTTATTATTATGTTTAACAAAAGCAACATTAGTATTGCCAGGGACCTCCCAACTCAACATCACGGCAACCAGCACATACATAGAGGATTGACTTAAGCAATGTTGCTTTGCTACAACGCAGAAGAGAATTCGATTAAAATCCTTCGCAACTGTGTTTGTTTAATGGTAAAGACACGCAAGTATTTTGGGGCTGCTTTGCTCCTCCTCAAGACAGCATAGAGATTCCAGTAGAGCTAGCGCTTGCTTTTGAATGCAACGCGGGCTTCAAACTACAACAAAACAACACAAAACCCAAAATAGTGACAACAAACTTCTGGATGAAGGCAAGACAAGAAGTTCTCAAAAAGGACCATCGGAGAAGTTGACGTCCCATATCAACACATACTAACAAGAAGGATAGTAGAAATGAACTTAATATTGTAGAATTAAGTCATATCTAACAATTATTAATCTGGTAGAAGACAGGAAGAAGACGAAATCGCAAATTAAGAATTGTGTGAATGTGAATGTCCAGCAGGTGTGCGCTATCAGAAGAGAAAACTGGAAGCTTACACCTGTGCAAAGTGAATTGTGGGAAAACATGAATTCGTTTATAATCTGCCAGATTGTTGATATTTTCTATTAAACAGGGTGTTCGGAAACTCCGCGCAGAAAATTTAGAAGATGACACTAAATAATGTTCCAAGTTTTTGTAACATTTTCTCGAATTTCAATAACCTCAAAGTTATTTTTTTAATTTGTTTTTTTGGCCATAATTTTTTTTATATTTGAACGATTTGTTTCAAATTGGATACCTGTTACTTGTATAGGGACGCAGTATCAGGTAAAATATTTTTAAAATTGCACGTGCTGCGTGAAGAAATGATTATAACTTTTTTGTATTTAGTTTTATTAAGAATTTGATGAAATTTCTTTAAAAAATGAAGTTTATCTAAAAATTTGATACTTACTCTTGTTTGAAGTAAAAAAAAAACCATTTACGAGAAAATGTATATTTTTTCTACATACTGATGAACATCATTTCTTTTACGACAAAGCAAAGTATACTTTGAGAACAAATGAATTATAGCTATAATATTGCTTTGACGGCAATTTCAAACATTATAAACTTCGTTAATACAAGATAAAAGCAGAAAAGCAGCAATTTATGCAAAAATTGACATTAACTAATTTAACTAACCTTGGTAGAATAATTTCCGGACTGGTTGCCACGTCGTCGGTTGCGCTTCCTTGACTTTTGACATATCGTTATCTTCCTCAGAAGTAACTTTGTTACATATAAGTTGGTTAGATCAAAAGTAATGGTTGCTAATTTTTAAAATATTGTATTTGGATGGTCGATGGATTTTTCGATTTCATTTAAATTTAATACTAAGCAGCAGAAATTAAGATTTTTATTTTTAGGTGGAAAATTAGCAGCTGACTCACCCTGTACGTCTTGCACGAAATAGCTGAAACATAAACGAAACGCCGCAGCCTGATTTAGAGCGTGCCGTGGAGGATCTGATCGAGTCGAGCCCTCTTGTCATATCCCACTGATTTATCTGTTGCCGTGGATTAAAGTAATATTATTTCAAGAGCAGTTATTCCGTTGTACCGAATTACGTATTCCTTTGAGGGAATATTTATTATTTGTTTGCCCGTTACGGCGGCGGAATATCAAAACGAAATTGCTTCCCGGACTTTTAATATTCCATAAAAATATGAAATTAAATAAAAAACAGCTACAGGCATTAAGCTCTAAAATTACGTTTTTAACGAAGATGCGGAAACAATATCTTTACGATATGAAACATAGCTGTTTGTTATTTGGCTGCGAGTGCTTAGCTAATCGATGTTCTAGAAAGAAATGAAAATAGTCTAAGAACCATTCAATCCGTTTGTTTACTATTTTTTAATTATAATAAAAAATGTTAGGCCATAGAACTACGTACTGACTATTAAAATACTAACATATTTTTTTTTTAGTTCAAAATAAACTAAAATAAAACCACAACACCTGCAGCGAGATTAGCGCTTGTGACGTCACACCGCGGAAGGAAACACGAGCTACGACGTACTGTATGTACATTTACTTTCTACTCTTTAACCAATGCTCCCATAACTTGCTCTCGCAGAACTAAAATGTAATTTTTGAAGTAAATACAGGACGCAAATACAGCATATTTATTGTTACGAATGAAAAATAAAATTACACGAAAGAGTTTCAAATCAATTTCTAAATGAAAAATCAAAATATACTACTGATGTGGGAGCGTTGCTAAAACTAGGTGGTCACCTACGTTTTCTTTAAATCTGATTTACAATACTTATACTACTTTTTATCTTCTGCAGAATGACAGAATAGACACAAAGTGCAGCCTGGGAAATAATAATGAAAAGTCAATGAGATACTAATAAATATAATTTACTTTTTTAATATGATTTAGGTAAATAGGCGAATTCAAGTATCAAAATAGTTTATGTGTATAGAAACTCAGAGTTGATGGATGTTGTTTTAATGTATGTTGTTTAATTTAAGTATAAATGCTTTTGCAGAACGATAAACATGTGCCAAATGCAGCTACTTCTATCGCAGTGTACAGTGAGTGCAAGTATAGGCAATGCGGAAGTGACACGGGAAATTTGCAAGTCGTGGAAGGAGGCCCAGGGCGTCCACGGCATATTGCAGCAATGTGGAGTATCATACACGACTCTACCATGTATAACGTGTCCGATTATTAATACCAAAGGATTGGACGAGGTGGACCATGACCGCCATGTCTCCTGACTTTAAATCCTTTGGGCTTCTTTTTGTGGAGGTATTTTAAAAATGAACTGTATCGCACCGAAGTAGACACTATTAATGATTTATGCAAACGTTGCAGGGTTTGTTTCATCTACAAGATCTTATTGCTTTATTTGTCACGTTAGTCAGGTGAAACAACCCCTCACTACACGGCAGCTGTTCATCGGAGAGCAGTCGTGGATAAGGGAGTATTGAAGATGTTATTTAATGGGCGCCACGTAACTTACATAATAACAAAAAAAATATATCGGTTTTGAGAAGTCAGGAAAATCAAAACCGTTGTTTATACAAAAAAATTATAAATACAAATATAATTATTTCTAATGTTTCTATATTACTGAAATTGTTTCTTAGAAGGGATTCTGTTATAGGATGAGTAATTAAAACTAGGGCGAGTAAATAGTATAACAAAAAAAGTTACGTACTTATTCTAGGGGAACAATTTGTCTTACATCACCAATCAAGTATATAGACAGGAAAATATTGTTAGATATAAATGATACAATAATAATAATAATAATAATAATAATAATAATAATAATAATAATAATAATAATAATAATAATAATAATAATAATAATAATAATAATAATAATAATAATAATATCTCTACCCCTCATTCTAATCACAGGGACTAGCCCAGAAGTCGGAGACTTGTGCGGTAGAGGGGGCGGCATATTATTATTAAGCAGGCCGCATTTGCGCCCAGGAACGACTTACGTTGGTAGGCCCTAACCACTATTCAGTGCAGGAATGAGGGAAACCTGGAAAACCTCATTAATTAGGGGGGTAGTCAAATATCAACCGGTATCCATCTCTCACATTGACCCAAGCCAACATTTTTCCACCCTACCATACCCGCAGAGAGGTCCTCTTCACGAATATACCGATCTAGTCACCTCGATTCAAGTACTGACGCCTTAAACCGCGCGGCCACTGACCGACCCAAGTATAGACTTGTTGTTATAATATTAAATTCATTGGTTATAGGCTACGTAGATAATGACTGGTAAAAAAAATTAATAGGCTGATATCAATTGTGGTAGTTGAATTAATGAATTGAGCTTAAATTGTATAATTTTAACATGAAATGATTTTGGAGTAATTCCAATTTATTTAAATTTGTCGCATAAACATAGTACTATGCCTCGGCGTTATAAGAAGACATTTAAACTGATTTTCGGTTATGTAACCATTAGGTAATGCGCAAACAATAAAAACTTATATCTAAATTATTATAAAAAAAAATGTATAACGTCTTATCTGGTTTGATGACGTGGTGGCCTGAAGAGAAAAACGGGGTAAGGGGAAGATCAGTGCAGTACGTCCCTCCCTGTGGATACACAAATTACTGACGGTTGGTTACTCGTTACGTAACCTCTGTGACGTTATCAGCGTCAACCTCGGCCTGGATAGAAACATGGTGATAAGCATGGACGTGGACGTGAAAGTGAATCTGACCATGAATTTGAACTTGTACTTGAACTTGAACCCTAATGTAAAAAAATACTTATAGACCCTAACAGAACAAAAACAGAACTCACCTTCGGTTGAAGGGGATTCGGCACCTAACTTTTTATCCTCTATAACATAACGAAATGGTCTGAGTCCGACACGTGGCTGTATCGCACCAGGACATTGAGTCTACTCCTAATGGAGACCTAAATGGAGACTTCGAGTGTCGATGAGACCTCAAGCAAATCAGCAGACTGTGAGTGAGTGTCTGTGTAGATTCGAGGGGTATTTTTCAAAACATCACTAAACGTGATAACTACATGTGACGAAAATCTCACTATCTTTACTTTATCACCTCCAAAACCACACTCTCTCGTCTTCCTGCTTGTTCTCCTCGAGAGATTTCTATTCAACCTGATCAGCTGGTAGTGGGAGAAACAATGTGCGCCCTACGTATCGGCAACTCAGAAAACATAACAGAAGATAATAATTTTGAAAAAAAGGAGAATTTTAACAAGAAAACCATTTGTATTGTTAATTGAAAGAAAGCTGTAAAAAAAAAAGAAAATCATTGAATGGTAAGTATATAGTTTTAGACCATCATATTATTCTTATCTAAGAACTTTATTTCAGGTACGTGATTGCATCAAGGTTATTTTAAACGAGTGCATGCTGCGTATAGTTAGTGTAAATGAGAAAAAATTTACATAGTGTTGCTCTTGGGGTACCTCAGGGCTCTGTACTGGGTCCATTACTGTTTATGCTCTATGTCAATGATCTGCCAACATACATTGAGCAGGGTCATACAATGTTTGCTGATGACACAACGATTACTGTGTCAGCGAATACACCAGATGAGCTCAGAAAAATTATATGTAACGTGGTGGAATCAGTGAGTATATGGTGCCAGAGGAATAAACTGATTCTAAACAACAAAAAGACTATTTACATTAAGTTTCACCTTCAGAGACCTCTACCCACAAACTTTATGTGTTATGAAGGTATCATATCAGATTCAGTGAAACTTCTTGGCACCATCCTTGGTCCTAAGCTCTCCTAATGTAAGCATGTTGGCCATGTATGTAGTCAGTTAAATAAAACATTCTTTGCACTATTGCAGCTAAAGCATACTTTTGATCAAGCGGGCTTAATTAATGTTTGTTATTCCATGGTATACAGTCACAAAGCGTTTAATATTCTTGCTTGGGGTAGAGGTAGTGAATGTAAAAGGGTATTTATATGCCAAAAAAAAATTATAAGATTACTTTTCAACTTAAAAATTAATGTGAGTTGTAGGGAGGTGTTTAAGGATAAACGAATTCTCACAACACCGTCAATCTATATTTTAAAATTCTTACTTTTTACCAAGCATAACATAAGTCACTTTAAAAAACAGACAAGTTTTCACAACTATACTACAAGACACGGGGAACTGCTCAGTATTCCTACTCACCATACAAGCGCTTTTAAAAAATCGCCATATTATAATTGCATAATTTTGTATAATGCTTTTCCTAAGGAAATCCGATGTATATCTGATTACCAGAAATTTAAAAGGAAGACACTTTTTATCAGTTAGAGGGTTTTATAGCGCAGATGATTTTGTTAGTGATAAGTGATGCTAACTGTGGCTTGTGGCTTTTACTGATGCTATCGATTTTCACCTCATTTTTCACTCATGCGTGCATATGTTTATATATGCATGTATAATTATATTTGTAAATTATAAGTTGTTGTTGGTGGTGCTACCGCATCATCTGTTCTTTTTTTATATTTATATATATTTGACTGTATATTATTTTATACTATTTTTTATTCGTTATTTATAAGTTGTTGTTAGTGATTTTACCTTATTACCTGTTTGTTCTTTTTTTTTTATACTTGACTTGCCATATGTACAAATTTTGTATCTTTTTCTTAGCCAATAAAGTATTATTATTATTATTATTATTATAAACGGACCGACATATACTATAATAATGACAACACCTTACTAGAAGTTTTTAGAAAGCTTTTCGAGTGAAAATGCGAATTTAAATTGTATGGAAATCGAATCGCCCTGTAGGCGAAGCAGCTTAATTACCGAGGAAAAATTAATGAAGGTCTATTATAGCGGAGATGAAAACTCCAGCTAATGGGTTTTTAATGTAATATGTTTTCAGGATATAGCCTCGGAACGTTGTAATACAATAATTATTATTAGGGGTAATCGCTGTAAATACTCTAGCAATACGTACATAAGTAAATGGAGAATGATTGCGGAGTATTATCCTCCGCTTTTAATTAACTTTTAGTAATGTTTAACCAACGTTTGGCAATTAAGGAAATACAATGGTTAGTTTCTGAGGAAAATAAACTGAATAATATACAATGTTATTAAAAAGCTGTGGCAGCCAGATTTGATCAGATCTCTCTTTCTACCATTTCAAATAATTTTCAGCTTTAACTTGAATTTCTATTTGGTTACAATTAGCTTCACATTAATTATCATTTAAGATTCCAGCTTGACTGATATAAGATACAGATTTGATATATCTGACTCATACTAATAGTCTAGGCCTGTTCCCTTAAGAATCAGGGAGAAGTTTGAAACTATCAGAAATGTTCGTCCAACTACTTCTTGAGTTACATGCACTGAAAACACATCGACCACTTAACTGGTCGAATGTTTGTAATAGCTACCAGTCTCTGACTTGTGGGACCAAACCTTGAAACTGTCAGAAATGTTCATTCAACTACTTCTTGGGAATAGACCTTAACTAGAATTTGATCAGATATCAACCTCTTCGTACTGCTTCAAATAAAGTTCAGGTTCAACTTAAATTTCTATTAAAACACAGTAAGCTTCACATTGACTGATGTTATAAAATGTAGAATTAATTTATTTGATTCAAGCTAGTATTCTAGACCCGTTCTCTCAACAGTCAGGGACAAGTTTGAAACTGTCAGAAATGATCGTCCAACTACTTCTTGAGCTACATGCATTGAAAACCAATACCTGACTCTTGTGGGAACAGTCCTTAAGTAGATTCATATAAAATTCAGAGTTTCTATTCAGATACACTTAGAATAGTTCCTTGACTTCACTAAACGCATCTAGTCCAATAATAAATACTTATGAATATTAAAGTTACTTTCGGGAAGCTCCTTATCGTTCGCGTGTCATTAAAAATTAAATTGGAGGCTCTGATACGCGGTAAATCGTAAGGAGCTTTGGGTTTAAATAACTCTGAAGAAATTATTCCACTTGTCATCTTTGTTAAACCTCATCTTGCAGCCAACAAATCCTCTTAAATTTGACGCTTCTTAAACTGTAGCCAAAAGGATGCTCATGATAGCCATACCGAACTTGTCAGTCACTGAAATACTTACTTGACTTAGGTCTACGTTGGCGTTTTAAATTAGATTGATGTGGTTTTGAATTAAATAAAGTAGATACGTGTCATGTTTAAATGAAATTGGGGGATATTATTATAGCAAATTAATTGGCTCTGCTTTTTTAAATAATAAGAAAATTTGTAGACGTTTGTAATACTCAAAATGAAACATTGAGTAAGTATTTGTACAAAGTTCTAGTGTCCTTGCCTACTCTGATTTGCTGGATTTTAGATTTTTTCAGATTAAGCCTAGAACACTAACATTTTGCACACATACATACACAATTTTTCATTTCAAGCAGTTTAAAAAAATTGTATTTAACATTAATAGAGGGCACTACTATTAAAAAAAAAATAAAATCCAAATTCAAGTAAAAAAATCAAAGTAATGCTTACTCAATGTTTCATTCTGTAAAACATTGTTTCATATATATATTTTTTTATATTTTATACAGAAACCGCATTTTACTAGCGAAAAATTTAAAAGTTTTCTTGGAATTATAGCACAAACAATATTTCAACATTAACTCTTTCTCTCTTATAAAAATCTTTTCACCTCTCTGGGGACACCGTGTATATTATAGATCATTCTAATCCCTTATAAAATAAATTGTCACTAGGAAATACATAAATTATTTGTGGAAATTTACATTTGTTACATAAAAAGTTACTGCCCTTTATAAGTGGTTGTTGAAACCAAGTTTTCATGGATTATGTTAAAACCGGCTCAAATTAAATACTTACCCCGATTTTTGTATCGATGTTAAAATGTCAATGTTTATTATAACAATGTTTACATAGGTACATAAAAATTTCAGATCATTTTTTGAATAACCCTGTTCAAAACAAAACTTTTTTATCTGTATACAAATTCCAAAATGTCTTCTAGTTTTCGTACAAAAAAGTAAAATAAAAATAAGAGCCAGCATCTCAACCCTAATAATTTATAGTAGGTTTCTGTCATTTTAGGTGTCAGTCGTTATTACCAGTTTATTTAATTGCTTTTTATCATTTTTATGATAAGCTGTTGTTTTGACACTGTCATAAGTTTAAAAAAACCATGGCAACATGAAACACCCCCTCTAAATCGGATTAATAATTCACTGCTTCATTTTTCTCAACTACTTTCGAAACACTCTGTATATTAAAAATACTATTATTCAAATTTGGAATATAAACAACACAAAATGTGTTCAGTTCTAATTGTTCTTCCCGAAAATTATTATGATACTCTATCTGCATTCCTGAATGATCTTGAAGTGCCACTAATACTTTTTGAAATTTTCAACTTATTGACGATATAACCTCGATATAACCTTCAGCCACACTTGCTGACTGCCATCCTCCATGTCTTTTAAGTGTTCAAATATCTGCTCCATTTTCAGCGCGGAAGGTGGCAGACGTCCTCCTCAAGCAATGACCAGTATAATTGGGTACATTTGAGAGTTTTAAGTATTATGCAACTCATTTGGAAATTTTTGCAAAACTGTTGATGCCAAGTGGTGGCTGTGCACTTACCGTGATTATAGTCTAGAATGAGGTATCTATTGTGTTTCGGTCTCAATCATAGATACTTATGACAAATTTCATATCGGTTGCACTCTGATTTCTGACTTTCTTTGGCTTTGGTATCATGTAAAGTTATAATCAACAGTTAAACTGCAAAATTAAGCACACCGCCATGCCCGCTTTAAACCAACTATTAGTACCACTTTCATTAATAAGAACTTATCATCTGAAGCCTTTTTTAAAAACATAGTAACGTTTTCCATAATCAAAACAGATTTTTTTGCGTCATTTGTGTCACTTTGACGTTTTAAAAAGGCAAACAGTTTTTATATTGTGGTATATCTATATTTTTATTTATCTGTATGGTACTTTTCAACATGGAACATGTAGACCATAAACTTGATGCCTTAAGAGATTTTACCTAAAATAACGAAAGACATTGTATGAAAAACATTAAAATATGTATAAAAAATAGTTTACTTCCTCAAAAAATACACTTACTTAAATTATACTTTCATCAGTTTTTAGTGCATTTCTGTTATCCTCCACACAAAATATTTCATATACCTTCTCTTATTTTTCTTTGGATTTCAAAGAAAGTAAGCTCGATGATACTTTTCAAGCAACAATTTGCTAAATTGTTTTCATTTCTATAATTAATATATAAGTTAAAATCAATTCAACTCACAAAAATTCAACTTAACTCTTATTATACCGGGTTAACTATGACTAAGTACAAAAATTTTAACCACATGCTCAGGGAGGCCTAAAAGACAATACAAAATGGGGCAAATCCCTTTTTTCCTACGGAAAGTCGGCGCCTATGTCGATCAGTCATCGTCCAAGATAGCTACATATGTCAACTACCATGCGGTCGTTTCTCACAACATTGCCGAATGTAGAAGCAACGAAAGTAAACATTTTTATTAATAATAATACCTAAGTACCTGATATATTACAGTCAATCCGTTTAGCTACAGTATTTTGCATTCGTTTTTCGTTCCTTCGTTCCAAACTACCAAAACTTCATTTTCGCTCATTACAGGTCGGTCAGAATTACTCGCCACAAAATACACACTTCGCGTAGATGCAGATGCCCATTTATTGTAAGAAAATTGATTGAAAGAAATACTAACAGAAAACTTCGAATACATCCGTGGCAATTTTTCATTTAAAAAATGTTATCCGATAACTGTAACTCCACTGCATTGCTCTCAACTCCTCTAGAAAATATCTCCATGTACGTTTAAAGAACATTGTGGAAAACTACACATATCGCAATATATCGCAACTATCCATTATTTAATAAATAAAACGTTTAAAACTGAAATTGTCACTAAAAATGGAAAACTAAAATTACAATGTCAACACAACCGTTCAGTCTTCGGTTCGCCACCACCGAGAACCTAATATTCTTCAGATAACTATTCCTATGGCAATCAATATAATCAATATTCTATTCTTTTGTGTACAATCGTGGGTTATCTTCATTCTAGTATTGTGTTGACACTTCTTCCGTGACACGGGGTTACACGCACATAGCACTTGTTAGTCGATATAAACCTATGCTGTGTTGTTGGTTGCATTGTTTCTAATACTCTCCACATATCAAACAACAGTAGTGGTCAGAAAATAATATTACAGAGCACTGTAAACGCCTCGGGAAATTTAAAATAATAATACCACAATATTATTATATGCAAACATGGTCGATTATTGTTAATATCGTTACTATTATTAGTATTATTAGTATTTAATTCTATAATAAGTTAAAAAATGGAACGAGCTTTAGTGTACTTTGCGCTAATGATCTACAGATGGCGTCAGCATCGGAAAATTCGTCAAAAATATCGCAAATATTTTGAAATTAGTTTTCAGTATTTGCTTTTCGTACATTCAAATTGGTGTAATCGCGGAAATTACGGATATGGTATTAATCTATGGGAAGTGCGACGAAAGTGCATATCGTGCAGCAGCAGAATATCAAAGACGTTTTCCAAATATACAGAATATGCCAAATCCTCGTACATTTGTACGAATTGTACAACGTCCACAAATGTTGTTTTACACGTGCTGGAGTTTTAAATACGTATCTAACTTGAAAATAAAAAAGCACCAATTTCATATTTTTTAATAATAAAAATAAAACAAGAGAATAAGTTTTTGAAAATAATTCTTTTTCGCTTTATAAATAAGTTTGGACTTTTTTTGAAGGGTGATACCGTTAATTCTGAATTTTTCCTATCCCCTCTAAAAATATTTGTACTTTCATAGTTAACCTTGTACATACAGGGTGTCCTGAATATGAGTGCCTTAATTTTGCTGTATGATAAATTGTACGAAACAAAACACATTTGACTTAACATTTTTTTCTCTGACCAACGGTAACAGAATTATGACAACAAACAGATCTAAAACATGTGACAATATAATATATAAGCATCCGTACTTACTGTGAATGGATTCCTTAGGGATATTTTCACAACACAGAATAATAGTTACTAGTGTTGAAAATGACTAACGTTGCTTGCAAGAACTGTTTACCGTACAAACGTCTCGTAACCACGGCTTTACCGATTTTTATGAAATTTTATATGTATATTCGGTAGGTCTGAGAATCGGTCGTAATCTATTTTTCATACCCCTAAGTGATAGGGGTGGTCCACCTCAAACAATTTTTTTTTATTTTTGGAGAAAATTTTTTATTTTTATTTTTTTATGATGTGGCATTAAAAAATACATACAACCCTTAATTTTCATCCTTCTATCATAAGCCCCTATTTTTTAATAACCATTTTAGTAATTTAATCATTTTAACCCTGTTCGATAACTGATTGATTATCACTAGATCAGTTATCCCGGCCAGGCATCTACCGGTGTCACTTCTCACCCAGTAAACAGCACGAAGTAGGGATGAGAACGAAGCCGGTCTCCTGTCTCTCTCTCACAATAAGCCTTCTCTCACTCCCTACACAGTTTTCGACCATTATTATTGTGTATGAATCGAGCGTAATAGTGACGTTTACAATTTTACCTTCTGTAAGTGTAATTCTCAAGCAAGTTTATTATTAATCTGCTGGGCCATAATTATTTATTCTCGTATTCTCATTATTAGTTAATTAAGTGATCTACATACATAACCTTAAAAGTACGCAACACGTGTCACGAGCTCCCGCCAACAACGGCTATTATTTTACTATATGGCTATTTTTTTGTACAGTGAACAATGCCAACAAGATGTAAAGGGTCTAATTTGGGCCGTCAAACAAGTAAAATTGCAGGCACGCGAAATAATGGAAAAAATTAATGTTTCGTGTATTGTTATTCTTATAGGTCGTCATCGTTCACAGTGCTCCATTCCTCTTTTAGTAATATACCACATCTCCACACACTTACAATAAGTTAGTTATTTTTTATTTAACTGCCAAAGTATTCACTAGAAATAATTCATATGGCAGAACAACGTTCGCCGGGTCACCTAGTATATATATATATCTATATAATATATATGGTTGTAAAATTTCTCCGGGTTCCTTTCCACGATGAGTCTGCATATAACACCCGCGGAAGCCTACGAACTAACATATATATATATTTATCACTATTTGCTTAAATTATCTACTAACACAAAATGCGGAAAATTTTATGAATAATTCTCGTAAGAAAAGCAGTTTTACTAACTCATATAGCTTTAAATTAACTCGCTCGCTGCGTTCGCTCGTTCTCAAAAGCTTTATTCGTGTAGTAAAACTTTACTTTTATAAACTTGTTGTTTAATATACTATCGTATAGAAAATATTTTTTAGGCATCTGTGGGAAAAAGTACATGGTTTCTTTAAACAATCCCGCAGTGAAGGAGGTACAATTTTCCACGGACTTTCTATAACTCATTTCAGTTTGAGGCGGACTAATGGGCAACTCGAGGGTGGTAACCCTTTCACCCTGACGTTCCTTCATTTGCAGCGGTCTAATGAAACGCTTTCATCCCGAAACAGTCTAACAAAACATTCTCAAACTTCGCAGAATTTAACGCACTACATATTTCAGGCTCCGCGGCAATGGCAACTTATTTTACGTTAGGTTTACTTAGACGGCGCTGGATGGAAAGAAAACCGCGGTTAACAAGATCGTTGGAATTGGGGCCCTCTTTGCAGTACTTCAAACGCGGGGTTTGAATTCCTGCAGGCTGCAGGAATTCCCCGGATCTCAGGTAGCTGCTGGAAGAGGTTGTTGTCGGTAGCTTTACCCGCTAATATAACGGATTTGGTACTGATAAAACCTTTTGTGCAGAGGTTGGTATTACTTTCGATATACAGCGTGTTCAGAATTTGGTTGCAATGTTTTATTACTTTACTAAAAGTAAGAGAAAGAGTTTTTGCACTTTGTAGACTAAATGTGCTCATTTAGGGAGTGAATTGTTACTTTTAATTCCCAATTAATAGTTATTTATTGTATAAATGTTTTAAGCAGCATTTTATCCACGTAAGAATGTTTATTAAACGCGAGAACGTTGTTCGACAGTTCTAACTGAATTTTACATAAAAATGCAAGAAAATAATTGTGTTCCTGTGGCTGTTTTCGAAGAAGCTCAAAAAGATATTTTCTATTTATTTCCAACGAAATCCGAAAGAAATTACGAATTTAACGAATGTATGAAAAAACGGAGAGTAATGACAGTAAATGAAAATGTCATGCTATTGTATTTTTTAAATTTGAGAAAGAAACATGCAATTTCATCTATGTGGTAGAAGTATTCGATATTGAAGGTTACTATACTAGACTACTATAAAGGTCTAGGTCTATACAACGTTTTATCCATAGTCACATCACAATCATATTTATGGAGTCAGAATTATTGGAATTTAATAAAATAGCTATTTATGATATACGTGTTAAAACTAAGATTTTATTTTGTGAGTGAAGATGATTAAAAAACGAGCGTAGCGAGTTTTTTAACTTCACGAACAAGAGAAAGAAAGAAATCAAAAAATACCACACAGATCGCAATGTTTATGAACCAAAATTTTCGTAGCAACCAGTGCTGTTGTTAGTTACGGAAAAAACGCAAAAATATTGACAGCATTTTCTAGTAATATTATAAGTATAATGAATAATCTCGATAATAAGCGTAACGAATCCATCCCTGCTGAAATCGAAGAAGCCGCCAGTCGAGCAACATTGGAATTATTGCCGGCGAAATCAAAGGAACAGTACGAAATCGCTTATAGACGCTTTTCGGAATGGTGCAACATTAAAAAGGTACATGCGAAATGTAACGAAAGTGTTTTACTGGCATATTTTGAGGAAAAAACCAAGATATGGAAATCGTCAACGCTGTGGTCAAATTATTCCATGATCAAAACTATGTTAAAAATAAAGCAAGATCAAGATATAAGCAAACATTATAAACTTATTGCTTTTTTAAAACGGAAGGGTGAAGGATATCAAGCAAAAAAGTCAAAAGTTTTGACGAAGACGCATATCGACAAATTTATCATAGAAGCAGAAGACGAAAAGTATCTGATGATGAAAGTCGCAGCAATAGTGGGTGTCTTCGGGGCGTGTCGCCGGGAGGAATTGTGTCAGATGACCATTGACAATATCGAATATTTGGTCACTTCGGTTGTTGTGACCATACCAGATACTAAAACGAAAGTGCCTCGGGCTTTCAGTGTTGTTGGTGAATTCTATTTAAACTTTTTTAGAAAGTATATGGCACTCCGGCCACCCAACGCTGACCATAGACGACTTTTTCTTCAATATATGAAGAATAAATGTGTGAAGAATCCAGTCGGAATTAACATGTTTGGTAAAATGCCTGCCGACATTGCAGAGTTCTTGAATCTACCAAATCCTCAACTCTACACCGGACACTGTTTTCGTCGTTCATCGGCGACATTGTTAGCAGATTCTGGTGCAAATCTTACTACCATCAAGAGACATGGAGGATGGAAATCTTCGACGGTAGTTGAAGGCTACATTGAAAATTCACTGGAACAGAAGAAGGAAATTGCGTGCCAAATACTTCCTACTACTGCATCTACTAGCAAGACCACCAGTACTACCAGTAGTATTTCTACAGAAAATAGATGTGTCACACATGTTGACAGTAAAACCAACTTAAGTATGATGACTCCGCAGGGAATTACAATTTCGAATTGTTCTAATTTTACTATAAATGTTAATAGTAATAACTAGTTAAAATGTTGGTTTGTACTTATTTAAAATAAAAAGTTGTTCATGTGTTTGTTAAAACGTTTTATTAATTTTCAAAACAAAATTTAAATAAACTTTGATTTACTTTTAACACTAGTGTTAAAAGCAACTTACTTTTAACACGCGTGTCAAAAAATGACATTTTTAACATCAAAAAATGACAATTAAAAAGCCCACTTTTAACAGTTTTGTAGAAAAAAAATATTTATGACTTGATATATTTTATTTTTTTTTATAGTACTCAATGAAACGTGATAGGTTTTATTATACCTACTGGTTGTGATGGTACGTTGTTTATTATCAATTATTTAATAAACAGTTCTATCTGAATGTGGTAAAAATGCAAGAAAGTGTTCCTGTGGTTGTTTTCGAAGAAGCTCAAGTTCGATTGTGTCGTAAACTGGTAGATTATGGTATAAATTAAATTCCATTAAATCATTCATCATTCATTTTTAGAGGGACGTAGTCAGTACGTCATGGTAAATTATAGAAAGAAATCTGACAGTTTACAAATAAATTTAGTTGTTCCACAAAGCTCGGTGTTGGGGACTGTATATATCAATGATATTAATAGCATAGCAAACGGGGCGCATTTCACTATTTTTGCAGATGACACTTCGGTCATAGTGTCGAATAAATCTGAATGTGATTTACAAATAGATTGTGAACATGTTCTACAGGAAATGAGTGTATGGTTTGCTCATAACTCGTTACATTTTAATACTAAAAAAAACACAGTTTCAGATTTCGTAATTGGCAGAAGCCCTGTTCTGAATTTACAATAAAAATCAATGATGATAATTTAATGAAGGAAAAGGATATTGTAAAATTTTTAGGTTTACATATTGATCAGTATTTGAATTGGAAAACTCACTGTCAATTCATTCAAATATATATTTATTTAGAGATTTGCGTACAGTGTTCACTAGAAAACAATTATTCATGGTATACCACTCGCAAGTCGAGTCATTACTTCGATATGCAATATGCTTCTGGGGTTGGTCCACTTTTTCATCAAAGGTTTTTATAGCACAGAAACAAGTTTTAAGGTCAATGCTAATACATAGTGGCAAACATATTTTTAAAGATTTTAAAATTTTAACACGGCCCTGCCTTTTATATTTGAATTATGTGCATATATTTTTTTAAACCGTGATAAATTCATTTTAAATACAAGCATTCATAGTAAAGATACTAGGAGTAAACATAACTTTCATGTACCTTGTAGTAAGTATAACATAACGTATAAGTCTCCGTGTAACATAAGAT
The DNA here is from genome assembly GCA_037114965.1 of Monochamus alternatus. Lineage (NCBI taxonomy): Eukaryota > Metazoa > Arthropoda > Insecta > Coleoptera > Cerambycidae > Monochamus > Monochamus alternatus. The sequence continues at coordinate 120,365,347 of CM073426.1, forward strand.
TAAGGGCATTACTACCAACTGCATAAAGAATGCTGATTCGCTCTTCTATTTAAAAAAAGAGTTCTTACTGGAAAAATGTTTTTATGATGTACCTAGGTGGCTTTTTTTAAAAGCTGTAACTGTATAATTTATATCTATATATTATTTATGTATGTATGTAAGTAAGGGTTTACATTGGCCAGTGTGTTATACAGGGTATCCCAACGAAAATTTGACCCCCCCATATAATTGGAAAACCGAATAATATTTAAAAATTCGTCGATTTTTGTTCTTGGGGGGAGCTTTTTTGACAGTCAAGCCAACTCGATATGTTCATCCCCCTAATGCCTAGCAACCCCAACTTAAAAATTTCAAATGCAACTACCCCACTTGTGGCACATCATTTTAAAGCCCTTTTTATTGCAAACACAGTGACGTACCGTTTTTAGAAATCGGTTGAGATTTGACAGAATTATTGGTTACAAACGAAAAGATGACAAACCAACTTACGCGTAGTAGTTTCTACACAAATGCCCACCACTAATAAGTTTTTCATCTACTACACATACATGACCGCATTACCTAATTGTTATTGATGTGTCTATCCAAAAAAGTCAGAAATGAAATAAAAAAGCTGAAGCAAATAATAAATCATATTTATTTGATGAATTGCTCAAAATGACCCCCGTTAACTCCCAAACAATAATACAGTCTGTTTCTCTGTCTGTCAAATTCTGTTCGAACATTATTAAAGACATCCGCAGTTATTAATCGGCATTCTTCTACAATTCTCTGACGTAGCACTTGTAATGTTTCCGGCTGAGTGGCGTACACTCGTGATTTTAAATGACCCCACAGAAAAAAGTCCAAAGGGGACAGATCCGGAGATCTTGGTGGCCATTCGACGGGACCTCTTCTGCCAATCCAATGCCCCGGGAAATGGTCATCCAAAAATTGTCGCACAGCAGCAGCATAGTGCGGGGGCGCACCATCTTGTTGGAAGGTTATTTCATTTTCTAGTAAATTGTCGTCACTCTCTAAAATCTCTGTTATCCTAGGATCAATTGTACTTTCCAATAATCCTAGATAGGTGTTTCAATTGAGATTACGTTGGATGAAAAATGGTCCAACAAGATGGTCGCCCAAAATGCCTGCTCAAACATTCAATTTTTGAGGTGTCTGAGTATGAAATTCTCTGATTAAATGCGGATTAGTATCACTTCAATAACGACAATTGTGTCTATTCACTTCGCCATTCAACATAAATGTGCATTCGTCGGAGAAACATGTATTGTAGAGACGATTTGGATTCAGTAGAAGATGTCACTAAAGTATTCGCAAAATTGGTTACGGCGATCAAAGTCATCTTCATGTAACTCTTGAACCAGCGTCATCTTAAATGGATGACACTTGTGTTTTCTTAAAATTCGATGAACACTGGAACGGGATACGCGAGAAGCTTGAGACACAGTTGTAATCGATTGCTTATTATCCATCTGTACATGACCCAAAACTGCCACTTCAACTGCTTCATTTCGAACTGGCCCAATTACTTCACGTTTCTTGTTTAAAAGCGAACCTGTTGCAACAAATTTATCAATCAGGTGTTTAACGTACTGGTGGTTTACATTTTTTTCAGGATGATTGGCATTAAAAATTCGTGCTGTAGCTTTAGCGCAATCGTGATTTCGATAATATATTGAAACAATTTCTACTCTTTCCGCTATAGAATAAACCATTTCGAACACACGTTAATACTTCCAATAACGGCTGAAACTAACGATTTCTTGGTCACAAGCAAAAAACACCGACTTTTTTTGTAGTACTGATTTTTTGTTATTTTGAAAAGGTCTGAATTCCTATAAACTTAAGTATCTTCTATTAATAACTATTTTAGTATCTAGTTTTATTTGCTTCAGCTTTTTTATTTCATTTCTGACTTTTTTGTAAACTGATAGACACATCAATAACAATTAGGTAATGCGGTCATGTGTAGTAGATGAAAAACTTATTAGTGGTGGGCATTTGTGTAGAAATTACTACGCGTAAGTTGGTTTGTCATCTTTTCGTTTGTAACCAATAATTCTGTTAAATCTCAACCGATTTCTAAAAACGGTACGCCGCTATATTCGCAATGAAAAGGGCTTTAAAATGATGTGCCACAAGTGGGGTAGTTGCATTTGAAATTTTTAAGTTGGGGTTGCTAGGCATTAGGGGGATGAACATATGGAGTTGGCTTGACTGTCAAAAAAGCTCCCCCCAAGAACAAAAATCGACGGGTCTCGGCGAATTTTGAAATATTATTCGGTTTTCCAATTATAGGGAGGGTCAAATTTTCGTTGGGATACCCTGTATTATAAATAAGTCTAATTTTATACTAACAACTGTAAATGGACTTTTTGCTTGTGCATTTTATATTTATTATTCTTTGTTTTAGTATTTAAGTTGTGACATATTCCTATACAATTTTTATATTGTCAAATGGAGAATAAAAACTAAACTAAACTAAACTAAGCAATTTTTCATTTATTGCCAACGAAATCCAAAGAACATTACGAAAAAGTGTTCACAGAATTTAACGAATGGAGGAAAAAACAGAGAGTAATGACAATAAATGAAGAAGTCGTGCTATTGTATTTTTTAAATTTCAGGAAAAAATATGCAATTTCATCTATATGGTGGAACCATTCGATGTTAAAGGCTACAAAGGTCTACAAAAATTGGAATATTGGAAAATATATCAACTACTACTTACTTTAAGAGTGAATCGAGAAGATACAAAGCAAAAAAGCTACAGTATTGGAAAGAGGACATATTAAAGAAATCTTTTAGGATAGGACGTATCGGAATGCGGTTTTTTGCATTCGCTTGCACAAATTATTTATATCATTCGTACCTACTTTGTACCTATTACAAACCGGAAGTTGCATTGCTGCAGCCAAAAATGCATGCAAAAATGCATCTTTTGAGAGACCTTTTGGCAAATTTAATAACTTCATAAATAAGAGTCAGAATTGGCTCAAGTCGGGTACCCGTGGATTTTCGAGGTCGCTGATCACGATTATAATGTTCAAATTGACCCCCCGAACACCTGGAGCTCAGGAACGCCGACGAACGTCATCTCCGGGGACTATCCCGAACTATATGCGAGAGAGGAGAGAAACTGGGCACCCGGGGGTTTTTTAGGTCGCTGAATTCGAATATACCATTGGCGAACACCCCACGGACACCTGGTGGGCCTCAACCTGGACGCTGACGTCATCTTCTGGAAATATCGACAATAACGAACCGAAAATCGTTATGGGGGCTTTTTTGTGAGATGAATCCAAATTTTATGTTGAAAACGACCACCCGAACACCTGGTGCGCCCTAACCTGGTCCTGAACGTCATACCCGAGGGTTTTCCAGACATAATTAAAACCACCCGAAAATCGTTACGGGGGTTTTTTTGGCTCGCTGAAATCAAATATGACACCGGGCAACACTCCACGGACACCTGGTGCACCCTAACCTGGCTCTGAACGTCATCCCCGAGGGGTTTCCAGACACATTGAAAAAGACCAACCAAAAATCGTCCCATAACTTCATACATTCATTCATGGGTAACTCTCCCCCGGGCCCCTCGGGGAAGACGTTCAGAGCCAGGGTAGGGCGCACCAGGTGTCTGTGGGGTGTTTGTCGGTGCTATATTTGAATTCAGCGACTCAAAAAACCCCCAGTAACGATTTTTGGTTGATCTTTTTCAATTGTGTCTGGAAACCTTTCGGGGATGACGTTCAGAGCCTGGTTAGGGTGCACCAGGTGTCCGTGGGGTGTTGGTCGGTGCCATATTTGATTTCAGCGAGCCAAAAAAACCACGGTAACGATTTTCGGGTGTTTTTTTTTTCAATTATGTCTGGAAAACCCTCGGGGATGACGTTCAGGGCCAGGTTAGGGCGCACCAGGTGTTCGAGTGGTCGTTTTCAACATAAAATTCGGATTCAGCGCACACAAAAAGCCCTATAACGATTTTCGGTTCGTTATTGTCGATATTTCCAGAAAAATTCTCGAAGATGAAGTCCGCGTCCAGGTTGGGGCCCACCAGGTGTCCGTGGGGTGTTCGCCGATGGTATATTGGAATTCAGCGACCCAAAAAACCCCCGGGTGCCCAGTTTCTCTCCTCTCTCGCATAAAGTTCGGGATAGTCCCCGGAGATGACGTTCGTCGGCGTTCCTGAGCTCCAGGTATTCGGGGAGTCAATTTGAACATCATAATCGTGATCAGCGACCTCGAAAATCCCCAGGTACCCAACTTGAGCTAATTCAATAATTTTTGCCAGCGAATGCGAAAAACCGCATTCCGATACGTCTTATCCTAGAAGATTTCCTATCATAATGCTTCATTGCCTCGACTATTAATGATTAAGGTAATATCTCTTTAGCTTTTACATAATTGTTGTTAAGTATACATATAGTAAAGTTATTTCACGTTAGGTTTACTTAGACGGCGCTGGATGGAAAGAAAAGCGCCGTTAACAAGATCGTTGAAAGTGGAGGCCCTCTTTGCAGTACTTCAAACGCGGAGTTTGAATTCCTGCAGGTTGCAGGAATGCCCCGGATCTCAGGTAGCTGCTGAAGGAGGTTGTTACGGAAGCTTTATCCGTTAATATAACGGATTTGGTACTTATAAAACCTTTTATGCAGCGTATGGTATTACATTCGATATACAGCGTGTTCAAAATTTTGTTTGCAATATTTTACCACTTTCCTTTCAGTAAACGAAATAGTTTTTGCACATCGTAGACTAATAGTGCCCTTCGGGGATTAAAAATAAATTTAAACTACTTCAATGAAAAAAATGAGAAGGAAATGGTTCTACATCGAAAAAAATTGTTGTCATAAAACCATTCAATTTATTTAAACATAATTTATTCTCGGAAAACAAATATTATCTGATATAATAATGCTCACTTTTTTGTCAAAAATAAATTGATTTATTTAGTTAAATAGTTCATTCCTTCGAACATCTTATGAAAACTTGATTTTAAGAAATAATTTTCAAATAAATATTTCATTTCCCTAAACAATTTGTCCATATCTGTACAAAAATGACGTTTTGAAATAAAACAATAATTTTTTATTGAAATTAATATTCATTTCGAATCAAACACTTAACGTATTTATTTAATTCAAAAATGCATTTTTTAAACTAAGGGGTGTGGAAAAGAAAAATATGTTATCTTTAATTTCTTTTTGTAAAGTTTTTAAATAATTAATTTGAAAGGAAAATTTCGAATTGTTTCCTATAAATAAAAAATAGTTGTCACTAGATGCGCGCTAGATGTAGCTGTGCTGTATTGCGCGTACTCAGGTATGAGAGACATGAACAGCCAGAGTTAGTTGTCAGTTAACTCACCACTCACGTGTGGCGTACTAATGAGAGCTAATAAGCTCAAAACCGGTATATATTGTCTATTTGTTATAAATTTGTAGGTGTAATTCAATTGTTTCCTGAAATTCCTGAGCAATAAGTTGTTGACATAAATAAGCAGATGTTTAATTGGGAAAAAAATATTTCAAATATACTATAAATATTGTTTTATCGCAGAATATAATTAAATCAACATGAGAAGTGTATCATTGAAAAGGAAATAATGTTTTTTAATTTAACAACTGTTTTCTGTACATAAAATAACTGTATTTTTTGCTTTTTCAAAAAAATTATTTTGTATCAGGAAATAAATATTAGTTTGGTCCTATATTTTATATCCATGAAACACTATGTTTTTACAAGCACCAATTTCTTTTGTGATCTTATTAACAACTTTATTCATTAAAATTAGTAATTAACATATGCATAATTATATTTATTTTTTATTAATATTTACGGCTATATTTATATTGGTACGTTTATTAAAATTAAAAAAATTACTATAACAATCTTCACAATTATAAAGATTACTAACATATAAGCCATTGATGTATTGGCTATATTTATTTCATTTTCTTGATTAAATTTTTTTTGGTTCTTATATTCAAGAATTTGTTGCCATATTATATCGTTTTCGTTATTTATTGAACTTTCAAGTAGTAATTGAGGAACATCCCTCAGCTACTACAGAGGACTTCCATCCACCATGCCATGTGTATTTGTATTGGACAAAAAATGGTTTCTGTCAACTCTTCGTAAAGCCATATAATTTCTACATAGTCTCCAATTGCAATTGCAATTGTTAAGGAAGCCACCAGCATAGCTTCAAGTTTATTGCCAAATAAATCATGTTCAAGGTACTAGCGGGGAATATAACGATTTCGAACACTGACAAAAAGAAAATGGTGTGATTGGTGTAACAGAAGATGGTCTGTTGGTTTACATCTATCAACTATCTCAGGTTCAGTCCAAATACATAGGGGTAAAATCGTCTGTGCTAAAAAGTTGTATAGAAATTAAGAAACATGTTCAAGTTCACCGGTTTGTTTTTTATTTAAAATTTTATGATACAATGTGACGTTTGGTTAACATTTGTAAATTTGTAAAGATAATCGCATTTATCAAACGAAATAATTAGAGTTATATTCCAAAGAAGGCCAAGGTTAACTAAAGAAGAGGTTGAACGATTTCTGTTGGACGCTCCTGATGACCATTGGTTTCTTCTGAAAATTGTAACAATATTTAGGATTATGGTTGTTGTCGAAGTAATGAACTTCTCTCCCTGATCATGAATGACGTAGAAGTTTTTAAAATTTACTTGAAATTTATAAAAGGGACACTAAATAAAATTAAAGAATTTATACAAGATTGCTATAGATTACTTATGGATGCTTTTATGTTTTATAATCTGTAAAAACCACAGACCACCTAGACTGAACTATAGGGCAAAGCCAGTGAAGCCTTTCGTCGGCCTAATCTCGGCCCAATGTTAGACTTTCGTTGTAGTAACATTGTGATTATTTCGTGAAATATACGAGTTTTCTTTGTATAATTATGGAGAAGTGCATTGTTGACAATTGTAATAGCCGATCAGATCGGAATAGTGATGAAATTTCATTTTTTAGGTAAGTAATAATTAGAAATAATGGAACACGTTTTATGGCATTTCCTTAACAGGCACAAAGCAACAAGTATTAAATAAAGTAACACTATTTAAAAGGCAATAAAGATTTTAATATAACTAGAATCTTATTTTAAACCCTGATTTAAAAATATTTCACAAAACTTCTCAAAATAATTAAATATTTTATGTTAGTTTATTAAAAATATATTCCTTTCTATTTTACATTACTTTGAAATAAAAATTATTAACTTTTTTAAAATTTTATCAAATATTATAATAATATACATTTTACTGAATCCGACTATGTCAAAAGAGGCGGAGCCAAACTTCCGCACACACTCCACCGCTCCCCTGTCGAGGCTTCATTAGTATAGTTGTATTGAATAGCATGAGTACAGTTTAGATGGTCTGTGGTAAAAACATACCTATAAAGGAATCTCATACATAGATATATTATATATATATATATATATATATATATATATATATATATATATATATATTCAATTAAAAGATATGATATCATGAGTATCACTTTTTTGAAGAGGAATGGCGTCAAGTCAAACTCGTTAAAAGAGTGACGTGGTATGTATAAGAGAAAATCCAAACCCCGCTCATGGTAAAAACTTTTAATGTGATTAATAATGTAATGTGTAATTTTTGTACAAAATGAAGCTTATGCACCGTAACGATTATGCAAATTCGTATTTACGCCGTCGGGGTGGATGGAAATGGAGTTTTTGTATGCTTAAATAGATGTGCACTTTAGCACGTCTGATATTAGAGTTGCGGGTTGAGAGGTGAGAGGTCAGCGAAACGACTAAATATTGCAGTTGGAATAACTAATATAACTTTTATTTGCAAAGCACGAATATCTGGTTAGTGGACGAGATATAGTTAGACGCATTTCTGTAGTTTTTTTTAATTAAAACAAACGTATAAAATCACATAACTGTACAAAAAGAAAAAGATGTCTTTAAATACACAATATGACGAATTTAAGACTGTAAAATGATTATATACAGGGTGTATCTAAACGACACCGAAATAATATAAAAGGCGATTGTTTGATGAAAATTAATAGGTGTCTCTGGTATAATTTTTTCTTTTTTATCTTCCATGTATATCAAGCTAAAGAAACCAAACTCGGTGAACAGTAACAGTCAATAAAACTACACTTTTTCATTTTTTTTCAACCCAGAAGCATTTTTGCAAGAAGTTGAAATAACTAACCCCTCGGATATTTTTTCTTATAAAAAATATTTTTCCATACAATTTTATCCTTTTAAAGAATATGCCTAATAAGCCCCATTCATTTATTAAATTTTTCATCTCTTCAAGTTCTTCTAAATGTTAAGGATTGATGAGAAAAAAAAAGTATTGCAATGCATTTTTAAAAAGATGAACTGTTAACGCTAGTGTATTTTGCTGAATGATCTAGTGTCATGCTCATTGCAATGGAATCCGTTGAAACAAATGTCAATGTCATTTATTATTATTATTACTGGTGAGATGTAACTGGTCTGCTACTTCCTGCTCTGCCTAAGCGGTTCGACTTGCAGGAAGCGACCCACATTGTCGTAGGTACTTAACCGCAGACCTCTCGCCCTGGGCGATGGAAGTAGCAGACCAGTTACGTTTCACTTGCACTCGATTTATATGTGAACCTACATATGAAGGAACAGCCAGTTCAATTGTCGGTCATCTCACCTATGGCATACTGATGAGGGCTAACAACCCCGAAACCGGTCTATGTCTAGTGGAGTGGCCGACAAGGGTTCTTGGCTGATCACACAGATACTGCAGGTGTAATTCAATGCCGGTCGGGACATTAGCCCGCGGAGTAGTTGTTCCTGCAGTATCATTTATAGAATTAATGACGCATCGCACATTACACATAACAATTTGCGAAACTGTCAAACACTACAAATATTATTGCCCCTTTCATTATTATCTGGTGTTAATAAATTTGTTTTGATTTAATATATTCTTGGATCCAGATTTTAATATTTATTTTAAATAGTTTCTTCGCTATATCACTATTTCGTCCTTTCTATCAGTATACTCTTTTCGATTTCATTTATACGGAAGTTTTATCTTGTAAGATATAGCAATAGAATTTTTTTTGGAAAACTCATTTTAAAAATACAATCTTCCTTCCGCGAGTTTCCATCACTTTCCGTTTCGCAGTTGTACTTCTTTACCACTTTTTTATTTGCACACGTATGCTATTCACGTACAATTTTTTTAATGAAATATATTTTTCAACATCACTTACACTCGTATTTTGACCTCGCGCTCTAAACTCTTCATACATGTCATCATCCGATATTCCTCATTTCGATCAAATCACTGATAAAATTAATTACATTCATAATTAAATTAACGAAAAGACATATCCGAAATTTTGCCCGCCCGAACGGTATACCCAATGATAGCGCTGGAAATGAAATAGTTGGATCCGACAGATCCGACAGCGTATCCGTACTAACGTGTACTAACTGCAACGCATGCGTAGCAGAAGGTGTGTAAACCGGTATGCTCTCAGAGATATGCGGCACACGATTTTGTAGGAAAAATATACGGGCTGCATGTATATTTCTTTGTGTTGACTGATATAAAGTGAGCAGGTTTATAACATTAGTCACTCTCTACAATTTTGGAAGTCGACTATAATATTTTCATGTTCTCCTCTACCATCTTTCAAAGTTTGTAAATCTTTTTCTTGGAAAGACAATATACTCACAGTTAAAACAGTATACATGAAAAATTATTAACTCTATATAATTCGCTGTCTTATGGCAATTATAGCCAGTATCACCTGCACTTTCCGATATTCTGTATTTTCTTATTTGTAACGAAATATTACGCCCAGTTGCCCTTGACAACCGGGTAGCAGAATGCAAAGCACCACTTACTGCTCTTCAAACAAGGGCGTAATGGCATATTTACCAAATAGGTAGGAGGTAAAGTATTTTAAGTGTCGTCTTTCTCTTTATATTGCAGTGAGAGCGAAAAATTCCTGTCGGATCAAAAAATATTCGTGACGTTATCGGTTGTTATAGCAAATCGTTCAAGTGCTAGCTTGTTACTGATTCTGAAGATACAATCAAATATACCGGGTGATTCACAACTTATTCAAAAAAAAAAAATAATAATAATAATAATAATAATAATAATAATAACAATAATAATAATAATAATAATAATAATAATAATAATAATAATAATAATAATAATAATAATAATAAAAAAATAAATTTTGTAAAATCCTTATAGTTTCCGAGATAAAAAATATTGTAGTATTTTCAACCTTTACATCGTTGAGCTAACATAGTCTCTTGTATCATCGGGGGGCAGGTCATTCCGAATACTGAAATCACATTGTAGTATTTTTACGATAGTATTTACATTAGTTTTCCAAGTGTCAAAAATGGTTTACGTGCATACTCGGAGTTGATGGATGTCGTTTTCATTTATGGTGAGGTAAAACAAAATGCTTTAGTAGCTTCTCGTCTATACGCAGAACGATATCCTGGTAAACATGTGCACAATGAAGCTACTATACCGCAGTAGTGCAACACGGGCGTGACACGGGAAATTTACAACTGAATCGTGAAAGAGATAGCGGTCCATGGCGTCCACGCCGTATTGCAACAGCTGAGGAACACATTTTAGAGGTTATTGCAGAACCAGAACTATTTGTAAGTGTTAGTTTGTAGAAATTGGGTAAGACAGGACCAAATGCGTTTACACGTCGGTGGACTAAATTTTGAACAGTTGTTAAGACATCAAGTATGTCAAATTATTTTATTAATTAAAATCACAAATTAATTTTATTAATTAATAATAACAATAACAACAAAATCAGTTGAATTTGCTGATATAAAATACGTGTTATAAAATTTTAGTTATTCTTTCCTTGGGAAATTCTTTTAATTTTTTTCCATTAATTTCTTATTATATTTTGCCACCGCGCCTGTCGCTGACTGATTGCTTTGCCTCATGTTTTACAGTGGACCTGTTTTCAGTGCCGTGCAAAAGTATATTTTTAAATCCGATACATTTTCGAATTGCTCCTTTACTTTTGTTTCTGCAAAAATGTATTTGTAAGAGTCAATTGTACATTGAAATTTTTTTTTTTGATAAGATCTGAATCACCCTGTATATGGTGTCTCTTTTATAAATTTAAACTTAGTATTCCTGTTTAAAATACTGCTAATGCAATGACAGATTTATAGTGAGAGCGAGATAGAACATACTGTTGGTTGATAGTCTATATCATCGATATAAGGGAATAAAAAACAACAGAAGAAACTGTCATTAAAACATCAAAGGGATCCACGCTCAGCTGGTCAGAAGTAGACAGAACCGTATTTACTTTAGATACCAGTATTCCCTCAATTACGCCAATAATAATTTAAATTAAAATGTAAACTGTATAATGAATGTAAATGTGACAATTTGAAAAAAAATGCTTAATACATATTTTGATTAAATATTCCATATTATTATGTAATTTTAAGTTATTATTTCTCAGCACGGACCACGAGGAGGGTGGGATTAAGATTGGTACATTAGAGGAAGAAAGGAAAACAGAGAGAAAATAATAACTAATAAATTAAATTAGGTCTACCTCTACACCAAATAAAAACAAAATAAAAAAATATGTTTGAATGTATTTATATCCTAGTGATATATAGACACAATATATAATAAAAATATAATATTTCCAGCATACTTCATATATTACATAACGATAACACCATAAAAAACATAGCAAAAATGTACTTATACATCATAATAATAAACACACACTAGCACTAACATTCATCAGAGTCACTGCTAACGTCGCTTGTATCCGATTCTTTATCAACAGTTATGACGAAAACACATATCAATTTATGAAACTTTATGTAGTCTTCCTCAATTTTTATGACATGCTTGACGCACTTTTTCCAATTAGCTGATGTAATTTTACTCACCTCACTTCTTATAACAATTTTAACTGTTTTGTCAAATTTTTGAAAGGTATTACTTCTTTAAAGGTCTCTTTTTAATTGGGTACATATTAATTTGATGGGATTAAGAACACAGCAGTATGAACAAGAACTAACCTACAAAATGGATTTATTCGGAATATTCACAATGTAATGCTAATAATACAATATATCCCTGTTTTTAATTGTAGAAGTTTTTTCTACTTGTTTGCACGGCTGTACCACATCTCAAGTATATAGTGAAACACTTGACCTTTCAAACTGTACAATGTATATTTTATGATTAATTTAAGTTACAATTTACTCCAACACTGGAAACTATTTTAGGCCATCTCTTGACGAGATATTATTCTAGAGTGACGACTTGTTACGAAGTGAAGTGACAAAAATTGTCTTAACAAACCAGGTATATGTTCTTATATAGGTTTCTAACCTACCTGTTACTTAATCGTTACCCTAATTTAATTTACTTAAAACTTAAAATAAAATAACAAAATAATAAATTAAATTCAGTTATAAGGGTCTTATTCTATTTATTAATATTAAGGTGAACTATAATAATTGTAGGAAAACCCTGCAATTTACAATTTTATATTCCTAATTCCTATTTCTAAACTATTTAAATCTCCTAATTCTAAATATAATAATAATAATTAATCACTTATCTTTATTAACTACTGAATACTAATTACAGCTCAACTAACTAACACTATTTCACTTTTAATCGCTATCTAAATCGCTCTAAACACTCCAATTCAAGACTGTAATACAAGACTCACTGACTCGGCCGTTTATTCTTCTTTTATAGACCAAACGAATAGTCCAGATATTTTCTAGTATCTCTAGATCTATTTTCTCGAATGACTCGAATGCTTCTCGTCGATTCCCCATTTTTCCAGTCCCGCCTCGATACACGGCATTTTGTTTGTTTACTAGAATAGCGTAGGGGCGATCGGAGCAATCTTAGCATTTCGCGGTACCAGTCGTCGAATTGAGTGTGACACTATTAACTAAACAATAATTAAAGATTGTTAGGAGACAGATGGAAATAACTTACAGTACATTGGTGGCGAGAACAGGTGTTCGTAGTTTCACTCACTCACAACACAACACTGAGTACAACACTAATGTAGTGTTCACAATACTATTTAACCTTCAACGGACGGGCCGGGGTCTGTGTGGACCCCAATCCATAATTTTTTTAAATAACTTTTCTGATTTTCGATTTTGTATATTGAGCGGCTATCTATCTTTTCTTTGTGTTTTTTTTTTCATTTGCCTGTTGTATTATTTCGCACGTAATCATTTCAGTTTCAATTATATATTAATTTTTTCGATCTGGTGTCCGTCTAGACCCCGGCCCGCTTTTACAGTATATTAAAGTTTTTGGAAATCTTTGTGGACGCGGATAAACAGGTGACTTTATTTCACCATCCAAAAGCTACAACATCACGCATCAGCTAATTCGTTGTTGACCAATCGCATATATTTGTTTACTTCGCGCTGCATATTTGGGGAGTATATTTCAGTTTGTATTAGTTTATTGTTGTGTGCGCTTCAATATGAATACTGTGCCACAATTTCGAGATAACTGATGAAGAACTCTTGTATTTACTTGAGAATGATGATACGGATTTTGAAAATTATGAAATGGTTACTAATGCCATAGAGGAAATAGATGTCGTAACGGAAGAAAATCAAGTGGAGGACATAATTGTCGTTGATCAGCAGATCCAAGCCGAGATTGAAGTCGTTGCAGACAGAATCTCACAGTTATATTAAAGATTTTCCAAAATATGTGGAAAAGATGGAAGTGAATGGTCGAAAATACCAATAAAGACACGGGCTAAACTATCAAAAACAAATATTCAAAAAACTGCACTTGGATTGACAACTTATAGCTCTAGTATTTCCAGCATGCAAGATGCCTTTCTTCTATTTTTTAAGTCCTAGGATTATTGACATGATCGTTTGCGAGACAAGAAAGGAAAGACAGGAAAGCTGAATATTTTTATATTGAATGGAATAACAAAAATCCTAACAATCCTAGTTATACGCCTGTTGACGCTATCGAAATTAGGGCTTATATTGGGCTCCTTCTTACATTGGATGCACTGCATTGTTCAAAGAAATCCATTGATATGCTTTGGTGTCAGGATATAGCTTACAGCCGTCCCATAATACCTGCTGCTATGTCGAGAGATAGGTTCAAAGAAATTACAATGTTCTTACGATTTGATAACTTACAGACTACGGAAATGCGAAAATCAACAAACAAGTTGGCTCCAATAAGAGAGGTATTTGAAATGTGTTTCCAACTGTAAAAGCTTTACAAGTATGACAGTTGTTGATACACTGTGGGAGAATAAAATGACCCTATGTGACACCCTGCGTAAAAAATAAAGCATTTATTCCTAACGAACTGCTGCCAGCAACATATAAGAAAGCATGTACAAGTATGTTCGCTTTTCAGAAAAACAGAACATTAGTCTCATATGTTCCTAAACAAAAGCTGCGATCATACTATTGTCGAGTGAGCATACAGATGATAGTATCGCTGGTGAAGATGAGTCTTACAAGCCTGATATAATCCTGCATTATAACCGAACAAAAGGTGCCGTTGATAGCACCGATAAACTAGCCAAAGAATATACAAAGCAGAGAAAAACGAATCGATGGCCGACGACAATTTTTTATCACCTCATAGATATTGCAGGCTATAATTCCTATAAACTCTGGCTTCTAGCTAAACCGAATTGGCTGAGAAAAAGGTCAAGTGGTCGTAAAATATTCCTATTGGAACTAGGTAAGGAACTAATAAAAGAGAACGTTATACGCTGTTATCGTAATAAACACATCCAGCCAAATAACAATCGATGCATGAGTGATGTTTCTCTGAACTATTAGAAATCGCTCAAGAAGCAGACGAGAACATAAATGATGGGAGAGGACGCTATTACATGTGCCAAAGGAAGAAAGATTGGAAAAGTAAAAACAAGTGTGTAAATTGTCAAAAAATTGTATTCTTGGAACATTTTGTTCTTAAAACCATTTGTAAGCAATGTAAGAATAAGAATAAAATAAGATGTTTTTTACAGAGTAGTTTCTTAACCTTTAAATTTGTATTTTGGACAATATCAATATAACAGAAATAAGAAATTGTATTTTTAATGACAATAAAAGCTGTACCTCAAGTACACCTAAGAGATTTTTGATATTTCATCATGGGGTCCATTTGGACCCCGGCTCGCCTAATATGAAATTTTGTGAGACCCGTCCCTTGAAGATTAATCAATTATGTATTTGCAACACTAATTTATAATAAGCCAACGATAACAGTAATTAAAAAATACCCTAGTATATCACGAAAGCAAAAATTATTATAATACGTTCGAGCCTATGAAATCACCTAGTACCGTCCTGCACTGCAAGCAAAGTAACCATGTAATATTCTAAGTTGCCAAGCTTGTTGCTCACGATTAATAAAATTACACAACTTCTTAAAAAGGTTATTGTCATATAGACATATTTGATACATCTTAAATGATTACATTTGATAAAGACATGGACTCATTTCCATGATATACAGAAATGTTACTACATCGCATTCCAAATAGCGCCTTATCTATATAAGTTTTTATATTCGTGTAGTAGGATCGACTGGGGGTAAAATAAACACTGACTGATGTCGAGATGTAAAATATTTCCTTAATAACAACCCCGTTTTAAATAATATCGAGTTAGATGAGTGAAATAGGCATGATATATAGAATTATGTTAATATACCATGCATATATCCACATATTCTAATGATTTGTATGTCACTTGCCTTATATCGATACAAATTATAAACTTTTCAAATGATATTGGTTTTTATCATCAAAACACATTTATCTTTCTTTCTGCAAAACACTGTAAAAAATAAATGAAAAACAAACCCCAGACTGGCTCTTTGAGCACGGATTTATTTTATTAACTTTTTTTTAAAAAAATAACGGAATGGTAAAAACAAGTAAATAAGTTTGGGAAGTTTTTTACGCCAAATTTCAAAGCAGTATTTTCGCTTACTTATGCGATACGTCCTTGCTGCTTTTCATTAAAATTATAATTTAATATATAAATAAGTTGAAAACTTTTCCACGTAATATCTAAATATGTCTAGATAACACATATAACACTTAAACATAAAACTATTTTATATTTATGGACATCTACTGAATTAAATTTATTTGCTAAATATAAATATTTTGGTGCTTTGTAGTACAGGATGTTCGAATTTCGTTGCACTCGTAATCGGAAAGTCTCGGAGATGTCCTGAAATGCGGTTTTCGCTTCACCGGACTACTTCTTTGAGAAACTTAAGATGCCGTAATCAGAATTTTTATTGACCTATTCATTTTTGAAATACAGGGCGAAATTAAAAAACCTACATTTATGTGATTATTCGTATCTCAGAGAATAGCTGAGATATCGAAATGGTAAAAATTGCTTCTATTAGAATTTTTTATGTAGAGTCGAGTGATGTACTTGTAATTTCTCTACAGGGTGTCTCTTCTAAAACATGACCCAAACATACATTTTTTAAATGGAATACCGTGTACACTTTATGTCATTCATTGCATCATTTTTTTCCTTCATATTAGTTGCTGCATTATATTTTGGAAATTGTCAAAAAAGTTAAATTCTTAAAACTGATGTTATGTGGTGCATAGTTGGCCATGCATTTTTATATGATTATATAAAATTAGTTCATGAATGAACTCACTTTAATAATTCTAAAAATCGTTTTTTTTTCATAATTAATATATACAAGGTGTAACAGTAGTAAGTATTCAAAACTTGTGAGCTTGTAAAACAAGTCGAAAAATTGCGAAAACCTTAGTAAAACTTTTGTCAGTGGCGGCTCGTAAGGGAGATACACTCTTTTAAAGGGGTGACCTCGGAAACAGTTTTTAATGCGTAACATCAAAACGGTTCAACTTTAAGTCACGAAATTTTGCTGAGATATTAACATTGACGTGCTTAATAAGTCCCATAAAATACATTTCAAAATTTTCTACAGGGGCGTGATAAAATGCAAGGCTCTGGGAGAAATTTATTCATATCTTTTTTGTAGTTAATTTTTTCTTATTTCTGACTCGAAAATATTGAAATTTGAAGTATTTAACATAAAAAAGGTACTCTTGTTGAATTTCAATAAAATGTACCGTTTTTCAGTAAAATCGATTTCAATCATTCCTAACGTGCCGCACATTCAACGTCCATTACATAGCCAAATAAATTAGTGCAGTGTGCCATGGAAAAAACAACTAGTCTGACAGTTAACAGAAATGTCAAGTATTTTTAGTTCAAAATTTGTGTTATTTGAATCTACATAGTGCTGTATCATAGTGAAAATA
The DNA here is from genome assembly GCA_037114965.1 of Monochamus alternatus. NCBI lineage: Eukaryota > Metazoa > Arthropoda > Insecta > Coleoptera > Cerambycidae > Monochamus > Monochamus alternatus. Next base: position 120,382,758 of record CM073426.1, read on the forward strand.
GTTAAAACTTATTTAAAAATGCAACAGTATACATATTCTGAGTATGTAGATATGCTTTTGACGTTAGGCGAGTGTCATGGGAGCGCAAGAGCAGCCGCACACCGATATGGTATAAAATTCCCCAACAGAAATGTACCCAATTATAAAATATTTCTATGCACCGAAAGACGTTTGCGAGAACGAGGTACTTTAAAAAGAAACAATTTTAAGAGAGGCAGACGTAGAATAGTGAGAAATGTCCTGAATGAAGAAAATATTTTAAATTTAGTTGAAGCTAACGCCACACTTAGTACAAGACGACTAGCAGTACAGAATAACATGTCTAATATGATAGTATGGCGGATATTGAAAGAACAACAATTGTATCCTTATCATTATAGACAGGCGCAGGACATTTTACCACAAGACAGGCCCATGCGCAGACAATTTTGTCAGCTGCTTTTGTACGGGCAAGCCGAAGATCCAATGAATATTATTTTCAGCGACGAAGCTACTTTTACCAGAAGCGGGGTTTTTAATATGCGCAACGAACATATGTGGGCCAAAGAAAATCCTAATGCTCGGAAGGTAACCCGTTATCAGCATTCATTTAAAATAAATGTTTGGGTTGCCACATTAGGAAACAATCTGTTTGGATATCACGTCATGCCTGGAAATTTAACAGGAGCAATGTACCTTCAATTTTTGTCCACCAGATTGTATGACTTTTTAGAAGATATTTCTTTGGCGAGAAGGGGTTCCTTATGGTACATGCATGACGGTGCCCCTCCTCATTTCAACCGTCAATGTCGACAGTGGTTAAACAAGCACTTCCCAAATCGCTGGATTGACCGAGGAAATGATGCTGCCTTAAACTGGCCTCCACGATCACCAGACCTCAATCCAATGGATTTCAACGTGTGGAGTCAAATGAAAGAAAAGGTGTATTTCCAAGCTGTTGACAGTGAAGAACAATTGCGTGAACGTATAGCAAATGCATTTAATGAACTCAATGAGGAGCACAAACTATACCGGAACTTATTTTCTTTAGAAAACAGATTACGTGTGTGCATTAGGGCAAATGGCGGTTATTTTGAAAGATGAATCTAGTCTGTCTTCTTGACTGAGGCACATTTTCTGCTGAAGGAATTAGAATATTTAGTTTGTCAAATTACCTACTGTAAATGTTACGAAAAAATTTTTAGCGGTTTACAATAGTTTAATAAATAGGTAATCTCATATGTTATTTATATTACCGAATTTTTATTTGCACTATTGTTTTTATTTGCTACTCTTAAGAGTATTAAAAATACATTTCTATTAACTGTAGGACTAGTTGTTTTCTCCATGATACACTTCAATTAATTTATTTGGCGATGTAATGGATGTTGAATGCGGGGCACGTTAGGAATGATTGAAATCGTTTTTACTAAAAAACGGTACATTCTATTGAAATTTAACAAGAGTACCTTTTTTATGTTAAATACTTCAAATTTCAATATTTTCGTGTCAAAAATAAGAAAAAATTAACTACAAAAAAGATATGAATAAATTTCTCCCAGAGCCTTGCATTTTCTCACGCCCCTGTAGAAAATTTTGAAATGTATTTTATGAGACTTATTAATCAATGTTAATATCTCAGCAAAATTTCGTGACTTAATGTTGAATCGTTTTGATGTTATGCATTAAAAACTGTTTCCGAGGTCACCCCTTTAAAAGAGTGGATCTCCCTTAGGAGCCGCCACTGACAAAAGTTTTACTAAGGTTTTCGCAATTTTTCGACTTGTTTTACAAGCCCACAAGTTTTGAATACTTACTACTGTTACACCTTGTATATATATATATATATATATATATATATATATATATATATATATATATATATAAATATCTTTAATTGAACAACATTTTACACTAAATAAAAACACACATAAAACATAATTAATAAGTAGTAGTATGTTTATGTTTATGTTTATTTTATATAAATTCTATTTAGGTGCATTTTGAATTATAAATTACTTATGGAAATGTTTCATATTGAATTCTATTCTTAGGTGCTATTTAATGGCAATTTGTTTTTTCTGTATTAGCTAAAGTTAAATTTAGTTAGGTTTTTATTAGTAGGAGCCCTGCTATGTAATAGTTAATTGTTGCATATTCTTTTGAGAGTATACCTGTAAATTCGTATTTGAATTTTTCTCATTTTAATATTGGTTCGATGGGTACAGGTTTTGATTCGTTTTCGGAGTTTGTTACTGATAACTCGTTAGATGTTGTGGGTCTGTCTGAGACATGGCTCAATTCTTCTTTTCCTAACTATGCAGTCAACATAGATAATTATAACTTAGTTCGTAAGGATCGTCGTAGTCGCGGAGGGGGTGTAGCTTTCTATATTAAAAAAGATTTAAAATATAAAGTACTGGAATGCTCGGAGTTACCTGACAGTGCGTTAGAGAGTATCTGGATTAGTGTAAAAATTTCTGGTAAGAATTGTTGTTTGGGTACATTATACAGACCACCTTCAACTAACCTCCCCTTGTGCTTGGGGCATTTGGAAAATATTTTAATTAATTTTATTCCCAGTTATGATTGTGTCCTATTTGGAGGTGACTTTAATATTAATTTGTTACAAAATAATAACGATATTAACGTCAACAGATTTTTTAATTTACTTGAAAGATATGGTTTACATCAACTTATTAGGCAACCTACACATAAAGTCGGTAATTCAGAAACCTTAATTGACCTATTGATTATTTCGGATATTTCCCTAGTAATAGATTCATTTGTCTATGAGCTGGAACTAGTATCTAAGCATTCTTTGGTTAAATGCGATTTAAAAATAAAGAAGGAAAAATTGACTCCTAAGCTTATTACTTTTAGAGATTTTTCTAATTTTAATTACAATTTATTTTTATTTGATTTGGCATTAATTAATTGGGATAGCTTGTACACCTTAAATAATGTTGACGATATGTTAGTGTTTTGGAACAATAATTTAATCTCACTGTTTGATATACATGCTCCCCTTAAAACAGTCAAAGTTACTAAAAAACCGGCACCTTGGTTGACGTCTAATATTAAATTTATGATTAAATTAAAAAAGAATGCTTTTGTTAAATATAAAAAACATAAAACGATAGCTTCATATAATGAATATAAAGATTTACGTAATTTAGTTAACAGATCCATTAGGGCGGAAAAGAAAGCGTTTCTGCAATTTCAATTTAGAGCAGATCCTAAAACCTTTTGGAAAACTTTAAAATATTTAAATGTTACTGAAACTAAAGTTAATGTCACTGATTTGGATCCCCACTTATATAACAATTTTTTAGCGGACAATTTGCCTCAGCCTTCAGATTCTGCAGATATGGATGAAATGTTAAATAAATATAATACAAGACTGCATGATTTTAATCATGAATTTGTTTTTAACCCTATTACTGCTAGTCAGGTGGAAAAAATTATATTTAGTATTAAGACTCAGGCGAAAGGTTGTGATAGTATTAACATAAGAATGCTACTGTATGTTTTTCCTTTCTTAAGTGATCATTTTACGTATATTTTAAATACCTGCTTAACAACTGGAATTTTTCCTGCAGTCTGGAAAGACTCTAATGTGATTCCATGTCCTAAAAAGAATAATCCTGAAGCGCTTTCAGACTTTCGCCCAATTAGCATTTTGCCAACGTTATCAAAGGTGTTAGAAAGAATCGTGCGTGATCAGTTAACAGTTTTTATTAATGATAACAATATTTTACCTTATTTTCAGTCGGGTTTCCGAGAATTTCATAGTACCACTACGGCTTTACTTGATGTCACCGATGACATTTTTAGAGAAATAGATAATAACAATAACTCATGTCTTATTTTGTTAGATTTCAGTAAAGCGTTTGATACCATTAACCATTCCATTTTGGTCAAGAAATTGAAATATTTCGGACTTAGCGATAATGCTCTTTCTTTCTTTACCAATTATCTTGGAAATCGTCGTCAAAGGGTTTGTCTTGGTAACACATATTCGTTGTATAGACATGTTAAACAAGGAGTACCGCAGGGAAGTATATTAGATCCATTACTCTTCTCTATTTATACCGCAGATTTTCACACATACTTAAATCATTGCAGAATTCATCAGTACGCTGACGATACTCAGCTTTATTTTTCATTTACTGGCGAAGATGCTTTAGTTGCAGCTAATCTTATTAACATGGATTTAAAGAATATCGTTCTGGTTGCCAGTTCTCATAGATTAGTATTAAATGAAAAGAAAACAGAACTTTTAATTTTCGGTAAAAACAAGCTAAGTTTAATGGTTGATCCTAACTTTGTTTTAAAAATAAATGATCAAATTTTAAAGCCAGTTAATTGTTGTAAAAATTTAGGACTTACGATTGACAATAATTTGAGATTTACTAATCACGTAAATAATTTGGTTCAAAAGTCATATAGCATATTGAAAATATTATATATGCATAAGGAATTTTTAAATGAGACTATAAAATTGCATCTTTGCGATGCATTAATTTTATCACATCTAGCTTACTGTGACATTGTGTACTGGCCAGCCTTAACTTGTAATGACAAATATACTCTACAAAAAATACAAAACAGTTGTATAAGATATTCCTTTAATATGAGAAAATTTGATCATTTATCTTCCGTTTTTCCGCGCTCTAATTGGCTAAATTTAGATGATAGATTTATTTACCACATTTCATGTCTTGTGTATAAAATAAGTAATATGTGTCTACCCAGGTATCTGTTTAATAAGTTGATTAGAGGTTGTGATATTCATGATATGTCTACTCGACATCGTGGTTTGTATTCTGTACCTAAACATAGTACAGCTTTGTTCGAGCGATCTTTTACTTACAATGCTTGTAAAATTTATAATAATATTCCAGATAATATTAAGTCTGCTTCTAGTATGTTTATATTCCGTAAACGAGTCAAGGCCTGGATCCAATCGAATCATTAATATAATAATACCTTTCTTCAATACGAATTGTTAGTTTTTAGTAATACATATGTTAGGAATATATTTCGTCAGTCTACTATTCGTTTAACTATAAGGCTGGTTACGTGGAAGAGCGGCATTTTGCCGAACGGCGCCAGTAATTTACTTTGTTCTTTATATGATTTACTATTATTATTATTATTATTAGTATATTGAAAAAATATTTGGAAACTGTTTAAATTTTCTTTCTGGTAAAGATTTTAAATATAATCTTGGAAATAGTCAGCAAATTATATTGGATTTTCATTTATTCAATATTAATGAATATTATTCTTAAAACCTCTTAACGTCCCATGTTACAAATATGTAACACACCAATTTTTTTTTAAATTATATTACAAATATATTAATTTATCAATAACTTTGAATGTATCATCCAAGTGAGATTCTTGTATCATAAATGCTACCGCACTCTCACTTAGTGACAACAGTGTGGATTGACAGTTAAATGTTATCTTCTTACCTATCAACAGTCATACTTGTGTTCAATAAAGATTGCAAACAATTGTGCAAAGTATTAGTCAAGAAAAGATAAACTGATATAGTTTTGCAACTAAAGCCTGCACTTCGTTCGCAGATGACGTCATTATCAGTGGCGTACTTAGGTCTGTAAGTTAATGTTTGTAGAAACTGAGGTGCAAACATATACCAACAAAAAGTTAACATCAACATCTTACCACAGTATAGGGAGGTCAGTACAATCACTCGGACCAAAAAATTAGTCGCGCATAGCAGCTCGCGCATCCATTTCAGGCTGCAGAGACCTCAGTTTACATCCAACTCTGAAAGTGCGAACATCGGTTATACAGAGCCGTATTAAAGCAATATTTTGAGGCTGAATCGATGTTTAAACACATCATCTAATAGTAATTTAAGTTTCTTTAAATTTCCTAAAGACATAAATAAGTAAGTTTTCTATAATATACTGTAAAATTCATAAATTATATTTTACTGCTATTGCCTTACCTATTAACTTATTTCTTAAGTATAACGTTGGAATATAAATACTTCTCATGAAAGTGAAGTTTAAAATATACATATTTATATTTTTGACAAATACAAATTTTTATTTTAGAGCAATGTTCTATGCAGTGGATTCTAATAGTGAAGATTTATTAAAAAAGCTGCTCAGGATTAGTAATAGTTCATTCAAACTATGTCAAATACACTTTGAAAACAAGATGTTTTCTAACGATTCGCGCAATAGATTACGCAAAGAGGCCGTTCCAACGTTTCCTGCACAAGACGGCTCATCTTCAAATTATGTAGATGATCATATTTCTTGTAGTCACTATAATGAGAGGAAATTTCAAAACAAACTAATAAAGAATATAAATATTTAGATATTATTTTTTTCCAAATTTACATTTTACTGCACTTTTATCTCCAATTTAACATGTAACAAAACACAATTTTTCATCAGTTGTTTTGTCTTGTCACTGTTCTGTCGTCTGTCCTGTCAAATATAAATATTACTAATATTAGTTGTTTTATTTATAAGTTCGGTTTAGATTAAACATTTTACTTCAGTATATTTCAGGTTGCCTAGATTCGACAATCATTTGCTTGTGGCTATTCATTAGGCCACCCACAATTATTGTTTATTTCATACTTATATATTTTGAATTTAAACGCGTCGACTACGAGGGAGAAAGAGAAACAGTACTGATAGGCGAATGCTTTTTTTTATTAGCTTTTTACTATTTTATGCCAAGCTCTGGTTGAAGATCCAGTTAATATTACAAACATATTGTACAAAGTTCTCCTAGATGCCACTTGTGGTTGTAATTGAAAAATCCTAAGAATTATTCATTTTTCGCCTGTGGTATTTTAGGTGTGTATAAATAATTAATCTACCACCTGTTGGTCAAACTTATTTATTAAAGCAAATTTGTATAAAATACGACATGTTGTATTTTAGATGATCTTTTTTGAAAACTATATTAAACGTGTGCAACCCGGAGAGTCTGTTTAATTCCAACTTCCCCTCCAAGAGTTCCATTGCAAACTTTTTGAAAGTTAAGAAAACATAATTTTTCTGTTTTAAAAAATTATTGTCTTCTAGCTCACGTAGATCATTTAAGACAAAAAAAATCATAATAAATGATTTTTTCACTAAACTTCAAACTTCAAATTTTAAATTAAAAAAAATACCCAAAAAAATGTAATTATCACTAATAACAAAAAAAGTAAATAAATAAATAAAAATGTTTTGTGGTGCAATATATATTTTAAACTCTTTTTATAAAGAGTCTAAAAGAAGTAAATCGATAAATGTTCACACTGTATGTTAATAGCAGTAAATGATAGTATATAATACATGTTGAATTACTTATTCATAACTGTATAATTAATTATTACATAATGTGGATAGATATAAACTTAGATGTAAACTTTCATAAATGAGTATGCTTTTACGAGCAAATAAAAAATTCTTATTCCGATCCATCGGATGCGCTATCGCACTCACATTTCGAGGTCACCGCAGAAAACTCAAGGCAGTTCAAAGTGCCGACAACGGAGTGAAATTGCTGGTCTACACCTTGTACTGGTAATATCTAATATCCAACATTATTCATATTAAGTTTATTAGTTACATAACACTACATAACTATTCACTTGTACTACTGGAATAATTGAATAACCAGCAACTGCTGTAAATGTCAACAAAACAACAACAATAAAAAAACTCTAAATGAATAAATCTCTATTTGTAGCAAATGAAGACTATATGTCGATCAGACAGATTAATCAAATACTAGAGAAAGTAGTATTTACACCTAACTAATGACTTACCAACAAAGTTGTTTAATATACTATTTCTAATAATTAATACTTTAATGTCTTTCTTGTATAGAAACTATATAGTTATTATAGCAGAAAGAAATTAAAAAAAATAATTTAGATGTAACTTGCGTGAGTAGGTATTCTAACAGGTTATCCTGGCCTTCAACGCAAGTTTCAACAGGAGAATCCTGGCTACTCCTAACACCAACCGCCCCTGCACCAGCGGTGTAGGAAATAACAAATTCGAAACCAAAATCTCTGGTGTCTTTTCAGCCTGGTTTTTGTCTCTCCAGAGCGAGTTGATGGTGGGAGAAAGATCAATTTTCCACTGATAAGAAAAACCCTCCTTTGAAAATCCAACAATCCTGGATAAGACCTTGTGTGATTTCTAATCTAATCCTCAAGAAAATGGTAACTTCTCAGAAAAATACTATGACCATTGTGTGAAGCATTCGAAATTACAAATAAATCAATTACAGGTTTATCCGTCGTTGGGATAATTAACAAAAATCAAAATTTTGAGAGCGATTCACAAACATCACACACAGAATACCCGTTGGAAGAAAAAAACATCCAAATGCTAAAGGAAGTAAAAGTTCTCTACTTGACTCAACCTCGGGTAGAAATCTATGTTCGACGTATCACGGGCGAAGACTAATTAGGTTACTTCTCGCGAGATGGTAGCGTTTGGCCCCTTGCCAAAGTTTTAAGTACCTTCATACTTGGACGCTTAACACGTTTTGACTGAAGTACTTAAGTGAATACTATATGAAAACTATGAGTTAAATATTTATCCATTAAATAAAAAAAATATTATACAAATTGCTTGTGATTGTGAAAATGGAGCGGGCCAGAGATAAATGTGACTTTTGATGAATATAAGGTATTCTATGAATTTGGAATCTAAAACATGGATCATATTATAATAAACTTAAAGAATATGACGACCGGGCAAGTATTATCAAAGTTATATGCTGTGTGTGCCATTCAACAATTCCGTATTTTTTCTTTGCAAAAATAGACGTCTCGCCACATTTTTTTGACCTAGTTTTCTTCATTGGTAACGAATGAATGAGAAAAAAGGCGCCAACTGTCACGTGTACATCATCCGCGTCCATGTTTTTTGACAAACACTGATGACACTAGCCACGCATCGAGTACGTGAGCTTGTCGTCCCTGCACACGCGATGCGTTCGGTTCATTCGAATGTTCAAGTCGATACGCACCTTAAGACAGATGAAGAGCGAATTTTTAAATATCAATGCTTTCCGAGTTGAAAGGCATTCGTCATAACATGAAAGCTCTCCGTAAAACCCTTTTATATCGCAGAAAGAATAACCATCGGTGATTCCGCAAAATTGGTATTCTTGGCTGGCGACAAATTTGCCGAATTGACTCTTCGGTGACTAGATTGATAGATATAAAGGACGCTGTTGAGCATTTGTGCCGGCGTTGGGACCCTTTGATCGCATTGCGGCAATATCAAACGGTGCCGGTAATATCTGGAATTATTACTCTTTAGTCTCGCCAGTGCCGCGCCATTAGCTACGTGAATATGGAGGCTTCTGGCCGGCCCGCCTAATGAATTAATTCGGTTTCATTAATATGTGGCTTGACGTTATTGAACGGCGAGGTAGATATGAAAATGTCATCGGTCAATTTATTCGCAATTTACATTTAATATGTTTATATTGGTTTCTCGTTCACACTGACAATCTTAATTTTGAACAGCAAAACACATTAGCATGTGGATAAACAGAAAAAAGCAGAAAAACATTGCAACTAAAATTATGGTGACAAAAATCCATCATACAATTTATAGATTTTTTAATATACGTGAAACATGGAGTCAATATCATAAAAAAAATTGTTGTAAAATCCTTATGGTAACATTACTGTTGTAGTATATTCAATATTTACAACGCTGGGCTACTGTAACTTCTAGTCAGGCGATTCGAAATATTGAAATCCGATTACTTTTTGTAGGTATTAAACGTTTTTGTGATGCGAGTCTTTACATTAGTTTTTCAAGTGTCAAAAATGGCTTACATGTATAGCCACCCGGACTTGATGGATATCGTTTTAATTTATGGCGATGTGAAAATGCTTTAGCAGATCAATTTCCCGATAAGCATGTGTCAAATGCAGCTACTTTTAGCATGGTGTACAGTGGTGCAACGCGAGGAAAATTTGAAACCAAATCGTGGAAGAAATGGAGGTCTAGGACGTCCACGGCGCATTGCAGCAGTGTGACGTATCATACACGAGGTTCAATTATATCCGTACCATCCAAGTAATAATACTAAGAGATTGGACGAGGAAGACCAGTACCATGGCCGCCACAATCTCCTGACATTAAATCATTCGACCTTCTTTTTGTGGGAATATTTAAAAAACGAAGAGAATCGCACCGAAGTGGATATATACTATTGATGATTTACGGATACATACCATTCTTGCTGCCAATAACTTACAACTTCCAAATGGACAAGAAGTTGAAACATTTTATGTTAGTTTGTAGAAACTAGGCCCAACATTTTTTGAAATTTTGCACGTCTCCATAGTTTACCGTTGTGAACAACTTTTTCAAGAAACATTTTGCTGTATTTTTAGTAGAAAAGGCACTTTACCAGAAACGATAACAGTTTTCAATCGCTGCACTGAATATTTCAAATAGGATTATTTTAAAAACTGTTACTCCCAACTTGAACAGGGTATACGTTTTTCAGATATAACAGGTAGGAGAATCGATTGTTTCTATAGACAGATGGATACACTAAACAGCAAAAAAGTTCTGCCATAGGTTTCAAAGTTATTGAGATAATTCAAAATAAAATTCTAGCATTGAACGCCCTGTATTTTTGAAATCAGCAACATTCGGATAAGGCATAGTTGGGTCAATCGACTTTTTTGGTCACTAATACCTCCAGCTCCGAGATTTCCCAACCTTTCACAGACACCCTGTATATTGCACTAATTTGCAGAAATTATTATTTTTAACCCGACCAAATATCAAAATACACACAATAAAACAACTGGGTAACGTCAGCTGTTGTTTATTGTTCTTTCAACTTGTGTTTACTTTACGATGACTACTGTATATGTATATGTACATGTAAGTAACCATGGTTATTTAAATATCCTGTGTAAGTGTAAATAATCTTATTTGCGTTTTACCATTAATTATAAAAGTTTTGCCAGGTGAGAATAAACAAATATAATGAGGTTAGATCAAATGTGAGAAGTGTCATACTCTTGGTTTGCACAGTTGATGTTGTTGCAAGGTAGCAGCACTGATACTTTATACCTGCTTAAATTTACATTCTAAATTCCCTAAATGATTACAAACTTAGGATTGAATAGCCAATCACAGTGTTTTAATTTTTTATTGAAAAAATTCTAATAAAACCGGAAGGGAACTAGCAAAATGCCCTTTACCTGCTTTGTTTCTGGTAGTAATCAGTTTTCTCGTTTTGATTTCAATTACAAGCACACCGCTTACCTGTAATAAAATCAATTGAAACGTGATATTCCATATTGGGAGGTAATTATTTATTATACGCTATTTATTTATTTATCATTTGGTTTGAAATCCATTTAAAATCAGTTCTACTATTCATTTGCGATTAATTTAATACTTCTAGTGTTTTAAATTAAATTTCATTTTTATAACCTGCAACTTTGCAACTTTTTATTTGTTAACCTCTCGCTTTTTAGTAATCAGAATAATTTCCTTGAGAATAATTTTCAGAAAAATTTTTGAAAAATAATTTATAGTTTAATAATTAACTGTTTAATAATTTACAACAATTCTTTAATTGTAATAATTTTTGAAAAAGAATAATTTCTTTGATATTCTTTTGATTCAATAATTTTTTAGATTTATTCTTTTGTTTATTGGGAATATTTCCTAGTAAGGAGAACTTAACAGATAATATCTGTTTTATTCAATTTGGATTACTTTTATTAGTTTGAATATTTAAGTAATTTTTTATCAAATAACTAATTAATGTTATTAAAGAGAGAGAGAGCAAATAGATTCTACATCATCTGGCAAAATTACACCGTGTAGGTGAGACAAAAGTACTACTAGATCTGCAGCAAGTTCTGTAAGCTTTCACCGATTCCTGTCATCTCTATCACCAGACTTCATACTGATAAATAAATGTGTGGATTTTATTTTGTTAATATCTTGATTTGGACGAGATAGTAGTTTCTTGTTTTTATATAGGTTGGCGCTTAAACTAATATGTAAATTTATTTATATTCCTTTAATACTTCTCAAGTACTCGACTCTTGCTTAAATCACAAACCGGCGACCCGGACCTAATGCCTCCAACATGGTAGCTGCCGTTTGCCTATTACCTAACTCTTTACAACAAAGATAATAAGGTCTCTTGACCTATATTCGCAGATTTAGTAAGACAAATTACACATGGATCTCTATCCATTTTATTTCATTATAACACTTTATTCGACAGAAATACCACTATCTTTTTATCAAAGTCAACACGTAGCTAAATATTTTCACTGGAAAAAAGGATTGTGTTTCTGTTTTCACGGGATAACGTTTTCGTACCCAGCGACAAAGTAATAAGGCACTTTAGCTTTGGGACATGCCAAGTGAGTAAGAGAGTGCAGAGAAGGCAAACAAATGAATTCCTGGATCTCCAGGAACGCTGCTAGCGGCCGGGACGACAGCGGAAGATAAAGCACCTCACAGATCACGAAATGTGCATCTCGTACTCATTGTGAACACATCAGGATGGCATTTTGCCGTGTGACGTTGCGACTTCTTTTTTGTGTGTGTTTTGTTGTATCTAGCGATGCCTAGGAATGCCGTGCAGTCCTAGTAATCCTTTGAGCTTCGCGAGACACATGTCTTCCAAAATAGGAATGAATAGTTTATAAGGGATGAATTAGAATTTAATTGTTTTTTGATTGTCAATGCTCAACTGGATATGGATAAAACTTTTCAAACTGTATATGATTGTTTTTTATTTGATAAGAAACTTGTAGAACATGGTTTATAAGATTTTTACGCAAAAAATATCAGTGCAACTTCTTGCAAGACTGTATATTTCCAGATGAATTAAAAGTGGCTAAAGTTTTGCCTGTATTTAAATGGGGCGACAAGAACAAGTTGGAGACTATAGGCCTATTTGAATACTACCATGTCTATTTAAAGTATTTGAATCAATTCTTAAAAATCAAATTATATCGTTCTTTGAGTCAAACGACCTATTCTCAGAAGAAAAGTTTGGTTTTCGCAAAAACAAAAACACTGTTGATGCAATAAATAGGCTTATTTATGCTGTCGTGGAGGTAATGGAGAATTGAAATTGTGGGGAATTAATTTTATCCGACTTAAGTAAAGCATTTGACACCATTAGTCACGAGATACTGCTTGACAGGCTGACATATTATTATGGTTTTGATGATCAAGGTGTAAAACTGATTAAGTCATATCTTAATAATAGAAGGCAATATACATCAGCGAATGGCATTGATTCAGACTGGATAAATATCAAGATTGGGGTACCGCAGGGGTCTGTACTGAGACCTGTACTCTTTCTAATTTATGTAAATGAGTTGGGTGATGCAGTCCCTGGAGTGGGGACAGTTCGCTTTGCTGACGATACAACTTTAATATTGCAGAATCATGATATATATATATATATATATATATATATATAATATTTTAAGAGGGGATAGAAAAAAATAAATATATATATATATATATATATATATATATATATATATATATATATATATATATATATATATAATATTTTAAGAGGGGATAGAAAAAAATAAAAATTAACAAAATTTCCTTCCAAAAAATTTCCAAACTTATTTATAAAACGAAAAAAAAAAAATTTCGATATTATATTAATCCTTATTTAACGCTACCAATGCGAGAATCAGAGTATGCAACCAGCAAGCAACCGTCATGCAACAGTCGGCCACAGTCGGCAGGCAGTCCAGTCGAGTCGGTTCGCTGTCATGTTATAATTTAATTCCTGTGTTTACGTTGTAGTTTTGTGGTCTTCTTCAGTTTTTAGTGCCTTATTTTAATTTTAAACGTTTTATAGTTAATAAATAAAGGAATATGTGTCGGGTACAGAAATTTTTCCACAATATAGTTCGTTTGTTTTTCTAGGTTATGGGACAAGACTGCCGCGGGTGTTAAACGTTTTCTGTTATCTATTAGAACCTACCTACCGGGAAGTGTGTTTATCGGTAGTGAGTGAAAATGTAGTTTTTACCTATCAGGTATTATTACTAATAAGAATGTTAATTTTTGTCGTTTCTGCATTTAGAAACACTGCAAACGACCGCATGGTAGTTGTTGACAGATGCAATGTCAACTATAGATCTAAGCCATCTCAGTCGATACTCATCATAGGCGCCGACTTTCCGTAGGAAAAAAGGGTTTTGCCCCATTTTTTAAATATCGAGCTAAAGTTCTGGAATAACTTTTTTTTATCTTTTAGGGCTCCCTGAGCACGTGGTTAAAATTTTTGTACTTAGTCATAGTTAACCCTGTATTCAAGTGTAGCGAAACGCTAGCATGACACAGGAAATTTGCAATCGAATCGTGGAAGAGATGAAGATCCAGAGCATCCACGGCGTATTGCAGCAGTGTGGCTTATCATACACGAGACTCAATTATATTCGTACTATGTACAGCCTGTCCAAGCATTAATACTAAGGGATTGGACGAGGAGGACCGGTACTATGATCGCCATGATATTTTGGACTCCTTTTTCTGGGGATATTTAAAAAATAACGTGTATCGCGCCGAAGTGGACACTACTAATGGTTTACGCAAACGTATCATACCTGCTGCTAATAATTTAGGAGTTCAGTACCTGCTGCTAATAATTTAGGAGGAGTTGTTGTAACACCAGGTATGTCAAACTATTTTATTAATTAAAGCCTCAAATTAATTTTATTAATAATTAATAACAATATCGGCAAGAGCAGTTAAATTTGCTGCATAAAATAGGTGTTATAAAATGTTATTTATTTCTTTCTTTGCGAATTTCCTTAAATTATTTGTGTCCTGCCACCGATTGCATACTTTGCCTCGTCAGGTTTTACAGTGGACCAGTTTCCAGTGCCGTGCAGAATTAATTTTTAAATTATTTTTGAACTGCTCCTTTTGATTTTTTCTTTGCAAAATTGTATTTGTAAAAATACCTTTTATATTCGATTTTTTTTATAAATTTTTAATCACCCTGCATAATGAACCATGATTAAATAAACAATTCATGTTATTTGAGAATTTATTACGTTCTACCTGTCGCTAAGTGCTTTATATTAGACAAAAAGCCGGACAGATGAATTTTTATCCGGATAAAACTGAAAAAGGCCAAATTTGAGCGACTTGTCAGTCTTCCTTCAGAAAATCCTTCGCAGCTTGACGATGGAAGTTGTAGTCGCAAGGCGCCATACGAAAACCTATTAATCCCACTCCTGCTGCATGATTTGCAAACGAACTTGTTTCAATAATAGCCCCATTTCACCCCCGTGGAAGTCGAATAAAATGAATGATCGACTGCACAATCAGCTTAATATACATTATAAGTATTTGAGCAAAGGCTGGAGCAAATTCCAAATTAAATTAGTGGTGTTTTCAGCTAACAGTCAGATAATAAATCAAATATTAATGAGGGCAATCGTAATAAACAATCACAAACAATGGGGCTGATGTAATTAAATTAACAGTTAACTGATTGAGATATCCCGAGTTCGCGAATCGATAGCAAAGCGACGCTCGCACCAGACGGGACAAAAGTCTTGATTCATGCACAATTCTTGTGTAGATTGGGCTAAATTTGCCAAAATATTCGACCATGTCCTTAATAAAAACAGAAAATAGAATTTAACATTTTGGCAATATAAGATAATGATTTTTTAAACTGAGAGTTTATAAATATTTGGGTATTTCAATGTGGTGCTTATATCTTGTATTGGGAGAATGAATATTGTTGCGAAATTTAATTTTCTAGTATAAATAGAACGGTAATTTAGAAGTAATAATTTTAAAATACAAATATGCACTACGTAAATATCAGTTTTACACATGAATTCCGAATTTGTCGCAATCCGGCAGCATCACATACAAGGACGATATACTACCTAATCAAAATTCATATCAAAAAAGGGACTAGTACTTCAGACAATATAGTTTTACTTTTCTGATTTTTTACAATGACAAAATTTTGTATGATGTAGGTAGAATGTACACAAATTTATTTATAAAGCAATACAAATTATTAGTACAGGGTGTCCCAAAATAGAAGGTCATACCATTAACCACATATTCTTTGGATAAAAATAATGCGACATTTCTTATGTCATTTTTTATTTGAACGTTTCTGTTTCAATATACAGAGTGTTAAAATTACATTTTAAAAAACTGTTTTTGTTAATAATCCCATTGTTTTCTAAGATACACACTTGCAATTTTGCACGTACTTTTATCTTATTGCCGCATACTTCTCATGTAATTTTGGTGATAAAAATCGAAGGGCGAATGGAGGTTACTGAGGGATGCAGTACCCTTTATCCCCTCCAATTATTTATAAGTACGCCTATGCAGCTTTTTTCTGATCTTTTTACCTCTTTTGTAATTTTTTGTTCAAATGTTTCGTTTTGGAGAAAAACGGTAATTTGTAGTGCCCATAAATCTGTCATTCACTACCATTTTCAAATGAAACTGAAATTTTGTGGATATACCTGTTATTACAATACCTTAGCAAATCGTAATACTTACTGAATGAATATTTGCTAATTAAAACAATAAGAGAATATCTTTCAAAAGATAAGGTTTTCGCTACTTAAAAAGGCACGTACATGTGTTAATGGTGGGCAAGTAGAACGTTAGTTAAATTAGTAGTAATTAATTAATTATTTTTTTAATGTTATTTAGATAAAAAGTAATTATGTTGATCGTTCATTATTACCATTACTAAACAAGACTATTATTTTTTGGTTGATAAGAGAACTGTATTACAGATTTTAATGCCACATTATTTTTTCAATTCATAAGTACCCTCATTTTATAAAATTTAAAATTATCCATTCTGTTTTAATTAGCAATTATTCATACAGTAAGTATTACGATTTGCTAAGTTGCCAAGGTATTGTAATAATAACTATATCCACAAAATTTCAGTTTTACTTGAAAATGATAGTGAATGATAGATTTATGGGCACTACAAATTGCCGTTTCTCTTCAAAACGGAGCATTTAAACAAAAAATTACAAAAGAGATAAAATGATTAGAAGAAAATTCTACGTTTGATATTTCAAGAAAAAGCTGCATAGGCGTACTTAGAAATAATTGGAGGGGATAAAGGATACTGCATCCCTCAGTTACCTCCAGTCAATCTTCGATTTTTTTCACCAAAATTACATGAAAAGTATGCCGAAATAAGATAAAAGTACGTGCAAAATTTCAAGTGTGTATCTTACAAAACAATGGAATTATTAACTAAAATAGTTTTTTAAAATGTAACTTTAACATCCTGTATATTGAAACAGGGGCGCCCAAATAAAAAATGTTGTATAAAATAGAATACGAAATGAAATATAAATTTGATTTAAATTGCAGTTTTGCAGATTTTATTCTCATTCGTACAAACAACCTAGCAGCAATCCTTTTGTAATATCTACATTAAATTCAATGATCACAAACATAGCAAATTTTTCAATAGATGAGGTATATGAAGCCATTAGGTGACTCAAACCATGAATGACTTCCGAGCCAACAACCATTTTTAACTTATTCTTAAAAACATCGCGTTATCCCGAATCTTGAAAATTATCTACAGTATGACCAACATACAAGGGTTGCAAGAATGATTTGTGTAGCTATCGTCCAATTACTATTATTTGTAACTATTCATATTGAAATAAATTCTTAGTACGATGGCAAACGACACACGTGCTCCTGAAATCAATGATGTTTTCTGCAAAAAATGTAGAAATAAAGTAGTTTCGTTTGTGAAATGTGTCACTTGTGATAGTTGTTACCATCCCAGCTCTGCAAAAAATTTAAAATTCGTACAAATTGAGCAGTTCCTTATTAGATGTTGTGAAGAAAACTTAAGCGACAATTTTAATGATGATGAGCATTTCTTCGATGCCATGGAGAAGTTAGCCTCAGCATCGGATAATAAGGTAGACATACATATTTTTAAATAATAATAATAATAATAATTAATTGCTGAACAAAAACCTACAATTGTAGTAATTAGAAAAACAGGTAAATCCTTGAGTAAAAAGGGTAAACATACGACCGACAAAACCCCGAGATCCACTACAGCTGAGATAGTCCAAACAAATAATAATAATGATAACAAAATTACTGCTCAAGAAGTTAGTAAAGCCATTAAAGATGCTGAAAAGCATATTGCTGCATCTAGTAATGTCGTTACTCATAAAAATGATACTAATTTTGTGGAACAGGACAGGATGAGTCAGATATCTGGCGTTCCGTAGAGTTCCATACTCGGACCATTACTTTTTGTGTTATTTATGAATGACATTGATGGAGACTTGCAGGTGAACTATCTGATGTATGCTTGGTGTCTACATAATGGTTTATCTTTGAACGAATTTAAATGTAATAGTTACGTTCACTAGAAAGAAGAATTCAACTAGATTTAATTGTAAATTGAATAATATAATAATTCATGTGCCAAATTGCATTAGAAATCTTGGAGTAACATTCGAGCAAATTTTAAACTTCTCGAAACATATTGACATTTTAATAATAATAGCTTTATTGCTCAACAGTTACCCATTTACAGAGCAATGACACTAAATTTCTTAAATACATAATAACAGTGATAGTAGTGTATATTGTAACAGAAAATATGAGTAGCCAGTTACAGTTATATAACGAAAAATAAAATAATAGAAGATATATTTAATTAAATAACAAATTAACCAAATATATGATCCTCAGTCAGCAATTGCGTAGCAGTACTCACTATATGCTTAAAATTGTCAACATATATATCACAAAAACAACACAATTTATTAAAGTTAAAACACATTGAATATATAGGGGATTTTAAGCAAAGATTAGTATTCGGCTTATTAAGAGAAAAAGTTTGTACAACTCTCAAGTTGGATCTAGGTACATTAAATTGAATTTGCGATAAAAAAGCAGGGCAGTTAATGTCATTATGCAATATTTTATATAAAAAAGATAGTGAAGAACACTTTCTTCTCAAATCCAAACTGGAAACATTAAATCTCTCTAATAATGTTTTGTAATCTGCATTAAATTCTGGATAAACTCCAGTTACTTTGAAATACAAAAATTTTAAAAACTTTCTCTGAATTTTTTCAATGGCGATTTTGTAACATTTATAATATGGATTCCATATTACAGAACCGTATTCCAGTTTAGATCTGACGAAGGAATAGTACAATGTTTTCAATGATTCAATGTTGTTAAAGTTTCTACAGTTCCTCACGATGAAGCCATATGATCTTGCTGCCTCTTTTACTTTGTTAAATATGTGGTCTCGAAAGGATAAAGCGCAATCAAATAATATACCAAGATCCTTAACAGTTTCACAACGAACGAGTACATTGTCATTAATAGCATAATCGAAAACAATTGGTAACTTTTCCTGCTATAGGAAGCAATTTTATATATCGATACATTAAGATATAATTTGTTCTTAAAACACCAACTATGCAAATTATTTAAATAATCCTGTAACATTAAACAATCATCTATGGAACAAATTGAAGAAAAAACTTTCATATCATCAGCAAACAATAATTTATGGCAATCTACTACTTGACAAATGTCGTTAATAAAAAGGAGAAATAATGAAGGTCCGAGGTTTGACCCCTGAGGGACGCCCGAGGTGGCAGAATAATTAAAAGATACAAAACCATTATAAGACACAAACTGAATTCTGTCAGTTAAGTAAGATTTAAAGAGGGATAATGCATTATTGTTAAAACCAAATTCAGCAAGTTTGTTCAAAAGGACATAATGATCAAGTCTGTCAAATGCTTTGGCAAAATCTGTATAAATAGTATCCACTTGACCACCCTTATCTAAGGTATCAGATATAAATTGTGTAAACACTGATAAATTTGTTACAGTGGACCTCTTCAGCATAAAACTGTGTTGTTCAAATGCTAACTGACCCTTGACTATGTTATATATACGATTATAAAGTATAATTTCAAATATTTTAGAAAAATTGGAAAGAATAGATATTGGCCGATAATTTTCAATATATTCTTTATCCCCGCTTTTAAAAATTGGACATACTTTAGCTTGCTTCTAATCAAGTGGAAATGCAAACAGTAATAATGTTTTCAACCTTCCTACTGCACGCACCAATATTCTTGTAGCGTCGTCTTCGTATCAAATTATCTCAAGGTACAATGAAATAGAATCTCGTGCAAATATTTTTGCTGTTCAATACAAGCTATACAAAATGCTATATTTAAGTTAGTAACTTCACTGGTATACATTTTTTTATAGAAAGTGGGAATATTTTATGGAAACAATGAACTTGTCACAAGTTTACCTTCCTCTAACCCCTTAAAGCTCTTCGTTTTAATTACATTTTGATTATAATCATCTGCGATAATAATATCTACATCTAACATCTACTTTCGCAATTACAGACTAATATTATATATACAAATGGGAATCTTCAACAGGCTTTGTGTTGACAGAAATACGGCGATGAGCATCTAGCACACCCCCAAAATAAAGTTATCGTCTCTATACCGTAATTAACTCAATCATACATTATTCCGGGGTGCGTGACCTGTCAGTCTAAGCAGAGGGCTGCCTCGTGTAGAATTCTAAATATTATGTGCGTCGCTCTGATGGGGATAATTTTATGCCCGGAATATGTTGTTCTAGCTGAGATAGCGTTTGGCCCCCGCTATTTTTCATATCAACGACCATCGGGGCTTTTAACGTTTCTTTATGGCACGCCTCTACGTGTTTTAACAGTCGCGAAGTCTCCATGGAATTGCTGACTACATTTTTGGAGATGATTCTACAGGGCAACAAATGAAGTAGATAGGAGAACAAAAGAAAATTTTAAAAATTCACATTTCAAAACAAAAAATTAAATCATGTGTCAATAGAAGCCTACATAATGGGGAAATTGCATGATATTTCCAAATGCAAAAGTGCAAAAGAAAGAATGTATTTTAATTGAAACGGCGATTATCCTAGTCAATTTCGTGGACAAGTGAACTTAAAACCGTTATTTAAAATTTAGTCTGGCCACGCCTCCACAGTGTAGACCTGTGACGTCAGACGTCATTCGCACGTGTATACCTAAAGAAAGTGCACTCACCGGGCCAATGGAAGAAGTATTGCAGTACGAATATAGCTCCTAATAAAGAATATTTCACCGTGCCAAAAATTGAAAAGAAAGATGTGGTGTAGAGCAATGAAGCGCCACGAAAGGGAGGATTGCAACATTGTTTGTTTGCAACGACCATTTCAATGTAAGTAATTGGAAATATAGGCAGGTTAAGTTCATCGAAAAAATAAAAATTTAAAAATATTAAAATATTAAAATAAGTTGTAAAGAATCAATTAAACTTTTCTATTAAGCTACCAGAATGTAAACAGGGCTTTTAGAAAATCAATGGTAAATCAAACTAACATTTTTTCTCATTTATTGTATTCAACGCTTCACAATAATTCCATATAACATGTTCTGTATTTGCTCCTACCATTTACGTGATGTAGAATGTTATTTGAGGCATTTTTTAAATTTTGCTTTCTGACTTCTCTTTATTAAATTACCTGTTTTATTTGCAAAGAGTTGGTTCCTCTAGTGGGTTTTTAGGTCAAGAATAATAAAACAACAATGTTGAATTTCAAGCTAACGTTTCGATAAATTTATTTTTTCATCTTCTAGAGCAATACTAAAACAAATTGGAAAAAAAAACATTTAGTAACCAACAAAAATACAAAGTACAAACCATTTTCCTTTTTTTATTACAATTGCTATTAAACTTATATTAATATATAGTTGTCCTTTTGTCCGATTTACACCACTCCTTAGCAATAACCATACTTTACTATAAATATAAAACATAGGTAGGGTGTCCCTCAAGAACATTACAATACAAGCTCAAACATTAACTAATAAACATAACAGGACAACATTTAACAAAAAGGTGTATACCTATTAAAATTTATTATAGTAATGATTTTTAAAAATTATGAGGAAAGTTCCAATCCGCGATACAACAGAAAATAATTTATATGTATTTTTTTATCATACTCCTACAAAAATAAAAATACCACAAGAAAAATATTAAAAATCAATATTTTTATACACATACACATAATTGTGTGCACCCATCTCCACTACCCAAGATTATGTCATTTTAATAAAATGTTAAAATAAATAGGATTTAAATCATCCATGTCCGTTCTTTTATTAACACTATTTTTATTTCTTTTAATCTCAATCATTTCTGAAGGTAGGCGAATTTTCAAACTATTTTCTGCTCCCAAAATTCTACAGTTATTAGTAAAATCGAAAAAATGATCCGGGTTCTGTTTTATATGTTCCACCAACGCAGTATGATTAGTTTCTTTATTAGTATTTATCGTTTTTACGTCATACTCATGTTCCTTTAACCTATCTTTAATATATCTTTTTGTTTGTCCAATATATACCCCATTACAGTCAACCCCAGAGCAAGTCAATTGATAAACTATATTAGATCTAAGATGCTTAGGTGTTTGTTATTTCATATGAGTATAGCATTGTTTAATAGTATTTAAATATTTGTAAGTTATACATGTATTTTCCGCACCCAGCGCTCGTGACAATTTTTCTGATAATGAACTCACATATGGAATGGTAAAATATTTTTTATTATGATCAATATTATATATAAAGCTGTTTACAGGCCATTTAGGCCCAGAGCTGTGTTATTCTCCTCCATTCCATTCTGTCCTTCGCCTTTCTTTTCCAATCCGTTACATTTTTCTCCCTTAGATCTATTGCCGCTGCCTCTCTCTATCGCTTCCTCGGTCTACCTCTTTTTTTCTTGTAGTTAGGTTTACTCCCTACTATTTTCTTAACTGCCCTTCCATCTTCCTTCTAGATGCCCTAGCCACTGCACTCTTCTGACTTTTACAATTTCGTCTATTGTTGGCGCCTGGTACATTGCATATATTTCCTCATTATTTCTCCTTACATAGCCTTCCTCCGTCTTCTTACCCCCTAGAATTCTCCTTAAGATTTTCCTTTCCCACCTTAAAAGGTTTTCTCTTGACTTCTTATTGAGAACCCAGGTTTCACTACCATACAGCGCTGTCGGTCTCAAAATTGTTTTATACATTCTAAATTTTACTCCTCTGGACAAATTTTTTGATTTCAATAAGTGGTTGACTGCTGCCGAACTTCTGTTTGCTTTTATTATTCTCCTATTTATTTTTTGTTCCTCATCACAGTTAACTGTTATTAGCGCCAGCAAATATACATATTCTTGAACTTCCTCAAACTCCATCTCTCCATGTCCTGTTCTCAATTTAAAATTGGTATTCTTTTTTTGTTCTCCTATTCTCAAAAGCTTACTTTTCTCTTGATTTATCTGCAATCCCACTTTACGTGCTTCCTTCACAAGTTTTCTCGTTACTTCTTCTAATTCCCTACTATCTCCAGCAATAATAGCCACGTCATCTGTATAACTTACAATTTGATGAGTTTTAAACAATATGTGTCCTTATCTGTTCAACTGACTATCTCTTATGACCTTTTCTAGTACTAAATTTAAAAGAAGCGTTTAGAGTGGGTCTCCTTGTCTCAGTCCTGTATCAATAGTAAAGCCTTCCGAACATTCACCTTTTATTCGTACTTTGGATTTGGTGTTTTCTAAGATCATTTTCAATAGCCTAATCAGTTTGGTTGGTATCCCAAATTGTTTCAAAATTTTATTTAGTTTATTCCTTTTGATCGAATCATATGCTTTCTTGAAGTCCACAAATAGAACCATTGCTTTGATCCCATACTCATAGCATGTAGTCAGAATTTCCTTCACCATGAAGATTTGGTCCGTTGTTGACCTTCCTTTTCTAAAACCTGCTTGATACTCCCCTATTTGTAGTTCTGCTATAGGTTCTATTCTCTGTTTTATTAACGTTGCCATAATTTTATACCCTACATCTAACAATGATATACCCCTACCTGCAGTCTGTTGCATCTCCCTTTTTTAAGATTGGTATAATCAAAGCATCTCTCCAATCTTCAGGCATACATTCTCTTCCCCAGTTTATTCGTATCATTTCGTATATTCTTTGTCTCAAATCCTCTCCTGCGTACTTAATGTTCTCTGCTGTTATTCTGTTTTTTCCTGGACTTTTGTTATTCTTTAAAGCTTCTATAATTGTATCTATTTCCTTTTTTGTAGGTTCTTCTATATCCACTTCCTCTTCCCTTCCCGGTATCATCTCCTCGTGCTGATCAATATTATTATTGGGTATTTTTTCTCACATTGTTTCATTAATAATTTCTTTAATAAGTGTCTGGGTGTTGTTAAATTTAAGATGTGTTGTAATTAATTCAATATTACCATTGTGAACTCTTTCAGCAATAAAATTTTATTAAATAATTTTTTTTAAATTAATAAATACTGTACGTTCACCACATCACTACTAATAATTATCGCATTACTATTTACACTATGTATCTATGATAATTGTTTCCAACAAGGAGCGCCATATTACTGAGGTTATGAGTTGAATTGCCTTAGTTTAAAAGGTTGCGTAGGTTAAAAATTTTTTCAAATTTTTATAATGAATAATAATTGGGAGGTTTGCAAATACAAAATAACAACGTTTTGCACATATCAATGTAGTTTATGTTAATTTTATTTCAGGAATAAGTTTGAATGCCATGTTTATAACGAGAAGGAAACGTCTGAATATTATGCAAAGTTCTGAAAATAATAAAATTGATGAGCAATTTAATTTTTTAAGAGAGGAGATCAAAAAGCGAAGAGAATTCGATGAAGAGTATGTTAAGGTTTTGAAGAAAAAAGTGTCATATTTCAAATCAGAGTAGAAGTAGAAGAGGTCTTGTAATTTTTAAGGAGAATATTTTATATAATGCTCGCAAAACAATTATGATTTTAGTTATCATAAAATATGGGTATGTTTGTGCAAAAAAAATGATAAAGTCATTTTATTGTTTTAGAATTTAGAATGTTTTTCAAGTTACAAATGGATTTTAATGACGCCCCATCTGAACAGATGTTTATTGTAGTTTTTCGTTTGTTTGTTAGGGATCGAGACGACAACTTTGTACTTTACTTTGTAATTTCATAACACAATTTTTCATTTGTATTTTTATTTTTGAAATGTATTTGTAGAAAAACTATTTGTCTTAGACATATTTTTCATTCTCTCTTTTTTTTGTTGCTTTTGGTTAGATACTCAAGTCGCTTTAGTATCCGGCACTTCTGTTCCGAACACCCTGTATACGTATTCATTTTATAACGAAATAGAGGTAGAACAAATTTTTAAGAAATTTCCATTGTTTCCGTTTCCATTTGCGCAATAAACAAAACGGTGGTTCACATAAGTTATCGAACGTCAACATTTTGCAGAATATTAGGTATCCTCTTTTTGTAGGCAAGTGTGTATTTCCACAAATACTAGTTTGTTGATTGATTTTGCAGGCTTGAATTTTCACGATGAAGGCAATTACATATTTGCTGCTGATTTGTTTCAATATTATCTGTCAATTTTTATTACACTTTAATGATGCATAAATTCAGCTATGAATGACAATTATGCCCATAATTTAAGTGAAATTTAATGTCCACGAGGCAGGACAATTTTACATTTAGCCATATCAGTAGCGGTATTGGTAAAACATTACTTTTACATTTGAAACTGTTGTTGCAGCAAATATTCAGGTAAAACGAAAATCGTGCTATCATATCTTTCACTACAAAATGCAATTGGTGAAAGTTAAATAGGATTATAATAAAACGTCAAATGTGATAGGTTATGAACCCCACTTTCAATTGCATTTATATTTCTTTCACTTTTACATTGAGTATTTATCCTATTAAATATATTGGACATAAACGATAAATTAAAAGCATGTCGAGTTAGTACATTAATTTTTTATTTGAAGAATATTTATTATTTATTAATTTCCTAAAAGCAGAAATCCTGATTGAATATATTTTGAATTTAATTGGCAATTTAACAGATTAATAACTGAAAACTCTGGGGAAACTCCTGACAGTTCAAGACGTAATAACTTTTTATTTACGAGTAAATTCTCATTCTTCCCCCTGGGTTATAAATATATTCAGGAGGAAAGAAAAAAATATTGACATAAAAACAAATCGTACAGGTTATTTATGCAAAATACCAAACTGATGACATCATGTATTACGTAATTGGTAATTTAACAAAGTAATTGTAATTTGTTTAATTTTAAATAACGAAGAGACATTTTGTATCAAATGGACTATTTCCTACATATTATATAATTTTTGAAGTAATATGCCCAATAGTAATGAATGAAATTGTGTACTTTAAAGTGTACAATTTTCCCGGTCATCGAAAGCACTTGTATTGCAAGAGACACTATGAGGGCGATACAGAAACACTTAGAAACAGTGATTTGGCAATTGCCTGGCAATTTTGAATTTACACTACATTTATGACTGACAGTATAAAATCTTCAAATAGGATGTTATAGTGATTACGAAAATGATAGAATAATAATATAAGATGACTGAAACAACGTTTTATGTTAAATTGGAAATTTCTCATTACATATTAGTTTTGAAATGAACAGTACTAAATACACTTATGCGCATGCATTAAAGTGCCCTTTGTGGATAAATTTATCGCCATACATTCTATGTGGGGGGTTAGTGACGATAAAGTAAATTTATAAGAATAATAAAATGACTATATGAAAGCGATTTAAGTTGTTTAATTTTTAATACTGAACCAAGAATTTTTTAACGATTCTATTTTTATTGCTGGTTAAAGTGCTCTTTGTGAACAATTTGTGTTCTATGTGACCACGCAGTAATAAAGTGACTTAGAGTAGAACAACAAAGCGACTTTGTGAAGGCGATAAAGTGACTATGAGTTCGGTAAAGTGACTTTGTTTAATTTAATTAATATGTTGTAAACGATTCTATATTTATGGTTGGTTAAAGTGCACTTAGTGGACTATTTGACTGTCATATATTCTATAAGGGAGATAAAGTCACTTTATGAAAGTGTTAACATCCATGAGGGAGATAAAGTTATTTTCCGTTGTTTAATTGTTAATACTGAAGCAAGAATAAGGTTAATTTTTTAAAACTATTTTATTTTTAGGGCTGGTTAAAGTGCACCTTCTGGACAATTTTATTGAATGTGAGAGCAATTAAATGACAACGTGGCGATAAAATGTCTGTGTAAGAATAATAAAGTGACTATGAGGGCGGTAAAGTGCCTTTCCTCTGCTTAATTTAATTAACACTGAAACAAGAATGTTCTTTTTGTAAACGATTCTATATTTATGGTGGACAATTTTACTGTCACATATAAAGGCGATAAAGTGTCTTTATAAGAATATAAAGTGACATATCAAAGCGTTAATATCTATAAGGGCGATAAAGTGACTTTTAACAAGAATTAATTCTTAATACTGAAATAAGAGTCAATTTTGTAAATGATTCTATATTTATTATTGGTTAAAGTGCACTTTGTGGACAATTTTAATGTCATATATTCTGTGGGGCCGATAAAGTGACAACGTGGCAATAAATGTGGCTTTATAAGAGCGATAAACTGACTATGAGGACGATAAAGTGACTTTCTGTTGCTTAATTTAATACTGAAGCAAGAAAGTTAACTTTTTAAACGATTCTATATTTTACAGCTGATGTGGTGTAATAACAACCGATTAAAACTTGGAGGATAAACGCCTAGTTACATACGTGACTATAATTTTAAACAAGAAAATGTAATCATTTACAGCAGAAATTTCATGAAGGTAGTGAAGTATTTAATCAAATCACTGCCAGAACAATCCCGCCTACGAAAATTTCAGTAGCCACTGCTCATATTAAAACTGTTCAGACTTTCTTGACAAATTACCGCACTTAACCTGCATTTCATTTATTTCTGCGTTCGCGTTATAAAGTGTCAGCTCCGGTGGCCACAAAGGAGTAGCCTGTCAGGCTCAGACTCTACCTGCCTTCGCGGTTTCGCCAATTTGGACAAAAATTGATTTATTTTTCTATCATATATCTTCTGCGCTCTCCAGACACGGCAAATCTTGATTGATTGGTCCGCGAACGTTTAATTTAGCATCGGGCCGCGTCCCTGATGCGGAATTTGTGCTTAAAAATGAATTAATCTTCCACGGCCACCTACACCTGTAAACGTGTTTCTGTTTAATAGTACACCACATACGTTTAGGGCCGAAAATGAGGAAATATATCATCACCTCTCTGAATTTTGGATAATTTTAAACAATGCTCACCAAACTTTATAATTTATGGGTTCATATAAGATGTTTAGAATACAGAATATTATCTTTTCTCATTTTAGTGTTCTATAAATATTTCTGTAAAATATAAACATGAACAAAGTGTTACAAACCTAAAATCAGAAAAAAGGACGCAAAAAACAAAAGGATGTGGGATGGGGATTGTATCAGAGAGGCAGAGAAGAGAAATAAGCTCAGGATTAAAGCACTACAGTCAATACAAGATTAAGATAAGGAAATAAATATATAGAGAACAAATGGGAAAGGCAAAGAAAGTATTTAGAGAAAAGAAGAAAGCAGAGCAGGTTAAGAAAATAGATGAAATAGAACGTCATTATAAGAGAGAGAAAAAAGAAAGAGGGAAGTAATATATGTGAGGGATGCAAATGACAATGGAAGCAATATTTTGGAAACGTGCTGAATAAAAAGAGTGATAAAAAACGGAGAAAATAAGAGATGATATTGGAAAGGGGAGAGGGAGTGGAAATGGTAGAGCCTACAAAAAAGGAAATAGAGATAATTAAAGAAGCTTTAGAGAATAACAAAAGCAAAGGAAAAACGGAACAAAGAAAGAGAAGATTAAGTACATAGGAGAGGACTTAAGACAAATAATATACAAAATTTGGAGAAGATTAAAGAGATGCTATGATTATAACAATTTTAAAAAAGGAGATGTAGGATATACAATTATGGCAACGTTAATAAAAACAGAGAATAGAACCTATAGCAGAACTTAAATAGGAGAGTATCAAGAGGATTATTGATCAATAATGGATTAAATTTTCATGATAAAGGAAGTTCTTACTACATGCTATGAATATGGGATTAAAGCATTGGTCTTATTCATAGACTTTAGGAAAGCATATGATTCAGTCAAAAGAATAAACAATTTGGAATACCAACTAAATTGATTAGGCTTGAAGATGACATTAGAAAATACCAAAAGTAAAGTACGAAAAGTGAATGTTCAAAAGGTTTTACTATTAACACAAGACTGAGACAAGGATAGCCACTCTCAACACTTCTTTCTAATTTAGTGCTAGCAAAGGTCATAAGAGAAAATTGAACAGAGAAGGGCACATATTATTTAAGAGTATAAGTTATGTAGATGATATGTCATAATTGCAAAGATAGTAGGGAATTAGAAAAGATAACGAAAAATAGGAAAACAAAAAAGGAGAGATAAAAGCTAAGAAAAGAGGTAGACCGAGGAAGTAATGGGGAGAAGCAGTGGCAATAGATCTAAGAGAGAAAATTGTAACATTGGAAAAATTAGGCGTGTACCAGAATGGAGTGGAGTTATTGGGATTCACAGAATTGGTAAAATTCCAAAACTTATCGTCAAATATCTTGGACTAAAGAACTGAAGAGTATACAGACTGCTGTTTTAGGCAAAATTGTGCAACTTTACTAGCCAATACTGAAGTTAATGTAAGTGTTTTGAAAATGTGCGATGGCTGGAAATCTTCGATGGTGATAGAAAATGCCATAGAAAACGAAAATAATATTTCCAGGCAAATCTTACCGTCAAGATGCAAAATTTCTTATTCATTAACTTCAGCGGTCACAAATACTTCCAACTTCCTTAGAAGTTTACAAACTACAAATAGTAACATTGAGTTGGATTCCCAAGTTCCAGGAATAAGTATTTCTAACAATTCTAATTATTGTATATTTAATATTCATGTTCATTATGTTTATATTTAAAATAAAGAATTCTTTTTAAACATTGGTATTTCAGTAATAACTGTAATAGAAAATGAGCTGTAGAAATGTATGTTATAAATTATGTAATAGAAACGATTGATGCAAAACATCAGCGGTTTCAACGGCCGTTACTATTGACAGCGGCCATGAATTTGGATTCTAATGCCCCTAAACAGTTTGTAAAAATACATTACTTATTATTATTAATTATTTGACTTAATGTAAGCTTATCGTTTTCCTTTGTTACAGCTGTGTTTTTTGTTCTTGTTGTTAACTAAATAAATATGTACTAAAGAAAAAGACCTGTAACCTTGTTTAAATTTATTATATTCTGTGTAGCTCTTTTTCTTTTGATCGGCTTAGTTTTCTTTTTTTTTCGAGTAGAACATGAACATCGTCAATCGAAAAACCAGCAGATTCTGAAAGCGGAAAATCGATAAGTCGTTATGAATTCATTTCTTGCGTGACGTTCCTCCAACAAACTAAAACTAAAGTAATTGCTTCCTCGATTTAGCCATCGCTACTGCCCCCGAGGACTCGAAATCTCACCGATCACGTCCACCAGTTGGCAGCCCTGTAGGCTGTTCATGTTTTTGTTTTCAATTTACATACGGTAGTAGGTTATTATAAATAGATAGAATCTTCAAGTGACTGTGGAGATATTCGGAAGAATCGACGTGCTTTTCATTTGCATGTGAAGGGAGTGTTACTAATAGATGGTATTTTTCTGTAACACTGGATAATTTGACATAAATAAAAGTAGATAAGTACCTAGTACACACAACGTCAGGACCCTCCTCATTCTTGCTAAAGAAATCTTTTTGTCAGAAAAACCAAATACATTTATAAAAGTATATTGCTTTCTGAATTAAAAACCAGCAAATGTGTGACATTTTTGACAAAATTTATTAAATCAAAAAGAAGTAACTAAGCAAGTTCTCTACTTGACTAATAGTCGGTATGACCTCGACCATGTTCCAACAGCATATTGACACGTCTGTGCATTGAGATATTCAAGCGGTTAACGATCTCTTGCGGAATATTGTTCCATTCCTCTTCTGCAGTCTGAGGTGGAGGAATATGATTATGAATGGTTCTAGCAACGAAATCTCACATGCTTTCAATAGGATTTATGTCAGGAGAGTTGGCTGGCCAATCAATTCTATTGATATGTCCTGCTTTGGGTGTCTCTTGAACCCTTCTTGCGCGATGTGGTCGAGCGTTGTCGTCAATAAACACATCTAATTCATTACGTAGGGGGTAGATAATGGGCGTAATAACTTGTTCGATGTAAATTTGACTGGTCATATTCTGTGGTATGTGAATTAATAGGGTGCGGTGGTTGAACATTATTCCATTCCAAAACATTACGGTACCCTCTTCATACGGAGCAACTTCACGGGGAAAATTAAGTCGCTGTTGACGACCTGGTTCTCTCCAGACTCTTTGTCGATTGTCATAACCAGCCCAATTCTGGTTTCGTCTGTAAATAAACCCAGAAATTTCACATCCTGGCAATATACTGCCAAACTGACCAGATTTGTAAAAACTTTGGTAATAAAGTAAAGGTTCATGGTCTGCAATTTTTTATTGTCTTTTTTGTTCCCTAAGTACATGTACTTTTTTACCACATTAAGAAACACCACTAGGTTTAATCGAATCATTTTATAGTCTCCAAGACTTTTGACGTTATGTGTACTTTTGTTAGGGAAGTTTCAGAAAAGGTGAGTGTAAAAGTTATAATTTTTGTATGCATTGATAGAAATGAGAGGACCTTTTTAACTGTATGTAATATTTTTTATAATTATTATTATATTATTTTGTGATGCTGATCTAAATATGCATAAGTTCAGTAGTATGGAATCCCGGATATGAGACACACAGGACTATGCAATTGAATTTGTTCAGAGACGTTTCGTCTTATAGCTTTTATGGTTCAAAATGGTCATTACCCTGCGCAGGGTTTTTCTCGTAATGTTTTAC
This sequence comes from Monochamus alternatus, assembly GCA_037114965.1. Lineage (NCBI taxonomy): Eukaryota > Metazoa > Arthropoda > Insecta > Coleoptera > Cerambycidae > Monochamus > Monochamus alternatus. Next base: position 120,414,789 of record CM073426.1, read on the forward strand.
TCTCCAGATCTGATATTACCCAGTTCAGCTGCAGAAGAAATTAATGTAAGGTTGCGTGTTTATATAAACTTATTCACAGTATTATTGATTGTCCTTCATTTCTTGCTCCTCTTTGTCTTTAATTAGTAACTTAGCTACCCGTCATAATCAATTCTTATTATATTTGCCTACTGTGAAAACCAGGGTGATTCAAAAGTTATCTAAAAAAAATTTGGGAATAGATGCGTCATAAAAATGGAGGCAAAATCATAAAAACAATTCTTAAATCCTTTTAGTTTCCAAGAAAAGAATTATATGGTTTTAATTTATGGTAAAGTAAGACAAAATTTTTTGTCGGTACGCAGAATGATTTCCCTATAGACATGTTCCAAATACAGCTAGTTTTATTGCAGTAGTGCAATGCGAGCGTAACACGGAACATTTGCAACCCCATCGTGAAAGGGATGGAGGTTCGGGGGGTCCATGGCGTATTTCAGCAGCTGAGGAATATATTTTAGAAATTGTTGAAGATAATTTCATAACATGAGACTCTAGTACGCCAATAATTACGAGTTCAAAACGGTCAAACACTAGAAATATTTGTGTTAGTTCGCAGAAACTGTTAAAACGGGTCCAAAGGTAGTTCTTGTAACATATGTCAAATTATTTTATTAATTAAAACCACAGCAACACCAAAGCTATTTTGCTTTGCTATTGTTATATGGAGTCCTCAGTACAATATATACATTAGTCGTATTCAAATATAATATTTTTAATTTTTTTCATAGCATATTAATATTAGATGATAATTTTCACAGACTATACAGGGTGGCCCAACGAAATCGTAACAGAGCCCATAGCGGATAGGATGGGAAGGGTGGTCCAGTTGCATATCGTTCAAAAGATCTTTTAATTTTCTACACAGTCATGTGTTGCTTTTGAAAATCAGCCTATTCTTGAAAAAGAAACAGGGTTTTGAAAGCAAAATTTTATTAATAAAATTTTATTATAGTAAATATTCAAAATGTTGGCCCCCTGCGTCCATGCAATTATAAAGATTTTGTTCAAAACGTTGTCTTACATTCTGGAGTGACTAGACGACATTCATTAATGATACGTTGGCGTAGATCTTCCAGAGTCCGGTTGGGTGGTATAGATTTTGGTTTTCAGGTTTCTCCACGTGGGAATGTCGTTCAGTAAACAACTGAGCTGCTCTCAAAGCACATTCGTTATTTTTATAAAATAATTCAATTATTTCCACCCTCTCTTGCGTCGAATAAACCATTTTTAATTATTTTGTAACTAACCACTAACACCATTTTACGACAAAATCGCTGACTGAATTATGGTATTTTATCTATACCATTTTTAGTGGAATTTGTGAAAGAAATGACTGCAAAAATTCTAACAACACGTTGGAGTAAGTAAAGAGAAGAGTTCACGTAAAATTAGTTATTAGTGAATGGAAGTTGCTCGTCAATTATTTCCAGCTATTTGGTTATGTTTAGACGCTTCTTTAACTTATGATTAGTTAGTTTATTAATGATTTTGAAATTAATAGTGAACTCGATAGCAAATTTTAATTAGAAAATAATTTGTAGAAATAATAGGGAATTTTGTATGTGTTAAGTTCTGCACCCTGTATGTTTTTAAAGAATGGGTTGATTTTCAAAAGGGATCCATGACTGTGTAGATAATCAAAACAGCTTTTCAACGATATGCGACTTGGCCATCCTTACTATTTAAAAATTTGGAGGGGATGTTTACCCTGCTCAAGGGGTAGCAGTTAGAACCATCTAATTCATGGAAAAAGATGCCCCCCTCGCAAACAAAATCGACGGGTTTTTGCGTTTTTCCAAAAAAAATGTTTCCTAGCCGCTATAGACTCTGCTACGTTTTCGTTGGGCCATCCTGTATATAGAATACAGTATTTTAACTAGCGAACAGAATAGTAACGGCTGATATTATTTTTCATAAAATAATTAATGATATAGTCGATTGAAACCAATTAGTTAGTAAAATATTTTAATATAACCACCTTGTAGATCGTCGAGATCGTATCATTTGTTCACAATTCATTTTAAACATACTAATGCTTCCGCAAACTATATTGTTTGTAGAATGACGCGTTCTTGTAATTCTACATGTAATACTACTTATTTTCAATAACTTAACCTTTAATCAAAATATTAATTAAACAATTACTTATACAGGATTATTCAGAATTTATCTAAAAGATTTTGGGATGTTTCCGAGTAAAATATTATTGAAGTTGTAGTATTTTCAACCTTTGCATCGCTGGGATATTGCAGTGTCTAGGAAATTCCGAATATTGAAATTAGATTACTTTTTGTAGGCACAAAGAGCCTTTTCACACGGGCCACCGTGCAGCGCTTCTCGGAAGTGCCGCTGAGTGGTCCGTTTTGACAAAACATTATTTTATATAGACTTATTCATACGGGCGCGCCACAGAATTAGCAGCGCCACGGTGGCGTGTAGTCGCCGACTCCCACCGAAACGTCAACCATAAATTAGTGGCTCCACTCAGCAGCGCTGCATGGTGGCCCGTGTGAAAAGACTCTTAGAGCCTTTTCACAGGAGCCACCGTGCAGCGCTTCTCGGAAGTGCCGCTGAGTGGTCCGTTTTGACAAAACATTATTTTATATAGACTTATTCATACGGGCGCGCCACAGAATTAGCAGCGCCACGGTGGCGTGTAGTCGCCGACTCCCACCGAAACGTCAACCATAAATTAGTGGCTCCACTCAGCAGCGCTGCATGGTGGCCCGTGTGAAAAGACTCTTAGAGCCTTTTCACAGGAGCCACCGTGCAGCGCTTCTCGGAAGCGCCGCTGAGTGGTCCGTTTTGACAAAACATTATTTTATATAGACTTATTCATACGGGCGCGCCACAGAATTAGCAGCGCCACGGTGGCGTGTAGTCGCCGACTCCCACCGAAACGTCAGCCATTAATTAGTGACTCCACTCAGCAGCGCTGCATAGTGGCCCGTGTGAAAATACTTTTAGAACCACTAAGATGGTTGACGTTTCGGTGGGAGTCGGCGACTACACGCCACCGTGGCGCTGTTAAATCTGTGGCCGCACCCGTGTGAATAAGTCTATATAAAATAATGTTTCTTTAAAACGGACCACTTTACGACGCTTCCGACAAGCGCTGCACGGTGGCCCGTGTGAAAAGGTTCTTAAGGTTTTGTGACGCCAGTCTTTACATAGTTTTTCAAGTGTAAAAAATAGCTTACGTGTATAGTAGCAACTCTGAGTTGATGGATTCATTTTAATTTCTGACGATGTGAAAATGCTTTAGCAGCACGATTTCCCAGTAAACATGTGCCAAATTCAGTTGCATTTACCGTGGTGTGCACGAGGGAAATTTGAAACCGAATCGTGAAAGAGATGGAGGTCCAGAACTTCCCCGGCGTATTGCAGCATTGTGGCGTATCATATACGAGGCCCAATTATATTCGTACCATGTCCAGCGTGTCCAAGCATTAATCCCAAAGAACTAGACGAGGAGGACCGGTACCATGGCCGCCACGATCTCCTGAGTTTAAATCATTTGTACTTCTTTTTGTGGAGATATTAAAAAAATTAACTGTATCGCACCAAAGTGTATAGATAGATACGAAGTAGAAACATTTGTGTTAGTTTGTAGCCCAAAATGTCGTTATAACATCAGGTATGTCAAACTATTTTATTAAGTAAAACCACAAATTAAATCTATTAAGAACTAATAACAACAGCGGCAAAAGCAATTAAATTTGCTGTATCAAATCAGCGTTATAAAATTTTAATTATTTCCATTTTTTGTCCGGTCGATTACCATCTTATCAGGTTTTACAGCGGACCAGTTTCCAGTGCCGTGCACTTTCTAGATCATTTTCGAACTGCCCTTTTAGATTTTTTTTTAATTGTATTTGTAAGAGGCCTTGTACAAAGTGTAAAAGTTCTGAATCCTCTGTAATTTATAATTGATATTCAATTGTAGTTCTTTGTACCTACTTTTAAATTATTTATCTTTAGTTTTATATACCTATTTATTCAATATATATTTTTTAAATTAGCGGAGACTGTTGTGGGTTTGTTACCTGTTTGTGTCTCAAATAAATAAACGTCAGTTTTTGATCTGATCCTTGTGATTGGGATAAAAACTACAGCATATTTATTGTACTATGATACGCCATATGCTTACAAAATGCATCTTTCAGCTGCTAATGCCGAAATACAGCCTCAAAGCACCTAATTATACAAAACTGTCCGTCAATTTACAAGGTAAACTATAAATTCCGAAATATTCAGGCAGAAAACGTGGAGACGACCGCCTCTAGACGTTTATTCAAATTTCAGAGTGCTCGGGCTAATTCCGCAGTCACAAAGAATGCCCCGGGCAGGAATTACCATATCAAAATGCATCTGTAAGGGGCGGCGGGCCACCGTGGTCCCATGTCCAAAAGAGACAGTCGAAGGGAGGCGGTAAAGCTTTCATTGATGCAGGGATTTAGTTACGGATTTGGGACATATCTGATGGTAAAATGAAGTGCTGGGGTGTCTGCTAATTAATTCGTTATTTAACTAGGTGTCGTTAAGTGGGAGAAATACAGAGTGACTCAAAAAACCGTGTAGTGAGTTCTTGAGTCGTGAGTGAATGAGTTGTAAATACTTAGCAAGTAAGTAAGTCAGTAAGTAAGTATTTATTAATCCAAAAGATCATATGAAATGATATATAGGACAAGTCAAAAAGAACATGTGACAGTGACATACAAATTGTTAAAACAAACAAAAATATAAAAATACACATTGTAGGCTGGAAAGTGCATGACATTACACAAAAAATAAGATAAAAAGTCCTAATGCATATGTTGACTTATTTGATAGATGAGGAGCTCCAAATCAAAACCCAGTTTTTTAGAAACTGACTTATTTTGTGATATATTTATTAAATTTTCATATTTTTGGAGCAAAACTAGAACTAAGTGTTCAAATATTCAGCAAGTTTTTGCTTTAAAAATCCGAGGAAAAATTTTGAAATAAATATTTTAAAATACTGCGTTCTGATCTGAACTCTGATATTTTTTAATGAAAATATCAGAAAATTGAAAAAAATCTTTATTATTCTCAACAACAATATTATTTAAATTATTAAAACTTTTACTTTTTTATTTATTTATTTCTAATTTCTAAATCTTCAATATATCATGTTCTTCCATGCCGGCATAATGTTCTTCACTGTCACCTTGTCATCTGATTTTGCTGTACTATGTTCAGTTATCCATAAATCTTTAAACCGTTGCTAATTATGGATCCAATGTTTTCAATATTTCAATTTTTTTATTGTGAAGCAGGATTTTTATTTTTTCGTAAGATTTTCCAGTTTGCAATAAACGGTTGAATATAGTAGGTACACACGATATTCCAAATAGAATTATAGTAACGAAAACTGGTACCGCAACTTTAAAGTGGCTGTTACGTAGTAATCACTAAATCTATCAGTATATAGTAAAAATAACTCCAACCACCATCACTTCATCGTTTTGTAATTTTTGGTAGGGCCATTTGGTGTCTGGAGCATTATGAAAACTAACCAGAAACACCTAAAAGTTGTCCAAATTTTAAAGTGGATATTAAAGGTAACGGCAACCAAGCCATATTACTAAGAAGTGACAGTGCCTTTAAAATGTCTGTAATAATTTTGCCGACGTATTGGGAATCTTTATGAAACCCTTAAAGTGGCGGCACATGATACAATTGTGGCAGCTGTCACGTTATTACTTCATCCATAAGTGATTTACACATTTTACATGGGATTTTCAAATGCAGACATGTTTACAGATGTATGTTTAAGGTCATCATTTAATAATAGACATTTAAAAATATTATTACTCATCTGAAATTTCTTAGGTCTATACATAATTATTGTTTTCAGAAATTTACAGAATTATTCGAACTATTTGTTAATATTTCGGGCCGTAACATCCATATTTGACAGTAAACTTCCAATTGTTCTAATTTTATATCTTGAGATTATTCTAATTCTATATTACACAATATGTTACACTATTACAACACCTATTATTACCCTAAATATAACAGGAGAAGCAGAAATAATATATATGAAAGAGAGCAAGCTACATAAGAACATTTAGCCAACAAAGACAAATGTATCTAGTAAACTGTCTCAGTTTCTTCAGTTTCTCTTTTAGAGGCGGCCATGTAATAAAACCGTTTCTATTATGAGGTAGTGATTATGGCAATACACTTTAAAGTTTTCAGTGCCTTGGTTGCTACGTTACGTTCACTAAAAATGCTACTTGGGATAATAATGCATTTTGAAATAATAATCAAAAATCGAAACTGGCGTTTTGATTCAAACATCATTTTTTGGGGCTATTTTAAAATATGTAATATTACGTTTTGATTTGAATAAATATTATGTGATTTATTATATTTGACAATGTCAAATGCCACCTACACTTCGTAATCCGAAATTTGGTCGAAAACAGCGTTTTGCTTTGGAACTTGTCAGGCAATAACACAATACCTTTGACTTACTTTACATTTTGCCTTCAGTACACACTGAGAATAGTTCCATTCTTCCTATTACATTTGACAGTATAAGGACGGCATATTCTTTATGATGGTTTGTACTCATAAAACAAAGTAATTATAACATTTCTTACACAGAAACAAGACCAGCATTGAATTATACCTGAAAAACCTGTAGCACAAAGACAAATTAATTTGGTCATTTGGCTATAGATTTTTCAGGTGTACCTAACTCAATACTGGTCGAGGTATTAGCCCGCAGAGTAGTTGTTTCTTGGAATCCCGTTTTGCAAATATCGTTATCGCCGAATAGCGGTAGAGGTCGAGGGCTTTCTGGTACGTACATCATGTAGGAGGTTTCCTTCTTTGTGTACCATCAGGTTTAGCTTGATGTAGCTAATGACAATTTGAAGTAGCTTTGTTATATCTCGTGTACTCAGGGTCCCGTCTGTCGGTTTTGACAGGCTGTGTTATTCGTTGGTTACCTCTTCTATGACATACTGAGAAGAGCTAATAAGTTCGAAACCGGTACATATCTTCTGGGCCGCCGACGAATGACTTTGGTTGTTAGCTATTGGTTTTTCGGGTGTAATTTAATGCTGGTAGGAGCATTAGTCCACAGAGTGGTTGCCTCCTAGAATTCCGTTTTGCACATATCGTTATCGCCGAATCTCAATAGAGGACGAGGGCTTTCAACATGTAGGACGCTTCATTGCATTAGGTTCAGCATGGAGTAACTAAGTGCCACTAGATGTAGCTTAGCTACATTTCGCGTGATTTCATATACATAATCATATTTGACTATGTAAAAGACTAGACAATAACAGTGATGTGACTTTGGTTGCTACATCAGAAAGTGTCATGTATGCATGAGTAATACATAAAATATGATATAAATCAGGTTAACTAAAAGCTAACACGAACGAATTAAAATTTTGACGGCTTCTAGCGGCTAAACGAAGCAACTTTAGATGTAATTAAGTTTAGTTAAATCATTAATTCAACCTAAATAATTTGTTAGTTCCAAGTAGGTACAAGGAAAAGTGAAATATCTATGGCTTGACCAGTATGTGTTACACAAATCTTGCTAAAACTTTTTTCAAAATTGTCTAGCTCGGTACTGGATTCCCCGTGTTGGACCTTTCTTCATAGATTATTAAAATCCTAATGCTGAACCCATAATTAACGCGACTCTTAATTGAAAGATAAAGTATCTCCATTACGCGGTCTAATTCAAATTCGCCCTACTCCTGATCTACGAGCAAACGATCCGCTGTCTTGGCAATTATTTTCCGGCCTGGACATATTTTTCAAGATAAGCATCGCCGTGAGTTGAAAAGACATATTGATATTAATGGAGCGGGTGCCGGAGGAGGCGAACGGTCGCTGTTTATTATATGCTGGCTGTTTTCGTTAGATAAGCTTACATCACTTCGAATCCATTACGACGCTTTAAGAAATTTAGCACTCTCACAGACTGATCGCGAGTGGGGCTAGAGGGAGAATGGGAGGAGCGGTTATTGAAATTGCCGAGCTATATTTAAGCGAAAGAATTTTTCTTAACGCTCTGCTGAAACGCTATTTAATTTTACATTTGTAACTTCACAGATTTAAAGCCTAGTCCAATATGTTACCTAAAAGCAAAATATCCAAAGATCCCAATTCTTATAAGGTACGTTGTATGAAAACCATACTGTTTTTGAACAACAGTAACACTAACAACTGATATAACGTCAGTTTATCACTTGTCCTTTACCTGCAAAACTGACATGTATTAGCCTTTTCAAATCTTGCATCTGCATTTTCGATAAAAATTCTTCGTTTTTCTGAAGCCATGGTGTAACAGCAGCTGGAACTAATTATACATACTTGACATACACATCTTTCTGCTCCAGAACTTAATAGAAATGTGTTATACTAATTGCCTTCTGAGCTCCAATTATAGGCATTTGAAGCACTTCTCTGGTCTGAATTTATGTTTGGTGTATGCATACATTGTCGAAGGCCTGTGTGTTTTTGATTTTTACTTGTATGTATTAATTGTTTCTAAAAATTTAGGTTGTTACAAGTCCTTGTCTCGATTGAAATTATTTTTTGATAATTAATAATAAATAAATATAAAATAGCCTCAAAAAATTATGGTTAAATAAAAACACAAAATTTTTGATAGTTGTTTCAAAATGCATTATTATCCCAAATAACATTTTTAATGAATCTAACATAGCAGTCTCGACACAGAAAACTTTAAAGTGTATTGCCATAATCCATCATATGATAGAAACGGTCCTATTACTTGGAGGTGAATAAAATAGAGAACACTTTTTTGGAGGCAGATACATTCCAACGACGTTTTTGCATCTTATACAAACACGTTTAAGCCACATTGTGATTACGTGGCGGAACCGCGGGATGTGGTTGCCGCCTCTCAAGAGAGAAGTTCTATGTCGGCTGACGCTTCCGCAGTTCTAATAGGAAGGTTTCTGATTTCGGGAAATTGCTTGATGATTTCCTCATCTTTGGTTTTCAATATCCTCCGAGGAAGATCCAATACATAATTCTGTTGAGTCATAACAAGTCCAAGAATGATATCGTCAGTTATATCTGCTACTAAAATGTTGTGAAAGTGGTTGCAACCAAGGTTATTCTAGCTGGATGGATGCCTTTCACTGTTCTTCATTTCCTCTTCACTGTTTCTCATTTCCTGTTTCAAATCTACCTTCATTTCATCCTGGCTGTTCTTCATTTCTTTCTTTCAATCTTCCTTCATTTCATCTTGGCTGTTCTTCATATATTTTATCATCTCCATTAACTGCATGAATATTTTCTCCATTTCTGTTGTTCTAAATCTCGTTACCGGCATTCAGTTGTCTACTCCAAACGTTTTCTTTGTGGAACATCCCACTTCTGATACTGTAACCTCTATGTTGCCTTTGCGTGGAAACACGTCACGTAGACAAATAAACTTTATTGTCACTCTTAATTACACAAGAAATATTCTTCAAATAAATTTTCACAACTGTCAACGCTTTACTTTGACGTTTCAGTCACTCGCATTTGGCTGTTCAATATAAACTGAAACTGTGTCAGCGAAACCGAGCTGTTAATATAGGTTTTTAGGGTTCTAGAAGTTTCCACGGTCTCGAGAATAAAATAGAATGTGGCCGGGAATGTTCCAGAAAGCGTCAAAATAAAGACATCACAAAAATTACAAATTCTAACGTAAACAGAAATATAATTATTAACAAACTAAAAAGGCAGGTGAGCTTTAATTATAAATTCTTACGTAAACAGGAACATAATTAACAAACTAAAAAAGGTAGGTGAGCTTCCGTAACAATATCTAGGCATTTATCTATATTCCTTTTGCATATGGTCTGAGCAAATGCTCCATGAGATACTGTAGATGGTAATAACATTGTGTCTTATGAAGTGACCTATCTTGTCAATCCATCCTTAAATATAAGACAGATGTTGTTTCAGATGTTTTTGCTTTTTCCTAATCTTAGAAATACTTTCGATGTCTTATTCAGTATATCTGTTGATATACACATTTCTTCATAGAGCAGATTGAAGATAACATTTTCTTTTTTAATTTTATTCACTGATAATGATTGCTCAATGTACTAAGGTGTGGTGATGAAATGGTGATTAGACTCGCCGAATTTGAGGAAAAACGTCCATTTTCTCACAGACTCTCCTTACCTGGTGATTGATACAAACAATTTCATTGTCCATACAATAATAATGATACATTGGTCATAATTTTCTCTGGCTACTAACTAATGAGTCATATTTTTTCATTTAAGTCTTCTAGAAACAATAATTATTGTTGCTACTATCCAGCAAAGGTTTAAACTACCCAGATTTATTATTTCAAAGTCTTTATCATACAGGGCGTTAAAAATTTAGGCAATAAGTTGTAAAGCTTGGCCCGTCCCTGGTAAGCTAAATATGTTTCAAGAAAACTATTTTAAGAGGTTCTTACTAGTGTCACACAAATTTTTTATTAAATTATATTAAGTACTTTAAAAGTTATTTAAGAAAAACCGATTTCCAGCGGCGTCCTTCAGGGACGCATATCTCTGTAGGGAGAGCCCGTAGGAAAAAATTTTATAGGAACTTGTCATCTTATTTTTTCATGTTCTATGTGCATCCGATTTCTCACATTTTTCCGGACACCCTGTGTAATGTATATCTCTCCATGTTTTCTTCCCCGACAATGGTTTACAATCATTACTAACGATAAATTATGCATGACAAAATGCGACGCTAAATTCCATACCCCATAAAGGGTTTATACACGATAGCTTTGCCATAAGAAACTAATCGGGTGTATTACCCCGTTTATGAACGCGAATCATGCAAAGTTCTGTTTAAATGAAAAGACAGCTACCAGCCGGGCGCATATTTATTATTTATGCACTACAAAGTATGTGACACTGCACTACACGTTATTACGTTTCGGCTTTGTCCAAATAGATCCATTATGAACCATTCAAAATGAGTCCCACGATAATTTCCACGCTATGTCTGCCGTAGATAAGCGCCGTAATGTATTGTTAATTTATTCGTTTTTTTCCGAACTGCACGTGAATTTTACAATATTCATAAAGGGCGAGCTTATAAATATTCCATGTAGATTTAATACATTTTATGCCGTTTTATTATAATGCTACATTGTATTATACGCGGGTACACATTCGATATGCAAACGTACGTGCAATGGGAAAATATCCGCTTTACAAGGTGAATTGCTGTGAATTTGCCTGCCGAATACAGTATGCGCCAAAAGTATGGAATAAATTCAATAAAAACGATTAAACACTTATTTTTGGGAAAAATACTCGAACAGGTCGATTTTTAATTTAAAAAATACATATTTTAGCGTAAAATCCGTTTTTCAAATGTCATTTGTTTTCGAGTAATGACGTCATCGATTTTTTTTAAATGGCAACACCATATTTTTTTCCTTGATTCTGAAAGATCGTTTAATTCTCTATCAGACAATATTAAAATTTTGCTCTCTTACATAGGAGAGTTTTCGAGTAAATCACGATTGAATGTTAGAAAACGTAAATCAATTAAAAAGCATTAGCAAAGTTTAGTTTTTCGAATTCCATAGTTCTTTTATGGATCACGCAGGTGAAAATCTTTGTAAAGTGTCATTGTCACACGGAATTTCTAATAAGTATTGTAAGCGACATAGAAATTATTATTCAATTTAAAGTATTATGGCACATTTAACTGTTAGTCAAAGAATTGAAATTTTAATTCTTATCGGGTGCGGGAATATGACTAGAACTCAGCAGGAAGTTTGCGATTTATTTTATTGGCTCGGTCAGTGGTCGCGCGGTTTAAGGCGTCAGTACTTGAATCGAGGTGACTAGATCGGTGTTGGTTCGAGCCCAGCTGCCGGTAGACCGTATATAAGCTATATTCGTGGAGAGGTTTGGCGCCCTCTCTGCGGGTATGGTAGGGTGGAAGAATGCTGGCTTGGGTCAATGTGAGAGATTGATACCGATTGATATGAGGTTTTCCAGGTTTCCCTCATTCCTGCACTGAATAGTGGTTAGGGCCTATCAACGTAAGTCGTTCCTGCTTAATAATAATATGCCGCCCCCTCTCCCGCACAAATCTCCGACTTCTGGGCTAATCCCTGTGATTAGAATGAGGGGTAGAGATATTATTATTATTATTATAAAAATATCCAAATCGCCCTATCAGCCAATCAACAGTCAGTAAGGTAGAGTCTAAATTTAGAGAAACTAGGAATGTTGTAAATATTCCAAAACCTGGACGCCCAAGCATTAATGAAAATCAGAAACAGAACATTTTGACAAGTATTGTGGATAATCCTCATAATTCTTCACGATTGGTTGCATTAAACAATGACACTAGTCAGAGCACAGTGCGTATCTTGAGGAAGGAAAAATATCATCCCTACAAAATCGTCCCTTGTGCAGGAACTCAATGAAGATGATCCCGATCGCCGCTTCCACTTTTGCGAAATTCTAATGGATTTATGCCAAGGAAATAGAAATTTACACCGGCAAATACTTTTTTCAGATGAGGCCACATTTTGTCTGAATGGTACAGTAAACCGTCAAACTTGCAGATATTGGAGTCGGGAAAATCCTCATTGGATGGCAGAGGCACATACCCAACACCCTCAGAAATTAAATGTGTGGGCTGGAATAGTTGACGACAGAATAGTAGGGTCTTTCTTTTTGGAAGGAACCCTTACAGGACAAAGATATTTACAGTTTCTAGAAAATGACCTTGTTCCAGCCCTTGCAGTAATTTTTCCTAACGATAATGACCCTGACATTCCTGACGATACCATATGGTTTCAGCAAGACGGTGCACCTCCGCACTATCGCGCCCTGTACGAGATTTTTTGGACAACTGTTTTCCTGAGAGGTGGATCGGCAGACGCGGACCGATAGAATGGCCTGCAAGATCGCCAGATCTTACACCTCTTGACTATTTTTTATGGGGATACTTGAAGTCAAAAGTGTACATTAATAAACTACGTAATTTAGAAGAACTTCAAAATCGCATTCGGGACGAAATACGCAGAGTTACCCTAGAAATCATTCATAATGTGCAATAAGAATTTCTTCACAGACTTGCGCATTGTCAAGAAGTTGGTGGATGGCAATTCGAACATTTAATTTAAGTATAAAATTTAATCAATTGTATTTTATTTTACATACCTCAGAATTGTTACTTTTTTATGGATAAAATTTACGTTTTCTAACATTCAATCGTCATTTACTCGAAAACTTTCCTATGTAAGAGGGAAAAATTTTAGTACTGTCTGATAGAGAATTAAACGATCTTTCAGAATCAAGGAAAAAATATGGTGTTGTCATTTAAAAAAAATCGATGACGTCATTACTCGAAAACAAATGACATTTTACACTGAAATATGTATATTTTAAATTACAAATCGACCTATTCGAGGATTTTTCCCAAAAAATAATTGTTTCGTTTTTATTGAATTTATTCCATGCTTTTGGCGCATACTGTATATTGCTTGATCTATAACTGCTTTATGCTCATTACAGCATTTACTTGGCACTATTTCAGTTGAATAATGGTGTCTGCTCCCGTGTTGGCTAGACGTGAAGTAGATGTTCGTCGAAAACAGTGCGCTGTATACTGTTGTGACTGTGATAAATTGAGAAAAAAAAGCAATCTTCTTTGGCATTGCACTAAAAGTATTTATACCAACAGGAAGTTTCATGCATTTACCACCTCTGTAACCAATCTTCCAAAATCGGCAAGACTAGAACGCAGGGCGAGGTATTTTCGTATTACTTGGACCATATTCACATTTTCTATCGATTCCCCCGGCAGTGAGAAAGAATTCTCGGGAAACTTTTGTTTTCGTATCCGGGATGAAGAAAAATGTTTTCTTCATTTTTTACGTTTTCTAACAGCAAATTAGTTAACTCGTCCACTCTGCATGTACCTTAAATTATGCATTTATGAATTTCAAATAGCAAACATTTTCTTATTCTTAGCTTTGTTAGCAAGAATTTTGTGTCGTCGACATCTTGTAAAAATTTTGAAACATCCTCTTTCGTTAATATTCCTGACTTTTTTGTGTGTATCCCACTGATTGCTTTTTCAGAAAAGCAATTAAATTATTGAATTTACTGATGTCAACATTTTGCCGCATACAGATTGTAGATCGCAGCATAGAATGCAACGCCCAGAGACTAGATGATTTGTACATGTTGGATAATTCTTCAAAAAATGCTAATAATACCTTTTTTTTTGCTTCATATTTTATAATCTTAGATGCACACCAATCAGTGAATCGTTTATAAAATTGTTCGTACTTGGTTCTCAATTTATCTAGTAAAAGTGAAGCTACTGCAGTTGCAGCAGCTTTTTCCGTTTCAAGAGACAAGTTTTCTGTTTCTGAATCACTCAAGAAAATGTAAAAACGAAAACTCAGTTTTGTTTATAACAAGTTTGACAGGTTACCATAACAATGCCTCTACTTCTTGATTTTGAATTAAAGCTTACACTGATTTTGGATTTTTCTCAATTTAAGGTATACTCGCGTCAAGAATTCAGACGACTTACGTCATACGAACAATTGAATAATTCATTATATTTTTATTAAAATATTTAAGAAACTGCAACTGAGAGTAATAAAACTATATACTACACTACATGTTTGCATTATATATTGCACGAAATTGCAAAAAATTATTGATTTTTACGCGACCAAATATCGAATTACGTTGACAATAAAGACAATTGCCTAATGTCAACCATGACGTAAGACGTCTGAATTCTTGACACGAGTATAGTTGTAGATACAATTTTTTGCAGTTCTAGATAAAATTAGTAGATAGTACACGTGGGATAACGGCATTTTTTATTACATTCGAGCCTATGATACCTATATCCCACTTGTTGTCGTAACCAATAAATTCATTATTTTTGAAATTGAGAAGTTTTCGAAAAAATCCTTTGGCACGTCGATTTTGTTTTTAAAAAAGGCACTTTTTGACATACGACCCATATTAGTGACGTCATCGTTGTTCCAGATATGACGTCATCGACAAATTTTTTAATTAGCAACCCCCAATTTTGACCATACCGTTTGAAAGGGCGTGTCATTCTACGTACATACGTCATGAAAAATTATGGTGTTACATAACAAAAATTTCAAGAAAATAATGGTTGAAGATTTTAAAATTTAATTTTCGCAATACTGGGCACCTCCCCATTATGCAATACCTGTCCATGCTTATTTAGCTCTTCCCGAATCATTGGATAGGGATTATTTTTTGTGGGGATACTTAAAAAGCAAAGTATACGTTACTAGACCGGTTAATTTAGAAGATTTAAAAGCAAGAATTCGTCACGAGATACATCGTATACCTCCTGAAGTTATTGATAATGTCCAAAAAGAATTTATTAATAGTCTTGCACGGTGCACAATTTGAACATTTAATTTAGTCATTTTTACATAATCATTATCATTTTCAGTATTGTGAAAATTAAATTTTAAAATTTTCAAACATTATTTTCTTGAAATTTTTGTTATGTAACACCATAATTTTTCCTGATGATGTATGTATGTAGAATGACACGCTCTTTCAAATGGGATGGTCAAAATTGGGAGTTGGTATTTAAAAAAAATGTCGATGACGTCATTTCTCAAACAACGATGACGTCACAAATGTGGGTCGTATGTCAAAAAGTGCCTTTCTTAAAAACAAAATCGACGTGCCAGGGGATTTTTTCGAATACTTCTCAATTTCAAAAATAATAAATTTATTCGTTACCTTTCGGAGGCACTGTACAACCGTATCCTTCCTTTGGTTGACAACATGTATGGATATATTTTAAAGGCATTTATGGATGCCCTTATTATGTTGCAAATGAGTAGTTGAAGTAGTAGCAGTATTCTAGAAGAAGACAGTGAATATGATATTTTTGATAGAAAAAAACAAGGGAAAACTGAAGACACTGTTGCCATATCTTGAGAGCGATTTTAAGTTATTTTAGAATGTTTTAATATTCATTAGTTAAATTGCGCTATTTGATACAAATTGCCTTTCGGCATCATATGGTTATATATCTTCCATTTTTGACAAGCAAAAACGTCATTTTTAATCTCATTTTGAGTTGAAGTAGGAGAACTGACTGTAAACGAAAAAACAATAGGCTATCATCTTATATCCCTTTTGTTACTAAATTCAGTTAGTTTAATCAGAACAAAAGAAAACTAGTAATAATAATAACCAATACTGCTGACATTACAAAAGTAGCTACTTAAAAGATTAAGAAGTTATTCTGCGTCTTCTCTATTGCCCCGATCTTAATCCGGTAGATTTTCTTGTTTTCCGTTCCCTAGTGAACAACTTCCGAGAAATATCCTTGATGACGTCAGCTTTCAAAATGAGTTTAATGACTTTCAAACTACTGAATTTCTTGGGTGGTATGGAATTTAAATACATTGATGTATGCAATAAAAATACTATGAACTTATACGTCCGTCCAAAATTTCATTACATCTGATGACAGTAGCGCAGATAGCTAAGGAGGTGACGAGTTAATTCTTCATTGTCAACTAGTCATGCAGGAACTTCATGTCGGAATTAAAACAGCAGACTGCTGGCCGTGCCGTCTGGATAGATTGAGATATCAATAAGACTCGAACAATTGCGTGCGATGCCACGGCCTGCTATCCACGTTGCTGACAAAGGTCACACGCAAGGCCGTCTGTTCGGTTTGTACGCCAAAAATATGCACATTTTAATCGATAAGAGCTGTAGCTGGTTAAGATGTACACTCACTGCACATAAATATTTTCAGCCCGAATCATGTTTTGTTTAAATTATGACGGCTTAATAGCTTGTCAATCACACCTATGTGTGCCTATGAAAAAACAATTATTGATATGTATTGACACGCCCTAATCGTTGAAGCCTTCCAAATTTTTTATTAATATATCTCCGGCTGATCCCTATAAAAGTAGTGTGCCTTTTTATTTGGAAACCTTCATGTTGCAGTGTTACTAATCTGAAAAATTGTTTTTAGTACACAATACTAGTCACTATAGGCACCAGGAAGTAGGACTCCTACTCTAATTCTTCATGAAAATCATGATCATTGGTTAAAGATAACCTCTCTAACTTTGTAGACGCATCTAATACAATGCTTACGCGAGATACTGCGTATCAAACCATGGCAATGACTCATCGGCTAAGTCGGCTATCAATGTTGGGTTAGTAGGCATGGAGAAGTGCGTCGGTAGAAGGAAAACTTTAGACGCACCCATCTATTACAAAAGGTAAATATCAAACAAAAGATTAACATAATCCACCGTGCTGGATTCTCATGTGCATTGATTTTATCATGAAAAAAATAAGCTGTTGCTCGTACATGATGGCCATATACAGGGTGATACGGAACTTATCGAAAATAATTTTTTTGAATGTACAGAAGACTTGCAAATACAATTTGTACTGGAAACTGATCCACTGTGCGCATGGCAAAGCATGTAGTTGGCGACCGGCACTACAGAAAGTGCAATAAAAAATGAAAGGACAAACAATTGAAAGAATTTCTCAAGGAAAGAAATAGATACAATTTTATAACACCTATTTTATAGCAGCAAATTCAACTGCTTTTGGCACTACTGTTATCATTAAGTAATAAAATGAATGTGTAGTTTTAATTAATAAAACAATTTGATATACCTGTTATAACAACTGTTCTCCACCGCCGTGCAAAAATATTTGCGTCTGTCTTATCCCATTTTACGAACCAACACAACTGTTTCTCGTTCTTGTCCGTTTTGAACTAGTAAGTTATTGGCAGCAGCTATGATACCTTCGAGTAAATCACCAATAGTGTCCACTTCATTTTTTAAATATCCGCACAAAAGTAAGTCCAAAAGATTTCAGTCAGGAGGTCGTACCGGCCATAGAACCGGTCCCTTTCGTCCAATCCATCGTACCCCTTGAACTTCATTAAGGTAGTCCCTAGTAGCTTCGGGCAAGAACCACATACGGAGCCGGTCAGCTAAGGCATATCTTATAGAAATTCAGGCAGATAATTTCGAAGGAACTCGAGGTACTCAACCCCATCTATTAGATTTGGTAATATGCATGGTCCAATCAAGCGATTATCGGCAATCTCAATCTAAACATTTAAGGAAAAGCGTTGTTGGAATTGAGTGTGGATTTTCAAAATCCTAAACATGAGTATTATGAATGTTATACAATTCCGTGTAAAAAATAGCTTCATCTGTAACTAACACTTCAGCTCTAAATCTGAGATTTTTTAGCATTATGTTGCAGGAATCGTTCACAAAATCTAATACATATGTGATAATCCTATGCTATTAATGGACACGTTGTACATGGTACAAATATAACTGAGCTTCGTAGATGATACACCACAATGTTGATTGGAATATTCCTTCTACTTGTTAAGCGATTTGCCTCATACTTATTCGAGGATTCTCTTCAACAATCTCTAAAATGTGTTCCTCAGCTGCTGCAATACGCCGTGGAGATCTTAGACTTCCATTTTTTTTCACGATTCGGTTGCAAATTTC
The DNA here is from genome assembly GCA_037114965.1 of Monochamus alternatus. Lineage (NCBI taxonomy): Eukaryota > Metazoa > Arthropoda > Insecta > Coleoptera > Cerambycidae > Monochamus > Monochamus alternatus. Next base: position 120,433,426 of record CM073426.1, read on the forward strand.
CCGTATCACGTCCGAATACTGATTAAGTGTTCAAAATGTCATTGATTTACTTTGAACCATTCCGATACTATTGAATAAAAATCATCTTCAGGGCCGACTCAGAGCTCCCGTAGGGTCCATTTGTCGCCCCATTAAATATAATCATAATTTCTGGACAACCTGAGCAAAACAATAATGTTATCATACAAAGATCGCAATATTTCGGTACACATTTTGTTAAAACGCCATCAGCCACTGGTATAACATAATTAAAATTGACTGTAAAATTTAGGTACCGGCGATACGAGTAATATCAATATATTAGTTACCGTTTTATAATCGAAGCACTATATTTAGGTAATAGGTTGCAAAAACAACGGGAGTTTTATTATATGGAAAATGAAGTGCATGCATTTTAATAAATACTGACAAAATTGACTGAATTTAATTCAAACGTGGATTTTAATTGAAATCATATTGCACAATGGACTGTTAATGGATTTATGATATGTATTTGCTATAGATATATGGTTTCATTACAACCGTCCTTAGTGTTACTTAATATTTATAAATGTAAACAACCAAGTATATCCAGAATCCTAATGTACAAAATAGCAGAGAGAGATTCATTTACTGAACTTAGATGAGTGGGTGAGGGTTGCAGGAAACAAGATTCCATAGGCGTGCTACTTGAGAAGGATTAAAAAAATACAAAATTACCAAAAAATAAAGTGACGCTGAGTTTTAATAGTTTAATAGTACTTTTAAAGTAACCGTAGAATGCCATCCTTTTAGATGGCGATGGCCTTCCACCACCCACTTACACCTACCTGATGCGCACTCCGCAGATATCACACTTTAACAGTTATAATAATGCACTGCACGCTACTGGTTACTAGCACTGTCGCTGTAACGGTCACATATTAACGCTTATCGTCGGCTATTATGCGGTGTATTTCAAACAGAATACCAGATTCCGCATGTAGCAAAATGGACATATGATATGACTTTTATTTATCCATGTTTCGTCAGTGTAATATATTCTTCAATTCAGATTTTGATCTTCTAATATTTGTCTGAAATAGTTTTGTCATATCTCTGTTTCATATTTTTCTATCAGCATACTATTTTAATTTCGTTTTATAAATCAAAAATTCATGTCACGTATAGGTAATTCGCAAAATCATCCTTCTAGATATTCTAGGCAAAGTTTCATCCTGTGAGATAGCCACTTGTATATTCTTTATTGTCGGAAGCTAATTTTTAAAATCATCCATGAATCGTTCTACGACTCGAGTATTATCAACTTTTATCTTCTTCTTTCCACGTGTTTCCACCATTTTCCGTTTTAAAGTTGTCTATTCTTCTTCGTCATTCTTTATTGTACGATATACACTACGTGTAAATTTTCAGGTTTATCTATTAATTTTTTTTTTGAGTTTGTAAAGGTCGTACTTTGATAAATGAGCATTCTGTTTTAAAAATGTCTGCTCACGTGTGTTTCAAGTGTTGTGAAGCTTGTTGCAAACGATATTTTTTACATCTGATTAGTATAGAGCACGTAGATTTGGGTACATTTTCTAGCACAGTGACTTTGAAAGAAGGCGGATTGGGTTGCGTGAAGCAAGTTTGTGGGTAAGAGAAATTTCTAGAAGGACTAACAGATCCTTACGTACCGTAGTACGGTGTTACCAAACGTGGACTCGGAAAGGTGGTGGACACATAACGAGAGGCACCGATCTTCGTAGAAGAACTACAGAGTGTGAAGATCGTCGATTGCGACTTTACGCTTCCAGAAACCAATTTAGCAGTGGCCGAATAGAGAGAGAGACTTAAATTTAAGACTTAAATTTTCATACACTTGTTCATGCCTTGGTCTTGAGTAATATTCATAGTATTGTTTTTGAACCCATCTCTTCATAGCCTGCTTTCTGGTACTGTAAGGAATGCCAGGCTCTGGCCTTAGGAAAGAGGTTTCAATTTCATTTTTTTTCAACTTCATTTGCTTTTTCATATCCATCAATTCCTTTATGTCGTAGCACCCAACACAATGTCCAACACAACGTAACTGTATTGGTACTTGCTAGTTCATTTGGCTATTATAGGTGGACAATTGTGTGGAGTCTATCTAAAGATCAAATATGCATTTATAGCAATTTTAATCTCGAATATTGTAGGAAAATCTCTCAGGCTATAGTTTCGTCGCCACCTGATTCCCAACTCTCCTATTACAGCTTTTGCTCCACTGTTCTGGAACCTATATGGTTTCATCTTTCCGACTCAATTCCCATTCCTCTCGATTATAATTCCTGATACCCTAGGCTGCCATTTTGTTTCTCATTGTAGCAGAATATGTAATGGTGACAGATTTAACAAGCCTTTTAAGACCAAGTCATAACTCCTGTTAGACGTATAGAAGCTAATCTATGAATGTTTCTCTTCTGCAACAATTTATTTGACCTTAGGTCATCAGATCACTACACCGTACATAATCTCAGGTCTTACTAGATGTAGTGTGCACGCTTTTTTCTATCAGACATCACTCAAAAATTGTGACTGCTCTCCAAACTTAACATATTGTTTCTTAAAACCAGTTAAAATTCTTGGTGTAAAACGAGAGCTACTTCATACGTCCTAGTGGCATACATTAACCTTAATACGACCGTGCACTAAATCAATATAACTATTTGCCACTTTAATAGTAGTAATAAATATTGCTAAAAGACCCTCGGCTGTTATTATGAAGTAGCCATGTAATAAATCAAAACTACAGCAAAATGCAAATTTATTTAAATTCCTGCCCGGATACCTTTAATAGGGGTAAAACGATAGAACCGGGTTGTATTAATAAAAAACAGAAGAATTTTTCTGAAAAATATGTTATGGATATACATACTACATAATATCAAATATATTAATTTCATTTCATACTTTATATGGATGGAGCAATTTGAAATTATTCAAATTAGTTATCATTTATTTACTGATATCTATAAAATTAATGAGTTTCATGAAATTACATGAACTGTAAATATTGGAAAATTGACAATGCAAAATTGGAGAACAGTGCAGTGCTGTTATAATTTACAGACAAATTGTGAAGAACAGTTATTACAAGTTTTTATTTCTTAACAGGAAAAGCGTATAATTTGTACTAGCGCTACAGACTGTTTTAAAATGGTGTGGGTTTATAAATAATAATAAACGTTATGGTAATCAAATGGTCGTCCCTATGTATTTTAAATATATATGTATCTAATTTAATGTGTAATATAGACGTCAAATCTACAAAGTAGAAAATTCCTTTCATTTTAATAGCTATGGATATAATGCTGTCCGCATGTAGCAAAATATTGCCTGAACCTATGTGTTCTGCGGGATAATTTGAGACAAATAAAAATGATTCTAGAACTAGCGAATTTATAACATAGCCATAACTATCCTCCATACACAGTATTTTAGGATTTGTTTTTAATAACACAAAATTAATGAAAACATCCAAAGCAACTTTCGTTCTACAATTTTATAATATTTTAATAACCATTTCTGATATAAGAGTGTACATATGGCAGGTAGCAGGCAGAGTAATAATGACATTAACAATAATTTTACCAATGTATTCCACAAGCCATTTTAGGGGGGATCTTCATACAAAATTTTTCAATTTGGGTCCTCCTTGTTGAGACATTCGAGTCTCAAAATGGCGGAAAAAAAGAGTTTTTTTAATTTTCTTAAAAAACCGTTACACTTAGAAATTTCAATTTTGGTACACATTATCAGCTAGTCAAAAGCTATTTTATGGTGGTGTCTATGCCTTGGCTCATGTTTCTGAAGGACGGGAATAAGCAACCCCTAGATTTATTTCATTCAGAACTTTTTCCTGCAATGACCGATTTCAACAAAAAATTTTTTAAATACTACATATAATTTCACTACTTTTTTCCATCTTGTAATTTTTTCATACAACCAACAGTTTGCACGGAAAAAAATAAAAATAGTTTTCCTTACTCTAAACATCTTTTCGTCACCGGTTACTGATAACCGCAGTAGGCGGTTGCTATGTTGATGTTTGTCTGTTGTTTTGTCAAACAAATTAGTCTTGACAGTTTCTGCAAATAAATGTAAACAACTGACTCTTCCGTACAAATATTAGCGAATAAATTGACGGAATATGCATACGGCAGGATTGGCAACAGTTACAGGAATACCTTTGTTTAAAAATATTTGCAAAAACTGTCAATTATAGACCTAATGGCTATTTATTTGACAAAACAACAGAGAAACATCAACATAGCAACCGCCTACTGCGGTTATCAGTAACTGGTGACGAAAAGATGTTTAGAGTAAGGAAAACTATTTATATTTTTTCCGCGCAAACTGATGGTTGTATGGAAAAATTACAAGATAGAAAAAAGTAGTAAAATTATATGTAGTATTAAAAAAAAAGTTTTGTTGAAATCGGTCATTGCAGAAAAAAGTTCTGAAAGAAATAAATCTTAGGGTTGGTTATTCCTGCCCTCCAGAAACATGAGCTAAGAAACAGACACCATCAAAAAATAGCTTTTGACTAGCTTATAATGTGTACCAAAATTTAAATTTCTTAGTGTAACCGTTTTTAAGAAAAAATAAAAAAACTATTTTTTCCCGCCATTTTGAGACTCGACTCAACAGGAAGAACAGGACATTTATATAAATACATACAAATTCAATAATGTAAGAGTATAAACATATACTTAATTTGTTTTTAAAACCTATTTGGTTTAAAGTTGCAAAAAGAAAAAATTGTAAATAAAAACAAAAATACAGACAACAATATATGACAATGATTCACAGCTTATCTAATCTGGGAATAGATGCATCATGAAAAATGTAGTAAAAAAAATTGTTGTAAAATTCTTATAGTTTTCGAAAAAAAAATATTGAAGTTGTAGGAATTTCAACCTTTAGATCGCAGGGTTACTGAAGTCTCTTTTCTTTGCAAATATCCGATTGTTTAAAGTAAGATGGGAGTGTTTAGTTTCTCAACTGTCAAATATGACGACTTATGTGTATAGCAACTTAGAGTTGGATATCATTTTAATTTATTGTTTAGTGAAAATGTTTTTTCAGAACGATTTCTCGGAAACATGTGCCGAATCCAACTACTTTTACATGCCGTGCGGTAGAGGTTTTTGGATATGAAAGTTTATACACGTGTTTTTTTGCCGTTTAATATTGCTAATAATTATTATATACAGGGTGTCTTATAATTAGCTATCAACTCTGAACAGGCCGATTCTATGATCAAAACTAAGTAAAAAAGTTCATATGAACATGGTTCCGGAAATGCTTCCTAAGGGCACAGGGGCCCATTGAAGAGGAAGGAATGGAAATCATTTTTTGCAATATCTCTCAACCGCGTTGTGATAAATGAAAGAAATTTGGTATACACAGCTAAATTTTGATGAGCAATTTGATGGACTAATCCATTTATTTCCACAAGGTCCATTGGGGTGAGTACGGGGGAGGCCTTGGTATTTTGCGTGTGTAACTTTTTCATCTTTGACTTTTTAACAAATTGGATAGCAATTTCCGTTTTCTTCAACTTTTTTACGTTAAAAAGGTACTCTTGTTTCAAATCGTTATATTTAACGGTTTCTGAGAAAATCGCTCTTGAATTAATCCCACTTTGGTCAATTTCATAGTAATTTAAACAAAATTATCAACGTATTCTTATGTCAAAGTATTATCAACCCGATTGCCAATTTAATAGTTCTAAGCGAAAAAAATGGAACAGTTTACGGGACAAGAGTTAGTTGATATGATATTTATTTATGGCTTTTGCGATGGTAATGCTGCAGCGGCAGAACGCGAGTACGGAAGCAAATTCCGTTTTCTCGAACTGTTTTACGTTAAAAAGGTACTCTTGTTTCAAATTGTTATCTTCAACGGTATTCATTTTGTTGGATGTTAGATATACGGTACTACCCACGGAAACCTCGTATAAACAGCTCTTATATTACTCTATCTCAAAAAAGCATTTTAAAGAAATATTACGATAGTAATGAATGTTTGGCATCCCGTTCTGATACGATGAAAGAAACTAGCTTTCCGCAGTGCACGTAATGTTGGAACAATGCCATTTTAATATCGGAGCATTCGAAGAATGCTTTAATGGGATGCAAAATATTTAAATGAAATAATCGTAAAACACAATATCAAAACGTGACACGTCAAAAGGATTATAACAACGCACACGTATACCATGTTGGCGTGCCATACGAAAAAATCCGTCTGGAGATTGATCTGGCTTTGTCATGAATAAAATAATTAAGTGCACGCGTGTCGGTTACAGGGGACTGAAATTTGTAGCCATACCAAGCATGCCCTTGATAATTAAGTCAACAGAAATACAAAATAAAATCTGCTGTGCATTGAAAGAGGTTTTTTGTTGCCAAAATAAATACTGAATATTTTTTCATGACTTGTTCATGTTCTCTGGATATACTGTGAGCAAAAATATAATTTAAATACCTTGTGTAATGTTAATTGTTTGATGCCTTTAATCTTTTATTTGGTCTTCTCAATTTCCTAGCTATTTTTGTTCACTGTTGGGCTGCTTCTTCTTGTTCTAAAATCTTGACTTCAATGATATTTTCTTATTTATCCTTTTATACACGTTTTATAAATTTCTCGAATATCCGCTTCCTTCAATCTATCTTATTTTTCTCTCTATCTTTTTTCTGACTGCCTGTTATACCGTTTCCTTGATTACTCTTTTTTTATTTCTTTCCAATGCACTCTTATATCTACTTTACATAATTTTAATAGATATTACATTTCTTCAATCAATCAGATTGACATTTGACATTTTATAAAATTCACCTATCAACTACTTATTACTTTTATTTTTGTATTCTATTTCCCTTCTTTTACCTTCCATTGAGACCTTGTTTAAATTTCACTAACACTTTAAAATTTAGTCTATGTAATAAATAATAAATAAATACTTATTTTACATGCACATAAAAAGAGACGAATATCTTAATATGTTGTAAGTGGGAAACATCAAATGTACTATAATAATAATTAGTTTGCCGATTCATTGAATAATTTCAGGAAATATTCACAAATTACGTTTAATTTTAATCGCGATTGGATATAATTAGAATAATTAGAATGCATATTAGGTCGCAGATCAATTATCGCATGAACGTTTCTCCTAATCTAGATCAATTATTTTGATATGGATCTCAGTAATTAATTGGAGTTTAGCGAAATCCGGATGCAGTATTACACGGGTACCTATTAGTACTCTATCAAATAACAATAAGAAGTGAAACAATAAAGGAGACAGATCTTTAATCTATCAAATTTTCATCTCCACATACGTAAGTGTATCTTATTAAACAAAAGGTTTTTACTTTTATACAGGATGTATTTTTTCGATCATTAGTAAGAGGAGGAGGAGCGAGATTGGCAAGCGGAGGAGGAGGAGGAGGAGTAAGCAAAGAAGAAGGAAGAGTAGGAGGAGCAAGCGAAGGAGGAGGAGCAAGTTAAGGAGGAGAAGCAAGCGGAGCCTTCATTATATGAGGAGTGTGAAACATCTCTTTCTAGCTGTTTCAAATAGGAAAACGAGTAAGTACTGCAAAAATTTTGAGTGCATTGCCATCTCGTCAATAAGAAAATCCGTAATGAAGAAAGAAACCCTTCAATGACCTATATTAGAGAGATCCCCATGAGCAACATCACCACCTTTTTCTATTTATTAGGCAAGTAGGATTGATTTCTTAGTGGGAGAAAGTACAAGGGGCCCAATGTGGTCTAAGTGATGTATCCTCTAAGCTACCCTCCCCACAATTCCAGATTTTAGTTGCCAGAATACAATACTGGTATTCTGATGAACTTTTTAGTTTGAAAAAATCATGATATAAATATTTCTTTTACCATAAATGAAATGTATATTTAACATTTGGACTTAAAATACATCTTTTGTAACTATTTTAATAATAATTCCGGAAAGTGCCGCCAGATGTTTTATTGGTAGATTGTGGTCTCTGTGTTCTCTATATGCTGAAAGCTGAAATGAAATGAAATAAATATTTTAAAAGGTACGATAGGCTTAAAGATATAACAACGAATTCAATTGCGAATGTAATTAAATGGAGTTCGTTAGGCCTGAGGTACTTTCCTCTATTTTTTTTTTCGAGAGGAAAGCGAAATCAGGACTATTTCGAGCATTCAGGCACCGTACAGATACGAAGGGGTCATTATTAGATTATGTAGGGTATATACGAACGTTTTTATTTGTGTAGCTTTACGACACGTTGAATACCATTTGCTTATCTCTGTTGCAGACAAGTTAATTGTTATAGATGTGTTTAATTTCCCACACAGTTGTACCGATTGAGAAATTGTATATTCTTAGATATAGAAGCGGGAAATATAAAAATATTCCTTTATAATGCAATGCTTCACGTCATTGTCGTTATTGTAACAGACAGTAAAAGAACTAAATCCTATTAGAAGTATTTAAGTGCAATTTTGTTAGCACACCATCAGGTCATTACAGAATGTAATGAAACTACATTATAAACGTTAGTTGGAAAATTGCATCAGATGAGTTTTATATAACATAAAATTAGCAATAATGAAAGCTACAGTAATCAATGGATAATGTATTAATGTGACTGTTTTATTACCTTAGATCATGTTCCTTTTATGATTTCATTCATTAAAGATTAAGTCAATAAATAATTGAAGACCGTCCTCTCTTTTATATTAAAATTTCAATGAGATAAATTAAGTATCAGTTACTTAAAAAAAGAAAAAAATATTAATATTGCCATCGAGGAGCATTAGCAACATTGCTGAAGAATATTGCCAAGAATCACCCTCATATTGAATCATGTAAATTAAGTTCGGATTTTAGAAAAATTACATAAAATAGACTCGGACTTAAATTTTTTATTGGGCTATATGAAGGATTTTACTTTATCAGATTGCCTTCCATCTTTACCGTTCTCAACAACCTTCGACGAACATTTTAAATAACTACATGGCGCTTTAAGATTGGCTTAGCAAAATCTTCACGTCCAAAGTACCAGATTTCTTTAGATATGGAAAAAATACTACCAGATCATTGGGAAGTAGTGATACACATTTATTCAATAAAGTTAATATATTGTTATTGCTTGCAAATAAATAAATATGGAAATAACGCTACAAAGATATGCATCGATTAAATAATTATTTTAACATCGACATATGAAAAAAACAGATGTAAGCGCAAATCTTAAAATTAAATATCAATCCACATTTCAAATCTGCATCAATTTTAATATCTGTTTCCAATTATTAGATGATGGAAAAGAAAAGTCTCTTGTACTGTATTAAACAAAGAGTTTTCCAAAGCAATAAAATAAATTTAATCTATTTCTAAGTATCATAATTTCCTTCCCCTTTTACAGGAGCAGTGGACAAATACGCTGAATTATCGGAATAGATTTGCTTTTAAATGTAACTAATGATATATTCGATTATCGTCCATTCGGAAGCGTTTTAAAGATTCATAAAGGAACAACACAAATCTATCATCAATAAAAGGGCTTTTTCAGCTCCAGATAATGCCCGCTAATGGAATAATTAATCTGGATCTCCAAAAGCCGAATCATTCCCGGTTATTTTTGTTCGTAAACATCGAATGTCGCATTTTCCCAATCGGAGACATTTAATTGTACTAAATAATAAAACAAATAGACATTTATAGCAAATGCAATATATAAAAATGCATAAATTGACGTCACCTATTAGTACAAGACCATTACAAAAGTGCCGAAGGAACAAGTAATGTCTGTAAAAACAAAAAAATTAAAATTACATCACGAGACACTACTAAATTTTTGTAACTTCTAAAATGCCACCATTATCTCCAATACACTTACCATTCCTTTTGCGTATGTTGTTAATTACATTTTGTATTTGGAGTATCTTGTAAATTTTGGGGTTTTGACTTACACACTTTTTATTTAAGTAAACTTGTGACGTACTTTCGATGTTTGGTCGTAGATGCCGAATTAGTACAGCCACTTTAATTAGTCCGGGTTCACTCGGTGAAGAAGTTATGTACAAGGTTCAGGAATATTATAAGACTCGATATCCAAAATAAAATATTTATTTCATAAAATAAAATGTCACCCTGCAATCAAATAATACAAACAATAATAATTCCCCAACCTACATAAATAAAATAAATCCTGAAATAATATCACAATAATAACAAATAGGGCGGTAAGGAATATACGGTGCAGACGTCGAGTGTCGCGGATAGAGCCTGCTAAACACTCGGTGCTAAGTACTTGGAGTCGGCGGAATACGGACATGAGCTCTAGCGCCGCTAGATTACCTGCTAAACGCTCAGGACACCCAGAGGAAGGTTGAGTGCCGCGGAGAGAGCCTGGTAAGCACTGGCGGAGAGGAAGGTTGAGTACCGCGGGAGGAGCCTGGTAAGCACTTGCGGAGACGAAGGTTGAGTGCCGCGGAGAGAGCCTGCTAAGCACTGCTGGTGAAGGCAATTTCGCCGACTTTTATACAGAACGGTGGGTAGTGTCGTATGCAAAATCGCAGTGCGCCAAGCAATTAAAGTACAGTGTGAGCAAAATAAAACAGGTTCATTATACACTCCATAGAAAAAAATTTAAGGGGGTTAAGTCGGAGGATTTTGATGGCCACTCACAGAAAGGACTGCTTCGCCCTATCCAACAGTTTTCGAAATTTTTATTTAGCCAGTTTCTTATCAAACGAGCATTATGGAGAGGACTACCATCTAACTGTAACTTCAAATTCAGTCTGTATCTTAATGTTAAATCATTTAATTCGTTCCTAAACTCGTTTTCAAAAAAATTAAAGAATCCAACCGCATTAAAATTACCGTCAAAGGAAAAGGGAGCAATTATTCTGTTGCATAGTACTCCACACCAAAGGTTCATTTCTTTGAGATTATTGTCTCCTTGCATTTATCAAGAATTCTGGATTTTCAGCTGATCAGTGACGACAAATTTGACTTGAAACCACTCCATTTGTGATAAAGGTCGCTTCGTCGGTGAATAAAATTTAAAAAGTTGTTTAGGTATTCTAATTGGCCAATAGCAAAATTCTAATCTTCTTTCTTCATCTCCTGGTTCCAACGTATGCCAAAATTTTGGCATAAGAGTTTTTATTTTGTTTTGTCTCAGGGATCTTCTTATACTTTCCTGGGTATATTAAGATCCAAACTAGTCGTTATGTCGGATTGTCGTTAAAATATTGGAAACTATGGTTGTTATTTTTAAAAAGTCCACCACATCCATTTTGCCTCGTTTTAAGCAAATTTTTGGAAACCGATCCAGTTTCATCGAAAATCTTATTTATACTATTTAAACCAATAGAAGTACGGTGCATTTCGATTTTGTCTATTTGTCTATCAGGATGTCTGATGTTCTGTCGCAGCTTCTGCTGCTGAGCGCACGTTGTCGTCAACAAGACGAACAATGTCTGCTTTTTCTTTTCCATTACACTGAAATTTTCCATAATAATAATAATTATTATTAACAAATGTCTATCAGGATGTCTGATGTTGAATTCTGTCGCAGCTTCTGATGCGTAGCGCACGTTGTCAACAAGACGAACAATGTTTTTACCATTACACTGGAATTTCCCATAATAATAATAATTATTATTATTAACAAATAATTAGAGCTGAAGCTAAAAGCTTGTTGTGCTCTAGGAACAAAAGATAAATTCATCCTATAAATGGTTGATGACATAGTAAAAACAATTAAGAAAAAAAAAAACAGAAGAAATCAGAATACAGTATATATTTGAATACTATAAATATTAGAAATTCATAAGAGATCAATCACATTGGATGTTGATTAAAGTGACGGTCAAGTCTATTCTTAAAAGAATTTCCATAGATCGAATATCCTGTTGAGTAGAAAATGTCTGTTCCGTGTATGAAAGCTTTCCTTTTTAAGTTTGAATTAATTGCCTCGAAGACGGGGGTCAGGGTTTAAGTCAAACATCACGTGTGGGCAGTACAGTTCGCCATGCAGGATCCTATAAGTTGTAATAAGGTCACCTCGAATACGCCTTTTTTCTAGAGATTTAATACGAAGACGCCGAAGACGTTTTTCATACGAAAAATATTTAAGACCAATTGAAAGTTTGATGGCTTGCCTCTGAACCCTCTCTAGTCTAATTTGAGTTTCCTCTAGTGTAGAAGGTACACGAATGTTGACATCCAACTGCGGAAGCTGATTGCTAGCGTCTAAAGTGAATGCATTGTAGAAAGTCTCAGCGACTTCACAGTTATCACTACACACACTACCCAAAGTATTTTTAATCAGTGGTGTAGAAACTTTACTTGTGAGTCGAGAACGAATATATTTATAAAAAGCTTTAGATCCTCTATCAATTAACTGATTTTCAAACAATGACCTTGCACGCCTTTACTGTCCTGTTAGTCTATTAGCGAAATTTCGGTGTAGGTGATAGTCGTCTGAAGAATTGAATCGTTTGTATCTTTGCCAAAGTGGCTTTTTTTGACATATTTTAAATACTTCTCCATTGAGCCACTGATTTTTATAATTGGATGCATACTTACAAACAGGAGTATATGTAGGTATGATATTTCTGACAGTATTCAACCAACTATGCCACAAATCTTATCTTATCTTTGTTTGCACAGTATTCAACCCAATCCACCTCAGCCAAATGATAATTCATTGATATATAATCAGCCTTGAAGAAGTTGAATTTTGATACATTAATTTTGCGGTAATCATTAACAAAAAATTGCGTAGTAAATTCCATGCAACAATGATCAGATGTGCCCAATGGGGGTGAATAACTAAGATAACTAAAAAGATCATCAGTGTTAGTTATAAGTAGATCAACGAGAGATGGAAGCTGATTCGCTCTAAATCTGTAATATGTTGAGTCAGACCTGTTGACAACAACATATTAGTAAAATCTGCAAATCTAAAATTATAATTATTAATAATTTGTATTAAGTACAAACAAGTTCTAATATCGATTTAGACATTATTTGTTTGACAGTTATTTGAAACACCTCAATTTTTTTTCCATAGCCAACTATGAATTTTTGAAAATAAATAAGTACCTACTGTGGATTTTTAATTCTTTCACAAAATCGGTACTACTTAAAAGTTTTTGATAAAATTTTGTACAGGTCCGTTTTGATGAGCGCTCAATCCAGTGGCGTGCACAGATTTTTTCTAAAAGAATCGTTAATACAATTTATTAAAATTTTGCTTCTAGAAACTGTCATAGTAGACCTTGGATTTTATATCAACCAGGCCATTTTTGCTGAACATGTGCAGTATATCAAGCTCTATAATTTAAAAAAATCCGGGCTAAATCGCACAATTAGTAAACTTTTTACAGACTGACCCCAATTGGAAACATTGTATAATAATAATTATTTACCCAATAATTGGGATATAGACGATGTAGGACGAAACCGTAGACTGAATCGTATAATCACATAAGTGCGGATCCTACGTATTGCGTACAACGTTTTATCTACAACTGTTTTGTTATTAATAATAATAATTTATATTCTAGTACATAATGTAAAAAATCATCTTTTAAGAAGAAGTTACCATAGAAACGGGTATAATCATAACTGTTATTGAACTATTTCTTGTAATTATTGTAAAAATGTTCTAGTTCAAGCGATGATTTGCCATCAGATAATGAGAATGAAGCTTCCAGTGTTGTTTCCAATCTCGTGCCAGAGAAATCACGGAAATAATATAAACAAGCATTTCGTCTCTATGAAAAATGGTGTAGAGAAAAAAGATTATAACATAACTAATGAGAAAGGATTGTCAGTATTTTTCTACGAAATAAGCAACAGATACAAGCCTTCGAATTTCACCCAAGAAGAATATCGATATCAGACTTAAATTTGATTGAAATTGCTGAAATTTATACATCAACATTATGCTTGGTTATGAAAATTAAATGTGAAGACTTTTGGAAATGTACCTAGGTATTTAAATAAAAACTTACCTCATACCTAATTACAACTTTGGTAGACCTCATCTGTAATTATATCAGATCAGAAAGAAGGAAGTTGCACCAATTTGAGGCAATAAAAAATCACAATTTTCTTGATAATAATTATTTATTTGCTTAAGCGATATATAAAAGAAATGCGATATGAAATTAGGTATATTAATTGTCACAAATAAATAATAATGACAACAACAATAAGTGGTACAACGCAATCTCAGTTATTGTTGAGTTAATTGTAGATACTTATTTGTTGATTTTGTGTCTACATTTACCTTATTTGTGATCAAACTTGTCTTATTCTGGTTTTCGACTCCGGAAGTTCACTTACTATCTTTTTTTATCTTTTTCGGCATTGTGTTTTGGAGAGCCTGTGTACTTGATGATACAGTTTTCACAGAGCAATAATTGCGCGATTTAGACTTCAGATTAAGGCAACAAAATGCTAAAATCATTGATCGAATGTAATAGCTGTATGTTATACCTGTAGGTTATAATTTCTTTAAAACTGCGTTTATTTTTCTTCTACATATATCTTTAAATTCTCCTGCATGGTAATGCAAATTCTTAGGTTATCTAGATAAAAAGTATATTTTCGATTGTATCTTAGCACCTTCCATTTCATTCACTTCTTAATTAAGGTTTTTTGGGAGCACTATGGACAGTAATAGATTCGCCACAATATAAATTGTGCCTCCTGAATTATAACGCAATATAATTTGAAATATGGCATAAAAAGTATGTTTTCTCAACAGTACTGAAATAACAAAGAAAACGTGACGTTAACAAATACAGAACAACAATTATTAACACGAAAATAATTTCAATAACACAAAAATAAAAACACAGGAATACTTCTAGGATACAAATAAAAGCCAAAATTTATTAACAAGTAATATTTGACATTTTTGTTTAAATACCGCTGACGTCATTCGGGAGTTTGTTGGAGGGCGGAGTGAAGGAGATCAGAGTTTGTAGGCAATCTCCTCTGCTTAGGGATCTTGGTGCCAACCTGTAACTTGTTCAACTTATTCTTCTTTGTTTCATTTAAACTAACTCTATTTGAGGACCCATAAATATGTACCTACTTACTTTCAACTCGTAGCATTTAACAGGTTGACTGCCATGTCCACCCACGTGGGTGGACCCGTGTGTCTTCTACTGATGCCGAAGCGATATTATAACTGTTTCTGACTACCACAGCTATATTTTCGTTATTTATCATTATATAATAATTTTGTAGGTACCATTGTATTTCTCATGGGCCAAGGAATATATTGAAATGCTAAAACTTGACTACCTACTTGGGTGAACAGCATAGTTGTCCAAGTCATTGCTATTGCAGTGTCCATCCAAGTGGGTGTACAAGAAAAAAATATTAATTAAAGAAGAAAACTTATTTATTTGGATTGTGAACCTTTTCAAAACATTCAAAACATCGGGCATGGTTTATCGGGCATGTATTACAAAAATTGCTCATTTTTTTGGCTTTACTTTTGGCTTCTGTTCTATCAGAAGTAGATGCAATTTGTTCGTAGCAGCATTTGCAGTTGTTTGAGCATTTTTGTTTGTTTCTCTAACCATCAATTCAATTATGTCATCAGATATAAAAAGTTTGTAATAATCAATGGGCTTTGGTCGAATAGAACGTTTACTTCTTCTTGACTGGTAAAAGGAAATGTAGGTTGATTTGTATATGTACAGTCATTCCATAGCACATCAGTATTATTGAGATCACCATTTTCAGATAGATCACTATAACTTGAGTCACTTTCATTACTACCATTGTTATTGTCACTACCCACTTCATGGTTTTCCTCACCGTCTGATGAATTATATTGGTAAGTGCCATCACTGGGTTTGTACTTGCTTCCAGAATCTTAGAATGGCTCTTCGTCACTACTCTCGTAGATTGTCAATGCTAATTATTCCAATTATTTTTCAGTCAAGATTTTTTTTGGGTTCGTACTTTCCAAAAAACACAAATTTCATTTTTACGATTCATTTTACAGCACGTGATGAACTAAAGAAGTAACTGTCTACCTATCTGGGTGGACACAAAGACTAAAAATCAGCTGTTTTTTCACAGTTCAGATGGGTGGTATTACAGTTTGCTATGCCTCTAAAACTATTATTAAACATATAACAGGAATCTATATTACGAATATAAATCATATTCGATGATTTGGACAACAGATGTCAACACAGTAACTCACTAATCAAATAAATACAGTACACTCATTTGGGTGGACATGTACAAGAATTTGAGTTTTGCTGCACTATTTTGAGTTTCCAAAAAATACGCTTGGAAGTCAACCTGTTAAAATAGGGTCATAATACACAGTGTAAGCAAAAGTAATACCTTACAAGTATCGATTGCATGTAGTTCAATACTTTCATGACTGATTTTGCCCTGGACGTTATGTCTAAGCTGTACCTTTCGTGTAAGAAAATCTATTAAAGCTAGCGACAAATTTCCCGGCATTTACATAACGCCGATAAGTCAGGGAACTGCACGAGGTGGTCGACATGAAAATATTAGGAGGTTTGTCGAGTGCCGCGCCTCGCACGACATACCCGCAACAACCAATCCCGATCCCATCTAAAATACATAAAATTCCCGAACTTCTTTAATCTAAGTTAGGCTCAGGCAGCCCGTTAAGAAAAACAAAGCGCCGCGGTTTTTATTTATCCACTCCGCCGTCTAAAGAGACTGTTTGTTTAACCAATTGAAGTTTGCGAGACGGGGAGAGGGAATCAATTTTTGTTATGAACGACGATATATCAAAAAACTTGCAGCTCCAGGGAAGTTTTACGGTTAGAGTGGTGGATATATAGAGATGAGGTGGAGTGCCCTATCTCGGAATTTATATCACTTATCATTTTTACAACGGCGTGCATAAACCCTTAACCCTCTGTTCTTCCTGCGGTGAAATATGGCCGTTTCAAATTGATTATTCACGGTTGTGAGCAGTGTATGAAATTTGATTTGCCCGCTTAAGGAACAGAGTAGAGGGTAGGCTCTAAACAAGCGTACAGTCTTTAAGAGATAACTATAGTTGAGGCCCTAAATAATTGAGAGTGATTCCATACAAAGATAAATACATGCAGCCGTTATAACTTTATTGCTCAACAGAAAAATCCATTTACAGGACAAAATTACAAAAAGGTAAATAATAGTAGAGCGTAATATACATACATATACACAGAAAAATTACTATAAAAATAGAGCAAAGAGAGAAGAAAAAAAGACAAATGTAAACCTAACTACAGAAAAATAATAAATAGATATGAAAAAGAGATGTAGAATACAATAGATACGTACAATACAACTGAAATAGATTCCATATGGTAACAAACTAGTTAAGTAAATCAGAATCTAAATATTCCATAGCAATCAGAACAAACTACAGTCATAAATGTAGCAAAACGGACATACCTCATTAAAATTATTAGACATAACAAACTAGGGATGCAAGTAGTATATTGGTTCTTGTTGTTGCACAGTGAAAAGCGAGATTTTGTCTATAGTCTGTTTGGAAATGAAAGAGAATAATAACTCAGAAATAAGAACCGGTCATGGGCGTGGTAATATTTCGTTTCAGGTAATTATCGGGTAACACTAATGCATACATATACATTAGTATATTGGATACATCATAAGGCAGGAGCCAGTGTATTGTGACAGATCAATCCAGTCTTAGAGCTGAATATACAAAGACGTGCTAGTACAGAAGAGTAAAATTCGACTTGTGTTTAGTGACTATTGTGCCAGTGGATATAATATTGTTTGAGTAAAATGTCGAGCTTATCAGATTACGTACCTGCTAAACGCGTGAAAAGATGTGCGCTGTCTCAGAATGAGAAGATTATTATATTAAATGTATTTAATGCATTGAAACACCAAAATCCTACCAACAGTGTTGACGACATCGTGGAAAAGTGTTCGAAAATGACAGGGATTGGAAAATCGACTATCTACAGACTTTTAAAGGAAACAAAAAATGAACAAGATACTGTAAATCCCCCAAAATCATCTACAGGGAGGTCAAAAGTCGTTATAGATGATTTCTTCAAAAATGTTATTCGCAGAAAAGTACACTCATTTTATTTTAAAAAAGAAATACCAACGCTAAACAAAATTTTAAGTGAACTTTCAGAGGACAAGTAGAAGCAAATTATGGGCTGTCTTACGAGAGTTGAATTTTTGCTGGGAAAAGCAGAACAGGAAGTCAGTTCATATTGATAAAGATGAAATTATTTGTTGACGAAGATCCTACTTAAGATCAATTAGAAAATTCCGTGACGAAGAGAGGAATATTTATTATCTAGACGAAACTTGGGTCAACGAGGGATATACTGTAACAAAAGTATGGCAAGATAAAAATGTTTTCGACAAGCATTTTTGGATGGACTTTCAACAGGGTTCAAGGCACCTTCAGGTAAAGCGAAGATTAATAGTGACATATATAGGTAGTGCCAGCGGTTTTGTATATGTCGGTTTACTTTTATTTGAATCTAAAAATACAGGTGACTATCACGAAGACATGAACGCAGATGTTTTCGAAGAGTATTTTACACAGATGCTGGATCTTATTCCTCCGGGGTATGTAATTGTCATGGATAATGCCAGTTACCATTCACGGCAGACCGAGCGTATGCCTACGACTACTTGGAGGAAAGCTGATATAATTCAATGGTTATGTGGAAAAAACATTTCGTTTGAAACAAATATGGTGAAAAAGGAACTTTTGACACTTGTCACTCTTAATAAAGATCAGAAAAAATATGTTATCGATGAAATGGCAACAAATCGTCAAATAACGGTACTACGGCTACCACCTTATCACTGTGAACTTAACCCAATCGAATTAGTCTGGGCGCAGGTAAAAGGAGATGTAGCGCGAAATAATACGACGTTTAAATTAAGTGACATGAACATTTTGTTAAAAAATTCCTTGGAATGAGTAACTGCAGATAACTGGCAAAGATATATACATCATGTACAAAAAGAAGAGGAGAAAATGTGGGAACTCGATAATTTAATTGACGTTACTGTGGAACCTATCGTTATCAATCTAGGAGACGAAGATAATTCATCAGAATATTCAGAGGATGAATTTTAATATACCTACTTTTTTATTTTCTTTATTGTACATTTATACAACACTACATTTACTAACCATAATTTGAATGTTCAAAATACATATATTTTTGTGTGGAATAAAAGTCTATTCACTAAATTTAAATAAATATTTTGATAATAATATTGAATAATTTTATTTGAATTACTAAAAACCCTCTTAATTCGGTTATGATGCTTAAAGTAGCCTCTAGTTTTGAAATGCTGTTTTTATATTGTTTACTTATAAGAGAAATGGACCGAGAAATTGAAGCGACATAGACAAAGACGGATTGTCGGGGATTAAATTTTAGCTACCTGCTACAATTTAGTACAACCTGGTCACACAAAGTTTTTTAAAAGTACACCTCATCTATACCGATAATACATAATATAAAAATATTGAATATAAGCACCAGTACCACATTTATTTAAGATTTGCATATATAATAAGCTTTTATTACTCTCTTTCACTTCTAAACAGACTATAGCACATAATCTAGGGATAAGAAAATTTAGCTTACTCAATAATTCCGAACACTCAATTTAGATTCGTAATAATTGTATAAAATTTATTTTGTAGAACGCAGTTATTAATTCGATCGAAAGCTTTAGCAAAATCTGGCCTCATATATAAATTGGGTAAATATTGACAAATTAGTTACAGCTAATCTATTCTTTAAAAATCCATGTTGATAGGGGGAAATCATATTTCGTAGAGAGGGGTAAATGTGAATATATAACACAATTTCAAATATTTTAGCAAAATTTGATAAAACAGAAACAGATCTATAACTATCAATAATCGTTTTGTCTCTGTTTTTAAAAATTGGACAAACTCTTCCAGTTCTCTATGAGTTTGGAAATGTTTTACGTTTAAGAATTAAGTTGAATAAATAACAGCGGAGAAGCAAATAATCGTGCACATTCTTTTACTATAAAAGATAAAATATTATCAGGGCCAGATGTCATTTTGTTTTGAAGTTTGTTTACTGCATGAAGTACTTCATCCCCTGTTATTAAATCAAAATGTATGACAATATTATTATTACTTTCCATCGGGCTAAACTGAGCAGCAACTTCAGCAAAAACACTGCTAAAGAAGACACCAAAGGTATTGACAATATCTTGAGCCTGATTAAAATATATATTGTCATGATACATGTGACCAGGAATTCTACTAGTTCTATTTTTAGAATGTATAAAATGCCAAAATTTTTTATAATTGCTGGAAATTTGCGATTGCACTTCAATAATGTATTTGTCATAGGCAGACTTGACTTGTTCTTTTATTAACCCTCGTAATCTCTTAAATCCTAAAAATAATTATAAATACCGTTTTTTTTTAATTTTTCATACAGTTTGACTTTCTTCTTGATCTTAGTTACCTTGCTTAAGAACAGATAATAATTTAAGCTCTACAGAGTATTCTAAAAATCGTACAGGCCCTAATCTAACAAGTGAGGGATATCGGATGATAACAATAGTATCTAGGAATTAAGACTCGAGGCCAAAATATGAATATATAACTGATGCGGTTGAAATACGTAGTTTATTAATAAGACTGTGTAGTGTATATCGTGCAATAAAGAATGGCAAAGAAGAATACTGCGAAATGGAAAATAATGGAAACTCACTCATTTTGCTATGATTTCTTATTTAGCTTAAAGATTTCCATGACAGTTGTCACTGGTAAAACAATTTCCAGACTAGTTGCCACTTCTGATGAAGAAAACGATATAACTCTCGAAACGTCAACCGTAACCAAGGACGTGCTAACCCAAGATCTTTAAACAGAGGAGGTTGTCTACAAACTTTCGTCCAATAGCATTACAGTATTTTTTAGGTAGGATCATGTCACTGGTATTTAACACAAAACACATTTAATTTGAATTTCGCCATCCAACTCTGTGTTAGTTATATTTGAATTTTCAATCGTTCAGTTTATTTTGTAAACCTATAATTAAATAGTTAGGTATGCCAAGTGTTCCAGATGCGTTTACCTTACAAATCATAACACTATGACTTACTTCCATGAGCAAGTTATCCTTACTAGGAGAGCACCATATAGGTACGAGAAGCAACATGTTTTATACCTCTAAAAAAATTACGTTTATCAAGTGCGTATGCAGCAGCACAATTTGCATTACCTATATTATATAAGTATGTACACCTGAAATATGGTACATAACTAAACAGATACAGTAAAATACGTGCATAAACCCTTAACCCTCTGTTCTTCCTGTGGTGAAATAAGGCCGTTTCAAATTGACTATTCACGCTTGTGGGCAGTGTATAAAATTTGATTTGCCCGCTTAAGGAATAGAGTAGAGGATAGGCTCTAAACAAGTGAACAGTATTTAAGAGATAACTATAGTTGATGTCCTAAATAATAGAGAGCGATTCTTGTTATAAACCTGCTTACCATTTAAATGAGTCAACACAAACGTAAATATATGCAGCCCTTATATTTATCGTATAAAAATTAAGTGCCGCATCTACAGCTTCTGCTGCAGCAAATACGCATGTGTCAGATTCTCAACTTCTATTGCTAGAGACTCCTTGACGGATACAGCTGTTCTATCTATGATACTATCACGGGCGTGCACGTGGGAAATTTTCGGTGTACCTTTCCACTAATTTAATTGTAATTATAATTAATTTATTACTGTTTTTGTGTTTATATTCTTAAGGATACTATATTTTTAAAATGGTGTTTTCTACAAATACAAATAATTTTAGATATTTCATAACTGAATAATCTAGGGCATAGCAAAATAAAGGAATGGTAACTCATGCCACTTGCAAATATTTAAAGATTCTGAAGTAAAACAAATAAATAACGGGAGAAAGTGGACTAAACAATACATTTTTAGGTCCAGAAAACGTTGAAAATACGTTTTTTTTTAAATTAACTATAGATGTAAATAATATAACATAAACTAAGCACATATTGTTCACTTTTATTTATAAGCATATGAAAATAGTAATTAAAAAGTGGAGTTAGAATAGCAAAATAATGTGTGTCTTACAAATGCTTTTCCAAGATTATTATTTTATTTGAAGAAAATTTAAACGATAACAATGAATTAACAAAACATCAATAATTCGAGATTTCTGTACCTAAAAACACTATAAATTTGAATATTTTAGGGCAACCTTAAGAATGGATAATAATTTAAGCTCTACAGAGTGATCTCAAAATCGTACAAGCTCTAATCTAACAAGTGAGGGATATCGGATGATAAAAAAATTGTATGTAGGAATTAGGACTTGAGACCAAAATATGAGCATAATTAATGCGGTTGAAATGTTGTACAATAAAGAATGGCAAAGAAGAATATACAACTGCGAAATGGAAAATACTGGAAACTCATTGAATGAAGAAGGTGAACGTTAATGATACAAAATATGTGAACAATTCATGGATGGTATTTTTAAAAATGAGTTTGCGACAATAAAAAAATTCAAGTTGATATCTCACAATAATGAAACTTAGACTAGAATATCTGGAAGGGGACATGAAGAAAGAGTATGCTTATTTGGCAAAGAAAATATTTAAGACAACTATTAGAAGGTTGAAGTCTAAATATATAATTTAAAAATATATTTTATATACTTTTAGATTATATAAACACTGATGCAACAGGGATAAATAAAGCCACACGATAATAAAGGTGTGGCACTGTTTTACCACATATGGAACTTGGTGTTGTCGTGGTTGTATGGATAATGCACCCCATAATAAATATACTTGTAGTATACCAGAATCAGATTCCAACCATCGGAACAGCACACTGCGTCTAAAGCAAAACATTTTCAAACTTATGTGGGTATTACAAAGGCAATGCACGTGCTTCTGACGGTTGGAAGCCTAGCCTAGTAGTCAACTAATAAGTGTTAATGTGTAACAAGAACCAGAAACATGTGTCTTAGTTCGTAGAAACTGGGTAAGGCGACCCAAATATGTTTACGTGTCGGTGGACAACATTTTGAATAGTTGTTGTGATATCGGGTATGTGAAATTATTTTATTAATTAAAACCATACATTTTATTAATTAATAATAACAATAGCGGCAAAAGCAGTTGAATTTGATGATATTTATATAATACGTGTTATAACATTTTATTTATTTCTTTCCGAAATGATTTCAATTTTTTTACCCGTTAAGTTTGTCGTTCAGAAATGCATTTTTAGTTAAATAAATAAGTATGGTTAAATATTTTCAGTGCAAAAAACATGTCAATTTTTTTATATTATTTTGCTTATTCTACTACTACAAATTAATGTTACTGCAAATTTAATGTTACTTCAAATACAGGACTATCTGTATTATAGTCGTATTTTCTTAAAAGTCTAATTATAAGCAATCACCCTCTTTTAACTCATAAAATTTTTATTGTGTTATGTCCTAAAGTACTTCAGATATAGTCTTAAGCAAGTTCTACATTAAAAATCGCTGACAAAACAAATGAAAACTTCCAACGTTCCTTTTTTGTACATAATCTATTTTCCTTGACAATTATTAAACAACAATAGATCTACTAGGATTTTCAGCATAGTATAAGTCTCTATATCTCAACGGTGATGTGGCTTGCATCCTATACATATACCAGTTCCGCGCTAGCTTCATCAGTATGTTGTAGGTGAGGCAACCGACGACTAACCCTATAGCATGGCAGGTCACTTAATATTAGAACCGCCAGATGTAACGACGTACTACATCGTATGTACTGAGGTTCCCTTCTGTCAGATTTGGCAGACATGAACAGCCAGGATTAGTCGTCGGTTTTCACACTTATGACATACTGATGAGAGCTAACAAGCTCGAAACCGGTATATGTCTGGTGGTGTCGCTGAAAAATGACTTTGGCTATTTGCTATAGATTTTTCGGATGTAATTCAATGCTGGTCGGGGTATTAGCCCTCAGAATAGTCGTCACTGCGTTTGCAGTTTTTGTTAAGTATTTTGTGGTCTAAAATGTAGACAATTATTTTCATTAAATAAATTTAACAGGTATTACTACAAATTAATGTATGTTACTACAAATTTAATGTTACTTCAATTTTAAATACAGGACAATCTGTATTATAGTCGTATTTTCTTAAAAGTCTAGTTATAAGCAATCACTCTCCTTTAACTCACAAACTTTTTATTGGGTTATTTCCTAAAGTACTTCAGATATAGCCTTAAGAAAGTTCTACAATAAGAATCGCTAACAAAACAAAAGAAAACTTCCAAGATATCTTTTTTGTAGATAATCTATTTTCCATGATTAATATTCAACAACTTTAGATGGCACAAATAGTGTTTTTAAACGTAAATCTACTAGGATTTTTAGCACAGCAAAAGCCTGTATATCTCAACGGTCATGTGGCTTCCTGTATCCTGCTGCAAAGCGTACATAGGGCCGTATATCCTGCAACCTCGCAAAATGAGCCCAATTAGCGAGCAGGTAAACACAAATTACGTTTAAGAAACACAATTTAATTACATTCGCTTCGGAGGTTGGGGAATCGCGAAACAAATCAGACCGTGTAACAGATGGATCTTCTCCAGAAGATTGGATTGTTCAGCTTCCATTACGCTAAAAAAGCAATTAGTGGTAGGCGGAGGACTGCAGATATTAAAATTTTTAGGATGTAATGGGAAATACCAGGTTGGTATTCAGTTGAAAATTATATTGGAAACATTTTAGGGTAACTGGAATTTTATAATGTCTATATAGGACCAGATACGAATTTTTGTATTTCAGTCTAAAATATTTACTTGTAGAAGTAGATACTTAAAAAAAATAATAAAAGCATTTTTGACATACTGATATAAAGTTTAATGTACATAATTATATTCAACAAGCACAATGAAAATGACAACGATTTTAAAATTATATTATTTTAATTATTTTTTTTATTAATGAAAGAAATCATGTCACATTACAAATAGCTTACAAATATCTTGTTTTGTGTGAAATTCAAAATAGTTGAACGTAATAAATTAATATAATACTACTAAACTAGGATAGAATAGAGTAGGTTAAAATATGATAGGATAGGATCATATAGGATGGGATAGGATAAGATAGGATAGGATAGGATAGGATAGGATAGGATAGGATGGGGTGGGATGGGATGGGATGGGATGGGATGGGATGGGATGGGATGGGATAGGATAGGATGGGATGGGATGGGATGAGATGGGATAGGATAAGATAGGAAACGATGGCATGAAATAGGATAGGATGGGGTGAGAGAAGATAGGATATTATAGGATAGGATAATTGTTATTATTCAAGCTATTAATTACTTCTCAACTTTCTATAAAATGAATATCCAAACATAAAATATGTTAAATAATTCGGGAGTTATGCATGGGTACATGTATACAGGGTGTTTTTAAATGAAGTAGCTGCAATGAGACCACATATAGGTGAAAATAAATTGATATAACTTAACATATCTATATCCCAAGTCGCATAATAAAAAAGATACAGGTGTCAAAGTTAAAATTTTATTTTCGTTATTTGTAAATAACTGAGTTTATAAAGTAACATAGTATAAAATTTCTGAAACATAAGTAAGAAATATTCAGATTCTATGACAAAATTTGAGAAAATAAACTTATAATATGTGTCCCCATTTGACACTATAAACAAATTTGAGAATAGATGCATTATGAAAGATGGAGTAAAAATCGTAAAATAAAATTGTAAAATCCTTATAGTTTCCGAATAAAAAATTATTGTAGTTGTACAATTTTCAACCTTTACATTATTAGGCTACTGCAATCTCTAACCAGGCGATTACGAATATTCAAAGCCGATAACTTGTAGATATTAACCTTTTTTGTGAAGCGAGTCTTTACATTAGTTTTTCAAATATCAAAACCGGCTTACGTGTATAGCAACTCGGAGTTGATGTATTTCCCTGTAAACATGTGCCAAATGAAGCTACTTTTACTGCGATGTGTAATGAGTGCAAGTGTTGTGCAACGTAAGGGAAATTTGAAACCTAATTGTAGAAAAGATGGAGGCCCAGGACGTCTATGGCGTTATGCAATAGTGTGCCGTATCATACACGAGATACAATTATAGCAGTAACATATACAGCGTGTCCAAGCATTAATACCAAGGGATTGGACGAGGAGGATCGGTACCATGGCCACCACGATCTCTTGACTTTAAATCATTTGGGCTTTTTTTAGGGGGATATTTAAAAAATGATGTGTATCGCAAGTGGATAAATACTACTGATGGTTTATGCAAACGTATCACAGTTGCTGCCAATAACGAGTTCAAAACAGAAAAGAAGCATAAATATTTGTGTTAGTTTGTAAAAACTGAATAAGACGGGCCCAAAATTTTATTGTAACATCAGGTATGTCAAACTATTTTGTTAATTAAAATTACAAATTAATTATATTAACAATTAACAACAATATAGGCAAAAGCAGTTGAATGTGCTGTATAAAATAGGCGTTATAAAATGTTATTTATTTCTTTGCTTGGAAATTTCTTTTCATTTTTTGTCCTGTCGTCAATTGTAAGCTTTGTCGCCTTATTAGGTTTTACAGTTGATCAGTTTCCAGTGCGGTGCAGAAATGTATTTTTAAATCATTTTCGAACTGCACCTTTTATTTATTTTTACAAAATTGTATTTGTAAGAGTCTCCTGTACATTATTTTTTTAGACAAGTTCTGTACCCCCTTCTGTATCACCCCGTATACGTAATAAAATTATTAAAAAATATTCGATTAATTTTTACAGAAAGATGTAGGTATAATTAACACAATATTACAAAATCGTCATGTATGTTTCAGATTAACCTAATGTTCAGAATTCCCAGAATCAATTTCCTGACTTGTTTTACCGTAAATACTAGTCTCCAGTCATGTTATAACCTGCGTTCTTTTCTTCTAGAGCACATTCCATCTCATCCCTCCCGGCCTCGAAACGTCAATATTGCTATGTAAACTACCTCTAATGATACTTTCAGTTCTACACTTGTTGTTTTCAGAGCGACTCCCTTAAGTCGAAATTATGCAAATTTGGGGACGCGTAAATTTTGCCTCCCGCACACTTACAGCTCCATACTTTGGGATCTCTTCTACCCCTCGTTCGATATTTATTGGATATTTGGGTGTAGAATTTCCCGCAGAATTCGTTTTTGTTCGCCTCTTGTGTCAGCTTTTTCTGCTACTCAATTTGTTTCACATAAAATACAGTGAAATTAAATCCAGATAATTTTTTGTCAATGGAGTCCATGAACACTTATTACTTGTTATTGTAAAATGATATGTTCGACGTTTTAATTTCAGTGCGGCATTAAAAATATTTGGAGCAGTAGCATACAGGGTGTTTTTAAATAAACGGGCACAGATGCTACCCGATAATATTTTAGTTCAATATCCAGCTTCAGCTGGGTAGAAACAAAACTTCCTGACTTCTTTTCCTAAATAAAAAGCTTAAGCTACTAACTAAATAGAAAACTGTTAAATACAGGGTGTCCGGAATATCCGCGCAGGAAATTTATGGGGTGTGTGAGTGAGTAATTTTTTAAATTTGTCATTTGGCTGTATTTTTTTTTAATACCAGAACGATTTTATTAAAAATTTGGCACACTTGTTACTTTCATAGAACTGCAGTTTAAAATAAAATACAGGGTGTTAAAGAAAGAGTGTAAAATATTTCAGGAGGTAATAGTATGAACCAAAATAAGCAAAGTAACGGTTGAGGAGATATGGACCACTATTCGTTTTTCAAACATTTTATTTTATTATGAATAAACCGACAAAGGAAGCTTTTAACAAACAAAAAACAAAGTTACAGAAGATATTCAAAGTGCCCTCCGCCCATTTCCAAGCAGACACGACATCTTCGTCTCAAGGATATTCGAACTCTTTCGAAAACACTCTCCTTGGTTTGAATTTCTTGACACTTTTGATTAATCCGTAGCTGCAGCTGTTCCAGGCTATTTACAGGAGTACCATATACTAATGTCTTCAAATATCCCCAAACAAAGAAATCTTCTTACCCATCTATGTGGAACAGTTTGGTGTAAATGCTTTCTAACGGCCATGGAAAAATGAGATGGAGCACCATCATGCTGGAACCACATTTGTTGCCTCTGATTCAAAGGAATGTCTTCCAAAAACTCATACAGTGTGCTGCGCAGAAAGTTGAGGTAAGCAGCGCGTTAAGCGGTTTGGTAAAACAACAGGACCTAGAAACCTGTCACCTACAATACCCATCCTAATATTTAACGAAAAACGCGCCTGATGTCCAGATTCTATTAGAGCATGAGGATTTTCATCTGCCCAACTATGCGTATTGTGAAAATTAAACACTCCATTTCTTGTGAACCCGGCCTCATCAGTAAAAAGAATGTTTGCAAGAAAACGAGGGTCTTCAGCATCACGTAGAAACCAGTGTGATATTTTCCGCACACTTGTACCTAGATTCTGCTCTACCAGTGCTAGAATTTCTTCTTCTGCTCTAGGAGTGGATACCGACCTTGGTCTTCCGGATAAATGGCACTGTTTGCTCAAGGAACCGGTATCACGCAATCTTTGGTGAATTCTTCCAAACATGCGTTGTGAAGGAATCTGGCGATTTGAATAAGCGTCAACATAAAGACGTCGCGCTTCGGTGGCGTTCCCATTAGCACGACCATACATGAAGTGCATGTCTGTTAATTCTGCGTTAGAGTAACCAGCTATAGGGAAAGAAAACTTGTGCACTGAGAACAACTGTCAAATACGTACTGTTTATTTCACTAAACATCAACCAACTATTATAAGAAAATACATAACGTTTTTGCAAAATAAAAAAGAGGCTAGAAAACATAAAACATTCCATATCTCCGCAACCGTTACTTTACGGACCCATGTTTATTGATACTTTTCTGCTTATTTTAGTTCATACCATTACCTTCTTAAATATTTTACACTCTTTTTTTAACACCCTGTATTTTAAAATTACAGCTCTCTAAAGGGTATATAAAATATATAATTAGTGAAGAAATGATTATAACATTTTTGTTTTTAATTTTATTGAAATTGTGATGGCATTTACCGAAAGACTGATTGTTTAGTGCCTTAACGAAGCATTTTTATTTCATTAATATTTTAGGATGCATATTGTAAAATTTTATTTATATTTTTAACTACCTTGTTTATTTATAATTGTAGTCTAATCCAGGATAAGTTTTAATAATACGTACAAGGAAGGTTATTGTCGGCTGTAAGGATACTAATCCTCTTTAATGGATGCTTGTGTCATCATTTAGATAGGGAAATTCCGACAGATAGTATTAAGTTATTGCAATGTTTATAAATCTGGGCAATACCTTCAATCCAGGTAAAGAGTCATTAGATTCCTTCCTTGTGCATAGGCTTCTTGCAGAATCTGCAAGATAGTCAAGCAACAAACGTCGATCGGTTAAGACGTAAGCTATACTTATATCAAATACCTCAATATTCATACATATACAAGTATTAATACACCTTCAGATACCAAGTACCGTATATCTTATCAAACTTTAGTTGTAATTATTAGTGAACCAATTGTACGTAGTGCTAAGTGTTATTCAAGAAATATATAAACAAAAAATCCAGTCCAATTTCTTACCTACCCTCCACTAACGTATAGTGTAGGATTGCTCTACAGAAATCTGTTTAACAATAAACATTTTTTTACTAGCAAACACTGATAATTATTTATCTCAGAATTTTATACTCTTGTTTGAAGTCGAAAAACCAACCATTTGCGAAGAAATCGACATTCCAATTTATAGGTGGTATTTACTGGTAAATCTCTTTTACGATGTATGTAAAGTATAGGTACTTAGGTACTTAAGCAATATTTCATTAGTTATGGTATTGCTTTGACGGTAATTTCAAACCTTCATTCATACAAGGTAAAAGCAGAAACGCAAGAGAAAATAGCTAATTTACCTTAACCTTGGTAGAACAATTTTCGGACTGGTCCCACGTCGTCGGTTTTCCTTCCTTGGCGTTTCCAGAGACATATGATAAGGTTAAAGTAAAGTTTCAATGTTACTTCTGAGGAAGAGAACGAAGTGTCAAACGCGAAGGAAACTAAACCGACGACGTGGCGACTATTGTTCTATAAATCCGTTAGCTATTTACGCAATAAATCGGATATAGACATTATTACCGTACGCATATCAAGTTTGTATGGAGAACTCACAAGTCTGTTTGTAGAATATGTGAAAGATGAAGGACTATTCTTCCACGTCACGATATCCAATACCAAACAAAAGTGTCTCAAGAGTTTTTTTTGCAATATCTCGAAATATTGATGGTTTGAATTTAGTAGTAGAATTGGTAAGAAAATACATCAAATTAAGAAATGGAAACTGTGATCATGTTCACTACTTTCTTCGATATAATGCTGGTAAATGTACCAAACAATCTGTTAGTATAAACACTATTGGCAATTTGCCAAAACTGACCGACTGCGAATCTTTCATTTGTTTAATGCTTATCTCCAATGGGCACGGAAACGTTTAAAAAACATTTAAAAGTGGTTGAAAATCAAAGATTGAAACATCGGAAAAATGTTAAAAAGTTATTTTTAACTGAAGAAGTAACATTTATTAAACTACTTTTAAATAACAGAAAAAAGTTAATAAACGTTTATGGAAAACATTTTGACATTTATAAAATCTTTCACGTCACGTTTTGAATACGTATTTTTCGACACAAAAAACTATTATGGTAGAATTTGATTTTCATATTATGGTAATAATTCAGTAGATATCTCGGATTTCGAGAAACAGCAATGTAGGTCGCTTCCTGCAAGTCGAGGCGTTTAGGCCAAACAGGAAGTAAGCAAACCACTTATATCTCACTTTCACTTAATTTATATGTGAACATACATATGAAGGAACAACCAGTTTAATTGTCGGTCATCTCACCTATGGCATACTGATGACGGCTAACAAGCCCAAAACCGGTCTATGTCTGGTGTTGTGGTAGATAAGAGTTCTTGGCTGTTCGCACAGATACTGCAGGTGTAATTCAATGCTGGTCGTTGCATTAGTCCGCGAGTAGTTGTTGCCTGCAGTATTTTTATAGATTTCATATCGCGTCGCCCAAGGCGAGAGGTTTGCATTAAGTACCTGCAACCTGCTGCAATGTAGGTCACTTTCTGCAAGTTGAGCCGCTTATGCCTAGCAGGAAGTAAGCAGACACTTGTATCTCGCCATTATTATTATTATTATTATTATCATCTTCAGTTGCAAACACGTGTAGTATCAATGTATTTTATACGATTTATTTTTATGTTATTAAAACGTTGTGCAGAAAACGTGTTATTAACATTTGGATTTGGTTTAATATATTAAATTCATATATGAATTTAAAACGTTTCGAAGACGAATGAACGTTATAAAACGGAAATATCTAATGTTCACTTCAACCTCGGGATGAAATGCGAATATTTGTAACATAAATTACATATTTTATACGTTTAAATTTTGAATTAATAATAAACGTAGGCAATTTTAACGTAAAATGTTTAATCAACCAGTACAGCGTTTTAAAAACGATATATATGCCCATTGAGTTGGATATTTGCTTGGTAATTTTCTTGAGAGAGTTGTTTTCTTTTTTCACCGAGCAGCGTCGTTCATCGGATTGCGGTTTCGCCACCACCGATACGAATCGCCCGGACAAAAAGCTGTCTGGCGACGATGGAGGGTGCGAAGATGCGAGTCATACCTGCCCTTTGTGCCCTAAGTGGCTTCGCAGATTCACTTTTTGTATCCGTTGAATGTTTCAGATGACACTGGCGGTGAGAAAGTGCACGCCGGATTCTTCTAAAGTTACGTTACAATTTTAAGGGTGGCAGAAGTCTCATATTTCATCCCCCTCGGTTGCGTGCTTCAGCAAAAATTATTGGCATTATCTGCATATTCGAAACTTCCATAAATTCTGTACATATTGAAACACAACTTTTATTATCTCAAAGGGAATGCTTCTTGCAATCTATTAATAATTTAGGATACATTGATCTTTGTCAGAATTTTGCATTTGACAAATTTTGTCCCTCAAAATGTATATTTTCGTCTTACGAAATAAATTAAACTATTAAATCGGATTACAACAAATCCTACTTCTGATCTATTAATCTAACTTTTCACAATTTAATGGCAAAAATAAAACTATTATCACGTTTTTATGTGTTCTCTTGCAAATTTCAAATGAAAACAAATTGTAGTTATTTATGCAGAGCGATTCGTATAAAACTTTCCAGCCCGATAACTATATAATGAAATGATTAATAGAGATAGAGGAGCACGAAGTCTAACAGGACTGTAGTCAGTTTATGAATGAGCATATTAATTTCACAGACAATAAGTTGCAACATAGTACTATTACCAAATGGTAAGGTTAAGTCGAGAATGAAATACCTAGTTTTCTGTAATGAAACGGAGACGTTTATCACTTAATATTAACTTGTCTAGGAAAAATGGCCATTAAACGTCTACTGTTGACAACGGATATTATGAGAAATTGTTTAGGCATGAACTATACAGGGTGATTCAAAACCTATCTAAAAAAATGTTTTTGAATGTACAGGGGACAAATATAATTTTATAAAAACGAAATCAAAATGGGCAGTTCGAAAATGATTTAAAAATACACTTTTGCACGGCACTGGAAATTGGTCCACTGTAAAACCTAATAAGGTGACAAAGCATGCAATCGACGACCCAACAAAAAATGAAAGGAAATTTCCAAGGAAAGAAATTAATAACATTTTATAACACCTATTTTATGCAGAAAATTTAACTGCTTCTGCTGCTATATTATTAATTATTAATAAAATTATTATTATTTTTTAATTAATAAAATAGTATTGACATACCTGATGTTACACCCATCTTACCCAGTCTCTACAAACACAAATGGTTCTACTTCTTGTTCGTTTTGAACTAGTAAGTTATTGGCAGCAACTATAATACGTTTGCGTAAATCAATAGTAGATATCCACTTCGGTGCGTTACACTTCATTTTTCAAATATCCCCACAAAAAGAAGCCCAAATGAGTCCCTTGGTATTAATGCTTGAACACACTGTACATGGCACGGATATAATTGAGCCTCGTGTATGATACGTTTCACTACTGCTATACGTTGTGGACGAACTGGATCTCCATCTCTGCTACGATTCAGTTTCAAATTTCCTTCACATTGCACTACACTTGGACTCATTGCATACCGCGGTAAAAATAGCTGCATTTAGCACATATTTACAGGAAATCGGAAACAGCATTTTCATATTGCCATAAATTAAAACGATATCCACCAACTTCAAATTGATATACACGTAAGCCATGTTTAACACTTGAAAAACTAATGAAGACCCGCTTTACAGAAAAAGGTAAATACCTTCAATAAGATATTGGATATTGGATATTGAAGTATGCCTCAAAAAATATTGTATCAATTTTTTTTTACCTGAAACCAATAACTATCTACACAACTACGAAATTTCATACAGTACTGATAAGTAATATATGTAGTTTATGATAACATCTCACATCTCGCACATTTTTATATTTAATGTATATGTACAAAGAGCTTTAAAATAGTGTCTCCAACGGAGAAAAAAGATATTTGTTTCTGTGTCGTTTCATACCAATAGGAAAATGAAGATTATTCTGGCTGGCATTTAAACTATTCTCAAAGAGAAACTTTAAGATACTTAAGACACAATCCAACAAGCGTCCCGAAGACACTTGGTCTTCCCTTAGGTGCATTTTAAAATTCTCAGAATTCTCTTCAACTTTAAAAACAATACTGTTTAAGAGTTGTAGCACCTTCTGTTTGTTGTTTTAGTTTTCTATAAGACTGCTGAGAAGTCTTATTTCTACGAGGTTACACATAGACACGGGATAAAGCTCGTAATAAACTAATGTATTTTCTCTAGCATTAGAAGGTCATGTAGAAAGAAGGTCACTATTGAGTAAAGGTTACTCCGTAATGAATTTTGAAGATAGTACGATCGTAATTTTGATGCTATGTAAAATGTAGAAATCACGCATGAAGCAATAACGTGGCGACAACAATCACTATTGTATAATCAATAATACGTCACAAAAACTATAACAAAACTTTTAAAGCTACTGTCACTTCTAAGCGATATGCAAGTGATATAGCTTGGTTACCGTTACCTTTAATATACACTTTAAAGCTTGAGCAATTTTAGGGTGTTTCTGCTTAGTTTTTATAACGTTCCATACACCAAACCGCCCCACCAAAAACTACAAAACCATGAAGTGATTTTCAATGGTGAGGATTGCTAACTATGCTAACATAAATTGGGATTATTTTAGCTATATGGTGGTAGATTTAGTAATTATTAATAACCACTTAATTAAATTGCGGTACCAGTTTTCGTTACTATAATGCTACTTGGGTGGTTGTTTAAAACATTTTTTATTTATTTATATCATGTTATTATGTTTTGTACAAATTGTACGCATTTATACTTGCATACACCTTGTACAGGATGTCTCAAACTGGATAGTATACAAAGTGTGAGGATACAAAAAGAAATAAATAAAATTTGGGACACGTGGTGTTAAATAGAATGAGGCAAGCTCCATTTCCAATCGAAAGTATTTTCTTTGGGATTTGACAGAAACGACTAATAACGCCATTAATTATATTTTTTCCAGAAACATACCCAAATTTTTTGCTTTTAAAAAGCTCTCTTTTTTCTAATACACTTTGGAGAATCCTTCACGAGCAACTGCTTTATCCATACCATGTGCAACGAGTACAGATCTTAAATCCAATAAATGATCATCAAACACGTTTGGTTTTTTACCGCTGGTTTCTACGTCATGATGCTGAAGACCCTCGTTTTCTTGCAAACATTCTTTTTACTGTCGAGGACAAGAAATGGAGTGTTTAATTTTCACATTACGCATATTTGGGCCAACGAAAATCTTCATGCTTTAATAGAATTTGGACATCAGGCACGTTTTTCATTAAACATTTGGATGGGTATTGTAGGTGACAGGTTTCTAGGGCCTGTTGTTTAACCAAACCGATTAACAGGCGCTGCTTACCTCAACTTTCTGCAAAACACACTTTATGGGTTTTTGGAAGACATTCCTTTGAATCAGAGACAACAAAAGTGGTTCCAGCATGATGGTGCTCCAGCTCATTTTTTCATGGCCGTTAGAGAGCATTTACAGAAAAAGTTGATATGTTGTTAATTTACGACGAGTCACAAAAAATATTCAAGAAGAGCTGTTATATCGAGAAAGATTGGAGACGACCCTGCGACGAAATGAAGATGCGTTTTCTGTTCGGAAGAATCAAATAATTGACCGAAGGATAAGAAACAATGTTAATACAGCTAGACTGTTACAGTATTTCGAATAAAATCCACGAAATTCTATACGGCAGGCTAGTCGAGAATTGAATTGGGATAAATCAACCATTCAACAAATTTTAACGACCAATGGGCATCATGACTACAAAGTTCACAATTTGGAGTATTTACCGGAGCGTCACATTGAAAACAGATTTAATTTTATGGCTAAAACTGTAGTAAATGTAAAAAATATTGATCCGGACATTTTTTGCCACGTTCTTTAGACGGACAAAAGTCGGTATGTCAAACCGGCGCAATAAAAATCCTCACATTGTAAAAGTCCAAAACCAAAGTCATTTTGAAGTAAATGTATGGTGCGGACGGCATCATCGATAGGCATTTAAGAGTCCGTTGCGCGCTTGAAATAAACCGATTTTTTACGCTCGGCCCAACATAGAGGTCCAAATAAAATAACAATCGAAAGACAGACTTGTTTCCTAAAGCTGCTGTGTAATATTTTTTTCGAAATTAGTTTTTAATTATTTAAATTTAATGAGTAAACTGTGCAAGAAATCGTCATATTTACAATTTATTTGCCTAAAAATAAAGGCTTAATTCGAAAATTGGTTACACGAGAGAAGTAAGTCTGTCTTCTAGCTTTGTAACGATACCAAAATTATAGCGAATTGATAAAAATTACTCAAAATTCTATGCTAAATGCCGAACGTCTACAACTTCAGAAACGAATATATTTTAAATGCTGCAACCACGGGTGTTTCACTCAGTGGGATGGGCTTAGAGATTGGTAAATGCGGGTAGGACCGGAGTTCAAAGAAATACAGTCACTTATAATCTATACGTTCTGAGTTGAGACAGTATTGAATTAATCGATCTTATGGAGTTCGATGCTGATATTACCTCGACCTTAAACTGTAACGCTCTTCTTTACGCTGACGATCTTAAGTGATATTTGTTTGTGTCCGGATATTAGGGACTGTCTCTTACTCCAATCCGATGTAGATAAAATTAATAATTGGTGCACTACAAATTCACTGCTTTGAACTTCTCCAAATGCAGTTTACTTTCACTCGAAAAACTAATCCTGTTGTATATGATTACTCCATTGATGACAATTTGATTGGGAAATGTCAAAGATCTAGGTGTAACTTTCGATGTCAAATTAAACATACAGAAATCTTGGTTTCATCTTGAGAAACTCTCAGCAGTTTACAGGAACTAAAGTAGTTTCCATATTATTTAATGCTCTTGTCCTTCCTGAACTAGAATATGCCGTCTTCACCGTAAATATGTGAAATATCTGTGGTCTAAATCGGACAATTTTTATCCACCACAAGGAATACCGCAGGACACTTTACTTGGACAGTTCCTATTTGAAGGACCTAGCATCGCGACGTATGTGCAATTCACTGATATTCCTTCATAAAATTATTATCGGATTAATTGACTGCCCGGAACTATTAGCTAATTTGCGCCTTCACGTTTCCCGGTTTGCCACCCGATCTTCGTTGTTATTTTATCTTCCCACGCCCAAAACAAATTTATTGAAATATTCTTCATTATACACTATGGTTGATAGTTACTCTCGGATGCGGAACTTTGTTACATTTTTGACGATAATATTTTGCATATTAAAAGAATTTTTACTGGTCATGATTTGCTTTCTTACTTTTAATTTTAATTATTGTCTATTTGCTTCTGTGTTCCTGCGTCTTTCATTGGTTTTGTTTTGTACAATTTTTTCATTATATTTTTTATCTTGTTGACTGCTTGATACAAAACTTTATCTTATATTTTATATGTTAACACTAGTCATGTATTTATTATATTATTGTCTCTTATTTTTTCCCACCCACTGATTGGTTTTTTACTGTTGGGTGGTGTAAGACAAATAAACAAATAAATAAATCAAAGTTAAACAGCGACATGTTAATAAACGCAGACCATAGAAAGGTCAGGCGGTTTGCCTTATTTTTAAAATTTAGTTATTGTTATCATCACCTTTTGTTTTAACTGTATTAAAGAATTATCGATTATAATTCTTTTATTTATTCTTAATGACATTTATGCGCATTAAACAACGGACTACGACTACTTGATCCTAATATGATTTTTCATTTCATACTCTTTAGGACGATATTGCTTATAACTTTTAAACGGAAAGTTATACAGAAAAATTATATTAGAAAAAAGAGAACTTTTTAACAGGAACAAAATTTAGGTTATGCAAATCGTAAATAACTGTAGTAATGGTGCTTATATTCAATATTTTTATATTATGTATTATCTGTATAGATGAGGAGTAATTTTAAAAAAAACTTTGTGTGATCGAACCGTAATAAATTGTAGCAGGCAATTAAAATTTAATCCCCAGCAATCCGTCTCTGTTTATGCCTCTTCAATTTCTCGGTCCATTTCGCTTATAAGTAAACAATATTAAAACAGCATTTCGAAACTAGAGGCTACTTTAAGCATCATAACCGGATTAAGAGGGTTTTTAGTAATTTAAATAAAATTATTCAATATTATTATCAAAATATTTATTTAAATTTAATGAATAGACTTTTACAAAAATATATGTATTTTGAAAATTCAAATTATGGTGAGTAAATGTAGTGTACAATAAAGAAAATAAAAAAGTAGGTATATTAAAATTCATCCTCTGAATATTCTGATGAATTATCTTCGTCTCCTAGATTGATAACGACAGATTCCATAGTAACGTCAATTAAATTATCGAGTTCTCACATTTTCTCCTCTTCTTTTGGTACATGATGTATACATCTTTGCCAGTTATCTGCAGTTACTCGTTCCAAGGAATTTTCACATCACTTAATTTAGACGTCGTATTATTTCGCGCTACATCTTCTTTTACCTGCGCCCAGACTAATTCGATTGGTTTAAGTTCACAGTGATAAGGTGGTAACCGTAGTACCGTTATTTGGCGATTTGTTGTCATTTCATCGATAATACATTTTTTCTGATCTTTATTAAAATTGACAAGTGTCAAAAGTTTCTTTTTAACCATATTTGTTTCAAAAGAAATATTTTTTCTAGATAACCATTGAATTATATCGGCTTTCCTCCAAGCAGTCGTAGGCGTCCCCTAGGTCTGCCGTGAATGGTAACTGACATTATCTATGACAATTACAGACCCCGGAGGAATAAGATCCAACATCTGTGTAAAATACTCTTCGAAAACATCTGCGTTCATGTCTTCGTGGTAGTCACCTGTATTTTTAGATTCAAATAAAAGTAAACCGTCATCTACAAAACCACTGGCACTACCTATATGTGTCACTATTAATCTTCGCCCTTTACCTGAAGGTGTCTTGAACCCTGTTGAAAGTCCATCCAAAAATGCTTGTCGAAAACTTTTTACATTTTTATCTTGCCATATTTTTGTTACAGTATATCCCTCGTTGACCCAAGTTTCGTCTAGATAATAAATATTCCTCCCTTCGTCACGGAATTTTCTAATTGATCTTAAGTAGGATTCTCGCCAACAAATAATTTTATCTTTATCGATAAGAACGGACTTCCTGTTCTGCTTTTCCCAGCAAAAATTCAACTCTCGTAACGCGGTCCATAATTTGCTTCCACTGATTTTTGGCAAATCGTTGTCCTCTGAAAGTTCACTTAAAATTTTGTTTAGCTTTGGTATTTCTTTTTTAAAATAAAATGAGTGTACTTTTGTGCGAATGACATTTTTGAATAAATCATCTATAAAGACTTTTGACCTCCCTGTAGATGATTTTGGGGAATTTACAGTCTCTTGTTTATTTTTTGTTTCCTTTCCAATCCCTTTCATTTTGGAACACTTTTCCACGATGTCGTCAACACTGTTGGTAGGATTTTGATGTTTCAATGCATTAAATACATTTAATATAATAACCTTCTCATTCTGAGACAGCGCACATCTTTTCACGCGTTTAGCAGGCACGTAATCTGATAAGCTCGACATTTTACACAAAGAATATTATATCCACTGGCACAATAGTTAGTCGAATTTTACTCTACTGCACTAGCACGTCTTCGTATATTCAGCTCTAAGACTGGATTGATCTGTCACAATACAGCAGGCTCCTGCCCTGTTAGCATTAGTGTTACCCGATAATTACCTGAAACGAAATATTACCACGCCCATGGTCGGTTCTTATCTCGGGGTTTTATTACTCTCTTTCATTTCCAAACAGATTAAATTTATTTAAATATTTTGTATCCTCACAGTAGGCCCATACTATCGAGTTTGAGACATCCTGTATATTCTTAACCATTATTTGCACTATATTAATGATAGTTCATCCCCTTTACCCTCTTGACCCGTAAGCACCACCTCAGCCATTTACAACTGCAGCGAGCGTTATTAAAAACGGAATTATCATCGCACCCCCTTGCCATTTGTCTGCGGTCGGGCCGACGGCAGTAACACATCGTTCTTTCCCCCGCTGATGTAGGGTGATCCATTCACCCCTCTAAGTGCGAACCTCTGGATGGATTCGTTTTAATGCGGAATCCGTTAGTGGTCGGTCAGTATCGGCGTGCTGGCCTCTATTCTGACAGTTGGACTTACTACTGCCCTGAATCCACGATAAGGAACAAATGGGGGTAGTTCGGTATGCTGCGAGTGGTTGTTCAGTTTTTCTTGTATAAGGGAAACGATAAGAACAGCAAGGAAAATTTTTGTGTAAATGAATTATCATCTCATTCAGTCCCGTAAGTTTGATACACGGCGGCTCACCAGGTGTCACAGGTGACGCAGCTGCTCTTAAATTTATCGCTTGTACTTCAAATTATATGTGTTTAACTATGACTTAATAAAAATATTTGTATTTTAAAAAGGGACAGAGAAAAATTCGAATTAACGAAATCTCCCTATAAAAAATGTCCAGTCTTATTTATAAAACTAATAAAAACTTTTCGAAACCATATTAAACCTTAATTTATTGCCGACTCTGGAGGCTAGCTAGTCAGCTGTCACCGCACGTTTGACTTTTGCAGAGTTAGGCAACCAGCAATAATTTGTTGTCATACTCGTAATTAAAACCGTGTTGAAGCCCTGCATGTGATTTTCTGTTTTTCTTTAGCTGTTAGTGCCTAATGGAGAAGTTGCATGAATTTTGATATTGGTTTATAGTATATTATTACAGCCCAGGCTTTGTTAGAGCTGCTAAAAGCCGTGGCTGGAATGATCCTTCCCGCGTGGTATGTATACTATTTTATTCACAATCGCTTAGTTGTTATCATAGTGTAATATTTTTTTTCGACAAAGAACTCCATGAAACTGTTGCTAGGCAATATTATTAGTTTATTGGTTTTGAGAATTAAGTAATAAAATATTCTTTCCGCTACGAAATTTTAATTTTTTTGCTTAAACAAGTAGAAAATGTCTGATTTTGAATTAACCTGTACTCCTCCGGAAGTCCGAGAAGCTGCGGACACTGCGCTTGACGGAATAATTCCGAAGAAAAGCAAAGAAAGGTACGAGAAAAATGTTTCGTCTTATATTAAATGGTGCGCAATTAACGGTGTGCAACATACTTCAGAAACGATACTGCTTTGTTGAAATGAGTAAAGAAAGTAAAACTTCACCATTATGGTTTCGATATTCGATGTTGCGAGCTGTACTTAATATCAAGCAAAATATAGACATTAGCCAGTATTCCAAATTGCGAGCATTTTTGAAAAGGTAGAATGCTGGATATAAACCTAAAAAATCCAATGTTCTCAGAAAACATCAGTACCTTCTTAAATAAGTCTCCAGATGAATATCTTGTTCAAAAGGTAATATTTCTACTATTTAATTCATCAATTATGTGCTTAATGGTATATTTTACTTTAAGGTTGCTATAATTATTGGCATATCTGGCGCCTGCAGATGCGATGAATTCCTAAATATGATCTGGAAATTTTAGAAAAGAGCATAATGATAGTTATACGTACACTTCCCGAATATTTGCATTTGCAAAATCGGAATGGATAAAAATAATAAAGCAATACTATGGCGATTTTTATGCGTTCACGGTCAGTGCTGTAATTTGATACATGGTGATTTTCCGGGTTGTCGTGCCGTGATCTCGGTAACTGATAGCTGCCAGAAACATAGTTAAAATGCACATCCCTAGCATTAGCCGGGATTCTTTTACCTGCCCTGGTTGTTCTCTGGCTAGGCTCTGTGGGGACAGATCCACTATCGGTGACTCTGGGCCCGTCCATATATTGATTTTGGTTCCTATTATTGGTATTACGACTCATACGGTCGGAACCGTTCCTCGGATAATGGTGGTCCTCCGAGGCGTTCCGTAGCCGCCGCTGTAACTGGTCGGATCCCATGCTTCCAAATGTTTCGTCGCTCTTCACTGTCGGCATCTTCAGTGATGACTCTGCAAAAGCTCTTCAGTCGCGGCGAAGCTTTTGCAGAGAAGTCAGACATCACGTAAATGGTAGGAGCAAATACAGACATGTTATTTAGAATCGAAATGAAGCGCTGAATATCATGAATGAGAGAAGACATACATTTTTCTTTTAATTTTTTGGCACGGTGAAATATATTAGGCGCTGGATGCTATATTCGTACATAATGATATAATGCAATACTTCTTCTATTTGCCCGGTGAGATGCACTTTCTGTATCCATTTTACGAGTCCATTTTGCAACTTTATTCAATACCAATGTCTATTTAACACAATAAGACCTAATAATATCACAAATGACTAATTAACTATTTTGAATGTATATACTGCATTGTTTGAAAGCATGAAAATCGTATACAGATTACAGATATGAACTAAAGCACACTGCTGTATTGTTGTATACACGTGCGAACATCGTCTGACGACGCTGCAGCGTAGCGGCACCCGATTTAGGCTTATTTTTCCACAAAATTGTCTAAGACCAACGCCATTTCAATTAAAATAATACATTCGCTTATTTTTGTGTACTTACAAACATGTCGTATTTAAATGCCTAGATGACTGATAATAGATAAAGCGCTGATTTATGGGAAGTGTAAGTGAATATTATTGTGTGGCAGCGTAATACCAAAGACCGTGAGAAATGTTTGACCAACACCGCCTTACGTCGCATTTGCCGAGAGTACATTAACAACTGAACTGACTGACTAATTCTAGACGGTTCGGAATCGCTTCTTGCTGTGTTGGAACAAACCCATAGTTTTCGCTCAGTAACGCCTTAACGGATAATGATAAAAATATGCGGTTTTTTTTAATAAACTATAAATATTATTTTACGTTGATGCTGTGTTTTGAAATTTTGAAAAAGTGTAAAATAATTTTTTTTAAATGAATTTTGCATATTTTCAAAATTTCAAAACACAGCGTCGACGTAAAATAATATTTGTAATATATTAAAAAAAACCGCATATTTATATCATTTTTCGTTGAGCGAAAACTATATCCCCTTGGATCGAGCGCTCACCGTAAGCCTTATGCTGA
This sequence comes from Monochamus alternatus, assembly GCA_037114965.1. Taxonomy (NCBI): domain Eukaryota; kingdom Metazoa; phylum Arthropoda; class Insecta; order Coleoptera; family Cerambycidae; genus Monochamus; species Monochamus alternatus. Next base: position 120,476,414 of record CM073426.1, read on the forward strand.
ATCCTCATTGAACCACATTGAACAACTGTTGTAATGCCTTGGCGGTAAACGTGTGACAGTGTTTTTACGTATTTGTGTACAATTGCGTGTATTTTTTGTTATCCTTTGTGTGTTTTCCCGACATAGGTAATCCATTTGGTTGTAATTGTCGGACCAAGTAAATACCTCGCTTTAAACAAAATGAACGGTCTCCAGCAACAAAAATGTTTGCAATGACAAATCTTAATTTAGATAATAAAACAGAAAATGATTCAACATTTTTAAAATCTCTCTAAATATCAATCCTGAACATAAATATTAGTAAGGTAGGTGTTGCCTCCCTGTGCTTCCATATCACATTTCTCATTAAGTCATTAAATAATAGGTAATGTACAATCGTTTTTAATATTAATGACACAGTTTAAAACGAATTTGGCTCTTTATTTCGAACTGCTGACGTATTGATAATCTACTTTCAACATTTAACATTAGTACTTAGTTGTTCCATTTATCAATAGAGATCCAATGAAATTTCTACTCAGAACTTCCAGTTGTTTAGAAACTGATTGACTGTCATTATTATTCCAAACGATAGTACATTTTTTATATATTTATTTTTTCTATCAAAGAGGCGTAAATTTTTACACATGTTAACGCGGTGACCTATCACTACCTTTGACACCTTTGACTTTGGCCTAATGTACCTAACCTCGCGATTGACAGAAGGTCAATGACAGTAATAAATAAGGGTTTAATATAGTTTTGGAAAAAAGTTCCCTTTATGAATAAGTTTGAAAATAGACGATTCCATTAATTCTTATTTTTCCCTATCCCCTCTTAAAATATTTGTTCTTAGTCATAGTTAACCCTGTATAATTCATCATGGGACGCACTGCAAATCACAGTGAAACAAAAGTGCAACTCAAAAATTGAGTATTCAAAATCAACAGTTAAAAAAACGAACAAAATTGTTGTTCAAAACCAAGAGTTAAAAAAGGAACAAATCAAAATATAAAAAGTTAGAAACCTTAAATAGTTTAAAACTGTGTTTTATAAATTTGTAACAGTTATTTATAAGTACTAAAAGTGACATTTTATTTTGCGAGAAGAGAAGTTCCCTTCGAACAAAATAAAATCACTTTTAGCATGTACAGATATCATTCATCATTATTTATAATCATTATTTTTTACAAACACCATAAAAATACAAATCAACACATTCCTTACTTTATTATTATTATTTATAAAATATCATTTTAAAATGCAATTGTCCAAGTTTATTGTTGCTAAACACTAAGGACATAAAAATTCGATCGATTGTATTATTCTATTTTTAAGGCGATGATGAACATAAGGACATAAGCAAATATTAGAAGCTTCTTTGAAACGAAAAGGCAAAGGATATCGACCGAAAAAATTGAAATTATTTACCAGGGAACAAACGACATATTTCTCGCAGAAGAGCAGAATGAAACACATCTAATGCAGAAGATTGGCTAATATTCGGTATGCCCTCATGCATTTGGGAACTTCAGTAGTTGTGTCTACATCAGATACAATAATTATAGAGCAACGAACTTTCGTTATTACTGATGCATTTTTATTTAAACTATTATAAAAAGTACGTAGCCTTTCAATCAGCAAACAGTATCATCATCAGTCAAGAATGTTCATAAAATACATTAAGAATAAATGTGGCACGACTTCAATTCAACAGATTTAGTAAGAGGCCTGCCAATATTGCTGAATTTCTAAATTTGCCTGATTCTCACCTTTATACTGAACATTGCTTCGACGATATTCGGCTAGCCTATTGGTAGATTTTGATGCTAATCTTACTCCAATGAGAAAACACGGTGGATGGAAGTCCAGTACAGTAGCGGAGGGTTATATAGAAGACTCATTATAAGACAAAAGAGCATCGCAGGCCAAATTTTGTCCAAAACTCGGCAGCTAACATTGCTCTCTACCATGGTACAAGTTCAACAGAAATAATTACTACTAGAGCTACTAATGAGATTGGTCATTCTAATTGTTGTTTTTCTAACTGTTCATTTAATTAAGCAAATAAATATTCCTTTGATTTAAAATTTCTTATATTTTTTTCAATTTTCGATCAGTACAGCACGTCAACAACAATGCCTGAAAATGAAATTTCAAATTTCTGACAGCATACTTTTATACTTTTATTGACGTTTGTAGAAAAAAATGTTTGTATTTTCTGGACAAAACAAAACTGACTCGGTACATTAAGTAAAAAAACCACTCATTTTTTGTGGCATAGGAGTCAAATAGAGTTATTTCTACATTCAACATATAAATTAGGCTATTTCCTCTATTCAATACCGTTTGTGTTGTGTCTTTGTGGATAGATGCGATCTATGAAGTTGCTTTCATTAAAATTTTCATAATAGACTGTTCAAATATTTTTATAAAAGTAACTACGTGTTATTGCAATAACATCAGACTTTCAACGTGCTGTTTACCAACTAAACCAAAAAGGCAATTCTGGAAATGGCACAAATAAATACATTTAGATAAAAATTTTTGCTTTATTTATGTGAGAACTGCATTGACTGTCTTCGGTGTTTTTGTGGAAGAAGTGAATTTCCTCTTTAAAAGAAAAACAAGAGCCTTGTAAAAGTTATCATCATTTTTAAAGCTTAATATTTCGATTTGATAATACCTGTTAAGCGTTTTGACTTTCAATTAGTATTTTATTTTTACTCAAAACTGTATCTAAACTCTGGTTATTTTTTCTTTAACTTATCCTTATGATAATAAAAATAAGATCATACATTGTAACTAATGCCTTATATCAGTGAGCATAGATATTTCCAGATGTAAGTTTCTAGATAGAACTGGCATATACAGGGTGATTCACTAATAATGGGACAGAGCTTAAGGGCATATTGCTGACCTCAAAATAGAGCGATTAAGCCAAATATGCCTTATCCGAATGTTGCTCCTTTTCGATCCACCGGGTGTCAAAGTTGAAAAAATAATTCACATTTTCTTTATTATTTTTCGACCGCATCGACCGTATTTTATGAAATTTGGTACAGGGGGGTTTCTTGGTACTAGAAATTCGAATATGTCGACGATTCTGGTGTATCTGCTAAAGTTCGTCACTAACGATGGTTTGGACCCCTTTAAATCGCTACGACTTTTTTGTGCTTCACTGTATCTCATTTTGGACTGGAAAAATTTCCTTCCCTATCTTTTCTAGTTAAAAAATGTACACCTTGTTGATGTCGCTAGAAGCAATGTTTTCTGAGAAAAACGCATCTAAATCTCATGATGCATGCAATTTATCTAAAAGTAAAGTCAAATACCATACCAAATTTCATAAAATGCGGTTGATGCGATCGAAAAATAATAAAGAAAATGTGATTTATTTTTTTAACTTTGACACCCTGTCGATCGAAAAGCAGCAACCTTCGGATAAGGCATATTTAGCTTAATCGCTCTATCTTGAGGTAAGCATCATGCTCTTAAGCTCTGTGCTATTATTAATGAATCACCCTGTATAATGTTCGAGGCTAATATGTAATCTGATACTAATCATTTTTTATAAGGCACATTATTTGGTTCCTGTTTGTATTGAGTCATATATCAATGGAATATAATAAAGCTATTATGATAACACTGATGTACGCAGTAATTTCTAGGTAATATAGAGAAATAAATAAATCATTTCAAGCCAATAGTTTTTGTAGAGTATCATATTCATGAAAAGGTAATAGTAATTTTTTTATCGCATGTTATGCAACCCTGAAATCCTTTTGTCTTTAAAAAATTCCATACTAACAGAGAAAACGTAGAAGAGATTAAATATTGGAACACCACCCTTTCACTAAAACTTTTCAAATTTTCCAATACTTATAATTGAGCGGAACAATATCAGTGCATTCTCGATTCCCATCCTTATAACATTTAAATACTGTTGAGAAGTAAGGCTTTCAACAATAAAAACAAAGTTGGCAAATGTTGAATATTTATTGATTTTTGTTGTCAAAAACAACTAGATTTTTTTTTAGTTATTGTATTTTTAAAATTGTATGTATTTATTGGTTTTTATTGTATTTTTACTTCAAATAAATTAGTAGTGTTACACATTGACGTGTTTGTAATTCAGACGAAACAGCTCTCAACCTTTGCGTCACCTATATGCGGCTGATAGACTGCAGGGAATTTTTACTGGTGCCGATTTCGCGACATTTCTTGCTTATGCAATGTGCAAAATCGGTAGTCGCGGAAGGCAATGTTTTCTTGAGAGAACGTTCAGCGTCCTACGTTATATATATATATATATAAATTATGCGATAAATATAATTCATGTATTTATATCTAATAACCAAACAGAAGACATTTTTAATATCGAACTATAAATTATAAAAAGTTGTAACAAACTGGATGGTTGTTTATATTTTTTTTGCAAACTGTAGATAAAATTATTAATTTCAACTTATATATTCTCTCTTTTGTCAAATGTTGGTGTTTTAATCATTATACAGGGTTAATTAAAATGTTGTTGTATAATCCTAATTTTAAAAGACCCTGTGGAATAATTTTGTAACAAAATACCAATTTTTGTTAAGAAACATTCCTTTCTCACATTTTTTTTCAGTTCATGTCTTTAGGTGGATTGTTTCAATTTTAAGAGCGAAATTAACTTGTCACTAACACTTTAAGAAATGTTATTATTTGATGAGGCGGCTTTCCTGCACTGGAACTATATTCCTACCAAGCTGTTACTCTTGTTGAAAATATGCGTAATTATGAACATGTTGCAAGAATCATTCATGTTCATCGCTCTACCATCTTCAACAAAGCAACAGCTTTTGCGCAATTCTGCATTTAAAACCATGGTAGGTCTTACGTAAAGAAAAATTACTATCAAATTGGCATCACAGCCAAAACGAGCAAAGCCACCTAGTCAAATAATAACATTTCTGAAAGTAAATTGTTGGTGACCAGTTCATTTCGCTCTTAAAAATGAACTAATGCACCTAAAACTGAACACATGAACTAAAAAACAATGGTGGTACATGGCATTTTGAAAGAATTTTGTTAAAAAATTATTCCACAGAGTGTTTTAAAAGTAGGGTTATATAACAGTCATGTATAATGACAAAAATGCCAGCATCTAATCAAAGACAGGATATACTAGTTGAAATTATAGTAATTTTATCTACAATTTGCTAAAAAAATTATAAAAATTAAACTAAAAATAAAAAAATTATGAGACCTCAAATTTTATCAAATATTAAATTGTTGCGTTTTTTGTGAGTGTAGTATACAGGGTGTTAAAAAAACACCGGTCTGCTTTCTTGATTTTATTCATATCTACATTATTTATTAGCTTCCAAAATCTGACCAGTTCCTGAAAATATCATTATGTTTCTTTTTTATGTATTACCACCATCCAAAACTTGTAACATACTTTACGGGAAACCCTGTATTTGATTAACAAACATGTTAACCACGTGCTCAGGAAGGTCTAAAAGAATTATTTTGGAATTCTAGCTCGATGTTTAAAACATGTAAAATCGAAATAATATTTTAGGCCTCCCTGAGCATGTGGTTAAATTTTTTGCACTTAGTCATAATTAATCCTGTATAAATTTTTTCTTAATTTTGGTATACATTATGGTATTATGTTTTTGAATTTTTAAAGGTAACAATTTATTTATGAGATACTCTTTATATAGCATTTATGAAGACAATTAATTATGGCCTGGCTAGTTTTAAATTTAACTTTGTTATTTAGTTATTTTAAGAGTCCGTTCTCTGTACACTCCTCGGGTAGCGCTCCGTGGTCGGGTGCACGGGCGTTACGACTGGAGGCGGAGATTATCGCTCTCCCACTACAATGACTTTACGGTGGACGTATTTACAATATTTAGATTTAGTGGAGTAAAATCGGCTAGCAATTATGCCGTTTTGTTGTTAAGAAAATATAACCATCTTGTAGAAGGATATTTTTAGTATCCAAAATGGATATTCTTTAGTAGGGCCGCATTTTATAAAAATAAAATCAAATTATCGATGCTTGGGACATTATTTGACAATTATTACGTTTTTCGTTACAGCGTGCTTGTAAATCAACGATTTTACTTATGTTCGTAGTTTTTTTACAGCTTATATAAAAAACTACAGTACTTCTCACGGTACACACCAATTTTTAATAACTTAACGCCTTTTCGAAAAAAAAAATGTTTCAAAGTCGGCTCGGCAAATTAGTGCATTACAAACTTATATTAATTATTTACTATTGATATATAGTTATATCGAGCAAATGTAGTCAAAACTACAAACAAGTTTTTTAAAAACAGTTTATGGTGTTACACTTTTCAAGAAATACAAACTTTGTGCGCCGTGTGCATGCTTGTGATGCAGAAGATGTTTTCAGAAATAGGACAGCGCTTTCATTCGACGAGTTAAAAATATCTATATTTTCCATAATGAGAAAAACATTTTTATTGTACATATTATGATTCTGTTTAATATATTTATGACATCGCCCTCTTTAAAATTAGAAGAGCAAAGATTTGAGAACAGGTAAATTTTTATATAAAATAAATATAGTGACTACATTTATTTCAGTGTTTTATGTTTTTTATTATTTTAATAAGGAAAATACGTATTTAATTTGCGGAGAATTTTATTCAATTTGGAACTTAGGATAAAATGACATTGTTTTAATAAGCAATGTAAAAATTGCATACCTAAGGAATTCTAGTAGAACTTCTTATATTTCTGGAACTGTTGGTGTAAACGAAAAAATGTATTCTACAAGAAAGGTTTAGAAGAGCAAAGATTTGAGAACAGGTAAATTTTTATATAAAATAAATATAGTGACTACATTTATTTCAGTGTTTTATGTTTTTTATTATTTTAATAAGGAAAATACGTATTTACTTTGCGGAGAATTTTATTCAATTTGGAACTTAGGATAAAATGACATTGTTTTAATAAGCAATGTAAAAATTGCATACCTAAGGAATTCTAGTAGAACTTCTTATATTTCTGGAACTGTTGGTGTAAACGAAAAAATGTATTCTACAAGAAAGGTTTAGACACCACCGCCAACAAAAGAATCAGCATCGAACTCCATAAGATCGATTAATACAATACTGTCTCAACTGACAACGTATAGATTATAAGTGACTATATATATGACTTTGAACTCCGATCCTGCCCGCATTTATCAATCTCTAAGCCCATCCCACTGAGTGAAACACACGTTGCAGCATTTAAAATATATTCGTTTCTGAAGTTGTAGACGTTCGGCATTTAGCATAGAATTTTTAGTAATTTTTATCAATTCAATATAATTTTAGTATCGTTGCAAAGCTAAAAGACAGACTTACTTCCCTCGTGTAACCAATTTTGAATTTAAGTCTTTATTATTAAGTAAATAAATTGTAAATATGACGATTTCTTGCACAGTGTACTTATTAAATTTAAATAATTAAAAACTAATTTTGAAAAAAATATTACACAGCAGCCTTAGGAAACAACTTTGTCTTTCGATTGTTTTTTTATTTGGACCGTTATGTGTATTCGTTATCTAAATAAGTGTTATGGGCCGAGCGTAAAAAATCGGTTTATTTCAAGCGCGCGACGGACGCTTAAGTTTATTTGTGGTTTAGTTATTACCGAAACACCGTTCACGATATTAGGTGCTGTTAAAGACGTTGCGAAAACAACGATTTGATTCTACCAACTATACCTTGATTAAACGACTGCCTTCTACGAATCCTCTCGACTTATACCCGCGAGTACCTAGCCTTTCAACATACAAATAGAGCTTCATGTAGACAAAGTACATTTCGTAAAGTGATATCTCAGGCGCGGATGTCTTCTTTGTTTCGCGTTATTCTCGCAGATGTAAAGCTATTTGTACAAGTCGCTAGATAACCATCAATCATAGAAAGTGCCTGATAGCACGAAGCAGTAGGTGGAGGGAGCGTAATGAGCCACATACTCGCTCTGCTTGATCCAGCTCGAAGAGGATCGATTAATTATTTACAGAGATTGGCGTGGAATTAGCCTGATTTGTTCCCCGGTAAGTCATTAGGCGCGGAAGAAAATGTTCATTAATATATCAGTATTTGCCGCTAATTCTTACGTTACAGACAATGAAGCTTCGATTTTACAATTTTGCTATAGAGTTCCTAAAGTCACGCACAAATTTATTATTAGGTAAATATAAGACATTATTGGAAATTCCCGAAACAGGTCGATTTTTTGTTTTAATTTGGTTTTTTTTTCAAACAATAATTTAATATACAGGGTGATCTACCTTCGAGTAATGACTTCATCACATATTTTTTAAATGGAATACAGCATTTCTTTTCCAATTTCCGGATTACTCTAGTTGAGCTGTTTCCAAAAATGTACAAGTTGCTTCTAATTGTTACACAAATGAATAAACGTACTAACAAATTGATTGAAATTACTACACGTCATTTTAAAGTGTCTACTGGAATATACTCAATTTATAAAAACATTAGTGTTACATAGAAAAACGTACAGAAACGTGATCGATCGTAGGCGATTTTATTGTTCGCTAATAAAACGTTTGGACACAAAAACCTAAATTAAATTTTCTAATTGTTGACCATTTACTGCCAAATAATGGACCAAACGGGAAACAAATTCTTGATGTACATTTTCAATAACTCCAGGCGGGATGACACGAACTTCTTGTCGAATTCATTCCTTGAGATCGTGAAGATTATTTGGCTTAGTGACGTATAATTGCTTTTTACATATTCCCTAAGGAAAAAAATCTTAAATATGGCGATCTGGCGGGCCATTCCTTAGGTCTTCTTCTGCCAATCCACCGATGAGGAAACACGTCATATAAGCAGTGGCGAACAGCGATGGCATAGTGCGGCGATGCACTGTCTTGCTGTAACCAAATTGTGTCATTGGGCAAATCTGACTCTTCTTCATTAGGAAACAGTACAACCAAGGAAGGAACTAAATCAAATTGACGAAAATCTAAATATCTTGTGCCATCTAAATCTCCTTCAAAGAAATATGGCCCCAAAATTCGATTATCATCAATTCCTACCCAAACATTTAACTTCTGGGGACGCTGGGTGTGTGCTTCCATCGTCCAGTATGGATTGTGATCTGACCAGTATCAACAATTCTGTTAATTAACCGTACCACTCAGACAAAAAGACGCCTCGTCCGAGAATATTATGCATTTGACAAAATCCGGATCTGCCTGACATTCTTCCATCATTTTGCAAAACTCTGCCCGTCTCTCGAAATCGTCATCGGTCAATTCTTAAGTGAATTTTGTAGGCATCGTACTTGCTTTTGTAAAGAAATCTACCCAGTGCGCTTTTACTCACACCTAAACCACCTGCTAAGACTCTCATAGTGGCATGCGGGTTTTCATGAAGGGTTAAAAAGGCTTGTAACTACACATCTTCATTTAGTATACTTGGTCGACCAGAGATGGGCAGATCTTTAACGTGACCATGGTTTCAAAATTTGTATATTAAATTATTATTTGAAGAAAAGTAAATGAAAATCAAAAGTCGACCTGTTTCGGGAATTTTCAATAATGTCTTTTGTTTACGTAATAATGAATTTGTGCGTGACTTTAGGAGCACCCTGTATAAAAGTCAGAACTAGAAGGCATTTAGTATATTAAGTTCACATTCACAAAAAAAGACAAACTATATGGTAAATCTTAATGTGCACTGTACAGAATGTGCCACTAATAAACACTATTATAGAATCATAGATTTGAATGAAGTATATTTACTCTGTGGTATACTGCAGAATAATATTTTGAATTAATTTGACTTTAGAATAATAAATATTAATTTATAAAGAGACCAGTCTCAACTAACATTTAGGAATAATAGACCACGACACACGAAAAATAAACCTAAATTGATCGAGATTTACTACTTTCCGCCATAAACATAGTTTTCAATGTTACAATTTTTAATACCTACTTAAATTTTAGTCAAAATTTTGTTAAGTAAGATTAATATAATACTTCCAAGTAAAATGAAATATCTATATGTCAATTTATACAGTTCGAAATTACATATTGTTTACCTTTTTGTGTTTTGAAATGCTAACTTTCCAATAACGTGTAAGACGAAATTATAATTTACTTAATTGCGCCTTGAATCTGTCTTTAATATCTAGGGATTTTTTAAATTATTACAAAAAGTAAATATTTACATATTTATTATAAAATTGTAAAACTTATTTTGTCTTCAATTAGTAGTTAAAAATAAGGTAGTTATTTTGCCCTTTTAAATCCACCAATTTGCTAAGTTCTATTTTTATTACAATATAAATATATCTTTAACTTTTTTGACAACTTCTAAGGAATATTTGGCTGTTTCAAATAACCTAATAGAAATATTGTTAACAATACGTAATACGACGTAAACGTGTCTTATAAAGATCTTTTGGGAAGCAAGCTTCTTGTTATATGTATTCAGACAGATCTTCATGTAGAAATTGTTTTGTGTTTTGGCGATCTGTACTGAAAACCAACTTGTGCCGTATGGGTAAAAGATGAAGCCCGACAGGAACAGTGAAATAACTGAAAAAAGTTAAATTTACTATGTAAGTAACCGTAGCAGACACGAAAAAATGTAAGATAGGGTTTTTGTTAGAAATTAACATACACGTTTTAAAATGTCATAAACTTTAACATTATACAGGGCGATACAACTTTTCTTCCAAAATTAAAGATACGAACTGCCCATATCTCCGCCACTAGTTGTTTGATATTTTCACATTTTATGACAACTTATCTAACTACACTGTGTACCAAGTATGACTTAAATATCTCCATTACTTTGGTATATATACCAAAACATCAATTTTCTTTTTCAAACTCTATCTTCCTTATAAAGCCCAAAAATTATAACTATTATAATTATAATTATTATAATATTATTATTATAATTATAACTTATACAGGGTGTTCCAGAATGGCGGAACACCCTGTATAATAAACTACCATTATTTTTTAAAGATCTACTTTCCTTCGAAGTTTGTTCATCAAAAACTGAATCACCTTGTATAGGTAAACTTTCCCTATACGGAATTGGTCATGAAAAGTTTTTGACCAAGTCAGAGGTCAAGTTAACGTTAACTTTAAATGTTTTTTTGGGGTAATTAAAGCCGACCCTGTCCTCCTGTATAAAAATATATACAGTGTTGCTATTTTCTTTTGCCCTTTTTAATCCTGTCTTGGCCACACAAAACAAGACAATACAAGACCAAGACAAGATTGACAACTTGAATTACAAAACAAGACAAAATTTACAATAAAAGTGTTAAGAGACGAGACAAGAAATATTGCTACGGAAAGAAGTCTTGAAGTATAAGAAAAATATTTAAGTAGGCATTAGCTGAAAAAATAAATATTGCATGTCTGTTATAGGTATTCAGAATATAAAATTATTTTGAAAATCTAAATTTATTGAATGTATTGAATGAAATGAAAAATGAACTAGCATAATCATACTAGTTGTACATGACATCATAAACTTCTTTTTTTATTTTTTTTTTCTCTAAAAAAACTAATTAGACTTGATGTAAATTGTTAAGTATCCTTCACGATGTAAGGTATGAAGAAAAAACAATTTACGAGTTTTCAATGGGAAGGCATGTTGTTTCCTCGCACGTTTCTCCCAAAAAAAAACTCATTCAATTTCATCATTATAATTTTTCTTGAATCATATTGAAATTGCCAACTTATCCAAACAAATTTGAGAATGGAAAAGTTATGAAGTTGTTGTATTTTCAACCTTTACATCGCTGGGCTGTAGTCTCGGAATGCAGGCGTCTCCGAATACTGAAATCCTGATTTTTGTACTAACGTTTTAGCGATAGTGTTTACTTAGTTATTCAAATGTCAAAAATAGATTGCTTTAGGAGCTTCTCATCTATCGCAGAACGATTTCCCAGTAGAGATGTGTCAAATGCAACTACTTTTACGGTGGTAGTCACAGATGTGACAAAAATTTCCAGTCGAATCGTGGAAAAGAAGTCCAGGGCATCCGGTCCCATAACCGCCACGATCTACTGACATAAATCCTTTGGACTTCTTTCTCTATTGATGATTTACGCGAACATATCATAGCTGCTGCCAATAACTTACGAGGTCAAAATGGACAATAACCAGAAACGTTTGTATTAATTCGCAGAAACTGGGTAAGACGGGCCCAAATGTGTTTATATGTCAGCAGACACAATTTTGAACAGTTGTAACATCAAATGTGTAAAATTATTTTATTAATTAAAACCACAAATTACTAATAAAAATAGCGACAAAGGCGGTTGATTTTGCTAATATAAGATATAGATGGAATTCCAGGGCATCCGGTGCCATAACCGCCACGATCTACTGACTTAAATCCTTTGGACTTCTTTCTCTATTGATGATTTACGCGAACATATCATAGCTGCTGCCAATAACTTACGAGGTCAAAATGGACAATAACCAGAAACGTTTGTATTAATTCGCAGAAACTGGGTAAGACGGGCCCAAATGTGTTTATATGTCAGCAGATACAATTTTGAACAGTTGTAACATCAAATGTGTAAAATTATTTTATTAATTAAAACCACAAATTAGTAATAAAAATAGCGACAAAGGCGGTTGATTTTGCTAATATAAGATATAGATGGAAGTCCAGGGCATCCGGTGCCATAACCGCCACGATCTACTGACTTAAATCCTTTGGACTTCTTTCTCTATTGATGATTTACGCGAACATATCATAGCTGCTGCCAATAACTTACGAGATCATAATGGACAATAACCAGAAACGTTTGTATTAATTCGCAGAAACTGGGTAAGACGGGCCCAAATGTATTTATATGTCAGCAGATACAATTTTGAACAGTTGTAACATCAAATGTGTAAAATTATTTTATTAATTAAAACCACAAATTAGTAATAAAAATAGCGACAAAGGCGGTTGATTTTGCTAATATAAGATATAGATGGAAGTCCAGGGCATCCGGTGCCATAACCGCCACGATCTACTGACTTAAATCCTTTGGACTTCTTTCTCTATTGATGATTTACGCAAATATATCACAGCTGCTGCCAATAACTTACGAGGTCAAAATAGACAATAACCAGAAACGTTTGTATCAATTCGCAGAAACTGGGTAAGACGGGCCCAAATGTGTTTATATGTCAGCAGACACAATTTTGAACAGTTGTAACATCAAATGTGTAAAATTATTTTATTAATTAAAACCACAAATTAGTAATAAAAATAGCGACAAAGGCGGTTGATTTTGCTAATATAAGATATAGATGGAAGTCCAGGGCATCCGGTGCCATAACCGCCACGATCTACTGACTTAAATCCTTTGGACTTCTTTCTCTATTGATGATTTACGCGAACATATCATAGCTGCTGCCAATAACTTACGAGGTCAAAATGGACAATAACCAGAAACGTTTGTATTAATTCGCAGAAACTGGGTAAGACGGGCCCAAATGTGTTTATATGTCAGCAGATACAATTTTGAACAGTTGTAACATCAGATGTGTAAATTTATTTTATTAATTAAAACCACAAATTAGTAATAAAAATAGCGACAAAAGCGGTTGATTTTGCTAATATAAGATATAGGTATGTTATAAAATTTTATTTATGTCTTTCCTTGGGAAATTCTTTAAATGCTTGTCCGTTCGTTTCTTATTATACTTCACAATCATGCTGGTCGCTAACTTAATGAACCGATTTTATTTTGCTCACACTGTACTTTAATGCTTTGGCGCACGCTGTACTTTAAATTGCTTAGCGCACCGGCGTATAAAAGCCGGCGAAATCGCCTTCACCAGCAGTGCTTAGCAGGCTCTCTCCACGGCACTCAACCTTCCTCTACCCCAGGGTGCTTACCAGGTAACTTCCGCGGCACTCTACCTTCCTCTGGCTGTCCTGAGCGTTTAGCAGGTAATCTCCGCGGCGCTCGAGGTCTTGCCCGTATTCCGTCGACTCCGAGTACTTAGCAGGTGTTACTCCGCGGTACCCGACGTCGTCCCCGTGGTCTTCGACACTGGGTGTTTAGCAGACTCTTTCCGCGACCCTCGGCGTCTGCACCGCATATTTCTTACCGCCCTTGTTATTTTGTATTATTATTTCAAGATTTATTTTATGTTGGGGAATTATTATATTAGTATTATTTGCTTACAGGGTGACATTTTCTTTTATGAAATAAATATTTTATTTTGGATACCGAATCTTTTAATATTAATGAACCTTGAACATACCTTTTCCACCGAGTGAACCCGGACTGATTAAAATGGCTGTACTAGTCCGGCATCTGCGACCGAACACCGAAAGTGAGTCACAAACTGCATGCTTAGCCTTGCGCAAGGTCACGTTTTACGAATCTCCAGTGCCGCGCAGAAATGTGTTTCTAAATCATTATGAACTGTCCCTTTTGATTTGTTTTTAGAGAATTATATTTGTTCGTATAAGAGTCCCATGTATATTTATTTATTTTTTTTTTTAATAAGTCCTGAATCACCTTGTATCTTCAATACAAGATATCTATTAGATTTGACATTTTGCCTATGAAACTCATACATTTCATAACTTACAATTAAATTTAAATTTTATTTGTGGTTACAAATCCTTTATCATGTCTAACGAATTTTTAAAACAGAATTAGCCGTCACAGTGGTCCATACGGACGATCACAAACAACGAGATTCAGTGCGTTTAAGCGCAAATCAACCCGCATGTTGCATCGTCCCTAACTATTTACCGGCTCCGGAAAAATAATTCGTCCTTATATGCAAAGCGACGGCATTAAGCCGGGCCCTAGACCGCGGTATTTAAACAGTCACCGTTTTATCGTACGACTCATCGGGCACGTCCACGGGCAGGCGTCGCGACGTGTCGCGGCATAACGATGAGATGCATCCGCGCGCTGATCTCACTTCGCAATCTGAATGCATCGGCATGGATCTGTACAGGCGTATTAATAAATTGGAAAGTGTGTTTGCTAAGCTGCGTAAGCGTTCTCGGGTGTTGTTACTGTTAAATGGGCAAAGTATGTTGCGTGCATAGATTTCGGGTACAGAGTGGAAGCAGGTTTTCCACTTATAAGCTATGAAATTTGTAAGGTAAGTTGGGGTAAGATCGAACGTATTTTAGCTTAGTTGAACATTATGGCAATACAACATAAACAAAATAATAATTAAATTTGACTTCACTTCAGATATAACATCTTCAACATTAAAACTAAATACTTACTATACTGATATGGCTTAAAAATAATCTACTTTCCTTAAAAAAATAATATTTAAAACAAAAAAAATATTTCCGATCTTACCCCTCCAAAGGGAAAGATCGGATAGAATCTTAGAACTCCGTATAACTCTTTATAAATAAATACGGGACAAGAACGAATTCCGAACTAACCCCATATCAATCGCCTACCGTTTGTATTTATATATATTTATAATTTTGTAGTTGTGTTTTACTTGGAGGTATTCGAACTTGCCTCGTACATTAACATTAAACAGCAAAGAGAAATTCACAAATGTAAAAAAATAATATTTATTCCTAGAAATGAAATACAAAACTTAACAAATATTGAGCCCAGAAAATTCTACATCAAATTTAAATAAATTGCCTCGACGATCTTCTATCGGGTTAGGTAAAAACATTTCAATGTTTTCATATAAAATTGTATCAAGATTTCCTGTCTCAGGCCAAAAGAATTTATTTTTTCCTTTATTGAAATGCAAAAATTTTACAGCACATTCAGATCTGTCTTGGTATATATCTGTGATTTGTCCTGCATAATACTTTATAGTTTTCTTAGTGCAATATTTGACTAATATCCAGGCGTGTAATTTAACATTTTCAAGATGTTCGGTTGTGATATCACGATCGTCATCATTTAGGAAATCCATGTCATCCGATTCTTCATACATAAGTTCGATGCTACTTTCGCTGCTAGTGCTGTCTCGGCTTCTGTCCTGAAGTTTTGTTTTTTTGGCAGTTTCTCCCAAAAGTTTTTCCTTTTCACCCAGATGTAGGTCCTCTATATTTTGATTTGTAATTACTTCGGCACCTGTGGCAACTCGTCTCTTTCTAACTGTTTTATTATTGGCAGAATTTTGTTTGACAGTTTCCAGAAGGAAGTCTTCAAATGATACATTACTTGGCTCAGCTTGCATGCTTCCTTGATCCACTTGTTCCCTATAGTGACCTTCAACAGACACATTAGTTGGCCCAGCTTGCGTGCTGTAATCATCTGCTTCTACGTTGTAGTCGTTTTCATCGATTTCTTCCTTATCAGTCCCTTCAGCTCCATCAGCTTGCGCTTTAGCTTTTAAAGTGCTCTCAAATCTTTTCAAAGCTTCTGGATGGTACTTTTCTTTAGGTATGACTGATGAGTTGAAAGGATATATTCCTGCCTTTTTAAATCCATTTTATATGACACAGGGATTTAGGTTATTCCAAACTTTACTTTTTCTGAAAATGTTTTTTTTTGGTAGCTTTAAGCCGTGATTTTTTCTTTGCCATGTTATCAATTCTTCATCCCATGCAACTTTGAATGGCTTAAATATCGCTAAATCTAAGGGCTGTAAAAGATGGGATGTATGAGGCGGAAGTTTTAGTATCGTCAGATTATTGTCCTGAGCAAGCTTTACTACTATGTGGTCTAGGTGAGTACTATGCCCATCATAGATAAGTAATACGGGCATATTTTCTTTCAAAAGTGGGATAAATGTTTTCTTCATATAATTAAAAAATATGTCCGATTCCATCCATCCATTACTACTAGCGGCGTATGCTAAATTTACTTCATTATTACCTTTATCAGCCATCCACTGATCCCAAGCATTTTTACCTCTGAACACTATCAGAGGCGGAGCTTTATCTCCCGCAGCACTAACAGCGGACAGTATTGTAACATTTTCTTTCCCAGGGCCACTAGTAGTGCGAGAGCATGCAACACCTTTAGCTCCCACTACTTTAGTTTTTGAAGGGTCGATGCATAAACTGGTTTCATCTAAATTCCAAATTTGGCTAGGACGATTATTTAATTGCAAATCATTTAAGACTTTCTCCAAAAGTTCGAAATAAGTGTTAATAACAAAGGGATCCGTCATTTTTTTTCGGGAGTACTCAACTGACTGGGGTTTTTTGATAGATAGGTTGTGTCTCTTTTTAAAGTTAATAAACCAATCAGGTCCAGGAGTATTGTTTTTGAAGGGTGTTTTGATCGAATTCTTTGTTACATAGTCAGACACAATAAGTAAGACTTCCTTGCGAGACAACCCAAATCCCCACCTTTCAAGAGTTTTGAGACCATTTGCCAACTTTTGTTCGTGCTCGAACGGAATAACTAAGGCTCTGCCAAATGTTTGACTTTTCAATCCATGTGTTCCTTTTAGATGATCATGCAGTGTTGATTTAGGTATATTATATTTTTTTGATGCTCCACAAAGAGTTAGTAAACCGCTTTCATACTCATTCACGGCACGAGCAATATCTTCTTTGTTGTAGTTCTTAGCCCTATCGGACTTCCTTTGATAACTTCGGACCATTTTTGAAACGAACTGAAACGAAAATATATATTGACTTGGTTAGCTACTACAAAAATACATCGGGGAAAGATCGGAAATATTGACTTCGATCTTACCCCTATTATGATTTATGGGGACAAGATCGAACAGACAATAATCTAATCTAAGTTTTGAGGTTAGGACTCATTATGAAAGCTAATAACAGGGTTATGTTCGTACGTATATATAAAACATATACTGTTTACTTACCTCTTACTATAAAATTATATATGTGGGGCAAATCCGAATATACTTTAGAAGCTGAGAAAACACGTAAACAATAATTAAAATGGATTAATACGTTTTAACGGCTCGCTAACCAAACTGACTGGCGGTCGCATGCGTTTGCATGAAAACAGCATGTATGGAAGCAGTGACTACGCTTGGAGACTATTGCCACGGCACTAGTTCGATCTTGCCCCTCGTTCGATCTTACCCCAACTTACCTTAATTGTATATTTTAATATACAGGGTGTCCGGAAAAGACGTGTACAACGGAAGACCGCAGACTCCTGGCTTCAAAATAAGCCGATTTAGCCCAATTTACTAATTTCCAAAATTGCTTCGTTTAGCCGCTAGAGAGCGCCAAAGTTCGTCGAAAATTTTTGTTTATTTTGAATATCTCGACAACGACTTGATCGATTTTAACCAATTTTAGGCTACGCAATTATAAGTCTAACCGACTCCTTTCTGACGTTATTTAAAATCTTTTGCAGTCATTAGAAACATAAGAAAAATCGTATACCATGCAAATATAAGCACATATTTTTTTAATCCCCTGTACAATTACTCTTAGTTTCTTTCCATTACTAGCTGACTTTATTTAGAAACTTTTTTTATACTTTCAGAATTTTGAATAGATGAGTAGTTTAGCCAGAAAAAATATTTTTCGTATGTCAACAATATCAGCATTCGTTCTGCAACAAATAACGAAAATTCCAAAACTCTCATTTATATTTTGTTTAATAAATACAAGATAATAAGATATTAATATAACTAATAAAAAAGAATTATGATCTCTTTACAATAAATGCTCAAATTCATCACCGCTTGCAGTCTCTCCATGATTCCTGGATTACCTCATAAAATTTTAACTGCGTCTTGGATTCGCCTAAACAATTCCTCTTCGTTATTAACTGCATAGGCATATACCTTGGTTTTCACTGCACCACACAAAAATAATTGCAAGGGGTTAAGTCTGTTGCTCGAGGTGGCTATTTTATAGGAGCATCGTTTCTACCTGATAGTATACAAAATATTGACGAAGGGATATTGTAAAATGGGGGGGGGGGGTGCACCATCGTGCATAAACCACATGTTACGACGAAGTAGTAACGGTAAATCGTCCAATAAATTAGGTAATATTTGCTGTAAAAAATTTAAATGGTTGACCCCATTCAATCGATGTGGAAGCACAACCGGGCCAATAATAAAGATCTTTTTTTAAAGGCTTATTTCAGTACAGTGTGAATTTTCATCAAAATAAACGTGTTTGTTATGGTTATTAATAATTCCTGACCTAGTGAAACATGCTTCATCTGTAAATAAAATGTTTTTGCTGAAGTTGATATCATGGGCTCTTTGACCTTGTGTAACATTACAAAATGCTAAACGTTTTTCAGGGTCAATGGGTAGCAATTCATGTACCGATTGAATGTGGTACGGATGTAGTAACTGCTCCTTCAAAATATCATGAACTATGGTTTTTGGTATCCCTACTTCATGTCCAATGCGTCTTGCACTAATTTCTGGGTTCTCTATCTTATCTAGGATTTGTTCCTTCACCTCTATAATTTCTGTGGTACGTTGACGTCCCTGAATCGCATTCATTTGGTGGAAGGAACCAAATTCGCAAAGTCGCCTTTCGATGTTGGCAAAAGTTTCATGATTTGGCACTCGTCGATGAGGGAATCTGTTCATGTAGACCCTAACATTTTTGACATTTTTTATCTTGACAAAATCCATAAACCAAAAGCATATCTACTTGTTCGGAATATGTATACGTATCCATGATGAAATAATGAAAAAAAGGAACAGAAACAAACACAACAATAACGATAACAACTAAAGTAATATCTAAAGTAACTAAGTAATTAAGCAAGAAGAATAAACCGAGAGACTAATTTCAGTAGCTGATTAGATTTGACACACAACTGACACTTAAAATATCAGAGCCAACTTCTGGTACTGCTGATATTGTTGACATACGAAAAATATATTTTTCTGCCTAAACTACTCGTCTATTCAAAATTATGAAAGAATAAAAAAGTCAGATACTAATAGAAAAACACTGAGAGTTATTGTACAGTGGATTAAAAAAAATATGTGCTTATATTTGCATGATACGTGACTTTTCTTATATATTTCTAGTGACTGCTAAAGATTTTAAATAATGTCAGAAAGTGTCGGTTAGACTTATAACTGCGTAGCCCAAAAATGGTTAAAATCGATAAAGTCGTTTTTGAAATATTCGGAATAAACAAAAATTTTCCGCGAACTTTGGCGTTCTCTAGCGGCTAAACGAAGCAATTTTGGAAATAAGTAAATTGGGGAGTCTGTGGTCTTCCGTTGTACACGTCTTTTCTTGACACCCTGTATAATAACAGCAGTTTAAAGCAGGCTAAAGCAAACACAGTGGAACCGGTTTCCCGCTTACTGGTACCCTGCGCCGATTCGCGCTTATATCCTTTGAAAATCATAACATAGTTTTCAATGGACACGTACACAGTGACAGCAGGTTGAAGCAGGTCAGCACTGGAAACCTGCGAGCCCGCTTTTATCAGAATTCAAATTTAATTTATTTGTAAGCGCGGATTGCGTGTGGAAAAATGGACAAAGATCGAGGCAGTTTTTCGATGACCTATATAGGACAAAATCCACAGCAAACGTACTTAGTGTGAACGGTTTTAGATCTTTTCACAACAGAATAAAATATGAAATAATTAAAAGTGTCCAAAATTAATGTCGTTGCTTGTGAAAATCGTTTATCGTACATACGTCTCGTGGCCAGAAAGTTTTGCTTAGATTCGTCATAAATTAACTGGTCATGGTTGCTATAATAGTTGCATTTTTGCTTATGTATGCAAATATCAAACAGACACAAGATACAGAAAAATGAAAGACACTAGCCGTACTGCTACCACTACTACTTACCTAAGGCTAGGAGCAGCACGTAATGGATGCAATGTTGTCGTACATTCCAGTACGTTACAGTTTTAAGGATTTCCTGGGGAACCTCTGTTTACTTAACCTTAATTTGTAATTTCGTAACACAGTTTAACATGTTATTGCAGGTGTATTTTTATTTTTGAAATGCATTTGTATATTAAGTAGCAGCAGTTTCCAAAAACATTTTTTTTATTAAGGTCGCTGTATATACAGGGTGTTAAAAAAAGAGTGTAAAACATTTAAGGAGGTAATAGTATGAACTAAAATAAGCAGAAAAGTCTCAATAAACATGGGTCCGCAGGGTAACGGTTGCGGAGATATGGAATGTTTGATGTTTTTTAGCCCCTTTTTTATTTTGCAAAAACGATGTGTATTTTCTTATAATAGTTGGTTGATGTTTAGTGAAATAAACAGTACGTATTTGACAGTTGTTCTCAGTGCACAAGTTTTGGTTACTGGTTACTCTAACGCAGAATTAACAGACATGCATTTCATGTATGGTCGTGCTAATGGGAACGCCACCGAACCGGAACGTCTTTATGTTGACGCTTATCCAAATCGCCAGATTCCTTCACAACGCATGTTTGGAAGAATTCACCAAAGATTGCGTGATACCGGTTTCTTGAGCAAACAGTGCCATTTATCCGGAAGACCAAGGTCGGTATCCACTCCTAGAGCAGAAGAAGAAATTCTAGCACTGGTAGAGTAGAATCCAGGGATGAGTGTGCGGAGAATATCAGCCGAGGTAGTAATTAGTGGTCCTCTTGTTTGGAGAATCCTTCACGAGCAACTTCTTTATCCATACCATGTGCAACGAGTACAGACCTTAAATCCAATAAATGATCATCAAGCACGTTTGGTTTTTTGCCGCTGGTTTCTACGTCATGATGCTATGAAATAATGTAATAGAATTCAAAACGATCAATTCATCGTCAGATGATGATATTTTGCAAGGAAGTACCTAGGACGTGCCGAATAATTGCCTGCTTCGACTCTGTCAGAACTCTTAGGAAGAGAGAGAGAGAGAGAATAAGCCAAAGACTATGCGCATCCTGCCAATTTCCCACTCCTCTCACCCACCAATCACATACATCAATTTGAATAATGCCATATTCTCTCTTGTTTGATCGTTTACTAACGTTGTTGATTGGTGGAGATTGGATATTCCATAACACATATCCGTACCCAGACAATATTTAATATAATGTTGAGGTTTACTTTTGATACAAATACAAATGTACCTAATAATTATTAGTTTCTGGGTGAGACAATAATGTAATTAGGAATAAAATACCTCTAGGGACAGTAATTGTGACTTACTTACATTGATGAAAATGTTTTATGTTAGCACTTAACTTTTGTATATTGAAAAGAAAGCTTATTTAGAAAGATAATTTGACATCACTTTGTGTGTACACTATTATAATAATGAGAAACATGTGATGCATTTTGCTCAAAATAGTATTAATATATCTTCAAACTCCATATTAATTACATATTCACGCTGCAAAATGTAAAATTTCTGAGCGTCTTTTTCAAGCTACCGCGATTCTATGGATTGAAATTAATTACAACTGAAAAACTGCCTGAAAATGTTGAAATAGGGCACGGTAAAACAACTCCAGCTCGCAAATAAAAAAAACATTTTCAGCAACACTACAACCGTGTGGCAGCAACTTTGAACATAGACCTTAATTAAAAATAAAGCTTATATTTTTAGTTTCAGCGACGCAGTGCTGGAAAGTTTTGATAAATCGACACAGAGGGAATAAATTCATTTTGTCCCGTTCGCTACAAAATCCATACATACTTCAATTAAGGACAGACCGTTCCATATATTCGGACAGTCTAGTTTACATGTACCAATTAATAGGAGCACATTTTGCTGGTCCCTGGAATTAATAGATTGTCTCAAATATAGAATTCCCGACAGGCTATCTTGGTATTTTGACAGACAAAGGATTTGCATTTCCTAACAATGCTAGCGCATGCACACAGAACGAAAATAGCAATTAAATACACTAAAGATCTTTTCCAGTTAACTCTTTTAATTAATAGACGTAATATTGGTTTTCTCCAAATGACATTAAAAGCTTTTTAATGACACTTTACAGGCTTATAAGCTGTATTTTTAATGCCCTTTTTACCGTTCGCATACTTATAGAAGAAACGCCGATTATTCAAATTCGAAGTTCTAGAGGCTGCATATTTTCTATAAATGCGTAAATACCTCGTTACTACAAAAGATCTTGAATTTTTTGTTTTAGTATTTGGTAGCATAATTAGCAATTTGTCGTCCATATCATTTATATCATCCGTTTTTATTTGTAAAAGTGCATCTACAAGCCCCAACGACTGCAACAATAAATACAACCTAAAATATAAATTGAAAAATAGTACTTTAATCCATAATAGATAATTTTCAGTATATTCCTATCTTCGTACTCAAATACAGTTCGTCTGGGGCTTCTGACACAAATTTCTTGATTTTTTCTCTTTGAAAAACTCGGGATTTTTTTCATGGAATTTCAAAAAATCTCGTAACTTCAAATATGTTACCAAATCATTGTTATTTTTTATATTCAGGCTTTCAACATCGAATAGGTAGACCATAAGGTTGATGGCTTCATTTCCTTTGAAATATTGAAAAAATAGGCAATCAGCACATTTCAAGAGAAATATCCTACATATTTCTTCTGTCTATATTCTATGACTTATCTGATAATAGATTCAATTTTTGCACCAGGTCTCTTATCTCAGGTGATGTTAATGGTAATAACATCCTCATTTTCAATTACGTCCATTTCGAACGGTTACTTGACATTTTTTTGTCAATGACGTTAAAGTAAACATAAACAATTCAACAAACGTCATCAGCGGTAAACATAGCAACGGAAAATCGGGTTTTGGATATTGATAATAAAACGCAATTAATAAATATAAAAAGACGATTTTGCGTGAAATTGAAACAAAGGACCCCGCACTTTTTATATGGAAAAGTGGTTTCAGTCGGGAGGTCTAACTTTTGGAAAAGGTAGTTCTCAACATTCTGAACAAAAAAACTAATGGTTATAAAAAATCTATCGTCAGGATTTTGCGCTACGGCGCATACAAGGTCGGCACCTGGATTTTCAGGAGTCGGGTTATTTTTAACAAAAAAAGAGCGTGTTCAGTGACCGATTATAGAGACATGCATGCGTAGAGGTGTGTTGGAGTGAAAAAATACATTATATATATATATATATATATATATATATATATATATATATATATATATATATATATATATATATATATATATATATATACAGTATGCGCCAAAAGTATGGAATAAATTGCAATTAAAACGAAACAATTATTTTTTGGGAAAAACCTCGAACAGATCGATTTTTAATTTAAAAAATACATATTTTAGCGTAAAATGCGATTTTGAAATGTCATTTGTTTTCGAGTAATGACGTCATCGATTTTTTTTAAATGGCAACACCATATTTTTTTCCTTGATTCTGAAAGATCGTTTAATTCTCTATCAGACAGTACTAAAATTTCGCCCTCTTACATAGGAAAGTTTTCGAGTAAATGACGATTGAATGTTAGAAAACGTAAATCAATTAAAATAAAGCAAAAACGTTATCAAGTTTAGTTTTTCGAATTCCATAGTTCTTTTATGGATCACGTAGGTGAAAATCTTTGCAAAGTGTCATTGTCACACCGACTTTCTAATAAGTATTGTATGCGACATAGAAATTATTATTCAATTTAAAGTATTTATGGCACATTTAACTGTTAGTCAAAGAATTGAAATTTTAATTCTTATCGGATGCGGGAATATGACTAGAACTCAGCAGGAAGTTTGCAATTTATTTAATGAAAAATATCCCGATCGCCCTATCAGCCAATCAACAGTCAGTAAGGTACAGTCTAAATTTAGAGAAACGGGCAATGTTGTAAATATTCCAAAACCTGGACGTCCAAGCATTAATGAAAATTAGAAACAGAACATTTTGATAAGTATGGTGGATAATCCTCATAATTTTTCACGATTGGTTGCATTAAACAATGACACTATTCAGAGCACAGTGCTACGTATCTTGAGGAAGGAAAAATATCATCCCTACAGAATTCAACTTGTGCAGGAACTCAATGAAGATGATCCCGATCGCCGCTTACACTTTTGCGAAATTCTAATGGATTTATGTCAAGAAAATAGAAATTTACACCGGCAAATACTTTTTTCAGATGAGGCCACATTTTGTCTGAATGGTACAGTAAACCGTCAAACTTGCAGATATTGGAATCGGGAAAATCCTCATTGGATGGCAGACGATAATGACCCTGACATTCCTGACGATACCATATGGTTTCAGCAAGACGGTGCATCTCCGCACTATGCGCGCCCTGTACGAGATTTTTTGGACAACTGTTTTCCTGGGAGGTGGATCGGCAGACGCGGACCGATAGAATGGCCTGCAAGATCGCCAGATCTTACACCTCTTGACTATTTTTTATGGGGATACTTGAAGTCAAAAGTGTATATTAATAAACCACGTAATTTAGAAGAACTTCAAAATCGCATTCGGGACGAAATACGCAGAGTTACCCCAGAAATCAGTCACAATGTGCAAGAAGAATTTCTTCACAGACTTGCGCATTGTCAAGAAGTTGGTGGATGGCAATTCGAACATTTAATTTAAGTATAAAATTTAATCAATTGTATTTTATTTTACATACCTCAGAATTGTTACTTTTTTATGGATAAAATTTACGTTTACATTCAATCGTCATTTACTCGAAAACTTTCCTATGTAAGAGGGCAAAATTTTAGTACTGTCTGATAGAGAATTAAACGACCTTTCAGAATCAAGGAAAAAATATGATGTTGCCATTTAAAAAAAAATCGATGATGTCATTACTCGAAAACAAATGACATTTGAAAATCGCATTTTACGCTAAAATATGTATTTTTTAAATTAAAAATCGACCTGTTCGAGGATTTTTCTCAAAAAATAATTGTTTCGTTTTTATTGAATTTATTCCATACTTTTGGCGCATACTGTATATGTTAGTTCGTGTATGTGTTATATGTGGTTGTAAAATTTCTCCGAGTTCCTTTCCGCGATGAATCTGCTTACTGCCCACTAAGCCGAACGTAGTAACGCGAAGCAGAAGTAAGAAGACCTGAAGATGGTAAATGAAATTTTACGGAAACGTTGTCAAACAAATGGTTCTTTTGAAGGCCAAGCAGATTCATCGCGGAAAGGAACCCGGAGAAATTTTACAACCATATATATATATATATATATATATATATGTATATCACCCTTTTCTGTGTTCAAAACGACATTCAAAAATAAATAGTCTTCCAAACCACCTAATGAGGTTCCGAATGAGGCGCATTAGCTTTTTTATAGTGCTTTTTCGCCAATAGCTCTATACTCCACTGATGTTCCACAAAGTTTTCCATCTCAACTACTTCGATTTCAACGTGATTATTAGCATTTGCTCTGGCATTGCGGACGCGATCTAATCCTCATTTTTGAATCTCGTTTTACGTAGTATTGTCTACAATCTCTAATTAAACTAGAGTTTTTTTACTTGACAGTGACAATGAAAAGTTGACGTTTATTGAGGAGTCTCACATGACTGTCACTTTATTGCTTGTCGAACGATAAAATCTAGCAAACACTCGTCAATAGCAACTAAGTAAACACCGTCCTTTTAAGTAGTAAATTTGATAATTGACAAATTTTGTAAAATTTATGCAGTTTGGTTGAGATAATTTTAGTTGAAAGAATGATGGGAATTGAAAATAATGATATCTCCGGAGATTAGAAATTCTGCAGAAATTGTAATTTTAGGTTTGTTGCCAGATAAACCAAAGAAGGAATACGCCCGTGGATTTTTTGCCTTCACTTAAGAAACGCCCTGTATAACCATAAAATACAAATATGAATGCACTAATCCATTTTAAAACAGCATGAGATAAATGTTCTAAATTTTTACTGAATATCAACTGAATGAGAGTAACATGCAGATGTGAAATAAAAAATAATTAGGAACCGAAATCAATATATGGGCGGACCCAGAGACGCCGATAGTGGGTGTTTCGCCACAGAGCCTAGTCTGAGAATAACCAGGACAGGTAAAATAATCCCGGCTAATGCTAGGGATGTGCATTTTAACTCTCAGCTACCAGTTACTGAGGTCACGGCATAACGAATGGGAAAAGCCAAAAATTGTCATATAGAATATGATCAACAACACCAGTAGTGTACTATTTTAAACCACTTGGCGCCCAGTACAGATAATAATATAATCAAATATATATAATATAGAACCCGTCCCGACTCCACTGACAAAAATCTAGTCGTTGCATACTACAACTGTTTCCACCGCAAATATAGTCAAAACTAAGGTAACAAAAACCTGTATAAATTATTCTCTTGAAGCTCAGTAAAAAAGCTACTTAGATTTCTGTCAATCTATTTATATCACGGATGACGTAACGCCAGAACCAAATTTCCTTTTAAAAATTGCTTATTTCGCTGCATCAATCTCCCATTTAGGTCGCTGGATGAATTTAGACGCACTGCCCGACAATATGGAAATCGTCCCGTCCGTTAGAAACTCATCAGCAGTATCGAAAATTGAAACTAAATTATTGAGCTTGGATAAATCATATATGGCACTGGGTGCCATCGATTAGCAGTTCATTTTGGGCTGAAATCTTTTTTCAACGCCTATATAGATTGACACAAAATACGACGGTTAAAATCTAATAAATATTTTGGAGCAAGTTATAGATAGACACAAAATACGACGGTTAAAATCTAATAAATATTTTGGAGCAAGTTCAGAATTTCCCGAAAGGTGGAGTTTATCCGCACCCCAGGACCAGTTTACGATGTTTCTACCTCTATAGTTTGGTGTATCCAATAAACACATGATCGATACAATCAGCTAGTAATATACAACGGTGTTCAATGAATTTTCCTGGCGGATCGGACCCCAACACGTTCCCATATTATATAAACAGGACCGCCACAAATGATAATTTATGGCTGGTCTTGCCGCTTTCCAGAAAACAGTTCACTTGAACGATTAAATATACATGGCTTTTCAACGAAAAGTAGCCACCCTTAGTATCTTTTTAAATTATTTTTTGGTTGAAAATTGTCAAGACATGTCAACAAAGATAACAAAGGGGATATCTTTTTAATAAAATCCCTCTAAATTTTTAAATGGCACCATACCATATGTGGCACATCGTTGCAAAGGTTATTTCATAGGGAATGCATTATACTATTCATTTTGTATATTCGCGTGAAATTGAGACATAAAAAAATTAAAAAACCTTTTTCTGTTTATTTTGATCAAACTACAGAATAATAGAAATTACCGTTAAAGTAATTGTTAAAAAAGGGCCCCCGTTAATTTCCATACAGTAATACAGACGACTTTGAAAGAGCTGTGTTGCACACACTTTGCATTTCAAATGCCTCCATAAGAAATAATCCAATCGAGATAGGTCGGATGAACTAGCCGGTCATTCGATGGGACCACTTCTTCCAATCCATCGTCCAGGAAGCCGATCGTTCAAAAATTATCGAACGGGAACCGCATAGTGAGGAGGTGCACCATCTTGCTAGAAAACTGGTTCATTTTCAAGCAAATTTTCGTCATTTTCCAGTAGTTCTGTTATGCGCGGATCAACAGCGGTATCAAGAAGTTCAAGGTAAGTAGCGCTAATCAAATTACCGTCAATAACGATGTGGTCTCCTAGAATACCTGTCCAAACATTAAGTCTCTGTGGATATTGGGTATGGGTTTTTCTAAACAAATGCGTATTTGTGTCGGACCAATACCTACAGTTATGCCTGTTGAGTCCTCCATAAAAAATGTATACACTCATCGCTGAAGTAAATATTGTACAACAAGTTCACATTATTCAATAGATTATTAGATATAATTTCGCAAAACTGTAGTTTTCGATCATCTTCGTCTTCATTTAGTTCCTGAACAAGTTTTGCCTTGTATGGGTGAAATTTGTGCTTTTTTAAAATTCTCCATACACTACTTGTTGAAACCCCTGCCAGGGAAAGTTGATTTAAAGACTGATGTTACTGTTGTTATCCATTGCAACATGTCCCAAAACAGCAACTTCAGCAGGTTCTTTAATAATTCGTCTTACTTGTTGATGTTTTTTGTTTTCCACTGATCCAGTTTCTATGAATTTTTGCATCAACTTTGAAACATATTGATGACCAATGAATTTATCGGGATGCATTTCATTGAAAGCACGTGCTGCAGCTTGTGCGCAGTTATTCTTCCGGCAGTCTTGTACATCATGTTGACACTTTTAATTGAACTGGAAGTTGACTGACTGAGGTAAAAACAGAAGGTGGAAAAAAGTATCGGTATTGTTATCAGTAGTTTAACCAAAATAAACAGAAAAAGGTTTTTTAATTTCTTTATCTCTCAATTTCACGCGAATATACAAAACGAAAAGTAGAATGCATTTCCTATGAAATAACGTTTGCAACGATGTCCCACATATGGTATGGTGCCATTTGAAGATTTAGAGGGAGTGGCTGTGACGGCTAAGAGTTTGATGGCAGAAATTCGGATTTTATTTAAAAAGATGTCCTCTTTGTTATCTTTGTTGACATATCTTGGCATCTGCATAATATTCTTATGTGATTTAAGGAGAACAGTATATGGATCTTGATCCCATTTAAGTTTTTTTTTGATAGACTGTACCACTATATCCATGTCTACAAATGAAAGGGTAGTATTACATTGAACAATATTGTTACGGATACTCGCCTACTTTTTAGGTTGTGAATTATACTATTGTTTGTGTAAGAATTTATAATTTTTGTAATAAGTACCCTTATTTTGATGGTTTCTAGAACATTCCAGGCCATATTCGATCTGATTCTAGACACGTTCTCGAAACCTCTAATTTTTAGAACCCTAAAAAGTTTAGTTCAGTTGAAATAAATTATGGAAGATTTGAAAAGAAAAATGAAAAACAGTCAAGAGGAAATGAAGGACAGTCAAGAGAAAATGAGGAACAGTTTCGAAGGAATGAAAAATAATCAAGAAGTAAATATTAACAAATTAGAAGAAGTAATTAAGATTAAAAGATATTGAAGATTGAAGAAATCATTGAAGAAGATATTAAGTCCAGGTCGTAGATGAAAGTCTAATTAAATTTGAACATAAGGTTACCAAATTGCAGTCACGATGGTACATGAAAAAGTTCGAGAGAAACTAAAAATTGAAAGCGACATAACCAGATACGACTTGCTTACCAACAACAGCAGGTTTCAAGAGAATGAGAAAATAACCAAAAAAAAAGAGAACTCGTGGGAAGGTCCGATCGTTTGATACCTTATCAAGAAGGCCATGCGGACAATGGAGTAACCTGGGTCAATCAGTTCCAAGAGGGGGGCAATGTTTGCGTTATAATTTATAATTTTTGTAACACCTTTATTTTGACCGCAGAAACAGTTTGTTTGAAGTACATTTGTTGTGTAATCAAGTAGTGACAATAAAGTTTTTTTCTGCGTGACGTGTTTCCAAGTCAACGTTGATATTACAATATATTGATTGACGATGAAATGTGGTACCCTGAATTCAAATCTGGCCTCAGAATGGTATTAAGTTAAGATTTTGAGATCATCTAATCTAAAACTGTAAAAATTATTGTCTTAGAGCATTTAGTTAGCAGTTTACCATTAGTTACACTTCAACTGCCTTTTGTTTTTATGATATTTGCATTTAATTCAGTCTTATCTTATCAATCGTTATCAATTTCATAGTTTCAAATTTGATTTATTTCGTTCCACAGGGTTTCATACCAGGCCCTCTTTAAGTTGCTTTATGCATATAACCTTAAATCCTCTCGTAAAATTACAATTGCTATGTTCGCCTTCAAAATAAATTTAAATAGTCTGATAGAGCTGATATAAATTATCCTTGATTGTATTGAAATGTATAGTTATGTCATTTAAAGGAGAAAAATTAGATAATATACGTATAGAAAATTGGTTATGATATCTCGGAAATCCAATCTGAAATTACAAACCTAGGTTTTTTCCGAATTAAAAGTGAACATCTCCGATGCATATTTTCAAATGTGTATAAAAACGTTACCATAAAATTGTTCGTATTTGTCAAGATTTTACTAATTGCGCTTCTCATTCGATATATTAATAGATCAAGACTTAAACACATATATCAGTGATATGGAACCATGGTTAACGTTTTTGTTTTGTTATGATGGGGGTTTATGCGAGTTTTGGGAAAATTTTTTTTCAACGTATGCAAACTTTATAATCAATTGCTTTATTTAACTTCTAAGATTTGTCATTACGTTTTAACTTTGCGTATACAGGGCGTACGGAATACGAGTACCTTTATTTTAATGTGTGATAAATTATACCAAACAAAACATGTTTTCCTTAACATTTTTGTTTCTCTGACCAACGGTAACAGATTATTGACAGCAATGCCTGAACATACTTACTGTGAATGATTTTCTTAGAGCTCTTTTCACAGAATAAATTGCGAAATAGTGTGTTCAAAATGACTTATGTTGCTTGCGAAAAGCCTTTATCGTACAAACTTCTCGTAGTTAGAGAGTTTTGCCCATATTTGCCATAATTAACATGTCATGCAGCTGGTCATGGTTACTCTAAATTGTTCTATTTTTGTTTTTGTACACTCACAAATCTCAAGCAAGCACTAGAGAAAAACCAAATGCACTATCCGAAAAAAGAATAAAGTAAATACAAATTCAGCAATAATAGATAGTCCAAAATAACAAATCTTATCTAAACAATGATTGATTGTTTGATGAAAGTTTACCTTACAGCACTGCACTGTATTCATTTACTGTAAGAGCACAAAAAGAATTAACTTTCATTGAGTATAAAGTTAAAGTAATTACAGAGTGTTGTATGTTATTAGCCAATGAAATATATAATGAAACTGTACCAGATCTCATATTAAACAACTGAATATTCAAAATTGATTTGTTAACTTCATTCATCAGAGACTTCAAACCAATTATTTATAATAATTGTGATATAAAAATATATATTTAACCTAAGAAATTACTAGCTTATATTCAACTTATTGTGTTTACTCAGATGCGATTTAAGCACCTTATCTTGATTTGTCAAATTTAAGCATTCACTTTCTCAGTGTAGACCAAAGGCTTGTCATGGCAAGCTTGATAATATACGGCGGGTTATCTCGCCCCGCAACTGGTGCAGACATTAGCAGCGAACACGTGACGGGACTAGCGATGGCATTCACCGATCCCGATAAATAACTATAATGGAAAAATAATATCGCCCGAGTTCCAGCTACTAAATTATACATTATTCGAAACAAATACTTGCCGGTAGGTCTTGCTGCGGGCTAATTCTGTAGGGTTGTAACAGAGTTAGTTTTCGCTGTGTCCCTTTCGTGCTATTCGACTAGGGAAAGTAATATTGGATATTCAATCATTATTGTCACTGGTAGTAGAAGAAGAAAGGAAAGGTTAAATAATAGAAAAGTCTTTTCTGACAAAATTGCCTTAATTTTGTAGGTCAGGGCTGACCAATATGAGCCCGGCACTACGACATTTATGCAGTCCTCAAGGGGCACAAAAAAAAAAAATTGAATACTATAAATGAATAATGATAAAATAAAAGTGACACATATGCTAGTTGCCACTGCCACTGGAAGTGGCGTCACATAGCATATGTCTATTAACCAAACCAGTGAAATGTTAAAAAAAAATTGATTGTTAATTAATCATATTCTGTACTGAAATTTTTTAGACAACCCATTTGCAATATAGGTATTTATTGACATATTTAATTGGATATAAAATACTTTTCATCCAATAACCAGCTCGGTGAAGGTCGTTTTATAGTGGGATCCTATACTATTACTGGAATATTGAATATATCGCTAGACCGCTTTCGAACATTTCAGTGGTCATGCGTGCTTATACAGGGTTAACTATGACTAACTACAAATATTTTAAGAGGGAAAAGAATTAACGGAATCGTCCATCTAAAAATTTCCAAACTTATTTATAAAGCAAAAAATGTTATCTCCAAAATATATTAAACCTTCATTTATCGCCATCACTGGCCTTCTGTCAGTCGCAGGGTTAGGTACTCGGCCAAAATAAAAGAGATCAAACATAGTGACAGGTCACCGCGTTGACACATATGTCAATTTACGCCCCTTTGAAAGAAAAAAATTTTTTTACAAATTGTAGATTACCTCCACTATTTAATGATTTAATGAAAATCACGATATGATAACAAGGAGGCAGCACCTACTTTACTGATATTTATTTCCAGGATTGATATTTGGAGATTTTAAAAATGTTGAATCATTTTCTGTTTTCTTACTTGTTTAAATTAAAACTTGTCGTTGCAAAGGTTTCCGTTGCTGAGGACCTGTACTTCCTTCGACCGTTCTTTTGGTTTAATGCGAGGTAATTACTTGGTCAAGGCATTACAACAGTTATCAAAGAGGATTTAGCATAATACTTTGTCTAGTCGAAAAACGTCTTTGGTATTACGCTGCCACACGATAGTATGCACTTGTCACACTTTCTATAAAGCAGCATCTTATTCGTTATCTAAGCATTTAAATACATGTTTGTAACTATACAAATAATGCACTAAATGTTAAATTTATGGAAAGCAAGTACTGAAAAATTATTTCAAAATAATCACCGTACCGTATTTTAACAGAATCTGATGCAGTCGCCATTTGTAGGCCATTACTGCAAGGTGTACTTTATGGTGATAAATTTTAAAACTTCTTGTGTTGTTGGGGGATTAAATTCTGCTAATACTAATAATAGCAACAATATTAACAATAATCGACGATGTTTTTATAAAATAATTAGTACTATTTTAAACTATAACATCCCAAGATTTATGTAAACATGTTTCTTGGATCCTTAGAATGTTATGTTATATTCTAAGCTTCGACCATGTTCTTCGATGTTTGAAGAGTACGCAACTAGCAACATTCTAGGTTATTTTAGAACAGTTAGTGACCAATATTTAATTTTAATATCTAGTAATTAAATAAAAGAATATATGTCAGGTATGTTAGTGGATAATTATATGACGGATCTGCAATGAGTGAAAATGTATTTTTGGCAGTGTACAACGAAAAACGAATGCAAAATACTACAACTAACCGGATTAACTGTTATTGTTATCTATCAGGTATTATTATTAACTTAACTTAACTACAGCAAGTAAATTTAAGTTTTTTTAAGTGAAACATGTCTTCACAGTATGCAAGTACTATCAGTTCCTGAAGAATATATTAGAAACGACATTACACCAGAAAAAGTCTCAGTAATATATAGGAGAGTCTATGCTATCATTATGGATGGATTATACAACAAAAATTAAAACAACGAACACATTTTTTCATAAAGTCTGACAGTGAAAACAAATGCAGTATTGCCGCTTCTTACGAAGTAGCGCTGGAAATTGTCAACGCGTAAAAACCTTTTAATGAGTGCTTATAAGAATTGCCGAAAAATTCTAAACAGTATCAGTGTCGCATCAAACAATTGCAAGACGTGTAGCCTACATTAATCATTATGTATCCAAAAAATTGTACAACACAACTGAAAAATGTAAATACTTTTCACTCTGTCTGAACAAAAACACTGACCTATCCTACATCAGCCAACTGATAGTTTGGGTTCAAACTAATCAAAAGAACAATCTATACATATCACGAAGAAACTTTTGTGATTTTTTGGTCGATGTAAATGTTACGTATAGGTTACTTCTCGCAGATATTCGTTAGTTAAGTGCCTGTTTGCAACGTATTTTCGTTCTACTCAGGATTTCCATTTTCCATTAAAATGAAATGAAGTCCGACACTACGAAACTGGAAAATT
Organism: Monochamus alternatus; assembly: GCA_037114965.1. NCBI lineage: Eukaryota > Metazoa > Arthropoda > Insecta > Coleoptera > Cerambycidae > Monochamus > Monochamus alternatus. The sequence goes on from CM073426.1 coordinate 120,511,129, forward strand.
AAATTCTAGGTGCCAAATTTCTATCAGACCTTGCATTTTTAAAAGGTCTGACATCTTACCTTAATGAATTAAATTTGAAGCTGCGAGAAAATTAGGAGAATATTGCCAATTTCTATGGTTGCATAAGAAAATTAAAAAATAAAATTAAGCTTTTCAAATCTTCACTTGAAGAAGATGATTCCAAACTACAAAGAGTACTTTGAAGAAATGAAGAATTTTGGGAAAGTTGACACAATTACAGAAGAATTTAGCAACTTTAAGAATATCGAAGGAAAAATTTCAGTTTTCACTCAGTCACTATTTCTGTAGAGAACATAAGCAGAGCAGACCTTGGCAACAACTGAAATTGTGTAAAATAGGATTGGACTTTTTTTTTATTCCTAGAAGAACGTTACCACGACATGCAAAACTAAGGCCTTATGATGGACTCAATGCTGGGAAGCATGTTTCTTTGCTTTTCCAACATGAAATTTATAAAGTCAAAATTATAGGTGTTTCGTGTCTGATGAGTCCCTTACTCAGTCACAAACAAATATTAATTATTTGATATATAGTGATTTGCCGAGTTGTTATGCCGTTATTGAAGTTCACATCCCTATTTTTGGGTCTTCCTTTGTTGTTCTCGAGCTAGCCTCTGGGGGGAGGAATAGACTCGCTGTCGGTATGTATGGGCCCGCCCATATATTGATGTCGGCTTCTATTGTTGGTATTACGACTGCTGCGGTCGAAACCATTCCTCGGATAATGATGGTCTTCCGAGATATCTCGTAACCGTCTCTGTAACTGGTCCTATGCTTCCAAACGTTTCACCGCTCTTCACTGTCGGCATCTTAAATGATGACCCCGCAAAAACTTTAACGCGACTGAGTGTATAAAAACCACTATAGACCACTTGAAGTTGGACAGCTTCAGCTCCACTCGTAAGTCTGAAATATCGATAAAATTGTTTATTTCTTTTCAATAATTATGGTCAGAAGCAAGCTGTGAAAGTTTGGAAGTCAAATTAAGAAATGTCTTATATTCTATAAAACGTTGACAGTATAAATAAGTAAGATTTTAATTTTCTGATGAACACACGGAAAGGAACTCTGTGTAATACACTAGGATCAAGATAAAATAGGGCTTATCCACTGAAATTGGCATTTGAACGTAAGAATAAAGAAAACTACTCTCCTGATAAATAATTTGTTTGTCCTTCAAGGCAGTGTCTCCCGCACGGCCACGCTGATGGCGCGACGCATCAGTGTTATCGTTATGATGGATTCTGGCGGCATATTTGCCCCTAACGATATGCAAAAGGGAAATTAAAGATGCTGCGATAAGTCTCGTTGGCTTGAAAGAGCCTGCACTTGAAGATACAAGTCTGAGATTAATACCAGCACTTTTTCGCTGCTGTGAGAGACACCAGATATTGAATGGTTTATAGAAATTGGAAGGATAGTTTATAGAGTCATTGTTTGTATTTGTGATGAGAGAGAGAGAGAGAGAGAGTGATGAGAATAGTGTAACAAATACTCAAATATGCTTTTAGTTAATGAAGTTTTTTAGTAAAATGTTCAATTTAAGAGGTACATTTTATCGTCAGTACATTTACACAGGGGTGAGTCGGAAATATGTAGATTATTCTCTCCAAAACAGTTTTTATGCAAATAAATTTTTGTTCTAATATGCCTCCTTTCAAAGATAGATTTGAAATTTAGGAAAATGGAATCAATACCACGGTAAACCTTTTTTTTAAGAAAAAAAACTATGTTGCGCCACTGACTAATATTAAAATTAATCATTTTTTTAGATTCAACGACTTCTTGCGCAGTAAATTACCCATTTAAGAAAATAGGGATGTAAAAAATGCAAATGAATTGTCAATCAATTATTTACTAGATTTCAAACAATGTCTTATAATGACAGCAGCAGCTTTAACTTGTTGGATATTTAATTCAATTACTGAAAATACATACTTATGTGCATATATTTCTTTCAGTTAAATTTTTTACAGCTACTTCAGACTCGAATATTATTAGTTAGCAGAGCAATAGAACAACTTTTCCCATCAGACCATGTGGTGCTCCTTTGGCACCATCAAAGAATGATAATATTCGATATTCTAATACTAGCCACGATGGAAAGAGACGTAGTGATTCTAAGATATAAGGGTAGTGTTACATTTAAAATTATATAGAGACAGGTAACGCTCACCATGATACATGGAGATAAGGCAGTACAAGTTAAGCAAAATTAGGACGCCATTCGCTAGAGGTTGGAATCGAAAGATCTCTGGAAGTACGAGATGGTTAGTTCCTCTTTGAGGTCCAAGCGGTTCGGCACTGCAGTGTTTCAATTAAATAAAATGGAATTGTTGAGTATTAAACTTAACGTCAGGCTATTTCCCATATGTTGACGTGAGCTAAAGTTTATAAAGTATCTTATTTCATAATTGGTAATTACAGCTGTTTTCTTTATTTCGGTAACACTTTATTTGGGTATTGTTACTGTTATAAAAAACCTTTGTTTCCTTTTTTAAATAAGTTGAATAATTATCCTAATTGAGTAACTACGGAATCATGGATATAAAGCCAAAGATGGGTAAGTGAAACAATTAGATGATCTCTATAAAATTTCGAAGATCCCACATGATGGATTCAAATTAAAGATAAATATTTTTGCTCGCTTTCAATAAACAAAGTCGTTAAGGTACTGTCTTCAACGACAATTAAATGATAACCTCTCAGGTTAAAATATTTACAGACTGGGAACCTAAAACATACATTTAAAGAATTACTGACCCTACCGTTTCAAAAATGTATGTAATTGAAAAAATTACTAGTTTGCAAGAAATAATATCGAAATTAAAAGGAGAAAGCAGTCGAAAGAGAAAATTAAATCCATCATAGTGTTACGTCAATCTTATATAATTTCAGGTTTGCTTATTTTAGAGGTAGTCTGTTATTTATACATCACTCATTCAATTCGTACGATTATATGTCCCGTAATTTAGTGCAGTTGAAAGCAATTTTAATTTCTAAAAGTAATTTAAAATTATTCGCATGGAACAAGTACACGACAAGGCATTTGTTTAAATCATTAATGGAAAATACAAACTAGACTAGTCTTAGAATTTAGCCTTGGAGAATACCTAAATATTGGAGGATACTAGCAAATGGCAGCCAGGAAATTGTACAAACTGTAGTGGTATTAAAATAATATTGAAATAAAGAAAACAGCTGATTTAGTCCCTTATAAAAATTGATGTAACACCAACCTGATAACAAATTGTTTTTTACAATGAAATTAAATCATAAATCCGGTTTGATGTGGGGGATAACAATTTTTAATTTAAACGACAGGCACTATGTATATCGAAAAACATCTTTCCATCGCTCGAATAATATTTGTTATACCTGCAATATTCTCAGGAACGAAAATATGAAAAATACAGTTACATTCAAACGAGAGAGCTTTCCCGGAGGCACAATTGGGTTTTCAAAAAAAAAAAAAAAACTGAGTGGGTCAGTCAAGCAAGTAGTGATTCATTTATGGAACTCCTCGACGAAACCAACTCCCATTTCATTTATACTGCCTCAATCCATACGGAGCAAATCGTGACTAAAATATGTAAGATCTAGAACAGATCATACTACATTTTTACATATCCTAATTTGATTTGTGAATGCAATACATATATTTGTAATGCAATATATTTATTTGTAATTTTACTCGTAAAAGGGTTTATTGTTACGCGTTATTTTTCCAGTAATTTCACAAAAATCTTGTAGTTTTATAGTTTTATTGCAAAGATCGCTTTGATATATGTATTTACTAATTTCTTGTAAATTTCCTATTCGTTTGAAATTTTTTGTTACATTTGCACTATTCTCTTTATTTTGAATTTTGTATTTACTAACGATTTAGCTAATTTAATTAATTGTCCCAAACAACTTTTCGCTAACGACTTAAAATTTCATAGGATAATCAGTCATTGATCTTGTCTCGGTATGGTGTACAAGTTATCGTATATATATATATACATATATATATATATATATATATATATATATATATATATATATATATAAATATATGTAAATGTAATTTTGTATCATATACTAGAAGGAAGACTATTATTTATTATAATTATCAGTATGCGATGAAAATAAATAGGTGTGTTGGGGACTTGGATCTTTTCTTTGACAGTGGCTTGACCTTCAAACATCACATTACTAATATTTTATCTTCTGCATCTAAGTCACTTGGATTTATTATTAGGAATTGTATAAATTTTAGGAATATATCAGCTTTGAGATTATTATTGCAATCATTGTCTGTTAGAAGTTGGAATACTGTTCACTAATTTGGTATCCGTTGTACCAAAATTATATTGATTCAATTGAATCTGTTTAAAGGCGATTTTTGAAGTATCTTTGTTAGGAAGATGGTATATATCCTCAAAGAGGTATAGATAATTACTTACTACTGTATAGATACAATTTCTTTTCCCTGTATGCAAGACGCAAAATTGCATCACTCTCTTTTGTATACAACTTACTTCACAACAATGTTGATTGTATTGAGTTACCGAGTAAGCTTAGTTTTTTTATATCCCAAGAATCGGAAGTAGACATGAGCGTCTTTTACAAGTATCCACTCCACACAGCAATCTGCTGCTCAAGTCACCTATTTATGTTATGGCTGATATAAATTTAATTTGTAGTTCTTGTGATAACAATTTTGATATCATCTCTAAAATCAAGAATTGTTTTATAACACATACTAATACTGCATAATAGGGTTTATTTTCTTTTATTTCTTGGATTTTGTCATAAATGTTTATGTATTTGAAGAACTCAACTCTAGCTTTTTTATATAGTGTTTAGTTTTTAAAGATATGTTTGTTACTTGTCACTTATTGTATTGCCTTTCCTGCAATTGAGTGCTACATGCCTGTTGGAGACAAATGCCTTATTATTATATTAATTATAATAAATGCCTTATCATTAGTATTGTAAAATTTATGTATTTTAAAAATACTTTCCTAGAAGTACAATGTAATGTTTCTATATTTTTTATAATTAATACCTACCTACTTAAATTCATAATATAAATTTTACATAAGGTTAAGTCATTTAAGTTTATAAGTTTGTAAGTGGATATATTTTTTTTAAAATAACTTTGCACAAATTATAGACTACAGCACACCCACCAGTGGCGGCTCGTCGTCTGAAGCAACTGAGGCCGGGCCTCACTGTAAAATTTGGCTTTCACTGTATGTTGTAATACCTCAAAAATCAATGTAACGAAATAAAATAATTGCTTCAATCTTAGCCCTCGTATGTTATAACGTACCTCTGGTTTACATTTCAATATCCCCCCGTTTCTATTTCTACCCGCGTGGGGGAATGGGGAGTCCGGGTCACCCACCAATCCCACCACAGTGAGGCCCAATTTTCCAAGCCTCAAATTGCGTCGCACATGCCTTTACGTTATGGTTTCCCCCACCACGCGAGACGGTTAAAATCGATGTTTTTCACTCCATGTCCGCTCGAGACTGAGACCCGATTTCTGTGTAATAGTGGCTAGTGACCGTAGGTAATTTGTGAACTGTAGATTATTTACGGAAAAATCGTTTGATTGTTTACTACAAATGTATACAAACATATTTGACATAGATAAGTTGAAAAACGAACTTTATGTTTTGTACAGATACGAATTTTGTAATTTAGAAGTTTAGACAACGGTAGAAATATTATACATGGAATTTAAAATGATATTTAACAATTTCTGGAGTAAGTGTTTCAGTAGAACGAACTTTTCGCTCCTTAAGCGCATTAAAACTTATTTAACCTACATAAACAAACCCGTGGTCAAAAACTTACATTAAATACCGAATGGGGTCCAAATGTACCCCAACATTTTTTTTGGCCTAATATTATATTTTTAATGTTATAATTAGGGAATATTAAATATAAAACACATTCTGCTTGTAAAAAAATATATTTTTACAAAAAAAAGTTGTCAGCATTGATAAATGAGTAAACACATTTTGAAAAAATAATATGAAATGATTAGAAATAATAAAAACAAAACTAATTATGAAAAAATAACAAGAAATTTAGTGACATTTTAAATGATGATTTAATTATCACACTTGTTACAAACTGTTATATTTTTTGAACGTTCTGCACATACGTTGCCCCAAGCAACAAAACTCTATAATTAGTTATAATAAAAAGCAATTTATTCAAAATTTTGTATACCAATTTAGATACATATTTAAGAAACATAGCTCGAAGGAAATTAAGTAAAAAAAATAATTTCCCAAAAATTCATGTCTGGGGTACAGCTGTACCCCGCTCGGGTTTATGAAGGTTAAGAAATACGATGACACAAGAGTGCTTAAACAACTTATCGATGATGGCTATATAAAAAGAACTGAAATTCTTTGCGCCGATTCCCACTTTTATGAAGACATTATAAATAAATTTGCGAATTTAAAAGACCGACGAATAGACTTGTTTTGTATGTAAATAGATAAGTAGTTAAAAATTGGTTTTTATATTTTTTAATATTTTTTAGAGTTTTACACAGCACCAATTTTTTAAATTATTAGATACTGAAACATATATTTCCTTCTATTATTTATATTGTAAATAAAAATCGGAGTTCTGATGTTATTTAGTTTTTTAATTTATGGTTATAGTAGGGCTATTGGTGAAGACCTACATAATAAAAAATGGTCAACGCGTCAAGGAATATTACCTCAGGAGTGACGTGTAAATTTATTCCTATTTAGGTATTATATTTGACATTAAAAACAAAATAAAGCGTAAAGGTCGTTTAGAAAGTTTCTTTGAAGTCCTCTTTCTTAAAGTATATATAACACCATTCCGCTGTAACCATATAAAATTTTTACCAACTTGAATGTCCAACCAAATAGTTACAGCAGCAACGGCCAGGCAAGATATACCGATCGTATCGTAGTATAAGTAAACACTTTTGAAATACATTTTTAGCTCTCTTTCCATTTTGAAAATAAAATACAGAGTGTTCCATATAAAAAACACAAGTTATGGGTAATATCACGAAAAATAAAAATATTATTACAGGTATTTTTAAGCCATCAAATGTATATCAAAAATGTCCTTGTAGAATGCTCTATCCGATTTAAGATATCTTGAAAGAAAACGAGAAAAGAACACCAGTCGGTTTAGACAAGAATCGAGAAACGTCCTGTAGCTAGAAAACGGTAACAAATAGAGACATGTAGTTTGAATCATTGTTATATTCTCGAAAAATGAGCTCTGGACATCGTCTATCAAATTTGCTCTATTTATGACAGATTTGCAAACCCATGAAAACCCATGAATTTGAACCACCCTGTACATCATGCTATAATAATTCTATAATAACATTTTAATGGCACTTTGCAAACATCCAAAATTTTTGCATTGACATTGTCAAAATACTATTGTTATTTAGAAAATAAATGTATTTACAGTAAATTAACACAAAAAATGCATGTTTACTATGTGGTAAGCAACTAATACAATTATACAATATATTCACATACAATTTTTTTCAGTGTACATTTATATTAGTATATTTATGGAAATATGTAACATAAACAATATGGCTCTTCATGAAATTGACACAAATTCCAGATCCACGCTACACGTTTTCCGAAAGAACAGGGAGATTTCAATCAATTTCCATTACAAATTTCGCTCCGTGAGGCGTCATAATCGCGATGGAAAATAAGCGGACTAGGAAAAATATTTATTAAGCCTCGGCTCTTCCGTATCATTAATAAATGACACGTTCCATAATTACATCCGCCTTTGAAAACTAACAACTTCTGTACGTATAATATTACGAAGCAAAGTTCTAGTTTCTGAGAGGCACCAAATTAATTCATCTAATTAATTTTCCCAGCTGTGTTTTATAATGCCGGCAAATTAATATGTTAATAACACACTCGACTAGCAACTTCAACACTTATTCATAAAGTTATTTTATTCATTTTTGCTTCACATGCAAATAGGGGATTAGATAGTGAGAGCAGGTGATAAGAATTATTCGTTTTAGGCGTTCTGTTAGTTCAAAAACACAAAAAATTATAAAGATAATTTGAATAATTAATACAAAGTTATTTGATAATTCTCATATATGACGAGTTTATCAACTTTTTCTTATTTTTTTAATAGGAAAACATAAGCAACTTTCAAATCATAGGCGAAATTATAAAAATATCTTATATATATTATATATATTTAGTTTAGTTTTCTTGTTATATTTTATATATACATATACGTTTTTCAAAACATTGTACTGGTTGAACAGCAAAAATGGTGATATTAGTGACAGATATTAATAATTCCTGTGCAATTTTTGAAAATATTGTTGTTATTATTGCTTGGATTAAACTTATTTTTGTACAGGTAAGTATTGTGGGTTATTCTTTATATTTTGCAAAGATTAGGAAGAAATAAAACCTGTTTTATTTACTATAGCTGTAGAAATTTTATAGTGCACTTTATTTTTAAAAGGTACCTAAAGTTAGAAAATTTATAGTTTTCCTTTCTGGAAGGGAAAGGATTTGGTAAAATAACTTTTCTGGAGTATAGAGACTTGTAAATTTCGTTGATGAGTAGGTCTTTTCTTAATTAAACTTGTTTGTTCTGGACTAATTTGCAAATTTTCGATGCGATGCTGCACCTTTTTCAAAACCCAAGCCGTAACTATCAACAACTTCTTTGTTTTTCTTCCTTTCTGTAGATTGCCATGTTAAAGGTTCTTTCACATGAGTTTTCACAGTCTTTGGATGTCCTTTTTATGCACTTTATTACAAAACTTCTTATAACTAATACATTTTTATAAATGTCTTTTTGTTTTTATTATATAATTTTATTTATTTTATTAATGAATATACTCTTTATTTTGTATTTTAGGTCATTTACAAGGGATTCTTGCAAAGTCATGCACTTTATCACAAAACTTCTTATAACTAACAACGTTTGTGAAACAAATAGTGTTAAACTACTTGGTGTTACGTTGGATCATAGGCTTAACTGGTCTGCTCACGTAAATGAGTTGGTGGGGAACCTTTCTCGATCGTTATTTATACTCCGGCAGTTAAAAAAATAACTAGTATTAATACTTTAAAAGTTGCATATTTTTCTCTATTTCATTCCCATATTAGTTATGAACTGTTGCTTTGGGGTAATTCTTCCCATGCTATAAAAATTTTTCGTCTGCAGAAGAGGGCAATTAGAATAATGGCAGGCATTGGTTTTCGGGATCATTGCAGGTCGTACTTTAAAGAACTTAAAATTATGCATTTGCCTACGTTATTCTTATTTCAGGTTCTTGTTGAAATTAGCGGGAGGCAGTCGATCATGCTCAAGCAGTCTGACGTACACAACTATAACACCCGGAATGCTCACCTAATCAGAAATAACCGTTTTAGATTATGTATATCTGAAGCTAATTCGCTCAATATTAATTACTTTAACTTATTGCCAGGGACTTTTAAAAACATGAATACTGTTTCTTTTAAATATAAATTAAAAAAGTATTTTCTGAGTCATTGTTTCTACTCTGCTGATGAATTTGTGGAACATTTTAGATCTCTGTGACAGCTCACTTCAGCACTTTGCTGATACTTATTGTACTCTGATTGTTTTAATTTTGTATTTCTGTATTTCTTAACTTACTTTTTTTTATTCTTAGGCTTTTTTTTAATGTATCTTGTGAACTTTCTTAATTTTAATTCTACATTGTAACTATCTTGACTTGCTACAAACATATTTATTTTATGTAACGTGGTCAAATAACTACAATAAACAATAACTAATACATTTTTATAAATGTCTTTTTGTTTTTATTATATAATTTTATTTATTTTATTAATGAAAATACTCTTTATTTTGCATTTTAGGTCATTTACAAGGGATTCTTGCAAAGTCTGTAGTCTTGACAGTTCTGGAATTAATTCTAAAATTTGACATTTAAAATTATTTTTCATTATATGGTTTATTTTGAATGGATATATCTTCAATAATGTTACTCGTCTGCCTACAATATGTATATCAAATTAATTTACAGACTTTTATCTTTCATTCATTATAAGTTGCTCTGGATTTAAATTCCTTTTTGTCTATGTACTGAGTGATGATAATAGTCAACATGCAAGTTTATGATATTTTATTTTATACTTGATAATAAAATTATTAAATTATTATTTTTATGCTATGTAATATTACTTATTATTACTAAATTTATATCCAGGATATCCATATTAACAATTCTTTATATTTTTTTTATAAATCTGCACTAATAATTATTCATTTTATTCAACTTTAAGTTCAGTCAGGTATTACTTTCATGTGATTTATATATATTGTACCAATTTGAAATGTGCATGTGCATATATATATATATATATATATATATATATATATATATATATATATATATATATATATATATATATTGTACCAATTTGAAAATATATACAGCTACAACCCACAACAATTATTATATGGCGAAATTAGAAATACTACGGAACTTTAAAAAATTATTATAAAACAGTTTTATTTGCTATGATATTTTATAAGCTTGTCGCAGAAATGTTTATAAAATAGTTATATATTTGCCGTATAAGCTGTTTTATTATTTAGTTGTAAAAACGTACTTGTGATAAATTTATAAAATATTTCAGTTGCTGATAATAAAATAATGGTAATTTCCGGTATAATAAAACAAATATGTGTTTCGAAAGCAATAATAATACAGCAGTAAAATATAATTGTCGAAGTATAACTTGAATATTATAAAACTGTTTTGCTGATTGGGAATTTTCAGGAACAATGATCACTCCATCCCTCCAAACTCATACTAAACGTTTTGCGAGAATGACCCTATAAATATTTCATTTCTACCAGTTTTCTTGAACTTTATTTTTCTCAAAACACAATTTTTAGACCAATGTTATTATTGAAGTCAACGCCTCAATTGTTCATCACAAATTTTGCTGCACTTTGGAAAAACACAGTAAAATAAATTTCCGAAACTTAGTCGATGTTATGAAAAGCAACTTTATATTAACTGAAGGTCTGTCTCTAGAAAAACTGCGCGACATAATAAAGGCGTTTAAGTTGATTTTATTATAAAAGAAGTATATAAAATTCCAGAGAACATCCAAACGGAAAAGTAAATCCATGGGACTTTATCTGTGGGATAGGAGACGACTGCTTGCTCCTTTCGTTTCCCTTTAAAAGAAAACGTGTGTTCGGGAATAGGTGATTTTCCTGCATTGGTGATAAAATATGGGTCTATGATCGATACACCCTTGTTTGGGGTTGGTAAGCAAATAGCCTCTGGGTCTTTCATCCATTTAAGCGGCGTGATAAACTCGGCATTTTTGTTGAAGGAAATTGGATACAGTGGCGTACGGACGAAAATTGTTTCTTTATCTCCTAAGAGATGAATCCGGCATATTTTATGGTTTATTCGAACGATTTTGCGATAAAACTGGATATGACATACTTAGTTTGTTATCTACAGTGTCTCTCGTTTTCAGGTTAACACATCTAGAAATGTAAGAGGGCTGTGGAATTTCCGCATGCCAGTTTATTTACAATTTTATTGACGTGACAAAAGATTAGCATACTACGACTTTTTAAAAGGGTCGTTTTTGCAGAAAATGTCATTAGGCATTTTTTTATCTAGATAGCGACAGAGAATCTATGAAAATATTTCGCTGCATAGAAAACAATTAGAAATATAGCTAATGTGAATAGTAAAGAACATTGTCAACCGTTCTTTATTTCCTTTTACCCTTACCTTGTTTATAATTCTTCCCAGGTTGTTGAAATTCATAAAACATAACCAGATTTACATTGGAGTCGGACATTCACAGTCATAATACAAGAAACGCTAATATGCTTAGCACTGACGGCTTCCGTTTATCCAAATCATTCTTTAAATGTGAAACTTCCATACGCTATTAGACTGTTAAACATGACACGTTTTAAATTAGCAATTAAGAAGCATTTACTTGGGTTTTGTTTTTATACAGTGAAAGATTTTCTGGCGACGCCATATAACGAATAAGGGTACGTTTACATCTGACACTTGTGTCACGATATATGTGTCAAGCATCAGATATATATCGCTAGTGACTGTTTACATTATGATAGGAGTTACTATATATTTATATCATGGAGATGTGTATGACACTTCTCGTCGCTATATGTATTAAGTAAAAACACTTGTGTCATACACATCAATTCATAGTAGAAAGACAAAGTTTAGTCGTGTCACGATGAGTATCCATACAAAAAATTTCTACCCGTGTGATTGCCCTGGATATGTTACTTAAAAAAAAATGTTCAGTGTAGTTTTGGGAATGAATTTTGTAACGTGATGAATTAGGTGTCTATAAATTAGTTAATCTCGGAACTAAGTGTCCAGAATCTGCAACAATTCTCAAATTATTTGAGGATGACACCAACTCAATTTGAAAAACTTGTTTGTAAAATAAACAAGGAAGATACCAAATTCAGAAAAACTATTAGCATAGCGGAAAAAGATTAGCTGTATCTACCTATACCCAGTTAAAAACACTGATAATATAGATATATACAGGGTGTCTCACAATAAGCGTGCATTAGACATATTTAGGAAACCATAGAAATCTGAATTTTCGTTTCTAGGAGTTTTCAATACTGCTCAGTTGAAAAATAATATTTACAGTAACGTGGCGGTAATACTGAAAGTAGACGTTAATTCGTTAATTTTAAACGAAAAATAGTATTTTTATTTTATTTTCAGTTTCTACGTGTAATTTTAAATCAACTTTATTAAATATACCACATGTCCAAGCTCAATAGCTTTTTAAGACGTGCTATTTTGTTACACCTGGGAAATTCAATAAACAGAGATATTTTTTGAGTAAGTGGTGCTAATCAGGACTCCTCACACCACTATATGTGAATTTTTAGCAAAAACTATACATAATATTATCATTCGTATACAGCTCCGTAAAAATTTATTCCTCGAGATAATCCACCCAAGCAACACATGATAGTCTAAAAAAAGTTTATTAAACGAAATAATGGTTTAAATTTCGTTATCGTTGATTTAATAAACGTTTATGGGTAACATTTAATTTCTAAATGTTTTTTAAACGTATGCTTTAAACGTATTTCTTTCAAACTTGTATAAGAAACACATAATATTTGAGTAATATGTAATTAAAACTGTATTTTGGTTATAGATTTACGTTGATCTTAACTTAATTAGCTGAAGACGGCATTTTTATTTTTTCATATCATATTATAGTTTTTTATATATAATTTTTAAACGTATATACTAACTGTATATATAGGCAACGTTTTTTATAGGTATGTCATAAACACTTGTAAATACATAAAATATCTGAGAATTTATTTATTAGTAGCTATTCATTTCCAACCAATGCCAATTCTATCTTGACAAATATGTTACGTAAGTTGGTTTATTTATTTGTTATATTGTATTTGCACTCAAATATCTAGTTATACTTTATAACAATCATATTTTCTATGACAATAACGTTACATAATAATTAGTAGGTACAAATATTTCATTACTTTAGGTACACAAATTCGGACACCTAGCGAAAAATAAATCAAATACATGCTTATTATTTCTAATTTGAAGATTTGTCTGTTCCACTTATATCTTAAAAAAAGAAAAAAACGTAACGGAATTTAAGTTCTTAAATTTGTAATAAATAAATCACATGATTCCCCAGAAATTACTTAATGCTTTGTATTTATCTTTCGAAACGTGTAAGGGGAATGGATATATAAAACCTTAATAGAAAATAAAATATTTATATTTTTTGGAAAAAAATGTTTAAGTATGTAGGTTTACATGATTTATAAATCTGGTACAATTCTAGTAATTTTATTTCTACGGGTTGGTACAATCGGCCTGACCAAAGTTAGCAATACTGAACTCTGCCGGCTGACATCGCACATCGCTGTTTGGACTTCTGCGCCCCCTCGCAGTGCAACAAAAGCAAAATAATAGATTGTGCTTACCGTGTAACAAGAATCTACAAGAAATATAGGTAGGTAAGATAAAAAAACGTTAATGTCTGTATTTTATAAACAAGTTAACCTCATTGAATTAATATAAGTTAGGAGTTGTGTGTTGTAGGTAAGTTCTGAATAGAAACAACTTTAAATTTTTCATTACTCATTATATTCATACTTACGAAATGGGGAAAAAATTGTATTTGTGATATCACATATCTACTTATGCATTTTTTCAGTTTTGTTCACATAGGTTTTGTTTTATTTACTGATCTACTGTTACAAAATGGCCACCACTCCAGCCTGTCTATTTTCATGTACTTTGATAACAAATGTGGATATATTATGTATTTAACTGCTAAATTAATATGAAACAATAATAAAACCTATTTAGGTTATTTAAACAAAACAGAAAGAAAGACTGAATAGACATGTGGAAAATTCTAATACCCTAGGCCTACAAAATGTTTTGCTTAATTTTACATTTTTTGTAATTAAAATTTTGCACAAATGCTCAGTTTTGCATTCTGATAAACCTCAATAGTATTTTGTAGTATCTCATACATTTTACTAGTGAATAAAATGAAATTTCTCTTAATTTCTAAGGCACACTGAATTTTCCAAATTTAAAATCATGGCAAGGTTTGTTTCATAAAAAGGAGGAGCTAGAAGGCCATATTTCAATTACATGTAAAATCACCTATATGTAATAACATATTATAATAATTAATAAATCTGTGCAACAGACAGTCTGGTAGTATTTTATAGATATATTTCCCTCACCAAAAATATCCTAAATGTTTATTACCTGTACCTATGGCATGTATGTATGTGTAAGTATGTAATTTTTTCTACTTTTTTTAACTTCAAAGGTTTACCTTTAAATCTCATATACACAAAAAATATTTTTATCATGATTCGTAACAAGGTAAGTTGATTTTTATTTTTTAATGGACATATAATGTCTCAAAAACTAACTGCATTCTTTTTTTCCAGGATGTGTGCTAGTGCCATTAAATCAAGTGTGTTATGTGTTTTTTATAGCGTAATTTTGCTTGATCCAACGAAGTTCCATATCTTTTCTATTTTGAAAGATATACAAAACTGAAAATAATTTTTAAAATTTTTTGAAATTTCGAAATATTTATAAACTCGTGGGGAAAGACTATACTATATACGTAGTATTTTCTCACGAGTTTTCTTAAGTCTATTCTCATGTGTTGTCGAAACATATGGTTAAGTATATTAGATTTTCCAAAAATCTAAAAATTTGTTCTTTGCGCTTTCGTATATCTCAAATTGAAAAAGATATGTAGCCTTATTGAATTAAGCAAAACATTCAACACCACGTTATATATACTAATACTAAAAACGTTTACATTCGTTTTTATATAAACGCATATATTTAACATATGATACAACAAATATATACATTTTCCATAATCGTATATTTACAATATATAATATATGAAATACATACGTTTTTTGGATGTATATATGTAAGATACTGTATACCATATACATACCATTTTTATACGTACATATTTTATATATGATACACTAAATATATACGTTTTTCGTAATCGTATATATCTAATATATAATATACGAAATATACACGTTTTCTGCGCGGACATTCGAACGTTAAATATATGTTGCGGTAAGCGTTATATATACTACTCGTATAAACGAAATCGAAACCTTTAATAAACCATTTGGTGTTGCTTGGGCAACAAATATTTTTTCGTTTTAAATATCTATAGTTTAAGTTGAGCATAATATTGAATTTGAACGGTACTAAATCAAATTTATTTTTCAGATTTATAGTTTTTTATCCCCAGAAACATTTTTCTTTCGACTTCACTTTATCTTTATTTGATTTTCTTTTAATATCCCAGAGTTCAGGTTCGTGGTATAAATTAATCGGTTTGTCAATATCGCGTTTTACCGACTCTTTTATCATTCTTTTTGAATTGCGGCCGACACTATCACAAAAGTAGACGACTAGTCAACTAGAGCAATTTCTATCAGGCGAGTGCGAATATGAAAATAATATGTTTTTACATTTAATCGCATAGGTGTGTCGATACATATCGTAGACGCTTGATACATATTAAATGCGATTTCTGTCCGACAGAGAATGAAAAATCGTTCAGTATGGATTTGAGAGTCAGCTTAGTTTGAAAGGCTTATTTGGAAAATAGTCATGTAGTTAAGGTTTACTGTGATATAAATTAATCTATTCATCAATATCGCCTTTTATCCATTATTCTTTATCACTCAATGTTAATAATTTGCTGCCGACACTAACACAAAAGTAGACGATTAGTCAGCTACAGTAATTTCTGTCAGGCGATTCCGAATAGGTGTTTACATCTAATTGTATAGATGTGTCGATACATATCGCGGACGCTTGAAGCATATCTCTCTGACAGAAATTCTGCACTGTTTACATTAGGTACAATTTCCATCCGACATAAATATTGAGCAGTTAATGTCAGATGTAAACGTACCCTAATATCTATTGCAATAGATTAATGTTTGATTATTTATAGTGTGTGTAAGTTCTTCTATTTTTTAAGATCAAAGATTACCATGAAAGTGAAACCAAATACCAATCAGACAAAGAAAAAACACATACACTACAAATTTAACATTTTTAATTGAGATTTAGTAAAAATAATGAATGTACAGAAAATGTAATGAATTATCAATACTAAATTGTTAAACAAAAAATTACAAAATCTTAATCTAAATTAAATTTTAGTTTTCTTCATCATACCTCCTTCCGAACACAATTTTCCAATCCTCTTCTTAAAAAAATATGTTGTGCTGCTATAAAAATATTATCGTACGAAGACTGTATTGAATTATTAGTACTAAGTTGCCGAACAACGTTAGCTATGTAAAGTAATTTTAATTATAAGAAGACGATTGGAAAAATGTATTCGCCTGGAAGGAGGTTGGTGTAGAAAACTAATTAACCTTCTGTATTTTTTTTTTTAATAATTTAGTATTCATAATTCATTATAATTTTTGTACATTAATAATTTTTACTGTGGCCGCAATTTAAAGTGTTAAACTTGCAATACAGGGTGTTAAAAAAGAGAAGAGAAAAGTCTTAATAAACATGGGTCCGCAAAGTAACGGTTGCGGATATATGGACAACTATTCGTTTTTCAAACATTTTATTTTAATAGGAATAAATCAACAAAGGAAGCTTTTAACAAACAAAAAACAAAGTTACAGAAGATGTTCAAAGTACCCTCCGTCCATTTCCAAGCAGGCACGACATCTTCGTCTCAACGATATTCAAATTCTTTCAAAAACACCCTCCTTGGTTTGGATTTCTTGACACTTTTGATTAATCCGTAGCTGCAGCTCTTCCAGGATATTTACAGGAGTACCAGACACTAATGTCTTCAAATATCCCCAAATCTATGTGGAAAAAAACCAACTATTATAAGAAAATATACAACGTTTTTGCAAAATAAAAAAAGGGGCTAAAAAACATAAAACATTCCGTATCTCCGCAACCGTTACTTTGCGGACCCATGTTTATTGATACTTTTTTGCTTATTTTGGTTCATACTATTACCTCCTTAAATATTTTACACTCTTTAACACCCTGTATATGCGGTATTTGTCCGATTGGTATTTGTTTTCATTTTCTTGGCAATATTTTTCACTTGCTTATTATAATTTTTAGTTGTATGATTTTTCGAAATTTGACACTTCATAAAAAAACACTCAACATACATTTGTCGATCAAATCTGCTATATGGATATTTTGAGGGGGTGCTGAACAGTCTGGTAATATTATCTTTTTGATAAAAATGCCTAATACCACTTTCTGGAAAAACAACCCTTTCAAAAATCGTAGTAGGCTAGGCTTTTGTCACGTCAATAAAATGGTTAGTAGAATATAAGCTCCCTTCAGGGTACTAATTGTAAAAACATTGGCTTGCCGATATTCCACAGCCTTCTTACATTTCCAGAGGTGTCAACCTGAAAAGCGGGACACACTATACAGGGTGAACCTTAAATAAGTACAAATATTTTAACCAGCAGTATAGTTCACTGTGTAAAACACATAATTAATAGTTTTTTTACAAAAAAATCAGAAATAAAAAAGTGAAATTTTAAATAAATTTTGCAATTTTTCTGTAGAAATCTTGTTGAGAACCGCTGACTTTCATACATTTATCAAGATTGAACGTGTGGTTCACAGTGTTGCCAGTGTTACACAAATGTCTTTGCTTTTCTTGATATTAAACGCATACGTCAAGCTGCTATTTTGTTATTTAATATTGTGTGTACCTTTATTTTTAAAATTTGTTTCACTGATTAAAGTGCGAAGTCACTTAATGGTTCTGGATTCGCAATGGTTAATACTGATTCACTTGAGGTTATGTGGCGAAAATTAAATTTAATATGCTGTGTGAAAATCATAGTTTTTCGTTATTCTTCATAAAATAACTTAAGGAAATTGTGTCTTGTGTCTTTTTCTAACAGTGTTTAATGACATTTAACTTGTGAAATGTGGATTACTGATTAAATAGTAAATTTTTTAACAAACAGGTAAGCTTGTGTGCACGTTTATGTATAATTTTTGAACATTGACTATAGTAGTAATATCACGTGATATCTTCTTAAATACTTTATGGTAGTATGTATTTAACTTGCGGAAATTCATTTTCAATCGTTTATAGTAAGATCAGTTAAGCAGTTAAAATTTATGTTAATAATACTGCGTATTATATCCAACATACCCAACTTTACTGTACTTATGCTTCAAACAAGTATTTTTAAAA
This sequence comes from Monochamus alternatus, assembly GCA_037114965.1. Taxonomy (NCBI): domain Eukaryota; kingdom Metazoa; phylum Arthropoda; class Insecta; order Coleoptera; family Cerambycidae; genus Monochamus; species Monochamus alternatus. Next base: position 120,530,021 of record CM073426.1, read on the forward strand.
TGGAATTTAACCGTATTACTCTACTATTACGTTAAATAAAACTTAATATTTATATTAGAGGAGATATGGTAACCTCGCAACAAATCATATGGTTCATTAGGTTGGTTATGAAGCGGTCCTCAAAATGTGGGTATTAAAAAAAAATAATTATATCTCTGTAAATATTGTCACGGCCACCTTTGAAAGGAAAAATGCTTATGGCTGGGGAAAAAAAAGTAATTACTTATCGTGGGGCAAACTCGCTTTGCCACTGAGGTACAGAGAAAAAACGCTATCAACAAATAAGTCATCTATTAAAAAAAGACATTTTTAATTAGTATACTCACTTCCGGGGCGCCATGGTAGGAGCTTCTGTCAACCAGCAGTTGTAGGTGGCCATGAACTGGCTCTGGTCATGAACTGGCTGGCTTTGGCCCAATTTCAATAGTATTTATACACATTCGGAAAATGCTGACTCCGTCAGAATTATACTATCTATTGAAACTATGGGAACAGCCAGCAAGTCTATCGCTTAGTTCTTAGAGAGAGCAAGAAGGATAGACATAGTTTAGTTTGATAGTAACCTTTGCAACTGGACACTTTTAATTGTTTTGAATTTCACTTGTGTAACATTGACACACTATCGATTGTAAATATCTTTATACTTTTGCTTCAATAAAATAATTTGATATTCGTATATACGCTAAAATTATTAATTTAAAATAATTAAAATATATGCCCAGCTGTAAAGTATCTCTCTAAGATCCTCTTTGTTGACAATATTAGAAACTTTAAAAAATTACTTTCACTAGACTTATCTATATGACGAAATACACCAGCAGTTAAAATATTTGTACTTATTTAAGGTTTATTATAATAAAATTTGTCAAGTTTTAGGTAATTATGTTTTATTTCAAGTTATAGCAGTATATTTTAAAAGTGCAGAAAAGATATTTAAAATGAGGGTACCTAATATAGATAATAAATTTAATAATAACGAATTTATTGAAAATTTGTATAAGACGTTTACTTCTATAATTAGATATAGATAACGAAGCTTATAAAACCAATGCTGCTCCATTTGAGACTGTCATGTTAAATTCGAATATATATCTCATTTTATAAAAATTTCCATTTTTGTTGATAGTCCACGCAGGTACCGTTAGATGTCAGCACTTATATTTTGCTAATTGTGGATAGCTATATGCTAATTTTCGTCTTTCATTTGGCACATTATTCTGGAATTTCGTAGCGTAGAACTAACATAATTAAAGATGGAAGTAATACCTATTCATGTAACAAATCTTGAAGACCTCAAAATAGAGCTTTAGCCTTACAACCTTAGGGTATCACATGAAGCTAGTGCTTCCACACAATACGAAAAATATAGCTTTCTACCCATTTCTTGCTTTAAAAACAAATAATTAAAATAGAATGTCGTCGTCGCTGTTGCCGGCAGTTTCAGTAAAATAATGTCTATTATGTGTATAACATTGATTAACAGATGCATCCTATTATTATTGGCAGTGCATAGTAGACATCATAGAAGACAAATTAAAGGCAAAAGTAAAAAAAATATTGGATACACATCCAAAGCTAAAAGTGCGTTATCTAGATTTTCAATTACTGCCAAATGAGTTTATTTACCTTTACTTTTCTACTGAATCGTATTGGGAATAATATTTCTAAAATAAACACACCATTGAGACACAGTATACCTCTTTCTGATATGTTACACAGCTGGGTCCTGGGCAGAGAATGAGTTTTCTGGGGCAGGAATATATCTGGAAAACTGGGACATCCGGCAGAGATAGCAGGCAAAGAAGAAGTAAGGAATTGCCTGGAGGAGAAAATCTTTATCTGCTCCGATAGTCAAGCTGCACTCAGGGCCCTTAGCTCTCCAAGGACGAGATCTAGCCTTGTTCAGGAGTGTGGAGATATCCTAGAGCCCCTGGCCAGAAGACAAAAGGAGGTGGAATTTTTCTGGGTTCCTGACCATAAAGGAATCCCCAGTAATGAGAGGGCTGACTTTTAGCTCGTCTCGGATCTGGGGCGCCTTGCCAGGGACCCGAACCCATTTCATCAGGGCGTCGGGTATGTTCAAGGAAGGCCGAGGGTAGATAGTGGACAGGTGATGGGATGGTAGGGTAGGCAAAAATAGCTCATGTGTGGCCTAATTGCCAGGCTGTTACCACTCGATACTACTACTAACTATGTTGTGAACCTATCTCTATGAAAAATGAAAAATCTTGAAAGCAGCTTTGCTTTGGTCAAAGTACTCCATGCTGAAGGGTGCTCTCTCAGAAAGAGGAAATGTAAATATTCAGCCAAACGCAAAGGTGATGTGTTGAAGAAAAGGATTGCATTTTCTTCAAATCTGTGACATTATTGAGAATGGCAATATCTTAATAATTACGTTTTTTGAGACCAAGACTAATCGCAAGAGAATATAAAGAAGATAACGCAGCCCCTCAAATTTTTTTCAGATCTGAAGGTCAGACCATTTTTACTATATGTTTCTAAGGTCATATTCTACCTCACAAACTTATAACCAAAAAACCCTGTGACCCCATTACCCCATAAACAATAACGGTTGTATTTTTATCAAAAAACGAATTGGGACCGTCTGCATTAGAGTTACCCAATGTACACCACAAAGTTGCGCGAGTATATTTTGTACATCATGTAGCCCTTGATAAGATAGCTGATCTACGGACATGCTTATATTTAGTTTTTATTCATTTTCTTTTTTAGTGTTCATATATATCTTTATATCTATATGTTTTTTCTTCGAATGATCTGAAATCATTTTTTTACGTTTTTCTTTCTTCTAGTATATCTCTTTTTAGTATCCCACAAAAATCAACCATCATTTACGTCCTACCATCCTTGGTAATGGGTGCTCTGGATGCCGACACAGTAGAGCTAGCGCCCATGAGATGAAGTTTGTTTATAAAAACCCTGATTAATCGCGTCATGTGAGATACGTTCAAACAACATGGTTATTGGGTTTATTGGTTATGGGATTATGAAAATGTGGGGTTATAATATTTATGAAGTAAGATATGTTTTGTTTAAAGAGCACTGACAAATCGCACGATGAGTTCAAGTACTGAGTAACGCAGTTATTGAGTTTATTGGTTATAAAGTTGTGGGGTTATGGGTTTATGGGTTTGTAGGTTAATAGTTTGAATTTTATGTTTAAAGTTTGACTTATAGGGTTATATACGTTTAATAATGCTGAAAAACCTAAATTATTGTTTTTTTTTTTGAGGTTATGGCGAAACCCTGACCTGGTAGAGGCAAGCAGACTCCAAATTCGGATTCAGCCGACCCCAACATATAGTAAACCTAGTCTGATCTCCAGATATGGGAAAAAAATTGTGGGGCTGTGTAATTATATAGAAAATATCCCACTATGGTGACTTTAAGCACTATTCCACCAAAGTAATTTCTGCGGATTATTATTAGTATCTAAAGTTACTATTTTGGAGAGCGTGTACAAAAGAAATATATTTTCAAAATAAGAGAATACTTAGGCTAACTATGTGCATTAGCTAGTGAATATATTTCTTATGGCCTTCGATGACTTTATCCTCCGCCACTGTCCGGCAGGACCCTTCGATTTCCATACACCTAAGCCGGATAGACGTGTGGCCACAATAACAAAGTAGGCACAGATCCGTCCCGTGGCCGTCTCGCCTCCAGGTATACCCGGACTTGGACGAGCCCGCTTTTAGCGCCATTACTCCGGAAGGATTTGGGCGAAAGCGCCATACGGCCGATGCAGAGTTTAAAAGCATATTGTTGTGAATCGGGGGCCCCACTTCCGTTACAGGCTCTTTTATTTTGTGAAACAACTCGGTGCGTTTTGATTGCGTTTGCGCCATATTGAGGTCGAATTTCGGATTGTTTTTTTTTTTTGGGGTTCAATTTATTTATTTATTTATTGGTACATCGTAACAGGTCTGACGACCTATTTACAAGGATATAAAAATACAATATATTCAATTATTGTTAAAATATAAGAAAGAGTATTCCCAAGAGAAGTAAGCTACTAAATAAATAACACATAAAAAAAGAAACAAATTGGTAGTTACTAAAAGGTATTAATTATCCAGTGACAATAAATGTGTAGACAATTCTATTAAATTTATTGAGTGGTAAGGTTCACTCCAAATCAATTAAGGAATCAACACTGTTAGCTAGACGAAGCATGGCTACGAGAGGGGATTGGGCGATGGTTAATGTTATTGGCACCTTAAATTTCAATGGACACTTAGTTTGTCGTGCAGGTACATTAAATGGTATAATTGCAAAAATAGTTGGCGTATTAATTAGACTATTAAAAATTTTATACAAAAATATAAATAAATTGCTATTTGGCGCCTTATGTCCAAAGATATAACATTAAATTCAGATCTTAGGTGTGCTGATCTAACATATTGATAATTAGAGTTAATATGATATTTTTTGTAATACAAATATCTAAGAAATTGATTCTGAATCTTTTCAAGGGTGTTCAAATAAATTTGTGGTTGTTAGTGCCAGATGATGGATACAAATTCAACTTTAGATCTAACAAATGCATAGTACAAAGTGGCGATTGTCTTAATGTTGGTAAAATCAGATGTTTGCCTTATGATAAAACCTAACATATGATTATATTATTTATATGTTTTGAAAAAGAGAAGCGAGAATCATACGCAACTCCTAAGTCTTTAACATTATTAGTCCTCTTTAAATATTTATCATTCATTTTGTAGTCATACACAATGGGATCTCTCTCTCGGGTGATTGTTATTACAAAGCACTTTTTTATATTAAATTTCAATTTGTAATCACCACTCTACTTGGGAATATTATCTATGTCCCTTTGAAGTTGCACACAATCATTGCTCGTTTCAATTTTTTTAAACAATTTAAAGTTATCAGCAAAAAGTAAACATTTTGAACATTTCGCAACCGAGGGCAAGTCATTAATAAATAATAAGGGACAAAAGTTTAATCCTTGTGGAACTCCAGAATTTGCAAGATATTTCCCAGAAGTGTTGCCACTATGCCTAACCACAAAACACCGATTTTGCAAATTAATTTTTAGGAGTAACATCATTTTCGTAGATAATCCAAATTTATTCAACTTTTGTATTAACAAATTATGATCAACTTTATCATCTTTTATCATTTTGTGAAAAGATCTGGAATATACGTTGAAAATATAAAAACTTGATGCTTTTTACGGTAAATGCTTTTTTAAATTTAGGTTATTTATCATCCTATAGAAATGTTAAGAGCACAGTATAGCAAACTACGTTTGTTAAATTTTTCTATTTATCCAGAAAAAAATACATCTTTATTCACAGTTGCTATTAAGAAAAATAGTCAATAGTTAAACCCAAAAGTAATGTTTTTTAGGTTTTCACGACCCCTGCTGCTTCTTGGTCTATAGTGGTTTTCCATAATGGGCACTTTAATTCTGTTACTGACAGTGACCAGTTACCTAGGTCACAACATAACCCAAGACACCATTATAAAATTAAAAAATTCTTGTAACTGATCATATTGAGATAAATAACTATCCCGCAGACTAAGTCTTAATGACTTAGAAATAGTCTCAAAAATTTTCGATTTGCATTAACTCCTTTAATATCAAATATTTTAATTTAATTTGGTCAATATTTCCGGAAATAGCTGCTCTGGGGCAAAAGAGTCTGCATTATTCAGTCCTCCTTAATATGTGCCCTTTTTACCCTTTAGGACGCTGTAATTTTAGAAATATTTTACCTGTGTCATCTTTATAAAAATAACAAATGTGCAAAATATGAAAGCAAAAACAATTAGATCGCTGTGGGTTCGACCCCGCAGCCGGTAGACCGCATATAAGCTATATTGGTGGAGAGGGTTGGCACCCTCTCTGCGGGTATGGTAGGGTGGAAGAATGTTGGCTTGGATCAATGTAAGAGATTGATACCGGTTGACATTTGACTCCCCCCTAATTAATGAGGTTTTCCAGTTTTTCCCCATTCCTGCACTGAATGGTGGTTAGGGTCTACCAACGTAAGCCGTCCTAGGGCGCAAATACGGCCTGCTTAATAATAATATGCCGCCCCCTTTCCCGCACAAGTCTTTGAGTTCTGGGCTAATCATGATGATTAGAATGAGAGATAGAGATATTATTATATTATTATTATTATATGTTACCTGAATTGGACACATTATTTTTTCGTTTAGTATCATACCCCATATAGTTAGGTACTGAATCTTTTGTAACAATGTTACAATATGCAATAAAAAATGTTTCAAAATTTATACCAAGTGTGTGGGAAAATAGCTTAATTGAGAGTAAAGTTCACTTTAGTTTTTATATACGTAAATTTGTCTAAATTTTTTATGGAAAATTGATGTTTTTTACGATAGATGCGTTCTTGAAGTTAGGTTATTTGTCATCCTATACAAATGTACAGCACTACATTTGTTGATTTTTTTCCATATATACAGAAAAATTACATCTTTTTTGAAAGTTGCCATTTTGAAAAATATTGCTCAGATCAATCGACAGTTTTGTTAGAACAAAAAAGATAATGTTTTATTTTTTTGGACTTTCACGTCCGATGCTGTTATTTGATCTATAGTGGTTGTCCGTGGGATGTACATTTTAATTCTGTGACTGACAGTGACCAGTTACCTAGGTCACGGCATAACCTGAAAACCCATTATAGATGTAAACAATTTTTGTAACTGACAATATTGAGATAAGTAACTGTTCCGCAGACTAAGGCCTAATTACCAATAACTATTCTCGAAAATTTTCGATTTGCATTTATCAATAATTAACCCCTTTAATATTAAATATTTTAATTTAATTTAGTCAATATTTCGGGAAATCGCTGCTCGAGGATGCAAAGGAATCTGCATTATTCAGTCCTCCATAATACGTGCCCTTTTTGCCCTTTAGGACGTTGTAATTTTAGGAATATTTTACCTGAAACTAATCTTTATAAAAGTAACAAATGTGCCAAATTTGAAAAAAAAAACAACATTAAAAAAGTTATAGCCAAAAAACAAATTAAAAAAATGTGTAAATGTAAAACTTTTAGGTTACTGAACCTTTTGTAATAACATTACAATTTGCAATAAAAAACGTTTCAAAATAGATACCAAGTGTGTGAGAAAATAGCTTAATTGATAATTATTTTCTTTGTTATTATTTGTCTATCATTAAAAAAATTATCTCTCGCGAAAAAGTGACACAATCTATCAATTTCCTTACTGTTGTTCTATAACAAGTAATATATTTGTACGAGATACATTCCACCAGAAGAAAGAAATAACACCGAGGCCATAACCTTGTCACATCTTTTTGAAATTTCACTGGCCCGGTGTCAGATGTTATATAGTGGGAGCTAGGTCGTGGTTTGGAATAAACGTATGAATAGTTTTTTAAAATTTTATTTACATGTTAATTGTTGAGCGCCACCAACCGTTAAAATAATGTCTCAGTTATCAAATTGTGGTTGGCCAAAAAAATAAGTACCACTCGGAAATTAATATTCAACTTAATAAAATTTAAATATTAATTCTAACAAGCATCTAATATTTTCAGAAAAAAAAAATAGCTATTTTGTCCTTTACACTGTTTTAAATAATAAAATTAAATAGTTAACTAAATAGTGGTTTTACATATGGCTCTTAGCCTCAAAAAACAATAATATCGTAATGATCAAAACGTAATGATGGTTGCAGATTTTTAGTATGGCTCAAAGCCGCAAAACAATTCTTATCTAAAGAAAATCTGGACGATTTTTAAATTTAATAATCAAAAGGAAAATTTGAGTGTCTCAACTGTGTTGATCCGGTCACCATGAATTGCTTCCGTAGCCCTCGGAAGAAACCTTGACCTCCACTATCAGCCACCTTATTGGTTCCTTAGAGTTGTTTTTAACTTAGACCCAAAATCCAATTTGAACCAATTTGACTAATGTATGTCCAGCATTAAAACTCCAAAATCTGAAATTATACCCTACTTACATTTTTTCTCATACTTGTTGGATAAACCTCCCTGTTTGAACTTTTTTAATTAATATTCGACAAAAATATTGATAATAACTCGATTTCCTTAAATTGGCCATTAACTATGAACATAAAAAATTAATATACTCGCGACAAGAATTCAGACGACTTACGTCATACGAACAAATGAATAATTCACAATATTTTCATCAAAATATTTAAGAAACTGCAGCTGGTGGTAATAAAACTATATACTACACTAAAAGTTTGCATTATATATTGCACTAAATTGCAAAAAATAATTGTTTTTAACGCGACCAAATCACGAAATTACGTTGGCAATAAAAACAAATGTGTAACGTCAGCCGTAACGTAAGACGTCTGAATTCTTGATGCGAGTATACATGAATGTTTTTTCCACCCTGTAACCTATAACTCATGAAATTCTTTATTTTAATTAAAAATACCCAAAAATATGCTTGAAATCTGAAAGTAATTATTATTTTATAAATTAAATAATCAAGAAAATATATTGTTTTAGATGGATGACCCATATAGAATGTGAGAGGAATTAGAGGTTAGAAAATAACGCTCGAGCCGCGTGGCAGCTCACAGAGCAAAAGGCTTAACGTATTCGTTATTTTCGACAGGTGTACCTATTGTGCCAACTTAAATGAAATCGTTATTACCAACCTTAGAAATTTACATATTTATGTGATCCGTACTGAACTGATTGTAAATATAAACAAATAGATAATTAACTTAACACGTGTGTGAAATAAATTATGACCAACTACCTGAATGAACCAACAAGATCTGATATTAATTGTTTATTCTTGATCTATATTTCTGAACTGATATAATCACTGATAAATACAAAATGCCTGCCGCTTAAAGTGATCTGTAACATGAAATAAATATCTTTAAATATAATTCTCAAAACAATATCTATAATTTACAGTAATTATTAAAAATAATATTTTACACTGCAGATTATTACACAAGGGAACGTTCCATGTAAAAATGAACGTTACAACCTGAGCAACCATTATAGATAAAAAATCTTGTAGCTGACCATATTGAGGCAAATAACTACTCTGCAGACTAAGGCCTACTGACTAATAACTATTCTCGAACATTTTCTATATGCGTTTATTAGTTAACCCCTTTAATATTAAATATTTTAATTTAATTTAGTCAATATTTCCGGAAATCGCTGCTCTGGGATGCAAAAGAACCTGCATTATTCAGTCGGCGAGTACACGCAAGCAATTCCAGGCCTATACAACTATCCAATTTGACTAAACAAGCCGGAATGGCGTTACGTACACACAGAGCTGTCCGTCGGGTCGAATTAAATTTTAGAGTAAATTTCCCTCGGCCTCGGTCATGAATATCTGAGCATTTCTAGTTTAAATTCTATGAATTCCATTCAGGACCCGTCTGGATTACGTTCCGGCAGGGCGCCGATTCGAAAGTGAGCCAAGATTTTATTTATTTAGTTATGAGTGCACGGACAAACTGTATGGGGAAATTACCATATGGAATATGTTCTTTTTTATTACTGCTACCTCAATTTCGATTTGTTGTAACGATACAGCGTGCATATTTGAGATATTTATATGTATTTTTATTGTGTATATACTTTGGTTTTGTTATTTGTGATGTTTTTCTTCTTTTCTGTTGTTAAATATACTTATGTTTACATTTTTTAAATTTAACTGATATGTCTGTATTCTAATGGGGTTAACTATAACATTTTATTTGTAAATATTTCTATGACCCAATAGTTTAATCTTCAGAAACATTATTGGGAATGAGGTCTAAAGGTGACGAAAACCAATTTGTTATTGGCAAGTCTACGTGTCGCCTGCATTTAAGCCTTCTTTAGGACAATCCAACAAAAGTTTTCGGGGAATAAAATAGGTAATATAACATACTATAGAAGGCACAGTAGTACATAACTTAACAATGTTCAGAATAATGCTTATTAATAATATTTCTGAATAAAAAATTTATTTCGGAATTCTAAAAAATGGGACAAATCCCTCTTTTTCTGCAGAAAATTGGAGCCTATGACAATCATTGACCAAAATGGCCTAAACATGTCGTTTTTTGAACGTTGTGAAGTGTAGAAAAGACAAAAATATAAATTTTTATTAATAACTTTTATTAATTTTCTTAAGTTTTATTGGGTTTTTTGCCACACTTCTGAAAAATAATAAAAATTAATTAAATAAGCAGTGTTTTTATGTATTTGTGTACATACAGTCGAGGGAAGGAGAAAAAACGAGAAGTAAAACAATCTTTGCAACGACAAATGTAAATAAGTAAGACAATAGAAAATGATTCAACATCTTAAAATCTCTCTAAAAATCAATCCTGGAAATAAATATCAGTAGGTAGGTGCTATCTCATTGTGCTATCATATAGTGTTTCTCATTAAATCATTAAATAATTATTAAGAATAGTACTTGATAGATAACAGTTAATCCAGATAACTGCATATTTTGTATTCGTTCTTCGTTACTAAATTTTTCACTCATTACAGGTCTATCAGAATTATCCACTAACAGAACACGTAGACTGTGTTAAAATAAAATACTCTTTTATTGAAATTATTATTAAGAAAATTGAAATTTAATGTAAGGTATATCTACTAATAGTAAACTCGGACTGCACCCGGGGCAGTACTTTTGTAAAATTTAAAATCGTGTACGATACTATGATTCTCGTAGCTCCGCAGGATTTGCCCTTGACTCTGGAAAAACAGACAGCAAACATCATAGGGCGATTTATGTTATAGGAAAATATCCCCACTCGACATAATTTTTTTATTTAATTACTATAAAACGTTTAAAGCTAAAAAATAATCACCAATACTGAATCAGGTTTCGATTATGATAACTGACATCTTGCATTGCTAGTTACATCAAAGCTTAGAAGGAATATTCTAAAGGATTTTTACAGAATACTGTAAATATCTCAAGATGTTATAGTTTAAAATAGTCGCTTATTGTTAATATTGTTGCTATTATTAGTACTAACAGAATTTAATTTCCCAGCAACATAAGAAGTTTAAAAATTTATAGACATGAAGTACATTTTTTCACTAGTGGCCTACAGATGACGACTGAATCAAATTCTGTCAAAAATAAGATATCGTATCCGGTAATTAATTTGAAACAATTTTTTATGAGAAGTGTGACAAGTGCATAATATCGTGTGGCAGCGTAATACCAAAGACGTTTTCCGAGTAGACAAAATATGCCGAACCTGTTTGAACCACAATGAATAACTGCTATAATGCTTATACGTGTGGCAGTGTTTTTATGTATTTGTGTACATACAGTTGAGGGAAGCAAAAAAAAACGAGATGTAGCAAGTAAAGCAATCTTTACAAGGACAAATGTAAATAAGTAAGACAACAGAAAATGGTTTAACATTATTAAAATCTCTCTATAAATCAATCAATCAATCCTGGAAATAAATATCAGTAGGTAGGTGCTACCTCGTTGTATTGTATAATATAGTGTTTCTCATTAAATCATTAAATAATTATCTACATTTTAGAAATAACATTTTTTTTACCTTAATGATGTATTGGATGTCAGGTTTTACAGTGGACCAGTTTCCAGTGCCGTGCAGAAGTGTGATTTTAAAATCATTTTTGAACTGCTCTTTTTGATTTTTTTTCCTTGTACATTAAACAATGTTTTATAAGATTGAATCACCTTGTATATATGAAGTACTCACAGTATTTTGACTCTCCTTTATATCCTATACAGCCTGTATATGAAGCGTTGATCATTTGTATTGTTTTTCATTTGGTCACCCTGTATATGCGAGAGAGAAATACGCCCTGGTTTCATTTTATATTTACATTTAATCACAACCAAGGCATTAATCATCTTGGCGCTAATTTTTGAACAGCCGTAGTGCGAAACAGAACTGAAATTTTAATTTAATCCCAGAAATATCTGGCGAAAATCTTAAATGAATTAAAATTATTAATCCCTGTTTCGGTGTTCCGGTTTTAGATATCATTAAGTTCGCTTAATGAGATTTCTCTCGGTTCGCGTTGGCTGATTTCGAACATTTGTTTAAATTGGGGATGATATACGGGGTGGATAGTTGTATTTAAATCTCTCTTGCCTTGATACGTTTTATAACTTTTATAAATGCTAGTGTAAAAGTTCTGTAGTGGAATCTACGCACATATTTGTTTCTATAATAGTTTTATTGGAAAAGGCCTGCAGTTTAGTGACAATAAAACAAAATATTAAGAGTGCCGTATTCTTGAAATAGTGTTTACAAATACAAGTAATTTTAGATATTTAAGAACTGAATAATATAGAGTTTAGCAAATAATATCTCATGTTACCTGCGAACATTTTGTGTTTTTTTTTTATCCTTTGTATCTAATTTTTAATTTAATAATTAGAACTAATACGTACTCAATGGAAGTTAACAAACATTTTTCCGATTCACAAGTCAGGGGAGAGTGGAAATGTTGAAAATTATAGATCCATTTCACTTCTATCCGCGCACAGCAAGATTTTTGACACTATGTTTTTATGGCACGATTTTCAGTCATATCAAACCCTACATATTGCAACCGCATGGCATGGTTTGATAAATTTTACAACTAGTATATATCATGTATTACATAAAAATTCTGAGTTAGATGCTATTTATACTGATCTTGGGAAAGCGTTTGACACAGTGGACCACGATGTGTTACTACATAAGCTTTATCATTTTGGTTTTAGTAGAAGTTTACTTTTATTATTTGTTTCATATCTTTGTGATAGAAAGTAATTTGTAGTGTATCAAAGTTGCAGTTCAGATATTTTTGAAGCAAAATCTGGGGTTCCACAGGATTCTAATCTTGGGCCTCTGCTTTTCCTATGTATGATAAATTCTCTACCCGATGTTATTTGTGATTCTCAGTGTCAATTGCTTGAAAATTTATAAAGAAATTAATTCTACTGATGATTGTATTTAACTGCAAAATGATATGGACATAGTTTTTCATTGCAGTGAAGAAAATCATTTGTATTTTAATGTGAAGAAGTGTTTCTCAATATTATTTAGTCATCGAAAAAATGTAATCAGGTTTACATATAATATTAATTAATGTTTTAATATATACAATATTAATGATTTAGGTGTTATTATTGACAGTAAATTGGCTTTTTATCAACATATTTCGAAAATAACCCATCAAGCTTATAAATCTTTAGGATTTATAATTCGTAATTCATCTAATTTTCGTAACATTGAGAAATTTATTTTGTTATATAATACATTTGTGAGAACGCATTGATTGTTATATCCAGGAGATTGAAAAAAATCAGAAAAAATTTGTAGGATATCGTTACTACTATAATAAATACTACTAAATAATAATACTAAACAATATATATAGTACTTTGATATATCTTATGCCTTTTTATTACAAGAATTTTCTGCAAATTTTGAGGTTGTCTGAAAGGCGTAGATTTATTGATAGTTTGTTTATATTTAAAGCAATCCCTGCCTTAATCGATAACTTTTTTAGTTTGCTTGATTTCTCAGTGCCACCATATACATAGGCGTGTTCCACAGTGCAGAACTAACTTTGATTTGAAAACTCCTTTTTACAGAATGTACAACATTATTAATCAATGTAGTATTGATATTTTCAGCGTTTCCCTGAATGCAAATGACTGGTTTGTTAGTAATAAACTTACAATAAATTTGTCTAACACTGATACAATGATCTTCAGTCCTCGTTGTCCAAATAATATTAATAATAAAGAAAGTGTCAAGTTCCTTGGCTTTTATTTAGATCCAAAATTATCCTGGAATCAACATAATAGTTACATTTGCCAAAAAACTTCTAAGCATCTATATCTGAGAAGTTTGACAAAAAGTGTCTCTTTCTACATTAAGAACCGCGTATCACTATTTAATTCACTCAATTATATCATATGCGATTTTGCTTTGGGGACATCCCACGAGTGCTCATGTATTTTCATTGCAAAGAAAAGCCATACGGATTATTTCAGGTTTGAGTACAGAATACTGTTTTATTGTTTTAGACTATTAAATATTCTTACTGTGTTTTCTACTTACAAATTCCACTGTCTTCTTTTCATAAAAAAAAATTGCATAAATTATAGAATATAAGTGAGTTCCACCACTATAATATTACAAATAAAAATGATCTCAAAAATTGTTACTCTAGACTTCTACAGACCAGAAAAGAGACCGATTATATTAGAATTCTGTTTTTTAGTAACTTACCCCAAAATGTACGGGCTTTGCACTCAAGGTAATTCAGAACAAGAATTTTTTTTTGCAAACATGCTTTTTTTAATTTTGATGAATATTTTAATAGTAATTCTGACAATTTTTAGTCTTAATCTATTTTATTGAATTTATTATTATTTGTTATTCTCAATTTTATAATATTTTTCTATTTAACTTTTTTATACTTTTACATATTTTAATTAATTTAATTACCTACTATATTTGTTAGTTCTACTATTTTGTTTGTTGTTTACTGTTATTTAGATTTATTGTATTTTTAACTCATATTCGATTATCTCCTATCTATTTTGTTCCTGCTTTTGACGTGTGTAAGCACCTTGGTATATGTGGCACGAAATGAAAATAAATAAATAAATTAATTAGTCTTCTATTGCATTACTGATTTAGTAGAGCAAACAGAAAAAAAAACTTATTTATCTGATTATATTCGTTACTATCAGTAACAACTGCGCACTTCAGATAAAGCATGAAACGTTTTACTACAAGATACTAGTAACGTGTAGTTTTCTTATGTCAGTGAATCGTATTTCCTGGAATAGCCGCGTTGCCATTTCCCATGCTCTTCCTTCCCTAATACCGCTATATTAAATCCGACATCAACTTTTACTATAAAATTTTCCTTACGTTTTATGACTCAATCTTACACCGGCGTAAAATTGAAATTTCACTACCCAATAGAGGAAACATTCAAATATAAAACAAAACCAAATGCAGGCAAAAAATCTTTATTAAATTGCCCGCCATAAGGAGTTCATCGAAATGGTTTTCGATTGGCGTACGGTCGATGTCGCCATATGTTTTAAAGTACCGCAGCCATGGGCGTACCTCAGACTTTGTTTGAGGCGGTTGTAAAATTATATACAATTGTGTTTTTTATATAAATTTATTCCAGATAAGTAGTAGAAGTACTTGGCTACGTATCAATTAATATAGATAAAAATGTATTGAAATGGCTATCAAATATGTTTAAATGGTTCCGACGCCTCACATATGCCAATATGATGAAGAATTTCTATATTTTTTTTACTAAATCGATTTTCAACCTTGTACGTTGTAAATGCAAAAAATGATTTCTTCTTCATGCCGTTAAATATTGTGATATTCTGGCAGAAATATTTAAGAAGTTTCAAATCCCCAAGGATAAACAAAATGAATTATATAATAATATAATTTATCTACTCCTCATTCTATCTAATCACGAAGATTAGTCGAAGATCTGTGCGAGGGAGGGTGCGGAATATTATTATCAAGCTGCCGCATTTGCGTCTAGGAACAACTTACCTTTTGAAATTACGACTAACGTTGGTAGGCCCAAACCACCATTCAGTGCAGGAATGAGGGAAACCTGCAAAACCTCATTAATTTGGGGAGGTGGTCAAACGTCGACCAGTATGAATCTATCACATTGACCCAAGCCAATATTCTTCCATCCTACTATAATCGCAGAGAGAGTGCCAATCCTCTAGAATCTAAAAGTCGCGGGATTGAATCTTACGGCAAACTGGTCACATAGATTCAAGTACTGACGGCTTCGACCGCTTTACAACTGACTGACGATGTAAATTATATATTTAAATTTGTAGAACACTATTTTCTTTTATATAATTAATAATATTAAGTAGTTTCAAGAATCAAGAAAAGTTTGATTATATGCCAACTTTGTGACGTTTGTATTCACGAGTGTTTACCTTCTTGCTTTCCTTCACTTACATTTTTTAACAAATAATATATTATCATGAAATGCCTTAATGACGACTGTGATGATACATGAATAAGATCCCATCTGTGTATGAGGTATGATTAAAAGATCACGCATATTATGCCTGTACGGACCTGCATAGTGCTGACTTGCAAACCCTTACTATATCAGCACCAATATGTACCGTCACCTGCAACGACCGTCACTGCAGGTCATCTCAGTGGCCTGCAATGTCTGTGCTTGGCCGCCCTAGTCCGACAGAAGTGTTACCATAAAAATCAGGGATTAATTTCTATCTGTTAGAAATATTCAACCAGCTAAGATACGAATGTGTCACTGAACTGTCGCTTATCAAGAACCTATATTTACTTATATTAACAAACTGCAAGTCTTTCGTCAGATGACACTGTTCTGCGAAATCTTGTGTTTTGGTGCTGATGACGAACCAAGAGCCCGAATTTTTTTGCGACATTCGGAAATACTGAAAATCTTTGTGTTAATCTGTCTATAGTTCAAATGAAATTCACAATACAGCTAGGGTGAAACCAAAATTTTCTTATTTTCCTGGCTTCTTCCCCTCCTCTTCGTGATACAACATCGCTAAAATCAAAATTTGTTCTTCCGAGCTACACTCAACTACTACCTACTTAAAAACTTACAACAAAAGGTTTGCCACACACATAACCTGCAGAAGAAGTTGGTGGTTAGTGCTGGACAAATGTGTGAAGTTGTGCAGGTTTACAAATCTGCACTGTGCAGATAAAATATGCGCGATCTTTAACATGACTAATGTTAAATTTTTACTTTATTTAAATTTAGGAATATTCTTCTATATCGTTTTTTGTAAGTTTTAAGCACTTTCATATAACTATTTTAGGAAATGATTGTTGGTTGTTTTTAAATACCTCTAAATCTTCGTAAAATTAAAATAATTTAATGTTGTTAATTTTTATAGTATCTCTGTACAATTTCAGCCATGACAATCATGTTCTCTCTGGACTCTTTGTCGTGGTTGATAGTTAACTGCAAATGTTTCGCCATACCTAATAGATGGCAGCTTCTCGTATCTCGAACGGTAACTGAATGGTGTCTAATCTGTTATACTAGTTGGCGCGTTAAAGTTGGTTAGTTCAGTATTTAGGTTGACTGGTTCAGGCGTGTTACGGATGGCTGGTTCAAGTACGCTCTGGTTTACTTGTTTGTTCTTAAACAAAGGCTTCCAAGTGTGACTAATCTTCAATCTTTCGTCTCTGTTCATGTTGCATGGGTATTGTAAAATTTCCAGAGCCTCTCATAGCGCTGGGTTGTAATATCCATTGGTACAAACCAGCACTCTAGTGTCTTCTAGTGAGATTCTGTGTCCTTCATTCCAAGTATGTTCAGTAACGGCGCATTTGTCAGGTTGGTATAATCGTATGTGCCTTTCGTGTTCTTTTTCCTGGTTTCTACAGTTCGTCTGGACATTTCCGCGTGTGCCTTGTCACAGTCGCAGCATAGCACCAAATAAACTCCAGGAGTTTGTACTGGACTCAACTGATCTTTTAGTTTGCGGAGTTACTGACTTAGATGTTGGTGTGAAAGTAGACCTCATACCTTTTTTGCCTAGTATATCGCGATTCTACCTATCACATTGAGGAGGTATGGTAAAGTGCTGGTTGTAGAAACTTCATTCTTGGGTTTTGCTGGTTGCTTGCGCCAAGGCACTTAGTTTGCCATACAATACAAGTCATAACTTTTATTAGTAAAAGTGGGCTCTGCTTTTATAAATGTATGTATTACCGCATTATCAAACACAATCTGTACGAAAATAATATTTACTTTAGTTTGTGCCATATGACGCAAAATAATAATATACTGGCTCTTCTCCAAACAAACTTTCATGATTTTAATGATAAGTGTGAATACAGACATTACGAGTATAATTCACAAAACTTCAAAGGAAGCAATCAAAGAGTAATTAAATGTAGTTTTTTATGCTTTCCTTGTTCTCTACCCCACACGTTCTACACCCCTGCACGTGATGTGATGTTGAATGTATCTATTAGATTGTAAGGAATCTTCCACTGAAACCGTACACCTGAAATTGAAAACGGAATCCCCGTATATGTCCGGCATCGTTTCCTGAAATGACAAAAACACTTGTACACAAAGGGCACAAGTCAATAAGGGTCGGGGATGCGATGTTTAGGGAGCGTGTGGAGTCTCCCACGTCCTTAGTGTTCTAAACTAGTCGTTTTAGGACTTTAATTTGAAAATGTTGTTGGTGAATCGATACCTCTTTTAATACGATAAATTTGTCAAACAGATTGTAGTATTTGATGATATGAAATATTAGCTAATCAACCAAGGTAAATTCACGAAATTAAGAAGAATAAGTTATAAATTTACCTGTGATATACTGGGTGATCCTAATATATAGGCAAATTTATACGACGGAGGAAAGAAGCGTTTTATTTTGTTGCAGCGGAAGGTAACTACTAATATAGGGTGTCCGTAAAATACATTCCCAGAAATTTGTTTTCTAGGTGAACTTGTGTAACATTGTCCTTCTCTTAGATCTGATCGTACCGATCAGGTTACTCCATTGCATAGCCGTCTTTATTTAACGTACAAGTACTACAATGTCAACACCATTCTTCCACATCGGAACGACTATCAAGACAATAAAATAATTCTCTGACATTGTTCAAAGTCTTATTTCTTCTTAAATGTACGCCACTTATACCTAGCTTGAAGAACTTCTGACAATCTTTCGGAGTAATACAGTTTGATAAAAACTTTGTTAGTCATTAGGACCCTCCAGTATTCTTTTTAATACGCTATTCTGTATTACTGAGGAATCTCATAGCGTCCATTAATGTTTCAAGGACGGAGAGAAATGTCACTCCAGTTAGGTCTATTAGTTTTAAATTTTGCACTGGTATATAGCCCCGAAGTCTGAATCTTCACTCTGTTGGTTGTTAGTTCTTTGGTCTTTTTCTCTCGTTTCATTCAATTCAGTTGTTAATATTACTATGCCGTTTTATAATTTTTCTTCCACTGACGATTTTTCTCTCTTCATTTCTTTCAATCGGGTTTCCAACTTGTTCTTACCGTATTTAACTTCCGCAGCAACTGATCTTTATGTTTTAAGTTTTCGACACTTCCCGTTTTTTAATCCGTTGGGCGTCTTTTTGTTTCATTTGATCCTCAATTAATTTTATCTGATTGAAGAGTTCGGAATTAATAACTTCAAAAGTTTTATTCTGATTGTCCAGATGGTTCTTCTGTGTCTCAACATTAGAACATTCTGGCTGGACTCTTTTGTTGCTTTTTCTCTAATTGTCAGGCTCTTTCTGATTTTAATTGGATTTATTCCTAGAGCATTGATTTCTGAAATGTTCCTTTGCTCCACAGTTTCAACACTGGATGGATCTTTGCTTCCTGACTGTATTGTCTTTTATTAAAGTTATCCAATAAATCTAGCAGACATTTCACAAACTCAATAAGTAATTGCATTTTATTTTAAATTGGTAACTATTTGCAGACACTAATCTAATGATGTTGAACCATCTTGCTGATAGTGAGCAACTTTTAAGTTTGCGTATATGTGTTGATATTTTCTGATAAAATGCGTTTTATAAAATTTCTTTAGACACAGCAGTCATTATGAACTAAAATGTTCTAAACGAGACGGAAGCCTCAGTCCACGATAAAAACTTTCTATGATCCTTTGCCTCTCCGCTATATTGCTCACCTAAATACTTTTACTGTTGAACCAACGATAGAACAATCTATACAAATATTTTGTATGGACAAGATGATACTTCGTATTAATAATTATTCTAGAGTACCAAACGTTGTGATTTTGATATTAAAAAAAATTGAATTTAGATTTGTTGTTTCTAATAAATTGATAAAGTATGAATTATAACTTTTTGATAATAAATTTTGAACTATATCAGTACTGAAATAATTTCCTGTACATATTTACAGTTCAAAAGTGGGACGAATATTATTTTTTATCAATAACATGGGTGGTAACCAGTTTATTTTCGGTGAAAAACTCCGCATGAAATAACATGTACCAAATTGTTAAAAATGCACATTTTGATAACATTCGCATGAAATTACAGCTCATCCGGTGTAACCGAAAACCAAACAGTTGTTATTTTCCATAGATAGACAATCGCGAAAAATATTCAGCGAACTAAACCACCGTTGGGCGGGTAATTTCCCCCGCAAATATAGTCGGTGTCGCAGCCGCGTATTTAATCCAGTATAATTGATGAGTTTAACTGTCAGTTAATAATTAATACGATTGTATAACCCCTGGCCTCGTCAAACGTTTAAATCGTAACATGACTGCTACATTAGGGGCTTAATAAATCATGAATTTGTTTAAATTAATACCGGCTCCAACAGCAAACTGTTCGCCTACATCGGAAAACACAGGATGATTTTTCCCACATCCAAATCGCATTCATGTTTATTTGAAATACATAAAATAATTATAAAAAAGTATTGGGTTACGAGTTTCCCTGACTTATTATTTCTTCACCTGTGGTCAAATTTGGTCTATTGTACTTCCCACATACACTGGTATCTAAATACATCTCAGACTGAATACATATTGCAGGGACGCTTCTTCAGACGAAAGCTAAAATTCCTGCAATTTCTTTAAGCCTTATCCTACTCATACTCAGCATTTCGTTTATTCTTTTCTGCAAAAACCAAAGAACTTTTCTCCTAAGTTTGCCTTAGCTTTGAACACCAGGTATTCAAAATGTTGGTATAAACTTTTTCTCAAAGCTAGTTATGGTTCTAGGAAAAATTTTTTAGATTCCCTTTTCGCAACTCCATGTTTTCTGCACATGCAACTGTATTGATACTTGTTAGTTTATTTAGACAATCCCAAACCAGTTCTGAACCTTATTTGAATTTAGGGTCTTTATTGAAATCTGACTGTCTGAGAAGACATAGATAAGCTAACGTGTCACAAATTATATATCAAACAAGCATTTATGGCGAACGATTTCAGCCTAGAATTACTATAAGCTTGGTGATTTCTGGCTTTTTTGTCATCTTGATCTTAATTATATTGTTTAAACAATTTATTGTTTGTTCCATTGTCTGTTTTGGAGTCGTCGACGAAAATGTATGTTTCGATCCTCTACTTATTATTAGTGATAAATCAATTTCTGGTTTAGTTATCAAGTCGTCATTTAAAAGGTTTTGACTTTTTAGATTGGAAATTAAGTTCTCTGAGCAAGATTTATATTTATTATTCGTATCACTTGCTCCCCATGGAGTTTCGAATAATTGATCTGTGATGTTCCAATCCTTAATTTATAACTTTTGAAATTCCTTTTGTGTTGATTGAAGATATTTACAATTTTTTTGTGTTTCTACTGCTTCTCTACAGCTTCTAATGTTTTGGTATTATCATTTATGTTTTTTCTATTATCTATGCCTTGAATTTTACCACTGCTAAATTTTACACACTATTTTATTGACACATATTATGTTTTCTATTTTGTGTAATCTATACAGAATCAAGGAAATAAACCTTGATGATTTTAATTGAAGCCCACTATTAAAAAGTCTGATTTTAGTTAGAAGTAGCAACGCAGGACGTCTTAACGTCTCGAGAAACCTCACTTTCTTACTTTCTTTAAGTTAACCCGTGCTTTTAGCTGGAGATAACTACTTATCAAGAAGTTTAACCTATAAAATTTAAATAAAAGTTGATATTTCTCGTCAATGACATGTAATAATAATTAATTAGTTGACTAAATTTTCAAATTTTTATGGTTTCTTTACATGCAATAAATATAAATACAAATAATTTTGAGGACCTGGACAATTTATTTGATGGTTTATTGAATATTGTGTTAATAAAAAATCACAATTATACCAAATTTTGGAACGAGGTAGATTTTATAACATTTCATTTATTTAGACCAATTGTGGGGTACCTCATTTTATCAATAATTAATTGTAGATGCTGCAGAGAATTGAACTCAAAGGTAAATAAATACAAGTATGATATTCCATATTTCTTCTTTCAATTAAATGTCGTGGGAATAGAATAAAACTATCTAATCCGCATACCCATTGCCCTTCAAATGATCAAGATTAAACCTTCTACTACTTACATCTTCTCTTGAGTGAAGTTTGATACAAGTCTATTAAAACCAGTTTAAGGGAATATTGAATGCATAAAATTAATTAATTGTCAAGTTTAAATGTAACAGAAACTAGCGCTTGATGATTTGAAATGATAAAAGTTTTCTTTCAGTGTAGAAACCCGTTTTACAAAACCCAGCGGAGCGTCGTTCATGTTGTAAATACTGAGAATCATTGTAATTACAAAATCGCAGCGCCACCTGCGCCCTTTTAATATCTGCGATGATAATCAGGGAGGCGCTAATCAATCACAATATTAACAGAGCCATTGCGATTGTTCCGGTTGGGTTATTTTAAAAGCATCAAGTGTTTGGGAAAAATCGCCAAATACGCGTTCGTAATTTAGTCGTTTTAAGCGTCATTTAAAGTGGTTTTGTCTCTTCTTACTACACTAAGAAAATTTATTCTGCGACATAATATTATTGTACATTGATCTTGCCATCGAAAAAATATCGTATTTTTTTCATAAACTGTTACGTATGAAAGCGTGCAAAGGCCATGTTCTTTTTTTAATTTAAGTTTTAAATTTTAAATTTTTATTTAGTTAAAACTAAAAGTTTCGAGTTTGAATACGAAATTTCGAGCTTAAACACCAAATTTCGAGATTGACTAGGAAATTTCTAGTTTCAACACGAAATGTGAAGCTTAAACATGAACTTCAAGCAATTGTTGACTAGATTTAATAAAGAATGACTTTTAATGACAGCAAACAGCTTTGATTTGTTGGGTATTTAATTTAATTATTGAAAAAATATATTATACTATTGCAATAATAATGACACTGTGAATTTAGCGAATTGTTTTTAATTGCTGGCATATTGACAATGAAATTTACTTGACCGATCAAAAGAACTTACCTATGAAGTTCGATCGTAATTATATGAAGCGTCCAATCTTCTATATCCATGGCACGATGAAGTTAGTTACTTATTTTTAATATTAGTCAGTGGCGCAATATAGTTTTTTTATTTGAATATAAACTTGGTTTTGGCGAGAAGCATCTCAGTTAAAGAGTGACTGCAAAATCCGCCCATTTTTGCGTAGTGTGTAGCAAGAACGGGGAAGGTTGTACAGAGGTCTCCGTGGGCTTAAATTAATCGTCATGAAAAATCTAGGTGAGCATAATTCGATTTTTCTAATATTTGCCCGATTTACCCTTACTTAAACCACCCTTGAAGTCGGGGAAACCTGGTCAGAATTTCGTAAAAGATCGAATTATGGGGCCCGTCTTTTGTATCCTTTGTCGGGTAGTGGAGGAAACAAAGTACTTTATGAAGTGGATATCATACCCCGTCTGCTATCGGCAATTGGGGTGGTTTTACCCCCACGCGGGGGGTGTTTTTCACCTTAAGCATTTTTAGGAGGGTATTCTTGATGCTACCCTTACCATGTGGAATTCCGCCAATTTTTACCCAGATTTTGATGACCATTTTTTCTGTTTTCTTGTTATAGGGGTGGTTTCCACCCCTTCAGTAGGGGTAACTGATCAGAATCCGACAGAAGAACGAATTATGGGGGCATGTATTTCATATCATTTGGAGTTATAAGGAACAGTGGCACAAAAAAGGCAATTCATGAAGGGAACATCATTTGCCGCCGGTTTTCGGCAATAGGGGTGGTTTTACCCTCACGCAGGGGGTGTTTTTTACCTTGAGCATTTTTGGAAGAACATCCCTGATCTCTTCCTTGCCATTCACGTTCCCGACAATTTTTACCAAGAATTGAGCGACCATTTTCCACCCCTTAAGTAGAAATAAGTCGGACAAATATTGGAAAAATCGAATTATGCTCACCTAGATTTCTCTTGCTACACACTACACAAAAACGGGCGAAAAAATGGGGTTTCTTGCTGTTACTCTTTTTTACGCCCTGTATAAAATTTAAGACCTTAATATCTTTACTTAAATTATTAAATGATTTACTGCTTACATATTTCTCTACTATTTCAGTTACGTAGTTATGTACATAACTATTATACAAAGCGGTTTATAATTTATAGTTTTAATTTTTGTTAACGGAGTTACATACAAAAGGGAAAAATTGTAAATACACTGTTTTTTTATGACATTGCAACCTTTTTATGTCAATCTTGACAAAAGATGAATCGTAAAAACAATTTTCTAGTGTTGTAAAAATATACTGTAAAGTACGTACTGAAGTATTGATTAAATTAAATAATAATATTGGTGGGTAGATTTTCATATGTTACCTACTAATTACTGCCAGTAAAGCTTAATGTTTTAAAATAATTTTTGTTTTTTTTTTGTAAAATGTACATAAAATGAGTAAATTATTAGTTTGATAGCTTTAAAATAACAGTTTTTAATGCAAAGTATTTGTTATTATTTTTTAAATACTTTGTCAATGTCCCTTAAACAACCCTAACATTGACCTAGTTTATAAAATACCGCATAAATACTGCACGCAATAGATCAAACCAGATAAGGATGGGCAATGAATATTATATATGGGGTACCTCCTAAAGGCTCCCACAAACGAAACTTACGTTCAATTAAAATTGCTGCAGGTTTTCAGTGTTCATTACTTGTAAAACTCTATGTTGATCATTTCTTTTACACAAATTGTGCCTGACAATGGTCAAAATCAAATTTGCGCATCTGTTTTCCATTCTACTGTGCAGAATTATTTTTATCCAATTTTGTATATAGTTCGTGAACATGTATGCCATTATATTAAACAAAATAAGTGTCGTTTTATTTAAAAAAGGTCCATAAATTTTAAATTCGCAAAATAACAAATGGCCAGTGAGCCGAATATTATTATTATTATTATTAAAAATTCAATAAGGGCAGAGGACAAAGTCCTATTATGCCCATTACAAGAAAAAAAACAGCAACAAATAATATGCCTGTGACAAGTAAGTACATACAATTAAATTACATTTACATTTATAATTAATCGGTGTGAGAACTGACAAACAGTAGCACAGCTTAAACTTACAAATAGTAGCAAAAAGACAAATGCACAAATTCAATTGAGAAACCAATCTAGACAAAAGCGATCATATAATTGTCAATCTTTTTTTTAAAAAAATTAATTGATTGAGCATCTAATACATCAAGGGGAAGATTATTCCAAAAGTCAAAGTTCCTGTTACTAAGAAAATACTGTCTAGCCCGTGTCTTGAATGATTCCTTTTTTAGTTTATATTGGTGTCCACGCAGGTGAGCATCTGTGTTGAGTGGAAAAATTGAAGCTAGGCCGCCAAAGTTATACTTCATAATGCGGAACGTTAGAATCAGGTCGCCTCTGAGACGTCGTTGCTGAAACGTTGTAAGATTTGCTAAGTCCAATCTCTCTTCATATGACGGCCAACACAAAGTCTGGTGGCACGGCGTTGAACTTTCTCCAACATTTCTTGGTCGCGAACCAGTTCAGGGTACCATACTGGACCGTCGTATTCGAGAATTGGATGAACATACGATTTGTACAGTCGGCAACATGTATCAAACGACAATTTGGAGAACTATGTTTGTAACAGAAACAGTCTAGCGTTGGCACGTTTGCACACTGCGGCGATATAATCACTCCACATTAGATTAATGTTCACTGTGAGTCCGAGATCGTTATGTGATAATACGCTCCTGAGCGACTGACCGTTAATGGAGTATAGAAAGTTAGGATTGTTTTTGCCCAGGTGGAGATCAACACACTTATCAGTATTCAACGGAAGCAGCCAATCGTTGCACCACACCGTCAGGGAGTCCAGATCTTCTTGAAGACTTAAATAATTGCTAGATGGATTAGCATATAATTTCGTATCGTCAGCGTAGAATGACAAAGAGCTCGACAGATGATATGGTATATCGCTTACATATATAACAAATAACAGGGGACCAAGAACCGAGCCCTGAACTCCACTGGTCACTGGCCAAATATCGGAAAAGGTTTGGCCGACTCTAACTTTGAAATGTCTATTGTCCAAAAAATCAGCTATCCATGAACAGAGTTTGCCTCGAAAACCAAAGTGATCCAATTTGTGCAAAAGTCTGCGACGGGGGACTCTGTCGAAAGCCCTAGAGAAGTCAAGATATATTATGTCCATTGGATCTTTCTCATCAAGGGCTTTAGTCCAGGCGTTGGTACAATGCAGTAAGTTAGTTAAGGTTGAGCGACCATTGACAAAATCGTGCTGCTGCGCAGGGATAATATTCTTATCAAGCATGAACTGGCTCATTTGTTTAGCGATAATCGATTCCATTACCTTGCCGACAACCGGTAGCAAACTAATAGGACGATAATTATTCGCATCAAGCTTATTTCCCTTCTTAAATATGGGCATGACAGAGGCAAGTTTCCACATCGAAGGTACATAGCCCTGCTCAAAACAGGCGTTCATTAATTTGGCTAAGGGGTGAGATATCGATTCCGCACATTTCTTCAGGAGGAAATGAGATAAACCGTCAAGGCCAGGTGAAGAGTCACTACGGAGGTCCAATAGACGAGCTTTTATTTCATCCGCCGAGAAGTGAATGTCATTAAGCGAAATTTGAGTACGTGGCGTAATTGGTTGGGGAAGGTTATTGTGTAACGGTTCATTGGTAAAAGCTCCTGAGAAACACATAGCTAGATTTTCACCAGTTTCAACATTAGATGTACATAGGCGATCGTCGAACTTTTGAAGTAAAGGTATTGACACCTTAGAGGAGGGAGTAGACCGAATGTATTTGAAGAATTTTTTGCTATTGCCGCTACTTGCTATAGACTCTTTATATGTCTGGCGTGATGTAGCCAGAAGTTGTTTGACTCTATTAGAGAATCTTCGATGCGCCAAAATAACATCATACTGATTAGAGAGCTTATACCTTCTCCATAGATTTCTTTTATGATTTATCATCTGCAAAACTTCGAAACTAATCCATGGTTTCAAACTGTTGCGATAAACCTTACGTTGTGTGGTATTATCACGTAAACATTCAGTCACCACTCTGTGAAAGCTATCCCACATTGTTAAACAGTTGTCACCCAGAACGTAGTCCCAATCAGTTAATGAGAAAAAGTGATTCATTTTTGCAAAATTGGTAACATCGTAACTGCGATAATTGGAATAACTATGAGATGGTAGTAAATTCATCTGAATATGTCCTGTGACCACTGCGTGATCAGATATTCCAATAGGGGAAGAAACTTCTACCGACAAAACAAGCTGTCACAGCTTTGTTTATATTTTGACTTAGAATTTGTTTCTCTTTTGTCCATTAAGGAGGAGGACAAAAAAAGTAAAAAAAAAATAAGTTTTTATGATGGAATTTAAAAAAACAAACGTATGATATGATTGTAAAAATCACAGGCACCTCCCCTTCAAACCGGACCCCCATTTAAAGTTGCACCCTGTATACAGTTTAAAAATTTTAATACAATATATCTCACTATTGTCACTGGAAAGTTTGTTTTGCGCATAGCAATAGTGCAAAAAATATAAAAGTATGTCATAATAAACAGATGATTGTATAGTAATAAGTTATATCTAGACGCTATATATTTACTTCTACTAAAATTTGCCCATATCTCATCATTCAGTATATTGGAATACTAATATGACGGAAAAATACAGCACATGTCAGTGGTTTACTGACGATTTACACCCCAGGCGCTTTATATAGCGCGAAAAACTACGCCAGTTAATTAAAATGACAATGATGCCGCTTTGGCAACATTTCCGGCATATGATATATTAAATAGAACAAAGCGATTCAAATTTCCATCGAAATTGATTTAATTCCGCTGTAGAATAACTCCGACAGAGGGGTAATCGTTATGGGTTCTAAATACGTCTGTGTGTTCTTCAAGTTATGTTTTATTAATGTCTTCAGTATTCAGCTCGTTCATTCCGCGTCGAATGAATGATTTAACGGCATTTAATAGACCAAAGAGAATAATGCTACTTATTCAGAAGATTGACATTTCTTGGAAATCATTTAAAATGTAATTAAAATTGTCGCGGAAATAAAATTATAAAAAGGTAAATTTTAAATATAGTGACTCATAAGAGTTTGTAATGCATTGTGTAGTTCTTTGTGGCACAAAAGCTGCTATCAAAGTGGCCTGCTTCGTTTTGCAGTTATCCTTTTGTGACATTTGTTTCTCAAATTTTCAAATACAGGGTGTTCGAATAAGAACCGACATAGAGTAGGTGCATGTAAAGTTCCTAAAATAATGCAATTTAACCAAATATATCTATATATAAAGATGCACACATGCGGAGTTACAGGCCTTCAAAGTGAGGCCAAACATTTCGAAAAGAAAATATTATCTCTGAATTACTTTAATTTGGAATAACCAAATTTGGTAGATACATGATTTAGGATTATCATTGACCTTCTCTAACTATGAGTTCAAGTAAATCGAAACACTACAAGTTGTTCATTGAGGGTGAGCCACCCCTAAAATTATCCAAACTTTTTTTCCATTGATCGAATTTATAAAGAAATCATGATATTTCGCGCAGAATTTAATTTAAAACATTTTCTTACTGTTACCAAATTTTAAAAAACTTTATGGTGTTCAAGAAAATGCATTAATTGAAACAAAACTTTAATAGTGTTTTGTGTGTGCTTTGTCTCTTAAATTTGACAGTTAGTAATAAAACTATTTTATTTCTGTTACTGTTTGTTGTTGAAAATGGCTGTAAAATTTAGATTCAGCGAACAAGTTGACATGGTACTTGTGCGAGGTTTATGTGAAGGAAACTGTAGAAGAAGTGTGGAAGAATATTGTAGGATATTTCAAAATTGAAACGCCCCCATAGAGAAACGTTTCTTAATGTTGAAAGACTGGCTCGAGAGACAGGCCAGTTTTTCAATAATATCCGAGAATGTTCTAGTGTAATAAGGATACAAGATGAAGAAAATATTTTGCGAACAGTTGAAGATGAACTGCAAATTATAGTAGTAGTAGTATTATTTAATATGTCCTTAAAATCATCTAGATTTCCGTCCATGTGGAAACACTCCAAGATTATACCTATTCACAAAAAAGGAGCAAAAGACGATATAACAAACTACCGACCAATCGTTCTAATTAGCAATTTTGCAAAAGTTTTTGAAATACTTCTCTATGGCGATATTTTTCCATTTGTGAAAAATCAAATAAGTCCAGTGCAACATGGTTTCTACAAGGGCAGATCTACCACCACTAATTTGTTCTGTGTTACGAATTATATATCTGAGGCTATTGATAAAAGTATGCAAACGGATATCATTTATACAGACTTTTCCAAAGCTTTCGACAGACTGGACCACAACATTTTACTACACAAACTAGTTAATTTTGGACTCTGTAGAGAGCTTATTGTATTTTTAAATCATATTTAAGTAACAGATCACAAAATGTATTATACTGTGGACATAATTCTGTTGCGGTTAAGCCTACGTCAGGTGTTCCCTAGGGTTCAAACTTGGGCCCGTTACTGTGTAATATTTTCATTAATGACATAGTAAATGATCTCACCGTAAGTTGCTGATTATATGCTGATGATCTGAAAATATTCTCAACAATATCACATATATCAGATTGTATAATTTTACAACATAATTTGGATATTATCAACAATTGGTGTATAGAAAATAAATTAAATTTAAATATAGCAAAATGCAACGTGTTATCAATATCCACAAAACGTGACTTACTATCCTATAATTATAAACTCAAAGATTCTGTTCTATCAAGGCCGGAGACGTTTTGTGATTTGGGCGTTTACTTTGATAGAAAATTATCCTTCATACCTCATATCTACCTCATATTAATTACATAATATCTAGAGCATATAAAAATCTTGGATTTATAATACGAAATTCAAAGAACTTGATGAATTATGATGCAATGAAGTTACTATATTTTGCTTTTGTCCGTTCTAATTTGGAATATGCTTCCATCATTTGGTGCCCGCACTATAGAATCCATATTGACAGTCTTGAATGGATTCAACGTCGTTTTCTGAAATTCGTTGGTTATAAAACAAGGTGCTTATCCTGCTATTGGTTTCCATCATAGTGAACTCCTTTCACGATTTTCAATTAAGTCTTTAAATGATCGTCGCAAAGTTTCCTACCTTGTTTTTCTTCACAAGCTAGTGCATAACACAGTTGACTGTAGTCAGATTTTGCAATTGCTCAATTTTCATGCAAACAGACCGGTATCACGTCAATCAAAGCTGTTTTGCCTTGCCACGCCTAGATCAAATATTAGACTGTTCTCTCCACTTTACAATATGTGTAACTGGTACAATGAAACTCATAATTTGGACATTTTCAGCTGCAATATTAATGATATTAAATATACTACTTATAGTTAATTTTTGCCCTTGATATATATTCAAATATATTTATGTTAGAATAAGATTTAACATAATTTTTTATATTTCTGTTTTTGGTTTTTAGTGTATTTTAGTAATTCTGAATATTCGATTATAAGGTTTGTGTTGTATTCCCATTCTGTAATAGGGTTTTTCCTGTAGAATAGTGTAATAAAGGAAAAAAAAGTACTAACTGTTCATCTCGCGAAACTGGATTATCAGAAACTACTACTACATCCATATCATATTCAAAAATTGCAACTATTGCCTTAATATTAGGATCGACAAGTAACCTCTTGCGAGTTTATCCTGCATCAGGATATTAATTTTCACAAGAAAATTAATTTCACAACTTTCATGAATATTCCGATGTAAACCTCTATGCAATAACTCCTAGACATTTTAAATGCAAGTTTAAGATAAATATTTGGGCCAGTATTATTGATCGTTGTTTGACTGGACCAGTTATTTTGTCAAATGGCTAAATGGTGAAATTTATTTGGAATTTCTGCAAAATATTCCTAATTTAATCAAAGATTTACCTACGGTGCTACTGTTAAAGACTTTTTGAATTTCAAGTTTCCAATAAATGGTTAGGACGAGGAAATAATTGTCCTTAGAATTGGCCACCTTAATCGCCAGACCTCAACAAATGTGATTATTTCTTTTACTGAAC
Organism: Monochamus alternatus; assembly: GCA_037114965.1. Classification (NCBI taxonomy): domain Eukaryota; kingdom Metazoa; phylum Arthropoda; class Insecta; order Coleoptera; family Cerambycidae; genus Monochamus; species Monochamus alternatus. Next base: position 120,561,185 of record CM073426.1, read on the forward strand.
ATTGAAGGATTTTGTTTATACCTCGCCAATTGAATCCCGAAGATTTGTAGAATCGTATTACGATTACGATGTAATGTTGTAAGTCATCGTCATTTATTAGATAGAGTAAAATTCAAATTTCAGATGAAGAGTAAATTTATGTTTCAGGGAAAATGGTGCCCATTTGAACAATTTCTTTAGTTTTAATTTTATATTTATATTTTTATTTTAATGTCACAGAATATGCCCCACTCACACCCAAATCGACGACTGTGGTATCGCGAAATGCTAAGATTGCCCCGATCGCCCCTACAGGGTTCTGTTAAACAAACAAAAAGCCGTAGATCGAGACGGGACTAGAAAATTGGGGAATCGACGAGATGCATTCGAGTCGTTCGGGAAGATGAATCTAGAGATACTAGAATATACCTGGAATATTCGTTGGGTCTATAAAAAAAAATAAACGGCCGATTTAGTTAGTCTTGTATGAGTCTTGTATTACAGTCTGAATTGAAGTGTTTAGTTGGAGATATCAAAGTGATTTCGATAGCGATTAATTAAATAAGTGTTTAGTTGAGTTCTAATTAGTGTTCAGTAGTGTACTGAGTATAGTTAATAAAGAAGTAATTAATTAACGGATTGTTTTTCTGGCAGTAGAAAAGTCGAATTGGGAAATCCGTGGCATTATGTTACAGTTTTATTACTAACTGTCAAATTGTAAAGACTAGGCCTACTACTGACTTTTGATTTTTTGTAATAAACACTATTAAAATCTTGTTTTAATTAATGCATTTTTTCTTGGAAACCTTAAAGTTCTTTAAAATCTAACAAGAAGAAAAACGTGTTATAAATTTAATTCTGCGCAGGATATTTATCATTCTTTTTAAATTCGATCAATGGAAAAACAATTTGGTATAATTTTAAGGATGACTTGCTCTCAATGAACACTTTGTAGTGTTTCAATTTACTTGACTTCATGGTCAAAGAAGACCAATAATAAACCTAAATCGTGTAGTTATTTCAAGTTAAAGTTATCCAGATATATAAATTTTTTTCGAAATATTTGGCCCCACTTTGAAAGCCCCCGCCTCTGTGCAACGTTGTATACAAGCAATATTCTTTACTCAATGATACAGGTATGTTTGGTTAAATTGAAGTATTTTGGGATCCCTACATGCACCTGCTGTGTGTCGATTTTTATGCGGAACACCCTGTATAGAGATTCATAAGAAATGGTAATACATTATGTAGTTTATGACACAAACTCTTCTTTCAATATGGTCTGCTTAATTTTGCAGCCTTGTGTAACATTTGTTTCTCAAATTTTCAAATATGTTTGAACACTATATCCTCATTGGCTATCATCTACAATGAAACAGAAAGTAAAACTTGCCTATTAAATATCCGAATAGTATTTACGATAAATAATTTTTGCATGAGGAAAAGAAAGCACATGCTGACCCCGAACATTCTTTCTCTTCAACCGAAATATCAGTTTTGTTGACCTTTACGTAACCTTATAAGCTTATTATACCATTATCGGTCGTGTAATAGCACCGTAAATTTTCATTATCACCTGAATGTCTTTTCCCTAGATTTATAAACCATTTATAGAGATATATTTCTTTTTTAACCTTCCTACGAAATAAATATTCAGGTTAAGTTAACTATTGCTCAGTTATATATGGAAAAAAATTAATCTGTATGAGTATATTAATATATTAGTTATTTTCAATTAAATTTATAGACGTTAAATATCATCGAAAGACCACATATTGCAATAAAAAATATTTTTTTAGTTTTGTCAGTGGTGTCCGTACTAGCACGTTACTGGATATTTCTGAAGAAAAAATTGGTGCGACATTGCTTTTTCATAAAGTAAAAAACAATTTCAGATTCCTCATCCAATATGAAAGAAAAAAGCTCTCTTCCAATTTTTCTGTACGACTCGTCGTTTTCGAGTAAAAAAATCAAAAACTCTTTAAATGTACACAATGTAATTTAATTATTTATGTTAATGAAACTGTAGCAGGAAAAGTAACATAATTATTTAATTCGTGGTGTTCAACAAAAAAGCAACAAAGTAAAATTAATAAATTTACATTTCATAAAATGTAAATTAAAGAAATTGCCCTAAATGTAGTCCTCCCACATTGATGCTTTTTCGACATCGTGTAACTAATGAATTTATTGCAGCAGCTACTTTATTTGGATATCGCCGCTTATAAAAAGCAAGCTTGCTGAATCCTTAAAAGTAAATCATGTCTTGTTAATACTGGATTAGTGCAAACATTGTATATTATATTTCCCTAAACGAAAAAGATCCAGTGGATTAAGATCCGGTGACATGGGTGGTCAGACCACTGGTCCAATACCATTAACCACATCATGATTCATGTCATTCCCCCCTAACCGACCAGTTCAACGTTGCAGATAATTAGTATTTAGCTAGTATCTTAATGCTGTTCCAAAATGCTCCATCCAGTTGTATCCAACTTGCATTTCTTAAGTTAACGGCCTCGATGTAGACCTGCACGTTATTAGTAAGAAATTCAGGAAATAGTTCTGAGTTTAACCTTGGGGGTAGAAAATGTGGACCACAAACATTATTACCAAAAACTTAACAACCAAACATTAACGGCAAGTTCATGTTGTAATGATCGTGGCTGAATTTCTCGAGTATTCTCATGTGCTCAAATATGAGTATTATAGTAATTCGTTGTTCCACGTCTACTAAATAAGCATTCATCCGTTCACAGAATTTTGTGCAAAAGGTCAGGATTTTCTTCCGTTGAGATAGAAGCCACTGGCAAAATTTCATTCGCATTTCAGCATATCACTTTGAAGGGTCGTACAGAAAAATGTAATTAGAGCTTTTTTGTTCCAAATTGAATGAAGAATCCAAAACTGATTATTATATGAAAAAGCAGTGTTGTAGCATTTTTTTCTTTAGAAATATCCAGTAACATGCTAGTACGGACGCCACCGGCAAAACTAAAAATAATGTTATACAGGGTTTCCGGAAAAATGTGAGAAATCTCTCGGGTGCAGATTGAACATATGTAACGTTCATTTTTACATGGAACGTTCCCCTGTCCAATAATCTGCAGTGTAAAATATTGTTTATAATAATTGCTGTAAATTATATTATTTTGAGAATTTTATTTAAAAACTAGGTGACCCGGCAAACGTTGTTTTGCCATATGAATTATTTCTAGTAAATATTTTGGCAGTTAAATAAAAAATAACTAACTTATTGTAAGTGTGTGGAGATGTGGTATATGACTAATGGAGGACTGTGAATGATGACGGCCTATAACAATAACAAAACACGAAACATTCATTTTTTGAATTATTTGGCGTGCCTGCAATTTTACTTGTTTGACGGCTCAAATTAGCCCCTATGCGTCTTGTTGGCATTGTTCACTGTACAAAAAAATAGCCATATAGTAAAATAACAGCCGTTGTTGGCGGGAGCTCGTGACACGTGTTGCGTACTTTTGAGGTTATGTAGATCACTTAATTAACTAATAATGAGAACTACACTTAAAATCAATCATTTTATTAATTATTGATAAAATAGGAAATATATAATTATGGCCCAGCAAATTAATAATAAATTTACTTGAGAATTACACTTATAAGGTAAAATGATAATTGAAAAGGTCACTACTACGCTCGATTGACAATAATAATGGTCGAAAACTGTGTAGGGAGTAACAGAAGGCTTATTGTGTGAGAGAGACAGGACCGGCTTTGTTCTCATCCCTACTCCGTACTGTTTACTGGGTGAGAAGTGACACCGGCAGATGCTTGGCGGGGATAACTGATCTAGTGATAATCGATCAGGGTTAAAAATGATTAAATTACTAGAATGGTTATTAAAAAATAAGGGTTTGTGATATAAGGATGAAAATTAAGGTTGTATATATTTTTTAATGCCACATCATAAAAAAATAAAAATAAAAAATTTTGTCCAAAAAATAAAAAAGAATTGTTTGGGGTGGACCACCCTTATCACTTAGGGGTATGAAAAATAGATTACGACCGATTCTCAGACCTATCGAATGTACATATAAAATTTCATAAAAATCGGTCAAGCCGTTTCCGAGGAGTATGGCATCTAAAACTGTGACACGAGAATTTTATATATTAGATATTAATTTTCTTTTATGTCACAGTCATGTTTTATGTTACAGATCACCTTAAGCAGCAGGCATTTTGTCTCTTTCAACGATTATATCAGTTTCAGAAATATAGCTTTAAAATAATTACTTAATATTTACCATCAGTTCAGCACGGATCACTTATAAATATTTAAGTTTCTATGGTTGGTAATAACATTTAAGTTGGCAAAATAAGTACACTTGTTAAAGGGAAACGAAATCCTATGCCCTTTCTTCTGCAATCAGGCACTTTTACAAGTCTTTATCATACAGGGTGTTAAACATTTAGGAATTAAGTTCTAAAGCTTAGCTCGCCCCTGGTAAACTAAAAAAGCTAAATATGTCTCAAGGACACTATTTTAAGAGGTCCATTACATTTAATTTTTATTAAATTATATTGAGTACTTTAAAAGCTATTCAAGAAAAATCGATTTCCAGCGGCGTCCTTCAGACACACATATCTCCACAGGGAAGACCTGTAGGAAAATTTTTTATAGGAACTTGTCATCTTATTTATTCATGTTCTATCTGCACCCGATTTCCCACATTTTCCCGGACACCCTGTACAATAACGCGCTCCCTCAATGGTAGTTATCGTCTACAAAATTTCATTGAAGTTTGACAACAATTAATAAATTTAGTTTTTTTTAAACCAATTTTGAACACTCTGTGCATATAGTTTATATAGCAAACTCATATTATTTTTTTATTCTCTATCTGTCCCTAGAGTTTCCGCATCGGAAACTGGACTACCCTGTATAGTTTCTGCAGTACCAACTTATGTTTCTTTTTTCTCAAGTCATATTGTGATTAAAATATTGAACGTCCATTTTTCCTTTTCAGTGTATATATATATTTCAAGTAATAATAATACTTCGAAATGATAATAATTTGACGTGTTGAACAAATAATGATTCTTTCTAAATCATGACGTTGTAGATAATTTAAGAAAACACGAGAAACTATCTGGGAAACTTAATAAAACTTTTACTGTTCGACCTGTCAGCCAAGAAAATCCGTAGTCCTTTCTTCGTCTTTGACTTCTCTTTCCAATACGACCCCTCCGTCGACGCCGAGCTATTTCACAACTCATTTCATTACTTTCACCGAAACAATACAATCTGTCAAGCGAACAATTATATGACTGTTTGTCTCCCACTGTCAGTGGCACGCTGCAATTGCATATCCACGATCCCATTCTGTTATATCTTCTCATTAACCAAAACAAATGGGAGTTGCCCCGACCGTTATGAATGCTAATTAAAGAAAATTTTATTTGAAATCTCCCCCGTCGTTTTTTGTAAACTCTGACGTTCCGACAGAATAAAAGATTTGGTACAGAACAGTCATAAGTAGATACTGGATTTTCTACTAATTCATGGGCAACAACACGTCCAAGTTCCTTAAGTCATTCTGAGTATAGTTATAATATACCGGATTAACTATGACCAAGTATAAATATTTTAAGAGGGGATACAGAAAAATAAAAATTAACGGAATCGTCCATCAAAAAATGTCTAAACTTATTTATAAAGCAAACAAAATTTTTTTCGAAACTGTATTGAACTCTTATTTATCGCCATCACTGACCTTCTGTCACCCGCGAGGTCAGGTATGTCCCGCTAAAGTCAAAAGTGTCAAAGATAGTGACACTCACTCATCAATGTACGTCGCTTTGAAAGAAAAGAAAAATATATACAAAATGTAGATTATTATTTAATGAGAAACACGATGTGGTAGCACAGGGAGACAGCACCCACCTTACTGATATTTATTTGTAGAATTGATTGTCGTCTTTGGTATTACGCTGCCATACGGTGTACCTGTCACACTTCTCGTAAATCAGCACCTTAATCTAAAGTTGAAAAATTAAATTTGAGAAAAGCAGATACTGAAAATTTATTTCAAGTTAATCACTGTCCTGTATGCGATTTTGACATCTAATGTCTGAATCTGACGCTATCTGTAGGCCACTAGTGCAAGGTGCACTTTACGACGATAAATTTTTAAACTCCTTGTGTTGTTGGGAAATTAAATTATGTTAATACTAATAATTGCAACAATATTAACAACGTTTGCATAAAATAATTAGTACTATTTTAAACTACAACATCCCAAGATGTTTACAGTGTTCTGTAAAAATGTTTCTTGGACCCTTAGAATATCATATTCTAAGGGTTGACCATGTTCTTTGATGTTTGGAGAGCATTTGGAGAATATGCAACTAGCAATACAATATTCTAGGTTGTTTTAGAATAGTTAGTGACTATTTTTTATAGTAATTAAATGAGGAATTTATGACGGGTATGTTCTTAACTTAGTACAGTCCAGCATACAACACTCTGAAGTCTTAATTTAGAGCATATTTATGATTTGAATATTTGGTATATATTATTAAAAGTTGTAATTGTTAAAAAATGGTCTGTTCAAAAATTTTATGGAACAAAAGTCGCCGTATGGAACAAAATTTAAAATTTTTAAGATATTCTTGTATCAGGATGTGTCTTTAATTACTTACGAAATTAACTTGGAAATGAATCCCAATTACAGGACGGGAAATAGCTTACAATAAAAAGAAAAGGAAAAACAACAACAACAAAAATTACAGATAGCAAAATAGCAAACAAGTAAACTTATCCCGCCTAGTATCTCGCCTCAGCACTATCTTCGCTTTACCGAGGCTATATTATCACTTGAATTTTTATATGGCCCTAACATTGTTTTCTTGGCTGATTTTAACATACCTGAATTTTACGGAGATTATACCAGTGTAAAATTGACGTCCTTAAATGAAATTGTTAACTTTTTTTCTTTCACACAGTATAATTATTCACAGTCGTAAAATTACGGTCAGAACGGAAAACCTTAAAATTGGAGTTAAACAATTCACTGTTAAAAATACCTGGAGACATCAGGTTAACCAGGTTAACCTGGCTAAATTAATCATATTCCCGAAAATTAACGGTGGGAGCAGGTAGAGGATATGTTCCCATAGGGATTCCTGATATGCTACACCGGTGTTCCGGGTAGAAGATCAGTATTCAGATGTAGGAACGTACCGGAAAAAATGGGGATATCCAACAGTTTTTCGTTGGGTACATATACCACGGTCTTCTAGCAGAAGTCTTTGCAGGTAAGGATGAAGTATGGAATTGTGTGAAGAATAAACTCCTGCTCCTACTGCTACTCCTACTACTACTCCTACTGCTACTCCTACTGCTACTCCTATTACTACTCCTACTACTACTCCTACTCCTACTCTTACTCTTACCTACTCCTGCTACTCCTACTCCTGCTACTCCTACTCCTGCAGCTACTGCTACTCCTGCTCCGACTCTTACTGCTACTCCTCCCTACTCCTGCTGCTACTCCTACTACCCCTTCTATTCTCGCTGCCCTTGCTACCCCTGCTACCCCTGCTACCCCTGTTACCCCTGCTGCCTCAGCTGGCCCTCCTACCACTCCTGCCCCATCTGCTACTGCTCCTCCTGCTCCTTGCTCTTCCTCTTAGTCTGGCTCTTCCGGCTCCTCTCGCATTCCCACTACCGCTCCCCCTCCCATCTCACACCCACTCCCACTCCCTCTCCCACTACCAGTGCGACTACTACTTTTAGGTACTACCACAAATTGTAATTTTAAACACTTTATCCTAATTTTAAAATACTTAATGCTTTATTGTTTAATGACGCCACGGGAAAAATTTAAGCAGTATCCATATTATTTCGAATAATATTTCGCAAGGTAATTATTCAACATTTTGCTGTACTGAAATATTTATTCCAGCGGAACACTTACTGGTTAATTACGACTTATATTATGCATGTAGCAGGAACGCTATCGATTGTTTTTAACAGCCACGGCACTCTTCCCGACGTTTGAAGTGCTAACTGGCAATTATATCAGTTAACAACCCAAACAGTCAACAAAACGAAATATTTAACTCTCGAAGTCGACACAAAAAGCCAGCTACTGTGTTGTCTACAAGCGAATTCGTTTATGTCGTACGGCAATTACCATCCAGTCTCTTCAAATTCCCGCTTAATTATTAATTCGCTACAATTACAAAAACGATACTATAATTGACTTAAATGGAACTGCAGATGGTAAATAGTTACCTATTTGATGGATTCACATGCAAGCACTAGTTTGAATATTCGATCTAGTAGGTGTGTCCGTCTTGTATTAATAATACAATAGCACATCTACTGTTTGATTTATTTACAAATGTGATTTAAACCTTGAGACATTTCTAGATTTAACTAAACAAACGCAAGGACTATAAATGACCATGACCATAATCTTGAATTCTTCTGGACTCGGCCTCTCTAGAAATAAAGAACCGAAAACAAGAAAAACAAATACAATCTCCAGCACTTTTGTGGAAAGAGACAAATACATTTAAAAGCATCTGTTATTCAGCTCTTCGTTATTCGTTCTCTGTTATATTTAGAAATAGTTACCAAAATTATTTAATTTCTTTTATCCTGCTCTTGAAACTACGACCATTCACAGTGTTTTGCATTGGTTTTACATATATTTTATTAAATATTCTTATGAGTGACAATCAAACAACCAAATATGCCAAAATGTCATAATACAAAGACAAAGCTCTATTCAATAATTATCTAAAGAAATTAATCTATCTAAATTTACTAACCTGCTTTAATAAAAATACTCTATAAATATCTAACTTCACTTTTGGCAGTGGAAACTCGAAAATTCAATGGGGACATGGGGAATCGCGAAAAAACGCAGTAGCAGAAGGGTACTTAGTGACGATATCCAACTAAGTTGCTCATATAACCACCCCTCTGGAAACAATATTTATCAACTAATATTACAAAGGAAATAAGAAAAATAGTACACACACATTATAAGACAAAAAAGGAAAAAGAGAAAAGAATTTAAACAAAAATAAATAAGGAGGAATTGAATGCTAGAAAACATTAATTAACACGATCGCGAGTTTTAACAATAAATGTTTTGACCTCTCTTTTAAAACATGTAAGATTGATGATGTCCCTAATCTTCCTAGGCAACAAATTATAAAATTTAACAGAATTGTAGCTGAAGCTGCGTTGAAACATAGCAGAATGATGTATTGGCATGGATAGTAAATCACGATGGCGAGTAGGCCTATCATGAATTGTGGAACCATTAATTAATTTTTTATAAAGATATACAGGCATTTTAACACTTTAAAAACAAGACAAACCAAATGAATTTGAAAACGTACATTCAAAATGAGCCACCCAGAATCTTTAAAAGCCTCAGAGATGTGGTCAAACTTTCTTAAATTATAACAAAATCTGATACAGACATTTTGCAACTTGTCGTGTGCCAATAATGCGGGCCAAAAAACAATATCACAATAAGTTCAAATAGATAAAATCAAGCTATCCGTAAGTCTAAGTTTAACATCCCTACTTAATATATGTTTATACATGCATAACATCTTCAGCTTACCGAAACGCTTTTTAAATAAACTATTAACATGTGAACCTAATCTGAGATTAGTGTCAATTAACAGTCCCAAATTTTTACATGTGTTGTCTGATTCAAGTAAACAATTGTTTATTCTAATTTGAAATATGGGATTAGTAATAATTAATTGTCTATGAGAACCAAACACTAACATTTGGGTTTTTTTCTCATTGAGAACCAGGCTATGAGCTGCAGAAAATTCACTAATAATTTCGAGGTCGACATTGATATTATGAATAGGAACATCTAGATCATTATATAAAAAATGATAATATAACTGGGTGTCATCCGTATACTGATGCAAAGAACAAAATTTAAGAAACCGCGATAAATCCCAAGTATAAAAAGAAAATAGCAAGGGGCCCAAGATACTATCTTGGGGAACGCCCATATTTATAGGGAGAAATTTAGAAAAAACATTATATAAATAATACTCTTTGTCGTCTCTGCAATAAATAGTTATTAAAAAAATTAAGTTCAACTTCGCCCACACCAAAATACCTAAGTTTAACAATTAGAGTTTTATGGTCAATAGTATCGAAAGCCTTACTATAATCCAGCAGAATTAAACACGTATCCATATTTGGATCGCATGACCGTAGAATATCATCCGTTACATTGAGTAAAGCAGTTGCTGTGCTGTGATGGTGACGAAATCCAGATTGATTGCTAGATAAAAAATTGCTTTTAGCTATTGCTAAATTGCTATTAATCTATCAAAATATGCTACCATAAGCAGTTCCATCACAACCTGTACGTTTTTTGATCGCATCCGTTGACGGATTTTTTTCATTTATTTTAAATACCATGCTTTAGATTTGTCCGGCAACATAAAACTTAGCGGCATGGTGTCAAAAAAGCCCACTAAGCCTAAAAAGCCTAAAGTCTACTAGTAGTAATTAACGTTACCATGTTATTGCAAATACTCTTGATATCGTGGAACAAACTACCGAATTGAGCGTATAAAACTCTACCGCCTGAAATTGTAGCTAGTATTGAGACATTCATATTTGATTTTGCACGATTGGTGAAGTATAGCATCAGGTACCTAACAGTTAAGATTACAGGATGGATAAACATAGATCTCTCTTTCCAATTGATTAATTGATTGTACTGGCAGCCATAAACAGGTATATATTTGGCATCCATAATCTCTTCTTACCCCTTAAGAACTGGATCAACCGCTGGGAGCAAAAAAACTGATTCAACTATTGACAATAAAAAACTGATTCAACCAGAAAATTATTGAAAACCTCAATAAAACTGACTGCAATTCCAGAAGGTTGAATTTTATACTTTAACAAAAAACAAGCGGGTTGTGTGTTTACAGTCGGTATATTCTCAGAAAGTGGGAAAGCAATAAATAAATATTAAATTTAAGTTTTTATTCATTGTCGAGGTAAGAGATATATCTGTCGCCAGTAGAACTATTCATCATATCAGTAATCAGAGCAGTAGTATGCTCACGGTAAGAATTCAGACGTCTTACGTCATAGCTGACGTTACGCAATTGCTTTTATGTAAATATAATTTTCGATATTTAGTCGCATTAAAAACAATCATTTTTTGCAATTTAGTGCAATATATAATAGAAACTTTTAGTGTAGTATAGTTTTATTACTCTCAGTTGCAGTTTCTTAAATATTTTGATGAAAATATGATGAATTATTCATTTGTTCGTATAACGTAAGTCGTATGAATTCTTGCCGTAAAATAGAACAAGTTTGACACCATCAAAGAAAGAAAATAATCGATGATATCATATTCTAGCAACGACGGAAAGAGACTTAGGGATTCCATAAAGAGAAATAAAATATTGTAAAGTATTTAAAATTATATAGGATCAAGTTTAGCGCCTGCCAAGATACAGGAAGCTAGCCAATAGAAATTAGACAAATTAGGATAAGAATCTTCTTTGCACGAAAGTGAAATTGAACTATATCTGGAGTTAGTTCTCCTTTGGGGTTCGGACGATTCGGTACTTTAACGTCTTCATAAATAGATAATTCAGTAATTTTTCAGGATTAAAGTTAAATTGATAAATGCATCAGTATATCTATTTCCACAATAATTAATGATTATCCATTTAAAGCTATTTAAGGGTAGTTTATATAGGTTTAGGGGTACTAGCGATATTTCCCCAGCTATCTGACGTATTTCTGGGCCATTTCTAATGTTAATTAACAATAATCAATTGATTTTTTTATGATTTATGCGTTCCCCCGGATAAGCCAAAAATCGGCTATTTTTAACATTGTCCTTTAACTAAACAAACATTTCATTCTCTTTATTTTTTTATACGTGCCAAGGCTAAGATAGGGGAAATAGATATACTGATGCATTTATCAATTTAACTTTAATCCTGAAAAATTACTGAATTATCTATTTATGAAGACGTTAAAGTACCGAATCGTCCGAACCCCAAAGGAGAACTAACTCCAGATATAGTTCAATTTCACTTTCGTGCAAAGAAGATTCTTATTTACAGTTATTTATCACTTTTTATATTGACATACTGTCTGTTTAAAACATTTTCAAGCATTTTTTTCATTTAACACAAATTTTATAACAATAATTAATGATTATCCATTTAAAGCTATTTAAGGGTAGTTTATATAGGTTTAGGGGTAGTACCGACATTTCCCCAGCTATCTGACGTATTTCTGGGCCATTTCTAATGTTAATTAACAATAATCAATCTATTTTTTTATGATTTATGCGTTCCCCCGAATAAGCCAAAAATCGGCTATTTTTAACATTGTCCTTTGTTCGTGGATTGCTTTGTCCACAGTTGTGATCTTTGTTTTGTCAGCACTTATTACGTATTTATTTTTTATTGTCATTGAAAACTTTTCTTCAGATATATGGCGTTTTCTTTTTATAAGTTAAATAAATGGACAGTGAATTACAAAATTAAAGAACGGTTAAAACAACTAGATGATCTCTACAACATTTTAAAGATCCACATAATAATTTAAAAAATTTAAATAATTTCATCGTTGGTTACAATGCTTAGTTTGTAGAAGCTTCTTTACTCTAAAAAATTTAAAATATTTATATTTAAATAATATTTACCATATTAGTTAAGGTAATTTTACAGTTATCTCATGTAATTTTTCAAATATTAAGGAAATAAATTACAATATTAATTGAAATAATGCCTAAAGCGTGTAATAGTCCTGTTGTTCACAGAACATATTGTAATAGTTCTATTATATCATTTTGCAATTTTAGCAGCAAACCGTGTAAAGTTCTGCAAATTTAATAAAAAGTGCAACGTATGCGCCTATAGTATCCCGATCCAGTAATGGTCGGCATAGCTATACCATCATGTGCTTTATAGATACTGTAGTGTAATTGAAGTGGAAAGTGGCAATTCAAGTGTGTGTATGGTTTAATTGCGCTGCAAAATAGTGTATAATGAGTAGGTGAAGAAGATGAAAATACATGTTTGCACAATTGCACATTGTGTGGTGCTGCATTTATAGCTGCTCGAAAATACAATATAGAACATCAGTATTATCATAGAAATTATCAAAAAAATATATAAATGTTTTTCATGCTTTATGAAACTTTCTGCATGTTAAATATATGCACGATGAAGATGATAATGATGATGTTGAAGGTGATAATGCTGATGTTAATGTCGACGATGAATATAATGCCCTTATAGCACAAGGTCGTCCTATGAACATCCAAAGGTTGTCGGAAGTCCGGAAATCCAGTGGACGTGCATTTTTTGTTCGATGGACGTCCATTGAAAGTCCCACGGACGCACAAATGTCACAACTTCTTGCGACCCAGGGACGTCCACTACTGTACCACTTTCGGACCCACAAATGTCCACCTATGTACCAAATTTATGCTACTCATGGATGTCCTGTTTTGAACATTTAATGGAGGTCTGCATTGGAATTATATAAATACTTTTTGATAATATGTATTTATTATTTTTCTAATTATTACATGAATAACAAATACATAAATAATTAGAGATACAAATAAAACAACTATATAATACGTAACAAATAACAAGAACAAAACCACTTAATTACATTACTTAACTTATCTTAGAATAGTTAAAGACGAGAAAAATCAACAACTAGAATGAAAATGAAAACTTCTTTATCTAAAAACGAAAACGACTGTTGTCGGTTGTTAGTACATTAGTACAGTTAGTTGTTAGTACAATTATACTGTGACATAATTGTCTACATAAAGATGTTATGAATTTAGCCTAGCCAACAAATAATTCAATTATTTATAAATAGACTAAAAGTAGAAAATAAAATTTACTTACTTACAAAATGTGATGTATATTGCTCCGGTTTTCTAATTTATTCTTCTATACGGTTTGCTCATCAACGTTTATCATTTTATCAGTGTCACTAAAGAGAACAAAACAGTTTGTTTAAACCTTAGAAGCTAGCGGCACATCTGGATTCTGGACCCATTTTTTATAATACACATGCGCTGCACGAATTTTTTGCAGCAAATTCAAATTAAAACAGAACATGTACATTACTGCATCCATCGGATGTCCACATATCTACTATCAAAATATGTCCCATAAAGGATATCTATCGGATATCCAATATATGTACCATCAAAATATGTCCCATAAAGAACATCCATCGTATGTCCAGTGTGTGTTATATGAAAATATGTCTAGGAATGGACATCCATCGAATGTCCATTTATGGTCCATGGACGTCTGTACGTTAAATGGGCATTAAAAGGACGTCCACTGGACGTCGTGGGCTATTAGGGTGATGGTCAACATTGTACCAAACTTTACATAAGATGCCCATATTTCTGGAAATTAAAAAAAAAATCTACCTCTATTTTTCTTAAATTCTTAAAACTTTATTTATCTTGGTAACAAAATATTTGCGAACTCATGTTTATGGAAATTTCTGATCAACAGAATGCCATTTAGATAGAATATAAACATGGGAGAACTTCACGTTTCGCGAAGAACTCAGTAAAACAGGTTACATGCCCAAATTAGAAAGAAGAAGAATAGAAAATTTTAGTTCTATCTAATGTCAATTTAATACAGTTTTTCCCTGCAATCTAGTACAATTATTCTTATTCCTAGAACAACACTGCTCATTACTCAATTGACTAATTTCTTCTACAGTTTCTCACATTGACTGAGTTTAACTTTATAATTGCCTCTTTTAACTTCTTATTGTTTTCATATAAACTTGTTTTCATTTCTTAATTCTTCTAAACTGGTCTTCATTTCCTCTTGATCATTTTCCGTTTCCTTTTTTCAAATATTCCATCGTTTTGTCTTCATTTCATCCTGGCTGTTTTTTTAAGTTTTCCTTTATTTCATCCCGGTTATTCTTCATACCTTCTTGACTCTTCATATCATTATCATTTCCGTTAATTGCTTGAACGTTTGCTCAATTTCTGTAAACTTTGATCTTCTAACTAACATTCACTTTCACCCAAATTTCCAGTATTTCAAACTCTGTATTTTTACATAAGTAAACATACCTAAGTATATCCACTTTATTTAATTACATTGGAATTTACGGAGAATTAGATAATTTACACAGTATATAGGTAGGCACTTCATTTCCATTGTAAAAATATGTATAACTATACTTTTTACATACATTAACTGAATAGTTACATTCTAATTTTACAAAGAATTAGTAAATTTACATATTATATGTACTAATACACGTAATTTCCTTGATAAAAATACATAAAAATTTTACATTTATTATTTGTTTAATTACATTTAAATTTTACAGAGCAAAGCCAATGATAATGATAGCAAATTTACATAAATATTTTTTTGAGTGTTCCTCAATACCGAAAGTACTGGTCAATCGCTTCTTACTCTTGAAATGTACCTCGCATTTTCCCTGCGGCAATGGCCCATGCGACGCAAACGACCTCCTGGCAATTTCTGCCGGTATGCCGGAATCCAGTTCGGACAGGGTGAATATAATATGTCCTTTTGTGTCTCCGTCGCGATTTCCCGGATCATTAAATTGCCGCCCTGCGGTTCGCCAGCTTTTAGTGGGCTCGCTAATAATATTTGGAGATCGATATACACGGCGAGAAGCTATTAAACGGTAGAGGTCCGCGCGAGAAGGTGGTCACGCTTAAGTGCCGGGCCTGCCAAGAGCATGACCGAGGAGAGGTCGGGGGGTCCAGGATTGGTTAGGAAACCGATAAGGGATGTAAAGGGTGCTGACGTTTTCCGAAGACTATCAATTTGCAATGCTGTCGACCGGAGTTGTTGGTAGTAAGTCAAGGTCTATTAGCATCTCCAAATGTGTGTCACTTTTTAAATTATTTGTGATACGAGAAAACAGCCAACTCTTGCTAAGGTCACACAGAGAACGGCTATGTTTGCCATACACATTAAAAATAATGATTAATGATGTTGTAACACTTTCCTGACAGACAATTCCAATAATTAGAGGGCTGGACTACAAACTACATAAACAAGTACATTCAACGAAATGAAACACAAAATTTAATCTTGGATACACTAGTATTATTCAAATCATTCAAAATGCCTAAAACTGTTTGTTCCAGTATTGCAGATGCATAATATTATTATATGGCGTTGATAAATATAATAATGTATTGGAGCGAGAATATAACGAAGATATATGAATTAGGAATAAATGCGTCATGAAAAATGGAGTCAATATTGTAAAAAAAGTTGTCGTATTTTCAACCTTTACATCGCTGGGCTGCTATAGTCTCTGACCAGGCGATTCCGAATATTGAAATCCAATTACGTTTTTTAGATTAGATAGTAGACATTTTTGTGATACCAACCTTATATTAGTTTTTCAAGTGATAAGAATAACTTACATGTATAGCAACTCGAAGTTGATGGATATTGTTTTAATTTATGGCGATGTCAAAATGCTTTAGCAGAACGATTTCCCGGTAAACATGGGCCAAATCCAACTACTTTTACCGCGATGTGCAGGGAGTGCAAGTGTAGTGCAACGCGAGGGAAATTTGAAACCGATTCATGGATGAGATCTAGGACGTCCATGGCGTATTGCAACAGTGTGGCGTATTATACACGAGGCTCAATTATATCCATACCATATACATCGGCTCCAAGCATTAATACCAAGGGATTGGACAAGAAGGACCGGTACCATGGTTGCTCACGATAACTTTAAATCATTTGGATTTCTTTTTGTGGGGATATTTAAATATTGAAGTGTATTTCAATAATTTTTTCAATAATTTACGAGTTCAAAACGGACAAGAAGCAGTAAAATTTGTGTTAGTTTGTAGAAACTAGATAAGACCCAAAATGTTGTATGCCAAACTGTTTTATTAATTAAAACTACCAATGAATTCTATTAATAATTAATAACAATTGCGGCAAAAGCAGTTAAATTTGTATAGATAGGTTGTTATAAAATGTTTTTTGCCGCCTTATCAAAATATATAATCAAATAATAATAATAATAATAATATCTCTATTATTATATTATATTATAAATATATAATATATAATATATAATATATAATATATAATATATAATATATAATATATAATATATAATATATAATATATAATATATAATATATAATATATAATATATAATATATAATTATTATATTATAAAATTGTATATGTAAGACTCTCCTGTACATTCCATTTTTTTTAAATAAGTTCTGAATTTATAATTATTAAGCGGCATAAACTAAAATAGCAATGAAAAGTAAGGACGACGAGATGTCAGATCATTTAAGTTGAATCTACTCAATAGTGTGATAAATATATTTTATTCTTACTCGCTGCTAATTTATTAAGCAACAAGTCAAAACAAAGTTAATATATCAATACATACTAAGGCTAATATTACACTACACTTAATTAATACCCTTAAGCTACTCCTATACTACAATAGATCAAATTGAGAAATGCCTCTGGCAGGGTAAACATCTTCTAGCCTGAAAGATAGATTTTCCAGATGTTGATAATGAGTAACATATATATTATTATATCATTAGTATGTGGAACAAAAGTTAATTTAACGTTAAAAATAACTTAACTCCCAAATATTTAAATTCAGTGCAGCGGGCAACAGTCTCAGAATGAATGTTGTACATGTAAGTAATAGAATTAATTTTCCTTGTGTAAGTCGCAATGATATAAAGGCTCAATGAACTTTTATTCTATGATCGAATTAAAAAGATATCTACTCAGAAAGCTTCTCGTACAAAAACCGTCACAAGAGAATATAGAATTATCTCCCAGATGGTATTAGTAATACGTATCTAAGGCATTTTTCATCACGATAATCCTATATTTTAAAATAATAAGCTTTATTTTTCCCTTCCGAATCCCCTCAGCTCCGTAGAAACGGTGTACGAAGTGGATGTATTTAGATTTCTTTAAATCAAAGTGACATTTCCAGCTGTTTTTGTTTCCTTTCAGTTCAACGAGGAAAGAATGTAGTCTACCAGCTAGTCCCTACTTGGCAGAATTCTTCACAAAATTTAAAAAATATTGAATTTAGCTTGTTTTTGAGAGATGATAGAAAAGAAAATTGTTTATTGATTGTATCTTATACAGGGTGTCCGGGAAAATGTGGAAAATCTCTCAGGTTCCGATAGAACATCCTACAGGCCTTCCCTACGGAGATATGTGTCCCTGAAGGACGAATAAACACTTACTTTTTGTACTTGTTGCATAAATAACTATAGCTTTTTTAGTTTACCAGGGGCGGCCTAAGCTTTACAACTTCATTAAGGTGCCTTCTGGGATAACATTGTGTTTTTTAAATTTTATATTTTTTCGAATTAAACATCTTAAAATGAAACTTTCCTGTTTGAATGACTTTCGTATTGCACTTTATTATAGATAAAAAAATGGAAATCATGGCCTTTTTTATTAAAATTCGTTTATTATTCTTTTGAATAATATGCCGTTAAATGGGTCACTCATAATCTTACTGTCGTTATACAGAGTGGTCCACTTTCGAAAGCAGAAACCACAAAAGGACCACAAAATAATATCAGTTTGTATTATAAACTATATTCGAAAAATGCATCGTTACAACGAGACAGGGTGTCTAATTTTTTATTAAAAGTTTATTAATATTTTTAAAACTACTTTAGATATTTAAATGAAATTTGGAACCTTTGAATAGGTAATCTAGATACATATTTTACGTGAAAAATATTATTTTTCTTCTATCAGTGGTGTGCGTACGGACAGATCTTTGGAAAATTTTAATGAAAAAAATTGATACACCAATGTTTTTTAAAAACAAAAACTATTTTCTTGTTCAATTTGCAACAGAAAAAGGCTCCTAACTTTTTTCATTTGACACACCGTTTGCCAGTAAAAAATTAAAATTCTTTAAGCAACTGGAATTCAAATTTTTATATGTCATAGTAGGCCATGAAATAAAAAAGACTACTACTGTCAGTGTTGCATTTCATAATGACAGTTAACTGAATTGTGTCAGGTAATTTAATTTCGAGTTATTGTTAACATTGTTATTAGAGTCTTGTGTAATTGTGAATCTGAAAAATGCTTTTTTCTAACAACGAACACGCTGATCATTTTTGGTACGGATTTTGTGATGGAAATACAGAAGCGCCAGTTCATGAATATCATAGAAGAAAATCCTGACTTTTTACATAAGATTCTTTGAACGGACGAGTCCTCTTTTACCAGACGTGGGGTAACAGATTACCATAATATCCATATTTGGGCAAATCAGAATCCACGAGAAATTCGGCCAAGATCATTTCAAAATGAATTTTCCGTAAATGTTTGGTTGGGGGTTACTGATGGTAATATTTGTGGTCCACATTTCCTACCCCCAAGGTTGAACTTGGAACTGTTTATGGAGTTTCTTAACAATAATCTGCAGAACTACCTAGAGGATTTATCAATTAATTTAAGGTATGAGAGTTGGATACAATTGGATGGAGCTCTCCCACATTTTGGAATAGCTGTAAGAGAATGGCTAAATACCAATTATCCTCAATGATGGATTGGCTGGTGAGGAATGACTTGAATAATGACGTGGTTAATGGTATTGGTCTAGAGGACTGGCCACCCAGGTCACCGGATCTTAATCCGATAGACTTTTACGTTTGGGGCACTATTAAATATAAAGTCTACGCTAATCCGGTATAAATAAGGGACCATTTAATTAATTCAGTAAGCCTGCAATAATATGCGGCGAAATCCGCATGAAGTATCTGTAGCAATAAATAATATTTTACCCTTAATTTTCTTTCTTTATTATTGTTGTTGAAAGCCACTAATTAAATTTCTCATTTTCGTTTTTGTTTACTTAATTGTTTTTCAGAAATCATTAAGTAATTTAATTTTTTACTGGCAAGCGGTGTGTGAAAAGAAAAAAGTAAGGAGCGTTTTTCTGTTGTAAATTGAACAAGAATTCTAGAAATAGTTTTTGTTCCTAAAAAGACATTGGCGTACCATTTCTTTCATTAAAATTTCCCTAAGATCTGTCCGTATGCACGCCACTGGTGGAAGAAAAATAATATTTTTTACTAAAAAATATGTATCTAGATTACCTATTCAAAGGTTCCAAATTTCAGTTAAATATCTAAAGTAGTTTTAAAAATATTAATAAATTTGGAACTTTTGATAAAAATGTTGACACTCTGTATCTTTGTGAGGAAGCATTTTTCGAATATAGTTTATAATCCAAACTGATATTATATTGTGGTTTTCTGTTTGTCTCTAAAGTTTCAGCTTTCAAAAGTGGACCACCCTGTAGTTCTCATATAAGAGTTTGCACGAGACGTTCCATATAGTCTTTACTGTTGCTTCTTTGAATTCTGTCACATCTATCTTCCTCATATTGACTGATACTTTAGTATCAATGCCAGTTCGTCTACTCTTCTATGCTCATTTAACTCGTATTTTCTATCTTCTTCATATTGACTGATATTTTAGTATCAATGCCAGTTCTTCTACGCTTCTATGCTCATTCAACTCGTATTTTCTATCTTCCTCACGTGTATTTGTGACTGTTTGTGGTAGTTTTTTGGAATTTTTTCTTTAATTAGCCAAAATTTTCAATGACAAAACGTCACAGTTTGAAATTTATTTGAAATAAGAAGCTGTCAAACTTAAACAATCTTGGTGTCAGAATGATTGAAAATATCCGTGAATGCCGTCAGATTAAATATTTAAATGATTGGGTGATTTGTGCCACAACAGAAAACATAACGTAATTTAAATGGCTGTAAGAGCTGTAAAAAAAAAACTGCGCATAAGTAACTTTTATTTTCCATGATAAGATGTGAATTGTCGACAAATTTTCATCTTCCGTTTCGCTGTTCATCTATAGAGGGTAGCGTGCACAGCAAAAGAGAAAAGGCTAAACAGCTAATCCAGACCATCCCTTCGTGTTTTGCGCCTTGTCTTTATCGACCTTAATTCAGCGGTATTAGAAAGATTACCGGTGCGGATTATGTCGTTACTGGACCCGAATCCGACCGCATTCATATTTAAAATTTACGAGAATTTACTTCTGGCGGCATTAACATAAATATATAATGCGTTATCCTTGCCCAAGGTTATTGCCGACCTATTTCCAAATGCTCTTGTCAAACTGGCCGGATGGCCAGATAATTACTCTCTCTGCCATTACAGATACGTTTGGGTTAGGATATCCGCTTTACATTTTTTTAGGTCCAACAGGTATTTATGTTGCATAAAGTAACTAATCAAAATACAGTAATACATTATAATACATTTTGTATCCTCATTTGCATGTCACTATAATCTTTATAAAACCACTTAGTGCCAGTATGAATGAATACTGGCACCTTTACTTGTTATTATTAACTACAAAAACATCAACAACATTTAAGTACTTATTGTAAACGTTAATTTCTGAACAATTTGTTAAATTAATTCCAGCAGATGATAAGTGAGCTGTATTTTTAGAAAGTAAGTTTATTTTCTCAGTGCTTGAACTTGTTAAAAAATAATAGAGGCTACTTTCTTATTTTCTTAGAAATCTTCTGTACAGCTTTCTGCCATTATGTTAGAGTGCCAACTACTATACCTCGTAGCAGTTAATAAATCGACTCCTAAATCTACAAGTAACGACGCAGATGATCTACGGAAACAATGTTCAGTATATTGTTGAAGATTTGGAAGACCCAGGAACAATACTGTATTACATGGCATTTTCCCAAAAGTATTAATGCCAACTGGCTGCTTAATGCATTTTCCATTTCTGTATCTCACAAAAAATTGAGTATGATCTATATTGCTTGGCCTCATCGCTATGTATCTAATCATTTCCTTACCACCTTATGTACTCCTTCAATGTTTCCGTTTGTGATAAAAAAATCGCGTGACATCTTTGTTTTCGTAAACAAAATAATAATATCAATGATTGTCCTTCATGTTTAACATTTTGTAAGTGCAGATTTGTCAATTCAGTACCGTACGTACCTACTGGATTTTTCTTCATTGATATAAACTGAACGTAGCATAGAATAATATACCCAAAAAGACGAAGGTTTGCTATGTTTTGAAAGATATTTGATATATTGCTTTCCCTTTACATCAATCAATCAAAGTTTTGCATAACTTGGCTCGTACGTCTTATTGATTTTTCGGGAAGTAGGGAATCGATAAAGCTTTGCGCAATGTCCTCGACATCCAAAGCGACACTTTCGGAATCAAAATCAGCCATATTAATATTGCTTTTCACTAAAACTGAATTTATAACACAAATATGTACGCCAATAATGAAGTTGTCAGTCAAATTTCAAACAATCAATAACTGTAGTTATCATGAAATCGTCAAATAAGAGCACTTGGTAATTTTGAATTTCTATTTATGAAATGTTCCTGATATTTTAAGAAAATCGAATCTGTAAAATTTGATTGGACCGTCGTAGATTAAATTTTGAATGATACACGTTTGATATGAACTTATGTAACTAAATCACTTGGCTAACGCCTCGTGATTTAGCGTTACACGCCTTTTATTATAGTGTTCATATCGAATTAATACAACTAATAACTATAAAGTTTAATTTATATCACTAATTGATGTGATAAAGCAATATCATCCTTCTATACTTATTGCATTGGAGCTTTATTTTATCTAGATAATTATTTGTCCCAGTTTTTATCTTATTCATAATAATTATCGTCCCATTGGTATTCTCAGTATTATCCCAAAAGTTTTTGAAAGTTTAGTTTGTGATTATTTAACTTCTCTTCAAGTTCTTTGACTGATCAACAATTTGGGTTCATATCTAAACGGTCCACAGAGTTAAATTTGTTGGTTTATAGTCATTACTTATATGGTGCCTTGAAGGCTGGATTTCAAGTTCTACTTACACATATTTTTGTAAGGCGTTTGACAGACAGTAAATCACAATATTTTAACTTTTGGTCTTTTTCTTGATTGGATAAAGAGCTATATTTTAGAGGGGCATCAAATGGTAAAATTTGAAAACTTTATTTCCAGAAAAATTGCAGTGGTGTCTGGTGTGCCCCACGGTTATCACATGGGACCTCTGTTCTTTAACATCGTGTAAATGATATTCATAAGTGATTGTTTCTCCTATTTTAATTTCTTACTGTTTGCGAATGATTTGAAATTATTTTTATCCATAAATGGTAAATCCGATTGCACTAAAATTCCACATAATATCAATAATCTTCCCAGATAGTGTCTCATAAACGATATGGATCCAAATCCAAATGTCATACGATATCTTTTTTAAGGAGAGTAGCAAGATTGAATGTAATTACTATATTAATAATACTTTTTTTAGATTGCGTTCAATCAATTAAAGTTACCTTTGATCCCTGTTTTACTTTTAACTCATATCTCTAAAGCATTAATAATGTTGGGTTTCCTTACTACTGATTTTTCTAGTTATTATTTATTTTTTTTAGTACGTTCTCATTTGGACTACTGCTCTTTTTTATGGTGCTCTTATTACAGTTGTCATATGATTAGGGCTTCTAAGTTATTTGGCATTTAAACGTAGTGTGATGAAGTCTATGATTTGTTAGCTTATTTCTAATTCTTGCCACTTTCTTTACGAGAAGACATAAAGATTTGAAATTGTTTTATAACATTATTAATTCTATTGTCTTGGTCTTACCTGCTTTCAAATATTAAATTCCATGTTCTGTCTAGAGATACTGGAAGAAATAGCTCACTTCATGTTCCTATGCACAGAACCAACTACGGATGTAATTCTTTTGTCACCAGTTGCTCATTAATGCAATCAAAAACCCTGCAAAAATGTTTCTGTACTTTTTTTTAGCTTGAAACGCATGATTTTTTTTTGCTTAACCTGAGTTTTAGTCTTATTCGTAAGACCCCTACCAGAACCACTAGTCGCAGCTGTTGGTAAGATTTCCCGTCTTAGGTCTACTGCGCAGTCGCTATTCTGTGATCAGTATTGCCGTTCAAACAGCGAGGAGACGATTCAGTTCCTGGCCCGTCGTCCACTCCAGTCTCAGAGGAGCTGTTCGTAATTTTTGCTGGAACTTAGAAAAGTTTTGCCAGGACCACTTGCCGTAGCTGTTTGGTGAGATTTTTACAAGTCTCGTCTGAGGACCACTGCGCGGCCGCCAACCCGTGACCAACACTGAGGGCTTTCAAACACCCAGGAGGCACTACAGTTCCTGGCCAGCCGTCCACGGGAGTAGTCCTGCCTGTCCACTACTACAGTAGCTGAGGAGCTGTCCCTGAGCCGTAGTTGCTGTTGGTAAGAATCCAGTCCGAAGACCACTACGCAGCCGCCAACCTGGTGCCAGCATCGAGGTCTTTCACTTGACCAGTAGACGATCCAGTTCCTGGCCAGCCGTCCACGAGGGGAGTCCTACTTGTCCAGCCCACCAGAGAAGCCGCCTTTGGTAACTGTTCAGTCGAGTCTGGGGACTAGTACGCAGCCGCCTACTGCCCAGGAGCGTTAGGTGTTCCACCGTCGAAGCTGCAGATTAAGTTCCTGACCAGCCAGCACCAGCAGCAGACCAGTCCAACACCGCTAGGAGCCCAGTCCAACACCGTCAACCAGGATAGTAAGTAGATTTCGCACACGCTAACTACCGCCGTTGCTAGAGGCAGTACCGGCTGACCGCTCATGCTGTACGGACGTGCCTGTCCGCAAGCAGAGAAAGTAAGTAGAAGGTTAGGGAAGACTTGGCCACTGTTAACTTTGTGCTAATCATACCTTGCCTTTCAGATTACCGTCCGTACTACGACAGGATAGAGGCGCTGTTGTTCCCAATCCGTCTGTATGAGTTAAAACGTGGGTCGCAGCTAATCATACTTTCCTTTGCAGGCACTTAACCATATCTTACTTTTCAGATTTCCATCCGTACTACGACAGAGTAGAGACGCTGTTGCCTTTATCCGGTGTATTTTACCTCACCACGCGTTCGGCTCATAGGATGTTGTTCTCAATTCGTCTGTATGAATTAAAACGTGGGTCGTAACTAACCATTCAGTTTCTTACAGCTAGGCGCTTCGCAAGTCCCTGACCAGCCGTACAACCCCTGGAGAGAAGCACCACTGACAACGTTTGTTGTTTCTTTGCCCGCTTGATTGCTTACTCTTGCCTGATTTTGCACGTAGCTTGTAATAACCGCTTGTAGAAACCGCTACCCTGTAACCGCACCGCTAACTCTGTACCGTATCTGTTTACCTCGTACATTAGAACCGTATTATTTGCCCCGTGATATTTTTTACTTTAGAGTAATAGTTAGAATTGTACACTCAATTGCACTCAATAAATGTAAATATTTGCCAAGTGTGACTTGTTATATTGGACACCGAAAATCTAACTCCTTCTTCACGACCCTCTGGACATACCGTGTCTTCACTGTAGTCGCCCAAGTAGTGGTGCTTCTGCACTGCAAACAGAAACTGGCGCCCGAGGTTACCGCCGCCACCGCTCAGGCGTCATAGCGACACTGTGTCGTATTGCAATCACGACGTAGGTACGCCACAAGGTTTTTAATTTAAAATAAATAAAAAATAACTTCATTACAGGGTAAAACTAAATTTAACATACCTAATATAAATATATGGTATTATTGATAGGCTCGTCGAAATATAATAATGAATCCCTCTCACGAGATTTTTAAAACAATTTTAAGACATTGAATTTGCAATTTGACCAAGAGCGCGCACAGATTTACTTTTTCAAATTCTGCAAACTAAACACTTAAAAATGTAAACAACCGATTTAAACAAATTAAAATCGCTAATAAAAGAATTTCTGAATTAACATG
Source organism: Monochamus alternatus (assembly GCA_037114965.1). Taxonomy (NCBI): domain Eukaryota; kingdom Metazoa; phylum Arthropoda; class Insecta; order Coleoptera; family Cerambycidae; genus Monochamus; species Monochamus alternatus. Next base: position 120,587,096 of record CM073426.1, read on the forward strand.
CGAAAAATTTTTTAAAACATTGCGAAAAATATTACTGCATTAGGTACCAACGCGGTAAAAGTTGCGACAAATTAGAAATAATTTCGAGCTGTAAAATGCTATACTATGAAGTTATAGATTGCATTTCACTTCAACTAAATACTCGTTTTGGAAATTTACACAATTTAAATTTTCTTTTCTAAATTTCTCAAAAATTCCGAATATGCAAAATTGTTTGAATATTTACTACAAATGTATCCAAACGTTTTTGACATAGATAAGTTGAAAAACGAACTTTACATTTTTTTTACACAGACGAACAATTTCATAAAACGGTAGAAATATATAAGGAATTTGAAATAATATTTTCGGAGACATACAGATTGTTTTGGTTAGTTTTAACAATTCCTGCAATAAGTGTTTCAATTTTATGAACATATTATAAATAAATTTTCAAATTTAAAAGATAGACGAGTAGACCTGTTTTATATAAAGTGAGTGTTTTAAAAATATTTTGTTAAAAATGGAAAACGAAAACGAAAGTTTGGCGGCCTTACTTTATATGTAGGAACAGATAAGTAGCTGGCTACCTTGAAAATTGGTTTTTAGGTTTTTCCATATTTTTTGATGTTCTTAAATTAAGTTGGAACATTTTTTTTAATTATTAGATAAATATATTTTTTTCTATTGTAAATAAAATTCTAAATTCTGATATCATTTAACTTTTTAATTTATGATTGTAATAGTGCTATCGGCGAAGACCTCCATAATAAAAAAAATGATTAACGAGTCAAGAAATATTCCTCACAGGTGACGTGAAAAGTTATTTCTATTAATTATTAGAAAATGGGTTGGGCCTCACCTCTAGCAACTGCCACGGGCCACCACTGTCACATACTATCAACTTTTTATACAAATATGTTATTTAAAATATAAACATAAGTAAATTGTGAAATTGTGCAAAACGACTATATTTACTGTATATAACTGACAATAGGTACATATTAGAAAAAGATTTATAAACTTCTCCTTAATAATTTGTCCAGAAAGTTTGCGTTCTAAGTTCTTTCACATACTTCAACGTCTCACTAAATAATGTATCAGCAAACAGTCCACAATAGTTAAATATTCTCTAAATGCTCAAATCGTAAAATTTGTGGCACTTCCACCAGAGCAAAGGGACCCTTTACATTTTATTACTATAAATATGCCACCGGTCGTTAAAATAAAATTTCTGAAAGTGACATTCGACGTGAAACACGACATTTTATCGAATATTGGCTCGTAACGTTATTATTAGGGAAGGAGAAACATTATTTATCGGTGTTTTGGAAATTGTTGTGAATATACGCAAAGCGCCGAGCGGTAGGGCCAAATGAGACCACTGAATAAAATAACAGGGAATGGTTGAAACTGTTAATTGGCTTATTAGCAAAACTGCAAGTTTTAACGTTTTTAATTTTATTTATATTGTTAACTATTCAAAGCTACACAAATAGTTTATTACCCATTTTGCTTTCGTTTATATGAGTGGTATACAGGGTGGTTCATATCTTATACAAAAAAAATGAAAATATATCAAAAATGGAGTCAATATCGTGAAAAAATATTTGTGAGACAAAAATTATTAAGTTACTTAATATATCATGTACTAATTGCTAGGTGAATGTAGTTGTCTATTTTTATATCAAGTTTTGCTGAAATTTGTGTACTTTTTTTTAATATACAGGCTGTATCACATAAGAGGGCCACTCCCATGTATCTCGATTAATATGCGAGACACGTCAAAAATCTTTAATTGTTTTTCGTTGCATTTTTGGAGGCCTTTATGCTCGTAAAAACAAATTTGAGATCCATGGCCAACTTTATGAGTAATAACAAAAAAACCTGTAAAGTGCCCAAACTTTGAGGCTGTCTAACTTTTTTATTTTAAGAGATAGAGAAAACTTATTGGTAATAAATTTTTATTGCAAAATTGATACCTTTCACCTGATATAAACAAATTTTTGAAATATCGTATGTGGTTCGCTGCGCCCTCTAGGCGGATAAAAAATTTTTTTATTGAAGCTGGTTATGGCCACAAAAAATTGCCTGTTTTTTCGTCTTTCATGCAATATACTACATGTTGCTCTTATCTTTCGTATTTATTACATTTTTTTTCAATTTTAGTTAAAAAAAATGTACCTAAATATTTTCGTGTTGCTCAAGATAATGTACAACCTGTTTTAAAGGTGCCAATTGCAAAAAAATAATAAACAGAATGTACTTTTTGTATGCAAAATACAGATTTTCTTATATTATTATTTTGTTACATTGTCTGTGTCAAAATAATTTTAAAGACCCAATTGCTTCTAATGTGAAAACCAATAAAATAATATTATAAGAAAATCTGTATTTTGCATAAAAAAGTACATTCTGTTTATTATTCTTTTGCAGTTGGCGTCTTTAAAACAGGTTCTATATTATCTTGAGCAACACGAAAATATTTAGGTAAATTTTTTTTAACTAAAATTGAAAAAAATGTAATAAATACGAAAGATAAGTGCAGCAAGTAGTATATTGCATAAAAGACGAAAAAACAGGCAATTTTTTGTGGCCATAGCCTGCTTCAATAAAAAAAATTTTATCCGCCTAGAGGGCGCAGCAAAACCACATAGGACATTTAAAAAATCTGTTTATATCAGGTGGAAGGTATAAATTTTGCAATAAAAATTTATTATGAATAAGTTTTCTCTATCTCTTAAAATAAAAAAGTTAGACAGCCTTAAAGTTTGGGCACTTTACAGGTTTTTTTGTTATTACTCATAAAATTGGACATGGATCTCAAATTTGTTTTTAAGAGCATAAAGGCCTCCAAGAATGCAACAAAAAACAATTAAATATTTTTGACGTGTCTCGCATATTAAGCGAGATACATGGGAGTGGCCCTCTTATGTGATACAGCCTGTATGTGGGCAACTATTAGACACAATATCTGTTTAAGCGCCAGTAATTGACCAGTTTGGTCCACTGCTGATGTTTCAAGGAAGTTATAGATTTTGCGTCTCTGTCTGTTTTATAGCGCTGGATTTGTCTAAAAAAAGTTTTTTTTTTGCTTTAAAGAACGCGTTGTTTTAAGGCAGATCTAGTAGTTAACCACGGTTTTGTAGTGATCAGCTATTAGTGCTTTGTAACCGGTGTGAAAACAGCAGCCGGAGATAGTGGTCAACAACTAGTACATTATTAATTTTTTATTTGAGTTATTGGTTTAGTAATAATATTGTATTTTGCAGAAAAATGCCAATGTTCTCCAGGAAAAAATCTTTTCATAACTACGTTTGCTCAGTACAAAATATTTATGATACATATGAAATTGAAGTACAGGCGTTTACTCCAATAGAAGAAAGTAAATCTATTTTCAAAGTAATTGAAAATGATATTAATGTTGTAAATGCTGAACAACTTATTAAAAAATTAGAAAAACCAATTGTTATAACAACCTCAAATCGAATTTAATATAAATTCTCCAATGATGTTATTTAAATATAAAAAACATAATACAACAATTATCTTATAATACAAACTGCTGTTAAAATGTTTTCTTAAGTTTTTGTTTAAGAACAGTTGCTGTTTTATTTAAATACTATTTCCTTTTATCCTATTCTTTTTTTATCTTTAAAGTTTCACATATATTTAATGCATACATATGAAAAACGTTTTGAAAATAAATGTTTATTCTTTAAACGATAACCCAATTTCAATCACAATTTAGATTAATAAGAGCTTATTAAACATAAAATCATAAAATCACGTGTTAAATTACAGGCATGTTTAACTATTTCCTTTTATCCTGTTGTTTTTTTATTTATTTTTATTTCTCTGGTCCGGAGTAACTTCTATTTGCTTAATTGAAATGTCTGGCCGGAGGACGTTCTCTCGCAAAGAAAATTTTTGCAGTTACGACATTAAAAATGAAATCACCAGACCGATCTGGAGTGCCAAGTCGCTGCAGTTTAAACAACCAATTTATTTCGTAAATGAATTTCTCTGTCTAATTCGGTTATGTAAAGAAAGCTGGTATTTATTTTAACGGCACCGCTTTGCTTCAGATAAAGATAAAATGCAGATAAACGCATCCCGGCCATTTTAATGACGTCATATTTCTCTCTAGCTGACGCATTTCACGTTAGTTTCGACTGCTAAAGCTGCTAGGGGCAATCTAAATAATTAATAAGCTAAAAGTTTCATTCCGAAGTTTAATTATTTAGGTTTAGCAATGATTTATTCATTCAGGTTGAGGAATGATAGAATTTTATGTTATCTAATTTTGACGTTTGACGAACAATTCGAAACTTCAGTGAAGTTCCGGTCGATACTCTAAGTATTCAGTTCAATATTGAAAAGAAAGTAATACTACTGGTTTGTTATCATTTTGAACAACATTAATTTTAAAGTATTTACCTAAGACGTATACAGGGTGATTCAGAACTTATCTAAAAAAAATTTAGAAATAGATGAGTCAGTTAATATCGTATTTTTTTTGTAGTTCTAGTAATTTCAATTTTTACATCGCTGGGCTACTGTAGTGTCTGACCAGGCGATTTCAAATATATAATTACTTATCGTGTTAACTTTTTATGATGCAAGTATTTACATTTGTTTTTATACAGGGTGATAAAAAAGAGTGTAAAATATTTCAGGAGGAAATAGTATGAACCAAAATAAACAAAAAAGTCTTAATAAACATGGGTCCACAAAGTAACGGTTGGGGAGACATGGACCACTATTCGTTTTTCAAACATTTTATTTTATTAGGAATAAACCGACAAAGGAAGCTTTTAACAAACAAATAACAAAGTTACGAAAGATGTTCAAAGTGCCTTCCGTCCATTTACAAGCAGGCACGACATCTTCGTCTCAGCGATATTCGAACTCTTTTGAAAACACCCTCCTTGGTTTGGATTTCCAGGCTATTTACAGGAGTACCATACACTAATGTCGTCAAATATCCCCAAACCAACAAATCTAAACGGTTCAGATCAGGCGATCTTGGAGGCCATAAAACGGGTCCGACCCTTCCTACCCATCTATGTGGAAAAGTTTGGTGTAAATGCTCTCTAACGACCATGGAAAAATGTGCTGGAGCACCATCATGCTGGAACCACATTTGTTGCCTCTGATTCAAAGGAATGTCTTCCAAAAACTCATACAGTGTGTTCTGCAGAAAGTTGAGGTAAGCAGCGCCTGTTAATCGGTTTGGTAAAACAACAGGACCTAGAAACCTGTCACCTACAATACCCATCCAAATGTTTAATGAAAAACGTGGCTGATGTCCAGATTCTATTAGAACATGAAGATTTTCGTCGGCCCAAATATGCGTATTGTGAAAATTAAACACTCCATTTCTTGTGAACTCGGCCTCATCAGTAACAAGAATGTTTTCAAGAAACCGAGGGTCTTCAACATCATGACGTAGAAACCAGCGGCAAAAAACCAAACGTGCTTGATGATCATTTATTGGATTTAAGGCCTGTACTCGTTGCACATGGTATGGATAAAGCACCTCGGCTGATATTCTCCGTACACTCGTACTTGGATTCTGCTCTACCAGTGCTAGAATTTCTTCTTCTGCTCTAGGAGTGGATACCGACCTTGGTCTTCCGGATAAATGGCACTGTTTGCTCAAGGAACCGGTATCACGCAATCTTTGGTGAATTCTTCCAAACATGCGTTGTGAAGGAATTTGGCGATTTGGATAAGCATCAACATAAAGACGTCGCGGTTCGGTGGCGTTCCCATTGGCACGGCCATACATGAAATACATATCTGTTAATTCTGTGTTAGAGTAACCAGCCATAGCGAAAGAAAACTTGTACATTGAGAATAACTGTCAAATACGTACTGTTTATTTCACTAAACATCAACCAACCATTATAAGAAAATACACAACGTTTTCGCAAAATAAAAAAGGAGCTAATAAATATAAAACATTCCATATCTCCGCAACAGTTACTTTGCAGACCCATGTTGAGACTTTTCTGCTTATTTTGGTTCATACTATTACCTCCTTAAATATTTTACACTCTTTTTTAACACCCTGTATATCAAAAATGACGGATCCAAGTTCCATCTGCAGCGTGACCATGAGTGTGCGCGTGGGAAAATTTCGATTATAACTTTCCGCTAATTCTATTGTGGCTGTAATTAATTTATTAGTGATTTTGTGTTTGTGTTTATAAGAATGGGGAATAATTCAATCTCTACAGCGTATTATCAAAATCGTAATCGCCATAATCTAAGTGATGAATATTTGATGATATAAACTTGTTTGAAGGAATTAGAGCTTGAGGCCAAAATATATTTATTTATTTATTTATTTATTCCAAACAGGCGTTAAAGCCTAATTACAAGGAACAATTAAGCACATAATAATCTTGATACATAAGTAATCATGGTAAGATACACAGAAAAACAAGACACTATAACATATATTAATAATGATGATAATGGTATACAAACTTGCAGAAGGGAGCGATAAAACTAAGGTACATAATTACAATTAAATATATTTCGAACAATACCTTGAAATTTAATCAATGAAGGTTGAAAAAAATCTATATTAAATTTGGAGGAAGCAAAATTTACTAAACGATTTAATACTAGTAAAGGAGAATAGTAATTAGTCTTAACCGTACGTACGAACAGCAGCTGACGACATCTAGCATTTTTTTGAGGAATGTTAAACTCTAAAAGTGAGAGAATGTGAGAATCATTTGATAAGTTATTTAGTATTTTATATGCAAAAAGTAATATAACAATAATTCTACGATTAAAAAGAGAGTTAATTTCAAATTCATGCCGTAAATGTGCAGATCTAACAACATTATAATCAGGAGGCCTGTTATATTTTTTAAAATATAAAAATCGTAAAAACTTTTTTTGAACTTTTTCACAGCTTTCCGTATATTTCTTAGGCAGTGCATGTCACAAAAGAGAACAATACTCGAGCCTAGGTCTCACCAATGCATTGTACAACATAATAATACTTTTAAGATTTCTTAATTGCCTAGCTTCCCTTATCAGAAACCCTAATGATTTATAAGCAGATTTAACCATATTGCCAATATGTTGTTGATAAGTTAGTTTTGAATCAATTGTTATACCTAGATCCTTTATAGCAGTTACTCTATCTAATTCAGAATTGTACATAAAATAAGAAGCGGCAATTGTGTTGGAGTTACGAGTAAAAGACATGGGAGAGCATTTTTTTATATTGAAAGCTAGTTTATTTTCTTCACTCCAAATACAAACAGCATTAATATCATCTTGAAGTAACTCGCAATCATTGAAGAACTTTATTTGTCTAAAGAACTTTAAATCATCTGCAAACAATAAACAGTTAGAATGTGATATTACATCAGGTAAGTCATTAATAAAATATAAAAATAGTAACGGACCTAAATTTGAACCCTGAGGTACTCCAGAGTAAGCATCAAATTCATTAGAGTACAAACAATTATATTTTACAATGAATCGGCGATTCCTTAAATATGATGATAATACTTTTAGTACATCTATAGAGATACCGTAATGACATAGTTTCTTAAGTAACACATCATGATCTACACGATCAAAAGCTTTTTGAAAATCTGTGAATATTACATCAACCTGTACCCTGTGTTCAAAGGACTGATAAATAAAATTATTAAAGGAAAAAAGATTTGTCAGTGTTGACTTTCTCGGTATGAATCCATGCTGACAATTTGGTATAAAAGTACTTAAGTGTAACCAAAGATAATTATATATAATTTGCTCAAACAACTTGTCAGGAGCGGACAGTACCGAAATTGGTCTATAATTACTTACCTTTGACCTCTCACCAGTTTTAAAAATAGGGCTTACTATAGATGTCTTCCATAAATAAGGAAACGTTTTGGTTTTTATGCATAAATTAAAAATATACAATAAAGGAATTTTTAAAAAATCTGAGCAGCCCTTTACCACGTATAGAGGAATACCATCAAATCCAGCGCCGCTCTTTTAGGTTTAAGCTTCTTCACAGATTGACTGTAATCAGACTCACTTATACAGGATATATTGAGCGTATCAAAATTATTATGACTTACCAAATTTTCTATTAAATAATCTGCAGGTGAATTAGAATAGACAGATTTAAAAAACTTAGCAAATGTGTTCGGTACTTGCTCATTAGGAATATATATATTATCTTCATAGAAAACAGAAGAACCCGATGCTACTGTTCGCTTCTCTTTAACATAATTATAAAACTGTTTTACATCGGTAGATATCAAATTTTCAGTATGTCTCAGATATTCATGATATGCTGTACGGATAAGTTTTTTTACTTTTTTCCTAAGAGCAATAAATTTCTGTTTATACATTTCAGAAGTGGATTTGAGTTTTTTATATTTATTTTTTTCTTTGATTATTTTTTTAATTTCAGTAGTAAAGTAACTGGGTTATTTTTTTTTTAAAAACTTGACTAAATTTAACTTTGGGTACAGTTTGATCAAACACATCGTAAACGATTTCATAAAACTTTTGCAACGCCACATCTACATCATTCTCAGTGGTTACTTCAACCCAATCAGTTTGTTGAAACAGATGACTCATACAGAGAAAGTCAGCCCTATTAAAATTATAACGCTCAATAGTTTTAGATTCTGCAAATTTATAGGTATTTTGATAGAGAAGAGTGAAATCAATGTCCAAAGGAGGATGATGAGCATCCTGATCTAAGATAGGATCATCACATTGTATTACAATACATTCAATACTATTGTTGCACGTTAAAACAAAATCAAGTACATTATTATTCACATTTCTAATATTATTAAAGTTAATAAATGAATTTAAAGATAAAAAATTGTAGTAGTCTCTAACTTTTTTACTGTCAATGCCTCTATAAACCTCTGGAAGATTGTAATCACCAATTACAAGAACATTAGGAGAAACTACATTATCATCCACAAAATTATATATCTCACAATATTCCTCACTACTCGAATTTGGTGGTATATAAAAAAGTACAAAAATGTAAACTGTATTTTTATATTTGAAATTAACTACAATTCCTTCAGAATGCCGTTGATATTTTACTATTTTCATTATTTTTAAATATTTCATCTTTTTTAAAGCTATACATACGCCACCTCCTCTCAAATTATTTAACCGGTCACATCTAAATATATGATAAAGAGAATTATTAAATATCTCACCATCGTATATACCCTCATATAACCATGTTTCGGTTAACCATATAACATCATAATGAGAATCTAGTGTATTACTATAAATTTCACTTAGCTTCGTTGGCAACCCTCTGCAATTTTGGTAATAAAGTAACATAACCTAAAAAATACAAAAAACAAAAATGAAGTTACTACTAAATTTAATGATAAACAAAATTATAAAGAAAAATAATAGCATATAATATCAAAACAAAATAACAATTAGGTAAATGTGAAATCATCATAACAATCTGTATCTTAATCATTTAACTCCTCCGAATTTAGCTTCTTCTTAACATCCCCATCTTTAATGAACACCTTATCTCCAAAAGTCCATACATTGCGATCTGAATATTTCTTAACGGCCTTCTTATACAAACTCAGCGTATCTCTCAATAACTCCTCGTATATTTTAATTCCAGTAGATTTTAATTGTTTACGGCTACGAAGCACTGATTGTCTATCTTTATGACTAGTAAACCTTACAACTACTGTACTTTTTACTTCATCTATCTCCTTATCGCCTTTTTGTTTTGACTTTTTCGAATCATTTTTATAATTAAAAGTATAAACGTGTGCTATAGCACTTGGTTTAATATTTAATTTTAATACATTATTAAATAAATTATTTACTCTAGCTTCAGTGTTGCCATCACCTTCAACGTTTTCCATTCCATTGATACGTACCGTAGATTTTACGAGAGATTTTTCTAAAAATTTTATTCTTCTATTTAGCGAGTCATTTTCTTTAGTAACTGCCTGTACTTTATTATCCAATTCTTCAATTACGGCTTTATTTTGATCTAAAACTGATTTAAGACTCGCACTAACTCTGTCCACTAACGTGTTTATAAATTTATCATCTCGCAAAAATACAGCAATAGCTTCTTTAATATGATTAGCTATCTCCTCTTTTTGTGCTCTGGTTACCATCTTGAAGTATCAAAATATGTATTAATTAACTATTAATAGATATATTCTCAGAAATAAGTGTCACTATTTTTCACAATTTACACTATATCGGCTTATTTACAGACTGTTAGACAAACACGTCTACTCCATACCACGACCAAATCGTTTATATGTGCAGGTGATGCGGTTATGTAGTTCATTAACAAAAGTGTCTATGAGTAGTGTATACCGTGCAATAAAGAATGGTAAAGAAGAATATAGGTGCATCTCCGAAACGGAAAATACTGGAAACTCGGGGGAAGAAAAAGATAGAGGTTGATGGTACAAAATAATTACGGGATTTGTATAACATTTAATGGACGGTATTTTAAAAATGGGCTTGCGATATTTAAAAAATCTGCTGTACTTGTTGATAGAAAAAGACGAAATAGTGATATGGCGAAAAAACTATTTATGACAAATATTAAAAGGTCGAAATATGAATCAAGAATATGACAATGACAAAATGTAACCCTGTTTTGTCATATACCGGGTGACAACAGAAAGTGGGAACACGCTATAACTTTTTTATGACTGCTGATAAAAATTTGAAATTGGGTGGGTTTATACTAACTAGATGGTACCATGAATTCTTTGAGGTCATTTCGGATTTATATTTTTAAATGGGACACCCTGTATTTTTTGACATTTTTGGAATCATTTCACGTATGGTAGAACCAATTTTCTGACACATTTTCTGGATGCAAGTATTTTTTTCTTAATTTTTAAAAATAAAACTAGAAGTCCGCGACTGGCAGAAATTGTTTTCTTTTTTGACGGATTTTAAAAATCGTTGTACCATAAAATTCAGAAAAGAATCCCTTATTAAAAAATCAATAGGGCCCACCCTATTTACATTTGAAAAAGAGTTTTTAAGGAAATACAATAAATCGAAATTTTTAGTGATAATAACTAAAAAAATGTACAAAAATAGTAAAATATAGAATTTTTCCCATAATTACAAACGAAAAAGAAAACAATTTCTGCCAGTCGCGGTCTTCTAATTTTATTTTTAAAAATTAAAAAAAAATACATTCAGAAAATGTGTCAGAAAATTGCTCCTATCATACGTAAAATGATCCGCTAATTCCAAAAATGTCAAAAAATACAGGGTGTCCCATTTAAAAATATAAATTTGCGGTAATTTCCAGTCAAACCGGAAATGTCATTAAATCCGAAATGACCTCAAAGAATTCATGGCACCATCTAGTATAAACCCACCCAATTTCAAATTTTTATCAGCAGTCATAAAAAAGTTACAGCGTATTCCCACTGTCCATTGTCACTCGGCATATGGAACTTGATAATGTGGTTGCAATGGATAGTGCGCCCTGTAATAGCCGACGATAAGTGTCAAAGTGTGACCGTTATAGTAACAGTGCTAATAACCAGGAGTGTATAGTGTGTATGTGTTAAAGTGCGGTATCGGGTAGATGTAAATGGGTAGTGGTAGGCCATTTTACAGATTAAACTTTTTAAGTAAAATATTAAAGTGCCAGGTACAATCGTTTCCAATAATAATGACACTTATTAAAATGAATTTTGTGATTTATTGTGAAGTCCAAAAACTTTTTTGATAGAGATGTCATTATTATTGCAAAATCATATACACTTAACGTCAACTTATATTTGGTAATTTTATGTTCTTTGAGCCCTTTTCAAACAACACACGTATGGAATCTTGTCCCCCTCGCCTCCCGTAGGTACACATCATAGGTGCTGCAAATGAATCACTTTGTACTATTTTGGAATTCGTCTATAGTATTTATAAATATTAAGATTGTATAGGTATTTAAAAAAAATGTCAAAGCTTTTTGTTTTATCACCTGTTTGTGGTTTCTCAACAGTTTTTTGACATATTTAGGCAAATATTATCTAATTTTGGAACGTCCCTATTTGTATGTATATTATATTGCGACTAATTAAAGCAATATGCAGACTGCATCTATGCAATATATAACGTCTACCACGTGTGGAATAAGAAAATTCCAGACTTTGATGTTCCCTACATCCTAGGAATATTCAAATCAAAGGCGAAATATTTAATTTAGCGCGTTCAGTTCCTCATTATAATGCATATTAAATTATTCCTCAGACGTTTTGATGGCTCTTCATGGAAATGCAAAATTCTGTATACCTAAATTAAACTAATGTGGATGAAGGATAAATTAAGTTATATAATTATGCTATTACCACTGATTCAATAAGATAGAAAATGCAATACCTCATTAACTTGAAAGCTATGACTATGAAAAAATAAAATATAATGTACATGCTTTTGCAATAATAATGACTCTCCCTCAAAACAGTTTTTGAACTTCTGGTAGTTCTGAGTAGAAATTTCATTAAATCTCTATCGGTGAGTGAAACAATTAAGAACTAATGTTAAAAGTAGATTTTATTACGAATACGTCAGCAGTTCAAAAGAAATTCCAAAATTCGTGTTAATTCGTGCCATTATTATTGTAAACGATTGTACCTAACACTATAATACTTTACTTAAAAAGTTTCATCTGTGGATGGTCTACCGCCACCCATTTACATCTACCCGATGCGCACTTCGCAGATACCACACTTTAACACATAATACTCTGCACTATTTACATACACACTACAACCACATTATTCCATATATGTGGAAAAACAGGGCCGTCATATATATATATGAATCAACAATATTTCGACCTTTTAATATACTATTTGGATTTCGTTGTGTAAAACGAAAATTCATGTCACATATTATTCAAGTTCTTATAGTCTGTTTAGAAATGAAAGAGAATAATAAAAGCTTATTATGCAAATCGTAAATAAATGTAGTACTGGTGCTTATATTCAATATTTTTATATTATGTATTATCGGTATAGATGAGGTGTACTTTTAAAAAAACTTTGTGTGATCGAACCGTATTAAATTGTAGCAGGTAGCTAAAATTTAATCCCCGACAATCCGTCTTTGTCTATGCCGCTTCAATTTATCGGTCCATTTCTCTTATAAGTAAACAATATAAAAACAGCATTTCAAAACTAGAGGCTACTTTAAGCATCATAACCGGGTTAAGATGGTTTTTAGCAATTCAAATAAAATTATTCAATATTATTATCAAAATATTTATTTAAATTTAATGAATAGACTTTTATCCCGCACAAAAATATATATATTTTGAAAATTCAAATTATGGTGAGTAAATGTAGTGTTGTATAAATGTACAATAAAGAAAATAAAAAAGTAGGTATATTAAAATTCATCCTCTGAATATTCTGATAAATTATCTTCGTCTCCTAGATTGATAACGATAGGTTCTACAGTAACGTCAATTAAATTATCGAGTTCACACATTTTCTTCTCTTCTTTTTGTACATGATGTATACATCTTTGCCAGTTATCAGCAGTTACTCGTTCCAAGGATTTTTTTAACAAAATTTTCACGTCACTTAATTTAAACGTCGTATTATTTCGCGCTACATTTCCTGTTACCGGCGTCCAGACTAATTCGATTGGGTTAAGTTCACAGTGATAAGATGGTAACCGTAGTACCGTTATTTGGCGATTTGTTGCCATTTCATCGATAACATATTTTTTCTGATCTTTATTAAGATTGACAAGTGTCAAAAGTTCCTTTTTCACCATATTTGTTTCAAAAGAAATGTTTTTTCTGGATAACCATTGAATTATATCGGCTTTCCTCCAAGCAGTAGTAGGCGTCCGCTCCGTCTGCCGTGAATGGTAACTGGCATTATCCATGACAATTACAGACCCCGGAGGAATAAGATCCAACATCTATGTAAAATACTCTTCGAAAATATCTGCGTTCATGTCTTCGTGATGGTCACCTGTATTTTTAGATTCAAATAAAAGTAAACCGCCATCTACAAAACCACTGGCACTACTTATATGTGTCACTATTAATCTTCGCCCTTTACCTGAAGGTGCCTTGAACCCTGTTGATAGTCCATCCAAAAATGCTTGTCGAAGACTTTTTACATTTTTATCTTGCCATACTTTTGTTACAGTATTATCCCTCGTTGACCCAAGTTTCGTCTAGATAATAAATATTCCTCCCTTCGTCACGGAATTTTCTAATTGATCTTAAGTAGGATCTTCGCCAACAAATAATTTCATCTTTATCGATAAGAACTGACTTCCTGTTCTGCTTTTCCCAGTAAAAATTCAACTCTCGCAAGACGGCTCATAATTTGCTTCTATTGATTTTTAGCAAATCGTTGTCCTCTGAAAGTTGATTTAAAATTTTGTTTAGCGTTGGGATTTCTTTTTTTAAATAAAATGAGTAAAATATACTAATGTACACCCATTACCTGTTAGTATTAGTGTTACCCGATAATTACCTGAAACGAAATATTACCACGCCCATGGCCGGTTCTTATCTCGGGGTTTTATTACTCTTTTGCATTTCCAAACAGACTATAGTAGAAATTTCATTAAATTTTTATGGGTGAGTGAAACAACTAAGAACTAATGTTTAAAGTCTATTTCATTACGAATACGTATCTACAAATCTGTAGAAGTCCAGATATTTTCCAGTGAGTATGTAACGTAGCCAAGTTGTGAATAATATTCTTCTTCTTATTAATTTAAATGATAATACAGTGCATGTGTCCACGGATGGATCTAACTATACCTGTGAACTCCTTTATTTCACACTTTTTCGTAAAGTTATTCGTTCGAAAACGTTTTGCTTGTCTTGAAATGTACGCAGCAACTATGAAAATGGTGTTGAAAAATATGGGATGTTAAAAACAGAAGACTGTGTTAAAAGTATAAAGTGATTTCTTAAGAAGAAATTAAAAATTTTATACGCTCATAAAAATGATCGTAAATTTCCACATTGTTTATATCATACATACCAAATCCATAGTGTATCACAAAAATCTCCATGTGAATACCGTAAATTTACATCTTTCATGTAAAATTACATATATTTTTAAAAAAATACTAAATAATAAAGTCCGTAGGTATAGTTAGGTCCATCCGTGTACACACTGTATATGCATGTAAAAGTTAGAACCAATATTGTTTAATACTTTTTTGTTTGTTTGCATCCAATATACTAACTGTTTATACAAAATTTTATGCACTGCCGGCATTTAGAACACTTATAAATTTGCTATACCTCATATTAAGTATTGGCGGAAATAAGTGTAAAATCAAATATTTTTTCTTGGAGGTTAGTTGACAGTTGTGACGGATGTCTAGCAATAATATCAACAAACGCGGCGAAGTCACAGATAAGTTCATATATAATTTATAAAATCTGGATTTCAATAATGACAGTAGTAGAGAAGATATTCCAAGGACGATTCTTAAAATTTAACGGCGCAGGAAGGGAAAAGAAGCCTGTTATCGGGAAAATGAAAAAAACTTTACAACGAAACTTATGATAATTTTGTTAATTGGTGTTTCTTTAAAAACGTGAAACACTCCACTAAAAATGTGCTTCTAGCATATTTTTTGGAAAAGTATGAGAACATGTAAAAGGACAAGGTACTTTTACAGCATAACATCGACATTAGCAAATATTCAAGATTAATAACATTCTTAAACAGAAAAAATGATGGTTACAAACAGAAGAAGTCAAGAATATCGACTAGACAGGAAATTGACACTTTGAGAGATGCCCTCGATGAAATATATTTAATGATCAGGATAAGTTGTCAAATGTAAAATAAAGTGTACACTGAAAAAAAGGCCAGTAACTTTACAAATTTACTCTGTAAGAATATCCTTATAATTATCTGAAAATAATTCTAAGAATAATGATGATATTACACTGACACTTGTAATTTTACAAGAAAACTGTCAATATACAATAAAACCATAAACTTCCTATGTAATTATAATATAATTTGAACATTTATAGAATATATTGTAATACATTGACAATTAACAATGTGAAATTCATTTTTACATTGTAAAATTACTGAACATACCAAATTTACTATATAATTGAATGTAAAAATATGCCTAATGTGTGTGTGAAGGTACTACTAATTTTAAAACGCACTATACCACTAACCGTTGAGAACGTTGGGTGGTGACGCCTTCATTATTTCTTGCTTCATTTCGATGAATGCAGCGTGTACCTAGGTCCTAGGTACTTACACAATTAATTTAGTGAGTAGTGACTAGCAATATAAACATATCTAGAGTGACAAGTGACTGTTTTTAGTACTATAAATAGTTTTGTCTAGTGCTTGTTTAATTATAACCTCAATGAGATTGAGAAGCAATAGGTATGTAAGTTATACATAATTATTGAAACAAAGAAACATTGCATCTACAAAAATCGGGTATCCTACTGTTGTTTTGTTCATCTTACATAATATATGTATGTATTATTTTCTATTGGAATTATATTTTATACATATTTGAAGAACAGGAGCTTCTGGAGGTTTAGCATGATTTAAGTTCTAGGTACCTACTTATTTATGCACATTTATATAATTAATATTACTTTTTAATAGTATAAGATCATAGATTTCGTTTGAATATTATAAAATGTTAACTTTAGTTCTATGAATATATTTTTACATTGTTATATGTTTTGTATAACGTTAAGTGTTCTGTTTTGTACAAATAACCTAAATGTGCAGGTACCAAATTTGAATAAAAAATTGCCATAGAACCATAATATTTTATTACTTCAGTACCTGTATGTACATGTATTTCTAAGCTAAAAAAGAAGCAAAGCGTAGTTAATATATTGAAGATATAATAAAGCTGTAACTACTAATTAGCTAACTGAGCCGTAATCGCAGTACAAAATAGCTATTTATATAATCAGTTAGGAAAAGTACAGTTTTGTGTAACAATTTGTCCAAAAATTTTAATTATAAATTTGCAAAAGGATTATTCTACTGATTTCAAAGTATACATGGAGGCTATAATAGAAATAAGTAGATATTATTTTCAATCTAAATGAGTCATAAATTCCAAATTACTTAATTTTTTGTATATAAATCTTCTAAAAGCATATAGAAAACGAATCTATTACTTCGGAAATGTTTGACTTCACTGGGGATATCATATCAAAAATTCAGTAAGGGTGTTTGTTAACATTAGAAGCAACTGACATTCATATTAATTAGGTTACTTAATATGAGTACATTTTTCTTTTGAAATACATTGAAGTACATTCTGATGCAGTGATACTATTGAGAAACTCACGGAATAGCCTGAAATGTTACTTAAGGTAAGTAACAATTGTTAATTTCTTACGATATTTCAATTTTTCTCATGTAGGCATATTAATCTATTAGTTATAAATGAATTGCTATTCAGATATTTTTTAGGTATCTAGGTATGTCAAAGCACTGTTAGTGAATTCGAATGTTGTAAACAAGATGTCCTGTGTACGGGTTAGGTCAGTTTCGACACTTTTAGGAGGTTTCTTTTATTCTCCGAAAAGATAGTCCAAATGTCACGGGAATATTTTTGAGAAAAATTGAATAACGGAAATTTCATTTCGATATCTTGATTAGTTTTGATATAGAATTTTTTAAATTGTAGGTCTTTTCTATGATGCCCCATATACAAACATATACATGTTTGTTATAGCAGCGGAAAACTAGAAGTTATAAAAAAATATTCCTTAAGCCACTAGATACTACACATAGAGAAAAAATGTCTTTACAATGTATACATATTAATATAATAAGTAGAAAAGTTACCACAGAAAACGACCAACATTTAAAAATATCATGTATGTATCTCTTAAACAAATCAATATATCGAAGTGTGATTCTCGCTATTCAACTTTTCTCAAAAATGAAGCTACAAATAAATATCTTGGCTACTTTTTTCTGTCTTTTCGGAAAATAGAAGAAAAGTTCTATACCTAAGTGCCCAAATTGAATCATCCTGTACAATAAATAAAAAAACATACTACATTGTAGTAATAATATAAAATGTATTATTACAATGTAACTATACAACTGCCTGTAAAGTTACTTTGCAATTTTACAAGTAATTGTAGAAGTTACATTGTAAAAATACTTTTTGTATTGTAAAATCACAAAGTAATATTACATTTGCAAAACCTAAAATTACACCACACAATAAATTTACAACGTAATTTTACATTTTATTTGTAAAGTCACAATCGATAAGAAAATTACAGCAATAATGAGTGGTAAATAAATTGCCATCTATTTTAACTGTAATTATTTTTTACAGTGTACCTACATTATTTTTTTAATTATGTGACACTGATTTTTGGCATATCTTTAGCTTGTTACAATAAAATAATCGAAGACTAAAATACAGCGCATATGACAATGAAAACAAGACTCCAAGATATTTGAATATGTACATATGGTATGCGTCTCTTCATCAGCCAGATACTGAGCATCCACGTTTTTTTTTTGTATATCATAACAATAATAAATGCACCAAGCAAGTAGTTGGGAAAAATACGTTGGGTCAGATTCCGTACAAAATGGCAAACTGCCAAACCCTAAGGAATATACTGGGCATTGTTTTCGGCATTTTCCAACCACTGCTGTTGAAGGTTATATTAATAATTCAGTGTCCAACTCTGTATAACCCACAATATAAACTAATGCGGTCATGTACGAGTATATCCTCGCCTTTCGTTAGCTTGTTAAAAAGATATTTAGGCGACTTGATTAAATTTAAATAACAGAAAAGCCATATGGTATTTATATTTCATCCACCTGGTTTTCTGATATTAGATGGAGATGTGATCATCATATGTACGAATACCATAAATACAGAGATGGCCAGAAGTACGGAATAAAATTCATATCTTTTGAATGAGTAAATTTTTTTTAAAAAGCCGAAACACGTTAACTGATCTTGATTTTATCCCATCTTGCGGTTATACAAGGTCGGAAAACGCTGATGGTCTATCTGAGTTTACATGAGAACGACAAAGTAAAGTATAGAAATCCGTGCGATAGACAAGGATGACTATATTGACGACGTTTTAAAATCTAAAGAGTCACCGCCCATTTCGTCATTCAACAAATAAAATCCACTCTCACTTATATATCAGCGACCAATCGCCATCTTTGCCTTTATTGTTTGCCTTTCGCTTTCGCAAGAGATGTCGCTACTTGTGCAACTCCAACTCCGGTATTCTGATATTTTACCAGCGTTCGAAATTGTGGACAGTAACTAATCGCTAGCTTGTTGACCAACGCGACGGTCGAAGCGTGCAGAGAGCAAGATTTCATAGGCGTACTAAATTTGAATGCAATCAGATATAAGAAATATATAAAAATGACAAAAATAGTTCCATTACATATCATCCATCATTTTTAGAGTAGAAATAGTGATATAACAGTTTTGACCAATTTCGAGGCGTTAGGTAATAAAAATTATAAGAATTATTTCAAAATTTAAAGTTTTTATCTTGTCAATTACCCAAGGTGACTAACTCACAATACAGAGATGAGTACGGAAGGTACGGGTGGTATGATTACCTAAGCGTGCCACCTGAGAAGAGTTAAAGCACACAAAATTATCAAAAATAAGTTGACGTCGGCTGAACCTAGCACATTAACAATTTACTTTAAATGTGTCCCTGTTCTTATGGACTGCGATTGCCCACTACCACCCACTTACACCTACCTGATGCGCACTCCGCAGATAACACACTTAAGCCTTGTCCTCATGGATCCGAAATTCACGGATTTTTGCACGAATTTTGCAACTTCTGTTTTAATTATTTATAGCGGGAAAATCTCAACTTTTCACAATTGCAATTTGCGATACTGTCAAACACTACAAATATTATTGCCCCTTTCATTATTATGTGGTGTTAATAAGTTTGTTTTGAACTTATGATAATATACCATGGCAGTTTCATGATAAAAATGGTAGAAAATGTTATAGGTAGTTGACAACATTTGTTACAAATAGAGATTTTTCCACCGTTAAATAAATCGCGCAAATATTTGCGAATTCCGCACTGAAAAGGACAAAAGGCTTTAGAATACATACACACTATTTACTATTGGTTACTAGCACTGTCACTATAACGGTCATACATTAACACTTATTGTATCATATCGTACCGCTTTCCGTATGACCTTCATACGCCCATGTTTCGTCAAAATTTAATATATTCTTCGATCCAGATTCTTATTTTTTAATATTTATTTTAATTAGTTTCCTCGCTATATCACTATTTCGTCCTTTCTATCAGTATACTCTTTTCGATTTCATTTACACGGACTAAGTTTCATCTTGTAAGATATAGCAATAGAATTTTTATTTGGAAAACTCATTTTAAAAATACAATCTTCCTTCCGCGAGTTTCACAGTTGTACTTCTTTACCAGTTTTTTATTTGCATACATGTGCTATTCACGTACAATTTTGTTAATGAAATATATATTTCAACATCACTTACACTCATATTTTGATCAACAATAAAATTAATTATATTCATAATTAAATTAACGAAAAGATATACCCGAAATTTTGCCCGCCCGAACGATATACCCGCCCATGATAGCCTTGCAATTGTGAAAAGTTGGGATTTTCCCGCCATAAATAATTAAAACAGAAGTTGCAAAATTCGTGCAAAAATCCGTGAATTTCGCGTACATGAGGACAAGGCTTAAGTGTGTTATCTGCGGAGTGCGCATCAGATAGGTGTAAGTGGGTGGTAGTGGGCAATCGCAGTCCATAAAAACAGGGACACATTTAAAGTAAATTGTTAATGTGCTAGGTTCAGCCGATGTCAACTTATTTTTGATAATTTTGTGTGCTTTAACTCTTCTCAAGTGGCACGCTTAGGTAATCATACCACCCGTACCGTCCGTACTCATCTCTGTATTGTGAGTTAGTCACTTTCTATTATTTTCGACCTTGGGTAATTGACAAGATAAAAACTTTAAATTTTGAAATAATTCTTATAATTTTTATTATCTAACGCCTCGAAATTGGTAAAAACTGTTATATCACTATTTCTACTCTAAAAATGATGGATGTTATGTAATGGATCTATTTTTGTCATTTTTATATATTTCTTATGTCTGATCGCATTCAAATTTTGTACGCCTATGAAATCTTGCTCCCCGCACGCTTCGCCCGTCGCGCTGGTCAACAAGCTAGCGATAGTCACTGTCCACAATTTCGACCGCTGGTAAAATATCAGAATACCAGAGTTGGAGTTGCACAAGTAGCGACATCTCTTGCGAAAGCGAAAGGCAAACAATAAAGGCAAAGATGGCGATTGGTCGCTGAGATATAAGTGGGAGTGGATTTTATTTGTTGAATGACGAAATGGGCGGTGACTCTTTAGATTTTAAAACGTCGTCAATATAGTCATCCTTGTCTATCGTACGGATTTCTATACTTTACTTTGTCGCTCTCGTGTAAACTCAGATAGACCATCAGCGTTTTTCGACCCTGTATAAACTGGACGGGCACGTGCTTTGAATGAAGAAAAGAAATTAGACATTGCATTAGAAAATCCTTATACTCCAACTGTTTCATTGACCCGCAATTACGATGCTTCTCAAACTACAATTCGAATGTTTTTGAAATAAGAGAAATATCATCCCTATAAGGTATGTCTTGTCCAAGAGCTTTTGGTAGACGATTATGATAGGCAATTACAATTTTGTGAGGAAATGATGAGACGGTGTGACGACAATAATGGTTTTCAACGAGGCGTACTTTTTGCGGATGAAGCTACGTTTTATTTAAATGGAGTGGTTAAGAGACACAACTATCGCTTTGGTCCCAGGAAAATCCACACTGGACATGCGAATCGCATACGCAGTATCCACAGAAAGATATATGGACAGGTACCATCAACAACAGAATCTTGGGCCCATTCATTTTTGAAGAAAATCTTACTGCCTGTACGCTACCTAACATTTGACCTAATACCTGCTTTAGCTATGATTTTTCCTCATGAAATTGATCCAGATATACCGAATGAAAGAATTTGGTTCCAACAAGATAATATGTTTCCAAATCGTTGGATTGGTAGACGGGGTACAGTTGAATGGCCGCCAAGATCCCCCAACTTAACGCACCTGGATTATTTTATTTGGGGATATTTGAAAGAAAGAGTCCACAAGGACAGACCGGATAATATTGAGAATTTAAAGAACAAGATAAGGGCGGAGATGCATAATTTACCAGCTGAAGTTACTCGGAATGCTGTGGATAGCTTTTACTATCGTCTTGGATAATGCCAAATAGTGAATGGAGGACATCGGCATTTGCGGAATTGAGTTTATTTTTGTAAATTATCTAATTGTTTCAATTTCTAAATGAAAGGAAAACTTGTTATTGATAACATAAAACTTGTTTCTTTGGTATGGCTGGATTCGGTTTTCTATAAGCTTTTCAACGAGCCCCTTCATGTCTTATGTTTCCATCTGAAAAAAATAGGGGTAGCTGGGGGTTAGGGGGTTGAAGAAAAATTAATTATTATATAACCGAAAGATGGAAAAAAATCAAGATCGGTTAACGTGTTTCGGCATTTTAAAAAAATGTACTCATCCAAAAGATATGAATTTTGTTCCGTACTTCTGGCCATCCGTGTATATCTAACGTAAGAATTTTGAGTTTTCTGTAAAGACATTTTATCCGAACCAAGTAAAGTAGGCCAGGTGATATGGGAAAGCACTAATGACTCACACAGTGATACCTTAACATTCCTGTCCAGAACATCTTTATGGAGATAAAGAAGTTGTAGTTTGCCCAAATTTTTGTCATCATATGCTGAACATGTGATCTAAATCTTAAATCAGAGTCAATGTACAGTGCCAAATTTTTACAATTATTTCTGGGAGGCACAATATTGTTATTTAGTGTAATTTTAAAGTTAGGACTGTCAATGGTACTGCCTATTTTTACCAAATATTAAAAGTTGAGTTTTAGTTTCATTAAGAACTAGACTATGGGCACAAGCTACTTGAGAAAATGTTTCTGCGGCTTCATTTACATTAGTTAAGACGAAATCGAGGTCAGATATAGAAAAGGAATATAATAATTATTGCGTATCATCCGCATACTGGTGCATATAACAATGTTTAAAATAACTCCAAAAATCAGCAGTATAAATGGATAAAAGAATCGGCCCCAAAGCGCTACCTTGCGGAACATCTCTTGTTACAGGCTTATACTGTGATAACTAATTACTAATAATGACACATTGCTGTCTATTAGACAAATAACTTTTGAAAAATGAAAGGGCAGTAGCACTTACATCAACATATTTTAATTTCCTACATAAAATAGAGTGATCTAACGTATCAAATGCCTTACTTAAATCTAAAAGAATTAAAAATGTATTTTCTCTTCTATCTCTACTCCTAAATAATTTATCAGTTACATTCAAAAGGGCAGTTGTACTGTGCTTTTGACGAAAACTAGACTGATGACAAGGCATAATCTTATTGTTTTCAAAGTAATTTTTTAACTGTAAAGCAAGAACTTTTGAAAGGGTGCATAAAATACTTACAGGACATAAATTAGACAAATCATCGCGCCTTTGCTATTTTTTGGTTAAGGGACTACGTAAACACCTTTCCAACAAGTAGCTTAAATTGTTTTAACTAGGCAAATATTTAATATTAAATTAAACTAATGAGGAAATAACAGCGATATTATTATTAAATTTATATTATCTCATCCTCGACACTTCGTCTTAATTGTACGAATAAATTTTTCAACTTTATCAGTAGAGACTGCAAATTCAGTCTATATTATTCTATAAGTTGTTGACATATTTTTGTATAATTGTTCTGAACATGAGGTCAATTATTTGTGAAGGAATTGTTCACTGTATACGAGCCCCTTCCCATTTCAGTTGGCCCACCATAGGATTTGGCAGAAATTTTGTTTTTATGAAGCAAAAATAAAAGTACAACATTAACCTGTAAATTTATTTATCTCTTAAACAGTATTTTAAACATAATAAATAAATATGAAGCAACGAAAACCAATATCTAACAGAAAATAAAGACAAACAGAGAAAATAAGAACAAGTAGCGTAAAACTAACAAAACAATTTTAAAATTCACCACTGGGTAACATCGCTTTTATTTTTTATTACAGCTGCAATTCGTTGGGGCATAGTATTAACCAAGCCTTGACATAATTCCGGTGTAAAAGAATCCCATATTTCCTGAAGTCTTTGCTTCAGCTCAGGGATATTTCTAGCAGGATGTTTTCGTAGCACCTTTTTCATCTCATGCCACAAAGTTTCTATTGGTGATAGATCCGGACTGCTAGAAACCCATTCTAAAAGTGCAATACCATTATCCTTTATCCACTTTAATGCTTTCTTTGAGGTGTGACATGCTGCACCATCTTGCTGAAACACAAATTCTTGGCGGGATGTCAAGCATTCTTCCATGATCGGTAAGAGCGATTCTTCCAAAATGGCTAAATATTTGTCCGTATTCACAATGCCGTCAATAAAATAAAGTTTTCCCACTCCTTTAGCTGACATGCTACCCCAGATCATGACTGATGCAGGAAATTTCACCTTTCGTTTGAGACAGTCCGGATGAAACGCCTCATTTTTTTTGCGACTGTCTCCAACACACACTTCAAATCTGGCCTCATCACTCCATTGTATTGCACGCCATTGCTGAGTTGTCCAATCCTTATGTTGTCTTGCCCACCTTACTCTATTTTTCTTCTGCTGCAGTGTTAAAAGCGGCTTTTCTTTGGCCTAAAGCAAAATATTGTCATTTCTTATTTTCCTACCGCAATTTTGCTTATTAAAAAATTTACCTTATAAGTGCCAAAACCCATTTTATGAGCCTCCCTGTGCGTTGTGGATCTCGAAATTCGTCTCCCAACAGCGTCACTCCATAGAACACTTAGCTCTAAGTAATTAGCTCGCCTATTTTTCTGGATAATCCTCTTCAACGAACGTCTATCCACATTTGTAATTTTGCTTTTTTTAATATATTGGGGCCTTGCAGCAACTGAGCCGGTATTTTTATACAGTCTAACTATGTTTCTTACACTATACCTCGATAACTCTAATAAATTTGCAATTTCCGAATTTGATTTGCCGGAATTGAAAAATTTAATAATAAGTGAACGAATTTTCTCATCAATAACCTTTCCTCTACCCATTTTAAAAAAACACAACTACTTAAGTACTTGAAGCTATACTAAATGCGTACTGACAGCTATATGAATATTAGCAACTGTCACGGTGTCAGTTTTCCACAGCAATCTTTGAATTATAGGCATCCTTTGTACCAGAACAAACATAGGTTGATTTGCTGTATTTACAAAATTTTTGCTTTTCCTTGCAAATTTAAATAGAGAGCAAGGACTTTGGTATTTTTTACTGGACATTATTTAATATACTCTGCTAATTACTTTGGGGCCTGAAAACAACCTGTAGTATTTGTTATGTTTTGGTGCCAAAAAACTAATATTTCAGTAGGTGGGCCAACTGAAATGGGAAGGGGCTCGTAACAAGTGTAATTACGAACTGTAGGCTAATTTATTGAAATATGTATCTTGGCACGTTTCTCTACGCATCAGTTATTTTTTTTATATATGCTTGAAGCAATCTCTTCATATCTGTGCAGGCCACGCCGTATCATTATTTATTCTCCCGGAAAGTCCTACTTTATTAACATCAAGGCGAATGCTGTTTTATCTTTTATTTAAATCACCTCCCGTGGGAAAGCGCCATCTCACTCGCTATTTAATTTATTTTCATCTCTCTGACAATGCTTACCAATTCCTTCCCGTTATATTTCACCGTAATTCCGTTACCAACTTGTCAAACTAAAAATTGCTAAATACCTACTGG
This sequence comes from Monochamus alternatus, assembly GCA_037114965.1. NCBI lineage: Eukaryota > Metazoa > Arthropoda > Insecta > Coleoptera > Cerambycidae > Monochamus > Monochamus alternatus. The sequence goes on from CM073426.1 coordinate 120,613,049, forward strand.
GAAATCAGAGCTATATGAAGCGCGTCCTGTTCCGCGGGAAATGCGGGATTGTACTTGGACTTGCATATTTTACAGAACCAATATTGGACGTTGACGTTAATTTAAAATTGTATGGGCTTCCTCTTCTCTGTTTGTTTCTTTTAGCTCAGCGGGGTTTTTGTATACTGGACGGTTTCTGAAGATTTGTAAAGGACATCTTTATTTTTTCTTACCAATGCAGGTGCTTGATGGTAAGCGAAGCCTTAGATCCATCAATTGGTGGATATTTTCAAAGGAAAGGGGGTCCCAAAATAGAAGGCCATACCATTAACCACATATTCTTAGGACAAAAATAATGCGACTTTCCTTATACCATTTGTTATTTCGTCCCTGTTTCAATATACAGGTTGTTAAAGTTGCATTTTAAAAAAATTTTTGTTAATAATCCCATTGTTTTGTAAGATACACACTTGAAATTTTGCACGTACTTTTATCTTATTCCGGCATACTTATCATGTAATTTTGGTGAAAAAAATCGAAGGGTGAATGGAGGTAACTGAGGGATGCAGTATCCTTTATCCCCTCCAATTATTTCTAAGTACGTAAACAAAAAATTACAAAAAAGGTAAAATGATCAGAAGAAAGCTCTACGTTTGATATTTCAAGAAAAGGCTGCATAGGCGTACTTATAAATAATTGGAGAGGATAATGGGTACTGCATCCCTCAGTTACCTCCATTCGTTCTTCAATTTTTTCCACCAAAATTACATGATAAGTATGCCGCAATAAGATAAAAGTACGTGCAAAATTTCAAGTGTGTATCTTAGAAAACAATGGGATTATTAACAAAAATAGTTTTTTAAAATGTAACTTTAACACTCTGTATATTGAAACAGAGACGTCCAAATAAAAAATGGCATAAGGAAAGTCGCCATTATTTTTTTCCCAAAGAATATGTGGTTAATGGTATGGCCTTCTATTTTGGGACACCTTGTATAATAGAATAATTTTTATAAAAAATGTTTTATTTTAATAACTTGCTTCCATATTTTTCAAAACAGCTTTGTGAGAGTTCTGTTATAATAAATTAATACACGTCAAAACGAATAAAGTAAGATTATTGAAATAGCAAAAGTTCGTGGAGTTTTCGAAAAATATTTATTAAATTATATGGAGTTAGAAAAACCAACATCAAGGAGTTGATTTAAATATTCAGTTCAATTGAATTTTAATTATTTAGTATAACTTTATGTGTAACTTTATACACGGCCGGTATTTAGAACACTTATAAATTTGCTATCATATTGTAAATTTATGGAAATAAGTGTCTCTATAACCAAAAACAAGTAATTTTTGTTGAAGCCGAATTGAAAATTGTGACGGATGCCTAGCAATAATATCAACAAATCCATTTTTCATGTACGCTATATTTAGTACGAGAAAGATCTCTAACAAAATGGAATATATGGATTTCCATAGTGATAGTAAGAAGGGGATATTTAACAGAAGTTCTATACAAAAAGTTTCATCTTCATAACTTAGTTCCATATTTTTCAAGATTATTGAAATAAAGTGTACAGTTTTCGAAAAGTATTTATTAAATTATATGGAGTCAGCAGCACCATCATCTAGATGTCGGTGTAAATATTCAGTTAAATTTTAGTCATGTAGCAAAAATATTAAATGCAAATACAATTCTTTTTAAATTTTTATAAGCATATTTATATTCACAGAATTGCTACTGTGTTCACGCAGCGAACTGAAAAGTCTAACAGTGGTATTCATAGTCTGTTTCCAGTCGCCGGAGAGCGTTCTCCGTCCCGAAATTATGCGAATTTCATTATGTTCACATAATTTCGGTATGGAGACCGCTCTCTGGCGACTGGAGACCGACTATAAATACCACTGTTAGACCTTCTCCAAACAACTATTTCTGCATCTAAGTTCTTGAAGATAATGTAATGTTCCCCCGAACGAACTATATGAATGCAGTTCAGTGCGTGTAACTAGATGCAATATTAGATAATTTGGTAAAATATTATTTTCACATTTTGTATATTAAAACCAAATTATTATTTTCAATCTGCTCTTTGCGAGAGTGCTATAGCGATAGCGATATTCGACGAGTGCTGCATCCACACTCATGCTCGTCCAGTCTCTGACTGTCTCGGTGAAAGTGTGGATGCGGCTATTAGCGTATCATCTGCAAACATGCAAACAAATGATTTATTTAGTACCTTATGATGGTTATCAGAACGTCTTGTATATTTAACTCAAAAATCAATTAAATAGCTCACAAAAATCTTACTTAGAAAATTTGATTACCTAACAAATAAGATAATTATAGTAAAAAAAAGAAATAAAAAAGGTATTCCCAAACCTGTAACTTGTCAAGGAAGCAAATTGTACTAAGGTAAGTTAATTTAAATCATTATTTTTGTCCCAAGTTAGTCTTAAAGTATGGCCCATTCTTCACTAAAACCCTGTATATATAATATATATGGTGATGAAATATTTGGTCTTAGTGATTCCAAAGAGAGGACTTAATCTGCAGTTGAAGAGTTTCTTCTGAAGAAGAGAGCGATGTATCATGTACATGCTTTTGCAATAATAATGACGCTCCCTCAGAACAGTTTTTGAACTTGAGGAAGTTCTGAGCTGAAATTTCATTAAATCTCTATTGATGAGTTAAACAACTAAGAGTTAATGTTAAAAGTTGAAAGTTCATTACATAGCAAAATTCGATTTACGATATTATTATTATTGCAAACGATTGTACCTCCCGAAACGTTAAGAAATCTAAATCGACTACTTGGTAGCCAACTCAAAAATAATTTATCTTTTATAAAATAACTTTATCATAACATGTTTGGTACTATTTTCATATAGATGTTAAATAATCCTCTGGAGATAATTTGTTAAAATCTTGGTACCAGCTGGAAGTGATAAAATAATCACAATTCCTCAAAAATAAATTATTACTTGCTTTTGAGTGGCGACGGTTCTAAATTAAAAAAGTGACACTACAACATCTACAGAATACATTTTTAGGTTAAATTAAGAGAGAAAAGCTATAAAAACCTACAAAAAGCCATCTTAACAATACAATATATGTATTTCTGCTTACTACATTTATTATTATATTTGCATTTCTATATTAAATATTATTCTCAGCAAATATTAATAATATGCGTAAGGGAAAATATTATTCAAAATAACCATAGCTTTAGTAGGTCCAGCTAAAAACTGCTAACTTGCCTTCCTAAGGAATTGCTTATGAGCGATATAGGACAGCTCTTCTAGACTAAATTACGAACGAAGATGTTCAAGCGTTCAGTTAAACCAAGAAACTCTGCCTCTGATTTACCACGCAACCCACTACTTTTTTTAAGTAATTATAGAAGTCATAGAAATGGATTTAGAATTTCAACCATAAAGAATTTTTGTTACTAAAAGTTGCTTTATTTATACAGATCACTTCTTTCTGTACTGCTCGAGAAAGATTTTTATTGACTGTTGGGATTCTTCAAATAATTCATCATTACCCATTATAGGTTTTATCTTACCAGCTATATAGTCACATTTTTCTTTGATCGCTGTAGCTTTGCAGTCTTTCAGCTATTCAACAAGTTCATACTTTCCTATAGAAATATATTTTACAACAAATCCTAAAATATAAAACAACTTATGGCTGGATTACAATAATAATATATTTTAATATACAAACGTTTATTAATGCATCTAATAAAATAGTTATTTATGCAACAAGTACAAAAATTAAGTGTTTATTGCACGCGACGTGAAATTGTCCAACGAGTAGGACAACACGTCGAGTGCAATAAGCACTTCTTGTACGAGTTGCATACAATATTCTACGTTCATGCAAAAACCAAAAAATGTTTTATTTAGATGACACACAAGTGTAAGAAAATATGACGTCGATTTGAACGTTTATGTTTGTCATGATGACAAAATGCTGTAGAAGAATGACATATGAATGCAATAAACATTTTATTGCACTAGTTCAATAAAGAACCACTTTTTCCACTAAATACAGTTCAGTGAAGTTTTGTTTTTTGCATGGGCGTAGAAAAACAAAATTAATATCTCTAAAGATCGCAGCAAATTTTAGCGGTAAAAGAAACCAATGTAAACAATAACTCGTTGTTAAACTACACTAAACAATATATTATTTACGAAAAAGTCAGATTACACTCTCTAGTGAGGTTTACTATCAGCTGCATTATTTTTGCAGGCATAAATTATAATAGGCCTAATGCAACTTGCTTCTTTTAGCAATTTGCAAATTTACTTATTTTGGCCGCGATTTTCGCAAAATTCGCCTGTGTGTAGCTGTAGAAAGTATTAGATAAATTCTCGTCACACGGATTACATAAGTAAAACATCCTGTTGGCTAAATTGCGCCCAATTCCTTCAATACCCCATCAACAACTCTCAGATAGGGTCGATCACGCGTCGAGCTCTAAATGAAATTTGAATTTGCTCGTCACTGCCGCCAAGCCGTTGATTGAATCTACTGCAAGAGACCGCCATCGTCTCCACACTACACTATTCAAAAATAGAACGATACTAGTTTTATTTGCGGCCATGAAGCATTCATGATATTGCAGATGAGATGTGAATTGCAATGGAGTACAATATTGGAAGTCTATCCCAGAGCGACGACTAAAAACTACCCTCTCGTTTCTTGCCGGGGCGACGTAGGGGAGAGCGGGAACCATTTGAATTAATTTCTGGTATAACATCGTAGGGATCCTCTAGGGACAGCTACTGTGGTGAATTTAATATCAGAATTGTAGAATTAAATGATTATCACCCCATAATCTTAAGTGCTTTATTATTGTTGGCAGTTCTCTTTGAGTATTGTATTATGACTGCAGTTTTAAATATCAAAGTGATTAAGGACGTACCCAAAAAAAATTTTTGTATATACATGGAATTTAAATATAATTTTATAAAAAAATATATCAAAAAGAACAGTTGAAAATTACACTTCTGCACGGCAGTGGAAACTGGTCCACTATAAAAGCTGACTTTGCATATGAACGGACATAAAATTGAAAGAATTTCCCAAGGAAATAAAAAATAATACCTATTTTATCAGCAAATTCAATTGCTTCTGCTGCTATTGTTATTATTAATTAATAAAGTTAATTTGACATACCTGGTATTACAACAACTGTTCAAAATTTTGTCCACCGACGTGTAAACATATTTGGGCCCATCTTATCAAGTTTCTGCAAACTAACACAAATATTTCTGGTTCTTTTCCCTTTTATTGTCACAATTGAGCCTCGTGTGTGATACGGCAGACTGTTGATTGGGACATTCTTTGAACTTGAGCAATTCGCCTGATACATATTAGGGGATTCTTTTCAACAATCTGTAAAATGTGTTCCTCAGCTGCTGCAATACGCCATGGACGCTCTGGACCTTCATTTCTTCCACGATTCAATTGCAAATTTTCTGTCTCACACCCACGTTGCACTACCGTGGTGAAAGTCGCTGCATTTGACACATACCGAGAAACCGCTCTACATTCACACGAGAAGTTGCTAAAGCGTCTTGTCTTACTTCATCGCAAATTAAAACAATATCCATCAACTCCGAGTTGCTATACACATAAGTCATTTTTGACACTTGACAAACTAATATAAACACTATCGCAAAAACGTTAATATTAAAATTGGATTTCAGTATTCGGAATCACCTGGGCTACGTGTGGAGACAGCACACTGCGCACAGCGTATAACGCGGATATTACAGTGGACGAGCCGCTTAGGCCGAGCAGGAAGTAGCAGACCAGTTACATCTCACCTGTACTCGATTTATATGTGAACCTACATATAAAGGAACAGATAGTTCAATTGTCGGTCATCTCACCTATGGCATACTGATGAGAGCTAACAAGCCCGAAACCGGTCTATGTCTGGTGGAGTGGTCGACAAGGGTTCTTGGCTGTTCACATAGATACTGCAGGTGTAATTCAATGCCGGTCGGGGCATTAGCCTGCGGAGAAGTTGTTCCTGCAGTATCATTTATAGATTTAATGGCGCATCGTCCAGGGCGAGAGGTCTGCGGGTAAGTACCTACGACAATGTAAGTCGGTTTTTGTGTTATTGGCTTTTTCATGACGCATCTATTCCAATTTCTTTGGATAATTTATAAATCACCCTGCATACATTGCTTTAACAGCTGGTCGTATGATAGACTACCTTCATCTTCGTCGAGGTGTTATAGACGATGTTAACACATTTCCTTAAATTGGGGTCTTTTTTGGTGTGTTATTCTCAGAAATTCTTTCTTTTCCTTCTCAGGTGCTCGCCTAATAGCTTGTGCAGTTTTTCCTTTGATATATCTTCCTGCTTTGAGAACCGATTGTAGATGATGTTTTTCTCCAAGCATTCTGCATTATAAATGGTCCATGTTTGCATTAAAATGTTGATCAAATCTTGTTCTTGCACCGAATGGTGATGAGACTAAGCATACAATCTTACATTCCTCCTTTGAGAACCGACCCTAGATGATGTTCTTCTTCCAAGTGTTCTGCCTTATGAATGGTCTATGTTTGCGTTAAAATGGTGATGAAATCTTGTTTCTGGATCGGCGATGCTGATGACACATTGATTCAAATACCTGTTGGTATGAGCAGATTTAAACACTGTGTCAGGATATACTGCATTAATGTCATTCAGGGCTACTTGGAGATCAAATGATGAATGTATCTTCAACACATGTGAACCAATACTAGTTTTAGAACTGCTGACTCCAACACCTGAAATTCAAACTTCCATGAAGATGTTTGTCAGGACCAATCCTGCCATCATCAGAGATACGCTCTACGAAAAAATGGTACCTGTCTCCAAAGACAGGGGTGAACCCGTATATACTCCTTCCATTTTTTCATAGAGCGTATCTCTGATCGAAAACTATATGTACTTGGCAATATTTTGCCCTTGTCTCCCCCAACTTCCACATTCCAAACTGTTTATTTTATTATGGCAGTATCAGGTGAGAAAGGATGATAAGGATATTTTCATTTCGGCTCTACACGCCTGGCTATTCCTTTATTTGCCAACTTTATTCAGGTGAGATGGCCGTGTATCCGTATTCGAAATAAATTATGGAGTGCCTCTGAGACGGCAAGATGCAATATCGTTGTAATTTCGCATATTTATACGGTGTACAAACTTCCAAACAACAGAATGGGAAAGAAGATTGTATTTCTCCCAAAGAATATGATAAAAATGTACCTCCTTATGTTAAAATCATGTCTTATATCACTCATCTTTAATGGTTCCATCAAATTATAATTCCTACCGACTGTAGGGAAGAGTATTCGTTTTGGATATACGGGCGCGACGTGGAGTTATTTATTTAAAATTTTCTGAAGGTACATAAAATTCAACTTTAAGGTAAACACTCGTGACGACGGTGCAGTAACAAATAAAACAGGGATGAGAAGGCAAGAAGATAAATCAATATCAGAGTCGGCCCTGAAATTTCATCACGTGGAAAATAATGTGCAGAACCTTCGTCTCGGCAAAAAATGATTAGGAATTATTAATCAAATTTTGAGGAATATCAGGAGGTTGATGCCCAAGGACCGTAATATTTATTTTGTACACGGAGAAAAAATTGTTATAACGACTATAAGAATTGAAGGATCCAATGCAATAACAGGCTAAATCCACTTGTACAATTTTTTAGGAGATAAAACAACGTTGTAATTCAAAAATAAGCGGAATGAAAAATTTGAAAAAAAAAATTAGTACCCTTTCTTTTTAATAACTGCATTTCAAATCTATGTAAACTATTTTACGTTAAATATTGTATTTTGTTAATAATTATCAATAAATAATTAAAAGACTTAAATAACAATTTTGGCGTTTATTTTGTATTATTACGATATAATATTAAAATAAATATGTAATAAGAAAAATATTTATGGAATCCATTATACAACAGGGTGTTTTAAATGAAGTAGCTAAAATGGTACCAGTGAATGTAGAGTCAAAAATAAGATGATAGAAGTAAAAATACCTTATATGAAAGTTGCTCCCCTGAGACAATATACCCTCTTAAAAGAGGGAATTGAAATTAACATTTTATTTTTATTTTTTTCTTTAACATGGGGAATGCTAGAGACACGAAACTTGGTATGAGCATCCTACTAATAAAGAGACAATTTTTTATTTTTTTTTCGATTATTGCCGTATTTTGTAAACGAGTTAAACAGTCAACCCCATTGCCATATTTTATTAGACATTTTTTATATGAAGCAATTATTCATTTTGAAGACTGATTTATTGCGCAACTTTTTTACCTCTCGTATTTTTTCGATAAAATCGATAGTTTTCTAGTAAATAAATTAGATGTGTCATTGTTCAGTAAAGGGGTAATTGCAAAAATTTGTAAAAATTAAGTAGGCGGATGTCATAACAAATAAATTATCATATTATAAATTAATACTTAGAACTTAGAAAAAATTAAAAAAATAGAATATAATTTTAACATTTGTACTGAAAAAATATTTTCACCACAGGCGTAGAAGCTTATGGAGTTCAAGAGAGAATAAAATCCCATACCTACGCCATTAGTTTTCGTTGAAAAAAGTTATTCACGTCAAAATATTAATATTGTAACCTCTACGTTGACTTAGTCTTTAAATACGTCACGTAGGAAAAAACAAACTTTATTATCACTACTTACTTGATTATACAAATATCCTTCAAACAAACTTCACAACTGTCAACTCTTTACTTTGACGTTTGTCAATCGCGTCAAACTAAGACCTGACATAAACTAAATGAGGAGACGAAACTGATCCCCTTATCCGCTGTATCGATAAAGTGTCTAGAATCAAAGGGTATTACAAAAATTATAAATTTTAAAGCAAGAACATAATGATGAAACTACGAAGGTATGTGAGGTTCTGTAACAATATTTTACTAGGATTACTGCATATCATGTTTGAATCAAAAATATATAATGAAAATAAAATATGTAATCCTGTATAGGAAAAAACTGAGTGTCATAGAGAAATATGTTATATTAAACACCTCTAATATTTTGTCATGCTCTATTTTTCCCAAAATTAAGAACGAAGAAACGAGGACACCCTGATATCCAATTTTTGTCTCCTCTATTCCTCATATAATATTCAATATTTTTAAAATTTTTATTCCAATTCTGGTGCTGTTACACGAGATGGGACATCCATCACAACACTTATAACTACTAAGTGGAGCACCAGTGTTTGCGTGGTGGCAATTAATCGCCGACTGATTAACCAGCGTATTAAAGAAGGATTAGAGTTGGAAACAGTAGTTATCGGATCAATATCCCAGCACGAAGAACTGCACGGCGACCTGCGGAAGTTTGGGGGATTTGCAGAATCTCCGATAGCTAATATTGATAAATGTCCTGTTTGTCAGTTCGCAGGAAGTCTTGCCGCGTAGCTGTAATCCTTCCACCGGCCAGGATCAACTTGTCGGTCAGCGGGATTTGCGTTTTGACATTGTCTGCGTCCCTCGGTCTGTAATTGCTTTTTGCACGGCCAGATGGCAGACTTGCCTTCGCCTGGCGATGCACCCTTCTAATCTGTGATTTGGGCGACACTTTGAACTCCGTTAATGTACGGGATGGTCACTTCCACTGGAAATTGTGTATTCTGTAGTAACATTTGGGTTGCCATTTTCTTATTTTCAAATATAGCAGAATAACTAGCTGATGGAGACACAAGGTGTTTGATTATGACAACAATGGACTGTATTAAACAACAATGCGATCGGCAGAAAACAGAAGCTGTTATGTCCTTTGTCTTGGAGTTCTGGATGTCGCCGGAAAATTTAGGCACTGATTCGGGTAAAATCGGGAGATGTTTCATACAATTTTCGCAAAGTATATCACTTTAACTTGCTATTAGACACGTACTAACCTGTTACTATCACACAAAAACTGATCTTTTTTTCGTAGTCTTTTAATTCAAAACCTCACCACCCATAGGGCATCAGCATACAGCCGCTGATATCTGCTTATGAGCCGTGCGTAGTTATAGAACACTAAAATTACCTAAATATAATATACAAGGTCATTTAGAACTTATCTAAAAAAAAATTTATGTACTCTTACTGACTTACAAATACAAAAAATGTTTACTACATTAACTCTATTTTTCATTTGCATCTATTCCCAAGTCTTGTTAGATAATTTCTGAATCACTCTGTATACATATACAATGCTCATCAAAAGATTAACAAACCAATAACAAATATTTATAAGCGACAAAGTTAATCTCAACAAACATAAATGAAGTAGGGATAAGCCGGTCTCTTTTTGATGTATTTACTATTATAAGTGAGTAAGTCAAACTAGTTAACCACATATTCTTTGAACTAATATATTGGAACTTTTTCGATGCCGCTTTTCACTTCGGAGCTATATTTTCAAAATGATGTTAAAATAAAAATTTAAAAAATAATTTATATTGATAGCTCCGATGATATTAGACATATTTGTATGAAATTTGGAAAATAACTATTTCTATCTTCAGCCGGCACACTTTATGTGTAATTTTGATCTAAAACATCAAAACACGAAGGGAGGAATACGTTTATCATTTCACAATATTTTTTTAATAGATCGTGTTGTTATTCTTTTCTTTTCTCACTTTACAAGATTTTGATTTCAGACTCGGTTTATGAGATATCGTACTAGTTTTTGCACAAATTAAATATCACTAAATATTAAATAGTAATTTCCATTTTATTCAGAATATTGAAATAAAACAAAACGGCATAACTAGCAACAAGGAGCAAAACAGACAAAATTTGAACTCAATTAAACTAAATGTTCAATATAAGTACCACTATCACATTTTAATGACAAAATAACGAATATCTTACAAAATATGTGGTTTCAGCTTAAAGTGCTCTCCACCTTGCATATTTTGTCCCTTAGCTGTTAGTATTGGAACTATATAAACGAAATCATTCATCCTGAAACTAAGGTTCAACGGGTTGAGGTCAGGAGAACCGGGTGGCCGTTTAATAGCTGCAAGTCGTCCTGTACCAATCCAAATAATGCGGAGGTGCGCCGTCCGTTATAACCACATATTTTAATAAACCGCCAGAGATCAAGTCCATGGATGCATTACAATTTATTAAAGGTTTCGTTTATATGGTTCCAATGCTGAAACAAGAGCTAAACGAACGAGTTGTAGGTACAAGATGGAGAGTACTTTAGCCTGAAATCAAATCAAATATTCTTTACCCTCTTATTAAAAGTGCCTGAGTATGTACTCAGGTGGTATCAATATTGAACATTTAGTTTAATTAATTTTTTGTCTTTTCTTAATACTTATTGTTAGTTGTGCTGTTTTGTTTATTTAAATTTTCTCTGAAATTTAAAAATATTAAGAGCAACTGTATTTGCATAACTTTCAAAAATCAAAGTTATCTTGAAAAAGAATAGTTTTACGGAAAATTATCAAGTACGATAAAATAATCCAAGCAAAATGTTACGCTATGATATTGAGAGAAAGTACGTCCTTCCCCTCAGTTTTTACGTCTGTTTTTTAGACGTCGTTTACAACAATATTCTTGATTATTGAAAATGTAGTTTTTCCAGTTTGTGACGAAATGATGAAAAACGAATGCAAAATACTGCAGCTAACTGGATTAACTGTTATTTCTGCATTTAGAAACGCTGCAAAAAAATACCGCATGCCATTCGACATCGTTGACAGATATAAGCTTTATCTATGGATCTAAGCCATCAGACGATGCATATCATAGGCGCCGACTTTCCGCAGGAAAAGGGGGGTTTGGCCCATTTTTTAAATATCGAGCTAACATTCTGGAATAATTTGTTTTATTGTCACTTATGCCTTGCTGAGCACGTGGTTAAAATTTTTGTATTTAAGTCATGGTTAACCCTCTATAGGTAAGTATGATTAAATCGTCATATTTTGATGTCATAAATATGCAGTTAATGGGATGACCTGATTTTATGTTAAATTCTGTAAATTTAAATGTTTATACCGAGCGAACCGGTAATATTCACCAGAAGAATGAAGGCAATCTAACTTTTCATTGGTATTAAATTTGTTTGGTAAGCAAGTGAGCGCAATATTAAATTAAAAATTAATTACAATATTTTTAATTCATTAAATAACCCATTTGCGGTATATTTGTTTACATATTATCTATGTTTATTAAAAAATATTTTTCATTCAGCAAACAGATGAATGCAGGACGACCTTAGTTCAGATCTTCTAGCATTATAAAGCAATCATTATAGCCAAAAATAGAAACAGTAGTAGAATATGCTAACTGTTTTCTGAGTACATACTTTTTATGTATTTTGAATTAAGAACGAGTTGTATTTGGTATATTCCGATCTTGATGATAGCAGATACAAAACGTCCCTGACGCAAATCCGCTCATCAATTAACGACTGGCATTGTTTATCTCCTGATTGGATCTATCGGACAGCCACAACTCTTTTGCTAATTACTGGCACCGGTAGGTGTTCTGAGCTGATATAGAAAATCGTTCAGAAAATTGCCTATTCGATCGCCGCTTATGTAAATTTTTAAGCGCACCACCGCATACGACGACGCGGAATTCAATTTAGATTTTAATTAGTAATTCCGTGCTCCAGAGACTTATTAGTACAGCTAAGAAAATAGATGCAGCAGGGTGCTTATTGAGGTTTGTTTGGCTTGTGTAGAACACAAGCCTCAGCTATTGTACGGCTGACAAAATGTGTCCCGGTCTAATAAAATCAAAACTAACTCAAATATCTGTGACAGAGTGACCTATAAATCTTTTAATTTTGACAGTTTAGAAGAATTTGTACAGAATGTTACAAAACTTTAAAAAGTACAAGAAATGTATATGTAAGTTTGGTTTGTAGGCTTTCTTCAATGGTTTGGTTGCTTCCGGGCTGTTGGCCACGACGTCGGTTTAAAACTATTAACGTTTCGAGAGACATGTTGCTCTCTTCTTCAGAAGATCTGAAACTGAACTGAAGCAGCCAAACCAATGTATACGTAAGTTTTGAGGGGTCGTTCTGGATGATAAATTAACCTGGGTACACCACATTAACAGGTAATTGCAAAAGGTCATTGCATCCTTTTGGATTCGCAGGCGGCTCTTTAGACAAACGAGGAGGATAATCCCAAAACTACGTTGTGGTTTTATCCTACTGTGGTTAGGCCACCTACGCAGTTGTGGTATGGTGGCCTGCGAACATTTGAGGCTCTTCTGTCTCTTTAAAACTGCATCTCGTAGTGGAACTGGAAGTGATAGGGCCTGTTTATCGGCCAAAATAGTAGGAGATGTGGATGACATTCTAACAACAGTCAGAGACAAGATATTCCCTTCTCCCCCTACCTTCTAATTTCAAAACAATTTTAATTTAGAGATACTATCTAGGGAAACCTGATGCTCAGGTCTCGAAAGAGCTCGTAAGGTTCTCAAATGGTCCAAAACAGATCAATGCTAGGGGACGAAGATCTATGGAATGCAATCGAGAGTGAATTTATTTTAATCACTGAAAAACACACCACGGATTTTCAAGCTGAAGTATTTGCTATCTATACATAAACCATCATATGTACAGACAACCAAGTGGCTTTAAGTACTCTTACATCCTTCAGGGTTACCTCTCGAGTCGTCTTGGAATATGTCAATGGTCTTTTCGTTTTGGAAAGGAAAAATCTTGTAAAGCTGACATAGGTTCCTGGTCACAGTGATGTTACAGGTAATCAGAGGGCTGACCTGGACCAGTTATGGGGTTACCACAATTCTATCTTGTAAGATCCATTGATGAATATATCAAAGAGCTTCAAATTAAGATTAGTTGTGTGAGAATTTTCACAGGTTTCCTAACTGGCGACGGAAATCTCCACAAGCTCTTCTCTTGGATCAGCTTAAGTGAGATTGCAAGAAGCAGGATATGCGGAGAATTCGGTATACATCTTCTGCAACTGTGGTTGGTTGATGGTAAAGGCACACAAATATTTTGGCGTGGCTTTTTTTCTCCCCAAGATATTAGAGAAATTACAGTATAGCTCTAGTGTTAGCTTATGTCCGCAGTACAGGCTCGTTTTGAACTGTACAGCCAGCGACATGCACAATAGGTTTTCAGACCTGGGGACTGTGGGTAAACTGCGCTGCTTTCAAACAACAACATGTAGCATATAATTAACTTATACAAATACAATTAAAAGAGTGAAAAAATGAATCAAAAAAGGATTATTAAGAATTTCTTCCATAAGTTTTATGATTTATTTTCAACTGCTACAATATGATGCGATCCAATCTATTTTATCTTGCTGGTCCACAAATTAAAAAAATATCCAGTAATTCTGCATTGTAATACACATGGACCATATTGAATTTGTAAAATAAATGTAAACAATATAGGTAAAATTGCCGTAGCGCTGTGGCAACAATATGTTTAGAAGGTATTAAAAGTTAACATACCAAAATCAACGAAAGGTTATGTTCATATTGCAGATAGACAGTCAACAAAAGTTCAAAAGCTCCCAATATATTTGCTTTGTTATTTAAAATTAGAATTTGAATGCCCACTCCACAAGCTGTAGCAATAATCCCCTGTTAACGTCGATGACTTATCAAATCAAAACCATGTAACACGATCCCCTTTCATTTACCTTCCATTTAATTTGACTCGGTTATACAGGATGGTCTATAAGTAATGATTCATGGAGACAATTTTTTTTACTTGAAAGCATTAGTTATATTAATGACGAAAAAGGTTGAGCGTGTCAAATTTCGAATTAACAAAAATATATATAGCTATTATCTATTTTCCAGAAAATCATATTTGAGTAATCCCCAGCATATTCGTGAGTTTTGTAGTAGTAGGATGTTAAGACAATTATTGACATTTAAAACATTGGTAAACAACCGCAGCAGTCGTAATACCAACAAAAGGAGTCTAAATCAATATATGGGTCCAGAGATACCGAGAGCGGGTCTGCCCTCACAGTGCCTAACCAGAGAACAACAAGGGCAGGCCAATGAATCCTAGCTAAAGCTAGGCATGTTCACTTTAATTCTGTTACTGGCAGCGATCATTTACCGGGGTCACGGCATAACAACCTAGAAAATCGCTAAAAACCACTATAAATTTTTGACAAGAAAGTATTTTGTTCAGCAAGATCGCAATTGCTGAAAAAAAGCCAGGTCCAACCTGGCGAAGTTGTGGGTCCCTCCATTCCTTCAGAAACTCGTTATCGAATGACCTTAAGTAATCCCAGTCAAAATGACAAGATCGTTCTTGAGATAAATGTTAGTAATAATGATTTTAAATAAAATGCTATAAAATTGAAGCGTGGTATTATGAATTCTAATCCAATAGTGTGTTAAGGCCTTTAATCCACGGAAAACAGACATATTAAACCTTCTAATATAGTCGTAGATAAAGAAATTAATGTCATCATGGACCGTTACTTGCGGACCACCCTGTATACATTTTTGATCCGTCACGGTGATATAATAAACTGAAAGCTGACATTAACGGCACGCGGATTGAAAACCCGTCGCAATAAAACCGTACGGAACGAATACCGAAACGCGATCAGTTAATTTCAATACAAAGCCGATAAAAACAAAGCAGCTTTCATACGGAAGCCAAACATGAAATTGACTCAATCATCTGTCACACCGGTTAATATCAAACTGGAAACTGAAAACGCCACTTCTGGCCAGCTGCGGATGTATGCATGCATGAAAATACGGACAGATTTTGATTTAGATGGGATGGATGGAGAGGAAAGAGTGCTCTTTCAATAATTATGAAATATAATTGTACAGACAGTCAATGATGACAACGGAGGACGCGATGATGTGGAATTGAGTCAATAATACAGCACCACAAAAAAAGTGGGCTGTTCAACGGACTGGACCTATTCTATTATTATGTATTTTCACTCGCTGAATCCGAATCTGGGGTTCATTTAACCCCATCGCCCTAGGTTCAATGTCAGTCCAAGGTCAAAGCGAAAGATAAATATGCAATTAGACTATACTATCGTACATTTATGTTTTTGAGGTCGCTTAATACTAATCTGCAGTCCACTTAACCCCATCGTCCTAGGTTAAGGTAATTCCAAGGTCAAAGCGAAAGGCAGATATACGTGGGCCACACTACCGTACATTTACATGGTTTTGGAGTCGCAAAACCTAAATCCAGAATTCTTTTAACCCCATCAAGTTAGTTTCAAGGTTATTTCAAGGTTATATCAAAAAATAAATAATGCGAGTAACCTAAACCATTGTACATTGATGTTTTTAGGGTCGCTGGATCAGAATCGAAAAGTCATTTAACCCTATCAGACAAACTTCAAGGTTATTTCAAGGTCAAATAGGAAGATAAATATGCAAGTGAACGAGATCATCGCAGATCTGGGATTCAATTAACCCTATCAGGTCAGCTTCTAGGTCATTCAAGGTTAAATCGAAAGATAGATGTGCAAATGTGTACGATTTTGTGTTTACACTGACATTATTCGATTAAATAATTTAAAATTGCATTGCTAACTGGAATATCTGGTGACTATGTGCACTTGTCTTATTGGGGCTTTCGACTCGGGAAGTTTACTGCTACCTTCATTATTTATTATTTTTGCATGGTGTTTTGGAGAGCCTGCGTACTGGTAGTGGTACTTGATGGAACGGTTTTCACATAGCATTTGCACAATGGAAACTTCAGATTATGGCTAAAATTCACTAAAATAATTGATCAAATGTAATGACACGAATTTATATGGTAAAAATCTTCGTAAGTTTGAAGGTTTTAAGTCTTGTAGGTTTATAACGTGTGTTATTCTTTCTCGTTCATTATGCTGTCTACCTCTCTTATACTCAAGGGACCCTCAAGCGACCTGTATATTTCTTGCCAGTTCCAGCAGTAATCACCTCGCATATATTTATCCCATCTACCTTGGTTATTTCCTGGAAAGTCATAGAAATCTAGATTACAGGACAAAAGTATAGCAATGGTGGAAAATTATAGGAAACTCATGAATGCTTGATGAATATAAAATTGCATTTCATGGATTTCTATATTACAGTCAAAAACGAGGTGAAAGATTTCATGAGGACTTGAAAGATGCAGAGCGACATATCCAAGGCAGGCGGTATAAACATATGCCCGGTGATTACTTCTGGATGCTAGCAAGAGATATACCAGAAAGAGGACGGAAACGTAAAAGTCAACCATTGCACAAATCCTTTGAGTATAGGAGAGCTAGATATCATAAAGAAAGAGGATGAATCGCACATGTTATCTAGCCACAAGACCTAAAACTCTTTTTCTCTCAAAATGAATGTTACTGCACAAAATTAATTGAAATTAACTCCAAATTCGGATCCAGCAAACCCAAAAATAGAAATATATGATTTTGGCGATCTGCATATCAACCTATTGATTTGACCTTGGGATAGCCTTGAAGCTGACCTGATAGGCTTAAATGAATCAGGAATTTAATTCAAAGACCCCAAAAGTATAAATATAAATATACGATAGTTTGGTTCACTTGTATTGATTCACTTGCATATCTCTTTCGCTTCGGTCTTGGAATGACTTTGAATCTAGGGCGATAGGGTTATATGAACCCCATAGTCGGATTCAACGACCTCAAAGACATAAATTTACGATAGTCTAGACGACTTGCATATCTATACTTCGCTTTGATCTTGGAATTACCTTGAAGCTAAGGCGATGGGGTTAAATGAACCCTAGATTTGGATTGAGCAAGTAGAGGGTTATATAGAAGACTTGTTACAAAACGAGAAGAGCATCGCGGGACAAATTATGTCCAAAAGTTCAGTGGATAACAATGCTCCGTACTGTGCTATGTACAAATTACTTATTCTAATTGTAGTTTCTATAATTATATATTTATTTTATTTATTGAATTAATATTTATCTTACAGGTATACACCCAATTACAAGGCAAGAACTAATAGTAAAAAATAGAACATGCTAAAAATTAATAAATAAAAACTAAACTAATCTTAACTAAAAACAACAAAAATACAACGAACAAAATAAGTAAACAAACAAAGACTAAAAACAGGAGGAGAATACACAACACAATCAAAGATAGGTAAACATGAAACTGATAAATACAAATGAAATAATAATCAAACAAATAAAATGAAATTGAACAAAATGAAATGAACAAAAAAAATGCTAGATCTCTCAGTACAACAATGCTCTAGAGATGGTTGACAAAGAACAGCTGAAGATATCCAAATTAAATTCCCTGTTGTCACATACAAACTCATTATCGATAAAATATCTGGGCACTTAGCTAAGTTATTAATCATTTTGTATATCATTCCCAACATGAAGTATTCACTTCTTTTTTTTTTTGAGGAAAGAAAAATTACACCTTCTTAGCACTTCATCATGTGGAAACCCTCGTTCTGGATAAAAACCAACACTTTTAAAAGTCAAATACTTTTCACTGTATTTTTTCGAGAACGCCCGGAGCCCATACTACTACCGCATATTCTAGCTTAGATATCACATATGACGTATAAAGTCTTAATTGCAGCACTATTTGTAAAATCCCGTGTACATCGAACAATAAAACGAAAAGATTTCAAAGCTTCAGAAACAACTGCATTTACGTGAGGAGAAAACGATAATTTGCTGTCAAATAGAACGCCAAGGTCTCTGAACATGTCCATTGGCGAAATAGGGATGCCATTTTGTGAGTAGTGATTAGCAATTGGCATTAATTTTTTAGTGAAAGACATAACATTGCATTTTTTTATGTTTAGTTGAAGATTGTTTGTAATACACCATTCACTGATTAATTCAAGATTTCTATGAAGTTCGATGCTGTGGGTCCTGTACACACTCGATCGAATATTAAATAAATATTTCTTTGATTTAAGATTTCTTAATAAAAATTGTTTTCTATTTTCGCTCTAGTCTTAAAAGTAAATCATGTTGTTTATTTTTAACACCAGTAATAAAATTTGTTTTTTAAATTTACAATATTTTACAATTGCCTGATAAGGTCAAGTGAGAGAAACATAACAAATTCCTTGTTTTCTGTTCAACCCTACGTTTGAAAAGTTCTGTCATTTTTTGTTTGTACTTATTATTTTTTATTTTGAGAAATCCCTCTATCTTAAAAACAAAAAGTCTCTAATATTGGATACTGCTGTACTTGAAAACTTGAAAAACTGTAAGGCATTCATTTATGTTAATGGGGGAAGGGGAGGGGGTTTACAATCTGAAAAAATATTTTTTTTACATCAAGCACTGTCTTACTGAACGCTGAAGTTTCATGATTAAAAATAATAATAAAATTAAGGACATTATGAATATTGTAGGGGCCTTTATCGCCACCCCATTAACTTGTCATATTTATTGAATGGTGTTATCATAGACAAAGTTCCCACCACATGATATAATTCCCGGTGAAAGAAATAATCCGGCCAACAACTTCCTGCACAATCTGATACCTCGACATAAATAAATGCAGCATCTCGTATTGGCTCTGCTCCAAAAGTGATTACCCGCTGAGGTTAAATTGCAAATTTAATTACATCAAGGATTCTGCCGGGCATCTGGTAGGTTTGGTATCATCGCCGCGCTGCTGGAGTCAATTGACCGGAACCCCGACAATCATCAGTGTTTCAAACGAGGTCTTAACCTGGGGGACACATTGACCGGATCCTGAAGTGGCTGGGATACGATTACATTGTCAGTCAGCGGCGGAGGATCGATTTTTTTAATGTCATGTTCAGAATTACGAATTATATCTTCTCAAATCTATAGCTTAGGTCTATTGAAAGAAATGAATACCCAGACCGAGAAAAACCCTACAAGTGAACTATGTGGCTAAAATAAAATTAATCCCGTAAATATGTTTTTTAACTGGTGTAGTGTCTTAAATATTACCCACAGATAAAATAACATAAAACAAATGTCAAAATAATTTGTTCAATGTAACTGTAACTGTTATGTAAGTTTACTGCACACGTTGTTCCGCAGGCTCTGCTGAAAATGGTAACAAATTATTAGTGTTATTTACAATAAAGATATTTTAAGCTAATATATATCAAATTTCCTACAATTTCTATCAATGAAGTCATATGTATGTTCTCCGATACCAAACATCTAGGTATGCTAATGAACAATTCTACAGACAAAGCTCTAACCAATAATTATCTAAAAAATTAATCTAGCTAAATTTACTAACCTGGTTTAATGAAATCACTCTATAAATATCTAAGTCCCCTCTTGAAAATGTGGGAACTCGAAAATTCAACCACAATAGATGAGATCTGACATATTTCTGCATTTTTATGATTGTTTCATCAAATGGCATCCTTTATGTTGAATCAAATATCTAACTATAAAAATTATTATACCAATAAATTAAAATTATTTTAAATTAAATGTCGACAATGTCAAATTGATTAATCTGTCAATGACTTTAAACATCAAAACGACCTACTGAATTAATAACAAAATTTTACCCTTTATGTAAACGTTTTTATATATTTTTAGGTTTTAACAATATTGTGTGAAACTAACTACTCTGTGGACAAAAGCCCCAACCAGCGTTGATTTACACTCACAATATCTACCCATATATTCTTTATTATTAGCTTTTGTAACATTTTTTTTACTGTATTAGAAAGGTATTTTAAGCTAATACATATAAAATCTCCTACAATTCCTATCAATGAAGACATATATATATGTTCTCTGATACCAAACATCTAGGTATGCTAATGAACAATTCCACAGACAAAGCTCATCAATCAATCAATAATTATCTAATATATATTAGCCTAATTTTATTGCAATTTTCAAAAAAATATTTTTTGTATGTCGAACACAAAATGCTTCTGCGTTCAGTGGATATTTTGTCTCACTAAACTCGGCAAAATATCTTCCATTCTTGAACACAAAAGTACCATTTCACGTTCCAAATAGAAAAATAACTATTTGTTGGAGCAAGTATATTTTACCTACCATAGTGTATTTTTGCTTAGTGCGTTTTTGCAAGTATCACCTTCTCCATGTTTTGCAACTAACTAACTAACTCTAGAAATGGCTAAGCCAACAAGGTCATTTGCTCAGTGACATGTTGATGTCCTTATTAATTTCTCCTTCCATCTTTCTTTTAAGAAGACTCAATAGTTTTTCTAAGGAATAAACAAATATCAAAATTAAAGGCAAGGCAAAAAACATCACAATTAATTATTTTTAACAATCTTACAGCTAACTTTTAGTATATATTTATTTTTTTAACTTCTATCTTTTTTATATTATATCTTTTCTTACATTATTTGCTTTATTAACTTCCTTCAGCTTTTCTTTTTATTTTATTTTATGGAATTTGTTTATTACATTTTTTTATTTGTTTTCCTTTTCCCAATTTCTAAGAGGAAAATATAGGGACACCTTACGCCAAGGGGTTCATCATGGCGATTTAATTCACGAACATGACAAAACCACTGATTAGCGGGTTATTTATACAATAGGGATGACGAAGGGTCTCTTATATCTATAGTTAATTACAATTTTTGAATATTTTAACAACTTAAGTATCTACCTTTTTTTCTTTAGTTATATATTTATAAATATCTAAATATATTCTATAATCACCTAGGTGCCAACAGTGCCTGTAAGTTAAAGGTTTTTTCAATATTTTATTTATTCCACCGATCCAATAAGGTTTTTATAAATGATGCTTTGTTTTTGCATTCCAATATTATATAAGTTTATTTTATTTCTGTGTTCTGGGAAATTTCCATGATTTGTTCCATGAGTCTGCATAATGCCTCTGAGTTCCACTGTTTTAAACCAAGGTTGACTATTGGGATTTGGATTAATATCTTTGTACATCTTGCCCTTTTCATTTTGATTATATTCATCTGTCCACTGTTTTAAGGTCAAGTTTAGTTTTATAAAAACATCTTCTTGCCTTTGTTTTGCAACTAAAAATACGCGTGATGTTTCTTTTATGATTGATACTGTGTTAAACTTCTTCAAATCAGTTCCCAGCACATTCCAGAATTGCCTAATAAAAGTGATAGCAGTCAGCGAAGTAACTTGCATTAGCACGCAACTTCTGCATATCGTTATATTTTCATGTGCAACATTTGCATATATTTGCAAGTATTGCCGCCTTCTTTGTATTACTTTATGTGTGAGAATTTACTAGTCTGTAATTTAGTTGTGAGCTTATGAAAAGGTAAGCATTTTAAATAATGAAATAGAATGTGTTGCTTAGGAGTCATTCCATATAAAATAGCCTGAAAATAAAAAAAATTGCTGCCGACCCATTTTAGATTTTGGTGTAACTTTGAAAAACTCTACTCTACATTCATTTTCAGCACGCTGCTACTATTCAAAGGGATCGTCCGAGCCAATTATCTTCATTTACACTGAAACTACTATCTTTCCCACTCTGAATTCCGTTGATCATTCAAATATCTTCAAACAGAAAAATTTTACAGCAAAAATTAATAAAGCTTAAAAATAGCAATTTTTAAGAGTCTTTATTTAAATATGCGGAAACAAGCGCTTGTAAAAATCAAAATCGTGTAAATTTTGTTGTTGGGGACCCTAGAGAAGAGATTTTCAAAGTTACACCAAAATCTAAAATGGGTCAACTTTTCCAATTTTTGTCTGAAGAAATGGGAAAATTTGACTTTGTATTGAAAATAATTACATATGGAATATAATAAACTTACTGTTTATACTTTTTTATATACAGGGTTAACTATGATTAAGTACAAAAATTTTAACACGTACTCAGGGAGACCTAAAAGACAATAAAAAAATTATTCCAGAATTTGAGCTCGATATTTAAAAAATGGGGCAAAATCTTCTTTCCTGCGCAAAATCCGCGTAGATAAAGCTTACATGTGCCAACTTTTTGTAACATGTGGAAATATTGATGCCTTAAATTTAGAACTAGAAAAAAAATTAAAGTAAATTAAAAACGGAAAATTGTGATCATGTATGGTTCTCTCTTCGATATAAAGCCGGTAAATGTACCAAACAACCTATTGGTATAAATACTATCGGCAATCTGCCAAAACTGACTGCACAATTTCTTAATCTGTCATATATTGAACACTGTTTTCGCCATACGTTTGTGGGAGTATAAAAGGACATGGTGACTGATAGTCAAATTCTGTCATTGAAAGCTACATCAATACTTCTACTGAGCACAAGAAACGAACGACTACGAAAATTTTATTCGAAAGTGACAAAAACAACATCGAAAGTTATTTCATCAACATCTAAAAATTATGTTCACCCTCAAACTATTTCCATCCATTCAAGCCAATCATTAGGCATGTCAGCATCAGATATTAATTTATCCAATATAAAGATTTTACTGTCAATGTATTTAATAAATATGTTTTCATGTGATGATACAAATTTTGTTTATTTAATAAACGTCTAATGTGAGTCTAATTTAATTTACAATGTCATTAATGCAGTGCGTTAATAAATATATCAACGACCACTATATTAACAAGGTTTAATACGTCTATTTTCCGTGGATTAAAGACCTTGTAACACATTGGTGTTTCGATTTATTAGCATTTTATTTAGAATTGTAATTATTAACATTAACATTTATCTCAAGAACGATCTTGTCATTTTGACCGGGATTTATAAATTCATTTGATAAGGAGGTACTGAAGGACTGGAAGGACCCACAACTTCGCCAGGTAGGATCTAAATTTTTTCAGCAATTGCCATCTTGCTGGACAGTCTATCTTCAATATAACTTTCCGCTACCGTAGTCAATTTCCACCACTATGACGCTTCACAGTGGTAATATCAACCCCAGCATTGGCCAGTAATGTTCCCGAAGAACGCCTCATTCCATGTCCGGCAAAACTTTCTGAATCAGAGAGCCAAGAAATGTGCGTGTGTGTTGATGCCCACATTCCGCAAGAAAAATCTCTCACCGGCATTTTTGTATTTTCGACAAATTTCTACAGCATTGACTGAAAAAGCTTCATCCATGATCGTAGAACTTCTTGAAATATTTGTTTTCGTATCTGGTATGAGTACTTATAGGTAACTGCCTGATCTTGGACATGGATGATATCCAAAAAGGTTAATTCATTGCATCAACAAGCACCTGCGACTCCCATGGTCGTTGCAGCTTGTAAATAGTTGAAAATAAAACGCTCAATCTATAAATTGAAATATTAAAATCGTATATTTTCTTCCTTAACTTGTAAATATTCCGCATCCGGTGATTTCTTAAAAATATCTTCAATTTGGTTTCTCTCCAGTATCTTTGCCTTTTTTGGTTTATAATTTCTTTATTCTACTTTCAAATAAGTTAGTTTACCATATTTCGAAATATCAATACCTTTGTGCGCTTTCAACATTGACTTTAGAATGGAATATTTTGTCCATATAGAAGAGGCAGCAAACCATTTCTCCACATTTAATCAACGCAATGAAGCACTTAACCTCGGAATTTTTTGCACTAAGACGGATCGTAATGCGGTTTTTTGCATTCGCTTCCAAAAATGTATCTACTTTGTATCTTATACAAGCCGGAAATTGCATTGCTGCAGCCAAAAATGCATTCAAAAAATGCATTTCTTGAGACGGCTCTTGGAAGATTTAATAACTTTATAAATAAGAGTCAGAGCTGGCCCAAAGCGGGTTCCCCGGGGTTTTCGAGATCGCTGATCACGATTATGATATTCAAATTGACCCACAGCCGACCTGGAGCTCAGGAACGCCGATGAACGTCATCTCCGTGGGACTCTCCCAAAATTCACGCGAAGAAGGAGAGAAACTTGGCGCCCGGGGGTTTTTTGGGTCCCTAAATTCAAATATAGCATCGCCAAACACCTGGTGCACCGGAACCTGAACGTGTACGCCATCTCCGAGAGTTTTCCTGAAAGATTGCCAAAAACAACCCGAAAATCATTGCCTCGACTAATTGAGAAGGTAGGATAGTTGGACCTCTTGTGAAATTACTTTTTCTCCTATGCTCAATTATCGAATTCCACCAATTCCTTCCCGAACACACTTTTACTTTTCTCTGGTAACAGACGTAATTTTGCTTCTTGGATTTCATCCAAAATGAAGAATTTCTCACCATTCTCACTCATTATTGTGTCGATTTTGCAAATTGGTTCACTCTTGTTGACAAATAAACAAACGCATGCTATAGAAACACTTCCAAGACTTTATAGTATTCAGCTGACAATCAATATTCTTGATTAAAATAAATTTGACAAATATAACGTTTTCAAAACCACAATTTTTCACCTGCTTTCACACGGTTTTCAGTCTCATAATTGACCGGTTTTGGCCGTAGTCGTAGATAAAACGTTGAATTACATTCGGGAAATTAACCAGCATTCAATAAAACATGTTAATTCTCTTTATATAATTAATAACTATTATTAAAGCGCATGTGGAATAATATAAGTCATTGTGACATTTGAAACAGTTAGAAAATAGTTCTCGGGAAAGATGCAGTTTGACATTTTTTCAAATAACTGTAACCTGTGTTTTGAAAACAAAACCCAGTTCATAGAAAGAAAATCATTCCTAAATGTTCTAATATCTTTCGAATTTATGATATATTATTTTAAGTGACCTAGTGATTTAAAATTGGTGCAACTTCCTTTGGGAAATAAAATGAAAGGGCATGCGGTCCTTTTGAGTTTGTGCAATGTACAGTATTCTTTTGGCTAGCGCTTCCTTGTCAGATACGTCCAAAAGTCCCACAGTCAGCATCCAACCCGTCCATTAAAGGACGATCTAATATTTCAAACACCGACATATGTTATTCAGTTTATATCAAAATGAACCCCTGCATTTCCTCGTGTGCCGTCTCCGCCCATTTGAATATTTGTATTCTTACGTGGCTTTCATCTGTGGAGTGCTTTTCGGCGCTAGTGAGGAGGAACCCACCTGCCGATATCAAAGCCGCTGCCTGAAAGCTTCGGGGCTGCTTTAATGCCGAGCTTTGTACGAATGCAAAACGCCGCTCAAACGACGCGTTTTTGCGCCAGCTTGCCGCTTTTTCCGCCCGTCTCGCGGGACTTGTAAAGTGAATAAGTTACTGGTAATTGTTTCTCGATTTCAGCGATTGAAGACACCTTCAGTTGAGGCGCCGTGCAGTTATATACGGTGATTCAGTCATAATGTCATTAATTTTAACCAGGCATTCGGAAGGCTTAATAAAGACAGAAAATCAAAAAAAAACTCGACCTTTCAAAAGATAAGCAAGTTTAGTAAATCACCCCATAACAAACGGCAACATGGCGCTCCTGGTACGCTACACATTTTCTGATGGCGCGTTCGAGTGTTGAAGTTATATGGAAGTCCAACAACGTTGCCATCCAGAACCACATACATATAATAACAGCATGTACTGAAGTGATAGATATTTTTTCTGATGAAAAACTTGTTTGCAATCTAAAATGTATGCATTTTGTATATTATCTGAGGTATTAAGCTATTTTTATCATAACCTTTTTATTATGTTCTTGAAAGAAAAACCGAGTTGAACCTGTACACTGTAAAAAAATAATTACACATTTTAACACAAAAGAACACAATACTGCGTTAATCGAGGTCCACACGGAATTCTGTATATTTTTACACATTTCTCTGTATATAGCAGTGTTAAAGGTTTGACACAATCCACTGTGTTAATATAACAAATGTCATGTGTAACTTTTACACATTTCTGTTATTTGTATCATTGAAGGTGTAGGCCTTTACACATTAACATGTTAATTTCATTGTATAATAAGTATTAATATGGAAGACTCACCTTTCTTTTTATTTTGTTTTATGTTCCTGTTTACTTTCGAAATAATTTTTATATACATAAAGCTGTTTACAGGCCTTTTAGACCCAGAGATATAATTTTTGAAATACTTTTATTTTGACATTTTCTAGAGGTTCTGCCTATCCTCGAGAAGCATTGAATATAGCCTGGAATGTTCTATTAAACGGCAGAATATATGTATTAAAAATTATAACTTCAAAAGTAAACAGGAACATAATTAACAAGGTAGGTGAGCTTCCATATCAATATAAAGAATTTTATGAATTATGGTGTAATTATAAAATAAAAGATATTTTACTTTTTATGATTTTATTAAAAACATAAAATTATGTTCAAATGAACAACAACCAAGTCTGCTAACAAAATATGTATGTATTAAAATTAACAGTATAATAGTACATATTCTAGTAAGGGACTAATAATGTTCTAGTAAATCATAAACAATGAAACAATAAACAGAGATGTACTTAGGCACTACATAATAGGAGTTTACGAAAATTAACTGGAGATCTGAACATATAATTTTCTTTCTCTAACGTTACAAAAAAGTTAGATTACTGAGTAATCTAAAACGTCAGAGTAAACTCCTAATATTTTTAATAGTTATATTCTAATTAGTTTTAGCTTTATTACAATTATCAGTAATATTTGTTATAGTTAGGTAAGTCCTTACCATTTTCCTTGATTGCACCTCAATTTAAATTTAAATATTCTCCATTTGAACACAGTGAACGAGAGGTAACTGTACACAACACCGCTACATGACCAATATGGCGTAGTGACGTGTTGGATCAGCTGATATACTGCAGCTGCGCAGTTGTGCTCAATTAAGTTGTGTGCGCGTTAAGTTTTAACACACAACTGGTAATAATTACACAAATTCAGTATATTTTATTATAAAACTAGTAATTTTAACACATTTTTTGTAAAACGTACAAAAAAGCTATAGTATGTAAAACTATTAACACGGAATTTTTACACATCCTAAATAACACACTGGGAAATCTCGCTTACACAGAAACTTTTTTTACAGTGTACGTTGATATTCCCAAATAATGCAAATCTCATTTCATTATGAATATGAATCAGAATTAAATACAATACTCATGCTCAGTAGGTACCAAGTAACACAGACGCACACGAAAAAGACTGTTTAACAGAAGACAGCCGCGGTCTTTCACTATTAATAATTATAAACAACACTGCAGACCCAAACACACGAAATTTACCAATCTCTACCACGCGAAAATTATAACTGATGGATGAAGCGTGCATGGACCCGAACAATGTTCGACTTATGCGCCTGTAACGGGAATTTGAACTGCAAACTTGTTAGCTGGGCCGGATGTGCTGATAACATACATTTATTATAAAATTCTCATGATTTCATATAGATTACCTCGGGTGTTTATAAAAATGCAAATTTAATTACTGGTTGTTTCTGTTATGATTTATTTACAGCACGAGAGTTTTTTATTACTGTCTGTATTTAAATACAGAAAACGTTTCAGCCTCTCTTAATAGTCTAACCTAGACAGTATTGGATTTTATTTCACTATTTATGTGAATGATTCATTTTGATTCGTTGGTGTGTTGTAATTGCAATATAACATATTTTTTTACGTTGAAACTTAATATATTAATTGCATACTTTAAAAAAATAATTTATAGCATTTATTACATATTACAATAAGCAGGTTCTATAGGGAAATATTTAAATTTGGCAACGTCCCGTCAGGCTCACACCTAGTCAACCTGCCGCCAACGGTCAGTGACAGTCTGAAAAGGCGGTTTAAATAATGATTTGAAAATATTTTCTCCCGTCGTAAATATGCATTTCATTTTCTTTTAAATTGTGTATTTGTATTATACCTATTTTCCCATATCTTCTCTTAAAATTAATAACTGAATCAACCTGTATAGCCCATCTAAAAATTATAAAAAGTTAAATGACTTATAATCAAGCTTCAGAATAGTAGAAAGTGAGTTGTTTTAAAAATCCGTTCATAGTTCACAGCACAAAGAGAAATGCCAGCCGTCCATAAATTCCTCGTATAAAATTGTGTGTTCCACATACTGGCAGTACTTATGTTGCGGCAAATACGCATTCGCATTTCAGAATGTCTAAGTGCGTTGATTCGAATTTGTCTGTTTTATTTGCAAGGCTAATAGTGACGTAGGCGCGAAAAAAGTCCGAGTACTCGTATATCTTTCCGCTAATTCAATTGTGATTGTAATTAATTTATGAATAATTTTCTGTTCGTAAGAATTAAGAATATTTCAAGTTCTACAGCCTGTTCTCAAAATAGTAAATGCCATAATCTAATAAGTGAGGAACACCAGATAATAAAAAATATGTATGAAGGGATTAGGATGCGAGACCAACATATGAAGTGATGCAATTGAAATAAGCAGTTCATTAACCAAATAAATGTCCATGAATAGTATACATATATCGTGTAATAAAGAGTATCAAGTAGGACATACAACTGTAAAATGGAAAATAGTGTAAATCCGCAGAAGTAAGACGTAACAGGTTGATGACTATACAAAATAAGCGATTCATAGAGCAATTGATAAATGATATTTTTAAATTAAGTTACTGACAATAACAAGAATCAGGTCTCATATGATGAAACTTTGCCTAGAATATCTATACTTATGCATGATAAATTTCCGTTTTATAATATGAAATCGAAAAAGTATGCTGATAGAATAAGATGAAGTAGTGATATGGTGAAGAAATGATTTAAGTCCAGTATTAGAAAATCAAAATCTGAATCGTAAAATATATTATACGGACGAAACATGGACCATGATAAAAGCGTACCATGATTGTAATATCCAAAGCAAACGGCAGGAACTTATTGAAGGATTTGATAAACATTTTTTGATTACATTGAAGTCATCTGGAAATGGATGGTGGTTAATAGTAGCGCATATCTATTGGAACTACAGCATGATTTGGATTGGATTTGGAACAGGGATTTTGAATCACGACGGATAAGAGACTATCATGATGATATGGATATCAAAGTATTCGAAAAATGGTTTTAAGCTGTTTTGCTACATATGAAACACGGTGTTGTATAGTGGCAGTGCTAGTAACCAGTACTGTATAGTGTGTATGTATAATGCAGTGTTAAAGTGTGATATCCGTGGAGTACGCATCAAATAGATATAAATGGGTGGTTTTCGACCACCATAGTTGAAAAGGACGGCATTCTACAATTGTGGAGATGATTACACGGGTAAACATTTTATAGTAAACTATTAAGGATCACTCAGCATCAACTAATTGACAATTTTGTGTACTTTGGACCCTTCTCAAGTGATATGCCTATGGAATCGTGTCGTCTACAGTCCTCACCTTTCGTACTGCTGTAAATTAATCACACTCTTCTATTTTGAAACTCGGGTGTAACAGTAACTGGGAAAAGTGTTTATTTTATCTGCTATTTAGAATACAAAAATTCTTGAGCCAAGCAAATACAATTAATTAATTTTTTATATGACTGCCTTGCAAAAGGAGGTTTTACACGCCGTGGGCTACACATTTCGCACACGGTTATGTCATCTTTGCACACGTCTTGTATCGTGTTGTCACCCAAATTATACCGGCCACAATTGTAGTCAATTCTGGCTCAAATCTGCTTACCCTCAAATGCCATGGAGAGTGGAAATCCAGTACAGTTGCCGAAGGCTACGTTGATGACTGTTTAAGAAGTAAAAAGTTTCGAAAAAGATAGAGTCTTCAGTGTCTTCTGGTGCCACAAAACCAGAACAACGATCCTCTACTGGAATACAACAAGAAAACAACGACCGCACGCTGACAAACTGCACTAAAAACGCGACACCAAAAATATTCTCTATTACCGAAAACAAGGTGCACAATAGTACAACTTTTCCCAGCGTAACCTTGAAGAAATGTTCAAATGTTACCATAAATATTAAATATTAGTTACTTTTGTTAATGCGTTAGCCATTTCCTTAATAAAAATGAGTTAAATTAAAAGTTGTATTTAATTTATTTTGTTAATGCGTTGGCAATTTCAGTAACAAAAACGATTTAAATTAAAATTTGATTTTTGTGGTCTCTGGTTTCAATCGTATAAAAAGTATCGTAAAAAACTCGTTTTCAAACCTTGTTGCTTAATATACTATAAGAATTAAATTCTATAATTGTTTGTACAAGAGAATCCGCGTGCTAATAGTATATTGTGTAATAAATGTAGAAAAGTGCTAATTCCTTACTAGTTTGAAGAAGTTGCTGCACATCAAAGTAGTGAGAAATTAGCAAAACCTTTTTTCCACCGGAAAATTGGTGCTTATGATAACCATCACCCGAGATGGCTTAGATCTAGTAATTACCATGCGATCATTTTTTAAGCGTTTCCAAATGTAGAATGCGATAAAAATTAACATTTTTATTAATAATAATACCTGAAGTAAAAGTTAATTCAGTCAGCTGTAGTATTTTTCCTTCGTTTTTCGTTGTTTCATTCTAAACTGTCAAAACTAAATTTTCACTCATTACAAGTTCGTGAGGACTACCCACTAACATCAAAACATACTTCGGGTACAGTTAAATGAAAGGCCCATTTATCCTAAGTAAATTGAATGAAATAAATATTAAGCTAATAGAAAACTTTGAAAAACCTAGAAAAACAAACCGGCGAACTAAGAAGACAGCTGTACCCTATGCAAATTCCTTTATTTAATTACTATAAAACGTTTAAAATAAAAAAAGACACCAAAAATTAAAGGAAAACACAGAATCACAGCCTAAATACACAGGATTTCAATTATGACAACGTCAAGCATGAGAAATAAATAAATTCTGGGCGGACAGACTACCATAGCTGGCGATAAATAGGGGTTAATATGATTTCGAAAAAAAAAATTTTTCGCTTTTTAAATAATTGTTTGAAGGGTAATTCCATTAATTCTTATTTTTCTGTATCCCCTCTTAAAATATTTGTACTTAGGCATAGTTAACCCTGTATAATGAGCAAGAACTAACAGTACAAAATTACACGGCAAAATCTCCGTTTCAAAAAATCTTCACATAAGATTTCAGACCGACCCATTCACCCGGATTCTTCCGGTGTAGCATGCGGATTGGACTCGATGGATTCCCCGGATTAAATCCGGCCGTTAAACCGCGATATCGCCTCCGCGTGTCCACCACAACACAACGCTTCGACGTACACTCTAACGAGCCCAAGTAACATGAAAATTTAATGTAATTAGAGAAAGTACAAGTTAAGTACCATTTGTATGCGGTCTCCGCGGAAAATCTTAATTATTCCGGCCAGTATAGAGCCAGAACGGAGCATTTTCCGGGGCGGCACAGCTAGGGGTTGGTCTTATTTAGGGCGATGTATGCGTTGACCTGCACGGAAGCCGAATGGCTGCGATATTTGAAGTGCTCTTGTTAGGGAGATTGATATCTACTAAAAGATCAGTACATTTGCTAATGAATTACGATAACATCAGGAATAGAATAAAACATTTTCAATTCAAAATACAGGTGCTTGGTGCCAGTAATTAATTCAGAACGTGGTAGAATAAACAAATCGTTTAATTCACACTAAAAAAGAAAATGATAGGAAAAAGTTACAGTAAACTTTATCGTAACAAAAGCTAGTCAAAATAATTTAGGAACCTACATTCTGGAAAGGCCCTTGCGGTAATAAATAAAGATCTATTCAAAAATAGTTCGAAAAATATAGAATAAGAGCATTTTTAAGGAAATTTCTTCATTTACTGAGGGAGTTCATTTATTGTATATTTTCAATAGTAATACCCTTTGTGATTGAATTTTTGAATGGAAAGTGGAATAAATATAGTATGCGCCAAAAGTATGGAATAAATTCAATAAAAACGAAACAATTTTTGGGAAAAATCCTCGAACAGGTCGATTTTTAATTTACAAAATACATATTTTAGCATAAAATGCGATTTCAAATGTCATTTGTTTTCGAGTAATGACGTCACCGATTTTTTTTTAAATGGCAACACCATATTTTTTTCCTTGATTCCGAAAGATCGTTTAATTCTCTATCAGACAGTACTAAAATTTTGCCCTCTTACATAGGAAAGTTTTCGAGTAAATGACGATTGAATGCTAGAAAACGTAAATCAATTAAAATAAAGCAAAAACGCGGACCGATAGAATGGCCTGCAAGATCGCCAGATCTTACACCTCTTGACTATTTTTTATGGGGATACTTGAAGTCAAAAGTGTACATTAATAAACCACGTTATTTAGAAGAACTTCAAAATCGCATTCGGGACGAAATACGCAGAGTTACCCCAGAAATCATTCATAATGTGCAAGAAGAATTTCTTCACAGACTTGCGCATTGTCAAGAAGTTGGTGGATGGCAATTCGAATTTAAGTATAAAATTTAATCAATTGTATTTTATTTTACATACCTCAGAATTGTTACTTTTTTATGGATAAAATTTACGTTTTCTAACATTCAATCGTCATTTACTCGAAAACTTTCCTATGTAAGGGGGCAAAATTTTAGTACTGTCTGATAGAGAATTAAACGGTCTTTCAGAATCAAAGAAAAAAATATGATGTTGCCATTTAAAAAAAAATCGATGACGTCATTACTCGAAAACAAATGACATTTGAAAATCGCATTTTACGCTAAAATATATATTTTTTCAATTAAAAATCGACATGTTCGAGGATTTTTCCCAAAAAATAATTGTTTCGTTTTTATTGAATTTATTCCATACTTTTGGCGCATACTGTATTTATTCCACTTTCCATTCACCGTCAGAAAAAGTCTGTCCCTTTTTCGATATAAGTTTCCGGTATAATCTCACAGAACATTTCATGATTTTGAAATGTTGAGTATGTCATTTAGTATCTGTACAGTTTTTATCTCCACCTTGGCGGGTTTTGGAAAATATCGGGTTATATGCAATTCTGTTTGTTAAACAGCCTTTGTTGTCATTCTCTTCTTTAAAAAAATTTAACATGCACAAAGTTGATTCGTGATCTCTTCAAGCTAATTCTACTGCAATTATGTGAAAAAACTTCTCCCTCTGGCGTGTCTTCGTCCCATATTTCTATATTCGTCTCTGAAGTCATAGCGACAAAATTCATTTTAATTTTTTCGGGTATAGCTTGCAACAATTTTCTCTTGCTATGTCTTTGATACAAAATCACTACTTGTAATCACTACCATTAACTTTCCGCATGTTGAATACCCAGTCTTTTAAAATTAATGCTAGTGTTTCCTTGCCATTTTCTACATCTAATTTGTAGTTGCGTTCCTCACATAACATCATGAATTGGTTCTATATACAAGATTTTGATTTGTTTGTATTCTTGGGTATATTTTCACCAATATTTTGGTTCCGTTTGAAGTAGCACTGAAGCGACTCATTTTGACATCTGAAGCTACAATTATTCTATTATTTTTTGTCAAACTTTGCTTTGCAAAGAGACAATCAGAATTGAAAGACAGCTAGTGTTTTCGCAATAATACAAGATGTATAGTTGGTTTGTGATTGGCCAGATAATGTGAAAATTTTAAGATAAATGAAATAGGCGCTAAAAGGCAGTAAGTCTGTAAAATTCCCTTTAATCCGTAATAGGGAAAGCACTGGGAACAAATAACATATAGTCATGTAGTTATCATCTATTGGCTGCTAAATCGGCCGCAAATTCAACCCCTAACTAGGAAAGAAAACGATATTTTTATTCTTATAATTACTTGCGAAATTGCCACTGGAAAAGACTTAGAAATTCTAACAATAGAAGCAAAAATTGTCAATTAAATTTATTTGGGAAATCTTCTATGTTGCAAGAATAATGAATGAATATTTCACAAAAATAAATATCTAACAAAACCGACGAAAAAAAATTGAATTCATTTTGTGAAAGAAATCTTAATTTAAGTATTTATATAAATATGGAAACGCCTCGAGATACAGGTTGTTTAAAATTGTCTGTCTTAAATGCTATAGTCCTCATTTAAAGTATTATTATATTTAAATTTATCTTGTAATATACTAGCATCAGTGACTAAATGATTAATAAATTAATTTTTATCTCGAAAACAGTGCGTCATCAGGAAAAGTCCAAGAGACAGTTTTTAAGCAGAATTAACTTGGCTTAGTATTTAAACCTGACAATTTCAAACAACCTGTATCTCGAAAATAAGGCATTTCCAGACCCATGTTTATATAAACAATTCCGGACCTCACTGTAAAATTTGGCTTTCACTGTATATTTTAATACTCTATAATTTCCAATCCGATTGCCTACTACATTTATCAAAAATCTATGTAACGAAATAAAATAATTGATTCCGAGGTTCTAATATCCTTAATGTTCTATAATTCTGTACAATTTTTCAGTATAGGATAATCAAATATCCAAAAAACAAACATAAGTTAATTGTACATTGTTCATTATACATAAAATTAGTCCTGAAGAAGTTTTTAAATAAAAACGAAACGTCGACTTTATTTTAAAATCCTATATTATTTGATTATCCTATACTGAGAAATTTTACAGAATTATAAAATAATTGCTTCAATTTTAGCCCTCGTATATTATAACGTACCTCTGGTTTACATTTCAATATCCCACCGTTTCTGTTTCTACCCGCGTGGGGAGTCCAGGTCACCCACCAATCCCACCACAGTGAGGCCCAATTTTCCGGGCCTCAAATTGCGTCGCACGTGCCTATACGTTATGGTTTCCCCCACCACGCGAGATGGTTAAAATCGATGTTTTTCGCTCCATGTCCGCTCGAGACTGATGCCCGATTTCTGGCGCCTCAAGTTTTAAGTTCAACGGCAAATGGACGATGTTATAGTGGCTAGTGACCGTAGATAACTTGTGAACTGTAGATTATTTACGTGTGTGACGCGATTTATCGATTGTTATGTGTTTTGAATTTCCAGTGGTTAGTGTTAGTGGTTGATTAGCTGAATGTAACTTCTTAAATATTCTAAAGATTAGGTGGAACTTAAGCGCGATGGTGAAGTTTTAGGGACAATGCAGGTAGGATTAATTTAAAGATATAAAAAACAACTTACTTACAAAGTAAGGCTAAATTTAACATAGAATAGGAACCTAATTTAAATATATATTATCTATAGTTATTTATAATAATTAATCCCTCTCACGATATTGTTTTATCTCTATTCGAAACGGATTTTTCAATACGTAATGAAATAGAAAAACCACAAATTTTGAATAGTCGGCCAACGCTTTAAAATATCCCGAATATGCAAGCAAATTTCCGGAAATATCGTTTGATTGTTTACTACAAATGTATCCAAACATATAAATAAGTTGAAAAGCAAACTTTACGTTTTGTACAGAGACGAACAATTTTATAATTTAGAAGTTCAGAAAACGATAAAAATATTATACAAGGAATTTAAAATAATATTTAACAATTCCTCCAACAAGTGTTTCAGTAGAATGAACTTTTCATGCCTTAAGCGCATTAAGACTTACGAATGACACAAGAACGCTTAAACAACTTATCGATGATGGCTATAGAAAAAGAACTGTTGCAAGGTCTTAGCGCCGATTCCCACTTTTATGGAGACATTATAAATAAATTTGCGAATTTAAAAGACCGACGAATAGACTTGTTTTATAAGAAGTGAAAGTATTAAAAAATTGTTGGTAAAAGGGGCTTTGTTTAGTATGTAAATAGATAAGTAGTTGAAAATTGTTTTTTATATTTTTTGATATTTTTTAGTGTTTTAAACACATAGGAACAATTTTTTAAATTATTAGATGCTGAAACATATATTTTTTTTCTAATATATATATTGTAAATAAAACGCGTCAAGGAATATTACCTCAGGGGCGACGTGTAAATTTATTTCTGTTGTTGTTGGTATTATTTGGGCCTCACCTCTTGCAGCTACCACGAGCCGCCACTGGACAATTACTTATAACAGAAAATTTTAAAATATTTTAACATAACTGGTGAGTTCTACACAGAAAGTTGTGTACCTCATATGCATAATATGTTACGTGTCTTATAACACAGTCCAAGTTGTTAGTCTTAACTAGAACCACAGCAATCTTTTTCCGTAAAACGGCCATTCTTAGGCCAACGTGCAATTATCTTGTTATCTGAACACCGTTAATTGTTCAAAATTGAAAACCGTTACACAGACGCTTAATTATCATCTCCATAACGCTAACCACCCCACAAGGCTGTTAATTAAGAGCCCCATATCGCGCCTGGAACTACTTTCGAACTTTTAAGTCACGAAGGCGGTGCGCCCTGAGGTATAACGAATTTCAGATTCGAAAACTTCGGGCGGCTAATTGTTTTCTTGAAATATGTTTATTATCTAGATTGCACTATTGATTTTCACTGGAGCCGGCCGGGATAAATGTTCATTAAAGATGCTGTTGGGCTAGAACAATCGTGACGCTGGTTCTACAGAAGGACTTGATTAATTCCGAACTGCGGATTTTGACTGGGATGGTTCTAGTGTAACCCGTTTTGTTCGCAGTAAGGATGCCAAATCATTTATCCGTTCGATATTCGACGAATTCATGTATTATAAAAGTATGTCTCTATACAATATTGTAAAGATGAAGGCCAGTCATTATATTACCTTACAAAATCGTACATTTCAATTCAAATATTACGGAATGGTTTTAAAAGTTTATTAGTAAATTCGGGGGTTCCACAGAATCTCACTTTGGGCCCACTCCTGTTCTTGTATTTTATTAATGATTTACACCAATGTTTTCATCACTATAAATGTTTGTTATTTGCTGACGACTTTAAATAAGCGAATTAATAAATTTAATATTAACACATTTCGTTAAATTCAAATTTTAAATTATTCATGCATCAAATTTGCTCTTTCGCATACTTATTTATGTTCCTTCCAGAGAAATCCACCAAAACCAATTTCTGAATATTCCGATACATAAAAGATCTTGTTCTTTTCTTGCAATTATGTTCAAGTTATTTAACCAGCCTCATCGTGTAACTTCATCGACCTGTTTTCACCTCAAATATTATTTTTAAACAAAGTTTAGCAAATTTTCTCTATAAAGATTTTACCATAATTGTCACATTTACATTTATAGCTTGTTGCAAAAACCGCGATATGAATATTGTTGGCCTTCTGGTACAGTGCTGCTATGTATTTTAGTGCTTTTTAGGCTTTCGCGGCCGGTGCTATTATTTGATATATATAGTGACTTTCCGGGTTGTTATGCTGTGACCTTGGTAACTGCCAGTAACAGAATTAAAATGCACATTCCTAGCTTTAGGTGGGATTCTTTGACCTGATCTTGTTGTTCTCTCTGTGAAGTTTTGTTACTTTTGTTATTGTGCTTGCTTTAGGCAGTCACATTTTATACAATTAAGGGCCGGTTGTATAAAGATTTTGAACTCAAATTTAATGTTAATGTAAATCAAAGGCAAAATTAGGTTGTATAAACGTTAAACGTCGATCAAATTGTAGTTTAAACTGACTGACCGATCTCGGCCGTTTAACCAAGTGAACTGCAGTTCAACGGTTTGACACTTGACAAGTGATTATAAACTCGAATATTGAATTATACATTTTTGAGTATTTTTCTGCGTTTTGTTACGATGTACTAGACTAACCCATAACAGATGATGAAGGGTTTTAATAAATGCTGTCTTACATCCTAGAAGTGTCAATTTACAATTTACAACAATAATCAAATCATTTTGTAAAGTGAAGGGAAATTGATTTTTTGCAGCGATTGCGTTTGTTATAAAGAGTTATTACCTATATCTGTCGTTTATTTATGGAAGCATCCTAAAAAATCCAAGAATTTTTAGTTGAATTCACTTGAAGCAGAAACTAAGAATGTAAACCATTTTGTATTTAATTATTTATTATAACAGTTAATTATAAGATATTAAAGAAAAATATTATTAAAAAACTCCACACGTATCATTACTGTGTCTTTATTTGTTCTGCAATAGCAATGAATTAAAATAGACGGGAGAGAAATATCCACTACTACTATCACTGTAAGTAAGTTAGATGAAACATGGATAAAACACTATATAATTTATTATTTAAGTAACATATATCCTAAAGAGAATGTTAAAGATATTTACAGTAAAACAAAACTCAAAAGGTAAAATATAACCTTACAAAATTGGACAAATTTCGCGCCAACTTAGGTTAAATTGTCAAATGTCACAGTTAAAAATCAAAATTCAGCAAGCCTCACTTCTACCAACTTCGGTAATGCATAGTTCAGCTGAACTAAACATTAGGTCCGTTTATACAACACATATGTAAATAAACCAGGTTCAAAATTTGAACTAAGTTCTATTGAACGGCAGTTCAGATACTTTTATACAACCGGCCCTTAGTGTAATAGGTATTTTCCTAGCTTTTTCCTCTGTAATTAGGTACTTATGCATGTTAAAAAAATAAATAAACAAATGATGTGTATACGTTTCTCCTCCATTTGTGAATTTATCGATTACCAGCCAAGATATTTGATATATCAAATATCCTACTGTTACATGATTTAGGCTTTCCTAGCATTGACAAATTTAAAGAGCTTTTATTTCAATAATTTATTGACAAAAAATTTATGTTTAGCCAATAATTTTAATTTTTGTATTTTAATCTTCTATGCTAAACTTATAAAATCATTATCGTAGATAGAAGTAATATGATACTGATATAGTTCTTAGAACATAGAATTAGGCAATAACTCTGTGTCCTTGAAATGTTTAAGTACACTGCCATTAGTAAATTTCTGGAATATTAATTCCATATTTTCTATCCAAAAGCCTTCTACAATTATATATTTTGTATCCTATTCCTGACTATTTCGCTTACAAGATTGATGTGCATTTCTGTACGTTGATACTGATGTAATTCATGACACCATGCATCAGTAGAGTGGTCTTGAAATTTGCATTCGTTAATTTACCGAACATCAAGCAGTAAATATTAAATCTCGCATTGTTCCGCCCCTGTGTCAGTTTCCTACCATTAGCTGACTTATGGGGCGTTAAGGAAAGACCATTGCATTTTTGTCGAGGAGTCAATTTGACTTCTGCAATCGTGTTATTGCTTCGAAAACGACGTCCGAATGCAATTGCCAACATTACTGTCTGGCGTTCGATATGGATATCGAGATTGGAGAAAGCAGCGTCCGTGACTGCTTACAGAGTATAACCGGACGTTTTAGATAGTGGAAAAAGGAGTTTTATAGGAAAATTCTTATACGTGGATTTATATACCTCAATTGGTTGAGAAAACAGTTTTAGTGAGAATAATAATACATTTATTGCAAAAAAGTATACAAACGTTCAAAAGGACAGTGTATCAATAAAGTTGATTTACAACACCTCCTGAGGCAAAAAGAGTAGAATAAAAACAAATAACTACAGTAAGCAGAACAATGAGACAAAATTTAAACAGAAAAAGAAATCAATTAAAACCTACATACATCAATTTCAAAATTAAAGAAAAGTATATTATTTTTTATCATCTGTTTAACTGTTGGCACTGACAAATTGTGGTAATTTATTAATACATAAGAAACCAAATATGCAAACGAATTTTTAAATGTTTCAGCTTTATGAAAAGGAATACACGCTTTGCTACTCAGTAATTTCAAATTTTTAGTGTGAGTCTCAGGTCTCCACTTTATGTTATCACTTATGTGAAATATTGAGTAGAAAACTGACAAAGTGTCAAAGAGTCTCCTTTCAGACATGCTCAACAAATTTCAGGACCGCAAATATGGAGTTATGCGACTAAACTGAGTCACAGTTGTAATAAAACGAACACAAAAATTCTGTATTTTTTGCAATCGGTGTTTATCTTCTCGAAAAAGACAGGGGCCATATAAAACATCAGCATAATTCAAATGAAATAGAACTAAAGATTCGGAAATTAAAATTTTCTTCTTATTTAGATATTTTTTAACCATTGCAACTGTTTTAAGGATAAAAATCCTTTCTTACATATATCAGTTACATGATTCGAAAAACTTAACGATGAATCAAAAGTTAAGGCAAGATTTTTAACATAAGCTAAAGTAATATTTTCGTTATTAATTAAAATGGAAAAATTATCTAACCTCGCAATTAAGTTGATGTTTCAAATAGAATTTTTCGACTTTTATTAGAATTATCTAATAAAGTATTTTTTATGGTCTACTCATAAATTAGTTTTAAATCATTATTAATAACTTCTGCGGAAATATTTAAATTAGAAGACTTGATACTATAAAGAAGTTGTAGATCGTCAGCGTTCATAGTTTACAATTCAGGAACTATCGACAAGTCTGCTGTGAAAATGTTAAATAAAAGTGGTCCTAATATAGATCCTTTAGGAACACCAGAACCAACTTATCTATAAGATCAAGTAAGTATCGCAGAAACAGTATTTAACTTAGTATTTTGTTCTATACTATGCAAATTATTGCAAAACCAGCACAACATATTACTAGAAATACCGTAATAATGAAGATTAACTATAAGGCAGATGTCAATTGAGTCAAATGCTTTAGTCATGTCGAGTAAAGTGAAATATGAAATCTGGTAATTGTCTATATCAATCAAATTGTCATCAGTTATACTAGCCAATAATATTGAAGAACTAGCCCCTTTCTGAAAACCTAACTGATTTACAGGAATTATAGAATTTTTAATACAATACTCAAAGAATTATTCAGCAATTTTG
Organism: Monochamus alternatus; assembly: GCA_037114965.1. Taxonomy (NCBI): domain Eukaryota; kingdom Metazoa; phylum Arthropoda; class Insecta; order Coleoptera; family Cerambycidae; genus Monochamus; species Monochamus alternatus. Next base: position 120,654,645 of record CM073426.1, read on the forward strand.
AGAGGTACAACTAGCATACTGATTGGACGGGGATCTTTAAATTGTTTAGGATTTCCTTTTTTGGTAATGGTTTGATACAAGTAATTTTTCTTTGTTCCGGCAATTGACCAATCTAGAATTAAAAATTTATTATGTGTGTCAGAGGCGCTGATATTCATTTAACCGACATCTGCAGCCTTTTACCAGAAATACCATCTGAACCCATAGTATGAGATTTTTGTTTCATAATATGATCTTCAATTTTATTAATATCTGCAGGTCTGTATGTAAAATTCAGATCGTTCATAAATTTATAATTATAAAAGTAAGAGATATAATTTTTGTTAACATTTAAATTAGGTGTAGAATCAATGAAATAAGTATTAATAAGAGAAGCATTGTACAATCCTTCAGAAAGATTTTCATATAGTCTATCACTTACAACCTCACCATTGCAATGTATTGCATAATATAGATATTATGCAGAAATTTATGAAAATTTGTTTTTAGATAAATATTTATTTATTAAACATAACATATATTAGTAGATTGGAGCTTCTTGAAGTCGGAGTTGAGTATTACTCAAATACATTGTATTCATGAGTAGTATGCAATATTTACGTATGTCAGTATTCACGTATTCATCGCGCACATTATGCCTACATGAACCTGCACGGACCAGCACAGGGCCAACAACTTTTTGTGCGTATTATGTGTGTGGCAGACGTTTTGAAGTTTTTAAATTATAGTGGACTGTAGCTCGGAAGAAGAAATTTTTATTAACGATGTTACATGAAGGGAAAAAACGAGGAAAATCAGAAAATTTTGGGTTCACCCTATCTATAAAAAGAGAAAACTGTATGATGAATTTCAACATTTATTTTCCGAACTAGAGATAGATCAACGAAATATTTTTCAGTATTTTTGAATGTCATAAAAAATATTTTTCCAGCTCTTGGATCGTCCTCGCAGGGCAGTGTCATCTTACGAAAGCAGTTTGTTTAACGTAAGTAAATAGAGGTTGTTAATAAGCGAAGGTGTCCGACAGTTTAGTGACACATTCACAACTTAATTGGTCGAATATTTCTAACAGTTTAAAACCAATCCCTGACTTTTGTGACAATAGAACTTACGTTGTACTAGCGCGGTCAAGCATAGAAATTGCAGTGACGGTCGTTGCAGGTGCCGGTTCATGGAGGTGCTGGTCTAGTGTCCGATTATGCATTAAATAACATGGGAACCTTCATGAATAGGCTTTACAGGTCCGTGCAGGTATAATGTGCACAATCTTTAATATGAATACTTGAATAGAATTATCCAGGATTCAAATAAGTATTCAGTATTCAGTATATTTTCCTGTTTTCATACCTAGCTCTGCTTGTAGTCATATTTGAAATATATTACTCCTTCTCCCTCGATTGTGTCAGCACCCACATTTGTCAAGTCGTTGGTTGAGACTTCTTTAACATTTCAAGAATCGTAATGTTACTTTTGAAGAATATAGTAAACATCAAGAAGCCTAAATAGATTACGTGGCAACTAGCCTGAGAATAATTCAATACATTTCTCTTAGAAGTGATCCAAGGTCAGTTAATGATTCCAAATTGATATTGTTAAAAATGGACATATTAATGCAAATAAAACATTCTTCTAGGGTCCGTTTAACCCAATCAGCCAATATTCAAGGTCATGTTGACCTTCCAAGGTCAAATAGAAAGATAGATATACAAGTGGAACGTGCCACACAGACACATGTTTTTGTGGTCGCTGTATCCAAATTAGGAGTTTATTTTACCGCATCAGGTCTGCTTTAATATCATTTCAAATCAGATCGAAATAAACAATTATGCAAATGAGCAAAACCATCGTGCATTTATCTTTTTGAAGTCTCTGAATTCAAATCCGGGGTTTATTTAATCAGACTATCTTCAAGGTTATTTTAAGGTCAAATCGAAAGATAGGCATGGAAATCGACAGCAGACTACTTTTTTTGTAGTGCTGTATAATTGAAGAATTTTAATATTCCAATATATGACGGTCAATGGTCGAGCAGTTTATGACGGCAATACTTGAATCGATGTTGCCAGTCAGCCGTGGGATTGAATCCCGCGGCCGGTAGACCGTAGATCAGTTATATTCGTAGAGAGAATTGTCACCATCTCTGTGAGTATGGTAGAGTGGAGGAATGTTGCCTTGGGTCAATGTGAGAGATTGATACCGGTCGATGTTTGATCACCTCCCTAATTAATGAGGTTTTCCAGGTTTCCCTCATTCCTACACTGAATGGTGGTTAGCGCCAGCCAACGTAAATCGTTTCTGCTTGTACTTATACAAAGTCTACGAATTCAAATAAAAATGTTAAATTAAAACAAGAATTTTCTTAAACTAACTCAATAACGTAACACAAAAATATTTCTACTTTTGTTACAAAATCTAGCATTTCCGATGTCAAGTTTATTTTGTTTTTATTTCGAGGTAATATATCATTTGCCTATGTTTATCGCTCAGTGGTGTAGGACCAAAAAAATATAGAAGTATATTTTCTTTTTCATTCTATATATATTCCACATTTACACAGTTTAGTTTAAATTCTGTTTGGATTAAGAGGATTTGGCTTTTCATAATCTTAATATATATTTGACTTATTAAACAGAAAAAATAACATCTAAGCAATTATTCTTGAATATATTTTATCGTTTTGATGAGGTCAATCAATAAGTAACTACCTGACATCTAGTAAAATTAAAAATAGATGAAGAAAACTAAAACTTTGCAATTCCTTGCAAAATATACGAACTATGAGGACTATAGTCCACAGATTATTTTATTGATAAAATGGCAGTTCCACAGAGTGCATGGAATACTGTTTCGTCTTCCTATTCGCAATCTCTACAAAGAGGTGTTTCACACTTTCTCATCTATTGAAGGTGATTCCTTAACCAGCAATGTCCAGTTTGAACACCTGTCACTAGGCGAAGATTCCTCCTAGTAAAGCATACTGGGGGGACCAAGTCCAAAAATATTGAGATCCGATGTACTCCTGACTAGCTTGTCAGCTACTTTATTACCATTGCACCCCCGTACCCCTTCACCCAGCATACAGATATGTCGGTTGAGGTCATAGATCTGCAATTTCCTTCCTTTTTGATCTGTCTTTGAAGATGATTGAAGATTACATTCTCACTGACGGTCTCCTTATTCCTGATAAGTATCGTGTAGGGTCTGTCAAATGCAAACTTGGGAGAAATACTATCAATGTCTGCCTGCAGAAGGGGCATCTTTCTGACGACACCATTCCACAGGCGATTCCTAACTTCTCCACGTCGTACATCTGATATAATACCTTCATGTTGTGTTTTATGTATTGTAGTTACATATTGTTTTCTTCTTGTCTTATATTTGGATGCAAGTGGGGCTACGCAGTTATACGTCCAACTAAATATAAATAAATAATTAAATGAATTAGTGAGTTAATGAATGAAAGAATAAAAAGTATTCTATTTTCACACTTTCTATTAATTTTCCATATTATAGAATATTATGCTATTTGACACCAAATATCTAAATATATTAAAGAAGCAACTTAATTAATATACAAATTAATATCTAGCATAACAATATTATGAGTAACTCCTGTGTAGGCATACTTGGTGTACCTTCATCTAATTGACAACCCTCTTAGCTCGCCTGTTAATGTGATTTACGGCATGCTACGAAAAACGGCGGCATATTCAAGCACACTAAAGAAGCACCCAAGATGCCGAAAATTAGTAGGTCAATCCGTTAACCATATATAGCTGATATGAAAATAATGGGACTTTCATTATGCCACTTTTCATTTAGAAGCCCCATTTTTGAAATACAGGGTCAAAATGTAAATGTCAAAAAGAAAATTTGTCGATAACTCCGGTAGAATTAGAGATATTTGTTTGAAATTTCGCTAATATTTTTTTTTTGTAGAGATACACTTTTAGTATACTTTTGGTAAAAAAAATCAAAGCACGAGCGGAGGTGAGGGGGTTAAAGTGCATTATGACCTCCTCAACTTTTTCATACACACGCCTATGGTAAAACAATATATTTTCTTAGATAAAGCGGCTTTTATTCTAACTTTTCTTATTCTTGCAAGATTTTGATTTCGAGCCTGGGTTACCAGGCATTGTAACTTATTTTAATAAAGTTTAAAATCCGTTTTGTACTATAAATTTTATTTAACATTTAACAACATGAAACAAACTGCAAAAAAAAACGGTCCTAAAAGAAAATTATCAATTATTCCTGCCCATACGTTTACTTTAAAACTTACTTGATGATGTGCCTCTACAATGAATTTCGGATTTTCAGCAGCCCATGTATGAGTATTATGAATATTCATTACTCCGTTACGAGTAAACGTGGCCTCATCGGAAAATAAAACAAATTTACTAAAATTAATATTATCATTATTTTCTTGGCATATCCAATTACAGAAAGTGACTCTTGCTTCTGTACATGATATGGGTACAGTAATTGCTGTTTGAAGACACGTCGCACATCATCTGACTTAATATTATTGTTGCCACCATTATTAATTTGATTAGCTGGTATCCTCGTACTTATACTCGGAGTTTCTTCGACAATTTGCAAGATTTGCTCCTCTTCGTTTGGACGTAATTTGAGTTGCCGTCTACATTGGCCCACCCTCCTCTGCTTAAAGTTGCCAGATTCTCTCAGACGGTTGACTAAGCTTAAGAAAAATCTCCTTTTTGGATGGTGCCTGGTTGGAAATTTGTCCACATAACGCCTAGCAGCTAAACTAGCATTAGAGTTACATTTTTCTAAAAGCAATAGAAATTAAATTGTTTAGGTTCGAGATTACAACTAACACTTATTAAGAAAAAATCCTATTCCTTTTAATAAGTACTTACTTACCCATTATTAAAATCTTATCGGTCATTTAATAAAATGATAGCAAACCTTCTCTGTTCGCCATTTCTTATTGAACACTGCAATTAAAAAATGTCTAAACAACGTTTTTTCTATTTAACTTATAAATTATTTTGACAACCAAATGTACCTAACTATCTGACTTTGTTTTCAAAGCCAACATAGAACTTATTACTTGAAACACTTGTTACCAAATCCTTACTATCCGTCCAAATAAGTTACAATATCTAGTAACCCAGGCTCCAAATCAAAATCTTGCAAGATTAGAAAAAGTTAGAATAAAAGCCGCTTTATCTAAGAAAATATATTGTTTTACCATAAGCGTGCGTATGAAAAAGTTAAGGGGGTCATAATGCACTTTAACCCCCTCACCTCCGCTCGTGCTTTGATTTTTTTTACCAAAAGTATACTGAAAGTGTGTCTCTACAAGAAAAAAATATTAGCGAAATTTCAAACAAATATCTCTAATTCTACCGGAGTTATCGACAAATTTCCTTTTTGACATTTACATTTTGACACCCTGTATTTGAAAAATGGGGCTCCTAAATGAAAAGTGACATAATGAAAGTCCCATTATTTTCATATCAGCTATCTATGGTTAACGGATTGACCTACTACCACCCTGTATATTACACTGTGATAAAACATTTGCTACATATTTTAAATGTTATGCATTTGTAGCCGTATCCTCTTAAGCAAGTCTCTGACTTTTCAATTAGAATTTACAGGAAAAATAACAAAGCATTCAGCGGGTCACGCGACAAGGACTTAATTAGGAGTTGTAGTGAATTTTTATCAAGAATTTCGTGCTTGAAATGTCAAACTGCCAACCGAAACGGTCAGTTGTTCGGAAATACCAAAGAGCTTTTTAATAAGAGAAAATGCTCGGACCAACACACAATCATGTAAGGTTTAAACGGAGATAACGAAATAATAATGTAATGCCGACCACATACAGGGTGAGTTACTTAAGAATACCATAATGTTCGGAATAAATCTATAGTGTATTTGCTCATTTATTTGCAGAAATTAATATTTGCATAAGTATTGGAAAAATTTTTCGATTGAATCGTGTGGAATTCTTGAGTTTAGCCTTGTATAATACTTCACGATGATTAAAAGTTTAAACCGTTTGGCACCATTTCAGTTCACTGGGTGCAATTACAGCTAAAAGCATGCAATACTCGAATTAGCAATTTGTTTTATCCATGGGGTTTTATGTTTCAGTATGGGTTAAATAATGTTTCTTGAATAAAGCGCTTAGAAATTAATTTCTTGGGTAAGAGCAATGCATAATATGCAGTATGTTGTAAAATTTTAATAGTTTCATATCGTTTGACCGGGTTTTATGGTATCATTGTAGTTCATCGAAAGATACAGCGACATTAATATTCAAATTATATGTGTAATCATCTACATTATAAATAAAAATGGTTAAATATCGCTAGACTTATTACCGTGCATATTACAGACTGTACCAACAAATAATATAAATATAATAATGGCAATAGTAAAAGAAATAATCAAAAATGGCAAATTCTTCATTTACAATCTATTGTAATAATAATGACGAATTTCAGTTCTTAATTGTTCCAGTCAGCACTAGAGATCCAATGAAATTTCTACTCAGAACTTCCAATAGTTCAAAAACTGATTTGATGGAGTGCCATTATTATTGCAGTAGATTGTATCTAGGCACTATGTAGAATTTTTTGTACATAAAAGTTTTACAATTATTTTTCCATCACTTACATAAAAATCTGTCAGTTGTTGAGTTCCAAATGTCAAAAGTAGGCTATCTTTGAATAGAATGCAAAAAAAGTCTTTTTATCCAACTGTCAAAAAAGATTACTTTTTCTATTCACTATAGATACGTAATATTTTCCATTTTTTAACGGCGATGAACAAAAACATTGAACAACATTTTGAAAAAATGGAAACAAAAACACGCGATCGCGAATTTTTTTACTGTTCGTGTCCTGTTTTTACAATCATGTCAATTTTGACTTCAGATGAAAATTTATTGAAAAATAACAAACCTACAGTGGCAAATACCGTTGGACAAAAAATGTTGTGTATATTTTGTCGCCAAAATCAATGTTTTACGGCGCACGAACCTACAGTGTCGCCCAAAAATTCACGTTCTCACGCTCCATTAAAGAAACACTGATTTTGCACGTAATATACAGGGGTGAATCTTAAATAAGTACAAATAATTTAACTGCATGTGTAGTTCGTTATATAGATAAGTCTATTGAAAGTCATTTTAAAAAATTTCAAATATTTGCGGAGATATTAATTTTTTTCAAAAATACCCAAATTTTGAAGATCAAATAGACCTAATAAAATAAACCATATGATTTACTGAAGGCGAGGTTGCCATATCGTCTGTAAGATAAATAATTGTTTAACGTAAATTCAATTTTTGCGGTTGTTTCTAATTTAAAAACACTTATTTTTAACAAGTAATGTAAAATTATCATAAACGATTAAAATATGAATTTCCGCAAGTTCGATACTATCAATCGTTTAGGAAGTTACTTTGTTCAATGATTCCAAAAATTATCCATAAACGTGCCTAAAAGCTCACCTACTTACTGAAAAACCAACTATTTAAACAGTTATCCACATTTCAGAAGTTAATACCATTGTACACTGTCAATCGCATGCAAAAAATAAACTAGTGCCGTAGGCACAGGTAACAGGTAGATGTCACGAGCAGTAGGTGAAATGTCCCGTACCAGCCCCACTCTCTAGGATTGATAGTCGAGGTCGACAAAGAAGTTATGTTGATACCGGTGCACAAGTATAGTTCAGCGCAAAGGGACAAGCTGTGGCAAGTTACAAGTGGAAACAAAACATGTAATATTTGTGGAAAGGGATCTAATAATTTCAATACAGGTAAATTAAAAGTTAATATGAAATACTTTTGCATCTTTTGAAACTGAACTAAACTAATGGTTTTTTTAAGTAATACAGTGCTTGACGGGACTGTTTTTCTCTTGTGTATTTAATTAATATTTTTCGTGAAATACAGAGTGAATAAAAAAATATGGGGCATCATTCAAAGAGTGAAAAGGTTGACATGTTAAAAGTATATTTGTCAAGTAGTGATAGTGATAACAATAACGTATTGTGATAAATCAGTTGGAGTGTAGTAAAAGTCGGTAATGAACAAATTCTGGATAGCTGTGATTGTGAATGTGATTTGAGTATCTGGTTTGTATTTTCAATTTATTGATGAGGTATAAGAATGGCAAAGGGGAGGAGAAGACCATTAATATTTTCATAAATAAACATATTTCAATCATTCTTTGACTTGTCTAAAAATTCTAGTTAACTTTGTTGGAGCCTATTCGAAGACATTAGTGTAACACTGGCAACGCTGTAGAATTCACATCCACCATGACTCCTGGATCAACGGTCCTCAACAAGTTTTCTATTGAAAATTCTCGAAATTTATTTAAAATTATTCCAGATTTTCTTATAAAAAATAACTATTAATTATGTGTTATACACAATGAACTGTAGTGCTGCTTAAAATATTTGTACTTTTTTAAGGTTTACTTATAATTTTTCAATACGTTTGTATCTGAATTTAGCTCTATGTCAAAAGTGAAATGATCCTGAAAAAAGTGGCCAAATTGTGAAAAAAAAATTCACGATCGCGTGTTTCCATTTTTTCACGATACCATGCTTTTGTTAATCGCCTTTAAAAAATATACTCGCGGCAAAAACTCAGATGACTTATGTCATACGAACAAATGAATAATTCAGTATATTTTCATCAAAATATTTGAGAAACTGCAACTGAGAGTAGTAAAGCTATATAAATATATTATACTAAAAGTTTGCATTATTTTAATGCGAGCAAATATCGAAAATTACGTTGACAATAAAAATAATTGCGTAACGTCAGCCATGACGCAAGACGTCTGAATTCTTGCCGCAAGTATAGCTAATTTTGTGCATCTATAGCGATTAAAATAGTTGACTTTTTTACAGTTGGTTTTGAGTCTGTACTAAAAAAAAATATGAACCAATGTTGTTTAAATAATATAAAAACCTATATCATTTCAATGATTTTTTTTTATAGTAAGTACAATTACCGCTGATCTGTATATTAATTTCAAACGATGATTTTGGTAATACTAATAATTTTACTTAATGTCAATGTCACTGTCAATAACAATATAGCACATGTATTATGCAACGATCATGTAATGATGGCCATTAATATTTGAGTTTGATAAGTAGGATGCAAAACCAGAAAAATTTTTCAAGTGTAATTGCTATTTTTCGGAACATTAGCCCACAGGGTACCTAGTTGTGTCCTAAAATTTCGCTTTAAGAAATATCGTAATCGCTAATCGCTATACAGCTCGGGACTTTCACAGTACCCACAGTATAGTGGATCACTCTCTGCTTGTGGCCAAGTTTAAGCCCAGCATTGAGTGCCCTCTAGATGTAGGCACTTACATCGAGTTTTGATTACGTTTGCTTTAGAGAAAAAATGGTTTCTATAAAAATAAATCTCACAGGTACAAAGTTTTATAGATAATTAATTTCCTTTTGTAATCATATGTTCCTCATTAATTTAATATAGAGGGTGATTCACTTTTTAATGAACAAACTTCGAGGGTAAGTAGAACTTTGAGAAATGGCAGTTATGACATTTTTAAATGTGCTTTTTAATTTCTAATAAAAACCCTATCTTACATTGTTTTCGTATCTGCTACTGTTACATAGTAAATTTTACTTCTTTCAGTTATTTCACTGTTCCTGTCGGTAAATAACTATTATTGTTTGATGGTAAATTATACCCGAAACGAGAAAATGTGTGTCTTATGTGTAAATTACGTTTTCTATAAGTTAATAAACTGTGTTAGAGTTAAAGGACAGTAGTTAATTTTCACAATACAGGCATTTAATAAGTACAATTTAACTAAAATAAAATACAGCAAATTACATTAACTATCAATACCTGCAAATTGGAGTAATTGCTCAAAATGCCATCCTTGAGCGTCAATAAAAGAGTGACAGCTGTCAATAAACTGGAATAAGAATTAATGGTCATGCATTCTGAAAAACAAAAGATAAGTTAAGTCTATGTTATTTACCGACAGGAACAATGAAATAACTGAAAAAAGTAAAATTTACTATGTAACCGTAGCAAATGTGAAAAAAATGTAAGACAGGGTTTTTGTTAGAAATTAAAATACACATTTAAAAATGTCATAAACTTTAACACTATACAGGGCGGTATAACTTTTTTTCTTAATTAAAGACGAACTGCCCATATCTCCGCCACTGGTCGTTCAAAGTACTTGATATTTTGACATTTCATGACACCTTAACTAACTACACTGTGTACCAAGTATGGTTTAAATTTCTCCATTACTTAATTAACTATACCAAAAAATCATTTTTTTAAACTTTAACACCCTGTATCTTTCTTGTAAAGCCCCAAAATTATAACTATGATATAAAAAACTAGAATTATTTTTCAAAGTTCTACTTACCCTCGAAACTTGTTTATTTAAAATTGAATCACCCTGTATAGTAATTAATTTTTAAAGAAGATTGCATACATATTACAGGAAAATACTGTTTTAAACACATAGTATATGTACCTACACATTACACATACATATTAATAGCATACTATTTCGAAATACTTAATAATTAATCCAATACTCCAAGGACTAAATATTAAATAATTATATTTATCCCCTTTCTTAACCTCCATAAAACTGCCGTAAACGTCTCCAGAGTAAATGCCACCTCACTTTTGGTATTGATTCGCACTTTTTAATCAATTTATCTTCAGATCTCAAGAGACATAAGTTTTCTAACAGGAATAGTTCGATAGAGCTAGGTCCCCTAACATCAGAGAAAATATTTTATTGAATATACTACTTATACAACTAAAAATTGTGTATGTATCTTAAAACAGAATCCAGGGGCGCACTCTGTGCACAAAAATAAGGGTTTTTCTATATAGAATGGTCCACTTTTGAAAGCGGAAACTCTAGAGGCAGACAGAGAACCGCAAAATAATATCAGTTTGTATTATAAATTATATTCGAAAAATGCTTCGTTACAAAGATACAGGGTATCAAAATTTTTATCAAAAATTCCAAATTTATTAATATTTTTAAAACTACTTTAGATATTTAAATGAAATTTGGAACCTTTAAATAGGTAATCTAGGTACATATTTTTACGTAAAAAATATTATTTTTCTTCCACCAGTGGCGTACGTATGGACAGATCTTCGGGAAATTTTAATGAAAAATATGATACGCTAATGTTTTTTTTTAAGAAAAGAACTATTTATAGAATCCTTGTTCAATTTAAAACAGAAAAAGATTCCTTACTTTTTTCATTTGACACACCGTTTGCCAGTAAAAAATTAAAATTCTTTAAGCAACTGGAATTCAAACAAATTTTAATCTGTCGTAGTAGGCCATGAAACAAAAGAGACTACTACTTTTGCATTTTGTAATGACAGTTAATTGAATTGGTAATTTAATTTCGAGTTATTGTTAACATTGCTATTAGAGTGTTGTGTAAGTATTAATCTGAAAAATGCTTTTTTCTAACAACGAATACGCAGATATTCATTAGTGCTACGGATTTTGTGATGGAAATGCAGAAGCGGCAGTTCGTGAATATCATAGACGCTATCCAAATAGAAGAGTTCCAGATGCTCGCGTTTTCATCAGAACACATCAGAATTTTCATCTTGGTCTGCGTGTTAATAACGAACGGAACAGAAACCGTCGATATAATTTTCAGAACAATCATATACCTACTACGTACTTTTGATAACAATCCGAGGCTGAGCTCTCGGAAGGCAGCTCAACACCTTCACATTCTAAAGTATTACGAACACTACACGATAATCACAAACATGCATATCACCTACAGTCTGTTCAGGATTTGCACCTTGGTGATGCTGAAAAAAGAATAAGATTTTGCCAGTGGCTCTTAAACGGAACGGAACGACGGAAGAAAATCCTGACTTTTTACATAAGATTCTTTGGACGGACGAGTCCTCTTTTACCTGACGTGGGATAACAAATTACCATAATATCCATATTTGGTCACATCAGAAACCTCGAGAAATTCGGCCAAGATCATTTCAAAATGAATTTTCCGTAAATGTGTGGTTGGGTGTTATTAATGGTAATGTTTGTGGTCCACATTTCCTACCCCCAAGGTTGAGCTCGGTCCTGTTTATGGAGTTTCTTAACAATAATCTGCAGGACTATCTAGAGGATTTTCCCATTAATTTGTGGAATGAGATTTGGATACAACTGGATGGAGAATGACTTAATACTAATTATCCTCAACAATGGATTGGCCGGCTAGGGAGGAATGACATGAATAATGACGTGGTTAATTGTATTGGACCAGTGGCCTGGCCACCCAGGTCACCGGATCTTAATCCGCTAGACTTTTACGTTTGGGGCACTATTAAAGATAAAGTCTACACTAATTCCGTATTAACAAGCGAATATTTAATTTTAAGAATTCAGCAAGCCTGCAATGATATGCGGCGAAATCCGCATGAAGTATCTGCTGCAATAAATGCGTTAATGAGAAGATGTCGAAAATATATTGAGGTGGGTGGACTACATTTCGAGGAATTTTTGTGATTTTACCCATAATTTTCTTTCTTTTTATTGTTGCTGAAAGTCACTAATTAAATTTCTCAATTTCGTTTTTTTACTTAACTGTTTTTCAGAAATCAGTCTTTTTCTGTTGTAAATTGAACAAGGATTCTAGAAATAGTTTTTGTTTCTGAAAAAACATTGGTGTACCATTTTTTTCATTAAAATTTCCCGAAGATCTGTCCGTACGCACGCCATGGGTGGAAGAAAAATAATATTTTTTACGTAAAAATATGTATCTAGAATACCCATTCAAAGGTTCCAAATTTTATTTAAATATCTAAAGTAGTTTTAAAAGTATTAATAAATTTGGAACTTTTGTTAAAACCCTGTATCTTTGTAACGAAGCATTTTTCGAATGTAGTTTATAATACAAAATGATATTATTTTGTGGTTTTCTATCTGCCTCTAAAGTTCCCGCTTTTGAAAGTGGACCACCCTGTATAAATGTGTGGCCTTGGTAAACAGTTTCTAAATTTTTTATTTCTATGAGATTTCTATGAGATAATTTAACCAATTAGGTGTGCATATTTAGTATGATAGTAGGTATGAAACAAAAAATTACCAGGTTTGGAAATTTACCAATGGCACAGGTGTGAGTTTAATCGATCATTATTTGCCAAAAGGAAATATATCACCTTGTATAACATTACAAATAAAATAGATCATCATATGCGCCATTGTATGTACCTTCACTTTGTTGTATTCCAAACCGATTAACAACAAAATTGATTGATTTGATATAGTGCATTTCTACGATACTCATTACATTACTTAGAATAATAACAAAATAATTAATTGACAATGGAATTATTTTACTATGATTTACTATAATAAATATTGGAAATAGCCACATTCAGTCAAAATACATACTTCAGATCTGCTTGGCATTGGAGGTCGAACACGTGCAGAAACTCCAGGAGTAGCTCATATCACAACCAGCTACAATTTGTTGACGTAAGTGCTTCTTAGATTCAATGTGAACCTTGTAACCTAATGTCTTGAGATGTCTCCAAACAAAAAAAAATCAATAGGGTTAATATCGGGTGATCTGGGTGGTAATTATTAATAACAATAGCGGCAAAAGTAATTTAATTTGCTGTAACAAATTGGCGTTATAAAATGTTATTTAGTCGTTTCCTTGAGAACATCTTTCCATTTTTTTTTCTGGTCGAAGATTGCATGCTTTACCGTCTTATCAGGCTTCACAGTGAACCATCCAAATCATTTTCAAACTGCCCTTTGTTGATTTTTTTACAAATTGTATTTGTAAGAGTTCCTTGTGCATTGAAAAAAATGTTTTTTAGAGTTCTGAATCACCCTGTAGTGTTTAAAATTCTTTGGTATGCTAAATTTTCACGTTGCTGCACAAGTTAAACGAAATGAAATAATTTTCCTTTAAGCTAATGGCCAGAAACAAGCACTTGAAGAGCCAATGTTGCAATCTTAGTTTTTTTTGTAAACGTTTCCAGTTTAAAGCGTTGCACTTCAACAAAAATATTTTCCGAGGAAAATAAAAGAAATCACAGGCACGATGATAGTGGCCAAATTGGTACATCTCCCTCCCCTCGCTCTAATAACCGTCCTAGCGAGAGCCCGACTGATTGACGATTCGCCGGCGCTCCGCTTTTGGTAAAATCCGCGAGAGCTTCCTCTGGCAATTACTTCTGACGCGGTTTTATAATTATTCTCTTTCTTGCCAGCCAAACACAACGAAACCATCTAATTAAATTCTGGGCAACAAAGCGAGACTTCAAAGGAAAAATTAGATAATGTTTATTAAAGTTAAATAGCTAGATGATCGCCTCAGAACTTAAATGGCATGAAAGATGCTCGCGTTGGTTCCGCTAAATTGGGGGAAGATGATTTATTTTAAAAGGAAAAGAAGTCTAGCGCGGCTCTTCCTGAGAGTAGTGCTGGATGGACGCTAATACGAGTATATTTCCCCATCCGGAATACGTTCGAATTTCAATTTGAGGTTAGAAAAAATCGATGATAGAAAATTATTCGACTACGAATCTGACTTTAACGAAGAAAATGCTGTACAAAACTAACTCTTACATAAGTACGGTTGAATCTACAGGGTTAATTATGACTATTTTAAGAGGGCATAGAAAAAAATAAGAATCAACGGAACCAGTTTTCAAAAAATGTATAAACTTATCGGTAAAGCGATTTTGACAATTTGGAATGAAATAACTAAAAACGAATGCAAAATACTGCAAATAATAAGATTAACTGTTAACTATCAGGTATTATTATTTATAAAAATATACTATGTGACAAAAAAATGCATAACTCTGTTGAGGTCTATATTTTAAAGCCAAACTCTATACATATGCTTGAGATGTAGAGAGTAATGGATGATAAAAAAGGGTGACATTTTATCTTGTTTCGATATGCTTTTTTAAATTTAAGTCAGTTTGTTATTATTATTCGAGTGAAGCAGTTCTAAGCTATAGTGATCAAATACCCACAATTAGAAGACGCCAGAAAAAAGGTGCCGTATTATTGGCCTACATGAGGCAGGAATTGGTTCTCGGGAAATCGGTAGACGGATGCAAAGAAACGTTGCAAAAATTATTCGTTGTTTGAGAAGCTAATAGTAGATGAATGTTGACAGTACGAAGCATTTGACAATTACCTACTAGATTACAACATTTGTCTTTTAATTGTTGTATGGTGTTACTTGTTTATGTTTGTCAATAGCCAGAAGCGAAATTTCGTGAAATTTGCTTAAAGCGATCGAAAGATAAGAAAGAAAATGTGATTTATTTCTTCAATTTTAACACCCTGTATTTTTGTTATTATTGATTTTGGTGGATATTTGGATTTTTTAGGATAAGCTATAGTAAATCGACTTATTTTGGTTGCAGTATTATGCTGGTACAGTATGACCCATCAATTACGCAACAATTTGACTTTACTTTTAGATAAATTGCATACACCATGAGATTTAGATGCGTTGCTTCTAGCGACATCAACAAGGTGTAACTTTTTTAACTAGAAAAGATAGAGAAGAAAATTTATTTTTCCAGTCCAAAATGAGATACAGTGCAGCACAAAAAAGTCGTAACGATTTAAAGAGGTCCAAATCATTGTTGGTGTAAATAATAAAGAAAATGTGATTCATATTTTCAACTTTGACACCCTGTAACTCCGTTAGTATCAACTTTTGGATTAAGGTAAGTTGAGTTAATTCAGCTTATTTTTATCCAAACTATCTACATCTGAAGTTTGACCCATTCTTTACTGAACACACTGTATATTTTACTAACTACCTACGCCATACTGGTAATTGTTGCATTGCATTTAAGCTATTCTAGTGACTTATAGCCTTAAATATATCTGTATGTCTGGAATTTAAAAATAATTAAGATGTTGTGATTTAATTGACTAGTTTCATAAAAGTTTATTTATGTGATATGAGGCCGATTCGCCTGAGCTCACGCGACGTTTGATTACGCATTCTCCTGAATTCGCCTAATCGAATTTTATCTTACGCCCTTATTTTTTTTTAATTTTTTTTTTCGAATTACTACTACTGCTGTTCGGTCTACTGTGACCAATGATAGCGTGAAATTACTAGTGTGAGCGCCAGATATAGGATCAATTCCTAGCAACTATTAATCTTTTCCATATTATAGTTTTTTTTATAATAGAGTACAGTAGTAAATGATGGTGGTGTTATTGGTGAGCGCGCTATTTGATCTTGTTCAAGTTTTCTTGATGAAGTACTGATATTAGTAGTGGGTGGTTTGGTGGTGGAAAAATTTGTCTGGCGCCCTTAACAATCTTAATTAATTAAGTAATAGAATGTTACCTCTACTAATAAATTCAATCCACCCCGTCTCCACTGAGCTGGCCAAACACCCTACTGTCTACAGTCAGCTGAGGTAGACAATCTTTACTTTATTAATAATAACAATAATAATAATAATTTATTTACAGATTTGCCCATACTGACAAAAATAATTTGTATAAATATGTTAGTAAATATTAAAGATATAGTCATTATACTAAACTGTAAATAAAACAGGTAATCGATAAGTGTACAAAGACACTTGTTTCGATACAGCATGTGTAAAAACTAATATAGCAAAAAATTAATAAATTAATAAAAAAGTAGTAAATGGATACCAACAATATATTAATAACACTTCACTATACACTCACATACATATACAAAGATTCAAAAATACATTCATACATTCACAGACATACAGACAAATTTATTTTTATACTTACATAATAATGCTACTATTTAAAGAATTATTCCATAATCAATATAAAATAATTATAGAAAATTCAAATTTTAAGCATAAAAATTTTACGAAGAAATACATCAACAAACAGTGGTGGAACAGAACAGTGCTAGGTATACAGCAAAGTTTATTGAAATTAATTAATTAAATTAAAGAAAGAGGTAAGTATTTCATTCTATATAACTATTTACAATTTCTCTAGATGTGGTCATAACGAATAGTTTACATTGTTTTTTAAAGGAAAGCAAATTTAATGACTGAATTTCTTTTGGAATGTTGTTATATAATTTTGGGGCTAAGTACTGATAAGATCTTTGTCCAATAGCTTTTGTCATAAATGGTGTTACACATACATTTTTATTTCGAGTATTATAATTATGCAATTGAATAATCTTGTCATTTGTCTTATGAAAGTTGACTACACTGTTATAATAAAATAATTTTCCGATGTCGAACATTTTGGAATCCCTATATACTAAGTCGGTAGAATAACAAATTTTTTATGTAACATAATTTTCAAAAAAAGCTTTTGGATTATTTCCAGAGATTTTAAGTGAATCTTTGATGCGGCACCCCATGCTAATATACCATAAGTTAAATGGCTCTCAATTAGTGCATGATAAACTATTCGCATCTGTTTTTCCTATATTGTTCAAATACCTAAATTTATATAAAAGGGATTGTAATTTTTTTACAACATATCTTATATGATAGTTCCATCGCAAAAATCTATCAATATATATGCCAAGGTATTTTACTTTTTCTTCAGGTTGCAAAGTATACTGCATTCCCTGATCTTCGATGTTTATGGACCGGAAAGGAGGAGTATTAGACACATTACAGCTAAAAGGTAGATTCTAAATTTACAGTTAATAATTTTTGATCAAACCAACACTTAATTTTTTTTAAATCTTTCTCTACTATTTCTTTTAAATTACCCCATGTTTCAGCCTTATAAAATATTGCAGTGGCATCTGCGAAACCAATGATATCTCCAGTGCTGTTTATATTATATAAACTATTTATATAAATGGAAAACAATACCGGTCCCAAGACTGTACCTTGTAGAATACCATATTCTATTAACAGTTTGTTACTATATATATAATCAATTTTTACACATTGCAACCTGTTTGATATGTAGTTTTTAAATAATTTCAAACAGGTATGCCTAATGCCCATGCCCTCTAATGTCTGTAAAAGTAATGGGTGACTAACGGTATTAAATGCTTTTGCAAGATCTATGAATACACACAAACAGGGAGTTCGATTATATAAGGCGGAATATATATTGTTTGTCAGTTCGGAATATATATTGTTTTTTCCTTAAAACCAAACTGCTTATCGGAAAGTAGTTTATATTTATTAAGATAAGATACAAGACGTAGTTTGATTAGATTTTCAAAAATTTTGCTAAAATTAGTTATTATAGAAATAGGTCTGAAATTGACAGGTACCTTAATATCGCCCTTTTTATATATAGGTATTACAAGGGAATCTTTAAACGCTGTGGGCCAATAACCTTCGGTCATACACCAATTTATTATATAAACTAATGGGTCCAAAAGTTCAGCAATTGGTTTTAAGGTTTCAGATTTTATGTTGTCTAGACCTGGGGTTTTATTATTTTTTAAGTCCCTTATAATATTTTTTATTTCATTTTTTTCAGTTGGTAATAAGACAAAAGAGTTCATTGTAGTCATTTTTTTTTAAATGTGAAATTGTTATTTTTTATTGTTTTTACTATCAGTAGGAGAACAACGTTGGGTAAGTTGTGGTCTGCAGAGTAAACTGTCTGTTTGTGATTCTTTGCTATGCTATGTTCTAAATTGTTAATAATATTGTAACCGTACTATCTAGCAACATATGTATATCCAAACAGAAATTATTAAATATACTGAAAATTCATATATAACTATCACTAAGCTGGATTGTGAAAATCAAATTATATAGCTACCAATGACGTCATCCTATCTCAGAAATGCTGCAATTCAATTTAAGCATCTTGGATGTAAACATCATGTACAAATACGGCAAGGAGTATATTTGACAAACAGTATTGACACGAGGTTAAAGGTTCACAATTTTCACCTAGGGAATGACAAATTGTCAGCTGTTCTATAAAATAAGTACCACATTCAAAAGATCTGGAAAAAAAAAACAAGATTCTGGTGAGATAAAGACATACATTTGAAAGCACAAGGACACTTCTAAGGAGTTCTACATTTGACAGCTGCCACGGGGTTCATTATGACGCTAAATTACCATCCAGTTTGGAATAATGGCAGGACCACATCCCCCTGCCATGTTCGAACCCCATAAAACCAACTATGCCCTATTAAATAACAGTAAATCATCGCGGCAATAAAATCAGCTCGCGTTGTGGCAACCGCGAGATTTTTTGGAACGTCGTGTTCGACATTCACGGCATGTTTACAGCCGCGTCGTAAATCGAACACGCATTTGCATAATGTCGACGGCCGGTGGGCTATTGATTGTTAAAATGCCCCGTTGGTACACGGAACCGACGCCCATTAATGCCTCATTAGGCCATTACTGCAGCGCTCATTGACCGATAATTAATTTCTGTATACTGCGGTCGCCTAACTGGTGCGTTCAAAAAGAGATGTGGCTTTTGTAGGAATCAAGTATGTAATATAACATCATACCTGTCATGAGCTAAAGATTTATTTCTACACACACAGAAGAGCAGCGAATTCAGAAAGCTGCACAGTTGTGCTGTTGTTATGTACCATCTTGCATGAACCAGACATTTTGGCTGAAGTCCAGTCGTAACGGATCCAATAGATAAATAAAACCATATTCTAGAACGTTTTTAGAAATCATTTAAATATTTAACTAATAACAGCATTTAGCGATGTTTTCACTATGACATCAAGATTGTTTAAATTTGAGAGTTTCATATCACAAAACATCTCCCCTTAAGAAACAAAGTTATGAAGTCTTAAATACTTACTTGCTTCTTTTGATCTTATTTAATTTTGTCTTATGTACGTACGTTGTAAACATTATTGATATAATTAATAAGTAATTAATTTAAACATATAGTTTCTTCAACACATTATGTACTTTTAAGTAAAAATAGTAGTTTACTGATACTTTTATGTATTTGTTGTAGAAGTATGTAATTTAAAACTGTAATAAGATATAAACTTTAAAAAATTGGGGTGTAAGTTCTTCATAAGATTGTGCGAGTAATTCAGACACAAGACACCTTATTTATTTATTTATTTTATTTATTTTTTATTTTATTTACACTATTCAACAGGTCAAAGACCCAGTTATAGAATAGGAAAACACAAAAAAAGCATACATGAAGTAAATTACACAATACTTAGACATAACACATGTAAACAAATAAGAAAACATAAGCAATCTAATTATCTAGATAAGGACAATAACAATTACAAAACAAGTTTTTTCAGAGTTGAAATATTGCAATCCATAGAATCTACGGGCAAGATAACTTCTTTACATAAATCACACGTATTATGAAGTGGAGAGTGTTGCAGAATATTTGTCCTAGCAGGTGGCAAATAAAACATGTTAAATTGTCTAGCTTCAATTCTGGGAATATGAAAGTTCAACATTCGCAAAATGGCAGTGCTGTCAATGACATTATTCATTACTTTATGTAAACAAATTAAATAAGCCTTTTTACGTAGATTTTCCAAAGTTTCAAGGCCAAATCTATTAAGCATTTCAACTTCAGGGAATCCAACAGAGGGATACTCACCATCAGCTTTAAAACTAATATATTTCAAGAATTTACGTTGAACATTTTCAAGAGCATCCACATGTACAGCATAATTAGGACACCAAACAATTGATCTGACAAAAGTAGAGTATAAAATTTTCAAAGTGTTAGAATTCCGAAACTGTTTACTATTTCTTATAATGAAACCAAGAGATCTATAAGTTCTTGTAGTAATATAATGTAGATGACAATTTTCTGTCAAAAATAACACCTAAGTCACAGAAAGTATCAGGTCTAGACAGCGTATGTTGCTCGATGGAATAATCAAAAGAAATTAACTGTTTCTTAGTAGAAAAGACAGTACATGACACTTACTAATATTTAGTGATAGATTATTAACCCTGCACCATTCATCAATGACATTAAGATTGTACTGAAGTTCAGCAGCATCATCAGAGTTCTTGATCGTACTAAAAATTTTCAGATCATCTGCATACAACAGGCAGGGCACAGTTACATTATTAATGATGTCATTAATGAATAAGCTAAAGAATAAGGGTCCCAAATTAGACCCTTGAGGGACACCCGAGGTGGCTCGTACTTCTGCAGACTTGCAACCGCGGTAAACAACATGAAGACCTC
The DNA here is from genome assembly GCA_037114965.1 of Monochamus alternatus. Taxonomy (NCBI): domain Eukaryota; kingdom Metazoa; phylum Arthropoda; class Insecta; order Coleoptera; family Cerambycidae; genus Monochamus; species Monochamus alternatus. The sequence goes on from CM073426.1 coordinate 120,675,854, forward strand.
TGTTAGAAAGATAAGAGCTAATATGACTTAATAAGTTGAAGGAAAAACCAATAAAATTATCTAATTTATTCAAGAGTATTGCGTGATCAATTCTGTCAAAAGCCTTTGTCAGGTCAGTGTAAATCACGTCAGCTTGAAATCCATCATCAATGGCATTGGCTAAAAACTGTGTAATACAGAAGAGATTTGTAACAGTAGACCTGCCCTTAAAAAAACCATGTTGCGCCTCCGTAATTAAGTGTTTTGTGTGATGAAATATAAAATCATACAACAGCATTTCAAAACACTTGGCAAAATTGCTGATTGTAACAATCGGCCGATAATTACAAATGTTTTATCTTTCCCCTTTTTTGAATACTGGGGTGACCTTAGAAATTTTCCACTGTGATGGAAACGTACATGTATCCAAGGATAGTTTTAATAATCTACACAATGATGGCGCAAATACTGCGGCACAGTCCCGCACAAGAAAGGATGGTATTCCATCTAAACCGCTAGTTAACTTAGGCTTTAATTTCATTAAACAACACCTAACTTCATCCTCCGAAAAAGAACGAATTTCAGGCAAGCTAAAGTTATTAATGTTGGAGACAAAAGGCACGTTTATAGGGGTAGAATACGATTTTTGGAAAACGGAAGCAAAAGCATTACAAATCTCCTCTGGATCAGAAAAGGAATCATGGTCCATATTAAAAGTATACTCGCGACAAGAATTCAGACGACTTACGTCATACGAACAAATGAATAATTCATTATACTTTCATTAAACTATTTAAGAAACTGCAACTGATAGTAATAAAATTATATGCTACACTAACAGTTTGCATTATATATTACACTAAATTGCAAAAAATGATTGCTTTTAACGCGACCAAATATCGAAAATTACGTTGACAATAAAAACAAATGTGTAACGTCAGCCGTGACGTAAGACGTCTGAATTCTTGACGCGAGTATATTTGGTAAGTCTGAGTATGAATTTCTTTGAGATATACATTTCGAAAAATTCTGAGATTGATGAGTAATATTATTCTCAATATCCAATATGTAATTATTAAACAATATCATACTGTCATACTTTACTGTACGTCTTAAATTCATTATAATGATTAATATCTCTATAGCGTTTATACCGTTTCCACAAGATAATGTTTACGTCTAACATCTTATAATACAAATTATTATTATGAATCTTAACAAATAAAGCCTCCTTCAGAGAACAATGTGGTGTTACTGGCAGCATTCCCACCACCAGTTTAATTTCTATGAAATAAAGATTTTATAAAGTCGGTTTTGTTTTTACTGGTTATGTTATATACAACTGTTGCTCCGCTGGTTAGCTGAAATTGGAAATTTTGAACACTTTTGAATACTAGACTTTTACAGCGAAAAGAAGGGAATATGATTAATTTCATTGGTTAAAAATCACTTGACTTCGTGTTGCTGCCAACACTATATCGTACAGAGATGACGCTGTATTAAATCATAATTAGCTAAAATATGACAGTTAATTTCTATTGGGGGATGTTTTGTGCTTCATATTTCAAATAAATTTCAAAATGTTACTTTTTGGCAATGCGAATTTTCAATCTATTAACGCACTAATTAAGAAAAATCCAAAAAATATTAATATTATGATTGACCCGTTTAACATCATAGTATTTAAAAATCTGCAACGAGGTAGAAACAGACCCATGTAAACGTAAGGCCAGTTCTGAATGTCTTATGCATAAATTCTACCATATTCCTGCTGTATAATTATCGTGGAGGAGGAAAGGCAGTACCTGTACCTTGGATTTTTTTCAAATCGAGAAAAATAGGGATGACCCTCCAACCAATCTTATTGAATATAATTTGGTGTTCAGTAAAATTTACCAAGCTGTAAAAAGAATAGATTGCTGATAGTGTAAGTCAAAGCTGCCCTGTACGCCTTTTTCGTAAACTGATATCAAAACGAGGCGAAGATATTAACTCACCACGGCTGTTCTTAAAATCTAATCTATACTGAAAAATGGAAACTTATAATTGGTACAATGTCCTTGTTAGAAATAATACAATTAATAAATGGACTAAATCGTCTGCACAGGCTATTGATCTGAATGGAAAGGACAAAAAGAAAACAAACTATTCGATCAGCTCAACTGTTGCTAACGAATTGGTAAAAAATTATATGCAAGAACAACAATTACAGAAAATTACTTACCATAACAATCCAAATTCTATGAAACCATACTTAAATATCGACCAAGAATACCACAATAAATAACACATTTAAATCACTGATACAATTTAAATTTCTTAACAACTCATATGGACCTATAAAATGGTCGCCAATGATCCCACACCAAACATTAATCTTGAACTCATGTTGGAAGTGTTATTCTAAGGTTAAAAGTGAATTTTTAATTTCTCAACGATAATTATTATATCTTAAATTAAAAATACCTGGAAGAGTAAACCTCGCTTCATCTGTAAGTAACATTCTGTTCACGAATGTATGATCAGAATTTTGCTTGTTCCTAAACATATTTTGAAACAGTCGATTACCAGTTGCAATCTATTAGGAAATTTTCAATATTCATTGTGGAAAGTAATCATTCTCCAGATAAATGCCGCTTTCAACCCAGGTAAATGCCAGCATTCATTATTGAATAACCAAAATGTTTGTTTCAAAAAATATCTTATTGTACATTAAAACAGTCTCCACTTTTATTCACATTAAGTATTACAAATTATTGGATGGACTAAATTAACAGAAATTGTTAATTCATACTGAACATGCTGTGTAGAAATGGTAATCTTTGACATTTCGCCAGATATTTTTATGGCAATTTTAACCTGAGAAGCTGTAGACTTGTCGACGTACCCTTCTGCTACGGTGGAAAATTTTCTTTCTCGTAACCTCTTCAACTGAAGAATGCCACCACCACTTTTTACCAATAGCGTGGTTGCCGTTTTTTGGAAGAAGTACCCGTATTTGTTTCACAATGCGGAAGCTTTAGAAACACTGCAATTTTTTTGAGAAATCGACTCATCGATTTGTGGTCAATTGATTTTACCGAATCTTAATTGTAAAAAGAAGTTTTCGTTTAGAATGTCTAAACGAAGTGCAACAATGTTTTAATTAACGTTACCCATTCTTCATTACTCACTATAAATACTCTTGATTGGTAGATTTTTGTTGTAGAAAATTTCGATGTTAACCTTATTTTCCACGATATTAACATCAGTCAATTTCATTTTATATAGTTCGTCACTTCGACATGCATCTGATACACCAATTATGAGTGCAACCATTATAGGTAACATATCATCAGGTGCATTCTTTAAAAACGCCGCAATATTCTCACTGGAGAAAATTCTTGAGTTTTTGGATACATATTATCCTAGATTTTATTGTTTTAAAAATGCCAATAACTTCGAAAATTTGAAGATATGCACTTTATCTATAATATTTAAATTAGTGCGTAACATTGAGTAAATAGACCAAAGGGTTGACACTCAAATTTCGCTAAAATATGTCATCACAATATTTTCAGAAACAGCTTTTTGAACACTTTTTTGCGAGCACCAACTCTTGAAAACGTCATAAACTTTATCATACCCTGCACGATTCTTCTTAGGTAACAAACCTTTTCCAAACCTGCAGCGTTCTCTCTCTCTGTTGAGGAGGAGTACAAATAATTTCTTCTGAATCGCGCATTGTCTTCGATATGAATCTATCAAAAATATAACTAATTCAAGTTTGTATGTTTGACTTTTTTAATACCATAGTAACCAGTGTCGAAATGCCAACTTGACGGTTTTTTAATGTGTAATCTGGTTATAGAGGGATCTTACTTTGTAAATTTCTCACGTAATTATTTTTATTACAAAAACCATCATTTGCATTTATAAGGTATGGTTGTAAAAAAAAATAGTATACAAACCTCGATGAAAAATTTCATTCTAGTCTCGAGAAATGATAATCCATAATTTTCTCTCGACAAGAATGAAATAGTTTCCACCTCGGTATGTAATATACTATACAGGGTGTCCCAAAATAGAAGGCCATACCATTAACCACATATTCTTTGGACAAAAATAATGCGACTTTCCCTATGCCATTCTTTATTTTATCGTCCCTGTTTCAATATACAGGGTGTTAAAGTTACATTTTAAAAAACTGTTTTTATTAATAACCCCATTGTTTTGTAACGTAGTTTTACCCAGAATTTGTGATTTAATTCTTGTAATAAAAGTTCATTCAAAGTTCAAGAAAGTACATGGAAAGGCATATATCGTGGTCCGTAACTAATAATCCCATTGTTTTCTAAGATACACCCTTGAAATTTTGCACGTACTTTTATCTTATTCCGGCATACTTATCATGTAATTTTGGTGAAAAAAAAATCGAAGGGTGAATGGAGGTAACTGAGGGATGCAGTACCCTTTATCCCCTCCAATTATTTCTAAGTACGGCAATTTGTAATACCCATAAATCTATCATTTACTATCATTTTTAAGTGAAACTGAAATTTTCTGGATATACCTATTATTACAATATCTTGGCAACTTAGCAAATCGTAATACTTACTGAATGAATAATTGCTAATTAAAACAGAATGGATAATTTTAAATTTTATAAAATGAGGAATACTTATGAATTGAAAAAATAATATGGCATTAAAATATGTAATACAGTTCTCTTATTAACCAAAAAATAATAGTCTTGTTTAGTAATAGTAATAATGAACGATCAACATAATAATTTACCTAAATAACATTAAATAAAATAATTTATTAATTACTACTGATTTAACAAACGTTGTACTTGCCCACCCTCCTCATTAACACATATACCTACCCTTTTAAGTAGCGAAAACTTTATATTTTGAAAGATATTCTTTTTTTGTTTTAATTAGCAAATATTCATTCAGTAAGTATTACGATTTTCAGGTATATTCAAAAAATTTCAGTTTCACTGGAAAATGGTAGTGAATGATAGATTTATGGGCACTACAAATTGCCGTTTTTCTCCAAAACGAAGCATTTAAACAAAAAATTATAAAAAATGATCAGAAGAAAATTCTACGTTTGATATTTCAAGAAAAAGCTGCATAGGCGTACTTATAAATAATTGGAGAGGATAAAGAGTACTGAATCCTTCAGTTACCTCCATTCGCCCTTCAATTTTTTTCACCAAAATTACATGATTAGTATACCGCAATAAGATAAAAGTACGTGCAAAATTCCAAGTGTGTATCTTAGACAACAATGGAATTATTAACAAAAATAGTTTTTTAAAATGTAACTTTAACACTCTGTATATTGAAACAGAGACGTCCAAATAAAAAATGGCATAAGGAAAGTCACATTATTTTTGTCCAAAGAATATGTGCTTAATGGTATGGCCTTCTATTTTAGGGTACCCTGTATAATTATTACGAAAATTAATTTTTTAAATTCCAACTCTCACATCATGTGTCGATTTTGTTATTATTATTATTATTATTATTATTATTATTATTATTATTATTATTATTATTATTATTATTATTATTATTATTATTATTTTTTTTTTTTTTTTTTTTTTCCAGTAACACCTTCCGAAGCTCCGACACATTCGGAGATGTTCTGAAGAGTCAAGCAATGACCACTCTCCACTCCGTGGAGTCAGTAATCATTGCGCCCGTAAATCATGCGTTCTGAGTAGACGTAGCGAACCAAGGACGATTGCCTTCTGCATTCTGCCGGCTAAGATCTCTGCCGAATTTCGGCAAGCCGGTATGATCTTTAAGTCAGAAAGCAACGTATGTCTCATTCCACCCAGGACGCCTATAATGAGCACCACAATCTTAACAGAGTGGTCTGGATACAGCCTGCGGAGCTCGGAGAGAAGATCTCGATACTTCCTCCGTTTCTCCTCCTCTTTTAGGACGATGTTGTTCTCTGCGGGAGCCGAGAACTCAATCACAAACATCGTCCTAAGTTGGTGGTCGAGGAGGACTACATCAGGCTTATTATTATTATTATTATTATTATTATTATTATTATTATTATTATTATTATTATTATTATTATTATTATTATTATTATTATTATTATTATTATTATTATTATTATTATTATTATTATTATTATTATTATTATTATTATTATTATTATTATTATTATTATTATTATTATTATTATTATTATTATTATTATTATTATTATTATTATTATTATTATTATTATTATTATTATTATTATTATTATTATTATTATTATTATTATTATTATTATTATTATTATTATTATTATTATTATTATTATTATTATTATTATTATTATTATTATTATTATTATTATTATTATTATTATTATTATTATTATTATTATTATTATTATTATTATTATTATTATTATTATTATTATTATTATTATTATTATTATTATTATTATTATTATTATTATTATTATTATTATTATTATTATTATTATTATTATTATTATTATTATTATTATTATTATTATTATTATTATTATTATTATTATTATTATTATTATTATTATTATTATTATTATTATTATTATTATTATTATTATTATTATTATTATTATTATTATTATTATTATTATTATTATTATTATTATTATTATTATTATTATTATTATTATTATTATTATTATTATTATTATTATTATTATTATTATTATTATTATTATTATTATTATTATTATTATTATTATTATTATTATTATTATTATTATTATTATTATTATTATTATTATTATTATTATTATTATTATTATTATTATTATTATTATTATTATTATTATTATTATTATTATTATTATTATTATTATTATTATTATTATTATTATTATTATTATTATTATTATTATTATTATTATTATTATTATTATTATTATTATTATTATTATTATTATTATTATTATTATTATTATTATTATTATTATTATTATTATTATTATTATTATTATTATTATTATTATTATTATTATTATTATTATTATTATTATTATTATTATTATTATTATTATTATTATTATTATTATTATTATTATTATTATTATTATTATTATTATTATTATTATTATTATTATTATTATTATTATTATTATTATTATTATTATTATTATTATTATTATTATTATTATTATTATTATTATTATTATTATTATTATTATTATTATTATTATTATTATTATTATTATTATTATTATTATTATTATTATTATTATTATTATTATTATTATTATTATTATTATTATTATTATTATTATTATTATTATTATTATTATTATTATTATTATTATTATTATTATTATTATTATTATTATTATTATTATTATTATTATTATTATTATTATTATTATTATTATTATTATTATTATTATTATTATTATTATTATTATTATTATTATTATTATTATTATTATTATTATTATTATTATTATTATTATTATTATTATTATTATTATTATTATTATTATTATTATTATTATTATTATTATTATTATTATTATTATTATTATTATTATTATTATTATTATTATTATTATCTAGCGTATCTCTATAGACCATTAGTTACGAACCATGCTATATGCCTTTCCATGTACTTTCTTGAACTTTGAATGAACTTTTATTACAAAAAATAAATCACAAATTCTGAGTAAAACTACGTCTTTGATACAAAAATATCTAACTAGCATTTAATTTAAGTATGGGATCAACCAAATAGAATTGATGGAACGCAAAAAAGTGCACATATTTATAAAACTTGCCTCCTGCCGCAAATTTCAATTTCCAGAGCGATACCTCCGCTGCGCGCTAAGTTATTCAACTCTGAACTCGGAGTTAGAGCCCCCATAAACGACAGACAATGGCACGTTCGAGAGACCACAACAATGTATGATCACCGGCCAAGTTTGTGCTGAAAGGTCGTCGTTGTACGCGGCACAGCATTCGCCGAAAATTATTCAGGGTATTTCGACGCTTAGCTTTGAACGCATTCCATTAACAAATTGTTAGGCCTCACTCGACCTGGCCGAAGTACGCACCCTGAAATATGAAAAAACCCGTGTTTTATATATGTTTAATCGTTTTTGTTTAGCTTCAATGGGATAAAGTTAAATGTATCCCGTAAAATGCCTTTCAAATGTGAGATTAATAAGCATTTAGATCTGAAGATTGCTAATGTGAATCGAAACCTTGTCTATCATTCAAGGAATAAACGAGTGGTTTGCGTACATATACAGGGTGATTCAGAACTTATTTTTAAAAAAATTGAATGACAAATACAATTTTATAAAAATAAAATCAAAAAAAGCAGTTCAAAAATGATTTAAAAATACCCTTCCGCACGGTACTGGAAACTGGTCCACTGTAATTCGAAAGAAATTCCAACGGAAAAACATAAATTACATTTTACTCACAAAAATAAGCCAAATGATTTAACGTCAGGTGATCGTGGCGGTCATGGTACCGGTCCTTCTCGTCCAGTCACGCTTGGACACGCTGTACATGGTACGGATATCCCAACTAGCAAAATAGAACTTATTATTACTATTTTATAACAATCGAATTGCATTGTTTAACGAACAGTTTCATTTTATAGAGCAAATAATTGCCATAATTTTGTTCCTGATGAAAGTAATTCTGTAAAATTGTTTTATAATAGTTTTTACAACGTGTTTTATAGGACAAATAATTTTTAGTTTTTTAAAATTTTTATAAAAGTATCATAATACGTTATACATTTAAAAAAATTATATATAAGGATTGTAAATATATTGTGAAATAGTTGTATACTTAGGCAAATGGCTTTTAATTATAATAGTTGTATAAATGTGTTTTATTAAGGATATATAAGAAAATTAATAAAATTATTTTTTAGCCTCGAAATGCGCTTATTTATAAAATAGTTTTATAGTTGTGTTTAATCTATACAAATATTCCCTGTTTTATAAATATGTTATAGAATAAAATTGTGGCTTGAGGAAACAAAGTTATGGTATATATCGCGGAATAAAATTCCAAACCTAACCTTAATTTTTGAAATATTTTTGAGGTATAGTGTATTACCAAGCAGTAATCAAGAAATAATACAAACAAATTTTTGAAAGTAACGTTTCCAGTCAAACGTGCCGACGTTCAATTTTAGTTATAGGTTTTATTATATAAATAATGATGGTGTCCATGTGGGAGAACTCACATTAAAAACGCTTCATGGCTGCGAAAAAATACGAATAACCAGTACGAGAAAGTAAGTTTGACTTAATTTTTTAGTAATGCAATAATTAGGTTAGTTTTAAATTAAATACCTATTATTATAATTAACTAATAATACTTAGCAAATACCTAACAATATTAATATAGATAATGAGAATATTTTAAATTTCTAAATTTTTTATAAAACTTGACAACTTTTTTCGACATTATCTACTTGCGCAGACAAATTTTTAAATATATTTGAGACTATAAAAATATTTTATCGCATAAAGTTCTAATTTACACTAAATTATTTTGTTATGCTTTTATGTGGAATAAAATCATTGTATTATAAGTCGCCATTTTTAAATGAAGATTGGTTGCCTTATTAAAATTATATCAAAAACATAATTTTACTATTTTTAGAAGACTATTTTATAATAAGATTATTAAATATAATTACACAACAATATTATAAATTAAAGAAAGCATAATTTTAATATTTTTTAAATTTATTTTTTATAATTTTAAAGCAAATGTGGTCTAAATTAAAGCGTATAATTTTTTTGTCACAAACATATCTATAATTTATCAATAAAATTTGCGGCGCTATAAAATTTTCGTTGTTGAAACATTGATTGTTGAAATGATAATATTGTAAGTATTATGTCTATCTACTATTTACACAAATGATCGCCATTGAGTGACCCCGTTTTGAAATATAACTACAAATAATTATGAATCTGCGTTATACACCAATCTTAAAATGATTTGGTTCTAATATTCTTCACTAAAGAATATAATGTTTCTTTAAATGATACCAAAATACAGACTACAAAACGTTTTTATAGTTGTGGTATAAAATTGTTTTAAAAGTGTTGTATACATTTTTTATAGAACTGTTACATTACCAAAGTGTTTTAAAAAAGTGGGCCCTTTTCGATTTTATAATTCTCGTATAAAGACATTTAACCACGTTATATGAATTTAAAGCTCCTATAAGATTCATTTTATAGCAATTTATACAACTTTTATAAAATTTATTTTGCTAGTTGGGATAATTGAGCCTCGTGTGTGATACAATATACTGCTGCAATAAGACGTGGACGCCCTGGACTTCCATCTCTTTTACGATTACCATAAATTGAAACGATACTTATCGACTGCGAGTCAGCCATTTTTTGATATTTGAAAAACTAATATAAATACTTGCATCACAGAAAAGTTTATACGATAAGTAATAGGATATTTGAAATCGCCTGGCTAGAAACTACAGTAGCCCAGCGATGTAAAGGTTGAAACTACTAGAACTTCATTCGTTGTATACGTAAATATTAACCGGTATTGATATTTATGACACTATGTCCAAACTATGTTCCTTATGTATGTGTTTAAAAAATTGCTACCATTGTTTAGCCACACTAAACTATATGTTGTTAGCTATATTCGTTACAATCTTCTTTATGTTAAGTATAGGCACATTTAAAAAGCATAAAACATTATGCTAGCTGTGTTTTTTTATGTACATGAAATGTAACCACCGTAATATCATGCCAAAGCTACAAAGATTGCTATGCTAATAGCTATGTTTACTATGCGTAGCATAACCTCATACAGAGCCTTAGCTACATTATATACTACTTGTTTTATGGCTACACAAATTTATGATAGCCATACCGGTTATGTTTGCTACATGTATACTGCGATATATGTGTTTGTTTTGTACAGTACTTATATTAAATATAGTCACTATAATTTTATGCCGAGGCCACACAAAGCGCTACGCTATATTCGTACGTCCGCCATATACATTAAATACAAAAAATATTACGACCACATAGCACACTAAGTTAGCTGTATTTGGTACGCTCTCTGTAAGTATTAAAACTATTTTATAGCGAGGCAAGGTTGTACACAGTGTTAGTTATGTTCGCTTTGTTTGCTGAACAGTCAATATAACAAAATTCTACACTAGTTATGTCTGTTATGTATATTACTGTGGCAAAATACTAAGATCACACACAGCGCTTTGATAGTAGCTATGCAAATTGTTCCAAATTCTACATAAAACAAGCTATGTTGTATCATTACGATCACTAGACACATAAATAACCAATTAACACACATAACACTAAACTTGTAGCTATGCCTGCTACGTTGGATTCAAACGATCAATACTGGCAATATTATGGCCACATAATATATTTGGGTTCACTATTTGCCATGTCTTTTAAAACTCTTCATTATTTCAAATGTACTTGGCACATAGAATGAGTCGCACACTACATCACATCGAAGCAAATTTGTTGTTAATATTATTTAGATATTATTGAAATATTCTTGTATTTTTTAATAACGCATTTTTTAATTATCATATATTTGTCCATATTAAAACAGCGTACATATTATATGTCTCTAATTTCCTCTTTAATGAAAGGCCTTCCAACAAAACTGAAATATTTAGTTAAATAGTTTTTATTTATTATTTTAAAACTAATACTAATTACAAAACAGTTTTCTGTGTAAGAGTATGACAAAAACTGTTTTGCTTTTGATGTTAGTGGAACAGAAACAAGAGAAAATAAAATACCAGACAAATCTCAATCATTTATTTTCATTTGGTCCGAATTACCAGTTTATAACAAATAATCGCTATGTTAGAATCGTATCCAATGTACAAAAACAGAAAAGCGGAGCTTACATTTTAGTACATATTTACACCTTAAATCTAGATATGGGTGATATGAACACGACATATATCCATAGTCATTTGCACTATAACTTTCTTCAGTCATTACACAGGCAGTATATAGTGGTAGAGCAAATAATGTATAAATAACTATTTACCTAAACTAGCAATGATTCGTAATAATAAAGATGAATTGAAGTTGTATTTTAGAGTAAAGTGGACTCATGTGACCCTACATAGCCCTACTGTATGTATGTATTTTAGTTAAATAAACAACAATCTGTGTATTACATTGCTTTTTTCGTACAAACTTTTACATTAATAAATACCTGGAAAATGGTGTTAAATCATCTAATTTGCAGATAATAATATTTGTTTACATGCAAATTTTGAACTAATGGTATTTGGTATAACTACATGAACATTATCGACGCTTTGTCCACTTTACAAAGGAAATGAATATGTTTGACAGTCCTTTCTAGAAGGAATCTGCTATCACTTACAGCGTTCTTAGGCCTATAAGGAAACATCAAAAACTATTTACAATAATAAGCAAAGCTGTACATAAGTTGTTGTGGGTGGGTCAAAAGTATGAATAAATATTACTGACATAAAAGTTTCAGTAAACAATTATGATTATAACAGATTCATAGTTTTTATAAATTTATTTCAAAGTTGTTTGTAGGTATGTTTTATCAAAATAGACAAGAACATGAATAAAATAAATATTATGTACCTCAAGATATAATGGGAACAAATATTTACATGACGTGTTTCAAATTTTAACATAAGCAACACACTCTTCATACCAAAAGGGATTAATAATTCATACTTTTGCCACCCCTATACATAATTACAGGTTGGTATGTCGTCAAATACAAACTATCATTATTTATACGAACAACCGAAAATAGTAGAAATATATTTCACTCCAATATGCAGCCCTGTATAAACAAATTAGGATCTAATGGACCTAGTAATATTTAATAAAATGATTTATAGGGAGAATTCATTGGATACAGGTATAATTACACATTTTCCCGATGCTTTAACGTAGTTAGGGATGTTTCAAACCTGAAATCATAATATTTTAATAAATTCTGGCAATAATTGGCAAATTAACTGTAATCATCGAATATATATGCAACGTAGGTACAGAGTTTTGGTATTATACTTCCTTTATAAATATTAAATATGGTAAATTATTAACAAATTTTGGTTATTACCTTCATTGCTTATTCATTAAATGATTTAATAATTCATTTTTTGTTCCTTAATGTATTTACCATGCAGTTGTTATTAAACTGACGTCTTATATATTATTTTTAATAAGCAGACATTAAATGTCTAAAGTGATTTTGAAGTAACATTTAAATTAGACAGAAAAATAAAGGTCTATGATTAGAACCGTAAGGTATTGCAAGAAATGAAGAATGGATAATTTTTTTATGATAATAATTACCCATAATATTTTTGATTTGAAATAATATTTATGATAAATAGGAAACAATAAAAGGTAAAAATTAGAACACTCATAAACAACAAGGAAAATTCACGAATTAAGGATTTTTTACAAATTAAATATTGTATACAGGTTGCCCTCGTGTTTTCCTCTTTTTTTGAACTGAAGCCAGTGGTGTAGGTATTGGTTTTTTCCACTCTTGAACGCCTTAAACTTCTACGCCAATGATGAAAATTATTTTTTCAGTTCAAATATTAAAATTTTATTATATTTTTTTGTAAAAAAGTACCAGGGTAAGGTTACTGAAAGATTTTCTGATCATGAAAATCAATTGATTACATTTCTTCACTGCCTTGGCAACTTGTGCACTCCATGACAAATTTTCTATTATAATTATTCCGGGATCATTTTGTTGTGAAACGCTAGGCAATTCTGTATCACCTGCATTGTATACTACCTTAGGATTAGTTCTAGACATATGGAGTGCACATCACTTATAAGAATTTAGAGGTATGCACCATTCGGAACACCAATGACTAATAATACCTAGATCATCTTGTAGGTGAAGAGATGATGATGAAAATAGTTTAAGATCATCTGCATATGATAACGCTTGGGAAGTACACGTATTCGTTAGATCAGAAACGTATACTAGGAACAGAATTGGTCCAAGGACCGAATCTTGTAGAACATCACTCAATACTTGTCTTCTCTCAGAAAAACTCTTAGCGATACGAGCCTACCGATCTTCCAAAAACTATTTAATCCAGTTTAACAGTTTACCACGCACACCAGAATGTTCAAGTATATATACTAATTACGCATGCGGCACTTTATCAAAAGCCCGAGTCCAAGTATAAAATGTCCATTGTCTGCACATAAAGTAAAAGAATTAATAGTTTGAAATAAATTAGTAAGAACTGATGGACCATGTAAAAAACATGTTGATGCGGCGGTATGACACCATTGTCTGGCTGGCTCAATCAACGGATCTCTATCCTCTAGATTTTTTTTAGGGGGCTTCTTAAAGGAAAAACTATATACAGCTATGGTGTCGGACAAGACGTTCCTAAGAGATCTATGGTAACGTCGCATTGACGAAAATGTATGTCACTTTGGACACCATTTAAACTAAATTCTTTAAAAACTGTTATTTGTTTAATAAATGATTGACTGCAATTTTTAAAATTTCATAGGATAATCCTGATTAGAAGAAGTCAAAATACCTGAAAAAAGCTGCCCAATGAATTTCCTCAAGAGCACTTGCTTCAGAAAATAGAATAAAATTTTAATATTTGTACTGAAAAAATACTTTTCACCATTGGCATAGAAGTTTAGAGAGTCCAAAGTTGAACAAGACTCCATATCTAGGCCACTTAATGAAATATTCGCGTCAAAATATTAACTTTTTATTATGATTACTGTATACCAAGTTTGAACGAAAAATAATGTTTATTTGTTTAGTCGATCTGTATCAGGAAAATGAAGTGTTATAGAGACAAATGTTATAGGAAACACTTATAATTTTTCATGCATTAACCTTTCCCAAAGTTAATAACGAAAACTCGGAGAGATCCTGTATTTTCACAAAACAATATAAATACATTTTAATTGAAAAGCAAGAATTTAACCTTTGTGTCTCAAAATGTGATTAGTTTTCACGAATAGTAGCAACAATGGCATCAGAAATAACAGAACTGGTTCTTTCAGCGCCAACTATTCAGTTTCGATAATTAGATCCAAAATTACCTAAACACACGGAATGATGAGTATTTAATCAAAACAAATGACTGATTTGTGCATATGGTAATCGAATTGGACTTGCAAAATCACATTTGATTGGTTTTAGCAACAATAGTACATACAAATTACGACTGTCAGGTGTTTCTATTTTTGTGAATCTCTATAACCTTTTTTACAATATGGGTTAGGTATCAACTATATAAATAAAATTATTACCAAATTTTAGAAATATTATAATTTATTTAGATGGATTTATTGTCACTATTTTGTTTAAACTGTTTTTTCCTTTAGTTAATTTAGTTCTATGCTAGACTTGTTATTTATACATATGTCCCGAAATAAATGCATAGCAAGAGTAGATTCCTGACGACAATGCGATGTAGCCAAACTTACCTTAGCCAAAATTTAATGGTTAAAAGTTATTTTCAATATTTATAAACAACTTTTTTAAAAATACAAATAATTGCATACATTTTGGAGAGCGAGAATTTTTGGGCCAAAAAATTCAAATTTGTTCTGATTTTGATGTCACTACTAGAGGGCGCCACTTACATCATGCTTCTTTTAAATGGTAGAACATTTTTGCTGTTTAATGTATCTACCTGACTATTGAAAAAATCTATTCTTCTACTTTTTTTTTTTGTTAAAAAGATATTTCTTGTCAAAAATAATCCTATTTGAAATATTCAATGCGCCGAGTAAAAATTGCTACTTGAAAAATGTTACTTGAAAAAGTTATTCAGAGTTCTAAATAATGGCGATGTGCAAAGTTTCAAAGACCGACGAGGTTTGATACTATAAAGGGTAACTATGACTACGTACAAATATTTTAAGAGGGGCTAGGCAAAAATAAAAATGAATAGAATAGTCTGTCAAAAAATTTCCAAATTTATTTATAAAGCGAAAAATTGTTTTTCAAAACTATATTAAATCCTTATTTATGTCTATGGTATGACGCTGCCATACAATAATATGCAGTTGTCGCACTCCCACGAATCACATGCTGTTTGTTTGCGAAAAATGAAATTTGCAAAAAGTACTGAAAAATTATTTCAAACTAATCACAGTACCGTATGCAATATTTTTTGACATCTGATGCAGCCGCCATCTGTAGACCACCAGTGCAAGGTGCACTTCACGCCGATAAATTTTTAAACTTGTGTTGTTGGGGAATTAAATTCTGTTAATGCTAATGATAGTAACAAAATTAACAGTAATCGACGATGTTTGCATAAAATAATTAGTACTATTTTAAACTATAACAGTCCAAGATGTTTACAGTGTTCTGTAAAAATGTTTCTTACACCCATAGAATATAATCTAAGCTTTGCGTGTTCTTTGATGTTTGGAGAGTATGCAATTAGCAAGGCCGTATTCTAGGTTATGTTATTTTAGAACAGTAGAATAGTTACTAATTTTTAATTTTAAACGTTTTATAGTAATTAGATAAAGTATCTTATGTGGATAATTATGATAAATTTGCAAGAAGTGAAAATGTAGTTTTGGCAGTGTGCAACGAAGGAACGAAGAACGAATAGAAAATACTGCAACTAACCGGTTAACTGTTACCTATCAGGCACTTAGGTATTATTATTAATAAAAATGTTTATTTTTAAAAAAATACCCCCCCCCCTATTTTCGAGGGTGCTGAACACGAATCTAAAATTAGTTTTGTGAGGTCGACTCTAGTTTTCGAAAAAAAACTTTCAAAATGTAACCTCTCTGTATAGATTACTTTAGGTTGAAGTTGCAGTATAACGCCTATTAATTTTGACAATAGTGACGTCATGAACTGCACAGCACAGGGTTATATTCCAACTTCAACCTAATGTAATATATGCATAGAGGTTACAATTTTGAAAGAAAAAACTATACCAGTCATGTTCATCCCTCAAAAATAGGGGGGGTAGAATTTTTTTAATTAAGATCGGAGAGGTTTCCACTAATGTAAATAATTACATTAATTACATTTGATAACGCTACAAAAACGACCGCACGGTAGTTAACATATAGTCATCTCGGACGATGATTGATTGTCATAAGCGCTGATTTTCCATTTTTTAAACATAAAGCTAAAATTCCGAACTAACTTTTTTATTATCTTTTAGACCTCCCTGAGCACGTGGTTAAATTGTTTGTATTTAGTCATAGTTAACCCTGTAAAAAAGGTAGGAAAATCGATTGTTTCAATAGTCAGATGGATACACTAAGCCTAAAAAAGTTTTGCCATTTAAGAGAAGCATGATGTGCTATAAGTAGCACCAGTGCCAATCTCGGATCTCCAAAATGTCAAATATTTGGAATTTACTTCGGAAGTTATTTACATATATCGAAAATAAAATTTTAACTTAGAGACCTTGCATCTTGCTCTATTCTGCATTAATTTCGGGACGGACACCCTGTATACATAAAAGAGGGCTGCAAATTGTAAATATTCAACAAATGCAACTTCAAAACAATAGTTTCTAGTCAGAGAACATCTTTTTTACATTTTCTAACACCTATGTTTTTGCTCTTAAGATTAAATTTATCGAATTTCATAATAATATACTCATTATAATTTGGGTTTTAGTCAATAGCAGATACATGGGTAAAAAGGCACCAAAGCAGGCTTATAAGCATTTTAAAATCTACAAATACCGATGCAGTTCAAAGACCTTCTAGGTACACGTTAACACTTAAAGATTCTCCAGTTGAGCAAACAACTTACAAGTATTTTTCAGTACAAAAAGGGTTCCGTATAAGTTGAATTACACCCCGCAGGTCAAGGCCTATTAGATTAGCCTATTTTTTATGAAAACAACAGCTTCATAAAGTAGAAAGTGGGTAGAAGAAAGTGGTGTAATTCAACTTTAACCTCTTGATATTTATAAGAAGACCTAATATTTATTCATCTACCATTTATAATTTCTTTAAAACAGGTTTATACTGGTACGTAGCAGATAACAGGTGTTATTTATATATTTATAATTGAGAACAATCCATATAATAGTATCACTATATTTTACACATTTAGAATTATAACTGACCTGACCTTCTACATAGTGAAAAATAGTCGAACAGCAAAATAAACTGTCTTTGTTTTCGGTATTCAAGTAACCATCATCAGTTTACACTATTTGATTAAATATTTCAATATTTTGAAGAAAAAATGCTGTTCTCATTTTTTTACCGTGTAGAGGTGGAAAATATCACGCAATTCTTTCATTTTATTGTCGATAAAGGACATCATCAGTAGATGTCAGTGAAGCTCCGGGTTGTACCCTAGGTTCTTCCTCTGAAGGAACAAGTGGATTTCTCTGAAATTCGGTCTGTCAGATTCGTTCCTTTGCCAACACTCACACATGAGGTCGAAGATTTCTTTGGGGCAGTTGATTGGAGCACTCAGCAACATCTGCAAAGTATAATTGTTTCAGAGGAATGGTTGAATATAACAGTTTTCATCAAATATTAACTATGCTTTTAAGAACGTATAACATTACTAGCACGGTAAGAGGGTTTTCAATAGCGGACGGAAGGATATGACTGAGGAATCATAGAGGACTGTCATCTTTTGGAGCCAGTAATAGTTAGTTAGTCAAGGGTGCTAGTGCGGAACAGACACTTCCCGCATGTGTTAGGTACAATATTTTTCCTACGATCATGATAATTTTAATCAGGCGTAACAGAGTATTTTATTAATGTATATCATTAGAAAGTAATTATTAAGTACTTATTTATACTAATAGAATAGGTTAACGATAAATATTGAAATAAAATGTACAATTTGTGGCATTTTGTAAATTCAGTGCTGAGGTAATAGCGACTTGATGATGTTCTTCAGGCAAGAAATTCACTGTTGACGAAGTATGTGCTACAGGACACCATACCTTGTAACTTCAGTGATGAGGAAATAGATGCTGCTAGATGCTGTTTTTCAGCCATGAAAGATACTGTCTCTGTTGATGTACTACGTGCTTCAGCACGGTTCTCTTGAAGTTCTGATGGGAGATTTGATGCTTTGAGAATGCTGTGAATTATTTTCTTTTTGTTATCCAAACAATTCTCAATATATGACTCAGCTACCGCTGTGGACCATACTGTTTTATGTTTGTAATATTGGACCTAGAGTTGGCTAATAATGTGGCAGAAGAGTGCAGAAACCAATGTCCTGTATACGCTTCGGGATTTTGGAGGCTTAAATAACCAGCGATGTTAGATGGCATTTTCTCGAAACTGTTGATACCCACACATTGCTTAGTACATTTACCTCCTTTATAGAATAAGAAAAACCGATCGTGAGGGTATCTCTAGGACACAAAATAGTATAACTTCAATAGATATCGACATATTTTATTGTTTCTTCATTGCTCGCCACAAATTTTCTTGAAACGTTAGTTTCCATGTTTGGTATGGTAATAATAAACACAACTCTTTTGTCTTCCATATTGTGGATCGTGATATTTGCTAGTTCTTTAGTTATTTAGAAATTAAGGAAAATGATCAAGTTCGCAGGTTTGTTTTTTTATTTAAAATATGGTAAATGGTAAAGTGCGACGTTTAGTTGGCATTTGTAGATTTTTTAAGATAATTGTATTTCTTAAAGAAGATAATGAGCGTTATATTCTAAAAATGATTAATGTTTTAACTAATGAAAAAGTTGAACGATTTCTGTTGGACGATTCTGGTGACAGTTGGATGCTTACGAAGATTGTAACAATCGAGATTTATAGTTGCTGTCAAAGTTACGAACTTCTCTCCCTGACCTTGAATGATGTAGATATGGACAAATACGTAATTATGACATTTGTATTACCAGAGATAAAGTTGTGGTTTTTACTGTCAAATTCAGTAGTTGCGACTGACACACGCCGTCCCATGTGTATATTTTCCTTAAAATGGAAGTTTTTCAACTAAATGAATAGACATACAGTCAAGGTTAAAAAATGCGCTACCGGCTCATAAAATACAGGGTGATTCAGAACGTATCTAAACAAAAATTTTTGAATGTGCAAGGGACAAAAACAATTTCGTAAGAAAAGGGGCAGTTTAAAAATTATTTAAAAATATACTTCTGCACAGCACTGGAAACTGGTCCACTGTAAAATCTGATAAGGTAAAGCATGCAATTGGCGATCGGACAACAAATTGAAAGAAATTCCCAAGGAAAAGAATAACATTGTATGACATCTATTTTATACTGCATATTCATATTCTGCATTATTTGTGGTTTTAATTAGATAATAAAATAAATTGAAATACCTGATGCTACAACCTCAAAATTTTGGGAACGTCTTTTCCGGGTTTTACAAACTTACACAAATGTCTTTGCTTCTTGTTTTAAACTCGTAAGTTATTAGCAACAGCTATGATACGTTCGCGTAAATCAACAATAATGCCCACTTCAGTGCGATACAGTTCAATTTTTAAAAATTCCCACAAGAAGAGGTACGGGTCGTCCTCGTACAATTCCTTGATATTAATGCTTGGACACCCTGTACATGGTACGGGTATAATTGAGTATCGTGTATGATACGCCACACTGCTGTAATACCTCGTGGAAGCTTGCTTGCATTTGGCACATGTTGATCAGGAAATCGTTCTGCTAAAGCATTTTCACTTCACCATTTTTTTAAAAACGGTTACACTTAGAAATTTCAATTTTGGTACACATTATCAGCTAGTCAAAATCTATTTTGTGATGGTGTCTATTCCTTGGTTCATATTTCTCGAGGGCTGCAGTAAGCAACCCCTAGATTTATTTCTTTCAGAACTTTTTCCTGCAATGACCGATTTCAACTAAACTTTTTTTACAAGTGCAACATATAATTTTATTACTTTTTTCCCACTTGTACTTTCATACTAACAACAGTTTGCGCAGAAAAAAATAAAAATAGTTTTCCTTAACTAAACATCTTTTCGTCGCCGGTTACTGATAACCGCAGTAGGCGGTTGCTATGTTGATGTTTTTCTGTTGTCTTGTCAAACAAATCAGTCTTGACAGTTTTGGCAAATATTTGTAAACAACTGACTCTTCCGTACAAATACTAGCGAATAAATTGACGAAATATGCATACGGCACGATTGGCAACAATTATAGGAATTCCTTGATTAGAAATATTTGCAAAAACTGTCAATTATAGACCTAATGGCGATTTGTTTCACAAGTCAACAGAGAAACATCAACATAGCAACCGCCTACTGCAGCTCTCAGTAACCAGTGATGAAAAGATGTTTAGAGTAAGGAAAATAATTTTTATTTTTTCCGCGCAAACTGTTAGTTATATGAAAAAATTACAAGAGGGGAAAAAGTAGTAAAATTAGATGTAATATTTAAAAAAAATTTGTTGAAATCGGCTATTGCAGGAAAAAGTTCTAAAAAAAATAAATTTAGGGGTTGTACCACAAAATAGCTTTTGATTAGCTCATAATATGTACCAAAATTGAAATTTCTAAGTGTAACCGTTTTTAAGGAAAAATAAAAAAACTATTTTTTTCCGCTATTTTGAGACTCGAATATCTCAACAGGGAGGATCCAAATTGAAAAATTTCATATGAAGATCCCACCCTGAAATGGCTTGTGGAATACACTGGTAAAATATTTGACCATCACTCTGGAACACCCTGTATAATAATTCATAAACAAATATCTTTTCGATCATAAACTAAAATAAAATTGCTTCTCTGTAGCGATAAACTATTCCGTGATCCGTGATCAGTTCGCTCAATCTGTGTCATCAATCCTAGTCCTTGATGCAAGGTGCATTATGTTTTGTGGTTCAAGGGGTCTGTGGTTTCATTGTCTAAACATGAGAATCGAGAAACATATCTTGAACATTTTGCAGTTTTAAACTAGTTACAGTTAGGTATATGCATTGTGCTTGTGCTTTACATTTTATTTATTTTGTAATTTATTACGTCAGGCAGTTCGGCAGTTGTTATTTGTAAAATGCAACTTTTGTGCAATTTTTTTAGTATTTTTTTGTTGTAATAGGTACCTATATTTTATTTTTCTAATGTGTAAGTTTTAATAAAGAGGCTGAGATGTTTTACAAGCAAATGTTTTTATTTATGTAGATATGCTAAATAAATACAAGTTACCAAAAGACCAAGGTAGGTACATGTTTTTGCAATAATAATGACACACATCCGTCGAAACAGTTTTTGAACTTGTGGATGTTCTGAGTACAAATTTCATTAAATCTCTAGGGTGAGTGAAACAACTAATAACTAATGTTAAAAGTTGATAGTAGATTATATTACAAATACATCAGCAGTTCAAAATAAATAGCAAAGTTCATTTTAAAGAGTGCCATTATTATTACAATTGATTGTACATTTTATTTATAAAATAATGCATATAGAGGTTTCTAATGAAAATTTTAGTTTTTTCACTATACAGTGTGTTAAAAAAGAGTGTAAAATATTTAAGGAGGTAATAGTATGAATCAAAATAAGCAGAAAAGTCCGAATAAAAATGGGTCCGCAAAATAACAGTTGCGGAGATATGGAATGTTTTATGTTTTTTAGCTCCTTTTTTATTTTGCAGAAACGTTGTGTATTTTCTTATAATAGTTGGTTGATGTTTAGTGAAATAAACAATACGTATTTGACAGTTGTTCTCAGTGCACAAGTTTTCCTTCGCTATGGCTGGTTACTCTAACGCAGAATTAACAGACATGCATTTCATGTATGGTCGTGCTAATGGGAACGCCACCGAGCGCAACGTCTTTGTTGACGCTGATCCAAATCGCCAGATTCCTTTATAACGCATGTTTGGAAGAATTCACCAAAGATTGCGTGATACCGGTTCCTTGAGCAAACAGTGCCATTTATCCGGAAGACCAAGGTCGGTATCCACTCCTAGAGCAGAAGAAGAAAATCTAGCATTGGTAGAGCAGAATTCAGGTACGAGAATATCAGCCGAGGTAGGAATTAGTAGTCCTCTTGTTTGGAGAATCCTTCTCGAGCAACTGCTTTATCCATACAATGTGCGATGAGTACAGGCCTTAAATCCAATAAATGATATTCAAGCACGTTTGGTTTTTCCCCGCTGGTTTCTACGCATCATGAGCATCATGAGATGCTGAAGACCCTCGTTTTCTTGCAAGCATTCTTTTTACTCATGAGACCGGGTTTACAAGAAATGGAGTGTTTAATTTTCACAATACTCATATTTGGACCGACGAAAATCCTCATGCTCTAATAGAATCTGGACATCAGGCACGTTTTTCATTAAACATTTGGATGGGTATTGTACGTGACAGGTTTCTAGGTCCTGTTGTCTTACCGAACCCATTAACAGGCACTGTTTACCTCAACTTTCTGCAGAACACACTGTATGAGTTTTTGGAAGACATTCTTTTGAATCAGAGGCAACAAATGTGGTTCCAGCATGATGGTGCTCCAGCTCATTTTTCCATGGCCGTTAGAGAGCACCAAACTTTTCCATTTGGATAGGTAGGAAGGGTGGACCTGTTTTATGGCCTCCAAGATCGCCTGATCTGAACCCTCTAGATTTCTTTGTTTGGGAATATTTGAAGACATTAGTGTATGGTACTCCTGTAAATAGCCTGGAAGAGCTGTAGCTACGGATTAATCAAAAGTGTCAAGAAATCCAAACCAAGGAGGGTGTTTTCGAAAGAGTTCGAATATCGTTGAGACGAAGATGTCGTGCCTGCTTGGAAATGGACGGAGGGCACTTTAAACATCTTCTGTAACTTTGTTTTTGTTTGTTAAAAGCTTCCTTTGTCGGTTTATTCCTAATAAAATAAAATGTTTGGAAAACATATCTCCGCAACCGTTACTTTGCGGACCCATGTTTATTAAGACTTTTCAGCTTATTTTGGTTCATATTATTACCTCCTGAAATGTTTTACACTCCATATGATTGTATACGATTATTATAAGACATCGATACGATAATTTTCCGTTAGATGTCTGGCAACACTGAACGTATTACGTTTTTTAGAATACTCAGTTGAGCCATATCTGTCCTGGCAGAAGGACGTTGTATATTCTATCATTAAATTTACATTTCCCAATAACTCTTTGGACATTTTAAAAGCAAAACATTTTTATCCCACACTTTTTGACTGACAGCGTACAGATTTCTGTCGGTTCAGGGTAGTATTAACCTAACTTTTTACTTATGAAAAACGTTGTCCCGCCAACTGAGGCTGCTGGCTGCTGAGGAGCAGCGAACCGGTTTGAAAAACAATCGGGCGCGACATTTCCGATCCCCCTCGGTTTAATAAATACACACCAGCGATTTTTATGTCACTCAAACGCCGGGGATAATGGACTGCGTAATTCAATTTTACAGCTGAATCAACTAGATTAGATTTAATATGCGCACGACAAAAAATAAATAGAGCAAACCAGTGTGAGCCTGTTGATAACAATTAAAATATGGCGCTCCCGCGGTGTTCCTACATTGTAGCAATATTTTTAATGGCATATTCAGCTGACAATTTTTTTTAATACATAGCAGTTACATGGAGAGATAAATCATAATTTTTTATTTAATTCATTGACGCAGCAACAGGAAGTTTCCAAAAAGAGTAGCAGAAATTATACCGATGAATTTACAGGTAAAAGGATCACGTTTTGTATAAAACATACTTTCCTGGAGTGTTCACTCATGCAGTTTCTTACAATTTGAAAACAAATGTCATATTTTATTCAAATTTCCTAATAACATAGCTCTACGGGAAAAATACCATGTGAGAAAGACTTGACCACTCCTCCTATACATTTTCGACGTTGCTGAATCCGAATCTGGTGTCTGTTTCATCAAGTTAGCTCATCATCAAGGTCACTTGAAGATCAACTTTTGTTTTTTGATGGTAATATAATTTATGTATTCGAATTCAGAAGGAGCGAGAAATTTCTCGTTCGGATCTATGGTTGATCTATCTTAGGAGGTCACGTTCAAATTCATTTGAGAGTCAAGTCAAATTTTAATGATTATGCAATTATTTTCCTGCGTATTCTGGAAAACCGAAAAATTTTTCTTTTAGTTACACGATTGAATTAATTTTGTAAGGTCATTTTTTCAAGGTTTTGTAAAGGTCTAATTCTCTTTTCAAACTTTTCGTGTTGGTATTCATCAGTATCGCGAGATATCGGAGAAATGACATATATTAAAGTCGTTTGAGTCATCAAAAAGCAATATCTGTCGATATTGAATTTGACCTTGAAGGTTAAATTCAAGGACACTCCAACCCTCGATTTTGAACGGTAATACAATTTCTGGTTCCGTTCTCTGTAATTTTCACTCATTTTTTGTTATAACGGAAAAGTTTATCACAAAACGATCTGAAGAGTTTGACATCTTCATTCTCCGTTTCTCTCCCAGATTTAAAAGAAATCCGCCATCATATTGACGTCCCATCTCCCCTGATGTCGTCTTTTCATTTCTTTTAAGTCTAGATGGAATACCTCTCCTTATTCTTTGCTATAAGCCCCTAAATTAGTCAATATGTCGGTCAAGAAGAGGTAATTTCTTAACTCACATATTGAAAAAGGTGTCGAATATAAAAGAAAACAGATAATTTTGTGATAAACATGTCCATTATACCAAACAAATGAGTCAAAAAGACGCTTTTTCAGAGTACGGAATCAAAAATTGTATTACCGTTAAAACCAAGGGTTAACCTTAGCATGTCCTTGTATATGACCATCAACGTTAAATCCAAGGTCGACAGATTTTGCTCTCGGCTGACCTAAATGACATTTATAGAGGTCATTTCTAGGATATCTCTCCATACTGACAAATGCCAATATGAAAAGTTCAAAAGAAGGATTAATCCTTTAAATGACATTGCAAATGACCTTAAACAAATAACTCAACATAAACGAACGAGGTCAGTAGTGTTTTATTTATGGTGGGAGTGTTAATCTTTAAAATGTTCAAAATGGTTCATGTGTACAGTAATGCCGAGTTAATGGACATGATTCTTATTTATGGTGAAATTAGAAAGTGCATTGGCAAATTCGCCCTTGTATGCAGATCGACATACAACTTTTACGGTAGTGCTGCAACATGGACATGATACTGGTAATTTCAGTGGACGAGATGGTGGCCCCGGGCGACCACGACGTATTTTAGCAGTTGAAGAACAAGTGTTAAATGTAGCTTATGAAAATATACGAATAAGTACGAGGCAGATTGCTAAACAGGAAGCCTAAACTGTCTCAATCAACGGTGTGACGCTACACGAAGCTTAGTTATACCCATATCATATCCAGCATGTTCAAGTACTGTTACTAGCAGATTATCCAGTACGAGTTAGATTTTGTGAATGGTTGTTGCAGCAAAATGCTGAAAATCCTCGATTTACAATTGATGTATTAACTACAGATGAAGCTTTAGTTACTCCCAATGGAATACAAAACATTCACAATATACACGTTTGGGAAATGGAAATCCCGTAAGCAATTGAAGAGGACAACTTCCAACACCGTTTTTCACTGAATGTTTGGCAAGAATTGTTGATGAGCACCTAATTGAACCATTCAAGTGCACGCAGTACGGTAGATTGGAAGGAGTGGGCCGATAGTACGGCCTCCGCGTTCTCCCTTTTGATTTTTTTGTGAGGCCATTTAAAAAATAAGGTGTACCGTACCGAAGTGAAAACCGTCGTGCGAGAGTATCACAGTTGCGCGAATACTTTGCGTTTACAAGGACAGCAACCAGGAGGAACATTCGCTTTTATACGGCAACATTGGATAAAGCGTGTGCAAATGTGTGTACAAATCGAGGACAAAATTTCGAACAGTTTTGGTAATTTCTAATGCTATTTTTTTTATAAATTTCATGTTTCTAATAGTTATCATGTACCGCAATTCTTCAAAATTAGTGTAACAAAATTTTATTAATTTTAAAGGCACGTCACTAGTCAGATCTATCTTTAAGTTTATTTAAAAGTAAAGACACTGCAAATTTTTGTTCCCTTTGTTGGTTTAATTGCAGAACATTGAAGGTTTTTTTCGTGCAATATGTGACATCGTAAGCATCCCGTTATTTTTTGCTACAACTTTATTTTAAAATATCCATGAAATAACCAGGTTTATTTTAAAATTTTTAGCTGCGTCACTTTTTTGCTCTAAAACTAACCGTTTATTAACAAAAAATAAAATTCATTGTCATTAATATTACTACAATTCTCATGATGATAACAATTAAGAAAAAATAAGTAGGTTATTGTCATGCTAATTTCTGTCATTAATATAATCTTTTGGATTTGCTACTCACTTATTTTATTTTTTACGATAACTAGAAGAATTATGGCAAATCATTATACTAATGATGCTGTGAGAATCTTTTATACAAGGTGTATAAACTGTATAATTACATGGATATTTCTTGTACTACTTTGGAAATTATGTTCAAAATGCTCAAGTATTAGTTGTTTAAGTTCAATGGTACCAAACACACAAGATGTTCAACCATTTTTATTTACGTAGGGTTGTATTCTCCTAATTTCCCAAAGTCTTCTCTCTACTCTTGAGAAAGTCTGTCTGTGGAGAATTGAGCGATTTAAGTGCCAGTCTCCCAATTTATCGTAAAAAAAATAAAATTAACAAGTAACAGGAAAGCATTCATAAAAGATCTAATGACAGAAATTAGCCAGCCTCTAACATTTTAGAAAAACAGCTGAAAATTTGCTCTCTCTTTTAGTAGAAAAATCGGAGAAAATTTAACATTTGTTGTTTTGATTCTCAAATTACAGCTACTTTTCTATATATATATTTTTTTTGAAACATTGTTTCCATAGTATCTTAATATATCTTAATATACAGGGTGTTTCAAAACAAAGGTGAAAAATTTCAGGGGGTGATTCCTTGTTGAAAATAAAAGGTAGTTTGTTATATAAACGTTGGGTCACAAGTCAACCATTAGGGAGATATCGCGTTGCAAAGATGGCGGAAAAAAGAGTGTTTTTATTGTTTTTCTCGGAAACGAAAAGCGTGGGAATGGTAAAATTTTGTGGAAGTGTTACCATGATCAAAAGACACTTGTGACATATTTTTTCACTTTTTGAAAATAATTGGAAAGGGTTGAAATAAACTACCCCTTTCAGTTTTTTTAACTATACCTTCAAAAAACTTCCTTAACGACGTAGAAAAAAAATTAGGTTAAGCCAATTCATTTAGAAACTTTTTTCTTTCTTATATTTTTTTGATAAAATTAACTGTTTCTACGTTAAAAAATAAAATGTAAAGTATTGCACGTCGGGAAGAGGCAGTTTTACTATACTCGCGACAAGAATTCAGAGGACTTACGTCTTTCGAACAAATGAATAATTCATTATATTTTCAGCAAACTATTTAAGAAACTGCAAATGATAGTAATAAAACTATATACTACACTAAAAGTTTGCATTATATACTGCCCTAAATTGCAAAGAATGATTGTTTTTAACCCGACCAGATATCGAAAATTACGTTGACAATAAAAACAAATGTGTAACGTCAGACGTAAGACGTCTGACGCCATCTTTGCAACGCGATATCTCCCTAATGGTTGACTTGTGACCCAACGTTTATATAACAAACTACCTTTTATTTTCAACAAGGAATCACCCCCTGAAAATTTTCCCCTTTGTTTTGAAACACCCTGTATAAGATTGAGAGTGAAAATAATTTATATACCAAACGTGTCCATTTTAGTTGTCCATTCATTGTTGCAATTTGTGCTAATACATTTGAAAACATACGTAATAGCTAGTATACACTTAAGTCGCAACGATAAATCGTAGTCAAAAACTGTAAAGATCTACATATTTTTTTTTTAATAACATAAATATTTGTATAAATTAGAGTTACTTTGTTATCAATATCAATTGAAAATAAAATACTTGCAGATATTTATATTTCAAATGATCTGTGACTTGGAGAATATGAAGAATTAATCTGCAGAATCCACAACGGCATATTGGAAACGTAAACATTGGATATGTACTAGTGGATACACACATTCCTGTTTACTTTAACATATTTTAGGACCAAACAAATTTGCTTAGGATATATAAGGAGACCCAGCGCACACTTCGCTTACCTGGAAATGTACATAGGCCATTCGGGATAGGGTACGGGTGTGTTGAATTTAGATAACGGCCGAAAGTGTTTCAGGGTTGGAATTGTACTTGCAAGAATTCGAATTATGAATTCGTCAGCTAATTTTTTAATTGCGAGAATAAATAAATATAACACAAATTGTACATATATGCATATTTGTAAAGTAAGGAAGGACAATGAATATATTATTGACGATACATAAATTTCGCACAAACATTAATTTACACCTAAAAAATCTATCCGCGATAATTTTTACGATGAAAGAACCTCAAGCGGCAAAAGAGGTAAGCTCTGAGACAAAGTAATATTGACCTTGGCGATCGTATTTACACATTAAGTTTGAGCAACATTCATTTTATTTGCATTATTATTACTAATTTTGTTATTAAACTGCGGTTATTTGACCTTTGTGTTATTTTTAGGTTTCAGATATTTCATAGATAAATTTTAAGGCAAATATTTATGTCTACCATGTTTGTTTCTAGTATTTCAATTTAATGTAGTACATTTTTTTAGGTTATAACTATGAATTTATCTCGTGAGGAATATATTTCTTATTTAAATGTTACAAATACTCTCTTTGTATAGTGGGTTTTGACCTGCCCTGGTTGTTCTAGGGCTAGGCTATGTGGAGATATATCCGCTGTCGGTACCTTTGGGCCCGCCCATATATTTCAGCTCCTATTGTTGGTATTAAGACTGATTCAGTCGAAACCGTTCCTCGGATAATTGTGATCTTCTGCGGCGTCCCGTAACCGTCTCTGTAACTGGTCGCTTCCCATGCTTCCAAAATTTTTACCCCTCTCCATTGTCGGCATCTTCAGTGATGACTTCGCAAAAGCTTCGTCGCGAGTGAGGACAAGCCCTAGCCCGTGAACAACCAGGGCAGGTCAAAGAATCTCGGCTAATGTAAGGGATGTGCTCTTTAATTCTGTTTCTGACAGCGACCAGTTACCGAGGTCACGGCATAACAACCCGGTAGATCACTATGTATCAAACTCTCTTTGTATATAAGAAGGGAAGACAGCTTTTAACACTTTAATCATTTTCCTTGAAACGACAGGAACAGACACACATTCTTTTCACACGAATTAACCAATTTTAAGACTTAATATCCATGCTTTCCTTCGTCTATAAGTTTTCGGTTTCCAGATTTTGATGTCCAGTAAACTTTATTTCTACCAGCTAGCAAAAAAAGATGAAAACTTAATTCTGGATGTTTCTTAGACCATGAAGAGCTTCCATGAACTGAACAATAATAATTCGACAGTTTCTTATTTTTGTCCATTACTGTTGAAGCTTTTCGCACACTATTTTGATAACGACGCCCTTTTCTTTTCCCTCTTCTAGAATCTTTCGCGTATCCCGATTGCGAACGACTATTTGTAATTTTCGTAGCGCCGGATATGACGTCACCAGCGTCTGGTTTGGCCGTCAGATTTGTGACGCACCTTCTCGGACTAAATTATATTGTGCTGTGGTGTTCGGCGGCGGTAAGTGACGTCACGGAGACGCAATTCAGGATATCTTTTCGGTCAGTCTCGAGCGCCAGTTTCTCTATGTTTAACGTGGGAGAAACTCCACGTGAACTCACCCTCGGTTAGAGTAAGTACTCGGGCAGCTACAGTGAAGAAAGTTAAATTCCAGGGGTCTGTTGTATTTCTTTTATTCCCAGAGAACAACAAAACTAGTTTTATCGGTGTAGTGATAGTTTTACTTTTCAAATAAACAGAATTGTCAGTGTAGAACGGCAAAAATCTATTTAAGTTCTTTTTTTTGTTAGATCGGAATGTTATCAAAGTTACTGATATGAATGAATACGACACATTCTTTCTTTAACAAATTTATTTGATGAAATGGAAATAAATAATAACCAGTTAAATAGTAATAAAGACTATATGAATTTGTCTTTAAATCGGATGCATAATTTACAATTAAAAATAAATAAACGGTCCTAAAATCAAAATGCTAGCTAAACATATTTTCTTACAATTTTAAAACAGAATATAAAACGGTCTGTTTCGGTGCTGAAAGAAAATATAAATTAACTACGAAATACCCTTAAAGTAAAACATACGGCATGAAATACTTTATTGGCAGAAAATCTTTACAAACAAAATACGGACTAAACTATAAACTTATACCTAGAGGACGGTTCCAGCGAGGTTTTATTTCCTGGGCACTGCTGGGCTCTGCGGCTTCTCCTGGCTCGGTTGGTTTTCTTGGGCTGATCGGGAGAACTTCTGGATTGGTTCTTCGAGAGATGTTTTCCAACAACTCTGCCTTTTGCCTTTCGGTTCTGTTATAGTTTTAGCGCCTCGCGATTTCAAGAACGAAAATAAAGCCTGGTGAAATCCGCCGAACATTCTGGAAGGTTTCCGCGACAGCCTGGCGCCCGCTAGGAACTACCCAGACCGACATCACACCCCATTGGTCGAGAAATCCAGGTACGCCACCCCATTGGCCAGGGCGGTTTCATATTTATATACAACACCTACCTGAGGGGTTAAAACCGGGGCAATTTTGGAAATCGAGGACAGTTCACAGATATCATCATCCAGTGTACATCGTTAAGTGTCATAGTGTGTCAAAGTGCTTCAGCTCCTTTGAGCATCAATCTACAGCTCCTTCGAGCCAGTCGTTTTAGTGCAAACCAGTGCCCTTCGGCAAAAAACCAATCTAGTGAGAAAAGACTCCTTCGAGCAATATCATTGAAAGATATCGTATAACCACAACACCAAACAACTTAGTGAACAGATCAATCGCTAATCACCCAGACGTGTCGCGAGTGCTCCATAAAAAATCGCTCGACGCCTTCTAAGCCACGATTTCTTCAAATTTTGGAACACCAGAGTGTTCCTGGCGCCCAACCAGTACCTCATCGACATCGACCACGCCTTTTCTCGAGGACTCCAAGAGCGGATCCCTTACCACGCCACACGCCCTGAGATACCATCCACATACGCAAAGAACCACGCCCAAACAACGCCAAACGTACGCCAAAAGAAGAGTGGTACGTTTATAGTTCCTCACTTTTGTTAACTTACTCCCCATCTGACAACCACAGGTCACGGTGGGAGATGCGCGTGCGGTGCGTGATTTCGGAGTAGGGCATCGACGGTTTAGTAAAAATTAGTGCCTACTGATAAAAAATTTGAGCGCTCGCTGGACTTAATTTAACAAAATAAAATATTATTTCCGGAAAATAAATTTACATTAGGGATGAACCCGGGTGGTTCATTACAATAACTAGTTTTCAAAAAACAAGCACTATACTCCTATTCATATGAAAAGACATCTCTCTTGATTATGTTTGGTATGCATCTTCCATTATTTCAAGCACAGCATGACTTTTTTATTATGTAGCTTTTGTCCGGTATGCCAATGAGTTGTAAATTTCAAATTACGTAATTTTTTACTCCGATTTGCAAGCATTTTCCCAAGTCAAATTTTAAACTATTGTTAGCTACAATAAATGAATATTTGATGCATTTCAATAACGTTTAAATTTTAGATAGGCAAAAAATAATTGGACTTATACAAAAGAACGCCTTGCAGAACTTTCCGACCCTACAATCATTTTTACACTTCAATGAACTGTTTAGTAAAATTTTATATATTTAAATAAATATAAAATATGTTGCCATTTCGTTTCAAATGAATGTAAAATATTTACAATTTAATACATAATATTCATAATTTCAATAAAATAATTATTCTTTTGCAACATCTCTTACATGAATAAACATGTGTACATATTTTCGAGCACGAAATATATCAAATGAAAATGTGTTAATGCAAAATGAACCAGTGTAACAATTCCAACAACGTTTTTACATTCTGAATTCCGATGATTCAAAACATAGTTTGTAAATCTGTAGGTGTATATTTAATTATTTTTGTATTCAAGTACATTAATTGATAGATACAAATATTCTTTCGTAGATGTTAATGTTAAAAAAGTTTATTACTATTTTTGCGCATATGACAATGTTTCATTCAACATATGGAAATTATGCACATTTGTTAAACAGCAAATTTGAGCTGATATGGTCAGCATCTTCAAAAATACACTTTTAACCCAAATAAAACATTCTACTTTTTTTCTCCAACCGAAATCCCCCGTTTAGGTATAAAATTGTGCTTTGAAATTATTCAAACCAAATTTGCATTATAAAGTAAAGTAGGATATATCGATGTAATCATGGATGCTTTGTCTAATATTACTCACCGTATCGCTAGCTGAGGTCATTTGTGATTGTTTGTGGTTCAATTTACTGAAAAATCTGTAAAAATTGAATCTAATGAAGATTTAGGTATACCTGAGGAGATACTGGAGTGTGCGAAACAGGTGTCACTGAATTTTTTCCCAAATAAATGTCGAGAAATTTATGAATGCGTCTGTCTACCAACGTTTTATGGATTGGTACAAAGAAAAATACATTAAGTTGTATTCAGAAGAATGTGTATTTCTCAAACAGCACATAAAATAAAGCCGTCAACTCTTTGGTCACAATATTCCATGTTGCGGTCAACATTGGATATAAAAAAGAGGATTAATATTAGTAAATATTCAAAGTTACGTGATTTTCTCAAGAGACAAAATGTATCAAATGCCGTTTTGATGCATTAGTCAGTTTAACTATCGATAATGTTGAAGTTGTGAAATCCGCTTTAATTATAAAAATTCCTAATACCAAAACCAAGAGACCACGTTCTTTTACTGTGCTGACAGACAATTATTTAATTTTTTATCGAAAATATATTGCTCTACGTCCATCTGGATTGATAGAACGTCGATTATTTCTCAGATATGTTAGTGGAAAAAGTCATCGAATGGTGGTCGGTATTCATAAAATCTGTGCCGTCTCAAAAGAAGTGGCAAAATTTTTTAAACAGGGAAGAGTACAATGGACACGCATTACTACGAAAGTCTGCTACCCATTCAGTTGACGACGGTGGTGACCTTACTTGTCTTAAAAGATACGAAAGACGGAGATTGAGCACTGTCGCGGAAGGCTACATTGAATACTCACTTTTGAATAAAGAAAATATTGCGAAAATGATAAGTTGATACTTAGTGGTAATAATAAATCAAGCACCGTTGTCAGTTCTGATTCCACAACATCTTAAATTAACTGCTTTGAGAATTGCTCCAAGAATGAGGGTAGTGGCAGTTTCAGTGGTAGTAATTTTAATACTTGTTCGAACTATGTATTTAATATGAATGTGGATAAACGAAATTATTGTATTGAACTGAATAAACTTTTATAAATTAAAACTTGATTAACACATTTCATCTAAGGATTAAAAGTGAATACTTTTGTTGTTAAGATACTATTTTTTCTCTTAATAAAGAAAATGTCATAGTTTTGTGACGGTTGGATAAAATAGTTCCTTTTATAGTTTGGGGATACTTTTCACGATACCACTTTTGGCATTGACAAACTATATACAAAAAACCTATAAACAGATAAAAACGTATTTAATAATAATTAATCTATAGTGGGAAATACTTTGGACAGTTAGAAAAAAAATATTGTTTATATTTCATGCGCGAAATTAGTGTCTTATGGCGCTCTCGAATGATTTTCATTCACATTCTCGCTCGCCATTAAGAAAGCACTGATTTTGTACACCTAATATATCTATTATTTCTTAAAAATGCTGTATTTCAGACGGCCTTTCTGTGTTTTTAAAAAAAATTTTTCACTTTACTAACACATTTTATAAATGGTTTCAAAATAATCACTGACATCATTGTCACCAGACTGAAATAAACTATTTACATCAATTTACCAAATTTATTACATTCGCAGCGCACCTATTGAATTACTAATGGAAATGACCCATAGGGCCTTATATATCTCCTCTTGTATATTTAAGCTCGAGCTTATACAATTTTAGTGCATTGGCTTCCCAATTTGCTTCCCATTCATAGCCACCCTTCCTAATCCGGAATACTTAACCTTGTATAGCGTTCACTCATCCGATTTAGGTGTAGGACAAGTTGCCTTGGGTTGTCCTTGCAGGGAAAACGTCAACAATAGCTGGATTTAAGCCCTAAGTTGTTCGATAGGGAATGCTTTGAATGCTAATGTCGCAGAGACAAATTGCCGGCTACAATAGATACATTTAGTAAGTAAACTGGTTATTCGTTTCTTTAAAATCTTTTTCCAATATTAGGCATGCCATTCTGTTCTTCGCCTTTTTTCCCCATCCGTTACATTTTTTTCCCTTCGATCTATTGCCCCTGCCTCTCTCCATCGCTTCCTCGGTCTCCCTCTTTTTTCTTGTAGTTTGGTTTACTCCCTACAATTTTTTTAACTATTCTTTCATCTTCCATGCGTTCTAGATGCCCTAGTCACTGCACTCTTCTGGCATTTACAACTTCGCCTATTGTTGATGCCTGGTACATTGCATATATTTCCTCATGATTTCTTCTTACATAGCTTTCCTCTGTGTTCTTGCTCCATAGAATTCTTCTTAAGATCTTCCTTTCCCACCTTAAAAGGTTTTCTCTTGACTTTTTATTGAGGACCCAGATTTCACTGACATGCAGCGCTGTCGGTCTCAAAATTGTTTTATACATTCTAAATTTTACTCTTCTGGACAAATTATTTGATTTCATTAAGTGGTTGACTGCTACCGAACTTCTGTTTGCTTTTATTATTGTCCTATTAATTTCTTGCTCCTCATCACAGTTAGTTGTTATTAGCGCCCCCAAATACATATATTCTTGAACTTCTTCAAACTCTATCTCTCCATGCTGTGTTCTCAATTTGAAATTGGTATCTTTTTTTTTCTCCTATTCTCAGCTTACTTTTCTCTTCATTTATCTGCAATCCCACTTTACGTGCTTCCTCCACAAGTTTTCTCGTTACTTCTAATTCCCTACTATCTCTAGCAATAATGGTCTTGTGATCTGCATAACTTACAGCGTGACTTTTAAACAATCGCGTTGTATAACTAACAATAAGACAAAAAGTTTATATGTATAAGCGGAGAAATTTCTGCTGCAGACGCTTGAGGATGAACATCTAGTGTGTTAAAATTTTACTTTTGTAAAATTCTATCCAGATATGCCATTTCAGTGATATTTTTTGCATATAAAATCCTGTTAGATATACAACATACAGAATATACTACGATAATCAAATGTTTAAAAGCAATCTCATAAAATTATCAGATATTTATACATAACTTTAGAGGTGACGGTAAAAATTGTTACTTAAATATTCTCACTGTACAATCAACTTACAAATTTGATTATCTTCTTTTCATTAAATGCAATTTGGACCAATTTAATTCTACAACTCAATCCGATGATTATAACACCAGGAAAAAGAGTGACCTTGATAAGAACTTTCGCAGAATTTTAAGAACGAGAAAAGAAACTGATTATACAGGAATATAGGTTTTTAATGCACTCCCTCCTAATATAAGAAACTTAAAACCTAACACATTCAAAATGAAAATAAACAATTATCCTCCGAATCAAGCTTTATATACTCTGACTGAATAATTTAACAGTGATTTTATAAGGTAATGTCCATATATGTTGAAAATATACACCACTCTGTACTTTGCATAGTTTTTTACAACAGTTTTTATGTATCTTAATTAGTATAAGAACCACTGCCTATCATTGAAACCATATAGTATGTTTTCGGCTTTACTGAAAAATAGAGTGTTTTTAGTGCAAGTGTGAGTTTTAATTATTTAAAAACCTTGAAAACAGGACAGTGTTAGAACTCTGTTTTTATTTAAATTGCTTTTAACTAACTGTTTTATTAATTTTATATTGATTTTTTAAATCAGTCTTTTATAAAAGCTGTAGTGTGTGTGGCATGAACTTGAACACACATGAAAAAAAAACTATAATGCCTTAAAATGACTGAAATAGGAATCTGTTATATCGTTTTCGGTACAAACTGATCTAGAGATTCTAAAAATAAGTATATGAAACAGAATATGTGAAAATACAGTGCATAATTTGAAAGCAAATGAAGATTTCACTGTCGTATAACAAAAACGTGGAGCGATGCCTCATTTGAGTGTTTATTCAAAAGGATTTAAGTGCAAGAAAATCAATTTTAAAAAAAAACGGCAACTAGATGTGACCGGTTGGCTTTTAACAAATATAGCGGCACTAGCAAATTTGTGCATTAAAACTTAAAATACGGAAAGCTACATTAATTATTTAAAACGGATCTATAGCTATACCAAGGCAAATGTAGTCAAAAGTATAAAAACGTTTTTTTTTAAATAATTTATTTTTCTAGATGTTACGTTTTTTTATGAAATTTTATTTTGTATGTGTGCCATGTGAATAGTTAAGCTTATACTTGCAGAATATGGTTTTCAGAAATAGGACAGTGCATTCGAAGGGTTAGAAAAATATATATGTTTCATAGAAAAAAATTGTATGTATTATTATTGTGTTAAATATAAAGAGGGCCTCTTTTTAAATTAAGAGAATTAGTTCATAGAAATATGGGTTGTAGAATGCTTATTTTCAATGAAATTTCAAAAAAAAAAAAAATTAATTAGGTGCCTTAACAATATAATGAGAAAAATTTAATAATTGGCACAAATGATTTTTACTTTATGCTACTTTTTTAAAAAAAAATCATGAAAAAAGAATTAGAACCCTATAACACATTTTTCCTCTTCAAATATTTGTCAACAAACGCCTATGGTCTACAAATACTACATTACTTACTCCGAAGTCTTGTTCATAAAGTATCCTTAACTGTCTTAAAAACAGCGTGTCACTGCTTGATACATTCTGTCATATCTTAGAGCCTTTTCACACGGGCCACCGTGCAGCGCTGCTGAGTGGAGCCACTAATTTATAGTTGACGTTTCGGTGGGAGTCGGCGACTACGCGCCACCGTGGCGCTGCTAATTCCGTGGTGCGTCCGTGTGAATAAGTCTATATAAAATAATGTTTCGTTAAAACGGACCACTCAACGGCGCTTCCGAGAAGCGCTGCACGGTGGCCCATGTGAAAAGACTCTTATGCTATCATAATGTGGAGTCATATACCTGGCAGTGCACTATTTTTTTCTCTGCAAAGAAAAGCTATACGGATCATCTCTGGACTTGGTTTTAGAGACGACTGTAGCAATTACTTCTCAGATTTAAAAATTCTTACCGTTCGATCGACATATATATTTCAGTGTCTTCTTTTTATTAAATGTTCTTTATACAAACTACATAGCAGAAGACATACCCACGTATATAACACTAGAAATAAGAATGATCTGCATAAGTTTTGTAGAGTTTTGAAAACTAGAAAGGGAACTGACTATACTGGAACACAGTTTTTTAATGCGCTTCCTCCCAATATAACGAACTTTGACGCAAATTTATTTAAAATGAAAATAAAAAGCTTTCTATCGAGTCATGCTTTTTATACTTTTAATGAATATTTTAATTATGTAGTTTTTACTGTATAAAGTGTTTTATTATCTTGTTTAGACTATATTGTTAACTATTACTTTTTAATTTTTTTACTTTTTTTCTTTTATCATTAGTTCCTTACTGTACTTGACTATTTCATTGTTTTTGACGTGTGCAAGCACTGTTGTGC
Organism: Monochamus alternatus; assembly: GCA_037114965.1. Classification (NCBI taxonomy): domain Eukaryota; kingdom Metazoa; phylum Arthropoda; class Insecta; order Coleoptera; family Cerambycidae; genus Monochamus; species Monochamus alternatus. The sequence continues at coordinate 120,714,609 of CM073426.1, forward strand.
ATATAGCATGAAATAAAAATAAATATAATAGGTGATGTTTTGATAGCAAATTTAATTTGCAAACTTTTATTTATATCGATATTTTTTAAGTTCAAGTTTATAGATATTTTACCTTTTTTTAGTCAATGTCAATAACTTTCGCCGTAAATCAAAACAAAAGTGCTCAAATTCAACACAACAAAAGACTTATTAGGGAAAGGTGACATGGTATTGACTATGAAAATGTAAAATATCTAAAAAATTGAACTTGAAATATTTAATGTCAAGGAATATAAAAGTTTGAAAATGAAATTTGCTATCAATACCATAGACGCACATAGAAAAATATTTGGGGATGCGAAACAAGTCGAAACCCCCAATTATAGGGTTCTAAATAATATAACTTTTTTCCAGATTCTTTCCAAAAAAGCAGCTACTAAATAAAAAATATTTGTACCAATTTTAAATTTTTTTTCTTTCTAATCAAGGTCATTCATTCATTCTTCTTTAAAATTTTTGGAAACTATGTATTTCCCAACCCATAACCTATTTTATTAATTTAAAAAGTTCTAACTTATTAAAGTTTGGTCCCTGCAATTTGAGACACCCTGTGTATTTAACACAATGACAATATATACAAAAAAGTATTTTTGTTTTTATGGAAAATATAGGTTTTTCTAACCCGTCGAATGAATGCAATGTCCTATTCCTGAAAACATATTCTGCACGGCCCACATACAAAATTAAATTTCTTGATAACCGTAACACCTAGCAAAGTAAACTATTTTTAAAAAAACTGTTTTATACTTTTGTTATAGTTATGAGAAAATTATAAACATAGGTTGTTGTAAGTGTAAACGTAAATCATTGATTTACAAATGCGTTATATGTTAAGTAAAACATAATTGTCAAATAATGTTCGAAGTATCGAAAATTCGATTTTTAAAAAGTTCGTTCTCTACTGAATAAAACTGTAGAAGTCCATTTCGGATGCCTAAATTGTCCCTTTACAAGATAATAAAAATTTAATTCGGTTATACTTTCTTTTTAACAAAAAAAAGGACAAAATTGGGAACCGGTTTTACTCCACTATATTGTATTATTCGCGTTCGACAGTGATTCGAAGAAAAAAGGCCTCAGATTGAGCCATCAAGCTCATCCGGATGGCTAGCGCAGACACATCTATCCAATATTAAAGGCGTACTCACGTGCTTGCCGTCATTCTGGTAGAAATGAGTGACGTTCTCCACGACTCCGTCGTCGTTCAGCTCCTCGAAAGGCTGCTCCCTGGCAAACGTCAGGATCTCCCACAGCAGGACGGCGAACGACCACACGTCGCTCTTGCTCGAGTACTTGCCCTGCATTTAGCGCAAAATTACAAGAAGCGGTTCGTTAGTTACCTAAAGTGCAGCTGAGGATGTTGGTGTTCCCAGTTTTCTTATAATTAGACAGACATACAGGGTGTGTAAAGCTGGCTACAGACTATGCGTGAATTCGCAATGCGTGATTTGTAAGAAATTCGTACATAGTATGTAGGGTTTTTATAACTGGATTCTTAACGAACAAGACCCTACACACTATTCACGAATTCTTCGTATATCACGAATCGCGCACAACGAATCGCGAATATACGCATAGTCTGTAGCAAGCCTAACAATTTACCAGGAAGCGATGTCAACAATGCGATTAATTTTTTCTATAAACATGGACCAAAAAAATGCTTATCAAGAGGGCTATGCTCCCTAAAGGTACATGTTAATATTGTCAAATTATGCCATAAATAATAAAAGCTTTCTGTAGAACAAGTACTCTTTCTGTAGAACAAGTACTCTTGATATACTTTGATGAAATATTCGGTTTTCAAGAAAAACGATTTAAATGTTTTATTATGTTAGCTAAAGAATAGAAGGTTTACTAAATTGATAGGCATGTTATAAAAATACATTATGAGAATGCATCTGCTGACTAAAGGTTTCAGTTTAATTAAGCATTTAATGAGTGTTAAGCCTATCAAAATTAGTAATTTTATGTGTACTTGTTTTGGAAATAACAAAAAATATACAGGGTTAACTATGACTAAGTCCAAACATTTTAAGAGGGGATCGAGAAAATTAAGAATTAAATCAGAGTAGGTAAGGTAAGCAACTAGCAACACGACCGTAAAATTTCCAGTCAAGTCATAATTTAATTTCTGTGTTTGCCATGTGTTTACGTTGTAGTTTTGTGTTCTTCTTCAGTTTTTAGTGCCTTTTTAATTTTTAAACGTTTTATAGTTATTAAATAAAGAAAGAACAATGTTAAAAATAGCCGATTTTTGGCTTATCCGGGCGAACGCATAAATCATAAAAAATCAATTGATTATTGTTAATTAACATTAGAAATGGCCCAGAAATACGTCAGATAGCTGGGGAAATATCGCTACTACCCCTAAACCTATATAAACTGCCCTTAAATAGCTTTAAATTGATAATCATTAATTATTGTTATAAAATTCGTGTAAAATGAAAAAAATGCTTGAATATGATTTGAACAGACAGTATGTCAATATAAAAAGTGATAAATAACTGTAAAAATGTCCATTCCACCCCTAAAAATTAAAAAAACGACTTTCAAAAGCTAATGGTGAGCTTACTTCGACATCAAAAATAGATAATGCTTAAATGTTCAAGGGAACGCCTATTGCTAGAAAAAAATTATAGATTACTGTCAAAAAATGCAAAAACTGATACTAGAGTACATTAAGTAAGTGGGGAAATATTAATTGCACCCCTAAATCTATATAAACTGCCTTAAATAGCTTAAAATAGACAATCATTATTTATTGTTGTAAAATTCGTTTAAAATAAAAAAATGCTTAAATCACTTTTAAGGTTCATTTATACTATTGCGACCTGAAAATTGAGCGCAAGGATAAATTGCCATTTTTTCAGTACGCGCTCGCAAAGTGAGAACAATTGGCACTATTTCGCCATTGAATTGGCACTTTTACAGTCATTTATCACTTTTTATATTGACATACTGTCTATTCAAATCATTTTCAAGTATTTTTTTCATTTTACACGAATTTTATAACAATAATTAATGATTATCCATTTAAAGCTATGTAAGGGTAGTTTATATAGGTTTAGGGGTAGTAGCGGCATTTCCCCAGCTATCTGACGTATTTCTGGGCCATATCTAATGTTAATTAACAATAATCAATTGTTTTTTTTATGATTTATGCGTTCCCCCGGATAAGCCAAAAATCGGGTATTTTTAACATTGTCCTTTGTGTTGGGTGCAGATACTTTCCCACAATATAGTTCGCTGCTTTGGTTTTCTAGGTTATGGGACAAGACTGCATCAGGTACATTAAAAGTTTTCTATTATCTATTCCTTTCGTTAGATTTTTTTTATAATAAATAGGTATTTTATCTAGCTGTACCTACAGGAAGTGTGTAACATCGGTAGTGAGTGGTTATAATGAATGAAAATGTTGTAATTTTGCCAGTTTGTAACGAAATAATGAAAAACGAATGCAAAATAGTGGAGTTAACTACCTATCTATCAGGTATTATTGCTAATAAGAATGTTAATTATTGTCGTTTCTGCATTTAGAAATGCTGCAAAAAAACGATCGCATGGTAGTAGTGTAATAGATACAGTTGAACGATGTAAGTTTTAACCACAGATCTAAGCCATCTCAGTCGATACTTATTATAGGCGCCGACTTTCCGTAAGAAAAGATGGTTTTATCCTATTTTTTATATATCCAGCTAAAGTTCTGGAATACTTTTTTTATTGTTTTTTAGGTCTTCCTGAGCACGTGGTTAAAATTTTTGTACTTACTCATAATTAAGGCCTGGGTATGGTAGCAGCTACTAATAAAATGGGGTCATTTAGCATATATATTATTCGTATTACATTTTCTGTATGATTTTGCAATTTAATTGCAATCTGAAAAAATATAGGTATAGTTGTGTGAAATTGGCCTTTTCTTTTACTTAGATGATACTTGTAAATTTCTTTTGTAATTTAAACTTTCTTAAATAGAATAGTTTTTTAAATATTCAATATTTTCATATAAAATATTAAATATTTAAAGTAAAAAAAAATAAATTTGATGGTTTGTTTACACACCTTTTGTTTAGTAACCAAACTTTAAACTAATTTTAAAAAGGCTGGCTAATAGCCATATAACAAAACAAACAACTATTTTTTTTTTAAACCAAAGTATTCAATTTTATTACCAATTGCAGCATAATAAATAGGGTGAGTCAGAAAAAATGGCTCAACACTAAGCTGGAGATACTAGACACCAAAATATTATGTTTGAGCTCATAATGCATTATACGAATGTCGCTGGTTTAAGAAATACAGGGAGTGCAAAGTTTAAATTTTATTCTGAAATTTCTCAATAATTGAGAAAGTTTTCATAACATGACTGAAAATTGCTAGTGTTGGGTTCTTTAGTGTGAAAATTACGAGTTTGAAGTTTATTTTGGCGTTGCTCCTAGAGGGCCACCATATTATTTAGGTAAATCAAAACAATTTTTTTTATATGTTGAGTTATGCTTGAAAGAAGATGAAAATCTAAAAGAACGTTCAATTTTACATTCAAAATCTACTGTTTAGGTCGCCTAACTTTCTGAGTTATTTGCATTTAAAAGTTTCAATGTATTTTGTGGTGACTTCCTTTCAGGCGCTGATATTGCTATTTCTTTTCTTAGTAGGTTTGTGTCAAATTTTCATGTCAATAAATATTAGCGTATTTTGCGTGCGTGTGATTTATTATTCGTGCAATTAATGAGAAATTTCAGAATAAAATTTAATCCTTGAACACACTATATTTCTTAAACCAGCGACAGTCGCATAAGGCATGATGATGGCGTTTAGTATCTTCAGCTTAGTGTTGAGCCATTCTTTCTGACTCACCCTGTATATTTTATAGTTACTTAAGTACCTATCTACATTATTTGGACAACCTAGATATTAACAATTTCGTTTTAGAACTTATCCTTGAATTATTACACCTCTCACTTTAGCACTTACAAATTGATGATTTGTATTAACATAATCCATCATCATAATTAATGACGAATATGCTTTTGAATAGCATGTTGTGAATTTTAAAAGTAGTTAGCTTTTCCAAATCTGTTTTAATTTAAGACAGAAAGGCCCTTGCCCGAGTTCGTAGTGGACAAGTACCGAGAAGTTGTAGGATGCAATGACGTCATGCCTCGCGAACGTTTAATTCCAATTTGACTACCACTACTTATCAGATCGTCATCAAATTTTCTGGGTTGACCATACGTCATAAATACCTACTTATTTAAAATTATGCAAATAGTGTAATTTAGGTTTTGACTAAATGAAGCACATTCATTTTAAATCAACTTGTATGTTTGGTTCCTTAGGCTGTGTACACATGAGACGCATCGCCATAGAAGCATATTAGACAGTATACAGTATATTAGACAGCGTATAGCCAGATACAGTGTTTATACAGGGTGTAACTTTAAGTGGAGAAAGATGTTTAAGATTATGGTGAGTATTGTAGGATACTAACCTGAAAATATTATTATTTAATCAACTCAATCAAGTAGTTGTGTTATAATTCATCTTTAAAATGTGCTTAGACTACGTCACCAGTAGGTGATATTCGAACACAGTTATTGTTGTTGCTGTGTTGTTATATGTAAGTTTAAAACATCAGTGTTTTTTTAATGGCGCGTAAGAATATTAATTTTTGGTCAAGACCGAAATCTTCTATTTAATTCTTAATTTGTGCTTAAAAATTGTTCAAACCAAACTTAGATAATACAGCAAATTAGATAAGTAGGATATATCATTGTAGTTATGGATACTTTGTCAGACATTAGTCGCCATATTGCTAATTAAGCCGGCTCCACACATTCGGATATTTTTTACTATATTAGATAGGTATTTTAAGCTAATATAAATCAAATATCCTACAATTTCGATCAATGAAGTCATATGTATGTTCTCTGATACCAAATATCTAGGTATGCTAATGAACAATTCCACAGACAAAGCTCTATTCAATAATTATCTAAAGAAATTAATCTAATTTACTAACCTGCTTTAATGAAACACTCTATAAATATATAACTTCACTTTTTGGCAGTGGGAACACGACAATTCAACCACAATAGATGAGATCTGACCTATTTCTGCATTTTTAGGATTGCTTCTTCAGGTGGCCTCCTGAACGACAGTAGCAGTGTGCACAGGGTTCTTCTGTGGCAGTGTGTTGTAGTTATTTACGTTTCGTGTTTTAGTGTTTAATTAAAAATGAAGTGGTCGAACGAAACCATAATGGAATTTTTAGATTTATATGAAAATGAACCTGTCATTTGGAATGCGTCTCACCATCTTCTGTTTTTAGGTTCCTTTTTCGAATGTCTTTTTCTCTTTTTTAATAACAGTAAAAAGGCTGAAGCCTGTACCAAAAATGCCGCTGCAGCGACCACTGAAACGTCTTCACTTTCCACTTCCATCTTGGAAAGTAATCAAGAATATTTGTTGGGCTTCCCGCTTCAAATATCCAATAACATTATTTGGCAAATGTGAGGCTGCTGTTTGTGTCACAAAGCAAATATTTGAACAAATATACAAATATTCGTGTATTTGTCAAATATCCGAATGTGTGAAGCCGGCTTTAGGTTCATTTGTGATTGCTTGTGGTTCAATTTGCTGAAACACTTATAATCCTTAGATAAAACTTTCACGTTAGCTCCTGGTATTATTAGACGTAAGTACTGTTGTTGCTGAGATACCATTTTTTTATTAAGGAAAAGGTTAACCTCAGAGACTCCCGACAGCCAAAAAATGGCATAGTTTTGTGACGGATGGAGAAAAAAACCTTTCTTCACAATAGCGTGTTTTTGTTTCCCTTTTTTCACGTGATTTTGTTCATCGCTGTTAAACAGTGGATTAAAAAACACAGATGCACAGAAATTATATTAATTTACTTTAATTAGTGATTGAACATGTCAAACCAATAAACCGAAAACTGGTACGTCAAATGTTCGCGCGAATTAAAAAGAATCGTGACCTGTTGAGTCTTCATTGCGTCTATGACGATGTGCCACTTGTGTAGAAACCCTTATTATCGTTTAACAATCATTTAAATAAAGAATACTGGTACTGCCATCCTCTGCCGCATTTAGGATAAATATCGTGGCATGAATATTCATAAAGGGAGATTTATACTCACCAAGAGGACCGTCTCCCACGCCATCCACCTGAGGGGCAAAGGTCGTGAATCTGCTATTCGGCAGTAATCCGAACTGTACATCTGCCGATACGAACCCAAATCAGAGACCTTGATTTCGTACCTGCGGCCCACCAGGCAATTCCTGCAACCGAGATGTTATGAACAGACATACACAGGGTGTTTCTTAAGCAATCAAAAAAACTGAAGGACATACTTCATCAAAGTGTTTAAGTAACAGCAAAAATGTGATATATGTACAATTTATATTAAGTGGCTTAATTTTTTATATACAGGATGTTACAGTTTGTTTTTTTTTTAAGTTTTTGTCGGAAAATCTCTTGAGTAAACTATTTTCTTTTAAATTATTGTCCCTTTAAGATCGTAATAGAAGGTATGCTTTTATAATTAATTATAATAGTTACACAAGCAAGAATAAAAAGACAACAAATTACACTGAAAACGATTGTGATAATCATTCATTCATTCATTCTTATTACCACAAATAAATATATACTGAAAAGGTAATAAACGGATACTATTATTAGCTATTTGATAACTAATTTTCGTGGCAAAGTGTGACAAATGTATTTTTAACAAACTCATTTCATACGGCACAGTATTGTTAAAATTTCCGAGACGACGTACTAAATCAAAAAATGTTAAGAGACGTTTTTTCTTAAGCACGAAATGAAGATTCAAATTATTCCATTAAATAATCAGAGGGCCAGTATATGTTTTTGATAAAAATATATTATCTATGACTACCCACAAGTACCCCACTAACAGTAATGAAAAAAATTAATAGTATAAGTATGCCTTTTATTATATCAAAGTGTTTTAGTACCAGCAATTAGAAAAGAAAATTTTAATTTATCTCATAAATTTTTCAAAAACGGAAAAAACTAAAAACAATAAAAACCTTAATACTCTGTATCCCTAAAAATAAACCACTTAGAAAGAAAACAACTTTCTATTTCCGTTTCTTCATGTAATCATTTGAAGTTCAGTTTTTTTTATATTATACATGAAACACTTATATAACAAACCTGATTTATAATTTTGCCGCAGACTAGTTTTAAGAATAATGATATGTCTAAAAATTATGTTAATATATATATATATATATATATATATATATATATATGAATAATTTAATTATTACAAAATTTTCGTACTTGTCAATAGAATGCTATTTTATGTACTTAAACGATTTATTAGAATCTTTACAATTTTAAAATTATAATCAACGAATTAATACCTTAGCTTTTTATATAATATTTCCTTATTATTGTTTTCTTTGTTTTTTTTTTAATTTTTTATCGATGCACATCTTTCCTCAGGTATAAAATAGCTAAATTATGTTTCTAAAATGGAGTTGCAAACTTATAATTCATATATATATATAAGTCATTAAAATAAGCCAAAGAGTCCCTATTGACATGTAGCTTAAAACGCACCCTTAGAAATTTATTTGGCTTGAAAGAGATAAAAATAAGACTGTTTTTTTTTTCTGTTATTGTCAAAACGGTCGAAAATAAATAGTAACAATTATCTACATACTTAACATTTTACGCCGAATAACAAAAGCTATTCCATTTTTTATTATTCAAATCGTAGACGTCCCGTTTAGGGGAGTGAAAAAGGTGTTAGACCCATAAATTTGTTCATTCTACTTTTTTACAATTTTTTCGACAAATTCATTTCTTTTAACGTGAAAACTACGCCTGTTTTTATTTTGTTGATTTGACATTCATTGTTATTTTTTTCCTACGCTTGTTTTTAGATTTGAGCTTTGCCCGTTGGGTATTTCATTTCAATAGATAAATACGTTTGAACTAAGGTAAACTGGGTTAGATCCTCATACTTTATATATAAAGCTGTTTACAGGCCTTTTAGGTCCAGATCTGTGTTATTTTTCTCCACTCCGTTTTGTTCTTCGCATTTCTTTACTAATCTGTTACATTTTTCTTCCTTAGATCTATTACTACTTCCTCGGTCTCCTTTTTTCTTCCAGTTATGTTTACTCCCTATAATTTTTTTAACTGTCCTTTCATCTTCTATACGTTCTAGATGCCCTAGCCACTGCACTCTTCTGGCTACTTTTTCTAATTCCCTACTATCTCTTGTAATTATGATTATATCATCTGCATAACTTACTATTTGGTGAATTTTAAACAATGCTCTGTTCGTTCAACTACTTATCTCTTATGACCTTTTCTAGTACTAAAATAAAAAGAAGCGTTTCTAATGTCACTTTCAATAGCCTAATCAGTTTGGTTGGTATCCCAAGTGGTTTCAATATTTTACTTAGTTTATTCCTTTTGACAGAATCATATGCTTTCCAGAAGTCCACAAATAAGACCATTGTTTTAATCCCATATTCATAGCATGTAGCAAGGATTTCCTTCACCATGAAAATTTGATCTGTGGTTGACATCCCCTTTCTAAACCCTGCTTGATACCCTATATGTAGTTCTGCTATAGGTTCTATTTGCTATTGATTAATATTGCCATCATTTTATACCCTATTTCTAGCAATGATATACCCCTGTAGTTTATGCAGTCTGTTGCATCTCCCTTTTTTAAAATTGGTATAATCATAGCATCTCTCCAATCTTCAGACATATATTATCTTGTTCAAATCTTTCATTTCGCATATTCTTTGTCTTAAATCATCTCTTGCGTACTTAATGTTCTCTGCCGTTATTCCGTTTTTCCCTTGACTTTTGTTAATCTTTAAAGCTTCTATAATTATGTCTATTTCCTTTTTTGTAGGCTCTTCTACATTTGCTCCTTCTTTCCTTACCAGTATCAACTCCTGCAGATCCTCTCTTTCTCTTTCGCCTCATATTTTAGCCTCAGGAATGTGTGCTAGTGTTTTGTACAGACCTTTTATAGACACCCTGTATATGCAATAGAACTCTATTTTAGGAACACTCTGTATTTATTTAGTGTTTACGGTCTTGCATTACTGTCGCTCACCCTCTGTCGCGCCACTTTCAAGCGAACATCCTGCAAGCGCCTCAACTTTCTCGACAGCACTTTTCTAAATGTCAACCCCTTCCAGGACGCCCCGCGTCGCCGTCGCACCCCATCTTGCGCTCGTTAAGGCGTCCGTTGCGTTTCCCGTCACGTCGCCAAAATTGTGTTTGCCACTTGCTCACGGCGTAGACTAATTAAATTCGCTGGAAAATTGGGCCATTTCGTTTCCCTTCAAACGTCCCGACAGGCTGCCGCATTGTTTATGCTCATAAATATGTAGTCGTTTAACGCGAAACGAATGGCCCTGGATTGGGGCAATATCGGGAATTATAGGGGCCGTATTTCACGACGGTCGGAGAGAGCCGGCGGGCCCTGGTCGTTAGGATATCGGCATGAAGTGCTGTGACACGTATTTCGCGAAAATACAAACTCCCGAGTTAAAATTTAAAGCTGAAGTTCGATTATTATCAAGATTAACTAAGCACGCACAATTGTTAGTGTACGACTTGGGTTGTATGAATCAAAATGGAGAATTTTCTTAAAGTCGGTGCTAAATAGTAAAGGCATTTACTCCTAGCAAAAGGCCAAAGTAAAAACAAAACATCCAATTTGTATAAATAATGAAAAGCTTTTATTTCAGAGCATCTACACGGAAAGAAAGCTATAATAAAAATCAAAGGGAATAAGAAAATCATATCACTCACAGATCTTTATTACACAGTAATAAGTCAAAGTACAGTAAAAATAAATGAGATTTAGCCAAATTTACCTATATCTAAGAGTTTACCGTTTCCAAGATACAGAGTGTCAAAGATTACGAAATTTTTATTATAGTTTTTATTTACTTGGAAATTGTTCGTGATAAAAACCAATAGTTCTAATTATGCAGTATTTAAATATTCCCATTATCACTAGTGGCGTAGAAACCCTGTGACACTCTTCTTTTAATTGGAAAATAAATTAAATTTTTATTATTTTGAACAAATAATTATTCTTTAAAATGCACATATTATAGTCCCGCCGATATGGTCCACATCTAAGACCGGCTGACTAACTATACTTAATATAAACACTGGTGATACTGGATTTATCGCGTTTGCAATTCGCCATACCCTTTACCGTAGGCCACATTTGCCAACTCCGAACGGGGAACGACACGCGAAGCCGCGTAGAGGCCACGAAGTCTCGCGCCTATTGGCAGTCTTCCGCGCAGGCTTAGAGATGAACAATGATGATGATTTTATTGAAATTTTTACTGATATTACACTTTCAAAAGCAAATTAGACAATTTATATGATACAATTATCTCTATATCTTATTTAGTAAAATGTAAAGTTATACGAAAAGAATAGTTCCCACATCCACTTCAAAATATGCTGAACCACCACTGGTTTTGCTATATCTTATCGCACTACATTTCTAAATTCTGTATTTTACAAGCACTTGCATAATTTATGCACCTATTAAATACAATAACTGTAAAATATTAATTAATGAATAATTACGTAGTTAACTAAAGAAAAATATAAATGTAAAAGCAGAGACATTGAACAAAATAAGTTATTAACAATAAAATCTTAACCGCAAATCTGTATGTAAATATTCTAACATCTTGAATATAACTGTAACATGTCTCACATAAAGTAAATATAGGCGAAAATGCTCGCCGTGGAGAAAATGACAACTTGGTGCAACTTGCAAAGGGGAATGGCACTCAGAACAAGCTGAGGCGGGGCTGTCTCATCCAAGCTTGCTAAAGTTTTAGACAGGTCTGCATATAGTTATATGTATGGCGCTACACATGTAACTTAGATAGGTACATATTACTATTGTGCACTGGATTTGTGTGGTTTATAAGAGAAAAATGTCAAGCTTGGAGTTAGTCGGAGAACTTAAGGATAAGTCTGAAACCTCTTTAGAAAAAGACTATTTTTTTTATAGGAAAATGCTAAAATAACAACATATATTATGAGAAAAATGGTACAAATAAAAACAGACTTGTTAAAGTTGACATCTGAATTGTAATAACTAGGTATGTGTCTAAGACGAAAAGTGAAGATTAGCAATATGGTATTTTATAACAACCACAAAGAAATTTAAGAAAATTGGCACCATATTAGAAAGCACTTTAGTCGCTATTGAAATTTTGTAGGCCTGTTGGAAACGATTTAAAAATAGTTATATATTAACAACAAATCAACTAAACAACAATTTTATGAGGGCTATAATACGACATTTTTGTAGCATAAAATTCATCAGCAAAAGTAAATTATTTATTAACTATATTAACTTTGTTTGCAGAAAATTTTTTATTGTGATTTGTATGGCCCATATCTAGTGAATTTTACATGCATTATATATACAGGGTGTAAGGGGGGTCCGGTTTGGAGGGGAGGGGGGTAGTCCGTGTTCCCTAGATGGCTAATCTAAAATTAGTTTTTGTTAAATCAAATAAATAGCCGAGTTATAATTAATTGTTTAAACTGCACCCAAATTGCTATACACGCCGCTCCTGTACAGGTGTTGCCACTTAGTTGTTAGCAGTCTAGACGTCGGACTTGTTCCATCATTTCGGGGTCGTATTCCACGCAGCGCAGCGCGACGAAAGCTAGCTAGCTGTACACAATAAACAAAACAACTACTGCTGGTGGATGGAAAATAACACGTTATAACAGGTGCATTGGAACAAAATTTTGCCACAAGATCTCATCTGATCGCATCAAAAGTACTAGAACGCGCAAAGCATAAGTTATAACAACAATAGTGACATAGTTTGACATAATTGTGGGGTCGTGATATGTGAAAATGAGGATTTTTTTAGTGAGGTAATGTAAATGCAGAAGACAATAGTATATGCAAAACTACAGCTTCCAATTTATTGTGATGAGATTTCGGCGATGCCAGTCACTAGAAATAACATAACACCAATTCAATGTAAATACCTATGTTTAACATATTTTTGCATGTATACGCCTTAGTCTGAACCGCCAATGCTACGACAAGTTCCGACGTCTAGATGTTAAGTAACGGAGATACAAAAAAGAAAAAACTGCAATGAATAATATTTTAAATATGTTTTTTTATAACATTGCGACTGATCAGTCAGTCATTATACTTTTCTGCCAATTCTGATGAAGTATGGATCCTAAAACCATTTTCGAGTGTTATAAAAATGTACGTAATGTAAAAGTATGTATAAAATACAATTTTTTACTGATCTATTAACTAATTATTATTATTAAATAATAGTATTGGTAGGTGGATTTTAATATGTTACCTACTAATTATTGCCAGTAAAATAATTGTTGCTGTTTTATAAAATGTACGTAATTAAAAATTAGCAAATTATTAATCTGATGTCTTTAAAATATTTTAAAAAAACAGTTTCAGTGCAAAGGATTTGATCGAGGATTTGATACTATTTTTAAGGGTTTCATCAATGTCCCTTAAATAACCGTGACATTGACCTAGTTTATAAAATAAAAATATCGCACAAATACTGCACACAATACATGAAACCAGACTAGGTCGTTTTATATAAAAAATATACAGATATAAGAGAGAAAGCAAGTTATCTGCGTGATTTTTTACTGAAATCGAATTAGAATTGTTTAATGCAGTGTTGTATTTTGCCAAGTTTAATTTCGTAATAATTTAAAGCGGTATTTTGTGGAATGTGTTATTCTGTACAAGTGTATAATAACCTTATAAAGATCAGTTTTCATTACCAAGTGTGTATGGTATTATGAAAAAAATATGTATACAAATTAAGAAAGAGCTAATATGTCTAAAGCTTCGTTTTTTATCAAAATTAGACGGCGGCTGCAAGAAAACGATATCAGATGGATCACCGCGATAGACACGTACTGTATAAGAAAATGTCTGTCAACATTTAAGAGATTATGGGATTTATGAACGCCAATACTCTAATGTTGAATAAAAACAAACTCGTAAAGTAATAATCTTGAACCAAATATTTTAAATGCCGTAGAAGAAGACTCTAAGTAAGTGAAAAGGATTAAGTATGTATTTATTTATTATTCAGATTTCTATTAGTTGACTCGTTTCTGTTTTATAGTGTGTTATCCGTAAACGAATACATTTTTTATTTTTTGTGCATAGGGAATAATAAAGCAAACAGCCACTACAAACAAATATGTGTGTGCCTCAGAGTGGCGTAGGCCTTTTGCTTTCTAATAGAACGTCTTTTTCCATCTTCCACTTCAATAATTAAATATGGCAACAATGCTGGTGACGCTGCAACTAGATATGCTCAGCGCTTGTCTGCCCAGTGGCGTACTATGAAAATTGCGAAAAAAGGCAATAAAATAAAATCAGTTTTTGTGACAGAATTTAAGAAAACAAACTTATGATATGTGTTTGTAAAGGTCGCGGGTACCCCCCTCCAAACCGAACTCCCCTTCAAAGTTACCTCTATATATATATATATATATATAAAAACTTACTAAACAAGTCACTCGACACTTTCTGTTATCTTTTTTGTTTAAGTTTAACATGGAATTTATGACACATGGCACCTAGATTATTGCTTTTTAATTAGCATTCCAAAGTTGGTATATTGTAATGATTAATAAATTAATTTTTAGCTTCAAAACGGTGCGTCAGGAGAAAAAAGTCCAAGAGATACTTTTTAAGCAGAATTAACTTGATATTAAGACCATACCAATTTGTCCATAAATCGGTGGTGTACATTTTTTTGTTGCTAAAGATGAGTATTTAACGGCACGAATGCCAGTGATGCTAGTATATTACAAGAGAAATTTATACACGTAAAAGTAGCCCTTCACTGTTGTGTATCAAATTTCATCTCAATATTTCGATCGGTTTTCGAGAAATCAAGACTATACTATTTAAGACATAACAATTTGAACAAACTGTATCTCGAAAATGTGGTACTTCCGGATCCATATTTACATAAACTTTTTTTTCTTATTTTAAAACATATAACCTGCCCCTAGATTTTCTTAACATCATTCTGAAACACCCTGTATACTAAAAAGATGAAAGTTAGGCCTACATTTCGGAAATCTGAAATTCACTTGTTTTTGTAATATATGCTTTAAAACATATTTAAAAGATCCTACAACTTTCATTCATACACCTTTTCTCATATCTCGAATAATAACGGAGAAAAAAGGGAGGACAATTTTCGTCTGACCAACCTGTGCATTTTTTTTAAATTGAAACACAAGATATCCAAGATATAATAAGCGAAATAAAATTATGTCATATTAAAAGCTCAATGTGGTCCTACGAATGTCCTTGAAAAAAAAATACAACAATATTTCTTCCCCTACGATTTTTATTTAAAACATTTTTTTTGTGCAGGGGCAGTTTTAAGTTGTTGTTTTTTTCTTGTAATAAGACCCAGTAAAGTTGCAAAATCTAAAGAAAAGTAAGTAATCGTAATCGCTATATTTAATTTTGACACAAATAGTTTCTTTTTTCCTCTGATATAAACTAGAATAAAATAAGTACAGTCTTCATATGTATACGACGAATTTCAACCTGCTTACCTCAGGCTTTTGCGTTCAAGAACATATTTACCTAAACTTTCCTAACAGAATTTTAGTAAAATGCGTTATCTCGCTGGAGGAGAGCTTCTCCAATATTTGCACAACTTACCTAGCCGCCAGGTCCTTATGCACGTATCTGAGCGACTCCAGGTACTTCATCCCCGAAGCTATTTGGGTAGCCATGTAAATAAGGCATCCGTAGCTGAAAGAGAACGACAGAAGTACAGTTTAAACAAAGTAAGCTAATTGCGATTTTACTGGCGCTAAATCTGTCTCATTCTATTAACCCCAACTCCTACCAGCGGCCTAGCATAGCTGCGAGCGATCCAAGAATAGTAAGCGTAGGTTCTGATGGATAGCAAGTTCGTAATGGAGTTTGTTTTACTAGGAGATGCTTATACGTACATTTGTTTGCCGGGGTTTTCGATCTAACCTACCGATATTACATAATTTACGCTAAAGTCGGAGAGTTCTGCCGTCAGCTGCAGAAAGGTTGTTGAGTTTAATTTGCTTTATGAAAAAGAGGAAGCTGCAGGTAATAAACTTAAGCAAATAGAACATCTAGGCAGAAGCTAGACAGTGATACTGATTTCCAATATCTCTATATATATATTTTTTATAAGATACCCTACTCTCTCTCGCTATTTTTTACGTAAAAAAGACTACAATTTTACTTAAATCTTAGTTTGTCATTTTTCTTTTGTTTGATTGGGTTTTTGCCACACTTTTGAAGAAATAAAGATTAATTAAAGCCCTTGCGCCAAACAGATCAGTCAAGGGTTATTTTTAACGTTTCGGAAAACTCTGTTTTCGCTCTCAAAATAGTAAATGTATTCAAAGTGTGTCAAGTTTGACAGTTGAAAATTTTCTTATCTGCTTCCATAGAGATGTTAAATGATTTTTATTTTATTGTTACTTACTTCTTCTTGACACAAACTGTAGCCAACAATGATCAATGTTTGATCCTTCAAACTTGACATACTTGTAATACATTTACTATTTTGAGAACGAAAACAGAGAGTTTTTCGAAACGTCAAAAATATGGAAGTGCGCGGTAGTGATTTTTATTATTTTTTACTTATCTGCTTTTTTCAGTGTTAGATCTTTTGGTTAGGCGAACTTGGTTTCAAAAATAACCCCTGACTGATCCGTTTGGTGTAAAGGCTTATTTAATCAATATTTATTTTATTCAAAACTGTGGCAAAAACCCAATCAAACTAAAGAAAAGCTAAAATTATGCCACAGATAAATAGCTTGACAATATCTTAGTTTGTCAGTAATACAAGATATTTATTTATTCATTTGTTTCAATAAACAAGAACCTGCAACAGTATCATTTATGATTTTGGCAAATCCTAACGACAATACAGTGTACCAAACATTATCATGAATGGTTTTTGAGTAAAATAAATAACATATTTGCACAGTTTTACTATATTGTAATTCCCATCTAAAGATTTTTTGTAAAATGTATTAATAGAAATATATTATTCAAATACTTTTAGTTTTAGTTTAGTAGTTACATTTTACCAATTTCATTAGGCAATAATGACGTCATAAAATATGTTTGTCAGAATCTGGGCATTTCAAAATGAAGGTTGAGCGATTTTTTTTGTTATCCCTGTACAAATTTTATTGAATTTGTTCCAACATTTACGTCCACATTGTTATGTTCTGAGAAAGCTTCATGCTTACGGCAATCCCGCGTAACATTTGTTAAATTTATCCTTATATTCATACGCTAGATACACCTACAATTAAATGGGATAAAAAAGGGTTTTTTAAATATATGCTGTTAAGTTAATTTTTTGTTCTTGTTGTCTTCATCTAATCAAATTAAAAACACATATTTATAATAATTGCATTTTTAAATTAATTTACTCTACTAAACGTAAAATAGGAAATTAAGTGTAAAATAAATGGTTAGAATTGCGTCAACACTCTCTATAAATGATCCTGTTCTTATTTCAGATAGAACACTCTGTATTTTTTTTACTTCAAATTGTTCAAAATTAAATTCTTTTTCTTCCTAATACAGAATTTTTTCCAATTTTCAAAAAGTTTCTTGTAATGCAAAATTCAGACATTTAATAAAATAATTAATTTAAGCCCAACAAAGTCTATATCAAATATAAAAGGTGCACCACTTTAAGATTTCGTATTATATTAGGTACCTATTTTATTACCCTTTTTATATATTTGTATTGTACACGGAAAACTTTTCTTGGATTGTCCTGAAGGAGGTGTAAATACAGCGGAAACGTAGACTTATCAATACATTGGTTTTCCTTAACTTTAAACCTCATTCCCAATAATTAAATATTTCTGAACGTAATATTTACGAGGTGCGTTCAAGTTCTAAGGTCTCTGATTTTTTTATAACTGGGAGCATGTAGACACCTGCGGTTTGGTTTAAAATACGTGTGAACTCATTGTGAATGAGTGACAGAGATGTCAGCACTGTACGGCACATATACTCTCAAGCGGTGGCGGCAAGAGTGAGAAACTGTTGTTGGTACTAAAAATGGTGACGTTTTCGTTACAACAACAGCGAGTAATCATTCGTTTTCTCCACCTGCGTGCTGCGACACCCATTGAAATTTGTCATCAGTTCTCTGAGAAATGTGGAGATGGTTTCATGAATGTGAAAAATGTGCCACGTGATGAAGGTATGAATGGGACTTTCTTTTCTTCAGTTGTGGCCATGGATGAGGCCCAGACATTTTTGGTTCAACGTTCGGCCTTCTTTGAATTGTCTGATCTACGAATACACATTGTTCACATTCATGATACCATCACCACATGTCTCACTGAACTGGCCATACATTTCAATGGGTGTCGCACCACGTAAGTGGAGAAAACGAATGATTACTCGCTGTTCTTGCAACAAAAATATCGCCATTTTAAGTGTCAACAATACTTTTCACTCTCGCCGCCACCGCTGTAGGGCCTGTGTGCTGCACAGCGCTGCCATCTCTGTCACGCATTCACAACGAGTTCACAGGTATTTTAAACCAAACTGCAGATGTCTATCCGTTCGCAGTTCCGAAACAAAAAACGGAAACCTTAGAACTTGAACGCACCTCGTATTTATACTATACTAAGATAAGAGAGTAACCACTAAAACATGCATGTAAACCTCAAAGTGCTGGCATTTGGCGCCAAAGGCGTCGCGCTCTCAGCCACGTGGTCCTGGAGGAACTGACACAGGTCTCCCAAGGGCGCGTACTCCCTCACTGCACAAATAGGCTCAGAGTCCAAGCAAGCCCCGAGCAATCGCGAAATATTCCCGTCCTTTAGCCTGCCTAAGGCCTTCACTTCCCTTCCGAACTCCTCCCTGAAGGACTCCGTCCTTAGAGTGTGAACCACCACGAACTTTGAATCGGAGAAGGTAGTTCCAGGTGTGGTCACCACCTCGCAAAGATGAACGTCACCAAAGTGGCCTTCACCCACCTTCTCGATGATCCTCAGTTTGTCTCTAGGGAACGGCTGGATGGGACAGTCTTCTTCGAAAGCATCTTCTTGGGCGTCTGGTTCCGGACTCAGTGGAAGCATGAAGTGATTACTGAATTTGGACCTAGAAGCAACAGTGTTCTTCTGTTACATATCGTATATAGTTATGTATAATTTAACCGGAAATATGAGGATAATACGAACACCCGATTTTAATAAAAATTAAATGCATTTTTACGCTGAAATAATATTTTCCATTATTTAAACCCCCTTTTCAGACTGTCAGTGGCCGCTGACAGCAATTCAATTCAGAGACGGCCGCGACGTTGTCAAATTTAAATTTTTCTATAGTATCTACTTATTGTAATATGTAATCAATGCTATAAATTATTGATTAAAAGTATGCAATTAAGTTTAAAAAACATAAAAATTAATTAATATTGAAATTACAAAACTTCATCGGATCAAAATAAACGATTCACATTTCATTACATAAATAGTGAAATAAAATCCAAATTATTAAGAGAGGGTAAAACATTTTTAATGCTAACTCAATGACAAGCGCTGCAGAGCTGCAGAACCGCTAACAGAAACAAACAATAATTAAATTTGCATTTTTAAACACCCGGTGTAATCAATAGGAAATCATGAGAATTTGATAATAAATGCCCCCCTGCAGTAATCGCCTACATCAGAGAAGTGATGGTAATATCATGAAATAACACATAATAAGCTGTCTAAGGGAACAAAAACGCACCCTTACATCAAATAAAAAATAGAAACTGTCGAAGGCAATGTTTAGCAGCTAAAAAGTTCATAGGAGATGATGATGATAATATATTAACCAAATACATAAGAGTAGAAAAAACCACTCTTAGATAAAACAAATATAGAAACTGTTGAAGCCTATGCGGTGTAGACAGACGCGAAACGTTCTACATTGTAGTAGAAACCATTGAAAGCTATAGCAAACAGCTGTCTGTGACCTGTTAGTCTTCCATGGAGTAACGAATGGCGGGGGTCTGTCGGGTTAGATAAACTTAAACAGCTAAGGGATGAGAGCTAATAAGCTCGAAACCGGTATATGTCTGGTAAGTTGCTGACGAGTGAATTTAGCTGTGTGCTATAAGGTAATTCAATGCTGATCGGGGCAATAGATTGCAGAGTTGTTGTTTCCTGGAATTCCTTATTTGTTGAAGGTCTGATAGCCGCTCCGAAATTCATACGAGATGATGATATAATAGTCGTATGAATTTCGATTTCGTGTGCAACTATTCGCTTCAACAGTTTCTTTTTTTTATTTTATTTTCTAAATTAATTCAGATAACAAAACAGTATTGAACTTTATTTAGTGAAAAAACTTGCACTCATCTGTCATTCTACTTGAAAGCTATTTGAACATTTATAATAACTTTAGTTAAACGAAGTTACTTAGAATATAGGTAATTTTAATTAAATTCCTCTAGCAGAATGCTTTGGTAGCTTAATGTACAGAGAATATTGGCACACTCTATATTTTTAAATTAAAATGAGTAACACCCCATTCTGCAGGATGCAGCTGTGGTTACTCTACTAGCTGCAAACTGCCAAGCCTCATCTGGTGCTGCCCTGTAATTTACCGTTGTTTCAGCTCAAGTGCTGCCCGTACCGTGTAGAGGCAAAAAACCGAATCGATTCGCCAGAATTAAACAAGCGCCGTAATCTTTCTCCGCTAGCATTTCCCAAAAGTTATATACGTTCTTTAAAGCGGCGGGCAGTCTCCCCCAATTTGCTAATTCCCGCTACACTGCAACTTCACTTAACTGGAAACAGTGACTCGAATAGAGAAGTTTAAAAACTTTTATACAACCAGCCGATATAACTTAGGAGATTAAGATCAAATGCTTCGGTCGGCATCGATAAATTTCTTACAAAGCTGCGAGCTGCAGTTACAATAAATTCTTTAATTATTTAAGTAGCTTTCCTTCTGAAACGGTTTCTTATTTATAGATAAGTTAGAACTACAGCGCTGTTAGGAGCTCGCCGATGTATTTTGAATAGAACAATTACTACATTCTAAAATATTGGGACGATGCGATGTTCGAAATGCTTTTGGCGTTCATAGTAAAAGTTCATTGGAAATACATTGTAAAGTATAGTCTTCTTAGACGCATAATCCAATGATTATTATGAGAAGAAAAAAAAACAGATTTCAAGTAATGGAGCCGTTTACTAGTAAGAGACGTCACATACGCTAAATAATAGGCAATTTCTCAATTTTTGATTAGATCGATTTTCGTATATATCACGATATTCTAGTAATATTAGAAATATTCAAGAAGTTTCAAATTCCGAGTGACAAATTAAAAAATTATAAAATTTATATATTTAAATTTGTAGAATAATATCGACTTTTTACTTCATTTAAATTTACTTTACACATAATTTCTTTGTAAGTTTTAAGCACATTAGTGTATCTATTTTTACGAAACAGATGTTGGTTGTTCTTCAATACTTCTAAATCCTCGAAAAAAAAACCTAATTCGAATATGTTAATTTTTATAGAATCTATACAAAGAGTACAGAAGGGTTAGATTCGATCTGTATAATGGACAAGTTGCATGAATTTTATATAAAAATACTTAATATTTCAAACATATTAAAATGCTAGAACGTGTGGCTGGCGGCAATAATCGCATATTACTTAAAATATTAACATGAAGAAACTGCCATGTGACGTAACACGCCGTTCAGCACGGTTTATATTTCTGTAGATACAGATGGCAGGTGCAGTGTTTGCTTCTTGTGTCTTGCGTTTTTATGGCGTTTTTGAATCATAGATACTGTAAATACCACAGTATAGAGAGACCAGTAAAAACACTCGGGCCGAAATAATAAGTCGCGCATAGCAGCTCGCGCATCCATTTCAAGCTGCAGAGACCTCAGTTTACATTGAACTCTGGGAGTGCGAACATCGGTTATACAGAGCCGTATTAAAGCAATATTTTGAGTCTGATCGAGGAACGAGTCGCTGCGCAGCAGTTAGATGTTTAAATATATCATCTATAAATAGTAATTTAAGTTTCTTTAAATTTGCTAAAGACATAAATAAGTAATAAGTAATCTATAATATACTGTACAAATAATAAATGATGCTTTACTGCTATTGCCTTACCTATTAACTTATTTCTTAAGTATAACATTGGAATATAAATACTTCTCATGAATGTGAAGTTTAAAATATACATATTTATATTATTCACAAATACAAATTTTTATTTTAGAGCAAAGTTCTGTGCAGAGGCTTCTAATAGAGAAGATTTACTAGAAAAGCTGCTCAGGATTAGTAATTGTTCATACAAACTATGTCAAATACATTTTTAAAATAATATGTTTTCTAACGATTCGCGCAATAGATTACGCAAAGAGGCCGTTCCAACGTTTCCTGCACAAGACGGCTCATCTTCAAATTATGTAGATGATCATATTTCTAATGAGAGTAAGTCTCAAAACAAAATAATAAAAAATAATTTTTTTCCAAATTTACATTTTACTGCACTTTTATCTCCAATTTAACAATTTTCAAAGTTAAGTAGACATAATTTCTCTGTTCTGAAAAATACTTGTCTTCTGGTTTACGTAGATCATTTAAAACGAAAAAAATCATAATAAATTATTTGTCCACTAAACTTCAAACGTCAAATTTTAAATTTAAAAAAATCACAAAAAAATGTAATTATCACTAATAACAAAAAAAGTAAGTAAATATATAAAAATGTTTTGTAGTGCAATAATATATATTTTAAACTCTTTTTTTAAAGAGTCGAAAGAAGTAAATCAAATTTTCACACTGTATGTGCAGTAAATGATGTATAGTACATGTTGAATTACCCATTTATAACTGTATAATGAATTATTACATAATGTGGATAGATATAACGTAAACTTTCATGTGGAATAACTACGCTTTCACGAGCAAATACAAATTTCTTATTCCGGTCCTGATCACCGATTCTGCTATCGCACTCACATTTCGAGGTCACCGCAGAAACTGAAAGCAGTTCAAAGTGCCGACAATGGAGTGAAACTGCTGGTCTACCTATGCTGTGGTAAATACTATAAAGGTAATGCTGTGCAAATTCCACGATGACGGAAGCAGGTTCTATCTAAGCATAACCGGACGATGGATTTATTTATTTTTATACTTATAAACTTCATTGGTGTTAATTACAACTTTATTAGTGCAGAAAATACGGGGAGTCAAAGAAAGCAGGTGTCTATTATTTTCTATTTTTAACATAATTATTAGTGGTGATGTGGAACTTACGGTATTGTTAAACGTAACTTATTTCTTTGCTTGAATTATAGACACGCTCGTGAAAATTACGGCAACAATGCTATTGGTTACGTCCAAATAGAGGGTATTTATAAAAAATGTCACGTGATTTCACGTTAAATTTGAAAAATAATAAGTAAAAGTAATGCATAATGATATTTAACATTTATTATTTTTTTATTTCTGTTTATTACCGATTTACTTTCTCCTTAAACATCATTATTTATAAATTTTGTTTATTATGTTTTCAGAATAAAATAGGTAATTTAATGTAGAGAAGTCAGATACAGAACATGTTATTTGGAATCGGAATCGGAATGAAGCGCTGAATACAATAATTGAAGAAAATAATAATAATAAGTAAATTTGTTTTACCATTAATTAACTAAATGCGCTGTGTATTAATGAAATATTCCAATACTTACATTAGCAAATATGGGAATGTCAAACAAGCAAATATTTAACAAATATACAAATACTCGTGTATTTGTCAAATATCCGCCTTTAGGTATACACGTGCGAACGTCATCTGACGTCACAGGTTTTCGCTGTGTCGACCACCGTTTTCTGGGGGCGTGGTCAATCAGAAATTTTAAATACCGTTTTTAGGCTTATTTTCCACGAAATTATGTAGCACAAGTGCCATTTCGATTAAAATAATATTTTCTTTTTTTTTTAACATATTTGGAAAAATCATGCAATTTCCCCATTTCAACTATGACAGTGTTGCGAGTTGCCGAATTATGTAACGTAACACTAAACTCGTTTATTCTCATGAACGTATTATTCTTTGAGTTTCTTTTTGTGATTTTCATATTTTTGTTGTTGAAGTTGTTGTTGCGGACTTTCAACACAATCATAATACTTTAATTTTTTTATGACTTTGCATTTTTTTGTCTTAATTTATAATAACCAACTAATTTATTCATAAAACTCAAATAACAAAGTATAATAATTGCTGGAAACCCCGATGCGATCACCCTTACATGTTCTCATCCATAGAGTCCTGCTGAAGTTACAGGACGATCTTAAGAATTTCCTCAAATTTTTCTATAAATCTGTCATTAATTATCATGTTAGATTGTTAGAAGTCCCTTTGTTGTTCAAATAAAGCAATTTTTTACTTGAACGATATTTCACGTTCAGAAAAAAAATCACTAAAAATCAGAATGTCAATATTTGCATCTTTCCTTGTCAACAGCGTTGATAATTGTGTTGTCTGTTCCGTGTTGTGATTTTTACTGGTGACGAAAAATGGTACTTGAAATCAGCACCCATAAAAATTAATGAGAAAAACAATTCTCCTTGCAAAAGGTGGTACATTCACGTAGTAATTGATTAATTGTTTTTTGTGTATTCAAATATAAACGCGTTTTTACTTATGCATCAAACCGATATCATATTTAATTAGACCTAAACTTGTTGTAAGCTTGTATATTTTTCTATTTAGATACAATATTATCTAACAAGCATAGTAATACAATTTTGGGTACCATTTATTTGGCCCGAATGAACATTTTGAAAGAGATGAACTTTCGTCTAAGCCTAAGAAATTCTTATTGTGGAAAACTAATGGTCAGAAAGATTCCGCATCATTTAAACTTAGAACATAAAGTCTCTCGAATGCTGAAATATATGCCAAATTCAAACCGGCAGTATCTGATCAGTTATATTTGGTGCTTAAGTTTTAACTCCATCACTCACCTGTTCAGCACAGCTGACGGGGGTGACAACGGGGGCGAGGGAGGTAGCGGCAGGGGGGCGCACATATCCCTCTGCATGTAGTAACCCTCTGGAGGCGGCGGCACCGGCGGTGGCTTGGGTAGAAAATTTAGAATCGGCGGCGGCACTCGGGACGACTGGGAGTATCCTTGATCGGGTGTTGTGATGTTAAGCTGGTGAGCCGCCACCGCGTACTCTTGGCACACGAGGTCGGGCACTTCTGAAAAAAATTTTGGTCTAAAAACATCTAGAGATGTATATAGAAACAAGGTGAAACAGGACGCAGTATAACTATGACAAATTGATATTGGAGAAGCAGCTAAAGAGAAAATAAAACGTATGGCAACATGTCTAAGGGATGGTTTCAACCAGAGTAATCTTTAAAAAAATAATAGAAACCAAAATTATATCTAGTTTGAGAAGAATAAGGACTGGTCGAGGATTTCTGACTGAAATCGAAATATCACAATACTTTGAATCTGAAAGTCTTAAAATCGCTGTTCATACATCTTCTTTAAAATGTTGACTTTGTCCTTGATTAATTTTTAGACTGGTTGCTATGTCGTCAGGGTTTTAAACGTTTCGAGAAACATATCATCCTCTTTTTCAGAAGCGCCTAGCTCTGAAATTGACTAATATTGTCTTTTTGAAGAAAAATTTTGAAAAAGATGATATAATAGAAGATCTCTATGCAGAGGAAATAAATTTTCGTCCAATAGCATTGCAATATTTTTGAGACAGAATGACGTCGATGGTATTTAATTTGATTTTCACCTTTCAACTCAGTGTTAGTTATATTTAAATTTTCAGTTGTTTTAATAATATATGTTGCTAAACAATATTATTACATTATTAACAGTTTACAACATATAATAAAGAATCTTAAATAGGCAGTTTATTCTGTAATCTACAATTAAATAGTTAGGTATGAGAAGTGTTTTTGATTCTGCTCAAGATTTTGGTTCATATGCGTTTACCTTACAAATCATAACTTTTGACTTGCTTTCAGCATGGCAAGTTATTCTTACTTGGAGAACACCATGTAGGGACACGAAGCAACATATTTTATACCTCTAAAAAAAAGTCCATCGAGTGAATAGACATTAGCACAATTGGTATTACCTATACATACAAGTATGTATAGCTGAAATATGGTACCTCAGCAATATGGTAACTTAGCAAATATAGTAAAATGTCATATTTTTACCCTCTAAGTGATAAAACACCATAAAAATTCACAAAAATAATATCACGGGAAACAGAAATACTTATTAAAAAACAATATTTCACATTTTCGATTCAAATACCAGTGACGTCACTCGTGAGTTTGTGAGCGAGCGGAGCGAAGGGAATCAGCAGTTTGTAGGCAATCCCCTCTGTTTAGGGATCTTAGGCAGAATATGTAACAATAGCTATATAGAGAAACTGTCAGTAATGCATTTGAAAGAAATTAATAGTAGAATACAGCTGAAGAAGAGAAACAATTTTAGCAACACAAATTTTTCGAGATGAGTCGTTTAATTTCCTTTGATATTTCTTTTCTCTTGTAGTCAATATATTCAGTAAGTATCCAAAATTTGATGTTGTTGATTTACTCATTATCAAAAGACATAATAAGGCAAGTTTTGTCTTTAAATGCCAATAGTTTGATAGTTTTATTGAAACAATAGCAGTCTTCCTGAGAAAATTCTACCTAAATATAAGAATTTAAGAAAAAGCAACAGAAACTTATGTATAATCTTATATCTTATCTTATATCTTAAATAAAATATCTAGTGATATTTCTTATTAATAGTACTTGTTTATAAAGAGAATATCAAAATTATGTCGAAAATATTTTATCCGGAAACAAATCTGTAATCTTTTATTTTTGTCCCCTAAGAGTTTGAAGCTTCTGGCAGTAATAGCAGTAATAACACTTACCGGAGTAATCAGGACTTGTGGGGTGAATCGTAGGAGCTCGAGAGTAGAGGCTTGGCCTACAAGACTCTACATATAGGGTGGTTTTATCTCCCACATCGTCCATTGTCATCTGAAAGAAAACCGTGATGATTTAATGATAGCAAACATGTTTGCGTTAGCTAGTTCTTAGTCTGAAGATGCAACGACAGACTATACAATTATTATAATAATAATACATATACTTAGTATTTATAACCGATTTTGATCAAACTTATGATAGCTAAAAACTCTTATGATATGATAATTACCTACAATGTTCATTACATTATCTTAATCAAAAAGAAAGTAATTTTAAAAATATCCAAATGATAAGAACTTTTTCCACTTTTTTTGGTTCTATTTTTCCCACTTTAAGTTTTTTACCAATTTTTCCAAACACCCTGTGTTGTTATAACATAAACTTACTTGGTGTAACATATAACATTCTTCACTTTTATTTATAAATATGTGAAAATAATAGCGAAAATGTGGGGTTATAGCAAGATGTGTCCAATAACCGCTTTTTAAAAGTTTTTATTTTATTAAAATAAATAAATCAATTTTATTGTTAATCGGTTTGGAATACAAAAAAGTGCAAAGAAACACAAAGTAAAGATAATACAATGTGATATGATGACCTATTTAATTTGTAATAATATGTAACGGTTAAATTTTATTTCGGCATAATTAATGAAACTTGAGTACGCCCAGTATATCAAATTCATTTAAATATAGTTCTAGACCCAAACCATAGGCAACTTTACTTTTATTTCCTTAGTAAATATAAAATTAAACGCGTCGATTCATTAAAGGCCCGAAAAAGTATTAACTGTTTTTGTTACGATTAAGAGAGTAGGACGGTTTTTCGAAGATTATCTATAATTTCCAAGCCGCGATCGCTAAAGTGTGTCTGGTATAGCAAATTTTTCCGATTATTTAAATAACAATTGTGTTACCTCAAAAAAGGATTTTGAGTTGGAAATTTTGTGGAAAATTGTATTCTTTTGGATGCATTTTGTTGGTACGCATCTTTTATTTTGGTGGAATACAATTTCAGCAGTAGCTGGATTTTAGTGCATCTAGCAATTGTAACATCAGGCTGGAACATTTTTATTTCCTATAATTCTCCCAGGAATATTGAAAAGAAAGCCAACCACCATCTTTGAAGTACATGCCTCCCTTTTTTAATATTCAATTATACAGGATGTCATCCTTTATAGGGCTTTTTACCACGGGTTTTGGAGAACCCATATACAGTGTGCTTCGGTGCATCTGCATATGTATCTCCATCTGCTAGAGTCCCATTTGCTGCTAGGTAGATTTACGGCTCTACATTGGATGCTATCCAGGCTCCAACCTAGATTTTGGTGAAATCTGTTCCTGATTGTCTTCGGGTTTTTATCGTTCCTACCAAGTCTACAGCTACAGGGACATCAGTGACATCATCATAAGCAGATAAGCTCTTCCTATTTTCTTTTACTACATATATATTTCTCCGTTATTGTCTCTGGTTATTATACAATTTTATATATATGGATCTATTTCCAGTTAATTAAGATTTTCAATTATTATAGACCAAGGAAAAAAAAGCGCAATTGAATATTATTATTAGGTTACATTTTTCTCTGAAGAATTAGTAATAAATTACTTGCATAATAATTTCTTTTAGCCCTATAATCGAACCAACAACATATTGAAATATTTATATAATTGGTTATATATGGTCAAATCAATTAATTAGTGATTATTGCGTGAATATATCTTAGTAAGTAAATGCCTGTGCATATACTGTACACCTATCGTGATCACGAACAGTTCCAAATTTCACAAAATTACTAAGGTTTGTTATTTTCTCTTAGTAGGTTAATGTTTATTTGTTGTGATGAAACATATTAGTGGTAGTGGTAATTGGTTGTAATTTCACTTCTTCTCTCAATTTATCATTATTATCTTTATTTTTATGCTACTAGTACGTAATTAGGCTGTATTAATACTAGTTAGAATTGGACTTAACCTTTAGTAGCCGAAGGTTAAGTAGCCTTAAACCCTAGGGCAACATGGTTACTGGCGCCCATATAAAATAAAAAGGTAGACCGCACGACCAGCTCCGGCTGTCGGCTAGCCTAGAGTTTTGCACCTCCATCTTTGGACCTTTTTAGACCAGGACATTTAAATCAGTCCTCTGCTAAAAGGAAGGTAGCAAATATACAGGTTGATACATTTTTTGGCGACTAATGATCGATGATACCCACACTTCCGCCACTGGTAATTTTCTAAAGCTGGTAATTTTTTGTTTTGTGCCTACTGTCATACTAAATATGCACACCGAATTTGGTTGAATTATCTCAAGCGATTTAGAAATTAAAAACCTTTTTTAATTTTTGACACACTGTAGCTGGAAAATGTTTGTCCCCACATTTATATAACAAGAGACACGTATTTTTGACTACGCCACTGGATTCTTGACCTCTGCCTAAGAAACACCTTGTACAAACGTGCCGTTCCCGAAAATGTATACGACTATTTATAACAGAAATTTGTAAGTTTCTCTAGTATGTGATACATTTACAAGGAACACGTGCTCCGTATCCTATTATCAGCCACCAATAGCCCGCTTCTTATCTCCGCAAAGTGTCACGGTGTGTTAATTTCCGGCGGGAAGTGGTGGATTCCCGCTTCAACACCATTAAGATAACCCAACAACGACCAGGTTACGGCGAAGGAGTCGCTTCTCCTCTTTATGCACAATCTTATCTGCGAATGTGTACTAAGACGCTTTGCGCGCTATAAAGTCTAACAGATTAGTTACGATAAAGCCACGGAAAATGGATATTATTTAGTGTTTCGATTAACGGAATAGGGGCCGTTTCAGTTTAACAAGTGAGTAATAGCCGTTATCACAGCGGGAACTATAGTTTTAGGCGTAGTTATACAACGTAAAGCCGTCGGAAATGTTACTTAAAACGCATATACTTGCAAACGTGTTTACACATGTCAGAAAAGAAGTTTACAGTCATATGAAATTATCAAGAAAAAATAAAAATATATATCTATAGGCAGCGGACGAAATTGTGGACAGTGACTAATAGATAATATAAAAGCACTATTACTATTATAAGAGATTACACATTATTCGCCTCATTATTACTGTGCCGCTTTCTATGCACAACGATACTATACTCACATTTACCCCCACCACGATAAATACTCAGTCAAACTGAAGCCGGATGTGTTCTCTATCTCTGTTTATTGCATTGTAGAAAACAATATTTTGATGTGTGTAAACATGGTGTAAACCGTGAGCGTTAGTACATGGCTTTGCCGAGGTTAGAACGCCATTAGAATATGCGTACGTTGGAGGATTTGCTACTATTCGAGGGGTGTTATTTATATAGTTATATTAAATTATAAAAATAAATTATTGCAACCGTGAAGTTAGCAAATAACAGTTAAACATGGATCAAAGTGCAAATTCTAGTAAAAGGTCTGTTAGTAATCGACATAACCTATGTAACGGACAATTGATAATAGTAAAAAACGTATACGAAGGAATTCGAGCGTGAAACTCTAACATAAGTGTAAGTGATGCTGTCGATATGTGTAGTTCGTTAACACAAGTGTCAGTTTCTAGTGTATGTCGTGCTATAAAAAAGAGTGTAAATCCAAAGAAGAAATAAATAGAAATACGAGGAAGGAAAAAAACAGAAGTCGATCATTACGTAAAATACGCCATTCGCAGGAAAATTCATGGATTCTTCTTCAGAAATGAAATACTGACGATAAAAAAAATTCAAGCTACGATAGCTGAAGATGAGGACATGCCTCAATTTTCTGACAAAGTTCTTAGAAGAACAATGCATGACATGAATTTTCGGTTTTTAAAACGAAATCGTAAAAGTATGCTCGTTGAAAAAGATGAAATTGTAGTATGGCGAAAAGAATATTTAGAAAAACTAAGAGAATTTCGTGCATCGGGCAAAAAGATATATTACATGGATGAAACATGGGTAAACGAAGGTTATACGGTATCAAAAGTTTGGCAGGATGGTAACGTTCGAAGTGAAAGAGAAGCATTTTTAGATGGATTTTCTACAGGATTAAAGGCGCCTTCTGGAAAAGGACGTAGGTTAATAATAACACATATTGGAAGCGATTCGGGATTTTTAGAAAATGGTTTCCATGTTTTTGAATCACGTAGGACGGGAGATTGTCATGAAGATATGAACAGTGAAGTATTTGAAAAATGGTTTGAATCTATTTATACATATAGTGAAGTGGATGTGACACCGAAGTGAACGTGTGGTTATTTTAATAAATAGTGAACATACAGTGATAGTGAAGTTTGTTATGATTCTGACGTAATGCGTACTAATTTAGTGATAATGATAATATTCGTGTAAAACAATTACCTATATGAAATGTATAAATAGTCAATATCTTGTGGCCGCATGAGCCGGGTGGTGGTGGGTCATCGATGCCCAAGAGGGCATCGTTTTATAGGATATTGTATTTACAATGTTGGTAAGAATATTTTCAGTTTGTCTTGATAAAGTTCCTAAATTAACTTAGGTACACCGATATATAAGATAAAAACTTTAAATTTTGAAATATTCTTATTATTTTTATTATCTAACGCCTCGAAATTGGTAAAAACCGTTATATCACTGTTTCTATTCTAAAAATAATGGATATAAGGGAATGCATATTATTTTTGTAATTTTCGTATATTTTTTATATCTGATCGCATTCAAATTTAGTACGCCTATGAAATGTTGCTCCCCGCACGCTTCGCCCGTCGCGCTTGTCTACAAGCTCGCGATTAGTCACTGTCCACAATTTCGTCCGTTCACTATAACATACAGTACACAGTACAAACATACACAACATAAGTGTTGATATGTAATAGATAATAAAATAATAATAATAATAAATAATAATAATATCTCTACCCCTCATTCTAATCACGGGGATTAGCCCAGAACTCGGAGACTTGTGCGGGAGAGGGGGCGGCATAGTATTATTAAGCAGGCCGCATTTGCGCCCAGGAACGACTTACGTTGGTAGGCCCTAACCACTATTCAGTGCAGGAATGAGAGAAACCGGAAAATCCTCATTAATTAGGGAGGTAGTCAAATGTCAACCGGTATCAATCTCTCACACTGACCCAAACCAACATTCTTCCACGAATATAGCTTATATACGGTCTACCGGCAGCGGAGCGCGAACCCACACCGATCTAGTCACCTCGATTCAAGTACGCGCGACTACTGACCCACCTAAATAGTTTAAAAATTAACAAAATAGTATGAGCAATAAAAGTAAATAGTAATTGTTAAAACACATATGTAAAAGACAAAACCAAGCAAACAGCACACTGATACTGATTAAAATAATCCTATAGATTATTGCAACCAAAATGTGCAAAGTTTAAATCACGATTTGCTATATTAATTTGAAATCGTTGTCTAAAAATTCATGGATACTGTGGAATGCGTTGCTTATCAGACATTTTTTTTTCAAACAATGGACAATGGTGTTTTACTTAGGCGATAAAAGTTTATATTTAAATTATATTTTCTTCTGGGATTGTGACTGTGGATTTCGCTACGAGGAGTGTACATATCTTCCTGATCTTTAACATCAAAAATGCACTGAAGGAAATAATTACATGGCACGATTAAAATATACCAAATGTCTTAAATTGTGTTTTATAGTTATTTCTGAATTCTAAGCCTGAAATTACACGAATGGCCTTTTCCTGCGTTAAAAAAACGGAATCGGATGAATGGTATAAGACAATTAGACTATGATAGACAGTAATAAATGTCTCTTGAGAGACTGCCGTAGAAATAGCGGAGCATTTGAACATTTTGTTGCAGAGATAGTGGGCATCCCATTGTAATTTTGGGTCTAGGTATATTTCCAGAGATTTAAGAGATTCAGGATTATTTACAGCATTTAACTCAGGTAGGCTGGATATGTTTCTGTTTTATTTGCATTTAGGCATAAGTTGTTTGAAGAACACCAGTTTAATGCACGCTTTTCGATTATCGGTATATCTACCATCAGATCGTTTAAAAAGGTCAGACCTAGATTAGTATCATTAGCAAAAAGGATTAAAAATACATTCATTCTCACCTATGTTGATAAATCGGTTTTATACACGAGAAATAACAACGGTCCTAAGACCTTGAGGCACACCGTAGATTAAATTTAAATATTTTGATTTGTTGTTGTGTGCACTACATATTGTTGTTTATGACATAGGTAAGATTCTCAGACAAAGTTGAAAGATAATCACTTTCATCAAGTAAAAAAATAATTTTTAAAAACATGTAATTGTTTTACATAAATATAGATAACTTTGCACTGTGTGAACTTCAATTTTAAAGTTTTATGCCAAAAATAGGGTCCTTACGACACGTGTGGGGTTCAAAATTAGTAATTTACTAATTTCAGTATGGCGACCTAACTACAGAATGCTCTTAAATGCAATTTCTAAAGAATTCATAGTTTTCTTTGACACGGATTTTATACAGGGTATTTCAAAACAAAGGCGAAAAATTTTAAGCGGTTCCTTGTTGAAAATAAAAGGTAGTTTGTTATATAAACGTTGGGTCACAAGTCAACCATTAGGGAGATATTGCGTTGCAAAGATGGCGGGAAAAAGATTGTTTTTATTGTTTTTCTCGGAAATGAAAAGCGTGGGAATGGTAAAATTTTGTGAAAGTGTTACCAAATGACACTTATGACATATTTTTTCACTTTTTGAAAATAATTCGAAAAGGTTGAAATAAACTACCCCTTTCAGTATTTTTAAGTATACTTTCAAAAATCTTTCTTAACGACGTAGAAAAAAATAAATTAGGTTAAGCCGATTCATTTAGAAACTTTTTTTGATAAAATTAACTGTTTCGGCGTTAAAAAATAAAATGTAAAGTATTGCACGTCGGGAAGAGGCAGTTTTACTACACCTATTATTAGGAAAAACTAATTGGCTGCTGTAAATTTCCGGATGTTTCCATTGTTGCTTTCACAGATAGCAAATGGTTTGTACTCTCCGGTGTCGACCTGTATCAAAACTTCTTATTTTGAATCTAATCTAAGCAAGTTGAAAATAATATCTATTCACTGTGACAATTAGATAAGTTTTCTCCAGAGTATAATAGTTATTTAAACAATAAGTGGGATATAGACATTATTTTTTTCTTTAGTTTAATTGGGTATTTTGCCACACTTGCCAAACTTGACTATACAATACTATTTTTCAAACGTGAAAAAATGTGGTGAGCGATAGTGATGCGATTTTTTTATATTTTACTTCTCTGTTTTTCAGTGTGAGATTTTTTGGTTAGGTAAACTTAGTTTCAGAAATACCCCTTGACTGATTTTTTGGTGCAAGGGTGCAATTAGTCTTTATTTTTTCAGGAGTGTAACTCTTAGAAATTGTTATTAAGGACTTATTTTTCAAATTCCTATTTAGTTTAAGGTATATTACTGTTTTAAACATTTAAAAATTATAAAAATACAAACACTTAAAACAGGTACTTAATTAAAAAAAAATCATTAGCTAAGCATTCTCTATTCAAAAGTAAAATTGCATAACAGTTGTTTAAACTAAATTCACTAATTTTCACAATAGTTGTTTATCTTTGGATTTTTTATCGCTAAAAAACAAGCTGGCACGTGATAGCCAACCCGCAAACGTGCACAACTGGTGTAGCGAACTAGTTCGTATATTCGCACTGTTGTCATATTGTGATAGAATTCTTTGATATATTAACTCGACTTATTTTAAGAACACTTGCTCTTGTATTATTTAACTTTTTTGTTCACTTATACTTTATCTAAGTATATTATACTGAATTTATGATCAAAATTTAATACCCTGTAATATATCGATATATTCTTAAATTAGTGTGTTTTATTTCTGTATTGTAAAAGTTTAAGGATTGTTGTTCAGAAAATCTTTTCTCGTCTAACTATGTCACTTCTATCC
This sequence comes from Monochamus alternatus, assembly GCA_037114965.1. Classification (NCBI taxonomy): domain Eukaryota; kingdom Metazoa; phylum Arthropoda; class Insecta; order Coleoptera; family Cerambycidae; genus Monochamus; species Monochamus alternatus. Next base: position 120,749,756 of record CM073426.1, read on the forward strand.
CAATTCTTAAGATTACAATGAGATTTTTTTTTTAATTCAAGTTAATATAAATCACCTATTCAGTTAGTATCTTAAACCAACTATAATAAACATTAGTTGGCGAAAAATAACTTCTTTGATAAATTTCCAGACAAATTGCGACAATTAAATATTAATATTTATTGAAAAAGTCATAACCTGCAACCACAGCTGGGTATTAATAATAATAATATCTCTACCGCCCATTCTAATCATGATTAGCCCAGAAGTCAAAGACTTGTGCGGGAAGGGGGTGGTATATTATTATTAAGCACACCGCATTTGTGCCCAGGAATGACTTGCGTCGGTAAGCCCTAAACACCTTTCAGTGCAGGAATGATGGAAATCTGGAAAACCTCATTAATAAGAGGGGTAGTCACATGTCGACCAGTATCAATCTCTCACATTTACCCAAGCCAACATTCTTCTACCCTACCATACCCGCAGAGAGGGTGACTCCTCTTCACGAATATAGAATATACCACAGTTTATTAAACAGTTCGTCGAGTGAATGTTCCAGAGGGTGTGGCTAAATCGCGGCTAAATGCGCAATGAACACCAATGAAATTCATATGTACACGACGAAGTGGGAGAAATTCTATTTCTTGACAAATCACCGTGCCACTTGACCGCGTGAATGTGCGCGGCTAAATGCGCAGTCGTCTTTTGGTCGTCAAAAAAAATGAAATCTGGGACCTCAACATCAAAGGAGCCGACATGAAGACGCCGGACTGTATAATAGACTGTGAATATACTTGATATTACTAGAATACGTTGAATTCGAGTACCAAATACATAATTGTATAATAAATACTTAATAGTATTTTATAAGCGAAGTACTGATGAATACTGAGGAATCCTGAGGATTGTGGTTGTTCGTGCATTATATTTAACTAAAATTAGTATCAGGTTTTAAATATACTTCCTTTCAAAGTCATCTAATTTAAACTTTTACAAAACTCACAAGAAGTAATACGTAGGTTACAAAATCTTACACCACAAGTAAACAGATACTTTGAATAGTATAAAAACTCTGGGATTTATTTTATATATACACAATATACTTATTGATTAAGGGCACGAGCGGACTAAACAGAGCCTAAACAGCGTAGTAAATATGCCTTACCCCACTACGCCTTTCGCTGACTAACCATACTTGTATAAACATTGATAAAACGTGCTCTTTCAAAATACTTCGAATAATGCATGTACAAAATAAAACATTCAGTAATTGCTCAAGTAAGTTGTGATTCTATAATTATCATGAATTGGGTCGTGCCATTTTGATAAAGTTCATTAGTTACACCTTCACCTAGTCAATAAAATCCATACCTGATAACTTATCTTACAATATCACGCCAGGTAATAATTTTAATATCGACGCGTACTTAGTATACACAGCAGCGTAATTCCAGCAAATTAATTTTCACTTTAAATTAAGCCCCTACGAATCGCAAACACGATCAGCGCGCTATACAGTTGACGGCGAGTATATTTGTGTTTATTAATTTCGAGGATTACGTTAACTTGGCGAAGCCGGTCCCTTTATCCAATATTCCGCCTCAGCAATTTGGGTAGAACATGGCGAATCGCCGGGATGTAGCGGGATATGTAAAGGATTTGCTGTATCGCAAAAAATTGAGGCTGGATTAGAGCATGGGAATTAATACGGAGGTTTCCAAGTTATTTGGCGCTTTCGGGTGGCGTTCTGCAAAAAAGCCTGAATTAAATTTGTTTAAATATGGGTTCGCGGGGAATATTTTTTTAGGCTTGCTTGTGATCTGAGCAGGACTTTCTGTTGTTGGAGGATTTGTTCTAATCCAAATCCAGAAAAAATATCGTTAAATTTTAAGGGCTCGTAATCTTTCCGTTTTAAGGAAGAAATGATTGAAGCTTATCTAGATCTAATAAAAGAACCTAATAATAGTAAGGTTAGACAAAACACAGGACTTTTTATATATTTTTAGGTATTAATAATATTGTGTGAAACTAACTACTCAGTGGACAAAAGCCCCAACCTGCGTTGAATTACACCCACAATATCTACCCATATATTCCTTATTATTAGCTTTCGTAACATTTTTTTACTGTTTTAGAAAGGTATTTTAAGCTAATATAAATCAAAAATTGTAGGAGATTTGATTTATATTAGCTTAAAATACCTTTCTAAAACAGTAAAAAAAATGTTACGAAAGCTAATAATAAGGAATATATGGGTAGATATTGTGGGTGTAATTCAACGCAGGTTGGGGCTTTTGTCCACTGAGTAGTTAGTTTCACACAATATTATTAATACCTAAAAATATATAAAAACTTTTACATAAAAGGTGAACATTTGTCAAGTAGGTATTGTCATATTTAATTCATTGACAGGATGTCACTTTTTTGTCATTGTCGATATTTAACTTCAAATAATTTTAATTTTTATAACAATTTTTATAGTTAGATATTTGATTCAACTTAAAGGAGACCACCTGAAGAAGCAATCCTAAAAATGCAGAAATAGGTCAGATCTCATCTATTGTGGTTGAATTTGTCGTGTTCCCACTGCCAAAAAAGTGAAGTTAGATTTTTATAGAGTGTGTAAATTAGATTATTTTCTTTAGATAATTATTGAATAGAGCTTTGTCTGTGGAATTGTTCATTAGCATATCTAGATGTTTGGTATCAGAGAACATACATATGACTTCATTGATAGGAATTGTAGGAGATTTGATTTATATTAGCTTAAAATACCTTTCTAAAACAGTAAAAAAAACACAGGACGTTTCGAAAGAACATGGCACTATTACTAGGGTTGATGGAACATTGAAAAATAAGTGGGATTTACTTAATAAACGTATGTCTTAGAGCCACCCATTTTTGAGATACGTGTAAGACAATTTTGAAAAATCTAATTTTGGATATATTTTTTTAAAGACTAATAGTTTTGATTAAAATTTGTCACAGGACGTTTTTGGTGGTGCCAAATGCGCAAGTGTTATTTATATTTATACAAAGTAGGGGGCGCTAGTTGCTAAAATTAAATTTTTCCCATTCTAAGCCTTATTATTCTTATTTAAAATTGTATTTTACAAAAAAATGTGCTCTTAGTCAATTTGTTAAAAATGCACTGTTTTCGAAGAAAATGCAAAATTTGGTAAAATCGACTAGGCGATTCCTGTAATAGTGTAAGTAGTAGTAGTGTAGTTCCTGTAAAATCAAGTGTGCATGTGTCAAACACCGAACTACATTCCATTCATGTCATATTTTGATAAAAATTATGATAAATTGTTTATTTTTTGATTTGTCTTTTGGTTTGTTGTTCTTTTGCTATTCTCCACACGCTAGAAGACGTCGTACTTATCTGTAAAGAATTTTTCTTACGTTAATGGTTCGGAATTATTTTGTTTAGGTTGAACAGCACCAGTTTTTGGAGAACGCATTCTTACTACCAAAAATGTTTTTTCTATCTGGCAGTTGCCTATCGAAAATTTTTCGAAAGAGCATCAAACTACTGCTACGGTACTATTCCCCAAAACTCACAATCTGCACATCTACACTGCTGCTATAAGTTCCCATTATTATTTTATAGTAGCGCATCACAAACAGCAAAATTCAATTCTATGTTTACAATATTCTAGATAGTTGTTTTACACACAACAATTTATTGAACAATAAATTGAACAAGTTGACCTTCAATTTATTTTAAGTAGTTTAAACAGAAATTAGATACAATTTATTGATTTCAATAAATTGTTCAAAAAATTGTAGATTTTAACACATACTCTAATTTATTTGTCAATTTTAGGGATATTTAGCTGCATTTTGTATTTGTGTTTAAATACCAACCCAATTGTGTTGATGAATTTATAACCAAAACCTTCAAAAAATAGTTAAAGTAACAAAAGTTCGTTGGTATATAAATAAAAGATACAATTATGCTTTCACTATCTTTAATTACTTTAGTTGAAACTAATAAAAAATAAGGAGATGTTATATGAGTTCAACTATAAAATATTTGAATTTTGGTTGACGAAGTTTGAAGTTGGCAGTTAGCAGCAATGAAATTGGTTGATAAATTGTTGTAAATATTGGAATGTGTAAAGCAGTCCTCAATAAATTATGAAACTGATAAATTTCTTTGCAAATAAGTTGTCAATTTATTGTTCAATAAGTTGTTGTGTGTAAAACAGCTATAAAAGAACAAATTACTATTCAAACTAGAGAATAAATCACATAGCAAGATTTTCTTATACAAAATATGACATATCAGTGAAAGAGTTTGGGGTTTGACACATAAATAAGTACTATTACAGAGATCTCCTTGTTGACTTTACCAGTTTTTTTTATTTTCCTTCAAAATGGTGCATTATTATAATAAACAGGGTTAACTATGGCCAAGTACAAATATTTTAAGAGGAAATAGAGAAAATTAAGAATTAACGAAATCGCCGTTCAAAAAATTTCCAAACTTATTTATAAAGCGAAAAAATTTTTCGAAATTATATTAAATCCTTTTTTAACGCCGCCTATGCGACTTGTCCGCCACACGTTTACAGGATAAGAGTAGGCAACGTAGGTAACTAGCGACACGACGGTAAAATTTCTCGTCACGTCATAATTTAATTCCTCTGTTTACCATGTGTTTACCACGGTGTTTACTTTGTAGTTTTGTGTTCTTCTTCAGTTTTTAGTGCCTTCTATAATTTTTAAACGTTTTATAGTTATTAAATAAAGACATTTCTGTCTGGTGCAGATACTTTCTCATAATATAGTTCGCCGGTTTGGTTTTTTAGGTTATGGGACAAGACTACCGCGGGTACATTAAAAGTTTTCTATTACCCATTCCCTTCATTCGATTTTGCTAGTTAATAAATAGGCATTTTATTTAGCTATACTACGGGAAGTGAGTTTTATCGGTAGTGAATGGTTATAATGAATAAAGATGTAGTTTTGCCAGTTTTTAACGAGCTAACTGGATTAACTGTTACCTACTTATCTATCAGGTATTATTACTAATAACAATGTTAATAATTGTCGTTCCTGCATTTAGAAATGCTGCAAAAAAACGATAGCATGGTAGTAGTTATCATAGGCGCCGACTTTTCGTAGGAAAAGCGTGTTTTGCCCCATTTTTTAAATATCGATTTAAAATTCTGGAAAAAATTTGTTATTGTCTTTTAGGCCTTCCTGAGCTCGTAGTTAAATTTTTTGTACTTAGTCATAGTTAACCCTGCTTAGAATGGAAAAAATCCAACTTAAAAGAAGTTAAAGAATAAAATGTCAGCTGAAATGGTAGCAATTAATGCTCTCTACTTTGTACAAAAAAAAAAACTAATAACATCAGCGTATTTGTATATTAAAAATTAAATGCCTACATATGTATAAAAAAAAGGGTTTTGAAATAAATTTTTACAAAGATCCTAAATTTTCAAAATTCTACCCGAACCTGAAATATTCTAATTGGCTGTCAGTATAAGACAGCCTAAATATATTCTCTTCACTCTAATCATCCCACAAGTTTGAAAGTTTATCGAAGTATTCAAATAATATTTACGAATGTTTTGAATTCAGATCTCATTTTAAATAATTTATTTTACTAACGTTTTTCCTTGTGTCAGGAAAACACTTCCCAACTCAAATTCTAACATAGAGCGTACATAAAAATACTTATTACTGCCCTTTGAACTGACTATTCAAAAAATTCACTAACCTTCTCGCTCTCGAACCTCTTCAAATCGTTTCTAATCACTGGAATCACCGACAGTCCCGCCGCCGCTTTGAGTCGCTGATTCCTAAATACTATAAAGACGATAGCGGCTACTAGGACTAGTATAACCACTGTTAGGATGCCTATAACGAAGCCGATGTAGTGTTTGGGTTCTTCCTGCGTTCCAGCTTTGGTAGACGGTCCTGCAACGCTATCCGTCGCCTTGGAAGTACTCTTGACCTCGTCGCGCTGTAAAGGGTACTCACGACCGGATTCCGGAACGGGAACGTCGTCCTCGGAGTCAGTAAAGTTGCCAGATACAATTACTGAAAGAAAAATGATTAATAGCTTTCAATTTTCTTATTTAAAAAGTTATTTAAAGTGAGATTAAACAGAGTGTAACAAACATATAAAAAGCAGGGGTGTTTCAAAAAGACAACAATATTTCCAGAGCTGATGAGACGTTAAAAAATAAGTGAGGATTGCTTAATGAACGTATATCCTAGAATCACTCATTTCTGAGATACGGGAAGTGTTAGATAATTTTAGAAAATCAAATTTTGAATATAATTTGTAAATGCACGAAACATAGTTTGTACTTTGTGAAAAGGTCTTACATGTATCAATAGTTCTAGTTACTTTTTTTGTAATGTTTTTTATAATACTCTATTCTTAAACTGGGAGGAGAAATCGGAAAATCACTAGACCCTTATGGCGGTAAATTTCAAACAAAAAACGCACAAAAAGCAATACAATTCGTTGCTGAGTTATGAAAAGAACTATTTTATTTGCTTTTGGATTAACAAGGAGGAAGAACACAAAATAAATCTAGAAGTGGCAACGTTAATTTTAGACTAATACTAGTTGACCCGGCAAACGTTGTTTTTCCATATTTCTAATGTATATTGTGGTAGTCGGCTTCGTTCTCATCCCTACTCCGTGCTGTTTACTGGGTGAGAAGTGACACCGGTAGACGCCTGGCGGGGATAACTGACCTAGTGATACACAGGCACACAAAAAAAAAGTTCTGTGCCCGTGCTCCGACCTATGATTCTCCAGGTATTTTTGGCTCCCGAAACCGATCCCGGGGTCGGTATAGCCCAGAACTTCATAAAAATCGGTCAAGCCGTTTCCGAGGAGTATGGCGTCTAAAACTGTAACACGAGAATTTATCATTTGTTTTCGAGTAATGACTTCATCGATTTTTTTTTAAATGACAACACCATATTTTTTTCCTTGATTCTGAAAGATCGTTTAATTCTCTATCAGACAGTACTAAAATTTTGCCCTCTTACATAGGAAAGTTTTCGAGTAAATGATGATTGAATGTTAGAAAACGTAAATTTTATCCATAAAAAAAGTAACAATTCTGAGATATGTAAAATAAAATACAATTGATTAAATTTTATACTTAAATTAAATGTTCGAATTGCCATCCACCAACTTCTTGACAATGCGCAAGTCTGTGAAGAAATTCTTCTTGCACATTATAAATGATTTCTGGAGTAACTCTGCGTATTTCGTCCCGAATGCGATTTTGAAGTTCTTCTAAATTACGTGGTTTATTAATGTACACTTTTGACTTCAAGTATCCCCATAAAAAATAGTCAAGAGGTGTAAGATCTGGCGATCTTGCAGGCCATTCTATCGGTCCACGTCTGCCGATCCACCTCCCAGGAAAACAGATGCCCAAAAAATCTCGTACAGGGCGCGCATAGTGCGGAGGTGCACCGTCTTGCTGAAACCATATGGTATCGTCAGGAATGTCAGGGTCATTATCGTTAGGAAAAATTACTGCAAGGGCTGGAACAAGGTCATTTTCTAGAAACTCTAAATATCTTTGTCCTGTAAGGGTTCCTTCAAAGAAGAAAGGCCCTACTATTCTGTCGTTAACTATTCCAGCCCACACATTTAATTTCTGAGGGTGTTGGGTATGAGCCTCTCCCATCCAATGAGGATTTTCCCGTCTCCAATATTTGCAAGTTTGACGGTTTACTGTACCATTCAGACAAAATGTGGCCTCATCTGAAAAAAGTATTTGCCGGTGTAAATTTCTATTTCCTTGACATAAATCCATTAGAATTTTGCAAAAGTGTAAGCGGCGATCGGGATCATCTTCATTGAGTTCCTACACAAGTTGAATTTTGTAGGGATGATATTTTTCCTTCCTCAAGATACGTAGCACTGTGCTCTGACTAGTGTCATTGTTTAATGCAACCAATCGTGAAGAATTATGAGGATTATCCACCATACTTATCAAAATATTCTGTTTCTGATTTTCATTAATGCTTGGACGTCCAGGTTTTGGAATATTTACAACATTGCCAGTTTCTCTAAATTTAGACTCTACCTTACTGACTGTTGATTGGCTGATAGGGCGATCTGGATATTTTTCATTAAATAAATCGCAAACTTCCTGCTGAGTTCTAGTCATATTCCCGCATCCGATAAGAATTAAAATTTCAATTCTTTGAGTAACAGCTGCCATAATACTTTAAATTGAATAATAATTTCTATGTCGCTTACTTATTAGAAAGTCGGTGTGACAATGACACTTTGCAAAGATTTTCGCCTACGTGATCCATAAAAGAACTATGGAATTCAAAAAACTAAACTTGATAACGTTTTTGCTTTATTTTAATTGATTTACGTTTTCTAACATTCAATCGTCATTTACTCGAAAATTTTCCTATGTAAGAGGGCAAAATTTTAGTACTGTCTGATAGAGAATTAAACGATCTTTCATAATCAAGGAAAAAAATATGGTGTTGCCATTAAAAAAAAATCGATGATGTCATTACTCGAAAACAAATGACATTTGAAAATCGCATTTTACGCTAAAATATGTATTTTTTAAATTAAAAATCGACTTGTTCGAGGATTTTTCCCAAAAAATAATTGTTTCGTTTCTATTGAATTTATTCCATACTTTTGGCGCATACAGATAACTGCAATTTTAGAAGTTAATAGTTGACAGTGACAATACACAACATTGACAATAAACATGAATTTATGTGAGGCTATGCAAATTTGGCGACAAATTAACCAATAAAGTATAGGTAACAATAATATTATGTAAAATTAACGACTCCACGAACTTGAATTACATCCACACCATATTTTTTTATTAGTTTTTGCAGACGTTTTACAATATAAATAAATTTTCCTACTATTCCTATTAATGAAGTAAGATCTATGATCTTTCAATACCCAATATTTAGGTATGTTAATTTTTATAATCAGAGCGAGGTTAAATATTTGATTCATTTTAAAATAAGGGAAGCCACCTAAAGAACCAATCCTAAAAACGTAGGTCAGACCTCATCTATTACGGAATAAACATTTAGACGTCTCCCGAAAAATATTGCATTTTTTTTGAAAATTACCAAGCCCTGAATTATATACTACTGGCCACTTTTGCTGAAGAAGATCCAGAGCCATTTTAGCAATGAACGTATCTGTTGACGGTGGGAGTTGAATATCTATCTAATATACCGTAGCAGAAGGATATGGGAACAACTCCATAACAAATTGTTTTCATTTGGGTAAAGTGAGGAAATATAGACCATCTTTTACAAAACACAAAATATCCCTTCTATTTAAATAGATATATGTAAAAAGTACACAGAACAAACTTTATACGTTGGTATTATTTTAATAAAGTTTAAAACCAGAAACATGTACCTTTAAAACGCGAACATTAAAAAAACTGAAACTCTAAATTAGTTCAACTATTCCACCTGAGCTATATGAGACGGGCCACGAAGAGTAGGATAAATGGTTGTAGGAATTCTATAGCTTTAACTTCATATGCTAGTAACACACATTCGATAAATGTTGTTATAGGATATGCAGTCTTCATGTAACCATCTTGACACACTAAACACTTAATCCAATCATCCTTTTGTTTTGTTTGGTTAGTTTTTATTATATCCAATGTATGCATTCTTTAAATGACTAAAATATTCATCTGTATCGGATGAATCATTCAAAACCATATCATCCGACTATGAAGAAGAGGAAAATTGTTTTATACATCTAAATTTTACTCCTCTGGACAAATTTTGATTTCAGTAAGTGGTTGACTGCTGCCTAACTTCTGTTTGCTTTTATTATTCTCCTATTTATTTCTTGTTCCTCATCACAGTTAGCTGTTATTAGCGCCCCCAAATACACATATTCTTGAACTTCCTCAAACTCCATCTCTCCATGCTCTGTTCTCAATTTAAAATTGGTATCCTTTTTTTGTTCTCCTACTCTCAAAAGCTTACTTTTCTCTTGATTTATCTGCTATCCCACTTTACGTGCTTCCTCCACAAGTTTTCTCGTTACTTCTTCTAATTCCAAACTATCTCTAGCAATAATAGCCAAGTCATCTGCATAACTTACAATTTGATGACTTTCAAACAATATATGTCCTTCTCTGTTCAACTGACTATCTCTTATGAGCTTTTCTAGTACTAAATTAAAAAGAAGCGTTGGGAGTGGGAATCGCATCTAAATTGTTTGTTTTTAGATGCTTATATTTGTGACCTTTGAATTAATTATAGATGTTTAGCTAGTCTGGTACAGGACAGAAAATAATATCAAGAAAAACCAATATTTAATACATAATACGTTTCGGCTAATATACAGCCTTCTTCAGGGTTCCAAAATGAGAGTGGTACAATTAAAATGTACATGAAAAGGAACACATATAAAATCAAAAACAGATTAAAATTACAATTATTATGTTATGTGTAAATTTAAATAAATTTGGAAGTAAAAAATATAAATAAACAAATATTATACATAATTGTTTTTGGCTGTCTTTTTCTTTTTGCTTCTACCTCTATTCTTTATTCAATATACACTTTTGAAGTTAAGACTATTTTCTGGCTCTGGCTCTTCGTACATCTTTAGTTACTTGTATAGATGGATGTTTTTCGGGAGTTGGTTCTTTTCTACGTTGTATAAGTAGGCTTGGTGGTTATGTTCTTGGCTTTTGAATATTTTCAATCCAAAAAACTCTGAACTATCAATCTCTCCTTGAATTTGCTAGGATAAAAGAATCAGACAACATTTACGGAAGAAAACGTAAGCAAGCATGTGTTTTTAGGTGATAGTCGAGGCAGTGAACTAAAAAAGTTCTAAAACTAGTTGTGGTGGACGGATCGGAATGCGGTTTTCTGCATTCTATTCCATTAAAAATCATCATCATCTATTTCATTAAAAAAATGCATTATTTGAGAGACCCCTTGGAAGATGTCAAAACTTGGTAAATAAGTGTCAGAACTGGCCCAGATCGGGTACTCGGGGGTTTTCGAGGTTGCTGATTACGATTATGATTATGAGGTGCCCTTGGGGTATTCGCCGATGCCAGATTTGGATTCAGCGACCCAAAAAACCTCGGGCGCCGAGTTTCTCTTCTTTCCCGCGTCATTTGTGGGATAGTCCCACGGAGATGACGTTCATCGGCGGTCCTGAGCTCCAAGTGTTTGGGGGGTCAATTTGAACATCATATTCGTGATCAGCGACCTCGAAAACCTCCGAGTACCCGATCTGGGCCAGTTCTGATACTTATTTACCAAGTTTTGACATCTTCCAAAAGACCTCTCAAATAATGCATTATTCGAATACATTTTTGGCTGCAGCAATGCAATTTCCGATTTGTCAGAAATTCCATGTCGCCACATTTTTTACAAATAATTTTTGGAAGAGAATGCAAAAAACCGCATTCCGATCCGTCCACCGTCCACCAGAGTATTGCCTCGACTATTATGTATATAGCAGAACGCATGATTGACCATATCAATTCAAAAATTTCAGTTAAATCTTCCCATAATTTTTTCTATAGCCAAAATATGGACGCGTTTATTATGAAGAAAAGTTTAGAAATTATTTAAAACGATATTAAATTAGGGAAACATTTACATAGTTAGCATTGGTTTCCATGGAATTCCTTGAACTCTACAATGTCAATGAATACACCGACCATTGCTTCCGGAGCAGCTCTGCAAAAACGTTGGCAGATTCTGGAGCGGACATGACACTTTTGAAATGACATGGAGGTTGGCGATCAAGTTCAGTTGCCGAGGGATTTATCGAAAATTCCATTGAACAGAAAAACGAAATAGCAAAAAGAATCATAGGTCAGAAATATACACCAAATAATAAATTAAAAGAAGTTCACGCAGGAGCAGAAGCTAGCAGTATTGCGACTACTAACAATTTATCCATTCCGACTACTAGTACTTGCATTGTTGTTAGAGAAGAGAAGCTGGATGCTTCTAATATTCCCTTTAACAATGTACACAATTGTATCTTTAAAATTCATAATAAATAAATATCATTGTTTTTAATGTTTAATTTTTTGGTTTTAAGCACTAGTGCCTAAAATAGTTTCGAAATTCTAATCAGTACCAAAATTTGTCAAGTTCGTAACGCTTTCACAAAAATATATTTTAGATAAAGAAATTTGACAACAATTATGCTTCTGCATGTCTGCTCTGTGATAAATCTGCTAACAAAAAAGTTGTATGCATTGTGGACTAAGTTAATTAAAAAATCAGGGTTGTTCTAGACCTAACTTTGAAATCTGGCCGTACGGATTTATCGTAGGTTTATCTTCCGGATAATGCAAATAAGCCCTATCCAGTCCCTCAGCAGGAACGACACTCTGGGCAATATTCGACGCCCTACCCATTTAAATTCTTTCCGAAACTTCAAGAGTCCTCCGCCAGCCGATGGATCTTTCCGGAGAAATCTCGGCAGGCCCGGGCGAGGTCCTTTAATCCCTCGACCGTCCATAATCAGCGGAGTGACTTATTGTTTAAACCGCCGAAGCGGCTTCAGTTTTGCCAACGTGAAATGCTAATATTAATCTCCATCGAATAAATCGCCATGTCACGCACAAAATGAACCGCGGCGTCGCTCGGCTTGATTTTCCGCGTCCTTTTCTTCCGTGGCTTTCTCCAAGCGGTTTATTTTCCGCACAGTTTCACTCGATTCATTAAATTGCGATATTTTGCTTTTCCAGGCGGTCATATATTTTTAGCGTCAATCGTTGTGACAGTTCGCCGAAGTTATAGATCTTAACCGCAATTACTGTGACAGTTACTAGACTAGACTTGTTATACAGGGTGTCTGGTGAAGAATGCATCACATTTTTCTCGAATGAAAATAAACCGAATAGGTATTCTTGTTTCATATATCGCAAGTATGGTTGTCCAGAAAGTAGTTGTTAAAAATGAATGAGCATACAGATGAATCCAAAATAATGTTAGTATATTGGTATATTATTTCCTTCCTTACGAATATACAGGGTTTCCAAGTAAAAAGTTAATTATTGAATTTCAGTCATAACTTCTAAACCGTTACCGTGGCAAGCTAATAGTAACTTATGGTAACACAACTGTCACTACTTAACTTGGAATTTGACATGCTTCATTATACAGCTACGGTCAAAATTAAGTTTGGAGTTTATACAATTTTTACGGTGTCAAATTTGGCATTCGCAATTAATTTGCTGCAGAAAGGCTATATGTTGTTTTATTCGATATTTTTTACTATTTTTGAGATAAACCTGTTAATTTAAAGCATGCAATTTTAAAATTGTTAATCAAAATAATTAAAGTTATATGCTATCAATAAAATAAAAGACAACATAGATTTTTTGTTAACATATGTTAACATTTTCTGACATTTTTTGACTGTCAGAAACCTCTAAAGTTAATATTTTCTTTTCCCGAGAAAAAAATTGATATCTTAGCAACAAAAGTATTCACTTTTAATCAACCAAAACAATCACAAATGAACTTAATTAGCAATATGACGACTAATGTTCGACAAAGTATCCATGACTACATCGATATATCCTACTTATATACTTTGCTTTATTATCCAAATTTCGTTTGAATAATTTCAAGGCACAAATCAATAATTAAATGGGGGATTGGAGAAAAAATAGCAAGATTTATTCGGATTAAAAGTGTCTTTTTTGTCTCGCAATTTTGCATCCACACAGCTACGCTACGCTACGCTTAGCCTTGCAAATAGAAAATTTGCACGCAACAAAAGTGATACTTTTAGTCCTAATATAACAATATACTTTTTTTACTGTATTAGAAAGGTATTTTAAGCTAATGTTAATCAAATATCCTACAATTCTTATCAATGAGGTCATATGTATGTTCTCTGATACCAAACATCTAGATATACTAATGAACAATTCCACAGACAAAGCTCTATTCAATAATTATCTTAAGAAATTAATCTAATTTACTAACCTGCTTTAATGAAACACTCTATATTAGCTTAAAATACCTTTCTAATACAGTAAAAAATATTACAAAAGCTAATAATAAGGAATATATGGGTAGATATTGTGGGTGTAATTCAACGCAGGTTGGGGCTTTTGTCCACTAAGTAGTTAGTTTCACACAATATTATTAATACCTAAAAATATATAAAAACTTCTACATAAAAGGTGAACATTATTCAAGTAAGTATTGTCATATTTAATTCATTGACAGGCTGTCACTTTTTGTCATTGTCGATATTTAACTTCAAATTATTTTAATTTTTATAATAATTTTTATAGTTAGATATTTGATTCAATTTAAAGGAGGCCACCTGAAGAAGCAATCCTAAAAATGCAGAAATAGGTCAGATCTCATCTATTGTGGTTGAATTGTGTTCCTACTGCCAAAAAGTGAAGTTAGATATTTATAGAGTGTTTCATTAAAGCAGGTTAGTATATTAGATTAATTTCTTTAGATAATTATTGAATAGAGCTTTGTCTGTGGAATTGTTCATTAGCATACCTAGATGTTTGGTATCAGAGAACATAGATATGACTTCATTGATAGGAATTGTAGGATATTTGATTTATATTAGCTTAAAATACCTTTCTAATACAGTAAAAAATGTTACAAAAGCTAATAATAAGGAATATATGGGTAGATATTGTGGGTGTAATTCAACGCAGGTTGGGGCTTTTGTCCACTGAGTAGTTAGTTTATTAATACCTAAAAATATATAATAACAATATACTATAAAGTACTAGAAATGGCATTTGTATAATTCACGATGACGCTCCTAGGGCTTAATGGGTGTTGGAGAGAATTGCACAGGATCAAATAAATAGGTTCATACATAAAAATAATATTTTATCTGCTAGTCAATCTGGCTTTCGTTCTCATCATGGTACTGCTACTGCTTTGCTTAATGTAACTGATGATTTATTCCGCGCATATGATAGTGGCCTTAATACATGCTTAATCTTACTGGACTATAGCAAGGCGTTCGATACTTTAAATCATGCTACGTTAGTTACGAAACTGAAATATTTTGGATTTAATGATAATGCTCTTAATTTTTTTAATAATTATTTAAACATGAGGCAACAGCGAGTTACATTTAATAATACTTTTTCCGACCCCACTTTTTTTAACAAGGGTGTTCCTCAGGGCAGCATTTTGGGACCGTTGCTGTTTTCATTATATAGCTCTGATTTATGTTCGCATTTAACATTCTGTAAATCTCACCAGTATGCCGATGACACGCAAATTTATTATTCATTTCCTGTCAATGATATTGATTTGGCTGTTCGTAACATCAACTCTGAACTCAAATTTTATTGTTCGGCCCTCAGCTGTTAATCATTCGTAAGCATCCTTCATTTCAAATTTTACTAAATAATACTGTGCTGCAACCTTTTGACAGTGGTGTAAATCTGGGCCTTTCCTTAGATCCAGATCTTACATTTGGCACTCATGTATCTAATCTATTGAGAAGGTGTTATAGCAAATTAAAAATCTTATACCTATATAAAAATATTCTTAGTACTGAAGTTAAATTAAGACTTTGCGACTCCTTAATATTATCTATCCTTAGTTATTGCCTTGTAGTTTACTGGCCCGCATTGTTAGTGAAAGATAGAGAGCGTCTACAGAAAATTCAGAATTCTTGTATTCGATTTGTTTATAACATTAGAAAATTTGATCACATTTCAAATGCTTTTATAAATTCTGGTTGGCTTAAACTACATGAGCGTTTTCAACTTCAACTAGGTACACTGGTTTATAATGTTTTTGACCATAAGTTACCAATATACCTTTATGATAAGCTTATTAAAGGTCGAGATATACATGAACATAATACGCGTCATAGAGATCACCTAACTGTTCCCTGTCATACTTTAACGATGCTTCAACGTAGCTTTAGTTACAATGCTGTTAAAATTTTCAATGCTTTACCGCATAGCATCGTTGGGGCTACTAGTTCTGTCACCTTTCGGAGAAAGTTTAAAACATTTCTGGTTAATCAGAGAGATTGTTGAGTGTATTCCTTAATTTGTTTTTTATATTCTTGCATATATGTATACTTATCTTACGTACTACTTGTGGTTATGGTCACTTATTTTTTTTTTTTAAGGGTGGTGGTATAGGAGCAGCTTTGCTGGATACCGCCACCCGTAATTATCTACTATTTGTATTGTTCTCTAAATTGTAATAAAGGCATATTATTATTATTATTATTATTATTATTATTATTATTATTATTATTATTATTATTATTATTATTATTATTATTATTAATTTCAATGTAAAAACAACAGGTAACACGTTCAACAAATTTATCCTATGTAAATGTATATTTTAATAATTGTGGTAGTAACTCCCTGATAAACTCAATTCATAGATCTTATAATAAGTATTTTAATGATATTGATTTATTTTCTAATTTAAACACTTTAAATTGTGGGGCGTAATACGGTTTTTGTATATTTACTTAATAGTCTTCTCTATTTTTTCCCTATTTTCTTTGTTTATAAGTTTGTATATTTATTAGATGTATTGTTTTTTTATTAGTATAAGGATATTTGTGCACATAATATTGTCTTACGTGTAATCCTGTAATTGAAATTTGGTCAAAATTCTGTTGGATGTCCTAAATAAATAAATTGATCAATTTGTAACTGAAACTGCTGAAGCTAATCCGCACGAGCCTCATTATAATTTGCTAATTCCGTCATACCGAATTTAACATATTATTTAGAGGAATAATATGCAATTCTTGACACAATCGGCCACCAGATGACGATATTTCATTTTCAAGAAGGCGAAAATCCATTAGTTCCGGCGAGAGCGCCCAGCAAGGCCGCCTGCGAAATCTATCTATCACGCGACACAGAACAAAATCGAACAGGTACACGATACTGCATCGAAAAAAAAGGTCGGCGCCGCGTCGAACGGCTCTGCAGTCTATCGGCCGAGGGGTATTTTAAAAATGAACGACAAAAAGATGGCCGCGCCGTGTATCTGAGTGTTTTTTAGCTTGTCGTGCGATAACGGCCCCGCATTAATCCCTATCAAATAAATCAAAACGTGCCATGCAAAATGGACTACAATATCGACCACCTCGCCTGAAATACGGGGATTTATCAGGACACAAACTTGGCTTATGACCTCCCATCGGCGTCACCATGAGGGGGTCTTAAATATGAATATATGGAAAACAATGGTGTACCTAAGTATACTCTTTCCAAAATTAATTGACAAACTGTGCTGTAAAGCATATCGCCACCAGAATACTAAAATTAGATGTCTCAAAATAAGTAGCTTTTAAGATAAATTGATTCAAAGGTTTTTATTTTTTCTTCATATATTAGACTACGTTTATTTATAGGTTTCATATTCGAGTTCATTATTATCACGATCATCAGCTGTCATTTAGTATGAAACAAAAAATTATAAGCTTTAGAAACTTACCAATGGCGGAGGTGTGGGTGTCATCAATCATTATTTGCCAATGAAAATATATCACCCTGTATAATATTGCGAATAAAATAGGTCATCATATGCGCCATTGTATTATCTTCACTGTTTGTTACTTTACACTTTTTTGTATTCCAAACCAATTAACAACAAAATTGATTTATCTCATCAAGTGAATTTTTACACACTTACTACAATAATTACTTAACATATTTTAGGCAGGCCATGCAGAACAATAAAAATAAGAAGCTATTATCTTTAATATCGCTAATGGTCAAATTAACCTTATTTTTCAAAAAGATTAAGTTTAGGTTTATGTAGGTATATTCAAATGCAATAATGGCCAATATGGTTTACATTTATGACTTTGCAGATGGAAATGGTACTGAGACTAATCAAATTTACATGAACAGATTTTCAAATACGAGAATGTTCAGAAATGGTTTTCGATTTTCAAGGTATTTCGGAGTCAGGCTCATTTTATAAAGGTCGAACTGCTGGAATACTGAGTGTTAGAATGCCTGAGTTGGAAGAAGCTATTCTACATGAAATTAAAGAAGACTACAGGAAGATCGCTGCGAATCTTAATGTTAATTATATATTAGTATGGTCCATTTTGATCAACAGTTATACCCGTATCACATACAAAGGGTTCAAAACTGCTCGCCTACAGTTTTGCCACCGGATTTTGCAAAAAAAATTAACAAAATGTTGCCTTTACTGTTGGCATATTGTTTACCCACGAAGCTAATTTTTCAGAGAAGCTATAATGAACTTCCACAGTAAACATATTTGGGGTGATGAAAACCGTAATACCATAATGGAATTGCGATTTCAACATCAGTTTTTTTTTAAGTATGCGCGATCTTACTTTTTACCAAGAACTTTAAACGGGGCCTCCTACAGACATATTCTTGAAAACGTTTTACTCAAATTACTTGACAATGTGTGGTTTATGCACGATGGAGCTCCCCCACATTTTAGTTTGACTGACTGGACGAGGTACCCAAGATCCAGGTCAACCTTAGCCATTCATATCACCCGACATGAACCCTATTGATTTTTTTGTTTGGGGAACATCTCAAGACATTAGTTTACAAGGTTTACACTGAATCTGAGAAGCACTTACGTCAAAAAATTATAGCTGGTTGTGATGTGGTAAAAGCAACTCCTAGAATTTCTGCACGTGTTTGAGCTGCAATTTCAAGAATATCGAAAGCATGAATTTTGTGTGAAAGTGGCTATTTTCGACATTTGTTATGATGAAAGTAAAGTAATTCCATTGTTAATTAATTATTTTGTTATTATTTTAAGTAATGTAATGAGTATCACAGAAATGCACTGATAAACTATCTAGTTCGAATTTTACTATCAGCAAAATAATCATTTGGATTTTCTGCATCGCGATATCGCCAATATACCTTTTCGGCATTCTTTCATTATTTTCGTTGGCTACACAATAAATATACTACGAATAAACAATAAATAAAAAAGCTACATCAAATTTCTAACTTCAAACCTAACCCAGCACGTCTCAAGGTTAGTCTCTGTCCGACTTGAGCATGGGGCGTTGCTAAGATCGCATGGAGGCATGTGCTTCCCGACGAAGTACATACTATAATATGCAACTGTGGTACTTAGATCGTGCTCAAGTCTGAGTTCGGATTAAGTATCGACTATAGGTACTGGCATAAGGCAGTTGATAGACTTGAGCATGAACTATTATGGAGGTTCGAAGCTTACGGTTTAGTATATCCCTTTTGCATATGCTGAAATCGTATATTTCCCATCGTGTTTGTACGCTACCGTGGTTACAAGTCCGTATTATTTAATCAAACATCTGGTGTGTCGCAGGGTTCAATACTGGGACCTTTGTCTTTTGCTCTGCACATTAATAATATCTAAATGTTCAATTCTTGCTGTATGTTGATGACCTTTAGCTCTATCTTGATATAGGTTCCGAATCCGATTGTTTGCAACGACTGCCCTTGAATACTTCCAAATGTAACATTATCTTTTATTTTTCGTAAAAATAGCCAAATTAATTTTAATTCCGTGCACTTTAAATAATCATTTAAATAATCAAATACTTGATAGGCCGGAAGTTTCGTACTTAATAACTCCTTAAAAGTGTAACTTTGTATATTATAGGTAAGTTTGATTAAACTACAATATTTTGGACACCCCTATATGTACCTCCTTTGTGTCGGTTATTATGCGGGATACCTTTCTAATTTAAAATATTTTTTACGGAAATTGGAAGCAAAGGGCGTCAAAAGAAATCTCTTATTAAAATTTTTCCTATGTACCTAATATAAATCATAATTTTATAAATCCCTAAAATTTAAAGAGATGAGACGTAGACGATTATAATGTTTAATGTTTTTTCTCTTTTAAAATTGAAGCAAAATAAAATTAAAAAACTAGTTTTCATTATTTTCAGAAGCAGTGGTAGATTAGTTTTTGAAATTTAGAATTCCGCTATAAGCTTTTACGGCAAAGCCGATGGTTACATTGAAAAAATACATATTTGTTCAGAAATAGTAGTGTTTTTATTTCATTACGTTAAATTTTCAAAATTTAATCGAACCCTTTGAAACTGAAAGTACGCACGACCATGAAACCCGTATGGGATGCCTGCAAAAAAGCTCACTGGCACTGTACGGCAAATGTCAGTGTAAGTGTACATGCATGTAGCCAGTTCCTCTCTAATGAGAATTAGATTACATTTTTTACATGATAGTCGTGGGTCATGAGGTCCATGGCCGGTAAATTTATCAGTATAATCACAAAATGTCACTCGCAAGTTTAACTTGCTGTACTATTCCAGCCTCGAAATATTAATTGCTGCTAAACAAAAGTAATAGGACTATTTCATTTTCTAAATTTGAGTGGCGAGAGAGATGGTATAATAAATAGTAAGACTAACCGGAATCAAAAGAGACTTCACTTAACAGTATCCATCTGGAGGCAAAGTAAAGTTGAAGCTTCAGGAACTTTCCGAATCTGTGGTGCAACTTTATGGTGACGTTCCTAGAATGTTCTAGAACCAAATCCGGCATGTAGGAGAAGTGGACTGGCTCCGGGCTGAATATATGGCCGTTAAGACTGAAGAAAGCTCTTGCGTGCGAAAAAACCTGAAAATGTAATGACAGCACAGTTATTTTGGATACAAGTTGCGAAATAATGGTGTTTTAGGCACGCGACGTGAAGTTTACAAAACAAGGCCAAGTTTGGCAACACGTTAAGTGCCTAAAGCACCTATTTCGAAACATGTACCGAACAAAATTTTTCGTAAAATCGTCAAATAAATATTCAAAATAGTATCGACATGTTCTTCGATTGCATTTGCTAATATGTTATTTCATTTAAATAAGTTTAACTAAGGTGCCTATAAGCCACAGTATAGGGAGACCAGTAAAAACACTCGAGCCGAAATAATAAGTCGCGCATAGCAGCTCGCGCATTCATTTCAAGCTGCAGAGACCTCAGTTTACATCCAACTCTGGGAGTGTGAACATCGGTTATACAGAGCCGTATTAAAGCAATATTTTGAGTCTGATCGAGAAACAAGTCGCTGCGCAGCAGTTAGATGTTTAAATATATCATCTATAAATAGTAATTTAAGTTTCTTTAAATTTGCTAATGACATAAATAAGTAATAAGTAATCTATAATATACTGTACAAACCATAAATGATATTTTACTGCTATTGCCTTACCTATTAACTTATTTCTTAAGTATAACATTGGAATATAAATACTTCTCATGAAAGTGAAGTTTAAAATATACATATTTATATTATTCACAAATACAAATTTTTATTTTAGAGCAAAGTTCTGTGCAGAGGCTTCTAATAGAGAAGATTTATTAGAAAAGCTGCTCAGGATTAGTAATAGTTCATACAAACTATGTCAAATACATTTTTAAAATAATATGTTTTCTAACGATTCGCGCAATAGATTACGCAAAGAGGCCGTTCCAACGTTTCCTGCACAAGACGGCTCATCTTCAAATTATGTAGATGATCATATTTCTTGTAGTCACTATAATGAGAGTAAGTCTCAAAACAAAATAATAAAAAATATTTTTTTTCCAAATTTACATTTTACTGCACTTTTATCTCCAATTTAACAATTTTCAAAGTTAAGTAAACATAATTTCTCTGTTCTGAAAAATACTTGTCTTCTGGTTTACGTAGATCATTTAAGACGAAAAAAAATCATAATAAATTATTTGCCCACTAAACTTCAAACGTCAAATTTTAAATTTAAAAAAATTACAAAAAAATATAGTTATCACTAATAACAAAAAAAGTAAGTAAATAAATAAAAATGTTTTGTAGTACAATAATATATATTTTAAACTCTTTTTTTAAAGAGTCCAAAGAAGTAAATCAAATTTTCACACTGTATGTTAGTAGCAGTAAATGATGTATAGTACATGTTGAATTACCCATTTATAACTGTATAAATTATTACATAATGTGGATAGATATAACGTAAACTTTCATGTGGAATAACTACACTTTCACGCGCAAATAAAATTTTTTTATTCCGGTCCTGATCACCGATTCTGTCAATTCTATCGGTCGTGCTATCGCACTCACATTTCGAGGTCACCGCAGAAACTGAAAGCAGTTCAAAGTGCCGACAATGGAGTGAAACTGCTGGTCTACCTATGCTGTGTATAAGCCTTGACTATATACACTAAGACGAGTCAATCTAATGGGAGACCTTGTTGGCCTGAATGGGACACCAACTCTCGAGTAATGGGAAACGAACTCAAAAAGAACGTTTACGCTTGGACTATTTGCTAATAGATGGCGCAATATTAGGTATTAAAATGACATGAATTTGGATATATAATTTTGAAAGCTCCTCCCATCGAAGATGATTTGTTCATACATATTATGTTATGTACAATCGTTTGAAATAATAATGACAGTCTTTAAATTGAATTTTGCTATTTCTTTTGTAATGAAATCTACTTTCAGCTTTTAACATTGCTAATTAGTTGTTTCACTTACCAATATAGATTTAATGAAATTTCTACTCAGAACTTCTAGAAGTTCAAAAACTGTTTTGAGAGAGTGTCATTATTATTTCAAAAGCTTGTATGTACTTAAAATTCATAACTTTAATGACATTCAATAGGATTACTGTTTAATTTATTATTAAGTGAATGTGTTAGTCATGAAGAAGCAGGGAGGAAATAAATGTTAATTTTTAAAATGTGATAAAACTAGATGAAACATTCCAGGTATAAAACTTTTCCGCGAGGCGAAAATCGACTATAATGATAGATTTTGAATTCTGATAAGTAATTATAATAATTCCATCACATGATTTAATAATAGAAATATTCTCATATTTACAGAAAACAAACAAACTACAGAAGTGCAGTTATCCAGTTCATATGCACTTTCACGTATCAATGAAAGTCAAAGTTTAAAATATATTAACCGCCAGATAACACTTTTACCATACTCCTCCAGCTTTGGTAAATTCAAGTGAAGAAGTCATTCAATACGTGTCGATAAAAATATACAGGGTGAGCCATTAATAAGGGGACATAGAACAGGAGTAACATCATTAGGAGGAAATATGAAGATATAGCTAAATATATCTTAGTAAAATATTGCTGTGGAAAAAGATACAAGGTGTCAAAGTTGAAATATTTTTATTTGTGATTTCTTTTTTTGTAATAATGCGAGTATCTCTCAACTGATTGTCACCAAATTTGGTAGGAAAACATTTAAGAAAAATAAAAATAATTTAAGTATTAAATCAATTTTGCCAATAAAGGACGCCGCACTGACAATGTCGAATGATGAATTATTCTGTTATTTTTTGTTGACAAAATATTTTGATTCGGTTGACTACAAAATTGTATCCGAACATCATTTCTACGTAAAAAGATACACTTGGTAGAACTTGATAATTCCTACCAATTTCGAAAAAACTGCACTAAAGGTTACACGCGACTTCAAAAATGCTATTGAAATTTAATTCCAAAAAATTAGTAGGTATCAATGAGTCATTTATTTTTTTAAATGTCCAGAGTAACTTTGGAAAAAAACTCATATTTGAAAAAATAATTACCTATATATTTGCTTTTATTGACAAAAATAGCAACAGAGCAGTAAAAATAACTTAGCCCTTGAGCGCATGTAAATTTATTTAAATTTGCATGCGCAAATGTTAAATTATTTGAATTTTTAAATAAATTTAAATTTAATTTTAATTTAGACTTCAAAAAGACTACAAAATAATATTTATTTCACAAAATTATACTTAGACCAAACATTGAAGATAGATTTATATACTTATTGTTTTAGAATTTTTACTAATGAATTTTGCTTAAAAATATTAGATTTTTCGCAAAATAATAATGCATCTTATGCAATAAGAGAAACCCACACGATAATCTGTAGTTCTATATGTCTCTTTATAGAAGTAGGTATATCGAATTCATTTGAATTATCTTAATATGTTTAAAGGAAATAAAATAGAAACTGCAAATTTTGGCATATCGCTGAAAACTCTTTTTTACAATCTTATTTTTCTGTTTTTTTTTTTAATTATTTAACAGTTCATATTCTTACTTCTCTAACGCAATAAAAAAAAACTGCTTATGTTTCAAACTTTGTGATCTGTGGTTTGAATATAAATATATTGCCACATTATTTAGGAAAAAGGGTCACGCGGCCACGCCCCCGAAACGTCTTCGCAGTTTTTACAGATTAAAATAGTAGTGCCTTATTTCCTTCGTTTGAATAAATGTGTATTGTTACACAGTACTACATCTAACAGGAATTATGATAACTATTTAGGTCTTTATTAAGGACTGACTCTTTTGGTGTAATACTCAAGGCTATAAGGTTGTTACTATGGTACGATGTTTACAAACTATACTATACTTTAAAAATTTCTGAGATCTATGAACGTTTGTGAACATTAAACCCCAATAATTAAACTCGGTATTCATTCTTCATAAAACTTCACTATTTATGACGCAAATTCTGTGACAATGAAAATTCTGAAATAGAAAATGAGGTGGACGCTGCCTTATGTACATTGCTTCTTCAGAAATTGTACCAAAAAACTTATGCAAAATTTGATAATTGGTGTGCCGAAAAAAAGGTATGTAATATCTCGGAGAAAGTTATTCTAGCGTAATCACTACAATTCATTTGAATAAAAATATGGATATTAGTAAATATACCAATGGTATGGTTGTTTTCCTCAAAAGGAACTCAAGTGGTTATAGAGCCAGAATATCCAGAATATTTTCCAAGCAACAGGTTGAAAGGTTTATCAAAGAGGCAGATGATGAAAAGTACTTATTCCAAAAAGATGTCTTGGTTGTTGGTATATTTGGAGCCTGTAGGAGAAAAAAATTAACTTTTGGAAAAAGGAAGAAAGGAAAGTTCTCGGACAGAAAGAAAATACCACTTTAATTCCCAAAACTAGGTGTTATCTTTTTCCAATATGAAGTGAAGAAAATGCTATATGTTCACCTAATATCTAATTATCCGATTTGAAAGTTTGTGTGATTAATATTTATAATAAATAATTTAAGTTATTTTATTTTACTCTTACGCACATGTGCGTAAAAAAGACTGTTTTAAGCATATGTGCCTAAAAGACTGTCATTTCGATACTCAAGTGACAATGTCATTATTATACGATTTTACGAAACAATGTTTATTGGGTTCGTTAAAGTCAATTTGTTCTTGTTTAAATATGATAGCAAAATTATTCGGTAAACATTGCAAACAAATTTACGTGCTATGCTGGCAACGCCTACCTTTGAAGTTAACTTTAAGTTTACCTGGACATCTTTGGTGAAGAGGTTATTGGTATGCAAATGGGCAGCTGAGAAGTTGCGGACCTTTTCGAACTCAAAGAGCATCTCCAGAGGGTGGCCCGCCCAACCAGGCGTATCGTTCCTCCACCCCACCCATTCGTAACCTAGATTAATAAAAGAGAAACACAAGTATGACTTGATTTTGAAAATAATCTTCAATCATATGGTGAATTCCATTGCTTCAAAATATAAATTTTAGTAAGATAAAGGGTTTCTAGCTTAAATTTGTTTATCACGTACTGGATCGACTAAGTTGTCTCTCTCAATTATCATTTCAGTTATTTACTAGATGCTATTCATAGCTGTCGATTGGCTGGTTCATGGGTTTATTTTTAATATTTTTTTAATGGTTTTGAGACTGTTTAGGACGATATTGCTTATGACTTTTAAACGGGATGTAATACAGAAAAAAATTCTCTAATAAAAATTTATTAAGAAAAAATATAATTGATGATAGCATTAACTGTCTCTGTCAAATCCAAAAGATAATACTTTAGAATTAAAAATGGAGCTTATCTCATCCCATTGCAACTACAACTACTGACTGGCCCAAATTTTATTTAAATTTTTTGTATCCTCACAGTAAGCTCATACTGTCGACTATGAGACACCCTGTACTGTATGTATAGTTAAGATTTCAAAGTGAAAAATGTTTCAGGTTAGGCTGAGTCCCACACTGATAACTATAAAATCGTGTTGTTATGACTTTAGCAGCCCTAGGGACGATAAACATTACTTTTGATCATATTTTTAGAATTGATATGATTCATTTTCACATATGGTAGGCGAAAAAAGTAATAAAAGCTTCTATTTTGGCACATTATTATAAATACTTCTATTGCTCAAGGTATATTTCCAACTAGCCTTGAGAAAAGCATCCTCATCATTTTGTTAAACAAAAAAATGATCAAGCTGATATCGAGAATCGACCAAATGTCTATATTAAGGGTTTTCTCAAAGATTATTGAAAAAGTGGTGTCAAATAGGATTTTGCTTGTTTTAAACACCTTTTAAAAAATTACAAATTGCCAACATGGCTTTCGTTGCGGGTTCTTAGTTCTTAATACCACTACTGATTGAATTGTCGCTATAAGTTTGTCGATTTCTAAACGAAAACGTGTTTTCTTTAAGCAACTCAGTTGAGTAAAATAGGCGATTCTTGAAAGCATTGATGGAGGGTGCAGTAACTACAGAAGGGGGAAAAGAATTCCATATTGAGAACACGCGGTTTGGTAGAAATGACTGGCGAACAGATGTCTTGAAGCTCTTCTTTCTCAGTTTCAGGTGATGTCCGACTATCAGGACTCAGGGTATAAAGCGTGGAAGCAACAGAATTATTGTTAAATAAGCCATGAAGCGCTCTAAATGTAAATATTATAAATCGCCGCGAAGCTTTCTTTCGGCGAAAGAAGACAGATGGAGACGTTGTCTCTCCTCATAGGATGGTCGAACACGTCCGTAAGCGAGACGAGTACAATGTACAGCTTCCAGTAATTTCTGATCCCTTACTAGATCGGCACTCCACCCTGGACCAGCGAATTCAAGCAGTGGTCTGAGATAATACGTATATAGTCACACGAAACTTTTCAGACTTGCTCCAGTAAACGACTTCCTCAAAAGGTACACCAATGAATTTGCCTTTTTGCATCTGGATTGTATGTGCTCAGACTACGACAAGTTCTGCGAGATTAATACTCCAAGGTCGTTTTGTGAGATAACGGATTTTAATGTCGTATTTAATAGTGAGTACTGAAGGAAGGGTTTTTCCTGTCAATGCGGAGAACAGAACATTTCTCAGCATTCAAAGGTATCATCCAGTCCTGGCACCATTTCGAAATGTTCATAAGGTCACGCTGAAGGATGTTATGGCCTGTCAAGGGATTGGCATAAAACTTGCTATCATCCGCAATAAATGCAGATTTGGAATGTATGTGATACAGAAGGTCGGAAGTATATACTAAGAAGAGCTGAGGACTCAACACAGATCCTTGGGGTACACCACTAAGGACAGGACGTGCTGAGGACCGGTAGTCACCAACCCTCACACTAAAGGTTCTGTTACTAAGAAAAGCCCCAAGCCATAGAAGAAGATCACCACGAATGCCACAATGGAGTCGCTTGTGGGGCATCCGGTCAAACGCCTTGGCGAAGTCCAAATATATAACGTCAATAGGTTTCTCAGCGTCGAGGGACATGGACCAATCATTCGTGCACTGCAGCAGATTCGTAGTTACCGAACGCCCAGGAACAAAACCATGTTGTGCCTCAGGAATTACTTTATTGGATAAGAGAAAAGAAAACATAATATATAACACCGTTTACAAACCACCATTTTATGACTATTTTTCTTTTAATAACTTGAATTTTTAGGAACCGTTTTCGATAGTAACCTGTCTTGGACTGATCAGACGTACACTATTTGTAAAAAAACTCAATCAATGTTATTATTTGGTAACTGTTTTAAATTTATGCCTGATACTGGCACTCTTATGAATGTTTACTATTCTTATGCTGCTATTGCATATAACGTAATTGTATGGGGACAAGGACGAGATGTGGACATTACTTTACTTATTTACTTAATTGCAAATTTACTAAAATTACAAAAAGGACAAGTATGCGCATGCAGCTAAGCATCTAACTAACGGAATTAAGGTGGAATCGTACCGAGTGTTACAAAACAGGAACACATATCCACTAAGCTCGCTGAATCCCTAACCTGTAAATTCCTCTGTATTATTCCTTCTCAGCCCGTAGAGATAAAACGGACCGTGCAGAAACTAGGAGGATACAAAGCGCCCTTCGAAGGAGACGCGGAGGGGGAGCGTACCGCCACTTTAATCCAGATAGCCACATAATAGTCGCCATTATTTGCCTAGATGAGCAAGAAGTGTTTTAGATGGCCGTTTGCCAAACAAACGACTGTTTAGTGCTGGCGACTCGCAATCGGCGCTGTAGTCCATCCGACGATAAATAAATTTGATTAGGGAGGGTTTTAGGGAATATGCAAGTAGCAGGGCTTTCGCCGTTTGGTTAACACTGGTCAACGGGTACAAAGAAAGATAAAAGTAATTCAAAATTTTAAAATTTTTAATAGTAAATTTTTATACAAAGGTCTCTCAAGAACACTTTATACGTGGTATTTTCTAATTGCGTGCAGAAAATCTATGATCATATTTTCCAAAGCTGCACTGAAAGACTGATTTATGTTTATTTATGATAATAATTATCATAGGTTCTTTGTCTATAACTATCATGGTAAATTTATTTAAGATTTATTAAGTAAAATTTCAATGTAGTTAAACAAATAATACACTTTTACGACTCCCAGCATTTCAGATATAGTAATATATACAGAGTGGCTTAAATTAGACGAAAGTTGCGTTTTATTATGCCTTTCAATTTTCTGAAAAGAAATATGATACTTTGCATAGTTCTTGTAATGGATGAAAACTGGAAAAGTGCATTTTCTTTTTCCAGTCACAACGTTTTTCTTTTTTAGAAAAATGTTATGAAATTACTATCCTCATTTTGTTCAAATAAGCCTTTCAATAGAGGTGAAAATTCATCTTTTTCATTCTTTTTGTCGATATAAAAATCAATCATAAAAAAAATCTAAAGTTGACTATTGAAATTTGGAAATCCAATTCGGGTAGAATTTTGTTTCCACTTTCAATGAAAAATTTATAGCAAAGAATATAAGAGTTGTAAATTTCATAACATTTAAAAATAAAGTTATGAAAGGAAAAAGAAAATGCACTTTTTCAGGTTGCAGTTGATTTCAGAAACTGCACAAAAAATATCATATTTGTTTTCAGAAAGTTGAAAGGTGTAAATATGTGCAACTTTTCTCTAATTTATGCCATCCTGTATATATTACCGTTTTGAAAATCTCTATTCTGGGCGTCGTAAAAGTGACCACCCTGTATATATTTTTACGTTGGAAATTACGTATACTCGTACATAATAGGTAAATTTACTAAATCTTTGTAAAATTTAAATGTAATTATTCATTTAATGTATGTAAAAATATACCTGTACATAATATTTTTACCATAGAAACGAAGTATCTAATTATAGACGGCTGTGTAAATTAACTAATTCTCCATAAAATTCCAATGTAAAAATTATATATATATATTATATTATATTAAACGGCATTCTGTTGAATTTCTATGTATAAACATAAATTTTTAGTTATTAAGAGTTTTAAGAAGTTAAGAAAAATAACTTCAGAAATTTTTTTTAAATATTGACATAGTAGGTATGTAGTCTTATGTAAAGTATGGTCGACGGAACTAACTTACCAATAAATCACCAGTAATCTAGGTATTATGATATTGATATCAATTCAGTAGATGCCTATACGGATTAATTATGGGCGTGGTATTTTATCAGTAGGAATAAGAAGAAAAATAACTTCATTTTATGGCTGACTTAACTATCGTCTTCGTTTTCTTATATACTACTACTCTTTAAGTTAGAGAAATGTTATTGCACTATTAATTAGAAATTATTAAAGCATGCATAAGAGAAAATTTAGGTTAGATTTAGACCCGGAATTCAAACGACTTACCTACGTCATACGAACAAATGAATTTAAATATAATGAATTATATTTTCATCAAAATATTTAAGAAACTGTAACTGATAGCAATAAAACTATATACTACATTAAAAGTTTGCATTTACCTGATATGTAAGTTGGAAGCTCATTAACGTACAATGAAAAAATTAGTGGCCCGAGTACTCATCCCTGCGGAACATCAAGACGCATTGCATGGTTAGTAGAATACGTATTTTTAATTTTCACACCCATGCTACGATTGGATAGATAATATTCTATCCACCTGAGAAGGTTTCCCCTAAATCCTAATGCATATATTTTGTCAGAAATAAATGTTTTTCCAACTGTGTCAAAGGCACGACTGAGGTCAAAAAATAACTCTACTACATGCATTCCCTTATCCAACTCATCATATACATACTGCATAAACTGAATAGTAGCAGTTTCAGTAGAGTGGTGTTCTCGAAAACCGTGTTGGTATTCTGTCAATATGTTATATTTATTTAGAAAAATAGTTATCATTTTATGCAGGATTTTTTCTATTATCTTTGAGATAATGCTCAAAACTGATATCAGCCGATAATTGTCAATATCACTTGAAGATACGCCAATGGGCCTGCAATAATGTGGCTAATAGATTTAATTATTTTTAACGTAAAACATCAATTCCTGCGAAACTAGTTTAAGGATTTTAATAATAGATATTATATCATCTGGAGTTATAGGAGGTACAAAGATTGAATTTGGTACATTTTCACAGATATCTCATTATTTATATTAATTTGTATTTGTTTATTGTTTGATTTTACGCGCTGTAATTGCCAAATTTACTATTTTCCAGACTTCTCTTGTTCTGTTTTGTGTACTGGAAAGCCTAGACTGGAAATACAATTTCTTTGCATTTTTTATATTTGAGTGGTATTTTTATTGTTTTCTTTATATAAGTGTTGCAATACAGGATCCTTTACGTTTTTCATTAACCATGACAATTTAATTTCAATTGTACTACAATATCTATCACGTACATGATTAGGTATAAGAAAAGCCGACCATTACTAGATCGGGACGCTGTAGGCGGCAATATATAATATTGATAATTTTGATTAAATTTTAACGAACTTGCATAATTTGCTGCTAAAATTAAGAAGTGAAATAAAACTATTTAAATATATACTGTAAATAACAGGACCCTTTAGGTATTACTTTAATTAACATTGCAAATTTCCTTAATATTTGGAAAATTACATGAGATAACTATAAAATTATCATAACTAATATGGTAAACATTGTGTAAATAAAAATAATTTGTTTGAAATTTAGACATTTTTTAGAACGTATAGGTATTTGCTCAATGCAAGATATATTTTTTTTCTTTAGTTTTATTGGGTTATTGCCACACTTCTGAAAAAATAAAGATTAATTAAATAAGCCCTTGCGCCAAACGGATCAGTCAAGGGTTATTTTTTAAACTAAGTTTGCCTAACCAAAAAATGTCACACTGAAAAAAGCAGATAAGTAAAAAATAACAAAAATCACATTACTATCGCGCACTTCCGTATTATTGACGTTTCGAAAAACTCTCTGTTTTCGTTCTCAAAATCGTAGTAAAAATATTAAACGTATGTCAAGTTCGACAGTTTAAAATTTGTTTATCTGCTTCCATAGAGATGTTAAATGATTTTTATTTTATTATTACTTACTTCTTCTTGATACAACTGCAGCCAACAATGATCGATGTTTACTGAACAGTTTGACACACACTCATCTCCGTTCAACAAAATAATCGCGGTCTCTTTTAATTTTCTTTTTGTTGCGTTATCTTCCTTTTACTGTTACAGAATTAAATGAATTTTTAAATGATATTAACAATAAAGAACCAACAATAAAATTCACTTTGGAAATAGAAAATAATAATATGTTACCATTTTTAACTGTTATAATTAAAAAACACGAAAATTCTGTAGAAACAAGTGTTTATAGAAAACAAACTCACACTAATAGATATTTAAATTTTAGATCTAACCATCACATCGATATTAAGGAAGGTGTTGTTAAATGTTTATATGATAGAGCAAAATTAATTTAATCGAACAATGATATTTTTAATAACGAACTAAAATTTATTAAAGATGTTTTAATAATGAATACCCTCCAAATTTTGTTGATAGAACATTCAAAAATATTACAGATAAAACAAACACTTTAAGACAAATAAAAGAAATTAATCATACAATAAAAATTCCATACATTCCTATATTATCAGAAAAATTAAGAAGAATCGGTAATAAATTTAATATTCGAACAGTTTTTCAGACAACTAATACTTTACGATCATTTTTGTCTAAAACGCGTCCAAAAAATGATATACAAAATTCAAAAAATTGCATTTACAGTATACCTTGTGAATGCAATAAACATTATGTTGGAGAAACGTCTCGGCCTATGAATGTTAGAGTTGAGGAATATAAAAATTATATAAAAAGACGGGAATTTGAAAAATCCAAAATTTGCGAACACGTTTGGGAAAACGGTCATTTTATTCAATGGGGTTCGGCAAAAATTTTAGAGAAGGAAGATAATGCAACAAAAGAAAATTAAGAGAGACCGCGATTATTTTGTTGAACGGAGATAAGTGTGTGTCAAACTGTTCAGTAAACATCGATCATTGTTGGCTGCAGTTGTATCAAGAAGAAGTAAGTAATAATAAAATAAAAATCATTTAACATCTCTATGGAAGCAGATAAACAAATTTTAAACTGTCAAACTTGACATACGTTTAATATTTTCACTACGATTTTGAGAACGAAAACAGAGAGTTTTTCGAAACGTCAATAATACGGAAGTGCGCGATAGTAATGTGATTTTTGTTATTTTTTACTTATCTGCTTTTTTCAGTGTGCGATTTTTTGGTTAGGCAAAGTTAGTTCAAAAAATAACCCTTGACTGATCCATTTGGCGTAAGGGTTTATTTAATTAATCTTTATTTGTGTGGCAAAATCCAATAAAACTAAAGAAAAACTAAAATTATGCCACAAATAAATAGCTTCAGACAATATCTTAACATAAGGTATGGGCAAGATATTTTGTTTCTAGGCAAAACAAAATTTGTAAAATCAACCCCTTGGCTGAACCATTCCATCCCATCCAAGGGGTTATTTGTTAATATTTCCGTATTTCAGTGGCAGGAATACCTAATTAGAGAATAAGTAACTAAAATTATTATTGCAACCAGCGCATTCGCCATATTTTTAAAAGTATTTTAAATTGTAACTCCAATTTAATCATGTAACTTTAATTACAAAAATACGTGTAGAAGCTTTCTCCCAGACACTACAGTTTTGTTTTTCGACACCAAAGAGTTTGGAACAGGCACATTTATCAGTGTAGGTCCTTATCTCCGGGCGTAGCTTTCGAAAGACATCCGGCTTTGATTATTTTTCTATACAACGCTTCGATTCTTTGTACAAAAGCTCCATGGCCGTTGACCCGCTTCCATACGTTGAAAACAATTACTCATAACGTTATTCTACGCGGAAACATAGCCTTCAAAGCGATCTCACAAAGAATTGGAGCCGTTTGTGCAGGCGACGTTACTTTTGTATTTTAAATTGCACTGCATCCTTTGCCGGGACTTTATTTTGAAACATTTTTGAAATTACGAGTAACGGCCGCTACGTGACGTTTTTATTTCCTTGTAAATTACTTTGTGTGACGGGTTGCATAGCCCGCGGCGACGGAAATAAGTAAACATTGTTCCTGCGAACGAATTCACTGCTTTAATAAAGGTAACGCGGCCAGTTACACAATTCCTGCAGTGCTTTGATGAGTTCCATATTTAAATATGCATGTCGTTGGTGACGGTTTTGTACATAACTTTTTTAATTAAGTTGAGGTTTATGTGTATAAGAAGCTTTATTATCGCGTTGTTTATAAATAAAAATAATTTTTATATTGACAAAACTAAATTCAATTTTACAATACCTGAAATAAATGTAAAAAACGGAATTTCAGGAAATAACTTCTTTGCGGGCTAATACACCGACCAGCATTGAATTATACAATTACACCTAAAAAAACATAGCAGCGGCCACCTAGTGAACAGTGGACAGGGTGATATTGAACTGACTTAATAAAATTTAATTTTATTTACTCTAATTACTTTTTTTTATTATTTACACATTTGCTTCTCAACAATAATATTAAATACAAAAAATACTTTAATTTTTATCCCCAAAAAATTAAATTTCACAATTTTTTTAATTAATTTCACAATTTTTTTAATTAATTTTTTTTATTAAGAGGTTTATTAATTTGTACTTCGATTTTAAATTATGTCTAAGAATTTAAGTTAAATAAACCTTCAAAGTTGAAAATAGAATAAAAATTTCTAAGCCTTAGACATTTTGTCACCTTTAAATTTGCAATTAAAATGATTTTTGAATATAAGACTGGGTAAAAGACATAATTATTTCGTTAGTAAATTTACAATTTACTGCTTAAACTCGGCCATTTTACCGAACAAATGATTATTTTCAACTAACCATAAAGATATTGGAACCTTATATTTTATTTTTGGAGCATGATCAGGAATAGTTGCAACATCTTTAAGACTATTAGTACAGAGGACACACAATTTTGTAAAAAAAATAAAACGGGCGGCTCCAAATGGTTAAAAATTAAATTCTGCACGGCACTGGAAATTAGTTCACTGTAAAACCTGACCTTGCGCAAGGCAAAGCAATCAGTCGGCGACCGGCATGGCGGCAAAGTGTAATAAAAAATTAATGGACAAAAAATTTAAAGAATTTCGCAAGGAAAGAAATAAATGCAATTTTATAACACCTCCCAACTAACATTTAAGCATAATAGACTACTGCACAAGAAAAATGAACCTAAATTGATCGAGATTTACTACATTTCGCCATAAAAATAGTCTTCAATGTTGCAAAATCTTATAATACCAAAACTTTAGTAAGAAATTTGTTAACTAAGACTATATAATGACTTCCAAGTAAAACGAAATATATGTCAATTTATACAGTTCGAAATTATATATTGTTTACCTTTTCTGTGTTTTCAAATGCTAACATTCCAATAACGTGTAAGAAGATATAATTTACTTAATTTTGCCTTGAAATCTGTCTTCAATATCCAGGGATTTTTTAAATAATTATAATAGGTAAATATTTGCATATTTATTACAAAATTGTAAAACTTATTTTGTCTTCAACTATTGTGGTTAAGAATAAGGTAATAACTAGTTATTTTTGCCATATTTAATCCTTCAATTTAATGAGTTCTATTTTTATTACAATATTAAATATATTCAATTTTGTTGATAACTTCTAAGAAATATTTGACCATTTCAATTAACCTAAAAGAAATATTGTTCTATATTATGGTACAAATTTACTTATTAATAATACTTCAACGTAAATGTTTCTTAAAAGGATCTTTTAGGGAGCAAGCTTCTTGTTATATGTATTCAGATAGATATTTTCATGCAATAGGGTGTTGAAGTTGTTTTGTGTTTTGATGATCTGTGATAAAAACGTACTTGTGTCGTACGAGATAAAGCCTAACAGGCGGCTTACCACACAATATTTCAGAGTTGTAAAAAATAATTATTGGGTTTATATTTGCCTATCAAAATCGATAAACACATCATAAGTATTCCATATGATAACACTGTTATCGTCTCAAATTAATTCAGTAGTGCATGTGAATTGAAATTTGAATTGAATTCCGTTCGAAAATATTTATTTTGTTTTTGTTATTACACACATATAATATTATTGGCTTTAATTTGAATTTTCAATCACAAGTAAGTCCAAGAGTAGAATTTTATATGCAGGTACCTAGTAATAATTTAGCTGGTAATAAATTACCATAAAATGTCTTTATTTAGGGGAAATTTCAACCACAAAGTTAATATTTTGCTGTGACGTCAACATTGGCATAGGCAATCTGCCCTATAGGTTGAACTTCAGACAAATTGACTTCAAAGTTGATTTTATTTGAGCAGCCATGTTGTAACAAACGCTAGATGTTTTGTTTATTATTTCTAATTGATTACTCATTAAAATTACGTTAATAGAGATAATATTTTTTAATACATTTATGACGAAAAATTATTAAACACATTTTATTACGAAATACATCCAGTTTTTATTTTAGGTTATTTTTCAGGATAATAATATTATTAAGAAGCAATAGTAAAAATGTATATTTATAAGGCGCGTTATTTTTATGAAAGTTTGGTCATCACATTATACGAAAAAATTTCCTGGGTTGTACAATTTGTTGAATAGAAATCAAAAATACAGACTTTATATTATATTAAAATTTAAATATCTATAAATACTCATATACTAACTCCTATTCTACTTGTAGCTTTGTAGCCTGACTGAGGTATATTCTTTCATTCTCTTCCTATCCCTGTTCGCTATTAGAATGTATATAAGCAAACATATAATGTTGCCCCTCTCTAGCAAAAGTAGGTCATATAAAGGACATAATTGGGGTATATTTTGGTAATAATGTGTTGAAATTTTAACATAAAATTGGTTCGTATTTCTTTTAGGTCCAATTATCTTATTGGAATAAAATCCTTGCCGACCAATTATTAACTTCCATATTACTTTAGTTTTTTTACGCACATAAGGAACGACGAACGAATATAGGTAAACTTTCCTTATGCGGAATTGGTCATGAAAAGTTTATGACCAATTCAGAGGTCAAGTAATTTTAACTTTAAATGTTTGTTGGGCTATTTTATATTGTTATTAATTATTAAAATTAATTTACTGTGTTAATTATTAAAGTATTTTGACATACCTACAACAACTGTTCAAAATTTTGTCCACTGATATGTAAACACATTTGGATTCGTCTTATCCCCTTTCTACGAACTGATGTAAATGTTTCTAGTTCTTGTCCGTTTTAAAAAGTTATTGGCAGCAGCTGTGATACCATCGGGTAAATCATCACTAGTGTCCACTTCGGTGTCCAAAAAAAAAAGTTCAAAAAATTTAAGTTCGTTAGCTGGATAACATCATTCTGGATCATGTTCAAAGCCCAATTGGAAAATTGGAAAATTCAATCTGCATTTGCATGTGGATTGGTCTTAATTCTTGGAGTTATGTGGTACGCATGATACCTAAGAGTTCTAAGAATTCTCAATGACGTTCTTTGTGGTATACCAATTTCTCTTTCACGTACGTTCAGGATATGCGGTTATCCAGTTAACTACCTGGCTTAGATTATGGGAAGTTAGCCTAAATGCGATTTCAAGTTACGTAGCCACAGGATTGACTGCAGCCTTCCCGGTATTTCACCTTGTAATTACGATCTAAAAGAAACAAGCAAAAATTTTGTTAAAGTGGATTCAGACGTAAGATTTCGTGCTCTTTTCGAATCCAGTTTCAAAAATATGGGTTTCTATTTAAAAATTTGAGTTTGACCTACAAATGACCTTCAAAATCAATGTCAAAGTCGGATCTGAATGCCACAGCTAGTTGGCCCTCAGTTTTTTGAGCAACTTTTGTCTGAATGATTTTTTCGTAACACTCACGAAACTCGAGATATTCGACTGTACTGATTAAAATGTAATTGTATACGAATATCTAATTGATTTTTGAGTTAAAGTTGAGGGCATTCTGAATGCCTGTGCCCGTCGTGTATTATTCCTTTCAATTTTTTTAAGGATTAAGATTTTTGGAAACAGCCTTCGATTAGTTTATAAAACAGCATATTTATTGAATGTCGCCAAAATGCAATCATTTTAGAGAAAAATACATTTAACGTATTTGTTAAGCTTCGCCGCGACTTTTAACTTTCACGGGGTCACCACAGAATATGCCGATAGTGAAGAGCAATAAAACGTTTGGAAGCATGGGATGCGACCAGCTACAGCAGTCGTAATACCAACAACAGGAGCTGAAATCAGTATATGGGCAAGGCTAGAGATACCGATAGCGGGTCTGTCCGAGGACAACAAGGGCATGTCATAGAAACCCAGTTATAGCTAGAGATGTGAACTCTGGCAGCAACTGGTTACCGAGGTCATGGCACAACATAACATTGGTCGTGAAAGCCTAAAAACCACTAACTATTTTTTATTTCACATTGTAGAACCATTCTGTATAAATTTTAAATCCTGTTTACATCAAAGTTTACTTTATGGTTCATAACTGCCTTGAAAAATTAATCAAAATTTATCTATATAAATTACATGATTCTGATGCCCCTGCATATACCACTGACCTTGCATTTTTCATATATAAATATATATCAGTTTGATGTTGGTCATACGGAAAACACTGAAACTTAAATTGTGGCAATAAAGAATTATACGCGACATTAAATTTATAACTGTAATATAATTTCGGTTACATATTTACGAAGAGTAAGGAAATTGTTTTTGCCAGACATTTTACGACTTTTATGAAATATTTGGCGCCAAGAGACAAATACGGAAAGGTATGTGGTTACATGTAATGTGATCTAAAAAGGGGCATTGCTAAAATATTTCGAAATTTTTGTATTTTTGTCACAAAGTAACAATAAGGATGGCCTAGGAAAAATAATAGTTTCCCCTTATCTCTTGAAAATTGAAAAGAAAAAATTAATAAAATTTTGTTTTATTTTCTAAAAAGCATAATAACTGATGCCTCAAAATGTCTAATAAAAATTGCCAAATTGACCGGATGTAATTTTTTCCTTATTGCTTTAATGGTATTGTTATGAACGATAAGGGCAAAATATAAAATTCTGTTTGCTATAATAAATTTAATAGACGGATAGTATACATCAAAATGAACAAAAAAAAAATAGCAAATCTCCAATTTCATGTGTAAGAATTCAGCTAATTAGGGAATCTCACCATAATTTTGTGCATTAAGAGACCATAAATTGCAATGTTTACTCCTTCTTTCGATTAATTTATTTTTAGTAAAACAATTTTTTCATTGATCAATAAAATTAGATACAGTCGATATCGTGGCATGTGGCAACAATGTGAGAATGTACTCTCTGAGTACAGTTGATATCTGAACTGTGCAGTGTCAACGTGTTTGTCGCTTATCCTGCTTTTACGTATCACTATTTCCTTAATTTTTCTTTGTTTGTTAAAATGTTTAGCACACTTCCAATAGTATATTAATGTTTAAGTATTCATTATTTCTATCGTTCTTTGTTTAAAAATAAAATTGCAAATCACTATCACTAAAAAACAAGCTGGTGCCTGGTAGGCAACCCGCAAACCCAACCTCGCTGGCACAGCGAACTAGTTCTTGTATTCGCACCGTTGCCACATTGAGATAAAATTGTAGTGCTACTACATCTATAAATGATACTGCTGGAAACAACTGCTCCACGGACTAATGCCCCGACCGGCATTGGATTACACCTGCAGTATCTGTGTGAAAAGTCAAGAACCCTTGTCGGCCACACCACCAGACGTATACAGGTTTCGGGCTTGCTAACCTTCATCATATGCCATGGGTGAGATGACCGACAATTGAACTGGTTGTTCTTTCATATGTATGTTCACATATAAACCAAGTGAAAGTGGTCTACTACTCCCTGCTCAGCCTAAATGGCTCGACTTGCCTACATTACAGCAGGTAGTACTTAAACGCAGACCTTTCTTGCCCTGGGCCACGTTCCATTAAATAAATGATAATGTAGGGAACAACGGACTAATGCCCCAACCGGCATTGAAGTCCACTTGCAATTTACTACAATTCCTAATAAGACACCCCGTAGCATTTAGTATGCTGACGTTGATATATTATTATATTTGATTCCAAAATGTGAATTGTTTATAACGTCACAGCGTTGAAATACATATGAAACATAGATATGTGTAATCATACAAAATAGGAAAACTTTTCCCAGTGTAGATCATAACTTTATACTTAGAAACGCTAATATTTAGATTGTTTTCCATAGCAGTGGGCCCAAATTTGATCCTTGAGGTACACCAGAGGTAGCTAGAAAACTATTTGATTTAAAATCAAGTCACAAATTGCACCCTATCAGAGAGGCATAGACAAATAGATTCAGAAGTGGTACTCATCTAGAACCTGGTCTAGATGAGTAAGAAACCTAAGAAACCATGCTAAGTGGGATGAACTAAATTTGTAGAAGTTGACCTTTTCCCAATGAATCCATGTTGATTTAAAGAAATACGATTACATGCATATGGGTAGATAATGTTATACAATGACCTCTCCACAACTTTGGCATAATTGTTCAATATTGTGATAGGGCGATAGTGGCTTACTAATGTAGATCCCCAGATTTCAAAATAGGACAAACTCTGCCTACCTTCCGTACATCAAGAAATGTTGGTGTTTTTATACATAAATCAAATAATATTAATAATGGGTATACAAAAATGTATTAACAATCTTTAAATAACTGGGAATCTGATCATCACCAGTAGCTATAATGTATGCTATAGTAACGATTTGTTTCGACTTTATTTCGAGGATTTTTTTTTTTTTGTAAATAATTTAAATATCCAAAATTGTATTCTATTACTTGATAACATTGGCTAGAATTGAATAAGAAAGGTCCCGAGATGAGCCCATCTTCGCTAAATGAGCGATGTCTTTGAAATAGCTGTGCAGCGGTCTGGAATAACGTTATTTTAGAAAATGTATATAATCTGAAATGTAAAGAATAATTGAAATAATTGGTCTGTGGAAGGAACAAAGCAAGGATTAAAGACGCTGCTCTGTTTACTTAAATAAATCCTCTGTCTGAGTTTTGATATCATTTTAAGCGGATTTCGATGTAGAGTTGCCGTGGAAACAAAGTCGATGAGCGCTAAAATATCTTTGTTGCGAAGCCTTGAATTTGGCTTGAGATGCTATCAAATTTGGTCGCATTTGTATCCAAAGTTAATTGGGAAAAATAACAATATAATAAAATTACGTAAAAGTCAAGACAAATCCGTCTTTGTGCAGTTTAACCATTATGAATAACTTATTACGTTACTTACGTAACGTTAATATTTTTTTTTGTGTACGGCAAGTAATGTTCCTTGCTCGTTAGATTTGGGCGGGGTTCCTACAGTTCTTTTTTTTTTGAGAACAGAAAAATATACCTACACACATATATATATATATATATATATATATATATATATATATATATATATATATATATATATATTTTAGATTACTATTATTATTATTTTTATTTAAGTTTGAGCGTCAAGTGGTTATTTGCCCTATTTGCAATTTATCATCAGAAATCTAACCACTAATTCAATCTGACAACATAATACGTACACCTGACTGATAAAAAAAGGCCTTATAAAAGTTAGCAACTTTAGTTATATTACAAAGAAAATTGATGATTACAAAAATTTCTTGTGACTAAATACTTAAAAAAAAATGTTCACTGTGCGCTTAAAAATACCTCTCGCAAGAGAAAACTACGATGGGTAATATAAATTTACGAGTATATACATTTAATACAATCAACAAGTACCAATTAAAATTAAAAACACTACTTACAACTACAAACATATATATCTAATGAGAAAAAAAATAGGAATGGGTTCCAGCACACTTGTTTAATAACTCGGCGGAGCCAATCTCTTTAAGAATTTACTATGCCTTTATTGCTTTTGCAACCACGTTATTGAATAAATCTAATTTAGATCAGCCAATACGAAAGATTATATAAAAGAAAGTCCCCTAGGAGGTACTTATCCTCTCCTGCCGGTGGAAGTTCTAGGGGGGCCGAGGTAAGTGTCTTGTCTAGGCTTCCACGGATCGAAATTTGGGAAAGCAGGAAATAATTCCTGGTCACTAGTGGTCCCAAAATGGCCGCCGTCTCACCTAGTTTTCTAGTATAATTTCTAGGTCGTTTTGCTGGACAAAGCTGAGGCATATATTCTTCGCACCCTTAGGAAGACGCCTGAAACACAATTCCCGATCTGAGCTGCTTGTTAACTTAACATCACTACGCTAACGGGACGTAGTTACATTAAACATTCTTACCTCCCTGTGCCGATTACCCCAACACAAGCAGGAGACGTCTTTGTCTTTATGCAGGACCAAATCCAAATAAAAATTTGCTGCTCAGGTATTACGGTCTAACCAATATACCATAGAAGCACTACGTAACACCCTTATTTTTAGGCAATTCGTGCAATCCGTTTTACATTAACGACAATATCTTGAATGCTACTTTTGCCTTCTCCTGCTTCGCACAACACACACAGCTCAGAAACGAGTATGCTGGTTTTAGTCGCTTCACTATTTTACTGTTTTCTTCCTTTGGTGTTTTTTCCAGCAAGTACTAATAACGCCTTGCTTGAAATTCTTACTCATAGCTGTCGCCATTAATATCTATTTTTAACAAATTTACCTATATACCGGGCGGACGATAATTTTACCGTAACAAACTGTTTGAATAATTTATATGAAAACGGATATTTTTGTACTGATATCAAAAAATTTTAATAGTAAGAAAAGAAAATTAGAAGGGAAGAAGTAAAGAAGAAAAGTCCTCTCAATTCACAATCCTTTATTCATTAGTGACAATCGATTTCGAGGTCAAATTTTGTACCTTATCTTCAGGTCACACAAGACGCTACAATATAATATAAATCAAATATTTTTTTATTTAAGAAATTAATTTTTTTTATTTTAGAAATTTTTGCTATTGAATTTAATTTTTTGTTTATTATAAAGAAACACTATTAATTTTTATACATTATAAAAATCTATTCCTTTTTAACAGAAATGTTTTTGAGTACTATTAATTAAAACAAAAAAACTAGAAAAACTTCTTATTTTTAACCAAAAGAATACTTGAAAGCGAAATTTTTTAAAAATTATTAATAGTTTAAAAAAAATAATAGTATTCAAAAATATTTCTATTGTTAAAAATGATGAAAATTTTTCTAAAATGTATAAAAAATAATAGTTCTTCTTTATAATAAAATTAAATTCAACAATAAAACAAATAATTAAATTTCATTATTCACTATTTGCTTTACATTATATTGTAGCCTCTTGTATGACCTGAAGATGACGTGTAAAATTTGACCTCAGTTGTCACTAATTAATGTTTTAATTTTGAATTTAAGTATTACATATTTCATAACCAACCCATTTATGATAGTGAAGAATAGTTACATTTTTAAAGAAAAATATGTTTCAATTTGATTACAAAAAATGACAACAACAAAAAGTTACATAGTTATTTATAATTATTGTTTGTTTAAGGAACCCATGTCTTTTGATGATGGAAATATATGGACTACCTAAATAAAGGAGTGCATACGCAACATGTAATTGATGTCATATGTGCATACAGGGTGGTACGTTTTCCATGGCTCACCATTGGGATCTCACACACCATAAAATATACTGAACTAAACTACTACTGACTAAAATGTACTATATAGTCATATTTAATTCATTGACAGGCTGTCACTTTTGTCATTGTCGATATTTAATTTCAAATAATTTAAATTTATATAATAATTTTTATAATTAGATATTTGACTCAACTTAAAGGAGGTCACCTGAAGAAGCAATCCTAAAAATGCAGAAACAGGTCAGACCTCATCTATTGTGGTTGAATTTTCGAGTTCCCACTGCCAAAAGTGAAGTTAGATATTTATAGAGTGT
Organism: Monochamus alternatus; assembly: GCA_037114965.1. Lineage (NCBI taxonomy): Eukaryota > Metazoa > Arthropoda > Insecta > Coleoptera > Cerambycidae > Monochamus > Monochamus alternatus. The sequence continues at coordinate 120,793,325 of CM073426.1, forward strand.
TTTTATTAAAGCAGGTTAGTAAATTTAGATAGATTAATTTCTTTAGATAATTATTGAATAGAGCTTTATCTGTGGAATTGTTCATTAGCATACCTAGATGTTTGGTATCAGAGAACATACATATGACTTCATTGATAGGAATTGTAGGAAATTTGATTTATATTAGCTTAAAATACCTTTCTAATACAGTAAAAAACGTAATACTTAATGAAAGCTTTGACTAAATACAGTATGCGCCAAAAGTATGGAATAAATTCAATAAAAACGAAACAATTATTTTTTGGGAAAAATCCTCGATCAGGTCGATTTTTAATTTAAAAAATACATATTTTAGAGTAAAATGCGATTTTCAAATGTCATTTGTTTTCGAGTAATGACGTCATCGATTTTTTTTAAAATGGCAACACCATATTTTTTTCCTTGATTCTGAAAGATCGTTTAATTCTCTATCAGACAGTACTAAAATTTTGCCCTCTTACATAGGAAAGTTTTCGAGTAAATGACGATTGAATGTTAGAAATCAATTAAAATAAAGCAAAAACGTTATCAAATTTAGTTTTTCGAATTCCATAGTTCTTTTATGGATCACGTAGGTGAAAATCTTTGCAAAGTGTCATTGTCACACCGACCTTCTAATAAGTATTGTAAGCGACATAGAAATTATTATTCAATTTAAAGTATTATGACACATTTAACTGTTACTCAAAGAATTGAAATTTTAATTCTTATCGGATGCGGGAATATGACTAGAACTCAGCAGGAAGTTTGCGATTTATTTAATGAAAAATATCCAGATCGCCCTATCAGCCAATCAACAGTCAGTAAGGTAGAGAAACTGGCAATGTTGTAAATATTCCAAAACCTGGACGTCCAAGCATTAATGAAAATCAGAAACAGAACATTTTGATAAGTATGGTGGATAATCCTCATAATTCTTTACGGTTGGTTGTATTAAACAATGACACTAGTCAGAGCACAGTGCTACCTACGTATCTTGAGGAAGGAAAAATATCATCCCTACAAAATTCAACTTGTGCAGGAACTCAATGAAGATGATCCCGATAGCCGCTTACACTTTTGTGAAATTTTAATGGATTTATGTCAAGTAAATAGAAATTTACACCGGCAAATACTTTTTTCAGATATGGTACAGTAAACCGTCAAACTTGCAGATATTGGAGTCGGAAAAATCCTCATTGGATGGCAGAGGCACATACCCAACACCCTCAGAAATTAAATGTGTGGGCTGGAATAGTTGACGACAAAATAGTAGGGCCTTTCTTCTTTGAAGGAACCCTTACAGGACAAAGATATTTAAAGTTTCTAGAAAATAACCTTGCTCTAGCCCTTGCAGTAATTTTTCCTAACGATAATGACCCTGATATTCCTGACCATATGGTTTAAGCAAGACGGTGCACCTCCGCACTATGTGCGCCCTAGATGAGATTTTTTGGACAACTGTTTTCCTGGGAGGTGGATCGGCAGACGCGGAACGATAGAATGATCTGCAATATCGCCAGATCTTATACCTCTTGACTATTTTTTATGGGGATACTTGAAGTCAAAAGTGTACATTAATAAACCACGTAATTTAGAAGAACTTCAAAATCGCATTCGGGACGAAATACGCAGAGTTACCCCAGAAATCATTCATAATGTGCAAGAAGAATTTCTTCACAGACTTGCGCATTGTCAAGAAGTTGGTGGATGGCAATTCGAACATTTAATTTAAATATACAATTTAATCAATTGTATTTTATTTTACATACCTCAGAATTGTTACTTTTTTATGGATAAAATTTACGTTTTCTAACATTCAATCGTCATTTACTCGAAAACTTTCCTATGTAAGAGGGCAAAATTTTAGTACTGTCTGATAGAGAATTAAACGATCTTTCAGAATCAAGGAAAAAAATATGATGTTGCCATTTAAAAAAAAATTGATGACGTCATTACTCGAAAACAAATGACATTTGAAAATCGCATTTTACGCTAAAATATGTATTTTTTAAATTAACCTGTTCGAGGATTTTTCCCGAAAAATAATTGTTTCGTTTTTATTGAATTTATTCCATACTTTTGGCGCATTCTGTATGTTGATTCTGTACAATATTGTCTGGTAACGAAGCCTGACACACTTGGATTTTGACAAATACGTCTGCAATTGTATGAATTTTCATGAGTTTTCCCGTGCATATTCTCTAAGTACACCGATAACCAAATTGTCCTACATATAGGAGATACGAATATGTATGTATGTGGTCTAGTTTAGAGACCACACGGTCCACTGCATAAAGAAAGGAACATAAAATAACTTCCCATCCCTCTTCTCCGCCGAACAACGCAGATTGCGCAAATAAAATTGGACGATCCGAGCCGAACAACACATTGTAGAAAGTGCCGCGGGCAGAACGAAATTGTAATATAAATGTAAATCCCGCCGGTGTATCGGCATCGAATGCATTTGTTTTACCTTTGGCCTGCTCGCCAGGTTAGCGTTGTTCTCGCAGAGGACATTACGTTTGGGTCGTAGAAAGTTCTGGGATTATTTAAAACGACAAAAATTCCCAGAAATATGTTCGACAATAATCCGGATAAAAATTAACTAGGCGCTGTTTATACAGGTTCATTCAAGACCAAAAGTATTGAGAGAATCAAATGAGATATACGACTGCATTTAGCAATTTTTATACGAAATAGTTTAGATACTATTTACTGCTACACAGGGCGATTAAGAACTTATTAAAAAAAAAACGTTCAGTGTAGTTTTGGGAATGAACTTTGAAATGTGATGAATTAGGTGTCTATTAGTTAATCTCGGAACTAAGTGTCGAGAATCCGCAACAATTCTCAAATTATTTGAGGATGACACCAACTCAATTTGAAAAGCTTGTTTGTAAAATAAATAAGGAAAATACCAAATTCAGAAAAACTATTAGCATAGCAGAAAAAGATTAGCTGTATCTACCTATATCCAGTTAAAAACACTGATTATATAAATATATACAGGGTATCTCACAATAAGCGTGCATTAGACGTATTTAGGAAACGATAGAAATCTGAATTTTCGTTTCTAGGAGTTTTCAATACTGCTAAGATGAAATATAATATTTAGAGTAACGTGGCGGTGGTACCGGAACTAGACGTCAATCCGTTAACTTTAAACGAAAAATAGTATTTTTATTTCATTTTCAGATTCTACGTGCAATTTTAAATCAACTTTAATAAATATACCATATGTCCAAGCTCAATAGTTTTTGAAGTATTTCGTTTCCTTAATTTGTTTGTTTTTTTTTCATCATGACTGAATTATTCAGTCTCCCAGGTAATTAACTTAAAACTTAACTAACTTAAAAAGTAATAATTTTGTGAGTGAAATGACTTGGAATTACATAAAAAGAAATGTCAGATTTCTATCATTTACGGTTTCCTAAATACGCACACTTGTTGTGATACACCCTGTATATACATGTCTAGTTTTATTTGTGTACAAATCCTTAGAAACTTTATTCTTCAAGATAATCTAACAAATATTTTTTTTTGTTTCAAATGTCTTCAAAATCCGCTTCTTCTGATCCTGCCATGGTTTTTAAGATGGCGATGAAAGGTCTGCTATCATTTTTTTATATCTTTGAATTTCAATAAAAACGTTTAGCAATTTTTTATTTAAAATTTTTTAAGTTATTAATCAGGTGGACCCCTCAAAATATAGTATGTGAAATTTTAATAAAAACTATACAGTGTTTTCTTCTACACGATCTTAAAGTTTTATTAGTGTATAAATCTGTAAAAATGGTTTTCTTCGAGATATTTCAACAAATATTTGTTTGTTTTAAATGGAATCGAAAATCGTTTCGTTTGATCCTATTACGGATTTTAAGATGGCAACCGAAGGCATGCTATTTTTTACACCTGCGAAATTCAATATAAATGCTCAGAGATATTTTTTGAATAATTGGTGCTAACCAGAACCCCTCAAACTCCTATGTGTGAATTTTTAGCAAAAACTATACATGTTTTCAATCGTATACAGCTCCGTAAAAATTTATTCTTCGAGATAATCCAACAAATATTTTTTTGTTTTAAATATTTATATCTATAGTTTAAGTCGAGCATAATATTGAATTTGAACGGTACTAAATCAGATTTAATTTTCAGATTTATAGTTTTTTATCCATAAACTATTGAATATAAACAAATGAATTTTGGCAGGAACATTTACTCAAAAAAAGATATTTCACTGGAATATTTCCCATGTTCCTGGTTTGTTGTAAGGGGTGAAATAAACCACCCCTTCCATGTTTATTTTCCAAACATTCTTATACTTAAAAATTTCTTAAATTAAGAATTTTTCTTTGGACTTCGCTATATTTGATTTTCTTTTAACATCCCAGAGTTCAGGTTCGTGGTATAAATTAATCGGTTCAATAATATCGTTTTACCGACTCTTTTTTATCATTGTTTTTGAATTGCTGCCGACACTTTCACAAAAGTAGACGACTAGTCAACTAGAGCAATTTCTGTCAGGCGAGAGCGAATATGAAAATAATATGTTTTTACATTCAATCGCATGGATGTGTCGATACATATCGTAGACGCTTGATACATATAACTCTGACGGAAATGTTCGCGCTGTTTAGATTAAATGCGATTTCTGTACGACAGAGAATCAAACATCGTTCAGTATGGATTTGAGAGTTGATTTTGAGACGAAACAAATGTTATAGTCAATTAATATACCAGCTCAGTGTGGAAGATCCAGTGTTATTTAAAACATTTTTGGAGATGTAATCAGCTTAGTTTGAAAGGCTTATTTGTAAAATAGTTATATAGTTAAGGTTTACTGGGATATAAGTTAATCTATTCATCAATGTCGCCTTTTATCAATTATTTTTTATCACTCAATATTAATAATTTGCTGCCGACACTAACACAAAAGTAGACGATTAGTCAGTTACAGTAATTTCTGTCAGACCATTCCGAATAGGTGTTTGCATCTAATCGTATAGATGTGTCGATATCGCGGACGCTTGAAGCATATCTCTCTGACAGAAATCCTGCACTGTTTACATTAGGTACAATTTCCATACGACATAAATATCGAGCAATTAATGTCAGATGTAAACGTACCCTTACATCGTTAGGCTACTGTAGTCTCTACCCATGAAATTCTGAATATTGAAATACTTTTTGTAGTTATGTATTAATGCAAGACTTTACATTAGTTTTTCCAAGTGACAAAAATGGCTTACGTGTATTATATCAACTCGGAGTTGGTGGATATTGTTTTAATTTACAGCGATGTGAAAATGTTTTATCAGAACGATTTCCCTGTAAATATGTGCCAAGTGCAGCTACTTTTACCGCGGCGTGCAGTGAGTGCAAGTGTACTGCAACGAGAGGGAAATTTGAAACCGAATCGTCGAAAAAATGGTGGTCCAAAACGTCCTCGATGTATTGCAACAGTGTGAGATATCATACACGACGCTCAATTATATCCGTACCATCTACAGTATGTCCAAACATTAATACCAAGGAATTGGATGAGGAGGAGCGGCACCATGATCGCCACGATCTCCTGACTTTAAATCATTTGGCCTTTTTTTTGTGGGAATATTTAAATAATGTATCGCCCCGAAGTGGATAACTACTAATGATGGTTTACGAAAACGTATCATAGTTGCTACCAATAACTTACGAGTTCAAAACGGACAAAAAGCAGAAACATTTGTGTTAGTTTGTAGACATTTTGTAACAGGTAAATAAGGATCCAACAAACTACAGACATATCAGTGGTACCTCATATTGCAAAGGTACTTGGGGGTATTCTGAAGATTCAAATTGCAACTTATATGGAATCTTTTTAACTTTTCAGTTCTCAGCAACCCCGAGCAATTGATCGTTTGATATCATTTTTTACTGAAGGAAAACTACATTTCTATAGTTTTCCTGATGAAAGCGTCTCCCTATTATCTTCTTATTTGATCGACAGATATCAATATGTTGTATACAATAATGTTAAGTACGGAATCTTAGAAGTGAAACATAGAGTGCCTCAGGGTTCGGCCCTGGGTCCTTTAATGTTTCTAATATACGTAAATGATCTACCTGGAATCTTTGACAATAACACCTTATGCTTGCTTTTTGCTGATGATACCTGTGTCACTACGTCTGACTCTGATTTGTCGGTATTGCTTAATGGCATGGCCTTGTTGCAGTCACTAGCTAGTGATTGGTTTATCAGTAGTAAAATGACAGTTAGCATGTCCAAGACTGACTTTCAGCCTTCGTAACATAAATGATATAGATAATTCTAAAAATATTAAATTTCTAGGTGTTTATTTGGATCCTATGTTGTCGTGGAATGATTATACCGACTTTGTTCGTGAAAAAATATCAAAATTTCTTTATCTTCTGCGGAACCTTATACACGAACTTTCCTTGCCCATTTTAAAAACCGCTTATCATGTCCTGATTCAGTCTTGTATATCATATGCGATCCTAGTCTGGGATCATGCTCCCTTAAGTGCACATGTATTTTCTCTTCAGCGTAGGGCTATCAAGTATTATATCTAAGCTGGGATATAGAGACGATTGCAGGGGTTGTTTTACTGACCTGAAAATTTTGACTGTTCCATCCACTTACATATTACAGTGCTTACTCTATGTTAAACGCAGTCTGAGTAATTGTTCTAGTAGAAACCAGTTACATTCTTATGATAGTAGAAGGAAAAATGACCTTGACATTGGATTTTTCCGACTTCAAAAAACAAGAAAAGGAACATACTTTTTTGGATGAAAGTTCTTCAATACCTCCTCATAGGTATAAGAAATTTAAGCACAGATAAATTTAAAACGTAAATTAAAAAATATCTAGTACAGCGAGCTTTTTATACTTTTGGATGAATTTTTGAATTGTAATTTTAATGACTTTTTATAAATAACTTTCTTGCCTGTTTTTTATTTAAGTTTTTAATCTATCTTCCACTACTATTTTGTGATTTAAATTCAACTTATAACTCTAAATTTTAGTATTTAACATTGTTTTAATAAGCCTTTTGTTATTTATGTTATATCTGTATTACTTGTACTAAATTGTTTTTTTGCTTTCTTATGGACCTATGCAAACACTTTTGTGTATATAGCATGAATTTGGAATAAATAAATTAATAAATATATCAAACTATTTTATTAATAAAAACCACAAATTAATTATATTAATAATTAATTACAATAGAGGCAAAAGCAGTTGAAATTGCTGCGTAAAATAGGGGTTATAAATTATTATTTATTTCTTTCCTTGGGAATTTCTTTCCATTTTTTTGTTCGGTCGCCGATTGTATAGTTCACCGCCTTATCAGGTTTTACAGTGGACCAGTTCCCAGTGCCGTGTAGAAGTGTATTTTTAAATCATTTTCGAACTGCATTTTTTGAATTTTTTTACAAAATTGTATTTGTAAGAATCTCCTGTTCATTTAAATTTTCTTAGATAAGTTCTAAATCGCCCTGTATAAATATGTTTAACATTCAGATATTTTCGGGAGTACCGGCAATAGTCGTCAAATAGAATACCCTATACGGGGTGATTCACAATTTATCCAAAGAAATTTAGAAATAGATGCGTTATTAAAAATAGTCAAAATCGTTAAATTCTTATAGCTTCCGGGAAACGTATTACGTGTCTATCATTCCTTACAGATACTTTTGAAACTATTTATTGTCGAATTTGCTTAACATCGAATCGCGAAAACCGGTTTTTTAATGGAACACCCTGTATATTTGATTAAAAACTGTTGTAAAATTTTACCCTCTATCTATCCATATTACACTGCCGTATCTCTCAACATGTCATAAGTCATTATTTGCTTGAAAAGTCTCTCTAAAATGACGCGTAGAATCCAAATATGCTAAAATACACCAGGATACAGAGTGTTACATTTAAAATAAACATGCAGAGTGCGACTTTCGATATATATCTGGTAGTGCTAAAATAATGGCATTATTTTATTTAAAGAGCCAAAAAACCGAAAACCTAAATTTGTTATATAGTTTTTGAAATATTGAGCGTCACCATAAGACAGCCGCATAAGTATATGAAAAGCCAACTGACCTTTATGAATAACATCTCCTAAATAACTACAATGACAATTCGAGGAGGGAGTAATATTTATAAACAAAATTAATTGCTATATAACTAAATATATTTAAATACAACAGGGAAATTGTTCATAACATTACCTTTACCGTGTCCTGCTAGGTCTAATCTGAAGTTGTCCCTGCCCTTTTGACCATCCACTAACTGCCCCAAACCGCGAGATAGCTGACCATTTTCCTCTTGCCCATCATAGGTCCGATCAGTGAAATCCAAATCAGGTCCTCGAGTCAGTCCTTGTGGCATACTGTAACTCAGCAGACCATCTGTAACAAAATAGGTAACAGCGATATTATTGTTTTCTTACAAAGTAATAGTAGCATTTTAATATCTTTTTATTTTGTATTTTGATAATGAAAGATTTGATCTTCAGAGAAGAGGATAAATAAATAGCGGCAAACTATCAGTGTCACTTCTGGTATCTGTCAAGGATATGCTCTTGGACTTCTATTCGTGATTTTTGTAAATGGCATTATCGTGATCCTAAATTGTAAGCCTATTTTTGTGAAAATCAGCTTAAATTATATTCGTTTGGATCAGATATTAATATTATCTTCAACTTGTTTACTAAAACGAATCTGCACTCGATTATATTAAAATAATTAAATAATTTATTGAGCATTGTTCACTCATATATTTGCTAGCTTAATAAATCTTTTATGGGTACCATTGCACAACTTTTGAGTTATATATATGCTAATAGGGTAGTATAAATACAAATTTGATTTGTATTGTCAACATATGTAGTGTTCATTTTTTCACAAATCAACTTACCAAAAATTGTGTTGCAGAATTCTGTTGGTATCATTCGTGATGCTTTTCCATACTTATTGTATGAAGAAACGAGTTTTTTACAATTACTTTTTATTTCATTATACATTAAGTCTCTATACATTTTTGTATGTTTTCTTTTTTTATTTGAACATGTGTCGGCATATCAATGTTATCATTTTTAACGCAAAATATATTTTGAACAATAATTAATTTATTGAGAACCAATAAATAACAAACTGTTGCTCTATCAGATGCATATAAGTATACAGAGAAAAAAACACAATAAATAACTAAATACGGTTACAATAGATCGATGCATTTGCAGAATCAGCTGACAAAGTAACGTGCAAATTATAATAACCTCTTTAGTCATAACCTAATTAGTTATGTTCAAAGTAAAATGGATACGGAATGGAACACGACGGAGATGTTCGGAGGTAAGCCGATTGATCATACAAATGTACAAGCGCTACATGCTGGAGATGCTCCGCATCGATTAAAATTTTGTCGCTGGTTACTAAGGTAAGAAATGTTCCAAATCTCATCTGTCGAGTGACGGAATCTTTAGTTATTTGAGCATTCGAGCTGAGGCAGCTCATATTCAAAATATCGCCAAGTCCACCGACGTTCACATTCAGAGTCATCCAAGTCACATGCAGAAAATAGCATGCTAAAATCCGAATCACGTGACTTATAGACCACGTCTTGCACGCCACGACTAACGACGTTTTAGTTATGTTTGTGATGGGCAGCCAGAATGGACAAACGTTTTACAAAAAATTATATAACGGCTCCAGAAACCAGTAGAATAAGGGTTACTCAAAAACAAAAACATAAAAGAACATTAGAAAAACAAAGTAATAAAAATTACTTCAATTCTTTTGCATGTTTTAGCTACACTAACATTTTTTATGTACTCTGCAAAATACCCTAATTGCAAACGCGAAAAAGGAACGATAAAATGTAAAACATTGAGAATAGCAGACATTAAAATCTTGCATGAATTGTTTAATTCGTATAAGGATAAAACCTTAAAACAGAACTATGTTTTTTAAATCATTTATCAAGCAAATCTAAAAGGCATTTGAGAGATAATTCACGATGAAAAAAGTTCAAACCCTGCACTAGTACGTATTAAATATAAAAAGACAGGCAGTTAGAGTTTGTAGAAACATTTTTCTTGGAATTTAATACATTAAAAAATACAGAGTAACGAGACTATTGAAAAAAAAATCAAGGGGATGTTCCCAAAGAAAATCGCGGCGGTGATAGAGTTGGTGCCAAAAATGATGGAAAGAAATAAATTTATTGAAAGTCTCAGTTGTACAGAATCCTATTATTGCAGAACCCGAACAAATGCTATGATATATCTTAACTGTGAATTGAACATGAGGAAACTGTACAAATACTACATGGAATCCGTTGCTGACGAATTAAAAGTCAAATAATGTTTTTTTAGAAACTACGTAAACAGAAGCTACAATCTGGGATTTGGTAGTCCTCAAACTGATGTTTGTTCAGAATCCATTAATTTTAAAGAGGAAATAAAGCGAGAAACAGATACTTTCAAAGCAAAAGCGTTTTATTCAGTGTTCAGTGAATCAAGTGATATAATACAAAGTTATTCATTCGGCTGCCAGAAAAATTGCCAAAATTGTCAGATTTTATCCCATATTTTTCACAACAGTACAACCTTTATAAATTCACGATTACAATCCATCTCCTAAAAATGTGACTTCGTTTTTATGGACACGCATCGATCTCCCTAAATATTCGAGTGTTATCTCATCAGCTCTTTTCCATTTTTTGTTGAACGAACATTTTGGACTTTGTGGAAAAGGTTTGACTGATTGCCGACGGATGTGCCACCCAAAATAAAAATTCGATGGTTCTGGGCATGCTTTGTGTTTGGTTGCTTCGATACGCCCCCAAAACATAAAGGAGATTGAATTAATTTTTCCAATCGTGGGTCATTCTTTTATGCCACCCGATCGCACTTTTGGACTTATCGAAAAAAATGTAAAGAAAATTTCTTCTATTTGCAGCACAAATAAATATTACGACATAGTCAAAAAGTACTCGACATGTAAAAGATTAGGATTCGAGTGGGTAGCAGATAATTGGAAAACAGAAATTCTAAATGTTATGAAGCCTACAGGTAGTTGGCATTTCAGGCTTCAGTTCTGCAAAAGATTCATAATAACTAGAGATCGTGACACTGCGCTAATTCATGGAGAGCTGAATTATAGTTCAGGCTTGGGTGTTGCTAAAGGAGTAGCTAAGAGGGGAAAGAGAATGTTGTCAATCAATCCTAATGAATTTGAATTTGAAGACATTAATGCAGGCAAGAATGTTTCCATTCACCGACTATTAACGAAACACTTTGGAACCAACTGGAAAGCTCTGCAAAAACTAAAATTCTATAAAAATGCTATCGATGCAATGCCCAGACAAACATCCGATGTCACCGAGGAAAAGGAAACTTGCGTTAGCCTTTTGGATATAGATCTTCAAATAAATTAATATTTACTTGCGTTTCTTTTGTATCTACGTACTTAGTCCTAGTACTTTATAATAAATATTTTGGTTGGGCTATTGCTTTTAATTTATTTAAATTCAAAATGCGCTATGTCCTTTTTTTAAATGCAAAGTACACTATGTCCGTTACTTATTGTGTTTTCTACGCACGCTCGACCTCCGGTATTTTTGTAAGCAGCTGAAAATAGTATCTAAGGTACCTTTCTATGGTATACATGTGTTTACAATCGCAAAATTCAGTAAAAATGATGCAGAAAACTGTTTTATTAGTTTTCTCTGCAGTGTTTATCTTTGACTTGGCGCACTTTACATCTAGATCAAATAATATTTTCTTAAAGGCTTATAACTTCCAAACAAAAACGAATCGGACCTATATTCATATAAGAAAAAATGTTTGACATTAACCCAGCTACTATCTGCCAAAGTTTATCATAGAGCTTGCACGCCCTATATAACGCTTAATCAAAATTTCGGATGAATACATCCATGGAATCAAACTAAACGAAACTGAACGGATTTAATTCAATATACTGGCAATCGCAGTTAAACCTCATGTTAACGCACCGTCCACCCTTTTTAACAGTAAATGCGCTCATAATTGACACTTTTTTTACCGATGCAATTTTACCACCGGTGTACTCCATTCACAAGCAATAAGCGCGGACATTTTTGCCAGTCAAAGGAAAGGTGACATTGTACATGACAGCTTATAACTGCGAAATGATAGTTTCGAGTTTCTGCATCACAAAAGAGAAGCTACAAAAATGCGCAGAGGTTTATTGAGAATTCAGCGTCGTCTGTAATGCGGTTGCGGTTTCAGGATTTCAGATTGTGCGATTGATCATCCTACTGTTGTGAAATAAATGGGTGATTGTAACTACATAATTTAATATGCAATTTTTTAATAATCCCTGGTTAAATGTTATTTAGGAATTTCATGATCTGTGTTACTTTAGGGACAATTCATTGTCAAGTCTTATTACGGAATGATTTTAAAAATTATGTAAATTAAGTAAAATCTGATGTTTTCAATGTTACAAATTTTTGTTCTTTTTTATCCAATAGACATCGTTGTAAGACCACACCTAAATTTCTACAAATTCGTCCAATATTGATATTGCGAATGCTTTTTCTAAATATCTTGGGTCTGTTTTGAACCTTCTGAGGCACTTTCAGACATTTCTCCATTCGTGCCTAGTAATACAATAATTATTAATAGTACCTGTATCTATTGAAGATATTATAAAGCAAATTAATAAATTAGAAAAAAATAAGGATCAGGGGCTGATGGTTTACCTCCCATTTTTAAAAAATCGTCCGTTCATACTATTTCTGATCTTTACCTGAGGGAGTTTTTTCAATCTGTGCTGGTCATATTGCGTCTTTACAAAGAGTTCAGCGTAGATTTATGAAATCTGCAATGTACTTATTGGACGGTACGTCTCCTCCTCAGGGTGTTCCGCATGAATTATTACTTGATCGGTTCAATATTCATACTTTGTCTAAAAGAAGAGCAGTCTCCCAAGTAATGTTCTTGTATAAAATCGTTCATAACATTTTGGAATGTCCAAGTGTTCTAAGCAATATCCAATTCAAAATACCACGACTTTCAGCAAGAAGTAATAATATTTTTAACCTTCCTACTGCACGCACCAATATTCTTGTAGCATCGCCGTATCAAATTATCTCAAGGTACAATGATATAGAATCTAGTGTAGATATTTTGCAGTGCTTAGTAAAGATAGGTTTAGATAGGCTTACTTATATATTTCTCTGTTTATTAATTTTTTTTGTAGATTAATTTTCCTTGTCTATTTTTTGTTTGTCTCTCGTTTTTATTATCTTGTTTTGTTAGTATATTTGTGTCTTGTACACACTTCTGTGTTTATTTTGCACTGTATATGTTTTACCGTACCCTGTAATTGGGCAATTCCCTGTTGGGTATGTGCTTTGAATAAAATAAAATACAAAAAATAAAATAAAATAACTTTAGCTGTTTTAAGTCTATCTAATCCGACAGTAGGGACCATAGTAGCTGTGCGACTCCGCATTACCCATAGACTTTACATTTCAGAAATAAAAAATTCAACTGATAAAGTGCGAAACTGAGTTAGAAATAGCAAACCAATTCACAATTAAGATTAAGCAAAAACTCTTTTATTAACATACATTTCTGCGCAATTTATTTTTTGTATCAGTATTTACGAAGGAAACAGTAGCAAATTTCCTAAAAATCCATTACCTGCAGCTGTGCTGTGCTTGTTTGTGACCATACTTAAACCCAAATTGAACTGATGTTCGCTAAGTATATTTAGGGGTACATGGTACATACTTGTAATTATTATGTAGAAACACCTAACATGGTAAAATCATCATAGGTCTGCGACGTTGTCATATATTAAAGAATTGTTTACTGTCATAATTCTAATAGTTACCTTTGATCAGAGAAAAAACATTAAGTCAATTTAGGTTTCTTTGATGCAATTTATCATGTAACAAAACAATGGTACTCATATTCCGGACATCCTATATAAAGGACAAAATTTAAAAAATCTCGTAAATGCAAATTATGTACAATTTGCCTCTATCAAACAAGTAGCACTCTTAAAACTGGAAAAAAAAACAGTACCCGAAACTCCGATAACTTCCTAGGAACTGGTTTAACAATAACACAAATCTGCTCAAGTTTTACAACCAACAAATCCAATAAGAGCTCCTACAAAGTTTCCGTAGTGCAAGTACTCGGTGTATTATGGTAATTAAATTTGAAGTCTCATATTAAATCAGGCGGTCGCCGAGGCGGTTCGGCATGCAGATTGAATGTGCAATCGATTCTGCATCGTTCCAGTAAACTAAAGTTTGGATGTGACCTAGAATGGATATAATGTGGCCAATAATAATTAATAACGGCCAAGCCTGAAGCGTGCTATGTGCTAGAAAATAAACTAAAAATATGGGTCCTGATTTAATTTCAACTTTTTTATTAAGATATTAGATACTTATATTGTTTAATCGAATTTAAAATAACACCCCATACATAAAAAAGTACAAAACATAAATTTAAAGCTTCAGGTATTTAATTTTCAGTATATTCACGAACATCATAGCTTTCAATGTTGTTTGCAGAAACAGATTATTTGCAGATAGACGCTATTTACCTTGATTATACCAAAACATTTAATAAACCTCATCATTTGTTATTAAATATTTATTTATTTGGTTAATCAGTACATGACCGCTAAACAACTTAAATAATACAAGAGAAATGTATCCATACGAAGAGTTATAGTTTAAAAATTAAAATACATATAAAATTTAAGATTGAACCCTAAAATGCACAAAATTCATATGCAGTTACAGTTAAAATAAAAAAAATATAAGATTAACTGGACATCCACAACCTCCAGAAACACTAAAGTAAAAACAAAAAGAAAATATTGAAAATACAATAAAAAACAAGTACAGTTCACAAGTACAGTTTTTCGTTTTCATTTTACTAAAAAATATAAGTTCATTCCATCTAGTAGTGACAACTTAAATAAATTCAATAAATATGGACAATTTATCATAACATTAACTAACTTGAACATAAATATTTTATCTAAATTAGTTCTGCGAAGCTCCAGGGAATTTAAGCCTAATATGTTAAGTTTCGTGATACTGTGTCATTTTCATAGTTTTTTGTTATATTTATACATTCAGAAGCAATATTTCCTACACACACTTACAGTAGGAAGTCCAAAGAATACTTTCATACTCTAAAATATTGAGAGACAGACAATTATAAAGCAGTATAGTTGCTCGAATATTAAATTACTGTTGGGATTGCCTAATCAGACATCAGAGCTTTACTATTAACTAAGCGGACGTGTATTCGCTAAACTTATTTCAATTGTACCTTATGAATAGTTTTTAATTTATTCAATGTCGTCATTTCAAGTACATTTTATTTTGATACACTTCCGCAAGGTTCTATACTGGGTGTTTTTCTATTTATAATAATAATAATTTTACTTGCTGTCTGTGATAATCTTCAAAATAACCCTAAGAAAATCTAACCAAAGCATCAATAATCTTACAAAATAATATGCCATAGGAATCTGCCACTTTCACCCCCAAGCAAGGGTTAAGTAATATTTATTTTGAAAGCTCATACAATTCTCTTTATAACAGACTTACAGTTCCGTCTAATACTTTGAAAAAAAACTACACTCCAAATTAAAGACAATATCGACATTAAGTTTCCTATATTAGTAGCTTTTTAAAAAGGAAATCTGCTGGATATAAAGCCAAGAAAACCAATCAATATCAGTAAGTTTATTGCAGAAGTTCCAGATAAAACTTACTTATATGAAGGTAACATTGATCGTTATTGTTGAATATAATAAAAACGTAACGCAGCATTTTTTATTGGAAAGCATATAAAAAATGACAATTAAGTGATATTTTAGGCTATTGTCATAAGTGCATTTTTCCTTTTACAGGTCTATTCTATTTGGAAGTTCTGGGGCATGCCGCAGCGATGAATTAGTTAATTTGGTACTTGAGGATATCAGTGATAAAGGCGATATTTTGGTGGTGCAAATATCTGACTCGAAAACTAATATCAAAAGGACATTTACAATAACAAATAAGATTGTAAGCGGAGTATCTGTCTTAGATATGTATAGAAAATATATGGATTGTAGGTCCCCTAAAACATGTCATTCTAGATATTTTGTAACTTATGCTAAAGGGAAATGTACAAACCAGGTAATTGACCGAAACACAATTTCCAAAATTCAATACAGAATAGCAATATTTTTAAATTTGGATGATTCGAAAGGCTATACTGGACTCAGTTTTCGCCGTACTTCAGCTACGTTATTAGTCAATGCTGGAAGTGATATTCTCACTCTAAAAAGACATGGGAGATGGCGAGCAAACGCAGTAGCAGAAGGTACTTAGATGATTGTATTTCTAAAAAATGTGAGGTAGCCACCCAAATAATTACGCGAGAAAGTACTACTTCAAGTACCAAAAAACGTTGTCTTATTTTTGAAACTTTTATTTCTACCATAAGTATTTCAGCAACGACCACGAATTTGGAAAATAACAAACAGGAACTCATCTCCATCAGCAGAGACAATATTTCTTCAGGGGGAATTTCCATTAGTAATTTAACTAATTGTACCATAAATTTTAACAATACTTAGTTATTGATGTTAATTTAAACCTCAATTTAAACTGTTTTCAATTTTTATAAATAAAAATAAGTAATAACACATCTGTTTGAAAGCGAAGCATTATTATATATTTTTAGGAAATTTGTGTATCAATAAAAGAATACACTACTCTTACAGCTATTTGAAGTTTCTACTTGTTTGTCTCCCTAGGGAGGAAAAGACTTTCCTTCCACAAATGAGGGAGTAAAATAGTATTTTCCATGTAGGGAGTAGAAAAAAGTACTTTCTAAGACCTACAACTACTGAAGGAAGCAAAATTGTACTAAGGTAAGTTGATTTAAATCACATTCTCTACCGAATACCCTGTATAGACAATTAAAAACTAAAGAATAAAAAATATATTAAAGACGTTGAAATTAAACAAAATGTCAAATTATACACACAAGTCAAATAATTTTCACTTGTAGACCATGAATGTTTTGAAAATGATTGATAATTTTCTGAAAATATTTATGAACAAAGAAAAATTTCCAACTATTTCGAGGAATATTCGGTAAGAAAATTTCACCCCAAAATGTCTATTAATTTGAAGGAAGAAATGGGGATTACCTGCGACAATTAGGCTTTGCATTAGAAATAATTAGGTACATGTAGAATATAGTTTCATACATTTGCAGCTCAAACTTTAAATGTAGTTTTCTCCAAAATGGTGAATTTTAGCGACATGTAACAAGTATAGCTTTTTTAAAACTAATAGAATGCTGTTTCAGAATTCAATTAGATATTCGTGTATATACACAAAAACTTTCACACAAAAACAAAACAAAATTTAATAACAGCAAACAAGATGGTACTAAGGTAAGTTGATTTAAATAGCCTTATTTTCATCCAAGGAAGCTAACCTTAAAGTATGGTCCATTCTTTAATAAACACCCTGTATACGCATCATAGTTGCGACAGGAATTCATACATTTTGTGTCACGATTGACATTACGCAATTGTTTTTATTGTTAACATAATTTTTGATAGTTTGTCGCGTTAAATATATTTTTTTGTAATTTAGTATAATATATAATGCAAACATTTCGTGTAATACCTATATAGTTTTATTATTCTCAGTTGCAGTTTTTTAAATATTTTAATGAAAATATAATGAACTATTCATTTGTTCGCATGACGTAAGTCGTTTGTTTTTGACCATTTAGCTCGCTGGATATTTTATTGAAAAAAAAAAATATACATAAAATAAGTAACATACACAGCACAATTCATCTTGAACATTAACTTCCCCTTGTTTCAATCCAAAACAATGTCTCCATATTTTAATCAAGTTACAGCCTGTAGATTGACTCGAAACAAATAATGAAACAAGAAGCAACAACCATCACCTCCTCGCTAATATTTTTTGACAGACTTATTACGCCGTTGCCTAACAACGCGAGTCTCAGTAATTATCCCAATTAGGGCAAGTTAAATTTCACATTAAACTTCCTAATGCACCTTATTTGTTCGTAACGAGTGTTTGCCGACTGGGAAAACAGTCGAAATAGTTGGCAACAGAACGAAAAGGCGGTTCATTAGTCCGTTTTTACTTTGCGGCCGGCGAAGCGATCTGTGAGTTGTCGGTTTTCGCGGTTCGGCGCCAAACTGCTGACGTGCCGTTTGTATCGACAACAATTGGAATTCGCCAGCTATATTACGCCGAAGCTTCAACTTTGGAATAAATTACTCGAAGAATAATTCACTTCTTTTTTGGCATTTCCACTGTAAATTAGCTTTTTCGCATTTCGCATAGCAAACTAAGTACTGCATTAGTATCGTCAAAGATCTAATGTAAAGGCCCTTGTTGCTGATAAAAATGTCATTAAAACACAGTTTAGTAGAATAGTATACGAGGTGTGGCAATTAAGTTCCGGGAATTTGTCAATTAAAAAACAAGCAAATTAAATTTCGAACAAAATTTTCTTATCGATCTTCACAACAGTCTCCCTCTAACTCTACACAACGATTCCAACGTTGCTCCCACGATTGGAAGCATCCTTGGTAATCCTCCGCAGTTGACCCACTCAGCACCACGGTTACAGCTTCTTTGACCTCCTGTACGTCGCCATGATGAGTTCTCTTGAGGTGCGACTTCATCTAGAGGAATAAAAAAAATCGCAGGGGGTTTTCGTTGGACGTTCTCCACCCTTTTGCACCCATTGCTGACTTTGTTTACAGGTCTCGGAGTCATACTCAAATATCCATGTCTCAGATCCAGTGACTACCCAACTCATCCAGTCTCTACCGTCGCTCCGAATGTGGGACAACAAATCCTGTCAGATTGATTTTCGCATGTCTTTCTGTTCACGGATGAGAACTTTTGACACCATCTTTGCGCAAATCTTTTGCATATTCAAATTTTCGTGGAACCCCTTGCGAACGGTTTCTTTGCTGACGTTTAACTCGTCAGGCAACGCACATTCGTGCTTAGGCGCTGGTCAGACGTGATCAGTGTCTTTTACCGATTCACGCCCCTCCTTGAACCGTTTTGCCCATTCAAACACGCGTGTTTTCGACATGCACTCGTTTCCATACACCACCTGCAATTTTCGAAGAATTTCCGAGGGTTTTTCGCCAGATTTCACTAAAAACTGACTACGCCACTAAAAAATTTACTTAAAAAAATACACATAAAACACAAACCAAACGTGCTATCGACTTCAACCCTGGATTGAAACTAAAAGGAAGGTCTCCCCTCGCTAGAAAAACGTTGACGACCGATGCAGTGTTGCCAGTTTTCGAGTTATAACTAAATTCCCGGAACTTAATTGCTACACCTCATATGTATTAAGAAATTGGCTTATACAAGAATATAAACGAATTTCATACGTTATTTTATAGTCGAACTGTGGTTTTAAGAAATTCTTAAAAGCCGAAGAACTTGAATTAAGCATTCCAAAAAAATCAGATCTTTATAAAAAAGAATTGGATAGGTTTTTTCAGTGGTCAGTAGTATGTAAATTGGGGAAATGGATACCGAGATAACTTTATTTGCATATTTCTTTGACCAGGTGAATTAATTACATTGATGTTTGCAGCTGTAATTAATAAAGAAATTAATTGTACCTTATTTTATTAGTCAAAGAAGTGCAAGTCATCGTCGTTATGGCGTGTATGTATTGAAATTAAGATGTATGTTACGAATAAAAATGGCATTTACATTATTCGTGGCATACAAATGTAAATAAAAATATGTAATAAGTTTTTTTATTTATAAAATAATGAAAGTCTAATAATTTAATATCAATATCAAATTTCAATATCCAGGTAATTCAATTTAAAAGGTTAGCACCTACTATTTACTATCGTTCCATAAAATAGACCTTATGACATAATACTCACATTACAGCATGAGTGCTAGAAAATGACAGATTATTAACGATTTTGACGTTCATACTAACAATATTATTATGACAGCCGACTGTAAAATTATTTGTTTAAATCGTGGGAGCATTATTATTTAGGGTAATAGAGGACGTAAAAATGTTCATTAAGGAGTCTGTGATCTAAAATGTCATATTTCCAAGATAAGAGTATATTGTTATATTACAATTAAAAGTGTCATTTTCGTGGCGAGCAAACTTTGTGTTTACGAGGCGAAGCGTAGCGTAATCAAGCGGATGCAAAATTGCGTGACAAAAAAATACACTTTTAATCCGAATAAAATATGCTATTTTTTCTTCAATCGAAATTTCCCATTGAATTATTAATTTGTGCTTGAAATTATTCAAACTAAATTTGCAAGTCATCGTCGTTATGGCGTGTATGTATTAAAATTAAGTTGTATGTTACGAATAAAAATGGCATTTACATTATTCGTGGCATACAAATGTAAATAAAAATATGTAATAAGTTTTTTTATTTATAAAATAATGAAAGTCTAATAATTTAATATCAGTATCAAATTTCAATACCCAGGTAATTCAATTTAAAAGGTTAACACCTACTATTTACTATCGTTCCATAAAATAGACCTTATGACATAATACTCACATTACATCATGAGTGCTAGAAAATGACAGATTATTAACGATTTTGACGTTCATACTAACAATATTATTAAGACAGCCGACTGTAAAATTATTTGTTTAAATCGTGGGAGCATTATTATTTAGGGTAATAGAGGACGTAAAAATGTTCATTAAGGAGTCTGTGATCTAAAATGTCATATTTCCAAGATAAGAGTATATTGTTATATTACAATTAAAAGTGTCATTTTCGTGGCGAGCAAACTTTGTGTTTACGAGGCGAAGCGTAGCGTAATCAAGCGGATGCAAAATTGCGTGACAAAAAAATACACTTTTAATCCGAATAAAATATGCTATTTTTTCTTCAATCGAAATTTCCCATTGAATTATTAATTTGTGCTTGAAATTATTCAAACTAAATTTGAATAATAAAGCAAAGCAAGTAAATAGGATATATAGATGTAGTCATGAATACTTACATTAGTCGCCGTATTGCTAATTCAGATCATTTGTGATTGTTTGTGGTTCAATTTGCTGAAAAATCTATAAAAATAGAATCTAATGAAGATTGAGATGTATCTAAGGAGCTACTGGAGTGTGTGAAAGAGGTTTCTTTGGGTCTTCTCCCAAGGAAACCTCAAGAAATTTATGAATATGTCTACCATCGTTTTATGGATTGTTGCAAAGAAAGAAACAGAAGTTGTATTCAGAAGATGTATTGATGGTTTATTTTTCAAACTTAGCAAATAAAATGAAGCCCTCAACGCTTTGGTCACAATATTCAATGTTCCCGGCAACGTTGGATACAAAGAAGAGGATTTAAATAAGCAATTATTCAAAGTTACGTATTTTTCTCAGGATATAAAATGAGACAAAAGAGGAATTATTACCATTCGATATTCGAGCTGAGGTGTCAGAGGCCATATCCAAGTTATTACCATCAAACATCCATTGACCTAAACTACTTCTTGGACCAAAAGTTAGATATTTGAATATCAGTAGTTTATTCCCATCATGTGAAATACCTTGGAGTGGCACTCAATGCAAAGCCGACGTAGAACCTTGGGAAAGAAAACTAGAACAAATCATATCAATAATGCCGCAGGACTATGAAACGCAGGGAATGAAACCAAAAGTGATAATTTGTATATATTCTATCATTATGAGACCAATATTTATCACCGAGCCTGTTATGTGGTGGTCGAATATCCAGCCAGGTACAAGAGGTCGGCTAAGCTGAACTGGAACTATATGAATACGAGTAGTACCCACCATAGCAATGGAGGTAGTGCTATGTCTACCACCTTTGGATATCTACCTAAAAGAAGTGGCGTCGACTCCTCAAGAATGTTGGTTTAAAACCAGATGTAGGATGTGGAGAAGTTAGGAGCTGCTCCTGGATAGGGGTCGACAGAAAAATGTCCCTTCTTCAGGAAGACACTGACAGTATTTCTCCCAATTTGCATTTGATAGCTCTCACATAGTACTCATTAGGAGTGACCACTAGTGAAGATGATCAACATCTCCACAGATGGATCAAATAGAAAGGTAAGTTCAAGATGTAAGATCTATTCCAGATTCCTATATATCCCATATCAGTGGACAATGCATAGGCATGCTACTGTGGTACAAACGAAATTAGCAGATATAACCAAAGTCACCAAAGAAATTGCCCATCGGCAAAATATTCAGAATCTACACAAATAGTAGACAATCGTTACTGATCTTAAGTAACCATATGATAACGACTAGCATGGAAATGCCACCAGGCACTGGTAATGGTTTTAGTCGTCATACTAGGATAAAGGATGCGAGCGGTGCAATGGAAATAAAAAAAGCTGACAAGCTAGCCAGGAAACCATCGGATCTTAATATCTTTGAACCCGGTCGTTCCAGTGGGCTTTCGTTGTCATACCCACAAGAGTTCAAAGAACGGTGGGATGAAACAAATAGCTGTCAATTTGCTAAGGAATTTCTAGAGTACTCCTTCAAGTATACAGCCAAAAAGTACTTGACCATGTCAAGGACAAACCTTAATTTGGTAACAGGTATTCAAACTGAACAAACTGTTGGCTAAGGAAAGACCTGTACTATATGAGGAAATGTGAACACCTCTTAGTAAGGGTTACAAACACGAAAACAATGCAATATTTGATGCACTCTGTGAATACCGTCTCGTCAACAAGAATCCGAATTTGGGAAAACTAGTATACTCGCGTCAAGAATTCAGACGTCTTACGTCACGGCTGACGTTACACATTTGTTTTTATTGTCAAAGTAATTTTCGATATTTGGTCGCGTTAATAACAATCATATTTTGCAATTTAGTGCAATATATAATGCAAACTTTTAGTGTAGTATATAGTTTTATTACTATCAGTTGCAGTTTCTTAAATATTTTGATGAAAATATAATGAATTATTCATTTGTTCGTATGACGTAAGTCGTCTGAATTCTTGTCGCGAGTATACCTTCTATGGCCTATATTAGCAATACCACCATCATTTTCTCTTTAATGTGTTGGTTAACGGCTCAGGTGGGTTGATCTTCGAATGGGAGGATGTACAAAGGGCCCAATGGGCAAACTCTTTAAGCTACCCTCTCCACAACTTCAGAATTTGACCATAAAATGTGTATAAATAGTAGTATTTAGTTGATAAAGAAGTTCAAAATAATATTGATCCACTGAACTAGTGCAAAGATGAAATGAGAAATGCCCCTCACTCATACATAAAACAGCCGTAAGTCTACCTCCTCCAAGGATGCCTTCAAAAGGTCGACATATCTTCGTCTCGCCGGAAATGCACCTGCTCCATGGGATTATTTATAGGCCTTTTAATCTGCCCAATTAATAATATCCGCGCTTTTCCCGGATAGCTTTGCTATTAATCATCGTTAGGCCGGGTGTATTAAATAAGAGGAATGGAAAAGGAGACGAGAACCTCCTCACAAAGGGAACTAAACAATGTTATGGTGTTCCCTTATTATTGATGACTCCTAAAATGTGATTTATTGGGCGGGTATTTCCCGAATTTAAATAAGTAGGGCGGAATTTATTTGTTTTTGCACGGGAAGCGGGAAGGTTATGACGCAGGGCATTTTACGTATTGCGTTTTATGAAATTTTAATTTAAAATTAATTAATAAAATGTCAAGGTCTCGTTACTTGTTACAGCGTTCTTGTGATTTAATTTAACATATTCGTTTATTTTTATATAGATTTTGTATTAGGTATCAAAAACGTCGTGTGAAAGTGTTGAATTACATCCACAACAATTGACCCAAATATATATCTTTTTAATTTTAGTTTTTGCAGATTTTTTAACCTTGAAATAAAAAATAGGTCAATTCTCATCTATTATAGGTGATTGTGTATTATTTAATGTCCAGAAGAGAATTTGAGCTCTGAAAATCATTAATTTTATGCCAGGTATGTTATTTCGTTAATAAAGTTGGCCAGATTATTTTTTATTTAGTATACATATATATTTAGTATACATATATATTTGGTTATATTATAAGAGCATACAAACTTTATTGATAGCAAGTGAAGGACAATTGATTTGATTCAGCTCAAATACAGTGGTTTGTTGGCTTTCACGGCCCGTGCTACCATTTTATACATAATTATTTTCCGAGTTGTCATGCCATGACCTCGGTAACAGGTTGCTGCCAGAAACAGAATTAAAGTGCACATCCCTACCATTAGCTTTGACCTACCCTGGTTGTTCTCGGGCATGCTTTGGAAGCATGAGATGCGATCAGTTACAAAGACGGCTACGGGACGTCTCGGAATATCACCATTATCCAAGGAACGGTTCCGACCGTAACAGTCATAACACCAACAATAGAAGCCGAAATCAATATATGGACGGGTCGAGAGATACCGATATCGGGTCTGTTCCCACAGAGCCTAGCCCTATAACAACTAGGGCGAGTCAAAGAACTATGTATCGGCTCAAATACTTTTACGAGTTAATAATCTATTATTATTTATTTATTTCTAATGATATTTTTGTCATCGACATGTTGGGACGCTTTAAGAAATATGCCATAAAATCAGAGGTTGATAATATAATAAATAAGATGATATTTTAAATTAAATTATTCTACAATTAAGTTTCTGATGAAAATCAGTAGTTAGTTTCCTACCATCTTGTAGAAACTATTTATGTCCTTTCATAAAGACATTTTAAAACTTTTTCGAGGTTAGGATTTTATTGTTACATTACAAAAAAGTACCGGTTAAAGTTTACTATTCTTAGACGTTTATTAAAAACCTTTGATAATGGCATCATTAATAATAATTACTAATGGCATACTTAAAAGTGTTATTAATATAATATATTAATAACAATTTTAATATTAATAACACATATTAATTAGATAATTTCCCTAATTTTTAGAATGTTAATCAAGAAACTTTTCCTAAGAACTGCAAGAGCATTGCTTAGGTAAGTTTTCAGTAATATCTGAATAAATCTACACACAAAGGTTTAAATAAAATTCACGAATAAATTTGACTCTTCGCTTTTACAAAGTAGAAAAACCATGTTTATGAAGTCCTAGGTAAGTAACTAAGCCACTTTGGATTTTATTAGTTAAATCATTTAAATAATCCATTCATTTCTAATAAAAAAGTATAGAAATATTTGTTGTGAAAAGGTTTGTTTTTCTTCTACACTTCAATAATTGTGAAAAAGCACGGTTAAATTAAAAAATGAATTATTACAAATATTGTAACACTTGGTATATAGGTATGTTTATTTCAATCGACTCAAAATTATTCTATCAACTTCTAAAATTATTGCAAGACACCCTGTATATTTGCCGTATAAGCTGTTTTATTACTTGGCTGTCAAAACGTTCTTGTGACAAATATATAAAATATTTCTGTTGCTGACAACAAAATAATGGTACACAAGTACGTATTTCGAAAGCAATAATAATAAGGTAATAAAACTGTTTTGCTATTTGGAAAGTTACTAGTCCCAAAAAACATTGCTTAGAATTTATCTTTACTTCACTGTTTCAAGTCTTTATTAGTCTTTATTGCGTTAACGATATTTATGATAAAAAACGAAACATGAAGAAATTACTAAAAGAGTCGTAAAATATGAGGAAGTGATTATAACACCTATTATGAATATTGTTGTTAAAAATATAGGGTGTTTCGTTTAAAAAATACATTTGGTACAATTTTTTCATGTTTTATATTAAAATATTGGAAACGACTGATATTTGGTACATAGTATCTATTAAAAAAAAGCTGCATAATTCCATGTAAACTATAAATATGCATTGAAATACGGAGTGTTTTATTAAAAAAATCAACTCTCTGCCTACCCTCTGAAAAAAGAATCACCTTGTATAAGTCAAATTATTTTTAAAATGCCCATTTGTTGCCACCTCACTCAAACTTATTTTGATTTTTTTTTCATTTTAGCTATAAATGAGCTTTGCTACAGCGTTAACTCACCCTGATGGACAAACCTTTGCTACTGTTTCTTTATTTTTTAAGACTGTACGGATGATTTCGAAATGCCGTGCCACATTTTATGACATTTTTTTCTCTGGAAATTACTTGTTCTCTTAATTATTCCGTAATTAAAGTAGTTAACAAAAGCGTGAAATTCCAGGTACAGTACAACAAAACATAAATCTATAACAAAAGAAATACAGAGTATAATTATCCGCGATTCGACTCAACTTGGCGCCGCAAGCTTTTATACCGCCAATGGTGTAATTATAAAAATAATCAAGGCCTCTACACTTGCGGTCGATTACAAATTATATTTAGCATTATGCTCCACCGAGGTATAATAAGTGGCACGCTAAAATTCTATTAAGCCCAACAACGGTCCGTTTCAAAGTAATAGGGATTGATCAAGAATCCAACATTGTTCGCTTCGAACCTATTTGATGCTTGCAGTCATGAATTTGATAAATAAATAATATGGAACAACTTCACCTCACTTATGTTATTCATGAATATGTTTTGAAATATTTTTATAGAAAACTGTATAAATAGTCGAGGCAATGAAGCATTATGATAGGAAATCTTTTAGGATAGGACGTATCGGAATGCGGTTTTTTGCATTCGCTTGCAAAATTTATTTATATCATTCGTACCTACTTTGTACCTATTACAAACCGGTTGCATTGCTGCAGCCAAAAATGGATGCAAAAAATGCATCTTTTGGGAGGCCTTTTGGCAAATTTAATAACTAAATAAGAGTCAGAATTGGCTCAAGTCAGGTATCCGGGGCCGAGCCAAAGAAAACCCCGTAACGATTTTCGGGTGGTTTTTTTCAATTATGTCTGGAAAACCCTCGGGGATGACGTTCAGGGCCAGGTTAGGGCGCACCAGGTGTTCGGGTGATCGTTTTCAACATAAAATTCGGATTCAGCGCACACAAAAAGCTCCCATAACGGTTTTTGGTTCGTTATTGTCGATATTTCCAGAAAAATTCTCGAAGATGACGTCCGCATCCAGGTTGGGGCCCACCAGGTGTCCGTGGGGTGTTCGCTGATGGTATATTCGAATTCAGCGACCCAAAAAAAACCCGGGTGCCCAGTTTCTCTCCTCTCTCATAAAGTTCGGAATAGTCCCCGGAGATGACGTTCGTCGGCGTTCGTGAACTCTAGGTGTTCGGGGGGTCAATTTGAACATCATAATCGTGATCAGCGACCTCGAAAACCCCCGGGTACCCAACTTGAGCCAATTCTGACTCTTATTTATGAAGTTATTAAATTTACCAAAAGGCCTCTCAAAAGATGCATTTTTTGCATGCATTTTTGGCTGCAGCAATGCAACTTCCGGTTTGTAATAGGTACAAAGTAGGTACGAATGATATAAATAATTTTTGCAAGCGAATGCAAAAAACCGCATTCCGATATCCTAAAAGATTTCCTATCTTTGGCCTTTTTAGTGCTTCATTGCCTCGATTAAAATACATGTTAACATTGATTTGCAAGCGAAATGATATTTTTGGAAACGATTTATTTTATTTGGTTTAAAGACAGACAAGGTTTCCTAAGAAAATACAATATAAAAAATATGACACTACCTACTTGTAAACTTTCTTGTATAAGAGTATTATACAGGGTCCGCTACATAACGCTCTCCAGGCCTATGTCTCCGTTATTTTTTAAGATACCTTAGAGATCAAGGCATCATTTTATAGATCTTTTTATGGCTTTCTAAAACAACTATTTAATATTAAATATCACATTACTTTTCCTACAAGAGTGTCTATTTAACGTATTTTACGCATTTTAATTCGGAAAATGTAATTTTCCCGCACGGGGCGGAAAAACTATTCCCTAACACATACTTGAGTATAATTTTGAAGAAAAATTTGGGTAGGTGATGCCAAGTTTCAGGTTGTTTCTTCATAAAGTTAGAAAATTTGTTTGATAACATCCACTAATTTACATTTTTTTTAAAACAAGAAAAATAAAATCATTTTTTTTTAAACAAAAAAAAAATTGAAATATTTTATTATGAAGCACCTTCATCTAAATTAATAATTGTTGCTATAGCAATTAAAATGCATTCGGTTGTAATTTTTTATGACAGACATTGCTTGATATATCAATCTACAGTAAATTTCGATCTGTGTTTTCAATTTTATGAAATCGACAATGAATTCATCTAATGAAGAACTTCCTGAAGAAATTCTAGCAGCAGCCAATGAAGTAAGTTGGGATTTGTTACCCGAGAAGTTAAAAAGAAAGATATGAGAAGCACTACTGATTGATGTAACACTAAAAAGGTAAAATCAACGAAAGATGAACATAACATATTTTTTGGAAATGTCCAAATCCTGGAAAGCAATCAAGTTATGGTTCACATATTAAATGATAAAAAGTATTTGTAAAGCTAAACAAGATCTGGATATTGGCAAATTTCATAAAGTAACAGCATTTACAAAAAGACAGAATGTTGGATTTCATTCGAAAAGAGCAAACATTTTTAGTCAAGAAGACGTAAAACAATGTATAAGTGAGACACCCTATGGACCTTACCTGATGATTAAGTTCGTAACGATTGGGACACCCTATGAACCTTACCTGATGATTAAGTTGGTAACGATTTTTGGATTGGCTGGCGCCTGCAGACATAACGAAAATCACCATCGACAATATAGAAGATAAATAAGATAATTGTCAATATCAAGGACTCCAAAAATCATTCCGCTAGAACTTTCGTGATATGTAAAGAAACAAATAATGCATATACAGAAAATATACAAGCTTACGTCCAAAAGAGACTCACATCGCCGATTTATTTATATAGTGCAGACATGGAAAATATATTGTCCAACATCAATCAAATCAATTCAATAGGAAAAATACTCTCAGAAATCGGAGCCTATTTACACCTTCAAAATTCGAAACACGGGTTACAGTTTTAGGCGGTCCTCGACCACTTTTCTTGCCGATTGTGGATATATCACAAATATTAAACGTTTAAGAGGATGGAAATCAACTTCTGTTACTGAGAGGTACTTAGAAGACTCTACAAATCGAAAAAGAGAAATGTCCAACAAAATTATTCATTTGAACACTCCATCATCTTCAAACTGTAATTTGCAGCCATTAACGTCTGCTCAGATGTACCGTCAGTAATCAACAGCCACAATTTGGTACCTGTTGCTGAAGAAGTTATTAATAATTCTGTGTTTAGTACATTTGCTATAGCTTTCCGCGAATAGCAGTTTAACATCATGGTTGATGAGACAGTTCTATCAACAACATAATTTCAAAATGTGAGGAAAAATTTGGATTGCTGTCTAAACGTAGGTATATTTAGATCTTTGATTTCATTCGTACTGAAATTTCAGAGTTAATTCCGTAATTACAGTTGATGACATGAGCTTTACAGGACAATGGTACCATTTATACAAATTCATTTGTAAACAGCCACTTTTGGACTGGAAATGATAACGTTAACTTCACATGAAAATGGTACCGTTTATATAAATTCATTTGTAAACAGTCACCTTTGTACTCGACAGTCGAAAATATTTCCCACTATGAAAAATAAGAAATAATGAGAGAACTTAAACCATTGATGAAAATAGAGAACAAAAGTGGATCCAGATAGGAACATTGTGGAACTTCTGATGTAACAGCATAAGCGTTACATTTAAAACCGTTAAAGGTATTGAGACTGATTTTATAAATAAAAGACAAATAACGCAGTCCTGCAGACCCTTTCGCGGTTGCTAAATCCGAATCTAGTATCTGCCTGACGAAGTTCGCTCATTTTCAAGGTAATTTGAAGGTCAGCTTTGGTTTTCTTATAGTTATGTTAACTAGTAGTAAACGGATTCATTAGGAGCAAAAAATTTCACGTTTTGGATACGTGGTTGATCATGAAAACAAAACGCTATGGGGACATATTTATGGCTTCTGAGTCTATGGTGAATATATTGTAAAATATTAAAAAATCAGTGTTTTTTTTATCAAAACCTGAGGATAGGGTGTAAGTAATAGACCCTGAAACTAGTCGTTAAAGAATTTATAAAAAAAATAAAGAAGTGTGAGTATTTTTGGTTTTTGAAAAACTTAAATACGAACTGACATTTATCAATTTTGAACTTGTTATCTAGAATTTGATCATAAGTAGTTCCCTTTCTTTTTCTTTTCCATTATTATAATATTAAATATTCAACAACAAGTATCCGTATCTATAATCCAGATTTTCTTAGTGTTCATAATAAAAGGCATTGCAAAATATAGATTAAACAGTTTGACTCAATTTATTTTTAACTAACCTGTCCATTTACAACCTATTAGTTCCACTCTCATACAAACAGTCCTCACGTGGTCGCTGTAGGGAAGGAAACGTATCTTTGATGCGATGATGGGTGGATCTAGTTTTTGATCCACTATGGTGAACGTGTTGGTATTACCAGGCAACAACTGCAACAAGAATGTTTTATTAATATAGCTATAGATAGGAAGTAAAATAAATTAGAAATGAAATTGCTGAAGATTTAACCGAAGATGATAATGACATGAATATTTACTGAAAATTTGCTGCCTAAATAAAATGATGAATGATTGAAATTTGAAAACTATAATTCAGTTGGAGATATAATAGTTATTTACCTAACAAGTGGGAGAAGTGCACGCACACTGATTGCAGTTGCAACAATCGAATGTGTTAGATACAATATTTTTCCTATGGTCAAGACAATTCTAATCAGGCAAAACAATTTATTTTAATTACCAATCTATAACATTAACAAGCAATTATTAAGTAGTCGATAGATGTAGGTTGTTCTACATCGCATACTCATGATCCTTTTTGTGGACATAGGCCAAAAATACCTCTTTTTGAAGATGACGTGTTTCTCTCCATGCGCCATTGGTCGAAGGCAACAAAGCTTATATAAAAAAATATTAACAATCAAAACTGTACGTAGTTATAGAAACGACAGGAATTTCTTTTGGTGATTACTTGTCTCGAGCGTAATTCATAAGCACTTTTAGAAAAATCTAGCGCAAACTTTTTTGCTTAATGTTGCCTGCATCCACTGAATTACGTTGGACTCAACCATTGTCACAACAATATGATAGGTCTACCGTATCGAGCAGAAAAGTGCACTTCACTGTACTAGTGTCACTTTCGCCACGAAAAATCGTGCGGAAAGCTACATTTTTGTGAATGATAGTAGAAAAAGAAACCTCTTATTTGATTTTCACCCAATGCAGAATAATCCATATCCCCACCCGCTCCTGCGTCTGTTTACTGACACGCGCTATCACGTATGAAATTGCGGTAGTCGTAACAGTTTAGGCGCGTATGGTGTTTTTCAATGGAGATAAACGGCCATTTGCAATTTCAAGTGCTTGTTACGCGGATGCGTTATGCTCCCGCTTATTACACCCCTATAATCATAGCGTCGTGTTTTTTTATAGCCGCTTATACAGATCAGAAGTGGGATGGAAGAGATAAAACAAGGCTGTTTTTGTTTCCACATGTCCGTAATAAATGAGCGTACCGATAAAAAAGTGGCCGGATGGGAAACATAAAATAGTAGTCACAGATAAAAACATTTGTTTTAATGGTTGCAAAAATAAGGTAAACGAATATCTACATGGTATCTCAGAAAGTCAGATCCTTAGATAGCTAGCAGCGTACGTGGTATTTTTTAGAAAAGGTTACATATAGCAGCCCCACAAGAAAGGGGTCCGTCCTTACAAAACTTACATATTCTTTTGTATTTTTACAAACTGAATCGCTCTAAGTTCAAGGTAATTTCAAGGTCAAAATGAAAAAATATGTGAGCAGTTGAACCAGACCATCGTATTATTTATGTTTTTGGGGTTGCTGGTCTGAATCGGGGGCTCATTTAACCCCATCAGATCAGTTTTAAGGTTATTTCAATGTCAAATCGAAAGATAAATATGTAAGTAATACAGACTATCGTACAGTTGTATTTTTGGGGTCGCTGGATCTGAATCTGAGACTTATTTAATCCCATCAGATCTGCTTTAAGGTTATTTCAAGATATATTTACTATCCCATTTATACAAGAAGCACAAATATTTTCTGAAACTTGATTGATGTCTAAATAAAGTAGTGACTTTCAACATTAAAATACCCACAAAGTCATTCATGTTTGTAGTTAATTTTTTCAAGAACTGACTTCATATTCGTATAGACTTCAATCAAACAACTGAATGTGCTACTGGAGTGGAGGGGTATACATTAATGTAATGAAAAAGGACGGCTTATAGGTTTCTCTTCAATGGACAATCTCCATTTATTAGGTTTATACCATCCAGGTTTGAGTTCGTTCGTTAATCGTTCAATATCAGTAGACTAGAGGAAAATGAGAAAATGTTCCAAGAGTTCACTGAATCAGTGACAATAAACGGAATATTTGATTCTACTCGCATTTTAAGCAATATTTTTCAACCACAAGACCCGAAAAATATAAATGTATAATGAATTTGCATATCTAACTTTCGATTTGATCTTGGAATGACCTTGAAGGAGACCTGATAGGTTGAAAGGAATCCCGAATTCAGTTTCAGTGACCCCAAAAACACAACTATACGATAATATGGTCCACTTCTTCTTTATTTCGCTTTGAACTTAGAATGACCTTGAACCTAGGGCGATGTGATTAAATGTGGTCCTGATTTGGATTCAGCGACCTCAGAAACATAAATATACGATAGTCAGGTCCACTTGCATATCAATCTATTGCTTTGACCTTGGAACGACCTTAAACCTACGGAGATGGGATTAAATGGACCCCAGATTTAGCTTCAGCTGTATAATTAGCAAATGGTCAATAAATTGATGGGAACCTTTTAATAACGTTTCATTAGCAAAATTAATTAATTGTTTTATATAATAAATTAATACACTATCGAAAACCTGTGGTTAAAAAAAAGCTTCTCATCCAATGATAACCATTATTGAAGAATTAACATATGTCCATTAAAAACATTAACATTTACTTCTAATTGCGCTCCAATGGCTACTCCAGACTTAATTCACTTAGGCTACTTCTCCATTACAACATTTATTTTACTGCAGCACTTTCTTATTTATAGCGCTCTGTTACCTTAAATATTAAATATAGGACACAGACTTTTTCCGCAGATCTGCAGGTGGTATGGGTCCCGTACCACCTGCGAGCACTTGCGAAGAAAACCTGAATTCGTCAAAAATGGACTTTGCCTAGTTCAATATTCAAAGGACGTTCTGTAAATAACCTGAGATGGACCAGCAAATGCAAGGATAGATGGTCCTAAGTTTTTTGGATTGAAAATATCGAAAATCTGGGAACACTACACCAAGTCCTTGATTTGAAAAAACAAGAAACGGTGCATTTTCATAGAATTCCGAGTAATAGGAAATCACACCAGGAAAAGCTGTGGATCATTCATCTGTATCTCAAGTACCATATATATTGAAAAAAGATAGGAGCAAAAAATAAGCGAACTGGGAATGGTACAAAGCTGAAGAACATGATGAAGTAAACGCTTGTGTTAAGACAGAAAAATAAACACTATCTACCAAAATTGCCAGACTACTCAATTCATGGTATCATCTTGTGTCCCGATGTGGAGGATTTGATTACGTGAAGGAAAGTTTTAAGATCCTTCTACTACAAATGAAAGACCTAAACTTTTCAAACTTGTATATAGTTATAAAGAAAAGTAAAGGAATATGGTTACAAGTTGATTATTTTTCAGGAAAGATGTTAACGAAAGACAGAATAACAGAATAATAAAAAGTAATAAAATATTAAAATTATTTTAAATTTTTCAATGAAATAAAACCTAAGTAAGTATATTTAAAGATAGTATCAATTTTTTTCGTACACTTTGAACTGTATTATCGTAGTTTTGAATATTTTTAACAGCTACATCTTCATCTAGTCTAGATGTCTAGAATGTTAAACTGCCGAGCAAACATTTAATATTGCGAACACGTTTGTTATAAACACTGTTTATTTCATGTCGTCAAAACATAGATTAATATGTCAATAATACTGTAACGAAGTGATTTTTCGTTTTAAATGTTATTAATAAAATATCACCTGACCGCCGATATGTGTTTAATTACCATCCAAGACGAGCGCTAAAATGAACGCGCAGCCGCTACCATTCTCGCAGGAACAAGACTCGTCGAGGCGTACCGGCCAAAGAGTTCCATCGCGTTGACGAAATTCGTGAGGACTACTAGCAGGGTAAGATTTTTACAAGTCTAAAAAGAAGACCAGTGCGCCGCAGACTTTCAAACGCCAAGTAGGCAATTCAGTTCCTGGCCAGCCGTCGTCGAGAGCAGTCCTGTTTGTCCGCCACTTCAGTATCAGAGGAGCTGTTCGAGATTTTTCGTTTTGCCAGGACTACTTGCCGTAGCTTGTTGGTAAGACTTTTACAAGTCTCGTCTTAGGACTACTGCGCAGCCGTCAATCTGTGATTAGCACCGCAGGCGTTCAAACAGCGACAATTCAGTTCCTGGCCAGCCATCGTCGAGAGCAGTCCTGTCTGTCCGTCACTCCAATATCAGAGGAGCTGTTCGAGATTTTTCTTTTGCCAGGACCACTTGCTGCAGATGTTGATAAGATTTTTATGAGTCCAGCACGAGGACTTCTGCGCATCTGCCAACCTGGTACCAGCATTGAGGGCTTCCAACTGACCAGTAGACGATCCAGTTCCTGGCCAGCCGTCCACGAGAGGAGTCCTGCCTGTCCAGCACACCAGAGAAGCCGCCTTTGGTGATTGTTTTAAGTCGAGTCTGGGGACCAGTGTGCAGTCGCCTATTATCCAGGAGCATCAGGTGTTCCACCGTCGAAGCTGCAGAATCAGTTCCTCACCAGCCAGCACCAACAGCAGATCAGTTCAGCACCGCCAGGAGACCAGTCCAGCACCGCCAGCAGTAAGTAAATTGCGCACACGCTTACTGCGCATGTCCGACAAACGAATCGAGGGCTTGAAGAGGTAACTACCGTTTGTCCCGTAAAAGTTAGAGTTGTAAATATAGGTTTACGTTGAATAAATGTATGTGTGATTTGTTTTACTGGACACCGTAACTCTAACTCTTCCCTCACGACCCTCGGGACATACCGTGTCTTCACTGTAGCCGCCCGATTAATGGTGTTTCTGCGTTGTAAACAGAAACTGGCGCCCGAGGTTACCGCCGCCACAGCTCAGGCGTCATAGTGACACTGCGTCGCATTGAAATCACGACGTAGGTACGTCACAATTTATACGTCAAAATGTAAATAAGGCTTTTGGAAAAATTCATTGTAACAACATAATCTAACTATCATAAAAGACAATCCGTTAATACTAATGCTTGGAGACACTACATGATAGGCTACATTTTTTGCCGTCACGCACTCGTTGCATCATTCTAGTAAAGGCAGCAGCACGTGTTTCCCTAGAAAATGTTCTGCGTACAAACGCGAAACTGCTAATGCATTTTGCTTTGCTTTCCTAAAAATTAAGATCAAATTATTCTAAATTAGTTGTAAATCATTTTATGCGGATTTATAAAGGATGTATTATATTTCATAATCCATTTCACAAAAAAAAGCATTTCGGAAGTGAAGTGAAATTTTAAAGAGTGATTATTTTATTTATTTCAGTATCTATTCCGTATAAAGTGAATTTAATACGCGCTTCTCGCAATTCGTTATTAGTTCCTCGGCAATAAGTAAGTATAATCCGTTTCAATTTTCATACAGGCCGTCACAGAAATTTGTTTTAAATTAAAATCCAACAACACAATCCAATTAAACCGGTTCGAAAACTGGAGCAGGCCGCCCGAATAGGACGGCTTTTTATTCGAATCAACGAATAAATTCGTTTAATTGAAAATAAAATCCTAGCCCTCGAACCCACTCTAGTTGGCAGTGTTTACGAATCGTTAAATTTTCTCGTTATTTATTAAAAAATCTGGTGTACGGTTTTCCAATAACCCTCCCATTTGAATAACGAGACGAAGGATCAATGGGGCTGCTCTGCTGAAACAAATTTTGCCGGTTGAGGTATAAGTTTTTTTCGAGGAGCTTTAAGTACTTCAAATATTAAAAAAATTTAAAGGTAATATTGAGTAAAAAAAATATTAACAATTGATGAAATTCGACGAATTGGCGGCACAAGTATATTTATTTGCGCAGTATGACACTAGTCGATTGATGTTGACGCTCGTTCTGAAAGATTGTTCGATTCCGATTTAATTACAGAACATGAAGCTCACTTCACTCATAAAATCACAGAACACATAAAATTGCTATTACAAAAATAACTATACAACTAGGTTTCTGGACTTGTGTAAAAATGAAAGACGCATTTATTTAATGGCATATTATTGCATTGACACATGAACTCCAGATGGAAATTGGTCTTGGAATTTGTTGTCCTAAACATATTCCCTAATATGATGATTTTAGAAATCATAGATAAACTCTTATCAAAAGATAGGAAGAAAAAACATTGTATTCGCTGCATTTTCAAGGGCAAGTCTACAGACAGATCCACTGTTGTAACAACGGTTGTTGAAGATATTTGAGAACGAATCGTATCTAAAATACCTGT
Source organism: Monochamus alternatus (assembly GCA_037114965.1). NCBI lineage: Eukaryota > Metazoa > Arthropoda > Insecta > Coleoptera > Cerambycidae > Monochamus > Monochamus alternatus. The sequence continues at coordinate 120,830,046 of CM073426.1, forward strand.
TTTACAACTATCTGGTCAAACTGGTCCTTAGATAGAATTAATAAAATTTGTGTTACATTAATGTCAGTATTTAATTTGTATTCTAATATTTATAGGTGCTTCAGTAGGTTCTTATTACAAGAAAATGAAGAAGAAGTTGTCCAAGAGTGACCTTCAATTGATTACAACCAACGAAAACTATATTGTTGGTGGTTTAAAAACTGTTTAAACGATAATAATTTATTATACCTAAGGATAGAAAAACAGTGGAAGCAGGTTCCTGCTCGCGCTTATCGGCGCGGTTTATTAAAAGAAGAAACGAAAATTTAATCAGTTGTCAACGCGAGCCACCAGTAAGCAGGAAAACTGCTTTCACTGTGTTTCTACTCTGACGTTTTATTCTGTTGAGACATGGGTATATTTATCTGCTTAAGTACGAAAATAGATAAAACTATAGCACTTGGGCTGCAGAGAATCTACACAACTTTATTAAAACACAGTTAACTCTCAAAAGATGTGTTGTATACAGGGTTAGTCAGTCATAATGACATTAATTTTAACCACGTATTCGGGAAGCCTAATAAAGGCAGAAAATCCGAAAAAAAATTTTTTTACTCGACCTTAAAAAAATAAACAAATCGCCCTATAAAAATCAGTAACACGACGCTCCTGGTGCGCTACGAACTTTCTGATAACGCACCCGACGACAATCTAATGCCGTATCAAACCATCGATGCCACATCATGTTTACATGCATAACAGATCAGCGTGTTATTCAAATTTACCTCCATTTAGCACTCTGCATTTCTTTCCCCCCAAATTTGTAGATCATGCCACACATTTGGAGGGGGGATGGAGAGAATACAAGCAGTAAGCAGTAGTTTGTTTATTTCGGTCTCAGCTCACGTATTTGGTGTAAATTCACAACGCATAATTTTACAAATTTCGAATATATAAAAATGGTAGTATTATACGGAGAATGTTTACGAAAAGCGACTGACCCTAATTTTATTAATTAAGTGCTATGGACGGATAAGTGCAGTTTTACGTGAACTGTGAGCTGTAAACAGGTTAGTACCATACTACTTAAAAAACAGTAAATTTCTAGGCTAGATGTACGTAACTACAAACTGAATAATTAATTGTACTTATGAGTAATACTAAAAATTCATATTTATTTGTAAAACGTAGTGAAAACGTAATATCAAAATTATTAAACTGTAATAACCTAACATTCGAAAACATTCCTTTATTATCTACATTTGTTTTTTTTCAACAAATAAATCAATATTTAAGGAAAATTCATTCATGTATCTAGATTTAAAAAATAGTTTTACTCCTTGTCGTTAAATAACAGTACAAAAACTACGTAACTAGGTTATTGACCTAATAATACAATAGGTCAAGATAACTTGACGTGCCATTTCCGTTTTGGACAGTTTTCTGTCGACAACACGATGGTTTTTTATTACTTAGTATTTAAACACGAAACATTTTTCAGCTTCTCTTAATAATTTACCCATTGGGTATAGGTTTTTTATGTAATGTACCTAAATGGTTCATTACTCGGTTTATTATTAGACATGTTGAAGTTTTGATGCAGTCATAACAGCTACATTTGCTCACAGAAAAATCGACACGCGAGTGTACGGGTATCGTTTGATTGGGCCGTATTTTCTACCGGAAAACCTGAGTTGACCGCGTTACTAGCAATTTTTAATAGAATGATTTGATTATTATTATTTGATTTTATTGGATATTAACATTTTAAATTATTATTGGCTTAAGTTGAACTTAGCAAGAAAAAATGATATTCTAAAATAGTCAGTACAACCGTTTATTTGTGATGTCTAAAATCTAGGTAGGTAGCTCTATAGAAAAATATTACAACTTGACAACATTGCATCAGGTCGACATCGAGTTCAACTGTGAGCTGTAAACGACCAAGGCTGTCAGCGGTCAATGACAGTCTGAAAAGGTGGTTTAAATAATGATTTGAAAATATTTTTTTTCGGCGTAAATATGCGTTTAGATTTTTGTTTTAATCGCGTATTCGCATTATACTCATTATCCCCTATCTCCTATTAAAATTAATGACATTATGACTGACTCACCCTGTATATGGGTGGTAGTTTCAAGAAGGAAGATATTAGGCTTTATTTTTTTTCGACAAACAGTAACTGAAAACGATATCGAAACATTTTACAACAAGCTCTGGAAGCAATGTCTGATGATGCACTAGAACATGGATATTTTGAATAAGATGGAGTCACAGAACATACTGCAGTAGAAACCATAAGATAACTGCATGTTATTGAATAAATAAACTGTTTTATCTTTATGTCAGCATTGTAAAATAAACGGCAATTTACACATAAAAATAAATAATTAATAAAGCACCCATACTTCATATATCTTAATAAATCTTATCAAACATTAGATTAAATAATTTTTCAAAATTTTAATATCATTTAGATAGATTAACACTGCATATTATAGCTCTGAGATCAAGTTCAAAAAAGATATTCTCATGTTCTCAATACTAACTTTAGCATTCGGTTGGTCAAAGTTATGTGTTTATTGAAATATGATAAAGCTGAAATGAATGAAGTTTGTTGCTGTAGGGATATAGTTCTTTTGAAACCGATTTTTTATTATTGACTCTATCTGTAACAATTGCCACTACTGGGAGTAAGCTAAAGATACTAAAAAATTAAGAAAATGTGCAAGTCAACACGTACCTAAACTTTCAATCATGACTATTAATCATAACGCAGCATCTAATATGGATATTCGAGATATGATTAAACAATTTTCTGTTACTAAAACTGGAAGGAGAGGATTCTGAGTAGTATGTTATTCTTAACATGAATTTCTTATGTTATCTGAATTAAGTTTTATTTAAAGAATTTCTTAATTTTGTTGCAATGGATTTTATTATTCTATCTTAATTTTAGACTTTGTCTTTATTACAATATTTTTATTATTACACGGAAACAAATTTTTGTTCATTTAACTATTCGATTTATTTAAATATAATTTATTCTGACGAAATAAATCTTTTTTGGTGTAATGATCACTTTTTTGTAAAAAATAAATTTTGGTACGTAAATTCCATTTTTTTGCGAGTATTTGCTTAAATGAAATAAATAGTTATTCTATTTGAACAACTTAAGAAAACTTAATTTAAAAAAATAAATATATCCCTTTCATTTCCTTAAACAATTTGTTCAAATCTGTATCAAAAATAACGTTTTGAAATAAAAAAATGTTTTTTGATTGAAATAAATGTGCATTTTGAATCAAATAATGTGTTTGTTTGATTCAGAAATGTATATTTTTAATTGAGGGATGTGGAAAAAGAAAATATGTAATCTTTCAATTCTTTTTGTAAAGTTTTTAAATGAAGTTTTATAAGGTTACATAATCTTTTAAAAAACAGTAAATTAAAAAACCTCAATTTTTTATATAGTTGTCGCAAAAAATTATTTACTTGAAAGAAAAAAATCGAAATGTTTTCTATAAACAAAATATAATTGTTAATAGTGACCGCTAGATGTATCTGTGCTAAATTACGTGTATTCAGATATGTCGGGTTTGAGAGTCATGAACAGCCAAGGTCAGTCGTCAGTTAACTTACCTGTTGCGTACTGATGAGAGCTAATAAGTCGAAACCGGTACATGTTAACTATTTGCTATAGATTTTTCAGGTGCAATTCAATGCTTGCAAATTACTGAGCCATAAGTTGTTGACCTAAATAAGCATTTGTTTAATTGGAAATATACAAGCATTATTTTATCATATAATATAATTAAATCAATACCAGAAGTATATTATTGAAATGGAAATAATGTTTTTTAATGGAAACAAATTATTTCTTTACATAAAATAACTGTGTTTTTGCTTTTTCAAAAAAAGTGATTTGGTATAAAGAAACACATATTTTTACAGGCACCAATTTTATTTTTTGTTTTTTCAGTGTAACAAATAAAACGACTGTTATCAAAGACTTAGAGGCTCAATGCTCCTAAGCACCACCACTGCCACTTTGTTGGTGTTCAAGTGGTTGAGTACCTACGCGAGAAATATGGCCCACACGCGATAATGACCGTCGCGACGTAATGAAAGGAACCGACGCCGATATGGACGGCAAACCGCATTTCTGCCGAGACAGCCGGATGTTGCAGCGTCGCGACGTGCTCATTACCCCTAATGGACGTGACCGGGAATGCTGGATTCATAGTAATAGCCATAAAGCCTGTTTAGTAAGCAAATGTCGAATTGTCATTGAGAAATCATTATCCAGGTTGTGGCGCTTATAATGAATAAATTAAAATCCTGGAATTCTTATGGTTAATAAGACAATATAAACAGAATATTATCACAGCATAGGTAGACCAGCAGTTTCACTCCATTGTCGGCACTTTGAACTGCTTTCAGTGTTCTGCGGTGACCTCGAAATATGAGTCCTATAGCGCATCCGATAGAATTTACAGAATCGCTGATCAGAACCGGAATAAGAATTTTTTATTTGCGCGTGAAAGCGTAGTTATTCTACATGAAAGTTTACGTTATATCTATCCACATTATGTAATAATTCATTATACAGTTATAAATGGGTAATTCAACATGTATTATATACTATCATTTACAACATACAGTGTGAAAATTCGATTTACTTCTTTGGACTCTTTTTTAAAAAAAGAGTTTAAACAATATATTATTGCACTACAAAATATTTTTATTTATTTACTTACTCTTTTGTTATGAGTGATAATTACATTTTTTTTGGGATTTTTTTAAATTTAAAATTTGAGGTTTGAAGTTTAGTGGACAAATAATTTATTATGGTTTTTTTTTGTCTTAAATGAGCTACGTAAACCAGAAGACAAGCATTTTTCAGAACAGAAAAATTATGTTTACTTAACTTTGAAAATTGTTAAATTGGAGATAAAAGTGCAGTAAAATGTAAATTTAGAAAAAAATTATTTTTTATTATTTTGTTTTGAGACTTACTCTCATTATAGTGACCACAAGAAATATCATCATCTACATAATTTGAAGATGAGCCATCTTGTGCAGGAAACGTTGGAACGACCTCTTTGCGTAATTTATTGCGCGAATCGTTAGAGAACATATTATTTTAAAAATGTATTTGACATAGTTTGTATAAACTGATACTAATCCTCAGCAGCTTTTCTAATAAATCTTCTCTATTAGAAGCCTCTGCACAGAACTTTGCTCTAAAATAAAAATTTCTATGTGAAAAATATAAATATGTATATTTTAAACTTCACTTTCATGAGAAGTATTTATATTCCAATGTTATACTTAAGAAATAAGTTAATAGGTAAGGCAATAGCAGTAAAATATTATTTATGGTTTGTACAGTATATTATAGATTACTTATTACTTATTTATGTCTTTAGGAAATTTAAAGAAACTTAAATTACTATTTATAGATGATATATTTAAACATCTAACTGCTGCGCAGCATCTCGTTCCTCGATCAGACTCAAAATATTGCTTGAATACGGCTCTGTATAACCGATGTTTGCACTCCCAGAGTTGGATGTAAACTGAGGTCTCTGCAGCTTGAAATGGATGCGCGAGCTGCTATGCGCGGCCTATTATTTCGGCCCGAGTGTTTCTACTGGTCTCCCTATACTGTACTGTGTAATTCGATGCTGGTCAGAGCATTAACCCGCAGAGCAGTTGTTTCTTGAAATTCCACTTTTACAAATGTTGTAATCATCGATTGCGATGTAGGTCCGGGGATTTTATAGTACTCAGAGTATAGGTATAGATATTTTTCTTTTGGATAACGGTATTCTTCTATTTGGATAACGTCTTCGATATTGACGAAGTGCCGCATCAGCATTTCCACCATAAAATCCGTATCAAAAATGAATATCAGCGTATTCATCGTTACTAAAAAGCATTTTAGAGGATAGCACTAATAATAAAGATAACAACAATAATAACAAATCAAATTACTAGAGAGCTAACTAAATGTGGCACAATTACTGACAGATACATTTGTCAGTTTGTCATACTTGCCCAATTATATTTTAGAAATCGCTTTGAAAACACTGAGTGGTACAGAAAAATTGAAAGAGCGCTCTTTTCTTCCAAACTGAATAAAGAATCCAAAACTAATTTTTATTATATTAGAAAGTACTGGCCTACCAATTTTTTCTTTAAAAATATTCAGTAAAGTGTTAATACGGACGTCACTAAAAACTAAAAATAATGTTTTTCATTGCAAAACGTGATCCATCGATGGTAGTTAACGTATACAAAACTTGATTGAAAATATTTTTAGCCAATCTTGAAAATCTTGTATTTCCGTACCGAAGCATTTCTTGATATTATATAGTAAACTCATATTATTTTTCCGCATCAGAAACTGGACCACTCTGTATAATATCTGTCTTGCTGGTAGGACGCTATACAGGGTGTTTCTTAAGTAGATGTCAAAAATCCAAGGGCGTATTATCTGGCCAAAAATAAAGGTTTTTTCTTATAAAAATATGGGGCCTTAGAGAAGCCATTGTCCAGCTACAGCGCGTAAAAAATTAACCAGTTTTTAATTGGTAAACCGCTTGAGATAATTTAACCAAATTTGTTGTGCATATTTGGTATGAAACAAAACATTATCAGCCTTAGAAACTTACCACTCATCGGTCATTATCTGCCAAAAACAATATATGGCCCTGTATAGTATTACAAATAAAATAGGTCATCACATGCACTATTGTGTTATCTTCAGTTTTTGCTTCTTTACACTTTTTTGTATTCCAAACCGATTAAATTAAATATGAAATTGATTTATTTGAACAAGTAAATTTATTACTAAAATACTATACTTATTATATCATATAAAATAATAACAAAACAATTAATTAACAATAGAATTACTTTACTATGATTTATTATAACAAATGTTGGAAATAGCCACCTCGAACAATTGCAAAAATTTCAGGAGTAGGTCTTGTCACATCATAATCAGCTATAATTTGTTGACGTAAGTACTCGTCATATTTAATGTGAACCTTGTTAACTAATGTCCCTAAACACAAAAATCAGTAGGTTTAATATCGGCTGATCTGGGTGGCCAAGACCTGGTTCGTCCAGCCACGTTGTTATCGATTTTTTTCTTTAAAAATTCAGGAGCAGTCAAACTAAAATGCGTGGAACCCCATCGTGCATAAACCACATTCTTTGTCTTAGTGCAGTAAGGAACATCGTAAAGTAGTTCAGGTAAAAGGTTTTCAAGAAAATTCTTGGCAAAACGAAAATTTCCAATAATACCCTCCCATACATTCAAAGAAATCTGATGTTGAAATCCTGATTCCATTTCGGCATTAAGATTTTCATTAGATCAAACTTGTTTATTGTGGAAGTTCACTATAGCATCTCTGGAAGAATTACCTTCGTCGGTAAACAAAATCCCAGCGGTAAAGTCAACATTTTGTACAATTTTTTGCAAAATCCAGTGGCAAAATTGTATGCGAGCAGGATAATTTTGCAGGAGTAAGGCTTGAACACGTTGTATGTTGTAGGGGTATAACTGTTGATGCTTCAGTTAATCTTTTTAAAAAAATAAGCTTAATTTGATAATACACAATATTATATAAGATGACGGATTTTTATTATTATTGTTTTGCATGGTTTCCCTAAGATATGTTAAAATAATTTAAATAACTTGATCAAATAAATCAATTTTGTTAATCGATTTGGAATATAAAAAAGTGTAAAGAAACAAAAACTGAAGATAATACTATGGCGCATATGATGACCTATTTGTAAGATGATACAAGCTAATATACAGGGTGTCCGGAAATCATGAGCAAAAAAATCAGGGGGCAACTCTAGACCGAAAATAAATGCTACCTCTTTCTATAATATTTTTTCCAAAACTGATTATTAACGTAGCTACAGGGTTTTAAAGATAAAACTTTATTTTCGATATTTGTAAATATCTTCTTAAGAAATCCAAATATTTACATAAAACTTGTAAATCGCGTGTTTTTGCGGACGAGAAATTCAAATATGTTTCTAATTTTGATGTCACTAGTAGAGGGCGCTACTTATGGCACATCATCTTTTAAATGACAGAACTTTTTTGCTGATTAATGTATCCATCTGACTATTGAAACAATCGATTCTTCTACCTATTATATCTGAAAAAGATATACCTTATCGTGAGAGAGACACCCACTACAAGAAACCCTTATTTTTGGCCACATAATACGCCCCTGAATGTTTGACCTCTACTTAAAAACAGCTTGTACATTATGTCATTAACTGTAGTAGCTATAATTTTTAGAAATGAAGTAACTAAGCAATACCAATAAGCAACTAGAGTGCCAAAAGAGCATTTGTAGTAATTAATCACAAAGCGATATTAAAAAGTCAATTCGGGCCGTCATTTGGGCCCCCATTTGCCGGCGGCGGCTTCTGACGGCCGTTGCGCCATCGCATATTGCTGATAGTGACCCATATTGCGCGCCGGCGATATCAGATGATGAATGGCATCCGCGTATTTAAAAATATTGCGGCGCTATATTTCCACGGCCGACAACAGATAACAATAAAGCATAATAGAGGCCCTTTGTACGCCGTTTCGTGGTACTTAGTTAATTAAAACAAGCCAGCGCCGGTTCCTAGCCACTTTTCTTTGTGTGTCGTGGAGAAAGGGGTAATTGCCTCGATTGTTGGCGTCGTTTACTGAACAAACCGATATTAGGTGGCGTTAAATAGCAATTTTCATAAAAATATACGAGCAAGTCGAGTAGCTAGCTAGTACTTGCCCTAGTAATTAATTTAGCTTTGCAAATTTTAATTTTAAAGACGTGTAAATGCTAACAGTTCTTTATTGTAATAGTCTTTTGTGAACCGAATAACAACATATCCTTTATTTGTGTAACACTGACACAACACCGTACACATTTGTGTACAGTATTAAAAAAATGTGTAACCAATGTGTAATCTCAAGAATTTTTGCAAATGGTGTTATGCTACTGGAGAAATTGCATGATTTTTCCAAATACGTGTAGAAGCAACAATTATATATATTGGTTACACTGAGTTTTGTTTTCATGGGTTGCTATAACGTTAAATGAAATTTACGCGGCTGGTGCCACCAATTTCTTTGAATATCTCAGAAACAACGAAATTAATCAGGTCAAAGTGGTGTGTAGATGTTTTATTGAAATTCATTTTTTTTTTTGTAGTTTTCAAATAAAGTAAGAGAGGGGTAGCATACAAAATACACTTCTAAGAGGGGTAGGTAGTTCAAACTTAAGAAGCTTATGTAAGATCATAAGGAGTTTTTGTGTTCCGAATTTGACTTAAATCTGATAAGTGGTTCAAAAGTTATAAGGGAAAAACGAGAAAAAATTCCTACTTCAACGCCCTCTATCTCGGAAACTATGCGTTTTAGGAAGTTTATATCACGAATGAACATTATTTTAACCTGTTCTATCGATTCCTGAAGTTATCAAGATTAAACCTGAATCAATCTATATTTAGCATTTGTGTTTTTCTCAGTCACATTTACATTCATTATTATATACAGAATTATTATTGAGAGAATACTGGTATCTAAAGTAAATACGGCCCTGTCTACGGCTCACTGGGTACATGCGGAAGTCTTTGATGTTTTTATGGCAGTTTCTTATGTCGTTGTTTTATTTCTTTATATCGATGAGATAAACCATACTCGTACTCTGGTATGTTTTATCATACAATCTCCTCATTGTTACACGTCAAATACACATTAAGAAAATTGTATGCGGCATTAAACACCTCGCAGAATTCTTTTAGGAAACTAGTAACACTTGAATTGATGTAAATTATAAAGTATTTTTTATGATGTATAGTACACAGTGTGATAAGGTACAATTCACGGTCGCTCATGTTCTCTAGCATATTCAGCTCCCGACCTACTAGTGCAAACGTGTACATTTAAAGTCACTACTTCTTCACTAGACGAGAACGATACTAGCATGGGCCACGGTATGCTTAGACCGCGACCGCATAGTGCGTTTTCTCCTTTACCACAGCATAGGTAGACCAGCAATTTTATTCCCTTGTCGGCACTTTGAACTGCCTTCAGTTTTCTGCGGTGACCTCGAAATGTGAGTGCGTTAGCGAATTCGATGGAATTTACAGAATCGGTGATCAGGACCGGAATAAGATTTTTTTATTTGCGCGTAAGGGTAGTCATTTATGCTACATGAAAGTTTACGTTATATCTATCCACATTATACAGTTATGAATAGGTAATTTAACATGTATTATATACTATCATTTACTGCTACTAACATACAGTGTGATGTGAAAATTTGATTTACTTCTTTGGACTCTTTAAAAAAAAAACTTAAAATATATATTGCACCACAAAATATTTTAATTTATTTATTTACTTTTCTTGTTATTAGTGATAATTACATTTTTTTGGGGAATTTTTTTAATTTAAAATTTCACATTTGAAGTTAAGTGGGAAAATAATTTATTATGATTTTTTTGTCTTAATTGGTCTACGTAAGCCAGAAGACAAGTATTTTCAGAACAGAAACATTACACAGATCCACAAATAAAAAGTGGTGTGTGCTGAGGGTCCCATTACATTTTTTCCACGTATTTTTTCCCGCTGAACATGAATCTGAAGTCAAAATTGGGGGTCGCACAGCAAATTTTAGAGAAAACTCATAAAAACGATAAAAATCACATCAAAAGTTTAAACAGGTCCAAAAAAAAGTCATATGTGCTGGAAGTTAGACTATATTTTTCTTTTGTATTTTTTCCAGCTGAACACGAATCTGAAGTTAAAATTGGGGGTTACACAACAAATATTTGAGAAAACCTAAAAAAATCGATAAAAATCACTTTCTCGTAATTTATTCCATATGATACCCTCTAAAACTGAAACAATGAGAAATGCTGTGAATTAGTGAATATTTGCTATTTTACAGCTATAGCTATACCAAAATAGATAGATAGATTTTCCCACAATATAGTTCGTCGGATTGTTTTTCTAGGTTATGGGATAAGACTGCCGCGGGTGCATTAAAAGTTTTCTATAATATATTAGTACTTACCTATTCCATTCGTTCGAGTTTCTTATAACACATAGGCATTTTATCTAATTGTACCTACGAGAAGTGTATTTTATCGCTAGTGAGTGGATGTAATGAGTGAAAATGTAGTTTTGACAGTTTGTAACAAAATATTGAAAAACGAATGCAAAATACTGCAGCTATTCGGATTATCTGTCACCTATCTATCAGGTATATTACTAATAAAATGTTAATTTTTGTCGTTTCTGCATTTAGAAACGCTGCATAAAACGACATCATGGTAATTGACATCATAAGTGTCGACTTTCCTAAGGAAAAGAGGGTTTTGCCCTATTTTTTAAATATCAAGTTAACATTCTGGAATAATTATTTTATTGTAATTTAGGCTTCCCCGAGCACGTGGTTAAATTTTTTGTACTTATATATATATATATATATATATATATATATATATATATATATATATTTATATATATATATGACAACTGAAAAACTTCTAGACAGCTACAATAGTTAACCCTGTATATAACATAAACAGAATTGTAGCCAGGACGCCCTGTGGAACACCATTTACAATAGGCAGAATGTCTGACATACTTCCATTAAGGGTAACTTATTATCTGCCTGCCCGAAAAATAAAAGAGACTGATAAAAAATTGAACATATTTCCTCTGATGTCGTAGTATTCTAATTTATGCATTAAAGACGCCGTATTCTTGAAATAGTGTTTTCTACAAATACAAGTAATTTTAGATATTTAAGAACTTAATATTATATATTTTAGTAAATAACAAGAACGTTATCTTATGCCACCTGCGAATATTCAAAGATACCGAAATAAAATCAATATATGATATCAGAAAGTTTTTAGGTACTGAAATCTTTCAAAATACGTATTTTTTTAAATTCAACTATAGATGCAAACATTTTTATAACATAAACTTACATAGTTCTGCATATAAGATTGTTCACTTTTGTTTATACGTATGTGAAAATAATTGTTAAAATGTGGGGTTAAAATGTCATACAAATGCATTTTAAAAGTTATTATATTATTTGAGGAGAGTTAAATAGTAAAAGTGAATAATCAAAACATCAGTAATTTTATTTTTGATATTACTTTTGTGTTTTTCTGTTTTATTTTTCGAGATTTCAGTTCAGTTTCAATTTCGAGTTTCAGTGAAAAACACCACAAATTTGATCATTTTACGGCGAGAAATATGGCGACTTTAATATGTTCATATTGACGCAGTTGAAGGCCTTGGTGAGATCACAAGCAGTAGGTTTCGTATCTGTAGCCTCATCAAACTCCTCCAATACGTTCTCCACTATTTTCAATAACACTTTTGGAATCTCTGGTATCATTTTGTGCCCCTTCGTTTAAGTACACCCTGTACGTAGACTAGTGTATAACGCTTCAAGCATATAATAATAATAATAATAATAATAATAATAATAATAATCTTTATTGCCCTTTAAAAAATACCAAATACAAAATGTATACATGGTGTACAGGACTAGTCAATACAGTAATCTTAAAAATAAAATCTTATACCTAATGGTCAAAGTATTAAAAGGTTAAAAACTGAAGTATTCATTTATATCATAGAATGCATGCTCCAATAAGAAATCAACCAAAGTTTTACTAAAACGACTTGTATTTATTAATTGCTTAATATAGCTAGGAAGTTTATTATAAAATTTTATTCCATTGTACATTGGACTTGATTTATAAACAGACAAGCTGTGTTGTGGGATAACCAAAGCATCACAGTTTCTTTTACTATAATTATGGTTAAAGTTGTTCGTTACAAATAATGAAAAATTATTTTTAACAAAAGTTAACACTTCCAATATATAAATGCATGGCACTGTAAGTAATCTAAAATATTTAAATAAATTTTTACATGAATGATAATTGTTTACACCTGCAATATTTCTTAAAATTCTTTTCTGTAATCTAAAGATTTTTATCATTTTATACGAAGATCCCCAAAATAAAATACTATACCTTACTCTAGAATAAAAATGAGCATAATAGTAGTTTAAGAGTATTTTTTGTGATGTCAATTTTTTTAATCTGTATAAAACATAGCAAACAGATGACAATTTTGAATGTAAGTTATTAATATGGTCAGTCCAGTCCAAGTACTGATTTATATGTACCCCTAAAAATTTTATTGTATCCGTTTGTTTTATAGATGTACCATTCATTTTTAATAATCTGCTTTCAGTTCTTTCCGAAGATTTGGATTTAAATATTATGAATTCTGTTTTGGAAATATTTATAAATAATGTATTGCTACTGAACCAGTTCAAAAAAGTATCTAAAACGCTTTGACTCTGCGTAATAACATTATTTTCGGTGGAATCCACACAGATAAAAGATGTGTCGTCAGCAAATAGTGTCAAATTATTTGAATTAACTATACTGGATATATCATTTATAAAAATAATAAATAATAAAGGTCCAAGTACCGATCCTTGAGGTACCCCACACTCAACACTTAATTTATCAGACCTACAGCTTTCAATTTGTACAATTTGACTTCTGTGTGTAAGATATGAAGTTATCCAATCATGGATCTTACCTCTGAAACCATACATATATAGTTTATCAAGCAATAAATTATGATCTACAAGATCAAAAGCCTTACTCAAATCCAGGAAGATACCAACACATTTATTCTTTAAATTTAAATTATTATGAAGACCTGTCAAAAAGTTAATTATTGCAGATTTGGTTGATTTCCCCTTTTGAAAACCAAATTGACTAGATGATATTATATCATAAGAAGTCAGAAAATGAAATATTTTATTAAATATCACCCTTTCCAGAATTTTAGATAACGTTGCTAATAAGGAAATTGGCCGATAATTATCCATTTTATTGACATCCCCTTTTTTATGTAGTGGAATTACTTTAGCAGTTTTTAAAATATCTGGAAATTTGCCTTCATTTATCGATAGATTTATTAAATATGTTATAGGTTTAGTAAAAAAATTAATATATTCTTTTATGAAATTTGAGGAAATATCATCTAGACCTGCAGAATTAGATTCTTTTAATTGAACAATTATTAAATACTTCAGTTTCACTCACATTAGACAAATAGAATGTAGGATAACATTTTTTGAAAGAATATTTACATATTTTATAAAAATCTGTAAGTAGTTAAACTTATGTAAGATCACATAAACCTCATCTTCAATGTAGAGATTGACACTCCCGAATAATCATTTATCTAACTCAGACCTAATCTGCATTTCAAAACTTTTTTGCGAACGCGGGAGGGTTTGGATATCCGATTCGCAATGAATTCGAAACCCGGCTTTGTCCCCAGTTCTCCCTCATTGTGTAAACATCTGTCTGCAGTCTAATCCCAGAGAACCAGCAGAGTACGGGTTCGTCACGCCGTCGAGACGCAGCTGAGACGCGTCTTGACGAGCGCTGGCGCGTCGCAGGACAGAATTACCGCCGGTGGGCGGCGGTTTCTTTCGCTTATTTCGTCGCGGTTGGCGTTTGATTGCCGACCGTATAAATTCTTTGCTTGGGAAATCAGAGTTTCGCTTCACTTTTGAATTACAGAAGCGTAGATGACTAGTAAACGATGCCTACAGCATAAAGTAATGCAAATGGATAGCCTCTTTTGTTCTTTAATGTTCTGTAGGTACACTTAAAAAATGATTTAGCTCTATGTAAATTTACCTTGATTATCATTGATTCTTTTATGCCTATAACTATTATGGTGATTTAACTTTTATAGAATAGAATAGAATAATTTATTTACCAAAAATTTTAGAATTATAAAATATCACCTAAACTGGTAAATAAACAAAAGTTTCATATAAGTGTGTATAAGCACACTGTGCATGAAAGAGGTAAATACAAAAAAATAAATATAAATCTATATCTAAATTTAGTTTAAGTTATTATGCCTATTTATATAAATAATGTAACAGTAACAAACAAAAAAAAAACAAGAATTGCTTAAACATGTTTTAAACCTATTACCTGTTACCTGTTATTAAAAGTTCAATGTACATACAAATACAATCGCACATAACACAAAAAAAAAACAAAAAAACAAAAAACGGGCTTGAAACTCGAGAGTCAAAACAAATTATTATAATAAATTATTAAAATAATGTTTGGGATTAATGGTATTGTGAATTTCCGTTCTACAACGTTCCAACAAATTTATCTTAAGCTTTGACTTAAGTTTTTTAAAAGATGTTGTATCCCTAATATGGCCAGGTAATGAATTATAAGCTCTCACAGCGAGGTAAGTAAAGCATCTTTACCCACAAGTTGTTTTATATTTTGGTGCTAGTAACAAATTATTTGAATTTCCCCTTGTCTTTTTCAGGTTTGAGTTTTCTTTATTTTTCCATTAATGGAGAATACAGTGATAGAAATATAACATTCTTATGTCCATTACTTTGATGTCATTAAATAAATCATCTGATGGGTAAGTACGTTCTTTCCGAAGCATATTTTTTAAAAGCCTTTTCTGCAAATTCTCTAAATTTCTTATGGTTGTATCTAGTACTCCTCCCCAACCTAATATGCCATATCTTAAGTGCGATTTAACAAGTGAAAAATATAAAATTTTTAATTGTTTAATATTAAGTATATCTCTCATATTTCTAAAACGATATAAAAGCTTCCTAATTTTACTAGAAACGTAATCAATATGTTTAACCCATTTTAATTTACAGTCAATTAATATTCCTAAATATCTAATATCTTTTTGAGACGATATTCTCAGATTTTGGTCTACAACAAATTGATTAAAAGGAGGAGCAGACGTCTCATGCAGATAAAATGGTAAGTATTTTGTTTTTGTCGAATTTAATGTCAAATATTATAAATTTACTAATGCTATGTAACATTATTGTGAAAATTAAATTTAAAAATCTTCAAACATTATTATCTTGAAATTTTTGTTATGTAACACCATAATTTTTCATGATATTTGTATGTAGAATGACACGCTCTTTCAAATGGCATGGTCAAAATTGGCAGTTGCTATTTAAAAAAATTGTCGATGACGTCATATCTCGAACAACGATACCGTCACAAATGTGGGTCGCATGTCAAAAAGTGCCTTTTTTAAAAACAAAATCGACGTGTAAGGGGATTTTTTCGAAAATTTCTCAATTTAAAAAGTAATGAATTTATTATTTACTTTTCGAAAGCCCTGTATGTATTTTTATCATGGAAATTAGGTATACTCGAATATAATATGTATAAAATTAGAATGTCATTATTTAACATAGAGCAAGAGTAGATCCCTGATGACAAAAGAATGCGATGTTACCTTTGTCAAAAGTTGATGTTTAAATAACCAAAGTTAACGTTTTATTTTCGATATTTGTAAATAACTTTTTAAAAATCCAAATATTTGCATACAATTTGCAAGTCACTAGTAGATGGCGCCACTTACGGCACAATTTTTTTAGCTAAAAATGAGCATTTAGAGAAATTTATGCGCCTAAAAGTAGCCCTTGACTACACACTGTTGTATACCAAATATATTTCCTACCTCGATAGGTTTTCGAGAAATGAGGACTACCTATAGTATTTAAGACAGAAAATTTTAGACAACCTGTATCTCTAAAACGAGGCATTTCCAGACTTCTTCTTTTTTTATTTTTTAAACATAAAACGTGCCCCTAAATATTATTAACATCATTCTGTGACACCCTGTATACAGGGTTAACTATGACTAAATACAAAAATTTTAACACGTGCTCAGGAAGGCATAAAATACAATAAAAAAATTATTTCAGAGATTTCGATCGATGTTTAAAAAATGGAGCAAAACCCTTTCCCCTCGGAAAATCGGCACCTAAGACAATCAATCATGGTCCAAGATGGCTAGATATGTCAACTGCCATGCACTCATTTTTTAAAGAGTTGTCAAATGCAGAAACAAGGAAAATAAACATTTTTATGAATAATAATATCTAACCTACCTGATAGAGCGTTTGTTGAATTGGTATGAATATAATCGCTTGTCACTGAATATCTTCAAATGAAAAGCAATGTTATTTTCGCATAAAATTAATTTTATTACCCACAATTACTCAATTAATGAATATGCAATTAACCATGTCAAATCATACAAAGATTACTAGTAAGTATTACTTTTGATAAAAATCTTACTCTTGTGGAGCATATCAATAATGTTGCATTCCAAACTTATGGATATATATACCGCAATTGCAGGAAATTTAAAGACGTTCGTACATTTAAAATTTTATTTTGGTCACTTATTAGATCTAAATTGGAGCATGCTTCTATTATAAGGTATCCGATATTAACGTACATCGGCAAAGAGTCCGTTTAAAGGAAATTTTTAAAGTTTATAGCTTTTTTACAAGAGCATTCCAGCCTTTTAAAACGTTTCGGCTTAGAATCTCTGGATATGCGTCATGATGTTGCACTAGTTCGTTATCTTCACAACTATATTTCGCACTTAGGATAACCTTGCCGGCTCGATTATGTGTGTATTTTACTTATTATAGTCTGTTTAGAAATGAAAGAGAGTAATAAAAGCTTATTATGTATCGTAAATAAATGTAGTACTGGTGCTTATATTCAATATTTTTATATTATGTATTATCGGTATGAGGTGTACTATTAAAAAAACTTTGTGTGACCGGGTTGTACTAAATTGTAGCAGGTAGCTAAAATTTAATCCCCGACAATCCGTCTTTGTCTATGCCGCTTCAATTTCTCGGTCCATTTCTCTTATAAGTAAACAATATAAAAACAGCATTTCAAAACAAGAGGCTACTTTAAGCATCATAAACGGGTTAAGAGGGTTTTTAGTAATTCAAATAAAATTATTCAATATTATTATCAAAATATTTATTTAAATTAGACTAGACTAGAATTAGATTAGAATAGACTTTTATTCCACACAAAAATATATGCATTTGAAAATTCAAATTATAGTGAGTAAATGTAGTGTTGTATAAATGTACAATAAAGAAAATTAAAAAATAGGTATATTAAAATTCATCCTCTGAATATTCTGATGAATTATCTCCTAGATTGATAACGATAGGTTCCACAGTAACGTCAATTAAATTAACGAGTTCCCACATTTTCTCCTCTTCTTTTTGTACATGATGTACAAAATTTTTACTTACTCACTTAATTTAAACGTCGTATTATTTCGCGCTACAACTCCTTTTTCCTGCGCCCAGACTAATTCGATTGGGTTAAGTTTACAGTGATAAGGTGGTAACCGTAGTACCGTTATTTGGCGATTTGTTGCCATTTCATCGATAACATATTTTTTCTGATCTTTATTAAGATTGACAAGTGTCAAATGTTCCTTTTTTACCATATTTGTTTCAAAAGAAATGTTTTTTCCGGATAACCATTGAATTATATCGGCGTCCGCTCGGTCTGCCGTGAATGGTAACTGGCATTATCCATGACAATTACAGACCCCGGAGGAATAAGATCCAACATATGTGTAAAATACTCTTCGAAAACATATGCGTTCATGTCTTCGTGATAGTCACCTGTATTTTTAGATTCAAATAAAAGTAAACCGCCATCTACAAAACCACTGGCACTACCTATATGTGTCACTATTAATCTTCGCCTTTTACCTGAAGGTGCCTTGATCCCTGTTGAAAGTCCATCCAAAAATGCTTGTCGAAAACTTTTTACATTTTTAGCTTGCCATACTTTTGTTACAGTATATCCCTCGTTGACCCAAGGTTCGTCTAGATAATAAATATTCCTCCCTTCGTCACGGAATTTTCTAATTGATCTTAAGTAGGATCTTCGCCAACAAATAATTTCATCTTTATTGATAAGAACTGACTTCCTGTTCAGCTTTTCCCAGCAAAACTTCAACTCTCGTAAGACGGCCCATAATTTGCTTCTACTGATTTTTGGAAAATCGTTGTCCTCTGAAAGTTCATTTAAATTTTGTTTAGCGTTGGTATTTCTTTCTTAAAATAAAATGAGTGTACTTTTTTGCGAATGACATTTTTGAAGAAATCATCTATAACGACTTTTGACCTCCCTGTAGATGTTTTTGGGGGATTTACAGTATCTTGTTCATTTTTTGTTTCCTTTAAAAGTCTGTAGATAGTCGATTTTCCAATCCCTGTTATTTTGGAACACTTTTCCACGCTGTCGTCAACACTGTTGGTAGGATTTTGATGTTTCAATGCATTAAATACATTTAATATAATAATCTTCTCATTCTGAGACAGCGCACATCTTTTCACGCGTTTAGAAGTTACGTAATCTGATAAGCTCGACATTTTACCCAAACAATATTATATCCACTGGCACAATAGTCACTAAACACAAGACGAATTTTACTCTACTGCACTAGCACGCCTTCGTATATTCAACTCTAAGACTGGATTGATCTGTCACAATACACTGGCTCCTGCCCTATGATGTATTCAGTAAAATATACTAATGTACACCCATTACCCGTTAGCATTAGTGTTACCCGATAATTACCTGAAACGAAATATTACCACGCTCATGGCCGGTTCTTATCTCGGTGTTTTATTACTCTCTTTTTCCAAACAGATTTATAACTATAATTTATTTCATTGATTGATGTTATATTTTATTTTCTTTCTAATTGTGCTTTTATTTATTACTATAATTGGTATTATATCCTGTTGGTATAATAAATAAATAACTAAATAACTATTTTTGGAAATTTTTTCATGGATGATTCCGTTCATTTTTATTTTTCCCTATCCCCGCTTAAAATATTTGTACATAGTCATAGTTAACCCTGTATTTAAATAAAACATGTATTTACCAATCTACGATTTTTTTTCTACGGATATTTCAGATTTGGCAACACTGAGCCCTTCGTCTGTCAGGCCTCCCGTCGCATTATGCAACGACGTCGAATCATACCCGGCTATGATAAATCCGTGCGTTCGCATACGGGCGCCGTGTGAATTTACGTTTTCCGAGCACGTGAAATCCGCGTAAATGGCAAAATCTGACACTCGTCACGTCTGCCGGAATTGTCGGGGTCCGTTTGAATACCAATTCGGTTTCGGCTTTAAGAACCTGGATAATCAGGCTCGCGTTCCCGTCTGGATATCCGCACGCCGTCTGGAATTAAACAAGCAGTCTGCTAACAATCGCGGATGTGTTTGTTTTGGCTATACTGATGAAAAAAATATGAAAATTCCGTATACCTGGTGTTACGAAATTAATGGAACGCAGAGCAAGAGTACAGTTTATACAGAGTTAACTATGACTAAGTACAAATATTTTAAGAGGAGATAGAGAAAAATTAGAATTAACGGAATCTCTTAAAAAAATCCAAACTTATTTATAAAGCGAAAATTTGTTTTCGATATATTAAATCCTTATTTAACGCCGCCTATGCAACCCGCCCGCCGCACGTTTAATGTTTACAGACAGTGTTGCCGTTTCAGTACATTTGTAGTGAATTCAGTATAATATAACTTAATTCAGTACTTCTGCACTACTTTTTGAAAAACATAAGTATAAAATTCAGTACCTACTTGCGAAACTAAATCAAGAAAGAAGTTATAGAACGAAACTTAAAAAAACTACAGAATTTCAAACGTTAAAATAAAAATCCCTTATTACGTCATCTAGTACCGGCTGTAACATAAGGTTCATTAAATTGTCAACTGTCCTCTAGCTGATGATAGATTGAACATAACTTATACAGGTCTGTTTTGGGGAATCACCTAAGTCAAATGATTTAAATGATTATTTTTTCGATAGATGGTACTTACTTCGTATTTCATTAGGTATTACCGGTTTCTTATGGGAACTGGACAAATGCCTAATTCATTTTAAGAAAGAGTAATGCAACAATATTGAAAATGTAAAATGATTTAGGTTTTTGTTATTTTAGAAATTTTCTCTATATTAAATATTTTATTAAACTCGTTTATTAAATATGGTTTGTTGTAAACCGGGCATTATTTATAATATTGCTGTGCTAGATAGTAAAGCAATTAAATTTTGTTACAATTTTTAATTTAGGAGTTTGTTCTTAGATATTGTATTTTCCTATTTGCAAATTTAAGCGTAAAATTAATTCGAAAATTTTCGCGAATTTCGCAGATTTTGATTTAAATTATTAATGGCGGGAAAGTGTCAACTTTTCACAAATTTTGCAAAACATTAATATTATCGTTGCTTTCATCATTATGTGGGATTAGTAAGTTTAACTTGAGCTTCTGACAATTTACCATGACTGTCAGTGACAGTTTTATGATGAAAATTATAGAAAGTATGCAAAATTAGCTAAATTCTGATTCTTTTCCCGCCATTAAATAATTCGTGCGAATTTCGCGTCCATGAAGACGAGGCCTTACTGTACTCTAATCAAGAATCACATGAATGTCTTATAAGAAATTTACTTAAAAAGCCACTCACATAAACTAGCGCATTCCCTACTTCTGTTAACAAATTTTGTTGTGATAATATCTTAAACTGTACGATTCTATTCTGGTAATAATTTTATAGAGATCACAAATTCAAAATTGGAATGCAGATATTCGTATACGTCTATAGGCCTGTGCTGATGTTAGTTTGGCAAATTTATGCCTCCGACAAGGCCTACACCATCTTTCTAATTAATACTTTATCATTAAATAATGAATTACAGATGCTGGTAACCGTAATTCATACATTTGAACTCCTGTTAATACATCTATTATGAGTGTATTACTTTTCAGGATCCTTGGGAAAGTAGAAGTTAAAAATATGAAGAGATAATCGCGCATTAGCTTTGCAATTATCGCGTGATAATACGCTGAAAAATATAGTGGCATACGTGCCCAGAAGACCCTGTACATTTAACTCAAAAATCAATTTTCGTTTTCATGTCACAAAAAACCTTTCTCTTCGAAAATTGGGGTACAATTACCCAACAAATAATAGAACTATCGTAAAAAAATGAATAAAAAAATACTATCTCAAATTTATAATCTCTCAAGGAAGCAAAATTGTACTAAGGCAAGTTGATTTAAATCACATTATTTATGTCCACTTTTAGAATGATAATTTAATTTGTTCTCTTTCTAAAAATTTAATGTATTTTTAATTCAAAATTTTAACTTGGCTACATCGCATTTATTATCGTCCAAAATTTTTGCTTGCTCTGTGTTCCATTGATTTCAGAACGCCCTGTATATTTTATCTAAAAACATCTATTTCTGTCAGGAATGTTTGTAAGCTCTGTCTGGCATACCTCAGTTTTACAAATTGCAACGTTGACTGAAACATTACAGCTTCCAGTTCTGGTAGATATACATTTCATAAACTGAGTAAGACACTATTAGAAACAAATGTAATAGTGTTTATAAAACGTCTTGGTAAGAGACTAAGAAAGTATATATAGAACAAGCGAGGAATTTTTTCAAAATCATGCCTGGCAAACAGAACTTTAATACCTTCTTCTCTATATTAAAAAAATCTAGGTTAGGATGTTTTATTTTAAAATTATTTATGATTCTGTATTTAGAATATTCATACAAAATTATCTCATAATATAACATGTTTAAAATTAAGTTTCGGTGTTATTTTTAAGAAGTATTAAGGCTAGTTTCTATCAAACAAATGTTTTGAGAAGAAACACTTAGCAGGTGATTAAGTTCATTGTTATTGCTACAATGAAAGGACGGTCAGCGTCTACACAACATGTATTAAATCGTGGATAAATGACTATACAGGGTGATTTACAACTTATCTAAAAACAAATTTGGGACAGATACGTCATAAAAAATGGCGTCAATATCCTAATAAATTTTTGTAAAATTCTTATAGTGTCCGAGAAAGAATTATTGAGTTGTAGCATTTTCTAAGATTGAAAATACTACATAGCTGGGCTGCTGTAGTCTCTAGCGCCATCGGATGCAGCCGATTCCGAATTTTGAATTTTTTGTGTTAACGTGTTTGCGATAGTGTTTACATTAGTTTTTCAAGTGTTTAGCAACTCAGATTTGACGGATATGGTTTTAATTTATGGTAAAGTAAGACAAAATGCTTTTGCAGCATCTCAATCATCCTCAGCGTATTGCAGCAGCCGAGGGACACATTTTAGAGATTGTTCAAGAAAATCCTCGAATAAGTACCAGGCAAAACGCTCAACAAGTACAAGGAATGTCCCAATCAACAGTATGGCCTATCATATACGAGGCTCAATTATATTCGTACCATGTGCAGCGTCTCTAAACATTACAGGGAATTATCCGTTACGAACTATATTTTGTGAATGGTTGCTACAACAAAATGTTCAAAATACTAGATTTGCAGCTGACGTGTTAGTTACAGATCAAGCTATTTTTACGCAGATTGGTATTTATAACATTATTTTTGAGGCTTAGTATATCGAGTTTTTTCGAAATGGTCTGCCTAGACTTCTGGAAGATGTGCCGTTAGCTGCTGTCCGACTTCAAAAGTGGTTCTTATACGATGGTGCTCCTCTTCATCTTCGACAAAATGTTGAAAAATTGAACAAGGATTATTATACTTTACCGCCATACCGGTCGACGACTGCATGCTTTGCCTTGCCAAGGTAAGGACCAGTTTTCAGTCCACTAATTACAATACAGTTCTAAAACAATTGATAAAGCGGAAACGCAATTCTGGTTGTTTTTTTATGTCTTCATAATTTCTAGAACTACATTTATGTTTATATTGTGCTATGTCACGAAGCGTCTGAATGTCTTCGTATAAAACTAACTGAAGGTAGAGAAAATCGTGAGACTATAGAAAGACCAGAGCCTTACACATGAAATAATTCAAATTGTTATCCTTACAAAATATTGCCTAGACGGGTAGATGTACATATTGCTCTCACCTCTTTTCCTAATCTGTTCTTCCACCTCACCCACTTGGAAAACCCCGGTCTCCAGTACTCAAGCATATATTCCTCTGCGTACTCCTGTCCAAACCCATTTCCAAAACGTCCTTGAGTTCGGCTTGCAGATATTACGTAGAGCTCCTCCAAGTTGATCTCCAAGTATTCTTTGGCGTCTCGGGATACCATCTGTCTGGGACACCAAGCTCCACCATTTTTATCGTTGCGCAACCTGAAAGAAAATTGATTGTTAGAAAAAAATCTTACAATTTGATAAGACAAGATGAGAATGTATTTAGTAACTTAATGATTTTCTTAATGAATTAAAGCAAACAGCGTTCCATAGCTGAATAATAGCTAATGACAGAATATTATTTATGGTTATTGTATATTGAACTGAAACCTAACTTTAACCTCACATATAGTGTGTCTTAAGTCATGTAACTTTGATTTTGCGACATGGACTTTGGCGAAGATCAAAAATATAACGAGTGACGGAGAGAAGGGAATAAGATTGTTTGTTTTTTTTAAGACAACTACATTTTTTTCTTACACCGTATGAAAGCTTAGGTCATTCTAATCGATTTGAACATCTTGGAAGTTGGTGGGAACAATTTTGGAAAAAAATCGAAAAAACCATAAACTCAGGATTCTCTTTTTTAACGGAATAACTGACTTTAGGCGCCCGAACATAATATCAATTTTTGTTGAAATACTTATCTTTGTTTTATTTTAACATTCTTGATTCTTTCAAATGGTACTTGCCTGATCTCAAGACAAATGCGTTGTTTCAGGTTTTCAATTTTGTCCAGCCTGTCTTGATACACCTTACTTTTCAAGTGTTTCCATAAGAAAAAGTCAACGGAGGTTAAATCTTGTAAACCCCCTCTTCTGCCAATTCAACGATGTAAAAATTGACGGTTCAAATAGTTTCTTACAAATAACTACGTGCACGCCTTCATTCATATTGAACAGTGTTTCAGGAACTACTAGATTTAGCTGTCTCGTTGAAAGAGAGAAATTCAAATTAATCAAAAAGTGCCATGCTTTCACACGATGCAATAAAAAAGGTGGTTGCCATTAAAAAAACAATTGAACAATTGAACAAGAATTGAACTTCATCAAAGTTTATGTCTCAAAAATAACCTCTTCGAACAATTTTTCCAAATGCTGCTAATTTCCGCATGGTTTTTTCTACCTAAATTTTCATATGGTACAATAAAAAATGATTACCATTAAAGAGAACTTATCCCTCTTCCACCGCCACTGGAGTGCGCTTGACTTTTGAGACACACTGTATAGTGTGAAAACTTGCTTCCTAATAATATAATTACACTATGATATTTGACGACAACATTGCTACCAAGTGCAAGAACAAGAATTGAATAAATTACAGCAATAAGAAACTTCTTCATGTGCTGACGGATTAATATATTTAATGTCAAATCATTAACTTCTAAAATCTTGTCTTATGTAGCTATACAACTATCACATTGAGCCAAGAGAACGTTGTTTCCAAGTCAGCAAGCCAGGCAAGAGCCAGGAACTAAATGAGGTGAGAAATTTATTAATAGTGCCCATTTGGCGGTAATTAATTTTGGTCCTGGAAGCGGTGAAAGAATTTGATATATCGTAACGATTTATTAGAGATACTCAAGAGGTGCTTTGTCATACTTTTATGAAGAAAATATTTACAGGCTTAATAGAAATTTCCAGCTATGCT
The DNA here is from genome assembly GCA_037114965.1 of Monochamus alternatus. Lineage (NCBI taxonomy): Eukaryota > Metazoa > Arthropoda > Insecta > Coleoptera > Cerambycidae > Monochamus > Monochamus alternatus. Next base: position 120,855,699 of record CM073426.1, read on the forward strand.
AGATATGTATCTTAAAGGCGCCGTATTTTTACGCAAAATTCCAACAAATGTTTGTTGAAACAGTCTAAAAAAATCTCAGGAAGTTAGAAAAAAATATCTCATCTCTGTCAATTATACAAGTTTCCTTCAGGATGTATAACAGTTTCCAGGCTGAAAAACCATTTAGAATAAAACAAAAAGCATAAAATCTCCTGAATTTTGCACGTCAACTTCACATTGAGAAAGTTGTTTACGGCATTATAAACATTGTCACATCCGACAGAACTACACTGAGAAAAATACTCCAAATAAACTATGTTATGCTAAAAGAAAATTAATTACCGTAAACAATTTTTTATCTGGTGTAGGTGATTCAAATATTACCCACGAGTGTATAACATTTCTACATATACCACTGATAAGCAATTACATTACCGGTAAATCATTAGTTTACTTGTAATTATTTTACAGTTGAGTGTAGTTGGTAAATACGATTTCTGAAAGATAACTTATCGCCATAATTGAACTCACTATTATCACAGTAATTATGTTGCTGTGATAATGGTGTGTACTTTGAAGTGGTATAGTTTGTTTGTACTTTGTTTATGTTTTGCGTAACTTTAATTACTATGGAATATCAAACATTATTGTTGTATCAGAGGGATTCATCTCTAAGCGCTTAAATGAAAATGATAAAAATACTGTGTTTTTATTCGTTAGCTAATAATTCCTCACTGTTGCTGCATCATCCATCAACAATTCATTCAAGAATGGTTATGACCGTCTGCATGTTAGTATAAGTGCGTTAGTTTATTTATTATCCGTGTTTTATTTTCACATAGGTAACAAACTTTGTCTTTGGCCTTATTGTATGTTAACAATAAAAATATATTTGGTGGCATAACATTCATCCTAGCTATTAGTCATATTAAAGAGTTTGTTTTACAACTAGGTAAGAACTGAACATGCTAATGTATTATAGCTTATTGAAGCTTGTCAAATAATCCAAAATAGTCATTAAAGAGTTTTATTATAACGAGCAGTAAATTGTGTCAATATGTTTTTATATTTTTATTGTAAAATAAACCATTAAGTACTTATTGTGTCCAAGTGGTAGATCACCTGTTCACTTGTGACTGCTTTTCAGAAAACTTGATTTAGCTTTTACAAAATTGAATTTTTTTATATAAGTAATAGTAATTAATAATTTTTTTCCTCACTGTAGTAACAGTTGAAGCGATGTAAATTATTAAGTATTTTTCACGGTATATGATGGTACACAGTGATAAAGTCCTTCATGTTCTCTGGCGCATTTTCACCACCAAAGTCAAAGGATATGGTTCAATTACAGGATTATATTTTAGCACTATGCTAGTAAGAACCTCCACCTACTGAGTGGGAATGCTGCAAAAGGCGAAAAATCATTCAAAATCGCCAAAATAAAAAGAAGTATGTACTTTTGACCTCTTTATATATTTTGACGCACTGTATCATAACCTGAAGTCCGTTTAGCTCAAACATCTTCAAAATTTCGAGTAAATTGCAAAAAATTTCGAAAAATTAAGTTAGTTTTAATTGGAAACTATTCCAGTTATTTCTCGAGATATTTGCATAATCTGTGGAATATACAAGCAGCTCAATAAACAATTAATTGACATAAAACACATTTGTTCAAGGTCAGAAAAAATTTTCTGAATTATTTTTACGCTAACGTGATTCTTTGATATCGTTCGTTATTTTTTTCGATTTACTCAAAATTTTGAGGATGTTTGAGTTAAACAGAAATTAGATTCGAATTCAGTGTATCAAAATACATACAGATAAGTGAGTCTGGTCAAAAGAGCAGACCACTTTTTGTGTGTGTGCCGGTCGACCAGCACTGAATTACACCTGAAAAACCTATAGAAAACAGGCAATGTCATTCGTCAGCGGTCCACCAAACATATATCTGTTTTGAGCTTGTTAGCTCTCATCAGTATGTCATAGGTGAGGTAAACGACTAATAACACTGACTGTTTATGTCTGTCAAACTCGATAGAGGGAACCTTCAGTACGCCAAATGCAGCAAAACTGCATCTAGTGGCCTCTAACTACTTCAAGACAAGAAGCGTTCTACCATTATCACTGAAAGCCGCCAATCTCTATCGCATTTCGACAATAAAAACCGAATTTCAATCATTATTCGTTGGTTGCATCACCTATGGCATACTGATGAGAGCTGATAAGCTCGAAACCGGTGTATGTCTGGTGATCCGCTGACGAATGACTTTGGCTGTTTGCTGTAGATTTTTGAAGTGTAATTCAATGCCGGTAGAGGCACTAGACCGCAGAGTAGTTGTTTCCTGCAAGTATCGTTATCGCCGAAGCGTGACAGAGGTCAACTTTCAATGATACCTACAAAATGATAGAATGCTTCTTATGTCGCGTACTGATTTTAATCTAATTGAAATACTTTCAAACGTACCACCTTGTCCTAGATTGTCTTTGATCCACTGTGAATACGATGAATGTTACTGCTACTTTGTAATCAATCTGGAGTGAGAAGAGTCGTTTCAGATTGATTAAAATGTAGTAGCGTTCGGCTCATCCTTCTTGACGTTTTGCCACTTTCGCGTGCCGCGGTACAAGCCCGAAAAATAATAGTACACAACGTTAAGCGTTATTAATTTCTTGTTTCTCCTGACAAAGACATATTATTCCTCCTAGTCGGTAGTATTATGTTGCCTGATTACTGAAATACTGCTGGGCTGAAAATTCCAAACACAAAGCGTTTTTATAAATTAACCGTTTCGCTGGCAGCTCATTTTGGGAGCACAAAAAAATAAATCGCTGTTTACGGTTCCATTAATCTTTATTTTCCTTCGATTCCGGGGATAATAGGAATCCATGCAAATACGGTCCATTTGTCAGTGTCAAACGTCATTATAAATATTTGTTCCTCCTAATTGGTTTTTGATACGTTGATCGGGTTCATTAGTGGAAGAAAGAAATCCTCATCAGCTTTAATTAACATTCCATTTACGGATTGTTACGGATTTATGTCGCTATCTAAACAGAAAACATTGAAACCACGCAATTGAAACTGTCGGATAAAAGCATATCTCTCTTTTTAAGTACGGTACTAAAATACGAACCCTCAAGTACTGGGTCCGGAAAAATATACTTAGCTATACAATATTGTTACAACTGTCAAAATTGAAGCTTTATATCAAAGTAAAAATATTCAGAATTTTGTTAAGCTGCACGCCCACTGAGAAGAAGCGAAGCGAAGGAAAGCGTCATTTTGATCCTGGGATCACACACTGGTACAAATTGACCAAAGAGAAAATACATGTGACTTACGCCAATATTGATTATCGGTCAAAAGCCAAGTGTTATTTTCTCTTCTGTCGCTTTGTCCCAGCGCGCGGACACATATTAAAATTACACTTTCTTTCGCTTCGCATCTTTCAGTGACCATGCAGTTTAATGGAACGTAATTTGGCTCAAGAGCAAACAGAAATTGTATCTTCAAAACTTTTCTTCGGTAATTTTAACCAACTTTAAGGAGAGCGTGTTCAAATCGAAGAGCTCCACACGGAGAAATAATTCGATGTGGCCAAAATATTGAGCTTGTTCGGGTTGATGTTCAGGCACAACCAAAAACTTTCACAAGAAGACGTGCGGCACAATAATTAAGAAGCAGACTTTAAGAAGACTAAAAAGGCTGTCGACCTTTCTATGGTGGAAAAAGTATTCCACAATGTTCAAGATTGGCTGCCATTTCATTTAAAAAAAAAATCAAATTTCGCCAATTTTGAGTTTTTTCGCTTTTCGTCACATTTTTTCAACGCCCTATATTTTAAAAGTTTTCCAGTTTTATTAAAAATTCCTTGAATTTAAAGGTTTTTAAATATTGTTCAGTTTCTTTAAACACCCTGTATTTTTTTTGGTAATTAGTGTTCACATAGACAGCTGTTAAAGCAGAAGTTTCATCAAAAAAATTGTTTTAGTTCTTTTAATTTTGATATTTTGATAAATTTTGTTTAATTGCAGGTGTTAAATACACAGCAATATTTGTTATCATTGACGTAAAGAACCATGAATTGTCATCAAATGCAAAATGCGTCCGAGTAGGGTAAACTTTATTTTTTTTCTCAAAATCTGTAATACCTATCCAAAAATTTATGGATGCAAAAAACATTATAAATTTAATAGGTATACAGGCAATACTGAAATTTATTTCATCATTTAACATTTTGACTAGCAAAATAGCTCATACATCTGTAGACGAGAAAAATGATTATACTATATGCAACCATCTTCAAGCATTGCTATTACTCAATGAATTAAAATAGTTAGTATATCTAGGTCGTGGGATACAATTTTAACACACAGAAGAACGCTTGGTGACCGTGGTTCAAAGGGACACCAAGTATTTATTTACAAACTCTTCATCTTTGATGACAAGTATGACTGTTAAGTATGTTTCGTTGCTATGACGTCCAGTAAATTGAATTATCAGATAGCTTTCAATGTTTTGCTGTAATTCCGCAAAAATCAAAGGAGTTACACGAGAAAATATACCAACGTTGCATTCGAGATTGGTTTACCTACAGGAGAAATCCGCTGTGTTAAATTCTTCAACTTTATGGAGTACATAGTCAATGCTGAAATGTATGATTAGTATTTATGAAAGGAAGTATCAAAAAGTTGAAGATAAAATCAGTTCGTTACCGCCCGAAAAAGTCCTTAGTGCTTAGTAGCCAAAAAATCAGTTATTTTCTGGTTATGTCCCATATGTGTATTGTTTACTGTGGTATATTGAGGATATTACTTACTGTTTTATTTTTAGGTGGTATTGATATTGGGAATTTCTGGAGCTATACTGAGGGATGAAAGTTACAAAATATCTGTGGATATATAAGTTCCTGATTAGAAAACACACAATCATGTTGAACGTAATTTCATATTTATGAACCATCACTATATTTCTATGTATAGAAAGTATGCAGCTCAAAACCCGAGCATCATCTCAAGCCGCAAGATGTTTTTAAGATATGGAATGCGGATTTTCATGAAGGGTCCAAAGAACTTGTAACTGCACATCTTCATTTAGTATACTTGGTCGACCAGATCTGGGCAGATCTTTAACGTGACCATGGTTTCTAAACTTTGCTTCAGTTCGGCTTACAGTGGATCGATTTATTGGTGGACGATTCGGATGTTTTTAATAAAACAAAACACAAACTTCCTCATGACTTCGAAATTTATCACCATACCCGATTATTATGAGAATTTCTGTTTCACTTAGATTCATGTTTTTACAAAACGAGGATAAGTTAATTAATTAAAAAATACTTAATACTTTAAGAAAGAACCACTTAAAATGGATTCACTCGTACAATATTAGCAAACTGTTGTTGGCAAATTGATTGCTTGTAAAAAATGCACGAGCACGTTCTATCAGATAGATAAAATTAAAAAAGCGTCAAAGAAATTATGACAAAAACTTTGGTATTTGTAAATAATTTGGGTATTGTTGCCCAACCTGTAAAAATTAGAAACAACTTGTGATACATTTTTGTAAACAGCTCTGCTAGGGTATTCCACAAATTGAAAAAAACATGTGGTACTCCGTTAAAAAAAATGCGATGACGTCATTACTCGAAGGTAGGTCACACTGTATATTAATTATCATTTGAAAAAAAAATAAATTTATGCGTAACTTTAGGGACGCACTGCATATGTTGATTCAAAATATAATTCATTTTCTTTTTTTGAAACATTGGCGTCTCAAGAAAAAGTGGAATTACTAGGAGGAATGAGCTGTAGAAATATGTGTAATCAATAGAAACGGTTGATTCGAAACATCAATGGTTTCAACGGTCGTTACTATTGACAACGGTCGTAAAATTGGATTATGACCGTTATAAAATGAGTACTTGACGGCCGTTTGAACAAAAAATTAATTTATTATCTGTATTTATTAAAGTAACAACTATTTATTTATCTACCTCTCTATTTTAGAGTAGAGGAACATTTCAAATGATCCTCTTTTAATTACACCGAGAAAGCTGGCGCAAGAACTTCTCAAAGTAATGGTATATGCACAAGGTGATTAAATTAATGAATACTTAAAGAAGTTCGTTAAAAGTTAAAAACTAATTAAAAAGTCCTGAGGGTATTATGAATATTTCAAGGAATAACTGTGTCTCCTCGGCGTCGCTTCGATCTCCATTATCCCACTTCTGATCCCATTTCTGAATTTGTAAATAACAAAAGGTGGGGTGCACGGAAAGGCCCACTACTGGAGATTAAAGGCATCGTAGCAGTGCACCGGATTAGTACAAAGTTTCGTGTTATCCTACGGAGGATTCCTACGAACAGATAAAACCACTTAGCGCAACTATTTACCTTGAGTAAACAAATTTAAATTGAAAAGAAACTGGCTAATGAATTGCGCGTTTAGGTTTTTATTTATAAAGGGTGATTCGGTCATCGGAACAAATTAACTGACTATCAACATGAATTTTTCAAAGGCAGGTTAACATCGCAAATTTATTCTGTTTAACGGATTCTATAGCTGATGCATTTGGCCAGAAATCGCAGGTAGATGTCATTTATACCGATTTCAGCAAAATTTTTGATAGATTAAATCATACAGTGTTACCATCTAAATTAAACAATATTGATTTTTCTCATATGTCATATTTTACAAACCTGAAGAATCGTCAACAACAGGTAGAATTTTCTGGTCAACAGTCCCATCAGTTTATACCACTATCAGGTGTACCGCAGAGTTCGGTTCTTGGACCATTGATTTTTATAAATGTGTGTATGCAGATCACATGAAAATATAATAGAATTGAATGTCAAAAAATGCAATGTTTTTAATTTTACACTTAAAAATAGTGCTATTCTATACAGGGTGTCTCATAATTAGCTGCCAACCCTGAACAGGCCGATTCTATGATCAAAACTAAGTAAAAAAGTTCATATGAATATGGGTCCGGAAATGCTTCCTAAGGGCACAGGGACCCATTGAAGAGGGAGGAATGGAAATCATTTTTTTGCAATATCTCTCAATCGCGTTTTGATAAATGAATGAAATTTGGTATACGCAGCTATATTTTGATGAGCAATTTGATGGACTAATCCATTTATTTCCACAAGGTCCATTGGGGTGGGTACGGGGGGGCCCTTGGTATTTTGCGTGTGTAACTTTTTCATCTTTGACTTTTTAACAAATTGGACAGCAAATTCCGTTTTCCCGAACTGTTTTACGTTAAAAAGTTACTCTTATTTCAAATCGTTATCTTTAACGGTTTCTGAGAAAATCGCTCTTGAATTAATCCCACTTTGGTCAATTTCATACTAATTTATACAAAAAGGTATTCTTATGTCAAAGTATTGTCAACCCGATTGCCAATTTAATAGTTCTAAGCAAAAAAATGGAAGAGTTTACGGGACAAGAGTTAGTTGTTATGATATTTATTTATGGCTTTTGCGATGGTAATGCTGCAGCGGCAGAACGCCAGCACGGGAGCAACTTCCGTTTTTCCCAACTTTTTTACGTTAAAAAAGTACTCTTGTTTCAAATTGTTATCTTCAACAGTTTCTGAGAAAATCGCTCTTGAATTAATCCCACTTTGGTCAATTTCATAGTAATTTAAACAAAAAATAATAATAATAATTTAATACGTAATCAGTAATACACATTATTGATGTAGAACAATTATGATGATTTGTTTATGGCTTTTGCGATGATAATGCTGCGCTGCAGAACGCGAGTACGGCAAAAGGTTTCCAAACAGAAGGCTGACATCAAGGAGGACAATCCTCACTATATTCCGCAATTTAGCTGCAACCGTCACTTTTCGAAGGGATCATAAGATGGAAACTTAATTTTGATAACATACAACAAGCTATTTTAAAAACTGTTGAAAAAACCCTCCACCTTCTCTGATACAAAGTCTTGCCCTACGTGTAACACTTCTCGAAGCTATTAAGATGCCGTATGCTAGTCGTAGGATCTTGTTCAATAGCGTCAAGGATTTTCGGTTCCCTATTAATCCTGGGACGTCCTTGACCCGGAGTGTATACCAAATTTCATTCATTTATCACAACGCGATTGAGAGATATTGCAATATAATGATTCCTCCTTCTTTAATGGGTCCCTGTACCCTTAGGAAGCATTTCCGGACCCATGTTGATATGAACTTTTTTACTTAGTTTTGATCATAGAATTAGCCTGTTCAGGGTTGGCAGCTTATTATGAGACACCCTGCATACCACTATAAATTGGACGATGTTATTGTTTCCCGATTCACTTACATTTTGTGACTTGGGGATAACATTTGATAGTAAATTATCCTTTACGCCTCATATTCAGAATATTACTTCTGACGGATTTAAAAAACTGGGCTTTGTAATTCGTAATATGAACGATTTTCTTTCCATTCATGTTAAAAAACTATTGCATCTGTCTATTGTCAGATCAAAACATGAATATTGTTCTTTAATACGACCCCCTTATTACAATATACATATAGATTGTTTAGCACGCATTCAGAGACGCTCCCTAAAGTTCTTTGGTTATAACGAGGACGGGGTTTATCCAAGTATAGGATGTCTTTATGATGATTTACTGCACATATTTGGTATCACTAGTCTGGTAGCGCGCCTTATAATAGCTCAACAAATATTTCTGTATAAGATACTGCATAATTTAATAGACTGTACTCATATACTTAACTTATTAAACTTCAGGATACCTAGATCTGGCTCTAATATGTTGATTTACACTACCACACCTAGAATTAATACAACTAAATATTCACCCATTCCCAGATTCATGAAAACTATAATAAATTGCAAAGTTGGGTATATACATATACATTTTTCACTCACTCATTCACTCTTCATTATATCTTCTCTTAAAATTTATGACACTATGACTGAATCACATTATATAGTTACAATAAAATAAAACAACAAATTTTTATTTTAGAAGAAATAAAGATATCTCTGTCATATTTCCATCCATATGGAGGTAAGTGCAAATTTCTAACAAAAAAAAGACTTCGATAACATCTACACTCTTCACACTTCAAAATGCTTTACTATCAGCAGTTTGTTATACAGTCGAAGAGGATCATAAAATGCGACCTATTGTGTTGGTGGTCGCGCGAGGTCTTTAGGGACATAAGCTGCTTCGTAAACGGGGGTTAGCAAACCAAATGAAACAGCTATAAACTTCCAAGGATCCTTTTATTCCGAAGTAATCCTAGGTCTCAACTTTGCGAATAAAAGTATTGTTACCTGTGGTCTCTCTGGAAATGATGCTGGTTTATTTGGAGTCAGTCAGCAAATCATATCTGAGGATTTACTTAGAAAATGTACAAGGTCGCCTGGATGTGCTCTCGATAGATGAGCTTTTACAGATGGGGAGTAATACTATCCATAAAACGGTAGTAAAACTTGAAGTTACATCTATAAAGTTTGAGCTCATGACAAACTAATGATTTTTTGGTTGATAATATTATTTTATCTTAGAAGAAGTCTTTTTGATATATGGTGGAAAGTATTTTACTAAATAATAAAGAAAATGCCGACCATCATATGTTGCCATAATGTTATTATTTTCATGGTTTGTGCTAATAGGACATTAGTTTTATACAAGGTGATTCAGGACTTATCTAAAAAAATGTGAGAATAGATATGTCATGAAAAATTAAATCAATATCGTATACATTTTTTTGTAAAATCCTTAATTTTCGCGAGAGGTCAACCACTACCTCAAAAAATGTACACCGATTTCCATTTTTAGCAATCATATCTGATTATAATTAGTGATTCCTTTGATTACCAGTAATTCTTAATAATTCCTAAGTATTACCATATGATTTCTAGCTGATTTTCAAATGTTCACATGATTACTAGCTGATTTCTAAGACTTTAGGTGACTGATATATGATTTCCAGTCAATTATCGAATGATTTCCAGTTTTTAAAAGTTAATAAAATTAATAGTAATTCATATTTTACACCACATTTAAATGAAATTTCTAGTTTCAATAAAGCCTCTTTTATATGTGTATGTGGTGGTTTTCCTGTACTTTATTTGTATTTTGCAATTTTATTTTTTGTTTTTTTATTACTGTACAAATATAGGGCTGCCATTTTTGAACTGTTAACTTCTCATTTCAAATATTTTCTGTAACAGCGAATATATAAAGCCATGCACTTCTATTAGTTTGACTAATTATGGGCTAGTATATAGTTTAGACCTTAGAGAAAGCACATGAAGAACAAAACAAAAAAAGAGGGTAAAATTACGCAAAAGAAGTTTATTTGAAATTTTAAAAACCTTTCAACACTGGAAAAAACTGATTTTAGTCTTAAACCTGAAAAATCTCATCCAGAAAATAACAGAAAACATAATTTACGAAAATGAGGAACAATAATCGCACACATAGTGCCATTTTCAGCACCAGCACAGTTTACATGAGCCCCTAGTCTGCACATAAGGCACTGAAGTTTCCCTCTGGCACCTTCTAAATATCTTCTTTCACAAAAAATGCAGAATGCATTGTTACTATTAACATGATTTCATGAAGGAACTACTTTTCTATGATATTTCATATTCTTAATTTTTCGATCGATTTTTTGATGGTGCACTTTTTATGATTATTTTCATCGTAGCTTCGCTTAAAATGTTTTTTGTAGCACCACCAACTTTTGATTTCAGTGCAATGCCTTCATTTAGGTTATCTTTGTATGGGTAGGAGGTTATAACTATCGAAATGCAACCCCGTATTTCTCTATTATTGGTTTCCTTTTTTTGTAATATGCACTGAAATATGAAAAGGCGAAACCATTGGGCGAAGAAATACTTGAACCGATATATTCGCTCCAAAAGAAACAACTTCCTTATATTTTTATATATCTGGATCCCCGTTGCTAGACTTCTAAGGAAATGTTTCAGAAGATGGCAAAGTTATAACTTGACAGTTAGTGCATTCATAAACCTACCCTTGAACTGTGCTATAATCAAAACCACAACTAAGTAGGTATTCTCAAAATATAAACATACAGTCACAGAATCTAGGCACTACTTATTCCGACAACGCGTGTGCTACTATGAAGCTGCACGCCCACTGAGGAGAAGCAGCGCAAAGCGAAGGGACGCGTCATGTTAATCCTGGGTCCATACATTGACACCAAGCAACCAAAGAAAAAATACCATATGGCTTTTATACATCGACATCGATCAGAGTCAAAAGTTACGTAATATTTTCTATTTTCTTTCGCAGTTAATGGGTAACATTTTAATTTATGATGAAAATGCCTTAGCAGAACGATTTCTCAGAAAACATGCTCCAAATGCAGCTACTTTTACAACGGTGTGCAGTGAGCGCAAGTGTAGTGCAAACGCAGGTGTGACGCGGGAAATTTGCAACCGAATCGTGGAAGAAATGGAGATCCTCGGCCTCCACGGCGTATTGCAGCAGTGTGGCACATCATACATTAAGCTAAATTATATCCGTACCATGAACAGCGTGTCCAAGCATTAATGCTACCGAAGTGGACACTATTGATGATTTACGTAAATGTATCATAGCTGCTGCCAATAGCTTACAAGTTCAAAACGTACAAGAAGCAGAAACATTTGTGTTAGTTCGTAAAAATTAGGTAAGACGGGCCCAAAATGTTGTTGTAATATGTTGTATGCAAAACAATTAAAGGGCTCGGTGTCAAAACCAGTCAACTCCACTTTTTCCTGAAAATTAGATATTTTATGTATCATATGCAACAAATTACTGCGCATCTTTTGGTGCAAGAATCAGCCAAGTCCGACGAATATTAAGAAAGATGGTGGAGTTGACTGGACAAGAACTTGGTGCAAGAATCAGTCAACTCTGGGAGATGGCCGTTTCTTGCACCAATAAAAATGACAACACCGTTTAACAAACACTTCGCGTCGCAGTATCTATTGCGGGGGAGCTTACTGCGTGGTGGTTTAGTTTACATTTTACACAGCAACAGTGCGCAGTGTGTCCTACGGCTGTGTAAAGGAATACAGTGCTTTCGAAAAGTAACGAATAAATTCATTATTTTTGAAATTGAGGAGTTTTGGATAATGATAATGTCCAAAAAGAATTTATTAATCGTCTTGGCTGCTGTGAGGCAGCCAACGGTGCACAATTTGAACATTTAATTTAGTCGATTTTTTACATAATCATTATCATTTTCAGTATTGTGAAAATTAAATTTTAAAATTTTCAAACATTACTTTTTTTATAATGTTTCATTGTTGTAAAGATATGTTTTTTTTTATATTATTTTTTTTTGCAATACATTTTGTTGTTCTCTTACAGTCAATAAATGTTTAAAACACTGTTTGATTTATTTGTTTATTTTGCACAGGTTCGGTACAAGAAACAGTCAACTCCAAAAGGTGTTCAATTTTTTTTTAACATGTGTTCAAGAAAATGTCAGCCTCTTTTATAATACATCATTGCTCAGTGCATACTTATACTTAATTGACATATATTCTTTGACACCAAACTCAGACAATTTACATTGTTAAAATGTTTTATTGATTTCCCAAAAATTATTAAAAATGGAGTTGACTGGTTTTTGCACCGAGCCCTTCAATTTTACTAATTAAAAGCACAAAGTGATACTTTTAATAATTATCGCCTTTGTTTTTATCGCACAATTCGTGATCGCCAAGATAATTGCACATTCGTTTCAAATATTTTATTTACCGATGAGGCTTGTTGTACATGGGATGGCGTTATATTTGCAGAATTGCTGTACGTGGTGTAATGAAATTCCCATGTCACTTATGTGGGATTTTTATTCAATCATTCCCGAGGAAATGGATTGGTCGTGAAAATGATGCGCCCATATCAAGGCCACCTCATTCGCTGGATTTAAATACGGATAGTATTTATTTAAGGGTATATGCTACGTCTGTGAGTACCATTGAAGAGTTGCGGCAACGTATTGGTGAAGCTTTCTGCCATGTGAATTCAACATGAATTTTTTCAGCGTGTTCGATTTAACTTCCTAAGAAGGTTGCCTGTATTTCGGTCTAGAGTGGACAATTTGAGTTTGAATTAAGATTTTTTATACATTTTGTGATTCAAAGTTATATCCTAAAATCCAAATAGAAATTTATTTTCCTTACTCTGTTGCTATCGTATCTTAATCAGTAACTTTGTAAATACATCCGTAGGTCCCTTTCAGCCTGCAGACTATTTCCATTACAGAAAGTCTCAGCAGTTACTGTTCTGAACCAAGGCACATTATTTAAAAAATAATTATTTCTGACTAAATCCCACAGAATTCGAAAAAAATTGAGATTTATTTTTAAATCTAATTCATTAAAAAATAATATTATTTGCTTGATAATTCAAAGGAATCGAATCGAAAAATTTCTGATACGAGTAGTTAGAAACCTACCCTTATTTATAACCGATTTTGATGAAACTTTTGATAGTTAAAGGCCCTTATGATATGATTATTGCCTAGAATTTTCATTCTATTATCTTAATAAGAAAGATAGTTATTTTAAAAATATCCAAGTGGTAAGACCCCTTTGGAGGGCCATCAGTAACGTTGCTCCGGAAGAGCTATGTTATATAGTATATAGGAACTTATTTACTTTTGCGGCTCTACTTTTCAGATTTGATTTTCCAATCGCCCTGTATATTTACGAAAGTTCTAGGTCATGTGACGATTTGCTTCTTATAATAGTAATAATATCTCTACTCCTCATTCTAATCGCGAGGATTAGCCCAGAAGTCGAAGACTTGTGCGGGGAGGGAGCGGTATATTATTATTAAGCAGGTCACATTTGCGTTCAGGAACGACTTACGTTGGTAGGTCCTAATCACCATTCAGTGCAGAAATGGGGGGAAACATGGAAAACCTCATTAATTAGGGGGGTAGTCAAATGTCGACCGGTATCAATCCCTCACATTGATCCAAACTAATATTCTTCCATCCTACCATACTCGCAGAGAAGGTGTCCATCCTCTCCACTAATATAGCTTATATACGATCTACCGGCTGCGGGGGTCGAACCCACATGGGTCTAGCAACATCGATTGAAGTACTGACGCCTTAAACCGCGCGACCACAAACCGACTTCTTTACGTCTTGCGTTTTCATCCTCTTTTCCTACATTTCAGGTTAAATATACATTTCTATGCTTCATCTGTTCAATACAGTTTTGTATCCGTGACTTATTAGGCTATACGGCAGAAATGCTGATTAAAGCAGTGGTGCGATAAATAACTACTGATTTAAAAATTTGAAAGAAACTGATAGATTTATACCAATATTTCACTTATATTGCTACGTTACACTCGGTGGGATTTTATATCGAAAAAATTCAATGCACCTCCCACGTCAGCCGTTTCAAATCGTTCGGAATTCTGCGTGTCGCTCAGGTATATATCCGCCGAATGTCATAACGGTGATGGAGTCGGCTGGAATAACATTCGGCTAAAAGCATTTCCGGATCAGCGATGGTTTCGAAAGTCAGCGGCTGGAAAGCCCCTTCGACGTGGCACCCGCCTTTCAATTTCCTAGGGTATAAATTCCGCTGACGATGGACTGTGTACAGGGTTTATATGCGAGTGGGTGGATGGCTGAAATTACTGCAATTTATACAAATATGTAGGGTGTTTCTTGATCAATAGTCAGTTGACTAGTATTGACCCACAAACATTAATAATCGACCAATCGATTATTTCAAAAATATCTACACTTTTGAATCGTCGACTTCTGAGTAGCATTTAGACTCTGTAGAAGTATGGAGGAACACCGGATTAGACAACATGCTCTCTTTCTCTCACTTTCAACCCCCTGGAATATTTCAGAACTTTCCGGTATTAACTGTAGACAAACAAAAACCCCTATTAGAAGTGGATGGAGTGCGATTCGTCACGACCCAGCACAATGAAAAAGCGGTGATTTACGCTTTGAACTTTTTCAACCATCGATTATAGCAGCGTGCCGGACACGAAGGGAGAAGGGGATAGCGAGCAAATACAGATAACAGTTAATAATTACAGTTTGATGGGTGTGGAAAATGTGGATTTAATTTCCAACTGTTCTGTATCATTTTATCTGCTCAGGGGTGGAATGATCAAAGAGCCAAGCGGATGTAGGTCGACGTAAATTTGATACCGGGTGTTTAATTTTGAATATTCTAACGCATATAACGCCAGTTTGAGCTACAGTTACATTACGGGCTGATTACCTTCATTACTACCTTAGTTAATCTGGTACAATGTCTAAATAGAAAAAAAAAACAAATCAGAAGTGGGATAAACAACTTCTGGTAGCAAAAAGACATACAATTTCTATGATATGGTGAAATATCTATTATATTTTATACTGCTTACTACTTCGAGCAAATGTATAATGCATGTATTGTATAGTCTATCCACAAATGGATCTAACTATACTGGACGATTAGATCTTACAGGGTAACCGCAACAATCTCTTGATATTTACTCCCTTGATCTTTATTTATGGGGACATTTGAAGGAAAAAGTATATTCACACGATTAACAGCATAACACAGATATTCTAAAGGAATAAAATAGGAAAAGAAGACCACATAAATCAAATTCATTTAGTTTATGAAAAATTTAGGAAAAGATTAGAAACACAGTTTACTGTTTTCTAGTTAAAGGATAAATACCGTAGAAGTTTGACAGATGAATTTGAGGAACACTTTGTATAAATTTCAGGTTCATTCAGATCAAATTAGGAAATAAAGCAAATGGTAATGCAGAACAAGCGCGCCGGAATTACATAGACGCATTTCCTGATAGAAGAGTACCACATGCCCAAACATTCGTCAACATTTATAGACGTCTGGGGGAGCAAGGTTCTTTTAAAAATTATAATTATGACACAGGAAGACCAAGAACCACGAGAACTGCAGAAAAGGAAGAAAAAGTGCTGGATACAGTAGAGATAAATTCAGCTATAAGCACAAGAAAAATTGCCGCTCAGGAGGGTATACCTCGTTCTTCAGTTTGGGAGGTTCTGCATGAGCAACTTCTTCATCCATTCCACGTTCAAAAGGTACAAGCTCTTTATGATGAAGATCCAATGCGTCGTCTACGGCTCTGTAATAAATAGCATTGTAGAAAGATATGATGAGGATAATGCATTTATTAATAAGATTTTATTTACCGACGAAGCTGGTTTTACAAGAGATGGTGTTACAAATTATCATAATACTCATCGGTGGTCCGATGAGAATCCCCATGCATACCAGGAAGCAAGACATCAACGGAAATATTCTCTTAATGTATGGGCTGGAATCATAGGGGATCAACTACTGGGTCCTCACTTCTTTAATGGAACATTAAATGGTGACAGTTACTTGGAATTTCTTCGAACCGATCTTCCAAATTTGCTTGACGATGTTCCTTTAAGAACAAGAGCGAATATGTGGCTATTACAAGATGGCGCACCTCCGCATTTTAGTTTGCCTGTTCGTGCGTATTTAAATGAGGTATATCATAATCGTTGGATCGGTAGAGGTGCACCGGTATCTTGGGCACCTCGACCACCCGACCTCAATCCTATGGATTCTTTCTTTGGGGGCACTTGAAGTCGATAGTTTATGAAACACCTGTAAATGACGTCAACGATCTTCGTCAAAGGATTATCGGTGGATGTGAAGTGATTCGAAACAATATCGGTGTTTTTCATCGTGTCAGACGATCATTTTTAAAACGTGTCAGAAAATGTATCGAAGTGAATGGAGGTCATTACGAACATTTATTATGATAAAATAGGACTGAAAATCTGTCAAAAATTTGATTTTTAATAAAACTAATAGCGATTTACTGCTAAACGGTTACATTTATCGACTTGAATAAAGAGTACATAATTTTTTATAAAATTGTTTCTCTTTCCAGAAATGTTTAAATGTTTGTGATATCTAGCAAGAAAAAAAAAGTTATGAATAATACAAATTTTGAGTTCTAGGTAAAGTGCCCCCTAGCGGCGTATAATGAAACTCTTCTCTCAATGTTCCAATAGAGCTTGATGTACTTAGTGGGTATACCAAAGGAGAGATTAATCGAATTTGAATTAATTAAGTTATTTAGAAAGAAAAATTTAAAAAATTGAACTTTGACAAACTGTAACTTGCAAACAATTGAGAATTCGAAAAAAAATCCTTACAAACTGCTATTATTTAATAAACTGGCCTTATAGATGTGCCAAGACGTATAAAAGAAAAGGAATATTGACGATTTTGAATATAGCTAAAGACTGACTTTCAGGAAAAACTATAAACATGTTCCTACTAGTACATAGCATATGGTTACATTTATAATAGGATTAATATTCAAAATAATAATTAAAGTTGGATAAACATGTAACTATTTATCAGAAATGATCAGAAGTATGTTTTTACTGTCTAAGTGAATTTTGAAGAAAACATTATAATTTCCTTATTTTAATTTATGTCTTGAGTGATTCCGCCTTCAGTTCACAAGCGTAAGGTTTTTGTTTTATTTGAACATAACCAATGGCGTTATCACCATAACTTGGTCGAGCAGCTCTGGAAATATTTTTAATGCAAATTTGATACTACTATTTTCAAGAGAATCAGTTAAATGAATTTTAAACACTACATACACACATATTTATGTTCCTATTGCATAACAAAACCAGAGTCCACTGTGTTAGGAATATGTGATATCACATAGCATTGAAAGAGGGCGGAACGAACTTTGAGCATTAATATCTCTTGTTGTTGAGCCAATTAGTCTTATTTTTTCAACATATACTTAAATTGATTGATCAGATTTATAATAATACTGCATTGAAAAAAAGGCCAGTAACTTTACAAATTTACTTTGTAAAAATATCCTTATAATTGTCTTAAAATAATTCTAAAAATAATGATGATATTACACTGACACTTGTAATTTTACAAGAAAACTGCCAATATACAATAAAACCGTAAACTTCCTATGTAATTATAATATAATTTGTACATTTATAGAATATATTGTAATACATTTACAATTAACAATGTGAAATCCATTTTTAAATTGTAAAATGACTGAACATACCAAATTTACTATATAATTGACTGTAAAAATATGCCTACTGTGTGTACGAGGGTACTACTAATTTTAAAACGCACTATACCACTAACCGTTGAGAGCGTTGGGTGATGACGCCTCATTATTTCTTGCTTCATTTCGATGAATGCAGCGTGTACCTAGGACCTAGGTCCATAATTAATTTCGTGAGTAGTGACAATATAAACATATCTAGAGTGATAAGTGAGTGTTTTTAGTACTATAAATAGTTTTGTCTAGTGCTTGTTTAAACATAACCTCAATTAAGAAGTAATAGGTATGTAAGTTATATATAATTGAAACAAAGAAACATTACATCTACAAAAGCGGGTACCCCACTGTTGTTTTGTTCATCTTACATAATATATAAAAATATATTATTTTCTATTGAATTATATTTTATACATATTTGAAGAAAAGGGGAGGATTAATATGATTAAAGTTCTGGGTATCTATTTACTATCTATGCACATTTATATAATTAATATTACTTTGTAATAGTTAGTATAAGATCATAGATTTCGTTTGAATATTATAAAATGTTAACTTTAGTTCTTCGAATATATTTTTACATTGTTATATGTCTTGTATAAAGTTAAGTGTTCTGTTTTGTACAAATAACCTAAATGTGTTGTACCAAATTTTAATAAAAAATTGCCGTAAAACCATAATATTTTATTACTTCAGTACCCGTATGTACATGTATCTCTAAGCTAAAAAATAAGCAAAGGGCAGTTAATATATTGAAGATGTAATAAAACTGTAACTACTAATTAGTTAACTGAGCCGTAATCGGAGTACAAAATAGCTATTTATACAATCAGTTAGGAAAAGTGCGGTTTTGTGTAACAAATATTTTTTATACAATTTGTCCAAAAATTTTAATTACAAATTTAAAAAGGATTATTCTGCTGATTTTAAGGTATACATAGGGGCTGTAATAGAAATAAGTATTATTTTCAACTAAATGAGTCATAAATTCAAACGTATTTAATTTTTTGTATATGAATCTGAAAAGCATATAAAAAACGAATCTATTGGTTCCAAAATGTTCATTGGGGATATCATATCAAAACCTAAAATTACAACACAAAATAAATTTACAACGTAATTTTATTTGTAAAGTCACAATCGGTAAGAGAATTACAGCAATAATGAGTGGTAAATAAATTTCCATCTATTTTAACTGTATTATTTTTTACAGTGTGACACATTCAAATAACATTTGATTATACCAAATGACCATATTCTGTATAGTGTCCCAATTTCATTGTAATTGCAGGTTATCTCGAAAATTGCAAGAAATAGACGAATGCGTCTTTCGAAATTACAAATATTCTCTTCTTATTATTGTAATTCTGATGCTAATGTAATAAAATAAAAGTAGTAGCTGATTCCATGTCTTATAAAGAGTTTCGCAGTGGAAAATATTCGCCTATTATACGACTTGTATTTAAATGAGAACAGTAACGAATCTCGGCAGGCATTTTTTCAGTTCCAGGGCATTGTCAGATAAACAAAGGAGTCACTCACCTGCCGTGGTGGGGTCCTACGCTGCCCGAGTCGTAAGCGGAGCTCGCGGATATGGCGGAGTCCTTAATCCTGCCGGATTCCATCCCCAAGGGCGACGCACAGGACGCTGAAACACAAAAAAGGATCTTAATGGGGTGCCATTTATTCAGTCGGGGGAACGCAACTGATCGAGACCGGGCGGACAGAAGGCAGTTTGCCGCTGTCGTGCGACGCCTCGAGAGGCATTTTTGGGAAAAGGTTAGTATCGGTTTGTACGGGATGTTCATTTGATATTTAACACGCCCAATAAATGCTAAATGTCGAAAGTTACTTTGTTTAATTTTAAAAGGTGAATTAAAAGTACAGGAATAGTAGCAGAATTGGAGGAAGAAGCAGATTAATAAAATATATTGAAAATAGAGCAGCTACAACACAATTTTAGAATTTGTATTATTTGATTTAGAAAACACACGGAAAGAAATATATACTGGTATCAAGATTAATACACTTATTCCAACATTACTATCGAAATAAATGAAATAGACCCCTGACCAGCGCCTCAGCATTCGTGCGTTGTCTGACGAGTTAAAAGTCAATCAAGAAACCGTTCGCAAGATGTTATACGAAAATTTGAATATGCGAAGATTTGCACAAAGATAGTGCCAGACAGTGAATGGACAGTTCTATGATGGCGTCCTGAAACGGCTGCGGGCCCGCGTTTTCCATGTGCGATCCAAACGCACCGAGAATGAACTGTATTCTTGGTAGCGTATTTTTTTAAATATATTATAGTTAAAACTTACAGCGTGGTGGCCTGGTAAATAAAATATCAAAAAATTTCGAATTTACGAAGAATAACAATTTCTTCTTTCGAAAATTTTATAGAAAAAAATTGTTTATCTGTATTTGACATTGTATTAGACAGGGTGGAAAGGTGGTCATTTTGATCTGACAAAAAAACATTTCTTAAAAGTATGTTGTAATTGTTTTACACAAAACTGGATAATTTTGCAGTGTAAATTTTAATTCTCAAACTACTTGCCAAAAATAAGCTCATTATAAGTATGAAGCTCAAAATTAGTAATTTATTCATTTGAATGTAGCGACCTAAATATAGTACGTTCTTAAATAGATCTTAAATTTAGTGCTATTCCAAGAAAAAAAAGTGTTGAATTAAGTATAAGAATGCTTGGAAGTTAAGAATATGTAAATATTTATATAAATATACACTATTACTGATATTAATACTTGAGTGAAGGTTAAAATTGTAAGTATATTAATATATAGATTAGTTTTTTTCTGTGCATTTGTATTGCTTCGTTAGAGATTCCGAAATTCCATCAGTCAGTGCCGTTCGATTTCAGGAGGTCTGGAGGTTTGACATATATTCACAAATTATTATTAAGTTGTTGAAAGTTAAATGTTATGTGTCACATACTAATTTTGACCTTCGCTACTTGTTGAATGGATTGTAAAAAATGTTATACATAATATCCCTAACTGCATTAATCAACCTTTACCTAATTGTAGAAAAAGTTTGCATAGATATGTTTTACAAAATAGGTACATGGTGTTTAAGTTGAATTTCCTTGAAATGGATTAAATCGGGCAAAGACACCAAGGAAGATGAATAAATTTTACTTAGACCATTAGTTTTACGCGCGTCTAGATAACTCTTGTTCGTATTTATTATATTGTCCTATAACTAATAAAAATTAAATACGGGCAAATTTTGACTTATGTATCTTTAGGTTATTTGAATAGGTACATTCAAAAATATTTTCAGGATATTCAACCTAAATACCTTATTCCTGACGTTATGCAGATCAGGGCTTCTTCTATAGTACACCTTACTGCCATAAATGTAAATGAAAAAATGTATTTTCGTGCAGTGCTATTGAAAGCTGTGTTGCTTTTATTGAAATTTGTAAATTATGTCTCTTCCTTACTTCATAGCAGAGAAAGTACCTATGTATATATTGTAAAATATTAAGAAAATCGTTTTATATTTTAATTAAAGTTATGTACCTATGTTGTAGACATGTGCAGTACGAGTTCTTTGTTTAAGATTTTAATATATTTTATTATATCGTGTAAAATTGCATGAGGACCATCATTATTATAAATAAATTCCAGGAAAATACATTACAAAAATATTTCATTTAATTACCTCTTTATTTAATTTGATGTTACTGTTATGCTGATATTACTGTTTAAGCAATCATTATTTACCTAAATGAAATATCTGTGATAATCTGTATATACAGGGCGAATCTTAAATAAGTACAAATATTTTAACCAGCAGTATAGTTTTGTGTGTAGAACACATAATTAATAGTTTTTTTACAAAAAAATCAGAAATAAAAAAGTGAAATTTTAAATAAATTTCGTAATTTTTCAGTAGAAAACTTGTTGAGGACCGCTGGCCTAGACCGACCCTTCATACTTTTATGAGTCATAGTGCTGCAGACCGAACGTGTGGTTCACAGTGTTGCCAGTATTACACAAATGTCTTTGCTTCAAGGAAGAAAAAATCTCAACTTTTAGCGAATTTTGTCAAGTGTAACATTTTATATTATTTTTTATTATCAAACTGTCATTGACTGTGATGACAGATTATCGGAAGCCCAAGTCAAACTTGTTAACCCCACATAATGCATGAAAATAGCAATAAAATTTGCTAAAAGTTGACATTTTTTCCATTTTAAATAAAAAACCCGTGCATAGTTTTTCGTTATTCTTCATAAAATAACTTAAGGAAATTGTGTTTTGTGTCCCTTTCTAACAGTGTACAATGACATTTAACTTGTAAAATGTGGATTACTGATTAAATAGTTAATTTTTTAACAAACAGGTAAGCTTGTGTGCACGTTTATGTATAATTTTTGAACATTGGACATAGTAATATCACGTAATATCTTCCTAAATATTTTACGGTAGTATTGAACTTGCGGAAATTCATTTTTAATCGTTGAAGTATAGTAAGGTTAGTTCAGATGTTAAAATTTATGTTAATATTGCTGCGTATCATACTACATACCCAATTTTACTGTACTTATGTTTAAAACAAGTATTTTTAAAATAGAAGTATTACGTTAAAGGAAACGTAATATTTATATTGGAGGAGATATGGCAACCTCGCAACAAATCATATGTTTCATTACGTTGTTGGATGAAAAATCAGCCAGCGGTCCTCAAAATGTGGGTATTTTTAAAAAAAAATAATATCTCCGTAAATATTAGAAATTTTTAAAAATGGCTTTCACTAGACTGATTTAAATGACGAACTACACCAGCAGTTAAAATATTTGTACTTATTTAAGATTCACCCTGTATAACTTTTAATATCCACTACAGATTTTTGTAAAATTTGCACACATTTATAAAAACTAATAACATTAATGTAGTATAGCATCCAAAATCAATTGATCGGCAGGTGAATTTGTTTGAATCCCACGGATTGTATATTTTTTACATCATTTTATGAAAAAGACATGCATTAAAAAGTTATATATTGTCACAATTCATACGAAAACCTAGTTAAAATAAATCACAATATTTGGAGAAAAAAGCATATTCCGGATTTTATCAAAAACATTATTTTCAGAAAATAGAAAAAAAATGTATAAACTGTACTGAAAAAATTCTATCCATCATTGGTATAAGAGTTCAGGGAACTCAAAAGTGAACAAAATCTCATAATTAGATACCAACTTGGCTGTTGGTCAGTTAACTTGTTCACATCAAAATATTAATACACGGTATGTCACAAATAACAGTGTTATAGAAAATATTAGTTTTTTATGTTGGATCCGTTATCTAAGCTATCAGCGAAAAAAGAGGATGCTCTCTATGTAGAAAATATATTAAGTAGATATTTAAAATTGATAATAATACATTAATGTATGAATACAATATGCATACAGGGCACGGCAGATTGTTAAAGACGTCTACTGGAAGCATTCACATTAACATACGGATTCATCAACAATGCGTAAAGTTAGTCCGACTAGCGGAGGTTCTGCGAAAAATTGACGCCTCTGTTGCGCGAATTTAAATAAAAGGCATACTTCTATTCACTACTATGTATAACACTTACTTTGTGATATGTTAACTAATCCGTAGCACTGAAAAGTACTGTTTTTGAATATAAATAGTAAATACACAATGGGAAACGCAAGGAACTAGTGGCCGAAATTACACGATTTTTAGACAGAGTTACACCTAGTATTGTACCTGTCTAATCCTACAATCTGCAGAAATAGATGCCCTATTTGAATGTTTGGTTAAATGAGGCTCCACTAATTTCAGCAATTTATCAAACATTGCCATTGTCATTCGGGTGTAATGAAAAAATAATCGGCATTCTCATTTTGCATTTCTTTATATAAATTATAGAAATCACCTTGCATGTGCTTTCTGCGATTAATAGGTCGCATCCACCATCTCCGAGTTCTTCTTTTCATTTTTTTTTGCATGTATAGTTTTTATACATATTGACGTCGCTGCGAGTAAGAGCAGCAAAAACTGTTACTTAACCAAACAGTCCTCTTCATCCATTTTTTAAAAACAAATCAATTCTAAACTAAATATCTAAATTAGAATCTAAACCTGCAAAAATGTGAATCATCTGTTTACTGTCAAAAAAGCTGTTTTCTGATTGGTCCTTGTATGATTGTTGTAAAAGGAATGGTAAAAGCTAAAATGCTTTTAGCTTCTGCCATACAACTACAGTACAAAGGCGTAACTGTTAAGTTTATCTGATCGCTACAGAAGTCATCCGTATTACTCGCCGTTTTACTTCAGTATCTTTGAATATTTGCAGGTGGGATGAGTTAACATTCCTATTATTTGCTAAACCCCAGATTATTATTATTAAATGTCTAACATTATTTGTATTTTATAGAAAACACTATTTCAAGAATACGGCGCCCTTTTTAATAACTTTTCTGCAGTACCAATGCAACCGCACTAATCTTGTGGGTGCGTGTATGTGAATAAAGCTTAACGTTACGCCTTGTTGATGAATCCGTATGTAAGAGTTTTCCATGCTGGCGGATGCCATACCATTGGTAGATTATGTGCGGTCTTTATAGGGGAAGGTTCAATTGAAACTATATATCTTAATATGATAAAATATTGACTCTGTCACGGAAAAAAATACTGTCGGGAAAATCACACAATTGTAGCTCATACAGTTAGGTCTAAATATAAAATGTGTCAGACCTTGCTGTAATAGAACTAGATTCTAAAGTCGTACTTAATACATAGTACATACATTCTAATGAGCTACAATTGTGTGAATTTAATCTCTTTATATTAGTGTTTACATTTTTTGAGAATAAATTTGTTTTTTCTATAGTAACTGCGAAGATGTTTTGTAAACCTTATTTTTTAAAACCCCCCATAAAAAATCGAGATGTCTTAGATCTGGTTATATTCTGGGCCACCGAATAGGGCCATTAATCCCAATCCATTTTTCTGAGAAATACAGAAAAAAATTCTCAAATAAAAGTTTATTAGAAAAAATAAAGCTTTTAAACAGGAAAAAAAAAATTTGGTTATCTTTCTGGAAAAAATAAAATTGATAACGTCATTAGTCGTTTCTGTTAAATCCCAAAGATAATACTTTCGACTGGTAATGGAGCTTACCTCATCCCACGTAACACCACGTGTTCCAAATTTTATTTAAATTTGTTGTATCAATTGCATATGCAATAATCTTATTTCTTTTAATGTGATTAACACTAAATATCGTACTATCGTATCGTATGTATTATTACACTTCTGTCTTAACTTAATATGAAGCGAATATGAAAGCAATACCAAATATTTGATAAATTTTTATATCTACTTGAATCAGACCGAAATTCCATCCCAAATTTTGCAGGGGTTGGCAACCTCGGTACGCCGCTGTTATCTCAGAGGACAGTAAACCCGGAGTTAACAGTTTCCCAGTGTTTAACAACGTCCTGATAAGATCACGTTCGCACAGTGAAATGGCTAGTTGTCCCATCAGGTTCGGAAGATTACCATTAGCATGGCAGTAACGAATGTTTACCCCCATCGGTCCAATGATCCCCCCAGGATCAGCCAGTCAACGTCGGCTCTCCCTTAAACACGTACGGCAATTTTTCGGGCAATTTAATCTCTGTAATTGCTTGAAAGAAGTGCACAGCAGCTCACAATTACGATTATTATTAAATAAAATAAGAAATATACGCAATAATAATGAAGATAGTAATTATAGTGTAGCTTATATATATATATATATATATATATATATATATATATATATATATATATATATATATATATATATATATATATTACCAATGATAACCCTAATAAATTTTAGTACCACTTCCGTTCCATGTACCATGTTTAATAACGGTCAAAACGGTTGAGATGATCCTCAAATACTTTTGCCAATTTTTTTTCAATTCTTAGTGTAATGAATGTTTCTGAATCTGAGGTGTTAGATGCTATTAAGAAACTTAAGAACAGTATGCGCATGAGATCTGATTTACTTTCAGCCTTTTTGTTGAAGGATTAAGCCATTACTTTCTGTAAACCGTTGATTACTCTGTACAATTTAATTTTAAAGAATGAAACATTTCCTGACACCTGGTTAATCCCCTAAAATAACTCCTGTACATAAAAAGGTTTCAAACACGACTTTGCTAGCTATAGTCCTTTCAACATTTTAAACAATTTTTGTAATGTCTTTGATATAATACTTCACAATCATATATCACATCATCCTGTATGTAACTTGATTATTCCTGAACAGCGCATGGTTTTGTAAAAGGCAAATCGACCATATCCAACTTTGTAAAACCTAATATACAGGGTAATCCAGAACGTATCTAAACAAAATTGGGAATACATGCGTCATGAAAAATGTCAATACCGTAAAAAATATTTTTATAAAATCCTTATAGTTTCCGAGAAAAGAATTATTGAAGTTGTGGTATTTTCAACCATTACATGGTTAGGTTACTGCAGTTTCTAGCCAGGAGATTCTGAATATTAAAATCCGATTACTAATAGTTAGTATTAACGTTTTTGTGATGTGACTGTTTACATTAGTTTTAGCGTCAAAAATGGCATACGTGTAATATAGCAACTCAGATTTGATGGATATCGTCTTAATTTATGTAAAATA
The DNA here is from genome assembly GCA_037114965.1 of Monochamus alternatus. Lineage (NCBI taxonomy): Eukaryota > Metazoa > Arthropoda > Insecta > Coleoptera > Cerambycidae > Monochamus > Monochamus alternatus. The sequence continues at coordinate 120,882,479 of CM073426.1, forward strand.
TGTTATGGTAAACATGTGTCCAATGCAGCTACTTTTACCGCAGTGCGCCCTAGTGTAATGCAACGCGGGCTTGACACGGGAAATTTGGAAACAAATCGTGGAAGAGTTGTAGGTCCAAGACGTCGACGGCATAGTACAGCATGTCCAAGCATTAACACCAAAGGAATGGAAGAGGAGAAACCGGTACCATGACCGCCACGCTCTCCTGATTTTAAATCCTTTGGACTTATTTTAGTGGGGATATTTAAAAAATAAAATATATCGCACCAAAGTGGACACTATTAGTGATTTACGCAAACGTATCATAGTTGCTGTCAATAACTTACGAGTTCAAAGTCGATAAGAAGCAGAAACATTTATGTTCATTTCTAGAAACTCAATAAAATGGGCGCAAAATGTTGTTGTAACATCAGGTATGTCAAACTATTTTATTAATTAAAACCACAAATTAATTCTATTAATAATTAATAACAATAACGGTAAAAGCAGTTGAATTTGTTGTACTAAATAGATGCTATAAAATGTTATTTCTTCTTTCTGTCGGGTCGCCGATTGCTTTACCTTCTCAGGTTTTACTATCGATCAGTTTTCAGTGCCATTCAGAAATGTATTTATAAACCATTTTCGAAATGCCTTTTTTGATCTTTTTTATAAAATTATATTTGTAAGAGTCAAACAAGAGTCAGTCAGACTGTGTATTAAAATTTTTTTTAAATAAGTTCTTAATCACCCTGTATATCCCCTAGTTATTAATGGGGGAAGTCAAGTAGATGTTATCTACACTGACTTCTCCAAAGCATTTGATAGATTCCATGGATTATGGATTGTTAATGAATTCTCTTAATAATGCCTTCGGCCTTTGAGACAGTTTGTTAAATTTATTTCAACTTACTTTTTCAATCATTTTCAGCTTGTTCGGTATCGCGGTTTCAAATCAGATTGGTTTTATCAGACTTCGGGTGTTTCGCAGGGGTCGGTAATGGGCCCTCTTCTCTTTACGTTTTTTATTAATGGTATTGCCAATGACATGACGGTTCGCTATTTGCTTTACGCTGACGACCTTAAACTGAATTAAATAAATAACTATACTGAATTTTAAATTGTAATTGATCTGCAACAGACAGACTGTGTTTTTTTCTATAATTTCGTATGTAAAACTGATATCCAATGTTAAAAATATATATTAAGGTCGCCGCATTCTTGAAATAGTATTTTATACAATTACAAAGAATTTTAAACGTTTAAGAACTGAATAATATAGAGCTTAGAAAATAACTGGAATGGTATCTCGTTATCTGAGAATATTCAAAGGTACCGAAGTAAAACGAATATATAATGACAGAAAGCGGTCTAACAAATTTTTAGGTACAGAAACCTTTGAAAATACATTTCATTGAAAATATTGTTATAACATAAACTTACATAGTTCTACATATAAGGTTATTCACTTTTGTTTATAAGAAGGCCTATGTGAAAATAGTTAAAGTGAAGTGTGAAGAATAGCAAAATAATGTGTATCTTACAAACGCTTTTTAAAAGTTCTTATTTTATTTGAAGAAAATTTAAATAGTAGAAGTGGATAAACAAAACATCAAGAATTTAATTTTTGGCATTACTTTTGTTTTACGTATTTTATTTTTCATGATTTCTGTAACTAAAGATACTACAAATATGATCATTGTACGCCGAGAAATACGGTGAAATACATAAATATTTCATAAAGTCATAGATACGAATATGAATAGAAAAGTCATCAAATTTATAAATAGAATTCACTTACGTCAATATCTTTCAGTCAAGCTTTCAAAAAGCGTTCATATACGTTCTATAAAATTAAGGAGATATTTAAATATATTTCAAGGATTTATGAAGTTAGCAATTCAATTATTGATGTAACAAATCTGACAGTAAATTGAATATTTACATAATTTCGTGGTTACATTGTACTAATGTAGTGGTGATAAAATGAAACATTCCTATTAATTTACTTTCAAGTACCAAATTTGGTATATAATTTAGATACATTAAGAATTATAAATTGACCGTTAGTTCAAGGTCATTGAAGTACAGCACTCCATATGGATTTATTTCCTTTTGGCCAATTTGAAAACATATCCCCTCATATTACACCGGGTGTCTAGTTTTTAAATAGCAGAACTTCAAAAGTCTTGAGAGGACCTCATTTTGAGACTAGAAGTTGTTATAAATATACCCATATTTATAACATGCCTAAAATGCCTCGTTTCTGAAATACAGGAAGTTGAATTACCATGATAATTATACACTGGAAAAAAAAGAATAGTAAACGCAGTATACAGTTGTAGACCTGCGTACTACAATTTGTTATGATTATAGTTCCAAGCACAATTTGTAGTATTATTTCACACTACAATGCTTACTATAATTTTGTAGTAATAGTGTAGTGGGTCGGTCAGTGGTCGCGCGGTTTAAGGCGTCAGTATTTGAATCGAGGTGACTATGTCGGTGTTGGTTCGAGCCCAGCTGCCGGTAGACCGTATATAAGCTATATTCGTGGAGATGTTTGGCGCCCTCTCTACGGGTATGGTAGGGTGGAAGAATGTTGGCTTGGGTCAATGTGAGAGATTGATACCGGTTGATATTTGACTACCCCCCTAATTAATGAGGTTTTCCAGGTTTCCCTCATTCCTGCAATTATTATTATTATTATTATTATTATTATTATTATTATTATTATTATTATTATTATTATTATTATTATTATTATTTACAGAATCACGTTATTAACGGTAAGTATCTCCAAATGTGGGTGTGTACAACACATTTGGGTCTTCTATTATTCAGTTATATTTATATTTAAAACTTTTCTCATTATATTACAGGTTGAGAGGATGACAGATTTCTGCATTGTTAAATACATGTGTCTTGGAAGTCCTAGTTTTTCTAGACTCTTAAAGAGCTGCTTTGGAATTTCTCCAGTGGATCCAAGAATGATTGGGACAATATTTACTTCATCGAGCTCCCAAATTTCTTTCATCTCCTGCGCCAAAGGTAAGTACTTTTCAATTTTTTCCGCATGTTTCTTTTGCATGTTTATAGAAGCAGGGATGGCCACGTCAATCAGGAGCATCGTCTTTTTATTTTTGTCCAAAACACACATATCTGGCCGATTGTGTTGAATGGTTCTATCGGTCAGCAAATCTCGGTCCCAGTATATTTTATAGGAGTCGTTTTCCAGCACTGATTCTGGGGAGTACTTATAGTACGGTAGACATTCGGCCAAGCAGTTGAACTTGACTGCAAGTTGTGCATGTATTATTTTGGCTACGTTGTTATGTCTTGTGGTGTATTCTGTTGCTGCTAGGTTCTTGCATCCGTTTATAATGTGTTCAATATTTTCATTGCCTTCATTACACATTCGACACTTAGATGTTTGTACTGTTGGATCTTGAATTATGTATTTCAGGTATGATCTAGTGTTAATAATCTGATCCTGGATAGCACACAGGAATCCTTCAGTTTCTGCAAACAATGATCCTCTCGATAACCAAGCAACTGAGGCTTGTTTGTCTACATGCGGTTGCCGTAACAAATTGGGGTACCTTCCATGTAGTTCTTTTTCTAGCCATCTACTCTCTAGGTTGGCGACTGAGAATTCAGTATCTGTTAGTAACTGTTTGTTGGCTAAATTAAGTGGGGTGAGATTTTTGTCCATATTAACTATACTCCGGTAGAGAGCGGATGTTTCTGCCCGTTTATAGAAGTACTTTCGCAAGTTTTCTACTTGCACATTATGTTGGACCATTAGATCAGCGATTCCACGTCCCCCCATATTTCGCGCTAGATGGAATCGTTCTTTGCATGCTCTTGGATGGTGTGCCCTGTGTTTTGTGAATGCAGTTCTTATGTTTCGGTTCATAGTATCTAAATCACTGATCGTCCATTTTAAAATGCCAAAACTGTATGTTACAACTGGTACTACAAATGCATTTGTCGCTTTAGTTTTATTAATACCAGAGAGTTGCGTTCTTAATATGGCGTTGAGTCTTGTTTTCATTTTTTCCGTTAGTAGTTTCCTCATCTCAGTAGTATTGACCCCTTGTGATTGTATAAGACCTAGATATTTGTACGACTCGTGTCTGTGCATCGCGGTAATCGTCCCTGACCCTGGCTGTTGTCGGAGATTATAATTATCTGCTTTGGCCCATTTACCTTTGTGGATGTGGTTTGTTTTACACTTATCTAACCCAAAGCTCATTCTTGTGTCACTCGTAAAATTTTCTGTTGTTCTTAATAGTTTTCTTAAATCTTCTTGTGTTCTTGAAATCAGTTTAATGTCATCCATATACATAAGATGACTGATTGTCTCTGTCGAATGTGGTAGAGTGTAACCGCATTTAGTGTTATTTAGTGCAGCGCTTAGCGGATTTAAAGCGATGCAAAACCAAAGTGCACTTAGTGAATCTCCCTGGAATATGCCTCTTTGGACTTTTAATAGCACACTTTCGGAGGAATTAATAACTATGTTAGTTTTCCATTTATCCATGATCGTTTCTAAAAACCGGATTATTTGTGGGTCTATTTTGTATATCATTAAACTTTCTAACAGCCACGAGTGAGGAACACTGTCAAATGCTTTCTGATAATCTATAAATGCTGTGTGTAAATTGTCTCTGTTCTTCTTTACTGTTTCTGTAATAACTTCATCTATAATTAACTGATCTTTGCATCCCCGAGCTTGCTTTCTACATCCTTTCTGTTCTTCAGCTAAGAGTTTATGAGTGATCATATGTTTATATATTCTGTTTGCTAGTATGCCGGTGAGTATTTTATATAAAGTGGTAAGACAAGTTATCGGCCTATACTTTGATGGATCATTGTGAGCTGGTGTAGTTTTAGGTAGGAGGTATGTGTTCCCTTCCGTTAGAAATGATGGTGTTGTCTCGGGATGCTGAAAAATGTCATCAAGGGCGGCGGCCAATTTTCCATGAGTACAGATAAACTTTTTATACCAGAAGTTCTGAATTCTGTCTGGTCCAGCAGCTTTCCAATTGTGCAATGGTTTAAGTACTTCCTTTAACTCGGTTATACTAACATGTTCCGAGGACATTATAGGTGTCTTCTCTACTCTCTTCTTTTCTTTTCTGATCCATTCGGTGTTCTTCTTGTGATTTACTGGTTTCTCCCAAATATTATTATTATTATTATTATTATTATTATTATTATTATTATTATTATTATTATTATTATTATTATTATTATTATTATTATTATTATTATTATTATTATTATTATTATTATTATTATTATTATTATTATTATTATTATTATTATTATTATTATTATTATTATTATTATTATTATTATTATTATTATTATTATTATTATTATTATTATTATTATTATTATTATTATTATTATTATTATTATTATTATTATTATTATTATTATTATTATTATTATTATTATTATTATTATTATTATTATTATTATTATTATTATTATTATTATTATTATTATTATTATTATTATTATTATTATTATTATTATTATTATTATTATTATTATTATTATTATTATTATTATTATTATTATTATTATTATTATTATTATTATTATTATTATTATTATTATTATTATTATTATTATTATTATTATTATTATTATTATTATTATTATTATTATTATTATTATTATTATTATTATTATTATTATTATTATTATTATTATTATTATTATTATTATTATTATTATTATTATTATTATTATTATTATTATTATTATTATTATTATTATTATTATTATTATTATTATTATTATTATTATTATTATTATTATTATTATTATTATTATTATTATTATTATTATTATTATTATTATTATTATTATTATTATTATTATTATTATTATTATTATTATTATTATTATTATTATTATTATTATTATTATTATTATTATTATTATTATTATTATTATTATTATTATTATTATTATTATTATTATTATTATTATTATTATTATTATTATTATTATTATTATTATTATTATTATTATTATTATTATTATTATTATTATTATTATTATTATTATTATTATTATTATTATTATTATTATTATTATTATTATTATTATTATTATTATTATTATTATTATTATTATTATTATTATTATTATTATTATTATTATTATTATTATTATTATTATTATTATTATTATTATTATTATTATTATTATTATTATTATTATTATTATTATTATTATTATTATTATTATTATTATTATTATTATTATTATTATTATTATTATTATTATTATTATTATTATTATTATTATTATTATTATTATTATTATTATTATTATTATTATTATTATTATTATTATTATTATTATTATTATTATTATTATTATTATTATTATTATTATTATTATTATTATTATTATTATTATTATTATTATTATTATTATTATTATTATTATTATTATTATTATTATTATTATTATTATTATTATTATTATTATTATTATTATTATTATTATTATTATTATTATTATTATTATTATTATTATTATTATTATTATTATTATTATTATTATTATTATTATTATTATGCAATTTTTCATAGTCATTTAACATATGGGGTTACATTGTGGGGAAATTCAAACGCTGCCAATAGGGTATTTGTCCTACAAAAAGCAGCAGTTCGTAGCATTGATGGTGCCCTCTTTGGTACCCACTGTTTGCCACTTTTTAAAAAATTTAAAATCATGCCTTTGCCTTGTATATTTATATTTGAAACTTTACTACAGGTGCATAGGAACTTTAACAAATTTCAAAGGCATTCTGATATACATTCCTATAGCACCAGACATGCAGATAATTTAATTCAACCGTCCGCTAGGCTTGATATTAGAATATATAATCATTTTATTCACTGTTTTAAAAGTGCAAATGTTACCAATTTTGGCAATTACAAATTTCACAAAGTAACGAAAAACTTCCTTTTAGAAAATTGTTTTTATAGTGTAGAAGAATATTTTAAGTGGTCCAATCCCAACATGTAATTTTTATTCAATAATTTTATTTGTATATAGTGACTTCAAATGTACTGTAAATGTATGTAATGTGGTCGTTAAATAAACAGTAAACAGTAAACAGTATTATTATTATTATTATTATTATTATTATTATTATTATTATTATTATTATTATTATTATTATTATTATTATTATTATTATTATTATTATTATTATTATTATTATTATTATTATTATTATTATTATTATTATTATTATTATTATTATTATTATTATTATTATTATTATTATTATTATTATTATTATTATTATTATTATTATTATTATTATTATTATTATTATTATTATTATTATTATTATTATTATTATTATTATTATTATTATTATTATTATTATTATTATTATTATTATTATTATTATTATTATTATTATTATTATTATTATTATTATTATTATTATTATTATTATTATTATTATTATTATTATTATTATTATTATTATTATTATTATTATTATTATTATTATTATTATTATTATTATTATTATTATTATTATTATTATTATTATTATTATTATTATTATTATTATTATTATTATTATTATTATTATTATTATTATTATTATTATTATTATTATTATTATTATTATTATTATTATTATTATTATTATTATTATTATTATTATTATTATTATTATTATTATTATTATTATTATTATTATTATTATTATTATTATTATTATTATTATTATTATTATTATTATTATTATTATTATTATTATTATTATTATTATTATTATTATTATTATTATTATTATTATTATTATTATTATTATTATTATTATTATTATTATTATTATTATTATTATTATTATTATTATTATTATTATTATTATTATTATTATTATTATTATTATTATTATTATTATTATTATTATTATTATTATTATTATTATTATTATTATTATTATTATTATTATTATTATTATTATTATTATTATTATTATTATTATTATTATTATTATTATTATTATTATTATTATTATTATTATTATTATTATTATTATTATTATTATTATTATTATTATTATTATTATTATTATTATTATTATTATTATTATTATTATTATTATTATTATTATTATTATTATTATTATTATTATTATTATTATTATTATTATTATTATTATTATTATTATTATTATTATTATTATTATTATTATTATTATTATTATTATTATTATTATTATTATTATTATTATTATTATTATTATTATTATTATTATTATTATTATTATTATTATTATTATTATTATTATTATTATTATTATTATTATTATTATTATTATTATTATTATTATTATTATTATTATTATTATTATTATTATTATTATTATTATTATTATTATTATTATTATTATTATTATTATTATTATTATTATTATTATTATTATTATTATTATTATTATTATTATTATTATTATTATTATTATTATTATTATTATTATTATTATTATTATTATTATTATTATTATTATTATTATTATTATTATTATTATTATTATTATTATTATTATTATTATTATTATTATTATTATTATTATTATTATTATTATTATTATTATTATTATTATTATTATTATTATTATTATTATTATTATTATTATTATTATTATTATTATTATTATTATTATTATTATTATTATTATTATTATTATTATTATTATTATTATTATTATTATTATTATTATTATTATTATTATTATTATTATTATTATTATTATTATTATTATTATTATTATTATTATTATTATTATTATTATTATTATTATTATTATTATTATTATTATTATTATTATTATTATTATTATTATTATTATTATTATTATTATTATTATTATTATTATTATTATTATTATTATTATTATTATTATTATTATTATTATTATTATTATTATTATTATTATTATTATTATTATTATTATTATTATTATTATTATTATTATTATTATTATTATTATTATTATTATTATTATTATTATTATTATTATTATTATTATTATTATTATTATTATTATTATTATTATTATTATTATTATTATTATTATTATTATTATTATTATTATTATTATTATTATTATTATTATTATTATTATTATTATTATTATTATTATTATTATTATTATACCAGTTTGATGTTCTTTGTGTGTCAGAGCATTGGTTAGAACAAGATAAGTTAGACATGGTTTGTATACGGGGTTATAATTTGGTCTCGAGTTTTTGTCGCATTGGCAGAAATCTTCATGGCGGTGTGGCTATTTTTGCCACTCCAAATATATGTTTAAAGTCTGTCGATATCAGCAGTTTCTGCCGCCCTGTTCACGCCGAGTTTTCTGCGGCGGAAGTGTATGGTAAGAGCTGCGTTTTGGTAGTTTTGTACAGATCGTCATCCCATGGCGACTTTACAATTTTTAAAGATTGCTTATTTGCTATTATAAATTTCTTATCGCTTAAATTTAAATACTTGATTTTTGCTGGTGACATTAATGTGAACCTGGATGGGAATACTCCACAGGCTAATGATTTACGCAATATATTTGACATGTTTGGGCTGCAGTACACCATAAATGTACCAACTAGAATAAGTAGAACAACTGTATCCTGTTTGGACAATATTATTACTAATTTTTCTTCTGACGTCTATAATGTGGGGGTATATGATACGCACATTGCCGATCATTTGGCTGTCTATATTCGTATAATGAATTTTAATGTGGTGTCAAAGCCAAATAGCCGGGTCTTAAGGCGTGTAATTAATAATTCCACTATTAATAAGTATCTTGAGCATTTGAGGCATGTACTATGGTCCGATATTTGTCTGCCTGGTCTTACTGTAAATGAATTAGCGAATGCAATTCTTAATGCATTTATGGGTACTATGGCTATCTGTTTTCCTCTTAAAGCTACTGTGAGTGGAGCGGGAGTTAGTTGGTTCGGCAAGGAACTTCGAGTGATGCGTAAAAATTTGAATCGCAGCAAGAACAGATGCAAGAACAGATTTAGATCTACAAATTCAGACGATGATTGGTTGTCCTTTCTTGAACTGCGCAAATCTTATAAGCATGCAATAAAAAACGCTAAGCGTAACGCCTATACAGATTTAATCTGTAATGCTGACAACAAGCCCAAAGTTATATGGAATATAATAAATTCGAGCCGTCCGCGTAAAGTTAATCAGGTGGAACCATTCATCGATCCTGACGAACTTAACAATTTCTTTGTTAAAGTTTCTGAATCAATAATTACTACTATAGATGATGAAGGTACTAATCAGACTACGTTTATGAACAGCATAGCTAAGCCTTCGTTCTCATTTTTTATGTCCCCTATCACTGAGTTTGATGTGCGTCAAGCTGTTTTAAGCCTTAGAAATTCAGCTTCTTTTGACTTTTATGGCTTTAACAGTCGAATTGTTAAGGAATCGCTCGAGTTCATTGTTGGGCCGCTGACCTTGCTCTGTAGTGGGGCTGTGGAGAAGGGCCTCTGGCCTGAGTCATTTAAGATTGCTAAGATTATTCCTCTTCATAAAAAGGGAGACACTGATCATGCGGATAACTTCCGTCCCATAGCCATCGTACCTTACTTTTCTAAAATTTTTGAAATTATTATCAAGGAAAGGCTTCTTGCTTACTTTGAAAAGTTTCAGTTGTTATCCCCTTCTCAGTTTGGGTTCAGAAAGAATTATTCAACAACCAGAGCTTTGCTTACTGTTATTGATAGTGTTGTGGATGGTTTTGATAACGGAGTTACAACTGATGCCACCTTTTGTGATTTGTCTAAAGCATTCGACTGTGTTAATGCTGGCATACTGCTGCAAAAACTAGAATTTTATGGGATCCGTGGAAGGGAATTAAAATTATTCCATTCATATTTAACTAATAGGAAGCAGTATGTCTGCATTGGCAACAGAGACTCTTCACTTTTACCTATAACAAATGGTGTCCCGCAGGGATCAGTCTTAGGACCATTGTTGTTTCTGATTTATGTAAATGATTTGCCAGTAAATATGAATTGTCTCTGTATTCTGTTTGCTGACGATACGTCCTTGTTATCAAGGGGTGGTGCGGTACACAACGAAACTTGTTTAAAATTAGCTAAACAATGGTTCTCTGCTAATAAGCTGAAACTGAATGTCTCAAAAACGCAGCACCTAACTTTCACTTGTGATAAATTGGCAGATAGATCTGTCACTGCAAAGTTACTGGGCCTTACTCTCGACCCCAGTTTAACATGGTCTCCTCATATCGACAATCTCTGCTCAAGACTTTCGTCACAAATTTTTGCCATGAGGCAATTGAGGCCTTTCGTTGATAATAATGTTATGAGGATAGCGTATTTTTCACTTTTCCATAGTCACCTGACTTACGGTATTGTGTTGTGGGGTAGTGCTAGTTCTGCTCATAGAGCATTCATATTGCAGAAGGCCGCTGTCCGCCTCGTAGCTGCGGCAACCTATTGTGCTCCTAGCAGAGACATATTTAAAAAATATAAGATTTTGCCTTTGCCTTGTATATATCTCCTAGAATCTCTAGCTTTGATTCATAATAACTTTCAGAACTTTAAGACGCACTCTGATATTCATAATTATGATACCAGGCAAGGACCTAACTTGATTGTGCCATTCTCGCGCATAAATGCATCAAAGCATAATAAGCTGCCGCTAAATTTATACAATCTTGTTTGTAATCGTTTCACTGATAAGAATGTCAAAGGCATGCCTTCTATCACGTTTCACAGATTTTTAAAAACATTCTTATTGGATCAGTGTTTCCCTTCTATTGAGGAATTTACTGCTTATCTCTTTTAATTCATAACTGCATTTTGTGTTTTGTATCTGTTTTACCACTCTATAATAATTATTTTGAGACGTTGTGATTTTATCGTTCATATATTTACTGTTTTAGTTGTGACAATAAATGTACTGTAATTGTATATAAAGCTGTCAATAAACTCTTCTATTATTATTATTATTATTATTATTATTATTATTATTATTATTATTATTATTATTATTATTATTATTATTATTATTATTATTATTATTATTATTATTATTATTATTATTATTATTATTATTATTATTATTATTATTATTATTATTATTATTATTATTATTATTATTATTATTATTATTATTATTATTATTATTATTATTATTATTATTATTATTATTATTATTATTATTATTATTATTATTATTATTATTATTATTATTATTATTATTATTATTATTATTATTATTATTATTATTATTATTATTATTATTATTATTATTATTATTATTATTATTATTATTATTATTATTATTATTATTATTATTATTATTATTATTATTATTATTATTATTATTATTATTATTATTATTATTATTATTATTATTATTATTATTATTATTATTATTATTATTATTATTATTATTATTATTATTATTATTATTATTATTATTATTATTATTATTATTATTATTATTATTATTATTATTATTATTATTATTATTATTATTATTATTATTATTATTATTATTATTATTATTATTATTATTATTATTATTATTATTATTATTATTATTATTATTATTATTATTATTATTATTATTATTATTATTATTATTATTATTATTATTATTATTATTATTATTATTATTATTATTATTATTATTATTATTATTATTATTATTATTATTATTATTATTATTATTATTATTATTATTATTATTATTATTATTATTATTATTATTATTATTATTATTATTATTATTATTATTATTATTATTATTATTATTATTATTATTATTATTATTATTATTATTATTATTATTATTATTATTATTATTATTATTATTATTATTATTATTATTATTATTATTATTATTATTATTATTATTATTATTATTATTATTATTATTATTATTATTATTATTATTATTATTATTATTATTATTATTATTATTATTATTATTATTATTATTATTATTATTATTATTATTATTATTATTATTATTATTATTATTATTATTATTATTATTATTATTATTATTATTATTATTATTATTATTATTATTATTATTATTATTATTATTATTATTATTATTATTATTATTATTATTATTATTATTATTATTATTATTATTATTATTATTATTATTATTATTATTATTATTATTATTATTATTATTATTATTATTATTATTATTATTATTATTATTATTATTATTATTATTATTATTATTATTATTATTATTATTATTATTATTATTATTATTATTATTATTATTATTATTATTATTATTATTATTATTATTATTATTATTATTATTATTATTATTATTATTATTATTATTATTATTATTATTATTATTATTATTATTATTATTATTATTATTATTATTATTATTATTATTATTATTATTATTATTATTATTATTATTATTATTATTATTATTATTATTATTATTATTATTATTATTATTATTATTATTATTATTATTATTATTATTATTATTATTATTATTATTATTATTATTATTATTATTATTATTATTATTATTATTATTATTATTATTATTATTATTATTATTATTATTATTATTATTATTATTATTATTATTATTATTATTATTATTATTATTATTATTATTATTATTATTATTATTATTATTATTATTATTATTATTATTATTATTATTATTATTATTATTATTATTATTATTATTATTATTATTATTATTATTATTATTATTATTATTATTATTATTATTATTATTATTATTATTATTATTATTATTATTATTATTATTATTATTATTATTATTATTATTATTATTATTATTATTATTATTATTATTATTATTATTATTATTATTATTATTATTATTAATACCCAGACACTATTTTACTTCAACAGAAATGTTATAAAATCCTATACAGGGTGACAACGGAAAGCGGGAACACGCTGTACCTTTTTCTATGACGGCTGATAAAAATTTGAAATTGGTGGGTTTATACTAGATGGTGCCATGAATTGTTTGAGGTCATTTCGGATATCATGACATTTCCGGTTTGACCGGAAATGACCGTAAATTTATATTTTTAAATAGGACACCCTGTATTTTTTGACATCTTTGGAATCAGCATCATCATTTTACGTATGGTAGGACCAATTTTCTGACATATTTTCTGGATGTAAGTAATTTTTTTTAATTTTTAAAAACAAAACTAGAAGGCCCCGACTGACAAAAATTGTTTTCTTTTTTGTTTCTAATTATGGGAAAAATTCTAAATTTGAATATTGCTGTGCATTCTTTGAGTTATTACCACTAAAAATTTCGATTTATTGTATTTCCTTAAAAACTCATTGTTTTCAAATGTAAAGAGGGTGGGCCGTATTGATTTTTTAATAAAGGATTTTTTTCTGAATTTTGTGGTACAACAATATTTAAAATCTGTCTAAAAATAAAACAATTTCTGCCACTCGTCGCCTTCTAGTTTTATTTTTAAAAATTAAAAAAAATTACTTACATCCAGAAAATGTGTCAGAAAATTGGTTCTATCATACGTAAAATAATCCACTGATTCCAAAAATGTCAAAAAATATAGGGTGTCCCATTTAAAAATATAAATTTACGGTCATTTCCGGTCAAACCGGAAATGTCATGTAATCCGAAATGACCTCAAAGAATTTATGGCACCATCTAATATAAACCCATCCAATTTCTAATTTTTATCAGCAGTCATAAAAAGTTACAGCGGGTTCCTAGTTTCCGTTATCACCCGGTATATATTGTTGTACCATTAATTAAAAGTTTTGTAAGCTTATTAACACAAAGACTGCAACAGTTTATCAGCATTTTTGTAACCCCCACTGTAGGGTTTTATAAAAATGTTAAATACTTTGATAATTTCTACTATGTTGCAAATGCGGAAACTCAGCAAACTACTCTGCGGAGTGCGGGCTAATACCTGCACCTTAGCACCTGAAATCTTACAAACAGATAAAGTCATTCGTCTGTGGCACATCGAACATAATATACTAGATTCGATCTTGTTGAATCTCATCAGTATCCCATAGGGTCAGGACAGATTTTCTAGGCGGATCTCTAGCTGTCTAGATGGCAACAATACATCTGTATATTGAAAATATTGATACGACAACATTCAAATTCATATTGGGTTCTTCTGAACTGAACTGATTGTTATTTGTTACTATTAGGTGCAAAATGTTAAATATAATTTATTAATTTAAAATTTGTATCTGTTCAAAAATCGAATATATTATAGTAGTAAAAGTAAAATCGCAAAGTGAATAGAATTCTTCATATATTTTGTAATAAAGGTAGACAGAGAAACATCGATGTCTTTTCTAGGTACATCTAAGCCAGCCATGTTTTCCATAAATTTACCACACCTACAGGTATAACCCTGGCTAACTGCTCGATCTCTGTTATATCCGATGGAAAATAAAGGATGCGCGAGATGTAAGGGTCTACATCTAGCGGCTACTCGCTACTCCATGCTGAACTCAAAAAAACTGCTTTAATACAATTTGTAGAAAATAACACTACAATTATTGTGTTTCTGTAATTTTGGTAATAATGACTAAAAGTGTTATATTAATATGATATATAAATATTGTTTATCCACGACCACTACATTAAGAATACGTCTGTTTTTCGTGGATTAAAAGCCTTTTAACACACTAGTGCATCGATTTTGTAGCATTTTATTAGAATTATTATTATTAACATTAACAATAACATTTATCTCAAGAACGATTTTGTCATTTTGAGCGGGATTATTTAAATTCACTCGATAAGGAGTTTCTGAAGGACTGGAGGGCCACAACTTCGCCAGATAGGACCTGGATTTTTTCAGCAATTGCGATTTTACTGGATAGTGAATCTTCAATATAATTTTCCGCTACCATAGTTGATTCTAATCACCATGACTTCGCTTCGCAGTGGTAATATCATCCCCAACATTGGCCAGTAATGTTGCCGAAGAACGCCTCATTATATGTCCGGTAAAACTTTCTGGATCAGGGGGGCCCAAGAAATGCAGTCACTTTTGAGAACGTTTTCCAAATTGTGTTGATTCCTACATCTTGTGTGGTACATTTTCTAGTCACATATCGCAAGAAGAATATCCCACCAATATTTTTAGGTTTCAGATTGATGTATTTTCCATACATTTCTACAGCATTAACTGAAAAAACTTCTTCCATGTTCGTAAAACTTCCTGAAATATTTGTTTTCGTATCCGCAATGAGTACTGTCTTTGTCTTGGACGTGGGTGATACCCAAAAAGGTTAATACATTGCATCGACAAGCACTTTTAGACCAGGGTCGATAATTTTTGAAACCAAAAAAAATAATAGTAGGATGAAACCCATTAGAAAAGGAAGAGAATACAACAAAAATGAAAGGGAAAATAATTTACGGGCGATCTGAGGTCGGGAAGTGGAAGAGGGTGAGTTTTTAAGGGTAAAAAACGGTTTACCTCGATTTTTGGCAAAACTACAAGTCCTATGGAAAAAAGTTAAATGGCAAAGTTGTAGGTAATAAAAAGATATACAACTTTTACATTTACACTTTTTTCACATAACCTCAAAATTTATGTGAAAAATTCAAATAACCAAGTTTTTGGTTTTTTATTTTTATCTTTTAAAAAAAATAATCTTTTTTCACGATATTTGGTGAAAACTTACCTTTTATGTCCCAAATACACTGTAATTTTTTTGATTTATAATATTTATTTTTTCACCTTATTTTGACTTAATATCGAAAAAGCACCCTAATCTTCAATCGAAAATTCTGACGTCAAAATATCTGCTTTTTTAAAAAAGTCGGTGGGCTTTTTGTTCGTTGAAATCTCTACTTTCTGATGGTGTTAAAAAATATACATTATTTTGGTAAACGTTCTCAGAAAATGCAAAGAAACGAAAAAATATTGTAGATATTTTATTAAATTATTATTATTAGCTTATTTAGTTGTTAATTATAGTAATATATTTCGCCTTGCAATTTTTTTTTTATCAGTGCAATATGGAATCTTACGTTTTTCGAATAATTAAAGTATAAATTTTAATAAATAGCTCAAAATTGTACATAATGATTAAAAAAAAAATTTCGGATTCGAGTTTATTGCATCATTTCACTGTTTTTTCTAAAAACATTTACCATAGTAATGTATATTTTTTTACACCATAAGATAGTAGAGATTCCAACGAACAAAAAGCCAACCCACTTTTTCAAAAAAGCAGATATTTTGACGTGAGAATTTTCGATTGAAAATTAGGGTGCTTTTTCGATATTAAGTCAAAATAAGGTGAAAAAATGTTAATTTTAAATCAAAAAAATTATAGTGTATTTGGAACATAAAAAGGTAAGTTTTCACCAAATATCGCGAAAAAAAGTTATTTTTCATAAAACTTGGTTATTTGAATTTTTAACATAAATTTTGAGGTTATGTGAAAAAAGTGTAAATATAAAAGTTGTAGATCTTTTTATTACCTACAACTTTGCTATTTAACTTTTTTCCATAGGACTTGGAGTGTTGCCGGAAATCAAGATAAACCGTTTTTTACCCTTAAAAACTCACCCCCTTCCACTTCCCGACCTCAGATAGTCCGTAAATTATTTTTCCACTCATTTTTGTTGTATTCTCTTCCTTTTCCAATGGGTTTCATCTTACTATTATTTTTTTTTTTACTTTTTACCATTTTCAAAGGCTTCAGCACTGGTCTATTTTGAGTGCCAGCCTGTAAAGAGTTCAAAAGAACACGCTCAATGTAGGTATAAATTAAAATATTAAAATAGTGTTATCTACCTTAAGTTGTAAATATTAAATTTTATAATATGACATATATTTTTAACTATAGTAAAAAGTCTTACAATAATTATATTAAAATGTAGAACAACCTAATTACTATAATACTTTTGCATTTACCACAACAATGAACTTATATGATTTTCTATATTTGTAGTTTATTCTACTACAAAACTTCACACAAAACAATAACTGTTTCACTGTTATATCGATCAGTGTAGGCATAAAAAGCCAATAATCATGGTAAATTTACATAAATCATTTTTCCGTGTAGTTATACATATAGCCTAATGACTTCATATGCCTCAAAAACTAATGAAGGGCTAATAAATTACCCCTACATCCCCCCATTTGTCTTGCGGACCTAATCTGGACGGGACAAAAACTTCTGAGTAGTTCGGGATTAGTTCTTGCCAGTTCTTATTGGCCGACTTCTTCGGCTTTGTTTAATTATCGCCGTAAAAGGCCAGCCATAATTAATATCTGCCATGACCTGGTCGAAAGTGCACGAAAATGCGGGAAAAACAGCGGGCGTGGATGGTGTTTTATGGAGAAACTACGCGAGTTTCGGATCGGGAAGAAAGGGTGGGTGGACTGCTTGTCTTGCCAGTTTTAAAGGAAAACTTTGAGAGGCTTGCCCGCAGGTAACGCAAAAACTACGTATTGATTGCGGTATTTGTTTTATAAAATATATTATGAAAGTTTAGGTATTTGTAATAAGCAATATTTCATTCCATTGCAAACTGTTTTGCTCAGGAAAACGTTAAAATAAGTAAAATATGAAGTTAGTCAACAAGTTGTCATAATCTCCCTATCCCATCTACGTAAATATTAATTCAGAATCATACACTACAGGTTTGTTCCAACATCAGTCAGGTAGTAGTTTGACACTGTCAGAAATGTTCGTCCAATTACGTCTCGAGTTACATACACTGAAAATACATTTACAACTTAACTGGTCGAATATTTTTAATAGTTTTAAACGAATCACTAACTATTGTTGGAACAGATCTGATGAGTAGATATTAAGAGAATAAGAAATTGATAGATGGAAAAGCAGACATTAACACTTCACTTGTTTTCATACTGAAGACAACTAACAACAACACATTAAAAATTATTTGATAACTAGGGATACCCATATTTGCAAATAAAATATGGTAATAAATATGCACATAATTTAGTCAAAATATACACAAAATATTGAAAATATGCAAATAAAAAAATACTTGTGAGATATTAGTAGTATGCCTACTTCCTGTTCGGCCTAAGGAGCTCGACTTGCAGGAAACGACCTACATTGCAGCAGGTACTTAATGCAGACCTCTCGCTTTGGGCGACGCGCCATGAAATCTATAAATGATACTACAGCTAACAACTACTCCGCGGACTAATGCCCCGACTGGAATTGAATTATTCCTGCAGTATCTGTGTGAACAGCTAAGAACCCTTGTCGGCAACACCACCAGTCATAGACCGGTTTCGGGCTTGTTAGCCCTCATCAGTATTAAAAATAAATTTCACTCCAACACAAAACAAATCGACATGATAAGTTCAAAAACAGAATCAGAAATAAAATGTAGAAATTGATTATTTACCTACTTGGATTGCCTCTCACAATATAATTTACAAATATTTTGTTTTTATTACCTGAGATAATAGTTTTGTTCGCATAACATCAGGATCAGGTTTCCAGTCGTTAAGTGCATGTGTATTCCATCTACAACAATGCATTTTCAACCTTATGCTGGCATCAAAAATACGTCTGACGTTTCTATCTGTTCTGCGAACAGAGCTAATAAATCTCTCACACAATAATCCCTTACCACTCACCACAAAATACATTTAAATTTTAAATGCAAATAACTCAGAAACCGGTAAAGTTAGGCGACCTAAAGAAGAGTACATTTTGTATGTAGATTTGAACGTTCTTTTAGCTGAACCATAATATTTTGGTGTCTACTATCTCCAGCTTAGGGTTCACCCATTTTTCCTGACTCACCCTGTATAGTTGCTGTATAACCATTTTTTCAATGTTTTTGTGACTTATGCTGTTTTATAAGATTTGTTTCGGAAACGTTTTTTGTAGCCAAAATACCAACCTGCTAGTGTGGCTACTAGTGTGTAGATGTCATTATTTCCATATCACCAACAGTCAATGCAACATAATAATATAAAAACTGTGTAGTTGATCAAAATTAACGTAAGTATTTTCTTAAATAGATTAAGAGTTAGTTTTGAATTCTAATTTCTTATAAAAACATGATGGCATGGCAGCTTAAATATTTACCTGTCTCATTATTTCTCAAATCAGTTGAAGTTTCTACTTTTTTTATCAGAGCAGCTGTGTAAAAGAGAGTTTTGACTCTCTATGTATGTAAGTATACGTAATAAGGTGAGATATAAGTGGTCTGCCTATATGTGAACTTATATAAGAAGGAATAGTCAGTTCAATTGTCGGTCATCTCACCTATGGCATGCTGATGAGGGCTAACAAGACCGAAACCGGTCTATGTTTGGTTTTGTGGGCGACAAAGGTTCTTCGCTGTTTATACAGATACTGCAGATGTAATTCAATGCCGGCCGGAGCATTAGTCGGCGAAGGAGTTGTTGATTTAGATAGAAGATAATTTAAAAAAGTATTATCAATCCTTCAACAAAGAAATTAGAAATAACTGTAGTATAGAAGCATTAACACCCTGTATAATACCTTAATTTTAATATGTTGATATTTCGTTGTTTTTGTCAATTAAAATTATCGGAAAGTTTTCTCTGCGCAGACATTTTTAAAAAACTACACTGTAACGAACGAAAAACATTTAATGCAACGACATCAATTAAATCGCTGCCAACTCTCAACGTACAACAATACTTACTGGTATTTTCTTCGTAGCTAAAAACTATATTACATTCAACAGGAGCAATTTATCACCATCCATATAAAGTCCATATAAAAATAGTTTATCGGAAAACCGTTCTTTAATTCGAACTCGCCGCGCAACTTTAAAATTCTGCTTGCGTGAACGTCACTCAAACTGAACAGTGCGGCCTTTGAAGCCAGGTCTGGCCACATCTCCCAGAAGAGACGTAAAGCGATTTATCTTTTAAAAAAGACTCGTCGCTCGGACAGGGAGAATAGGAAGACGACTGTCGGTTCGAGCAAGAACAAGCAGAAAGTTTGTAATTATCCGGGTTGAGTGAAGTGTATTAATTTACAATTTTACCGTTTTTCTATACTGTCCTCAGACGAAGCTATCTCTACTTTTCGTTGTAATAGTTATACTTTCTCTCTATTTTTAAAATATGTGGATATATGCATAATAGAATTATCATAATTCCATAGATGATGTCTATTTTATGTCATCTAACTCGATATTATTCAAAGCGGTGGTTATTAAAGAAATATTTTATATCTCGTCGTTAAATCAGCATTATTTTACCCTAGTTGAACCCACTACTCGAATAAAAAAACTTATATCGGAACGGGGACTACAAGCTGTTGGTTGAATGCAACGTTGTAAAATCTGTAACAAATATCAAATATGTATAGCACATTCAGAATTATTACACTTGGTAAATTCACGTTTTTAAGAAGCCGTTTAATTTATGAATCATAGGCAACTATGTACTCTCTCGTCTACCAACTCGGTTCTTAAACACCATTGCTGGCAGTGCAGGACGGTACCTTTCAGTGTACGCTGTTTCCACAGGCTTGAGTGCGTATAAGTTATGCCTTACATTTAGGTGTCTTTTAATTACTATTAGGCAAGGCGCATATTGAGACGCAAAACGCGTGTATGGTGGCACAGCACAGCACGTACTTTTGTATCTTAAGGAAAGTAATTTGACAGCGCAAATTCGTGCCACGACGTTGCACAGCCCCGTGTGTGAGCGTTTTCGCGCCGTACGCGCCACTTGTTGATAATTTTCAGATTGGTTGTGTTTTCTACCGTGGCCATGAAAACAACACTGATAAGGCTGATAAGAAGACATAGAGAGCTTTATGATACCAGACATGAGAATTACATGAAAGCGAAGATAAAAAAAAAAGATTTGGTGTGAAATTGCAAAAGAACTGCATTTAAAAGATGGTATATTTTGTAGGTAGAAAACCGTAATTTTTTCTACATTTTTATTGATAACTAAAAAATACGATTACGAAACTACAGGGTGTCCCAAAATAGAAGGCCATATCATTAACCACATATTCTTTGGACAAAAATAATGTGACTTTTCTTATGCCATTTTTTATATGGGCGCTCCTGTTTCAATATACAGGGTGTTAAAGTTACGTTAAAAAAACTATTTTTGTTAATAATCTCATTGTTTTGTAAGATACACACTTGAAATATTGCACGTACTTTTATCTTATTCCGGCATACTTTTCTTGTAATTTTGGTGAAAAAAATCGAAGGGTGAACGCAGGTAACTGAGGGATGCAGTACCCTTTATCCCCTTCAATTATTTCTAAGTACGCCTATGCAGCTTTTTCAAATATCAAACGTAGAATTTTCTTCTTGTCATTTTATCTCTTTTGTAATTTTTTGATTAAATGCTTCGTTTTGAAGAAAAACGGCAATTTGTAGTGCCCATAAATCTATCATTCACTATCATTTTCAAGTAAAACTGAAATTTTGTGGATATACTTATTATTACAATACCTTGGCAACTTAGCAAATCGTAATACTTACTGATAAGAAAAAAAATTTTATGATGGTTTCTCGCAACCGAGTTCGCAATGAAAATCTAAATATACCGTGAAATTCCTAGAAAAGACTCGCTGAAAAGTGTTTTCAGATTTTTAAAAATTCCTCTAAATCAAAAAGTTACAGACGATTTTCGAAATCGTCACATTTTTTAAAATAACTCAAAAACCTGAGGAATTAGGAACGATATTTAAGCGCCATTAAGTTAACCATAGAGTCGTCTAAAACTTTCCCCATTTAACCGTTTTCCTATCTCTTATAATTTCCAAAATACCAATACATACATCATCAAAATGGTCCACCCTGTATTATAAAAGCTTCTATGAAAGTATTGCATAGATTAATAAACAGTGGACCATCTACTAAAAATAAAAGTGATTACTATTTTATTAAACATTTTAATCTATAGCGGATTGATGTTTTTTTATTTAATAAAACGTGAAACTTTCGATATTATTTTATTTAAACGTTTCCAAACCATATTTATGAAATTTGCCGAGAAAATAGAGAAATGTTGGCTAGTTTATAAACTATCCAAATAATTGGCTATTTTGTGTTACCAGAACGTTTGTTTTCATTCCAACTAGACTAAATTGCATAGTTTATAAATTAACCATAGAAAACACGCTATTTTTGTTTATTTCAAGTAAACTAGCCAAGCGAATTAGTTAGTTTATAAAGTAATATTGTGGATTATGTGTTGTCTATCAAAATAGCGGAAGGTTCAGTTAGTTTGTATACTAGCTAACTAGTTTGCACTTTAGCCGTAACATATATAATAACATCAGATGTTCAAGACGCAATGAATCATGACCTACTTCAACCCTGTTCGCGGTGGAGGTTCGCTGTGATGTGACGCAACGGAGTTCGCGACAAGGTTCGCAAGTGAGTACGCAGCTTTAGGTTCGAGTTATTTTAGAAGAAATTGAAATACGTATCAATTTTTCTTCTTCTGGAGACCAATAAATCAAACGTTAAGAGTATTGGCACTAATAGCCTCGGTTTTTTCAACTTCAGGTGGTCAATGGTGGGAAATAAGGCCAAAATTTAAAGAAAACACAATTTTTGTTCGTTGTCGACGTTTCGTCGCTTTTATTGCAACAACCAAATAGAGCAACATCAACATTCATCAATGTTGATATTGCTCTGTTTGGTTGATGATTTTATCTATGACTGTCCAAGACTGTTGCAAATTTGTGTTTTCTTTAAATTTTGGGCTTATTTCCCAGTGTTGACCACCCAAAATTGTTAAGAGTGTGTTTATATAAAATATTTTTTTACGAATTACTGTCACAGTATACACCACGCTATTCTTAATAAATACTGCGTAAAAGATCATTATCGATAGATATAAGGTACCTCAGGTTTCTTCAACTTAACTAGAACGCGTAACGATTTGTAAACAAGCATCTCGAAACTCCCCAACAGGCCGTCCGGACAATGGCGAATCCAACAACACAAACGGCATCTTTTGTAGGAATGCAGCGGGCCCAAGGGTCCTCTAAGAGTTTAAGGAGGCGGACAATAATTACCCTGAGAGACACAAAGGCAAGATACGTGGGGTATGTAAACAGAGAACCGCAGAACGTGCCCGCTGTTATGACTCTTAAGATATTTGCCCCTGACGTTTGCCGCACTCGAGAGGGTTGTAATTAGCCGGCATCAGCGTTTTACCTTGTAAATGTGCCAGTGGCGCGCTTGATGGGGACGGTTATAGCGTCTGCAATGTGACGTTGATGTAAATGTGAAATATGTTTTGGCACATTACCTTTCACAACAAACAAACAACTTGTATTACCAAAGACCAACAGCAGAAAGGAAATAGACAACCAATGTTTTAAGTATCTAAAGATCTTTCATCTTTACACACCCGTAATGTTGGTTGCCTATTTGCAGTAGGCAATATAGTTAAAAGCATTTTCTTCTTTACTGCAATATATAGGGTAAACCTTAAAGAAGTACAAATATTTTAACCAGTCGTAGTGTGCACTGTGTAGAACACATAATTAGCCGTTTTTTTTTTACAAAAAGAAAAAAAACATGAATAAAAAGTCAAATTTTAAATATATTTCGTGACGTGACGTAACTTGTTGAGAATCACTGATCGACTCGATATTAAGATTTATAAGAATCATTGTGGATGTATATTTCACAAAGTTGCCAGTGTTACATTAATGTCTTGGAATAGGCTTAAAGACCTAATAACTAGAATTATTAGACATGTCAAAGAATGACTGATGACTATGTTTATTTATAAAATATTAATGGCCGCCTGATTCCCTTTGCAATTCATATTCTTCACCAATAAAGCATATCCATCTATCTAAGTACATGAAATTGAAAATATAAACCAGATTCTCTACTCACAGTTGTCAAGAATTTGGTTATTATCGATATTTTCTGTACACCTTTTCACTGCTGTATAATGCGCCATATTTTACTTTACACTTTACACTATATTTCATCAAAAACATTAATTAAATACACAGGACACTTAAGAGAAAACACTGCCCATGAAAATAATAGGTTTGTTCAAGCAAGGAATCCAGACTGATTCTAATTTGTCAAAAACGTTCGTTCGTTCTTGCACGATATCTACTGAAAACAAGTTCGTAACTTTACTGGTCAAATATTTCTGACAGTTTGAAACCTAATAAAACGATTTAAATACGTTAGTGCCGCAATTCTTAAAACAGATACGTCAAGAAGTGCGCTACTTAAAGAAAACGTTAGCTTAATTCGGTTTCAGAAAATGTAAAAGTGTTTCATATTAACTTTCAGTTTACGTGTACTGAAAATATCAAATCAAAAATTACATTAGCTTATTCCTTTGCCGTGGACCAGTGCACTGGTCAACAACATAACCTATTCGTCGACTTCGCTGACTATCAGTCCTAGAGGAGGAGGCTGGTGCGGGACATCTCGCCTACTGTTCGTTACACCTATCTGTTACATATGCCTACGATACCAGTTTCTTGTTTGCATGCGATTGACACTACTCTTATATAATTTACTCTGCTTTCTCTTGACATTGAACGCATACATCAAGCTGATTATTTTGGTATTCCATGTTTTGTGTTTAATTAAGGCGAGAATTTGTGTATCTCTAACAGTGTTGAATGGTATTAACTTGTGAAATGTGGATAACTGTTTAAATAGTTGGTTTTTCAGGAAATAGGTAAGTTTTTATGCACGTTTATAGATAATTTTTGGAATCATTGAAAAAATAACTTAATTAATTTACTTAAGGTCAGTTAAGAAGTTACAGGTTGCAGTCACTTAAGTATTTTGAAATTAGAATCAACTGCAAAAACTGAATTTACGTTAACAAATTATTTATCTTACAGACGATACGGCAACCTCGTCTTAAGTAAATCATATGGTTTATTAGGTTACGTCAGTAGTCTGTCTGGGCGGCGGACCTCAAAATGTAGGTATTTAAAAAATAATAGTAATTTCTCCGTAAATATTTGAAATTTTTAAAAATAACTTTCACGACTCATCTATATGACGAACTACTATTGGAGTTAAAATATTTGTACTTATTTAAGGTTCATCTTGTATTCCAAATTACTAATAAAGTTTAAATATTTTGATATAATTGGCAAATTACTGGTTAAAGCATTATTAACAAAAGTCAAAGAATCAGAATGTGCCATACTATAACTTCGAAAATACCACAAGGATTTTGTTTACGGCCTTTCTCTTTTGTTTCATTATAAACGACATCCAACTTTGCTTCAATTCAATTATAACTAATATTTTGAGAACGTCTTAATCTTCTTAATACTATAATTTTTATCGAATTCTCATTACAAAACGCCACAAAATAGCAATTTCTATGTAACAATATAGTCTTTTAGTCAATCCTCACAGTATATGCCGAATTTGAACGTGCATTAATGATTTATGGAGAAAATTTGAAATTGGAATTGAAGGAAATTAAGTAGGAGTTTAATTTACAAATCTTATTATTCAAACTTTAATTGCATGCTAATTTCAGTAGCTTTGTTAGAATTTAGTAGTTTGATTTCTTTTATTGGGCCACCAAAACAAAAAAAAAAGCAATCTATAAACTCGATATTGAAAAGACTAATAAGATGCCAAATGAATATGCAGGTATGTTGTTTAGTTTTAATAATACGTCGGTATATGTACCTAAAAATAAATTTTATCAAATTATATTATTATTAAAGTGATTTTATTATAATTATGTCGCGCTTCATTGCTTTTTGCCACAAGTTTGTCGTATTGGGATTCAGGGATAAACTAATATGCAATTAAACGGTAGCGAGATCGACCTGATATGCTATAGGAGGTAGTGACGTCACACAGCGGTTTAGAGGAGTCCATTTCTTAAATCATTTTAAATGCATTAGAAAATTGTAATTTTTTTCATCTCATTAAAATTACAACATTAACAAAATATAATTAAAAAAATGCTAAATGAGCCCATTATATTTTATACAGTTATAGCGTTCCTGAGTTTGTACCAAGTACACAGCTATATCGGTAGATGGGATTGGCACCCACTCTGTGGTAGAATGTAAGAACGTTGACTAGGATCAAAGTGAGAGATTGATCCTGGTCGGCGCTTGACCATCTCCATAATTAAAAAGGTTTTCCAAATTTCCCTTATTCATACACCAAATGTTGGTTAGGACTTGCCATTGTAAGTCGCTCCTGATAGCGAGGTAAAATCCTTGATAGTTTTTTGATACTAATATTGAATCAATAGTGCAGAAATCTAGATAGTGCCGGAAAAGTTTTATACGGTGAACAATATCAATACCAATTTAAATAATTTTTTGTTTCTTATTGTAGTAGCTAGAAGCTATTGTTAATATAGATTTATCTATATTCAATTCAACATTTCCTTTCATTTTATACATCTTTCTTATTGATCACAAATATTTTCAATGTTTTTATAACAAATGTATTTCTTACATAAAAGTATTGCACACATTGACTGTTGTGTTAGAGTGTTTCTAAGCAATCTTAAAGATTTTTCTCGAATGAAATTACATCAGATCGTACTCGTATTTTTCTTGCAGCGTAAACACTTGTGGCGGCGGCCCAATGCTAGTTAAATAACGACTCTGTGTTGCTTGTCGCCAAACCCAATCCCGCACTGATTTGGAACCAAAGAAACGGCGATTCGAACGAAAGCGACTAATCCTTGAAAAGCCGGGGGCTTCCCGGCCCATATCGATCTAACGGTCCACTAACCTACATCGCTTCGCTGATGAATCGGTACTCGCCTTCCAAAGAATTCTGGTAAATGTCAGTGCTGTATAGTTCGCTTCAGAACGATAGGAAGTACGTAAACATATTAAAATATCCCAAAACACAGCAGTCACGAATAACTTACAAGAACCAGTGGAAAAATTGCATTGTAAATGTATCAGAAGATTAAAAGAGGTAATCTCGTCAAAGAACAACTTAAACATTTCATGCGAATAAGAAAGAGAAGATGGAAAAGATACAATTGTACTTTCACTGCATTAAACTACACATAGATTTAACAATGTCAGAATTAGATTTCTAAAGTGTTCCTCTATCTGCCAAATTGGTCATCAGTTTGATCCAAATACCATAGATTTCATCTAAATCTTTGGAAACCTGATTATTGATATTATTATTATGTTATTACAGATCACTCAAAATATATGGCCATCGCGAACTTCAAAAAGGTATCCAGAGTAAGGTTACTGAAAGATTTTCTGATCATAAAAATCAATTGATCAATTTCTTTACTGTCTTGGCAACTTGTGCAATCCATGACACATTTTTCATTATAATAATTCCGAGATCATTTTGTTGTGAAACGCTAGGCAATTCTTTATCACCTACATTGTATATTACCTTAGGATTAGCTCTAGACATGGAGTACACAGCCATTAGAAGGATTTAGAGGTATGCGCCATTAGGAACACCAGTTGCTAATGGTATCTAGATTATCTTGTAGGTGAAGAGGTGGTGATGAAAATAGTTTAAGATCATCTGCATGTGATAATACTCGGGAAGTACAAGTATTCGTTAGATCAGAAACATATACTAGGAACAGAAACATATACTAGACCGAACCTTGTGGAACTCTACTCAATACTTGCCTTCTCTCAGACTGTTAGCCATGCGAACTATAATTTCACGATTTTATCCAATTTAACAATTTACCGCGTACACTACAATGTTCAAGTTTATATAATAATCGCACATGCGGCACTTTATCGAAAGCCTGAGAAAATTCTAAGTACAAAACGTCTATAGATTGTCCATTGACTGCACGGAAGGTCCAAGAATTAATAGCTTGAAGTAAATTGGTAAGAACTGATCGACCAGGCAAAAAACCATGTTGATGCTGCGTTGTATTTTTACGTAAAAATGTTCCTTGCAAATAATTATCTCCAATACTTTACATGGAACAGAAGTTAAGCTAATTGATTCTACTATCCAAGAAGTTAACAGTAGACATTTTGAACCTAAATTAATGAAACTGCTATATAAACATCGTAGATTGCAACATTTGACTAATTAGCTTTATGTAAGAGGTGTTAATTCTGACAGGTAATAGATTTAAGTCAAAAGTTATATAAAACAACAACAGTCAAAACTGTAGAGCCTAAAGGCTAAAGTTATATAACCAACTCTAAGATAAGTATAATTATAGCCAATCACAGTGGAAAATGATAGCGTTTTCACTTCACACCTTTGCAAAACCAAAATCAAAATGATTTTGTAGTAAATGATTCTTAATTTCTTATTCATCTGAAACGAGCTATAAGCCCTCTGGCGATAAATCGGCCGCTGCCTGAAGAATTCCAGTAAATGTCAGGACTGTAATAGACTTCTGCGTCCCACCATTTGTTCCCCAGACACTAAGTTTTCCTTAGCGAGAATAAAAATGAAAGGGATGTTTTATTTTCGATGACAGATTTATTTCGCGCCCGGCAAGCCTTTGAGTTTCGCGCTGTCCGCCTCTGAAGAGGGTCGGAAGTGTTACAAATTGTGATAAACCGTTGCTTTCGAAATGCATCGGACCCAGAATCAACCCACAATAGTGAGGATAATAAAAATAGTATTAGACCCCAGTTTACGGAATGACCAACAAAAATGTTGCTATAATTTAAATTTGGTAGACGAAATAAATCCTAAAATTTACATATATGTCACTTATTACTTAATTTAATCAATAAAAATAAATCTGCGCAATGCGTAGATGGTATACATGATGTCCCTGTTTTTTTACAAAATTATTCTAGACGGTTCCGAAATAACAAATTTTAAATATTTAAGAAGGTGAGATCTACTTTCGTTGAAATTATTAAGGAGAACACCCACAAAGAATTTAAAAGACGGTGGGAAGAAACAAATAGCTGTCAATTGGCTAAGGAGTTCCTAGAGTACCCCAGCAAGGATACAGCCAAAAAATACCTGGCTATGACCAGGATGAATCTTCGTATAGTGGCAATCATTCAAACTGAGCTCTATTGGATAAGGAAGCACCTGTATTATATGAGGAAGTGTGAAACACCTGTCTGTAGTGTTTGCGAACAGGAAGACGGGACCGTGCTTCATATGCACTGTGTGAGTGCACAACAGTCTCGTCAACAAAAGTATCCATGTTGAGAGAGTAATGGCCTTCTATGGTCTACATTAGATCCCCTTGATCAACTTCACCACATTTTTCTCTCAATCGGAGGAAGCGCAAGGGGTCCAATGGGGCGTAAGTGCTGTGGCTTTTTAAGGCTACCCTCTCACAATTCCGGAATCCAGAAGGTAATTTTGTCTAGGGTAGAATGCGTGAAGCCCCATGTGGTCAAAAGCCTGAATTTATAGTGTTTGCTTTAGTTCAGCCACTCCATACGAATATCCATCCTTTGTTAAATGGAGAAAATTCGCAGTGTAATACAGATTTAAAAACATCCTTTAATAATTCAACGCATAACCTTGTTATAATTACCTGGCATACAATTCTCTACAAAAAAAGTTTGCTACATACTTTCATGTCTGGTTATCGGTTTTCAGAATCTCAATTTAATTTTCCACTGTTTACAGAGTTTCGGGTCTACGGGAACTGACGGTTAGGTTATGCAGAGAAATATCAGAAGTAGGTACAGTAAGAGGAGCACTGAGGAACAACATAGATTTTCCGAGATTTTGTGCAAATATTCTTGCATATGGTTTTTATTTTTGTACACTTTTTATAACTAAATATTGTTGGATCTCAATAAAGTAAAATTACTAAAAAATACATTAAATTTCCACTACACCTACACATACAACTACATTTTATTCGGATGTTGTTCACTCACACTCGATTTATTAGCAGATTCTGTACTTTTCTTCATTCAAGACAATATACTATTTTCGAACAGTTCTGATACTATTTATACAGGGTGTTTGTAAATAAATGCGAAATATTTTAGAGCATGGTCATGGGCACCGGCAGAAAAAAATCAGGGGGGGGGGGGCAACAAAAATAGCGCGTAGGTAATTTATTCTAAATTTTAATGAAAAATAAAAATAGCTTAAAACAAGACACTTTGCAGATGACTTATTCTCCTAAATAAAATAAAATTGAATATTACACCTGTAACCGTGACCAAATCATAAAAAATCACATAAAACTAATCCTGCATTAAAAAAACAGAAACAAACAAAAGCAACAAGAAATATTTAGAAAAATAAATAAATTATTACCTTATTACCACTTAACTGTTGTTTTTAACTCGAATATTAACTTCTAGGGGGTATTCAAATTTTAAATCAAAATTTGAAACACGTTATGGAGGGATAAATGTGCATTTTTTGGGGGGGATCCGAAATACCACAACCATTATTATAAAAAAAGGTACACCACTGACTTTTTCACATTTTGATATATTTATTTTTAGAAATCTCTTTAATGTTTTTCGTAGGATGCACCGTTTTTGAGGAAAACAATAAAGCTGTAATAAAGCCACACGAGTTATTGCCTAGTAAGCCAAAGTTAACGGTATGAGTTATTTCTTGATATGGTAGAATCTGAAAAATGTTAGTGGCAAGTCCAGTGAAAAAGTGTTTTCGTCATACTTTGAAGAAAATACCAACCTACGGAAATCTTGACGATTTGGCAAAGACCAACTTGGCATTGAATATCAAAGATTTGAGAACATCACTGCTTGTGCGTATACCTGACACAAAAACTATTGAAAAACGAACTATCGAACTAATTATATTATAAAAAGTACATAGTCCTTCGTCCAATGAGAACTAATAATTAAGGAATTTTCATAAAATACATTACGAATAAATGTGTCACGACACCAGTTGGAATCAACACATCTGGTAAGATGCCTTTCAATATTGTAGAATTTCTAAATTTGACTGGTTCTCACCTTTATATTAGACTTTGCTTCTAACGATCTTCAGCGAGTTTGTTGGCAGACTCTAGTGCTGTTTTTACTACAATAATTAAGAGACATGGTGAATGGAAGTTCAGTACAGTAGCGGAGGGTTTATACAGGGTTTACTATAACTAAGTACAAAAATTTTAACCACGTGCTCAGGGAGGTCTAAAAGACAATAAAAAAATATTTCAGAATTCTAGCTCAATGTTAAAAATTGGGACAAAACCCTCTTTTTCTAAGGAAAATCAACGCCTATGACATTCAATCATCGTCCAAGATGGCTATATGTCAACTAGCATGCGGTCGTTTTTTGCAGCGTTGTCAAGTATAAACGATGAAATAAACATTTCTATTAATAATAATGATAATACCTAAGTACCTGATAGATAAAAGTTAATCCGGTTAGCTGCAATATTTTGTATTCGTTCTTCGTTCTTTCGTTGCACACTGCCAAAACTACATTTTCACTCTTTGCAGATTCGTCATAATTATCCACTAACATATACGACATAAAATACTTTTTCTACACCCGTATTATAACAATGCACTTATATGCCCATAATCCGTTTCATAATGATACCCATTACGATACAGATTTTTCATTACGATACAGATTTTTAATCAATAAAAACTCATAATTTTTCAATCAAGCATGCTGTGCATTTGACGTTTATCCTAGGTTCCTATGTAATTATTTTAGATGTCAAAATCAGTACGTATTAAATTTTCGTAGATACCTAGGTAAACTTCGATAATTTATCAAAATGTCTGAAATCAGCGATATAGAAGAATTACCATCGACTCCTCCACACATATCGGAGAAAGCAGAAAATGCAGTTCATACGAATAATTACTGTTACCTATTGTGTTCAATAAAAATATAAAATTTATGTTTTTTGATTATTTATCGGGTGTAGAAAAAATAAGGTATGCAACTCTCATGTAATGGTTATTAATACACTCGCATAAACCATACGAAACTCACCTTCGGCTCGTTTCGTATCCCGGTTAATGCTCGTGTATTAATAACCATCATTACATGATCGTTGCATAATATACTATTATTTAATTACTATAAAACGTTTAAAATTAGTCACTAACTGTTCTAAAATAACATAACCTAGAATACTGCATTGCTTGTTGCATAATCTCCCAACCTCAAAGAACATGGCATGGCATAATATACTATTATTTAATTACTATAAAACGTTTAAAATTAGTCACTAACTGTTCTAAAATAACATAACCTAGAATACTGCATTGCTTGTTGCATAATCTCCAAATCTCAAAGAACATGGCAAAACTTAGTTATTTCTAAGGGTCTAAGAAACATTTTTACAGAACACTGTAGACATCTTGAGATGCTATAGTTTAAAATAATACTAATTATTTTATGCAAACATCGTCGATTGCTGTTAACATTATTGCTATTATTAATATTAACAGAAATTAATTCCCCAACAACACATGAAGTTTAAAAATTTATCGCTGTGAAGTGAACCTTGCATTAGTGGCCTACAGATGGCGTCTGCAGATGTAAAAAAATATTGCATACGGCTACGGTACTCTGATTAATTTGAAATAATTTTTCAGTATTTGCTTTTCACGCATTTAATTGTTCGCGTACTTTTTACTATATTTATAAACATATATTCAAATGCCTAGATGACGGATAAGGTACTGATTTATGGGAGTATGACAAGTGCATATTATCGTGTGGCACCGTAATACCAAAGAAGTTTTCCGAGTACACAAAATATTATGCTGAATACATTGCACAACTGTTATAATGCCTTGTCGGTAAATGTGTGGCAGTGCTTTTATGCATTTGTGTGTATTTTTTTGTTTTCCTTTGTGGTTTTTCCTGACGTAAGTAATCGACCTGGTCATGACCGCGGAACCAAGTAGATACCTCGCTTTAAACAAAAAGAATGATCAAGGGAAGGAGATGTCCACAGGAAGCACAAAAATCTTTGTAGCGGCAGGTTTAAATTTAAATAAGTAAGGAAACAGAAAATTATACAACATTCTTAAAATCTCTTCAAATATCAATCCTGGAAATAAATAGTAAGGTAGGTGCTGTCTCCCTGTGCTACCATATCGTGTTTCTCATTAAATCATTAAATAATAATCTACATTTTGTATTTTTTTTTCTTTCAAAGCGGCGTATACTGATACACGTGTCAACGCGGTGACCTGTCACTACGTTTGACACATTTGATTTTGGCAGAATATACCTAACCTCGCGGCAAACAGAAGGCCAGTGACGGGGATAAATAAGGATTTAATATAGTTTCAAAAAAAAAAAAATTCTCTTTATAAATAAGTGTGGAAATTTTTTGATGATTCCGTTAATTCTTATTTTTCTCTATCCCCTCTTTAAATATGTGTACTAAATCATAGTTAACCCTGTATAGAAGACTTGTTACACAACAAGAGCATCGCGGGCCTAATTTAGTCCAAAATTATATTTATTTGTATTCACGATTCTGTAAAATTTACTTTCGATTATTAAAATACAAATGACGAAATGAGTAAAGAGAGATGAAGAAAGACAAAATAATAAATTCTTATCAATGCTACCTATTTTGTTATCTTAACTAAACTGTATATTTATAATCCTAGGTGATGGAATTTGTCTTTTAGATACCCTGTATATGAAATCGTACTGAATATTATAAATTAAATAATTTTTCGCTTTGCCTTTGTTTTGTTAAACAATTTTTGAAATGAAAAATAGTCTGCCATGTTAACTATCAATTTTAGTTTATTGTAAATAATTCGTTGCACAATCAGTTAACAGTTTAATATTTATCAGATAATACACATACGAGTTTACGAACATAAAGATTGATTTTTCACAAATATGTTTTTGTCAAGAACAAATTTTCTGTTTTGTTTCATGAACAATATTGGAAATGTTAGTTTTTCTACGCCAGTTACTTATTCATATTCGAAATACCATTGTTTGATATTTCAATGCAGTAAAAATGGAACGAATGATATATATTAGTTTCATACATTGTTTTTATTCATGAAAATCCCTTGTCATCGAAAATTCAGTAGTTTTGTTGTAAAATATGCTTTCTGTTCATTTCAACGATAAAAATAATATGCATCACTCGAAAATATTGATATAATGATATATTGAAAATGTACAGTACAGTATAATATAACTAGTGAGAGCAGTTGTGTATTTTGTTGCATATTTAATTGTGAATATTAAAAAATAATAGAGGTGTGTAATAGGTCATCTATGCAGTATTGGGTGTATCGTAAGGTATGTTAGAAACTTTAGGTGGTTATATACAGTGTGGTAATTTCAACTGGAATTGATTAAATAAAACTAAACCAAAATTTTTCTTGCAAAAGTCCAGAGTCAGGTCAATTTTTGTTTAAGGGTTGTCACATTTTAGAGTTGTTTTTCCATTTTTTCCCCTAGGGAAGGAAAGGATGAGGACCTCCACCTTGTTTTTTAAATGAAAAGGTATATCTCGTATTTTTTTAAATTGTATATTTGTAACTTATTTCTCATTTATGCTTTTGAAAACCATATAGTGCGCTGTAATCACCTTAGATAGTTATTTAATAACGTTTCACGGCCGTGTCTCGTACAACGTTTTATTTCATAATGTGTTGTATTAAAAATTAAATTTTAATATTTTATTTTACATAACCTGCCTGTATGTAGGTGTTAGCGTGGTTTCGATTCTTGTTTTATCGCATAGCTTTTGATTTAGCTTAGTGATGTTAAAACAAAAATAACAAATTTGACAGTTTGTCATCCCGTGCGTATTTTGTGATAATTAAAAATGGAAGAAATCGAGCTAAAATGTGCTGAAGCAACCAGTAAATTGGTGCCTACGAAGTCTTCTGCTCGTTATGAGAAAGAATACCAGCTCTTCAACGTGTGGAGAAAAACCTATAAGGTGGGAAACGGCCTGAATGAGAATATCCTTTTGGAGTACTTCTTGGATATCTCCAAAAAGATGAATCCTGCGACAATGTGGGCAAAATATTCGATGCTCAAGTCTATGCTGATGGTAAAAGAAGGAGGTGATATTTCAAAATATGCGATACTGGTGGCTTTCTTAAAAAAGCAAGCAGTTGGTCATCAGGAAACTAAATCAAAAGTTCTAACAAGAGAAGAAGTTAATAGATTCATGAAGGAAGTTCCATCAGAAGAGTATCTTTTGATGAAGGTAAAAAAGTTTAACCTTTTCATTAGTTTTGAATTAAACAATGTGCATCTTGAATGATATAGGTACTCATTGTCAATTAATTACAAAAAATACATTTCTTAGTTTCGTTAGTCGAAATTACAGAAATTTGACAATCAGTTTTAAACCATTTTCTCTATTGTTACAGGTAATAGCAATGATAGGCATTGCTGATGGTGATTGGCGAGAAGAGTTATACCATATGACCCTAAAAGACATTGAAGATTTTTTAAAAATTCAGTCTGTAATTCATTATATCATTTTGATCGCCTTTTTGAACATAACACAAACGTACGCCTTTTTCCAAAGGGATGGCAATACAGTTAAAAAAAATCAGCTAATACGAAAGCATAATCCTTTAACATACAACTTGGGATGCAATCCATCCCCATGATGAAAAAGTCTAGCTCGTCTAAGAATTGTTAAAACATCTTCCTGTCTGGCAGTGGGAATGATAATAGGTACACCCAAATCATTCTTGTCAGTGATTAGATTTGCTGCGCATTTCCTCTCTTGGTAGCAAACCGTTCATTGGGAAGAATCGTTCCACTCCCGTACCGAAAAACTTAATTCACGGAGATGCCGACATTTCCACAGCACATAATTTCGTTTTATACACTTTTGCACTTAATTCGGAATAGGCATTCCGATCGGGCCTTAAATATTCGCGACAGAAGACGATATAATATTTTTATTAGTGACGCTCTGACTGTAATTTTTGTCATTAATTTTATATTATCAAAAGCAACAAGTCCTAAAATTTTGTAGATGAAGAATAGCAGAAATAATCGGATATGAATGAGCTGAAAATAACGTCTCATAAATGCAACTGAGTTTTGGTAAAAACACAAGTTCTTGAAAATATTAGACATTTCGTAATTAGAAAAGCCCGTTGCATGTGGAGCAATTAGTCAACTAAAATATGGAATTAGTAGAGAATTACTATGTTAAATTGGGTCGATCAGTGGTCGCGCGGTTTAAGGCGTCAGTACTTGAATCGAGGTGACTAGATCGGTGTTTGTTCGAGCCCAGCTGCCGGTAGACCGTATATAAGCTATATTCATGGAGAGGTTTGGCGCCCTCTCTGCGGGTATGGTAGGGTGGAAGAATGTTGGCTTGGGTCAATGTGAGAGATTGATACCGGTTGATATTTGACTACCCCCCTAATTAATGAGGTTTTCCAGGTTTCCCTCATTCCTGCACTGAATAGTGGTTAGGGCCTACTAACGTAAGTCGTTCCTGGGCGCAAATGCGGCCTGCTTAATAATAATATGCCGCCCCCTCTCCCGCACAAGTCTCCGACTTCTGGCCTAATCCCTGTGATTAGAATGAGGGGTAGAGATAATATTATTATTATTATTAATTAAATTTCAGCGTATAAGTTTGTTTAACTAATCTGTTTTTGTTTCAATTTTTCTTAGTAAACGAAATTACATAGGTAAAAAGACATTTGCGTAAAAATGAAAAATCTGTAAATTTGGTTAACCCTATGTCCAGAGACACTATGTATGAAATCGGTTAGTTATTTACAATTTGTTTCTTTGAACGTTTCATTAGAAATAGCATTTTAAAATTTGTTTTTCTCCAACATTACATGACTTTTAAATTTATATTATGATATTTTGTTTTCAAAAATATGCAGTTAATGGGATGACGGCACGAAGAACCAAAGTCTAGCTGTTGTTCAGACAGACACTGTTGTCGATGCTATATGTAACTGCTTGTAGTTGAAGTGAATATGTAAAGGATCTTCCTAACTGTATGACGAAGTGTTCCCAAATATGAATACGGTATGTTTGTTGAACTAAAATGAAATTTATTGATAAACGATTGCACCATATCGGAGGACCAGTTTGTTTGATTAAATGAAGTATTAAGGGCTTACCGTAAAGGCGTTAGGTGGCCAAAAAGTGTGGTCCCCCAATGAGGGCACACGGTGACAAAATTTTGAGTGTACAAAAACCTTTCAAAATCCAGCTAACGCTTTTAAGTGAAGACAGTAGTTATCTACCACTGATTTATAGTACCCGATGCAACTTTTTATCGGGATTATATCAGCAAAAGCTTCCTAAAAACTTCGATATATTTCTAATTCAACATGGTGCTTCTCACCAAAAAAAGGAAGTCCATGAAAACAAGGACTCACAAAATTCCTTAATCCCATAGAGCGGAAGAATATTTGAATTTGACAAGGGAAAAATTCAAAAAGTCCTAAATACTTTAAATTTGGCCTTGTATCTTTTTCAACCATTCAGGATGAGAGATATGTATGGTGCTACATAATTATCACTATATTTGTTTGTTCATGGTCTATTATGACCATAGACTAATAGAGGAATACTAAGGTTATATTTATAAATAATTTTCAGAGAATGAATTCTGACAATATGGAAATGGGCCTGTATTAATGTATGACAAGAACCTAATGAAATTCTGCTACAGTTGCTTGTTGTTTTCTTTTTCAGGTTACTCCGAAGCTGGCGGCTCTGGAGGAGCAGTACGACGATATGGGAGAAAATATCCTTAATATATTTATGAATAAACTATTAGAAAATCATGGTTTATTCAAACAAGGGTTATCAAAGAATAGTGAATGAAATAAAACTGTAACAATGTAGCTGTGAATAGCACGGAAAATTATTTTTTGTTGGTAATTAGATTTACTGCGTGTTTTTGTTCTTGGTAGTAAATCGCTCATAGAAAGACGTCATCGTTCCATTTCCGTGCCCAAAAACTTAATTCCCGGAGATGCCGACGTTTCCACAGCACATAATTTCGTTTTACACACTTTTGCACTTAATTTGGAATCGGCATTCCGGTCGGACGGAAACGCTGATCGGGCCCTAAATATTCGCAACAGAGGACGATATAATATTCCTGTTTAATTTACATTTATTTATTCGATTTGGTCGGGCCGGGGAACGGAGCCATCGATACGGGCCTCGCTCTGCGCCATAAATAAATTACCGGCGCCCATGGGGAGGCGCGCTTAGTGCCATGTGTGGTCGGGCGTAATGTCAGTTAAGTGTGGCATTAGTGTCATTATAACGGCTGTTTTAATAATTAATTTTATTATTACGAGTACACGTATATCGGCCTTACGTGCTTACATGGAAGCGATTAAAATTTTAATCGGTTTTTGCGTCTGCAAGCGGTACAGCTCTTCTGGTTTGCTAGCGCTACCGGGTAAAATGAGTTTGCTTTGGCGGGTGTGGAAGTAGCCACGGAAATTTCTCCATGGTTTCAAATTAAATTTACACGCATAAAGCCACCTTCAGAGAACGTTGTAGTGTTACTGGCAACATCTCCACCATCATTTTAATTTCTATGAATCAAAGATTTCATAAAGTCGGAAGTTGAATTTCATCTGACTTCAAAAGCGATTTTGTAACCCAGTATCATTTGTGTTAAATTTATTTGATAGTAATTCTGTGACATCTCCAGCGTCCAATATCCTTATGGAACCCGAAAACATGAATCCATATTCGTTTTTTGATATAGTTAACAGCTGCAAATTTTTGGTTTTCTGTATCAACTGTTCCTGTGATTTTCAATTGCTTGCGATTTCTTTTTGCATTAAGAGGGTCATTGACATTGGATTGAGTAGACTGTATTTGTATTGAACTATTTGTGTCTAGGTGTTTTGTTCTATTTGTTTTTGTTAAAGTCGTTTTTGCATGCTCTTGAAGTTGCTGTTTTGTCGATATTATCAACAAAAAGGATCTTAGAAAGATAGTTTACAGCTGGGCATATATTTTAATTATTTTAAATTAATAATTTTAGCGTATATACGAATATCAAATTATTTTATTGAATCAAAAGTATAAACATATTTACAATCGATAGTGTGTCAATGTTACACAAGTGAAATTCAAAACAATCAAATGTGTCAAGTTGCAAAGGTTACTATCAAACCACACTATGTCTATCCTTCTTGCTCTCTCTAAGAATCAAGCGATAGACTTGCTGGCTGTTCCCATTATTTCAATAGGTAGTATAATTCTGATGTACTCAGCATTTTCCGAATCTGTATAAATACTATTGAAACTGGGCTAATGTCAGCCAGTCCATAGCCAGAGCCAGTCCATAGCCAGAGCCAGTCCATGGCCAAAGGTCGGCGGTCAGCCGCTGGCTGGCTCTGATCTCTAGAAGAGATACTCCCCAGCGCAAAAGTCCACTTTATTGTAAGTATGGTTGTTGTTATGGTTTTAATAAATATGTATTTTTATTAAAAGGTTGAGTTTCTTTACCTCTCGTAGGAGCCAAGCGAGTACCCCAGAATATAAGAGAGGTATTATTTTTATACGTTTATAGGTGGTGCAGGACGGTCACACATTTTCCGTGACATTCGAGGGAAGCCCTAGACTTCCCTGCTAGATAGTCACACTCATTACGTGACATTTGGTGGAGTGTCAAGCTTCCCCGCTATAAAGTCACACATTTTCCGTGACAATATTATAGCGGTGGCTACTTGACAATTTGTAAAAGTATATGAATGTTCTGTTTTATTGATCGTAGATGTTTCAGCGGGAGAAATATTTCTCGATTTGTTTACCGCTATTACACTGTAGGTGGCAGGTGCTGAATGATTTTCACCATTACATAGTTTGTAGGTTATTATTACTAAATAATAATTAGGTCCAGTTTCTCCTGGTTCATCTGCAACTTTTCCTGATTTTCTTGTACTGTTTGGTAAATAGCTTTTAACAACTGCAGAAAGGACTCACCTTCTGTTATTTGCTGACGACATGGGAGGCACGTCTAACTAAACTTATCGCATTTACTTAAAACTCATACATTACTGCCTTTAACCATAATGCACTGAGGATGAAATAGCCTTTTGCAAAATCCAGAACATTTTACTGTTATATCACTTTGCTTCGTCATTAATTAACATGTACTACACACTGCACATTGAGAACCGTCTGACAACGGCGCCATGATAATCCTTTAATACAGTTAAAACAAAAGGTGATGATAACAATAACTAAACTTAAAAAATGAGACAAACGCTCTCATACTACATACATATTACAATCTATTCTCTATATGACCTCTTCTCATTTCATGATACATATCCAATCTTTACCTGACTTCTTTGTGGGCTGCGTTGGTCATTTTATCTTTCGAATTATATATCTCGTGAAGGTGTTTTGTATACCTTATTTTTTTAAATCCCCCATAAAAAAATCGAGGAGTGTTAGATCTGGTGGCTTTCCGGACCACTGAATATGTACATTACTTCCAATGCGTTTGGAGTGGAGCTCCGTAGATTCCTCCTTAGCTGCAAAGGCACACTCTCCAGAAGTGTAAGAAATGTAGGTACCTACCTCACGCTGTTCTATGTATGTTTATAAAAATAAGGCCCAATTAAATGCCTACCAATGATGCAGCATTTGATGATTTGGACTGGATTTAGAATGTGGCGATTTTCAATGAATTAGTAGTGACTCGCCATAAAGTCACGCTTTAATCAACGAACATTAAATTATTTTCCAAGGACTACTTGATCCTTCCACCGCTAATGTGATTTTTAGATGGTATTTCTTTTGAGACTATTTAAGACGATATTGCTTATAACTTTTAAACGTGAAGTAATACAGAAAAAATTCTCTAATACAAGTATTAAAAGAAGAATTTTATACAGGAAAAAAAATTTGGGTGTTTCTGGAAAAAATATAATTGACGTCATTAGCGGTTTCTGTCAAATCCCAAAGATAATACTTTCGATTGAAAATGGAGCTTACCTCATCCTATTTAACACCACGTGTCCCAAATTTTCTTTCAATGTTTTGTATTCTGACAATAGATCTGTACTATAGACTTTGAGACACACTGTAGTTCATCACAATTTCTATGAAAATTTCACACCTATATTTTTGAGCCAATCCGAGACTCGCTTTTCATTTGGTTACCATGGAACTCAAAATATTTCCGGGAATATTCATCCTCCAGTGTACCTTGAACGATATTAATAAGTGGAATTATTTATGTCAAAATAATGACATCTCCTGTTTTGCTGTACTATTCCACATAACATTCACCATACTCTCCGTATAATCATCTGAACTCTTTTTCTTCATGTTAAACGAATAGTCTTCTAAAAATTGTCTCCACACGCTCTCTTTACACCTCCTTGTATTTTGTGATACTAAATTGTTAACTTCTTTTTAAATATTCTCTTGATTCTCTTTTCCAAAATGCAATTTTACTTAACACTTCACTCAACCTTATAAAATGAGAAAATTTAACGTGGTCTACCTTTTTCAGATAAAAAACGTAGGAAAATCGACGGTTTCAATAGTCGAAAAAAAAATTAAAAGAAGCATGATATGCTATAAGTGGCGCTCTCTAGTAGTGACGTGAAAATTAGAAACAAAGGACAATGTTAAAAATAGCCGATTTTTGGCTTTTCCGGGGGAACGCATAAGTCATAAAAAAATCAATTGATTATTGTTAATTAACATTAGAAATGGCCCAGAAATACGTCAGATAGCTGGGGAAATGTCGCTACTACCCCTAAACCTATATAAACTACCCTTAAATAGCTTTAAATGGATAATCATTAATTATTGTTATAAAATTTGTGTAAAATGAAAAAATGCTTGAAAATGATTTGAACAGACAGTATGTAAATATAAAAAGTGATAAATAACTGTAAAAATGTCCATTCCACCCCTAAAAATTAAAAAAACGACTTTCAAAAGCTAATGGTGAGCTTACTTCGACATCAAAAATAGATAATGCTTAAATGTTCAAGGGAACGCCTATTGCTAGAATAAAATTATAGATTACTGTCAAAAAATACAAAAACTGATACTAGAGTACATTAAGTAAGTGGGGAAATATTAATTGCACCCCTAAATCTATATAAACTGCCTTTAAATAGCTTAAAATATATAATCATTATTTATTGCTGTAAAATTCGTTTAGAATGAAAAAAATGCTTAAATCACTTTTAAGGTTCATTTATACTATTGCGACCTGAAAAATGGGCGCAAGGATAAATTGCCATTTTTTCAGTACGCGCTTGCAAAGTGAGAACAATTGGCGCTATTTCGCCATTGAATGGGCACTTTTACAGTCATTTATCACTTTTTATATTGACATACTGTCTGTTCAAATCATTTTCAAGCATTTTTTTCATTTTACACGAATTTTATAACAATAATTAATGATTATCCATTTAAAGCTATTTAAGGGTAGTTTATATAGGTTTAGGGGTAGTAGTGACATTTCCCCAGCTATCTGACGTATTTCTGGGCCAAGTTAATTAACAATAATCAATTGATTTTTTTATGATTTATGCGTTCCCCCGGATAAGCCAAAAATCGGCTATTTTTAACATTGTCCTTTGAAATGCTCAACTCCTTTTAAGTTACTTACAAATATCGAAAATTATATTTTAAATTTGACACCCTCTATTTTTTTAATCATCAACTTCCGACTAAGCTA
This sequence comes from Monochamus alternatus, assembly GCA_037114965.1. NCBI lineage: Eukaryota > Metazoa > Arthropoda > Insecta > Coleoptera > Cerambycidae > Monochamus > Monochamus alternatus. The sequence continues at coordinate 120,926,148 of CM073426.1, forward strand.
AGTTTGGCAACACCGCATTATTTTGTCGTCAGAGATCTACTCTCGCTCTAAGTTGCATTAATTTCAGGACACCCTGTGTAATGATAATATACCGTTCCCTCCACCGCATGAATCCTTGACTTGGCTAAGTCTAATGATTTAACAAAGACTTTTACTAGATTTATTACTGTTTATTACTGGAAAATACTATACTAGGAATACTACAGTTCAAAGATGGAAAAAGATCATTTTAATTAAATCTCTATTATAAAAATGTAATTAAATCCAATAACAGCTACCCTTATAATTAATTACCATCGCTCTGAAATGTCTAAAGCAAATTATATCCAGATTGTAAGCAGCGAGGATTCTTGTCATTCTTAACTAGCAATTTTTCTTTTGATTTTGAAGCGCTGTTATTTTCTGCTTTGAAGAATTACACAATGTAAGTGGGCAAAAATGTATAGTTTTAGATTGCGATGCGATGAGAATTTATATTGTTCATTTTCTAGGTTATTAATTTTAACTTCTTTCTGTTTGAATGACCTGGATTTTAATCAACGCTGAAGGAATGGCAGTATTCACACAGTTAACCTTTTTCCAAGTGCTATGTTAACTATGCCTAAGCACAAATATTTTATGGACGGATAAAGAAAAAGAAAAATTAACGGAATTATCCATTAAAAAATGTCCAAACTTTATAAAGAGAAACATTTTTTTCTATCACCCACCAAAGTCAAAGGTAGTTAGTTAAAAAAAAATATTTACAAAATGTAGATGCTTATTTAATGAAACACGATATAGAAGAGGAAGGTAGCACCTATCTTACTGATATTTATTTCCAAGATTGATATTTGGAGATATTTTTCTGTTTTCTTACTTGTTTACATTAAAACATGTCATTCAAAGATTTGTGTACTTGCTGGAGACCTCTCCTTCCCTCGATAGTTTTCTTTAAGTGAAGTACTCAGTACGATGTCGACGACCATGACCAGGTGGGGAAAATCACAAAAGGTAACAAAAAACACACACAAATATACACAAATACATCAAAATACTGCCACTCGTTCATTACAACAGTGGTTCAAAAAGGATTCGGCATAATATTTTGTCTAATCGGAAAATGTCTTTGGTATTACGCTGCCACACGATAATATGTACATATCACAGTTCCCATAAATCAGCACCTTATCTAGGCATTTGAGTACAACATGTGAGGCAACTTTTAAAACATTACTGTGTTTTGGGTGGCATAATAGCCAGCACATTATTTTAAATACATAGTTATAGTTTCTGTTAAGTAGGCCAGAGTATCTTTTGACATAGTAAAAACAACAATTTGTTGATAAAAGTCTGTGTCATAAAAATCTGAAATAAATATTGTAAAAACTTAAAACTGTGCGTCCATTCGCTCGAATCCTGCCACAGTTTTTCAGAAGTGAGATATACCAACAACTGGGAAAACGTGAGACCAGCAAGAAAGTGATTTTTCAACTACTCACCGATCTATATGTGATTTATGGATGAGAGTCGATTAAAATTCTGAATTAGATACTATTGTGGTGACGAAAATAGCAACGAGTGATTCGAAGCTTGGGTCATAGTATAGTAGGGTATCGGAATTTAATAAGTCGACCGGTGAAAATGATTGAAAACGGAAGTGATATTCAGGCTGCTGCTTACGGAGGACAAACCACAATGGAGAGCCCGAGATATTTCCAAAATGTTCATAATGTATTACCAGAATTCGATCCTGTGAAGAACGACATATCTATTACCCAATGGATTGAGAAGATCGAAGAATTTGGCGAACTTTATGACTGGGATGAGGTTGCCATTAGGCACTATGCTTTGTCCAAATTAGTAGGTGTCGCAAAGACATGGAGGGATAGTTTGCCTTGTGAAGCTAGATCTTGGCAAACATGGAAGGACTTATTAATAGAAACCTTCTCAGTGCAGGTCAGTGCTATAAATTTAAGATTTGAAGCTCAAAATTACAAATGGAAACCTAACCAAGATATAGTAGAATATTATTTTGAAAAGCTGTCAAGATGCAACAAATGTCACATGTCAGTGTCAGAAATTATTGAATGGATCGTTCATGGGTTAAATGACGGAAGATTCAGAGATTATTTAGGACCACTTAATAGGTATACCAAGGTTAACCAGTTACTACCAGATTTAAAATCAGGCGCTATACATATCAGAAGACATCAAGCGGTGAGTAATAAGTATGATAGAAAGTTTAGTGACAGATCCAAACACACCGACTTCAAATTAATGGACACTGATCACAAAACAAAACTTGTAACATGTTTTAAATGTTCTAAATCGGGACACTATGCGAGAAATTGTCCACTAAAAAATGATAAAAGGACTGAATTGGAGCCAAATGTAGTTTCCAGTACTAGGACTATTCCAAGTGATCGTGCATCTGGTTCAACTTCAACTAATCAACCAATTTTGATTATAAACAATGACAATTCGCACTCGAAATATTTCAAAAATGCTTTTATTAATAATAAAAAAATTCAGTGCTATGTAGATTTAGGTAGTAGTTGTGTAACCATACGTGATGACACTGTTGATGAACTTGGTTTTTCGTATTTCGAAACAGATACTCAACCATTGATCGGTTATGGTAACGGACTTGTTAAACCGTTAGGACTATTTACCGCTATTTTGTCAATCGATAATGTTGCAGCTAAAGTTAAAATACATGTTGTTCCGAAAGACTTTCAAAAAGTGCCTTTAATTGTAGGACATCCGTACACTGAACAACCAAATATTCAGATTACAAGTAAAAGTAATGAATTACGAATTGAATACTGCAAAAGCGAATTACCTGTTAACGAAAACTTTAAGTCTAAAACTAATTTGCAACTAGCTAATGATCTAACTTTGCCTAACAACTATTTAGGACATATTTCTGTAGTAAGCGATCTTTCAAACCAAGAACTTTTTATTGACGGAGGTTTTCGTGATGGACTGGACTTTCCTATTATACCGAGATGTGTTATTCTAACTGACCATGAGGGAAAATCTGTCCTACCAATAATGAATATATCCGGTAGCGAAATTAATTTACAAGAAGGTAAAACATTGACAAGAGCTGAAATTTGTGAAGAAGCAGAAGAAAATTCAGATAAGTATAAAAGAGAAGTCAATGAAGATGAAGTTAAATTAGAAGAAATTGACACAGAATTGAGTGGACCCGAAGCAGATAAATTGCTAAATTTGTTGAATGAATTCAAAGATGTTATTGCAAAAAATATGAAACAGTTAGGAGTCACAAGTAAAATTGAAATGAGAATAGAACTATCATCAGACAAACCAATATACTACAAGCCGTATAGGTTATCCTACACAGAGAAGAATAAAGTTAGGGAAATAGTCGATGAATTAAAGGAAGCAGATATTATTGAAGATTCTACATCACAATACGTCAGTCCTTGTTTGCTGGTGAAAAAGAAGACAGGAGATGTTCGTCTTTGTATTGATTATAGAACCTTAAACAAACAGACAATTAAAGATCGTTATCCTTTAGCCAGAATTGACGATCAATTAGATCTTTTGTATAATAAGAAATTTTTTACTAGTTTAGATTTAAGATCAGGATACTACCAAATACCTATGGAAAAGGGGTCGCGAGATAAGACGGCATTTATCACACCAGATGGTGTTTATCAATTTAAGCGAATGAGTTTTGGATTGTGCAATGCGCCTTCAGTATTTTCACGTTTAATGAGTATAGTTCTTGGAAATTTAAAATATACAATAGCATTATCATATTTAGATGATACCATTATACCTTCCGAAACAATTGATAAGGGAATTCAAAACTTGAGAGAAGTTTTACAGGCTTTGCGAGACTCTAATTTGACACTTAGATTAGATAAATGTAGTTTCTTTAAAAGAAAAATAGATTATTTAGGCTTTGAAATAAGTCAGCGAGGAATTGCACCAGGTAAATTAAAATTAAATAGTGTAATCAATTTTCCAAAACCTCACGATGTTAAGTCGGTTAGGAGCTTTGTAGGTTTAGCAAGTTATTTTAGACGTTTTATAAGGGGATTTGCCATGATTATTAGACCTTTAACTGATTTATTAAAAAAGGATATAGTTTTTCGTTGGTGTGAAGAACATGATAAAGCATTTCAAATTATTAAAGAAAAATTAAGTATTGCACCTATTCTTTGTGTATACAATCCTTGCGCAAGAACCGAATTGCACACGGACGCAAGTCAAGTAGGTATTGGCGGAGTACTTTATCAAATACAGACCGATAATAAATTGCATCCGATTTGTTACTATAGTAGGAAAACTACATCTGAAGAGTCGCGTTATCACTCATATGAATTGGAAGCTTTGGCTATTGTAAATTCTATAGAGCGGTTTCGTGTTTATTTAATAGGGATTCACTTTACGATTAAAACGGATTGTAATAGCTTGAAATTACTTGAAGGAAAGAAAGATTTAAATCCGCGAATAGGTAGATGGTTTATTCGTTTGTCAGAATTTAATTATACGATAGAGTATCATTCAGGTTCAGTAAATACCGTAGCTGATTCGCTAAGTAGATATCCTGTGGAGGAATGTAAGGAAACAGAACTAGTAGGATTGCCAATTTTGCACATTATTACCACTGATTGGATTGCAGCCATGCAACGTACAAATCCTGAAATTTTAGAAATATATAAAAATTTAGAGGGTAAAAATGAAAATAGCCATGATAGCGTGAGTACTAAGTTTACATTATGTAATGGGAGAGTATACCGGGAAAAGAATAAAAAATTACGGTTATATGTTCCAGACGAGTTGAGATATGACTTAGTAGGAGAAACGCATAGAAACTTGAATCATTTAGGGATAGACAAAACACTTGAAAAATTAAAGGAGACTTACTATTTTCCAAAAATGCATGATTTTGTCGCGAAATACATTAACAGGTGTATTAGTTGTATTTATCATAAGGTTCCAGGTAATCTAAATAAATTTTCTGGATATTTACATCCTTTAGACAAAGGTAATACTTGTTTTCACACAATCCATTTAGATCATTTAGGTCCGTTTGAACGTACAGAATATGACAACAGATATATAATAGGCTTAATCGATGGTTATTCGAAATATACAGTTTTAAAAGCAGTACCAGATACTACCGCGGAAGAATCAATCAAATTTTTAAAAGAATCAATAGCTCATTATGGTAAACCGTTTCGTGTCATAACGGATCGAGGTACGGCCTTTACGGCACATTCTTTTGAAAACTTTTGTAAAGATCATAATATTTTACATGTAAAAGTAGCCGCTGGAACTCCAAGGGGAAATGGACAAATAGAGCGTCTTAATAAGACAATACTTTCGTGCTTATCAACTAGCCAGAATTGTGAGTCGGGGGAAGCATGCTGGGATCAAAATCTTTTAGATGTTCAGTGGAGTTTAAACACGGCAGTGCATAGAGTCACAAAATGTAGTCCATTTCAGTTAGTTTTTAGGTACAGAGGTACAGGTTTAAAAGATAATCCTTTAACGGTAGAAATTAATGAATTAAATGATAGTAGATTGAAGAATGTAGATACAGAAAATGAAGAGAAAATAGGGAAGGTAGCCGAACTTTTAGAACAGAATAGACACAAACAAGCAAAATATTATAATAAACGTAAGGTAGAAGCTAAAAGATATAACTTAGGAGATTTAGTTATGGTTAGAGATCAAATTGTTTCTACAGGGGACAGTAGGAAACTAAGACCTAGATACAGGGGTCCATATCAAATAACTAAGGTATTAGAGAAAGATAGATATGTAGTGGAAGACATTAGTGGAGAAAAACATAGTGGAAAACCTTATAAAAATATTTTATCAAGTGAACGCCTCAAATTGGCATCTTCAAAGATCTAATTGGTTAGTTATTTTAAGGCATTTGGTTTGTTTTTGAGTTTAAAAGATATTGTTTACTGATTTTGGGCAATATTGTCACTATCTTTTTGTATTACTGTCGTTTACATCTTGTAAGAATGAATATTTAATGTTTATTTATATTGTAATGTTTGAAGTTATGTCAAATGAGTATTCTAACGACGAGGACGTCTTTACGTCAGGAAAGGCCGAAACTGAGGCAACTTTTAAAACATTACTGTGTTTTGGGTGGCATAATAGCCAGCACATTATTTTAAATACATAGTTATAGTTTCTGTTAAGTAGGCCAGAGTATCTTTTGACATAGTAAAAACAACAATTTGTTGATAAAAGTCTGTGTCATAAAAATCTGAAATAAATATTGTAAAAACTTAAAACTGTGCGTCCATTCGCTCGAATCCTGCCACACATGTTTGTAAATAAATAAAAAATACGCGAAATCTCCATTATTCTAAACATAATCAACTTGTGGTAAATTGTAAGAATCAGCTTTACTAAATCCAATGTATCTGCTGCAATTTTACTGAATTTGTCCATACAATAATAACTCTTTTATATTTGGGATTCACTATGGATATTACAAATTACGAATTGTACAGTATCAAATAAATAATTAAAGTGCTACAAGCTTCACAGGTCTACAAAGTCTAAAGAATATTACGCCGAGCCGTAGGAAACACTGTAATTGGACAAAATATAGAACCGAATATAGCGAATTTTCGGTACACAACCTACAGATTTTATCGACGATTAAAGTAAATTTCAAACAAACATATCTCCGGGGGCAACATATTTACCGTTTACGTTTCTCTCTATATCATGTCCATTTTTCGAAACGAAATCGCGAAAAAAGCCTGCATCTGACTCCGAATGAACCTGCGTTCGCATTATATAAAACATTTAAGCCCTTTTTTCCTTCGCATGACCTACTTCGCCGTTCCCTACGTAACGTGTGAATTTGCGTGGAAATATCCCTGCCGAGGAAGAAGTTTGGGCCATTTGCGGGAGGACATTATGTTGATTGTGGCGATTTTCGTATATTTATGGTAACGAGGTTCGGTTCGGATTAGTCTTTAAATTATTGTGAATATGTCCGCTTTGTTTTGCAGCATTTTTCTCAAATTATACTCTGTTATATTCAACAAAAAACTGTTTCCAGAAATTCTGTTCTAGTCTAATTGTCTACGGTAACAGTGAATACAGAACATCTAGAAGGTCTCAAAGAAACTGTTGTTGATTGCTATTACCGAGGTACAAGATATTTTATTGACTTTGGCTATTTCCTTAACTTACCCTAAAGGACCAACACTTTGTATAACCATCGTCTACTAAATCGCGTCACCTTTTTAATACTTGTCTATCGAATTATCTGAATTTCAATCTACAATTCTGTACATGATAAAAACAGATTTGTTAATTCAAGACATATTTTTTTGTCAATTCTATTTGGTTTAATTAAAAAACGCGTATTTCTCTAAAATAATATTTGTATTGTTTCAAGAAACAGTAGGCTTAGAAACAATTATATAATAGGTATAATTGAATTTATGTTATATTTAAACACTGAACTATTCAGAGAAAATAAATTAGTTTTTATTTTTGTAGATTCTGCATTTAAAAATGTTGCAAAAAAACGACCGCATAGATAGAACGTAGTAGATATTGTTGACAGATGTAAGTTTTATCTATGGATCAAAGCCATCTCAGTCGATGCGTAGGAAAAGAGGGTTTTGCCCCATTTTTTTAAATCGAGTTAAAATTCTGGAATAATTTTTGTATTGTCTTTTAGGCTTTCCTGAGCACGTGGTTCAAATTTTTGTACCCTTAATCTTGTATATTGTATTTATATTGTATTTTGAATAACCCCCCTTTGTGGGCTTTAGGTATTATTCGTTATAGTTGGCTATTGCTGTCGAGTGACGGATGAGATCTATCTCTGTTTATTTTACCCTTTTCAGGTATTTTTCTGTAAAGTTTTTCCCTTTCTATGTAATTTCTATATTATTATTATTAATATTATATCACCTTCCTGCGCCTAACATTTCCCTTCTGCCGGCTCACTTCGTGTTATCTATTAAACCAATATATATTTCTTACCTAAGAAGCGATTCGTTGTATCAGTTTCATACGCATCCCATGTGCCCGATAAATTTAAGATGAAGATAAACTTATTAAGTAATGATCATAATGGCCTCTCGTAGATTTTATTGAACCATTCTTATTTATCAACGTCTGCAAGGAAATTCAATTAAAAAAGTTATTATATCCTGCTGATTTAAAATTGTATGCTTCTATTAATTCACCAGAAGACTGCGGTTTGCTTCAACAATATTGATTTTAGCTGACCGTAGAACATATTTCTTCATTTATATAAATATTGAATAATATGATTGACTCGCCTGATTTACTTACAATTAGTTCTAGTTGAATTAAGCTAGAACGTTCCGTTGGTTGTTAACCATATATTTGTCTAGATTACTTACACCGCATACAAATATATTATAAGATCAATCCACCTGAGCCGCTAACCAGCCTAATAAAGAGAAGATTGTGACCAAGTCCAAAAATATTGAGATCCGATGTACTCCTGACTAGCTTGTCAGCTACTTTATTACCATTGCACCCCTGTGCCCAATCACCCAGCATACAGATATGGTGTTGGCAGTTGAGGTCACTACCAGTGCTTGATGGCTGTGGTTATACCTGCTAATTTCGTTTGTACCACAGCACCGTGTATATCCATTGCCCACTGAAATTAGATGTGTAGGGATCTGGAATAGATCTGCAATTTCCTTTTCTTATCTGTCTTTGAAGATGTTGATTACATTCTCACTGACGGTCTCCTTATTCCTGATAAGTACCTTGTAGGGTCTGTCAAATGCAAACCTGGGAGAAATACTATCGGTGTCTGCCTGCAGAAGGGACATCTTCCTAACGACACAATTCCACAGGCGATTCCTAACTTCTCCACGTCGTACACCTGGTATAATACCTTCATGTTGTGTTTTATGTATTGTAGTTACATATTGTTTTCTTCCTGCCTTACATTTGGATGCAAGTGGATGACACAGAATTTATTAACAAAACAAATAATACAACTGTGTATTTACTTCGTTTAAACCTATCAATCTTATAATTCAAAAACAAATAAGTCGTTTCAAAAAATTATTTTTGTTGGATCTGATATAACTTGAACAAAGTAAAATACTTAATACAACAAAATATTTTGTTGTTACTCCACTAGTGTGCCAGAAAGTCGCCAATCACAAAGCGATTAGCAATTACTATGCTCCCTATTGACTGTTGACAGTGTCTACAATTATCTGGTTATACCAATGTGTCATCAATAATTATCTATAATTTCTTCTAGTACGGAATATAGTGTCAATTCTGTATCTTAGTTACAGATTCGAGAAATATAGTCTTGGTATCTATTACCCATGAAACAAAGATTTCTATGTCATGTCAAATGCCTTTTAGTAATCCTGATGTGTTGCTTTGTCAACAAGTACCAAGGAGCACAATTAATAATATAATAAGCGATGGTAAGTATTTCTTATAGTCATATCGATAACGTATCACAATTAACAACATAAATACAAATCTACTTTCCATCTGTACTATTTTTAAAATTACATGATATGTAAATACAAATTCTAAATTTAAAATTCATTAAATATAAATATGGCGTTAGCATGAAATAATTTCTTTTTTCAATTCATTCAATTGGTGCTGTTACAAAATTATTAATCCATTAATCCTAGTTCTGTATTTTGAGTAACATGGGTTTGTTTATCAAGGCGACACCAAGATGTTCTATTTCGACGAACCAAGATATAAACAATTGTTTGGAAACCCTCATAAGCACATATTATATTATTATTGTATCCATAAAAATAGTATATAGTGTTCCATTATAAAATGTTTGCTAAATTTATCAACAATGCTCTTCATTGCAAGTGCATGCATAAATAAATCTAATTAAATAATTGTCATTTTATATAAAGCATAGTCCTTATAACATATTTATATATGTACACATTTGACAAATATATATGTTGTATAAACAAAGTCATTATTGATTTCAACAAGCTTCCCTGTAAACTGTAAAATTAAACATTTATATTAATTGAATTAAAAAAATATATCCAATTTTCAAGAGATTATTGTTTATTTTTGATTTTCTTGAAGTAACAAAATGATTTTATTAAATTTATTACATTTATATTAATTTAATAAATATTCAGGTTAACTAAACATGGGTTAATTTTACATAAACATTTGTCATATACAACCAATAAAGTGTTATTAAATTTGTTAAAATATGTATTCAATTCAACAAAAATATTTCTTATTTCAGCCTCATTACACGCAAAAACGCAACAAAATATTTTGATACCTAAAACAATAATTCTGTAATATAAAACAAATAAATATGTTAATAATTAATGGGCATATTTATTTCACTTAACTACAAATTTAGTTGTGGATATATGACACTTTTTTTATTTGAGTTAAATATTATTTTGCTAAATTAAAGTATTTCTCTGCGTGTAATGTGCTGTAGTGTGGCGGCACCAACGTTAGTTTTTGGAAACATACATATCATGCCATAAATGTCAGAATTTGACATTTGATATTGACATTATAATAGCTTATCTTTTAATAGAACCTACTTAATTAATGTAGTTTGCAAAAATGTATTTATTTTTTGTCTAATATTTTAAAACATTAAAATACGCGGCACTGATACCATTAGAATACTTCACATAAAGCTTTTATGTCTAAATATTGTACATTTTTCATAAAACTGGGTACATACGTATTAGTAATGGACTGTTACTCCTTCATTTTTACCATAAGAACACAACACTTATTATTTTAGGTTGTATCAATTTATAAATTTCAAAGACATGTATACCTTAATACATATTTGATATTTGTCATCATTTCTATGAAACAATTGACGACTATGTCCGAATACGTCATTTGTACTGTAGTGTGCTGTCATGCACGGGCAAAGGAAGAGACTCGAAAAAGCACGGCTGTTGCGATTTAGCCGACGATGGTATAACCAAGTGAAATTGGGTAGGGGTATTCACTCGTATTCACTCACTCTACGAAAGTTCTAAGCGAAACATAAATGCAGGGCTTGTGACATAAAATTTTGTTTATTCCCAAATGTGTTCACTTGTGCATTTGGAATTTTTCTATTAGGGAAGCGTGTTCGGTACTCTCGAACTGACGTGTTGGAATTTCCGTCACAGAAACCATTAACATAATGTATATCGGCATATTCAGCATTTGTAAACGTTCTTGGCATTTTTTCTTAGCACTAAAAATGCTCTTTAAATAATACTTTTGGCAATGATTTTCACAAACGTCAGTTTACACAAATCACAGTTTTGTTTTCATGGGTTGCTATAACGTTAAATGAAATTTAAGCGGCTGGTGCGCTACACTGTCACCAATTTTTTTAAGTATTTCAGAAACAAGACCAAACGTCGAAAAAAAAAACAAGAGACGAAAAAGTTTCGAAATTAATCAGGTCAAATTATTTTTTTTGCAGTTTTGAAATAAAGTAAGAGGGGGGTAGCATACAAAATACACTTCTAAGAGGGGTAGGTAGTTCAAGAAGCTTATGTAAGATCATAAGGAGTATTTGTGTTCCGAATTTTACTTAAATTGGATAAGTGGTTCAAAAGTTATGAGGGAAAAATATATTATATCACAAATGAACATTATTTTAACCTGTTCTATCGATTCCTAAGTTATCAAGATTAAACTTGAATCACCCTGTATATCGATTTTTTTAAAATAAAATGGAAAACACCTCTTCCATTGATACCTTGAAGCTCCTGGTGACCTTGATACTCATTATCTCCACCACTGGCTAACGTATATATATAAACTCATTCAGCAAATGTTTACCTTTAATTAGATGACTCATTGGGCCTAATTTCATCAGTCTGGATCAAACTCTATTGTGGTTATATTCTTAGTACTCACGTTGGATTTTTGTCAGTCAAACTCTTCCAGCCGATGCATGAATTAAAATAGGGTACATATAACTTCTGAAGTATGATTTCAAAGGATTTGATGTATAAACTGTCACTCCTTCATCATCTGTCTTTTTTTCATCTTCTTGGTTGCGCAAATATAAAACCCATCCAACCTGAAATTTCCGATGATGTTTCTCCACCTGTTCTAACGCCAGACATCAGCCTCTGTGCTTTCCATCGAATAGAAAAATCTCCGTCATTAATTCTAATGACGCATGGACACAATACGCCTTGACGTTCGAGGCATTCGGGCGATTTACAACATAAATTAGTATCATTGTCAATGCAGACACACGATCCGTATCTCGTCATGATATTAGATCGTTCAGGTTGATTTTACCTTCGGCATCGTGGCTGCACAGCGATAAATGTCACTCTGATATCAGGTTTAGAGTAGGCGGCAGATATGATTCTACAGGGTGATCGACATTGAGCCGCTCTCGCTTAAAAAACACATACACACTGAGAAATCTGTTCAAAGATTGTGTTTCTGAAACCCTAAAAAAATAAAATATTTCTATACATACAGGGTGAACCTTAAATAAGTACAAATATTTTAACCAGCAGTATAGTTCTGTGTGTAGAACACATAATTAATAGCTTTTTTTTACAAAAAAATCAGAAATAAAAAAAAGAAATTTTAAATAAGTTAATTGAGCTTTTGGTGGGCTATTTTTGTTAATTTTTAATTTGTTTTACATCAATATCTCATCAAAATAGTCTTTAATGGCTAATAAGTCACATATTTAATATCATAAGGTTAATGGGGTAAAAATAGTCATAGGTTTATGATTCCAAAAATAATAGCTAAAGTATCTCCGATTTGTGAATATTTCTGTTGTGTTTTATTAAATGTCTGAGACGCATAGGCAATTGGTATTTCTGAGTTATCGCTTAACACGTGAAATTACAGCCCCGAGGTAAATTAGGGTTATGATGTACTCATACTTGAAATGAACTCAAAACAATGTGAATGAAAGCTCTATTTGATTTTTCTCACAAATTTCAAGAAATATATTTTTTAACAAATTTTATAGGTTGCATATATTTTTTTCTACATTAAAACCATGTTCATCTCTACCGGTTTCCGTAATAAGTGTATCTAAAAATATTAATATTCTTCTTAGATAGAAATTTAGAAAGAATACACGATAAACTATAAGGAAGTCTGGTGTACTTAAACAGATCTTTGTGTGTACTTATTGCAGTTAGTTTACATGAATCGCTATCTCATAAAATTTGTCGATAGGCCTAAGATAGTTTGGTGAATTCCAACCCACCTTGTAACTGACTAAATATATCTTCTCTTTTAGTTAGCAAATAAGAATCAATTTTTAAAATAGTATTTACTGTTACCCCAAATTCTTATAGTTCCATCCCATTTAATAATTGGTACTACAGACGTACTCCATTCGTTATAGTCTAGGATTTGAATAATATTAACTCCTTCTAATCTGTCTAATTCCATCTCTGCTTTAAAAAAACAAAACACCTAATTTAGTCGACAACTCATTTTTATATTGACTGACTACATTTTAAATAATACATCACTTCACTTAATCTTACCCCAGATCTTACTAACATCTGGTATATCGTCGTCAGTACTGTAATTGTTTTGAAGTGAATGAATACTTAAAACCATAATAAAAATTTCTTCCTAATAAAGGGTAGTCCACCACCACTCTTCAGCACATTAACATCCTGGTAAGTCATTCCACAGTAGATTGTTGGAATTTTAAAGTATAGTATCCTAGTGGATAACTAGTTGAGCTAGTAAATCCAATGTCTTCTCAGTGCTCTGCAAAATATATTTATATAAATATTGCTTCCAATATTCTTATATTTATATGCATGGGAATTATGAACTTACCATAAATATTAGATGTCTTTCCACATGTATGTATCTTGTCTTTGTTCCTGTTTCTTTTATCGGTGTCAATCAATCCTTAGGCCTAGGTTTTGCTTGCTCAACCAATACCATTACTGAAAACGTACCTTGATGGTTTTTCTGACCAGCTATTTTTATATGCGATAGACACCTTTTTTAACATTTGTGTTTCATCTTCATGAAATCTGTCTAGAGCTGTGCCTTTTGAAAATCCCATAATAAATCGACCTCTTAATAATTCGTCCAGCATATTTCCCTTTCGCATTTGTACTGGCAACCCACAACACATTTCATTAGAGAAAAAATATTTTACTTTGCTGGATCTGCCGTCTAAATGTATGCATTTTATAGACATTTTTTTCTGATATTAAACGCATACGTCAAGCTGCTTATTTTGTTATTTAATATTGTGTGTACCTTTATTTTTAAAATTTGCTTCACTGATTAAAGTGCGAAGTCACTTCATAGTTCTGGATTCGAAATGGTTAATACTGACTCATTTGTGGTGAAAATTAAATTTAATGTTATGTGAAAATGATAGTTTTTCGTTATTCTTCATAAAATAACTTAAACAGTGTACAATGAAATTTAACTTGTGAAATGTGGATTACTGATTAAATAGTTAATTTTTTAACAAACAGGTAAGCTTGTGTGCACGTTTATGTATAATTTTTGAACATTGGACATAGCAATATCATGTAATCTTCATAAATACTTTACGGTAGTATTGAACTTGCGGAAATTGATTTTTAATCGTTTAAGTATAGTAAGGTCAGTTAAGAAGTTAAAATTTATGTTAATATTACTGCGCATCGTACTATATACCCAATTTTACTGTACTTATGCTTAAATCAAGTATTTTTAAAATAAAATTAACCGTATTACTTCACTATTACATTAAAGGAAACGTAATATTTATATTGGAGGGAATATGGCAACCTCGCAGCAAATCATATGGTTCATTAGTTTGGTTATGATAGATCTACCAGCGGTCCTCAAAATGTGGGTATTTTAAAAAAAAATAATATCTCCGTAAATATTAGAAATTTTTAAAAGTGGTCTATATGACGAACTACACCAGCAGTTACAATATTTGTACTTATTTACAGAATTGTGTTAAAATGTATAATTATTTTTCTGCAGTGTATAATTTCATCCTAGATATTAGTTTAAAAAGAAAAGTTTATAACGGGTTGAGTACTGAAAATTTAAATCAGTATCATTACGTTAATGAGGCTTGTTTAAATAATTCTAGCTATTAAACAGTTTTATTATAACGAGTTATGTATAAAACATGTTTTAAATTTGTTTAATAACTCACAGTTAGTTCTACATATAAAGTGTTATGTTTTATATTTTTATTGTAAAATAATCGTTACGTATTCATGTCCAAAGCTTATTGTTGTAATACAGTTCAGCAAGAAATTTCGTTACCTTTTACATGGAATAATACAGTTCTCATATTTTTCGAAAAATATGCTAGGAACACATTTTCAGTGTAGTGTTTCAGGTTATTAAAAAAACATCATTTAACAAAATTATCGTAAGTTTCTTTGTTTTTTTTTATATTCTCGGCAACATGCTTCCTTTCGCTTCCTCCGCCGCTTTAAAATTTTCAGGAAGCGTACCTACTCGGATTGTCTTCTGTAGTACTACCATTATTGAAATCCATATTTGACCAATCATATACGAAATATCTGTCACTATGCTAGGGGTTTCTCGCATACTAAATATGGCGTACATGAAAAACCGCGTTTGTTGATATTATTGCTAGGCATCTGTCACAACTGTCAATTCGGATTCAACAAAAATAACTAGATTTTAGTTATCGAGATACTTATTTCCACCAATGCGTTTAATAACCTAAGTGTGATATAGCTCTCCCTTAAGCTTCGGCGGCAGCATTATACCCCGGTGATTTTTTCTCATCTTGTTTTCTATAGTCCAATCATTTTAATTCATCTTTTATTGTCAACGCATATAATGCTTATACTTCTAGATGATACAAAAGTCAATGCTATTATTTAATGTAATAACTACAACATTATTAAAAAAATGTTTTCAGTATTCTCAATCATAAATTTCCTTGACTTTCATAAGAAAATCCAAGTACCTAATATAACTTCTTCTACATTTAAATCAAGTCTTGTAATATCCGCCCAAGAATAATTATACTCTAATATAATTATCAAATCCGATGAGTTACTCCCTTTGTTGGGGAGAGAAAATCGAAACGGCACTTAAGAACACTCAAATTATTCTTCCGCGATTTGCCGGCTACGATTCCAACGATTTATGAAATCGCTAACACCGACTTTCCAGTTTTACAGTCTATTACCGGGGTGTATTAGCAAAAACCCCACGAACATGTAGCCTTAAAATAAAAATAAACTGCGCCCGTTTTTGTGCGAGCGGGACGTTTGCCAGCAGTTCCTCCAGCAGGTTTAATAATCGCCATAGAATTCTTTATTTCATTATGACTGTCTACCAGTGCAATACGTGTTAATCTGGGAAATTGAATCCGCTGGAGTGGAGGTTTATTTTCTTTTGATGGTAAAACTTTACAAGGTAATACGGAGATCTCAGCTGGCGCTGTAACGACATCATAGAAGAATCATCCACTCAGGTTGAATTTTTTATATCTACATTTATTATTTTTTCATTGGTTTGTTGTTTGGTTTTATTTCTCATTGTCCATTTCATATTGCTTTTGCATAATATGTTTTGCAATTTATTTTTAACTTTAAGATATCAATTTTCCCTGATGCCTGGGAAATCGCGAAAATTTATCTAGTTTATAAATCTCAAGATCGTGCTTCATTTATCAATTACAGACCAATATCAGTTTTAAACAATATTGCGAATGTCTTAGAAAGTGTCCTTTACAACCGTATTTATATGGTTGCAAGTAATAAAATATCTATTTGTCAACATGATTTATTATTATTATTATTATCATTATCATTATCATTATCATTATCATTATCATTATCATTATCATTATCATTATCATTATCATTATCATTATCATTATCATTATCATTATCATTATCATTATCATTATCATTATCATTATCATTATCATTATCATTATCATTATCATTATCATTATCATTATCATTATCATTATCATTATCATTATCATTATCATTATCATTATTAGCAAGTCTATTTTGTCGCCCTGCCAATTTGGCTTTCGCAATGGTCGTTCCACAGTCGAAGCTCTGCTAGCAGTTCTAGAGAACATTGTAGAGGGTTTGGACTGTGGGATGAACAATCACGCCACATTATGTGATCTGTCTAAGGCATTCGATTGTGTTGATGTCAATGTCCTTTTATATAAGTTGAAATATTATGGTATTCGCTCCAAAGAGCTAAACCTTTTCCGCTCCTATCTATTAGATCGCATGCAGTATGTTTCCATTGGTGATTCTGACTCTGAAATTCTACCTGTATCGGCTGGAGTACCGCAGGGATCAGTTCTTGGTCCGACTTTATTTTTAATCTACATTAATGATCTGCCTGTCAACATTCAACGTTCGACTTGTATTTTATTTGCGGATGATACCACCTTGTTAACTCCCGATGGTATTGATAGGAGCAGAGGTGATCTGGACAATGCTAGTCTGTAGTTCTCTGCAAATAAACTGAAACTAAATATGGATAAGACTCGTGACATTACCTTTACTGCTAGTAAAGTATCTTGCAATGTGGATAATGTTAAATTGTTGGGAATTTATTTGGATACGCGTTTAACTTGGGCTACTCATATAGATCGTCTCTGCTTTAAACTGGCACGCAGGTTTTCTTTCTGAGGCAGCTTCTCTCATGTGTCCATACTTCTACATTGTTTGAAGTTTTTAAACAAAAATCAGGTACATAAAAGTAAAATCATTTTTTCACGTCTAGTAAGCAACCATACTTTGCTGTCTGTACATACATTTCTATATTACTATACTCTATTTTTAAACTAAGAGGAGCATTTTGAATATTGCGCGTCAAAATGTTGGTTTCTTTTTGGTTAATTTCGAACCTATTTTACACTGCTAATAAATTTTACATTTTGGTATTTGTTGACATTTTGCTTGTTAGTTGTGATCAGTTCCTTGTCATTGTGTGTTTACCTGTTTTTTCTATCTATTTATTATCTCATTTACGTATAAATCAGTTCTTATCAGAACTAAACAACTTATTATATTGTTTGTCATTCATTTTTTCCAATTTTCCATTGGATATGGATGATAGTGTACCGACCACAAGTAAGGCAGGCGCGGGAATTACATTGCCGTCACTCCCAAGGAAACGAAAACAACTCAGTTTGGGGCATTTATCTGTAGCACAAAAACAAGCAATATTGAATTTATACAAGAAAAGCCTAGATGATGAACCTACACTTAAAACTGTCCAACTTGTATCCAAAATAGCGATGACATTAGGTAAATTTATATCAACATTATCTACTGTTGAACTATATTACACATTATACTTTTTTTAGGTGTTGCAAAATCAACAGTATATAGAGCCATAAAACAGTATAAATCTACTGGAAGGGTGTCTACTTTCAAACACTGTGATGTATGACCTGGAATTGTTACATGTTTGGATGAAGTAATGAAGAACTCCATAAGGCGTATAGCACACAGCTTTTTCTTTAAAAATGAGATCTCTACTTTGGACAAAATCACCATACTGTAATAAACATCGATCACGGCATATATTTTTTATCACATTGATAGCATAATAGGATGCATTTAATTTTTTACTTAAAATCAATATGGTTCGTCTACCTTAAATGACTATCCAAATATAAGCATATAACTACATGACCTTGACAGGAAAAGACCAGCACATCAGGATTCAAACTACTATGAGCGTTAAAATAAATAAACACTGTCTTATCAATATTAACCATAAGGCCATTAACATGACACCAATTTATGAAGCACTGAAATATAGTTTGACACATTGAAGTGAGTTCGTCAAGGGACCGTGCTGAGACCGCTAAGGACGTGTCATCGGCATAAAGAATGATTTTGTTAGCACCCAGATTTATAGGTAAATCATTTTTAAAAAGTAAAAAACAATAACGGGCCCAACACAGAACCCTGTGGAAGAGCTGAGTCAACAGAATGCAAATCCGATTTACATTACCTGACCCTAACTGACATGCCTTTCTCTAACAAAATTAGAGGGCCAGTCAAAAAATGTGCCTCTAAAACCTAGGTTATAGAGTTTATCTTCCAGGAAACCAAAATTGAGACAGTCAATCGCACGTGACAGTTCAAAAAACAAACCAGCAACATGCACCCCATCATCCAAATTTTTAAGTTAATACAGTCAAACAGAATATAATTATTACAAAAAATAACTTTTTTAATTGTAACTTTGACACCCTGTATCTCTTTTATTATCAACATTTTATTAGCTTAAATCGTAATATGTTGCCAAAAATGTAGTACCTACGTCTCCATGAGCCATTACTTATGGACCATCCTGTCTGCGTGGTTCTGATGAGACTTGGCAACTGGGTTTCGCTTCAACACTCCAGCTCGTCATCAGAAAATTTCTAGCGTATCAGGAGCGTCGTGTTACCGATTGTAATGGGTTCATTTGCTTATCTTTTGAAATGCCAAGCAATCTTTATGACTGAATAACCCTGTATTGATGACGACTTGCATCTTAATGAAAAATCTATTTCTGAAAAAAATCAATTAAAGTATGTGTACACATATAATAAAATATTTTCTGAGGTTATAGAAAGCCTTACTAAAACCTGAAAAGAACCATATGATCTGTGGACCTTCCCTCTAATATTTTACAGAGAAGAAACGGCCCGGCTGTCCCAAAAGGGCCACCTCGCCCCGATACATGGGCCTTGTAGGGCCAATACATCTTAATATCACCGAACGGAACAGCTTGCTTTTCCAGTTAGCGGCGTCGCATCTAAACTTTGCAAGGCTAATTAGGATACAATGAATAATTTAGCCTCGGCTTCATAAATACTAATTGCTCTGCATCGTTGTCCTCCTCATAGGTTATTTAAGGATTCTTTGGTTTTGTTGACTTAAAAAGTGCAAGAGAGATTGCATTCTGAGCTGTAGGATATGATGGAACTTGGAAATTCCGTTGAAAATGATAATAAATATAGTGCTAAGGTCTTAAGTGTTTAAAATAGACCTCGCTACATCCACCAGCTTTAGTGAAATAGGTTTAATATTTTGAAATGCCAATGCAATTTTCATCTATGTGCCATTTATTTGTTACACAGCTAAAATTAGATTAATATCATATTTAATATACTGGAAATTTGTTAAGTATAGAAAATAATAAAATTAAAACAGATTCAGATAAAATAAATTTAAATGTTTGCTAAGATAACTATATTATTACTGTTAAAGTAAAACGAAAAAATGACAAAAATCTTAAGTTTATTAATCGGTCAGTCATCGCACGGTTTATGGCGTCAACAATTCAATCGATGTGACTAGACCGCTTTGGGTTCGATCCCCGCAGCCGGTAGACCGTATATCAGTTATATTCGTGGAGAGGATTGGCACCCTATCTGCGAGTATGGTCGGGTGTTGGCTTGGGTCAACGTGAGAGATTGATACCGGTCGGCATTTGATTACCCCCCTAATGATAATAATATAGCAGCAACGCATTTACACGTTGCTCGGTCGCGCGGTTTAAGGCGTCAGTACTTGAATCAAGGTGACTAGATCGGTGTTGGATCGAGCCCAGCTGCCGGTAGACCGTATATAAGCTATATTCGTGAAGAGGTTTGGCGCCCTCTCTGCGGGTATGGTAGGATGGAAGAATGTTGGCTTGGGTCGATGTGAGAAATTGATACCGGTTGATATTTGACTACCCCCCTAATTAATGAGGTTTTCCCTCATTCCTGCACTTAATAGTGGTTAGGGCCTACCAACGTAAGTCGTTCCTGGGCGCAAATGCGGCCTGCTTAATAATAATATGCCGCCCCCTCTCCCGCACAAGTCTCCGACTTCTGGGCTAATCCCTGTGATTAGAATGAGGGGTAGAGATATTATTATTATATATGTATTAATGTTAAAAATACCAAATCCATACTGTATTACAAGAATGTGAATATCGTTCATTTTCATCTTTCATGTAAAATTTTTATGAAAAAATGCATATTCATAAGTAATTTTCTATTAGAGTTGTAACATTACATTCTGGTGTGTTATTTCACACTATTAATCTAGGCAATAAATAAATAACCAACAGTCCACTGTGTAATATCGCTAATAATTTGTATCAGTGTGGACAGCTAATTTTGTCATGGAGAAGCGGGTCTCGAAAACAAAATGTAATATATATAATATGAATGTTATACAGATAAAAATTATTCAACTATAGCATCATATCCATCATCATATATACAAAGTTCGAATATTTTCGATGAAAATACTTGCCTTAAAAATACATTATTTGTTAATTATTTCTGTTAATGTTAGAAATTATAATTAACTTTTAATATACAGGGTGTCTCTAAAAGGTTTTCTCGGAAACCGTTGCTCCAAGCGACTTCAAAAAGGTAACCTTTCTTAACTATAAAAGACTGGGAAAGAGATTTTTCTAGTACAAAATAATATATAGGGTGGAACAAAAAAGTTGTAACGGTTCAAATGGTTCAAATTCGTCGCCGGTGGCGCCCTCTAGAAGATATACCAAAATGAATAATAAAATATCCATCCAATGTGAATTTGCCATCCCAATCCCTTGAGTACAAAATTTCGTGAAATTAACATGAAACAGTCGAAAGTTATTAAAGAAAACCCAATTCATTTTTAACCTTTGACACCCTGTAGCTCCGTGATTATCAACTTTTGGACTAGTTTAGTTAAATCGACTTATTTTAAGCTATACATTATGTTTGTGGCGAAACACTGTCCCAACCTTTCAGGGACACCCTCTATATTTAAATAGTTATTTATCATATAACTGTTAAAAGGGACATTTTATTTTGTGAGAAGGGAAATACACTTTTGTAAACTCCATTAACAGTTATTTATGTATCTAGGGAGAAGATGAAGCCTTGAGATATAAGTAAGCCTCAGTACGAGTTTTTAAACAGTCGTCAAGCAACATAATAAATATTACAAGCTTATTGTTGCTGAAGAGAAAGGGCGAAGGATATCTATCGAAAATGTCGAAAGTTTTACCAAGGCAAATCGACTAATTTCTCGCAGAAGCGCAAGCAACATCTCATACAGAAGGTTGCCGTAATTTTCGTTGTATTTGATGTCTGTCGTTGCGAAGAACTATGCAATTTGACAGTCAATAATATCGAACATTTGGATATTTCACAAGTTGTGCATATACCAAATACAAAAACTAATGTGCAACGAACTTTCGTTATTACGTTACATTATATTTAAACTATTATAGAAAGTACATAGTTCTTCGTTCAGCGAACACTAATCATTCAAGAATGTTCACAAAATACATTAAGAATAAATATGTGCAATGTCTCCAGTTGGAATACACACAATTGGTAAGACACCTGCCAATGTTGCTGAATTTCTAAATTTGCCTGGCTCTCACCTATATAATGGTCGTTGCTTCCAACAATCTTCGGTTAGTTTGTTGGCAGACTCTGGTGCTGATTTTACTACAATTAAAAGACACGGTGGAAGGAAGTCCAGTATAGGCAGATACAGACAAAAAACCGCGGACCAAATTCTATCCAAAACTTCAGCAGATAACATTGCTCCCCGAGGGGTAAACCGCACTGGAATTTTGGTGTACACTCACTTGGAATTAGTGGAATTACCTCTGGAATTAGAAGAATTAGTACTGGAATTAGTGAAATCAGTCGTGGAATTAGAAGAATTAGTCGTGGAATTACTGGAATTGGTCTGGAATTAGTCTGGAATTAGTCCTGGAATTAGTGGAATTCGTGCACATACTGACAACAATGTTAATCCAAAAATCTAAAAACATTGTGCGCAATACGGTGCAAGTGGCAATAGCGCATATTTCTAATGTTTTGACTGGGGTGTAATGTATGCATTCTTTTGTTGTCTCGTGATTGTGCAACTGTTACTTGCAGCATTGAGGGAGCCTTGTAATTTTTTACAAGATTTTTTATTTATGCAGGTAAGTCGGAATATTAGGGAATAACAAGGGAAATAATACTATTTGAAATACGTTTCATTGGATAGTAGGTTCGGGAGGATTGTGAGATCAGATAGGTATTTGTGGCAATTATATGACAGTGTCTGTCTTTGTTAAATCGTTTAAAAGTCTTATTTCATGAGAATAATAATGTTAAGATTGAACAAAGAGTCACTCTTATTATTATTTATTATAACCAATTAATAGATAGTAATAAGTTGACCAAAATTTTAAATAATTAAAAAAATATTTGGTTTTCTTCTCTATACAAGGTGTAACAGTAGTATTCAAAACTTGTGAGCTTGTAAAACAAGTCGAAAAATTACTAAAACTTTAGTACAATTTTTAGCGGAGGCGGTTCCTAAGGGAGATACGCTTTTTTAAAGGGGTGACCTCGGAAACAGTTTTTAATGTGCAATATGAAAACGGTTCGACATTAAATTACGAAATTTTGGTGAAATATTAACCCTGACGTGCTTAATAAGTTTGATAAATATATTTCAAAATTTGCTACAGGGGCGTGAGAAAATGCAAAGTTCTGAGACAAATTTAATCATATATTTTTTATAGTTAATTGTTTCTAGTTTCTGACTCGAAAATATTGAAACTTGAAGTGTTTAACATAAAAAAGGTTCTCTTGTTAAATTTCAATAGGATGTACCATTTTTCACTAAAATCGATTTCAATCATTCCTAACGTTCCTCACATTCAACATCCATTAATAGCCAAATAAATTATTTGCAGTGTGCCATGGAGAAAACAACTAGTATGACAGTTAACAGAAATGTCAAGTATTTTTAACACTCTTAACAGTAACACATAAAAACAATAGTACACTTAAATAGTGTAATAGTGCAAAAAGCATTAAATGACGTTAAACAAGAAGTAAGCATGATTGGTATTTCCGAAAATATTTCTATGGATGAAAATAACTAATAATAATAATTTAGACTTAAAATTAATTTATGACGACATCGATGAAAATCAAGAAGAAAAAGACGATGTAGACATTGATGGAAACTTGGATGATAAGATAAATGAAGAAGGACTGTTAAGAGATAATATAATGCATAATGACACAAATATGAATATCGACGATACATTAGATTTAAAAGATTATTCAGAGAATGTTAAAGATGTCTCCGTGGATTCATCGTATGTTGAAATTAACATAAAAGACAAGAATGCTGTAATTAAAAAGTTGTCTCTATGCTGGTTATCGAATGGTCGTGTGAGCAATGATCGCCTTAGACGATTTATTACAAGTAGTTCATCAAAGGGGGATTCCTCGGGGGATTCTACTATCAAGCGGACTAAAACTCAAAAACGAGGTAAAAAACAACCGAATCCTAAAAAAAACAGGAATTTGAAACGCCAGCGCCAAACCCTCGACCAAACCACTATTAACTAGTATATTATCTTTTTTAATTTAGTTTAGTTAATTTGTGTTTAGTTTTACTCTGATTAAATTGAGTTTTAAATTATTTGTTGATTCGTGATATTTACTGGTAAGTTCTTTGTTGGTTTAGTTTGTATGCCAGCAAATTCATGTGATTCAATGGGATTCGGCAAAAATTTTAGAGAAGGAAGATAACGCGACAAAAAGAAAATTAAAAGAGACCGCGATTATTTTGTTGAACGGAGATAAGTGTGTGTCAAACTGTTCAGTAAACATCGATCATTGTTGGCTACAGTTGTATCAAGAAGAAGTAAGTAAAAATAAAATAAAAATCATTTAACATCTCTATGGAAGTAGATAAACAAATTTTAAACTGTCAAACTTGACAAACGGTTTAATATTTTACTACTATTTTGAAAACGAAAACAGAGAGTTTTTCGAAACGTCAATATTACGGAAGTGCGCGATAGTGATGTGATTTTTGTTATTTTTTACTTATCTGCTTTTTTCAGTGTGAGATTTTTTGGTTAGGCAAACTTAGTTTCAAAAATAACCCTTGACTGTTCCGTTTGACGCAAGGGCTTATTTAATTAATTTTTATTATTTTTCAGAAGTGTGGCAAAAAAACCCAATAAAACTTAAGAAAAATAATTTATCTGTCTCTAGTTTTAACAGATAATTGCTCGTGCTTCTTTTTATTTAGTTATAATGATTCTTAAATATGTGACTATGACTGCAGCACTGTGTTCTACTTTCTTCTGTTTTTTAAATTTCAAATCCAGCCAGAACAAAATTATTTTTGTTTGTTTTATATATTTATATATATTTTAAAAAATTAATTTTTATTTACTTTATATATTTATATAAGGGTTATCCTCAAAGTAATAAAAATACGTTAGTTGCTTAACGTTAAGGTTGTCCATAAAAAAGAAAAGAGACCAGCTCCGTTTTGGATAAACTTGCAAGGGAATATTTCTAGCGATAATTGTAAGTTTTAGTAATAATCCAGATATATTACTTATAATTTATTCAATGTTTTGTACATTGCTCTTGAAGGAGACGTCTTTGGGAATACTTGAATTTGTGGTAGAAATATTAGTGAATTAGTGGCGGAATTAGCGAAATTAGTAATGGAATTGGCTGAATTAACTTGGAATTAGTGATAAAAGTATTAGCATTAGTGGAATTACTCCTGACTAATTCCACTAATTTCCTGAATGCCCTGAATTAGTGGAATTAGTAGAGTAATTAGTGGCATTACTTGGAAATAGTTGGAATTAGTGTACAACATTTCGGGCTGCGGTTTGCCCCTCGTTGCTCCCTACCGTAATACAAGTTTCACAGGTACTAATTGGATTGATCATGGAATTACTTATTCTAATTGTAGTTCTGGAATTGAGGGGAGGGTAGCAAAAGGCTACAGTACGTAGGCCCCATTGAGTCGCTTGTGCCTCCTCCCATTAGGAGATCAATCCGCCTGACCCGCCAACCAACCTAATAAGGAAAAAGAGGTGTTGACGTGGCTTAGGGGGATCTCTATAATGTAAGCCATAGAAGGTCATCGTTCCTAATTGTAGTTCATCTAATTGTACATTTAATTAAGTAAATAAATATTTCCTTGATTTCAAATTTCTTAATTGTTTTCTATTTTTTGCAGGGTCAAAGGTAAATCACGTCATTTACTTTTAACACTAGTGCAGTCTGTAATTATTACGGGATTAATATTAACTGTGATCTTATTAGCACTTCTATTTTTTACCTTACTGTTTATATTCACTAAATGTTAAAAATACATCTAATAGTTAATCTCTACCATACAGAACCTTAAGTAATTCAATTTTACCAATATATCAAGGTAGGGTCAGGTGGGGAAAGTGCGTTTTTGGGGCAAAAGCACGAATATGACTGAAAATTTCTCCTAGCAAAATTACAGTAATCTACAGCCACAGAGCCATTGATATAGTAATATTTATTCATCTGAACACTAGGGGGCGCTGCAAGCGTCAGTTGCTATTATTTGAGAACATCGTTTTACGTGAGTAATTTTCTAACCTACAAATGCGCAGTTGTAACTTTTTTGTCATTTGTTTATTTCTGTGTGTAATTCGTGAATTTTAAGCTAGTTTTTGGTAAGTATTAGTAACAAGACACGTAGAATTTGATTTGACTTATTAATTTTCAAAAATATATGTCTAATAAATCATTTATTGTTTACTACGCTCTTACCCCATGAAAAAAACAGTTTGGGGAAAGAGCAGACTCATGATGGAGGAAAAGTGCGTATTACTACTGCGCACTTCCTCCATTATTATTTTGTTAAAATTTGTATTTTGTGAGAATAATTATATTTGTTTGTCTTAGATTAATTTATTATTAACAATTACTTTGAATTAGTTAAGAAAACTTTATCGGATCTAAACATTGAAGATAAACCATACTTGATTTGGAACCTGGATGAGACAAGTTTTTGTTCTGATCCTAGTAAGACTAAAATAGTTGGCAAGAAAGGCGCTAAAGCAACTAGGACAACGAGTACTTCAGGTAGAGAAAATACATCTGTCCTTTTTGCTCGCAATGCTAATGGAGATAAAGCTCTCCCTCTTATAATTTTTAAAGGAAAGCAAATATGGACGCATATGATGCCACCAGAAGGTAAAGGATATCCAGGAACTACATATGCGGCTACCCCTAATGGCTGGATGCAGTCTGATATTTTTGAGAATTATTTCCAGAACAGTTTCCTAAAAACAATAGGTAACGAAAGACCTGTCGTTCTCATCTATGATGGTCATGCGACACACGTTGGAATAAAAGTTATTCACATGGCAATTGATGCTGGGGTGACAATAATTAAGTTGCCACCACACAGCAGTCACATTTTACAACCATTGGACCTAAGTGTCATGAAATCGGTTAAGGCTAAATGGGATCCCGCATTAGTGTTTTTGCAAAGGAAACATATTGGTCAAAAACTTCCAAAGTCAGAATTTTCCATAATTTTAGGGCAAATATGGTCTGAAACTCCTAGGGAAGTTATTATAAATGGTTTCAGAAAAGCTGAATTATTTCCATTCAACAACAAAGTTGTTCCCGAGGAGTCGTTTGATTCGGATGCTCTGTCTCGTTGGAAAGCACACAACTCTCAATGTGAAATCAGTCAACCTGTCGCAAGTGTAAGTTCGACTGCTGCTCAAGAATGCGTTAATCCTACAGGTGCTCAAAACAGTTCTATATTGTCAGAGATAGGAAATGTAGAGCAAGGTATGTCAAACACAAGTTCATTTGACAAGCTTATGTTAGATTGTATTAAGAAAGGTAATACGGAAAAGAAAAAAAGAAGCAAAATATGTGCAGGTGCTGAAATAATCACAGCGGAAGAAGTCATAGGAAGAATAAATAATCAAAACCAAGAAAAAAAGAAGAAAGCTTCTGAAAAGGAAACAATTTCTAGAAAAGTTAATAGAAAAAGACAAATAGACGAAATTGAAACATTGGAGGAAGAAGATGAAGAGGCCATAAGGTATTCATAATCGGATGACGAAGATTTTCTGACTATGATTGAGAGAGAGAAACAAGAAATTGAAAAAGAAAATGACATAGGTAATGTTGCAAAAATAAGAGACTGGGTGATTGTTAGATTTTGTACTAAAAAAACAAAAAAATATTTTATTGGCCAAATAACAGATTTTAATGATGAACCTGAAGTTCGTTTTGTAAAAACAGTGTCCCAAAATAAATTTGCAACAATATGTGTATTTCCTGAAATTGAGGACATCAGTGAGGTTTCACTAGAAAATATTGTTTCGGTCTTACCACAGCCCCAAATAGGACGTAGAGGAGAATTTCATTTTCCTGTGTCTTTCTCGAACTATAATCTACAATAAAAATGTTATTGTTTTCCTGTAACATTCAGTCTAGGATTGTTATTTATTTTTTTAAGTTAATAAAGAAATACCTTCAGTTATATAAAATTATACAACTTTTTTTGTATTTGAAATAATTTAAATCGGCAAAAAGCACTTTGTTCACAAAGTATCAAAGATATTGCACTTGCCCCAGACATATTATTATGAATTCATATATGAAATTAATAGGTAAATACGCTCTTTCCCCGTTTTGTGGGGCAAGTGCGTAGTTTCAATTATTTTTAAAAAAATGGCAAATTCAAATCATTATTTTCAATAAAATAATTTACTTTATCCATTAAAACATGACTAACTAATTCAATATTGAGTGTTTTTGAAAAAAAAAAAAGTTTGGCAGTGTAGACTTTATTTTAATTCAAACATAAACATAACTTTATAAAATATTGGTATGCACTTGCCCCTCCTTACCCTATATCCAAACTAAAGCGTGTATTTCAATGCATACAACCCCAACATTAATTCACACTTATTATATGACAAATATTAGTTGCGATTTTCTTTTGTAAGCTATTGTTGTTATGCTACTAGCTGATCTTTGTCAAACAGAACTGCATCTTCATAGCGTTCAATAATTACAATACTACTAATTTTTTAGTTTTAGTTTACTGAATAGTATTTTTTTTTCTTTATTCAGAACAACAAGCTGTTATTCTACCTCTGTTAATTACTCGCCCTTCCAGTTTGAAATGTTTGGATAAGTATTAGATGAAAATCGATCAAATCAGTTTGATAAACAGATTAGAGTGCTCAATGAATTCATAATTGAATTAGGTACTTGCACAATCCAGCTGGACACTTTATGCCCATTAAATTAATTATGTGGAGAAGGTTTCCCATGTTTCCTATTAAAATACACATTGAGAATAAATTAACAGTAATATGACAAATGGAGTATAATGATATGTATGCATGTTTTGAATAAAAACAATAACTATAATTAAATCTATACCGAACTACATTTTATTTTATGTGGTAGATAACGAATACAATATAAATAATAATTGAATACAACCCTATTCTACAATGTGGAGTTCCTAATATATAACAATTTTAGAAACATCGTTCAATCTATTTTCATGTTCGATGTATTTTCTTTTGTACAGCCAGCGGTTATATTTTATATAATAGGTTATTGTTTCATTACCAGATTAGCTGAATAAACAAATGGGCGTGACCAAATGGCAAGGGCTTTTTTACTTTCTGATAATTTTTCCTGAAAGAGCATCATCAAGTAGAATATGTATAAATTGTAGACACGAAAGAATAGTAAGTAAGTCCATTGTTGTTAAATCGGGAAATCACGTTGGCTACGGTGCATGACTAAAGCGTCCAATACATCGCTGTGGAAACATTTTATTCAAAAGCGTCCTTACTGCTCGTATACTTGAAAAAAAAAACACATACCCCACATACTTCTTGGAAGAAGTAGGAACTAAAAAGGACATCGTCTATTACGCCAAACATTTACCGAGAACCAATAATGAAAATGATTTTCCTTACTTGCGTGGGCATTTTCATCGACCCATATGGGCGTATCATGCTTTATCACTTTGTCACGGGTACATGTTGCTTCATCTGTTGCACAAACATAAACGGCAGGATTTATTCGATATCCACATTATTGGAGAAACCACCCACAAAAACCCATACGTTGTTCATAATCCACTGGTAAAAACTGCAGAACAGAATGTAAATGATAGGGATGTAATAGTCGACATCGTAATATGAGATGTAAACTGCGGGTGGAGGTCTCTATTTGCTGTGTTATTCGACGAGTGCTATTTGTGGGGTGTTCTTCAAGAGTTTCAATTGCTACATGTTCTACATTAGGGGTTTGCCTGCCACGTTCTTCTCTTCTTGGAATAATACCGTTTCTCGAGCATAAAATACAACGTAGAATTGTAAGTACATTTTGAATGCAACGATTTGTTCACTTGCTGCCAACACATTTTTCTAATCTGCATCAAATAGAATTGTATCTACATGTTCGATAATAGTATTATTTTCTTCTTCCTTGATTATTAATAGTTTCTTTGTACACATAAATTTAAAGATAATTAATAATGATTTTTACTTTTTTTCTTTAAATGCACTGAAACACTAGGTCAAATAACTTTTTACGCACATTAAAACTTATTGAATCAATGTTCACCCTTTCATGCATTAGTGAATACTGATCTAGGTTAACAACAAAAGCCAAACCACGAGATATTTACATAGGTTTTATTTAACAATGTTAGCTCGATTAAATAAGATTGCTAACAAAGTTCGGGTTATTTTTTGTTGTAGTGTTTTATGGCTTCTTTAAGGAATGCTAAACGTAATACGCCAGTCGTGTCCTACATGTTTGATGAACTAACAGGACCGATATTCATATTTTGGCCCTTTTTGTAAATTGTGGTAGTTAATTCACATCAAAAAAATGCGTAAAGATCAAACTATTTGATATAAGACTTTTTCTTAATCGAAATATTGTGCACAAGTTGACTTATAATTTTAAACCCCACGCCCTGTATAAATACCTATTACATTTTAAAAGCAAATTCCGCATATATGCAGTAATTAATTAAATATTTCCAATTAATTAAATAATTTCAAAGTTAGCTCTAAATAGTTTGAATGTGGCAGACGAATTTATACTGAAATCCACCCAGGATTTCAGTATAAAATGCCGCCTCAGCTGTGCATTTGTATTCAACAGCCCTGTTATAATAACCGTAAGTATCCGAATAATATTCAAATAAGCATACATTACTGCCGTCCTGTGGAGTCACTATATATATTTCATAAACTAAAAGCAGTTCCGCGTCTGTCTTGTATTATTCATGCTTAGTCCTATTTGAAGGTACCCAGATTCCGTCCTTTACAGAACAGTGGCGCCGCAGCTATAGCTTACAAAATAAAAACAAAACTTTTTCAGTTTACAGTTTTATCTACTACAACATACAAAATATGTAATTAAAATTCTTGCAAGTACACACCTTTAAACAAATTTAGCAACTCTAACAAAACTATGTTAATAAAAGTTAACAATTTTTAAGTTTGCGAAATGTATCAGAACTACACACAACGTCAATAGTCTTGGACTCCCCCTCATTCCTCTTCTGCAGCCACGACTAACTCATCTGCAGTCTGAGGTGGAGGAATATGATTTTGAATGGCTCTAGCAACGAAATTCCATATGTTTTCGATAGGATTCATGTCAGGAGAGTTGGCTGGCCAATCTAATCTATTGATATATCCTGCTTCGAGTGTCTCTTGAACCCTTCTTGCGCGATGTGGTCGAGCGTTGTTGTCCATAAACACAACTAATTCAATACGTAGGGGGTAGATAATGGGCGTAATAACTTCGATGTAAATTTGATTGGTCTGTGGTATGCGAATTAATGGAGTGCAGCGGTTGAAAATTATTTCACCACAAAACATTACGGTACCCTCTTCATACGGAGCAACTTAACGGGGAAAATGAAGTCGCTGTTGACGACCTGGTTCTCTCCAGACTTATCGATTGTAACAAGCCCAATTCTGATTTCGTCTGTAGATAAGACCGACTGCCACTAGCGTAAAAGCCAACTCCTATACTCTCGCGTCCACTGGAAACGGACACCACGATACCTTGGAAATAGAGTGGGAACCCGTAATGGTGTTCTAGCACGTAAATTTGGATTATGGAGTCGTCTTCGAATAGCAGTTGTCGATATAATACGGCGAGACGTACCTTGAAAGTGGGCCCTGAGAGTTGAAGATGCAGATGTGCGGTGTCTACGAGCATATTGCCCCAAATACCGATCCTCCCTTTCATTAGGTACTAGGCGATTAGGGCGAAATTTAGTAAAGTTTATGCGTTTTAATTTCCACTTTAGAATGTGTCATATTTGTTCTATAATACAACATTGGTACTCACTTCTCCTTGTCGTCGACAAATAAAAAATATTTGTTTGGCAATAATAAATAATGAATATAATTAATTAAAATCAAGAATAATACTCCCTGTTAAATCATTTCAAACCTGGATACGTAATTGTTACATACAACTCATTGTTGCCTTTCCTCTCCTGTAAATAATAAAATAATGCTAATGACAATATTCTAGGTCTACTTTGATTTTCTGTTTGATTATACATATTTTCTAGTTAATAGTATTTTTTTCATATTAGATGATTCATTTTGTAGACAAGATAGTTCTTCAGACAAATCAAACAAAGTCCAGATACTTAAGTGTACATACAAACATTCAAATCCCTATATTATACAGTCAAATGATAAGTTGTTACAATTATTTTGGTTTGTAGGTTTGAGTGACAATTGTCAATGGTTGAACAATGCCACGTCGTTGGATCTGATAGTAATGTTGGTTTTTTCTTCAGAAGTAATTCTGAAGTTGGAGATTAGATCCTCTGTTTGGTAATTATATAGTCCGTTGTGTGTACTGTCCCATAACGTTCTAGTTCCTGGCTTGAAATCAATAAGCTGTGATATTCCGGTCTCTGATTTTCACATATATATCTTTTACAAACTCCTGGTAAAACTAAAATTTTGGTTTCACCCATGTGTGTACCGTATTCGCTTTGTGTTCTATCAAAGTTATTGTTTTGTGACTTTTGTGCTCTTCCAACCTCGTACTCACATGTATGCCCGTTTGCCCAATATACAGGGTATTAAAAAAAGAGTATAAAATATTTCAGGAGGTAATAGTATAAACCAAAATAAGCAGAAAAGTCTTAATAAACATGGGTCAGCAACTTAACGATTGCGGAGATATGGACCACTTTTCAAACATTTTATTTTATTAGGAATAAACCGACAAAGGAAGCTTTTAACAAACAAAAAACCAAGCAGGCATGACATCTTCGTCTCAACGATATTCGAACTCTTTCGAAAACACCCTCCTTGGTTTGGATTTCTTGACACTTTTGATTAATCAGTAGCTGCAGCTCTTCCAGGCTATTTACAGGAGTACCTGTCACATACAACACCCATCCAAATGTTTAATGAAATACGTGCCTGATGTCCAGATTCTATTAGAGCATGACGATTTTCGTCGGCCCAAATATGCGTATTATGAAAATTAAACACCCCATTTCTTGTGAAGCGGGCCTCATCAGTAAAAAGAATGTTTGCAAGAAAACGAGGGTCTTCAGCATCATGACGTAAAAACCAGCGGCAAAAAAAACAAACGTGCTTGATGATCATTTATTGGATTTAAGGCCTGTACTCGTTGCACATGGTATGGATAAAGCAGTTGCTCTTGAAGGATTTTCCAAACAAGAGGACCACTAATTCCTACCTCGGCTGATATTTTCCGCACACTCGTACCTGGATTCTGCTCTACCAGTGCTAGAATTTCTTCTTCTGCTCTAGGAGTGGATACCAACCTTGGTCTTCCGGATAAATGGCACTGTTTGCTCAAGGAACCGGTATCACGCAATCTCTGGTGAATTCTTCCAAACATGCATTGTGAAGGAATCTGGCGATTTGGATAAGCGTCAACATAAAGACGTCGCGCTTCGGTGGCGTTCCCATTACCACGACCATTAATGATATGCATGTATGTTAATTCTGCGTTAGCCGTAGCGAAAGAAAACTTGCACTGAAAACAACTGTCAAATACGTACTGTTTATTTCACTAAACATCAACCAACTATTATAAGAAAATACACAACGTTTTTGCAAAATAAAAAAATGGACTAAACAACATAAAACATTCCATATCTCCGCAACCATTACTTTACGAACCCATGTTTATTGAGACTTTTCAGCTTATTTTGATTCGTACAATTACCTCCTTAAATATTTTACACTCTTTTTTTAGCACCCTGTAT
Source organism: Monochamus alternatus (assembly GCA_037114965.1). Lineage (NCBI taxonomy): Eukaryota > Metazoa > Arthropoda > Insecta > Coleoptera > Cerambycidae > Monochamus > Monochamus alternatus. The sequence goes on from CM073426.1 coordinate 120,960,284, forward strand.
ACATCTGGACCCTGAAGTGTATTACTTTTGCTGTTGGTGCTAATCTTGTATTATGCGAAGTGTTGTAAACTGTATTAAAATTGTGTCTTCTCAAAAAGTGCCTCATTTTATCCATGTTTGTAGGGTAAATATGTAATCTCCGGGATCCTTCTAATGGCATGTTCGATATTTCATTTCGTGTATCCATTTCCTTTACATTTCAGCTGTTCTGGCTCACAAATGGTACATGCTCGGTGTACTAAGATGTTAATGGTACCTTGTCTTTGAGCAAAATGTTGGCATTCAAATATCTGTCAGTATCGGCTTCCTGTCCTGTCACTATGTCCTAATGTTCCATCTGGCTTCTTCCTGACAAGAACATCTAAGAACAGCAGAGTGTCATTTTTTCCAGTGAACTTGATATCCTGATGTATTTCTTTGATGTGTTCCAAAAAAGTTATTGAGTTTATGAGACCATCTGATGAGAAGCTTCAGCTGCTGATCCAAGACAAATTCGAAAATGATTCGTCATCATTTTTACAATTACGTTTAATAGGACTAAGACATTCTAATCCATGCAGAATTTTTCAGGATGAGAAAATTTTTGTAGTACTTTATAAAATAGGCTCTTTAATAGCTTATCGACAATTAAGATACTTCTAAATTTTCAAGAGTTACTTGATTTTACGGCTTTCAAGTCAAGTCCCAGAAGGCTATATTTCAACACTATCTTTTTTATTCATCAATAGTCGTTTATTTATCCGAGGGCACCTTGTATATACAGGGTGCTGTAATGTATCTTTTCGCCGGGGGTCAAAAAGGGTTTTTCCTGGTAGATCCCAACAAAATAGCTACTCCAAATTTACTAAAACAGGGTAGCGCATCCTTTCAACCTCTTTACTTCCGAACTGAACCTGGACCTCCGGCCCCCATAATCTAATTTTGTTGTAGTCGCAAGCTAATTCAGCTCAAGACATGACAAACATCGGTGAACTGCAATTTCCGGTCGGCAGTTTCTGGGACAGAACAAGTTGTGTGAAACTATTTAGAACAATGAGATAACTAACTGTGTATCCTGATAAACACTAACGTTGCCTGGCCTTTGTAAAGGATTACGTTAAAGCACTTTATGTGTAAATTGTTTATAGTTATTTACGCAATTAGTGGGATATGGACATTATTACCGTACGCATGTGTAATTTTTACGACAAAGTTTTAGGGTCAGTCGTAGAATCACACACACAAGTGCGGTAATAATGTAGTATTCTACGTATTGAGTAGTTATTTGAAAAAATCGACAGAATGACCCTCATCTATTACATGCTTTGTAAGTGCAGTTCTATTTTGTAAAATATATCTGTGTTCATATATTCTTTTCTTTAGATATTGTTTTGTTTGACCTATATAACAACTATTACATTAATTACAGTTTAATTTATATATTAAGTTAGTTTATTTTAATTTGGGTGTGCAAGGTTTTAATTTTGAAAAGATGTTACTAGACTTTTAGATTTTATAGCAATATCAATATCATAAGGTTTTAAACAATTCTTTATTTGGTTAATTATTTCTGGGTAATATTGCACTGAAATGTAATTTTTACTTTTTTGCCTGTTATTAATTTCACAAATATTTCTATTGTAAATGTCATGTAATAAACTGTAATGAATGTAATAGTTGTTACATAGGTCAAACAAAACAATATTTATAGAAAAGAATGTATGAACACAAATATAGTTTACGAAATTACCACTTACAAATGGAACTGCACTTACAAAGCATGCAATAGATGAGAGTCATTCTTTCGAGTTTGAAAATATCAGAATACTGGAAAAAGAAAATAATTTAAACGACTTTTTAAAGAAATGATTCATATTAAAAAAAAATAGTAATTCTGTTAATTTCCAAAATGATATAGAAAATTTAAGTCATGTATATAATGGTTTATTGTGAAATTTGTAATAAATTTCTGCATCTTACTACTTTTTGTAATTAATATATTTCATATTGTATGCACTAATATCATAAATCTTTTTATGAGTAATATTAAATATAAAATTATTTTCAACATTTAGTAAATTTTGTAAGAGGAATTTCTTTCTTTTTTCTTATGATATTTTTTACAATTGTTATCTTGCTAACACCAAATGCTTTATACTGTATTAGAAAGGTATTTTAAGCTAATATAAATTTAATCTCCTACAATTCCTATCAATGAAGTCATATGTATGCTCTCTGATACCAAACATCTAGGTATGCTAATGAACAATTCCACAGACAAAGGTGTATTCAATAATTATCAAAAAAAAATAATCTAAATTTACTAACCTGGTTTAATGAAAACACTCTATAAATATCTAACTTTCACTTTTGACAGACTCGAAAATTTAACCACAATAGATGGGATCTGACTTATTTCTGTATTTTTAGGATTGCTTCTTCAGGTGGCCTCCTTTAAGTTGAGACAAATATCTAACTATAAAAATTATTATATAAATTAAAATTAAGAGATGATTCCAAAATGAGAAAACGGAGATCTTAGAACTGGAACACACCTCGTACAGTAGTACGAGCCAGTAGGCAATGTGTCAAAATTGATTGCACGATTTCTTAAACTGCTTAATCCAAATGTGTATACTGGGGACTGTTTCCGGCTATATTCTGTATGGGTTTGAGATAATTTAGGTTCATAAGACTCAAAGGACAAGAATATTTATTTATTTTTTCTTTAGTTTCATTGGGTTTTTGCCACACTTCTGAAAAAAATAAAGATTAATTAAATAAGCCCTTGCGCTAAACGGATCAGTCAAGGGTTATTTTTGAAATTAAGTTTGCCTGACCAAAAAATCTCACACTGAAAAAAGCAGATAAGTAAATAATAACCAAAATCACATCACTATCGCGCACTTCCGTATTTTTAACGTTCCAAAAATCTCTTTGTTTTCGTTTTCAAAATAGTAATAAAAATATTAAACGTATGTTAAGTTTGACAGTGTAAAATTTATTTATCTGCTTCCATAGAGATGTTAAATGATTTTTATTTTATTATTACTTACTTCTTCTTGATACAACTGTAGCCAACAATGATCGATGTTTACTGTTTGATACACTTATCTCCGTTTAACAAAATAGTCGCAGTCTCTTTTAATTTTCTTTTTGTTGTGTTATCTTCATTCTCTAAAATTTTTGCCGAACCCCATTGAATTAAATAACCGTTTTCCCAAGCATGTTCACAAATTTTTGATTTTTCAAATTCCCGGCTTTTTATATAATTTTTATGTTCCTCTACTCTAACATTCATAGGCCGAGACGTTTCTCCAACATAATGTTTGTTACATTCATAAGGTATACTGTAGATGCAATTTTTTGAATTTTGTATATCATTTTTTGGACGCGTTTTAGACAAAAAATATCGTTCGAATATTAAATTTATTACCGATTCTTTTTAACTTTTCTGATAATAAGAATGTATGTAATTTGTATTGTACGATTAGTTTCTTTTGTTTGTCTTAAAGTGTTCGTTTTATCTGTAATATTTTTAAATGTTCTATCAACAAAATTTGGAGGGTATTTATTATTTATTAAAACATTTTTAATAAATTTTAGTTTGTTATTAAAAATGTCATTGTTTGATGAAATTAATTTTGCTCTATCATATAAACATTTAACAACACCTTTCCTAAAATTTAAATATGTATTCGTGTGAGTTTGTTTTCTATAAACACTTGTTCCTACAGAATTTTCGTGTTTTTTAATTAAAATATCTAAAAATGGTAGCATATTATTATTTTCTATTTCCAAAGTGAATTTTATTGTTGGTTCTTTATTGTTAATATCATTTAAAACTTAATTTAATTCTGTAACAGTAAAAGGCCAAATTGCAAAAATGTACATTATATTAAATTATGCCACAAATAAATAGCTTCAGACAATAATATTTATTTATGATATAAACGATACACCTAAAAAATAATACAATAAGCAAAACATACTCATAACAACGGACAATGAGAAAAATGCTCTTAAACATATTAAAGTGCCATTTACGTAAAACCAAGCCTTGGGTCGTATTTTATCAACAAAATCTGCCCCGGAAACCGTGTGGCTTTTAGGCTTATCATATACACCGCTACGTGAAATCGGCCAATATATAGAATATTAAAAAAGGTATGATAAAAAATATATGTTGGTGTGCGGGCAGCTCACGACCTCTACTATTAATTAGCAGATTTATTCTTTGGAAATCATTTATTTGTATAGATAGTTTATTATGTTACATTTCATTATGTTAAAATCAAATTTATTAAATATCCAATGACTTTGTCCTAATTGGAAATCGATAGAACGTGCATTTTTCCAAGAAACGTAAAGGTGGAGCTCTGTGCGATCTCATAATTATCAATTTGTTAAAATAATTTGTGAAAAATGAAAAATTTAGAATTGTCGTTGATATCAGAAAAAGCGTGAATGATCAAACATCCTCTTTCAATGAAATGTCATGAATAATATGAAAGGGAATACGACCTATTCATAGTATGGTGCAAGAAAAACGTCGTGAGTGTTCTAAATCAAGATGCATTGTTAACTTGTCTTTATGAAAAATGGCTCTTGTCAAAATACTCCATGCTGAAGACAACGCTCATTCTGGAAAAGAAAATGTAAATATTAAAACATAGGCAAAAGTGACAGCTTTTTTGAAGCGTATTTTAGTGGGGTATGAATCCAAGAAATCGAAAGTGCTCGCGAGAAATGAGGTTAAACAGGTTTCTGAAAGAGGCTGACGACGAACCTTACCTATTGCTGAAGGTAGCTTTTCTTATTGATATTTGAAGATGTAGAAGATCTTCTAATTGCATTCCATAACAATTCATAAATAAAATGAGGATACCACAAAATATATATTTTGCAAAATGTATTCTCCCAATTTCCAGCTTAGTACTTCACAAAAATGTAGTATACAGGGTGTCCGAAAATTATACATCAAGACTTCAGGAGGCAATTCCTCACAAGAAATTAGGGTCACGAAGTCCTATAACAATTTTTCGAAAACTCAATATTAACGGAGATACAGGGTGCTAAATTTAAAATTTTATTTTCGATATTTCTAAATAACTTCTTAAGAAATCCAAATATTTACATGAAATTTGCAAATCGGGAGTTTTTGCGGACGAGAAATTTAAATATGTTTCTAATTTTGACGTAACTAGTAGAGGGCGCCACTAGTAGGGGTCAAATGACAGAACTTTTTTGCTGCTTCCATCTGACTATTGAAACAATCGATTCTCCTACCTGTTACATCTGGAAAAGGTATACCTTATTTAAGTAGTTAGGAATAACAGTTTTCGAAATAATCTTATTTGAAATATTCAGTGCACCGAGTAAAAACTGTTTGATTTCAGTTAAAGTGCCTTTTCTACTGAAAATACAGCAAAATGTTACTTGAAAAAGTTGTTCAGAACGGTAAATTATGGAGATGAAACATGATGTGCTACAAGTGGCGCCCTCTACTAGTGACGTCAAAATTAGAAACGTATTTGAATTTCTCGTCCGCAAAAACCCCCGATTTACAAAGAACCCCGCAATAATCTTATGGAAATTCGGTTTCTGTTAAATTGTCTGAATTTTTGATATGTTGTAGATTTTGTCATTCTGAACAAAAGTCTCCATGGGCACAAAGTGCCAAAATGAACATTTAGCCAGCTACGGAGCTGCCAAAGCTCCCCTGACCCGTTGCAAAACTATTCATTTTCAATACTATTTACAGATGTCAAAAGCATATTTTAATTATTCTAATATATAGGGTAATGTTTTTGAGGTCACTGGATCCAACCCTCATGTCAGATTGGACAAATTGACCGTTGACAGCTGTCAATACACTGTCAACGAAGAATAGAAAAGTAAATATTCTCTTTTCACATTGAGAGTTTGGGCTTTTGAGGAAGCTGAATTAAGTTCTCATGCCAGATTGGCAAAATTGATAGTTGACAGCTGTCAATTGACTTTCAACGAGGAATATAAAAGTAAATATTCTCTGTTGACATTGAGAGTTTGGGTTCTTGAGGTCGCTAAATTCAATTCTCATGTCAGATTGGCAAAGTTGACAGTTGACAGCTGTCAATTGACTGTCAACGAGGAATATAAAAGTAAATATCCTCTTTTCACATTGAGAATTTGGGCTTTTGAGGGAGCTGAATTCAATTCTAATCTCAGATTGGAAAAATTGACAGTTGACAGCTGTCAATTCACTTTGTCAACAGAGAATATTTACTTTTATATTCCTCGTTGACAGTCAATTGACAGCTGTCAACTGTCAATTTTACCAATCTGGCATGAGAATTGAATTCAGCTCCCTCAAAAACCCAAACTCTCAATGTGAAAAGAGAATATTTACTTTTCTATTCTTCGTTGACAATGTATTGACAGCTGTCAACGGTCAATTTGTCCAATCTGACATGAGGGTTGAATCCAGAGACCTCAAAAAACATTACCCTATATATTAGAATAATTAAAATATGCTTTTGACATCTGTAAATAGTATTGAAAATGAATAGTTTTGCAACGGGTCAGGGGAGCTACGGAGCTGCCAAAATATTCATTTTGGCACTTTGTGCCCATGGAGACTTTTGTTCAGGATGACAAAATCTACAACATATCAAAAATTCAGCCAATTTGACAGAAATCCAATTTCCATAATATTATTGCGGGGTCCTTTTATGTAAATATTTGGATTTCTTAAGAAGTTATTTACAAATATCGAAACTAAAATTTTAACTTTAATTTTTATTGTTATAGGACTTTGTGACCTCCTGAAGTTTTGACGCATAAATTCCGGACCTCCTGTATTAAGCAAATAAACGAATCTTAACTGAACATCTTTTAACTTCCATAATTTATTAAAATAATATAGCAGCAACTCATGGTACCACCTTGTCATTCAATCTGTTTAAGTTATTTCCGCAACCATTTTTTCTATTTCAGATAATAAAACATAACATAAGAGGCGAGATATTTGAAAAGCTAGACTGATAATATTACTTCGATATATTTCAAAGTTTGACACTCGAATCTCACAGTCGATAATAAAAAGTGCAATAAAAAAGGACACTCCACTGTCAGTAATTAATAATGTAAGTTGTTATAGTGCACAGTTAAAAGATAAGTAAGTCCGACATCCAGCAACGTCAACTTTGCGGCTTCATCCGCACACCGACAATGCATAATGTAACGGGTACGGACTGCATAAAATTGAATATTCACAGAATCCGAGGCAGTAAGACTCTATCGAATTTCTTGCACAGCATTTTCAGGAAACACTGAGGTAGTAATAAAATAGAGGGTTTTAGGTACTCCGGTATCTAAACAGACAGCAGGCTGTGAGAATATTCATTTGCAGTTCCCATTTTCGAACTGAGAACCAGCGAATAAAGTCGGCTTTTAAGACGGCACGTCGCTGTTGCTCTTGTCGACAGCGAGGAAAATTGCTACACAGCTTATAGAATGGCAGTTCCTGTCGAGATTTGAGTATAGTTTATTTTTGTTGACGCTTATTGCTTTCGCTGTAATGATTAAAATTATTTTTTGGTCAGAAGGCTATCGTGACTGCATTAAAGGTACTCGTTACATGCATTTCAACTTGAGTATTCTCTTTGCACAAGAACTTCGCTAGAAGACAATATTACTCTCCATTTAAGACGCGCTTAATACCTTTAAATTTACAGCAGACAACTTATTACATAAATTTAAATATAATGAATCATTCTAGGAAAGTTGTTTATTTTAGTCATAATATTAAAATAGGAATAAGAATAAAGATTTCTCTCAGATAATCACTTTCTTTTATTATGTATGTAGATACATCGTTTTGATGCTTCCTTTTATGTAAAATCCTTCTTTTCTAGGGACTAAAACTATAAGTTTTATTCACTTGAATAAAATATACTTTTATCTACTCCTATTAATGTATATATTAATTATTCAACTGCTTTTGAGCAATTAATAGTATCAATAAACAAATAGCGTGAGTTTTTATAGTGAGTTATTATAACTCACGCTCAGGGATGAGCATTTACGCGTCAACTTTAATTGTCGACAGCTACGTGTAGACTTCGCGGAAACTATATAAACAACGTAGACTATGTAAACAATGTAGACAATGTAGAAAATTTTGAACAGCCGTTCTATTTATCCTAAAATTTTTACGTGATACACTTACGTAGGCTTTTTGATATTCTGTGTAATTACTCATTTAGTGGTTGTGTTTTGTAGTTTTAAATATAGTGAATATATTTAATAATAATAACAAAAATGAGCGGACGAACAATTAATTATAATTTAGGCCAGTTACGATTCCAATTAGTAACATCGAATAATAAATATGCCGCAAAATGTTTGAAATGTGAAAATGTTTTAAAGAACACTGCTGCAGCACGCCTTCAAGCACACAGGTATGAAAAAATACAATATCAATGTTACTTCATTAGGTGATTTGAATTAGTTATTGTAAATATAAACAAATAAAATTAAATAATAAAATTAAGACGGAGGCTGTAAAACTAATCTTTGATGATCGTTTTTTTGGAACAGGTACTAGAAAGTGTTGAATTTTTCGATCCCATATGTGAATTGATAAATGTTTGTCAGAAAGCTGATTGCTCAGTGGCAGATGCTACTGTATTATGGTTAAATTTACGTATACTTCTAAAGTTTCGGAAAACATTCAATGTAAATTTAGAAAATCGAAGAAATGTGGCATTGAATATTTTCTCTAGGGGCATTCTACTTACATCCCTTCTATAATAATAATAAGCTTTCCATAGATCAAAAAAAGGAGTCCACCATTTTCTACTTAAAAATCTAAACAATCATGATATTGAAAACTTGAATAATTTTAATTTCCAAAAGGACATTTTTAATATTTTGCTCCAAAAAGACATAAAACGCCTGGAGAATAGCAGCACCTATGCATCCTAATTTATCGACATTGGCATTTAGACTTTTACAAATACCTGCATCATCTGCGCGAATAAGGATCTCTTTCAAACTGGGGTAATATTTAAACTGCTGTTAGAAGTCGACTGACATTTGAAGGTTCGAAGAAGTTAATTCATGTGTAATATTCACTTAAAATAAAAGAACTTCAGACCTCTAAATTTATTGACTATAAATGAAGAAGAGGGTAGCGATATATGATAAATGGTAAATAAATATTAAAACTAAAAATAAATTTAAATTGCATTTCAATAGGTATTGTTTAATCTTTGTTACATATTACCCACAGTTTATAATGTTAATTTTTATTTTGTTGTACTAATTACAATTTTAAATATCTTTATTTAAATAATAAAGACATATTATTTTATTTTTCTATGTTCATGCAAAAAATAAAACTTTATTAAACTATATTTAGTGGAAAAAGTGGTTCTTTATTGCACTAGTGCAGTAAAGTGTTTATTGCATTCATATGTCATTCTACTACAGCGTTTTGTCATCATGACAAACATAAACGTTCAAATCGACGTCATATTTTCCTAGACTTGTGTCATCTAAATAAAACATTTTTTGGTTTTTTGAATGAACGTAGAAAAAATATTGTATACAACTCGTACAAAAAGTGCTTATTGCACTCGACGTGTTGTCCTACCCGGCCAAACGGCCTAGTTGGACAATTTCACGTTGTGTGCAATAAACACTTACTTTTTGTTGCATAAATAACTATTAATTATACGTCTTTATAATGAATTGTTGACATTGTCTACATTATCTACATTGTCGAAACTTCCAAATTATGTCTACATCTACGTTATTGTCTACGTGTAGACAATTCTGTTGTCTACGTTGCGATTGTCTACCTGCCCATCCCTGCTGACGCTGGGCTTCTGCAATGATAATTCGGTATGTAAATAGTATACGCAGTAAATTTTTTAAGCCGATAAATACGTTACATTGGTGTAAAATGGAAAGAATTTTTAACAAGTAGAAAGGAATTATTAATTAAAAGATTTTAAAATTATTAAATTGCCAACGCCTCTCAGTAGGCGGAACTGTCAATTATTATCATTGAGGGGACTAATGTCATTTGATATTTTAACAAAATAATTTTGACGTTTTCAAATCAATTTTCTTTCTCGATACTTGTTTCTTAGTATGTATTGTTATAGTCGTAGATAAAGTATAGTATTCAACTTGCGGTAATGGTCATAACTCACTTGATGAATTACCTTCATCTGCGTGAGTTATGACCTGCATTACCCCTCGTTAAATAATATGCTATTATTATCAGACATAAAATATAGTAGTTATTAATTATATAAGACAATCAGCAAGCCTTCAATCTAGAGGATTAAAGGCTGGTTAATTTCCGAAATGCAATTCAACGTTTTATCCACGACCACGGCCAAAACCAGTCAATTAGAAGAGTGAAAGCCGTGTGAGAGCAGGTGAGTAATTATGGTTTTGAAAAACATCATATTTGACGTGTTTATTTTATTCAAGAATATTGATTGTCAGCTGAATACTAGAAAGTCTTGGAATCGTTTCTATGATATGCGTTTGTTTATTTGTCAACAAGAGTGAAAAATTGGCAAAATCGACACAAACAATTAGTGAGAATTTCTTTATCTTTCTAAAATCCAGTAAGAAGCCCAGGAAACAACATTACGTCGGTTACCAACGTAAAGCAAAAGTGTGTACGGGAAGGAATTGGTAGAATTAGATAACTGACGAAAAAGGGACATAGGAGAAGGAGTAATTACAGAAGAAGTGCTATTTTCCTACTTTTCCAATGCGGAAAAACGGTGTGCTCCCTCTTCGATGTGGACGAAATATTCCATGCTAAAAATATTTCGAAGTCCGATAAACTTCATATTTGAGAGTAGAATCAAGAAATTATAAACCAAAGAAAGCAAAGATACTGGAGAGAAACCAAATCGAAGAATTTTAAAAAAAAGCACCGGATGAGGAATATTTACAAGTTAAGATAGAAAATACACGATTTTAATATTTCAATTTATACACTGAGTGTTTTATTATGAACTCTTTACAAGTCTCATGGGAGTAGCAGGTGTTTGTCGATGCAATGAATTAGTCTTTTTGGATATCACCCATGTTCAAGACAAAGGCAGTGGTTATGCTGTAGAAATGTGTCGAAAATACACCAATCTACAACCTAAAAATACCGGTGAGCGATTTTTTCTTGCGATATGTAACTGGAAAATGTACTATATACACAATATGTAGGCATCAAAACAATTTCAAAAACGTTTTCAAAAGTGGCTGCATTTCTTGGGTTCTCCGATCCAGAAAATTTTACCGGGCATGGAACGAGATATTCTTCGGCATAATTACTGGCCAATACTGGGAGTGATATTATCACTGTGAAGCGTAGTGGTTGTTGAAAATCGACTACGGTAGCTGAAAGTTATATTGGAAATTCACTGTCCAATAATATGGCAATTGTCTTCAGAAACTTCTTATCGGGTCAATTTAAATAATCCCGGTCAAAATGACAAGATCGTTCTTGAGAAAAATGTTAATGTTAATAATAATTCTAAATAAGACGCTATAAAATCGAAGCGTGGTATTATGAATTCTAATCCATTAGTGTATTAAAAGGCCTTTAATTCACGGAAAACGGACGTATTAAACCTTCTTAATCCACGAATGGTCGAGGATAAAGGAATATTAATAGTTTTTGCTGATGGACATCAAGAACAACAAAAAAATAAAAACTAGAGATCAATACAAATACTAGTAAGTAATGAAAACATATTGCTAAAATAATTAATTATTACAGTGAATTTGATACGTACGTACTTTTAAAACTTCTCTGTCCGTTATTTTTAAAGATACTTTAGCGAACAGAGTATCATTTTGTATGTATGTTCAAGGCCTTCTCACCCAACTATTTAAATTTGAGAAACAAAGTATTTTTACTAAATGGCCATCTTTAAAAAGTTAATTTCTTGGAATAATTATTTCTTTAACACACTGTATAAATAATTATTATTCCATCGAAAAGGCCATAACAAGAGCTTTAATTTGATATCTCGTCTGATATATAAATATTTCTGATTTCTGATAGCTTTTGTTATTGTAATTTTGTTAAAAATGACCGAATCATGTTAAGCTTTCAAACTGCAATAGAATGAAAACAAAACACTATCAGGACATATTAATGGCTTCTGAGTCTTCTAATTAAAGTTAAAAAATACGTGGTTATAAGGGAACCATCAGTTTTATTTTAAATATGGATGACAGCATGAAATATAATCTTTTTTTTAAATCATAAGTTCACTTCGAAGTTTTCCCCATTGTTAAACCATTGACAAAAATAGGGAATAAAAGTGAACCCAGATTAGAACCTTGTGAGACTCCTGATATAGCAGCATAGACGTTACTTTCGAAACCGTTAAAAGTGACATATTAAGATTGATTTTATAAATAAGAGACAAATAAGACAGCCCCATAGGCTTTCTCGAGGTTGCTGAATCCAAATCTAGTCTGTTTGATGAAAGTTGGCTCATTTTGAAGATTCATGTGAAGGTCAACTTCTTTTTATGGTAATGCAATTTATGTAAGCGGATTCAGTAGAAGCGAAAAAGTTCACGTTTGGATATGTGGCTGAGTAATTTTTTAAGGTCGTGTTCAAGGTCATTTGAAGGTCAACAGTTTTTTTTATGACATTACAATTCTGAAAGACTCAAAAATTTCACGTTTGGATACACTACTGAGGTATTTTTTCAGGTCTAATTCTCCTTTTGAACTTTTTATGTCGGTATTCATCAGTATGGTGAGATATCAGGGAAATGACATTTATAACAGCTGTCGATTTTGGATGTGACCTTGAAGGTCATATTGAAGAACATGCAAAGTTCAATACTTGTTTTTTAATGGTAATACACTTTCTGATTTTGCACTGCGTCCCACCGACCAATTTTCTTTCATGGAAATAAATTATTAATTTGTTTTTATAGGGCGAAATAAATATTTATTTCCTGATACCTACCAAGATTTAAAAAAAATACAGTTAATTTGTGCAAAGAAACCATTTGTTTAAATTAAAAAACACTATCAAATTTTAAATTAAACATGACAAATATCTACTTAAATAATGTTTGATAGGAATTGTAGGAGATTTGATTTATATTAGCTTAAAATACCTTTCTAATATAGTAAAAAATCTTGCAAAAGCTAATAATAAAGAATATATGGGTAGATATTGTGGGTGTAATTCAACGCTGGTCGTGGCTTTAGTCCGCAGAGTAGTTAGTTTCACACAATATTGTTAATACCTAAAAATATATTTAAAAAAACGATTACATAAAGGGTAAACATTATTTAAGTAGGTATTTGTCATGTTTAATTTATAATTCATTGACATTGAAGTCACTTTTGCCATTGTCGATATTTTATTTCAAATAATTTTAGTTTATTTTTTTATAATAATTTTTATAGTTAGATATGTGACTAACCTGAAGAATCCTAAAAATGCAGAAATAGGTCAGATCTCATCTATTGTGGTTGAATTTTCAAGTTCCCACAGTTTCAAAAGTGAACTTGGATATTTATAGTGTTTTCATTAAACCAGGTTAGTAAATTTCGTTAGATTATTTTTTTTACATAATTATTGAATAGAGCTTTGTCTGTAGAATTATTCATTAGCATACCGAGATGTTTGGTATCAGAGAGCATACATATGACTTCATTGATAGGAGTTATAGGAGATTTGATTTATATTAGCTTAAAATATATTTCTAATACAGTAGAAAATATAATATGTTCTAGTAAAAAATCGCGAATTAATTCAATCATAATAAGTGATATCATATCAGAGCCAATGGCGTGACTTTTAATCGAATTAATAGGTATATTTCAAAATATTCTGTGAGGAGATCAACTTTAAATAATTACAATTGAAAGGAGTATTTGTGTACTTATCAAGCAATGAAATTTGTTCTAAAATAGGCGTAGGAGGTAAAATATCATTAAAATAAATGTAATATTTAGAGATCTTAATGAGTTCCATAAATATTTAATGGACTTATTTCGTAATTTATAATTCAGGAATGCTTGTTTTCATTCCGATTTGCCGCAGTTACTTTGTCTAAAATCTTTATAGTAAACCCAGTCATTGTTACAACGAGAATTCTTATATTTAAAAAATGCATTGTCAAGTAGCTTAATCTTTTAGAGTGTTTTACTAAGGAAAAATATATTTTAAAGAACAAGTTTCTATTAAAATTTTTTAAATCCCGATATTCTCACACCAAAAACCAAACATTATCAATTTTCAGAGTTATGCTATCAAAACTTTCTCAATTATTGAAAAATTTGAGAATAAAATTTAAAACTTGAACACCCTGTATTTCTTAAACCAGCGATATTCGTATAAGGCATGATGATCTCAAACATAATATTTTGGTGTCTAGTATCTCCAGCTTAGCGTTGACCCATTCTTTCTGATTCACTCTGTATATCAGATAATAGCACCGGCCGTGAAAGCCTAAAAGCTACTACCCCTTAAAGGAATGTTACACAAACATTCCCACTCTATATCGGCGCCAGAATTGTAATAATTACGAATTAATGAAGGCGGCCTAATCACTCTGAGTACTCCGTTGATTTACAGCCCACTCCTCTCCCTCGCACTGAACTTTTTATGTGTCCCTCACACCCTGGAATAAATATTGTTTATATTATTCGTGGTATGGGAGGCAGTAGGTAACTCGGGACCCGCCTGCATGACCAAACAATAACACAAAGTGGTGGCAGATTTTTGTATGGTTATCACGCACGTCGGAGGACGAATTCAGACGAAATTTGGGAGCGTGGCTCGACGCCAGTGAATAATAACCACATCCTCGATTATGTGTCGCTTCCACCGACTCTTCTATGTACAAGGTGTCTCAACCTCGATAGTATGCGTCTACTGTGTGGATATAAAAACTTGGTGTTATATGGGATAGGTAAGCTCCATTTTCAATCGAAAGTATTATCTTTGGGTTTTTATAGAAACGACTAATGACATCATCAATTACATTTTTTTTCTGTTAAAAATCTCTCTTCTTTCTATATACTTCCCGTTTAAAAGTTATAAGCAATATCGTCCTAAAGTTTCAAAAGAAATACTACCAAAATCTCACATTAGCGTTTTTACTCACTCGTTTAAAAATAATTGAATGGCGGTTGGCCCAATTATAGATTGTGTATAAAAAAAGGGTAATCTAGATCTAAGTCTAAACCTAAAAACTAAGATAAAGACCATGGCTGATACAGCCTAGACGAGTAACAATTACAAACAATATACACATGTAACAAAGAAAACATAAACAACAAACAATTCAAGATAAGAAGAAAAACACACATGTTTAATTACAGTCTTGTATCCTATACATCATTTCAGCCTTGTTCTCAAGTTTTTTAAGAAGACGGTCAACTCCAATTATATCATTTATATCAAGAAAGGTATCCAGAGCGCCTCATTTATGATCATAGAACCTTTACAAGATTGGAGGCCCCTTAGCGAAAAAATAAAGATTCATTTTCTGTTCGGAAGAATCAAATAATTGACCAAAAGGTAGGAAAAAATGTTAATACAGTTAGATTGTTACAGTATTTCGATATAAAATCCACGAAATTATATACGGCAGGGTAGCCAGGAATTGAATTTGGATATATCAACCGTTCAACGAATCAATGGGTATCATTACTACAAAAATCAGAATTTGGAGTATTTGCCTGAGTGTCACATTGAAATCAGACTTAATTTCATAGTTCTAGTAAATGTAGAAACTGTTGATCAGAAGCGCCATTGACAAATTGCTGCAGAGCAGCTCCTACTGCGTAATAGGATGCGTCACTAAAAATTGCTAAGTGTGCACTGGGATCTGGATGAGCCAGGAGAGTAGCTTGAACAAGGCTGTTTTTGGATGCTTCAAAGGCGTGAATAGCATCAGGTGTCCAGTTAACTGGTGTTTTTCCTTTAGCGTTGCCTTGTAGGAGGTTATTTAGTGGTGCTTGAGTTTGGGCAGCCTTGGGTAGGAATCTTCTATAGAAGTTTAGCATACCCAAAAACTGTCGGAGTTTTTTCACGGTATCTGGTCGAGTATATGACACGATTGCCTCCACCTCTTCGAGTAATGGACTGGTACTAGCTTCGATCACTTCTGGCTGACCGAAAATGCACTTGGTTGAATTGATGATCACACCGAACTTCTTTAGACGTTGGAACAGTATTTCTAGATGCCGCAAATGTTCGTTATGGGAAGTTGACGCCACTAGGATATCATCTATGTCGGCATAGCAAAAATCTAAGTCTTGTAGGACCTCATCAATGAATCTTTGAATGTGTGAGCAGCATTACGTAATTCAAAGGTCATAAACTGAAATTCAAACAGTTCAAACGGCGTTGTAATTGTGTTTTTGGGACATCCTCCTCGGCTACAGGAATTTGGTTGAACGCGCGCACAAGATCTATGGTAGAGAACACCGTTTTACCTTGTAGCAGCTGTGAAAAGTCTTGTATGTGTCTCACAGGATAGCGATCCGGAAGTGTTCTCGCGTTCAAGGCCCGATAATCACCGCACGGTCTCCATTCGCCGTCTTTCTTAGGTACTAAATGCAAAGGCGATGCTCACGAATACCTAGGTGAGTCATAGCTTCAAATTCCCTCATGGCTATTTGGAGTTTGTCTGATGCTAAGCATTGTGGTTTTTGCGCCACTGGTGGTCCAGGTATTGTGATGATATGATGCCTGGAAGTATGGTTGACAAATTTAGGTGTTCCGCCTGGCCGTGTTACCTCAGGAAATCGTTGGAGCAATTCATGAAACTCTGATGAGCCTGAGACAGTTTTAATGCTAGGTATACCACACTCAGTCACTTCTCCAGGAGATGTAAGATAAGTGGTTTGGTCTAGCAGTCGACAATTTTGTATGTCTACCAGGAGTCCATAATGCGCCAGGAAATCAGCTCCTATGATCGGCTTCGAAACGTCAGCTACCACAAATGTCCAGCTAAATTACCGCCGTAGACCCAGAGCTAGTGTTAGCGAGATTGTACCGTAGGTAGCGATAATTGTACCATTGGTCGCGGAAAGTTCATAGTTAGTCTTTTCTCGCGGTTTAGGCAGTTGACTACACGGGTATACACATAAGTCCGCACACTGAGAGTTTCTAGCTTTTGATGTGTAGCCATAATTCTCACTTATGCGCTGCATAAAACACTAAAATAGTTACTGGTAGCACGAAAAAGTGGAATAGCCTGCTATTCTTGTAAGTTTTTTTGCACTTTCTTGTACACTGTCCGATGCAAATCACGTCGGGGTCACCAATTACTGTGGGGTGGGTGATTTCAATAAGGACAGAGTATTGTGTACTAATATTTATTGTTGATTGCGGTTAGTTAGCTTCCACAATGTTACACTATGAATCGATGTTTATGACTGGGTGGTTACAAATTTTGTGTCTGTGCCGTCGTACACATAATCTGGAAGGGTCTCTTAAAACCAGTGTGTTTCTTAGTTTTCACCATGCAGAACCCAAGATTTATGGGGACGCCGTTCGTCTACGTACTTAAATAATATTTACAAAACATGGTATCTACATTTAGCACTTAAAAACAGACGTTGAAATTTAAACACAGAACTAGCGAAAAGATATGAGTAGTGAATCTATATATAGAAAGAAATATTTTAACTTATACAGTGTGTACAGAAATATGTGAGTACAAAATGATGAAACTAATGAAAATATGAAATGAATATATACAAAAATAAATATGTTAGTTTATACAGGGTTTATAGAAATATATGAGCCGCCACAGTACCCCCTTGCTAGAACTTGACACTGTTAAAAACCGCATTGTAATCTGTCTGGAAAACGATTACGTCTGGCTGACATGGTAGTCCATCTGTTGCCCGTAGTGTTTGGCGGATCCATATTGGTAAGGTCGGCTACGATGTGCGCTGGTTTAACTCTATCTATGGAGATAGTTACATCGCGACCGTTAACGTGCACAACAAATGTTCTTTCATTTCTCGTAATCACTTTAACTGGGCCATTGTAGGGTTGTTGCAACATCTTTTTTGGGGCATCTCGGCGTACAAATTCGTGTGTGGTGGTAGCGTGGTCTTTGAATATGAAAACTTTCCTCTCACCACAACGCGAAGCTGTTGTTGGTCGCAAGTTTTTCATGTGCTGACGAAGGTCTTTTACGAATTGAGTGGCATTCATAGCAATCTCGTCGCATTGCTGGGGACTAAGGAATTCTCCAGGGAGGCTCAATGGTTCACCGTAAAGTAGCTCTGCTACTGTGCCCTGGATGTCTTCTTTCCGAGCCGCCACAATAACTCAAGTTTGTGTTTGGAATAACACAGTTTAGAAAGCTAACTCAAAAATTGTTCAGTGTTAACCTTAAAAGATTTATTTAGCTAACAAATAACTGAGTGAACATTACTCAATAAATTGTGTTATTATTTAAAAAATATTGGGTGTGGACTCGTTTTGACAACCATTTGTGTTGATTTTGAGTGAAATTATACTCGAAATTTTTTACGGTGTGGGAAAATATGTATTAAATCTTTTATAAAAACATTGAAACTAGATGATCTAGATATTGCTGTCACATACTTGTATTACAAAAGGTTCTGTTGTTTGGTCATGTGAGTTCCAGCTATCAAAAACGAAAGCTCGCCCCGCTGCATTCGCTACCGTTTAAGGCCCTCGGAAATGCAGTGACTGTACGCGCTCGCGCCCGTCTGATACGGAGTTCGAAAATTAGTTTACTTGTTGCGAAATTGGATTTATTATGACGCCCAGGCGAACTCCTTGGTCCTTGCCGGCTGCATTTCGGATTAATTCGGTTCAGACTCGCGCGTATGAGTTAATTTTGTTTGGAGGCAGCGCGACTGTGTAAAACAAAAGTTGTCGCGCGGGTATGTGGAATAAAAAGCGAGGAAGTCTCTCTGCAGTATAACTCAATTTGGAGAATGAGTTCGTTTGTGATATCACGAGTATGTAACCAGGCATTTCTGCGGAATTTGTAATTTAAACTTGTTTCAAATGTGTTACAGAATTTGTGAATTTAATTTCTAAGAGCTTTCTTGGAAAATTTCTCCGCTTCACATTATAGTCATTGTCATGTCAACAAATATTGTTCTCTTTATGGAAATTCTAAGCCCTAAACGATGTATACCAAAAGATCAATTTGTTGTCTGTAAACAGAATTTGTGTATAGGATCAAATAGATATTGATTTTCTGATGCCAAATAAATTTTTGAAAAAGCAAAAATATAGTTATTTTGTGTAAAGAGAGCATTTGTTTCCATTAAAAAACATTACTTCCTTTTCAATGATACATTTCTGGTGTTAATTTAATTATATTCAATGATAATACAATATTTGTATATTTCAAAAATTTTATTTATTTCTAATGAAATAGTTGCTTATTTAGGTCAACAATTTATTGCTCAGGAAGTAACTGTGGGCTAATGCCCCGACCAGCATTGAATTACACCTGAAAAATTCATAGCAAGTAATCTATATATATCGATTTTGAGCTTATTAGCTCTCATCAGTACGGCATAGGAGAGTGGTGAGTCAACTGACGACTAACACAGCTACATTTAGCGAGCCTCTATTGACAATTATTTTTTGTTCATGGAAAGCAATTCAAACAAATACTTTTCTCAATGATATAGCTATATTAAATTGACTTTTTTAATTTATGGTTTTTCAAAAAATTATACAGAATGGTCACTTTTACAACGCCCAGAAACAGTAATGTATATAAAACAAAACTATACTTTTTCAATTTTCTGCCGCTATTTCAGGAAATATGTTACCTACATTTCAGAACATCGAAAGACATAAAAATGCACAAATTTTTCTTAATTTCACATTACGTTTCCGTGAACCTTATAACGGCCGTCATAAAAGTGTACACCCTGTATAACCTAATAAAACGTAATTTAAAAACTTTTTCAAAAGGAATTAAAAGATTAGATATATTGCTTTTCCACATCTCTCAATTAAATATGCATTTTTGAATTAAACAAACGCAAGCGTTATTTTTATACAATTTCGAACAAATTGTAAAGGAAAATAATATGTATATTTGAAAATTATATTTTAAAATTAAGTTTTCATAAGATGTTGGAATAACTATTTGTTTCGTTTAAACAAATACTCGTAAAAAAATAAATTTTCTTACCAAATAAAGCAATTTATTTTTGATAAAAAAGCATTACACCAAAAAAGATTTATTTATTTTATCCTGATAATAAATTACGCTTAAATAAATTTTGGATCGATTTTTTGTCATTAAAAGTGCGAATAAATTTTAATAATTTATTTATCGTAAAACATTTCTTGCAATTTTCTTTCTCATAATAAATACTTTCCAGTTATTAGATAGTCAACAGATTCTTCTCTTTTTCTATTCAAAATTTAATAAATTGTTTTCATGCACAAGCGGAATTTCAAAAAACAACTATTTTGCGGCCTAATAGTCCTGATCAGTATTGAATTACATCTGAAAAACCTATAGCAAACAGCCAAAGTCATTTGTCAGAGGCACTACCACACATATATGTAGGTACCAGTATTGAGCTTGTTAGCTCTCCTCAATATACTATATATTATATTGCAAACGCGAAATTTCATGTACATTAGTTTCAAACAATCTCTTTAAATAAAATCAGGAAAACACTTTTAAAATTACATTTTATCTGGACATTCCTAGAAGCATTGGGAATAACAATAACAATATAGGTATCTACCCCTCATTATTATTATTAAGCAAGCCGTATTGTCTTCATTTTTTAAACAATATTTAAGTATTTTCGTTTGAAAATTTTATTCCTACACTGAATTTAAAATTTAAATTGATCTGCAGTAGACAATTTGTTCCTTTTTCCCTGAATTAATTAATTCATGTATACAGAGTGTAAAAAATTTTATTGAAGGTTCTACTTGCCAAAACAGTTGTTATTCAAATAAATTTTGTAATATTTTTCTGTAGTAAAAAATGAGTTTATCTAAAATTTCATTAGTTATAAAATTAGTCAGAGGCGCAATCAACACCCTGTATTTTTGTAAGGAGGCATGTTAGAACAAAAATGTATTTCAATAAAAACTTTGCCTTGGCAAGAAGAATCATTAGTTAAAATTTTTAAACCTATTTCTGATTCACCCTGAATCATTATTTATACACAGTTGCTTACATTAATTTCGTTAATAATCGAAAACTGGTCAAGAATTGGAAATGAAAATTCTGAACCCAGCGCATCCGCCAGTTTCCTCATTTTGTATATTTGCAACACAACAATCATTTTTATATTCTAAGCGATCTATCTAAGTTTTATTATGTAAAAATCTAGGGGAAAACTACTAAGGTATTTTGCTGTACAAGCTGTTGGTAATTAAAGGTACTTTTCCATTTTTTGGGTATTTGTGTGTATTTATAGGTACCTTGTATATTTTTGGGTACTATTAAGGTAATAATGGGTACTTAATGGGTATTACGAAGATAATTAATGGGTATTTTAAGAGAAAACTAGTATTTTCCCGCCAAATTTTAAATACAATGGCGATCGCGCATGCGTTATGCCGATGGCACAGTTTAAATATAAGTAAACAACTGACCGACGCAATGGCAAAAATATCGATTGAAAATTATTAAAAATTGATACAAAAATATTTTCTGTAAAATTTTTCACTCTTAAACCATTATGTGGCCTTTTATTGTCTTCGTAAGCCTTTAGTTTAGAAAATAATATAAGGTGATTCGAATTAGATACATTCTATTGCAAAAATAATTACACTTCCTGGACTTCCTTGACTACTGGATGTTCTGTGTTGAAATTTCAATAGATTTCTGTGGGTGAGTGGAACAACTAAGAACTAATGTTTAAAATTGAAAGTAGATTTCATTACGAATATGTCAGCAATTCGAAATAAATAGCCAAATTCAACTAAACAGTGCCATTATTATTGCAATAGATTGTACAGTACAGTACCATATAAACAAGTATCATATGAATGTTTTACAAGGCATTTACGCAGAATATCTCCACTCACATACTAGCACATTCCCCTCTTCTGTTAACAAATTTTAGTATAGTATAATTTCTTAAACTGTATCTTTAAATCAATTTATTACATATTATTCGATACGACGTGTTAACGATAAGTTTGGTCAAACTTCTCCGACATATTCTATTGATGAAAAATATGTAATAAAAAATGAAGGAGTCTATAATAAAAATTAAAATATTGCTAAATTCGGTTTCCCTATCATATTCATATTCTATTTAAGAAAAAAGATTCTTTATGTTGTTACATAAAAAAATCTGCCAATTATCTAATTCTAATCATACATGACGGAAAGCAAGCTAGAGCTAAAGTTGAATTCTCCCTCGATACCCATGTATTTACACTTGCTAATGAAAGATTTGTTGTACTAGAGATGGTACCCGATGAGTAGGTATTTGGGATCCGGACAATAATTTTAGGAACACCCTGTATAGACCGAATATTATGATTTCATAGACGAGGAAGAAGTTTGTTTTTAGTTAGCTTGAAGGGGGCATGGTGTAGGTATTGGCACCTGTCTTGGGTGCGCCAATGAGTTTATGATACATTTATATAACCCAAAATGTTCTTTCCAGATGTATTCAGATCGAGGCAAAGAAGCCCTTAAAAAAATCTATATTATTTACGTAGATCTGTAACTGGAATAATTTCTAAGGAAATGAAAGACAGTTTTGAAAAATTAAACATATATTAAGTAAAATCGTGGGGCATTTAATGTATTTTTCATTTCTTAGATATCTGGGTATTTAAGGGTATTTTTGGGTACTATTCAGTATTTCTGGGTACTTAAGGGTATTATTGGGTAATAGTCATAGGTATTCTTTGGGCGCTTGAGGGCAATTCGTGGTTTTTGGGCATTTTAGAGGTATTTGCTTATTTGATGAGGCATTTTTTTGGGAAAATAAGGTATTTACGGGTAATATTTAAAAAAAATGGTATTTCATTGTACAAATTTCAAGCAGTGGTTTAATCCTCGGTAAAAATAATTGTTAAAATATTATGTTAGGATTGCAACAAAGATGCGTCTTGCAAACGCTGCTTAAAAGTTATTATTTGATTTGACAGAAATTTAAATAATAACAATGAATAAACAAAATACAAAAATTAAATTTAAGTTTAGTTGTTTGTTCTGTATTATATTTTTCTAGATTTCGCTAATTTTATAAAAAATCATTCATATTTAGATACCTAATATTGTAAGGAAATTAAACTGTTGTGATAATTGTTATAAAATCAGCATGTTATATGAAAACTTCTTCAGACGTATCCGGGCATTAGAAAAACCAGGATATGTTCGGGAAAATTTGGCCGTCTGGTGACCCCAATCTAAAGCAACCAAATAATTAAACTAAAGCATTTGCGCGATGCTAAAACCCGTGTTTACTTCCTTGGAAAATGAAGGCTTGCGTACGTGCACATTAGCCTGCTTAGTGAAGTAGTCAACCACGTTTATCTGCATAAATTTTACACGAAAAACTATTTCCCTCCATAATTAAGCGGCTTTCGTTTTATATTATGAATTTAAATCAAGCAACAACTGCACTCGCGTGCTCTGCTCGCGGATTTAATAGCTGGAGGCTCATGAAGCGCAGAAAAACAGCTCTAATACTGTTGATCGACTAAAAAATCAGTATTACAAGTGATCTGTTATTTTCATGAAGATTTAATGAGAGTTTAAATAACACAAAAGAGAAAATTTTATTTAGGAGTATATTGTGTGTATTAAGTGAAAATAAATAAGGACTTTTATAAAAGAAATATTACTGGTCACTGACATACAGGGTGAGTCAGAACTTATTCTCACGGGTTTCCTAACCCAACTTTTTTTCTACCAGAAAAACAAACAATTAATTGTTCACTGATGTTTATTAAACTCTGTGCACTACTGAATACAAATTACAACTCAGCTAACACTATTTCACTTTGAAACTCCAGGAAATTTCCAACTAAACACTCCAATTCATGACTTTCATTCCAGACTGACTGACTCGGCCGTTTATTCTTCTTTTATAGACCAAACGAATATTCCAGGTATTTTCTAGCATCTCTAGGATCCATTTCCCGAAAGATTCTCGTCGATTCTCAATATTTCAGTCGCGCCTCGATACACGGCATTATTTTGTTTGTTTACGAGTAACGCGTAGGGGCGATCGGGGCAATCTAGTGTTATGCGCTACCACAGCCGTCGAATTGGGTGCGAGCGGGGTAAATTCTGTGACATTATTATAAAAATTTTGAGGATATGTGCACCCTTAAATAAAAAGTCTATATTATAAAAAAATTATAATAAGAAACTAATAAATTTCGCATAAATAATGTTTAAAGTTTTAATATTACAAAGAAGCACGTAGCTGGGCAGCTGTATTTCAACGGAATTCGATATACAAAAAAACAGAACAAGTTTCTGCGTCAGAAACATGTGTCCACACACCTGATTGGCGAATCGGATTGGAGTGGGGATATCCTGTCTATGGTAAATGAACGAGGTCAGTAGTATTGTTCTATTTATTGTGGGAGTGCTAATCTTTCAGCAGATTATCTAATAATACGAGTTAGGTTTTGTGGGTGGTTGTTGCAGCAGTGACCTGCCCGCTTTTGCTTTTGCTGTCCGACAATCCATGTGGTTTTTACTTGATAGAGCACCTCGCTTTGGCCTAGATATTCGAGATTATCTCCATCAAATGCACGGAGCATGGTGGATTGAACGGAGTGGACCGATAGCATAGCCTCCGTGGTCTCCTGATTTAAACTCTCTTGACTTCTTTTTGTAGGGCGTACCCAAATATGCGTACAAGTCAAGGGACAAAATTTCGAACGGTTTTTATAATAAAGTTTGTGCAAATTTTTTATAAATTTCATGTTTTTAATAGTGATCAAGTGTAACAAAATTTAATTAATTTTAAAGCCTTTGGTCAAATCCATCTATCCTTAAGATTATTAAAAATTAAAAACGCTGCAAATATTTTTTGCGCCAGCGTCGGTTTAATCAGTATAATCACAGAACTTCGGAGGTTTTTTTTGTGCGATATGTAACATCGCCAGTTTTTATTGTCACTATATTACAGTAGATCCGACTCCAGCAGCGTGCAATGAAATATATTTAAATAGCTTTCAGTATGCGTATATTATTTCTTTTACATTACCATATTTGTTTAGGATCAATTGAATCACCCTGTATAAATAGCTTGTTATCGTATCTTTAAACAAGATTCGTTTGACGGTCTCACAATTGAAGATACTAACATTGAAGACATGTAAAACGTTGAAATGTTGTCTGAGAAGTAGTTCCGAGAAACAGCCTTAGAACCAACAACAGGAATTTAAATCAATGGTTAGGTCCAGATTAACAGGCGGTCAAAAACAATCCAAAAAATGGTGGGAATTTGATTAAATTTAGATCAGTTTTTTACCCAATAAGGACCATTTATGCCCTTAAGGGCATCAGATTTTGTTGGAAAGTTATTACAATTACGTGGTTGTTGTTCAATAAATAATGTCATATTTAACCTTTTTATATATATATATATATATATATATATATATATATATATATATATATATATATGCTATGACGTGCTATTCATCTTATGGTTTAGTCCTACAAGAGTATTCCCCAAAGTCCCCAAAGGGTATTCTTTGGCACTCTACGTACTCTTTGGCACTACTAGAGTTGCCACCCGTCCTTAATTTGGAAGGGCAGTCCCTTCTACAACTTCTAGGTCCTTCCATCCTAGAAATGTAATTACTTGGTAGAAATTGTTAACTACATATTACAATTTAATCATTAGAGGGCAAGAAACGAAATCTGTAATAATAGTTATATACAAACAAGTGTGTAAATATTCATATTATATTAAGGTTTAATAAAACATCGAGTGCAGTACTATGAATTTATAACTAGAATATTTTACAGTTTTATCTACTTTCATATAATAACATGTCAAAAAAAAAATATTTGGCAAAAAGTGTCAAGTATATAAAATAAATATCATAATGATGAGTGATTCTGGTGGAAGTCTGGTATAGAAGCACCAGTAAATGGAGCGATATCATGTCTAGTACTAAAAGTTTGAAGATGCACGTGCGAAGCTAACAAGGTGTGAGAAAATCCTTTTGATTTATTTTTCCGGAAAGCAACGCTTGGATATTTAAAGAATGAAGTATATCGCACCGAAGTGGACACTATTGATCTACACGAACGTATCATAGCTGCTGCCAATAACTTGCGAGTTCAAAACGGACAAGAACCAGAAATATTTGTGTTAGTCGTAGAAACTGGGTAAGACGGGCACAAATGTGTTTACACGTCGGTGGACAAAATTTTGAAAAGTCGTTTGTCAAATTATTTTATTAATTAATTATATCTTTACTCCTCATTCTAATCACGAGGATTAGCCCAGAAGTCGAAGACTTGTGCGGGAGAGGGGCGGTATATTATTATTAAGCAGGCCGCATTTGCGCCCACGAATCGACTTACGTTGGTAGGTCCTAACCACCATTCAGTACCAGAATGAGGGAAACCTGGAAAACTTCATTAATTAGGGGGATAGTCAAATGTCAACCGGTATCAATATCTCACATTGACCCAAGCTAACATTCTTCCACCCTACCATACCCGCAGAGAGGGTGCTAATCTACCGGCTGCGGGGGTTGAACCCACAGTGATATAGTTATCTCGATTCAAGCACTGACGCCTTAAAACGCGCGACCACTGACCGATCCAATTAAAACCACAAATTAATTTTATTATTTTTTAATTACAATAACGGCACAAACAATTGAATTTGCTGATATAAAATATGTGTTATAAAATGTTGTTTATTTCTTTCATTGGGAGATTATTTCAGTTTTTTGCCCGTTCATTTTTTAATACGCTTTGCCGCCGTGCCGCATACTTTGCCATGCGCTACGTTTTACAGTGGACCAGTTTCCAGTGCCGTGCAGAAGTGTATTTTTGAATCATTTTCCAATTACCCTTTTTGATTTTTTTATACAAGATGGTATTTATAAGAGCCCTGTACATTCAAAATTTTTTTTCGTTTCGCAACACTGGTTAATTCTATAATCCATTTTTACACGTTGCCTCTTCTATTATTAATATAATACAATATAAATAAAAATCCATGCCATTTGTTACAGACAAAAAATAAGAATGTTTTTCTTTTAAACTACAATATCTGAAAAATTTCACTTATTTCTTTTTAGAGTGCAGACGAATTTCCAGGAACTGCTTTAAATAGTATGTTGTACCCTTTTTCTGTACAAAGCAATAAAAAAAGTGATTTAGGTGTTTATTGCCTTACAAGCTTTAGCTTGGAAAAAATATATACCTAGTAAAAGCTGAATCTATTACTAGAAATCGGTATTGCAGATTAAATATACCTGACTAAGTAAAGGAGGTATAAATCTTTGGTATCCATTAATATTTCACTGTAATTCTATAGACGCGATCTCTGTAATCTGCGGCAATTTTCACGTATTGAATGGTAAGCACTTTTACGATTTCCAGGCAGAAATAGAGCGGTGGAAGCGTAATAAAATAGAGGTTTAGAAACAAAGCCGACGCCGTTTCTCCGAATCGTGGCTTAGAATAGATATGCCATAATTTTAGATCAATCACGCACGCTTCTTTAGCGTTTCCAAAACAAATCATTGCGCTCGGCTCCAGTCACGAGCGCTGCAACAGAAACATGCATCAAAAAACCATTTCCGGTATCTCGCCGTTAAAATATCAATATTAATGACGTGCTGATGAGTGGTGTCTCAGGAGCTACATACAATTTAGGGCATATGATTTATTAGGTTTTTATATTCATGTCAAACTTGTTTATGTAGCAATAATTGAAGGAATAAGGAAACATATAAATTATTAGAAAGAGATTTATTGCGCAGTGTGTGCGATTAATTTAAATCGTAAACCGTATGAGAAAAATGTCGAATTATGGTTTCAGTGAGACATCAGCGAAAGGCGCATATTTACTATACCGTTTGGGCTCTGTTTAGTACGTGCGTGCCCGTAATCAGAGAGTAGGTTGTGTCAATGTACGATGATTCAGAACTTATCCGATAAATAAATTGGAAATGTTCAACATACAATGTGGTAATGCAAAAAATACGCATACCTACGCATTCTGAAAACTATTTAAAAATATTTAATTCCACAACGCTGCAATATGATCTACTGTTTTGTGTCTTAAGATTTAAACAATATAAGTTGGATAACTATGAAAGGGAGTGAAATTAAAAACCTGATAAAATTAGCAATTTTAGTTAAATATAGTGCAAGAACAAATGCAATCCCTAGGATTCGTGAATACTCTGTACATTTGTCTGTACTTTTTTGTATAAAATAATATATTTCTGTCAACTCAATTAATTTAATTTTTGCCTTTGTTCAAATTATCCAATGTTAAATAAAAGTCAAATATGTTCTATAATTAACATTTGTAATTAGCTAAGTGACAGTCAAAATAGGAATATTCAGAAGGAAAACAAATACGCTTCCGTCATTGTTTTGTGTGAAAATAAGTATAATTACAGTAATTAGTATCACATGTACGTAACATGTTTGAATGCAATGAACAATCCTTGGAAAAAAAAATACTAAACATTTTAATGTGCCTTTTACATTATTAATTGGGTATAGTGTGTATTAACAGTTAACATATACAGGATGTTTAGCAGTATATCTTTATACTCGTAGTTAGTACCTAGATAATATTAACCATCATTACTTACACTTAAAATAATAAATTGAAACTGATTAATTTTCAAATCTCACAAAGTTAGGTTAGGTATAACTATGTCTGACGTGGCGCTAATAGATGACAGTTTGATATGTCTTTATTTCCTTAGTATTTAATTATTTATATAAGGTGGGTAGAGTAGTAACTACTCTAGAAAGGAATACAATATAGCAAGAATATTGAAATACTAATTATGGATTTCAGTTCAATCACTTAACACTTCAAATAAAGAAAACATAACTTTATTTTGAGAATAACAATTGTTGACTCAAGTAATTCATCATTTCTAAATGAAACAAAACAATTCTTTAAACAAACATAACATTTATTTCAAAGAAAGTATAGTAGTTTTCATGATTTCAAACAATTTGTATTCTTAAATGAAGAATATATAGTCTTATTATACAAGAATACGTTAAACTTTCATAAAGTATTATTATACTCGAGGAATAATGAAACTAAGCTAGCGTTCGAATAAGTATATTAGTCTTGATATTAGTATAGCTTTCTTTCCGTGTATATGTCTGTCAATAGCATATTGTCGACAGACTAACATTTTTGAATCACAAACATGTAGTTTTGATGTAGGTGATGAATAGTGAAGATGAGTTTAATTATCTTACAGTGACGTACGTTTGTATGATAAAAAAAGAGAAATAAATTTGTCAGAATGTCAAATTCAATCAAAATAGATGGACGGCTTTTAAAACGGCATGCTTATAAATATATAAATTCGTTGGGAATAATTACGGTATAATCTACGCATTCCATGATGATAATTTGATTTGATAATAACTTCTTTTCTAACACAAAAAGGTTCAAAACACTCGTGGTTATTATGATCAGGTATAGTAATTTAATTTATTTTTTTAACTCGTGTTTCCTGAAGTAAATCTATTTCATCATTGCTATAGCTGGACAATACGTGTTAATAAATTACCTGAATTACTGGAATTGCAGTCAGATATATACAATATTATCAAGTTTTTTAAAATCATAGAAATATAATAACAAATTTTTAGGATTTTTGTGTTACTGGTGTGTGAATACAAACTCAGTATTAACAATTAAATACATAAATTTAACTGCAGCTTGTTTGTTTCTAATAGTTTCAGACTCTTCTATGAACAAGTTTATTATATGAGAATGGATGCAGAATGTTAGGTAATGCTTTTAACTCTAGTAACTTCAGTAACAGAAAAGCAAAGTTTATTCGGTAAAGCTTTATAAACTGTTTTCTGTTTCTATTTATGTAACGTTTACATTTAGTTCCCATAAGCAAGGATAACCTCATAAAGTTTTTTCAAAAAATAAAGGTATTACTCAACACACCTACATTCATGTATACATTGATGCTTGAGCGATGATGAATTCAAAATGGAATAGAAAATTTGTGAGACGTAAATGCGTATGTCTTTTTGACCACAGACCGAAGAATATACCAGTATATAAAAATAAAACTATACTACATATTACCTAAGGAAAAGGAAAACACTGAACAGCAAAAATATGTGAATGAAGCGTTTTAAGCCAATACACTGGCATTCATGTATGCACGTGCATGTTTGAGCGTTGATGAATTCAAGTTAAAACTATTGAAATCATAAAATATAAAGGGTGTCTGGAAAGTAATGGGACCCAGCTTAAACATAGCTTCCTGTGATCAAATAGAACCGATTTAGACAAACTTAGCTTAGCACAAAAGTGCCTCATTTAGAAGATATAGGACTATAGGACTTACACTTTACACAACTACACTCAGTACAAAATTAATATTAATCTGACAGGTTTTTGATCAAATTTGTATCTAATTTAAGTGTATCAACGTCAGTTTGACAAGTGGTAACTTGATCGAATTAGAAAATTTATTTCTATTTTAATGTGCCGAAATTTTCAAACGTGTCTTTACCGAAAACAGTTTACGCAGAATTAATTTCTCCACCAACAAAAAAAGATACAATAAAAATTAATTGTAAAAAAAACTGACAAGAGCGCCCTCTACAATATTCGTCACTACTTACTACTTCACAATTCTTGTATTTATCTAAAACATAGCTGTACCAAATTTGAACATGATTAGCCGTTTCGTTTCTTAATTATACCCATAACAAGAAAACAACTTTTTTTCTTTGAAGCCCTGTAACATCTAAATGAAGCAGTTTTGGACTAAGCTAATCGGTTCTATTTGATCACAGAACTCCAAAAGAGGTACGGAAAATAGTCTATGGAGAAAACACGAGTTTGATAATGTTGCAGTAACTTAGCTTTTATAAGTTGGTTGCATTACCAGGGTATCTTCACACTAATGGGCAAGAATTTCTACTATGAACTATGAAAATTTTACAGTGCTCTATATCAGCTGAGTTAGTCCGCGCCGAATTTCCTTGTACCTTATGTCATTTCATTATCTGTTGCATAGACTACCAACATATCTATTGAACTGTGTGTTCTTGGTAGCATATTTTTTAAAATATATTGTAGTCAAAGTTTACAGTATGGTGCCAGCACCTCTCGGAGTGGTAAATAAGATAACACGAAATTTCGAATATACAAAAAATTACAAATTTTTTAAAAAAAATTTATTGGAAAAAATTATTTATTGTTGTATCAGACAGGGTGGAAAGTTGGTCTAGTTGATCTGGGAAAAAGAATATTTGTTTAAAAACGTAATTGTTTTACATAAAAGTAGACGAAGAATAACTTTCCACTGTGTAATCATTAATTCTAAGACTGCTTGACAAAAATAAGCTCATTATAATAAGTATGGAGTTCAAAATTGGTCCATTATATGGCAGTCTAGCTATTACAATGCAGTATTGCCAACAGCGCACATTAAGTTTTCCCTAAATGGCTGATTTCTAAGCTCCATAATTTGATTATTTTTAAGTGTCTAAACGAACATCAACGCGCAAACACAAATGCCATATATATATATATATATATATCAATGACACACATGTATGCTGCACAGAATGGACCAGTACAGCCGGCTCATGAAGATTCCCATGTTTTTAATGGAGCATCGCACACTAGACCAGCATCTACATGAACTGGCACCAGCACCAGCAACGAATGTCAGGGATTGGTTTCAAAGTATTAGAAATATTCTACCAGTTATGTTGTAAATGTGTCGTTGAACTGTAGGACACCCTCGCTTATCAACAACCTGTTTTACTTACTTTAAACGAATTAGTAACTCTTTCGTCAATTGACACTGCGCTGTGAAATCTTGTGTTTTGGTGGCCAGGATGATCCAAGAGCTCAAAAATTGTGTTTTTTTGACCTTCAAAATACTTTAAAAAATTTCGTTGATCTCTCTCTAGTCCAGAAAATAAATTAGGTATAAAATTCACCATTTAGCCTTCTCTTTTTATTGATAGAGTGAATCCAAAACTTTCCTAGTTTCCTCGCTTTTTTACCATCTTTACCATCCTTCATACAACATCGTTAAAATAAAAAAATCTTTTTCTGAGCTACACTCAACTACTACTTAAAAACTTCAAACGTCTTCCACACACATAATCTGCACAAAAAGTTGCTGATCCATGCTGGGCAAGTGTACAAGTCATGCAGCTTTGGAGGTCCGCGCTGTGTTAGGTTCATGCAGGCGTAATGTGCGCGATCTTTTATAAATCAACTAAATAAATATAAAAAGTTTTTCTTTCAGTTAATAATTGTTTTGCTATAAAGGTCCATTTACACACATCAGTGACGTATCAGTTCAGCGTCAGTTCAGTATCAGTGTTACTTGTAGCCGATCACTGATGCCAGTTTACACCACAGCTAACAATTTCCTGTTCTATAAAAATCGTAAGAACGTTTCCAGAGCAAATTTTATAGAGCAATGTTTGTTCTAAGAACATTTTCAAACCGTTCTTACAACACTTATACCATAAAAATGGGCACCGTTCTATAGAACCTTTTAATTTCTTAAGCGGTTCTGTAAGGTTTGCAGGAAATACTTATAGAATTGTTGAATAAACGTTTTTACAGGTCTTAAAGAATTTTTATAACACAATTACACAGCAATCTTTTAAAAATTCTATAGCACTTCGTTATACAATTTTTGTGTTGCATGGTGTTCTATTTAGAGAACTTTAAAATCGTTTAATTATATCTTCTAAAAACAAAATGTTTCTGTATCGCACATGTTAGAAATAATACGGATGGGTCAATAAAAACCAAATAGATGGACCTAATTAGCCTGCATAGGAGTACTCACACTACGAATTGTTGGTTGGTTTGTCCATCAAGGAGCAGTACATTTTAATATGGAAAAAGTTTTATCGTGAATTATGTAGTACATAATGGTAGTTTTTTGACGCGCCCTCAGTTAACCTTATATTTCCTATGCTGCTGGAAATTTAATTAAAAAAAAATGTTTTCTATATTGATGAATTTAACTGTATATAAAATAGTCAAAAAGTAAGTATATCCATATTATTGTTATCATTTTACCTATTTATATTGTATATATTTTTAATTAAGATTTTTTTCTTTCTTCACAATATGGCGACAGAAAGGAAGACATTATCTTGTATTTCCAATGGATTCTCACTAATATGACATTTTTGTGTCGATTGTAATGATTATGGAGCAAATATGCTTGGTAAGCAACTACTATAACAAATCTATGCCACTTAATATCCACAGTGTTGTCATATTTTATTGTGGTATTTCATTCTTATTTAATAAATGTAATAAAATTCTTTAACTTCAACATTAATAAGTGCAATTGGATAAGGTTTGGAATGGTCTAAATTAAATATTACTAAATTTCTATAAGAAAATCCATTACTATCAAATAAATATTATCTATCATAGTGAAATTTTCTTTATGCAAGCAGATAATAATTTTTACAAGTCACGACTATGTTATACACATTTCCCCATTATACTTTGATCAAAATATTTCGTACTTTTACAGGAAGATCTCGTCAGATGGGGGTATGGGAAACCTACATATATAAATAATAGTTCTATAGCGTTTCTTTATGGAACAAAACGGCTTCTGCTACTTATTTACTCTATAATGATTTTATAACAACTGTATTATTATTCTCTATAACTGCTTTAAAGAGCTTTTTCTCTTAAGTTCGATAGCAGCTTCCATATTTGTAATTTGTTTTCTGCAGCAGAATTGTAACTTAACAACGCCTTATACAATAATTTTATAATTAAACTATAAGCTACATTACGCAATAATTTTATAGGAGTGTCACAGGAGATGGTATAATTCTATAAAACAGTATTTTGCATCGGTTTTACAGTAATTTTATTCTATAAGCATCGCTGCTGTAAAATTGTGTTATTGTACACAATTATAGGGCTACATTAGCAGTTATGTTATAAATGTTCTATAAATTATGCTCTAAGAACGTTCTTGTAACAAATTTTAAAAATAATTCAATTTCTGAAGGCAAAATAGTCTCGTGTGCCACATTAATGCAACAATTTAGTAGTCTAAATACAACTATAAAATATTAACAGAATATAAAACTCCTATTACTCTAAATTTATAGAACTACTTTGCTAGCTGGGACATATCCGTCCATAGTCCGTAAAAAGGACTGAATATATTTATCATGCAATTGGTGAAAATTCCGTGCCAACTCGATAAGTTTTTCATCCACTCTACGCAATACAAAAATCTGGTCAGTAAAATTACAAAAATATCATTGCCGGCGCATTTAAAAACCACTGAACGGACACTGAAACATCACTGATACGGCACTGTGACCTGCATGTATAAACGCACCAATTTAAAATCTAAGCAATGATTTCTTATTCCTCACTGATGCTGATACGGAACTGACACAGCACTGATGTGTGTAAATAGCCCTTTATACATTGATAACTTATTGTTACATTTTACACAGATGTACTAACACAACTTCTCATTAGGCGGCAAATTTAAACACAATTACTACTTTATTAATTATTTTGAGAGTAGTTAATCTTATTGCATTTGTGTTTTTTTATTTGTTTTACATTCGATAAATAATAGTTGTTTATAGTGCAAGTGAGATATAGGCATATTATACGTGTACTATTATAAAATTGTATCTAGAACTGAAAAAAATTGTATCTACAACTTGCTTAAATTGGGAAAAATCCAAAATCAGATCCAGTTTGTAAGTTTTGATTCAAAATCAAGAAGCAAAGGCATTGTTATGGTAGGTAACCTGTCAAACTTGTCAAACAAAATTGGGTTTTCCATTTAACATTTTCTTGTAAAAATAGTGGTGTTATTCAGATATAGAAAAATTGCGCCTTGAAATTGAAAAAGCTGCTACAACTGCATGCAGTAGTTTCACTTTTACCAGATAAATCGAGAACCAAGTACGAACATTTTTATAAACGATTCACTGATTGGTGTACATCTAAGAATCAGGGGGGGGGTGCACTTGTAATGTTGACTAGTGCCACGAGCGGCGTTAACAGCAGTGTAAAGTTAGCCATATGTTTAAAATCATCATAGCCACACTGAAAATCCAGAATAGTTTGTTTGAAGTTGTACATCTTCTATGGTATAGTCAACGTTGCCTAGCAACGTTGTTGTTGTTTAAAAGTAGTTCAGTAATCTGTGTGTGGAACTTTATAGGTTAATTTTGGATATGATATATTGGTTTTGCTGTAAATTTTGTTCAACTCCACCAGATATAACTTATGTTGGAAAAAGAGGGAATGTGTTACATAAAGTAATATAACAGTGTAGCAAATATAGTAAGGGGCATAAATAGTAATGATAAGTGTCATTTGTCAGTTCTAACAGAGTTGATTGGAATATCTTGTGAATCTGGACGGTTTACAAACGTTAAAAATTTTCCGACAAAGCATAAAAACAAGTAGGTATTGTTCAGTTTTCAGAAAATTCTTAATTTTTCTTAAAGTTACAGCATTATGAATTTACAAAAATAAAAATTAAGTATTACATTAAAAGTTAAATAAGGATAACTGTGAAATCAACTTTCTGAAATATAAAAAACACTTCATTGCATTTATCTACAACCATTGTGATAATCTTACCAAATTCTTGTATAAGCGTACAAATTATAACATTGTACTGACTCAAGCTTCATTTTCAAAATAAGACCACTCAAATTTTCATTAACTGCATTGCATATATAGATTTTTTTCAACTTGCTGTTATTTACAGTTTCTTACTATATGTTCCTTCCGCTGCAACTGTTATCATTACCATTTGTAGAGCAATAATTTAATAGTTTTTATATATTTTTAGGTATTAATAATATTGTGTGAAACTAACTACTCAGTGGACAAAAGCCCCAACCTGCGTTGAATTACACCCACAATATCTACCCATATATTCCTTATTATTAGCTTTTGTAACATTTTTTTACTGTTTTAGAAAGGTATTTTAATATTATTAATACCTAAAAATATATAAAAACTTTTAGATAAAAGGTGAACATTTTTCAAGTAGGTATTGTCATATTTAATTCATTGACAGGATGTCACTTTTTTGTCATTGTCGATATTTAACTTCTAATAATTTTAATTTTTATAATAATTTTTATAGTTAGATATTTGATTCAACTTAAAGGAGACCACCTGAAGAAGCAATCCTAAAAATGCAGAAATAGGTCAGATCTCATCTATTGTGGTTGAATTTGTCGTGTTCCCTCTGCCAAAAAAGTGAAGTTAGATTTCTATAGAGTGAGTAAATTAGATTATTTTCTTTAGATAATTATTGAATAGAGCTTTGTCTGTGGAATTGTTCATTAGCATAACTAGATGTTTGGTATCAGAGAACATACATATGACTTCATTGATAGGAATTGTAGAAGATTTGATTTATATTAGCTTAAAATACCTTTCTAAAACAGTAAAAAAATGTTACAAAAGCTAATAATAAGGAATATATGGGTAGATATTGTGGGTGTAATTCAACGCAGGTTGGGGCTTTTGTCCACTGAGTAGTTAGTTTCACACAATATTATTAATACCTAAAAATATATAAAAACTTTTAGATAAAAGGTGAACATTTTTCAAGTAGGTATTGTCATATTTAATTCATTGACAGGATGTCACTTTTTTGTCATTGTCGATATTTAACTTCTAATAATTTTAATTTTTATAATAATTTTTATAGTTAGATATTTGATTCAACTCAAAGGAGACCACCTGAAGAAGCAATCCTAAAAATGCAGAAATAGGTCAGATCTCATCTATTGTGGTTGAATTTGTCGTGTTCCCTCTGCCAAAAAAGTGAAGTTAGATTTTTATAGAGTGAGTAAATTAGATTATTTTCTTTAGATAATTATTGAATAGAGCTTTGTCTGTGGAATTGTTCATTAGCATACCTAGATGTTTGGTATCAGAGAACATACATATGACTTCATTGATAGGAATTGTAGAAGATTTGATTTATATTAGCTTAAAATACCTTTCTAAAACAGTAAAAAAATGTTACAAAAGCTAATAATAAGGAATATATGGGTAGATATTGTGGGTGTAATTCAACGCAGGTTGGGGCTTTTGTCCACTGAGTAGTTAGTTTCACACAATATTATTAATACCTAAAAATATATAAAAACTTTTAGATAAAAGGTGAACATTTTTCAAATAGGTATTGTCATATTTAATTCATTGACAGGATGTCACTTTTTTGTCATTGTCGATATTTAACTTCTAATAATTTTAATTTTTATAATAATTTTTATAGTTAGATATTTGATTCAACTTAAAGGAGACCACCTGAAGAAGCAATCCTAAAAATGCAGAAATAGGTCAGATCTCATCTATTGTGGTTGAATTTGTCGTGTTCCCACTGCCAAAAAAGTGAAGATAGATTTTTATAGAGTGAGTAAATTAGATTATTTTCTTTAGATAATTATTGAATAGAGCTTTGTCTGTGGAATTGTTCATTAGCATACCTAGATGTTTCGTATCAGAGAACATACATATGACTTCATTGATAGGAATTGTAGAAGATTTGATTTATATTAGCTTAAAATACCTTTCTAAAACAGTAATAAAACAATAATTTAATATTTCAACTCATGTACGTAATAGTTTCAAATGCCTTTCATTTCTTTTTTAGATGTCGGACATTTTAAATGTAAAACTAAGAATAAACTGTTACATTAAAAAATGTTAATAATATTTGTTAATAGACCTATAGTTTTATGAATAAATTTAAACAAAATTGTAATTTTGTTTTTTTATTTGCAAGAGAATGAAACCTATCCATTGTTATAGATTTCAAAATTTTATGTAGAGTCTAATGATAAAGCCGGTCCTGACAAACAATGAAATTCTGAATCTGATCATGGACCATTGACCACAGATTTGTAAAGACATATGATCAACATGGACGCTACAAGCGACATTAGTCATAACTAATAGTATTCTCTATTTCAAGTTTCCTATCTTTTTTTTATTTATATATATTTAATCTGTGCTAAGAATATAAAATATGAAGCAAAAGAAAAGTATTATTAGCATTTTTTTGAAGAATTATCCAAGAAGTACAGATCATCTAGTCTTTGGGCGTTTTATTCTATGCCGATCACCGAATTCTTCTAATAAAGGTAAGAACAAGAAAATGTTTGCTATTTCAAATTCACAAATGCATTATTTAAGGTTGCCTTAGATATGACATGAAGGAAACATTTTTCGTATCTGCATACCGGACACGAAAACTAAAGTTTTCCGAGAATTCTTTATCACTGCCGGAGAAATCGAAAATGTGAATATGGTCCAAGTAACATGAAAATACTTCCATCCATGGAAGATTTTTTATTGGTTACAGAGGTGGTAAATGCATAAAACTTCCTATTGGTATAAATACTTCCAGTGTACTGCCAAAGAAAATTGCTTTCTTTCTCAATTTATCAGCCTCAACAATATACAGGGCACTGTTTTCGACGATCATCTACTTCACTTCAAGCCAACACTGGAGCAGATCTGCAAACTATAAAACGGCATGGTGATTGGAAGACCAACACCGTGTGTGATGACTATATTGATACGTCTCTTGAAGAAAACAAGAAAAATATCACAATAAAAGTTCTTGGAGGAAAGATTGCCGTCATTGAAGCTACATCAAGTGCTAACAAAGAAAATGTAAGCATTGTTAATATAAATACAGACCAGCTTCATTCATCTGGTATTAATCTTACGAATTACCAAAGTTGTGTTAATATTTATAACATCTAATTCAATTTAATTTAAGTTAAATTATGTACTATTTGTCAAATTGATAAACCTGTTGGTTCTTAATAAAAATAACCATTAAGCAGTTATTTCTTTTTTTAATATTTCATTAGTGGGGTAATATGTTACATTACTCTACCAGTGAAGCAGTTGTAGATAAATAAATTAAAAATTAACCCAAAATTTCCTAATTACAAAAAACTAAACAAGTTACCTAATTCCAGCGACTCTGAGAGCGGCGCTACCACCACCAGGATCAACAGGAGCCTCGCCGTCGCCGCCGCGACGCTTTGCGATAGACCGATAGTGTCCATGCCGACCGACGTCGCCGTCGCCGTCACTGCCGCGACATGGCACGCACTTCGCACACTCACGCACCGCGCATCGAACTGGGCCGAACTCGTGGTCTTCACAGGCGCATCGGCCGTCACTCCTCGGTGCCGATGCGCTTAGAGTGCTTTCTGGAGGATCTGGACCGGTGCACCGGAGGCGTGGGGACGTCGCATGACGCCTGGACCTGCAACAAAGGGGTCTACTTAGTGATAGTTCGTCGAAAGAGTGGTTGTTTGATGATGAATTCGTATTTCGAGTTTTTATGTGAAAATGATATTTATTTGTTTTATAAAATTTTACAGTATGGATTTATTTATGTATTTTTCTACGTTCATGCAAAAAACAAAACTTTAAATATAGTTCAATAAAAATTCAATAGTGGAAAAACTGGTTCCTTATTGATCTAGTGCAATAATAGTATATTACGTAATAAGTGTTGTAAATAGCAATTTGCCTACGACCACTACTGTCTGCGATCAATGTAAAATTCCTATTACGTACGGTAAAAAAATTGCACAGCTTGGTAAAAAAATCGTACAGTTTTCCTAGCAACCGCCTAAGCAACGGTCAATACAAAAAAAAACTTATTCAAAACCTGTCATAATCTGCGTGATCTCGTTGGACAATTTCACGTCAGGTGCAATAAATACTTACTTTTTGCACTTGCTGCATAAATAACTATTATGTCTACAAACACTAACAAATGAGAATTTGGTACAAATAAATAAAAAATACAATACAATAAAATAACAGATGAGTATAATGAAAATTTTATATAATGTAACATCGTTCTCAGCATCGTATTACCACAGTATAGACAGACCAGCAATTTCACTTCGCTGTTGGCACTTTGAACTAAATTCAGGTGTCTGCGGTGACCTCGAAATGCGCATGCAATCATCGGATCCGAGAAATATAGAGAATGAGTGTTCAGGACCGAGTTAAGAATTAGAAGCGTATTACACCTGAAAACAAAAATTTGTATGTTTTGTATGTATTTTATTATTCAATGCTAAGGTTGAAAATAAAAATTGATCTTCTTTACTCTTTAGCTTTCTTATGTTAAATTTATATGTACGTCCTTAGGTGCCTTTCGGCTTGAAGACTATTCTCAAAGTGTCACCATTATAGATGCCTGTCATGGTGACAGTTGACAAAAATATTTAAAAAAATGTTACTGCTCTGAACCATACAGTATTTAAAAAATAATTATTTCTCATTAAGAGTCCGTAACGCGCTTAAAATAAACCGATTTTATACGCTCGGCCCATATCACTTATTTAGACAACGAATAAACATAGCGGTCCAAATAAAACAAACAACCGAAAGACAGAGTTGTTTCCTAAGGCTGACGTGTAATATTTTTTTCAAAATTAGTTTATAATTATTTAAATTTAATGAGTAAACTGTGCAAGAAATCGTCATATTTACAATTTATTTACTTAAAAATAAAGGCTTAAATCTAAAATTGGTTACACGAGGGAAGTAAGTCTGTCTTTTAGCTTTGCAACGATATCAAAATTATATCGAATCGATAAAAATTACTCAAAATTCTATGCTAAATGCCGAACGTCTACAACTTCAGATACGAATATATTTTAAATGCTGCAACCACGTGAGTTTCACTCAGTGGGATCGGCTTAGAGATTGGTAAATACGGGCAGGACCGGAGTCAAAGAAATACACAGTCACTTATAATCTATACGTTCTCAGTTGAGACAGTGAATTAATCGATCTTATGGAGTTCGATGCTGATTCTTTTGTTGGCGGTGG
This sequence comes from Monochamus alternatus, assembly GCA_037114965.1. Lineage (NCBI taxonomy): Eukaryota > Metazoa > Arthropoda > Insecta > Coleoptera > Cerambycidae > Monochamus > Monochamus alternatus. Next base: position 121,001,387 of record CM073426.1, read on the forward strand.
TGTCTAAACCTTTCTTGTAAAATACATTTTTTCATTTAAACCAACAGTTCCGGAAATATAAGAAGTTCTACTAGAATTCCTTAAGTATGCAATTTTTACATTGCTTATTAAAACAATGTCATTTTTTCGTAAGTTCCAAATTGAACAAAATTCTCCGCAAATTAAATACGTATTTTCCATATTAAAATAATAAAGAACATAAAACACTGAAATAAATGTAGTCACAATATTTATTTATTATATAAAAATTTACCTGTTCTCAAATCTTTGTTCTTCTAATTTTAAAGAGGGCAGTGTCATAGATATATTAAACACAATCATAATATGTACAATAACAAAGTTTTTCTCATTATAGAAAATATAGATATTTTTAACTCGTCGAATGAATGCGCTGTCCTATTTCTGAAAACATCTTCTGCATCACAAGTATGCACATGGCGCACAAAGTTAATTTCTTGGAAAGTGTATCACCGTAAACTGCTTTTAAAAAACTTTTTTATAGTTTTGACTACATTTGCTCGATATAACTACATATCAATAGCAAATAATTAATATAAGTTTGTAATGCACAAATTTGCTGGGCCGACTTTGGAACATTTTTTCCGAAAAGGCGTTCAGTTGGTGTGTACCGTGAGAAGTACTGTAGTTTTTATATAAACTGTAAAAAAACTACGAACATAAGTACAATCGTTGATTTACAAGCGCGCTGTAACGAAAAACGTAATAATTGTCAAATAATGTCCCAAGAATCGATAATTTGATTTTATTTTTATAAAATGCGACCCTATTAAAAAAAGTTGGATACTAAAAATGTCCTTCTACAAGATGGTTATATTTTCTTAAAAACAAAACGGCATAATTGCTAGCTGATTTTACTCCACTAAATCTAAATATTCTAAATACGTCCACCGTAAAGTCATTGTAGTGGGATAGCGATAATCCCCGCCTCCAGCCGTTTTTTTAATAAGTGTAAAATGTCTTCTGAAGCTTCGACTTCTGAAGCTTTGACTTTCAAAGGGGCCCATGGGGTTTAGTGTTGGAAGAATTTCGGTCAGAAACTATGAATGAGGTGTTAGATTTTAAAGACTTCCCATTTTAAACAAAATTAGAAAGTAAGACTTAGATAAATGTAATTGACTTTTAAAGTTTTTTTTTATTTATTTTAAAATAATGTGTGTGTTTTCATAACAGTACCTAAACAATAGATATGGGTTATGAATATTTGTTATTAATTAAGAGTACTTATTGCCCTACTGTCTATACTTATTATATTTAATAAAATAAATCTATTCGTCAAATCAATGTAACAATATTATTATTTAATATTTCTGTTAGTTCTCCCTCCAATTTGTATTACCTACGGAAAATAATACAAACTATAGTGTTTACTTGAGCAACAAATTCTACATTATACCATAATTTAAAAAGTTTCACAAATTTTTTGTCAGAAAAAGTTTAGTTAACTGCCTTCTTCAGATATTTTCATTTCTAAAGGTTTCTCATTACTCTAATTAGGCTAATTCTCGCACTTGTAAAAAAAATGACGTAAGTTTAAAGTTTGCATTACACACATAATTGACTTTTATAACTTTCTATTTATTCATTTTAAAATTCAAATAAACAGCGGGAGTGCTGGATAAAACGATACAGATAATCAAAATCATCTGTTATACAGAAATGAAACATACGCTGAGTTGGCTTAACCGTGGTGGTATATCTGATTACCCTGAAATTACCGAACCTATCCGAAGACAATTTCGATACGTTTCAACAGCACCAATTTATATTTCGAAATGAATGGATCGAGATCGACTTCGAAATTATCTCGATATCGATACAATGACATCGAGATTTCAGGATTCCCGCTACTGATACACCTGAATTATAAGTGCAACCTTTATAGATAGTATATCATCAGATGCATTCCCCAAAAATGCCGCAATATGCTCACTGAAGAAAATGCTTGCTTCTTTGGATAAATATCCTAGATTTGGTTGTTTCAAAAATGCCAATAATTTAAAAAATTTAGAGGTGTCCACTTTATCTTTAAGATTTAAAGTAGTATACAACATTGAGTAACTGGACCAAAGGGTTGACGGCTTTTTGATTCCGGCAATGCACGACTTTTCTCAGGTAACAAATCTTTTTCCAATCTTGTCTCAGTTGAGAAGGAGTACAAATAATTTTTTTTGAATCGCTCATTGCCTTCCATTTTTTTTATGATGACAATCTGTCAAAAATGCAACTAATTTGTTTGTATGTTTGGCTTGTTTAGTACCATAGTAACCATTATCAAAATGCCAACTTGACGTTTCTGTTGTCTGTAATCTGGTTCTATAGGAATCTTACTTTGTTAATTTCTCACGTAATTATTTTGGTTTCAACCATTACTTGCCTTTAAAAGTTATGGCTGTAAATAAAATAGTATAAAAACCTCGTTGAAAAGTTCCATTGTTGTCTCGAGAAACGGTTCACCTCGATACGATGCTCTTCTCTCGACAAGAATGAAATACTTTCCACCTCGGCATGTAATTTACTAGTTTAAAACCATTTAGCGAAAATTTTAAGCACGGTTGTAGAATTAAATTTAAAACAAACAAACTTACTGTATAAAAACATGTCGGGTCTAAAATTATTAAATTATGCCCTTTATGAGTATTACAAAAGTGAAAAGCATCCCCAAATTTAATTTGAAACGTCACGTCTCCTGGATCATCCTCAAAGCCCATTTGGCGTGTGAATCCCCTTAAATGGCCGACTAAAATGTATATATGTCACATTTGGCAACCTTCCACGCGTTGAAATTATTTCAAACGGGATCTAAAAAGGATACATACATTCATTTACATCTCCCGCCAAAAAGGTCCTTTGTAACTTCATTCTTTGTGCTACCTACTTCACTTTAAAATAATTCGCAACTTTTGTCGCCGTGTCTCATTTATTACGTGCGGTGGGCAAAGGTATTATTTCTTTGAATGCCACTTTTTAGTTGACTCCATATTAATTCAATGTGATTAAAAACAGTAGTATGGAGGCAATCGCAAAACGGTATGTCCCTGAGTCGCATCTTATCACATAAATAACGTTTTTCTTTGCAAAATTATTGCTCTTGACTATATGCAGCAATCATCTTTCTTCAAACACCGTACGCAATTTTAAGAAATTCTTAAATATCCTTATTTTATGCCACTAGGTATCTGGAATATTTTCTAAAACTCTTTAATAGTAGGAAATGTTGTCTAATACAATGACACTATTATTAAATAAGAGAGAATTTCTATTTCACTATTCTTTAGAGCTCTATTTGTAACAGGTTGAAGTGCTTTCGAAAAAATTTTCCCAAGGTCTGAATAATCTCTCCACATCTAATTAGATATGCAGTATTACAGTATTAATATCATAATATTTTAAATAGCTGCCTAAATAGTACATTATACTATAAGAGAGAGAAATGCATTATTTTGGCAGAGGTGCAATGTGAAGCCCGAGGGCTACAATGCACCGAGGACAAAATAGCATCTCTCCCGAATGGTATATACTATTTTTTCCACGGTCTCATTAACTTAAAAACACATATTTTGTCATTATGAAGTAAATAGCACCAGAATTATTGTATTTGGATTTGAGCATTTATTTAGTAGTCGTTGAGTTATTGTCATAAGTACAAAATAAACAAACAAAAACAATTGTCAAATTAAGGTGCTAGTTTGGTTTAGTTTAAAGTTTGTTTAGTACACAATGAATAATTGTGAGTCGGAAGAGATTGTGGAGGCTGCAAATATTGCAATAAGCAATTTGCTGTCTACGAAGTCAAGATCTTTATACGATATAGCCTACAATCGGTTCAAAAAGTGGTGCGCCGAGAAAAATGTTCAAGTATACAGCGAGAATGTTTTGTTGGCATACTTCAGTGAAAATGCAAAGAATTATAAATCTTCCACATTATGGGCGCAATATTCTATGGTTAAGTCATGCTTGATAATTTACGACAACATAGATATAAGCAAATTCCCCAAGCTGATCGCATTTTTGAAAAGAACCGGTGACGGATATCAAGCGAAAAAATCGGAAATATTGACAAAGGGTGAAATCGACCGTTTTCTGTCAAGTGCAGATGACAAAGAATTCTTAATGATTAAGGTAAGATTACTTTTGTTGTTAGGTATTTCAATTATTAAGTATTTTGATTTTTTATAGGTTGGATTAATTCTGGGGATTGCCGGTGCTTGTCGAACTGATGAACTAGTCAATTTAACTGTAGATGATATTGAGGATGTAGGCTCTTTCTTGATTGTAAAAATTCCAAACACTAAAACAAAGATTCCACGAACCTCTGTGGTTACCGATGTGGGAAATATGCTTGAATTGTTTCGAAAATACCTGTCCCATCGTCCTTCCCACGTCAACCATAAGCGCCTTTTTTGTACTAACAGGAAAAAGCAGGAAAATGTAGTTCGCAGCCAGTTGGCAAGAATACCATGGAAAAAATTCCGAGTGTAGTAGCTTCGTATTTAAAATTACCTGATGCTGCATGTTATACTGGTCACTGCTTACGAAGGTCTTCAGCGACATTACTGGCAGATGTTGGTGTGGATTTCACGACAATAAAGCGTCATGCTGGTTGGAAATCAACGACAGTCGCTGAGGGTTATGTCTAGAACTCCATTGAAAATAAGGCCAAAATTGCTAATCAGGTTTTAGTAGGTACCACTACTAGCGCAATCACAAAAACTGTAAATGTAAGCGAAAGTAAAATTTCTTCTAATATTAATTTTGAAAATTGTACAAATGTAACATTTAATTTAAATGTCAATAAATAATTTCAATGTTATCTTTTTTTTGCATGAAAAACGTTCTCCATAATGTAAACTTCCTTGGGAACATTATACTCCCTTGGGAATAATCGACTACTTCTGTTTTAATTTTAATGTCATAGAAACTGATTTCTACTCCCGACCGTGGAAAATTGTTTATATGTTGCATTTGACAACGCGCGTTGAAATAATTTCAAACAGGATCTAAAAAGGATACATACATTCATTTACATCTCCCGCCAGGTCATATTATCAAACACACGCCGCCACTTACGTAAAAAGGTCCTCTGTCACTTCATTCTTTGTGCTACCTACTTCACTTTAAAATAATTTGCAACTTTTGGCGTCGCGTCTCATTTATTACGTGCGGTGGGCAAAAACGTAACGAGCCAACGTGGCTATTGTAATGGCTGGGATTAGGGTTTACTATTTCTCTAGCTGTCACTTGCCGGACCGTTATTAAAATATATCAAGCGCGACGAGAGTCCGAAAAACGGTGTTGTCCGTTTTGTGAGGACGTTTGTCCTGCCTTTATCTTCGGAATGTGTTGGGTAATAATTTCGAAATCGTACAAATGGCTCTGCTACAGATAAAACAATGTTGACAAAAACTGGTTACAGTACTGTTTCCAGATAACGTTGCCCCTTTTCATCAGTAATTTTTTCTTGTGAGAACTATAAAGAAATATTTGTTTTGTTTTTGTCTAGGTACAGTTTATTTCATCGATATAAGGGAATAAAAAACGGCATAAGAGCTGCCATAAGACATCAACACTTTTTGCATCCTCTGAGCTATAGACAGGAGCGTTTTTACGTCATATGCCAGTATTTACTCAATTTCGTCAATAATAATAAAAAGAAAAACAAATGCTAAATACATATTCTGATTAAATGTTGCTATGCAATTTTAAATTATTATTGGCTAGCAAGGACCAGGAGAGGAGGTACGAGAGTTTCCTGCTAGGACAGATGGTACATAAGCAGAACAAAAAACAAAAAAGAAATAAATAAGTTAAAATGTACTTCCTGAAAGTGAAAAGAATAAAAAATTAACAGATTTAGATTTAGATCTATTTATATCCTAGATATTACAGGTACAATAAATAATTAACGAATAATATAGTAACGAGAAGTAGCAGCCATCCACTACTCCATGCCGAACACGAAGCGTTCTACATCGCAGTAAAAACCATTGAAAACTAGCAACCTCCATCGCGATTCGGCGATAACGATATGTTGCAAACACGGAATTCCAACTACTACTCTGCGGGCTAATGCCCCGACCAGTATTGAATTACACCTAGAAAACCTATAACAGTTTCGAGCTTATTAGCTCTTATCAGTATACCATAGATGAAGTAACCGACGAATAACCTTTGCTGACACATAGGTACTACGTCGCAACAATACTATAAAAACGCGCCAAAAAATATACTTATACGCTATAATAAGAAACACACAATAACATTCGTCACTCGTTTTAACGTCAATTATATCCGATTCTTCATCGACAGTTATGATGAACCGACTTTTATTTGACCCAATCAATGGGTGCAGACAGCTTTATATAATCTTCTCAATTTTTATAACATGTTCGGTGCATTTTTGTCAATTAGCTGATGTAATTTTAACTATCTTGCTTCTTATAGCATCTATAACTGTTTTGTCAAATTTTGAATGCCTCTTTTTAGTTGACTCCATATTCATTCAATGGGACTAAAAATACAGTAGTATGAAGGCAACTCTACTCTAATTAACTGAGCTTGTTCACCAAGATGTAGATAATTTCTATTTTCTATATCGTCTGTTCAAATCACCGCTCACTATCACTGTTCGTTTGAGCTCTACTTGTACCAAGTTCAGTTTCTTCCGAGAAATCCTTCCAAGTTCTGAATGTTCTCTCCATATCTTATTAGATATGTATTAATACATTATCTAGCCACAATATTTTTAAGGCGAAAAAATGAATAGATACTAAGAGATAGTAAATATTATATAAATTAAACAAACACGCGTTTATTCACACACAACACTGAGTGGTCACAGCACTAAATATTATTCACAACACTGTTTAAACAATTATATTATCACAAAAACACAGATTATAATACGCTAAAGTGCTGTCCTGCACTGCCCACAGAGTGAACAAATAATAATTTAAATTGCATTGTTAACTGCCCTCTTTGTCTTCCTTACAGTTTTCAAAAACGACGTATGTAGGCATGTTGGTACATGAGATTTAAAAACGTTATTGCTAATAATTCAAAATGTCATATATGCATATTTGATACATGTTAAAGGACTAAATTTAATAAATACAAGGACCCATTTTCGTGATGTACCCAAAGCGGTTACCTTGTTTTTATGAGGTGTTACAACGTTTCATTCAAATAATGGAATGTAGCCGCCGTGCCGACATAAGTTTTTATTTTCGAGCGGTGGACTCGATTGGGGCAAAATGATACTGATTTATAACGAGATATAAAAGATTCCCTTAATAACCACCCCGCTTTGAATAATATCGAGTTAGATGACCTACATAGGCGTGATCTGTAGAATTATAATATAATATGCACATATCCACATATTCTAATGATTTTGACTTGCGCTTTGTCACTTGCTTGAAATTAAAGTCTGGTGGAAAAAAGTTGAATAAAAACATTTTTAACTATTTAACTTAATGTAAATCTCAGAAACATTATTCTGCTCAACATCTTAATAATAACATCTTATTATAAATTATAAATACGAATTCTCTTTCGCTTTGTATCAGAAACTTTTTCTTTAAATCATAAAACAACTTTTACCTTTTCTTAAAGAATTCAGTTGAGCTTCGTATAAAAGATTTGTTAGACTTCTGTTTTGTTGTTCGCAATAATGTACAATGAGACAGTGTAGGTGCAGATAACTTTATATTATTTGTCTAAATTGTGAATTACATTAAAACAGAACCTGATTTGTAATCCTACCATGTGTTATATCATTGTAAAAAGTATAAAATAAATAAAAACGAATTTATGTTTATGGTTTAATAAATCTTTTCCTGGCAATCAATACGATAAATACAACATAAACCGTTCTCTAAATTCTTCGGGCGAACGTAAAATTCATATTTTATTTGAATATCATCATGATATATATTTCACTAAATGGCCGTAAAATATCCAAGGAGCTACAAGTCTCAGCCATCTGCACCGAAATAAGCTCGTAAATGTTTTCTTCCTACAATTCACCAGAAGCATCTCTGGTTGAAAACTATAAATAGCTTACAATTACACACTTTGCTAAAACACAGACTGTAGCACCTTCAACTGAGTATAGATCTGTTAACATTGTCAAGATGTTCGCAGTATATTTGTTTAGAAATATATTATTTTTTTCGATAACAAGAAAAGTAAGCAAAATATTTGTAAACGTCAATTTATCAAAATACCGTATTAATCGAGGAAGTTTGTAATGGTTTTAATTATTATAAACTAAAAGAATAAATAAAAATAATAATAATAAGACAGTGGTTGCTTTATAACGAAGTATATACTTTTCTAATATTCTAATTCTTTTCTAATATCTGGTCTAATAATAATTTTAAAACAAGTCATCCGAGAAATACAGTATGCGCCAAAAGTATGGAATAAATTCAATAAAAACGAAACAATTATTTTTTGGGAAAAATCCTAGAAGAGGTCGATTTTTAATTTACAAAATACATATTTTAGCGTAAAATTCGATTTTCAAATGTCATTTGTTTTCGAGTAATGACGTCATCGATTTTTTTTTAAATGGCAACACCATATTTTTTTCCCTGATTCTGAAAGATCGTTTAATTCTCTATCAGACAGTACTAAAATTTTGCCCTCTTACATAGGAAAGTTTTCGAGTAAACGACGATTGAATGTTAGAAAACGTAAATCAAAACCAAAAACGTTATTTAATGAAAAATATCCAGATCGCCCTATCAGCCAATCAACAGTCAGTAAGGTAGAGTCTAAATTTAGAGAAACTGGCAATATTGTAAATATTCTGAAACCTGGACGTCCAAGCATTAATGAAAATCAGAAACAGAACATTTTGATAAGTATGGTGGATAATCCTTCACGATCACGGTTGCATTAAACATTGACACTAGTCAGACCACAGTGCTACGTATCTTGAGGAAGGAAAAATATCATCCCTACAAAATTCAACTTGTCAATGAAGATGATCCCGATCGCCGCTTACACTTTTGCGAAATTCTAATGGATTTATGTCAAGGAAATAGAAATTTACACCGGCAAATACTTTTTTCAGATGAGGCCACATTTTGTCTGAATGGTACAGTAAACCGTCAAACTTGCAGATATTGGAGTCGGGAAAATCCTCATTGGATGGCAGAGGCACATACCCAACACCCTCAGAAATTAAATGTGTGGGCTGAAATAGTTGTCGACAGAATAGTAGGGCCTTTCTTCTTTGAAGGATCCCTTACAGGACAAAGATATTTAGAGTTTCTAGAAAATTACCTTGTTCCAGCCCTTGCAGTAATTTTTCCTAACGATAATGACCCCTAGATTCCTGACGATACCATGTGGTTTCAGCAAGACGGTGCACCTCCGCACTATGCGCGCCCTGTACGAGATTTTTTGGGCAACTGTTTTCCTGGGAGGTGGATCGGCAGACGCGGACCGATAGAATGGCCTGCAAGATCGGCAGATCTTACACCTCTTGACTATTTTTTATGGGGATACTTGAAGTCAAAAGTGTACATTAATAAACCACGTAATTTAGAAGAACTTCAAAATCGCATTCGGGACGAAATACGCAGAGTTACCTCAGAAATCATTCATAATGTGCAAGAAGAATTTCTTCACAGACTTGCACATTGTCAAGAAGTTGGTGGATGGCAATTCGAACATTTAATTTAAGTATAAAATTTAATCAATTGTATTTTATTTTACATACCTCAGAATTGTTACTTTTTTATGGATAAAATTTACGTTTTCTAACATTCAATCGTCATTTACTCGAAAACTTTACTATGTAAGAGGGCAAAATTTTAGTACTCTCTGATAGAGAATTAAACGATCTTTCACAATCAAGGAAAAAAATATGGTGTTGCCATTAAAAAAAAATCGATGACGTCATTACTCGAAAACAAATGACATTTGAAAATCGCATTTTACGCTAAAATATATATTTTTTAAATTAAAAATCGATCTGTTCGAGGATTTTTCCCAAAAAATAATTGTTTCGTTTTTATTGAATTTATTCCATATTTTTGGCGCATACTGTATATTCGTATCTTGAAATAAAAATGGTATTTTTTAGCGAGCGCTTATCTATGTTTTCTATTCGTTATAATTACAAATCAAATACAGCTGTTTTACCGCGAGTTTTCTAGTTATTTCTAGCCGGCAGTGCAGCTAAATAGAATTCTCCTATTCCGTAAAACAAAGACAGCTTATATAGGCGTACTTATTAAATGAAAATTTCAATATATTGAATGGAGGGTGCTAAACCAATGTCCACATTTAAAACCGGGTAATCGATTTTAGGAAAATTGTTTCCTTCATTATTAAATTAGTTTTTCCTTTTAAAATGTATAAATTCTTATGGGAACCCCATTTTCCTGCCTCTATGGGACGATAATGTTTTAATAGATTTGCTAGATAGGCTTCTTTCCTGCTGAAATTGGAGATATTTTAATTTGTGTTGGTACTGTTGGTCGTTTCCGCCAAAACGTCTTCCTGAACCAAGGTGGGGAGGAGCTACAAAAAAAAAGCTAACTGACCGAAGGACGTGTCTCGTGGGAAATTTTCTTCTTGGTAGAAAACGCTGTGATAACTATTAATACTCCCTGTGGAGGATTTTTGGTGTTTCCCATCTTGTGTGTACTTTTCCATTTGCGTTTCTGATTAGTTTGGAAAAGTCCAGCTTTAGTGGATTATATAATTCTCACGAGGACGCAAGCCAAGTTCTTAAAAAGAAAACCCTCCTGATAGAGGTATGTACCTACCTTCTATACTTTTCGTTGCTTCAATTAGTTAGAAAAGAGTTTAAGTAAGCGTTATTCCATTTATAGGGTTTTTTTTCCAACTTATCCTTTGATCTGGGTTTCTCTTGGAGCATTCTTCATCTCCCCTACGCCCCTATTATCTGTGGACCAGATACTATCCACCAGAGGTGCCTGTGGAATCTTGAGTTACCACGATTTCCAGAAAATAGCTTCCATACTGGGAAAACCTCGTAGCCGGTCCCGTTCCTTCCAACGCTGCGTACCGGAAAATTGGGTGCGACTTTACTGGTACCACAACAACCCATTCGGATTGCAGCTAAGTTATATGTGTACTGTGCAGTTCAGATATACACTATTACATATACATATTTACCACTCGATGCAACCGCAATAGAACAATCCAACCATTTATTTTCAAATTCCATTTTGATTCATTTTTTTATTTTTCGGTATATTCTATTTATACTTTATATAAACAAGTCACTATTATTTATATGTCTATAATTAAAATAATATTTTAGAATAAGAGCTATAGTGTTGTTAACCCGTTATAGATCTATGAAGGGGTACTTGGGAATTTTTTTTTGTATAAATACGTATTCTTTATAAATCCACCGTTTTGTGGAATTTATTCCAAATTAATATTTAAATAACTATTTAATAATTTTCGTGATTTTTTTTAACTAGTTTAATAATAATTATGAGCATGCAAAACCTATACAAAATCACGTGGCGCCCTTAGATAATACCAGGATTAGTGAGGAACTATCTCTTTTTCACTGGGTTTTGTAAGCGTAAGCTACTTGCTTGTTAATCTGCATAACTACATAACAAAGAAAATGACTATTTATGAAGCTGAGCTAGCCTTTCTGCCACCACTTTTTTCCTTTTGTTTAGGGTAAATAAACTAACGATATATAACGACCCTGAGGAACGTGGCAAGTTTATTTTTATAAGCTACTTGTAAAATTTATATAGGTTATCTTTTAATTTTGCAAGTTAGTATCATTATTTATATTAGAGAATGATGTTTTATTTGTATCATATATGTATGTTAAAAATCATGATACAACTGTTATTTCCGGTAATATAAAATTTGGACGATGACTAGAAACTAAACTATCTACTGGTGGAGAGATTACTGAAGTAGAATTCAACGGCATACCATTTATATACTCTACTAGGAAATAATTTTTTGACATTTCGATTTTATTACTAATGGAATCATCTACAGAACACTTGGCAATTTGGTTGGATTTTCATCCCCCTGTACGTTTTAGTGATAAAATATATCCACCCGCATCTATAACAATAGCAGCTCCAGATCGACGAAAAGAATGACCGATATATGTATATCTAAATATTTCGCAATTTGTTTTAGGTCGACGGCAATAGTCCAAATGTTAATGCACTTTCCATGTTAAAAGAAATTGTAGGCTTTAGGAAAAAAATTTACGTATTTTCTTCTTAATTTTTTTATTTGTCGCAATGTCACAATTACGTATTTGCCCATGTCTTTTACGTTATTCATGGTCAGGGACAATAAGTTCAACACATCAACAACAACCATAAATTCCGAATATTGTTATAATTTTCGCAAGCAACCATCAGGAGTGTCCAACAGAGATCATTCAATCTCTTTTTTACTTAAGACATTGACGTTTTATTTATAATATAACGCTCATACTTTCATTTGAGAAATGCTACCTTTAGAAATCTACATTCTACCTGGTTTTGCGGTTTTGAAAATCCGCACGTAATTCAACGGGATCATTTCTATCAACGTTTTTCCTTAAAGGTTTGGGCAGGTATTGTCGATGATCGCTTGATTGAACCATTCATATTATCAAATTGAATGGATGACGTCCAGTGTCTCGAGTTCTTTCGAAATGATCTGCCTGGACGTCTGAAAGATGTGTTCTTAACTGTCCAACTCTGAATGTGGTTTTTGCACGATGGTGCTCCCCTCATTTTCCTTAATGAAATTCAAGGAGTATGACGGGTCCAAATGTATTTACACGTCGGTGAACAAAATTTTGAACAGTTGTAACATCAGGCTAATGTTCCGACCAGGATTGAATTACACCTGGAAAACCTATTATAGCAAATGACTAAAGTCAGTCGTCAGCAGCCTACCAGACATATACCGGTTTCGAGCTCATTAATTCTCATCAGTATGCCATAGGTGAGGTAATTGATAAGTAACCTTAGCTGTTTTAAGTCTGTCTGTATGCGAGTAAGCGATACTCATGGCCCCTCATAGCAATATCTTGCATCATATTGTTATTACCGACTCGTGATAGAACTCGCTAGCTTCCAAAGGCTCCTACTGGGATGTAGAACGTTTCGTGACTGTGGCTGGTCAGTCCGGCATGGAGTAGTGAATGACCGCTAGATGTAGCTTTGCTACTTCGAGATACTCATGGTTCCTACTGCCGGATTGGACAAACATAAAACAACTAAGGTTATTTGTCAGTTACCTCACGTATAACATACTGGTAAGAGCTAATAAGCTCGAATCCGGTATATGTCAGGTGGGTTGCTGAAGAGTGACTTTAGCCGTTTACTATAGGTTTTCTAGGTATAATTCAATGCTGGTCGGGGCAGTAGTCCGCAGAGTAGTTAGTTGTTTCCTAGAATTCAGTGTTTGCATGTTTTATTTAGTTCCAAATGTTTAATACACAATATTTCATATCAAAAAACCATAAACTGTTATCAAATGTAAAATGATGGTAACCTACGATGTGTAGATTAGAATTAGAAAGAAAATGATGTGCCTGTAGGAAGGCGAACTATATATTTTTACTCAAAATCTATAATAATTATCAAAAAATAGCCAGAGGCAAAAACAATATAAATTCAACAATGTTAAAAAAAATTGTCACCCTGTATACTATACTCGATGTGATCTGTTTTGTCGAAAAATTACCTTGTATATTGTAAAACTTTTTTTAAAAAAAATATATGAAATGAGTAGAACAGAGAATGTAAACAGAAATAACGAGTAATGTCGTGAAACAACACAAAAATTAAATGAATTTAATCATCAGTTCGTTTCTAATCATTCCCATTAATCGCTAATCAGTATGAGTAAACAAACTCAAATTTATTCACCTGGTCATTTCAATCTCGTTACACACAAACTAATACAAATATATACATTAACTAATAAAAAACGTAAATTGTTGCTGTGGCATGTCGTTCCGACTGAAATTACCGGTCTAGTTTATTGTGATATTTATTCAGCGATAACATGCTGTACAATACCGTATTATTCTAAAACTTCTAAACAAGTAAAATATGCATTCACATAACATAATGGCATACAACTAACCGCGATTGTAATCGGCACAGAAAAATGACATCTGTAAAGTGAATTCATGTAAGGTGGATATTAGTTTTTAACATGCGAACCGCTGGCTTTTACGTAGTAGGCCGATTTAGGACAGGAGCGGCTTTGAAAATTGTTTTTGCATAGAAAATAAATATGAGGGATACTGACATAACATTTCCTGAGATTATTCTTTAATGTTTTAGCAGCTAGAGCGCCTGGTCTCGGATCCAATAAGATGTCCATAAGTTCTTAGGGTATCTCAATCCAAACTATCTGAATTTTATAGGTAAGAGCTGTGTTAAGTCTGTGGGTGGTATTGTAAATGCAGCAGCCTGCGGTCAGTCATATCCCAGACATGTTCAATAGCTGACAGATCCGGCGGTCTTCGTTGCCTTGCTGTCCTGCTGCCTCTAATGAACATTAGTGGTGATTTGCTACCATAGATATGCACCCCATATCATAACGCCTACTGTGCCATGGCACTCTATGTCAAATTGTAGATCGCGCCATTCACCACATCGCCTTCTCACCATTGCACAACCATCGTGCATCCTCAGACAGAAACAGGATTCGTCACTAAAGATCACCTGATTCCATTCCTGATCCCATCGAATCCTCTCTCTGAACCATTGTAAGGGGTTAGATCAATATTCACAAGTGAGAGGCAGCACCGAATGTGGACGATAGCCAAAACTTCGTATTCAGCGATATACATATACTCATATCGACCATCTCTTCATATTCTTCAAACCACTGATTTGCAATAGTCCGGTTCCTGCTAAATTGGCCTCCGAGAGCTAAAAGTCGCAATCGACGATCTTAACGCTCTGTGGTTCCTCTACAATGGCCGATGCCTCTCACTCTGTGCCAACTTTCCTAAGTCCACGCCTGGTAACACCGTATTATGGTACTTAAGGATCTATTAGTCCTTCTAGAAATTTCTCTTACCGACAAACCTGCTTCACTAAACTAGGACACCTGCCCAAATCCACATACTCTAGGCATAATCAGGTATAAGAAAATATCGTTTGCAACCAGCTTCACAACAATTGCATCAGAAATGTGAGCACAAATTTTTTAAACTGCGTTATCAAAGTATGACCTAAACAAACTCCAAAAGAACTTAACAGATAAAACCTGAAAATTTAAAAAAATTTTACTTTCACCGAGAGAAAATTGTCATAATAAAATTATATTTAATAGGTGTTTACCTTTGTCGCATAGTATATTATGAGCAAACAGCATATAAATGTTTCTTAAAGAGCTCTTTCAAAGTCGATTAGTTCAGTGTTTAGGTCGACTTGTTCAGACCTGTTACGAATGGCTGGTTCAGGTACGCTCCGGTTCATTTCTTTGTTCTTAAGCAAAGGCATCCAAGTATGACTAATCTTCACTCCTTGGTCCCTGTTCATGTTGTTAGGGTATTGAAGAATCTCCGAAGCCTCCCTTCGTGATTGTAATACTTATTGATACCAAACAGCACTCTAGTACCCTCTAGTGAGATTCTGTGTCCCCCTATCCAACCATGTTTAACAACGGTGGATTTTTCAGGCTGGTATAACCACCATATGTGTCTTTTGCGTTTTCTTTTTGTGGTTTCTACAGTTCGTTTGGACATTCCCACGTATACCTTGTCACAGTCGCTGCATGGCACCAAATATCCAACTACCCTTAAAGTATGGACAACTCACACTTTAAATGCACTTTTCTCTAAAATGGTGCAAAATAGAATGCTGTTTCAAAATAATTCATTTTCTAAAAATTTACATTCCAAAAAAAAATTGAAATAAAAAATATAGTGGCACAGGCACTCAGAACTCCATATACATTTAACACAAAAATCAGTAGAATCAGACATTCGTATGTATCATACAAAAAATCCTCTTGCACAAAATTTGGAAAACGTTCTTCTACATATTCTACATTGAAATTTAAAAATTCACACTTTAAGAGCAACAAAACAACCTGACTGCATGCTAATGCATTTCTTAAATGTTACAAAATGGATTTTGTTGGAAGATCGATACAAAAGTCATTCCGACTTAAGCATCTACCGCTTTTATTTAATAATGCATATTGCCTAGTAGGGAAATTTAGTCTGAAAGGTTAAATGGAACATGCACGATAAGAATAATTTTATTAATATCCGAACGCTTTTACCCGCTCAGTGCCGCGTTTTGTTGATTTTAACCCGACATACTTGTAGTTGCAACATCAAATCTAATGGAGCGCGCAATATCAGCAAGCAGCATTCTTTAACATAAAATTCCCGTATACGGTATGATTTTGTGGACAATATTTCGGTCTGCAAATGCTACTTTCATCCCAGGAGTTTTAATTAAAATTGTTCCAGAAATTGTTACCGTTATTAAAAAATGTTTCTGCGGTAGTTGTGCGATCCGAAATTTATGAAACGATGTGTGGGTCACGTATTCGACGAAGGTTGGGATCGATTTGAATTCTTTTTTATGCGAAAATACCTCGCCTGAATGGAAAGGTTACCTACACAGTAAAAAATTGAGTGAAATCTCACTCAAATCGCTCTCAATTGCTCGATTTATGTCCACATTAAATTAAGTAAATTTTATTGATGTTGATATAATTGTAACATTTTTTTAGAACAGTAAATAATTTATTTCTCAGGCAATTGGTAGATAGTGGTGATCAGGTTGTAGTGATATACATTTCAAAGCGTTTGACGGGTTTGATTATGACATTTATCTTTAGAAATGTATCTCTTTTAGATGTGTTAACTTCATTTAATTCTGTTCAATAAAAAACAATCTCCGTATATGTCTGATGGCACTGCTGACGAATGACCTTAGTTGTTTGATGTAATTCAATGCTGGTCGGGTTATTAGTCCTCAGAGTAGTTTTTTTCTTAAAATACGCATTTGCAAGTATCGTCAGGAATTACTTAAACAATGCATTTCCAGATTTATGAATGTTCCAAGGTGGTTTTTGTTCATGTCCACCTTGATCTTCTAATTTTAATCCTTTGGGAACACCTTAAAGGACTGGTTTATTTCACTCCTGTTGGCACTAGATAAGAACTTCTACATCGCATTGTCACGAGTTGGGATGTCATCAAAATTGACCCCAACATGTTGTTTCATGTGCAATGGAGGTGTTTAGACAATTTTAGGAAATGTGTAGAAACTCAAGGTGCTCACATTGAAAACATCCCTTAATATTATTCATATTTTATTTTTTTGTCTGAAAATATTAACTTCCTTATTAATACATTATTATTACGTACATCATTAAATAAATATGCATTTATCTCGAAAGAGAGAAAAGATATCGAATAAAACAACGTACACTTTTTTGCAGCAAATTGATGGGAAAATGAAACTGATAATGCAAAATGTATTTGGCAGTACCGTCAAAATTGTATAAATTCCAAAATTTATTTTTGACCGTATCTCAAATCTCCAGTTTCATGTGTTAAAAATTAAATAAGGGTTTTCACCATCGTTTTCTATAGTACATTACCAAAAAATGCAATATATACCCCTTTTTTGAACATATGTTGTAATTATGTATTATGTTAGTTAAATATTTTGATTTTCGGTAAGTACTTAAATTATTTATTTTTTTTGTACATAAGTTGTGACTATTTCTGCGACATGAATCTTCTTAGAAGTTTTAATTACTTATTTTTCAAATTCCTATTTGGTTTAACGTTACTATTTTAAACATTTAAAAATCAACAAATTGTAAACATTTATTATAAAAAAAATCATTCATTCTACCATTCTCTGTTCAAAAGTAAAATTGCTAAATTAAATTCATTATTTTCACAATAGTTGTTTATCTTTGGATTCTTTCTCATCACTAAAACCTAGCACGTGGTAGGAATCCACAAAACGCTCCCCTGGCACAACGTGTATTCGCACTGTTGCCACGTTGATGATAAAATTTCTTGATATCGAAGAACGGCTTGAGTTATGCACTTGCACTATTTAACTTTTTTGATCATTTATACTTTATCTTATATTGAAATTATAGCAGTCAAACCTTTAACATCCTGTATATAAGTAAGGAAGCCAGATATAACAAAAATGTATATGAAGTATTCATTATTTTTACTTTCCCTTCATGCCTTCTCATTTTTGACCACTAGTTTCTGAACACTCTTATTTATATACTTTATTTTTTGCTTTTATTATACATTGGTAAATAAATAAAAAATATAATTGTAGCGAACTCAATCTATTTAAAACCCCTGATTGATTTCCAAAACACAAAAACCGTCGATACCTGAGAAAAACGCGTCGGGGTTATTATAGGGAAAACCTAGATGGATACCAACTTAATTAAAAATTCCATCAACGAAGCTAGGCCAGCAGTTAGCGATGCACTGGGTAGATTTAATATTCACACCAACTCTATGGAGAGCATTTTAAAAGCAATTTCATCGTAGTCACTTTGTGTACTTTACAACAGTTATTAAATAGGAATTTTAACTATGAGAGGTAAGGCATATCATGATGAAATCTGGGAAAAATAAGTACTGTGATTCACTAATATTGTGTTTGATGAATGGTTTTTGTGGTAATAACGGCTATACAGTATGTTAAGTTTTATGCATGGATGTAGTTTTTAGGTTTTTGTATTATTGGCATTAACACTACTGCATATACAAATAAGTATATAAAGTAATGCTTTTCAACTCAAATCAACAGATAAACAAGTATTTTAATCGGTAGATCAATTTATAATGTAAGTGCTTAAAGTGACATTTTATTTTGTGAGAAGAGAAGTTTGAGACACGATGCCAAAGGCAGAGTGTCCCATCTCTTCGAATAAAATATAATAAGTTTTAGCTCATATCGTACACTATTTTCTCTACAAACACAATTAAAGTACAAATCAACGTATTTCTTGGGTTACTAAACTTATAAAATATAATTTTTAGTAGTATTTTCCTGACCATGTATTTATATATATTTTATAAATACACCTCTTGAGATGATAGGTCAAAACAATAAAAACACAAAAAACAAATTTCCAAAAAAGCTGTTTAAGTACGTTTCGGGTTTATTTTTATAACACCCACCTTCAGAAATACTACAAAAAAATAGTAGAAAACTAAAAACAAAACATAAAATAAATACATACCAAATGAATAAAAGAAATTACTTTTCAGAAACAAATTTCCTTCTGCTCTATAAAATAAAAATATGATAAAGAAGCAATTCTAATTGTTGAAACTGTTGAGAGCAAATAATTAATAGCGTTTAACTTTTTTAGGATTTTTTTTTTCAAGAATTATGTGATGTAATAGTTTTCATGGTTCAAAACAGAATGAAATTATTAATTTTTGAAAATGTTAGATGCAAAGCGACAAACTCAAGGAATGACGATAAGAATTTTTTTATACAAAAAGTGTCGGATCAAAAAAGAAAGAAATATACAAATATGAAAAGTCAATTAAGAATTTTATATAGGTAGTGCAAAAGTCTGCAATAAAATTATGGAAATTATACATGGGAAAGACCGTCAATTATTATTAACAGAATTAATGTTTCTTTTAATTTGGATTATTTCAAGAATGGAACGTTTTTGTAAGTTACATTCGTTATTGAGGATTTCAACATTATCAAAATCAAACTTATGACTGTTTCCTATTGCGTGTTTACGAAGTGCGGTATAATTGATATTATTCGTTGATATGTTATATTTGTGCTTATAGATACGTTTATGTAAGCATTGTTTAGTTTGTTCAATGTATGTTCCATGATGATCATATTTCTGCAACATCCTTTTTATGCTTTCTGATAATGAAGATATATATGGTACTAAAATATTTTTTGTTTTTCTTAATATTAGTATATTGTTATTATTATAAATATCATGAATTCCATTTTTTTAAATGAGGTTATAAAATTTTTTAGGATAATTATTTGTTTTCAGAATATTTTTTATTTTTTTAATATTTTAGGTCTATTCCAGGGATGGGATAATTTTATAGCATTGCCAGTTGGATTATTTACAATTTTTTTTTTAATGGTTGGAGATACAGAATTATAATTTAGATATGTTTTGGACTACATTTTTTTCAAAATTATAATGTTGAAATCCAATAATCGCAAAATGAAACATATCTCATGCATAAGGTTGTTGTAATTTTCGATGTATTAGTGTCTGTAGCCGCGAAGAACTGTGAAATGCATTTATATCGAAGATTTGGGAACTTCACTAGTTGTGCGTATACCACAGTAAAATTCCTGCTAATATAGCAGAATTTCTAAATTTCCCTGATTCTCAGCTTTATAGTGGACTAACACGCAGTAGCAGAGCTACCTCTAGCGGCCATTTGCTACTCCATGCTATGTTATGCTAAAAACCACAGAAGAAGAAGCGTTCTACATCGCCGTAGAAACCATTAAAAGCTAGCCACCTCTATCGCGAAACGGTGTTAACGTTATGTTGCAAACACGGAACTCCAGGAAACAACTACTCTGCGGGTTAATACGGTCACTGTCACCTCAGCTATGGCATACTGAAGAGAGTTAATAAGCTCGAAACCGGTATATGTCTGATGGGTCGCCGACGAATGACTTTAGCTGTTGCTAGATGTTTTTCAGGTGTATGTTTATGCTGGTCGGGGCATTAGCCCGCAGAGTAGTTGTTTCCTGGAATTCCGTGTTTGCAATCTTCGGCTAGTTTGTTGGCAGACTTTGGTGCTAATATTATAACAGTTAAGAGACACGATGGATCCGGTATAGTACCGGAGAGTTATACAAAGACACGTTACAAAACAAGAAGATCAAATTTTGTCCAAAACTTCGGTAGATACTCTACTCTGGTCCAAGTTTCACAGAAATAGTTACTACTACGACTACTAATGATATTGCCCATATAATTATTAATTCTAGTTTTAGTTTATCTAGTTGGACATTTAATTAATTAAATAAATATTTCCTTTTCGCACTACCGTGCATTTTAGACACTAACAGCACTCGCTAAACTTATACTTTTACTGATGTTTGTAGAAATAATACTTAATTTTTTTTTATTGTTGTATAATTAATTTAATATTTCCAGT
Organism: Monochamus alternatus; assembly: GCA_037114965.1. NCBI lineage: Eukaryota > Metazoa > Arthropoda > Insecta > Coleoptera > Cerambycidae > Monochamus > Monochamus alternatus. The sequence continues at coordinate 121,022,580 of CM073426.1, forward strand.
TATTTGTACTTATGAAACACAACTTGTTTAACGTTGAGAGTTGTACAGTCCTAGGACTACAACAATTGTCTATTCCATCATTATTTTCTTCGGTACTTGAATATCTAGCGTTATTGAATCTTCGATATAAACCTCGACTGCTGAAGATGACATCTACATAGCAGAGATTGCTGAAGAAAATCCTCGAATAAGTACCAGGCAAATCACTCAACAAGTACAAGGAATATCCCAATAAACAGTGTGACGTATCATACTCGAGGTTCAATTATATCCGTACCATGTGTGACCAAGCATTAATACCAAGGGACGTACTCCTTGGTATTAATGCTTGGATTTGATTTTTTTAATGGTTGCTGCAACAAAATGTTCAAAATCCCAGATTTATAACTGACGTGTTAGTTGCTGATGAAGCTATTTTTACAAGAAATGGGATGTATAGCATTCATAAATGTTTGGGCAGGAATTATCGATGATCGCTGATTGGACCATACATATTACCGAAAAGAATGGATCGAGTTCAGTATCTCTGGTTCCTTCAAAGTGATCTGCCTGGACTTCTGGAAGATGTGCTGTCAAACTTCGAATGTGGTTCTTGCATGATGGTGCCCCGGGTGAGAACAAGAAACATTTGTGTTAGGTCGTAGAAGCTTGGTAATACGGGCCGAAATGCGATTACACGTCGGTGGAGAAAATTTTGAACAGTTGTAACATTAGGTATGCCAAATTATTAATTAAAACCACTAATTAATTTTATTAATTAATAAAGCAGTTGTATTTGCTAATATAAAATAGGTGTTATAAAATTTTATTCATTTTTTTTCTTGGGAAATTTTTTAAATTTTTTGTTTGTTCTTTCACTTTTTATTGCACTTTGCCGCCGTCCCAGTCGCCGACTGCATGCGCAAGGTCAGGTTTCCAGTGCCATGCAGAAGTATATTTTTATATTATTTTCGAATTTTCCCGAATTACCATGTATATTATTTTATTTCCTCCTGCCCCATAATTGGATTATTCTATAATAAAATAATATTGACTCTATTACTTTTTTTGATTTCTCAAAAAAGTATACAAGAAGTATAAATCCTTTAAACAGACACCATTGATGTTCTTTGCGCTTTTCCCCTTTTGAAAGCATATATGTTCTTTTTCGCAATAGTTTCTTCACGGAATACATGCATGCATCTTTTTCCACGTGTGAAATTCGTTTTCGCTTGTAAATTAAGCCATTTCACTACTCTATAAAATATTATTTTATCGTGTAGAACAATAAATAACTGTTCTTTTTCATCTTGGTACCATTTTTATAATAAAATATTTTGTTTTAGGCACCATTATATTATTACAAAATTTACGAGGAATAATAGTCGTTTAACTAATGAGTAGTATAAGTAGCGATTTTTTCTACTTTAATGTTACTGGAAATTGTTAATTAGGATACTCAGCCGTAAGAAATTTCAATTAATTACAGGCGAAAGCAGAAAATAAATTTTAATTCCGAATAAAAGTGGAGGTAGGGGCAATTAATCAAAAGGGATTTCTGGAACAAAAATGATTAATAGCGGAAAAGTATTGCTCTATTTAATAGTAAGAGTAGCAGAGGCACCGAATGAGGCAATATTTCGGTTTTAGCTTAATGGAATTGAGCCAGTCAGTTATGGGTGTATTCGAATAATATATGCACAAAAGTTGTAATTATATCTACTGAAATTAAAAAAATATTTCAATAAGTACCCAATGGGCACACGTACGTTTATACAGGGTGAATGTAAATGAAGTAGCAAAAATGACACCACAGATTCCTTAAGTGAAAATAAATCGATTTAACCTAACATATCTATATCCTACGTCGCTTAATAAAAAAAATACAGGGTGTCAAAGTTAAAATTTTATTTTCGATATTTGTAGTTAACTTCTTAAAAAATCCAAATATTTGCTTAAAATTTGTAAAGCAGGGGTTTTTGCGGGTGAGAAATTCAAATTTATTTCTAATTTTGACGTCACTAGTAGAGGGCGCCACCTATGGCACATCATGTTTCTTTCAAATAGCAGAACTTTTTGCTGCTTAGTGTATTCATCTGACTATTGAAACAATCGATTCTCCTATCTGTTAACAGGTAAAATCCAATAACAGGAAATGTTATGTTACAATATAAAAAATAATATTCAGTTCACATCTAAAATATAAATATTTAACAAAATAATAAATAGGAAATGTTATGTTACAATATAAAAAATAATATTCAGTTCAAAATAATATTCAGTTCACATCTAAAATACAAATATTTAACAAAATAATAAAATAAAAACAATACGCTACGCAGTGATAAGAGTATAAGTTATGGTAGAACATCAATCAATTACCACTAATGTGTTCCAATCTCTTTTCGCGAATTTCTCTTAAAGAACTAATACGGATATCACAGGATGAACAGTAATTATTAAAATTATTGCAAGCACTAAGAACCGGTAACTTTGGCAGAATATTTGTTCTTGCCAAATCTGTATGAAATGGTAAAGAATTTCTTAAACCCAATCTAGGAACCCGGAACCTCGCATTCTCATGTAAACGTGGCCAGATTACATAGTTATTTAATAGGTTATAAAGGAATGATACAGATAAAAAGATTCGTCTAGTATGCAAGGTTAAATACTCTATACTCCTCTCTGGGTATACACCTGTTCTTTTAAACCTGACAAATTTAAAACAGATCATTATGGGAAATCAACTTTTTCAGCACACAGCCACATGAAATTCGAATTAATCCTATTGTAGGTGTGATATGGAACATAGATAACTGTTATTATTTTATTGTGGAGACATTCTCTTCGTAAGTGAAATAAGGCACGATCGGATGGGATTAAATTAAATTTTAACCATTCTCCCCCGGGTGAAATGGAAGTGGGCGCCCGCAGGAAACTTCTCCCATAAATGCGATATAAAATTCTTATCTCGCCCAGAAACCAATTTTCGTCGTCTTTGATTAAGAGAGAAAAACTGGAAACTATGTGAACTGAAACAATATCACTGATAAATCGGTGTTGCTGTAAAGTTTCAGCTGTTAACTGTAGTTCACGAGGATTCCACGGCTGCACTCCGCAATATCTCTGAATAGCAGGACGGCTGGGTGATAGCGGATACCCGTAAATCCTACTGGGTCTAAATCCCTCGGGAATTTAAAATACCACTTAAAAATTTTAATGGTGTTTTACACCGGAAGCAGTTTCAAGCGAATAAATCTTGGTAAATCAGTGCATATAGTTAGATTTAAATTACAAGAATTAAACATATCAATTTATAGGTGTTATAGGTGTTAGCGTTAGGCGTTTTTGAAAATTGATCTAGCTAGAGTAATAATTTTTGTTTCATACTAATACATTATAAATAAATAAACTCTTAGTTATCGTAACTATAAACATGTTCATAACTCCTTTGGGAATTGTATTAAGTAGATATAAATCTTTAACTACCTCTAATGTATTTACAAAAATAAACCAACAATTGTCGAAATTATTTCCTGAATTGCAAGAATTCTTCGTTGAACTGTTGTCACTGTCAAATATGATGTTGATGTTCCACTTCTTTCATGTGACATGCCAGCCAACATTCTTAATGTTTTATTTTTCAATTCCATGCTGTCGATCAAATACGCTTCTGCTACCGTTGAACTTCCCTATCCATGTGTCTCTTCAATGTCATATTTGCTCCTGCATTGACCAAGGCAGTCGCGGAACTCCTTCCCAGACAAAGAAACTATCAATTTTGCTTAGCATTTTTCCAAATGTATTTCTCCCAACGTCGTTTTCTTCTACAATTGTAAATTTCTTACGGATGTCTGTTTTACTTTCCGAAATGCCAACCACCATAACCAAGCCCCTATCTTCAATATGATTAATATTCATACTCAAAAGTTCTTGACCTATACAGCCCTCGAAATAACCCATAATCAGAACCACCTGTATAACAGAGCAATAAATGTGTAATTATTTTAGATTAATGCATTGCATGTAGTAAATGTTCTTCATCGTAAGCATCCTTCAAAAATTTTACAATGTCATCCCGACTAAACACTTTTAAAAACGCTTCCAGTTCATGAAACTTTCTCCTATGTGTATTATTATAAATTGTCATCATTGATATAAGATTCGCCACTTAGTCCACAGGGAAGTTGGACTGTACGATTGAGACTGTAAGAAAAATAAATCGATATCATGTCTTGAATGTAAGCCAACATTATAGTTTCATTTATATTTTTTTTTTGAATACAGTTAACTTTCAGCCACTGCAAGAATTTGTCATATCCTTTTTTATATTTTGGTTCCGACTTTGTTGGTAATAGTGTGGCACGAGCATTCTCAACCTTTTTTTAACAAATAACCTGAAATCTCACTTCGCTCCATGTTTTATTCATTTTCACAAATTAATAAATTTGATTTGAAACAACGTTCGTTTAAACCAACAAAATTTAGATTTTATATTTTATTTTATCTATCACGTAAGTTATTGCACAATTTGGTGCCCTCGATAATTAACCTCTTATTAACTCCGTTAATACATAAATAACTATTTTTATACATTATTTAGTACCTGAGAACATTCTGGACAATCAGTCACCTTCGATTGTCATCTCTAACAGGCACATAGAGTTCCATCAATAAATCACATCCAGAATTAATAACTTCTCAATTCCGAAGTGACAAGGAAACAATTTTAAACTTCTCCAGAAAACGTCACGATTTTGTGAAGCCTTTGTCGAAATTTAATAGGTAAAATCCGCTTTCCTAGTCAGGTGGCCGCCTTCCCATGGGCATAAATCTAGTGGTGAAGTTTCAAATGCAGCAATCGAGCACTCTACAGGTCCCACGCTCACTTTCCCTTTGTTATCTACAAAAATCTATTTCAACGAGCTTCCCAACACGAAGGAATTATTACAATTCGAGTCTTAACAACATCCAATTGTCTATAAATTTGACCAAAAACTGATTTATTAAGTTTAATTGCAAGACTAAGTAACGAATATTTATTGTTTGAAGTTCTCCTCATCATTTGGATATTTTTTAAATCTCTTTAGTAAATTCAGCATATATACCACAGAAATAAGATTGATGCTCAAGTCCAAAAAATTGACTCATTGCTATAAAAATGTCTGTAAAATAGAGAGGAGTTCTACCATTCAAGTAATAAACAACGATTATTATCGTTATTACAATGGTGACTAAAGTGGTTCTGTGGATAACAACGTTTCAGAAATTCCACTAATTCCACTGAGGACTTTTCAAAGATGACTGTGTAACGGAAATTATCAAAAAAATTGTTATCGTAGAAGACAATGATGATACATTGGTAGATTTAGCATAAATGGTCTCCAGATGGAGCTATCTACATAGAAGCTGTCGAGAAATAAACTTTAATGTTATCAAGCCAAACTGTTGATTTAGATATGATGCCGATGTTTTCATTATATGATCGCATGATCATGTAGTTGGAAGACAATATAGATGTCCGTATCAAAAGAGATCAGATAGCACATTGGAACAGAAACAGTGTTTCCAGAAAGCCTAATTACACTAATATGAAGGCTGAATCTCATCACGATTCAGACCAGGAACAAGGTATCGTCAAAATAAAACTTGTAAAAACTGCATCATATATAATCAGTTCTTGGAATAAATGGAATACTAACAGAAATATTGAACAAGCCATTAGAAAGAATACATAATATAAAGATAAAAAAATATATACTGTATTTTTTTACAAAAACACTATACCAATACAGTCTATAATGTTCCAAAAAAAATAGAGGCAGCCTTTCCTATAAACGGTAAGGAAAATATGCTCCAAAAAAGACACGTTATAATGAGAGTGAAAATACCACCAAAATACCACCTAGAGATAAATACCACAGAGATAATTGTCGAAGATTACAAATCGGACATTCCATAAACCTGGATCAAGATTCTGGTGGAAGAGAGGAGATTTTGTCAAGAATTACAGAGAGGCAATATGCAGGGTTAACTAGGACTAGAAACAAAAATTTTAACCATATGCTCAGAAAAACAAACCGGCGAATTATATTGTGGGAAAATATCTGTACCCGAAACATATTCCTTTATTTAATAACTATTAAACGTTTAAAATTAAAATAATTCACTAAAAACTGAAGAATAACACAAAACTACAACGTAAATACAGAAACTGAATTATGACATGATAGGGAATTTTACCGTTGCTTGTTAGTTGCCTACTTTGACTCTGTAAACGTGCGGCGGCGTTAAATAAGAATTTAATATAATATCGGAAAAAATGTTCGCTTTAAAGATAAGTTGCAATTTCTTTGAAGGGCGAATCCGATAATTCTTAATTTTTTCTATCCCCTCTTAAAATATTTGTTCTTAGTCATAGTTAACCCTGTATATTCGAAAAAATTGAAATAATTTCAGCTGAATCGATACAAGAATATAGAATTTGGAAAATACATAAAAATCAAGAACCGGAACGTCACATATCAGTTACTTAAGACCTCATGAACCACTGCGCACATCAAATACAAAGACGACGTCGCAACCAGACCGGGAATTAGTTTCTAACCAAAGAGGAATGGAAAAGGAAGTGCAATATTTAAATTATTACGTTGTCACTAGAAAAATAATTGATGGTAAGGAATAAAGACGAAATAAGTAATTTCATTGTAAGAGGGTGTGGGTTTTCAGTTTTATGGTTTATTTGACAACTATTATAGTCACTATACTATAATAGACAACATTGTTGTAAAATGCTGCTTCTGGTTCTAAATAAATGATAGCTATAATATTACAAAATTTGTATAATAAACAACAGACTCAGTCAACATAAAGATAATCAAGACTAAAAATTATTATACTGTTATCTACCATATATGAATAGTAATAGACAGAAAATTATCACGTCCTCATATTCAAGTATTGATGTGGATCACACCATACGTAACAGCTCTGTCGAATTTAATCTTCATCCTTTAGAATGTGCCTATCCGTTCAATAGATCGGAAAAAAAAATTGGGAACTAACTCTTTCTAAGTGAAAACTTTATCATGATTTGTGTCTCCTAGCGTAGACTTAATTTACAAGTTCGCAGAGCTGACGACCCCGTTCTCGAGATACCTGTGTCATCCGATTACGGTTTTTGCAGCTCCGCCGTAAATCCCTTTGTGGATTTTATCTTCTTAGGGCCCCTTTCCAACCTCCAGATGTATTTATTCCGCCTTTACAGCGCCGGATTGCAGCGCCAAGTTTTAATAATCCCGCATTAAAATTACCTTGTTCAGCCAGTTAGGCCTATTTGCCCTCCTTAATTAAAAAAACATTTGTGTTTTACAGTTTTTCGAGGAGGGTTCTTGTTTGCTCCTTTGTAATGCTACCAGGACCGAATCAGGACAGTTTGGAGCTCTTTCCTAACACGAGAAACAGCGATTCTACCTGCACAATTTAATGTTTAAATAGTTCTGTACCACGTGATCATTTCATCATCTAAAACTGCAGTATTGTCACGTCTGACTGCATATTATTTGTTCTGGAGGAAGTATGAGGTATGAATGATAATTATAAATGTTCGTGTTAATGACATCTCGAGGATTTCTTAATACGAACTTCCTAATTAACTTACCGTTGAATAAAGAGATTAGCTATCAATTGCATCTACATCCTTTATTAATTTTGCCTTTAGAATAAACCACGGTCTGAGCTGAATACTTCATGATGGATCCAAAGAAGGAAGTATTTAAAGATACATACTCTGTGACATCAAAATAGAAATAATTAATATAATATAATAGTATTTGTAATAATAATAGTCTCATAGAGACGAAGAGCAATCTATAACTGACAAATTCTTGTTGCATTTATAGAGACGCAACAATTAGTATTAAGAATATGAAATCAAGGTGAAATAATGACGAATTATCATTATTATGAAGCACGATGGTTAGAAATTCTCATTAATGCAGTTTTCTTCAATAATTTTATTAATTTCGGTACCTACTGATTATTGAAGAATAAAGTTTTTCGTTACAATGTAAATTATTTTATCTAATTAGATAAAACCACAGATAACTAAGGTTGTAACTCAAAACTATGCAATTTAATGTACACTACATAAGGATGTATCTTGTTATGTATCTCGTGGTTATTTTCTTCAATTTGAATGTGCTTCCAACACAAAATCTACATTCTAGGAGAAGGGATGGTAAGAGGTCAAATCAGATAAGATGATCAATTGTTAAATTTTGAAAATTACTTTAGATGCAGAACTTTCTTGATTTGTTCTGTACAATGCCATCGCTTCTTATTACGCAATCTAGGAACAATTGTGAAGCATTGGCGACGTGATGATGCTATTTTTGTTTTGTACATATGCGATTTTAAGATTTGTGGATTAGTGTGCATCCTTGTCTATTGCTGCTTACAATATAGAACCAGAACTTCTTTTATTAAAGAATTAGAGGAAAGGAAAGAAAAAGGAGAAAATGGATAGAGAAAAAACCGAAAGAAAAAAATTTAAAATAACAAACAGAAAAGAAGACGTGGACGCAAAAATTAACATCTCAGAAATCTTTTAAGATTGGATTCATATCGTATGTATACTGCGTAAAACATATTTTTGATTTCTGTAAAATAAAACATTAAGGTATTATACAAGGTATATCTGTTTCTGAAGAACACTAAGTTATTGATTTTTTATTTATTAGCTTTTGTCACCTTATCCACTAAAAATAAGATAATAAGATTGCTGTCGTTACCTTTCCTCCCTTCCTTCTACCTAAATTACATACAAAAACCCATTTAAGAATGGGGAAGTTGCATGGGTTTGAAATGTATTACAAGGTAATCTTTCAAACATATTGAAAAACCAGAACATGTGTTTGACAATAATCGCATAGTAATTAAAATATTAACATTAATAATTTGTCACAGAATGTAAACAAAACCACCTGACCCAAAATGACATTCAGCGAGGTTTGTTTCCGTGGTTACGATGTTGGTGATGTAAACAGGCATTTGTTTATTGTATTTTTGCATTTTTGTGAGTCATAAATACATAGTGTAAATACTGTTTAACTTATTCCTTTGTTTTCAATATAGGCCCACTTGTGACAATTACGTACTAGATAGATGGTTTTACTTGAGGTATTTAAAATGATGTCATCAGATTTCACATTAAACTGCCTACTTGTTTTAATTCGAAAAATAATAATTAAAAGTAATGAATAATGATATTTAACAAATATTAATTTTTTGAAATTAATTTAATAATTGTTTTGCTATTTACTACTGATTTCATTTCTCCTCAAACATTTAAAAAAAATCCTTATTTATTACTATTGTTTATTATGTTTTCAGAATAAAACAGGTAATTTAATTTAATGAAATCAGATAGCATAATTTTATAAATGCCTCAAATAAAATTCTACATCACGTAAATTGTAGGAGTAAATATATAACATATTGTAATCGAAATGAAGCGCTGAATACAAAAAATGAAAAAAAATATAAGTTTCCTTTACTATTAATGTTCTAAATGCCCTGTATACATTCTGGTAGCTTAATAGAAAGATTTAATTGATTTTTTACAACTTTACACTTCACAAACAAACAATATTGCAATGCTTCCTCTCGTCGCGCTTCATTGCCCTACATCACATTTTTCCTTTAATTTTTTTGGTACGGTGAAATATTTTTTATTAGGTACTGTATGCTCTATTCATACATAATGTCATAACGCAATACTTCTTCCATTTCCCCGTGAGATGCACTTTCCGTGCTCATTTTACCAGTCTATTTTGCAAATTTATTTAATACCAATGTATATTTAACACAATACGACAAATTAACTCTTCTAAACGTATGTACTGCGTTGTCCGAAAGTATGGAAATCGTATACAGATCTGAACTAAAGTACACTGCTGTATTTAGGTGTAACCGTGTGAACGGCGTCTTACATCACAAGTCTACGCTGTGGCAGCGTTCGTTTTGTGGAGCGTGGCAGACAAAACTTTAAATATTATTTTTAGGCTTATTTTTCCATGAAATATTCTTGGACAACCGCCATTTCGATTAAAATAATAAATTCTTTCTTCTGCATGTATTTCTAAAAATCAGGCAATTTCGCCATTAGATAAAAGACTCGTTGTCGTCCACTGTCAGTTTAATCCTTGACTATATACACTAAGACTAGTCAATCTAATGGGAGGCCTTGTTGGCCTGAATGGGAAACCAACTCAATGTTATTGAAATTTAATTCCCAAAAATTAGTAGGTGTCAATGAGTCGTTTTTTTTTAAATGTCCAGAGTAACTTTGGAAAAAACTCATATTTGAAAAAAAACTACATATTTACTTTTATTGATAAAAATGACAACAGAGCAGTAAAAACAACTTAGCCCTTGAGCAAACTTTCTCTACCTCTATATGTCTTAAATAATTAAACTAATTATTACAGCTAATTACAGTAAATTTTCAATATGACCTTCCACTTCTATGCAATTTTCTAATACTCCTAAGAGATTTCCTCACGTCGAAAAATACATTTGGTTGTTTTAGATCAGTTTTCTGAATTTCGTTAACAAAAAATAAGAGAGAAATTGTCATCATCTGGCATTGTTAATGGCTTATCTGTTTTAATAGGTCTTATTACATAAATTATGATTATTTTTCTTAAAATATGTTTCCCTACCAAATTTGATGACAATCGGTTGAACGATCCTAGTTAAAAAAAAAACGAAAAAATAATGTAAACCTGTATCTACCACAGCAACATTTTAGTAAGGCACATTTAGCTATATCTTTATATTTTGCTCCAAAAATGTCATTCCTACTCTGGTACATATTATTAATGGTTCACTCTATATAATATCAACTTAAAATAATAAATCAATTTTGAAACACATTCTTTTCTGATGAGGCCTGTAAAGTTCACAAATTATTTTTACTAAAAACATTAGCTCATGTAAATTTATTTAAATTTTCATGCGCAAATGTCAAATTATTTGAATTTTTAAATAAATTTTAATTTAATTTTAATTTAAAAATGACTCTTCAAAAAGACTACAAAATAATATTTATTTCACACCATCACAAAGTTATGTCAAACATTGAAAAAAGATTTGTATACTTATTGTTTTATAATTTTTACTAATGAATTTTTCTTAAAAATATTTGATTTTTCTCAAAATAATAATGCATCTTATGCAGTAAGAGAAACTCACACGTTAATTTTAAATTACAGTTCGTATTCTTACTTCTCTAACGCAATAAAATAAACTGCTTCAAACTTTATGATCTGTGGTTTGAATATAAATATATTGTCACAATCTTATTATTTAGGCATATATAGGAAAAAGGGTCACGCGGCCACGCCCTTGAAACGCCTTCGCAGTTTTTTGCAGATTAAAATAGTAGCGCTTTATTTCCTTCGTCTGAATAAATGCGTATTGTTACACAGTACGACATCTAACAGGAATTATGATAACTATTTAGGTCTTTATTAAGGACTGACTCTCTTGGTGTATATACTCAAGGGTTTAATATTATCCCAAATAATTTGGCATATTTTGAATAAACAAATACTATAGATCGCACTGTTATTTTGAAAAATCAAAGCATTATTGCACTCAGTTGTACATCTAGGAATAATTTTGAGAGGAAAGTCAAATTATTATTGCTTACAGTTGTACAGTTCTTTACTTCCAGGAATAATTTTGAGAGTCTTAATAAAAAACATAATTTAGTCATTATTTAGGCTAGATCAGTTCTGCATGAATGCCGATTCAGGGATATATTTTGAAGGCTGTCGGGCTGTCCTGAACTATTCTTTTAGATCGAAGCAATCCTATGGTAACTAAACTGTTTCCTAGTGTAGATTCGTCTCTCGCTCTCAGCAAAAAGCCGACAGGAGGCAAACACCGGGGGAAAGAGCAAGGAACCCGCGATAGTGTAATTGCTGAGCGTCGACAGTAGCTGTCGAAGTACACGGGCAAAAAGAGCGATGCAGGGGAGGGCGGAACACACCATTACGTATTCAGTGCTTGCTCGTCATTGTGTGGGAGTCGAGCGAGCAGCTCATGTCATCTCGTTAAGAAGGAGAGGTACTGCTGCATGTCGCAGCAAATTATCCCGGTTAATTAGGAGTGAGGCATAGGATGCAGTTGTTTGTTCCCTGCGACTGCCATCGCGGCGAATTTATTATTCCCAGATGGATTGTGTTGATTTGGAATTTTGTTTTCATGTTTGCTCAGGACGCGTGCAACTCAAAGAGTATGACGTGTTTTGACGTACTTGTTTATATTGGGCTCACAACAATACATTTGAAGCAAAGATCGTGAAGGTGATCTAATCTTGAAGTCTAAACATGATACTAGTCTAAATATACCTCATAATAACAATAATACTAGTCTATCTATTATTACTAATTTAATGCCTTTTTTACAAACGACTCTTGAAGCTATGGACAATAAAATGCAGGTGGACGCTGCGTATACCGACTTCTCAAAAGCGTTTGACAAAGTACATCGTCCGACATTATTAATTAAACTTGAAAATTTCGGTATTCATGGGAAACTGCTTCGTTGGCTGAAGTCTTATATCACTAACAGAAGCCAATGTGTCAGATTGAACAATTATTTTTCTGAGTACCATAGTATTATCTCTGGAATACCACAAGATTGTCACATGGGACCTCTTCTTTTTTGTGTTTTTATAAATAACATTGGTTCCTGCTTTAATTATTCAAATAATAATTTATTTGCCGATGACCTTAAATTGTCAATGACTGTTCAATCTGCGGATGACTGCATTAAACTCGAGGAAGATCTGTCCAAATTAAATGAATACTGCAAATCTTATAAACTTTTCCTTAATATTAATAAATGCCATAGTATAACATTTTTCAGAAAAGAACTTAATATTACTTATAATTATACCATTGGCGGTCATACTTTCAGAGTCGTTCGTGAAGTTAAGGACCTAGGTATAATTTTAGATCAATCAATCTTTTGAGACACATGTTGACTCAATAGCACAAAGAGCTATGAGAACTCTAGGTTTTATATTACTCAATACAAAGCATTTCACTAACTCTTCTTCGATTATTATTTTGTATAATGCATTAGTTAGAAGTAAATTGGAATGTGGTAGTCTGGTAGACTTGAAAATGTTCAGAAAATATTTATTGATGTGCTCAATTATAGATTTAACAGAAATTTATATTATGAACCATATGATGTCAGATTGTCGCACTACCGTTTAAAAAAATTAGTCTCTAGAAGAATAACTTCTTCTGTTATATTTTTGTACAAATTACTTACCAATATTGTTGATTCTCCTTATATTCTCAGTCAAATTTCTTTTAATCACCATTCACATTTTTCTAGATATGTTAATATTTTTTATATTTTATCATGTCGGATTAATTTTATGCAAGTAATTCACCAATACGTATGTTACAGAAGAATTATAATGATTACTTTATTCATCTAGATCTTTTTAATTCATCATTATCAAGTTTAAAATCATGTTAATTCTTTATTAGATTAGTGTTAATTGTACTCACTGTTTCTTTAGGTTTAATTAAGTTACTTACCACAAATTTCTTATTTTTTTTCTTTTGTGTAATCCTCTTATTGGGCATTGAATTGCCTGTTGGATTACATATGTCGAAATAAATAAATAAATAAATACTAGTACGAATAATAAATAGCTAATGAGAGAGACAATCTACATTACAATACTATGTTTACAAATCAAGTGTAAGGCCTAGGTTTTCTACAGAAAAAAGGTCCTATTACATTTGATTATACATTAAATAGTGCCAACTTGGAGAAGCATCTTGAATTGAAGGACTTAGAAATATTCTTTGGCAGTGAGTTATACTACGTGACAAAGGAAAGTAAACACCTATATACGTTCATTAGATTTTAAGGTTTGGGGTATTGAATGGTTTCAGCAAGATCAGAAAACCTACTGCAAAAATTCGTTCAATAGTGTGTTGGTAACTCACGATTCCGAATACACTCATTGATGATACGCCTAGCCTCGCATCTAATAAAATTGTCGATAAGTTCTTGGAATGTATCATTCCAAGCTATCTGAACTTCATGGGTAAAAGCTGCTAAACTCTGTCGGGGGTATTGTAAATGCAGCTTTCTGCGACCAATCATTTCCAGACTTGTTCAATAGGTGACCAATTTGGCAATCTTGATGGCCAGGGTAAACATTGATCTGATATTGATCCATAAAGTTATTGGCTGATTAGCAACATGAGGTCTAAAATTCATATTAGAGAACAGTGCTTTAGTGGTGTGAAGATATTGAATAACATATGGCCCACCACTTCTTGGATGTAGCGTTGGACTGTCATGTTGCCTCTAATGAAAACTAGTGGTGATCTGCTACCGTACGCGATAATAGCACTTTATGGCATAACGCCTACTGTGTGATGGACATGACGCTCTCTGTCAAATTGTGGATCGCGTCTTTCACCACATCGCTTTCTCATCCTTACACAACCATCGTGCATCACCAGGCAGAAACGGAATTCTCTCTACTACTACTACTATGTTGATGAATTAGAGGCAGCAACGAATGTAGGAGATAAAACAAGAGACTAAAGCTTCATATTAGGCGATATATTGTACACATACTAACCATTTCCCCATGTTCTTCAAACCACTGATTTGCAATAGTCCAGCTACTCTTAAATTTGCCTCTAGGAGCTGAAAGTCGCAGTCGACGATCTTCACGCTCTGTGGTTCTTCTACGACAGCCGGTGCCTCTCGCTCTGTATCCACGGCCTTCTTGAGTCTACGCCCACACCGTGCTAACGTAAGGATCTGTTACTCCCTTTAGAAATTTCTCTCTCCGACAAACCTGCTTCGTGCAACCCAACAATCCACCCCCTCTCAACGTCACTAAGCTAGGAAATCTACAAAAATATACGCCTTCTAGGCATAATCCGCCGTAAAAAATGTCGTTTGCAACAAGGTCCACAACGCTTGCAACACAAATCTGAGCAGAGTTTTTTAAAACAGAATGCTACGTTATCAAAGTACGACCTATGCAAACTTTAAAAAAAATTAACAGATAACCTGAAAGTTTAATCACTTTTTACTTTCACCGAGAGAAGTAAACATACAAAAAATATCAAAACAAAGTGATATTTTATTGACCTTTCTTTGTCATGTAGTATATTTATTTTTAATATACTATATCAAAATCGTCGAGTAACTACTTCATTCAAAAATGGTTACACCTACCGACTTTAGCAAGGTATACCTTTTTCAAATAAAACAGGTAGGAGAATCTATTGTTTCGATAGTTAGATGGAATCATTAAGATGCAAAAAAGTTCTGTCATTTAAAAGAAACAAGGTGTACCACAAGTGCCGCACTCTACTAGTGACGTCAAAATTAGAAACATATTTGAAATTCTCGTCCGCAAAACCCCCCGATTTACAAATTTTATGTAAATATTTGGATTTTTTAAGTTATTTACAAATATATAAAATAAGATTTTAACTTTAACACCCTGTAGCTCCGTTAATAATCAGCTTTGGAAAAAATGTTATAGAAAGAGGTAGCATCTATTTTCGGTCTAGAATTATCCCCTGAATTTTTTCCTCATCATTTCCGGACACCCTGTAGAATATACAAACAATCTACGAGCACAGGCGGACTAAACAAAGCCCAAACAGTGTAAATATGCGTTACTCTACTGCGCCTTTCGCTGATACCTGACGTTAACCATGATTCAGGGTTTTTACATGGGATTTACAAGTTGAATTAACCCCACAAATTTAACATATTATCTTTAATGTGTTTCATAGGACTAATCTATAAATTTATCTAGATAACGTAAATTAATTTTTTTTATTATGAAAATTTGGATGGAGATGCCCCTAAAGCCCTCTTAGTTATGAAAGTGCCACATATACCTACATATTACTAATCTTCTATTATATGCTATAAAATGTTTCCAACCTAAAATGTTTATTATTCATTATATCAGAATTTTCTGCAACTAGCAAATGAAGCAATTTTGGCCTTCACTATGTTTTATTCAATTATATTTTAATATCAAGACTATATAGTAGCATTTGTGTTCCTTTATCTATATACACCCTGTACCGGATTATATAAGGCCATTATTGCGAAGCACATCACATAATACACCCCCAAGGAAATATAATCACAATACTAGCTATCGTAAATAGATATCATTAATATAATTGAACCCATTTCTCTCAGAAACATAAATAAACCACCCACTCAATCCTTATTACCCAGCAAATTCAGTCGCGGAGCAAGCATAGCAAATATTAAATTTCTGGGATTCATTCTTCCGCTTAATTCAACTATTTGAATAGCTTGTCGTAAATTTCAATTTAAATACAATTACTGACTAATCTCGGAAAGAAGACAACCAGGTTGTTTAGCGAAGTTCTTAGTCGAACTCTGTCTAAAAGCAAAAATCCCTCCAAACGGCTCGACCTGATGACATTGTATGTAGATGTAGTAAAGGATTTGTTATGTTATTACTAAATTTAATAAAGCACGACTTATGATAAAAATATAATATTATATGAAGGTGAGTTATGACTATTGTCTTGAGTCCATTATGAACCATTAATTTTAGGTTTTGTCTTTCTGCATTAGAAAGTTGAGAGAATTATGAAGAGTTTTGACATAACTGTTGGACAAATTGGAAAACTACATCTACTTCCATTTAGAAGAGTTTGTTCAAATCGCATCTCTCAAAGAGTTGAATTATAGGGTATTCGCTAAAATCAGACTTGTGAACTTAGATCATTGCCTTTGGCCCTAGTTCAGTGACGTTTTACAAAAGTCGATTTTAATTTTGTAATATCTCAAATGATTTGGAAGTTATATCAGAAGAACCACCTGAACTAGTGACTTTTACGATACAGCTCCTATAATGCTCTATAAACAGGGTGTCCGGAAATTATGTGTCAAGACATCAGGAGGTAATTCCTAACAAAAAATTCGATATTTGTAAATAACTTCTTAAGAAATCTAAATATTTACATACAATTTGTAAATCGGGGGTTTTTGCGGACGAGAAATTCAAATATGTTTCTAATTTTGACGTCACTAGTAGAGGACGCCACTTGTGGCACATCCTGTTTCTTTTAAATGACTTTTTTGCATCTTAATGTATCCATCTGACTATCGAAACAATAGGTTCTCCTACCTGTTTTATTTGAAAAAGGTATACCTTGCTGAAGTCGGTAGACCTAACCATTTTTGAAATAATCCTATTTGAAATGCTCAGTGCACCGAGTAAAAACTGTTTTGATTTCAGGTAAAGTGCCTTCTGTGCTGAAAATACAGCAAAATATTACTTGAATAAGTTGTTTAGAATCGTAAATTATGGAGACGTGCAAAATTTCAAGAAGATCGGCGAGTTTTGATGACCATGAACCATTTTTCAACAAAGCACAAAAATTTTATCAAAGCAGGCCGATTTTTAAAAAATTTTGCACATCTCCATAATTTACGGTATATCGTTTTCAGATATAACAGGTAGGAGAATCGATTGGTTCAATAGTCAGATGGATACACTGAACAGCAAAAAAGTTCTCTCATTTGAAAGAAACATGATACGCCATAACTGTCGCCCTCTATTAGTGACGTCAAAATTAGAAACATTTGAATTTCTCGTCCGCAAAAACCCCAGATTTACAAATTTTATGTAAATATTTGGATTTCTTAAGAAGTTATTTACAAATATCGAAAATAAAATTTTAACTTTAATACCCTGTATCTCCGTTAATATTGAGTTTTCGAAAAATTGTTATAGGATTTCGTGGCCCTAATTTCTTGTGAGGAATCACCTCCTAAAGTCTTGACGCATAATTTCCTGACACCCTCTATATCCAAGAGCCAAGAATTGGATCTACTTAACATTGGAAATGAGCTATTTGAGCGTTCAACCAAGTCGCTCTAAATGGACCAATGACAAAATTATGTGTTGTGTTTGTTGTGCTTATTTCATAGACCTTCGTGACTAGATCACTGATCTTTTAGCGTCAACTCATAACATATTTAGCAGTCCATTAAATTCACTAAGAGTAGTAGTTTTCGATACAGCTTCAACATTTAAAAAGAATTCGCTGGTTCAAAATTCATCTCCCTAACTAGATTAATAAACTAGTCGCTGCAAGGTTAGTGATTTCGATACGAAAGTCAATGACTTAGGAGTAAAGCTTATTCATATTTCAGCAATTTTGATTACTCCAGTTATTCGTCCACCTAGATGGATGCAGCTTGAACAAACGGGAACTCTCTTTAAATGCTAAATAGATATACCTTAGCTTTTCTATATTTTGAACGGTCTTGAAGTTACCTCATCAAGTGCTTTTTCCCATGTAACCTTTCCAGATATTGTAAAGCTACTACTTACTTAATTACTTAATTCTTAATAGGAGGCATCTGCTAGTTCAACGTTTGGGGTCAGGTTACCTTTATGTCTAGGTCACTGACGTTTCAATAAATATCATATAACTTCCTTATTAATTCACTTAAAGAGATGAGGTTTGAACCAGTGGATAGCTCATTTCAAAAACTAAATAGACCCAAAGTTGCCTTAGAAGAACTTCGACTAGTAATTACTGACCTCAGCTCAATGTCAATGATCTAAGCTCGAAGATTTGGTTCACCGTAAAATAGGTATTTTGCAGTAAAAATATTTGTAGTATCACTTAGGGTAAAATTATATGTTATGTTAGCATTATTCTTCCACTTTACTTGATTTCGTATTAAGCTGGTTCAAATTAATTTAGAACAAACAATAGATAAAGAAATTATTCAATTTATCGTCGCTGAATTTCATGTAATTATGCGTCCGTAGTATATTTAGTAAGAATATAATAATTTCATCAGTTTCAAGTGGTGGTTATTCACGTTTTTCTTGGTGTAGCCAATCTATCAAGCTAATAGTTTGATCGCATCCGCCTTTGCATCAGACGGTTGACTTACCTCGTGCTAATTGACTGCTAATCGTTAATACACGAAGTCACTAGAAGGGTTCAATAACGGACGTACACCTGCAGACTGACGTCTAGACTCTAATTAAGTGCGCCGTGGAAAGCTGAAGGCTCCCCTGACGTGTCAGTTTGCAGCTCGGGCACACATTCATAAACACGTGTGGGCAGGGCTGGCGTCGCGAAAATATGCGTGGGGATTTTTTGTGTTTACACAGTGGAAATGGAAAAACAACAGGCGGGGATAATTGGGTGTCAAAGACTTCGATATTTCGAATGGATATAAAATTGTTATACTACTTGCCTTATAACTACAGTTTTCCTTCGTGTTTTACTGGAATATACTTATTTTACGAGCGTACGAAGTAGTAATACACAGTGCGTTCCTAAAGTCACACACAAATTCATTATTAGGTAAATAAAAGACATTATTGAAAATTCCCGGAACAGGTCGACTTATTATTTTAATATGCTTTTTTTCAAATGATAATTTAATATACAGAGTGACCTATCTTCGAGTAATGATGTCATCACATTTTTTTATTATTAGTATTTATTAGTATTAGTATTTTTATTAGTATTACGCATTTTTAAATTAATTAACTTGTTTTGGTTTTGTAAAAACATGAATCTAAGTGAAACGGAACGAATTGACATTCTCATGATGATCGGATATGGTGATAGAATTTGAACTCATGAGGAAGTTTGTGTTTTGTTAATGAAACACATCCGAACCGTTCACCAATAAATCGATCCACTATAAGCCGAACTGAAGCAAAGTTTCGACACCATGATCACGTTAAAGATCTACCCACATCTGGTCGACCAAGTATACTAAATGAAGATGTGCAGTTACAAGCCCTGTTAACCCTTCATGAAAACCCGCATTCCACTATGAGAGTCTTAGCAGGTGATTTAGGTGTGAGTAAAAGCACATTGGGTAGATTTCTTCACAAAAACAAGTTCCATCCCTACAAATGGTGATGGAAGAATGTCAGGCAGATCCGAATCTTGTCAAACGCATAATTTTCTCAGACGAGGCGTCTTTTTATCTGAGTGGCACCGTTAATACACATAATTGTCGGTATTGATTACATCACAATCCACACTGGACGATGGAAGCACACATTCAGCGTCCCCAGAAGGTCAATGTTTGGGCCGGAATCGTTGATAATCGAATTTTGGACGAGTGCTTGTTCAAGTGTTCTTGAAACTAGTTCAAGAAATCTATATTTCGAAATTCTGTAGTATTATATAAATAAATAATTTGTGTTTCAATTTAAATAACTTTCACATTGGATACAAATGTAAATAAAAATATGTAAGAAATTTTTAGTTTATTTATAAAATAGAGAAAATCTAATAATTTAATATCAGTATCGAATTTCAATATCCAGGTAATTCATTAGGTTAAAACCTAATATTTACTATAGTGCCATAAAGTGGACTTGGCACGATTCTGTCACATTACAGCACGGGCTCTAGAAAGGGCATTAACGATTTTGACGTTCATAATGACAGTCGACTATAATAATTATTTATGCATCAAGTACAAAAAGTAAGTGTTTATAATAAGCACGAGTTGCATACAAAATTTTTCTACGTTCATGCAAAAACCAAAAAATGTTTTATTTAGAAGACAGTAAGTCTAGGAAAATATGACGTCGATTTGAACGTTTATGTAAGTTATGATGACAAAACGCTGTAGTAGAATGACAGATAAATACAATAATCATTTTATTGCACTAGTGCAATAAAGAACAACTTTTTCCACTAAATATAGTTCAATAAAATTTTGTTTTTTACATGAACGTAGAAAAATGGTTGTTGTCCTAAGCGACCTGACGGCCGCGACAATTTCACGTCGCGTGCAATAAACACTTACTTTTTGTACTTGTTGCGTACAATATTTTTTCTACATTCATGTAAAAACCAAATAATATTTTTTTAGATGACACTAAGTCTAGGAAAATATGACGCTTATTTAAATGTTTATGTTTGTAACGATGACAAATCGCTGTAGTAGAATGACAGATGAATGCAATAAACATTTTATTGCACTAGTGAAATAAAGAACCACTTTTTCCACTAAACATAGTTCAATAAAGTTTTGTTTTTTGCATGAACGTAGAAAAAGTATATTATTCCACGCTCTTTTAAATTCGAATATATGCAAATTACCCAACTCTACAAAGAAATTTTCATTTTTTGTCCTAAAGTTTATTTTATGATTTTCCTGTTTGTTATGCACAAAAATGAAGAAAAAATACCTTTTTTCCAATAAAATTTACTTTTGTGATAATTATAGTAATAACACTCATTTTCGAGTTTTTATAAGAATTCTAATTAATTTTAGTACATTCCCATTTACCGCTAGATAAAAATGGGGTTTTTACATTCAAACGGTGCTTCCAGATGGCACTCAAGAGAGTGATAAACAGCAGGTGTTTTGTACAAGTCTAGAAAAGGTTAAAATGTCATCGAGAAAGTCAGGAGCAGAGAGGTTAAAGCTGTAGTTTTTGTTGGTCTACAAATTAAAATAATTTTTGGCGATGAAGAATTTAATAGAGCTCAAAAAGCAAGTTAAACCAGTTTTAAAGCAGTAGTCTCTGGATTTTTAGGAGATAACAAAGCTGAAAGCTACCGAGAGCTGGTTGAAAATATGTTAAAGAACTTCAAGACAATGGGTTGCAGGATGTCTTTAAAAGTACATATGCTGCATGTTCATTTAGATAAATTTTAAAATAACATGGGGGCGCATTCAAAAGAGCAAGGAGAATGTTTCCACAAAGATATTATGAACTTCAAAGAACGTTATCAAGACCAATATAATGAAAATACGATGGGAGACTATATTTGGGGTTTATTGAGAGAAAGTTCTTATGGACATAAAAGAAAAAGTAATACTGTGCACTTTTAAATTATTTTCCACTTTTTTGTAAGCTTCTTTAATAGTAAAAATTAATAAAAATAAAATAGAAATATATTTGTATTGTTTTATCATAAAAAAAATAAAAACACAGATTTTTTAAAATATCGTTCAAACTTTCTCCTGGACACAAACGCAAACTTTTATATGCAATACAATTTTTTTTCGTTCAAATATGATCTAATCTATCAAAATCCTCATATCAATGTCAAACTTCGTGTTGACCGGTGTTATATATTACCAAACATCTTGTTATCCCAAATTCTGGAAACTATTTAGAGTATGTGCAATATACCTGCAATAATTAATTGTGTAGTTATCGTCCAATTGCTATTATCTGCAACGTTTCTAAAATATTTGAAACTTTGTTCAACAATGTTTTATATAGTTCTCTATCTATTTTAATATCCAGTGAGCATCATGACTTCGTTAAAGATAAATCCACTATCATTAACCTAGTCCAAAAAACACATTTTTTTTTCTTGACTGGATGGAGTCAGGTGATGTTATATACACGAGCTTGACTAGGCCACAATATTTTATTAACTAAACTAAATGTATTTGGATTATCTGACTCTATTTTCAATCATATTCAATCATGTGCAGTTTATTCAGTATTGTGGATTTAAGTATAACATGTTTCATCAAATATTTGGCTTACCACAGGGTTCTATACTATTTTTAGGGACTAACAGGTGCATTATCTGATGTATGCAGATGTCCTCAAACTTTTATGTGAAATTGCCACTATTGCTGATTTTGACAAAATGCACGTGACATTGTTTGCAATTGGTGTCTACATAATGAACGCATCGTTACGTTAACTAGAAAGAAGATTTCAATTAAATTTTATTATAAATTAGATCAGATCTTGGAGTAATGTTCAAGTAACCCAATTTATGCTAATCATATTGCGACTTTAGGAAGACTTCAGCGTAGATTTATAAAATCAGCCTTGTACATGGTACGTATCCTCCTTAGGGTTTACCGTATGACTTACTTGATCGTTTCCATATTCATACTTTATCTAAAAGATCAGCCTCCCAAGTAATGTTTTTGTATAAAATCGTTCATATCATTTTGAAATGTTCAAGTGTGCTAAACAATATCCAATTTAAAATGCCACGATATTCAACAAGAAGTAGTAATGTTTTCAACCTTTCTACTGCACACACCAATATTCTTGTAGCGTCGCTTTTGTGTCAATGTATCTCAAGGTACAATGAAATATAATCTAGTGTGGATATTTTTTGTTGTTCAATGCATATAAAAAATGCAGTACTTAAGTAAAAATAGATTGTATATATAGCTTTGCAACTTAGGTATACTTGTATATCTCCTTGTTTATTCACTAAAAGACAAGCTGACGCGTGGTGGGCAACCCGCAAATGCGCTCAGCTGGTTCAGCGATCTAGTTCATGTATTCGCACTGTTACGCGTTGTGATAAAATTCCGTGATATAACTCGACAGATTTTAAGAAGGACTTGAGGTATGCCCTTATATATTTTTATTCATTTATACTTTATCTTTCTTATATTGAAGTTATGGTATTAAAACCTCTAACACCCTATGTACATATATGATGTTGAAATATAATTTCATAAAAAATATCCGGTATGTACTCATATAAGATCCACCCTGCATATTCTCAAAGACGTCATTACAACTGCAGAGGATTAAAGAATGTAATAAAACCCTCACCAAACTCGTCAGCCTAAACAATTATCCCCCTTCTGATTTATTCGATATATTTATGCACCGCGTGGCAGACCTCTGGGTCAACATCGCGTTCCAGCGTAATATCGCAGCAGTCGTGACAAAGGGCAGCCCTGAAATGAGCCCCAGGAGTAGCTCACACATGACGTTTAATTTGTAATATATTAAGAGTTCCATCACGGAGCCAGGACAGCCGAATCGCGCCTCCATTAAGGTGATTGGGCAGTCACGCGGAAGCGTTGCCGAAACAGCTTTTGTGTCGCCTAGAATGGAAAAGTATCCGTTTAAGACGGGGGGAAGTGAGGAGTGACCGATTGTGCGGGATATTATTGAGGCGAAGGACTGATCCCGTGAAGAAGACGCATCTAAAATAATAAGTTATTGAGAAATAAACTGAAACAGATTTCAAAAGATAAGCGAAGATTTCAATGGAGTTTATTGAACCACCAAATTTCATAGAACGAGGAAACTTGGAGGTTATATTATACTATTCAGAAATAAAGACAGAAGTTATAAACATGGTTTTTCATATATTTTCAAAGAAAGATATAGGTCAAAACTACGAAAAACCAAAATATAAAATCTAAGACAATATACAGGGTGAGTGTATAAATAGTCAAACTTAAGGAATATTAAGAAATTTATAGTAAAAAATATAAATACAACATACCTTTTATCTCGCTGTCCAACAGAGATACAGGGTGATCACGGTCAGGGACAAAATACAACCAGATACCGCAAACAATAGAAACTAAGCTAGCGTTGGAATAAGTGTATTAATCTTGATATTAGTTTTCTTTCCGTATATACTACCAGATCTTAGAAATACCTAGAAAGAATAAAAATACCTTCATAAGTAACATAAATACTTCACAGTTGAAAATTTATATTTTACAAGATGTTGTCAAAGATTTAAGTTTGCGCAAATTTACACCAATTATTAAAAAATATTTAGTTAGAGACTGATTTTATTCGGTGCAAGGGTAGGTACCTAAGCACTACCACTGTGATTACTCATTTTTTGTCTTCTGTTACATTTAATATTATTGTTGTCCACTTTTATATAGTATTGCTTTGTTCTTTTAGTTTACATAATTATAATAATATAATATGTAACGTAATGTTATTTACTAGCTAAATAGTAGAAAATGGCTAATTTACAGTAGCTAGATGAGAGCGGTGAAAGTTGCAGAAGACAATATTCCATAGGCGTGCTATTTGAGAAGGGTCGAAAGAGAATACAAAAGTAAACTATTAAGTGTTCACTCAACGTCAACTTACTATTGGCAATTTTGTATTATTTGAACCCTTCTCAAGTGGTACACCTATGGAATCGAGTCTCTTGCAACCCTCACTTTTATTGCTCATCGAATTAATGTAAATTAGTCACTTTCTACTATTTTAAAATTTGGATCTAAACAATACTGGAACCTCATTCCTCTGCATATTGAAAATTTACTAGAAAAATAAACATTTTGCACCTCTAGACTCAATAGGCAAACATTCCAAAGATCTTGTGTGCTATATCTTTGTAGAAATTTTTTTTAGTAGAAAATAATATGTTAAAAACACCCTGTGGCTCTCTCAACTTTATTCATATCCACATTATTTGCCTGTAACCAGGCGATTTCAAATATCCGATTACTTATCGTATTAACTTTTTTATGATGCAAGTATTACATTAGTTTTTCAAATATCAAAAATGGCTTATGTATAACAACTCACAGTTGATGAATATCGTTATAATGTATAGTGAAATGAAAATACTTTAGCAAAATGATTTCCCGGTAAACATGTGGAGGAGATGCAGCTACTTCTACAACGGTGTGCAGTGCAAGAGTAGTGCAAACGCAGGCATCACGCGGGAAATTTGCAACCGAATCGTGAAAGAGATGGAGGTCCAGGCCGTCCAGGACGTATTGCAGCAGTGTGGCGTATGATGTACCATGTACAGTGCGTCCAAGCATTAATATCAGGGGATTGAATGAGGAGAACCGGTACCATTGTGACGGTGATTGGGGAAAGTCGCTACAAAACTGGGGATAGTTCCAAAATTCTGGGTGGCTAGTGGACAAAGGGGACAGATAATATCCATGGTAGGGGTTGGCCGGTTAGCTTCAGTGGAGACGGGGTAGGTATAAAGCATAAATGAAAATTTTAAGGGCGCCACCCGTTTTTGCAACCCCGGATTATTGTTTCTACCCTATAAAGTGGTGGATTTTATCTGCCACAGTGCCTTTGCTCTTACTATGTTCTTACAAAAAAAAAACGGGAAAAAGGGGCGGTCCACTAA
This sequence comes from Monochamus alternatus, assembly GCA_037114965.1. Lineage (NCBI taxonomy): Eukaryota > Metazoa > Arthropoda > Insecta > Coleoptera > Cerambycidae > Monochamus > Monochamus alternatus. Next base: position 121,048,544 of record CM073426.1, read on the forward strand.
AATGATACCAAATGTTTTCAAACTATAAAGTATATTATAACAAAATAACCAGGATACGGCACAAGTGATCGGATCACTTTATGTACCAGTGGAACGCACCTGGTGCCTAACGGGCAAATGTCAGTGTTCACTGGTTCACAGGCTAATAGAAGAAAGTCGACCGTATTTTGTGGTCGATGGCCAAAATAGGTTAGTTCTATTAGTCTAGGTTCTATGGTAAATGTCAAATTTATGCCAGATGTATAACAAAATAACAAAACAAATGTTATATGCTATTACTGGGAAAAACTTATGAACGAAAAGCAACTCAAATTACCATTTACTACAGCGCTGTACTTAACTGGTAAACTTGGAATTTAATATTATTAAATAGCCTCTATCAGGGGATGAGACCCCTGAAATGTTAGCAACTTATCTACCTTATACTAAATCTTATAAATAAACTTATCTGAGAGTGGCGTGTGTTAAAGTTGCACAGGTCTAGGTAAGATTCCTCCGGGGTGATAGATATCTTAGATGCAACGGAGAGTGAAGCGATACATGCACCAATCACTAGGTCTGAGCGGGTGCAAAGCGGAATATAGCAAAGGGTATAGCAAGCACAAAATATTGTGGTACTACTTCTTTCATGGAAGCATGCCGCAGTCAGCAACAAAGCAAGTTACTAGCGTGGCGTAAAGTAAATGCTAAAAACGTCTACTAATGGTTCTAAAAGCAATAAAGTAAGCAGTAAAGCGCAAGCATATGTTTTTCCTAACCTAAAGTTCTTACCTTTGTTGTAGGTTGGCCTTAAAATGTAAAGTATTGGAAAAACTCTTTTAAGGGCACTGAGATCCAACTCTTAAAGTTGTAAAAATGCCAAAACTATTTAATTTTGCCCAATAATTAATGCTCAAAATTCGCAATTTACGAGAGGCACAAGCATGGCCAAGAATATCAAGAGAAAGAGGTTTTTTCTCTCTCTAATTTCTTTACTTTTTCATTACTTTAGGGGAATTTTGGTAGACCTGTTGGCTTGACAATGACACTTATTTGACAGAGTAAATACTGATGGAGAAAATATGCCATTTAATTTATTAATTCTACTCAGGGAACAAATTAAATTCAGTGACACTTTTCAGATATAAATTTATAAAAATTGAACCCGTAACACAATGGCCGTCATGATGTCCTGACTTTAAATCATTTGAACTTATTTTTAAGATATTTAAAAAATGAAGTTTATTGCACCGAAATTGATATTATATGCCTTATCAGGTTCTAAAGTGGACCAGTTTCCAGTGACGTGCGGAAGTGTATTTTTAAATCATTTTTAAACTGCTCTATTTTATTTTTATAAAATTGTATTTTTAAGGATACCCTGTACATTAAATTTTTGTTTAGATACTGAATTACCCTGTAAAGCTGAAAAACGGTGCGGTTAAGAGGTCATGTTTGCAAGTGTTTTTAGTCATATTTTTATGCACCATCCAAAGTTTGTAACATACGGGACACCCTGTACAAAATGTTAACAGTTATGAGCAACATTAGTGACTTAAAAATCTCCCACAGCGTCCTTTTCAGTGTTCCTGGTGCTGTAACAGTGCCATGGAATTCAATTACTGGCATTTGAAATTTTCTAATTAAAGTAGCGGGGCATTTAAATGCGCCGCAATCTGCGGCTCGGTTACAAATTCATGAACTACTGGGAAAAAAGCGAGGATCCGCAGGAATAAGTGAGCTGCGGTAATTATTAATGAAACGGTCTAGGTGATATACAGGGAACCAGGAAAATCTACCAGTAGGTACCTATTTGGAAACTCATCCAAACGTTCGTAACACTTGCTCGTATCGTAATATAACATCTTGTATTATTATTCCTGGGATGTTTGCAACTAATTATACCAGCACACAAAAAAGTGGCCTGTACTTTTGACCAGACCTACTTAGCATTATGTTTCTTGACACACTGAAACCAAATCTGAAGTCTGTTTAACTCAAACATCCTCAAAATTTTGAGTAAATCGTTAAAATGACGAAAAATCTTAAATAATCACATTGATAAGCCCAGAAAAATTCGTAAAATTTATTTCTGACCTTGATCAGGTGTATATATATTGTAACCTCTACGTTGACTTGCGAGCGTGGGAACACGTCACGTAGACAAACTTTATTGTCACTCTTGATTGCACAACAAATGTACTTCAACAAATTTACAACTGTCAAATTCATTACTTTAACGTTTCAGTGATTCGCGTTTGACTTCTGAACATAAACTGTTCTGTGGAAGCGAAACCGATCCGCTTATATTGGTTATATAAGTAGTTTTTATGATTCTAGAAGATTCCGCGTCTCGAGAATGAAATGGAATGTGGCCTGAAATGTTCCGGAAAATGTCAAAGTAAAGGTATCACAAAAATTATAAATTTTAATGTAAACAGGATATAATTAACAAACTAAAAAGGTAGGTGAGCTTCCGTAACAATATTTTGATGCGCTAAATTCGATTCAGAAGTCTATTGACCTGCATCACCTACAGATTTTGCATAAATTGCGAAAAGTAGTTTTCAGCTAAAACTATGGTCGTCTGAACCCCAAAATTAAAAGGAATGAAATTTTATTGATAAACATAATGATGAATTTTCAAATTCAGCACGTGTATGTATGCGATATTCTAAATGGTAAATGCTTTTTTATTGTTCATTAGAAATGATTTATTAAATTTTATTGCAGAAATAATGATACAAGCTTTATTTATGAAATTAAAGTTAATATTTTGCTATAATGGCGACCTAAGTCTTGCTTCTTAAATTCGTAAATTTCACAAATCTTACTTGAAAGTCGTTTGCACTTAAGAAACGCACCTTGAAAGTAATAGGGCATCTGCACGTGACGTCACGATTTTCAAGGTCGTTGTTTGGAGGTAAAACAAAAGTATAACTTTATTATTAAATATTTGAGTGTTATTTGTATTATAAAATGCCTAATTATTGTATGGTAGTAAACTGTGGCAGTAATTCTGCAAGGGACAGTGTTAGTGTTTTCAGAATTCCTTCCGAATTCGACAGACATAAACAATTTAACCAATTAGCATCTGAGAGGGAAAGGCTTGGATGAATAGCTTAAAAAGAGCTGACCTTACAATCCTAAATTAAATTTGGAAATATATGTTTAAAACATTTTATTTCAGGGTATATATTTAACGCAAGAAATTATTAATAAAAGAGCAAAAATTATACATTTATTATACTATAGGAAAACCTGCAAATTTGAACGAGAAAAATAATCCGGATTGGATCCCCACTGTGAATATGGGTTATACATCTGGTAGTTCATCAAAAGAATCAAGACAAGATAGAGACATGAGAGGATAAAAAGGTGAAAAATATTAAATGAAGAAAAAGAGGTTTGAAAAATAAATCATATCAATTTTCCGTGGCTGTGCAAACGTCACAGCAGCATATGTATTGATTATATTTACTATCGGAGTAAAACCCCTGGGTTTGAAAGCTGATATTGCCAAAACGTAGCAGCGAAAAAAATTTAAATTTGGACCATAGGTAGCCTCAATATTATTGTTATACACAATCGAATCGGAATTTGTTTTTGAATACTCGGTTTTTAGTTATTAGAAATAGTGTATGAAAAAACACGATTCTCGGGCAGCGAAACGTAATCCTGTCACTTCAACTTGTCATAACTTTTTTATTTATAGGCTTTAAAATGTGCAATTTTAACTGGTAGTACATTAAACTGCTGTTTCGAACTGTGTAAGTCTCTCTTCTTAGAATTCCTTTTTTTATCTTGCGTAAAACAAGAGTAGATAGTATCTTCGTAATTATAGTGTCTTTTTTAAATACAAAAACAATCATAGAATATATAAAAGCCTTAACAAAGAAATGTAATAGTTTTGTGAATTAATGCACGTGTAAACAGTGTATGGGTAAATATAATTCTCAATTATTTCTTACGCGTTCCGTTCAAACGGGGTAAAGTGGGGCGTTGCGGGGTTGCACAAGAATAATATTATTATTATTGTCAAGAAAGCTAAGAAAATAACAATTACAGTATTTATGCTATACAGAAGTGTGTATCAAATAAATGTTTTCTAAGATTAGGCTGAAATAAAAAAGCTCCCGACACTGATCTATTCCAATTTCACAAATTTTAAGTCTCTCAGCACTTTCAGTGTCTAATGCATAATAATATTCACTATACATGATTATATAAATGAAGGAATATTGTATATATATATATATATATATATATATATATATATATATATATATATATATATATATATACATGGTTTTCTTATTAAGTGACACCCAGGTTGGCGAATGTAATTGTGGCACCCTTGTGTATACAGATGAAATATCATGTACAATATGGCAAATGAAAGCATTCTAGCAATAAGGCACCCATTTGTACGAGATACTTGGATAACTCTCTAAAAATGTGGCACCCAACAGGGTTGCCATGTTTTTATAGAATTCAAAAGCAGACTATTATTTGATTTGATTAGGATTAACCATTTATGTATCTAATATTTGAAAAATTATATTAAGTATGGTATTTCTCACGAATAATGCATTGGGAATGGGTATGTATTGGGAAAATTAAAAAAATAGCGGTAGTTAACAAAGACATACATTTATTTTTTAGAAACCTTTATTATCTAAAAGTAATGACATAACTATATTATATAAATCTCTATGAAAGATACATTATTAAACTACTGAATGCGATAACAATTATAAATAAAGGTTTTTATCCTGACCCAGGAGGTTCCACTAAATGATTTATTTTTTTTAATAAAGTTTTCAACATCTGTTTTCCTGGGAGCCCTTTTTTCTTCAATAAAATTTTTGAAATACCTCTCCATTGTTCTTTTTTGGTTTTGGTCCCATTTCTGTCTTAACTCTACAAATACAAAGGGTGATAGTTTTAGTTCTAAAATATATTTAAGTTAATAATAAGAATAATAAGTAATAAGACACAGTTTAAAAATTAAATTAATAGTTATTTATGTGCAAGTGTAAAAAGTAAGTGTTTATTGCACGTGATGTGAAATTGTCCAACGAGGCCTTCAGGCCGAGTTGGACAACACGTCGAGTGCAATAATCAATTTTTGGTACAAGTTGTATACAACATTTTTTCCACGTGCATGCAAAAATCAATTTTTTTTTATTTAGGTGGCACTAAGTGTAGGAAAGTAAAAAGCGTAATTTAACAGCAAAATATTTAATAAGTAATTAGCAATATCGATTTGTATTGAGAAAGTTAGGTACTAATTAATATATTAGGAACTAATATGTTAGGAACAACTTAAACAAAAAGAGTTTTTGTCATTCAATTGATATTCAAAGGAAACTAATTTTATTTTTAATAAATTGCATTTTATAGTAATTTCGTAAATTCAGTATGTAATAAATATGATTGAAAGTAATATAAAATATGCAATAGTTTAAAACGTAATACAATCTCATAGAAAATGGACTAAATATGGCGTCAATTTGAACATTTGTCATGATCACAAAACGCTGTAATAGAATGAGAGATGAGAGCAATAAAAAAATAGTTTTTCCAATAAATATAGTTCAATAAAGTTTTGTTTTTACATGAATGTAGAAAAAGAATATAATCATACTTACTAGGCTTTAAGTTATGCTCTGTAGGTAACACTGGTACATTTTCAGTGTCAGAACCTGCACCAAAATTTTCTATCTCCCTCTTTCTCTTTTTCCCTAAGTAGTGTCCAATATCAGAGTCAGACGATTCCGAGTCACTTACCATGAATGTACTGTCTGAATTATTGTCAGAGTCATCATTTCTTCCTGAAAGAAGTTAATAAGAAGTTTATAGGTGTAATAAGTATTTAAAATAGTGTTATAGTTTTTTTTCTGTTGCTTACTTTGACTTTTATAATCATGCGAAATATTATTGAGGTCCGATGAAGACGATAATGCAATAGAATTTTTATGAGCATCAGGTATAATATCTGTATTGATATATTTTTTAATTTTATCTTCTTCATGTGTAGTGTTTTTTGATGTATTTTGCAAAGGATTCTTATTAGTTTCTTCTAGCACATTTTCCATATCTATATCTATTTCTTCAAGGCTAAGATTTTTAAATTGATCCGCATTTCCTTTCTCCATCAACTGCAAAATTTTAGAAACTTTTGCCACTTGATATACGTCCTGGGGCAATCTGAAATCAATATGTTTGGTATACAAAAACAAGTTTCAAATAATAGAATGTTTGATTTACTTATAAAATTGTTCATGTGTCCTAGTGGTGTGTCCCATAAATTTTGCGAGTTGGTCGATTTCATTGCCCTTGAGATTCAAAACCTGTGTTACAGTAGCTATGTGTTTTCTTAAGCGAGAGGAAGTAAGTAATTCTGGTCTTTTTGCACCACATTGCTTGGCATATCTGCTTATGACTGAGCAACCGTCGATCCATCTATTTGAATGTGGATATGTAAAGAAATAGGTATTCTGTGCTGAAAACCAAGCAGCTGTTTTATGTCTTATATCATCTACCATAGAAAAATATTTCTGCAAATTTTTAGGAATTAAAATGGCAACTGCCCTGCTGCCTTTTCCTATTGCAACAATTCTTAAATAGTGTCGAGTTAAAAATTTTTCGTTTTCAGAAAGAGATGATGTCAATTCGTGTTGCCTCGTTATATTGCTGTCATGTCTCATTTGTTCTCTGTACGAGTCCAGTTGTAAATATTGTATATCTCCTATCCTTTTACGGTTATGGAGGACGGTTAGAATTAATGTTGTTTCGACAAGTGCCTTATAATCTTCTATTGTTCTTGTGGTTTTCAAAAGATCATATGCAGTTTTTGCTTTTTCTTCCACAAAGTTTTTCAATTTTATGGTGTCTTCCGTGAGGGGAAGAAGTTGAGGCTTTACTGCAGCCCTTTCATTTAAGTTTTTCAAAGCAAGACTTCCAAGCTCTGTGGTCCATTGTGTTTCTATGAGTTTTCTATACCGCTTTAACCCTATCAATGTTGTTTCGAAGTCTTCAGTGAAATTAGGAATCTTGTTTCTCAAAATCAATTTTGTTGCCAAATCGGCTAGCTTCGAAAGTGTTGTACCGAAATGTAGTGCCAGGGATGCTGCTCCAAAAGTTTTAGATGCTATATGATATCGTGATATATTTTTTATTGCTTCAATAACATTATCAAAATGCTGTGGTTTTAAGGTTGACAGAATATCAGTGTATTCTCCAAGTTTTCTTATTTCCAATAGGAACCTCGCACATTCCCTTAATTTGTTAGATATATGGTATAAACTTCGCTGTGTTTTATTCTTTTTTAAAAGATCTTCTCCCAAGTGTACAATTAAAATATCATTAATTGCAGTTTTTGTAATAATATCGCCGTGCATCTTACTAAAAATGACTTTTGTGACAGATAATTTGTTTAAAATATCGCCGTATTTTTTTCTGCAAGCTAAATATACGATAGATTCGTTTAATGGGCGGGAATTGTTTCCTTCTTTGTTTGTGGTTTGGCTGGCAAAGCATTTTTTGATATGTCGGCTTAAGCAATGACGCTTAAAGAATGCATTACAATGTGTGCAAATAGCATAGTCATCCTCAGACGCATCGCGATCCAGTTGACGCTTTTTAGGAATAATATTACCGTTTAATGCGGTGTCTAAATTTCCATTATTTCGTAACAGTGCGATTATGTTTCTCCTTTCGACACTTCCTTTTTTTAATCGCAACATTTCTTTTACTTCTCTCTCTTCTGTACCATGAACTCTCTCCAGGTGTCGAGCAAAATGTTTGGAAACAATGTCAGCATCGCAGAATTTGCAAATTGTTATTTTATATTTATTCTTTATTAAACATTTTGAGTTGTAAATATTTCCTCCCTGCAAACAAAAGATTTTTTTTAATTCAGAAATATTTTATAAATTAATACAAAGTAATTACTTAAAATGGAAATTTGAAGAGTAAATTCTATACTCAAATAGACGATTATAGTCGTCTTGTATACATTATATTTGATTTCGATATAAGAAAATGTGTTTAGAAAATCTTTTCAATTCCTAAAACTTTGCAGACATATTTTTTCAGAATAAACAATTTAACACATCTCGTAAAGAGCAAAAACAAAAGCAGCTCAATTTAAAAATCGCAGTCTTGAAGGTACTTAACTTAAACCGAGCTTATAGCTTAACCGCGCATTTGTGTAATGTAGCATAATAAATTGAAACACTTACATTAAAACCTTTTTCGTTCCCAATTTTTTGAGTTACAGATTTTTTAAAGTGATCGTTTTTTTCATTAGCACATAATACATCAGGTTTTAGGGGGACTGGTTCAGTAATATTAAAAATTGGACCAGTATGTTCTTCCTCATTGTGCATTGCTGGTTTATCCTCAGAACAATTTTTTTCAGTATTTTGGTCAAAATGCAGTACATTTGATTTGTTTTGAAAGTTCGTATGAAGCTAAAATTTTTAGGTAAGTATAAAATTTATGCAAAAAAAATATGTAGATAAATTAGATATTTAATACTTACAATTTCTATATCTCCCTGTGCATCCTGGCCTGTACATAATATTCTGTAAGGTTTCGAATATTCTGGTTCACTAATATTTATATTTGAAATTATTTGTATTTTTTGATCTAATTCAGAGATATTATTTTTAGAACTATGTATGGTATTTTCCATATTGGATCCTATTTTCTGAAAATCAGTATGAGCCTAAAATGTATACAAAGGTTGTTATACTTAATTTACTACTGATTTACCATTTAGTAATCTTTAAAAATCGTCGAAAGAAACTATTATGTCAATGTTTGAGGAACTATTATAGAAGGATTTTTAGACAGTACAAAATTTAGGACTTACGATTTCCCTGTCATTATTAACACATTGTGTAAATGAGACCACATCATTTTCCAGATAGTAATCCAAAATAACTGACTCAGTTGTGTTTAAATTTTCATTTTCATTAGATGTGACCTGTTCATTTTTCGAACAACTAATATTCGTATTATCTAAGTTGCTCTCCATAGGTTCTGTAAAAGATCTTTCATATAAATCGTCGATGTCTTTCTGTGATACTAAAAGTTTAAAATGCAGTAATTAGTTATTTTCCTCCATTCAGAAAGTTATGTTAAATGAAAGATGTTCTAGCCATTTTGTTTAATAATGTAAGGCAACATTTTGTTTCGAAAAGCGCTGTAGAGTAACTTTAAAATGGGAAAAATTCAAACTAAGTATTTGTCTGGATATGAATAAACCACCTTGTAACTTGCTGAATAATTGTTCATATACAATGTGTTAAAAAAAAATGTAACCACCCAAACACTGTACAAATAAAGAGTTATTTTTGGACCGAATTTTAAATGTTTTTAATTTAAATTTTTTATCTTAGATAATATCCAACCATTTAAAGTAAAAATTAAATGAATTCCTATCTTATTTTATCTGTAAACTAAATATATTAATTGTCGAATGAAAACGAGGTGTTAGCGTCATCTAAAAATTAAAGCCCCTACCGTGTTACCAGGACCCCCGCAAGGTTGAGCGGTGCCCGCGTGCGGGACATTATTTTGGCGCTCTTTATTATACGAAATCCAGTTATAAAAATATATATATAAGTTGTTTATTGTTTGTTTTTAATCTTGCAATAGCTTTTTGAACTACTTCTACTCAACCGATTCTTAAAAAACTTTCAGCACATATTTTAGGTTTCCAAGAAAATATTATATCATATTTTATATTTAACCCCACAGTATCAACCCCTGAGTGAGGGTGAGAGCTATCCTTAAAAATTTTAAATTAAAAGGAGATCAAGTGATACCTCGTTTTAATGTTGCAGTCGTAGAGTAGAGGTAGTTCTAGTCAAGTGAAAAACTAAGAACCAAAAAATAGAAAGTATAGGTAAATATATTTCTGAGATATCCTGACCTCTGGAATATTTAACAATTAAATTTTTAGTATGTCTCATAATGTGTCCTAATAATTATTTTCCCGTGTTTAGTGCACCAGATTTTATTTAAAGTAGTAGTTTAACTTAAAAATGTTATTTATGTCTTACATACAAATATTGATAAAATTATTAATTTCATCTCAAGTGTTTAATAAAACCTTAAGTTAAAACTGTATTAAAATTTAATATGTCGTAGCACCAAAATAAATATTTCATATTTCTTACATTGGGTCGGGTGAATAAAAACAAGTGAACGCTTTTACCCGTCAATCCGAAAGTTAATACTTGTTAAATTAACAAACTAAATGTGGCCACTAAGTATTTGCCTGAAACTTGACAAGTAAAGGCATTTACTTATTTTTATTCATCCTGCGCATTATTATTTCTAAATTTTTTGTTCATTTTTTTTTCTGGATTTTTAAAAGTTCTTTTTTGCCAAACCTTCGGTTTGGCGCCCTTTTGAAGTGACGCCCGCGTGCATAGCACGCGTTACACGCTCGGTTACGGGGGGCCTGCGTGTTACGATTTTTAGAAACGTGCACATGGAAATATGTACATTTAACTTCTTAGGGTAAAGATTAAGGCTAAGTTAGGGTTGATTTTTTTATAAACTCACCAATAATCTCACAAAATAAATTCATAACCTTAAAAAATAGTCTTACTAATAATATAAATTATGTTAATAAAATATACTTACCTAATGATCTAGCCATCTCAACTAACATTTTACTTCTAGCACTCATTTTTCATAAAAATATGTATCTAGTAAATAAAACTCAAGCTCGCTCAGATTACGCGGCACCTGACACTAAATCACAGACTATATGTAAAGTTATAAAATAAATATAAGATTTCTTGCACTGTTGCCAATTTGCGGGTGCCACATTGTGTGAATTTTATAATGTGCCATTTTTCACTCATTTATCTTAATTTTATGCAGTGTATAAGAGCATGCGCGCCCTGGTGGTAGATACACTGAACTAACGGCATATATCCAGAAAGAAAATATAGAAAAATGACACCCAAGCAAAACTTTTGTATTTTGCCTGTAGATGTCTATAAACATCAAATCTGTAAATTTCAATGAAAAACATAGTGGCACCCTGCTCCGGGTGTCACTTTGTAAAATTGGGTGCCAGTAATAACAGTAATTATGTTTTATGGTGCCACAATTACATGTTATATATATATATATATATATATATATATATATATATATATATATATATATATATATATATATATATATATATATATAAAGCTGTTTACAGGCCTTTTAGGCCCACAGCTGTGTTATTCTCCTCCATTCCATTCTGTCCTTCACCTTTCTTTTCCAATCCGTTACATTTTTCTGCCTTAGATCTATTGCCACTGCCTCTCTCCATCGCTTCCTCGGTCTACCTCTCTTTTTCTTGTAGTTAGGTTTACTCCCTACTATTTTCTTAACTGCCCTTTCATCTTCCATACGTTCTAGATGTCCTAGCCACTGCACTCTTCTGGCTCTTACAATTTCGTCTATTGTTGGTGCCTGGTACATTGCATATATTTCCTCATTATTTCTCCTTACATAGCCTTCCTCCGTCTTCTTACCCCCTAGAATTATCCTTAAGATTTTCCTTTCCCACCTTAAAAGGTTTTCTCTTGACTTCTTATTGAGAACCCAGGTTTCACTACCATACAGCGCTGTCGGTCTCAAAATTGTTTTATACATTCTAAATTTTACTCCTCTGGGCAAATTTTTTTATTTCAGTAAGTGGTTGACTGCTGCCGAACTTCTGTTTGCTTTTATTATTCTCCTATTTATTTCTTGTTCCTCATCACAGTTAGCTGTTATTACCGCCCCCAAATATACATATTCTTGAACTTCCTCAAACTCCATCTCTCCATGCTCTGTTCTCAATTTGAAATTGGTATCCTTTTTTTGTTCTCCTATTCTCAAAAGCTTACTTTTCCCTTGATTTATCTGCAATCCCACTTTACGTGCTTCCTTTACAAGTTTTCCCGTTACTTCTTCTAATTCCCTACTATCTCTAGCAATAATAGCCACGTCATCTGCATAACTTACAATTTGATGACTTTTAAACAATATGTATCCTTCTCTGTTCAACTGACTATCTCTTATGACCTTTTCTAGTACTAAATTAAAAAGAAGCGTTGAGAGTGGGTCTTCTTGTCTCAGTCCTGTATCAATAGTAAAGCCTTCCGAACATTCACCTTTTATTTGTACTTTGGATTTGGTATTTTCTAAGGTCATTTTCAATAGCCTAATCACTTTGGTTGGTATCCCAAATTGTTTCAAAATTTTACTTAGTTTATTCCTTTTGACCGAATCATATGCTTTCTTGAAGTCCACAAATAGAACCATTACTTTGATCCCATACTCATAGCATGGAATATTGTAGCCACAAAAAAAAAAACGAAAAATAATATGAGGTTATGATCGCTGTTTGTTTGTTTGTTTGATACTTTAGCATCCGTAACTGGAACTGCCAATATTTGACTTTCAAACAATATTTACAACAAAGTATCGAACGATGGGATGACTACCACTCATTATCTGTTCAAAGTTGCCACTGACACTATTTAGCAACATGTTTCTTGTTGTTCATTGAACAATGCGATATGTCCGACAGTGAACACACCCCTTGAATTATTGTACCTCCTAGTAGTAGTTGATTTTGCTTGTTACCCCTTTTGCATGTTTTGTCTTTTGGATTCTTTCAGGCATATAATATGGTTAAAAGTTTATATAATACAGATATAGTTTTATATGGAGTTTTATCATACTTACCACTAAGTTAATAGTTACATAAAAATATAATAACATTCACACACACAAAAGTACACTCCACACGTAACATAATCAAATAAGTACAAACGTTACACAGTGATGAGGAGCATGAACGTTTTCAACTTTACGAAGCTACATGGTAAAATTTACTTCATGGTGAATGTAAGAGGTGATACCCACTTCGTAGTTGTTGTGTGTGATGATGCTAAATAGTTGTACATGTAGCGATAACATTGTTTGGACTAATAAATATTACTTATAAGGTTCCACGACATCCTTGAACGTCGCGGCAACTATCAAAACTACTTGAAAGTGAATTTGAAATTTTGAAGTCATATTTTAGTGACATGACAGTTAGTCGCTGCGACGATAATGTGCCACTTTCAAGTTCAGAAAACTTAAAGGTCGTCCCAGTAGTAACTGAAACATCTCCAAAACCAGGAGAGTAACTTAAAAGTAACATAACTATAAACTAACCAGAAGTAGACGAAAATCAGACTGTAGCTTTGTTGCGCAAAGGTATTTATACAACAAAGTAGCAAATTTGGTGGCGGTTACGTAATAGTTACTCTTTAAAGGTTCTAGTCTCAGTTAGTGTCATTTTGGTAATAGTTGGGTGATTTTTTGTAAATTTTGTTTGTGTGTGTTTTTCACGTTTTCCAGTTATTTCTCGCCATATTTACACGATCTGTGGGTGATGCAGCTCAATAGACTTTAGATTCGGATTCAGCGCATCGAAATATACAAGAAACACACTTGATGAAGGTCAGAACAAAATTTTAAGAATTTTTTGCGCCCACTAACGTGATTTTTCGCGATTTTTCGCTTTTTTGGCGACTTACTCAAAATTTTGAAGGTGTTTGAGCTAAATGGATTTTAGATTCAGATTCAGTGTATTAAGATACATAAAGACATGTAGATCTGGTCATAATAACAGACCACTTATTTTTTGTGTGCCGGTGTTATCATTATTTTAGAATTTGTGTGTTTCATTTAAAGTTGCCATTTTGAGGAAGGTAGTAAAAATAAATTCACTACAGAGGCATGTATGCAACTGCATCTTGTTAGCGGATGTGCATAAAAATTACCGCTCTTTAGAGTTTAATTATCCTCGAGATAAATTGCATGTTTTCCAAGGCAGCGCGGTGCACTTTAAATGTTTGCTGAATATTCCAGGATTAATTGGACCATGAAATTACTTAGACAATCAACTGGGTTTCCTCTTTGTTGCAGTTAGAAGAAATATGTCTGCTATTGCAATTAATCATTTATAGTATTACTACTCGCAGACTTTTGCACACACACAGGAGGAAAAGTAGTGTAATATAACTTGTTAATTAATATTTTTTTAAAAAATGTACCAAATAAAAGTTACTAGGCTATAAATATTTCACAGTCAGCACTGGAATATGAACCAAATGGCAAGCAATATTTTTTACATTTTTTAAAATCGTCAGATGTTTTTGCTTCTGTTGTATAGTGTCATGTAGGTTGCACAACTAAATTTTTGAGAAAAATTATGAAATTAGAAAACAGCAACTGTTACCTACGTGTCAAAATTAATACTGGCTCTGAATATCGGCACTTAAGTTTTGTTTAGCAAATTAGTTAAAAAAACTTAAAGTAATAAAACAAAACAAGGAAAATGTGGTATTCTAGTTTGTTTTATTAATCTTTAAATTCAATTCACCATCAACAATTTCAATATAGCTTTTACTTGTTCAACCATGTGTTAAACAAATTTTAGAGTTTTTGAAGATAAAAGCATTTTTCTCACACATTTTGTTATGAAATCAACACAACAGTTTATGCCATCTGAAGCCAAGGTTATTATAAGGAATTATCTGAAACAAAAACCATATACAATTATAGCCTCATTCCAACGTTGATACCTGATGATGTAATAAAAATTCAAGGACGTATCACACATAAACTACCACTTTTTTGTAATTTAATCATAAATTCACTCATGAAGAGAATATTGGTCGAAGTACAAAAGTTGATAATATTATACAGAGTTCAAGTAATAGGAATACTTATATAATAAAAATAGATGGAGAAAGAGAACAAAAGGAAAAAACAAGTACTTAGACATTGTATGTGTAACTTGCACCCGTTGAGGTCACTGTATCACAGTGGAAGCGGTTCCATGAATTTTCGATTTGAGAAAAAGTTCTGCTTAACTGCTGTTTAGATTTATCTTTGACGGGTTTAAACACAACCATGGAGTGTATCGTCTTTATTAAGTACCAAGCTGCTAATATCATCACAAAAATGACCATGTAATAGTCTATACAAATACCAAAAGTTCAACAGTGTGGTCTACAAGAAAAGAATGAATAGACTATTGTGTTAAGACATCTAGATAGAGACAACAAAATGTCTAAAGTCCTGGACTGTCGAAGTTACTTTTTTCTTGATTTTATACAGTGATTTAGAACTTTTCGCAAAACAAAATTGGGAATGTTCAACATACATGTACAAATTTGGTACCTAATGCAAAAAAAATAATATGTGCATTCTGCAAACTATTTAAAAATATATAATTGTACACGGCTGGAACTGGCTATGTCACATATCCCACGTAAAAAACCTTCGAAGTTCTTTGGTTAAACTGACATTGGCGCTTTTCCTTGAAATTTATAAAGAATTAGCACATACCTTGTTACAAAAACTGTTCCAAATTTTGTCCCTCGACTTATACACACATTTGGGCACGCATTATCCAATTTTGCCGTACTAAAGCGAACGTTCCTACTGGTTGCTGTACTTGTAAATGCAAATTATTCGCGGCAGCTGTGATACGCTTTCTCAAATCTTCGATGGTTTCCACTTGGGTACGGTACACCTCATTCTTTAAATGGCCCCAAAAGAAGTCAAGAGGGTTTAGAGACCGCGAAGGCCATGCTACCGGTATATCCCGTTCAATCCATCATACTCCGTGCACTTCAGTGAAAAACGGTATTGGAAGTGGTCCCATTCAAAATGCGTGTGGATTTTCAAATTTCCAAACGTATGTATTGTGAATGTTTTGTATTCCAATATGGGTAAATAAAGAAATCCATCTATAGCAAGTACATCAGCAGCATTAGGGATTCTCAACCACTCTGAAAACTATAACAGACAATATGCTAGTAACAGTGAACACGCTAGATATTGTATAGGTATAACTGAGCTTGCTTTGATACTGAGAGGGTGGAAGATGTGGTTTTATCGAATAGAGATTTGATATCACTAATATAACCTTCATTGTTGATCATAACTATTTCTATTAATAACAATTCAATATCGGTCGGGGCATTAGTCCGCGAAGTAGTTGTTTCCTGCAGTATCATTTATTCATCGATAGGCTCGTCGTCCAGAGCGAGAGGTCTCCATTGAAGTACCTGCTGCAATGTAGGTCGCTTCCTGCAAGTCGAGCCGCTTATGCCGAGCAGGAAGTAGCAGAAGACTTACATCTCGCCTGCAGTTAATTTATATATGAACATACATATGAAGGTACATCTAGTTCAATTGTCGGTCATCTCACCTATGGCATACTAATGAGGGCTAACAAGTCCGAAACCGGTCTATGTCTGGTGGAGTAGCCGACAAGGGTTCTTGGCTGTTCACACAGATACTGCAGGTGTAATTCAATACCGGTCGGAGCATTAGTACGCGAAGTAGTTGTTTCCTGCAGTATCATTTATAGAGTTAATGGCTCGTCGCCCAGGGCATTGAAGTACCTGCTGCAATGTAGGGCGCTTCCTGCAAGTCGAGCCGCTTAGGTCGAGCAGGAAGTAGCAGACCACTTACATTTCACCTATTTCTACTAACTTTTTTATTTGCTGTTTTTCAAAGTAGTGATTTATCTAGTTACTCTTTGTTGGATGTTTTCCAATAGGCAAATAGTCTGGGAGAAAATTTCCGGAAAGGTTAAAGGTTAGTTCAGGAAAGGTTAAATGTTATTGTTGCAACCAGGTTGAGTGCCTCACCTATTGACCTTATGAGCTGCTCATTTAGCTTATATAAAAGATGAAGATTGTTATTTCCTATGTGAAGCACCTACCCTACACTTCCCAATGTGTGAGGATGTTATACCAAAGTTCAATATCATTAGAACTGCTCATAACAGAGTCATATCTATCTATATAAGTATTAATATTTTCAGCATAAAAAGGGGAACAGTTATGTAATTGCCAAATTCAGATGAGTATAGAAGGAACAGTACAAGGCCCAAAATACACCTGTGTAGATGTGATGGAAAGATTAGTAAACAGAACCGACATGAATTGAAAAATATCTGTCTTTATTAATGGCCACATGTGAAAAGTTCTGATGTTTTTTAATAGCTATGCCCTTCAATCGATATATGGTTTGCAATAAAATAGAGAAACCACTAAAGCCAGTTCCAATCCAGTTTGAAGGTGAGTATTATCAATGTCTTTAGTATATTACAATTTCTCAATATAGGTGCTTCATCTTGGAATACAATTGCGTTATATCCCAAGAACACAAATATTATGAGCATAGACTAGTTATATTATTAGTTTTGGACACATTTGTATACTATACTTAGTGTTCCAGGTTGTTTCTTTCGTATTTTGTAAGTTGTTCCGGAGTTATATTTGACGTCCGTACGAGGTTTTAACTAAACATTTTTGAAGAAAAAAATGGTACGCTACTGCCTTTTCTAAAAACTAAAATTATTTTTAAAATCTCCATTTATTTTACAGCAAATTCGATCCCTAGACTTACTCTCGACGCACCAATTTCACGTAAAAAAATTAAAACCAAAAAAAAAATGTTTCCCCAAGTCATTGGCAAAGATTTTAAAACATTTTTTACATCAAACAATGCTCTTTAATGATTAATAGGTATGTACAAAATTTCATAAAATTATCTGCAGTGATAAGAAAATTATAATAAAAAAGTAAATTTTTTCTTAAAACTTTAACACCCTGTAGCTCAAAAATTAAGAGGTTTAGGACATATGTTAAGTTTTCTTCTTAAAATGACCGAAGAATTCACACCCTTAAGTATCGGCATTCAATTAATAAACACCCTATATAGACACGATGATATTATCTATACTACTGTTATGGTTGTTTGTTGTACTTTTTATGTATACAATCCCAGCATTCGATGGCATTCGGTCCGTTATTTATAGTTTTACGATTTTTACCATTGGCGTAATTTGGCAGAGAATCCCTGTCTACGTCGTGGTTAGAGCCGATAATCTACTATCTATATGGCCCTATTCGCCGCTCTATGGCTTGTTCGACACTGGCCGACTGCGATCTGATGACCCCGAACTTAGTGATCGGCAGTTTACGAGCCTGTATTAGAAGAGGTCGTTGCGGCTTGGGGAGTACGTTCAGAACGCCTGGTTTAAGAGGGAGGCGTGTCCATAAAAATATATTTCTCGATTTACTCCATGCTATTACAAAAAAAATGATGATGTTATATTAACAATATTTTAAAGTCAGTATTATATACAGGGTATTTTAAATTGTTTATAGGCACATAATATTTAATTATTTATTTATATTTTCAGGTTGGAGGAGGAGGAGGATAGTACAGGGTGTCCCAAACCCGATAGTATAGGCCTACTGTGAGGATACAAAAAATAAATAAATAAAAATAGTGTTGTTAAATAAGATGAGGTAAGCTCCGATTTCAATCGAAACTATTATCTTTGGGATTTGACAGAAACGATTGATTACGTCATCATTTATATTTTTTCCAGAAACATATCCAAATTTGTTTCCTATTAAAAAGCTCTCTTTTTTCTAATACACTTTTATTAGAGAAATTTTTCTGTATTATTTCCCGTTTAAAAGTTATAAGCAATATCGTCCTAAATAGTCTCAAAGGAAATACCTAAAAATCACATTAACGGTAGAAGGATCAAGTAGCCGTTAGAAAATAATTGATGGCGTTGTTTAAAGTAGATAAATGTCATTAAGAATAAATCTAATATATAAAATTCTCGTGTCACAGTTCTAGACGCCATACTAATCGGAAACGGCTTGACCGATTTTTATGAAATTTTAGATGTATATTCGGTAGGTCTGAGAATCGGTAGTAATCTATTTTTCATACCCCTAAATGATAGGGGTGGTCCATCCCAAACAATTTTTTTTTATTTTTTGAACAAAATTTTTTATTTTTTTATGATGTGGCATTAAAAAATACATGCAACCCTTAATGTTCATCCTACTATCACAAGCCCCTATTTTTTAATAACCATTTTAGTAATTTAATCATTTTTAACCCTGGTCGATAACTGACCATTATTATTGTGTATGAATCGAGCTCAATAGTGACGTTTACAATTATTATTTTACCTTCTAAGTGTAATTCTCAAGTAAATTTATTATTAATTTGCTGGGTCATAATTATTTATTTCCTATTTTATCAATAATTAATAAAAGTATTAATTTTAAGTGTAGTTCTCATTATTAGTTAATTAAGTGATCTACATAACCTCAAAAGTACGCAACACGTGTCACGAGCTCCCTCCAACAACGGCTATTATTTTACTATATGGTTATTTTTTTGTACAGTGAACAATGCCAACAAGACGTAAAGGGACTAATTTGGACCGTCAAACAAGTAAAATTGCAGGCACGCGAAATAACTAAAAAAATGAATGTTTCATATTTTATTATTCTTATAGGCCATCATCGTTCACAGTGTTCCATTCCTCTTTTAGTCATATACCACATCTCCACACACTTACAATAAGTTATTTATTTTTTATTTAACTGCCAAAGTATTCACTAGAATTAATTCATATGGCAAAACAACGTTTGCCGGGTCACCTAGTAATAGTATATTATTTAACGAGCGGTAATGCAGGTCATAACTCATGCAGATGAAGTTTGCATCAAGTGAGTTATGACCATTACCGCAAGTTGAATAGTATACTTTATCTACGACTATAACAATAAATACTAAGATACAAGTATCGAGAAAGAAAATTGATTTGAAAATTTCAAAATTATTTTGTTAAAATATCAAATGACATTAGTCCCCTCAATGATAATAATTGACAATTCCGCCTTCTGAGAGGCGTTGGCAATTTAATAATTTTAAAATCTTTTAATTATTCATTCCTTTCCACTCGTTGCTACTAAGATACAAGTATCGAGAAAGAAAATTGATTTGAAAACGTCAAAATTATTTTGTTAAAATATCAAATGACATTAGTTCCCTCAATGATAATAATTGACAGTTCCGCCTTCTGAGAGGCGTTGGCAGTTTAATAATTTTAAAATCTTTTAATTATTCATTCCTTTCCACTTGTTAAAAATTCTTTCCATTTTACACAAATGGAACGTATTTATCGGCTTAAAAATTTCTAAGAATTTACTGCGTACACTATTTACATACCGAATTATCATTGTAGAAGCCCAGCGTGAGTTATAGTAACTCACTATAAAAACTCTCGCTATTCGTTTATTGATACTATTAATTGCTCAAAAGCAGTTGAATAATTAATATATAAATTAATAGAAGTAGATAAAAAGATTAAACTCGCTATTCTTTAATACAGTTAAAACAAAAGATGATGATAACTAAACTTAAAAAATTAAGGCAAACGCCCTCGTACTACATACATAATATTACAATCTATTCTCTATATGACCTCTTCTCATTTTAAAGACACATAGTCAATCTTCACCTGTGGCTGTGATTTCTTTGTGGGCTGCGTTTATTAATATTTCGCCGTTTAATTCATTAAAATCGTTTGTGTGTGTTTTCTTTCAAATGATTAATATCTCGTGAAGGTGTTTTGTAAACCTTATTTTTTAAACCCCTCCATAAAAATATCGAAGAGTGTTAGATCTGGTGACTCTCCGGGCCACTGAATAGGTCCATTAATCCCAATCCATTTTCTCGGAAAGTGATATCTAAATATTGCTGCACAAATCTCGCCTTGTGGGGTAGAGTATAGTGCAAAGGCACATTCTCAGGAAGTTCTTCTTTTACGAAATTTAGATAATTAACGATGTTCAATGTATATTCATAAAAATAAGGCCCAATTAAATACCTACCGATGATGCCGCACCATATATTTACGCCTTGGTTTTGGACTGAATTTACGATGTGGGAATTATCAATGGACCAGGAATGTTCATTGCGCCTATTTGGCAAACTATTACCGACAACCTGACTTTCTTCCGTCCAAAAGAATGTGCCGAAAAAGGTTCTGATCAACCGTTTCTACATTTACTACAATTTGAGCTATAAAATTAAGTCTGTTTTCAATGTGACACTCAGGCAAATACTGTCATACAATTTCGTGGATTTTATTCGAAATACTGTAACAGTCTAGCTAACTGAGTACATGATATTTAATCCGGTTAGCTGTAGTATTTTGTATTCGTTCTTCGTTCCTTCGTTGCACACTGCCAAAACTACATTTTCATTGCAGATTCGTTATAATTATCCACTAACATACTCGACATAAAATACTTTATTTAATTGCTATAAAACGTTTAAAATTAAAAATTAATGACTAACTGTTTTAAAATAACATCTATTCATATCTAAGGGTCTAAGCAACATTTTTACAAAACACTGTAAACATCTTGGGATGCTATAGTTTAAAATAGTGTCACAAAGTGTGTGTGACTATCTAGTAGGGAAGTCTAGGGCTTCCCTCGAATGTCACGTAATGAGTGTCCTGCACCACCTATAAACATATAAAAATAATACCTCTCTTGTATTCTGGGGTACTCGCTTGGCTCCTGCGAGAGGTAAAGAAACTCAACCTTTTAATAAAAATACATATTTATTAAAACCATAACAATAACCATACTTACAATAAAGTGGACATTTGCGCTGGGGAGTATCTCTTCTAGAGATCAGAGCCAGCCAACGGCTGACCGCCGACCTTTGGCCATGGACTGGCTCTGGTCATGGACTGGCTGGCTTTGGCCCAGTTTCAATAGTATTTATACACATTCGGAAAATGCTGACTCCGTCAGAATTATACTATCTATTGAAACTATGGGAACAGCCAGCAAGTCTATCGCTTAGTTCTTAGAGAGAGCAAGAAGGATAGACATAGTTTAGTTTGATAGTAACCTTTGCAACTGGACACTTTTAATTGTTTTGAATTTCACTTGTGTAACATTGACACACTATCGATTGTAAATATGTTTATACTTTTGATTCAATAAAATAATTTGATATTCGTATATACGCTAAAATTATTAATTTAAAATAATTAAAATATATGCCCAGCTGTAAAGTATCTCTCTAAGATCCTCTTTGTTGACAATAGTACTAATTATTTTATGCAAACATCGTCGATTACAGTCAATATTGTTGCTATTATTAGTATTAATAGAATTTAATTCCCCAACAACACAAGAAGTTTAAAAATTTATCAGCGCGAAGTGCACCTTGCACTAGTGGTCTACAGATGGAGGCTGCATCAGATCAGATCAGATCAGATCAGTATTACATTATTTCTTACCCTTCGGCCAATTATTTGATTCTTCCGAACATAACGTCGCAAGATCGCCTCCTATCTCGATATAACTCTTCAGCTCTTCTTGAATTTTTTTTACGCCGTAAATTAGCAACATATCAACTTTTTCTGAGTAAGAAAACATTTTGTAAGCACACAAGTTATACATTTGACGTTCGTATTGCGTAATGACAAGTATTTTGTGATATTTATGCATTTTAAACAACGAACATTCAATTATTATTTTCCAATGACTACTTGGTCCTTCCACCGCTAATGTGATTTTTAGGAGGTATTTTTTTAAGACTCTTTAAGGACGATATTGCTTATAACTTTAAAACGGAGATACAGAAAAAATTCTCTAATAAAAGTTTATTAGAAAAATGAGAAATTTTTAATAGGAAAAAAATTTGGATATGTTTCTGGAAAAAATATAATTGACGTCATTAGTCGTTACTGTCAAATCCCAAAGATAATACTTTTGATTGAGCTTACCTCATTCTATTTAACACCATGTGTCCCAAATTTTATTTAAATTTTTGTATCCTCGCAGTAGGTCGATATTATCGAGTTTTAGACACCCTGTATATCAAAATGGTATTATATCTGAATATGTTAATTTATTGTGGTTAACTTGTTACCAATTGCCTTTCTCCAAGAACTAATATTGAAAACGACAAAGTTACCGACAGTAAATAAATTGTATTTACTGAAAAGCTCAGTAAACAATGTAGTTTCCAACCTTTCCTTTATAACTTAATGAAGCAAATGAAACTGTGGAAGTAGCCACCAATTAGGTGACCTGGGTAGCTACGTATTTGTCTCTCGATAATTAGATCGTTGCTATCAGCTCACGCAACATCCATCGACCCGAGGCCTATAGTAGAGTACGAGAGAGAAATGGAAAAAGATATATTTAAGTCTGAAATGACAAACGTATCTTTTTTACGCAGGAACAAAAATACTAATATTTTATCTCATTTTAAGTGGTAGAAGCTTATTTACAGGGTGTCAGGAATATGCCTTTATTTTGCTGTGTGATAAATTCTACCAAACAAAACATATCTGACCAACGGTAACAAAATTATGACTGCAAACAGGTCCTGAATATGTGACAACGTCGCCCACATACCATGTTAGGTATTGGACATAATAATTACAAATACACCTACACATACTTTTTTTGAGCCTTCGAGCTATTTTTACACATGTGAAATAGGTACAACTATTCAAAATGTTTTATGGTGCTTACGAAAAACGTTTATCGTACAAAGATCTCGTAGCCAGAGAGTTTGATCCAAATTCGCGATAAATTAACATGTCATGCAGTTGGTCATGGTTACTATAAATTGTTTCATGTTTATGTACACTCAAAAATATCCTGCAAGCACTAGGTACAGAGAAACAAAATGCAGTACCCACAATACTACTATGACTAATAATACTTTTAGGTTAACAGAAGCAGGTGATAGATTGCAATGTTTTCGTATGTTACAATACGTCACAATTTTAAGGATTTTCTGGGAAACTTCTATAGTTTACTTCATTACTACTAATACAAAAAGCAAATTACAAACAAATTACATTATAGGATTTTATGCTTAACTTTACACAGAAAGAAAGTCAACAACTGTTATTCTTATTGTCGAAATAAAGTTATGTCTTTTTAATTTGAAGTGTCAACTGACTTGAAAGAATTACTGCAAATATTTGAAATAATGTTAAATTATTTTTAAATAAGTAAATAATAACATTGCATTAAGAACAAATATTAGTATTTCAGTATTCTTGCTATATTGTATTCCTTTCTAGAGTAGTTACTACTCTACTCAGCTTATATAAATAATTAATTATTACTCACTCAGTAGTATTTATTTATATAACGAAAGAAAAACATAGCAAACTGTCAAAGCCATTCATTAGCGGCACACCAGACATATACCGCTCTAAACCTGTTAACTCTCCTCAGTATACTAGAAGGGAAGCTGAGTACACGTGACGCAACATGTAACTACATCTTGTGGCCACATGGTGAACGTGGCGGACCACCTGCACACACAACTTTAATACAATTTGTAGTAAATAATATTACAATTTTGTCTATAGTTTTGGTAATGATCACTACCAGTGTTGTATTAAGGATTTTCTGGGAAACTTTTATAATTTACTTCATTACTACTAATACAAAAAGCAAATTACAAACAAATTACATTATAGGATTTTATGCTTAACTTTACATATAAAGAAAGTCAACAACTGTTATTCTTATTGTCGAAATAAAGTTATGTCTTTTTAATTTGAAGTGTCAACTGACTTGAAAGAATTACTGCAAATATTTGAAATAATGTTAAATTATTTTTAAATAAGTAAATAATAACATTGCATTAAGAACAAATATTAGTATTTCAGTATTCTTGCTATATTGTATTCCTTTCTAGAGTAGTTACTACTCTACTCAGCTTATATAAATAATTAATTATTACTCACTCAGTAGTAGTTATTTGTTTATATAACGAAAGAAAAACATAGCAAACTGCCAAAGTCATTCATTAGCGGCACACCAGACATATACCGCTCTAAACCTGTTAACTCTCCTCAGTATACTAGAAGGGAAGCTGAGTACACGTGACGCAACATGTAACTACATCTTGTGGCCACATGGTGAACGTGGCGGACCACCTGCACACACAACTTTAATACAATTTGTAGTAAATAATATTACAATTTTGTCTATAGTTTTGGTAATGATCACTACCAGTGTTGTATTAATATCATTTATAAATATTAATATTCTACACTATAGCCGTATTTAAAATTTTTCAGTGTGACACTTATTACAAAATATTAATAATTTGTTTATGGCTTTTCTTAATTATTTATTTTCGCTTGGGTGTTTTGCCACTTGAATAAAAATTAACAAATTAAAATAATTACATGTTGTGTTCAAAATGGTGCCCCTCACTTGCTATGTATAAATTTACCTTTCTCGAATAATTACCGCTTTTAATTCTTCGATAGTGTGTATCGCTGTTTTAAATATAGTGTTTTTCTAATGTCCAAACAAAAAATAATCCAACGTAGTTAAATCCGGAGACCTGGCTGGTCACAAACCTAGACTAATCAGTCGATTGCCATAAAATTGTTCTAAATATTGAATTGTTGCTCTTGTAATGTGCGCTGTTGCTCCATCTTGCTAAAAGTAACCTACGTACAATTCGTCATCATGTAACTGTTCTAAAAATGTCTCTAAAATAAGGGTTCGATATCTTTCTTCATTTATAGTTTCGTAGAAGAATATAGGCTCTACTATACGTCTTCTTGATGCCTCTGTCCAAACACCAACTTTTACGGGATATAAACTTGTTTCTACAAATGTATGAGGATTTTCTCCAGCCCAGGTTCTATAATTTTGGCTATTTAGATAACCCGATATATGGAACCATGCTTCGTCAGTGCAAAATGACCAATGAAGTCCAATAAATTATGGTTCATGTCTTCTTGAAATCATTCGCAATAGTGTAATCATCTTCCATAGTCAGTGGGAAGTAATTCTTGCACAACAGTTACCTTGTATATGTGTAAATGCAACTGTTATTTTAAAGCCTTGGCATGTTCCAACTGAAAGTCCTAAAAATAAAAATTTTTGGTTATTAACTATAATTCGATACCAGTTTCAAATAAAAATTTCAAAATTGATATATTTTAGAGATGCAATCTAAATGAATTTGTGAATATTTACATCAACTAAATAAATAAAATTACCTGTCTGAGCAGACAATTTTGATAAAAAATTTGTAGGACTTCGAGTTATTCGTTGCTGTATATTATCAACGACATCTTATGTCAGTACAGTTGGTCTACCTGTAGATTTTCCTTTGCAAATGCATTGCTTATTATTTTCAAATCGTTTGACTATAGTACACTTCCGGTATGAGAATGTGTCATAGTCAATGTTTGCGATTGGGAACTCGGTCGTAAATTGCTCAATGCAAGATTGTAAGGAGTATGTCCACATCTCGTCTTCATTTCTAGTCCCACTTCGAAAATGAGCCATTAAAATAAAGGCATCTTGCTCAACAGTAAAATGCATACTGTTCTGAACTGAAATAAGAATATTATTAAACTTAAAATTTTGTTTTTGTTACAACTTACCAGTAATACGACGAAGTACCAAAAGTTTCGCTATGAAAACAACTGATTAGTTTGAAATATGTATGATGTATTAATGAGGCAAAGGAATACAATAAAACACTAGAAAATCGCAAGGATAAAATAAATCAACAACGGCGCGGGAAATAGCGGACGGGAAGACGAACGCTACTGAAAGATACAGAAATGCTAATTTTGCGGCATACATCCTAATAAGTCGCTTACAATGAACAATGCGAAACGATTGCGTCACGCGCGAGATGGTGCGATCGCCGATTGGTTGAATAAAATGTCATGAACAAATTACACCAATCACAGCCGTTGAAGTCACAGCCGCGTAATATTGTGTTTTAATGTAACCTTGGCCTTATTCTTTTAGTAACTTATAAAGTTATCAGAATTTAATTGCCAATGAAAAGGAAATAAGATAACCGTATCAAACAAAATTACTGGTCACGTGGCTTGTAATCATTTATAAAGGCTCTGTATAACGTATATGCTATTCTTTATACACATTTTTCTATCCGCCTTGTTGTTAACCTGACGGTGAGTCTTTGGATGTAAAGACATATTCATAAATTTAAAAGGATAGCTGTCGCCAGTAAACAAAGATGTATCACGAGGGTGGACACCCCAAATGATAAATTAAGGACGTCCGGTGTTAGGCTGTACGTCCTTATTTAGATGGACATTATAATAAAACATCGCGATCAAGCCTCGCAGCCAGGCAGTCACGTGGTCCGCCTTAAATCATTCTCATTATTTGAAAATATGACGTGGACATGAGATATGGCTGTGTTTCGGTGCCTGACACAACCGCCCCGCCGAACTTGGATGGGTATCGATCGGGTTGTAAAAAGTCAACTACTAGGCCAGGAGCCCATTACCAAGTTTTTACGTACCCCCCGCATTCACGAAACTGCCACGACAATGTCGACTTGAACAGTGCGTAGTGGAAGGCAAATCAGTACGCAAATAGTATATCAAATGTATTTTAAAAACCTTATACATATTTAAAAAAACTGTGGAGTAAGTTCCTCTTGGAAAACAGTGGGACTAGTTCGTAATAGTTTATTAAACAACAAGGTTTGAAAAGGACACCAATATGTTTCGCTCGTGTGCAAAAAGGTTTTCAAACGAGTTTTTTACGATGCTTTTTATACGACTGCAAACAGAGACCACAAAAATGAAGTTTTAGATTAAATCGTTTTTATTACTAAAATTTCCAACGCATTAACAAAATAAATTAAATACAACTTTTAATTTAACTCGTTTTTATTAAGACAATTGCTAACGCATTAACAAAAGAAACTAATATTTAATATTTATGGTAACATTTGAACATTCCTTCAAGGTTACGCTGGGAAAAGCAGTATTATTGTGCACCTTGTTTTCGGTAATAAAGAATATTTTTGGTGTCGTATTTTTATTGCAGTTTTTCAACGTACGGTCGTTGTTTTCTTGTTGTATTCCAGTAGACGATCGTTGTTCTGGTTCTGTGGATGCAGGAGACACTGAAGACTCTATCTTTTTCGAAACTTCCATTTTATTTCTCAAACAGTCATCAACGTAGCCTTCGGCAACTGTACTGGATTTCCACCCTCCATGTCTTTTGCGGGCAAGCAGATTTGAGCCAGAATTGACTAAAATTGTGGCCGGCATAATTTGGGTGACAACACCAAACAAAAATCACAATCTGGAGAGGCGTGTGCAAAGATGACATAACCGTGTGCAAAATGTTTAGCACGCAGCGTGTGCAAGGGAGTCGTATAAAAAAATATGTTTTCCACGGTCGGGAGTAGAAATCAGTTTCTATGATATTAAAATTAAAATAGAAGTAGTCGATTATTACCAAGGGAGTATAATGCTCCCAAGGCAGTTTACATTATGGAGAACGTTTTTCATGCAAAAAAAAAGATAACATTGAAATTATTTATTGACATTTAAATTAAATATTATATTTGTATGCCAACAAAACATTCTCGCTGTATACTTGAATATTTTTCTCGGAGCACCACTCTTTGAACCGATTGTAGGCTATATCGTATAAAGATCTTGACTTCGTAGGCAGCAAATTGCTTATTGCAATATTTGCAGCCTCCACAATCTCTTCCGACTCACAATTATTCATTGTGCACTAAACAAACTTTAAACTAAACCAAACTAGCACCTTAATTTTACAATTCTTTTTGTTTGTTTATTTTGTAGTTATGACAATAACTCAACGACTACTAAATAAATGCTTAAATCCGAATATAATAATTCTGGTGCTACTTACTTCATAATGACTTAATATGTGTTTTTAAGTTAGTGAGACAGTGGAAAAAATAGTATATACCATTCGGGAGAGATGCTATTTTGTCCTCGGTGCATTGTAGCCCTAGGGCTTCAAATTGCACCTCTGCCAAAATAACACATTTCTCTCCTTTATAGTATAATGTACTATTATTTCATATTAATACATTATAAACAAATAAACCCTTAGTTACCGTAACTATAAACATGTTCATAATTCCCTTAGGAGTTATATCAAGTAGTTATAAATCCTTAATTTTCTCTAGTGTATTTACAAAAATAAACTGTAAAATTTTCCACTGAAATTATTTCCCGAATTGCAAGAATTCTCCGTTGAACTGTTGTCACTGTCTATGACTGTAGTCAAACATGAAGTTGATGTTCCACTTCTTTCATGTGACATGCCAGTCAACATTCTTGCAGTTTTATGTTTCAATTCCATGCTGTCGGCCAAATGTACCGTGAAGGCTTCTGGAATTGGCAAACCCAAAAAATCTTGCAATTTTGCTTGGTATTTTTCCAAATGTATTTTTCCCAATGGGCTAAGCTATGCAAAGCTTTTCGCGATGCTTCGTACGCAAAGACATATACTTCTTCACTAGACCCAATGCAGAGAACTCGTTTTCTTCCACAACTATAAATTTCTTACATATGTTTTACTTTAAGGAATGTCAACTACCATAACCGAACCCCTGTCATCAATATGATTAACCTTTATATTCAAGAGTTCTTGACCTCTGCAGCCCCCGAAATAACCCATGATCAGAACCACATGTACAATCCCTAAATAGAGCAATAAATGTGTAATTCTTATAGTTTAATGCATTACCTTATGTAGTTATCGGAAGCATCTTTCAAAAATTTGACAAAGTCATCTCGACTAAACACTTCAGACTTTTTTTGGATCATAGCCTTTACATTTTCGTTTGAGAAACGCTTCCAGTTCATGAAATTTTCCCCCATCTGTTTATTTCTTCTTATTGCAATTTTTTAAGTCTCACACTCTTGTTTATGCCGTTTTCATAATTATCTCTTTGAAGTTGGTCCACATCTATTCTTTGATTTACTGTACATTCATATTTTTCAAGTTAGAAGTCGGAGATAAAAATTAAATAAAACATTCGTTAATATATACAGTAATCTGAAGTTCTCCCAGAAATGGGAAACAAACTAATGTACATTCCACTAACTAATAAATTTTGAGAGCTATAAGTTCGTCCACGTTTCTAGTGCAAGGCCAGGTTCAATTTAATGAGGCCTTTATGCCATGTACAGAACGTGACCAAATTTTAATGACAGTTTATATGTCACAAATCAAGAAATATTTTTTATATTTAAACGTATCTGAAAATACTTCGTTGTCGAGACACATGAAAGTTATTTAGATACAGGGTAATTATCATTGAAAGTGTCATAAAGTATAGAAATAACAGTAATATAATCACTGTATATTACCTGTTAAACATTACATATTTATATGGTTTCTCTCGATTGTTAATTATTTAAATATGAGGTTATAGAGAATGTTTCATTTAATTTTGCCTTTCAAACCGCATCGTGAAACGGAAATATGCACACAACTGACTAAAGAAAAATATTTCTGGAATGTGAGTCGCAAATTCGTGAATCTGGACTTAATGAATCCGTTAAAACTAAATATTGTCAATAATTGTGGGATTTCTAAAAAATTATATAACTGCTACATTTATTTTACCACCCACCTATGCGTGCAACACAAAATCATTTTGCTGGTCGCCTGTTATGAACTCTAATTAGTGAATGAAAATTGAAAGTGATTGCGGGTAAAGTCTCTTATCAAAATATAAAATATTAAAACAAAGAAATTTTCAAGTCGAGTAATACCTAACACACACAATTCATTTGTAAAACCGATATTTTCGTTGACCTCTACATACTTAAGCCCTCTATTTACACGACACAATTTACTCCAAATATAGAAATTTGAATTTCAAATCGACCACGGAACAACGCAAGGCTTCCCGACGCTGCTTTGGAGCTCTGCTAACCTATTTGGCCAAAGTCATTGTGCTGCGTTTTAATATTGACCGCGTGGAAAAGTCCTGGAATCCTTTGAAAATCCGCATATAAATTTCTGCTTAGGATAAACTCATTAGATGTTTTCAACGAGAATGGATGTAGAGGGTTTTTTAGTTTGGGTTAATGATATTAAGGTAGCTCTAATTAATGACAAAAATTTTAGTAGAATTGGCATCAATTGGAGTAATTTGTATTCGATATAAATTATCCAAGTTGATTAAAAAAAGAGTGCATACGCAATTACCATAACATGATTATAAAAAAATATTAAGGCAAGTTGACTGTCTTCAACAGTCCGAGACTTAGATAATCCCGAACTTTAAGCAACCAAAATTGCACTTGTGGTACCTCAAAATTTCTTAAAGACAAAATAATAAGTAATTAAAACATATTTTTTAACTTATATAAGAACCTCGATAAATTTTCATCCTTGTAAAAAGAACTCTTTTCAAACAAGATTAATTTTCAGATAATCTTTTCCTTCCTTGTACAAAATGGTATCCATTGTATGTATGTAGGTACATTACACGTTTGCTGCCTTCATTATGTTTAGCAGCATCTTCATACAGCTTTTATTTTTAAATGCATCTTAGTGGTTTGTTCCCATAAAGCATTAATGGTAGTTCTATCCATTGACATATAAGGTTACTGAGGTGGCTCGAGAGCTGCAAACATTTCTACGGAATCCTATTTTGGTAGGGTATCCTTCATCGCCTAGTATTATTCCATAACCTGGCATCCATTTGAATGCACCACATTATGGTTTCTTAGAGTAAGATGCCATTAAGTATAGTTTCAAACCCCCTGAGTCGATCCCGTCTCTTGCTAAAGCCTTATTGTCGCTTAGCTACCAGTATACGGACATTTTTATAATTTAATATTCTCTAATATATACATTTTAATGGTATGTGCTTGTCTGTTGTGGACTCCAGATTTTTCACTAAACATTCCTACTCCAGTTTCATTGATAGTTTTTGTATTCAATGTTGTAGCGAACCTAGATATTTGTTTCTTTTGTTTGAACCTTTTAGAGAATCTTTTAGAATCAGTTTGAATCAACTTTATTTATGGCAAAGAAAAACTACAATGTAGACGTCTAAGACAACTAAATCTATAGAGTAGTTTTTTACTTCAAATTTATTTTAATATTTTAGTATTTTAGTATTTAGTAACAAATTTAAATTTATACCGCATTTGTTGCTTAACTACACCTATTGCATAGAGTTCTGTGGTCTCTTTTGAACAATCTTCTACAATGATGATTATGACACACAGTACAGATCGCGTGCAAGTGCTGAGCTGTAAATGAAAGACAGAAAGAAAAGCATCTTATAGACTCTTATTTTATTTCGTTACTCATAATATACTATGTAACAAAGAAAGATCAACATTAAATTTTAATAATTTTTGGTACAGAGATTTAGGGTTACTTATTGAATGGTTATATCTTCAGCAAGATCCTACTGCAAACATTCGTCCAGTAGTGTGTTGAGAACCCACGATTCCTAATATTGATACGCTTAGGTCAGATCTAACAAGGTTGTCTATAGGTTCTTGGGGTATCTTATACCAAGCTATCTGAACTTCATGGGTAAGAACTGCTAAAGCCTGTGGCGGATATTGTAAATGCAGCAGACTGCGGCCAATTATGTCCCAGACATGTTCAATAGGTGACAGATCTGACTATCTTGGTGGCCAGCGTAAACGGTTGATCTGATGCTGATTAATAAAAGTTACTGATTATCTGGCAACATGAGGTCTAGCATTTTCTTGCTGAAAAATGGTGCTTTGGATGGTGTTAAAATACGGAATAACATATGGCTCCACCACTTCTTGGATATAGCGTTGGACTGTCATGTTGCCTCTAATGAAAGCTAGTGGTAATCTACTAGCATACGCGGTAGGACCCTATGCTGCTCACGCACTTAATTAGGCAGTTGAAAATATAAGGAAAGTTTACCTTTAGTAAAAACTTTTATATCAACTGTCATAAAAGTTTTCATTAAGGCACCTACAAGAAGCGATGTTTTTAGGGAGGCTTTATCAGGCACAAAAGATGTTATCTGTAGATTTAATCCTAATGACAAGCGTCGTACACACACTGCAGGACTTTTTAAATAAATTCTGTAGACTTGCCTTATGTTTCCGAGTATTTGCCATTTGTAGTTTTGCTAATGATGACAAAAAAAGTTACAATTTCTCATACTGTCCGTTGTATATGATACCTAAGCGGTTATTTTCTCTACACAAGTTAATATTAGGTGCAGAAAACTTAGAAAAGCATGTAATAAATATGTTTTAGCCACTTCCAATATGCCACGGAAACCTTGTGTCAACGCTAAGTGTTGTGACTTTTACATGTTATCCTAATTTATATAGGTAGGTATTTTATCTTCGATTTATTTTCTGTGAACATATAAATATGTTCATTCGTAAATTGACTACAGTTCTGTTAAACTCTGCGCACTATCTCTAGTCATTATAATGAATAGTTCAAGTGAACAAAACTCAATTATCATTATTACTTATTGTCTTTCATAACAGAATAGTAGGCGGTGTTTACTTGACAAAGAAAATGTACTCCCCAACGTTACAAATAAAGGTCGTTTCGGAAAATTCCTTACAATCGCGTAGGTTACTGGTATTATGAATTGATTGCCTTCAGTTAACAAATAACAATAATTTTTTCGGGTATTTTTTCTCTCTATCAATTATTTTCTAAGAGAATGGATATGGATTTGACTTCTAAATTTAGTATTTGCTAATTGCGTTGGCGTTCAAAGCGCCTCATATTTCACTGGCCAGAACACGAAATATTAAATTAGTTCTCTAAAGTCCTATAAGGAATTTATAACCCACTGGCAATTCGGAATAAGGTTCGCGGCACGGCTGCCAGTTCGCATTAAACATTAAACTGCACAGTTTCTCTAAATTCAATTAAGCCATCATGCCGTTTTATAAAGTATCGCCCAAGTTACCGGTTTATAAAACCCGAATTACCTCTAAGCCGAAACGATTACGTTGCTAATGAGGTACGGTAATTAGAAACGCGTTAATTAATTATTTTGTTTACTCTTAGTTTCCATTGGACGCGCTTACCAGCTCGCATCAAGGAAATTTGCAACTGATTTCGGGCTTGAAGCTGTTTACACAATTACGCGGTCGCGGTTTTCGAATTCATGTTGATCAACTATTATATTTCCGGCAGTTTTAGACGCCGGCAAACAATGTTGAATTAAAATTATATCGGCGAAGCGAACAATCATGGAATGCTGCTACATATTTTTTATATGTACTATAAATAACATGTGTCCGCAATCTTCGTATTTAGTTAAGTAGAGTGTAATTTCAAAGTTCAGACATTGGTATTAACAAAACAATGTGGCCCCGTTTCGTTTTAATTTTTTGAGGAACTTAAAATGTCGTAATCAGAACTTCATCATAGACTTCGTTTTTGAAATATAAGGCAAAAATTAAAAAAAAAACTATTTTTAAGAAATTGTTCATATCTCAGAGAATGGCTGGGATATAGAAACTGTGAAAATTGCTTTTAATAGAGTTCAGTGGCGTACTTGTGATTCTTCTACAGGGTGTGTCTTTTAAAATATGACCCAAATATACATTTGTTTAAATATAAAACAGTGGCGGCTCGTGGTATCTAGACTGGGGTAGGCGACAGCGACGTATGAGGTGAACCTTACTAGTCTCCAAAAATAGCGCCGCAGGGGAAAATTTTTAAAATTTTCAAGGTCATGCGTTTTCCTGGCACTTCAGAATTTCAATGCAATATTCATTTACACAAAAATATAGATTTTAACAGGGATAATATTTTGGAATTTGATGCATTATTGAAATAATAATAATATTTATTCACCAATTATTGAGGATATAAATAAATTGGAATAAACGAAATATATCTTTTATCGTTTGGGTCGGTCAGTGGTCGCGCGGTTTAAGGCGTCAGTACTTGAATCGAGGTGACTAGATCGGTGTTGGTTCGAGCCCAGCTGCCGGTAGACCGTATATAAGCTATATTCGTGGAGAGGTTTGGCGCCCTCTCTGAGGGTATGGTAGGGTGGAAAAATGTTGGCTTGGGTCAATGTGAGAGATTGATACCGGTTGATTATTTGACTACCCCCTAATTAATGAGGTTTTCCAGGTTTCCCTCATTCCTGCACTGAATAGTGGTTAGGGCCTACCAACGTAAGTCGTTCCTGGGCGCAAATGCGGCCTGCTTAATAATATGCCGCCCCCTCTCCCGCATAAGTCTCCGACTTCTGGGCTAATCCCTGTGATTAGAATGAGGGGTAGAGATATTATTATTATTATTATTATTATTATTATTATTATTATTATTATTATTATTATATCGTCTTTTATTCGAGAAAATAGAGTTTCTAGTGACGAACATATAATGTCATGAATAGGATTTTCCATTTTGTTGGTATTGTCTGGTATGTAAAATAAAGTATTAGAATTACGAAGTCCAAATAATACTTTTCCGTATAATGTACGTCCTCTTGGAGTAACCTGCACCACACGAGCTGCGATTACTATTAATTTACCCTATTATATTCTTACAAATCCTAAAACCGTTTAGTCCTTTTAGCTTTACACTGACAGTACTGACACACTTGTTGAATGTTGACAAGCAGTTTTCTCCTTTTGTTTAACCCCATCACCCCATACTGCTAAAATCAAAAAGAGATGGAAAGTGTCTTCGGTTTGGATCTGCCGAAGCACGCCCGAAGGCGGTCGATGCATTCAGCAGATGCCTGAGCACAGTAAACTGTGTCAGAGCCGCGATCATTTTTCCATCACAACAACGCGGTTTGTCGTCTTACAGAGATCTTACTGACGCGGAGACTATCGAATTATAGGCGATGGGCTGGAGAGCCTAGCTTAGTCTGGATGTTCTGTTTGGGAATAAAATTATTATTGAATATTGAATGCGGTGCGGCGCAACGCCGAGCGGTGGTGGTGGTATATGCCTATAAAGAGGCACCAGCGCCGCCGACAGCGATAGACAATTTAATTATTATTAGTAATTATATATAAATAATAATCATAAATAAATTACTTATAAATGATTTTAAATATTTCTGTTTTATTAGGCGATGTTAACAGTTGCTCATTACATATAATTTTAAAAGTAGGTGGCGCCTACTCTGCCTACCCCGACGAGTCGCCACTGATAGAAAACCCTATATATTTTTACGTCATTCAGTTGCATATATTTTTCCTTCATAGTAATATCCTCCATTCGCCCTTCAATTTCTTTTCACCAAAATTACATGATAAGTATGCCGCAATAAGATAAAAGTACGTGCAAAATTTCAACTGAGTATCTTAGAAAACAATGGGATTATTAACAAAAATTTTTTTAAAACGTAACTTTAACACTCTGTATATTGAAATAGAGACGTCCAAATAAAAAATGGCATAAGGAAAGTCGCATTATTTTTGTCAAAGAATATGATTGTGGTTAACGGTATGGCCTTCCATTTTGGGACACCCTGTATAATACTATTTATATGTTAGAAAATGTGAAAAAACGTGAAACTGGTAAAACTGCGTGTTGCATGGTGCATAGGTGGCCATGCATTTTTATATAATTATACAAAATTCGTTCATAAATTCGACGTTAGTTACTTAAAGAAACATGTACTCAAACAAGTTGTTTAAACAATTCAGTTAATAAATAGTCACTATGCTATACCTAGCGGACTTTAGCACCATAATTAATAATATCTGCTATATGTATAATAATGCGATGTGTGTTAAGAATAATACGTATTCACTAATACTGAAAAAAGTAAAACCCAAAATATATATTTCTATTTA
Source organism: Monochamus alternatus (assembly GCA_037114965.1). Lineage (NCBI taxonomy): Eukaryota > Metazoa > Arthropoda > Insecta > Coleoptera > Cerambycidae > Monochamus > Monochamus alternatus. The sequence continues at coordinate 121,085,097 of CM073426.1, forward strand.
TTCCTATTTCCTGACTATTTTTATGATTATATTTAAAATCTTCAGCATTTCGTCAATTTTAAATTATTTCCATTGTTTTTAAACGACATTGTCGATTAATTTGATTATAAATGATTTTTTTGGTTTTTATTTTTATTCTCAAATGTTATTCAATTAAAAATATTTAGGTACTTACTTAATTGGCTAATACAATTATTTTGATAGAATTATTAGAGAGAAAATTATAAAAGTGAATTAATTCAAGAACCAATTTTGTATAATATAAAAATGCATGACCAACTGAAGGACAAAAAATAATGCAACTGAACGGCACAAAAATATAAGGTATTCCATTTCTAAAAATGTATATTTAGGTCATATTTTATAATACGCCTTGTAGAGAAATTACAAGTACGCTAATGAACGTAAAAAACTCTATTAGAAGCAATTTTTACCATTCTGATATCTCAGTTATTCTCAGTACTGCGAAAACCTTCTATCACACAGTAATTTCCGAGATACCCAATTACAATGAAATTGGGACACTGCACATTACAGAAATTATTGGAAATTGTCCTCGAGATAAAAATTCGCGTGATGAAGCTACGCTTGGGTGTATGCTCATAAAAACAATAAGGACTTTTCCACGACGTTTTGATTTTGGCAGCCGCGTTCTGTTGATGTAAAAATTCTCGAACTACACACCTAAAATGAGCCGGAGCTCGCTCTTGTAATAAACTATTGTCTCTTACTTTTAAAGCTAGATCTTCTCACATGCCAGTGAGATTATTTTGCAAAAAAAAACTGGAGTTATTGCCAAAGGGTTACCTCAGTATTACGTAACCTATACCTTTATACGTCAATTGATAAACACGTTATAGAGGGGACGTCTTTTTTGAACAAAAAGTTTTAATATCAACTATATTCACGTTTTGCTAAGAAAACTGAACTTCAATTTTGTAGTAGAAAATAAATCTAGTACGACCCTGGCCAAAATGTTAAATCTGAGAACTTAACGGTTGCCTACATAAAAGTCGACTCAGTGTTTCCAGATGATATAATTATATGGAAATGGGTAAAACGAATAAATAAAGATGAGATAAAGGGTTTTCACGCACTAATTAATTTTGAACTGGATTTTTTATGTAAATTTAGATCAGTTGTCAATAAAAACCTGGTATAACCTTACCGGTCTTTCATAATTATTTTTATTGTCTCTTCAGGGCTAGACAACAATCAGTACAGATTGTGAAAGGTTAGCAAGGTTTAAAACAAGTGTTATTTTTTTTCAACAATCTTAAATTCTAGTAAGAAATGCAGTTCAAAATCCGTATAAATATAAACATTAATTAATAATTTTAGGCAGAATCCTCGTTTTAGTAAAGAGAAATAAACTGTAAAAGTGCTTGTTTGTAAATCTAAATGTGTGATCCAATATGTTGTTACGAAAGCTCACCTACCTTTTGGTTTGGTAATTGTGTTCCGGTTTGCATTATAATTTATGATTTTTGTAATATCTTTATTTTGACGTTTTCCGGAATATTCCAGGCCATATTCTCTTCTTGTTACTCGACATTTTCTCGAGATCACAGAAACTTCCAGAACTCTAAAAACCTATATAAGCAGATTATTTTCGCCGCTGGAGTCAGCTTATATTGAGCAGCCCAACGCGAGTGACAAACGTCAAAGTAAAGCGTTGACAGTTGTGCAATTTGTTCGAAGGATATTTCTTGTATAATCAAGAGTGACAATAAAGTTGTTTGTCTACGTGACGTGTTCCCACAGTAACCCAATTTCGAGGTTACATTGGTGTCAGAAGTGGGATTCGAACCCACGCCCACAAAGAAGACGTTTGGAGTAGACAAGTGGATGCCAGTGACGAGATCAAGAGCGACGGAAATGGAGGAAACATTCAAACAGTTAATGGAGATGATGAAGGATATGAAAAACACCCAAGAAGTTATAAAGGAAGACTTGATGAAAGAAATTAATGAAGAGTCAAGACGAAATGGAAGAAAATTTAAAAAAGGAAATGAAAAACAGTCAGGATAAAATGAAGATTAGCCAAGATGAAATATATAGTGGAAGATTTGAAAAAGTAAATGAAGAACAGCCAAGAAGAAGTGAAGAATAGTTTAGAAGAAATGAAAAATAATCAGGAAGAGTTAAGAAATTAAATAAAAACCAGTTTACAAGAAAACAATAAGAAGTTAGAAGAGGCAATTAAAGTTAAATTTATTGAATATGAGGAAACTATTGAAGACGAAATCAATCAATTGAGAAGTGAAGTGCAAGATAAAGTCGTAGAAGAAAGTGTTAGTAAGTTACAGAAAGAAGTGACCAAAGTTGTAGAAGAAAATATAGTAAAATTAGAACACGAGGTTACAAATCTCTCAGATACAAAGATCCCAGTTGTCCGCGAGGGAGCTCGTTAAGAATACAAGCAGTTTTTTTTCATCGTCAAGGGTAAAACCACAAACATTTGATGGAAAGGTGTCATGGAGCACTTATCTTAAACAATTTGAAGCAGCTGCCTTGGCAAATAACTGGCCAGAAGAAGAGAAGGCTACATCGCAACTAGTTGCTCTACGGAGTGAAGCCATGGAGATATTACGAACACTAGCTGACGATAAACAAAAAGACTATCAAACGCAGAACGGCGATACTCATCTACAACACGTTTACCAGGCACAATTAAAAGGTCGAAGACAACGCTTCGAAGAAAATCTGCAGCAATTTGAGGCAGATATAACAGGTATGGTGAAGCTAGCCTACCCACCCGCACCGACAGAATTCTAAGAACAATTAGCAATATATAGGAATATTTCCAGTCGAAATCGAGAAGAGCCTGACAACTGGAGAATAAACAACAAAAGAGTCCAGCCAGAACTGAGTTCTAATATTGAAACAGAAGAAACAATTATTAAAATTGAGACAGGACTTGGAGAAGGAGAAGAAAACAGTAACTGATATGAACAACCAGAATAAAACTTTGAATAAAATCAGAGAACGATTTTATTGGCTTGGAAGTCGTGCCGATGTAGAAGAATGGTGTCGATATTATAGTACTTACACGTTAAGTAAAGAAGGTTCTATAGTGGAGTAACCTGATCGGGACGATTTGTTCTAAGAGGGGGACAATGTTACGGAAGCTCACTTACCTTTTGGTTTGTTAATTGTGTTCCGGATTGCATTATAATTTATGATTTTTGTAATATCTTTATTTTGACGTTTTCCGGAATATTCCAGGCTATATTCTATTTGTTTCTCGACATTTTCTCGAGATCACAGAAACCTCCAGAACTCTTAAAACCTATATAAGTGGATTATTTTCGCCACTGGAGTTTATATTGAGCAGCCAAACCCGAGAGACAAACGTCAAAGCAAAGCGTTGACAGTTGTATAATCAAGAGTGACAATAAAATTGTTTGTCTACGTGACGTGGTCCCACGCTAACCCAATATGTTTATAGAAACAAAAATCAAAATATTACTGAAAAGGCTACTTTTACGTGCAACAGATGATAGGTTGTATTTCTACAAACAAAATAGGCAGAAACTTACCACCTTTATAGAAAGTAATAGGTATTTTTAACTTTTTGCTTAATATAATTTATAATAACACTGTTATACACTTTTCTGTTACTTAAAACAAAACATCAAAACAAAGACAGCACAATACAAACCCATAAACATAATAACGTACTATACCGATATTTTTCACAAAATTTGACAATTTGAACATTTCTTCTTCCTTTCCTTTGATTCAATGAGGTTCGGCAAAAATTTTTAGTTTTTAATATATAAAAAACGATTACATAAAGGGTAACAATTTTGGTATCATAGAGCGTACATATGACTTCATTGATAGGAATTGTAGGAGATTTGATTTATATTAGCTTAAAAGATCTTTCGAATACAGTAAAAAAGGTTGTTTTCGCGATTTGTGATGCGCGATGCGTGATTTGTATAGGATTCGTGCATAGTGTGCAGGTTTTTTATGAATAGATTTTTAACGAATAAGACCCTACACACTATTTACGATTTCCTCTCAAACTACGCATCGTGCACTACGATTCGCGATTTCATGCATAATCTGCAGCAAGTCTAACGATCAATGAAACTATTTTTCACTTGAACCTTATATGTAAACTGTCTTCCTTCAGATTTATACCTACTTTTGAAATTTATAAAGAAACTTGTTCATATTTTAATCTTCAAATGAATGGATTACATGTCTCCATAGAATCATTTGTTACTGGAATATGTCCGATTAGACAAATTAAACACATTTTTTTTCGGTAGCTACTGCCTAATTTGTTTGTGATTTGTAGCATTCTGATGATGACTTTATATAAGTTGAAATATTGAACCCCATTCAAATTATTTTTACTTAAAAGCTGTATTTAACTAAGGTCATTATCCTTAAACTATAATAATGTTGTATTTTGTTCGGAACTGACCAATTTTCTGATAATTTATCACACAATAAGAACCTTAGCATTGAAAGCAATCAAGACAAACGCCATTGAGATTCATTTTCAACTTTTTGCCCTGGCGCACAGAAATATAAATGAAATATATCGAGTTCCACTGGGGAAGAGTAATGAGAATTTTATCATTTGCTCCGCGAACTCGATACCGATTGTGGGCTGCAGAGGAAATAATAATTTATTTCGTAACGTTATCTGTAATTTGTTTGCTCAGAGAGAAAATTAAATATATAATTTTCTTCTCGACAGAATGCTATCTCTCAGAAGTTTTAACACAATTGCAACTTAATTAAGTTTCTATCAATTTGCAGCTAAAAATAAGTTTTTAATTTAAACTCCGTTAAACATAATAAATGAGATGAATAGTAGATTCAATACTGAATTTTCTGAATAATTCCTATTACGAATGATTTGTTTGATATTTGATAAGTATTAAGTTGATGATTACTATTAATTATTCTAAATTTTAACTCTTTATTCATGTACGAAAAAGAGCAATTGATTACATATTTAGAAAAGCATATATTTATATTATACTCGTATTTGACCATATACAGGATGTTTCAAAAGGACATGGCAACATTACTAGGGCTGATAAAGCATTGAAAAATAAGTAGTGTCTGCTCAATAAACGTGTGTCCTAGAGATAAAGATAATTTGGAGATAAAACAGCCTATAAAATAATTTAAAAAAATCAAATTTTGGATGTACAGAGCCTTCATAAATGATTACAAGCCACGTGACCACTAATTTTGTTTGAAACGGTTATTTTATTTCCTTGGTGTTGGCAACTAAATTCTGGCAAATTTATAAGTTCCTAAAGAATAAGACCAAGGTTACATTAAAACACAATATAACGCGGCTGTGATTTCAAAGGCTGTGATTGGTGCAATTTATTCTTGACATTTTATTCAACCAATCGCCGATCGCACCATCTCGCGCATGACACAACCGTTTCGCATTGTTTATTGTAAACGAATCATTAGGACGTGTGACGTAAAATTGGCATTTCTGTATCTTTCAGTAGCGTTCAACTTCCCGCCCGCTATTGTACTGGCTATTTTAGAATATCATTTTTTCTTGCTCAGTTCAACTTCAGCCAATAATAAATTAAAATGTTAATATCCAATAAAATCAAATAATAATAATCAAATAATTCTATTAAAAATTGCAAGTAACGCGGTCCACTCAGGTTTCCGGTAGAAAATATGGCCCAATCAAACGATACCCGTACACTCCTGCCCATACGTTGACAACAAATCACCCCTGAAAGCTAAACCGACAACTAGCGTGTGGATTTTTCTTTGAGCAAATGTAGCTGTTATGACTGCAACAAAACTCCAACGTGTCTAATAATATACCGAGTAATAAACTATTTACGTACATTACATATAAAACCTATACCCAATGGGTAAATTATTAAGAGAAGCTGAAAAGTGTTTCGTGTTTAAATACTAAATAATAAAAAACCATCGTGTTGTCGACAGAAAACTGTCCAAGACCGAAATGGCACGCCGCTAATCTAAGTTATCGAAAGTGAACCTTGACCCACCATATTATTAGGTCAATAACCTAGTTACCTAGTTTTTGTACTGTTATTTAATGACACGGAGTAAAACTATTTTTTAAATCTAGATACATGAATGAATTTTCCTTAAATATTGATTTATTTATTAATAAAAACAACTGTACATAATAAATAAATGTTTTCGAATATTAGGTTATTACAGTTTAATAATTTTGATATTACGTTTTTACTACGTTTTACAAATAAATATGAATTTTTAGTATTACTCGTACAAGTACAATTAATCATTCAGTTTGTAGTTACGTACATCTAGCCTAGAAATTTATTGTTTTTTAAGTAGTATGGTACCAACCTGTTAACTGCACTCATCCCTCCATAGCACTTTATTAATAAAATTAGGGTCAGTCGCATTCTCCATATAACACTACCATTTCCGCATATTCGGAATTTGTAAAATTATGCATTTACGACGAATACGCGAGACCGAAATAAACAAACTACTGCTTACTGCTTGTATTCTCACTATTCTCTCCATCCCCTCTCCCAATGTGTGGCGTGACCTACAAATTTGGGGGGAAAGAAATGCGGGAAATGCGGGTAAATTTGAATAACACGCTGATGTGTTAGGCGATATTATGTATGTAAACATGATGTGGCAACGATGGCATTCGATTGTCGTATGAGTGCGTCCTCCGAAAGTTCGTAGCGTACCAGGAGCGTCGTGTTACTGATTTTATAAGGTGATTTGTTTATTTTTTTAAAGGTCGAGTAAAACATTTTTTTTTCGATTTTCTGCCTTTATTAGACCTCCTGAATACGTGGTTAAAATTAATGACATTATGACTGACTCATACAAAACTTTTTTTTTCTTTAATTTAACTAGTGTTTTCTATATATCGGATGATAAAGACAATTTTCAGGCATAGTATTTCGAAAATTCACGGGCCAATTTCTTCTTAATTTCACGTGAACGTTACTATCGTAGACCTTCATTCTCAGATCCAATTTCATGTATCTAAATTTAAAGCACCAGTGGCAAGCAGACTCTAACATTCAGTTTGTTCCAAATATTTTACCAGTGCCTAAACCAGAAATAATATACAGGGTTAAATTATAACCACGAGCTCAGGGAGGTCTAAAAGATAATAAAAAAATTATTTCGGAATTCTAGCTCGATGTTTAAAAAATAGGGCAAAATCCTCTTTTCCTTCGGAAAATGGGCGCCTATGACAATCTGTCATCGTCTAAAATAGCTAGATATGTCAACTGCGGTGCAGTTGTTTTTTGCAACGTTGTCAAATGTACTAATAATAATATCTGAGTACATGATAGATAACAGTTGTACAGGTAAAATTTTCTAATAGGTACACATGTTGCATGTCGCTAAATATGTAGTTGTATTAGACAGAAAAGAACTTAGCTTTATTAAAATAACATACAGTTCTATTGCTATTTTCTGTATGATCTCCAGATGAGCATCTTCATTGTCCTAAATATATCACAAACCAGCTTCATAAAAATAAGACATTTTTATTTCCAAATTACCACATAAATATAAACGACGTTTTAAACTTACACATATTTTTATTGGCTCGAACCTGCTACCCATGGGGATAAAACCCTTAATGGTTAATTAAACGCTTTAATAAATTGACAGTGGGTCGCTTGCATCGCGCATAAAAAGGAGAGACACAGGTGTCTGGAAAAGCACAGGAGGAAAATAAATTAGAGTATCCAGTGGCAGCGTCTATAAATTTTCTTTCCCCCGTTTCAAATTGGTCCGTATTACATATTTAAGGAATAATTTGGCCTAATTATTTTTTTAATTAAATGGCCAGGTGTCTCGACTTTAGTAGGTTAATTTTCCGCTTTCCGTTGACCCTGTTTCTTCATCTGAAAAATTTCAATATTTTTACCTACATCGTACAATATAAAGCCAAGAGATTTTAAGAGTCCGTTCTCTGTACACTCCTCGGGTAGCGCTCCGAGGTCGGGTGCACGGGCGTTACGGCTGGAGGTGGAGATTATCGCTCTCCCACTACAATGACTTTACGGTGGACGTATTTAAAATATTTAGATTTAATGGAGTAAAATCGGCAAACAATTATGCCGTTTTGTTTTTAAGAAAATATACCTATCTTGTAAAAAGACATTTTTAGTATCCAAAATGGACTTGTACAACTTTTTTTAGTAGGGCCGCATTTTATAAAAATAAAATCAAATTATCGATGCTTGAGACATTATTTGACAATTATTACGTTTTTCGTTGCAGCGCGCTTGTAAATCAACGATTTTACTTATGTTCGTAGTTTTTTTACAGCTTATATAAAAAACTACAGTACTTCTCGCGGTACACACCAATTTTAAATAACTTAACGCCTTTTCGAAAAAAATATTTCAAAGTCGGCCCAGCAAATTTGTGCATTACAAACTTATATTAATTATTTACTATTGGTATGTAGTTACATCGAGCAAATGTAGTCAAAACTATAAAAACAGTTTTTTAAGAACAGTTTACCGTGTTAGACTTTTCAAGAAATTAATTTTGTGCGCCGTGTACATACTTGTGATGCAGAAGATGTTTTCAGAAATAGGACAGCGTATTCATTCGACGAGTTAAAAATGTCTATATTTTCCATAAGGAGGAAAAACATTTTTATTATACATATTATGATTGTGTTTAATATATTTATGACAATGCCCTTTTTAAAATTAGAAGAGCAAAGATTTGAAAACAGGTAATTTTTTATATAAAATAAATATAGTGACTACATTTATTTCAGTGTTTTATGTTCTTTATTATTTTAATATGGAAAATACGTATTTGATTTGCGGAGAATTTTGTTCAATTTGAAACTTACGAAAAAATGACATTGTTCTAATAAGCAATGTAAAAATTGCATACCTAAGGAATTCTAGTAGAACTTCTTATATTCCCGGATCTGTTGGTCTAAACGAAAAAATGTATTCTACAAGAAAAGTTTAGACACCACCGCCAATCAGCATCGAACTCCATAAGATCGATTAATTCAATACTGTATCAACTGAGAACTTATAGATTATAAGTGACTATATATGTATTTCTTTGACGCCGGTCCTGCCCGCATTTATCAATCTCTAAGCCCATCCCACTGAGTGAAACACACGTGGTTGCAGCAATTAAAATATATTCGTTTCTGAAGTTGCAGACGTTCGGCACTTAGCATAGAATTTTGAGTAATTGTTATCAATTCGATATAATTTTGGTATCGTTGCAAAGCTAAAAGACAGACTTACTTCCCTCGTGTAACTAATTTCCGATTTAAGCCTTTATTTTTAAGTAAATAAATTGTAAATATGACGATTTCTTGCACAGTTTACTCATTAAATTTCAATAATTAAAAACCAATTTTGAAAAAAATATTACACAGCAGCCTTAGGAAACAAGTTTGTCTTTCGATTGCTTTTTTATTTGGACAGCTATGTTCATTCGTTGTCTAAATAAGTGTTATGGGCCGAGCGTAAAAAATCGGTTTATTTCAAGCGCGCGACGGACTCTTAATTTAGAAATAAATAAGATATACATTTTGCTTCCTTTTGCTTAGGCTCTGCACAAAAGGAAATTATTTATGTCAGCCTCTGTGGAGGGTTACTTCTTCACAAGAAGTTAACGACACTCTTTAGTAAAGTGCAAAGTGAATAAAGAAATGACTTGCAGAAATGCGCGTGCTCATCGAATTCAAGAACTGTTCACGTAAATCGTTAACGAACAATGACTACACAGCAGTACAAAAAAGTGGTCTATCTTACAGGCTAGATCTATACAGGGTGTGCCATTTAACATTCTAGCTGCCAATATCTCGGAAATCAAGAAACTTATTTTAGTTGCGGAAGCTGGGGTTGTCAGGTCCTTAGAATATCTTCAAATTGTAGTTATCATTGATAGTTCAAATTTTTTTGTATAGATGGCATGGCGATACTAAAAAGATTTTCGATTTCTGAAACGATGAAATGCGGCCGTCTGAAAGATCGTTCAATTTTTTGTAATATAAAGTTTTTCCCAATATTTAATTGTTTTCGAGACATGTCGACTTCAATATGCAATGTATCTTAATTACTTCATTTTCGAGATAGTGACAGCGCGAGTGTTAAATGGCACACCCTGTATATTCTTATGTATTTTCAAAAGCTGAATCCGAATCGCTCTAGATTCAAGGACATTTCAAGGTCAAAGCGAAATATGCCAGACCAGACCAGACCAGACTTTCGTACATTTATGTTCTTGGGGTCGTTTAATCTGAATCCGGGATTCATTTAACCTCATCAGGTCAGTTTCAAGGTCAAATAAATCTAACAAGTTAGTTTCAAGATCATTTTAAGGCCAAATATAAAGATAGATATGCAAATGTCACCCATATATATTTATCCCATCTGCCTTGATAATGTCACTCTGCATTCTTCAGGTTCTAGTGAAATCCTTCACCTTGTTCTTTATTGAAAAAGATTTTGTGAGAATTAGTCCATGGGAATCCCCGAAATGTAATTTCAGATTAATCAAGCAACCCAGTTTGCAATAATTTTCTAACATTTGCGCTCCTTTTTTCATGTAATCTAGACCTCAAGAAAATCTTGGTAACCCATTTGAAACAAGCCAAGTCGCTTTTTTGCTTTTTCTTATTTTGATGACAAAAATGTCGTCTCATCATTTTACGACTCTGAGATCCTTTGAAAATTCCTTCTCACAGTTTTGCATCTGAAATATACAGAAATACTTTTTTGTGATATAGGCAGCATCCACCTTCGTTATTAAGAACTTTCACCCATTGCTTCACAACTCCTAACTTGATGTGGAAAGCTCTGGAATCAGGACTTTAGGAGGATCAACTAATGCTTCTATCTATTGATATTCTTTAGTACTTGGTTGAAATGAAGATCAGCTTGACCATTCTTTTACTACATAGTGCTTGTTTCTATTTCTACTACCCCATTCACATAAAAAACACGGATATTTTGTAAAATAGTGACAATTTTCAAATTCCGACAAATTAGCCATCCATGCTTGCGCTTGTAGTTTATTTTTTCTGTAACTGACTTCATGCTCATATACTGTTCTTTCAAACAACTGAATGCGCTACTGGAATGGACGGGTATACATTAGTGTTATGGAAAAGGACGGTTTGTCCTCTTCAATTCAATAATCAACACAATCTCCATTTATTAGGTTTGTGCATTAATCGCTTAATGCCAGTATCGATAAACGTAATATTTGATTCTACTCGCATTTTAAGTGATATTTCTCAACCACGATGTAAAACCTCTGGGAGGACAAAAATATAAATGTATGATTTTGCCATCTTTCAATTTCATTTTGGAATGACCTTGAAGGTGACGGGATTAAAAGAATTCCGGGTTCAGATTCAGCGACGCCAAAAACAAATATGTGATTGTCAGGTCACTTGCACATCTATTTTTCACTTTGACCTTGAACCTAGGGTGCTGAAGTTAAAAGGATCCCAGATTCGGATTCAGCGAACCAAAAAAAATACTACAGTATGGTCCACTTGTATATCTATTTTTAGCTTTGATCTTGAAATAACCTTGAACCTAGGGTGACGGAATTAAATGGAGTACGAGAATACAGGTCTAGTCCGTTGGACACACCACTTTTTTGTGGTGTTCTCTTATCAAATTACGTAACTTTTAAGATCCCTTTTAAAATTGGTAAATGTTTTGCAACTATTCCCTACGTACGCAACCGCTCGAAGTATTTTCTAATACCTATCTATATTTCCAGCACATTCATTGGTGCAGCGGGAATACAACTCGCTACACAAGCATTGTATTGATAAAAGCCCAGTGCAATTCTTAGATTTATGATCGCGCTCGACTGCCGTTTTTGATGGAAACGGAAGGGAGCGAAAAAACTTGTAATTCAATACGTCGATACATGAAAGAGCCATACCTCATTCTGCCCTGTAGTCGGAGTTACGTGCTATGAGTAACACGCTAAATGCAAATCTGAGAATTGAAATATTTCTCTCTGAAATGCACATTTAAATCATGCCTATATGAGATGATTTATTGCCTATTAGAGAACACAACAGACAATATCAAGAAATATTTAATATGTCTTCATGTGAAGTAATTAAGTATTCAGTGTACATGAAACCACACTTTTGATATTCCTGTGAATTTCATTTCTGCCAAATTTATTGCCAGTAAGATCCAGATGAACAAAATGATGAAACAAGTTTTCCAACACAAAATCAAAAACGTGAATGGATGTTTCTGATAAATATTGACCTCTGAAAAGATCTATGGCCCCATAAAAAATTCAAAATTCTTCAAGCCCTAACAAAGTTTGTCACCTATAGAATAGGAAACGGTTCCGGTGTGGAAGATTGGTGAGCGATACTTACACTTGCAGAAAGCCTCATATTGGTAGTAATGGCGACACTTGCTATATTTTAGCAGTTGTTTGCACTTTAGCAAGTCACTAGAAATATAATCCAGATCTCATCTATCTGAAGATTGCATATATCGAGATGGAACCCCTAAGAAAATCCTTTCAAACCAAGAACAGAACTTTGAAATTTCATCTGCAGTCCGATGAATTCATCAAACCATCGAACAGTTTGTCGTCAACGAAAAACAGACGAACGGGACACTCGCTTCGTTTATTTTTATTGGCCTACAAAACAGCAGCAACCGAACTAATAATTCACCTTACTTTGACGTCTCCATGTCTTACATTTGTCTTTCACAAACTGACTGTTAGAGATGCCGATACCATAACATGTTTTTCTAGCATAATCATAACTAAGTAAACTGATATCTTGTGCTATTAATCTTACATAAAGACACGGTCCATGTATACTTGGACAATGTATACTTGTATAACTGTATCACGACATTTCTTAACTTGGACAACAGTGATACTACTGACAGCAAAAACATGGAAAAATGTTCAAAAAAGTTATTGGAAGACGTGCAAATAGTCACTGATATCCTCATAGAAGACCTTGAGGTTGCCAAAAAATTTTTTAAAAAGATAAATTTAGATCCATAGCTGGATTCTTAGGTGTCATATTTAATGATACATGAAAACTAGAACATATGCGCCTACAGAAATATAAACCTAATCTCCTGATTTTTATATTAAAGTACCCAAAGCAGCTTTCTCTTTATCCTTTGTTTTTCTTTCAATATAAATGATATTTTATAACTGTTTTCTTTGGTTTATATAAACTTTTTTTGTTTACTTTTATTTTAGATGGTTTTTTTAATAGCTTCTTAAAACATCCTTTTTATATTTTCTCATGTTAAATTATTTAATTGCATACATTACATTGTCTGTGTCAAAATAATTTTAAAGACCCAATTGCTTCTAATGTGAAAAGCAATAAAATAATATTATAAGAAAATCTGTATTTTGCATATAAAAGTACATACTGTTTATTATTTTTTTGCAGTTGACGTCTTTAAAACAGGTTCTATATTATCTTGAGCAACACGAAAATATTTAGGTATATTTTTTTTAACTAAAATTGAAAAAAATGTAATAAATACAAAAGATAAGGGCAACATGTAGTATATTGCATGAAAGACGAAAAAACAGGCAATGTTTTGTGGTCATAGCCTGCTTCAATAAAAAAAAATTTTATCCGCCCAGAGGGCGCAGCGAACCACATACGATATTTCAAAAATCTGTTTATATTAGGTGGAAGGTATCAATTTTGCAATAAAAATTTATTACCAAAGTTTTCTCTATCTCTTAAAATAAAAAAGTTAGACAGCCTTAAAGTTTGGGCACTTTATAAGTTTATTTGTTATTACTCATAAAGTTGGCCGTGGATCTCAAATTTCTCCAAAAATGCAACAAAAAGCAATTAAAGATTTTTGACGTATCTCTCATATTAATCGAGATACATGGGAGTAGCCCTCTTATGTGATACAGCCTGTATAGCCGGAAAATGTGCTACAAGATGTAGGCATCAACACAATTCCATAAAGTTTTACCAGATTGGCAACATTATTGGCCAATGTTGAGGGTGATATTACCACTGTGAAGCGTCATGGTGGTTGGAAATAGATTACGGCAGTAGAAAGTTATATTTAAGATTCACTGTCCAGCAAGATGGCAATTGCTGAAAAAATCCAGGTCCTACCTGGCAAATTTGTGGGTCCCTCCAGTCCTTCAGAAACTCCTTATCGAGTAAATTTAAATAATCCCAGCTAAAATGACAAGATTGTTCTTGAGATAAATGTGCATACAATATTTTTTCTACGTTTATGCAAAAACCAGAAAACGTTTTATTTAGATGGCAGTAAGTGTAGGAAAATATGACGTCGATTTGAACGTTTATGTTTGTCATGACGACAAAACACTGTAGCAGAATGACAGATAAATGCAATAAACATTTTTATTGCACTGGTGCAATAAAGAACCACTAAATATGGTTCAATAAAGTTTTGTTTTTTACATGAACGTAGAAAAAAGGCCTTTAATCCATGGAAAACATATGTACTAAACCTTCTTAATATAGTCGTCGGGGATAAAAGCATTTTATAAATTTAGGTAACTGAATAACTGATTGAAATAGGATCATAATATCTTCTTGTACTGTTTTCGCTTATGCTGTAATAATAGTAGCATATGTAGAAAAGGCACATTTGACACTAAAGAGAGGTTTTATTAAGAGTCCGTCATGCGCTTGAAATAAACCGATTTTTTACGCTCGGCCCATAAGACTTCTTTAGACAACGAATAAACATAGCGGTCCAAATAAAATAACAATCGAAAGACAAAGTTGTTTCCTAAGGCTGCTGTGTAATATTTTTTTTCAAAATTAGTTTTTAATTATTTAAATTTAATGAGTAAACTGTGCAAGAAATCGTCATATATACAATTTATTTACTTAAAAATAAAGGCTTAAATCGAAAATTGGTTACACGAAGGAAGTAAGTCTGTCTTTTAGCTTTGCAACGATACCAAAATTATATCGAATTGATAAAAATTACTTAAAATTCTATGCTAAATGCCGAACGTCCACAACTTCAGAAACGAATATATTTTAAACGCTACAACCACGTGTGCTTTACTTAGCGGGATGGACTTAGAGATTGGTAAATGCGGGCAGGACCGGAGTTCAAAGAAATACATAGTCATTTATAATCTATACGTTCTCAGTTGAGACAGTATAGAATTAATCGATCTTATGGAGTTGGATGCTGATTCTTTTGTTGGCGGTGGTGTCTAAACCTTTCTTGTAGAATACATTTTTTCGTTTAGACCAACAGTTCCGGAAATATTATAAGAAGTTCTACTAGAATTCGTTAGGTATGCAATTTTTACATTGCTTTTCCGCAAATTAAATATGTATTTTTCATATTAAAATAATAAAGAACATAAAACACTGAAATAAATGTAGTCACTATATTTATTTTATATAAAAATTTACCTGTTCTCAAATCTTTGTTCTTCTAATTTTAAAGAGGGCAATGTCATAAATATATTAAACACAATCATAATATGTACAATAAAAATGTTTTTCTCATTATGGAAAATATAGATATTTTTAACTCGTCGAATGAATGCGCTGTCCTATTTCTGAAAACATCTTCTGCGTCACAAGTATGCACACGGCGCGCAAAGTTAATTTCTTGAAAAGTGTAACACCGTAAACTGTTTCTAAAAAACTTTTTTATAGTTTTGACTACGTTTGCTCAATATAAGTACATATCAATAGTAAATAATTAATATAAGTTTGTAATGCACAAATTTGCTGGGCCGAGTTTGGAACATTTTTTTGTTCGAAAAGGCGTAAATCTAAATATTCTAAATACGTCCACCGTAAAGTCATTGTAGTGGGAGAGCGATAATCTCCGCCTCCAGCCGTAACGCCCGTGCACTCGACTCCGGAGCGCTACCCGAGGAGTGGACAAAGAACGGACTCTTAAACGATCATGGACTAAGGAAAGGAAAGGCTTTGCATAGGTCTAGGCAAATAAGTCATACAGTATGCGCCAAAAGTATGGAATAAATTCAATTAAAACGAAACAATTATTTTTTGGGAAAAATCCTCGAACAGGTCGATTTTTAATTTAAAAAATACATATTTTAGCGTAAAATGCGATTTTCAAATGTCATTTGTTTTCGAGTAATGACGTCATCGATTTTTTTTTAAATGGCAACACCATATTTTTTTCCTAGATTCTGAAAGATCGTTTAATTCTCTATCAGACAGTACTAAAATTTTGCCCTCTTACATAGGAAAGCTTTCGAGTAAATGACGATTGAATGTAAATAAAACGTAAATTTTATCCATAAAAAAGTAACAATTCTGAGGTATGTAAAATAAAATACAATTGATTAAATTTTATACTTAAATTAAATGTTCGAATTGCCATCCACCAACTTCTTGACAATGCGCAAGTCTGTGAAGAAATTCTTCTTGCACATTATGAATGATTTCTGGGGTAACTCTGCGTATTTCGTCCCGAATGCGATTTTGAAGTTCTTCTAAATTACGTGGTTTATTAATGTACACTTTTGACTTCAAGTATCCCCATAAAAAATAGTCAAGAGGTGTAAGATCTGGCGATCTTGCAGGCCATTCTATCGGTCCGCGTCTGCCGATCCACCTCCCAGGAAAACAGTTGTCCAAAAAATCTCGTACAGGGCGCGCATAGTACGGAGGTGCACTGTCTTGCTGAAACCATATGGTATCGTCAGGAATGTCAGGGTCATTATCGTTAGGAAAAATTACTGCAAGGGCTGGAACAAGGTCATTTTCTTGAAACTCTAAATATGTTTGTCCTGTAAGGGTTCCTTCAAAGAAGAAAGGCCCTACTATTCTGTCGTCAACTATTCCAGCCCACACATTTAATTTCTGAGGGTGTTGGGTATGTGCCTCTGCCATCCAATGAGGATTTTCCCGACTCCAATATCTGCAAGTTTGACGGTTTACTGTACCATTCAGACAAAATGTGGCCTCATCTGAAAAAAGTATTTGCCGGTGTAAATTTCTATTTCCTTGACATAAGAATAGAATAGAATTTCGCAAAAGTGTAAGCGGCGATCGGGATCATCTTCATTGAGTTCCTGCACAAGTTGAATTTTGTAGGGATGATATTTTTCCTTCCTCAAGATACGTAGCACTGTGCTCTGACTAGTGTCATTGTTTAATGTAACCAATCGTGAAGAATTATGAGGATTATCCACCATACTTATCAAAATGTTCTGTTTCTGATTTTCATTAATGCTTGGACGTCCAGGTTTTGGAATATTTACAACATTGCCAGTTTCTCTAAATTTAGACTCTACCTTACTGACTGTTGATTGGCTGATAGGGCGATCTGGATATTTTTCATTAAATAAATCGCAAACTCGATAAGAATTAAAATTTCAATTCTTTGAGTAACAGTTAAATGTGCCATAATACTTTAAATTGAATAATAATTTCTATGTCGCTTACAATACTTATTAGAAAGTCGGTGTGACAATGACACTTTGCAAAGATTTTCACCTACATGATCCATAAAAGAACTATGGAATTCGAAAAACTAAACTTGATAACGTTTTTGCTTTATTTTAATTGATTTACGTTTTCTAACATTGAATCGTCATTTACTCGAAAACTTTCCAATGTAAGAGGGCAAAATTTTTGTACTGTCTCATAGAGAATTAAACGATCTTTCAGAATCAAGGAAAAAAATATGGTGTTGCCATTTAAAAAAAAATCGATGTCATTACTCGAAAACAAATGACATTTGAAAATCGCATTTTACGCTTAAATATGTATTTTTTAAATTAAACATCGACCTGTTCGAGTATTTTTCACAAAAAATAATTGTTTCGTTTTTATTGAATTTATTCCATACTTTTGGCGCATACTGTAGATACGAACAGTATACAACCACCATACATGGCGAGTACTTATGGTTGCCAGACTAATACATTACACGTCTATCGATAATTAAAATACTCGTATTAAGAACCAATTCACCGTCACGTTCGATCTAGCAAATATATTTAATTCACTACAGTTGCACGGACGCCAAACTTTTATGATTGATGGGGAAACGGCAATATCGAGCGCGATGAACGTGCATTAAGAAATAACATTTTAACCGCACGAATGTAAAAAGCGGGTATAAAAGTAAATAGCGCTGTAGGCCGTCATATTTTATGGTCGGCGGTTCAAACTAATTGCGTTTTTATTATATCGAAGTAGCTCTGGATGGGTTTATGGAGGAGAAAATGATTTTCACTTTAAAAATGTATTCGATGTTAAACTGCTCTCGCAATACGTAGTATTTTTTTATTTTTACGGTTACAGTGCCCAGATTTGTATTATTTAGAAGTTTCTTCGTAGCTAAGGAATTTAATGTAGGTGTAATACTTTTTTTCCGTCATAAACTGTGAGATAAAATACGAATTAAGAAATAAATTACCTTTTTGCACCTTCTGGGATAGGGAGGGGTATTTTAATATTTTTTTTGGTTATACGCTCTTAAAAAATAACTATTTTACGGATACATTGGAGTTAGTAATATGTATTTTATACAAAATAAACGTCAACAGTTATTTTGTGTTTATAGGGTTTGTTCCAACAGCAATCAGAGATTAGATTGAAACTGTCAGAAATGTTCGTCGAATAAGGTACTTCTTGAATTACATGCACTGAAAGCACATTCACAACTTAACTGGTCCAATATTTGTGACAATTTGAAACCAGTCCCTGACTCTTGTTGGAACAGACCTATATTAAACAATTTAGTTATTATGGTAACATTAAAATCCAAAGCTCACTATTTTCAAAAAATATTTACTTTGGTCACATTAACCATACATACCTAATAAGAGGTTTGAATGTGTTTTTTGAAATTTATTCAATAAACAGAATGATTCAGAACTTATATAACAAAATTTGGGAATAGATGCGTTATGAGGAGTGGAGTCAATATCGTATCTTTTTCTGTAAAATTCTTATAGTTTCCGAGATAAAAAATTATTGAAGTTCTAGTAGTTTCAGCCTTTACATCGCTGGGCTACTGTAGTATCTAGCCAGACGATTTCAAATACCCGATTACCAATCGTATTAACGTTTTCGTGATGCAAGTATGTTATTACATTAGTTTTTCAAAAATCAGATATGGTTTACGTATAGCGCTCGCAGTTGATGGACATTACTTTAATTTATGGTGAAGTAAATATGTTCAAGTGTTAGGCTGTGGCATCTGTCGCTAATAATCCATTTCAGTTTTGAAAGCGTGTGTCCACACATCGTCCACAGAGGTCAATGGGGCATATTTAAAGTATATATAATGTTTCACGTATGGCACATTTAGGGTTCAGAAAAATCTACAACAATTTAATTGCTGTTTTGAAAAAAACAATTAGAGAGAAACAAACCAAAACAGTCAAGAATATTAACGGAAGAGGATGTTTCAAAATTTGTACAAGATGCAGATAACACAATATTCTTGCTAACAAAAGTAAGAACAAGAAAATGTTTGCTATTTGAAATTCATAAATGCATAATTTAAGGTTGCCTTAATTATTGGAGTTGGAGGTCCATGCAGAGTGGACGATTTAATTAATTTCCTGTTAGAAAACGTACAAAATGAAGGAAACATTTTTCATATCTTCATAGCGTATACGAAAACCAAAGTCTCCCGAGAATTTTTTATCACTGCCGGGGGAATCGAAATAGTAAGTAATACGAAAATACCTCGCCCTGCGTCCTAGTCATGCCAATCATGAAAGATTCTTTGTTGGCTACAAAGGTGGTAAATGCATGAAACTTGGTATAAATACTTTCAGTGTAATGCCAAAGAACTTTGCGTTTTTTCTCAATTTATCACAGCCTCAACAATATACAGGGCACTGTTTTCAACGATCATCTACTTCATTTCTAGCCCACACAGGAGTAGACCTTCTAACTATAAAACAGCATAGTGGTTGAAAGTTCCAACAACGTGTATGAAGGTTATATTGGTACGTCTCTTGAACAAGAAAAAAATCGCAATACAAAAGTTTTTGGAGGAGAGATTGCCATCATTGAAGCTAGTTCATTCATTGTTAACACAAATCTGGTATTAACCTTACAAATTGCCAATGTTGTGTTGTTAATATTTATAACAAGTAATTCAACTTAATTTAAGTTAAATTATCTATTAATTAATTAAATAAATGCTGTAATGAGGCTCTTATAAAGCAGTTGGAGATAAATTACGAGTATATTTAAATATTAAGGTCGTCGCCAAGTACGGCCTGAGATCTGCGAACGAAGTGTTACTTATAACATCTCCTGTTTATACAAAATGCGACAGGATAACTTCCTTTTTTAAAATGCGCGTCATTTTATCGGTTGATGTTGTAGTGGAACGCTAGTGGCCTCGTTAGAGAGGTGATTCTGTAAATTTTTTTCCTGCACAGTTCAGTCCCCATCATGCGTTGAAACAGTAAGGAGCGTACTTTTGCCATGGAGGTCTACTTTTCGAGAGGATGTTCTGTGATCGCAACTCAGTTTAGAACACCTGAGAACATTGAGGCAGTGAGAGCTTCAGTGTTGCGATTACCACGGAATTCTTCGCGCAAACATGCGTCTGCCCTTGGATTCCGATCGTTCTATGAGGAGAATTCTTCATGATGATTTTCATTTCCATCCTTACAAGATGACGATTGTGCAGGAACATTCTGAAGGTGACTTCAATTGTCGGAGGAACGCGAGTGAGGTTCTTCTCGAAGTCGTTCTTGAGGACGCTATTGTTTTTTTTAGTGATGAAGCCCATTTTCATTTATATGGATCCGTCAACAAATAAAACATGCGCTACTGAGCTGATACCAATCCTCGAGAACTGGCCTTTGCATTCATCTAAAGTCACAGTATGGTGTGCAATTTTCTCAACTGGAATTATTGTTCCCTGGTTC
Source organism: Monochamus alternatus (assembly GCA_037114965.1). Taxonomy (NCBI): domain Eukaryota; kingdom Metazoa; phylum Arthropoda; class Insecta; order Coleoptera; family Cerambycidae; genus Monochamus; species Monochamus alternatus. The sequence goes on from CM073426.1 coordinate 121,106,013, forward strand.
TTTGAGGAAAATAAAGTCCTAGTTGCAGTGAATTTGGACCGATGTAAACATGTTACAGAATTTTTTCCCACGGCTAGAAGAGTTAGACTTAGGTTCCAACAAGACGGTGCAACGGCACACACTTCAAGAGCATCGATGGCTCTCAATTAGGGGCGATTTGATGTGGCCAGCTAGCTCTCCCGATTTGACCCCTTGTGATTTTTTTATATGGGGTTTTTTGAAATTCCGTGTTTATGTTAACCGTCCAAGGATCCTACAAGATTTGAAGACCAACATCCAGGAAGAAATTGCCAACATAACGCCTGATATGCTGGCAAGGGTCATGACAAACGGCAAAAATCGGTTTACTCAGAGTATGGAGAATGGGGGACGTCACATACCTGATTTGATCTTCAAAACTATGTAAAACAAAACTTTAGGTATGCGCCTACAAATAAAAGTTTTCTGATTCATATATTGGGTTTTATTATGTTTTGGAGAAAGGAAGTTATGCTGGCGCACTCTGTATAATGGCTAATAATTATGAGCTAATAGCAGATCGTGTGACACATTTCAATGTAATAATAATGACTTGCTAAGATTTGCGTCCGATTAATTTAATATCTAAATTCCAATATTAGTTGTTTTTTTGTCTTTATTCATCTTTTTTGTTTTCTTATTATTATTATGCATATTTTTTTATTAGAAGACATAAAAATGCGTAACTTTTTCCTAATTTTAGCCACAGAAGGCGGACTTGGACAGCAAATAAATAGACAACGTCTCCCTCCTCATATCTTTCCCCTTTCGTCTTTCCTGCACTGGCCTCCATGGCACGGACCCTTGCAGCACCCCGCGGCGTCGCCTCATCGCCAGAAGTCCAGACCTACCATAAGTCTGGCCGCGCAACAGTTGTTCGCTCCATGATGGATGTTCTATTCGCCGTGATATATTCCCGTTTTCTGTCACTCGATCGCTTACTCCTTCCTGACTCAACGGCTTGATTTATCCCCGGCAATGTTTGTCGTTTTGTAGCCGGGATGTGTACGTCTGTAAGACGGCGAAATTCATTGTGTTGTTTGGTTCAGTGCCTCATCAATCCTCAAGCAACTCGAACTGTTGCTCTACACCAGATCAGATTGTATTATCTGGGAAGGCGCTGAATTGCGTTCATGTTTGAATGTACTCCAGTAAATTATCTTCCTTTGCAGTTCGTTTGTTCAGTAATGCCCGTATTTTACAAGGTGTAGTCACATTACAAAGCATTATTTGAAGGAAATATACAGGGTGTTCCGCATAAGAACCGACACAGAGCAGGTGCCACTAGGGGATCCCAAAATAGGCGGAGTTGCAGATCTTCAAAGTGGGGTGAAATATTTCTAAAAAAATGAATATCTTACTTTAACTTGGAATAACCAAATTTGGTACATGATTTAGGTTAATTATTGGTCTTCTTTGACTAGCAGTTCAAATAAATTAAAACACTGCAAGGTGTTCATTGAGGGTGAGTCACCCCTAATATTGTACCAAACTTTTTTTCCATTGATCGAATTTAAAAAGAATGATAATATCCCTCTCAGAATTTAATTTAAAAGACTTTATTACTCCTGCTCAGTTTTAAAAAACTTTTAAGAATTTCAAAATGCATTAATTTAAACAAGATTTAGAAGAAGAAATAAAAATGTTAGTAATAGGATTTGTTTTTAAAATTTGACAATATACTAATAAAACTATAAAATAAAATTAAATTAGAACTAAAGAAATTGTTCAAAATGGGCATCATTTTCTCTTAAACATAAATTTACTCTGTCTAATAAATGGTGATCGTTTCTTTTAACGTTACATCTATTCGTAATACGATTCCACACATATTGGAATAAACAAAATCCTTCAATGTTCCTCAAAAAGAATAATCACATTTGTTGAGGTCTGGCGATCGAGTTGGCCAATCCTGAAGACAGTTATTCGTCCTAACATTTATTTTGAAACTTAAAATTCAAAATGTCTCTAACATCAGCACTAAAATGAGGCGGCGCCCCGTCATTCATAAACCAAAACGCTAGTCTAAATTTCAATGGTAAACCTTCGAGAGTATTTAACATAAATTCCAAATAATATTCGTCATTTAGTTTAATTTTCAGAATAACTGGTCCAATCAAATAACGATCAATAATAGCGGCCCAAACATTTAAGCCTCGCGTTGAAAATGTGTAGTAGTTATTGCATAGGATTTACATAGGAATATGAAAGTTGTGAACATTTGCAATTCCTCTTCCAGTGAAACAAGCCTCATCAGTGAAATGAATTTTCTTGTGAAAATTAATATCCTGACGCTAATAAATTCGCAAAAGGTCACTCGTTAATCCAAATCTTGAGGCAATAATAATAGATATTGCACTTTTTAAACATGATATTGATGTAGCAGATTACGTTTAAGAATTCGGTGTACAGAACTTTTTGATAATCCAGTTTCTCAAGATACACGTTTAGTACTTATTTTCGGTTCAGCTTCAACTGTTTGCAAAATATTTTCTTCATCTTGTACATTTATTACACTAAGACCTTCTTAGATACCTATTATTGAAAAACTTTCCTGTCTCTCAAGTCCGTCTTTCAACATTATAAAATGTTTCTCTATGGGAAATCACTCGATTCTCCTACAGCTTCCTTCACTACTGACGTTTTGATTTCTTCTAATAAAGACAATTACAATCTTATAATTTAATTACCTAATTCATCCTCAATGAACACCTTATAGTTTTTAATTGAACGCATAGTCAAAGAAGACCAATAATAAACATAAATCATGTACCCTGTATTTTGCTTTTATTCATTTGCTTTTTTCTCCACTTCTTATTCTTTCAGTTGTATTCGCCATTCTGGTTGTTTGTCAACATGTTCATCGACTTCATTCTAGACTTTATTTTTTCATCTTTCACTTTTTTTCTGTATCATAAACTTGTACAATATTCTCAAAGACTCAGACCTATTAGCCATCAAATTTGGATTTATAAGCAATAAATATTCAAGTAACTCATCTCAATTTTTCTGAATATCTATAACCTTCTTCTCTATCTCTCCAGAATCTTGATTAAATTTATGCAATTTTAGACACTTTCCTCGGATAACCATAGAATTCGGTTTCCTGTAACCATCAGTACTGGCTGCTTTTGAATGCTCTTCATTCCTTGGACCTCCTTAATGGGTTCACATCCCCACCAAACATTTATTTTCCTTTAAGATTTGATGTAGCTTTGCCCTTATATACCGCATTTTGAATATTTTACTATTCTTATGTTCCTCTGTTAAAAATTTTATGATACTATGATGTTCCAATTCCAGGATACTATTTTCTTTTTGTTGCACTTCATGTAACAGAAAATAATGAACTAAAGGAGTTTTAACACATGCATAGAAAAAATTGTCATTATTAAGTAGTAGTAGTAAACTAGACTGCGCACGCTCAATTGTATAATGGTTAGATACATATTTGGTATATTATCATTAGAAATAAAGCGTGGTTTAATATTTACGAGTACATCTTTACTACAAAATAAAAAACTTTTTCTCTTTTATTGGGCATTAATTTTAATTAACATTTCGTATTTTAAATTTAACGTAAAGTTGCTGATTTGTGCCTGACGCACATAAACACAGACAAGAGCTGATTCAAGAAAATTTCCATCTGCTTCCTGGATACTAATACCTTTATTGTTTTAAATTGTCAATTTGGAATCGAATTCGGCGAGGAGCCTCCTCAGATCGATCCTTCCTAAAACTGTCAGTTATCCTCTAACAAAGTTAAAGGTTTAGGCATTTCTCTGCCGAAATTGTGGGTAGTGATCGATAGGGCTGTTTACTTTCATTTTCTGCGTCATTCGACAGAGTTTTCCAGTATAAATTTCAATCGTACCTGGCAAAGATTTCGGATTCTTTCCAGCCGGAAATTGTGGACTGAATTTTTCATTATACACTCTGACAGGGGTTGAGATATATTGAAATAGTAACGTCGACCGTGGGATTTATGGACCAAAAATGGGACCGACTCCATTCTGAGTTGCCTTCTGAGCGTTTCACGGAATATAATTTCTGATACTAATTCTAAACTACACTAGCTGGATGGAAACTTAGATCCGCATAACCGCGTTCAACAGATGAAACATTATATTATTATAAAATAGTTATTTATGATATGTGCTGAAAGTGACATTTTATTTTGTAAGAAGAGAAGTTTGGGACACGGCACCGAAGGTGGAGTCAAACAAAATATAACTATTTTTAGCAATATACAGGATGTTCTGAACACTTTGTATTATACAGCATTTTTTTCTATAAACAACATTGAAAGTACAAATAAAGCATTTCTTATGTTATTAAATGTATGAAATATAATTTTGAAATTCAGTTGTCTATAAAATTGATTGTTGCCGAAGTAATGAAACTTCGATCATTTGTTGACAAGTAACTACAAATATCGTGACATGGAAGGTGATCACCAAAATGAATTTCTCTTGGTGGAAGTCGAAGAAGCTGCTAATAAAGCTACTTTCGTGTTATTGCCTAGTAAGTCAATGCAACAGTACGAGTTTTGTACAATCGTTTCTTGATATAGTGGGATCTGAACAATGTCAGTGTCAAGTTCAGTGAAACAGTATTTTTAATACTTTAAAGTATGAAAATAATCAACGTTTTGGTCAAATTACTTCATGTTGAAGGCGATGATAAACATAAAGAATCGGGACATAAGCAAATATTACAAACTTTTTTGGAAAGAATGTATCGACCGAAGAAGTCGAAAGTATTGACCAGGAAACAAATCGACTTTCTCGCAGAAGCGCATAATGAAATATATCTCATGTAGGAGGCTGTCGTAATTTTTGGTGTATTTGGAGCCTATCGTCGCGAAGAACTGTGCAACTTGACATTCAGTATTATCGAAGATTTAGGACTTCACGAGTTGTGCATATATTAAACACGAACACTAATGTGCAAATAACTTTTCTTGTTACTGGTACATTATATTTATTTGAACTATTATAAAAAGTACATAGCCTTTCGTCCAGTAAACACTAAATTAACACATTTGTTGAGATGCCTGAATATATTGCTGAATTTATAAATTTGTCCGAATCTTACCTTCATATTGAACATTGCTTCCGACGATCTTCGGCTAGTTTGTTTGCAGACTCTAAAGCCGGCTCCACACATTCTGATATTTGTCACAAATATTTGGATATTTGGCATATAAACGAATATGTGTATTGGGTGCTTAATGACAAATATTCGCACCAAAGGATATATTTGGCAAATATAAATATTTCCCGCTCAAAGTCGGTAAATGACCACAAATCAAAGGCGCAAATATTTGCAAAACAATCAAAGACCTGTCTGATCCACATATTCGACGCGAAGTCGACAGCAGACAGTAGCAGTGTGCACAGGGTTGTTCTGTGGCAGTGTGTTGTAGTTATTTACGTTTCGTGTTTTAGTGTCATTTGGAATGCGTGTCACCATCTTCTGTTATTAGTTTTCTTTTTCGAATGTTTTTTCTCTTTTTTTAATAACAGCAAAAAGGTTGAAGCCTGTACCAAAAATGCCGCTGCAGCGACCACTGAAACGTCTTCACTTTCCACTTCATCTTGTAAACTAATCAAGAATATTTGTTGGGCTTCCCGCTTCAAATATCCAATAACATTATTTGGTAAATGTGAGGCTGCTTTTTGTGCCACAAAGCAAATATTTGAACAAATATACAAATATTCGTGTATTTGTCAAATATCCGAATGTGTGGAGCCGGCTTAATGCTAATCTTACTACACGGTGCATGGAAGTACACTAGCAGAGGGTTATATCCTGGTACAAGGGAACAAGTTTCACAAAAATAATTACTACTACAGCTGCTAATGGCATTTGACTCACTAATTCTAATTGTTTACTATTTTTGCACCAATGTCAAAAGTATATCACTTCATTTCCTTTAAGCACTAATGCTAAAATGAGATTTTTGATACTGACAGTATGCGTTTACTGTCGTTTGTAGAAAAATGAATTTGAGAAAACCCTGTACAAATTAGAGACCTACCTACCTTAATAAGTCTACAGATTTACCTTATTTAATTCAATTTTAAAATAACAAATATTTATTACGATATAGGACGAAGTATTTAATATTTTTTTAACATGTTGTTATGAGATCGTTGTACAAGAGTTCAGTTATTAATGTAATGGCTTCAAGTCTTAACTTTCTTGAAAGAAATTATTGTATTACTTAATATCTGGATAGAATGTCAACATTACTTTTCAGTGTAAGTTACACTCGAAATGCACGTAAATGAAGATAAACTAGATACCTCAGCCTTGCGAATACATAAATCTTTCTGTTATTTATGTTGGTGAAAAGAATGATGTGTCAGTTCAGCTCCTGTGATCTTCCAGGGATTCAGAGGAGATATAAAATTTTAATGGAACTAACTTGTCTTTAGAAGTAGGGCAGAATTGACTAGAAAGCATAGGAGGTCTGTATTAATTAAGTACATCATGGACAAACAGTTGCTGTATCATCAATAATTGGAAGAAATGTTTAGATTCAAAACAGAATTGGCATCACTAACAAAAAAACCTAGGTTTAGATAATTTGATTTTGACGGTGAAGTATGTATACAAATGGTAATTTACATTTTATTATTAGAAACATGTAGAACAAAAATTGATTTACAAAACACATTTATGAGTAACTTACTACTCAGCTTATATAAATAGAGAAAGTAGAGCTTTTAAAAAATAAATGTTGCGACTTTTTGATTTGAAGTGGGTATTTCTTAATTGTTATTTTTTAAACAAGTAATCATTGAGAGTTATCATGTTGTGGCTTGGATGTAGGCTACTATAAAACGTCTCAGAGAACCACAGTTAACACAGTTAATGGGTGAGCCCAAGGTTTATGAACCAGTTATCAAGACCACAGAACATTTCGGAATGCATCATTAACCGTTAATAAAATTTTCTAAATATTTGAAGGGTGAAAATTCTGTATACATTACTGATTGAGATATTTATAAATGGGGATACCTAAATATTGTGGAAATATTAAAAATATGTGCACAGTATTTAGTTAAAATATGCACACAATATTGAAAATATGTAAATAAAAAAATATTTCAAAAATACAAATTTATTGTTCCACTTAAAATAAAACGGGAAAACGGAAAATTAAAAAATTCTTTGTATGTTCTTAATATATACGTAGGTACATAAATGTACAACAATTATTATCTGTTGATCCATTTAAGTTATTGTTTTAGAAAGAAAACTATAATTTGTTGTTATAAACGAAAGCTGTTTTATTTCCTTATTTTCAAATAATTGCTAAACATCTGTAAGCGATTGGGAAGATTCGTCTGATAGTTCTGAAATTAGATATTTCAGTTGACAGACATTCTCGCGATAAAATCCAAGACCAATAGCATGAAACTGTCTGCCAAATGTGTAAATCTAAATTATGCATAATATGCCATTTTTTACTAATGCACGGTTAACTATGCTTAGGAAGGCTTAAAAGACAATAAAAAATTTATTTCGTAATTCTAGCTCGGTGTTTAAAAAATGAGGCGAAACTCTCTTTCTCCCGGAAAATCGGCGCCTATGACAATCGAGTCGTCCGAGATGGCTTAGATGTGTCAGCTACCTCGCGGTGGTCTACAGTGTTTTCACATGTAGAAACGACGAGAATATTTTTTTATTAATAATAATACCTAAGTACCTGAGACCTCTTTGTTCTTTCGTTGCACACTGCCAAAACTACATTTTCACTCATTATAGGTTCATTAGAATTGTCCACTAACTGAATACACAGTTCGTGTTCAGTTAAATAAAATATTTATTCTAAAAAAGCTAAATTTAATGTAAGGAATACCTATTAATAGAAAACTCGGACTGATCTGCGACTTTAATTATAAAATCTTCTATAATTGCTGTGGCTCCGGTGGATTTGCCCCCGACTCTAGAAAAACAACACATCATATAGCATAGGGTTATAGAGAAATATCTGTACATGACATAAATTTTTTGATTTACTATAAAGCGTTTAAAACTAAAAATTATGCATTAAAGCTTAACCATAACGTGACAACGAATTTAATATTGCTAGTTGCATACTATCTAAACATCAAAGACCTTTGGTCAAAGTTTAGAATGTTATATTCCAAGGGCCAAAGGATTTTTACGAAACACTCTAAACGTCTCAGGATGTCGTAGTTTAAAATAGTAGGCACTAATTATATTATAAAAAACATCGTAGTATTATTAACAAAAGTTAATTCCCCAACAACACAAGAAGAATGAAAATGTATCGGTGTGAAGTACACCTAGCACTAGTGGCCTACAGATGGCGACTGCACACCTCGCGTCTAACAGACGACCGGAGGCGTCGATAAATAGAGGTTTAATATAGGTTTTTTTTGCTTCATAAATAAAGTTGGAAATGAGTCCATTGATTTTTATTTTTCTATGTCCCCTCTCAAAGTATTTGTACTTAATCATAGTTAGTCCTGTATAAGCAAATATTCATAATATTTATGCAAAATATGCGCTGCATATTTGGGTTACCCTAGTTATAAGCCAACAGTTACAATTGTTGTCATCAGAAACAGATCCTCCGTTGTTTCTTTAGGACGTTTATCAAAAAAATGTTGAATATCGTTATATTTTATTATCCATTTCCTTATGAGATGAGATTAATATGATTTTAAATAAGGCTTGTTCCATTCATAGCCATTTTGTCTCCCCACTGCCTTTTTCGTCAAATTTGCAGACATTTTTGCTCCTCTTGACAAGAAATCCCGGTAACACGTCCCACACTTGAATTGTTTTCTCTTGTTGTGGCGTGGCATTCGAGAAACGTCGAGCTTTCCTAATTGATAGGTCACTGGATGGCGAGGTCTGGGCTGACATGGCCTTAGTCTCTCCCGTAATGCCAGATTGGCGAAATAACAAAGAATGTTTCTCTCTCACAAAGCGACGCCGACGTGAGCCGCGGAGACATGTTATCGCAATGGAAGTTATTACAGGGGTGGAATAACAGTCTCGTAAAGATCAGATAGATATACGATTATTTTCTCTGAGGTCGTGTCCCTGCGTTTCTAAATAACACACAAAAAATGGAGAACTGAAGCAAATAAACCATTAGGCACAGGTTAGTTTCTTAAAAGGTATTGTATAAAGGTAGGAACAGCATGAAATCAAGTTTTTTATTAATCGCTTTGAAAGTGAAGAAACAACGAATATATATATATATATATATATATATATATATATATATATATACTACAGATTCATTATTTGTTCATTCATTTACAGGATGTATTGTCTTTCTTCAGTAAAATCTATCAGTTTCGCTATGTAGTTAATTGAAACGAACTGTTTTTGGAGACTACAGCAATAATGTTATTGGAAAGTTTTTGTCTTTATTTGCTTTATTTCATAAAAGTCTCTATTTTTCGTTCTATATCATCAAGAATCGATCGAATTATCATTCGAAAATAGAAGCGTTGTATTTTCGAATGATGATTTACAACTTTCATAATCCTTATATTTTTATCATATTACTGTCCAGACTCTTTTATACATGATATTGTTAGCTTCAAGATTTATTTATTAGAGTTTTTTTTATCAAAAACTAATTAAAGTACTGTAAAGTATTATTATCCTTTAATTTCCATTTTGAAACCATCAAATAGGGTTTTTAAGCCAGGATATATTAGATTGACCAATAGAAAATCAGATAAAGTGATCAAGGTTCCCTTGAAACACTTTAACCCAATTGATTTTGACTAATTTTGAAAATAAAAATGGTTCAAATGGTTCTGAAGATCGCTGAATGTGAAGTCAAATTACCAAAATTCAATAAGATGACCTTCGATCCAAAAAATGGAAGGTTATGATCAAAAGAGTCAAGTTCTGAATGCTGGAGTAGTGTATATATATATATATATATATATATATATATATATATATATATATATATATATATATGAGTAGTGACTTAGACCCCATTGGGCCACATGTATTTCTTTCCATTGGGAGATCAACCCACCTGAGCTGTTAACCAACCTTTTAAAAAGGAAAAGGTGATGACGTTGCTCATGGAAATCTCTCTAATATTGATCATAGAAGGCCATCGTTCTCCCAACACGGATTCTCTTGTTGGTGAGACGGCATTGAGTGAATGAAATACTGTACCGTCTTTATGTTCCTCTACCTCTACTCTACTGTTCTCATAAAAATATATTTCATTAGCCAACCCAATGCCCAGTTTGAATACCTGTCACCAGACGAAGGTTGTTCCTGGACATAGCCAGGTAATTTTTGGCTGTATCTTTAGAAGAGTATCCTAAGAACTTTTTAGCAAATTTACAGCTATTTGTTTTATACTATAGTTTTCTTGTGGCTATTTTCATGATTATTTCAACAATGCTGACAATGATATCACATTGGAGGTACCAAATCTAAAAATATTGAAACTCGATACACTTCTGGTTAACCTGTCACTTTCATTCCCTTGACCCAGCGTACATATATGCTGTTAGTGGCTGAAGCTATTGCCAGTGTCTAATGGCATTTCCATGGTAATCTAGTCATTATCTTACGGTTATGAAAAGTTGAATTGTTTCAAGTGAAACTACATTACCACATTATTTGATTTTCTGCAAACTATAGAAGCAAACATCAGTCTACTATATCTCGGTGAAAAAAAATCTAATTTGGACATTTCAAAATAACAATTCAAGGGCAAAAATTGTGCTTTATGATACTTTCTTCTGTTTGTATTGGTAAAATTTTCTGCAACAATCAGTAAACTTTAAAAACACCTTAAATCAAGCATTTTTGTTGAGAATGTATCAAAATCCTGACGTGATACCATCATTCTGGGGTCAGATTTGGATTCAGGGTACTAAATTCTTTCGGATATCAATATTAAGTTTCTTACAACATTATAGTAAGGTTTTTACTGGCGAACAGGAGGATACGATTGGCGGGTCGTAGACAAACCTGTCACTATCTGGAGCTGGTGAAAACCATTACTTTGCATGTATTACATATTTTATTTGTTATACTTTTTTAAATATATCAGATAGATTTTCAAATTTAGATTAGAAAATAATCTTCAATAATTTCAAAAACTGGCGGACAAAATGGTGTGATTGGAGTAACAGAAGATGTATATGTATATGTGTTCAAGTTTGCAGTTTGTTTTTTATTTAAAATTATATGGTAAAATATGACATTTAGTTGACATTTGTAGATTTCTATAGATATCTGCATTTCTCAAAAGAATGAAAGCGTTATTTCTATTGGACGCTCCTGAAGATCATTGGTTTCTTGGAAACATTGTAATAATATTCGGAATATATGGATGTAATGAACTTTTCATCCTGACTATGAATGACGTAGAAGATATAAGCAAATACGTAATTGTGACATTACGACAAACGAAAATTTCCTAGTAAAGAGTTTATGCTGTGCCTTTGTCTTTTACTTCAGCAGTATCTGCACCACTTCAATTCCAACTATTTCATTGTCTCAATTTTGTATTATCGGAAATAACAGTTGTACCATGATTTTTAGCATATATGATATAAATAAAACAATTCTTGAATGTAAATAATGCTTCTAATCTGCAAAAATTTACAAGTTAGTAGCTTGTGAGAATAAACTTTCTTGATTAATACGGTGTTTTGATAAATTGACGCTTAAAAATGAGTGACAACTAAAATACTTTTTTCAGTTGTAGACCTGTATATATTGTATCGTTTAAGGTCAGTTTGTCATCAAGTCATTTTGACATGTATTAGTTGATCTATGAAGATCAGCAATACTTTTATTTTCATTAATGATGATCGATAACGGTGTTGTTAAAAATAGATAATAAAATAGGTTATTTATCATGAACAGTAAAGGAGGAAATGCACTAGGTGGTCGCGGTCCCCTCGCGCCGTGGGCCAGACTAGTCTCGTACTCGTCTAATAAAGAATCTTCCGTTTTTAAATGAATACGTTTGCACTAGCAGGTCGCTAGCTGGACTACTTCGTGCCCCGGTCTCTCCAAAAACTTCTTGGAGAATGATGACCAATCACCTCAAATAATAGAGCTAATAAAAGCATCCTACATCCTACACAGAATATATTTTGACATCTAAATAGTACAGTAGAATAAGTCGGAAACGCATAGAGAATAACATGTGACTGTTTTTGTAATAGTCCGGGATCAGCTCGGCACAGAGCGGTCCGCTATTCATCTAGACCGCGACCTCATACTGCGCTCTCTCCTTTAAGGTCCTTATATGAATGCTTGTGAAATCCCATGCTCAACTATTTTAAAATTAGGCTTATTATAAGCATTATGTATACAAATCGTAAACTATCATTTATGACGAGTTCATCCATGCATCGACCTGAACTACATGCAAATTAAAGAGCCGCTCCACCGTCTCTATGCCGTTCGGATCCACTTCATAATAGTCAGTTAAATATGATAATGGTCGAATCTCGCGCGAGAGCACGATTGTATTATTTACGACTCCATGATTGGGGTCGTCGTAGGTTAAATCAATGAAAAGTTGTCCGATGGCGCCGATTGCGGCGGACAGCGAGGAGATATTCATTTCTAATTTCCAGCCGGGGCTCTGCGACTCTTCACTGACGTCCTCAGTATTGTCTAGACCTGTGGATCTGGAAAGATTCGCTTGGAGTGCACCGGAATCGATTTCTGACTGATTTAATTCCATGTCTGGCTTTGAAAGGCGATCCCAAACCCTAGCTGTCACTGAGCGTACAATGTGGTACTTACTATCCGAGAAAGGATTTAACAAATAGTGTAACTTACTTTACTCACGTTGACAGATTTTTTTTTGAGATAACACGAATTGAAGTAGTTAATTTCTTATTCTAACGGACTGCATTAGTGTGACATGATAAAGTATGCAACCTGCGGAACTTTCTGTCATAAGAAATTACATTTCAATAAAGCGTTAAGCCTTGTCTCATGGACGTGAAATTCGCGAAAATTCTCGTGAATTTTGTAGATTTTGATTTAAATTACTAATTTTCGTGAATTTCACAAAAGATTAATACTTTCGCTATTTTCATCATTATGTGGGGTTAGTAAGTTCAACTTTACCTTCTGACAATCTACCATGATAGTCGATGACAGTTTTATGATGAAAATAATATTATATACTATGCGCCAAAATTATGGAATAAATTCAATAAAAACGAAATAATTATTTTTTGGGATAAATCCTCGAACAGGTCGATTTTTAATTTAAAAAATACATATTTTAGCGTAAAATGCGATTTTCAAATGTCATTTGTTTTCGAGTAATGACGTCGTCGATTTTTTTTTAATGGCAACACCATATTTTTTTCCTTGATTTTTTGATTCTGAAAGATCGTTTAATACTCTGATAGAGACAGTACTAAAATTTTGCCCTCTCATATAGGAAAGTTTTCGAATAAATGACGATTGAATGTTAGAAAACGTAAATTGTATCCATAAAAAAGTAACAATTCTGAGGTATGTAAAATAAAATACAATTGATTAAATTTTATACTTAAATTAAATGTTCGAATTGCCATCCACCAACTTCTTGACAATGCGCAAGTCTGTCAAGAAATTCTTCTTGCACATTATGAATGATTTCTGGGGTAACTCTGCGTATTTCGTCCCGAATGCGATTTTGAAGTTCTTCTAAATTACATGGTTTATTAATGTACACTTTTGACTTCAAGTATCCCCATAAAAATAGTCAAGAGGTGTAAGATCTGGCGATCTTGCAGGCCATTCTATCGGTCCGCGTCTGCCGAACCACCTCCCAGGAAAACAGTTGTCCAAAAAATCTCGTACAGGGCGCGCATAGTGCGGAGGTGCACCGTCTTGCTGAAACCATATGGTATCGTCAGGAATGTCAGGGTCATTATCGTTAGGAAGAATTACTGCAAGGGCTGGAACAAGGTCATTTTCTAGAAACTCTAAATATCTTTGTCCTGTAACGGTTCTTTCAAAGAAGAAAGGCCCTACTATTCTGTTGTCAACTATTCCAGCCCACACATTTAATTTCTGAGGGTGTTGATTATGTGCCTCTGCCATCCAATGAGACTCCAATATCTGCAAGTTTGACGGTTTACTGTACCATTCAGACAAAATGTAAAAGTATTTGCTGGTGAAAATTTCTATTTCCTTGACATAAATCCATTAGAATTTCTCAAAAGTGTAAGCGGCGATCGGAAGCATCTTCATTGAGTTCCTGCACAAGTTGAATTTTGTAGGGATGATATTTTTCCTTCCTCAAGATACGTAGCACTGTGCTCTGACTAGTGTCATTGTTTAATGCAACCAATCGTGAAGAATTATGAGGATTATCCACCATACTTATCAAAATGTTCTGTTTCTGATTTTCATTAATGCTTGGACGTCCAGGTTTTGGAATATTTACAACATTGCCAGTTTCTCTAAATTTAGACTCTACCTTACTGACTGTTGATTGGCTGATAGGGCGATCTGCATATTTTTCATTAAATAAATCGCAAACTTCCTGCTGAGTTCTAGTCATATTCCCGCATCCGATAAGAATTAAAATTTCAATTCTTTGAGTAACAGTTAAATATGCCATAATACTTTAAATTGAATAATAATTTCTATGTCGCTTACAATACTTATTAGAAAGTCGGTGTGACAATTACACTTTGCAAAGATTTTCACCTACGTGATCCATAAAAGAACTATGGAATTCGAAAAACTAAACTTGATAACGTTTATGCTTTATTTTAATTGATTTACGTTTTCCAACATTCAATCGTCATTTACTCGAAAAGTTTTCTAGGTAAGAGGGCAAAATTTTAGTGCTGTCTGATAGAGAATTAAACGATCTTTCAGAATCAAGGAAAAAAATATGGTGTTGTCATTTAAAAAAAAAACGATGACGACATTACTCGAAAACAAATGACATTTAAAAATCGCATTTTACGCTAAAATATGTATTTTTTAAATTAAAAATCGACCTGTTCGACGATTTTTCCCAAAAAATAATTGTTTCGTTTTTATTGAATTTATTCCATACTTTTGGCGCATATTGTAGATTCAACATCCTGGGACAGTAGGTCATTTGAGCAAAGAAACAACGAAAACTTTAATTTTTATGTACATTTCGGGTTTATTACATAATACCCATCTTCAGAAAATACAAATATTCTTATGCTAAAAGAGTAAACAATAAGACGTAAGTAACATTTTTTAAAAAAACAACCAAAAAACATAAACAACATTTAGTTTAAACATACCCAACATCGTATAAGAATTTTAATTTTCATAATAATTTTTCAAAAAAATTATTTTAGATTTACTCAAAAACATATAAATTTTAATTATAGTTTGTCTTGCGGTGCGAAATGGAATATAAAATATTTTAACGCGAAATTAAGAATGAAAGACGAGCTCATATTTAGGAATGTCAGAAAAAATGTTTTTTCTATTTTTTAGACAGAAAAATGTCGGTGAAAAAAGTAAAAAACATACCAGTAAATTTAAAAGTTTCTTAAAAGAGTAATATACAGGCAGTGTAAAAATCTGCAAAGAATCAATTGTTAATCAAGTCAAAATATACATGTGACAACCCATTAATATCAGTGTTATTGTTAATAGAATTAGTATTTCTCTTAATCTGAATCATTTCAAAAATAGAACGTTTTTGCATTATTGAGAATTTTTTTACATGATTTTACTGTTTTAGAAAGGTATTTTAAGCTAATATAAATCAAATCTCCTACAATTACTATCAATGAAGTCATATGTATGTTCTCTGATACCAAACATCTAGGTATGCTAATTAACAATTCCACAGACAAAGCTCTAATCAATAATTATCTAAAGAAAATAATCAAATTTACTAACCTTCTAATAAAACACTCTATAAATATCTAACTTCACTTTTTGGCAGTGGGAACACGACAAATTCAACCACAATAGATGAGATCCGACCTATTTCTGCATTTTTAGGATTGCTTCTTCAGGTGGTCTCTTTTAAGTTGAATCAAATATCTAACTATAAAAATTATTATAAAAATTAAAATTATTTGAAGTTAAATATCGACAATGACAAAAAGTGACATCCTGTCAATGAATTAAATATGACAATACCTACTTGAAAAATGTTCACTTTGAAAGAGAAAAATGTCTTCTATTAAAGATACAGGGTGTTAAAATTTTCAAAATTGTTTTTTCGCTACAATTTCTTTAGAATTTTATTTAGAATATTTTTGTACTCTTGATAATTTTTCGTAAAGCTCTTTATTTTCAAGATAAATTCGATTACAGAGCAGCCAGGTGTACCACTATTACACAATTAAATGTTTTTTGTATCAATGTTAATTTGTTGAATAAATTGAATTAAATTTTTATGGGAGTTATTCGGGTAAAATTACTGATTTATAAAATTATTTTGTTACAAAGAGAAATTTTAGCGAATTTCCGCTAGATGTAGCTTTGCTACTTCGCGATATTCATAGTCTCTACTATCAGGTCAGACAGACTTAAAACAGTTAAGCATAACCTTAGCTGTCAGTTACCTTACCTATGCCATACTGATAAAAGCTAGTAGTAGTAGTAAAATGGGCCCTTTTTGCCTACCCTAGCATTCCATCACCTCTCCACTATCCGCCCTCGGCCTTCCTCGAACCTACCCGACGCCCTGATGAACGCCAGGATTTTGGTCCATGATAGGCCCCTCATATCTTCCCTTTGCAGCTCCTCGGCGCCAAAGATCCTATATCTTAGTCTTCCAAGCGCCGCACAATATCCTAGAAAATGGATAAGGGTCTCCTCCCCCTCCCTACATTCCGGACATAAGGGACTCTCCTCTATGCCTATCAAGTTCAAATGCCTTCTGAGTCAGTGGCCTGTCAGGACCCCCACCATTTGGTTCAGGGACCTTCGACTAAGGTTCAGCAGCCACATCGTCCTAGATTTATTGGGTTCATTGAAGAAGTTGTGGGCCTGTCTACATCCTCCATTCCTTCTCCAATTCCCTCCTAGTGTTTGATATGCCCATTTATTAAGGGCACTATTCATACTACCTCGCGTAATTCCAAGAATGGGTTCAGGTCCTTGGCCCAGATCCGAGATGAGCTAACAAGTCGACCGTCTCATTACCGGGGATTCTCTCATGGCTAGGAACCCAAACCAACTCCACCTCCCTTTGTCTGGCCAGGGACTCCAGAGCATCTCCACACTCCTGACCAAGACTAGATCTCGTTTTCGGAGAGCTAGGGGCCCTGAGTGCAGCCTGACTACAATGGTGTGCAGTGAGTGTAAGCGTAGTGCAAACGCAGGCGTGGTGCGGGAAATTTGCAACCGAAAAAAATGGAGGTCATCATACACGAGGCTCAATTATATCGATACCATTGACAGCGTGTCCAAGCACACTCCTGATCTCCTGATTTTAAATCATTTGGACTTATTTTTGTGGGAATATTTAAATGAAGTGTATTGCACCGAAGTGGACACTATTGTATCATAGCTGCCCCCAATAACATACAAGTTCAAAATGAACAAGAAGCAGAAACATTTGTGTTCGTTTATAGAAACTGGATAAGACGAGCCCAAAATTTTGTTGTAACATAAGGTATGTGAAACTATTTTGCTAATTAAAACCATAAATTAATTTTATTAATAATTAATAACAATAGCGGCAAAAGCAGTTCAATATGCTGCATTAAAGTAGGTGTTGTAAAATGTAATTAATTTTTCCTTGTTCTTTAAATTTTTTGTCAGGTCGCCGATTATACTCCTTATCAGTTTTTACAGTGGACCAGTTTTTAGTGCCCTGCGGATGTGTATTTTTAAATCATTTCTGAACTGCTCTTTTTTATTTTATTTCTACAAAATTGTATTTGTAAGAGCACCTTATACATTCAAAAAAATTGTTTTAAGTAAGTTCCGAATCACCTTGTACAGCATGGAAAACTTTTTTTGAAAAGGTCTGCTAGTCCATCCGATCTAAATCATATTCGAATTCTATCATGGCTAAAAGGTTTAGTAGTTTTTTTTATGTATCTACTATTAATATATGAAATGATGTTTTCAATCCTACCAAAAAAATACTAAATATACTGCGCATTAAGAATTTTTTAACATAAAACAAACAAATTATGATGAGCATTTAAGCTCTATAATACAGTGCTGTACTCCGATCATGGCGAATAATAAATTGCCGCTGGAAGCAGTAAACAACGGAAAGGAGAACTGGCAGCCGACTTCCCCTCCGCTCATTTATCAAATTAAAATCTTCCTGGAAACAACGTGCACACTATATAAAGATATGACACTCGCTTTTTTAATTACCTGTTTAAATACCTCGTATTTATCTCTATAGCTCCCCTCAGTACGGCTATGTGGTTTTTAATTACGTAAGTGGACTATACCTAACTGGATTTGCAAAAATTACATCATAAATGTGGCCGACATTGCTTGAAATATTTAATAATATGTTTAATTCAAGTTGTTTCTAAACCCGGTGTGTGGTTTTTTGTGATATGTTTTAAAATGTACATTTTATCTCTATGTACATTAAGTATGTGTATGTTCTGCTGAAAGCCATATCAAAATGATTTTGTTAAAATAATTCTATTTCAATTTGTAAATAATAAAATATATGTTTTTAAAATTATATTGTAGCTCTTAAAATACATTTTTATACGTACGTTAATATCTTACTGGTTTATTCCATTGCAGAAATGGTAGATATCACATCACACGTCAGAAGGAAGTAATTCGCTCATTCGAAAGAATAGTGACATAACTCAAATAAATGAAGTTTTCAGGAAACGCATTTTAAGTTTTTACAACCTGTTTTTATTTAATTGCAGATATCAAGTACTCAGTTTTTGACCAAGACTTTTATGAAACGAAGCATTTATGAAGCCTTTTGTATAATATGATATAAATTTTACAAAATATTGAACCAAATTGTATTTTTTTGATTTTGTTTTGATTTATGACAGTATTCCTTATAAATATATATTCTAAAATAAATGAAAATAATCCTATAGAAAATGATTTATTAAGTAAAATTTCTTTACATTAAATGTAATAATAATTATTGCATATAAAAAATGAACAAACATAACTCTATAAACATACAAGAAGCATGGAAAAGTTAAAACTATAGACAAAACTAAGCAAATAACGATAACAAGGACACAGAAACAAAGTATTGAATGTCACCTACTAAAGGTTGTTATAATATTCCTTATAAATTTTAGGAATAGCAGGACCTTTATTAGGATTTTCTTCAAATAATGAAAGCAGGCTTTTCTTTTTATTGTCACTTATTCCAATTTTATTTTTGTAAACTGATAATAAAGTGGCAGGTTCTGTTCTTTTTCCTCTAACACTTCTTGGCTTTTGTATATCTACATCATTAAAATTTTCTTGGTCGAACGACATTTTATAGAAAATCTTATTTGGCTCGTTCTTCTCAACTTTCAAAACTTGTACATCCGAAATTTTAAATGGTAAGCTGTTTCCTATGCCTATAGAGTTAACCAAGCCTTTACAATCGTAAAAATCATCGTATGACATTTCTTGAACTTTGTAAGGGTCTCCGGTCTTTTTCGCTGTTCTTATTAATGTTACGTATTGTTCCGGTAAGCATATTGGTCCAGATCTCAAAGAACGTTTTATGGTTCGTTCAATTAATGCATGAACGTTGTCACCCTCATTTTGGGTGTGCCCAGAAACTAAATATTTGTGAGTGATACTAGTAATTTTTGGTAAATGTGCTACAGCATAAATATAAACTGAAAGTAAAAATCTGTTCTTTTGTTGGCCTGAGCAGTTATCAGAGTAAAATATCACGTTTCTGTTATCTTCAAATGTTTCATTTAAATGTTTTAAATAATTAATAACACACGTTCCTATTTCATTAGCCCCTCTGTTACCTTGCCCCTCATGCCACACATAACATAAAACGGCCTTTGTCTTGATATCGTAAATCGTGAAGTTAAAAACATTTAACTTTGAGACATAGTAGAAAGAGGATGCGTTACCCTTCGGACAAGGCAAGACTGCCTGTAGATCATACGCAGCTACAAAAGCTGTAGATTCTTTGTCAGCTTGTTTTTCAATTCTTGAAAGTTCTTTTTGACTTAAATGTTCTTCATATTTCTCATTTAATCTCTCTTTATCACTGTTGCTTCCATTTTCAAACGCAACACATAATTGGCATTGATCCTTTTTAGGTGTATAAAATGAAATATTAAAATCTTCTGTAAAAATTTTGTAATACACGACGTAATTTGCAGCATTTTTTCCAGATTCCTCGCGTTTTTTTTTATAATCTCGATGCAAGTCAGCGACTGTTAAGCCACCATCAATAAATTGTCTGTCGGTGTGAGAACGGCAATAATGACTTGGAATTGTCGGTATCGATTGAATATGTTGATGTATACTTTGCTTTATTTCTTTATTCAATTTAAAATGTTTAGCATGCCTTCCACGCAAGTCATTTTTAATAAATTGTGGATTCTCGGGATCCCTTTTACTAAGTACAGTTCTAATAGGCCGATCATTAATTGATAATGTATTTTTAAAAAATAATTTGCAGATTCGAATTCTCTTATCATTGACCTCAAAATAAAAAGCATTGTTTGGTTTACGGTGACTACCCTCCCTTACATATCTGTAGCGGGGCGTAACGACTGTCATACTTGAACTAAGGAAATCACGTTGGCGTTGAACACTACCAAGTTCCCAATATTTTCTAAAAATATTAAGACGCTGTTCTTCGGCAAACTTACCAAAACATTTAAGTTTACACTTTTCATTACATGGTGGCTGTAGATGCCTCTCTGAAAAGACCTTACTTGTCTTGGCATTTTTATATTCTTTGCCACTATTTCTAAAATGTTTTGCTAAATTTTTTTTCCAATTTTCGGAACAAAGCTTTCTTTTCCTGCCTTTTTTCTGAACATCATTTGGTTTGACATTCTTGTTATCAGGTTTGTCATTTTCATCCTTTAAAGAAGAATTAGATGATATACTAGATTTACTGGACGAAGAACAAGTGCTGCAGGACGAAGATGATGAGGATGAGTTGTTAACATAATTAGTATCTTTAACTGAATCATCGGAATCTTCAATGTATTCCAGTAATTCTTGTTGTCGATTTGTACTTAAATTTTCATACTGCTCTGCATAGTTGACATTATAATTTGCATTGTCCTTGTTAGAAAAGGCTGACTGTAGTTGGTGTAGATTAACATTATTTTCAGAGTTTTTCACATCTAAAAAATATACTTTTGACAGATCCGTTATACTTTAAGAATCGTGGAAAATCTGGAATAACCAGTGATATTTCTTTCTAATTCTTACCTTGTTTAAATATCTCCACGATCACGCCTGTTTCCATATTAGTTACATCTTTTAAGGCAGTATCAGGGACACTAGTATCCTCTGCAAATTTGAATGTTTTTAATGAAATTAATTGTATGATTTCTATTTTTGGTATTTTGTACAAGTAACAAAAAAATCTCAACCTTAAATAAATATACTTACCACATAACATTACGTTTACTTCCCGTTCGATAGAATCTCTTTCAGGGGCCGAACATAAATTATTTTTTTCATATTGGAGATTAGTGGCTGATGGTGACTGTACTACTTCTTGCTCTTCTCCTTGAGTAACCATGCCTACCATACGTAATGTCCGATTTGAAAACATTATCATAAAATATATTTTCTTCACACGAGTTGATATTATTAGTCAAAGAATCTAAATAAAAACAACACAATTTAATTTGTGACGACAATTTAGATTACATATTTTGGTAGACACTGACATAATTCGAATTAAATTCATTAATAATTCCTGTTTTTAAAAACACAATGACCTAACACAAAATATACCTCTATATAAATATAAACTATTCATAGAATTTTAAGAAATAGTGTCACATCGCAAAATGGGAAGTTAAGTATTAATTAATATATCACGAATTTAAATAAAACAAAGACACAACCCGAAATGTGACTATTTCTGACCCAATAACAATTGAAAATGTCCCTACAAAATTATCAGAAATAACGACATAACTCTAAATACGCCGGTATTGTCCTAAAGGAATATCATATTTTTACTTACCGGTAATGCGCTTTTTGAAATGTGACACTACTCCGGATAACTAGCCTGACGACTTCCATCAAATGCTGAAACAATACTACTTGCGACGGTGTTGCACCAACGATAGATTCATTTTCGTGCTATAAGAATACTGACACTAGTACCATCTAGCGGCCAATTTTTAAACTGTAGATGTGTCGTTGTTACACAGTATCATTTAGGATCTTTCGAGTATTTTTCATAAATAATCTCAAATTTTAACAATTTTGAGTTGTGACACTGTTCTTTCGAACGAGCGGTATGTTCTAGAGTTAGTAAAAAAAATCAAGAGACAGGGAATGTAGCCAATAAAAAACGAGAAATTGAAAAACCTATAGTTAATGAAACTTTCAGTAATCGCAGTTTTGGGACAAGTTCATCTTGATCCTACATTAACTACGAGGCAGCTGGCATCTGTGTCTGGGATCAATCGAACTAGCATACAAACCATTCCATCCATACAAAGAACATTTAGTCCAGGAGCTTCATGAAGATGATTATGACCACCGTTTGAAATTTTACTAAATAATGAGTGAGCGAGCAGAGAACGATTCACAGTTACTTTTTAACATCTGTATTTCTGATGAATGCAGTTTTTTCTTGGACGGAACAGTAAATCGTCACAATTGCCGCTATTGGTCAGATTCAAACTCAAGAGTTTTTTTACGAGGTGCATATACAGCAACCGAAAAAATTAAATATATGGGCTTAAATATATTTTCGGTGACCGGCTGGTGGGTCCTTTTTTTCTACCGGGTAATTTGTCTGGCCAAATGTATTTGCAATTACTGGAATACGCTATTGACTCTGCCTTGACTGATATTATTGAAAATGTTCCAGAGTATGATGAAGATCATTTGATTTTTCAACAGGTGCTCCTCCGCATTATGCGTTAATTGTCCGTCAGTATTTGGACCGACGTTTTCCACGAAATTGGATTGGGAGAAGAGGCAACATTGAGTGGCCTCCACAATCACCGGATTTATTGCCTCTTGATTTTTCATTGCGGAGATACCTTAAAAGAAAAATCTAGAAAACACAGCCAGCGTCACTGCAAGATTTGCGTTATAGAATCGCCGACGAATGCCATCGAATCATTTCGGAAATGCTTCAGAATGTGCGCGAACGCTTCGAACAAAATCTTTATTCTTGTATGGAAGCGAGCGGTCATCAGTTTGAACATTTAATCAGTTAAGTAGTAGGTAAGCAACAAAACATAATTTAAATTATAAGATGTACATTTATTGGGCGGAATTATAAAATTTAAAGTCTGTTGTAAAGGGAATTGTAAAAGCTTTATAAATAAATATTACTCAACTCCCAATGCCATGTAAATATCTAGGGGTTATGCTTACCCTTGCTTGGGGGTGAAAGTGGCGGATTCAAAAATATCATCAAAGAATGTCCCCCTTTAATCTAAAATCGACGGGTCTGAGCGTTTTTCTGCAATCTTGACGCAGTTCCTGAAAATGGCTCTGTTTTGTTTTCATTTGGTCGCCTGTAAGTCAAATATATCAGCTTCGTTGTATTAAAATATATCTATACAGTGTGTCCCAATTTTGTTGTAATAGCGGGGTATCTCGGAAACTACAAGAGATAGAAGGATGCGGTTTTCGCAGTACTGGATTTCTTTTTCGAAAAACTTGAGATGCAGCATCGGAACTTTCATAGATCGCTTCGTTTTTGAGATACAGGGCAAAATTTTAAAAAAGTACTTTTAAGAGATTGTTCGTTTCTCAGAGAAAAGCTGAAATGTCGGGACGGTAAAAAATTGCTTTTGATAGAGTTAAGTGGCTTACTTGTAATATCTGTACAGGGTGTCTCTTTTAAAATATGACCTAGACATATATTTTTTAAAATAACATCCTATATATTTTCATGTCATTCAATTGCATTATCTTTTTCTTCATAATGATATATAATAGTTGCTACTATATACTTTCGAAATTGTTAAAAATGTTGCGTGATGTATAGTCATATGCATTTCACATAATTTCCAAATTGCTGGTGTATTTAGCTATAGAAATTCGTAGCGTAAGCATAAAAATAAAACTCTTGACATTCTGTTTATTCATTGTTACTATATAAATGTTTCTCAAATAAAATAATAATTTTTAAAAAGCAGTTGTAGTTATCCTAACTCCACATTTTAACATTTTCACACAGTTATAAATAAAAGTAAACAATTTTATATTTAATATTGTTACGGAAGCTCACCTACCTTTTTAGTTTTTTAATTATGTTACAATTTATAATTCTTGTGATGCCTTTATTTTTATGTTTTCTGGAACATTCTCGGCCACATTCTATTTGATTCTCGAGACCGCGGAAAACCTCTAGATAGACAGATAGATAGATAGACAAGCACTTTATTCCTGCGGATAAACATTTACATTTATATAGGATCCGTCAAAAGAAAAATAACAATAAGCAGAAACAAATCAATTCAGAGTAAAATTCGTCTAAACTATCCTAAACATCCCTCGATCAGAAATGCCTTCAAGGATCCAATAAAAGCCTTTCTATCTTTACAGAGTTTAACATCCAAAGGCAACCTATTATATATACTCAAACCTACAAAATCAGGTAATCGTCTTGCTATTTCTGTGTCTAGTGGAGTACAGGTGGCGATCACCCTGTCTATCAAACGCATTATAATTGTCATAAATAAATGTACAGACTTCCAGTAAATATATACCGGTGAGTGTCAGTATCCTCAGCCTTCGAAAGATATTTCTACATAAAGTTTGATTGGTCGCCCCAACTATGCAACGAACAATTCGCTTTTGGGATAAAAATACATCATCATTGCACCTAATCCCCAAAAGCATATACCGTACTTTAATCTGGCAAATGTCTGCACATAATAGATACACATTAATTGGCTCTGTGTAAGAACCTGCCTTACATTTCGAAAGAGAAAGCATATAGAAGCAAGCTTTGATGTAAGTGCGAAACAGTAATCCTTCCAGGTCATAGTTTCATCAATTATTAGACCGAGAAATTTTCCTCCTATCCTCCTATCCTCCTATCCTCGCCTAAAATATCATTACCGGCCTCAATATTAAGTTTAAGGTTACTACGGTTCTGAGATGTATGAAACCTCAACAGACTAGTTTTGGCACTATTTAGGTACAAAAAATTGCAATTAGGTCACGAAAAACATCGTTACAAGCACTTTCTAAAATATCGTTTTTAGGTCGAGACACAATTAAAGAAGTGTCATCAGCATACAAAGTTGTCGAAACGCCGTCAGGTAAACAATTTTCCAGGTCATTCATGTACAGAAGAAACAACACAGGGCCCAAAACAGAACCCTGAGGCACTTCAACCGTAACATTCACCTGCCGAGAACATACCTCCCGAATCTCTTGACCATGCTTAGAGGTCATTCTAACCGATTATTTTCTATTTTTTAAAAAGCTAGAGATCCACGATAACGCAGAGCCTCTTATTCCGTATTTTTCGGACTTCTACAAAAGTCTATCAATATTTACACAATCGAATGCAGGGCACTCACCTCGGTCGACAAAATTAATCAGTTGAGTGTAAAAAGAAGTTATTGCACTATGTGTAGATTTTTTAAACTGAAATCC
Organism: Monochamus alternatus; assembly: GCA_037114965.1. Lineage (NCBI taxonomy): Eukaryota > Metazoa > Arthropoda > Insecta > Coleoptera > Cerambycidae > Monochamus > Monochamus alternatus. The sequence goes on from CM073426.1 coordinate 121,131,795, forward strand.
GTGTTGTGATACGGTCAAAATATTGAATTTCCTCATAAAACTCTCCAAACGAGATCTAAAACAGTACTCAAATACTTTACTAAAAGCTGGCGATAAAGTAATGGGCCTATAATTATCAACATTATGCCTATCTTTTATATACTGGTACAACATGGCTAAACTTGACAGCTCTTGGAAATTAGCCTGTGACAAATGATAAATTTATAAGATAAAATAGAGGCTCGAGTATAAGTTCCGCCACACATTTAATGAATCTCGATGAAACCCCATCCGGGCCCGAAGACTTTTTGTTTTTTAAATTATGTCTTATGACACCAAACACCTCGTCCTCAGTAACAGGTGCAAGAAACATACTACCAAGTCCGTCAAAATGTACATCATCATATCTGCCACAAGGCAAAATTTTACTTAACACCTTCAATGGAGCCTCTTTAAAAGAGTCTAAAAAAAGTGCGGCCCTAAGAACCCCCTAGAACCCTTAAAATCTATATAAGTGGATCGGTTTCGTCACAGTTCAGTTTATATTGAGCAATCGAAGGCGATTGACAAACGTCAAAGTAAAGCGTTGACAGTTGTGAAATTTGTTTGAAGGATATTTCTTATACAATCAAGAGTGACAATAAACTTTGCTTGTCTACGAGACATGTTTCCACGCAGAACCTACATAAAGTTTACAATATCAAGTAAATTTATGTTATTTACACAGTTATATTTAAGAAAGTAAGTAGGCATTTTAGTAGATTTATGTTCCCAATATTTTGTTGGTTAGACCGCTTATTGCAGCTGTTTGTTCGTTTTACTTCAGTGTCATTGAAAATAAGCAGGTAGCATGAGATAACATTCCTACCATTTGCTAATCCCCACATTACATATTACATTATTAAAAAGGTTTAGTACAGACAACTTTCTATGAGGATCCTTAAATTTTCATAATTAGTATTGTATCATTTCTCACGTGGAGTTAGTTTAATGATTTAATATTGCTGTTATCTGTTCCCTGTTATGCGTAGACTAATTAAATAGGTTGGCCTATCAGCTGAATACAGGTAATTAATAAAGGAATCATAGGATGTTTCTACATTCTAATCTAATCTAATTTGACACCGAACAGGCTTGTATTACATTATACATTGCAACATGTCTTAATCATGGTACAGACAACTTTTCCTTTTCGTGAGGATACGTTATCTATTCTTAAATTTTCAACGCCATTATTGGTATTGTGTCCATCCCCGCTACTTTCAATTCAACGTGCGGTTAGGTTAATGATTTAACATTGCTGTTCGCTGTTCTCAGTTACATGTAGACTAATTGAATAGGGTCGGCTATCAGTTGCATACAGGTAATTAATAAAGGAATCATAGGATGTTTCTACAGGTCCTGTCTCTTTCATCTAATCTAATTTGACAGCGAACAGGCTTGTATTACATTACACAATGCAAAATGTCTTACTAGTGTGGGAATATTTGAAAACCAGTTATTTTATACTATTGTATATAAAAATATGAAAATTGCAACAAAGATGTGAAAAATGAATAATGTATCTAGAGATGTTGAAGATTAAGCGATATAGAGCCTTATATTACATTATCAACAATCATTTTTAAGAGAAGTGAGTCGCATCTTTCACATAGTTTATAGTTGTCTCAATGAACAAATTTTATGCAACTTATTTAGAGCAGAGAACATCTGGTATGTATGTGCATGTGCATATTTCATGGTGATATGAAACTCTACGCCTCGGAGATGATGTGTACAAGTCTTAAATTACTTTCATATCGCTGTTTAGAAATTGCACGGGCTAGTATATTTATTCATAGTCTAGACAACTTTCCTAGAAATGAAATGCTCATGGCAGTAATATTTACTCAACATTTAATTTCGATAATAACTAAAGTTTAATATATCAACATTATTAAATTCCTAGTATGAATGGTACTTGCAGTAAATAACTGACGTATAACAAATAAGTATATGATAAAAATATGGATTTATAAAGGGGCAACTAAGATCCTAACCCTCAGTACAAACTTTATTTTTTCTACTAGTTTCGGCTAATTTAAACAGCCATCTTCAGGAAATTGTCAATGTTAAGTTATACATAAATCAATTGAAAATATATATCCAAAATACATTGAATATAAAATTATTCAATCATGATTTGCTGCTCTTATAACAAAACCTCAAATATCACCGAATACAGTCGTTTTGGTACTTTAAGGTTAGAATATGTTGAAATACTGACTTGCTAGAGCAATTCTGCGTCTGAATTTCGATCCAGTGCTAGAAATCTCGACAAGAAATGGTATGTTTAATTCAGGTGCCAAAAAGTAAAATTATCCGTGGTATAATAAGTCGCTCTCTGCTTGTGATCGGTTCTCGTCCTAGCATTGAGTAACCAGTGACCACCAGATGTAGACTTCTTGTTTAATAATTATACGCTCAAATAAAAATATATTTATTTTTAGTGTTTCCTAAATTTATTGTCATTGAATTGTCCTGCCCAATCACACTCGATGTTTGTAATGATACCGGGTAAATTTGTCTTGTTTAAATTCTAAACTGTTTCCTTTAGCAATTTAACTGGAAAAACTGACAGTTTTTCTCTTCTAATTGCTAGGCAACAGTTTTTTATTTAAAAAAAAACAAATTTATCAGGTAAAATACAAATATCGTCTTGTACCAATGTTTTATCACAAAATTTCACTATATTTAAATACTTTGTAGTTACGCAAATAAATTATTGTTCTTTGTATTTCCTTGTAAACATTTTTTGCATCTACTATAAGTACTTTATTAAAACCACAAATCACATTGCATAAAATTTACGGCGTAAAAATAAATCAGGGGAATTATTTATGGATTTTATGGGAGATTTATTCCCTTAAGTACAACATTTATGAAAAATGGCCCTAAATTGCACGTAATCACCCCAAGAAGTGCCAAAACGTTGCGGAATTTAATAAATTGAGCCGGCAATTTTCATAAACTGCCTCGGGAGAAATTAGGCTGATTGCTGAAATATGCAGCGGGCAAGGGAGTAGGAACTAATTTTTTTTATCAAAATATTGCCTCCTAAATTACTTGCTTCCTTGAAGATTTATTAATGAAATATTTTTCGAATTAACATAACTGGGCATTGACAAGAATAGAAGAGCTAAACAAAATTTTAAATTTTATGAATGAAAATAGTTTCTTGGCATGTGTTTTGAAAATTTAGGCTTTGAGGTTTTCGGGAGTGCTCTTTATAAATAAAATAATGCCATTCTTGCAGCACTACCAGTTATACCGGAAGTCCTTATATCAATCGCTAATAGTATTCAAGATATTTCTATTCTATAAAAAAGTGCTTTTCGATAATCTAATTCAAAATTGCCTCTATTTTACATCGTGTAAACTACAGTATTGATATTTAAAAGAAAGATAAGGGGATGCCTATCATTTGTTAGAGATGTTTAAATTTACAAAGGGTGGTGAAAATTTATTGTCGAATTTGCGCGAACAGTTTTTACTTTTGTGACGAAGTTTTATCTTTTGGCATAAGATGAGCCCAAATATAACAAAAAAGAGCATTCTTTTACTGTCTTAGGTTCAAATATCTTGAAAACATTACGTGATGGAGCTATTCTAAGATCAGATTTGGAGTCAGCGACCTAAAATGCTTCATGAAACATTAATTATGATATATATATCAACCAAATTTTAATCAAACATGCCTCTACTAACGGAGAACAAAAAAAATCTTGCTCTCCGTTTGTAGAAGCATGTTTGATTTAAATTTGGTTTATCTATATATACTTATATTTAATAACATTTTAACAATAGAAAACAAAAAACAACTTGCCCCGAAGAAGGATTAACAGAAGCCGAAACGTTGGCAATTTTGAAAACTGTGTTTCTGTAACTTATTGACCTGAATCTAACTATACCTCCCACTAATATTCTGAGGCCACTAAGTAAAATTGGATTAATATTTGTTTTACTTCAAGAACAACTAAATTGTTTATTTAAATTATTGAATTTCTTTAATTTTATGGGATATTCTTCACATAAAATAGCAGTGTTTACATATTGACGTTTTCGTCAATATCCAATATGGCATCTATAAGAAAAAAAAAACAATTGAATATTGCATAACAGAAACTAGAGAATTTTCAATGGCTTTGAAAAGGCGCCATTTTTTTTCTAATTTTAGCCATCCTGTATACTTTACGGTTTCCTAGATGCCAATGGTGTGCCATGAAAAACGGATCATGCAGTATACGATACAAGAAAATTATTTTTAATTAGTCAACAACGGACTGAAATATTATGATAAGATTTTTGGAATTTGAAACTGCACCGAGAAAGTAGTCACTGTCGAGAAAAAAATGTGTTGTAAGCAGAAGAAGAGAAATTGGCATCTTGTGTTAGTTATGGCCGGCTGTATAGGTTCGGGTTAAACTTCAGATTACTTAAACTACAGTCAAAGTTTAAACTCAAATTTAAACTATGGATCGCATGATGGCGTTGTATAGTGGTTTATGTAGTGTCGTTTAGTTAAACCCTTGAGTATTTATACCAAGAGAGTCAATCCTTAATAAAGTCCTAAATAGTTATCATAATTCCTGTTAGATGTCGTACTGTATAACAATACGCATTTATTCAAACGAAAGAAATAAGGCGCTACTATTTTAATCTGCAAAAAACTGCGAAGGCGTTTCGAGGGCGTGGCCGCGTGACCCTTTTTCATATACCTGCCTAAATAATAAGATTGTGGCAATATATTTACATTCAAACCACAGATCATAAAGTTTGAAACATAAGCAGTTTATTTTATTGCGTTAGAGAAGTAAGAATATGAACTGTAAATTAATTTAAAAAAAAACAGAAAAATAAGATTGTTAAAAGAGTTTTCAGCGATATGCCAAAATTTACATTTTCTGTTTTATTTCCTTTAAACATATTAAGATAATTCAAATGAATTCGACATACCTACTTCTATAAAGAGACATATAGAACTGCAGATTATCGTGTGGGTTTCTCTTACTGCATAAGATGCATTATTATTTTGCGAAAAATTCATTAGTAAAAATTCTAAAACACCAAATATCTTTTTTCAATGTTTGATCTAAGTATAATTTTGTGATGGTGTGAAATAAATATTATTTTGTAGTCTTTTTAAAGAGTAATTTTTAAATTAAAATTAAATTTAAATTAATTTAAAAATTCAAATAATTTAACATTTGCGCATGCAAATTTAAATAAATTTACATGCGCTAATGTTTTTAGTAAAAATAATTTGTGAACTTTACAGGCCTCATCAGAAAAGAATGTGTTTCAAAATTTATTATTTTAAGTATTATATAAGGTGAACCATTAATGATGTGCCAGAGTAGGAATGACAGTTTTGGAGCAAAATATGAAGATATAGCTAAATATGCCTTACTAAAATGTTGCTGTGGAAAAAGATACAGGTTTACATATTTTTTTTCGTTTTTTTTTTTTTAATAACTAGGATCGCTCAACCGATTGTCATCAAATTTGGTAGGGAAACATATTTTAAGAAAAGCAATCATAATTTATGTAGTAGGTACCTATTAAAACAGATAGACCATTGCCAGATGATGACAATTTCTCTTATTTTTTGTTAACGAAATTCCTACCGTTTTTCAGAAAACTGATCTAAAACAACCAAATGTATTTTTCGACGTGTGGAAATCTCTTAGGAGCATTAGAAAATTGCCATATTGAAAATTTTCTGTAATTAGCTGTAATAATTAGTTTAATTAATTAAGACATGTAGAAGTAGAGAGAATTTGCTCAAGGGTTAAGTTGTTTTTACTGCTCTGTTGTTATTTTTGTCCATAAAAGTAAATATGTAGATAATTTTTTTTAAAATTTGAGTTTTTTTCCAAAGTTACTCTGGACATTTAAAAAAAGTAAACGACTCATTGATACCTACTAATTTTTTTGAATTAAATTTCAATCAGTTGAGAGATACTTGCGTTAATACAAAAAAAGAAAACACAAATAAAAATATTTCAACTTTGACACCTTGTATCTTTTTCCACAGAAATATTTTACGAAGATATATTTAGCTATATCTTCATATTTCCTCCCAATGATGTTACTCCTCTTCTATGTCCTCTTATTAATGGCCCACCCTATATATTTTTATCGACACGTATTGAATGACTTCTTCACTTGAATTTACCAAAGCTGGAGGAGTATGATAAAAGTGTTATCTGGCGGTTAATATATTTTAAGCTTTGACTTTCATTGATACGCGAAAGTGAATATGAACTGGATAACTGCACTTCTGTATTTTTTTTATTAAAAATCGTGATGAAATTACTATAATTACTTATCAGAATTCAAAATCTATCATTATAGTCGATTTTCGCCTTGCGCGGAAAAGTTTTATTCCTGGAACGTTTCATCTAGTTTTTTTTAAAAATTAACATTTATTTCCTGCCTGCTCCCTCATGACTAACACATTCACTTAATAATAAAATAAACAGTAATCCTATCGAATGTCATTAAAGTTATGAATTTTAAGTACATACAAGCTTTTGAAATAACAATGATACTCTCTCAAAACAGTTTTTGAACTTTTCGAAGTTCTGAGTAGAAACTCATTAAATTTATATTGGTAAGTGAAACAACTAATTACTAATGTTAAAAGTTGAAAGTAGATTTCATTACAAATACGTCAGCAGTTCAAAAGAAGTAGCAAAATTGAATTTAAAGAGTGTCAATATTATTGCAAACGATTGTACATAACATAATATGTATGAACCAATTATCTTCGATGGGAGGAGCTTTCAAAATTATATATCCAAATTCATGTCATTTTAGTACCTAATATTGCGCCATCTATTAGCAAATAGCCCAAGCGTAAACGTTGTTTTTGAGTTCGTTTCCCATTAAGCGAGAGTTGGTTTCCCATTCAGGCCAACAAGGTCTCCCATTAGATTGACTAGTCTTAGTGTATATAGTCAAGGGTTAAACTTAAGATGATCGGCAGTTGGTATCTTGGAAATTAATTCTATAAAGGAGGGATATATGTTCGCCAGATGAAGGAGGCTAGGAGGCTGTGACCGGTTTCCATATTCATAAAGATACAAAACAACAATGGAAACATCCGGAAATTGACAGCAGTCAACTAGTTTTTCGTAATAATGGGTGTAGTAAAACTGCCTCTTCCCGATGTGCAATAGTTTACACTTTATTTTTTAACGCCGTTAACAGTTAATTTTATCAAAAAAATATAAGAGAGAAAAAAGTTTCTAAATGAAACATAATTTATTTTTTTCTACGTCGTTAAGGAAGTTTTTTGAAAGTATATTTAAAAAAACTGAAAGGAGTAGTTTATTTCAATCCTTTCCAATTATTTTCAAAAAGTGAAAAAATATGTCACAAGTGTCTTTTGATCATGGTAACACTTCCACAAAATTTTACCATTACCACGCTTTTCGTTTCCGAGAAAAACAATAAAAACACTCTTTTTTCCGCCATCTTTGCAACACGATATCTGCCAAATGGTTGACTTGTGACCCAACGTTTATATAACAAACTACCTTTTATTTTCAACAAGGAATCACCTCCTGAAATTTTTCGCCTCTGTTTTGAAACACCCTGTGTAAAATACGTAAGCGTTTAGGTTATAATCTGCAGTTTAAACGGTACTATTCTTCCGTTTAAGTTAAATGTGACTTTAAACTTGACTGAAAAGTTAATCTTAACCTATAAAACAAACATTAGTTTCTAAACGGAGGTTAGTTTGACATCTGCAGTTTAAACTCGACCTATAAAACCGGCCCTCAGTAGAACAAAGACAAGATACAAAATTGCAAGTCTGTCATCTTTTCTTAAAGAAAACTTCAGGAATTTTGCATCTAACATCTGGACAGACTTAAAAGTTATAATGTAACTATTTATACACAAAACTGTTACATCAAATTTGGGCCACAGGAGCTGTTGAGTGCGCGCGTTGTAAAATCTGAAATTTAAATTTAGCCAACCCACCCGATAGGTAATTCTCGTTCGTCGCATTACCGAGTATGAAATTATATTCTCCGCGAGCAAACTCCGATAAATTCCATCAAATTTCCATAACGGATCGGCTCGAGTTCTGTTCAACATTCAATCAAAAACCATTTCCGAAAACAGAGGTATTATTTCAGCACACTGGAGACTCGACGCGAAATCGTGAAAATTCAAAACACCGCACCGCGAACGAATATCAATGAAATTGTTCGGATAACAGGTACATTGTTCCGACTTCAGGCCGTGACTTCATGAAGTTTCGGCGTCACAGTTATAGTTTCATTGAATTGTCGCAGTTCGCGATAACCATTGTTAAGGTTTGGAACAATTCCTCATAATTCACAGTTCCGTGCACACTCAAAACGTCAGGATTAAGGTTACAAACTTTGGTTTGACCACGAACTGAAACCGGCTTCTCATGCAGCTTTGTTTCGAACTCTATATGGAAATGAGTGGTATGATCTCAACGTAGTCCTTCGCCAGCGCACTTACATTTGTTCAACATTTGTTAAATCCATCCTTATTCACATGCTAAAGTATACAGGGTTAACTATGACTTAGTACAAGTATTTTAAGAGGGGATAGGGAAAATTCAGAATTAACGGAATCACCCTTCAAAAAAATTCCAAACTTATTCATAAAGCGAAAAAAATTTTTTTTCAAAACCTTATTAACCCCTAATTTCTCGGCGACTATGCCGCCTGTCAGCTGCGAGGTTAGGTATATTCTGTCAAAGTCAAAGTTGTCAATGGTAGTGACAGAGGACCGCGTTGCCACGTGTAACGATTTACGGCGCTTTTAAAGAAACATTTTTGTTTACAAAATATTAGATTATGTAATGAGAAACACGATATGGTAGCACTGAGTAAAACCTACCTTACTGATACTTCCAGAACTGATATTTGGAGATTTCAAGAAAGTTAAATTATTTTTTGTACTTGCTGGCGACCTCTTTGACCATTTCATAAATAAAAAAATACTTTTTTTCTGTAAGTATATCTATTGTAGTTTAAAAATGCTTTATTTTTATGTCACTAAGTAAAAAATAAGTTTCAAAGAATTTAAAAAAGTATGAAATTGGTTCTTTTTTATTTTCAAGTTAGGTAGGTAGATACGTATTTAAAACTCCAGCACGTGTAAAACAACATTCGTGGACGTTGTACAATTCGTACAAATGTACGAGGATTTGACATATTCTGTCTATTTGGAAAACGTATTTGATATTCTGCTGCTGCACGATATGCATTTTCGTCGCACTTCCCATAAATTAGTACCATATCCGTAATTTCCGCGATTACATGAATTTGAATGTGCGAAAAGCAAATACTGAAAACTAATAATAGTAACGATATTAACAATTGTTAGGGTAATATTTTCTTTGTTAATTAAATAAATACCCAATAACGTTTTACTACTTTCTTTATTTCGCACTTTCTATCGTTACAACTCAACTCTGACACACCTCTTCTTCTTCTTCTTCTTCTTCTTCTTACATTCTTTCTGATCTACATTTTACAAAACCTATATTTATGCCTACTTTACTACAGTTTAAACTAAGATATTTCTATTAACAAAATAATTGTCCACACAATAATCGACCATGTTTTGCATATAATAATATTTTAGTATTATTATTTTAAATTTCCCGAGGCGTTTACAGTGCTCTGTAATATTACTTTTCTGACCACTACTGCTGTTTGACATTTGTAGAGTATTAGAAACAATGCAACCAACAACACAGTATAGGTTTATATCGACTGACAAGTGCTATGTGCGTGTAACCCCATGTCACGGAGGAAGTGTCAAAACAATAGTAGAATGAAGAAACCCACGATCGTACATAAAAGAAGATAATATTGATTATATTGATTGCCATAAGAATATTTATCTGAAGAATATTAAGTTCTCGGTGTAGGCGGACCGAAGACTGAACGGTGGCGTTGACATTGTAATTTTAGTTTTCCGTTTTTAGTGACAGTTTCAGTTTTAAACGTTTTATTCATAATGGATGGTTGCGATATATTGGGACATGTGTAGTTTTCCACAATTTTCTTTAAACGTACGTGAAGATATTTCCTAGAGTTGAGAGCAATGCAGTGGAGTGACCGTTATCGGACAAAATTTTTTAAATTAAAAACTGCCACGGGTGTATTCGAAGTTTTCTGTTAGTATTTCTTTCAATCAATTTTCTTAAAATGAATGGGCAATTTTATTAACTGCATCTACGCGAAGTGTGTATTTTGTGGCGGGTAATTCTGACGGACCTGTAATGAGTGAAAATTAAGTTTTGGCAGTTTGGAACGAAGGAACGAAAAACGAATGCAAAATACTGTAGCTAACCGGATTAACTGTTTTCTATCAGGTACTTAGGTATTATTATTAATAAAAATGTTTACTTTCGTTGTTTCTACATTCGGCAACGTTGGAACGTTGTGAGAAACGACCGCATGGTACCTAGTTGCACAGAACATATGCCTAGTTGACATATGTAGCCATCTTGGACGATGACTGATGACATAGGCGCCGACTTTCAGTAGGAAAAGAGGGTTTTGCCCCATTTTTTTAACATCGAGCTAGAATTCCGAAATAAATTTTTTATTGTCTTTTAGGCTTCCCTGAGCACGTGGTTAAAATTTTTGTACTTAGTCATAGTTAACCCTGTATAAAAAAGGTTTTTAAAATAAATGTTTCCACACAGCCACTTATATTGTGAATCCCATTCCTCCCAAATCTTCCGAACAACCGCACATTTTGTTCTCTCCATTTCAAGTCAAAGCACAGGTCTCATTGAATTCAAAAGGCATTTCCATTTTTTCATCTAGAAAATGGTACGTCCAACACAAACGGAACCATAAACTGGAAATATTTCGACAAACTTCAACATTTATACATGTTAAATACCACTACTGACACATAATAACTATTTTAACGTGTTTTTTAATGTTAAAGATCACGTCGCGTGATATATCGTCAAATAAATATTCAAAATAGTTTCGACATAATCTTCGATTGTATTTGCTAATCACTACTACGATGATCATTACTATTTTATTTAAACAACTTTAGCTAAGTTATCTATAAGGTTTTTGCTATGAAGCAGTAGATATGGTACGATGTTTACAAACTATACAAACATTTAAAAAAAAATCTGTGAACGTTTGTGAACATTAAACCCCAATAATTCTCTAACTCGGTATTAATTTTTCATAAAACTTCAGTATGTGTGACGCAGATTCTAGTGATACTGAAAATTCTGAAGTAGAAAATGAAGCTTACTAGCCCAGTTATCTTTAAAATGTGCACCTTCTACATTATAGAGCAATTATTTCATGCTGCAAACTACAATTTATTTGAATAAAAATATGGATATTAGTAATTATATCAATATTATTGCTTTCCTCAAAAAGAAATCAAGTGATTATAGATCCAGAAAATCCATAAAATTTTCCAAGGAACAGGGTGAAGGATTTATCAAAGAGGCAGATGATGAAAAGTAAATCGTCTTGGCTGTCGGTATATTTGGAGCCTGTAGGAGAGAAGAGTTAACTTATTTACGTACAGAGAACATTAAAGATGCTATGTCGTTCATTAAAGTGACTATTCACAATACCAAAGCTAATGTTCATAGATTATCTACAATACCAGAGGGAGATATAGAAGGATTCAATTTTTTGGAAAAGTCTACATCCATCCACAATTGACCACAACCGATTTCGTACACGTACAGTATATATGATCGTCTCTTCTCTCAATCAATTGGCCAACGCGTCTGCGAATCAGGTTATCAATAAAGTTTACAGGCATTTTGTACCACTCTTCTTGAACTGCTACAGTCAAATCCTGAAGAGTTGTAGGGGAGGGGAGGAGGCTTTTTGATGGGATATTGCTCTGCTAAGGTAATCCCAGACATGCTCAATGGGATTCATGTCGGAAGAATTTGTTGGCCAATTCGCTCTTTGAATATATCCTGCCTACGGCATGTCAGATATGACAATTTATTTTAATAATTAAAACTACAAATTAATTTCGATAATTAATAATAACGGCATAAGTAGTTAAATTTGCTGATACAAAATAGATGTTATAAAATTTCGTTCTTTACTTGGGAAATTCCTTCTTTCTGTTTATTTGTTACTATTGTTGTTGTTGTATTTTATTTTTTATTACAGTTTAGTCAGGTTTTACAATGAACCAGTTTCCAGTTCTGTGCAGAATTGTATTTTTAAATTCTTTTCGAACTACTCTTGTTGATTTTTAATTTATAAAATTGTACATTCAAAAATTTCGTTTTGAATAAGTTCTGAATCACCCTGTATTATTGGAGCATTTGGAGCAATCATTTTTTTTTAATTTTGCGTAAATTTTTTACATTTTATGGAAACTGGCCCAAAAATAACTATATTTCATTCATAAACGGTTTTTAATGTTTTCCTGTATATTCTATCTATATCTTTCCTTATTCATAAGAAAAGTAATAATATTATCCAAAAAGTTGTAAACACTTTCGAAAAATTATTAGAAAAAAAAAACGTAAAATAGGAAAATGAAGGAACGAAATACTTAACAAGTAAGCGACACGTCAGTATTTCTGCTCCATTCCTTATACAATAATTAACCACACTTTTCAATGATTTAATCGTTCACGATAGATCCTGTTACGTTCAGTGCGCTTAATAAAGTTCAGCGCCTCTTAAGTAAATCTTAACCATATCCCTACATGTTAAGAGAGTTAAAACTTCGATCTCCAGACGATGCTAACCTGATTAGCGAAACAAGGGCTGAAAGAAGCGCGCCATTTTAGCGTTTCATCCGCTTTTTGTGGACCATAATGAACGAAGTTATGCGGACATCATAGTTGCCATGGCGCCTGCTTAAAACTTTTAAGCCGCAAGAACCCCGAAACCCGCACTCACGTGAAATTAGCTCCGCATTAATCCGACCGTCCGAGTTTTTTACTCTCCTCCGACATTTTGTTGTTGCAGGCTTAGTGAATTATAAATGCCCTACAAGCGGGAGCGCGTTTGCCTCTCTCGCCGTGGAAAACATCGAAAGGAAATTGAAAATATGAATAAAACAGGTCACGTGGCTCGCCCGTCCCGTCTCCACGGGGAAAACTATGCGGAAGTGACAGGCGACGGCGTTCCGGTCCTCACTCGCTCAGACGTGTTAACGGAAATATCGGAATTTTTTTTTACGTCAAGTAATCGCATACAGATACATTTATCAGGCATACAGAAAGCTACAAATGAATAATTTCTTGTTACAGTAATGAAACTTTCCCTGTGTAATTTTTAATTACGCTCCCTTGACTTAACCACAATACATATAAAACATCGCGTATTATACCTGCACGGACCAGTGAAGCCTGCTCATGAAGGTACCCATGTTATTTAATGGAGCACACGAACATACTAGACCAGCACTAGCACATACCGTCACCCGTTACGACCATCACAGCAGGTTGTGGCGGTGAACTGCCATTTCTATGCCTAGCCACGCTAGCCCGTCGTAAAGTATGTTCCCACAAAAGTCAGGGGTTAGTTTCAAACTAATCAGCAAAACTGCAATCAGCACATTTTCAGAGAAAGATCTAACATTTTTCTTCTGTCTATAAAATTGGCAATGACATTAAAGTAAACACAAACAATTCAACAAACGTCATCAGCGGTAAACAATAACGAAAAGCAAGATTTGAAAACATTCAAATATTATCAATAAAACGCAATTGGTGAAGAGATTGCTTGCATCATTAAATTTGGTGCTTTTCTGCCTAGTGAAACAAATAACTATTTTGTGACTGACGGAAATACTAAAATAAATGTTCTTCTCCTCTTTTCATTGATAGAATGAACCCAAAACTTTCTCATTTTCCTGGCCTCTTCCTCCTCCTCTTCCTCCTTCTTTTCCTTCTCCTCCTAATCGTCCTTCTTCAACATAGCTAAAATAAATTGCTTCTTCATTGCTAGTCCTTGCTAGATAAGTGTGTGAAGTAATGCAGGTTTGCAAGTTCACGCTGTACTGGTCCGTGCAGGTCCCTGTACTTCATCTTTTAATTAGTGACACTCCGTTGTAGGCACTTTGATTTTTCAGCTGATTTCGAAGTCTTTGAACGACGGTCAAGATCTTAATAACAACATCTTATTGATGCAGGATAGTGTATTAAATTAGCAGACAATAAATCAGCAATCGTTAATAACATATAATATATGAGTAGATATTGTGGGTGTAATTAATACCTACATAATAGAAAATGTATTTAAAAAAAACGACAATATAAAGGATAAATGTGTTGAATGAAATAGGTGATTGCTTTTAATTTATATTTATTGACAGTGTGAGCACTTTTGACATTGTAGTTTCAAAATTTAATTTTTTAAATGATTTATATCTATTCATTTTTATTTTAGATAATTATTAAATCCAGTATTGTCTATGAAAGTGTTCCTTAGCATAGCATTTTCATCATTAATAATAACAATTGTAGGAAAATTTATTTATATTAGCTTAAGAGCTTTACCATAAAATAATCAATTATGAGTTTCGGCTGGTTTAATATAATTTTGCATTAAATTTGTATTATTTTATTTATTTTCTTCTGCACGTTATTTCCTAAATAAGAACAAGAAAAGTTGTGGTCATATATCTTTATAAAATATAGTTACATTACTACATATAATACTAATTGAAAATTTTATTTCGTTGGAATGATTAAAAGCTATAATGTCGTTTACATTATTCTCCCTCTATATACGGAAATTATTGTTGAAAGAATTTCTTTAGTCAAACTTTGACAGATATGTATGAATCATGAGATGAGAAAATAAATTATATTAAAAAATCTAAAAAACTGAAGTGCCGGATACTATTCACTGCCTTTAAATCATCTGAATTATCCAATTTATGCTGTGGCTTAACTTACATTAGTAAAAATATCACAGACTAAATAAGCTTCTAGTATATATATACAGGGTGATTAGAGGGGATCCCCCAATATTCGAATGGGTGTTTAGAGGGCAAAAGTGAACAAAAAAGCCATACACACATGATTTCGTAATGCCTGTCAGATTTACTCATCGAGAATATGCTGATATTATTATAGGTATTGCAACGGTAGCGCTAATCGTGAAGTTGCTGAATATCGACGTCGTTCCCGAACAGAAGAGTACCAGATAGAAATGTATTCCAGACAGTCTTCAACAGTGCACATGAAACCGTTTCTCAGTGTGAGAATTACATTTAAGAGGTAAGCTAGCCCTGGTCTAGCAGTAGAAGAATAAATTTTAAATATGAGCCAGGGTGTAAGTACAAGGGGCATAGCAACCCGTCTCCAAATTAATCAAATGACATGGGAAGTCATTCACAAACATTGTTTGAAACCTTTACATATTCAGCGCGTTCAGAATCTTCAGGACGGTGATAATGATTTGCAGTTGCATTTTTGCAATTGGATAAATGCAAACCATAGACTTTACAAATACATTTTGTTCACTGATGAGGCTCAATTCACTTGTGATGGAGTAAATAACTGTCACAATAAACATTGTTGGTCAGATACAAATCCGCACGCCACGGTGGAATGTAACTTTCAGCATCGGTTTCGCATTAACGTTGTACCATTTTTTTTATCTTATGGCAACGTAAGTGCGTTAGATAGCTCTTGCTTAGTACAGCAGCGTTAGAGTCGTGGATTACGGTAGCTAATTAAATTATACTTGCTTAGTCGGGCGCCAATTAGTCTATATAGGAAAAAAAAATGTAATTAGACTAACTAATAAATTGCAATTACTATGCTATATCAAAAAATTTTAAGACAACGATTTTTGAGACCTGTATTACCAACTAGGACACACACAAAACACACAGACAGTGAATATATATTAATTCTTAATTATTAACTAACTCTTATCAACGGGACAAAGGGTATTAAACCATAAATTTAAATAATTTGATTAAAGAATTGACTTTGGATAAAATATGACAGTTTTTGTGTATAATTGCCTACTCTTTGCATAGGTATACGTACATTTTGCGTACATTTATATTACTAAATTAAAATATAGATGGATAATAATTTGAGGTAAAATTAGGTTCAATTAATAACTTTTAAATAGATAAATAAACTTAGCTTAGCTGGATCTCCTTTGATCACTGGCGGAACAAGATGGCGACAGCTTGGCGTGATTTAACAATGGGATGACGTAAATCCAAGTAACGTAGTTTGGTTTACCAGAATCCAAAAAAAATTAGATCTCTGGTGGCTTCGACATTGTTAACTCGTCCTTATTCAGAACCAGAACAGTATTCAAAAGACGAACGGTATGTGTCTGATATTGCCCAAATTTTTGGCACATAAATTTAACAGCAATTATTAATAGCAAGAAGGGAAGGGAAAAGGCCTAAATATGGAAAAGTACGCAATTAACTGATGAACTAGAACAGACCCATGCTGCTTATCTAAGATGTTGTACGGCGTTATATGTGAAGTTGCAAGTAATTTGTAGGTTGAGTTTTTGCAGATAACAAAATAATATAATGGAAAAAATTTATCCAGTACAACTATTGTGTTATTTAAATTTTTGTGTGCGTGCTCTCACCTATGTTTATTCTAGTCTCGCTAGCTCGCCTTAAGTTCGTAAGTTAGGTAAGTAAGTTAGTTCCCACGTTTTTTTATCTTTTTTTTGCTTTCTATTAATTTGAAAAAATTAAACAGAGCGCAGCACCATACAGACCACAAAGAAAAAATTACTTAGACAACCAGCAATATCTAAATGTCGTGAGAAATAGTTTTAGTATGATTTTTTAAAAAATGTATTAATTAAACGCTAAGTAGCATTTTTAAATGCTACAACGTGGAGTATGGTATGATTAATAATCAATTACTTGGCCCAGTTTGACAGATGTACTGGACGATGTTCTAATGGATATTGGTCACAAAGTGAGTGTGACTCTATAGCGGGGAAGCTTGAGACTCCACCAAATGTCACGCAATGAGTGTGACTGTCCTGCACCACCTATAAACACACAAAAACAATACCTCTCCTATATTCTGGGGTACTCGCTTGGCTCGTGCGAGAGGTAAAGAAACTCAACCTTTTAATAAAAATACATATTTATTAAAACCATAACAACAACCATACTTACAATAAAGTGGACTTTTGCGCTGGGAAGTATCTCTTCTAGAGATCACAGCCAGCCAACGGCTGACCGCCGCCATTTGGCAATGGACTGGCTGGTTTTAGCCCAGTTTCAACAGTATCTATTGAAACTATGGGAACATCCAGCAAGTCTATCGCTTAGTTCTTAGAGAGAGCAAGAAGGATAGACATAGTTTGGTTTGATAGCAACCTTGCAACTGGACACTTTTAATTGTTTTTAATTTCACTTGTGTAACATTGACACACTATCGATTGTAAATATGTTTATACTTCTGATTCAATAAAATAATTTGATATCGTATGTATGCCAAAAAGATTTTTAATTTAAAATGGTTCAAATATGTTCATTCTGCGTATGCAGTTTTATGAAACACGTTGCTCATATTTCATCATTATAGACAAAGGTTTCCATATTATAAAAAATATTGTACTATTTAAATTTTTCTTCCTAGGTTACACGATTTGAGCTGTACGTTGATAAGTCAGTCAAGACGCTGTTTTATAAATACAGATTAATTTATTTAGATTCTAAATTCCTTTTATACAGTCACTGGTATAAAGTAGGCATTATAGTATGGCACGAAATCACGATTCCCATTTATTTCCATGAGACAAAGTGGCACCGACCATCCGTAACTTTAGCTTTTTACAACGTCTTCAACATTAAGAACTTATTACATACGACATAACGGAATTGCTTACACAATCTTGTTCTTCACGTTCAGAAATTAAACGTTTCGCTCTGCTAATTAATCAAAGCATGAATGCTCGCAGTAAACAGAAAAATAAAAGTAAGCTGGGGAATAAACAGGGACAATTTATGTCCCCCTTTGGAAGGCCTTTAATGGGGTGAAGGTATTTAATTTTAATACGGGACTAAATATAAGATGAGATGTAATTACCGATGTCTCAAGTACGGCAATAATGACCACTTTTGTTAGAAGCGGGGAAGTGTTTTCGTCTTTGTTGAATTTCAATTTTACATTGGACAGTTATAGAGTGATGATGGTAGTGGTATATAATCAATTAAAATCAGTATTATCTAGTCAAATCCAACTTACATATTAACATCAAAGAAACAAATGCGGAGGATTCTTCAATCAAATAAATTTTTAAATATATTAACAACTCATGATTTTTTCGAAAAAAGTCGACCAGTTCAGGAATCGAACCACCTATAGTCTGTTTAGAAATGAAAGAGAGTAATAAAAGCTTATTATGTATGCAAATCGTAAATAAATGTAGTACTGGTGCTTATATTCAATATTTTTATATTATGTATTATCGGTATAGATGAGGTATACTTTTAAAAAAAAACTTTATGTGATTGAACCGTACTAAATAGTAGCAAGTAACTAAAATTTAATCCCTGACAATCCGTATTTGTCTATGCCCCTTCAATTTCTCGGTCCATTTCTCTTATAAGTAAACAATATAAAACAACATTTCAAAACTAGAGGCTACTTTAAGCATCATAACCGGGTTGAGAGGGTTTTTAGTAATTCAAACAAAATTATTCAATATTATTATCAAAATATTTATTTAAATTTAATGAATAGACTTTTATTCCACACAAAATATATGTATTTTGAAAATTTAAATTCTGATGAGTAAATGTAGTGTTGTATAAATGTAGGTATATTAAAATTCATCCTCTGAATATTCTGATGAATTATTTTCGTCTCCTAGATTGATAACGATAGTTTCCACATTTTCTCCTCTTCTTTTTATACATGATGTATACATCTTTGCCAGTTATTTGCAGTTACTCGTTCCAAGGAATTTTTTAACAAAATTTTCACGTCACTTAATTTAAAGGTCGTATTATTTCGCGCTACATCTCCTTTTACCTGCGCCCAGACTAATTCGATTGGGTTAAGTTCACAGTGATAAGGTGGTAACCGTAGTACCGTTATTTGGCGATTTGTTGCCAGTTCATCGATAACATATTTTTTCTGATCTTTATTAAGGTTGACAGGTGTCAAAAGTTCCTTTTTCGCCACATTTGTTTCAAATGAAATGTTTTTTCCGGATAACCATTGAATTATATCGGCTTTCCTCCAAGCAGTCGTAGGCGTCCGCTCGGTCTGCCGTGAATGGTAACTGGCATTGTCCATGACAATAACAGACCCCGGAGAAATAAGATCCAACATCTGTGTAAAATACTCTTCGAAAACATCTGCATTCATGTCTTCGTGGTAGTCACCTGTACTTTTAGATTTAAATAAAAGTAAACCGCCATCTACAAAACCACTGGCACTACCTATATGTGTCACTATTAATCTTCGCCCTTTACCTGGAGGTGCCTTGAACCCTGTTGAAAGTCGATCCAATAATGCTTGTCGAAAACTTTTTACATTTTTATCTTGTCATACTTTTGTAACAGTATATCCCTCGTTGACTCAAGTTTCGTCTAGATAATAAATATTCCTCCCTTCGTCACGGAATTTTCTAATTGATCTTAAGTAGGATCTTCGCCAACATAGTTTCATCTTTATCGATAAGAATTGACTTCCTGTTCAGCTTTTCCCAGCAAAACTTCAACTCTCGTAAGACACATGAGTGTACTTTTCTGCGAATCACATTTTTGAAGCAATCATCTATAACGACTTTTGACCTCCCTATAGATGATTTTGGGGGATTTACAGTATCTTGTTCATTTTTTGTTTCCTTTAAAAGTCTGTAGATAGTCGATTTTCCAATCCCTTTCATTTTGGAACACTTTTCCACGATGTCGTCAACACTGTTGGTAGGATTTTGGTGTTTCAATGCATTAAATACATTTAATATAATCATCTTCTCATTTTGAGACAGCGCACTTTTCACGCGTTTAGCAGGTACGTAATTTGATAAGTTCGACATTTTACCCAAACAATATTATATCCACTGGCACAATAGTCACTAAACACAAATCGAATTTTACTCTACTGCACTAGCACGTCTTCGTATATTCAGCTCTAAGACTGGATTGATCTGTCACAATACACTGGCTCCTGCCCTGTGATGTATCCAGTAAATGTACACCAATTACCTGTTAGAATTAGTGTTACCCGATAATTACCTGAAACGTAATATTACCACGCCCATGACCGGTTCTTATCTCGGGGTTTTATTACTTTCTTTCATTTCCAAACCGACTATACCTTAGGTTTACTAAGCTGACATGCTACACATTGAGCCACTGAGAGATTTGTCAAAATTGTGTTTATTTGGATGTTTTCGTATACAGTTCTTATATACTGAGTGTTCTGCATAAAAACCAACACAGAGCAGGTGCATGTAGGGAGTTCCAAAACATTACAATTTAATCAAACATACCTACATACAAAGTTGCACACAAACGGAGTTACATACCTTCAAAGTGGGGTCAACTAAAAAAAATATCTCTAAATTATTTTAACCTGGAATAACTAAATTTGATACATGATGTATGTAAGTTTATCATTGGTCTTCTTTTACTACGAGTTTAAGTAAATTCAAACACTACAATGTGTTCATTATTGAGGGGAAGACCCCTAAAATTATACCAAACTTTTTTTCCACCGAAAACAATTTAAAATACTATTTTACTCTTATTAAATTTAAAAAAAAATAATAATAGGGTTATGAAAAAAATGCATTAATAATAACAAAATTTTAATAGTGTTTATTAGAAGAAATCAAGAAGTCGGTAGTAGGATTTGTATTTAACATCTGACAGTTAGTAATAAAGCTACTTTATTTCTGTTACTGTTTGTTCTTGAAAATGTTACTGTTTGTGCTTGAAATTCACATTCAGTGAACAAGTTTACATGTTACTTGTGTGTTGAAGGAAAATGTAGAAGAAGTGTGGAAGAATATCGTAGAAGATTTCTAAATCGCGTGATTTCCCATCGAGAAACATCTAATGTTGAAGAACGGGCTTGAGAGACAGAATAGGTTTTCAATAATCCGAGAACGTCTTAATATTCGTATAATACAAGATGACGAAAATATTTTGAACAAATAAGTACAAAACCTTTATATCGAGAAACTGGATTATCAAGAACTTCTATACAACGAATTCTTAAATATATCTGCGAGTTGCAAGTTTATCTTGCACCAGGGTATTTATTTTCACAAGAAAATTCTTTCCACTGATGAGGCTTGTTTCACTCGTTGAGGAATTACAAATGTTCACAACTGTCATGAATATTCCGATGTAAATCTCTATGCAATAAATAATAGACATTTTCAACGTGAGTTTAAGATAAATGTTTGAACCGGTGTTATTCATCGTAATTTGATTGGGCAGGTATCTTTTCAAATTGATTAAATGGATAAAGTTATTTGGAATTTTTGTAAAGTTCTTTCCCTGATTTAATCAAAGATTTGTTGCAATTTAGACCAGAGTTTTGGTTTATGCATGATGGGCCACCGCCCTATTTTAGTTCAACTGTTACAGACCTCGAGTTTTAAGTTTCCAAACAAATAGGACGGAGAAATAATTATCCTCAAAATTGGCCACCATGATCGCCAGACCTCAACTCCTTCTTTTCATTTCCAGAATTAAGTGGACTGTATTTCTGGGTAAACTTCAACCATTTATCGAAGGACAAAATATATGAGACTTACCCAATGCTGCCTGCTGTTGTCTTGAAAGACAGATTGAGGGAAAAAGGAGAAAAATTCTGTCGTCAATCAAGGTTTCGGCTGATCTCTCGCTGGTTTTCCGAAAAAATTCTGAAGTGTACAAAAACGCGTGATCTTGATTTTTTAAGAGAGGCGTCCCTTCCTGGAAAATACTATATGAGCATGAACCCCTTGTAACTAACTTGAAAATAGGGTTTTATAACAACGTAAAGTTTAGTAACTGGGCTCGATTATCAAAAAGTACCATAATTCGACACTGTAGTCAACAGACTAAATATTTGATTTCATATAACTATAATGGCGCAAATAATCAGTTTACCAAAAAAACTATGGAAAAATATTAATATATTTCATAAAAAGCGTTAACTAAGCGGACATGTAAAAATAATGTAACTTCGTACCACGCATTTAATTTTATATTCCAATTCGCCGAGTTGAGAAATCTGATTCTCAGCATTATGGATGTTGCGGTTTGTTTTGTATTCAATATTGTCTGTACAATTCTTGTGTTAAAAACCCTGATCCTGTTATGCATACAAAACATTCAAAGCGACTTTTCTATATAGAAAAACATCAAAGTACGTAGATCTGATGTAGTTGTATGCATATCTAGATATTTGCATTGTCAATTGGTTACTGCCGTAGTTAATTATTATTAACAATGAAATAGAAATGAGAGATCCAGAAAAAAATCAATTGTGAAATTGAGAACAGAAACTTAACGAAATATATGTTTATATTACAAGCATGAGTTGTACAAGATGATTCTAATATTAATAATATTGTGTGAAACTAACTACTCAGTGGACAAAAGCCCCAACCTGTATTGAATTACACCCACAATATCTACCCATATATTCCTCATTATTAGCTTTTGTAACATTTTTTTACTGTTTTAGAAAGGTATTTTAAGCTAATATAAATCAAATCTCCTACAATTCCTATCAATGAAGTCATATGTATGTTCTCTGATACCAAACATCTAGGTATGCTAATGAACAATTCCACAGACAAAGCTCTATTCAATAATTATCTAAAGAAAATAATCTAATTTACTCAATCTATAAAAATTTAACTTCACTTTTTTGGCAGTGGGAACACGACAAATTCAACCACAATAGATGAGATCTGACCTATTTCTGCATTTTTAGGATTGCTTTTTCAGGTGGTCTCCTTTAAGTTGAATCAAATATCTTACTATAAAAATTATTATAAAAATTAAAATTATTTGAAGTCAAATATCGACAATGACAAAAAGTGACATACTGTCAATGAATTAAATATGACAATACCTACTTGAACAATGTTCACCTTTTATGTAAAAGTTTTTATATATTTTTAGGTATTAATAATATTGTGTGAAACTAACTACTCAGTGAACAAAAGCCCCAAGCTGCGTTGAATTACAGCCACAATATCTACCCATATATTGATAGGAATTGTAGGAGATTTGATTTATATTAGCTTAAAATACCTTTCTAAAACAGTAAAAAAATGTTACAAAAGCTAATAATAAGGAATATATGGGTAGATATTGTAGGTGTAATTCAACGCAGATTGGGGCTTTTGTCCACTGAGTAGTTAGTTGCACACAATATTATTAATACCTAAAAATATATAAAAACTTTTACATAAAAGGTGAACATTTTTCAAGTAGGTATTGCCATATTTAATTCAATGACAGGATGTCACTTTTTGTCATTGTCGATATTTAACTTCAAATAATTTGAATTTTTATAATAATTTTTATAGTAAGATATTTGATTCAACTTAAAGGAGACCACCTGAAGAGACAATCCTAAAAATGCAGAAATAGGTCAGATCTCATCTATTGTGGTTGAATTTGTCGTGTTCCCACTGCCAGAAAAGTGAAGTTAGATTTTTATAAAGTGAGTAAATTAGATTATTTTCTTTAGATAATTATTGAATAGAGCTTTGTCTGTGGAATTGTTCATTAGCATACCTAGACGTTTGGTATCAGAGATCATACATATGACTTCATTGATAGGAATTGTAGGAGATTTGATTTATATTAGCTTACAATACCTTTCTAAAACAGTAAAAAAATACATAAATGTAAATGCATTTTCTAGATCTCAAAATAAAACAAAAAGTTTATATAATCATTGTATCGTAAAATACTTTGTTTTCGACGTACAAGGTGTGAAAGGTCAGATTCTGATGACGGTTTTTAATTAGTATTTCCCAAAAGCGTAGAGAATTAATGAATTTGCATTCTTAAACTGCTGCAATTTCTTAGTTGAGGCTAGAATTATTATTTTTTTTAATAAAGAACAACCTAAAATCCAGTGAAGAATCCATTTTCATCAACTATTTTCGAAACACCTTGTAGGTATATATGGTAATGTCAAAATTGTTTCTTTTTGTTTATTTAAAAGCCAATCATGTTTCAAGTCCGATATATTTTTCTCAAAAAATTTGTCGACATTGAATTTGAACAAGAGCATCTTTTTTATGCAAAAATCTTTATAGTTGTTGTTTTTGCTATAAAATTATCAAAACTACAGATCTATTTCCATTAAGTGTAACTTCTCTAAGCTCTCTGAGATGTCCTTGATGAACACGGACAAGCTGATGCAATATACACCGACTTCTCAAAGGCTTTCGACCGTATTGACATTTCAATTACAAAACTTAATAATTTTGGATCCAGTGAATCTGTATTGAAGTTATTTCACTATTACTTACAATATGTAGTTTACAATGGTCATCATTCTATTTTTTAACAGCATCTAGAGTTCCTCAGGGAACTAATCTTGGACTACTGTTATTTTTAGTCTTTATTAATCACGTCAAAAATACGGAAGTGCGCGATAGTGATGTGATTTTTGTTATTTTTTCTTATCTGCTTTTTTCAGTGTGAGATTTTTTGGTTAGGCAAACTTAGTTTCAAAAATAACCCTTGACTGATCTATTTGGCGCAAGAGCTTATTTAGTTAATCTTTATTTTTTCAGAAGTGTGGCAAAAACCCAATAAAACTAAAGAAAAACTAAAATTATACCACAAATAAATAGCTTCAGACAATATATTTTCACCTTATTTTGGGGCCTAGAAAACGCAGTAAACTTTATGATACTACTTTTAGAATCACCTTGTATGAGCTTTGCTATTTATGAGAAAGACAGAAATGTGTGATATCTCCAATAAACGAAACTCTCCTTCTTTTTTCGGCACAGAAAAATTCCAGCTACTACACCACAGGAATATCAGAAGTGGGATAGGATGGAATTTAGTGAACGTCTCCAGAACATCTACATCTACGTCCCGCGACCGCCTATTGTCGACAGTCGAGTTTATTAGGTTCTAGCGACACTCAATAAAATGTTGTACGTGAACGGAAACGCCAACCCGCCGTTCTTGGCCAGTTACGAATTTGAAAAATTCCTAGGGTGGTTTACATGGACATCGGTGTGTCGTCTTCCGTTTACAAAGCGCTTGGTAGGCGCAGTTATAGCCAAATAAATATCTATCGCGAAATAAAACGAAAACAATTAAGTTGTGGAGAAGTTGCGCCATTTAGTGCACAATAAAATGCCGTTTAGAAGTCGAATGTTGTTCAACATAAGGTGTTTCGAAATTAATGAGGCACAGAGCAAGAGTAGAATATTGACGACGACATAATAATGTGATACAGCCAAAAAGATACAAGGCGTCAAAGTTAAAATTTTATTTTCTATATTTATAAATATCTGTTCAAAAAATCCAAATATTTGCACATATTTTGAAGATAGGGTATTTTTTGGGGGCCGAGAAATCTACATTTGTTTCTAATTTTGACGTCACTAGTAGTTTGACACACTGTAGATTGGAAAGGAGAAATATTCTGATAAGGCATTTTGGCATATATATACTCGTTCTATTTTGGAATCAGTAACCTGCTGACTTACTCTGTATACAGGGTGATTCAAAATGTATCCAAAAAATTTAGCAATTTCGTAAAAAAATTACCATAAACGATTAAAAAATTAATTTCCGCAAGTTCAATATTACCAGTTAAAGCATTTAAGAAGTTACTTTGCTCAATGATTCCAAAAATACTCCATAAGCGTACATAAAAGTTTAACTACTTACTGAAAGACCAACTATTTAAACAGTTATCCACATTTCACAAGTTAAAACCATTGTACACTGTTAGAAAGATACACAAATTATCCCCTTAAACTATTTTATGAAGAATAACAAAAAACTATGATTTTCACACAACTTCTTATAATTAATTTTCGCCTCATAACCTCAAACAACGAGTCATGCTGACCATGTCGTACTTTGTAGTGGGTGAAACAGATTTTAAAAATAAACACAAAACATATAATAACAAAATAACCAGCTTTTTGAATACGTTCAATATCGAGAAGGCAAAGCAAAATATTTAAAAGCCGTGTCAATCACATGCAAAAAAGAAGCTATCGTAAGCGCAGGTAACAGGTAGATGTCACTGGCAGTAGGTGAAATGTCCGGCACCAGCCCTATCCTCTGGGATTGATAGTCACGGTCAGCGAAGTCCCCGAAGATGTTATGTTGATACAAGGGCAAAGGAATAAGCTGCGGCAAAGGCAAGATACAAGTTGAAATAAAATATGTAATATTTGTGGAAAGACATATGATACTTTTCATCTCCTGAAACCGAAGTAAGCCAATAGTTTCTTTAAGTAAAGCACTGCTTGATGAATCTGTGTTAAGAGTTGCAGCACTAACATAAAAAACGTATTTAAATCGTTGTATTATTTTCACAGGCAGTGTTTCTGTCTTAAGTGTATTGTGTATTTAATAAATACTTTGAGTGAAATACAGTGTGATTAAGTGAAATATGGCGCATTATTCAAACAGTAGAAAGATTGACATGCTAAAAGCGTATTTATTAAGCAGTATAATAAGTGATAGTGATAACTTTTCTGTTTTCAAGGTTTTTAAATAATTAAAACTCACACTTGTACTAAAAACACTATTTTTCAATAAAACCGAAAACATACTATATGGTTTCAATGATAAGCAATGGTTCTTATACTAATTAAGATACATAAAAACTGTTGTAAAAAACTATGAAGTTTTCAGGAGTTAAGTATTACAACAAAAAATAAATTTTGTTTTTATTTTGTTCAACATAAGGTGTTTCGAAATTAATGAGGCACAGAGATACAAGGCGTCAAAGTTAAAATTTTATTTTCTATATTTATAAATATCTCTTCAAAAAATCCAAATATTTGCATATATTTTGAAGATAGGGTATTTTTTGGGCGGGGGGGCGAGAAATCTAAATTTGTTTCTAATTTTGACGTCACTAGTAGTTTGACACCCTGTAGATCGAAAAGGAGAAATATTCGGATAAGGCATTTTGGCATATACTCGCTCTATTTTGGAATCAGTAACCTGATGACTTACTCTGTATACAGGGTGATTCAAAATTTTGTCTCACTTGTACTAAAAAAATTTCCCTTTGCTTTCAGTAAAACCGAAAACATACTATATGGTTTCAATGATAAGCTATGGTTCTTATACTAATTAAGATACATAAAAACTGTTGTAAAAAACGTAAAAAACTATACAAAGAACAAAGTATATATTTTCAGCATACATAACAAAAACGATATGTATTGTGATAAATCAGTTGTAGTGTAGTAAAAATGGATAACTATGATTGTGAGTAGAGAATCTGGTTTATATATTCAATTTATTGGTGAGGTATAGGAATGGCAAAGGGAGTGAGGTGGCCATTAATATTTTCATAAATAAACATATTTCCATCATTCTCTGACATGTCTAAAAATTCTAGTTAATTTTGTTGAAGTCTATTCCAATACATTATCCAATACATTAGTGTGATACTGACAACGCTGCGGGATTTTACCGTGACTCTTAAAAAATATTAGTATGGTAGTAGGATCAGCGGCCCTCAACAAGTTTTCGATTGGAAAATCACGAATTTTTATTTAAAAATTTGACTTTTTGACTTCTGATTGTTTTTGTAAAAAAAACTACTAATTATGTGTTCTGCGCAGTGAATTGTACTACTGGTTAAAATATTTGTACTTATTTAAGGTTCATCCTGTATTTAGAAATTTGATTCTTAATCTGTCAAATTCCAAGCAATAATACGTGTTGCTGACAATAATGTACAATCTTAGTAAAGCCTAAAAGAATATGGAGACCCAGTATGAAAAGAGCCTTCTACATTTTTTCTGGAAACGGGCGAGATACACAACCCAAACAAAAATTGCTCTGTACAGCGCTATATTTCTCCGTTTGCCTTCATCCCTTTGCCCAGTCGCGCTGCTCAGACAATACGCCCGAGCACAAAACAATCTGCAACACCTTTCTTGCAGACATTAATAGTGACTTTTCCTGCACGCCAGCCAGAACATGTGTCAGCTAGCGGGGATGCCCCAGATGTTTTTGTAGCGGCGGGAAATTGTTTGCAATGCCAAAGGATTCATCAAAATGTTAGTTTAGCCGTAATTATTTCCAACATAAATATCTGCCGGGTGGAAGTTCGTTGCGCTGGCAGTACGAGCAGGCTGCCTCCTTGGATACACGAAGTTCATCGAGAAAGTAATAACCAAATTAAATTTGTTGCGCTTACTGCGTGCAAATAGTGCAGTACAAGTTGACGATGAATATATTTATTTTCTAAAATTTATAACAAACATAATATTTATTTATTTTATAGATATTTAGTTTTATTTACTTAAATAAACTAGATCCAGCAGGTAAATCATTTACAGGAGTTCATCAAAAGATATATGAAGTATATAAAATATTAATAAATACAATAATTTAAAAAAAACTGCAAAAATCAGTAATATAAAAAAGCAAAATTAAACACAATCATATTTGTGGAGTCAGAATTATTGGAATTTAATAAAAAAATATTCGCAGGACTTAATATTTCTTAGTACTAGTAATGAAACGTAGTAGATTTTGTTATACCTTCTGCTTGCTATGGTAAGTTTTTATTATTAATTACTTAATAAATGCTTCTATCTGAATTAGGTAAAAATGAAAGAGAGTAAATGTGTTCCTGTGGCTGTTTTCGAAAAAGCTCAAGAAGCAATTTTCCATTGCCAACGAAATCCAGGGAACATTACGAAAAAGTGGCAAATTTAACAAATGGAGAGAAAAATGGAGAGGAAAATAAATCAAGAATTCATGCTATCGTATTTCTTAAATTTGAAGAAAAAATATGAAATTTTATGTATGTAGGTATGTGGTCAAAATATTCAATGTTGAAGACTAATATAAAGAAAGTAATGATACATACATCATTTGCTATAGTAAGTAAATAACATCCTGTATGGTTTGTGTTGTACCGATATTTCGTGAGAGTTTTTGTTGTCGGCGAAAAAGCGCGTTTTGTACAGATAAGGTAAGAGAGTTGTTGGCACCTGCGGTATTCGTGTGGTTGAATTATTTATTAATAATATATCTGTAGCTAACTGTGTAACTTTGGCCGATGATATTTGTCTAACCTGTGCTAGTTGGAACAAATATATTTATTTTGAAGTCCTGGGTATTTTCTCAATCCACCCGAACCTACTACATAATTTGTTCCGTTACAAGACCTACAAACATACACATATTGGAAAATATAACAAGCTCACTGCTTATTTGAAGAGTGATTCGAGATGGTACAAAGAAAAAAAGCTGAAGTATTGGATAGAGCACATATTGAAAAATTTCTGACTGGGGGTTTCCGATATAGAAGGTTTAATGATTAAGGTAATATCTCTTTACCTTTTACATGTAGTTAGGTTGCACTAATAATGAGGGGTTCTGGTGTCTGTCTAGATGCGAATTGACAAAATTGAAAATGACTGACATACAGAACGTTGGCAGTTACCACTTGTTTCAATACTGACACCGAGACATATTCTTTTTAATATACATCAATCAAAAGCAAAAGTGTACTACTCAGCCTGTTGCAATCGACACATTGGCGAAGGTACCCTCAATAGTTACTTCATTCCTGAATATCGCAAATTCAGAAGCATATACTGGTATGAGGTGCACTTCAACAACTTTATTGGCCAATAGAGTTACTGATCTTAAAACCATTAAACATATATTGCAAGGAAAATTCTAGAAAAATATAACTCTTCCTTACATGAAAAGGCATCCTTAACTTGTACAAATTCTTCACAAACTTCGGCAGATGTTATACGTTCCGAAAATGAGGGTGGAAGTTAAATGTAATAAAACAAAAAACGAAATGTTTATTACTGTAAATGTAAATGTTAATGTTAATAAGAAAATAAATTAAATGCGATTTATTATAGGTTTATTACTTTCATTATTCTACTAGTAAATAAAGTTATATTATTCTATTAGTGGATAAAGTATCCCTTTATACGGTTCATATGTGTGGATAGAAGTGATTGTGGATAAATTGTTTTAAGTTAATAGAAAATATATCAGCTGTAGCATAGGTTTCAAGAATTCTTAAAGCATTATATATAGAACTACTGCTGTGGTGGAAAAAATTTGGAATAGGTTTTTGTAGCATACACTTTTTCTAGACAATTAATAAATATTACATCTCGAAAATTAGTGCAATTTGACCTTCTGGGTTTCAAAATTGATCGGTAGAAGTCTACTGAATCTGAAATTGCATCATTTAGAAGCCAGTGGATTTCTCTAGAGGAATGTTTATATAACAAAAAATGTTTCTTAAATTTCTTCAAAATTCGCTGATGAATGGTCTCAAATTATGTTTTCCCGTGCTATATATAATAACCGGGTATAAAAACGTCGAGCTCTTAAAGTGATCCCATACATAATAATACTTTTCCATTAGGTCTTTTCCAGGGACGTATTTGGAAGTTGAAAGCATTAAAAAATGTTTGTTAAATGAACGGTTTCCACAAAACAAAATTATAAATAAACAAAACAATGTAAATATTACAAAGTATACAGGGTGTTCAGAAATTTCGCGCAGAAAATTTAAGGTGTGATACTAGATACTCAAAAAAATAATGTCCCAAGCTCATCTAACATTTTCTCGAAAAATCAATATTAACGGAGCTACGTAACCTCAAATTTATTTTTTGTAAGTTTGTTTTTTGGTTATAACTTTTTTATAACGAGACGATTTTTTTCAAATTTGGCACACTTGTTACTTTTATAGAGATGCAGTTTCAGGTAAGATATTTCTAAAATTGCAGCATCCTAAAGGGTAGAAATTTGCTAGGTGAAGAAATGATCATAACTCTATTGTCTTTAATAAACTAACCGTTTGCGAGGAAACCGACATTTAAATTTTTTTGACATATTTTGGTGAGTCTCATTCCTTTTACGAACAACCAAAGTGTACTTTGAAAACAATTGAATAATAGCTGTCATAGTATTGCTTTGACGGTAATTTCAAACCGTTGTATCTAAATATTCAAACATTTAGGAATTACAAAAGAGGTACACATTAAATATCAGATAGCATATAGACTTTCTTAAATTTAGTTTACTTTGCTGGATATTTCTATTTTAAAGCAATATATTCAGTATTTTTATTTCCGTGCACTAGCCCGAAATCGCCCATATTAAATTATTTCTAATACAGATGAAAATAAGGTGTTTTCAAAGAAGTATAAATTATAAAAATTTGTTACAAAGCTGCTTACGTTCAGAATATGGACCTTACATTTTGTGATTGTACCAACTGGGGAATTTTCGTTCAAAATAAAGCTTCAGAGAGCAGTGCAACGTATAATCAAGTATTTTCCCGGTATCAGTTCAATTTAATAAACGCCGAGCATAGTATAAATGTATGTTTGCGGTACATGCTTTCGGTAAATATGGGTAATGTAAACATGCCCTATCATCACATCTTGCGTTAAATAGAACTACGGTGTACAAACGCTGAGTCTGTAAATCTACAATGTACCTAGCAGGCAGGTTCTTGCACAACCTTATAAGATGTCTAACACGCTTTGTCTAATATGTTACACAAAGCGGTTTCTAAAGGCAATATGTGGAGTGCCTATATTAATAAGCGGATAATATAAAATACGTATTAACTGAATTTCCCATGACAGAGCTCCATGAGTATTCTTAAACGATTTTTCGAATAACTAATGTAAAAGAATAAAATAATCAACTTTAGTCCTTATAAAAATCATAAAAACTTGAATAGTCTAATAAACCTGTAAACAGAGTTACCGCGTCAAGTTCCAAAATTTCTCAATAATTGGGAAATGTATTAATTAAACATTTAATATTTTGCGTGTTTTTTATTTAGAACTGTTGTTATATTAATTAACATAATGTTTTATTAATTATTATAATTCCTTTTTCTCCTATCAACATAACGAAGAATAATAAACTTAAGAGTTGATCTATATAATCAATTGGAATAATTATTTAAGCATGATAACAATGTCAAACATATGTTACAGCTTTCAATAACTTAGAAAAAACTTTTTTCGTAACCACTGTTTCTTTAGTATAGTCTCTTATGTACGTATGTAGTGGCCGGAAATATACTTTAATGTAGATATATGGTCAATAAAGGCGTATTCTATTTTTATTAATATACACTAAAAGAAGTATACAGTAGGATAACTTCAAAGATGCATTGTTTATCATTATTACACAAATGCATACGTACAAGCCTTGTTTATATACAGGGTGAGTCAGAAAGAATGGGTGATCACTAAGCTGGAGGTAC
Organism: Monochamus alternatus; assembly: GCA_037114965.1. Classification (NCBI taxonomy): domain Eukaryota; kingdom Metazoa; phylum Arthropoda; class Insecta; order Coleoptera; family Cerambycidae; genus Monochamus; species Monochamus alternatus. The sequence goes on from CM073426.1 coordinate 121,164,268, forward strand.
TAGATACCAAAATATTATCTTATCATGCCTTATACGAATGTCGCTGTTTCATAAATTTGAATTTGAAAATCTTGTTTCAAGGTTTAAATTTGATTCTGAAATTTCTCAGTAATAAATCACACGCAAGCAAAATACTCTAATATTTAATGACATGAAAATTTTACATTCTTTCCGACTGAGGAAAGAAATAACAATGTCAGCGCCTGAAAGAAAATCACCAAAAAGTACATTGAAACTTTTAAATGCAAATATCTCAGAAACCGATAAAGTGAGGCGACCTAAATAAGAGTACATTTTTTATGTAGAATTGAACGTCTAAAAGATTTTTAACTTTTTTAAGCATAGTCCAACAGAAAAAAAATATATTTTAATTTATCTAAATAATACGGTGAAACTAGCGCCCTCTAGAAGCAACGACAAAATAAGCTTTAAACTAGTAATTCTCACACCAAAAAACTCAACACTAACAATTTTCAAGTAAAATTTAAACCTTGAACGTCATGTATTTCTTAAACCAGCGACCTTCGTATAAGGCATGATGAGCTCAAAAATAATATTTTGGTGTCTAGTATCTCCAGCTTAGTGTTGATTCATTATTTCTTACTTCTGTATAATATAGTTGGTCAACCAGTGAAACCAAGTCTCTCTTGTTTATAGTATCATAAAAATAACATGGATTTTAAATTTTAAATAGATGGATGGATTTTAAAAGTGTCGCCATCTATTATTTTTTCTCCTAAGTTTGACTGGTTGACTAACTATATTATACCCTTGAGAAGGATTATACATAAACAAGGGTTTAAGTCTATTTTTCCTACATATTGTTCTGTTTAACATCACACACGGTACAGTGGCGTCCATGAAGGTTATTTACGGGGGCTTTATTTTGACCACAGGCATTCGGTAGTGCATTAATTTATATAAAACAAATGTTTTGATAAGTGTTAAATGTCAATTAATGCTGATAGAACTCTATTAAAACAAAAAGCTTCGACGCATTTATTCGCCATGTGCTGATTATTTGTAATTTTTTCAAAAAATGTCACAGATACTTCTGTCACTTTTTCGAGGTTATTCAAATTTTTAAAATTAATGGTTTGTAGAAGTAGTTATTTATTGTATTATTTTTTATGTAATTTTTGTTATAAAATGTATAAGGTATATGTATATGTATATGCATATGCATATGTATATGTATATGTATATGTATATGTATATGTATATGTATATGTATATGTATATGTATATGTATATGTATATGTATATGTATATGTATATGTATATGTATATGTATATGTATATGTATATGTATATGTATATGTATATGTATATGTATATGTATATGTATATGTATATGTATATGTATATGTATATGTATATGTATATGTATATGTATATGTATATGTATATGTATATGTATATGTATATGTATATGTATATGTATATGTATATGTATATGTATATGTATATGTATATGTATATGTATATGTATATGTATATGTATATGTATATGTATATGTATATGTATATGTATATGTATATGTATATGTATATGTATATGTATATGTATATGTATATGTATATGTATATGTATATGTATATGTATATGTATATGTATATGTATATGTATATGTATATGTATATGTATATGTATATGTATATGTATATGTATATGTATATGTATATGTATATGTATATGTATATGTATATGTATATGTATATGTATATGTATATGTATATGTATATGTATATGTATATGTATATGTATACGTATACGTATACGTATACGTATACGTATACGTATACGTATACGTATACGTATAGGTATATGTATATGTATATGTATATGTATATGTATATGTATATGTATATGTATATGTATATGTATATATATATATGTATATGTATATGTATATGCATATGTATACATCTACGTATACGTATAGATATATGTATATGTATATGTATAAGGTGTGCATCGTAAATATTTTATTTCGTACTGTCTTTATAATCATTTTTAAAATGAATAAAATATTATAATTTATAAAATAAAAAAATATATAAGTTGAAAATGTTTTGCTTGCCACTGTCAAATAAAATAATATCATTCTGTTGTATTATGCTATGCAACAACATTCATCGCAGAGCAGTTTTGTCAATCAGTTTCAGATATCATTATTAATGATGTTCTAATCATATGTAAAGACATACGTGCCTATACAAAAATTTATATTTATGCGTCACAATGTAACAAATAACAAATGTTTATCTTGACTGATTTCGAGGCATGAATCATAAGGAATTTTCAGTCTGGTTCATTGTTCCAGTTAAAAAATATGAAGCAATTCATGTTTTCGACATTGCCGGAATTTTTTAATTTTAACAAAGCTTATTCACGTTTATTTTGTGTCTTTGATCAGATTGTTAAAATGTTGAAAATAAATGTACTGGTAAGTAGATCTGATTAATATGCAAAATAATATTCTGTTCTGTACTAGTTCAATGCATAATTGAATAATTTTAATATAATAATTCTTGTCGTAGGTCCGGTAGATGACTTATTACAGTACGAGTGGTTTTACAGACCGGAACATAGACGAATACTGTAATAAGATCTAACAGGCGTGTATCGTATAATATTTTATTTCATACTGTCTATAATCCTTTTTAAAATTAATAAAAAGTTATAGTTTATAAAATAAAAAAAAATAAGTTGCAAATGTTTTGCTCACCACTGTGAAATAAAATAATATCATTTTTTTGTATTATGGAAATTTCAGAGATTTTAAATAATAATAATAATAATAATAATAATAATAATAATAATAATAATAAATGCCTTTATTTCCAATTTCTACAATTACAATGAAAGACAAAAATATACATATATATATATATATTAAATAGTACAAAAAAGAGGAAATCTCAAGGGGAAATTCACAACTAATGTGTGCTCTACCACTTAACCCTTGAATATATTTTATCAAAAGACTCACAGATGTAGACGAAAACAAAAATGTAAAATAATTAACAAATAAAATATCTATGTTACCAAATACAAAAAAAAATATACATATATTTGCCAGATTCACACTGCACATTATTTACTCCTCAGCAAAACTGCTTTAATATGTCTTTTAAAGTTTATAAGATTAAGAGACTTTGCACCAGGTGGAACATCATTGTACAACTTATAAATACAATATTTAAAACATCTCTCAAAAAAAGTAGTTCTATGTATGGGGGGGCTAAGTAATCCTTTTGATCTAATATTAACATTCACATAAATCTGTGAAATCTGTGTGACATTTAATTTAGAAAAAAATTACAAATAGAAGTGCATACATTGTATAAATGTTCCAACTTTAAAATAATCTGCTGTGTTGCTAGGCAACACATTACTGTATCAGATACTGTAATATTCCATTTCCCGGCCGCAAATGACTCCGGGAAATAATAATTTAACGGACAGTATGAAATAAAAGTAATATTCTTGACAATTCTGAATGAATATTTAAATATATAGGGTGTCTGGGAAAATGTGGGATATCGGGTGCAGATAGAACATGAGCTTTTTTAGTTTACCTGGGGGGGCTAAGCTTTACAACTTAATGCCTAATTTTTTAACACCCTGTTTGAAAAAACTTTAAAATAATAAAATATTTTTTTAAGAAAAACCTATTTTCAGCGGCGTCCTTCAGGGACACATATCTCCCTGCGTAGAGAGGGCCTGTTGGAAAAATTTTTATAGGAACCAATCTTATTTTTTCATGTTCTATCTGCACCCGAAAGATTTCCCACATTTTCCCAGACACTCTGTATAGATATATAGGGAGAGGTATTTAATAATCTACAACCCTTGTACATTTTACTTCTATTAAAAACAAAATTGTTGTTACCATAATTTAGGTATCTTTTTGTGAAATACATAAATGCAATAACTCAATTATGCGTGAAGATATAAACAAACCTTCTTTTTTAAACAAAACACCCTAAGTTTCTTGTCATTTCAAATACATATCCAAATCCAAATACCCACATATTTCTAATTTTCCATAGATACAAATAATTGTTAACTGTTTTAAAAGTTTTTAATTATTTAGGATCATGAGTATATTTTACGAAATTTTATTTTTTTGATTGAATAATTTTTATTTGATTAATTCACTTAAAAATTCTTGTTTTACAATTTTAGTAACTTTTCAGTAGTGTCGTCTTTCTTAAAAACAATGATAGTTAAATTTTTTTGTTAAACGATTTCGAAATTTCATTATAAATTTACTGTTTTGTTCAACGAATACTTTTCCATCCAAATTAATGCAATTTTTATAGGTTCAGAGTTGGAAATTACTCGTAAATTAGTTATTGTAAGTGAAAGGTTGTCAATAAAAATCGAAAGTTCCTAATTTTGTTGCAGACTCACCTTGTGCACTGCGAACTTGGCCTGACACGATCCTCTGGGTCATTCCCCACCAAACCAAACTATCCCCAACAACGAAAAGCTTTTCGAAAGTTCAAGCCAGTTCATAAAGTTCGTATCACGTGCTTAGGGGCACAGAGCGCGTATCCGAACGGCAGGGCACGCGAGAAGTCGTTTTGTGACTGGATTCCCGTGTATTCAAACGAGGAGCGCTGCTTGAGGATAGCTTGCGGTGGCGCCACCTAGCGAAAGACGCCAGAACTGGCGTCCCGGTGCGCCGGTGATAGCAGCGACGGGCGTCGTTAGAAACTGAGAGAAAAGTCCTATTTTGTTGATTTCTGTAATCGTTTGGGTTTAGGGGTCTAGAAATTTTTATGTTTGATCTTTCGCTGTAGTTTCAAATTTTGACTTTATATTTAATGATATTGTGAAAGACAAAGTTTTCTTTTAGTAGGTACTCTCAAATAACCTACCACAAAAATTATATATTATAATTTCCAAAATTTGTTTGCTCTACTTCAATAAATTGAATTATTGTTTTTTGTTTTCAAAGTTTTTTATTAAGTGCAATGTTTTATTCATTTTCTATATATTTTCTATATATCTGAAGACAATTATAATGACACACATGATAATAATTTAAAATGAGGTCAGCATTCGTTGAAATTAATGTTTAATTAAATCTAACGTAAATTAGAAACAATTATTAGTTGAACAGCTATTTTCAAATAAAGGTACAATAATGGTTAGATATTTGAACTTAGTTTGGAAATTTGGCTTTAAAATAATCCTATAGGAAAGAAATTCCTACCTTGTCTACTGTTTATAGTCTTTTCATTCATGGACTTTTTGAATTTTCTACATACTTATTTACCGTCTTATTTCTAATAACTTCCCAAAATACAGCGAGTGTGTAAAATAAAAAAAACTGTAATTCCAATAAAATATTTTGAAATGTGATTCAGTAGGCAGCAGGTAGGTACATAAACATTCAGCATTCAGCCCCTAGATGTCTCTACTGGTACGTGGGATTAGTATATAGCTGTTAAGAAGGGGTATATAAGTGTACAGAGTGATTCCAACACAACCTAGAATAAAATTTCTATTATTTTCTTAACATATACTTAAAAAGTTATTTAAAATATGTAATACTTAAACTAAGTCCATGGATTTGTTTAAATGTCGCAGAACTCTTTTACTTTTGTTAATTTCTCTGTGCAGTTTTATCAAAAATTAGTTATTTTTTAGTTATTTCACACCTTTCATTCGATATTTTCGATGAATTAAATATTATTGACATACATACAAGATAATTTATTTATTTAAATAATAATGCAATTTGAGTTGGTACTGTGTAAACATTTTTTTAATTGATCCAAAAATAAAGTTATAGGCGAGTGGTTGCCTGAAAATAATCCGAATTTGATGAAACTTGGTCATAAGATGTTTTTAGCGGTGCCGAATTAAGAAAATGTAATCTTTTTTTAAATCTCAGTCTATCGTGTATTTCAGTAATAAAAATTTAATTTTAAGCTAATATAAATCAAATCTACAATTCCTATCAATGAAGTCATATGTATGTTCTCTGATACCAAACATCTAGGTATGCTAATGAACAATTCCACAGACAAAGCTCTATTCAATAATTATTTAAAAAAAATCTAATTTACTAACCTGCTAATGAAACACTCTATAAATATCTAACTTCACTTTTTGGCAGTGGGAGCACGACAAATTCAACCACAATAGATGAGATCTGACCTATTTCTGCATTTTTAGGATTGCTTCTTCAAGTGGTCTCCTTTAAGTTGAATCAAATATCTAACTATAAAAATTATTATAAAAATTAAAATTATTTGAAGTTAAATATCGACAATGACAAAAAGTGACATCCTGTCAATGAATTAAATATGACAATACCTACTTGAAAAATGTTCACCTTTTATGTAAAAGTTTTTATATATTTTTGGGTATTAATAATATTGTGTGAAACTAACTACTCAGTGGACAAAAGCCCCAACCTGCGTTGAATTACACCCACAATATCTACCCATATATTCCTTATTATTAGCTTTTGTAACATTTTTTTACACAATATTATTAATACCTTAAATATATAAAAACTTTTACATAAAAGGTGAACATTTTTCAAGTAGGTATTGTCATATTTAATTCATTGACAGGATGTAACTTTTTGTCATTGTCGATATTTAACTTCAAATAATTTTAATTTTCATAATAATTTTTATAGTTAGATATTTGATTCAACTTAAAGGAGACCACCTGAAGAAGCAATCCTAAAAATACATAAATAGGTCAGATCTCATCTATTGTGGTTGAATTTGTCGTGTTCCCACTGCCAAAAAGTGAAGTTAGATATTTATAGAGTGTTTCATTAGCAGGTTAGTAAATTAGATTTTTTTTAAATAATTATTGAATAGAGCTTTGTCTGTGGAATTGTTCATTAGCATACCTAGATGTTTGGTATCAGAGAACATACATATGACTTCATTGATAGGAATTGTAGGAGATTTGATTTATATTAGCTTAAAATACCTTTCTAAAACAGTAAAAAAATGTTACAAAAGCTAATAATTATAAATATATGGGTAGATATTGTGGGTGTAATTCAACGCAGGTTGGGGCTTTTGTCCACTGAGTAGTTAGTTTCACACAATATTATTAATACCTAAAAATATATAAAAACTTTTACATAAAAGGTGAACATTTTTCAAGTAGGTATTGTCATATTTAATTCATTGACAGGATGTCACTTTTTGTCATTGTCGATATTTAACTTCAAATAATTTTAATTTTTATAATAATTTTTATAGTTATATATTTGATTCAACTTAAAGCAGACCACCTGAAGAAGCAATCCTAATTATTCAGAAATAGGTCAGATCTCATATATTGTGGCTGAATTTGTCATGTTCCCACTGCCAAAAAGTGAAGTTAGATATTTATAGAGTGTTTTATTAGCAGGTTAGTAAATTAGATTTTTTTAAAATAATTATTGAATAGAGCTTTGTCTGTGGAATTGTTCATTAGCATACCTAGATGTTTGGTATCAGAGAACATACATATGACTTCATTGATAGGAATTGTAGATTTGATTTATATTAGCTTAAAATACCTTTCTAAAACAGTAACAAAATGATACAAAAGCTAATAATAAGGAATATATGGGTAGATATTGTGGGTGTAATTCAACGCAAGTTGGGGCTTTTGTCCACTGAGTAGTTAGTTTCACACAATATTATTAATACCTAATAATATATAAAAAGTCAATGACATTGTTCATAATATTGAAGAGCATCATTTGCAAACCTGGGGTCCGGATTGTAACAACACCATATTCTAATCTAAATCTTAAATTTTTTACTGTATTAGAAAGGCATTTTAAGCTAATATATATCAAATCTCCTACAATTCCTATCAATTAAGTCATATGTATGCTCTCTGATACCAAACATAGAGTAAAAAATGTTACAAAAGCTAATAATAAAGAATATATGGGTAGATATTGTGGGTGTAATTCAACGTTGGTCGGGGCTTTAGTCCGCAGAGTAGTTATTTTCACACAATATTGTTAATCCCTAAAAATATATAAAAAACTAAATCTTACATAATAGAAGTATAGTATCCTGATCAATATCAAGAAAGTCTCGAGTGCATCGAAAGATAAAACCGTAAATCTTTGAGACCTCAAATATAATATTGTTTATATGTGTAGCAAAACTAAACATGTAGTGAAATGTCACCGGCCGAAATATTAACGTAAATGACATAATATAACAATTTTTAAACAATGTTTAAAATTATTCATTACGCACCATTCACAAAGTAGATCTAAATCTGTTGCAATCGTTAACATTTACAATATTCTTAAATAATTTTAGATCATCAGCATATAAAAGAAATTTGCAATCATTTGACACCATGATTTATAAAAATATTGAATAATAAAGGGCCAATAACGGATCCTTGAGGAACGCCTGATGTAGATAATGAGAAAATCTAATGCTACTGATTTCAACATACTGAAATCAGTTACACAAGTATGAGGTAAACACAGTAATTAAAGCATTTGATAAAACAAAGTTTTTCAGTCTTTGTAGTAATGATCTATTGTATCATGTGTAACGTCCAAAAAATTCATGGCAGTAGATCATCCCTTAAAAAATTCATGTTGATGAGGAGTTATCAAATTTTTCGTTGGAAAAAATATACAATCGTGGAGAAGAATTTCGAATATCTTGCAAAAATTACATATTGTTACGGAAACTCACTTATTATTTTTTTTTTTGTTAATTATGTTCCTGTTTGATTTCAAATTTATAATTTTTGTAAGACGTTTATTTTGACGTGTGAACATTCTGGACCATATTTCATTTGGATCTGGATGAGTTTTAGGGCCCTACTAGGGACAATTTTTATACATTATAAACGCCACATCATCTACAGGGTGTCCGGAAAGTTATGGGACCCAACTTAAACATAGCTTTCTGTGATCAAATAGAATCTATTTAGACTAATTTAGCTTAGTCCAAATGAGCTTCATTTAGAAGTTACAGGGTTTCAAAAAAAAATTGTATACTTGTTATGGGCATAATTAAGAAACGAAACTTCCAATTATGTAGAAATTTGGCACAGTCATGTTTTAAATAATTACATGCATTGCGAAGGAGCCAGTAGTGCTGCATATCATAGGGGGCGCTCTTGGCAGTTTTTTTGTAACTCATTTTTATCGTATCTTTTTTGTTAGTCCTATTCTGATACGCTTGACGGAAAATCATGCAGAAATTAATTTTGCGTAGAAAAGCTATCCATGTAACTGTACCTTCCTTCTGCAGCTTCTCCATTAAATTGATTTTGACAGTAAACAGTAGTCATATCTGCCGTTCTGTGTTAGATAACTGTTTCTGTCGAGGTATGTTTTCAAAATTTGATAAAATAATACTAATAATTTGAAATTATTTACACATTACATTTACACTTTACACAACTATACAACGATAATTACTAACCCAGTACAATAATTAATATTAATCTGACAGACTTTTGATCAAGTTTTATCTAATTTAAGCGTATCAACGTCAGTTTGACAAGTGGTAACTTGATCGAATTAGAAAATTTATTTCTATTTTAATGTGTGGAACTTTTCAAATGCGTTTTTACCGAAAACCATGCTTTTTATCAACATGGAACAAATATAGCTTTTCTACGCAAATTTTATTTCTCCATCATAATTTTCATTTAAGTGTATCAGATTAGGACCAGCAAAAAAGATACGATAAAAATTAATTGCAAAAAAACTGCCAAGAGCGCCCTCTACGATATGCGGCACTACGTACTACTTCACAATGCTTGTACTTATCTAAAACATAACTGTACCAAATTTGAATATTGGCAACATTTGAATTGGCGGTTTCGTTTATTAATTATGCCCATAACAAGAAAACAATTTTTTTTCTTTGAAGTCCTGTAACTTCTAAACGAGGCACTTTTGAACTAAACTATGTTTATCCAAATCATTTCTATTTCATCACAGGAATCTATGTTTAAGCTGGGTCCCATTACTTTCTGGATACCCTGTATATATTTTATCTACAATCACTAATTCAAGTAGAATTTTTTGCTAGACAGTGTCAACAAAAAGTTGAGTATTACTTGAGTATCACTTTATTGCTTGCCGTACGATAAAATCTAACAAACACTCGCTGTCAATAGCAACCAAGTAAACAGCGTCCTTTTTAAGTAGTAAATCATAAACAAGGGTACTATTAGTTTCCTTGTCTGTGTAGTAAATTTAAAAAATGACAAATTTTATAAACTTTGCGTTGTTTAGTTGAAATCATTTTAGATGAAGAAATAATGGAAATTTAAAATAGTGACAGTGATATCACGAATACACCTCCAGAGATTAGAAATGCTGCAGAAACAGTAACTTTAGGTTTGTTGCCAGAAAAATCAAAGAAGTTATACGAGAAACAGTATAATCTATCTGTGACATAGTGTAAGTCGAAGAAAACTTATAAATATTCAGAAACCGTACTCCTCGCCTATTTTTGCTAGAAAGCAAACACATTAAAATCGTCGTTATTATGGTTAATTTACTTGATGCTAAAATCCACATTATCTGCCAAGAATGATATTGACTTAAGAAAGTTCGAAAAGTTGAAGCCATCTTTAAAGAAGCAAGGAGTCGGACATAAGCTTAAGAAATAATTTTTACTGTCACAAATAACACTCAATATAATTACATAATCTTTTTGCCATTCAATAGGAAGTATGTAACCTTCAGAACTAGAAATGAGAACACACCAGCACGATTATTCTTAAAATGTAATAAAGGCAAGTGTTTTTATAAAGTGGTAGGAATGAATGTTATTGTTAAAATGTCAAATGATATTACTAATTGTCTTAACCTATTAAAGTGTCATTTATATACAGCATTGCTTTTGTCGAAAATCGGCTAATTTTAGAGAAAAAATGTATGTGTTAAAAAACAAAATTTTGTATGATCACCCTTCATTGAATCAATTACCTAACGCTTCCTGGCATCCTACGAATCAGATTATTCGCCATGAACCAATGGTGTTGGTGATATTATAATTGAAGCGACACGGGAAATGCAAGAGTTATACAGTTGCAGAAGGATAATAACATCAATGAAAAATTGAAATAAGTAAGAACAGTTTAACTAAGGCATTAAATAATAAACAAGTAATTGAATGTAGCAATCGCAGTGATGAAAATTTTACCATATCAGAATATAGTCCTAATATGCCTTCTGAAGCAGGAATTACTAATAAAGATTTTAAAGTCTGTTCTTTCAGCATCCAAATTATACTAATTACTACTCTTGAGTGATTACTGTCACTTTAGAGCAATGTAACACTTCGATCTTAATACATAAAATAACTATTTAAATTAATAAAACTATTTTGTTTTATGTAGTTTGTCTGTAACTTCTTTATTGCGCAAACTGTTTGACCTTTTATCTTATATTCACGATTGCAGTTTGTAACGTCTAAATTGGTTGCTAAATAAAAAATATATTTTTTATGCAGTTTCAACAATTACTGCACGGCAGCTACAAAGGTTAGGGGCAATGAGAGTGGATTTCTGTTAGAAAAAGTGAATAGATTTTATAATCACTGGGTGTTTTTTTTTGTTAATAAAGTGCAAGCTATATATTTTGGGCGCCAGTCAACAGATTTTGTTGACAAGGAAAGGGGATAGAAGCACAGAATGAACAAAAAGAATAATAATGAATAAAGTACTATTTACTACAAAAAAATGTTAGTGTATATAACAAATAGTGTAAGGAAAAAGGCAAGTATATAACAATTTAACATCGAAATGTTTTACATAAAACAGGTATGGAAAACATGTATGTACTATGGTGCTTTATAGTTATGTAAGTTATTCATACTAAGGTCCTACATAATACTCAGTATGTAGTGTAATGACTAATAAATGCAAGTATGCAAATAAAAATTACAAAATAAAAAAGAATACCCATAGTACAATAATAAATCAACGATTAACACAATAATATAATGTTTGAAAACATTAAATTTAAAAGGTAAGTATTTTGGACATAATAATTTTATGTTAAAATATTAGTCATTATCCTGACTGAAGTATTCTAATGAGAATTTTTGTTTAAATTTTCGAGAATATGTGTGTGATATCAAAGATGAAAAATAATCTTTGAAATATATATCTCTTAAATTCCTCGAGACAGCTGTCTTGAAGTTACAAATAAACATTTAATAAAAATAACAACATTATATAACAACATAAAAGGTAACAATATTCTTAATATCTTCATTAATTGGTGTGAATTATATCACTAATATATTTTCTTGATTTCAGGCAGGCAGTGTGTTCCATGGGCATAGCAAAAAAAAAAAGTTACTTACAGTTATGAAGATTGCTACTTTGACATCCTGGTATATGATAGGGTAAATATTTAATTACATTGGGCTGATGATTTTCTTTGCTTGTCATTCAGGTACTTCAATCCTACATACTTTTTTAGCACCGTGGTACGGAATACGAGCGGTTACGACATAAGGGCGTGACCAGAAATATCTTGAGGAATGCTCGGCAACTAACAATGTGCATTATTTGCACAACCAGATAACATGCTGTGGTGTGGACCAATATCAAATTGTCAATACTAACGACAAAATTAACAGAACTGATTATATAATCAGTCACTAGGTAAAACCTGAAATAATTCATTCGTCTAAATGTCAAATAGAAAATATATGTAAAATTTAACAAAATAATATGAAATTTTGATCCTGACCTTAGATATTTTTAGGGTTTCCTTAGATTTACAAATTTCTCCCAGTGAGACTTCTCGACACTACACCTATTCCGTTCGTTAGTCTGTCTTCTCGCCCTTTTTGTCGTCGAGCAAAAACTCGCGAGTTTCGCTTCGAATTTTAGGATTTTGTAGATATAAAAATTTTAATGAATATTTGAAATATATTTACTTCTTCCTCGTTATGTGTATAATAATAAGCAATAATAGTAAGCAATGTAAATTCGAATAATGGGTCTCAATAAAATTACCCACAAACATTGTTTAATATTTGTTAATTTAAAAAATATTTCGAGAAATAGGCAACCTTAATCCCTTAATTGTCTAATATAAAGACAAATTCTTACTTTCTACAAACAAAGGAGGATTTCCACTAGCCAACCGGAAAAAATTTAGTTCCAGTGCGCTTCGCAACCACAGTCATTACCAGATGAGAAATGTGACAGAAGACAAACGTACAGTCATCCGTCTCTCCAGGCTGGTACATAGCTACAATTAAAGTAATGAAGCAACGACACCACGCGCGGATATGATGGATGCGGTTCCCAATGGAAATATTAACGTCGCAACGACGTGCGATGGAAACGAATACGCTGCAACGGGAAACCGACAGACGTATGAGCTACAACTAAAAATAAGCTGTTCATAACTGCATTAATTTCGAGACATGAAAACCTGTCATGCTTATTAATGTTGAGCAGGTTGTGCCCGAAGACTAATAAATCGGGTGGCTGGATAGATGGAGCCGAGGAATTAATATTTGCCTTAAAAATAAACTTTATGGTTGGGAAAGCGCGATTGTGGCAATGTGTCTGTGTGCGTGGTTAGGAATGGCAAAATGTGGGATGTTAAGTACCTAGAACTTGTATAAGACAATTAAAAAAACTGAATATATTTTATATAAAGTGTCTTTTTTCGTTTTTAACTTAGGTACAGGTTCCATAGTACAGCTCTATCTTACAGGGCGTTTTTAAATGAAGAAGCAAAAATTGTACCAGAGTCAAAAATAAGAGCATTGAAGTAAAAATACCTTATATAAAAGTTGCACCCCTGAGGCGATATACCCTTAATACAATAATTGTATACTCTTAAAATAGGGGATTGAAATTCACATTTTAATTTTTTTCTTTACCATGGGGAATGCTAGAGGCATGAAACTTAGTATGAGCATCCTACTAATATAGAGACAACTTTTCAATATTTTTTCGATCATTTGTGTATTTTATAAAGGAGTTAAACTGTCAACCACATTATATTTTATTAGAAATTTTTCATATGAAGCAAATTATTTATTTAATAGTACATTATACTATAAAGGAGAGAAATGCGTTATTTTGGCAGAGGTTCAATTTGAAGCCCGAGGACTACAATGCACCGAGGACAAAATAGCATCTCCCCCGAATGGTATATACTATTTTTGCCACGGTTTCATTAACTTAAAAACACATATTTTGTCAATATGAAGTAAGTAGCACCAGAATTATTGTTTTCGGATTTGAGCATTTATTTAGTAGTCGTTGAGTTATTGTCATAACTACAAAATAAACAAACAAAAAGAATTGTCAAATTAAGGTGCTAGTTTGGTTTAGTTTAAAGTTTGTTTAGTGCACAATGAATAATTGTGAGTCAGAAGAGATTGTGGAGGCTGCAAATATTGCAATAAGCAATTTGCTGCCTACGAAGTAAAGATCTTTATACGATATAGCTTACAATCGATTCAAAAAGTGGTGCGCCGAGAAAAATGTTCAAGTATACAGCGAGAATGTTTTGTTGGCACACTTCAGTGAAAATGCAAAGAATTACAAGTCTTCGACATTATGGGTGCAATATTCTATGGTTAAGTCATGCTTGATAATTTACGACAACATAGATATAAGCAAATTCTCCAAGCTGATCGCATTTTTGAAAAGAACCGGTGACGGATATCAAGCGAAAAAATCGAAAATATTGACAAAGGGTGAAATCGACCGTTTTCTATCAAGTGCAGATGACAAAGAATTCTTAATGATTAAGGTAAGATTACTTTTGTTGTTAGGTATTTCAATTATTAACTATTTTGATTTTTTATAGGTTGGACTAATTCTGGGGATTACCGGAGCTTGTCGAACTGATGAACTAGTCAATTTAACTGTAGATGATATTGAGGATGTAGGTTCTTCCCTGATTGTAAAAATTCCAAACACTAAGACAAAGATTCCACGAACCTTTCTGGTTACCGATGTGGGAAATATGCTTGAATTGTTTCGAAAATACCTGTCCCTTCGTCCTTCCCACGTCAAGCACAAGCGCCTTTTTTGTACTACAAAGCAGGAAAATATAGTTCGCAGCCAGTTGGCAAGAATACCGTGGGAGAAATTCCGAGTGTAGTAGCTTTGTATTTAAAATTACTTGATGCTGCATGTTATACTGGTCACTGCTTACGAAGATCTTCAGGGACATTACTGGCAGATGCTGGTGTGGATATCACGACAATAAAGCGTCATGCTGGTTGGAAATCAACGACAGTCACTGAGGGTTATGTCGAGAACTCCATTGAAAATAAGACCAAAATTGCTAATCAGGTTTTAGTAGGTACCACTACCAGCGCAATCACAAAAACTGTAAATGTAAGCGAAAATAATATTCCTTCTAATATTAATTTTGAAAATTGTACAAATGTAACATTTAATTTAAATGTCAATAAATAATTTCAATATTATCTTTTTTTTTGCATGAAAAACGTTCTCCATAATGTAAACTCCCTTGGGAATAATCGACTACTTCTGTTTTAATTTTGATGTCATAGAAACTGATTTCTACTCCCGACCGTGGAAAAAAATATTTATTAGGAAGACTGATTTATTGCGCAATCGGCCGGTTTGAATATCTTTAGTGGTGTAATCTTACTTCTGGATTCGAAAAACACTTGAAGCATAAATTAATCAATTGGTACTAATTATTGGTTGACAGAAAGTGTCAATTTATTTGTTATGACAACCGCCTACTCTATTTTTACAAATTTGCGCAATTACCCCTTTAATGAACGATGACGCATATAATTTTTTTACTAGAATACTATCGGTTTTATCGAAAAATTACAATAGGTAAAAATGTTGTGCAATAAATCAATCAGTCAAAATTTTTAGGGTGTTGACTTGAGATTTGGATATAAAGATAGGTGGGTCTGAACAGTACTGAATTATTTTTATAACTATAACTCCCCGTACCTCAGTAACTATTAATATTTGATCATCAGTTAGGGGAGGGTGAGGCATGTTGTTACAGGTGCAAGTTGTTACACTTTTTCAGTATTTCTCGTTAAAGCTCCATCTATTGGGTAGTGGGTGGAACTAGTTATTGAATTTTAGCAACGTGGGAAATCTGAAATCGATAACTAAAACGCACACCAAAATATCTGCTTAAAATAGTTTTAGTGCATGTGAAGTAAATTAAGTGTTCACATAGTAATCGCGTTATATCTGCTAAACGGTAAGTCATCAACTTTTAAAGTGTGAACGATTGTTAAAAGTAAACACCTGACTCGCGGTTACATATTTATTTTTTACTATAACTTAGTATTTGCAGAAAAAAATAATATAGCCTTACTTAATACTGAATGGGGCAAGTTGTTACAATCATCACGGGGCAGATTGTTACTGTAACAACGTTCCCCCATCCAGTAAACTAATTGAATATTAGTTTCAATATATGTTATTATTTTAATCAAGTGGTGAGGACGTACAAGAGGAAGACAAATAGGGGAAATACGTCCATTGAAAATTGAACCTGGGAAGGAGAGCATAAATCGTCGTAAACGTAAATCTGCTATCTTGACGAACACACCAGTGAAGAATTAAATTGAAGCACAGCTTGTGCAGACAAGAAAGATTGCAGAAAGGGAAGAAACTTATCAGAAATTTTGCTGGAAGTAACACTAATGAATTTAAGAAAAAAAGAAAAACTGAGAAAGGGAAAGTTAAAGTAAGTAAAGTTCAGGTAGCATCAGATTCTGAAGAATCAGAGGAAGACGATGAGTTGTGCCTTGTCTGCTTTATGGCTTTGTCAGATTCTATAAATGAAGATTGGATACAGCGTACAGTTTGCAAGAGATTGGGGCACTTGTCCTGTGGCAATGTCTACTATGTTTGCATAAACTGCACATCTGATACTGACTAATTTTTATATTTTTTGCTTTGTACTTTCCTAACAATGCGTTTATTTTGTTTTTTATGCATTGTATGTAGTAACGGACGTAATAATTAAAAAAAGAGTTTTTAAAAGTAACTATCTAAACATACTTTATATCAACTTACCCCACATGCTGTAACAATTTACCCCATCGTGGGGCACATTGATACAATATGTAGTGTTTGCTAAAATTATTTATATAACTTTTCTATACGTAATTGAAGGCGAACTGAAATTTGTACTGCAAGATAAAAGTATGCCAATTACTTTTATTATCTTACTACACTCTTCCAATCCTAATTTTTGTTTAGAAAAAAATAGATATTAATATTGTAACAATGTGCCCCACACTCCCCTATTAAGTAAAAAAAATATTTTTTGCTATAGAATTTGCAGGTAAATATTACCCATCAGTTATGAATAACTGTGTATGCTGTCTCTCAAAAGTCAGTTCTCGGTCTCTTGTTATTTTTAATTTTTATGAATTATATCACTTGGGCTCTATATTATAATGTACTTCTCTATGCCGACGATCTCGATATTTATCTGCGAGAGACTTGAGTGACCGTATTTTGCTTCAATCAAATATAGATAAAATTTATCATTGATGCACTAGAAATCTATTACCTTTAAATTTCTCTATGTGTAACTCGATGTCATTTACTAGTAAAACTAGTCCTATTATACAGGATGTATATTAAATGATGTCATTAATTTCAAGTGGTGATTTCTTGTCATATTTTATAACGACTTTTTATAATAAAATATTATTTCTTAATAGAAATTTTCCGCGCCGTTGGATTGGACGCGGCAGCGAAGTTCCTTGGCCTGCAAGTAGCCCTGATTTAAATTCGCTGAATATTTACTTTTGGGGCTATATTAAACCTTTAGTTTACAGAGTCATTATTAATAGTCAAGAATAACTGTGGAAAAAGATCAAGAATCGGTTAATATTGTGAAGCAACATAGAACTTTATTCAACGTCAAACAAAGTTTAAATAAGAGGCTAAGAAAGTGCATTGAAGTCGCTTCGAGAATCTTTTATGATTAATAATTTGTTATAATATGTATAATAAAATTTTCAGTTGTTGTAGTGTTCGTCTTATCGTTAATTTAGTTTTGATATTTTCTAATTTAATTTCCGCCGAATCTCAAAAACTCGTGTGTTTCTCGAACAGAGATGAGTTTATCGATTTGTAACAGGTATATCTTTTCTATTAAGAATTGAAGGTAGTTCAATAGTTTCTTATTAAAAAACTGTAAAATATAAATGTTAGACATGTTTACATCGACAGTACAGTATAACTAGCGCCCCCTAGTCGTGACCTCAACACTGTTTACATATTTGTAATTGCCACCTCAAAAATCATAGGACTTCAAAATATCAAAACAATCGGTCCATACGTTCTTAAAATATAGCAAAATATCAAAAACATTTTTTTTAACACTTTGTCAAATGAAAATGAGCACCAATTGAATAAGGCATATTGGGCCAATCGCTGTATTTTGACGTTAACAATCTACCTTTAAGTTATGTGTACCATTATTAATGGCTCACCCTGTATACTTGGGCAGATTATTAACTGTTCTTTGCACCCAGTAATTGTTACTGACTGTCGGGGGTGCACTGTAAAATAAAATATAAAGAAAGAAAGAAAATATTTTGAACAAATCAAATTTCTTTCTGATGAAAGGCTGATTACCGATTGTGTAAACCAAACACATACTTTTTTCGCCCGATCGGGTTCCGGCGAATAATTTTCAAACGGGGGTAAACGTTCTCGCGTCATGAAATGGCGGAAGCGATGCGTAACTTTTCCAGCACGCCTCTAAAAGGCTTTTTGTAAAATAAATGATACGTTTCTATATAATAGCGCAATTAAAACGAGAGCGACGCAAGGGGCCACATATAATAAAGTCAGTTTAGAGGCGAACGGATGGATGTGGTGTGGTTTCTCGCACCGTGGGGAGATTTTTTGCGTGAATGGGAAGGTTGTGGGAAAAAGGGACATAATTTTTAATAAGGCTTACAGTGCTGAGCCAGAAATAGTGTCACATATCACAAAATGTTTTTGATATTGCCCATCTGAAGTTATAATCGCATGTTTTGCGAGTTAAGAAATCTTGAGAAAGTTATATAAAACTACTGTCCACCCAACTAACATTTAAGCGTAACAGACTACTGCACAAGAAAAATTAACCTAAATTGATCGAGATTCACTACATTTTTCCATAAAAATAGTCTTCAATGATATAAAATCTTGTAGTACCAAAATTTTAGTCAGAAATTTATTAACTAAGAGTAATATAATGACTTCCAAGTAAAATGAAATATAGGTCAACTTATACAGTTCGAAATTACATATTGTTTACCTTTCCTGTGTTTTGAAATGCTAACATTCAAATAACGTGTAAGACGAAGTTATAATTTACTTAATTTCGCCTTGAAATCTATCTTCAATATCCAGGGATTTTTTAAATAATTATAATAGGCAAATATTTACATATGTATTACAAAATTGTAAAACTTATTTTGTCCTCAACTATAGTGGTTAAGGATAAGGTAATAACTAGTTATTTTTGCCATATTAAATCCTTCAATTTAATAAGCTCTATTTTTATTACAATATAAAATATATTCAACTTTGTTGATAACTTACTTCTAAGAAATATTTGATCATTTCAATTAACCTAATAGAAATATTGTTCTATATTATGGTACAAATTTACTTATTAATAATACTTCGACGTAAATGTTTCTTAAATCTTTTAGGGAGCAAGCTTCTTGTTATATGTA
Source organism: Monochamus alternatus (assembly GCA_037114965.1). NCBI lineage: Eukaryota > Metazoa > Arthropoda > Insecta > Coleoptera > Cerambycidae > Monochamus > Monochamus alternatus. The sequence goes on from CM073426.1 coordinate 121,183,996, forward strand.
TTCAGATAGATATTTTCATGCAATAGGGTGTTAAAGTTGTTTTGTGTTTTGATGATCTGCAATAAAAACCTATTTCTGTCGTACGAGTAAATCAAAAGATAAAGCTTAACAGGCGGCTTACCACTCAATATTTCAGAGTTGTAAAAAATAATTTTTGGGTTCATATTTCGCCTACCAAAATCGAAGCCAACACTGCAGATTATATAAATCAAGCTAATGATAATATATCGATAAACACATAAGCATTCCATATGATAACACTGTTATCGTCTCAAATGAATTCAGTAGTGCATGTAAATTGAAATTTGAATTGAATTCCGTTCGAAAATATTTATTTTGTTTTTGTTATTACGCACACATAATATTATTGGCTTTAATTTGAATTTTCAATTACAAATAAATCCAAGAGTAGAATTTTATATGTAGGTACCTAGTAATAATTTAGTTGGCAATAAATTACCATTAAATGTCTTTATTTGGAGGAAATTTCAACCACAAAGTTAATATTTTTCTGTGACGTCAACATTGTCATGGGCAATCTGCCCTATAGGTTAAACTTCAGACAAATTGACTTCAAAGTTGATTTTATTTGAGCGGCCATGTTGTAACAAACGCTAGATGTTTTGTTTATTATTTCTAATTGATTACTCATTAAAATTACGTTAATACAGATAATATTATTTAATACATTTATGACGAAAAATTATTAAACACATTTTATCACGAAATACATCCAGTTTTTATTTTAGGTTATTTTTCAGGATAATAATATTATTAAGAAGCAATAGTAAAAATGTATATTTATAAGGCGCGTTATTTTTATGAAAGTTTGGTCATCACATTATACGAAAAAATTTCCTGGGTTGTACAATTTGTTGAATAGAAACCAAAAATACAGACTTTATATTATATTAAAATCTAAATATCTATAATCATCATATATCATATACTAATTCCTACTCTACTTGTAGCTTTGTAACCTGACTTATATTCTTTCTTTTTCTTCCTATCCCTGTTCGCTATTAGAATATATATAAGCAAACATATAATGTTGTCTCTCTCTAGCAAAAGTAGGTCATATAAAGGGCATAATTAGGGTATATTTTGGTAATAATGTGTTAAAATTTTAACATAAAATTGGTCCGTATTTCTTTTAGGTCCAATTATCTTATTGGAATAAAATCCTTGCCGACCAATTATTAACTTGTATAATAGTTTAGATTTTTCCCCACATAAGGAAAAAGACCAACGAATATAGGTAAACTTTCCTTATGGGGAATTGGTCATGAAAAATTTTTGACCAATTCAGAGGTCAAGTTAACGTAATTTTAACTTTAAATGTTTGTTAGGTAAGGATTTAGGATTAAAAGTGTCGCTCTTGTGGCGAGCAAAAAAACATCCTATTTTGTCTTCAACCGAAATCCCCATTTAATTATTAATTTATGCTTTGAAACTATTCAAACCAAATTTGGATAATAAACCAAAGTAGATAAGTAGGATGCCCTAGATCCAAGTTTCCTACAAGTCAAATTAGAAAGTTATGAAATACGAGGGTTACTCAATTGTTGAAATTAAAAATAGTTTCTCAAATTGTGAAAGTGTGGAACTTGGAATTCCTCAGGGTAGTGTCCTGGGGCCACTTATATTTCTCCTTTTTGTAAATGATCTGCAAGACTTTATCGAAGATGGCAAACTGCGTATATATGCAGACTGTGTTAATATCAAATAAAGCTATTGGTGAAGTTAGATTAAAAATGGAAACCGTATTTAGTCAATTCTTGCTGTGGTGTAAAATAAATAGCTGTACTGTGAACACCGATAAAACAAGATTTATTGAATTTTTGGCAGTGGGCAGATTGTCTGTGGAGAGCAGTGGAACTATAGACGGATTAAATTTTCATATGAGTAATAATATAAGTTTTCGGGAACACATTTCGACATAAATTTGACATGGTCTCGGCAAGTAGACCATGTGTGTTGTAGACTCAATAGAGCGTACTATACGATATTCTCATTAAAGAGGTACCTATGCAGTGATGCATTAATAAATGTATAATATGCCATGCTTTATTCAGTAATCACTTACAATATTGTATCCTGGGGCCAAGCCACTGGTTGGATGCGTATCTTTATTTTACAAAAAACGATTCTTAGAATGATATTTAATCTCAAACCTCATGAATCATGTAGACACATCTTTGTGAGTAAAAAGAATTTTGACAGTGGTGGGAATTTATATATTTTATTGTTATCATCTATACATAGCAGTATGTCACGTTTTGTACCTTATCTGGAATACACAATTACAGTATTCGTAATCAGTCATATTTTTATTTAAAAAAATCATTTGTGGCTTAATTTCCTAAAAAGTTTGTAAAAATGGAATCTAATGATGATTTAGGTGTACCTGAGGAGATACTGGATGGTGCGAAAGAGATTTCTTTGAATCTTCTCCCAAAGAAATCTAGAGAAATTTATGAATGTGTCTACCAACGTTTTATGGATCGCCGCAAACGAAAAAAACATTAAGTTGTATTCAGAAGATATATTGATAGTGTATCTCTAAAACTTAGCAAATAAAATGAAACCGTCAACGCTTTGGTCACAATATTCGGTCAACGTTGGATTTAAAGAAGGAGATTGATATAAGCAAATATTCAAAGTTAAGTGCTTTTCTCAAGAAACAAAATGAAGGATATGTACTGAAAAAATTTCAAGTTTTTCCAGGGAAACAAGTTGATTGCTTTTTGAACGCTTTAAAAATAAAAGAACATAATTTTTAAAAAGCTTCTTTATACATCGTCCTAATACTGGGGTTTGCAAGCATATGTCGTTGTGATGAATTGGTCAATTTAGCAATTGATAATGTTGAAGATGTAAAATCCGCCTTAATTATAAAAAAAAATCCAAAACCAAGAGACCACGTTATTTTGCTGTGATATTATTTAAGATTTTATCGAAAATTTGTTGCTTTACTTCCACCCGGATTGGTAGAACGTCAGTTATTTTTCAGATATGTTAGTGGAAAGTGTCATGGAATGATGATCGGAATTTATAAAATCAGTGCCGTATCTGAAGAAGTGGCAATATTTTTGAAGCTGGACAACTGGAAAGGGTACAGTAGACACGCATTATGACGAACGTCTGCTACCCTTTTAAATGACGGCTGTGGTAACTTCACTTGTCTTCAAAGATACGGAGGATGGAGATCGAGCACTGTGGCGGAACGTTACGTTGAAGACTCACTTTTGAAAAGAAATATTGCTAAAAGAATACTGAAAATTGATAGTGGTAATGATAAATTAAGCACCGTTGTCATTTTTGCATGCACAACATCTGAAAATAACTACTTTGAGAATTGCTCCAAGAATGAGGATAGTGGCAGTTTTAGTTGTTTATTTAATTTTAATACTTCTGTTTAATTTAGAATTAGTTTATTATTCTTTATCTTGTATTGGAAATTTTACACTTTTGTAAAGTAAAAATTTGTCAATATTAGATTTTGTACATAAATAATTCAATATTATACATTAAAACATTTTTTTGTTAGTTTTAGATAATCTCAATCAACGGCATCAAAGAGAGCTTTATGTAAAAAGTGAAGTGGTCACAACCCATTTCTTAAAAGACATACAATCTATACATGTATTAATAAAAATATATTTGGATTATATTTTAAACTAAAGAAATAAACATTTAATATTTACATTAAATATTTGTTTATTACTTAAATTACTTAAACAGTGGATATATATATAAAATACTTTCCAATACATATAAAAATACACATAGCAAAGGGAATAAATAAATCCCATACCCACATAACAAAACAAAAATCACAAGTAAATATGCGTAACTAAATAGGTAAATAAATAAATAATAATTGAGGAGCATAATCGATAAGTGGGTTAAATGCCAACGACATGTTTTTCCTTATTTTGATAGAAATATATGCCATTGAGGATTTTCCTGCAAACAGGATAAGTGCCACGTAGTACACTTTTATTGTTGAATTTAGTTTCTAGATGGCACATTATGCATGTGCCAGATGCTTTCTCTGGTAAAATCGGTTAAGTTCCATCAAGCCTTTTCATTGCCGCTGTTTCATCCATTTATGTGATTTCTAACCTAATAGTAGGTATCACAAATTTTGTTGTTTTATACGTGTTTTTGTAATAAACATCTACTTTAAAATTGAACAATTGGGGGCTATAAAACGAAAATGCTTTTCAGTACCTTCTATGGTAAAACAGAAAAAACTACGTGTTGCTGGAGGAGGAGAACGTTTTCAAGAAAAAAAATGTTGAGTGATAATAAGTAGCATTAAAGCTTAATGAAAAGAAAATCTGTTATCCATGATACCTTTTTTAGATAAAAAATATAAAGACCTTTATTCTGTAGTAACCCAGTAAATTTTGATGTACCGTTTTTTTTGTTCATTATTAGTGTTGATGTAGAAAGGTAATGGTCAAAATAAATAAGAATCAACATAATAGCCTTGTGTCACTTTATTAAATATAAACAATATATCACTTAAGCTATGGCTTTAAGTATAGTCATGATAGGCATTTCGCCTGTTCTAGATTTAATGCTGTTTTCAATTTATTTTTAAAAACTACACATGCAGAATACATCGTTCTTTGTCAAACTTTAGAAAGACTTAGTTTATGTTCTGAAATAAATATTAGAAGGGCATAAGATATTTTACGCTTGTTTAAAAAAGTAAAATATCTCTAAACTATAATGTTGGCACTTATCGACTATGATCTTCAATAATTATTATTATTATACTCAAACCTTCGGCCATATTCAAAAGTCTCAAATAAAAATTAAAACTACAGACTATGATGGTAGTAGAAGTTGGTTAGATGTTGCATAAAATTTAATTATCAAATATAATATCAAAAAAGTAGAAGTGAACTTAACTAACTATATAATTCGTGCATGTGCAAACAACCAGTAGACAAAACTTATTTCTTCAAAACAAATACATCAATCCAATAATTTTATGTTATCTCAACTGTTATCAGGTTTCTGTTACCGTAACATAACATGTTCATGTCATGAATAACATAAAGCATCCATCATAAGCCTGATCTTATCTTTAATTTTAGGGTTACCAAGTTATTATTAAGTATTGACATTATCGTCCTGCAACATACGTCCCGTGAAATTGTCGTTTGATAATAGTATAGGATCCCACTATAAAACGATCTTCACCGAGCTGGTTAATGGATGAAAAGTATTTTATATCCAATTAAATATGTCAATAAATATATTGCAAATGGGTTGTCTAAAAAATTTCAGTCCAGAACATGATTAATTAACAACTACATTTTTTTTTAATTTAACTGGTTTGCTTAATAGACAAATTCCATACCAATCGCAAGTATGAAGCTCATAGAATATGCAAACGTTAGGTTGACTATTTTTTTCCCGTCACAACTCTTGGGTAGGCAGGTATAAACAGGTAAATCGATACTAGTAACTTGCACCGGTGTGGTTAATAAATTAAAGTTAAATTAAAATAAAGATTATTTCATTACGAACACGGTGGTATAGGGATGTCTGTGAAAAATCAGTCCTTAATTCCGGTTGTCGAGTTTTAAAAAGTGAAATATTGCTGCGAGTGAATACGTGCGACAGGGAGATCCCAGCGAACCATTCCATGCGATAGCAGAGTACACAGCATTGCAGCTGTGTGTAGTTCGTCCATACCGAAAATAAAGACGATCCGTTTATCCGTTTATCCAAAAAATCGTCCGGGGGCGGCGGTATTATTATTAATCTACCCCTAGGAACCCCTAACGCGAAGACGGAATAGTTTTTTAGATTCCGCGTCTCAAAGAGTACGTGTTTTTAAAATTTCGATTCGATCGGTTGGGGGGCGGCTCCGGGGGCGGCATTTCGTTTTCTAAAAATTTTTCGGTATATTACCGGATGCGCCCCCGCCTTATCGCGAAGTATACGTACATAAAATTTGAGGCCGATCGGATTCGATTTGTGGCCGTGAGATGTGAGGAAATTTGTTTTTACCCCTAACGACGAACATGAGGCTGGGTAAACGGCGGCCGAGGGACGGTATCGGAGGTTTCCCGAATAAAGGACGTATAACCCTCTACTCCGAACCGTATACGTTACCCTCCTAACTGTTTTCATAACTGAGGGGTGGAGACTCAAAGTCACGAGTTCGAGAAATCGACCTTTTCTGTACCATTTCGAATACATATTCGAATGTTTTTTCTGAAAATATGAATAAATGCTTCTATAGAATTTTTTGTACAAAACGGTTTACGAGTTGGGCGGCAAAATACCACCGCTCCCGGACTTTATTAGAATTTCTGGAGAAACGGATAAACGGATTGTCTTCATTCTCGGTATTGACTATTATTTCCTGGTAATGACTTGAAATGATATTATGACTTTCCTGCCGCCCTTCCGGGGGCGGCCCTCGAAAACACGAAATTTGTCTAAAATCATTGAAATTGTGGAATTGAATCATGTGAAATTGTTACCTATCGAAAAGTCTAATAAAATGTTTTGATTACATGTATCGTTTCCTGAAAAAAAATTAGACGTAATTCGGGGCGGCAAAAATGGATTATTAGAAAATGTTATTTTTTACGGGTTTTCGATCTCGACATATCATCAGTAAGGTAGAAAATGTTGTTTTATTGTTATTGAAGGGCGTTAGAGGTTCCTAGGGGCAGATTAATAATAATACCGCCGCCCCCGGACTTAATTCGATTTTTTGGAGAAACGGATAAACGGATCGTCTTTGTTTTCGGTATGGACTAACTACACACGGCTGCAATGCTGTATACTCTTCTATCGCATGGAATGGTTCGCTGGGGAATATTTCTCTTTTTAAAACTCGACAACCGCAATTCAGGACTGATTTTTCACAGACAACCCTATACCACCGTGTTCGTAATGAAATAATATTTATTTTAATTTAACTTTAATTTATTAACCACACCGGTGCAAGTTACTAGTATCGATTTACCTGTTTATACCTGCCTACCCAAGAGCTGTGACGGGAAAAAAATAATCAACCTAACGTTTGCATATTTTATGGGCTTCATACTTTCGATTGGTATGGAATTTGTTTATTAACCAAACTAGTGAAATATTTAAAAAAAATAATTGTTAATTAATCATATTCTGGATTGAAATTTTTTAGACAACTCATTTGCAATATATTTATTGACATATTTAATTGGATATAAAATACTTTTCATCCATTAACCAGCTCGGTGAAGGTTGTTTTATAGTGGGATCTTAGACTATAACTAGTTCAGTCTTGTTAAGAATCGCAAATGCCCTTTACTTTACCTAGTAATAATCAAGCAAATCGGTGGATACCACTGTAAAAACCCTGTACAAGTGCCCAGGAGTTGTAAGCGAAAGTTAAATGTAAAATTAGCTTGTATCTCGGGTGACGCCCGTCTCCTGTCACTGAAATCTTGTAATGCTCGACAGAAACAAACATTCCTGGAACTCGGGCAGGTGTTCAGTTTCAGTTTCATGAACCTGCACTAAGCTGAAATAAATCCCCTCGGCGTTTGAACGCTCGTTCACCAAATATTTTAAAAACAGGCGAAAATGAAGGTTCTCCAGGCAGCTGTTTCCACAACAAACCTTCAAAATGGCAGATGGCAATTTAATTACATGCTTGTTTAAGCAAAATTTTGTGCTATTTTCAGAAATCGACACTAAAGTCAATTTGATAAGATAATTCTATCTACATTCAATAATTATTATAGGACTGTTATGTTTTCCAAACATTGGCTGCTATAAAGAATTGTATCTTCTTATTTAAGACATACAGGGCGATTCTTTAATAATAATAATAATAATAATAATAATAATAATAATAATAATAATAATAATAATAATAATAATAATAATAATAATAATAATAATAATAATAATAATAATAATAATAATAATAATAATAATAATAATAATAATAATAATAATAATAATAATAATAATAATAATAATAATAATAACGAAATGTAAAAAAATGGAATTCAGTAAATAAAAATAAAATGTAAATTTTATAAAATTGGATATGTATTTAAATTTATCATAGCAACTGATCAAAGTTCCATAACTTTCAATACACAGTTCAGCTCGCCGAATCCAAGCTGTAGTTCAATTGCCTCAGTGGCAGCATGTATGAGATGCCGCAACTCTTATTCAGTGTTAACTTCGGTAACATACACCATAGTTTTCTCCAAAACTCCAAAAATAGTCATGCGGATTTCGGCCTATCCATCGTTCAGGAAACAGATGATCTCAATATTGTCGCACTAGTAGCGTAAAATATGGCGGAACACCATCGTGAAGAAACCACATATGCTGTTTAACGTTAAGATTAACTTCTTCGACGAGTAACGGCAAATTATTACGCAAAAATTGTAAATAAAGAACACCAGTTAACCGATTTTCCAAAATGAAAGGGACAATACTTACTCCGTTCGTAATTTAAGTCAATTGATTTACTGAAAATCGTCGTTGAAAGCATGTCTGTCGAGTGGCATGCGGATTTTCTAATGCTCAATAATGCTTGCTGTGAAAATTGTGAATACCATTACGTGTGAAAATGGTTTCATCCGTAACTGAGATAGTCATGGTACAGTTTGGATTTAAGTGTTGCTGATGTAATAACCACTCACAAAAGTTCACTCAAAGCGGAAGATCCCTTGGAAGTAAGGCTTGAACCCAGTGCACGAGAAATGGGTAGGGTAAGTCGTGCCATAAATTTTGCCAAGCCGCGGATTGTATATCTCAAATTGCGCTGCAATTGTCCTAGTGCTTATGCCAGAGTGCTCCTCGACGGCATTTAAAATCTCTTCATCGGAATTCACAATTTGCTTAGGTATTTTTTTACTGTTTTAGAAAGGTATTTTAAGCTAATATAAATCAAATCTCCTACAATTCCTATCAATGAAGTCATATGTATGTTCTCTGATACCAAACATCTAGGTATGCTAATGAACAATTCCACAGACAAAGCTCTATTCAATAATTATCTAAAGAAAAAATCTAATTTACTAACCTTCTAATGAAACACTCTATATATATATCTAACTTCACTTTTTGTTAGTGGGAACACGACAAATTCAACCACAATAGATGATATCTGACCTATTTGTCTGAGGAATTGTTCATTAGCATACCTAGATGTTTGGTATCAGAGAACATACATATGACTTCATTGATAGGAATTGTAAGAGATTTGATTTATATTAGCTTAAAATACCTTTCTAAAACAGTAAAAAAATGTTACACAAGCTAATAATAAGGAATATATGGGTAGATATTTTGGGTGTAATTCAACGCAGGTTGGGGCTTTTGTCCACTGAGTAGTTAGTTTCACACGATATTATTAATACCTAAAAATATATAAAAACTTTTGCTTAGGTCTAATGGCTCCTACAAATTGCCAGTTTCCCATACATGAAAAAAAGCTTCACATTTCGAACGATATCTTTGGGCTATCGTTTGACATAAAGATCAGCTGCTGCCACTGAATTTTGATGTGATTCGTTGTATGCCAGTATCATGTCCACACAATATTCGTTTGAGAAATTATACGCCGTACTTATATAATAGCCTGAAAATAAACTCCACAGGGTACAAAATAGGCACTACTACAAATACCAAATACATCGTCTTAAATTGTTAACTTTTTAGTTTTTTATAAACAAAAATTTTCACCTAATAAATTTTTGTAAACTTCCAAAACTAAAATATTTTACTACATTTTTCTTTTATTCTTCGTTATTATTTGTTCTCAGCTACAATTAATTTTCCAAGTCTATGCGTATAGGTGAAAAATCAGCCTGTGTATTAAATGTATGTTACATATCACTAAATATTAACACTTTAACCACATCGGAATATCGCCTATGATAACCAACGCTCAAAATTACTTGAAACTGCGAACAGCTGTACAGTTACTTTTCACGGCGTTATCATTTGTAAAGACGACGAAAATATATTGTTTTATTAATAATAATGCCTGAAAGAAATCCAAATCGCTCTTTAATTTCATATTCGTGCTTATTCCATCATTGGAAACTAATAAAACAATATTTTTACACATTATTTTGACAACATTAAAAACACAAAACTTGTTCATTTACTGCACTTGACAAGACATATGACATTCTTGTGTTGATGTTGCATAGCTAAGGTGCAGAATAATGTCTGATATTTTGCAAATAAAAATTTTGCTTTAAATTTACAGTAAATGCACGTGCTTTAATACCTTTAATCACTCAACGCTTTAACATATTGCGTCATGAGCGCCGATTAATAGAGGTTTATATAGTTTAGAAAAAATGCTGTATTATACTTTATAAATATTTTTGGAAATTTTTTGAAAGGCTATTCCACTCATTCTTATTTCTCTATTCTTTCTTAAAATATTTGTACTAGTGAACCCTGTAATGTTACATGAACCATGTGTTTTTAATTTAATTTAAAAAAAATCATTTTTGTCCAACTGTCAAACAAAGACGAGTTTTTTTAATAGCTGCTTAATACGCAAAATTAGTAATTTCTTAACGGCGATGAGCAAAAGCACGCTCCCGTGAAAAAATGGAAACAAAAACATGCAATCGTGAAATTTTTTTTTTGCAGCTCGGGTACTTTTTTCACAATCATGTCACATTTGACATAGGCATTAACTTTAGATGAAAACGCATTAAAAAATAATAAACCTACAGTAGCAAATACTTTGGGCAGTGAGACAAAAAATGTTGTTTACATTTCGTGCGCAAAATCAGTGTCTTATGGCGATTTTCAATGATTTTTGCTCGATCTATGGTCCCGACCAAAAATTCATATTTTTAAGAGTCATTAAAAAACACTGATTTTGCGCACTTAATATAAAAATAACTATTATTAAAAATACAATTTTTAATAACTGATTAATATTATTTTTTTGTCATAATTTTATTCTTCCATTATTTTCGATTATTGTTTTCTATTTTTAAAACATTGTTTTGTTTTTTTATTATATTAATGTTTCTAAAAGTTTGAAGGAAATAGTTTTATAAGAATACCTACGTATTCGTTCGTATCTTGATAAATTATTTTTTGTTTTTGATCTATTATCCATACTAACTGAATTTGTTATATTAGTTAATTATAAGGTAATTGACTCAATTTTATACTTTTCTTCTTCCTCATTTTTTATGAAGTTGTTTGCTAGTTGCCAAAATCTCTGTACTTCTTTTCGTGTCCTGAACATACACAACCGAGCAATTTTCGCAGGACCACCCTATACATCCAGTGGAAAATGAAATTATTGATACCTATCCTGCGGTCAGTCCCACAAAGGACTGCTGCAGTGGCGGGGGTTAATATTGCATATTGCTATCTCCGGAGCGCGGTCAGTTTCCGGAGCAACCGCCGCCACCTATAAATTATTCAACTGTTCGCCGCGTCTCTCCGGCTTTGTAGCCGTATGTTTCGCAGTATTACATTGTCTGCTTTATGCATTTGTTACGAGAGCTCTCCATATTCCACCGAACTCTCTATCAGACCGGCGACCGGCACTTCACACGACCACGAGGTAACCAGTAGCAAAAAACGAATTTTCTTGTCTGACTTAGAACTGTCACATAATAAATATGATTTGACAGTTTCGAATGTTGAATGACTTACATTACCCCACATGTGCTCTTTTAAATTAAACTTCAATTTATTAATAGTTATTTATTGTAGAAGTGATGCAAGTAGCATTTTATCCACGCAAGAATGTTTAATATTCTTAAATAATATACCCAAAGTCCAATTGGAACCAGTAATGACTAATGTATGTCCAGCATTAAAACTCCAAAAATCTCGTGGTTCTGGAATCCTCGAGTCGCGCTACAGAGGTTAGAAAATCACGCTCGACCCGCGTGCCAGCTTGCAGAAGAAAGGGCTTAGCATTCATATACATAAAGATATATACTGCGTGAGTGCGACAACCGATAAGTGCAACAAAGGGCGCTGCCATTTTGATGTACTCATTGCCAATTGAAGTGAAAACACTACAAATCCCAAATATTTTGTGGGCGGTAAATATAATGTCCATTTCTAAATTTAAACATCTTTTGTAAGAAATTAAATTATAACTAGTCTGTTATAAAAACCAGATAAACAAATTAGGACTACAGAATCATGAAACCAAACCTGAAAACAGTTTTATTTTGATTACATCAATTTTTATTTATAAAGAGGAAGTAGAAGTATTTATTTTATACTGTTAATAATAATTTATGCTTTACGAAAATTTATTGGTAAGGTAAGAGTTTAGTTTACACATAAAACATAACAGTCAAAATAAGTAAATTATAATATATAGGGTATCATAGAGAAGTTGAAAGATTTACATCCAAATAAGCTATATGAGGAATATGAAATTTAAAATTTTTATAATTTAAATTTATAAGGCTGGTGACTATTATGGAAAAAAGTCTTTAATTGCCATTTCTCCTTTATACAGTTTCCATTAGATATATAGGAATAAGAAGGGTTCTTCTAATTGTTGATATTGTCTAAAACTATTTGTAGGCCGTCAGACATGTCAAGCATTACGTTTGGCATCGCCAGATCTCAAGACCTGTGCCAGAAAAACAGGTAATTTGTTACTTATACTATTTTAATTGAATGATAAAGGTAATAAATGTTTAATTTGTTAGATCTAAGGGTGTTGATTACAATGCTTTTCTGGATTTAGACGGCCTCGTAACTTTGTACGGCTTAAAATTTGTCGGCAAAAAGTGAAACCTTACTTTGACATATCTGATAGCCAAACTAATAAAATCAATGATAGTTACATAGTTACTTCTTGTCAACCTTACTAAATTACGTCCACTAATTCAAACCTTTACAACATATTTTCACTTTTAACACTATATCTCTAAACACTATATTTTGCATACAATATATTTAGACGTTTACTATCTTCAGCTTCTCTATGATTCTCTCTGATTATGGAACACTGTGTATATGATATCATAATTGCATAATTTTATAACAGTTTATGGTAATATTCAGTAAATTTAAAAAGCTGATCTAGGTGTTTTTTGTATAAATTGTCAAGTGATGCAAATCATTTTCTTAATACAGCAATAATATCTGCGATCAAAGCCATGAGATGGAAGATGTACTTTTATTGACGTTAAATGCTTCACCACATCTTTTAATGAGAACTCTAATATTTTTATACACTGTTTGGCCCTATACATTTTCTTCCTTCGATATATTTGTTTCTTAATTTTTCGCTTTCTTTTGGCAGATCGAGGACTTACTCTAAAATACCAAATGTAGATTAACAAATATGCTCACATTTTTATATCTAAAACATGCAGAATACTTACAAATATTTGTGCTCAGCTTTTTAAAGTTTTCTTCGACTAGCTATACTCGAACCTTTTCTTGATGAAACCCAACCTGTTTCACTTCCATTGAAATTGAATTGCCATCCTTTGTATTTGATTTTTGTTTTGTTTTTGGAAACAGATAAGAAGACGAAGGTGTCAAAAATATATCAGATGAACGGGATGATGAACTCATAGGTTGTACTGTTTTTACTATAAAATATATTTTATAAAATTTCTAACATTTTTACAACTTCTAATAAAGCACATATTCTTCATGCACAGAATAATAAAATATTGTAATTAAATCAACATTTTTGTAAACCAAATAAATCACAAACCTAACCTCATAAACCGACAAACGTAAACATAAACATGGGAAGAAGAAGAGAGTATATCAAAATGGTGGTCATTTTCCATCCCCTTTTATTGCATGCTCCGTACCGATGCACAGTCGTCAAAGAGCAGTATATATCTTTATGTATATGTTAGCATTTCAATTCCTATCAACAGGTATACCTAACGTGCCAACTTAAATGAAATCGTTATTACCAACCTTAGAAATTTAAATATTTATGTGATCCATACTGAACTGATTGTAATTATGTATAAACAAATAGATAAAGAACTTGACACGTGTGTGAAATAATTTATGACCAACTACATGATTGAACCAATAAGATTTGATATTAATTAATAATTATTCTTAGCCTATATTTCTCAAACCGATATAATCGCTGATAGATACAAAATGCCTGTTGTTTAAGGTGATCTGTAACATAAATATTTTTAAATGTAATTCTCAAAACAATATCTATAATTTACAGTAATTATCATATACAATATTTTGCACTGCAAATTATTATGCAGGAGAACGTTTCATGTAAAAATGAACGTTACAAGGTATTCGGGCAGGTACCAACAATAATAATTGAAAACTTCACACGCAAATAAGTTGCTAATAATACCACCGCTATAGGAGATAATGGACTCTGTCATTTATCGTACACGCGTCAACGCCAGCCTTTAGTTCACACCATAACTGAGTAACCTTTTCCAAGGAATTGAACACATTTACCCAAAATCACCCCCAAACGCTTGCTAATTTATGTAAAGCGAAAACATAATGAATCTGGTAATGTTATTTGTCTTTTGTTTCATTGTTTAATAAAACTTTTTGTCTGAGAGCACTGTTGAAAGTTATTTTAAGGGCACCGTATTATTAAAATAGTGTTTTCTATAAACATAAGTAATTTTAGACAGTTAAGAACTAAATGTTATCTCATGCCACCTACGAATGTTTAAAGGTATCGAAGTAAAATCAATATACAGGGTGAACCTTAAATAAGTACAAATATTTTAACTGCTGGTGTAGTTCGTCATATAGATCAGTCTAGTGAAAGCCATTTTTAAAAATTTCTAATATATACGGAGATATTAATTTTTTAAAAAAATACCCACATTTTGAGGACCGCTGTCATAACCATGAACTGTATGATTTGTTGCGAGGTTGCCATATCTCCTCTAATATAAATATTAAGTTTCCTTTAACGTAATAGTAAAGTAATACGGTTAAATTCTATTTTAAAAATACTTGTTTGAAGAATAAGTACAGTAAAGTTGAGTATGTAGTATGATACGCAGTATTAGTAACATAAATTTTAACTGCTTAACTAACCTTACTATAAACAATTAAAAATTAATTTCCGCAAGTTACATACATACTACCATAAAGTATTTAGGAAGATATTACGTGGTATTACCATGTTCAATGTTCAAAAATTATACATAAACGTGCACATAAGCTTACCTGTTTGTTAAAAAATTAACTATTTATTCAGTAATCCATATTTCACAAGTTAAATGTCATTGTACACTGTTAGAAAGAGACAGAAGACACAATTTTCTTAAGTTATTTTATGAAGAATAACGAAAAACTATGATTTTCACACAGCGTATTAAATTTAATTTTCGCCACATAACCCCAAATGAGTCAGTATTAACCATTTCGAATTCAGAACCATAAAGTGCGCACTTTAATCAGTGAAACAAATTTTAAAAATAGAGGTGCACACAGTATTAAATAGCAAAATAGCAGCTTGACGTATGCGTTTAATATCAAGAAATGCACAGACATTTGTGTAACACTGGCAACACTGTGAACCACACGTTCAATCTGCAGTGCTATGATTCATTAATGTATGAAAGTCAGCGGTCCTCAACAAGTTTTCTACTGAAAAATTACAAAATTTATTTGAAATTTCACTTTTTTATTTCTGATTTTTTTGTAAAAAAAACTATTAATTATGTGTTCTACACAGCGATCTATACTGCTGGTTAAAATATTTTTACTTATTTAAGGTTCACCCTGTATAACGTCAGAAAGCGATCTATTCATCAAATTTTTAGGTACTGAAATCTATCAAAATACGTATTTTTTAAATTCAACTCTAGATGTAAACATTGTTATAACATAAACTTACATAGTTCTGCATATAAGATTGTTCACTTTTGTTTATAAGTATGTGAAATTAATTGTTAAAATGTAGGGTTATAACAGCGAATAATGTGTGTCACACAAATGCATTTTAAAAGTTATTATATTATTTGTGATGGGTTTAAATGAGCCGCAAAAGTGCGTGGAGGGAGTGAGTGCGACAAGGCAGCGAGGAGTGCAATGTTCATACTCAGAGTTAGACGGAGTTAGGACGAGCTACAGAGCGCATGTGTATGATAGCCTTCCCTAGCCCGTTAGATTTTAAACATTGTTTTATAATTATATCTAATATTTGTATAATACTAAACGGCAATATAATAGTATATAATCATCTGCTGTTGTTTATTTCTAACTTGCAAAGTAGACGAGAAGAGGCAAGAAGAGACTACCAGCACATAATTGAGGAGAATTTAAATAGTAGTAAAAGTGGATAAATAAAACACCAGTAATTTTATTTTTGATGTTACTTTTGCTCTACATGTTTTATTTTTCGAGATTTCAGTACATCACAAATTTGATCATTTTCGGGCGAGAAATACGGCGACCTAAAACGAAGAATACGTAGTTTTAATCATTAGTTTTATTGATCTTTATATCAACAATATGGGATATCTGAGGTATTACTGGGATCCTTGGAAAGCGGTAATTATACCGTCAAAATAAATGAGATTTACCCAAATTTACTTATATCTATGTTCACCGTTTCCGAGGTACAGGGTGTCAAAGATTTCCAAATTTTTATCATATTCCTTATTTGCTTGGAAAGCTTTCCTGAGAAAACAGCAGTCACCAGTGGCGTAGAAACCCTGTGGTCTTTTATTTAAAATAAATATGGTATGCCACTGCCTTAATTATAAAAAAAACGTAAGGTGCTTTAAATTTTGATTAGTTTTAACAAATAATTATTTAAAATTTTCTTTAAAATTCATTGTACTCAGATAATGGTAAAAATATCTCTGCATTTCGTAGTTTGTGCGTGGTAAGGCCCATTATCCTTCAATAATACAGTGTCCCGAAATTAATGCATCCTAAGGAAAGAGTAGATTCTTCACGACAAAAAAAAAGTGATATAGTTCTAAACTTACTTAGGCAAAACATGATGATACAGGGAAAGATACAGGGTGTCAAAGTAAAAATTGTATTTTCGATATTTGTAAAAAAATTTTTTCTGGAGATCGAGGGTTTTTGAGGGCGAGAAATTCAAATACAGCAACCTTCACCTTAGTCAGGGAAGAATAGCAGAAATTTTTAGGCACAGCAGATATCGAGATGCGATTTTCTGCATTGTAACCCTCGAGTATCGATTTTGGAGTGATCTAATGCTAGAATTGAATTCGGCATCCCCGAAAACTCCCGAGTAACGAATTTGGAGCGCTTCCCATGGACTATGCAATTTCCCCCTCAGAATGACCCCCCGGATACCCCCGCAGAGCCGCCCTCGGGTAATTCCAATGCCAAAATTGAATTCGGCATTCCCGAAAACCCCCGAGTAACGAGTTTGGAGCGATTTTAATGCACGCTGCCATTTCTCCCCCAATTCACCTCCAGACAACCCCACAGAGCCACCCCCGTGCATCTCTGGGTAATTATAATGCCAGAATCGAGTTCGGCAGCCCCGAAAACCCCCGAGTAACGAATTCCGAGCGATTTTTCCGAGTTTCCAGTCGTTCCTATAATGGTGCAAGTAATGATGCAATTGGAAAATGCATTTTCCGGCCCAGAAGGCATTTTTCAAAAAATGGCTAAACCAGACAATAAGACTTTTTTCCTGGGACCTTCCTGAACACGATGCAGAAAACCGCATCTCGATATGTGCTGTGCCTAAAAATTTTCGCTATTCCGGTCGATTTTGATCTAAATGCCCTGGACTAGCTCTTGATACAAATATGCAGAAACTACGAAATGTAGAGACATTTTAAATGAACAATTGCTTGAATACAATACATTTTAGAGAATATTGTAAAGAATAGTTATTTGTTTAAAATAATCAAAACTTACAGTATAATATTTTTTTATAATTAAGATAGTGGCGTACTATTTTTATTTCAAATGAAAGAGCCACACAGGGTTTCTACCACACTGGTGATATGAGAATATTTAAACATATTGAATAATTAGACATAAGGTATCTTATTATAAACTAGAATTATGTACAATCACCCCTTCCAAGGATGCTAGTAACACCCTATAAACAGTATTGGTGATCCGTAATTATATGTCGCAAAGCCTGCTACTGTAATAACTATAGAAATTGATGAAACATTTTCTTAATAAACTTTCGGTCGGTTGGGCTTATTTACGGAGGTACGGTCCTGCAAAGTTCTAAAATAAAATTCAAATTTTTTAATAACTGCGAAACGGGTTGAAATAAAGTTACCTACAGTACTAGTAGATGTCGTTAGCGGGCACGATCTACTTGTACTGCTAGAAAAATTAACGAACCAGTGGCGGGGGTATGGGGGTAAATGTATCATTTTTATTTAAAAAAATAACAAATTGGCGTACAAAAAAGGTCCCTCGTAAAATTTTAATAGGAGGTTGAGTTTTAGAGATAATTACAGGTTTCAATACCTTTACAACAAAACGGCGAAAATAAAATTCAATAGTAGGCTTTGAATTTTGGAAATGGTCTTTCTTTATCTTGGTTACTTAATTATGATAAAGTACATTGAAGAAGTATTCAGTAAAACAAAGTTTGTATTATGTATTCTATGTGGATACCAACCTGAAAAGGTAACGAACATCACCCTGCCTAATAGCATTACAACATACCACTTAAATCTTCTCCAAGTCATTCTATTCATCTATAAGTATACGTGAACTCGCAGAATCTCCATCCTCGTGTAATATATCCGCCTATAAGTAAGCCCAATAAAAAAGCACGTTTCAACGCGCAGAAATCTTATTTGGCTCTGGGATCCTTTTCAAGTGTCATTTGTGATTTGTGATATCTTCCAGTCTATGATCGCGTAAAGGGGTTCGACTGCGATATTACCGCTTTACGCTGCCAACTGGATAGCATTAGATTATGTTGCTTCCTGTTATGATGACTGGTGTAGTTATTTTTTACGCTGAGAGCAGAAAATATGCGTTCAAGTGGTGGTTGAGGCGTCGCGTCTTATTAAATCTGTATCACGTAAAAGAATACTGCTTTTGAAACTGTAAAGTATTCCAAAGGATGTGAAGAAAGTACATATGTTTAAATTCGAGTAATATGATGAATACTTTATCAGTTACACATAAATATTTAGATTATTCAAGTATGACTTTTACGGTTAAAAATTATATGGTTGCAGTATTTGTTATATCAATTAAGGAGGCAATTGTGACTCTCAATTTTCGTAACAAGAACTAAAACAATTTGTATGCAACCAAATATACATTTCGTGATAAAAGAAACTGATAGATGTCTCTCGCTGTATCAGAAAACGTGAAATGGTTACAACAATAAACCAGATAATTATTGTCCGATGTATAGCAACTCGATGTTGATGGATATCATTTTAATTTATGGCGATGTGAACATGCTTTAGCAGAACGACTTCCCCATAAACAAGTGCCAAATATAGCTACTTTTGTGTGCAGTGAATGTAAGTGTATGTAATGTGAGGGGAATTTGAAACCGAATCATAGAAGAGATGGAGGTCCAGTACGTGCACGGCGTATTGCAGCAATGTGGCGGATTATACACAAGGCTCAATTATATTCGTACCATGTACAACGTCCAAGCATTAATACCAAGAAATTGGACGAGGATGCGGAGGAGGACTACCATGGCAGCCACGATCTCCTGACTCTAAATCATTCCTCTTGTGGAGATATTTGAAAAAAAAAGTATATCTCACCAAAACGGATACATACTATTGATGATTTAAGCAAGCGCATTATAGCTGCAGGAGTTGCAAGAAGCAGAAACATTTGTGTTAGTTTGTAGAAACTGGGTAATAACAATAGCGGCAAAAGAAGTTGAATTTGCAGATTGTGTTGCATAGCTGTTATAACCTGATATACTGTACTTTTGTCAATTTGTTAGTTATAATATCTTTTTTATATTTTTCTTGTTGTTTGCTTTAAAGATATCGTTTAATGTGAACTTCTGTTGCATCACAGTGTTAGTAGGGGAAGCAATAGATAGCGGCGACAATTTTGCTATAATTATTGCTTTTAATCTATGCCCTTCTCCACTCACGCTAGCTTGGGGTAAAGCTACTTCTTAAATTCCGCCAAAGAAGACATCACAAGACATCCAGAAACGTTCTTCCTTTTCTGAATCAGCAATATGAAGCTCCAGAAAGTTCTTTTTCTCGATAAAAACATACCTAGAGCCTTATAATACCATGCAATTCTTGTTCTATTTAAAAAAAACCTTCACAATTTCTAAATTTAACCTTGCTTCCACATTTCACATTTTTTTATATCTGTCAAAGAAAAACGAGGTGGCATTATGAAATTGTTACATTTAGAAGCAGATAAAAATCTAATACAATCAGATTGAACGTTAGATCTAAAGTGTTTAATTGATAATTAAACTTTTTTCGTACGACATCGATCACCAAACCGTCCATTAAAGGATTAATCCATCACACCCTGGACTTTTTTTAGCCTCCAGCCACTTTATCGGTCGTATCTCCTTTCTTCTGCGCTCATTGATCTGCTTAGGACTGCAGACGTTTCAGGCTAACAAGGTTTTATTTTCGTTTTATGACCCACGAGGGATGCAAACAGGAAGGCACCGTGAGTTTGTGCGGACTTTTTTAGATTGGTGTGGCCTTGGAAGGTGAACTAGTCGGGTTTATAGGCTGTATTCTTGATTTATTTGAGAGGGTAAGACAGCGGTTTGTTACAAATTTCAGTTGGATGGATAGACGCTTGTTTGAGTATGTTTAGAGCAGGGTGTTTTATCCTGATTGGAAATTCTGATATACAGGGTGATTGGGGGAACTCCTAATATTCGGAAGGGGTATTCAGGGGAGAAAAGTGAACAAAATAAACATATGGTCGAATATCAACGGTTGCTGTGATAGCCATGAAAATATTTTTACCCGATTCAATTATTGTAATGCATCAGTTTATTCTTTAGGTATTTTAAATTGTAACATTGATTAAAGATCTAATAAACCGAAATTAATGAATTAAATTTTTAAATATACCACCGTCCGCCTCGATGCATCGGCTCGTTTATGGATTGCACGGATAGCTTGTTGAAGTGCACAATGATTTTCTCTTATGAGTGCCGCACAATTGAAAATCAGATCGAATAGCGCTTCTCTTGTGTTCACTTTTGTTGCATATACTAATGTTTTAAACCATCCCCGAAGGCAGTAATCAAGGGGACTCAAATTTGGTGGCCTTGGAATATATGGGTAAATATTGTGGGTGTAATTCAACGCAGGTTGGGGCTTTTGTCCACTGAGTAGTTAGTTTCACATAATATTATTATTACCTAAAAATATATAAAAACTTGGTGGTCAATTTTGGAAACCACCTCGGCCAATCCAGCATTGTGGAAAACGATTGTTAAGATGATTGCTCATAACCCGACCTAAAATGGGCAAGGGCACTATCATGCTGAAAGTACATATTTTGCCTAATATCCAATGGAACATCGTCCAGTAGATCTGTCAAATTATTTTCTAAAAATTGTAGATATTTAACTCCTTAAAACAAACAATAAATCAATTGGTTATGTTAAGTTCCTCTTAATAAACACAGGCAAATTACTCTAAATTACTCCAACATCTGAGTGCTCTAATGTATGATCTGCGACGTCACTGTTCCGTACTCTCCTTGATCTAAGATCTCTTGGAGCCACTAGGAGTAGCATCTAACGAACAGGGCTATACCACGTCACACGTTAATGCTGAACCGATGTTGAAAGTTACCACCGTGGCTTGCGGATTTTCATCTGACCAATGATGTTCATTGTGACAGTTATTTAGTTCATCATGAGTGAATTGAACATCATCAGTGAACAAAGTGTATTGTTTGCGTTTGCAACCGCAAATCACTATCCTGAAGATTCTGGACGCGCTGAATATGGAAAGGTGTTAAACCATTTTTGTGAAGGACTTCCCATACTGTAGTTTCATTAATTTGGAAACGGGTTGCGATGCGCCTTGTACTTACACCTGGGCTACGTTCTACTATACTTAGAATTTCTTCTTTCATTTCTAGACCAGGGCCAGTTTGCCTCTCGGAAGTAACTTTCACATTGGGAAACCTACTCAAAATAAAATATTATATAATAACAGCTATCGCAAAAATAGTAATAAAAATATTTTCATTGTTATCTCAGTAATCGTTGATATTCGACCATATGTTTATTAGGCTTTCTTGTTCGCTTTTGCCTCTTGAACACCCCTTTCGAATATCACCCTGTATATTGTAATTTCAACACAAGGATTAGAATTTGTTGATTAAAGAAACGGAAATCTACAAATAATAAAACAAGATCGTTATCTTAACAAATTCCCAGCTACTGTTGCTGAGTAACAGTTTCAATTTAACTTTATCATTATCATGTTCTATTTATTTCACAGAATATCCTCATTGTCTTTGTGTAACAGTCCGTAGCGATCAACGCTTACAACGTTCATTGACTAAGTGAATTCAAAGGTGCAACTAATTGTCTGGAAGTGGCTTCTTCATAAAATGTTATTTGATAGTCCTTCTACAATAACTTCTGGTATTACTTGGTTTACTTGATTGGAAACCAGAAGCAAAAAAACTCTGAAGAAATAATTGCAGTCGATGGCAATGTAACATTAATTTACATCTGAGTATATAGGGTGTTCCGCATGTGACCGACACAGAACTGAAGCATGTAGGGGCTCCCAATTGCAATTTAACTAAACATGGGGGGTCAAATATGTCGAAAAAAAATTAAAATTTCTGAATTTCTGAGACTAACCAAATTTGGTACATGATGAGGTTTATTATTGGTCTTCTTTGATTGCGAGTTCAAGTAAATTGAAACACAACAAGGTGTTCACTAAGTGTGAGTCATTATTTATACCGAACTTTTTTTCCATTGATCTAATTTGAAAAGAATGATAATACCCCGCGCAGAATTCAATTTAATAGACTTTCTTTACTTTTGTTAAATTATAAAATAACTTAAAGGTTTTCAAGAAAAAATACATTAATTCAAATAAGATTTTAATACTGAAGAAATCAAAAACTCATTAGTAGGCTCTGTCTTTGACAGTTAGTAATAAAACTATTTTACTTCTGCTACTGTTTGTTGTTTACATGTTACTTGTGCTAGGTTTCCGTGAAAGAAACTGTAGAAGAAGTGTGGAGAAACATTTACTAATTTTAAAAGACGAGGCTCGAGAGACAGAATAAGGATACAAGATGAAGAAATTGTTTTGCAAACAGTTGAAGATGAATCTAGATTGTCAAGAACTTCTGTACACCGAGTTCTTAAACGTAATCTACTACATCCATATCACATTCAAAAAGTCCAAGAGTTGTTGCGTCATCATTTGGATCGACCAGTTACCTTTTGGAGTTTATCTTGCATCAGGATATTAATTTTCACAAAAATATTACTTTTACTGATGGAGCTTGTTTCACTCTTAGAGGAATTGCAGATGTTCACAACATTCATGAATATTCCGATGTAAACTCCTATGCAATAACTCCTAGACATTTTCAACGTGAGTTTAAGATAAATGTGTGGGCCGGTATTATAGATCGTTCTTTGATTGAACCAGTTATTTTACCAAATCAATTAAATGGCGAAAGTTATTTGAAATTTCTGCAAAATACTATCCCTGATTTAATCGAAGATTTACCGTTGCAACTTGAACTAGAGTTTTGGTTTATGCATGATGAGACACCGCCTCATTTTAGTGCTACTGTTAGAGATTTTACGTTTCCAAATAAATGGTTATGACTAGGAAATAATTGTCCTCAAAATTGGCCACCACGATCGCCAGACCTCAATAAATATGATTATTTTCTTTGAGAAACATTTTGTTCATTCCTCGCCAATTGAATTACGAGAAGATTTATGGAATTGTATTACGAATAAATGTGTTATAACAAACGATTATTAATTAGACAGAATAAATTTCAACTTTTGGCGAAGAATATATTTATATTTAAGAGAAAATCGTTTATTGTTTTTTTACTGTCAAATTTTATAGACAAAGCCCAATACTAACTTTTTTATTTCTTCTAATAAACACTATTAAAGTCGCTATTGCATTTTTTCATGAAACTTTTTAAAATTTAACAAGAGTAAAACAGTGTTTTAAATTAAATTCTGTGTGGGATATTATTATTCTTTTTAAATTCGATCAATGAAAAAAGGTTTGGTAGAATTTAAGGGGTGACTCACCCTCAATGAACACTCTGTAGTGTTTCAATTTACGTCAAGTCATAATCAAAGAAGATGAATAGTAAACCTAAATCCAGGGCCGGTTCTAGCTTTTGCGGGACCTGGTGCAAAATAAATTGCGGGGCTGATTTGCAAATGATTTATTGGAGAAGAAATAATTCACTCTGCATCACATAAAAAAAAAATTAAAATAAACTGCGTTATCAGTTCATGTATACAAAAGATATAAATATAAAAAACAAAAAACAAAAGTAAATATTATATGTAATAACTAAGAAAATAAAATATTTGGCAATAATAAATATTACTATTATAAAAATATATATTTTTTAAATATTAAATACCAGCCTGAAGTAGAACAAAAAAATATTGCATTGCACTACTAATGTATTGTGTACTGATGAGGACGACGAAACGATCAACTAAAACACACGAACGCCAAACTATTGCAGAACGTTGCTTCAAACGAAGATCTCTAAACAGAGGAGGTTGCCTACAAACTTTCGGACAATAGCCTTGTAGTATTTTTGAGATGAGATGACGCCGATGATATTTATTTTGATTTTCACCATCCAACTTGGTGTTAGTTATATTTGAATTTTCAGTTGTTTTAACCATTTCTGTGTGGATATATGTTGCTGAAGTTCACTTACTATCTTTTTGCGCATGGTGTTTTAGAGTGTCTGTGTACTGGTAGAGATGGAACATTCTTCACAGAGCAATTGCGCGATATGTAGACTTCAGATCAATGCAAAAAATTGCTAAAATGATTGATCTAATGCAGTAGCAGTATTCAATATACAGCACGACAAGAATTTATACCTGTACTGTAGGTTATAATTTCTCTGAAGCTGCGTTCATTTTTTATCTACAACATATATTTGTAATTCTTATGCTTATGCTTACTGCAAATTCTTTGGTTATCTAAATGAAAAATATCTTTTCGATTGCATCTTAGCTATAGAAAGTAATATATTTGCAATTTTTTAGGTTATGTACTCAATTACAGAAACAAATTTATTTACATCAGTAATCCCTTCAACCACACTACTGACATCCACTGATGTTTAGGGATTTTCATGAAACTGCTATCAACTGTACAATGTTGCTTGCATATGCGCGTAGGTCACGTGGCTTGTAATCATTTATGAAGTATCTGTATACTATAGGTATGTTTGGTTAAATAGCAATATTTTGGGACCGCCTACATGCATCTGCTATGTTACATTTCTTATGAGGAACACTCTGTTTTATATTTTATTTACTACTGCTACAAATAAATATTTTGAGGCCATTTGGGACAATTTGTTATATTTATGAAATTAATCGTATTAAAGGTGTAGTTGAAGAAGCTGATAAAATAGTTAAAATTACGTTGCAAATAGAAATACTTACTATTTGTCATACGGAATAATTTAGTTTAAAACAAGTTTTACATACTGGCGTCGCATTCTGATTTTGAATAAGTTGTCTCTAATTACCACGTTTGAAATAAACAATTGAGTTCCGCAGTAGGCAGTGACAAACTGACAAGTGAATGGCGAAAACATTCCGATAAAAGCTTTGGTCTAATTGTGGCTTAACGGTCAATGAAACTATTCAGAGCCGCGTCGAAGGTATTCGGAAAATAGCACAGATGGTACAATTAACGCATTCGACATTGCTGAAATACTCGTATAGAGAATTTATGCGCAACAGAGGAATATAAATTAAATTTCTGTTTTGCACAGTTTGAAAAAGACGTTGTCATTGGCGTACAAAACTAAATAACTGTTGTTTACTTAATTTCTTCATGAATCTTGGTAGTGGGGAGTTCTATGTTGTGATTAGTTGATATCATAGTGTGGAAGGGACGATGGAGTCCTGTAAGTAGTTATAAATGTTAAGTGGAGGAGAGAACTGAGTTGCAATGTATTAGAGAGACAAAATTATTTGTTTATTTATTAAGATACATCACTTGGAAGCTAAAACAGATTTTAATAAATTTATTCTGGAAGTAACAAACCA
The DNA here is from genome assembly GCA_037114965.1 of Monochamus alternatus. Taxonomy (NCBI): domain Eukaryota; kingdom Metazoa; phylum Arthropoda; class Insecta; order Coleoptera; family Cerambycidae; genus Monochamus; species Monochamus alternatus. The sequence continues at coordinate 121,210,235 of CM073426.1, forward strand.
ATTTTATGAAAAGTAACTGGAGAATTATACTGAGTTAGCCAGAAGCATCACATGGGTCAGATAAAAGGAAAGTTGCTAGAGCTACGGAAACAACGGTGACACAGGGGATTTTTGATGTGGGGTAGTAATTTTATTATATATCTACTTATTTGAAGAACAAGTGATATGCAAAAATAGCCCAATAAAATGTTAATATAAAAAATCATAAATAACTCACCCATTTTCGTATTTGTAAATTATATAAGTCGGTTCTGTACGCTCACAGTAATATACTAGTTACACTATAACATATCCACGGGCCATTATTATCAACACACTTGGACCATTGTTATATCACTGTGTCAGCAACACAGCACACACTAGAAAATAGGTATCATGATTCGTTTACGTACGTGTTACGCTGTTATTTAAGGTTAAAGTTACAAAAAAAGCGTGACTTCACTAAAGACTGCGCGCGCAACTTTTCGCATGTCACTTATCGATGACGTATTGTGAAATAGTTCATTAACTTGTTAGATTAGGTTAGGGTTACACAATATCTTTGGACACTGGTTGTGGTAGTCAGGAGAGGAGTTTGCATATGTGCATCTTTGTGAACATGTGTACGCTCATCTGCTGCGTGGAATGTCGAAACAGCATCTAATCAATTTTGTGCTATTATTTATGCGAATATCGACATTTACAGTCTGCCAACTTGGGAAATATTATCTTCTTTGTCTAACTGTCTGCCAACTATGGAAATGTTATTTGCTCTGTACTTTCGAGATTTCTATACCTAAAAAGCACCACAAATTTGAATATTTTACGGAGAGAAATACGGCGATCTTAAGTAAGTCTTAAATGTAGTGTCATTTTAAGAAAGCAAAGTGTTGAATTAAGTACAAGAATGCTTGAATGTCAAGAATATGTTATATCAAATATATTTTATTAGTGAAATATAGTATTATACATACAGGGTGTCCGAAATATAAGTGCCTTAATTTTTCCATATGATAAATTATACTAAGCAAAACATATTTGACTTAACAATTTTTTCTCTGACCAACAGTAACAGAATTATGACAGCAAACAAATCTTGAATATGTGACGTGTCGCTCACATACTATCTTAGGATTGTTATGTTTTATACATAATAATTACAAATAGGTACACCTAAACATATGTACTTACTGTGAAAGGTTTGTTTTTATAACACAGAATAATAGTTACGAGTGTTTAAAATTACTTGTAATTAGACAGTTTTGCATAGATTTGCCGTAAATTAACATGCTGGTTATGGTTAACATAAATTGCCCCATTTTTGTTTATGTACACTCACAAACATTAAGAAAAACTAGACAAAAATGAATCGCACTAGCTGTATGCACCATTATGACTAATATTACTTTTAGGTTATCACCAGCAGCCTGACACTGGAACGTTGTCGAACGTTACACTGCGTTACAGTTTTAACGAGTTTCTCTTCAATTGTTTATTTAATTAATACTAATTCAAAAATCAAATTATTAACAAATTACGTTACATGCGCTTTTACTTACCTTAATTATTGTGCCTTAGCTTGTAATTTTGTAACATAGTTTTGCATATTATTGCAGTTGTATTTTTATTTTTGAAATTTATTTATAGACTATTCGACATTTTTTGTTTTTTATTGCATTTAGTCAGATATATAAGCCCTTATAATTACGGCACTCATATCCGGGCACACTCTATACACTTGAGTGTCTAAAATTTTAAATATATTATTATACTTAACCCGAAGAATTTGAAAGTGGTTATGGAAAGGATGACAAATCCTCCAATTCTAACTATAGCAATTGATTCTTCATAAGCAATAATGAAAATATTTAACTGATAAAAAAACATATTCCTCTGATTGAAAATGTTAAGAACTCTTTCAATGGTTCCCGTACCATCCACATAAATTCTCTTTGCCCGTCTCAAACATATGGTCTTTGATGCAGTCTATAATTCATCAAATTTCGGTCCCGAATAAAAAACTGCCGTATCCAAGTCCGTATTTCACTCGCATCGATATAGACCTCGATATTTTATGCCCTTCCATTTCAATTCCGCATATCCAGGCGCCATAAAGCGTCGATGCAGCACCATAAATACATCAAAAACATATCCACGTCCATCCCGAACTCCCCATACCTACCTGTGTAGTATTAGTTTTACGCCGGTCAAAAGTTCGTAAAGAGTATTGATAGTATATAAAATGTAACCAAGTTCGAAGGCCGTAAACATAAGAGTACATATTGATTCGGGCGGCGGGCAACTCCACAGTGACACACTCGTAAAGGTGCCGGGACTTTTATAGCTCGGGCTTAATGGTTGTTTGTCGAGAAAGCCAATGGTCCGGAAACTTATGACGACAGGGACTCGGTATATTTCCTAGGTGATACCTTTTAAAATATGGTGGAAAATAATAAATAATAAGATACAATTTGAGGAAAATAAAGCGAGATTAATTTATAATTAATTACCACAGTTTTTCCTGAAAATATATGGAGAACTAATAATAGATCTGCGTGAGATAATGTGTAAGAAGTGTCTACATCTTGCGGCACTGGCTCAATGCTGACCCTAGTTACAGTCACAGAACATGAGCCACTATACCAGTTATAACAGTTTTAAACAGAAAATTCATTTGTACGTTAAACTGTTGCTCCATTAGATTTATATATTATTAATAGCCTGGTTTGAAAATATGTTTTTCCCCATATCAATGTTACCTATTTATATGAAAGTTGGACAATGAACTTATGTTTGTTTTTTGGATACATAAAATTAGTCCTGAAGAAGTTTTTAAATAAAAACTAAACGTCGACTTTATTTTAAAATCCTATATTATTTGATTAGCCTATACTGACAAATTGTACAGAATGATATAGATATTTACATCTCGCACCCATATGTCCCTTTGTCGGCTATGACAGAGAAAGAACAGCCAGGGTTTTTCGTCGGAGCTAACAAGCTCGAAACTGGTATATGTCTAGTGGCACTGCTGACAGCTAACCGTTGTTATTTGCTATAGGTACTCAACGCTGAGAGCGACTCACTACACCGTGGATACTACTGAAAGGCCCATTCTGTATCACCATCTACTATTGCGATATTTGCAAAAGAGGAATTTCAGTGACCACAAGATGTAGATACTTACATCTCGCGCACTTATGTCCTTCTGTCGGATATGACAGAGAATGAACAGCCAATGTTTTTCGTCGAAACTAACAAGTTCGAAACTGGTACATGCCTAGTGACACCGCTGACGAATAACCGTTGTTATTTCGTATAGGTACTCAACTCTGAGCCTAGTTACAGCAATAAGCAGAAAATGACTTACTATATAGTGGATACCATTAAAAACCCCAATTTGTACCACCATCGGCGATTCCGATATTTGCAAACATGGGACTTCAGTGACCACAAGATATAGATACTTACATCTCACACACTTATGTCCTTCTGTCGGTTATGACAACCAGGGTTTTTCGTCGGAGCTAACAAGCTCGAAACGGGTATACGTCTAGTGCCACCGCTGACGACTAACCGTTGTTATTTGCTATAGATACTTAATACTCGTTCTGGTTACAGCCACAAGCAGAGACCGACCCACTATACCGTGGATACTATTAAAAACCCCAATCTGTATCACCACGCGGCGATTGTGATACTTTCAAAAGCGGAATTTCAGTAACCACAAGATATAGATATTTACATGTCGCGCACTTATGCCCTTCGGTCGGCTGTGACAGAGAATGAACAGCCAGGACTTTTCATCGGAGCTAACAAGCTCGAAACTGGTATATGTCTAGTGGCACCGCTGATGACTAATAGTTGCTATTTGCAGCAATTTTTTCAGGTGGTATTAGCCCTCAGAGTAGTTATTTCTGGAAATTCTGCTTTGAATCATAACAGGTTTGCTTCTACACCAATCTCCAACGTCTTGCAATTGTCCGGAGCATGTGTATGAAGAAATTACCTTTTTGCACAGCAAATCTCAAATTTTGAAAATTTGATTTTTGTGTAAGATTTCAAACTAGCATTCAACGGATTTCTGATAATCAGACTGATTGGAGATCTGTATATACTAAAGTAAGTACTCGTATTACAATATATTGCCGAAGCTACTTTACAGAAATTTTAGAATATTACGTTGAAATATATATCAAAGAATGAACTTTTATTAAGGTAGTTATTATGTTGGTATAGGTATAAAAGGTATTTACGTATTTTAATGGCGTACGATACTTTACGTGACTAAAGATACCTACAGTGAAGAGCGGCACATCGTTTAGAACGTGTTTAGAACCATGAGATGTGACCAATTGCAAATATTTATGGGATAACTGGGAAGACCTTTATCCAAGGCATAGTCCAGTCTGTATCAGCCGTAGCACCCGCCGTATTGGCGAGTCTAACACTGGTATTCATGTATTCATAGTCCTTCTCCGATCGCCGGAGAACGGTCTGCTATTCGAAATTATGTGAATTTGATAATGAAATTCACTTAGTTTCGGTAAGGAGATATAGTGCACTACTATTAAAGTACATTGTATTCATACATAATCCGTCCGAAATTATGTTAATTTCATTATCAAATTCACATAATTTCCGATAGGAGATCGCTCTCCGGCGATTGGAGAAGGACTATGAATACCCCTGTAAGAGTGGAGATAGTCCTACCCTACAGCCTAGACTGAAAATAGCAAGGACGGGCCAAAGACTCCCAGGTAATGTTAGGAATATACACATTTCTCTAAGTTACTAACTGAACAAAACCGGAAAACCATAGTAGATATAAAAATATTACATTTGGAAATAAATATTTAGGCGATAAGTTTTAAAAAAAGTATGTTACTTATTTCATACTGTTCAATAATGATATATTTTTTGGATCATTTTTAGGACAAAAAATGGAACTTCAAAGTACTAGGACGATAAAGTAAGGAACTAGTCCCAACGCTTTAAAGAAATTTTCCATGGCAACCCACGTACAACGTATTATTGGTAATAATTTTTGACATTTCAGAAACATGTCATTGAATACTTCGAATGCAGTATGAAATAAAATATGTATGTACCACGAATGAAAAATAGTTGTATAGGATACTCGTAAATTTGTATCGCCTGATAACTTAAAGTTTTACTTTCCGTCCTAGATACATAAATAACTATTATGTAAATTAGAAACGGAATTCTAGATAACAACTATTCTGAGGGCTAATGCCCTGACCAGCATTGAATTACACCTGGAAAACCTCTACAGCTAAAATCACTCGTCAGCAACCCACCAGACATATACCTATTTTGAGCTTATTAGCTGTCATCAGTATGCCATAGATGAGGTAACCGATGAATAATCCTAACTGTTTAAATATATCTCCATGCCGGGCTAACAACTCACGTTGCCACAGAGTAGTTGTTTCCAGGAATTCTGTATTTTCAACATATCGTTATCGCCAAATCGCGATGGAGGTCACTAGCTTTCAATAGTTTCTACCGCCATGTAGAACGCTTTGTGTCTCTGATTGTTCCAAATTGTTATAATCGTATTCAGATAAGTATTCACCTTAGTATTTTCCTAGTAAGAACAAGTTAAGAACAAAATACGAAATACTTGCATGAAAGATACGAAAAACATCTCTATATATTTTTAAAGGATTTGAATAATACATATAAAGTTGCTCTTATCTTACATCCGATATATTTTCATATGGTACACACTATATCATTTTATACCAAACAGATATTTTAATGGATCAAATTTTGATTTTTTTTGGTGATTACATATTTTTAAGATGCATAATAGTTTATTTAACATTTTATATATCTTTTCCATTGTTCAGTATTAATAAAAGTTAAATTTTTGAACCCATACTTTTTCTGTATGAAAATATTTTTATTAACAAAAAATATGTACTCTTTTGGTTATTACTGTTTACAATCTCAATATTGTCAATTTTGGATTTTATTGTCATTTACTACTACTTAGAAAAAATCAAGTTTATAAGTTAAGAATTAATTCCGACAACCAAAATCAAAATAAAAACTGTTTGCGCTACCGCTGGCGGAAGAGGTCCACGCCGGGGTCCGCGCGCCTTGAATTATTTAGTATTCCTATCTCGAACTCACTCTACTTTAAAATGAACAGTGGCAGTGGCTTAACTCCATTTTCCGGAACTCAGTTTGTAATACGAAAGTAGATGTATAAATTTAATTAAGATGTAGAAGACGTAACACCCGTGCGCCGAGTTGCCGAATAAATCAATATGTTTTGTCGGGCTTCGCTGAAAACCGTAAATGACGAAAAGACAGGGGGGTTAATTAGATAATTTATTAGTAAGCCTTTTATGTGCATAACGAGAGTATTGGCAGGTATTTGTAGCCGTACGTCTGTAAAAAAGCAATAGTCTAAAGCTGCGAATACATATGGCAAGCCAAGCACGAGCAGAGCATCAAACGAGCGCATACAAACCCATCGCGACCTTCCTACAAGCCTTTACAAATGATTCAACTTCAATTTGAAATTGTCATAGCTATATTTCACGCAACTTCAATAATATTGTATAGTGGTGCTGTGCTAATAGCAAATGCAGTGAAAAAGAAGAAAAGGAACGCACGAGCACTGAATTATACAAATCGCATTGGTTCTGAACTGCTGCGTTATTTAAATCAGTAGATAATACGAACATTCTGTGAGAATGTCTTCCACGGATTTTGAAAATTTGTTGAATAAGTTGATTTGCTTTGCACTTTAAAATAATTCTTCTTTACATGCTTCACCCGTTACCATCCCAAATACTTACATGCATCTACACAGTAAAAAATCTACACGTTACTATTTTGGAAGTGGTTAAATAATATAGTGTAAAATATTGCACGGTTTATTTATAGAAATGTTAAAAGTGTAAATATATTTACAAGAGTCTTAACAGATAAAATCTAGAATGTTAATTATTTGGTCAAATGTACACCAACATAAGTAATTTACAAAATTTAAACCAGATCTGGTAAGTCTGTTATAATCACGTGACTAGTGAACACTAAGAGTTGCTTATTACGCTTTACGAGAACGAGTCGTAATTCGCGTTCATAGTGTCAACGGTTAAAAGTAAATTAAATTGTATAGTTTATTATGTAATAGTGAATGTTTGTGGTGTATTTCCCTTTGAAGATGATATAATGGAAAAAGACAAAACAAAAAATATGGTTAAATGTTAGAAAACTTTTGAGGGATACATAAATATACTTAGTTTTTACGTTAAGTACGGAATACTTTACAGACTAGCGTTGTTTTTTACAAATACATGTAGTAGCCTTTACAAAAGTGTGATTAAAATATACAGTGCTTTCGAAAAGTAACAAATAAATACATGATTTTTGAAATTGAGAAATTTTCGAAAAAATGCCCTGACACGCCGACTTTTTTTTTCAAAAAAGGCACTTTTTGACATACGACCCACATTTGTGACGTCATCGTTGTTCGAGATATGACGTCATCGACAATTTTTTTAAATAGCAACCCCCAATTTTAACCATGCCATTTGAAAGAGCGTGTCATTCTACATATATACATCATGAAAAATATGGTGTAACATAACAAAAATTTCAAGAAAATAATGTTTGGAGACTTTAAAATTTATTTTTTAGCAATACTGAAAATGATAATGATTATATAAAAAATCGACTAAATTAAATGTTCAAATTGTGTACGCTGGCTGCCTGACAGTAGCCAAGACGATTAATAAATTCTTTTTGGACATTATTAATAACTTCAGGAGGTATACGATGTATCTCGTTGCGAATTCTTGCTTTTAAATCTTCTAAATTAACCGATCTAGTAACGTATACTTTGCTTTTTAAGTATCCCCACAAGAAATAATCTAGGGGTGTCAAATCTGGCGATCTGGCTGGCCACTCAATCGGCCCCCTCTTCCCTATCCAACGACTCAGGAACAGCTCATCTAAATAAACATGGACAGGTGTTGCATAATGGGGAGGAGCACAGTATTGTGAAAATTAAATTTTAAAATTTTCAAACATTATTTTCTTGAAATTTTTGTTATGTAACACCATAATTTTTCATTATGTTTTCATTATGTATGTATGTAGAATGACACACTCTTTCAAATGGCATGATCAAAATTGGGGGTTGCTATTTAAAAAAATTGTCGATGACGTCATATCTTGAACAACGATAAGGTGACAAATGTGGGTCTTATGTCAAAAAGTGTCTTTTTTAAAAACAAAATCGACGTGCCAGGAGATTTTTACGAAAACTTCTCAATTTCAAAAATTATGTATTTATTCGTTACTTTGCGAAAGCACTGTATAAAAAATGCAACATAGTTGGCTAGAATTTCTACGATGATGTCACAGCATTTCCAATAAAAATCAGGTGTCTGCAGGTATACGAATATCCACTTATTTTATTTTTAAGTATATCTATAAAATTCTCTTGTAACTCGATAAGAAATTATAAATACCTAAATAAAAATTAACTACAGTAACTAAATTTTGTCCATAGTAAAACTGTATATTGTTGTTCTGTAAGTTATTCTCATACCATCTTTTGGATTAATTTAAATAAACAAATAAATGTCAAAAAGCATAGTTGCAATCGCATTTGTTTATTTTAAGTTATTTTAAGAAGAACTCAAAAGGAGAGTCCTAAAACTTTCATAAGTATTATTACTTTTAATTATAATCAATCTTCCACCGGAATGTCAAATGCCATCGTAGACTATCAGAAGCTTAAGTTAAACTTGCTAATCCCACATAATGATGAAATTAACAATAATATTCCTGTTTTGCGAAAAGTTAAAAGTTAACACTTTTCCGCCATTAATAATTTGAATCAAAATTCGTCAAATTCGCGTGGGCATGGCGCGATCCTAATTAAAGATTAATATGAATATTACTTTAAATACTGTTCTCAGCTTTATACTATTATAAATAATTAGGAATAAACATACCTATATTACTCATATTTTTCACACATCGATGGTAGTTTGTGTATTGGTGTGTATAATCGCATTAATAAGAATAAACCTTCAGTTTTAACGGCGCTGGGAAACAAGTTCAGCTTGAAATAAGCGTTACACTGTATTTCAAAATATTTACAAAATTTTTTTTATTGTATTTCTCGTTTGTCACAAATATACATTAATAATATAGCGTACTTTCACATACTCTGAATTTTTACTTAAATTTCCACTAGCATGAAATCCTAGGCCATATATTAATATCTGGAAGTTGCATATAATTTATCCACAATTTCAAACAATTTTTCTAAAGGCAAATAACTGTTTTGCAATTAATGTATTCAATAACACCCATAATTTTGACTAATAGTAAATACGTGAACCTCGGTTAACCTGTTCACTGCAAAATTGCCACTGATTATCTGGTATTCTTACATCTTCATAAAATATATATTGACAGGAATTTTATAATTTTAAAATGTTAATCGTAATATAACAACCGTCTGTAGTTACAGAAGAATAATTTTTGTGACTGCTATATTCCTAATTCATTATTTTTACTGTAAGATGCAGGCGTGAAGAACAGAATCATTCGTATTCAAAAGTAGGTACATCTCTGAGAAAAACATTACTATAATTTTTACAAATATGTTACTTTCGACCCCACCATTCCCACGCCGATGGTTTGTCACATAACGCCCCAGTCCTGCTAATGGAAGATTATACCTTAAATATTTAAGGTGTTTTTATTAATATATATTTTATTATTTGAAGCAATTTTTCGGGTTTCCAAATAAGTAAATAATCCTGCATATTCCAAATATATTACAGACATGACAAATTTCATAAAATTCACCCAAGCATTTAGATATTGGATAAGCAATACATTAAGCAATATCAAGAAATATTTCATGGACGTGGAAAACTGGAATTTTATCGATACCGAGAATTTACGAACAAAATAAATTTTATTAAACAGTTTATTTTGCACCTGTTCCGCTTTGCCTGATATTAATTTTACTGTTCCTAAGTATCTCCAAAGGTGATACGATGAATTAGGGTCGTACATAACCTTTAAGTATCCAGAATTTATTTCCGGAACTACTTTATATCTTATTTACGCCAAGGAAATTTACGACTTTACTTGTCGTTTAATGGACACTGGCCTGATCAATAGCGTTGCTATAAACGGTAAAGTACAGTTTGTTGCAAACTGACTACAAAATTACACATATATTAAAAACTTTCAAAGTAAACTTAAAGAATCTCGTATATAAAATGCTGCACTGCTTATAAGTTACCAAACATATTGTTTCTCTCCATTCTTGATTACAAAAGCAATACATCGTGACCTAGAGCCAAAAATGTAGCTGTTTTAGGTGAATAATTTTTTCACTATACTTTTATACTTTGTAGCTTATAATGGTTTTAAAAACAAACAACTCTTTAGCAACCTCTGGTGTACCTTAAAGGTCAAATTTGGGCCCGCTACTATTAATACTTATAGATGGTTTGTGTTCTCTTATTGACTGTAATTAATTGGTCTTTGTGGTTGACCTTAAACTTTTTTCTAATGTTAGTACTGTTCGCAATAGTGATAACATTCAAGATCGAAGTGATCTCAATTCTAGTTCCGACAAAATCCAAGACACGGTATGAATTGGAGTACCAAAAGATTGAAGATTGATGTATAGCTAACGAGATAAAGGAGGTGTTTGAAAAAATCATTTTGGCTTATTTTTCGGAAAGCATCACTCCCAGACACTATCTACACTATGGACTCACTAAAAAATCAAGATATAAGCAAATTTTCCCAACTAATAGTATTTTTTAAAAGAAGTTCATAGGGTTACAATGCCTAAATGTTCATAATTTTTACAAGAGAATAAGTATATAAGTTTCTAAGTACTGTAAATGATGAAACATATTTACATATGAAAATTGCCATGGCAATCGGCATTTTTGGGGCCTGTCGCCGCGAAGAATTAACTAAACTAATGTTGGATCATATTCAGAACAATGAGAATTTGTTATACCAGACGCAAATATGGTAAGTATCAACTGTTTAAATATACGCTGAACTTCGTTCTCCTGGTGCAACTCACAAGCGGTTTTTTGTAATATACAGACAAGGAAAATGTATCTCCCAGCCTGTCAAAGGTAACACTTTTGAAAGCATTCTAAAATGATTGCAACAAAGCTTAGATTGAAGAATCCCGAAGAGTACACTGGACTTGTAGAAAGTTTGCACCATTCTGGCTGGCGACAGTGCAGATATGCAGATGTTAAAGCGTCATTGGAGCTGGAAATCTTCTTCTGCGGTAGAAGGCTATGTTCAAAATTCTCTAGAGAATAAGAAAGATAGCAGAGAAGATCATGGATCAAACATGGATTTAACGATTATAAATTCATACTTAAACAGCTCCATCACATCTAGGTACTAGTATAAAAATTTCTAATCGTAAAAAGTGTACCTATATTAATGTTTATAATAAACCTTTGTTTTTATAATATATACATAGGCTAGTTGACCATAGGGGTAAGTTGATCAATGCATATATTTCGGTAACTAAAACAGCTAATTGACCACGCTTGTGCACACCAACGCACATTATAATGTCTTTCTTCTCCCACCCCACTCGGTAGAAAGTTATCGTACCATGTGAACTCAAGTTGACTACAACAACTTTCGATAAGTTAAAGTAAAATTAAAAGTTTGTTTACTTTTTGGTCTGGACGCAAAACAGCAACGACTATTAGATTAAGATAAGTATTTACAGTTTGTTTAGTTCTATTTTCTAGATTTTATTCGTAAATTGAGCTTATCTTTAGGATAAAAATGTTATATTTATGTATTAGAAAAATGGCGGTTATGGGATTAGTTGAGACGCATTGCTCAGCTAACCCCTCTCTAGTTATAAAATATTATTTATTCATATCTATTTCAAAATGCTTACTTTAAAAAAAAACGAATTAGGCCGCTGCTTCTCCAAAGCTACTAAGGGCATCTGTAGATGTCGTTATAAAAAATGGTCAAACAAAAAGAGCAGCATCTATTTATTTTGAAATTCCAGGAATGACTCTTGTAAGGTAGGTATATAAAGAAACTGCATAATCAAGAACAGCCTACAATGGGATATCTTGCACCAATGAAACTTTTTAATAATGATCAAGAAAAATCTTCAAAGATTACCTATTTGCTGAAAACTAGAGGTGTACATTATTATGGATTAAAGACAAACAATGTCTATGTACTTGTCTAACACTGTGCTATTAAGTATGACATGAAATTTCCAAATTTATGGAAACAAAATAAGATAATACGTAAAGCCTGACTCTCAGGTTTTTTAAAAAGGAATGCTAAATTATCCATTAGATACCAGACTACTAATAATCGTGGGAGGAAAATTTCTTTCAAAGACACATGAGTTCCCAATCATTTTCAATTTACAAATAGAACTTACAGTTTAGTTATTTTTTTTATTTTTAAGAAATAATATGTTTATTGCCAATTTTAGGTATTAAAATAAAAAAAATGGTTGCCCTGGGCAGTTTATAACTGAATGACCAATATGCCCCACAGGGTGGTCCAACTTACCCTGTTAATGGGATAAATTGGGCAACTTGTTCTATACTTATTCGATGTGGATTTTCACAATATATATTTTTTCAAAATTTTTAACCAGTATTATGAAATCAAAAGTCCAACGGTTCCACTGAAATACATATGAAAAATATGAAAAATAATCATCCTCACCCTACCCTAATTTTAAAAATAATAAATGCATAGTTCGTCTAGTAAGCAGAGTTCTATTTAACAGAAAAAAATTAATAAAAACATTTTTTTTCTTTACAGCACTAGTGCTGTCCTTACGAGACTATCTATAGAACTGTAAAATGCATACTACTAAATGGAAGTAGATAAAAACTGTTCATATGTCAGACAAGACTTGCATAATGTAGTATTGTTTGGTCTCGGATTTATACTATACATAAACGTGCTTTGAAAAGGGTTCACAAAAAGTTTTTGAAATTTCTTAGCTTTAAAACGAACAGAGGAACCAATTTTGTATAATTATATAAAAATTCATAGCCAACTATGCACCACGCAACATCAGTTTTATCAATTTAACGTTTTTTGACAATTTTCAAAATATAACGTAGCATCTATTACATATCATTGTGAAGTAAAAAAAATAATGCAATTAAATAGCGTAAACATATACAAGACGATTCATTTAGAAAATATATGCTGCCATCATATTTTTAAAGAGACACCCTGTAGAGAAATTACAAGTAAGCCACTGAATTGTATGTAAATAACCCTATAAGAAGAAATTTTCACCATTTCGATATCTCATATATTCTCTGAGATACAAACAACCCCTTAAAAGTAGTTTTTTTTTAATTTCGCCCTGTATCTGAAAAGAGGTCTATGAAAGTTATGATTACGGCGTCTTAAGTTTCTGGAAAAAATAGTCCAGTGTTGCGAAAACCGCATCTTTCTTGAGATACCTTGCAATTACAATGAAATTAGGACACACTGTACATATGTACATTTTAATATATATCTAACAAATCAATTGCCAATTTTTAGTTTTGATTTAGATCTGTCGGTATACAGACTGTATCACATAAGAGGGCCACTCCCATGTATCTCGCTTAATATGCGAGACACGTCAAAAATCTTTAATTGTTTTTTGTTGCATTTTTGGAGGCCTTTGTGCTCGTAAAAACAAATTTGAGATCCATGGCCAACTTTACGAGTAATAACAAAAAAACCTGTAAAGTGGCCAAACTTTAAGGCTGTCTGTTGCTCAAGAACTTGTTTTAAAGACGCCAATTGCAAAAAAATAATAAACAGAATGTACTTTTTTATGCAAAATACAGATTTTCTTATAATATTATTTTATTACATTGTCTGTGTCAAAATAATTTTAAAGACCCAATTGCTTCTAATGTGAAAATCAATAAAATAATATTATAAGAAAATCTGTATTTTGCATAAAAAAGTACATTCTGTGTATTATTTTTTTGCAGTTGGCGTCTTTAAAACAGATTCTACATTATCTTGGGTAAGGCAACACGAGAATATTTAGGTAAATTTTTTTAAACTAAAATTGAAAAAAAAATTAATAAATACAAAATATAAGGGCAACATGTAGTATATTGCATGAAAGACGAAAAAACAGGCAATTTTTTGTGGCCATAGCCTGCTTCAATAAAAAAAATTGTTATCCGCCTAGAGGGCGCAGCGAACCACATAGGATATTTCAAAAATCTGTTTATATCAGGTGGAAGGTATCCATTTTGCAATCAAAATTTATTACCAATAAGTTTTCTCTATCTCTTAAAATAAAAAAGTTAGACAGCCTTAAAGTTTGGCCACTTTACAGGTTTTTTTGTTATTACTCGTAAAGTTGGCCATGGATCTCAAATATGTTTTTACGAGCATAAAGGCCTCCAAAAATGCAACAAAAAACAATTAAAGATTTTTGACGTGTCTCGCATATTAAGCGAGATACATGGTAGTGGCCCTCTTATGTGATACAGCCTGTATATTCATACATTGTTATTATACTTTGTCTTTAGTTTAAAGTTTAGGTATCATTTTTATTATTATTTTATAGGATATGTAATATGTTTAACACATATGTTGGATAATGTTGTCCTATAATTAATTAGAGAACTCTGTTGGACAATGAAAGTACTATTATAATAATTATTTAAGTAAAATATTCAAGTTAATTTGAACCACTTTTTACAGTTCCCCACGAGACGTGACGGGGGTCAAAATGGACGGAAATATTTCTTCTAACTACAAATATAAACTTTTACTCTGCTACTTGTACATAAAAACTTCCTAGTTATAAATTAGAAGCAATTAAACCCGTCCGCGTTCTCGCGAAAAATATAAAATTAAACTACCCTCTCGTTTTATTTGACGGCGGGCAGATGCTGAAGATGGGCGAATATAAATAGAGACAGGGCGGGACCGCCCGACATAGGGCATTCCTTAGAGAGACGCGTTGTTGATGTGTACAGTGGCGTAACAGAATTTCTATGATGGTATTTTACTAAATTCAAAATCGTTTACTAAAGCGCCACTTTACCACATTGAAATGTCACTATATTGTACAGTGACGTCACTGTTAATAAAAAATAGTTTGACAGAAAATTGTTTATTTAAATATTAGAAACGTTGTTACATGTATTAAAAATGCAATTATTCAGATTTGAACATTAACAACGCATAATTTATTCAATTCTACTTGTTCTTCCTGAAAACTATTATGATTCTCTATCTGCATTCCTGAATGACTGAACTTATTAACAATGCTTTTCTCGATATAACCTTCAGCCACACTAGTTGACTGCCATCCTCCATGTTTTTTAAATGTTTGAATATCCTGTCCACTGTCAGCGGAGAAGGAGTTTGTCTCCTCCTCAAGCAATGACCAGTATAGCTGAATGCATCTGGGAGTTTTAAGTATTCTGCAACTATTTGGGAAATTATTGCAAAACTATTGATGGCAACTGGTTGTATTGTGCACTTACCGTGACTATAGTAAATGAAAAATATATTATGTTTTACTTGTTTAGGTATCTAATCGTAAATTTCCTGTCCGTTGCAGTCTGATCCTATGGTAAATACATGTTTCCTTTTGGTTTTGGTATCATGCAAAGGTTATAATGAAATTCCTCGTGTCTTCTATATCTTTTACAGTTAAACTTGTAGCTGTGTTTTTTGTTTCACCACATTTAACTTCCTTTCCGTTAATAATAACCCTTGTAGCATTGTTGCCATCATTTTCGGAACGCATAACATCTATCGAAGTTTGTGAATTTGCACAGTTACGGATGCCTCTTCTTGTAAGGAACAGCTTCCTTGGATTTTTCTTGCGATATCAAGTGGATATGAACTACTCCACATAACTTTCATTATTTTATTTTATATGTTTTTTTTTTCTGTAATTTTCCCTGCTCTGTAAGTGGGTTTATTCCATTGAGTAGATAATAAATAAATAAATAACTTTCTGCTACATAGGAGTTCTTCCATCCACCATGCCGTTTAATGGTTGTAAGATCAGCACCTTTATTGGCCAATAAGTTATTTAAGTGCGCCTCATACAATAGCCAGTATATGTTATATGCCAATTTGTTGATTCCATCAGTCTGAGTAGTACATTCTTGATTGATGTATCTTAAAAATAATCTGTTCTGTGCTAAGAGAATTGGATGCATTGAAATATATTTTCTGCATATTTCAACAGCATTCACGTAAAATCCTTCTTCTATAATTGAAGGCTGGAAAAGCTAGAGAGCCTAAGTACCAAAAATCAAGATTTGATCTTCTTTGCGTAAAACAGACCTACTTACTGATATAAGTGTCCCATAAGAGACCTCAGTCCATACTCCTATGTAAATCGTCAATACATACATATAAAATTGACAGGGTACCTATCTCCAGGCAAGCAGGTCCAACTTGTAGACCTAAGTGTCAACGACGCAAAACAGTATTAATACAAAAACAGTAATAATACAAAACGGTATTAATACAAAATAGTATTAATTCAAAATAGTATTAATACATAATGTTTTTTTTTATGTAAAATTGTTGTGATTTAAATTTTTTAACTTTACCTGGCAATTTATTGTGTGAAATGTCGAATAATTAAAATGGTACTTAGGCCCTTCAATTTTAATCCTTGTTAGCACGTAACAGCTAGGGGACCTAAGTGCCAAAACTTAAAATTCGCTGCCCTGTAAAATTATATTTTTGGCACTTAGGCTCTCTAGCTTTTCTACCCTTCAATTGTAAATTTTCTTGAAATTCCCGCCTTGGTGTCAGATATTGAACAAAGTGGATAACTGCCAACGTCCTGTACGTCAGTAATTTTTATTACAATATGTCAATTCGTAGTATCAACAAACACCAGAAACCCCCATTATTAGTGCAACCTAAAATACTATATACCTAACATGTAAAAAAATTCTTCAATATGTGTTTTTTCTAATACTGCAGCTTTTTTTTTGATTGAGCTTCTTCGAAAACTGTCACAGGAACACAATTACTTTCTTGCTTTTTTGCCAAATTCAAATAGAACCATAAGCAAAGGAACTATTATAGACAGGAATCTCTAAGGAGGGGGTGCTTAATCAAGCGACTGCAACGCCGAAACTTTGAAACATTTTTTAATTTTGGGGAGGCTGGGGAAGTTTGACGATAGATTTTAAATCTGTTTGATAAAGTTTGTTCCTGCAGAAATGGTTTGAAACATGAGAAATATTCAACCAGTTGAGAACGAGTAGACGGGCATTATAAACAATAAATGGTTTTAACATAAAAACATGAACTTACTTTAAATAACCAGTATCAACTACAGACAGAAGCTGTAATTTTAGTATGACATGTTACAAACGTCCAAATTGAAAGAATATGTAGTGATCTGTATACTTAGGTAGTTCTTCCTAAAAATGTTGTACGTCGCCACAATCGCTCTAGCGGCTCCCCGCCTATCGAGGGAATAGTCTATAATACTCTCATTGTCTGTGGATAGAGCTGTTTGTTAAATAATTGATAATAAACAACGTACCATAGGTATAACAAAACCTACCACGTTTAATTGACTACTAAGAAGCCGTGCGAATATTCTTTTATTAAATTCCAATAATTCTGACTCCACAAATGTAATGATGTGATTATGTATAAAACGCTGTCTTGCATTCGTGTTTTAATTGCCTTTTATCCAAGAATATTAAACACTCGGACTACGTTTCCGTATTTTGCTACTTATACAATAAATAACTATTATACGGGCCTATGATCGAACACATACAGTTAGCATTAACAGGCCTGTTAACAGTAACTGTTAGGTTAATCAGAAATTCGTATGATTGACACACCTGTCAAGTTTATTTTTCCCAGTTACTTAACTTGACAATGCTCACGTGACCCAGTTATGAAACTGCTAATTTTATTTCTGGTAATTGACGTATGACATTTGGCATATTAATATAATGTGTAATTTGTCTATAACACAATTCAGTATCAATTTATATCATAGTGTTACATAATTAGTAATATACGGTATTAATAGTTTGACAGTAAATACAATCTAAAAAAAAACTAAAGTTTGTTCTAAGTGGGATTACAATTTTATACAATTAAGATTGCTATTCTGAGTATGATAGTGATACCTAAATGAATATTAACAAACAAAAAGAAATATATATTATTATCTAATATTATTAATAATTAGTTTATGAATAGGAGAAAGCCACAATGACAAAAGTTAGGTACCTAGTTTTCAAATATTGGTAATAATTTAGATTCTATAAATAGTAGGTATAAATAATACATTTTATCTTTTTAAAATATTATTTTTATTAGATAGTTATGTGTTTTTGACAATAATTTCTAATGGATTACAGTAACACTGATATGCTGCATCCTATACTATCCTCCTATAATTATAATATATTGCAACATGGACACCACCAAGGCGTAGTAAATTGTAATTAGCACAGTAGCACAGATCACATGCCTAAAAATACATTTTTGATTACCCACCTAAACTGTGTATAAATATTGAATATGTGCATCCAGGTTTTACTACTTTTTGGTCCTGATGAAGTTTCTGTTTTTCCTTTTTACATTCTGCTTCCACTCTGCATGAATCTAAAATAATTTAAATAATTGTATCAATAAGTTAATATGAAATATTTCACTTATACCTACCACCACTGTTGAGAATTTGTTTGCGGTCTATGCACTAAATAATTTGTATGTATTTCATAAATTTGCCTACCTACTTATATTAACATGCGTTGGGTTTACCTTGCTTCCCAACAATATTTTCTTACATTTAATGAAAATTAGCATTTCTACATATTGGCGTTGGATAGTGTGCCCTAATCTTCTTGCCACTTGTACCCACTGTTAAGTACCTATGATTTAAATTTTAATTGCGTTAATTGACAGTTTTTGACATATGAGTGATGACAGATGACGTATTTTAAATAATTAACTGCCATGACAAGGTTATCTGGCCATAATAACAGGCACAGATAACTGCTTGTTCGATCATAGCAATCTTTCCATTTCGGTTAAGAACTCAGTTATGCCCACCCAGTTATCGTAACTTAACTGTCATCGGTTACGCTAACCTGAATGTTCAATCCACAGTATACTAAGCAATCAGTAGGGAAACTCAGCTTTCCCGCGTTTTCCAAAAATCCGCCATCTTGTTGGCGACTGACAGTTATTACTATAATTTCTGTGTGTCAGTTAGGTTTTTGAATTTTTGGCATTATTACATGGTTATCCACTCGTTATCGTTATTGTACTTATATTCCTGCTTTGTATGTCGTGTTGAGTGTTTAGTTATTTGTGTTTTTATATTAGTGATAATTTATTAGTGGAACTATACCCAGTAAATAATAAATAAACTATGGGAGGAAATAAATGTGTTGTAAAAAACTAACGCATAACGCAGCTCTGGGCGTAAAAGGCCTGTAAACAGTTTTATATATGGGAGACCAAGTTAGACGTGATAGCTTAATTGAAAAAATCCTAAAGAAGAATTAAAACATGAAAGGGGGGAAAAGGATTTAACTCCAAATAGGAAAGAGACTGCTTTCATACATGAATGAAAGAAACCACTCCATACACCTAATAGAGCAGGGGGTTTTTGATTATGTTACTTATATATATATATTTTGTAAACCTCAAAATAAATTGTACCTAATATTCACGTTTTAATTTCATTTCGTACTTTCCTAAAAAAAAAATGAGTAAAAATATAAAAATTACACTGGGCTTAAATTTGATAATCTGCTAACAAAATAAGGCAAAAGTACTACAAAATATAAAATAAAACTACACTACTAGTTGACCTAGTTTCTATGTTTTCGCAAATTTTTTAAATAAATTTAAATTCATACTGGTTTTATAATCAAATTCAAATTATACCTGCTAGAAACCTAAATTAAGACAAAATGTGACCAAAACCTCAATTTATATGAAACTACACTGGATTACAACAGTTAATTAAGAACGAATGCAAAAGTATTAAAACTACGAACAACTTTGGTTATGTTTACGCCAAATTATTAGCTACTTTTTCGTATGTTCTCTGGGATCCGCCATATTCTTGGCGACTTTTTCTATAGTGGGGGTATTTAAAAACTGCCAGACGTATTTCATTCATAAATTGTCTAAGATTCCGTACTGATTGCTTAGTATACTGTGGTTCAATCATAGGCCTGAATATCAATAGCTATTCAGTAATAGAAAAACAGATCGTCAATAGGTAGGTTCATATTGGCTAAACGCGCTTCATTGTAGCAATATTTAAATGGGAGAGAAAATGGATTATTTCTTGTTAATTCTGGTGTTTGCACGCAGCCGAAGCCGAGTCCAATTATCTCCCAGAGCCGACATAATAATAAACCGTTTAAGCGCACCAAAACAAACAAGGCGGCCGCGGCTACTGCGAGCAGATGCGAACGGACCTTTCGCCTCCTCTCTCCGGCCAACATTTCGGTATATTAAAGCCAGCCAAAGACATTAATATTTTCCATAGAGCAGCAGCGCACGTCGGGAACCGCAATATGGATGAAATATGCGTTTTACGACGCTGTTTGTGTATAAATTTGAATGCTGCAACAAGTGTCGAGCGACATAAACCGGGGATTTGCCGGCATTAGACACATTTACTTAAAGGATATTAAACTGCATCAACTTTGATGGCGGGGCAGAAGCGATCTTCAAACGACTGGGAGATATTCAAACAGAATTACAGTGATGTTACTGCTTTTGGTGTTTTTTGCGGGAAGGGGAACAGAGATCAAAGGGTTATTGTATTTAACTTCAAACATGTCAAGCTTTACATTAAGTGAAATTTATTTTTGTGCAATTTTTTTGTGTCACTGATATTGTTGTTTATCCAGGGTGTGTGGAATATGTGTGCCAACACTGAAAAGGCTTCACCTGTTTACAAGAAAAACGCATTTTTTTTACTGTTTTAGAAAGGTATTTTAAGCTAATATAAATCAAATCTCCTACATAATAAGAAATATATGGGTAGATATTGTGGGTGTAATTCAACGCAGGTTGGGGCTTTTGTCCACTGAGTAGTTAGTTTCTCACAATATTATTAATACCTAAAAATATATAAAAACGTATTTCCCTTGATAAAAAAATCACCCTGTATATCTGACTAAAAGCAACAAAAAAACTAATACTAATAGTTTTCCTACAAATACACTTCAAAAATCAAAATACAACTTCAATAAAATGCAAAATTCATGTAAAATACAATTAAGACTAAATAAAAAAGCTTTTAAAAAAATTTGGTTTTTCTTTCCAAATTGTATCATACCATAATGAGTGTCAACATTGTAATCCATTACCTCTTATTGTTAACCTCAAACTATGGATCAAAATAGTTGTGCATGATACATACTTTCTTCGTATTCTTATGACTATGATTTTTTTGCAATATTTCGTATCCATAATAGAACTGCTGAATACAGGGTGGTCTACTTTCGAAAGCGGAAACTTTAGAGGCAGACAAAAAACCACAAAATAATATCAGTTTGTATTATAAACTATATTCGAAAAATGCTTCGTTACAAAGATACAGGGTGTAACATTTTTTATCAAAAGTTCCAAATTTATTAATATTTTTAAAACTACTTTAGATATTTAAATGAAATTTGGAACCTTTGAATAGGTAATACAGATACATATTTTTACGTAAAAATATTATTTTTCTTCCACCAGTGGCGTGCATACGGACAGATATTCGGAAAATTTTAATGAAAAATTGGTACGCCAATGTTTTTTTTTTAGAAACAAAAACTATTTCTAGAATCCTTGTTCAATTTACAACAGAAAAAGGCTCCTTACTTTTTTCGTTTGACACATCGTTTGCCAGTAAATTAAAATTCTTTAAGCAACTGGATTTCAAACAAATTTTAATCTGTCGTAGTAGGCCATGAAACAAGAAAGACTTACTATACTGTCAGTGTTTTTGCATTTTATAATGACAGTTAATTGAATTGTGTCAGGTAATTTAATTTCGAGGTATTGTTAACATTATTACTAGAGTCTTGTGTAAGTATTAATCTGAAAAACGCTTTTTTCTAACAACTAATACGCAGATATTCATTTTTGCTACGGATTTTCTTATGGAAATGCAAAAGCGGCAGTTCGTGAATATCATAGACGCTATCCAAATAGAAGAATTCCAGATGCTCGCATTTTCATCAGAACACATCAAAATTTTCGTAACTTTGGCCTGCGTGCTAATAATGAATGGAACAGAAACCGTCGATATAATATTCAGAATAATCGTATCCTACGTACTTTTGATAACAGTCCGAGGCTGAGCTTTCGGAAGGCAACTCAGCACCTTCACATTCCTAAGTCTAAAATATTACGAAGACTACACGATGACCACAGACATGCATGTCACCAACAGCCTGTAAAGGATTTGCACCTTGATGATGCTGAAAAAAGATTAAGATTTTGCCAGTGGCTTTTAAACTCGACGGAAGAAAATCCTGACTTTTTACATTAGATTCTTTGGACCGACGAGTCCTCTTTTACCAGACGTGGGGTAACAAATTACCATAATATCCATATTTGGGCACATCAGAATTTTCGAAAAATTCGGCCAAGATCATTTCAAAATGTTTGGTTGAACATTGATGGTAATGTTTGTGGTCCACATTTCCTACCCCCAAGGTTGAACTCGGAACTGTTTATGGAATTTCTTAACAATAATCTGCACGACTACCTAGACTATCCTAATATTGGATGAAGCTCCCGCATTTTGGAATAGCTGTAAGAGAATGGCTCAATACCAATTATCCTCAACGATGTATTGGCCGGCTAGGAAGGAATGACATGAATAATGACGTGGTTTATGGTATTTGACCAGTGACCTGGCCACCTAAGTCACCGGATCTTAATCCGCTAGACTCCGTATTAACAAGGGAAGATTTAATTTTAAGAATTCAGCAAGCCTGCAATGATATGCGGCGAAATCCTCATGAAATATCTGTTGCAATAAATGCGTGAGATGATGTCGAAAATGTATTGAGGTGGGTGGACTACATTTTGAGTAATTTTTGTATCTTTATCCTTAATTTTCTTTCATTTTGTTACTGTTGTTGAGAGCCGCTAATTAAATTTCTCACTTTCGTTTTTGTTTACTTACTTAATTGTTTTTCAGAAATCATTAGGTAATTTAATTATTTACTGGCAAACGGTGCGTCAACGAAAAAAATAAGGAGCCTTTTTCTGTTGTAAAGGATTCCAGAAATAGTTTTTGTTTCTAAAAAAAGCATTGGCGTACCATTTTTTTCATTAAAATTTAAAATACGTGATTTTGAGTCGATTACAATTATTGAAGTGTAGAAGAAAAACAAACCTTTTTATAACAAATATTCAAATCCAAAGTGGCTTGGTTTAGTGGGTGTTAGTTTATTACTGTTTACCTCTAACTGATCTTTAAGCCTTTCCAGAAGTGATACTTCTACATCCTGCTGAAACTTGCCAACTAATATCATACAACATGATGTATTAAATCCAGCAGACAGATGAGCCAGAAGAGAATTTCCCTCGGGACGGCCCGGGCCGGTGTTTTTTTATCCAGGATGCAATCCTACAATCTGTACTTTTTACGCCGGTTTTATTTTCTTTCCTTGTACATAAATATGGCAGGCTGAGATGCTACGTGGATTCCGTAATCCTTGAAAACTGGCAAAAGCCGTTTTGCCTTTTTGCTGGTGTAGAAATATACTTTTTTACGACAGGTTCGTTTTATATCTTGCCAGATATAAAATATAAATAATGAAAATAGATAACGAAATATGTTTTAATAATTAAAATTTATAATGCACCAAATAATTAAGTACATGCAGTGTGGGATAGTAAATACTACAGGATGATTGTGAAAGTGGGGTATTAATTTTAACTGATGACAGTAGGCATCAGGCAGTGGGTACATGTTTTTAGTGACCGAAATAACCGAGTTAAAAGTTATTGCAAATTTTGAAGACGATTCTGCATAATCTTAAACAACCCTAATAAGTACAAACTGTCATCGATAAGCAAAATGTTATAAGTTGCCAGTCTTTGCTGAAGTCACGTTTATAATCTTTTAACTTAAATAACAACGTAACACGTACGTAAACTAATCGTGGTATTTTTATTATTTTAGGTTTTTTTATAGTGTGTGCGTAGTATCATTTTGTGTTACACGCAATTTGCTAATGCACTGATATAATAATGACCCAAGTATATTGATAATAATGTCATGTGGATGTTATTAGTGCAACGCCGAGTAGGATCAGAATCGGCTGGCATTTAACACAGCAAACCTGGGATACTGGAAAACGTGAAAGACGTATCTAATTTTGAACATTTACTGTGAGTGTACAGAACTGGCTTACATAATTTAAAAATGCGAGTTATTGATGATTTTTTATATCGACATTTTATTGGGCTGCAAACATGGATATCATTTTCGCCGAATCGCGATAGAGCTTGCTAGCTTTTAATAGCTTCAACTGCGATGTAGAAAGCTTCGTGTCTGTGATTTGTCAGTCAGTCTGGAGTAACGAATGCCCGAAAGTTGTAGCTTCTCTACACTGCGTTTTACATACTATTTGTTCTTCGCATAAGTAGACGTCTGCTAAAATTATTACCCCACTTTTAAAATCACCCCGTATAATATCTTTTCACTATTTTTACTGACCAATCGATTTGAACAAAACAGAAGATTACTGCTTTATTTAGTTCGGTATTCTTGCCACTGAAACAAAAAGTATTAACAAATTACCTCTTAATGGGCCAATCGGTTACTCCTAATGCTCAGCTATATAATTATCTCTCATTAATAAAATACATAAATTATATAAATTCACTTCCCTAATCTTGTATCTCTATGGAACGTAGATAAACAAAAAAAAAATTAAATCGTCAAATTTGACTCTGGCAGCAGCGTAGAAAACGAAAATAGAAGCATTTTCGAAACTTTTGTAATAGATTTTTTATCTGAAGATGGTTTTGTTATTAAAAACATCGAAACGTAATATTAATCTTAAGTGATAGAAATATATGTCCTACTGATTTTGGATTTTAATACTCTGACTGCCGTACCTACCTGTATAATGAAGCATGTATAATTCCAATTTAAATAGTGAGTTATATTACAGTGAGTTACTACCATCATTAGAGTTGCCACCTGTCCTTGCTTCGGAAGGATAGTCCATATTTAAGCCTTTATGTCCCTTCCGTCCCAGCTGTTTGCTATAGGTTTTGCAAGTGTAATTCAATGCTGGTCGGGGTATTAACTCGCAGAGTAGTTGTTTCCTGGAATTACATATTTGCAAAGTATCGTTTCTCGCCGAACGAGATACAGGTCGGCAGCTTCAATGTCCACTACATGTAAAACGCTTCATGTCTGTGGATTTTCAGTTCAGCATGGAGTAGCGAATGGCCAATAGTAGCTTGTTATACATCGCACACTGATGAATGCCTTTTGACATTTTGCTATGTCTTTCGAATATTTTCAGTAATACTTCCAAGTCACTTAAAACTTCAAATAAAGAAAACATAACTTTATTAGATGAATAATAATTGCCGATTCAAGTAATTTATATTATACAGGGTAAACCTTAAATAAGTACAAATATTTTAACCAGCAGTACAGTTCACTGTATAGAACCCTTAATTAATAGTCTTTTTACAAAAAAATCAGGAATAAAAAAAGTCATGATTTTCAATAGAAAACTTGTTGAGGAGCGCGGATTCGGGAGTCATGGTGGATGTCCATTCCACAGCGTTGCCAGTGTTACACTAGAATTTTTAGACATGTCAAAGACTTATTGAAATATTTTTATTGATGAAAATATTAATGGCCATCTCCTCCCCTTTGCCATTTCTATTTATCTCCAATAAATTGAAAATATAAACCAGATTCTCTACTCACAATCATATTATGCAGAATTTGTTCATTATCCATTTGTACTACACTTCGACTGATTTATCACAATACATTATTTTTTTCATTATCACTGATTAACACTACTTACTTAACAAATATGGTTTTAGCATGTCAACCTTTTCAGTATTTGAATAATGCACCATATTTTATTTAATCACACTGTATTTCACGAAAAATATTAATTAAATACACAAGACCGTTAAGAGAAAAATACTGTCCGTGAAAATAATAAATAATAAAGACGATTTAAATAGGTTTTATACGTTAGTGCCGCAACTCTTAAAGCAGATGCGTCAAACGGTGCATTACTTAAAGAAACTATTAGCTTAGTTCGGTTTCAGAAGATGCAAAAGTATCTCATATTAACTTTAAATTTACGTGTATTGAAATTATCAAATCCCTTTCCACAAATATTACATGTTTTGGTTGAACTTGCCTTTGCGACAGCTTATTCAATCGGTATCAACATCAACATAACCTCTATCAATCCTTGAGCCTAGAGCATGGGGCTTGTGTGGGACAATTCGCCTACTGCTTCTAACACCTACCTGTAGTCTGTGCCTACGATATCAGTTTCTTTTTGCATGCGATTGACGCTGCTTTTAAATATTTTACTTTGCCTTCTCTTGATATTGAACGCATAAATCAAGCTAGTTATTTTGTTATTTCATATTTTGTGTTTATTTTTAAAATCTGTTTCACCCACTACGAAACTATGAGGTACGAAATGGTTAGCACTGACACGTTGTTTGAGGTTATGTGGTGGAAATTAACTCTAAGATGTTGTGTGAAAATTTATACTTTTTTGTTATTCTTCATAAAATAATTTAAGGGTATAATTTGTGATAATCTTCCTAACAGTGTACAATGGTATTAACTGAAATATGGATAATTGTTTAAATAGTTGGTTTTTCAGTAAGTATGTGAGCTTTTATGCATGTTTATGGATATTTTTTTTAAATCATTTAAGTAACTTCTTAAACTGTTTAACTGACAGTATCGAACCTGAGAAAATTCATATTTTAATCGTTTATGATAATTTTACTTAACTAATTGCTAAAAACGAGTGTTTACACTAGAAACAATGGTAAAAATTGAATTTGCTTTAAAAAATTATTTATCTTACAGAAGATATGGCAACCTCGCCTTCAGTAAATCATATGGTTTATTTTATTAAGTTAAGTCAGTGGTCTATCTGGTCAGCGGTCCTCAAAATGTGGGTATTTAAAAAAAAATTATATCCGTAAATATATGAAATTTTAAAAAATGACTTTCACTAGACTTATCTATATGACGAACTACACCTGCAGTTAAAATATTTGTACTTATTTAATGTTCACCCTGTATATCAATAAAACATAACAATTCCTTAAACAAACATAACTTGATCTCATATTAACTACAGCAGTTTTCTTGATTTCAAATAATTTTTATTGTTAATTGAAGAGTATACATTATGCATAGATATAGTCTCATTATACAAGAATAAGTTAATCTTTCAATAAATATTACAATATTTGAGAAATAGTGAAACTAAGTTTTGGTGTTGAAATAAGTGTATTAATCTTGATATCAGTATAGTTTCCTTTCTGTGTGTATATCCGTAAGGAAGACATTGTTTGGCTCCCCCTGTATGCCCTATAATTCTCGACCACTAGTTTCTGGATACCCTGTACATAATATGCCATAAATAACTAACTACAGACAATAATAAAACAAAATGTTACTATTTTTTTAAATCGTCATTTACATAACCCTATCAATCAATTGGTGTCCATAAGCCATTCGTTTGAAAGTATTCCCTCCCTGTGAGCAACGTAAAATATGTTTTATAATCCTATTTACTCCGGTGCAACTTAAATATGAGGCGTATCAAGCCCATAACTCAGGAATAATTTTGACGTGCAGCATTCTGTATCAAAGTGAAGTCAAGTGAAACGGTTTAATTTGTAAGCAATTTGGGAGTGAGTTCGTTAAAATATTTATACACATGTGTGTAATGTTGAGCAGGCGGTTTATATTCAGCTGGAAGGAGCGTAGGAAGTAGAAGAGCAACGGGCTGTAACGCCTGTCGAGATTTAACTATGAATTCTTACATACTTTAGTACCGCGATGTTCGATATTAGATAGTTCAAATTATTTATGGATCAAAAAATGGGATACATTTCTCATTTATGAAATTTTCTCTCTGTCGGGTGTTCCTCTAAGACTTGCAGGGCTTATATCTCAGAAACTGTCTTAGCCAGTGCTACGAAATTTGGTATACAGACACTAGACGGCACGTAGAATCTGATGAAAACATTAATTATTATACAGGATGTTTAATTTTGGCAAACCCCGCTAAAACTTATGTTTAAATTGAACAATATTTAATTATGAACACATTCTAATAAAAAATATTAAAAAATTGTAAAATTTAACATAAAAAACACCTCCAAAAAGTGCCCCAATTTCATTGTTATAGCCTTGAACCAGACTTACACAGAAGAAACTAAAATCGGTAAATTAATGGCACGAAGTATTTTATTATACATAAAGTAAGGTGTGAGTTGAAGCTTTTGGAGAATTGGGGTCGCTGCGCCGACGCCGTCTTCCATTACAGCTTCGTTCGTCGTGAATATTGTGAAACATTTGTCGGTATTTTGAAATTGTTCTATTGTAATGTAATATCTTATTGTTTTGTTGTTGCTAGAGTCTACATAATAATTTGTGTAAATAGCATGTAAGTAAAGAATATTTCTTTTTTCTAACTGCAATAACAATTATCGATTACTTACTTGGCAATATACTTTATATACTCCTAATTACTTTTTTGATTGTAATGTGAACGTCTTTGTCCTTGAAAGTCATGAACTGAACCTACCACACAAAACGAATATTACTACAGCATTATCAAGAATCTAGAAATGATTGATGGTAAGTTTGCTTTTGTGTCCACATATTTCAGCGCTTTATTAATGTTTTTGATAAATAAAGTTTAAAAAGAACTCTATATCTAGTAAAGAATATACTACATTTTTTGTATTTCATATGCTACGGATATAAAGCAAATGGTTGTTGGTTTATTTATTTATTTTTTTTTTGAGGAATACTTGTTTAAATGAAACAAATAGTTATTCCATTTGAACATCTTATGAAAACTTAATTTTAGAAAATTGATTTTTAATTAAATATATTTTTTTTATTTCCCTGAACAATTTGTTCAAATATGTATAAAAAAATGTTTTGAATTAAAAAAATGATTTTCAACCAAATAATGTAGAAAAGAAAAATGTGTAATTTTTTAATTATTTTGTAAAATTTTTAAATGAAGTTTGATTAAGTTATATAATTTTGAATTGAAAACCCGTAACTTAAAAAACTAAATTTTCTAATATAGTCGTATCGTCGAAGAAAGTAAGTATTTGTTTGAAAGGAAAATTCGAATTGTTTTCTATAAACAAAAAATAACTGCCAATAGATGCCCGCTTGACGTAGCTGTGCTATATTTTGCGTATTATGTGGCGTGTCACCTGTGACGTACTGATGACAGCTAATAAGCTCGAAACCGGTATATTTTAACTATTTGCTATAGATTTTTCAGGTGTAATTCAATGCTGGTCAGGGCATTAAACCGCAATAGTTTCCTGAAATTTCTGAGCTAAATTGTTGACTTAACTAAGCAGATGTTTAGTTAGAAAAAAATCTGTGAAATACACAAATATTGTTTTATCATAGAATATAATTAAATAAACACCAGAAGTGTATCATTGAAAGGAATATAATGTTTTTTAATTTAAACTATTGCTTTCTTTATACAAAATAACTTGTTTGACCCTAGAAAACACTATGTAATACATTCTTCGTATTTTCAAACATCTTCTAAAGCAATTAAAATATTGACACGAGATTTTCTATGAAAAACATGTGGAACAAGTGACATTTATTGAAGACATTCTCTGCCGTAGCAGTGGCGTCGTTTTATATTTTAAAAACATGTCCCCGCCACTGAAGCAAGTTTACTTAAGACGTCCTCAAATCCTTGCTCGTGACACGTACTGTTACCCTTTCGATAATTTTAGACAAGCGAATACGCATTACTGTGGGAGGTATTGAATCTCCAGACCATCCACAGAGACGTCATGTTTCTAGTTGTGACATGTTGCAGCAAAAAGCAAAAGTAACTCAAAATTAATGTGACAAACTGACGAAAGCCAGTTCTTCTCTAAAAGTGGATAGAGGGTGTAGATATGTTCTGTGTACAAATAATTTTCTGCTTCATTAGTTAAGAGCTATAGTATCGATGTCCACTCTAGTTCCTAATGAAAAATTGTCTATATCAAATCACTTTCAGTAACGAAACAAGTGTATCATCATTCTGGAAAGATATGAGAAAGCTTAATTTAACTAGAGCGCTAAATTTTGAAATTCCTCATCATTTACATATTAATTATTATTAATTACTACTATTAAGATAATCACTACTACATTCTACATTTTGACATAAAACTTATGAATCCGATGGATATTTGTGATTTTATTAATAAAATAAAGACATGAGGTCAAATAATATCTACGAGATTTAAAATTGTGTCTATTATTTTGTCACATATGTCATGAAAGGTATCGTTCTAGAATCTTGAAAAGTGGCTATCGTAGAACCACTTGCAAAAATGTCTAATCCAAAAACTTGATTCTCGACCTGTCAGTATATTACCTATAGTCTCCAAAATAAAATAATGCCTTCTACTCAATCAGGATTTCCCAAAAATCATAATACCTCTACATCACTTATTAATCTAACTGAATTTGTTTGTTCTCATATAGACGACGATATACCTATTATTTCCAGATTTTAACAAGCCCTTTGATATATTAAACCATTCATTATTATTATCAAAGTTACATTACTATGAATTACCTACAAATACCATTAATTGCTGCAAATCTTATTTAAGCCACCGACCTCAACAAATACATTGGTCAAATGGTGTTCTGAAAACACAGTATATTTCGTTAAATAATGGTATTCATAAAGGCTCTTTCCTTGGACCCGTATAATTGTCTATTTATGATGCAGATATGAGTATAGCTATTGAATTTCCTAACGTTTCAGGAGCATATAGCAAATAAAATAAAAATTGCTTTTGGTCGTCTCAAAGCTTTATACAGTTATTGTATAAAGCTTTGAGACGACGTATATTGTACGTCACCAGATACTAAAATCGTCCGTGCGATTTTCCTACAGTATTCCATTCCAACATCATATTACACCACTTGCTTCTATTTTAAATATAAAAAATAGTCGTTTACTTTATATACAGTATACGCCAAAAGTATGGAATAAATTCAATAAAAACGAAACAATTATTTTTTGGGAAATATCCTCGAACGGGTCGATTTTTAATTTAAAAAATACATATTTTAGCGTAAAATGCGATTTTCAAATGTCATTTGTTTTGGAGTAATGACGTCATCCATTTTTTTTAAATGGCAGTACCATATTTTTTTCCTTGATTCTGAAAGATCGTTTATTTCTCTATCAGACAGTACTAAAATTTTGCCCTCTTACATAGGAAAGTTTTCCAGTAAATGACGATTGAATGTTAGAAAACGTAAATTTTATCCATAAAAAAGTAACAATTCTGAGGTATGTAAAATAAAATACAATTGATTAAATGTTCGAATTGCCATTCACCAACTTCTAGACAATGCGCAAGTCTGTGAAGAAATTCTCTTGCACATTATGAATGATTTCTGGGGTAACTCTGCATATTTCGTCCCGAATGTGATTTTCAAGTTCTTCCAAATTACGTGGTTTATTAATGTACACTTTTGACTGCAAGTGTCCCCATAAAAAATAGTTAAGAGATGTAAGATCTGGCGATCTTGCAGGCCAATCTATCGGTCCGCGTCTGCCGATCCACCTCTCAGGAAAACAGTTGTCCAAAAAATCTCGTACAGGGCGCGCATAGTGCGGAGGTGTACCGTCTTGCTGAAACCATATGGTATCGTCAGGAATGTCAGGGTCATTCTCGTTAGGAAATATTATTGCAAGGGCTGGAACAAGGTCGTTTTCTAGAAACTCTAAATATCTTTGTCCTGTAAGGGTTCCTTCAAAGAAGAAAGCCCTACTATTCTGTCGTCAACTATTCCAGCCCACACATTTAATTTCTGAGGGTGTTGGGTATGTGCCTCTGCCATCCAATGAGGATTTTCCCGACTCCAATATCTGCAAGTTTGACGGTTTACTGTACCATTCAGACAAAATGTGGCCTCATCTGAAAAAAGTATTTGCCGGTGTAAATTTCTATTTCCTTGACATAAATCCATTAGAATTTCGCAAAAGTGTAAGAGGCGATCGGGATCATCTTGATTGAGTTTCTGCGCAAGTTGAATTTTGTAGGGATGATATTTTTCCTTCCTCAAGATATGTAGCACTGTGCTCTGACTAGAGTCATTGTTTAATGCAACCAATCGTGAAGAATTATGAGGATTATCCACCATACTTATCAAAATGTTCTGTTTCTGATTTTCATTAATGCTTGGACGTTTTGGAATATTTACAACATTGCCAGTTTCTCTAAATTTAGACTCTATCTTACTGACTGTTCATTGGCTGATAAGGCGATCTGGATATTTTTCATTAAATAAATCGCAAACTTCCTGCTGAGTTCTAGTCATATTCCCGCATCCGATAAGAATTAAAATTTCAATTCTTTGAGTAACAGTTAAATGTGCCACAATACTTTAAATTGAATAATAATCTAATTCTATGTCGCTTACAATACTTATTAGAAAGTCGGTGTGACAATGACACTTTGCAAAGATTTTCACCTACTTGATCCATAAAAGAACTATGGAATTCGAAAAACTAAACTTGATAACGTTTTTGCTTTATTTTAATTGATATGCGTTTTCTAACATTCAATCGTCATTTACTAGAAAACTTTCCTATGTAAGAGGGCAAAATTTTAGTACTGTCTGATAGAGAATTAAACGATCTTTCAGAATCAAAGAAAAAAATATGGTGTTGCCATTTAAAAAAAATCGATGACGTCATTACTCGAAAACAAATGACATTTGAAAATCGCATTTTACGCTAAAATATGTATTGTTTTAAATTAAAAATCGACCTGTTCGAGGATTTTTCCCAAAAATAATTGTTTCGTTTTTATTGAATTTATTCCATACTTTTGGCGCATACTGTATATAATTTATTATATTGTAACCTCTACGTTGACTTAACCTTGAAAAACGTCACGTAGAAAAACATACTTTATTGTCACTACTTGATTACACAACAAATATCCTTTAAACAAATGTTAACTGTTAACTTTGTACTTTGAGGTTTGTCACTGAACTGAGAGGGTGAAACCGATCCGCTTATATATTTTTTTGGGGTTTTCGAAGTTTCCGCAGTCTCGAGAACGTATCAATAATCAAATCGAATATGGTTTGGAATGTTCTAGAAAACGTCAGAATAGAGGTATCACAAAAATTATAAATACTAACGCAAACAGGAACATAATTAACAAACTAAAAAGGTAGATGAGCTTTCGTAACATTGCCCTCTTATATCTGATCGTCCTGATCAGGTTACTCTTCGGTTCAAGCTTCTTTATTTAACGTACAAATACTACAATCTCGACATCATTGTTCCACATTTGAACGACTTCCAAGCCAATAAAATCCTCCTCTGATTTTGTTCAAAGTCTTATTTCTTTCTAAATGCGTGCCACCTACAGCACTATGAGCTTCAAGAATTTCTGACACTCTTTTTCGGGGTAATACAGTTTGCCATTAGTACTTTCCAGTACTCTTTTCAATACGCCATTTTGTATTACTAAGGAATCCCATAAGATTCAGACATTTTTCAAAGACGAAGATTTGTCACAGTTAGATATATCCAAGTTTTTAATCGTCCACTGGTATATAGCCTAGAAGTCTGAATCTTTACTCTGTTCTTTCTCATTTATTCGGGCTCTGCAACTTAGTTCTTTGGCATAAAAATTTGTCCTTTCTCTTTTTCTTTCGTTTCATTCACTTCAGTTGTTATTATGCTGCTCTGTAATTTTTCTTCCACTGATGATTTCTTTCCCTCTGTTTCTTTCAATCAGGTTTCCAACTTGTTTTTATCGGTACTAATATTTTAATATTTATTTAATATTTATACAATATTTATACAAATCTCGTGTTAAATACACATAATAGTATTTACACGCGTCAAGCAAAAGAAGTATAGAACGTAATACCTCCTTACACAATGCTAATTACATAAAACATTACTAATAAACATACACACAAACGTACAGCTAGTTAATAAGAATATAATACAAAACAAAATAAAAGTAATAAAAACACTCGCATTTGACTTAAGTTCATATTTAAAAAATCTTCAAAATTATTAAATGCATTTTTTATTAAATAGTTTTTAATCCTTACTTTAAAATTTCTGTCCTTAAGAATTTGAATTCTGTAAGGTATTTTATTAAAGAATTTAATGGCCCAGTAATTAGTACCATCCCGCGTCTTTTTTAATCTTAGAAATTTATTACTCAAATATGCACTATTTCTGGTGTCATAAGAGTGAATCTCACTTCTCGCTTCAAATTTAGAAATATTATTTTTCACATAATTAATACACTGGAATATGTATGCACAGGGTACAGTTAGTATCTTCAAATTTGTAAACTGTTCTTTGCAGTCATCTCTAAAGCCAAGGTTAGGTTAGGTTTTATCGGTATTTAACTTTCGCAGCAACTGATCATTATGTTTTAAGTTTTGACAGTTCCAACTTTTCAATTCAATGCAATTAATTTATGGAATAAGCTTAATGAAGTATTAACAAACTGAACAACCAGACATTCAGTGTTCATGTAAAGAAAATACTTTTATACAATGAGATTTCGCTTGCAGCTATTCTTTCCAAGACCTTCATTGTATCTAAACATCTAGTTGATCGCGAATTTTCAAGACTGGATGAAGTTCTAATATCAATTCTAGTCTTTCTTTTTCTATTTCTTTGCATATTAGCTATATTTTCCCAAAATTGTTCCTTTTATTTTAATTTTAATTGGTTTAGTTAAGACGAATGCCATTTCGTAAATTATGTTTTTTTTTATCAATTGTAAAATACTACCAATATTACTGTACTGCATGTTTTCACTGTTTTTAATAAATAAATGTATTATTATTATAGTTCATTGGTAATACCATCAATTTGAATAAAATTGTCCATCCAAACCAATTTACTAATATGATCTAAATGAATACACTGTCCTTGTAAATGTAATCAAATAAATTGCAGGTAAAGGCAAAGATTTTGTTCTTTCAGCAGACCCAGACAAACACAAACAAGAAAATGGACAAGCCTTTTATGAAAAATACATTTACCTCTCTACCGGTCATTTTCTAGAAAGAAATAAGCAGTCCCGGGAGACTTCCTTTCGTACGCCAAGAAATGACTTTGAAAGGCTTTTTGTAACAAAGTACGGACCAATAAGCGAACAATGCACAGGAGTGTTTGATTTCCGGGGCTGTCCTGCACGAAGGTTTCTTAATCCGCGATGGATCTCTCTCTGAGCATTCCACTTTCGATTGAGACTCTCTTCATTATCTTTATGAAACTCATGCCGTGTCCCCTTTATCCGATATGGACTAGCAACGAGTTGAATAAACATCAAGTGATGCGTTAATGGGATTACAATGGACAGGAAATTTAGCAAAGTCGGTTTCGTGTGCGTCTAATTGATTAAATGGCGATTAAATTATTTATTATTAGGAAATTGTGCGTCAACAGGAAAAGGTGTTACTAATGAATATTGCGTTGGATTATTAAATTATGTATTAATGAGGACAGTAGAATGTCGCTTCGTTGAAATTTTTGGGAAAGGAGGTTAAAATAATGTTATGGGAATTATTTAAATTTAATATTGCGAAATGATTTACGGGCCATTTACACGGAGGATTCAAAACTTATCTAAAAAAAAGTTTTGAATGTACAGTGGACAGTTATAAATACAATTTTGTAAAAAAAAATCAAAAAGGGCAATTCGAAAATGATTTAAAAATGCAATTCTGGAAACTGGCCCACTATAAAACCTGACGTTGCGCAAGGCAAAGAAATCAGTCGGTGACCAGCATGGCGGCAAAAAATGAAAGGGAAAAAAATTGAATGAATTTCCCAAGAGGAGCAATAAATAAAATTTTATAACACCTATTTTATGTCGCTATAGCTGTTATTAATTATTAAAGTTAATTTGTGCTTTAATTAATAAAATAACTTGAATTACCTGATGTTAAAATAACTATTCAAAATTTTGTCCACCGACCTGTAAATGCTTTTGGACCAATCTTACCCTATTTCTAAGAAATAACACAAATATTTCTGGTGAGATGTAACTGGTCTGCTACTTCCTGCTCGTCCTAAGCGGCCCGACTTGCAGGAAGCGACCTACATTGTCGTAGGTACTTAACCGCAGACCTCTCGCCCTGGACGATGCTCCATTAAATCTATAAATGATACTGCAGGAAACAACTACTCCGCGGGCTAATGCCCCGATCGGCATTGAATTACACCTGCAGTATCTGTGTGAACAGCCAAGGACCCTTGTCGGCCACTTCACCAGACAAAGACCGGTTTCGGGCTTGTTAGCCCTCTTCAGTATGCCATAGGTGAGATGACCGACAATTGAACTGGCTGTTCCTTCATATGTAGGTTCACATATAAATCGAGCGCAGGTGAGATGTAACTGGTCTGCTACTTCCTGCTCGTCCTAAGCGGCCCGACTTCTCTGCATCCAAAGGGCCTAAACTGTCCATGGCCTTGAAATAATGACTTTTTATAAGCATCTAAGGCTATGATGTTCACATTTTCGAAAAGTTTTCGAGTTCCTATCTTATATTTTCATAACTTGACCGTCTCTACTACGTTCCACAGTGTGTAACCTTTGAAACACGCTATATAATAGCACAATGCAATTTGTGTTTCTAAGATGTTTTATGCTCCTTACGCCCTGTATCGTTGTCAACGACCCAGGCAGTTGTTGAAGTCTGAAATTACTGAAAATATAAATCAAGCTGAAATACTTGTAACAAACGGCAAACATAATCGTAACGTCATAAAGTTCCATATGACATGGAATGAAATTGTTCCGCTGTCACTGGCAGACTACATTTTAGTTCGTAATTTAAAAGTCGACCTTGTTTCAAGCCCTATGCGGTCCTTGTCAAGAGCAGACAAAGAAAACTTTACTCCGTGGCTATGAAAATTCAAGAACGAACTCGTTAAACGTCAATTAGTTTCCAACACCAAAGTCAGTAGCTCTTGATTGTTAAATCTAATCAAAAGGTGAAATACACAGGGTGACTCACAACGTGTAAAAAATTCAGGAGAAGATACAAAATCGAAGTTAGTTTGTTGAAGTTAAAATATAAAATTTTGTTAGCGATAGCCAATCAGCGAATATAATTTTTAAGGTTGTATTATGTAGTTCAAACAATAAATCAGATAATCTGTCTCTGAGAGAAACTTAATTACACTATTTTACATCCACTCTGAGAATTTTAAGTGGATACTATTTTTTGTACCTGTATGATAGCCTTTTTTGATTTATTTTAAATATAAGGTCAAAATTCGCCCCTTCAGAGCCTTGCAAATAAACGTGCTTCAAGGTGGGACCTTATTGCTCTATCATACAGGTCCCTTGAGAATTTTAAGTTGATAACATTTTTTAAATTTATTTTTATTTCAAGTCAAAATTCGCCCCATTGGAGCCTTGCAAATGAATGTGCCTCTAGGTGGGACTTTATTGCTCTATTCTATAACTACCCTGATACTCCATATTCGCCTACCATATGATAACGTTTTTTAAATTTATTTTCAATTTAAGGTCAAGACGAAAAATGGGAAATAGGTTTTAATAAGGCAAAAATTCTAATTTGTACATAGGTATTTACCATTCTTCAAATTCAAAACAAAATAATAAAAAATTATTATTTTGTTGTGGAATCATTTCATACCAGTAAAATACATAATTCTGAACAAAAAATAAAGAATACATTTTTTTCAATTGAGAGCCCGTTTGTAGATACAAATTATTTTATGTTGAAAAAATTTGTTTTTCGACGGCCCATAACACCTTTAAACCCATAACGATGTAATCTTGTACAAGGGGGTTTCTAAAGGTGCTGATTGAGAATATGTCAGTAATTTTTTTCTAGAAAAAATCGCTAATACTTTTTTTTTAGAAAATCGTCCCCCTTTCTCCATCTTAGAATCGGACGCATCTGACTATAATCAAATATGGCTACGTCTAAAGATTCACTTCATAGGTGTATATTCACCACTAAAGTTTCAAAGTATTTGGACATCAGGTGAGCGAGATACCAGGGTGGTTCCATGAAAAGTGGGACACATTGTATATAAATAAGTAACACTCAGGATATAGAGGCAAGATATGAACTGAAGGCTCAAAACTAAAGGATACTGACGTAATCTCAATAATAATTAATTTAAGATAAATATTTTCTAAGCTAAATATAGATACCTCATTCGTAAATTAAATGTTTATATATTTACAAATTATGTTACTAAAGGCGATAATAAAAATTCAATCAATAAACGTATGAAAAGGTTAAAGACCTGCGTGACTCCAGCAGAAGGTTTCGATAGTAGAACGGGAAGAAGTGGACGTCAAGTCGGCGAAGATGCGGTGGCGATATCGCCGAAGATTCACCAGCACTTCACCAGCAGCGGAAGTCTCCGGGGTAGAACGACTAATAATCTGGCAGAAAGTTGTGCTATTCTGAGAGTGAAGCTATGGAGATGCCACCCAGGGGTCACCAAGAACGAGAGGTGGCTTCTCACAGCCTAGGTGGCGGAGAACCCAGATAATGGAGGAGGAGGTCGTCTCAGCTACCTTGAGGCAACGACGTCGACGTAGACGATACGTTATTGTCTCGATATAGTGCGGAGTGCACAGCAATGTCTGATACAAAAAGAAACCTAATAGCAATACAACCAAAAATTAGGAAAGTAAGTAACTAAATCATATGCATACCTTATTCAATACGGGTTTTCTTTTTCAAATGCCTTTCGAGCTAGAGAAACAATAGCCCGCAGAAGATCACATGGAATGTCCAAATCCTCAAAAGAGACGTTTTCTTGGAAAATTTCACACACGAGTACACACAATTAAAATTTCCAATAAGAAAACTTAATTTTGAATGTATTCAAATTACTCCCATACACGGATGAATAAAGATTTCATAAAATTTTAAAAACACTGCCTCTGGCACGATTCCGGAAGAATAATGGATTCCAAATAGGAAAGTCGACAACCCATTCTCTGACTATTTTTTAAATTTCAAAATCCTATTTAGAAAAACCGAAAAATTAATTGATAAAATAAATAAAGAAGATGTGGGCAAATAGGCAATAGGTAAAACTATAAAAAACTCAAACAGACTTTTGAATTACCATTGTATAATAATTATCGTAACATCACGTAATGTCGTTTAGATGTTTTTACTAACCTATCTGAACAGAAGTATGTGTTTTTAGTGTTGTAAAATTGGACGACCTAAACTAACCCGTTTGAAGTCGAAATCCTACTGTTTAAGTTTTAACTTTTCTATCGAAAGCTGCCGGGAAGTTTTGATCCTCACCCTTTACGCCAGCTCATTATTCATCATATTATGCCCGCGCGCCCCAGATTTGACAGATTCGAGGTTGGCGGTTCATCCCGCCCCCGAAAATGGAAAAAGTTTTCTGTTCAATTAAATTCTTCTTTTGCTTAGATGACAACTTTGTTTTGTAACCGAATCTTTCGATACTTGCGGTGAAATGGAAGCGAGGGGCGGTTGGCGTCTTGCTCGAGATATATCACGAGAAAGATGCAGAAAAAAAATGAAGGGAGGGACTATATCTGTAGTGTGATCTCGAGTAGCTACTGTCGTTGGAAGGAAAGTATGAAGATTTTTTAAATTACTAAAAATTCAATGTACAAAGGAGCTTCTTTGTGCAATCAAATATGAAATCTTACATACTTTTAAAATGTAACGTAACTGTCAATGTAAGCATACAGGGTGTCTGGAATATAAGTGCCAGTACTAAGGGGACTTGTATATCTGAGCAATAAAAAACTTATGAAAAAATGTCTGAAAGGAATAATTTTTCAAAAACAAAAATACAGCTGCAATAAAATGCAAATCTGTGTTACGAAACTACAAACTAGGGTACAACTGAGGTTAAGTAAAAGCTTCTTCAACGTAATTTGTTTTTTGTATCAGTATTTATGAAGTAAGTAATTGAAGTTTCCCAGACAACATTGTTAGCTATCACATGCTGCTGTTAACCTAGTAGTACTATTAATCATAGTAGTATTGTGGCCAGTGCGTTTGAATTTTCTGTGTTTACTTGATATTTGTGGGTGTACATAAACAAAAATGGAACATCGCAGAGTAGCTAAGCTTCATCTAGCCGCCATTCGCTAATCTATGCCGGACTGACAGCCACAGACATGAAGCGTTCTAAACCGCAGTAGAAACCATTAAAAGCTAACGACCTTTATCGCGAGTCGGCGATAAAGATATGCTGCAAAATAAGGAATTCCAGTAACAACTACTCAGCGGGCTAATACCTCACCCAGCATTTAATTACACCTGGAAAACTTATAGCAAACAGCTAAAGTTATTCGTCAGCGGCCCACTAGCCGTATACCGATTTCGAGTTTATTAGCTATCATCAATATGTCATAGGTGAGATAACTGACGAATAATCTTAGCTGTTTTAAGTCGTACGGGCAAAGAGTAATATGAACAAAGCACAATTCCGGTAATTAAATCTGGGAATTTTAAACAATAAATATTTAGGAATAGATTCAAAATGGATAATTTTATATCACAAAATAATATTGTGAATGTAGTATTGGTAAGATTTTGTAGGTTAAAACGGGCACAAAACAATTCTTGTGGAGTATTCGATTGGAATAAAATCCATTTAACAGGAATGCAGCATATTTAAAAAATCTACGTTGGACTTTTTCCAATAATGTGGTATATGTAATATAAGTTGGATTCCATATAACTGAACAGTAGTCAAGTTTAGATAATAACCGCAAATCATAATAATCACAAAGTAGACCAATTCCTGAAATCTTGTTGTTTTGTAAAATAAATTCCAAGCTCATGTATGCATTGGATAAGGAACTGTGGATGTGCTGTAAGAAACTCAACTGAGAGTTAATTATAACACCGTCTTTAATGCTATCAGGTCTCTTTAGAATGTTATCTTACAATATATAATCAAACATGATAGGCACCTGTTATCGATGAAACGACATAACATTACATTTACTGATATTAAGAGGCAACATATTTCTGTTGCATTAGTCGTTAAGTGAAACAATGTTATTCTTAAGATTCTCACAGTCGAAAATAAAGATAATTTGACAAAATAATTTTACTTCATCATCAAAATAGGAATTGTACATTTAGATCTTCCGCAATATTACTTCATCATTTCATCATCATAATAGGAATTGTACATTTAGATCTTCCGCAATATCGTTAATAGATATATCAAATAAAAGAGGCCTAAGTATGGGCTCTTGAGGAATATCTGATGTTTGAATAAACGTGTCAGATTTGAATCCACGATATTGGGATCGATTACAGAGGTATGACAGAAGTAATTTTACTAGAGTAGTACAGAGACCTACGTTATTAAGTTTATTTACAACTTAGAATGGTCGAGCCTGTCAGATGGTTATAATTGTTATTTAAATCATAGTTTCTTGATTCCGCAAAGATACATGCTCAACAAGATGTGTATGGTTGAATATCATTTGCATGTAAATGTAACTTTCCATATTTCATTACAATCGGACATCAAATATAAAAATTGAGAACAAAGTTGGCCCCAAAATGCTACCTTATAGTACACCACTCTTTATTGGTTTTGATTGTGAACTTAATTCTCTTAACTTATTTTCTGTAATTGGTTTTGTAGATAGCTATGAAACCACAATATAGTACCCTGATCAAAACCAATATGACTTAATTTTGATAACAAAAGTTCAAAGTATACTAAATCAAATGCCTTACTTTGATCTAATAGTAGAAACTAATATAAGTAAGCAATTAACATAACTGTCCACTAAACAATAATAAAAAAAAACATCAAAAGAGGCATTTACACTATCAAAAAATTGAAAGAACTTCTTGGTTACGTACAATCATAACTTTTTGCCTATTCAATTTTAATTCATTCAACGCCTAGACAGAAAATTATGTTTCCTGCAGCGATAGGTCAGTCGAAACGTAAAAATTTTATCCAGACAACTTTGGAAAGACTTATAGTTAAAAAAATAAGAACTTTAGTGACTTTAAGCAGTCACGACAACTTGTTCATTAGTAACCAAGACGGTCTCAAATACGGATCCCCTATGTACAAATTTAACGTATTTAATTCGTCTGCAAAATATTACTAAAAATAACACATGGGAAAATTGTGAAGCCACCGAGACAGTGAGTTCTTCTGTTCCGTAGTTTATAATATCAATAGAATTCAATGTTAAGGGCAACCGGATATATTTATGGAGAACGGTTTATTTGTGCCCCTTAATAGAGCAGACGAAAGCGACGCCTGTTCATAATACGTCTCTTATACAGGCCCACATATCATACGCGCCACTTCAAAGCAAAAATGTCTTTATTTCTTGCGCGGGGCCCTTCCGATACCCATTAATCATATTAATGTTGTCGTTAAGCACGTCCTAGCGCCGTTTCAGCGTTATTTGACTCGCCGGTAAAAATGGGAGGTATTAATAATGTTAATTCCTTAAGAACGGGTACACATGTTTCACGTTTTTGGTTGTTTTTTAAATATCCAATTATTACGTCGTTTTGGACTATTCCAGGTGTTGTTTATTTTGTATCCATTTTTGAACTTCCAATCTCCGCATCTATGCATCGTTAACCTAGACCATAAACAATTAACTAATGAATATGAAGCATCACAATTAATGTTTGGCCAATGAGATCCCAGCTAACAATTTCCTGTTCTATAAAAATCGTAAGAACATTTCCAGAGCAAATTTTATAGAGCAATGTTTGTTATAAGAACATTTTCAAATCGTCAATTCTTATACCATAAAAATGGGCACCTTTCTATAGAACCTTTTAGTTCTTTAAGAGGTTCTGTAAGGTTTGCAGGAAATACTTATAGAATTGTTGAATAAACGTTTTCACTGGTTTTAAAGATTTTTTATAATACAGTTACAAAGCAATCTCATAACAATTCTATAGCACTTCGTTATACAATTTTTGTGTTGCATGGTATTCTGTTTAGAGAACTTTAAAATCGTTTAATTGTATCTTCTAAAAACAAAATGTTTCTGTATCACACGTGTTAGAAATAATATGGATGGGCCAATAAGAACCAATACGATGGACCTAATCAGCCTGCATAGGAGTACTCACATTACGAATTGCTTAGTTGGTTTGTCCATCAGGAAGCAGTACATTTTGCTGGAAATTTAATAAAGGAAAATGTTTTCTATATTGATGAATTTAACCACTGTATATAAAATTGTCAGAAAGTAAGTATATTGCATATATTTTTTATTAAGATTTTTTTTCTTTCTTCATATGGCGACATAAAGAAAGGCATCATTTTGTACTTCCAATGGATTCTCACTAATATGACATTTTTGTGTCGATTGCAATGATTATGGAGCAAATATGCTTGGTTAGCAACTACTATAATAGATCTATGCCACTTAATATCCACAGTGTTGACATATTTTATTGTCGTATTTCAATCTTATTTAATAAATCTAATAAAATTCTTTAACTTGAACATCCAGAACTGCAAATGGATAAGGTTTGGAATGGTCTAAATTAAATATGTTACTAAATTTCTATAAGAAAATCAATTTCTATTAGCAATCAAATAAATCTTATCTATCGTAATGAAATTTTCTTTCTGCAAGTAGATAATAATTTTTACAAATCACGACTATGTTATACAAACTTCTCCATTATACTTTGATCAAAATATTTCGTACTTTGACAGGCAGGTCTCCTCAGATGGGGGTATATGAAACCTACATATATAAATGACAGTTATATAGCGGCTCTTTATGGAACAAAAAGGCTTTTGTTACTTATTTACTCTATAATGATTTTATAACAA
This sequence comes from Monochamus alternatus, assembly GCA_037114965.1. Lineage (NCBI taxonomy): Eukaryota > Metazoa > Arthropoda > Insecta > Coleoptera > Cerambycidae > Monochamus > Monochamus alternatus. Next base: position 121,254,433 of record CM073426.1, read on the forward strand.
CTGTATTACTATTCTCTATAACTGCTTTAAAGAGTTATTTCTCTTAAGTTCGATAGCAGCTTCCGTATTTGTAATTTGTTTTCCGTAGCAGAATTGTAACTTAACAACGCCTTATACAATAGTTCTATAATTAAACTATAAGCGACATTACGGAATAATTTTATAAGAGTGTCACAGGAGATGGTATAATTCTATAAAGCAGTATTTTGCATCGGTTTTACAGTAATTTACATTAGCAGTTATGTTATAAATGCTTTATACATTATGCTCTAAGAACGTTCTTGCAACAAATTTAAAAAACAATTCAATTTCTGAAGGCAAAATAGTCTCATGTGCTACATTAATGCAACAATTTAGTATTCTAAATACAACTATAAAATATTAACAGAATATAAAACTCCTATTACTCTAAATTTATAGAACTACTTTGCTGGCTGGGATGTTGATTTATTTTTTCAATTTTCATTGTATTATTTTTGGTACAACTAACACAAAGTATATAAAGAGTGTTCCGCATAAGAATCGACAAAAAGCAGGTGCATATCCTAAAATGTTGTAATTTTATCAAACATTCCTTTAATGTTCTCCAACGAAAATAATCACATTTGTTAAGGTCTGGTGATCGTGGTGGCCAATTTTGAGGACAATAATTTCCTCGTCATAACTATTTATTTGGAAACTTACAATTCAAGAAGTATTTAATAGTAATACTAAATTGAGGTGGTGCCTTATCATCCATAAACTAAAACAAGGTTACAAGGATAAATCTTTGATTGAATCAGGGAGTATTTTGCAGAAATTCTAAATAACTTTAAATCGATTTGGCGAAATAATTGGTTCATTCAAGTAACGATCAATAATACCAGCACAAACATGCATCTTAAACTCGCGTTGAAAATGTCTAGGGGTTTTTTCTTGTGAAAATTAATATCCTGATAAGATAAACCCGCAAGTCACTTGTCGATTCAATAGCTCTTGCACTTTCTGAATGTGATATGGATCTGGTAGATTATGTTTAAGAATTCGGTGTACACACAAATAAAAACTGATAACCACAATGCTATTCCCATGTATTTTGATGTACTGAACTTGACTCGGTTTCATAAATCGAGAGGAAAGAATGAGATTGTTCTGAACATGTCAACATGTACTTTGATATGGAGAACTAGAATTTACTTTATTAGTTAAGCCTACCGGCTACTAAAGTTAAGTGTATTGCCATAAATTGCTATTAAACGCAACAAATTGCCCTAAATCACCAAGAACTCTGGATCACTTTTGCATGTGCTGTGACTCAGGGAAAAGTAACCTTAAGTTAATTAAGACTAATCAACTAAAAGTTTTTAATAAATCGCCGTGAACCTCACTTGAAAAAGTAAATTAAACCATCGTAAATTGGAGCTTATTTCGGTCTTGCATAATGCATCCGCCTCTAATTCCAGATATTTGCAAAAGCGGAGCTTAAAGAGACAACTCCTTTATGAGTTGCCCCCTGTAGCAAATAGTCAAGGTCATTCATGAGCGGCGCCACCAGATGTATACCGGTTTCGAGTTTGTCACTCTCATCGGTATACCATAGATGAAACAATCGATGACTAACCCTGGCTGTCAGAACCGACAGAAAGCGACATACGTGCGCGAGATGTAACGTATAGCATGTATCTACATCTAGTGGTCGTTATTGCTCCATGCTGGGCAGCCATAACATCAGACGAATAGTGGTGAATTAAATTTTTGATGATCTTTTTAGATTTCTATAGGTGAGTGGAATAAGATCTAATGCTAAAATATATTTCATTATAAATATGTCGGCATTTCAAGATAAGTCACCAAATTAATTTTAGAATGCCATTATTATTACAATAGAGAGAACTAATAAAAATCCCTCGACCTATATCGCCATCAACGATTATGATATTTGCAAAAGAGGAATTTTAGGGAAAATCTCTTTTGCAAACTAATGCCCCATCCAGCATTGAATCACATCTGGAAGCCTATAGCAAACAGCCAAAGGCATTTGTCGACAGTGAGCAGTTGGACAAAAGAGGTAGTCGCCGGTTGCTTCTCCTGTGGCATACTGATGAGTGCCCACAAGTTCGAAACCGGTATATGTTTGGTGCTGCTGATAAGGAGTATCTCACAGTATTTTACCTTTTATTTTTTTATTTTAGATTTGCAAATTTTTTAAATTTATTGTAAAGGTATTTTAGATGATTCAAATAAATTTTCATAAATTATTGTCAATGCCTTTTACATGTTTAGCTTAGGGCAATTTAACGCATTCTGTGGCAATTTATGTCAAAACATGCCGATATACTTATATTTAATAGCTTTTTAGGTTTATCTAATATTGTATTCTAGTTCTCGGTATCAAAATACATGTAAACAAAATATTCGAAATTGGAATATCCAGAGCAACTTCATTCTTCCCTGTCGATCCATCAAATCGACATATTTGCCTATTTGCATTGTTCCTCATTGAAAAGTAAAAAGGGTGGTAGGTCAATTATAGTACCCGCTTTGTGGGCAGCGTATCAAAATACTTGGATTTTTTTAAATTTGGTTCTTCTGGTGCGTTGATATGTCCAAATAATAAAACAAGCTTACGTTTCGAAAATTTTATTTTTTCTTCTTCATGAGCATACTAAAAAACTAAAAGACATACAATCAGTAATTGGAACAAAAAAAAGTAAACTACTAACCAAATTTATAAAACATTCATCTAATTGTTGTTTCTTTATCCATTTATATGCTGCTCTTTATTAATTACCATTTTTGTTGTAATAATATTGTTTTGCTTTAGATTATACGCTGCATAGGAACTAAATATAAAACAGTAATACATTTTGCCTAGAACAATAATATTAGCAATAGGTCCAATTTTGTTATTCATTATGTAGCATGCTCATGAAGAGAGAATGTAAGCTTTAGATTCAACAGTTGTTGTTTTATTATTTGGACCTGTAAATCCACTAGAAAAACCAACTTTAGAAATAATTTTACGGAAGATCACTATCCCTACACTCAATACTTGAGAACATCATAGTGTGTATCTTCAAATAACGATTTTTTTTTGTGACAATGTAATCCACGAATTTTACTAAAATATTAAAAAGATTTTACTACTTGTATATACTGGGTGTCCCGAAATAAATGCAACAAAATTTGGTCAGAAATTCTTAAGAGAAATTTAAGGGACCCGTATTTTTTACTTTTGATAAGTGCGGCCCCCTTTCGGAGATATAGCCCCCTGAAACAAGCCCCTAAAAATTTAATTTTTTTTATATCTCAGAGCTATATCGCACAAGAACCACCAAATTTGGTACACAGGGATTTTATGACATGTAGAATGCGATGCTGATAAGCTTTTTGGCAAGACACTTTTTCGGGGGCCCCCTTGCCTTTGGGGCCACCGAACATTAGTTGCATATTTAATTTTTAAAAAAATAAGTAGCCTCTTAGAAACTCCAGGGAATTTAAAAACTTTTTTGTCTCTTAAAATTTTTTCGAAAAACGCAGCGTTTTTCGAAAAAATGGCAAAATGTGATTGGATGCATATCGAGGTTCATATGAAATTTTAAAGTGTTAATCGTAGGTGGCTGGCATTCGCAATAAACAATCAATTTTATTCTGTGACAGTTGTCATTAACCATCATCGGGAGCTCAAAGAGACAGGATCAGTAGTTGTAAAAAAATCACAATTTAAAGAAATTTAATTTTAATTTAAAGAAATCACAAGTTAAACATTAACAATTAATAAGAAAATGTGAATATCAAAATAAGGTACAATAAACTTGGAAATTAATAACAAAATTAATGGTACTTCATGATTAAATAATTTAATTCTATAAAGTTTGTTTAAATCACACTGGTCAGTTCCGTAAAACGTGTTCAAAGTGAGAACCATTTTGTTCAACACAAGCCTGCAAACGTGGCACGAAATTTTGACGTATTTTCGTGTGAATGTTGGGAATCTGTCTAATATCTTCAGCCGCAGCAAGGATTCGTTCATGTAATTGTTCCCGGGTTCTAATTGGTACGGCATAGACGCGATCCTTCATGGCTCCCCAGAAAAAAAAGTCCATACATGAGGAGAATTGTTACCTATCCATCGCCCTTGGAAATTTTCATTCAGCCACTCAGTTACGAAGTGCCCCGATGTGGTGGGGCACCATCGTGCATAAAGAACAAATTGCGTCTAATACCGAGAGGAACATCTTCCATAAGAGGCGGTAGTTCATGCTCCAAAAAATTAAGGTAACTTTCAGCATTTAATCGTGGAGGCAATAAATATGGACCGATGATGCAATCTCCGACAATTCCAGCCCAGCAATTAATTGAAAATTTTTCTTGCGAATGAGTCTGCCTTAAGACAAATGGATTTGCCATAGCCCCATAATGAAGATTGTGCAAATTTATTAGGCCATCTTTTGTAAAGCACGCCTCATCGGCAAAGAAAAAATTTCATATAGATCCCGGATTTAAGTTGTAACGTTGAAGAGCCCATAAGCTAAAATGTCTTCTTCGTGGCAAATCTTCTACTTTAAGTTCCTGGGCCTTTTGAAAGTGAAAAGGTTTCAACAGTTGTCGTTTGATAAAGCGGTGTATTCTTGTTCTGGGAATCTCAAGTTGAGATGACGCGCGTCTTATGCTTATTTCGGGATTTTCTTCAATTAAATTTAAGATAATTTCTTCCTGTTCGGGAGTTAATAAATAACTTCTCCCTGAGTTAGGTTTTTTCACAACTACGGATCCTGTCTCCATTAGCTGCCGATGTACTCGTGCAAACATTGAATGGTATGGGAGTATGCGTGCAGGAAATCGCTCGGCGTACAATCTGCGTGCGAGACGTGAATTTCCACGAGCCTCCCCGTAAATTAGGTGCATTTGTACCCTTTCTTGGACAGAAAATCTCACCATTTTTTCGGGAACAATGATTACTGACAACTATTAATGGTAACAATTTGACACTGGTTAATAACTGTCACAGAATAAAATTGATTGTTTATTGCGAATGCCAGCCACCTACGATTAACACTTTAAAATTTCACATGAACCTCGATATGCATCCAATCACATTTTACCATTTTTTCGAAAAACGCTGCGTTTTTCGAAAAAATTTTAAGAGACAAAAAAGTTTTTAAATTCCCTGGAATTTCTAAGAGGCTACTTATTTTTTTTAAAATTAAATATGCAACTAATGTTCGGTTGCCCCAAAGGCAAGGGGGCCCCCGAAAAAGTGTCTTGTGGGGGCCCCTTGCCAAAAAGCTTATCAGCATCGCATTCTACATGTCATAAAATCCCTGTGTACCAAATTTGGTGATTCTTGTGCGATATAGCTCTGAGATATAAAAAAATTAAATTTTTAGGGGCTTGTTTCAGGGGGCTATATCTCCGAAAGGGGGCCGCACTTATCAAAAGTAAAAAATACGGGTCCCTTAAATTTGTCTTAAGAATTTCTGACCAAATTTTGTTGCATTTATTTCGGGACACCCTGTATTTTTAAGATTTGTTGATTGAAAGCTTTAAGCACCTGTGAATAAGTAACCAACTAAACACACATCTATCGATTACTACATCGCCTTCCATTATGCTGCCACTATCAACGAGCTATTAACTACTAAACATCACATTGTTACACAAACGCTGATAATATCTTAGCAGCTCACCATTCCGAAACAATGGCGACATGCATCTCGACACCGCCGAGTCATATTGTTCTGTTTCTACGTCGATTTAGCCGCTTCTTGTCACTTGTAATTAACATGCTGTAATTAATTATCCATTGTGCGTCCCAATGTTATGCGTTAGCATTGTCTGTGACTTCAATAAAAAGAGGTATTCATTATAAAACACACTAGAGCCACGGTAAACCGTTGTGGATTGATTGATTTAAGTCGCGATGGGTTATGAGGCGAGGAAGAGCTGACATTTACTGCATTTTAACTAGCGTAGTGCGGATGTTGCTCGTAATTGGTTAATTTTGAAGAAAGAGGGCTTAAAGTCCACTGAAACATTAAATGACTATGTGAACATCAATAATTTTGAAGTGTAGATGGTTAAAATCAAAATTGTAGATATAAAAAAGGAAACTAAACAGAAAGAAGTTAAAAGACGATAGGATGAAGATAATGTTATATAATTGGTAACAAAGGTATCAAGAAACTTATGGCAGAATCTCAGAAATAAGAAAGGGAAGAGTCATAATGGAAGGTAGATGGATCACCCACAATATTTTTTTGGATTTTTCAATTCAAATCATTACCAGTTAATAAAGTCATGAATGCTATCGGGCACCAAATATTATATGCTAAAGAACCGACGCCTCCAGGGTTGAATTCAATAAATAACATACCTGGCATAATGAAAAATGAAATTAATGTTTGCACATATATTAACACACAATCATCCACAATAGATAAGATCGAACCTAGAGCAATTTAATGACAAAATGCAGATAACTTTTATATAGTGTAAGATAAATGTGATTGACGAAAAAATACTCCAATATTTATTTGTCTTTTGATGTACTGAACACGACTCGATTTCATGAATCGAGAGGGAAGAATGAGATTGTACTAAACAGTCGAACTATTTCAACGTGTATTTTAATATGGAAAACAAGAATTTGCTATATCAGTAAAACGTAATCGACTACTAAACTTAAGTGTATTATTGCCATAAATCGCTATAATACTCAATAAATTGCTCTAAATCACTAAAAATTCTGGATGAATTGATGCTTCTGCCTGAACCATCAGCTTATTTCTCAACATCAAGCGTCCTACTGTACTGTAGGTACTATTGAAAGCCTCCGGCCTATATCGCTATCGGCGATTACAATATTTGCAAAAGCGGAATTTCAGGGAACAAAGTTGATCAATGCATGCAGAGAGAGTAGTTGAATTGATGTATGCAAAAGAGCATATTATGAGGAAATAGAAAAAATATTTTACTATTATTTAGAAAACATTCTGCTTAATTTTAACCATTAAAAATGGCATGAGGCATTTGTAATATAACGAGACATTGATTATATTTTAAAAATACAAATTAAATTGTCTACGTTTTTAAACAATAAGCATGTGACTTGTCTGCATAGTCTAGGGTGAAAGTGTAATACATATTTTCATTTAATCCAGTTTGTATTTCAGAAATGTTTTAATGAATGAAAATGAAAATTTAATTAGTGGCAACTTCTTTTGAAAATTTTACACATTTTTGTATACGCTCCATTTTTGTCGATTTGATAAAAAATTTCTCAATGGATAGCCGACTTTAGGTAGTAATAATATGGTACTTCTTCATGTGTGTAATTTTCGGGAACTGCCTTTCTCTTTCCTTAAGAAATATTAGTTTCCATTTTAAACCTATCACGCAAATTACCTCACAGAATAATATTTAAATGAAACAAGCTACAACAAATTTATCAGAATAGCAAATGTTCCACCAATTTGATAATCCCTTTTTCTCTGTTTTTAAATTCACCAGTTTGATATGTTGAATTTCATCTTACCAATGGGGACATAGTATGCTCTTTATTCATAATGATAGCCTATTTGGACTCATTTTCTGTAGTAATTCGAAGCAAAAATCGATGTGTCATCTATGTGTTATTTTCTGAAATTTCGGTTTTGCAAGGTGACAACAAGTTGATATACTAAAGTCTGTTTAGAAATGAAAGAGAATAATAAAAGCTTATTATGTATGCAAATCGTAAATAAATGTAGTACTGGTGCTTATATTCAATATTTTATATTATGTATTATCGGTTAAAAAAACTTTGTGTGATCGAACCGTACTAAATTGTAGCAGTTAGCTAAAATTTAATCCCTGACAATCCGTCTTTGTCTATGCCGCTTCAATTTCTCGGTCCATTTCTCTTATAAGTAAACAACATAAAAACAGCATTTCAAAACTAGAGGCTACTTTAAGCATCATAACCGGGTTAAAAGGGATTTCAATTATTCAATATCATTATCAAAATATTTATTTAAATTCTCTGAATATTCTGATGAATTATCATCCTCTCCTAGATTGATAACGATGTTCCACAGTAACGTCAATTAAATGATCGAGTTCCCACATTTTCTCCTTTTCTTTTTGTACATGATGTATACATCTTTGCCAGTTATATGCAGTTACTCGTTCCAAGGAATTTTTTAACAAAATTTTCACGTCACTTAATTTAAACGTCGTATTATTTCGCGCTACATCTCCTTTTACCTGCGCCCAGACTAATTCGATTGGGCTAAGTTCACAGTGATAAGGTGGTAACCGTAGTATCGTTATTTGGCGATTTGTTGCCATTTCATCGATAACATATTTTTCCTGATCTTTATTAAGATTGACAAGTGTCAAAAGTTTATTTTTCACCATATTTATTTCAAAAAGAAATGTTTTTACCAGATAACCATTGAATTATATCGGCTTTCCTCCAAGCAGTTGTAGGCGTCCGCTCGGTCTGCCGTGAATGGTAACTGGCGATATCCATGACAATTACAGACCTCGGAGGAATAAGATCCAACATCTGTGTAAAAATACTCTTCAAAACAACTGCGTTCATGTCTTCGTGATAATCACTTGTATTTTTAGATTCAAATAAAAGTAAACCGCCATCTACAAAACCACTGGCACTATCTATATGTGTCACTATTAATCTTCGCCCTTTACCTGAAGGTGCCTTGAATTCTGTTGAAAGTCCATCCAAAAATGCTTGTCGAAAACTTTTTACATTTTATTACTTTTGTTACAGTATATCCCTCGTTGACCCAGGTTTCGTCTAGATAATAAATATTCCCTTCGTCACGGAATTTTCTAATTGATCTTAAGTAGGATCTTCGCCAACAAATAAGTTCATCTTTATCGATAAGAACTGACTTCCTGTCCTGCTTTTCCCACCAAAAATTCAACTCTCGTAAGACGGCCCATAATTTGCTTCTACTGATTTTTGGCAAATCGTTGTCCTCTGAAAGTTCACTTAAAATTTTGTTTAGCGTTGGTATTTCTTTTTTAAAATAAAATGAGTGTACTTTTATGCAAATGACATTTTTGAAGAAATCATATATAACTTTTGACCTCCCTGTAGATGATTTTGGGGGATTTACAGTATCTTGTTCATTTTTTGTTTCCTTTAAAAGTCTGTAAATAGTCGATTTTCCAATCCCTGTCATTTTGGAACACTTTTCCACGATGTCGTCAACACTGTTGATAGGATTTTGGTGTTTCAATGCATTAAATACATTTAATATAATAATCTTCTCATTCTGAGACAGCGCACATCTTTTCACGCGTTTAGCAGGTACGTAATCTAATAAGCTCGACATTTTACCCAAACAATATTATATCCACTGGCGCAATAGTCACTAAGCACAAGTGGAATTTTACTCTACTGCACTAGCACGTCTTCGTATATTCAGCTCTAAGACTGGATTGATCTGTCACAATATTAGTGTTACCCGATAATTACCTGAAACAAAATATTACGTGGTTTTATTACTCTCTTTCATTTCCAAACAGGCTATAGTTGGAATTATTAGTAGATGTGTTTTAGTTGAGTTTTTAGTAAAGCATTTCAATTTATTCAGAAATACAAATTCCAATAGCTCACCGAATTCTACCACTTACTACTTCGTCAGTGCTTAAAGATTTGCCATGGTATCGAAACTAATATCCAAAAAAATTATTCAAAAAAACCATTTCACGGTCACTCCAACTTTAACAATCTGTCTTCATTAGAGGGTAGCGTGAAGTAGAATTCGCGACCACTCTCGGAATCGATTGACCGCACTGAATGTAACAAAGAGGGGCGGAAAATTCAAGGGCGAGGGTGGCTTCGTTCCGTAACGCAGCACAAGGGTTGAGGGTTGTCAGTTAGTACAAGTGATATAAAGTAATTCGTCTAAATGCGTTATTTCCAAGATTTACTCGACAAGGGACAAGGAAAGGCGTCTGCTAGTAAATTTAACTATAATTGTTATTAAAGTAAATTGTAACATTAATGGATATTGTAAGGACTTCAAAATTTAAAATAAAGGATAGATACAATTAGCAACATTCTACAGTGTGACCCATTTGTTTTGGGGTCAGCCTGTAAAAAGTTAATTAACTGTGCGATTTACCCCGGATATTTTTTAATTATAGAGCTTGATAAACTGCACATTTTCAGAAAAAATGTCCTGGTTGGTAGATATAAAATCCAAGGCCAACTATGACCGCTAGTTTCTAGAAGCTAAAAATCTGTGCACGCCGCTGGATTGAGCGCCACTCAAAACGGGCCTGTACAAAATTTTATCGAAAAATTTTAAGTAATAATTATTTTGTAGAAAAATTAAAAATGCACACTAGGTAGGTACTTATTTATTTTTAAAAACTCATAGTTGGCTATGGAAAACAATTGAAATATTTATATTAATTGTCAAACAAGTAAAGTCTAAATCGATATTAGAAGTTGTTTGTACTTAATGCAAATGTAATTATTAATTATTATAATTATGGAAAAATTAAGTGTGTGTGTGACAACGTGCTCTCGACAGCAGAAGCTGCAATAGAATTCAACATCAGACATCCAGATAGACAAGTAAGTCGAAGTACTATGCAGCGCATAAATAATATTTTCGATGAAGCTGAATCGCTTTCCAAAAATTTTCTTAGAACAAGGCAAAGTGGACGTCGTGGACTTTTTCAAAATGGCAATCAAATTTTGCAATATTTTAACGACAATCCCCAAAATAGTATTAGAACCGCTAGTTTGGACCATAATATACCCAGAGAAAGTATAAGAAGATGCCTGAGACAAAATAAAGTAAAAGGTTTTAAGCCAAAATTTTGGAATACGTTGGAACCAGGAAATGAAGAAAGCTTAGAGTGTTGCTATTGGCTGCAAAGAGAATATCTAAACACAGGTAACTTTTTAAACAAAATTTTATTTACCGACGCCACTTTTACCACAATGGGATGATTTCGAGTCAAAATTGTCGTCACTGGTCAGCTCAAAATCCAGATTTCATCGTAAATGCATGGAGACAATATTCTCAAAAAATGAACGTTTAGTGTGGCATGCTATGCGACAGAATAATTGATTCCTATTTCTTTGATGGTAATTTGAATGCGGTTGGGTATTTTAATTTTCTTGAAAATGGAAATGGAAATAGGAACACATTAGATGATTAACCATTAAGATGCCGCCTTAATTTGAAGTTACAGTTAGATAGCAGACCTATTCATAATGCTCGTTTGATAAGAAATTAGCTAAATGAAAATTTCGAAAATTGGTGGATGGGACGAAACAGTCCTTTCTGTGAGTGGTCACCAAGATCTTGGGAGTTAACCCCCTTAAATTTATTTCTTTGGGGTTTACTTAAAGAAAAAGTCAAGGCCCCAAAATTTACAAGAAGTACAAACTACAGTAATCCGTGCTTATGTGGAAATTATTCCCCAGCAAACACGAAATGTAATTAAGAATATACGCAAAAGGAATGACAAGTGCATTGGAGAAAATGGGGGCTTAGTAGAAATTACAAAGTTGTTTAGATGTAATTTTATTTTTTTTGTTTTATTTGTTCTGTATAAGTTGTTATAATCTATATTCGAGACAAGAATTCAAATGACTTACGTCAACGAACAAATGAATAATTCATTATATTCTCATCAAAATATTTAAGAAACTGCAACTGATAGTAATAAAACTTATATACTACACTAAAAGTTTGCATTATATATTGCACTAATTTGCAAAAAATTATTGTTTTTAACGCGACCAAATATCGAAAATTACGTTGACAATAAAAACAAATGTGTAACGTCAGCCACGTAAGACGTCTGAATTCTTGACGCGAGCATATTTAATTCTTCTACAAAATCGTTATTATTTAAAGTTTTTCGATAAAATTTTACACAGGCCTGCTTTGAGGGCTGCTCAGTCCTGTGGAGGCACAGATTTTTTCTAAAAAATATTTATTAAAATTTTGCTTCTAGAAACTGTCATAGTAGGCCTTGAATTTTATATCAACTAGGCCATTTTTTGCTGAAAATGTGATCTACAATTTTTAAAAAATCCGGGCTAAATCGCACAATTAATAAACTGTTTACAGACGCTAAAACAAATGGGTCACACTGTATTTCATGATATATATTTATTTAGAATATTTATTTATTACTTCCAAACAGGCTTCAATGTCTAATTACAAGGAGTAACAAGAAACAAAGAATATAATAATTGTACACTATAGCATGAAGAACACAGCAGAGACAGTCACATTATCAAAATTATGGTAAACACATCAGGTTAACAGCTAGTACACATGTACCCATACAAAGTTTTTATAAATTGTCAACTGAATATATATTTTTGACAGATTTAAAAAATAAACGTGAAAGGCTAAAGTCTTTGCTATTTTTACCAGAAACAAGGTTACTTAATTGTAATATTGACAAAAGAGATGCAAACTGGGTTGTCTTATAAATGCGAATATGAAGAAGTTCATGCATTTTATTTCTCGGATGGGTATTAAAACACGACATAGATAACATATAAGAATCATCAATAAAACAGTTTAGTAATTTATATCCAAATAGGAGCATTGCAATAACACAACGATTCCATAGTATGTAAATTTTAAACTCCTTACAAAAATGAATACTTCGAGTGAAGTTGAAATCTGGTTTGTTATATTTTTTAAAATAAAGTAAAGAATTGTTTACTGTATACATTTCAGGTTATGAATGCCATACTAGCGAAGCATATTTATATTTAGGTCTGACTAAACTATTATATAATAATATTGAACCCTAACACTTTATAAGCTGAGGCAGCTATGTTTTCAATGCGTAATTTGTATGAAAGTTTGGAATCAATATTAATAAGATATTATTTGTTTATTGCGAGTAAAAGTTATAATATAGCATTTCTGGATATTAATGTCAAGTTTTTTGAAATAACTCCATTCAAATACCGCAATAATATCACTTTGGAGTGATATACAGTCATCAGAACATTCCATACGCTTGTAAAATTTCAAATCGTCTGCAGCCTGAATTTTGTATTACATTTTTTTAAAGTTATTTATAAAAAATAAGAATAGGGACGGCTCCAAGCTATATCCTTAAGGAACACCTGAGTTTGATCTATACTTATCAGGAAAAAAACCACAGTACTTCACAATAAACTTACGCTCTTGAAGATATCTTACTCTTAATGCAATCAGAGAATACAAAACGCTATATACACAAAGCTTGTTTATTAATATATCATGGTCAACCTTATCAAAGGCCTTGCTAAAATCAGTGTACATCGCACCCACTTATACTCGAAGCTTCCTAAATGTAATGGGTAAAAGTTAATAAATTAGTAGAAATCGAACGAAATCCATTGAAAAAGTACCTGGCCATAAGGATATCATATTGCATAAAAATTATGTCTATTTAGGATTATAAACAGTTGTCTGTTTGATAATAACTACTTCTAATTTTTTCGTTTGAGTTGAAATCTTATTTAAGGACGAAATAAACTTTGGTAAATTGAGATCAAGCAAAACCGCAATATATCACCACCATTATCGTGATGGCCACGCACTCGCACCTACGCCTTCTGCGACCTAGGAAACAGAAACAAATGCTGTTCGCATTTCCTACCCAGCCAAGGCAGTAAATCTTTTTTAAGTATAATTAACTTATACGGAATGCATATCCAATCCGAGAATTCCAGCATGCGATATTAGCATTTCTGTTAATATTCGTTACTAGGATATCCAAATATGCAAGTGAAAATATTAAAAATACGCTCATAATTTTGTCAAAATATACAAATAAAAAATATTTGAAGAATACAAATTTATTGTTTCGTTAAAAAATAGCAATAAAAACAACAACTACAGCCACAAAACAACAACAAACAAATAAAATAAAACTTAGACTTAGAACCACAATAGATGAAATCTGACCTATTTTTGCATTTTTAGGATTGCTTCTTCAGGTGGCTTCCTTTAAGTTGAGTCAAATATTCAACTATAAAAATTATTATACCAATAAATTAAAATTATTTGAAATTAAATATCGACAATGTCAAAAGTGACTAACCTGTCAATGAGTTTTAAATAAAACATGACAAATACCTACTTAAATAATGTTTTCCCTTTATGTAATAGTTTTTTTATATATATTTTTAGGTATTAACAATATTGTGTAAAACTAACTACTCTGCGGTTGAATTTTCCAGTTCCCACAGTTTCAAAAGTGAACTTAGATATTTATAGAGTGTTTTCATTAAATCGTTAGTAAATTTAGCTAGATTGATTTTTTTAGATAATTATTGAATAGAGCTTTGTCTGTGAAATTTTTCATTAGCATACCTAGATGTTTGGTATCAGAGAGCATACATATGTACCAGTAAAAATGTTACAAAAGCTAATAATAAAGAATATATGAGTAGATATTGTGAGTGTAATTCAACGCTGGTCGGGGCTTTAGTCCGCAGAGTAGTTAGTTTCACACAATATTGTTAATACCTAAAAATATATAAAACACGATTGTTTGACATGAACTACAATTTTGAATACTCATTTTTGAAACACGTTGTATATACCTTGGAGATTTCCGTACAATATTGACAAATGTCAATGTTATTCAACACTGACTTTCCAAATTGCGAATGAAAACACTTGATGCGAATTTGATGTTATGGCCGTCACTTTTCCTTGCGACTGTACCCAGGCGCTGACTAATGGCTTTAAGACAGCGGCCGCGCGGTTTGCTGTCAATCAAGAGTGCTAGAACAGATGCCGGGGCCATCAATCATACATGGTGAAATACTGACGTCGCCGCCAGCTAGTATGTTGATGTGTTTCTAAGGTGATGATGTCGAGCTGCAAGGGGACTAGCAAGAGTTTAAATTGGTGCAGTCGAACTGCACTGATAAAAAATTCATTCATACGTAACCAGAAAGCACAAGTATATATTTTTATTCAATTATGAAAGATGAAAACGACTTTATTAACTCTATAACAACTTTAACAAATAATGTTTTATACACTTGTTTTTTTTTTATTAGGAAACGTTTATTATGAAAATGTAACAACATAATACATAATTAATATTAACATTGAAATTCTTTAAGCCAGTGAAGTTGAGACTTCAAAACACTAGAAACAGATATTTTAAGCTAATATAAATCAAAGCTCCTACAATTCCTATCAATGAAGTCATATGTATGTTCTCTGATACCAAACATCTAGGTATGCTAATGAACAATTCCACAGACTAACCTGGTTTAATGAAAACATTCTATAAATGTCTAAGTTCACTTTTGAAACTGTGGGAACTCGAAAATTCAACCACAATAGATGAGATCTGACCTATTTCTGAATTTTTAGGATTATTTTTTTTTTAGATAAATATTGAATAGAGCTTTGTCTATGGAATTGTTCATTAGCATACGATATTTACACAAAATTAATTAATTGTCAATTTAACATTTATTAGTTTTCAACTCGACAGTTTAAAAAATTTAATACTGGGTTATTATCGCTGTAATCATTTCATGATTGGATGGATGTTGTTACGTAACCTGAAGTACAGGAATTTGATTACTCGCTATATACAGTAAATAATTATCAGTTGAAGAAACTTGTAATTTATCTTCTGAAATTTGAATAATTCTGTTAACTATTACCACATCAGGATGCCCAAATGTATCAAATACAGCTCCTTCGTCTAATATATTTTTTTGAAATTTATTTGTAACTGACCGCTCTATATAGCCTTCTGCAACAAAATTAGAACGCCATCCACTATGTCTTTTCAATACTGACAAATCAGCACCTGCTTCAGTAAAGTCGCCGAAGATCTTCAAAAAATTGTGCAGATTATACTCATGTGTATTTTCTATTCCAAGAAACTACCTTTTTTGGCATCTTAGAGAATTAATACATTCTCTAAGACCTACAGGCTGCACTGTGAATTTTGTAGGTTAAAAAAAGTCCTCGATGTGGTATATATCTCGGCCTCAATTCCATATATTTTCGAAATACGTCAATTGCGTGGATAGCATTACTTCCATTGCCGATAGTGAATATCCTTTGTTTATAAGTATTAGTATTAGTATCTGGAATTGTGACAACCAATACACTTCCTCTATCTTCAATATCAACAATAGACATAGTTCCCTAGTTCTACAAACTCAAGAAACTCCCATAATTGGGACTACCTTTGGCAATAAATAATTGATACCAGGAGCCGTACTTAAGAATGTTTCTAGGCCTTCTCTGGTAAACACACTAGGCTATTTTGGCTTATAACCTCTTAATTTATGCTTTAAAAAGACCCTCACCTGGTGAAATCTTCAAAAGTACTTACTACACTACACTTACGTACTACACTTTTTTATATACAGATAAAATGTGAACCTACCTGTTTATGTTAACAGACACAATTTACTTAAGCTGTGAATAATAAGACTATAATGATAAAGATTTCACACTTTTTCATAATTCAGGTGTATAAGCCATGATTAATTTGTCATTACACCCCTTGTTTGCTTTTTGTTTCTTCATTCACAATGTAATCTCTCTCTGTCTCTCTCTCTCTCTCATAAAGTAACTTGGTCATAATATATATTTTAAAGCATATTATAAAAAAAGTTGTTCTACTGCTTCATTAAGAAAAAAATGTTTAAGCTGCAAAAAATATTACATCTTCTCATCTAGAATATCTTATTACTGCCTCAATTGATAACTCAGCATTCAATACACTGATATATTTAAGAATGACTTTGTATATAGCTGGTCTTGAGTACTGTTTACATCAAGCACTTTGATTAACGGTTAAGGGTGTTCAGAGTACACGAATACAAATCTCACTGTGTAGGAAGTCTTCATAAAGATGACCAGTTTATGACCACCTTGAGCACCAGTGAGGCTAACAAGTGAACCTGAACAAATTGTTGGTAATGAGTTATACGATATATGATAATTTGACGTCGTAAATGAATGAAACACGAGCCGGAAAGACAGTCCTCGGACAGTCTCCACAAAAATTTAAAAAATAAATGCACAGGATGTTCCCGTGTTTTTGTTATTATCCTAGTGCAGAGAAATAATATAGATCTTTCATGCCAGAATTTTCTTCTACACTGCGTTTTCTTGAAACAGTCCAACTTAAAAAGATATATTTTTTTCTAAATTATCTACTATACAGAGTCATTCTCAAAACTTTTAAATCACTGGGCTACTGTAGTCTCTAGCGTTATCGGAATGCAGGCGACTCTGAATACTGAAATCCGATTTCAGTATTACCGTTTTTGCGATAGTGTTTGCATTAGTTTTTCATATGTCAAAAATGGCTAACGTGTATAGCAACTCGGAGTTGATGGATATCGTTTTAATTTATGGTCAAGTAAGACAAAAGGCTTAGCAGCTTCTCTGTACGCGTTACGATTTCCCGGCAGATATGTGTTAAATGCAGCTACTTTTACTACGGTGAATGAAGAGGTGGACGTCCAGGGTATCCATGGCGTATTGCATCTGCTGAGGAACACATTTTAGAGATTGCTGAAGGTAATCCTCGAATAAGTACTAGATAAATCGCTCAACAAGTACAAGGAATGCTCAATCAACAGGGTGTGTTATCAGACAACGAGGCTCAATAATTATATCCGTACCATGTACAGCGTGTTCAAGCATTAACACCAAGGGAATATCCCTTACGAATTAGGTGTTGCGAATGGTTGCTGCTCACGCTGTTTAGTTGTATATATTTCATATTTTGTTGTTGACATCTTGATTTATTTATCCGTTCATATGTGTACCAAACATCGGTTACATCCGTTCCTAAAAATCATTTTGATATTATTTAAAAAAAACATTGTAATGCTAACCTTATACTTGACTGAATATTTTCTTGATTTATAATACCACAATATGTAAATACACTCTGTATATTATTCGTAGTTTGCAGAACAGCACAGCTGGTCTGGAAATGATTCTCGATTAAAAAGGGCCGTGATTCAAGCAATTAACCATAATTAATCTTAATAACAAGTATCATGCAACATAGAATCTCATAAATAATTTGGGGTTAAGGATTCGATCTGTCACCACTGAAATGTAATTTTATATTATGATGACTGGAATGCGCTAAAAGCTGCGCGAATGGATTATTTATGATCAGCGTCATATTTTGTTTTGTGCCTCTAGCAATGGCGGAGCAGTAGGGGCTTAGTTGATTGTGAATTGAAATGAAATTGAATTCTGGATATGGTGAATTATTTCGTGCTGTATGCTGGTTAATTTTACAGTCCCTTATAAAACATGATATGTTCCAACAATAACACTCATAAAAATACACAAAGAATAACACTAACGAGATACAAGATAAAAGAAGAAACCACACTGTACGCCAATGACGTATTTACAAACAAAATAATGGGAAATTAAGAACACAATTCATATCGTACGTGTAGATGGTTGTCTCTCTCGCACCCACATATATAACCAATGAAGTATGTCTTTGATGAGCTTCATGTGCCTCCTTTTATCTGCTCCTAGGGTTGGTACCTTTATTTGGATGCGCAAATGGACTAAACGCCTTCCATATCCTACATTTCAGTGCCTGTCACTTAAAAAATAAGGTAAAAATAGGCCACCAGAAATAGAGCTACGTGTACATTGGGAGGTTGATTTTTACGCGAAACCCAAAACTTCACGCAGGAACGCGATTGGTTACAGATTTAAAGATAAAACTTAGAGATTCAAATAAATAAAGGTGAAAATCCGTCTTCTTGTCTTTCCATCGAGTATTTCTGTACTGGCCAATGTCGTACGCCTTTGGGTGCCATTTTGTCCACCACGTGTAAAAATTGTATGATAGGGATAGGGATAGGATGTTGGTGATAGTAATGTAACATCGAGAATAAGTGAGAATTATTTTATTTTTGTCAATATATTTAACTCTGAAATATTTTTGATTAAATGTAGTCATTTTTACTTATATTTAAAATTTTCTAAATGAACCACGTGTTAATTATTTCAATGGGGATTGTTTCTTTTATTTTAGAGCTGTGGCCAGATGAAATTAGATATGATTTGATAAAATTTGATATGATATGAATATAATACAGAATAAGTAAAATATAGTAAAGTCGAGTATAAGTGTAGTTTAGTCTAGATTAATTTATTCTGATGTAAAGTATGGTACATGTTCCAATTTTGATATCTTATGCTACGAGTAAGAATTTTGGATAAATGGAAAAGCATTTAAATCTCAGAAACTGAGGGAAGTTAGGATCAAGGAAGGGCAGTACAGTGGCGTGCTGTCAATGCCATATTAGGACCTTCCTCCCGTCTAACATCACCTGGAGCAGTTCCAAATCTACCTATCAAGTTATTGCTATGTAATTAAGCACAACCAACTAGGGATGGCAAAAGAAGCACATGGCATCAAGTCAGGTATTCCCTAGGGGGCGCCCATAAATAAAGAACTTTAAAAATATATTTTGTCATGTGTCAACCTTATTTCAACAACCTAAAATCCTAATGTTAATGTCAGTTACGAATTACTGTCGGTGAACACCCAAAGCACTGCCGAACTCACGCCTTAGCCGAAGCAAACCAAGTAACTACCACACTATAAAAGAGGTTTATTAAAAAAAAGTTATACTGCAACAAAATGCACAAAATCGCAAATTTACAGCTGACTTGTTGTTACTGATGAAACTATTTTTACACGGAATAGAATGTATATATTCATAATACTCATGTTTGGGATTTTAAAAATCCTCCCGCGATATAACAAGATTATTTCCAATAACGCTTTTTCTTAAATGTTTGGACAAGGATTGTCGATGATCGCTTGACTGAACCATTCATATTACCACATCGAATAGATACAGTTTCAGTATCTACCGTGGCCACCACGATCTTCTGACTTATATCTTGTGGACTTCTTTTTGTGGTGATATTTAAAAAATGAAGTGTATAGTACCAAAGCGAACATTAACATGATTTAACTTACATGTTTAAAACAGATGAGAACCAGAAATATCTGTATAAGTTCGTAGAAATTGGATAAGACGGGCACAAATGTATTGACACGTCGGTGGACAAAATTTTGAACAGTTGTTGTAACAGCAGGTATGTCAAATTACTTTATTAATCATAGATACAAACTAATTTTATTAATAAATAATAACAAAAGCAGTTGCATTTGCAGATAAAACGGTAATAAAATTATGATTTATTTCTTTCCTTGGGAAATTCTTTATATTGTATTTGTAAGAGTCTCCTGTACATTCAATTATTTTTTTTATAAACTGAATCGCCTTGTATCCTTGACCCCAGTTAAGAGCGAAAAAATTAAACACTCTGTATAATTTATGCGTCACAAGAGAAAGATAGAGAAATGGAGCGAGGGATAGGTGGGGAGGGGAGTTTGGTAGTGGGGATCATTAATCATTTATGATTTCGACGATACCTGGTAACATTTTTTACTGTATTAGAAACGTATTTTAAGCTAATATAAATCAAATCTCCTACAATTCCTATCAATGAAGTCAAATGTATGCTCTCTGATACCAAACATCTAGGTATGCTAATGAACACAGACAAAGCTCTATTCAATAATTATCTAAATAAATTAATCTATCTAAATTTACTAACCTGGTTTAATGAAAACACTCTATAAATATCTAACTTCACTTTTGACAGTGGGAACTCGAAAATTCAACCACAATAGATGAGATCTGACCTATTTCTGTAGTTTTAGGATTGCTTCTTCAGATGGCCTCCTGGTAAAATAGAAACTAAACTTATTTGTGGAATACTACTATTATATTTTTTTATTTATTCGTTTATTATTTATTGATTTACCTATTTATTTACGTATGTATGTACGCAAATATGTATGTATGGATGGATGAATATGTATGTATGTATATAATTATATATTTATGTATGTATACATGTTGCTGCTATGTACCTATGTGTCCATGTTGCTATTAATTTTGTTCATTATGTATTTTTCCGTCATCATTTCACCCCTCCAATATTTACAAGACTGTAGTCAAAGGTACGCGTATTATAGGAAATTGATCACAATTTTCGCTTTATCGTCCATTACATTGCCTTGAAGTGCCCTCCGGCCCTCACTGACCATTAATCGCTAACAGCCAATCGACTGGCCAGGCAATAAAACGTCAAATATGACTGCGCTTTAATGAAATCGTTCGCTCCGTCTCGAAGTGAAACTCGCAATAAAGATCCCACTTCTGATTCCCGGATCCGGAGCGAGAAATTCTAATGGTTCCGTCCTGACCGGTCGCTCCGTCTAAGACGCCCCATAAATCTCTCTAATTTTCCATAACTGCGGCGGGGTTGCATGATATTTCCATTTGGGCGTCTCGAGGAAGTGATCGCGGGAAAATGGAGGACATTTGTTTTCTGGCGGAATATATGAATGAAAATGGAAAAAGTTTCGCTAAACAACGTTCAACTTCGGAAGCAGGGTAATATATTACAATTTTCTGGTTTTCCTCGCTTTTTTTTTCAACGAGAATTTGAGTAAACAAGGTCGAAATTTATTTCGCAATATTTTCGAAAGTTTATTAAACCTCAAAGTTTGAACTAAAAATTGTAATGCAGTACCAAATCTTGCAGGAAACATAGCCGCCGCAAGAACAATTTCAATAGGGGTAACAAAATAAAATATTTTAATGAAAAATTGTCTCGCTGAGGTAAATCGGCAGTAAAAATGTTTAACTAAGATAATCTGTATCGTATGAATGTTATAGAACGTAAGAACGTAAGAAGCATAATAAAATTATGTTAACACGATTTTACTATTTTCATTTAACTTTTTGCTAAAACAATGGAATATTATAGTTATTTATTGAATAGGTATGGTAAGTAGCATTTCCACGTAAGAATATTTAAACACGGGAACGTAGCTCGAGTGTTTAAAATTCTTAAGTCCCCTAATTAATGAGGTTTTCCAGGTTTGCCTCATTCCTGCAGTGTATAGTGGTTAAGGCCTACCAACGTAAGTCGTTCCTGGGCGCAAATGCTGCTTAATAGTAATATGCAGCCCCTTCTCCCGGACAAGTCTCCGACTTCTGGGCTAATCCCTGTGATTAGAATGAAGGGTAGAGATATTATTATTATTATTATTACTATTATTAGTAACTTTAGTTACGTTTGCAACTGTTGTTAATTTTTTAAATGTTTGTACCTTTGTAAGAAATTTATTATTTCTTTTATATGTTAATTTTATATAACTACTTTACTCATGTTTTTTATGTATGTTCTCTCCTTTTTTTGTATCGCAAAATACGCTCCGTGTGACTTGTCATATAAGCATGTTGACTGTGTAACATGGTCAGTGATATTGGTTAAAAAATATTTATTTCATTGTAAAGTTTCTGAATTTTAAATCTGTCATGCTCATATCAATATCTGATGTTGACTGAATATTGTTGTGGTATTGATAGTTGGTGATAAATTTGTATCAATCAAAATATGGATACAGAAAGTCATTTTTATTGTACGAGCTTTTTTCATGTAAAAAAATTTGTCAGTTTGAACAAAATTTAATCTTTCAATTTATTCTGTACATTCGTAATTTTACATTTTATAAAGAGTATTACGAGTTATTTTCTTTTTGGAATTTATTGCCTTAACCTAATATGGAAGAAGGAATAAAAAACATCCTGCAATTAAAAATTGATGTTTAATTCAAATAAAATTTTATTATTCGTTTAAGTATGTACACATATTACATTATTTATTACTTTACTAGTGAAATTAATTATTATACTCGTTAAATGATCGAAAAACTCACACCTAGGAGTAAATATTAGAAGTACTTCTTGAGGAAAATGCAAGACAGGATCGTGTGGAGCCGCAATAAAAGCAAGAGGGTCCCCCCTCGACTGTACTTCACTCAACTATCCTCATTGTTCAACTCTAATGGATATACATTAATAATAAATACCTAATACACGTAGACGTACTCTCTTAAGTCTCGCAGTTATTACTTGAGGGTGTCAGGAAGTGTAGGGGCGAGAGGAGCGAAAATAAAGTAGTTACATTCACTCGTTACGTACTAAATATAATTTTATTTCTGATTTTATTGCAGATAAGGAGCCTGACATCTTAGATTTATGGGAAACTTGGCTTGATTCGGGTATTTCTGACGCAGGTTTAGCGATTAATGAATATGGTCTTGTAAGATATAACCATCATACTTGTGGTGGAAGGGTTGCACTTTACATTAAATATTGCAAAAAATTTGAATTAATTAATTTGGAAGGTAGACCTGATTTTTCCTTGGAGCAATTATGGGTTTGTTTAAAAATTAATGGCAAAAGCATCTGCTTGGGTAGTATTTATAGGCCACCAAAGGATAATTTAAATGACTGCATTAATAATCTAGAATATGTTTTAACCTCTCTCATCCCAAATTTTGATTATATTATTCTCACAGGCGATTTTAATGTAGATTTTTAGCCACTCTTTCTTACTACTAAATTATTTTTTTGTAAGATATGGTTTTTATTAGCTTTTAGCTGTACCTACGCGTGTTACGTCTATTTCTAGTACTTTAATAGATTTAATTATTTCCTTGAGTATTGATTTTTGTTCAAAGACTGAAGTAATTAGGATGGATGTTATCTCTAATCACAGGTTGGTTTCCGTTAGTTTAAATATTAACAAAACACATCAGATCATGATGTTTAAAACTTACAGAGATTACTCTGAATTTGACTATGTATCATTTTTGATGGATTTTTATTCTATACCTTGGGACTGTATCTATGATTTGAATAATGTTGACGCGATTGTACATTTTCTTAGCAGTAGTATTAGTAAAATATTTGATATTCATGCTTCTATTAATGCTGATAGAATAACTAAGCGACCTGCCTCTTGTCTCACTGATAACTTAAGATATATAATAAATTTAAAGAAAAAAATTTATTTAAAGTATAAACATTTTAAATCGGAGTCAGCTTGGGTGGAATACAAGGTCCTTAGAAACTTTGTTAACAGATCTGTAACATCTGTGGGACACTTTGGTGATTTTATTACCTTTTTTGCTACTCCTTTATCTCACTTATCACAGAATATCAGAACTCTTATCTCAGATAATTATTGAAATAAGTCTTATTGTCATTCTGATTACAAGTTCATATTTACTGATGTTAACCCGAATAAAATTGATAGAATTATTAGTAAACTTAAATCAATCTGCTGAAGGCTGTGATGTAATATACCTAAAAATGATGTCTCTTGTTACTCCATATTAAGCAATCATATTGATTTTCTTATAAATAAATTCTTTTCAGATGGAGTTTTTCCCTCTGCATGGAAAGATGCAAACGTTATACCTATTGCAAAAATTAATAATCCCACATCTACATCTAACTTTCTACCAATTAGTATCCTTCCTACATTGTCAAAAATCTTAGAAAAAGTTGTTTCTGAACAGGTTAGTAATTATTATTGTAACAATACCAATACCCTGCCTGATACCCAGTATGGTTTCCGATCTCAATATATATATATATATATATATATATATATATATATATATATATATATATATATATATATATATATATATATATATATATATATTGTATAGTACTTGCACTGTTCTACTAAAAGTCACTGATGATCTAATTAGACACATTGATGTGAATAAATATGCCTATCTTATCCTTCTGGATTTTAGTAAAGCATTTGACACTCTAGAGTGATATCTCTTTGTAGTAAATTAAATTACTTCGGTTTCAGCAACATTGCTGTCTCATTGTTTAAAAATTATCTATCGGGTAGACGCCAAAAGGTTACTTTGAATGCTCATATATATAGATTTAATAATATTTCTACTGGCATTCCCCAAGGTGGTGTCCTAGGACCTCTTCTCTTTTATATTTATACTGCTGACTTTTGTAATTACCTTCAACATTGTCAATCCCATCAGTACGCTGATGACACTCAGATATATTTCTTTAATCTCTCTGACATTTCTTCAGCTGTAGTTCAGATCAACTCTGACCTCAATTGTTACTCTTTGGAAATAAGTAGAATACCATTATAACTGACCCAGATTTTACCATCAATTTAAATGACCATCCTCTTGTTCCTTCTGATAACTGCAAAAATCTTGGTTTATAGGTAGACAATTCTCTTCGATTTACTAAACATGTTAACTATCTTACTCAGAAATCTTTTGGCAAACTGAAAATTCTTTACATGCATAAAGATCTTCTTAGTAGTGATGTTAAATTAAAAATTTGTGATTTGCTAATATTATTCACTTTGGTATACTGCATGGTCGTGTACTGGTCTGCATTAGTGACAGGGATAAAGAATGTCTCCAAAAGATTCAAAATGTTTGTAATAGGTTCAGTTATAATCTTGGTAAAATTCATATTTCTTCATATTTCAAAAATTCGAATTGGTGACATTTAAGATATTGTTAAATCATAAACCTGAATATCTAACCTCAAAGTTTATTACAAATTATATTGTTCATCAATTACCCACTCATAACGTAACGATTACGAGTTTTGTGTTCCAAAGCATAGAACTGCTCTGTTTCAGCGGTCATTTAGAATATAATCCTATAAAAAATTATAATTCCTTGCCTAATGATGTCAGATCCCTCAAGTCAGTTTTAAAAAAAGTTTTTAAAAAACGTTCAGTTAAATTACTGCAATTTTTGGTTGTATGTTATTTGTAATTTTTTTCTTTTCAGTAGCGTACGTTCTGTTATGATTTCTTAATTTTCTGAATTATAGAAAAATGTGGAATAAAATTAGAGACAAAAAATCGATTAAATACGCTAGGAAACATGCATTCCCATGCCCTAGACTCCATTAATACTACTTTTAATTCATTTGCAGCTCTATCGTTAATTATCAAACTAAATTATCGCAATTTTTTCCTTGGAATTCGACGTTGATGTCCTTTTCGCATGTTCGGCCTTTACGATTATTTTAATATTACATGTCATTGTCCATCTACTGATGTCCATCAGCCTAATGGAATTCAGGATGACTGGTTGATTACTGTTTTATGATTAGATGTGAGCAACGAATACCAAATTCGTTTTTAATGTCGTATGCTAATAAAAGGGGGCTTTATTGCCCATCGGAAATAAATTTCAGACGTTGTCAGTAATAACTTCTTAAATGAAGAAAGTACTTACTAAAGTAGATAATAGTGGTGTCAAACAAATTTGTGAACGACGAATAATTGTCGTAAAATGAGCATCGATAGTATCGATAGGATAGTGATTATTACTTTCGGTTTTTATACAAATGTAGATTTGATTTTTTTTCTTGTAGCTATTACAAATAAATAGGCTAATGTAAGTATACAGGCTGTATCACATAAGAGAGCCACTCCCATGTATCTCGCTTAATATGCAAGATACGTCAAAAATCTTCAATTGTTTTTTGTTGCATTTTTGAAGGCCTTTATACTCGTAAAAACAAATTTGAGATCCATGGCCAACTTTCTGAGTAATAACAAAAAAACCTATAAAGTGCCCAAACTTTAAGGCTGTCTAACTTTTTTATTTTAAGAGATAGAGAAAACTTATTGGTAATACATTTTTATTGCAAAATTGATGCCTTCCACCTAATATAAACAGATTTTTGAAATATCGTATGTGGTTCGTTGCGCCCTCTAGGCGGATAAAAAAAATTTTTATTGAAGGCTATGGCCACAAAAAATTGTCTGTTTTTTCGTCTTTCATGCAATATACTACATGTTGCTCTTATCTTTCATATTTATTACATTTTTTTCAATTTTAGTTAAAAAAAATGTACCTAAATATTTTCGTGTTGCTCAAGATAATGTAGAACCTGTTTTAAAGGCGTCAACTGCAAAAAAATAATAAACAGAATGTACTTTTATATGCAAAATACAGATTTTCTTATAATATTATTTTATTGCTTTTCACATTAGATGCAATTGGGTCTTTAAAATTATTTTGACACAGACAATGTAATAAAATAATATTATAAGAAAATCTGTATTTTGCATAAAAAAAGTACATTCTGTTTATTATTTTTTTGCAATTGGCGTCTTTAAAACAGGTTCTACATTATCTTGAGCAACACGAAAATATTTAGGTTCATTATTTTTTTAACTAAAATTGAAAAAAATATAATAAATATGAAAGATAAGGGCAACATAAAGTGTATTTCATGAAAGACGAAAAACAGACAATTTTTTGTGGCCATAGCCTGCTTCAATAAAAAAATTTTTTATCCGCCTAGAACGTACCACATACGATATTTCAAAAATCTGTTTATATCAGGTGGAAGGTATCTATTTTGCAATAAAAATTTATTACCAATAAGTTTTCTCTATCTCTTAAAATAAAAAGACAGCCTTAAAGTTTGGGCACTTAACAGGTTTTTTTGTTATTACTCATTAAGTTGGCCATGGATCTCAAATTTGTTTCTACGAGCATAAAGGCCTCCAAAAATGCAACAAAAAACAATTAAAGAGTTTTGACGTGTCTTGCATATTAAGCGAGATACATGGGAGGGGCTCTCTTATGTGATACAACCGGTATATGATGAAGAGGATGAATTGACAATTTGAATATTAAATTAAATCATTATTAAACATTGATTTAGAGCTGGGTTTGGTTAAACAAATAGTTAATATTTTAGGACACAGTGTATACAATTTATACATATACTTTCACTTAAAATATTTTTTTAGAAACCCTCAAATTTTATTTATGTTCCTCAATTCTCTCTAATGGAATAAAATAAGTAGTGTACCGTTTACTAATTTCTTTGATAATACTTTAATTTCAACAAGAAACAAAATATATTTAAAAAAAATAGAATGAGAATTAACAAAGCATGTCAAAAAAGAAGAAACGAATCCATTCGCTCCTTCTTGTCAGTTTTGGAGTCAAAAACAACAATAACAACATAATGTAGTGGTTTGTGCAGATATAGCAAACCTGTATAGAATGACTTTAAATAATCCAAGCCAAAAGTCGTATTATGAAGGACAAATCCTGAGGAGGAACTTAAAGAAATCACTTTAAATACTGTGACATATAAAACTAAATATGTAACTTATTTTCCAATGGAGAAATTGCATGTTTTTCCAAAGACGTGCAGAAGAAAGAACGTATTATTTTAATCGAAATGGCGTCTGTCGTAGACAATTTTATGGAAAAATAAGCCTAAAAACGGTACTTAAAATTTTAGTCAGGCCACGTCTACAGAAAACAGTCGCCGCCACAGCATAGACCTGTGACGTCAGGTTTTTGAGTTATTTTGAAAAAAGTTAATATAACGTTATGCTAATTACACAGTGATTAGAACTTATTAGAGCAATTTCTGAAAAATATGTAGATGTTAGAATAAATTATAAAACAAAAATATTCAATTCCTTAAAAGACACAAAGCAACAAGTATTAAATAAAGTAACACTATTTAAAGGGCAATAAAGATTTTAATATAACTAGAATTTTATTTTAAACTCTGATTTAAAAATATTTCACAAAGCTTCTCAAAATAATTAAATATTTTATGTTAGTTTATTAAAAATATATTCCTTTCTATTTCATATTACTTTTAAATAAAAATTATTAACTTTTTTAAAATTTCATCAAATATTATAATAATATACATTTTACTGAATCAGACTCTGTCAAAAGAGGGCGGAGCCATACTTCCGCACACACTCCACCGCTTCCCTGTCGAGGCTTCATTGGTATAGTTGTATTGAATAGCATGGGTACAGTTTAGGTGATCTGTGGTTGTATGTTATTCTATTAAATATACGTTGGTATTGAATAAAGTGCCAAAATAGACTCGTAAAATGTGCACAGAAAGTGCATCTCACCGGGCAAATGGAATAAATATTGCATTATGCCCTTATGTACGAATATAACATACAGCGCGTAATAAAAAATATTTTACCGTTCTAAAAATTAAAAAAAATGCGATGTAGAGCAATGAAGCGCGACGAAGTAATGTAAGTTTAATTGGAAATACTAGTAGGTTTAAGTTCTTCGAAAAATTGTAAAGTAGTAAAAGTAGTAAAGAATCAATTAAACCTTTTTTATTAATGTATTCTGGTATATACAGGGCGTTCAGAAAATTAATGGTAAAGCAGACTTTCATTTTTTTTTCTCATCTATTGTATTCAGCGCTTCATTCTGATTTCAAATAACATGAGCAAATGCAGGATTTGTTTCTACCGTTTACGCGATGTAGAATGTTATTTAATGTATCTATAAAATTTTGCTATTTGACTTCACTACATTAAATTACCTGTTTTATTCTGAAAAAATAATAATTAAAGTAATAATGATTTTTTTGTTAAATATTGAAGGAGAAATGAAATCAGTAGTAACTAGTAATAAAAATTTACTAAAATAATTTTAAAAAATTAATAAATGTGAAATATCATTATTAATTACTTTTACTTATTATTTTTCAAATTAAAACAAGTAGATTAATGTGAAATCAGATGGCATGTATCTATGATCCACAAATGTCACAAAGGAACCAGAAACAAACGCCTGTTTGCATCACCAATCCCAACACCGTAACCTGCACCTATGTCCACTGAAAAAAAAAACCGCTCTGAACGGCGTGTAACACCAATGCTATCACGTTTTCGGCCAAGTGGTTTTGTTTACATTCTATGACAATTTATTAATGCTACTATTTTAATTATTATATGCTTATTACCGCCAGACACATGTTCTGACGTTGCAATATGTTTGACAGATTACCCTGTTTACGATAGTTGAGTTTAGATATTTCTTAAACTTTTCCGTTGACATCTAAGACGATCTTGAAAGATTTCCATACGGATATGCTTACTGGCGCACTGTTTGAAGAAGCTGTTGAGCTGTCTAAACAGACCATTTCAAGTTATTTTAAAGTCTGGGAGTATGCAATTACGGCAGTGGATTTCTAATTAAAATTTAGTAATAAACGAACTTTGTGGTAACAGGTTTCTGAGGATATTTACTTTGGGGTAAAGAACAAAATAAAACATTGAGTTTATATTGGTGATAGTATCATATGGGCTTTCCTAAGCAAGTTGGGAAAATCACAAAAAGATCAATTTTATCAGAAATATGCAAAAGTCCTTTGTAAATTATACTCCTTTTTAGATGAGGAATGGTCTTCTTAGGGAGGTATATTACAGTTTTCAGAGCTAACATATGATGAAAGTAAAGAAGGGCTTTATTCATTTGACTCTCAGCAAAAATCATATACTTAGAACTGGTTTCAGACTTAACAACCGAAGTTCAGAAAATCGAACCTACTTTGTTAAAGCTGATAAAGAACTGCATCATTTCCGTGATTTTCTGAAGGATCAGAATAGGTCACTAACTCAATTTGTAGAAATTGGGTGGACATTTATACTCGTAAACTCACCAATTTTTTTGGAAATCTGGGAAGTGGGAGTGGTCTTGTAAAAAACACTTAAAATAGATGGAAAATTATTTACTTTGGAATATGTCATAACACTGCTAGCCCAAGTAGAAGTAAATTCATACTCTCGGAATCCTTTATCCTCAAGTTCTAAGGATGTTCCTACTTCTTCTCACTTCTTGTTTGGTTGTCGACTCACCAGATCCTTGTTTGTGACCTATTCCAAGTAATAGCTGTATCAAACTGTATCAAAATATTTAAAAAAAAATGGTCTACCACCATTTCTGGAATCGGTGGTCTAAAGAATATATTTGTAAACTACAGTATCGCCATAAATCGTCACTTGAAAAAGACAATATAAATGTTGGTCAAGTGGTCTTGATAAAAGATAACAATCTTCCGTCATTATGCTGGAAGTTGGACCGAGATAGAAAAGTGATTCATGGACCAGATAACAAAGTACGTGTTGAGAAAATCACTACTCAAAATGAAGATGTTCAACGAGCAGCGTCAAAAATATGTCCACTGCCTTGTGATTAATAATTTTAATTAATAATTTTATTCCTTTTACGTTATTGCCATCTTTATATTTATTGCTGTTTGAAAGTACCCTTTCAAGGTGTAGTGTAT
This sequence comes from Monochamus alternatus, assembly GCA_037114965.1. NCBI lineage: Eukaryota > Metazoa > Arthropoda > Insecta > Coleoptera > Cerambycidae > Monochamus > Monochamus alternatus. Next base: position 121,285,490 of record CM073426.1, read on the forward strand.
GTTATGTTTTTTGAAGACCCTGTATAATAGTTATTTTATGTAGTACCATGTTCACGTAGTAGATTGCATTGTTATTTACTTTGGAAGAAACAATAAGTAAAGTAATAAGTATCATATATCACAATCATACCAATCTAATCAATTGCCTCATTGTCAGGTATAGCATCTATATAAAAAGTGAATATAGGTTGCAAAATTGTATGCAATTTACTGTGAAACACCGTGTACACAAAAATGAGCTTATTTTTTCATGCACCTTAGTTATTTCTAGCTGCGATACAGTGGCAGATTTGGCTCGGTATACACACATGCCTACCTTCCAGTGTTCCTCTAATTAGACTATTAAATTTATGCCTTCATATCCGTGAAGTTGGCAACGGTTCCGCTCTGGTAATCATTTCTATTTCGGTGTGCTTTAATAATGTTAGCATTTCTCAAGCTCGCAGTGCCACGGCAAATCATGGTTTGTTATTGAATTATTCAATTCATACCCGGCGAAACGTATATAAGCGTAGGTATATCGTGTGGGGCGCCTCTAAGCAATAACTTTGCGAACGTACGTTTTGGAGTGGGGGAGAGAAGGGCAGTTTTCTGAGTGGTTCAAGAATTTGTTTATTCCACTGGAAATATACTGATAAACATCGTAATATAGAAATTGCAAACATTAATTACAAATAGAGTTAGTTCTTGTTTATTAACACTGAACAAAAGCTACTTGTATATATATTACGAGCGCAAAGTGATATATTGCCGCTCTGAGCGAGAAGTTCGGCTCGTCGCGAAAGCTGCAATGATAATAAAAATAATAATAATATATTTCCTGAATAGGAATAGTCAATATAAAAATAAAATAGAGTTTGTACAAGACACAGACAGCAATTGTAAAATTATCTAATACAATAATCATCTACAGCATAAAAACATTTGTCAATTAGGTAGCTTTTCAATGCCTTTTTAAAGTTATAAATAGATGAACACATCTTTATACTATCAGGTAGTCTATTAAAGATTCTTAAACCAAAGCAATTAGGAGATATTACAGAAACATTACATCTATTAAAATGTATATTAAAATGATCAGCCTGCCGTGTATTAACAGAATGTATCTGATTTCTACAGGCAAATCGACTCTTGACTATTAGTAAATATATAGATGCACATCTCATATAAGAACACCGAAGGAAATGTTAAAACATTATAACGGACAAAAACTTCTCTGCAAGACTCCCTGGCTGACAGTCCAAACATACACCTAATTACACGTTTTTGTGCAACAAAAACATTATTTCAATAGCAGGATGATCCCCAGAAACAGACACGGTACCGCAAGCGAGACTCAACCTCATAGTACAGTTTTATGAGTAGGTCTGTATTCAGAACCTGTCTGATATTCTTAAATTAATATGCGATAGAATTCAGTCTCATTACCAAATCATGACACTGATCACTCCAAATTAGACACTCATCGAGGGTAAGACCTAAGAATTTTGCGACACTTACATTATTAATATATGTTTTGTATACATTGACATTGATGCTATTACAATTTTTTTGTCTGTTATAGAGTCTAATAACCTAAGTTTTGTCAGTGTTAAAAAACAATAAATTTTGACCAAACCAATTGCTCGTATTAGACATTACAGTGGTATAAGCCTCTGACAGACGTTTATCCGAACTGTCTAAAATAATCACCGATGTATCATCGGCATAAAAGATAAAAGATGCCGATCCAGACAACCTATATAGATCGTTATTGTATAATACAAACAGAATAGGACCCAATACTGATCCCTGGGGCACTCCAATATTAATCTTCTTTGTCTCACGTTATTAATAGCAACATATTGGTCACAATTTCGCACAAAAGTTTCTATCCACTTTAGGAAGATGCCACGAATGCCATACTTCTCCAATTTATTAACTAAGATGTCGTGATTTACGCAGTCGAATGTACAAAAGATCCCAACAGGGCATTCCCCCGCCTCTATAGACTTTATCATACGAAGATAATATGAGTGCATAGCAGTAGCGGTGGTCGTACTGTTTAGGAAACCATTTTGATTATTGGATATAATGTTATTCCTATCGATAAAAGAATATAATCTATGCAGAAATGCGTGTTCAAAAACCTTGGATAATGCCGAGAAAATAGTCATGGGTGTGTAGTTTTTCAAATAACCCCATTATTCTTAAAAAAAACGGGCTAATTTTTCCTATTGTCAAGCCATCAGGGAAATGGTCTATATCAAAAGTTATGTTAACCAAATACACAAATGGGTACACCAAGACATGCAAGTATCTTTTCATTATAAAAGGAGGTATCTCATCAAAACCTGAAGAAAATTTACAATTTAATTTTCTAGAAAGTAACTCATATAATTCAGTCACGATAATTGGATTTAAAAAGAACAACGTATCTACCTTTATGTAATCAATGTACAGTACAGTGTCACTACTTGTTGATTGAATCCATTCAACTACATCGTTAGCAACTTTGTGAAAATAGTCACTAAATAAAGTTGCAATTTGTTTGGGATCATTAATGGACATATCATTATGTTTAATAACTAAATTAGTAGATTTTGAGGAGGGTTTATTCGATAACGCGGATACAATACTCCAAGCTATTTTTTATGGATTAGTTGAATTATTTATTTTTTCCTGATAGCATAACATTTTTTAGTTACTTTAACCAATGTCACTTTGAGCTCGAATTATATATCTGATTTTTTCTACAATCGATGTTTTTATAAAAATGCTTCGTAAAATTTAATAATTATTGATAACCTTAAATTTGACAGTTGAATTTCAAAACGTGAGCATCATTTTGCTCACATGCACATGTGTTTTTGTTAAAATAGTAGTTACTTCAAAATAAAAAATTGCTTTAGTACCTATTAATTATTTATTTAAATACTGTCATTTTATGATTTACATCTATATCTAACAAAATATAAATGTTTTCTAGAATTCTTCTAACCCTTCCTCCTCCTTTATTGGTGAAAAGCAAGGCGAAGACTTAAAGGGTATTAAGTGTCTGTGTTTGATGACATATATGTAATATTTTGAAACGATTTTATTCAGTCTTCTTCTGGGAAGGTAATTATATTTCGTCGACATTTGTAGTAGACTTCTTTGAATTTTGTTAAACAGACCATTCTTTGAAATGTCTTGTCGCAGTTTACTATAAGGCCCGCTAAGTATCTCAAATTGGAATGGCGTATTTGAACATGGCATAATTCTTTACAAGTATCACATAAATTATACTTTTCAAAACTTTCCATTATCTGATAATTATTCGAATAAATTTATTTAACAGAAATATCTATTTTACGAACGTTTTGACACATCAGATATGTATTTTTACTGACAGCAGCGGCAGGCATGGCCTCCCTTGTCCAATTGCCCAAAACATATTTTGTCCGCTATATGCGAAAGCTTTATAAGTTGATTGAATTGGTAAAAATTAGCTATTTATGCCATCAGTTACGAAATGCCTAATTTTGTGTAACGCGTGAGATTTTTGCGGAACGAACGAAGTGAGTTTCGCAAAAACTCACAAGTTACACAAAATTTCACTTCGTAACGTATTGCATACAAGATTTTTTCTAATTTTGAAGAAAGTAATAAAAAAATAAAATTTTATATAATTGATAAATATTTGGAAAACATAAATTTAGTTTGTTGCTGTTACTTCATGTTAGTTGTCAGTTTGACATTTTGTAAAAAAGTCTAGACGGAAGGTTTTTAGCGAGATTGATATATTTTTAGTTTTATTTTAAAAAAATGAGTGATTCAAGTTCTGAAGAGCTACCAAGCGATATTGAAGAGGCAGCAGGTAATGCTCTATTATCAGTAATTCCCAAAAAGTCAAAGGCAGTTTATGATTTGGCATACGAAAAATTTGTTACGTGGTGTGATGAGAAGAAAATTAAACATGTTAATGAGAAAGTTTTACTTGCATATTTTGAGGGTAAGAAAGATCTAAAAGTTTTCACATTATGGACACTTTACTCAATGTTAAGGTCTGAACTAAATCTGAAAAGGAATATTGATATTAAAAAATATACAAATTTGGTAGCAGTAATGCTAAAAAGTCAAAAGTTTTTATTAAAGAAGATTTTGCCAAATTTTTAGTGGAAGCTGATGACAAAGAATATTTAATAGCTAAAATTGCAGTGATAATTGGAATGGCAAGAGCATGCAGAAAAGCAGAATTAACATTTCTTCCAGCTGAAAATGTTATAGACGAAGGAAGCCATTTTCGTGATGATATCCCAGCTTCAAAAACAAAAGTTATACGGCAGTTTGCAATTACCACTGGAGACATTGAAAATACGAATCTTGTTGAAATATTAAGAAAATATATTAAGTTGCGTCCCCAGGTTCTTCAACACAACAGATTTTTTGTAAAATATGCGAATGGAAAATGTACCAGAAATCCTGTGGGAATTAACACATTTAGCAGTCTGCCAAAAGTTATTGCACAATTTCTTGGTCTTTCAAATCCTGTTCTATATACTGGCCACTGCTTCAGAAGAAGCTCTGCCACTTTCCTAGCAGACAGTGGCGCTCATATTTTAAAATTAAAGAGGCACAGAGGTTGGAAATCTAGCTCTGTTCCGGAGGGATATGTTGAAAATTCTATGAATAATAAAAAACTTATAGCGCAAGAAATATTTGGTGACACATTTGCATTGGATGTGCGCCGCTTCCCAAATAACAGCAAGTTCGAGCAATGAAAAAAATATGTCGTCGGGAATTAATTTGAATAATTGCAATAATTGTGTTATCAATATTTATAATAATTAATTAATTTATAATTTATGTTTTTAACTTGTATTATAACAGTTTAATAAATAGAATAATTCTTTTTGTCACTAATTTTGAAATTTTTCGTCACCAATTGCATAAAATTTTACTTTATGCAACTAGTTACAAAAAGTAAGACGTTTCATAATATCAATCAGTTTTAAAAAGTGTCACTTTATATGTCAAAATTAGAAAAAATAATTTATATCTCCTTTAGCAGCAAAAAAATAAAACATGAGTTACTACTACTTAACGCAATAATGTAGGCACCAATATGATTTATAAATACTGCAAATTATTTGCTAAATATACATTTCTACGACTTTTAGTGTAATAAAAGTTTCCGTAAATGATAGATTGCTATAAAAATAGCTAATTTTTTATTACTTTGTGCAATTAAAACTGGTAAATTGTGGTAATTGTGTGGTAATTGTGATTTATGTATATTTGAATGTATTTTATTGCATTGGCTTTCTCTGCAAAATACTCAAGTAAAATATTTTTTTTAATTTTGACGTATAAAGTATCATCTTTTGTTATCGATATAAGTGTTAGAACGTTGTACTTTATGTAACTTGCAGTAATATTCCGTGATATGGTATTGGTATTACTTGGTTCTCACCGGAAATTGTTTTTTTATTTTCTATAGAATTATCAACATATCCTTCTGCAAAAGAATTTGATTTCCAGCCGCCGTGTTGTTTTATTTTTAAAATATTGGCCCCAGAATCTGCAAGTAAAGTGGCCGAAAATCTTCTGAAACAGTGCCCCCGTGGATAATGCACAATTCGGCAAACCAATCATTTGAGTAACCATCTTTGGTAACTGACAAATAGTATTAATTCCTACTGGTTGTACACCATATTTACTATTTCTATATCTAAGAAAGAATCTATTGTGTTTAATATTTCCTGGGCGTAGGTTTCTATACTTTCTGATAATGTTAACGAAGTGTAGTCCTTCTCTATCTCCCGGGGTGATTACAAATTCACGAATTACTCTAGTTTTTGTATTTGGAATATTTACTTGAAAATACGTCTCCTTATCTGTAACATCTTCAACACGTAAAAAAGTTAATTCTGACTTCCGACATGCACCGGCTATTACCACAAACAATACAACCTAAAGAAAAAAATGCGATTTAGTGAATTGACAACTAAATGAAGCAATTATTAGTTATCTTAGCCATTAAAAAAATATTGTCATCCACTTCACAATATTTACTTTTGAAAAAACGTTTGATTTCTTAGCGTGGTATCCATCGGAATGCCATATAACAAGAACATTTAAACTGACACTGACCTACTAGATAATTGTTATTTAAATTATACTTGTAAATGATCAAAATTAAAAATTTGTATTTCCCATTTTTTGTCAGAACTATAAAAAATCTTGTATGTAATACGTTATGTATTTTATGTAACTTGCACACTTTACATAAAATCATACCTTTCATAACTGATTACGACATACAAACAAATGAATAATTCATTACATTTTCATCAATATATTTAAGAAACTGCAACTGATAGTAATAAAACTATATACTACAATAAAAGTTTACATTATATTTTGCACTAAATTGCAAAATATGATTGTTTTTAACGCGACTAAATATCGAAAATTACATTGACAATGAAAAGAAATGTGTAACGTCAGTCGTGATGTAAGACGTCTGAATTCTTGACGCGAGTATAGCTATTTTGATATCTTCTTGCTTCCTTTTGATTCCCACCATTTACCAAAGAGTTCATACTGCTTCTCATACTTACTTCTCGATTTCTTTGGCAGTAAATTAATAGTAACTGATTTTGCAGCTTCAATACTATCATCGATTTCAAAAAATTGAAAAAAATAAATAAATTTTGTACACCTATTTTATATCCACACATTCAACTTAGTGCGCATTTGTGTATGTGTATAATTATTAACAAATGAACTTATCTGAGAATCTTGAACCTGCTCTTGTTGCTCTCGGGCTAGGCTCTATGAAGGACGAACCCGCTATCAGTACCAGTATTTTAAAACGGATTATAAAAATTAATTAACAGTATCACAATTATTCTCGTATTTTAATGTCTGTTGATTTGCAGAGTCAAGAAGAAATATAGCAAACATTTCCCGAATATCGAATAATCGTACCTGAACTACGTTTGGGGACTAAGTTTGTGTTGAATAGCTGACCCAAATATGAGTAAATATCAAATGTGTATAACCTAAACCACCTACAGGAACAATTTTAAACTACAAGCATACTCAATTTTCCATACATTGTTTTTCAGTTGCTATATCATCCTTGGCGATTTAAAAATAATTCGTATGTGTATTATTCCAATAAAATAGATGTATTTAAACAACTGAATATATTTTTAATGATTCTGTGTCCTGAAAAACAAATACCTTCAAATTTACATAAAAATGTCCCTACGGAAACGGACAACATCGGGACAAACAAAATTCTACTTTCAATTTATAAAAGGAAATAAGTTTTTCTGGCAAAGAATTAGCGTTTATCACGCGCCTGGCCACGTACGTGAGGGTGCTTTTTATTACGGACGTACTTTAGACGACCCTCCACAGTTTCTTGTTACCGAGGGTGTAAGGGTGTATTAAATTTAACGACATATGTCTTGTTCTCACGCCACCTCTTTCTTTCCCGATGGCCAGAGCGCCCGTCCTCATTTAGAATTTATTAATAAATGGGCCCTGTTTTCTTTTGGAGATGATTACCTCGCAATATCGCTAGCCATTGCAAGTCCCATTCACTAACAAATGAAACAGTATTCAGAATATACCTACTATAATCATCGACCGAAAATCTACAGTGACTCATGTTATAAACCTGCTCACAATATAAAATCGATTACACAGCTTCTGCTGCAGTAAGTACGGATGCGCCGCAACTTAGCTGCGACGAATTGACGGATCCACCTGTTCCATTTCCAGCGCTATCATGGGTGGGTATATCGTTCGGGCGGGAAAAATTTAGGATATATCTTTTCGATAATTTAAATATGAATTTTGTGTTCTTAAGAATGGAGAATAATTCAAGCTCTACAGCGTATTCTCAAAATCGTGCTAATTTAACAAGCGGGGAATATCGGCTGATGACATATATAAATAGTCTAGTTCAAAATATGAGTGTACGTGATGTTGAAATTTGTATTTTTTTTAACATAAATGTACGTATGTAGCATACAGGGTGTTAAAAAAAAAGTGCAAAATATTTAAGGAGGTAATAGCATGAACCAAAATAAGCAAAAATGTCTCAATAAACATGGGTCCGCAAAGTAACGGTTGCGGAGATATGGAATGTTTTATGTTTTTTAGCCCTTTTTTTATTTTGCAAAAACGTTGTGTATTTTCTTATAATAGTTGGTTGATGTTTAGTGAAATAAACAGTACGTATTTGACAGTTGTTCTCAGTGCACAAGTTTTCTTTCGCTATGGCTGGTTACTTTAACGCAGAATTAACAGACATGCATTTCATGTATGGTCGTGCTAATGGGAACGTCACCGAAGCGCGACATCTTTATGTTGACACTTATCCAAATCGCCAGATTCCTTCACAACGCATGTTTGGAATAATTCACCAAAGATTACGTGATACCGGTTCCTTGAGCAAACAGTGTGATTTATCCGGAAGACCAAGGTCGATATCCACTCCTAGAGCAGAAGAAAAAATTCTAGCACTGGTAGAGCAGAATCCAGGTACAAGTGTGCGGAGAATATCAGCCGAGGTAGGAATTAGTGGTCCTCTTGTTTGGAGAATCCTTCACGAGCAACTGCTTTATCCATACCAGACGCAACGAATACAACCCTTAAATCCAATAAATGATCATCAAGCACGTTTGGTTTTTTTGTCGCTGGTTTCTACGTCATGATGCTGAAGACCCTCGTTTTCTTGCAAACATTCTTTTTACTGATGAGGCCGGGTTCACAGGAAATAGAGTATTTAATTTTCACAATACGCATATTTGGGCCGACCAAAATACTCCTGCTCTAATAGAATCTGGACATCAGGCACATTTTTCATTAAACATTTGGATGGGTATTGTAGGTGACAGGTTTCTAGATCCTGCTGTTTTACCAAACCGATTAACAGGGGCTGCTTCTGCAGAATACACCATGCATGAGTTTTTGGAAGACATTCCTTTGAATCAGAGGCAACAATTGTGGTTCCAGCATGATGGTGCGCCAGCTCATTTTTCCATGGACGTTAGAGAGCATTTACACCAAACTCTTCCACATAGATGTGTAGGAAGGGCTGGACCTGTTTTATGGCCTCCAAGATCGCCTGATCTGAACCCTCTAGATTTCTTTGTTTGGGGATATTTGAAGATATTAGTGTATGGTACTCCTGTAAATAGCCTGCAAGAGCTGCAGCTACGGATTAATCAAAAGTGGAGGGTGTTTTCGAGAGAGTTCAAATATCGTTGAGACGAAGATGTCGTGCCTGCTTGGAAATGGACGGAGGGCACTTTGAACATCTTCTGTAACTTTGTTTTTTGTTTGTTAAAAGCTTCCTTTGTCGGTTTATTCCTAATAAAATAAAATGTTTGAAAAACTAATAGTGGTCCATGTTTATTAAGACTTTTCTCCTTATTTTGGTTCATACTATTACCTTCTGACTCTTTTTTTAACGCCCTGTATATGTATAGTGCAAATAAAAAAGTGGTATAGAAGTAATGAGTTTTCGACAAAAAAAAAATACAAGATGAAACTTTGCCTAGATATAAGGGTGCTTTTGCGAATTATATGCGTCACATATGAATTATAGTAGGTAGGTGCATTTCCATATATAAGAAATCGGAAAGAGCATACTGATAGAAAAAGACTAAATAGTGATATGGCGAATAAATACTAAAAGATCGGAATCTGGATCGAAAAATATATTCAATTTTGACGAAACATGGATGCATGAAGGTCACACGGAAAGCGATACGATATGATAATAAGTGTTAATCTGTGACCGTTATACTGGCAGTGTTAGTAACCAATAGTGAATGGTGTGGATGTAATCTAAAGCCTTTTGTCCTTTTGAATGCGGAATCCGCAAATATTTGCGTGATTTATTTAATGGTGGGAAAACCTCTACTTGTAACAAATTTTATCAACTATGTATAACATTTTCTATCATTTTCATCATGAAACTGCCATGGTAGATGGTCAGAAGCTCAAAACAAATTTATTAAGACCACATAATAATTAATGTAGCAATAATACTTGTAGTGTTTTACTGTTTCGCAAAATTTGTCTAAAATTGAGATTTTCCCGCCATAAATAATTCAAACAAAAGTTGCAAAATTCATGCAAAAATCCGTGAATTTCGCGTTCATGAGGACAAAGCTTAAGTGTGATATCTGTTGATAATTTTGTGTGCTTTGAACTCTTCTCAAGTGGCACGCTTAGGTAATCATGTCACCCTCACCTTCCGTACTCATCTCTGAATTGTGAATTAGTCACTATCTATTATTTTCGACCTTGGGCAATTGATAATACAAGATAAAAACTTAAACTTGGAAATAATTCTTATCATTAACTGTTACATCACTGTTTCTACTAAAAATAATGAATGTTATGTAATACAATTATTATTTTGTCATTTTTGTATATTTTTTATATTTGATAGTCTTCAAATTTAGTACGCCTATGAAATGTTGCTTCTCGCACGCTTCGCTCATCGCGCTTTAGTCTACAAGCTAGCGATTAGTGACTCCCTAAATTTTCGGCCGCTGGCTATACAATAGAAAAAGAAACTGAAGGAATCCATAAAAGGATTTAAGCAATTAAATGAAAGTAATCCTAAATATCTTACTAGTGTGAACCTGGCTTTACTGGTTTTTGAACCAAACAGGAATATAGATTGTTGTCAGAATAACAAGTCATAAAAGTGTCGTAAATGATGTGTTGATTCCTTGTAGATCAAAATAAAAATAATTTACCTGCTTGGTATGATGAGCCAATAAAAATGTTTGCCTGCCAATTATTGTCTACCCAATTAATATTTCAAAGTCGACCAGATCATTAATAAATAATTGGTTATTACTTTGTTGCTGAAACTAGACTCTGTACAGAAAAAAATACTGCTTTCATAAACAGTATTTATATTAAAGGTACAAGAGAAAATAATATCTCTAATTTATTAATTTTATTGTGTTTGAGTAATAATTTTTTCACATTATTTTATTACTAATAAAATCGACGGCGCGTTTCTAAAATCATTAAACATTTATTTATGTATTTATTTATTGATCTACACTGTTCTACCGATTTTCATCCAGCTACATAGCAAAATGGGGAAAATGTACAAAATCATCTAATAAAAACTATTTAAATTGTTAAAAATATGGTTTAAGATAATTAAGGTTACAATTAAAAATATTTATGTTTTTGCTGTCCTTATTATATATTCTACACATAAAATTTACAGGAGAATTTTGAAGCAAGTTCATTATTGCTACTTCTAGATAGAATGTTTGTCTCAATTCTTCTCGCGGAACCGATGGATTCAGACATCACCTGTTTTGTTTGTCCGCACAGTATATCTTATAATTACGGTTTATGTCACTCTATGCGTTCACATAAAAAACTACTACAAAATTATAAAATACTGCTCCACATTTGTTACAAAAATCTGAGGGAATTTTAGTACTACGTGTATCTGGCGCCTATACTGCTACACATTGCAATTGTATCGTTTACAATGCTGAGCATATCTAGTTGCAGCGTCCCCTGCATTGCTGTCATACTTCATTATTGAAGTGGAAGATACGGAAAGGAGTATTAGAAAGTTAAGGTCCACGCCATCCGTCAGGTACTGCTCTTTGACAAAAAAAATTTTTTTTTGAATGCGTGTTCGCCAGAACACCCATGTAAACAAAAAATGTATTATTTTACATATAATACACTATAAAATAGCAACAAGTTATTTGGTTCATATTCTTATTATCTGAGTTTATTCTCGCTCAACATTAGCGTACTGGCGTTCAAAACTCCGATAATCTCTTAAATGTTAAGGACATTAAAATCGTGGACTATCATTTACAGAACAAGTTCCTCAGAATAGTCTAAAAACCGCCAAAATTTGTAATTTTCAAGAACGTAACTACTACTAATCTAGTTTAATTTTACATTTATAATAATAGGGTATCTAATCTTAGTTTATTACCAAATTTATTAAATAATTATTAATATTATATTTATTATAAAATTTAAAATTCCACCTAATAAATTTTAATTTAAAATAAATAATTAAAAATATATTAATACTAAAAAAATGAAATTGTATTATTTGTATAACCGCAACTGCTGGCACAAATTTTGTAAATACTATAAATTTTTTCAAAATCTAATTTTCATTAATTTATAAAATTAATTACTGCGAATACCATTCTTACAAACACTTTCTTATTCTGTAGATATCGACAAATTTTAATTCGATTTCAGCAAAAAGTCATGAAATTATCTACCCTGTTAACACGTCCTCCTCCTTATGCGATAAAAGGGAAACAAATTCTGTCAAAATCAAAGTAAAGCTGTGACATATTCGGCTCACTGGCCACTTGTTATTTTGCCACTTTGGTACTGTCTGTTGACGGTTATCATTCTAATAGGTGCGTGTTAAGGGCATAGACGGGAGACATTTACGTATGTGAACATTTCAAGTTACACTTCTAATTTTAACTTATATTTCTTTCTCTCTTTCTCATATCTATATCTATATTTTTATATGAACTATACTCAAAATTGGATACAAATAATTCTGAACAATAGAAAGGGAAACAAGTGCAAATTTGATTTTGACCATTTGTTTAGAAGAAATGAACAACATAGAGTTTTAAGAGTAATAGCAACAAGACGCATTTTGATCGAACGTAAAGGTTCTCTGTGAGACTCTTTAGGAGGTACCCGATATATCATATACATCGTCCATCCTTGTCTAGTTTGACGTGTGCAGTATTTATGCGGTATTTTATAAGGTCAATGTTATTTAAGGGACATTGGCACAGTGCTTAAAAAAATAATAACGAATACTTTACATTAAAAACTGTTATTTTAAAACATATTTTAAAGCTATCAGATTAATAATTCACTTATTTTCAATTATGTACATATTATAAAAACAAAAATGATTACCTACTAATTATTGCCAGTAAAGTTTAATTACTGGCAATAATTTGTAGGTAAATTAGTCAATACGTCGGTCAATTTTTTTTATTTTTTACGCATTTTTACAATACTCGAAAATTGTTTTTGTGTTCCATCGTTTATCAGGATTGACATAAAAAAATATGATGAGTCGCAGTGTCATAAAAAAGCAGTGTATTTACAAGATTATTCAGTGCAGCTTTTCCGTTACGTGATCACAACTGGCAACGCTGTAAAGTGGTTCTGCAATGAAACTCCGATGCTGTTCAGAGGCGATGTGGATAGCAATTTGGGCACAGCTTAAAAAAATATTATAACTCGGCTATTTATTTAATTAAAAAAAACTAATTCCAAAAGGTGACTCCCACTTAATGTTAAAAACTTTTATTGTAAATAATATAACATCCATAAATGTTCCCTGCTTCAAACTACTAATCAAGATTTGAACTCATATAAATTTTAAACAGTTTGCTTTGTGTTTGAAATGCAAAGTGTTATTATTCAATTAGGATCAATGGCAAACCGGAGATTTGGTCAGCGCTGAAATTGATATATGGTATCGCCAATGTGGAACATATTTCTCCGACTATTAATCATTGGGGGCGTTATACGACGCGTTTGAACACCTATTTGCAACGAAGCACAAGAGGGGTGTTTAAAATTACTTCCGGATCTTTGAAAGGGAACGAAAATGATTTTGCATTTGCAATTTTGCCTCTGAAAGCATGCATTGTCGAAGAAATATAATGCGTTGCTTATTACAACTAAGCATCTGCACATAATGAATGGTACGTTTTGTCTTTCAGTTCTTAAACATTCTAAAAGAACTAGAATCATTTTAATGGTCAGATGTATTTGATACCTACATTATTTCTTTCATAAAGTTCCCCTATGATCGAAATATTGTTTTACTATGACATAAAATCATGAATTGGTTAGACTATAAAATAGTAATCGTTTGTAAAATTATTGTAGATATATGTACTACAATTTATTGTGATTATAACTCCAAACACAGTTAGTAGTAATTTTTGCTATTCTATTACTATAACAAACTATATGGCATACACTATAGTATAATTTTTGAAAACGTTTTTGCCAGATTCACTATTTTAACTTAATAAGATTACTATTTTGGTCTTTAAATAGCTAGAATATGTATGCAACCATTACCTATCCTATCACTAAGTCACATCCTCCATGATATTGCTCTCCTCAATATAGGTATACGAACTTTGCCAAAATGTACATTAAAACTAGGACGTAAATGGATAGATATGGGATACTTACCCATAAATTGCTTAACACACTGTATAACGGTGTATTATTAACGGGTATTATTTAGGTACTTTTTTATAAGTTTATTCCTGCAACAATTATAAAAGGTCTGAAACTGAACTTTAACACAAAAAGCAGTTGGAACCGACATTTCTGACAGTTTCAAACTGTTTCCAACTATTAAATGGACAATACCTAATATGAGACACACATATGTAGATACACTATTAACATGCCAATATCTTTCATAAACAATATCTACTAGTACAGAGGTAATAGAAAACCTACTCCTCATCTCACTGTTGGAGAGCCGACTGCAGTATTCGGACTGTTCGGCTAAGTTTTGGTATTCTTTTGCACATGACCACATGGACAAACTACTATAATACAGTTTGTAGTAATACTACAATTGTGTCTCTGTAGTTTTGATAACGATAACAAGTGCTATATTGATACAATCTATAAATATTGTTACTATACCAATTTTAAATTTTACAATATGATATTTGTTATAAAAAATGTATAGAAAAGAGTTTTATAATTACATTAAAATTTACAATCAAGTTACTATAGGGTGATTGGGAGGGAACCCCCATTATTCGAAAGGGGTGTTCCGCGGGCAAAAGTGAACATATTGTCGAATATCAACGGTTACTGAGACATCTATGAAAATATCTTTACTCTAGTTAATTATTGTAATGCATGAGTAGAGAAAAGTGTTTATTCTGTAGGTATTATAAATTATAACATTGATTAAAGATCTAATAAACCAAAATTAATGAACTAAATTTGCAAAAATAGCAGGAAAAATATTTTCATTGCTATCTCAGTAACCGTTGATATTCGACCACACGTTTATTAGGTTTTTCCTGTTAACTTTCGCCCCTTAAACATCCCTTTCGAATATTGGAAGTTCCTCCCAATCATCCTGTCTAATAGTTTTACATTTACGACAACAACGAACGAACTTATATGCATTTGTAGTTTATTCTACGATAAAATTGTAAGCACAAATTTGTAGTATTTCTTTCAGTGAAGTCTTCGAAACAATTGTGTTGGTAGCTCACCATTTTGCATGCCCCTCGATACAAATTCATCAAAAACGATTGCTTTAAATGTTCCCGATTTTAAATGAGCGATTTACAGGAGATAATAGACATGAATAAGGCGAGATGAAAAGTTAACTCGGTGTCAATTCTGAACGGGCTCATCAATCTTGTTCCCGAGCGTAAATGGATCACATCTAATGAAAGCAAAATATTAACATTTATTGGTAACTTAAGTGATTAATGACATTCTGTGGAAATGAGAGCTGGCGCTCGAAAAACGGGGCTTCCGATTGAACTGTCGGGAGATAGTTGCATGCACGTGGCCTAGAGAGTACCACGATGTTTAGAAATAGTAAATTAAAGGCTACTTAGCTAGAAAGGGGTTAAAATAATCTTTGAAGGAACGATATTAAATATTTCCAGAGAGTTTTCTATAATTATGTATTTCTTTATTAGTAATAAGTTACTTCAAATTTGTTTTAGCACTGTTTAATATAAAGCGTTTCAAAGATTGGAAGATTTTTGGATTATCATAATGACCAGAAGATTGCGCTACAAAAAAATAAGGTCATGCTTCCATGATCAGACTGGTCAACTTATATATGATTTTATGGTCGTTAAACACCAATCCGGTATGACATCAACATGTCTCTCTTGGATCCAAAATAACCCTACAAAATATCCAGAATAGATTAGATTTATTTGAACTTATTTGAATGTCAACTTTTGTTTACAGAAATTTTTTATCATAGACCAAGATCTGAAAATTATAAGTTTACACCTTGAACTTTGGTTAAAGTGTCCTCTTGACATCAGCTGGAAGACAAATCGCTCTCTGGAATTTCACAGGGTAGTATCTGATTCGGATAACGTGATATCGGAAAAATGATTTTTATAAAACTTGTTCAGTTCATCGCAGGCTACCAATTAAATCACCTCTAGTCAATTCACTTCGTCAGGTACATATCAATTTGTCTAGATAAACTTTTTTCTCCTCAAAAAATATCTGTAAGAAATTTTGCTTGCGTGTAATCCCTTTAGTTACAGTTTCTCTTTTCAATTTCCAACAAAAAACTGCCTTCTCCTTCAACTTGTCCTGCTGTCGCTTTATATCTTGATGGAAACGTTCTCCGTGTACTTCACTAAAATGGCCACCGTCGTCAGGGAAATAATCCAGGTGAGAATCCATCAAATGCAACTTCTAGCGAGTCATCCTCCAATTCTTTCTATGGTTTTTTGTAGCTTCCTAAGAATTTGCTGCACATTTCCCTAAGGCTAAGGCTAGTCATTCCAGTCATGAACTCTTCATTTTCACCTCTGATCATTTTTTGTTGTGAAGTCCACTGAAAATCCTTCTTTGTAATATAGCATCACAGAAAATTGTCCCGCCAAGTATCTGTAACAAACTTTGACTAACTGCATTTCAACTCTAGTTTATTTGTATCAAAAAATATGATTTAGGGCAAATTAGACTCTCTTTTGAGAAAACTGGTACAAACCGCATCAAAAACGGATCATTATTACGGGAGTTATTTTGAAACTACTTTCAAGATACCTAAAGAGGCCTCTTAAATCGAAAATAACTGGTTTTGGATTAATTTAAGCCTTATAACACTTAACTATAATAACCAATGCGGATAAATCATTACCATAATTTCGTAATTTGGAGGTCAATAATGTCCATTAATCACTATTGTTTAAATTAAACTAATGACATTAACATTTCATTCAACATAGACAATTACATTATAATTCAATTATTAGTGATACATTCGAAAATAATTTATGAAATATTAGACAACTATTAATGATAAAAGAAGTAAAAATAAGTTAGTTAAGATATGAATTTATGGAGGAAATTTCAGCTCAATCGAAAATTTGGCATAGTTTTTTAGTATATTGATAGATATAAAATATAAAATTTACAGCTTACGTAAAGCACCAGTGGCAAAGTCCTATCGAGAAAATCAAATTTGTCTCTAAATGATTAGAGATATAAAATTGGGCACAGAAAAAATTATGAGAATATAATGAAGCATAAGGAAACTAGTTTTGTTTGCATGATCATACAGGGTGATATTTTTTTTTCTTATGAAAAAATCATAATAGTATCCATAACCCCGCCACTGATACTTTACTGAAGCTGCACATTTTATATTTTGAAAAATTATGCAAAAAATATATCAATAGGTTTAGAAGTTATGAATTTTAAATTGATTATCTTATCAGTCTTGTAAACCCTTGGAAATTAACTGACCGTAGAATACACCTCTCGATTTTTTGCACAAAATTAGAAAATACCAAGTATACAGTATGCGCCAAAAGTATAGAATAAATTCAATAAAAAGGAAACAATTATTTTTTGGGAAAAATCCTCGAACAGATCGATTTTTAATTTAAAAAATACATATTTTAGCGTAGAATGCTATTTTCAAATGTTATTTGTTTTCGAGTAATGACGTCATCGATTTTTTTTAATGGCAACACCATATTTTTTTCCTTGATTCTGAAAGAACGTTTAATTCTCTATCAGACAGTACTAAAATTTTGCCCTCTTACATAGGAAAGTTTTCGAGTAAATGACGATTGAATGTTAGAAAACGTAAATCAATTAAAATAAAGTAAAAACGTTATCAAGTTTAGTTTTTCAAATTCCATAGTTCTTTTATGGATCACGTAGGTGAAAATCTTTGCAAAGTGTCATTGTCACACCGACTTTCTAATAAGTATTGTAAGCGACATAGAAATTATTATTCAATTTAAAGTATTATGGCACATTTAACTTTTACTCAAAGAATTGAAATTTTAATTCTTATCGGATGCGGGAATATGACTAGAACTCAGCAGGAAGTTTGCGATTTATTTAATGAAAAATATCCAGATCGCCCTATCAGCTAATCAACAGTCAGTAAGGTAGAGTCTAAATTTAGAGAAACTGGCAATGTTGTAAATATTCCAAAACCTGGACGTCCAAGCATTAATGAAAATCAGAAAGAGAACATTTTGACAAGTATGGTGAATAATCCTCATAATTCTTCACGATTGGTTGCATTAAACAATGACACTAGTCAGAGCACAGTGCTACGTATCTTGAAGAAGGAAAAATATCATCCCTAAAAAAATCCAACTTGTGCAGGAACTCAATGAAGATGATCCCGATCGCCGCTTACACTTTTGCGAAATTTTAATGGATTTATGTCAAGGAAATACAAATTTACACCGGCAAATACTTTTTTCAAATGAGGCCACATTTTGTCTGAATGGTACAGTAAACCGTCAAACTTGGAGATATTGGAGTCGGGAAAATCCTCATTGGATGGCAGAGGCACATACCCAACACCCTCAGAAATTAAATGTGTGGGCTGGAATAGTCGACGACAGAATAGTAGGGCCTTTCTTCTTTGAAGGAACCCTTACAGGACAAAGATATTTAGAGTTTCTAGAAAATGACCTTGTTCCAGCCCTTGCAGTAATTTTTCTTAACGATAATGACCCTGACATTCCTGACGATACCATATGGTTTCAGCAAGACGGTGCACCTTCGCACTATGCGCGCCCTGTACGAGATTTTTTGGACAACTGTTTTCCTGGGAGGTGGATCGGCAGATGCGGACCGATAGAATGGCCTACAAGATCGCCAGATATTACACCTCTTGACTATTTTTTATGTGGATACTTGAAGTCAAAAGTGTACATTAATAAACCACGTAATTTAGAAGAACTTCAAAATCGCATTCGGGACGAAATACGCAGAGTTACCCCAGAAATCACTCATAATGTGCAAGAAGAATTTCTTCACAGACTTGCGCATTGTCAAGAAGTTGGTGGATGGCAATTCGAACATTTAATTTAAGTATAAAATTTAATCAATTGTATTTTATTTTACATACCTCAGAATTGTTACTTTTTTATGGATAAAATTTACGTTTTCTAACATTCAATCGTCATTTACTCGAAAACTTTCCTATGTAAGAGGGCAAAATTTTAGTACTGTCTGATAGAGAATTAAACGATCTTTCAGAATCAAGGAAAAACATATGGTATTGCTATTTAAAAAAAATCGATGACGTCATTACTCGAAAACAAATGATATTTGAAAATCGCATTTTACGCTAAAATATGTATTTTTTAAATTAAAAATCGACCTGTTCGAGGATTTTTCCCAAAAAATAATTGTGTCGTTTTTATTGAATTTATTCCATACTTTTGGCGCATACTGTATTATGAAATAATTTTACACAGTTCCAGATTATTACTTAGAGGTAAGAAAGATCTAGGACTGATGCCAAGTAATTCGAAAATTCCTGCATACAAAGTTACCAAATCGCCCATTACGGAAAATTTAACGATATTCGGATATAAAATTTTCAGCTCGCGACACGGACATGGACTTTACATTCCCATGCAGGAATTACAACGTAGATAATAAAGCCGCTTTAATTGTTATACGTTGGGTCAAATGGTTCTATAAAAATGTCATGTAGTAGATAATTCTCATACTATTCATACTAAGTAAGTAATATGTCTAAGAAATTTAATTTGAAACAGTTTATTTGGAATGGTGAAAATTGCTTCTGATAGAGTTTTTTACGTAATTTCTCTGCAGGGTGCCTTTTCTTAAAATATGACTAAAACATACATTTTCTTTAATGGAAAACTTTGTATATTTGTATGTCATTCAATTGCAATATTGTTTCTTTATATAATATTATTTGCAACAGCTTTATACCTTTATAAAACAGTAAAAAAAAAATATTACAGAAGCTAATAATAAGGAATATATGGGTAGATATTGTGGGTGTAATTCAACGCAGGTTGGGGCTTTTGTCCACTGAGTAGTTAGTTTCACACAATATTATTAATACCTAAAAATATATAAAAAGCAGTGTAATATATTGAGGTATAATATAGGGTAGAGGTTTTGGGAAGAATTACACTACCAATATCTAACGAATATTCTTTGAATACTACTCTCTTTGAGTGAATGCCTTGTTTCTCTGACTAATTCCGAAAGAAATTTAATTAAATTTGGGGTCAAACAGGTTCAATGAGTCCCTTTGATAATAAGAATTGAATAATTTTATAGTGTGATTTATGTTATTGCTACAAGCACCCCCATTAACTTCTAAGGGCCTATTTGTATGCACACGATCATTTGGTCGTAAGTCAATCATCGCCTGGGCACACTTAAAATATTAATTTTGGAGGCAGGAAGAGTGGATTCGTTGATTTAGTGGCGCAATGTTTATTTTCTTCGAATTCGTGAGTCAGAAATACTCATCTCTAAATATTACTGGACCTACATGTGTGCAGGTTTTTATTTGTTTTAGAAAAATGTTTCTTTTAAATACCTTTATTTTTGTTCAATATGTTTCAATGAAGTTGTTTATTGTCGATATTAATTATATTCGTTTCCATTCTGTTTTAAGCTGAAGCAATTTAATGTATTTACTGGTACATTTAACTTTGTGTCCAATTTGTATGCCGAAGAAGATAATTATTATATTGAGTCAGTTGTCGGTAGCTGGTAGTTAAAATTATTAAGCAAAGCACTTGTATGATATTTCCTCATTTCTCTATCAACTTAAGAAGACAGCTTTAATAATAAACTTCAGAGAAGCCGCCGAGAGTGCTGAATCGTTACATAGATCATCGTTAATATCACTTAAAATTAAAGAAAGCCTTTAAAATGAGTATGAAAGAGCAAATTGAAGCAATAATATATTTTAACCCTCAAAGTGTGTATTGCTAATAACTTTTCTGTATCTCCTGTCAAAAAAAAAACAAAACTACGAAAAATGTATCCTGTTCAAGTAACTACATGAATCTGTCGATACTATACAGGGTGTCTGGTAAGTATATGGCATACTCTGGAGTGTATAGAGAAGGTCAAAATAAACTTAGTTTGTCATAAAAAAATCCTAAAATGCCCCTAAACGGAGATACAAAACCCTTTTTCGGCTCTAACTTTTGAACCGACGTGTATAATTTAATGATATTTTAGTATTTTCATAGCAGTCTCATAAAACCATACTACAATGGATGTTTTACACTGTCAATTAAGTCAGGGACGGACTTGGCACCAAACTCGTTGGGCCAAAATTATGACATACTTATATTTTGTACTCTACATTTGTTTCGACAAAATTAGTTGTTTTTGTGTACCACGTAATTCAAATAATAAATTACAATATTCCAATATAACATCATTCGTTTTTATGTCGCTAATGTGTTATTGACAACTCTTGTCAAAATTTTCAGATTGATTGAGTACACAAGACTAAATAATGGAGCATTATTGCTACAACGAATAATGCTGACATGCGTCTAATTTATAGACAATCCGAGTAATTGTGTTGTGGTAAGAACAATTTATTTTGATACATTTCCAAATCGACATTTACCGCTCCGAAGAACTTTTGAAAGAGTGGATAGTAGCTTACGACAAAGGTGAAATATCAAATAGAAAAAAATATGCTAAAAGTAGCTAATCTTCTGCCATTTTAGGAAGCTATTTGTCGCATCGTGGTGGTGAAGGGTCTCCAGGAAGAGCAAGAAACTCAATTACAGGAAATTATGGATGAGATTGCTGAAAATTCTTCTAATAGTCTATGAAAGCTGTTGGTCCAAGTGCATGCAATAAAGTGGATCGTTCATGAGTCTTCGAGAACAACTGCTACATCCTTATCACGTTCAAAAGGTACATGCCATGTCTCCCGCTGATTATCCTGCAAGAGTCAATTACATAAATTGATTCGTTGCAATGATTTAGGTAAAATCCAAATTTTACTAGTATTGTTTTGTTCACGAACGAAGCCAGTTTATCTCGAGACAGAATAATAAATAGACATAATTTGCATACCTGCCTCCCATGTTGCAATTTTTGCAGCAAAAAATAAACGGTTTATTAGCAAATGTGCCCTTAAAAATTAGAAATCTGATGTGGGTTATGAATGACGGTGCACTGACCCATTTTAGCAATTTAGTTCGTCAGCACTTATCAGATACTTTTAGTTTTCAATGGATAAATCGAGGTGGGCCTATTTTATGGCCACCGATATCACCCGGCATGACTCTATTGGATTTATTTTTATGGGAAAATTTAAAGAGGCTTGTGTATTCGACGCCAGTTCACACCAGGGATGATCTGATAGAAAGAATAACACACATTTCAACGAAATTCAAGACAATCCTGGAATGTTGTTCCAAGTACAACGAAAAAACATCCGTCGGATAAGGAAATGTATAGAGCGCCCATTTTCGGAAATCAGCTCAAATAAACAGGAAGCTTTCGAATTTTTAATATCCTTGCGATTAAGTGATTTAGAAATGTGTCGGAATAGATTCTTCTTGCCTCCACACAATTGCCTACTGCTTGTCCATAAGTTAGATGCATGTCAGAATTAATGAGATGTAATAAATGACAAATTTTATTATTTTTATGCGAATTATTAATAATCATCTTATTAAATTAGTTATTGTGTTTAAATTGCTTATGTTAATAAATTTGATAATAAAATAAATTTCGAAAGTCAATGTGTTATACAAAAACTTATTTTTTTCAATAATGGCTGATTTTATCGAACCAAATGTAGAGTATCTTTTTAAATAGGTATGACCAAAATATTTAAAAAATCAGTTTTTACCTCTATAAAATGACACCTGTCAAAATTATACACGTCGGTTCAAAAGTTAGAGCCGAAAAGGTAAATCTCTGGGTACCCCTTAGAGGCTATGAATCTCCATTAAGGGGCACTTCAGATTTTTTTTAATTACAAACTAAGGTTATTTTGACCTCCCCTATACACTCGCGATAATATGCCATCTACTTATCAGACACTCTGTATAATTTAATTCATTAAATTATTTTATTAAAATAATTGGTATGTTAGAACAACAGTTGATTAGTTTAATAATTTTAATATATCTAAAGCTTTTTCTTTCAATATATCGATTTGAGCAAATATCATCGTAAGTCGTAATACTCATCCATCTGTTCTTTTATCACAGTGGGATTCATTGGGTTCTATTGCAAAAGCAATAAGTTGAACACGGCGCCACCCTTGATTAATACAAATGCATTAGTCTTGTCATACCGACGCTCAATCAAAGGATGTAGCTCGAAGTGAGGCAAAAAATTGTTAAGTTGGACTTTGTGACTTCCCTTCTGTATCTTTTGTTTCTGACGATTTGCGTCACTTCTGTGGATCGATGAAAATATTGCCATTTGTTAGTCGTTCTTCCATGGAAGCTATCATGAGAAATAAATAAATATTTCCCATTTAGTATAAGGATAAATTGCATAGAAAATGTATTTTTTGTATTAGATGCACATTTAGCTTGCTTAAAACAAAATTTTTGCTATATTGTTTGGTTCAGCTTAGGAGTAATACTAGAGACTCTGCTTTAACCGGCTCAGTCACCTGATCATCAGCTTTTTTTTTACCTATTTGTTTACATTTATTTTTGATGTAACTGTTTTGCTGTTGTATGTATATGGAAAAATAAAGACTATTATTATTATTATTATTGTTATTATTATTATTTACAAATATTTACAAGAACGATATTCCCTTTTATCGAAATTTCAAGAATATTATTATTTGTATAATTAGCTAAATTAGTAGCTCTAATATTTACGAAGCTGTTTTTGGTGAGAAATCGGCAGGTGAAATTGAAGCTCCAAATTGTTTGAGGAAAGAAATATTCCTCCTGTAAGCACAACAGCAAGCTGATGGTACTTTGAAGACATCAGGAGTGGGGTAGCCTCTGTCACTAAGAGATAGCAACTTACTGTAGATATATTTCTGTCTGCAAAACGTGCTGTATATGCTAGGGACTTCTCCTATTATATCGCAGGGACCATCAGAACTGAAACAAAAAAGATATAAACCTCAAAGTCTCATATTAGAAATTATTGTCATTTACATAATACTTTCAACACATACAATATTGTATCTAGTTCGGCTGACATTTTCTCATGTTCCTTAACAGAACAAATTACTTTTTAGATGTTAATTTTTATTTTGCTTACTGTAATTGTGCTAACAGCCTACTGACTAGTGTACAAAATAAATTGAATTAAAATAAATGTAAACCTTTCCACTCACTGGTAGCATGTCTCAACTCTAACTCCTTGCAGATAGTTGTCCTGGTTGATAATAAACTTCCATTTATTGCTCTTGTTTTTCCCAAGTTTGGGAAACACAGTTCTGGAGATGGATCTACAGATAAAGCTGCCTTCGGGACTTTGCCTGTTAACTAATTCTTCCTTCACTTCTTCTTTGTGGAAGATATATCTGTAATACGAGTTATTTCTATCTAGGATGTATTTCAAGTGTATGTAGGGGTAGGAGTCTATATTTTCACAGAAAGTGAAGTTTCCAGCGCACTTTGGATTGCCGGTTATTGTAGGGATAATTGGCCGGAACTTTATTTCTATTGATGAGTTAGTTACTGAAAAGAATAGTTTTTTTACTATGAATTTCTTAACAAATCCTACAATTTTCTAACCTTCTCTTATGCTTCGATGGTAAATGTCTGTTTGGTGAGGTTTGCCAATCACCAGGCTAAGCTGTAAAAAAATACACAATGGTTTAAGGACTGGTCACACTTGCGGTCATGCAATTGTACATAAAACCGTTATAATTTAAAGCAAAATTGGTACCAAATAAGGGTAATAGTAAAACAGTTAATGCTTTTATTAATATCGTAAAAATTTAATACAATAAGAAACAATTTAAATGATGACGTTATTCATTATTCGCTACTGTTTCATATAACCAACCGGAAAAGTAAGAAAGCATTACAAAACGCTATTGAAAACATGAAATAGTACCGCAATAACACACATAAAGGAAATAATTATTTGAATACATGACGCATTTAAATGTAAACTCATATTTGATGTAACAATATTTGGTTTCAGTGGAGGTGAAATACGATCAAATTTACGAAGATTGTAACTGAAGCTGATACAAGCGTTTTGAATATTTCGCAAACACTCTTTATCTCTGAGCACCAATTTTGATCACACACGACCATGCAGTACGCTAAAGTGTATAATATCAGTTCATAAATTCTTTACTTAATTTCAGTACTAAGAAGATTTTTATGCATGTAAATATCTTTCAGCTTGCCAAAATATTTCTGAGTAAGATAGCTGACATGTTTAACAAATTAATTGTCTTCTCACAAATCAACATTTCTACAGTTATCAGTTGGATCAATAAAATGTCATTTAGAAATTTAGAATTTAGTTTTCGATTCATTTAAAATAAGTTTATGACCCAAAGATATCTCAGAGATAGATTGAGGTCAACGTTGATATGGACAGAGATGTCAGAAGGACTAAAAGAAATATATATTTGAGTATCATCAACACACTAATGAGACTCATAATGTTGAAGATAATTACAAAAATCAGCAGTATAAATGAAAAAGAGAAGATGCCCTAAAATACTACCTTAGAGGACTCTAACAGAGATAATATTAAATCTAGACACGTCAGCTTTCAAATTACCTGTTGTGTAACAAAATAAAATAGATTCATTTAATACTTAGTGAGCCTTAGAATATTCACGTTTGTTTGTTTCTTTGATAGGAAGTATCTACCTTTTGCTCAAGTGACTGAGTATATTTAAAAGAACAGTACTGTAACGTCTAATTTTTGCACCCTGTAGTAAAGTAAACATGCCCCCCTTTTGTTTGATGTGCTCTATAGCCATATCAGTTGTACCTACATTAACTTTAAAACTACTGAGTAAAACCTGGCACTATACCTAACTAAAAAACGAACAATTTCATAAAACGTTCAACTTTAAGCACACAGCGTAATAAAAGTTTCATTAGGAAGCTGTTAACGCTTTAGAAGAATCGGCACTAGCCGTTTCGGGATAGGATCTCAGGATAATCTATATTATGTAGATAGTCGAAAATCTCGAAAGTGGCTTATGTTAAACCTGCTCACAACTTTTAGCAGTCGACACAAAGAAACATACATGCAGCTCGTATATTTTTCCTATAAAATCGTGTGTAGCATATCTCTGAGAGCATACTTGATTACACAGCTTTTGCTGCAGTTATTACGCATGCGCCGTACTTTTCTATTGGCTGTGGCAAATTGACGGATCCACCTCTTCCATTTTCAGCGCTATCATGGGCGGGTATATCGTTCAGGAGGACAAAATTTCGGGTATATTTTTTCGCTAATTTAATTATGAATGTATTAATTTTATTACCGATTTGTGTTGATGATGTCATGTATGAAGAGTTAGGGCGCGAGGTGAAAATTTCAGTGTAAGTGATGCTGAAATATGTATTTCATTAACAAAAACGCGAGTAGCATATATGTATGGTGCAAATAAAAAAGTGGTAAAGCTGTACGATTGCGAAATGGAAAATAATAGAAACTCGCGGAAAGAAGATGATATTTTTAAAATGAGCTTTCCACAAAGAAAAAATTGGATTGTTACATCTCACAAAATGAAACTTTGCCTACAATATATACAAGGGTGCTTTTGCGAATTATGTGTGACATATGAATTATAGTTGGTAAATTTCCGTATAAATTTAATCGAAAAGAGTATAGTGATAGAAGACAAAATAGTGGTATGGCGAGGGAACTATTTAAATTAAATATTAAAAGATCAAAATCTGGGTTGAAGAATATATTAAATTTTGGCAAAATGTGGATGCATGAAGGCCATACGGAAAGCGGTACGATATGTTATAATAAGTGTTAATGTGTGACCGTTATAGTGACAGTGCTAGTAACCAATAGTAAATAGTGTGTATGTATTCTAAAGCCCTTTGTCCTGTTGAATGCGAAATTCGCAAATATTTACGCGATTTATTTAATAGTGGGTAAATTTCGACTTATAACAAATTCTGTCAACTATAATATTTTCTATCATTTTCATCATCAAACTGCCATAGTATATTGAAAGAACCTCAAAAAAAATTTATTAACACCACATAATAATGAAAGTAGCAATAATATTTGTAGTGTTTTACTGTTTCTTAAAATTTGTCAAAAATTAAGATTTTCTCGCCATAAATAATTAAAACAGAAGTTGTAAAATGCGTGAACTTCGCATCCATGAGAACAAGGCTTAAGTGTGATATCCGCGAAGTGCGCATCAGGTAGATGTAAGTGGGTGGTAGTGAGCAATCGCTGTCCAAAAGGTTCAGTCGACGTCAACTTATTTTTGATAATTTTGTGTGCTTTGAACTCTTCTCAAGTGACACGCTTAGGTAATCATGCCACCCTCACCTTCCATACTCATCTCTGTGTTGTGACTTAGTCATTATCTATTATTTTCAACCTTGGATAATTGACAATACAATATAAAAACTTTAAATTTGGAAATAATTCTTATGGTTTTTATTATCTAACGCTCAGAAATTGCCAAAAACTGTTATATCACTGTTTCTACTCAAAATAATGAATGATATGTAATTCAGTTATTTTTTCATTTTTGTATATGTTTTATATCTGACCGCATTTAAATTTAGTACGCCTATGAAGTGTTGCTCCTCGCACGCTTCGCCCATCGCGCTTGTTAACAAGCTAGCGATTAGTCACTTTCTAGATGTTCGGTCGCAGACTATAGCAGCGTGGTCACAAAACGAGAAACAGCACGCGGCGAAAATATATACTTTATACTTCTGGTTATTTATTTATTCTTGTCAAGTTTGAAGTAAATACAGTAGGAAAAGCAAAAACAGTCGCAAAAAAACAGGGCACTTGACCATAAAGTTGCTCGCTTACTTTTTGTAGAGCTGTTTTACGGAAATATTTATTTGGTTTACTGTGTTGTAACCATTTCTTGAATATTTTACGTTTTCTGATACAGCGAGAGACATCTATTAGTTTATTTTATAACAAAATGTATACTTGGTAGCATAAAAATTATTTTAGTTCTTGTTACGAAAACCCAGGGGTACAAATGCCACCTTAAGCAAAACGCTCCGTATAAATCAGATACGACTTTCAGAAATAAAAGAGCTAATCTTGCATACTAATAAAATCAGTATGTAAAACCACATTTGTAGATGATTTTTTTTTAAGATTTCCAAGAAACCTCCACTATTTGAATAAATATTTACGTAAATAATGGAATAAATTACAATAAATTAATCTTCCAAGTAGACAATAATAAATTTCTATGAAATGATTTGTAATAGCCAACCCTTGAACAAAAAACTGAGATTATGTTTCACCAACTTGGAAGATAAATAACATTATGGTCGCATGAATGCTTAAACTATTATTTACGAAGGTTGTTGAAGCGACAAAAAGCGAGATAAACACCCTTTTGATTGTAGTTAGTTTTGATAAGGTCAGATTTCATGAAATTCCGCTATCAAAATAGTCAGTGGTGTTCTTTCACTACGGTAAAATGAGTTATATTAATGTTTGTCTACTCAGAAGCATACTTGTAAGCACTTAGATAAATAGAATAGAAATCACGTTGTAAAAACGTATCAACTTACCACCCACCAAGTCAAAGCGACCACGAGACACTTTCTACACATCAACATGTCTCAAAAACTACTGCAACTTAATATCAGCCACAGGTATACTCGTATAATAAAAGAAACGGTTCTCTCCAACGCTGATGCTGTCACGATAAAACCCACCAAATCTAAACACAATGATACCCGTTAATGACACAGATACACATCCATTTGCATACGGGTTTGCACAGTACCTGCCTACT
The DNA here is from genome assembly GCA_037114965.1 of Monochamus alternatus. Taxonomy (NCBI): domain Eukaryota; kingdom Metazoa; phylum Arthropoda; class Insecta; order Coleoptera; family Cerambycidae; genus Monochamus; species Monochamus alternatus. Next base: position 121,314,504 of record CM073426.1, read on the forward strand.
TCCTTCATCAAGTTATTTTAAGAACTAATCCCGTCGATGTAAGTTAGGAAGTGAAAACACCCTAATAGAAGGGTGACATCTTTGTTAATCCTCCTGCTACAGGTAATCCCAACGAAGGGATAGAGTTGGCACTGGTTTCGGTAATCTTAATGTAGTCTATTTAGGTTAAGACGGTCAGATTAGCCTTTGGAAAATGTTGGGGATTGATGTTACCGAGAAAACTAGGTAAAACTCAGAACAATTACATATTTATTAAACAATTAAGTGCATTTTTAATTTGAACTAATATTTAATTATAAATATGAATATGAACTATAATATATGTAGCTCGTTAATTTTGAGTTTTATAATATCATTGTGCAAGTGGTGATTTTTTTATCATATACTTACATATTTAAGAAAAAGAAAAATTAATATCAATTAACTTGTATATTATTAGAATTATGTAGAAAAACAATGAATATCGCATTTGTTATTACGATAACTCTTTATTATTATTAATTCATTCAATTTTTTTGCAGATTTAATTTTTTTTTAAATATAAATTAAATTGAAAAAATTAAAATATAGTATAGGAAAAAATAGTTGGTAATTAGAGAAAACTTTTATGTTAACGTACTTTCACAGTACGATAATAATAATTAATACCTGTGATGATTAAATAACAAATCACATTGATAAGGCTGAAAGGTAAAAATAATTTAATCCACTATGTGGTACTTGCCGCCGTTACATCAAAGGCTCTGCAGATTTTCTTCACCGGTGTCTCGGGCTCCCGCCGCTTATAATTTTCCTGGAGGTGTTGTCTCCTCGAAATGCACCGCATCTAATTATTACTAGGTTCTCAGCTGCTGATACTGTAAAATCTAGCATAACCAGGGATAAAATGAATATAACTTCCTAAGACTCCTGGAGAACTTCACCAAAGATTTGACTTCGTAACCAAAAAATAACCCTAAAATGACAGATGGCTTGGATAATTTCTATTCCTCGAAAAGACTTTCGACTGACAATAATATTTAAATAAAAAAACTCACCTTAGGTACGAATTTCCCTATGCACCGAGATGTTTTCCCATTTTCATCTAACTGCATCGTTTTCTTCAAAAATATAACTTTCTAATGCAAAATTGATGAAAATCAGTTGTTATCCTTTTAAATTATACCAATCGATAACCAGTAAATGAACCTTTTATTGTTCCTTACTTTTTTCCTTCGATTTATCTGTATCGTACCGCAAATTCATATTAAATTTGTAAAGCTAGATAACACGACCTACACTAAAAATGTATATTTTTAAAATATAATTACAGGACGCTACCCTTATTTAATAGTTATTTACGTTACAAGGCCGGGAAATGGTATATTAAAGTACAAGTCTACGGCCGTGTAACGTACAACGTTTTATTTCATACTGTGTTGTATTAAAAATTAAATTTTAATGTTTTATTTTACATAACCTGCCTGTATGTAGCAGCACCTGCCTGTGTTAGCGTGGTTTCGATTCTTGTTTTATCGCATAGCTTTTGATTTAGCTTAGTGATGTAAAAACAAAAATAACAAATTTGACAGTTTGTCATCCCGTGCGTATTTTGTGATAATTTTCGTAAAAAATGGAAGAAATCGAGCTAAGATGTGCTGAAGCAACCAGTAAATTGGTGCCTACGAAGTCTTCTGCTCGTTATGAGAAGAAATACCAGCTCTTGAACGTGTGGAGAAAAACCTATAAGGTGGAAAACGGCCTGAATGAGAATATCCTTTTGGCGTACTTCTTGGATATCTCCAAAAAGATGAATCCTGTGACAATGTGGGCAAAATATTCGATGCTCAAGTCTATGCTGATGGTTTTTATAGGCTTGATTTTGTAGTTTTCAAAGATAAAATCTTTTAAAACTGTGAATATTGTGTTTTCTTAAAGCAGTCTGGGAAGTAACCATTTTCCGGACTCATTACAGTACAGTATGAAATAAAATAATTTAATTTAAAATACGTTATACCTTTTATTTAAAACGATACACAGGAAAAATTGAAAGAATATGGAAAAACTGCACCGAATCCTGTCCAAATGGATTTAAATTCGACACGGGGCGCACCGGAATCATTTTCTTGCCCGCCCCCCTCGTTAGCAGGAACCATAAATCCTGCGACGTGCTCCGACAGTTACTAATGTCGCACAGGGCTCACCCACAGCCCGTATCATAGGTGGCTCTGGAAACATAAGAATTATTTACGATATAAACATGGAGATTTGTGAAGGTCGGCTACGCGGCCGGCTTTTATTTATGTGGATTTACAGTTGGAGTGAGCGCTGACTTAGGAAGGAATATTTATTTCTAGGCCGCGCTTTTTGAGGAGATTCTGAAATACGGTCGCTCTGGTCCGAGGACGGGTTTGAGTTACTGCCCGAAATATTAATAAAGATGAGGCCCGAGATGGCGATATCACTGTTTCTTTGTTCATTGCTGCCAGTTTATTATTTGATATACATTCAGAGGAAATAAAATATGTACATAGTGTCATCTAATTTCATTGTGAATAAATTAATCAATTTATTACTAGAAGTCAATAGTAATCAGTTGTAATAAACAAAGTTGTATTTTAAATTGCATAAAATTAGGAAAATAAAATATGAACTTTAGATTGTATAAATGAAAGCGATATAAATGATGGACTTAAAATTAAAAAAATATATTGAAGCTTAAAATGACGTTAAAATTGAAATTCAAAATGATGTCAAAAGCTAAGTTTAAATTGATATTGTCAAATTGACACTATAAATTAATGATGTCAACAAGGTGAATAAAATGTGGGTAATTAATTTATTGAAAAAAAAAATGTAAAAATAAAAGAGAAAATTGTAAAATAGTTAAAATAGATAAAAGTGTGCAGTGGAAATATTGATCAAAAACCAAATTTTATAAGAGAAGCTCCGGAAAGAAAATAAAATTATATAAAAAAAGACATAGTTAAGGAGGTAAATTAAGAAAAATAACAAGAAGAGGGGAGATAAAGGATAAAAAAAATCTAATAATTTAATTAAATTGTAAATAAACAAATAGCGACAATTAGGAAAAATAAAAAAATAATAGAAATAGTAAAAATATAAAGAATAAGAAGTAGGTACCAAAACAGAGGTAAGAAATGGACCCCGAAAAAATAACGAGAAAAAGGAGTACCAGAGAAAATATATAAAACGGGACTACTCCTCATTCTACTCACGAGGATTAGCTCAGAAGTCGAAGACTTGTACGGGAGAGCGTGCGGTATATTATTATAAAGCAAACCTGGAAAACCTCATTAATTAGGAGGGTAGTCAAACGTCAACTGGTATCAATCTCTCACATTGACCCAAGCCATTACCATTACACACACACATTATTCCACCCTACCATACCCGCAAAGAGGATACCAATTATCTCCACGAATATAGCTTATATACGGTCTACTGCTGCGGAGATCGAACCCACAGCGATCTAATCACCTCGATTCAAGTACTGACGCTTTAAACCGCGCGAACACTGACCGATCCCAATAAAATAATAACAAGAAATAAGAATTTGAAGAGAAAGTAAGGATATCAAGCAAGAACGATCTTAACATAAAAGTTATTTTTTAGAAAATTATTAACATAGAAAAAATTGTAAGTAAGGATATAACTAGCTCAGGAAATTTATAAAAATTAGTGACAATATTTTTAATTTAAATCCAAATTTTTATACCCTGAGATAAGATAAAATTTAAAATACTTTCAAAGTTGAACAATTTGGTGCCCAACAATAAAATAAAATTTAAATTCGTACTTTAAAATATTAAAACATAAAAATTATAGCCAAATTTGTCCTTATATATGAAATATAAAATACTATAAGATTCGTATAACTTCTTATTTAGTAATACACATGTAACTTTATTTATTTTATCATATGGATATTATTTAATTGATATGAAATTATTTTCATCATATCCAAAAATTGTATTAATTTTATAAGATCCTTCATATCAAAGTTAACTTAATATTAGGTATTCCTGTTCTAACGTCGGCTATTAAAGTAGTAGAATAATGCTGAAAACAGTGCCCAATATATTCCTTTGGGTTTGGTATTTATGATATTGTGCAGTTTTGTACGGAATCTGGACACAACGTATTTTTCCCAACCAGTTGCTTGGAGCATTTATTATTGCTATAATATACTGTCACGGATTTCCTAATCCTAATTTTTCTTACTGCCAGAAAAACAATCCGTTAATTTATTACTTATCTTTATTAACTACTCAGTACACTACTGAACACTAATTACAACTCAACTAAACACTTATTTGATTAATCGCTATCTAAATCACTTTGATCTCTCCAACTAAACACTTCAATTCAGACTGTAATACAAGACTGACTAACTCGGCCGTTTATTCTTCTTTTATAGACCCAACGAATATTCCAGGTATATCTCTAGATCCATTTTCCCGACCGACTCGAACGACTCGAATGCTTCTCGTCGATTCTCCATTTTTCCAGTCTCGTCTCGATCCACGGCATTTTGTTTGTTTAACAGAATCGTGTAGGGGCGATCGGGGCAATCTTAGCAATTCGCGGTACCACAGTCGTCGATTTGGGTGTGAGTGGGACAAATTCCGTGACAATACAAATAAAGGGCTATGCTCTGTATTCGGTCGACGAAGAGACGCATATCTTCTGTACATATCCAAATATGTTAGTTACTTGTTTTCATTATCAATTAATTACTAAATATGCGCTGTATTTTAGTCTTAGATTCTTTGATAGTTATTAGCAAAGTTTTATCTAAATCCTGAATATCATCTATTGCAATATTACATAACTCTTCACTACGACAAGGACAAATCAGTGCCACCTATTTAAAAAATAATGTAGGTACATTTTATTTTACATTTTGAAGATGACAACTTACCTTGATCATTAAATGATTATTAAAAATATTTCATCGGGGACATCTCTTAGAAAAGTGCCAATTTCCTCTCTAGTCAATATTCTTGACATATTCGGTTTATAACTATAATTTTTTCTTTTTAAGAATGCTAGTAGTCATGAATATTTTCTAATGTCGATGTTATGATGTAAAAGTACCGTTGCATTTAACATGGAATAATACGACAACAAACAGGGCGGCTTACAGTTCTCACATTTTTCCAAAAAAATATTCTATGAGCACATTTTCGCTGCAGTGTTTCACGTTTTTAAAGGAACGCATTTAACAAAATCGTATAAGTCTTGTTGTAAAGTTTTTTTGATTTTTCCGGTAACAGACATTATTTCGCTTCCACTGCCGTCTTTAAAATTTCAGGAAGCGAACTCGGAATGTCTTCTGTACTACTATCACTATTGACATCCATATTTTACCAATTATATATGAAAAAATCTGCCACTTTTTAAATACTAAATATGGCTTCCATGAAAACCGCGTTTGTTGATATTATTGTTAGACATTTGTCACAACTGTCAATTCAACAAAACTTGATTTTAGTGATAAACATACTTATCTCCACAAATACCAGCCATGTAAAAAGTTTTCTATAAATCTTGTGCGTCATGTGTGATAATACTCTTCGTAACGTGTATTATCTTTACGCTACGAGTCTTACATGCTTACTTAACTACCTCGATATCTAAATAACTGTTAAAACATTCGACACTTATTTAGAAACTGTAACCAATCTAATTCAAATCAGTCTACAGTATTTTGTGTACCTAGCATTAGCATTATTAAGTGAGACTTACTATACTCGCGACAAGAATTCAGACGACTTACGTCATACGAACAAATGAATAATTCATTATATTTACATCAAAATATTTAAGAAACTGCAACTGATAGTAATAAAAATATATACTACACTAAAAGTTTGCATTATATATTGCAATAAATTGCAAAAAATGATTATTTTTAATGCGACCAAATATCGAAAATTACATTGACAATAAAAACAAATGTGTAACGTCAGCCGTGACGTAAGACGTCTGAATTCTTGACGCGAGTATATACAACCTGTTTGATAACCTTCGAAGACTATAGTTATTTCATCACCTGTCAACAAGATTTTCGACTTATGACAAAAAAAGTCAGCATATCCAACCATATCAAAGAATAGTTCGTCTTATTAGAATATTAGACGATGGCGATGGCTGTAGTACCTTTCACAGCAGAAGAATAGTGAGTATTATAAAAAAAACTGTAGATAATATTGCTTTGGAGCAATTATAGGCTAATTAGAGCAACATGTTAATTCAGAACTTAATTGAGTACATGGCGTTCAGATTTACGTTGAATGAGTCACCCGGTACATCTAAGAAAAATCTGCTCCAAAGAAATATGCAGCGGAACGTACTAGAAGTCAAAGCGTGATCAAGAGGCGTTGCATACCTCATCCTTCATTGTGTCTGTCTTACGAGACAATCTAGCTCTTCAAAATGAGAGTTCAGGCCTAAAAATACCCGCCGAATCCAGAGTCCTCCCACCCAATCAACGGCATCTCATTATTCTCTTCGTGGTCGGCCGGTTAACAAAGTGCGATGGTAATTTCGTTTAATCGCAATAAATTTGAATGCATTAAAAGGCTAATACGCCCAAAAGTGCATCGGATTTGCATACCTGCTGTGCCCACACGAATCCTGCATCTATGGAAATCGTAACTCATATCGCGCACGCACGGCCTTTACATATTCAAATGGCCGCAGTTCTTATTACAAAGTAAAAAACTATACGAGTTCACTGACTCGAGCTCTAGATTATTATTTATTATACAGGATGTATTTAAAAGATGCTGCATTCGAAATATGACGATTAAACCAAAGTTAAACGTTTTGGGGTCAATAGAGAAGTTACGGAAAATGTTTACAGGCCTTTTAGGCCCAGAACTGTGTTATTATCCTCCACACCATTCTGTTGTTCGCCTTTCTTTTCCAATCCGTCACATTTTTCTCCCTTAGATCTATTCCAGTGCCTCTCTCCATCGCTTCCTCGGTCTCCCTCTTTATTTCCTGTAGTTAGGTTTCTCCCTACTATTTTCTTAACTGCCCTTTCATCGCCCATACATTCTAGATGCTCTAGCCACTGCACTTTTCTGGCTTTTATAACTTCGTCTATTTTATATTGTTGGTGCCTGGTACATTGCATATATTTCCTCATTATTTCTCCTTACATAGCCTTCCTCCGTCTTCTTACCCCCTAGAATTCTTCTTAAGATCTTCCTTTCCCACCTTAAAAGGTTTTCTCTTAACTTCTTATTGATAACCCATGTTTCACTATCATACAGCGCTGTCGGTCTCAAAATTGTTTTATACATCCTAAATTTTACTCCTCTGGACAAATTTTTTGATTTCATTAAGAGGTTGACTGCTGCCGAACTTCTGCTTGCTTTTATCATTCTCCTATTAATTTCTTGCTCGTCATCACAGTTAGCTGTTATTAACGCCCCCAAATACACATATTCTTGAACTTCTTCAAACTCCATCTCTCCATGCTGTGTTCTCAATTTGAAATTGGTATTTTTTTTTTGTTCTTCAATTCTCAAAAGTTATTTCTCTCTTGATTTATCTGCAATCCCACTTTATGTGCTTCCTTCACAAGTTTTCTCGTTACTTCTTCTAATTCCCTACTATCTCTAGCAATAATGGCCACATCATCTGCATAACTTACTATTTGGTGACTTTTAAACAATATATGTCCTTCTCTGATCAACTGACTGTCTCTTATGACCCTTCCTAGTACTAAATTAAAAAGAAGCGTTGAGAGTGGGTCTTCTTGTCTCAGTCCTGTGTCAATAGCTTGAATGATATAACGCATTATTATATATGCCAATCAACGCAGGAATTGACGTTATGAAGTGTGAATATGCACGATATATAAATTACATAGCTTATGTCATTCTATGTTTGATTGGAACAATTTAACTGTAACAGAAAGGCAAATCTATGACTCTAAAAGCTAATACTCATTCGTGTAAACTTAAGTTGTGCATCTAGTGAGACATTGCATCAGTTGCTTCCAAGGTATATAACCATCACTGCTAAGATTGCCAACTCGTCGTTTTGATGCCGTAATTCAAGAAATATGAACCAGAGATACATAGTCGAGCGATTTTGCATAGGGTAAATAAGAGGAAGATGGTGAATCGGATGAAATGGTGAATTGCAATAATTTCGTCTTCTTGTTATCGATGACGCATATTGCGTTATAATACGTTGTATTTTATTCTGTTGTCTTTCCTGTTAAATTGACGCATTTCGTAAATCTTACTTTGAAGTCTGTTTCTGTAAGAAATGCAACTTGAATCTAATTGATACCTTAGCATCCGTAACGGGTACTACCAATATGTAGTACCCGTTACCCTTTCAAGTAGTATTGTACTTGGTAGTAAGTACTCGGTTGAAGCGTTATTTTAAGGTAGCAATAAAGTTGTGACTATCACACATTATTACAAAGTTGCCACTACTACTGTTTAGTAATATTTTTCCTGTTGTTCTTTCTGAACGTAGTACGTCTGACGTTTACACTGAACATACTTCTCGACTTTTATCTCATAGTAGTAGCTGAGTGCCTATCCCTACGTTATTATTTGTATTACATTTCTTTATTTCTTTGTGGCTATGTTTGGACTTATTACGGGTACATTAAACATCTAGGTCATAGTTTATGGTTTAATATAGATATCGTTTTATAATATGAGATTTTGTCCTTTGTGAACAGTTATGAAAAGTTATAATAATATTTAGAAAGGCAATAATATGTCCACTCCACATGTGACATAATCGAATAGGTACAGACGTTACACAATGACGAGCAGCTTGAATGTTTTTAACTTTGGGAAACTACATGATAAAATTAACTTCATGATGAATTTAAGAAATCTATACAAGTAGCGATAACATTGTTTGGGCTAACAAATATTACTTAAGTTCCATGACTTTAAACAAATAATTAAGGTCTCACAAACGTCGTGGCAACTATCTAAATTACTTAAAAGTGATTGAAGTCAAATTTTAGTAACGTGAGAGCAACGATCATTTGTCACCTTCAAATTCCGAAATTCATTCAATAACATATTTGGCCAGTGGTCGCGAGGTTTAAAGCGTCAGTACTTGAATCGAGGTGACTAGATCGCTGTGGGTTCGACCCCCGCAGCCGGTAGACCATATATAAGCTATATTCGTGGAAAGGATTGGCACCCTCTCTGCGGTTATGGTAGGGTGGAAGAATAAGTGGTTTTTGGCAATGTGAGAGATTGATACCGGTTGACGTTTGACTACCCCCCTCATTAATGAGGTTTTCCAGGTTTCTCTCATTCCTGCATTGAATAGTGGTTAGGGGACTTAAATCGTTCCTGGGCGCAAATGCGGCCTGCTTAATAATAATATGCCGCCCCCCTCTGCGACTTCTTGGCTAATCATCGTGATTAGAATGAGAGGTAGCGATATTATTATTACGTGGTTACGTAATAGTTACTCTTTGAAAGTCCTAGTCTCACTTAGTGTTACTTTAGTGGTAGTTGGGACACATATATATTTTTGACATCTAAATGCTTGTCGCTGTTTGTATTGATATAATAAGTTCCACTTAACTAATTTAGATTTACTACTAATTTAGCAACGGATCCAGCAAGAAGAAAAAAAATTGACTCAAAAAATGGAATATGTAACAAAAAACTAAAACGAAGAAACCAAAGCTGACAAAAAATGTCGAAGAAACGGTTTGAATCATCAGTAGAACTCCGATTCGACGACGAAGACGTTGATTCTGAACAAGATGTCTGTATTGGTTGTAGAGAAGCTTATCATTTAACAAAAAAAGGTAGATTAAATGGGCATAGTGTAATTTATGGCTTCACGAGGATTTTACTGTATATGAAGATGTTTGCGATATATGTGGAAAGAATGGAAAGCAAATACTGGTTCAAAAGATTAATAGTACATCCACCGTTTTACCATCAGGTACTGATCTCACTATCTCAGTCTATTTATAACATCATAAAACCTAACTAACTAACTAACCCACCTTCTTGGGATGTTATTCGACATCTTTTGACCTTGCTCCACCAGGTGTCCATCTCTTGCGCTCTATATCGTTAAACTTGAGATAATACATAGTATGATTCTTGATAAGATCAATAAGTACTTACATATATTTTGTGGAAGTTATGGTACTTCACAATTTCAAATTCGGGTATATCAATTGCACTTTTTCAGTTAAGAGTGCTCTATACCAGCTGACCGAGTCCGCGCCAAATTTCTTTGGCCCTTATGCATTTCGTTTTCTGTGGTATAGACATATGTTGCACTGTATTCTAGGTAGCATATTTTTTGAAATATATTGAGATCAAAATTTACAGCATGGTGATAGTACGTATATAGTAAATAAAATATCAAGAAATTTCGAATTTACGAAACGTTATAAATTTTTTGGATAAATTTTGTAGAAAAAGATTGTTTAGTTTTGTATTAGACAGGGTGGTCTATGTGATCTGGCCAAATAATACTTTTTAAGAAAATATTGCAATTGTTTTACATAATAGTGAGTAACTTTGCACTGTGCGGCCTTTAATATTAAAGCTGCTTACCAAAAATAGACTCATTACGACAACTATGGAGACCACAATTAGTAATTTACTAATTTCAATATGACGGCCCAACTATAGAATGCTCTTAAGATTTTAAGGGTGCAGGTTCCCCCAGTTACGTGTAGATATCTGAGTGAATAAGTAATAGCCCCCCACCTCTCAAAACATAAGTTTTAGGGGGTCTACACAGTATATAAATTTTTGTAAAGTAATGATGGTATACTTTATAAGGGATATAAAATTTTTGATATTAATAATAGATAATTAAGAATATTTCATACATTGATCAGCTACTAACAAACACTACGTTTTCGTAAAAATCATAGAATCAACAGACATTTGACATTTAAAAATACAAGTAGTTAGTGGTGCCGGTCAATAAAATTTAAATATATTTTACGTATAATGAGATGTTTATATTCTTTTTATATTAAAAAGCCAATAAACGTGTAATATCGTAAACAAACCGTATCTAAACAGTAATGTATGCAAGTTCCATTAGACGAACATATCCTCGTATGATAATTAAATATTAATTAATTAACTTAATGAATACATATTTCTACACAAATTGAATTTCCTATGACGAGGCATATCTGAGATTGTTTTATAAATCTACAAAGTGCGGATAAACTATCTAAAAATTCAATTACCGCGCAAGATTTACTTATCAGTGATTGCTAGTTTATGGGAGATATCCGACGTTCTCGACAAAATTTAAATTCCTAACAATATCTAATTAAAATATATGGACTACAAAAACTATTAATTAAGCGATAAATGTTTTTCTACAACGGTCATTAAGAAAGATAAACCCGATGAAAAAAAATAGGAACAAGTATAGTGTCATTTGTTAAATTAATTTAATTTGTCATGAATTTTTCATTTACTTTTTTAAGGGTTCTAGTCTGAACCGTAATCATAAAATTTGAAATGTACAGGATGTAATTTTAAGTAGGGGTTAGTTCTTTAGGGGTAATAGTATGGGTTTCCCTGAAAACTAATCTGAAATTATTTCTTTATCAAATACGTAGCCGAGTTATACAGAGTTTCTTAAGAAGAGGAAATCCAAAAATTTTAAAAAATCAGTTTTTGGTATCTAAATCGCTTGAGATAATTTAACCAAATTAGATGCGCATATTTATTATGACAGTAGGTGTGAAACAAAAAATTACCAGCTGTAGAAACTTACCAGTATAATATTACAAATAAAGTAGGTCATTATATGCCACATTGTATTATCTTTACACTTTTTTGTATTTCAAATTGATTAACAACAAAATTGATTTATTTGCCTTAGGGAAGTCATGCAAAACAATAATAATAAGAAGTATTTAATTATTTAATACTAATATTAAGCTTATTTTTTTAAAAAGATCCAACTCCAAATCCAAGAACGTTTAGAAATATTTTTCAACGTCTATCGGAGTAAGGCACATTTTAGAAAGGTACAATTCCTAGAAGACCTTTGAGTGATAGAACGTGTGAGTTGGAAGATTATACACGAAATTGGAGAAGACCCAAATACTAGTACTAGAAAGATCACTGCAAATCTTATTGTGTATCATAAGTTTGGTCTGTTCTGAAACATCAACAGTTATATCATACCTTACTGCCTGAAGACTATGCGGCTCACCTAGAATTTTGGAAAAAATTGAACAAAATGTTGACTTTACCTCTGCCATATTGTTTACCGACGAAGCTAATTTTTCCAGAGATGCTATTGTCACGGAAAGTGTATGTGGTTCTATAGCAGGGAGTCTGGTGATTCCCCCAAATGTCCCGAAAAGTCCTCCACCTACCTTTAAACATAAAAATAATACCTCTCTTATGTTCTTGGGGTACTCGCTTAGCTCCTGTGAAAGGTAAAGAAACTCAACCTTTTAATACAAATACAAATTTATTAAAACCATAACCATACTTATAATAATGGGACCTTTGCGTTGGGAAGCATCTCTTCTAGAGATCAGGGTCAGCCACCGGCTGACCAACGTCCTTTTGCCATGGACTGGCTGACATTAGCCCAGTTTCAATAGTATTTATACGCATTCGAAAAATGCTGAGTACATCAGAATTATACTACCTATTGAAACAATGGGAACAGCCAGCAAGTCTATCGCTTGGTTCTTAGAAAGAGCAAGAAGGATAGACATAGTTTGGTTTGATATAACCTTTTCAACTGGATACTTTTAATTGTTTTGAATTTCACTTGTGTAACATTGACACACTATTCACAATATTCGTATGTACGCCAAAAGGTTTTTAATTTAAAATAATTAAAATATGCTCCAGCTGTAAACCTCATCTCTCTAAGATCCTCTTTGTTGACACTATAATGAAGTTCAACAACAAACACGTTTAGTCTCATAAAAATCCTAATGCCATAATTGAATTTCGATTTCAACATCAGTTTTCTTTGAATGTATGGATGGATATTATTAGGCATTTTCTTGCTGCTGCTTTTTACCAGCAATTTTTATCGATGCCTCTTACAGACCTTTTCTTGAAAACGTTTTACCTAAACTACTTGACGATGTTCCCTGTGCGCTAAGAATTATGTGTTATGCGCCACGGAGCTACCCCACATTTTAGTTTGACAGCTTGTAAATTCTTAAATGAAAGATTCGGTAACAACGTGATTGGATGAGGCACTCAACAATCAGGTCAACCTTGGCCATGCAGATCACCCGATACGAACCCTATTAATGTTTTTGTTTGGAAGCATTTCAACACATTACAAGGTTCACATTGGATCTGAGGAGCACTTACGTAAACAAATTATAGCTGGTTGTGGTGTGATAAGACCTACTCCTGAAATTTTCCATTTTTGGAGCTGCGATTTCAAAACCTGAAGCATGTATTTTGGCTGAAGGTGATTAGTTCCATCATTTGTTATAATAAATCATAGTAAATTGTGTTGTTAATCGATTTGGATACAAAAAAGTATAAAGAAACAATAAGTAAAGATAATACAATGACACATACGATGACCTATTTTATTTTTTATATAATACATGGTGATATATACTTTTTGGCAAATAATGATAGTAAGTTTCTAAAGCTGGTATTTTTTTGTTTCATACTAAATATGCACACTGAATTTGGTTAAATTATCTCAAGCGGTTTGGAAATTAAAAATTAAAAACTGATTTTTATTTAACTTTCGATACACTGTAGCTGGACAATGGCTACTCTAAGACCTCATATTTACTGTACATATAACAAAAGATCCTTATTTTTGGCCACAGAATACACTTCTGGATGTTTTACTTCTACTTAAGAAACACCCTGTATAACACGACTACCAATTTGATAAAGAAATAATTTCAGATTAGTATTAGGGGAAACACGTACTATTATCCTTTAAGAACTAACCCCTATTTAACTGTGACTCTTACAAAGATTATAAGAGGGGATAGAGAAAAATATGAAATATGAAAATATGACGAAAACCTATTTATAAAGCGAAAAACAATTAAACCCCAATTTATCGCCGACACTAACGACCGGCAGCCGCGACCGCACATTTGACCTTTACAGAGTTAGGCAACCACCAACAATTTGTTATAATTAAACTCTGCGTGTTTATGTCAATTTTGAACGTTTTAGAGTAATTAAATAAAGAAATTTGTGTTGCATACACAATACATATTTTCCTATAATAAAATTCGCTGGCTTGTTTTTCTAGGTTATCGGACACGATTTTATAATTAAAGACTGCCACGAGAACATTCAAGTTTTCTGTTATCTATTAATATTCCTATCGTTCGAATAATGTGTCTCGTAACTAATGAATACTATGAAAATGTATTCTGTAGTTTGTGAAGATAAACCGGTATATGTCTGATGGATCACATTGAAAAAAAATGGTCGCCATGTATCAGTAAGATCATTCAAAAATGGAGCAATTTAAAGCAGCACTTAAATGTTTGGATGTGATTCGAATTGATATTCCATTTGACTTTTTTATAAATGGATTTTAATCGATATAGCGTTTTTCAGGTCAACTAACGATTCGATTCGACATTTCAATTTGATGCGATATCTCGATTGGGTTCGATATTTCGCTTCCAGTCGATTCGGTAATCGATTTGAATCGATATATCGATTTTTGTCCAAGGCAAGTGAATATTGATCTAACTAACCTAAATAAAGTTAAATAATAAAAGGTTTCTGAGGTAATTAATAAATTACACCCAAAGTCAGCTCTCATTTTCCTTGAATAAATAAATTTGCATTTACAAACAACCCGCGAAGGTAGAAATTTTTCGAATAAATCTTTTCCAATGGAAAAATATCGTTAGAAATCTGTATTTTATACATTACCTATATGCTCCTATAATCGATATAACGTTTTTTAAATTAAATTATGTACTAATGATTCGACTCGACATTTCGATTCGATTCAACATTTCCATTTGATGTGATATCTCGATTCGGTTCGATATTTCGATCTAGCTAACCTAAATAAGATAATCAATAAATAACCCAGGATCGGCTTTCATTTGCGTTGAACAAATGAATTTTAATTTACAAAAAAAAAAACCTGTGAATGTAGAACTTTTTCGTATAAGACTTTTCCAATGTAAATATATTGTTAGGAAGCTGTATTTTATACATCACCTATATACACCTATTATAATCGATATAACGTTTTTCAAATTACTAACGATTCGACTCGATTTCGATTCGAATCAACATTTCGATTTGATGCGATATCTCCATTCGGTTCAATATTTTGATTTAATATTTTAAATCGATATTCCGAAATCGATTTGAACTGATATATCGATTTTTTCCCAGGCCTAAGTGAATATTGATCTACCTCACTGGCGGCTGGTGTGATTTCAGGTATGCCATATTTCAATAGCCAGACATGGGAGCCAAACCAAACTTTAGGGTATATGTACTGTGGCCATACAGATAATTTGGTAGAAGAACGATTTTATAGTTTGTGAAAAAAACGTGGGACTCATCTCAAATTTTCAAAATGGCTTCTTTAAATTTTGAGAAACAATTTTTTCCATAAACTAGATGTAATTTTACGGATAGGTTTCACATTTTATTAAAAAATAACCATATTTGTAGAATTTATAGCATTTTGAAATTTTTGTAATGTATCACCAATACAATATTAATTTTCAAACTGCTGTAACTTTAACAAAAATTAATTTTTTTTAATAAAATCTTAAACCTGTCGGTAGATTTATGTCTAGTTTATAAACAAAAAATGTTTCTCGAAATTTAAACAAGCCAATTTGGAAATTTTAGGTGAACCCCACGTTTTTTTTTTATTTTTCTTCGCAAACTACAAAATCGTTCTTCTGAAGTCTGAAGTTACTGAAGTTCTCTATGTAGCCACAGTGTATATATACTAACTAAAGTTTGGTTTGGGTCCCATGTCTGGTTATTAAGATATGATATCTTGACCTATCCAATGTCATCTTATATGATCTTTATGGATTAATACAAATTATTATTATTATATTATTATTATTATTATACCTCAAATTGCACCAGCCGCCACTGATTTACCTAACCTAAAAACGTTTCCGAAGTAATCAACATATAACCCAGGGTCGGCTTCATTTTCGTTGAACATATGAATTTTAATTTACAAAAAAAACCTGCAAATGTAGAACTTTTTCGAATAAGAATTCCAATGCAAATATCGTCAGGAAGCTGTATTTCAATTTACACTCTGTATAAAAAAATTATCTGTTTTAATGCCGACTTGATATTGTGATCCTATTTTTTTTCGTGGAGTGAGTTCTTACACGGACAACGTAGAACTGTTTCCTATACGAACCAATATGCTCGTATCTATTAATTACTCCGTATCAATATTTATTTATGCTAATCCCGTTAATTAAAATGTAAATACAGACAAGATTATTCCTTATCTGGCTTGTTTTCAGCGTATACGAACAATTTCACTTCTCTCGGCATGTGTTCCTTATCCGGTGATTTACAAGGCGTCGAACGGTTTATATTTATATAATTTCTATTATAATTAGGTAATGATGGGAACAAGTCTATCGCACGATCTACTGTTTCAAGAGACACATGTTAGGATGCAGTCGACCAAACAAGTTGATTTCTTCGGTGAAAACTGGTAGCCATAATTCTACACATGGACAAACGGTGCAGTTGCAATAAATTTATTAAATACTAGAATAAATAAAATGGAAGAATCTGTCAGGGGTTAGTTTTTGTGATAGACAAATCTTATACACACATGTAACACAAATGATACAAAATAAACACATAGCTTTAACTTAATGTTTCGATTTTTTTGTTCAATCAAATGTGACAGTGTTTTGTTTATCTATTTGCATATGGTAAGTCACACATAGCTTGTTTTATTATCATTGTTCTCATCAACTAATACCTAGTAATCTAGTTACTAGATATTGGTAAATAGATGTGTGTTAAAATATAAATATAAAAATTTCATTAAATTCCTCTTTTCATTTAGTTACTACCCTGTGATGATTTTCTGTCATATCAAAATGTTATATTTCATTTTTTATTATATTATCTTGTGGTATATGCAAACAAAATTTATTTTTTTTATAAATCTTAAAGTATTTGTTTCTATTTTTTTTTTCAAATTTATTTTAAGCTTTCTTTTACCCATTTGACCTTATATCAATTATTTGTTTCTATAGTGTAAAATCAATTAAATTTTCGGTATTTACATTTATTTTATTATCCTATTCTCTAATTTGTTAATTAATTGTATTTTTTTACTTTTTTTAACATATTTTCTATTGTAGGTATCTAAAGACACTATACAAAGATTTTGTTGTTACTAACAGTTTAAATATTATATGAAGTTATAAAGAGTATATTATAATTTCTAAATGTAACTATTACCTAGTTTTTCCAAATTCCTGTATTGATTCAAAGGCAGAAAATAACTTTATGTGTTATGGTATATGTCTGGTGGACTGCTGACGAGTGACTTTAGCTGTTTGCTTTAGGTTTTTCAATTCTGGTCGGGGCATTAGCTTCCTGAAATTCCGTGTTTTGCAAAATATTGTCCTCGCCAAACGCGATAGAGGTCGATAATTTTCAATGCTCTTTAGTGCGATGTAGAACGTTTCGTGTCTAGCTTTGCAGCATGGATTAGCGAATGGTCGCTAGATGTCTACACTGCGTATAATTTGTTCATTCGTAATTCAATTTTTTTCTTATAAAGTTAATATCAAATATTAATGACATTTTAAAAAGCTATTCGTATGTATTTTTTCAAGCTTTTGAATTGATTTGAATTATATTTTACTCATTTGACCTTATTTCATTTATCTCAGTTTTGTTTTTTTTTTCTCAGTTCTGTTTTTTCTTATACAGTTAATGCCATATAATTCATAAGTTTAAACATTTTTACCTTTTTTCAATTATCTTTAAAGTAGATAGTAGTACTAAAATAGATTATGTACTTTATTTATATTTGTATTTTATTAGACTATCTTTTGTTTACTTAAGCTCTTTATTAATGTATTTGCAATATTATAAAAAAAATATTTTATTTATTTGGATGATTTTTTTATAATAATTTGTCATGCCATTTTCTGCTTTGTTCTATCTCTACTTTCGTAATGTAATTATGAGAATGTTATTTATATTTTTGAAAAAGTGTTCATCACTTGTTTTTAATATTGAATTTGTATGTATACCTTCTTATTTATACAGTGTCCAAAATGTGCGCGCCTTTGAAGGGTGTGTTCCTTGGGTTCTTTCTATACAATTTTTCGATTTGAGTCATCCCTTACGAGATAAGGACTTCTAAAAAATTGAAAAAAATCGGTTTTCATTTTTTTTCCTCAAAAAACCGTTAAACTTATAAATCTGAAAATCGGTGAATACATTTAGCTAAATAAGTGACATTGTTGAGTATAATTTTTATTTTTACCAAATGTCTAAAACCTCTCTTGTTTTTTTTTAACTAGAACTTTTTATTGTAAACGTTTCTCGATATGAAAAAAATGAAAGTAAATAGAACAATCAATTTACAAAATTTTCCCACTCAAAAAAAAAAATAAAATCCACATCGGGTATGGAATATGCAATCAAAATAATTCATATGATATGTAGTAGGCTGGTAATTTTGATTTATGACATGTGCCAAATTTGAATCATTTTTTATCAAGTAGTAAATTCAGAAATTCGTTCGTAAATACGTTATTCATAATTGCAATAGAAATTAACAGAAGAAAAAACTAATTTGACGGTATATAGTAACATCTGACATTAATTGTTAATGACAATCCTAACAATAAAACCATCAAAGTGACAGCAGCCTGATTATTTCTTATAACAATTTCTGTCATAATTTTAATCACAGACCAACTAGACTGAACTATAGGGCCAAGCCAGTGAAGCCTTCCGTAAGCCTAATCTCAGCCCAGCTGGCCTCATGCTCTCAGTCAGTGTTAGACATTCGTTGTGGTAACATCGCGATTATTTTGTAAAATATACGAGTTTTCTTTGTGCAATTATGGGAAAGTGCATTGTAGACAATTATAATAACCGATCAGATCGGAATAATGATGAAATTTCATTTTTTAGGTAAGTAATAATTAAAAATAATGGAACACGTTTTATGGTATTAAACGGCTCTGCGCAGGCGTTGTGCTGACATTTCCAGTATCGGCTCTGTGTTTTTTAGTGCCCATATGTTTAACAATTATTCTTAGCGAGGTGACAAGTATTTAATGGTTTATTAAATAATATCATGTGGGACATTTTGGTGATGCGTGTACTGGCATCTTGGAAACTATAAGAGATACGAAAATCGGCAGTTGGGGGAAAATTCTGTTGCTAACTTAATGATGCTTGCAACTAGAGCTAGGTTTTGAGTTATTTTGAAAAAAGTTAATATGGCGTTATTCGTCTGTAACTTTTTTATTATAATTTATATTTAATTATAATTTATATTTGCTATTGCTATTTAATTATAATTTATATTTGCTAAATAATAATAAGTTAAGAATCTAATTAAGAAATTTACAATATTAGAATTTCGAACAGTTACGGTTGCGCGAAATTATCATCAACTTAATTTTTTGGTATGGGCGCTGTATTCAATTTGAATTTTATTGCAACCGAAACGTCGCATTGAAAATTTAAATATACAGTGAAATATCTTCGAAAAAATTTGCTGCGGAAAAGTGTTTTCAGATTTAAAAAATCCTCTAAATAAAAAAGTTACAGACGAATAACGCCATATTAACATTTTTCAAAATAACTCAAAAACCTAGATCTAGTTGCAAGCGTCATTAAGTTTTTTTTCCCCAACTGCCCATTTTCGTATCGCTTGTAGTTTCCAAGATGCCTGTACACGCTTCACCAAAATGTTCCAAATGGTATTATTTAATAAACCATTAAATACTTGTTATCTCGCTAACAATAATTGTTAAACATATGGACACTTAAAAACAGGGTCGATATTGGAAATGTCAGTATAACTTCTGCGCAGAGCCTTTTAATGCCATAAAACGTGCTCCATTATTTCTGATTATTACTTACCTAAAAACTGAAATTTCATCACTATTTGGATCTGATCGGCAATTGTCAGCAATGTAAGTAACAAGCATTAAATAAAGTAACACTATTTAAAGGGCAATAAAAATTTTAATATAACTAGAATTTTATTTTAAACCCTGATTTAAAAATATTTCACAAAACTCAGAATAATTAAATATTTTATGTTATTAAAAATATATTCCTTCCTATTTCACATTACTTTTAAATAAAAATTATTAACTTTATTAAAATTTCATCAAATATTATAATAATATACATTTTACTGAATCAGACTCTGTCAAAAGAGGCGGAGCCAAACTTCCGCAAACACTCCACTGCTCCCCTGTCGAGGCTTCATTGGTATCGTTGTATTGAATAGCATGGGTACAGTCTAGTTGGTCTGTGATTTTAATAAATTTCAATTAATTTTATCACTCTTTTTTGTTTATGTATTATTCTTACTTTTCTACTTTTATTTATATACATTATCAGAAAATGATACCCACTTACCTCTCTGTGAGATGAGTCAATGTAAGGCTTAATTTTTAAGACAAATTTTGACGTTTGTAGGAGATCGTTATAATTAATTACATTTATTACTTTTACTGTCCTGTTATAACAGTTTCATCAACAAATTGCCTACTTTTCTGGCACAAGTTATTAGATTTATCGCAGTGTCGATTGCAATGCCTTTTGGAGTCGGACATTTCTGACTAAGAACGTCAAATGTTGTACGTAATATTAACAATTATATGAACTCTCTTCTTCCTATATATTTAGTGGCATTATCGACTTAATTTACTTTTCTTTTATCCACCCGGTATTCCAATTTATTATACTGGAAGAGAAAAGTGTTTTACGTCAACCGATCCCGATTAGGGATTCAACAAAGCTTCTCCTTATAACGAAAGTCTGATTCTTATCTTTATGCAAGATGTTTCTTGGAATGTGCCCATTTGTATGGCATCTCTCTGCGATGCTCTTTGTGCACAAAGTTTAGCTTTCTGTTTGCAAGCGAAATGACTCTTGCAATAGGGAAATTAATGTAATGAGCCGTACCAGGAGACCAGAGGAATTGACCTTGGATCTCTAGAGAAAGACACCCAAATTCGAAAAGCAAAAACAGTAATTATTTAGAAAACACTGTTAGTTGTGAACACATACCGTATCTTAGAAGTGATATAGTAGTAGTATTTGCCGTAAATTGATAAATTATGATTAAATGAATGTAAAGGTTTAGGAATGCGTTTTGGATGCCCGCCTTGTTCCAGTGTAAAAACAGTGTCCATGATTTGAGATTTCTAACATTTAGGACAATGCAAGTATAAAGCTGGGTATTCTCTAGATAATTTATACTCTGATTTATTCCGAGCATAATGAACTAAGTAGTTAAGTCACAGTTTTGAGTGTCTGAGTTATAACTGTTCAAAATTTTGAAGGTTTCCACATCTACATTATTAATAATCATCATTTGCAATTTTTAAAATAAAAACTATATATTTAGGCAATATCGCAACATAATCAAAAATGTATTTGATAACGATACGGGATAATCCCTTGGTATTAATGCTTGAACAGACTGTACATGGTATGGATATAATTGAGACTCGTGTATGATACACCACACTGTTGACTGGGGCATTCACTTGTTGAGCGATTTGCCTAGTACTTCCTCGGAAATTCTCTTCAACTATATCTAAATACGTGGACCCCATAGATCTCCATCTCTTCTGTGATTTGGTAGCGAATTTCCTGTGTCATACCTGCGTTGCATTACCGCGATACAAGTAGCTGCATTTGGGACATATTTAGAGGGAAAATCTTTTTGCGCACAGACAAAAAGCTGCTAAAGCATTTTGTCTTACTTCGCCATAACTTAAAACGATATCCATCAACTACGAATTTCTATACACGTAAGCCATTTTTACACTTGAAAAACTAATGTAAACACTATCGCATTACAGTATTCGAATTATTCTTCTTTGCTATCTCTTTCTTATTCTTTAACAAATTTTGAACATAGTCTTCTGCCATAGAAGAAGATTTCTAGCCTCCGTGACGCTTTTAACATCTGCATATTCTGCACCTTTTAACACAATGTCCGGTGCATTCTTCGGGATTCTTCAATCCAAGTTTTGTTGCAATCATTTTTAGAATGCTTCCGAAAGTATTATATCCGACAGGATGGGAGATATATTTTCCTTATATGTACAATACAAAAAGCCGCCTCTGTGTTGCATTAGGGGAATGAAGCTCCGCATACTTTAGAAAAATATTTAAACAGTTGATACCTGTCACATTTCTTTGTTAGAATAACCTTTCGACAATTTTTATTTTCGTACATGGAATCACAATTTTTCTATAATTAGCTTAGTTAATTCTTTGCGCCGAAAAACCCAAAAAAGACCATTATCGTAGCAATCTTCATGAGAAACTTGTGTGCTTCTTCTTTTGTAAAAATTCTGGACATTTTTGGCCTTCCAACCCTCTGAATTTCTTTTCAAAGATCAAATGCAATTAGTTCTACTTATATGTTGATTTTTCAAAAATGTAATCATACTTGTCAACACTGAGTGAGTCCATATTGTAGATGACTGGTAGACACCTTCCTTACCTTGTTAGCTTTCCACCAATCTTAAAACTTTTGGTGCTCCAATTCATATCATGCCTTGGATTTTGTTGGACTAGACTTGAGATTGCTTGGGTTGCTGTTGCTTCGAGAGATATTAGAGGGTAAACTGCCTTTTTGAAACAGGCTTTTTATACCGGGTGTTCCCTCTAAGACTTTCAGTGCGAATATCTCAGAAACCATCATAGCCAGTGCGACGAAATTTGGTATACAGACACTAGATGGCGCGTAGAATCTGATAATAACATCAATTTTTATACAGGGTGTTCCATTTTCCAAGAAATCGATTTAATTTTGATTTTTTGGTTGTCAGCCCTGCTAAAACTTATGTTTAAATTGAAATATACTTAATTATGAATACATTCTGATAAATAAACATTCAAAAATTTCAAGATTTAACATAAAATAACGCCTCCAAAAAGTACCCAAATTTCATTGTTTTGTCATGTAAAATGTGTATAGCCTTGAGCCAGACTTACACAGAAGAAACTAACATCGGTGAACGTCAAAACTATTAATTGTCATTGAATTGTCAAATATTAATGGCATGAAGTATTTTATTTTACATAAATAACGCTAAATAATGGATTTAATGCAATTTACGTATGCACAATGGTGTTATTGAGACTTGTCGATAAAAATTTAAATTTGAGTTGAGGCTTTTGGAGCATTGTGGTCGCCGTGCCGGCGCAGTCTACCGCTGCAGCTAGAGTTACAGCGTAAAGATTGTGTAAAATATCTGTGAAAATTTTTAAATTATTCCATTATAATGTAATAAAACTTCAGTAAATTGTTTTTTTATGTTACTACAGTGTACAATAATAATTAGGTACACGTATTTTTTATAACAAAATAATTTACAAAATTGTGTAAGTACTTAAAGAATATCCCTGTTTTCCAACTGCTGTAATAATTATTGATCAGTTATTTAGCAATAAATAAATTCAAACAAAAGCATTTCTAAAACTTAATTATAATGTGAACGCGTTTGTCGTTGAAAGTCAGATCTGAACCTACCCTAGCCCCACAAAAGAAAATATTACGAAAGCATAACCTAGAAATGATTGATTCTTGTATCCACATAGTTCAGCACTTTACTTATGTACTTATGTTTAAGAAGAACTCTACATCTGTAAAGTAGTAAACAATGAACTACAATTTCTGTATTTCATGATACAGAACTGAAATAAAGCAACTGGTTTTTGCTAGGAAGAATCACCTGCAAATGTACTATACCCAGTAGGTAGGTACCTATCAAACAGTCGTTTAAAGCTAGATAATAATTTGTAATTATTGTTTTTATCTTTCAGTTATCTGTGTGCTGTGCCACAAATTACATTAAAACAGACACCAAAAAGAATAAGCGAAAAATATTACGAACATTTTCTTGGAAATAATTGTAAACATGGAATGATGGAAAATATTATAAAGAAGTCTGTAACTCACATTCTTTGAAGAGTATTCTATAAGACATTAAATTCAGTTGTCTGTCGTGGGTTTTAAAATTTCTAAACGAATAAAATTAAGAAAAATAAACTAATTTCATAATTCTATGTACAGTATGAAAACATCTTGTTAGAATATCTTTAAAATGTTGAAAGTTAACTGTTACAACATATACACAACATAACGTAATAAGGTAGGTATTGAACGATGAAACAGCAAGATTTGTTTCTAATCGTACATGCATGTACATTCCTCAGATTGAACGTTGCTCTGTAAATGAAATGATAATACAGAATAAGTGTTTAATATAAAATCAGATGTAATAATGTAAATTTATTTTATTGTTAATTAATCAAGAATTCATTTAAAGCTAGACAGTAATTTGTAATTATTGTTTTTATCTTTCAGGTATGTGTGTAGTGCCACAAATTACATTGAAACAAAACGATTCGTAAAATAGGACACCAAACAGAATGAACGAAAAATATTGCACAGATATTTTGTTAGAATTAATTTTATACATGGAATGGTGGATAATATTAAGAAGTCTCCTAACTCACATTGGAGATTATTTTACAAAAGAACAAAATGTTCAAAAAAGACCAAAGGAGTGATTTTTTATATTTTATTATTTCTAGCTATGATTCAGTTGTAACCAGCACAATTTTAATTAAAAAGTAATACGTACCTACATTGTGGCTTATTTTTTAAATAGTAACTAAATTGAAAAACTTGATCCTTCATCTTTAAGTATTAATTAATTTTATATTACCTATTTCTGAAACATTTCTGTTTAATAATTTGAGTAGAATAAAAAACAACAAATACAGACTTCAATTTATTAACAATAAAATAAAATTACATTAAGTATCTACACTATTACATCTGATTTTATATTAAACACTTGTTCTGTATTCTAATTTCTTTTACAGAGCAACGTTCAATCTGAGGAATGTTCATGCATGTACGATTAGAAACAAATCTTGCCGTTTCATCGTTCAATACCTACCTTATTACGTTATGTTGTGTATATGTTGTAACAACAGTTAGCTTTCAACATTTTAAAGATATTCTAACAAGATGTTTTCATACTGTACATAGAATTATGAAATTAGTTTATTTTTCTTAATTTTATTCGTTTAGAAATTTTGAAACCCACGACAGACAACTGAATACTTATAGAATTCTCTTCAAAGAATGTGAGTTACAGACTTCTTTATAATATTATCCATCATTCCATGTTTAGAATTATTTCCAAGAAAATGTCCCTAATATTTTTCGCTTATTCTTTCTGGTGTCTGCTTTAATGTAATTTGTGGCACTGCACATACATAACTGAAAGATAAAAACAATAATTACAAATTATTATCTAGCTTTAAACGACTATTTGATAGGTACCTACCTACTGGGTATAGTACATTTGCAGGTGATTCTTCCTAGCAAAAACCAGTTGCTTTATTTCAGTTCTGTATCATGAAATACAGAAATTGTAGTTCATTGTTTACTACTTTACAGATGTAGAGTTCTTCTTAAACATAAGTACATAAGAAAAGTGCTGAAATATGTGGATAGTAGAATCAATCATTTCTAGGTTATGCTTTAGTAATATTTTTTTTGCGGACTAGGGTAGGTTCAGATCTGACTTTCAACGACAAACACGTTCACATTATAATTAAAAGTTTTATAAATGGTTTTGTTTGAATTTATTTGTTGCTAAATAACTAATCAATAATTATTACAGCAGTTGGAAAACAGGGATATTCTTTAAGTACGTACACAATTTTGTAAATTATTTTGTCATAAAAAATACGTGTACCTAATTATTATTGTACACTGTAGTAACATAAAAAAACAATTTACTGAAGTTTTATTACATTATAATGGAATAATTTAAAAATTTTCACAGATATTTTACACAATCTTCACGCTGTAACTCTAGCTGTAGCGGTAGACTGCGCCGGCACGGTGACCACAATGCTCCAAAAGCCTCAACTCAAATCTAAATTTTTATCGACAAGTCTCAATAACACCATTGTGCATACGTAAATTGCATTAAATCCATTATTTAGCATTATTTACGTAAAATAAAATACTTCATGCCATTAATATTTGACAATTCAATGACAATTAATAGTTTTGACGTTCACCGATGTTAGTTTCTTCTGTGTAAGTCTGGCTCAAGGCTATACACATTTTACATGACAAAACAATGAAATTTGGGTACTTTTTGGAGGCGTTTTTTTATGTTAAATTTTGAAATTTTTGAATGCTTATTTATCAGAATGTGTTCATAATTAAGTATATTTCAATTTAAACATAAGTTTTAGCAGGGCTGACAACCAAAAAATCAAAATTAAATTGATTTCTTGGAAAATGGAACACCCTGTATAAAAATTGATGTTATCATTAGATTCTACGCGCCATCTAGTGTCTGTATACCAAATTTCGTCGCACTGGCTATGATGGTTTCTGAGATATTCGCACTGAAAGTCTTAGAGGGAACACCCGGTACTTTTAAATTTGTTTGACAAAATTTGGTTGTAACCATGCGAAAAGTAACATAAGAAAACTAGATGCGTAAACTTAATAGCAGGTATTTCTTTCTGTTCATAGAAAATGCACCATTTTCTTTCCGCAAAGTAGACAAAATTTTGTGTAATAGTCTTGTTGTAAATTCATATTAGTACATTCAATGTTTTATAACTTTAACATTTCGTGTTGTAATATGAATATTTACAACAATTATATTATAAATAACTATTATTTTTCACAGTTAATTTGTGCGATATTTCATTTTGGCATAATTATCACTGGAAAATAAAGTAATTTACGAAGAAGAAATCAGGTTTGATAGCAATTATGATGGGGTGCGTTCAGAAACCGGTCAATAATATTCGATCACCCTGTATAACCTTATACCTGTTATATCCTTGGATTGTAGAACTAGACCTTCCAAATACCAACAAGTTGCTTTTGGTGAAATATTTGCTTTTATTTATACAAGCATATACAAAACCAATATTAATTATTGTATTTATATACGAGTATCTGTTTGTTCTCACTGAGTTCTATACACAAATTAAATTGCAAATTTGTAGTGCTAGTGGAAGAGACTGGCTTATTATCATGTCAATGTACACGTCTAGCAATAAATTCATACATTAATTATTGCTAGAGGTTATTGGTAATCAATAATGTGGCCAATTGTTCGTCATTATCTCCATAAATTTATTATAACATTGTAGCATGCTATGAATAATGGGGTAGTTCCTAATAAATTACAAAGCAGTCGAAGAACAGTTTAACTGAATTTGTAGGTAGGTAGTTTAGTGCAGAAACATATTTTAAAGTTATGTTACTATGGAATTAATTATTTATTCAGAAATATATAGGTTAACATTTTTATCAGAAATGGACAGTAGATCAGGAGTTCTAAAACCAAAGTAGGTACGTATTACAATTATTGTACAATATATGTTTTTTATTATTTTGACTCAAAGTATTGAAGTTTTAAATCTTCTTTCGTCTCTTGCCAAGGGCAATTTTAAGTCATGCCTAATTGCCAACATGTGGAATTTTCGTACATTCCTGATCATGTGAGTCCTGGAAAGCATTATATATTTGTCTTCAACATCCATATTAGCTATATGTTATTGTACTGCAAACTTCTATGTTATGTTTGACACTATTTTTAATTGATTCTAAATATGTTAGGAACTTTTAAAATACAGGCCTGTTATATTTATTGATAAATAAGTGAAACATAATAATAGATTAATAAAACTATGTACTATAGAACCTCCAAGAATAATGCTTTTTCAAGTGAAGCATAAAGGTTTATATGACTACTGAAATGGTTATGTTTAAGACGGCAAATAAATAATCCAAATGAAAGTACTTTTTATCCTACCATAGATATTTCAACCTTCAAAAATTGCTATTTAACTGCTTTCTGCATATTTCATAACATAAAATCTTCTACATGTATTTCTTAATTATATTTCTGATGATTTAAAGTCTGGAGATCATGGCGGCCACGGTATCGGTCTCCGTCCAATTCCTTGGTATTAATTCTTGGACACGCTGTACATGGTACGGATGTAATTTAGCCCTGTATATTCTATGCCACACAGCTGTAATACGCCGTAGACGCCTTGCACCTCCATCTCTTCCACGATTCGGTTGCAAATTTCCCGTGTGATACCAACATTTACACTACACTTGCACTCACTGCACACCGTTGTAAAAGTAGCTACATTTGGCTACCTCAGCTGCGAGTTGCTATATTTGATATTTGAAAAACTAATGTAAATACTTGCATCACAAAAAAGTTAATACGATAAATAATCGTATATTTGAAATCGCCTGGCTAGATATTACATTAGTTCAGCGATGTAAAGGTTGGAGCTACTAGAACTTCAATATTATTTTTTTCTCGGACACTATAAGGATTTTACAAACAAATTTTATGATATTGACTCCATTTTTCATGACGCATCTGTTCCCAAATTCTTTTATATAAGTTCTGAATCACCCTGTATATAATAGACTCCATATACCTTAAATAAGTTCAAATACTTTAACTACCACGTTGTAGTTCGTCATATAGATGAGTCCAGAAAGTAAAAGTAAAGTTTTAAAATTTCAAATATTTACGAAAATAAGTATTATTATTTTCTTAAATACTCACATTTTGAGTACCGCTGACCAGATACTGATCTAACCTAACAAATCATATGATCTGCTGAAGGCAAAGTTGCCATATTGCCTTTAAAATCAATGTTTTTTCTTATTTTAGCGGAAATTCATTGTGATTGATTCTAATTTAAAAATACTTGTTTTAAACGATAAGTAAAGTAATATTAACCCAAATTTTAATTTCTTAACTGACCTTATCGAAAACGATTATCTTTTATTGAAGAATCACGAAATCTATTTAAATTTTGTCTTACTTATTCCTGATTTACTTTTGCAAAAAAAAAAAACAATTATTTATTATGTATTCTACACAGTTGTATTTATTTAGGGTTCATCCTGTATAATGAGCTTTTATACTCTACATCCTTTCGAAACAATATTATTCACAGCATTGCAGGTACTTAAACATGTTTAAGCGACTATAAACTTAAACTGTGTCATGTTACAGATTATTGAACGATATTTTCAGCAAATATAAACACATTAAGTAAAGTATGCACGTAATACACAAGAACTCGTAAAAATTCAGATCCCTGCCATAACCATTCGTCATTTTCGAACTAGTCCAAGGTCTCCTCAGTGGGAGTCGCTGAAACACAATCAATTTGCTAATGGAATTTCAAAAGGAGCTCGGCAGGTGTGAGCCATAACCATTATTTATCGGAGCTGGTAATAACTATTCTGGACTTACATGCATGATCTCGTGTAGCAGCAATAATAAATCAGAAAAAAATCAGAAATGAGCGTTTATAATCGGGTAGAATGAGCAAATTGCAAATTTTCTGCATAATTTTGTAAATGTAATGCATGCAGTACCTATTCCCAGTAGTAACTGATTATTGTAAACATATTAATAATAGTTGAATAAGTACCGTATTGGTTGCCAGGTTGTCTGTTTAGGTACTAGATGTTTCAAGAGACATGTGCACCGGTCTCTGGTGGTTTTAAATAGTACACCTAAATAATTCTGGCTATCAATAGGTTTTTTAAGGTTAAACTTAATTTAAAGTTATATGTTAACTTAGGATTTCTACACTTATAATTCAGTTGGATGAGCACCAGTGCTCGATGGAAATAATATCATCTTGTCTTGTATCAGGATTTGTTGATATTGCAGTGCATACCAATATCTTTATATTATTGGTAAACAGCGCATGCTGTAAATTAAGCTTTAGTGAGAGGTCGGCTGTATATACCAAAAAAAGAACTGGTCCCAAGACAGAACCCTACGGAACTCCCGAAAGAACTACTTGAGATTCAGTGTGATTTGTCAACTCATACTGAAAATGATCGGTTTCTAAGGAAATTATCTAATTTGTATAGTACTCTGCTTTTTGGGACGGCCATGCTGTGTATCAGGAATAATGTTGCGGGCGAGTAAATAGGTGAGCAAATCATCCTTTATTATACGTTCCATAGTTTTTATGCAGACAGATATTAAGCTTAATGGCCTGTGATTATTTCCGTACAGTTTAACGCCTTTCTTAAAGATGGGGGTTACAAGTCATAAGCCACATCTTAGGAAGCTGGACTGTTCTTAAAGAAGTTTGCATTATATATGAAACAGGCTTTGCAAGAACCACTAAAACCTTTAAAATATTTGCAGGTATGTCATCCGGGTCGGGAAGGAGTCACTACGGAGCTGTTTTAGATGTTTTGATACCATGTCTTCAGTAATGAAGATATTTTCCGAAGCATTTTCAAGTGCGTTAGAAAGAAAACGAAAAAATGCAAGAGGTTGAATACAAACCGGAACACGTTTTAGAGCACTTCAGCAGCTTCTATATCACTAACAGAGATAGATCCATCGGATTTTCGGACTGTGGAAGAAATAGCTGTGTTCAATCTTATCCTCAACATTGAGAAATATGTACATGAAGAGTTTTCGAAAAATAGACATTTAGTAGTATAAAACTATTGTGGTAGTTCAGTTATGTTGATGATATGTAATGTAACATTAATATACAAATAGAAAACACCACTAACTCTTATAAACTAAAACAACAAAATCATGTTTGTTAGTTTTGACATTCTTAATACATTGAATAGAACAGTGTTAATTAAAAAAAAATTAAAACAATATTAATAAGAAATGTAAGGAAAAATATAAAGAAACCTATTAAATACCTGAAATCTAGATTTTTGCAAAATTATGTAACCTTGTTAAAATCAGGAGCATATTAATACAGAATGACCTATATGGATGAAATAGCATATTCTTACGCCACGGATATAAAATTTTCATAATAAGGTCTTCCGCTTCTAATATTGGCAGATATTGAGGTTCATTACAGAGAATAGTCAAAGATTTATACCTAAGGCAAACATATAATATTTATATTCACTATCGATTTCAATAATACATTTTTATTAACACTCAGAAGATAGATAATAATTAAGTTAGTATATAGTAATTTTTCGGGTTGTTATGAGGTGAGCTTGGTAAGTGGTTGCTGGCAGAAACAGAATTAAAGTGCACATTCCTAAATGATTAGCCGAGATTCTTTGACCTGCCCTGCTTGTTCTCGGGTTAGGCTATATGGGTCCAGACCCGCTATTGGTATCTCTAGGCCCTCCATATATAGATTTGGGCTTCTATTGTTGGTATTACGACTGTACGATCAGAACCGTCCCTCAGATAATGGTGGTTTTCCGAGTCGTCTCTCAGAAGTAACTAGCTGCATATATGTTCCTGTTTTTCCAATGTCTACCTTATCACATATACACAGGATGTTGGCAGTTGGTCTTTGTACAAGCTGGCCTTATTTTCCTTGAAGTCTTCTACACAATACTGACACTGTGTTTTCTTAAGAGGCGGTCTGTCTTGTCAGTACATCTTTATATGTAAACTAGGTTCTTACCAGATATTCTTCCTTTTCCCTGATAGCTTGTTCAATATTTTTATTAGTATATTCATTTAATCTAAGAGCAGATCGTAGATGATGTAGTTCTACTCTTTGTGCAGGTGTTTTGGTTTACAATTGATTCTGGGCTGGATGGCAGTGAGATTGGACATTGGACATACATAGAAAATAACCTACTTACACTGATAACAATATAGCAAGGCATTAGGTATTCTGTCCTAATGCACTATCTGATTTTCTTTTTACAAGGATATCTAGGAATAGAAGGAAACTGTTTTCCTCTAATTCCATAGTGTCCAGATTCTTATGTTTTTTTTTCTACAATGAAGCTCTGAACAGGCGTCTTTGATTGATAAAACTATTCAGCATAATTGTGATAGTTTGGTTGATATTTCTGAAATCAAAGATCAAAGCGTCTTCGAAATTTATTAATAAAAATTGTCTTCAAGGCTACGCACCTTTAATATGGCAAATGCAACAAAAAAAAATATAAGACTCTTTATCTTTTATAGAGGAATTCTTCAGAGCCGATAAATAAAAACGAAAACAAACGGCGCCCTCGCCCCATTCCAATTACAGAGATTAGAACAAGAAGATGGCCTCCCTCGCGGCCCCCAAATTTAAATTCCCCCGGCCGCCTCCTCCAGGTGAATTATAGAGAATGGATTCCATCGGTGAATAAATCCCCGTAATGCGGTGTATTATTGAAAGTATCAGGACTGCGGCGGCGGCGGCGGCGGCAAAGTAAGACCGGGAGCGGCCATAAATACTCTCCGGCCGCGGAACGAACGAATGCGGCGGCACACGCACTTCGATTCCATGCAAATCCCAACCCTCAAGCGCCTGGAAGCCGCTCACCCGCTGCTTGAGGGATTTATGGCGGTGTTGGTGGAAAGGGCTACGCGTGAGGGCAGGTGAGCGAGATTTTTACTTCCTCGTTGGTGGAAAATTCCTAGGAACATAATAAACATTAAAACATTATCTTATACCATGGTTTCAATTTTTAATATTAAAAATGTTTAAGGAATCACTAGACTAACTCCATACAGGGTTAACTATGACTAGGTACAAATATTTTAAGAGGGAATAGAGAAGATATGAATTAACGGAATCACCCTTCAAAAAATTTCCAAACTTATTTATAAGTCGAAATAAATAATTTTTAGAACTGTATTAAACCATTATTTATCGATGACTATGAGTGCCCGTCCGCCGTGAGGTTATTTATTTGGCACGTTTGAATAATACAACTAGCAACACATCTACGATGGACGGATAACTGAATAGTAAAATTCGATGTAAACGGACAAGATTTTATAATTAACGACTGCCGCGAGGACACTCAGTTTTTTATTATCTATTAGTATTCTTTTTGTCCGATTTTCATGGAATAAATTGGCATCTTATTTAACTGCACGCGGAGGACCTGTTCTGTTGTTAGAGGGTAATCGTGACGGACCTGTAATGAGTGAACATGTAGTTTTGAAACTTTGGAATGAAAGAACGGAAAACGAATACGGTATACTGCAGCTAACCGGATTAATTGTTATCTATTAGGTGCTATTATTATTAATAAAAATGATCATTTTCGTAGTAAGTAGACGGTGGAAATATATACATATGGGATGGAGGATACGGGCAGAAAAAATATTTTGCGTCGCAGCGCCATCTATACCGTTGTAGAGAAAATTTGTATTTAACCTTAAAATTTAAGTTATACATAAAGACTATACAATGCTCTTTACGAAATTCATGTATCCCTTATAATTCTAAAAATAATCGCCTGGGAAGTATTAAATGGAACACTCTGTATAACGTGTTTTTCCCCGAAAAAGAAAAACTACAAATAATGAGCAAATATCATTTTGATACAAATTTCCTGCTCGTTCTCAAACTCATATGTGACTGTTTTATTAATTCCATAGGCGTACTACTTGAGAAGGGTTCATGAACACAAGATTACCAAAAATAAGTTGACGTTCAGTGCACCTAGCACTTTAACAGTTTATTATAAAAAGCTTATAAACTCACCTATGTCACCTTCTCTATAATTGCAGAACTACAGTGTAGCTTTGAACAGCGATGACCTACTACCACCCATTTACACCTACTGAATACATACATACTACTGGTTACTAGAACTATCACTATAACAGTCACACATTAATACTTATTACACACTAGACTACACTTATTGTTTTATAAAACGGAAATGTATATATCACATTTCGTATGAACGCGGAATTCTCGATATTGTATGTACAGCTTCATTTTCTGAAAATACAATCCATGAATTAGTCTACGAATCGCGTATTTTATATCGTCATCAACATCTATGTTCTTCCTTCCACGATTTCCACTATTTTACGTTTCGCATTTGTATTTTCTTCTTTGTCACACTTTTATTGCACGATACATACTACTTATGTGCAGCACGTATTTCTCTGTGTTGACCACCATAAATTATGAGCGAGTTTAGAAAATGAATTACTCTACTATTTTGAAACTCCTTCATCAATTTTAATAATTTTTTATTTTTACAAAACTCATTCATTGACTTAATGATTTTCCTCTGGCGGTCTGTCAAAATATGTGATTTCATCTTGATGGTGCTCTTCCGCATTACGGTCAAAATGTTCTAAACCAGTTAAATGAAATTTTTCCCGAAATCTGGAATTAAGGGGAGGGTAGCAAAAAGGCTACAGCGCTTAGGCCGCCAACCAACCTAATAAGGAGAAAAAGGTGGTGACGTTGCTCAGGGGAATCTCTCTCATGTATAGGCATAGAAGGCCATCGCTCTCTCAACACGGACTCTCTTACTGACAAGATGGCAGTCCATGAAGTATTGTCTCGTCTCTATTTGTCCTGTTCGCAACCCCTACAGAGAGGTATTTCGCTCTTCCTTAGTCAACAATGTCCAGTTTGAATACCTGTCATCAGACGGAGATTTGTCCTAGACATAGCCAGGTACTTTTTGGCTGTATCCTTGCAGGGGTACTTCTAGGAACTCCTTAGCAAATTGACAGCCATTTGTTTCATCCCAACGTTTCATAAACTCTTTGTGGGTGTCCCTTTTGATAATCTCAACAAATGCTGTCAACGGAAGCATACAGGAGGGATCAGGTCTAAAAATTTGAGACCCGATGCACTCCTAGCCAACTTGTCAGCTACTTTATTGCCATTGCACCGGTCGTGTCCCTTTACCCAGCATTCAGATACGCTGTTGTTAGTTCAGGTCACTACCAATGACTGATGGCATTCCCATGCTGATCTAATTGTTATCTTATGATTACGTAAGATCAGTAGTGATTGTCTACTATTTGTGTAGATTCTGATGATTTTGCCCGTTCTATTTCTTTGGCGGCTATGGTTATACCTGCTAATTCCGTTTGTACCACGATAGCTTGCCTATCCATTACCCACGAATATGTATATCTTTTCTAATCGGTGGATTGGGTAGGGGACGGCTTGAACCTGTTAAATGGTCATCCAGTTCCCCCGACCTCAACCTGTTGGACTTTAGTTTCTGTGACTTTATGAAAGATTTCGTTTATATAATCTCATACTAACTGAACAACAGCTAATAAAATGAATTTTACAAAATGGAGAGCACTTCAGGCTGAAACCATATATTTTCCAGAATATTCGTTAATCTCTAATTAAAATAGCTTCAAGTGGGTGAATGCGGTACCGATATTGAACATTTATTTTAACTGAGTAAAATTTTTGTCTTCTTTACTGTTTTCTGTTAGTTGTGGCGTTTAAGTATTTCAATTTACTGAATAAAATGCAAATGACCATTAAATACTTAGCAATATTTATACTTTCTGCCACATCTAGTACATGCAAAAAAGTTGCAATGTCTCATAGCTTCAAATCAAAATCTTAGAAGAGTGAAGAAAATAGAATAAAAATCTATCTAAAAAAAAATATTCTAAAACTATAAATGTCCTCAAAAAAAAAGAAAATGGGAGATCCATAAGTACTACAACTCGTACGTATGTTTTGATATTTTAGACCAATATTTTACAGGCACTATGCCGACTTAAGATAAAAATATGTGTCCAATTTCAAACAAATATCTCTAAAATTACCAAAGCTATCAATAAAAATTTATCATATAATAGCAAATTTAAAAATCATTTATAAAATTTTAATTTTGACACCCTATATTTTAAAAATGTGGGTCCAAAATTAAAAGTGGCATAAGAAAAGTTTCATTATTTTGATTCAGAGGATATGTGATTAACGGCTTGACCTACTAATTTGTAACACCCTATATATTACTATATTTGCCTTTCAAAAAGGTTCATTGCTTATCTTTCATTACTATTCTACCTCTAAATTAATTCAATATGTAATTATCCTTACGAATTGCAACAAGATCCCCCTTTTAACAACAAAAATTGGTTTTACGATCAATACGTCCACGTGAATGATTCATGCTACCAAAAAAACTGACAGTGTGCAGTTGCTAGGTGCAAATTTTCGCCAAATCATGCCATTCAGTAAACGGATTTTCCGGTTGTCTTCGCCAAAAAGGGAACCGGAAGAAAAAACAACGGATTCGTCTCGGTGTTTCTTTGTCCTCGCGATTACCTCGGTTGCGCTGTACAAACACTTTTTCGTAAACGGCGATATATTTCCCCTGATTGTCCTCATTACGATCCACGGTGACCGATGAGATTGAAAAGTTTATGAGGCGAGCAGTGCTGACTTGATCTCGGTTTTTATTGCCGGTTTCATTTCACGGTTAATTCTTGCAAAAGTTAAATATTTGCGGTTGGTTATTGAGAATAGCTTGGCGGCAGTCGCCTTGGGTAGCTAATCACTGGGTGGCCATTATGGATTATCTACAGGGCGAGACGAATTTGCTACAATTAAGAAATGACGCCTGTAACTTGCAAACGTTGTTTAACTAGGCAGTAAAGTACATGATTTAATGCCGTGCCTGGTATTTAATAGACGAAGCACAGCCGAGTCTATTAAAGCAGCCAAGGCGTTAAATCTACTGTAGTGCCAAGTAAAAGATGATTTTTTCGCTGATCAATTTTTATTTTAATAGCAAACAAAGTTATATATTTTATGTTACTAAAATTCCATGAAACTTCTTCATGATTAATAATTTCATCAGGTTGTCTGTGGTTGCTATGAGACGAGCGTTATTAAGTAAATAACTTAGGTGCACAATAATCGCCATATTGTTCATATTTAAATTCATAAAAATAACTATTTATTATTTGAATTGGATTAATCCACATTAACTGACCAGAAATTATTGAATCAGCGAAGCAACTAGAGTGGAATTTATATAGATATAAGAAGTTTATTGATTACTAGGCTGAGAATAACATTATGTCTTTCCAGAAAATGTACTATTGGTATATTTTTATAAATTAAGTATAAAATCTTCTTTATTATGATCAATACATGCGATGCTCAGAGCTGATTTGAATGTGTAGAACATCAAAAAAGTATCTAAAATCAACAGCATTCTTGAAATGGCAATCGGATATTGTGCTAAAAAAATCAAGCGCTTTAGAAAATAAACAATTTAAAAAATTTCTAATGGAGACCCATGATGATACGTATTTAGATACAAAGGTAATTATAGATAAAATATTTTTGCAAACGAAGAATACTGGCAATGATTTTTGTCTTATCTGAGGCGTGTCGATGTGGTGAATTATTTCAAATAAAAATTCAAGAAAGCAAAAAAGATGCTTTATTTTAAGAGAATATTGGGACATATATCGGAAATATAGTACCGGCAAAATCAACTCAAATACCATATTACCAATTAATAGGAATTCGTACTTTTGGGAAAATGACAAAACAAGTTACTGCGTTTTTCAAATTGAAAGATGCTTACGAATATGCCAGACATTGATTTCTTAGAACTTCAGCTATACACTATTAATCAATTCATGAGCTGATATCACAATTTGAAAAATGCATGGAAGATGAACTTCCACTAAGGTCCACTAGGTATTACCTACCAGGAAAAAACTTTTTAATTATTAGTATCTCTAATTTTTAATTTTCTAATAAAAAGTAGAATAAACGTTTTAATAAAATATTAAATGAAGCAATAACTTACCCATTAAAATATAAATCAAATTTTATATCGATATGAATAGACACTAACTCATGTTGATGATTCCCCGTATACGATTTTCTGAATTTATTTCGCTCAGAAATCTCATAATCTAAACTCCATTATTCCTCGAGCTTTATCTAAAGTAATTTTCACCATAAAAATAGCACCACAGACCCGAACGATGATACTATGTTGATATTTGTGGCTGACCGTCGTCTCGAGGGAAATCTAGGTGCATCTCAGTGTTGGAATATGAGAATAACCAACATAGGTCAGTGGCAGCCATAAGAAAACATAATATTTATCGGAACATATTTCTTCAAAACATAATGGAAGAAATACGTAGTAACTAATATTAACCAATGTTTGATATAAATTTTACAAATATAGATTATGATTTGAACTGAAAAAGAAGGACCTATAAATGTAAAAATAACTTGAATGAGTAACATAGAATGTTATTAAAAGCGATATTAAAAATATGTTGAAATGCATTCGCACAGTTTGAATTGAATTCTGCATACAATTGATTAGATAGATAATTTTATCTACAAGTGTCACCTAATGACTATTTTAACACTCTCTTGAATATCATAATGGCTTACATTATTCCACATGTGCTTTCTTTTAGTTAGACTCTAATTGGATATTCATTAAATAAACAAAATGTGTAAGATCATAATCATTTATTAAATATATTGATAGCAAAATCTTCACAATTGGATAAAATAATATCAGACATGCCGAACAATTTGCTTGATTAGGTGAAAATTTTTGAGTGCGAACATAATTATTAGATTTTTTACTGTATTAGAAAGGTATTTTAAGCTAATATACATCAAATCTCCTACAATTCCTATCAATGAAGTCATATGTATGTTCTCTGATACCAAACATCTAGGTATGCTAATGAACAATTCCAGACAAAGCTCTATTCAATAATTATCCAAAGAAATTAATCTATCTAAATTTACTAACCTTGCTTTAATGAAAACAATCTATAAATATCTAACTTCACTTTTGGTAGTTGGAACACGACAATTCAACCACAATAGATGAGATCTGACCTATTTCTGCATTTTTAGGATTGCTTCTTCAGGTGGCCTCCTTTAAGTTGAGTCAAATATCTAACTATAAAAATTATTATAAAAATTAAAATTATTTGAAGTTAAATATTGACAATGACAAAAGTGACAGCTTGTCAATGAATTAAATATGACATTACCTACTTGAATAATGTTTAGATACCCTTTATGTAAAAGTTTTTATATATTTTTAGGTATTAATAATATTGTGTGAAACTAACTACTCTGTGGAATTGTTCATTAGCATACCTAGATGTTTGGTATCAGAGAGCATACATATGACTTCATTGATAGGAATTGTAGGAGATTTGATTTATATTAGCTTAAAATACCTTTCTAATACAGTAAAAAATGTTACAAAAGCTTATAATAAGGAATATATGGGTAGATATTGTGGGTGTAATTCAACGCTGGTTGGGGCTTTTGTCCACAGAGTAGTTAGTTTCACACAATATTATTAATACCTAAAAATATATAAAAAAAATAATTATTAGATGTTAATGAAATAACTTTGGATGTTGATGAAACATTTTGGGCAACCAAGAAAATATTCTCGCTTTCGCCTAGAAGTTTTATAACCGGTCGATTTTCGTTTTCAGTAGACTTCCAGCCATAATGCATTTTTATATTCAAAAAATTTGCATCACAATCGGCTAAAAGGGAGGTTGAAATTTGCTCAAAACAGTGTCCAGTATACGGATTTGGATTAGGCAGTTTAAAAAATCGTGCAATTAATTTTGGAACATGTTCAATAGTATTTATACCAATAGATTGTTTGTTACATTTACCATATTGAAGAGAGAAGCAAACATTATTATAGTTTTCATTTCGTAATTTCTCGTATTTTCTTATCAGTTCTACTAAATTGAATCGATCAATATTTACAAATGTTACAAAAAAAAACACTTTTGTTTTGATATTGGGTATCATGACTGGGAAGCATAGTTCCTCATCTTTCACATGCCTACATATGTCCACAAAACCAATAATCAAAATAACCTAAAATAAATATTAGTTATAAAACTTTTTTACTAAAAAACATATTTCTAATATAACTACGTTCATGAGCAGAGATTCATCAAAGTCTACATTCATTGAATATCTGGATAATTAATTTCTTTGTTAATATCTTAGATTTTTCAGGTTTGTACCCCTCTGATTTTCGCTTCAGGAATGCAATAAATGTTAAGTACTTCTTGGTATCGATATTCCTCTTGAGTAAAATTTCTGATCTAATTATTGAGTAAATAGCACCAAAGAGATAAAGGCTTCTGCGTTTTGCTTAATTCGCTGAAATATACTAATAGTTCTTTCTCGTTAGTTATAGTACTTTTTTTTCTACACCATTTTTCATAGCGACCAAATACTTGTTCGTATTTCTTCTATGATTTCTCTGACACGAGATTAGAAGGGACACTGGAAGCTTAATTCTCAATATCTGATGGCAAAGAATTTTTAGAATAATTACGAGAAATAATTTAATGTTATGTTCATGTATGTTGCTACGATAACTTCTTTTTAATAGAAGATTTTTACTTTATGTTGTACTAGAATATAAGTTGTGTAAAATAATACTAATTATAATTATTATTATAGGTAATACCTGGGATACTACGTTATTACCGCACTTATGTAAATATACAAACTTCACATGTGCACGGTAATAATGTCTATATACCACTTATTCAATTATTTTTATTATTATTCAATAATACTTAGATATAATTTTTTAATTTGATAGTATAAACACACCTGAATAACTTAAATACACTTTTATTCAATATATATATATATATATATATATATGTAAATATACAAACTTCACATGTGCACGGTAATAATGTCTATATACCACTTATTCAATTATTTTTATTATTATTCAATAATACTTAGATATAATTTTTTAATTTGATAGTATAAACACACCTGAATAACTTAAATACACTTTTATTCAATATATATATATATTCCAATAATATTCCAATATCAATATAAAGACTCTCAAATGAATATTTCTATTGCCAAGGCTAAACTGAAACTAAACTACATTGAATGGGTTATTCTTCCAATCAGCCGGCACGGTCAGCTGCTAAGATAGACCCTCACAATAGTTTATATAAATGGCCAATAAAACACTTGATTAGCAATTTTACAATATAATTACCTCTACTGTTCTTTTCCTTCCTTATATGTTTATACAAACCCTTCGGGTGCCGCCTATGTCTACGAACCTGTGGCTGCCTTTGATCCGGGCGAGATTAGCGGGATGAGAGAGATTTATACCGTCATCACTCTGTAATAGTGGCTTATTTTAATGTTGGTTCCCCTGTAAAACATAAATAAGCATCAGCGGCGCTCTAAAACGCAGAGATTTATTGTACCAGGTGGAAATCAGATTGGAAATTCGGGAGTAATTAATTTTTTCATCGGGCGCCCGATTTGGATGTAAATTGGATTTAAACACGGCGCAACTGCATGTCGCGAGTGATTCACTTGCAGTTAGTATTGTTTCAAGGATTTTTCGAACAATACCGGAATGTTTATGTTGTGGAAACGCCCCTAAATACGGGGAAATATATGTAAATTCATTTTACCACAGATTTACTGTATATGGTCATTAAATTGAGTTCCCCCTTCATATTAATTAAAAGCAGACGTATGTTTGTAGCAAATTTAATATCAGTTGATCCTGATTCGAAACTGGAGAGAGTTTACCTTATAATTTAAGAAACACATCCTCTAAAAGATACTCTAATTTTAATATGTAGTGAGTTTATGCAACTGCAACCTCTACATTGAATTAACCTAGAAAAATTTCACGTCTAAGCAGACTTTATTGTCAACACACAACAATATGCTTCAAATAAATCACAACAATTGTCACCTGTATCTTTAACGTTTACGTCTCTCTTTCGACTGTGGAAGCGAAACCAATCTGCTTATTTTTCAGGTCTTCAAAAACGCATCTCGAACCAAATCGAATATAGGGTAAAATGTTCTAGAAAATATCAAATTAAAGGTATTTATAACACTTCACCAATACCTTATTTAATACCTAGGTAGGTAATCTTCCGTAACATATTTAAGGACCGGATTCCTTAGATGATATTCTGATTCGAAACTGCAGTAATCTTATTATATATTCTATCATATCTATTACTTTCATAATAGACTGAAGTACTTGGGTACAACTTTCTCTAGAAGATATTCTGATTTGAAACTGCCATAATTTAATCTATATTTTAAGAATTACAGAAAAATTCCGATTCGAAACCTAGGTGATTTTATTCTATATTTAATCTGTATCTTACAGACGACATTTAGAACTTGCAGTGTCTTTATTATATATTTTAAGCATATCATATGCATAACATACGTAAATTTACAGTAAAAATAGTACCTACCTATGTATTCAGCCAAATCAAAATTCGAAACTGAAGTAAGTGTATTTTATATTAAGGACTGTATCTAGAATATATTCTGGCCA
This sequence comes from Monochamus alternatus, assembly GCA_037114965.1. Lineage (NCBI taxonomy): Eukaryota > Metazoa > Arthropoda > Insecta > Coleoptera > Cerambycidae > Monochamus > Monochamus alternatus. Next base: position 121,356,930 of record CM073426.1, read on the forward strand.
CTATTATTTAAAAAAATTGTGTACCAGTGATATCATCCAGAATATCCAATAAGGCACAACACCTACTGCTCTTCTTTTTATAGAAAAAGATGGATGGAGATGGAGAAATGACTCATAGAAATCGGAGGTCGAGTTGGCACGCTTGTATTTCAGGTAATGCTTAAGATGATTTGGTTTCAGCTAAGTTTTCAGGCGCTTCACACTTACAAGAACTGCATGATGGATAAAAAGCTAAAAAATGATTCGGAATAAATAAATAGATTAGAAAGCATAATATATATTTTTTTATAATACTCGAAAGAGAATAAGTAAAGAGAGCAACAATAAAAGGAGAGAAAATAAAGAAAATAGAAAATAAATGAAGAAATGTGGACAAGGCTGTTAAACAATTTTTGGATTAGAAGTAAGTTAAACAAACATTCTAACTCATCTCACATACAGGGTGTTTCGAAATTAGGGCGCAATATTTCTTCATATTCAATGTGTCGAAAATAATCACTTTTTCTTCATATAAACGTGGGTCCAAAAACTCTTCCTAGGCAAGTTTTAATCACTTAACTTTGATCATTTTTTTCTAAATAACTGCGAAACCATTTGAAATCAATTTACGAAATTTGATAACTAACTTAACTGTTATGTGTTCAATCCGTCGCTATAATAGTACATTATACTATAAGGGAGAGAAATGCGTTATTTTGGCAGAGGTGCAATTTGAAGCCCGAGGGCTACAATGCACCGAGGACAAAATAGCATCTCTCCCGAATGGTATATACTATTTTTTCCACGGTCTCATTAACTTAAAAACACATATTTTGTCATTATGAAGTAAGTAGCACCAGAATTATTGTATTCGGATTTGAGCATGTATTTAGTAGTCGTTGAGTTATTGTCATAACTACAAAATAAACAAACAAAAAGAATTGTCAAATTAAGGTGCTAGTTTGGTTTAGTTTAAAGTTTGTTTAGTGCACAATGAATAATTGTGAGTCGGAAGAGATTGTGGAGGCTGCAAATATTGCAATAAGCAATTTGCTGCCTACGGAGTCAAGATCTTTATACGATATAGCCTACAATCGGTTCAAAAAGTGGTGCGCTGAGAAAAATGTTCAAGTATACAGCGAGAATGTTTTGTTCGCATACTTCAGTGAAAATACAAACAATTACAAGTCTTCCACATTATGGGCGCAATATTCTATGGTTAAGTCATGCTTGATAATTTAGACAACATAGATATAAGCAAATTCCCCAAGCTGATCGCATTTTTGAAAAGAACCGGTGACAGATATCAAACGAAAAAATTGAAAATATTGACAAAGGGTGAAATCGACCGTTTTCAGCGATGGGTAAAATTTACAATAACTTTTTATGCTTAGACATTTTTGATTGAATATGAAATATTAGATTTTTTTAGTAAATAAAGGTACTCTTGGTTAATATTGATAAAATGCTTAATTTTTGATAATAATAATAATATCAGCGAATATTATTTGCAGACAATTGCACACCAAATTCATACCAAACTGATTGACCATATCCTCTTAATGGTTGCGATATGAAGATGCGAATCCATAAACCCAAGATGGATTTATTGTGCAGGGAGTGCCAATCCCACAGTTCCCAGTCCTTGATTAATAGGCGCGAATTTATGACAACTATATAGTTAACACCACAACCCATAACGTATTGGCAGACGACAGAAATACGAGGGTCGATATACGAGTATGCCTTTAACTATCTAATAGCTAAGATACCGTCATCACATAAGACAAATTATTGTTGTTTAGTAGTTTAACTAATTATATGAAACTATTTAGTTTCAGAACATGATAACGTATTAAAGGGCATTATAAATGACATAAAGCAGTTTTCAAATATACCACATCTTTGCCTGTCAAGTCTCTATACCATTTGTTCGAGACGCTTCTGGTAGTATCAAACTTGTGGAGTGTTTTGCTATTTTGCTACTATTTTTCTAAAAACATTTATTAAAGATACTTTCGGTTCAATTCCAGCTTTTACTTTTTCTATGCAACATTCGCTGGACAGAACTGCATTCACTGAGGCAGATGCATCTCAAATGATCTTGTATCGATATATCTCCTGGACCTGATGGTCTTCCAACATCCGTATTAAAATATTGTACCTCAGTTTTAACAGTACCATTATATATTTTATTGGATTAGCTGAACTACTGCAATATTTAAAAAGGGCGGCAATACTAATTACAGATAAATTAGCCTGATGTGTATATGTTTCAAAGTCTTGTAAGAAAGCAAGAATTGGCATATCATCAGACAAATTAGTCTTGAAAAAATTGGCAGCATGGAATTTTCATTGACTAATAATATTTTGTCCACGTCACAACATGATTTTGTACCCTGTAAGTCTACCATATCTAACTTACTTGCTAGTCTAAATTATCTGTTTCTGTAGATCACTGGCGCCTAATTGGTGTAATTTATGTTACACTATTTAATCTTGGAATTCAGTTACTTACATGGATCTAACACTAACACGGAACTAACAGAGTTATTCTTGTGAGATATAAGTGGTCTGCTTACTCCCTGCTCGGCCTAAGCGGCTCGACTTACAGTCAGAGTATCATTTACAGAGTTATTCTTCTCTCCATGATGTCTACTCGGGTGTACCTCAAGGATCTGTCTTGGGCCCTGTACTGTTCCTCCTTATCTAATCTTGAGAACACCATAACAATTCCTCATCCCTTTTACGCTGATGACACTAAAATTTATGGCAATCCCCTAGATGAATATCACCTTATTCAGAGCAATATTGATGCTATAGTAGTTTGCTGTAGCACCCGGTTTACCTATAAACACTAAAAAGTGTACAGTTCTTCACACAGGAAATAACAATCCTCATATTTCATACGAGCTTGATGAAATAAAACCCGTGGATGACTAAGTTGACTTGGGCGTTACAATAACATCAAACCTGTCCTGTAGTTCGAACACACTTTCTGAACTAATTTGCCGTTGCTGTGATCGTGTGACATTTTTTACTATTAAAAAGATCTCTTTTCTAATAAACTTATTAGAGAAATTTTTCTGTATTACTTCCCGTTTGAAAGTTATAAGTAATATCCTCGTAAAGAGTCTCAAAAGGAATACCACATAAAAATCACATTAGCGGTGGATCTAGTATCAACTACTCTTTGGAAAATAGTTGAATATTCGTTCGTCACTTTTACAAAATGTTTTCTTGTTCAGAAAAAGTTGAGTCATAAAAAAATTCAGGAAGAGCTGTAGAATTATATCGAGGAAGGTATACAGAGCGCCTCATTCTTGATCATAGAACCTTCACAAGATTAGAGGCGACCTTGCGACGAAATGAAGATGTTCCTTAAGAATCAAATAAATGACCGAAGAATAAGAAACAATTTTAATACAGTTAGACTGTTACAGTATTTCGAACAAAATCCACGAAATTCTATACGGCAGATTATCCAGGAATTGAATTTGAATAAATTAACCGTTCAATGAATTTTAATAACCAATGAACATGACTATCACAATTTGAAGTATTTGCCTGAGCGTCGCATTGAAATAAATGTAGTAAATGTAGAAACTGCTGATCAGAAGCTTTTCGGCACATTCGTTGGACGGACGAAAGTCGGTTTGTCAGTAATGGTTTCCAAACAGACGCAACGAACACTACTTGCTCATTTTTTAAGTTAGTTATTGTTAACATCATCTTTTGTTTTAACTGTATTAAAGAATTATCGAATTTAATCCTTTTATTTGTTCTTAATGACATGTATGCACTTTTTAAAAACATTGACTTTGGGACGATATTAAATATAACTTTAAAACGGGAAGTAATGCAGAAAATTGTAATAAAAGTTTATTAGAAAAAGGAGAGATTTTTAATAGGAAAAAAATTGGATATGTTTATGGAAAAATTATAATTGATGACGTCATTAGTTTCTGTCAAATCCCAAATATAATACTTTCGATTGAAAATGGAGCTTACCTCATCCTATTTAACACCTCGTATTTTATTTAAATTTTTTATAGGCTCATATTACCTATCTATAATATTATAATATTATATGAATCTCTATATTTGCTCATAGAGCATGATAGGTTGCAACCTCTGCTCTTTCCGTCATCGTCAGTTTAATAATAATAATGACATTTTGAAGAATGATCGCTCTATCGCTTGTCAACTTTCAAGTTCTAACAATTTTTTCCTAATGTAATGTAATTGCTTGATTCAACATCGCGCTTTCAGATTTGAACTCATTAGCAATAAGAGTCCATTAATTTTTTTTTGTTAATCACAGCCTTTCTGATTAGTTCTAAGCACAACGATTAATATTGCTGAGAATTATTTATTGAGAAATATGTTATCAATGTACAGCTACGGCATATAAAATATTTGGTTCCTTATTTGGAATGAATCAATTAAGTTGTCAGTCGGTGTCGGGAGCACATTTGTCGAAGGTATACGAAATTAAGTCTTTGAGTAGTGTAATTCGAGATCAACCGTTATAATGATACAAACGTAAGTAACTGCGACATACACAAAAAAAATTATTGATTATGTGACGATCGAGGAGATAGAACTTGGAAAGGTTAGCAATTTGTGAGTGCTTTCTAATGGTAAATCAAAATAACAGGTGGTCAGATTTTTTGCAAGATACTTTTTATGTTATGTTCATTTTTGGTAAAATCATTACTGCTATGCAAATAGCAAATGAAAAAATAGCACATATTTTAAAAGAAACAGCAAGATTTAGAATCTAATATTTTTACCCGTGAATGACACATTTTTCTTTTGTTACGGGAAAAACTACGATTTAATATTGAAAAAACATATTAATAAAATATATGTAAGAAAAAAAATTAAGTTTTAAATTGGTAGACCGTTGTACTTATAGCGACATTAGACCTGCGTTGCTAAAGAAATCTTTAATGTAATCAAATACAGGGTGATTCAGGTTTAATCTTGATAACTTCAGAAATCGATAGAACAGCTTAAAATAATGTTCATTTGTGATATAAACTTATTTATCGTTTCCGAGACAGAGGGCGTTAAATTAGGAATTTTTTTCTCGTTTTTCCCTCATAACTTTTGAACCACTTATCCGATTTAAGTGAAATTCGGAACACAAACACTCCTCTTGATCTTACATAAGCTTCATAAGTTTGAACTACCTACCCCTCTTAGAAGTGTATTTTGTATGCTGCCCTCCTCTTACTTTATTTCAAAACTACAAAAAAAAAATTAATTTCAATAAAACATCTACACAACACTTTGACCTGATTAGTTTTGAAACTTTTTCGTCTCCTGTGTTTTTTGTCGACGTTTCGTGTTGTTTCTGAGATATTCAAAGAAATTGATGACAGTGTAGCGCACCACTCGTGTAAATTTCATTTAACGTTATAGCAACTCATGAAAACAAAATTCAGTGACTTGTGTAAACTGACGTTTTGGGTGCCACGATACCCGAGGTGGCTGGGAGACGACTGCTCGTGGAACCAGTCTGGATCGGCTATGTCGGTGTGGGTTCGAATCCCACTGTAGTGCCATGGATGTTGGTGCTCGTCGAGAGATGCACAATAAATCTATAGGCTGCGGTGCTTCCGGGGACACTGTCGGACAGCTATCAAAAAAATAAACTGACGTTTGTGAAAATCATTGTCAAAGGTATTATTTAAAGAGTGTTCTTAGTGTTAAGAAAAAATACCAATAACCTTAAACATAAATTTAGTAACAACTACTTATTACAAGATTTACAACAAACTTATCAACTACTAAAAAATTATAATAATTGTTCAAAGTGCATTTCTTCAGCCTCAATACATTTTTGGAATCGGCGAACAGTGTATTAACCTCAGCTTCTATTTGAACAGGATTGTTTTTTATGTCATCACAACCATGTCTTATCCTTTGGATCAATTCCTCATAGGTATGTACTGGAGTATCATACACAATTGCTTTTAGATGCACCCAAACAAAATAATTCAGAGGATTCAGATCTGGCGAGCGCGGAAGCCAAGCCACTGGTCACATATTTGGGTGGTTGTTGGGTTGCCGTCCAATCCATCGACGAGGATAATTCTCATTCATCCACTGTTGTACTTGCCTTCCGTAATGTGCAGGGGCACCATCCAACTGCATCCAGTTCCCTTGGCGTAAATTTAAGGGGACATCGTCAAGTACGTCGGGGAGAGATTTTGCAGAAACTCACGAAATAAATCCCCCATTTAAACGAGGAGGCACAATATGCGGCCCACAGAGGTTATTACTTAAAACACCTATCCACACATTCACACTAAACTGTTGCTGAAATGAAGATTGTCTGACACATCGAGGATTGACTTCACTCCAAACGTGAATGTTGTGGTAATTCAGAATTCCAGCTTTTGAGAAATTAGATTCGTCAGTCCATAAAACCTTATGCAAAAATTGTGGATTAATTTCTGTTGAATCTAAAACCCATCGACAATAAATTAAACGTTTTTCAGCATCTCCTGGCAACAAACCTTGAACTGGTTGGAGATGGAAAGCCCTTCGATGATCTTGTTTGAGTGCTCTCAGTACTTTTGATTGAGATAAATGGAGTTGACGAGCTGCTCGGCGTGTGCTTAAAGTTCTATCGATATCAAAAAGATTAAGAACTCGCTGATTATTTCTTGGCGGTACATTACAATTATGATTATTGAAGCGGCGCCATATTCCGAAAATCGACAATGTATATCTACAAAAACTTGTGCATTTGAAATTCTTCTATTAGAGAAGCGTGTTTGCTACTCTCGAACTGAGGCGTTGGAATTTCCGTCACAGAAACCATAAACATAATGTATACCGGCATATTCAGCATTTGTAAACGTTCTTGGCATTTTTTCTTAGCACTAAAAATGCTCTTTAAATAATACTTCTGACAATGATTTTCACAAACGTCAGTTTACACAAATCACTGAGTTTTATGGGTTGCTATAACATTAAATTTACGCGGCTGATGCGCTACACTGTCACCAATTTCTTTGAATATCTCAGAAACAAGACCAAACGTCGAAAAAAACAGGAGACAAAAAAGCTTCAAAATTAATCAGGTCAAAGTGGTGTGTAGATGTTTTATTGAAATTAATTATTTTTTTGTACTTTTGAAATAAAGTAAGGGGGGGAAAGTATACAAAATACACTTCTAAGAGGGGTAGGTAGTTCAAACTTAAGAAGCTTATGTAAGATCATAAGGAGTGTTTGTGTTCCAAATTTCACTTAAATCGGATAAGTGGTTCAAAAGTTATGAGGGAAAAACGAGAAAAAAATTTCTACTTCAACGCCCTCTTTCTCGGAAACGATGCGTTTTAGGAAATAAGTTTATATCACAAGTGAACATTATTTTAACCTTTTCTATCGATTTCTGAAGTTATCAAGATTAAACCTGAATCACCCTGTATAATGTCAATTTAATTCTGTGATTGGGTTTAAAAAATTGCAAACTTTTGAATATTCAAAGTTAAAAAATTAACATTTTTGATTCAGAGTTTTCTCTTACACCACTGGAGTTAGTGGAAGTAGCGAAAGTAGCATAATTAAAATTATTGCCACCTAAGTCACAGAAAATTTACGAAACCATAAAATTTATGGAATGGAAGGTGAAAAACACATGCTGTTCTTTCTCAGAGATATTGGCTTATTTTTCGGAATTGGCGCAACAACAAAAGCCATCAACAGTGTAGTTGAATCATTCAATGAATAAAAGTACGTTACAATCCAATAATAATGAAATTTAAAATATTGCAAACTAATTACATTTTTTAAACAAAATGGGGAAGGTTACATGCACAAGCAATCTGCGACTTTTACGAGTATACATATTAGCGATTTTTTAAATAATGCTCCTGATGAAGTTTATTTAATGGCCAAGGTTGTATTTAGGATTGCAGGAGCTTGTTGAATTTATCTCAGGTAACATTAGATGATATTGAAGGTTTGGGGAACATTATTAATTGTGAAACTTAAGCAAACAAGGAATGATGTAAACAGAAGGTGATTTGTAGTTACTGAAAAATATATTACATTTTACAGAATGTACATAGCCCTTCGTCCAGCAGCCTGTTTTATGAATGTCGCAATAGTTGTTGGTAAAATTCAATTTTATAAGATACCCGAAAAAGTAGTTAATTTTCTTCTACTTGAAAATGTTGAGTCTTATGCAGGTCATGCATTTTGAAGATCTGATCTGGAGTGATAAACTACAGTAATCTAGAGGAAACTTGATGACACTAAAGAAACATGGTGGTTAGAAGTCATCAACGGTCGCTGAGGTGTATGTTGATGAATCGGTGACGCATAGGATAGAAATATTTGATACAATGTTTAGAATGTGTGGTAGTGCATTGGCTGAAATAACAACCAATTCAAGGAAATTCCGCTGCAGCAGACGTTCCCAATCGTTCGAGGAATAATTCGTTCATGTAACAACTGTAGTTTTGGAATTAAGGAAATGTATGGTTTGTATAATAATATATTCTAAAATTAAATATCGTCGTGTTTTTATGTGTACTTATTCGGGAAAAAAATATTTTTTTCCGGGGAAAAGTAATTTCATAAAATGACATTTTTTTATCTGTCAAGAGAGATCAAATGTCAAACTTTTTTCCCGTCATAAAATAGTTATTTATTCAACAAGTACAAAAAGTGTTTATTGCATGCGACGTGACGTGACAACACGTCGAATGCAATAAGCACTTTTTGTATGAGTTTTTCTACGTTCATGCAAAAACCGAAAAATGTTTTATTTAGATGACACTGTGTAGGAAAATATGACGTTGATTTGAACGTTTATGTTTGTCATGATGACAAAACGCTGTAGTAGAATGACAGATGAATGCAATGCAAATGCAAAAAAAGATTTTTTCCACTAAATATAGTTCAATAAAGTTTTCTTTTTTGCACGAACGCAGAAAAAATTAAGTTTTGTAGAACTGTCAAAAAAATTTTATGTTGCTTGACGTATTATATTTTTTATAGCAAAGCAGGAACGAAAATGATACACAACTAATGATATTGCTTATTAACAGTAATTATCAGGAAAATTTGGGCAATTGCTCCTTATATTGATTTCTGTAGGCGATGTTACATATTGTTGATCAGAAATGCAATAATTATTAAATAATTTGTACGACGTGATTCCCTTATAAGATGATTTATATTATTTATTGGAAATTTGAATTTTACTGTTCAAACTATCCTCTGTATAACATTCCGCCACTGTACTAGATCTCCAGCCTCCGTCGCTTTTAGTGATCAGCATTCGCTAAAAGTGTGGCAATGCTCCAACAAGTGTTTTGAGCCATTTTAAAATTAAGTTTGTAATTTTTGAAATTTTATTCACTCCAACGTATTGATTTACACATTTTACTATTACATAATGTTTTATGAACATTCGATTATTTTAATTATGGATTGGTCTGAATGATCTGTATCTTCGGTATATATCGATATATTCGGTATTAGAAACAGTAAAAGTTCGTTCAGGATACTTCTTTGTACTTATCTGGTATTTTTACAACCAATATAGATCCTCAATGTTATTAATATGCGGTAAGCGCGATTTGTATGTACCAAAAATCAAAGCAAACTAGAACAAAATAAATAATATTGGAATTATAAAACTGATTTAAGAAGTTTCTATTAGACTAACCTTCTCAACTCTAGATTCCAGTTTCACTTTTTCTTGTATTTCATTTGATGCAGCCCAGCTATATTTCTGTTCAACGTGCGAAGTCCGTCCCTGTTACTTCTCCGAGGTCTTGTCATTAATATTGGTCCTAAATAAAGAATATTTATTTCCCTTTACGACTAATCTACCAAATCAACGCTCAGTATGACGCCGCCTAAATGTTGACGATGAAATTTAAGTAACCTTTGCCACCAACTAAACTCTCACTCGACCTATATTGAAATAGCAAAGATCATCCAAATCGAAATCTATTAATATATGAATGAGCCAGAGGGTCAAGTTTCAAGCCCTGTCACTTAAGAGGCCTAGAAAATGCTAAAGGGAAAAAATATAGAATATGCAGAAATAGTAACAAGACTGATGTTACCATAATATGAAGATATTCTAGTATGTTGGCTCACTTCTTTAATGTGATCGAATATACCGTCGTTTTTGCAACTGTCAACTAGACACGCATGTTGCGAAGGTTATAAGTGAAAACTTGCGGAAGGAAGAAGATGTAGGTTGATGATGACACAAAATACGCGATTCGTAGTGCAATTCATGGATTGTATGTTATAAATGAGCTTTCGACAACAAAAAGAAATCAAGTTGCTATCTGCCAGGATGAGACTTTGCCTAGAAAATCTAAAACGATACTTTTGTGAATTATACATGCCATGAATTTCCGTTCTATAATTTTGAAGGAGTATGCTAATAGAGGAAACACGAAATAGCGATATGGTGAATGAATATGACAGTTCCAGTGATACCAGTGATAGTACTAGAGCTAGTGACCAGTAATGTATATGTATATAGTGTAGTGTTCAATAAGTGTTAATGTGTGACCGTTATATAATGGTAGTATAGTGTGTATGTATAGTGCAGTGTATTATAAGTGTCAAAATGTGATATCCGAGGCGTGCGCATCAGTGTAAGTGAGTGGTGGTGGCAGCCAAACGAACGGAATTCTACAATTGTAAAGAGGACGATATGGGTGAGTTTATAAATTGTTTACAGTAAAATAATGAAGTGCTAGGTTCACCCAACCTAAACTTATTTTTGGTAATTTTGTGTTCTCTGAACCCTTCTCAAGTGGTACGCCTATGGAATCTTGCCTTTTGTAACCGTCAAATTCCGTGCTCATCTAAATGCTGTGAATGAGTCACTCTACTATTTGAAACTCGAGTATAGTTATATAATATTATATAAACTAACAAATTTATAATAATTAAAATATAACGTAGGAGGAATTTTAATAATTTTTCAGTATCATATACTGTATTAAGCTCCTACTTTTATCAATTACATTTTTATTGCAATATAGTAACCTCTGATAGTTATATAATATATAGATGAAATTAGCTTAATTAGATTTGAATTTACACATGTCACATGTCACTAACATGTGAATACATTTTGTTTTTTAAAATGAATATTTAAATTTTGAAAAATGATTATCTATAACATATTGATGTTATTTCGTGGCACACATTAGAATATTAAAAAATATCCTCTTTCTTTAAATTTAGTGCAGTTATCCAAAAGTCATACCTTTTTTGATCTTTAGGAAATCCAAAATTATAATTCTATATAAAACTTCAATAAGAAAGCAGCAAGTTCTCATAGTTAACATCACATTTTATTTTATTCCTAATTACATTATTCTGTTACCCAGAAATTAATAATTATTAGGTATATTTTTATTTATATCAAAAATGGCAGCAAACAACAAAATTATAATAAATACGGACACGTGATATGAAATCTCAAACTACACCAACCAACAATGTTAGTAAACGATCAGCTGTACAAGCGGTAATATGGCATTATTCAAATTGCTGTCTACGATTGGTGGGTGAGAGGAGTGGGAAATTGAAGATGCGCAACAGTCTTTACCTTATCTCCCTCTTCCTAATTCTATGATGTAATCTGACGCGTCTGTAGAACATAACCCTCTTAAGCGACGACAATCTCACCAAGAATGATCAAAACCGTGTTTGAAATATTCGATTTCATTTAAAGGCAGTTAATATAATGAAAGCGTCCGGGTTAAATTGATTATTTATAGGCATATAACCCGCTCGCTTATAAATTATGACCGCGTTGAGGTCCAATTAAATTTACGACGGCGAGTACGTTTAAATTGTCTGTATAAATCCATTCTGTTATGCAAATTCCTGGAAATTATTATCCAGGCGGCGTCTTCAATGTTTTATTTTAATCAGCGAAGAATCAGCCGGCTATTAGTTGATTTATCTGTTCATTTATCATTATTAATTGTAGAAAAACAAATATGTGTTCGTAAAGAAATGGAATAAATGAATATTCGCATAAGATCATCTGCACAACTCCCTGTATTTAAAATTCATCGTCACACCGAAAGGTTTTTCGAACCGTTTAATTTATTGAAGAGCGACGTTTTTATAAGCAAATTTTCAACAAATTTCGTAGCTGTTTGTTGAGACAGTCTAAAAAAATCTGAGTAAGTTAGGAAGAATATCTCTTCACTGTGTCAATTATACAAGTTTTCTCTAGATTGTATAATAGTTTCCAGGCTGACAAGGCATTTAGACTAAGAAAGAAAGCATCATTTTCACTTGTTAGATTTTATCATAAAATATCCTTAACCTTACATGTCAACTGCACATTGAGAAAATTGTATACGATATTATAAACATTATCACATCCCGCCGATATCTTTTAAAGAACTGGTAAATTATTAAGTATTTTTCACAGTGTATGGGAGTCAGTGATAAGGTACAATTCAAGGTATTATATGTTCTCTAGCACATTTTCCCCCCAAAAGTTAAAAGAAGAGATTCAATTCCAGCATGTTTTAGCACTGCACTAACGAGAACCTACTGGGTGGATTTCTTTTATGCATCTTTAGATACGATTGTTTGTCCTTGAAACGCCAGCGTTAAACATAATTTGTTCTCAGGAAACAAATTTGTTTTTGTACAATGAACAAAATGTCAAAAATAAATTGATTTATCTGTTATGGAACTATTATTATTATTAATTTGAAAGCCATTTATTTAAACGAAACAAATAGTCTATTTTATGTGAACATTCTACAGGATGTACCATAATGAATTGTACACGTGATTGTCGACACCAAAAATTAATAGTAACCGAGTGTCAAAATTAAAATGTTATTTTCTATTTTTTAAATAAGTAAATAAGTAATTGATGTATTTAAACGAAATTTGATGTTCCGAAGATTTTTGACATGAGAAACTCAAATTTCCTCATAATTTCGACATACACTGTAGAGGATTTATGCATTCTCTTTGAACTTTTATAGTTCACAATTTTATGATTTACACTGTATCTTATTTTCTTATAGGAACATCTCATACCTTTTTCTATTGTAGGTATATATACTCTATTTAAAGTATATTAAGCATACAAAATTATTTTTAAAATTTTATCAAGTTTAGGTCCAGTCGTGCTAAACTAGGACTAATTATAAATTTACTGCCACTTAACTAAAAGAGCTCTGATTCTGTTTAGCCTATTGCATCGATTATTTACTAATTATTATATAAAACTAGCTGTTTTTACACTTTATAGCCTCTAATCATGCAAGAATTTTACAAAATTGCAAGACAAGAAATTTGCGAGACTCGCAAGACAAGGCAAGTCTTGCATTATTGAACATGAAAAAGACTTTAAATAACCTCTTGTCTTGTTCAATCATAATAACTTTCAGCATACCTATACGATGTAAAAAAGTTGCTGTGTAAATGAGATTTGCAAGTGCGTAATTCAAGATGTGTAAAATTTCCGTGTTAATAATTTTACACACTCTGATTTTTGTACACATTTTACACAAAAGGTAATAACATTTACAATATTTATTTACAATAAAATACACTCAATTTGTGTAATATTGACTAATAATGTTTTTAAAGTACACCATTTCGTGTTAACTTAACACATCTCTCCGTATGCTTACTCCTGATTGGTTATGTACAACTGCGCAGGCGGAACTAGCTTCTAGCACACCATACGCCGTTGTGGTCGTGTTGCGTTGTTATGTTCAGTTAATTCTCGTTCGCGGTGTCTAAATGACGAATATTTAAATTTAAATCGAGGACTGACCAAAGAAAATGTACCTATCAAATATTGTTGATAATTCTGATACAGTTAAAGGTAATTAGAACCATAAATCTTAAAAATAATAGAGCTTTACAAAAATCCACTCTGAGGTTTTAGATTACTATATCTGTATTTAGCTCTCTCAGTAATTTTAGAGAAAGGTGTTCAGATCACTACTATGTAATTATATTTCGTAAATTCCTATTATATAGCTCCTAAATACAAATTTGTTTAATGTCTAGTGTTTCATTATTTATAATTTATTATAATATTATTTGTTTTTAAGTTCTTTATTAGATATGTACTTCTACTTTTACTGCTGCTATTACTGCTATCTTGTTAAATGTAATAGAAAACTGGATTGCTGATCATTTGAACTGAATTATATACTTATTTTTAATAAAACTGTTAAAGTAAAATGTCTTTTGATTTATTAAATTAAAATACTGCAATTTTTCACCTAAATACTATAATATAAATTCTATAATATACAATATAACTAACATGTTAATGATATAAATAACACAGAAATATGTAACACAGTTGATTGTGTTAAATCTTTAACACACTGCTTGATACAGAGAAATGGGTAAAAATATGCACAATCCAGTGTGGACCTCGATTAACACATGATTGTGTTAAAATGTGTAATATTTTTTCACAGTAACAACTCAAAATGTTTTGTAGTTGTGCAATATTTACACACCTTATTTTATTAATGATAAATGAAACTGGTAAGCTCTTGGTCTCATGTTATAATTTTTGCTGAAGGTTGTATTGCTAGCATTTGTTTAAACACAAAAATAAATACATTTGGTGTTTCATATCTAGCAGTGAAATATTTAATTTCTTTTGTAAACAATAAAACAATCAAACACTATGATAAGCAGTTTCCAATATAGGTATTCTTACTTTTTCTATAAGCAAGGCAGGGTTTATCTTTTAAATTTCATATTTAATATAACAAAGTAGAATTATCTTGGAACACTTGGACGTTCTACGTTGTCATAATTCGCGTACTATTCCATTAGTCCCGAAATAGAAGCAGAAACTTCTTCCATCGAGTCCGCTGCTCATCTGCGGGGTTAGACAGAGAAGTTGTTTTAAAACTAGCGACAAATTATCACAGAGTAAGGCAGAAGTGCATAAAGTTTAAAATTTACAGAGGCGTATACGTCCGGGTGAAATAGTGCCTGTGCTTTAATTTAGACTCTGAATGCACGGTCCCGCGCCAACTGCTAAACACCCAGCTAGCACTTTAATGTACGCGGAGAAAGGAAGGAATTTATTTGAGGAAAACGTGGGATACAACTTGCAGAAATTAAACATTTCTGATAGTATGTAATACGAAAGCTACAGAATAATATATGTTTCACTCGATCATGTGTCGAACCTCCAATATTCCCCATCTATCATACGGCTGCATGTGATAATACTACTACTACATTTTTGCAGAGGTAATGAACACTGTGTTCAAAATTTCAATACAAAGTCAATCCAATAAAATTAGAAGAAGAAATCCAATTTCAATAAATATCTAATCTACGACGGTGTCATTATGACACATTTAGCATTTTCATTTGGATGCTGTTATTGCCTTCTGCAGGCAATGATGCAGATGTTATATAAGAACAATATTCAGAATATTGAGGATTTGGAACACCCAGAAAAAAGTATTAATGCCAATAGGCAGGTTCGGCAATTTTTGTATTTTATTTAAATCAACTAAATATGCAATACAAAATAGTCTTGCCAAATTTAAGATAAAAATTTAAAAAAATAAGGCATTTGAAAATCTCCAATCGACGCGAGGCTACGAAACGTACCTGTATGTGAGGCTAGAATGCGTCGCGTCGCCTGACGTGGACATTTATTACAGATTACGCGACAGATTTGAATGGTTTATCCAAGTAAGAAGCGATATGGCAGGAAGATAATGGTGTTTTGTACCTAAATGTGCTAATACATATATCTATGAAACTATATGATATAGGTATTCCTATTGTTTATTATTGTAGGTAGGTACGAATAAATAAATTAGAAAGTCTGGTTTATATTTGATATTCATAAAAGATGTGAGTAAAATATAAGTATATTTCTTACATAACACAAAATATACCCATTAAAAAACACATAAACTTAGATAAACTAAATCAATTTTTGCAATTACTACCTATATAATATTGGATTGGATTGCAATAAAATATATGTTCTGTAAATTCAGCACCGTATTTTACATTTCAGAACATTTTTTGGAAGATTAGAAATCGGGATGGGCCACACAAAATATACTCCACTTTAGGAATTTTTTTGAAGCATTTGTATTATGCAAGGCATTTTAAAACAAATCTCAACTGAAATTAATGTATTTAGAGAAAGTTTACAAAACAACGCGTGGCACTTTAACAAACACTCGTTTCATAAAATTTTAATGTAAACTGAAGTTAAAACAACAATGAATTTTCACTTTGAGTATGGTGCAAAGGATTTACAGTTTCAATGTTTTTTTGTGTAAGAGTGTCTGAACAAAAAGACAAAAAATTCAATGGCTATAGAATCGATCATCGTGTCATGAACTGACTATTTTGGAATACCACTTGGTAACGTAGTAGGTATGATTTAAAGTTGGACAAATGTAGTTGTGCTTATTTAACATCCGATTATACTTACTTCTTTTAAAAAATTGATAGTGGTGAGAAAGTCAATAGAAGTTTATTTTAAAGGTCAAGAAATTCGACTTTTATAAATTAGTGAAACCAACTTGCCCAAAATAGGTTGCTTAATCTTCATGGCCTTCCTTCCCGATCTGTAAATAGGTGTTAATGACCATGACCTATTGTGCAAAATTTTATCAAAATGGGTTTTTTTACATCATCTTTTTAAAGTGGCGCTTTATCTATAGGTATGTACTTTTTTCTGTCTTTATTCCTACTTAATATTTGGATATCTGGACTTATTCGTTGTGTTGTAACATTTTATCTTATAATGATAATAAATATTGATCTACTTTTTTTACTTTGTGTAAGAATGTAACGAGTAGGTGATGCGTTGTGTTGAATACTGTTCACGTTGGTCGCTAAAAAATCAAACACTATTTGTACATTTACTACTGGTAAATTATGCTTTGTGTTATCCTTCCTGCATTATATGTACTATGAAGTGTTAATAAACACAAGTTAAATTAATATTTAGTTAATTATATTTAATCCTGCTTGCTTCCCGTTTTGACAGACAAGCGCATTTACCGAGTTGGGCGGAGTTTGTAGTAGGCTTGTGACGTCAGACAAATTAGACACCGTTTTGTGTATGTCCCTACCGGAAGAACTTTAGTTTGGTAATTACAACCGTTACATATTTTTGTTTTAAAAAAATAGTTTACAAATGTGTGTGATATAACTGAACATAGCATAGAATAATATACCCATGGCAACAAATGCTTGCTATGATTTTGAAAGATTTTCGAAATATACCAGACGAACCTTTTCATTGTTACTATTTTTGGTTACTTTTCCTTTACACCAATCTTCAAGTTTTGCATAATTTTGCTCGTACGCCTATCTTGATTTTTCGGGAAGTAGATAATTGACAATATTTTGTGCAATTCTTCGATATCCGAAGGGATATTCACGGAATCTGAATCAGAATATGCTTATTCACTAAAACTGACACAAAATTGGACGCTAATGATGAAGTTGTCAATGTCAAATTTAAAACAATCAATATGTATCGTTATCATCACCTAATAATTTTGAATTTCAGTTTATGAAAACGTTTCTGATATTTTAAGATAAATCGAATATGCAATTTGGACCATCATAGGTTAAATTTTGAATGATTCACAGTTTGGGCAAACGGGGTGAGCATTTAATTCTTTGAATATTTCGAAAATTTCTTATCGGATCAACTTCAAATTTTTAGGACTAACCATGATGAAAACTTCATAAAAATTAGGCAAATAGTGGAACATGCGATTTGGCCAAATGATTCTACTACACCGTTTCGGTTTGTATCACATTTTGTCAAGAATACTTAATCATTTATATCAATTCAAGTATTAACAGTTTTCCATAAAAAAATCTGGAGGGTATGAAAACGTTTCTAATGCCTCGTATAAGCAATCTTATAAAGAAGTTGAAAATGTAAAAATCCATGTGAGAAAACAACTAATAAATTCGTTAAAAATTTAATTTAAAAACTGATAAAACTTTTAATTGTGATGTCACTAAATAACAGTACCAAATATTAGTAGCAATGGGCCAGTGTCAATTAATTGCAATAATTAACATAAAAAGATTAGCGTGTTGCCATACATTATATCCTGTGAAATACACATTCCTTGGAAACCCTACTGGCGCTAAAATTTTGTAGTCATTGTTTACATGTGGATCTGTGGAAGTAGATATAGACACATACAGCTGTATAAAGTCTTGAACAAACAAAATATCAATCATTGTCGTCATCACCTACAAATCCCAAACTTTTCCACATTTATTATTTTGTTTAACAGAGCAATATTTGCACAGCACACTTTAAAATTCGTGTGAATTCACAATTGGAAGAAATGCAGGTACCTGGCAATGTATCAAAATCGGTGTATAAAGGATATTGATTGACAATCTGTTGTGCACAGCAAATAAACTATCAACCATTAATACATAATAATTTTAAATAATACGATATGTTTATATTCCTCTTGTTGTTACAGTTTTATAACTAGCAGAAAAATGTAATAATTGTAATTATAGGCAAGTACGAGGTGAAGAAGGAAAGGCGGTAATAGCAAAGATAGGAGTAATTGAAAAAATCTATAAAATTTTGGTACAGGTTTCGAAAATAATGTCAGGGATAATTTGAATATTAAAGGGGGGTAGCCCTAAAGTTAGCAGTTAGTAAAGTGTTGACAAACTTGTCTTGGTTTTTCTTGGTCTTCTCTTGATCTCGTAAGACACTGTTAACAAATTCATACACTGTAAAAAAAGTTGCTGTGTAATCGAGATTTTCTAGTGTGTAATTAAGGATGTGTAAAATTTCCGTGTTAATAGTTTTGCACACTATGGCTTATTTATATGCTTTACACAAAATGTGTTAAAATTACTAGTATTATAATAAAATATACTAGATTTGTGTAATATTTACCAGTGATGTGTTAAAAGTACACCATTTTGTGTAAACTTAACACGCACACAACTTAATTGTGGTCTATATTCCTACTCCTGTCTGGTTGAGCACAACTGCGCAGCTGAAGTATATCAGCTGATCCAACACACGTCACTACGCCATATTGGTCATGTAGCGGTGTTGTGTACAGTTACCTCTCGTTCACTGTGTTCAAAGGGAGAATATTTAAATTTAAATTGAGGTTCAATCAAGGAAAATGGTAAGTACTTACTTAACTATAACAAATATTACTGATAATTGTAATAAAGCTAAAACTAATTAGACTATAACTATTGAAAATATGAGTTTATTCTGACGTTTTAGATTACTCTGTAATCTAACTTTTTTGTAATCTTAGAGAAAGAAAATTATATGTTCAGATCACGACCAGTTAATTTTCGTAAACGTCTATTATGTAGTGTCTAAATACATCCTCGTTTATTGTTTCATTGTTTATGATTTACTAGAACATTATTAGTCTCTTATTAGAATATGTACTATTATACTGTTAATTTTAATACATACATATTTTGTTAGCAGATTTGGTTGTTGTTCATTTGAACAGAATTTTATTTTTTTAATAAAATCATAAAAAGTAAAATATCTTTTATTTTATAATTAGATCATAATTCATAAAATTCTTTATATTGATATGGAAGCTCACCTACCTTGTTAATTATGTTTGCTTTAGAAATTATAATTTTAAATACATATATTCTGCCGTTTAATAGAACATTCCAGGCTATATTCAATTCATTCTCGACGATAGGCAGAATCTCTAGAAAGTGTCAAAATAAAAGTATTTCAAAAATTATATTTATTAAAAATTATTTCTCTGGGCCTAATAAGCCTGTGAACTTATTTCGAAAGTAAACAGGAACATAATTAACAAATTAAAAAGATAGGTGACTCTTCCATATCAATACCTATTATACAATAAAATGAACAATAATATGTAAAGCCTACACCTTCAATGATACAAATAACACAGAAATGTGTAAAAGTTACACATGACATTGGTTATATTAACACAGTGTTAAACCTTTACCACACTGCTACATACAGAAAAATGTGTAAAAATATACACAATTCCGTGTGGACCTCGATTAACACAGTATTGTGCTCTTTTGTGTTAAAATGTGTAATTATTTTTTTACAGTGTACTCATATTTCTCATTTGTATGCAAGAGTCTCGAAAGAATCTTGCAAAATTGCGAGACAAGAAATTTGAGAGATTCTTGCAAGACAAGAAAAGACATGATCTTGCAAGATCGAACACGAACAAAACTTTAAAGAAAATAAAACCACTTATATTCGGAACACCCTACATACACTATGTGTTCCGTTCTTATTAGTTTTATTTTATTCTTAATTATTATACCAGTTTAATTTAATAATATTTTCAATTTATATTTTTCCTGTAGCATATAAGACTTTTCTGGAACTCATTTAAAACACTGAAAACGCGCCTAATTTTTTGTTTATACTTTTTTCTATAAAAAAATGAGATAGCTAGCGCTTGGCGATATACCTGAAGACACGTGAAGAAGCCTAGACGCATATTGTTAAATATCACGCCGCCTAAATTTATATTAACTTTACAAATTCGTTAATTTTTTGTAATTTAATCGCTGCAGTGTGTGTGTTTTTTGGCTACACGGAACGAGGTTAAGCAGTTGCAGTTTTTTCAACATCAAAAGGCAAGAAGAGAGGCGCCTCTCCCGAAGTACAAGAAACCGACATAGGGTAAGTCGCCAGCCGACTATCTCATTATTATAAAGTAATTTTTGCCTGTGGTATTATTTTAACCACAATTAAACGCTACCGAAAAATTATGCAATATCAGTCCATTTTTTCTCTTTAATAACGAGCAATTCGCTAACACTATGACTAAGTACAAAATTCTCAGGCAGGCCTAAAATACAGTAAAAAAATTATTTCTGAATTCTAGTTCGATGTTAAAAATGTGACAAAATTCTTTTCACCCGGAATATCGCTGCCCATGACATCATTGTCCGAGATGGCTTACATACCTACATATGTAAACTACCATGCGGACGTTTTTTACAGCGTTGTCAAATATAGATATGACGAAAATAAACATTTTTATTCATAACAATACCGAAATATATGATAGATAACAGTTAATCCGGTTAGCTGTAGTATTTTCCATTCGTTCTTCTTTCCTTCGTTGTAGACTGCTAAAACTACATTTAAGAATACCTACTAATAACAAACTCGGAATGCACCCGTGGCAGCCTTTAATTATAAAATCTTGTACGACTGCCATAGCTCCGTTGCATTTGCGCTCGACTCTTGAAAAACAAACAGCATATAGCATAACGACAAACCATGTCATAGGCAAGTATACCAGACATAAATTCCTTTATTTAATTACTATAAAACGTTTACAACTGAAAATTATTTACTGAACACTGAAAATTGAACAATAACCTAGAATTACGCATTGCTAGTTGCATACTCTACAAACATCAAAAAAACACTGTTCAAATATATTTCAAGGGTTAAAAAAGAATTCTTACATAACACTGTAAACATGTCGGGGTTTAAAAATTTATCAGCGTCAAGTATAGCCTGCACAAATGGCGACTGCTGCATACGGTGTTTAGTTTGAAGCATTACAAGTGCATACTACCGTGTGGTAGCGTAATACCAAAGATGTTTTTCAAGTAGACAAAATATTATGCCGAATCCACATTGAAAACTGCTGTAATGCGTTAGCGGTAAACGTGTGGTATTACAGCGTACCCTTTGAGGTTTTTCCCGAGGGAGGGAATCCACCTGGTCGTGGTCGTCGGGCCCAGGAAGTACCTCGCTTTAAACAAAAAGAACGGTCTAGGGAAGGAAGGAGAGGTCCCTAGCACACACTCAGTAAATACAAAAATCTTTGCAATGACAAATTTTAATGTAAATAAGTAAGAAAGCAGAAAATGATTCAACATTCTTGAAATCTCTCCAAATATCAATCCTGGAAATAAATATCAGTAAGGTAGGTGCCTCCTTACCACATCGTGTTTCTTATTAAATGATTATGTACATTTTGTAAATATTTTTTTTATTATTTCAAAGCGAGGTAATATACCTAACCTAAATTTTTTGATAAACGATTCCGTTAATATTTTAATTTGGTAAAAACTTAAATAAACTAAAATATATGTATATACAGGGTTAACTTGACTAAATACTAAAATTTTAACCACATGCTCTGGAAGACCTAAAAAACAATAAAAAATATATTCCAGAATTTTAGTTTGATATTTAAAAAATAGGGCAATACCCTCTTTTCCTACGGAAAGTCGGCACCTATGATGGCGACTGAGATGTCATATATCCATGGATAAAACATCTGCCAACAATATCTACTAAACTACTGCCATGCGATCGGTTTTTTTGCAGCATTTCTAAATGCAGAAACGGCAATAATTAACATTCTTATTAGTAATAATACCTGATAGATAGGTAGGTAATAGTTAATCCAGTAAGCTCCACTATTTTGCATTCGTTTTTCATTATTTCGTTACAATCTGGCAAAACTACAACATTACCTTTCATTATAACGGCTCACTAACGATATTACACACTTCCTGTACAGCTAGTTAAAATACCTATTTATTATAACAAAATCTAACGAAAGAAATAGATAATAGAAAACTTTTAACGTTCCCGCGGCAGTCATGACCCATAACCTAGAAAACCAAACCGGCGAACTATATTGTGGTAAAGTATTTGCACCCAACAAAAATTTATTTATTTAATAACTATAAAACGTTTAAAAATTAAAAAGGCACTAAAAACTGAAGAAAAACACAAAACTACAACGTAAACACACATGGTAAACACAGGAATTAAATTATGACTTGCCTGGAAATTTTACGGTCGTGTTTCTAGTAGCCTGCGTTAAATAAGGAATTAATATTATTTCGAAATTTTTTTTTTGCTTTATAAATAACTGGAATTTTTTTGAGGAGTGATTCCGTTAATTCTTAATTTTCTCTAACCCTGTATATTACATGTGCGCAATCTAAAGGTTTTTGATTGCATATAGTGCCCTTTCTTCTCTTTATTGTTATTTCTTATACATCACTGACCAAAATCGTTAACAACTCCTGTCTTTTGTAACGAAGCTACAGTGGTATATCTAAAAGCATATGCGAAGTATCATTATATACTATTTGTGTATGACATTTGACCTGGCAGCATTAACAACGTATCTTTTAAAATATCCCCACACCGACTAATTCTATTTGATGTATAGCGCCCGTTATTAGTGAAAATAATACCCGTATTTGAAATATTTATGGCCCCAGCTTGGCCGGCGCAACTATAATCAATTAGAGGCCATTAATATTTAAAGTAATTAATAAATCATCCATCAGGGTGTGATGGTGGTCAGTTTTTATATTTTTGGTTGATTAGCCTTTTAATATGGAAGTGGGAAGATCATATTTTATTTCAAAATGTGAGAGTCATGAGTAAGCTAAGTGATAGGTGCAGTCATTCATATTTATACATTTCTCCAGCTCCATAATATTTCCAATAAAATGTTGACGGATGTTGTCCTATTTCCTATAAATTATTCTATTATTTCAAAAGTAGCAACACTGTCATTTTCCTTGTTATTATATAATTTTTTATTTAAATCCCATTTTCAGATTGTTACTGACCGCTAACCTTGCTAAATTTAAATATTTTCCTATTACTTATTATAATTTTTTACTGTGTTGTAACAGTATTTAAACTTATATAAATTAATTTTCTTCCAATTCCTACCAATGAGGTCATAAGTATGTTTTCTGATACCAAATATCAGTATGCTAATGAACAATAGGCAATTTGCATATTTTTTAATTTTATTACCAAAATATTATTCAGTTCATTTTATGTGTAGTACTGTATTAGTTTTATGTTATTCTCTGCAAAAATAAAACGGTAATAAATTAATAGATTTATTACGTCTTTCCCACCCGTACAAAAACGCGGGAAATACAAATGGCAATTATGTGACGTCACAGTATATGAAGACGGCATGTTGTTTTATATGCCGTGATATGAATGTCCAAATCGAACTGTCAAATTATTATTTGTTTTGTTGGTGTACATTCTGTATAATATCCATAATTACAGTAAATAATGGCAACACAGAGTGGATTTGTTAAAGGACAATCAGATAACCTGCCCAGAATTGACTCATTGTCAATGTTTTCGTTTCTGGGAGAAAATCCGAATTACATGATAAATAATTTCAAGACGCCTGCGTTTTGCATCACTTTGTTATTCAGGTACCATTTTCCCCTGACAGTTAAAATTATGGGGTATTACACCTTTTTTTAGTTATAGTCTTTGTACATCCCCATTTAATTTGTGCCAATAATTCTCCATATCTTCTTCCAACTTTTAATTTCAAAACACACATCATCTTTATAATCTCTGAAAGTGAAAAATGACTTACGGTGAAATGATACTCGCAACAATATAACGCCGTTGTGTTCGATAGTGTTGCATTCTATTTTTCGTCTCTATTCATTGAAATGGGCCCATTTCTTACGCATTTTCTCATGTTTAAGAACCGAGAAGAATATTTTTTCCGAGGTGGTTACCGTAGTGTTTTTGCACTTTGGTACCACACAATACTTGTAAAATTTGTGTTTTATCGGTTCCATCCATTTTGCGAATGTGATGGACATTTTGCGAATGTGATGGATATTTGCGAATGTGATGGATATTCGGCAAATTTACAGCCTCGTTGTAGTATTATATCAATTCTCTGAGAACAAAATGGCTACAGTAAGGTCACCTCAATATGTAACTAGATATGTAAATAATATAAACATACCCAATATGTGTAAAACCATAGGTCAACGTTCGTTCCTTTTCATTGGTCCTAAGATTTTCAATATATTACCTCTAGATATTAAAATAACACACAACAAAAAAAAATTTAAATACTTAGCAACTAATTATATTTTGCACACTGAAAGAAAATTTTGGACTGATTTGATTGATTTAAGATAAATTAGTCAGGTTATTGTTATTATTATTGTTATTTTTAATTGAATTTATATATTATTTTACAACACAAAATAATTTTAACTCAAATATGGGTATATATAAAATTGAACATGATCTCTCATTAGACTGATACATAATTCTTTACGTACGTAATTAATATTCTATTGTATGTTTATTAGTATATAATAATGTTAAAAATAAAATAGGTTTGTGATAAGTATTATATGATAATAAATAATTATATATGTATGTGAGTGTGGGTGTGTGTGTGTGTGTGTGGTGTGTGTGCATGTGTGCTCACATGTATGTCGGTGGGTACATTATTTAATTGTGTTATACATATACACGTGTTGTGCATATGCAAATTAATATTTATTTTTAAGAATGTTTTTGCAACATCTATATTTAATAATATAATTACTTTTAGCTATTAGTTTATATATTTATATAAAATTAGTGACTACTCAATAATTATTATTGTTAAACACGTACAAGCACTTTGGTGCTTCTATGGTTTTCTACTTTATTTATAACTTGATATGCTTTTCAATATGTTTTTTAGATATTTCAAGTTAAATGAAGATTATTTATTTATTATTATTTATTATTATCCCCTTCGGCAATTCAAAACTTATGTTATAATGCTGGACTGGACACCGGACACCACACAAAGACCACAAAGTTCGACGCTAACCACAGATTACAGATTACAGCACGAGTTCGCTAACCGACTTTACTAAGCCTACGTCGATTTGACAATTTAACATGTGTCACCATGCACGTTTCCTTATACTGTGACGTGAACCAGTCAGAATGTTGTTTCCGAACCCGTGACTATATTTAAATAAATTGCTATATAAAATAATTAATTATGTAAAATATAAGAACAATTTTACAAAATTAGCAAGATATTACCGTACTTAATATATAATAAAATAACAATATGTTTAAGCATTTCCAAATTTCATGCAAATTGCCTATTCCATAGAAAAAGTTGTATTCAATAATTACACAGGTCCACAAAAAAAAAGTGGTGTGTGCTGAGGGTCCCATTACATGCTTTCCATGTATTTTTTTCCCGCTGAACTCGAATCTGAAGTCAAAATGGAGGGTCGCACAGAAAATTTTAGAGAAAACCCATAAAAACGATAAAAATCACATCAAAAGTTTAAACAGATCCAAAAAAAAGTCATGTTTGCTGGGAGTTAGATTTTATTTTTCTTTTGTATTTTTTCCCGCTGAACACGAATCTGAAGTTAAAATTGGGGGATATACAACAAATATTTGAGAAAACCTAAAAAAATCGATAAAAATCACTTTCTCGTAATTTATTCCATATGATACCCTTCAGTTTTAGAGAGTATGATATAGAATAAATTGCGAGAAAGTGATTTTTATCCATTTTTTAGGTTTTCTCAAATATTTGCTATGTAATCCCCAATTTTAACTTCAGATTCGTGTTCAGCAGGAAAAAATACAAAAGAAAAATATAGTCTCCCAGCACATATAACTTTTTTTTGTGGACCTGCGTAAACTTTTGATGCAATTTTTTATCGTTTTTATGGGTTTTCTCTAAAATTTGCTGCGCGACCCCCCATTTTGACTTCAGATTCCTGTTCAGCAGGAAAAAATACATGGGAAAAATATAAAGGGACCCTCAGCACACACCACTTTTTATTTTGGGGACCTGTGTTATCTAGAATATAAACGAATCTAGTTAAATTTACTATAAAAAAGTCATACCTGGTTTAATGAAAACATTCTATAACATTCAATACTTAAGTTCACTTTTGAAACTGTAGAAACTCGAAAAATCAACCACAGTAGAAGCCTGACAGCCGGATTCATGAAACGCGCGTAGCGTTAGTCGGCCGTGTAAAGCGCGTTAGTTGGTTTAACCAGCCTTGCGCCCATTCACAAAACATGCGTTGCTAGGTAGGCCGTTTATTTACGTCCATATTTGCGCCAAAAGTTAGAGCCAGTATTGTACGTACCTGTCTAAAAATCGCGTAACTTTGGCCTCTAGTTTCTTGCGTTTCCCATTGTATATTTAGTATTTATATTCAAAAACAGTACTTTTCAGTGCTACGGATTAGTTAACATATCATAAAGTAAGTATTATACATAGCATTGACTTTTTAACTCTATAGACCGTCCGTTACAATCACGTATACAAAAAGTGTGTTTGTAACTCTACTGATGGCGCTAGTATACCTAAACTCTACCGTTTTTAAATATTGGGGAGCACCGCGTACTCCGTATCCATGGAAACGTGAAGCTAAAACTTCCAACGTTGCAAGCTGAGTCGGGTCATACCGGCCGGCGGCAGTTTCAAGGCCGCTTTTTTGCATTAGAATGAAATATCGTTGTACATATTTCCATTTTTAACATATCCAACTTTTGCTCCACTAAAAAGGGGTTACATAGTAAGATAAAATAAAGTGAAAAGTAATTGAAAACGTTGATAGTCATGTAGTGGAGAGATATGTTTTTTTATACAAATGGAAGAATTTAATTGTAGAAGTTCGTGTTAAAATCACATAAAATCTATATACAAGGTGTCCGCAAACTTTACCGACAACATTTGCTAAATAAAAACTATTTGGTATTTGAGTTATAGGCCTTTAAAATTATAAAAAATAAAAATAATTTAATTAATATTTAGTAACACCTTTACCGATCGCGTTGAAATTTGGCATATTTATTTGGATGACTATGGCTTATTAATTCGTAAAACTTAGTGCCATTTACGAGAAGATCGGTGAAATTCACCTGATTTTTGAATTATATTTTTAAATTAAAATGAGTTATGAGTATTTCATGATATTTAGAAAAAACTGGCTATTGCCTAAAAAAATGCTTCAATGCCCAGGGGGATTTCACGCAGTGACATTAAATGTGTACAATAATTAAATATACATACAAATCTAAATAAGAAAATTAGATATCTACATTAGTAACAATAAATATTATGCATATTAAAGATACATCTGCCGGGAAAAAATACAAAAAAAATAAAATTTCCATGTTTAAAAAATGAAATTAAATATTTCAAAAACTAATCATATCACCCAAGACTCATTACGCAATTTTGTCTCTATTTAACCGATTTCGTATCCCTTACCGTTTCTGAGATCCACATAGCTAATTTGTAACAGCCTGTATGAAAAACGTCAGTGTAAAAGTAAAATCTCTGAAATCCTCATGAAAAAAGTGAAAGCCAATATTTAAATTCATAAAAAATTTAAAATACCTTTAATCAATGGCATGTGCCTTGTTAATAAAAGTAGCCCGGCACCAAGTAATTATTAAGATATTTATGAAAATAATTTTATTACGTTTACCTATAGCTGAATTCAATTGCAAGAAAATTAACAAATAATAAAACATATTATTAGTACATAGGTACCACTATTTAAAATCCACAGCCTTAGTCGATCTATTTTTAGCCATTTTAAAAAAAACATCAATAGGCACAACAAATCAAATGCAACGGCAAAAGCGGTGGGTAACTAATAACTAGAACACGTAGGTACTTCGTTCGCAGATCTCAGGTCCGGACTTTGGCGACCACCTTATATTTAAATATATTTTATTCATCTTAAAAAAAATTTAACCTTATTCATGAATTCCTAATTCATGCCAACTAATCGACAAAAACATCCCGTTTATTTACCTACCGGTGTTATTGTCAAGGTCCCGACCGCCGGGCCAGCCGACCAATCGACAAAACGATTTTTTTTATAAAAGTGATGGTGAGGTGTAATATTCCAATGAATAAATTAAATAGCACTGTTTTTATTTTTGTAAAATTTAGAATTTAGATACCTACTCAGCTATTCGTCGTCTTGAAGCAACTGTGACAGCATCAGGATATTCGATAAATAATGCAATAAATAATGTTTTTGATTTACGGCAGTGTATTTCCCAGTTATCAGGAACTAGCGCTGAACGTGAGAAAAAAAAATTTAAACCGTTTTGCAGAACAATCCTGGGTTTCTAATTTTATGCCGTATTTAGGTTTTTTTGGTGGGTAGATCTCCTCAATATGCTATCCATGAAAAATTGTTTATATTAGTTACGTCATACGAACAAATGATTTCATTATATTTTCATCAAAATATTTAAGAAACTACCGAAAATAATAAAACTATACACTACACTTACTAAATATTCGCACTATATTATGTTACACAAAATTACAAATAATTATTGCTTTTAATAAGACAAGTAAAACAATACGCGTTATTAGTGTGACGTCACGCCGACCATTATCCAAACAAAGTAAAGTGCCATTAAGTTTACCAATTTTGTTTGATAAAATAAGCTATTTTTAAAACTAAACTTTGTTTCCTAAGTGAGTAAGAGTTAATATTGTGTATGTTTGTAAAAGGTTTTTCCAATTCCATAAGCATTACCTGACTTAAGAAATTCTACTAACATTTAGAAATAATTATGCAAATAATACTATACATAACCTAGGATGGTAAAGCTTCCACAAATGTACATAATGTTGTCTATTACTCGTTAAGAAACTAGAATTCACTTTATAAATCTCTTCCGTTCTTCATGAAAATGGCGACATGACGTCACTACGGCCTTGTAATAGCGCGTATTGCGTGACGTCAGCCGTGACATAAGTGGTCTGAATTCCTACGTTTAATATGCCCCAGTGACCTCTGTCGACGCTGAACGTTCGTTTTTGATATTGAAATGGATTATTAGCGACAAATGCTACAGCTTAAACCGAACATTTATAGCAGTTGCTGGTTATTCAATTTTATTCCAGTACCACAACTTAGCGTCCTGAGTGCGCCCCTGATATTGACGTCATGTGCGAACGAGGTGGGGGCTCTACTAATAACGGCAGTGAATTTACAGCGCATGCGTACACTATGTTGTTTTTTTTATTGTGTGAACGTATGAACTATGAAGGATTGATTGTATGATCCACTGCAAATGGCTATGCAGGGAGTCCCAAATAATACTTCGAAAAAACTGAGACGTAAGTTTATCTTGAAAAACAGTGGGGGTACTACATACGACATTTTTCATTTTAAAGTCGCGATTCCGATATACAAGGTGTTAAACACGTTACATTTAAAAAGGTTTTTATTGACAAAAGATACAATTTTAAAAATTTGTACACGAGTAAATGTTAACCGTATTATTAATAAAAAAGTTAAAACTATA
Organism: Monochamus alternatus; assembly: GCA_037114965.1. Classification (NCBI taxonomy): domain Eukaryota; kingdom Metazoa; phylum Arthropoda; class Insecta; order Coleoptera; family Cerambycidae; genus Monochamus; species Monochamus alternatus. Next base: position 121,387,111 of record CM073426.1, read on the forward strand.
ATTACTTTCAAGAAAAAAATGGTGTTGTGGTTACTCCGACCGAAAAAATAACCGATCTTGCTGTATGTGCACAGTGAGTCAACGATTGCTTAAAGTAAATTTACTACGAATGGCTAAAGTTTAACAAAAAATAATTTATACAAGATGATAGATACGTTAACAGAATACAATTTAAAAACATTTCTGAATATATGGAATGCTCCAAAAATGTCTAAAAACCCAATTTTATATATTTTTTAAATGGAACACCCAATATATTGCTACATTTTTGCAACCTACGTCTAATTTGAAAAATCTTTATATGCGGTTCTTTATATCCGAAAATGTACTAGATACAGAGGTTGATACTGGGCGTTGCATTAAAAAAATATATAAAACTATAATTTGTTACAAATATTTGAAGTACTCCGTATATATAAAAATATTGTTAAATCGATCTGTCAGCGTACTTATCACACTGTAGAAATTATTTACTGAAAAACTTTAGCAATTCGGAGCAAATCTACTTTAAGCAATTGTTGACTCACCCTGTACAAAGTGTGGAAAGTACGTGTTTAGAACATTGTAATTTAATATGTAGAGAATATGTGTCCAATGGTACCTACTGATTAAATAAAAATATGCAATAATGCATTTCTTTTATATATCAATAACTATATTATATTTGTTAAAAATTAGCATTTTTTCAACCTGCTCAGTCACAGTTCGGCACGTGTAATCTTGTTAAAATTAAAGATCGCTGTCCCTGAAAGCTTATTTTATTAAAGGACAATGAAATTAACTAATCTGCAGCTGATTTAAAACGCGCAACGCCGCACTGAATTCAGCGCCATCAGTTAGTGAGAAGTCCAAGTTTTAGGGGAGACATATGCTGGCTTCCACAATGGCGGTTCGTTGGCTTCCAAATCAGGGCAACTGTTTTTAATACGTAACGAGCCGTCTATAGAGTTAAAAAGTCAATGTACATAGTAATAAATAGGTGTATGCCTTTTATTTAAATTGGTGCAACATATGCGTAAATTTTTCGCGTAACCTCCGCTAGTCTGACTAACGTTACGCCTTGTTGATGAATCCGTATGTGAATATCTGGCACTACACTGTTTTGCTTATATCTAGTTCTCAAAAGTTAATAAAAATACTCAAGTTTCATTAAGAAACTGTTAGTAAAAGTTGAACTATCAAATTTTTTACGTGTAGAATTTATATTTTTGCTGATTGGTGTTTAATTGGTTACATTTTAGCACTATGTGATATTGCGAATGACACTAATTGATAAGGACGATTTACATTGCAAATCTACGTTATTTATCTTATACATTAGTTTGTTTACACATAAAATTTGCTTTCACAACAAGTCGCACTGCTAATTCCAATACTTCTCGGTTTAATAGATGCTCTTCAAAACCTTGAATGTTAAATTCACTGACCTATGTAGCACCACGAAGCCGCAATATCCATAAACTAATAGTATTTACATTTTTATCGTTATTCCTTCTAGAACGTCACGATTTCCAAGCCCATTGCTAGTATTACTCGCGGTAAGTAATCATTCTAACATCCTCAGTTTCATGAGTCGTACGGTAATCCCATTAATTCCTTTTCTATTAAACGACCAATAAAATTATACTGCTAGACATTACCCCACAAGCAAGTGTTTAATTAAATGCATTTGAACACAAATTCGAATTATTATTATTCGAAGTATGTTTTATTGATAACATAATTATTTGTATAGACTCCCTTTATCTATATGAGTGTGTTTAAGTAAAATGGTCTAATAAAATAACACCCACGAGCAGTGGCGTGCGCTTGTTTTTGTCTTTCGTACTTGACATATATTTTTTAGTTTATCAGAAGGGTATTTTGGATAGTCGAAAATTTCAAAATTTATTCCCATAACCCACCAAACCGCTTTTACTCCTTTGATCACTTTTGCTCAGTAGTCTCGCCCATGAACCGGTTTCCGACCAATCAGAGGTGGGAAAGTTGAAAATGTTCTTCCCCGCTTTTTGCGATGGAGACGGACACAAACCTAGAAAAAATATAGACGGTGCCGTTCCATGATATAGGCCACGTGACAGGTCCCAGGTAGCAAAGTAGTTCTATAAATTTAGAGTAATAGGAGTTTTATATTCTGTTAATATTTTATAGTTGTATTTAGAATTGTTGTAGAAATTGTTGCATTAATGTAGCACATGAGAATATTTTGCCTTCAGAAACTGATTTGTTTTTTAAATTTGTTGCAAGAACGTTCTTAGAATATAATTTATAGAGCACTTATAAGATAACTGCTAATGTAGCTCTATAAGTGTGTACAATAACACAATTTTACAACAACGGTGCTTATAGAATCAAATTGCTGTAAAACCGATGCAAAATACTGCTTTATAGAATTATACCATCTCCTGTGACACTCTTATAAAATTATTCCGTAATGTCGCTTATAGTTTAATTATAGAACTATTGTATAGGGCGTTGTTACAATTCTGCTGCGGAAAACAAATTACAAATATGGAAGCTGCTATCGAACTTAAGAGAAAAAGGTCTTTAAAGCAGTTGTAGAGAATAATATTACAATTGTTATAAAATCATTATATAGTAAATAAGTAACAAAAGCCTTTTTGTTCCATAAAGAAACGCTATAGAACTACTAGAACATTTTTTATGTATGTAGGTTTCCCATAGCCCCATCTGACGAGACCTGCCTGTAATATAACGAAATATTTTTATCAAAGTGTAATGGGGAAATTTGTATAATATAGTCGTGACTTGTAAAAATTATTATCTGCTTGCAGAAAGAAAATTTCATTATGATAGATAAGATTTATTTGATTGCTAAGAGAAATTGAGTTTCTTATAGAAATTTAGTAACATATTTAATTTAGACCATTCCAAACCTTTTCCATTTCCATTTCTAGATGTTGAAGTTAAATAATTTTATTAGATTTATTAAATAAGATTGAAATAAGTGAAATTACCTCAATAAAATATGACAACACTGTGAATATTAAGTAGTTGCTTACGAAGCATATTTGCTCTATAATCATTGCAATCGACACAAAAATGTCATATTAGTGAGAATCCATTGGAAGTACAAGATGAAACCTCTCTTTCTGTCGCCATATTGTGAGGAAAGAAAAAAATCTTAATTAAAAATATATACAATATAAATAGGTGAAATGATATCAATAATATGGATATACTTACTTTCTGACTATTTTATATACAGTTGGTTGTTAAATTTATCAATTTAGAAAACATTTTTTTTTATCAAATTTCCAGCATCATAGGAAATATAAGGTTAACTGAGGGCGCGTCAAAAAATTACCATTATGTACCACATCTTTTACGATAAAACTTTTCCCGCATAAAAAAGTACTGCTCCCTGATGAACAAACAAACTAAGCAATTCGTAATGATGTAAGTAAGTACTCCTATGCAGGCTGATTAGGCCCATCTTATTGGTTCTTATTGGCCCGTCCATATTATTTCTAACATGTGCGATACAGAAACATTTTGTTTTTAGAAGATACAATTAAACGATTTTAAAGTTCTTTAAATATAACACCATGCAACACAAAAATTGTATAGCGAAGTGCTATAGAATTTTTATGAGATTGCTTTGTAACTGTATTATAAAAGTTCTTTAAGACTTGTGAAAATGTTTATTCAACAATTCTATAAGTATTTCCTGTAAGCTTTACAGAACCGTTTAAAGAACTAAAAGGTTCTATAGAACGGTGCCCATTTTTATGGTATAAGTGTTGTAAGAACGAAAATGTTCTTAGAACAAACATTGTTCTATAACATTTGCTCTGGAAACGTTCTTACGATTTTTACAGAACAATAAATTGTTAGCTGGGGTGCCGCGGTTTCTAGGAATCTAAGGATCAGAAAATACTTTACTTGCTTCATGGTAGTGCTACTGCAAATATGATGGTTGTATTGCAAAATGAAGTACTACACTAATTCGCTATATAACCACTAAGTTCGACGCTAATACAAACTATAAAGACAGCTCGTTGTTTGTAAATAATTACAATAACCTGCAGAAACATAACTAGCTTCAGGTTACAGTGTCATCAACGTAAATCGGCGTAAAAGCAAGTTTTAGTAATTCTGGACCTCCTAAGGCAGCCATGAATTCAGCAATATGCCGCTGGTACCGTCTATATTTTTTCCAGGTTTGTGAAGTCGAGTATTGTTTCGAGACAGTGTCTGCTATTAATAAAGAATTGTTTAAAACCTTAAAAAAAGCGCAAGTAGAATAACCACTTTTTTACGCCTATATACTTTTAACGAAATTTTATATGCTTTTAGACATTACGCACGTTATTTTGGTATTGATTTAACAATAAAGAATTATCTAAAAGATTTGACAGAAATATTGATATTGTCATCCGGTATGGACATGAAATGTCGTTGGTATAAAACGATTGAATTTCTACTCACAGTCAATAAACAAAGGGATGCTGATATTCTTGAAAAGATCTTGAAATTTTGGTAGTGGTAGAACATTATATGTTGAGTTATCTCTTACTGCCGTAAAAAATAAATTTTTAAATATCCATGTAGCATTTCTAACATTGTGTTAGCATACCAGAATATATAAGGGAACTTGGGGTATCTCTTGATTGTAAATTGAGTTTTGATTACCACTTGTCAGATCCAAGCTAAAATATTGCTCGGTTGTATGGCCTCCAGTGCACCAAAAATATAGAGACGCGAGACGCTTGAAAGGGTGCAGCATATGTTACTTAAGTTCTTGGCGTTTAAGGAGGATGGTGCGTATCGGTCAATTGGATATTCACAAGAATTGTTACTTCAGATATTTGATGGCAGTTCTGTTTGTTCGTCGTAATATGCATTCAATATTTTTTTTATTTAAAATAATTCATTCTATTTTTGATGTACCAGAAATATTACATCGGATTAACTTTACTATACCTAAACCAATCAGAAGTCGGAAGAAGAAAACATTCTATTTAAAAACAGCCAACACTAATATATTGCATTTTTTTCCTCTTTATAAAATGTGCAGAAATTATGATCTACTTTTAGTGATATATTTAATTCAAATGATAAACATATTAAAAAAATTTGTAAATCATCACTCGGTGTTTTTTAGTTTGTATTTTTTGTTTGTTTGTGCAGTATACTACCTTCATCTATGTATTTTTTTTGTTATTGTTTTTTGTTTGATCATAATATTATATATTATGTACTTTTCTCACTATCCTGTAATTAGGACTTGTTCCTGTTGGATAATTTAAATAAATAAATAAATAAATATTGGCTATAAAAATTATTGTTATTATCCCCACGACTTTCACATTTTGACCGATCAGACTCTCTGGAGAGACGACCAAAATGTTATTTCCAACCCAACTAGCAATATGGTATTTTATAACAAATCTTATAAAACAGCATAAGTCGCAAAATCATTGTAAGAATGTTTATACAGCAACTATACAAACAAAATTGGCACTATATTATAAAGCACTTTAGTTCTTGTTGAGATTTTGTAAGTCTGTTGTAAGTTGTAAATTGTCTGTTGGAAACAATTTAAAAAATAGCTATATAATAGCAACAAGTCAACTAAACAACAATTTCATGAGGGCTCTATTTTGGCATTTTTAGTATCAATAATTCGACATTTTTGTAGCATAAAGTTCGTCGATAAAAGTAAATTATTTATTAACTGTATCGTAAAGGTAACAGAAGCTAATATAGTAACGAGCATCTCTGTTTAATCACAATGTCTGCTACTGGAATGTTATGTGGTGTATTATTCTATATTATTTTGCTTGTTTTGCTGCACTATATGAAAGCAAAAAATTGGAGGTTATTTTCAATTCTTCACTTCTTTTTGAAAAGTGGAGGAAAAATTATCAGCCCTTTACCTCCAAAATGATTGAAAACTGGATTCATCTAGAACTCGTTTGACGACGATCTCTGACCGAAACCCTGTTCATGGGTGAGGCTATCGAGATAAAGTGGTGGAGAAACAAAAGTGGGTACAACAAAATGACCTTGTTTTATCAGTTTTTACAATACGCACAACTATATGAATTCGCCAATCAAACATTTCTGACACTGGCTTATCCTAAAATATTTATAATTATTGGTAATGTCCTGAACAACGAAAAACTTTACTACTATATTTATCTATGTCTAGAATGCTAAAACTACCTGCCTATGTATTATAAGCTCAAATCAGTGAATGCCATAATTTTGTATGTGGTTCGACCCTGATATTCACGTTTTAGTATTAACTTCAGTACATAGCAACCATCACTTGTATTACTGTTGACACTAAATACCTTCGACTCCCCTCAGGCTACGCCACTGGCGCGATGTCGATCATTCGACGAGCGTATGCACGTACTACACAACCCATCTGAACAAATACCCCGAGAGGCTTATCCTGAGTCCCGTTTGTTTGTTTAGGACGCCCAATTTTTCAGCCGATTCAATAAGGACAATAAGGCTTCACTATTTATGAGACGGTCAAATGTACTCGTGAATGCGTTCGAGCGGATTATCTCGAATCGGGCTTTTCAGCCTCCTGTTCGCCTCTCCAGATCCAATTCTGCCATGTCTGAGCGTTAGCTACGCTTCGCACCTGCTGTTGTGCCTGGGAATTTCATTTTTCTTGCGAGGAAAAGTCAGGTGGCCGCCGTATCTGGAGCAAGGCCATCGAGTATTGGAATCGCTCCTGGGAAGGGGACCGATTTTAATCCAAAGCGTTGTAAATCAAATAATAGAACATTTGGAAGAAACACTCAGGGAGCACGCAAGCTTTATTTATTGGGTTTTAGTTCAATCGGTTAATCTAGAGGGTGATTTTTTCAGTATGTACAAAAAGAAATTCTAAGTAACTATTTTTCATTTACTATACAATAACGACAATAATGTATCACGTGTTTTCTAAATTATTCAAATATAAATTCCTTTATTTACTATTGATCTGTCGTCTCCAAATCATGTTTAATAAAATTCAGTTTAAAATAATTATACTCAACCACCAAAAATCTAGAGAGTGATGTTATAAAGCCGTTCAAAATTTATAGCAGTCGATACAAAGAAACATAGAGGCAGCCCGTATATTTTTCCTATAAAATCATGCGCCGCTTATCTCTGTGAGCGTACTCGATTACACAGGTTCTGCCGCAGCAAATACGCATGCGCTAGATCGAACTTAGCCTTCTATTGGTTGTGGCGAATTGATGGATGCAGCTGTTCCATTTTCAGCACTATCATGAGCGGGTTTATCTTCCGGGCGGGTAAAATTTCAGGTATATCTTTTCGCTAATTTAATTATGAATGTAATTAATTTTTGAGTGGTTTCGTGTTCTTAAGAATGGAGAATAATTCAAGCTCCACAGCGTATTCTCAATATCGTAAACGCCCTAATTTAACAAGTGAGAAATATCGGATGATAATATGTCAGAAGGGTCAGTAGGGCGCGAGGTCAAAATATGAGTGTAAGTGATGTGGTTGAAATATGTAGATCATTAACCAGAATGTACGTGTGTGGCATGGAGAAGAAGTACAACTGCGAAACGGAAAATAGTGGAAACTCGCGGAAGGAAGATGGTATTTTAAAAATCAGTTTCCTACAAAAAAGGGTGGGTTTATATCTTACAAGATGAAACTTTGTCTACAATATATGTAAGGGTTCTTCAAATTATTCGGACATATGGAAGTGTGTAAGTGAATTTCCTTATAAATGACATCGAAAAAAGTATACTGATAGAAAAAGACGAAATAGTGATATGGCGAAGAAACTATTTAAAGTAGGATTAAAAGGTTGGATTCTGGATTGAAGAAAATTTTAAATTTTGATGAAACATAGATACATGAAGGTCATATCAAAGGCGGTACGATATTATATAATAAGTGTTAATGTGTAACCATTATAGTGTCAGTGCTAGTAACTAATAGTGAATAGTGTAATGTATTCTAAAGCCTTTTGTTCTTCTGGATGCGAAATTCGCGAATGTTTGTGCGATTAATGGTGGGAAAATATCTTCTTGTAACGAATTTTGTCAACTATAACATTTTCTCAGTTTCATCATGAAACTGTCATGGTAGATTGACATAAGCTCAAAACATTTATTAACACCACATAACAATGAAAGTAACAATAATATTTGCAAAATTAGTCAAAAGTTGAGATTTCCAGCCATAAAAAATTAAAATAGAAAAAGCAAAATTCGTGCAAAGATCCGTGAATTTCGCGTTCATAAGCACAAGGCTTAAGTGTGATATTGGTAGAGGGCTCATCAGGTAGGTGTAAGTGGGTGGTGATTGGCCATCGCCGTCCAAAAGGACGGCATTCTAATTTATGGACAGGATGGCACAGGGGGATATTTAAAGTAAAAGATAATGTGCTAGGTTCACTCGACATCAACATAATTTTGATAATTTTGTGTGCTTTGAACTCTTCTCAAGTAGTTCGCTTAGATAATCATGTAACCACACCTTCCGTACTCATCTCTGTGCTGTGAATTAGTCACTTTTTATTATTTTTGACCTTGGGTAATTAATGATACAAAATAAAAACTTTAAATTTAGAAATAACTCTTATCATTTTAATGATCTAACTCCTTAAAAATTGCCAAAAACTGTTATATCAACGTTTCTACTAAAAATAATGGATGTTATGTAATGTAATTATTATTGTTATTTTTGTATATAGGGTGTTAAAAAAAGTGTAAAATATTTCAGGAGGTAATAGTATGAACCAAAATAAGCAGAAAAGTCATAATAAACATAAGTCCGCAAACTAACGGTTGCGAAGATATGGACCACTATTTGTCTTTCAAACATTTTATTTTATTAGGAATAAACAAAGTTATAGAAGATGTTCAAAGTGCCCTCCGTCCATTTCCAAGCAGGCACGACATTTTCGTCTCAACGATATTCGAACTCTTTCTAAAACACCCTCCTTGGTTTGGATTTTTTGACACTTTTGATTAATCCTTAGCTACAGCTCTTCCAGGCTATTTACAGGAGAACCATACACTAATGTCTTCAAATATCCCCAAACAAAGAAATCTAGAGGGTTCAAATCAGGCAATCTTGGAGGCCATAAAACAGGTCCGACCCTTCCTACCCATCTATGTGGAGAAGTTTGGTGTAAATGCTCTCTAACGGCCATGGAAAAATGAGCTGGAGCACCATAATGATGGAACCACATTTGTTGCCTCTGATTCAAAGGAATGTCTTCCAAAAACTCATACAGTGTGTTCTGCAGAAAGTTGCAGCGCCTCTTAATTGGTTTGGTAAAACAGGACCTAGAAACCTGTCACCTACAATAATACTCATCCAAATGAAAAACGTGCCAGATTCTATTAGAGCATGAGGATTTTCGTCGGCCCAAATATGCGTATTGTGAAAATTAAACACTCCATTTCTTTTAACTCGGCCTCATCAGAAAAAAAATGTTTGCAAAAAAACGAGGGTCTTCAGCATCATGACGTAGAAACCAGCGGCATAAAACCAAACGTGCTTGATGATCATTTATTGGATTTAAGGCCTGTACTCGTTTCATTTGGTATGAGTAGAATAGCTATGCCGATCCTGCTCCACAATTCAAGATGGCGACTGGAGCAGGATCGGCATAGCTTTCAGCCGTCTACGTCACAGCGGCTGGCACCTGCGCGGTAGAGGTTGAGGACCGTTTGTGCTGAGCGGAAGTATATAGTCGGTTTCTGTCGACTACGTCAGCTGGGTTGATGACCTGCTTATCATTATTATGTAACTAATAGGGTTAATTATTAAAATTAAAAATCGAATATAGAATGTATATCATTTATTATAATTCTTATACAATATAACATGCTACAATACATTATTTTTATCAATCCAAGAATTATGTTTGTCATCGTAACCTAACCATTTGACAAAAACTTTATTTCCTTTTTTTCGTAATACCTTTTCAACTAAGTGAGCGTCAGGATGTTTTACTCTTTGTAATTCCAATTCATAGAAGCCTCCTGTTATTTCTTTACCACTCTCATCATTCAATAAATATGTTGTAGGGTTGGTTAATCTTATTTTCCTAATGATAAAAATCTCGCTAGACCAGTTTGGAGTGTATCCTTTCTTAAAAGCTTCTCTATATTTGCTAATTCTCACATGGTCGCCTACTTTAAATTTTGTTATTTTATTAGCAATTTTTAAATGTGTATATGTTGATTTTAATAATGATCTTTCATTCCTTGATGTAACTTTAATTGGTTTCATCCTAGTTGTAGAATGGACTGTATTGTTGTATTTGTCAACAATTTTATCTAAAATATGATTCCACCTATATTCTCCTCCTAAGCTGAAAGCACGCCAAAGCATATTCTTTATAGTTCTAATGGAGCGTTCCACAATCGAAGCCTTTTTTGTACTATAAACGCTGTAATGGTTAATGCTATATTTTTTCATCAGTTTCTTGAAATTCTCATTATAGAATTCCTTTCCCATGTCGGTTTGTAGATGTTTCGGAATTTTTTTAAAACGTTGTAAAATCCTATTCATTGCAATTGTAACATCCTGGGCTGATTTGCTCGCTAGTGGTTCTGTCCATATAAATTTAGAGAAGCAATTAATAACGATTAGTACATACTTATATCCATTATTTTCCTTGGAATATGGTATCAAGTCAATTAAATCAGCTTGTATTAAATCATTCAGACCTTTTATTACGGTTCTACGTCTTTTAAAATTGATTCTGGCAGACTTGTGTAATTCATTGACAATATCTTCTTTTACATTTGTTGCATATTTGTTAAAGTTGTTGAGATATTTCATATTGGATTCCAATTAAAATTACAGTATGTAAAACAAATTTCTATATATTTAACCCCACAGGAACTCGTATAACAATTTCTACAAATAAATTTTTGTTTTCTGTTTCCGGATCTTTTTCTCGAAATGAAATATTATCGTTGCGACGTAGCATAACGTTGACTAGTTCTGCCAAAGTAAATTCCTTTTCATTTATAATTGTTATGATATCAGTAGGGTAACCAGTAGCATGTTCAATCGTAGCTGCTTCGTAGAAGAAAACTTGACATGTTTTTATATCAGATATTAAATAGTTCTTACTGTTTTCATGAAAGGTTGTAGACTCAAATGTTAAAACAATATTATAATATAATTCCTTCACTATGTTTCCTGAGATGCTTGTTAACGTTACTTCAAAATCATCATGATCCGCAGATGAATGCTTTGGTTGACTTATGTGTCTACCAAATTTATCGACTGTCATTTTTTAAGTTAGCTGTAAGTTTTTGCTTACTACTCAATAATTTTAGATTCACGCAATTCTTCGATAATAGAGACGATCTCGTTAGAATGACCTGTATGGCCAGCGGTTTGGGAGGCAACTAAAAGCCTTAATCTATCAACAAGCTCATTAGGATCATCCCAGTATACGTAGTCGATTGGACTATTCGAGGCTTCCATTAACATACCAAGGCCTAACCTCTTTCGAGTTGAGGGTGCTATGATGCGAGGTCTTCGTGATGTTAGTGGTTGTATACTCAATGCGGAGATGATTTTTTTATATTTGTAAGATGCATTACCCTGAATTTGCTCATTTTCAGAGTAGTTTCTTTTATGAGCATTCGTTCGTTTAACAATGTCTAAGTAGGTTTTTTTATCACCTTCTGTGAAACTTTTTGGATGTTTCTTAAAAATTAATTCGTAGAGTCCAGGAGTCCCAGTATAATTTAACCCTCCTATAATTAAATTATTACCATCGAATTGTAGAGATGCATTACCAATTTTTAGTTCATTATGCTCGGGATCATATCTAACGCCATACCTAAAGTCAAACTCATTATGAACATCACCAATCATTTTATGAACATATTCTCTAGGTAAGGGATCAAGGTGATTTAAATAGTACATCATATCGGGCGAATTACCAAAGTCTTGAATATATTCTTTTGCATCTCTTACACTATCATCTAGTTCCTCATTGTTTCCCTCATTATCTCTATCAGCAATGTCATTATCATTTGAAGTTCCTTCTGCGACAACTGATGTATCTAGGAAACTTGGTGCATCAGAAGCCGTCGATCTATTATGTTTCGCTATGCTTTTCTTTGGTGAGCTAAACCTTGATTTCACTTCCTTTTTTATAAGCTTTTCACTTTTTATATTAGGCTCTCCATCAAGTTTCTCGGCAATTGTTTGTAAACGCTTCGTGATAGGGAGAAACGATTGTTCTTGAATTATATTTCCTTCTTTCAGAGCATTCAGCTTTTGCTTTACTATGTTCCTCCTTTGTATTAACAATTTTTTTACTTCAACTTCCTTTCTATTCATTTTGAAAGCATCAAATCTTCCTCCTAATTGTAGTACTTGTATAGATCCTCAATAAGCAGTAAAAAACAGGCAGCTGGCAGTAAAAATCAGGTAGCTGGCAGTAAAAAGTAGGTAGCTGGCAGTAAAAAACAGGTAGCTGGCAGTAAAAAGTAGGTAGCTGGCAGTAAAAAACAGGTAGCTGGCAGTAAAAAGTAGGTAGCTGGCAGTAAAAAACAGATAGCTGGCAGCAAAAAACAGGTAGCTGGCAGTAAAAATCAGGTCCCAGGCAGTAAAAAGTAGGTATCTGGCAGTTAAAAACAGATACTTAACAGTTAAAACAGCGTAGTGTTAAGAGCAGTTCAGTATGAATACTAATAATGATGAATAAAGTTAGCAGAGCTTATTTCTCTTTATATATGTATGTAATGATCAAATGTCTTTCTATATCTACCATTATTAATGTCACTGTCTTTATTAATCACCATAAAACTATATTTGTCTTTCCAGCACAGTGAGCAAATTTCCTTGAACTTATTAAAACTCATATCGCTATTTATGTGATCTTCATATATATGCTTCAAATTCAAATCATCTTGTTTGAAGACTACCAGCATATTTGCGTTATCACGTATTAGATGTTTTGGAATACGTGTATAAGTTTGACAAAGGTAAAAGCAATCTACGTCTTTATGACGCCCCATACTGAAGTAATCTCTCATAACATTTTGTTTATCACAGGCTACATCATCAAAAATAAATATTGAGTTTTGTTTTACATCTTCAGGCGGTAGAATGTTGTTGCAGTTATTGAAGGCGTAGTATCCAATTCCTTTTATTGGTTTTAGAAGTTCTTCTAAATACTGATATTTTGATTGATAGAGAGACTTAGAAAAAATATAAATATTTTCAAACTTTAATCCATTGGGATGCTCAATCAAACTAATCATAACATTAGTTTTACCACAGTTTGATGGACCGACAACCAAGCAGCGGATTGTAGATGGTAACAATTCTCCATGTCTCTTCGAGATTTTTATTTCTGCGATATCATTGTTGTTAATAGGTAAATCAATTGGCTGTTTTATAATGCGCATGACGGAAGCAATACTATAAATAAAGCTCAGTCTATGATTGTGTGTGTATATATATATTAGATGTGATACTGGTATTATCATCATTCGTGAGTAGTTCGTGATGCCAAATGCTTAGAACAACAAGAAAATCTGGCAGAGGTATATTGAACTCTGCTATAAATAATTTACCAGTAGAGCTCCATATTCCAGGATATAAATTTTGTGGTCCTGGTACAAAACTTGCGAAGAGATTAGCAAGAGGTGATGTGGGTATTAATGGTTTAGACGAAGCTTGTAAACAACACGACGTGGCTTATAGCAGACAGAAAAACTTAGAGCAACGACATACGGCTGATAAAATTTTGGGTGAGAAGGCTGTGGAGAGATTTAAATCACCAAACGCATCTATAGGAGAAAAGGCAGCAGCCTTGGCTGTGGCAGCAGCAATGAAAGCTAAAGTTAAATTAGGAATGGGATGCATTAACGGAAAAACTAAAAAAAATAAAAGTAAAACTGGTAAACCTAAAGCGAAATCTAAAAAGGTTGGTGGATCGTTAGCATTTAAAGATGTAACAAAGCAAGCACGAGTAGCGCTAAAAGGTAAAAATGTGCAGAATATGAAAGATGCTATTAAAGTTGCATTAAAAGCTGTTAATAAAGTTAAGAAGAAGAAATATATTAAAGCTGCCCGAGTAATACCAATACCTAAGACAGGAGGATTTCTACCACTAATTCCATTATTTGCAGGCTTAAGTGCGCTTGGTGCTTTAGGTGGTGGAGCAGCAGGAATTGCAAAGGCTGTTAATGATGCCAAAGCTGCAAAGAAAAAGCTTGAAGAAAGTAAACGTCACAATGCTGCAATGGAAGAAATAGCTATGGGTAAAGGACTATACATGAGACCTTACAAGCAAGGCTTTGGTCTTTTTTTAGGACGCAAAAAACCTTCCAAGCGTTACCGATAAAATTACCGAAACGAGCTCTTACTAATTTGGATTTAATAAGATTGACTAAGAAATTAAATATTCAACATTTTCGAGGCATATTTATGAGAGATAGTTTACCACGTCGGGTGCATTATAAAGAATGTGGTATTATTAATCTAGACAATGAAAGAGGCTCTGGGACGCACTGGACTGCATATAAGAAAACTGGAGAAAAAGCAGTATATTTTGATAGCTATGGCAACTTAAGGCCTCCACGAGAATTGGTACATTACCTAAATGCAAATGGACCGTGTAAAATATTGTATAATCATGAACAGTTACAAACATTTAATACATTCAACTGTGGTCATCTATGTCTGAAATTTTTGTATAATTAAAAATGCAGTGCTGTATTTGAATAGTATATTTCACGACACCGAAGATGTCGAATTCTTTTTTACTGTCTGGAAGAAGCTCAACTCTTACTTCTAGGTATACTCCTCCAATTATATTAGATGATAGTAAAGACTACGTCTTAGGGTTAATAAGCTTTGAGGCTTACAATTCAATTCCAAATATCGAGAAAAATAAGAACAACAAATTTTATTATGGTTCCAAGGGTAAATACATTGAAATTCCAGAGGGTAACTATGATATTGATGCAATAAATAAATATCTACAACGAGCCTTAGGTGACTTCAGATGGCATGATAATGATGACAGCATAAGAGAGGGAATTGTTAAGGAGCATCAAAAGCTCATTTCTATTAAAGCTAACAATAACACTCTGAAGTGTAGAATCAAATGCAGTGAGGACATTGATTTTACTAAACAAGATTCAATAGGACACTTGCTTGGTTTTAAACCAAGAAAATTGGCTGCATTTGGTTACCATGTATCAGATTTTCCAGTCGATATTTTTAGTGTAAATACCATTTGCATAGAATGCAATATTGTGAGTGGATCCTATATTAATGACAGGCAAGCTCACGTTATTCACGAATTTTTCCCTACAGTACCAGCTGGTTTCAAAATTGTTGAGACTCCAAGTAACGTTGTCTATTTACCCATCAACACTCGATTTATCGATCAGATTGTTGTTAATATAGTCAGTCAAGATGGTGAACTCATCAATTTCGGAAGAGAGGTGGTGTCATTAAGACTACATTTGAAGGAAGCGTGATCAATAAGTGCAATGGTAATAAGGTACAACAAACGCGGCGGTTCTAGTAGTCGAAACTATATAGGAGGTATATATTTAAAACCTTCCACCAGTTCTACACGAACCATCAAACCAATAACAGTAAGAAATCGAAAGTTTCTCGAATCTCTTGGTTTTAAGGTAATTTTTAAGAAGTGATAATAAAAATGGATATATTAAATGTCAACGAGAGGGCTTATTTTGACAACACTATTATTAACTCTGAGAAACATACTCATCAACCGTACGCATCTACGTCTTTGAATAATAATGATGAAATTCGCATTCCAATACAACAGCAGGATGTCTACACATTACCCAGTGAAAGTTCATTGTATATTGAAGGTAAATTACTGAAAACTGATAATACACCCTCCAAAACTGCTACATTTGCGAATAACGGTGTAATGCTGTTATTCGATGAAATCAGATATGAAATGGGTGGATATGTAATAGATCGCATCCGTCATCCAGGTCTAACCTCCATTCTAAAAGGATACGTGTCATTCAACACAAGTGATACTCAATATCTACAAAATAGTGGATGGCTTTTTAATAACAACGAACGGTCACTTATAGTTGACGATCATGGAAATTTTAATGTTTCAATCGATTTATCCACCATTTTCGGATTTTGCGAAGACTTTAAGAGAATTATTTTAAATTTGAGGCAGGAGTTGGTGTTAATTCGCTCAAATTCGGATACCAATGCTATAATAAATTCTGCAGAGAACGAGTCAGTTAAAGTTGTATTAAATAAAGTATTGTGGAAAATGCCTCATATATCAGTGTCAGATGTGGAAAGATTGAAATTAGTTGACTATGTAGCTAGGAACAAGGAATTGGAAGTTCCCTTTAGGGGTTGGGAACTGCATGAGTATCCTCTCCTACAAGAAACTCAACGTCACACCTGGAATATCAAGACGGCGACGCAACTTGAGAAACCTAGATTTGTAATTGTAGGTTTCCATACTGACCGTAAAAATAAATTGAAAAAAAATTTCAGTCACTTTGATCATTGTAATTTAATTAACATGAAACTGTATCTTAATTCTGAGATGTTTCCTTATGACAATTTGAATATAAATTTTGACAACAATCAGATAGCAACCTTGTATGACATGTATGCAAAGTTTCAACGATCGTATTATGGAAAGGAAAATGAACCTATTTATACACGTGCAGAGTTCAAGAAATATGCACCTTTAATTGTTATAGATTGTTCTCATCAGAATGAAAGTCTTAAATCTGGTTCAGTTGATATTCGACTAGAATTCGAAACTAATAAAAATATTCCTTCAAATACAAGTTGTTACGCTCTTATACTTCATGATAGATTAGTTAAATATAGTCCTCTAACTAGTACTGTAAGGATTTTATAAAACATATAATTAATCATTGTTATTGTTTGTTATTATTGTATATTACTTAATAAATAAAAATAAGTCTTAAAGTGCTTTAAATCATTTTATTCCTTAATTTCATTTAATATACAAAGAGTTCTATTATAATCATACAAATGTGTAGAAGGCCATGGGGCGGAATCGGGACCACAGCTCCATCCTAAACAAGCATCTAAATCTTGTTCAGCTTTTTGTATATTATCCTCAATCCATTTAAGAATATTACCATGATGAAAATTTGTAGATGGCTGAAACTTCCAGTGCAACTTTTTAGACTCTTGTAGCGTGCACAATTTGCGAAGTGTACGGCTTCTGGCATAGTATGCCGCTTTACACATGGCTTCATCAATCGTTTTGTCAATGGTTTTATAATTACTTAATATATTTCTTAGTGGAAAAGTGGTATTGTCAAGATATGGATAATATTTGTCATCTAGTAACAATTGAAATAAGTATATTTTGAATGATATTTTAATTGAGGGATGTAATATTTGTATAATATCATTCAATCGTTTAACGGATACGTATTCATATCCTTCTTTGTGACACACCGCCAACACGCTGTGAATAAACTCATCAAGTTCCATTTTCTTGTCCATCAACAATTCAATGAATTGTAAAGGAGGTTCTATATCATATTCCGATAACCACTTAAAGGCTTCCTCTGGAATTACCACTTCTTCCAAGATACTCTTTAATAAGTTGTATCTTTCTTCACTGTAACAGCACTCGATAATGCAACGTTCGATAAATTTATTGTAAACTTCAACGGTTGCATAATGCAAAGCAATATGCATCTCACTACACAGATTCTTCATAGTCATGTTATTTGTTGGAGAGATGAAAAACAAACTGATTTTGATCTGTTAGCTTACAACTTATATACCAGTAATTTGCTGACTCACGAACACACTATCCAGTTTATAGTAGACATTGCCACACATAATTTTATCGAATACAAATTCTTTTGTTTGGAATGTTATCGTTGTCAACTGAAATTCTTTCGTAACCCCAGGGCTTCGTATCTGTGCTCTTAGAATTTAAAATTCTTTTATCATCGTAAGGGTTAAGAATCATCTTATGTTGTCGAATTGTATAAACACAATGCTTTTTAGATCTAATTAGATGCTGTGGCTTGTAAATAATTTCATGATCGAACAGAGTTCTTTTGTAATCTTCAAATGTAATTTTCTTAACACTTGCTGATGTAGAACCCTTTGACTTTTTAACTATCTTGTTGTTATGAACTTTATAAGCATACATTTTTGCTCGAAGGCCTACAAATTCTAGCATGATTTTTCCATTATTTTCATCTTTCATCAAACCTGGCACTTTCTTGTTTTTCCGTTCTATTCCATATGAATTATGAGGATCATAATCAGATGTATCAAACCTCTGACTGTCTTCTTTAATATACTCATAAATATCAGGCACATTCAATTGATAAATTAGGCTATCGGTATCTGTGTACAGAAGTTTTGCTTTATTTTTAAATTTTTGCAAGATATAATCATAGTGAAATTCATATAGAAAAGTTTTAGATATATCTAGAACACAGAATCCTGCGTATATAGGTTTATTAAATAAAATTTCTAATTTATTCATTTCTACAATAATCATATCATCATCAAAAATGCTACAACTGTGGAAATTAGGTTTTGCAATATAATTTTGAGCGCCATAACGGCCGTCCCATTTAGTGGTCATACGGACATCTCTATATTTCCGTACGTTTTCCATTAATTTGCCGTACACAGCATTTATCATTAATTTATAAAAATTCTTATCAAAATCATTTTTAGCTTGCTGACGCAACGTGGTGTTTAAATCAATATACTTTTTCAACCACGCAGCTTGTTTGAATCTGAGAACTCTGTTAATTTTCTTTAAACGTAATCCATGCTTCAAATACAGCTTTAAATTTCTATAATGAACAACATAATTACTTTTTGGATATAATGTTAGTAATAATTTCTTTAATTTTGATCTTGAAGGTACTGGTGGTGTCATGTGTTGTGGAGCTAAAGGTAGATCACTATGAATTTGATGTAGATAAGTGGGATATTCTAAGTCACAATCGAAAATATAGCCAACTTCTGCATTATCTGGAATATTTATTATATCTAAATTTTCAATTTCATTCTCTTTCAGAAATTCAAATTCTCCATATGGTAAATATTCAGACATTGCAGCCCCATATAAATTGTTTATATCAAAATACATTAGATATACAGATTCTTGACTTGAATCATAGAGATCTCCCATATATTTATTATTTGCCTTTGCATATCTATTGGAACATTGAGACACTCCACCACGAATACCTCTCTCAATAAACATAAGTTTGTCGATATCCGTTAAAAGTTCTAAGTGTACTCCAGTCGTTTTAAGCATAGCATCGAACGCTAAACCTGGAGCAGTATAAAAATGTAATGGATCCAATTCATATGTTAATAAACAAGTTCGTCGAAAATTTTCGAATATATCAGCAAGAAGGAGAACATCACTTTTCAAGTATAAATCAGAATAATCACCTAACGTTTTTATGTTAAATGTTTTCCAAACATTAAGGGCATGCTGATAATCTTCATCTTTAATACATTCATCATGCAATTGACTATAGAAATTCGCTTTTGGTGGTAAACATGACTCAGTGAGTTTTTCCCACGAATCAATATAATCGTAAGGAAAAATACCCTTTCTTATTAATAAATTAAATTCTTGATCAGTGTTACAATAAGCCTTAACAATGGTTTTCTTTTCATTTTCTAAATAGGAAGATAATTTATCAAGACTACTAGACATAAAGCGGAATGAGTCGATAAATCGCAAGTGTACAGCAGTACCTTCAACCGTTTTAGTAAATGAAATATATTTTTCTTTATTAACTGGTAGCAACCGAACTGGACCTGCAAAACCGGTAGCCAATTGTTTCATTATAAAATTTGCATCATAACCGCTTAAATTATGAAAAACAACAGGTATATTAAATGAGTTTTGATAATTTAGATTACAATCTTGATGAGCAGCACCTCTGTATTTAGAGCTGAGGTGACAATGATCACGAACTTTGATATCACTCGATTTAAATGGTTTGGTACATATGTGACAGTGTGTTGAGGTAGCATAATTTATTTCTTGTTCGAATGATAAAGTTTCCATTTCTTTCGAATTTTTAAGGATACTATCAATATTCAATGCAATATCTTGTAGTTCTGAAATAAACCATTTTATACAGTCATCACCTCGATATAGTTTAAGTCTTGATAAATTATTATCATATGAACATTTCAAATAATATGCTACACTGAATGGTGTATGCTTTTGATAATTAACTGAATTGCACTTTTCCACTCCTAAGGTTTCACACGGTTCAAGAATGCTTTCAAGATCGGCATATATCACAAAAGGTACTCTTTCTTTGTAACTGAAATGCTTGAAATTTAAAATTTTATCCGACTCCATTGGTAATTTGAGGGCACACTTATTCATGTTATTGCAGTAAACTAAATATCCTTTAAGTAAATCATCAGAACTAAAATGATTTAAGCACCTATAGCATATGAAAGTTTTATGTCCATGAGAAGATAGTTGTTTTGAAAGTAGTGCTGACATTCTCTTTATCCATGCGAAGTGGAAAAATGTCTTATCGTTTGAGAATCCTGTAAAATTATTATTTTCAGTCGATAGCGCTAATAAATTAATGGGTTCTCTGTTACTATTTCTATAATCGCTTAAAGAAAGCGGCAAAACGTTTTTATTTTCTATACAATACAAATTAATAGACAAGTTATTCAATTTTTCAAACTTCTTTATATCATTAAGTTTTATTGGAAACTCGATGGAATCATATTTTAGAACATCTTTAAAATGAGGATAACTTGTTATTCTTTCAGGATGTTTATTTTTAGCTGGATATAGAGCGGAGATTACAGCCCACAGAAAACAAAATGAATCGTTATTTTCTACATTTATTACAGCTTTTTTTCGTGATATAAAACTTGGTAAACTCACATAAGTTGATGTTCCCCCTTTTAAAGGTGAAAATTTGTTAATATTGACTTTTAAGTGCAAAACCTCTGAAAGAGCCCACCCCGAATCTTTTTCACTAAATTCTTCTAATTTATTTGTTAAAGTATGGATTACGTTATCCCTGTACCAAGTTTTTAAATTAGTATTTATATCGATTATATGATTTTTTGTAGAAAACGTTTTCATATCGATATCACCACTTTGAGGTTTAATAAAATTACATACTAATACAACATTAACTTTAAGCATTGATTTTTGACGATATAATCTAATTTTTCTTTGAAAATTATTAAATGCCTTATTTAAGAAGTATAATGGATCTTTGATACTTAAATTTGCAATTAATCCTGTACACACTCGTCCGTCGAAGCAAGAATCAATCGAATGCCAAACTAAATTTCGACTACGTTTTTTTTCAGCAGTATTGTTCTCCAAGCCTGCTCCAACTTTACTAGAAGTATATCGTAAGTGCTGCAATTTAGCTAAATAATATTTCAATAATGCTAAGTTTCCTTCTAACTTAAAAGGATTTTCAGTATCCTCTTGTCGGTTAATTCTATTTTTAATCGCCGTCTCCAACAATTTCACATTACCTTTTACTAACTTTATTTGCCTTATTATCTCTTCTTTAGTTTTTACCAATTTTACGGCTTCTTCAGTAGTTTTCACAATTGTAGAACTAATAGAGGTTACGGTTTCAGGATTCATGTCACTGTACGGTAGCACTGAATCAAGGAAAATAACAACAACAGCAGCAGCAGCAGCAAGTATACCAGATTAGTATGAGAAGTGTAAATATAAACTGTGCGATTTCTTAAAGAGTACGACTCATTTATATGCGCAATCCTGCTGGAGCTTGCGCAGATCTGCATTTTTGCATTTGCTATTGTTAAACGTAACACCTCAACCGCTTAATAAATATATAACTTATTCCTTCACATTTATTTTGAACAAGACATGTTCTTAACTATAACACCACAATAGCTCTATTACAGGTAACCTAATAAAACTTATATAAAATTTATAAATTATTTGTATATTTTGATTCAGAGTTTGAACAAGATATGTTCTTAAAAAATATACTGCAGCAACTATATTACAGGGAAAACAATAAAACAAAAAAATATATAATTTATTTCTTTATTTTGTAAATTCTAAATAAAAATTATATAAACTGTAAACATTTGCCAACGCACATGCGCAATGCTGCAGTTTGTGGTGCCAACATTCCGGAACCATGGGCTTCAATTTTGGACGTTCCAGAAGCTCAACCACCGGTTTGTCTACATATTTCCTGAGGAATTCAGCCTTCTGATTTCCCTTCACATATATTATTCCAGCTGTCTGGGTTGCTGCCTTAAGGATTTCTGGAAGATCCTCGAGGGATTCGTCGCCATTATTCCATGGAATACCATGATGGAAGTTGACTACCCAATACGCCTCTTTTTGTAGCTCCCGTGACAGCTGATTAAAGGGGAAAGGGGGTTTAAATATATAATGGTAGGAGATTTTACCATTATAAACCCCCAATTCCTTCACAGCCCATCTGATGTCATCCTTCTTGTTACTAATTTTGAAACACTGAATGTCTACCACGCAGTCGGAAGTCATCTTTTTCGAAAGATCTTTAAATATAATGTTCTATTTAGTTCAGATACTAATATCTGTAATATGGTTGAAAACTCTAGGATACTGCTTTATATACTTTCTAAATGATCAAGTCAGCGCTTATAATGATTGTGGTGGGAGGAATAACGAGTCTGTGAAACATTAAGCATTATTGAATACGTCTTGGTGGAACACTTTACATAACTTTATAAGATTTTAAGTCATCTTAAATACATAGAAGATATGAAAAAAATTGTTTGCCTAACTTAAAGTACGAATCTAAAAAAATTTAAAATTTCAAAGTTATTTGCATGGAATAGGTGAAAATATGAAACTGTATATCTTTATGTTTTCGAGGGTGCTCTTTCAAAATTTGTCATCAGAAAAAACCTGTCTGGAAAAAAAACATGATTTTTGAAAAAATTTTGAGTTTTGAAATTTTTTTTGATTTTTTTTTTAACATGAAACGAAAGTATATAGCAGATAGTATGAAGTGAAATAGATTAGATGAATTTGGCCAATACTATTTTCTGGAAATCGTAATAGGTAGTATGTCAAGGTCACGTATTTTTTTGCTTAATATACAAAAATCTTACATGATTTGACATTCCCTAATTGACCCTGTATCAGATTTTCCCAAAAATAAACCTATAACAGAGATCCTATGCACATCCAAAATTTTGGACATTTTCAAAGAAATTTCTGAAATCTGAAAATGAAACCAATCGTAGAATTTTTCTTAAATTTTAGCAAGTCATATTAGAGGTTGAGTAGAGAAAAAAAGTTTATACAAACTTCGTCGTCAAGCGTCACGTTTAAGGGCTAGGGGTGAAAAAACAAAATACCCTTAAACAGTTTTTTCGTTATAACTTGATTACTGTAAGAGATAGAAAGTTGGTTTTTTTTTATTATGAAGAGGAAAGAGAAAGCTATCGAACGATGAAATAATTTTGGTTTCACAACTAGTATGAAAATCGGGGGTGGGGGTAGCGCAAAATTTTACATGATGAGGGGTTGCAATGTTACTTTTTAATTTGTAGAACAAAAGTATTTTCCAAAAATGCAATAAAAAAAAATAAGCGACTTAAAAAAAAAAAAAAAAGAAACTAAAATTCATAATTTTATATGTATGCTGTTGGTGTTGTTTAAATAGATATCAAATTACATAACACGGTGTCAAATTTCAAAACGCGGTGTCGAATTTCAAAACACAGGCGTCAAATTTCAAAATAAGGTGTCAAATTTCAAAACAAAGGTGTTAAATTTCAAAATAAGGTGTCAAATTTCAAAACGCGGTGTCGAATTTCAAAACACAGGCGTCAAATTTCAAAATAAGGTGTCAAATTTCAAAATAAGGTGTCAAATTTCAAAACAAACGTGTCAAATTTCAAAACAAAGGTGTTAAATTTCAAAATAAGGTGTCAAATTTCAAAACGCGGTATCAAATTACAAAACGCGGTGTCAAATTTCAAAACAAAGGTGTCAAATTTCAAAACGCGATATCAAATTACAAAACGCGGTGTCAAATTTCAAAACAAAGGTGTCAAATTTCAAAACGCGGTATCAAATTACAAAACGCGGTGTCAAATTTCAAAACAAAGGTGTCAATTTTCAAAACGCGGTATCAAATTACAAAACGCGATATCAAATTACAAAACGCGGTGTCAAATTTCAAAACGCGGTGTCAAATTTCAAAACAAAGGTGTCAAATTTCAAAACGCGGTATCAAATTACAAAACGCGGTGTCAAATTTCAAAACGCGGTGTCAAATTTCAAAATAAGGTGTCAAATTACAAAACGCGGTGTCAAATTTCAAAACGTGGTGTCAAATTACATATTTTGTTAACTCAGCAGGAAATGGTGTCGGATTACAATTTTCAAAGAATAAGTATGAAACTGAATTTTATCTGACAACAGAAAGTTAGTGACCTGTACAGTTCAACGGAATTCACCGGATGTTCATATTACTGTGTAAGTTGCAACAATTTGATATATAAGCATACTGCATTCGTTGAATATATTCATTCTTATACAAACCTATTAGTAGGTAACAGTATTAACTTCGATTCACAAATAATTCTTATTCAGTTCTAAAAATGACTTTGTTTTTATCTGAAGAGGCCCGTCTCGAGCTGCAGGAGACCTACCAGCAACAAATGCAGAATCCTGATTTGGATGAAGCCATACATGAGGCGTAAGTTTTTTTCTAATGTTTTTCTACGTTTTGTTAAACTATTTTCTCGTTTTTTACAGAATATCAGAGGAACTCAATATGGCAGTAAAGGCGATTACCTCCTTGGAAGCTTCGACCAAGCCAAGCCCAATTTCAGCGAAGGTGGCTGCTGCCAAAAGAAAGTGTTTTCAACAAGAGGATGACGCGGACGTATTCCAAAATCCTCCGCGGGAAAGTCCTGCACTTCCTTCTAGGTAAATATTCAAAAAATAATTTAAAAAAAGTCTAAAGACATCATCGAAAAATGTATGAATTATTATCTGTTATTTTTTGTTGCAGAGGCAAAAATTTGGGTTTGGCTCGAAAAAATATTAGACGGCCCTCATCTTCCATTCGCTCGCTGTCACCTACGCCCTCGACCTGCTCCTCCTCTTCGGATTCCGAAGATTGGATAGGAGCAATTAACGAAGAAATGCAGCGGAGGGCAGAATTCCGTCAGCGGATGGATGGAAGAATGACTGCTATAAAAAAGAAGATTAAAAACAGCGATGACCTCATATCGCGGCTAAAAGGGGAAAGAAAATCACTGAGGGTACACAGAGAGACCCTTAGGGAACAGATTCGGCAGCTTGATGAGCAAGAACGCTCCATCGATAAGAGGGAGCGTTCTGCTAACGAGACTCGAAAAAAATATGAGGCCATCGCTGCAAAGTTTAATGAAATTAATAATTAATTATTAATTTCATTAAATAATCTTCTTTTTTGTATATATTTTGTTGTTTTGTATATATTTATATTATATTTTGTTTTTTTTAATTATGTATTATAGTATAGTTTTTAAAAAATATATAGTATTATTATCTATTCATTTGTTTTCTTTACCAATTCAAACCTGAATATCTAATAAATAATAAAGCATATTTTGAAATTATTTAGTTTTTGATTACAAGTAAAATAACAAATTTATTTAGTTTTTTAATTATAAATATATTTTCTCGTGAAGTAAAATATGTGCTACATAGCAGCTTTTCAGAATCATATAAAATATTATTAATGCAATGGATTATAGTTTATAATTCAAATATTAAAAAATTTTAAAATATATGTTACTTAGTAAAAGTTTTTAAACTAAATGAGATGTCAAAATGTTAGGGTGGTTATTGTTGCACTGTTTTATAGATTTTTTAAGTAACCAATGCTAAACGCAATTGTCTTTTTTAAGCCTATGGTCATGCTTGCAACAAAAACGGTCCAATAGAAACTCATTCTCAGTAATGTGTTACATTTTCTATATAAAATAATAATAACAATATATGTGTAAAATGTTAGATTCTACCTATATACAAGGTTCGATCAAGTTTCAGGAGAAAAACTATGACAAAACATTCACTGTATCATGTATTTTATAATATATGTACGGGGTAGAATAATAAATTTGCTAATTCAATATAAATATTTTTATTTTCTAACTAGGTACAATAAAACATTCACCTGAAATGTAAGACTTGTAGACAAAGGTTTACTTCAAATGTATATCAACATAAAATATTAATATTCGTTTTATGAATTTTTCATGCTTCGGTAATACACTGGAGCAGAAGATATAGTATACAAGGATTTATTTATAGTATATGTACGAGGTAGAATAATTGCTAATTCGATACAAATATTTTTATTTTATAACTAGGTATAATACATTGGTATGGAATATAAGAGTTGTAGACAAATACATATCAATGTAACATATTAATAATCCTTTTATGAATTCTTCATGCATCGTCTTGGATAAATGTGATGTCCGTTGTTAAACCAATTTTTCCTTTACTAACCAGATATACAGGTCGACTTCTTAAAGAATCGTTAAAGTTTTCAATACTTTCCTTCTCAAAATGCATGTAAAATCTTCTTGGTAAATAGCAGGAAAAATGTTCAGTTTCAGCCACAACACTGTCACCATGTTTGGTTTTACTAAACCTCAGCTTCACTATTTTAAACTTTTTATTTATTTCTAAATTATTTTTATTTTATAACTAGGTATAATAACACATTTGTTTGGAGTATAAGACCCGTAGACAAATACATATGAATATAAGATATTAATAATCCTTTTATGAATTCTTCATGCATCGTCTTGGATAAATGTGATGTCCGTTGTTAAACCAATTTTTCCTTTACTAACCAGATATACAGGTCGACTTCTTAAAGAATCGTTAAAGTTTTCAATACCTTCCTTCTCAAAATGCATGTAAAATCTTCTTGGTAAATAGCAGGAAAAATTTTCAGTTTCAGCCACAACACTGTCACCATATTTGGTTTTACTAAACCTCAGCTTCACTATTTTAAACTTTTGATTTACTTCTAAATCTTTTACGTTCTTAATTTCTTTATATGAAGTTGCCTTGTTCAACTTTTTCAGATCCATGTTGAATATAAATGAATATAGTAGACTGACTGTTCAAATAAGTCTCATATATGCATATATATACTTTACCCACCCACCCATATTTCTCTAGTACCCCCTCCATCTTACATTTTGAATTATAATTTACTCTCCTACTTTTTATAATAGAGAGGCTAATAAGTTGTATCTGTTAGCTGTATATATCCCTCATCAAATAAATAACTGTATCATTATTTTGATGGAGAGCGGGAAAATATCGCTGATAGACAACAGAGCACTGTTAACAAGAAGAGAAACCACACCAACTGCAGATGTGGAAGAGAAAGAGGCTAAATTGAATTGTATTCAATTGTTTTAATAAATAAAATATTTTAAAACTTCACTGTGTTTAATTTTTAAATAATAAAAAGTAATAAAATTAAGTAAGATGCAGTAATTCTTTAATTAACAACTAGCAACAGTTACTTGGAATCACTTTTATCAAAGTAAGAACTAGGAACATGTTTTGATCCATCAGCACCCTCAAAATAATCCTTAGTTTCACATGTAAAACATTTTCTGTTTGGCAGGTCGCAATCTCCACCACATTTGATGCACTTATACTTTACTGGAACAGGCATATTGCAATTAATAACACTTCCGCTCAGCAGATTCTAATTTGATAATAATTAAAATAACTGAGCGTCACATACTTTTATAACAGCCCTTACACTAAACAGGTTAGGTATCCACAAAATAATATTTCTACAGAGTGATGAAAATAAAACTTTATTTTATAGTAATAGACATGCAACAAAACCTTTCATAGTAAATACGTGATCGATGATTATTATCTAAAACACTACTTATAATAAATGAGACATCATTGATTCTTCTTTGAAAGCGAGCTCTATCTCTAGCCATCTGCATCCAATCTGATTTTCTTGCTTTTTTAAACCAACCATCAGGATCCATAAGTATAATGGTTTTATTATTGTCTAAGTTAAATACAACCCGCTTTTGGCCACTCATTGTATCAGAAGAAAATCGATTAAACAATAAACTTCAAGTGTTAAACACTTTCGCTCAGCACGAGTATAATACGATTATTATTAAAATAGCTTAGCGTCATCTATCTACACACTTGTAACCCCTCCCAAACATTGTGACGTAGACGGCTGAAAGCTATGCCGATCCTGCTCCAGTCGCCATCTTGAATTGTGGAGCAGGATCGGCATAGCTATTCTACTGGTATGGATAAAGCAGTTGCTCGTGAATGA
This sequence comes from Monochamus alternatus, assembly GCA_037114965.1. NCBI lineage: Eukaryota > Metazoa > Arthropoda > Insecta > Coleoptera > Cerambycidae > Monochamus > Monochamus alternatus. The sequence continues at coordinate 121,415,496 of CM073426.1, forward strand.
TTCTCCAAACAAGAGAACCACTAATTCCTAGCTCAGCTGATATTCTCCGCACATTTGTACCTGGATTCTGCTCTACCAGTGCTAGAATTTCTCCTTCTGTTCTAGGAGTGAATACCGACCTTGGTCGGATAAATGGCACTGTTTGCTCAAGGAACCGGTATCACGCAATCTTTGGTGAATTCTTCCAAACATGCATTGTGAAGGAATCTGGCGATTTGGATAAGCGTCAACATAAAGACGTCGCGCTTCGGTGGCGTTCCCATTAGCACGACCATACATGCAATGCATGTATGTCAGCCATAGCGAAAGAAAACTTGTGCACTGAGAACAACTGTCAAATACGTACTGTTTATTTCACTAAACATCAGCCAACTATTATAAGAAAATATACAACGTTTTTGCAAAATAAAAAAAGGGGCCGAAAAACATAAAACATTCCATATCTCCGCAATCGTTACTTTGCGGACCCATGTTTATTGAGACTTTTCTGCTTATTTTGGTTCATACTATTACCTCCGTAAATATTTTACACTCTTTTTTTAACACCCTGTATATTTTATATCTGATCGCCTTCAAATTTAGTACGCCTATGAAATGTTGCTCCTCTCATGCTTCGCCCATCGCAGTTGTCATCGCTTGAGCGATGAGTTACTCTAAATTTTTGGCAGTTGAGTATAGGTTTTAGTATTTTAATATTTATTTAGGTAAATATCGGAAAATAAAACAGAAGTATCAATTGATACTTAAATATTAAATAGCAACAATGAATAATGTTGCTATTTAATTTTTTCTCAAATAAAATAATAACTTTTACAAAGCGCCTGTAAAAGCTGTTTTGCAATCTAAAAGTTTTCGCTCAAGTTCTTAAGCAAATGAAGACAAAATTTGACAAAATCGGGATCAAGTGATTGTTTTCATGTTCAAGAAACTTTCCAATCTAGACAAACTGGTCTGTTTTATTCTGATGAATTTGGTAATGCCAACCAAAACAAACATCCCAAGGCAGATTTGTCGTTGATATTTTCTGTGTTCTACTGTGTTAACCTATCTAAATTACATTCATATTTTAAATATTTCTTTTAGATATGGCGGGGAAGATGTATGCAAAATTTGATTTATAAAAACACTAAAGTGAAATTTGAAAGTAATACTGATATTTAACTAACCCAGTTTATTAATCTTTCGAGAAACTCTATCATATTTTTTTAAGGAAAAAACAAATCTACAGCAGTTGTTTTGAATTTTCTGAAGACGGTACTGAGTAATTTTGTTGAGACACAGATAATATACAATGTTGCAGTAATTTGAAACACACAAGTGATTGAGCCAACTTTTTTCTTAATTTAAAATTCAAAATACTTACTTTCTGATAAAACAACCTCAAAGCAATAAACATTATTTATTAACCAAAATAGTTCCCGAAACTGAAGTTTAGAATCATGAAGAAGCCCTAATTTTTTTACTACGTCTAAAGAACTTAAGAGCTGATTATTAATATGCAATATTAACTCTGTCTGTATTTTTATCTTCATATGCTCTGGTGTGAAACAAATGACGTTACATTTATCAGAGTTAAGTCGTAAATTATTCCTTTCAGAATAATGTAAAATAGATTTTAGATCAGAATTAATTTTATTATTAGCTGCAGCAACATCTTTGTTGAAAGAAAAAGGCAACTGGGTATCGTCAGCGCAAGTTATAACATTAGAATAGTTTACTGATTTAAATATGTCGGCCGTGTAAATAAGAAATAGAAGGGGTCCAGAATTGAACTCTGGGGAACCCCAAAGGTGACAAAATCCAAAGCAATAGTAGACAAAATAGGTATAAATATTTGTTTAATAGTTTGTTGTCGTGTGAGTTACAGCATAGTATAAATAAATATTATACAATGGTTACAGTAATGTAATGTCGTTAGGTAGCTTTATTAATGTAAACGGAAAACACAGTGGCCTTGAACTTCCTAAAAAATTTTCACATTATTGAATCCCGCTCTGGTTCTTGACGGCCCTGCTCTCATAAAAACTCGTATATACTTTATATGAAATAAGTGTGTAAGCAATACATTTCTTTCCACACAGGTTATGCCTTTGATCCAATTGTGAATTAAGTACGTCAGTTTCAAAACATGTTGAAAAAACAGCGAATGTGGTGGAACACTCAAGCGCAACTTCAAAGTTCTTACCAAAATCCTCTGAACATATTCCCGTCTTCTTTACCCAAAGACAGACTTAAATATTCCTCTGTGAAGGAGATCCATCTTAAATATGATATCAATAGGTGTATCCGCTATACTTTACAAGAAGAATCTCTTTGATCTGATGCCGGCATTAAAAGTTTGCTATATTAAATTGCAAATCAGCCCTAAACGATAAGTAGCTTGAAAGACTTAGTCTAAAAGACGTGCTTTCATCAAGTAAGTCTGTTAATTAGAAATTCATTTTGTGGGGTTGTCTCAGCATGAATCTTAATTATTTTTTTCTCAAAGCTCCTTTGGAGAACGGTGCGACTGGTAGGCTGGGAGATTGATATCAAAATGCATAATTATGCTAATTTTATGACAGTGGATGACATTTATGCATGTTTTTACATTCCTACGACAACATTACTCTAGCGTTCAACAGCGGGACGGGCATTGATGTTAATGAAATCTGTGAATTATATGAAAGGTGATTTTAGTGCCTATTTGTGTATGTAAAGCGAAGAAACTGTTTTTCAGCTTTTATCGCTGCTTAAATTCACAAAAAATACATTAGAGGAATATACAGGATGTTCAGTAAAGAATAGGCCGTACTAATGCTAGCTTCTGATGAATTTAAAGTAATTTCAATCAACTTAGCATCCCAACTAGCAATTTGGTATTTTATAACAACTCCAAAAAATACGTTTTCAAAAGAAATCTTATAAAACAGCATAAGTCACAAAAATATTGCAAGAAAGTTTATACAGCAACTATAAAACCAACCATATTATAAAGTACACACAACGTCAAAAATCTTGGCCCTCATTCTTGTTAAAGCCAGCAAATGTATGACATTTTTGACAAAATTTATTAAATCAAAATGAAGTAACAAAGCAAGTTCTCTACTTTAATAGTCGGTATGACCTCCACCACGTCCCAATAGTATATTGACATGTCTGTGCATTGAGGTAATCAAGCGGTTAACGATCTTTTGCGGAATATTGTTCCATTCCTCTTGTGCCGCCACGACTAACTCATCTGCAGTCTGAGGTGGAGGAATATGATTGTGTTTATGAATGGTTCTAGCAACGAAATTCCACATGTTTTCAATATGACTCATATCAGGAGAGTTGACTGGTCAACGTAATCTATTGATATGTCCTGTTTCGAGTGTCTCTCGAACCCTTCTCGCGCGATGTGGTCGAGCGTTGTCGTCCATAAACACAAAATTTTCACCTAATTTATTACGTAGGGGATAATGGGCGTAATAACTTGTTCGATGTAAATTTGACTGGTCATATTCTGTGGTATGCGAACTAATGGGTTGTAGCGGTTGAACATTATTCCACCCCAAAACATTACGGTACCCCCCTGTAATTTTGCGTCAAAATAAACATTTATCTGTTGTTATATTACTATTTTTAATTCACGATTGAAAATATCATTACACAACTATATTACAGTGTATTATATAGCTATTTAACCCACATCTAAGAAACAATGATATAAAAAAATATACCTATAATGCGGTTTGAAATATTATGGAACATTACTAAAATATATTATAAAACATTTTTGTCAGCTAAAATGTTTTGTAAGCTTGATATAGAAATGTTTATGAAATAGTTATATATCTGCCGTATAAACAGTTCTATCATTTGACTACTAAAATGTCCTTGTGATAAATTTATCAAATATTTCAGTTACTGACAATAAAATAATGGTACTTGTCGCTATAATAAAACAAATATGTATTTCGAAACTACTAATAATACGGCAATAAAACATAAGTGTCATATAACCTAAAAGTTATAAAGCTGTTTTGCTGGTTGCCATCGTGATAGTGCAATTTTGCTTCCTTAAGTCATAGGTTTGAAAAAATATTTTTTATATTTAATTTTTTACCAAAAATTATTTGATTTTTGAGTACTTGTACTCAAATTTTGGAAAGGAAGGCTTTATTGTCTGATAAATACGAATATCTGTTTGATGAAGCATTAAATATACAGGGCGTTCTGAGTGCCTGTGCACTTATTTCCTTCATATAGGTATATTTTTTATGGAGAGAAGTTTTTGGAAAATTACGTTAAACGCATTTTTCTCTAAAATAATGCATTTTAGCGACATGCAACAAGTACACCATTTTCAAAACTAATCGAAGGTCAAAATAATAAATCATTATTGAAAAATAAAATAAAATAAGTTGAATATTTTCTCAGCCCTATAACATTTTAAGGAAGCAAAATAATAAGATAACTTGATTTAAATCAGTTCATTTTCATCCAAGGAAGTTTGCTTAAAATTATGGCAGGTTTTTTACTGTCCACCCTGTATAATTTTAAAATATTGTCTACTACTCTTTGTTTTTTTTCTTCACATTTTGAAGTATATCTAAAGTATTTTTAATTTATTCATAAAAATCTGAAATTTTGCTGCTTATGAATATAAATAAGCTGGATAAGATACAAAAAAATGCCTGAAATATCCCGAGATTACTTATCGAGGCTGATTTTCCTGATTTTAATATTCTCGGGAGGCAGTTCGACCATGTTTCATAAGACTGCAAAGTTTAAAGTTCATTACGAAGTTGTTGGGTAAAAAAATTCAATTAATATTATTTAATAAAGTCGAGGCGGGAAGTTTTTTGTTCGAGTTGTAATTTGGCAATAAGGTGTACTTTTTAATAAAAAAAAGAATTTAATCAAATAAACTTAAATTAAGCAAACGTTATTAATTAAAAAATTGTTTTTTAGCAGAAAAAAATAAATTAGCTTTTTTAATGGAGAAATTGTAATACTTATTCTCAGGATTTGGTCAAGTAAGGATACAGTGTGTTTTGAAATAGCTGATTGCGACTTAGCCAATTTTGACGGATGTTTATTTATTTTTTTATTTATTTATTTGGGATACTTACAGGACAAGCCCAAGAATAGTATCCACTAAGATAATATAAAAGTTATTTTATATATAATAGTACACAATAATATAAGTAGAGAAGTATACAATAACATATTTAAATTAATATTCTAAATAAAGTAAACAAGAAAAGAAAGGAAAAAGTGCATTATTGCAACTAACAGAAATAAAAATTACAATACTAAGCAAAGTGAATGAATAGAGAACATGAATATTTAGTTTTCTATGTTACATAAGATCTTTCTTTAATTTGCTTTTAATAGCAGCGTACGAAATTGTTTGAAAGTCAACATCAGAACAGTAGCGGTTCGCCAATCTCATCATTCTACAAGAAGGTGCATTTTGTGAGATATTTGTTCTCCTAAAAGGGATATTAAAAAGATAGGTGGATCTAAGGTGCCGAGGGGCAACATTAAAATTAATACTGGCCAATATTTGAGGAGCATCAATAGCATTAGTGACTAGTTTATACATAAATATGATATCATTTAAAATTCTCCGGTTCTCTAAACTTAATAGATTAAAATTGTGTCTCACAGCATCTATATTAGCGGCAACTAAATTATAATTATACTTATAAGCTAGGCACTTTAAGAATTTTTGTTGAACAGTTTCAATTCTGTGAATATATGAAGAATACATAGGATTCCAAATTGTAGATGCAAAATTTATTCTGCTATAAATATATGCAGAATATAAGTGTAAATATGAGTTCACATTTCTGAAAGGTCTCGTCTGTCGATTTATAAAGCCTAAAAACTGAAAACATTTAGTTACCAAATTATTAACATGCGAATCAAATATTAACTGTTGTAAACATAAAGACTACTTCTTGTGTTTAGGCAATATAAAAACTTCCACAAGAAGACGTGCAACACAATTAGCGTAGTCTAAGCGGACTTAAGAAAAATTTTGCACTTAGACTTGCCTATGATCATACATACACATATTCAAAGATGTTTGAAATACGCACAAATCGTTACAAACTTGGTAGAAGCAGAACCCAATTTTTCGGAAAATTTGATAATGAACGACGAAGCAAATTTTTGCAATTCTAATCGTGTTAACAAGCAAAATGATCGTTTTTGGGAACAGAAAACCTTCGTCTGATTAGTGCGTAATATGCTCCGAAGGAATCATTGGACCCTTTTTTTAAGATGCCTGGGGCAGTGGAGTTACTGTTAATGGCGATTGGTATTGAACAATAATACGCGAATTTCTGCAACCACAATTGGAAGAACTGAGCATAGAAAACTTCAGGTTCAAGCAGGATGGCGTTTCATTCCACATAACGTGTGAAACGATCGCTCTTCCTAGAGACAGTTTCCCTGCCAGGCTGCTCTTCAAAAAATGGAAATATTGACCGCCTCATTCCCCTGATTTGACGCCGCCATATTTTTCTTGTGAGTAGGTATATTTTAAACATAATGTCTATATTAATCGTCCTCAGACGTTAGAAAATTTATAGCAAACATGTGTGAAGAAATTTTGCAAATTCATTCGTTTTTATAAATACTTTTACATGTTTAAATAAATAGTTTTTTCTTATTTAAAAAAAATTGGTTGTTCATATTTTGCCGCCTTCATATATAAACGAAAACTCTAGAGTATAATTAGAGAATTGGAAAAGTAAGATTACTATTAATTTGGTTTAAACCAAATAACTAGGGACATATACAGGGTTATTTTGAAAGTGCAGTGCATTAATTTTAATTGATGGCACTATAGACACTAAAATAAATATTTTACAAAATATTACCCTAATAAATATGTTATAATAATCGAGATAACTAAGTTTAAAGTTATTGCAAATTTTGAAGCCGACTCTGTGTAACCCTAACCTACTCTAATAAGTCAACGAACTATTTCATAATACGCCATCAACATATGATAAGATGTGCGTGCAATCTTTGGTGAAGTCACGTATCGTTTATAACCTTAACCTTAATTAACAACGTAACACGTACGTAATCTATTCGTGGATTTTTATTAAATTAGGTTTTTTATAGTGAGCGCGTAGTATCACTTTCTGTCATACCTAATTTGCAGTGAATAACAATGGTCTAAGTGTATTGATATCATAAGTGATTGAGAGTGTAACAAAAATAGGCTGGCTTTGTTCCACTAACTGCACAGAAAATTTGCTTATAAATTGCATCCCTCTGCAACATTTTATTGGGCTATTTTTTGCATATCACACTGACAAAGAAAACTGTAAAATTTACTCAAAAACTCAGATTAACCATTTTTCACGGTTATATATGGCGACCCGAAAAACTACTTCACTTAACCTTTTAAAAATGTCGACAAATATTGTTAATTCAATATTCCATTATTTTATTAGTTCAACGTAAAAGTATTGGTTAGAGGAACCTAAAAATTTATATATTCAATTTACGATGTTGGTTCTACCCAAGCAACACATGATAGTCTAAAAAACGTTTATTAAACGAAATAATGGTTTAAATTTCGTTATCGTTGATTTAATAAACGTTTATGGGTAACATTTAATTTCTAAATGTTTTTTAAACGTATGCTTTAAACGTATTTCTTTCAAACTTGTATAAGAAACATATAATATTTGAGTAATATGTAATTAAAACTGTATTTTGGTTATAGATTTACGTTGATCTTAACTTAATTAACTGAAGACGGCATTTTCATTTTTTCATATCATATTATAGTTTTTTATATATAATTTTTAAACGTATATACTAACTGTATATATAGGCAACGTTTTTTATAGGTATGTCATAAACATTTGTAAATACATAAAATATCTGAGAATTTATTTATTAGTAGCTATTCATTTCCAACCAATGCCAATTCTATCTTGACAAATATGTTACGTAAGTTGGTTTATTTATTTGTTATATTGTATTTGCACTCAAATATCTAGTTATACTTTATAACAATCATATTTTCTATGACAATAACGTTACATAATAATTAGTAGGTACAAATTTTTCATTACTTTAGGTACACGAATTCGTACACCTAGCGTAAATAAATCAAATGCTTATTATTTCTAATTTGAAGATTTGTCTGTTCCAGTTATATCTTAAACAAAAAAAAAAGAAAAAAACGTAACGGAATTTAAGTTTTTAAATTTGTAATAAATAAATCACATGATTCCCCAGAAATTACTTAATGCTTTGTATTTATCTTTCGAAACGTGTAAGGGGAATGGATATATAAAACCTTAATAGAAAATAAAATATTTATATTTTTTGGAAAAAAATGTTTAAGTATGTAGGTTTACATGATTTATAAATCTGGTACAATTCTAGTAATTTTATTTCTACGGGTTGGTACAATCGGCCTGACCAAAGTTAGCAATACTGAACTCTGCCGGCTGACATCGCACATCGCTGTTTGGACTTCTGCGCGCCCTCGCAACAAAAGCAATATAATAGATTGTGCTTACCGTGTAACAAGAATCTACAAGAAATATAGGTAGGTAAGATAAAAAAACGTTAATGTCTGTATTTTATAAACAAGTTAACCTCATTGAATTAATATAAATTAGGAGTTGTGTGTTGTAGGTAAGTTCTGAATAGAGACAACTTTAAATTTTTCATTACTCATTATATTCATACTTACGAAATGGGGAAAAAATTGTATTTGTGATATCACATATCTACTTATGCATTTTTTCAGTTTTGTTCACATAGGTTTTGTTTTATTTACTGATCTACTGTTACAAAATGGCCACCACTCCAGTCTGTCTATTTTCATGTACTGATAACAAATGTGGATATATTATGTATTTAACTGCTAAATTAATATGAAACAATAATAAAACCTATTTAGGTTATTTAAACAAAACAGAAAGAAAGACTGAATAGACATGTGGAAAATTCTAATACCCTAGGCCTACAAAATGTTTTGCTTAATTTTACATTTTTTGTAATTAAAATTTTGCACAAATGTTACAAAATGGCCACCACTCCAGCCTGTCTATTTTCATGTACTTTGATAACAAATGTGGATATATTATGTATTTAACTGCTAAATTAATATGAAACAATAATAAAACCTATTTAGGTTATTTAAACAAAACAGAAAGAAAGACTGAATAGACATGTGGAAAATTCTAATACCCTAGGCCTACAAAATGTTTTGCTTAATTTTACATTTTTTGCATTCTGATAAACCTCAATAGTATTTTGTAGTATCTCATACATTTTACTAGTGGATAAAATGAAATTTCTCTTAGTTTCTAAGGCACACTGAATTTTCCAAATTTATAATCATGGCAAGGTTTGTTTCATAAAAAGGAGGAGCTAGAAGGCCATATTTCAATTACATGTAAAATCACCTATATGTAATAACATATTATAATAATTAATAAATCTGTGCAACACACAGTCTGGTAGTATTTTATAGATATATTTCCCTCACCAAAAATATCCTTAATGTTTATTACCTGTACCTATGGCATGTATGTATGTGTAAGTATGTAATTTTTTCTACTTTTTTAACTTCAAAGGTTTACCTTTAAATCTCATATACACAAAAAATATTTTTATCATGATTCGTAGCAAGGTAAGTTGATTTTTATTTTTTAATGGACATATAATGTCTCAAAAACTAACTGCATTCTTTTTTTCCAGGATGTGTGCTAGTGCCACTAAATCAAGTGTGTTATGTGTTTTTTATAGCGTAATTTTGCTTGATCCAACGAAGTTCCATATCTTTTCTATTTTGAAAGATATAAAAAACTGAAAATAATTTTTAAAATTTTTTGAAATTTCAAAATATTTATAAACTCATGGGGAAAGACTATACTATATACGTAGTATTTTCTCACGAGTTTTCTTAAGTCTATTCTCATGTGTTGTCGAAACATATGGTTAAGTATATTAAATTTTCCAAAAATCTAAAAATTTGTTCTTTGCACTTTCGTATATCTCAAATTGAAAAAGATATGTAGTCTTATTGAATTAAGCAAAAAATTCAACACCACGTTATATATACTAATACTAAAAACGTTTATATTCGTTTTTATATAAACGCATATATTTAACATATGATACAACAAATATATACATTTTCCATAATCGTATATTTACAATATAATAATATAATATATGAAATACATACGTTTTTTGGATGTATATATGTAAGATACTGTATACCATATACATACCATTTTTATACGTACATATTTTATATATGATACACTAAATATATACGTTTTTCGTAATCGTATATATCTAATATATAATATACGAAATATACACGTTTTCTGCGCGGACATTCGAACGTTAAATATATGTTGCGGTAAGCTTTATATATACTACTCGTATAAACGAAATCGAAACGTTTAATAAACCATTTGGTGTTGCTTGGGTATTAACTGAAATAGAGATTTCAGCAATTACAAAACTGTTCTATATAAACGTCATATTGTTAATCTAACGTTCGGAAAGGCTGTATTGTGTTTGTTTTACTTACACTGTTATAGTGCGCGCCAATATTGGCAAAATAAATGACTTCGGATGTGCGGAACTGAGAGGGAGATTATCATTCTTCATCCACATAATTGCTGTAGGCCCGGAAGCCCGAAAATTAAACAAATTTAATTCCAGCTACAGTTTTGTAATTAATTTGATGACGATCTTCTTTAAGGTCTTAAACATCCTGTATGTTATGACACTTTATTTTATCTTAAAAACGAAAGACATAAAACAGTATTGTTTATTTTTTTGTATTCATGAATATATGCCACCAATTAAAACAGTCTGTATGTATTGTTAAACCTTTTTTACTAAAACTAAATACCGTTCTCAACATCTAGCTCCTTTATAGATGACTAATTCCTCTGCCGTATAAATGTATCGAATTATACTAGAACACGATACCGACATGACACCCAGACATCCTTTCCGTAACTATTCGTAACACGATCAGGTAGCGGAAAAAACAACTTTTAATTACGTATCCCATTACAGGACTTTTTTTAACTTCTGCTATGTGAAAATAATACTTTGCTTGCATCTGAGTGTTCGTCAGCACTTTTACACACAACCGGATCGATAAAGGTGTCTTATCGAATTTACTTCTGAAGGAAAATAACAAATAAAAAAGGTAAACTGAGTAGTTTAGATACCTACTCCGAGAAAAATATTGTGTGAAATTTAAGATTTTGTTAAATCAAATACAATTACAGTCAGTTACTAATTTAACCATGATCTTAAAGAATAAAGAGTTGTATAAAAAAAACGTCTCCAAAGCACTGATTTTAATCTTCAAAACATTTTTTTTTCTTACATCATTTTCTTTTTTTTATTTTTTGTTCACTTTCTTGGATGCATAGTTACCATCTTCTATATCATAACCGTCTAATACTTTCTTCTCATTATCATAGTCTCTTCATAATCACCACGATCGTTTTCTTCATCTTTATCACAATCCCTCCTTTATTTGATTATAATTGACTTCTGTGTCTTCATCATAATCCTTATCATCTTCGTCGTAATTACTTTCTTCATCTTCAATATTCTGGAGTTTGGAGTTGTGTGGAGGATAGGTAAAATAAAGAGTAAATAAAATGTAGAGCTGTAACCCCTTTGTTAAGTTAATGAAAGCACAGTGGCGTGCAGAAGTAATAATATATTTTTTAATGGAACGCAGCGTGTATTGTTAAATTTTTTAATTTTTTTTCTGATTTCAAAAATATGACATATGATATTAACTCTTTAACCGTTCGAGTAATTGAATATTTAAAATTGTATTTAAACTGTTTGTTACATAAACTGAAATTACAATTATTAAAGTAGTCATTTAAAATAACAAGAATTCTATTATTATTAAACTGAAATAAATAATGAAATAAATGTAGTTTTCTTATAATAATTTATAAATTGTATTTCTCCCTATTAGGAGATCAACTCTCATAAGCCGTTAATTAACCTATTGGGGAGAAAAAGGTGATGACGGTACTCAGAAAGATCTCTCTAATACAGGCCATAGAAGACCGTCGTTCTCTCAGCACGGATTCCCTTGTTGATGAGACGGCAGTTCACTCACAGACTGCATGAAATACTGTCTCGTCTTCCTGTTCGTAACCTCTACAAATAAGGTGTTTTATACTTTTTCATAATATTTTCTAAATCAACAGTGTCCACTTTGAATGCCATTCACCAAATGAAGGTCTGTCTTCCATAGAATCAAGTATTTTTCGGTTGTGTCCTTGCAAGAGGACCTTTTAGCGCATTGACAACTATTTGTTTCATCCCACTGTCTCCTAAACTCTCTGTGGATGTATTTCTTGATCCAATATAATAACCGTTTTCTTCTACAACACCATTATCGCGTGTAGAGACCACATAAACTACCCGTCCATACAGCTTCCACACAGGTTCTTTTTCTCTCGAAAAGTAAATACAGCACGTATCAATAGATTTTTATTACACACAAGTGACTTTTTGACATTCTATTTTCTGACAAAACCAAAAACTCCTTAAAAACAAAATTGTCGTCTATACTTACTTAAAAGTAACGTAGGAAACGGCAAGTAACAATAAATATCTTAACAGATGTCTCCAACATTCTCCCACCTGAGGAATTTCGAATCTAAAACAAATTTCTCATAAAACAAAAGAGACATCTTTTTTACTTTACTGTTTACAAAGGTTTAACTAGTCATAAATCTACAAGGTCTTTTGACTGAACGTCCACTTCGCGTAACGAACACTTTGTCAACGGGTACTCTGCTTTTATTATGCACTCCCGCACAATCTCTTAGGTACTCATTATCTTCGTTTGGACAGCCGTCATCAACAGGAGCAGTCGCCTCGTCAGGAAAATTACCTTGAAATTCGGTAACATTACTACATTCAAGAGGGTAGATGTTTTGCAGAGTCCGAAGAAGTTCTCCACCATCTGTATTTACACGGACTAAGCGAACAGTACCATCTTTCCCTGGAATTAATTCAACAATGCGAGCTAGCGGCCAGTTTAGCCGCTTATCGTGATTATTACCGACAAGTACAACCTGTCCTACAGAAACTTGGTCTTGCTTAGATGAAGATTTGGTTTGGTTCTTCAATGCTCCCAAATATTCATTACGGAACCTACTCCGTAAGCTTTCTCTGAGCTTTTGGTTGTATATGATCCGTCTACATAAGGATGTTCTATCTACTGCATCACACTCAGGCAAACCATCTTCACTCAGGTCGCGTAGGAACATCATAGGGGTTAAAGGAGCCAAATCTTTCGGTTCATCCGACATATAGGTTAGGGGTCTTGAATTGATGATAGATTCACAATCACAAATAAGTGTCATAAGATCTTCAAAATTTAGACAAGAACGGCCTAATACTTTTCTTAGCAAACCTTTTGTCATGCCAATTAAGCGTTCCCAGAAGCCTCCCCACCAAGGAGAAGATGGAGGGTTGAATCGCCATAGAATACGTTGCACTGACGTGGTTTCCGTTATTTGTTTCCAGTCGATCTTACTAAAGGCATTTTCGGTTCCGACAAAGTTTGTACCATTATCACTGTATATAACTCGCGGTCGTCCTCGTCGTGCTACAAATCTACGCAATGCCTGTAAGAAAGTAGCCGTTGATAGTGAAGTACAAAGTTCTAGGTGTACTGCGCGATACACCGCACACGTGAAGAGACACACCCAAACTTTATCATTAGTCTTTAAAAATAACGGACCAGCAAAGTCTATTCCGGTTACCTCGAATAGTGCAGCATCACGTACACGACTCAACGGTAAAGGTGGCGTTGCAACTTTACATGGGGTTCCATTATATCTCTTGCAAACGACACATTTGTTTATAATCGACCTGATCGCCCGACGTCCACCAATTATCCAAAACTTTTCCCGCAATAAACTCAATAGTCCCTGCGTACCCAGATGACACGATTGTTCATGTACATCAAAAACTAGTCGACGTACTACGGGATGTTTTGCAGATAACACCACTGGATATCGAAAACTGTCTACGTCGGGTCGATTGCTCACATACGATTTTAATCGTAATAATTGATGTTCGTCATAAAAAGGATTAAGAGAACACAATGTTTTATCAGTTGGCCCCGTAAATGTCTCTTGTTGAACAACTTTAAACACAAACTCTTCCGCAATATTAATTTCCTCAGCAGTCAGCGGTCCTGAATGTTTATTAGTAGCATTTTTAAGGTTGTGTTTAAAACGCAGAATCCAAGCCATCATACGTAATATTTTATTATACTTAGAAAAATAAGTGAAGTGCCATTCGCTAGAATCATCAATGCACATGCAGGAAATCACATTCCTTTTCCTTTCTTTGTTCACTTCTAGTTCGTTATACTCTAGATTTTCTTGCACCCACAGAGATTGCGGTTGAAGAAGCCATTTTGGTCCCTCCCACCATTTAGATTCAAGTAAATCTTTCGCAGAACAGCCTCGGGATGGTAAGTCCGCTGGATTCAAATCTCCAGGCACGTGCCTCCATGCTTCAATAAAAGTTAACGAACGGATTTCTACAATTCGATTTCCTACAAACGGTGCCCATGGCTCTTGTCTTCGTATCCACGAAATAACAGTAGAGGAGTCACTCCAGCAGAAATATTCAATTTCCTTTTCAAGGTTTTCTAATACAAACTTTGTTAACCTGGCTCCTATTGTAGCGGCCAGTAGTTCTAACCGAGGTATTGTTACTTTCTTCAGGGGAGCCACTCTGGATTTAGCGGCTAGCAATCGTACAGACACCCTGTTGCCTTGTTCAACCCTTAAGAAAACTACTGTAGCATAAGCATTTTTACTGGCATCACAGAAGGTGTGCAGGCTCAAATTTGTTCCCTCGCCTGGTCCTGCACAAATCCATCTGGGTATTTCAATTTTTTGCAAGTATGGAAGTTCATCGAGCCAACTCTTAAAAACCCGCTCTAATTCTGGATCTACTATAGTGTCCCAACCCATTTGTTGTTCCCATGTCCTCTGTAATAATATCTTGGGTATCAAAGTGGTTGGGGACACGTAGCCTATGGGGTCAAATATTTTTTGGGCGGTTGATAAGATAAATCTCTTCGTAACAGTCTTATCCTTAAGATTGGTGATTTCTTTCAGCCATTCACTGTTTATCATCAATACATCTCTCTTTGTATTCCAAGTTAGACCTAAGACAGCGACATTAATATCAGAAGAATTTAGTGTGGACTCCCACCCTCGTAAATCAAATTTTGCCTCGGCCATAAGCATACTTGATTCTAAAATAAACTGATTCAAGTCATTCTCAGAGGCTACGCTTGTTACACAGTTATCCACGTAAAAACTTTTCAATAATTTCGAAATTGTTTTCCTCGAATACGTTGTCTCGTCCTGCTTCAATTTCTCTCCAAGATGATATTGTATTGTCGCTCCAAGCAGAAAAGGGCTGCAATTCACACCAAACACAACACGGCGATGACGATACACTTTCTCCTTTCCTTCGAAATCAGTCCATAGGAATTTCAAGAAATCTCTATCAGTTTTATAAACACCAATTTGTAAAAATGCTTTTCGTATATCTGAAATGACTCCAAATCTCTGTTCTCTAAATCGCAATAAATTCGTAGGAATCAACTCTATAAGATTCTCTCCTTTCTCCAAACAGTGATTCAATGATGGATGTTCTCTGTCTCGAGCCGATGCATCAAATACAGGCCTGATTCTCGTAGTTGAGTGTTCTTTCAACACTGGTCTATGAGGTAGGTAATGACCTCTTACAATATCCTCCTCCGAATCAACCTCTTCAATGATATCATCCTGTAACCACTCTTGAAAGACACGATCATAAGCTTCAAAAAGTCCATCATTCTTTAATTTCCTAACGATGGATTCCAACCTCTTTTTTGCCAAGTGATAATTACTGGGTAATGTAGGATGTTCATCTAACCATGGTAATCTTATCTCATATCGTCCGCTTTCATCCTTCGTCACAGTTTGTAGAAAAAAATCTTTTGCAGCCAGCGCCATTTCATCACGAGTCCTCTTCTCCGATGGTTCAGTGATTCCAATCACATCCAATTGCCAAAAATCTGTGATGCGACATTCCTTTACAAATAGAGACAGAACGGCCATGGACACACTGGTGCGTGGTTCACCCTGCATCCTCCCAGAAAGCGTCCATCCCAAAAATGTTTCGGCTAATATTAAACCGCATTTTAATATGTGTCTCCTACCCGTATAGAGTCTCCCAGCGTAGTCAGCACCAATTAGAAGTTCAATGTCACCCGTACCTCTTACATCACTAAGCTGCACATTCAATGCATCGATCTCTTCCATCCAGGGACCTTCAAACACAGGCGAAACTTCCTTACATATCATAGGCTGGTCCAGTACTTCCAAGGTGCATGAAAAATCTCCCGCACTTAACTTGACGTCAAAACATTCGTGTGTTTGGATCTGTTCAACACCACCAAATAAACAGTGTACGATTTTTACACGACGCTTCGATCGATTTCCTAATTGCTGTGCAGTTGATCTCATGATATACGATCTCTGTGAACCAGTATCTATTAAAACTCGAACATACTGTGAACTGCACCGTCCATTTACTCGAACGCGCAAAGTTTCCAAAAATACATAGCTGTCGGTGTTGTTTGCAAGAGCTTGTTCACTAACCCCACCTTTATTGTCCATGTTACCGTTTCGCGTTGTGGTGTCACGTGTATGCGCGGGCAGATTTGGACAAATTAATGGCACGTGCGGTTTAGCACAAACAATGCACTTCAAACGTACACGGCACCTCTTGGCTTGATGTCCTATTTTGAGACACTTAAAACATGCTCTTTTATTAGCCAAAATTTCGCGTTTGTGTTCTAAGGTGAAATTTTGCGCGTTAAAACAAGCTTCGCTTGCATGTGATCCTTCACAAAACACACATTTGGCAACATCACAGCTGACTAGGGTACTCGCCGTCGCTACAGTTGATTCAATAGGTTTTGTCCTTCTCTTGACATCTTTTCCTGTTGCGGACGAACCTTCGGGACATAAATCAAATCCTTCCTTAGCCAGAAAAATGCGTTGTTCGTTTTCCACTTCCCTTTTAAGAAAGTTCATTAAATCTTTCAACTGGCCTTCTAATGAACACTTGGTAGTAAGTGATTCGCTTGACCCTAACTCTTCTGCCACCACATCAGTTGATGTTCTTCTTCCTACACGCTGCCAAACTCTAAGCAAGTCCTCTGGTAGACACGACTCTATTAAAGGAAAAAGCATGGCAGAGCATTTTTCGGACGTTACTCCTAGGGTTTCCAACGCCCTCATTTGAGACTCTAACTTATCATACAATGTAAAAATATCTACATGATTTTGTGACCTGGCATTGTGCAGAATGAGCTTCAGTAGTTCTCGAACATACACCTCTATTTGAAGGTCTTCTCGACCGAATCGCGCCTCTAGCCCCTGAACTATTTTTTCATAATTTTTTCCTATTGCAGGAAAGCTGTCTACTAATTGTCTAGCCCTGCTGCCTGGCACTGTGGCTTGAGTTAAATACTCTATCTTATCTTCCAAAGCAATATCAGGATCATCATGTATTTTCTTAAATTGCGCCCAGAAGGACAACCATTCTCGAATATTGCCATCAAATTTTTTAAATTCTATAGTAGGTAGCTTAAATTTACGCCTACCTGTTACATTACTGGCCTCTGACCTCACCGACTGCACATCTTCCTCTCTTCTTTGCTGACAATGTGAGGCAACATCATTGTAACGGATTTTCAGATCAGTAAATTTCCTTTCGTAATTTTCACACAGGTCCATTTCTGTTAACAACGAACCCTCTTCAGTTGCATCGTCTGCTAGAAGTGCTTCATAGATGTCACGATCTACCATTGTTAAATTATCGTGTTTTTGTACAAGCAACTCCCAGGACACCTGAATGTCTCTTAAACTAACTGGAGATCGGTCACTACTTGTCAAAAGGGCTTCTAAGTCACCAGCATTCTTTGTAAATACAGTACGCAATACTTTACGACGTCTTTTATTTTGTTCCACGTTCAGATCCATGATAAACTCTGTTCAAAACAACACTCGTTTGACAAAATTCCAGTACACAAACGGTGCAAAAGTTTATCGTCTCGAAATCACAAATGTCTCTGACTTGGTAACAAAACGTTTTTCCACTACCCAGAGAGTCCTGTCACGGTCGCCATTATATCGCGTGTAGAGACCACATGAACTACCCGTCCATACAGCTTCCACACAGGTTCTTTTTCTCTTGAAAAGTAAATACAGCACGTATCAATAGATTTTTATTACACACAAGTGACTTTTTGACATTCTATTTTCTGACAAAACCAAAAACTCCTTAAAAACAAAATTGTCGTCTATATTTACTTAAAAGTAACGTAGGAAACGGCAAGTAACAATAAATATCTTAACAGATGTCTCCAACAACCATTGCACCATTCTTCTAGTACCTATACAGGGTGAACCCTAAATAAGTACAAATATTTTAACCAGCAGTACAGTTCGCTGTGTAGAACTCAGTTTTTATATAAAAAAAAAAACAGGAATAATAAAGTCAAATTTTAAACAAATTTCGTTAATAACTAGAATTTATATTAATGGCCACTTCCTCCCCTTTGCCATTCCTATAGCTGGCCAATAAAGTATGTCCATGTGTCTAAGTACATGATATTGAACATATAAACCAGATTCTCTACTCACAGTTGTCCAGAATTTGGTCATTATCCATTTTTACTGCACTCCAACTGATTTATTACAATATATGCAATCGTTATCATTATCACTGTTTGCCACTCCTTAACAAATGCATGTGAACGTTTTCACTGCTTGAATAATGCGCCATAGTTTGCTTAACTACACTACTGTATTTTGCCAAAAATATTGATTAAATACACAAGACACTTAAGGGAAAAAAACTGAATGTGAAAATAATAAAACCAAAAACGTGCGTTACTTAAAGAAACCATTAGCTTACTATTGGAGTAAAAAGTCCAGACCCCTGGGTTTGAAAACCGATATTGCCGAAACGTAGGAGCGAAAAAAAATGAAATTTGGACCATAGGTAGCCTCAATATTATTGTTACGCACAATCAAATCAGAATTTGTTTTTGAATATTCGTTTTTAAATTATTAGAAATAATGTACCAAAAAACACGATTTTCGGGCGGCGAAACGTAATCCTGTCACTTCAACTCGTCATAACTTTTTTATTTATAAGCTTTAAAATGTGCAATTTTAACTGGTAGTACATTAAACTGTGCTGTTTCGAATTTTGTAAGTCTCTCTTCTTAGAATTCCTTTTTTTTTATCTTGCGTAAAACAGAAGTTGATGGTATCTTCATAAATACAGCATCATTTTTTAAAATACAAAAACAGTCATAGAACATAGAAAAACCTTAATAAAGAAATATAATATTTTTATGAATTAATGCACTTGTAAACAGTGTATGAGTAAATATAGTTCTCAATTATTTTATTTTTGTTAAGATCTTAGAAAACATTTATTTGATACATACTTCTGTATAGCATAAATATTGTAATTGTTATTTTCTTAGCTTTCTTGACAATAATAATAATAATATTCTTGTGGAACTCTGCCTGTTTGTGATTTTATTAACTATAACATATACAGTTTCATTTTATTATTTATTTATATCTCATATACATTGTCAAAGTTGATCATAATATAAGATTTTTTCGCATTAGCTTGAATATAAAAACGGGAATGGTATATTTACATGCATATGTCTAAGTCGTCGTCATCATCATCAGGTATTTCCTCGCCACCATCATTACTGTTATCGTCGTCTTCGGCGTACAAATTTATCACTACTACTACTGCTCTACAGCAGTATCCACTAAATGTTCTTTTTGACTGTATTTCTGTTCCATTTTTTTGGCATGTTCAACCCAGTTGGGCCAAACAGAATTTGGTATATTTTCCATGGCCGATTGGCAGAGGTTCAAACCATATTTTATTTTAAATGTAGAATTTCGTTTAGAAACGTCATTTTTAACATAAACTCATATTAGTTCAATAGGGTTTAATTCACAATGAGCCGCGTGAAGCCATAACATTTTCACCATGTCTTGTGGCAAATCCTTTGTAATCCACTGAAAAATAACAATCACAATTTATTTTATAGATAAATATGTATGAAATAAGTAAATATTTTCTAACATCTTATCAAAGCTGAACTAATAAAGTACCCGACACTGGTTACGGCGCGATAGACGGCCGAGTGCAACACCGCAACGCCCCACTTTACCCCGATTGAACGGAACGCGTAAGAAATAATTGAGAACTATATTTACTCATACACTGTTTATAAGTGCATTAATTCACGAAACTGTTATATTTCTTTATTAAGGTTTTTATATGTTCTATGACTGCTTTTGTATTTAAAAAAAAGACGCTATATTTACGAAGATACCATCAACTGTATTACGCAAGATAAAAAAAAAGGAATTCTAAGAAGAGAGACTTACACATTTCGAAATAGCACAGTTTAATGTACTACCAGTTAAAATTACACATTTTAAAGCCTATAAATAAAAAAGATATGACGAGTTGAAGTGACAGGATTACGTTTCGCCGCCCGAAAATCGTGTTATTTGGTACATTATTTCTAATAACTAAAAAACGAATAATAAAAACCAAATTCCGATTCGATTGTGCATAACAATAATAGTGAGGCTACCTATGATAAAAATTTCAATTTTTTTCGCTCCTATGTTTTGGCAATATCGGCTTTCAAACCCAGGGGTCTGGACTTTTTATTCCGATAGTACTTTGGTTTTAGAAAATGTATCTCATATTATCTTTCAATTTATATTGAAATTACCAAATCCCTTTTCACAAATATTACTTATATCTTGCCGTTGCCACAACTTATTCCTTTACTCTGAACCATTGCACCGGTATGAACATAACCTCTTCGTTGACCTCTTTGACTATAGATCCTAGAGGATGAGGCTGGTGCGGGACATTTCGCCTACTGTGCCACCTACCTGTTACCTGTGCCTACGACACCAGCTTCTTTTTTGGATACTAATGACACTGCTTTTAAATATTTGATTTTGCCTTCACTGGCTATTGAACTAAATACATCAAGCTCGTTATTTTGTTATTCCATATTTTGTGTTTATTTTTCGAAACGAACGAACGAATGAACAGAAAGGTTAGCACTGACATGTTGTTTGAGGTTATGTAGCGAAAATTTACTCTAAGGCGTTGTGTGAAAATTACAGTTTTTTTGTTATTCTTCATAAAATAATTTAATGAGATAATTTGGGTATCTTTCTAATAGTGTACTATGGTCTTGTGGATAACTGTGTAAATAGTTGTTTTTTCAGCAAGTAGGTAAGCTTTTATGCACATTCAGAAATGTGCATACAGATATAATTTTGGGAATTATTGAACAAAGTAACTTCCTAAATGCTTTCAATGGTAGTATCAAACTTGCGGAAATTAATTATTTAATCGTTCATGGTAAGGTCGGTTAAGAAGTTACAGTTTGAATATTACTGCATAGCATACTACCTACCTAATTTTACTTTACTTATTGCTAAAAACAGGTATTTTTAAACTAGAATCAACCGCAAAAATTGAATTTACGTTAAAAAAAATATCTTACAGACGATAAGGCAACCTGACCTTCAGTAAATCGCATGGTTTATTAGGTTACGTCAGTAGTATATCTGGTCAGCGGACCTCAAAATGTTGGCAATTTTTTTAAATTGATATCTCCGTAAATATTGAATTTTTTTAAAAATCACTTTCACTAGACTCATTCATATGACGAACTATACCTGCAGTTAAAATATTTGTACTTATTTAAAGTTCATCCTGTATAAACCATTGGCATTCTCTGTCGATGTCTTCCTTGACTCAATATTATCACTGTTTTCTATAACACCATTGCCTTCTTCTAGATATACCATTGTCATCCCCTTTGCTATCCTTAGGTAATTTATGGGATCTAGGGAATTTCCAGTATCTCCAAAAAACTTCCGTAATGTTACTTTCAGCTCTGTACATACATTGGATTATGAACACATAACAAAATCAACTCTTTCTTTGATTTTATACATAACAATTGTAGGATGTTCTTCATCGATAAATCGAATTAAGTATAAAAACATAAATTTTGCCAGGAACTAATTTCGTGAAGATATTTAATTTAAACAAGGTTTTCGTATTCAATACTATCAATATCCGGTATATCCCCATCCGTAATTTAATGACTTCCAGGGAACGTAGTCTCCCAATTCCACAAAAAAGCACAAACATCCAGTTCTAATTAGCGGTTCCCTAATCATTATTCCCGTAACATAACCTTCCTCGCATATGCTCCTTGTTTATAATAAATCGGTAGCGTAGTCGGCCCACGGACAAAGCCGTACGGCACTCGACAATCAGTCAAACGTTCACGGTTACCATGGATTAGGGATCTCCGCCTACGGCAGATGTGACCTGGGAACGGTAGCTGGGACTCGAGGAGATCGAAAAAATAAATTCGATTTGTTTACTGAGCAACGCGGGGGAAGAAATGAAATAATCGCTCTTTCTAATCTGATTTCAAATGAATCGTTGACTGAGGTTGGTCCAAAGCAATCAGGAAAACTGTAGATATCCTAGTGTACCTATTTGTAGTTTGATATTTCATATACCACTCCATTATTTATGTTATATGTGTACCTTTTATATTAAATCTCAAAAGCAAAATTTAGGTCCCCAATAGTGTGTAACGTATACAGAGTGATTAACAACTTAAATAAGTCGTTATCACCAAAAAAATTATAATAGAAGTCTAATAGCTTCTGCGTAAACAATATTTAAACTTCTAATATTATACGTAAGTACGTAGCTGGGTCTGCGTTGATAATAGGGTTGGATTGGGATATACTCTCTAGGTGGTAAACGAATAAGGTCAGGAATGTTGTTTTATTTATTGTGGAAGTGTCAATTTTTAAAATTTTCACAATGGCTCATGTGTACAACAATACTGAGTTAATGGACATGATTCTTATTTATGGTGAAGACAAAACGCATTGACAGCTTCACGCTTGTGTACAGATCGATTTTCCGATCGACACGCGCCAAGTCTTGAAACTTTTATGGCGGTGGTGCGACGTGGTCATGATACTGGTAATTTACGTGCAAATCGTGGACCAGATGGTGGCTCCGGGCGACCACAACGTATTTTAACAGCTGAAGAACAAGTGTTGGATGTGATTTGTGAAAATCTGCAAATAAGTACAAGACAGATTAAAAGACAGGTGCCTGGAGTATCCTAATTAACGGTGTGGCGCTTACTACATGAAGCTCAGTTATACCCATATAATATCCAGCGTATTCAAGCACTGTTATCAGCGGATTATCCATTACAAGTTAGGTTTTGTGAATGGTTGCTGCAGCAAAATGCTGAAAATCAATTTACTATGTACTAGTTACAAATGAAACTTTAATTACTCGAAATAGAACACAGACCATTCGCAATACAAACCTGAGAACTCTAAAATCTGCACGCAATTGA
Source organism: Monochamus alternatus (assembly GCA_037114965.1). NCBI lineage: Eukaryota > Metazoa > Arthropoda > Insecta > Coleoptera > Cerambycidae > Monochamus > Monochamus alternatus. Next base: position 121,439,089 of record CM073426.1, read on the forward strand.
ATGGTACTCCTTCCGACACCGTTTTTCACTTAATGTTTGATACTAATATAATATAAATCAAATCTCCTACAATTCCTATCAATGTATGTATCATATGTATGTTCTCTGATACCAAACATCTAGGTATGCTAATGAACAATTCCACAGACAAAGTTCTAATCAATAATTAATGAAATTAATCTATCTAAGTTTACTAACCTGCTTTAATGAAAATACTCTATAAATATCTAGATGTTTGGTATCAGAGAACATACATATGACTTCATTGATAGGAATTGTAGGAGATTTGATTTATATTAGCTTAAAATACCTTTCTAATACAGTAAAAAATGTTACAAAAGCTAATAATAAGGAATATATGGGTAGATATTGTGGGTGTAACTCAACGCTGGTTGGGGCTTTTGTCCACAGAGTACTTAGTTTCACACAATATTATTAATACCCAAAAATATATAAAAAAATAACCATTTTAGAATTGTTACGTAAAAGAAGGAAGATGAATGATTACTACCTAAAATCAATATTATTACAATTTATATATTTATAACAAATAGACTAAAACATTACACTAATTTTAGTTTAAATACTGGACGTAGTTTTGTATTTTTTAAAACCTTCTACGAATCTGCACACTCTCATTGGAATTTCTGGAACGGTGAACGAATACATCCTGTTATGTAAACCAACGCCATATTTCCAGTCTAGGATTCCGTTTTAGCAATTAATAGTATAAACAGGAAGGGTGCTGAAGTGGGTGGAGATCGATTATTCGATATACAGCTGTTCAGCACACGAATGGTGTACTTCTTTGGTTGTATGAAATTCTAAAATCGTTTTAAAATACTAACGAAAGACCGAACGCTATTTGTTTTCTAATAATGTCTCAAAATATTGCCTTATGGTCGAGATTATACAACAATTTTTGAAATCAAAACCAAAGCAATAAGAAGAGATTAGCTTTTAAAGTTCAAAATTCAAATTCACTTTAAACATAATATATACTACATGACAAAGGTAAATTTTCAGGTTTATCTGCTAAGTTTTTTTTGGAGTTTCGATAGGTCGCACTTTGATAACATACCATTCTGTTTTAAATATTTCTGCTCACATTTATGTTCTGAACGATAATCTTTACAGCCGATTATACAGAATACGTAGATTTGGTCAGATTTGATGATTTGATTTTGGATTGCGCAGAGATGATTTCTCGATGAGAGAAACTTATAGAAGGACTAACAGATCCTTACGTGCGGTGTTACCTGGTGTGGACTCAGGAAGGCTGTGGACACAGAGCGAGAGGAACCACAAGCGTGAAGATCGTCAGTTGCGACTTTTAGCTGTCAGATACCGATTTAGCAGCAGCCGTACTATTGCAAATCAGTGGTTTGAAGAACATAAAGGGATGATCGGTATGTGTACAGTGTATCACCGAATACGATGTTTTGGCCTGTTGTCTTTTCGTTCACATTGCTTGCTCCATCCCACTCGACAACATCGAGCTAATCGCTTACAATGGTGTAAGAAGAGGATCCAGTGGGTACTTTACTCGAACTTGCATTTTAAACAGGTTAGTACCATACTACTTAAAAAACAATAAATTTCTAGGCTAGATAGATGTACGTAAATACTCATTCATTGTACTTACGAGTAATAATAAAAATTCATATTCAATTATTGTAAAACATAGTGAAAACGTAATATCAAAATTATTAAACTTTAAATTTGTTTTTATTAATTATTAATATTTAAGAAAAATTCATTCATGTATCTAGATAAAAAAGCTTTACTCCGTGTCGTTAAATAACAGTACAAAAACTAGGTAACTCATGACACGGTAACTTTTCGATAGCTTTTATGAGCATCGGATCAGAGACGTGCCGTTTAGGTTTTCGACAGTTTTTTTGCCGACAACACGAAGGTTTTTTATTACTTAGTATTTAAACACGAAACACCTTCCATCTTCTCTTAATAAGTTACCCATTGGGTATATGTTTTTTATGTAATGTACCTAAATGTTTTATTACTCGGTTTATTATTAGATACGTGGGAGTTTTGTAATTTCAATGTAAAATATTTTTTAAACTATGACCAAGCTAATTTCTTTTTAGTCATAACAGCCACATTTGGTCGGATAAAAATCCACACGCTAGTGGTCGGTTTAGCTTTCAGAGGCGATTTGTTGTCAACGTATAGGCAGGAGTGTACGAGGACGAGGACCACGTTACTTGCAATTTTGAATAGAATTTTTTGATTATTGTTATTTGATTTTATTGGATATTAACATTTTAAATTTAAAAAAAATATGAGATTCTAAAATAGTCAGTAGGAAAATATTTCAATTTCGCAACGTAGCATCAGGTCGACATGGAGTTGAAATGTGAACTGTAAACGACCAAGGCTGTGAGCGGTCAGTGACAGTGTGAAAAGGGGGTTTACATAATGATTTGAAAATATTTATTTTCGGCGTAAATATGCATTTAGATTTTTTTTAATCACGTATTCATATTATACTCATTATTCCCTATCTCCTCTTAAAATTAATGACATTATTACTGACTCACCCTGTATAGGTGTTTACCTTTCTTTTTCACATAGTATATTAACAGCCCACAATAGGTAAAATCTAACCTATTTCTGAATTTCAAGTATTGCTTCTTCAGGAGGCCTTTGAAAGTAAAAAAATTAAAATTCAAATAATAATATGTTAATTCTTTATAATGAGATAAAAAATATATTTTATTAATATATAGAATATTCTTGTGAACAAAAAGAGCAAGAAAATTTTAAGTAATTTGATGTTTGATTATTATTAAAGCAGCGTTACTATTGCATGTACCAGATCACTCTGCCAAATAGAATTGTTATTAATGGTACTGTATTATCGCGTTTGAAACATTAGAGCAGCTGTGGCTTGTGCGATAGTTGAAATATCCCAAACATCGGTTGCTTGTAGATTTATCACCCCTAAATGTGTCAAAATATGGCTATTTCTCAGTAGGCCTCATGTGCGAACCTACACAGCATCATATATATCTGATTAATTAATATTGACAGATATGGGCTAAGGTAATCCCCTTTTTCTTAATTAGAGCTATTCCAGATACAAATGAGGCACCATGAAATGGATGGGCTGTCAATGGTGTGTTGATAATATTTTCTTCTGGAAGAAATTATAAACACTTTTACTTGTGCGATGTGCGGAATACTAAAAGTGGGATGTTTATTAGTCAGTTGAAGTTTTCCCTAGTATTATAATATCTTGATCACTGTTATCATCATTACTGAACACATTTAATTTCTTAGTATACTGCTGACTGACGAATATAGACGGATAGAACAAATAATCTTTATGGCCCATGTATTTTTCACATATCATTATTGTGAATGGTAATAATATTACAATTATTGTAAATTTTGAAGAATGCCTAAAATGGTGCAAATATACAGGCGTCTTTAGATAGCTGTCCATTAGAATATTTCAGAGACTACTTCGATTTCGATTTTGAAAATTTAAATTTTGGGATTTTTAGGGCTGCTCTTTTTAAATAAAATAACGCCACATTTTTAATTATACCGGAAGTCGTCACCTACTTACTTATTTTAAATGGAAAACCCTGATATTTTTGCATATTCGGATTCTAAACGCAATTTTATTGTGCTTCCTTATATCTATCTCTAATGGTCTTCGAGATATTTCGATTCTATGAAAAAAAGTTTCTTTTCAATAGTCTATTTCAATATTGCCTATTTTTTACATCGTTCGAACCGAAGTATTGATATTTAGGAGAGAGAGACGAGAATGACTATCATTTGTTGCAGATATTTTAAAAACTGTGTAATTTCACACAGCGTGGTGGAAATTCATTGTCAAAGCGTAACTTCGAACACCAAACCTTGATTTTTAAATCAAATTAAAAATATAAGGTATATTTAATCAAAAACTGTTGTATAATTTTACCCTATATCAATCTCTGTCACACTCCGCCTCTATGGCTACCTCTTTCAATTTTTTTGTTATTGACGGTATAAGGATGGTTTTTCACAACAAACAACCAATATGTTACAAGTCAAGCAACGTGCTTGAGAAAATTATTTTTTCTATAAACATGTTAAAAATGCAATTTTTAACACTCCCTTGTAGCATTAAAAATATTGCTTTAAGGCACTAGTGTTTTAAAATGTTCCCTTTAAAGCACTAGTACCTTAAAGTAAATGTTAACTTGTGTACACTTATTGTATGCAATTTCATATTGAATCCGGGATTTTCTTGGCAATAAGTACAAAGTAGCTCGGTTGGTCGCTTCATCAATATCTTTAAATGGATTGTTCTTTTCCATATTTTCTTTATACGTTTTAAGGCCAAAAAGACACAACGTTTAAAAGTGCCAAATCCAAAGCTCTCAAACTTTTCGTAAATGATACAACATTGGCAGTGCCCACTTCGAAAATTTAATATACTGCCTACGATGCTATTTAAGACTTAACTTATTTCTACCCGGGTTAATTCTTTTTAATGACGTTTGTAGAAAAAATATTGTATGATATTTGTGTTAAGTGTTTTTAAGGCACTCATGTAAACTTTTACATGCGTGCCTTAAAAATGCACTTTTAACACTTACATCATAAATAACTATTAAGCATTTGTCAATGTCAAAGGGATATTCGGTAAGAATTTTTTTTTACAAAAAAATCAAATAAATCGCAACACAACAAAACAACTATTTATTTATTTATAGTACAACTAGTACAGTTACAGGTATTAAAATTTAACGCAACATTAGATTGGCTATTTTTTCTACTATAGAATATCTATTTCCACCCGTAGCATTTATCGTCTTAGTGTCGTGTTCTTGGTGAATGTTTAAGCACAGCATAGGTAGACCAGCAGTTTCACTCCATTGTCGGCACTTTGAACTGCTTTCAGTTTCTGCGGTGACCTCGAAATGTGAGTACGATAGCACATCCGATAGAATTGACAGAATCGGTGATCAGGACCGGAATAAGAAATTTTTATTTGCGCGTGAAAGCGTAGTTATTCCACATGAAAGTTTACGTTATATCTATCCACATTATATAATAATTCATTATACAATTATAAATGGGTAATTCAACATGTACTATATATCATTTACTGCTACTAACATACAGTGTGAAAATTTGATTTACTTCTTTGGACTTTTTTAAAAAAAGAGTTTAAAATATATATTATTGCACTACAAAACATTTTTATTTATTTACTTACTTTTTTGTTATTAGTGATAATTACATTTTTTTGGGATTATTTAAATTTAAAATTTGACGTTTGAAGTTTAGTAGACAAATAATTTATTATGATTTTTTTTCGTCTTAAATGATCTACGTAAACCAGAAGACAAGTATTTTTCAGAACAGAGAAATTATGTTTAGTTAACTTTGAAAATTGTTAAATTGGAGATAAAAGTGCAGTAAAATGTAAATTTGGTAAAAAATTATTTTTTATTATTTTGTTTTAAGACTTACTCTCATTGTAGTGACTACAAGAAATATGATCATCTACATAATTTGAAGATCAGCCGTCTTGTGCAGGAAACGTTGGAATGGCCTCTTTGCGTAATGTATTGCGCGAATCGTTAGAAAATATATTACTTTAAATATATATTTGACATAGTTTGTATGAACTATTACTAATCCTGAGCAGCTTTTCTAATAAATCTTCTCTATTAGAAGCCTCTGCATAGAACTTTGCACTAAAATAAAAATTTGTATTTGTGAATAATATAAATATGTATATTTTAAACTTCACTTTCATGAGAAGTATTTATATTCCTATGTTATACTTATGTTATACTTAAGAAATAAGTTAATAGGTAAGGCAATAGCAGTAAAATATCATTTATGGTTTGTACAGTATGTTATAGATTACTTATTACTTATTTATATCTTTAACAAATTTAAAGAAACATATTGCTTTAATACGGCTCTGTATAACCGATGTTCGCACTCCCAGACTTGGATGTAAACTGAGGTCTCTGCAGCTTGAAATGGATGCGCAAGCTGCTATGCGCGACTTATTATTTCGGCCCGACTGTTTTTACTGGTCTCCCTATAATGTGGCTGAAGTATGGTCTTATAGAATTTGAATTGTTATGACCAGTAATTATCAGTAATTATTACTTTGCACACCAGTTTTTCCCAATTCGTTAACAGCAGTTGACCTCGAATGATTTGTTATCTTTTTGTTCTTTACATTTAGGCAGGCTAATAGCCTCAGCAGACGATTTAGTCTATTCATTAATAGTATTTTTTCCAAGATGGATATTGTCGCACTAATTATCGGTTTCCGTTTTCCAGATTCGATTATGTTTTAAGAACAGCCGTGGTGAGATAATATGTTCGCCTCGTTTTGATATCAGTTTATGGAAAAGGCATATAGGGCAGCTTTGACTTTCACTATTGGCAGTCAACCATTTACAATTTCTACAGCTTTTTGAACCACCTGGACAAGTTTTACTGAACACCAGATTTTATTCAATGCGATTTTTCGGAGAGCCATCATTAGTTTTCTCGATTTGAAATAGATCCAAGAGACAGGCAAACAGAGATATTTTCATCCCACAACAATATTATTCGTTTACATTTACATGAATCTGTTTGCAGATTCTTCTCAAGCAGGCTTAAATATTATACTGTTAAACGGGTCAATCATAATCTTATTTATAGTCATTATAGTACTTCTCCTTTAAAAGTTTACACGAAACGTTCCACATTACAGTTGCTTTGAATACTGTCCCGTCTTTCTTCTTCATATTGACCGACCAATCTTCAATACACAAGCAACCTATTTCTTGACAGTTGTAGAAAAAATAGTTATCTTATGATGCTTTTAATACTTTTCGCATTATAAATTTAAACTTGAATCTTTTAAAGGCATCTCAGTTTAAGTCAGTGACAATTATATAAAAGAAAAAAATTGCTATTCACGCTGCGGAACCGTTCAAGGCTGAGATAATCCAAAATTTTTTGTGCTAAGCGTACTGCGATTTGATTCGATTTCTATGTGCGGCTAGTCGTGCGTGAATTCGAGGCGTTTTTTAATCTTTAAAAGAAATTCGAGTCAGAGAAGAAATATTATAAAAAGACGACTTCGACATTTTACTTCCAGACATCAGCCTCTAGCTATTTGTAAAATATTGTAAATTATAACAAATATGAACAAAACTCATAGAAGTACCACCAACTATGGGAAGATATTTTATTAGGGTACAACTGTCACATAATTATTATGATTTCTGTTTATTTATTTACGAAATCGAGCAAGACCCATCCAGATATACAGTATGTGTTCGCAATAGGTAAAAAAAAAGAAATCATATAAGAATTGAAGACAACAAACTAAAAACAAAGAATAATTGTAAGGTACATCATATGAAGATAATATGCATTATAAGAGTACAGTTAAGAACTAATTAATACGTATAAACCTAAGAAATACATATTTAAAACATAAAAAATTGGAAAAATACAAAAATAAATATTTACATAAGAAACAACAGGGCATGACAGTTTAAATCTTACGAACTTTTATTTTGAAATTTATTTTAAAGGAAGTTAGGGAAACAATAAAAATATTAATATGTGAACAATAATTGTTACAGTCGTAATATATTCTATTAATATTAGAATTTGGTCCCAAATTTGTAATTTCCGCTAACATATTTAGTTGGCACATGGAAATTCAATAGAGACAATTCTAGAGTCAACGCCATTGTTTAAGAAATATTGCCGTACTTCACTAATATATGTTACATTATATACTGCAAAATGCAAGAATCTTGAAAATAATCTAAATAAATCTAATTATATTGTGGATTCCATATTATGTTTCCAAAATTCAGTTGGCTATAAACAGAGGCGTAATATATATTCCGATTTGACGTTACAGATTCTAGAGATAAAACCAAACATTTTATTGTACTTATTAGCTATGTAATCAATATGTGAGGTAAAATCCTGATGCCAAAAGCTACTCCTAAAACTTTAATTTATTTTTTGACAATATTTCGAAAAACAATTTAGATCTTGTTACCATATTTTATGGATTGAATTTGTGAACAAAATTCGAGATCATCTACATTTAATAAACATTTAGATGTTTGTAATGATATTTGTGATGATTTTATCGTTTACATAAATTAAAAAGACTAAGAGCCACAAGCGAGAACCTTGCGGAACACCTGATGTAATGAAGATAGGAGAAGATTTATAACTACACGTTACAACTATTAGAGATCTATTACTTATATAAGAAGTAAACCAACGTAGTAATTTGACACCATTTCGAAAATCATAATCACTTATATTATCCGACATGTGCTTTCTTACATTTATTAACGTACGTGCGATAATGAATTTGTAAATCAAATTATACTGAAAATAGATATTTATTAAATAAACCAATTAAGTATTATCAAATTAAAACTCATTTATTAAATACATTGACAATAAAATATTTACAATCGCATAAATTAATATAAACTTTCGCCTAGAATTTTTATAGCCATTGGTTTCTTGTTTTCAGTAGAAATTTCGATGTAGTATTTAGCAATAAAATTAGATGTAGCAGTTTAAGAAATCGTGCAATCAGTTTTGGCACTTTGTCAGTAGTATTAATACCAATAGGTTGTTTGGTACATTATTTACCAGCTATATATTGAAAAAATAAGCAAACATGATCACAGTTTTCAGTTCTGAATTTGACGTATTTTCTTACCAGTTCTACTAAATTCAAGTAATCAAAAAACTCTCTAGACATTTTTATTTTGGTATTGGGTATCACGTCTTGCAGACATAGTCCTTCATCTTTCACATGTTCTACAAGTAGATTTGTAATTTCTTCCCGCCGACATGCGCCCGCCAAACTATTAAACAAAGTAACCTAAGATAAATATTTGTTATGCAACTCTTTCACTAAAAAACATATTCATTAAAAATCTGGATATTTCCTTGTTTGTTAATATCTTAGATCTTTCAAAATTGTACCAGGAATGCAATCAAATTAAAGTATTTTTTGATATCGATATTGTAACGGAAGCTCACCTACCCTTTTAGGTTATACACAAATTGGTTCTAGATGCGTTCTCGAGACTTAGGAAACTTCGAGAACCCCCAAATTATATATAAGCGGATCAGCTCCGTCGCCAGAGTTCAATTTATATTGAAAAGTCAACAGTGAACAGAAATGTGAAAGTAAAGATTTGACAGTTACAAATTGTTTGTAGTATACATATTTGTTGTGTAATCAAGCAATGAGAAAATAGTTTGTTTTTCTAGGTGAAACATATCACGGCTAAGTCAACGTAGAGGTTACAATATTCTTCTTGAGTGAAATTTCTGTTCTTCTCACTGAGTAATAGCATCAAAAATATGAAGGCTTCTCTGCTTAATTCGTTGAAATATACTAATAATCCTATCTTATCAGTTATGTACATGCTTTGGCAATAATAATAACACTCTGTCACATCTATTTTTCAACTTCTGGTAAGTATTGAGTAAAAATTTCATTAAATCTCTATTGGTGCGTGAAACAACTAATAACTAATGTTAAATATTTAAAGTAAATTTTATTATGAAAACGTCAGCAGTTCAAAATAAATTGAAAAATTCGGTTTAATGAGCGTCATTATTATTGCTAACGACTGCACATACATATAAGTATGCAGAATTAATTCAATAACAGATTTTTATGTCCGTTGCTACCGCAACTTCTTATTAATAGACAATTGTGACATTATGTCGTGTTTGAATACAAATTATGTATAATAATGCTAATTATTACCTATTATTAATAACCTCGACTGTTGTAGATCAAACGTTGTACGAAATACGTGGAACACTACATTATTACCGCACTTATGTGATTATACTTTACATTCAGTAATAATTTTTATATTCCACTGCGTAAATAACTATTAAGTTGGCTAGAAATTATGCGTGTATTCGTGAGTTACGATGCGAGATTCGTGAAAAATTAATTATTATGTAGAGTGATGTTTTGATTTTTAACGAACAAGGTCCTGGATACTATTCAATGCAATTTCTCACAAATGACGCATCATCAGCTTCATAATTGTCAATAAACAATTGATTCGTTTTTGCTCTCACTTTGCTATAGTGTACGCGTACTTTAAAGTATCCTGGAGCAGCAACTAATAAAACTACTAACGGATATATTAAAAGTTCAGCAGTGGAAGGTAACAAGAAGCAGAAGTTACGACGGATTCCAGCCCGCTATTCTTTGAAGTACAGAAATAAAGGAGAGTCAGAGATTACCAGGTAAAATAATTACAACGGCAGGAGAAATAGTGGATTTTAATTCTCTCGCAAAACGTGAAATTATTCTTTGAAGTGCAGAAATAGAGAAAAAGCCACGTCCTAAAATAACTCGCCTCGGATTGCCTTCCGGTCGAAATCACTTGAGACGAGGATTATATGTTCAAGATCGCGGCGTTGCCAATAATCCTATGTTCCTCCATTAAGCCATTTGAGAATGGTCGATTAACGTGCAATTGGGGAACCAGAAGGTGGATAAGTTAAATGTATTAATACTCAAATATAAGTATACTTATAAGGTGTTAAGTTTTTGGAAAATATCTACACAAAACATTTACCTTTAGAGCAGGTGCTAAATGTAAATGAGGTGATTTACTTTTAATACTAGTATGACAACAGTTAGAGAAACTACAATTAGAATAAGTAATTTCATGGCCAATCTCATTAGTAGCTGTAGTAATTATTTCTATGAAACTTGTACTATCGTTGGGAGCAATATTATCCGTCAAAGTTTTGGACAAAATTTGGTTCGCTGCTCTTCTTGTTTTGTGTACTTCCATGCACTGTATCCCTTAATTATTACAGTAATATTAGCACCATAGTCTAACAACAAATTAGCCGCAGATCATGGGAAGGAATATCCAATATAAAAGTGAGAATTAGGAAAATTTAGAAACACAACAATATTGCCAGGAATCTTACAAAATGTGTTGATTCCAATTGGCACATTTATTCTTAATGTATTTTATGAAAATGTACTTTGTATGTACCAGAAATAACGAAAGTACGTTGCAAATTATTTTTTGTGTCTGGTACATGGACAACTAGAGAAGATTCCAAATATTCGATATTATTGAATGTCAAGTTAGACAATAATTATTCAGGATGACAAGTTTCAAATACATCGAAAAGTACAACAACATTCTGCATGGAATATGTTTCATCCTGTGCTTTTGCGAGAAATTTGTCGATTTGGCCCCTGGTCGATACTTTAGACTATTTCGATAAATATTTGCTTGATGTCCTGATTCTTTTAGTCCATCACTGCCTTCAATATGGAGTGATTTGACCAAAGTGTTGACGATTGCCATACTCTGGACTTTTCTTCAAAGTATGCCAAAAGCACTTTTTCACTAAACTTACCACTCACATTTTTCAGATCATACCATCTCAAAAAATGATTGTACGAAAACTCGTACTGTTGCTTTGATATACTAGTCAATAATTCAAAAACAGCTTTATTATCAGTTTCTTCGATTTATACGGGAAGAAATCATTTTCTTTCCATGTCACGAGAATTGAAGTTACTTGCCAACAAACTTCATGGACAATTCCCTTCCCACAAAATAAAATGTCATATCATCTACGACAGATAGCTTTTGAGATATTAGTGTAGATGCGATATTTTCAGTAATATCTTGAAAATAATTTTTGATCTATATTGCATTATCGCAAGATTTGTCTCAAATCTTTCTACTACGATACCCGTTCGTTATCGTAAAGTTTCTTTATATTGCCCCCACTACCAAGCTGGTAATTGCGACGAGCCTTCGAGATGCAATGGGATAAATCGGGTCTACAACCTCGAATTCAGTAGAAAAATCGTTCCCCACGTTTTAATTGTGACTAGCTATTCAATATTATCTACAAATCAGAATGAAGTTGTGTTGAGATATTAGAAATTTTTGAAATCCTTCTCCATAATGTCATCTATAATCAGGTTTCCATCAGAATCTCTACAGAGCAATACGGTTTTATGAATAGATCAACCATTACTAACCTCGTTTGGAAGTCTCAATATATAGCAGAAAAGCTTGATCGGCAAAGTTAGGTCGATGTGATACACCGATTTCTCTAGAGCATTTGACCGACTTGACCACGGAATTTTATTGGAGAAATTAGAAACGTTTAATTTGTCCACCTCTATCTTAAATGTGTTGAATTCATACTTATGGAATCGATATCAGTTTGTTCAATTTCATAGCTTCAGCTCTGAGAAATTCTTGCAGAGATCTGGTGTCTCTCAGGGGTTTGTTTTGGGCCCGCTTTTATTTATCATGTTTATTAACGATATAACATCAAATATTATTGGCGTACACTGTTTGCTATATGCTGATGACTTAAAACTGTTCACGGAAATAAAATGTATATTGGACTGTGCAGTTCTTCAGAAAGCATTAAATGAAATAGATTTCTGGTGCATTAAAAACAGATTACCCTTGAATGTAGAGAAGTGTAATGTTATGACTCACGCGTAAAATAAACTACATTAGATATGACTACAAAATGCAGAATTCCTCATTGCAAAGACCAGAGTATTTAAAAGACCTTGGCGTTATATTTGATTCTAAACTGTCTTTTAATGTAGTAGTTACGTCTTCAGCTTACAAAACTTTAGGGAATATTATTCGCTCTTCAAAGGGATTCAATAATATGCATACTTTAAAATTACTATATCAGTCCTTTGTCAGGTCGAAACTGGAATACGCCACTACCGTTTGGAACCTTATTTATAAGGCGCGTATTGACTCATTGGAGAAGATTCGGAGAAGATTTTTAAAATCAGCGGTGTATATTGTTGACGGTACGTATCCTGAAAGAGGTTTTCCACAAGATGTGTTGCTTGCACGCTTTAATATTCCAGCTCTAGAGAAACGTAGATCAACTAATCAGGTTATCAGGTTTTTATATAAAATAATAAACAGTCTAATTGACTGTGCATGACTTTTAAATAAAATTTCAATGAAAGTACCACGATTTTCGACTAGAGCCCATAACATTTGTAATATTCGTCCTATAAGGACTAATCTCATGAAGGTTTCTTCTCTGTATCAAATGATTTCTAATTATCGTGACGTGGAGGACAGTATAGATATATTATTTTGTTCGATTAATAAAATAAAAACCGATTTTTAAAATGATTTGCTTTTGTATTGTAATTCAAATGTGTGTGTATTTTATGATAAATTTTAAACAGTGTATAATCGTAGATAGTAGTTTTTTTCTTTTTTTTTTGTAGTGTATTGGTTGTGTATTTCCTGTTTTGAATGTAGTCTTATTATGTTAATGACTTGTGTTTTATTTTTTATTGTATACAAAAAGTAATGTATGACGCTTGTTTATAATTTTTGGTTGTATCCTGCAAATGGGCACTAGCCTGTTGGATATGTATTTAAGTTAAATAAATAAATAAATAAAATAAAATATCGGTGACTATTAAGTTAAGAAATTCTAATGATTTGGATAGTGATTGATTGGATATACTGCGCAATTCTGTAGGTTGTAAGTGTATAGTGTTGTTAATTAAAAGCGAATTAGTTTTGGTTTTTCTGTGGAGTAGGAAAAATAGTTGAAATGAGTCCGTATAATAGTACTATGAAACATTGGTCAGTTCGAATTACATTGCGATTTAAGAGATACCCAATACTTTTCTCATTTCCTTTGGTAGTCTTATAAATTGTATAGATATATTTTAGATCAATGTACGTATAATTGAAGTTTTATTATCCTTATCTGATCCAGCTGTTTTTAAATCTTTTCTTGAGACAAACGATCGCGCTATCAAGCCCTCATCTCCAGCGTTCATCGGAACGTAAACATGTCTCCAACTTTCGTTTGTTCTAAAGACTTTGGCACTAATCACGATATATGGGACATAACTAGCGTCGTTTCTGGCTCAAACAATGATTTTGCTTATCGAGACTACTTCAGTTGTTTTTCTCTTAATTTACGGGCGTCAACAACTAATTCAATTCCCTGGCAATTATTTGAACACAACAAGTCTTTCATTCAATTGGTGTCAATACAAGTCTCACCAGCAGTTTTTACTAATTACTCCATGTCCAGATATCTAAATCAATCTCATAATTGAATAGAATGGCAGTTTTAAAGTCGTCTACATATACTAATTTATGACAACTAAGGAAGGTAGTAATGTAGTTAATAAAGATAACATTTATAAGAATGTTTAGATTAAAACCCTGGGCTACTCCAGATGTAAAAAAGTACCTACTTGTATTCATGTATTAACTGAAGGTATATATCGACTTTCGATACTTATGTCGTAGTATGTATTTTATTGACTGTTGATTTGTTGGCATAAATGGGGACAAAAATTGCACGTAATAATTTCAAAAAGGGAATTTGTCAAATTGAGCCAATGCACATAAAGCCCGACGTCAACGAGGGTTCTATTTAGCGACAATTAAGTATAATGTTTCCGAAATCACAACACAATTGCGAACAGAATCTATGTGGGTCCCACCAGCTGCAAGATCGATACAAAAGGAGTTGGACAATAGTAGGCCGTGAGCGGTGTTTCGTTAGCCAAATAGCCTCGTCTCGTGCGTATGAATGGATGATTTGAATCACGGCACAATAGATGTCTGGGCGTGTAAGCCGAGCTCGATTGTTATTTTGAGGAATTTATGTGTAAATGAAGGCAGAGGCGATTTGGACGGATTTCCTACTGGGTAATTGGCCTCTTATAGGTGTGGATGGTAAACCCCCGATATGACGATGGTCATTCATCAGGTTAATGTCAGATTATGATACCTCGACAAAACCGAAAAACGCCTGCTGATATCCTAACACCTCGAAAGCGTTGGTTAGTCAGTTGTTGTAAAATCTGTGGTATTTTTATTTGTATTGACTGGTTTTTTCGTTCGAATGTAAAAGGAAATAACTATAGTTTCTCTACCACAAAGCCAACCACGTCTATAAATAAGAATATTTGATTATTCATTGATTTTTTAAGAAAATACATCACATCGCGAACTTCCATGTCATGTGAGAAGATCAGTTGGACTACCTCAAAGCATATCAATTGACATTATGGCAAGTAATCTTGAAATTATAAAATTGCTTTTAAGAATTTAGCTATAGCGGTAATACAGGGTATACAAAGATTGACTACAGGGTATACAAAGATTGACTGCTATTATTTTAAAGTAATGGTAGTATGTCAGGCAATTGTTTTTATTGTCAACATAATTTTAGACAATTTGTCGCGTTAAAAACAATATTTTCTTGTAAAGTTTTGTTTTGGTGTAATATATAGCGCAAACATTTAGTGTGTTAATATAGTTTTATTATGCTTAGCTGCACTTGCATAAATGTTTTCATGAAAATATAATGAATTACCTATTCATTTGTTCGTATGACGTAAGTCGTTTGAATGGCGAATTGCATGATTTTTCCAAATATCTGCAAAGAAAGAATGTTTTGTATTGAACTGATAATATTCTGATCTTAATCTGATATTATTCGATGTTCTTGTGTTAAATAGACATCGGTATTGAATAAAGTTGCAAAATAAACTCGTAAAATGGGCACAGAAAGTGCTCATGGCTTAGAACTCAGAGAAGGGTATTTCTGTGTTAAATTAAAGCACTACAACTACTTTTAAATTTCAGACTATTTAAAGGCATTTTTATTCAATCAACCGATGGTACATTTAATTATGATGATGGACCATTTTAATATAGATCACCAGTTTGTAAGTACTGAAATATAGACCATATGCTTCGTATTCTAAATGCAAGTAAACGGTAGCGAGCGCAATCCAGCATGCTATAGGAGGCAATGACGTCACACAGCGGTTTATGTGAGTATGTTCTCAAATTATTTTAATGGTTTTAGAGCGTTTTTCTTTTCAAATCGTACTAACGTTACAAAATCATTCGGAAAATATAAGTGAAAAATGCTAATTCTCCATTTACTTAAAGCTACACCTGTAAGTAAGTATAAAGCAAAATAATAAGAAGCTCTCTCGCCTCGTTCGTAATTTATAAATTTTCTTTCTATTAAACATCGTCTGGCTCGTTGCACATATATTATTTCTTATTTAAATATTATCTTCTATTTAAAACCACGCTCTTGGCCACAGTCACGTGCTGGAGATTATTACAACGACGTTAAGCCAGGCTAAAATGGACCGATATTTTACGGCAGTCTGCTGTAACTTAACGAATTCTGTGCTTGTACATGGAGGAGAATAATGAATTGGAGGTTTTCATTGTGGCGGTATTGATATTAGGGATTAACAGGGGGCAGAGGATTTTAATTCGGTAATTTTACAGTCGATACTTAGGAAGATTTGCAACAAAGCTTTTGAATAAATGTGTACCTATGTTCGAACCGATAACCCTCAGGATGTGGGGTTAGCTGTATAAATATACAAAGTTAATTAATAAAATTTAAAGATAATAAAGCTGCCGAACAAGTTTGAATTCCAACCAAACATAAAAACAAATAAATTTTTCGTAGTATGATTTTAGCCAATGTTCTTTTTCTAACACATCTAGTACATCTCTGGCATATTTTACCATGCCTTCAATATTTCAAAAATCTTAATCATCCGCCTTTTCTTTGTTTTTCTAAGTTCTACTGTAATGTTCATTTTCTAACATATCTCTGGTAATCTTACCATGTCTTTATTCATCTTTTCTTTGATCCATTATTTTCTTCGTTTTTATAAGTTCTATTCTAATGTTGTTATTCTAACACATCTCTGGTCATTTTACCATGTCTTCAATATTTCTATTTCTTCCAAAAACCTTATTTATCTATCTTTCCTTTGATACATTATTATCTCTCTCTAATTTCTACTTTAATGTTCTTCTAACATATCTAATACATCTCTGGTAACTTTACCATGCCTTCAATCTTCTAAAAATCTTAATCATCCGCCTTTTCTTTGTTTTTCCAAGTTCTACTTTAATATTCATTTTCTAAAATATCTCTGGTAATTTTACCGTGTCTTCAATATTTCTATTTCTTCCAAAGACCTTATTCATCCATCTTTTCTTTGGTGCATTATTTTGTTTATTTCTCTAAATTCTACTTACATAATTTCCTACCAAGCAACGTGTTTTTCAGTTTACTAATTTTATATTTATATGTTGTTTGGACTATGCCTATATTCGTATAAGGTCGACTTAAAACTAATAATATAATTAATTGATAAGGAATATATTCCTCTTCATTGCTTATGATTGTCTTCTCAGTATCAGATTTTTTTATTGGAGGCCTAAAGAAATAAAGTTGTTTGAAGGGAAGAATTCTTCAAGACAATTTGGAAGCGTTGCGTCTTCATTAAAGACAATTTCTTTAAGGTTGTTGTTCGATAGAGAGTGGAACAAATGGAAATCTAATGGAATAGAATCAGTAGAACAAAACGGATGTGGAATAACCTTCCATAGTACTCTTAAATAGCCGATTTTGTGATTTTAGTAGTAGTTGCAGCTCCAAGGTTGTTGGAAATATCTCTGCAATGATGGTTTATACGACGAACATTCAATTATTTTCCAACGACTACTTGATCCTTCCACCATTTACGTATTTCTTTTGAGACTCTAGAACGATATTGCTTATAACTTTTAAACGGGTAGTAATACAGAAAAATTTATCTAATAAAAGTTTATTAGAAAAAAGAGAGCTTTTTAACAGGAAGAAAATTAATCGATGACGTCATTAGCCATTTCTGTCAAATCCCAAAAATAATACTTTCGATTGAAAATGGGGCTTGCCTCATCGCGTTTAACACTACGTGTCCCAAATTTTATTTAAATTTGTTGTATCTTCACAGTAGGTCATACTGTCGAGTTGTGAGACAACAATGCCTGAACTAGACTCAAACAATAGAAGTAAAAGATGGCCTTTTTATTGCTTGACACTTAATCCCATTTATTTTAAATACTTATTTGCACAATCCCAAAAACATTTTAGGTATATTCCTAACACTCTGTAGTCTAACAATTGATTTCCAAGTCTCAACTATCTTTGAAAAGTTTGTAAAATAAATGGAGGTAGAAAATTCTTGTAATGGAAAAAAAATAAATCATTTTTTTCCTAATAACTCTTGTACTTGAAAACAACTTTCTACCAGTTATTCCTCCTTTACCTCCGTACTTATCCACGATCTTAGCTGCCGAATCACTTCCTGCGCTGCCGGCAGTATGGAAAATAATGAGCTTTTAACAACGCCCATTGTTAACTATTTAGTTTTAATAAAAGGCGGCTGAAATCAGAGTGCAACCCCAAGCCGAAGCCCGGGGCCCTGCTAGCGACTAACTTTAACTTATTGGGCTCGTTTACTCGGCGCGGTTGCCTCGCATCGCTGAATTCCACCTTATTGCTTGTATATCAACGTCGGGATTTCATAATACGAAATTTACCTTCTTTTATGTCGGGGGAATATTAAACTGCTCCGTCGTGCGTGTTTGATGTCAAATTATTAAAGTTTCGGAATGAATGCCGCTCCCGTCTTATTAAACGGGGCCTAACTGTGGAGTCGCGAATCTATTTTTATTAATGCTCATTCGAGAGTTTATTAACTGACTCTGACTACTAAAATTACTCTTTATTGTCGTTGTTGCAGGAGCATGCCTGGATGGTCCTGGAATTATGAATTGAATCTAACACGTTTCCGTCAAACACAAGAGAAAACGACAACATCTCTTTTGTGCATAACGAAATTAGGTGGGACACGTTCATTTGAAATCTTCGTATCAAAGATATGGAAGTTACTGTAAAACTTTGATGTGATATTCGAAGTTCGTAACAAGGTACAAGATACACGGCGATTTCGGCGATTTTGATATCTATCTTTCGATTTGATCTTGGAGTCGCTTTGAGGCTAAATTGATAGGGTTAAATGAATACCGAATTTACTTTCAGAGACCCCAAAAACAAATGTACAACAGTTTGATCCACTTGCATATCTACCAATAGCTTTGACTCGAACTTTGATCTTAAAAATGACCTTAAACCTGAAACAATAGGTTTAAATAGACCCGATTCTGATTCAGCGACTCCAAAAACATAAATTTACGATAGTCTAGTGCACTTGAATATCTATCTTTTGCTTTGACCTTGTAATGACCTTGAACTTGAAGACTATTGGTATAAAAAATAATATGGACTCAACACGTAATTAATTGAAACAAGTAAAGAAATGTATGTTTCTATACTTCAAGGTTAGTTTCTATACTAGGGCCTCTATTGCCTACAATTGATACAAATAACTTGATTATTTAATAATCCTTGATACAACTAACTACTAACAACATATATAGTATATTGTATCAAACAATTGCATTTAGAATTAGAAGAAATTGAAATAGGACGGAATTTAATGAGTAGTGTTGATATAATATTTCAGTTACATTTTGGAATGTTAAAAGTATAAGTAGCATCTCCTTTGATCCCTATTTCCAAAATCGACTCAATAGTTTCAAATAAAACTTAAAATCTATTGCTCAGACAGGATATTAGTAGGTTAAAACTATTTCTACCTTTGTAGTTTTTTAATTATGTTCCTGTTTCCCGTTAAAATTTTTAATTTTAGTAATACCTTTATTTTGATGTTTTCTAGAATATTCCAGGCCAGATTCGAATTAGTCCTCGACAGGTTCTCCAGACCGCGGAAACTTCGAGAACCCTAAAAAAATATATAAGCCGATCGATTTCGCCGCTACAAGTTCAGCTTATATTGAACAGCCGAACGAATGACAGAAACGTCAAAGTAAAGATTTGACAGCTGAGAATTTGTTTGAATTATATTCGTTGTGTTATTAAGTTGTAACAATAAAGTTTGTTTTTCTACGTGCGGTGCTTCAAGGTTAGGTCAACGTAGAGGTTACATTGATGTAAGAAGTGCGACGTTCCACAAGACGACATCCACAACTGACTTCCACAAGAAGACGTTTGAAGTTGAAGTGGATAAGTGAGTGTCAGTGACGAGATGAATAGCTACGGAAATGGAAAAAACATTCAAATTCAAGCAATTGGAAATGCTGAAAGAGTTGAAGAACTGCCAAGATGAAATAAAGGAAGACTTAAAAGAAATGAAGAACAGCCAAGATCAAATGAAGATTAGCCAAGATTTGAAAAAGAGGATGAAAAACAATCTAGAGAAAAGGAAGATCTAGAAGATCAGTCTAGAAGAAATGAAGAGGCAATAGTAGAGGCTTAGAAGAGGCATTTTAAGATTAAACTCAATGAATTTGAGAAAACTGTTGAAGATGGAATTAACCATTTAAGAAGTGAAGTACAAGATAAGATCCAGGTCGTTGAAGAAAATATGACTAAGTGCTTTAGAAATGACGTATATTGAGGCTCATCTACAACATGTTTACCAAGCACAAACGTTTCTAAGAAAATCTGCAGCAATTTGAGGCAGATATAGCACGTATGGTGCAGCTAGTCTACCCCACCGCACCGACAGAGCTTCAACAGTTAGCAATGAGTAGCTTCACCTATGGCTTGCGAGAATCCAAGATCAGTCAAGCGTTAAGGTTAGCCAGATATTAAAATATATCTGAAGCTTTGGCCCAGGCGCTATAAATAGAAGTGGTCACGGCAGAGCAAGGCAAGTTAGGCTTCAGACTAACGAACAACGAGCAGGTGAAAAGAACATGGAAGGATTTACGAAGAGAGTGAGAGCTTTATTGAACGACTTGCAGAAAGAACATGATTGGACTGACTCCACTGTATATAGCAGGAGAAGACCTATCCAGTGTTAGAATTATGGAGCTTAGGAATCGTTGCCCTAAAAATCCATATAGTCAGGACCAGAAAAACTTTGATGATTACCTCAGCCATTTGAAAGATCGATTAAAGATGGTACCTGAAGAATTACGAGAGAAGTTAAAAATCGAAAGCACTGAATGAAGACCAGGTATGACTTGCGTGCCAACAACAGCGGGTTTCAAGAGAATGAGAAAGTGTGGCTGTATAACTCAAAAAGAAGCCAGGGTAAATCTCCAAAGCTGCAGATATCCTGGGAAGGCCCTTATACCGTTGTCAAGATTGAATGACGTGGTGTACAGGATACAGAGGTCCCCAAGCTAAGATGAAGATTGTCCACATTCATCGACTGACACCGTATCAAGAAGGATATGCGGACAATGGAATAACCTGATCTAATTCTAAGTTAAGCTTATATTGAACAGCCAAAGGCGTGACAGAAACGTCAAAGTAAAGATTTGACAGTTGCGAATTTGTTTCAAATATATTTGTTATGTAATCAAATAGTGACAATAAAGTTTGTTTTTCTAAGTAACGTGATTCAAGGCTAAGTCAACGTAGAGGTTACAATATTAATAAAAATTATGATGGCGATGGAACAGACTGCAATAACTCCTGCTTCAATTTCAAACGTCATTGACTCCCTACTTGGGGTCATTCAGGGTACACTTCGCCGTTCTTTGTACCTGGAATTTCACTAATAGGGCCCGTGAACGCATTACTTCCAGCTGATTTCACGGCACCGCGTCAATGGCCGACACGTGACGAATTCCGGATTGCACGTGTCGAGGAGCCGCCACACATTGTTACCCGACGCGACGCCGGGCATAATTAGGAAATATATTGCAGCTGTTAATATGGATTAGCAAATGGCGAATACCTAGTCCGATACGCGGATGCTAGATGACTCACTCTCATTATTGGAGATTTTATATGGTCCGGAATATTTGCGTTCTTATAAAGCCGGTGCCGGCCGATAATAGTAACATGTGCGCTGTGCATGACTGTGAGAAATCCAATTTGTCACTGGTCGTGAATTTTAACAAAGGCGGATAAGAGCTGGTTGTTTTTTCTTGTGGTTTATCGGTAGTTGGTAACGTTTTCTGCATCGAGTCTGCATTGCGTGGTATAATTAGTCATGTTCTGGATAAAGGTGTACGTACTTATATACGGTACTTTGCGATAAGGCACGTAGAGTAGGGAACTTCTTGTATTAATGGTTCATATCTTCTTCGACTAGAAACTAGAACAGAGAAGTAACATTATTATTCTGAATATTGGTAAGTTATGTACTAGTGTGTGTTCTATAGTATGTTATATTATTCCGCATTTTATATATTTGTATTTTACACAGATAACTTTTTTTGGATTGTCCTGAAGAAGACTTAAATACAGCAGAAACGTAGTTTTGCCAACAAATTGGTTCTTTTTAACTTTAGGCCTCATTCCCAATAATATTTCTGAAGAAGTAACAAATATCAAGAAAAACGATCGATATGGCCAGAAGACGAGAATTGTATTGAATAGAACACAGCAAGAAATCGACTTTACACAGTACTATTTTGGAAACAGTAAAATAATATGGTGTAAAATTGTACGCGTTCTATTTGTAAAATATTTACTAAAATGTTAAAAGGTAAAATCTAGAATATTAATTATTTGATAAAATTTACACTAACTTAAGAAATTTACCAAATCCAGTTTAAATTTGAAACGAAAGCAGATAATTTATATTCCCTTCCCAACTATAATTGGCGTTTATGCACGGTGAACACTTGTTGCAGTTTCTTACTACGTTTCATACGAGAACGAAACAAATTGTATAATTTATTGTGTTATAGTAAATTTTTGTGTCTGTTGTTGTATTTCTCTGTAATAGGAAAAGGTCCCATAAAAATAATGTCTTAGGCACATGTGTAGATTGGATTAAATGTGGCTGACTTTATACAAATACTTTTTTTATTTACATTAATAATGTATCTGAAAACCTCCTTAATTTCCAGGAAATTCACGACACGATTTTTAATAAATGGTTTTATTTTTTTTATTGCAAAGTTCTGGATAACAATTAGTTTTAATAATCGCATTGTGAATTTGCATAGTAATTCGATAAGAAGTATATAGTTCCCAAACACGTTTTTCTCAAATAATACCGGACCATATAGTCTTCAACGTTCAGGTACAGGTTGAAAATGTACAGCACATATAGTAATTGATTTACACCAGAGTTTACTATCTCCGGTCCGCTCTCCGGTCGCCGAAGAGCGGTCTCCTTCCCGAAATTATGCGAATTTTATAATGAAATTTAAATTATTTTGGACGGTCATCTCACACAACCTGGAATTCTAAACAGTAACAATAATAGTGCGAAAAATAGCGAAGAATACAAGTTATAGTCAATTTAAAACTGCTTTAAACTCGCCAACAAAGTTGTCCCTTCTAGTTCTGGTTTTATGGTGTAACAATACAAATTAAAAATTTCATTTGTTTTTTTTTAGTTCTCTTGCCTTTTATTTTATCGAATATAATGACATATTAACATTATTTATTCTCACATAAATGCGTTTATTCTGTCGAAGTACATTTAAGATTTCGATACACTAGCGTCGATGTAGGGTATTTACAGGTGCTTCTTCTTAACCACAGACGTTCTGAAGTATGTTAATTTCGATGAAACAAGTGTCATTGAAACGTAATTACCTAATGGTGAACATGCACCTTAATGCAAGAAAGCATTAGCTATCCTAAGATATAAATTAAGGTAAGGTTGACTTTTGCCTGTAAATTTGAATGTTTCCTTATATTTGACAATACTCCCTATATTATGGCGGGCTATAAATGTCAAAATGTGTGGACAATGTCCTACACAAAGCGTTTCAGAAAGATATGAGAAAAAATTAAGGATGGATTCTACAAAATAAGAAAAATTATATGTATATGCAGGGTGCTTTAAAAAGATACAGCAATATTGGTAGGGATTAGGTTGATTAATAAACGTATGTTCTAGAGCAGCTTATTTTTGAGATACAGAGCGTGTAAGATAATTTTAAAAAATCAAATTTTGAATGTAAGATCAACATATTTGATTAAAATTTGACACTAGTATGTTTTTGATGGTGATGTGCAGACATTGGTACTAAAAAGAAATCTGCATTTTCAATGTTATCTGAAGCAAGTTCACAACCACAAGCACCTCCAAATGTTTCATTGCTGATCCTTCCAGAAAACATTTTACTAGATTAACCGAAATTTAATTTTCAAACAATTTCTTCTCATCATAGGTCTACTATTTAAATTTTGCTTGGACTCATTATTTCTTGTTAGACACTTTCCTCATATCTCCCAAAGATAGAATCACCCTGTATATCAATGATATCATAAATTGTGCAACTTCTCTCATTCCAAATTAAAACTTAGTTGCGCCCCATTAATTACCAACGCGTAACATCGCCTCATTAGCTGAGAAGAAGCTAAAGAATCCTCTTAAAGTACAAAAAGGTCGTCTAAACCCTTCATCGTTCACTAAAAATGAGGTAAACAGCCCCCGGTTCCAATTAACAGTTTCCTGTCCGATGTAGACTACAAAGGGCACCGTTGAAAGCGACTACACTGCGATAGCGATCGGCTCGATTTCATTTTATAGTCCCAACTGACGATTGAATCAGAGATGCGTATCCTGGTGATTGTACGTATGGAAAGGGATGAAACGTTATCTGAAAGGGTGCATTTGACTGGTGGCCTTTGGCCGAGGACAGATAACAGTCTGGTTTTCGTTTCGTTTAATTAGATGTCTAGCTGGAATCTCTTTCAGATATCGAGATTTTATGCATTTGATGATGTGGGATGGGAGAGTTGATTTCTGCTATGAGAACTGGGAAATAACCTATTCCAACGATCTAAAGAGTAGGAGCAATAATATTGAGTCGGTTCAAGTCAATTTCATATTGTGTGACTGAAAACTAAGAGTTTGCATCTATTGAAAGAAGGGAAAACACAGTTTAAACATCATGGCATGATATATCTTCATCTTTTAAAGTATGAACACATAGATTTTGATAACTTCCACAGAAGACTGCAAACCAAACGTACATCCACCGATCATTTACCCCATAAAAAAGTGGACTCTTAGTATATCCTTGAGATATTCTAAATTTTGTTATGACCATGTAAATAATATAAATATATAAACTGTTTTTATCGTTTATCTTTACACTTCTATACGAAAATGTACTATTTCGGCGTCAGAGCTTTATAACTGCTAAAAATATTTTGTTCTCAATAACGATTATGCAAGCGACTAGGGTCCATATGTGTTACGTAACCTTAGCAAACTCCTTTCGACTTCCTTTATCTTAATTTAATGCCAATAAAGGGCTTATCATTTGATAAATAAATGATCTGCTCCAAGATTGACAAGCGAAAATATTTGAATTGCGCCATGGCTAACGAAATCAACCATGTCGTTTTATTTTAAGTTTTCCACCAGTAAGCATTGCGTCGCAAAACATTTTTTTTTAAAGGTGCATACATTCAGTGGGAGTAACCGAGTTGCAAGATGATACCACAGTACAGTAGAGAACAAAACTATAGTAAGGTTAGAATTTAAAAGTTAAAGGCGAAAAAACATAAAATTAAAAAAAAACATTAAAGAACAAAATATATAGGCATAACTATAACAGTTAAAAGTCAAAACCATAGATGTATTAGTAAAATAATTGTACAACAAACAAATATTCCTTTAAAAAATACATTAAACAATACAACTAAGAACAAACATATTTGATTTGTTGAAAAGACAAACACATATATCAAGCAAATTTTTAACATCAACGTAAAGTTTAATCATTTGGTATAATGGTGACAAGATCATAGCTTTCATGCGAGCAGCAGGTAGTTAAAACATATTTTTTCTTGAATTAAATGTAAGTACTCTAAGAAAGATTTGTGAAAGAAGCTAATCAGATTTAATATAACTATGAAGAACCTTGAATAAGAATCGTATTGAACAAGCTGCTCTAGGCGATGAAAGACTGCAGAAATTAATAAGCTGCATCGCTGCAACAAAATCTCATAAATTATTCCTCTAGGGGCATATTATGATCGATGGATCATCAAAATTGCAGACTTCATAAATCTGAGTTGCTCTTTTTCAACTATAGCGAGATGATTTATATATGGGAGACCAAACGATCGAAGCATACTCAAATATAGAGCGCATATATATAACAGTTTTCTTCGTAATTTTCTTAGGATTTCGTAAAACAAAACCCAAACTCTTATAAATAGACTTATTTATGTTATTTGTGTATTCAATGAACGATATCTTTTCATCAAATAGTACTCCAAGATCTTTGACAAACTAAGGTCTACATAGTGTAATGTTGTTAAGCTTTTAATCAAATAATATCTTGTTTGCCCTACATAACATTACATTTGTTAGCATTTTATTCAACAGACACCACTGATTAATATTAACTTCTGTAAATGTTTTTAGATCATAAGCATGTAATAAGTATTTAACATTAAAATATTTAATAACGTTATTCATAAACAAGGTGAAAAATATGGGACCCAAAACAGAACACTGAGGTACACCTGACATCTCCAAAGTTTTGTTAGATTAGAACCCATTAATGTACGTACAACGGATGATTTGTTTGTGTGCAATTGTTGCTATTGTGTTTGAATGACTGTAATTTTAATAATAGAAAAAAGTCAATATTATAATATGTAACAATAGCTTTACTTATAAATGAAGTTTTACATACAAGGTTAGATATTGTTGAGCGGTTAGCTATAAAACCAAGATTAAAAAATTTGACTTTGCAAAACAGGAGATGTGATCATGCGATACAGCTTCAAAAACCTTGAAATGTTATTTAAAATTGTTCTAGATCGATAAATTTAAATTTAGTTACGATTCCTTTTTGAGTACAGGTTAAACTCTAGCTCTCTTCCAATTTTTTTTGGAAAAGTTGATTTCTTTAAGGTAAGATAAAACAACATACAAAGTCATTTGTATACAATGATAGAACAATCTCTTTTACGTTTTGGCAAATTTTCGGACGATAAAAATCATGTCTTCATGAAGAAAACACAATTGAGAAAATTCACACAGTTGCTGCTTCAAATATAAATTGTGTCAGAACGAGGTACAATATTATTAGAATGTTCTGTATTATTGCATGCCAATACTTTCGTATGATGTAAATGATGTTAAAAGTTTGTATAGGAAAATAATTATTGACTACACCTTGAATGGACTGAAAACAATTCGAACAGAGTTAACATGCCTTTCCAAACATCAACAACGGCATTTTTTCCTTTATATCTATTTAATGTAACCAAGTCGTCTCCATTCAAGTCGGAACTGGAAACAAGCCCATTTCAACGTAGATAAGCGACAGTAAAACAAATCAGTACTAATTTTAGATGTTTCTTGCATTCCGGGTAAAAATAGATAAGATAGCTTCGGAAAAGAACGTATCGAGAATGATGAGCTGTCCTCGCGGCGTTAGTGACTGGATTAATGCGCTTTAGAGAAGGTCAGGGGCGTTAAGTGTGAAGGAATTTATAGATTTATGTGCCCTGACATAGATTGGGATTTGATTTTAGTAGTTTAGTTTATAGGAATTCCGAAAAAGTGTAAAGAACGTAGAAAGAGTCGAATTTCTTTCTAGAGGTAATATACATAGAAAGTGAGTCATAATTAGGTGTAAAAAATTGAATTAAAACTTCTCTACCAACATGTCTTTGTATAGGGTGCAAGGAGTTGAAGTTATTAAAAATTAGTATTTTTCGAAAACTGTCATCAATAGTCGACATTTTCGTTAAATTTTCAGTTGACAAAGTCAGTCTTTTTTGTTACCTAACTGCGAAATACTTTTATACGTATATTGCAGTGAGTGCAAGTGTAATGCAATGCGAGAGAAATTTGCAACCGACTTGTAAAAGAGATGGAGGTCCAACATGTATCATACAGGTGGCCAAATTATATCCGTACCATGTACAGCGTGTCCAAACATTAATACCAAGGAATTAGACGAGAAGGACCGGTACCATGGCGGCCACGATCTCCTGACTTTAAATCATTTAGACTTATTATTGTGGGGATATTTAAAAAATGAATTATATTGCACAAGTGGGCACTATTGATGATTTACGTAAACGTATCGTAGCTACTGCCAATAACTTACAAGTTCAAAACGGACAAGAAGCAGAAACATTTGTGTTAGTCTGTAGAAACTGGGTAAGACAGTCCAAAAATTTTATTGTAACATCAGATATGTCAAACTATTTTACTAATTGAAACCACAAATTAATTCTGTTCATAATTAATAACAATAGTAACAAAAGCAGTTGAATTTGCTGTATATAGGTGCAGTAAAAAGTAATTTATGTCTTTTCTTGGGAATTTCTTTCAATTTCTTGTTCGGTCGCCGATTATACGCCTTATCTGGTTTTACAGTGGACCAGTTTGCAGTGCCGTGCGGAAGTGTTTGTTTAAATCATTTTTAAACTGCTCTTTTTGATTCTATTTTTACAAAATTGTATTTGTAAGAGTACATTCAAAACATTTTTTTCAGATAAGTTCTGAATCACCTTGTATATAGGAAACGACCGAAGCATATTCAAATTTAGAGCGCACTAACATTATACAGGGTGTTAAAAAACAGTGTAAAATATTTCAGGAGGTAGCAGTATGAACCAAAATAAGCAGAAAAGTCTTAATAAATATGGGTCCGCAAAGTAACGGTTGCGGAGATATGGACCACTATTCGTTTTTCAAACATTTTATTTTATTAGGAATAAACCGACAAAGGAAGCTTTTAACAAACAAAAAACAAAGTTACAGAAGATGTTCAAAGTGCCCTCCGTCCATTTCCAAGCAGGCACGACATCTTCCTCTCAACGATATTCGAACTCTTTCGAAAACACCCTCCTTGGTTTGGATTTCTTGACACTTGATTAATCCGTAGCTGCACCTTTTCCAGGCTATTTACAGGAGTACCATACACTAATGTCTTCAAATATCCCCAAACAAAGAAATCTAGAGGGTTCAGATCAGGCGATCTTGGAGGCCATAAAACAGGTCCGGCCCTTCCTACCCATCTATGTGGAAAAGTTTGGTGTAAATGCTCTCTAACGGCCTAGGAAAAATGAGCTGGAACCACATTTGTTGCATCTGATTCAAAGGAATGTCTTCTAAAAACTCATACAGTGTGTTCTGCAGAAAGTTGAGGTAAGCAGCGCCTGTTAATCGGTTTGGTAAAATAACAGGACTTAGAAACTTGTCACGTACATTACCTATCCAAATGTTTAATGAAAAACGTGCATGATGTCCAGATTCTATTAAAGCACGAAGATTTTCGTCGGTCCAAATATGCGTATTGTGAAAATTAAACACTCCATCCTTGTGAACCCGGCCTTATCAGTAAAAAGAATGTTTGCAAGAAAACGAGGGTCTTCAGCACCATGACTTAGAAACCAGCGGCAATAAAACAAACGTGTTTGATGATCATTTATTGGATTTAAGGCCTGTACTCATTGCACATGGTATGGATAAAGCAGATTCTCCAAACAAGAGGATCACTAATTCCTACCTCGGCTGATATTCTCCACACACTCGTACCTGGATTCTGCTCTACCAGTGCTAGAATTTCTTCTTCTGCTCTAGGAGTGGATACCGACCTTGGTCTTCCGGATAAATGGCACTGTTTGCTCAAGGAACCCGTATCACGCAATCTTTGGTGAATTTTTCTAAACATGCGTTGTGAAGAAATCTGGCGATTTGGATAAGCGTCAACATAAAAACGTCGCCCTTCGGTGGCGTTCCCATTAGCACGACCATACATGAAATGCATGTCTGTTAATTCTGCGTTAGAGTAACCAGCCATAGCGAAAGAAAACTTGTGCACTGAGAACAACTGCCAAATACGTACTGTTTATTTCACTAAACATCAACCAACTATTATAAGAAAATACACAACGTTTCTGCAAAATAAAAAAAGGGTCAAAAAACATAAAACATTGATTCATACTATTACCTCCTTAAATATTTTAGACTCTATTTTTAACACCCTGTATATAATACTTTTGAGTTTATCCATATTTGTTAAATTCTAAGAATTCCGTAAAACAAAACCCAAACTCTTATAAGCAGACTTAAGAGATGTTATTTATGTGTTTAGTGAACAATATTTTTGAATATATACTTCATAGCCACATTTATTACATTAAAAATAAAATTTCAACTCGTCAGCATGGATTTATGAAAGGCAGGTCTACAACTTCTAACTTAATGACAATAACACAATTCATATCTGAATCCATGGACAGTTAATCAGATTTTTCTAAACATGCGTTGTGAAGAAATCTGGCGATTTGGATAAGCGTCAACATAAAAACGTCGCCCTTCGGTGGCGTTCCCATTAGCACGACCATACATGAAATGCATGTCTGTTAATTCTGCGTTAGAGTAACCAGCCATAGCGAAAGAAAACTTGTGCACTGAGAACAACTGCCAAATACGTACTGTTTATTTCACTAAACATCAACCAACTATTATAAGAAAATATACAACGTTTCTGCAAAATAAAAAAAGGGTCAAAAAACATAAAACATTGATTCATACTATTACCTCCTTAAATATTTTAGACTCTATTTTTAACACCCTGTATATAATACTTTTGAGTTTATCCATATTTGTTAAATTCTAAGAATTCCGTAAAACGAAACCCAAACTCTTATAAGCAGACTTAAGAGATGTTATTTATGTGTTTAGTGAACAATATTTTTGAATATATACTTCATAGCCACATTTATTACATTAAAAATAAAATTTCAAATAGTCAGCATGGATTTATGAAAGGCAGGTCTACAACTTCTAACTTAATGACAATAACACAATTCATATCTGAATCCATGGACAGACGATTGCAAACTCATGTTGTTTACACTGGTTTTTCAGGTATTCAACAGACTGGACCATGGTATATTACTCACAAAACTTAATGCATTTGGATTATCAAATTCTCTTCTGCAATTATTTAGATCATATTTGTCCAAGAGACTTCAGTATGTTCAAAGGGTGTAAGTCTGTCGACTACTTAGCAACTTCAGGAGTCCCGCAAAGATCTGTCCTTGATCCACTGCTGTTTAACATTTTAATCAATGATATAACTGATTGTTTAAGTTCTAACTGCCTTGTTTATGTTGATGATTTGAAAGTGTTTTCGACTATCGACAGCCTTGATGATTGTGAGCGCCTTCAAGGTGATTTGATTCAAATTGAAAACTGGTACACATTAAATAGACTTCCTATGAATCCTCAGAAGTGCTCCATAATGTCATACACTTTAAAATCGTCGAAGATTATGTTTGACTATAGTTTTAATGACACTTTTTATCACGCTCTAACACTTTCCGCGATCTCGGAGTTCTTTTTGATGATAGGTTGTCTTTCAATTTATATATTGATTATATATATAAAGATTGTATCTGAAGCATATAGGTCTTATGACTTTATAGTAAGAAATAGTAGTAACTTTGTTCAAATTAAGATGCTTAAAATCTTATATTATTGTTTTGTTCGATCCAAACTCGAATATGCCGCTTCTGTTTGGTCTCCTTACTATAATTTTCATTTACAAAATATTGAAATAGTCCAAAGAAAGTTTCTTAAATTTCTTAATTTTAGGATGGATGGGGTATTTCCTCCTGTGGGTTTTCCCAATCTGAATTATTACAAAGACATGCTTTGATGAGTCTTGATCCAAAGCGTTAATGTCACAGTGTGCTTGTCTTGTTTAAAATTTTAAATAATCTGATTAACTGCCCTGATTTACTACAGCAAATAAACTTTATTGTACCGAGAGTCAACTCAAGGGAAGGTAATACCTTTTACTTGCCCACCCCTCATACAAATATTCTTAAACATTCCCCAATATATAAAATATGCGCTTTTTGTAATTTATTGGAGCATCGCTTAGACATTTTCAATTCCAGCAATGCCAAGATAAGGTCATTGTATTTTAACTGATGTATTATTTTAATTGTGTTAAATTTTAAATAAATAATTAACCCTAATTAAAATAAATTTTAATTGGGTTTTACGACGCAATTATAATCATTATGTGTTCGTACACTATTTGAATTTATATTTCTCTTTATCCTCCTGTTCTGTAGTTGGGTTTTGTAAGCTATAGAACAGAGTAACAATAAATAAATAAATAGCTTTACGTCAAATAGTACTCCAAGATTTTTGACAAATTCAGGCCTACATAGTGTTATATTGTTAAACTTATAATCAAAATAGCTGCGAAATTTATACGCCAAAGTCTTTTTCGCTGTAGAATATAAAACAAATGTCAAAATAATTTGTCATTTTTTCTAAACTTATTTATGATTTTATTAATTAAACAATATATATTTTAAGTAATATAATATTTCAGTACAAAACAGTAATTATTATAAACAGGACGATTACAATTTTTTGTGCTAGAGTCTGTTTGGAAATGAAAGAGAGTAATAAAACCATGGGCGTGGTAATATTTCGTTTCGGGTAATTATCGGGTAACACTAATGCTAACTGGTAATGGCATTAGTATATTTTACTGGATACATCATAGGTCAGCAACCAGTGTATTGTGACAGATCAATCCAGTCTTAGAGCTGAATATTATTTGTCGGCGAAGATCCTACTTAAGATCAATTAGAAAATTCCGTGACGAAAGGAGGAATATTTATTATCTAGACGAAACTTGGGTCAACGAGGGATATACTGTAACAAAAGTATGGCAAAATAAAAATGTAAAAAGTTTTCGACAAGCATTTTTGGATGGACTTTCAACAGGGTTCAAGGCACCTTCAGGTAAAAGGCGAAGATTAATAGTGACACATATAGGTAGCGCCAGTGGTTTTGTAGATGGCGGTTTACTTTTATTTGAATCTAAAAATACAGGTGACTATTACGAAGACATGAACGCAGATGTTTTCGGAGAGTATTTTACACAGATGTTGGATCTTATTCCTCCGGGGTCTGTAATTGTCATGGATAATGCCAGTTACCATTCACGGCAGACCGAGCGGACGCCTACGACTGCTTGGAGGAAACCGATATAATTCAATAGTTATCCGGAAAAAACATTTTTTTTAAATATGATCAGAAAAAATATGTTATCGATGGCAACAAATCGCCAAATAACGGTACTACGGTTACCACCTTATCACTATGAACTTAACCCAATCGAATTAGTCTGGGCGCAGGTAAAAGGAGATGTAGCGCGAAATAATACGACGTTTAAATTAAGTGAGTAAGTAAAAATTTTGTTAAAAAATTCCTTGGAACGAGTAACTGCAGATAACTGGCAAAGATGTATACATCATGTACAAAAAGAAAAGGAGAAAATGTGGGAACTCGATAATTTAATTAACCTATCGTTATCAATCTAGGAGACGAAGAAAATGCATCAGAATATTCAAAGGATGAATTTTAATATACCTACTTTTTATTTTCTTTATTGTACATTTATACTACACTACATTTACTCACCATAATTTGAATTTTCAATATATATATATTTTTGTGTGGAATAAAAATCTATTCATTGAATTTAAATAAATATTTTGATAATAATATTGAATAATTTTATTTGAATTACTAAAAACCGTCTTAACCCGGTTATGATGCTTAAAGTAGCCTCATGTTTTGAAATGCTGTTTTTATATTGTTTACTTATAAGAGAAATGGACCGAGAAATTGAAGCGGCATAGACAAAGACGGATTGTCGGGGATTAAATTTTAGCTACCTGCTATAATTTCGTACAACCCGGTCACACAAAGTTTTTTTAAAAGTACACCTCATCTATACCGATAATACATAATATAAAAATATTGAATATAAGCACCAGTACTACATTTAATTACGATTTGCATACATAATAAGCTTTTATTACTCTCTTTCATTTCTAAACAGACTATAATTAAAAGTGCCGATGTTGCAGTGAGTTAAATTATTTTCTTTGGCATTCAATGTACTTTTTAACACGGAATATATTGACCATAACGTCGAAGTAAATTTTCGACCTTATGTTCGAAATGTGTCAGTAGTATATATATGCCCTTTGAATTCGTTGTAGGCAATCTCGTATTGCCTCAATGATTTGTTGGGGAGTAATTGTGAAACTGCACTTTTCGCTGCCTCCAATACTTGGTAAATTCTCGTTTTTAATTTCCGAGATTGAATCTCCAACGCGAAATGCTTTCGATTTCTCGAATGGATATTTAGTAACTTATCCTAGAATGGTGAATTATTTTTTTGAAGAATGTATCTTCATAGAAATGCCTTGCTTCATTCGAATTTGCGTTTGCTTTTCCATACATAAAACGTACATCGGTCAATTCTTCAAAGGAGTAATTCACCATAATATTTAATGGCACAAACGCCACTGATGCTAATATTATAAGTGAAATTTTAAACGACCTGTATTTCGAAGACGATTTCCATGCCCATATTTATATAAACTTTTTTTCTTATTTTTAAACATAGAACGTTCCCCTAGATTTTCTTAACATCATTCTGTAACACCCTGTATACTAGGTGGATTAAAGGAGACGCGTTTACATTTAAACATATTATGTTGCTAAGAATCTATTTGATCTTCTTTTGATAAAAACTTCTAAATTGATTTACATACTGATACCGATCCTTCTGCTTGATATCGATTCAAGATAAAAGCTTTAAATTTAGATCAATCTTTATTATCGCTTTTGCCAATGTCTCAAAAATGGCAAAAACTGTTGTATCATTCTACCTTCAAAAACTAATAACTGTTATGTAACAATTATTTTTATTGTATTTTTTGTGTATATTTTGTATATCTCGTACGCCTATGCACTGTTGCTCTTCGCACGCTTCACTCCTCGCTCTCCAGATTTTCAAAGATTTATATAGTAGGATAAGAAAACATTCCAGAACCGTTATTAAGATCACAACACAAAGTCTGCAAATTTTGCTTTTTCTGCAAGGTGCCGCTGCAGACAATAAAAAGTTTCCACTTGAAATATTTGAAGCCTTTTGTCTACTGTTGAAACTAATTTAAAGTCACTTTTCCGGTACAGTAGAACATGTACTATTTTTGCCTCAAACCTTTATAAACACATAATTTTAATTACAAACTTTAAATATATAAGCCCAAAGGGACCCGTCTTATTATTGACATTGCTCACGCATTTTAATGTTTGTAGGTTATCAAGATCCAAGGAGCATTCCGATCGACACCATAAGATTAGATCTTATAGGTTTCATACCACACATACCACAAAAAGAGGCAGTCCATTACTTAGACTGTTAGAAAATGTAATAAAAGAAAGAACTGAAATAAATAATAATGATAAATGTTTAATTTTTTACTTTAGTTTATCTGATAGTAACCTATGATACAAATGCATATAATCATAAAGATTAGTAGTACTAAAAGGTATTAATTGTATAAACTTTATTAGAGTTCTTGCAATTCAGAGTTACATGAGAGCAATATAAGGGTGAAAATCAAAATTTAACATAGCAAAATATTCAGCTACGTTGCTGGTTTAGGTTTATCGGTGTTTCAAGAGACATACCGCGCTCTTCTCCACAAGTAACAACAAAACAAGAAGTTTTAGAGTAACTTGTTTCTAAAAATTATATTTTCTTTTACTTCTTAGTACTCTAATGCGTTTCTCTTAATAATTCTCTTTCATATTCCAGTAATGGTTAAATATATTGTAGTAGGTAAGATTGATGGAAAAATTGTTCATATTATTAGCAAGAGATTATGTCCTTTTCTGCTTGAATTACTTGAGCTGAAGCTCTAAAATGTAGCATGTACTTACCTTGGTTCTCATCCGTTGTTCTCATTTTTGGTGTCTTCCGCCTTCGTGCCAGCCTTCATTATATCGAGTTCGACTCGAAGAGGTAATAACTCTTAAGCCCAACAAATCTCCCACCGACGTTGTTCATTTTTCAAACAAATTGGGCGCCATGTACCCTGTCATACTTACAAGGCTTTCAAATTACGATCCGGACTACAAAAACAAGGCTAATTTAAATGTGAAAACAGCTTATTATATGGAACGACCAGCTATAAACGTATATCAGCTCGTTCTAATCTTCAACCGGAGCACTCTTGGGTTATGATGCCCAATTTTCTAAGAAGGAACCCACGTATCGCCGTTTTTTATTCAGACGTGCCCAACCTACCCAATTATGATGGTTACGTAAAAAATCGTTGTTAAGTTTTATGGCTTGGCAAATTAGATTTGGCCGTGTTTCATTATTACTGTTATTGTTTCGTTTTGATGGCTACACACCTTCATCAAATATAGAAATGGTATCCTAAACGATTATGCCTAACAGGCAACAAGTGAAAATTTTAACTTTTTTAATCTTCTCCATGGTTTCTATTACCCTCAAATTACCTGTATTAAATGTTCAATGGGAAGAAATTGAAAAAAAAACAAGGGTTATTTTTCTCTATTATTATGATTATCATCATAATTTTATTTACAATACTGATGGATATGTATATACAAAGGTATAAACAGTTTTAATTTAAAATAGGGATATATTTACAGACATCTACTTAGTAATACCACATATAATATTGGATTGTCTTATTCATATAAAGCAAGTATAGTACATAGTCCTAATAAATTAAGCGATACATTTGGTAGTCTTCAGCCTTTTGTAGTTGATGACAACGACGAGCTGAAACCAAAGAGAACGAATGGTTAAAGATAAGATATAGAAGAAATATACAAAACTTATTGATTATTTATTACATTCTGTTATTTATATCTATTTATACCCAACAACAACTCGCTCATAATTTATAGCAGTCGACATAAAGAAACATACATGAAGCCCGTATATTTTTCCTATAAAATTATGTGCCGAATACCTGATTACATAGCTTCTGCTGCAGTAAATACGCATGCGTCAGATCGAAAAAGTTAGCTTTCTATTGGTTGTGACGAATTGACGGATCCACCTGCTCCATTTCCAGCGCTACCATGGGCAGGTATATCTTTAGGGTGGGTAAAATTTCGGGTATATCCTTCCGCTAATTTAATTATGAATGTAATTCAAGCTCAGCTCTACAGCGTATTCTCAAAATCGTAAACGCCCTCATTTTACAAGTGAGGAAATATTACAATACTTATTGGATGATAACATGTATGAAGGGTTTAGGACGCGAGGTCAAAATATGAGTGTCAGTGATAATGAAATATGTTTAACAAGAATGTACGTAAGTAGCATATATGTATACTGCAAAAAGAGTGGTAAAGAAGTACAACTGCGAAACGGAAAATAGTGGCTCTACTTGTAACAAATTTTATCAACTATAAGATTTTCTATCATTTTCCTCATGAAACTGACATGGTACATTGTCAGAAGCTCAAAACAAAGTCATTAAAACCACATAATAATGAAAGTAGCAATAATTTTTGTACTGTTTTGCAAAATTTGTCAAAAATTGTGGTTTTCCTGTCATAAATAAATAAAACAAAAGCTGCGGAATACGTGCAAAAGTCCGTGAATTTCGCATCCATGAGGACAAGACTTAAGAGTAATATCCGCGGAGTGCGCATCAGGTAAGTGTAAGTGGGTGGTGGTGAGCCATCGCCGTCCAAAAGAACGGAGTTCTAATTTGTGGAGAGGATAAACTGTTAATGTGCTAGGTTCACTCGACGTCAACTTCTTTTTAATAATTTTGTGTGAAAACTTCCGTACTCCTCTCTATGTTGTGAATAAGTCACTCTCTATTTTTTTCGACATTGGGTAATTGATAATACAAGATAAACTAACTACTACTGTTTCTACTAAAAATAATGGATGTTATGTACCGCAATTATTTTTCTATATCTGATTTCCTTGAAATTTAGTACGCCTATGAAATGTTGCTAGCGATGAGTCAGTCACTTTCTAGGTTTTTGGCGGTGAGGTATAGTTAATCATTTAATAATAATAATAATAAATCTCCTTCAGTTAGCAATGCTAATATCCACATTATATATCTAGAAGGAATTTGTTTAGTTCTTGTAGAATTATAAATAAGGAACGTTAAATGTGACACTGTTATTATATTTTATAAATTTCCATATTGATATAAAATTGACTCCGCATTCGTTTTGCCATTGACGTTTGAATGGTTCCCCAACTAAAACTGAACTCGAGTCTAGAAATAGCCCGAAGCACGTAACTTTTAATCTACCAAATGGAGAGCTCTTTTATTTTTAGATGAACACAACTCATACAATGTCTTAAGAGCCGCGATACGAGCAAAATGATTTATACAACAGAGGAAAGCTTATTACAAAACAAACCGTGTATTTGTTCCGGTTCTATTTTCGACTTATCGATGTATTTAAAAGCTCCACATTAATAAGCTCGGAGGGACGTCTGGAATTACGATCGCATGTTAGAGCGTCGCTTTCGTAAATTTAATAGAAATTTTGCTATCCTGGGTACCATAAAGACCTATTTAATCCATACTTCCTAGCTTTTAATCAGAGCTTTTCTCCAAAGGTCATTAATTTTAGCTTTATAATTCTGGGAGTGTTTTTACTGTAAATTTATCGAACACAAGACAATTTTATTCAGAAAAGCTGTTTAACACTTTATTTACTTATGGAAGACTAGGTCATTCCGTTTGGTATAGAGGAAAAATTGGATGATTTGACTATGAACCTGGAATTATGTGATCATCATGAGTTAGTGCAGTTAAGATAAAAAAATGATGACAAAAAACCTCTAGACAGAGACATATTAAGAAGTTCTTTAACCAATCAGAGAAAATAAAGAATTGAGTATGATTTTTTGAAAATGAAATGGAAACAATACTGAAAAGAAAATACATTTCCCTAGCATATGTTATTCGATTTAACGACTCAAACTGGATTGCTTTTTCTCTACTAAGGTCTACTAAGGCATTAATAAAGCACCATGATATCCTGAAGGTCTGTACCTATGAATGGATAGTATACTCAGTGACATTACAAGTGTTACACCGAGAAGGAAACATTTCTTGAAGTGGTAATCGACTACCGTAGGCAGTAGCCCCCCAAAACCATGACTCCAACGGTCCTGTGTACATGCCTTTCAACAGCAAACTCAACATCAGGACGTTCTCCACGGCGGTGCCTTACTCTTTTACGGCCATCATGCATACCTAGACAGAATCGCGATTCGTCGCTGAACACGATATTATGTCAATCTGCCTCACAATGTTGATGACGGTGGTCCGCAGTCAAAGAAAGCACTAATCGCGGATGGTCGAAAAAAGTTCAAAGACTCTAATGCGGCGATATAGTGTACGTATCGTAACTGGTTTTCCTTTTTCTCCAAACCATTGATCAGCGATTTGGCGCGTAGTAGCGAAACGGTCTCGTAGAGCTAGTTACCTGAAACGCCTTTTGACGCTCTGTGGTACGCCTCGGTTGACCAGTTGGTCTTCTTCTGCCCCTGTCAAAATCGGTAACATGGGATGATTTTGTTATATTCGAACTCGAGACATTTTGTTACCCTCAACGCAAACAGACGGACACGGAATAACTAAAATTGTCTGTACTGACCGGCCCTCATAAACAGCTTTATTCGCTATAAGGTCAAGGAATTCTTCATTCTGGTTGTAACACTTCTAATGTCACTGAATATATTTATAATTTACTATTTATATGGGAGGTTATTAACTTACCTAAAAGAAAACTTCTACCCTCGAGGCGCACAGAACAGTCTTTATCACAGTCTAAGGTCCCACGTAGGTCCGGTTCGACACGTATTTGGGCTGCCTTCCAATTCGTACTGGCGGCGGTGTGGACAGTGGTGGAGGCGGCGGCACAAATCCCGTGTTGCAAATCTCTGTGGCTGCGTAGTACCTCTCGGGAGGTGGGGGTACTGGTGGTGGCTTGGGGAAGAAGTTATGCAACGGAGGAGGTGCTCTAGGTGTTTGAGGCTGCT
The DNA here is from genome assembly GCA_037114965.1 of Monochamus alternatus. NCBI lineage: Eukaryota > Metazoa > Arthropoda > Insecta > Coleoptera > Cerambycidae > Monochamus > Monochamus alternatus. The sequence continues at coordinate 121,478,928 of CM073426.1, forward strand.
GCAGAGGTACGGCATACTCCGGATCCCTGACATCTGCGTAATCGGAGCAACCAGGAAGTCTTCCTAGACTTGGTTCGCGGTACAGAGCAGCTTTGTCGCAACCGTTGGGCACTTGGGATGGTCGTGGAGACGATTTGTAGCGTCTGTGTTGGATTACCACGAAGAAAACGACCGCTACCATTAGCACTACGACCACTAAAAGGATTCCCACGATAATCCCTAGATATTCTCCTATGCCTGAAGAAGGATTAACCGCACTTACGACGTTTTTATTTTCGATGCCGGGAGTAGCGATTTGGTCCTTTTGCAGAGGAGGTTCTTCCAGTTCCTCCTCCTCGGTGATGTTGCCGTTAACTGGAATGGAATCGAAGGTAATTTCACTAATAAGGATCCACCTAGCTGCAAATTGCAGTTGAACTTTCACAAATCTGCCCACTCTATGATGAAGTTTAATCGATATATTACGCGGAGTTTCAAATATGTGATCTTCTATGTAGTCGAACGTTATGGGCTCGCCTTTGTAACGTTTTCCACCGACACTGAAAAATACTTTAGCCCCCGAAAACACTGCTACCTCCTTAGTGAACTGGTTGTTGCAGTAAATGTTCACAGAAGAAAACTCTCGCACTTTATCAAACTCAAAAGTAATCTCGATAGGTTTGTTTTCTCTTGTATCATTCTTCCAACCCACCCAACCTTGCATGTTTTCTTGGTGGAAAGCAAGCTTAAAATCATCTGGAGCTACTAGGCCATCAGTCAGTTGTCCTAGACCATACTTTAGCTTCTCACCATCCCAATGTCCATCGTATGTGGTATCATAAAATTCCCAATTGATCCCACGCTTATCACCTTGAGGCATGGAGTAACTCACTATACCGTCAGTCCATTTACAACCGTATATTTCCACTCTCATACAAACAGTTCTTTTGTGACTGCTATAAGGCAAGAATCGAATCTTGCTCGCCCATATAGGAGGGTCCAGCGCAGTTTTACTCTCAAGATATGTATTAATGTTCCCATTTAGAAGTTCCCCGCTTCTGCTTCTGTAGCGTATCCACTTGTTGAGACGCGGTCTCCAGTACTCTACCATGTAGTTTTCAGCGAACTCAACGCCCTGGCCGTTGCCGAAACGGCCTTGAGTTTCTGTAGCGGTGATCATATGGACAGAATGGAGGTCAATTTCAATCCATTCTTTAGTCTCTGGAGTAGCTTGGGCCTGAGGACACCACGCGCCTCCGTTGAGCTCATTTCTGATCCTAAAACAAAAGGATACTATCAGATTTGAGTTAGTTGAGGTATTTCGTAAATATTTTTGAGCTACCAAGAGCAAACGTAGTTGAAAAAGTAAAAACTTCAGGGAAGTTGATGCTTGACTATTATATGAATAGAAATCATGGAAGAACATATAAAACTGCACTGAAAACTTTACAATTTCCTGAAAATAATAATAATCCTATAACTTATCGAAATTAGCTATAAGGGCCTTTACGATCTAAGATATGATTCATTATTTCCAACTTCCGTCGACGCAGGTTTACAAGGAGATTTTATCGCTCTGAATTCCATATTATTTGGGAAATATACATGGATAACAAGACGCTGGAATCTTTACGAGGACGTAGGAATTACAATCATTCTCATAGGTAATAAAAGTGTTTGCATCTGTGCTCGGGTTCAGTTTATGTCCGTGTTTACTTTTCGTTCCAAAAATGAAATAAAATGAAAAAGCTTACCTTCCATGGTGCGGACCGACGTTTCCGTGTTCGAACGAAGAGCTTGCTGTGATGTCCTCGTTGCGGATAGCACCTGATTCCATTCCTAGTGGAGCGATGCATTGCGCTGAAAGAAAAAAATTAACATTAACAATATTAATAGTTATTTATACAACAAGAATATAAAACTATTATTTTTTTACGCACGAGAATGGGATTCTATAATTGCTCCTGATACTAAAATTTAAAAAAAAATTAAAAATATTTTGTAGTAGTAAATAACAAAGAATATAAATTTAATATAGCCGAAATTTGCCGTAAACACATGTCACTATGCTCTAAGGCAGCAAAAAATCCGTACCTAAGAATGGAAAATGTATAGTTAAGATACTATAATTGCATCCTTTCTTTGATAACTTTAATACTAGCCATTAGCAAAATTCACGAACCACTTGAAAAATTCAAGATGTCGGATGTGAGGGTGAAAACAATTTGTTTACAATTGCCGCTAAAGATTATGAAACTTTCAATTACCAGTGAGGTTGTTTTTATGGTGTAATTATTTGTATTTTTTAAGTGAAAGTGTTTTTTAGCTGTTATCAAAGTTTAATGTAAGACAAATTCCTAGAGTGCATATGCAGAGTGTCCCAAAATAGAAGGCCATACCATTAACCACATATTCTTCGGACAAAAAGAATACACCTTCCTTATGCCATTTTTTATTTGGGCGTCCCTGTTTCAATATATAGGGTGTTAAGGTTATATTTTAAAAACTATTTTTGTTAATAATCCCATTGTTTTGTAAGATACACACTTGAAATTTTGCACGTACTTTTATCTTATTCCGGCATACTTATCATGTAACTTTTGGTGAAAAAAATCGAAGGACGAATGGAGGTAACTGAGGGATGCAGTACCCTTTATCCCCTCCAATTATTTCTAAGTACGTGCTCCATTTTGGAGAAAAACAGCAATTTGTAGTACCCATAAATCTATCATTCACTATCATTTTCAAGTGAGTGGATATACCTATTATTACAATACATTGGCACCTTAGCAAATGGTAATAGCTACTGAATGAATATTTGCTAATTAAAACCAAATGAATAATTCTAAATTTTATAAAATGTAACTTTAACACCCTGTATATTAAAACAGGGATGTCCAAATAAAAAATGCCATAAGGAAAGTCGCATTGTTTTTGTCCAAAGAATATGTGGTTAATGGTACGACCTTCTATTTTGGAACATTCCGTATATCGTGTAATCCGAGATATCTACAACAGATATTTTGGGGGATCGTGTGCGACCACTAAAAGAAGGTGAGACGAGGCCACACAAGTTTTGTCTGGGGTAGAACGTGAGAAGCCCCAAGTTGTCAAAAACCTGTGTTTACAGACGTCTGATTTAGTTCAGCCACTATCTATTTTATTAAATGGAGAAAACTGGCAGTGTAATACAGATTCAAAAACATCTTTAACCAGAACATAAATTACTAAAAAATACAGAAAATTTCCACTACATATACAGATACAAAACTGATTTTTTGAATCACCCCCACATCCAATTTACTACATGTTGTTTAATGCAGATTCTGCACTTTTCTTTATTCAAGATAACATTGTACTATTTTCAAGCTGTTCTGGTACTATTTACGCAGAAAAAAAAATAGGAACATATTAAAAAACACAAAGCTTTACACCATTATGCAAGTAATTTGTTGTTCACCCTTACATACAGTAGTTTCGAAATCTACCAACAGATGTCAGTCACTGCGTGATTTTCACCAATAGCTTTATAAGGTCCTCCGCGTTGCTTTTGGTTGGCAAATTGACTGATATTTTCAAACTCATTATAGTGATTGGTGGTTCTCGAGAGTTACAGAAGAATATGTGGAACAGTCCATGAAAGAAAAAGTGAAAATTGGAAAAGGTATTTTAGTGGTGATATCACGAAAAATGAAAACGTCTAAAACAATAATAATTGTAAAATCATAAGACAAAAGCCATTTGATTTAGTATCAACAATTTCATCAGTGCAGGAAAAATATATTTTGTATGTTACACACTGATGACTATAAAGATAAAGTGTTGTTTATACCAGGTGTTACTGTTCCTACAGTAAAAAAAACATAACTACATTTATTCCCAGCAGCCGGTAGACCGTATATCAGCTATATTATTGGAGAGGATTGGCACCCTCTCTGTGGGTATGGTAGGGTGGGATAATGTTAGCTTGGATCAATATGAGAGAATGATACCGGTCGGCATTTAACTAACCCTCTAATTAATGAGGTTTTCCAGGTTTCCCTCATTCCTGCACTGAATAGTGGTTAGGACCTACCAACGTAAGACGTTCTTGGGCGCAATTGTGGTCTGCTTAATAATAATATGCCGCTCTCTCTCCCGCACAAGTCTTTCACTTCGACCAAAGTTGGTTTATATATTTCTTAAAAAGCAAAGATTAAAGCCAATCAATCCGTCTGAATATGGCAGCCTCATTATTTCCTTTAGAGGGGCATGTTTGAGACCTTTCCAAATCCGAGGACCTTTTCTGCGATTTGGTTCGATTCATGGAACGAAAATTAATTATTCGCTGGAAAGAAAACGCCCCGACTCCGCAACAAGCTCGAAAATTAAACTTTTAAAATTGCTGTTTGCTTTGATTCCGCTCCCGGCCAGTGGTGAATTTTTTCGAGGTTCTAATAAAGAGGAATGTAAACAGAGTTCTTTATTAGGTACCGGTTTTCACAAGCGAGATGTCGACAAAGCTCGAGAGGTCTCTGCAATGGTAATGAGTGTCCTTTCGCAATCATTCGATTATATGGAATGTAGGAAAATACAGTAGTATTTTAAAGTAACACTTCTTGAGATTTTGACTTGCTAAATTAAAAATATTTTGTAATAGACTAAAAAAGTTATTATTCGACAATACTTTTATTTTATTGAAATCCAAGTGCTAAATACTCATATAACAAGTATCAGAATCCCCTTCCATGATAAATCCAATAGAATATGAATTACTGAACACCTACCGAAAAAAATCTATTTTAAAGTGAATTGCAAGGATATTAAGGAGATGATTTCATAGATCATTTTAACACAAAAAGTTCTCATGCATTTAATGTTTTCGCGATATATTATGTTGCTGCAAATTATACCTAATGCCTAGGAAAATATTTCTAATTTATATGCTTCTGTAAGTATATCACGAAATGGCAGAAATAGTGGGGTACTTCATCTCTAACTACTTAAATTCAACATCACTGACTAACTGATCTGTACATTTGATGGAATGAAAGATTGTAAAACTTTCATTTGGAAACTAACCGATTTAAATTGTTTATAAAATAATCTTGATTTAAATAAAACTACCAAGCTAACGTTTTAACTGTGCCGTGTGTGACTGCCTATCTGATGTTGGCGCTGATTTCTGAGATCGACATTTATTATAAATACTCATGATTTCCTATTGATTACACCGGGTGTTTATAAAAATGCAAATATAATTATTGCTTTATTCGTTTCGTGCATATACGTATTAGCGGATAATAGACCATAAAAGAACACAAACATTTAACCGTGATGTGGCAACGTAGGTGTGACGTTGTTTGTTTCACCGTTTGACACTCGATTGACTAGGAAATTGTTGTCCACACGGAGCACTGTGTTACCGAGGGTTATAGGTTGATTTGCTTCAATTTGAATGGTCGAGTAAAAATTATTTTATCGATTTTCTGAATACTTGGTTAAAATTAATAACATTGCGACTGAATCACCTTGTATAATGAAAGTATTACCTAACAAATTACAGAAAAACGTGAAAATATTCACAAAGCTTCTAAAACTTTAGAATGGTCGTATTCAGCTGAACATTATAGAGTCCCCTCAAGGCTCTTCAAATATCAAGTACCACGGAAAATATTCATACACACAAATTTAATAAAAGTTGAAGGGAATGCAGACTTTTTAAAATCCCTCATGCACTCCACCTGAATTCCTAAGAGACGGATTACTTACAGGGCTCTATTGCTGCTATTCTCGTCGCCCAGAGGAGCACTACGGCTGAAAGGAGAGTCTCTTTCATGTCGAATAGTTGCGGATATACTAGAGAGAAGCCACTAGTTTCATTCCACCTGAAAATAAAAGAAATTTATCATAAAAAATTGATAATCGAATGCTTTCATTCTCTATTGTGAATATTATCAACATTTACTTTTTCATTTTTTAAACCATTTTTCAACAAGCAACTGTATATATATATATATATATATATATATATATATATATATATATATATATATTATAGAGGTTTATAGAGGTTCTTTTATACAGGGTGTCCCCGATATTTGTTTCTTAACTTTGGGGAATGATAGGGCATGAAAAAGGGGTTTTCCTGTAACATTTTTCTCTATGACATTAGGTAAAAAAATAATTATTTTTATATTATCGCGCAAAATCAGTGTTTTTTAATGGCGCGTGATAAAGTGAGGGGCTGTAGGTCAAGACAAAAATCATCGAAAGTGCCATAAAACACTCATTTCTCGCACGAAACATAAACAATATTTTTTGTCCAAATGTCCAAATTATTTGCTGCTGTAGATTTATTATTTTTCAATGTGTTTATCTGAAGTTAGTATCAATGTCAAAAGTGACATGATCGTGAAAAAAGTACCAAAACTGTGAAAAAAATCATTTTTGTCCAAAAAATGACTTTTTTAATCGCTATACATACGCAAAATTAGCCATTTTTAACGGCGATGAACAAAAGCACGCTATCTCGAAAAATTAAAACAAAAACACGCGATCGTGAAAAGAAGTTTGTTACAAAACACCATATCTACGCTACTGGTTTTGGTTAGAAAACGTTATTTACGTCAAAATATTAACATTTTATTTTGATGACTGCATACCAATAATTGATTTTGGGATTAAAATTTTCTGTTGAATTTCTCTATGTATACAATTATAAATTCGTGAAAAAGTATTTTAAAACATTATGGATATGATTGTTTAGTGTACTAATGCTCTCTGGGTCGATGATCATAAGTCCGAAGTGAAAATTAGAAAATTTAAAATGTATCCAAGATGACCGAAGTCAAAATTAAAAAATTCAAAATATATACAAATTCAAGATGGCGACCATAACGTTCGAAATTGGATTTTGTTAACGAAACAATAAAAATGGGGTTTATGTTGACGAAAACGAAACATAATGAACATGTGCACCAGGGGGTTTACGGGGTAGTTGATCACAAATCCAAAGTCAAAATTTGAATATTCAAAATGGCGGAAAAAATGTACAAATATAGAATTTTGTATAGATTTTTTGTTGTTATATTGTTTCTTTGTTATGTAGGACTATACTTTTGCCAAATAATTCACAAGATCTGAAAGATTTTGCGAATTATTTTAACAGTAAAAAGATACACTCCAATCTATATAAATTTCTTTATTTCGACCATTTTGGCCGCCATCTTGGATCTGGCATTTTAAATTTTCACATTTTGACATATATTTTTTTTAAATTGGAACTTCCTCTATCAGGAAACCGAAGTGCCACAAAGAAAAATATTGTAGGAATGATAAATGATATGATTTTTTAATTTTCCGTCATTTATAAACAAACCATTTTTTCAGTGTAGACACGAACGTAGGCGTCACGGTATCGGATATATTTACATTGGCGTAGAAATCCAAACACGCCGCGCTTTCGCAGGAAATTAAGTAGATTCGCCAAGGATTATGATCGCGTGATCGAGGAGAAGCGCATTTATCATTGAAAGTATACAATGTATGTCTCTGACGCCTTCCAGTTTCATTAGGAGTCCGACATTGTAGCGTTTCACGACTCATTTCGAATGTAAGGGGACACCGCGCCCATAAGATTCGATTTATTGATCAACGAAACAGCGACTATTCAACTTATACAGAATTATAATTGCAAAACGGCATCTTCGCCATAAAATGTAATACTATGCAAAAAAAACTAGAAGGATATTTTTTGTATACAATGATTACCCACTACCTGCATTAATAAAACTAATTTGACACACAGTTGTGACATATCAAACATGTGGTAATTGCGCCATCTATCAATAGGAAGCGCAGTTAAAATATTATACCACTATCCATATTCCTTTATTTAGCAGTGGAGAGATAGAGAGGAATTACTAAAACAACAATATTTCGCATTTTACGTGCTGTTATTTATTATATATTAAATTTGACAATCGCGCGAAATAAAAGTCTTTGAACTCAAATAAAAATGTGCATAAGAAGTTATTATCAAAACTGCTAGCACAGCTCCCGTTACTTTCCAGTGTAGAATAATATTCATTAGAAAAAAAGTTTTATGTAAACACTTCGTTGTATACACGGAGCGACTAAATTAATGCAACATAGAGTAAGAGCAGATTCCTAACGACAAAATAATGCGAGGTAGCCAAACTTACCTTAGTTTAATGAGAATGGTAAAAAAGACACAAAATGTCAGTTATATATTTTTTTGGATATTTGTAAATAACTTTTTAAAAAAATCCAAATATTTGCAAAAATTCAAATATTTTGTAGATCGGCACGAGATTTGTGGACGAGACATTCAAATTTGTTTCTAATTTGGACGTCGCTAGTAGAGCTTTTGCGGCTTACTGTTTATATCTGACTATTGAAAGTCTATTCTCCTCCCGATTCCCTAAAAAGTATTCCTTGCTGAAGTCGTTAGGAGTAACCGTTTTCGAAATAGTTCTATTTGAAATTTTCAATGCACCGAATAAAAACTGTTCTGGATTCAGGTAGTGTCTTTTTCGCTGAAAATACAGCAAAATTTTGCTTGAAAGTTATTCAGAACCCTAAATAATGTCGATCTGCAAGATTCAATGAAACCATTATTTTTAGATTTTCAACAATGGTTTCCATCAAAGCAGGCCGATCTTCTTGAAACTTTCCATCATCAACTTTTGGCTAGTAAGTTTGGCTACATCGCATTATTTTGTTGCCAGGAATCTACTCTTGCTCTGTTGCATTAATTTTGTGACACTCTGTACAAAAGCTAGTTTAATAAAAACTATGATATAGTTTTGAATTTTCAATTTATTGTATCTAATAATTTTATACAACATTCATTTTCTGTTTCTTTTACATGTTTTTTATATTCTGAAATGCAGTAAAAGTTTTTTATATAAATATATAACGAACAAAAATAGCCTCATTCATGTGTTAAATTCGCTCTACACTCACGTACGAATTCATACTGCTAATTCATTTAGTTATCGTACTAAAGAGATGGACCGATGGAAGTAACAGCTGGTGTGATGTCCTGTGCTACGTTACTACGTTTGCAGATAAATGTGGACGCTGTTGCGCTCGCGCTTCGCAAGGGAAACGACCGCGAAGCCGTGTAGATGCCGCGAAGACCACGCGCTCTTTTGGACCCTTTCGTGGCGCAAATGTAGTGCGTGGCATTACAATATGTGCCTCCAAATCTTAATTGTTTTCTAATTTTTTGCATGGTAAACATAAATGTAAATAATACCTGATATACATGTATTAATTACTAAATACTTTTATATTGACGCACTAAAAACAACTGAACATTAAACATTTATTTCATAACTTTTTTGAAGATGAAGGAACTGTATTTAAAATGACTACTTTAAATAATGCCATCTACTAACGAAACATTGAATTATATTTGTTAGAATAATTTAATGATTTCGATAATAAGAAATGCACATATACTCGCGGCAAGAATTCAGACGTCTTACGTCATGGTTGACGTTAAGCAATTGTTTTTATTGTCAACGTAATTTTCGATATTTGATCGCGTTAAAAACAATCATTTTTTGCAATTTAGTACAATATATAATCCACACTTTTAGTGTAGTATATAGCTTTATCACAGCATAGGTAGACCAGCAGTTTCACTCCGTTGTCGGCACTTTGAACTGCTTTCGGTTTTCTGCGGTGACCTCGAAATGTGAGTGGGATAGCGCATCCGATAGAATTTACAGAATCGGTGATCAGGACCGGAATAAGAATTTTTTATTTGCGCGTGAAAGCGTAGTTATTCCACATGCTGCTACTAACATACAGTGTGAAAATTCGATTTACCTCTTTGGACACTTAAAAAAAAGAGTTTAAAATATATAATATTGCACTGCAAAATATTTTTATTTATTTGCTTACTTTTCTTATTAGCGATAATTTAATTTTTTTGGAATTTTAAAAAAATTAAAATTTGACGTTTGAAGTTTAGTGGACAAATAATTTATTATGATTTTTTTTTGTCTTAAATGATCTACGTAAACCAGAAGACAAGCATTTTTCAGAACAGAAAAATTATGTTTACTTAACTTTGAAAATTGTAAAATTGGAGATAAAAGTGCAGTAAAATGTAAATTTAGAAAAAAATTATTTTTTATTATTTTGTTTTGAGACTTACTCTCATTATAGCGACTACAAGAAATATGATCATCTACATAATTTTTAAATAAGCCGTCTTGTGCAGGAAACGTTGGAACGGCCTTTTTGGGTAATTTATTGCGCGAATCGTTAGAAAACATATTATTTTAAAAATGTATTTGACATAGTTTGGATCAACTATTACTAATCCTGAGCAGCTTTTCTAATAAATCTTCTCTATTAGAAGCCTCTGCACAGAACTTTGCTCGAAAATAAAAATTTGTATTTGTGAAAATTATAAATATGTATATTTTAAACTTCACTTTCATGAGAAGTATTTATATTCCAATGTTATACTTAAGAAATAAGTTAATAGGTAAGGCAATAGCAGTAAAATATCATTTATGGTTTGTACAGCCTTATCTTATAGATTACTTATTACTTATTTATGCCTTTAGGAAATTTAAAGGAACTTTACTATTATAGATGATATATTTAAACATCTAACTGCTGCGCAGCGACTCGTTCCTCGATCATACTCAAAATATTGCTTTAATACGGCTCTGTATAACCGATGTTCGCACTCCCAGAGTTGGATGTAAACTGAGATCTCTGCAGCTTGAAATGGATGCGCGAACTGCTATGCGCGACTTATTATATCGGCCCGAGTGTTTCTACTGGTCTCCCTATACTGTGGTTTTATCACTCTCACCCAGTAAGAACCGATACCTAAAAAAAACGTTGAAATAACGTTACAATGGTGGAAAAAACGTTTTTGGTTTTAAATATAACGTCTTTTTTATAACGAATTTTCAACTAAACATTTATAGAACGTTTATATAACTTAAAATTCAACCAAAAGAAAAAAACTAACCAAATTAAAACGTAATAAAGTACAGTTTAATAAACGTTTTATTTATTGGTTTATTAAACTATAACAGTCAACCCAAAAACGTTGATATATATATATCGGCAACGTTATATTTACATTAAAAATAACGTAACTAAGAACTTTTAATCTAACGTTTATTTTACATTAACATATAACCAAAAATACACTGCTAATTATTATTCAACGTGAAACTAACATTAATATTTAACTGGTTTTTAACATCATGTTTTGACTAGTACGATAGATTAATAACCATCGAAACAACACGTCAAAAAATTTAGTTTAATTAACGTTTTTATTGAACGTTATTTAAAGCATATATACTAACTACTAATAAACCACAACTAAAATCACCAAAATAAAACGTCATAACGTTCAGTTTAATAAACGTTTTATTTATTTGTTTATTAAACTAAAATAGTCAACCCAAATATATATATCGTCAACGTTATATTTACATTAAAAATATAGTAACAAAAAACTTTTAATCTAACGTTTATTTTACATTAAAATATAACCAAGAATACACTGCTAATTATTATTCAACGTTAAACTAACATTAATATTTAACTGGTTTTTAACGTTATGTTTTGACTAGTATAATAGATTCATAACGATCGAAAAAACATGTCAAAAAATTTAGTTTAACTAACGTTTTTACTAAACATTATTTAATGCATATATAATTACTACTAATAAATCACGACTAAAAAATTTTAGTTTAATAAACGTTTTATTTATTCATTTATTAAACTATAATAATCAACTCAATGCTAAATTTTCATAAAAATGTAACGAAAAATTATTAATTTAACGTTGATTTTAAATAAATATAAAAAATATATATTCTGAAAGGTACCTATTAGGTAAAGTAGCTTCCTATTTTTATTTAGTAAGTAAGTATTTTCTGGGAACAACAATGTTTATCTGGTTTACGCATTCAATTACCTACCTACAGTTATAAGTCATCATAAGTCACCATAATAAAGTAAGTACCTATCTAAATTTTCATTTTTAAATAGAACAAACATTGTTTTGAATTTATAGTTATTTTCTTTGAAAAATAATTGTGCTAATTTTGTCTTCATTTTAAACAATACCATTTTTAAGATACGTTGGAACAACTGTAGGTGTCTCTGACGGCGCGGTCACAACATTACCGACCGAGCTAGCTCACCAGCTCCGCTCAGCTCAACGGCACAATGGCCTCCCTCAACGCTCAGTCCAACGGCTCAATTTAATTTGTGACGCCACGTATTCGCCTACAATCAGTATAATATCAACAAGAACCTTGGCGTTTAGAGATTAGCGATACTGTAACTGGAATGTGATTTACTACATACATTTGCTGTACAAAAACAAGTAAGTAATTCTTCAACATTCATGTACTGTATTACTTTGTAGTGTTTGTCGCTTGCAACATGGCGGTGATTTGTACAATTGTTTTGGATTCGATTGATATTGATTTTTTCATTTATGGATAATGATAGTAAGGTACATCGTAAATCCTGCATTGATATTTGATATACGTATAGTAGGTATGTTACTGTACTGTACTGTTACGTTATGAAGGAGTCAAAAAAGAATTATGTAAAATATGTAGGTACCTAATTATTTACAATAGCGTAAAACTCTCCAATCTTAACAAAAAAATCCTACCCTCCTATTTTCGAGGGTGCTGAACACAAATCTAAAATTAGTTTTGTGCGGTTGGGTCTAGTTTTCGAAAAAAAAAATTCAAAATATTATTTCGTATTATTTTTACAAATAGACATTAAAGTTAAGAATTAAATAAAAATTAACAGGACTTTGTTGGATTTTATTTTTCAAAGGACCACAAGACAGTAACAATTAAGTTGTTACTGTTAATTTCTTGATATTAGTAATACAATGTATTTGTAAAAATAAAAAATTCTAATTTGTACTTGAAATACATGAGGTAATAAAAATTTATATTTTTTACAAAAATTTGTGTATAGTTTTAGTAGTCTGAGGAAAACAATTGCACTGTTTTGACTAAGTGCTATTTTATTTAGGAACAATTTTACATATGCAAGCAAACAAATTATAAATTTCTTAATTGATGTTCTACGAGTAGGTATAGTTATTTTGCTTTTATTTATTTTTGGGTATTACTCAGATGATAATATTGATTTATGTCAACTGATCTGAGAACAGAATAATTTATTTTACTTATTATAATATCTACTTCAAAAACTTACATACATTTTTTTAAATTTTTCTTAGGTTAATCGATTGGCTGCAGTAGGCGGTTCTGGTGCTTATTCGCACACTAGAAGAATTCTAAAATTTTTAATCGCCGATGAAATTGCCTTGAAATATAATTGGAAGGGGAGAGATAAAATTAGTTTCCAAAAGACTAAGACAATGGATTTAATTTATAGTAAGTATATTATATTTATATAAGATATCAACTTAAGTAATTATTTATTGTTTATTATTATTATTTTTTGCAGATGCTGTAATGAAAAGTTTTAAAATGGAGGGTAAACTATTTAATGATTGAAAATTCAGTTATAGATTGATTCAAGTATGCAAAGACACCCATTGTAGCAGAAAAAAAAGGTAATGATTTTCATATTAACTATATTTTTTCTTGCATACTTAGGCCACTTTCGAACGGAGAGACTATGTATGAGTACAGTATACTCTGTGCAAGCCGACTATTTCTTTGAAGATAATTATTTTTAATATCTGTCAATAATTTTGAAGAATACAGTTAAATAAACTATAAATTCATATAATTTTTAAGAGTTTTGGTTTTAAACCTGTAACATTTGGTTACTATGACAGTAGTGGGATAATGAATATCTTATCCTACTAGTGTGGTTACGAACTTCATTATCTAACGCAAATCTGTTTTATAATAAGTTTAGTCAGTTGTAGATAAAACTGTTTACCGGCATCACACAAACTTAAAAAAATGCTTCTGTTTTGGTACTGTAATATATTGCAGGTCTGGGAAGGAAAAAGACTGTTACCCAAGAGAATGAGTAACCAACTAAACTGACTGGAAAACAATGGTTTATTTGAAATATGTAACATATAATTTTTACATTTTTGTACATTTTGCTAAATAGTGTAGTTTATTTGAGCTGTGAAGAATATGTATATTTATTTAATATAGAGTAAACAAATAAACGGATATTTTATTTAAGCGTACTATGGGTAAATATTACAGGTTGTATTTAAATAAATAACAGCATGTGTACAAAAACTATTAAACTAATGATCAACATAGATAGTGTTAACATAAACGACTTCTACTGGTGAGCGAGTAGTGTTGGTGAGTACATTTTTTTTAATACAGATTGACCCGGCCAAAATATCCCCTGTAGATTAGTCACCGTTTTATGAACTATTTTAAAAATTAGTATCTTGATATTTTCAGCCCTGCTGATTTTGAATTTGATACTAAAATTCTTGTATGTATACAGGGTAGTTTAAAAACAGAAACTAACATTGTTATTTACATAGGAACATTCTGTATATTTTATGGTTTTTTTCTCCAGATACTTGATAAGTGGTATATTCGGAAATAGAATTTAACAAGGAAAAAAAATAGTTAAATATACAGAATATCACTATATAAATAACAAAATTTGTCTTCATTTCTAAATCACCCTGTATCCATACGAGAATTTTAATATCAAATTCAATATCAGCGAAACTGAAAATATCAAGGCACCTACCAATTTTTAACACAATGGATAAAAAGGTTACTGATCTATAGGCAGGGAGATTTTAGCTAGGACAACTCATACGTTTATTTTGCGTAGAATATATATTTATAAAAAAGTTTAATTTAAATTATAAAGTAACGTGTATTAGAAATATCATAAACACGTTACTTTATATTTTAAAAAAACGTTTTTATAAATTTAGAAAGTTTAAAATTAACGTTTTATTTAGGTTTATTTTGCACGTGGGTTGTACGTAAAATAAACGTTATATTTCTACAGTTAACTCACAGTTAATTCGTTTTTTAATAGTTGTAATTAAACGTTTGAAAGAATTAATGTAATACGTTTTAATAACGTTTAAAATCAACGTTGTTTTTGCAGAATATCTATATGTTTCTTAATCGTTAGGATCAACGTTACTTACACTGGAATAATAACGTTAAATTATATTGAATTAATTACATTATAAATACGTTAAAAAATGAGTTATAACCGACGTCGTTCTTCGGGACATTTGTACGTTTAAAAAATGTTACTATATATTGGTTAACTAACTATTGGTTATCGTTACAAAAAACGTTTTTTTGACGTAACGGTTCTTATTGGGCAGTTGCAGTTTCTTAAATATTTTGATGAAAATATAATGAATTATTAATTTCTTCATATGACGTAAGTCGTCTGAATTATTGCCGCGAGTATACTCTTAACATAATTATGCGACATCTTTTAATTCGCATTTGGAAATACGTTTTATTTTATTATAGCACCTAATAAAGTAGCTTTCTGCTTATGTTTTCTAAATGTCCAATATTTTTCATATTTCTACTATTTCATATAAATTTCAACCTGCACAACTTAATCTTATAAAAAATTAATATATTTTCTCTAAGTACAAATTTATTTTCACCTATAAATAAACAAGCAGTGTTTGCAGTCACATATCGACTTCGTTTTCATCAGGCTATAAAGTTACAGCCAATATCAGTGGGATCGGTCACGGGTAAGCGAGTAAGGAAGCCAGTCAAACCTCAGACAGTTCATTACGCTATTGCGAAATGAGCAAAAACCACGAAACTGACTCCGCGTTTGATCGGGGGACTGTTAATAATCTGCCACGACAGACAGCCGCCCCAGTGGCTTTACCCAGTTCCTGGATATTTCCGGTTCATCTTATATTACTTGTATGGGGATAGGCGGAATATTGGATACCGAGAGGAACTGTCGCTGTTGGATATTTACACAGAAATGCGCAGTTTTTCTGACAATTTCTCAGTTGCTACATGAAAGGTATAGCTGTTTATGTAATAATTAAGGACAATTATTTATTGACAGACACATCTGGATGAATATACTTTATACAATATGGAATCTGCATATGGAATAAATTTAGTAATTTGATAATAGGGTACAGGCATGTAGGAGATATAGTATCGAATAAAATTTGACTGAATAAATTATATCATAGAAACTTATAATTTGCAATTAAATTTTAAATTAATTTGACTTCACTTTATTTATTGTACTACTTGTCACCTTGAAGGTTAACCTAGACTAACGTAGGCATTTTCATTTTCTCTGTTTCATTTATAAGCTAAAAGACAATTTAGTTACTTGTTAAGCAATTATTAAGTGTGCGAAAATGGGTGACAGCAGTTTTGTAAAGGCATCGAGCGGTAATTTGCCAAACGTGGATGATATTATGCTCATGGAATTTAATCGATCAAGTGCCTGTTTTAACGCTGAAATTTGAGGATAGAGGCATAATCGTAAGTTTGTTAAATTCTTTTACTTTGCATCATGATAAAAAATTATATAAAATTGTTAGTTAAATGGGTTTATCAGTCATAAATAACTAAATTAAAACAGCTTTGTAATTAGTTTATCGCATTTCGGATAACGTTTCGGTTTTTTATTAATAAAACCATTCTCAGGTCTGTCGTAATTTATTGCAATAAATATGTTATAACTTCTCTTATGATATTTATAGTACATAACTTATTCTACTTTTAGTTGATATGAAGTGTATGCTGGCAAAATATTAAAAAAAAGTGCCATGACCTGTTCCGTATAGGGAGAGTTTACCTATATTTGCTGGTTTTTCCCCCTATACGGGAAAAAAACTAAAGTAATATGGAAGTTAATCATTTGTCGGCAAGAATTTTATTCCAATAAGAATATTAAACCTAAAAGAAATACAGACCAATTTTATGTTAAAATATGAAAATATAAAATACATTATTATAAAAATATATCCTAACTGTACGCTTTATATGATTGATGACATTCTAATAGCGAACAGGGATAGGAAGAGGAAGAGAGACTATAAGTCAGGCTATAAAGCTCTATAGATATTTCGATTTTAATATAATATAAACTCTGTATTTTTTTTTGTTTCCATTTAACAAATTGTACAACCCTGTTTTTTTATATATTTTCAATTTTTTAACCCCACTTTCATAAAAATAACGCGCCTGATTTTATTATTCTTAATAATATTACTATTTTGAAAAATAACCTAAAATAAAAACAGAATGTATTTCGTGACAAAATATGTTTAAACAAAAAATCTAGTATTTATTTATAACATGGACTCTCAAATAAAATCAACAAATCAATAGTGCAATATTAGTTGCCTATACTTGCGGAAAAATAGGAAATGTACTGAATAGACCTAAACGAAATAAATCACCGATAGTCCGAAAAATAGTGCCGACCCGATCGAACAATAATTTAAACCCAGAACCGTGATATATTTAATTTTTCTTGTGATTCGTGCCGCTATCTTGGAGTCTGGAACTCATATCCTACTTTCCCATTATCCTAACCCAAAGTTCTAGGAGTTACCCATTTCTTCAAGATAGAGGTGAATTATTTTACCAATTTTTTGTACAAATTAATATACAGTTCGTTAACCGCCGAAACAGTATATTATGCTTAAATGTTAGTTGGGTTATTGCAATAGAAACCAAAAAAAATGCGAACATACCTACTGACGTGGATATTTCCGTGATTATTGAAAAAGTTGCATTTTCTGGACTATTTTGAATTTTTAATACATTCGTTTCGAGGATCGTGTGCTGAAAAATATTTTAATTCTCCACTCGAAGCTACTACTCGATACTGGGCGTAGCGAAGAATAAACTTGTCACTGCTGAAACTTCTTGTGGGGCCCATTCAGAGAGAAATAAGGCGGCTTAGTATGCAATCCGCTGCAGCACAAAGCCAGTGTGTGGACTTGTAACTTATAGACACCTCGAAACGCTCGAAAATTACCATAAAACGCACATAAATCAAGGAGGCTACCTCATCCGAGGTACGGAAGGATTACACTCGAAATTTAAGGCGTACGTGATCCGAGATTTTTCATAGTTAGTAACTCTAATGCCTCGTGAGTTTCTAATTGTGGTAATGGGGTGGTAAATCGGGTCTTCCTGTCTGATTTAATGGGTGTGGACGAGACCACGGCTCTTCACACCACTTAAAAACCAGTCGAGGTTTTTAATTTATTTTTAAATTAATTTATATTGGCCTGTGGCTGACAAAGGATTTTATACGCGGCATTAACAGTCGCGGCTAATTGGATTGATGAGAGATTAAATACAGTGTGGCTAAAATACAAGTTTGAAGCAGTGTCATGCGTATACGCATCTTCCAATTCTGTATACACTGGAAGAAAGTTTTGCTTAATAAAAACAATTAATTTGAAATAACTCTTCGCAAAGTCGTCTTTTAAAATTAACTTATGTCCTCAATTAACAGGTAATGCAGATTATACAATTATTTATACAATTATTTTATTTTTTTATTTATTATGTATGTAGTTATTCAAGCATTAAGATAAAAACTCTTACATACATAACATCTTAAACGCACAATTTCCAAGTTACACACCTTAAAAGAATTGCAACTACAAAAGAAGTTTTTATGGACCTAACTTTTATAGAAAAAACATACATAGTGACATTTTCATGGATTAGTTAGCTCTAGAAATCCAGTAAATACTGTGGATATGAATAAAATCGAGAGAGCGGAAGGGTACTTTTGATCACCGTGTATACTATTTTCAGAAAAAAAAAAATTCAATAAAGATGCAGGAAATTTCTGAAGAGAAAAAAAGGTTATTGAATTTACACATTTTGTGATCTTTTGTAATTTTTATGTTAAATATTTAGTTTTCTAGTAAATTTACAAAATGCAGACAGATGTGTGTTCCAGTATTATCTACACCCGAATTTCAAGATACTCAGTAGAAAGTTACTAATTACAGTAGCTAAATGAGTAAGAGAGGTGAAGGGACAGGGAACACGATTTTACAGACGTACCACTTGAGAAGGAATCAAATAACATAAAATTAAACTATTCTAAGCTAGTGCTAGCTAGCTTCACTCAGCATCAACTTACTATTGGTAAATTTGTGTTCTTTGAGCCCTTCTCAAATGGTACACATAAGGAATTTTGTTCTCTACAACTCTCATTCACCTCCCTTACACATCGAACTACTGTAAGTGAGTTACTTTTTACTATTTTTAAATGCGGGTATAAATTTTCCAGAATATTGGAGCACTCTGCTTTTTGTAAATTTGCTGGAAAATTGAATATTCTACGTAGCTTTGCTACACCTCGTACTCACGGTGCCTTCTGTCGGGTTTAGACAGACTTAAACAGCTGCGTCAATTGCCTCATCTATGGCATGCTGATGAGAGCTAATAAGCTCGGAACCGGTATATATCTGGTATATAGTTTCAAGTGTATTCAATGCTGGTCGGGGCATTAGGCCGCAGAGTACTTGTTTCCTGGAATTCCGTGTTTGCAAAATATTGGTCTCGCCGAATAGCGATAGAAGTCGATAGCTTTCAATGGTGTCTACTGCTATGAAGAACGCTTTGCTACACTGCGTACAATGTACAATGTCTAATAGATAACTGAAATGATAACTGGTAGTGTGAACCGAGTTCAACATTCAATTGAGATTTCTTCATTGATTTTTCATCGAATATTTGCTTGTAAGACTGCATTATTCATATATTTTAATGAAATGCTGTTAATCTTATCCAGTGTACAGTTTCTTCGTTTTGAGGTTATAAACATGTTTAGGTATTTTGAGCTGTGAGTATAATAGAAAATTTTGCTAAAACAAAGGTCTTATGGTTTGGTTTGAATTATATTGCAGGTGCTTTTGATACAAAATAACTGTGAAGTTGAAGAAACAAAGACAGCCAAAGAATTAGTTGAAAATTTAAATTCAACACTATAGAAAAAAACTGGAAGATGTTTTATGGACGATGTTTTCGTGGTTGTGAGTTATTTTGGACAATGCCCTTTAAACAGAATCTGCTGTGGAATTTCGACGATCCGAAACGAGCAAATTCCTATTCAATGTCCCACGACATCCGTCAGCGGCCATCAAGACCATCCATCGGCAGACTAGCGCCCCGATAAGATCTCTCGAACAAAGCGCCCTCTGTTGGCAAGGCGCAGATGCTGGTGACGGCGAGGATTTAATTATTCACTTTTTAGAGTCCGTTTCCTTCAGAGAATAACACCGTAATTATTTGATAAGAATGGCGGCTCTGTTCCCAAAGTGTCTGAAGTGCGTAATGAGTGAGATAAGCCGACTTGGATCAGCTGCCGGCCCGGTAATACGGTTCTGAGAAAATTGGCTGTTCCAGTGAAACAGACTCATGAAATATTAATTAAATTATTAACAGAGAAATATTCTTGGCCTTATTATTATTATTTTTTTAAATTTATATCATAGAAAATGCGTTCAACACCAAATGATATTTGGAGATCCATTCTCCAGATATGGCGCCAATTTTGCTTATCTTTAGTACCAGCTACCGAACACATGTAAACCCGGTCGATTCTGATTAATAAGGTCCTGTTTGACAGTACTTATCTTTTATGGAATCGTTATCAACAGAACAGAAGACGAATCGAACACGGAAAGTGGATAAACAGCTCATCAATCAAGCGAGATGGACCCTTCACTTTGGTCTCGATACAACAACTCCTAAAAGTTGTCGCGTTGGATAAAGTTATCTCAAATTATTCACAATATCAGTTACTATTTTATATTTAGTTATACAGGGTTAACTATGACGAAGTACAAAAGAGGGGATAGAGACAAATAAGAATTAACGGAATCGTCTGTCAAAATATTTCCAAACTTATTTATAAAGCGAAAAAATTTTTTTTTCGAAACTATATTAAACTCCTATTTATCGCGTCAGCAGCGAGGTAGTGACAGGGAACCGAGTTGTTAGTGTAAGATGTACTTCACGGGGATAAATTTTTAAACTTCTTGTGTTGTTGGGGAATGAAATTCTGTTAATATTAATAATAGCAACAATATTAAAAATAATCGACGATGTTTGCATAAAATAATTAGTACTATTTGCAACTATAACATCGCCAGATGTTTACAGTGTTATGTAAAAATCCTTGACTCTTGACCCTACAATAATAGAATAATATTCTAAGCTTTGGCCAGTATTCTTTGATGTTTGGATAGTATACAAATAGCAATGCAAAATTTTAGGTTATGGTCCAGTTTTAAAGCAACTAATTTTTAGTTTTAAACAATTTATAGTTGTTAAATAAAATAATTTATGTCGAGTACAGATATTTTCCTATAACAAGGTTAGCCTTATGGCTTTGTGCTGTTCGTTTTTCAAAAGTCAAAGGCCCAACGGAGCTACGGCAATCGTTCAAGATTTTATAATTAAAGACTGCCGCGAGTTTTCTACTAATAGGGATTCTTTACTTTAAATTTCAATTTAAAAAAAAATGGGTATTCTATTTAACAAGGACTGTGTATTCTATTAGTGGATAATTCTGACGGACCTGTAATGAATGTAAATGTAGTATTGGTAATGTGCAACGAAGGAACGAAGAACGAACGCAAAATACTGCAGCTAACCGGATTAACTGTTATCTACCGCATGGTAGTTGACAAATCTAAACCATCTTGAACGTTGATTGTCATAGGTGCCGATTTTCTGGGGGCAAAAAGAGTATTTTAAAAATTGAGCTCAAATTCCGAAATATATGTTTTTAATGTTCGTACTATTGCACTTAGTCATAGTTAACCCTGTATCTATAGGTATGTATGCTAGTCGTGGATTATTGAGTTTTTAATAGAAACCAACATTAAAAAATCATAATCCTCACTTGTTTATAGAAAATGAACTGGAAACGAAACAAAATATATCGTTTTATCCTTTGCTTCTTTTTGCTTTTAAATTGTAAATATTGAGATTATAAACTAGGCACTCAGCAACGGAAGAAGTTAAGTTTTACATTTCAACATTAAGTGTAATGGTTTTAAAGAAACATTTGTTGAACAACTTGAACAGTTAGGCCATTATTTCCCTATCAATGCATTAAAGCTAGTCTCAATAAAAGTTGATAAATTGCGTTGGTAAATTTACAGCCGTGGAGATAGCCATCGTAAAGTTTTTGTTAGCTTATGGGTGTTAAGTAATTAGGCGTATCATAGGGGGAAGTTACAAGCGAACAATTAAGGAAATTACTAATTTACAGGGTGTGATCCTTGTACAATAATTAGAATATTGGACCAGCGTGAACCAAAATTAATTGTCTAAAAACATCACGAATGCCATACCTTAATAAAAGATTTAATTCCGTTATTATTAAAATACAAAAATAATAGTTTTAGTTGCAATAGAATAAATAGATACTGCTTGTATTTCCTAATTATGTACAAGATGGTTAAGCAAATTTTAAATATAAGTCAAGGGGAGTCCAAAACATTTGATATTAAGTTAAGTAAGAAAAATAAAGCGGTATTTACCTGTTTTAATTTGCATTCCAATAATCAAAACGGCACCGTACTTTATCAAATAAAAAGGTTAGGAATACTAAATAACGTCCGAATATACAAAATATAACCCCAAATACACACACATACACATAATCACTTCTTTGACAAGAACAGTTTCAGGTTGATTGCAGATATCCGAAAGCAAAGTCTGGAGTACATCTGGACGTATTAATATTATTCGAGTATTCGAATATACTGTCTATAAATTCGAGTAAGTGTAAATATAAAAATTCGAACAGTATGACTATTCGAATAATTCAAGTACTCGAATAATTCAAATATTCGAATAATGTATCTATTCAAATAATTCAATCATTCAAATAATTTTTTTATTCGAATAATTACTGAAAACTGAAAAAAAATTATATATCCTACTTCATCTGAAGATTTTTAGAAAGCTAGTAATGTTGTTATTAACTGCTAAATGTTTTTGTTTAAAATGGAAAACGTACAGAATAGGAAGTTTTTTAATATGTTAGCTACTGATGGGTATAAGATATATCTGAATAATAAATATATTATTAAAAATGTTGTGTTGTAATATCCTCAAATTTATAATCTTCTGGTTCAATCTATATGTACTAAACCACAAAATTGGACGCATTAATATTATTCGAGTATTCGAATATACTGTCTATAAATTCGAGTAAGTGTAAATATAAAAATTCGAACAGTATGACTATTCGAATAATTCAAGTACTCGAATAATTCAAATATTCGAATAATGTATCTATTCAAATAATTCAATCATTCAAATAATTTTTTTATTCGAATAATTACTGAAAACTGAAAAAAAATTATATATCCTACTTCATCTGAAGATTTTTAGAAAGCTAGTAATGTTGTTATTAACTGCTAAATGTTTTTGTTTAAAATGGAAAACGTACAGAATAGGAAGTTTTTTAATATGTTAGCTACTGATGGGTATAAGATATATCTGAATAATAAATATATTATTAAAAATGTTGTGTTGTAATATCCTCAAATTTATAATTTTCTGGTTCAATCTATATGTACTAAACCACAAAATTGGACGCATTAATATTATTCGAGTATTCGAATATACTGTCTATAAATTCGAGTAAGTGTAAATATAAATATTCGAATAGTATGACTATTCGAATAATTCAAGTACTCGAATAATTCAAATATTCGAATAATGTATCTATTCAAATAATTCAATCATTCAAGTAATTTTTTTATTCGAATAATTTCTGAAAACTGAAAAAAAGATATATATATCCCACTTCATCCAAAGCTTTTTAGAAAGCTAGTAATGTTGTTACTAACTGCTAAATGTTTTTGTTTAAAATGGAAAACGTGCAGCATAGGAAGTTTTTTAATATGTTTAATTAGCTACTGATGGGTATAAGATATATCTGAATAATAAATATATTATTAAAAATGTTGTGTTGTAATATCCTCAAATTTATAATTTTCTGGTTCAATCTATATGTACTAAACCACAAAATTTTTGACAATGCCAATAATTTCAAAACTCTATATTTTTACGTATTAATAATATTGTGTGAAGCTAACTACTCTGGACAAAAGCCCCAACCAGCGTTGAATTGTAGGAGATTTGATTTATATTAGCTTAAAATACCTTTCTACTACAGTAAAAAATTCAAAACTCTCGTAAAATACATTTAAACTTTTTGTATTTTATAATAATTGAAGTATTTGAATTATCTGGACTATTCAAATAATTCAAATATTATAATAGTGCAATTAATCGATTAATTTGAATAAATATTAAAGTAAATATTTCAATATGAAATTTTAAAGAAGTCCCAGCCCTAGTTGTACCTAGGTGGTCAAAAAAATGGTTTCGGAACTGTATGAATTGGTGAATGACAGCCTGAAATGAAGTTTAAAAATTATTTGAAAATATTTTGTTTTCAGTGTAAATATGCATCTAAAAGTTTTTAATCGAGTCATCGTATTATACTATTTTTTTCTTATCTCCTTTTAAAATTAATGACATTATGACTGAATCACCTTGTATAATATGTATTTCTATAAATTTTTAAAATTATTGTTTTAGGCTAAAATAGTACTTATTTCTATACATTTTTTAAATTATTGTTCTGTATTCTGTATGTTCACTACCTTGTGTAAGGTCATTTACCTCCAATGTTATTTTAATACCCCCGTATCTTTTATGTCACTGCATAACACCCCAAGAAACCTGCAGACACCACAACTTCTTTGTGAGCACGAGACGTAAAATATAAACCTAATAATTTCCAGAGTAATAAAAATAATGCGGCTATTCAAATGATCTGCCCTTTAAAGATGATAAACGTCTAGACATACATATTCCGCTCGGACCATAAAATATAATTATAACGGCAGCGCATGTCGGTGGAATGCACAAAAAATAGAGGAATTAAGTAACATCAAAATTAAACAGTTATGGGTGCGTGCACACTTTGTAAACGAGATAAGTGCCTGTCAAACGGGACAGTGCTCATGTTTACATTTTTTCTATAATGGGTTCTAAATAGTTTCGGTTCTTATCTAAATTACTAAGTTTAATGTTTAATTAATATGATATATCGCTTATAAATGTTTGCGTTGTTATAAGTCTTGACGTTTTTGGATTGGGTCTAGATTTGTTTATGTGTTAAACTATTGGAAAATTAATATACAGGGTGGGACAACGGAAACTTTACACCTCGATTTTCGGGCTTTAAAATGAAAATATGGGAAAACGCTCGGACCCGTCGATTTTTGATTCGTGAGGGAACTACTTGTCTGCTTTTTCATCTCCGTAACTTCAACCCCCCATAATGAGAAAGCATGACCCTCTGATTTAGGGTGAGGAGTGTTGCGATACCTCATTTTAAATATCTTAGTACTATCTGACCCTGTAACTCAAAGTTAAAATTTTCATCGATAACGAAATGACCGCTAAAATACTGAAAAAGGCAATGTGGAATTTACCTCGAGGATATTATTCTTATCAGACTAGCATTTGAGAAGTATTTATTTCATTGTTATTTTTTGTGAAAAAAAGATTGTGGACGCACCATGGGTTCGATTTACATGAGTTAATCGTGAAGAACGTTACAACCATGTCAAATCGATTGTTAATTTTTAGTGAAATTGAAATAGTATATTCCGTGGAGGAAAAGATGGACATTATACAAATGTGGGACAAAGCGAGAGAAGTGGGTGTTTTAGACCATGGAGCAATGGATCCGATTAGGAAATTGTCCGACGTATCTGGTATATCAAGCACAACAATAAGGAAAATCCCTAAGATATGATTGATTTAAGAAGTGAACGAGGATGATTTTGATCGCCGATATCAGTTCTGTGAAGTGGTCAGCGAGATTATTAACAATAATCAAAACTACATACTCGATATCTGTTTTTCGAATGACATTTTTGCCTTAACGACATTGCAAATAAGCATAATTGTTACTATCGGTCTGACGAAAATACTTCGTAGTACATATTCAGCATCCCCAAAAATTAAATGTTTCAGCAGATATTTATGAAAAACACATAATCGGCCCCTTTTTTATATCCGGTGAGATTCCCGATGGCAAAATTTATTTGGAATTATCCAGCCTTCGTGGAAGTATTGGAAAATACCATACGATCATTTTTCAACAAGATGGCGCACCACTCCATTTCGTACAACCTGTGCGACAATTTTTAGATGAAATTTTTCCTCAAAGCTGAATTGGGGAAAGAGGGACATATTGAGTGGTCATCCAGGTCACCTGATTTGAATCTACTGGAATTTTTCTATGGGATCATCTGAAATCTAAGATTTATGCTAACCAAGCCGAATCACTGGATGATTCACAAAATCATCATCATTTTGTTTTCAACAAAACTAATTTTACTGCATGGAAGTGAATGGCGTTCATTTCCAGCATTTAATAAACCAATCACAAAAACAATAAGTCTTTTTGTTGATTATTAAGTCTAATCAGAAATCGACGGGTTTGAGCGTTTTCCCACATATTCATTTTAAAGCCCGAAAATCGAGGTGTAAAGTTTTCGTTGGCCCACCCTGTATAAATCTGTTTGTCAATCAAGCGTTGAGGTTACTGGCACTTTAAGTCACACTCAAAACGGACAAGTGATATGTTTATAAACAGAGAAATACTATAAGTTATTACTGCTACCTAATCCCTTATACAGGGTAGTTTGAAAGTAACTGTGTTCTTTTATAAACTACTATATGCTAATATGTACGAAATCAGAAAAATAAAAGAGCATGCTGAATTTTCTTATAACTGATTTCAATAGTAGTTAACTTAACCATGTAAAATGTTTTGGTTAAGTACAAATTTCACAATTCCCCAAGTCAACTTTCACTAAAAGCAATTAAATAAAGCTGAGGTATTTACCTGTTTGAATTTGCATTCCAAAATTTATCGACACATCGCATTGTATCAAATAAAAATGTAAAAAAAACTAAATAACGCCCAAATATGCAAAATATAACTTCAAATATACACACACAAAGATCGAAAGCCAAATCAAGAAAAATTTCAAGGCCATTTCAGATATCCCAAAGCATGGTCTGGAGCATGTTTGAACACGAAACTATTACTATTACGAAAAACGTACGGTGTACGTGCCGTAGTTTACAGATTTATTCTAACTCTGAGATAGTGATTGTACTGCTGGTTGCATATTTACAGTTTCTTCGACTTCATCGAGATACAGAAGTTATAACGAGTTGGTTTCGGAGAGATTTATTAGCTCATCAACAAACTGCCATATGAAATATCATATCATTTTAAGAGAAAAACATTATTTGGACATATATACTCGTATGCCCAATTTTGCTTATTTATGGAAAGTTATGAGAACATTTACAACATAAACATGGCTTATGTAGCGCCCTCTGTAAAATACAGAAAAATAGATAACAGATAATTTCTCCAAAAACTTTTATTCCCAGACTTTGAAGTCAGTACATGTAAAAAAACAGTGGGTGTAACTATTACCAAAATTTCAACACCCTGTATCATTTCTATTCACATTTTATTAAGGTTCGTGGCATCAATTGTAACAAATTCAAGCCAAAAACCTAGTACACCATGGACCATTACTTACAGACAACCCTGTATACTTAACTACATACACGGTGTCCGGAATATGAGTGCCGTAATTCTAGACTTATATATCTGACTAAATACAATAAAAAATTCTTATGAAACAAATGTCTAAAACGAATAGATTTATCTACAAAATAAAAATCAACTGCACTAATATGCAAAACTATGTTACGAAATTTCAAAGTAAGGTACAATTAAGGTTAAGTAAAAGCGCCTGTAACGTAATTTGTTCATAATTTGATTTTTGGATTAGTATTAATGAAGTAAACGGTTGAAGTTTCCGAGAAATTCGTTAAAACTGTAACATACTGTAACGTACGACAACGTGGCAGTGTCAGACTGCTGGTGATAACATAAAAGTAATATTAGTCATATTGATGCGTACAGCTAGTGCGATTCATTTTTGTTACCGTTGGTCAAAGAAAAAATTTTAAGTCAGATATGTTCACTACAACTTATCATATGGCAAAACTACGGCATTCATATTCCGGACACCCTGTATATTTTCTAATAGCGATCTCGTATGTTTACTCGTTAAATTTAACAATAACTTATAATTACAATCTATTTTTCAGTTAATTAAAATACGGCACTGTATAACTTAGATAATATTTGAACTGTCAAACGAAACAGACATGCCTGACGAAATCTGTAAACATTGCGTATGGGAAAAGTCAAACAAAGTGAAAAAGCTATTGCTCTAGTTACGTAAAATCTTTGTCTCGAAAACAAATATGTACAGTCAGTCATCGGATTAGTAATTACAATGACGCTAAGCAAACAATAGATTTTTAGGTAAAAATTGACTTTCGAAATTTCCAATATTTATACAAAGCTGCTTAAATATCAATAGAAACCTCATTTATTATTTGTCGGTATTTGATTTACACCTGCTGCAAAGTTTAAATATATTTGAGCAATAAATACATGACGATGCCCGCAAGACAAACTCACTAATATAAATGGTTTTTGCCGAAGTTTCTCCACTCCCATCTGGCGTTTTCAGCATTTCGCGAGCTAATCATCGAGAGATTTATATCTTTTGGAGAAAACAAGGTAAACATCTTCTCAAGTCGGAGGAAGAGGCGTGACGTCTTTAACTGAAAGTACGACTGCGGTGGGTCCTGTGGTCCGCTTTACGTGACATAATTTACAAGTAAAAAAGGAAATATGACTGAAATAAGAAGTAGGATGTGTGCTAACGGCCTTTGATATGTCGTGTGCTATAAATGGGAGGATCAAAGATACGGGCAGTTGCTAATTCCACATATATTGATAGTTCCCCATATAAAATGCTTTCTCTTTGA
Organism: Monochamus alternatus; assembly: GCA_037114965.1. NCBI lineage: Eukaryota > Metazoa > Arthropoda > Insecta > Coleoptera > Cerambycidae > Monochamus > Monochamus alternatus. The sequence continues at coordinate 121,507,880 of CM073426.1, forward strand.
AATATTTGAATGTACAGGAGACTCTTACAAACATAATTTTGTAAAAATAAAATCAAAATGAGCAACTCAAAAATGATTTATAAATACACTTCCGCGCGGCACTGGAAACTGGTCCACTGTTAAAACCTGATAAGGCGTATACTCGGTGACCGGACAAAAAATTCAAAGAAATTGTCAAGAAAAGAAATAAATTATATTTTACACCTATTTTTATACAGCAAATTCAACTGCTTGTGCCGCAATTGTTATTAATAATTAACAGAATGGCTTTAATTAGACTTTCTTACGGATATAATTGAGCCTCGTGTATGATACGCCACACTGCTGCAATACGCCGTAGACGTTCTGGACCTCTTCCACGATTCAGATGCAAATTTCCCGTGTCACGCCAGCGTTTGCACTACACTTGCACTTACTGCACACCGTTGTATAAGTAGCTGCATTTGGCACATGTTTACCGGGAAATCGTTCTGTATTTTCACTTTACCATAAATTAAAACGACATCCATCAACTGTGAGTTGCTATAACCGTAAGCCATTTTTTATATTTGAAAAACTAATGAAATATTGGCATCACAGAGACTACAGTAGCCCAGCGATGTAAAGGTTGAAACTACTAGAACTACAATAATTTTTTTCTCGGACGAACGGTACCAACTAAAAAAGATTTCTATTCCCAATTTTTTTAGAAAAGTTCTGGATTACCCTGTATAACATTATTTTTAAATCAATTGTGACATTATCACCTATAATAGAAAGTTGTCTCTTTTCATTTTACGAATTGCTAGCACTTTGACGTAAAAGACATCCATTGCACAGATTTTTTGATTACAAGGTATACTCGCGTCAAGAATTCAGACGTCTTACGTCACGGCTGACGTTACACATTTGTTTTTATTGTCAACGTAATTTTCGATATTTGGTCGTGTTAAAAACAATCATTTTTGCAATTTAGTGCAGTATATAATGCAAACTTTTAGTGTAGTATATAGTTTTATTACTATCAGTTGCAGTTTCTTAAATATTTTGATGAAAATGTAATGAATTATTCATTTGTTCGCATGACGTAAGTCGTCTGAATTCTTGTCGCGAGTATAGCTAGATATCATAAAAAAATCGCACACGTTTATCCACCCAGAAGACTTAAAACCGTCAAATTTAAGATGAATATTTGAGCGCTTGTAGAGTTTTAAGGTTGTTATAGGTTAGTTTTACCTAATAGGGTTCAATGAACCCCCTGGTTCCATATAACGACCCTAAAAACATACCTATAGGATGGTTTTGTCTATTTGCATGTTTATATTTCTATTTCACCTTGAAACTGATCCGATGGGGTTAAATGAACTCTGGGTTCGGATCCAGTCACCCCAAAAATATAAATGTACGATGGTATTATCCACGTCCATATGTCTTTCTATTTGGCCTTGAAATGACCTTGAAGCTCAGCTCATTGTGTTTAATGGACTCCAGACTTGGATTCTGGGAGTAAAAATACATTGATCTCCACCGTACAATTTCCTTTTGAATGGTGTTGTGTTATTAGAGTAAATGGATGTTAGGCAGTTAGAATCACGGCCACCTCTCACATTTAATAATGAATGTATTATAAAAATCATAATTTATACAAAGATCATGTCATGCAACTCAGTGTTAGTTATATTGGAATTTTCAGTCGTTTAATAATTTCTCTATTGATATATGTTGCTAGACAGTACTGTAAAAGTTAGGAACATATAACAACATACAGTGTATTATATAACATATAATTAAGTAGTTAGGTATGCCAACTGTTTTCGATGCTGCTATAAAATATGACTTAAGATTTCGGTCAGATGCGTTTACCTTACAAAGCATAACTGTATAACTTACTTTCAGCATGAGCATGTTACTCTTACTAGCGGAGCACTATGTAGGTACGAGAAGCAACATATTTTATACCTCTAAAAAAATTATTCATCAAGTGAATATGCAGCAGCACAATTAGCATTACCTATATACAGCGTGTTCCAGAATGATGGTCAAATATTTAACCAGTGTGTTCCACAAGCCATTTCAGGGGGGATCTTCATATACAATTTTTCAATTTGGGTTCTCCTTGTTGAGATATTCGAGTCTCAAAATGGAGGAAAAAAATAGTTTTTTTATTTTTCCTTAAAAACGGTTGCACTTAGAAATTTCAATTTTGGTACATATTATCAGCCAGTTAAAAGCTATTTTGTGATGGTGTCTATTCCTTAGCTTATGTTTCTGGAGGGCGGGAATAAGCAACCCCTAGATTTATTTCTTTCAGAACTTTTTCCTGAAAGGCCGATTTCAACAAAACTTTTTTTTAAAATACTTCACCTAATTATATTACTATTTTCCCTGTTGTAATTTTTTCATACAACGAACAGTTTGCGCGGAAAAAATAAAAATAATTTTCCTTACTCTAAACATCTTTTTGTCACCAGTTACTGATAACCGCAGTAGGCGGTTGCTATGATGATGTTTCTCTGTTGTCTTATGAAACAAATCAGTCTTGACAGTTTATGCAAATATTTCTAAACAAAAGTATTCCTATAACTGTTGCCAATCCTGCCGTATGCATATTCCATCAATTTATTCGCTAATGTTTGTACGGAAGAGTCAGTTGTTTACAAATATTTGCAAAAACTGTCAAGACTGATTTGTTTCATAAGACAACAGAGAAGAAGTTTTGTTGAAATCGGCTATTGCAGGAAAAAGTTCTGAAAGAAACAAATAAGGGTTGTTTATTCCCGTCTTCCAGACACATGAGCCAAGAAGTAGATACCACCACAAAATAGCTTTTGACTAGCTGATATTGTGTACCAAAATTGAAATTTTTTAGTGAAACCGTTTTCAAGAAAAAATAAAAAAATTTCAACAGAAAGGACCCAAATTGAAAAATTTCGTATGAAATCAAATCACTTGTGGAATACACTGGTAAAATATTTGACCATCATTCTGGAACACCCTGTATACAAGTATGTATACCTGAAATATTATACATAACTCAGTAGATATAGCAAAATGCAACATATTTTTACCCTTACCCCTTAAAATATTTAAAAAATATTCCTCATAGCCACATCTACATTCTGCTCAGTTTTGAAAATTAAAGGTTGAAGAATTTTGGAAACGTATTTAAATATAAACTGATCCCATAGTTAGAACTTTCTTCTGTAGTTATGTCGGATCAGAAAAGGAAAGAAAGTTTCAACAATTTGAAGCAATAAAATATCATAATTTTCTTGACAATTATTATTTAATTGCTTAAGAAATATGCTACACCAAAGAAATGCAATATGAAAATAGGTATACTAACTGTTACAAAGAAATAATAACTACATGGTACAACGTAATCCCAGCTACTGTTCATTTAACTATAGGTCCTTACTTATCTGTAGCATTTTGTGTCTACATTTACATTATATGATTAAATAATTTAAAATTACATTGAAAACTGGAATATCTGGTAACCATACTTGTCTTATTGATATCGAAGTCATCTACCAAGCACAGCATAGGTAGACCAGCAGTTTGACTCCATTGTCGGCACTTTGAACTGCTTTCAGTAGCGTAGTAATTCCACATGAAAGTTTATGTTATATATATATATATATATATCCACATTATGTAATAATTCATTATACAGTTATAAATGGGTAATTCAACATGTATTATACATTCATTTACTGCTACTAACATACAGTGTGAAAATTTGATTTACTTCTTTGGACTCTTTAAAAAAAGAGTTTAAAATATATATTATTGCACTACAAAACATTTTTATTTATTTACTTACTTTTTTTGTTATTAGTGATAATTACAATTTTTTGGGATTTTTTTAAATTTAAAATTTGACGTTTGAAGTTTAGTGGACAAATAATTTATTATGATTTTTTTTCGTCTTAAATGATCTACGTAAACCAGAAGACAAATATTTTTCAGAACAGAGAAATTATATTGACTTAACTTTGAAAATTGTTAAATTGGAGATAAAAGTGCAGTAAAATGTAAATTTGGAAAAAAAATATTTTTTATTATTTTGTTTTGAGACTTACTCTCATTATAGTGACTACAAGAAATATGATCATCTACATAATTTGAAGATGAGCCGTCTTGCGCAGGAAACGTTGGAACGGCCTCTTTGCGTAATCTATTGCGCGAATCGTTAGAAAACATATTATTTTAAACATGTATTTGACATAGTTTGTATGAACTATTACTAATCCTGAGCAGCTTTTCTAATAAATCTTCTCTATTAGAAGCCTCTGCACAGAACTTTGCTCTAAAATAAAAATTTGTATTTGTGAATAATATAAATATGTATATTTTAAACTTCACTTTCATGAGAAGTATTTATATTCCAATCTTATACTTAGAAATAAGTTAATAGGTAAGGCAATAGCAGTAAAATATCATTTATGGTTTGTACAGTATATTATAGATTACTTATTATTTATTTATATCTTTAGCAAAGAAACTTAAATTACTATTTATAGATGATATATTTAAACATCTAACTGCTGCGCAGCGTCTCGTTCCTCGATCAGACTCAAAATATTGCTTTAATACGGCTCTGTATAACCGATGTTCGCACTCCCAGAGTTGGATGTAAACTGAGGTCTCTGCAGCTTGAAATGGATGCGCGAGCTGCTATGCGCGACTTATTATTTCGGCCCGAGTGTTTTTACTGGTCTCCCTATACTGTGTACCAAGTATCTTCTTTTATTATTTTTTTTGCATGGTGATTTGGAGTCTGCATATTGGATGGGACGGTCTTCACAGAGCAATTTCACTATAGAGACATTAGATTATGGCAAAAAATTGCTAAAGTGATTGTAGGTATAATGTTGTTGAAGCTACGTTCGTTTTTCTTCTACAACATATATCTTTAAAAATATTTACTGCTTACTTGGTTTTATACCTATAAGATAGAAAGCTATGAATTGTGTGTGTGATTAATTGTATGTGTCAAAGCAAGCATCAGTTCACGACGTGCAACTCGAATTAAAAAAGTGATCAAACTTTTCTCAAATGTTTTAAGCCAATAATTCATGCAAATGTTTGGCAGGACTTTCTGTCATATTTCATAAACCTCTGTGTCACTTTTTGACGTTACGAAATATGAGTGACACTTGAATCAATTAAGCAGCGTCCGCATGAAAACCGGGTCGAATTGACAACTTCCTCCGGGTTTTAATAGCACGTGCTCGCCATATGAATATAAAGGGCGAAAAAGGAGGAGCACTTTGATCAGGCTACGCCATTTTGGCCTCGACGTGAGTGAATAATGTGTTCAGTAGGAATTTTACCTTGGCATTTTTCTGTACCCAGTGGAAAACATCTGGAAATAATTGCCCTGAAATTAATAGCCTTTTACATGACAAGAAAACTTGTAAATATCGGGTAGATTGTTAAGTGCGTACTTACTGCCAATTTTAACTGCTTTATGGGTCGTTGGTTCACGTTTTAACGGGGTTTACGTTCTCTACGTGCTCAGCAATTATTTTTTCTAGATCAACTGATTTATTCGAATAGGAGCGTCAAGTAAACTATTTTAGACTATAATTGACACTAGATTTAAACAATTTATTGGCTATTAATTGACTCTTTATTACTGTTTTCTTTAACTGTTTATTAAAAACTCCATGTTTTTTACATACCGGAAGTAAATATTAAAATATTCGAATTGTAAATATCCTCTTCGTCGTTTTGAACGCATATGAGAGCAATATTCAATCTCTCCCATCAAACTGCCACATCATCAGCATGTTTAGTCTAACTCGTTTCCCAATCGCAGCTGTCGACCATTAGACATACGAGGTGCGTTCAATTGAAATTGATAATTGCTCTATAAAATAGAGGATGGAGTTGACAAGAGGAGAAAGTCTTTTGTATTTGACTTTATCGAAAAATGTCACTCTTTATAAAAAGTTCTGCTCTTCGAAAAAATGAAACTATCATAGAAGCGTCTTAGATCAGATATACAGGGTGCTCATAAATTAGAAAAACATAAAAATAGTCAAGATAGAAATACCATTATTTATTATTTTACACATTTTTATAAAACAAATCTGTTTATAACCCGAAATAGAGTCCTAAAACAAATTTTAAAATCAAAATTTCAATTTTGACTTTTACTCTACACACTACGAATAGTTTGTTATTTTTTCTTTTATGTGCTCTTTTAATATCATGTGGCAGATCATTTGAATAAACCTTTTGTTTTAGGGAAAAGGGGCCTAAGGTCAGGTGGTCTAGCAGGATAATGGGCCAAATCTTCCAATCCACCTTTCACCATTGTCTGAGCAAGGCTGTAAAATGAGCAGGACAGCAGTCCCGTTGCCAAAACAGGTTATTGCGTACTACTGGCTCTAAAGTATTTAAAAATGGTAAACCAAATGTTTCCAAAATGTTTTGGCAACAGGACGGCTGGTCTCCAAGGTGCCCTAAAACAAAATATTTATTCAAATGGTTTGCCACATGATAGTGAAGTATTAAAAGAGCACATACGCCAAGGAATACATAAACTGAATGAGCTGCTGACTATTCCAAAAATTTATTAAGTTAGCGGAAAAATGTTCAGGTGGAAGGTAGAGGTAGTGTAAATGTTAAAATTAAAATTTTGATTTTAAAATTTGTATTGGGACTCGATTTTAAGTTATAAACAGATTTGTTTTATAAAAATGTTGTATACAATAATAAATAATGGTACTTTTCTCTTGAGTATTTTCTTGTTTTATTAATTTATGGGTACCCTGTATATCTGATCTAAGACGCTTCTATGGGAATCTCATTTTTTCGAGAAGCAGAACTTTTTATAAACAGTGATATTTTTCGATAAAGTCAAAAACAAAAGAGTTTCTCCTCTTGTCAACTCTATCCGTGGACACACTGTATACTCAGGAATATTACCTCAAATAATTACTGTCAAAGTTAGGACATCTTTAGTTTTTTTCACCAACAAACGATTATGCCTTTTTCGTAGAGTTCTATGGCTTCTGATTGAATAATTATTTCAGTGTTTAATACTTCTGTAACCCAAAACAGCTGTCTTAACGTTTTCAGAGAGAAATATGGAATACAAAAGGCGATAGATATGGACTATAACGTAGACAATATCTTCCATTTCTCTTATTGAAGATTTCCCGTTACCACATTAGTGATAGACTCAGAATTTTTGTGAAACAGAATGACACCAAGTGAAAATTTACAATCTAGGTATAGTTGGCATTGATATTCAGTCTAGGCTTTTAAAAATCTATCCGTACGGATCCTTTATTGTGAGCCAAACTTCTTTTATGTGTGCTGAACTTGAATGAGTCCATTGCATCTATAACAACTTACTATATGATACAAAATAAGAACACCAAGTTTCGTCACTAGTAAGTACTAGAAAGGAAAAGTCATTACCATTTTGGAGGTAGGCACTGCAAAGATTTACAAGCATTTTTGGTCCTCAGGTAAAAAACGAGGGTATCTATTGCGAGAAAACATTGCTGCAACCAGGGTGCAAAAAAATCATGATTTTTTTTTTAAATCAAAAAACCCGATGTTTTTATTTAAATCAGATTTTTTTTACTTAAATCAGATGTTTTGTTTAAATCGCATTTTCTAGTAATTGACGTCTTATTTCCTGTCAATAATGGCTAATTCGCCGCACCTATACAATAACAAACATTTCCACAGCGCTGCATAAAAAAAATAAAACAAAATAAAAATTTCTGTAATCTTTGCCGCAGCCGAACACAAAAGTTTTTTTTTCTTTGACACCAGCACATTTTCTGGCATTTATTATAGAAATCCTCGGAAAAGAAAATGTAGCTTAACCTCAGAAGAAACAAGTGCTGCACTAGAGTTTGTGAATGAAATGTATATGGACACAGGGTTTCTGCCACCTGTACTTAAATTTCAAAATAAATCCCTGCCATTTAGAAGTTTTATGTATTCAGACGAAATAACCTCTAATATCAGCCCAATCGAATGGTGGATATCTCACAAGGATGTATTTGGAAACAATGGAGATGCGATTATCAAAATTGCTAGGCAACTTCTGGGAGCTGTGGCATCATCGGCGTCAGTGGAAAGAATTTTTTCTTCGTTTGGATTAGTCCATTCTAAATTGAGGAATCGACTGGGAGTAGAGAATGCAGGCAAATTGGTGTTTAAACGTTACAACAGCAGGTGTAATATTTTATTTGATGAATAACTACTAGGTATATTTGTGTTATATGATATATTAGTTTTATACCTTTTACATTTATTTTTTGAGTTATTAAAAATATTAAAATATTACAACAGAAAGTATATTATTTTATTGATGAATAGATATTAAGTTTATGTGTTAAATGAATCATATTTTATAGTTTTGTAACTTTTACAGTTATTTTTCGATTTAATAAAAGCGTTTTTTTAAATTTATTCCCATAATTAAAATAAAAAATCAACTGATTTAAATCTTTGCACCCTGGCTGCAACCCAATATTATGCACAGTGATTAAGCTTGAACACCTTTTGGACAGCAAATACCATTTCAAAGTCAAAGCATTTGAACTTACTATCAAATATAAATGACAACAAATGATCAGTACATTCACAAACTGTGTTATTATTATTTATTTATTTACAATAATGAATACCAGAAAATTTAAAAATGTAAACACATATCCATACTAACAGTAACATAATACATACCATACGATGTATAACGTATCAGCTGAATGATTACAACTGTTTCCAGATCTAACCTGACTAGGGATTGATTCTAGTTAAACAAACCTCGTATCTTAATTTCACCAAAATCGCGTGGGTTTCTTTCATGCTCTTTCAATAGCGAACCCTAAAAGAACTGGCTTACTGATAAGCAACTCTTTTACAAACTAAAAAAGATTTATTCAATGAATGAAAGCCCTTTATGATGCTAAAACCGCGGGGTATATGGATCCGTGATATGGTTGGGTAAGATCAAGTGTGCCATATGTATTATACATAAAGGCCAACAATACCAGTTCCCTTCGCCCTAGGTATGATTTGTGTGTCTGTGATATTAATATTAATTTGCTGCTTTCTTTTCAATTCTGGATGAAAGCGTTTTATATTCGACAGAAAAATAATGCATAAATACAATAAAAAATAACAGAAACTTTCATAATAGGCCTGTTCAGCAGCATTTTTTTATTTCATAAATAGAAAGTATAAGTGAAAAATAATGAATCTGGAAAATATTAGAATTTTATTCGATCGTTTAATACCTTAGAATTATAAATCGCCACTGCGCGAGAATAGGGCGTGGCCAGGCGCTACGTCATACTATATATTTAAATAATAGCAACTAAATAAAAATTGGTTTGGTTACCTATAACTTCATTTTATAAATCCTAACCTAAATGGATGGACACAAGAAAAAAGAATGAATGAAATGACACAAAATAGAAAAACAAAGGACAATGTTAAAAATAGCCGATTTTTGGCTTATCCGGGGGAACGCATAAATCATAAAAAAAATCAATTGATTATTGTTAATTTTCATTAGAAATGGCCCAGAAATACGTCAGATAGCTGGGGAAATGTCGCTACTATCCCTAAACCTATATAAACTACCCTTAAATGGCTTTAAATGGATAATCATTAATTATTGTCATAAAATTCGTGTAAAAAGAAAAAAAATGCTTGAAAATGATTTGAACAGACAGTATGTCACTATAAAAAGTGATAAATGACTGTAGAAGTGCCCATTCAATGGCGAAATAGCGCCAATTGTTCTCACTTTGCGAGCGCGTACTGAAAAAATGGCAATTTATCCATGAGCCCATTTTTCAGGTCGCAATAGTATAAATGAACCTTAAAAGTGATTTAAGCATTTTTTTCATTCTAAACGAATTTTACAACAATAAATAATGATTATCTATTTTAAGCTATTTAAAGGCAGTTTAGATAGATTTAGGGGTGCAATTAATATTTCCCCACTTACTTAATGTACACTAGTATCAGTTTTGACAGTAATCTATAATTTTTTTCTAGCAATATGCGTTCCCTTGAACATTTAAGCATTATCTATTTTTGATGTCGAAGTAAGCTCACCATTAGCTTTTGAAAGTCGTTTTTTTAATTTTTAGGGATGGAATGGACATTTTTACAGTTATTTATCACTTTTTATATTGACATACTGTCTGTTCAAATCATCAAGCATTTTTTTCATTTTACACGAATTTTATAACAATAATTAATGATTATCCATTTTAAGCTATTTAAGGGTAGTTTATATAGGTTTAGGGGTAGTAGCGACATTTCCCCAGCTATCTGACGTATCTCTGGGCCATTTCTAATGTTAATTAACAATAATCAATTGATTTTTTTATGATTTATGCGTTCCCCCGGATAAGCCAAAAATCGGCTATTTTTAACATTGTCCTTTAATATGTTAATAACTTTGTACTTTATTTCTCTAATATAACTATAGCCTTTATGTTTATTAAAGTAGTCCGTAATGACATATCAAGTTCTGGTACAGAATCAGCTTACTAAATTCAACTTCAATTGAACATATTATACTAAAATATTTACAACACAGTAACGAAACAACGTAGCACATTTGAATCTGATCGGGTTTTAGCGTGTTAGCGGTAGAACTCCTAGTTTAAAGTTCAACCTCTTATATCGCAAACGCAAAAAGTACATCATATGAAGGGCGTAATAAGAGCATCATGTCCCATACAAAAACGCATAAAAAAACATATAAAAGATATTTGACGGAACAAGCCTAGGGTGTACCTCAAAGTCATGCTTATAGAGGTTACGATATTGTAGCAGCATGAAGAAGATACAGAGTAAATTCAGAAGTTAATGACGCAAATAAGTGTGTTCTTAAATTCCAAAAATTATCAAAAGAAAATATGTTATTGTGTTCTTCAAAGATACGATATTACATAAATGAAATACGCAATAGTAAATGGAATAGAAAGCATTACTATTTAAATAACTAAGTACTAAATTATGCCGTTACTTCCGCCTGTAGCCTGTTTTGTCATTTCGCGACTCATCAATAGTTATGTTGGCAAATCTGTAACGGTACTTATTTTTTAGTCAACTCCGTGAATGACATATGATATCTGGTAAATAAATTTACGTAATACCATAAAGGAAAACAACTGAAAATGATATTCATCTGTGAATTAGAATGTCACTACTGCAAGTACAGCCCACATCTTTATACTTGAATGGGTTTAAAGGTAAAGGACAAGCATATGTTTTGTAGCAATTAGTTATTACAACCGATCGCTTTATACAGTGATTTCGAAAAGTAACGAATAAATTTATTATTTTTTAAACTGAGAAGTTTTCGAAAAAATCCCCCGGCACGTCGATTTTGTTTTTAAAAAAGGCACTTTTTGACATACGACCCACATTTGTGACTTCATCGTTCTTCGAGATATGACGTCATCAACATTTTCTTTAAATAGCAACCCCCAATTTTGACCATGCCATTTGAAAGAGCGTGCCATTCTACATACATACATCATGAAAAATTATGGCGTTACATAACAAAAATTTCAAGAAAATAATGTTTGAAGATTTTAAAATTTAATTTTCACATGATAATGATTATGTAAAAAATCGACTAAATTAAATATTCAAATTGTGCACCGTTGGCTGCCTGACTTTGCTATTGCTACTTTGCTTTTTAAGTATCCCCACAAGAAATAATCTAGGGATATCAAATCAGGCGATCTGGCTGCCCACTGAATCGGGCCCCCTTCTCCCTATTCAACGATTCGGGAACAGCTCATCTAAATAAGCACGGACAGGTGTTGCATACTGGGGAGGTGCAAAGTATTGTGCAAATAAAATTTTAAAATCTTTAAACATTATTTTTTTGAAATTTGTGTTATGTAACACCACAATTATTCATGATGTATGTATGTAGAATGACACGCTCTTTCAAATGGCATGGTCGAAATTGGGGGTTGCTATTTAAAAAAATTGTCGATGACGTCATATCTCGAACAACTATGACGTCACAAATATGGGTCGTATATCAAACAGTGTCTTTTTTAAAAACAAAATCGACGTGCCAGGGGATTCACAGTATTGTGTGAAACTTTTAACGACAGAAATGTTGAAAATAGCTAAATCATGTGGTCACATGCTGACATTAAAAAATATATATATATTGTCAATGAAAAGTTAACTCTCAAAAAAATGTAAAGAATAATACACAGGGGAATTTCAACAGGCATTTCAAGGCCTTATGACTGGACGAGGAGAATAAAAAATATTCGGTCAGAAGAAGCTTCATCAGCCTTGCCAAATTTCACTTCTCAATTTCAGTGTTTGAAAAAAAAAACTAAATAAAACTCTAAATTTATCACCCTCTGTTAAGAGGTCGTAACCTTAATGTCCTTAATAAGGGGGATCAACACATTTTATATGAAGTACCCCTATTAAAATAGAAAGTACAACCTCATTTTTTTTGCACATTATTCGGGATCAGCCTGTACAATATACTTAAAATATAATATAATTATACACATTAGATTATTTTCCGAGTAGATCTCTCTATCTGTCTCAACCTTATTAATAAATTGGTTCAAGCTTCACAGAAGCTGATGTAAATTCAAATTCAAAAAATTAGCTAAGCAATAGTGTAACTCACGTAACCCGCATGTCAATAAGATTTACTGCTCACTGCAAAAAGTGCCGGTATATCAAGCCACATCAAAAAAATTAACTTATCTTATTAAAACATTTCTAGATAGTAATACCAAAAATCAATCGAGAGATAATCAATTTTATTCGTATAATGATGTATAATTATTACAGCACAATTATTCAGTAACTCGTACGCTACTGCAAGTCTTCACCTACACCGCCGTTTCGTCATTTCAGGCCTCGTCAGCAGACGTGCTGACAAGCTCGCCATAGTAATAATTCCCCAGCATGAATGACACGCATTGTGTGCACACAAGAACAAGACACGAATCCTGCCTGTCGATAAATCTCCAGACACGCGAAAGCAGCACGTATCCAACCGGTTAATGGCATAATCCGCCGAGAAATAAACAAAACCTTATTATCCCGTGGGCTGGCCAGACGAACGCATGGGCGGACGCAGCCTGTAAGGTGCACATCTTTCAAACACTCGAAGATGTAGGGGAAACAATGTCAAGTGGCTACCGCGCTTTCTAGCCTTTCTGAAAAAATTCCCACGACAATCCGGCGTAATCTCCAATCGGGTTGTTAACGAAACTGCTTGAGATGAAGGCAAACTTACGAAAAAAGGCAGGCTCTTGTGGCTGTCTCACTTATTAATTTACTAGTCTCGAGACAAGATAATGGAGTTATTTATGGTGTTTGGCTTGGATTTGGATCGTGTTTGTGTTCTCATTGTCAACAAATTAGGAGAAGCAAGGCTTCAAGTGGCTTTGGCTTCCTAAATTTACGACGAAGCCAGTATAAATAATGAGCCGCGTTTTTCCTTACATTTATATAAATCAAAAATAATCTTATAATCCTCAATACAGAGTGTGCTAGTTATGATATACAGGGTTAACTGTGATAAGTAACAGCATATTTTAAGAGGAGATAGAGAAAAATAAGAATTAAAGGAATCGACCTTCAAGAAATTTTCTTATTCTTATTTCTAAACTTATTTATAAAACAACAAATTTTTTTTCGAAACTATATAATAAACCCTTATTTATCCCCGACTCTAACCTTATGTCAGCCTCGAGGTTAGGTATATGCCACAAGTCAAAGGTGCCTGCGTTGTCACATGTATCGATTTAAGTTGCTTTGAAAGAAAACAATTAGATATGATGATTTTAATGCTCTTGGCACTAATTTTACGACAGAAACCAATAAGGCCAACGGTGACTAAAGTGCTTTATAATATAGTGGTGCCAATTTTGTTTGTATAGTTGCTGTATAAACATTCTTACAACGTTTTTGTCACTTAAGCTGTTTTATAAAATTTATTTCGAAAATATCTTTGAAGCTGTTATACAATATCAAATTGTTAGTTGGATAAGTTCGTAGAATAATTACTACCATACAATTTTGCCTTACAACTTCCTAAACATTTTAAAACTCAAGGGCCTATGTTCAATACTTTGTTAATTGTAGTTGTTTTGGTGAATACTGATCTAGGCTAAGAATAAAATGTCAATCCACATGATATTTGCATAGATTTTTTACGACACTATAAGCTCAAACAACTAAGAATGAATAACACAAAAAATTTTCGGGTTGTTTTTTTAATCCAGACAGAGGTTGTCTGTGACAAGTTCTACAGTGATTTATAGTTGTGTTTAAGGAATGCTAACGGTCGTTTTCTACGTGTTTCACAAACTAACAGAGAACCGTCTACATATTTTGACTCTATTTTCGTAATGTCGTACACAATTTACATAAAAATATTAAATTCCAAAATTCTTTTATTTCAAAAATTATCTTATAATTTTTATACATTGTAAACGGTACACTTTGTATTTGACAGTAAAATTTCGACAAAGTTTTGTAATCTATGGACAAAAAATATATGAAATCTTTACTGCATCAATGCTCTCATATTGAAAGGTTATACATACATTATTAAGAAAAAGTGCAAGACAGTTTACAACCATAAAGAATTTAGTACTATATGAACCTCCTTCCTAATGTTGCTTTTATGATTATTACAATGAGATAAATCTTAATTTACTACCCACAACATCGTTTAAAAGAGCTGAAATTTTAACGCTTACCATGTGTTCCATCAGAGGAAAATCTGAAACAAAAATCATTATTTAGATAACATATAATGTAACGTTACAATTTAGTGTTCACGTTTACAAAATAGAGAACAGTACGTAAGATTCTCTTGTCTTCATTTTAGATTGTTAGATGAAAAGCTAATCATCTGCAACAATACGTACTTCTGCGACTAGAATATTTCATTCTCAGCATACTCACAACAACGCAATATGTAACTGTTTTCGTTTACTATTCAAGAATGTGCGTTATCCATTTATTTCCTTTCTATTACAATATGATTATAATGAAGATATGTCCAGAACTGTTTTAGTTAACCGATAATGGTTTGGAAAGAAGAGCATAAAACTTGTAAATGTGAACCATTTCAAATGGTTCATACTTCATACATAATCATTAATACTTATTTATTTACCAAATTCTTTATATAACCGTTGTAGGGTGCTGAATCCAATGCTGTAGTTAAATTTGAAGAAAAAATAATCAATAAACTGGTTATGTAAAACTTGCCAGTAAAAAAATTTGAAATAGACGTTGGAAATAGGAAACAAATATTAATATTTTGTATCAGGTATAGTTTTTACTGCTTCATCTTTTAGGAAAAACACGAATTAAATTGAATTTTAAATACAATTTTTACAGACCTGTTTCTAGACATGGATAATATATTAAATACAAGTGAAGAATGTAATTTTGACTGTTGTTTCAATTACTTTTTTTATTTTCTGTAATAATGATATTTCTCTAATGAGATTCCATAACCTCATAAACTAACAAATGACGTAAAATATATAGGACTTTATATGTAAACTGTTGAAAGATAGAAGTCTTAGGAATATTTAATTGCAGGTTCCCTCACAAATTTTGTTTTAAGGCACGAAAACCTTCTGGGTCGTCGACTGAACTAATAGCTCTGCATTAGAACTTTTCAAGTGGCGCTCATTGTTGCTTTATATCAGCAATTCTGGCTCTTTAGAGCACATTTTGGGCTGTTTGTAAAGTGGTTCCCATGGTAACAGGTGCGGTATGCCTGTCTTGGGTCGATGGGACTTGAGGCGGTTGTGTTACACCGTGATACGTTGCAAGATCCAAAACTGTCTGGCCTGAAGGTGATATGGGGTTTGTAAAAAAAATAACAATGTTCATTGTCTAGCATCAAACTTTTGTTTTAAAATATTTCTTTGCAGTTGACATATATCGTTTATAAAGTTAAAATTAAAGACCTGGTCTCTGTATCATTGGAAACAATTTCTCAACTATACAGAATGATGTTAAGAAAATCTCGAAAACCGATCAAGATATTGAAATGACATGACACAACAGTGTAACCTGAATAACTACTATTACGTTCATAAACTTTTCCTGTAATATACTAGCAGCAGTGACGTTCGTGCCATTAAATTCTCATTTTTAGCAAAAAAGTGTACGCCACTGATTTTTGGACAAATTGGTAAAGCCAAGTTCATTTTGCTTAAAAAGTATCTCTTGGACTTTTTCTTTCTGACGCACCATTTACGAGATAAAAATTAATTTATATTTATTAATCACACGGGTCCACAGAGGACCTTTTCCACATACCTGAATTTTTTACAGGAAAATCTACCTATCCTTCTAGAAGCTGTCGTATTTGCTGTCGTTTATGGTTTACGCAGGACGCAGCACCTACTCATTTTAAGCGCAATGTAAGAGACTATTTTAATCTTACGTTCCAAATTGGATTGGTTGGGGCGGGCCTACTTCTTGGCCACTCCGATCACCCGACTTAAATCCGTGCGGTTTCTACCTTTACGGGCATCTAAAGCAACTGATGTATTCTACACACAAAGCGAATGAAGCTACATTAGTGGAACGCATTACCAATATTGATGTACAGGGTAGCCATTTCCAGCATTTAAATTAAATTTTAAGTTTAATACATTTTTTCCCAAACAAATAAAACAAAACTAAATAATTTACTATACGTTTAATTGTATCCTGTATGCTAAAATTGAAAGTTACAAAAAGTGTTGTTCACTCTAAGTTCTATTTTTTCTTGCTGAATTTTGATAGGAAAATTATGAGCAACATATACAGACACCAACTATTTTTTATGTAAGTTTCTGAAGATATTGTAATGATTAATAAATTAATTTTTATCTCAAAAACGGTGCATCAGGAGGAAAAAGTCCAAGAGACACTTTTTAAGCAGAATTAACTTGGCTTTAAGAGTCCGATACCAATTTGTCCAAAAATCAGTGGCGTACAATTCTTTTATCTAAAAATGAGTATTTAACGGCACGTACGTCACTGATGCTAGCATATTACAAGAGAAACTATACACGTAAAAGTAGCCCTTCACTATACACTGCTGTGTACCAAATTTCATCTCAATCGGTTTTCGAGAAATAAAGACTAAGTAGGTATAGTATTTAAGACAGAAAATTTTAAACAACCTGTATCTCAAAAACGAGAAAACATAGAATATGCCTCTATATTTCCTAACATAATTCTGTAACGTCTTGTATAAAAGCTTAATATCGATGCTGATTTCATTAGTATCGTGATATTTTTCAGCACGTCATATGAACGTAGGCATCTTAATGTCCTCGGAAAAATTTCCACTGACTTACATCGGTCTGGCGTCTCCTCCTCCTTCGATAATTTCCGGTTTGTCGGCCGATAAGGATGAATGGTGAGAGAACTGCCAACGGAAATATTCCTTTCGTTGTAGCCTTATCAGCGCTGGTTTATGTGAGATGGAAATTGTGTTTTTTCTTTTGAGGAGTGCCTTTTTCGTTTCATATAGATAAAAATCATGTCATAAAGGAATCTGAATGATGCCGCAAAAAGAACCCTAATGTTGACGTCAAAAAAATGAATGTGTGTCCTTAAAAATACATGTTTTTGCAAGACTACTACCTTCTACTACCTAGTTTTTGTTTTGTTTTACAGTTGCCAAAAATAAAATTAATTTAATTAATAATTTAATAACTCCTTTACCAATCAATTGAAATTTAGAAGACTTATTTAGACTATTATGGTGTATGTATCATCTTTTAAAACTTTAGTGAAATAGATATACTGGGTGGTAGTTTTCTCCGCTATTAAAATGATCGTATTATTTTAAACGAGTAGCAATTATTATTCTTGAACGACTTAACACTTCGGACTCCTATACTCAAAAATCGAAGTGATATAACAGATTATAGAGCCATCTCTTTATTATGCAATTATTTGACAAATTTTGGAGCAATATTGTACAGTCAAACGTATCGGGTTACTAACCAATGAATATCCATAAAACAATATGGATTTATGCAAAGAAGATCAACTATTTCGAATCGTACCGTTTTTTTTTTTTCACAGTATATTTGTGACATTTTGGATGGTAGAGGATAGGTCGGTGTGATATTTACTGATTTCCAAAAAGCTTTTGATCAAACTACTACATATTATTAGAGAAATTACATCGCTTTGGCTTTTCTCAATCATTAATTACTTTTTTGAATTATATCTAACAAACATACAGTTCCAAGTCAGATACTCAAACATTACATCTCATTCATTCCATCCCTCCTCAGGAGTTCTCCAAGGTTCTAACCTGAGACCTTTGCTATTTCTTTTCTTTATTAACGATCTTCCCGATGTATCATGTGAGAAATTAATCTTCGTTGCTGGCTTTAAGCTGCATACTACAGTTAATTCCTTGACATTAGCCGTGTTGAATTGCTGAAAGATATAGGAATTACATGAAGCTCATTTTGGTTCAGCATATTAACAACGTTGTTACATTAACTGTCGGGAATTTAACAATGTACGGACATTGAATATATTATTTTGTTCTCTTGTTCGTTTAAAAATGGAATATGGTTATACCATACGGAATCTGGAAATTTATGGCGTTTTTGCAGGATTGTGTTTATCCACCCATAAGTTTTGATCATGCTGATTTACAGAATCACTTAGATTTGAAACACTTAAAGTGCGTTACAATATTGCCTTGATCTGTTAGCTTTATAATATCCTGAACCATAAGATTGATTGTTTGGCAAAATTTACTTCTGTGTATCACTCCGCAATATGAGACAGCTGTTTTACTATAGTGCTCCTCGAACCAATTATGTTTTTCTAATGGTTTTCTAATAGTTCTAATGTTTCCATCTTAAATGGAAAAACCTCTGTAAAAATTGCATTTATTATCCGATTTGGTTCAGGCTTTTTTAAGATAGAGAATTTAGCAATTTAGTAAACAATAATAGTCACTTTCTATATGAGTACAGAAATGCAGGATGCAGGATTTAAAAATATTAGAAATCACTTGCGTACATGATCAATTTGAGAAATTATTTGACTCGTATTTTTGGTTAATATTGCCTCATATGACGCGCATTTTATAGTATCAAGTTAATAAAACTGAACTTGACAATCCCCCTAAGCTTTGGTATCCTTATAACGTTTCTGGAAAAAAATCGAAGCATTAGCGTAATAATTCCCTGCGCAACAAGCAAGGAAACCTAATCCCTGGCATCTTCGGCGAATAAACATCGCACTAAATCCTGATTAACCGTCCGAGGCATTGGCATTTATCGTTAATAAAGGAATTAGCGAAGAAGTATTAGTCGTTGAGGAGATTCACCGCGCCCGATCCTCGTTATTGCTGTGAGCTGCCCGCGGTCATAATCGTACTTAATCGAACTTTTTAAACCGCGATTACACTTCCAATTAAGCGAGGATTTAAAGACTGAGGAGTGACACAAATGAATGTTTACTATAAGCTTCGCAGGTGCGAACGATTGCCGGGAAGAATTACGTCGCCAGTGCTAGAATCTCGGCGTGGCAAATGTTAATGATAGGCTGTAAGCTCAAGGAAACTGCCAGTCCGCGCTGGTGTTTGCTTAATATTAATAACAAATTAACGCCATTGCTCTGAGTGAGTGACGGTGAGTGGTGTTATTATAATGTATATCATGCGGTGAATAAATAAGATTAGCTTAGCGAATTGCTAAGTATAAATTAAGCGCAAGAAGTTGTACTTTAGCTTACTAGGTTTGTTGACCTAAGCGCAGTTTATAAAGTAATAGGAATTAACTTAGTAAAGCCGATTTTTTCCAAAGTTAAAAAAACATGTGATGAAGTTTTACTCGTAAGATTTGTATAAATGATTTGGGAATGTACGTGTGTCTTTGCAGAATATCTACATTTTTTTACTTCACCAGTGGCGGAGAAAATAGGGGTCCCTATAGCTTTGGTAGAAATATATTAGTACGCCACCGGCTTTAAATTTAGAAAACAAAAATTTTTGGATTTTTTAATTTGAGACAAAAAATTATCTTTGCAAGTTTTTCGTAAATTCACAGTCATATATTCATGTGTATAGTAATAAGTAAATCAATTTTACTGGAAAATGGTAATAGTTATGAAAACGTTATGCTTGTAAGTGAACGGAGAATTTAAAAAATAGTGTTTTTTAATTTAAAGCCAGTGGTGTACTAATACTTTATTTTATTAAAGCAATAGTAACCCCAATTTTCTCCGCCACTGGCAAAGAAAAAAATTAAAAATTGTCTAAAGATCACGCATACAGTGCCAAATCATTTTTTTATGATGTACTGGCTTTTGAAGTTACATGAGAAAAAGTGAACTTTTTTTTATTAATTTTATTATTCCAACAGGAAAAAATCTCAATTATAAGAATAAACAGACACAAAGTTAAAATAATGCATCAAGTAAGTAAGTACATTACACATATTACAAAAACAAACAATAACCGTAAGAGAGAGAGAAAGATTTAAAATAGACTATTAAAAGAAAAAAATTACAGTTCTAAGGCCATAGAAATTCGTACTAATTATTCTTAAAATGAATGAAAATGTTTTTGTATAAACTAAAATTTAAAATACTGAAACTAACGAGACTAGCAAACGATGCCTGCAGCGAGATTAGCACTTGTGACGTCACATTGCAGAAAAGATAACCAGCTGACGTACTGTGGTTACTTTTTACGTTTTTAACTTGAACATAACTAATTCCAAGTCCCCATAATATTCTCTGACATAATTAAAATGTAATACTTGAAGTAAACATAAGATGCAAGGCAGTCTACCGTTACAAATAAAAAAATAATAAAATTACAACAGACTTTCTAAATGAAAAATCAGAATATAAAAAGAAAATTAATCCTATTGTTAACATACATTATTTTCACAAAAATGATGCCA
This sequence comes from Monochamus alternatus, assembly GCA_037114965.1. NCBI lineage: Eukaryota > Metazoa > Arthropoda > Insecta > Coleoptera > Cerambycidae > Monochamus > Monochamus alternatus. Next base: position 121,528,831 of record CM073426.1, read on the forward strand.
AAAATGCATTTCAGACATCCATAGTGTCCTTTTCCTGTTCTATCAGCTTATTGTAAGATAAAACGACAAATTTTGACATGTTTTCCAAACTATAATAAAATTTTAACCGGCTCCATCTAATATTTACCCATTTAACGTTCTTCTGCAACTCTAAAGTAGCACTTTATGGACACAAATCAGTGTGTAAAGCCATTACATTGCATTAAAGCAGTAAATAAAGTGCAATGTATAATAGCTATTTACTGTCGCACAGTATCTTTAGAAAGGTATTACCCATTAAGGAAAAGGATTGGCCCATTCTGTAGATTAAAGGAACGACGTTTTTATAGCCACTAAAACTTAAAGACAAGCATGAAAATCTGCCTTGTCTACTTAATATCCGGAGAAAATTGAAAATATCTGTGATACCTACTAATGAAGATATGACCGAACAAAGTTAAATCTATTAACTAAAGTTTCTTTTCGAGTGTTAAAAATGTACAACATTACGGTTGACGTCCAACATGATAGTTGCATACTTTCTTCCGATTCATAGATATGTGAAGCATCTTGATTGGCATTTTAGTCATTTACTTAGGTTAAAAAATAATGAAATGAATACCGCCGTCACGGCAGTTTACGTATATATTTTTTCTTAAAATATTTGGTATACTTCCCTGCTGTGGAGGCTCGTGACGAGTATAGTTGATCATAACGGGAGAGTTGCATGAATTTTAGACTGGTTTGTATTACAATATGATAATTTTCAAATTGGAGGTCATAATGTGTGTCTAGGGGCAATAACATTAATAACTTCTCATGGAATGTAAATAAAACGACGTGGCCGAAAATGCGATATTATTGGTTTGTTTTTGTAGATACAGATGCAGGTTATGGTGTTGGTGATATAAATAGGCGTTTGTTTCTTGTGTTTTGTGTCAAATTGGGTCATAGATAAAGTAAATACTGTGTAGGTAATGCCATAATTATTGGTGGTGATGTCATGAAGTCTAGGTATTGTTAAACATAGGTAACTTATTCCTTTGTTACCAATACAGATCCGCTCGTGAAAATTACGGCGACAATGCTGTTGGTTACGTCATCTGATTTCACATTAAACTACTTCCTTTTTGAAAAATAATAAATAAAAGATATTTAACATTTAGTATTATTTTATTAAATTAATGTATTCATTTTTTATTGCTATTTAGATAATACTGATATCATCTTAAACATTTAAAAACAATCCTTATTTATTACTCTTGTTTATTATGTTTTCAGAATAAAACAGGTAATTTAATGTAGTGAAGTCAGATTGTATAAATGCCTCAAATAACATTACATTTTGTAAATGGAAGGAGCAAATACAGAACATATTATTTGGAATCGGAATGAAGCGATACAATAAATGAAAAAAAAAATGTAAGTTTGCTACACCACTGATTTTCTAAACGCCCTGTATATTTATTTGCAATTAAACTTACATTAAAATGGTCTTCACAAATAAAAATGTTGCTATAAAGGAGAGTTTAACGTTTTTGACGTCGCAGGTCTTCGCTGCGGTGGCTACCGTTTTCTGGGTACGTGGACAGACTAAATATTTAAATACCGTTTTTAGGCTTATTATTCTACGAAACTATCTAATACAATAGTTATTTATGCAACAAGTACAAAAAGTAAGTGTTTATTGCACGCGGCGTGAAATTGTCCAACGAGGCCGTCAGGCCGAGTAGCACAACACGTTGAGTGCAATAAACGCTTTTTGTACGAGTGGCATACAATATTTTTTCTATGTAAAAAATGTTTTATTAAGATGACACTAAGTGTAGGAAAATATGACGTCGATTTGAATGTTTATGATTGTCATGATGACAAAACGCTGTAGTAGAATGACAGATGAATGCAATAAACACACTAGTGCAATAAAGAACCACTTTTTCCACTAAATATATTCAATAAAGTTTTGTTTTTTACATGAACGTAGAAAAAAACAATTTCGTGTAAAATAATACATTCTTACATACATTTTATAAGGCTAACATAAGTTTACAACTTTAAAATATCGAAGAATAGACCTTATATTTAAAAAATAAATGAGTTTGTAAAGGTTTTTTATTGTAAAATAAATTCACAAATATATATTATTTATTCTCCCGTTTTACCTATTATTAAATCCACGAGCCTGAATCACTGTAAACTGTAACTGTTAGTTACATTACCAAAATTTTAAATATTTTTTTAGTCACTTTAATGTTAATTCCCATTATTAGAGATCTCATTAGAGAACTTACAATTTACGAAACTACACGACAGGCATTAGTTTTGAAAAGGTATTTCAAGGGTATTAGGTATAAAATGTTGATGAGAAAATTAAGTTTGAGTTTACAAGAAGGAAAAACTTACATCACTGTTAATGATCAAAAATATATTTAATTAAAGTCACAATACTGTACGTTGACATCGGCAGTGATTCAAAATTATTTTCAATGTTCCTCAGGATCCATATCTTTACTACTTGATACTTTTTATTAATGATATAATCATATTTACAAGTACCCAAAGACTCAACAAAATATGAGGATGAGGTTCGTTTTTTAATTTCATCAAGTTATAATCACTACAAAGGTGAATTAATGATATTATAAATACTTTTATGTGCATTTATCTATGTAGTAATATATACAAATTCCTTTTGTAACGTCATGTACATCCCCTAGACGGTATTTGTTTCTTACAAAACTGGTCGCAACGGCTGTAAAATTGTCTCCAAAGACAAGCGCATCCAATATTATTACGCCGTTTACAAGTCTCGCTTTCGTAAAGCTGCTGGATAGGACTTAAAATCCGCTTGAAGGCAATTAGCCGAGACCGCCTGGCTCTTTTACAGGACCGTTTCTGGAGGGTAAGCCGAATAGCTCACATATGACGACCAAAACCTCAATTTCTTCAGTTCAAAGGATACTTTAACAATGCTCTAGATTATAAGAACATAAAAGACACATAAGTACTTCTTTGGAAGGTTTATGTTATGAGTGAACGATAAGATAATCAGCCCAAGTACGTATTCTATTTTGGTCATAACGTTTACGTTATTTCAAGGTTAAATGTTATATTTCATCATCCTAAATTTTTGTAGTATGTATTTCCCTGTAGCTGGTAAAAAATTACGGCGATGGTATTTCTAACACGTTATGTAGAATTTTAACAGTGTTTCTTAAAGACAAGGAATTACGTGTCGCTATATTTTAACGTATGTGTTATTTGAATCGTGAAAAAGTTAGTTGTAAAATTTTAATCAAAACATCCAACTTAGAAGGATACAAAATTTAAGTAAGCCATTTGATTTGAATAAAATATCTAACTATAAAAATTATTATAAAAATTAAAATTATTTGAAGTTAAATATCGACAATGACAAAAAGTGACATCCTGTCAATGAATTAAATATGACAATACCTACTTGAAAAATGTTCACCTTTTATGTGCAAGTTTTTTAATATATTTTTAGGTATTAATAATATTGTGTGAAACTAACTACTCAGTGGACAAAAGCCCCAACCATTTGATTTGATTGATGAAAAATTTAAAAAATATATTTATATTTAGTAAAGGTTCAATACGGAGGATACATACTACAAAAATTTAAGGTGATGACAAATAATTTAACCTTACAATAACATAATAGCTATTTATGCCATCAGTTATGAAATGCCTAATTTTGTGTAACGCCTGTTCTATATACGGGCCACTGCTTCAGAAGAAGCTCTGCCACTTTCCTAGCAGACAGTGGCGCTGATATTTTAAAATTAAAGAGGCACGGAGGTTGGAAATCTAACTCTGTTGCGGAGGGATATGTTGAAAATTCCATGAATAATAAAAAACTTATAGCGCAAGAAATATTTGGTGAAACATCTAATGCAATGTGCGCCGCTTCCCAAATAACAGCAAGTCCGAGCAATGAAAAAAATATGTCGTCGGGAATTAATTTGAATAATTGCAATAATTGTGTTATCAATATTTATAATAATTAATTAATTTATAATTTATGTTTTTAACTTGTATTATAACAGTTTAATAAATAGAATAATTCTTTTTGTCACTAATTTTGAAATATATTTTTCGTCACTAATTGCATAAAATTTTACTTTATGCAACTAGTTACAAAAAGTAAGACGTTTCATAATGTCAATCAGTTTTAAAAAGTGTCACTTTATATGTCAAAATTAGAAAAATGTTATTATGACCAAAATGGGATAATACAATGACAATACTTGGGCTGATCATCAGTGGCTGATATAAATTAATTTTAAAGTTATTCCAAGCATTATTATAATTGTCTTATGTAGGTATGTTATCTTTTTTCAATAATGATACTTAGAAAGGTTTTAGTGTAAATATGAAATTGTATAAGCTTTTCATTTAAATAACCCTTTCTTTAACAACGATGGTGGAGTTCTTGATCTTAAAGTCGTACGATAATATGAATAAATTACTTTTAATAATAAATTGACATTGTAAAAGTTGATTACCTCTAACATTTATAATTCTTTTGTTTGCTGAATGAATGAATGATCCAGATACGGTCCTGTCCTTATAAATGCCTCTCTGCTAGTCCCACTGTTAAGCATTATTCCGACTCATTGGCAGTGCTATAGTAGACATTAACGTGCTGGGTAGTGTGCTGAAAAATCACTGACTCTGACGTTATTTTCAGACAGGTCACATAGTAGGAATCAAGGGTCAGCAATTATTCAGTCCCAAATGTTTTTTTGTGACATTTACCATACAATGAATGTTAAGAATCATTTTAGATTATTTGGAAAACTTTATACACTTTTGTGTAGAGCTGAAATTATGTTTTTCTGTAGTGTAGAAATGAATTGAGATACAGAATTTTCATTAAGATAGACTCTTGCAAGCAAGAGGAACACCACAGCAATAATAAGTTAATATGTAATATTGAGCATGACAAATCTAAAATTTATCAATTTCGGCAATTCATAATTATAGTCTGTTTGGAAATGAAAGAGAGTAATAAAACCCCGAGATAAGAACCGGCCATGGGCGTGGTAATATTTCGTTTCAGGTAATTATCGGGTAACACTAATGCTAATAGGTAATGGGTGTACGTTAGTATATTTTACTGGATATATCATAGGGCAGGAGCCAATGTATTGTGACAGATCAATCCAGTCTTAGAGCTGAATATAGGAAGACGTACTAGTACAGTAGAGTAAAATTCGACTTGTGTTTAGTGACTATTATGCCAGTGGATATAATATTGTTTGGGTAAAATGTCGAGCTTATCAGATTACGTACTGGCTAAACGCGTGAAAAGATGTGCGCTGTCTCAGAATGAGAAGATTATTATATTAAATGTATTTGTGTAGTGTTGACGACATCATGGAAAAGTGTTCCAAAATAACAGGGATGGGAAAATCGACAATCTACAGACTTTTAAAGGAAACAAAAAATGAACAAGATACTGTAAATCCCCTAAAATCATTTACAGGGAGGTCGTTATAGATGATTTTTTCAAAAATGTCATTCGCAGAAAAGTACACTCATTTTATTTTAAAAAAGAAATACCAACGCTAAACAAAATTTTAAGTGAACTTTCAGAGGACAACGATTTGCCAAAAATCAGTAGAAGCAAATTATGGGCCGTCTTACGAGAGTTGAATTTTTGCTGGGAAAAGCAGAACAGGAAGTCAGTTCTTATCGATAAAGATGATATTATTTGTTGGCGAAGATCTTACTTAAGATCAATTAGAAAATTCCGTGATGAAGGGAGGAATATTTATTATCTAGACGAAACTTGGGTCAACGAGGGATATACTGCAACAAAAGTATGGCAAGAGAAAAATGTAAAAAGTTTTCGACAAGCATTTTTGGATGGACTTTCAACAGGGTTCAAGGCACCTTCCGGCAAAGGGCGAAGATTAATAGTGACACATATAGGTGGTGCCAGTAGTTTTGTAGATGGCGGTTTACTTTTATTTAAATCTAAAAATACAGGTGACTATCACGAAGACATGAGCGCAGATGTTTTCGAAGAGTATTTTACACAGATGTTGGATCTTATTCCTTCGGGGTCTGTAATTGTCATGGATAATGCCAGTTATCATTCACGGCAGACCGAGTGAACACCTACGACTGCTTGGAGGAAAGCCGATATAATTCAATGGTTATCCGGAAAAAACATTTCTTTTGAAATAAATATGGTGAAAAAGGAACTTTTGATACTTGTCAATCAGATCAGAAGATCAGAAAAAATATGTTATCAATGAAATGGCAACAAATCGCCAAATAACGGTACTACGGTTACCACACATTTCTTGGAACGAGTAACTGCAGATAATTGGCAAAGATGTATACATCATGTACAAAAAGAATCTAGGAGACAAAGATAATTCATCAGAATATTCAGAGGATTAATTTTAATATACCTACTTTTTTATTTTCTTTATTGTACATTTATACAACACTACATTTACTCACCATAATTTGAATTTTCAAAATACATATATTTTTGTGTGGAATAAAAGTCTATTCATTAAATTTAAATAAATATTTTGATAATAATATTGAATAATTTTATTTTAATTACTAAAAACCCTCTTAACCCGGTTATGATGCTTAAAGTAGCCTCTAGTTTTGAAATGCTGTTTTTATATTGTTTACTTATAAGAGAAATGGACCCAGAAATTGAAGCGGCATAGACAAAGACGGATTATCGGGGATTAAATTTTAGGTACCTGTACAATTTAGCACAGTTCGATCACACACAGTCTTTTTAAAAGGACACCTCATCTATACCGATAATACATAATATAAAAATATTGAATATAAGCACCAGTACTACATTTATTTACTACTTTACTACTTTTATTACTCTCTTTCATTTCTAAACAGACTATACTTACTGTTTATCTTGTAATTAAAATTTTTACGTTTTGCAAGTAAAAGAGTGAAGTTGAGAATTTCCTCCATCAAAAATGTTAAAATAGGTCACAAGAGCCGCAAATATTACACGCAAATACATACAGAGTGTTCTGCAAGCCCTATGACAAACTCGCAGATGGTAGCTGGGTTAATGTCAAACATTTTCTCTTTTATGAACACAACTCCAATTCGTTTTCGTTTAGAATTTACCAGCATTTTAAAAAATATTTCATATTAACATTAATTATTATTTGTGTTTAAAGTTTAAACATTGTTAACCAAATTAACAAATCTTAAGACTATAAAAATTGTGCAAAATGTCCACTCTCAGCTCGAATGCAAGCCTCACATCAGCGAACTAAAGATTCCGTCACTTGACTATCATATTGTGCATGTTGTTGAATTAACCACCGACAAAATTCTGCCATATACAATTCGATGATAAATGAACATTTCTTGCTATTCGCCGAATACTAATTGAAGAGTTGTCAATGACACCATCTATTATATCATCTTCATTTTGTATATCACTTTAATAGAACGAATTGCATATTTTGGAAGCTTACCTTCTTCTCGAAATATACAAAATGATGCCAAAGACTACGTGGGCAAGTTGATGTCTATTTGGGTATCTTCGTCGGTATTCTTAGGCTGCTTGTCTGACGTTCCCATTGAAATACCCATATACAAAAACAATATCTGTATACTCGTCAGTTGTAAATAAATTAATTTTTTATTTAGCACTTTAACGCTAATTGTTAAATGAATAAACAAAATAAGAATTATTGTTATAACAACCATAATTTTTGTTTGTCAGGCAGTTTGGCTGAAATATGAAATTATATTTTTTAAAGTGCTTATAACTTGGAAGGAAAAATGTTTGACAATTAACCCAGCTACCATCTGCCAAAGTTTGTCATAGAACTTATAGAACACCCTGTATACAAAATTTTATGCACAGTTTATAGATTAAGCTTTTCTGAGGACGATTTAGTATAAAAACAAATAAATTTTACAAGACTCTAGACAATTTTGAAATCCACGTCAATATTAAACATTAAATAATAATAATATTAAAGATTAATGAACTTTAAAAATAAAGTAGATACTTATTTTTGTTCTGACTGGTCGTAATAATAATAGTATATGCAACTAAAATTTAATGACTATTAATATACTCGGATTCATTACGTAATTCTCTTACTCGCGTCTTAATAACTATCATTAAATATTTATTGCATAATATACTATTTTCACATTAATTGAAGGCTATTCTTGTAAATTTTGAACCTCTTGTTAAATTAGCACTATTTTGACAGCTACAGTTTCAAATACAGGGTGTCCGAAATATGAGTGCCGTAATTTTAAGGGAATTATATATTTGACTGAAGGCAACAAAAAACTTATGAAAAAAATGTACTAATATGCAAAACTATGTTACAAAATTACAAACTACGGTGGTTAAATAAATAATATAGTGATTAGCATATAATAGGAATGTTATCTCATGACACCTGCGAATATTGAAAGGTACCGAAGTAAAATGATTATATAACGACAAAAAACGGTCCAACCAACACATTTTTAGGTACAAACAATCTTTAAAATACGACTTTTTTTAAATTCAACTGTAGATGTAAATATTGTTATAACATAAACTTATATAGTTTTGCATATAAGATTGTTCACTTTAGTTTATAAGTATGTGAAAATAATTGTTAAAATGTGAGGTTAGAATAGCAAAATAATGTGTGTTATACAAATGAATTTTTAAAGTTATTATATTATTTCAGGGTAATTTAAGGGGTAGTGCGTTTTATTTTCTCCAAATTTTCTTTGATGTTTGTATGTGTACATAAACGAAAATGCAATAATATGCACAACTACAAACTAAGATATGGTTAAATAAAAGCGCCTGTAACATAATTTGTTCGTAATTTGATTTTTCGATCAATATTAATGAAGTAAAGAACTGTTTTCGTCCAGTTTTTCTTTGATGTTTGTAAGTATACATAAACAAAAATAGAACAATTTATAACTATAACCAGCTGCCTGACATGTTAATTTACGGTGAATCTAGGCAAAACTTTCTGGCTACGAGACGTCTATACGGTAAACACTTCTTGCAAGGAACAGAAGTCATTTTAAATACTTGCAACTATTATTCAATGTTGTAAAAAAAGTTCTAAGAAAACTATTCACAGTAAGTACCTATGCTTAGGTATACCTATTTGTAATTATTATGTATAAATACATAATAATCCTAAGACAGTGTGACCGACATTCACACATATCCAAGACCTGTTTGCTGACATAATTCTGCCAGCGAACAGCGAGTTGGTCAGAGGAAAAACATTGTTAAGTCAAATATGTTTTGTTTAACATAATTTTTCATATTCGGGTACCCTGTATATGGTTGCATCGCGTTTCAATGGCAATACCCAGCTTTTCCTTACATATACAATTTAGGACGTTATCTTCCATCCAGATCAACCCATTATTTACAAGCATAACAATGAAGGAGTTCCATGCAGTGCCACAGCCGCCTCATTGCCTAGATTTACGCCCGCCGGTGTAACCGCCGCTAAGTCGATACAGATCGGTAACGGCGCTGTAAATCAGAGAAGGCGGCGTTCGAATTACCCACTTCGACATCGCAGTAGTCCACGAAGAGTTTTTATGGCGTCGAAGGTCAACGCTCATCATGTTTTATCGGCGACGGGTTTATCGTCGGGGATGCAGGCCCAGCGACAAGGAAGTTTGCATGGCCATGTTTGTTCTGATCGCTCTTTATGAGATAAGGATGTCGCTGGGTCCAGATACGCGTTTTGCAACAGAGGAAGAGTGTTACGAAGGCTTATTTGTTTGGATTTAGTAACTGCGACAATGTGTCGTGGAACAGTTTTTTATGTGCTGGTTCAGAATTGCAGAGTTTATTTAACACGGTAAATAAGAAGTTTCTTTATCACACTCATTTCAAAATTATACTTGAGTATAATCAAAATATCAAAGTCTCAGGTTGTTTTTACCTAAAGTTAGAAAATTTGTTTGATATTATCCACTAATTTGCATTTTTTCTAAATACAACAAATAAGAAATATTTTATTATGAACAACCCTTCTATACGTGAATAATTCTTGATGTAGCAATTAAAAGCAGCACTTGGTTATGTGACAGACGTTGCTTGATATAGCAATCTACAGTAAATTTCGATATGTTTTCAATTTTATGAAATCGACAATGAATTCATCAGATGAAGAACTTTCTGAAGAAATTTTAGCAACAGCTAATGAAGCAAGTTTGAATTTGTTACCCGTGAAGTCAAAAGAAAGATATGAGGAGAGGAAGTATTTTTAGCGTATTTTTTGGAAATGTCGAAATCGTGGAAAGCTAACAGGCGAGAACAAAGAATAATCTGGAAATCGCAGTGAAAAAATTAGAGAGAGCAGTCAAGGATAAGAGCCCTTCTAAATCTATAGGTATTTATACACATAACATATTTAATACTCCATCGACTGACTTTGGAATGTATCGTACTAACCAAAATAATTCAAATAATGAGTTTTTGAAGCAGCTAATTCAAGAAGAAGAAAAATATGTTGTGCTGTAATCAAAATGTTTGACACACACCTGTCGATGCTGAATCTGCATGAAAGTAGAATATTCCTCGGCGGGAATTATGAACATATCGATGTTTATTTAAAATATAATGAACGGATACACTTCGAGTATGACAGATGAGTGTTCGGTAGCACCAGGTAAAGAAGTAGTAAGGACCTGGCATATTTATTTACCAAATCCACTTATCCTACTTCAACCATCTGTTGTCCGGGTAGGTGCAGTCACGACAGTAAAGTTCTTGAGTTCTTATATCTGCATTACCCATATGCTAGTGTTGACAGTTGTCGTTTAACAATGTATTCAGAACTACAGGATGCAACGTTTATAATGTATATCTAAATTACTGACATTACTGGAATAAAAATGTCATATCAAAAAGTTTGATATTTATTTAAGTATATAAATGACATTACTGAGATGAAAAGTATCATTTAATAGTTATTTATTGTATAAGTGTTTTAAGTAGCATTTTATCCACGCAAGAATGTTTAAACGCGAAAACGTAGTTCGAGCGTTTAATATTCTTAAGTGGATAAACGGCAATTAAACACGAATGCAATACAATGCTTTATCCATAATAATGTTATTATCACAATCATAGCTGTGGACTCAGAATTATTGGATTTTATTAAAAAAATATTCGAACGACTTGATATTTCTTAGCACTCAATGAAACGTTAAAAGTTTTTGTTATACCTACTGATTGCTATGGTGCGTTCTTTATTCTCAATTATTAAATAAGTAATATAATGTAATGTGTTCCTGTGGTTATTCTCCAAGAAGGTCAAAAAGCAATTTTTTATTTATTGCCAGTGAAATCCAGGGAACATTACAAAAAAGTGTTCGCCGAATTTAACGAATGGAGGGAAAAAACGGAGAGCCATGACAATAAATGAAGAAGTCATGCTATCGTATTTTTTAAATTTGAAGAAAGAATATGCAATTTCATCTATGTAGTCGAAATTGTCGAATTTGTTAAAGGTCACAAAAATATAGATATGGAACATATAACAAGCTTACTGCTTATTTGAAGAGTAACTCGAGAGAATACAAATTAAAAAAGCTGAGAAGAGCACATATTGAAGAATTTTTGACTGAGGCTTCCGATAAAAAATATTTAATGATTAAGGTAATATCTCTTTAACTTTTACATGTTGTTATGTATATTGTGAACTTTGAATTATTTTAGGCTGCACTAATAATAGAGGTTTCTGAATTGACAAATTTGAAAATTACTGACGTACAGAACGTTGGCAGTTACCTACTTGTTTGAATACCTGATACCAAGAAGGGTATTTCAAGAAAATTTATATTCATAGAAGAAGGATTTTGCGGGAATGCTGTTGAAATATGCAGAAAATATATTTCTCTGCACCCAATTCACTTAACACAAGACAGATTCGTTTTAAGTTTAAGTCAATCAAAAATGTAGGCATTTCTCAGCCCGTTGCAATCGACACATTGGTGAAGGTACCTTCAATAGTTATCGGAAATCCAGAAGCATATACTGGCCATTGTATGAGGCACACTTCAACAACTTTATTGGCCAATAAAGATGCTAATCTTACAACCATTAAACGGCATGGTGAATCGAAGAGCTCCACTGTAGTACAAAGTTATGTTGAGGAGTCCATATCTAACAAACTTGATATTGCAAGGAAAATCCAAGGAAATATAGCTGTTCCTTACAAGAAGAGACCTCCGTAACTTTTGCAAATTATTCACAAACTTCGGCAGATGTTTTGCGTTCCGAAAGTAATAGCAACAATGCTTCAAGGGTTGTTGTTAATGGAAAGTAAGTTAAATGTGACAAAACAAATTGATTTATTATAGGTTTATTACTTTTTTCGTTATTTCATTGATGAAACAAAGTGAATAAAGTATCACTTTAAACGGTTCATATTTTGGATAAAAGTCCGATTATAAGGTGATTGTGGATAATAGTACATTACACTATAAGGGAGAGAAATGCGTTATTTTGGCAGAGGAGCAATTTGAAGCCCGAGGGCTACAATGCACCGAGGACAAAATAGCATCTCTCCCGAATGGTATATATTATTTTTTCCACGGTCTCATTAACTTAAAAACACATATTTTGTCATTATGAAGTAAGTAGCAATTATTGTATTCGGATTTGAGCATTTATTTAGTAGTCGTTGAGTTATTGTCAAAACTACAAAATAAACAAACAAAAAGAATTGTCAAATTAAGGTGCTAGTTTGGTTTAGTTTAAAGTTTGTTTAGTGCACAATGAATAATTGTGAGTCGGAAGAGATTGTGGAGGCTGCAAATATTGCAATAAGCAATTTGCTGCCTACGAAGTCAAGATCTCTATACGATATAGCCTACAATCGGTTCAAAGAGTGGTGCGCCGAGAAAAATGTTCAAGTATACAGCGAGAATGTTTTGTTGGCATACTTCAGTGAAAATTCAAAGAATTACAAGTCTTCCACATTATGGGCGCAATATTCTATGGTTAAGTCATGCTTGATAATTTACGACAACATAGATATAAGCAAATTTCCCAAGCTGATCGCATTTTTGAAAAGAACCGGTGACAGATATGAAGCGAAAAAATCGAAAATATTGACAAAGGGTGAAATCGACCGTTTTCTATCAAGTGCAGATGACAAAGAATTCTTAATGATTAAGGTAAGATTACTTTTGTTGTTAGGTATTTCAATTATTAAGTATTTTGATTTTTTATAGGTTGGATTAATTCTGGGGATTGCAGGAGCTTGTCGAACTGATGAACTAATCAATTTAACTGTAGATGATATTGAGGATGTAGGCTCTTTCTTGATTGTAAAAATTCCAAACACTAAGGCTAAGGATTCCACGAACCCTTCTGGTTACCGATGTGGGAAATATGCTTGAACTGTTTCGAAAATACCTGTCCCTTTGTCCTCCCCAAGCATAAGCGCCTTTTTTGTACTACAAAGCAGGAAAATGTAGTTCGCAGCCAGTTGGCAAGAATACCATGGGAAAAATTCCGAGTGTAGTAGCTTCGTATTTAAAATTACCTGATGCTGCATGTTATACTGGTCACTGCTTACGAAGATCTTCAGCGACATTACTGGCAGATGCTGATGTGGATATCACGACAATAAAGCGTCATGCTGGTTGGAAATCAACGACAGTCGCTGAGGGTTATGTCGAGAACTCCATTGAAAATAAGACCAAAATTGCTAATCAGGTTTTAGTAGGTACCACTACTAGCGCAATCACAAAAACTGTAAATGTAAGCGAAAGTAATATTCCTTCTAATATTAATTTTGAAAATTATACAAATGTAACATTTTATTTAAATGTCAATAAATAATTTCAATGTTATCTTTTTTTGCACGAAAAACGTTATCCATAATGTAAACTCCCTTGGGAGCATTATACTCCCTTGGGAATAATCGACTACTTCTGTTTTAATTTTGATGTCATAGAAACTGATTTCTACTCCCGACCGTGGAAAAATATTATTAATATCAATATTTTTTCATTGCTTAGAACAGACTTCCTTTCCTTTACGATGTAGATAAACCAGAAAGTTCAAAGACCTCCTGTAAGGGAACAAGCATTATCATAATTGTTATTGGGCACCACCGGGCTAGCCAGCCGTTTTCACACAAGAACAAGTTTTCTTCCCCTTACCAGCCGAATTAATAAACCATACAAATCTCGATGACCGTATCTTTAGAATCTGTGGACCCTCTTTCGAATTATGCAGTGTCAACCACTTTAGAAAGGAATTTATTAAAATGAATAGATCAAAGTTCACGCTTTATGAGTCTTGGTTAATTTAAGGGTTCTGGTCTAGACTGGGAGTCGGTCTTTCTGAAGCCCTAGTCCGACTGAACAAAGAAATGTTTTTATACATGAGCAAAATGAGAAAATCGATGCTACCCTTGCTGAATCTACCCTATATGTTAGGATGAGTTGCTTTATCGAGCTGCGAGGTAGAATTGCAGCAAGCTTAATGTATTGAAAACGTATATTTTATACCAGTAGCTCATGAGGTGCATTTCAATATGTACTTATAAAAATGCATGACGTTTGTATTAAAAAACACATAAAATGTTGATATGTGCATGTTTACAATTTTGTTAATGTCTACAAATACTAATATCCTGTTAAGTCCCATAACTGTTGTTTTACATTGCAAAGGAATGTTTCATTTGCATGTATGCAAAGTATTGAACACATGTTTAGTTACTCTTGCCTTAATATTATCCTGATGATACTGTATTAGTGAGTGAAAACACATCTAAATAAATTTGGCGATTTTTTTTTAAACATATTTAATGTTTCAGATTCAACATAACTTTTAATTTATAAATTGCTCACATATTTCATCAGACGTCTGCGTTGGCTTTGTCTGACAAGCGCTATTTATAGATTTGGTGTTATTTAAGGAAATTGCTTTCTTTATTTTTAGTACCCCTGTCATAAAGCGAGCAAGCTGATGTATCTTATCTCTACTGTCGGGTATTTTAAATATTTATACAATTACAGTACTTAACAGTTATATATTAGCGTTCGGAATAGTCCAATGAATTCCATAAAAATTGTTTTACAGGAAGCAAATAACTTTTAGAACGTGTAAATTGTGTTTTTGTTATGTATGTCACAAGCAGCTTGAAACATGTGTCACACTAGCGTACTGATAGGCACAGGATGTTGCAAAATAAAGTTCAAATTGGTCGTTGCTAAGAAATTACGTAGGTACCAATGTTTTTTGTTTTTTTTTTATGTGAGTTCTCTTCTAGTAGTTTTTTTATGAACGAAGCATTATTCAGCAACTTCAGCAAGATACTTCCGTAATGATACGGTAAATTTACCCCTCAATTTAATAATTGATCTGATATGGAGGTGTTAAAAACGTTGTAAGATATTACATGTAGATAGAAGAACCCTCCTCTATAATTTCAAAACTATAGTGCCTTTGCAAGGGAATCACTAGAGAAGGAAGCAGATGGTTTGTAGGAGCTACATTATGATCATTATTTATGAATTTTAAGATCGCTGGGTAGATAATCATTTAAGGGTTGTACAGGGAAGATGATATAGCAGATCTGGATTGCCAGAACGAGTAATGGATTAGCTATATAAAATATTGACATAGTACAACCTAACAACAATTTTGAAAACATTGGAGGAGTTATGCACTGAAAATATGATTTATGTAAATTTACTATGATTATCATTGGCTTTTTATGCCCATGACTATCATGGTAATTTTACTTAGGACTTGCAAAATAACTAATGCTTTGTAAAATTTCATGTGTAATTAAACAAATAATATATGTAAAAATTATATGTATTTTGACATAACACGTAAATTTACTATTTCTTTGTAAAATTGGAATGTAATTATTCATTTAATGCATGTAAAAATTATACTTATACATATTTTTTTTTTGGACCCAATTCATATAGAATATTTTGCAGAAATGATTAATCAGACTAATATTTTTTTGGGCCCTCTTGATTCATGTATACCAACATTTAAAGAGAACAAAATATAAATTTTCAGCTGCTTAAAAAAAGAATTAAATAACAAAATGATACGCAACTGTGCTGGTCATTGTTACAATACGCGTTTGGCAAATGATATTTATATAGAAACAATTTAAATTTGGTTTTGACAAAAAAGTACAGTACAGCGTACAGTTTCTCTAGAAGGGTATTGAATAGTTTGCCTAGACATTCAAGAAATAGAAAATTAGAAGGTCACTTCATCTGTTTCTCTATACAAACAGTTTTTTTTGGATTAAATTAATATTTTTATTGTGTAAAATAATATGTATTTTTAAAATTTAGTTATATTGCTAGCTTAAGTAAATTTGTAGAGTAATTTTTGTATTGCTTGTTTAAATACTTAAGGGTTATTTAATATAATAATAATATCTCTACCCCTCATTCTAATCACAGGGACTAGCCCAGAAGTCGGAGACTTGTGTGGGAGAGGGGGCGGCATATTATTATTAAGCAGGCCGCATTTGCGCCCAGGAACGACTTACGTTGGTAGGCCCTAACCACTATTCAGTGCAGGAATGAGGGAAACCTGGAAAACCTCATTAATTAGAGGGGTAGTCAAATATCAACCGGTATCAATCTCTCACATTGACCCAAGCCAACATTTTTCCACCCTACCATACCCGCAGAGAGGGTGCCAATCCTCTCCACGAATATAGCTTATATACGGTCTACCGGCAGCTGGGCGCGAACCAACACCGATCTAGTCACCTCGATTCAAGTACTGACGCCTTAAACCGCGCGACCACTGACGTACCCAAATATTATATATTTATATATGTTATTTGTAACTATTGTTTAATATTTTTATTTGTAACCTCGACACCTAAATTAACTAATTATCCATAAGGCCCCAATGTAATTAAGTAAAGTAGATAATACTTAGGTATACCTACTTTTCTAAGATTATACAGAGTATTCCGAAATTAAGCGGCATTCTATTGGTGAGAAATTTCTAGAAACATGATTCCGAAAATGTTGTATATAACAAATATAATTATATATCTAGCATGTAGGAAGATGCATAAAACGTAAACAAACAAAACAAAATTTCTGTGATAATGTTGACAAATGTTGTATTTTCGGACAATTATAAATGCAGCACCACACAATGTGCATTTAAACATGTATTTTTGAAATCACCTTTAGAGAACCCCTTTGTATTATTATACAACACAAACACATTTGCAATGTCTCGTGCCATTTTAATTTCAACTGCACTAGAATGCATATAACAATTGTATAGACAAACCGACCATTATTGAAGCAGGACGCTGTAGACGCATGCATTGGAATGTGTTTACCATAACTATCTCTATAAAAATAGATAGTATTGGTAATTTTTATTTAATTTACAGAAGTTTACACGATTCGCTATTAAAATTATAAAGTGGAATTGGACTATTATAATATATTCTGTGAATAACAGGACTGTTACACATTATTTCAAGTAACATTGTAAATTTTCTTAACATTCATAAAATTAGAAGAAATAACTATAATATTACCATTACTATGTAAATATACATAATTTATTTGAAATTTTACGTACATTTGTTAGAGTGTGTTTCTTTAAGCACTGCAAATACAATTTAAATATTAAAAATTCTATAATCCCATAAATAATATATTTCAGGACTGACTAATATAATTCAATTGTATTTCAAGACCGCCTAAAATAGAATTACTTTGAAATAGTTGCCACCATGACTACAATTTTAGAAACAGTCAGCGAAGTTAACAACAAAAACATATCTTAGCTACCTTCTCTATCCGTTCTCCTTCGATATGTCTCTTTCTATCCATAAATTACTCAGTGAGACCGCTATAAAAAATTAACAATTCTAAACTGGTGGCTTCTACAAGCGATAATTAATTATGGTAAGCGTGAGCTCATGAATTAGTCAGGTTTCCAAGCGCCTGTTCCAAAATGGACACGACAACGCGCTTCCCGTTGTTATTTTTTTTCTCTAATTCTGTTTGACACTGAGCTTCAAGGAGGTCAGGTACACTGTCCGATTAAATTTTATGAGTTATGGGACGATTTGGCGCTGGTGTGAATGATTAGATTAGAAAGGTTGATGATATTGATAAGTAGTCGGTAAAAATCAGCAAAGTAAATATTAAATTTTAGTAACGATAAATGATTTGGAACACTTGCCATTGTTTGTTTAACTTAACAATGGGTGTGTATAAAATTGCAATGGGGAAGTTGCATAAATTTTATATTGTTTGAAATATATTGCAGAGTAATTTTTCAAACATATTGAAAGGTCAGATCATGTGTGAACGGCAATAATAATTAAAATGTTAACATTAATAAATTGCCATAGAATGTAAACAAAACTGCATGGCCGAAAACGCGATATCATTGGTGTGAAGTTACACGCTGTTTAGAGTGGCTTATTTCCGTGGATACAGATGCAGGTTACGATGATGATGATGTCAATAACCGTTTGTTTCTTATATTTTTACGTTTTTGTGGCATTTTTGGGTCATAGATACATAGTATAAATTCTGTGTAGGTAATGCCATAATTATTAGTGGTGATGTGGTAAACTTACGGTATTGTTAGATGTAACTTATTCCTTTGTTTATAATATAGGTCCGCTCGTGACAATTACGGCGACAATGCTGCCTTAAACATTAAAAAAAAATACTTATTTATTACTTTCGGTTATTATGTTTTCAGAACAAAACAGGTAATTTAATTTAAAGAAGTCATATAGCAAAATTTTATAAATGCCTCAAATAACATTCTACATCACGTAAATGATAGGAGCAAATACAGAACATGTTATTAGGAATGAATGAATCGCTGAATACAGTAAATTAGAAAAAATGTAGGTTCGCTTTACCATTGATTTTCTAAACGTCCTGTATACAATCTGGTAGTTTAATAGAAACGTTTAATTGATTCATTGCGTAGCATTTTGTGGGGGTGTGGCCTGATTTTGAAATACCGTTTTTTGGCTTATTTTTCCACGAAATCTTCTAGGACAAACGCCATTTCCATTAAAATAATACATTCTTTCTTCTGCATGGATTTGGAGAAGTCGTACATTTTTCCGATTGTAAAAGAAAAATACTAGATATTACAGAAAATTGTTTTTGACTTATAAATTAGCTTTTTTGCATAAATTCAGGTACTGGCAAAACAGTAATAAATATGATATGTTAGTGTTAAGGTAACTTAAGGCTGTAATGTTCGCAATTTTACAAAGCCGTTTTTAGACGTCCACGCGCTTTCATATTTCTCCTCAATGGAAATTCCTACTAAGATGCTGCAAGTTTTAATCAATTAATAAAAGTCTATTTTACGGTCGCAATATTGCCCACATTTAGGACTGCGGTGAGACGTTGTTAGGCACTATTATAAAAAAATAAAGCTGTAGGCTAGTAAATCAAGTCTTCATATAACAGGCAATTGCCTCAGATTTCAATTTTTTGCATTTATATTCATGAAATCTGTCCGCCAAGAAGACATGATTTGCTAAATTTCTGCATACAATTGCCTAACTTACAGGGGCACAAAGTTAAATTTGCCGTTGAAGGTGCTGATGGGCGGAGCCTGATAAAAGCTACACTGTTTGGCCGATCATTATACACTTAAAATGGATCGTTTCTGAAAAAATGCAAATGAATATAATAAAGTTACTTTATATTCTAATCTGAAACCAATCAATTAGCATAGTGTAAAAAACTACTTCCTGTCAATGACGTAATGACTTATTTACCATGAAGACAAGAGGTTGTGTACCTCTTATCTATCATCGAGACTGGAGTATTGCACGTATATGACTAACACGACTAATCTATATGAGACGGACGAAAATATGTGGCTACTTTTAGACGTTTCAAGCAGTTTTCAAGTGCGTCAGTAATAATAATAATGGATAGATTTACGAAACAGGGGTCGTTTTCTATTTTTAAGACCGTTTTCATTTATTTCCTGGTACCCACTCGGTGGCCCTCGAGTTTAGTACCGTTCAATTTAGATAGCGGCTTTATGAGTAACTGTGACTATTCTCTGCTTTATCACTTCGTTTAGAGATACGGGCGACGATTGCTAGTATACTTGGACCAGAACTGAAAGTATTTATTTATTTAAACAGAGCTGGTCGTTGGTTTTCGTCATACCTATTCAATAGGTCACAGATTGTATCATTAAATGTAACTGGTGCACCACAAAGTTCCTATTTGAAACCATTATTTATTGTTACCTATTTCTACTGAGTGATTTTTAACATATAAACATAATTTTAAGAAGTTTTAGCTGAGGATGAATAAGAACGAAAAGTTTTTCAGTTACGAGGATGCCAGTTTATTTCAAATTAAAATAAAAAAACCTGAATTTCGTAAAATTGATGCATGCATTTAATTTATCATACCAGCTATTCAAAGTTATTTCCGAGATTTTCAATACACAATTTGAGGTCGTCGTATGCATGAGTCCCCACCAGGCTGTAGTCAAATTGCCACAGCGGTAGCATGTACGTTATTTCGCAACATTTGTTAAGTGTTATATTCGGTAACACACACCACCAAAATTAAAAGTCAAGTGGATTTAGGCCAGGTGATAGAGAGGACCATCCAATCGAGTACCATCGTGAGGAAGCCAACTGACGTTCAAAATAACCTCTTCGAGGAGTACCGGTAAATTATTTCGCAACAATTGTAAATAAAGAGCACCAATTAACAAATTTTCCAAAATGAAAGAGCCAATAAATACTCCTTCACAATTCCAGCTCACAGATTTACTGAAAATAG
Organism: Monochamus alternatus; assembly: GCA_037114965.1. Lineage (NCBI taxonomy): Eukaryota > Metazoa > Arthropoda > Insecta > Coleoptera > Cerambycidae > Monochamus > Monochamus alternatus. Next base: position 121,549,675 of record CM073426.1, read on the forward strand.
TTAAAATCGTCGAACAACCACATGCAAAAGTTCACTGGAAGCGAAAGATTCCTTGAAAGTAAATCTTGCTACCTGCTACACGTGAAATGGGTAGAGTAAGTCATGCCTTAACGTTCACCAAACTGTGGATTGTCCTAATGCGTATGCCAGGCTACTCCTCGAAGGCATTCGAAATCTCTTCCTCGAGATTCAAAATTTGCCCAGATTAATAGCTCCCCCATGTTGCCCAGGCTTCGGCCGCAAATTTCCAGTTTCTCTATCCTGTAGATGTGATTCCCCGTACGTCCATAAGTTCTTCGTTTGATAAATTATGTGCTATACTTTTATAATTGCGTAAAAATAAGCTCGAATGGAACCACTGATAACAAAGTACTGCTTCAAATTCCAAACATATCGTCCTGATTTGTTTACTTCACCTGATAAATTTGTATAAACTTCCGAAACAAACAATATTTATACTACATTGTTTTTCACTATTCGTCATTATTTGTAAATAATAAAAAAATTGATAAAGCCGGATAATCCTATTTAAAACGTAAAGCCTAAATTAATAATATTTTATCCTTGCTTTCTCAATATTGCTTTTCCATTGTGATTTTCCAATAAATAACCCAAATTCTTATCTTTATGACAATAAAACGAACATAACAAAAGTAACTGAAATAATTGAGGTTGTTGTTGATAAGGATGCCAAACAATTAAACAACATAGAAACAAATTTATTTCAAGTGCCCTCACGTTTAAGCATATCTTTTCAATTACTTTCCAAAGCACCACATTTTACTGTTACCAAAAGATAAAAGTGCGAATTCTAAGTACTGGAAGTGTCACAAACACATTAATATTCTACTCCGTTTAGCTACTAGATGAGTCATTGCACTCATCACTTAAATTATTACTAATGCAGTTGATGTAACCGAAAGGTTAGTACTCTGCCGTAAAAAGAGACTGGGTTCATTGTCTACAGAAATCTCGATCCGTGCGTTTTTCTTGCCAATCGTAAATAACAATAAGAGATGACAGTTGGTCTTGTTGCAATAATGGGTGCGATGTCTCGAGGCATTAGGGCTGTCACTAGCCGATATTTATTGCACTAATATCGGTCAGCTACTGGAATCCCTTCCTGCCTGCAAGATTTTGAAATAAAACAGAAAACATCGGGGAATATTGGAACAAGACCCTATAGGGATTATATTTATACGAGTACAAACCGTCATCTATATTTTTAGTTGATCTGGAACTGCTGTGAGACCTATTCGAAATTATTAATTCATGTTGTGACAATGTAATTAATTCTGGGTGTTCTTAATAGTTTTAATTAAATGAATTTCTGCCTATATTAGGAAACTCGCACATGGTTTAAGACCTTGAAATCTATAAAGAACTGTAATCTTCTACTTAAATTGAATACACAGCAAATAATCCATTCTAAATTTGATAATGTACTTACTCTTTAAGATATTGCCTGCTTTGATAAAATCTTTGTGCTTTGTTGGAAAATGGTTTTAAAATCAAACCTCGCCGTCTTCATGAAATTTTGCAAATCGCCATAATTTACCGTTCTGAACAACTTTTTTAAGTAAAATTTTGCTGTATTTTCAGTAGACAAGGCACTTTACCTGAAACGATAACAGTTTTCAATCGGTGCACTGAATATTTCAAATAGGATTATCTCGAAAACTGTTACTCCTAACGACTTCAACAGGGTATACCTTTTTTAGATATAACAGGTAGGAGAATCGATTGTTTCAATAGACAGATGGATACACTAAGCAGCAAAAAAATTCTGCCATTTAAAAAAAACATGCTGTGCCATAAGTGGCGCCCTCTACTAGTGACGTCAAAATTAGTTAAAAATTCTTATTTGCCGTGCCAAAAAACATAATTGTGCCAATTTTTTTTTAATACTCCGACAGGTTTCAAAGTTACTGAGATATTTCAAAATAAAATTCTATCATTGAACATCTTGTATTTTTTAAACCAGCAACATTCGGATAAGGCACATTTGGCTCAACGCCATATTTTGGTGTATAGTATCACCAGTTCAGAGATTGCCCATTCTTAATATGAATCACCCTGTATAATGTTTTTTATGTTTGACAATTATTATGTTAATGGTATTATTCATTACTACTTTGTCCTAAACACCAAGAAACGCATTGAAAACTCATACACAATGAGGAAAAAAGGTGTTCTCAATAAATTTAATTCATTTGCAAGTAAACTGTAATAAGACTTACAACAGCAACCAAAAAACTCAATTACGCACAGCTACGTTGAACACCAGGATAAATCTAAAATGAACTCATTCAAAAGGGCATAAAGGATCCATCGGGAGATCATTTCCTTTGTGGGAAATAGGCATCTTCCTCGTAAAAACGTCACGATTATTTATGCCTATACACTCTCAAGGATGTTTGTGTAAAGTGAGACGTAATACGGTTTTTGAATAACGACTCTCGAGAAACCCGATCCAGCGGCTACGTATGCACCTAGGGGATGATCCAACCGGATGGGGTTCGCTAATGATGAGGGAACAGGGGCTTGCGTAATTTAAAATTTAATTATTGGAAGCCAGATAGACGTTGCGCTGTGGAAAAGGGATAAAGTTATTTATGTCGGGGGGTTGAGGGTGGTGAAATATAATTCCTCTGGTTCGGACAGGTAATTTACAATCAATTTAATGAAACTGTGTGGCGTAAGGCTTTAGGAGAGCGCGCTTGCATGGTTGGTAATTGTTATTTCCTAATTGGGAACAGAATGGGTGGAAGTACAAAGTAAATTTGATACGATTACATAACCAGGTGACAAGGTAATCGATTATCAATGGGTTCTTTTTATTTTCACAAAAAAAAAATCATGTGTTCAGACAGACACTTTCATACAGGGTGATCCACTTTTCGTGGCTTATCACTAACAAACCGTAAAATATTGATTATCCATTAGATAAATGGATTAGTTCATTCTTATACTCAGTCAGAACAACATAAATTAAATATTGGAGTTACGCAAGTAAATGTGATTTCCACTTCTATTTTTACTTTTCGTAAATTATTTAAAACAACATATGCCTGATAACATAACACTGGTGATGTTTGCCGACGATACTACTATTGGCATTGTAGGTAACAATTTTAGTGAATTGCAAGTCAAGCAAACCATTTTACAACTAATGCGAAAGAAATAGACTCATAATAAATGCAACTAGAACTAAATATGTAGTTTTCCATTTACGAAAATACAAACAAAAAATTGATGTAATTTTGAATAACATACCACTGGAGAATGTCACAAATATCAAATTTTTGGGCGTACATGTAGACGAAAATCTCTCATGGTTGATTCATGTACACTGCATTACCAGTAAGTTAAATTCAGTTTATTTTGCAATAAGGAACCTAAAATACATTGTGAGTAAACAATATTTGCTAAATGTGTACTAGCCTAAATATACAGGGTGTACAAACTTCCAGGGTAAATAGAACTAATAATGGCAGTTTATTATATAATAGTTATAATTTTGGGGCTTTTTATAAGGAAGATACAGGGTGTCAAAAGTTGAAGAAAAACTTTGTTTTTTGGTAACTACTAAAGTAATGGAGATATTAAAGCCATATTTGGTACACAGTGTAAGATCTCATAAAATGTGAAAATATCAAGCACTTTGAATAACCAGTGGCGGAAGAAAAGTTGTATCGCCCTGTATAATGTTAAAGTTTATGACATTTTTAAATGTGTATTTTGATTTTTCAGTTATTTCACTGTTCCTGTCGGTAAATAACTTCATCATTATTGGTAATATTGTTTGAAGGTAAATGATACCCGAAACGAAACAACGTGTACCTTTGATTAAATTACGCTAAATAACAATTAAATGTTGTATAACTGGACTACTGGCTGTAGAATTTTTCTTACGATGAAAATCAATTTCTTGTATATTCTTATCCCTATAACAAATTTTGGCCCTTTCTGTTGTGGCATAGTAACGCTAGATGGCATTTTCTAAAAATATTATTTTCAGTTTTTCCACAATATTTCAGCAACGGCAGTAGATATATTGGGTTTGTTTGATATTGGTCATAATAAACCGCAACTTTTTTCTAATTTGAGCTTTCCTGTATATTTTTCGGTCTCCTAAATATCAATGGTGAGCCATGGAAAACGGACCACCCTGTATATCCTTGATTAATATGAAATAAATCTTTCTGTGTTTAAATGCCGTTAAAGTAAATAAATAAAAGAATACCTGATCTGAGAAATATCGTCGTATCCAATTGAAAAGTGAAAGTTGTAAACAAATGTATAACGTCTCTTTTCTTTTTTGTGTTTGTCAAAGGTAAACTTATGCAAATGGAGAACATCCAAGAATTTTACAACGATGTACGCCGTATGTTTTAGTGTGGAACGTAAAACAGATTTTGTGTAGTAACATATTCTGGCCAGTGTTTACTACAAGAAGAACGTAAACATTTTCATGAGGATTTGATACGTCTGTATATTTTCGTTGCTGCGGTTTTCTGACATTTGTTAAATGAATGATTGTATGCTTATACAATTCGTCCAATAACAAAGAAAAATAATTACTTATTATACTATTCGACCAAAGATTAGTGTTAATTTATAACAACTCAATTTTTTTCAGTATTATAGGCATTTGTAAGCATTACGTTAAATGAACACATCTAGATACGTCGTAAATACTACTGCTGGCAACCGAAATCGGTTTTTTGGACAGTTCGGTTAACCGGTTTCGGGATAATTCGTTTTTTTACAAAACCCGAAAACCGGTTATTCGATTCTTCAAATAACCGATTTTAGTGCTGACAACTGAAATCGGTTTTTTTGATAGTTCGGTTAATCGGTTTCGGACAATTCGGATTTTTACAAAACCGGAAAATCGGTTATTCGATTCTTCAAATAACCGATTATTCATTCGAACCAAACATCCGAATAATTGGGTAATCGATTATTCGGAGGTTTCTTTCTATGAAAAAAGAAATCTCGTTTCTCGTTTCTCTCCACTCCCCGTTCCTCGTCATCATTCCACATAGTAGATGTACTCGAGTAGAGAATGTACAGGGTTATTCATGCAACTTGAAGGATTGGCAGAAAGCGTAAAAATTTTTTTCTGAAAATTTAATTCCTTGGGTAATTCAGTACGAACTTTTCAATGAAAATAAATAATAAATTTTTCCACGCTATACCACTTCCGGTTATACCGGAAGTATAGGAGTGGTATATCCGGTAGTAGGTACCAATTTTATTATTTTAAATGGAACGCCGTGTATATTTTTGCATTTTTGAATTCTATAGTGAATTTTAGTGTCACTTTATATGACATTTAAAATCTAAAATGAACTGTTTTGGAGGTATTTCGATTTTTTTTTGTAAAATGGCATAACTAACTTTAAAAATCCATGTTTTAGAAATATAAAAGGTGATCTTTATTTTTATTAGGTGTTATGCTTCGTTTTTATGTATTCATATTTAGCCTGTCATGTACAGGGTCCTCAAAATTAATTGACAAATTTGAGGAAATTCAAATGTGCTTGACCTAAAAATAAAGATTCCCACTTTCACTGTTTCTGAAATATGAATTTTTAAAGTTAGCTTTGATAATACGAGTATATGCCAAATGAGAAATGTTATATAATTATAAAGTAACACTAAAGTTTACTATAGAATTCAAAAATGCAGAAATTACAGGGCGTTTCATTTAAAATAAAAAATTTGGTACCTACTTCTGGTATAACAGGAAATCGTACAGCGTTGAAAATATTTTCATTGAAAAGTGTATCGAATTACCTAAGTAGCCAAATCTTCATAAAAAAAATGTTTACCCCATCTGTCAATCTAACCGGTTATTCGGTTAACCGATTATTCGAATAAGCGGTTTTGATTATCCGGTTTTTACCACTATTCGGTAACCGGTTTTATCTGAAATCGGTTTTTACGGAACCCGGTTAATCGATTTCACTTTTTTCCAGTTTTTTCCAGAACTAGTAAATACACTATGGTGGTTTATAATTTACATACTGTATTATAGCTTGCATTTGTTTATATCAGTAAGATTAACAAACTAGATCATAAATACTGTAAGTTATTGAGAATGTAATTGTTTAGCTGAAAAAATATTTATTAGTTCAGTGACTTTGACTTGTTTAATCTTAATTTTATAAAGTGTTATTTATTTACTTTAGAAGAAATAGAACGTAAACACTATAAATATTTAGATATTTGAAATATTGCACTGACAGCTTTATTTTCAGAACAAAGCATTCCCGTTTTACCTGTAAGTTCGATCCCATTTCCTTCTTTGAATCAATTTTCTCCGCTCAAGTCAATCCATCCGCGCAGAAAAAAAAACAAGAAGCCTTTGTTTGTATAAGAAATTCGAACTGAACGGTATAAAGACGTGGAGCAAATACAATTTACTGGATTTGGCCCTCGTTCTTTCGGCTTTGCTCAACAGCGGATTTACAGTTTTGCTTCACCGGGTCACGTTCGACTCAGAAAAATACCAGCCTCTGTTTTAAAATCGTTTAACTGGCTCTACTTTGAATAACAATCTTTAACGGAAGGATTTTTCCGCACAATACCGTTACAGGTTCCGACTCTGTACGTACAGATTCATTTTTTCAATCAACGCCCTTTACAATAAGCGCAAATTGAATATAGTTTTTCAAATGCTCTTGTCCTGTATTCCAAAACAAGACAAGCGTTCCTTTAAAGTCTTGTTTGTTTCTTTGTTGTTCTTTGTCTTTGTTCTTGTCTTTGCTTGTTCGATGGTCTTGCTTTATTTTTAAATTTTATCTTATCTTTCAATTCGAACTGTCGAGTTTTACCTTGATCTTGTATTGTCTTGACCCAGAAAAAGCAAGGCCAGGTTGCCAATACTAGTTATAATTCTTAAACCAAGCAATTTTAGATAGAATTTGCCTTATTTTTTAAGTTTAGTTATTGTTATCATCACCTTTTGTTTTGACTATATTAAAGAATTATCTAGTTTAATCCTTTTATTTATTCTTAATGACATTTATGCACTTTAAACAACGAATATTCAATTATTTTCCATTGACTACTTGATCCTTCCACAGCCAATGTGATTTTTAGGTGGCATTTCTTTTGAGACGTTTTAGGACGATATTGCTTATAACTTTTAAACGGGAAGTAATTTCTTCAATAAAAGTTTATTATAAAAAAGAGAGATTTATAACAGGATAAAATTTGGATATGTTTCTGGAAAAAATATAATTAATGACGTCATTCGTCGTTTCTGAGATAAAACCACAGCATAGATAGACCAGCAATTTCACTCCGTTGTCAGCACTTTGAACTGCCTTCAGTTTTCTGCGGTGACTTCTAAACGTGAGTGTGATAGAGCATCCGATGGAATTTACAGAATCGGTGATCAGGACCGGAATAAGAATTTTTTATTTGCGCTTAAAAGCGCCGGCCATTTATTCCACATGAAAGTTTACGTTATATCTACCCACATTATGTAATAATTCATTATACAGTTATACATGGGTAATTCAACATGTATTATATACTATCATTTACTGCTACTAACATACAGTGTGAAAATTCGATTTACTTCTTTGGATTCTTTAAAAAAAAAGTTTAAAATATATATTGCACCACAAAACATTTATATTTATTTATTTACTTTTTTGTTATTAGTGATAATTACATCTTTTTTGGGAATTTTTTTAATTTAAAATTTGAAGTTTGAACTTTAGTGAAAAAATAATTAATTATGATTTTTTTGTGTTAAATGGTCTACGTAAGCTAGAAGACAAGTATTTTTTAGAAAAGAAAAATTATATTTACTTAACTTTGAAAAATGTTAAATTGGAGATAAAAGTGCAGTAAAATGTAAATTTGGAAAAAAATTTGTAGGTACCTAAATATTTATATTTTTTATTATTTTGTTTTGACTTACTCTCATTATAGTGACTACAAGAAATATGATCATCTACATAATTTGAAGATGAGCCGTCTTGTGCAGGAAACGTTGGAACGGCCTCTTTGCGTAATCTATTGCGCGAATCATTGGAAAACATATTATTTTCAAAATGTATTTGACATAGTTTGTATGAACTATTTCTAATCCTAAGTAGCTTTTCTAATAAATCTTTATTAAAAGTCACTGCACAGAACTTTGCTCTAAAATAAAAATTTGTATTTGTCAAACATATAAATATGTATATTTTAAACGTCACTTTCATGAGAATTTATATTTCAATGTTTTAAGAAATAATTTAACAGGTAAGGCAATAGAAGTAAAATATAATTTACGGTTTGTACAGTATATTTTAGATTACTTACTTATTTATGCCTTTAGGAAATTCAAAGAAACTTAAATTACTATTAGATGATGTGTTTAAACATCTAACTGTTGCGCAGCGACATGTTCCTCGATACAGACTCAAAATATTGCGTCAATACGGCTCTATATAACCGATGTTCACATTCCCAGAGGATGTAAACTGAAGTCTCTGCAGACCGAAAAATGAAAATTACTTGAAACAAATTATACCCCTAACGGTTATTGCTTGAACTAAACGTGTCGTTCCAACAAAGAAATTAAAAACTGATTTCAAACTAGTACATGAATTGCACTTGCGCATTAAAATAGTGCTGTAAACTATCGGTCATTGCTATGTAGGAACAAACCTATTATGGCCCGAGTGATTCTACTGGTCTCCCTATACTGTGATAAAACTTTCGATTGAAAATGGGGCTTACATCACTCACATCACACATTTAACACCACGCGTCCTAAATTTTATTTCAATTTTTTGTATCCTCACGGCAGGCCCATACTATCAAGTTTGTTACACGTTGTACATACTTCAGCATGAGTTAAAAATTAATAAAGTATGGCCAAAGAAGATGACCTTAGCACGATCTATATCAGCAGTAATTCTATTATACAATTTTGATTCACCGATCCACAAAGATTTTATCATCTACCAGAACTTGAAAGGTTAGTGTATCAGCACCAAAATCTAACTAGGTGTTTCGTAATATCGAACATCTTAAAACTTATTATATCAAGATTCGGTGTTCACATTCGTTGATTGTCAAGTCAAGCGTCACAACGCGGTTTAAAAAACAGGTCTAGTTTCACAGGAGTCATTACGGAAAATAGATAAAAAAAAGCACAAAAGAGAGAAAGCCGTGTGATGGAATTTTATACGATTTGTGGTTTGGATTGGAGGTTTTTGCCGTCAATATTTCGAGGTCGAATTTGTCACTGTTCTCAGAAATGAAACGAGTTTTTGCGAACTCATAAGAACTTAAGCCTCCAAAATGGGTATCATTATGCGCAAGTGTAGAATGGAATATTGTTTCGCAGTGCAGGGAAAAGGTCATGTAATAATGATAGGAGCCTTTTAACTTACCATTTGATTCAATTTAGCTAAAATAAACTGTAAAGTAACAACTGACCTGAAAAATTGTACACTATTATGTGCGTGACAAGTAAAACGGTTGTTTGGAACTAATGGAAGGCTGTTTGTCTTGAAATTTTAATGTTTTTTGTTTGATTTTATTGATTTTGCATTTCGACGTTAATTTTTTAATGAATGCCCCTATCCACTAGTTTCTCTAAAACTTTGTAAACATAACCGGACACCCTGTACCTGAGGGACAAGGCATGTCGAGGGTTAACTAAAGAGATAACTTCGGCGATTCGCAGCTTATGAAACAATTTAATCTGAGAGTTTCAGCCAATGTTGTAAAGCACCATCTTTTGCACTTCGCCACTAGCATCGAATAACTTTTTTATGCTTTTTTTCTTGTTGTACAGGGAGTGTCAAAGTCAGTCTTTTGACCAAGAATGTCACAATTCTTGACAGAGATTTTAGAAAGATTCTTTTCTATCGATTTAATACATCAAGATATTTTTGAATTTTTTTTTATATATCTCGCATTACAGGGTGTCTCTAAGGTTGGAAAACATACTACGATATACTCTGAGAGCCAAAATTTGTTAATCTAAATTAAGTTACATTAGTCCAAAATTTTATAGTTTTCGAGAGAGGGGATGTTGAAATTATAATTTTATTTTAGTTTTTCCCTCAGTTATTCATCAATAACTTTATCTAAATGGTAGTAAATACATCAATACATGTAATAAATACATGTTTATGAAATAAAACCTTAAAATCCTATCCAAAAAACGATTGTTCAAGACGGTTTTTTTAAGAAAAAAAAACCCAAAGAATAATAATTATTGAGTAAACAATCAATACACCAGTGCATACAAAATTTATAACGATTTGAATGCATGTGGAGTAGTGTAGGTGGCGACATCTACAATTGACAGCACATTCAAGGCCATATTTCAATTTCTTGTATCAGAAAATTCACCGCTACTAAATTTTATGTATTTACTACAATTTATAATAAAGTTATTAAAAAAAACCAAAAATTCACCTTGTATCTCGGAAATTATAAAATTTTGGACTAAGGTAACTTGATTTAAGCCATCATATTGTGGCCCCCGGAATATGTAGTTTTTTCTAAAATTTTTACAGACACCTTGTTTAATTAAGTATAGTAATTTTCGAGGTAATTTTTATCATATGCGAAATCTTTGGAAACTCCTTGAAATTGCCCGGAATTCCACGAAATCCCTTGGAAATCCCTATTTAACGAAATCTTATCACAATTTTGATCTCCATGGTTACCCCCTTGGTTTACACATTAAACACAAATAAAAATTATTGTTCTATTGTCATAATTTTTATTTATCAGGCTACTTTAACTGAATATAACTTCCTAATATTTTTTTAAATGATTGTAACTTCTGAACAAAAATGAATCTATGTTCATATAAGGAAAAATGTTTGACAATAACCCAGCTAACCCAGCATCCAAACTTTGTCATAGAGTTTGTAGAACAACCTATATAGATGACATTTAATGGACATCAAAAAAAATTTGTTAAACAAATTAAAGATATCGAAAAAGTATGATATGGAATATTTACAAAAAGTCTCAAATTTCGATACGTGACGTAAATAAATTGGAGAAGAATGTGAAGAAGAAAGAAAACGAAGCAGTCTCATGATGAAAGCACAAACAATTAAATGACACAATTTCGTCATTGTAAATTATACTTACATTATTTTTTAATACTTCAGAAACTTTCCTAAGCAGGTATTATCTAAAATCTTAAACGGTCTTTAAAATTCCTCTCACAGTCGACTTATCCGATATCCTAGCCCACACGGGGCCTTAAGCCAGTTAAGCCTTATTACGTATGGAAATATTTATAATTCCTTCGACAAACATTTTTCCTAAACGCCTAGCTAGGGCGTAAGGGTATGTTTAGTTTCTTCAGGCATTCGACAATCTACAATTTCTCACATACATAACAGATAGACCCTTGAAATCTATCAATGTGTGTCAGCATAAGATTTGTCGCGAAGGTTTCAGTTACGTCTCTCTATAAAATGGCAACTACAACCATTGGTTATATAAGCTACGCTATCTGAAGTAAAAAAAAATTGTTTCAAGTTTGACGACTAATTTTGACGTCGTCCAAATCCAGAGCGCATTGATGCCTTTAGATATGGCAGGTATTTATTACTTTTACTACCATCTTCATGGAAAAAAAATCTTTCGCAAATATTCGTGTAATTATAAATGACACAACTGCAATGTGTAGGAGTATATTCGCCGAATACACGTAGTAGTCAATTTTTTGGTAGCAAATGATTTATAATCTTGTTGCAGATTTTCAGATGCAGATGTAGACTAATAACAGTTATTAATTATCTAAAAAGGTTAATTTTTCGAATGTAATTCAGCGTTTTATCCACGATCACGACCCACGAGAGTAGGTGAAAATTAAGGTTTTGAAAAAAAATTTGACAAATGTATTTTAATCAAGAATATTTTTGTCATCTGAATACTAGAATGTTTTGAAATCGTTTCTATAGCATGCGTTTGTTTATTTGTCAACAAGAATGAAATTGCAATTGCAAAATCGACACAAAAATAGAGTGAAAATGCTGATAATTTCTTCATTCTGGCTGAAATGAGCTCTGTCAATTATTGCTACAATCAGTTCATAAAATTGATAAGAATAACATATGCACAATGAATTATTATTACTTTCTGAATAATATAATAATGTAATGAAGATTCATATTCGATTCGATTCGACAACACATCACAAACTACAAATTTCAATATTTGTGGACACTATCAACAATTAAACGCACCCTCTTGTTCCTGCGTATCTAATACTACAATGAACAACCAACTAGATTTCCATACCTAAGTTCCCTGGAACAATTTCAAAGTTGCTTTAAATTTTAATGTATTTTTTTATAAAAAAAGTATTTATTTATAAGCAGTTCTTTTTGATACGCCTGGAAAATTTCACAGTAATAAAAGCATTCCACGGCAGCTTCTAAAACAAACCTAACGCGAGGAAATAAAATAAACAATTTGGCTTAACATCGGCCCCACGGAATATTTACGACGTTTTTTGTATCCTTAGTTCGGATTAATGTGTTTTAAGATAAAACATATGTGTATAAAGTAACCTGGTTTTTATTCAAATTGTATCTGTTTAGCGTGCGCACATCTGTTTATCGAAACGAAAACGAATTTATAAAAAACACGAAGCAGCAATTTGTCATTCTGATACAAAGGGCCGTTTCTAGAGACGCTGTATAAACATTTTCAATCCAAAAGAGATTATTAAGTGAGTCATCGTTGCTTCCGGTACTATTTTTAACGACGTTTCTAAATATTGATAATACAATGAATGACAATAATTAAGTAAAGAGATCCAAATTTGTGGATATTAAAAAATCGTAATAGTATATTAAACAAGTTTAGAAAAGCAAAGTTTTATCACAGATAAATTAGCTAATTGCTTTGCATAGCTAATTTATTTGTGAAGAGTAACTTAAAAGCTATATATAAGTTTACTCAAACTGCTTTCCTTAACAGATTTGTTTATACTATTTTTTCGCATTTTGTGTTAGTAGGTAATTATAAGTAAGTAGTGATAGATATAAAAGCAAGTCAGAAATTTTTAAAAAATCATAGTATGTACCTGTGTAGAATTTCCGTAACCTAGTAACCTTACACGGCTTAGGTTATTTATATAATAACAGTTAATTTACATTTTTGTGAGTCAAATTGGTTCTAAGTTATATATTAATTATAAAAATGAGTCTTGCTACAGAAAATAATTTAGAACATAGTTCTGAAGACATTTTAAATGTCGCTCAAGAAACATCTTCGAGCTTATTTCCTTAAAAATCCAAGCAGAAATATGAGAAGGTGTATGAAATATTTTTTAAGTGGAGAATAACAAAACCTGCACTAAGAACTAATTAAAGTATAACGCTAGCGTATATTTTGAGAAGGTAAACTATTTTTTTATACATATTTTGATGTTTTTCATACTGTTAAGGCATTCAGTTTACGCTCTACATATTCCATGTTCAAAAGTATTACACAAATAAAGAAATCAAAAGTTTTGGCTATGGAAAACGTATTTAATTTAATTGGGGTATGTCGGCATGCAGAATTATGATAAGGGCAAAATTTTGGTTATAATTTTACATGATACCAAAAAGAAATGTGTATTTACCGTAGGATCAGAGTGCAATGGATATGGAATATCATAAGTATTTACGATTGAGACCCAAGCAAGTAAAATCCATAGGTTTTTGATTTACTATAATCAAGGTAAGTGCACAGCACAACCAGTTGGCATCAACAGTTTTCCAAAAATCCCCAAAGAGTTGCAGAACACTTCAATTTCAGATGCATCCAGTTAAACTGGCCATTGCCTGAGGACGTCTGCCACCTTCCTCACTGATAGTGGAGCAGATATTCAATATTTAAAGACATGGAGGTTGGCAGTCAACTAATGTGACTGATATTGACGAAAGCATCATCAATAAGTTGAAATTTCAATAAGTATATCTCACCAGTAAGAATTAGTGGCACTTCAAGATCATTCAGAAATGCCGATAGAGAATCGTAAGTAATAGTTTTCAGGAAGAACAAGTGGAATTGAATGAATTTCCTGTTGTTCTTTTCAAATTTGAATAATTGTACTTTTGATATATATTACAATGTTTGGAATATTTAAATACACAATTTTCTGTCAAACTGTTTTTATTAATAGCGACGTTACTAAGTAAAGTGACATTTCAATGTGGTAAAGCAGCAGCTTTAGCAAACGATTTTGAATTTAGTAAAATAGCATATTATCAGTTTAAATGCGAAAAATGTAATATTAACATATTAAGAAATATTTGGCAAAATTATGTTAAAAATTGTTATTACAATATTTTAAAGCCTAGAATAACTAAAAATTGTATGAAATATGTCAGTAGGAATATTTAGGTAATGTTAAAATTACCAATAGATACGACATGAACATATCTTATAATAATGACCGCTTTCAATGCCATTTACCATTTATGATTACCTCAGTCATGTACCTTACCGCCTCCAAAACCATAAATGAACTATATATTCTTGTTTCTAATAAATTATTAAAGTTTAGATCATTATTAGGTAATGCAGGAAAAGCAAATTGTGTTGTGTCATGCACATACAATCGGTTTGTACAACGAAAATATTGATTTTGTCACAGATAAAATTTGTACGAAATCGTTTTTTTATCTAGACTTACTTTTTATTTATTTTATACAAGATTCGTCAAATGCATTTAATCTGAGATAAGATATATAAAAATAGAATCGATCCAAATTCTGATTAAAACAACGAAATACCAATTTTGGTACAGGTATTGTCAACATTTATATTTAAGTGTTACCATTATTATTACTCGTGATGACTCAGTTGTAAAAGATATTACTTCATGCTCTCTATTACTTTAAATGAGTATTGAATTTTATTTCAAAAGCTTGTTTTTTGTATGAAGAAAAAGGAAATAGGATGTCGCAAATATTATCTCTCACAAACAAAATAATTAGGTACTTAACGTAAAATAATAATTTATATCGAATTTAGATTAGGTTAAATGATAAAAACGAATACTTAAAGTGTTTATCTACCGCCTACGCAATCGATAGGTAGTATCATCTTTGGAATTCCCTTTAGGTATTTGTATTTTATAGTTTTTTTTACAATATGAAAATGTATGTAACTAAATTACATTGTCTTAGGAACATTTCAATACAAAAATCCAAGGAAAATCGACAAAAAATATCAGACATGACAGTAACATTTAAATAAGACAATGTAATTTAGTTACATACATTTTCACAATATTGTAAAGGAAATCTAGAAAATACAAATACCTAACCACTACCGCTTAGGTTTATTTCAAAAATGCAAAGAAAATCAATAAAAAAATATCAGAATTAGTGCTACTTTTTGCTTATTTTGAAACACACACAGTAAAATTTAAGTAAGTGGTACTCAATGAATATATACGCTACTAGGTAAATTGCTGATTTATAAAGGAACTTAAAATGTATAGGTATTCATAAAGTCTGCAGTAAATAAAATTTTTAGGAAACTTTTTTATCGCCAATTCTCGTCATAAAACTGGCAATTTGATTAAAAATTTTATCGCCTTTATTTCAAGAAACGCTTTTATATGTTTTTTTTTTAGGAGACCATTTGCTTCCGTCAATATTAATAACGTACGTATACTTTTAATAAAGCCAATAAAAAGAGCCATAAGAAACGGGACCCCTACCTGCAATAAAACTTATAATCCACAGCGGGCTGCACCACACAAAGACAACATAAAATCTCACATCCGATTCATAAATAAATCCCGCGAATACTTACAGAGGACCGTAAACCTCTCTCACGCTAAGCCGCCGCCGTAGTCGTAAAAACTCGAGCCGCACTCCAACCATCGGAACGCTGCACTAAACCCGAAGCTCGCCATCCAATGGAGAAGAGTCCCTGCCGCCCCCCACCACCCGCGGATCTGCCCCCTCCACCTGGACCTGGCCCATCTGATTCCCAAATCTGCCGCGCACCGTCTGCTCCGAGGGCTGTAGCTCCCGCGACTCCTGCCTCTGGGGATGAGGATTCGCAGCTTTGCGCCCCGGGCCCTTGGTGTCGGTAATCGGGATATATGGGCGCCCTGAAAGGGTTTTGTTCTCTTCCTCTGAAGTGGGGTCCATGCGCAACTCATAGATGATAGAAGAGGCCGCTCGAACATTGGAAGGGGTTTGTATTTGCTCTTTTAATGAAAAAGTAGACGAAAGCAGCAGGTATAATGCATATAAAATACAATTATATTGTTCAATCGAGCGGAGACGAAACAAGGCGATACGGAACAGCATTTTTAATAAATAAAAATATGAAGGATTTAGAGCTATTTCAGATAGGTTATGTATGATTAAAATTAGAGCAAAAATAGATATGGAGATATTAAATAATATTTATGTGCCAACAGAAGAAAAAAAGAGGAGTTTTATGAGAAACTAGAAGAAAATTACGGCAAGCTGAATAAAAACACCGTAAGAATGGTGGTAAGGGATGCAAACGCGAAAATAGGGAAAGTATAATAGGGACAGAAAGTAAATACCAAGAGAGCGATGACAATGGGCGTAGGGTGATTGAATATGTAGAAGAACAAAAAATTAAAAAATGAGCACATTCTTTAAGAGAAAATACATACATAAGGGTACCTGGACCTCTCCAGATAAAGCATATACGAATCAAATTGATCATGTTAAGTCATGCAGAGGTGCAGACATTCGGATCACTATCTAGTGAGAATAGATAAAGATAAAAATACCTATAAGGAAAGGATTACAAAAAAAAGACGAGCAAATATGGCAGCATTGCAAAATGAGAGAATCCAAAAGAAATGCGAAGAAGAGATAAGGAAAGGTTTGCAAGAAAACATACAGTTAATGGAAGCAAATATAAATGAGGAATGGATGAAGACCGAAAATGTCATAAAAATAGCAGGTGATAAAATAGCTAATACCAAAAAAGAGTTTGCAGAGTGGGAAAGGGTGGTATCAAGAATGTATCAGAGAGACGGAGAAGAGAAATAAGCTAAGGATTAAAGAACTTCAGTCAGTACAAAAGGAGGATAAGGAATACATATACAGGAAGCAAAGACGAAATGCAAAGAAAGTGTTTAGACAAAAGAAGAGAGCAGTATTGGATATATACAAAAATAAAATACTCGACTAGTCTCTACATGATTTGTTTATAATACGAAGTTCAACCTTCCCTCATTTAGCCTATGTTTGTTATTCTTAAATATTAATGATGCAGGGAGAAAAATGATATATATATATATATAAGAAGTGTATCTCTTTGTTTTTACCACTCACTATTCACTATTCAACTACAGTTAACTACAGTCGCATAGTAGATCCAGAATAATATTATAACATAATATTTATAGTGTTGACACTGATATTAAAGTTATTTTAATATTTAAATCTGCGTTATTCTTCCACATAAATCTAATAGGTTATGGGCCCAGGTCACTTTACGGGCTAGTGTATACAGTGTGATAATTTGTGTGTGGCAATGGAATTTAAAAATCGTAGAAATATTCCACAATTTAATGATGAACGCTGCA
This sequence comes from Monochamus alternatus, assembly GCA_037114965.1. Classification (NCBI taxonomy): domain Eukaryota; kingdom Metazoa; phylum Arthropoda; class Insecta; order Coleoptera; family Cerambycidae; genus Monochamus; species Monochamus alternatus. The sequence goes on from CM073426.1 coordinate 121,567,259, forward strand.
GCATTTGGAAATTTCGTGTGTGCGGAGACAAAGCGATAAAAGTGCTCGATGAATAGAAATCGAAAGTGCTTGATGAACAGTTGCAGCAACTAGAGTGCATGAATAAAAGTATAATTGTGAAATATCTCAGTGATACTATGAAAAACAAACTATGCCGTTATTTGCAACCATTGAGGACGCTGAAAAAAAGCTAAGAAAAATGTGTACTGCTACAAGAAGATGCTCCTAAAACAACAAAACTTCAGTTGAGTGGTCAAAACTGGTGTTTCCATCACAGCGATATTAAGATGTACCATAAACATCACCACCAGCTGAGGGGTTGTAGAATTTTTTTGTCAACGTCCTGTATGCTGAGAAGGTATCTTGCAATTTATTATTTATATGTCACATCCAAGAAGCAGGTATGACAATCCTTTTCAATGAATCAACTGGGGTAAGCATTAAAACAAAAAGGCACCGAACTAATTTTAACGGGTAAGTCTGTTAACAATATTAATTAAAATTATATTTGAAACAGTAAAACCTTGTGTCAGACAAATAAATTCAACTACAAATTTATCGTTCAATAAAAAATATGAACTTAGGTCAAGAAGGAAAACAAAAAAAAAAAAATTCTTAGACATTAAGAAATTATAAGTAGCTAAAGGAAATAGCGATTATAATAATATTTATGACATTAATTCAATTTGTGAAGCATGTATTTATGGTAAACAAATAAAACTTCCTTTTTCAAAAGCGAAGCATAAAAATCATGATTAGTAAAGAAATAAAATTTACTAATTTTGCATTTGTTATGACATGATGTTGCATATTAACAATAAACTTGCAAGTAAGTATTCTGTATGATACATTTTTAAAAAAGCTCAGTTAACGCTTGTTCCAAAATATACAGGGTGTTTTATTAAATAATAATAATAATAATAATCGATGACGTCATATCATGTACATGGTTCACCATGTATACATAAATGTGATAACAAGGAATGCAAACTTAAAACTAAAAATAAACGAGGATTTTTCCCGAAATTTTGTAGTTAATGAATCAAGAATTTTATTCCACAAGTGGTATTCACACTGTATAAACAGACCTTTGTTTATAATTCAATCAGATATCTGTGGGCCAATAACTCCAGCCATTATTGATAATAAAAATGACTTTCTAATTTTTGTTGACGAATATATTTATTATGCAATCACCTATTTATTAACATATAAATCTGAAGAACATATTCTTTTAGGATTTTTTTTTTATAAAAGGTGAGCACATTTTAATTATAAGATTACGTTTTACTGTGATAATGGGGATAATACCTGTATATCAAATGAGTTTAAGGATTTTTGTGCACTAAAAGGTATAACATACAATTTAACCGCAACAAAATTCAGTACCTGAAAATATGAATAGAACAATTTCAGAAATTGCTCGTACTTTGATAGTTACAGCAGATTTACCAAAAGTTATTTTATCTGAAAATTATATGATAAATGGTTCAACCACTAAAACTTTACAAATTAACAAAACTGCATACGAGAAGTGGTATAATAAAAAAAAACTGTAATAAAATATTTAAAAATTATTTTGGTTACTCGATAAATAATAAATCATGAAACAATAAATGTGTTTTAAAATCATGTAAAAGATAGTCTTAGTGGCTATGAAGCCAACTATTATAAGGTATGGGTTAATAAAACCGAGAAATGTTTCAAAGCTCGGGATGTAATAGTTGATGAGAAAAATGATAAAATTTCTCGATCGCCCTAAATTATAGTAAAGAGGTCAATACCGTCTTACTGTCTACAAATAAATTAGTAAGTCTACAACTAATAAATAAATCTTGCCAAACCAAGGTAGATATGGTTGAGACAATGGAAACCTCTGTGACACCAGACATAAATAAAACTGACTTATCAAAGCAGTTAAATTGGTAAAACTGACTTACCAAAAAGCAGTTAAGGTGGCACCACGACTAAATCTAAATCTGTCTTAACCAAAGCAGATATCTGCTAAATCTGTCTTAATCAAAGCAGATACTAAATCTAAATCTGTCTTAACCAAAGCAGATAATTACCTACTAAATCTATCTAATCAAAGCAGATACTAAATCTAAATCTGTCTTAACTAAAGCAGATATCTACTAAATCTGTCTTAATCAAAGCAGATACTATATTTAAATCTATCTTAACCATAGCAGATATCTACTAATTCTGACTTAACCAAAGCAGATACTAAATCTAAATCTGTCTTAACCAAAGCAGATATCTACTAAATCTGACTTAACCAAAGCAGATACCTATTAAATCTGACTTAACCAAAGCAGATACTAAATCTAAATCTGTCTTAACCAAAGCAGATAATTACCTACTAAATCTATCTAATCAAAGCAGATACTAAATCTAAATCTGTCTTAACTAAAGCAGATACATACTAAATCTGTCTTAAACTAAAACTAAATTTGTTTTAATTAAAACATATACCTACTAAATTTATCTTAATCAAAACAAATAATAAGTTTGTCTTAACCAAAGCAAATAATTAGTTGGGTGCAAAATTAATAACTTCTTAATCATTAATGAAATAAACAGGAAAACTAAAAAGGCAGATGGCTTAAAAATGTCCTAGACCTTCCTTGTAAAGATGATCTTGATGATATATTTTGAAAACTTAAATATGCAATTAATGTATGCCAATTCAATAAAAACAAATACATAAAAACTATAATGAAATCTAAATAGTCAAGATAGTCTTATATGAGGGAAAGTAGATACTAAAAGACGAATTTAATTTACTTAATAAAACTGGTCTCTAGTATCAAAGCCCCAAAATAAAAATATACCTTCTTGTATATTAGGTGTTTAGAATAAATCATGATGTATTTGGTAATCCAAATAAATATAAAGCTCAGCTCGTAGCTTTATTCAGCAATATTTAACCGATTATAATAGACAATTTATTAATCCATCTGGATATCAAAACTGTTTTTCTTAATGTTTTTAAAAGAAGAAATTTATATGCGAGTGCGTGATGGAATAAAAGCTGATTCCTAATCAGTTTGTAAACTAAACAAATCATTATATGGTTTAAAACATTCTACACTTTGCTGGGTTGAATGCTTTAACTTGGTGATGAAAGAACATAATTTTAAAAGTTCTCCAGGGAACTGTTGTTTATACTTCTTAGATAAGGAACATATTAAGGAAAATATTTATGTTGTTTTATACTAGAGGATTTTCTAATAATCACAGAATAATAAATACTATAAGGAATTTTAAAAATTATTTAATGAATCAAAATTGAAAGAAATAAATAAAAAGTTATCTTAGATCAAAGTTCCTATGTAAAAACTATTTTAAATAAATATGGCATGATTGTAAAACTGTTAGTACACCTTTATCAAACAAACTAAATTATACCGAATTAAATTCGGTAGAAACCTGTAATTGGTTGTGTAGAAATTGAATTGGTTACTTAACGTATGTAATTCTATGAACACAATCAGATATATTGTACATCAATAAATTTATTAAGAAGGGATCAAAATAAAAAAAAATTATAAAGAGCTGTGGAAATGCCTGAAACGAATTTTAAGATACATTAAAAGCTCAATTAATTAAGTGTACAAACGCAGTACTTATAAACATATTTTAATTATTTTTGTAGACTCTGACTGGAGAAAATTAAATCGATTAAAAAAAAACACAACGGATTACATTTTTAAGTTATTTGAAAACAATACAATATGTTGTAACACAATACGACAAAATTTAGTAGTAGCTTCATTTACAGAGGCTAAGTACACGGCTATTTTTTTCTAAGGGGTTCGAGAACTGTTGTGGCTTAAACCACTTTTAAGTGATGTGAATATAAATCTGTCAGAGCCTATAACCATTTATGATATTGTATTGTATATCTATTGCTAAAAATCAAATAAGTCATAAATATTTAGAACATGATATAAAATATCATCTCTAAGAGAACAAATTGAACAGAAGAAAATAAAATTTGTTTATATTCCTACAGGTGAGCTATTGGCACATGCTTTTACAAAACAACTTCCACCTCCAAAATTCCTTGAATTTCGACGCCAAATGGGCTTGGAGGATACTTTGGAGTCTCTGGCTTGATTGGGTTTTTGAGGGGTTTTTTCCCAATCCATGCAGCAAATGTTGGGCCAGCTTTTAACACATCTCTTCCCCAGATCCACGTGCTTGTATCTACGTGTGATGATAATAAGTGCAACAGTGTCTGACTATTTTTTTTTGAGTGGGCGTATTGGATATATACAAAAATAAAATACTCGACTAGTCTCTACATGATTTGTTTATAATACGAAGTTCAACCTTCCCTCATTTAGCCTATGTTTGTTATTCTTAAATATTAATGATGCAGGGAGAAAAATGATATATATATATATAAGAAGTGTATCTCTTTGTTTTTACCACTCACTATTCACTATTCAACTACAGTTAACTACAGTCGCATAGTAGATCCAGAATAATATTATAACATAATATTTATAGTGTTGACACTGATATGAAAGTTATTTTAATATTTAAATCTGCGTTATTCTTCCACATAAATCTAATAAGCAGAACAGGTTAAGAAAATAGATAAAATAGATCGTCATTGTAAGAGAAAGAAATACGAAACTTCCACAGAGAGATAAAAAAGGGAAAAAGAGAAATAAAGAAGTAATATATGTGAAAAAAACTAATTAGGCTATTGAAGGACATAAAAGGTGAATGTTCGGATGGTTTTACTATAGACACAGGACTGAGACAAAACTCTTTTAAATTTAGTACTAGAAAAGATCATAAGAGATAGTCAGTTGAACACAGAAGGACACATATTGTTTAAAAGTGGAAAAGTGGAATTGCAGATAAATCAAGAGAAAAGTAAGCTTTTGAGAATGAGAGAACAAAAAATATACCAATTTCAAATTGAGAAACCAGCATCGAGAGATAGAGTTTGAAGAAGAATGTGTGTATTTGGCGGTGCTTATAACAGCTAACTGTGATGAGGAGCAAGAAATTAATAGGAGAATAATAAAAGCAAACAGAAGTTTCCTCAGCAATCAACTACTTAATGAAATCAAAAAATTTGTCGAGAGGAGTAAAATTTAGAATGAACAATTTTGAGACCGACAGCGCTGTAAGGCAGTAAAACTTGGATCGTCAATAAGGTGTCAAGAGAAAACCTTTTAAGGTGGGAAAGGAATATCTTAAGAAAAATTCTAGGCGGAAAGAAGACGGAGGAAGGCTATTTAAGAAGAAATAATGAGGAAATATATGCAGTGTATCAGGCACCAAAAATAGATGAAATTGCAAAAGCCAGAGTGCAGTGGCTGGGGCATCTAGAACGTATGAAAGATGAAAGGACAGTTAAAAAAATTGTAGGAAGTAAACCAAACTACAAGAAAATAAGAGAGAGAAACCAAGGAACCGATGGAGTGAGGCAGTGTAAAATGTAACGGATTGGAAAAGAAAGGCGAAGAACAACTTCTCCACAACATGCTTGCTAATAGTTTAATACGAAAGTGCAATTCTCGTTTTTCTTTAGCAAGACTGCAAGTCTGGACGAAATTTTTATAAAAAAAAAACATTGAATTTTCACCAACCAGTCACTGATTTATTCAAAAACAAAATATTAGTCCATAGTTTACGATAAAGACACTTACCTAACCAATATGATCTCAGAAGCTTCGTAGACTAAAAGTTAAAAAAATATATTTCAAATAACTATTCAAAAAAAAAAGTACTTTAGCAAAAAATGCATGTAAATAAACTATCCTTAATACAGCAGTATTCTTGCATAAGCTCTATTAAAATCTAAATATTTCTGTATAGAAAAATCTTCTGAATATCACTATGAAATAATTGAACCCACTCCTCTTTAAATGGCCCTATTGTCATGGTACTAATAGATGTTGTTTTCCATGGCAGTGATTAAATAAGTTATAATATAATTGTGGCCATTTTGTAAACTTATTTTATTCTGAATATTGTATTACAAAAAGCAAGTAAAATGGATTTTAATATGGGAATAGCCGCTGAAGAAGCTATAAGAGAAGTCTAGAAAAATGTATGAAAAATCTTATGAAGACATTATAATATGGTGAAATCAAAAGAAGGCACAAGACCAAATCAAAATGTTTTTATAGCATATTTTAATGAAACACCCAAAACTGTGTTTCAACTATGGCCAAGTTAAAATCGATGGTAATAATTAACAATAATATTGATATTGCAATATCTGAAAGGTTTCCTAAAAGAAAAAATGACGGATATAAACCAAAGAAATTAATAATACTTACTGCTGAACAAGCTGACCAATTCTTAATTCATGCCGATTCCGGTGCAAATGTCAACATCCTAAAGAGGAACGGTGGATGGAAATTTCTGCAGTAACTGAGGGATATGTTGAGAGTTCAATAAATAACAAAAAAAAACATAGCGGGACAAGATTTTGGATCAATCAAACGAAATAAATATAAGCAATACATCACTTTCTCAAGAAGATGGTTATGGTACAGTTTTTAATTTTATTAATTGAATGATAAATATAAAAATGTAAATGTTAATCAAAAATAGATACAATTATGCAAATGATAATTATTTTAACGAATAAAGTTGTTTATAGAACCATTTTCTTCTTATTTTTTCACTGAATTAGTATCTGAGGGACAAAATTTTTTGGGGGATCAAATTTATTTTTAATCTCCGGAGGATTAAATTTCTAAAATGAGGGATTAAATAACTCTTTTAGTCTACGAAGTGCAAAAAATCATTACTTACATTATTGGATAGTTTAGTTAGGCTTATAATTATATGTTTTGTGAGGGTACAGATTCATACAAATACATATTTCTTTCATACAAGTTATAATTCCGAGCGCCAAAATAAATTGTAATCAACCAAAAATTATAGAATATATATGCTTCAAATTTAGAATAGTTAACTTTCCTCATAGTAGTTCCTATTTGTATACAAAATTTAAATAAAATGACAATTAGTGTCAAGTTAGAAGCCTGAGAAATTTCAATTATTATTATTTGACCTTAAAGATATATCATTCCTTTTTTATTGTATTGTGAAGGTATTTCAGCTAATATGAATCACACATCATTTTCCTACAACTCCTCCTTAATGAAGTCATATGTATGCACTCTGATACCAAATGTTGCGCAAATCAAAGATAAACTTCGCCTATTATTGTAATATTTATTCATTGTAAAGTTATGCGAAATAATAAAAGACGTTCATTATTATGTCTAGATATGCTAATAAACCATAAACAAAGCTGTATTCAATAATTATCTAAAATAAAATTTATTCTAGCTAAATTTACTACAAAAAGGTCATGCCTGGTTTAATGAAAATATTCTATAACATTGAGTACTTAACTTCACTCTTGAAACTGTGGAAACTCGAAAATTCATCCACAATAGATGAGATCTGACCTATTTCTGTATTTTTAGAATTGCTTCTTCCTTTAAGTTGAAAGTCAAATATCTAACTAAAGAAAATATTATATAAATTAAAATGAATTAAAATTAAATATCAACAATGTCAAAAGTGATGTTGAATACAGCTTTTTGTATGGAATTGTTCATTAATTGTTCATTCAAGTAATTAAGATCTGAACTCAAATCCTTGATTAATTTGGCCTATAAAGACTATTTGGTATCAATTGAAGAAGAATCCAAAACGTTTCTGGTCCTATATTAATTCCAAAGCAAATACTACGTCTATTCCCTCATACATGAGTTACAATGACGTAACATTAGATGAACCCTCGGATATCGTGGACGCATTCGCTGACTATTTTTCGAAAGCTTTTTCTAATAGTTCTACTCCTTCGTCCAACAATGATACCATTGTAAATCATGACTTTCTGTATATTCCTGAAATATCGGAAGATGATATAATATATGCTATAAGAAAATTAAAGGCAATTTTACAATGGGACCAGACTTAATACCAGCTTTCTTAGTAAAAGATTGTGCAATAGTTTTTACTAAACCTTTAAAAATAGTTATCCACAATCACCTTTACTCTCATGTCGAGAAATATATCTCCCAACATCAACACGGATTTGTAAAAGGACGTTCTACAACAACAAACCTAGTCTACAAAGTACAATATATTTCCGAGGTATTAGATAGGGGCAGTCAGGTAGACGTAATATACACCGATTTTCCTAAGGCGTTTGATTGTCTTAACCATGATCTATTAATTGATAAACTGCATTCTGCGGGTATATCGGGTGCTCTATTAATCTTGTTTCGCTCATACCTTACAAATCGTTTCCAATATGTTCAGTATCGTGGCTTTCAGTCAAATAAATTTTCTCAATTTTCAAGTGTTCCTCAGGGATCTATTTGGGGGCCCTTATTCTTCATTATATTTATTAATGATATATCAATTATTAAATTTAAATTTTTTATTGTATGCTGATGACGTTAAAGTATTTGTTGAGATAAAGTCACTATCTGATTGTTATAGATTACAAGATAACTTAACAAAAGTACACCGTTGGTGTGAAGATAACTATTTACCATTAAATATCAGTAAATGCAATATTATGTCGTATAGCCGCCGTAGACTGATTCAAGATTTTGATTATCTCTTGGATGATATTATTTTAAATAGAGTGTCGCAGTTCAAGGACCTTGGTGTAACATTTTGCGATAATCTGTCTTTTGACGTGCATATTCATTTAATAACTGAATCTGCATTCAAAAGCCTGGGTTTTATTTTGCGTAATTCTAAGGCTTTTCGCAACACGGTGACATTGAATACACTGTTTAATTGTTTTGTTCGCTGCAAACTTGAATATGCCTCTATTGTTTGGTGTCCGATTTATAACACCCATGTAAACCTATTGGAAAAAGTACAGCGTAGATATTTAAAGACACTGCATTTTATCAAATTTGGTGTTTATCCGGTTCGTGGCATTCCAGAAGATATTTTGTTATCAACATTTGACTTAATTAGCTTGCAGCGAAGACGCATTATGTACTCTCTAATGTTTCTACACAAAATTGTTAATAATTTTCTAAATACCCCTTCTCTGGCATCTAGAATTTTTTATCGAGTTCCTAGATCTAGTTCTGTTTTGCAGTTGCCAACTGCTCGTACTAATATACTTACGGCATCCCCTCTTCATCAAATGATTACTAACTACCAATTGTATGAAGATCGACTTGATATATTTTTTCACTAAATTAATTTTATTAAATCTCTATTCGTTTAGCTATTTTTTGTTTAAAAAGACATTTTTGTGATTTTATGGCTTGTTTTTTTATATTATTGTTTATGTTATATTTTTGCTAATTACTTTTTGTTTGTTATTGATATTTTGTTTTTATTCGAGTTATTTCTGTCATTGTTTATTTTGTATTTTGAATTGTTTTTTTCCTTGTCCTGTAACTGGAATTCGTCCCGTTGGACACTGTATTTAAATAAATAAATAAATAAATAATAAATAAATAAATTAGTATACTTAGCTATTTGGTGTTAGAGAGCATACATATGACTTTATTGATAGGAATTTGTAGAAAAATTTATTTTTTATATTAGCTTAAATACCTTTAAAATAGTTTAAAAAATTTACAAAAGCTAACAACGCTGGTCGGAGCTTTAGTCCACAGAGTTGTTAGTTTTAGACTAACACTAATAAAACTAATACCTAATAAAAAATGTATATAGGAAAAAAAAAATATCATTTCGAACCAAGAGTGTTTTTTACAACAATGACAATGTGGGGCGTTGGTAGACTGTTTTATTATTGGATCTAGAAAAGTGAATCGTCCAAATTTCTTAAAACGCTATGAAATTAATCGAAAAAGAAACTACAGATGTTACAAAGCCATAAAATGTAAAATTGGTTCTGCCTCAATCTACTTACAACATACTACACTTCAGTGATTTTAGGTGAACTTTAAATAACTAAATATTGACCCTCTCATTCACAGTTTCCACTGAATTTTCAAAATTAGTATTCGGGTGCAAGTTGACCGTAGCTCCCAGAACAGAAGGCTGCTCATTGTTTAACAATCCTAAGATATTCCAGTTCGTTTTCTGACTAAGTCGTTCTTTGTGAGAGCTTTTTCATACGCTTCCAGTGAAATTATTATAAAACTGTTTACTCGGCTGATTGTCACCTTGTTTTTCTATTTAGCACGTATTAACATGCGGACACCGTTGTTTGAGTAAGAGCAACGATTTTTCTGGGAATCATAAACAATGATATAGCCAGTAATAGATTAGTGCATAGACATAAAAGTTTAAAACAATGTATAAAGAACGCTCGGTTGGTAACACAAATCTTAACAGACTCAGTTGTTTACTAAAAATTAGTGCGATTTACAGATACGGCAAGAATAATGGAGTTTGGTGGACGGGGAATGAACAGATGATAGTTATTTTGAAATATTTTTAGGTATTAACAATATTGTGTGGAATAAACTACTCTGCGGACTAAAGTCCATCGTTAAATTACACCCACAATATTCACCTATATATTCTTTATTATTAGCATTTGTATATATTTACTAGAGATGCCCATCTCTAGTAAATATAGAACAGTTCTCGAGAACTGAATCACTAAAAAGAACTGATTCCTAAAACCAGCTCTTTAAGAACTGGTTTTACGTCAAACACTGCAACAGATATACGCTTCTTTCCGAATCCCGCATCACCGTCAATCACAGTCGGTCGGTTTCTTTTCCAAAATATCTCGAATCATTTAAATATTGATTTTTATTTATGTTTCGTTTTTTATTACAGAATTTAATTTATATTTTTGTAAAGTTGTATTTTACTTTCTGTTGCTTAAGTGTAGGTAAAGCTTTAATTTTGTTAATAAAATTCAGTTCTTAATTATAATATAATATAATTATAATTAGTGACACATACCGATATTGTTCTTATTAATTTTAGAATCTGACACGGTCGGCTATGTGAGCTGGTATGTAGTTTTTGGATAATATATTTAAATAAGAATGATATTAACGTTCCGGAATCGGATAACCAATCAGTTATTCAGAATTCAGATCGCTCGTAGGATTTTGAACCGCACGTAGGCTGTGAACACTCGTTCACTATTCACTGAAGAGTTAGTTAAAGACTTCCGACGTCTAAACTAGAAAATATCTCTCGCACTTTACATGAATCAATACAAATCAGTTCGCAAAGAACTGATTTGTCAACTTCCCGAGAACTGATTCTCGCAGTTCAGTGTCGAAACCCGTTCTTTTAAATCAGTTCACTCGGGAACTGCCCATCTCCAATATTTACTATATTGTAAAGGTATTTTAAGCTAATGTAAATCAATTATCACTAGATCAGTTATCCCCGCCAAGCATCTACCCAGTAAACAGTACGGAGTAGGGATGAGAACGAAGCCGGTCTCCTGTCTCTCTTACACAATAAGCCTTCTCTCACTCCCTACACAGTTTTCGACCATTATTATTGTGTATCATTTTACCTGTAATTAAGTGTAACTCTCAAGTAAATTTATTATTAATATGCTGGGCCATAATTATTTATTTCCTATTTTATCAATAATTAATAAAATTATTAATTTTAAATGTAGTTCTCATTATTAGTTAATTAAGTGATCTACATAACCTCAAAAGTACGCAACACGTGTCACGAGCTCCCGCCAACAACGACTGTTATTTTACTATATGGCTATTTTTTGTACAGTGAACAATGCCAACAAGACATAAAGGGGCTAATTTGGGCCGTCATTGCAGGCACGCGAAATAATTCAAAAAATAAATGTTTCGTGTTTTATTATTCTTATAGGCCGTCATCATTCACAGTGCTCCATTCCTCTTTTAGTCATATACCACATCTCCACACACTTACAATCAGTTAGTTATTTTTTATTTAACTGCCAAAATATGTACTAGAAATAATTCATATGGCAAAACAACGTTTGCCGGGTCACCTAGTTTATTATAAATATTAATAACATAATCTTTCAAATCGGATAATTGTACATTAGGTGAACATATATTTTCTTCATTTCGTATAACTTCAATATTGGAAGAAGATAACACTTGCATCTCAGTGCTGTTGGAAGGCTCAGTTTTTGGAATGAAAGAGGTATTTCCTTTCTTCTCGAGAATTTTCATTGCTATTGCCTGATTATTTTGTATGGAATTTTCTATGTATCATTTATCACAGTAGTCGAACATAAATCTTCGTGTCTCTTGAGCATCGACATGTTGGTTCCTGCATCTGCAAGGAAGGTTGCAGAACTTCGTCTAAAGCACTGCCCAACATACTCAGTAACATTGGGTAATCTAAGAAATTCGGCAGTCTTTTTAGGAATTGAACCTATGGTATTTATGCCCACTGCTTGTGTAGTATATTTTGAATTCCTGTAGAACGTGATAAAAAATCGGTTGTGATCAATGGTGGATGGACGCAGACTTGCATATTTGCGGAAAATTTCCAAAAAATTGACTCCTGTATCTCCTCCTGGTATTGTAAATAATCTAGAAACATTAGTTTTGTTATCGGGAATAGTTACTTTAATTAACGGCTTAGCATTTTCAATGTTCTCTGTACGTAAATAAGTTCATTCTTCTATAATACAGGCTACAATATACCAACAATCAAGACAACTTTTTGGAATAAGTACTTTTCATCATCTGCCTCTTTGATAAACCACTTGATTTTCTTTTGGGGAAAGCAATAAAATTGGTTTAAGTATTTACTGATATCCATATTTTTATTCAAATAAATTGTAGTTCCCAGCATGGAATAATTACTCCATAATGTAGAGGGTGCACATTTTAAAGATAACTGGGACAAGTGCGCTAGAATAGCTTTCTCCAATAACATACCGACACCGTTTTTTCGGTACACCAAATATATAATTTTGCATAAGTTTTTTTTGATACAATTTCTTCGATTTCCGAGGAATCAATGTACCTAAAGCAGCTTCTGTTTCATGTTCTATTTCAGAACTTTCTGAAGTTTTATGAGTAATTAATACCGAGTTTAATTATTGGGGTTTACTGTTCACAGGTCTCAGAATTTTTTAAAATGTTTAAATAAATTACGCGATCATATTAGCAAATGCAAGATTATGTCGAAACTATTTTTAAATATTTAGTTGACGATATTACGAAAAATCTTGTTCTATAATGTTGAGAAATAGGTATTTTAGGCACTTAACGTGTGTCGTGTGGTGGTAACTTTACATCGCGTACTTAAAACGCCATTATTTGGCAACTTGTATCGAAAATAGCTATTAATTTATAGGTATAATATTTTTTATAGCTGATATTTAACTCAATTTAGAGTAGGTCACCTGAAGAAGCAATCTTAAAAATGCAGAAATAGATCAGATCTGATCTATTGTGGTTGAATTTTCTAGTTCCATAGTTTCAAAACTGAAATATTTATAGAATGTTCTCGTTAAACCAGATTACTAAATTCAACTAGATTAATTTTTATTTTAGATAATTATTGTTTAGAGCTTTGTCAATGGAATTATTCATTATCATACCTACATGTTTAGTATAAGAGAACATGCGTATGCCTTAATTGATAGGAATTGTAGAATTGATTTATACAGTATGCGCCAAAAGTATGGAATAAATTCAATAAAAACGAAACAATTATTTTTTGGGAAAAATCCTCGAACAGGTCGATTTTTAATTTAAAAAATACATATTTTGGAGTAAAATGCGATTTTCAAATGTCAATTGTTTTCGAGTACCTAATGACGTCATCGATTTTTTTTAATGGCAACACCATATTTTTTCCTTGATCCTGAAAGATCGTTTAATTCTCTATCAGACAGTACTAAAATTTTGTCCTCTTACAAAGGAAAGTTTTCGAGTAAATGACGATTGAATGTTAGAAAACGTAAATTTTATCCATAAAAAAGTAACAATTCTGAGGTATGTAAAATACAATTGATTAAATTTTATACTTAAATTAAATGTTCGAGTTGCCATCCACCAACTTCTTGACAATGCGCAAATCTGTGAAGAAATTATTCTTGCACATTATGAATGATTTCTGGGGTAACTCTGCGTATTTCGTCCCGAATGCGATTTTGAAGTTCTTCTAAATTACGTGGTTTATTAATGTACACTTTTGACTTCAAGTATCCCCATAAAAAATAGTTAAGAGGTGTAAGATCTGGCGATCTTGCAGGCCATTCTATCGGTCCGCGTCTGCCGATCCACCTCCCAGGAAAACAGTTGTCCAAAAAATCTCGTACAGGGCGCGCATAGTGCGGTGGTGCACCGTCTTGCTGAAACCATATGGTATCGTCAGGAAAGTCAGGGTCATTATAGCTAGGAAAAATTACTGCAAGGGCTGGAACAAGGTCATTTTCTAGAAACTCTAAATATCTGTCCTGTAAGGGTTCCTTCAAAGAAGAAGGGCCCTACTATTCTGTCGTCAACTATTCCAGCCCACACATTTAATTTCTGAGGGTGTTGGGTATGTGCCTCTGCCATCCAATGAGGATTTTCCCGACTCCAATATCTGCAAGTTTGACGGTTTACTGTACCATTCAGACAAAATGTGGCCTCATCTGAAAAAAGTATTTGTCGGTGTAAATTTCTATTTCCTTGACATAAATCCATTAGAATTTCGCAAAATTGTAAGCGGCGATCGGGATCATCTTCATTGAGTTCCTGCACAAGTTGAATTTTGTAGGGATGATATTTTTCCTTCCTCAAGATACGTAGCACTGTGCTCTGACTAGTGTCATTGTTTAATGCAACCAATCGTGAAGAATTATGAGGATTATCCACCATACTTATCAAAACGTTCTGTTTCTGATTTTCATTAATGCTTGGACGTCCAGGTTTTGGAATATTTACAACATTGCCAGTTTCTCTAAATTTAGACTCTACCTTACTGACTGTTGATTGGCTGATAGGGCGATCTGGATATTTTTCATTAAATAAATCGCAAACTTCCTGCTGAGTTCTAGTCATATTCCCGCATCCGATAAGAATTAAAATTTCAATTCTTTGAGTAACAGTTAAATGTGCCATAATACTTTAAATTGAATAATAATTTCTTTGTCGCTTACAATATTTATTAGAAAGTCGGTGTGACAATGACACTTTGCAAAGATTTTCACCTACGTGATCCATAAAAGAACTATGGAATTCGAAAAACTAAACTTGATAACGTTTTTCTTTTATTTTAATTGATTTACGTTTTCTAACATTCAATCGTCATTTACTCGAAAACTTTCCTATGTAAGAGGGCAAAATTTTAGTATTGTCTGATAGAGAATTAAACGATTTTTCAGAATCAAGGAAAAAAATATGGTGTTGCCATTTAAAAAAAATCGATGACTTCATTACTCGAAAACAAATGACATTTGAAAATCGCATTTTACGCTAAAATATGTATTTTTTAAATTAAAAATCGACCTATTCGAGCATTTTTCCCAAAAAAAAAATTGTTTCGTTTTTATTGAATTTATTCCATACTTTTGGCGCATACTGTATAAGCTTAAAGTACCTTTACAATACAGTAAAAAATGATTGTTACTTTTTAACATTTCTGGTATATCACTTTAGACCTGTTGAAGTTTGTTTTTATTTCCTCTTCATTGACCATATCTGGCAAATCGTAGAGAAGAGATTCATACCTCTTTTGAAAACATTTTTACAGTTCAGTCAGGTCTTAAATGAGCATTATCATACGCACAAGGGATAATGTAAAGTCCTCAGATTCTTCAATATGGCAACCTGTCCGTTGATGCCGCACATCTGCCCGACTAGTCCCTGTAAGTAAATCCTGTTTCCTTCATGTTTTGCCTTTTTGTTATTCAAAGGCGGTGGCCATTACCAGTCGGAACCTCAGTAATCTTAAAGTACAAGGTAATCCTATCAACAAAGTTAGTAAGTGCATTATGGAAACTCGTTAATTGGAAGATAATGGAATTTGTGCATTGCATAATTCGTTCCTTAGTATCACAAACATTTAAAAAGGATTTATCTGAATATTAACAATGTTTAAACTATTATTTTGTTAATATTAATGAAGTGTAAACTGATGGTCAAAGCATTACTATGTTGTACATTTGTTATACAGGGTTGAAAATAAAGGTCGATACTACTCGAACATTTGTTTAATGACTATAATTTTTTAAATACTGTAACGTTTTTTTTCAAATTTGGCACATTTGTTACTTTTATAGAGACGCAGTTTTAGGTAAAATATTTCTAAAATTGCAGCTATAAAGAACAAAAAGAGCACGTGCTTGGTGAAGAAATGATTAAAATTGTTTTGCCTTTTTTTATTAAGATTTTGATGGCATTCCTTTAAAGAATGAAAGCTTATCTAAAAATTTGATACTCTTGATTGAAGTAAAAAGAACAACTCTTTCGAGAAAAGCGACATTTACATTTTTTGGACATACTGATGAATCTCATTTTCTTACGATTAAGCAAAGTATACTTTGAAAACAATTCAAACGTCAATGAAGTAAAACTGACAACGTGGCAACCAAATGTTCTGCCAAGGTTAGAATAAATGAACGAAACATATAAAGTTTAAAATTACTTTCAATATGACAGCTATCGTTCAATTCTTTTCAAAGTATACTTTGCTTAATCGTAAAATAGATTATATTGACTTAAGAAAATGTTCCATGAACCTGACACATTTTTTTTTCGAGTAGTATCACTCCTTAAATTTTCTACGCA
Organism: Monochamus alternatus; assembly: GCA_037114965.1. Lineage (NCBI taxonomy): Eukaryota > Metazoa > Arthropoda > Insecta > Coleoptera > Cerambycidae > Monochamus > Monochamus alternatus. The sequence continues at coordinate 121,583,965 of CM073426.1, forward strand.
GAGTTTCCGGACACCCTGTATACAGAGCGAGACACTGAAAGCTTACGGTGCGCTCTATCAAACGATATATAAGATCTGTTCCAACAACCGTCGAGAACTGGTTCAGTACCATGAGAAATGTTTGACCAACACCGTCTTACGTCGCATTCGCCGAAAGTACATTAACAACTGAACTGACTGACTAATTCTGGACGGTTCGGAATCGATTCTTGCTGTGTTGGAACAAACCCATAGTTTTGGCTCAGTAACTCCTAAACGGATAATGATAAAAATATGCGGTTTTTTTTTGATAGACTATAAATATTATTTTACGTCGACGCTGTGTTTTGAAATTTTGAAAAAGTGTAAAATTATTTTTTTTAAATGAATTTTGCATATTTTTAAAATTTCAAAACACAGCGTCGACGTAAAATAATATTTGTAGTCTATTAAAAAAAACCGCATATTTTTATCATTTTTCGTTGAGGAGTTACTGAGCGAAAACTATCCCTTTGAATCGAGCGCTCACCGTAAGCCTTAAAACTCCTCACGTCTATCTACAACATTCTTTAAAATACACTGAGGGAAATATTAAACATTAGTGGACATTGATATGATAGTAAAATATCTGTTTTAAATAGGTTTTTCTATTTCAAATAAGTTACTTTATAGCCACTATTAAATGATATTGCCATTACTATGTGCAGTTAGATTAGTTCAATTATCAACTTTGTTTTAAACTTTGCTTTTTTTGGTAAAAAAGTTACAAGTCAAGTGAAAGATAGATAGAAACCTATAATTTGGACAGAATCGACCAACACTCTCTTTCACTTTCAACATTTTTAATACAAAACAAAAAATTGAATTAACGTTGATAATTAATGAACACTATAAGCACCAGCGCGACACACACATTCTCATGCATATTTATTATTATTTTTTATACATATAACATTTTTTGGCTCACATAATGTATATATCTCGAAAATAAAACTGATATTTTCCAGAAAATACTGTATTTTCTAACTAAATAGAAGATTTAGAAGCCACAAATATGTGCCGATAATGTAACAACAGCGTTAACGGTAGAGATGGGTAGTTCGCGAGCGAGCTAGTACAAACGAACTATTCACTTCACTGAATGAAATGAATCATTCCTTCTTGTCAGACTGAATCATTCTCTGTGAACTAAAAGCAACGCTGATTCTAAAAAAATTAACAATGTAATTCAGGCGAGTCAAATTCAGTCCTTCTATACTTATTCAGGAATTCACTGAATTAAATGAAAAATTGCAGCTGACGATTAGACGTAGACGGTATCGGAGATAATGACCGGTTGCAGTCGGATCATCTATAAAGAATGGCTAGTTCGGTGTCTTGCGACAAAATATTTTCTAAAGCAGAGTAACAGAAAAACGAGCTCGATTAAAGTTAGACAAAATTTCTAAAATTTTGTTTTTAAACACGAATTTTTGAATGTTTAGAATTTATTTATAAAATTAGGTTTATTTTATTTTAAATATTACTTCTTTTGTTAATTTAATACAATATTTTCACATCTAAATTTATATTTTATTACCTACACACATGGAAAATAGGTATCTTGTAGTTAATGTAAATGAGAAAAAATCTAATTTACATAGTGTTGCTCTTGGGGTACCTCAGGGCTCTGTACTGGGCCCATTACTGTTTATGCTCTATATCAATGATCTGCCATCTGCCAACATACATTGAGCAGGGTCATGTAAAAATGTTTGCTGATGACACAACGATTACTGTGTCAGCGAATACACCAGATGAGCTCAGAAAAATTATATGTAACGTGGTGGAATCAGTGAGCATATGGTGCCAGAGGAATAAACTGATTCTAAACAACATAAAGACTATTTACATTAATTTTCACCTTCAAAGACCTCTAACTGTATGTCTTATGAAGGTATCATGTCAGATTCAGTGAAACTTCTTGGCACCATCCTTGATCCTAAGCCCTCCTGGTGTAAGCATGTTGACTGTGTGTGTAGTCAGTTAAATAAAGCATTCTTTGCACTATTGCAGCTAAAGCATACTCTTGATCAAGCGGGCTTAATTAATGTTTATTATTCCATGGTATACAGTCACATAGCGTTTAACATTTTTGTTTGGGGTAGAGGTAGTGAATGTGAAAGGGTATTTATATGCCAAAAGAAAATTATAAGAATACTTTTCAACTTAAAAGTTAATGTGAGTTGTAGGGAGGTGTTTAAGAATAAACGAATTCTCACAACACCGTCAATCTATATTTTAAAATGCTTACTTTTTACCAAGAATAACATAAGTCACTTTAGAAAACGGACAAATTTTCACAACAATACTACAAGACACGGGGAACTGCTCAGTATTCCTACTCACCATACAAGCGTTTTTAAAAAATCGCCATATTATAATTGCATAATTTTGTATAATGCTGTTCCTAAGGAAATCCGACGTAAGGCGAAACACTTTTTATCAGTTAGAGGGTTTTATAGCGTGGATGATTCTGTAAGTGGTAAGTGATGCTATCTGTGGCTTTTACTGTTGCTATTGATTTTCACCTCATTTTTCACTCATGCGTGCACATATTTATATATGCATGTATAATTATATTTGTAAATTATAAGTTGTTGTTGGTGGTTCTACCGTATCATCTGTCCTTTCTTTATATTTATATATATTTGACTATGTATGTTATTTTATACTATTTTTTATTTGTTATTGATAAGTTGTAGTTAGCGATTTTACCTGCTTGTTCTTTTTTTTTCATACTTGACTTGCCATATGTACTAATTTTGTATATTTTTCTTGACCAATAAAGTATTATTATTATTATTATTATTATTATTATTATATACCTATAAATGTTTTAAAAACTAAATTCTAGATTTGTTTGTAATCTCAAATACAATGTATGTTATATACCTGTGCCTTTAAATTACGATACCACGCGAGTTATGAAACAGTGCCGTTGTAAGCAAACTCCGATATTGAACGCCGAGACGGAACGATCGGTGGTCGATTTACAAATATACAATTCTCGACCATACTGAATCAAATGAATTAATTCACCAAAATGAACTAAAAGTCCCATCTCTAGTTAAGCGGTTTGATATGTAAACAGCGACGTTGAGATTTTGAATTTGCGTCTGTGTATCGTAATAACGGTAATAACTAAAGGCAATCTTCAATATGTTCATAATACAATAACACAATGCGCACAATAACATAAATGAGACATGCCTCATACCAATAAACACATAAGTAAGAAAGAGATGGAGAGCATGGAATCCATTGGTAGTCATTTGCGGGAGAGAGACCCTTCAGATGCAACCTCGTCTCTATCAGAGTGCAACAGAGACAGTCTAATATAGTTTGCCATATTGTATATACTCGCGTCAAGAATTCAGACGTCTTACGTCACAGCTGACGTTACACATTTGTTTTTATTGTCAACGTAATTTTCGATATTTGGTCGCGTTAAAAACAATATTTTTTTACAATTTAGTGCAATATATAATGCAAACTTTTAGTGTAGTATATAGTTTTATTACTATCATTTGCAGTTTCTTAAATATTTTGATGAAAATATAGTGAATTATTCATTTGTTCGTATGACGTAAGTCGTCTGAATTCTTGACGCGAGTATAGTCGTTTCGTGGTTCTTTTTCGGTTATTAATATATTATATTTAAAATTTCAGTGCACTGTAATTAAAATTTTATTGTTATTTCTAATTTGTTTTGGTTAAGTTTCAGATGTGTGCACTGAAACTGTATATTGTAAAATGTCAATGCCTAGGGCCTCAAGTACAGGAAAACGTGAGGAATATGCTAACGATATTATTAATTATTTTTTAATATTGGCAAAAATGGATATTTCGATATAAAAAGTTGTCGTGAGATTTATTAATATCTCACAACAAAACTTATTAACATTGATAACAAATAAATATTATAACGACATTGGACGATACGCGTAAAATAGAAATTAAAAATACATACTATTTAATCAAAGATTTTATATGGCTTTACCTCCTGATTGATTCACAAATTAAAGAATTATGCGTTAGTATCTCCCAGAAAAAATTAAATTCCCATTATTTCTCAAGGTCATATAGCATATGACAAACAACTGATAAAATAAGATTAATCAAACCAGTATGCAGTTATTCATGACTTTTATATAAATATTTAGATGATTAGTATTTATTGATGTTAGGCTATCAAGAGACGTTATTTGTCCTTATATTTTTCGCAGATAAAAAGTAGGAATTTCCCTATCGCAATTAATATGCATATTTCTTCAATATTTATTATTGCATCGACGTCGTCGGTACTGAGAAGAATTTTTTTTAGGATAACTCAATCAATGGAGACAATAAACCCCATATCAAAATTATGAGTAATATCATTCAATTGGCGTGGAACTCGGGTTCTTTAGTAATTACATCTTCGACAATTTTACGTCAATGGAAGAAAAGATTTTTCGGTATAAAATTTAGATTAAGTAAATTTATTTCCTACATAAAAGGTACTTTTGTTCAAAGTGGCCGCTATTTACACGCATACAAAGATTTACTCGACGAAGAAAATTGAAATGTACTCTTTGCATAATCTCTTCGTCACTTGTAAGAGTATTTGTTACATCTTACCATTCAATTATAACAGCCCACATTCAATTCACTCTAGAACTGTCTGGTGCAAGAAGTAACTTTTACACCCATAAATTCACAGACTTTGCTAAAGTCAATCAAGAACTTTCTTATTTGGATTGGGACTTGTTATTTAGTGAATCGCCGAATGTTGAAGCAACTCTGGAAAAATTTTATCAAATTACTGGCACCTGCATCTCTGAGAATACACAACTGAAAACTGTATATAAGAACTATTTAAAACCTTGGATTAATTGGAAATCCTCACATATGGTCAGAACAAAAGAAACCTCTGGAGGAAATACAAACGTTCCAAAGACATACAGGACTATTTAGCTCATCGTCGATTTTCTAACACTCTCAAGAAACATTTAATTATTTCAAGAAAAGCTTATGAGAACTCCATAGTAAATAGTGGCAATTACAAAAAGCTGTTTAAATTTGTCCGTTCGTCACTGATTTCTAAAGTTTCCATACCCCTTCTCACTAATGAAAATGGAACTTTATGTGGTACTAATAAAGAAACTTCAGAGGCTCTGGCTATCACATTTTCGAAAGTTTTCACTAATGAACCTATCAATGATAAACTTCCTGCTATTTTGTGCCCTCGTGTGATGTCCACTCTAGACAGAATAGAATTTCCTCCACAGTTAATTAAAAAACATATATTAAAACTTCGGAAGTTTTCTTCTCCCGGCCTGGATGGGTTCTCTCCTTTCTTCTTTAAGCAATGTGCCGACAACATTACTCTACCGCTATCCATGATAATGTCACAATCTTTCTTACAAGGACATGTCCCATCAGTTTGGAAGTCGGCATCCATCACTCCAATTTACAAAAAGGGAGATAAGCTAGATCCCAATAATTATCGTCCCATAAGTTTACTTCCCATTGCCTGCAAAATTATGGAATCCGTAATTGCTGAATCTATAACTGAGTTTCTTTTACGGGAGCACATCGTACCGGACCAGCAGCATGGTTTTGTTCCGGGCAGATCAACTTTAACTAATTTGCTACACTGTGTTAATGACTGGTCATTATCTTTAGATATGAATAATCCAGTAGATATCATTTATCTGGACTTCTCGAAAGCATTTGACAGGGTGCCGATAAGAAGACTCTTACACAAACTTGAACACCTAGGAATTCGAGGAGACCTGAACCGATGGATTGGAAACTTCTTATCTGGCAGATTTTTCAAAGTTAGAGTAGGCGATGTATATTCTGAAGAAAGACCGGTTACGAGCGGTGTCCCACAAGGTTCTGTACTAGGTCCTCTGCTTTTCCTCATTTACTCCAGTGACATCCAACATCTCCTCGGAAACAAAACATCTTTTTATGCGGATGACACCAAGATATACGCTAACCCCATCATTCACCATCAGTCTCTTCAAAATAATTTAGCTTCTATAAATAACTGGTGTAGTGATTGGCTTCTTCCATTAAATATATCTAAATGTGTAGTGCTTCATCTTGGCAAGAACAATCCTCTCCTATCATATCACTTAAATAAGCAACTGATCAGCACAGTGTCAACACACAACGATTTAGATGTTATAGTAAACTCTAAATTATCATGGTCAGACCATATCAACTAAGTGTGTAAACGCGCTAATACCAGACTATTTTTATTTCGTAAGACGTTTTTCCATATATCTTTTGAAACCTCTTGTAAATTATATACAACTTATGTGCGGCCAATTCTTGAATACGCCGGTCCAGTGTGGTGCCCCGATCTCATCCGTGATCAAAATTTATTAGAGAATGTTCAACGTGCAGCAACAAGGCTTTCATTTGGACGGTTGAGGCCCTCATATACTGAACGTTTGTCAATGGCCAAGGTTACTGATTTTCAACAGCGCCGTCTTCGGGGTGACTTAATTCTAACTTTTAAGGTCTTAAGATATAATTTTGGAAATCTGTCTTTTCTGTATACACTTAACACAGACTGCCGATTACGGGGCCATGAATTAAAATTAAAAAAAGAAAATTTCAAATCCAGGGCAAGACAATTTTTCCTGACAAACAGAATATTCACCGCCTGGAACAATTTACCAGTATCGATTGTCATTGCACCATCTGTGAACATTTTTAAGAACCGATTAGATGCTTATTTATTTTCCAATTAAGACTTTATTAATGTTTTTATGTTTAATTATAATCGTGAACAAACACAATGTAATTATATTATTGTAAATGTTGTACGTCATTGTATAATTTGATATATATTGTAGTTTCTTTGTTTTTTGGGCATAATAGGTTATAAAAATCTCTGCCCTTTTCCATATTGTAATAATAATAATAGTAATCTTGAAGACGTTGCCATAGTTGCTCTTCTTTCTACCGAAGTCATATAAACCACGGTCTTAAGATGACCCCATAAAAATAATCTAATTGTTTTAGAGACATATCTTTTAACAAGTCTGGCAACGTATTTTGTAGATGTTCCAAATAAATTTCTCCCATTAATCTCTGTGGTAAAATGACAGGATCAACAGTAAAAGTTAGACATTTTCAACACATTAGAAATCTCTATGTTATATTGTTAATATCCTTAAACTTGTATTTAGGAAGGAATAATCGGAAACAGGACACTATAATTAATGGTCTAGATTTTCTAACTAAGCCAACGTTCCGATTTATTTTAAATCTTCTTCAGGGCTACAATAGAAAGCAACAGATAAGAATTATATAAAAAAAACAATACTGACAATGTAAAATTTAAAAACAAAACAAAAGACAAAAGAATAGTTATACATAAATATGAACATTTTTTGAAAAAACATATTAAAATACTATTCATTAAACAACAAAACATTATATTAAAACAATAATTTAAAATTTTGTTTAAAAAATTAGTAGCACCCTTACCTAGTGAGACAAAACCAGAGTCAAAAACAATAAAATTATTATTCATCATATAATGAACACGTCAGTAGCAAATGCTTTTACTAAACGATATAAATATATAATGGTAAACTGTAATGTTTCGAATAGTCTTCTAAATTAAATATAAATATCAAACATCGAGATACTAATTAATGAAAAGTAAAAAACCCAGTAAGAAAAAGCAATAAAAATAAGACGTTGACAACAAAAGAAAGAAATGATGTACTGAATGTTCATATTATAGGTATTTTCATTTAATAAATTTCTTAATGATACCATTATAGATTACGCTTAAATGTTCAGTATCAGGCTTCTTATTAATGGTATTATTTTGAGATTGTATACCTACCATCTCGTTAATAAGCCTTTTTTGGTAATTATATTCCTTGTCAAAAATCTTAATTGAATCATTATTAAAATTAAAATTATGGTTATATTTGAAATGATGAAGAGCCAATGCTGTATGTTCTTTTTTGTTAATATATTTAGGGTTACATGACGATTTATGCGAGCTCATTCTATGTTTAATATTTTGTTTTGTCTGTCCAATATACATCCCTAAACAATCATTACATTGAATACCATAAATTACGTGCGACAGATACGATTTTTCTAGTTTGTCTTTCATGGATGAATATAGTTGACCTATTGTCTTGCTATGGTAAAAAACAACACGCATATTCTCACTATTAAGAATTATTTTCAATTTTTCTGATAAACATATTTAATATTATTATCTAGATTATTTGTTTCTGAATTCACACCTGAGCCATTGTTATTATTAATGTTATTATTATAATTACGATTATTCAAGATGACGTTAAAAAGGGAAGTGGGATAATCATTACATTATACATTACTGTTTGAAATTATGAATATTTTGATCGTGAAAACAGATATTACTAAGTAACATGATTTTATTGTACATAGCTTTCATAATTGCTAATTTTTGTTGTAATGGGTGGGAAGAATGATAATTTAAAAGTCTTCCAGAACTGATAGGTTTTTCTTACCAATTAGTAACAATGGTTTGGTCTGGATTTCTTATTAACAAAATGTCCAAAAATGGAATCTTATTGTCTTTTTCTAATTCAATGGTAAACTGAATATTAGGGTGAACTGAATTAAATACATCTAGAATATATTCAGTTTGATCTTTAGGGATGGAAATAATAGTATCGTCTACATATATTTTAAGTAATGGAATATCAAAAGGACATACTACTACAGGGACTATAATATGAACATTCAGTACATCATTTCTTTCTTTTGTTGTCAGCGTCTTATTTTTATTGCTTTTTCTGGGTTTTTTACTTTTCATTAATTAGTATCTCGATGTCTGATATTTATATTTAATTTAGAAGACTATTCGAAACATTACAGTTTACCACTATATATTTATATCGTTTAGTAAAAGCATTTTCTACTGACGTGTTCATTATATGATGAATAATAATTTTATTGTTTTTGACTCTGGTTTTGTCTCACTAGGCAAGGGTGCTACTAATTTTTTAAACAAAATTTTAAATTAATGTTTTAATCTAATGTTTTGTTGTTTAATGAATAGTATTTTCATATGTTTTTTCAAAAATTTTTCATATGTATGTATAACTATTGTTTTGTCTTTTGTTTTGTTTTTAAATTTTACATTGTCAATATTGTTTTTTTTTATATATAATTCTTATCTCTTGCTTAAATAAATCGAAACGTTGGCTTAGTTAGAAAATCTGGACCATTAATTATAGTGTCCTGTTTCCGATTATTCCTTCCTAAACACATTAGAAATTTTCAGTTAATATGTGGGCAGGAATAATTGGAAATTTTACTGTTGGTTCTGTCATTTTACCACAGAGATTAATGGGAGACATTTATTTCGAACATTACAAGATATACCTCTACAACTTCAGAGAGATATGTGGTTTATGTATAATGGGGTTCCACCACATTTTTTATTACTTGTTCCTAACCACTTAAATCAACAGTACCCAAACAAATGGATACGTAGGTAGGTAGGTAATGACGCTCCTTTAAATTGGCCACCACGTTCTCCAGACTTAAATCCAATAGAATATTTTTATGGGGTCATCTTAAGTCCGTGGTTTATATGACATCGGTAGAAAACGAAGAACAACTATGGCAACGTCTTCAAGATGCTACAAATATTCTTAGAGGCGACGCAGAAATTATGCAAAGAGTATATTTCAATTTTTTTCGTCGTGTAAATCTTTGTATGCGTGTAAATGGTGACCACTTTGAACTGCTACTGTGACATATTTATTTATTTGCATTCATGTTTTCCTAATTTAATTTTTGTGTCAAAATTGCTGCCAATAATAAAAATTGCAAATTTCGAATAAACCAAGAGAGTAATCGAGTCTTAGCAAGAGTAACTTTTACGTAGTAAATAATTTACTTAATCTAAATTTTATACTGAAAATTCTTTTCTTCCACTGGCGCAGAATTATCGATGGTGTTAATTACTAAAAATTTCATGTTGTCAAGTATAGCGCCTAAACGAGGCAACTTTGAACTAAGGTAAGTTTAGCTAAACCGACTTATTTTGAGCACTGTATCTGGTGGAGCGTTGTAAAAACCTTTTAGGGACACCCTGTATAATATAAATTAAATTTTTCCAGTAAATATTATGTAAACAGAGCATAATAAAACATGGAAATTTCTACCCATTTTTATCAGTGCAGTAAATGTCTTGGGATTCAAAAGCAGACTTTTATTTTGAAATATTTCAGCCCAAAAATTTTAATTGGGTGCAAGTCATCCCGAAATTTCCTTCGAAAAAACACACCCTACCATAAAAATAATTACCTTCTATACCTGTTGGCCATATTTTTTGTTTGTCCTAATTTAATTTATTGCACAGTTTTCTATAAGACAGGTAGTTTTTTGGTAGTCGCGACAGGTGGGTGAATTTGTTACAGGTTCGATAGAATATCGATACCGACAAAGGGTGGGTTTAGAAGACATTAAATTGAATTTTGTTTGTCTGCTGGAAGATGATAATGGATTTTGTCCTCATTTACTATATTGCATTCAGCTGTTCGTACAGGATGTACCGGATAAACAAGTTAGGAAGTTTTCTTCATATTTTTGCGCTGTTTTTATTTAATATCAAATGCCCGTGTATGCATAATATAAGAACTTGTTTGCATCTGTTTTCATTGACGGGGATATTTTCTAGTCATTAAGTATAAATTAATTCTAGCAAAATATCTGGATTGCATTGGTTATGGTAGCAGAAAACTGCTACCATAAAAAAACAGGAATATGCTGTCCCTTTTAACTTTGTATTTATTGCTGCAACTTCATCTTATTTTTGTAACAGAAAATTCATTTTTTTTACCCCTCAAAATGTGTGTTGTTATAGTAACTTTGTTATGCTTCAAATAATAGAGGCTTTTTGTCATTAGTAAGTGGTTTTCTTACAATTATATACCTACATTTAGCTCGGTCAATAAGTAGATCACAGCTAATATCATTTAAGCAATAATAAAACCACTCTTCAAAAAGGGTGATAAACTTGAAATGATCAATTACAGGCTTATTTCACTTATTACTGATATAGCTAAAATTTTCGAAAAAGCAATTAAAAGAAGATTAGTGAATTATTTAGAAAAATATAATATGTGAATATCAATTTGAATTTAAAGAAGCTAGGTCAACACAAGATGCATTAATAAAATTAATTGATTGATATATTAATATCAATCAATTAATGAAAAACTCTGTATATTCGTTGAATTAGCTAAAGCCTTTAACAGCGTTAGCCATGTGAAGTTATTAAATTTATTGGAAGAGATTGATATAAGAGGAAAAGTACTTTGTTTATTTAAAAGCTACCTAATGAAACGAATACAGTGTGTTCAAATAGGAAATTCATTGAGCGACTTTAAAAAAGTTGAATATGGTGTTCCGCAAGGTACGGTCTTAGGGCCTATTCTTTTCAATCTCTACATCAATGAGTTGTTTAAATTAAAACTAAAGGGACATGTAATCGGTTTTGCAGATGGCGCGGCATTATTTTACAATGAAAAAAATTGGGAAGTATTAAAAGTAGTAGCTGAAGAAGACTTAAGTACAGTATTGAAATGGTTCAGCAGCAGAATATTAACAGTGAACTTAGATAAAACACATTTTATTCCTTTTACTTCATACCGATCGAACTTACCCGATTACACATATTTTAGAAAATGTCATCTAGCGTCATTATTTCTCAAGAGAAAGAGCTGAAATTTGATACAGGATAAGAGAATACGAGAAATCCATTTTCGTTGAAAGAAAATTTCTAAAACCACTAATTTCGGTAACGCAACATTTAATTGTTTATTTTTTTCTTATGGGTGCTGTATTAAATTTTTACAATATCAGATGTAGAATAAAATTACAAATACGTCAATATGTAACACTATTTTAACAAAAAAAATCTTATTGTTCTTGACGTAAAACAAAATTTAATACTAACCAAACCAAATATACAAATAGTTTACAATTCCTAAATACGAGGTGTGGCAATTAAGTTCCGGGAATTTAGGTATAACTCGGAAACTGGCAACACTGCATCGTTCGTCAACGTTCTTTTAGAGAGGGGAAATTTTCCTTTTAGTTTCAGTCTAACGTTTGGTTTTTGTTTTATGTGTATTTTTTGGAAGTAACTTTTTAGTGGCGTCGTGAAAATGAGTGACTCAAATTACAAGCAACGTGTTGTGATTTAATTTTTAGTGAAATCTGGCGAAAAACCCTCGGAAATCCTTAGAAAATTGCAGGTGGTGTATGGAAACGAGTACATGTCGAAAACACGCGTGTTTGAATGGGAAAACCAGTTCAAGGAGGGGCGTGAATCGGTAGAAGACGATCCACGTGAAAGAGCTCCCGTCAACTCTCGCACTGACCGTTTGTGTGCACTTATCACGTTTGACCGGCGCCTACGCATTCGTGCGTTGTCTGACAAGTTCACGTCAACAAAGAAACCGTTTGCAAGATGTTCCACAAAAATTTGAATATGCGAAAGGTTTACACAAAGATGGCGCCAAAAGTTCTCACTCGTGAACAGAAAGATATGCGAAAATTGATCTGCGAGGATTTGTTGTCTCGCATTCTGAGCGACGGTATAGCCTGAATGAGTCGGGTAGTCACTGGACATGAGACCTGGATATTTGAGTATGACCCCGAGACCCGTAAACAAAGTCAACAGTAGGTGAAAAAGGGTGGAGAGCGGCCAACGAAAGCGAGGATGTCCAAGTCACGACTGAAGGCAATGTTGATCGTTTTTTTTCGATATCCTGTGACTGGTCAGTTCTATGCTGGCATCCTGAACCGGGCTGCGGGCCCGCATTTTCCGTGTGCGACCCAAACTCGCCCAGAACGGCTAGATCTTGCACCACGACAACGCGCCAGCCCATTCCTCGTTCATTGTGCACGAGTTTTTGGCAAAAAAGGCATTCCAACGTTTGACGTACCCACCCTATAGCCCCGATATTGCCCCCTGCGATGTTTTTTTATTCCCCAAGATGAAGTCGCACCTCAAGGAAACTCATCATGGCCGCGTACAGGAAGTCAAAGAAGCTGTAACCGTGGTGCTGAATGGGATTGCCAAGGGCGCTTCCAGCGCTTCCAATCGTGGGAGTAACGTTGAAATCGTTGTGTAGCGTTAGAGGAAGACTATTGTAAAAGTCGATAATAAAATTTTGGCAAAATTTAATTTGCTTGTTTTTTTCATTGACAAATTCCCGGAATTTTCTTGCCACATCTCGTATATACCAAGTGGTTCCCATTTCTGCGCTCACACAGCTCAATTCTTAAACTAAAGTTATCCACAACGTTTCGAATACTTTGTGAGATAGATCTAAAGCAGAATAAATTCTGTCGCATAGGTCTTCTATATTTTCAGGTATGTATTGTAATATTTTTTTTCTTTTGAACTGTCTCAAAGAAAAAAATTAATGGGTTGAAATCTGAACACTGTAGAAGCCAAGCAAGGCCCATGAGTGCTAATCCAATTAACACACATTTGGAAAGTGTTGATTTATGTTGGAACACCATTGCAGAATTATGTGGATCTATGTCATTTTGCTGAACCATTTCTAATACCTATGAAACCTGGAGCATCGAGGTTGAGACATTCTATACAAATTAATCATCTAATATTTTATAAAATAGTTAAAATTTAGTTTACATGACACATAAAATCAGACACGTCTTATTGGTTATTTGTTTTCAAATAACAAAGAGTAAACAGATAGAAAAATACGAAATAGTGATATAGCGAAGAAACTATTTAAAATAAATATTAAAAGATCAGAATCTGGATTGAATATATTAAATTTTGTGGAAACATGAAGGTCATACGGAAATCGGTACGATATGATATAATTGTTAATGTGTGACCGCTATAGTGACAGTGCTAATAACCAATAGTGAATAGCGTGTATGTATTTTAAAGCCTTTTGTCCTTTTGAATGCGGAATTCGCGAATATTTGTGCAATTGAAACTGCCATGGTAGATTGTCAGAAGCTCAAAATAAATTTATTAACACCACATAATAATGAAAGTAGCAATAATATTTGTAGTGTTTTATTATTTCCTAAAATTTGTCAGAGTGCGCATCAGGTAGATGTAAGCGGGTAGTAGCAATCCAAAAGGACGGCTTTCTAATTTGTAGAGAGGATGGCACAGGGAGCACATTTAAAGCAAACTACTAGGTTCAGTCATGTCAACTTATTTTTGATAATTTTATGTGCTTTGAACTCTTCCCAAGTGGCATGCTTAGATAATCATGCCACCCTCACCTTCCGTACTCATCTCTGTGTTGTGAATTAATCACTCTCTATTATTTTCGACCATGGGTAATTGATAATACAATATAAAAACCGTTATTTTTATTATTTGGGGCCTCAAAATTGGCAAAAAATGTTATATCACTGTTTCTACTAAATATAATGCAATTATTTTTGTCATTTTTGTATATTTTTTATATTTGATTGCCTTAGAATCTAGTACACCTATAAAATGTTGCTTCTCGTCTACAAGCTAGCGATTAGTCACTCTCTAGAGTTTCGGTCGTCCAGTATAGTTATTGTTACAACATTTTTACTTAGGGCAGATTTGAATCTTGTAATCATAAATAAATGATACTAACCATTAGTAAGTAGTTTTAACTAAATGTATGTACGTACCTGTTTAATAGTGCAAAGAAGAAGGTAGGAAAATGGAAATTATATAAATAAAACTTTCTAATTAATTGATTTCTTTAAGTGTATTATTGAATCATCATAATAACAATTCATTTTGAAGCTTCGTATTTAATTGAAGCTTTCTGACAATTTAAGGGGAATATTTGTTTCGCGGCACGTGCCTCTTTCAATTTTTGTTTCTGGGATTTACGAATAATTATCAAAGTGGCATTTGTTCCGGAATTGTCCAGACGATATTAAAAAAGTTGTAGCACCAAACAACGGATTTTAAAACGATAACGAGGGCGACAGTCCTGAATATATTTAAACTTTTTGTCCCAAAACTTCCGACAATAATGGAAGCTGCAGCTCAACTGACGCCTCTCTAATTTCCCGCTATTTTCAAACCAAACCCACCAAATTAACATTCTAAGAAATTAATTCCCACGTCGCACTGTTTTGACAGGATCCGTTTCACTTTTATGAAATTTTACAAAAGTTTAAATCTCCCTCAACTGAACAGCCTGCATATTTTTAATTCGACAAACAAAAAAGTATTTGTGTATAAGCCTTGTCGTAAGGGTATTTTAGCATTAGTCGTATTTGCGGTGAGAAATTTGTGTCACAGAACGATAGCTCAATAGAGCCGTTCACAAAAAAAAATAATTCTGTTTAAACGTCTTAAACTGGGAAAAACAGTGGCGGTCAGTACGATGAGGCAGCTGAGACAGTAAGTAAACATTTAAAAGTAATAAGTCACAAATAAAAATCACTAACTCCTTACTTTAATCATCTAATCAATTGATTACATCCAGCAACATTAGAATATATTGGCTATATAATACATATGTATAAATTACTGTAAACACACAAATGTTACACCAACGACAGTATTAACGGCGGCGCGATTTGTAAATAGCGACATACAGGTTTTGAATTTGCTTCTGTGTATCGTAACAATAGTAATAACTAATAGAAATGTGTATAAGCATCCTTCATATGTTCATAAGCACAATAAGACGAATAATAATAATATGAGGCATGCCTCATACCAGTAAACATGTAGGTAGGAATGAGATGGAGATCATGCGGTATAATTAGTTTGCCATATTGTACGGTCGTTTTCTATTTCCTTTTCTTATATTATATGGGTCGGTCAGTGGCGCGGTTTAAGGCGTCAGTACTTGAATCGAGGTGACTAGATCGGTGTTGGTTCGAGCCCAGCTGCCGGTAGACCGTATATAAAGCTATATTCGTGGAGAGGTTTGGCGCTCTCTCTGCGGGTATGGTAGGGTGGAAGAATGTTGGCTTGGGTCAATGTGAGAGATTGATGCCGGTTGAATATTGGTTAGGGCCTACCAACTAAGTCGTTCCTGGGCGCAAATTGACATTACCCATTTATCATTACTGGCTATAAATACTCTTAACTGATAGGTTTGTGATGTTGGAATTTCGATATGAACCTTATTTTGCAGGATATTAACATCAGCCAATTTTATTTTATACAGTTTGTCACTTCGACATACACTTGATACACCAATTATAAGTTCAACCTTTCTCTATAGGTAGCATATTATCAGGTACATTCTTCAAAAACGCCGCAATGTTCTCACGGGAGAAAGTGCTTGACTTTTTGGATACATATCCTAAATTTTATTGTTTCAAAAATGCCAATAATTTAATATTGACATCAGTACGCAACATTGAGTAAATGGACCAAAAGATTGACGGCTCTTTGATTTTGGCAATTTCGCTAAAATATGCCAGCACAATAGTTTTAGAAACAGCTCTCGGAACACCTTCTTGCGAGCACCAACTCTTGAAAACAACATAAACTTTATCGTACCTTGCACGACTCTTCTTTAAGGTAACAAATCTCTTTCCAAATTTTCAGCTGCTTCTCTCAATTGAGGAAGAGTACAAATAATTTCTTCTGAATCACTCATTGTCTTCGAAAATACTTTTTTTACGACATTCTATCAAAAATTCAACTAATTTAAGTTTGTATGTTTGACTTTTTTAGAACCATAGTAGCCATTGTCAAAATGCCAACGTGACGTTTTCTTTTATCTGTAATCTGATACAGGGATTTTACTGTGAATATCCCACATAATTATTGTTGGTCACTGTATGTAAAAGGTAATGTTGTAAATAAAACAGTATTGAAACCTCGGTGAAATGGTTCAAATGATTTACTTTAAAACTTGTAAAGCTTTTAGGATATTTTGATTTTTCACTTAGAAATTCATTCCTGTAAATTATTTTTTTTATAATTTTCTTTATTTGCAATTTATATACAAAATATATTTTAACACCTAAATAATATAGTAGAACATGTCGGGAGCCCATAGAGAAAGACAAATGCGACTGATTTTGCTAGCCTCGTTGGTAGGTGTTTTTATTTTTAGTTTGAACAATCTTTTTAGACATTTTAATAGTACGTATTTTAATAGCCTTAGAACTATCATTTTTTATTTCAATTAGAAAATAGTGAACAAACGTATAGTAATTTTAGTTTTTGTAGGTTCCAAATGTTATGTATCGAATTCAGGGCACTTATTATTAACAATTTATTTGACCAACTGGTTAATGGCACGCTTTCTTTTGTGACCCATTTCAAGTGGAAGGGAAAACGAGCGCGTGTTCTCATTTTCGGGTTCGAAATTATTTGGTAATCTGAAAACTTTTCACATTATCGGCTGATAACGGCTAAATTGCCCCGAACAAAGCAATAATTATCCAATGGCGTGCAAGAAATAGGGATCGATGAAGAGTTATGCATTATTCCTGGCATAGTTCGAAAGGGTGGAATTCCTTTGTGCCTTTATATTATTGTACTTTTTTTTAAATAACCGGTAGTGTTAGTAATGTTGTGTAATCATAAATATAATAACACCTACTAATACATGAAACATTAGAGGCAAACTAATGATATTTCGAAACAAATTGAATTATCAAGCAATCATACGGGAAGGAAGCTATAATATCAAGATTAATACATTTTATTCTTGTATTAGTGCATATATTCTCTATTTAAGAATAAAAATTACTTGAAATCAAGAAAACTAATATACTTAATAAGATACAGTTATGTGTTTAAAGAATTGTTTTGTTTTATTTATACCGGGTGTTCCCTCTAAGACTTTCAGTGCGAATATCTCAGAAACCATCATAGCCAGTGCGACGAAATTTGATATACAGACACTAGATCGCGCGTAGAATCTGATGGTAACATCAATTTTTATACAGGGTGTTCCATTTTCCAAGAAATCGATTTAATTTTGATTTTTTGGTTGTCAGCCCTGCTAAAACTTATGTTTAAATTGAAATATACTTATGAACACATTCAGATAAATAAACATTCAAAAATTTTAAAATTTAACATAAAAAAACACCTACAAAAAGTACCCAAATTTCATTGTTTTGTCATGTAAAATGTGTATAGCCTTGAGCCAGACTTACACAGAAGAAACTAACATCGGTGAACGTCAAAACTATGAATTGTCAAATATTAATGGCATGAAGTATTTTATTCTACATAAATAACGTTAAATAATGGATTTAATGCAATTTACGTATGCACAATGGTGTTATTGAGACTTGCCGATAAAAATTTAGACTTGAGTTGAGGCTTTTGGAGCATTGGGGTCGCCGTGCCGGCGCAGTCTACCGCTACAGCGTGAATATTGTGTAAAATATCTGTGAAAATTTTTAAATTATTGCATTATAATGTAATAAAACTTCAGTAAATTGTTTTTTTTATGTTACTACAGTGTACAATAATAATTAGGTACACGTATTTTCTATGACAAAATAATTTACAAAATTGTGTAAGTACCTAAAGAATATCCCTTTCTTCCAACTGCTGTAATAATTATTGATTACTTATTTAGCAACAAATAAATTCAAACAAAACCAATTCTAAAACTTTTAATTATAATGTGAACGTGTTTGTCGTTGAAAGTCAGTTCTGAACCTACCATAGCTCCACAAAAGAAAATATTACGAAAGCATAATCTAGAAATGATTGATTCTTGTATCCACATATTTCAGCACTTTACTTATGTACTTATGTTTAAGAAGAACTCTACATCTGTAAAATAGTAAACAATGAACTACAATTTCTGTATTTCATGATACTGAAATAAAGCAACTGGTTTTTGCTAGGAAGAATCACTTGCAAATGTACTATACCCAGTGGGTAGGTACCTATCACATAGTCCTTTAAAGCTAGATAATAATTTGTAATTATTGTTTTTATCTTTCAGTTATGTGTGTGCAGTGCCACAAATTACATTAAAACAGACACCAGAAAGAATAAACGATAAATATTACGGACATTTTCTTGGAAAGTCACCGGTATACCAGTGACAGCGACCTGTCACTGCGACTTTTAACGGCGACCTAAGTCGCTGTTTAAAATCGGGATTAGCGACTTGAGGCACTTCAGAGCCATAGGTGGCTGGGTGTAATCTGTGTTCACTGGCTACCAGTCGCCACGCGATCGCCGAGGTAAATTGGCGAGTGATATTCGTTTGCCCATTTGCTGATTCGAGCAGGTAGTGTGCAACGGGTAGGATGCACGATAGGTAGATTATTTCTAAATGTTAATAAAATTTTAAAATAGAGAATGTCTTGTTTTTTTTTAATGGTAGAATAAGTCTTTTTATACCCACATCTATAGTATTATTTCCATATTATTTATTAATATTTATTAATATTTTTTTATATATGTAAACCATATTAAGTTTGTATATTGTTATTATTTTGTTATAACATGTAAATCCCATATTATTATATATCTCCATTTAAAAGGGTTGTTAATTTCGTTTTTGTTTTGTTTACCGAATGTAACTGTTAATATTTTGCTTTTATGTTTTGTATGTGAATTGTAATTATCTGGAATCATTTTGTATTTTATGCTCAGACAGCACCGTCCGTATTTAAGCGAGCGCTTTCATCGTACGTCGTATACCGGGAGTGTTTGAGTGAGTGAGTGGTCGCTGGTGACTGCTAGACCAGTGTTGCCACCCTGAAAAATTTTTCGGTAATAGATCTTCATAAAAATTGTAATAGATTTGGCACTAATAGTAATAGATCTACTAACAGACGATAAAACACAATAAAAAAAAAATTAAAATTATTATGTGAACTACCGTTCCGTTTTTACAGTCAAATTTGAAAATGATTAGCATGTATCTGTAGATTAGTTTAAAGAAGGCACATTAATTTTCGTTAAAAAAAATATTTAGGGACTTTTTTTCAGAAAAAATATGACAAGTGCAAAATAAAATATATAATCACAGATATTATTTTCGAATTTATCAAAATTTTTCAAAAAAAATTGTGTTTGTGTCGACTGTTACAGTAACAGTACTAATACATAACAGTAGTTTTGTTTTAACCACAAAATATAAAGGTTTTGACAGACAACAATCCAAATTAGAATCGTACCAACGTAGCGTACCACTGCACTTAAAACACGAAAAAGAAGAACATATAACACATAAATAAAAAAGTGTCGACCACACAACATACAATACAGTGTCGTGTCGACCAAGACCATAGAACAGACAGATCATAGATCATTTATTTGTCAGCGGAGAACAACAGAATACAAATCTGTAAGTGTCGGCATTGTGGCGGTAACATTTGATTTCAATAATTACGATGACATTCAAATTGTAAAATTGTAATAGATATTATGGCCTGGGTAATAGAGTAATAAAAATTATCAAATTGTAATAGATTTAGTACAATTGTAATAGGGGTGGCAACACTGTGCTAGACATTAGCTGCTCTGCGATACGATAGCTGATCTGCGATCACGATACAAACAGCGACCAAAGTACCGGTGACTTTCCACAGGAGTTAATTGGTGATCGCAGCGACCGAGCAAGTCACGGTGACTTCTCACCGGTATCAAAATATCGTCCATCACTATACCAAAGTGGATACATACTATTGATGATTTGCGGAAACATATCATAGTTGCTGCCAATAACTTACCAGTTCAAAACGGACAAGAAGCAGAAACATTTGTGTTAGATTGTAGAAACTGGGTAAGACGGGCCCAAAATGTTGTTTTATCATCAGGTCTATCAAACTATTTTAGCAATTAAAACAACAAAATAAATCTATTACTAAATAATAAAAATAACGACAAAAGCAGTTAAATTTGCTGTATAAAATCGGCGTTATAAAATCTATTTCTTTCCTTGAGCATTTCTTTCCATTTTTGTCTGGTTATAGATTACCGCCTTATCGGGTTTTTACAGTGGACCAGTTTTCAGTGCCGTGCAGAAGTTTTTCTTTACAAAATTGTATTTGTAAGGGTCCCCTGTACAGTCAGATTTTTTTTAAAGTTCTGAATCCCCTGTATTTTATTCATTTAATATATGTCACTTCTTGATTTAGCAAAGCATTTCTCTTGCTTTCCAACATGAAATCTATGGAAATAAGAAATGCTGAGTTCTATTCTCCATTTCAGTCAAATTAATAGTAAACACAATGTTTAACATGACAAATCCAAATTAATATTATAAATACATATGAATTAAAAAAATGTAGAAATTCCTGATTTGAGTTTAAATTGCTTTCAGTTAAAACAAATAATAATTTTTTTTTCATGGAAGAGAGAGCGCACTGTTCATTGAGGCACCTTCAAGAGAAGTTTCTAGTCTTTTCTATGAGAATATCATGTTGCTTTCTCCCTGATAATCACTGTAATATCAACCATGAAAAAAAATCACTTTACATATTTTCAACAGACGTTATGCAATCATTTTTGTGCATAAAGTTTGCACAGTTATGTAATATTATTTAATAAGACCATTTTTAAATTTTACAGTAAATTGAATGTATGATTTAATCGGCATTATTTTAAGGATGCTTCTAATATTATATTAATAACGAAACGAAATGGAGTGAAACAAAACCATGCGAAGAGAAGCGAATCGAAGAGTATGAAGTTGTGTTTTTTTATACGCATTATCTGGATAAACAGTTTAATAAGTCCATTTATTTCTTAGGTGCTCCTACCCTATGTAGATACATAAGAAGTACGTGAATTTAATATAAAATGGCGCATTGTTTTGTTCCCATTTATCTCGGGAATTATACACTGTAGATACATACTTGCATTTCATTAGGGTGTTAGTACCAAACTTCCCAAATAAATCGAACTAGACACAAATGCCGCTTCCGTTACAATAGGACTTGCCAATATCAAATCCTACACCGGTCCGTTGATTTATTCGTCTGTAACGTATCCTGAAAGCAAACACATGACCCATTTTTGACTCCCTACAAGTCCAGCAAAGCCATATGCCCACTTTGCTTGAGTCTCGTACATGACTTCGACATTTTCGATGCAAATCCCTCAGGGGTGCAGACCCCACCCTCCCGGTGCATTGTCTGCAAAGAAAATTATTTGAATGAACGATGCTAGACCCCGTATTTGTCATTATGCCTGCTTAAATTGAAACGCTAATTGCGGATAAGCTGTCCAAATATTAGCGCTCTTTTGAGCCTAATGTCGTGTGCCCGTAAGATAATGGCTTGGGGTAAGAACGGCGAATTTATTAACGAGAGATATTTTTCATCTGGATCGACTTGGTGATGTATGCATGGGCTTATGGTCGGGGGGTACCGCTGGCAAACATTACAAATAGTTTTTTCTTTGTTTAGTTTGACGTGGGGTTTTGGAGGGGCTACGTTAAGGGAGAGAAGAATTTAATTATAGCGTCAGTTTTTGCCAGCGAAATTTAATAACTTGTCTAGTTAATAAATTAGGTTTTTAGAAGCTTTACAGTGTGATTAATATATTTTTATAATTTATTTTTCTACAAGGCTACAGTGATAACAATTACTTGTAATATTACACGGTGCATTGCTGGTTATTTATTGCCTAGGTCAATAGTGTAAAATAACACATTAGAGTGTAATGTTACAACTCTAATGGAAAAGTACTATTTTAAGTGTACCACTTCAATATAAAACTTCCGTTTATTTTGTAGCATTACCCTGGGTTTTTACTAACGTAATTTTCATGTCTAGATATAAATTTATTTTTACAATTTCATTGTATTATTAATGTAACCCATAACCAACAAACATTTTTCAAATTCAAATTGCCAATATACGAGTACATATGTGAAATTAATGATATATAAATATGTAATAGTAATATTTAAGTTAACAATAAAGTATTACATATACATATTTATATATCATTGATTTCACCTACATTGACGATTTGATTGAATATCCCTATGGTAATTTTGACACATAAACTTTTAAATAAAGGTAATTTCAAACTATGTTACTATTAGTGGTACCATATTAGTGTAAACCCATTGATTATAGAACATAATGGTTGATGATATTAATATGTCCGTTTGTTGGCATTTTTGTTTGTTCTTCCTTTTTTTTCTTAATTTAATTTTAACTTGTTTATACGCATTTTTTGGACGTTTATACCACTTAACATATTCCATATCTTCATTGTTTTTAGAACCCTGAAGAAGACTTCTACAAAAGCCAAAACGTTGGCAGTATGTAGAAACCCAGTTTTTCTTTTCATTAATTAATAAATTGAAGGTCACAATACAAAGTTATTTAAAAATAGTAGCTTTGCATTTGTACAAATGTTATTAGACATTATTTTTTGCAAGACACTTAAGAAAACCATTTAGTAATTTTGGATATTAATTATTAATAAAATTTAAAAGTAACTAAAGTAAAGAAAACTACTATAACTATATTTTGTCTAAAATAACGTAAGATAACCTTCAAGTTCATATTACTAAAACAGTAATTTTCGGATGAATTTTGAATTGAAACGTTGTAGCATTTCCAGCGTTATTGCTACCGCATTTGGAAATTTTAAATTGAACAGAAAATAAAAGCCAAGTAATACTCCGCGTCTCTGACATATTATATGCTGCAGTATTGTCTTTTTCCTAGGTATTTCTCAAAATTGTCGTTTTCTCAAAATACAATAATAAACAAGTAAGTATTTAAAATATTATGTCAGCTCATTTCTATGTACTCCGTAAAATATAACACAACATCAAAGAATTTTATTGGTTGTTAATACATTTTGTTTGCAATGTCACAAATACATTATGTAAATACACATCAATATATGTTATGAAAAGCCTATAGTGTACTACCACACAGAGCACTGTGTAAACTGTGTTTATTTTGCTCAGTATGTGGGTTAAAATTCTTTATAAAGCACTATGTTCGATACGTTTGATAAGCACATTATACAGTGCTTTCGAAAAGTAACGAATAAATTCATAATTTTTTAAATTGAGAAGTTTTCGAAAAAATCCCCTGGCACGTCGATTTTGTTTTTATTAAAAAGGCACTTTTTGACATACGACCCACATTTGTGACGTCATCGTTGTTCGAGATATTACGTCATCGATATTTTTTTTAAATAGCAACCCTCAATTTTGACCATGCCATTTGAAAGAGCGTGTCATTCTACATACATACATCATGAAAAATTATGGTGTTACATAACAAAAATTTCAAGAAAATAATGTTTGAAGATTTTAAAATTTAATTTTCACAATACTGAAAATGATAATGATTATGTAGAAAATCGACTAAATTAAATGTTCAAATTGTGCACCGTTGCATGCCTGACAGTAGCCAAGACGATTAATAAATTTTTTTTGGACATCAATAACTTCAGGAGATGTATCTCGTGAAGAATTCTTACCTTTAAAACTTCTAAATTAACCGGTCTAGTAACGTATACTTTTTAAGTATCCCCACAAGAAATAATCTAGGGGTGTCAACCAGGAGATCTGGCTGGCCACTCAATCGGTCTCCTTCTCCCTATCGAACGATTCGGGAACAGCTCATCTAAATAAGCACGGATAGGTGTTGCATAATGAGGAGATCCTTGAAATTTTTGTTATGTAACACCATAATTTTTCATGGTGTATTTATGTAGAATAACACGCTCTTTCAAATGGCATGGTCAAAACTGGGGGTTGCTATTTAAAAAAATTGTCGATGACGTCATATCTCGAACAACGATAACGTCACAAATAATAATAATAATCATAATGTGTCTTTATTTTTCTTGCAAACATAAATAATTAATATTATTATATCGAGGTGGCGACGTTCAACCAGGTTGCTCTTCCACGTAACCCCCTATACAGTACTATATATAGCAATATGCGTACATAAAATTTTATAATATACGTGACATATAAGTTTGCATTAAATATATACTACAGAATACATAGATTAGTTTCTTTCTGCGATAAGGAGTTCTTTGGTATGTTTTTTCACACGATGTAGACTGGAATTTAAACTAATTTTCGAGTTTATGGTGTTAAAAATGTGAGTTGCATTATATGTATACTCGCGTCAAGAATCAGACGTCTTACGTCACGACTGACGTTACACATTTGTTTTTATTGTCAACGTAATTTTCGATATTTGGTTGAGTTAAAAACAATCATTTTTTGCAATTTAGTGCAATATATAATGCAAACTTTTAGTATACAGTTTTATTACTATCAGTTGCAGTTTCTTAAATATTTTGATGAAAATATAATGAATTATTCATTTGTTCGTATGACGTAAGTCGTCTAAATTCTTGTCGCGAGTATAAACAAACTTTTAAATTGGGAAGTATTATGTCTAGGAACGTTGTATAAGTTGCAAAAACGAGTAGGGCAATTATGTATATCAGCACCTCTAATTAACTTCTCGAACAACTATATAGAGCATTTTTTTTCATTTACTTTGTGCATGAGATATGCTATATGTAGTTTACAGCGGTCCTGCAGAGTAAACCATTTACTTTGTTGAAGCTTCTCAGAGATATGATCAAATTTACGAAGGTTGTAAGAATATCTTAAGCAATTATTTTGGATTTTTTGCATACTTTCTTGATCTTTTTTAATTAATGCTGGCCAATATACTCACAATATGCTAGGGCAGATAAAATTAAAGAGTCACATAATTTAAGTTTCACATCACTTGACAGATAGTCTCTATGCATATATAATAACTTTAATTTAAAATAAGATTTTTTAACAAGCATGTTGACATGATCTGCAAACTTTAATTCTACATCTAACAGTACTCCAAGATTTTTACAATTTTTGCTAAAAGGTAAGATTTGGTTATTTATTAAAATATTAAAATCACAATTCTCCATAAGCCTCTCTTTATGTTTTCCAAACAACAATACCTCAGTCTTATTTTCATTTAAGATAAGCCTATGTGCATTTGACACGTGCATAATTTGTTCTAAATCTTGATTAATTTTATCAGCAGCTATATTATACTCATGTTGAGAAAATTTTAGGTAAATTTGCATGTCATCTGCGTATTGGTGTATACAACTAAATTTAAGATATCTGTGAAAATCAGCAGTATATATTGAAAATAATAGAAGACCTAGAACACTACCTTGCGGAACACCCATTTTATCAATTGCCAAGTTTGAAGCATTTCCATTTAGCAGTACCCTTTGTCGTCTATTTAACAGATAGCAATGTAGAAAAGTTACCGCCAAATTACCAAAACCAAAATACTTGAGCTTCTTGCACAAAATCTCGTGATCCAGAGTATCAAAAGCTTTGCTATAATCTAACAAAATTAAAACGGTGTTTTCATTTTTATCATTAGCCCTAAATATGTCATCTGTTACATGTAATAAAGCAGTTGTTGTGCTATGGCCAACAAATGTGGCTCGTATGTCAAAAAGTGCCTTTTTTAAAAACAAAATCGACGTGCCAGGGGATTTTTTCGAAAACTTCTCAATTTCAAAAATAATGAATTTATTCGTTACTTTTCGAAAGGACTGTATACATTTAAATGACTCAATGACCGTACAGAACACTGCGTCAACTGTATTTTCTATACTCGTTTGGTGTATTAAAAATATTTGCCATTGTTCACTGATTTCGCTATGTTCGCTACGTTCGCTATAGCCGCTACACATGTTGTAAATAGCCGTTATTACTATAATACTCGTACTATATGTCTGTTTTCACAAGAGTCAGGGATTGGTTACAATGTGTTAGAAATATTCGGCCAATAAAGTGGTGATCGTATTTTCGGTGTATGTAACTCAAGAAGTAGATGGCTGAATGTTTCTGACAGTTTCAAACTAGTCCCTGACTGCTGTGTGAACAAACCTTATATATACTCTACTCATTATGTGCATTGAAATGTTGGTATATACCACTGTTTTATGCTAAGACCATACAAAGAGCTATGTTCGCTACTTTCGCTATATTTATTAAAAAACCAGTACTACGACTAAAACACAATATTAGCAAGATTTGCTCTTTCTCTGTCGATATATGTGTTAAAAATATATGTCATACAGTTCACAACTTATCTAATTTTTTTTTGTGAAATCCTTATAGTTTCCAAGTAAAAAATTATCGAAGTTGCAGTATTCTCAACCTTTCCATCACTGGGCTGCTGGCTGCAGTCTCTAGCCCGGAGATTCCAAATATTAAAATCCGATAACTTATATAGTAGGTATTGTCATGTATTAGTTTTAAATATAATATTGTTCCCTACTGTACTATAAGACATAAAACATGTACTAGTTTTTGTAGACAAAAAGTACCACCTGTAGGTTAGCCCGATCGACACGATCCACTAAATAAACAGTATCTCTCTGAACCTAGTTTCATTCATAACAGGTATTAACGTTTTTGTGATGTGGGTATTTACATTAGTTCTTCAAGTGTCAAAAATTGCTTACGTGTATAGAAATGCGGAGTTGATGAATATCGTTAAGAGCCCCGTTTTTATACACAAATTTTGAACGAATTTCATAGCTGTTTGCTGAGACATTCTAAAAAAAATCTGAATAAGTTAGGAAGAATATCTCTTCACTATGTCAATTATACAAGTTTTCTCTAGGATATAAAACAATTTCCAGGCTGACAAGTCATTTAGAATAAGGAAAAAAGAGCATTATTTTCAGCTATTATGTTTTATCATAAAATATTCTGAATTTTACAAGTCAACTGCACATTGAGAAAATTGTATACGACATTATAAACATTATCACATACCGCAGAATTATTTTAAAAAACTTGTAACGCTTGCATTTATGTAAATTATTAAGTATTTTTCACGGTGTATATAACACAGTGATAAGGTACAAATCCACGGGTTTTCATGTTCTTTAGCACATTTTACCTTGAAAAGTTAAAGGAAGCGATTCAATTTCAACATTATATTTTAGTATTACACTAATAAGAACCTTCACCTACTCGGTGTATTTTTTTGTGCATTTTTAGATACGATGATTTGTCCTTGAAACGCCAGCCTTAATTTATAGTGATTCAAAAATGTTTTAGCAGGACGATTTCCTGGTAAACATGTGCCAAATGCAGATATTTATCGTGGTGTAAAGTGAGTGCAAGTGTAGTGTAATGCAAACATGACACTTGAAATTTGAAACCGAATCGTGGAAGAGATGGAGGTCCAGGGCGTCCACGGCATATTGCAACAATATCCGTACCATGTACACCGTATTAATACCAAGGGATTGGACGAGGAGGTGCGGTACCATGGCCACCACGATCCCCAGACTTTAAATCTTTTGCACTTCTTTTTATGAAAATATTTAAAAAATGACGTGTATCGCACCGCAGTGGACACTATTGATGATTTACCGCAAATGTATCATAAACTGCTTCTAATAACTTACGTGTTCAAAACAAACAAAAAGCAGAAATATTTGTGTTAATTTGTAGGAACCGGCTAAGACGGACCCAAAATTTTGTGTTGTAACATCAGGTATGTCTATTTTAATAATTAAAACTTCAAAACAATTATATTAATATTTAACAGCAATAGCGGCAAAAGCAGTTGAATTTGCTGTATAAAGTAGGTGATCTGAAATGTTATTTATTTCTTTCCTTTGGAATCTCTCAGTTTTTTTTGTTCCTTCGTCGATTGAATGCTTTGCCTTGTCAAGTTTTACAGTGGACCAGTTTCAGTGCCGTGCAGAAGTGTATTTTAAATCCATTTTGTACTGCTCTTTTTTGATTTTTTCTTTACAAAATTATATTTGTGAGAGTCACCTGTGCATTTTTTTTAGATAAGAAGATTGTAAAATTATTATTTTTACCAAACTAGACTGCATCTAGTAAAGTATAAAATTCATGACGAAATCTGTACAACATCTTCAAAGATTTCAGAAACTGTAGGCACTTCATCTGGTTAAGTTATTTCTTCCGGGTGTTGACGTCGTCGCCTTTCACCCATCTGTGTCTGAATTGTGGCACTCAAACACTTGTTATGCTAAAGTAATCCCAATGGAAGTGCAACAATTTTTTGCAAATTTAATTTCTATGGACTTTAAATTTGTATGAATGAACATCAATTTGTCTCAGTGTAGGTGTATGATTACAAAAATCAATTACACTTTTTTTACGCTGTAAAATAAAAGAGGGACCTGTTGAAATCCGTTTTTATATCCTGCTTCCTCTACGAGAACAAGGAAACCATCATCACAGCAAAACTAATAACTTCTCGGGTCTCTCAATGGCCAATCAGCAGGGCGTCGTAAAACCATTACCGGACGGATCCCGGTTTAAACACTTTGTAATTTACAACCCGCAATAAACTACAGTTTTCAATTTGACGATTTATGTAATAAATCCTGGGGCCACATCTGCATCGAACAAGTGCAAGTACCTAACGATCGTTACTCCCGATTCTCTTTTACGGTAAATTAGGCCGAAACTAAGCGTAGTTTTTAGAGGACCTGCACTAAAATGCGAGCCGAGCCGGTTAATGTCTAGAGAACCGTGGAACAGGATGTTTGCTGAATTTTGGTCTCTGGATAGGTTTTTTCCGCCCTATAGTAAGGGATGTAGGGTAATATTTATTTATTTAAAAATCCCGAGTGACGTCGTGTAGATATAAACGGGTAAATGTCATTGACAAATAGCAAATTAATAAACTAGAAGTTTTCTTATACAAGGTGGGCTCGAATAATGTGCAATAGAGGTACTTCATATAACCCCTTTACAAGGGCTGATAAATTTGGAGTTTTATTTAGTTTTTTCGAAACGCTTTCGAATAAAGAAGTATAATTTGATAAGGTATTTAGGATGCTATACATAAGGCGTATAAAAAAAGTACTCCCTGTATATAGCACAGTTGTTGAGTAATAAAATAAAGTTCATGACCTTACACGCACATACCTAGTTTCTTTTCCAATATCTAATTTATACATCAATTTCTCGTAGGTTTCCATCATTTTACATTTGGCATGGCAGTTCATGGTTATTTGATATCGAATATGGCTATGTATTAAACATTAGAACTAAATCAACTATCTATTAGGGGGGAGGGATGGTGATACATTTTATTAATAAATATTTAATACATGAACTATCATTAAATGCAAAATAATGGAAACCTACTAGATATTGATGTGTCAATTTAGATACTGGAAAGGAAACAATATGCGTGTGGTCATGAATTTAATTTTTTATTCACAAAGTATTACTTATCAAAAAATTGTAAGAGATAAAAGACATTCTAAATTCAACAGACCAAAAAGTTTACCCCTAAAAAATGTAATGAATAATATACAGGAAGTACTTGATTTCAACGCGTTATGACTGGATGAGGAGAATAAAACACTCATTCAGAAGAAGTTACATCAGCTGGAATAAAGCTGGAAAAAACTCAAACTAAATTTATCACTCCCGGCTAAGGGGTTGTAACTCCTTATGGAGGAAAATTCTCAAAAACTCAATTTTTGTGCACATTATTTGGGATCATCCTGTGTTTTGTAACGTGTGCATTTTTGTAGTTTATACCAATTTAAATGACATTTCGTAAGACTTAATAGAAACTGAAATGTCACGTTGTTTAGATGCTTCAAAACTGAGCCGTAACTGTGTCTCTAAATCATACAACAATATTCATTTGAAACAACATATTTATCGTTGTGACCATAAATATAGTAATATTTTACAACAGATATTAATATTAGCTGGAGTTACGCGAATTGTAAATTTACTGCAACTAAAAATATTTACACACACGTATACGTATATTTACAAATATTTACAGAAACCAAGGAATATACAGGGTGATTCATTAGTAATGGGACAGAGCTAAAGAGCATGTTGCAGACCTCAAAATAGAGCGATTAAGTCAAATATGCCTTATCTGAATGTTGCTCCTTTTCGATGTACAGGGTGTCAAAGTTGAAAAAGAAATCACATTTTCTTTATTATTTTTCGATTGCATCGACCGTATTTTATGAAATTTGGTATAGGGTAGTTTCTTGGTACTAGAAATTCGAATATGCCGACGATTTTGGTGTATCTACTAGAGGGCGTCACCAACGATGGTTTGAACCACTTTAAATTACTACGACCTTTTTGTGCTACACTGTATCTCATTTCGGATTAGACAAATTTTCTTCCCTATCTTTTTTAGTTAAAAAAGGTACACCTTGTTGATGTCGCTAGAAGCAATGGTTTCTGAGAAAAACGCATCTAAATCTCATGATGCATGCAATTTATCTAAAAGTAAAGTCAAATTGTTGCGTAAGTAATGGGCCATACTGTAACAGCATAATACTGTGATCAAAAGTGAATGAATCATTTTTTATTTTCATCGAGAATAGTAAATATGCAAAAAGTTATCAAAATAAATAGTACACTATATATACTATACTATAAGGGAGAGAAACGCGTTATTTTGGCAGAGGTGCAATTTGAAGCCCGAGGACTACAATGCACCGAGGACAAAATAGCACCTCTCTCGAATGGTATATACTATTTTTTCCACAGTCTCATTAACTTAAAAACACATATTTTGTCATTATGAAGTAAGTAGCACCAGAATTATTGTATTCGGATTTGAGCATTTATTTAGTAGTCGTTGAGTTATTGTCATAACTACAAAATAAACAAACAAAAAGAATTGTCAAATTAAGGTGCTAGTTTGGTTTAGTTTAAAGTTTGTTTAGTGCACAATGAATAATTGTGAGTCGGAAAAGATTGTGGAGGCTGCAAATATTGCAATAAGCAATTTGCTGCCTACGAAGTCAAGATCTTTATACGATATAGCCTAAAATCGGTTCAAAAAGTGGTGCGCCGAGAAAAATGTTCAAGTATACAGCGATAATGTTTTGTTGGCATACTTCAGTGAAAATGCAAAGAATAATAAGTCTTCCACATTATGGGCGCAATATTCTATGGTTAAGTCATGCTTGATAATTTACGACAACATAGATATAAGCAAATTCCCCAAGCTGATCGCATTTTTGAAAAGAACCGGTGACGGATATCAAGCGAAAAAATCGAAAATATTGACAAAGGGTGAAATCGACCGTTTTCTATCAAGTGCAGATGACAAAGAATTCTTAATGATTAAGGTAAGATTACTTTTGTTGTTAGGTATTTCAATTATTAAGTATTTTGATTTTTTATAGGTTGGATTAATTCTGGGGATTGCCGGAGCTTGTCGAACTGTTGAGCTAGTCAATTTAACTGTAGATGATATTGAGGATCTAGGCTTTTCCTTGATTGTAAATTCCAAACACTAAGACAAAGATTCCAAAGACACTAACCTTTCTGGTTACCGATGTGGGAAATATGCTTGAATTGTTTCGAAAATACCTGTCCCTTCGTCCTCCCCACGTCAAGTATAAGCGCCTTTTTTGTACTACAAAGCAGGAAAATGTAGTTCGCAGCCAGTTGGCAAGAATACCATGGGAAAAATTCCGAGTGCAGTAGCTTCGTATTTAAAATTACCTGATGCTGCATGTTATACTGGTCACTGCTTACTAAGATCTTCAGCGACATCACTGGCAGATGCTGGTGTGGATATCACGACAATAAAGCGTCATGCTGGTTGGAAATCAACGACAGTCGCTGAGGATTATGTCGAGAACTCCATTGAAAATAAGACCAAAATTGCTAATCAGGTTTTAGTAGGTACCACTACTAGTGCAATAACAAATACTGCTGTAAATGTAAGCGAAAGTAATATTCTTTCTAATATTAATTTTGAAAATTGTACAAATGTAACATTTAATTTAAATGTCAATAAATAATTTCATTGTTATCTTTTTTTTTGCATGAAAAACGTTCTCCATAATGTAAAAACCCTTGGGAGCATTATACTTCCTTTGGGAATAATCGACTACTTCTGTTTTAATTTTGATGTCATAGAAACTGATTTCTACTCCCGACCGTGGAAAAATGATATTTGATGTGTTCACCTTTCTTTGTCTGTGCCAGACTTTAACAGATTGCACTGTATTACGTGAAAATATACACAATCCGTGTGTACCTCGACCACGGAATTGTGTTATTTTATTTTAAAATGTGTTGTTTTTTGCAGTGCGATAAAGTATTAAATCATACGAAAACAAGTTAACCGAAATTAATAACATTTCAAAACGATACACCTATGAATTATGAACATTGACATCTGCTGTCACTAAGCGAATTGCAGTCTGCAGCACACGCCAAACAGTCCCAATAATTTCATCGTATCAATCTGTTTCATCGCATCGACGTTTCAGTTTTTTATTCGCACGTTTACTGCAAATAATCCAGTCTTCGAAACTGAACAGCTATCCACGTTTTTATCGTTTTATTAGATCGAATCACTTCATATTTCATCCATTCATCAAGCTCTACCTCATTCCATTGTGCGCATCTGTTGCAATTTGATTCCCCGATGCTTTATGTCAAGGAAATTAATGGAATATTTTATGATACTGTAATTTATTATGGTTATTAAATGTTGCGTTATAGTGGTTGGTGCGACCGTGGCAAAAAGGCTGCAGTCGGAGAGGGAACCAAAATATTAATTTCGTAATTTGAAATAAGAATATTTAATAACAAAAAAAGCAATAAGAGGAACATAACGATATGTAATTGAGAATTTTATATCGGGAAAATGTGTCAGTGACAAACCTAGCTACAATTAGTACAATTTGAATTAAACAAGGAGATTAAATACGCCGATGAAATTCAGAACATCTCTAGCTGTATTTAAAACTTCTATTTAAAGTAGTACTAAGTGTGAAAATCCGAGAAATTTAAAACTTTAATTGCAATTGTTTGCAAAATATTTCTTTATTCCTCGGGTTTTGTACCTCTAATTGAAATGAACTTAAAAAAGTATCCGAATCCGTTTCTAGGTATTTATGACGTTTTTAGTGTCCACAGCAAAATGCTTTGAAAATCAATTGTTGGATGTAAAGGCTATCTTACGGTGACGGTCAATTAGAATACACGGAATTACAACTTATTCAAAAAAATTTGGAAATAAAGCATCATGAAAAATAAGGTCAATATCATAAAACCAATTAAATCCTTAAAGCTTCCGAGAAAAAAAATATTGAAATTGAAGTATTTTCAATCTTTACATCGCTAGGTTACTGTATTCTCTAGCGTCACCGGAATGCAGGTAATTCCGAATACTGATCCAATTTTAGTATTAATGTTTTTGCGATAGTGTTTACATTAGTTTCAAAATGGCTTACGTGTATAGCAACTTAGGTTTGATGGATTTCGTTTAAATTTATGGTGAACTAAGACAAAATACTTTAGTGCAGGAATGAGGGAAACCTGGAAAGCCTCATTAATTAGGGAGGTAGTCAAATGTCGACAGGTATCAATTTCTCACATTGTCCCAAGCTAATATTCTTCCACCCTACTATGCCCGCAGAGAGGTGCTAATCCTCTCCACGAATATAATTGATATACGGTATACAGGCTGCGGAGCTCGAACCCACACCGATCTAGCCACATCGATTCAAGTACTGATGTCTTAAACCGCACGACCACTGACCGAATAAAGAGAATTGAAACCGTAAGATATTTTATTAATTAATAATAACAATAGCAACAAAAACAATTGAATTTGCTGATATAAAGTAAGTATTATATAATTTTATTTTTTTGCATTAAAAAATTCTTTCAGTTTTTTGTCCGTTCACTAGGTATTTATTACATTTCGACGCTATACCGGTCGCCGACTGCATGTTTTGCCTTGCATAAAGTCAGTTTTTACAAGGGACCAGTTTTCAGTTCCAGAAGAGAAGAGTATTTTTAAATAATTTTTGAACTGCCCTATTTAATTTTTTTGAGTCCAGAATACATGTAAATAAATTTTTTTGGGTGAAGTCTGAATCACCCTGTATTTCAGTGGAGTTTTTGGGGGCGCTCTCTTTAAATAAACTAATCCGATTCTTATATCACTTCCGGTCATACCGGAAGTCGCCATCTACTTACTTATTTTAAATAGAACACCCTGAATTCGTCCTTATATTTGTCTCAAATAGTCTTTAAGATATTTCAATTCTATCAAAAAAAGTTTTCTATAAAAGATTCAAAGAAATTTATAAGACTATTTAAGAGAAAAAATCGAAACATAAGTTTTGCAAGTATTTAAATAATAAAAAAAACATATTAAATATCCATTGTTTTATTCAATATTTACCATGAAAAACTAAGCAAGACAATTGAAATAATGTACAATTACCACAGATTCAATAACTGTTAGTCATATTAGCAATGGACAAAATCATTGGAATATATATTGATTTCGCTGCATCAATAACTGATGATTCTTAAATAATGATCGAAATAATAATAATAATAGTATTTAATAGTCCAACAGGAATAAAATCCCAATTACAGAACCATAATAGAAATTATTCAAATACATGAAAGGTAAATACATAAAGTTAAAACAACCAAACTAGTCTAACACACATAAAAATAAATGTATACGTAAGATAAGTAAAAAATATAGAAGTATGAAAAAATACTGTTAAAAACATGATCTAGCAATAAAAAACACAACAATAAGTAGTTGTCAAAAATATTAAAAATAAACAAGTAACTAGGTATGTGAAAAAATTATAACTGCACGTCATGGGCAATCCTTAACAGCTGGTTTAAACTGATATTATTAATATAACATAATAAATTAAAATTGGATGTCATATTGTATACTTTAACATGAGATTAGTTCTAGCAGATTGGCAGTAAAACGTTATACGAGATCTAATCGAAGGATGTGGCACTAAAAAATTAAGTTGTGATAAAATATATGGAGAGTCAATTGAATTGTGCAAGAGATTGTATAGAAATCTGATAGAGTATATAAATCTCCTTTTCTTTAAAGAATGAAGGTTAAACCTAGATATAAACAAGTTGTTATCAAAACCTTGTACCGGATAAACACCAGCACATTTAATTAAAAAATAATTAAAATTTTTTTTTCAATATTATTGATATAACAGGTGTAATAAGGATTCCAAACTAAAGAACAGTATTCCAGCTTGGATCTTACAAAAACATAATATAATAATTTTGTATTCGGGTTACTAAATGATTGACAATTTCTAATAATAAATCCTGCTTTTGAGGCCCCCTTGACAATATATTCAATATGTTGCGAGAAGCTTAAAGTACTATCAAATATAATACCCAAATCCTTTGTAGAATTGTGACGACTAAGTAATTGCGAATTAATATGGTAATCATATACAACAGGATTGGATTTCCGAGTGTAGGTGGCAACTTTGCATTTATTAACATTTAGGCTAAGTTTGTTATTAATAGACCAAGCTACAAATTTATTTAACTCTACCTGAAGATTTGGGCCTGGTCTGCTGAAGAAATGCAAGTTAATATTTTGACGTCATCAGCGTACAAAAGCTTCCCACAATCTAACACACTGTCAAGGTCATTAATGAATAGAAGAAACAGTAGCGGACCCAAATTCGAACCCTGAGGAACCCCCGATGTAGCAACATAAGTCTTAGATTTAAAGCCATTGAATGTAACATATTGCATCCTATTGTGAAGGTAGGACCGAAAAAATATAAGCAATTCATCACTAAAACCGAATGTGTTGAGTTTTTGCAGTAAAACTGAGTGATGTGTCCTATCGAAAGCTTTAGAGAAGTCAGTGTACACTACATCAACTTGACCATGGTTATCTAGAATATTAGAAATATATTGTGTAAAACAAGCCAGGTTAGAGGTGGTGGATCTGTGAGATATAAAACCATGTTGATTTATTAAAAGTAAATTCTTTACAGAAAAGTAGATGCGGTTGTACAGTGAAATCTCAAAAACTTTAGCAAAATTGTTTAATATGGTAATAGGACTACATCAAAAGGACTTCAAGATCGGGCACACACTAGCCCTCTTCCGCAAATAAGGGAATCTAGAACTCTTCAAAGATAAATAAAATACAAAGTGGATAACACAGCACATGAGCACAATCTCTTACCAGATAGCTAGGGCACAAGGTCTGGGCCACAAGTCGGTTTGCTCTTTAAACGTCTTAATGCCAATATTATTTCCTCTTCAGACAGAGATTTTATGCTCAAACAAGAAATATTAATGATACTCTCATCATTGACAATTAGATCCTGTTTAAGAAAAACACTTTCTAAATGTCAGCTAAAACTGTGTACTATTAACTGAGGGTCAGAGATTACTAGATTGTTATCTCGAAATCATTGAATCGATAGCAAATGTTTATCAGATTAATGAATTTAATAATTGTTTGTTGTTGAGTGAGTGGACCACTTTGTATTAACATCACTTCTTTCATTTTTTTTTCAAAGTTTTCGAACAAAATTCCTGTAATATAATAGTATTTCATATTGCCACTGGATAAACGCATCTGCAGTTTAGCCATCAACACGAAAATTAAAACCACAGATAAAAAAATACTAAAACACCGAACGGCTCTGTTGACACTGTCGTGTACCCAACAATTAAAACTGGAATAAACAAACAGTAAAAAAGTAATTAAATAATACAAACATTGCCTTAAGTTGGGTTATTAAATTAATGTTAAAGTTAATATTACGTAAATAAAGAATAAAAAGCACTAAATGTGGCCCATAAGCCATAAACATAATATTCACACAGTGTGTATTATTTACTTTGAAAGAGATAACACGGTATCAGACAGACACTATTACTTTGGGTATAAATCTCATGTTACAAAGAAGTCTTTATTAGGGTGAGTATCTTATAAGGTGACGTTATATGATCAAGAACCAGAGAAACAATATTATCTATACTACTAATTTTCCATAAATCTCCGATATTCAATGATACACAGGGTAGCATGCCTAAATTTAATTGTAGATTCTACGATCAAAAATAAGAAAAAAAATTATATTATCATAGATCGGAAAGGGTCTCCTGTTTATGAATATTTCAAAAATATTATAGACAAAACTATAAAATTTAAGTTAAGTATTATCATTAGACAACCGATCTAATGTTTCAAAAATAATTTTGCACAAATATTCATAGGCGTGACTTTAGTAAATATTAATCTAGCTTTATTGTATCTCAAGAGTTTTATATGAAAATTGTACTCATATTTCACTTCGATAAACTGCTCGCTTATCGAGTAATATTTATTTAAAAATGTTGTGACACCACAAAAGTTCAAGATGGGTTGACCTTAATTGACCTTCCTTGGTAGGGAAGACTCCGGCCTTTCATTTTAAAAATTGTCAAATTCCATAAATTTTAATTATGGAATTATTATATTTTTTTACTGTATTAGAAAGGTATTTTAAGCTAATATATATCAAATCTCCTACAATTCCTATCAATGAAGTCATATGTATGTTTTCTGATACCAAACATCTAGGTATACTAATGAACAATTCCACAGACAAAGCTCTATTCAATAATTATCTAAAGAAATTTATTTATCTAAATTTACTAACCTGGTTTAATGAAAACACTCTATAAATATCTAACTTCACTTTGACAGTGGGAACTCGAAAATTCAACCACAATAGATGAGATCTGACATTTTCTCCAGTACTCTGTATTTTAAAAGTTGCATTTTTAAAATTCCATTAATTTCGAGACTTTCTAAGTATTGATTCGGTTTTTCAAACACCCTCTATTTTCGTTAATTAAATTAAATTATTTCCACCACTCTGTATTTAAAAAGTTGAATTGGGTTGTCTTTATTGAATGTTGAAAGTTTCATCCAATTTTTTTTAAATTCAATTAATTTTGCAGGTTTTTAGATATTAGTTCGGTTTTTAAATCACCCTGTATTTTTTTCGTTAATTACTGTTCTAATAGACCCTTGTTAGAAGTTTTCATACATTTTTTTGTGATTCTCTTATTTTCGAGGTTTTTTAACGGTAAAAAATGTTTCAACACTTGGTATACGGAACTGTCTTCCTACGTTCGATAACCGTTGCGGAGCGAATAAAATGTTCCCCAAATTTGAAGTTTTTATTTTGTTTCTTGTCAATTTTTATTTACTTTCCTTGGATATCAAGTTTTTTTTTTAAATTGTTTTAAGTACTAAAATTTTATTGAAGTGCATATCAGTAATGTGAATATCTGTAATTTTTTAAATTTTAATTGAGCCTATTAAACCTATAAATACTCGACTCATTGTCTCGACAATTTTGCGTGCGTGCTTAAAACACATTCTTTTCATAACTTCTTAGATAAATAGCTATTATGAAAAAGCTAGGGCAATATTTACCGAATGATCCACCTTCTTCAGTTTGGCACGCCTATGACTAATTATGCTAAACTATTTTTAGAACATTAGATTCGTAATCTAATTGTGATTCTCATTTTCAAATTTGATTTGAAATTTTGAGATCACTGTTTAAGGGTCCATAACTCCGTTCGCAGGTGTCTCTTTGACCTATGTTCATAAAAAAAATTTCTTATTCGTTCTCAAAAAATCCGCAGTTAATTTTAGGCAATCTAATTTTGTTACCTACACATTGTATAAGTCCTTTTCTATTAATTCCATAGTATTGATCATTTGCAAATACCTACGTTCTTAACTACCACCACAAAGTCCTCAACACGACAGCTAGATCTATAAAATGGCACTTCCATAGCTGTTTAATAATTTATCAAACTATAAACTTTACTATCTGAATAATTGCTAGGATCATAAACCCACTACAAATGAATAAACAGCTTCTGTACTCGAACTTTATCTCCAATTTGCCCATGCTGTCGACTCCATAAACCATCCCTACGACAATTTAAGTCGATTTTACTTATTTACTAACAATATAAATAACTATAGTCAAATAAATTACATGACCAACTACACCTTACATTTGTTTTTGACATATATCAAAAAACAAATGATTTACGCCTTCGTGCATCCAAAAATAATGCAAATTATCCTAAAAACAAACACGGTTGGCTGCGGTTAACGATTTTTATGGGATTTTTATTTTAATTCGATAGGAGAAAGGAAACAAAGCCAGCGGCGCCTAGCCAAGTGTGCGCGGACCCTTACGAGATTTCATGTTGCGACTTGTGCCCTCTCAGCGTGCGCCGCCGCCTAGATGATAGAATAACAATAAATCTAACAACTTCTTGAAAGATATAAATAATGATGAAGGTTCGTAGTATGAAATATGTCTCAAATTTTCTCTTGTAGCAGAAACCGCTCTTGGTTGGGCCAGCGGGACGCCTTTAGGCACCTTTTTTGAGCTAATGGTTTTTATGGATGGAGTCTTGCTACCCCGTACACTTGTTGTTTGTCCTAAAACCAACTTTTTATATG
This sequence comes from Monochamus alternatus, assembly GCA_037114965.1. Lineage (NCBI taxonomy): Eukaryota > Metazoa > Arthropoda > Insecta > Coleoptera > Cerambycidae > Monochamus > Monochamus alternatus. The sequence continues at coordinate 121,624,294 of CM073426.1, forward strand.
TGCTCTTTGATTACTTTACAAATGGCATACACTGCTGAAATATATTTTATTTGCATATATGAGAGCCCTAGTATCAAAGGAGGCAATCTCCACCATTTCCACTTTTTGTTAAAGCGCAAAAAACTGCTACTCTCTTATTACTGCTTAATTCAAAGGAAGCATAGTTTCCAATGAAAGAAAATGCTAAACTACATCAGATTTTAAGGTCAATATACCTAAAAAAATAAATGGAGAATGTCGTCTTTGATACTAACAGATGGATTTTGCAAGATTTGTTACCAAAGGTTGCACTAAAATTAAGTTGTAAAATAAATACCAAGTATTTTGGAATGAACTTACAGACAAAAGAATAAAATATTAAAATTAATTCAGCCAAACGTATAATCAAAAATATTTTACTGAACATAATAACACACATTATACAAGTAGAGATGGCGTGGCAATAAATTCGCAGGTACCTTTTGCCGTTTCTTCCACGTTAGCCAATGCATTTTCTTCTTCCTGACCTGGTTGCTCTGGCTTAAGAATTTCATTAGAGAGAATAGTTACATAAAAACTGAGTTCTTCCAGAGATCTCCAAGTAGCCCCAAAGTGTTTTGTAAGAAGTTTGTCAACATCTCTAAGCTTCAGCGTATTGACTTTTTGGGAACCACTTTTTATAATGACAGGGTTGATCATGTGAAGACTTTTTCCCTTCCTTAGGACACTTTTAAAGGTTGGTAAATCATTTTGGTAATACAATTCACCTCTAATCAAAAGATTTCCAGTTTTACATTTCTTTAACAAAAACCGTTTTGTATTCTTGAAAGAGAAATGCCATGTTCCCGTGGGTTTTAATACATCTGAGATAGTTTCTTTCCAATTAAATACGTTGCAATGTTATCACCAATGGACAACCGTTGGAAAATAGCTCTATAAAGGTTTCTGGGTGCGTTATAACCTCTAACTTTTTGATCCCCACTGAAACAGCATGTCGTGTCACGTCACGTCATATGTTCACTATGAGCCATCTGATTGGCCAAAACGGATATTGCCGACTCTGATTCTAAGCGGGTAATGGAGATTGCCGGATTTGATTTTCAGGTGGTTTTAATGCAGTTGTGTAATGGGATAAAGCCGTTTTTGATAATCGCAAACCATATATTTAGACAAAGCGCGAAAAACCGAAAAAATCATGTATTTAAATAGATTTCGTCAAAAAGTGGAGCCGCCTTTGATACTAGGGCCCAGTATCCAGTAATGACTTTCCACCTAGACAAATGTCACTTTCAACCCAGGTATATGTCAACATTCATTGAATAAACAAAATGTTTATAGAAATGGTAACGTTTTTAGAAGTGGAATTTGGCATTTCACCAGAGGATCTGTAGACTTACCGACGTACCCTTCCGCTACGGTGGAAGATTTCCATCCCCCTAATCTCTTCTTCTGAAGAATGTGGTCACTGCTATTTACCAATAGTGTGGCTACCGTTCTTCGGAAGCAGTGTACCGTGTATGTTTCACAATGCAGAAGCTTTAGAAACATTGCAATTTTTTGGGAAATTGACTAATTGTGGTCAAAAGTCTGGTGAGTGATTTTACCGAATCTTAATCGTAAAAAGAAGTTTCATTTAGAATGTCTAAATAAAGTGCAACATATTTTTTAATTAACGTTATCCATTTTTCATTACTCACTATAAATACTCTTGACTGGTTGGTTTTTGATGGAACTTCGATATGAACATTATAATCAACGATATTATCAGTTAATTTCATTTTATGCAGTTCGTCACTTCGACATGCACCTCATACACCAATTATGATGCCTTTATATCATAAGGTGCATTCTTCAAAAACACCGTAATATTCTCACTGGATATTTATGCAAAATATGCAAACACAATTCTTTCAGAAACAGCTTTCTGAACACCTTTTTGCCAGCACCAACTCTTGAAAAGTTCATAAACTTTATCGTACCTTGCACGACTCTTAGGTAACAAATCTTTTTCCAAACTTCTCTCAGTTGAAGAGGAGTACCAATAATAATTTCTTCTGAATCGTTCATTGCCTTGATGATAATCTATCAAAAATCCAACTAATTTAAGTTAGTATGTTTGACTTTTTAGTACATACAACACATAATAAATGTATATTACAGGGTAATCTTTCAACGTCAGAACATGTATCTCGTGGCAATAATCACATAATAGTTAAAATATTAACATTAATAAATTGCCATGGAATGTAAACAAAACTACGTGGCCAAAAACCCGATATCATTGGTGTGACGTCACACGACGTTAAGCGCTGTTTATTTTTCCGTAGATACAGGTGCAGTGTTTATAATGTAAACAACCGTTTGTTTCTTGTGTTTTGTGGCATTTTTGAGTCATAGATAGTGTAAGGTAATTCTGTACAAATTCTACTATGACGGAAGTGGGTTTTGTGTAAGCATAAGCGGATAATTTGTCACGAGTAGATTCATTTAATTTTATGCTTACGAACTTCCGCGCAATTCCCAACTTCATTACTGTAGAAGTATGGGAAGTGAAAGCAAACACGTAGGTACTCTTTTCCATTTTTCACATTACCATAATTATTAGTGGTAATGTAGTGAACTTACGGTATTATTAAATTTACATTTAATAATACTTATAATAATATTTAATATGAAAAATTTTACATTTATTAATTTTTCAAAAATTAATTTTTTATTGCTATGTACTACTGATTTCATTTCTCTTTAAACATATAAAGAAAACCTAATTTATTTTGTTTGTTATGCTTTCATGATAAAACAGGTAATTTGATGTAGTGAAGTCAGAAAGCAAAATTTTATAAACGCACATACATTCAATAATATCAAAGAGAGAACTTCACTATCTGTGCATATACCAGACACAAAAACTGATGTGCAATGAACTTTCATTACTATTGGTACCTACATTATATTTGAACTATTATAAAAAGTCCATAGCCCTTGGTCCAGCAAACATTTAAGAGCTTTCATAAAATGCATTTAGAATAAATGCACCACAACTACAATTGGAGTGGACACATTTGGTCAATATTGCTGAATTTCTGCTGAATCTCACCTTTATACCGGACATTGCTTCCGATGGTTTTAGGTTAATTTGTTGACAGACTCTGGATGGAAGTCCAGTACAATAGCGAAGGGTTAGGTATATAGAAGACTTGTTACAAAACAAGAAGAGCATCATTGTCCAAAATTTTGGCGGACAACATTGCTCCCTACTCTGGTACAAGTTTTACAGAAATAACGTCTACTGCAGCTGCTAATGAGGTTGGCCATGAAATTACTTATTCTAATTGTAGTTTCTCTAGCTGTTGCCACACCAGTATTAAAAGTAAATCACTTCATTTATTTAGCACCTGCTCTAAAGGTAAATTACTTTTAACACCAGTACCTTAAAATGTTATTTTACGCACTGACAACGTGTGTGTTCATTCAATATACTTCAATTACCAATAAAAAGTGGTTTGAAGTCAACACAAATTGTGCCTTTTATTCAAGAAACTAATCAATGTGAAACATTCCTTATGTTAAAATTAGATAGAAGGTCTTCATTATTTGCACCACATGATTTGCAGATTGGGCACAGTGACAGAGGATGTGAAGAAATTATTTCTTGAGAAAATATTTATTTAAAACTCGTACGACATGTAAAAATAATTAGTCCTTTAGAACGGCAACAATTTTTGGTATCTTCAGATAATCGTACCTTCACGTGAAGTCGTCTAAATGTTATTGTCCTGTTAGGTCTCCATGCTCTTGTTTACTTATAGATAAAACTACCCAGCAAATACCGTGATCACCTTCATAACAGCCTGAAAGCAGACTTCCTGTAAATTCAGCCCTAAAAAGTCTAAACAAATACACTGGAAACGAGTTGGTCCTGCGCCTAAACAAACCCTTATCTGCAGTAAATAAGGACTTTATGGTTTCAATATCACCCTCGTTAGCAGACATAAACAAATACAGTCCCCTTTTACGTTTAAAATGTAATATCGTAAATCAGTTAAGTTGTTTAAGGGAAATATAAGAACTGGAATGAGAGATGTAGCAGTAAGGGGAGACGAAAATATGCATATTTTAGAAGAAGAATTGGAAGAAAAAATAATGTTAGTGTACAATACAATTACATAATTTTTTAAACGTTTTGGTGCTCCATTGTCTGTTTTGTTCTATCATTAGTTATACAGGATGCCTTACCATGACGGCATATTAAAATATTTCATAGACTATTTCAATTTCAATTAATTTTGAAAATGTAGACTGCAATTTTCGTGCTCTCTTCCTTATGTATTTACATTTTTGCATATTTAGATTCTACGCGTAATTTTATAGGGACTTTTTCTAAAACTTCCTTATATCCATCTCTAATGGAATTCGAGATATTTCAATTATATCAAAAGAGAAAAGCTTCCTTATATCCATCTCTAATGGTATTCGAGATATTTAAATTAAATCAAAAGAGAAAAGCTTCCTTATATCCATTTCTAATGGTATTCGAGATATTTCAATTATATCAAAAGAGTCTGCAAATTGCCTATTTTTTGCATGGTTCAAGCTCTTTTATTAACAGCTTTTGTGGTAAGTAATTAAATTGATCCAATATCCTTCGAGGATGGCTGTGAAATTGCTAACAAATTTAATAACAAAACAATCAATATGTCATATATCAAAAGTCATAATTTGTTTGTTTGTTCTGTTTTTAAATTTGCTAACAATTTCATTGCCATCTTGCCAAGAAATTGGATCATTTTAATAAATCGTTACAAAAACCGCCAGTAACAGAAAAACAAGATATAAGTAGGTATAGAAAAGTATACTGTGGATATACAGAGGGTAAAATTTTAGAGTTTTTAAAGAAGTTTAAGTTGATGGCGACTTCTGTTATGACCGGAAGTGCTACAAGAATGGCATTATTTTATTTGAAGAAAGCATCGAAAACCCTAAAGCCTAACAGCCGGATTCATGAAACAGGCGTAGCGTTAGTCGGACTAACCAGCTTTGCGCCCGTGTAAAGCGTGTAAAGCGCGTTAGTTGGTCTAACCAGCCTTGCGCCCATTCACGAAACATGCGTAGCTAGGTAGGCTGTTTATTTACGTCCATATTTGCGCCAAAAGTTAGACCCAGTATTGTACCTGTCTAAAAATCGCGTAACTTCGGCCTCTAGTTCCTTGCGTTTCCCATTGTATATTTAGTATTTATATTCAAAAACAATACTTTTCAGTGCTACGGATTAGTTAACATATCATAAAGTAAGTATTATACATAGTAGTGAATAGGAGTATGCCTTTTATTTAAATTGGTGCAACAGATGCGTAAATTTTTCGCGTAACCTCCGCTAGTCTGACTAACGTTACACCTTGATGAATCCGTATGTAGATGTTCAAAATTGAAATAGAAGTCTCTCAAAATTATAAATAGACCGTTACCATAAGGCCTGTATATACTTTGTTCTATTTCGATGTCAAGATTAACAGTATAAAATGAATTGACAATCTTTCAAATTTGACTAAAAAATTATGGAGGTTGCATGGTTCCGTAGTTAAAAGCTAATAAAATAAATTTGAGATCGTCTATAAGTATACATATTGGCTGCCACTTTGAGATAATATCTAAAAGGCGGAATATTTAAAATCATGCAAACTGTAAGCAAATATAGAGTTGACAAAGTGACTACCTTTATGTTGCTGATTTCTACTGGCTCTTGGAGAATATGGGTTGAAACTGAAATTTAAAAAATAGATAGTGCAGATTTATTTTTTGTGATTTTGATTCTGATCAAAATTAGGATTGACGAGGAGTATATATCTGTATTGTTTCCTAAATTTCTACTAAAATGGATTCAGTCAAACTGTAAACAAATTGTGTATTCAAAAATATACATTAAGAGACATAAAAAATAGTTCAACTTTAAGATAACTCACATCTGCATATGATTCTCCATTACATCAACGATTTCAATGGGGAATTTATGATCATCCATGTTGAAGTCTCAACCACTAGCTACAATTTTTTTCTACACCTCAGCAGCAGTCAAGAAAATAGAAGAGTTGAACTTCATTACAATACTTGTTACAATGCCAGGTGGCGGAATGTTATATTTTAAAATATTTGTACACTTTAATTCTTTATTTTTATTATTTTTTTTTTCATAATCGATCAATCACCAACACAAATTAGCAGTTATTTGCGTTATTTTGTTGCATAGACACTATTAAGTTATTATCCAAAATTTGTTTGATTCTGAACGATATATTTAATTAATAAAGTTGGTGATATACTCAAAGAATCAAAAACTGGAACTAATAGTGGCTCATGAAAATTACGGCGGCAATGCTGTTGATTACGTCCAGATTTCTCTTTAAACATTTGAAAAATATCCGTATTTATCACTTTTATTTATTATGTTTTCAATATAAAACAGTTAATGTTAATATAACGTAGTCGAACAGCAAAATCTTATAAACGCCTCAGATATTATTTGGAATTGGAATGAAGCACTGGATACAATAAATAATAAAAAATAATAATGTTTTTGCCACTGATTTTCTAGACCCCCCTATACATTCTGGTAGCTTAATAGAAAAGTTTAATTGATTTTACCTTTTTTTTCGATGAACTTAAAGCTACCTATTTATTTATTTTCACTTAAACTTACATTAAACTGCTCTTCACAAACAATGTTGCAATGCCACAGAACTTAACGTTTTCCTTTCGTCGCGTTTCATCGCTCTACATATTTTTCTTTTTTATTTTTTGGCACGTTGAAATATTTTTTATTAGGCCCTATGTGCTGTATTCGTGCATGACATAATGCATCCATTTGCCCGGTGAGATGTACTTTCTGTGATCATTTTACGAGCCTATTTTGCAATTTTATTCAATAACAATTAATAACATCGCAAATGACATATTAACTTTCCTAATCGTATGTACTGCGTTGTCAAGAAATAGAAATGGTATGAAGCACAATGTTGTATTAAAGTTTTAAATACCATTTTTAGGCTTATTTTTTCCACGAAATTGTATAGGACAAACGCCAACGATTAAAACAATATATATCTGCACATATTTGGAAAAATCATGGAATTTCCCCATTTAAGCGTTTTTGTATGTCTTATGGTCTTTGAGATGTCAATGGATTACCCACGAATTTTCGAATAACAACTGTACAATTAAAATCGTTTTTATTCCTTTATTTGAAGACCTGAATCCTACTTCGTAGTTTTCTATAGATTCTTCAAAAATTGTACTCAAACTTTGTATACATTATAGCACCAGCTAGGCCTCAGCGTTAAAATAAGGAGTTCCATCCTGACCCCTATTAATGACTGGCAACAAACAATTAGTGCCTTATGCTAATACCGCCGCTGGTACAAACGGCACCGACAAAGATCCCTTACAGGACCACACGCATCCCTTAAAAAGCGTAACCTTCCCTATCTGCTGTCATCCAGTTGTAAAGTCTGTGATGTCCATACCGAAAGCATTTTCACGCTCGGAGAATTCTAGTTTGATGTTACATAATAGGGGCCCATATCTAGTGTGTCTAGTTGTCCTATACACCGAGAAAAATGTTTGCTTGTCCTAAGAAAACGTACTTCATGTTACAAAACAATTTCTGTTTTCTTTTAGTGAAAACTAATGGTAAAATTTTGGTACCATTTCATGAGCTAAATATTATATATGTACTTAATAAAAAATATTTTAAATATGCTTCAAGTCTACAAAACTTCTTCTTTGTCTGACAAACTATATATATTTCAGCAATTCAGCATGTTTCAAGATATACATTGCCATCTCTTAGGCTCAGATTACAACTTTAAAATATAAACACTAACCATCGTTGTCTACAAACGCATTGCGACGTCAACTTTCACATGCGCATTATGATTTAAATTTAAGTCGGTATAACATGTTAAGTTGGCTATTCGGACTGTTGAACATCCCAACTACACATTAGTCGTTGGAACGTAGGTACGACTATTGTAGGTACCTTAAAGTGTTTTGCCACTATCCATGGGTACATAATAGAAACATTCCCATTACGTACCTACGACTAAAATGGAGAATCAGTTTTTGGTACCTGCTCCACATTCCAGGGACGTTGTGGTTCCATGGGGATGACGTCTCGGCGTGAAAACCGCAACTTTCAAGGAACTTCAACACTCTCTCACCACTCATTTATATTAGCATGTTGCTTGCTTTGTCTGGTAGCTAATATCTTTACCTTCCATTTCTATCTACATATTTCATTTCCTTAACTCTGAATCAAGTAGGTATTATGCACATATGAATACTTGGTTTGAACCCCAAAACTAAAACAAAATCAAGTTAGATTGACAGACATGAAAGTTCCACATTCAACATGCGCCTTTAAAATATATATATGAAGGGCACAGGGGAAAAACAAGTTAAGTCACAAATAACTGTATTGGAGTTATAGACATTTTTTAAGTTAATATTCAATATAACTTGATTCTAAATTGACGTTGTAAATTTACTACTTGAAAATATTAAAAAATATCATATTTTCTATTATTCTCTATAGATATTAATTCCATAAGGTAACGGATATTAACACAGTTTAAGATCAAATCTTAGGTTATAGTGACTTAGTCTGTTTTCCCCCGGTTTTAATGAAAATATTTTGTTCGTGATACATTTTATTCATGAAAGACTAACATATGCATTTCTGAACAAAATAAAAAAATAACACTTAATTGTGTGGTATATTACTCAGATACTCTTGGGCAGTTGGGCCACAAAATTGTTTTAAACATTGCAGATTATTATATTTTTCTGCTGATATATTAATCAGTTCTAAAAGAAAATAATGTAAAAACATTTTTTTCTGCAACCATATCATCACTATCATTGCTACACATGCGTTTTTATGTGCTCAAATAGAAAAAATAATACTTGACTGTGTAATAAACCTACAAACGTATTACTATGATGAACATTTGCATCTTAATAACAGAACAATAGTCACACTAATATCCCCATGCCTAGACTTTACGGACTTAACTTATTCTTCTCCTGTAGCGCGCGGACTTAGCCTGTTTTTCTCGTGTATAGAATTTTTTACATTAGGCATATCTTCGGACTTGTCTGGTTAATCTCCTGACTGACTTACCCATAGAAAGAGTTATAAATTTACTACAAGCTGGCACCGTTATCGCAATTTTGATAAAAAATGGACTTGGCTTATTTTTCCCCTGTATCCTTCATATGTTTTCATAAAAGTGTTCTCTAAAATATACATATGAGTGAATGTGATACACTAGACTATCTTTTATTGCACGTTGGAAATTACATTAAGTTTCACTTTATTAGAATGAGAAATTGGATGCAGAAATAAAGCAAACGCATTATTTGTGAAGTTAAGGTTAATATTTTGTTATAGTATCGGCATAAGTCTTGTCTGCTAAAATGGCACATTTCGTAAGTCTTACTTTGAAGTTATTTGCTGTAAGAAACGCTATGTGAAAGTAATTGATACTTTAACTCTGTAACGGGAACTGTCAATATGTAACTTTTAAGTAATATTTACTACAATGTTCCCACTGCCACTACTTCCTGTCTCTCATTCTGAACGCGGTACGTTCGATGTTTACACTGAACATAAGGAGTATGTTCTAGTAGTAGCTGAATCTCTGCATTGTTATTTTATTACAATTTTTTATTTCTTTATGGCGTTGATTGTTACCCCTACTGCATGTTTTGTTCTTTGATTTTTCTTGTGGTGTTTTGACTGAAATATTTACTCTGGGTCAAAGTTTATAGTTTAGTATAGATATAGTTTTATATGGGATTCTGCTCATACTTAGCACTAGTTAATAGTTTTAAAAAATATGAAAAAACAGACGTTAGATGTTCCATAATAACTAATTGCATGAATGTTTTCAACGTTGGGAAGCTAGATGGTAAAATTTACCTCATGGTGAATATATGAGGTGATACGCACTTTGTAGTTGATATGTCTGATGATATTTAATAGTTTTACAAGCAGACACAACGTTAGTTGGAATAAATATCAGTTACAAGTTTCACGACTTTTAAGGATCACTGAACGTCACGGCAACTATAAAAGCTACTTGAAAGTTATTGCAATTTTGAAGTCATATTTTAGTAAGTGAGTTAGTCGCAGTTACGATTATTTACCACTTTCAAGTTATGAAAACTTAAAAATCTTCCCAAAAGTAATTATGACGTCTCCAAAACCAAGACAGCTACTTAGAAGTCACATAAGTGTAAATAAATCAAAGGTAGTTGAAAATACGTAGCAGTGTCTGTAATTTTGTTGTATGAAATTATTTATACAGGGTGTTCCATAATGATGGCCAAATATTTTACCAGTGTATTCCAAAAGTCATTTCAGGGGTGATCTTCATATGGCGGAAAAAAATAGTTTTTTTATTTTTCCTTAAAAACGATTATAGAAATTTCAATTTTGAAACACATTATCAGCTAGTCAAAAGCTATTTTGTGGTCGTGTTTATTCCTTGGCTCATGTTTCTGGAGGACGGGAATAAGCAACCCCTAGATTTATTTCTTTCAGAACTTTTTCCTGCAATAGCCGATTTCTACACTTTTTTTAAATACTACACCTAATTTTACGATTTTCTTCCATCTTATAATTTTTTCATACAACCAATAGTTTGCGCGGAAAAAAATAAAAATTGTTTTCCTTACTCTAAACATCTTTTCGTCACCGGTTACTAGTAACTGCAGTAGGCAGTTGCTATGTTGATGTTTATCTGTTGTTTTGTCAAACAAATCGCCATTAGGTCTATAATTGACAGTTTTCGCAAATGTTTCTAAACAAAGGTATTCCTATAACTGTTTTCAATCCAGCATATTCTGTCAATTTATTCGCTAATATTTGTACGGAAGAGTCAGTTATTACAAATATTTGCAAAAACTATCAAGACTGATTTGTTTGAAAAGACAACAGAGAAACATTAACAGAGCAACCGCCTACTGCGGTTATCTGCGGTGACGAAAATATGTTTAGAATAAGAATTTATTTTTTTCCGCGCAAACTGTTGGTTGTATGAAAAAATTACAAGAGGGGAAAAAGTAGTAAAATTAGGTGTAGTACTTAGAAAAAATCTAAAATTTTGTTGAAATCGGTTATTGCAGGAAAAAATTATGAAAGAAATAAATCTAGGGGTTGCTTATTCCCGCCCTCCAGAAACATGAGCCAAGTAGTAGACACCACCACAAAATAGATTTTGACTAGCTGATAATGTGTACCAAAATTGAAAGGAGCCCGCACTTTTTAGTGTTGGGTTATTTTTATAAAAAAAGACCGATTATGGAGACATGCATGCGTGGAGGTGTGTTGGAGTGAAAAAGTACTATATATATGTATCCCTCTTTTATGTGTTCGAAACGATAAAATGAGAATTAGATTGCGTCCGCGATGCCAGAGCAAATACCAAACGCGTTGAAATCGAAGTAGTTGAGATGGGATAGTTTGTGGAACATCAGTGGAGTATACAGCTATTTTATCATTAGGTGGTGTGGAAGATCGGAATCCTCATTTTTGAATCTCGTTTTGAATACAGAAAAGGGTGATATACCCAGGAGCCGACTTTGTATGCGCCGTAGCGCAAAACCTGACGGTAGATTTTTTTTGTGCCCATTAGCTTTTCTGTTCAGGATATTGAGAACTACATTTTCCACCAAAAATTAGACCTCCGGACTGAAACCACTTTTACATGTAAAAAGTGCGGGGTCTTTTCTAAGTGTAACCGTTTTTAAGGAAAAATAAGAAACCTATTTTTTCCGCCATTTTGAGACTCGAATATCTCAATAGGAAGGACCCAAATTAAAAAAATTTCATATGAAGATCGCCCCTGAAATGGCTTGTGGAATACACTGGAAAAATATTTGACCATCATTCTGGAACACCCTTTATAACAAAGTAGCAAATTTAGGGTAGTTACGTAATAGTTACTCTTTCACAGTTCCACTTTTAGTCAGTGTTACTTTGGTACAAGTTGGGATGGAGAGTGGGTTCCGAAAAGCCTTCAGTAAAAAATCATCAATTCGAAGTCGGGATTGTTTTCTCATTTTTCTTTCAATAAAAGTTCTCTTACTTGTCTGTCAGCAAAGCTTTTGCTGTTATTCAGAGGTACACTTTTCTCGTTGTATACGTACTATGCGTATCTAAAGAACTATCCCTTGTTTGTTCTGATCTGACTATGACTTGTAACGCATTTCGCCAAAGTTTCCTTCACATAAATCCATTGTCAGAGGGGAGATGCGGGGACGGCCTATCCACAGAACACCTGACAGGTAATAAACAATAGATAGTGCACTGGAGACCTCCTAAATGGTTTTACCAGTCGAGCCTAATGGGGTATTATTTTTTTCCGTCGGTTGTTGGAGAAACTCGAAATATATCATCCAGGAATTGGTAAAATTATGTATAGTACATCTCATCGATACAAGGGAATATAACAAATTTTAAAATACGTTAAAACTAAGTCCTGGGATAGAGTGGTTAAATATAATTTCAAGCATCTGATGGTGGTGAAACTATTCATAAAAATCGTTAGAATATGTGGATATATGCATAATATATTATCATAATTCTATATGTGATGTCTATTTTAGTCATCTAACTCGATATTATTCAAAGCGGGGTGGTCATTAAGGAAATATTTTATATCTCGTCGTCAAATCAGTATTATTTTACCCCAATAGAACCCACTGCTCAAATACAAAAACTTAGAGCCATACAAGCCGTTATTTGTACATCACTGAAATGGGTTCTTATCTTTAGAAAATTTAGTTTTTTAACAGGTATTAAATATGTATATGACATTTCGAATTATTATCACTTCGCAATAACGATTTTAACAGTCGTTCAATTTTATCAATCGTAGGTAACTATGCAGTTTTCGTCTACTAACGTCGTTTCTGAACACCGTAAGACAGATAGAGGGCAGTTGACGATGCAACTTAGATTATTACTTGTTTATTTTGTAGACAGTGCAGTACTTTTCAGTGTTCGGTGATTTCGCAGGCTCGAATGTGTTTTTGCTTTCCTGATATAGGTACTTGGTGTTTTTAAATTACTATTATCCTTGGCTCATTATAAATATACGGATGTCCGGATGGACGACGAACAAGCTCAACTAATTAGATATAATGTATATAAAAATATAAAACACAATGAGACAGGGCATTAGAAGTAACGGCTAATCTAATAATAGTATTAGAGAACGCTCCATACCATTCAAGACTTTTAGAAAGGATTCCAGATATTGGCACAAAAAAAAACGCATATTCAAGAATTTCTTAAAATCCATAAAGTTGCTTACGTACAATGATCGTTTGAAGCAAACTGAGTTGCTGCATATAGTCAAGAGCAATAATTCTGTAAAGAAATACGTTACTGATGAGATGGCCGCGGCTCAAGGACATACCGCTCTACGATTGCATCCATACTACCGTGTATAATCCCATTGAATTAATATGGAGCCAATTAAAAAAAATACATTCAAAATTTGATACAACAGTTATAGATGTTATAAGAAGCGAGGTGAATAAAATCACATTAGCTAACTGGAAAATTGAAATTAGGAGAAAATTGCAACAAGCAATTGATTGGGCTAAATAAAAGTGGTTTCATCATAACTGTTGATGAAGAATCGATCGATGACCTTAGTAGTGACTTTGACTTCTCATTATATTAATATAATTTATAACTAAATTTTTTGCTGTATTTTTATGGTGTCGTTGTTATGTAGTATATGAAATAAAGTATGCGCCAAAAGTATGGAATAAATTCAATAAAAACGAAACAATTATTTTTTGGGAAAAATCCTCGAACAGGTCGATTTTTAATTTGAAAAATACATATTTCAGCGTAAAATGCGATTTTCAAATGTCTTTTGTTTTCGAGTAATGACGTCATAGATTTTTTTTTAAATGGCAGCACCATATTTTTTTTCTTGATTATGAAAGATCGTTTAATTCTCTATCAGACAGTACTAAACTTTTGCCCTCTTACATAGGAAAGTTTTCGAGTAAATGACGATTGAATGTTAGAAAACGTAAATGAATTAAAATAAAGCAAAAACGTTATCAAGTTTAGTTTTTCGAATTCCATAGTTTTTTTATGGACACGTAGGTAAAAATCTTTGTAAAGTGTCATTGTCACACCGACTTTCTAATAAGTATTGTAAGCGACATAGAAATTATTATTCAATTTAAAGTATTATGGCACATTTAATTGTTACTCAAAGAATTGAAATTTTAATTCTTCTCGGATGCGTGAATATGACTAGAACTCAGCAGGAAGTTTGCGATTTATTTAATGAAAAATATCCAGATCGCCCTATCAGCCAATCAACAGTCAGTAAGGTAGAGTCTAAATTTAGAGAAACTGGCAATGTTGTAAATATTCCAAAACCTGGACGTCCAAGCATTAATGAAAATCAGAAACAGAACATTTTGATAAGTATGGTGGATAATCCTCATAATTCTTCACGACTGGTTGCATTAAACAATGACACTAGTCAGAGCACAGTGCTACGTATCTTGAGGAAGGAAAAATATCATCCCTACAAAATTCAACTTGTGCAGGAACTCAATGAAGATGATCCTGATCGCCGCTTACACTTTTGAGAAATTCTAATGGATTTATGTCAAGGAAATAGAAATTTACACCGGCAAATACTTTTTTCAGATGAGGCCACATTTTATCTGAATGGTACAGTAAACCGTCAAACTTGCAGATATTGGAGTCGGGAAGATCCTCATTGGAACTTGCAGAATTGGAGTCGGGAAGATCCTCATTGGATGGCAGAGGCACATACCCAACACCCTCAGAAATTAAATGTGTGGGCTGGAAGCCTTACAGGACAAAGATATTTAGAGTTTCTAGAAAATGACCTTGTTCCAGCCCTTGCAGTAATTTTTCCTAACGATAATGACCCTGACATTCCTGACGATACCATATGGTTTTAGCAAGACGGTGCACCTCCGCACTATGCGCGCCCTGTACGAGATTTTTTGGACAACTGTTTTCCTGGGAGGTGGATCGGCAGACGCGGACCGATAGAATGGTCTGCAAGATCGCCAGATCTTACACCTCTTGACTATTTTTTATGGGGATACTTGAAGTCAAAGTGTACATTAATAAACCACGTAATTTAGAAAAACTTCAAAATCGCATTCGGGACGAAATACGCAGAGTTACCCCAGAAATCATTCATAATGTACAAGAAGAATTTCTTCACAGACTTGAGCATTGTCAAGAAGTTGGTGGATGGCAATTCGAACATTTAATTTAAGTATAAAATTTAATCAATTCTATTTTATTTTACATACCTCAGAATTGTTACTTTTTTATGGATAAAATTTACGTTTTCTAACATTCAATCGTCAATTACTCGAAAACTTTCCTATGTAAGAGGGCAAAATTTTAGTACTGTCTGATAGAGAATTAAACGATCTTTCAGAATCAAGGAAAAAAATATGGTGTTGCCATTTAAAAAAAATTCGATGACGTCATTACTCGAAAACAAATGACATTTGGAAATCGCATTTTACGCTAAAATATGTATTTTTTAAATTAAAAATCGACATGTTCGAGGATTTTTCCCAAAAAATAATTGTTTCGTTTTTATTGAATTTATTCCATACTTTCGGCGCATACTGTATATGGGAACCATATATTTTTATTATGTTCTATCTATATATAGCTAGGATATAACTTTTTTCTCTCTGTTAACCCTACCCAGTCCTAATTCCAGTCTCCTGGCAGAGAACGCTCGTACCTCCTCGTCGTCCTTGCTAGGTAATATAGTTATTTATGCAACAAGTACAAAAAGTAAGTGGTTATTGCACGCGAAGTAAAATTGTCCAACGAGACCGTCAGGCTGAGTAGGACAACACGTCGAGTGCAATAAGCACTTTTTGTACGAGTTGCATACAATATTTTTTCTACATTCATGCAAAAACCAAAAAATGTTTTATTTAAATGATATTAAGTCTAGGAAAATATGACGTCGATTTGAATGTTTATGGTTGTCATGATGACAAAACGCTGTAGTAGAATGACAGATGAATGCAATAAACATTTTATTGCACTAGTGCAACAAAAAACACTTTTTCCACTAAATATAGTTCAATGAAGTTTTGTTTTTTGCATGAACGTAGAAAAATAAATTTATTTCATACTAATACATTATAAGCAAATCAACCCTTAGTTACCGTAACTATAAACATGTTCCTAACTCCCATAGGAGTTATACTAAGCGCTTATAAATCCTTAACTCCCTCTAATGTATTTACAAAAATATGCCGACAATTGTCAAATTTTCCACTGAAATTATTTCTCGAATTGCAAGAACTTTTCGTTGAAGTGTTGCCACTGCCTATGGCTGTAGTCAGACATGAAGTTGATGTTTCATTTCTTTCATGTGTCGTCATATTTGCTCCTGCATTGACCAAAGCAGTCGTCGATGTGGCAAACCCAAAAAACTAGCAATTTTGCT
Source organism: Monochamus alternatus (assembly GCA_037114965.1). NCBI lineage: Eukaryota > Metazoa > Arthropoda > Insecta > Coleoptera > Cerambycidae > Monochamus > Monochamus alternatus. The sequence continues at coordinate 121,640,832 of CM073426.1, forward strand.
TGGCATTTTTCCAAATTTATTTTTCCCAATCCCCATCTGCGCAACGTTTTTCGCGATACAATAGAAAAAATCTTTATTGACCCGACGGACGCAAAGACATATACTTTCTTACTAGACCCAATGCGGAGAACTCGTTTTCTTCCACAATTGTAAATTTCTTACAGATATCTGATTTAGTTGCCGAAATGTTGACCACCATAACCCAACCCCTATCTTCAATATGATTAATCTTCATATTCAACAGTTTTTGATAGCTCCCGAAATAACCCATAATCAGAACCACCTATACAATAGAGAAATAAATATGTAATTCTTATAGTTTAATGCATTATCTTATGTAGTAAATGTACTTCATCCTTCAAAAATTTGATAATGTCATCTCGACTATACTATTTAAACTTCTTTGGCTCATAGACTTTACTTTTTCGTTTGAGAAACGGTTCCAGTTCATGAAACTTTCTCCCATCTGTATTATTATAAATCGTCATAATTGATTTTAACATTGACCACTTAGTCCACAGGGAATTAGGACTGTGCGATTCAGACTGTAAGAAAAATAAATCAATATCACTTATACTAGAACATGGAAGAATTAATGCATACCATGTCTTGAAATTAAACCAACATTATGGTTTCACTTATTCTTTTGTTTTTAATACAGTTAACTTTAACCACTGCAGGAATTTGTCATATTCTTTTTTTAAACTTTGGTTTAAATCAACCAACATAATTCGTTTTTATATATTTTTAGGTATTAATAATATTGTGTGAAATTAACTACTCAATGGACAAAAGCCCCAACCTGCGTTGAATTACACCCACAATATCTACCCATATATTCCTTATTATTAGCTTTTGTAACATTTTTTTACGGTTTTGGAAAGGTATTTTAAGCTAATATAAATCAAATCTCCTACAATTCCTATCAATAAAGTCATATGTATGTTCTATGATACCAAACATCTAGGTATGCTAATGAACAATTCCACAGACAAAGCTCTATTCAATAATTATCTAAAGAAAATCTAATTTACTAATCTGGTAATGAAATACTCTATAAATATCTAACTTCACTTTTTGGCAGTGGGAACACGACAAATTCAACCACAATAGATGAGATCTGACCTATTTCTGCATTTTTAGGATTGCTTCTTCAGGTGGTCTCCTTTAAGTTGAATAAAATATCTAACTATAAAAATTATTATAAAAATTTAAATTATTTGAAGTTAAATATCGACAATGACAAAAAGTGACATCCTGTCAATGAATTAAATACGACAATATCTACTTGAAAAATGTTCACCTTTTATGTAAAAGTTTTTATATATTTTTAGGTATTAATAATATTGTGTGAAACTAACTACTCAGTGGACAAAAGCCCCAACCTGCGTTGACTTACACCCACAATATCTACCAACATATTCCTTATTATTACTGTTTTTGTATTCCCTTATATCGATGAGATAAACCATATGGAATTTTTTCGTACGTTATATTTTTATTATTCTAAAAAGCTAATCTAATATTTGTTAGGAGAAATTAAAACAAAGGAACATCGAAATCAATTTTTCGTTTGTTTGAAACAATGAGACGAAGAAATATTGTGACGCTTTAAGAAATTGCAATCATCTCGTAAACAACGTTTACTGCAGGTAGGCAAAGATAAAATATTTAATATTCCCTGGTATCTGGTATGTCTCAGGAATTAATAATGCACAAATGTTATTCGCTAGGTATAAATCCTCAAATATTGCTTCTTGGAAAGCACTGGAGACTAAACTTAAACAACGCTTAGTTGTGGAATTCGGAACATACAAACTTGGCTCAAAGAAAAATAAATAATCTTCTGGAGTTGGGAGATGGCTGAAATAGAATCCGAAATAACAAACAAATAATAAACAATTCCATGTACGTGTGTATGTTTTAGTTATGTAATTCATTGTCATCATATACTTTGATAAAAACAGTTTTCAATAAATTCGAAAATCACAGAAATGAAAGCTATTAGTATTTTACATCAAATAACAACAATGTAACAACTTAAATAATTATTACTGTTTAAAATAAAGTGAAAGAATTGTTTTTATTCTGAAAATAATTAGGGTTTTTGACGTATATACAGCATGATTCAGTTTTAAATTAGTAAACTTGGAGAGTGAGTAGAACTTCAAAAAATGATGTCATTTTGTCATTTTTTTTATTTTGGGGCCTTTTAAGGGAGATGTAGGGTGTTGAAGCTTTAAAAAATATGAACTCTTTTTTGTATAGTCAAAATGGATGCACTATTTCAGCTGCATTTGGTGTCATAAAATATGTCAGTATCAACTTTCAACAACCAGTGACGGAGATATAGGTATGCACTAGTGCCTTTAATTTAGAAAACTCTTTATAACATTGAAATTGTGAGGCGATCCCCATGGCAAACTATATCCTAACCTAAGCTCAATAATAGGCTTGTTATATGTGTATATTTATAATAGAATCGTTTTCAGAAGGTGAAGTAGGCAATGAAACTTGACATACACCTCTGAGCCCTTTTCATTTGTTTGTGATATACTTCAGGTACGCCCCTTATTAAGGTACGACTAACGTTATGGAGAAATGACCTGCACTAGAGAAAGATGGCCAATAAGATATACTTCTTATCAAAAATAGACGAATTTGGAATAGTTGGAATGTGTTGATTCTTCTGTTGTGGTGTGTTTGTGATACAGTTTTAACGAAATTTGAAATGGCTCATTGACGTTTTGAACGAGCAAAGTAAGAAACTTTTGTTAAATGAAATATTTCCCAGTCTACCCTGGCAATTTACATCTAGAGATAATTGAGTACCGACATATATGCACTATTCTAATTTTTCTACAGCACATGCATTCCCAAAGACGTTCTTCCTAGTATAATTTGGGCTGGCTCGACAGCTACCACCCAGTTGCACCTGTCATAAGCAGGTATATGTTGAAATAAAATAAATGTGTACATTTCGTCTCACCAACGTTTTATTGCCCGCTTCGCCTTCCGAAACAATTGTACTATATACAGAGTGTTAAAAAAAGAGTGTAAAATATTTAAGGAGGTAATAGTATGAACCAAAATAAGCAGAAAAGTCTCAATAAAGATGGGTCCGCAAAGTAACGGTTGCGGAGATATGGAATGTTTTATGTTTTTTAGCCCCTTTTTTTATTTTGCAAAAACGTTGTGTATTTTCTTATAATAGTTGGTTGATGTTTAGTGAAATAAACAGTACTTATTTGACAGTTGTTCTCAGTGCACATGTTTTCTTTCGCTATGGCTGGTTACTCTAACGCAGAATTAGCAGACATGCATTTCATGTATGGTCGTGTTAATGGGAACGCCACCGAAGCGCGACGTCTTTATGTTGATGCTTATCCAAATCGGCAGATTCCTTCACAACACATGTTTGGAAGAATTCACCAAAGTTTGCGTGATACCAGTTCCTTGAGCAAACAGTGCCATTTATCCGGAAGACCAAGGTCGGTATCCACTCCTAGAGCAGAAGAAGAAATTCTAGCACTGGTAGAGCAGAATACAGGTACGAGTGTGCGGAGAATATCAGCCGAGGTAGGAATTAGTGGTCCTCTTGTTTGGAGACTCCTTCTTTATCCATACCATGTGTAACGAGTACAGGCCTTAAATCCAACAAATGATCATCAAGCACGTTTGGTTTTTTGCCGCTGGTTTCTACGTCATGATGCTGAAGACCTTCGTTTTCATGCAAACATTCTTTTTACTAATGAGGCCAGGTTCACAAGAAATGAAGTGTTTAATTTTCACAATACGCATATTTGAGTCGATGAAAATCTTCATGCTCTAATAGAATCTGGACATCAGGCACGTTTTTCATTAAACCTTTGGATGGGTATTGTAGGTGACAGGTTTCTAGGTCCTGCTGTTTTACTAAACCCATTAACAGGCGCTGTTTACTTCAACTTTCTGCAGAACACGCTGTATGAGTTTTTGGAAGACAGTCCTTTAAATCAGAGGCAACAAATGTGGTTCCAGCATGATAGTGCTCCAGCTCATTTTTCCACGGCCGTTAGAGAGCATTTACACCAAACTTTTCCACATAGATGGGTAGGAAGGGCCAGACCTGTTTTATGGCCTAAAAGATCGCCTGATCTGAACCCTCTAGATTTCTTTGTTTGGGGATATTTGAACACATTAGTGTATGGTACTCCTGTAAATAGCCTGGAAAAGCTGCAGCTTAATCAAAAGTGTTAAGAAATCCAAACCGAGGAGGGTGTTTTCGAAAGACTTCGAATATCGTTGAGACGAAGATGTCGTGCCTGGTTGGAAGGAGGGCACTTTGAACATCTTCTGTAACTTTGTTTTTTGTTTGTTAAAAGCTTCCTTTGTCGGTTTATTCCTAATAAAATAAAATGTTTGGTCCACATCTCCGCAACCGTTACTTTGCAGACCCATGTTTATTAAGACTTTTCTGCTATTTTGGTTCATACCATTACTTCCTGAAATATTTTACACTCTTTTTTTAATACCCTGTATAGTGTTATCTATAAAACAACAAAATATAATCAGTTACGTTAAAAGATTCACGCCCCGTACACGTAAAGCCGTTCTTAATACAGAAAAGATTTAAAATTTTTCACATTTCTTTTTCAGTCACCTCCTTGCATTAAATAATTGTGACCTGAGTCACGGCCCACTCGACCGTACGCAATTTTGCCAGATTCCAGCTTTTGTTCCGCCACATGTGATTTAACCGTGCAATTTCCTTAATGGTACTGAATAAATTAAAAACTGGCATTAGACCCTGGTCATTTTACAAATTAAAGCGGCCAAATAAATTATAGAACCCCTTGCGAGTTCTTTTCACATTTGCCATGTTTGGAGACGGCCGTACATCAACATTTTTAATTGTGCTCTCTTACGGGGAGAGCGCAACGAAATAATGAATTAAGAAGGGGTGCTTCAAGGACCCTTCTCGAATACATACCGCTAAAGTAGTCGTCATCAATTGCTTTCAGGGATTATTTGAGGGAGCAGGGATTAATCATGTTTTTTTATTCACGGAATGATAACCATTCATTGATGAATATCATTAATAACTGTGAAGAATAATTGGATATAATAAATCCTCAATTAATTATTCTCATGTTCATGATTTTATTATTTTCTAATTTCTTTTAATGTTGATTAATTATTATGCCTCAAATTTTATGACTGAACCACGGAAATCATAAAATATATAGAACACCAAAAGAGGTACCTAACGAAAATAGTCAACTTATGGAGCAAACGCGAGTCTGGTAATATTACTATACTTAGCTATTATGGGTGGTTGTACTGACAAAGTAACTTCACACCAATGGGCGGGAATTTCAAAACATGAAAATTTTACGTCCTCCTAGAAACATTTGATTTCTATGGTCCAATTACAAACATTCCGTTTTAGTTTCAATGATACGTTGGAAATAAAATGCAGTATAACCAACAGCTTACATTAAATTTTCCCAGGATGGCTGCTTTCCAAGCTCCTACATAGTCTGACTATTTCTTAGTTTATAATGTAAAGATTTCTGACGATCTATATATTTTATAATTTTTATGAACTAAGCTGAACATTTTGTACTGTAATACGAATATCTTCTTCTTCTTTTAACGAACTACACAGCATATCTCTGACATTCTCTTTCTCTCTCTCTCTTTCGATAGTAATTAATATGCCAATTGTATTTTTTTACATCATCTCCGTCATACTTTTTTATACATACATACATTTGTTTATATTTTCAATTATTGAACTTCCCATTTTTCTCAAAGAAATATTTGTAGTAGGCTAAAACAGGTGACAATGTATTTTAGGCATAAACATAAGTTTTATTTGTGTCCAATTATAATTTTTTTCTCAGAAATATATTTATTTCTGTGCATGGTTCATTGAAAAATACATTCCATATTAATAACAAAAAAAAACCTTTATAAAATTTGGACTCGTTAGAAAGTTATGTCCAAATGAAGATATATTAAAAATAAATCAATTATTGCATTATAGATATATGTAATTATTGATTAAATGTAATTAGTAATAGTAACAGTGTAACAAGAATAAAGAACAGACACATAACAATGATTCCAGACAATTCAGTTCCACTGTTATCCAAACAACAACTAAATCATTTAAAAATATGCTAATCCTATATTTTATTTTAACTGGTCGATATTATCAGACCTAATAATGACCGAAACTAATTGAAAATACTAAAATGTGTAAGTTGAATAAAAATGAGTTTAATTTACCTTTCAAGTGTAAACATTCAGTATTTAAATGTATTTTTTCCAAAAAATATTTTGTTGTTTGGAATCACAGTAAATTCAGTTAGGCTTCAAATAATACACAAAAAAACTAACTTGATGTTAAGAGTTTTTATTTTCTCTCTTCTCATATCATCTCGCTAGTTCCATATTCAAAAGATTCTCGTCGTTTCTTATAAAAGCTTGCGTATAGGTACATATTATGACATCCATAATATGGCGGGCCTTTTTCTACAGAACAAAGTGATATATGGAGGTATTTACAAATACGAAATTAAACAATATCATGTCAAGCTCACAATATCTGGTTACTGATACACCATCGCAAAAAGGTTCGTAATCAATCACTGTTTGACAGTTTTACGATGTTGGAAATAAAGGCTGGACGAACTGCACGTGAAGTGTACGTTTTAATACCCGATGTAGTATCGGTTATGGAAACAAAGTAGTTGCAGTTAATGTCAATACGTGGCCAACTAATTGTTAATATATTATTACAATTTGGTGACACAATTTTCAGGTTATTTGGAATTTCATGATTAAAGTCCGCATTTTGGTCGCGTCATTATCAGGAGCGTACTTAGGACGCTAAACTAATGTTTGTAAAAACCGAGGTGTAAACATATGCCTTCAAAAAGTTAAAATCAACATCTTGCCTTATACTGGTTATTAAATCCAACATTATATTTAGTTTATTAGTTTACAAAACGCTCTACATAACTATTCACTTGCAGTACTGGAACAAAATTAAATAAGCAACAACTACTGTAAATATTCAGGTGTTGTCGCTAATAATCCATTTTGGTTACAATGTGTTCAAACGTGTGTTCAACGTCCACATAGGTTACTGGGGCATATTTAAAGTATATATAATTTTTCATAGACGGCACGTTTAAGATGGGTTCAGAAAAATCTACCTTTTTGCCATCAAAGAGGTCTACTATATGGCATAAAGTCAAGAAATCCCTAATTGTTTTGCAAACCGTCATATATATTTTTTTTAAACATTCAGCGCTTGGTCCTTTTAATTGGGAAATAAACTGTCGCAAATAAAACATTTACTGTGTTATTTATTGAATATCTCGATGCTCTCACATCAATTGCTTCAAGACGGCGAATAACTGAAGGTATCCGTGAATAACAAAAATATATGTATGCTAAATCTTTGGGAATTCTAAGATCGTTAAATATCCGTTGAGCATATAAAATAGAAGTTGCATGACTTGAGTGTGATCGCTGAAAAATATTTGTTATGCCGTCAAAATTATTGTAGTAATATGCTTCTGACCGTATTCCAACGTACGGATCCATTGCAACTGTTTTGTTTTACGAGTGGCAACCTGCTGTAAGTCTAAACATGTGTAAATAAAAACTCTTAGGCCTCGATTCTCGAATGCAGTGAAATAAATTCGAGTGGGAATTCATTCCACTTAAAAAAATCCTGAGTATATTATTTTCTATGTGTATATTTACCATTATTGAAGCTTTTTGTTTCTTTAACAAAAACCATATGAAATAATTCCCCATTTTTTTATGGCAAATAACTAACTACGATGAGAATGGTCAAAAATACAGATTTGCATTTCTCTTGAGAATTTAGGTCACTTTCTGAGGGAATGTGTTCTCGGGAATCGATCACCTGCAGGTAAATAAATGTTATTATCGATTAGCTGGCAGAAATAAGATTAAATTTGTTTTAATATAAGTAAAGTATGTTTAAATATTAAGGTCGTCGCCAAGTCCGAACCTGAGATCTGCAAACGAAGTGCAGTATTCTGACTGGCTGACGTTTCGAGACACATATCGTTTTCTTCAGAAGAAAGAAGCCAAAGAGACCGACGTCACTACCAGCTTTGAAATTGTTCATGTAGCTATATAGGATGCCTGTTAAAAAAAAGGTCATATCCCCTTCACCTCTCTTAGGCGGAAAAAAAATGCAATTAACTCAGTTTCTTTAGTAGAGTTTTACAATTTTTTTATTTCTGTTTTAATTGAATATTGTATTAAACATAGAGATATTTAGAAATACCGTAATAAGTTTTTACAGTTTCGTAACATTTGATAAAGTAAAATATGTTATATTTTTTTATTAATATAGACGCGGCAAAAATTCAGACGACTTACGTCACGGCTGACGATTCGCAATTGTTTATATTGTCAACGTAATTTTCTATATTTGAAAACAATATTTTCTTTGCAATATATAGTACAGACATTTAGTGTAGTATAAAGTTTTATTTTTCTCAGTTACAGTTTCTTAAATATTTTGAAATATAATGAATTATTTATTTGTTCGTATGACGTAAGTCGTCTGAATTCTTGCCGCAACTATAAACATTTGAAGAATATGCTCAGACATAAGATCCATCTTTGACATAATAAATAAAACTAAGTATTTTCATTTATAAATTTCTTAGAGCTGCTGACTTGGCATGCATATGTAGAGCTTTACTTGTTATTATAGAATTACTAGGTGACCCGGCAAACGTTGTTTTGCCATATGAATTATTTCTAGAGAATACTATTACGTCTTATTGGCATTGTTCACTGTACAAAAAAAATAGCCATATAGTAAAATAATAGCCGTTGTTGGCGGGAGTTCGTGACACGTGTTGCGTACTTTTGAGGTTATGTAGATCACTTAATTAACTAATAATGAGAACTACACTTAAAATTAATAATTTTATTAATTATTGATAAAATAGGAAATAAATAATTATGGCCCAGCAAATTAATAATAAATTTACTTGAGAATTACACTTAGAAGGTAAAATGATAATTGTAAACGTCTATTACGCTCGATTCATACACAATAATAATGGTCGAAAACTGTGTAGGGAGTGAGAGAAGGTTTATTGTGAGAGAGACAGGAGACCGGCTTCGTTCTCATTCCTACTCCGTGCTGTTTACTGGGAGAGAAGTGACACCGGTAGATGCCTGGCGGGGATAACTGATCTAGTGATAATCGATCAGTTATCGACCTGAGTTAAAAATGATTAAATTACTAAAATGGTTATTAAAAAATAGGGGCTTGTGATAGAAGGATGAAAATTAGGGGTTGTATGTATTTTTTAATGCCACATCATAAAAAAATAAAAATAAAAAATTTTGTCCAAAAAATAAAAAAAAATTGTTTGGGGTGGATCACCCCTATCACTTAGGGGTATGAAAAATAGATTACGACCGATGGCCAGACCTACTGAATATACATATAAAATTTCATAGAATTCCGAGGAGTATGGGATCTAAAACTGTGACACGAGAATTTTATATACAATATGCGCCAAAAGTATGGAATAAATTCAATAAAAACGAAACAATTATTTTTTGGGAAAAATTCTTGAACAGGTCGATTTTTAATTTAAAAAATACATATTTTATCGAAAAATGTGATTTTCAAATGTCATTTGTTTTCGAGTAATGACGTCATCGATTTTTTTTTAAATGGCAACACCATATTTTGTTCCATGATTCTGAAAGATCGTTAAATTCTCTATCAGACAGTACTAAAATTTTTCTCTTACATAGGAAAGTTTTCGAGTAAATGACGATTGAATGTTGGAAAACGTAAATCAATTAAAATAAAGCATAAACGTTACGAATTCCATAGTTCTTTTATGGATCACGTAGGTGAAAATCTTTGCAAAGTGTCATTGTCACACCGACTTTATAATAAGTATTGTAAGCGACATAGAAATTATTATTCAATTTAAAGTATTATGGCACATTTAACTGTTACTCAAAGAATTGAAATTTTAATTCTTATGGGATGCGGGAATATGACTAGAACTCAGCAGGAAGTTTGCTATTTATTTAATGAAAAATATCCAGATCGCCCTATCAGCCAATCAACAGTCAGTAAGGTAGACTCTAAATTTAGAGAAACTGGCAATGTTGTAAATATTCCAAAATCTGGACGTCCAAGCATTAATGAAAATCAGAAACAGAACATTTTGATAAGTATGGTGGATAATCCTCATAATTCTTCACGATTGGTTGCATTAAGCAATGACACTAGTCAGAGCACAGTGCTACGTATCTTGAGGAAGGAAAAATATCATCCCTACAAAATTCAACTTACTCGCCGCTTACACTTTTGCGAAATTCTAATGGATTTATGTCAAGGAAATAGAAATTTACACCGGCAAATACTTTTTTCAGATGAGGCCACATTTTGTCTGAATGGTACAGTAAACCGTCAAACTTGCAGATATTGAAGTCGGGAAAATCCTCATTGGATGGCAGAGGCACATACCCAACACCCTCAGAAATGTGTGGGCTGGAATAGTTGACGACAGAATAGTAGGGCTTTTCTTCTTTAAAGGAACCCTTACAGGACAAAGATATTTAGAGTTTCTAGAAAACGACCTTGTTCCAGCCCTTGCAGTAATTTTTCCTAACGATAATGACCCTGACATTCCTGACGATACCATATGGTTTCAGCAAGACGGTGCACCTCCGCAATATGAGCGCCCTGTACGAGATTTTTTGGACAACTGTTTTCCTGGGAGGTGGATCGGCAGACGCGGACCGATAGAATGGTCTGCAAGATCGCCAGATCTTACACCTCTTGACTATTTTTTATGGGGATACTTGAAATCAAAAGTGTACATTAATAAACCACGTAATTTAGAAGAACTTCAAAATCGCATTCGGGACAAAATACGCAGAGTTTCCCCAGAAATCATTCATAATGTGCAAGAACAATTTCTTCAAAGACTTGCGCATTGTCAAGAAGTTGGTGGATGGCAATTCGAACATTTAATTTAAGTATAAAATTTAATCAATTGTATTTTATTTTACATACCTCAGAATTGTTACTTTTTTATGAATAAAATTTACGTTTTCTAACATTCAATCGTCATTTACGCGAAAACTTTCCTATGTAAGAGGGCAAAATTTTAGTACTGTCTGATAGAGAATTAAACGATCTTTCAGAATCAAGGAAAAAAATATGGTGTTGCCATTTAAAAAAAATCGATGACGTCATTACTCGAAAACAAATGACATTTGAAAATCGCATTTACGCTAAAATATGTATTTTTTAAATTAAAAATCGACCTGTTCGAGGATTTTTCTCAAAAAATAATTGTTTCGTTTTTATTGAATTTATTCCATACTTTTGGCGCATACTGTATTAAAGATATACTCGCGACAAGAATTCAGACGACTTACGTCATACGAACAAATGAATAATTCATTATATTTTCGTCAAAATATTTAAGAAACGGCAACTAATAGTAATAAAACTATATACTACAATAAAAGTTTGCATTATATATTGCACTAAATTGCAAAAAATGATTGTTTTTAACGCGACAAAATATCGAAACTTACGTTGACAATAAAAACAAATGTGTGCCGTCAGCCGTGACGTAAGACGTCTGAATTATTGACGCGAGTATAACAACAGTTGCCTGTGCAGTTGGGGTCCGCCTGCGGCCGAAGAAAAGCTGTTTCTGAGCGGCTCTATCAATCTCCAGCGGTAAGTGTTCAGAGGTGAAGCCGAGTTAGGTCCAAAACAGGGGGTAGTTCGGTTCCGCATCAAAACTAAATTACTTCAGAAATTCCATTATTTCAGCGCCCCTATTAAGGAAAGAATGGAAAACGATAATGCGGCGATGTCCGCTCGAAGGCGTGACGACGTCAGGGCCGCCACAATACACTTTACGGACCATGGACAGGCCCAAAAGCCAAATTCATTCGACACGACGGGATTTCAATAAGGCCTTCTTGGATTTGGGACATCCTACGTGATGGGCAGAGAATATCGATAAAGGAACGTCTTTTCTTCTCTTTGCCATCCTGAGATAATAGGTAAATATGATTTTACTAAAATGAAAGTACATGTTTCCTGCTTAAGATTTTATTGCTAACAGGAACGGTAAACATAATACTAAGTGTTACAAAAATTTTAAAAAAAACTACCGGGTGTCTCATAATTAGCTGCCAACCCTAAACAGGCCAATTCTATGATCAATACTAAGTAAAAAAGTTCATATGAACATGGGTCCGGAAATGCTTCTTAAGGGCCCAGGGACCCATTGAAGAGGGAGGAATGGAATTTTTTTGCAATATCTCTCAATCGCGTTGTGATACATGAATGAAATTTGGTATACACAGCTAAATCTTTATGAGCAATTTGATGGACTAATCCATTTATTTTCACAAGGTGAAGGGTGGGTACGGGGGGCCCTTGGTATTTTGCGTGTGTAACTTTTTCATCTTTGACTTTTTAACAAATTGGATAGCAAATTCCGTTTTCCCGATCTGTTTTACGTTGAAAAGGTACTCTTGTTTCAAATCGTTATCTTTAACGGTTTCTGAGAAAATCGCTCTTGAATTAATCCCACTTTGGTCAATTTCATAGTAATTTAAACAAAAACTAATAATAATAATTTAATACGTAATCAGTAACACATTATTGATGTAGAACAATTATGATATGATGATTTGTTCATGGCTTTTGCGATGGTAATGCTGCGCGGCAGAACGCGAGTACGGCAGAAGGTTTCCAAACAGAAGGCTGACATCAAGGAGGACATTCCTCACTGTATTGCGCAATTTAGCTGCAAACGTCACTTTTCGAAGGGATCATAATATGGAAACTTAATTTTGATAACAGACAACAAGCTTAAAAACTGTTCAAAACACCCTCCACCTTCTCTGATACAAAGTCTTGCCCTACGTGTAACACTTCTCGAAGCTATTAACACGTTGAAGGACAGAGACGCTGATCAGTGTCTTTTCCTAAATTGTGTGATATGACACAAAGCTGATCTGCGTCTTCAGCCCCATAGTTGAAAATGACACGACGCCGCGCCGTCCTGCGTTTGAGTTTACTATACAATATAATGAAAGCCGAATCGGCACTGTCACAATAAGTTCGAACATCAGTGGTGTAGTGTCATCAGATGTCATACACACCTCCTTTAATTTAAACAGGCCTTTCACAATTTGAAACAGAACGCCGTCCAGCGTCTGAAATAACATGTGGCTTGCATTTACTTGCCCATTTACTGTCGTGGCTGTCGTCATTGATGTTATTAGTCAACACTGCACAGCGTTGAACGCATATCAGTGTTGTGCCAGTTTTGCGACTGTTTAACATTTATGTTTGTGACAGAACATCATCGTCAATAAAAAGTTGTTCAAAACTACTAAAAATGTTTTTATTAAAAATAATAGTTACTCATACTTAAGAATCAATTATCTCTCAAAAACCTGCTGTACTGTCTAAATTGGAATCTTATGGAAATTACCACTGTCCTTCAACGTGTTAAGATGCTAAAACGGTTTTGACGAATTTCATTGGCTGCATCATTGATACGCTGCAGTAATTCCTCATGGGTATCGACTTCGGTGGCGTAAACTTTTTGATTTAGATATCCCCAGAAAAAAAGTCCAGCGGAGTTAGGTCGGGAGAACGCAGTGACCAAGCTATCGCTCCGTGCCTCCCTATCCACCGTCCAGCGAAATTTTCGTTTAGGAAATTTGGAACATTGCGAGCACTATGTACCGGGGCTCCATCGTGCTGAAAAAACATGTTACGTGGTAAATTTAAAGGCAGATCATCGAGAATTTGGGGAAAATTATCTTGATGTAAGTTTAAATAAAGATTTGAATTGAGACGTTGTGGAATTTCAATAGGTCCAATCAGAGTGTCGTGAATAATTCCCGTCCATAAATTTATGGAAAACCGTTGCTGGAAGTTTGTTCTCCGAACAACATGTGGGTTATCTTCTTCCCAACAATGAGAATTATGAAAATTTAATTCTCTATTTTGGGTAAAAGTAGGTTCGTCACACCACAAAATTTTGGAAGCTTGCTCGTTGTCCAGCGACAAAATTGCATACGTGGCGCAAAATCTTCTGGTATCAAGCCATGTACACGTCGATAGTGATAGGGATGTAGACCTTGTCGCTTTAATATTCTTCCAATCTGAAATGTTAGTAGCACATCTAATCAATTATGTTAAGGAAATCTTTAAGATATGTAGTACCGTTGGCCGAGGAACATTTATTTGCCTTGAAATGTTCCGTATGCTAGTCCTAGGATCTTGTTCAAGCGTCAAGGACCTCCGGTTCCCTATTCATCCTGGGACGTCCTTGACCGGGTGCCTTTCGAAAAGTGGCGGTTGCAGCTAAGTTGCGGAATACCGTAGGGAATGTCCTCCTTAATGGCAGCCTTCGGTTTGGAAACCTTCTCCCGTATTCGCGTTCTGCCGCTGCAGCATTACCATCGCAAAAGCCATAAATAAATATCATATCAACTAACTCTTGTCCCGTAAACTCTTCTATTTGTTTCGCTTAGAACTATTAAATTGGCAATCAGGTTGACAATACATAAGAATACCTTGATAATTTTACTATGAAATTGACCAAAGTGTGATTAATTCAAGAGCGATTTTCTCAGAAACCGTTAAAGATAACAATTTGAAAAAGAGTACCTTTTTAACGTAAAACAGTTCGGGAAAACGGAATTTGCTGTCCAATTTGTTAAAAAGTCAAAGATGAAAAAGTTACTTAGTTTTGATCATAGAATCGGCCTGTTCAGGGTTGGCAGCTAATTATGATACGCCCTGTATAAACTATCAAAAATAAGGCTAATTAATTCTTTTCACTTTATGGTAAAGGTATTTAAGCTAATCAAAATAATTTTGCTATAATTCATATTAATGAAATCATATGTATGTTCTTTGATATCATGTAGTGTCTAAATATACTAAAGCTTCCATACAAAGTTGGATTGAATAAATATCTCAAATTAATCTAGCTAAATTACAATGAATCTCTCTGCATTTTGAGAACTCGTTTTTAATGAGAATTTTCTCTCAGACTGCACCTGGATATCAAACTAACAATGCACACTAACCAGACCACTTCTGCAGAGATAGTTCATAGCAAGATTAGGTATTTAAAACTGCACACACGTAGCTAACAGCTCCAAGATACCCCATATCTCATGCCGTGCCACTAACTGCCGCTAACTTCATTGGTAAGTAAAACACAAAACAATAATAGCCAGGTTTATCATTCATCATTTCAAAATATAAAAAACTAAATAATAAATTAGTCAGTAAACAAATAATAAGCATGCTAAGATACTCAGTGATAACTAATAAAAACAGTACAGGCAACTAAAACTAAAATTATCTAGCACACATACACTCTTCCAGCTTTCTTATAGAGATAAAATCATTCACTATTCACCACTAGAATAGTTATTAATTATATAAGGGAATTAACAAGCCTTTAATCCACGAAGAAAAATGAACACTCGAGGCGCAGATGAGAGTTGCATTTTTTCGAGAGGATTAAAGGCTTGTTAACTTCTCGAATGTAATTCAACATTTTATTCATTAGGCAAATTTATTTTAATCAAGAATATTGATTGTCAGCTGAATACTAGAAAGTCTTGGAATCATTTCTATGACATGCGTTTGTTTGTTTATCAACAAAATTGAAAAATCGACACAAACAATGAGTGATAATGCTAAGAATTTCTTAATTCTGACTGAAATCTAGCAAGAAGCCCAAGAAGCAACATTACGTCTCTTACTAGCGAAAAGTAAAAGTGTGTACGAGACAGAATTGGTGGTATTCCATAACTGACAAAAAAAGGAGCATAGGAGAAAGATCAATTACAGAAGAGGTGCTACTATCCTACTTTTTCAATGTGGAGAAACAGTTTGCTGCCTCTTCAATGTGGACATAATATTCCATGCTAAAATCAATGTTGAAAATACCCAAAAGTATTGATATTTCGAAGTATGGTAAATTTTTTGAAAGTAGATACATTTCTTGGGCTCCCTGATCCAGAAGTTTTACCGGACATGGAATGAGGCGTTTTCAGGTAACATTACTGGCCAATGCTGGGGGTGATATTACCACTGCGATGCGTCATGATTGGAAATCGACTACGGAAAGTTATGTTGAAGATCACTGTCCAACGAGATGGCAATTGCTAAAAAAATTCAGGTCCTACCTGGCGAACTTATGGTCTCCTTTAGTCCTTCAGAAACTTCTTGCCGACTGAATTTACCGGTCAAAATAACAAGATCGTTCTTGAGATAAATGTCAATGTTAATAATAATAATTCTAAATAAAATGCTATAAAATCGAAGCGTGGTATTATGAGTTCTAATCCACTAGTGCGTTAAAAGGCCTTTAGTCTACGGAAAACAGAAGTACCTTCTTTGATCGGTCAGTGGTCGCGCGGTTTAAGGCATCAGTACTTGAATCGAGGTGACTAGATCGGTGTTGGTTCGAGCCCAGCTGCCGGTATACCGTATATAAGCTATATTCGTGGAGAGGTTTGGCGCCCTCTCTGCGGGTATGGTAGGGTGGAGGAATGTTGGCTTGGGTCAATGTGAGAGATTGATACCGGTTGATATTTGACTACCCCCCTAATTAATGAGGTTTTCCAGGTTTAATAATAATATGCCGCCCCCTCTTCCGCACAAGTCTCCGACTTCTGGGCTAATCCCTGTGATTAGAATGAGGGGTAGTACACTTGTACAAATACAAGTAATTTAAGAACTGAATAATATAGAGTTTAGCAAATAACAAGAATGTTATCTCATGCCACCTGCGAATGTTCAAAGGTGCCGAAGTAAAATTAATATATAACGTCAGAAAGCAATTTGTCCAGTAATTTTTTAGGTACTGAAATCTTTCAAAGTACGTATTTTTTTAAAAGCAACTATAGATGTAAACATTGTTATAAACTTACATAGTTCTGCATATAACATTGTTCACTATTGTTTATAAGTATGTGAAAATAATTGTTAAAACGTGGGGTTAGAATAGTGAAATAATGTGTGTCATACAAATGCATTTTAAAAATTATATTATTATTTTGAGGAGAGTTTAAATAGTAAAAGGGGACAAATAAAACATCAGTAATTTTATTTTTGATATTACTTTTGCTCTACGTGCTTTATTTTTCGAGATTTCAGTACCTAAAAAACACCACAAATTTGATCATTTTACGGCGAGAGATACGGCGACCTTAAGACATCTTTCATTATTATGAATGTTTATGTTAACATCGCACTTAGTTAAGCTGGCCAGTCGCTTCGTCGGCTAAATAGTTTTACTTATTACAAATCAACTGGTAATAAATATCTAAACAAAAATAATTAAAAAAATTAAAAAATTTTAAATTAAGTCAAAAATGTAAATAATCCGTCTAGATTAATACAAATTAAAAGAATTTATCTACTTAAGTTAAACCTTTCATTTGTCCTTTATGTTACTGTTTATTAAATATTTTTTAATAGTCAATAATCAGTAATATTATCTGAAGCTAACTGCTCTGTGGATTAATATCCTGGCCAGCGTCAATCAGTTTTCCTATAATTCCTATTAATAAACTTATATGTATAATGTATATGCATCAAGTTAAAGAAATAATAAAATAATGAATTTTTCTTCATTGAATCATTTTGATATGTTGCTTATATGAAAAAAGCTTTGTTGTTAAAGCTAAGTATTTATCTGCCACTTACACTCCAAAACAATGTTTGCCTTAGTGCCCAAATTCTTTCAACAAACACTTGCCTTATTTACCAACCTATCCACAAACACAAATACTCCACAGTCTTCTACTCGTTCACTCTCTAAGCATTATAATAAAATAGGCACCAAAACATTGGGTAAATATCTTTATTTATAAACTAGAACAATAAATCTACAGAACTAGAAGTTTACTGCGTAATATATAAATAATAGAGGAGGTACATGCGTCTGTTTAAGTTTAATCTCAGTTTCTGCATGGAGAGTGGCCCTCCTGATGGTTTTATGGAATTTTTATAGGACGTAGGATGTGAACATAAATAGATCCCCTGTGTGGCTTGTTATGCCGTAACACCAATATTTTTCTATGGGAACGAAGGAAAACATATATTTGTTGATGCTTCTGGACTGATCAAATAGAAATCGAGGAAGTTGGGTGACTTCCGGTGTATTGTGTAAAAGTTTGTGACCGTTTAATAATACTTATTTTGAGTAGCAGTATTTTTCCGTGAAAAAGTAAAATCATCGGTAACAGTACGTTTTATACAAGAATGTTGTCAATAAGAAACAAAAGTAATATAGTAGTATAGTATAATAAAATATTTTTTATGAAATAAATCTCTGTTTTAATCAATTACTGTAGGCATTTGGCATTAGTTCAACTAGCAATATGGTATTTTCTAAAAGCTGCAAAACTTTTTTCAAAACAAGTCTTATAAAACAGTATAAATCAACTATGCAACCAAAATTGACATCGTATTATAAAACACTTTAGTCACCGTTCAGATTTTGTAAGGCCTGTTGGAAAAAATTAAAAAATAGTTCTTTAGTAGTAATAATAACACACTTGTAGCACAAAATTCATAAATAAAAATTAAATAAATTATTTATTAACTGTACCGTAAAGGCACAGCATAGGTAGACCAGCAGTTTCACTCCGTTGTCGGCACTTTGAACTGCTTTCAGTTTTCTGCGGTGATCTCGAAATGTGAGTGCGATAGCGCATCCGATGGAATTTACAGAATCGGTGATCAGGACCGGAATAAGAATTTTTTATTTGCGCGTGAAAGCGTAGTTATTCCACATGAAAGTTTACGTTATATCTATCCACATTATGTAATAATTCATTATACAGTTATAAATGGGTAATTCAACATGTATTATATACTATCATTTACTGCTACTAACATACAATGTGAAAATTCGATTTACTTCTTTGGACTCTTTAAAAAAAAGACTGCACTACAAAACATTTTTATTTATTTACTTACTTTTTTTTGTTATTAGTGATAGTTACATTTTTTTGGGATTTTTTTAAATTTAAAATTTGACGTTTTAGTGAACAAATAATTTATTATGATTTTTTTTGTCTTAAATGATCTACGTAAACCAGAAGACAAGTATTTTTCAGAACAGAAAAATTATGTTTACTTAACTTTGAAAATTGTTAAATTGGAGATAAAAGTGTAGTAAAATGTAAATTTAGAAAAACATTATTTTTTATTATTTTGTTTTGAGACTTACTCTCATTATAGTGACTACAAGAAATATGGGGTTTGTTCCAACAACAGCAAGAATTGATTCCGAATCGTCCAGAACTATTCAGTCAGTTAAGTTGTTAAAGTACTTTAGGCGAATGCGATGTAAGACGGAGTTGGTCAAGCATTTATTACAATTCTGAATCAGTTCTCGACGGCTGTTGGAACAGACCTATGATCATCTACATAATTTGAAGATGAACCGTCTATAATTATATTATTTTAAAAATGTATTTGACATAGTTTGTATGAACTTACTAATCCTGAGCAGCTTTTCCAATAAATCTTCTCTATTAGAAGCCTCTGCACAGAACTTTCCTCTAAAATAAAAATTTGTATTTGTGATAAATATAAATATGTGTATTTTAACCTTCACTTTCATGAGAAGTATTTATATTCCAATGTTATGCATAAGAAATAAGTTAATAGGTAAAATATCATTTATGGTTTGTACAGTATATTATAGATTACTTATTACTTATTTATGTCTTTAGGAAATTTAAAGAAACTTAAATTACTATTTATAGATGATATATTTAAACATCTAACTGCTGCGCAGCGACTCGATTCCTCGATTTAGACTCAAAATATTGCTTTAATACGGCTCTGTATAATCGATGTTTGCACTTCCAGAGTTGGATATAAACTGAGGTCTCTGCAGCTTGAAATGGATGCGCGAGCTGCTATGGGCGACTTATTATTTCGGTCCGAGTGTTTCTACTGGTCTCCCTATACTGTGGTAAAGGTATCTGAAGCTACTTTACACGTTTTACTGCACTTTATGAAACACTTTTTATTGCGGAGATTTATTATGATTTATATTACTCATATCTAGTGAATTTTAGATGTACCGCATGTTAAGTGATTATTTACAGTATCATCATAATTGAAATAAAATTTTTTTTTTAAATATAATAGTTTTTGACGTTAAAACTACAGCAGAAGTTGAAATCATCATAACTTTTCATAATTGCATCGATTTGACTGATTTGAAGAATTTATCATAACAGGGTCGTATCGTAACGGTAAATAATATATGAAGGCATTCCAAATTATAGATTTTTCATATTTCAAAAACATTTTAATAAAACGGGTGATATAAAATTAAAAATTCTTTCAATTTCGAGATAGAAGTCATAGTTTTTTTTATCTCTAGGGGTAATTTTCGCCAAGTACAGGTACAGAATTATGGTCATTTTGTGGAAAATTTAAGAGCATCGTGGAATGCTCGGATTACATCTATTCGATGCAGCGAGTCCTAAATCTAAGTGTCATATACGGTGGTTTCTTAAGTAAAGGCAAAAATCTAGGGGTGTATTCTGTGGCAAAATATAAAGGTTGTTTTATTATACAGGGTGTCCAAAAATAGAAGACCATACCATTAACTACATATTATTTGGACAAAAATAATGCGACTTATGCCATTTTTTATTTGGACGTCCATGTTTCAATATGCAGGGTGTTAAATTTGCATTTTAAAAAACTATTTTGTTCATAATTCCATTGTTTTGTAAGATACACACTTGAAATTTTGCACGTACTTTTATCTTATCATGTAATTTTGGTGAAAAAAATCGAACGGCGATTGGAGTTAACTGAGGGATGCAGTACCCTTTATCTCCTCCAATTATTTCTAAGTACGCCCATGCAACTTTTTCTTGAAATATCAATCGTAGAATTTTCTTCTGATCATTTTATCTCATTTGTAATTTTTTGTTTAAATGCTCCGTTTTGGGGAAAAAACGGCAATTTGTAGTGCCCATAAATCTATAAGTCACTTATCATTTTCAAGTGAAACTGAAATTATGTGGATGTACCTTACCATTAAAATAACTTGGCAACTTAGTAAATCTTAATACTTACTGAATGAATATTTACTAATTAAAACAAAATGGATAATCCTAAATTTTATACAATGAGGAATACTTATGAATTGAAAATATAATATGGCATTATAATCTGTAATACAGTTCTCTTATCACCAAAAAAATAATAGTCTCATTTAGTAATAGCAATAATGAACGATCAACATAATAACTTTTTACCTAAATAACATTAAATAAAATAATTAATTAATTACCACTAATTTAGCAAATGTTCTACTTGCCCACCCAACTCATTAACACATGTACGTGCCCTTTTCAGTAGCGAAAACCTTATCTTTGGAAAGATATTCTTCTTTTGTCCAAGTTCATCAGCTGCCATTACTATTCTCTCTCTGAGATGGTTAATATCGTTTATTTCTGCAGCATAAACCTTATCTTCCTTAGCACCCCAGAAAAAGATCCAATGGATTAAGGTTAAGAGATCGTGGTGGCCATTGAATAGATGCGTTTTGTCCTCGACCAATCCAACGATTGGGAAACAGATGGGTATTTAAATATTACCATAATTAGATCGAGGACCGTCAAGCTGCATCCACATACCGTCAAGTACGATAACAGGTAAATCATGTAAAACATCTAAAACAGAAAATTTTAAAAATGATGCTGAATTTAAATTATTTGATATGAAAAGGGAACCAATAGAATATCCACTATTCCCGCCCAGACATTAACCCTAAATGTAAATTGATAGTGTGCTACAATGGCATGGGGATTCAAATCCGTCCAAACGTGGCTGTTATGCATGTTTGTCAATCCATTTCCCGTAAAGCTTGCCTCATCCGAGAATAGAATTTTTCTTACCAAGTCCCTATCTGCATCATTCTGTGTTAACAACCAACGACTAATTCCATCCTAGAAACAAAATCTTGGGAATTGGATGTGATACAGGTGCAGAAATTGAGTTTTTAAAGTCCGAAGAACAGCTATTTTTATACAATTTTCTATTTGTCAAGAAACAATCTGTGTACTTGTGCTTGATTCTTCTTCTACCAATGCTAAGATTTGTTCCTCTTGATAAGAACTTAATTTTCTATGCAGACTTCCATAAACTTTCCAGTTTCACGATGTCAATCCAAATTTAAGGAAACCTTCCTTTTAGCGTGTGATCTGTTGGGATAAGAGGTCTCACTATTTTTTCCTGACAGTCATCGGCCGCTAAGACATTTATAACCCATCAATAAATGTCGACTTTCTCCAAGACGGAGAATTTAAACAAAAAATTGCAAAGGAGATAAATGATGAGAAGAAAATTCTACGTTTGATAATTCAAGAAAAAGCTGCATAGGCGTACTTAGAAATAATTGGAAGGGAAAAAGAGTACTGTATTTCTCAGTTACCACCATTCGCCCTTCGATGTTTTTAACCAAAATTACATGATAAGTATGCCGGAATAAGATAAAAGTACCTGCAAAATTTCAAGTGTGTATCTTACATAACAATGCGATTATTAACAAAATTAGTTTTTTAAAATGTAACTTTAACACCCTGTATATTATAACAGGGACGCCCAAATAAAAAGTGACATAAGAAAAGTCGCATTATTTTTGTCTAAATAATATGTGGTTAATGGTATGGCCTTCTATTTTGGGACACCCTGTAAAAACGTGGAGTCTTAATGACAGCAATTGCCCAGTTACAAGGTATGAAAAATAAAAAATAAAATCAGTTTTAAGCCTGAGATAATTTAACCAAATTTCAGTGTACATGTGACAGTAGGTATAAAACAAAAAATTACCAGCTTTAGAAATTTATCAGTGGCGGAGGTGTGGGTATCATCGATCATTATTTGCCAAAAAAAAATAAAATATCACCCTGTCTAATACTACAAATAAAATAGATCATCGTATGCGCCATTGTATTGTCTTCACTTTTTGTTTCTTTACACTTTTGTGTATTCTAAACCGATTAACAATAAAATTGATTTATTTGATCAAGTGCATTTAGGGAAAGCCATGTAAAACAATAATAATAAGAACCCATCATCTTATTTAATATCGTGTATTGTAAATTTTGATAATAGTTTATGCAAATTCAAATGCTGAAATGGTCAATATAATTTACATTTATGACCTTGCAGATGGAAATGGTACTGAGGTTAGGCATATTTATAATATGGAAAGATTTCCAAATCATGCAACTCCAAATCCAAGAATGTTCAGAAATGTTTTTCAACGTCTTTCGGAGTTAGGTTCATTTCAGAAGAGTCCAATTCCTGGATAACCTTTGAGTGTTAGAACGAATTGAAGAAGACCCAAATACTAGTACTAGGACGATCGCTGCAAATCTTATTGTGAATCATAAGTTAGTTTCGTCCGTTCCGAAGCATCAACAGCTATACTCGTATCACATACAAAGTGTTCAAGCCTTACTGCCGCAACGCTATCTTTCTCACCTACCATTTTGCCATTTGATTTTGCAGAAAATTGAACAAAATGTTGACTTTATGCTAGCATATTATTGTTTACTTCCACAATAAACACTACAACTATTTTTGCATTTTTTTATAGGATTGCTTCTTGTTAATACCTAAAAATATATAAAAAACGGTTACATTATTTAAGTAGGTATTTGTCAGATTTAAATT
The DNA here is from genome assembly GCA_037114965.1 of Monochamus alternatus. Lineage (NCBI taxonomy): Eukaryota > Metazoa > Arthropoda > Insecta > Coleoptera > Cerambycidae > Monochamus > Monochamus alternatus. Next base: position 121,664,650 of record CM073426.1, read on the forward strand.
AAAATTCATTGACAGGTTAAAGTCACTTTTGACATTGTCGATATTTAATTTCCAATTATTTCAATTTATTGGTATAATAATTTTTTTCTACACCCGTATTATAACAATGCACTTATATGCCCATAATCCGTTTCATAATGATACTCATTACGATACAGATTTTTCATTACGATACAGATTTTTAATCAATAGAAACCCATAACTTTTCAATCAAGCATGCTGTGCATTTGACGTTTATCCTAGGTTCCTATGTAATTATTTTAGATGTCAAAATCAGTACGTATTAAATTTTCGTAGATACCTAGCTAAACTTCGATAATTTATCAAAATGTCTGATATCAGCGATATAGAAGAATTACCATCGACTCCTCCACACATATCGGAGAAAACAAAAAATGCAGTTCATACGAATAATTACTGTTACCTATTGTGTTCAATAAAAATATAAAATTTATGGTTTTTGATTATTTATCGGATGTAGAAAAAATAGCGTATGCAACTCTCATGTAATGGTTATTAATACACTCGCATAAACCATACGAAACGAGCCGAAGGCGGTTAATGCTCGTGTATTAATAACCATCATTACATGATCATTGCATAATATACTATTATAGTTAGTTATTTGACTCAGCTTAAAGGAGGCCACCTGAAGAAGTAATCCTAAAAATGCAGAAATAGGTCAGATCTCATCTATTGTGGATGAATTTTCGAGTTCCCACAATTTCAAAAGTGAACTTAGATATTTAAAGAGTGTTTTAATTAAACCATGTTAGTAAATTTAACTAGATTAATTTTTTTTTAGATAATTATTAAAAGGAGCTTTGTCTGCGGAATTGTTCATTAGCATACCTAGATGTTTGGTATCAAAGAGCATACATATGACTCCATTGACACTCCTCCACATTTTATTTGACTGCTCGTGAATTTTTAAATGAAAGATTCGGTAATAAAGTAATTGGATAAAACACCCAAGGACCAGATCAACCTTGGTCACCCGATATGAGCTCTATTGATTTTTTTGCTTGAAGACATCTGAAGATAGTAGTTTACAAGGTTCACATTGAATCTGGGGAGCACTTAACGCTAACAAATTATAACTGGTTGTGTTGTGATGAAAGCTACTCCTCGAATTTTTGTTCCAGCTGCAATTTCATGTATTAGATCTCAAGCATGTATTTTGGCTGAAGGTGGAGATTTCCAACATCTGTTATAATAATTCATAGTAAAGTTTCATTATTAATTACTAATTATTTCATTATTAATTATTTTGTTATTATTTTAAGTAATATAATGAGTATCGTAAAAATGCAAATCAAGTAAATCAATTATGTTGTTAATAGGTTTCGAATGCAAGAAAGTGTAAGGAATCAAAAGTGAAGAAAATACAATGGCGCATATGATGACCTATTTTATTTGTAATGTTTATACAGCGCGATATATTTTTTTGGCAAATAATGATCGATGATACCAATACCTCTGCCACTGGTATGTTTTTAAAACTGGTAAATTTTTGTGTCATACCTACTGTCATAGTAAATACGCACACCGAATTTGGTTACATTATCTCAAGCGGTTTAGAAATTAAAAATTAAGATATAATTTTTTTAATTTTTGGCACGCTGTAGCTGAACAGCAAACAAAAAAGCCCCTATTTTTGGCCACAGAATACGTTCCTGGATAATTTACCTCTGCTTAAGAAACACCATGTATTATTTACTACCCTTTCCTTCTCTCCCTTCTTTTTTTGATAATTTTGAATTATTAGAATATTATTAAGTTAGTGGTTCACAAAATGTATGCCGCAACCCATTACAACTATTTTCTACGGTAACAGCTCAAATGTCCCGATTCCTCTTATCGAGCGCACTGAATTCAACTTACTTGTTGACTCTTCCAGGTCAAGAACCAGCGCAGATAGCAGCACACGTAACTTTATACCCCACATAACAAAACACACGCCTTATCAACAGTTTACGATACGAATGCTTAACATTCTATTAGTGCACTCCGAGGAGTCTGGGGCAATTCCTTGCAGGCCCTTCTGTGTAGGACACATTAACGTCGGCGGCCAGCTCCCGTTTATCAGAGCTTTAACTCTAGGAGTAAATATCACTGTTATCAACGTGGCGCCTGGGTTACTAGTTCACTACATTTGAGCTGGTTTTTGGTTGAAAGTACACAGAAAAATGTGCATACAGTTATATAGGGTGTTCCGCATAAGAACAGACACAGAGCAGGTGATGTAGGGGGTCCCCAAATATTGCAATTTAATCACACATACATGTTTCGAAAACAATTAATATCTCTGAATTACTTTAACTTGGAACAACCAAATTTGGTACATGATTTAGATTTATTATTGCCCTTCTTTAACCATGAGTTCAAGTAAATTGAAACACTACAAGGTGTATTGAGGGTGAGTGATCCCTAAAATTATACTTTTTTTTTTATTGATCGAATTTAAATGGAGTTTTATTATCCCCAGCATAATTCAATTTAAAACACTTGTTTTACTCTTGTTACATTAAAAAAAACTTTAAGATATGTTCTCCAGAAAAATACATTAATTAAAACAATATTTTAATAATGTTTATTAGAAGAAATCAAAAAGTCAGTAGTAGGCTTTGTCTTTAATATTTGACATTTATTTATTTACTGTTTTAGAAAGGTATTTTAAGCTAATATAAATCAAATCTCCTACAATTCCTATCAATGAAGTCATATGTATGTTCTCTGATACCAAACATCTAGGCATGCTAATGAACAATTCCACAGACAAAGCTTTATTCAATAAATATCTAAAGAATAAACTAATTTACTAACCTGCTAATGAAACACTCTATAAATATCTAACTTCACTTTTTGGCAGTGGGAACACGACAAATTCAACCACAATAGATGAGATCTGACCTATTTCTGCATTTTTAGGATTGCTTCTTCAGGTGGTCTCCTTTAAGTTGAATCAAATATCTAACTATAAAAATTAAAATTATTTGAAGTTAGTAAATTAATTTATTTTCTTTAGATAATTATTGAATAGAGCTTTGTCTGTGGAATAGTTCATTAGCATACCTAGATGTTTGATATCAGAGAACATACATATGACTTCATTGATAGGAATTGTAGGAGATTTGATATATATTAGCTTAAAATACATTTCTAAAACAGTAAAAAATGTTACAAAAGCTAATAATAAGGAATATATGGGTAGATATTGTGGGTGTAATTCAACGCAGGTTGGGGCGTTTGTCCACTGAGTAGTTAGTTTCACACAATATTATTAATACCTAAAAATATATAAAAAAATTGACATTTAGTAATAAAATTATAAAATAAAAACTAAAAAAAAAATAAAACCAAAGAAATTGCTCTAAAAGGGTAACAGTGTTTTAAATTAAATTTTGCACTAAATATTATTATTCTTTTTAAATTTGATTAATTGAAAAAAAAATTTTATATAATTTTAGGGGTGAGGTCACCCTCAATGAACACCTTGTAGTGTTTCAATTTACTGAACTTATAGTCAAAGAAGATCAATAATAAACCTAAATCATGTACCAAATTTGGTTATTCCATAGTAAAGTAATTTAGAGATATTATTTTTTTTTCGAAATATTTGACCCCATTTTGAGAGCCTATAACTCCGTTTGTGTCCAGCTTTGTATATAGGTATATTTAGTTAAATTGCAATATTTTGGGACCCTCTACTTGCACCTTCACTGTATCGGTTCTTATGCGGTACACTGACATCAGTGTGATAATTGGAGACGGTGATTGGTTGATTTTAACAGAATCGGACTCAGTTCCTAACATAAATATTAAAATATAAAAAGTATGTTACAATACAATAATATTAACACTTCAGCATCATACCGGCTATATTTAAAATGTTGTCAGTCCATTTCAGGACTGTTATGCGTGTTATGGACGTCCATGGGACGTATAAATAAAATGAGTGCTCGACATCTAATAAATTGAGTAAAAGTAGAACAGTAGAACAGTAGTACCTACATTGTTCCTGAAATTTCCTAATTTTATTACGTAAAAACACATATACCTGATTTTCTCTTAACATATAATGTAAATTAAAAATTACCAGTTAATATTATGTAAAAAGAGCAAAACAAAACATTGAAATGTTCCCTCATTTTTATCAGTGAGCTTGATGGATTCTTCATTTTCAAACCAATGGATTTCTCGAAATAAAAAAACTGTGAGGTCATAAACAATAGAGAAGATATAACCTTGATTAGTTTATTGATTTTGATAATTGATAATTATTTTTAGTGGTGCTAATATTTGATTAGTGTTTTTCCGTGTCCAGAATTAAAGCGAATTTAAACTGATTGGTCACATCCAAGTATAAATTCTTCGCCGAAAGATATATCTAGAACAATAATATCGTATGTATGTATAATACAATTTTTGGTCTAAAATCTTATACACGTCTGTTTGATATCCATGTAGGCTAATTTTAGATGCAAGAGGAGGAATGTTTGTGACTTTTAGTACACTCTATTTATGTGTTTATGTTATTTATGTGTTAAGAGCGAAAAGTGATAAATTATTGCTCGAGAGTGACAGTTACCGTGCGATCGAAAGGAGAAAGAACAGTCTTAACAATCTTTAATAATAATTCCTGATCCAGAAGGCATATTAAGGTTAGGTATATTCTGATATGGTAAAATTTTCATCACTGCGATTACTACATTCAATTACTTGTATAGTATTTGAAGACCTAGTTAAAATTTTCTTACGTGATTCAATTATTTCATTGATGTTATTATCGATGTATCCTTCTACAACTGCAGAACTTCTTCCATTCCCCGTGTCGCTTCAGTTGTATAATGACACCTACACTATGGACCAATAAAGTAGCCGATGTTGGCGAAAGCAATGCCCTGTGTATAAATGACACTCTGGTAGGTTAAGATAATTAGCAATATCGTTTGGTACTTCAGATCTCAAGGCTACATTCTATAGAATAACAAAAAGTTGATGTGTGCAAGCACCCGATATTTCAATAATTACAACTACCTATAGTAAAATATAAAAAGTAACAGCAACGTCAACTGTTCGTTGTCGCTGTTAAGCAAAAAAGAAACGATACTTTAATTAGTGATTTGTAGATAAAAACGTTTATAGCTGCTGTAAGACATGCTGTTATTATTCTTATATCAGAAAGAAATCGAAACAAGAGCGAATATAACCGGTGAAGCTCTGTTACTGCCGCTCTAGCCGCCCTGAGGAGCGTAATCCAAGACTAACGAGGGCGTCGCAGCGGTTTCGAGGGTCAGAGGAGTCTCCCTGTCCACACCGCAGCAGGAGCCCGATCCACCACCACGGGAGGTGTGAACACTCTTAGTTTTATGCCGATATTAATGGCAGAATTCACATTCAAATTAAGTTCGGCAATGTTATAAACGAGATAGTATTTCGTTGTTATGATTTGTTTTTTGTGACACCCACTTTATAATTATTAAAATGTTTTCTTCAGATAACCTATACAGGCTTACTTTAATTAATCAACGTTTATACCTAATATAGTTTAATAACCTGAAGAAGGTTCCAAATGTTAGTAACGCACAAACACAGATGTTGTCCCATTTGATTTGTAAGTATATTATCCTGTTCTAAACAGGAATCGAAACGATTTTCGTTGCTTTTGGCTACTTTCTTTGTAGCCATTACAGCCAAATCAACGTAGAGGTTACATTGGTCTCAGAAGTGCGACGTACTACAGAGAAGCAATTTGAATGAAAAGTGAATGCCCTGCAAACTATAAACATTGTCTGCGAAAAGAAATGAGGAAAGAAGGTAAATTTCTTTGTAGAAGAACTACCATCCAGTGCGCAGAGGATTGGAATAATAAAACAATTGATAAGGAACAAAGTAAATACTCGGAGGTTCCAACAGAAAGTGAAAAACATAGACAGATTCAGGTGGCAGAATATTTCTGATAAATCTCCATATCTAAAAGCTATTGGGCGCTATGTAATTCTTTAGTCGTCGAGAATGGCATGTAAAAAAGAGTCTGAGAGAGTTCCGATGGCAAAAAAGACTTATCAAATAGTATTGCACTAGAAAAGAATTCCCGAAGTTCTTCAAGCATTGCATAGTGGGATCGGTGGTGGACAATTTTGAATAAATAAAACTTTGAATAAAGTTAGAGAACGATTCTACTGGCTTGGTAGTCGGTCTGATGTGGAAGAATTGGATTGCATAGTGGGATCGGTGGTGGAGAATTTGGAATAAATAAAACTTTGAATAAAGTTAGAGAACTATTCTACTAGCTTGATAGTCGGTCTCATGTGGAAGAATGGTGCCGACGCAGTGATAGCGCTTCTAGTAATGGGCTTAGGACTAGAAGCTGAGGACAGTTGAAGCAATACAATGTTGGAGCTCCATTCGAAGGAATAGTCATTGACATCGCTGGACCCTTTCTTCATAGTAGGAGTGGAAATCGTTATATTTTGATAGTCATGGACTACTTCTGTAAGTAGCCATAAATCTTGCCTAATGAAGAAGCAGTCACCGTAGCCGAAGCTTTATTTGAAAATTGGATTTGCCGTTATGGGGTCTCTAGAGAGATCCATATCGACCAAGGGCAGAATTTTTAGTCTCAAGTATTTCAGAACATTTGTGGCTGCTAGGCATCCACAAAACCCACAGTCAGATGGGATGGTAGAAAGATTCAATCGCATCATTGAAAACTTGAAAACACCAGCCAGCATGATTTCTGACACAGTTACCAATAGATCTTATCATCTGAAAGATCGAATGAAGATGGTACATGTAGATGTACGAGAGAAGCTAAAGATTGAAAGCGATTGAATAAAGATCACCTACCTTTTTAGTTCGTTAATTATGTTCCTATTTGCGTTGGAATTTCCAGGCCATTTTCGATATGTTCTCTCAGTTTATGTCAATTTATGTTCAGAAGTTGAACGCGAAGTCAGAAACATCAAAGTAAATATTTGACAGTTGTTAATTTGTTTGAAGTATATCTGTTGTGTAATTAAGTAGTAACAATAAAGTTACTTCATGGCTAAGTCAACGTAGAGGTTACAATATTATGAATAAATCATATTTTTTCATTATAGGGGTTGAATAAACTGTTATCAACGAAAGCTACTGCTTTTAAACATAATAAAATAATAGTTTTTTTTGGAAAAATAATAACAATATATATATTTTAAAATAAAAATTACTATTGAACTCTTACGACGGTGACACCTGCCATGCTACGATGTCAAAAATATTAACTCCACGAGTACGTACTCACATCGTCGCCGTCTTGAATCGTACGTACATATTTCTTCAGTGATACTGACCATTTTCCTAGTAAACGTAAAAACTTTGTATAGACAGACAAAAGACAACCAAATTCAAGCCTCCGGTATTCGTAAATACTATCCTACTCCCAATTTGCCGCCACCCTGACTCCCCATGAGTTGAATCCGGTGTTTATGCTCGTTTGTCTTCTTATAACAGCCAAGCTGTATCTTAGGAGCAGTTCCGGGAAAAGGATGTACTTGGGGGGCCTCCGCTGCGCGTATTTGTCACTTTGTTTAGAGACCCGCCTAAATATACTGCAAATAGACTCCTGCGACAAAAGGCTCGTTTCAGGTAATTGAAAAATAAAATGGCGAAAATACGCGGTTGTTTTAAGCGAAGGAAATGCGAGTGGGGTAGCAATAAAGTAACAGCAAGATTGGATCTGTTTTATTTGAAAATTTTATACGTAGGCGTGTTCTCTGTTGATAAACTTTTTGCTGATTTAATTAGATGATGATTTATCTTTAGAATAATATCTTCCCTAGAAGAGTAATTATTTCGTGGAGATTATTATAAATCCAATATATAAATTAGTTACATGTTCAAAATTTTTATTATAAATAATAATGCATTGTAAAGCAAACATAGTGGAGTGAAATGTTCTTTAATAGTTAGAGGATATCTAGCGATTTTTATTTATAAAACCACATGAAAATATAGTTAGTTTATGCCACAGAAATTGACAATGACAGAAGAATGTCATTGCAGAGTAGCGATATATTACCAAGTTATGCCTATTAATTTAAATTAAATAATAATATTTGCCTCTACATTAAATTATTCTTCAAACTTTATTGTCACTACTTGATTGCACATAAAGAAACGCCTTCAGATAAATTCACAACTGCCAAATATATCTCTATTTTGACGTTTACATCATTCGCATTCAACTTCTCAACAAACTGATTGTAAAAGCGGAGCGGATTTGCTTATATAGCTATATTTTTTGGGTTCTTGAAAGGTGCCCCGATTTTCGAGAACACGATCTAAATCAAATATATCCCTGAATGTTCTGCAGAAAGTCAAAATCGATATTTAGAAAACCGTTAATTTTAGGACCTGTGTCACACAATACCTTTTATTTGTTTGTGTCTAACCTATGATTTGTTAATAGTTTGGTAGTCAAACCCTTTGCACCCGGTATGCAATATTAATTTTTATTTCCTTTATTAATTACATAAATCAATACAGGGTGTTAAAAAAGAGTGTAAAATATTTCAGGAGGTATGAACCAAAATAAGCAGAGGAGTCTTAATAAACATGGGTCCGCAAAGTAACGGTTGCGGAGATATGGACCACTATTCGTTTTTCAAACTTTTGATTTTATTAGGAATAAACCGACAAAGGAAGCTTTTAACAAACAAATATCAAAGTTACAGAAGATGTTCAAAGTGCCGTCGTCTGATCTGAACCCTCTAGATTTCTTTGTTTGGGGACATTAGTACTCCTGTAAATAGCCTGGAAGAGCTGCAGCTAAGGATTAATCAAAAGTATCAAGAAATCCAAACCAAGGAGCGTGTTTTCGAAGAGTTCGAATATCGTTGAAACCAAGATGTCGTGCCTGCTTGGAAATGGACGGAGGGCACTTTGAACATCTTCTGTAACTTTGTTTTTTGTTTATTAAAAGCTTCCTTTGTCGGTTTATTCCTAATAAAATAAAATGTTTGAAAAACGAATAGTGGTCCATATCTTCCAATCGTTACTTTGCGGACCCATGTTTATTAGATTAGATTAGACTTTTATGCTTATTTTGCTTTATACTATTACCTCCTTAAATATTTTATACTCTTTTTTTAAAACCCTGTATAATACAATACTCTCTAAGAAAATATACTGAACTAATAGAAGTTTAAGATCTTCTATCTATTATATACTGAAATAAATACCAGTTAAACAGTTCAAATTTATGTTTAAAATTTTATATTAGAATAAACTATAAATATCCATAATAAATCATATAAGTATATTTTTGTAATAAATGCAAAAGTATTGTAGTAATTGGGTTGTTGTAAATTTTAAAATAATTATAGATTTTTTTACTGGATTTTGTAATAAATCTCATATTACAAAATTTAAAATACGGCAACAGTGCAAAATCATAATATTTATTATTAATGTGGTGATCATGATCAAAACTATAGAGACACAGTTGCAGTATTATTTACTACAAATAATAGTAAATAGTAGTAGTTCTTCTGTCCGATAAGTCGTCGGTTGTCTCAACTATGGCATACTGAGCTAACAAGCTCACTCAAAATCGGTGCTACAAGTTTTTCAGGTGTAATTCAATGCTTTAAATGATACTGCATGAAATAACTACTCCACGAACTAATGCCCCGACCGGCATTGAATTACACCTGCAATATCTGTGCGAACAGCCAAAACTCTTGTGGGGGACATAGACCGGTTTCGGGCTCGTTAGCCCTCATCAGTATTCCATAGGTGAGACGACCGACAATTGAACTGGCTGTTCCTTCATATGTATGTCCACATATAAATTGAGTGCAAGTGAGATATAAGTGGTCTGTTATATAAGTCAAGTCGCTTAGGCCGAGCAGGAAGTGTGAAATATTAGATCTGTTCAAGCAAGGAATCCGGAATGGTTTAAAACTATCAAAAATATTCGACCATATACGGTTATGAATTTGTTTTCAGTAAACATCGTACAAGAAGTACTTGTGCGAATGTTTTTGAACGTTTGAATTTCTGCTTGAACAAACCTGATACTACACATTGTGTTTAGAGTTATAATCACAACAAATTATTGCACATAAATTTACAATTATTATTTAAGCGATTACTATTATTTTTATTTTCAGTGTAGTATTGATATTGGTCTTAACATGTTAAAATCAAAATTAATCTTCTTCAGTTTAGGCGCCTATTACCCCTTTCCCCCTTGATAAGCCAGTAAATCATTTGTAAATTAGAGAATACTGAGATTATTTATAGCCTGCTGTTTCTAAGCCTAAATTATTAAAATTGTATTGGTATTCCCTTGCTTCGGACAGAATGATGCATTACTGCTTCTTAATTAGATTGTGTCTTAAATTGTTTAATCAAGCTCGTGATAAATTTCATGTGAAAATGAGAAGATATGTTTCTTTATCATATAATATTTTATGACTTTCTTTAGATCTATACCTATACAGGGTGTCCGGAAATTATGCGTTAAGACTTCAGGAGGTGATTCCTCACAAAAATTTAGGGTCACAAAGTCCTATAACAATTTTTTAAAAACTCAATATTAACGAAGATACAGGGTGTTAAAGTTAAAATTTTATATTCGATATTTGTAAATAACTTCTTAAGAAATCCAAATATTTACATAAAATTTGTAAATTGGGTGGTTTTGCTGACGAGAAATTCAAATATGTTTCTAATTTTGACGTCACTAGTAGGGGGCGCATCATGTTTCTTTTAAATGGAAGAACTTTTTTGCATCTTAATGTATCCATTTGACTATGAAAACAATCGATTCTCTTACCTGTTTTATTTGAAAAAGATATACCTTGCTGAAATCGGTAGGTGTAACCATTTTCCAAATAATCCTATTTGGAATGCTCAGTGCACCGAGTAAAAACTGTTTTGGTTTCAGGTAAAGTGCCTTTTCTGCTGAAAATATAGCAAAATATTACAGTTGTTCAGAATCGTAAATTATGGAGACCTGCAAAATTTCAAGAAGATCGGCGCGGTTTGATGAAACCATTTTTCAACAAAGCAACAAAGATTTTATCAAAGCAGGCCGATTTTTAAAATTTTTTACATGTCCATAATAATTCTGAACAACTTTTTCAAGTAACATTTTGCTGTATTTTCAGTAGAAAAGGCACTTTAACTGAAACCAAAACAGTTTTTACTCGGTGCACTGAATATTTAAAATAAGATTATTTCGAAAACTTCAATAAGGTATACCTTTTTCAGATATAACAGGTAGGAGAATTGATTGTTTCAATAGTCAGATGGATGCACTAAGCAGCAAAAAAGTTATGTCATTTGAAAAAAACATGATGTGCCATAAGTGACGCCCTCTACAAGTGACGTCAAAATTTGAATTTTTCGTCCGCAAAAACCCCCGATTTACAAATTTTATGTAAATATTTCGATTTCTTAAGAAGTTATTTACAAATATCGAAAATAAAATTTTAAATTTAACACCCTGTACCTCCGTTAATATGGAGTTTTCGAAAAAATGTTATAGAACTTCGTTACCCTAATTTCTTGTGAGGAATCATCTCCTGAAGTCTTCATACAAACCTAGCACAAATAACACGTCAACTTCTTCACTGAATGTAAATTTTCCAGTCAATTTCAACAATAAATAGTAACAGAAATAATAGTTAATTATTGTATAAGTGTTTTAAGTGGCATTTTATCCACGCAAGAATATTATTCTATATTCTGAAATGGATAAAAGTTATTGCCTTTTATCCATTTCACATCTATCCATATTCACATCACAACCATGTTTATGGAGTCAGAATTATTGGAATTTATTTAAAAAAAGTATTCGCACGACTTGATATTTCTTAGTACTCAATGAAACGTGGTAGGTTATTACTACTTGTTTCAATACCTTACACCAAGACGGGCATTTCAAGAAAATTTATAGCTATAGAAGAAGTATTTTACGTGAATGCTGTTGAAATATGCAGAAAATATATTCTGCGCCCAATTCGCTTAACAAAAGGTAGGTTCTTTTTAAGATACATCAATCAAAAATGTACTTCTCAGCCTCAACACATTGGCGAAGGTACCCTCAATAGTCTTTATTCCTGAATATCGCAAATCCAGAATCTATTTCTATTTCGATAATAATGACACTTTTTATAACAAAAAATGTCGACGTATTCATAATGAGATCTACTTTCACTGAACACTGAACAAAACATCTTCTTTTTTGTTTATGGACATTTTGTCAAATTAATGAACACCTTTATATAATTTTCGTCGATAACTTTGTATTTGCTAGGACAAAGTTAATCCCAAACTTTATCATAGCCCCTCCACGTCAATATTTATTCAATATCCTAAACTGGAATAGCCGCAGGAGTCTCAAGCTGCGAAAGAAGTATTATAACTAAGAATTCAATTAGATCACCCCCAACCCCATGCGGTACTTATTCCGGCCGAGGCTTATTCTTTAGCTATGATATTTTTACAGTCCACCGCTCCTCTCCCGCGCCGATAACAAACTAAATCTATTAGATTAAGAATGCTTTCGTTTGTTATTAACGAGGGGGTGAGTGTTGAATCACCTTCGGTTTCGTAACAGGCCGCCGGCCTCCTACAAGGTGATCTACACTGAAAAAACTATTAAACGAAAATATTGCACGGTTAAAAATAACACTGAGTAAGTTCAAACCCGTTTATGAGTGAATTAATTTGGTGCTGAATTTTGAGTAGGTAAATTTAACAATTTAACAAGGAAATGAGCTTATCTACACAATATTTGGTTAGAGGAACCAAAATATGTGTGAGTGAGAACATATTGTGTAAAAATAATACCAGCTATTTTAGATATTACACATTGTTTAATATGTGGAAGGGGAAAAACAAAATTGGCTACGAGCAGGCAGGTACCGATGCGCAATTGTAGTTTTGCTATGTATGATACTGTGCTGTCTGTGGGCGACAATCATAAGTGTATTGTTCTAACCCAATTGTATCCTGATTGTACCCGATTGTAATTGTAAATACATTTTCATATTACAATTTGCATAAAAAAGTATGTTGTAAACTGGAAAGTGAGACTTTGTGTCATGAAGATGAGTAAGTAACAACGACCATCATCCTACACAAAAAATATTTAATTTGCTTCTTATTTCAGAAAACCTATCTTGTATGTGTCATTTATATGATTACCATTTCATTTGATCGTCAACTACTTAGCTATAAAATTTTGGAAAACAACACCACTGAGTATTTCGTTCCAAAAATACATGTTCCGTCAAATTTAGAAACAATGTATTGTTTAATAATATAATAAGATACATCTTTACATACTACGTCATGTTATTATCTACAAATATAATCTCCACGTGTATCTTATTCAACTTCTTATAGCAAATTTTTGTTTCAAGTAGTGTATAGTTAGAAGTAGTAATAAATATTGTTATATAATAATAACAATAATCATTATTTTTATTGTTATTGTTGTTATGGTTGCTTCCATAATTCCATTAAACCTAGTAGTAGTAGTAAGTGTGGGCGGCCTCAGCCTGGCAAGTAGGCCACACTTGGGCCCTTTTTGCCTACCCTGACATCCCATCACCCCTCCACTATTCTCCCTCGGCCTTCCTTGAACCTACCCGACGCCCTAATGAACGCCAGGATCCTGGTCCATGGTAGGCCCCTCATCTCTTCCCTTTGCAGCTCCTCGGTGCCAAAGATCCTATATCTTAGTCTTCCAAGAGCCGCACAATATCCTAGGAAATGGATAGGGGTATCCTCCCCCTCTCCGCATTCGGGACATGAGGGACTTTCCTCTATGCCTATCAAATTCAAATGCCTCCTGAGTCTGCAGTGGCCTGTCAGGACCCCCACCATTTGGTAACTCCCAAAAAGGGTTCGGGTTCCTGGCAAGGTGCCCCAGATCCGAGACGAGCTAGCAAGTCAGCCGTCTCATTACCGGGGATTCCCTTATGGCCAGGAACCCAGACCAACTCCACCTCCCGTTGTCTGGCCAGGGACTCCATGGCATCGCCACACTCTTGAACAAGACTAGATCTCGTCACCGGAGAGCTAAGTGCCCTGAGTGCAGCCTGACTATCAGAGCAGATGAAGATTTTCTCCTCCACACAATTCCTTACTTCTTCCTTGCCTGCTACCATCAAAATAGCAAAAACCTCCGCCTGGAAAACCGTGGGGTGTGTGCCCAGCGAAAAGCTCTGCCGGATGTCCAGGTTTTCCAGATATATTCCTGCCCCAGAAAACTCATCCCCTACCCGAGATCCATCTGTATAGCATAACAGAGATCCCGGGGGAAACATGTTTTCTGCCCTCTCCAAATGCTCTCTCGAGGGGAAAACAGTGGTATACCTCCTTCCCAACCTTAGTTTATCCTTTGCTTCAATAACCCTCAGAGCAGATACTGGAATCTCATTCTCCGCCCTTAAGGCTATAGCAGCATGACCCTCCACACGACCTTCTGCCTTCCAACAGCCTGCATCCCTTGTTCTCAGGTAGGTTGCCATCGCCTCCTTTACAATCCAAGTTGGGAGGGGTGGCAATCCCAACAAAACTTCCAGGGCGGCCGTTGGGGTTGCCCTCATCGCCCCTGTAATACTTAAGCAAGCCAGCCTTTGGATCCTTGACAACACCTTGGCCATCCATTAAACCTATATTGTATACCAACTAAAATGGTTTTCTTTTTATAGACTAACAATTGCATTTATTTGCAATAGTCATAATGTTATTAATAGTACTAATAATTATTATTTTAATTGTTTATAAAGTAATAAGTTACAGTCCGTAAAAAATTAAACACATGTAATAGGTACACATAAATCTAATTTTTATAAAAACTGTGTAAGAACCAACACAGTATAATGAAAAATCATCAGTATTTTGAGTTTGTTACAACACTAAAATTATATAAAGTAACTCATTGCTGATTTAAATTGTATACATATTGTGAAAAATAATTAAATAGATTGATGATATAACTCAATTTTGAGAATTTAGAATAACACACAGTTTAAAAAGCTAACTCAAAAATTCTTCAGTGTTACTCTTAAAACATTTATTTAGCTAACAAATAATTGAGTGAACATTACTCAATGAATTGTGTTATTATTTCATCATAATCGGGTGACAGAAGGGAATACCATATTACCAGAAAAGTAATAAATATCTACTACAAGCACCATTTGATGAAAAATATCTCTCAAGAAGCTATTTGTTGTAAGTAATATTAATTATCTTAAGATAACCAATAATAATTCTATTGAATTTGCTTGTTAGTTGATTTAAGTTACTATGTCTTATATTAACACTGATTTCAGCTCTCTCAAAATTGATTTAATATCATTACATTTTTAATAACTGAGCTTTTGCAGATGATGTGGGGTAGTGAATGAGACTTGCAAAAAAATTAATGATTTGGAATGAAGAAACGAAAAATGCAAAAATGCAACCAAATAAAAGTAAAGCAAAAGTGATGGGTATTGGGAACGGAATCCTAGATCTAAATATAGTAATTGATGGCACGTAAATAGAACAGATAAATCAGGTCAAACATCTAGGTGCAATAATTGACAAACGAGAAAAATAAAACTTTTAAGATGTGTTATGTAATGAACAATAATTTTATAAATAAAAGGGAAGTAACAAAAACAACATAGATGAAGGTGTATAGAGTAACTTAAAGGCCAGTATTGAGACATAGATGTGTCATGGTTATTATCTAAAAATCAAAAAAGTAAGATAAAAGCAGTGAAAACAAAGTATTTATAAGGAGTTAAAAAGATAACTAGATGATACATAGAAATGAGTTAGTAAGAGAAGAATTTGAAATCGAATCAATACTACAGTTCAGAGAAAAGACAAGTGAGGTGGTGGGGAATTTAAACAGAATAGGCAGACTTTGGGTCAAAAGTAGTACCTAGCCAAAAAGTAGAGAGAGAGACCAAGGGGGACGTGGTATAACTTAATTGAGAATATCATGAAGAAAAGAATCTGACGTAAAATAGAAAAGAAGTTCATACATGGATGAACATTTTTTAAATAATTTTGTAACATAAACACACAATTGCCCAGTATCAGTTTTATGCAAAATAATAATAATTGCCCTTTTACCATTCTTCAAGACTCGCTTGACTTTAATGTCATGTTTTTGTTTTTGTCGTTCCATTCATTTCTTTTTATCTGCATTGTAAGCAAGAAAATCACTATAGACATTATTTTCAGTTTACTTGCTGACATTCTAGATTTTGCATAATATAAAGTATTATATTTCATACCAGCTACTCATACTCTACTCCATTAACATATTATGTGGAAATTAGTATTCTTACTGTGCTTCATTCTATTTTCAGCTTCACCTCCACTTTTTTCTGATAGACATACTTCAAGATTTCCAGTCTCCTCTGTACATCCAAAAAATCTTCTGTTTCTTCTATCGTATAATATGCATACCTTCATAAGTTTGAATAAAGACCAATGATTTCTTTGTTTATCTTCGTGGTAGTACATCCCAAGTAATCCGAATCTTCTGTGACATTATTTCGTTAAAAAATAAGTTCTGTTTTGAGAAACGAACATTTATCTATCTATCTAATGGAATGAAATAGGTCTTGCCGAAACAACTATTTTACATTGAGAAAAACGCTTGAGTAGATTTATAGATTGGAGGTAAGTTTTGTATATGAGACTAAGAAAGCCACACATTCTGTCTTCTCAGTGTAATATGCTTACATCCAACGGCTTTCGCCCTAAGGGATCACGCCTGCTGGATTCCAACACATGGGACCACCAAAAGGGACCGTTTTAATGGTGTGACTCATGCAATATTGTGATTTTCAGTGCGAAGATCGTAATGAGAATGGCGCCCGCCAAGAATTACACTAGAGATTGTCCCCTTTATCTTCATCTAGTTATGGTTGTGTGTACGTATTATAGCGTAATGAATAATAATATCCAGAGTGCCGTATTGTGCCCCTTTAATTGGATTTTATTATGATTATTGTTAATTATGGCGGGGGAGAGAATGTGGCACTGCTTGCGGAAATACAAAATAAATGGCGTAAGTTTTGAAGTAAAGTTATACGCAGGCTCGATCGCAAGATATTTCTTTTTTTTTCTACAGCTAATGTTAAAGTTGCCTTTCATCTAGCAAAAATCGTAAACAAAGTAGTGCTTTAACCGCAAGGATAGATAAAGGTCTTTACTTTTTATATAAATATTTGTAACTAATAATTTAAATTATTACATACTATTTGTGAATACAAATATTAATATTATAATTAACATTCCTAGAAATATGATTTTCCACGTTGTTGTATGTCGTATTCTACCTCTATGAATCTGCCTTTTGTCTCTAACATTAATAACATAGCCTGCCTGAAATTCGTTCTTTCTTCTCTTTTGCGGTACTGTGCTGTAGTACTTGCGCCACCATTGTATAAATTAATAAATCTGTTCTTAAATTCAAAAAAGGTGAAAGATCAGACATAAGCAATTATCGGCCGATTGTTATAATCAGCAATTTTGCTAGGAGTTTTGCAATGCTGTTGTATGACTTTATATTTTATCACACAAAACACTTAATTATGGAGGCGCAACATGGTTTTTAGCCAATGTCATTGATGATGACGTGATTTACACTGATCTGATAAAGGCATTTGACAAAATTGATCACAAAATACTCTTGAATAAATTAGATAATTATTTTGAATTCTCTTACTTATTAAATCTTATAAGCTCTTATCTTTCTAACATAAGACTACATGTTGTTTACTGCGGCTGCAAGTCTTCTGAAGTCTGCCTCAAGGGTCTAATTTGGGACCCTTATTCTTTAGTCTATTCATTCCTAATTTAACTGTGCTCTGTCTGATGTATGCAGACGATATGAAAATTTTTTAGTACAATTAAGAAATCTGATGATACTACTGAACTTGCAGGGGAAATAATCTGTCAGTAAGTATTAGTAAGTTCATGTATTGTCTTTTTCTGTAAAGAAACAGTTGAGCTCTTTTAATTATTCCATTGAACATCACACGCTTTCTAGACTTGATACTTTCTATAACTTTTTTCCTTCTTTGACAGAAAGTTGTCTTTTAATATCCATTTACATTATGTACATTATAAGGAATATGCATCAACTGTTTGGTGTCCTAATAATGCTGT
Source organism: Monochamus alternatus (assembly GCA_037114965.1). Classification (NCBI taxonomy): domain Eukaryota; kingdom Metazoa; phylum Arthropoda; class Insecta; order Coleoptera; family Cerambycidae; genus Monochamus; species Monochamus alternatus. Next base: position 121,682,839 of record CM073426.1, read on the forward strand.
ACATGTGGATGCTCTTGAATATGTTTTGCGTAAATTCTTAAAATATATTAGTTTTAAAGCCGCTGGAGAGTATCCCTCTGTTAGGTTTCCTCAATTAGAAATGCTTAATAGACTTGGTTTTGAAACTTTGGAAAATCGCCGTAAAAAGGCTTATTAATTTGTTTATATAAAGTGTAGAATGTCTTTGACTGTGCCATCTTGAATATGTTGGGCTTTCATGTTCCCAGAATTGAAGCTAGAGACTTTAACATGTTTTATTTGCCACCTGTTAGGACAAATACTCTGAAGCACTCCTCACTTCATAATATATGTGATTTATATAATGAAGTTAATTTTCCCGTAGATTTTATGGATTGTAATATTTCAACTCTGAAAAGACTTGTTTTGTAATTGTTGTTGTCTTTGTCTAGATATTTGGATTGAGTATTTTTGATATTTGTCACATGTGTGTCATGTATTGTGTAATTTGATTCATATTTGTTTTTTTTTTTAATTCTATTCTTATTCTCTAACTACGGCGTCTTTGACCTGTTGAATAGTGTGTGTAAGTAAAATAAAAATAAAATAAAACATATCTCTGCTACAGAGAAAAACTGTCAACCACCCAACGGCTTTAATTTTTACCAAGTCTGCTCCAGAATTTGCAACCATCGTAGCTACAGAACGGCGGAAGCAATGCCCAGTTTACGTTCTGGATTTGGCAGCTTTACAAACTCAGCTATCTTCTTTGGAATTTTTGAAATGGTGTTTTTGCTACAGACTAAACTGTACATTGTTGATAATTTATGAATAATTAGCTATGGGAGTTCTGAGGGTGTAGGCGATATATTTTCATATAATCTTCAAGATCCTCTTTCTTTCTTATTCGTAATACAGAACGACCGGCCTTTCTTTTTGAAGAGAAAGAAGCATTACAGATTGTCAGTCGTCAAAGTTTCCAACTTCTAATCTATGCAATTCATGCTAACAGCACGCCCCATGTAAACACATTATAGCGTAGATTACATATTAATTTTAAAGGTTATTGTGAGTTTTACCATGACAAGGAGATATTCATTATCTGCAGCGGAGCACATCTTCTGAGTTAAAAATTGTTTTAGGAAAACTATGAGCTTCCTGTATCTACAAACAAAAGTTTAATTGCTACTACATGAATTTAACAAGCTCCTCAGTGCATCCATGAAAGATCAATATTTTTATTTATCCTGATGGTACTGTTAAGCACGATCATAAACATGAAGGCTGCATTTTTCCACTTAGATCCTTGATCTCATTTGCGTTCTTCCATTTTTAATTTTTTTATATTCATTTTCATAGGTCAATCGAGATTTTGATGGTAATAACTTAAATATGGCATCTGATGCCTCAGCTCGAATATCAGATGAAAATCACTCCTCTTTTATCTCGTTTTCAGATATTTCTGCCTCAGATAACCCCAAAAACGACATCAAAGAAGAAATAACAATTGACAGCCCACTGCATAACCGCACAATGACAACCAAAAGGTGTGACCACAGACAAGGAAACTATTATAGACTATTCTCTCGATCCGCTGGGAGCCGCTAGAGCGATTGTGGAGCCCTACAATATTTTTAGGACGAACTGCTTAAGTATTGTACAGATCACTACATATTGTTTAATTTTGACGTTTGTTACATGTCATGCCAAAATTGCCGCTTCTGTTTGTAGTTGATACTGATTAGTTAAAGTAAGTCACATTTCATGTTTCTGTGTTAATAGTTATTTATGCAACAAGTACAAAAAGTAAGTTGTCAGTTGTGACAATTTAACTTCGCGTGCAGCAAACACTTTTTGTACGAGTTGCATACAATATTTTTTCTACGATCATGCAAAACCCAAAAAATGTTTTATTTAGATGACACTAAGTGTAGGAAACTATGACGTCGATTTGAACGTTATTTATGTTTGCCATGATGACAAAACGCTGTAGTAGAATGACAGATGAATGCAATAAACATTTTATTGCACTATTGCAATGCAAATGCAAAGAACCATATTTTCCACTAAATATAGTTCAATAAACTTTTGTTTTTTGCATGAACGTAGAAAAAATTATTTATTGTTGTACCTAATTGTAAAAACAATAAAGATTTGCAGGTAAGTAAGCACACGTTGTTGTAATCAACTACCTGCAGTTTTATTTTATCTAAAAATCATAAATATATTATAATACCACTAATACTGATATTTTATGAATAATCTACTATATCTGCGGTGTCTATACAAAAATGAATAAATGAGCGGGTTAGTTCATCCATCTATTTATTAATATCTACCTACCACAGTTAGGTATTTATTTATTTTATCGGTACAAATCATTAATTATTTAGTATAACTGTTTATTATTAGAACCCTACCAATATACGAGTAAACCAAAATTTAGACTTGTATGCGTTTGCATTGGTGCGCATTCAATACAAAAGTGTAAGTCTAAAGTATTATCAGCATTAACATTAGGTTTATTCCTGCAGCCAGCAGTTGGAAACAATTTGAAACTATCAGAAATGTTCATCTGATCTATCTCAACTTAACTGGTTGAATATTTCTGATAGTTTCAAACCGTTTCCAACTGCTGCAGGAACAAACCTTATCGAAAAACCTATAATCAAATTTCCCCAAGCTCCTCAAAATCTAGATAGCTGGTTTAGTTTATCCTAAAAATGTTTCAAAGTTTCGGCGCTGCAGTCGCTTGATTAAGCATAGCTTCCCCCACTCCTTGGTAGATTCCTGTTTATAATACTTCCCTTGTTTATGGGGATGCCTTTCTATAATAACCAATTTTCATAGAAATCAATACTAATTATGCAAAAGTTTCCCTAATTTGAAAAAGCTTCAAATAATTTCTAAATTTTTCTTCATACTTAACACGTCAATGTTTGGGTTATAGAAAAAATATTGTTTTACACACGACGATAAAATTCCAGTGTCGTCTCCCAACATTAATTCACTTGCGATTGATGACTGTAATCCACAATGGTAAAGATACAGGAAGTAGGCTCCTACAATATTTTACCCAAACTTTTTACTGAAAACACCACATAGTATTTTGACACTCATAACTTGAACCTACAATTCAAAACTATCAAAGCACCTTTCAAGTTTGACATTTGATTTCAGTTGTTACATTTTAAAAAGCAAGTAAAACTTTAATTAGCAAGCGCCTATTACTTCATCATTCGAAAAAATGTTAATATTGCCGTAACTGGTATAGTTGGTTGGGTTTGGCTTTTGCACAGAAGGTTCAGGTTCGATTACTGAAACTAGAGAACTTTTGTTTCAGTTCATTCCCGATTCTTTGAAACCAGTGAATAATTATTTCTTCATTCACTAGTGAATAATGGATATTATTATTATTTAGGAAACACATGTATAACGAACATTTTATATGGTAGTTGTTGCCACAATAACAATTTATCGTCTTATTATTATGCCTAGCTAAAATTTATTATGTTTTGCTTAATTTGCAGTAGTCTTTGATGTGATCTGTCATTTGCAATATAATAAGTAGACGTTATACTAGTATTCACGTTATATATTTAATAAAGTCACTAAATTCCCTTCAAATATTAAACTGTTTTCATATAAACGCAACAACTGGGGCAGAATGATTCAATCTAGAAGCGCCAATTATCCCCCCCTGGTTTAATGAAGTCTGAGAACAGTTAAAGGGCAATTTGCTGTATAAGCAGAAGTTAATTTAAAAACGCTATTTAAATAATTTCATTGAAATAAAATTCTTTGTTTTGGCAATTACTCGCACTTTGTGAGAAGTTACTGGAACGTCAGCAGCAGGCTACGTAGTTATTAAATTTTACTGTATTATATCAATTACGAGCCCAAAAGAACGAAAAGTGATGATTTAGTTTCTGAAAATAGATTGTCATAAATATTCCATGAACGAAATTTTGGTTTCTCGATAAGTAACATAAATATTGTTTGCCTTGATGCCAAAAGTGTACTCAACTTTTAGCAGATTGGTTAGATACATAACTAAAGAGTATAACTAATTATTTGCCCAAACTTTTAATGTTTGTAAACCGTCAGGATCACGGTCCAAACAATTAGCTATGAAATTAAGGCAGAAACAAAAACTTTGCTTGATACCATTTGTAATCATTTGTTTATAGAATGGGGAAGTTGCATGAATTTTATATTGATTTGAAATGTATTGCAGGGTAATCTTACAAACAAATTGAAAGTTCAGAACATTAATAAATTGTCATAGAATGTAAACAAAATCACTTGACCGAAAACGCGATATCATTGGTATGACGTTACACACCGTTCAGTACAGTTTGTTTGTTTTCGTGTATACAAGTGTAAGTTACGGTGTTGGTGATGTAAACAGGCGTCTGTTTCTTGTATTTTGTTTTTGTGTCATAGATGCATAATGTAAATACAGTGTAGGTAATGCAAATTATTAGTGGTGATGTGGTGAAATTACGATATTGTTGTTCTTAACTTATTACTTTGTTTACAATATAGATCTGATCGTGACAATTATGGTGACAATGCTGTTGGGTAAGTACCAGATAGATGGTTTTACTTTCACATTAAACTGCTTGTTTTAATTCGAAAAATAATAAGCAAAAGTAATGAATAATGATATTTAACATTTATTTTTTTTTAAATTAATTTAAAATGGTCGCCGGTTGACCGTACCCCGTTTTCCAGATTTCCCTCATTCCTGCATTGAATGGTGGTAAGGGCCTACCAGTTAAGTCGTTCTTAGGTGCAAATGCGGCCTACTTAATAATAATATACTGCCCCCTCTCTCGCACAAGTCTCTATCTTCTGGGCTAATCCTGGCGAATAGAAAGAGGGCTAGAGATATTATCTCTCAGCATCACTGTGTTTATAAAAGAAATCAAAGATTTTCTCGTGTTTAATAGGTACATAATATACAGAGTGATTCACAACTTATCTAAAAAAATTTTGGAATAGCCTCATGAAAAATGTAGTCAATATCGTAAAAAAAATATATTGAAATTGTATTATTTTCAACATTTACGTCGCTCAGCTACTGTAGTCTACAGCCAGGCGATTCCGAATATTGAAATTCAATTACTTATAGTATTAACATTTTTGCGATGCGAGTATTTACATTAATTTTTGAAGTGTCAGAAATGGCTTACGTTATAGCAACTCGGAGTTGATGGATATCCTTTTAATTTATGGTAAAGTGAAAATGCTTTAGCAGACCAATTGCCCGATAAATATGTGCCAAATGAAGCTATATTTACCGCGGTGTACAGTGAGTGCGAGTGTAGTGCAACGGGGACATGACGCGGGAAATTTGAAGGAGGTTACGAGTTCAAAACGGGCAAGAACCAAATACATTTGAGTTAGTTTGTAGAAACTGGATAAGACGGACTCAAAATTTTGTTGTCGTAACATCTGGTATGTCAAAGTATTTTATTAATTAAAACCATACATTCATGATATTAATAATTAATAGCAATAGCGGCAAAACCAGTTGAATTTGCTATATAAAATAGGTGTTATAAAATGTCATTTGTTTCTGATGTCTAATCGCACGATTTGCCTTATCAGGTCAGTGTATTTATAAAAGTCCCCTGTACATTCAAAATTTTTTTTGTAGATATGTTCTAAATCACTATATAGTGTTTAGAATAATTTTTAATTAAATGTATATTCCTACTTTATGTTCTGTTTCCTGTTTCGAGTAACAATTTTTGTGTTAGGGTGGTTGTATTGAGCAACTCTTTTGGTATAATTATTTATGATGGAATGCAATAAAGATCATATTATTATATTAAAAAACAAGAGTGGTAGAAGCTGTAAACATACATACATATATGTAGACCCTCATACATTCCTAGCATCTGCTTTGTATATTTATTTTTAAAATTTTAAATTGAATAATACACAGTAACGTTCAAAAAAAGAACAGTAAATCAAAATACAAGTTACACTCAAAGAGGTCAACAGAATTTATCTCCACGTTTATATTTTAAGAATGTACTGCATGATAGAACTTATCAGAGGAATACTTTCAGTAGCATAATTTTACAGAGAAATGTTAATACCTACGTGTGTTTATAGTTAAAATATTTTAAAGTTCATCGAACCAGTATTCAATTCTTTGCCAAAAACGTATTATAAGATTGATCTTTAATATTACTCCTACTACTTCTTGCAAATATTCTTTTGTAAAGTACAAAATTTTAACAGTCCCTTCCATCTATCTTTTTTCATTGTTAAAATATATTAAACTCAAGATTACCAAATTCAAAACAACCGCTAGTTATCATAACTATGGCACCCGTCATGAAGATTTGCTGACTATACCTCACCACAATACAACTCTCTTAGAAAAATCGCCATATTACTCCGGCATTAGTTTCTTTAACAGACTGTCTAATGCGATCAAAAACGCCAACAACTTCATCAAAGTTAGATCGAATCTTAAACAGTTTTTATTGGAAAAATGTGTTTATTCTTACAATGAATTTTAATCTTTGTTTTCTGTCTACTATGTTTTTTGTCGACTATGTTTTATATGTATTCTTTTAACTTTACATTATGTTCTAATTATTGTAAGAATTGTATGACGTTCACATCTGTTTTATAACAGATGTGAACGTCAATAAGTGATTAAATAAATAAATAAATAAATAAATAAATAAATAAATACTGTGAATTAAATTGTAACAAAACAATTTTTAATACTCATAATACAAACATAAAACTAATAAACAGCATACTGAAATACAGTGCTTCCGAAAAGTAACGAATAAATTATTCATTATTTTTTAAATTGAGAAGTTTTCGCAAAAATCCCCTGGCACTTTGTGACATACGACCCATATTTCTGACGTCATCAACAATTTTTTTAAATATCAACCCCTAATGTTGACCATGCCATTTGAAAGAGCGTAGTATTCTACATACGTATCGTCAAAAATCATAGTTGCCTGAAAGTTTTAGCGACCGAGAATGTTTTTTATTACTGTCAGATAAAAACTTGAAATCGTACTTTATTAAATAGTTTTTTGATTTATTTCTTTAGTTCTTATCTTTTATGTGGCAAAAGCAGTGCGTTTGAAGTGTTTATTGAGTAGTAACTTTATCATTATATATTTTACACATTTTATATAAAAAAATGGTTAAATTAACTGAACGAGACCGAATTGAAATTCTTTGCATGATCGGATTTGGAAACAGGATACGCACCCAAAAAGAACTAGTTGAATTGTTCAATGAAACTCATCCTGATCGACATCCCATTAGCCAAAGCATGGTAAGCAATATTGAGTCTAAATACCGTAACTTTGGACATGTTCGTGATCTTCCAAAATCTGGTCGACCATCAAAATCAGTAGATGATTAGCTTAATGTGTTGCTGGCAATACAAGAAAATCATCATTCAACACTTAACCAATTGGCTTTTGATTTCAATATGGCAGCGTCCACAGTTCACAAAATTATGAAAAAGCAAAGTATCATCCTTATAAGGTATGCCTTCTTCATGAGCTATAGTTAAAATATTTTAAGGTTCATCGAACCAGTATTCAATTGTTTGCCAAAAACGTATTATAAGATTGATCTTTAATATTGCTCCCACTACTTCTTGCAAATATTCTTTTGTAAAGTACAAAATTTTAACAGTCCCTTCCATCTATCTTTTTTCTTTATTAAAATATATTAAACTCAATATTACCAAATTCAAAACAACCGCTAGTTATCATGACTATGGCACCCGTCATGAAGATCTGCTAACTATACCTCACCACAATACAACTCTCTTAGAAAAATCGCCATATTACTCCGGCATTAGTTTCTTTAACAGACTGTCTAATGCGATCAAAAAGGCCAACAACTTTATCAAATTTAGGTCGAATCTTAAACAGTTTTTATTGGAAAAATGTGTTTATTCTTACAATGAATTTTAATCTTTGTTTTCTGTCTACTATGTTTTTTGTCGACTATGTTTTATATGTATTCTTTTAACTTTACATTATCTTCTAATTATTGTATGACGTTCACATCTGTTTTATAACAGCCTAAGTGATTAAATAAATAAATAAATACTGTGAATTAAATTGATACAAAACAATTTATAATACTCATAATACAAACATAAAACTAATAAACAGCATATTGAAATACAGTGCTTCCGAAAAGTAACGAATAAATTATTCATTATATTTGAAATTGAGAAGATTTCAAAAAAATCCTTGTGACATACGACCCATATTTCTGACGTCATCAACAATTTTTTTAAATAGCAACCCCTAATGTTGACCATGCCATTTGAAAGAGCGTATTATTCTACATACGCATCGTCAAAAATCATAGTTGCCTGACAGTTTTAGCGACCGAGAATGTTTTTTATTACTGCCAGATAAAAACTTGAAATCGTACTTTATTAAATAGTTTTTTTTTTGTGTTATTTCTTTAGTTCCTATTTTTTATGTGGCAAAAGCAGTGCGTTTGAAGTGTTTATTGAGTAGTAACTGTCATTTTATATAAAAAAAAAATGGTTAAATTAACTGAACGAGAACGAATTGAAAATCTTTGCATGATCGGATTTGAAGACAGAATGCGCTCCCAAAAAGAAGTACTTAGTTGAATTGTTCAATGAAACTCATCTTAATCGACATCCCATTAGCCAAAGCATGGTAAGCAATATTGAATCTAAATACCGTAACTTTGGACATGTTCGTGATCTTCCTGAATCTGATCGACCGTCAAAATCAGTAGATGATTAACTTAATGTGTTGTTAGTAATACAAGAAAATCATCACTCAACACTTAACCAATTGGCTTTTGATTTCAATATGGCAGCGTCCATAGTTGACAAAATTATGAAAAAGCAAAGCATCATCCTTATAAGGTATGCCTTGTTCATGAGCTATCTGAAGACGACTTTGATCGGCGAAATCAATTCTGCGAGCAAATGCAAGAGCTATGCAATAATGATAATAATTTCGTAAAAAACGTAATTTTTTCTGACGAGGCTACGTTAGTTTTGAACGGCCATGTCAATAGGCAAAACTGCCATTATTGAGTTACCGATAATCCCCAATGGATGATGGAGTATCACACTCAAAGTCACCAGAAAGTAAATGTGTGGTGCAGCATAGTCGACGGAAGAATTCTGGGTCCCTATTTCTTTGACGTCAACCTAACTGGTACAAGATATTTGGATTTTCTTCGAGACGACCTCATTCCTGAACTAATAACTTTATATCCAGATATAGAGAGACATGATCTTCCAAAAATCTGTGCGTGCTTATTTAGATGAGCTGTTCCCGAATCGTTGGATAGGGAGAAGGGGGCCGATTGAGTGGCTAGCTAGCCAGTCGCCTGATTTGACACCCCTAGACTATTTCTTGTGGGGATACTTAAAAAGCAACGTTACTAAACCGGTTAATTTAGAAGATTTAAAAACAAGAATTCGTCATGAGATACATCGTATACCTCCTGAAATTATTGATAATGTTCAAAAAGAATTTATTAATCGTCTTGACTACTGTCAGGCAGCCAACGCTGCAGAATTTGAACATTTGATTTAGTCGATGTTTTACATAATCATTATCATTTTATTTTATTGTGAAAATTAAATTTTAAAATCTTCAAACATTATTTTCTTGAAATTTTTGTTATGTAACACCATAATTTTTCATCATGTGTATATAAAATGACACGATCTTTCAAATGACATAGTCAAAATTGGGGGATGCTATTTCGAAGAACGATGACATGACAAATGTGGGTCGTATGTCAAAAAGTGCCATTTTTAAAAACAAAATCGACGTGCCAGGGGATTTTTCGAAAACTTCTCAATTTCAAAAACAATGAATTTATTCGTTACTTTTCGAAAGTGTATAACTACTGTATAATTATTTTTGTTTTTACACATTTCAGTTAATGAAGGTCAGTATAGTTATCACCAAGCGAATTTCTCGTGATAGGTGGCTCTGCAACCACCAGTGGAGTTTTTGTTTAACGTTTTCACGCATCATTCATAGCATACTCAGATTAACTCCATTGTCATCCGAATGGAGTTTGCAGGATACATAAAAGGGTCTAAAATCCTTTGGGAGAGGGATCCCCTCGTAATGAGTAAGATGTTATATGTATACATATTGCGGAGAGGTACGCACCAACTATATTATTCCATTAGCCCTTCAATATTTTCTTTAGTGATTTGCTTTGTTTGCGCAAGGTAGCAAGGTAGGGGAAAGGATATCTAGCTTTGCGGTGTTGTTTCTATAGTGAAAATATTCTGGGGCAGGGATTAGGAACCTGTAATAAAGGAAAACAAGATGAATATTGTTGAGACTAAGGACCTGTTCAAAGTAACATTGGAATCAACATTTATTCAAAAGTATCAAATTTGATGGAGGAATGTTGATTGCGATTCAAATATTTTGCAAAGCAAACACTTGGCTTATATTAAATCGGAAAACAATGCAAGTTTTCATTTCGAATAAAACGAAATTTTTAATATCCAACAAGTTGCTATTTTTCATTGATTTTATGCTTAGTTTATATTTCCCGCTTGAACAGGTTAATGATTCATTTAAATTTTCTTAGGTATAGAAAATACAAAGAATTTTATTACCTTATCTTTGAAGGAAATATTTCATAAAATTTATAAAAATTGGTACATTGTTAAATGGTCAACAATATTTTGCAATTTTAGAATTTGTTTTGTAGCACAGACTAAGATATAAACGCTGAAAAAAAGCAATTATAATTAAGTCTTTGGTTTCAGCTTGTAATTAATGAATAAAAATCTATCACTTGCGACTTCGTTGGTATTGGTTTCTCGATATGTTGAGGGACATACGGCTCTTTTCCTCAGAAGCAACTGAAACTGAGTTTTCAAGTGAAATGAAATCTGACGACTTCGCAACCAAAATTTTATAATGAAACTAATTACATAATGTTTCTAAAAAATATTGCCTCAATTCAAAGACCTTTTAATACTGCAAAAATTGAAATACATAATTCTATTGGAATTGCTGATGGAATTCATGAAAAGAAACGGGAAAACACCATCAAGTGATTTTTATGATAATGTCCACAAAACTGTTTAGAAGTTTGAATGGTTGCTTCTATTCTTCCACTCTATTGAACAACCTCCAATGATAATAACGTTGCAAATTACTAATGATGGCATCTTGTCTTGCTTATTTTTGTTGTTTTCTTGGCCTTCCAAAACAGGACAAGATAAGACCAAGAAAAGACTTGACAGCTTGAATTGCAATTGTAACTGATCGAGAGTAACCACCACTGTTTCCAAATTCATAACAAAGTTCCATGTTTCTCATTTCTATACAAAAGACTTGCAAAAATCATGCAAGAGTCTTGCAAAAACAATACATGACAGATGATCTTGCAATATCGAGCAAGAACATGACTTTAAATAAACATTTGTCTCAGACAACACTAAATATTACAAAAATTTGTTCAGGCATGGGTAGAAAAATAAATTGCTTCTTTTTTAAAATATAGGAAACAGTATGTTCATTTAACGTTCACAAATGGTGACGAACCAATAATATTTGGTCTGAACATCGAGAAGTAAACGTAGGGGTTCCTCGAGGCTCTGTTCTGAGTCCTGTCCTGCTTCTATTGTATACAAACGTACTTGATAGTTTGATGTCTCAGGTTTTTCTTGTTATGTATACTGATGATACATATGTGCTGATTTCAGATGCCAGTGCTAAGCAGAATTGAAATGTAATGTTGCATTGGACACCCTGAGTAATTGGTGTACCTCTAACAATCTGTATTTTAATGGTCAGAAAATACAATTAATCAGGTTCAACAATCGACAAAAAAAATGGATTAAAACTAAAAACAAACGACAGCAATGATTATTTAAATTTTAATACAGAACTAAAATTATTGGAAATTACTTTGGATATAAGTCTAATATGGTATAAACATTGTAGTCAATTAATTTAAAAATTGAAATAACTTTGTTATTTGTTTAGAATTCTGCACACGGCTTTGACTGCAGATCAGTTGGTATTAGTATATCATGCCCAGGTTTCTTCCAGGTTAACACATGGCATTTGATTATGGGGTAATTCCACTCAATCATCCGACGTATTTATTAGGCAGAAACAAATTTTAGAGAGCAGAGCTGGAGCCTCTTGTAGGAACTCGTGTGGAAAACTTTTTAAAAACATAATATTATATCGTTTGTATGTTTGTTAATTTTCGAACTTAATATATTTGTTTTTAAAAATAAACACAGTTTGGTTTTGTGCATAGGTTAAAGACGAGACAAAGAGATCAATATTTTATTCCGCGTTATAAATATTATATAACAAGTAATTCACCAAACTACTTAAGCAAAAATGTTTTTAATAAATTGCCGATATGTATTAAAAGTACAAACAATTTAATCTTCTGTAAAAAACAATTAAAATGTTATCTTTTGTACAAATATTTTTATAACTTGAGTGAATATGTTTCATTTAATTCCCCTCTTTCTCTTATTATCCTTTTTTATCTTTTTTATTAATATTGATGTGACTATTTCTATACAATGTAAGTAATCAATTGAAAAATAAATTATCATTATTAAAGGTTTCCATTCCGAATCAGTATTATACTTTTATTAAATTACGAGTATAACGGGTAAACCGCTTGTACGTCACACATATACCTAGATAAAAACAACTATTGGCATTGACACTACCTAATCATTGGTACTTCTCAAAATTCCTATTAATAGTCCACCGGTCACCCCTTTAATAGTAGTATACGTTTTAGACTAGAAACTTTTGTTTCGCTTATTACACATTTTAGATTCAATAGAAGCCCTAGGAATGTATGCATCAACTCAACATTTCATTAAACTGGTTTATCGAAACATCGGATACCTCACTACATTAGGAACTAAAGATAACGATTACCATTTTCTCGGGTCATTTGCCCGCCTCAATGCCTACTGCGATACTTAATTCATTTCAACTAAACTACAAAGGCTGACCGTGTGCAACCAGAAGCCAAACAAGGAACACAGATTTTATGATAAAACGAAGTAAAAAGTGGCACTAGAATACACTGGCAATGACAGCCGTAGCTAAATGCCAGCCCTATTTAGTGTATCTCGCCTTTCTTATCTGTGCTGGATGTTTAGATTACTAGTCGTGGAGTTGCTAATTCTCAGATGCTTCCAATCTCGAATGGCGTTTTCTACAAGAACAGATTACGTCTCCGATATCGTTTTACAGAGTTTTTCAATTGCATTCGAGTCCAAGTCGGAAACCTTGTAAATCGTTGTAGAAATTGGAGAACGAAGGTAGAATAAATAGTATTGTTACCATCTTTAGCCTTTTCTATATTTGTTCATTTTACGAAAACAAGAAAGCAGGCTTACTAGAGAATTACTCTATTCTAGTAAAAGTATAAAAAATGCACAATGGGTACAGGCATCTAGGAGATTTAGTATCAAATAAAATTTTGCTGTGTAAATAATATCTCAGAATATATCACTGCACTGATTCAGAACTTATGCGTTGCGGATATGTGCATCCTTAAATAAGAAGTTTTACAAATTTCGCATATATATTTTATAAAGTTCTAACATTATAAAGGAGTACGTAGCTGGGAAACTGTACTTCAACGGTACAGTATATCGCCGAATAGAAAGTTTTGGCTACTTGTTTTATCGTCCACATTGGACCTCTCACTCGTCAACATCGAGCTAACCGCTTACAAGGGTGTAGAGAGAGGATTCAGTGGGGCCAAGTACGGCATCAGGTGATATTTAGTGACAAATCCCGTTACTGTCTGGGGATGCACGTTGGTCGTGCAAAGGTAAAAAGAAGAGGTGAAAGACGCGATCCACAATTTGACATAAAGTGTCATGTCTTTCGCACAGTACACGTTATGGTATGGGATGATATCGGGTATGGTATCAGTATAGTCTGTTTGGAAATGAAAGAGAGTAATAAAACCTCGAGATAAGAACAAGAGGCAAGAGAGGCAAGAAGAAGAGGCCAGGAAAAGTCTGTTTGGCGGTAAAGAATTAGGGAATTTGATTAAAATTCCATTGACCAATAAATGTCAGATTAATGATTACATGAAAAACATACAAGACAAACCATAATATTCAGAAATAAATAAATATATATATATATATATATATATATATATATATATATAGAGAGAGAGAGAGAGAGAGAGAGAGAGAGACTTGTAAAATTAATTAACCAGGTATAGCAGTCACTAGGCAAGAAAAAAAAAACTCCTTATTTCTATTCAAGCTTTCGAAGCCTGTATTGCTTTTTCATCAGGAAATTACAAAAATGTATAATAATTATCAAAATGTAAAAGGATAAGTAAAAGCGACTTACGAAAAAGATTGAGATTAATAAAAGTGCAATGGAACCATCCATCAGAACAGAAAACTTAAAAAAAAACATTATCACAATGTCACAACTTCTTACATCATGTGCAATATTAAGCGAAAACATTAAAAAGCTGGTATAAAACCAGGATGAACACCGATTACTCGAACATATTAGAAAAATTTTGAGAAAAAGCTTTCTTGAGCCAACAACAGGTGGTCAAGGAAGTAAGATAGGTTAGAATAAACAAAAAACTCCTAAGCCTATGAAGATAGTCATATCAGCTGAAGGCTGACCTACCTAAACATAGAACAATAGAAAAATATACTATTGCCAACCTAACAATTTGTTAGCAAAAATAGCAACCCTGAATAAGAAAATAACAGAATTAAGGAGAACATCCAAAACTCAATACCATAGATAAAGTCCACCAAAGGAGGGCATTGAAAAGAATTTATATATATACTAAACAAATCTACTGGGTGTCAGTAAGGGACTAACCAATACCAACGCCACTATTATTGTTAGACTTATTATTGAGAGTAAGTAAAAAAGTATAAATCACACTGAGGCCATCAACATCCTTCCTGGAGTTAACAGAATTATCATTGGAATAAATATGAAACATTTCTAAAAAACTTCTTTTAAACAAATTATTTTCTGAATCCAAAACACTGACCTCATCGTAAGAAAAATAATGTCCGTCATCAATGACATGTTTTGCTAACGCACAAGAGGACTTACCAACTCTTACATCACTCTTGTGAGTAACAATCCTGTCTTTAAGAGATCTACCTGTCTGACCTATATATTTTTTGTTGCAATTGGAACATGATATTGAATATACGACACCGATGCTCTGTAGCAATGCAGTTTTATGTTTCGTATTAGAAAAAAAAGACGAAACCGTAGCAACATTTCTAAATACAAGTTTAATAAAGCTAAATTTTGAAAAAATTGTTTAAATCTCTCAGAAAGTGGAGCTATATAAGGTAAAGAGAAATATTTTATTTGATCGACATTAATAGAATTGATACGAGAATTATTAGAATTAGCAAGTGGGGGAAGTGATGGAGATAAACGTTTAGTAATGATTTGCGGTTCATCTTCAACTGTTTGCAAATTATTTTCTTCATCGTGTATCCTTATTATACTAGGACGTTTTCGTATATCATTGGAAAACTGTCCTGTCTCTTAAGCCCGCCTTTCAACCTTTGAAAATGTTTTGTATGGGAAATTGTTCGATTTGGAAATCTTCTCCTCTTCCACACTTTTTTCCAGTTTTCTTCGCAGAAACTTAGCACAAGTAACATGTCAACTTGTTCCCTGAATGTAAATTTTCCAGCCATTTTCAACAACAAACATTTTTTAAAATTGAATTAGAGCAAAAACGTGTTTTAAATTAAATTCTGTACGGGATATTATCATTCGTTTTAAAATCGATCAAGGGAAAAAAGTTTGGTATAATTTTACAGGTGACTTACCCTCGATAAATTCCTTGTAATGTTTCAATTTACTTGAACTCATAGTCGAAGAACACCAATAGTAAACCTAAATCATGTACCAAATTTGGTTATTCCATAGTAAAGTAATTCAGATATTATTTTTTCGGAATATTTGGCCCCACTTTGAAGGTCTGTAATTCCGTCTGTATGTAACTTTGTATACGAGTATAGATATGGTTAAATTGCAATTTTAGGTCTCCCTACAGGCACCTGCTGCTCTGTGTCAATCTTTATGCAGAACACCTTGTATTTTCTGTAATTTGTGTCTGAAGTGAAGAACCAATACATTTTAAATGTCATAAGTAATTTTTCAATCATCATTCTCTTAGTGTCGCTATTTATCAATTCTATTTCTCTAAAACTGTAAAATGTAAAATACTTGCATGTACTGCAATAAGTATTGCAATAATAATGACACTATTTAAAACAAATTTGTCGCATTTTGAAATATTGACGTACTCGTACTGAAATCTACTTTCATGTTTCAGCATCAGGTGTTAGTTGTTCCACTCACCTATTAGAGATCTAACAAAAGTTGATCGAAAGTTTAATTCACCACTATTGGCCACTTTAAAGGTCTGCAACTCCACATGTGTGCAACAGGTTGTATAAAGGTATATCTATTTAAATTGCAATCAGACCCCGTATATGCACCTTGTATCGGTTCTTATGCGGAACACCCTGTATAAAACGAAAATAGTAAATCACCTCTTAATTCCTTTGCGTTAAACCTGCAAAGCAGTAAGTGGCTTTTTCAATCTTTCCGAAGTTGTCATACCTCTAGAAGATGTACACGACGCGAGGGTTTAATGCAGATATTTGTAATAACAAAGACTTGTTCCCATTTGCATGACAATGGAGGAGCGCCGCTGCGGTCGGCACCTCGCGCGGCACTTTTCTTTGAATCGATTAGCGCCGTACAAATATTAAAAGAAGAAAAGAAATTTCGAATATGTCTATAAATATGTATGGATGCTTTGATGGGCGGATGTAGACGTAACTGCTTCAGGTGGCGGTAAGGTTTTTTTATCCCGCCTTGAGATGCCAATAAAAGAATCATCGTGCGCTTAAAATGTCGATCTTCTATCGTATACGTATGAAAGCCCCTGGTGTCAAATATACTTTTTATTTTTAGAAAACTTAATATATTGATATTATTCTCAATATCTTGACTTTTTTTCTCAATATAATGAGATTATTCCCAATATCTTGACTTTTTTTCTTAATATAATGTGAAAAATCTTAATATCTTGATTTGTTCTCATTATAATGAGAAAAATCTCAATATCTTGACTTTTTTGTCAATATAATGAGAAAAATCCCAATATCTTGACTTTTCTCTTAGTGCTGTGATAATTACATTCCACTAGCGATTTAGGTTGTAAAACGTGTTTAGTCATAGGCGTTGCAGGTAGAATCGAAAAAGGGGACCATTTGCGATTTCTCTTTGGAAATTCACATTCAATTGAAACCCTTCTGTCTAAATTTTGGCAACCTAATCTCGAAGGTTTAACTTTCCATAGACTCATCCTTGTAACTTGCTTACAAGGGCGACTTGCTTGTTATCCTATTCTTCTGAGTTTTTTCGTAGCTTATGTATACTTATAATGTAACTATTTTGACACTATGTTAATTTAGTCATAGGCGTCGCACGTAGAATTGAAAAGGGGATCAATTTTTCGAAAAATTATATTAACGATTTTTTCAGGAAATTGCTTTTAACGGATTCTTTTTCAGCTTTATTGGAAACCCTTCTATAGAAAATTTTGACAACCTACCTTCAGCGCTTCTTTACTTTTCAATAAATATATCAAACATTAATGTCGCCGGTTTCAGACCCCTACCTCATGTGATACATGGTATTTAGAAAGTTTCATGATAAGATCAATAAGAACAAATAGTTATGTAATAATATCGTTATAGAAAAAAATATCTAACACACTAATAAATGTAAAAATTGTGACAGATGGGATTCCATTTAAAAAAATTTTTAGCGAAAGAAAAATTTATCGAGAATGTAATATTAAGCTTAATGAAAAACAAGTAGTAACACTAAACTGTTTGTCTAACTAATAATTATAAAATTAACAGATAAGCGAACGTGAAAAAAATTAATTTTGTGTGATGCTCATTCGATGAAATTCGATATTATTAGGGGTCTGAAAATGATGACATAAATGCTTAAGGTATGTATGTATATATTGAAAAATCGTTAATTGTAGGTTGCCTAAATTAGGTACAGAGAAATTTCTAATGAAGCTGAATAAGAATCCATAAAAAATAATTATCTAAAAAAATCTCAAATGTTATTTCTCGAAAAATGTATCCCTTTTTTAATACCACGAGCGACGCCTATGACTAAATTAGCATACTTTTGCTATCTAAATCGCTAGTGGAATGTAAAAAAATACATAAAAATATCACAGTACTAAGAGAATAAGTCAATACAGGGTGTTAAAAAAAAAGTGTAAAATATTTCAGGAAGTACCAAAAAGAACCAAAATAAGCAGAAAAGTCTTAATAAATATGGGTCCGCAAAGTAACAGTTGCGGAGATATGGACCACTATTCGTTTCTCAAACATTTTATTTTATTAGGAATAAACCGACAAAGGAAGCTTTTAACAAACAAAAAACAAAGTTACAGGAGATGTTCAAAATGCCCTCCGTCCATTTCCAACCAGGCACGACATCTTCGTCTCAACGATATTCGAACTCTTTCGAAAACACCCTCCTTGGTTTGGATTTCTTGACACTTTTCACATTAATCCGTAGCTGCAGCTCTTCCAGGCTATTTACAGGAGTACCATATACTAATGTCTTCAAATATCCCCAAACAGATAAACCTAGAGGGTTCAGATCAGGCGATCTTGGAGGCCATAAAACAAGTGCGGCCTTTCCTACCCGTCTATGTGGAAAAGTTTGTTTTAAATGCTCTCTAACGGCCATGAAAAAATGAGCATGCTAGAACCACATTTGTTGCCTCTGATTCAAAGAAATGTCTTCCAAAAACTCATACAGTGTGTTCTGCAGAAAGTTGAGGTAAGCAACGCCTGTTAATCGATTTGGTAAAACAACAGGACCTACAAAACCTGTCACCTACAATACCCATCCAAACGTTTAATGAAAAATGTGTCTGATGTCCAGATTCTATTAGAGCATGAGAATTTTCGTCGGCCCAAATATGCGTATTGTGAAAATTAAACACTCCATTAATTGTGAACCCGGCCTAATCAGTAAAAAGAAAAAAAGAATGTTTGCAAGAAAACGAGGATCTTCAGCATCATGACGTAGAAACCAGCGGCAAAAAACCAAACGTGCTTGATAATCATTTATTGGATTTAAGGCCTGTACTCGTTGCACATGGTATGGATAAAGCAGTTACTTCTGAAGGATTCTCCAAACAAGAGGACCACTAATTCCTATCTCGGCTGATATTCTCTGCACACTCGTACCTGGATTCTGCTCTACCAGTGCTAGAATTTCTTCTTCTGCTCTAGGAGTGGATGACGACCTTGGTCTTCCGGATAAATGGCACTGTTTGCTCGAGGAACCGGTATCACGCAATCTTTGGTAAATTTTTCCAAACATGCGTTGTGAAGGAATCTGGCGATTTGAATAAGAGTCAACATAAAGACGTCGCGCTTTGGTGGCATTCCCATTAGCACGACCATACATGAAATGCATGTCTGTTAATTCTGCGTTAGAGTAACCAGCCATAGCGAAAGAAAACTTGTGCACTGAGAACAACTGTCAAATACGTACTGTTTATTTCACTAAACATCAACCAGCTATTATAAGAAAATACACAACATTTTTGCAAAATAAGAAAAGGCGCTAAAAAACATAAAACATTCCATATCTCCGCAACCGTTACTTTCACTGAACAAGGTGACATGTTACTTATGCT
The DNA here is from genome assembly GCA_037114965.1 of Monochamus alternatus. Classification (NCBI taxonomy): domain Eukaryota; kingdom Metazoa; phylum Arthropoda; class Insecta; order Coleoptera; family Cerambycidae; genus Monochamus; species Monochamus alternatus. The sequence goes on from CM073426.1 coordinate 121,702,618, forward strand.
AGGTCTCTGTGAAGGAAACGGTAGGAAGAATGTCGTAGGAGACTTCTAAATACAGTGATTCTCATAGAGAAACATTTTCTAATGTTCAATGATGGGCTCGAGAGACAGGAAAGTTTTTCAATACTATCAAGAACGTCCTATTGTAATACAAGATGAAGCAAATATTTTGCAACCAGTTAAAGATAGACCGTAACCTAAGTACTAAACGTTTATCGAGAAACTGGATTATCAAGAACTTCTGTACTCGAATTCTTAAGCGTAATCTACTACATCCACCTTTTGCGAGTTTATATTCCATCAGAATATTTATTTACACAAGAAAATTTTTTTCACAGAGATGCTTATTTCATTCGTAGAGGAATTAGAAATAATAATAATAATAATAATAATAACAATAATAATATTTATTTGCAATGCATATACAATACCTGCATAAAGTACGCCAAATTTAATTCTTTTCATTGCAAAAGGGAGCAGGAATCAATTAAAAAAGATCATGGTCCAGCCTTTAATCAGTCACTAACTATAAATACATGTTCGAAGAAATAGTATAAATACTCTTCATGTAAATACATATGCATGTGAGAGGAAGAGAAAGATTCTAAAGTGTTTACGAAGTAGAATAAAGATGTGCCTTAATTTTATTCTTAAATAATGTAGTTTTCAATTATTTCAGCAATGGTGGAATACTGTTATATAGAAGATATATATTAACAGAAAAGCTTCATTTAAAAAAGTCGTTCTATGAGGAGGAGGTGAAATGAGTCCTTTAAATCTCAAATTCAATGTATGAACATCTATTCTAAATTTTATTTTATTAAAGAGGTATGGAGGACGCTCACTCTGAATTATATTATGAAACAAAATCATGGAATGAAGTTTTCGTCTGTCCTGCATCTTAAGCCATTTTGTATCTTTTAGTTTAAATGAAACCGGATTATATTTCCTAATGCCATATATGAACCGCAAACAAGACGTTTGAACTTTTTCAATTCTATTAACATCACTCTTATCTAAGCAAGGTTCGTAAATAACATCACAGTAGTTGAAATGGCTCAAAACCAGAGAATCAGTTAGCTTTACCCTGAGCTGTTGAGATAATAAATGACGATTAGGATATAACATTTTAAGATTACAGTAAGCTATTTGAATTCTTTTATTAACATCTTTTTTAAAACGTAGATCAGTATCTTGCATTCTGCATACACTGTAAATTTGTATTTCCAATTTTAACTGAAAAATTTTGTTCAATATGTTTTCTACGCTTACCAAATATCAAAACATTTGACTTTAGGGGATTTAAATGAAGCTTATGACGTTCAGAAAATGCAATCAAACGGTCTAAATCTTGGCTAATAATATTATTTGCTACAGGTAAGTCATTTGGAAAAAACGAGTAGTACAGTTGTGTGTCATCCGCATATAAAAGTACAGAATAATCCTTTATGTAGCTTGTCAAATTGCAAGTATAAATACTAAACAGAAGAGGACCGAGAATTGATCCTTGTGGTACACCACATTGTACATGATCTTTGGATGATTCTCCCACATCAGTCTCAACAAATTGCATTCTATTTTGAAGATAACTCTCTAAAAGCCTAATTGCATTACCCGAAAATCCTATAAAATGTAAAACAGATAGCAAAATTTTGTGATCAATAGTATCAAATGCTTTTGAATAGTCAGTGCCGTAGTTTTACCATTATCTGTAGCTCGAATAATATCATCCATCATCATCAATCCATTCATCATCATCATCATCAACATCCATCATCATCATTATCAATAATAATATCCATCATCATCAAATGTTCAGGGCTTTCAAGTATTTTTTCCAATAACCTTTAATATTCCAGAAGCACGAATTTTATTAAGTTATTCTTATAAAAAATTGAATTTGCTGAAATAGGAAAAATGCTTTGGTTCGGTCATGTTTGATCATTTAACAATTAAAAAAGCGGAGAATGGAATCCAGAAAATATTGAAAGAATTGAAAAAAATTATTTTAATCTCGGACAAAACATAATTACCTAATGAAGTATTAATACTTTTTCTTTCAATATACTCATCTGATACACATTTTACTTTTATTTCGACAATATAAAATGTTGGATCTTTAGGTTTTTAAAGAATTTGAAGCATCAATGTGCCACGGTGTCAGATTTGCCATAAAATTATCGTCAATATGACTCTTTGCAAATATATTCTATCAAAAAAAAAAATTATAGCACGCCATTGACTTGGAATATAGGAATATAGAAGAATTAGTTTCATTGAAATCACACAATTCAGTCAATGCAAAGGTGTTCTAAGTATATTGTATATGAAGGTATTAATTAGGTTTTTAAAAATTATATGAACTTATACATAATAAACGTGCTTTTTTTAATCAACTTATAAAAAGAAAATTGATAAAAAAAACTTAAAAAAATTCTGCGATGGCCGGGAATCGAACCCGGATCAACTGCTTGGAAGGCAACTATGCTGACCATTACACCACCATCGCACTTGGTTTATCTTATCCAGATATGGATCAAGTTGAAATAGTGTATTATTTAAGATTTTACTAGTTTCTTCTGCAAATTAAAACAATATACCTATATTTTAAAGGGTACACCATCAAACAACAAACAAATTACACATATATGATGTCAACTTGATTATAAGATAACTCGTAAATTATTATTAAATATCGTGATTATACTTATTATCGTGATTCTATCCATTTTTTACTGTATTAGAAAGGTATTTTAAGCTAATATAAATCAAATCTCCTACAATTCCTATCAATCAAGTCATATCTATGTATGTTCTCTGATACCAAACATCTACCTAAGCTAATAAACAATTCCACAGACAAAGCTCTATTCACTAATTATCTAAAGAAATTAATCTATCTAAATTTACTAACCTGCTTTAATGAATACACCCTATAAATATCTAACTTTACTTTTGGCAGTGGGAACACAAAATTCAACCACAATAGATGAGTTCTGACCAATTTCTGCATTTTTTAGGATTGCTTCATCAGGTGGCCTCCTTTAAGTTGAGTCAAATATCTAATTATAAAAATTATTATATAAATTAAAATTTTTTGAAATTAAATGTCGACAATGACAAAAGTGACAGTCTGTCAATGAATTAAATATGACAATACCTACTTGAATAATGTTTACCCTTTATGTAAAAGTTTTTTTTATATATTTTTAGGTATTAATAATATTGTGTGAAACTACTCTGTGGACAAAAGCCCCAACCAGCGTTGAATTACACTCACAATATCTACCCATATATTCCTTATTATTAGCTTTTCTAACATTTTTTACTGTATTAGAAAGGAATTTTAAGCTAATATAAATCAAATCTCCTACAATTGAGGACTTTGCAGCAAGAACGACGCAGCTCCATTTTATGACAGATATAGGGTTATGTGCCGGATAGATACTAACAGACATTTAACATTCTTTGGTGCAAGATCGACGCAGATCCGATGATTTTATATACTTTAATAGCAAATAATGGAGATGCGCCACACATGATTTGATGCAACAGAGATATAGCTCCAATAAGCTGCGTCACTCCTGCTCCCAACGCGCAACGAATTTTGTTTTGATATTTATCAGATATTCCTTCTAGGTTACTAGGGTTACTACTGTTACTAGGTTAGTCGTTTATTTGTTTGCATCACGTATTCGACTATCGTCTTCCTAATAATATTTGCAATGATTTTGATTGTGTTTTAATATATTATTCAATATGGAAGTGTTGAGTAGTGAATCCGAACCTTATAGTGGTGGTTCTAGTGATGAATACGTAGCAGATACATCCGATAATACCTCAAGTAATGAAAGTGATGATTTGGAGGTTAAAATAAAAACTAGAAAGTTGACTGATAAATCACAATGGGCTAGAAATAAACGGAAGAAACTTTTAGCAGCTGGAAAAAGATATTTTGATGTAAGAAGGATGTAGCTCCAGTAAACAAAAAAACTTCATATTTATTAATTAGTATAAGTTTTATGGTATTTATTACACTTTACTAATGTCATTTTGTAACTCGAAAACAAAAAACTGATATCTGATATAAAATTACTGTCTATTATTATTGCAGTAAGATCCTCAATTCCTATCAATGAAGTCATATGTATGTTCTCTGATACCAAACATCTAGGTATGCTAATGAACAATTCCACAGACAAAGTTCTATTCAATAATTATCTAAAGAAATTAATCTAAATTTACTAACCTGTTTTAATGAAAACACTCTAAAAATATCTAACTTCACTTTTGGCAGGAGGTTTGATTTATATTAGTTTAAAATACCTTTCTAATACAGTAAAAAATGTTACAAAATCTAATAATAAGGAATATATGGGTAGATATTGTGGGTGTAATTCAACGCTGGTTGGGGCTTTTGTCCACAGAGTAGTTAGTTTCACACAATATTATTAATACCTAAAAATATATAAAAAAATCTATCCATTTTTGTCATAAATTTAAAACATGATCCATTTAATCTCTTTTAATATATCTATTTTTCAATATATTTTTGTTAACTTTCATATTATTTCTTTAGATTCTACATATCTATAATTATTGTTTCCACATTTCGGTTTCATTAGTTTTTGTATCCATTTTTAATAACATTTGACTAATTCCCATTACTTTTCCTGTGTTATCTCTGCAATATTCTTTTGATTTTGACTCTTTGCCCTTATTTACGATAAAAAAGAACTGATTCACAAACACAAATAGAACACCTCCAGTAGGCACGAAAAATCAACCTGATTAGGCAGTAAATACTAAAAATATCGTGCTCCAAAGCTACGGGAACAGTTAGATATGCCCAACTAGGACATTAGCAAGATATACGGCCATTATCTAAACTCAATTTAAACGAAACAAAATCCAACGTAAATCGTGGCCGTATTTTATTTTTATAATTTAGATGAGACGGGGGTCCATAAAATCCATGCATATTGAAGTCACGCGATACGCCCGAACTTGGCACTATCGTCTTCCACAAGAACAGCTCCGAATGCCTCATGAATTTTAAGAACCATTAAATAAATCGAACGCTTAAAATAAAATATGTAGTGTTCTATGTTAAGAGGCCGATGGCAGAGAAGCACGCCACGAGATTAAGGAGCCTAATTTGTAATTTACATGTAAATAGAAAATAACTATTCACAACAATGCTTTATATCTCAGCATTTCGTCCACGACTTTTTTATTTTTTTTTTTTGCAAAAATTAGTCACTTCCATATCAGTCAGTTTTTCTTTAGGTTTTTTTTCAGGATTTATTAACATTTGTTTTATTTACATGCTTACATGCAATTATTCGTGTTGAAGCATGTGGCAAGGTTGTCGACATCAACATTAACATTTATGATTACTTTCCACCCAGACAAATGTCATTTCAACCCAGGTAAATGTCAACATTCGCAGAATAACCAAAACATTTGTTTCAAAAAATATCTTATTGTACATTCAAACATTATCAATAAATTTTATTCACATTAATTATTACAAATTATTTTACCAAATTAATTGTAACATTCGATTGGTTAAAAGCGGTAACAGAAATTGTTAATCCATGATGAATATCCTGCGTAGAAATGGTAATGTTTTAAGTACTTGAGTTTGGCATTTCGCCAGAAAATTTTGTGGCAATTTTATCCTGAGAATCTGTAGAGTTCCATCTCTCTAATCTCTTCAACTGAAGAATATCACCACCATTATTTACCAATTGTGTGGCTACCGTTCTTCAGAAGCAGTGTTTCGTACATGTTTCACAATGTGGAAGCTTTAGAAACAATATAATTTTTTGGTAAATTTATTGAATTGTGGCCAAATGGTTGGCGAGTGATTTTACTGAATGTTAATCGTAAAAAAAATCATTTAGAACGTCTGAACGAACTGCAACATATATTTTAATTACCGTTACGTATTCTTCATTATTCACTATACATTCTCTTGGCTGGTAGATTTTTGATGTTGGAATTTCGAGGTGAACCTTATTTTCCACGATATTAACATCAGTTAATTTCATTTTATACAGTTCATCACTTCGACATGCACCTGATACACCATTTTTGAATACATATCCTAGATTTTGTTATATCAAAAATTCTAATAACTTCGAAAATTTGGAGGTATCCACTTTATCTTTAATATTTAAAGGAGTACGCAACAATGAGTAAATGGACCAAAGGGTTGACGCTTTCTTGATTCGACAATTTCGGAAAAGTTTTCGGAACACGAGCACCAACTCTTGAAAGCACATAAACTTATCGTATCTTGAACGACTTTTCAAAGGTAACAAATATTTTCCAAATTTTCAGCGGCTTCTCTCAGTTGAGGAGGAGTACATATAATTTCTTCTGAATCGTTCATTGTCTTCGAAAACTCTTGTTTGATGACAATCTAACAAAAATACAACTAATTTAAGTCAGTATTTTTGACTTTTCTGGTAATGCCAACTTGACATTTTATCTGGTTATATAGGAATGTTACTTTATTAATTTCTCACGTAATTATTTTTGTTAGTTATTAAAACCGTCACTTACATTTGGTTGTAAATAAAATAGTATACAAGCTGCGAGAACCTATTCTCTCGACAAGGATGAAACACTTTGCACCTCGGTATGTAATATACTATTATTTTAGTTTTTTCTTGACGAAGACGATTTAGCTTTAGAAAGCTTGAATGAAGAAACCAAGAGTATATCTTTTTGAATCCTTGTCCTACTTTGTTTAAATCAAAACTTCGCACCTATGTGTACAAAAATAATTCCATTAATATTTCCAGCTGTTTAGTTTCTTTGCCTACGCTAAACAATACGATTTTAATTGCTGTTGTTTAGCAACTACAATCCGTCTCGGCATGCAGGAGAATAACTTGACAATGGTGGCATTGGAAAAGACATACTGCCCACTTGTGAGTTTTCTATAGCTTTCTTAGAACAAAAGCACAGTGCTCCCGTATTGTCCTTACTTCTTTATTTGGCCGAATCCTAAGGGTTGATATCTACAGGAGGTTTTGAGAATGACGTTTGTGTAACGCCCTTTTCGGTTCATTCTGTGAGAAAAAATGGGTTTTCAGACTTAAACCAAGTAAGGGAAATTAGTAAAAATTATTTTTGTTTATAAAACATCTACACAGTTTACTAATATGTAGATAATTATACAGAAAATACTTAATGATATTTTCAATTATTTAAAGTTATGGATATGATTAGGTCCAGTTACGTTAAGTTAGAGTTAGAAAAACTGAAATTTCAAAGGTTTCTTGAAGTAGGACTTTTTCTCGTTTCGAAGAAGAAAGATGCGGTTTATAACAGTTTGGAAGTTCCGGAATAAGTTAAGTTACTTTGGAAAATGTCAAACGTTTTTTACTGGCTCTACTTTAGAATTCCTAAATAATAAGTTATAGATACACTTCTTTTTGAGATATCAGGTTACTCACATAGGTATTTGTCTATAGATTTTTAAAGAGAAAAAATTGGAGATTGATAATTAGTACGGTGAAAGTACAAATTTAAAAATATGTTAATAAATGTACAAAAATCATTCGTTTTCGTTAAACACTCAGTATTCCTAACAATATATATTTACAATCTTGTTTTTTAAATCGCAGAAGGTAAGGAAATATGTTAATTCCAACGTTTACCTAAATAGTACAATAATTCAAAATACAAGTCTTACTTGTCTGATCGTTATAAATATGTTACAGCAGTTTCATATCAGATGTTTACATATTATGTCAGATGTCCTTCAAGGGTCCAATCTTGCGCCATTACTCTTTTTCTTATTTGTCAACGATCTTATTACATTGCGATCTTTTATTCATTATTTCTGATTTTTTCCAAAAAAATGAAACGATCGTTTCTCACTAAGAATATAGGCCATCGCCCATTTAACAACACATCATATGGACGGCAATTGCACTGTTATCCGCATCACACTGTGACAGTTAACACTAAGAGTAGCAATAAGAAATATTTTATTTACAAGAAATGCTATGTTAGCTATTTTGTAGCTGTTATAAAACCCTGTTTCCGCAATACACCTAAGCGTCATCTACCGTACTGGTATGAAGCAGTGCTGTTGATAAGTCGTTATTGTGAATACATTTAATCATATACAAAAATACAAAACGTGTCGACGGTGAGCAGTTGCCGTCCATATACTGTGCCGTTAAATGCACTATGGCCTTAAATGTGTAATCTTCAGACTCTCAATCATTTTTAAAAAGTGCTATAAGTAGTGTATATAATTCACTGCTATATTAATTCAGTAAAGGAAAACGTATAAATGTTCTGGAATTTGAAGTTATATAGTTCATCATTCTCCAAAGGCAGATACTGTTATGAGACTGCAGAATACTCTCATAGAACATGCCATAATTGTCCTCGTATTGGAAACCACTACAAAAAAGATATTTCACATTTACTTATATGGTAAAGATGTTTCCTTAGGCAACACTGTTCAGTTTGAATACCTTCCACCAGGCAAAAGTTTGTCCTACACATAGCCAGGTACTTTATGGTTGTATCTTTACAGGCATACTCTAGAAACTTCTTGGTGAATTAACAACTATTTGTTTCATCTTACTGGTTTCTAAACTCTTTGTGGATATCCTCCTTGATACTTTCAGCAAATACTCGGCAAGGTATGCTTACGTACTAGAGGGACCAGGTCCAAAAATATTAAGACCTGATGCACTCCCGACTGCCTTGTCAGCTGTCAACTGAGGCCACTACCAATACCTGAAGGCAGTGATTGTCTACTGCTTGTGTAGATTCTGATAGTTTTGCCCACTGTATGCTTACGGGCAATTTCTTTGCCAGCTATCGTTATATCTGCTTATTAAATTTGTCAGCACGGTAGCATGTCGATCCATTATCCAATGGCATCGGATATGTAGGGATCTGGAATAGATCGCACATCCCACACTTTCCTTTTTGATTCGTCTGTGACTACTTCAACTGTGGAGAAATACTGTCAGTACCTGTCTGTAAAAGGGACGCCTTTATTATGAACGTTGTAGCTATATATTTTGTTTTACTTTGCTACTAAATAATGTGTGCATCTCCTGGAACTACTTACGCAGACACTTAGACAATTCTAGATATTCATGTACGGAGAAGACACCTCCTGCTGCGATGCTTTTTCTGTCAACGATGGCCTTTTCGACAAAACCTCTAAGAAATCCGACCGCAGACTTAACGAAAACCACGTGGATTCCAGCCAACTCCCCAGCACGATTATTTACAACAATTTATTTGCTTTGTAGGGATTAAGCGTGATAAATTCATCTGCACACAAGTGGATGTATACAGCATTAAACCGAAAGTACCGCCGAATAAATAAACACTATCTCCCTGGCGTTTACAACACTTACCCGTGTTTTATGTGAAGTTAAAGAACTTATTGTTTACGTTGCACTAAGCGTATTGTAAATATGTTGTACTTTCTTGGATAAATCTCTGGTAAACGACGGTGGATAGGAGGAGAGTCTGTTCATTCTCAGAAATTATTTCTAGCTTTATTGCGCGTATACGTCGGTATAGTTAATTAGTACATGTTTTATTGACCGTTGTTGCGTCCGATTGTTTTACATTTCTTATATTTTCTTAAAAGATAAGGAGAAAGCGAATAGCTCGGCTTGAGGGAAGAAATTACAAATAGGACAAGAAATTATCATGTCCCACGTCTTATCTTTGTTAGGAAAGATATATCCATCATATTAAGTCTTACTATAATTTAAAGATGTTCAGTAACTTCTTTAAAGTGATCAAATTTGCCACCTTTTTCCGTAAACCTCATTTATTTATTTTCGTGTCAATACACAAATGTGTTTACACACGTCACAAGAAAAAGGGCAGAGCAGAACTAAGTTCACTAGATAAAAATTACAAATACAAGCGGAAATTAAAATGAACAATAATAACATAAACCTTAGAAATTAAAATAGTAAAATAGTAAAAGTCAAATACACAAGTTAAAATAATTCACATACATACATATTCATTGAAGTATACTACAAGTCAATACTAAAACAAAATTAAGAACGAACAAACATATAAATAATTAAATTAAATTAAAATCATACACAAAAAACTGTTCTATGTCATAAAAAGCGTTTCTCAATAGAAATAATTTGATTCTTTTCTTAAATTGAACAATATTCAGATCTCTTATACGAAGCGGTAACACATTAAACAGACGTATACCTATAAAACCTGTACCATTTCTAGTTCTAGATAATTTATGGAAATTTGTGTGATAATTATTTTTTGTTCTGGTATCGTGTGAATGTATCTGATTTCCAGTCAACATGTCACTCGAATTCTGTTTTATATACAAAAGACACTGGAAGATGTATATACAAGGCACTGTTAGTATATTTAATTTTATAAATTGATCTTTACATTCATCCCTGTAACCCAAACCAGTCATAATCCTGACAGCTCTTCTTTGGTGAGCGAAAACATTCATAGTAGAAGTTGCATGCCCCCAGACAAGTATTGCATATGAAATATTAGATTGGATAAAACTGTGATAAGCTATTTTCAATGTATTTAATTATACTTTACCTACTAAACTTCGTAGGAGATGCATGTACTTGGAGATTTTCCTACAAATATAATTAGTATGTTGTTCCCACAGCAATTTGGAATCAAGGTATACTCCAAGAAATTTAACAAAATCACAATTCTTCCATTCATCATTAAATTCGCGTAGGGCGAATACCATTGTCTCAGTCTTTGTTACATTTACACAAAGTTTATTATTAGTAAACCAGTTCTCAGCGTCTAACTGTATCAGAGAAGCATCTTCTAGCAAATTCTGTAAAATTCTATTTTTAATAATTAGACTGGTATCATCGGCAAATAGTACACTTAGCACGTTGTTTTTCAAAGAATTCATGAAATCGTTTATGTATATCAGGAAAAGTGTAGAACCCAATATAGATCCTTGAGGAACACCATGTTTTACACTTTTCATGTTACATTTCTCATTATTATAAGTTACAAATTGTTTCCTATTTGAGAGATATGATTTCATCAACTCCAGACTGTCCGCAGTAAAGCCATTCCATTTTAATTTGTCGATAAGAATGTTATGAGATACACAGTCAAACGCTTTGGTTAAATCCAAAAACTGAGCACACACATATTCGCCTTTTTCAAATCCATCATTCACAAAATTTGTCAATTTGTCGATAGCAAGAGTAGTTGAACAGTTTTTACGAGAACCATATTGGTGAGAATTAAATAATCAGATCACTTTAATATGAAGATGAGAATTATTAACCAGTTGTGCACCAAGTGCGTTTATTTATTATATAAATTAACAAATTTACTACCGAATGTGCCTTCGTAGCCTTTAGTTTACCAAATACTGTAGATTGATTTGAATTAGGTGAAAGAAAAGCCAAAAATATTCATCTCCATATAGCAATCAATGCACTTCCTTCTTCTGTTAATACGTTTCGATAATTAGAAGTTTGGTGGAATTAAATTTGATTAGAATAAATTATTTTCTTAACAATTCTGATATTATGACGAACACAGAGGGTGAGTCAGAAAGAAGAAAACTTTAGGCGCAAAATAGTGATGTGAGAATATTTTTGGATGATAATTATATAGAGTCAATCGGTCATAATATAATTGATTTTTACTACTTTAACTTTAATAAACCCATAACTCCCGGCAACATGGTACCACATTAAATGTTCTGATGACAAATCTGCTATTTCATTCGAGAGTTGAAGTGAAACAGCGGACACCATACATATGGAAGTGGATATATGTGGAAAGAACAATACAATTATTTTACTGTTGCGCGTGCCGGTCTTTAGAACCAGCTGATTTTCCCAATCATCTTGGATATTGCAATTGGTTTCAAAATAAAAGTGTGGCTGATCCCATCTGTATTAATAGTGTTATGTCAGATGAATGTTGTTGTACCCATGCTGGAATTTTAAACAAATGGGAGCCTTACAGCTTTTTGAGAAGCAATAACCTCCTAGGTATACACTACTTCTACAAACTGAATAATTAATTGAATAGCACACTGTTTACTTCTTGTTGTTAAGTACACATTAAAAATAAAATGGTAGGTTGAGATCCACTTTCGCTAACAGATATTTCAGAAATATGTAACATGTGAAAATTGTATCTATACAAAATTAAAAAAGACATATGTCTATTAAATTTGTGATAAAACATATTTAGTAGAATATTTTTGATTCGCTTTTGAAACATCGTTTTCCATCATCTCTTTCTGTTAAGAATTCACTTTCGACTTGTGTGCGCCAGCCCAAAGAATGATGTATTTAAAATAAAAACAATTTCCCTACAGAAAGACTTGACAGGCAATTTTTCCAGAAGACTAACATAGCACTATTATTTAAACTAGAACAGAAGTCAGAACGGAATAGTATTCATAGAATGCGCTCCACTGAGAACAAATAACAAGTATCCGTCACTTCAAAGGCACTGCCTACACAATATACTTTTGCTGTCGTCTAATTTTGAGAAAATAATTTGTTGAAAATGACTATAAAGACAGCCGGAGTTTGCCCGCCGGGTTGGACAAGTCTCTCACCAGCGGTTAACATAGGAACAGGTCAATTCGGAAAACTTGATTTATATTAGAAATATTTTGGGTAGTAAGCATCTGCGACATTTGTCAATGGTTTTATATGCCTTTTTTGACAATTAAAACATATATTGCTCTCTTTTGCAGAAGAAACTCTGAAATTTTGGTTCTTGTTTGAGATCACTATCTGGAATGTTTCCATCCTTGATTAGACTATGATTCGTTTACAAATTTCGTCTCATCTCACCTTTTAAAAACAATATCATTTGGTCAAAGAACTAGATCAACTCTTAACACTCCTCTTTACGATGGGACATCATACAGATCCACTATAATGGGCCATCGTGTAGAGGGAGCACTTGCCTAGGATGGCGTATGATGGCCAACAATGGCCTGGGTTGCGGTTTTCAAACACATATCAGAAGGAAATGACACCGAGCTTGATTATATTGAATGATGGGTCATCGCGTAGTCCGTAACAATAGCCGATGATAGACGACGCATTCAATGGCTATTATAGTGGCCATAATATACCATTATGAAAAGGAACCTTTAGAGAGAAGTGATGTCTAACAGAAATACTTAACAAGCTCAATAGTATTCCTTATGACAAAGTCTATTAGGATAATACTAATATTCAACACATCAAGAAAGTCTTTACAAGACGAGCTGCACTTTCGACCCCTTGGCATATACATCAAGAGCAACATCAGGGAGATATGTTTGCATGAAGATACAGGATCTAAATATAAGGATAAAGGAGCAGAGGATAAAGGATGTGTCACTCGCAGAAATGTCTACAGTTGCACAGTATAGAGCAGATAATATAAATGAGTCAGTAGACTCTGATAATATAAGGATTCCAGTAGATTATGAGATCCATTCATTTCAAGATTTATTGTGGATTACCGTGTGTTTACAAGAGAGAAGATGCAAACAACGATAAGAAACATTTTCTAATATTTGGAATCCTTTTTCATTTTTAAATTTAACAGACTATATCTAATAGAGATACAGGGTGGTCTGTAAGTAATGGTCCATGGAGGCGTGCTAGATTTTTCACTTCAAAATATTACGATTTAAGCAAACTTGTCTTAATAAAATGTTGATAATAAAAAAGATACAGGGTGTCAAAGTTGAAATTTAAGTTTTTTTGTAATAATTACACTATCTGAATGTATGAACTTAAAAATTTGGGAATAGATGTTTTTAGATATGAGAAATCATAATCTGTTGTCTATTTCGTAGTATTTCCTAGAGGGCGCCACATCTGCCATATTTGTGACGTAAATATGTGCGTAACTGTGACTCTAACTAACATAATATAACGTTTTTTATTAATAAATCCTAAGCCTACATTTTTTTTGAGGTAAAAAGATGTATTTGTTATTAGTCTCAAAAATCGGCCATTTTCGAGAACACAGATTTTCAACAATCTTACCTTGAAAAATGTATATGTTGAAGGTAGATCGACAACACTGAAATGTACGATATGGAATGCGTTTAGTTCCATTGCTCATCCAAAGAAAGGTACCACACAAAACAAGCAAACAAAAGGAGGCACATACAACTGGGTGCGAGAGAGACTATCATCTGCACGTACGATATGATTTGTGTTCTTAATTTCCCATTATTTTGTTACACGTCATTGGCGTACGGTGCGGTTTCTTCTTTTATCTTGTATCTCGTTAGTGTTATTCTTTGTGTATTTTTGTGGGTGTTATTGTTGAAACATGTCATGTTTTATAAGGGACTGTAAAATTAAACAGCATATAGCACCAAATAATTATTCATATCCAGAATTCAATTTCATTTCAATTCACAATCAGCTAAATCTTTATTGCTCCGCCATTGCAAGAAGGCACAAAACAAATATGCCGCTGATCATGAGTAATCTCATTCGCGCAGATTTTAGCGCATTCCAGTCATCATATTATAAAATTACATTTCAGTGATCGACAAGCAATAAAATTTGCATTGATATAAAATGCTACGGATAGATTTGCATTTTTTTCTTACGGACGACCCTGTTTTCCAGAAATTTTTATGTTGAAAAGACACTAGGTACTATTAACATGAATTATCGCTATACGTGTTGAAATATTAGCAACAAAATGTTCGATAAAACTATCGTACCGTTGGTGGAAGACGATTTTAGCCTCCAGCTGCACGGGCCTTGCAAGCAATATCGGGGAAAATAGCACTGACAATCCCTACGTGGTAGGAGACGTCCTAAGCCCCAGAAAGTGAAGAAGATGACTGTGCGTGCGTCTTTCACACCATGACAGCTTGATGGACGTTGAGTGATAGCGTATTTACGCGCAAACTTGAGCTTGGTACCAGCTCCGGCCCTAATATTCCGGAGTCCGACGTGCCATGCCCGGATTAATAATCAGGGAGTAAATTATGGTAGCTAGTAGACGTTTAATTAGGAATGTCAAAGTGTGCGACTTGTGGAGTCGGTTGACAGTTAACAATTGCACCAGGCATACTTTTTAACTATTTAATTTACTTTGAAATATTAGTGACTGAGTATAAACTACTACTATATAATAACTTAAGAAATTATTATTTTATAATTTCAAACTATTATTCAGGGTGTTCTCCATAAAAACCGAGACAGAGCAGGTGCATGTAGGGGACCCAAAATATTGCAATTCAACTAAACATATCTATATAGAAAGTTGCACACAAGCGTTGTTACAGGCCTTCAAAGTGGGGCCAAATATTAAAAAAAAAATTGTCTGAATTACTTTATCTTGGAATAACCAAATTTGGTACATGATTTAGGTTTATCATTAATTTTCTTTGACTATGAGTTCAAGTAAATTGAATCCCTACAAGGTGTTCATTGAGGATGAGTTATTCCTAAAATTATACCAAACTTATTTTTTCCTTTGATAGATTTTAAAAAGAATGATAATATCCCGTGCAGAAATTAATGTAAAAGAGTTTTTTAATCCTGTTAAATTTTAAAAAAGGTTTTTGAGCAAAAATGCACTAATAACTAAAACAATAACATTAAAAGTGTTTATTAGAAGAAATAATATTTATGATATACGTGTTAAAAGTAAGATTTTATTTTGTGAGTGAAGATGATTAAAAAACGAGCGTAACGAGTTTTTTAACTTCACGAACAAAATAAAATCACTTTTAACACGTATATCATACAATATTTTTTCTACAAAACAATCAAATGAACTTTAAACTCAATAAAAATAAGAAATCAAAAAATACCACACAGATCGCAATGTTTATGAACCAAAATTTTCGTAGCAACCAGTGCTTTTGATTTACTTTTAACACGCGTGTTAAAAGTAACCTACTTTTAACACGTGTGTCAAAAAATGACATTTTTATCATCAAAAATGACAATTAAAAAGCCCACTTTTAACAGTTTTGTAGAAAAAAAACTATTTCATTTCTGCTACTGTTGTTGTTGAAAATGGTTGGAAAATTCACATTCAGCGAACAACTTGATATCTTACTTGTTCTAGGTTTATATGAAGGAAACTGTAAAAGAAACGTGGAAGAATATCGTAGGAGATTTTCAAATTAAGTGAATCCCCATAGAGTATAGAGAAACATTTTCTAATGTTAAAAGACGGGCTTGAAAGCCAGGAAAGTTTTTCAATAATATCCGAGAATATCTTAGTCTAATAAGGATACAAGATGAAGAAAATATTTTTCATACAGTTGAAAATGAACCAGAAATAAGTACTGAACGTTTATTTTGAGAAACTGGATTATCAAGAATTTCTGTACACCGAATTCTTAAACGTAATCTGCTACATCCATATCACACGCAAAAAGTGCAAAAGCTATTACCTTAAGATTTGGATCGACGAGTGATCTTTTTTAGAAATACTAAACGTTTATCTCGAGAAAGTGGATTATCAAGAACTTCTGTACACCGAATTCTTAAAGGTAATCTACTACATCTACATCGAATTCAAAAAGTGCAAGAGCTATTTTCTTAAGATTTGGATCTTGTGCGAGTTTAATTAGTAATTTTTACAAGAAAATTCTTTTCACTGGCTGGTTTGTACTACGCAATTTACCCCCCCCCCCAGAATGACCCCCCGGACACCCCTGCAGAACCGCCCCCTAGCGCCCCCGGATAATTTCAATGCTAGAATTGAATTCGGCATTCCCGAAAACCCCCGAGTAACGAGTTTGGAGCGATTTTCATGCACACTGCCATTTCTCCTCCAATTCACCCCCCCGCACACCCCCGTGCATCCCCGTGTAATTATAATGCCAGAATCGAGTTCGGCAGCCCCGACAACCCCCGAGTAACGATTTCCGAGCGATTTTTCCGAGTTTCCAGTCGTTCCTATAATGGTGCAAGTAATGATGCAATTGGAAAATGCATTTTCCGGTACAGAAGGCATTTTTCAAAAAATGGCTAAACCAGGCGATATAGTCTTTTTTCCTGAGACCTTCCTGAACACAATGCAGAAAACCGCATCTCGATATCTGCTGTGTCTAAAAATTTCCGCTATTCCGGCCGATTTTGATCTAAATACCTTGGACTATAAAAGGCGAAAATGATTTGGAATTTCTGCAAAATACTTTTCTTGATTTAATCGAAGATTTACCGTTGTAACTTAGACTAAAGTTTTGATTTATGTATGATGAAGCACCCCCTCATTTTAATGCTAATGTTAAATACTTGTTTGAATTGTCCTCAAAATAGACCACCACGATCGCCAGACCTCAACAAATTTGATTATTTTCTTTGCAGAATATTAAAGTATTTCGTTAGCTCTCCAGTTGAATCCCAAGAAGATTTGTGCGTATTATGAATAAACGTAACGTTATAAGAAACGATGATAATTTATTAGTCACAGTAAATTTAAATTTTCGGGGCGAAGAATAAGTCTAATCCATTTTGAACAATTTCTTTGATTTTATTTTTTTTTAATGTTTTATTACTAATGTCTAGGCTTACTACTGACTTTTTGATTTCATCTAATAATCACTACTAAAACCTTGTTTTAATTAATGCATTTTTTCTTGAAAACCTTTTTTAAAATTTAACTAGAGTAAAAGTATTTTAAATATTCACTTTAAATTCGATCATTGGAAAAGAAATTGGTATAATTTTAGCGGTAACACACTCTCAATAAACACCTTGTAGTGTGTCAATTTACTTGAACTCATAGTCAAACAAGAAAAATAATAAACCTAAATCGTGTTCCAAATTTGATTATTTCGAATTAAAGTAATTGAGCGATATTTTTTTTTTCGAAACTTTTTGATCGGTCAGTGGTCGCGCGGTTCCTGAATCGAAGTGACTAGATCGCTGGGTTCGACCCCCGCAGCCGGTAGACCGTATATCAGGTATATTGAATGTTGGCTTGGGTCAATGTGAGGGATTGATACCGGCTGACGTTTGACTACCTCTTAATTAATGAAATTCTCCAGGTCTCACTCATTCTTGCCCTGAATGGTTGTTAGGGCCTACCAACGTAAATTGAGGGGTAGTGATTAATATTATTATTTAACCGTATTTTGAAGATATGTAACTCTGCCTGTGTGCTTTGGATATAGGTATATTTGGTTAAATTGCAATACTTTGCGACCTCTACTCTGTAACGGTTCTTATATGGAACACCATATAGTGAAGGACAATATTCTTCAGTGTATACGAATCACTATTCCAATTTTTACATTTAACAATCTTTAGTTTCATAAACTTACTACCTGAACTAGGTGGTATTATAAAGACAGGTGAGTTTATCATGTCAGACCAATATTAGGTATCCAATATTATAATGGTGTACAATCTATTGTAATAATAATGGCATATGACATAATGCCATTATTATTACAGTAGATTGTACACCATTATTGTACATCCCCTATTGCTGTATATCTTAGAACTACATACTACAAAACAACAAGAGATGAGATACAATAATTAAAAATTGTAATAGAAAAGTCTCTACGTATGCAGGGCGTGAATCATCGGAATAAACTAGTTATATCTTGTCCTCTTGCAAATAACTCTATATACATATACAATAACAAAAATACTTAGGTCTTAGATCTTAGGTCAGATTATCCAATGACATGCAGATCTTGCAATAAGCTCAGAACCTTTAACAAAATAAAGAAAAACACGTGAGTACCCCAGCATACTCTTATATTCTCTAAACATAAACGTGTCCTACTTATATCAACTTTTACTATGTTTGGAATATATTCTCTCAGGCTGCAGCTGGAAATCAAACTAATAATGCACACTGATCAGACCACCTCAGCAAAGATAGTTCATAGCAAGACAAGGTCTTTAAACATAACCATACGCAGTTAGCTTCTCATCCCCCGTCTGATACACAGCTGACGGACGAATGTATCACACGCAGCTTACAGCTTTCACAAATAAAACACAAAACAATTTTAGATGCTGGCAGTAACACAATATCATTCACAATCCCAAATAATTCATTAATCAAATACTAAATTAACCAATAAATAAATAGTAAGATGACAAGATTCTCAGTGATAACTCACCGAATAATAAATACAACACTAAATTCCAATTGCGTAATCTGCTATTCAACAACTTAATTTAATACACATGCACACATACACCCTTCCAGCTTTCTTATAAAAATAACGTAATTCATTACTGTAAAACTAAAATTAGGGCGTGACCGGAATCTTAAGATTGAAAGTTTTGAGACTATCATTCATTAGTATCAATGTTTAAATTAACATCACAGCAACTTAAGGCGACTAGTCGCCTCGTCAGTTAAATAGTTTCGCTATATATTAGTAGTAGACAGCATCGGAAAGTGCATGTTTTTCTGTTACTTTTGCGCTATCTACGACTTTCACGACCGACCTAATCATCATCTAAATAATTTGCAGTGGAGAAATTTATTCTACTCAAAATTAAGCAAACACAGGCATCTTCAAATGGCAATCATGGGAATATCAATTTGTCTGTCCCATTGCCTCAACACAAGGGTTTATTTCTTTCTATTTTGTAGACCAGAGAAAACTTTTATACTTTCCGAACTTGTATACCGCCATATGTTCAGTTCAGATCCAGTCTATAAAGGTTTATCACGCATGCACGTTATTAAACTTCTCAAATCACCCTGTATATCAGTAGATCTGTATGGGTACATTCAATTTTCCAACACGTAGGGGAGTAAAATAAATGCCGGCTATAGCCTGTCCCACCTTTTACAACTACAAACAGCAAAGCCATTACACATAAACGATTGGACTCACCCTCCTGCTTTATATACCCGGAATTCCATAAAAGTCGAACTTATGAGGCAATTTTGAAATGGGAACTTTATCGAGAGCGCGGTGAAATTGAAATAAAAAATATACTCAAGTAGGGTGGCCAAATGGGAGCATTCAGTCGATCGGCGTGGTTGTATTAAAAGAAAGCAATGGATTAGATCATCTTAAGAAGGATTTGAAATTGATTTGAATAGAGACAATGCAGATATATATCGGATAAGTGAATGCATTTTGTTGTTAAACACAATGGAAATGCATCTAAAGTGCTTCAGGTTTTCAACTTAGGACTATTGCTGCTTTTGATATCAATGATATTTCTAATGTTTGTGCATTTTTAAAATGTATAGCTAGTTTATGCTGACCACTTTCAGAGACAAAGTTCAACTGGAATTATTTGGCACTACAAAGAAATGTAGACAGTAGTGTCCATCCCAAGTAACGCAAGATATTTTATAACAGTGGTTAAGAATATTCCTGCAACAAAATTTTGGAGAATTAAAGTTGCAAGGTTTAGTCGCATAAACAGCTTATTGGCATCAACGCGGCAATAGCGTGAAATAGGTACATTTTTATAAAATATAGTTGCTGTATAAAAATTATATAATTGTGTTTAAAGAATTCTATATAAAACAAGTTATATTTTAGCAATGAACTTACAGCATTGATACAACATTCTGCTTTATTTACAAGCTCGTCACAAGTATAAAGCTAATATTCTCTTTCTTTAAATTTTACGTCAAACGTCTATTATAAGTATCTTCATATTCAGGCATACGATGTTATACTTATAAATTCAAAACTATGTAATTCAAAGTTGAATTTCAGGTACGAATAAAATTTTACTGTGATAAACAAATAAAGTAGGAAAGTCATAACACGCCTGCATAGTATTAAAGAATAACGATACTTCTTTCGTTCACAAAAAGCTGAAAATTTAAATACATGCATATCTGCTGCTAAAAAAACATCCCCATTTCGAATTCTAAATTCCATATAATAAAAACTCTTATTTTAATGAGCAAAGGAAGTTATTTTCATGAAAAATTTCACGTAAACGTTTGAATATTTTCAAGATGGACGCTGAAAAGAAATTGGAATTAAGTGAATAAACATGGCGCTAAAATGATCTCCTGAAGCAAAAAACACTATATAAGTGCTGACATAAGAACGTTCTGAAAATAGTTTAAATAATTTATATAAAACTTATTTCTTGTTGGGATTACATTATTCCCATAGGTAATTTAAACAGCAAAATAGCGGCTGTTGACAAAAAAG
This sequence comes from Monochamus alternatus, assembly GCA_037114965.1. NCBI lineage: Eukaryota > Metazoa > Arthropoda > Insecta > Coleoptera > Cerambycidae > Monochamus > Monochamus alternatus. The sequence goes on from CM073426.1 coordinate 121,723,775, forward strand.
TCTCAAATGGAACAATAATACGATGAAATTGCTGTCATGTAACCGCTATATATCTTTTTTATATAAATTTCTGGTCTTATAATTTTGACTTCTATAAGACTAGTGTGCTGCTTGGGATGCCATATAATTTTTTTCTTGCATAATAATAATATAATTCGATGATCGGTAACAGAACTTAAGTATATATGTTACACACAATACTCGAATTCGGCCAATGTCCGAAAAAAGTGTGCAAAACTAGTTCTGAGCTCCGAAAAATTCCCAAACCCGAAATTATACATTTAAACGGTTATTGTATATTACAAAATATGAAGAAGTAGTTCTGGGCATTATAAGGTGTTCAAAACTAGTTTTGTGCATTTTGAAATGACCAGAACTAGTTCTATTCATTTTCTGAAAGTTATACCAATGAACAAATTAAAAGTAGGGTTATGTCTGTATTGTCATCAGTTATCACACAGTAGTGTTTAAGAATTAACTCGTAAATGTATGAATCGAGCGTGTTCTTGTCGAAGAATATATTGTGCAACTCGAAATGTCGTCATTCCAGTTCGTGCTCAAATAAATAATACATTTTTTAATATGTATATTTTTTTATAGCTATATAAAAACAAAGTTTTATTTTTTATTACAGTTGGCAATATTTGAAATAAAATATCTAAAATAATACATCTGCATTCTTATGTTGTAACTATTCAATTACCATCTCGTTCCGATATATGTACATGCATATTGAGCATAAATCTTAAGGGGCCTCTTTAGGTGTCTTAAAACTAGTTGCAAAATAACTCCCGAATTTGATGCGGCTTGCACCACTTTTCTAAGAAAAAAATCTAGTTCCTAAGATGCTTAAATCATATTTTTTGATACGAATAAACTAGGGTTTAAAACGTAAAGAGAACAAAATAAATGAGCATCGTAGAAGCGATGCATTATTTTATTAATTTAAATTGTCTAGATAATAACTTTGTTAATTTGGAACTAATAAAATGCAATGGCATACGTTCAAATAGTATCAGGCGATGTGAGATACGAGGCGGCACGCAAAGATGGAAGGTGTAAGAAAAGTCATACGAGTATAGTGAGCTTAACGGAACGCGAGCTGTACGAATTTGTATGGCTGCAACTAGCGTGGCCCCTTAATAAAGTATCTAATTGTAGACCTTCATATTTTGCAATAGTCAAAAACCGTATAAGTAGGGTATTTTCACCGGTTCTGAGTCTCCCCCCACCACTTTCCTCTTTGAAATGACCTTTGCGGTAACGTATTTGATGATCTTCAATGACATTGAAGGTCACATCAGTTGGTAAATTTTATTTGACCTCTACCGATTGGAGGTCATATCAGTACTAAGTGATGTGACATTTATTTAACCTCTACCGATTGGATTGGATATGCACATTCATTGACCTCTATAATTTTTATAGTTAGTGGAGTATGTATACAAAAGGCAGTGTGACGTACGAAGTATAATGGAAGGGATTTACTATATAAGAGAGGAGAGCAAAATAGAGAATCATATTTCGTTTGGTATCAACCTAACAGTTAGTGTCTACAGTAGTGTAAATTTTTGTGTTGTTTTGTGGCAAAATCTTTTAAAGTGAGAACAATTACTGTGTTTATTGCTAACTAGATATTATTTAGAATTTAAAAAAATTTTAAACAAAAAAAAAATGGCATTATCAATTGATGATTTAAATAAAATTAATAGCAATATTAATGGTGATTTTAATGATATTGCTCGGAGATCAATTGCCTCATTGGATATTAATACACCTTATTTGATTAAAAAACTGTCTTTCGTCAATTCACGTTATGGAAAGTGCATTTTAGCTGTACTTTTTGATCAAAAGGATAATTCAGATTTCAAGTGTTTCTTACCAAAGAGAGTTACAGAACATATATCACAAGACAGTTTGGAGAAAATGAATTCTTCTTGGGAAAAGTATACGATAACTTATATAGGTCAAAGTGAACCTACCATTAAAGATGCTAAATGTAAAGCATTGATAAAATTTGGAATTATAAATTAAATTTATTTGTAATTTTGTTAATTTATAAATATCTAGTAGTAATAAATATGTTGTATAGAGTAGTATAATTTAGTTTCATAATTATATAAATATTTACACTATCTAGTCATTATCATATAAGGTTGTTCTTCATTTTATCCTATAAGTAAAATAGGTAATGGTATGGATATATATATTTCAGTGTAATATCCTTTCTGACTTCAATTTCTTTTTTATTTTTATAGAAACTATTAGCAAATATGTGGATGCAATATGCTAGCCAAAATTGGACCGAAGCTGTCGACATTCAGTCAGCAGTCAAAAGAATGAGCAATGAGTTAGACTGTATAGCAATGGATCGTATGAATGCTTGTAATTATGATATGGACTACTACTTTTCCGTTGAAAAGACAAAAATGTTGGAAGAAAATTATAAAATGTATCGTCGTGGTGCTTCAATATGTGATGATTATTTAAGTGGAACTTTAAATTTGGACGAATTTTGTGAGAAAATGGTGGAAATAGGATTAAAAAGTTTTCTTTGTTCTGATTTGCTCGATTTTCTGCCATATGCAGTTGTTGTAAAATACAAGCTAGCACCTCAAAAAAATGGTGATGACGACCAAGATAACGATGACGATGACGTTTGTCAAACATAATATTAAATTTGTATGTAATTTATATATTATTTTATGATTATTATATAAATAGTGTATTATATTAATAAATTGTATCATAATAATTATTTTTGTCTTTCTGTTGTTATATAAATAAAATAAAATTATGATTTTATACTTTTATTGTAAACTTATTTCTTATATAAATACAGAAAAAAGAACATATATAAAAATACATCATATTAAATACAGTTATATATAATAAAAAATACAAAAACTAAAAAAAATATATTGGGATTTCTAAGATATTCATTAGATTACTTAAATCCGGTATGTACAGAGCCATCCAAAGCATTGTAAGACATATAAGCATCGTGAATTATCAATGCATACACTCGTGTATTTTCAGGAAAGTTTTTCTTTCGGGTTTCAAATTCTAGTTTTATATCTACAGTGGATGTCTTCATGGCGTCTTGTTGATGTGAACAGTCGATAACAAATAGCGGGTTTTTTCGGAATTCTCCAATATCCATCATCGGTTCATGATTGTCTTTATCATAGAAACAGCGTTGAAAATTTTCGTACGCATAGTAAGCTGCAGAATCTAATTTCTTCCCAAAGTCTAAATTCCAACGTTCATAAGGATATACTTCTGAATTTAAATATAGACGAATATTACTTATGTCTGCATGACTGAATCGAGTAACATTTTTGCTTCTGTTATCAGAGCTATCAGTACTTTGGAAACCGATAATGATATATCGAGGTCTTTCTAAACTGTTAGTTGTTTTTATAGCCCAAATATCAGAGGCAGTTTTTCGTAATGTAGGGAGTTCATATAGATCCCACATACGATACGCCATCTTAACTGTAGCATGAGCACCACCTTTATTAATGCGATTTAACAATTTCAGTTTCTGTCTATCTTCAGGGATGATGTGTCTTATTTTCCATTCGATTTTATTTATCTCAATATCGGCGTCAACTTCTCCAATGTAACAATTCTTAAAAGATCGGGCAATTATCAATATAAGTTCTTGTTTGGCATTGAGGATGCCCCTGGTATAATCTTCAGCAAAGCCCATAAGATATTTTAGAGGTAATTTTCCACTAAATATATGACTGTTGTTATCCAAAATATCCTGGTTTTCTTCTGTTAAACCCCATCCATACGATAAAAGTGGTTTTAATTGTGTTTGACCCCATGAAACCATAGTTTTCATTGTAGTAGTTACACCTGGTTTTCGAATAACAGTCACTTGTTCTCCACCCATTTCATAACGAATCTCATCGAAGAGGAATGCTAATGCATTGTTGGATAAGTAACATACTTTAGTGAGATCGCTAGGGGTAAATTTACCTTCTATATATATGTAACTTTCTGCAATATCAAGAATAAGATCTTGGAAATGAATAGGAATTCGTATTTCATCCGAATTTCTATAGTATGGTGATCCATATGGTTTGTAGGTGTGTTCATGTAGACTAACTAATGAATTATCAAACAAGGGTTCATCGAACACATCCAACTTTGCACTGGTTGATGCCATAATTATAAATATTAAGGTTTTACTTTCAATCCAATTGACTGAAGGAAAATACGATCTCTAGCTGACAGCTTAGATGTTGATTGTTTAACGTTCTTTCGTAGAATAGATTTGTTTTGGTGTGTGTCCGAAATTTTATCACTTTTTGTAGATGGTAGAGATGATGACTGTTTTCTATGATTAAAACAGAAACCCATTATATATTGTTGTTTTAGTATAATTTCTTTAGTTCCAGTTTCACAATAATTTTTTCACCTCGAAAATCTACCAGACTACCATTATCATCCAATATTCGCAATGTAATGTTATGGATAAACTGACGCCCTTCCGGTGTTACAGGCATATAAATAATATTCTGTGGTTCCTTGGAAAGTTTGAAACCAGGTTCAACATCTATATCAAATTCATATAGTGTGTGTGCTTCTTCCCCATTCACATAGGCTCCGGAAGTGATATTGCAATCAACACGAATTATTCTAACTTTCATGATGTCCACTGGTAGAGTAGATTCGTGTAAAATATTTGCAGGATATATTTTTCTTTCGAATCCTACTATGCTTGCTAATGAATATTCATTAGAAAAGTCGATGTCATATTTGGATAAAATTTCACATTTTAGAGTGTTATTGTTAGCTCTTAATGTAAAGTATTTATCAATAACAAAACTGTTGTCCTTACTATTATGTTTTATAATAGATTCCAAAATATTTTGAATTGTTCTGTTCATTTCATCTACTTCATATGCACCTGGTGGTAATTGGATAAAAGTTGAAGGTGATTTGTTCTTAATTTTGAAACCAATAATATTATTTTTCTCATCAACATTTAATATGGAATTGTAGGAATAGAATCCATGTAATCCTAACCCATATCGACTATTTGTATCTAAATCAAGTGGAGGGTAATAGTCGCTGCTTAGTACGCTAGATTGCCCTGACAATGTGAATGTACGAGACATGACTGACGTATATAAGTTGTTAGCACAATATTTTATTGTTGTTTACAGCAGCAATTTAGACGTATCTCCTGCCTTGAAATTGATGGTACTATATTAGCTCTTCCACTAAGCCTATTTTCAGATGCCACTGTAATATCACGTACATTGCAATAACAACATAGAAATTTTCGTGGAACAGGCCCATCATTCACATCAGTAGATTGCGATGTATTGTCGTCACTGTAATGTTCCAAACAGTATTGATATTTCAATATATCAATGTCGCTTTTTAGATGTTCAGGTAATTTATCCCATACCCATGCGATTTCATGTGGAGCACAGGTGATCATTACCTCTTTAGGAAAATCTGCTAATTGTTCCTTTGTCAATTTTGTAAGCGTTCTATATTTGGAAAAAACTCGTAATGAATTAGCCATCCTTTTAATTTTGTCACGCTCTTCTTTTGGACACGTTGGAAATTCCATTGTTAGTAAGAAATGATAAACACAAATGCCCACACCAGACTGTATTGAACTTCTGTTCACGATCGTAATTATAGTAAATTTTGAGCAGTGGGTTTGTTTTTATATGTAAATATTTTATAAGTTCCTTAGGTGGCGGAAGGTCTCCAAAGCTATCGTAGTAATTAACAATATTACCAATTTTCTTGTATGCCACCCAATGGGTTCCCAGACCATTTAAGCTGTCTAAGTTCAAAACAGCTGATTCATTATGTCGGGCGCCACTTTCAGGAAGTTCATCTCGCATGAATACACCTCGAAAATATGGGATTTTTAAAATACTAGCATAATATCTAATATCGTTATCGCTGAGAGGTCTTCGAGGTAGAAAGTTTAGAAGTTTTTTGAATTATTTGATTTCAGATAAAGTCCTAATCCAGTTCGATATGGTTTTAAATACAAACCTTCACCTTTTTTCCCAAGGGCTACAGATTCCATTTTTTTATTGTGACGTACTTCTTCAGATAATCGTTGATTAGCATTTTTCACATCACTAATAGTCTTATATAGACCTGCAGCTCCACCGGCTAAACTTCCTAATGCCGATAGTCCTGCAAAAATAGGAATTAGGGGTAATATTCCACCAACCTTCGGAATAGGTATAATTCGGGGAGTGCGAATATTTCTTTTACCCCCTGATGTTCTCACAAATCTTCGTGCTGCCTGTAAAGCGAATTGGGTTGCTTTTCGTGCATTACCAGAAACAAATCGTTTACCACCAGCTTTACGTATTTCATCTCGTACTTTATGAACAATACCACCACCAAAGCTAACTATATTTTTCTTAATATTCTTCTTTTTGTTTATTTTCTTTCTCGGAATGGATTTAGATTTACAACCCATACCTAGACGTCGCTTTGCTTTCATGATGTTTGTAACTAACCAAGCAGCTGCCTTTTCTTTAAAATTAGCGTCTTTGGATTTGACTCTTTGCCAGGCGCGTTGCTCTAATTCGTAGTCTGCTTTATGACGTGTTGGTAAATCTTTATAATCTTCATAAGCACCGTCATGTGCCTTACAAGCCTGATCGAGAGGATTAATACCCGGATCACCTCTTGATATCCTTTTTTGATATTTTGTGCCAGGACCACAGTACTGATATCCTCCAGGCAAATGTAATTCAAACGGTAGTTTATTTATTAAAGAATTTATAAATCCCCTTCCTTTTCGTGAATTTAACACTTTACGTCTAGATTCGCTGACGAACGGCATTAAAATGAGCAAAAAGGTAATAAACAAATGTAATTATATTTGTTTGATATTCTATTAGATTATAGAATCGCAATACCAAGAAAGCTAACTGCCAATTAAATATTATGTATACAGTTCATTTCTATTTATATAGTATCCGACACTCAAACAATGCGGATTGTAAAACAAAAGGCGACGTTTGTAGTGGATAATTTCGATGAACGTGTAGGAAGTGGTGTAAATATTAACAACAGACGCCATGGACCGCTACTACCTTCAACAATTCGAGGTCTGGTGATTGGCCCTTCGAACTGTGGGAAAACCAATGTTATGATATCACTTATTACACATCCGCATGGTTTACGTTTTGCTAACATTTATTTATACTCCAAATCATTGTATCAACCAAAATATGAATATCTTCGAAAGATTTTAAATCCCATTGATGGATTAGGATTTTATACATTTAACAATAATGTTGAAATCGTTGAACCCTCTGACGCCAAGTCGAACTCGGTTTTTATATTTGATGATGTTATATGTGAGAAACAAGATATTATTAGATCATATTTTAGTATGGGTCGACATAAATCTATAGATAGTTTTTATTTGGCTCAAACATATTCTAGAGTGCCAAAACAACTAATTAGAGACAATTCGAATTTTATAGTTATGTTCAAGCAAGACGAAATGAATTTACATCATATATTTCAAGATCATGTGTCGCCGGATGTTACTTTCAAACAGTTTCTGGATATGTGTGCAAAATGCTGGTTAGATAAATATGGATTTCTGGTTATTGATAAAGATAGTGAAATACATGAAGGTAGATATAGGAAAGGTTTAGATAGTTACATATATCCATAATGCATACGATTTTTTACATTAATTGTGAAGGAAGTGGCGATGGGTACACATCAAAAAATGAAGAAGGTCGAAGTTGATAAGGACGCAAATAATATTAGTGAAATAGATTTAAAAAGGAAATTAATAGAAGCAACTGATTCTGTTCGAAAGAAATTCAATTATATAAAAAATAGACATGTTGAAAATCAAGCTGCATTGGAAAAAATATATGAACCACTGACGAAGCCATTAAAAACTATTTCTGAAACAACTAAGGATACAAATCGTAAATTTCATGCCTCACAGCAGTATTTAGCAACACCCCCTAAAAAAGTTACCACCTGCAGTGCTAGTACGGTTGAAACACCCAAATTTGAGAAAGACCAAACAATAATGAAAAACCCTTCTTTTATAGAAACACCACCATCATCAATAACAACAGCTTCAAGTCCTGCTATGTATAGTGGTGATGCTGAAAAATTACCAAATATTGTTTCAAATTATATTGAAGGAGTGAGAATCGGCGATCCTGCATACGATACCAAGTACGGGGTTCGTGTTGATACCGATAGTGGAAAACTATCCATGGGTAATGCCGAAGTTCGATTTCATGGGAAAAATATTTCCTTTTCAAGAAATAATAAAATACTTCGAACGTATAAAGGAAATCCGCAGTTATACGATTTGCTATTTTTAAAACTTCCCCCGGCTCTTAATAGTGATGGAAATGGGGTTAGCGATGAAAATAAAAATATATTTGCTGAAATATTAAATATAACTAATGCAGCATACAAAAACTATGATGTAACATCTGGTTATAACTATAGCAAAACGAAAAAGTATATAGAAGTCATAAAACCGCTGTTGCATCGCAGAATGAGAACTCGATCCATGAAAGGTTCGGGTATAATACCTACGAGAAAAATCTATACTGGTAAAAAGGTGGACTACATATATTGGAATAAACCCAAAGAATTAATTGATCGCTTAAGATTATTATGGAGTTCTAAAATGGCTGGTCATTCAGGTCACGAAAATGAAATATTGTCCATAATAGACGAACTAAGGGAGGAAGGTATTGTGTATTAGAGGAATATTGATTACATTTATTTCATGATTGATAAATATATAAAGCAGATACTAGTTTATTTCTTATCAATTGTAATTTGAACACAAAGGAATAATGGGCTCCATTGACAAATTTGGACGTCGAAAAAAGAGTGGTTGTGTAGGTCATCGTGGTCCGCAAGGCGTCGGTTTCAAACTTACCAATGACAAACATTATGATATTCAAGGCAAACAATTAAAAAATATTGGTGATCCAACAGATGAAAAGGATGGAACAACATTAAACTATGTTAATTTACTTATGGATACCTGTAAAATTGATATCCTTTCCGCTGTACAACAATCAGCCAATCTCATAACCGATAACTTGGTAGCTTACATAAAAAGGGAGAGAAATGAAATTGTGGATGAGGTAACAAAAATATTTCAAAATATTAAAATTAAGATGGATGAAACGATAAGTGATATGAAAATTGATTTGGATAAATTAAAAAGTGACAAAGACAAATATTGGGAATCTCATAATAAGTTACTACAAGATTTGTCAGATTTTGCACTAGATATAGAAAAAGTTGAGCAACTTATTGCGAAACATCATCCCCCGGAAGATACAGGTAGATTAGTATTTCCATCTATATGGTCAAAACCAGTTGAATCATAAGAGGGTGCCATTTGTCAGGAACGATCATTGTAAAAGAGAATATTGCAACACATACATGTACATGTATCATCGTATTACAAAGTTTGAATACAAGGGAGGAATACAATATGTTTATTAGTGATACAAAACGACAAATTATCAATGAATTACATAAACCGGTCCGAAAAAATTTTAGAAGGAGAAGAACCATAATAAAAAATTTTGCAGATTTGTGGCAAATTGATTTGGCTGAAATGCAAGATTTTGCAACCAAAAATAAAGGTTATCGATATATACTCATAGTAATTGATTGTTATTCTAAATATGTTTGGGCCAAACCGTTAAAGAAAAAAAACGCTGTCGAAGTTTCTGTTGCAATGAAAAATGTTCTTCGTGAAGCTGGTTATTCCCCAAAAAATTTACAGAGCGATCAAGGGCTCGAGTTTTACAATCAAGAGTTCTCAAAACTAATGCGTCAGTACAACATAAATCATTATTCCACATTTAGTACAAAAAAAGCAGCAATTGTAGAACGTGTAATTAGAACTTTGAAAAATTGGATATATAAAGAGTTTTCTGCTAGAGGTAATTATAAGTGGATTGATATATTACCTAAGATTATAAATTCATATAACAACAGAGTTCATCGTACTACAAGAATGAAACCTATCGATGTAAAACGAACAACTGTATTAAACGTTTATAATTATCCAAAAGTTGCTTTGAAGCAAAAATTCAATATAGGGGATATAGTACGTATAAGCAAATACAAAAACGTGTTCGAGAAGGGATATACAGCAAATTATTCTACTGAACTGTTTAAAGTTGTAAAAATAAACGTAACAAATCCGACAACATACATGATAGAAGATATGTATGGCCAGCCAATCAAAGGATGTTTTTATGAGTGGGAATTACAGAAAACAAAGTTTCCGGAAGTATATTTGGTGGAGAAAATTTTGAAGAGGAAGGGTGATAGATTATTTTGTAAGTGGCTTGGTCTTCCCGCATCCCAAAATTCGTGGATCAATAAAACAGACTTGGTCTAAAAGTGAATAATAATGGTATATCATTTAAAATGACAACTGGACAATGTTCTAATCATTTCAACAAACCAATGGAGATTTAATGTTGATAAAATGTAACTATATATGTATATTGTATAAAATGATTGTAATAAAATGTTTATCATATGATAATAATAAACGTATGAGTATATTTGATGTGTTTTATTTTTTTTTGTACTTATATAAAATAGGAATTTGAGGATAGTAGTAAATGATAAAAGAAACAAAATGCTTGTCATTTATATTTTTATAAAATTAATTTGAGAGGACAATAGTAAAAAAAGAGACTAGCTTAAACAAAATATTTTTATTATATACAATTATAGTGTTTTATCTGTCAAACAATTCATTTCGCAATATTTGTTGATGATTTGTTAAGCAAAAGCAACGTTTGAAATGTTTATTTTTATTAGCGAATAAATGTCCTGTTTGTTCGCATAAAAATGTATCCTCTCTGTCAGCAGCGCAGACTCTGTTCCAACAATCTTCTTTATATACCATACATATACCACACCGTTCCTTCAGGGGATGATCTTCAATGCTGCAGCTTTCACAACGGTTCCTAACAATTCCAAAATTAGTGTATTTCAATTTCTGACATTTATTGCATTTATCCGTTTCCACTGTTTTTACGGTTACTCGATTTTCTTTTGAACATTCATTACAAAGTCCTGTACAATCATTAATAAGTTTTTTGTGTACCATACAATAACAATTGTGGCATGTATACAAATTCATCACTTTAAAAGGAATCACTTGCACTTTCACCTTTGAATCCCATTCTTTTGGAAATGGCATTTTTTTTAAATACTTGTTCACTATTTGAGATGTCTAAAAAAGAATGAACTCCTCCTAAATCCACAAACCCTTATAGTTATATATGCATAACCTTCATGTGACTTCTAAACATTCCATACGATTGAGAAATATTCTAGATGACCTTGACATCATGATGTGATCTGTGACGTCACAACTGAAACGCTATATAACCCGAGAGGAGGTAGGATAGAGATTAGTTGTTGTCTACAGCTTTTTACTAAAACTTGCGTACTTGTAAAAATCAGTTATAATGGCTCGTTTAGGGTTTGTTAATTGGGATCTCTTAGAGGAGCTAGCTGCTATGGAGCAGGAGGTAAATATTATTAAATGTCTTTTTTATTGATAAACTAATTTTGTGAAATTTTGTGAAACAGGAAGCCTGGGGTATACCACTTATCGAAGAAGATAATGTGGATAATGTGGACCAAGTAAATGATGATGAAGGTCAGGTGGTTGAAGATGCAGATGGCGAACTTCTTCAAGATAATGTGGATGAAGTAAATGAACACGAGCAGAACGATGAAGGTGAGGTGGATGAGGGTGATGCGGGCAATGAAGAGGTCGTTGAAGCTGCAGATGACGAAGAAGAGGTAAATATATATTTTTTAAAATATAACAACAATATATGAAATATTTTTATGTAGGTAGCTGAATATGTGGACGAGGGCATCGTCGAAGATTGCTCCGATGAGCCCGATCAAATATTGATGAGGTCCCACGAAGTTCGGAACGGCGACGTTGTTAATAAAAACCAACAGTACTGCTACACATATTGTATGGTACTCGTTAGCACAGACCCGGAGACGGACTACAAATTTTGCCACAGGTGCTATATGGAGTTGGTGCGGCTTTCGGGTGTGGAAGAATATGAGCATACGCATTATGATTGCCACACAACGTCGAAATATGAAGAATGTTCGCTTTACTGTTCATCATGTCGGCTACCTCTAGAACAAGTGCGGTTAACAAGGACTTGTGTCATCTGCAATTATGTGAAAAGTGAAAAAGACAAAAACTGAATAATTTTAGCGATTAGTTGTAAGTTATAGTTTTTAGATAATGTAAGTATTTACTTATAGTAATATATATAGTTTAACATTGTAAATATTAAATAAATAGATGAATTGAAACTATAATTTTTCTTTCAATATATATATATATATATATATATATATATAGCGTCCCGTAATACTTTTTTTTATAAATATAAGGAAACACAAGTGTTACATTACTTTCAATTGTATCTAAACCATCAAAGTGGAAAGTACAGTGTCGTAGGATTTAAAATGAAGTTTATTGTGGTTGACTTACAAGGTTATAATATACCCGAATTTTCTCCAAAGGAGATTACATTTATTAGTGACAAATGCGTTGGTCATTATCTGTTAAAACCAGAAGTTCCATACAGTTCATTAGATATCAAATTAAAAAGACAAGCCACATATTTAAAATGGTTTCATCATGGATTAAAATATGATGATGGCTATGTAAATTATGAAATGTTGAATGATATATTATATAAACATATAGTGGATTGTAACATAAGAATAGTATATGTAAAAGGACATCAGAAAGAAACATTTCTCCGACAGAAATTAAATGACATACAACCTATATCTCATCAGGATATAATAAACGTTGAGAACTTAAATTGCGATGAAGTGGTTGAATCACCTCCAATATTTAATAAAACTATTCCATATTGTTTATATCATTGCATTAATAAATGTGTGTGTAGTTTGCAAAACTGTGTTGATCTTGATAATTGGATACAATCTAGTCTACTTAAACAAAAGTAAATATATGTATAATCATTAAATAACGTACATATTTACCCTCTCCACTTGACTAGAACATATAAATAAGAATCTCAAATATTCAAGTCAGTATCTCGCAACAAAACAAAGAAGAAACATGGAGAGTAGAACAGCACCAGAGGTAGAAATTGCTGAGGCTGACTCCACCACATTCCCGTTTCACTCACCCGTTAGGCCATCTTCTCCGTCGTGGAGTGACAGCACCATCAGTATATATGGTGATGAAAATGAGGAGGAGAACCCGCTGCCTGATTCTACCACATCGTCCGGAGATTCAACACCGGACAATTTAAGTATGGATCTGCTAGATGGTAAGAAAGTTGCAACAATTGGATGTAGTTCTTAAAATAATTTTTTATTCGATTAGGTCACTTAGAAGAGTGGTTGAATAATCTAGCTCAGGTGTTTGGAGATGTAGAGCGGGATATCGGCAACGATCCTGAAGTGCGGAGTGATGATGAGATGGAGGACGAAATGCATTAAAATATTTTATAAGTAATTATTTATGCGTATTATATAGTATATTTAAATATAAATTAAAAAATTAATATCTGTACCACTAGTTATTAAATGCTGAGAAATATTTCACAAATGTTTAATTTTTATGTACTAACACAAAAGAAATAAAACAAAATGTTGTACACTTTTTTCTCTGATTTTGAACACTGCTTAGAATATTTTTAATTTTGAAGATGGTTTAATTTATTGTAAATAAAAAATGTGATATGTGTATTTATTTAATTATTACTCTGTTGTAATAAATTTGAAATTAAACTTATTGCAACTAATATTAGATTTTGTTTGATATTGATATGTATCCAAACCATAAAGTTCTAACAAACTACTGATGCGTAGGTAATTTTCACAAAACTTTTTATTTATCCAGTGGTTCTGCCGTCCGATCATTTTATGGTATCGGTCAACGTAGGGGTGACCTTTAGTTGTCACTTCGATTATTCCAACGTGCCGGCCTTCGACTGGCTGCATTTCGTCTCACCATTCCGAACGCGCCGGCCGAAGGCCGGCGGCTTTTGCGGAAGATTTGCTAGGGGACGGCGCCTGCGGCGCCGCCGCTGCCTCTTTAATTATCACTCCGATAATTTCAAAATGCCGGCCTGCGGCCGGCGGTGCCTGCAAGGAGTTGACTTGGGGGCGGCGCCTGCGGCGCCGCCCCCAATATGAGTGCGTGGGTGCGGCGATGGGTGCGGGGGGGATGGGGGCGGCGGCTGGTGGGCGGGCTCACTCGCTCGCTTCGCTCGCTCGTTCGCGGGTCGGCCTTCGGCCTCCCGCCCCCCAGCCGCCGCCCCCATCCCCCCCGCCCCCATCGCCGCCCCCACGCGAGAACTGGCCGCTATTGGCGGCCAGCTCTCCTTTTTTTTCTTCTCTTTCCCCCCTTTTTCCCCCCCTTTTCTCCCCTCCCTTTCCCCCTTTTTTCCTTCTCTTCCTTTCCCTTCTTTTCTTTTTCTACCGCCCCCTTAATGAAAGTACAATCTGGAGATGTTTTATTATTGGTAAAGTCAAAAGTGACGTGATTGTGAAAAGTAACCGAACTGAGAACAAAAACGTTAAGTTTCATATAATATTTCTTAAATCTTTAGTTTTATTAGATATTTTTTTAAAGATTGAAATATACTATTATTTTTTCTCAGTAATTGAATTAAAATGTAAACACCTATTTTTTATAAAACTTATGTATTTTAAAAGTTTATATTACCCACATTTTCACACCAATATTTTTTTTAATTTAAAATTTATGTTATCTACAATATATTTAAACAACATATAAATGATTATAAAAATTTATTTCAAATATAGGATGTATATTTACATGGGATTATATCCCAAACTGTGAACAAAAACGCTAAGTTTCATATAATATTTCATAAGTTTTTAGTTTTATATTAGATAGTTTTTAAAGATTTAAATATGATATTATTTTTCTCATTAATTAAATTTAAATGTAAACACTTAATTTTTTAAAATTTGTTTATGAAACTTATGTATTTTAAAGGTTTATGTACCCACAGTTTCATACCAGTATTTTTTTTTAATTTTTATTATCTACAATATATTTAAACAACATATATATGATTAGAAAAATTTATTATTTACACGGGATTATATATATTTACAATATCTAAATATTACATATATTTATATCTAAATCTACTATTCATTCAATCTTCTAACACCCATCCTCTCACTCAATTGTCTTAACGTTCTCTCACTTTCACTTTTCTTGCGTTTCTTTTCATCAATGTCCCGCCGCAAATTCTGTATTTCTTCTTGTAACACCCGCAACTGCCCCTCTTTTTCGATGAGTTTGTTCTCCAGCTCCCGAACTTCTCGATCACTTTCTGCCTCTCTTCTATTCAGTTTTGCCCAGAATTTTAGAAAGGCAGAAATGGCATCTGTTTCACCAACCTGTGAGCACTGGATATCGTCCTCGTCAGATGCTGTGGTCGTTGACGGTGCCACCATTTCCATCCTCTGAGGTTCCGGTGCTGGTTGCAGTTCCATGGGCACAATTGGCGGAATCTGTTCCTGAGGAGCTTCCTGTAATACCCGAGGAACTTCTTCAACTGGAGCTCGCGATATAGTGTGTGGTGCCGTTATTTCTTGCGGTACCACTACCGTTCGGGTTTCAATTATCATTTGTGGGGCTTCCTTTTTGGCGGTGCTTGTAGATGTTTTTGATGGTACTGGTTGTTGCAACATATGCCACAATTCAGAAGACTTCCCTTTCCCAGAGGATTTTCTAGAAGTTTCAACCCTTTGATGTTTATTTATTTTTTTTACCTTCGGCAGCGGGGACTTTGGTCGAAACACATCATCTTCATTGTCACTTATTGGCGACAACACAATATTTGGGAGATCCCCGCGAATTTCTGATAACGCCCTAGCCAAAATATCGTCTGCGGGGATCACTGGCAGGTCATCTAGAACGTTCGGCGTAGTATAATAGCCTGGGTTGGACCTTGGATTGGCACTGTGGCGTTGAAAATGACGACGCTCTTCAGGTGTCATCTGAGGCATTGGTTTGCCTACACTAACCACCTTCTTCTTAGAACTCGTCGGAGTTTTCCTTGGTACCGTACTTGTTCTGCCCATTTTTTTCACTTTTCACTTTACTTTTTCACCGATGTCTTCACTTCGAACTACACAGAAAGACTGGTTGACCCCTCGTGAGGACGGCTCCATTTTATACTCTGTGAACCCTCCCACCACCTCCTACCACCGCCTATTCTGTAATACTGTAGAATATACCAGAACTTGTGCCTGTTATCGAATTTTCGAGAGAGAAAGCAGGCAAGAATAAATGATTATCTACCGCTACCTATTACACTGCTCATGCTTAACTGAGTCGATGATGTTCTAGAATGTTGGTGAATACCTTCTCAGCAGATTTTTCGAGAACAAATAAAATAAATGACTCATCACTCCAGTGTTCATATTTCACTGGATGGGCGGATTGAATATTCGAGAATTTTTCGGAACAATCAAGAATAAAACATAAACTCTGTGGCGTAGTGTTGAAAAGTATATTAAATCTGATATGTTGCTATATATTAAAAATTCTCAAATAATTATGTTAAGATTCTTAATGTTGATTTTCATGTAATTTCTCTTTAATTTTGACATGCTTTATTTTAGGAAGAATGGTTGAGAGTTTTTATTCTAAAAGTAAATTCAATAGACAGTATTATATGAAAATTAAATAAATAATACCAACACATTTTATAAATATAAATTGTATATGCGGAAGAAATGAGGTTTTGTGATACTATTAACTCCTAAATAAAATTGTGGGTAAATAAAATAGAAATAAATATACAACAATTCATAATGGACGAATATTATTCTTTATTTTTTTTTTTTCAGGTTAACAAATATACAAACAAGTTTACAATAAGTACAATACTTTGTATACTTATACTATTGTTTAGATATAAAATTTCCAGTTATTCAATTATTTCTTCTAGAGCCTGAATTAATAATTTTAAATTATTGTCTCCATCTATTCCAATCGTTTGACTTATGACGTTTACGAACCAATCGAAATTTTTATCGTATTCGGTTTGGTAGTACCTAATATCATCGTGACCCCAGGGTAATGTTAATACAGTGTTGGGAATAATGAAACGCTTATCATCATAATGAGAAAGAGCTACTTTGTTTTTTAATTCTGTATAAATGTCATGTAACTCGCTTCGGAAAGAGTTCATTTTTCTAAAAATTAAACCACCTTGATCTACGATTTTCTTATAATCATTAATGGTCAACTGATTCTTTATAACAGATTTCTTTACCCCTTTAGCTTTTTTTAATTCATTACTCACGGATTTCACATAATAAGCTTTAGCACCGGTACCATAAAATTCCATTATAGGATCTGAAGGAAATTCATCCTTGAAATTACCCAATATTGAATCAGATACGGGAATACCAAACTTATTATCTTGTTTATAATTAGATGTATCGAAACAATCAATATTTGATTTCATAAAATTATAAAAATCATCAGTGTAAATTTTAATAATTAAGGAGTCTGTATCCGTATACAATAGTGAAGCTTTATCACCAAAATTACTTTTTATGGTGTTATAGAAAAAAGAATATAACACGGTTTTAGATAGTTCCAAAATAGAAAACCCTAGGTAGAGAGGTTTGTTATAATGAACTTTTAATTTACCCATATGTATGGCCACGAAGTCTTCTGAAAATATAGTACACGATTTAAAATTTGGTCGAGCGATTAATGTGTTTGCGCCAAACGACTTTTGAACTTTTTCCCAATGAGTTATCAATTTGATATCTTTTCTATTGTCAATATTTTCCATTGTTTTCCCATAAACGGCATTGTTCATGAGTTTATAAAAGTCTTTTTCGAATTTATTTGAAGCAGCATTTCTCATTTTAGTGTTAAGATCGATGTAAACTTTCAGCCAAGGAGTTTGATTAAATTTAATTATGCGATGTATTTTTGTTACCTTCAAACCATTTATCACTGCTTGTTTTAAATTTCTAAAGTGTATGATATAATTATATTTATTATTTAAATTTGGAATCAATTTTGGAACTTTTGATTTAGCTCCGGGTGGTATTATATTCTCCGCTAAAAAGGGTAAATCCGAGTGTATGTCATGTAAAAATTTAGAATATTCTATATCCACTTCCAACGCATAACCGTAAACTCCTTCATCGGGAATGTCCATAACGTTAAAATTTGAAATTTCATCTTCTGTTAGCCACGAAAATCCACCCGTTGGTAAATATTGCGACATGCTGTGTCCGTAGAGATTCGTGGCATCCAAATATGTAATAAACGATGAAGGTTCACTTGGATTATAATTTGGAAGGTATATATTATTAGCAACATGTTTCCTTCCAGAACATTGACTTATTCCACCGCGTATACCCTTCTTGAAGAACTGTATCATTGTAGCGTCCGTCAAAAGTTCCAATTCTATTTTTGTTAATCTCAACATGGCATCCCATGCAAGTCCGGGAGCCGTATAATATTGTGCAGGATCTAACTTATATGTATTCAGGGAGATTTTTCGAAAGTTTTCAAATACATCGCATAATATGAACACGTCTGATTTTAAATAAATGTCGGAATATTCACCCAAATTTCTACAATTAAACGTTTCCCATGTTTTTTGTGCCCTTGCATATTCCTTATCTGATATATGTTCTTCATTTAATTTATCGTAAAATTCTTCTTTGCACGGTAAATATGGGGTATTCAGTTTGTCTAAGCTCGTCAAATAACTATATGGAAAAACACCTTTTTGCCTTATTAGGTTGAAATGTTCCTTATCTGGAAAGTATTTAAGGGTTTCATCGAATTGAGTTTCATTCAAAGTTGCAGATAAATTTTCTAAAGATGTGGATAAAAATTTGAAACTGTCGATAAATCTCATCTTTAGAAAACTTTTCTTTACTTTACCATCACTTCCAACATAATCATGCATATAAAGGTGTTTTGTAAATGAAATGTATTTTTCTTTACTTTGGGCTATCACGTCAATTTTATCCTTATTTGAGCACAATTCACGCACGAACAAATGAGCATCGTACCCCGACATGTTATGTAATATAATTGGAATAAAGTTCGATATTTTATAATTTAGATTGCAACCCATGTGAGCGGCTCCTTGTCTCTTTTTCCCGGTTAGATGACAGTGATCCCTAACTTTAACATGAAACCTTTCAAACGGTTTTTCACATATACTGCAAACAACAGCATTTTCAAAGTCACGCTCCTCATCCTCAGATAAGGGGGTCATTGGAACTATGTTTTTCAAATAATTATTATAAATTTCCCTTAAATCTCCCTCTAAACGCTGTACAAATTCCTTTGCCACATTATCCCCCCTGTAAAAAACTAATTTTGAGAGAGAGTCATCGAAAGAACACTTTATCAAATACGCAAATGAATATGGCTCATGGCTGAAAGTCTTACATGTATATGATTTTTCGGGGTTGGGTTCACATGTATCCATAGGTTTCAATATAGATTCAAAGTCGGCATATACTACAAATGGCACCTTCAACTGTTTTTCAATATTTTCAAATTTTAATATGTTTTCAGGAACACTTTTTCCAAACTTATCGACACGCAATTCTAAACTAGGTACAGTGGTATAAATATGATTGCAGTCTCGCTTTTGATGTTGTAAAAGCAAAGTTTCAGAACCAAAGTAAGACATACAACCATCACAAAAAAACTTCTTATGTTCATTATTAGAAATCTGATTAGAAACCAACCTCGACAAATCCTTAATCCAGCAATAATGGCTTATTGCACATTCCTTAACACAATGATGATTTTGGCTACACTCCTTAGTAATAAATAACAGATTCACATGATACCTCAATTTTTTTGATGCATAACGCAAAGGTCCAACGATTTCGTATTTTAACTTATTCTTTTCAAATGCACTTTCCAAACCGTATACGTTAACAGATATATCGTTCATTGATTCGAATTTTGAAATATCCTTTAATTTAACTGGAAATTCCATACCTACCAAATTTAAAACGGAAGAAAAATGTGGATATGATGACATCTCATGCACTGGACCTCTCGGTGGATATAAGGCTGCAGTTATTGCCCATGCAAAGCAACACTCATCCTGATTCTTTATATTTACTACCGCTTTCTTATTTTCCACAAACTTCGGCAATTTTATATAAGAGGAGCCGCACAGAGGACTATTTTTATTCACATTTACCTCCATATACAATATTTCCTCGATGGCCCAACCTGTAACAATATTTTTTATATGAATAAAGAAAATTAATTTCTCCTCTAATAAGATTTACTTACCAGAATCTTTCTCCTCAAATTCAGATGTTTGAGATTTCATCGTATCTACAAATTCCTGGTAAACATCATCCAAGTCCACAGACTCGTCGAGAGTTCTATTGCAACTATTAAATGCTTTCACATCTGAGGTCTCGCGAGTTTGCAATATAAAATTGGCAAAAGTTTCCATGTTCACTTTTATGGATTTATGGACCCTTATGACATCCTCCAGCAAACTTATTATTTTAGCTTTCACTCGATTGAAAAATTCATCAAAGTCTGTAAGTTTCTCTTCACTATGAACTCTGTAGCTTATTATTCTACACTTAAATGCTGTATTAATAATTTGTACACCATCAGATTTAGGAGTACATGACATTGTTCTATGTTCCAATGTCCTACGATGTGCATGTATTTGAGTGCGGGGTATATCCTTATTACAACATTTAACTGTTACAATTTCGGGCGATTGACCATCATGATCTAATTTAACCCGTTTTGACTCAGGTTCATCTACACTTATGGGCGTACAAGACTGCCTTTCATGACGACGCAAATTATCACTGCGTGTAAAACTTTTACCACAGACACTGCATAAATACATCTTTTTTTTTTATTTTATGTTACTCTCGGTCAACACGTTATTCACAAATGAGTTTTCTATCTACCTACTCATTCCTTTATATTCATGATGAGATAGGAGTTGAGTATGCGCTGTAGACTCTAGTATTACAACATCGAGCAAGGTTTTTTCAAGTTCAAATAAAACTTACCAACTGATGTAACCTTCAATTGATGGAGGGTCAAAATAAAAGTTACCAACTGATATGACCTCCAATCGGTAGAGGTCAAATAAAATTTACCAACTGATGTGACCTTCAATGTCATTGAAGATCATCAAATACGTTACCGCAAAGGTCATTTCAAAGAGGAAAGTGGTGGGGGGAGACTCAGAACCGGTGAAAATACCCTACTCGTATAAACGTAAAATTTCGGATTTGGGAATTTTTCGGAGCTCAGAACTAGTTTTGCATACTTTTTTCGGACATTCCGAATTCGAGTATCGTGTGTAACATAACTTTCAGAAAATGAATAGAACTAGTTCTGGTCATTTCAAAATGCACAAAACTAGTTTTGAACACCTTATAATGCCCAGAACTAGTCCTTCATATTTTGTAATATGCAGTAACCGTTTAAATGTATAATTTCGGGTTTGGGAATTTTTCGGAGCTCAGATCTAGTTTTGCATACTTTTTTCGGACATTGTCCGAATTCGAGTATTGTGTGTAACATATATACTATTGTCACGGAATTTGCCCCACTTACACCTTTAAGGTACGGATTCGCTGGTGCGACTGCGGCTGCGACTGCGACTGCGACTCGTTGCCGGCCAATAGGAAGTCTAAATTCTGGAGTTGATGAGAATATTCAGACTGTCTATTGGTCGGCGACGAGTCGCAGTCGCAGTCGCAGCCGCAGTCGCACCAGCGAATCCGTACCTTTAGGATTTGTTAGAGATAGTCGCAGCAAAATTAGTCGCACTTAGAAATATTTTTAAATATCAAATTACACAGAACCAATTTGTAATAATCTAATTTGCTCTAAAGTGTTCTTCTTTAACTTAGTTTATAGAAAGTGAGTCTCAACATAGGGCTAACCAGATGTATTATTTTTACACAAATAAATGTTTTTAACAATGTAAGTTTGTTTATTAAGGAAAAATAGTGATTTAAGAAACATATTAGTTAATAAACAGTGGATTTATACAAAAATTTAAGTGAAAACTGCAATTTTAACATTTTAATTGACTAATTCAACATTTTAATTGCTCCACATGTCCACCTATCTCCGAAATGCAAAAACGAGCAATAAAGAATATCTGATATTTTGAAAAATCTGTGATTATTGCCTAATTTTTGCCAGCCGAATTTGTAATAGGCCTTTTGTTGATCAATATTCTCAATTTATTCGGAATAAATGTCGTCCTTCATAAATTCCCAAACACTGAAATTCAGTAGACTAAAATCGGGGAAGCGTAATGAATAGTTGCAACTCTTCCACGGCAAATTGTCGAGAAGAGTGAATCATTTTGCAGAAAGTTAAGAAATATCGCGGCATTTAAACTTGTTGGTAGACTGTGTGTTGGATATATACAGTAATTAGTGAAAATATGTTTAATAACTAAAATTTTCCTTAAATCCCTGTTTTGTCCTTAATAAACGAATTTATATTGATATAAAAATATTTATTTGTGTAAAAATGGAACATCTGGCTAGCCCTATATTCAAAGACACTGTATAAAATAAGTTAAAACACTTTAGAGCAAGAGAGTAGTAACATATTCTCAATAAAATTCTACATTGTGATGTTACAAAAACCGTAGGCGTACTTCCGAAAAAAGTTAGGAGATCCAATAACCCCTTTACTACCTCTACTAGCAAAAAAAAAAAAATTGCAGTTCAACTTTAACATCCGGTATCTTTTAAGGGAGGCATTTGTACATAGGTAAGTATGGTCAAATCGTCATATCTACTACGACCTACTTTGTTTATTACACGCTGCACATATAAACTGCAATATTTGATAAATTCATCAAATATTCTGGGATTTAGAATTATTATTCCCTTCACAACGCTACTCAATCTTTTTTTGGAATTTTTCAATTAAATAATATTTATATTGATCTGTGTTCTATATAATTGATGTCTTCGTATTATCTTTGGCTTGCTTAATATGTCTCTTATTGTGTTAGAAACTGTTAACTTCATAATTAGGATATTGCAATCTGTTTATATGTACAATAAATAATTAAATATACTTTGTTTTCCTTGAAAAATGTTTTTGTGTAGTACATAACTCAGTCATGTAAATTCTATGTCTGTTTTAGATTGTTCAACACTATTTAGCGTTATAGCTAAAACTCTATTTGCATTTCAGTAGTTTTCAATTTTTTTTAATTAATGTCTAATATCTAAAAGACTTTATTAAGCTTATTTCAAATATAGGTACTTATCTTTATTATATTATAATTTTTCTTCTTCAAGCGGATGCAACATGGCCCTGTAGGGACTTAACATCCAGACTACGATCTCCCTCTCTCTCTTTTAACAGCTCTGTAAAACTGCAAACCCCAGCGCGCAGAACTTTTTTGTATAAACTTTTGGAACGGCTACCAGTATTTTACATTAAAGTTATTATGCCTAATTATCCTCAGTGGGACTGAAAGTTAACTACCATTAATCTGAAGGGGTTGTGGAAATGGTAAAATACGAACTTTAAATTAGATGTATATGTCTCTGCTCCGAAGCCATGAGGAACAAACAAAAGAATAAGAAAAAGGTGAAGACGCTAACTTTTATACTTAAAAATTAATATACAGCGCGTCTATAAAGTAAGGCATAAATTCATTAATAGCTAAATTAACAACATTATTAGCTAATTCCAAAAATGTATTACAAGCTCCTTCAAATTGGTATAGGCTGGGCAACAATACCAAAGCTGTTTATAAAAATTTAATAAATTACTAAATTCAAGCGCAATGTTCCTGTCAAATTTTCATCAAGAAAATATGAACCAACAATTGCATTTCTCACAATGCCAGTCCACACATTGACATTTTATGGTCGTTGCGTGTGGTATTCTTGCATCCAATGTGGATTTTCCTTTGACCAATAACGGGTGTTTTGCCGAATAACATCCCCGTTCAAATAAAACGTTACCTTGTCGGAAAATAAAACGTTAGCAATGACATTGTATTTTCGATTATTTTGGTGCATCATATACGCGCAGAATTCAGTTCTACGGTCAATGTCGTCTTCAGCCAATTCATGGCTGAGACATAAGATCACTAACAAACTTGTTTGGGGTGTTTTTTAAATAGTTTATCAAAGTAGTTGTAATAACGATACACGATTTCATTTAATTGTTAGTGCATTTATTCATTTGTAACTTTGGTATTGTTGCCCACCCTGTATCAATTTGAAACAACTTCATAATTCTGTATATTAAATTATTATTTGAAAAAACTGTAAATTAAAATCAAAAATCGACCCGTTTCGGGAAGTTTTCTTAATATTCTTTATTTTGCTAATAATTAATTCAAGCGTTAGTTTATGGACGCACTGTAGTTTTATGCATGCGATAATACGTATAAGGAGTAATAATTCGCAATGCCATACAAATGTTGTGAACCGCCATATTATCAAATTGTGTAAAATATAAAAAGTTTCAGTTTGTAGCGTCTACGATATTTCCTCATTTTCTTAAGTAAAATTATGAATTAAATATCAGAAAATTGAAATACTTCTTTAATAATATGTTTTACCCATTTTTTTTAAACAACATCGAAGTATGCAGGTTTTTCAAAAAAAAAAAAAACTTGAAATCAGCCCAACTAACACCAAAGTTACACTAACTGAGAATCAGGAATCCTCAAAGGATATCTATTACATAACCGCCACTAAATTTGTTACTTTGTGGTATAAATAACTTCACACAACAAAATTACAGTCTCTGCTATACATTTACACATTTATGTACTTTTGAGTAGCTATCCTGGTTTTGGAGACGTCTCAGTTACCAGTTGGACGACCTTAAGTTTCCAGAATTTGAAAGTGGCAAATGATCGTAGCCGGGATTAACTCATGTTACTAAAACATTACTTCAAAATTGCAATCACTTTCAAATAGTTTTGATAGTGGCCACGACGTTCAGGGAACCCTAATTGTTTGTTTAAAGACGTGGAACTTGTAGTAAGTAATATTTATACTCGCGACAAAAATTCAGACGACTTACGTCATATGAACAAATGAATAATTCATTATAATTTCATCAAAATATTTAAGAAACTACAACTGATAGTAATAAAACTATATACTACACTAAGAGTTTGCATGATATACTGCACTAAATTGCAAGAAATCATTGTTTTTAACGCGACCAAATATCGAAAATTACGTTGACAATAAAAACAAATGTGTAACGTCAGCCGTGACGTAAGACGTCTGAATTCTTGATGCGAGTATATTAGCCCACACAACATTATCTCTACTTGTAGAATTTAACAATCATGCACAGCAACTACAAAGAGATCATCACCTCTTAAATTCACCATGAAGTAAATTTTACCATGCAGTTTCCCAAAGATTAAAATATTCATGCTATTCGTCATCGTCTAATGTCTGTACCTATTCTATCATGTCATGTATGAAGTGTACGTTTTGTATCTGTGAATATTATCATATTTTTTATAACTATAACTTAGTGCTAAGTGTCGACAAAACCTCGTATAAAACTGTATTTATATTAAACTATAAACTTTGAGCCAGATAATTAATTTGGCCACAAAAAATCTATAGGATAAAACATGCAACAGGGGTAACAAGCAAAGCCACAAAGAAACATAACAAAAATAATAATGCAGGAATAAGTAATCAACTACTACTAGAAGATGATTAGAAGATAAAGGAGTGTGTTCAGTGGAAACGTAGAATGAACCGTGCTCAAAATGAACAACAGGCAAAACCGTTTTTTTTATATATTTTTAGATATTAATAATATTGTGTGAATTACACCCACAATATCTACCCATATATTCTTTATTATTAGCTTTTGTAACATTTTTTACTGTATTAGAAAGGTATTTAAAGCTAATATAAATCAATTCCTATCAGTGAAGTCATATATATGCTCTCTGATACGAAACATCTAAGTATGCTAATGAACAATTCCACAGACAAAGCTCTATTCAATAATTATCTAAAGAAATTAATCTAGCTAAATTTACTAACCTGGATTGATGAAAACACTATAAATATCTAACTTCACTTTTTAAACAGTGGAAACTCAACCAGAATAGATGAGATCTGACCTGAAGAAGCAATCCTAAAAATGCAGAAATAGGTCAGATCTCATCTATTGTGGTTGAATTTTCGAGTTCCCACTGTTTCAAAAGTTCAAAAGTTAGATATTTATAGAGTGTTTTCATTAAACCACGTTAGTAAATTCAGCTGGATTAATTTCTTTAGATAATTATTGAATAGAGCTTTGTATGTGGAATTGTTCATTAGCATACCTAGATGTTTGGTATCAGAGAAGATACATAGATATGACTTCATTGATAGGAATTGTAGGAGATTTGATTTATATTAGCTTAAAATACCTTTCTAATACAGTAAAAAAACAGGAAAAATGTTACGAAGAAGTGGCAGTGGGAACTTTGATAATATGTGAAATTCACAATTTTACTGCAACTTGAAAATAATGCTAGTTTCCTTCGATACTTTGTAGTAAATATGACTTGAAAGTTACACATTAGCAGTTCTCGTTACGGATGCTAAAGTATCAATTACTTTCAAGTAGTATTTTTTAGAATAATCTACTTCAAAGTAAAATTTGCAAAATTCATAAAAATTAATGTAATCTACAACGAATAATAAAAAACAACCATCTAGGATATCACACATAATGTTATTATTATTTTAAACAACATTTTTATTAAAACATATACGTATTAAAGGTGCATGCTGTGCTGTATTTGGAAGTTTTATCACTATGTTTGTCAATAAAACTTCATTCGTTTTATTTATGGGGTTCATACCACTGCACAATAATATTTATTTGAAAGTACTTACTTGCGTACTATACTTGAAAATGTCTACCCAACACTTACTTGATTCAAGAGTATGTAGAAAGAAATGAAATGTAACAATATTAGCTACCAGACAAAGCAAGCAACATAATAATATGAAGGAGTGGTGGGAGAGTGTTGAAGTTCCTTAAAAGTTGCAGTTTCCACGCCGCGACGTCCTTTGGAACCACAACGTCGCTGAAACGTGACGGCACAAGTTCCGAAACGTAGCAGACACCAAAAACTTACTCCCCATTTTCATCGCACGCACATAATGAGAACGTTTCTATTACGTACCCATGGCTAGTGGCAAAACACTTTTAAGTAGCTATAGTAGTCGAAAGTACGTTGCAACTAGTGTTGGGATCATTCGAGTGAAAAATAAATGATTATTCGATTATTGCAATAACCGAAATCACTCGGTTATCAGTTATATGACTAACGAATTATTAGCCATTCACTAGGGTTGCCACCTTTTCATATGCGCAAATAGAATATTCTTATCTTTTAAATTCTCAAGTAAGGACATTCTTTTTACGTTATATATGAACTATTTTTTTACATATTTCGTCTATGTGTCTCGATAATTCTATTTTAATACGAATTTAATCATGTCCTCTGAGTAAGGACATTTCTAGTAAAAATAAGGACGAAAGGACAGAGGCTGCAGTAAGGACTGTCCTTCCGAAATAAGGACAGGTTGCAACCCTACTGTTCACAATTTGTGTGTTCGAGTTCAAGATTTGTCACGGCTGATGTGACGCAATGGTCAACATACTTTTCGATATTTGGTTGCATTAAAAGCAATAATTTTTTGCAATTTAGTGCAATATATAGTGCAAACATTTAATGTAGTATATAGTTATTTCTTATTTTCAGTTGCAGTTTTGTTAAATATTTTCATGAAAATATAAATGAATTATTCATTTGTTTGTATGATGTAAGTCGTCTGACTTCTTGCCGCAACTATAACAAACAACGAAAAACTGTCATAGCCATAGATCAAAATAAAATTTTCTGTTCACGGAAAGCAGGACAGTCGCAAAATAATTTTTGAAATATTAAAAACATTTTTTTTTTTTTGTAAATGCAACATATATTGTTATATATCGAAGATTTATATTGCTTATTTTAAATATATAAATTTAACCATACGAAAAGTATATATTTATGTATTTAAAATAAAACAATTACATATAAACTACAAAAATAGTTATATGTACATACAGTTGTTGAGAATTCAAGTAACCATCACTTGAGTTATCAATCGATTTTTGATATCACTTAAATACTCAGTATTCGGTTACTGAAATAACTCGGTTTTTCTCAACACTAGTTGCGACGGCTAATTGTTCTAGTTAGGAGGAATATATTACATTGTCAATTCTCTATTTAATTTTCATTTTAAAAATACACCATCCAACATATACCACTAATTACAGAATAGAAAATGCAAATCATCAGCTAAGTAGATAACATTTTATTCTGTTATTAACTTCGCAGTACCAATAATAGCCAATAGTAGTGGCTACTACAATATACTGGATTTAATCACAGTGAAAAACATGTAATGTAAGACTGTAATGATTTGAATTATTTAAACCCATAATAAGTCGCTACTGTATAAAGTAACTGCTGTGGACTACCTACTACCTAAACATTGGTGGCCGAATGGTTCCTCTGTATCAGCAAAACTAAACGAGGAGCGCGCGACATTGTTCCGGTAATGGGCCGCTGCCGCGATGGATCCAGTGCCGTATCGCTACTTCCCCACTAAAACAAACGAGAACATGTGCTCGCAGTATCTTCCAGGCCGACTACATGCTTTGGCTTTTAGCGATGGACAAACGAGCGCCTTGTTCGTCTCCTGGGAGGCCATGGCTTAATCGTGAATTATGTCCCTCGTAAGAGGTCTTTAACTCTTTTTATTAGCTCAGGTGGTGACGCAAAACGGAAAACTTGATCAAATACAACAGTATACCCGTTCTTTTCTGATTTAATTTACATACTAATGTATTTAAAAAAAGCTGTAGAATGTTGAAAGTTTAGTAAAGTAACCAAAACAAAGCGATTAAAACAACTCCAGTCTCTTTTGGAACATGAAAACATATATTTTACGAAAATATGCATTCTTAGTATGTTTACACAATTGAAATTTAGTACACAGCAAAAGCAGCCGTCTTAACCTCAATTTACAGCCAACTACAAATAATTTATTGATAAATTTCAATAAATTACAATAACTACAGTCTCTACGATTGGCAATAACCATTGAAGTCGATTAAGCTAAGTATGAACTATAGAAGCTGCAATTGCTGCTAACTGCAACCAATGATAGTCACGTGGAATAAACTATAATGAACAACAAAATAATATAACTAGTTACAACTAAAAAAGAAAACTATTACTAACTAAACCTAAACCTAAACCTAATGTTGTGTA
Source organism: Monochamus alternatus (assembly GCA_037114965.1). Classification (NCBI taxonomy): domain Eukaryota; kingdom Metazoa; phylum Arthropoda; class Insecta; order Coleoptera; family Cerambycidae; genus Monochamus; species Monochamus alternatus. The sequence continues at coordinate 121,753,243 of CM073426.1, forward strand.
CAGACATTGGTTATGTAAGCTTCACTAAATTTTCGGATACATCCTCTTGTTCCTGTATATTTAGTGGAAAAGACAATTGTAGCTAACTACAACCAAATAAAGCTAATAGTTATAGCTAATTACAACGAACTATATTCAGATACAATTAACTTCAGTAAAACTTAAAGTATAATAACCATACATGTGAGCATTATGCACAATAAACTTCAGAAAATTCTGATAATTACATCCATCATCAATATAATCACTCATAATCAACTAAAATTAACTCTAAAACAACACTAACTATAGTCAATGTAACCAACCTAGGTGTCTACTATAACTTACAACTGACTGTAATAAATATTTAACTGTTACAAGTAACAGCTAGATAGAACTAACTATAAATCAAATACTATGTAAAGTATACCCGAGGTCCAAAATAATAGAAAGTGATTCATTTTTAGTATATACGTACGGGAAGTGAGGATTGCAGGAGAAAAGATTTCATCGGAATTGACTTGAGAAGTGTTCAAAGAACACAAATTACCAAGAAAAGTTGACGTGCAAATGCAAATAATAATACTTTAATAGTTTACTTTAAAAAGTTTATACTCACCCGTAGAATGCCGTCCTTTCACCCACTTATACCTACCTGATGCGCACTCCGCAGATATCACACTTAAACACATAATACTGGTTACACTGTCACTATAACGGTCAGATGTTAACATTTATCTAACTACTAGCTAATTAAAAATAGCTATAGTATACAACATTTATCTACAAGAAACACTTATAGCCATCTACAATTACAGCTAACCATGAATAACTGTAACCAACTCCATACAATTACAACAGACTACAATGTTAATCTGAACCAGATTAACATTGTAGTCTGAATAACATTTTTATAAAGAACTGCAACTATATATAAAAAATAATGGCAATAAAATATAATAACCACTTCAAATGTTGACTCTTTTTTGTTATACTTTGCGTTCACAAATAATTTCTTCATACTGTACTGCTTGAATCATTAGCTTTTGTTTGCTAATTGTCCATTTTTATAAAGAAACTTGCTCAGCAGGTTCCAAATGGAAAATATCAATTGCCATTCGCGAAAAACTTAATAGTTCCAAAAAAGCGAAACAGCGCGCTTGAAAAATGAAGGAGAGGAAGGGGTGGATTGATGGCTGTGAATGAATAAGATAGGTATCGCTGGCCCTGCTCGCAAATAAATGTTCCTTCGTTAGAAAAATCCAATTTTCGGAATGGGCCTGCTACCATTAGTTGCCTGCCGTTAATGAGCCAGATAGGATGCGATCAGTTATTCTAGTACGTCGAGTGGAGTTCGATGCCGATTGAAACATGATTTCTGGATTAATTTAGGCTTTGGAGCCGTTTTATTTGATGGTGGAATTAATTTGAAGAATTCTGTTTGGAAGAAAAGTTCTTAAAGGTGGTACTCCTTATCTCAACAGCTTGGAAATGTTAAGTAGTATAATTTTAAATAAAATCTATAATTTATTTTATATATTTATGGTGAGCATTTAGAATCGCATGAACAACCTGTGTTTTTCACATGAAATAAGTTTACCACTGTATGGAACACAGGGTGTTAGAGGTTTGATTGCCACAAATTTAGTATAAATTAGATAAAATATAAATTAACAAAAGAGTGAAATAGTACAAGGGCATAATTCAAGCCGCTTTTAAAATAAGACGACTTAAGGAATTTTATCACAACGTGGCAACAGTGCGAATACACGAACTAGTTCGCTGCGTCAGCTGAGACCGTTTGCGAGTTGCCTACCACGCGCCTGTTTGTTATTTAGTGATGACAAAAAATCTAAAGAAAATTAACTATTGTGAAAATTAAATTAATTTAGACTGTTTTACATTTTAATTTTCTTTTTAATATTGAGATACTATTTTAAGTATTTAAATTTTAGTAATTCTTACAAGTTAAAAACAGTAACGACTTAATCCAAATAGCAATTTGAAAAATAATAAAATCTTCTGAGAGAACTCACGTCGCAGAAGTAATCATAACTTATGTACAAACAAAAAAAATGAAGTACCTCCTTACCGAAAATCAAAATACAGTGTCAATTTTAAATACCTAACATAACACATAATTACAACATTACATGTTCAAAATGTCTACCATTACATTCCACATATGCCCTACATTTCGGGATCCAATTTTCGCGTTCTTGCTGGAAAACACCCGGATTTTTCCTTATTTCATGCGCAGCGGCAAAAATTTGTTTTCGCAAGTCATTTCCTATTTCAACTTCGGTGGCATAAACTAAGGTTTTCATGTGTCCCCATAAATAAAAATTCAATGGATTTAACTCAGGTGCACGGACTGACCAACGACGTGGACCATTTCTGCCTATCCAGCAATTTTCAAAAATATGATTTAGATACTGAACTTCGCGCCGACTTGCGTGTGCAGGAGTCCCTTCCTGCAAAAATCACATATTTGCTTTTACGTCGAGAGTAGAATGTTCTCCAAGAAATGCAGATGTGTATCTCCTTTCAATCTCGCTGGCAAGGCAAATTACCCTATTAAATGATCTCCTATGAGTCCACAACAAACATTGATCGAAAAACAATGTTGGAAATTTGGCTTTATGTGGTATGTCGATTTTCCTCTGCCAAATTACGAATATTATGAAAATTATAATAATACGATCTGTCGATCTGGGCCATGGTCTTCAGGACGAGGAACAACACTACGAATTTCTTTCCTAGGCAGCCGTTCTTTGGAGAAACGATCTAAATAAATACGTCGTTCTCTTATAGAATTAATTAATTAATAGTGTATCGTAAAATTCACGTAAACTAAATATTTTAACATTCAAAGAAAACGTAAGGAAATGGTGGTACGCAAAAACACGACGAGCCACAAACACTTCGTAGCTCCGATATCAATTGACCTGTATTCCCAGCCGGTCCTTGAGAACATTCTCTACATTTCGCGATATCGAGTTTTAATATGGGTATAATAATTATTGTTGTCATCTAGACGGGCCTGTGGTACACTTCGACTTATTGCTCTTTACGTGGTATACTACGTCTCGGATCATTTTCGACAATGTCCAAAATATGGTCCTCCAAATTCACATTGATCTGTCGATCTGGGTCATGATATTCAGGACGTAGAACTACACTATCAGTATCAATAAGACATTGAGATACTTCAATGAATGTCCTTCTGATAGGCAGCCGCCGGACAGTGGCTCAAAGCGCCACTGTGCCACCCAAATTACTGTAGACCCCTTAGGGTTGGGCCGTTTCAGTTGATTTTTTTTTTAAATGTTCGTCATAAAATTGCCTATCGATCACTCTTTCTCAATTTTCGCTTTGGGTTTTCATTTTCGCGGAATTTAACTCCAAAAATGTGTGCATGGAAAAACTAGATTTTTCGCACAAAAATTACCCTACGGAACACGAGATTGAGATTTTGCCGGACTTTTTTTATGGGGAAATGTTCATCTTGGAAAGCCCTACAAGACTGTCCACTTAGATTTCGGGGAGAAATTTTCACTATCATACATTTCCATCCGAACAGTTCCAGGACAAATCAATCAGTTCTCATTAACAAAGAACTATTGTATCCAAAATGGTCACTTTTGTCAAAAAATTGAATTCCCTAAATCATTTATGGAACCTTTCTGACCTTTTTCAGAATTACGGGAAAATTCGGAAAATCTCTGCATGTGGTCATTTTGAATGTGAATGTCCAAAAATTTTTGCGGATTCCTTGAATGTGTACAAATAATTTTTGTGAGCTGATATTTTTTCCAATACTTTCCCAGTTTTCAGTAGAACGATTTCTGATATGTGATAACTTTTGTATGATTGTGGCCATTTCAAGGACAACGGAATATTTCTGCGAAATCTAAGTGGACAGTCTTGTAGGGATTTCCAAGACGAGCATTCCCCTATAAAAAAGTCCGGCAAAATTTCAATCTCGTGTTCCGTAGGGTCAATAGGTGCGAAAAATCTAGTTTTTCCATGCAAACCCATTTTTGGAGTCAAATTGCGCGAAAATGAAGACCCAAAGCGAAAATTGTGAAAGAGGGATCGATAGGAAATTTTATGACGAACATTTAAAAAAAAATCACCTCAAACGGCCCAACCCTAAGGGGTGTACAGTAATTTGGCTGGCACAGTTGCATTTTGAGCCACTGTGCGCCGTAGGGAGAAACAATCTAAATATACTCGCGGCAATTCAGACGTCTTACGTAATGGCTGACGTTTTTATTGTCAACGTAATTTTCGATATTTGTTCGCATTAAATCATTTTTTTGCAATTTAGTGCAATATATAATGCAAACTTTTAGAATGTAGTTTTATTGCTCTCAGTTGCAGTTTTTTAATTATTTTGATGATAATAAAATGAATTATTCATTTGTTCGTATGACGTAAGTCGTCTGAATTCTTGTCGCGAGTACAAATACGTCGTGCTCTCGCAAAATTGTTTCGAATTTCTCTAAATTAATGACATAATATCGTGATACTCATCTATAAACATCTTAAACAGAGAAAACATATAGAAAGAGTGGTATGCAGAAGAAAGACAAGCGAAAAACACATTAATACTTCGCAATTCAGATACCAACTGACCTGTACTCCCTGCCGGTAGATTCCTTAGATTAACTGAATTTTTACACAGGAAATTGGAGATTTGTTAATTTTCTTCTCAAAAATGGTTGGTTGGTGGTTCAGGACTCACACTATATAAGGGCTTTTTTTAAATTTTTAATGTATACTATCGCCTGTTAAATTTGTGACTTTCACACCTATAATATCCTGTATATGGGTGAAATTTGTGTACCTAAGTCGGAAATTAGAAGACATGATAGAAAAAGAAGTAGAAAACATCCCAATAACGACTCGAAAAGTACTAATGAAGCCGTATATACCGGCTGGATGATGTTGATTACCGCCTAACCTACCTAACGATGGAGAAATCGAAAATCGCCCGGGTCCCGAACACACCGGAGCCGTCAAGACAACATATTCGCCAGCCATAATGCCCCTCCGGAGGATCGGAACCATCAATACATCCGGCAAGAGCAATTTGTTTAATTGACCGGTGTCCGTGGGCTGATGGAGGCGGCTCTTCGATCCGATGATTTCCCGCGAGTGCCGTAGATACCGCCGCCGTTGGACGGGGCAGGTGCTTCAAGGACTGCAGTGTGGCGCAGACCCTTAATCTGACGTGGCTAATGCGATTAAATCGTACGATTCCCATCGAGTTTATTAATAGACATTGGAAATTTAACATTATACTGAAAGTCACAGTTTTTAGTTGACTCGAACTTCATCTGCATCTGATACTTAATGATAATGATAACGATGATAATGATAATGATAATGATAACGTTAACGATAACGTTACCGATAACGATACTGATACCGATACCGATACCGATACCGATACCGATACCGATAACGATAACGATAACGATAACGATAACGATAACGATAACGATAACGATAACGATAACGATAACGATAACGATAACGATAACGATAACGACAACGACAACGATAACGATAACGATAACGATAACGATAACGATAACGATAACGATAACGATAACGATAACGATAACGATAACGATAACGATAACGATAACGATAACGATAACGATAACGATAACGATAACGATAACGATAACGATAACGATAACGCTAAGGCTAACGATAACGATACCGATACCGTTACAGATATCGATACCGATACCGATAACGATAACGATAACGATAACGATAACGATAACGATAACGATAACGATAACGATAACGATACCGATAACGATAACACAGGTACACAAAAGAGTGGTGTGTGTTGAGGCTCCCATTATATTTTTTTCATGTATTTTTTCCCGCTGAACACAAATCTGAAGTCAAAATGGGGGGTCGCACAGCAAATTTTAGAGAAAACTCATAAAAACGATAAAAATCACATCAAAAATTTACACAGGCCCACAAAAACAAAGTCATGTGTTTTGGGAGTTAAACTATATTTTTCTTTTGTATTTTTTCCAACTGAACACGTATCTGAAGTTAAAATTGGGGGTTACACAGCAAATATTTGAGAAAAACTAAAAAAATCAATAATAATCACTTTCTCGTAATTTAGTCTGTATGATACTCTCTAAAACTGAAACAATGAGCAATGCTGTGAACTAGTGAATATTTACTATTTTACAGCTACCTTGGTATGCTTATAGCAAATTTAAGAAATATGCATCTGATATTCTCTAACAGCAAAGTAGATAGCGCTCGTTCCAGTTGAGAACTACCTCGGTATACGATTTTTAATATTGTGGTAGCCAAGCTCAAATTGATTTCGTCTTGTGAAGAAAATTTATAAGGAGCAAGAAAACAGTAAAAAACGATGGAATTACAAGTATCTGGAGAGTGGCCAATAAGCGTGCCGACACAGCACAATTTCAAGCAGAAATAAATCTATTTCTGAAATTTAGGATATTGTAGAGCTAGATCAAGGTAGAACAATAAAATTTGTGTTATGTGTTTATGCATAATACTGATTTGAGTGACATAAGCAGAATATTTATTACTATATTATTTATATATGCAAAGCGTAAAAATGTATTTATTTACTAATGCTAAATAATGATAATTTTAAATGAATTTACTACTGTTCAAATTAGTATTGATCAGGGTCATTCCTATTATTGAAATATTTATTGATACGTCTTGGGCGTTCGGATATTTTGCACTTAGCATGTTAATTTCAGGTGGTGGTGGTCTGAAATAAGTGAAATTAATTGTTATAACTTAAGGCAACATTGCATTACAGCTTCTAGAATTATATTTTTTGATTTTTTTTTAGTTGTGCTGAAAAATTAGTTGAATTCGTATTACAAATATGAACAATCATACAACATAAGGTAATTATTCTCTAAACCTATTTGTAAATTACATCGACATCACTGTCGTTATTTGTCATTTGTTTTGCACTTCATTGTAGGTTATGGAATAAACAAGATAAAATTGATTATAGGCAACCAATAATAAAAACTAAAAACTTTTGTACTAAATAATCTTGGTAGTCTGTTAGATAAAGTGTTCACATGACCCCTTTGTTATAGTATGTGCTTGAAAAAAAAGCATTAATAAATATATTTAAATTATTTTACGATATCTAGGGCAAAACATTAATTTTATCGAAAAAAAAAATCACTTTGTAGTTCGAAAACGGTAAAACATAATTCCACCATCCACCCTCAAAATTACACAATAGCTACTAGACATTAATCCCAACTGCACACCCTTATCAATATACAGGGTTAACTATGACTAAGTATAAAAATTTTAACCACGTGCTCAGGGAGCCCTAAAAGACAATAAAAAAAGTTATTCCAGAATTTTAGCTCGATATTTAAAAAATGGGGCAAAACCCTTTTTTCCTACGCAAAATCGGCGCCCATGATGAGTATCGACTGAGATGGCTTATAGCTTAGATCCATAGTTTGCAGTGTTTCTAAATGCAGAAACGACAAAAATTATTATAACATTCTTATTATTAATAATACCTGATAGGTAGATAAAAGTTAATCCAGTTAACTCCAGTATTTTGCATTCGTTTTTCATTATTTGGTTACAAACTGGTAAAACTACATTTTCACTCACTACCGATAAACACACTTCCCGTAAGTACAGTTATTCAGATACAATGCTTATGTATTATAACAAAATCGAAGAAAAGGATGAGTAGGTAGGTTCTAATAGATAACAGAAAACGTTTAACACCAGCGGCAGTCTTGTCCCATAACCTAGAAAAACAAACCGACAAACTATATTGTGGCAAAATATCTGTATCCGACACATTAATTTATTTATTAACTATAAAACGTTTAAAATTAAAATGGGGCACTAAAAACTGAAGAAGAACACAAAACTACAACGTAAACACAGGAATTAAATTATAACATGACAGCAAACCGACTCGACTGGACCCACTGCCGACTGTGGCCGACTGTTGCATGAGGGTTGCTTGTTGGTTGCATACTCTGATTCTCGCATTGGCGGCGTTAAATAAGGATTTAATATAATATCGAAAAAAAATTTTTTTTGCTCTATAAATAAGTTTAGAAATTTTTTGAAAGGAAATTCTGTTAATTCTTATTTTTTTCTATCTCCTCTTAAAATATTTGTACTTAGTCATAGTTAACCCTGTATTATTAGCATCAGTCATCGTCAATTTGTCTTTGAAAACCATACATTGATTTTCCTCTACACACAAATTATTTCTGCCCTATGTGCCCTGGAAAACTTTTCACGTTCGTCAAAATGTAGAGGTTCACGCTTTCCTCCCCATTGTTACCTCCACAACAGTGAAATCACTGGATGAAATACCATATACGCAACGCCATTAAAATCCCTCTGATTGAATTACCCCTGCACCAAGTGATTGCAATCCAAAATTTGTTACATTTTGAAAGCCTACATACGTTCCTATACATCTAGCGTTACACTCGAACCTTTCCAATGTTAAAAATCCATAAATATTAATGAAAACGCAACAATTTACACGATCGAAGATAAAACATGTCTTTTCATTGCACTCACGGAAGAAAAATTGTCGCAAATATAGGGATTCATACAACAACTGTAAATGATATAATTTCAATCTAGAAGTAGCGAGAACAAACTTACTTCAAAGTAATTCTGCTATAAATTTTATGTGTATAACCTATAATAAGAACTGTAAAAATATGGATATTTTAAACTTTAAATCATATTTTAAACAATATAAATAGATTTGTTGAATTCTTTTTATTTATTTTATTATTAGGGGAGACCGGGTTGGTTGTAGCAGTTAGCCTATTGTCTTTCTAAAGATGTTTGTCTATGATATTATATCATCATAGAGTCGGCAGTGAAATCTACATTAACTTATTTGAACAACAATATCCGTAGTGTGTTTTAGTTCGAGATAAGACCTGCACAGTGCAAAATGATATGCAAAATAAGTTTTCATTCTTTATCTTAATCTATCATAATCCTAGAACTGAACGTTATTTTGAATTATTTTATTCGCTTGTTCAGTTAATACCAATATTGGCTATAATCTAAGCATGGTATTTTAATTAAAAATAATAGTTAAAAAAATTTGTAAGCAAGTGTCCTGTCAATTACGTGAAAAATGCGTAATGGGACGATTGTAACAATGCCATAGGGGGACGATTGTAACATGTTACAACCGTCCCTCATATGTAATACCTATGATCGTATTTGTCATATTTAAAATGATAATTCTGTATATATCCAGATAATTACTTCAGTATTTGTTATACTGTGTGGGAATATACAAATTCAATCTCTTTATTTAGGATGTTTAACAAAAGACAACGAACAACAGATCGTGAGAAAGATTGTTATGGATTGGGAAAAACTTGGTTCATCCCAAATATGGAATATGGACGAATATGGCGATACATAATCGTGCAAAAGCCAGATAGGCATAGGATTCTTTGTTATTACCAAAAAAAAAATTATTATTATTTTATATTTTTGTTTCATTATTCTATTTTATTATTTATTTATTTTTTTCAAATAAAAAAAATATATTATGTATCTGCACTACAACTTACTTTTATATAGGTTTAATCAATAAACAAACCTTGTAAATACTAACTTTCTATACCTAGTTATTACCTATTATTCATATGTTGCAAACGTTCCTATGTTCTGTTACTTTTGACCCATATCATTGGGTAGGTTGTAACTACGTACACTCTCTACTTAAATTACTTCAATATTATTTTTCTTCTATATATAAAATGCCAGGGAAACGACTTATAGTAAGTAAATTATCTGGCTTTACAAAAATATGTTACTTTCGTACCTGGTCTCCCCTACTGTGTTTCTTTAACATAGATTTAGTAATTTTACATTCTGCACCCTCTTCTTCTCTAGTGTAGAACCTGTAGAACAGTGGAGATCAAATACATAAATTAAGTTTTCCCATGGTTAATGTCAAAACTTTGGCAAACAAACCCATAAATTTTAAAAGCGTGAGTTGGAGTACCAAAAGTTTGGATTGGTGTAAAGCTAACAAGGTACGGGAGATGTCTGTTGGCTTATTTTTCCAGAAAGTAGCGCTCCCAGAAACCATCTACACTAAGGACTCACTGCTAAATGTTGAGAACTGTGATTTCAGTTAGGAAAAATCAAGATATAGCAGATTTTCTCAACTAATAGCATTCTTTTGAAAAGGAAAAAAGTCCAAAATTTCTTATAACGGAAGGAAATGTGGCAGGTATCAAATGTTTAAATATTTTTCGAAAATATGCTGAACTTTGTCCTCCTAATGCAACTCACAGTTTTTTGTATTCTACACGCAAGGAAAATGTGCCTCCCAGCGGGTTTTTGTTTTAGTTACATGAACAACCAGAATTGTTTCTTTGTGCTCTATGTCACTTACTTTCATATTAAAAAATTCCTTATCACGTAAAGCCTCACTAATGCCATAAATTTAAAATAACTACTACATTTATATGAAATTATTTTTCGAAAGTTAGCATAAATTATTTTCTTCACCAAGCAGATCTTATCTGTTTTGGAATATGATTTCTTCCTTTTTGTTTCAAATACGCCGGAAGTGTTTTATATTTACTAATGTCAACGTCATTTTTTAAACATTAATTTTAAAAAAAATTGTTATAACTCCATGAAACTGTTGCTAGGCAATATTACTAGTTTATTGGTTTTGAAATATTTTAATTTTTTTGCTTAAACAAGTACATAATGTCTGATTTTGAATTAACCTGTACTCTTCCGGAAGTCCGAGAAGCTGATGCGGAGTAATTCCGGAGAAAAGCAATGGAAGGTACAAGAAAAGTTTTCGTCTTACATTAAATGGTGCGCAATTAAGGGTGCGCAACATACTTCAGAAACGATACTACTTGTATATTTTGTTGAAATGAGTAAAGAAAGTAAAATTTCAACATTATGGTCTCGATATTCGATGTTGCGAGCTGTACTTAATATCAAGCAAAATATTGAAAAGGCAGAATGCTGGATATAAACCTAAAAAGTCCAATGTTGTCTCAGAAGAAAAAAGCAGTATCTTTTCAAATAAGGCTCCAGAGAAATATCTTGTTCAAAAGGTAATATTTCTACTATTTCATTCATATCAATTATGTGTTTAATAGCATATTTTACTTTAAGGTTGCTTTAATTATTGGCATATCTGGCGCCTGCAGATGCGATGAACTCCTAAATATGAAAAATGGGTGATGGAAATTTTAGAAAAGAGCATAATGATGAGTTATTCCTGTAACAAAAACTTCTTCACAAGACCATTGGTTTCGATCGTTTTTTTTACAAATAAGGAATGACAAGATTACAATTCAGCCTTGTGACCACAATACTATTGGAGGTTTTCCCAAAAAAATAGCGGCTTTTTTAAAAATAGGAAATGCTCACGGGTTTGTGAGACCTTGTTTTAGACGTACTTCAGCTACATTGCTAGCAAATACAGGTGGAAACATTCTACAGTTAAAAAAATTAGGAGGATGGAAATCCAGCGCCGTAGCCGAAGGATACGTGGAGAACTCGTTACATGGTCAAGTAATTGCAAATATGTTATCCCATACATAAAAATCCGGGAACGTCGTCCTCTTTGTCAAGTTCCGAAACCCAATACAATGTGAAGCAACAACATGGGCTTACGGTTCACAGTAATGAGAATTCATGTGAGAATGTTGCAATTAATATTTACAATAATTCGAATTAGTTTTGGTTCTTAATATTTTTCTTTATGTTATAATTTAATAAAATAAATACCACTTATTTTTCTATATATTTCCGTGCTAAATGACTTCTAAAAACCTAACCTAAGTCATTCTCAGACTAAGTAACTATTATTTAAATCTTACACAATTATTAATCATTACTAAAAGTCATACAGTTTGCTGCCTAAAATAAATAACAAAAACAGTTAGTGCACGGTGAAAAAAAAATATATCGCATTCTGCGTCGCTATTTTCAGTATGGATGCCGTAAATTCGCAGCCCACGGACCTATTTAGAATTAAAACAAGAGCGCAGTCGGTAATTTAGCAGTCCCAACTTTTAAGTGGCTTGCGAGCTTCCGAAAAAGTTAGAGCGCATTAGCTTTTTCGGTGTCGTAATTTATTTCGCGGAAAAATACACGGAAATCCACTATGATCTCTCCGGAATAGAGTAATGCGGATTAGAGATTTATGTAGTGTTTCAGTGTGAACTTGCGATCGGTCAGCGTCCATCAGCCCAGGGGACTGCGTAGGATGAATATTTCCGTTCTGACAGCTCTGAACGATCCTACGGGGATTTATATCTTTCACACGCTTGTCATGGCATTATATTGATAAGTAAGCAATTGCGGTGGTGTCGTATAGTTGACGTGAATTGAAGGAAGTAAGATACTTCCTTTCTTCTAAGATAATTTTCCAAAATAAAATCCTTTCGTCAATTGTATCAGGAAAATGTAACAGAAACAGGACAGAGATGTAAGATTATCCGTCTATAGTCTGTTTAGAAATGAAAGAGAGTAATAAAAGCTTAATATGTACGCAAATCGTAAATAAATGTAGTACTAGTGCTTATATTCAATATTTTTATATTATGTATTATCGGTATAGATGAGTTGTACTTTTAAATAAACTTTGTGTGATCGAACCGTACTAAATTGTATCAGGTAGCTAAAATTTAATCCCCGACAATCCGTCTTTGTCTATGCCGTTTCAATTTCTCGGTCCATTTCTCTTATAAATAAACAATATAAAAACAGCATTTCAAAACTAGAGGCTACTTTAAGCATCATAACCAGGTTAAGAGGGTTTTTAGTCATTCTAATAAAATTTTTCAATATTGTTACCAAAATATTTATTTAAATATAATGAATAGACTTTTATTCCACACAAAAATATATGTATTTTGAAAATTCAAATTATGGTGAGTAAATGTAGTGTTGTATAAATGTACAATAAATAAAATAAAAAAGTAGGTATATTAAAATTCACCCTCTGAATATTCTGATGAATTATCTTCGTCTCCTAGATTGATAACGATAGGTTCCACAGTAACGTCAATTAAATTATCGAGTTCCCACATTTTATCCTCTTCTTTTTGTACATGATGTATACATCTTTGCCAGTTATCTGCAGTTACTCGTTCCAAGGAATATTTTAACAAAATTTTCACGTCACTTAATTTAAACATCGTACTATTCCGCGCTACATCTCCTTTTATCTGCGCCCAGACTAATTCGATTGGGTTAAGTTCACAGTGATAAAGTGGTAACCGTAGTACCGTTATTTGGCGATTTGTTGCTATTTCATCGATAACATATTTTTTCTGATCTTTATTAAGATTGACAAGTGTCACAATATTTATTTCAAAAGAAATGTTTTTTCCGGAAAACCATTGAATTATATCGGCTTTCCTCCAAGCAGTCGTAGGCGTCCGCTTGGTCTACCGTGAATGGTAACTGGCATTATCCATGACAATTACAGACCCCGGAGGAATAAGATCCAACATCTGTGTAACAATACTCTTCAAAAACAACTGCGTTCATGTCTTCGTGATAGTCACTTGTATTTTTAGATTCAAATAAAAGTAAACCGCCATTTACAAAACCACTGGCACTTCCTATATGTGTCACTATTAATCTTCGCCGTTTACCTGAAGGTGCCTTGAACTCTGTTGAAAGTCCATCCAAAAATGCTTGTAGAAAACTTTTTACATTATCTTGCCATACTTTTGTTACAGTATATCCCTCGTAGACCCAAGTTTCGTCTAGATAATAAATATTCCCTTCGTCACGGAATTTTCTAATTGATCTTAAGTAGGATCTTCGCCAACAAATAATTTCATCTTTATCGATAAGAACTGACTTCCTGTTCTGCTTTTCCCAGCAAAAATTCAGCTCTCGTAAGACGGCCCATAATTTGCTTCTACTGATTTTTGGCAAATCGTTGTCCTCTGAAAATTTTGTTTAGCGTTGGTATTTCTATTTTAAAATAAAATGAGTGTACTTTTCTGCGAATGACATTTTTGAAGAAATCATCTATAACGACTTTTGACCTCCCTGTAGATGATTTTGGGGGATTTACACTATCTTGTTCAGTTTTTGTTTCCTTTAAAAGTCTGTAGATTGTCGATATTCCAATCCCTGTCATTTTGGAACACATTTCCACGATGTCGTCAACACTGTAGGATTTTTGTGTTTCAATGCATTAAATACATTTAATATAATAATCTTCTCATTCTGAGACAACGCACATCTTTTCACACATTTAGCAGGTACGTAATCTGATAAGCTCGATATTTTACCTAAACAATATTATATCTACTGGCATAATAGTCACTAAACACAAGTCGAATTTTACTCTACTGCACTAGCACGTCTTTGTATATTCCGCTCTAAGACTGGATTGATCTGTCACAATACACTGGCTCCTGCCCTATGATGTATCCAGTAAAATATACTAATGTACACCCATTACCTGTTAGCATTAGTGTTACCCGATAATTACCTGAAACGAAATTTACCACGCCCATGGCCGGTTCTTATCTCGGGGTTTTATTACTCTCTTTCATTTCCAAACAGACTATAACAAATTCATCTTTTTCTCAGAATATTTTTGAACTAATAAAACAATAGATACAGAAGGCCACTTTGGAGTGATTCTTGAGCGATCAATTTCTTAAGTAGAGATAAAAGTAGAGTAAAACTCAGGGACGTATTCTATGGCCAAAAATAAGGGTTTTTTGTTGTATAAATGTTATTGCGAGAATAGACCTATTCTATATTGTCAAATTAAGCTTAATTTTTAAAAACATTGAGTTTTAATAATGGCTTATGCATATTCAAAAGGCCTTCCAGATTGAAAAGATACTTATACTAGACGAATTTATATGGAAATATTTCCAATTCATCTAACTACAAATCCAAGAATGTTCAGAAATGTTTTTAGGCTCGTTTCAGAAAGGTTGAATTCCTAGGAGACTTTTAGTGTGTTCCTAAGTTGGAAGAAGTTATTCTACATTGAAGAAGACCCAAATAGTATTATTGGAAGATAGTTTCAAATTTGTGGAGCTCTTAAGTTAAAAAATTATAACTAAATGTGATCAGAGGTAGCTAGTAGGAGTAGTCCTGGAATTTATGCACGTGTTCGGGCTGCAATTTCAAGAAACTCTGAAGCATGCTTTTCACTGACATTTCTTATAATAAATCATAGGAAAGTTCCATTGTTAATTAATTATTTTGCTATTATTTTAGATAATGTAATGAGTGTCGTAAAAGTGCACAGGATAAAAAAAAACAATTTTGTTGATTATTGGCTTGGAATACAATTAAAAGAAATAAACAGTGAAGATAAGACAGTGGAGCATATGACAACCTATTATGTGTGTAATATTATAGAGTGTAATATATTCTTTTGGTAAATAATGATCGATGATATCTATACCGCCGCCACTGGTAAGTTTCTAAAGCTAATATTTTTTGTTTCATGCCTACAGTCATTACTAAATATGCACATCAAATTTGGTTAAATTATCTCGAGCGATTTAAAAATTAAAAATTAAAAACTGAGCTGGAAATTGGCTATCCTAACACCTCACATTTATATATCAAAAAACTATTATTTTTAACCACAGAATACGCCCATGGATTTTTGACCTCTTCTTATGAAACACTCTGTACATATAACAGTGACACGGAAATGTGAAAGAAAACATTGATTTTACCTTCTAGATTTTTCGATGCAGACGACGAACGAAATTGCAGAAAAATAAATAAGTTTCTAAGCAATCCCAAACGTCCATCGATATACAGTATGATGCAACTAAATGGAATAAATTTATTACTTCAAAAATGGACGCCTTGAAAAAAATCTTAAAACACGACAATTTTAAATTTTGAAAGGCCATCTTGTGATATACATCTAATAACCGTTACTAGTGATGACGTAATCAACGATTTTTTTTTAATACAAACAGGTGTCATTGAAAAGATCTCCCAATCGTTTATCCAACGGTATAATAATTTGAATATATATTTCTCAGGTAGAATAAAATTACAGTAAATGATGACCTTCAGTGACTTTACAATGAAAGAGTCAGGCAATAAATTCTTCTCGAACGTTTTCTAGAACTTCAGAGGTTATTAGTGCAATCTCGTTTCTAATACGCTCTCTCAACTATGCTAGATTATTTGATGGACTTTGATTAACTTTGGTCTTCAAGTATCCCCATAAAAAGAAGTCTAGTCGAGTCAGATCTGGAGGCCTTCGATCCTCTCCTCCCTATCCACCTACCACGGGTAAAGTTATTTAAGTAAGTTCGTACATCAACAGCGTACTGTGGGGGCACCTCATCTTGATATATCCACGAATCATTTCTATTTGGAAATTGCTGATTCAGTTGTGGCAACAGATAACCCTTCAGGAATTCTATATATCCAGGATCAGTTAAATTAAATAAGTATGACTCTATAATCTGGTTATTTATAATTTCGGTCTAAACGTTTACCTTTTCCGGATATTGTGTGCTAAACTCTTCCAAGCAATGAAGATTTTCACGTGCCCAGTATCAATACGTCTGACGGTTTGCATGGTCATTGATCATAAAAGCAGCTTTATCTGAAAAAAGTACCTTTTTAATACTTGGATCTCTGTTAGATCGTTCCATAATGGTCTCGCACAATTCGATTCTTCTACCAAACTCATCTTCTAAGAGCTCTTGGGCTAGATATACTTTGTACGGATCCCAATTTTCCTTTTTTAGTAGTTAGAGAAGTCCTAATTTATTTCGCGGAAAATGGCTGGAAAAATTCAACTATAATCTCTCCGGAATAGAGTAATGCGGATTAGAGATTTATATGTAGTGTTTCAGTGTGAACGTGCGATCGGTCAGCGTCCATCAGACATGCCCAGAGGACTGCGTAGGATGAATATTTCCTTTTTAACATCTCTGAACGGTCCTACGGGGATTTATATCTTTCACACGCTTGTCATGGCGTCATATTGATAAGTAAGCAATTGCGGTGGTGTCGTATATTTGACGTGAATTGAAGGAAGTAAGAGACTTCCTTTCTTCTAAGATAATTTTCCAAAACAAAATCCCTTAGTCAATTGTATCAGCAAAATGTAACAAAGACAGGACAGGGATGTTTGGTATAACATTATGACTATTTCCGTGTAGTAGATTCATCTTAGAATATTCTTGAAATAATAAAACAACAGATACAGAAACCCACTTTGGCATGAACTTATTATTACGGATAACGATTTTTTAGAAGAAATAATAGTTTTTCTTAGTGGTCAATTTTGAATGAAATAGATGACCTCTTATCGTAAAATATGTAACTTTCGAGAAAAAATAAGTATAACTAGGTACTGACTGCATTAATTTAAAAAAACTACACTTTTAGTTGGATTACAGGTTGTGAAAAAAATTTTCTTATGGACTTCTTCTAATAACTTTTTTAATAATGTTTTGAAAAGTTGTACAAGTAATTAATTCTATTTTTCCGCACGCAAAAATTCTAAATATTTATTTATTTTCAACTTGAATCATTTCTTATCATTATTATAAACTTTAACTGTAACTTTCATACAATTGATTATAGAAAGCCCTGCGCATGTGTTTGATGAAGTAGATGCCGAATTTGTATTTATATTGATCTCTCTTTGTCCCAATAAGTTTTTGTTAAACGGATTTCTCTATATATTCTTCTGCCATGTTCGTTGCTTTCCATTCACCATGCTTTTTAAGAATGATGATGTCTGCTCCTGCATCAGCCAGTATCGTAGCAGATATTCTCTAGAAACCATGGTTCGTGTAATACCAAGCATTCGGTAATCTAAAAAAAAAAAATTGTAATTTTTTAGAGGAACCCCCTATATATCCTAGGAAGAATTTTGAATGCTCAGTTGGTGACAGACGAAAAGAGAAATATTTTTGGAACATTTCAACAAGATTGACTTCTTCATTTGACCTAATAAAACTTAATAAACAAACTCTATATCAACATTCCCTTAGGATTCTTGATTCACATTTTAGAAATTCACAATGCTCATTAAAAAATTAAGACAACTATAGTTATTTGAGCAATTTTCAAAAAACTATATAAAGAAGCATGTGTGCAACTCCTAGGAAAAGTGTCTTTTCCGTATATGGCGTATGCAGAAAAAAATCACTTTTTCTGAACTTATTGCACAAATAACTATTTTATAAAATAATATAAATTTAAAAATCGTTAATCGGAATGAAGTGTAAATGATTTATTATAACATACGTAGGAGTTTGGTAACTTCAATATTATATGTATATGTATTAAACTGAAACTTAATATGTTAATTGCATATTTTTTGAAAAATAATTTATAACAATCATTACATATTTTAAACATGACAATAAGTAGGAAGGAATTGGAAAATATTTAAAGTTGGCAACTTCGCGTCAAGCCGGCACCGAGTTGAATGGAAGCTCAGTCACTGGCAGTCTGAGAAGGGGGTTTAAATAACGATATAAAAATATATTTTTAGGCGTAAATATGCATTTAATTTTTTTAATCGTGTATTAGTATTATACTCAATTTTCTCTATATTCTCTTCAAATTTATGGCACTACGTCTGAATCACCCTGTATATATAATACGCATATAATATGGATGCTGACACCAAAACAGATTAAATAATAAATAATTGATATACGAGAGCTGATTATTAAGTTTCAGGACTTTGAATTACATGGCAACAAAGCAACGGAGCGCAGTGCGGTTGGCAGCATTGTTTAGCATGACTCAACCCAAGCACTACTATTGTTTCCGATGCTTTCGTTTTCGTGAAGTTACAGTTACTTTTGTACTTGGCGATATTTCGATATTTTGCAAGATGAATTTAAACAAAGAGCAAACGTGTTTGTGTTAAGTTTTGTGATAAACCCCCTCTACTCACCAGATCTAGCTCCTACAGACTTTTTCTTGTTTCTCATATTCAAGAGAACTTTGGAAGGGCAGAGGTTTGACTCAATTGCAAGTATTAAAGAAAATTCGCCTGAAGAGCTAAAGAGCATTTCAGAAGAACAGTTCTCAGGGTACTTCCACCAGTGGGAACAACGTTGAGAGAATTGTATATGTTGCCAAGAGAATTACTTTGAAGGGGGCAATTGTTTTATAATATTTTCTAATAAAGATTTTAAGCATTAGTCCTGGAACTTTTTGATCACCCCTCGTAATCTAAAACTGCTCTTTGGGTGAATGAAATAGTTATTAATGACAAGATTCTAATAACAATTTGGAAAAACTGGCAATTAGTAACCTCATTTCCCCGAAAAGGAAGCATTATGAATTCCGAGGAAATTAAATTGCAAACCCGCTACATTCCAATTATGACTAATTACCTCGGTTCCCATTAACAAACCAAGCTGAGGCGCATCCTCGAGGAAGAACAGATACCGGAGGAGCATAGGAAATAAATAGTTTAGTAGTCATTGAATTCTGGCGAACTACTTGAGGCTAATTGATTTCGATTCTAGGTAACGTTTATACAATCTGGCAAAGCCGGGGCAAACAATTGTCTGCAGATTCAATTACCGTGAACAAAAGAACCGTTCCTGCTGCAAATGGCGGTTGCAGGAACAATCGCGCTGCTCTGTTCCGACAACAATGCCGTCTTTCGGTTGTTTTGGGGAGGCCACAGCCACCCTGACTAATCAATCCGAAGCTATTAGAATTAGGAATGGCCGAAGTGAATGATTTGCTAATGCCTGTACCCAGACTGGAAAAGGAATAGCTCACAGTACGCGAGTGATTGGAAAAGTTTGTATAGAAATAGAAAATAAAAATGATATTAAAATTAACATATTCCTAGATAACGACATAAAGAAAAAATGCAGAATGTTACAGGTGGCAAATCTCGAAGAAGGTGATATATTTTTTTGAAAGACGAGTCTTAATTGACATCTAAATGTCAACCAGAAAGACATATTTTAAATGATATAGTGAGATATATAATGCCATTAAGCATTAGCACATCCTTCTAAAAAATTGTTGGGATGCGTGATTTGAATAATGTTTATTATATACAGGGTGTGTCTGCTTTAAATACAGAAAGAGGGTAATTTTTTGCCCTACAGTATTAATTTTTTTAAACGTTCCTCTATCATAACATCTGGGCATTGTTAATTTATTGGGAATAGAACAAAATGATGCAACTTGTCCGTTGTCACATAAGCGTAGACATGGCGGTTTAGAGTCCTCAATTTTAAAAAGAAAATGTACGCCCATAGATATTTGGAAATATTTTTCATATTTTTTTTATCCTCATATCTTTCTTGATAAAAAATGTATTTTTTCAATTTTTGAAGCTGTCGCTTATTAACTTTCCAGAAAGTTGAGTTCAAGTGATATACTTATTATTTTCATCAGTAGATACTAGAACTAAAACAGCTTAATTTCTTGCAACAGTAAGTGTAGCGTTTATTTTTCTTGTTATTTTATTTAAAGTTGCAAGAAAGTTGTGAGGATTAAAAAAATATAAAAAATATTTCCAAATATCCATAGGCGTACATTTTATTTTTAAAATGAGGGGGGGTTCCAACCCTCATAACTACGCCCATATGATTGGTAATGAACATAACAAATTACAATGTATATATTATAAAACCTACAAAAGTTATACTATAAAAACTAAAAAAAATAAAATAAAATTCAACCTCCTGTATCACAAAAATTAAGCGACTATCGACTATCAATTCTGAAATGTTCTGTATTTCTCCCTTATACACTCTGTATATGCGTCTATTAGCTTACTAGATGCACTTGTTGAATCTACTACAATGATCCAGCTGCTAATCCACAGTCTACTACAATTTTTTCTGCAATTATTATTTTTTAATTATTTAGATTTGTTTTAAATAAATATTAATAATATAAAATAAATAGCTTTGTTTTCTATTGATAAAATAAAAATTAATCGACAAGAAAGTGTACTTAACCTGGCAGTAAAGTAGATTTAATGCATTGGCTGCTTTAATAAACTCGACTACGCTTCATTTATTAAATACCAGCTGTGGCATTAAATCTTGTACTTAATTAAACAAGTAACTATTATTTCGGCAAGAAATTTGTTGCAATTGGCAGTTTTCAATGTTATCAAAGTATTTTGTTGCAGGCAAACAACGCTAAACATTTTTTTTTCTAGTTCTCGATGTAGCTACTTACTAATCAAAGCAACACGTTCTTAGTAAACATAACAACTAGGGGAATAGTTTGGTGTAAATCAGGGTATCGTCACGTTGTTAAAATGTAACATCCACCTGATACTTTGTAGTACAAATGTAGATATGAACTATTAATGAACCAGACCAGTTGCCAGCGTGAGAGAGGAATTGATGATGAACCGAGATGAGCCTCTATTTGAATAATGAACGAGACGCGCATATTTGAATAGGCCATGCGACGTCAGTTAAAGCCGGAATTTGCTGCAACGCAAGGGAATTTGTACTAGGGGTAGGTGTGAGCATTAATTGCCACTTTTTGTTACACCACTTGAAAATTTGCAAAAAATATTCATAACTGAATTCCATTTATACATTTAAATTTGAAAATACCCTAATAAAAACATGGAGCCTTTTTTATATATATATATATACAGGGTGTTCAGTAAGTATATGGCATACTTTCGTGAGTGTATAGGGAAGGTCAAAATAACACTAGTTTTTTTATAATTTTTTTTCCTAAAGTGCCCCTTAACGGATATACAGAGCCCCTAAGGGGTACCCAGCAATTTACCTTTTCGGCTCTAACTTTTAAACCGACCTGTATAATTTAATGAAATTTTTATATTTTATATAGGCTATAAAGGCTCATAAAACCATACTACAGTAGATGTTTTATACTGTCAGGGAAGTCAGGAACGGACTTGCCACCATACTCATTGGGCCAAATTTTGACAGGTGTCATTTTATAAAGGTGAAAACTGAATTTTTAAATACTGTGGTCATTCCTCTACATTTGTTCCGATAAAATTGACCGTTTTCGAAAAAAAAACAAGTTTTTTTATAACACGTTAAAACATTGACATGTAATTTATTTAATTTTCAAGTTTATTAACATACGCTATTTAAACACAATTCCAAATCGACGTTTACCGCACCGAAGAACTTTTGAAAGCTTCTTTACTTTACTTGAGCAAATTTTCGAAATGGGCACCCTGTACATCTATACATTTCCTTATTCTACAGATGTTTTCTCGTTGTACTTGAAACAACATCCCGGATTGGCTCGAATTTCGTCGAAATGGTGTCTTATTCTTTCTGTTAGGTCTTCTCTGGTATGAACTGTCGTCGAATACACAAGCCTCTTTAAATTTCCCCATGAAAAGAAATCCAATGGAGTTATGTCGGGCGACCTCGGTGGCCATAAAATGGGCCCACCTCGACCTATCCATCGACAACCAAATGCATTTGATAAGTGCTGACGAACTAAATTGTTAAAATGGGGTGGTGCACCGTCATGCATAAACCACATCTAATTTCTAATTTCTAAGGGCACATTCTCTAATAAACCGTTTAATCTTTGTTGTAAACATTGCAAATACATGGCACCATTTAATCTGTCTTCGAAAAAGAACGGTCCTATGAGATGATTCCCAATAATCCCCGCCAATACGTTAACCATGAACCTTTGTTCGTTCTTTGTATGTGCTATTGCATGCCAATAACACATTTTTAACATAAATCGACTGGTGTTTTATTGCAGTACCTATTCTGATATTTTAATGACGTGTTATACAAAAACTTTTTTTTTTTTCGAAAACGGTCAATTTTATCGAAACAAATGCAGGGTACCTTTTTTAAAGAAGAATGACCAAAGTATTTAAAAATTTAGTTTTCACCTCTATAAAATGACACCTGTCAAAATTTTGGCCCAACGAGTATGGTGGTAAGTCCGTTCCTGACTTCTCTGACAGTGTAAAACATCTATTTTAGTATAGTTCTATGAGCCTTTATGGCCTATATAAAATATTAAAAATTCATTAAATTATACAGGGCGGCTCAAAACTTAGAGCAGAAAAGGTAAATCGCTGGGTACCCCTTAGGGGCTCTGTATCTCCGTTAAGGAGCACTTTAAAAAAAATTATTATAAAGTAGTGCTATTTTGATCTCCCCTATATACTCACGAAAGTATGCCATATGCTTACCGGACACAGGAGTTCCCACAGTTTCATAAGTGAACTTAGATATTTATAGAACGTTTTCATTAAACCAGATTAGTAAATATAGCTAGATTAATTTTTGTTTTAGATAATTATTGAATAGAGCATTGTATCTGAAATTGTTCATTAGCATACCTAAATGTTTGGTATCAAAGAGCATATATAAGACTTCATTGTTAGGATTTTGAAGAGATTTGATTTATATTAACTTATAATACCTTTCTAATACTGAAAAAAATGGAGCCTATCTTGTCAAACCTACTAACTAGAGTCTGTCGTCGAAACTATCACATACGGATTATGCAGAGTTAACTATGACTAAGTACAAATATGTTATGAAGGATAAAGAAAAACAAGAATTAACGCCCTTCAAAAAATTATTTATAAAGCGAAAAAAGTTTTTGTTAACTATCCTAAACCCCTGTTTATCGACGACAATGGGCGCTCGTCCGCACGGAGGTTATTAATTTGGCACGTTTAAAGTTTGGAAAGTACGACAATCACCAACGCAAGGGGATGGAAGAGAAGACTAAATGGTAAAATGTGTTGCCGTCGGACAAGATTTTATAATTTAAAGACTGCCATGGGTGCACTCAAAGTTTGCTATTATCTGTTAGTATTCCTTTCGTTCGATTTTCTTAGAATAAATGGGTGTTTTATTTAACTGTATGCGGAGTATGTTTTTTGTTCTTAATAGTAGTTTGAAACGAAAGAACGAAAAATGAATACAAAACAGGTATTATTATTAATAAATATGTTTATTTTCATCGTTTTTGCATTTAGCTACGCTTCAAAAAACAACCGCATGGTAGGTAGTTGAAATCTAAGCTACGGTCTCAGACGACAGTGATCACAGGCGTTGATTTTTCGGAGGAAAGAGAGATTTGTTCAGCGGGATTTTAACAAAAATGACATATTACATTTTTTAATCTTAAGTTGAAGATTACTCACTATGCATCAGTCACAAACTAGATCAAAATCTATCTCAAATGCAATGCAATCATTAACTTTTCTAATCTTCCTATACAATTTTACATCATCAGCATATAAAAAAAATTTGCCATCAAGTTGATATCCAATATCATTAATAAATAGATTGAATAATAAAGGGTCCAGAACGGATCCTTGAAGAATACCTGATGTATCAAGGTAATGAGAAGATCTAATGCCACCTATTTCAGCAAACTGAAATCGGTTATTCAATTATGAGGTAAACAAAGTAATTAATGTGATAAACCAAAATCTTCGAGTTTTTATTTGATAGCAATCTATGATCCAGTCTGTCAAATGCCTTAGTAAAATTTAAATCTCTAAAAAACTTATGGTAGTAGATCGTCCCTTGCAAAATCCATGCTGAGAGAGAGTTATCAAATTTTTCGTTAGAAAAAGTATACGATCGTGGAGAAGAATTTCAGATACCAAAAGTTTCGTATTATTGATATTACCTGTAATTACATATGTCTGATCTATCGTCTTTCTTATACACTGGACAAACCCTAGGCATTTTCTATGAATCTAGAACCATTTTGAATTTTAAACATAAATTAAGGAGTAGCTGCATAGGTTTGCCAATTCTAAACCTGCAATCAATATATGACACAATGACAATGACACATGATACTAAAATGGCAGTCCATGTACTGATAATATAACAATGTTGTGTTTATAATAATACATAACATAGTAAACTAGGTCAAAAATTCAATGTTGTCCGTAAAAGATTTATTTAACTAGCGATCAAATTTATAAATATCTATACTTTAAAAATTTTCAAAGTTATTTTCAAATAATGAAATCCTCAACAGAAACAGTTTTTGAAAATCACCCTGTATATTAAAATTGGCCAGATAACATGGCAAAAATGTATTGGCAACGTAGGAGGGTGATCTTGCAGCACACCCCGACCAATCCCAATCTAGTCGTCCTGAAACAAGATAGCATCGGTTCCGCTAACAATACGTGTGAAGTATGTAATGGGTGTGTAAACACGCCACACAGTTGTAGACAAGTGTGATCCACGGCTGTAACTAGCTCAGCAATCGAAGGAGGCGTCCACAAGGTCCTCGAGAGTCATATCGATCGCACACCCATTTCCTCTAAGTGTTTTCTGTGTGTACCGCTATTGACTTTTACGCCCTTTACATAAAATTGTAATTTGATGTTGCTTTTGCGGCCTCTGATGGATGGAACTTTTCACTCTAAGTTATACGGGGGAAGGAATTTATGCCTGGGGTAATTTTATGCCCGTTGGAAGTGCTGGAAGTTAGTGGTCATTGGGAGTATTATATTGCCAGGAAATATAGTTTTAGTACCGTTTCAATAAAGTTGATCGCCTAAATTATTTCAATATTTTTTATAGATAATTTTTAGATGTGTATAACGGTGTTATTTGTTATAAAAACGGATTTTTGTATAATACATATTGTAAATACTATTAAATAACTAATAACATGTAAATTTTGTAGTAACATAACAAATCAGTTAAAAATTTTGTATTTGGAATTTGTATGAGTAAAATTAAAAAAACAACTCCACCCTTCTGACGTCACTACCACTCCCCGTTAGTAGTCATATTTTAGCTTCACTCACACTCCTACACTAAATTTCCTTCAGCTACGAAGTTGAAAACATTCTGGTCGTTGTCCACAGACCCCATCTGTTAAAACCTCGCTGGTGAACACGATCATCCTCCAGCACATAACATTGAAAGAAATCGGATGGCTACCGTTTGCACCTAGTAGCACCTTCGAAAGGACAGGTTGCAAAGCAAGCTTGAACACACTCTTAACTAACTGTATAATGTGAAACGAGTTGTAACGGCATAAATGTCCACAACCTAAGCTCAGAGGTAACTAATGTTGCAGCGAATATCCCACAACTTCCTTATTAGCCCACTTAGAATGATGCGGTTTGTACGAGCACATAGCTCTTTTTAAAAGTTTAGTGGACCTCTGCTATTTTGGAGTTATAACGACAAAATTGCCAATGATTCTGTGCAGAGGTCATTGTTTACCTGACACTTCACACCCAGTTTCTTAACTTACTTAGAGAGATGCGGTTTTAAGGAACAGGTAACTGTTTTCGAAATACAAGTGAAACCTTGTCTCAGATTTTCGATATCTCGAATGGTTTTGAAGAGATAATAACAAAACTGCCAATAAACCCAAGCTCAGAGATTATTGACCTAAGCTGAGAGGTCATTGACCTTCAATCTTTTAGCGAATACCTCGGAACTTCTTTAGGTATTAATTCACATAGAAGGGATATGGTCTGAAAGAGCGAGTAAGTCTTTTTGAAAACTTAATAGACCTCTGGCTCAGATTTTTGACATCTCGGATGGTTTTGGAAAAAAATACCAACGTCTCAAGCTCAGAGGTCATTGTCCTTGACCATTTAACGAACACCTCACAATTTCCTAATTGATTCATCTAGGGAGATTTGAGTTTGAACGGGTAGCTAATTTCGAAAAATAACTGAAACCCTGTCTCAGGTTTTCGATACATCGACTAGTTTTGAAGTTATAAAGACAAAAATGCCATTGACTCAAACAGAGGTCATTGTATAAAAATGAAACCCTGTAATTATTTGTCAGTGTTTACAGTAATGTTGGTGATTTGTAGCAGTACCTCACTGCTGATGTGGAGATTAGCTTTTTTTATTTCACATTCTTTATTGTTTCTATTACAGTTTGTTACAATTTGGACTTTTGTTTACTAATTTCGCCCAAATGGAGAAAATTCTCACCCTGCTATGCCCGCGAATTATCTAAAGTAGATCATGAAGAAACTCTTTAAAGTCACAGCTGAAACATTAGCTCTGACAAAGGACAATGTTAATAATATCTTATCTGGGGGAACGCATAAATCATAAAAAAATCAATTGATTATTGTTAATTAACATTAGAAATGGCCCAGAAATACGTCAGATAGCTGGGGAAATGTCGCTACTACCCCTAAACCTATATAAACTACCCTTAAATAGCTTTAAATGGATAATCATTAATTATTGTTATAAAATTCGTGTAAAATGAAAAAAATGCTTGAAAATGATTTGAACAGACAGTATGTCAATATAAAAAGTGATAAATGACTGTAAAAGTGCCCATTCAATGGCGAAATAGCGCCAATTGTTCTCACTTTCCGAGCGTGTACTGAAAAAATGGCAATTTATCCTTGCGCCCATTTTTCAGGTCGCAATAGTATAAATGAACCTTAAAAGTGATTTAAGCATTTTTTTCATTCTAAACGAATTTTACAATAATAAATAATGATTATCTATTTTAAGCTATTTAAAGGCAGTTTATATAGATTTAGGGGTGCAATTAATATTTCCTCACTTACTCTAGTATCAGTTTTTGCATTTTTTGACAGTAATCTATAATTTTTTTCTAGCAATAGGCGTTTTCTTGAACATTTAAGCATTATCTTTTTTTTATGTCGAAGTAAGCTCACCATTAGCTTTTGAAAGTCGTTTTTTTAATTTTTAGGGGTGGAATGGACATTTTACAGTTATTTATCATTTTTTATATTGACATACTGTCTGTTCAAATCATTTTCAAGCATATGCATATGCATATGCATTTTACACGAATTTTATAACAATAACTAATGATTATCCATTTAAAGCTATCTGACGTATTTCTGGGCCATTTCTAATGTTAATTAACAATAATCAATTGATTTTTTTATGATTTATGCGTTCCCCCGGATAAGCCAAAAATCGGCTATTTTTAACATTGTCCTTTTCTTGGAGTTGAATATTTACTTCTTATATTACAGACTAGGTCTAATACTGTTATTAAAACCATTAATTTTTTTTCTTTATGAATATATTACGTCTTCCCGAACGAGCTACGCCTAGTTTCACCAAAAGCTGCCACAAATCTGATTCCGGTCACATACGACTAACAGGAAAGAAAAATTTTAACTCCATCTCAAAGTTGGCCAAGTCCACTTTAAGTGTCTATATCATTTAAAACCACTCTGCACGCCGGCGTCTAGAATTTTTCTAGGAGTTCGGCACGCTCTGGAAAGCCAATAAATTCCTCGGCTCACGTCCTCTCACCGTCTCGACCTTTATTACATAAATTGCCTGCAATTGAGTTCGCTCTAATACAATAACGAGTCGACGGCTAAATTGATGACATGGAGCAATGCAATTGCAGCTAACAACGGTGAAGACGTGGCGGATGCTGTACTGGGCTCGGACTGGCCCGTGGAAGAATGCGAATTAGTTACCTTGAGAGCCAACTGATGCTAGGAGACAGACAACAATCACTCTGCGCGATCTGTATTCATATCAGTAACCAGTGGCTTGTATTTTTTTATTTTACCCAAGGATACAAACAGGTCACACAAAAAAAGCATCAAGACCAATAAAATGTATATTTAATAAACAGGGTGTCTCGAAATAAATGCACATGACGACAAAATAATGCGATGCTACTCTTAGTCAAAAGTTGATGATTGATGAAAAAAGACACAGGGTGTCAAAGTTAAAATTATATTTTCGATATTTATAAATAACTATATATTTGCATAGATTTTGGAGATCGGGGATTTTTGGGGACAAAAAGAGGGCATCACTTATGACACATCATGCTGCTTTTAAATAACAGAATTTTTTTGCGACTTAGTATATCCATCTGACTATTGAAACAGCATTTCCTACACCTGGATTTATTATAAGATTTATTGTAAAAATTTTAAAAATACATCAGCTTTAAAATACTTATATTTTAGTCTTGTTAGAAGCAGATTAGAGTATACGAATCTCATATCCTGAATGATTTTGAGCATCATCTGAAAAAAACATCAAATTAATTCTATATGCAGATGATGTCACTGTTGGGCTAGCATCCGAATACGCTAGAGAATTAAATGAATTGGCATGCAAGTTGATAGATAAATTCTGCTCGTTGTGTAAAAATAATAAATTGGTATTGAATCTCCAAAAATCGACATATATATAATTTTTTTAAACGACGTGAACAACCTACACTGATTCTTAGTCACAAAAACACGGTTCCTCAATCTTCTGTAATAAAATTTCTGAAGCCAGTCCTATCTAAATAAGGATTGGTAAACATGTATTAATAAAACAGAAATAAATTTGCCGTAAATGCTAGTAAATATACATATCATATACGCACAGCTAATCATAATAAGTAATTATAACCTTTCACGTTTTAGGAAAAGCCCTTATGTCTTGCGTTCAACAATTTTTAACAAACTACCATTAGATTTAATAAATTGCGAAAGTTTCTCTTTGTTTTAAAAAAAACTGATGAAATACCTTGCAAGTAAACGCTTTTATACTTTGCGTGAGGCAGTTGAGAGCACCTAATTAATTAATTATTTTGCATTTGTCAGTCTTTTGTTTTATACCATTTTACTATATTGTATTATCTGTTTTCATTGCACGTGTTTCAATAGCGGCTTGTTAGAGGAGGCTAAGCCTCCTCTGCGGTATTTGTATCATTGCTAAAAGAAATTCTTTTATTTATTTTCATTTTAGATTACATAGGTACCTACCTATATCATATTTTACATCGGAAATAGAGCAATTCGAACAAAACAAAAACATTGACCATTTGTCATATGTCATTTGTATGATCTGTAATTGCGCGGGTTTCTGTGATTAACGGGTGTTTTCTGTGTACTTCAAAAGTGTTTCTTAAGAATTTGTGTTTGACAAGCAATCTTTTACTATTTAAAACTTTATTTAAAAAATGAGTGCTCAAAATGACAATAACGTCAGCAGCTTGTTCGATGGACATTGTAGATTATTTGCTATTAAAAGGATTTCATACTTTCAGTTACGATAAAAAGCTGACAATTAAACAAAATAGAGGATTTAACAATAATAATAATAAAAAACACGACTGATTAACCGCATTAACTATTAGAAATAAATTATACTGCTGGCAATGTTTGTTATCTACTAATGATAATTTATCAGTTTGGGGTAGGGTAGGTTTTAATAATTTGCAAAATATAACGCGAGATCTCGAAAGGCATGAAAAATCTAGGAACATATTTCATCACGTATTAAATTTGAAATGCTGGGTAAACGTAATATTGTAAATGTTTTAGATTCTGCTTATAAAATAGAAATACAAAATTATAATGAGAAGGTTCATGAAAATAAAGATATTTTATATAGATCACTCGATGTAGTACTATTTTTATCGTCTCAAGACATTTCTTTTCGCGGTCATGATGAAAAAGCGCATTATTCTAGGGCTAATAGGGCTACCGGCGAATAACCCACTTAAAAAAATGCAACGCGCCCATGGCACCTCAAGGGTGGTGAGGAAATGTGCCAGTGTGAGTATAAAACGATAGTTCAAGCCTCCTCTACTGAAAACATCACGAGGCGCCACTGATGTGTTTAGGTATTAGTTAAGGTGTGTATTTTCACTACAAACAAAAAGTTATCTATGCGACCTATTGGATCTATATATTTTATGTATTTTCACATGTTGATTTCGAATCTGGGGTCTATCTAACCCTATCGCTCTAAATTGAAGGTCATTCCAAGGTCAAGACAAAATATAGATATACAAGAGGATCATATTATGGCATCTTTATATATTTGAGGTAACTGAATCCCATTCCGAGATTCATTTGACTCTTCCAGGCTGGTTTAAGATTATTTCTATATCAAATCGAAATAGAGATATACAATTGAACTAGATCGTACATTTATAATTTTGTGGTCACTTAATGTGAATCGGTAACTCATTTAATCCCATCAGATCATCTTCAAGGTTATTTCAAGGTCAAATAAAAAGAGTAATATAAAGTATCCTGTCCGACAGACTAGACGTATAATATTTGTATGTATTTTCATACGCTGAATACGAATCTGGGGTTCGTTTAACCCATCGCAATAGGTTCAAGGTCATACCAAGGTGAACCAGACTATCGTATTTTTATGTTTATGGGGTCGCTTAATTAGATTCTGGAATTCATCATCATTTTCAAGGTTATTTCAAGGTCAAATCGAAGGATAAATATGCAAGTGGATAAATCATTGTATATTTATGTTTTTGGGATCGCTGGACCTCAATCGGGAACTCAGTTTAGGTCAGCTTCAAGGTAATTTAATGTCAAATCTAAAGATAGGTATGCTAATGTGCACAACCATCCTTGTTGTTTTGTGTTTACATAAGATATATTATTGACCCATGTAATTATTACTAAACATTTGTACAACAGTTCTATAAATGCATTACGGTTGGCAAATAGATGATATTATTAGTATTATTATTTCACTAGTAAAATAAAGCCAATTTTATTTCTGTAGTGTATAAATTGTAATTTTTTACGGTTCTAACGAATGAATAAAATCAATCAATCAATCAATTATAGATAATCCAATTGTGCATAAAAGTGCCGTTCTCACAAAAAATGTAGATATCATTTCTATCATTTAAATAAATTGTTAAATTTACTTTTCGTTTGGGCAGATTCAATCTTTCATTACTTAGAAGAATTGAAGGCCGCCCTGTAGGGTATCATAACTGAAAGGCTTTTTTATCATCCATAAATTAATCGCCAAAAAAAAAACGTAATTTGAAAATTCCTCTAAGCTCGTGGCAGCAGCTTTTAATTTTGCAAGAAACGGAAGAGGATGTAAAATCCTAAAAAGATTTTGTACTTCTAAATTAAATTGCTGCAGGGAATGCCTTAGTCCTTGTACACGGAGTCCCTGTAGTGAAACACAGGTAAAAGGGGGTCGGGGGTGTCATCCACCCATCAAGATGCGAGGAATTTCTCGTTGGGGATGATTATTAAAAACAACGGCACTACGGGTTCTGCGTGCTTCGGCGAAATATTTAACGAAAAGTTTTAAAATGACAGGAATTCAGTACGGCCTGTTTCATCTATATAATAATAATTTATGATTGCCTCCTATTTTTAAATATAAATATATTTAATGGTTTGCCTTATAATGGATAATTTGTTTCGATCTTTTCATAAAATTAGTTATTTTTGTGACTAGAACGCGAAATGGTCCTTTTGGGTTAAATAATGAAAGTTATTTTGCCGAGCTTAGCAAAATATCAGTTCAAATATAATAATAACATTTTTTCGAAACTGCAATAAAATAAGGCAATTATGTACAATTTAATTTATGTCTGATATGTTTGAACCGTGTTTGAATCAAGACGGTTTAGGTGCGGTGACTATCATAAACAATACAAATTGGTTGTTTGAAAAAGTAGTGCTAGAATTATACAGGGTGTTTCAATTTGATATGTCACAAACACGTGAGCATATTTTGGGAATAAAAATAAGAATAAAAGTCTGGTAAACTTTTGTTCTAACTTCCTTCGTTATGAAGATACAGGGGGTTGAATTTTTTCTATAAATTAAAATTTTCTTTCATAACATTTAAACGGATTAAGATATTGTTATCAAATTTGGGGTTTTGAGTAAGCCGAGAATATTGCATTTGCTGCCAAAATATGGCTCTTTAAAATTAAGCAGTGGCGTAGATACAGGGTGAGTCTGTCATTTT
This sequence comes from Monochamus alternatus, assembly GCA_037114965.1. NCBI lineage: Eukaryota > Metazoa > Arthropoda > Insecta > Coleoptera > Cerambycidae > Monochamus > Monochamus alternatus. The sequence continues at coordinate 121,786,016 of CM073426.1, forward strand.
GGGCAAAATAAATATGTGACGCCACTGGTTAAATTAAAAAAAGTGACCATTTCATAATTTTACAATTCATTTCCTATAAAAATGGTCTTTTCCATGTTCTTCGTGTCTCTCATAGTTTAGTCACAAATTGGATATTCATAGAAGTCTGTTTTTCGACGACTGTGTTAACATGCGACAATGCTTCTGAATTCAGTATGCAGTGAAAACTAAATCCAATTTATTATGTAGTTTTGAATGTGACAGTTTATGTTTATGATAAATAGCGTTTATTCAGTTTATGTTTTAATTGTTATAACAGTAATATTTTAAGTTAATAGTTAGCAATATTTTAAGTTTCAATTATACGGATTACTGTGGTTTTTCAATAATGGCGCAGGTTACATTCACAAATGAAGAGTATGCAGATATTCATTTGATGTATGGTGCAGCCTGGGGTAATGCTGTTGAAGCTAGACGATTATACGCAGAAAACTTTCGTGGGAGAAGAATTCCTGACCGAAGGGTATTTCAGGCAGTTGGCGCGTTTAAGGGAAAGAGAAATTCGTATAAAGGTTATTGAGAGACCGCGACCCCGACAACCAAATTTTGAAGATCAGATTCTTCAAATGGTGGAAAGGAGACCACCGACAAACACCAGAAAAAATACTTCTGAATTGGGCGTAAGTCATACAACGGTCTGGCGCACAATTCGTAATCAACAGCTGTATCCATTTCACTTTCAAAAGGTGCAAGCGTTGACCCCAGCAGATTATCCACCTCGACAACAATTTTGTCGCTGGCTGCTGAACCGTTGTGCAGAAGAGCCTAACTTTGTAGCACACATAGTATTTACTGATGAAGCCAGTTTTGCAAGAGATGGCATAATGAACTCACACAATATGCATTACTGGGCTGACGAGAATCCTAATTGGACTGTCGCTGTACGCATCAACAGCAATTCTCGCTAAATATCTGGTGTGGTATTATTGGCGATATTTTAATCGAGCCACATGTTCTGCCAAACCGTTTAACCGGCCAAGCCTATAGGCATTTTTTAGAGGAAATCCTACCAGGATTGCTGGAAGAGGTTCCACTTGCAACAAGAGTATTGTTCTGGTTTATGCAGGACGGGGCACCTGCCCACTTCAGTTTAGCTGCCAGGAATTATTTGCAGAACACCTATCCAAATAGGCGGATAGCTCGAGGGGGTCATGTACCTTGGCCAGCAAGGTCGCCTGACCTGAACCCCCTTGACTTCTTTTTGTAGGGTCACTTAAATCAATATCAATATCTATTATCGTAGGTGCAGATCAGCAGTATGATCTGGTCTTTTATTTTACACAGTTTAAAATCTTTGGTTATATTATTATGCACGCTTGTATTTTTATCACTATCAATTATCGTAGGTGCAGATTAGCAGTATGATCTGTTCTTTTATTTAACACTTCTTAAAATTGTTGGTTATATTATGCACGCTTGTATCTTTATCAATATCTATTATTGTAGGTGCAGATCAGCAGTATGATCTGTTGCTATACGAAACAAAGGTTCAAAGTATTGAAGATCTACAGCTTCGCATACAAAATAGTTGTAGAACAATTTTAAATACCCCAGGAATTTTCGAACGAGTTCGGAGATCGTTATTACGTCGAGCTGAAGCGTGCATCCTAGTTCAAGGACGGCACTTGAACAATTATTGTACATTTCTATTAGATAAGGGTCTAATATTTAATAATAATAAATTATACTGAAACAAGTTTTGACTTTATCTGACATGAAGTTTTCTTATAATAATTTTGATCATATGTATATTATCTTAATTAAATAAAAAGGACAAATAATATATTAAGTACTACTATATACTTCTACTTAAGATTATGGCAATAGGATACATAAATTATTACTGCGCCAGAAATTTTCAAAATTAAGCAAAATATCATATTACTTATTGTAGTTAATATGTTCAATAGCACTTAACAATCGAATAGCACAATTTTGCTCCACATAAACATTTCAATTTGTGGCCAAACTATGAGAGAGACAAAAAAATGAAAGAGACCATTTTTATTAGAAATCAATTGTAAAATTATGAAATTATCACTTTTTTTAATTTAACTAGTGGCGTCACATATTTTGCCCAAAGTGACAGACTCACCCTGTATCTACACCACTGCATAATTTTAAAGAACCATATTTTGCCAGCAAATTCAATATCCTCGGCTTATACAGTACCCCAAATTTGATAACAATATCTTAATCCGTTTAAAAGTTTTGAAAGAAAACTTTAATTTATAGAAAAAATTCAACCCTCTGTATCTTCATAACGAAGGAAGTTAAAATAAAAGTTTACCAGATTTTTATTCTTATTTTTATTCCCAAATTATGCTCACGTGTTTGTGACATATCAAACTGAAACACCCTGTATATTATAATTAATATTCTAAGAGTGTTTAATTCAAAATGAGCTCGGAAAGTGAAGACGAGCATCTACAAGGGGAAGTACTGAAAACGGCACAAAGTACTAACTATTTCACAATTAATCCCCAAAAATCGTCGAGGCAGTACTGGATTACCGAAACGAATTCAAAAGGTGGTGTATATAAAAAAAATCAGAAGCTCGAAGTGGACTGGCATATTTCGAACATAAAATTAATAATTACATGTTAAAAAGGACACTGAATTCCAAAGAAAATGTAAAGAGAAATTTTCCAAAACTAATACCATATTTGAAAAGCAAATCAGTTGGATGCCATCCAAAAAAGTCCAGAATTTTAAGAAAATTGAGAGATTTTTACAAAAAGCACCTGAAAATAGATTTCTGCTAGAGAAGGTAATTAATATTAATATAAATCGATCGATTTAACTAATTTTGAACTTCAGGTCATTTTATGAAATGGTGTTTGTGGAGCTTTGATAAGAGATTTACTAAAGATAACGATCAATGATATAGAAGACAAAGATTCAGTTATTATTATTATAAGAATTCCCGATTCCAAAACGCTTACTCTGAGATGTTTTATGATTTCAAGTCTAGACCAAATGAAGGTATACCGCAAATATTGCGCTGTACGTTAGGCAATTACTACAAGCCGAAGATTCTTTGTGAGGTATGTCAAGGAAAAATATGTTAACTAAGTGGTTGCCGTCAATAAAATAAGGAATGTACTAAAAGAAAAGAAAAATTCTAGTACGGTAACGGAGGCATTATATACAAGATTCTATACCAAATAAAAATTCGGAAGTCTGCGGAACCTGCCAATACAAAGTGCGTAATAAACTTAAACAATTACAGCAGCAGTTTCATTGAACACCCAGAACTAAAAGCTACGATAACTGACTAGACGGGAGCTGACATAAATTTAACTCACTGCAAGATCAGCACGTTCAATTTACATGTAGTGTAAAACAAATTGTAATCGTCCTATTTATAATAGTTACTATTTTGTACGGAAATGTTATATTTCTTGAATATTGTACTGTATTGTATGTATGTATTGTAATATACAGGGTGTCCGGAAAGTAATGGGACCCACCTTGAACATAGCTTCCTGTGATCAAATAGAACCGATTTAGACAAACTTAGCTTAGTCAAAAAGTACCTTGTTTAGAAGTTACAGGGTTTCAAATAAAAAAAATTGTTTTCTTGTTATGGGCATAATTAAGAAACGAAACGTCCAGTCATGTTGAAATTTGGTACAGTTATGTTTTAGATAAATACAAGCATTCCGAAGAAGTAAGTAGTCCCGCATAAGTTTCTTCGTCATTATAATGGAGAAATTAATAGCGTAGAAAAGCTATACCTGATCCATGTTGATACAATGCACCGTTTTTCTTGCTGCAGCTCCTCCATTAAATTGATTTTGACAATAAACAACGATCATATCTGCCGTTCCTGAGTTGAAAAACTGATTATGTAGCATGCTTCCAAAATTTGACAAAATAATACTAATAATTTGAAATTATTTATACATTACATTTACACTTCACAACAACTACACAATGATAATTATTAACTTACTACAACAATTAGTATTAATCTGGCAAAAATTCAACGCAAAATTAATTTCTCCATCATAATTTTCAGTTAAGCGTATCAGAATAGAACCAACAAAAATTTATATGATTAAAATGAATTATAAAAAAACTGCCAACAGCGCCCTCTACGATATGCGGCGCTACTTCCTTCTTCGCAATGCTTGTATTTATCTAAAACATAACTGTACCAAAGTTCAACATGATTGGACGTGTTCTTTCTTAATTATTCCCACAACAAGAAAACAATTTTTTTCTTTAAAGCCCTGTAACTTCTAAACGATGCACTTTTGGACTAAGCTAAGTTTATGCTGGGTCCGATTACTTTCCGGACACCCTGTCGTATCGAAGAAATGACAAATTACTTTAACATTTGTTATATGATCTACACCGAAATATACTTTGGTGTTCTAAAACATAAAAGTATTTTGCAACTAACTGATAAAAAGGACTCACGAAAATGTCGACTTTTGATGACAGTTTTTGAAAAGAATGATTTTATTTCAAATTATCGCATTGTACAACAAATTTGTTAACATTAGAGCATTTAAATTATTTTTCCAGCAATTGTAAAGTTAACAATCGACATATTTACAACAAACCGTACTTTAGCATTTTGTTGATACACGCAATATATATTAAATTTAGTAAATCTGATGAACATTAGTATACCATCAGATATCAGTAAATTATGATTACTTAAATATTTTTATTTATAGTTTAATTTACGAGAAAACTTAACTGGCTGATATTGTTGAAAAGTGTCAGTGTCAGTGTCAGTGTCTGCTTTACTTTAAAATCATATCGTTAGTATACAAGTCAAATCACCAATCTAATAATAATAATAATAATAATAATAATGCCTTTATTAATGCGTGAAAAAAATGAATGCAAAAGAAAATAATTTAAAGGATGGCGATATTCACCATACGGTGCTTTTTCATATAACCATCCAGAAAGTTAAGAAAACATAACAGAACGTACGCTACTGAAAAATTACAAAATGGCATATAACAAACCAATTACAGTAATTTAACTGAACATTTTTTTAAGACTTTTTTAAAATTGTAAACAGACTTGAGGGACCTGACATCATTAGGCAAGGAATTATAATTTTTTATAGCGTTATAAGTAAATGGCCGCTGAAACAGAGCAGTTCTATGCCTTGGAACACAAAACTTGTAACGATTACGAGTGGGTAATTGGTGAACATTAAAATTTGTAATAAACTTTGAGGTTAGATTATTGAACAAAATCTTAAATGTCAAGCAAGATAACTGAATCTAAAATCTGGTATTAAGATTCAACCAATTCGAATGTTTAAAATAAGTAGAAATATGATCAAACTCACTATCACTATCACTATCTAATTACAGAAATAAGTCGTTTTTTTAAATTATTCAGTTTCAGCATATCTAAACTTATTATAGTTAACTTCACGCTTATAGTAAACCTGGGTGGAACTTTTTTTTAGTATTAAACCCAACCTTGAAGAAATTGAACGACTGTCTTCACATGTACAGTCGCTCTAGGTATACTAGTCTGTGTTCTTTATAATTTAGGTGGGACAAATATGATTAGCAAACGAAAGAAGGATATTTAAAGTCAACTGAGTAAGATAATTTTGTCATTAGTATGCCATAAAATAGCATTTTAAGCATAATTTCTTACATATTCTTGAATGGAATTCTAATACCAGCTGTGGCTGTAATGGTAGAAAATCTCACAAGGATTAAAAACGAAACGAAGATAAACCCTCCCATCAATTGTTGCTTATGCGTGACTTGTTATGCTCAGTCTATTAAAACGCCGTTCCCGCAGGCATAACTCGGTCGTTATTCCTCGCTCTGCCCAAATAAATTCTTCGCGAGACGCCATGAGAACTTCTCGAGCCTCAACAACGTATAGAAAGCGAATCCTTAAAAAAATCTCAAGATAATTCAATAGATAACCCTCTAGTAATTGTTGTGCAATAAATAAAGGATGCCATCCACTTCCTCGTCTTTTGTGATAGGAATTCTGCTTGCTGGGCGTAAATGTGCCGAGAAAAATTAAGATAGAAATCGTGCAGCCAGGGTTGTATTCATCAGCTGCCTCTTCAGTGAAATGTTAATTAATTTTCTGAATGGATTGCAGTAAAGCGCGAACTTTAGTGACAATTATATTGAGTTATAAATATAACAAATTAATTACATGTGATGTTTCTGGTGTAATAACATGAGAAGGTTCTTCCTTAGGTGACTTCAAATATCTCTGAGGATGTTTGATGAAACTTAGACTAATCAAGTAATTATTGAAATATTCATTCAACAGCATTCGCTGAATTACTTTGATCTGTAAATCTCAGTGGCAGTTGTCAACGGTTGAAGTTTTCCATTCATGTTTCTTGACGGTTCAAATCTTCCATTTGAACTTGAAATGCTACCCTTGTCTTCTTTGAGATGTTGGAGACGGAATTTTAACAATATATTTCATTAAGAGGCAACTTATGCTGTCAGCGGATTATTGTTAATAGAATGGAGAGGTGGCTCGGAGAGTTGATACTGTTTTTCCATTGATTCATATATATGTGGATACATATCGATATAAGTAGTTTTTTTTTGTCAACACCATGTCCTAATGTTTCATCTGATTTTCTCTTCACAAGAAACAGTTTCCTACCAACTCCATCGTGGATTAATGTAGTCGACAAATATTTTTTTAAATTATATTCAGGAGACCGTTTGATTGTATCGCCAACATCTAAACCAACACTTTGGTTTTAGAATTACCAACTACAAGGCATACGTCTCGAAGGCTTTCAGATAGATGTTCACCGGACCTGGTAAGATGACCCATAGCTATTCCTTGACAAAGATATACACCACATGAAGCTTCTTCTCCATTAGGAAGGAACTTTATGAACAGATGGAAGGAAATACTACTGTTGTTGAACGCGTATTAAAATTCTGCTTGTACGATGTTTCTAAATAGACTGATAGATGCGCTATGAAAAATGGAGACAATATCGTAAAAAAATTGTTTGTACAATCCTTATAGTTTCAGAGAAAAAAAATATTGTAGTATTTTCAACCTTTACATTGCTGGGACACTGTAGTCTCTAGCCAGGCGATTCCAATATTGAAATCCGATGTGTGTTAAAGGATATCGTTTTAATTTATGGCAATGTTATGTAGAACAATTTCATGGTAAACATATGCCAAATGCAGCTACCTTTACTGCGGTGTATGTAGTGAGTACAAGTAAGTGCATTCAGAAAACTGAAGGCAGTTCAAAGTGCCGACAAGGGAGTGAAATTGCTGGTCTATGCTGTGCATTAATATCAAGGGATTGGACGAGGAGAACCGGTACCATGGCCACCCTTCTTAAATGCTTAGGACTTCTTCTTAAAAAATGAATCGCACTGAAGTGGAAACATTTGTGTCAGTTTGTAGAAACTGGGAAAGACGGGCCTAAAATTTTGTCGTAACGTCAGGTGTTAAACTATTTTGATAATTAAAGCCATAAATTAATTACATTAACAATTATTAATAACAATAGCGGTAAAAACAGGTGAATTTACTGTAGAAAATAGTTGTTATAAAATATTAATTATTTTTTTCCTTGGGAATTTCTTTCAGTTGTCAGGTTTTATAGTGGACCAGTTTCCAGTGCCGTACAGAAATATATTTTTAAATCATTTTCCAACTGCCCTTTTTGATTTTTTTTTAGATAAGATCTGAATCACTCATTGATTCAAATCGATTTAATTTTTGAATCGATTTATCGATCCGTACGAAAAATTGAATCGAAATGTTAAATCGAATCGAATCGATAGTAGACCTGAATATCGTTCAATCGATTAGAATTCATTTATGGAAAAAAAATCGAGTCGAATCTGAATATATAAATTGCTCTTTTTATCTACTTTACTCGTAGATAAAATGCGGTCAACTTTTTCACTGTGATGTTTTGGTTTACTAAATATTAAATTATCTTCAGATACTACAAGATACATTTTTATAATGTCCATTACTTAGTTATGAAACACGTAAAAACTGACAAATGGCACATGGATGCAATTAAAATGTCATTCTCATATACAGGATGTCCCTTTTAAAAATCGAAAGTTGATTTCGTTAAACCACAGCTAACTATCAATTTAAATGAATTGATTCGATAATTAGATAATTTGATTCCATTTAATTCGATTCTAATTCATCAAGAATTCGATATTTCGATTTTATTTTTAAAATGGATCGATTCAAAAATACATATAAGTTCGAATCGATATATCATTTTATTGCACAGAATTACTCGAATCGATTCGACTCGATTCAAATAATACTATATTATTCGATTAATCCATACGAATCGATTTTATGTCGTAAATCGCACAGCCCTGGTAATTTGTTAAGAAAATATATATCAGCGAATAGAATTATTTGCTGTTGTGACTGAATTTGTTCCACTTCCTTTGAAACCGGCCCTTCTGTCAGCGTTTTCCTCGATAAGGCCGACCCTGTGACCGAGGTGGCAGCCACAATAAACAATCGTCAACCCGGAGTAACATAGAACGGAAAGACGACTTTCAGATGACGAATAGAAGTGAAAAGAACGTGAACCTCTCGAGTAGCGAGGAAGTGTCTATAGCGCCTATAGATAGCGGATCCTCATTACCGGTTACCCCAGGCCTCGAAAACGTGCTTTATTATTCCTGCACATCAGTGATTCAGCAGAAACCGCGAAAAACTTTTCCATATCCATCGGTCGGCCAGGGCTGTAGACTAAGGGGTTCAAAAGGAACATAAACAGAAGGAAAAATGAAATTAAAACGGTCTGGCATAATTTCTGCAAATAAAGTTGCAAAATTAAAAAGGCATGTAACACATACTTTAACACACATAAAGTGTTTTAACTAGAGTAAAGCTAAAGAATAGTACATTATACTATAAGGGAGAGAAATGCGTTATTTTGGCAGAGGTGCAATTTGAAGCCCGAGGGCTACAATGCACCGAGGACAAAATAGCATCTCTCCCGAATGGTATATACTATTTTTTCCACGGTCTCATTAACTTAAAAACACATATTTTGTCATTATGAAGTAAGTAGCACCAGAATTATTGTATTCGGATTTGAAAATTCATTTAGTAGTGGTTGAGTTATTGTCATAACTACAAAATAAACAAACAAAAAGAATTGTCAAATTAAGGTGCTAGTTTGGTTTAGTTTAAAGTTTGTTTAGTGCACAATGAATAATTGTGAGTCGGAAGAGATTGTGGAGGCTGCAAATATTGCAATAAGCAATTTGCTGCCTACGGAGTCAAGATCTTTATACGATATAGCCTACAATCGGTACAAAAAGTGGTGCGCTGAGAAAAATGTTCAAGTATACAGCGAGAATGTTTTGTTCGCATACTTCAGTGAAAATACAAAGAATTACAAGTCTTCCACATTATGGGCGCAATATTCTATGCTGAAGTCATGCTTGATAATTTACGACAACATAGATATAAGCAAATTCCCCAAGCTGATCGCATTTTTGAAAAGAACCGGTGACGGATATCAAGCGAAAAAATCGAAAATATTGACAAAGGGTGAAATCGACAGTTTTCTATCAAGTGCAGATGACAAAGAATTCTTAATGATTAAGGTAAGATTACTTTTGTTGTTAGGTATTTCAATTAAGTATTTTGATTTTTTATAGGTTGGATTAATTCTGGGGATTGCCGGAGCTTGTCGAACTGATGAACTAGTCTTCCTTGATTGTAAAAATGCCAAACACTAAGACAAAGATTCCACGAACCTTTCTGGTTACCGATGTGGGAAATATGCTTGAATTGTCTCGGAAATACGTGTCCCTTCGTCCTCCCCACGTGAAGCATAAGCGCGTTTTTTGTACTGCAAAGCAGGAAAATGTAGTTCGCAGCCAGTTGGCAAAAATACAATGGGAAAAATTCCGAGTGTAGTAGCTTCGTATTTAAAATTACCTTATGCTGCATGTTATACTGGTCACTGCTTACGAAGATCTTCAGCGACATTACTGGCAGATGCTGGTGTGGATATCACGATAATAAAGCGTCATGCTGGTTGGAAATCAACGACAGTCGCTGAGGGTTATGTCGAGAACTCCATTGAAAATAAGACCAAAATTGCTAATCAGGTTTTAGTAGGTACCACTACTAACGCAATCACAAAAACTGCTGTAAATGTAAGCGAAAGTAATATTCCTTCTAATATTAATTTTGAAAATTATACAAATGTAACATTTAATTTAAATATCAATAAATAATGTCAATGTTTTCTTTTTTTTGCATGAAAAACGTTCTCCATAATGTAAACTCCCTTGGGAATAATCGACTACTTCTGTTTTAATTTTGATGTCATAGAAACTGATTTTTACTCCCGACCGTGGAAAAAATAGATTATAACTATAACATAGCTACATAAACTGAACCTTATTTATATTTTCATGCGATGAGCACTTTTCCGCTTAATTTTTGTTACATTATACAGTGCGTCTATCGTACTGTTGTGACAATGCTTCTATCCAACGTGACCAATGCAGGCAGCATTAAGTGTTAAAGCGTTGGGCTAGATTTTTCTCAAGGTGTTTATGAGTATCGTTTGATAGAGCCTACAGTCTAACAGTAAATAGCTGCGACGCTGAATTACGTTCTACACAAGTATCATCGATAAAAAATCCTGTCGTTTCCATAATTACGTGCAGTTTTGAATGTTAATATACTCTGACATAAGCTTCGAAATTTTTAATCAGTTCAGTTTGAAGGTTGGATTTGATTTATTTTTCAATTCTCTTCATCCTAAACTACCCAAAATGAATGAGGAGTCTCTCAATGATATTTCGCCAAAGATATTGGAGGCAAATGTGATGCTTTTTATATATTTTTAGGTATTAATAATATTGTGTGAAACTAACTACTCAGTGGACAAAAGCCCCAACCTGCGTTGAATTACACCCACAATATCTACCCATATATTCCTTATTATTAGCTTTTGTAACATTTTTTTACTGTTTTAGAAAGGTATTTTAAGCTAACATGTAGGAGATTTGATTTATGTTAGCTTAAAATACCTTTCTAAAACAGTAAAAAAATGTGATGCAATGAAGCATTAATTCTTGGAAAATCAAGAATTCGCTATGAAAAAGAACTTGCTGCCTTCGACCAATGGTGTATCTTTAAAAAGAGAGATATTTTTGGCCTTTATCCACGATATTGCAAAACCTAACGCTCCGGGAACTTTATGATCAAAGTATTCGATATTAAAACTATGCTTCAAATTACAGAAGAACATTGATATTGGAAAATATCTGAAGCTAGCGGCATATTTGAAGAAATCAAATGTTAGGTACAAGCCAAAAAATCAAAGGTATTAACTCCCAAATATGGCTATCCACGATATAGAATATAAAGGAGATGTGCTTATTATTACCTTACCAACGAAAACCAATGTTTCAAGAAAATTTGTAGCGAACAACGAAGAAACAATTAAATATTTCTATGTCTATCGAAGTCTATCGAAGTTATACTGTTCTAAATAACAAGTAAACTTAGCAAAATACTCCAAGCAAATCACATCTTTGGTTGATTTCTTTGACTAAAGTGAGGGATAAGAATTTTAAAATCATTATTTGTGAACCAGCTAAATATGTTTGTGACACCACTGGCCGGCTAAGTACGGCTGGGGCATTCTTCTCCAGAAGTTTGTTTAGTATTCCACCACTTCCGCGTTGGATTTATTCAATACATCACATTTATTTCGAGTTATGGTGGTGTTTTTGTTGGAGCGGCTGCCTCTAATTGATGTTTATTAATGAATATTTCATTACTTGCAATATGAGGAGGAGAACGTGCAACCCGAGCATTGTAAGAAAATTAATCGTGTCGGCCTTAATTAATTTGGTTTCGCACAAAGAAAATTAACTATGGATAAGGAGCGGGAAGTTTTGATTGATTGCGGATGCTGGAGTGGAGTGTTTTGGTCCTGATACCGCGCGATTAATAGTGCTGGAGAAAGTTTGTTCCCTTTTAAAAGTCTTTCTGTTTTGTCGGAGCCGAAAGTGATCTTGATGATGATAATTTCTACTTCGAAATAAGATACGCCAGGAAATACGTCATACCTGGTTATGCTTGTTTATGATACTCAGCTGTTTTCAATAAAAAATAAGAGATCAAGGGACCAAATAAACATTCCTGAGGAACGTCTGAATTTAGAGAAAATTAAATAACGATTCGCTTACCAAAAAAAAAACAAATAATAATACTAATAATACGAGATGCGTTCAAGTTTTAAGGTCTTCGATTTTTTGTTTCAGATAGACACCTGCGGTTTGGTTTAAAATACGTGAGAAACAAAAAATAGGAGACCTTAGAACTTGAACGCACTTAATAATTAATATTAATAAAATATATACATATAGGGCATTCGTTTACATTTTGAGATATACATATATATATATACATAAGAACTCAAAAAATATGTTCCCCCTTACCACAGTTTAAATATACAGTTGGACCTCTCTCCTTTCTCAACCATTCGTTTCCCATCTGCCAATTCATTTCTCCTGCTCCACCATCTGAATATCAACAGCCGATCATCGGCTATATATTGGATCTGTTTAACACCCAGTGTCCTGTGAAACGGTGTATAATACTTCGTTTCTTTACTTCCCCAACGATCTCGAAACGTAATACATTTATGAAAGATATATTAACAATTCAAAATTATTTTTAGGGGACTGTACTGATGTACTTCCAACTAGCCTCAAGCCCTTCCCATTTGAACATTTAACGAAAATGCATCAACATTTTTGTTATTGTACATATTTTCTGCACAATGGCATAGCTTCTTAATTGATTCTGGTTTTTCAATTTATTATTCGGATTAAACCAGAAGCTTAGGTTCCAAATCAAACGTATTTATAATATGAAGGTATTGTCGGTAAATATTCATGATGCTAAATTAAATAGAACAATATGTAGCAGATATTTTCTTAAATACAACCAAGTGTAGGTGTCTATTTATCTTCAAATTATGAATTGCAAGAAATCGAGATACATTATCTTTTTGAGTTTCTTTACAATTGGGCATGCAGTAATAATAATAGAACATAATTAACACAGAATAATGGAGTGTTGCTTAATTTATACAGCACCATAAACCTCAAACAGAAACGAGAGTACTATATGTATCAGTCGTCAAAATTGATAAAGTATTAAACGCCTATACTTATAACTATACTAACCTATAACTTTCTCAACTTCTTCAACCACTGCATCAATACGTTCGTCTGCTGATTCTATGATTTCTTGAACAAATGTTTTCATCAATTATTTCCTCTTTCGTTAGTCTCAGTTTAAACACAACAAAGACCGATACAATCAAGAGATGAACGTGTTAAATAGATAAGTTATTTAAAAACAAACTTTAATGGATATGAAAGATGAGACCGAACCATTGATGAATATGTGCCAGTGCCAGTGGTTGGGTGGAAAAGTATTTTTTTAAAACAAATAGCAGATATTCCAACTTTACCTCAGCTTTTACTCTAAAGACGACTAGAGACCTTTTCTATAATCTTATATACCTGCTATAATTTTCTCACAACTATTTTCCTGCAAAAAACTGAAGATACTTTCAAAGAACTAGAATTAGCCACTTCTCAAACAAAAAAATTATTTCATCTTAAAAACTATCTGTGTATTGTTCATATCATCAACAGCAAGGCCTATTTTTTGTGACACTCAACAACAGACTTATCCCTTTACTTCGACTACTATCTGGGAACGCCCTTGGCAAAACTGCTGCTCTAAGCTGCAAATATGTAAATACCAGCTGTTTCCACTCATTATTCAAGTTACCTTGCTCATACCTAACAAATAAATACAGAAATTCGTCCTAAGCGGCTTATTCCAGGCTACTTACGCGTACGAACGAACACAAACGAAATCTGAAGTACCCGAATCCGACATCATCCCCTTAGAAATCAAATTTATGAATTTATCATCAATATTTCGCAAATAAGCCAGCGCGGCCTACGTTGTTGAACAGGAACGCAATGGAGCTATTAAAAATTCAGCAAGTATGCCTGGTTCTTTATGAACTTTTTTAATCCAGAGCATCTGCGGGGCTCCGCGGCATCTGATGACCCCCGGGGGTGGCTTAAGGTATTATGGGGCGAGGGGTGACTCATATGACTACCGGATGCCGCCCTAGGTGCAGCATCCCCGCTGTTCTGATCTGATTGTGTGCGCGTGTTTGTATGATTCAGTTATGGACCCCTATGAAATTAGCTGTATCGACCTTATTGGTTTATTCAATTTTAGATGTGGATATGTGCCGCTGCCTGGTTATATTTATTCTTCCATGCATAGGCGCTCCATACATGCCAAAATACAAATAATATATTAAACAACAAGATTTGAAAACGACTCTTTGCACACGAGCGAGACACAAGTCGAGCGAGTGTGCAAAAAAGTTTTCAAACGAGTTTTTTACGATACTACGACTTCAAACAGATACCACAAAAATCAAATTTTAATTTAAATCGTTTTTATTGCTAAAATTGCCAACGCATTAACAAAATAAATTAAATACAACTTTTAATTTAACTCGTTTTTATTAAGGAAATTGCTAACGCATTAACAAAAGAAACTAATATTTAATATTTATGGCAACATTTGAACATTCCTTCAAGGTTACTCTGGGAAAAGCGTCGTGTTTTTAGTGCAGTTTTTCAGCGTGCGGTCGTTGTTTTCTTGTTGTATTCCAGCAGACGATCGTTGTTCTGGTTCTGTGGCAGCAGAAGACACTGAAGACTCTATCTTTTTCGAAACTTCCATTTTATTTCTCAAACAGTCATCAACGTAGCCTTCGGCAACTGTACTGGATTTTCACCCTCCATGGCGTTTGAGAGTAAGCAGATTTGAGCCAGAATTGACCAAAATTGTGGCCGGCATAATTTGGGTGACAACATCAAACAAAAATCACCATCTGGAGAGGCGTGTGCAAAGATGACATAACCGTGTGCAAAATACCGTTTTCAGAGCGTGTTTTCCGTGTGCAAAACCCCCTTTTGAAAGGCAGTCATATAAAAACATTATTAAAGTTATGATATTTTCAACCTTTACATCGCTGGGCCACTGTAGTCTCTAGACAGGCGATTCCGAATATTGAAATCAGATTATTTTTTGTGCACTAAAGTTTTTGTGACGCCAGTGTTTACTTTAGTTTTTTGCAAGTGTCAAAAATGGCTTACATGTATTGTAGTAACTCGAGCAGACTCTCAGAAACAGTTGAAGATAAGTATATAGGATATGTTTTTTAAAATATGCTTGGAATTTTGAGTAGAATCCAAATATCCAATAATTTACAGGGCGTTCCATTAAAAAAATATAAGTTAGGTTAAGATCTTTCAAAATCATTGGTCTTTTGTTTTTTTTTTCAAATAAGAAAAAAAGTTGCTAGTCTACTATGAAATTTGGTTTTTGCTTCATTCCTATATCTTTAAAAACAGAAAAGTTACAGCTGATCAAAGTGTTATCAAAGTTATTGAAACGCAGGGTACACTTCGTCGCCAATTACTCACAAAACCCCAATACTAACAACACCTCAACTTTTTCACGAAGTGAAAATTGACTTATCTCACTTCTGATATCTAGAACTACTACACAAAAAAACACTATAGATCGGTATCTGTTTTGTGCAAATAAATGTTTACTGACCAATTATCAATTCTTTTTTGTAGCGAATACAACAAATGTTATTCACAGAAGTTAATTGTAATCATTAAAAAAACAAGAAAATTACAGATAACATAACATAAAAGCAAGAATCAAACAACAAAGCAAATAAGATAGAAGCCTTTACATAAAAGAAACATAATTAGATGATTCATAATTGTGACCTTCTTATACCCGAGTACTAAAATAGTAGAGAGTGACTAATGCACGGCAATTAGTTGAGTACGGGAGGTGAGAGTTGCAGGAGTCAATATTCCATAGTAGTGCCATTTGAGAAGGGTTTAAGGAACACAAATTCACATTGAGAGAACCTCGTACTTTAATAGTTTACTTTTAAAAACTTATAAACTCATGTTATCCTTTCTATAATTATCGAATGCCTTTCTTTTGGACGGAGATGATCCGGCACCACCACCATGGGTTTCAGACTGATATAATTTACACCGACTTCACTAAAACGTACGACAGAGTTGACCACGTAATATGTCTAAAAAAATTAAAGTCATCTAGATTTTCTGATCTACTTACTCACTTAATTAGAGACTAGTCCTCAAGGCTCCGCTTTGGGCCTATTACTATTTATTTTATTTATAAACGATATTGTTAGTAATCTAAATGTAGACTGTTTGCTCTATGTCGATGACCTGAAAGTATTTATTAAAATATCCAATATTAATGAAGGTATCTTGCTTCAGTAGAATGTAGATTCAATTTGTGGTTGGTGTAACGTAAACAATTATTTTTAGATTCTGAAAAGTGTGTCATATACTACTAAGCAACATACTATTGAATTCAATATTTATGATCATTCTTAGAGAAAACATGAACTTTTAGAAATCTAGGAGTATTATTTGATTATAAATTATCGTTTAATGATCACATGTTGGATATTACATCTAAATGCGTTTAAAACACCTGGATTTATTATTACGAACACGTTCACGTTTAAATCTGTCGAAACTTCTTTATACCTACAACTCCATGTCAAAATTGGAATATGCCTGTTGTTTGGTGTCCAAATTATATATATATTGACAGTTTAGAATGGGTTCAACTTTGTTTCTTTTTTTTTTCTTTTAGAACTGACGAAATGTATCCTCAAACAGGCATTTCCTGATGATAAGCTTTTACAGAAGTTTTTTGTTAAATCTTTGCAAGAAGCTTATTTAGTATTTTTATTTAAATGATTAAATAACCTAACTGATTGTGGCGATTTATTAAGTAGACTTAATTTTCATGTTCCCAGGGCATTCTTAAGACACGCTGATACTTTTTTACTTGCCGACTAATATCAGGAGTTATTCCCCCTTGAATTTTATGTGCAATACTTATAACAACTTAAAGTCATCGGTTAATATATTTCAGTGTTCTCTTGCCAACTTTAAACAGGTACCACTATGATGCTTTTTGTGTATCTTACTTGTAAGTATTATTATTATTATTTTGGTTGCTATATTTTGCATCTGTTTAGTATTTCCCTTTCTTATTTCTTGCCTATTGTTTGTTTGTTATTTTTAATGTATATTTTCTTTTTTCTTTGTATTTTCTTTTGTATGTAATTCCCATTTTGTAATTAGGCATTAGCCTGTTGAATGACGTAAAGTAAAATAGATAAAGAAATAAATAAATATGAAAATTATTACATAACCACTGTCTACGGTTTATCCCACTTCTGATCTCAACGCAGTTTATCGAAGCCTGAATAAAAACCCGAACGATAGCATTTTGGAAATCCATTGACCCATGTAGCACCGCCCTGCGGCGAACGGCTGATATAAAAATGGCATTATTGGAATGATAACGCGGGGCCATAGCATACGAACTCTGGCGGAATTTTCTAATTAAATCCGCCCGCGCTGCATAAAGGCCATTATGGAATTCATACCTGAAAGCTAACAACTGTTTGACATAACTGCGCGGTTGCTTTCATTACATTCCCTGTTTGTAAAGCCCGGATTGTTAAAAAGCAAAACTTGCACGGAATTCCCCATTCGGAGGCGGCCGGCGGCTCCATGGCCGCTTCCTGGGACAAGCCCTAACTTTAAACAGGCACATTTGAAAATATTTGGAATATATAATAAGAAGCAACACTTGGGTAATTGATTGTTTTCAGGATGCGTTTGGTCCCAGCAGGCCAGGAAAAATATGCAAAACTTTTATATAGTGTATAGTGTGTCCGATATATTTTTTTGGGTTTGGTAATTTGGTTAGTTTGCTACATTGTACGGAATCTGACCCAATGCATTTTTTCCCCAACCATTTGCTTCAAACATGTATTATTATAATATATAAAAAATCGCCAATACTCAATATTCTGATGGCGAAAAAACGCATTTCTTCTGTACATGTCCAAATATGTTGTGATGTAAAAGTACCGTTGCCTTTAACATGGAATAATACGACTAAAGGACGGCTTACAGATCTCATATTGTTTCAAAAAATATGCTAGCAGCACAGTTTCAGTCTTCACATCTTCACGTTACAGGTCTTAAACTCCTATTTAACCTTGATATACAGGGTGTAACAAAAAAGCAGGTTATCCCGCTAACTGTGTATTTGGTCAAGATATACGTATATGACAAGTACGTGATTGTTATTGTAATCACGTAAATATGGCATTATTTATATTTAGAGATTGACGCCAATTACGCTCTCCTCACCCGTCTCGGAAACCATTCGGTACCCAGGATCCTACACGGTGGCCGACGCCAAAACTATAACGTGTTGAGTGCGATCGATATGGACAAAAAACCTTGAATATCTGTTAGTGTTTACTTTATTTTTCTTCTAAAATTGTGATATATTGTAATGTGAATAGTTGTCCTTCAAGACGTAGTTTTTCCTTTTTCCATTGTTCAAGGTATGTATTTTATATTTCATAAACTAATATAAAGAAATAGGTCTCGATATAAAATTTTACGTGGTACGCCGATAAAAATTAGAATCTTCATTTGAAAGATTGTCCTGATCAATTCTATAAAAAAATTAGATTTTGAAGTAAACATTTTTCAAATGAAACATCAAACATTGTTTTTGTACGAACCAACAAGTAAGTTATTTGTACTACCATTTATTTAAAAAAGTGTAATATGCAATAATTATGTAAGTAGGTACTTAATTGTGCCATGCAAATTTTACGCTCAAGCATTTTTTGTTCACGCATAGTTTCTGATAATATCAAAACTATTTTGGCGCCAAAATTTCAACATGCTGAAGTTCAAACTACACTTACTGTGGGCAAACAATATATAATAAAAATGGTATGTAACATCTTTAAATAAATTAAGATAATTTGTCTCAAATTAATTTTTATACGTACAGAAATACCCAAATCACTAAAATAAGTACTAAAAAATGGCCAGGACATACATTGAGTTTTCATTTTAGTATTTTTTTTACTGAAAAGAACATATAATTTATTAAATTACAAAACAAGAATATATTGCATTTTTATTAAATTTCAGATCAAGACTGTCAAACGTAATAAACACTTTCATGTAGAAGTCCAAGAAAAACTGCATTAAAAGAGCAAGTAAAATAGATTATATTATTTCCTATTTTAGTTAAAATAATGTATATTGTTTTTTTTTTTAAATTTAAATAAACATTTTATTATAAATTTTCTTCATGGCTACATTATTTTTTACATAGTAGAGTACGTATATATTTTAGTTTAAAATTTACAAGTGAATATATACGACTTCCAAAATTAACTAACAAAACTTTATACATTTACCTATAACCGTTTAATAATATTGATATTTGATCGGTATATTGATCGGTCAGTGGTCACGCGGTTTAAGGCGTCAGTACTTGAATCGAGGTGACTAGATCGCTGTGGGTTCGATCCCCGCAGCCTGTAGACCGTATATAAGGTATATTCGTAGAGGGGATTGGCACCCTCTTTGCGGGTATGGTAGGGTGGAAGAATGTTGGCCCCTAAGGTTTTCCAGGTTTCCCTCATTCCTGTACTGAATGGTGATTAGGGCCTACCAACGTAAGTCGTTCTTGGGCGTAAATGCGGCATCCTTAATAATAATATGCCGCCCCCTCTCCCGCACAAGTCTTCGACTTTTGGGCTAATTATTATTATTATTTATTACAAATATTTTATTTATATAATAAGCAGCCTTACATCACACTTTTGGAATATTCCTCGTAAATATTTCCCAATTGGAAAGAAACTACTTTTTTAAGTCCCTCGTACCTGACCATTTTTTGCGACAGTCTTTAGGTGCGGCGGTACGACTTTGATCTCAAAACATCAAAGTGCCGGCAGAGAGTGGTATAACTTATATTTATTCAGTAAACTCTGATAATACTAACAGTAAGTACCTACTAATAATAAATATTTATGAAAACACTTCCCATTAACAAATGTTTGATGTAGAGCAATAAATAATGCGAGGTTTAAAATCAGGAAAATGGAAATTCCATAAAAAAAATCATAAAACTCTTCCTAGCGATCTTATCGAAAACAATGTCGTCCGGTAGGCAACCGCGACAGCTACACTCAGTCGGCCATAAATCTAAGTTTCTCTTTATAGCCACCTTATCTGCCTAATAGGGCCTATCAAGCTAGCCCATGTCGCATTATTTATTTATCTAGCGATATCTCCAACAAATTGTGAGACGCTCGATCCACCTTATCTCCCGAATTATCATCATTGTAGATTATTACACGAATTCCTCGGCAGTAATGGCCGGATAAGGTCATGTTTCATGTGTCACTAATCTGAATAGCAGAGAGACAGCTGTAACTCCTGATTTTGATATATGCTAGTTAGAAGAAAATCAGCCTAAGCATGTATCCCATTTTGGCTAATAACATTTACGTTATTTCAAGGTTAGGTGTTATATTTCATCATCTTAAATTGTTGTAGTATATCTTCCTGTAACTGTTAATAACGCCGATGTTACTTCTAACACATTATGTAGATATTTTAATAGAGTTTCTCAAAGATAAGGAATTAGGTCTCACTAGAATTTAACGTATGTGTTATTTGAATTGTGAAAATGGACGGCTTATTAAATTTGCATTTAATTCGCGGTTTTATAAATACACATCGAAGGTAAGTTGTAATGTTTAAATCCAAGATTTAAGTAATCCATTTGATTTGCCCGATGAAAAATTTAAAATATATATATATATTTAGATTTAGAGAAAGCAATACGGCAATTTATAACGAATTAAGGCCATTTTTAGCAGTTCCGCAGAGACAAAAGGTAGGTAGGTAGGTCCCGGCAGAGCTAAAGGTAAAATTACTACTTTTTAATTTTATATTTTGATGGGTGGATTGGTTCTAATATTTGCAACATTATTATTTTATATTACAAGTTAAATAAAAGTTAAAATATTTTTAATAGGCTGATGTATATATGACATTGTTGAATTTTTTTAGCATATAATTTATATTGACTGCCTATACTTTGTCGTGAGATCTTTGCGGAAAATAAACATATTTTTCCACGGTCGGGAGTAGAAATCAGTTTCTATGACATCAAAATTAAAACAAAAGTAGTCGATTATTCCCAAGGGAGTATAATGCTTCCAAGGGAGTTTACATTATGGAGAACGTTTTTCATGCAAAAAAAAATAACATTGAAATTATTTATTGACATTTAAATGTTACATTTGTACAATTTTCAAAATTAATATTAGAAAGAATATTACTTTCGCTTACATTTACAGCAGTATTTGTTATTGCGCTAGTAGTGGTACTTACTAAAACCTGATTAGCAATTTTGGTCTTATTTTCAATGGAGTTCTCGACATAATCCTCAGCGACTGTCGTTGATTTCCAACCAGCATGATGCTTTATTGTCGTGATATCCACACCAGCATCTGCCAGTAATGTCGCTGAAGATCTTAGTAAGCAGTGACCAATATAACATGCAGCACCAGGTAATTTTAAATACGAAGCTACTACACTCGGAATTTTTCCCATGGTATTCTTGCCAACTGGCTGCGAACTACATTTTCCTGCTTTGTAGTACAAAAAAGGCGCTTATGCTTGACGTGGGGAGGACGAAGGGACAGGTATTTTCGAAACAATTCAAGCATATTTCCCACATCGGTAACCAGAAAGGTTAGTGTCTTTGGAATCTTTGTCTTAGTGTTTGGAATTTTTACAATCAAGGAAAAGCCTACATCCTCAATATCATCTACAGTTAAATTGACTAGCTCAACAGTTCGACAAGCTCCGGCAATCCCCAGAATTAATCCAACCTATAAAAAATCAAAATACTTAATAATTGAAATACCTAACAACAAGAAAAAATCTTACCTTAATCATTAAGAATTCTTTGTCATCTGCAGAAAACAGTCGATTTCACCCTTTGTCAATATTTTCGATTTTTTCGCTTGATATCCGTCACCGGTTCTTTTCAAAAATGCGATCAGCTTGGAGAATTTGCTTATATCTATGTTGTCGTAAATTATCAAGCACGACTTAACCATAGAATATTGCGCCCATAATGTAGAAGACTTGCAATTCTTTGCATTTTCACTGAAGTATGCCAACAAAACATTCTCGCTGTATACTTGAAAATTTTTCTCGGCGCACCACTTTTTGAACCGATTGTAGGCTATATCGTATAAAGATCTTGACTTCGTAGGCAGTAAATTGCTTGTTGCAATATTTTCAGCTTCCACAATCTCTTCCGACTCACAATTATTCATTGTGCACTAAACAAACTTTAAACTAAACCAAACTAGCACCTTAATTTGACAATTCTTTTTGTTTGTTTCTTTTGTCACAAAACTCAACGACGACTAAATAAATGCTCAAATCCGAATACAATAATTCTGATGCTACTTACTTCATAATGACAAAATATGTGTTTTTAAGTTAATGAGACCATGGAAAAAATAGTATATACCATTCGGGAGAGATGCTATTCGCCCTCGGGCTTCAAATTGCACCTCTGCCAAAATAACGCATTTCTCTCCCTTATAGTATAATGTACTATTATTTATTCAAGGACACATTTTTTAAATAAGGATAGCTAATGTCACAAAAGCTATAATCCTGCTTTATAAACGAATGTCATACGCTATTTTATAGTCGAGCTGTGGTTTTAATAGACATTTTAGGTTTTAAAAACTTAAATTTGTTCTAATTATAAAATTATTATTTGAGCAATCGTCGAATGTTCGCAGAACTTCTTTAAAAAGCCGAAGAAGATAAATCATGCCTTATTCCAAAAAAAATCAGGGTCTTTATAAAAAAGAATTGGTTTTCTCAATGGATGCGAGTTAGTAATATGGAAATTAGGGAAATTCCAGATTAATTAATTACATTGATGTTTATAGCTGTTATTAATAAAGAAATTAATTGTATCTTATTTTATTAGTCAAAGAAGTCATCGTCGTTATGATGTATGCATTCGAAATTAAAATATATAATATAATTAAAGATGACATTATTAAAATTTTCTAAACTTGTCAAAGAATATTCTTATCTTTTAAATTGTCAAGTAAGGACATTCTTTTTACGTTATATATGGACTATTTTTTTTACATATTTCGTCTTTGTGTCTCGATAATTCTTTTTAATACGAATTTAATCATGTTCTCTGTGTGAGATATGTGGCAGATTCACTAGAAAATAAAAACAAAAAAATGCCACGTAGAAAACGTAAATTCGGGAATTTCTATATCTGGAAATTCAAAGTGTAGTATTACTATTAATATAAATAAATAATTTGTGTTTTAAGTTTAAATAACTTCTGCATTGGACTTCGTGACATACAAATGTAATAAAAATATTTGTAAAATAGAGAGTCTAATAATTTAATATATAATTAAAAGGTTAAAATCTACTACTTACTATCATGTAATAAAGTG
This sequence comes from Monochamus alternatus, assembly GCA_037114965.1. Classification (NCBI taxonomy): domain Eukaryota; kingdom Metazoa; phylum Arthropoda; class Insecta; order Coleoptera; family Cerambycidae; genus Monochamus; species Monochamus alternatus. Next base: position 121,809,620 of record CM073426.1, read on the forward strand.
GACTTGCATCAAAATTATTTCCATTGTTATCCATTTTTCTTTCTGCTGATGTCGAGAATACTTTGAAAGACCCGCGTACATACATGTTTTGTCTCTAAACAATGGTTTCATATTTTTATTACCCTCACAAAACTCGTCTAACGTGCAGATGTAGTCCTTTCGCGCGCCAAGGCAATAAGAAAACAAAGTACTCAAGAAAACTCACTTCCAAGTAAATATTTTCCACCTGACTAATTCCAGCCATCGCAAAAACAATCCCCCCGGAAAACAAAGCCGTTCCTCGTCAGGCCATCTGCGACCGACCGGGGCAATCACCGAAACCCGAGCATCCTTAACCCCTTACGACTTTTTAAACAACTACCCGCCAGTTTATACGCCCATATTTCAAGGATTTTTCTCCGTTGCCGATCATATTTTCCGGGTTTATGCGGAGTCATTAAGGCAGGTGCAATCTAGGGATTCCGGGCCGGCAGCCACTAATACGTATGGATTTAATAATCCGGGCGGATGTTCCGGGGCGGGGAGCAGGTGCGCTCCGCGGAGGGCCTAAGACGAGGGGCAGTTTGCATGAAAATACCCGTATATGTGAGTTGAACGGCAGTTACGGTTCCAATTTCAGATGGATTGAGCTGTGCATGTGCCGGTGGGGCTTAAATTGGTTGATGGAGGGCGCAATTAAGCGGATGAGAACTTCCATTAAAATTACGCACCATCAGGAGTGGGATAAGGTCGGGATATATTCGTTTCAACTGTTTAAGGTGCTACGAAAAGAAATCGAAAGGCAGTGTGTGCTATAAGATTTTAATGGGGAAATTGTATCATTTTTCCAAATACGTGCAGAAGACGGAATATATTATTTTAGTCGAAATGGCTAGTGTTGGGATCATTCGAGTGAAAAATAACTGATTACTCGGTTATTGCAATAACCGAAATCACTCAGTTATCAGTTATATGAGTAACGAATTATTAGTCATTCACTAGGGTTGCCACCTTTTCATATGTGCAAATAGAATATTCTTATCTTTTAAATTCTCAAGTAAGGACATTCTTTTTACGCTATATATGGACTATTTTTTTTACATATTTCGTCTTTGTGTCTCGATAATTCTATTTTAATACTAATTTAATCATGTTCTCTGAGTAACGACATTTCTAGTAGAAATAAGGACGAAATGACAGAGGCTGCAGTAAGGACTGTCCTTTCGAAATAAGGACAGGTTGTAACCCTACTGTTTACTTACAACTTGTGTGTTCGAGTTCAAGATTTGTATATACATACTCGTATAATACATACGCGTAACAAGAACCGCTTATTCTGTATTCTAATTCTTTTACAGAGCAATGTTCAATCTGAGGGATGGTCATGCATGTACGATTAGAAACAAATCTTGCCATTTCACTGTTCGATACCTACCTTATTACGTTATGTTGTGTATATTGTAACAACAGTTAGCTTTCAAAATTTTAAGATATTCTAACGAGATGTTTTCATACTGTACATAGAATTATGAAATTAGTTTATTTTTCTTAAATTTAATCATTTAGAAATTTTAAAACCCACGACAGACAACTGAATTTAATGTCTTCTAGAATACTCTTCAAAGTGAGTTAGAGACTTCTTTATAATATTATCCATCATTCCATGTTTAGAATTATATCCAAGAAAATATCTGTGTAATATTTTTCGCTTATTCTCTCTGGTGTCTATTTTAATGTAATTTGTGGCATTGCACACACATAACTGAAAAATAAAAAGAATAATTACAAATTATTATCTAGCTTTAAATGACTATTTGATATGTATAGAACATTTGCAGGTGATTCTTCCTAGCAAAAACCAGTTGCTTTATTTTAGTTCTGTATCATGAAATACAGAAATTGTAGTTCATTGTTTACTATTTTACAGATGTAGAGTTCTTCTTAAACATAATTACATAAGTAAAGTGCTGATTAAGCTGTGGCTGAAATATGTGGATACAAGAATCAATCATTTCTAGGTTATGCTTTCGTAATATTTCCTTTTGTGGGGCTAGAGTAGGTTCAGATCTGACTTTCAACAGCAAACACGTTCACATTATAATTAAAAGTTTTAGAAATGGTTTTGTTTGAATTTATTTGTTGCTAAATAAGTAATCAATAATTATTACAGCAGTTGGAAGCCAGAAATATTCTTTAGGCACACAATTTTGTAAATTATTTTGTCATAAAAAATATATGTACCTAATTATTATTGTACACTGTAGTAACATAAAAAAACAATTTACTGAAGTTTTATTACATTATATGGAACAATTTAAAAATATATACAGATACAGATATTTTACACAATATTCACGCTGTAACTATAGCTGTAGCGGTAGACTGCGCCGACACGGCGACCCCAATGCTCCAAAAGCCTCAACTCAAGTCTAAATTTGTATCGACAAGTCTCAATAACACCATTGTGCATACGTAAATTGCATTAAATCCATTATTTAGCGTTATTTATGTAAAATAAAATACTGTATGCCATTAATATTTGACAATTCAATGACAATTTATAGTTTTGACGTTCACCGATGTTAGTTTCTTCTGTGTAAATCTGGCTCAAGGCTATACACATTTTACATGACAAAATGAAATTTGGGTACTTTTTGGAGGCGTTTTTTTGTGTTAAATTTTGAAATTTTTGAATGTTTATTTATCAGAATGTGTTCATAATTAAGTATATTTCAATTTAAACATAAATTTTAGCAGGGCTGACAAGCAAAAAAACAAAATTAAATCGATTTCTTGGAAAATGGAACACCCTGTATAAGAATTGATGTTATCATCAGATTCTACGCGCCATCTAGTGTCTGTATACCAAATTTCGTCGCACTGGCTATGATGGTTTCGCACTGAAAGTCTTAGAGGGAACACCCGATATAACCTACAAAAATAGTTATATGTACATACAGCTGTTGAGAATTCAAGTAACCATCACTCGAGTTATCAATCGGTTTTTGATATCACTTAAATATTCAGTATTCGGTTACTGAAATAACCCGGGTTTTCCCAACACTAGAAATGGCATTTGTTCTACAGGGTATCCCATAATGATGTGCACTCCTTTGGAATGTGTGTCCCTTGGGTCATTTTAGAATGGGTCTTTCCATAAAATTTTTCGATTTGAACCCTCTCTTACGAGATAACGGTTTCTAAAAAATTGGAAACATTTTGGTTTTCATTTTTCTCTCTCAAAAACGGTTAAACTTATAAATTTGAAAAATCGGTGACTACATTTAGTTACTTAAGTTACATTGTTGAGTACGATTTTTATTTTTACGAAATGTCTAAAAGGATGGCAAACCACCAACTTCTGCTGTTTTTTTTTAATTAGAACTTTTTATTCTATACGTTTCTCGATATGAAAAAAATTACAGTAAATAGAACAATCAATTTATAAAATGTTCCTCCTCTTAGTATTTGTATGCAGACACGCGTTTTCTTAAAAAAAAAATAAAATCCACATATGTACATATCCTCGGGTGTGTAAAATGCAAGCAAAATAATTCATATGAAATGTAGTAGTTGAGAAAAAAACGAATTTTTTTCATTTTTTTAGAAGCTCTTATCTCGTAAGGGAGGACTCAAATCGAAAAATTTTATAGAACGTAACCCCCCCCCCCCCTCCTAAAATGACCCGAGGAACACACCCTTCAAAGGAGTGCACATCATTATGAGACACTCTGTATATTCGAGACCCAAAATAATAGAAATAAGCAGAGGACAAGATTCCATGGACGTGCTACTTGAGAAGGATTCAAAGAACACAAAATTATAAAAAATAAGTAGACGTTGAGTGAATCTAGTACTTTAATAGTTTACTTTAAAAGTTTATACTCACCCGTAGAATGCCGTTATTTCTGACGGCGGTGGCCTACCATCACCCACTTACACCTACCTGATGCGCACTTCGCGGATATCACACTTTAATAATATACTACACTATTCATATACACACTCGTTATAGGCTACCGGTAATTGTAATGATCACACATTAACACTTATTGTCAGCTATTAGGCCTGTTCATAGAACAGTCGGAAACTGTTTCCAACTGTCAGCGCACGCGCGTTACGTTTATAACAAACATAAGGTTGAAAATGCTTTGTTTTAGATGCAGTGCGTATGCTTCTGGCGGTTGCAAATTGATATACTATGAACAAAGCTATTATAGGGTGCATTATCATACAACCACGACAGCACCTGGTTCCATATGTGGTAAAACAATGCCGTACTTTTGTCACCGTATGGCTATTATTTAACTATATGTATAAGTATATCAAACATATTCTACGAATCGGACTACGATCTTCTAATATTTGTCTTAAATTAAATAGTTTCTACGCCATATCACTATTTCGTCTTTTTTTTGCAGAGTCACCACTGAAGATGCCGTCAGTGAAGAGCGGCGAAACGTTTGGAAGCACGAGATGCTACCAGTTACAGCGGTGGCTACGGAACACCTTGGAGGACCACCATTATCTGAGGAACGATTCCTACTGTACCAGTCGTAATACCAACAATAGGAACCGTAATCAATATATGGGCGGGCCCAGAGACACGGATAGCAGGTCTGTCCCCACAGAGCCTAACCCGAGAACAACCAGGGCAGGTAAAATAATCCCGCCTAATGCTAGAGATGTGCATTTTAACTCTATTTCTGGTAGCTACCAGTTACCGAGGTCACGGCATAACAATCCCGAATATCACTATGTATCAAATGATATCCATGTATTTTGTATCATCAGCCTCTATCTCTTTAAGTATACTCTGTCCTTATCCATTGATAGTATTGGTAGTTCTTTATCTAGACATCGGCTACAAATGGAAATAATATTCACTAAGTTCTTTCTATGGGTAAAAATTCGTTAAATTATCGAATCAAAACGATCGAACTACGTTCTTTCGCGTTTAAACATTCTGGCGTGAATAATACGCTGTCTAAAGCACTTTTACAATAAATAACTATTATTATTTCACTTAATATTATTATCATTATCATCATCGTCATCCTCATCATCATCATCATCATTATTATTATTATTATTATTATTATTATTATTATTATTATTATTATTATTATTATTATTATTATTATTATTATTATTATTATTTCTTTAATCGAACAGAAAAATCCGGTGGATATTTTAAAGGATTCCTTTTGTGTCTAATTAATAGAGATCGCTTTAGTTACACCTTACTTATTAAGCAAATGCTACTTAAAAATTTTTAATTTTCATACAGTATAAAAATATTTTTCGTTATAAATAATTTAATTTTATTAAGGGATTCATTTAACCCCAATAGGTTAATTTCAAGGTTTTTTCAAGGTTAAATTCAAAGATGAATACGCAAGTGAACCAGGCCATCGTACATTTATGTTTTTGGGGTCGCTCGATCTGAATCGTGAATTCATTTAAATCAGACCAGTTTCAAGGTTACTAGCAAGGTCCAATAGAAAGATAGATATACAAGTGATCCAGACTATCGTAGATTTATGTGTTTGGGATCGTTGGATCTGAATCGGAGATTGATTTAACCTTATCAGGTCAATTTCAAGGTCATTCTAATGTCAAATGGAAAACAGCGTCGTTGGATGGATGAATTTGGAGTTCATTTAACACCATCAGGTTAGCTTTACCTGACAACCTCAAAACTGTAATGCCCAATAAAGCCTATAACCCTGTAAATGATGCAAAATACATCAGAACTTTTTATTTTTTTTAAGAAACGCTTTTCTGGTGTTATGGTAAACAAACTTTTAGAAATCACCTTGTACATTAGCCTGGTACCCCTGGTACACAAATATACGGAACAATGCGTATCAAACTGACATAACGAATCACAGACAAACTGATGATCAATATTAAGTTGCTAGACAAAGGGAATTGCGTCGAAAGAAGAAAAACTTTAGGTCCGCAATGGAGAGTAAACCAACTTATGTAGACGATGATGCATCATTTTTTATGAACTAACTAAATATACTTATTTAAAGATATATTAATTTTCTGTATAATTGACTACATAATTGACTATACTGATTGCCGGCCCACTCTCCACTTTATCCTATCCCCGTACAACCCCAAGTAACAATTATTCAAGTTAAAAGAGGATTTGGTGGCTGGAGAGCAGAGCATCGCACGAAATGCGCCATCATCTAGCAGGCCGCGCCAGACGGAGCAATAATTTTAATTTCATAAGTTCGGTCACGGAAGAAGCACCAGTAGCTTAATTAATCATTCAAGGAGAGAACTGGGATTTAATTAAACCAGAAGTAGCTTGTTCGTGATGGCGAATATCGCAGCCGCCACTCCAGGCGTCTCGGGAGCTGCTGCGGCTGTCCGCAGGAAGTTCTCGTCACGGCAGGGACGGATTCCTCTTCTGACAAGATGAGATTAAATAGACTTTTTACTCTTTTTCCAAGTCTTATGCATAGAAAACAAGATTCAACGCTTTCGCTTAGGTTTCGATGTCTCAAAATATGTAGCTGGCGTACGAGTAATGTAATTCCAATCTTACCCTACTTTTTAATTTAATCGAAATATTAGAAACTATAGTTTAATTCAACGTTTTTACTTCAATTTTGAAAAATTCCAAAGTGTGGTAAGTACTGTTCCAATCTCAACTTTTGCTGGTTTCTATAAGTATAGACCAAACTTTTTCCTTGGGTTCCAATAATCCAAAATTTCGAAACTACATTAAATGTTGCGTCGAACTTTCGAAAATGTGGTTTTTAATTGAGCTTAGATAGCTATAAAATAAATCTAATATTGTTTCAATCTAACCAGTTTTCTTCATATACATTTTTTATTAGGTCTTAACAATATTGTGTGAAACTAACTACTCTGCGAACTAATGTCCCTATCAGCGTTGAATTACACCCACAATATCTACCCATATATTCTATATAATTAGTTTTGTAGATAGCAGCAGTAGTTTTGACTGTATTGTAAAGGTGTTTAAACTATATAAATCAATTTTCTTATAATTCCTATCATTGAAGTCATATGTGTGTTCTCTGCTACCAAATATCTAGATATGTTAATGAATAATTCTATAGACAAAGCTGTATTCAATAATTATTATCTAAATTAAAAATTCAGTTACCTTAATTTACTACAAAAAAATCATACCTGGTTTAATAAATACATTCTATAATATTCAGTACTTAAGTTAATTTTTGAAACTGTGAACATTCGAAAAGTCAACCATAGTAGATGAGTTTTGACCTATACTCAATCCTAGATATACAGAATTCAGCTTTACTGAAATCAGAGATGTTAAACTCGTAATACCTAACTAAAAAGTAATAAAGCAATATAAAACCTGCGCAAATTTGAGATTTGTATAGATTTAAATTTGAAATATAATAATAAAATCTGTATTTCCATGCATATGTGCTACAAGTAATAACAAAAGCCGTAATTGATCAGTGTGTAGCGTGATATGAGTTATTGTTCATTGTTTTATCGTATCAAACATATTGTCAAGCTTCATGCAGCAAGATTTTCTACAGGCAACTTACTCATTCATTACCGTTACTAAAATATGGAACTGGACACTAATATCTTTTTCAAATACATCATATCTTTTATAATCGAAAAAGCTAAATATAGAGCAGTATAAAACAAAAAATTAAATCATTGTAGTTTCAAACTAGCCATGAAACAAAATGTAAACAATACAAAATATATATGCACATAGTTTAAATTAAAATTATTGTTATAAACATGGGTTATCTTTTACTGTTCGCGAGATATTGATGATTAAGTAATTCCATAATTAAAATTTTATTTTTTTTATTATTAAGAATATGCAACTATAAATTGTTCAAACACAGTCCCTTGCTTTTTCTATGCAAAATCTATACGCAACTGTAGACTAGGAGATCTATCGCCAAAATGCTAACACCCGATCAGATTAAAATGTGCCATGTTGTTTTTTCCTTGTGTTGTTAATATTTTAGTATACGTTGAATTAAATTGGATTTAGTATACCTGATTCTGACAGTTTACCAGAAGTTGTTTATGTTCAATGATAATGGACTACTTTAATAAGGATATACAGAAATCAGTGGCGTATTTAGAATGCCTTCTTGGGAGCAAGGGGCAAATTCAGCCCCTTCTTCAGATTCACAACCCAAAAAAACACTGGCAACTAAGCCTAGTTTCAACAATTTTTTTCCTACTGAAGAGGAGCAATTGCCCGGTTTGGTCATTATCTATTTTTACTACACTCCAATTGATTTATCACAATACATTCTATCGTTATCACTATCACTGATTAACAATACTTAACAAATATGCTTTTAGCATGTCAACTTTTTGAATAATGCGCCATAGTTTACTTAATGACACTGTATTTCACCAAAAATATTAATTAAATACAAGACACTTAAGAGAAAAATACTGCCCGTGAAAGTAATAAAACGATTCAAATATGTTTTATACGTACGTTAGTACCGCAACTCTAAAAACAGATACGCCAAGCAGTGCATTACTTAGAAAAGAAACCATTAACTTAATTTGGTTTCAGAATGTAAAAAATTGTCAAATCCTTTTCACAAATGTTACCTGTGCCTACCACAACAGTTTGTTTTTTGCATGCAATTGACACTGCTTTTAAATATTTTACTTTGCCTTCTCTTGATATTGAATGCATACAACAATCTGGTTATTTTGTTATTACGTGTTTTGTGTTTATTTTTTAAATATTTTTCACCCACTACAATGCTACGAAGTACGAAGTGGTTAGCACTGATACGTTTTTTGAGGTTATATGGCGAAAATTAACTCTAGTGTTGTGTGAAAATCCTAGTTTATCTGTTATTCTTCATAAAATAATTTAAGAGGATAATTTGTGTATCTTTCTAACATTGTCCAATGGTATTACCTTGTGAAATGTGAATAACTGTTTAAATAGTTGATGTTTCAGCAAGTTGACAAGTTTGTATGCATATTTATTCATAATTTTTGGAATCATTGAACAAAGTAACTGTCTAAATACTTTAATTGATAATGTCGAACTTGCGGAATTTATTTTTTAATCGTTTTAAGGTCAGTTAATATGTTACATTTTGGATTAATATTATTGCGCAGCGTACTACCTACCCAATTTTACGTTACTTATTGCTAAAAACAATTATTTTTAAATTAGAATCAACCACAAAAATTGAATTTACGTTAAAAAAATATTTTTCTTATAGACGACATGTCAACCTTGCCTTGAGTAAATCATATGGTTTATTAGGTTACGTCAAAGGTCTGTCTGGTCAGCGGACCTCAAAATGTGGGTATTTAAAAAAAACAATATCTTCGTAAATAATTGAAATTTTTAAAAATGACTTGTACTTGACGCATCTATATGACGAACTACACTTGTAGTTAAAATATTTGTACTTGTTTAAGGTTCGCCCTGTACTTTAATAATATTAATTACGCGAAAAATTAATGGTATAAAATGAAGGTTAAAATTGTTTTTTTCTCAAAATACAAAAATTATGCTGTTTATTTTTGGATTAATAACTTTATCTCCATCTTATATTTAAGTATTTAAACTCGCATTTTGCTTATAGTGACGTAGCGCCTAGTCACGCCCCATTCTCGCGCGATAGAGATTGGTAATTCATTTTAAGCTAGTAAACGTGTGAATAAAATTCTAATATATTGCTGATACATTATTTTTCACTTTCGATCTATGAAATAAAAAAATGCTGGACAAGCCTATTGCAGATCTGTAACGGTTTCAAAATTTTGACTTTACAGTGTAAAATTATCAACCCTTTTGTTACGACAGATGCCTAAAAACCAATAATAAAAAAGGAAATTTTTAATTTAAAAAAGCTTCATTAAAAGTTTCCTTCGAATAGTTTCATTCATATTCTCGTACACCTTAATTCATTGATTGACGTTGCGATTATAGATTTTTTTTAATATAAAGTCTGAGAAAGTGAAGACTACGGAAACACGATTTGAATACAAATCTAAAATTTGCATGTATGAAGTCAGGAGAGACACAGCATGTAATGAGCTTGTACGGTATCGTTTTTCCAAATTATTTAAACAATTATGAATCATTTTGGAGTGTGGGTTTATGTAATCAATAGCTACTTGTATTCTATCTTCTAAAATAACGGTTGGTCCATTTTTATAAACACTGTTCTTTATATAGCTTAACAAAAATGTGACAGGTGGTGACAAGTCTGGACTAATGAACGGCCATTGTATGGTGCCGCCAGGAAAATTTAATCGACCAATGTTATTTAGATCTTTTGAGTCACGAAATAAGTTATTTTATTACCCATTTTGATAGGTCGACGGGACGACATGGCAGCAAGATGGAGCTGCACATAATGTAAAATAAGTTATGGATTACTTGAATAATAATTATATATAATGTTTAGAAAAATATAGAACCATGCACTGGCCTGCGAATAGTCCAATGAGAGAACTATAAAATTACTATAACTAATATGGCAAATATTATACAAATATAAACAATTTCTTTGAAATTTGACAGAACAAGAAACATTCCAATAGTGACACAAATTGTCTTAGCAATACCTTTTTATTGATCAATTATTCTCAGTGAGTCATTTTATGAAATGTAAAAACATGATTTACTTTTGTTTCCTGAAAGTACTTTTAGGCTTGAACAGTATTTTAAAATACAATTTTATAATATACTCTAATCACAATGTTTACCTCTTAAATTTACCTTGTCATCCATACAATTACTTTTATCGTCACAGATTTATACGCACTGTACCTACCGAACAGTGCAAGATTATTGCGTTATTAATGCATTATTTATTAATGATTCCCGATAAAATTTCTGAACACACCAACCACCAATCCATTATATCGCGTGCGGCCGGAGCGTATGAATAAGTAACGCACGAAGTAACTGAATACAACTCAGTTATAGCCGCAGTGTATTGTTATGAGGACGATCTTAATCTCTGCGTGCCATGTACTGGAATACGCTGGACGCAGACGATGTCATTAGCCACTTTATTACGATAATTACTATAAATCATACGCGTGGTGGTGCCGGGGGTAAACGGCTTGTGCTACCTGTTTCGCGGAAGGAAGTCCTCGGTTTAAGGGGGCTATGTCCAAAGATTAGACCGAGCAAGTCTAAATTTATATCCACCTGGTTACAAGAAACATTTATTATAGTGAAGAATTCAATGATAACATTAATTTTTCAGTGGTTCTACAGCAGACGTTTCGCCATACTTAACAGATGACATCTTCAGTGTTTCTCGTATCTAAATGGTTACCGCAGTGTCTAAATCTAGCTTTTATATTAGTCAGTGCGTAAAGGTTGATATATAAGGTGTACAAATCTAGGGATAACACTAACGTATTATTGGATCTACTACAGCTTTCTGAACCAGTCAACCTAAACACTCAACTAACCAACTTTGACGTACCAACTAGTATGAAGGCTCTGCTTAGACACCACGGTAACTATTCAGCCGCCGCTCAAGATAGGAAAAACTCTGAAGATGTCATCTGTTAAGTATGGCGAAACGTTTGCAGTTAACTATCGACCGCGGCAAAAAAGTTCAGATAGTGTACATCATGCAATTGACTGCAAACTAAAGAATTAATGTACCTTAGCCGGGAATTTTGTACCTGTTATTCTTGTTCTCGGACTAGACCCTATGGGATTCGACCCACTATCAGTACTCCGGCTACAGAAGCTACTACGTGACCATCATTATTCAGAGAGCAGTCGTAATACTAACTACTAACATAATGGGAAGGAAAATCAACATGGGTACTAATCCAGTCTCACAGAGCCTAACCCGAGAACAATAAGAGAACGTAAAATATTTCCAGTTGAGACTAAAGATGTGCACATTTATCTCGTTACTTGCAGCGACCAGTTAAAAAGGTCATGGTATAAGAACCCCGAATGCTGTAGTAGATTCAATAATTTATTAGTGTTTAAGACAATTTGAAAGATTTTATCAAAAATTCGTTAAAAAAATATTCTATATCTACCTGAAATATGTGATAGATCTACAGCTCATAGGAAAAACAAATTCTTAATTTTTAATCTTCTCTAGATTTGAACACCTTTTATACAGGGAAGTCAGGAGGAACGCACCAAACTTTTGGAATGGATCCCATACGTCAAAATAATGAGAAGAAACTCAAATGTTGTTATGCCATTTTCATTTGTTTTCAAGTTATGACATTTTAATAAAAAAAATAATATATTGTTATTATATTAAACATAGCGTTCTTTGATTAAATGTTCAAAAACACTATTGACCTCTAAAGACATTCTGCTTCATCTACGAAAAGCGTCTGTATACAGGGTGTTAAAAAAAGTGTGTAAATTATTTCAGGAGGTAATAGTATGAATCAAAATAAGCAGAAAAGTCTTAATAAGTCCGCATAGTAACGGTTGCGGAGATATGGACCACTATTCGTTTTTCAAACATTTTATTTTATTAGGAATAAACCGACAAAGGAAGCTTTTAACAAATAAAAAAACAAAGTTACAGAAGATGTTCACAGTGCCCTCCGTCCATTTCCAAGCAGGCACGACATCTTCGTCTCAACGATATTCGAACTCTTTCGAAAACATCCTCCTTGGTTTGCATTTCTTGACACTTTTGATTAATCCGTAGCTGCAGCTCTTCCAAACAATTTACAGGAGTACCTAATGTCGTCAAATATCCCCAAACAAAGAAATCTAGAGGGTTCAGATCTGGGGATCTTGGACGCTATAAAACAGGTCCGGCCCTTCTAACCCATCTATGTGGAAAAGTTTGGTGTAAATGCTCTCTAACGGTCATGGAAAAATGAACTGGAGCACCATCATGCTGGAACTACATTTGTTGCCTCCGATTCAAAGGAATGTCTTCCAAAAACTCAAACAGTGTGTTCTGCAAAAAGTTGAGGAAAGCGCCTGTTAATCGGTTTGGAAAAACAACAGGACCTAGAAACCTGTCACCTACAATACCCATTCAAATGTTTAATGAAAAACGTGCCTGCTGTCCAGATTCTATTAGAGCATGAGGATTTTCGTCGGCCCAAATATGCGTATTGTGAAAATTAAACATTCCATTTCTTGTGAACCCGGCCTCATCAGTAAAAAGAATGTTTGCAAGAAAACGAGGGTCTTCATCATCATGAAGAAAACCAGCGGCAAAAAACCAAACGTGCTTGATGATCATTTATTGGATTTAAGGCCTGTACTCGTTGCACATGGTATAGATAAAGCAGTTGCTCGTGAAGGATTCTCCAAACAAGATGATTACTAATTCCTACCTCGGCTGATATTCCCCGCACACTTGTACCTGGATTCTGCTCTACCAATGCTAGAATTTCTTCTTCTGCTCTAGGAGTGGATACCGACCTTGATCTTCCGGATAAATGGCACTATTTGCTCAAGGAACCGGTATCACGCAATCTTTGGTGAATTCTTCCAAACATGCGTTGTGAAGGAATCTGGCGATTTGAATAAGCGTCAACATAAAGGCGCTTCGGTGGCTTTCCACCAGTCCACATTCCATATCTCCGCAACCGTTACTTTGCGGACCCATGTTTATTGAGACTTTTCTGCTTATTTTGGTTCATACTATTATCTCCTTAAATATTTTACAGTCTTTTTTTAACACCCTGTATAGCTCTCCTGATTGCTGCATGTCTTGATCCTCGCATTAGTGAACTGAAAAAAAATGAAAATTGCATAACAGCATTTGAGATTTTTCTTAGTATTTTATCGTGTTTCTCCTGACTCGCCCTATATAAAGCTATCTTAAGCATTCTACTTCTTTTACTTCGTTTGAATCTACTAATTGATTCACAAAATTAGTAGTAGTAACTTTTACGAAATTAGTCGAGGCTCTGTTCAACTTTCCAACCTAGCCTTCTTAAACTCCTTCCCCATGGTGCGTGGCTGCTTTAACACTGTATACAAAATTACTTCCATTTAAAAATTTTCTCGTGCAGAGAAAAATTCCCTAGCATATAACACAAACACGTTGACATGTAGAACGAAACTGAAAACCCTGCGACCGTGAAAGATTCTGAGCCTCAACCGAATGGATTCATTAATCTTTTCCTTTACCCCCACACGAGACAGAGTAATTAATAAAAGTTCAGATAGTGTCACTCAATTAGCTCCAAGTATGTGGGGCTTGGAAATTGAAAGGCGGTTCGTTTTTTGTGCGATGTTTTCCACCCCAAAGAAAATGAATAAATGCCTGGATTAACTTTACATTTTTATACTATGTGATATAACAAAGATCGTGAAAAAGTGCTCTAGTTCAAAGGTAGCTTTCTTGGATAAAAGCAAGAAATTTAGATATTGATGTACTTGTTTCCTTGAATAGTGACAGCCTTCGGAAATAAAGATAAAGAAACCTAAATAACTTTTAATTAAACAAAATACAGAGCCTTCATAAATGATTAAAAGCCACGTGACCAGTAATTTTGTTTGAAACGGTTATTTTATTTCCTTGGTGTGGGCAATTAAATTGTGGCAAATTTATTAGTTCCTAAAGAATAAGACCAAGGTTACATTAAAACACAATATTACGCGGCTGTGATTTCAACGGCTGTGATTGGTGCAATTTATTCTTGACATTTTATTCAACCAATCGGCGATCGCACCATCTCGCGCATGACACAACTGTTTCGCATTATACATTGTAAACGAATCTTGTGACGTGTGACGTAAAATTGGCATTTCTATATCTTTCAGTAGCGTTCGTCTTCTCGCCTGTTGTTGATTTATTTTGATCCTTGCGATTTTCTAGTGTCTTATTGTTTTCCTTTGCTTCATTAATAAATCATAGTTGTTTTCATAGCTAAACTTTTGGTACTTCGTTGTATTTCTGGTAAGTTGTAACAGAAAGAAAATTTTAAGATCAATAATATTCTTTTTATTACTGTTTTAGAAAGGTATTTTAAGCTAATATAAATCAAATATCCTACAATTTCTATCAATGAAGTTATATGTATGTTCTCTGATACCAAACATCTAGGTATGCTAATGAACAATTCCATAGACAAAGCTCTATTCAATAATTATTATCTAAAGAAAATAATCTAATTTACTCACTCTATAAAAATCTAACTTCACTTTTTTGGCAGTGGGAACACGACAAATTCAACCACAATAGATGAGATCTGACCTATTTCTGCATTTTTAGGATTGCTTCTTCAGGTGGTCTCCTTTAAGTTGAATCAAATATCTAACTATAAAAATTAAAGGAGACCACCTGAAGAAACAATCCTAAAAATGCAGAAATAGGTCAGATCTCATCTATTGTGGTTGAATTTGTCGTGTTCCCACTGCCAAAAAAGTGAAGTTAGATTTTTATAGAGTGAGTAAATTAGATTATTTTCTTTAGATAATAATTATTGAATAGAGCTTTGTCTGTGGAATTGTTCATTAGCATACCTAGATGTTTGTTATCAGAGAACATACATATGACTTCATTGATAGAAATTGTAGGATATTTGATTTATATTAGCTTAAATTACCTTTCTAAAACAGTAAAAAAAATGTTACAAAAGCTAATAATAAGGAATATATGGGTAGATATTGTGAGTGTAATTCAACGCAGGTTGGGACTTTTGTCCACTGAGTAGTTAGTTTCACACAATATTATTAATACCTAACAATAATATTCTTATTTCAGTTCAGAACAGTATTATGCCTTTTACTGTTGAGCAAGATGCATTTATTTTAATGGCTCACTTTCGAAGTGAGTAACTCAAAGTTCTACAAAATCTATATCAAAATTGTCTGCTCATACAGGTATTTTTTTTATTAAGTTGATATAAATATTCACAAATTCATTTAGATTGCATCTCTAAAATATATCAATTTTTAAATTTTTATTTGAAACCGATATCGAATAGTTAATAACCAAAAATGTTTATTTTTAGGACTTTCAGTTGGAACATGTCACAAGACTTAAAAAAAACGGTTGCATTTACACCCATACAAGGTAACTGTTGTGCAAGAATTACTTCCCGTTGACTATAGAAGACGATTACACTATTGTGAATGGCTTCAAGGAAACATGAATCGTAACTTATTGAACTTATCATTTTTCACTGACGAAGCATGGTTTCATTTATCTGGTTATGTAAATAGCCAAAATTATAGAACCTGGGCTGCAGAAAATCCTCATACATTTGTAGAAACCAGTTTACATCCCGTAAAAGTTGGTGTTTGGACAGCGATATCAAGAAGACGTATAGTAGGGCCCATATTCTTCTATGAAACTATAAATGCTGAAAGGTATCGAACCCTTATTTTAGAGCCATTTTTAGAACAGTTACATGATGACGAGCTGCAAGTAGGTTACTCTCAGCAAGATGGAGGAACTGCATACACTGCAAGAGCAACAATTCAATATTTACAGCAATTTTATGGCAATCGACTGATTAGTGCAGGTTTGTGGCCAGCCAGGTTTCCGGATTTAACTCCGTTGGATTATTTTTTGTTTGGACATTTGAAAAACACTTTATTTAAGACAGCGATACACACTGTCGAAGAATTAGAAGCGGTAATTATTCGAGAAATCAACAACATGACAGAAGAACAGCTACAAAATGTATTTGAAAATATGCACAGGAGGGTAAATTTATGCATAGCAAGTGAAGGGCACCATTTTGAACACAACATGTAATTATGTTAATTTGTTAATTTTTATTCAATTGGCAAAATACCCAAGCAAAAATAAATAACTAAGAAATACACAAATAAATTATTTTTAACACTACAATATGTAATCCTTTTATCACAAATATTGTAAATAAATCTTAATACAGTAAAATATGTTTCTTTTACCCTGGAATGCAATAAAAAAATCAGTTGCGTTCACATTATATACTCTTTGTTTTCATAAAAATTTGAATTTGTTCATTAATAAGAGAAGATTGGTAGTTTTCTCTCTAATAAAGTTAAAAACGTTTCAAACGAAATAAATAAACATTTTTTTCGTCAGTAACTATGTAATATTAAATTTGATGTATTAAGTTTCAGTAGTCGAACAATTTATTAGGTTATGTACTTCATTTCAAAAAGAAAATTATTTAAATCAGTAATCCCTTCATCCACACCACTGACATCCACTGATGTTTAGGGATTTTCATGAACCTGCTATAAACTGTGCAATGTTGGTTGGATATGGGCGTAGGTCACGTGGCATTTATAAAGGCTCTGTAGTAACCAAAGTAAATTGACATCCGTCCTTGACAAACCGCCAATGACGGAACAAGGTCTGATATCTAGTTATCAGCCATTTATAGGATGTATTTTCTTTTGTTCTTAGAACATGATACGCTTTTAGCTTCTACTCTAGTTTGGACAATCAATCGTAATCAATAAATGAAAATGCAACTTTAATTAGTTCATGCATGAATCGAAGCATTAACCTAGTATAAAAAGCAAGTAATTTAGTGTCAATATTCACAATTTCGAACTTTTTCAAAGGGTGCTGGAACCATTCCATTTATTTATCCCATAAATCAAACAGCACAGAAACAAATTTCTAACTATCATTCGAGTCGACTAATACCTACAACTCGTGCCAAATTCCACAGCGGTTATTACTTTTCCGATGTGACATTTATCGAGCACGCCCCGCAGCGTTTTGACTGCCCTTAATACAGCCATTACAGCGGGTCACAATCAAACGCAGATGACACCGTCGGAGAGCCCAAATCTCGCAATAATCCCGCGCTCTAATGCCGGAATTTCCCCCAGGACAGATGTGCCGCGGACCGGCGTCTCTTCTTGGGATTTGGAGGCCGTCGAGGTCGACGTTCGCGCTATTCGGAATTATATATTTAATGCCGGTATTGAGCCTTAAGACTGTTTCAGATAATTTGTACATAGATATGTACAATATCTTGAAATTAACATCCAATATTTTGCAACCGAGGTTTGAGATACAACATATAAGTGTATATGAACATAAGCGAAAAAATGTGAAATATTTCAATAAGCTCTCACATTTTAGTTTTTCTAATAACTTTAAAACTTTTTTTACATCTTGCTTCTATTTGTCATATTTAATATACTGAAAATCATGACTCCAGATTATGCCAATATCCACAATGTCCAGTAAAGAATCGTCCAAAGGGTTGTAGGATTTATAGGGCTCTTTGGATCATACTATAGCGATTTAATTATACTCAGTCCAAAAGTTCAAAGTTACTGAGTTATAGGGTGTCAAAGGGTTTCAATCTTGAAAATGTGGGAACACGACAAATTCAACCACAATAGATGAGATCTGACCTATTTCTGCATACCTAAAAATATATGAAAAAAACGATTACATAAAGAATACAATTTAAATATAAATTTAGTAGGTCGTTATGATTTTTAAATTCATTGACAGATTAATCAATTTTGAAATTGTCGACATTTAATTTCAAATAATTTTAATTTATTGAAATAATAATTTTTATAGTTAGGTATTTGACTCAACTTAAAGGAGGTCACCAGATGAAGCAATCCTAAAAATGCAGAAATAGGTCATCATCTATTGTGGTTGAAGTTTCGAGTTCCCACATTTTCAAGAGTGAACTTAGATATTTATAGAGTGTTTTCATTAAACATACATATGACTTCATTGATAGGAATTGTAGGAGATTTGATATACAGTATGCGCCTAAAGTATGGAATAAATTCAATAAAAACGAAACAATTATTTTTTGGGGAAAATCCTCGAACAGGTCGATTTTTAATTTAAGCGTAAAATGCGATTTTCAAATGTCATTTGTTTTCGAGTAATGATGTCATCAATTTTTTTTTAAATGGCAACACCATATTTTTTTCCTTGATTCTGAAAGATCGTTTAATTCTCTATCAAACAGTACTAAAATTTTGCCCTCTTACATAAGAAAGTTTTCGAGTAAATGGCGATTGAATGTTAGAAAACGTAAATTTTATCCATAAAAAAGTAACAATTCTGAGGTATGTAAAATAAAATACAATTGATTAAATTTTATACTTAAATTAAATGTTCGAATTGCCATCCACTAACTTCTGGGGAATGATTTCTGGGGTAACTCTGCGTATTTCGTCCCGAATGCGATTTTGAAGTTCTTCTAAATTACGTGGTTTATTAATGTACACTTTTGACTTCAAGTATCCCCATAAAAAATAGTCAAGAGGTGTAAGATCTGGCGATCTTGCAGGCCATTCTATCGGTCCGCGTCTGCCGATCCACCTCCCAGGAAAACAGTTGTCCAAAATATCTCGTACAGGGATCGCATAGAGCGGAGGTGCACCGTCTTGCTGAAACCATATGGTATCGTCAGGAATGTCAGGGTCATTATCGTTAGGAAAAATTACTGCAAGGACTGGAACAAGGTCATTTTCTAGAAACTCTAAAATCTTTGTCCTGTAAGAGTTCCTTCAAAGAAGAAAGGCCCTTCTATTCTGTCGTCAACTATTCCAGCCCACACATTTAATTTCTGAGGGTGTTGGGTATGTGCCTCTGCCATCCAATGAGGATTTTCCCGACTCCAATATCTGCAAGTTTGACGGATTACTGTACCATTCAGACAAAATATGGCCTTATCTGAAAAAAGTATTTGCCGGTGTAAATTTCTATTTCCTTGACATAAATCCATTAGAATTTTGCAAAAGTGTAAGCGGCGATCCTCAAGATACGTAGCACTGTGCTCTGACTAGTGTCTTTGTTTAATGCAACCAATCGTGAAGAATTATGAGGATTATCCGCCATACTTAACAAAATGTTCTGTTTCTGATTTTTATTAATGCTTGGACGTCCAGGTTTTGGAATATTTACAACATTGCCAGTTTCTCTTACCTTACTGACTGTTGATTGGCTGATAGGGCGATCTGGATATTTTTCATTAAATAAATCGCAAACTACCTGCTGAGTTCTAGTCATATTCCCGCATCCGATAAGAATTAAAATTTCAATTCTTTGAGTAACAGTTTAATGTGCCATAATACTTTAAATTGAAAAATAATTTCTATGTCGCTTACAATACTTATTAGAAAGTCGGTGTGACAATGACACTTTGCAAAGATTTTCACCTACGTGATCCATAAAAGAACTATGGAATTCGAAAAACTGAACTTGATAACGTTTTTGCTTTATTTTTATTGATTTACGTTTTCTAACATTCAATCGTCATTTACTCGAAAACTTTCCTATGTAAAAGGGCAAAATTTTAGTACTGTCTGATAGAGAATTAAACGATCTTTCAGAATCAAGGAAAAAAATATGCTGTTGCCATTTAAAAAAAAATCGATGACGTCATTACTCGACAACAAATGACATTTGAAAATCGCATTTTACGCTAAAATATGTATTTCTTAAATTAAAAATCGACCTGTTCGAGAATTTTTCCCAAAAAATAATTGTTTCGTTTTTATTGAATTTATTCCATACTTTTGGCGCATACTGTATATTAGCTGAAAATACCTTTGTAATACAGCAATAAATTTTGTCTTTTGCTAATATTTGCACTGAGGGATTATTTAAGATGACAAAAATTATTTTAACCGAAATTATGTTCTATCTTCTAGGGGGCGCTGGGTAGAGTTTTCAAGTGCTAATAATTGTCTTAAATTTTTTTGTGAATCAAAGTGTGCAAATAATAGATTCGTTATAGCAATTTTAGAAGTACCATCATTAAAAAGTCATAACTCATTTGTGGCTCTAAAGTCAACTGTTTACGAAAAAATCGCAATTTAAGTTGGAGTTGCATGTCAGGTAGTCGAGTGTTAAGATATATCATAGTAAATAGTAAAAATTATAGATTCAATTTTTAAACATATGCTCAAAATATCTACCATGTAACTCAATATATCTGGAGAATGCACTGTCATTGTGAGACCAAGTGGGCCTGTGGGACTGTCGTTTGGTGGCCTAAAGTCAACAAGATAACAGCTAAACAAAAGCTCAGCCAAGTACAAAGAATTGCCTGCTTGAGTATAACTGGAGCTATACGAACAGCATCCATCATAGCACTGGAAGTAATGCTAGACCTCCCACCTTTAGATATTCATCATGTTTCGCCTCAAAAATACTGGTAT
Source organism: Monochamus alternatus (assembly GCA_037114965.1). Lineage (NCBI taxonomy): Eukaryota > Metazoa > Arthropoda > Insecta > Coleoptera > Cerambycidae > Monochamus > Monochamus alternatus. The sequence continues at coordinate 121,830,711 of CM073426.1, forward strand.
CGTACCAGATGTAGGATATGTAGAAGTTAGGAGTCGCCTGTGGAATGGGGTCGTCAGAAGGATGTAGATAGACACTGGCAGTATTTTTCTCTCAAGTTTGCGTTTGAAAGATCCTAAACGGTTACTTATCAGGAATGAGGAAAAATAAAAGAATGTGCAGAATGTTGGAATCTTATCCAATATCAGTGGGATAGGCATGCTACCGTGGTATAAACGGAATTAGTAGGTATAACTACAGCCGGCAAAGAAATCAGAATCTGCGCAGATACTAGACAATCATTAACGACCTTCCGTGATCATAACATAACTGGGTCAGTATGGGAATGCCACAAAGTACTGGCAGTGGCTTCAACCTACAACAGCATATCTGTATGCTGGGTAAAAGAACACGAGCGAGTCCATGGCAATAAAGCAAGCAATCACGCACGCTTCTAATAATGATAAATGTCAAACTTGTTTGTTTTCAAAGCCTTTTCAGTTAGAAAACTTAAATATCGTTGGCATTTTGAAATTTTTATATTTTCCGCATATCTACACAACAAATAATAAATAGAGTATATATATATATCTTTTCTTTTCGTTTTTGAAATAAAATACAGTGTTATCTTATAAAAAATACAAGTTGTGGTCATATCTCAAAAACTAAAAATATTGTTATATTTATTTTATGCAATCGAATCTATCCCAAAAAAGTGTCTGTAGAATGTTTAAACTGTTTTAAAATATCTTGAACGGGACACGAGAAAGAACACCAGTCTGTTTAGCCAAAAATTGATAAGCGCCCTGTAGTTTGAATATGGTTGCAGATGCGGTTTGCGTCGTTGTTATTTTCTCGAAAAAAAGTTCTGGACTCGTGTGTCAGATTTGCTCTATCTATGACAGATTTGCAGTAACCCTTGAACACCAACCATGCATTTTGACTCACCCTGTACATATGGAAATAGTGTAGTTAACAGTGACATTATCCTTCAGCGCCAAGTACAATAGATGTGATTAAATCAAAGACCTTGCGTCACCTCTTTTGATCAGTTGATCGCAACGAAACGAAATAATCACCTAGAAGGGAGCGACACATCGCAAACCTATTCCCGCTACAATTATTGCATTCCCTGGCAGGAGGGCACTGTCTAAACGCCAGAAGGGGCTTATCCCAGTGCCAGTCATTGCGACCGCGGCAACAATTGCTGGATTAGCGGGCTGACTCAGCCGATTTGCTCGTTCGTCGGCCGCATTGTTATTTTTAAGCTTTTAAATTGACTCGAATGGCGCTGTTAGTTTGATTTCCGGACTCGTTTAAGTTTTATTAGCGGTATTTGCATAATCACGCGTCGTCGAAAAACCGCCTCGCCGGGCAGAGCAAGGGGCGTATATTTTAAATATATGAATAACTTGCCACATTTAATAAAACAAAGAAACCCGTAACTTTTTTAGCAAATCTTATAGTATCAAGTCCTGAAAATTCTTTAGGTTAGAAATAGACATTGGCTGCTGGAAGACTGACAGAGTCGGAATTGAGTTGAAATGTAAACTAGGCACGTCGTTAGTTGCTATATTCGTCACAACTCGTTACCATTTTTTTTTTCAAAAAATCGATGAATTTCATATTTTGAAAAAAGTAAATCTGCAATTTAAGGGCAGCTCTATACGCATTTGAGGGCACTTAACACGCTAATGTGGCGCGTTTTTTTGTAAATGGCTCCGTCCGATATATATATATATATATATATATATATATATATATATATATATATATATATATATATATATATTGTTATATTATTATTATATCTGTGTATGTTTTTTTTTATTTTTAATTTGAATTTTATTATTTATTGTTTATTTTAATTTTTAATATTTTATTGTGTATTTGATATTAAAGTTAAATATTAAATTTTTGTTGGGCGCCAATGATCCTTTTATGTATTATGTTTTGTGAGTGTATGTTGTGTTTCAACTATATTTCGTTCAATACAAACCTTTTATATAATAATTTTTTTTTATCTTTATCTTACCTTATTTATACCAAATTTTGTTTATCCCTTGCTAGACACAGTTTTTTTAATCAAAAGAGCAAAAGAAACTTAACTCAGGAGTCGGTTCAAAATATACAGGTTTTTATTTTATATTGTAATAACTAGTAACACTTTTGAAAGATTATCAATAATTTTGTGCTATAATCAATTGTAAAACAATAAATAATATTTTCTTTTTAATATTACCTTTCTGATAATGAATTTTACCACACCAATGTAGATTAAAACTTGGATATTGAATTTAATTGAAGTTTATAAATTATAGTCAAATATCCTTTATTTTTGTAATGTTGGTTGCATTCCTACAGAAACATAATATATTCTAAAGTTAAATGGCTTCTCTTTGGATGGATGGATTTTATTGAGTTCGACTTGGTTTTACACAGGTAAGTCCTGTAGTTTATTTTTATACTTTGCAAAGATTGATATTGTTAAAATCGATTTTAATTTACTATAGCTATAGATATTTTTATAGTGCACTTTATTTTTTTTTAAGGTACCTGAGGTTAGGAATGTTTTATTTTCCTTCCTGGAAACTGCAAACTGCCTGGAAACTGGAAACTATCCTGTTGGATTCTATGGAACTGCACAATTTCCCTGGATACGGATAATATCTTCAGTTGTGGCAATAAAAACTATACTGGATGATATACAAATGGTAAATTTTAACTGGTAGGTCGATATTTTTTTGATTTTTCTTGTTATTTTTAATCAATTTTTTTATAATTTCGGGAGCTCTCTTGCAATGCTGCTGCTCTTCTCTAAACCCAAGCCGTAACTAACAACAAATTCATTGTTTTTTTTTCTTGCTGCAGATTGCCATGTTATAAAAGTCCATTCACATGATTTTCTTGCAGTCTTTGTATGTCTTTTTTTATGCACAATTTATAACTAATACAAATTTAAAATGTCCTTTTATCTTAATTATACAATTTTTAATTATTTTATTTAGGAAAATAGTCTTTATTTTGTGTTTTTGTTCATGTTCAAAAGATTCTTGTAAAGTCGCCTTTACTTTTGACATTTCTAGAATTGATTATTTTAATTTGACATTTCAATTTAAATTTTAGGACATGATTTATTTGTAATTGGAATATCTTTCATTATGTTACTCGTTTGCATACCATATGTATATCAGATTTTTCTGTAGACTTTCTCCTTTTATTTTCTATATGCTGCTCTGAGTTTAATTTCTTTTTTTTATGTTCTGAATGATAATAATAGTCGTCGTCATGCAAATTTTTGAAATTGATTTTTAAATTTGATAATAAAATTATTAAAATTAGTATTTTATGTTATGTAATATTATTTATTCTATGTAAAATTCATATCCAATGATATCTATATTAACAATTCTTTATATATTTTATAAATTGATACTAATAATTATTAATTTTTATTTAACTTTAGGTTTGGTCAGGTGTTATTTTCATTTGATTTTCTGTGTATATTTCAAATTGTTACAATATATATATATATATATATATATATATATATATATATATATATATATATATATATATATATATCGGACCGGAGTTCAGTCTTGGATTCGTCAATGGCGATATAGTCTAGGAGAATTATTTCAGAATATTCCAATCACTTTTCCTTTAACGACTGCAATTGGTGGTCGAAAAAATCTAAAACTTCGATCGACCACAACTTTTCAACTGTTGTAAATATGGAAAGACAGGTAAAATTGGTATTTCGAGGGAGCTTTCACCAGTAGCAAAAAGCATGAAGTCATGACGTTCTCAAAATAGCCTATAATATTTAGAAAACGGTTCGAACAAAACGGCTTTAGGTACCCCTTAGAAACGCTGGGAAGAATGTATAGAGAGATTCATCCCTATCTGCTGACACCTAAAGTAATGTTTGAGAAAATTAGTAGTTAAAAATTTCCCTTATAAAAATTTCCACGTGATAAACACCGACTGCGACCGGCTAAAATACCGATATTTTCGCCAGTATAGACGCTACAGATGCTATACACGCTATTTTGTAATGGTATCAGTGTCGGTTTTTCCTCGACAACTGCAGTTGATGGAAAAATTCTAAAACTTTGATCAATCGTAACTCTCGAACGATTTCAGATACGGAAAAACTAAAAGACAGGTCAAATTAGCATTTCGAGGGAGCTCTCACCTCAAACAAATAATCTATACTTAAACGAAACGATGTTGAAAATAATTTTTCCTAGCCGTTTGTGGATTTTCATGACCCTTATGTGTATATGATGTAAATTTATTATTCCGCTAAATGTTGCGTAAACGTTGCCTCATCTGTTGCGTAAAGATAAGCGGGAAAATTTACTTAATTTTCACATTGTTGCAAAAACCAACTACAAAAAACCCATACGTTGTTTGTTGTTCACATTCCACTGGCAAAATCTACAGAACAGGATGTACAAAATAGGAATGTAATAGCTATCGTCTTAATATGCGATGTACAGTGCGGGTAGACTTGTTGTGCTATTCGGCGATTGCTATTTATATGGCCTTCTTCAATACTTGCCGCGAGCACATTCTCACCGGCTGCACCATTCATTAGAACAATACCTACACATACAATAATAGCAAATATACTATTATTGTAATAATTTGTACACAAATAATATTAAGTGAACACATGTACTTAACTAATTAGGTCAATGTGCACCCTTTGATGGTTTAACGATAAAAATCCAAACGAGTTTTACATTCATAAAGACAAAAGGCTTTAAAATATATTACACACTATTCACTATTAGTTACTAGCACTGTCACTATAACGGTCACACATTAACACTTATATCATATCGTTTCGCTTTCCGTATGACGTTCATTTATCTATGTTTCGTCAAATTCTTCGATTCAGATTCCAACCTCTTAATATTTATTTTAAATAGTTTCTTCGCCATATCACTATTTCGTCTTTTTCTATCAGTATACTCTTTTCGATTTCATTTTATACCTATAATTCATATGTCACGCATAATTTGCAAAAGCACCCTTCTATATATAGCAGCCCAATTTTTCTTTGTCGGAAAGTGCCATCTTGCTTCCGCGAGTTTCCACTTGTCCGTTTCGTAGTTGTACCTACTTCTCTACTATACACTACTCACGAACATTCTTGCTAATGAACTACAAATTTCAACCACATCACTTACACTTTTGCTCTCGTGCCTTCATACATGTCATCACCCGATATTCCTCACTTGTTAGATTAAGGCGTTTATCATTTTGAAAATACGCTGTAGAGCTTGAATAATTTAATTCTTAAGAACGCAAAAATTAAATACATTCATAATTAAATTAGCGGAAAGATATAGGTACTCCAAATCTTTCCTCGTAATTCGAATAATCGGGTAATCTCAGAGATATGTGGCATTTACAATTTATGGGGAAATATACGGGCTGCATGTATTTTTCGTTGTCTCGATTACTATGAATTGTGAGCGAGTTTATAACATGAGTCTCTCTAGATTCTCGGCAGTTAGGTATAAATAAAATTGCATAAAATGTTAGGATTGTTTTTTGTTATAGTGTGAGTGACAGTCGTACCCTATTTGTTTGACGATTTAACAGGACCGGCGTCCATATTTTGGCCATTTTTGATAATTGTGGTAGATAGTTATTTACAACAACTTTTTTATTCCAAATATTGTCAAGTAGTTGTGCTATGTTATGCATCATACCCTCCATATTTTTAAGATTTAAGCATAACTAATGAACGTAAATGTGGCAATAACTTAATAATCGTTATATCAAAATTTTATTTTTTAGTTTGTGAATTTTAATTACTCCAATATTTCCTAGTTATTTATCTCAAACTAAGAGAATAGAGAATATCCAAATTCTTTTGTACCAGTTTCATTATTTTGTGTAAGTCGTTTTAATAATATATTTTTGAACCTGGACATTTTCTATGAGAGGTGCAATAGTTGGTATTCTAACTTCAATTCCAATCATTTTCGAAAACTTCCGCGTACTGCTGGCGCTGCTGTAGTTAAATATTGAATGGGAATATACGGGAGCGAAGAATACGTGATGTAAATGTAAACAACATGCATGCTCATGTTAATATGAAGAGAAGGCTGCACGTATTAATAAAGGCCTATCATGGCAGGAAAGAGTAGGATGAGCAACCGTCTGATGTACTTCCACCTGGAGGTAGCAGCAATATGGTGTTATAATGATGAAGCCGCGTTGTAGTACGTGTTGTGACGTTTTCTAAATGCTACAATTTCATATGCTAGTGGTTTATTAGCCTTTTGTTGTTAAATTCGAACACATATCCAGCTTTATCAAGTTGTTCATCATATTTTTAACTATTCTAGACTGAATTCTATATCTGTTTTACTTTATTTTGAGTGTACGTGTCAGGTCGATTCTGTAAAAAATAAGTGATGTGATTTAAATCATCTTTTTTATCAGAATATCGAACGGTGACAAAGGTCTTCGGCAGCCGCATTCTTTATTTGCAAAAAATTCAAAATGCATGGGGTTGTAGACGCCTAAGTAAAGAGAGACTTGAAATTAAGGCGTATAACCACAACCAAACGACGCTAGGTGTCATGAAACCACAAATTATTTTTTTTGTCAAATGCATACCATTATTTTACAGATATTGAAAGAATTTTTAATTTAAAGATTTTTTCCCAAATAACTTTTGCGTTTATAACGGTTTAAAAGATACAGACCAGTTATATATAAATGGAATTTTTCGATTACTATATCAGTCTTCAATTTATATCAGATGAGCCTTGCGAAAACAGTAGGCAGTATTTTAATTTAATTTTATTCTAGTTTCAATTATATATAAGGTTGTTCAAGAAAACAAATGCGGTACAGTAGAAATTCCATAAACGAACAATAATAATAAACATACAATGTTTAGTATTGTTTATGGGATAGGTGTTAAGTCAATAATAATAATTAAATTTATACTGTTGCAAGTTACCGCATTTGTTTCCTCGATGAAGTACCTGCTGCCCACCCAGTACAATGTTCTGGTAGGTTTCGCTCAACTGAACATATGATGGCAACTGCCTCGGTAAAGCAATAAAACAAAAAATATGCATAATAATTGACTGAAATGTCATTCGCAATTTCAGGCTGACTATAAACTTTTGGTGTTGACGACATTAAACTGTCTTACTTCCGTAATATGGAATTTTGTATTAGAAATTATATTGCTTCACTCTATTGTAAAATTTCAAATATGATAACAGCTAACCAATAGTCTAAGATCCCACTATAAAACGACCTTCACCGAGCTGGTTAATGGATGAATATTATTTTATATCCAATTAAATATGTCAATAAATATATTGCAAATGGGTTGTTTAAAAAAATTCAGTCCAGAATATGATTAATTACCAATTAAAAATTATTATTTTTTTAAACATTTCACTGGTTTGGTTAATAGACAAATTCCATACCAATCGAAAGTATGAAGCCCATAGAATATGCAAACGTTAGGTTGACTATTTTTTTCCCGTCACAACTCTTGGGTAGGCAGGTATAAACAGGTAAATTGATACTAGTAACTTGCACCGGTGTGGTTAATAAATTAAAGTTAAATTAAAATAAAGATTATTTCATTACCAACACGGTGGTATAGGGTTGTCTGTGAAAAATCAGTCCTGAATTCCGGTTGTCGAGTTTTAAAAAGTGAAATATTCCCCAGCGAACCATTCCATGCGATAGAAGAGTATACAGCATTGCAGCTGTGTGTAGTTGGTCCATACCGAAAATGAAGACGATCCGTTTATCCGTTTCTCCAAAAAAAGTCCGGGGGCGGCGGTATTATTATTAATCTGCTTCTAGGAACCCCTAACGCGAAGACGGACTAATTTTTTCGATTTTGCGTCTCAAAGAGTACGTGTTTTTAAAATTTCGATTCGATCGGTTGGGGGCGGCTCCGAAGGCGGCATCCCGTTTTTTAAAATTTTTTTGGTACATTACCGGATGCGTCCCCGCGTTATCGCGAAGCATACGTACATAAAATTTGAGGTCGATCGGATTCGATTTGTGGCCGTGAGATGTGCGGAAAATTTTTTTTACTCCTAACGACGAACATGAGGCTAGGTAAACGGCGGCTGTGGGACGGGATCGGAGGTTTCCCGAATTATTCATAACTGAGGGGTGGAGTCTCGAAGTCACGAGTTTGAGAAATCGACCTTTTCTGTTTCATTTCGAATACATATTCGAATGTTTTTTATGAAAATATGAAAAAATGCTTCTATAGAATTTTTTGTACAAACAACGGTTTACGAGTTGGGCGGCAAAATACCACCGCCCTCGGACTTTATTAGATTTTTTGGAGAAACGGATAAACAGATTATCTTCATTTTCGGTATAGACTATTATTTCCTGGTAGTGACTTGAAATGATATCATGACGTTCCTGCCGCCCCTCCGGGGGCGGTCCTTGAAAACACGAAATTTGTCTAAAATCATTGAAATGTTTTTGTGGCTTCTTCTCCACCTTACCTATAGAAAAGTCTAATAAAATATTTTGATTATATGTAATTCGGGGCGGCAAATGGATTATTAGAAAATTTTATTTTTTACGGGTTTTCGATCCCGAAATATCATTAGTAGGGTCGAAAATGTTGTTTTATTGTCATTGAAGGGCATTAGGGGTTCCTAGGGGCAGATTAATAATAATAGGTACCACCGCCTCCGGACTTTATTCGATTTTCTGGAGAAACGGATAAACGGATCGTCTTCGTTTTCGGTATCGACGAACTACACACAGCTGCAATGCTGTGTACTCTTCTATCGCATGGAATAGTTCGCTCGGGAATATTTCACTTTTTAAAACTCGACAACCGGAATTCAGGACTGATTTTTCACAGACAACCCCATACCATCGTGTTGGTAATGAAATAATCTTTATTTTAATTTTACTTTAATTTATTAACCACACCGCTGCAAGTTACTAGTATTGATTTACCTGTATATACCTGCCTACCCAAGAGTTGTGATGGGAAAAAAATAGTCAACCTAACGTTTGCATATTCTATGGGCTTCATACTTTCGATTGGTATGGAATTTCTCTATTAACCAAACCAGTGAAATGTTTTAAAAAATAATAATTTTTAATTGTTAATTAATCATATTCTGGACTGAAATTCTTTAGACAACCCATTTGCAATGTATTTATTGACATATTTAATTGGATATAAAATACTTTTCATCCATTAACCAGCTCGATGAAGGTTGTTTTATAGTGGGATCCTATACTACAACATGATTTTATAGAAGAAAGTGCTACTATGACTAAGTCCACCAGCGTTAGGCTGTTTTATAGATGAACCCATTGATAACAGCAAAGCATTCGATAAGGTTGATCAATACGAGTACATTTACTTCAAACAGTTGACATGATTGGTGTGTCTGATTCCTTGTTATTTTGTTCAAATATTACTTTTGCAGTAGAAAATGTGACTACATAAAGAGTTCCTCAAGGTTCTATTCTTAGTTCTCTGTTATTCAATATGTTCATCGATGTTCTTGTTAACAAATTTAATGTATTTTTTAAGCACATCCAGAACCAGAAAAAAAACATAAAAATCGCAAAAAATATAAATCTAATCCCTACAAAGTTTATATCACGAAAAAAGGATTTAATTTTGCACAACTCGAAGCAAAAATGTATAGTGTTCTATTCGAAAAAGAAAGTTATCGGTTTTTGAAATTGGTAAAATGTACAATTAAGTACATAAAGGTGTAACATCTTAAGATTATATGGTACGAGTATATCAAAAATAAGATGCCTAAATGTAGTACAAAAAAATCATTAGAGATTATTACAAACCCTGTCAACTGTCATTTTTCTTTTCTTAAATATCAAATAAGTCCGAAGGTTTTAGGTATAGGAAATGCTTATATATTTTCGACTAAAAATGTCATGACTTCCAATATTGCAATAATATACAGGGCGTTCCATTTGGAATAAGAAAGTTAAAGATTAGGTACTTCCAATATTTTCGAAAATAATTGAAAGTATTTTATTTTAAACCCTGTATAGCAATTTTCAAACCTATATTTTACTCGGTTATCTAGATACCTTTAGGGCCGGTATTTTCATCTTCCACTAAAGTTGCCGATAATTTTAATATGTTATTTAACACAACTAATATTGTCGTAAGTGACTCTGAATAAATTTTTAAAACGGGTAAATTTTAAATATACTAAAGGCAATCAAATTTCTTTCATAGTCAATGTTTTGACAGTAATAAACGTATTTTAAACTTACATGTGACTGTTGTGATCGACATCAAAATCTTTCTTCTTGAAACTGTCATTAAGATTTACAAGGAGTGCTCAGATGTTTCGCCTTTGTATATTCTTAATTAATTTGTCGGATTAAGTTTTAAATATACCTTTTTCCTGTTTATTACATTTTTTTTAAATTCATATTTTTTGCAGTTATTGTACATTTCTTTTTTCTTGCCTTTATGATCCTATTATTTAATTGAGAACTCACTGAAAAGCGTATTGAATAAAATATAAATAGATAAGATAAATGGTAACAAAATTATAAGCACGCGCCGTCCTCGCACTGAGATAGATGCATCTGTGGAGTTGAATGTAGTAGAGACAACGCGATCAGTGTTGCCAACTGTAAATACTTTCTTCACATTAAAGAATTTTGACATAAAATTTGACGCCTTTGAAGAAGTTCAGATTTTTTCAAATTACTAACGTGAAGAATTTTTTGATTAGATAACTTAGTTTTTAACTTTTCTCTACATTTTTTATTTGATTTATACACCGTAAACAAATTTGAGTAAAATTTCACTCAAAATCAACAAAATGGTTGTCAAAACGAGTCCACACCCGATTGTGTTGAAATAATAGCACAATTAATTGAGTAATGTTCACTCAGTTATTTGTTAGGTAAATAAATCTCTTAAGGGTAACACTGAACAATTTTTGAGTTACCTTTATAAAATATGTGTAATTCAAATTGAGTTATATTATCAATCTATTTCGTTATTTTTTCACAATATGTATCCAATTTAAATCAATAAAGTTTTATATAATTTTAGTGTTGTAATAAACTCAAAATAGTGATGATTTTTCATTATACTGTGTTGGTTCTTACACAGGTTTTATAAAAATTAGAACTATTGTGTACCTACTAAACGTGTTTAATTTTTTACGGATTGTGAATTAATGCTTTATAAATATTTATAATAATTGTTATTATTACTATTAACAACATTATGACTATTACAAATTATTATAATAAAATTATTATAATAATTTTGTTATAAAAATTACAGTCTAGAAAAAGAAAACGTGTTGATACACAATATAGATTTAATGGAAAAGTGAAAGCTATCATGACAACAATAACAATAAAAATAGTAATTATTGTATTATTATTATATTATAATATTATTACTACTAACTACATACTATTTGAAACAAAAGTTTGCTGTAAATAGCAAATTGAATAAAATAAAGGTTGAGATTATATTTGTAGATAGATAATAATATGATGCAGTTACTTTTATGTTACAAAATACCCAGTGGTGTTTGTGTGTTGATGAAGTTCAAACAGCTCTTTAGTCTCTTTATTGAATAAACTGTTTAAATCAATAAATTCCAGGTACAGTCCATGAAATGGTAATCATGTAATGACACACAATAGGATTTCTGAAATAAGAAGCAAATCAACATTTTTTTTTTTTGTATGGAATGAAGACGGCCATTGTTACTACCCTATTTCTACCACAACTTCATGACAAAAATTCTCAGTTTCTAGTTTACACCATACTTTTTTATGCAAATTGTAATCTGTAAATGTATTTACAATTGTGGTCCATGATCAAGGTAGAACAATACACTTATAATTATCCTTCACACATTTCTTTGTTAACATGCAAACTTTGCTAAAAATTCAACAAGAAATTAATTCACTGATAAATGAGTTTGAACTTACTCAATGTTTTTTACTGTGCAAAATAGTTGGATATCACGGTTTTTGCTCTATTGTAGTCTATCATAGTAAAACCCAACAAACAATTAAAGTTAAAATTACGTTAACTTGACCTCTGAATTGGTCAAAAACTTTTCATGACCAATTCCGTATAAGGAAAGTTTACCTATATTCGTTGGCCTTTTTCCTTATGTGGGGAAAAAAACTAAAGTAATATGGAAGTTAATAATTGGTCGGCAAGAATTTTATTCCAATAAGATAATTGGACCTAAAAGAAATACGGACCAATTTTATGTTAAAATTTCAAAATATAAAAGACATTATTACCAAAATATACCCTAATTATGCCTTTTATATGACATACTTTTGCCAGAGAGAGACAACGTTATATGTTTGATTTTATGCATTGTAATAGCGAACAGGGATAGGAAGAAAAAGAAAGACTATAAGTCAGGCTACTAAACTACAAGTACAGTAGGAGTTAGTATATTTATAGATATTTAGATTTTAATATAATAAAGTCTGTATTTTTGGTTTCCATTCATCAAATTGTACAACCCAGGAAATTTTTTCGTATAATGTCATGACCAAACTTTCATAAAAATAAAGCGCCTTATAAATATACATTTTTACTATTGCTTTTTAATAATATTTCTATACTGAAAAATAACCTAAAATAAAAACTGAATGTATTTCGTAATAAAATGTGTTTAATAATCTTTCGTAATAAATGTATTAACTAATATTATATGTATTAACATAATTTTAATAAGTAATCAATTAGAAATAATGAACAAAACATTCAGTGTTTATTACAACATGGCCGCTCAAATAAAATCAACTTTGAAGTCAATTTGTCTGTAAGTTTTAACCTATAGGGCAGATTGCCTATGCCAGTGTTGACGTCACAGGAAAATATTAACTTTGTGGTTGAGATTTCCTCCAAATGAAGATATTTTATGGTAATTTATTACCAATGAAATTATTACTAGGTACCTACATATAAAATTCTACTCTTGGATTTATTTGTGATTGAAAATTCAAATTAAAGCCAATAATGTTATATATGCGTAATAACAAAAACAAAATAAATATTTTCGAACGGAATTCAATTCGAAGTTCAATTCACGTGCACTACTGAATTCATCTGACACGATAACAGTCATAAGAATACTTATATATGAAGTGTTTATTGATATATTATCATTAGATTGATTTATATAATATGCAGTGTTGGCTTAAATTCGTTTTTTGCAACTCTGTAATATTGTGTAGCGCTTGGTTTTCATTGCAGATCGCCAACAAAACAATTTCTACGCGTTATTACATGAAGATCTGTCGGAATACATATAACAAGAAGCTTGTTTCCTAAAAAAACCTTTATAAGACACACTTACGTCGAAGTATTATTAACAAGTAAATTTGTACCATAATATAGAACAATATTTATATTAGATTAATTGAAATGGTTAAATATTCATTAGAAATTATCAACAAAGTTGAAAATAGGTTGATATTGTAATAAAAATGGAACTTAACCAATTGAAGGATTTAATAGGGCAAAATAACTAGTTATTACCTTATTTTTAACTATTGTAATAATTTAAAAAATCCTTGGATATTGAAGACAGACTTCAAGACGAAATTAAGTAAATTATAACTTCGTCTTACACGTTATTGGAATGTTAGCATTTGAAAACATAAAATAGGTAAACAATATGTAATTTCGAACTGTATAAATTGACATATATTTCATTTTACTTAGAAGTCATTATATTTCTCTTAATTAATAAATTTTTGACAAAGATTTTGGTATTATAAGATTTTGTAACATTGAAGACTATTTTTATGGAGGAAAGTAGTAAATCTTGATCAATTTAGAATTATTTTTCTTGTGTAGTAGTCTATTAGGCTTAAATGTTAGTTGGGAATTTGTCTCTATCAAAACTATTTAGTGTCGAGTAGACGTTCGATTTATGATCATGAATTGACCGAGGGGTAAACCACTGCTTGAAATTTGTAAATACCTTATTTTCCCAAAAAAATACCTCATCAAATAAGCAAATACCTCAAAAATACTCAAAAACCACGAATTACCCTCAAGTGCCCAAAGAATACCTATGATTACCCAATAATACCCTTAAGTACCTAAAAATTCCATTAAGCACCCAGAAATACCGAATAGTACCCAAAAATACCCTTAAATACCCAGATATCTAAGAAAAGAAAAATACATTAAATGACCCACGATTTTACTTAATATACATTTCATTTTCCAAAACTGTCTTTCATTTCCTTAGAAATTATTCCAGTTACAGATCTACGTAAATAATATAGAATTTTTAAGGGCTCCTTTGATTCGATCTGAATACATCTGGAAAGAACATTTTGGATTACATAAAATGTATCATAAACTCATTGGCGCACCCAAGAAGGGTGTCAATACCTACACCATGCCCCCTTCAAGCCAACTAAAAACAAACTTTTTCTTCGTCTATGAAATCATAATATTCAGTCTATACAGAGTGTCCCTAAAATTATTGTCCGGATCCCAAATACTTATCGGGTACCATGGGTGTCTCCAGTACAACCAAAATCTTTCATTAGCAAGTGTAAATACATGGGTATCGAGGGAGAATTCAATTTTAGCCCCAGCTTGCTTTCCGTCATGTATGACTAAAATTAGACAATTGGCAGTTGTTTACATAAAAAATCTTTTTTGTTAAATAGAATACGAATGTGGTAGGGAAACCTAATCTAGCAATATTTTAATTTTTATTATAGACTCATTTACTTTTTATTAAATATTTTTCATCAATAGAATATGTCGGAGAAGTTTGACCAACCTTATCGTTAACACGTCGTATCGAATAATATGTAATATATTTATTTAAAGATAAAGTTTAAGAAATTATACCATACTAAAATTTGTCAACAGAAGAGGGGAATGTGCATATGAGACTTGTTTATATGGTACTGTACTGTACAATCTATTGCAAGAATAATGGCACTGTTTAGTTGAATTTGGTTATTTATTTCGAACTGCTGACATATTCGTAATCAAATCTACTTTCAATTTTAAACAATAGTTCTTAGTTGTTCCACTCACCCACAGAAATCTATTGAAATTTCTACACAGAACATCCAGTAGTCAAAAAACTGATTTGAGGAAGTGTCATTATTTTTGGAATAGAATGTATCTAATTCGAATCACCCTATATTATTTTCTAAACTGAAGGCTTACGAAGACAATAAAAGCCACATAGTGGTTTAACAGTGCCTCAGAGAAATTTTACAGAAAATATTTTTGTATCTATTTTTAATAATTTTATATTTGCCATTGCGTCAGTTGTTTACTTATATTTAAACTGTGCCATCGGCATAACGCATGCGCGATCGCCATTGTATTTAAAAATTGGACGGAAAATACTAGTTTTCTCTTAAAATATCAATTAATTATCCTCGTAATACTCATTAAATACCCAGTAAAAAAGTACTTTAATTAACTACAGCTTGTACAGCAAAATACCTCAGTGGTTTTCCCCTAGGAATTGACATTTGCCATTAATTTGAACAATATAGGGTTTTAGAAACTATAAGATCTGCTGTATATATGAGCAATTATATTAAAGCTAATTTTTAATAATTATTCTATTTTTTTTTGCTTTTCTATTGAGGTTTCTGTTATGTGAAGAATTCCTGGAAGCTCCGTGCAGAAATTTAACTATCTTCATCTAGGCAAATTGTCCAATGAGGCAATAAAGACGCCGCACCCTGTATGCTCATTGTACTGCTACAATACGTTGTCACAAACGACTTGCCATATCCATGTATATCTTCAGCAGCCATTTAAGTTATGAAGTCTTCTACATAAAGTACCTCTGAATAATACCGAAGGAAACAATAAAGAAGTTTCGCGCAAACAACACGTTACCCATAAAGTACGCTCGCAACTCCCTTGCCTCTAAGTACACAAAAGACATGGATATTAAAGCAAATCCACCCCGTCCCCGGACGACCGGGATCTTGTCAGTTTTATGAGAATTTAAAATCTTCCTCATACCTGGTGCTTATAGACTCTAGGAACGCACTCGGGACCGATCAATACCTCCTACGGCATTGTTGTGCGTTTGTTTGCTTCAGGTGGGCGAATGAGAACCGGGTAGCTCATTAGGAGGATGATTTCAGAGGCAAGTTAAATATGCTCGCAATTTTGTCCTTACTCTTGAACGAAAGCCAATTAGGAGAAAGTATATTGATGTATATTAAGAATGCTGGAAATGTCTTAGAAGTTGATTCATTGTTATTTAGGATGAAATTCATTTAAAAATGATTTTCTCCAACCGTCAAAAATCTATGAGATTTTTGGTACTGTCAGGAGTCTCTAAGGTTGACATTTCCCTTACTGAAAAAAAATGGTATCTTAGTAACAAAAGTATTTAATTTTAATCCTAGGAGTTAAAGTTGGCACTTTTCATGCTTAGATTAAAAATGTTAATCAAGTTTTAATTTATAAAAGTCGATTCAACAATATTTACAATAATTACAACTGTCAAAATTAAATAAATCACTGGAATTGTCTCTACCCTCATTCTTGGAGCAATTCTCAAAGCAGTCCAACACGTTTTCATTAATAGTTGTATTATTTTCAGATGTAAAATCAGAAATAATAACGATGCTTGGTTACTTTACCACTATCAACTTTCAGTACTCCTTTCGCACTATTTTCTATATTCAAAAGTGAGTATCCAATGTAATCTTCCGCCTCAGTGCTCGATCTCAATTATCTGTGTCTTTTAAGACAAGTTTCGACACCACCGCCGTCATTTAAAAGGGTCACAGATATTCTTCATAATGCGTGTCCACTGTACTCTTTCCACTTGTCCAGATTAAAAAATGTTGCCACTTCTTGCAAGACGGCACTGATTTTATGAATACCGACCACCATTCGATGACACTTTCCACTAAAATATCTGATAAATAATCTGCGTTTTGAAAGAGTTTACCTTCATCATCAAAATTATTAGGTGCACTATTCAAAAAGCAATCAACTTGTTCTTTTGTAAATACTCGCGATTTTTTCGTTACACACATATTCCTCATTCTGTCAATCCTATCCTTTATATCCATCGTTGACCACAATATTGAATATTGTGACCAAAGCGTTGACGGCTTCATTTTATTTGCAAGTTTGAGAAATACAGCATCAATACATCTTCTGAATCCAACTTAATGTTTTTTCTTTGCACCAGTTCATAAAACGTTGATAGACACGTCCATACATTTCTTGAGATTTGTTTGAGAGAAGATTCAAAGAAACATCTTTCGCACACTTCAGTATCTTCTCAGGTACACCTAAATCTTCATTAGATTCCATTATTACAGACTTTTTAGCAAATTGAACCACAAACAATCACACCTACTTTGCTTTGTTATACAAATTTGGTTTGAATAATTTCAAAGCACAAATTAATAATTAATTGGGGGGAAAAAAGCATATTTCTCTCGGATTAAAAGTGTTTTCGATGTCTCGCAATTTTGCATCCGCTCGGCTACGTTACGCTTCGCCTCCCAAATACAAAATTTGCATTTGCCAGGCATATTTAGTAGTAATATATAAATGTTTGTGATTTGCTTCATGTTTATAGTCGAGGCAATAAACTAGTAAAAAGTCCAAAAGTTCTAAAACTAGTTGTGGTGGACGGATCGGAATGCGGTTTTCTGCATTCTCTTCCAAAAATTATTTGTAAAAAATGTGGCGACATGTAATTTCTAACAAATCTGAAATTGAATTGCTACGGCTACAAATGCATTCAAAAAATGCATTATTTGAGAGGCCTCTTGTAAGATGTCAAAACTTGGTAAATAAGTGTCAGAACTGGCGCAGATCGGGTACTCGGGGGTTTTCGAGGTCGCTGATCACGAATATGATGTTCACATTTGACCCCCCGAACACCTGGAGCTCAGGACCGCCGATGAACGTCATCTCCGTGGGACTCTCCCACAAATCACGCGGAAAAGAAGAGATACTCGGCGCCCAGGTTTTTTTGGGTCGGTGAATCCAAATCTGGCATCGGCGAACGCCCCACGGACACCTGGTGCGCCGGAACCTGGACGCGGAAAATCGTTATGGGGTTTTTTTGGGGCGCTGAATCCGAATTTCACGTCGATAACGACCCCCCGAACCCATGGTGCACCGGAACCTCACCCGGAATATCTTCTCCGTGGTTTTTCCAGACACAATCGAAAAAGACGGACCGAAAATCGTTATGGGTTTTTTTTTTGGGCCGCTGAATGCAAATATGACATCAGCGAACACCCCACCGTCACCTGGTGGCCCCGAACCCGGACCAGCACCTCATCTTCGAGAATTTTCATGAGAAGAGTGCCAAAAACAACCGAAAAATCATTGTATGGGCATTTTTGGGCCGCTTAATCCAAATTTTACGCCCAAAACTACCTTCCCAACGCCTGGCGCACTGGAACTTTTATCTTGACATCGTGTGGAATTGTTGATTCTACTTAAATTATATGCCCAAAAACGCGCCTGTAATGATTTTTTGGGTCGTTTTTAGCGATCTTGGTGGGCAAATTCTCGGAGATGACGTGCACGTCCGAGATCGGGAGCACCAGGTGCTCGTGAGGTGTTCGCCAATGTCATATTTAGATTCAGTGACCCAAAAACCCCTCATAACAATTTTCGGTTCGTCTTTTTCGATCGTGTATGGAAACCCCTCGGAGAAGATGTTCCGGGTGAGGTTCCGGTGCACCAGGGGTTCGGGGGGTCGTTATCGACGTGAAATTCGGATTCAACGCCCCACAAAACGCCCCTATTATGATTTTCGGTTGGTTTTTGGCACTCTTCTCAGGAAAATTCTCGGAGATGACGTCCGCGTCCAGGTTCCGGCGCACCAGGTGCCCGTGGGGCGTTCGCCGATGCCAGATTTGGATTCACCGGCCCAAAAAAAAACCCGGGCGCCGAATTTCTCTACTTTCCCGCGTGATTTGTGGGAGAGTCCCACGGAGATGACGTTCATCGGCGGTCCTGAGCTCCAGGTATTCGGGAGGTCAATTTGAACATCATATTCGTGATCAGCGACCTCGAAACCCCCCGGGTACCCGATCTGGGCCAGTTCTGACACTTATTTACCAAGTTTTGACATCTTCCAAGAGGCCTCTCAAATAATGCATTTTTTGAATGCATTTTTGGCTGCAGCAATTCAATTTCAGATTTATCAGAAATTACATGTCGCCACATTTTTTACAAATAATTTTGGGAAGAGAATGCAGAAAGCCGCATTCCGATCCGTCCGCCATAACTAGTTTTAGAACTTTTTTAGTTCATTGCCTCGACTATTAATAAAATTATATTATTAAAAAAACTTAATTGAGAGTACTTTATTTGTGTAGAATGAAACGCTGCTTCAAATGCTATGGCAAAGAATTAAAAAAAAAATGGAAACAAAAGTATTTGAAAAATATTGAGTGGCATTATGCATAACTAGCGTCTTCAGATAGACTATCTACAATCCCATACCAAATTCCATTAAAATTGGCTTAGGGATTCTGAAGATATTTGCAAAAAAATAAATTTTAGGTCAAACTTTAAGGGGCCTCCAAAAATGAGAACTGTATACTAAAATAATGTTGAGGTGTAAAATGATGCAAATCAATTAAAAATGAAACTAAGAAAATGTATAGGAAATATATACAGAAAATTGTGTAAAAATATGCATATTCCTGTAAAGACCTCGATAACAGAGTTGTATGTTAAAAAAATAATTTAATGAAACAGATAAAAGTGATCCTAGAACTGTTCTAGTATGTAAAACTTATATTAATCTTCGGTATATATCACCTGTATAAATATGAACATGACATACTTGATGTCTATTATTCAAACCTTAAATATCAGACAGAAAAGAATAGATATGTCACCCTCGCGATTTCAAGTGTTATACAGAAGTTAAACATGGAGGTTCCTCTACTATTGGCTATTGTTAGACTCCACAGGAGGCCAACAGATTACTGCCAGACTAAATTTTGCTGCTTCTCGACATGTGTTCAAACGTCCATTCAGAAATGGCAGGATGTTTTGATGATGACAAGGCAGTAATTGCTCAAATTGACACAGGATACTCACTCTAATTTTCGACTATATCAAGCACGTCCCAATCTATGAAAGGAAGAGTAATTGTTTCTTAAATAAATATTACTTTCCTGGAACTTATTACTGTTTTGTATTTTTACTAAATTGTATAACTCATTGTTATTGTTACAGTCGACATAAATTTGCCTTATTTAAGCTATAAAGAAAAATAGTATATCGTACTTTAAAAAGTAGTAATATTAGCCATACTAAGAAATGAAGTTTCTATAAATATATGCCCTAAAATTTTTCTTAAGGGAATTACAATGCCTTAAAGAGTGAGAGATTTATTTTTATTTGCAGGGACAGTAGCATATCAATTTCCGTTTTATTTGGTATATGCCGTTATAAGTTTTAGTGAAAAAAGCCACTTTGCTTTACATTACCTCATTGTTTTAGTCAATGTTGGAATCATGTTTGTGAACTGCAGAGTCTCCTGACCTGAAACCACTAAATTTTTTACTTGTGCCGCCATATTGGTATGTTCGGTACCAATTATTCATGTATTGCAATTTTAGCATGTGTGGAAACAAATTTTAGTCTTATTTTCACTAACCACATTTATGTTGCAGAAATATGCTGCAATATTACTAGAACTAGTAATACTGATATGTCTTTTTAAAACACCCTGTATACTTCAAAGGTAATAAGAAAAGTAGTGGTAACTCACACTCCTTTACCCTGTACACTTCTTAAAAATAAGCAAACATTCGAGTAAGTTATTGTTCTCATTAGCTTTAGCTTTTTCACAACTATCATCAATTATTAGAGTTAGGCAAGTACTTATATTTTCATTTATAAACTCAAATTAAATTTAAATATTTTTTTCCACTTTACATCCCGAAAAAAAATTAATTGAATACAAGGAGACGCAACCAAAATGCTATGTGGTAGCATTGCTGGCATACTGCAGCTGCATAGTTAGATATAGAGATATAGCTCACAACGATCTGTTAAGTTAACATATTATTATAGATGCGTTAATTTAGCACTGAACTGGGTACTTCTAACATATCAGTAAATATTACACAGATTCACTATATTTTATTATGTACTAGTAATTGTAACATATTAGGTAGTGTTGGAAAAAACCGAGTTATTTCAATAACCGAATTCTGAGTATTTAAGTGATTTCAAAAACCAGTTAATAATTCGAGTGATGGTCACTTGAATATGCAGCAGCTGACATGTTACTATTCTTGTAGTTTACCTCAATACAGGGTGTTAAAAAAAGAGTGTAAAATATTTCAGGAGGGCTCCAGGTCTCGTCTGAACCAAAATAAGCAGGAAAGTCTTAATAAACATGGGTCCGCAAAGTAACGGTTGCGGAAGTATGGACCACTATTCGTTTTTGAAACATTTTATTTTATTAGGAATAAACCGACAAAGGAAGCTTTTAACAAACCAAAAACAAAGTTACAAAAGATGTTCAAAGTACCCTCCGTCCATTTCCAAGCAGGCACGACATCTTTGTCTCAACGATATTCGAACTCTTTCGAAAACACCCTCCTTGGTTTGGATTTCTTGACACTTTTGATTAATCCGCAACTGCAGCTCTTCCAGGCTATTTACAGGAGTACCATACACTAATGTCTTCAAATATCACCAAACAAAGAAATCTAGAGGGTTCAGATCAGGCGATCTTGGAGGCCATAAAACTAGTCCAGCCCTTCCTACCCATCTATGTGGAAAAGTTTGGTGTAAATGCTCTCTAACGGTCATAGAAAAATGAACTGGAGCACCATCATGCTGGACCACGCACCACATTTGTTGCCTCTGATTCAAAGGAATGTCTTCCAAAAACTCATACAGTATATGATCATCAGAAAAAAAAATGTTTGCAAGAAAACGAAGGTCTTCAGCAAAAAACCAAACGTGCTTGATGATCATTTATTGGATTTAAGGCCTGTATTCGTTGCACATGGTATGGATAAAGCAGTTGCTCGTGAAGGATTCTCGAAACAAGAGGACGAGTGCTAGAATTTCTTCTTCTGCTCTAGGAGTGGATACCGACCTTGGTCTTCCGGATAAATGGCACTGTTTGCTCAAGGAACCGGTATCACGCAATCTTTGGTGAATTCTTCCAAACGTGCGTTGTGAAAGAATCTGGCGATTTGGATAAGCGTCAACATAAAGACGTCGCGCTTGGGTGGCGTTCCCATTGGCATGACCATACATGAAATGCATGTCTGTTAATTCTGCGTTACAGTAACCAGCCATAGCGAAAGAAAACTTGTACACCGAGAACAACTGTCAAATACGTACTGTTTATTTCACTAAACATCAACCAACTATTATAAGAAAATACACAACGTTTTTGCAAAATAAAAAAGGGACTAAAAAACATAAAACATTCCATATCTCCGCAACTGTTACTTTGCGGACCCATGTTTATTGAGATTTCTCTGCTTATTTTGGTTCCTACTATTACCTCAAATATTTTACACTCTTTTTTTAACACCCTGTATAAATGTTTTATTTTAAATATATACTTTTTGTATGAGAATATTTATATATATATATATATATAACAATATAATATGTTGCATTACACAATGCAGTTAGAGAGTTAGGTATACAAAAACTGGTTAATAATTTTTTTTATTTTTCAAAAATTATTTTATGACTGTTCTGCATTTCATCAATAGCAACGACGAGTGCATTATATGAATTACGAACATGAATGATGATCATTTCTATGGAAGTGAACAGTAGGGTTGCCGCATGTCCTTTGCTAAGGACAGACCTTACTGCAACCTCTGTGTCCTTCTGTTGGAGGAAATGATTAAATTTATATTAAAATATAATTATCGGGACACATACAAAATACGTAAAAAAAATAGTTCAAGTACGACGTAAATTGATTACACACACCCCTGCTATTCGACAAAGCAAAGAATGTCCCAGAATGTCCTTACTTGAGAATTTAAAAAGATAAGATTGTCCTTATTTGCGCATATGAAAAGGTGGCAAGCTTGCTTAGAGAACAGTAAAAAAAATCAAATAAGTAATTCGTTACTCATATAAATCATAACCGAGTGATTTCGGTTATATCAATAACCGAAGAGGTAATCAGTTATTTTTCACTCGAGTGATTCCAACACTAATATCAGGTATAAAAAACAAGAATGTTATTTTTTCAATTGTATCTTATTAAAAATTTTAAATTTATACGAAAATTTTACATATATTGAAATTCCTGATCTTAAAATCTGATTTAGACAACTTCTTTTTGTGGTGAATGTATAGGAAGTTTAATTAATCCTTAAGCATATCATAGCATAGCATACTTTCAAATGAGTTATATTTAATTATTCTTTTAAAAGATAAAATATCACGAAACACATTTTCTCTGTTTTATAAAAGTTTTGCAGGTAAAACCACTTGCGGTATTTGAACTTAACAATGAGAATTCCTGTTTCACTTCCTCTGGAATTTCCAACTTTTACGGATCAGGTACCACATCGACCTTCATTTTCGCACCTGCGTCCTTCCTATTCTATATCCATCCACATATTTTCACGTTATTTCTGCTTACACTGTCTGGTGCACTACCGTACAAGCTCATTACATGCTGTGTCTCTCCTGACTTCATACATGCAAATTTTAGATTTGTATTCAAGTCGTGTTTCCGTAGTCTTCACTTTCTCAGACTTTATATTAAAAAAAATCTATAATCGCAACGTCAATCAATGAATTAAGGTGTACGAGAATATGAATGAAACTATTCGAAGGAAACTTTTAATGAAGCTTTTTTAAATTAAACATTTCCTTGCAATAGGCTTGTCCAGCATTTTTTTATTTCATAGATCGAAAGTGAAAAATAATGGATCTGCAAAATATTTGAATTTTATTCGCACGTTTAGTAGCTTAAAATTAATTACCAATCTTCATCGCGCGAGAATGGGGCGTGCCTAGGCGCTACGTCACTATACGCAAAATGCGAGTTTAAATACTTAAATATAAGATGGAGATAAAGTTATTAATCCAAAAATAAACAGCATAATTTTTGCATTTTGAGAAAAAAACAATTTTAACTTTGTCATTTTATACCATTAATTTTTCGCGTAATTAATATTATTAAAATACAGGGCGAACCTTAAACAAGTACAAATATTTTAACTACAAGTGTAGTTCGTTATATAGATACGTCAAGTACAAGTCATTTTTAAAAATTTCAATTATTTACAAAGATATTGTTTTTTTTAAATACCCACATTTTGAGGTCCGCTGACCAGACAGACCTTTGACGTAACCTAATAAACCATATGATTTACTCAAGGCAAGGTTGACATGTCGTCTATAAGAAAATTATTTTTTTAACGTAAATTCAATTTTTGTGGTTGATTCTAATTTAAAAATAATTGTTTTTAGCAATAAGTAACGTAAAATTGGGTAGGTAGTACGCTTCGCAATAATATTAACGCAAAATGTAACATCTTAACTGACCTTAAAACGATTAAAAAATAAATTCCGCAAGTTCGATATTATCAATTAAAGTATTTGGACAGTTACTTTGTTCAATGATTCCAAAAATTATGAATAAATATGCATACAAACTTGTCAACTTGCTGAAACACCAACTATTTAAACAGTTATTCACATTTCACAAGGTAATACCATTGGACAATGTTAGAAAGATACACAAATTATCCTCTTAAATTATTTTATGAAGAATAACAGAAAAACTAGGATTTTCACACAACACTAGAGTTAATTTTCGCCATATAACCTCAAAAAACGTATCAGTGCTAACCACTTCGTACTTCGTAGCATTGTAGTGGGTGAAAAAGATTTAAAAAATAAACACAAAACACGTAATAACAAAATAACCAGATTGTTGTATGCATTCAATATCAAGAGAAGGCAAAGTAAAATATTTAAAAGCAGTGTCAATTGCATACAAAAAAGAAACTGTTCTCGTAGGCACAGGTAACATTTGTGAAAAGGGATTTGATAATTTTTTACATTCTGAAACCAAACTTAGTTAACTGTTTTAAGAGTTGCGGTACTAACGTACGTATAAAACATATTTGAATCGTGTTATTACTTTCACGGGCAGTATTTTTCTCTTAAGTGTCTTGTATTTAATTAATATTTTTGGTGAAATACAGTGTCATTAAGTAAACTATGGCGCATTATTCAAAAAATTGACATGCTTAAAGCATATTTGTTAAGTATTGCTAATCAGTGATAGTGATAACGATAGAATGTATTGTGATAAATCAGTTGGAGTCTAGTAAAAATAAATAATGACCAAATTCTGGATGACTGTGAGTAGAGAATCTGGTTTATATATTCAATTTATTTGTGAGGTGAGGTTTGACATATCTAAAAATGTTGGTTATTTCGAATCCAAGACATATTCCAAGAGACTGACATTAGCATAACATTGTCAACCCTGTGGAATACACATCCATCATGACTGTTAAAAATATTAGTATCGGAGTTGGATCAGCGGTGCTCAACAAATTTTCTACTGAAAAATCACGAAATTTATTAGTATCTGAATACAAAATAATAATGATATTTAATATGTTTGTATGTTTCATATGTATTTTTTTGCCAGCGGCGTTATTTATGGGGGGGGGGGCAAACCGGGCAATTGCCCCTCTTCAGTAGGAAAAAAATTGTTGAAATTAGGCATAGTTGCCATATTTTTTTTGGGTTGTGAATCTGAAGAAGGGGCTGAATTTGCCCCTTGCTCCCAAAAAGGCATTCTAAATACGCCACTGATTTCTGTATATCCTTATTAAAGTAGTCCATTATCATTGAACATAAACAACTTCTGGTAAATTGTCAGAATCAGGTATACTAAATCTAACTTAATTCAACGTATACTAAAATATTAACAACACAAGGAAAAAACAACATGGCACATTTTAATCTGATCGGGTGTTAGCGTTTTGGCGTCACAGTTGCGTATAGTGACGTCACAAGCGGGCGCACCGATTTTGAGACTAGCGCCAATTTCAAATCTCTTTATATCGAAAACGCAAAAAGCTAATGATATGAAATTTCAAGGACATAGGAAGAATATCAAGTACTATACAAAAACGCAATGAAACCATATAAGCAAACTTCACAGAACAAGCCTATTTGCGTATCAGGTGTGCAATATATGACTTATTTATGAATGAGATAAAACATTTATTATCTTTTCTATTTATCCCAATAATTGACAATTTCAGCAATATTTGTAAACATCTCTTTTCCGATATTCTTTCTTGATTTCTGCGAGCTCAACTACAGAAGACTAACTTAAAAAATGTACTAACCGTTGCTTTGTATATTCTATGCAATTTAGTGGAATGGTTCTTTTACCAATAGTGAAATTATTGATATTGTTGTTTTGGTGATGTTGAGTAATCCTCTAGAAAGTCCCAAGACTTACAAAAAGGGTTGTAACACTAATATATTGACCTTTTCACACTTTATGTTTGGCGTATAAACGTCCGATCACCAGACCCATAAATATCAATAAGAAATTTAAAATCTCGTGACTACAGTCGAAGGTATGGAGGCGTTTGCGTGTTATACCGAAGTCAAACGACTACATGAAACCCATATAATGTCTGGAATACTTTTTTTATATGTATATTAGATCACTGTGTTACACTGAGGTCTGTACAGGGTTAATTGATAACTTATAATTTTTGGTATTAGACAAGAAATAACTATATTTTAGTGTAAATCAACCAACAGTTGGTTTGCGTAGATATACATAAGGTGCTGCTAAAACATTTAGTATATAGTAAAATTATAAGTTTGAACACATTATACAGACGTCGTTTTCGAGATATAGAGTTTGCAATGTTGACAAAAAAATTATAACTTCTAAAAACCTTTTGTGATATTTTTGGCAAATTTTGTATACTTTTTTAGTATATTGGTAGATATAAAATGCTATCATCACCCTCTCACAAGAAATACTATATCACCCTGTATACTCATACAAACAAAATTGGTTTTCAAATGCTTCATTGCAATCTCTACCCGTTTAGGGATAAATTTGATTTTCTTAACAGTACACTAGTACTTTACGTATGCTGCTGCTGCTATTGTGTCAAATTTGCCAAAAATATTTCAGTATGTCGTAGAATACGCTTCTGGATTTTCTGTACGAAACAGCCTGTATAACATGTAATTAAGATGAGTTTGTTGTTTTTTTTTTGAGAGTAAAGCTATGAATACGATTCTGAAATTATTATTATTTTTAACCAAATACATATTCGAGTTATAATTAGTTTATTAAACTGCATTTAAATTTATCTTTTGTTTGTGACGCCACTGATCACCTTTACATCTTTTACATCACTTTGAAACCAACTAAGTACATCAAATTAACGAAGTGGCAAAGAGCCTAACGTCACTGAAAAATAATGTTATTAAAATAGTAATTTGGTTTTCCGCGACTTTACATGTTACTTTAATATCTATGTTGATGGCCCCTGACACTGACCCCTACCTTAAGTGAATACCTGCTGTGTTATAGGTGGTAGACATGTAATGGAACAAACAGCCAACGTTGATTTAGCAAATCGCAAATGGCCGAACACACCACAGTTTCATTTTATTACAGATGCAGGGTGATTCAGTCGTAATGTCATTTATTTCAAGATAATATAGGGAAAAATGAGGATAATACGATTACATTATTTAAAAAAAATTGTAAATGCATATTTGCGCCGAAAAAAATATTTTCAAACCATTATTTAACTCACCTTTTCAGACTTTCACTTACCGTTGACGGCAGTACAACCTGGTATCGACTTGACGCAACGCTGCCAAATTTAAATCTATAGTATCTACTTATTGTAATGTGTAATTAATGCTATAAATTATTTTTTAAAAGTGTGCAATTAACATATTAAGTTTTAACATAAAAAATATTTCACTACATAAATAGTGAAATAAAGTTCAATACTCACTAGGTTAAATTACTAAGAGAGGCTGAAAGGTTTTTTGGATTTAAATACAGACAGGAATAAAAAACTCTCGTGCTGTCAACAAAAAAACAGTCCGCGACATACCTGATAAACAGTCCGGCAATCCGAGTCTTGGCCTACCGTGTTTAGGTCAATAATCTTGTTTTTAATGTCTACTCAATGACAAACGCTACAGAGCTGCAGAATCGCTAAATAATAATTAATTTGTATTTTTATAAACATCCGGTGTAACCAATATGAAATCATGAGAATTTTATAATAAATGCTCAACTGCAGTAGTCAGCATCGACATAATTGGTACACTTGGCACAGTTAAAAAGTTGAAAGTTCAAATTCCCATTTAATACAAGGCGGAATAAGTCGAGCATCGTTCGAGTCCGTTTTCTTATGCAGACGAGCCCGCCGCCGAACTGCATCAGTTATCATTGTTGCATGGTAGAGGTTAATTTCGTGTGTTCGTGTTGCCAATGTAGTTTATAATTATTAATATAATTTGCGATCTGCCTAAATAAAACTGAAATTCAATTTGGGTAAAGTAAAGTGAAAGTCCGCAGTTATCCTCTGATGAAACATTTATAAAAGGCATTTTAATATACATATTATGCGTCTGTGTTTTCCGTACGCGTCTGTGTAATTCGATACCTACTGATGATGAGTAATGGGTTTGATTCCGATTCGTATTGATAATTAAATACAATTTGCATTATTTGAGAATATCAACGTACAATGTTAACTTGATTCTGCTTTGAAGAACATAACGAAAAGGTGACAAAAAATAGCTATGTTTTATCCAAAATTATTTACTGTATAAAATTTTGCAGAGCTTTTGAACTTGCATTACGAGAGCATGATAAATACATTTTACGAATACGTGGTTACAATTAATGACATTATAACTGAATCAACCTGTGTTTTAGTTTTTATGAAAACAAGCATGCTGTGTGCTGCTAAATATCAAAGAAATGCATAATACATTATATTTTTTATCATCCATGAAGCACTGAGGTCTTGATAATCTAGATGATAGTAGTAGTAGCCTATAATGTAATACTAAGTTTTGATAGTATTGTCATTTCCATTGTAACACCCTGTACAGCTCAAATCCACATAATTTTCAGATTTCAGTGACAGTAGCAGGAACAGCCGCCCCCGCACAGCCGTCAGCATATGCCCCGCCGTTCGACTGGATCACCGCCCGGATGCTGGAGTCTCCGGGGACCCGTTCCTGCCGGATTAGACCGCGTAATCCAGCCGCTGCCGGGACTAACTAGACTTACCGCGCGCGCGTCTGCACACCTGATGCCCGCATAATTCATATGTAAGTGAAATTATTAGCTTTGTAGAGCGACGTTAAGAAATTACTCTAGTTCGGCGGTGGATTTTTATTCGAAACTGCGAGTGTATGCCGTATTTTCTTCGGTGAGCGCCACCTGATGCCCGGATGGGTTCCAATTGATTGGGAGTCTAACTCTAGTTGATTAAAAACTGATGTCTAGAGCACAAAGAGGAGTACACAAGTATAGTAAAATTTTCGGAAAGCAAAGTGGGCAATAAAACGTTGGTGAGACGAAATAACTGAGTGGTAGCTGGCGGGCCAGCCCAAATTATGCTAGGAAGGGCGTCTTTAGGAATGCATGTGCGGTGGAAATTTAAAGTAGTGTAGATATTTCGGTACGAAATTATCTCTAGATGTAAATTGCCAGGGTCGGCTTGAAAATTATCCCATAATCAATGGTAGTAGAAGCTCCAAAACATTTAACACAAAACCGTTCAAAGCTTCACGATGAGTCATTTTCAAATTTCGTTAAAAAACTGTATCACAAACACACCACAACAGAATAATCAACACAACGCAATAGAATGATCAACACATTCCAATTATTCCAAGTTCAGCTCTGTTCAACCGTCTGTTGTGACAATACGTACATCTTATTAGCCATCCTTGTCTACTGCAGGTAATTTCACGTAATGTTAAACGCACATTATTATGGGGCGTACCTGAGCATGACTTGGGTATATTACAAACAAATGGAAAGGGCTTAGGGGTATATGTCAGGTTTCACCAACGTTTCACCTACTTCGCCTTCCGAAAACGAATCTATTATACACAGGATATTCAGAATATGAGTGCCTTTATTTTGCTATATGATAACTTTATTGATTGATTGGTTCATTCATTCATTTATTCTTCGTTCCTTAATTCTTTCGTTCATACATTAATTTATTTATTTCTTCCTATCTTCGTTCATTAGTTTCTTCTCTTCTTCATTCACTCGTTTGTTCGTTCATTCATGCATTCATTTGTTCCTTTATCCCTTCATTCATTCACTCATGTATGCATTCATTCAGTAATTCGTTCCTTCATTCATTTGTTCGTTCACTCATTCATTTATTCATTCATTCATATATTCATTCCCTCCTTCCTGCGTCCGTTCGTTTGTTCTCTTCTTCATTCATTCGTTCGTTCATTATTTGATTCATATATTTATGTATTCAATCGTTTATTTATTTAGCTTATACCACCCAACAGCCTAAGCCGATTAATGGGTGGGGATGAGCTCAATAAACAAGACTTAAATATTATATAATATAAACACTGATATAGAGAAAAAAGACGTATACACATTTATATAAAAAAGAACTACAGATTAAATACAAATTAAGAAACCGAATAAAAAAAAACTTATAGTAAAACAAGTATGAATAACAAAATTTGATAATTTATAAAGACTTTTTAGTTAATTCACCTAAAATAGTATCATGAAAAATATCCACCGAATTTCCCATCTGAAGATAATTAAGATCCATTACGTACAAAGGTGAAAATTTTAATAGATTAGTTTTAGGGGTGGGAAAATAAAAATGTGATAGTATAATCCAGCTAGTATGTCTGGACAATCAATTTTTCCGGTTGCAATTTTATGCAGAGTGATCAACAAATTACACATATGTCGTGTGCTTAGGTCATTAAGATGGAACACCATACTAGTAGCCTGTATTCCAGATTTATCCAAACAAAGCCATCGTATTAGGTTCAGAAAACTATATCGAATTTCGTAAAACAAAACCGAGATTTCTATATGTCTCACGTTGTATATTTTTAATGTGTTCAACAAAGATTATATTGAGATCTTTAAAACTAGTGCATTTTCTAATTGAGTTACAGTCCAATCAGAAAATTTGTCTACGTTTGATTAAAGATCGGCACAGTCATTAATACCTGACACTGACAGATACAATTTGAGGGCCTCGCAATAGCTGGTCGAGAACCGATCCTTGAGGGTTTCTAGAGGTAGTATTTATTTCTATAGATCGGTAACCACGATACTCTACTGTCAATCTGCTTGGAGAGAGGCATGAGGAGAAGAAATTAATAAATTGTTTAGTTTAGTTAGTAGTCGATATTTCATCATTTTTACACTAGAATACCATGGTCCAGCCGATTGAATACTTTGAAGAACAGTAACAGTATAAATGACATCTAGATGACCACCATCATCCAATTTTGCTGCAATATATTGCGTCAGACACATGTCGCTTTTTATAAACATTTCGCAAACAAAGTTTTCCTCCTGCCAACGCATTTTCTCTTATCTACCAATTTACCTTGCCTGAATTTTATTGTTGTGTTGATAGTTGTAAAGGTAATGCCAGACATTTTGATTCACATAAAACCAGAATTGTTTAAAAAAATATAACAGTACAAACTTCTGATTACATTGGTATAATAATTTTAAAGAGAAGGCGACTTTAAGACCCGCCTATTGTTTCTGCGTCAAAGATGAATCGTATATATTCATTTATAGACGCTTTATGATTTTATATGTCAAATTTCAGAAGAATTTTAATTTCAAGAGATAAGGTAAAGTCTCATCTTTATCTCCAGAAATCATTCTGAATCACATCTAGTTTTGTGTATGCTGTAAAAATAAATCCACTTGTAGCTGCTGTGCCGGAAGACAGAATCAAGAGGCATATCTTCAATAAAAATATCAAATTTCAGTATCTTGCTGAGAATAATAATAAGGGGTCATTATAGTAAAAGTCAGCAAACTATCACACAGCAAAATTAGAAAGAATTAATCATTTTAAAAAAATTTCTACATACTATGTCAAACAGATTGAAGTATTTTCTTTAACATAATGGGGATTTTTCCAAATACATGCAGAAGAAAGATTGTATTATTTTAAGCGAAATGGCGTTTGTCCTAGACAATTTTGTGGAAAAATAAGCCTAAATATGGCATTTATAAATTTATTCTGGCCACGCCCATACAAAACGGTTGGCGCCACAGTATAGATCTGTGACGTCAGACGCCATTCGCACATGTATACCTAAATACAGCAGTATGCATTAGTTCATATCTGTATACAATTTCCATGCTTTCGGACAACGCAGTACATACGTTTAGAAGAGTTAGTTTGCCATTTGTGATATTATTAGCTGTTAATGTGTTAAACAGACATTGGTATTGAATATAAAATGGGCACAGAAAGTGTATCTCATCGGCCAATTGGAATAAGTGTTGCATTATGCCATTGTGAACAAATATAGTATACAGCGTTTAATATATTTCATCGTGCCAAAATAATGAAAAGAAAAATGTAGTATAGGAGCGAGACGAAAGGGAACACTGAGACATTGTTTGTGAAGACCATAAATTTAATTGGAAATACAGATAGGTTAATGTTCATCGAAAATAATAAAATGTAAAGTTGTAAAGAATCGATTAAATTTTTCTATTAAGCTACCAGAATGTATACAGGGCGTTTAGTTGGATCAATGGAAAAGCAAACTTATATTTTTTCTCGTTTATTGTATTCAGCGCTTCATTCCGATTCCAAATAACATGTTGTGTATTTGCTTCTACCATTTCCTCACAAAAAATTAGGGTCACAAAGTCCTATAACAATTTTTGGAAACTCAATATTGACGGAGATACAGGGTATTACAGTTAAAATTTTATTTTCGGTATTTATAAATAACTTCTTAAGATATCCAAATATTTACATAAAATTTGTAAATCGGGGTTCTGTCATTTGAAAGAAACATGATGTGCCATAAGTGGCGCCCTCTACTAGTGACGTCAAAATTAGGAACATATTTGAGTCTCTCGTATGGAAAAATCACCGATTTACAAATTTTATGTAAATATTTGGATTTATTTAGAAGTTATTTACAAATACCTATCGAATATAAAATTTTAACTTTAACACCCTGTATCTCCGTTAATATTTAGTTTTCGAAAAATTGTTATAGGATTTCGTGACCCTAATTTCTTGTGAGGAATCACCTCCTGAAGTCTTGACGTATAATTTCCGGACACCCTGTATATTGTAAACAACGGAATAAGTTATGTTTAACAATACCGTAAGTTCATGACCACTAATAATTATGACACATCTACACTATGTATTTATGACCCACAAATGCCACAAAAACGCAAAAATACAAGAAACAAACGCTTGTTTACATCACCAACTCTGTAACCTGCACCTGTATCCACGGAAACAAACCGCGCTGAACGGCGTGTAACGTCACATCAATGATGTCGCGTTTTCAGTAACGTGGTTTTGTTTACATTATATGGCAATTTTTTAATGTTAAAATTAATTATTATGTAATTATTGCAGCCATATTCATATTCACACATATTCTAACTTTTCAATATGTATGAAAAATTACCCTGTAATATATTTCAAATCTATATAAAATTCATGCAACTTATTATTTAATTCGGATATAAAAATATATTTTCAAAGTTTAGTGCTATTATTATTATTATTATCTATAATATGCCAGGGTCCAATTACTATACTTACTGTTATTAGATTGGTATTACACCTATGTATTCATTAATTATTACAAACTTATCTCTCAACAATTATTTGCAATTTTACTGCAAATGCTCAGAAATATATAAAGTAAAGTAATTTAATTAAAAATATATCAACAGGACAATAAAAAGAACAAAGAACAGTATTTTAAAAATACCAACGCATATGTTACAAGAAACTATTTTTTTATCAAGCCGTTGCGTTGTCGAACATGTTAAATGAAGCATGTGCCTGAAAACCACAGAGACCATTATTGTACCACCAACCCATCAACAGGGACCCTTCGAGTAGTAAATTCTCCTTCGGCGCGTCGTGCCGCATAGTGTCTGAAATATGTTGCTAGACCGCGGAGAGACATAAGGCCTTTGTTTATGAAATCGGCCACATAACTTCTCCACCGACATTTGTTTATGAAATCGGCCACATAACTTCTCCACCGACAGATATATGACATGTTATGGAAATACATGGAACTGGAATCTCGGATTTTATCGCCCAGGCGACAGGAATAGTTGTGGGGGAGAACTATGGACCGTTTGAAGTTACGACGATTTAAACAATTTTGAGAGTGGGTAAACACTCAAGTTGCAATTTAAACAAATTTATAGTTATTTTTTGTACAAAACGGTAAATTGTAGATATATTGTTATATTAGGATTAAAATTGTAACTTTTGTGGCGAGCAATTTTATCGCGATCGCAATTAATTTGTGCTTTGAAATTATTCAAACCAAATTTGGATAGTAAAACAAAACAGGTAAGTATGATATAGATATTCCTAAAGTTACTCATCCCACGGAATTTAAGGATTTGAGGCCCATTGCAGTGTTGCCGGTGTTGTCTAAGGTTTTGCAAAAAGTAATCGAGAATCAGTTTCGAAATTATCTGAATAATAACAAATTACTGCCACTTTTGCAATCAGGATTTAGGAAAAATTACAGTTGTTCAACAGCTCTTCTTCATATAACAGATGAGATTATAAGCCAAGTTGACAAAGGTAAAATAACAGCGCTTACTCTTCTGGATTTTAGTAAGGCATTTGACACACTTGATCATAATATTTTACTTTCAGTATTACATTTTGTAGGTCTTAGTAATGATGCTATTTCACTATTAAAAAATTATTTAACTAATCGAACACAATGTGTTATTTATAATAATAAACTTTCTAATCAAATTGAAATGCTAACAGGAGTCCCTCAGGGTTCTATTTTGGGTCCTTTACTTTATACTGTTTATACGTTAAATTTTGAAACTTTCATCACTTTTTGTAAATTTCATTTTTATGCGGACGACACACAATTATATTATTCTTTTGCTCCTTCAGAGATAAATGATGCTTGTAACAAAATTAACACCGACTTGTCGGTTTTAACTAAAATTGCTGCTGATCATTCTTTAAAGCTCAACTGTTCTAAGTCGTCCGTATTATTGATAGGTCAGCAAAACAAGGTTAACGAAGTCATAAATTTAATAAACATACATATCAATAATGATCAACTGAAAGTTACCAGAGAGGCAAAAAATCTAGGTGTAATATTAGACTTCAACTTGAGATACAGGTTATTCGTAAATCATATGTTGAAGAAGTCTTACTGTAATTTAAAATTGTTATATAATAGTAGGCATATTTTAAATAAAGATACTAAAATTATGCTTTGTGAAACTATGGTACTATCTCAATTTAACTATTGTGATGTTTTATATAATGGTTGTATAGATAGTGTTGATTGTAATAGAATTCAGAAAGTACAAAATGCCTGTGTTCGTTTCATATGTGGGATAAGAAAATTTAATCAAATATCTAACGCTTTTAAAAATTTAAAATGGTTGTCTACGAAAATAAGAAGAAATTGCCATGCTCTATCATAAGTTAATTTTTACTAAGACTCCCCCTTACCTTTATGACAAATTAATATTTAGGACTGACGTGCACAACATTAATATACGTAGCAAAGGACTATTAACCATGCCTACACACAAATCTGCTTTCTTTGAGCGATCATTTTCATACAATATTGTTAAATTGTTCAATAAGTTGAATCCTGAGTTAAAAGCAATGTCGCCATATACTTTTAAAATGTCTCTAAAAAAACTTTTTCTTGATGATTATTTATAGATTACTATTAATATTGATAATTTTGTGGCTCTTACATATCCTCGTATCCACGCGCTTCTGGGATACGCGGAAGATCAGGAAACTACTTTGTGGTGTACTGAGCGTGTTTCCTTTTTGTCCTACTGCATGATTATAATATGTATGTATGCTAAATATGTATAAAACAATTTCTTTTTTTTGGGCAAATAAACTTTATTATTATTATTATTATTATTATTATTATTATTATTATTATTATTATTATTATTATTATTATTATTATTATTATTATTATTATTATTATTATTATTATTATTATTATTATTATTATTATTATTATTATTATTATTATTATTATTATTATTATTATTATTATTATTATTATTATTATTATTATTATTATTATTATTATTATTATTATTATTATTATTATTATTATTATTATTATTATTATTATTATTATTATTATTATTATTATTATTATTATTATTATTATTATTATTATTATTATTATTATTATTATTATTATTATTATTATTATTATTATTATTATTATTATTATTATTATTATTATTATTATTATTATTATTATTATTATTATTATTATTATTATTATTATTATTATTATTATTATTATTATTATTATTATTATTATTATTATTATTATTATTATTATTATTATTATTATTATTATTATTATTATTATTATTATTATTATTATTATTATTATTATTATTATTATTATTATTATTATTATTATTATTATTATTATTATTATTATTATTATTATTATTATTATTATTATTATTATTATTATTATTATTATTATTATTATTATTATTATTATTATTATTATTATTATTATTATTATTATTATTATTATTATTATTATTATTATTATTATTATTATTATTATTATTATTATTATTATTATTATTATTATTATTATTATTATTATTATTATTATTATTATTATTATTATTATTATTATTATTATTATTATTATTATTATTATTATTATTATTATTATTATTATTATTATAAAAAGTTTTTAACTGAAAACTGTTTTTATAGCATCAATGAATTTATGAAATTCACAAATCCTACTTAATTATGTAGCACCTACTATTTTTTCTAACCACTTTTGACTATTAATACTATTTTAACTACTAACCATTAGTTTTTTAACTACCTACTAACAACTACTATTGTAACTTTTGTTTTATTTTGTGTTCACATGATATATAAATATAAGTGACCCATGTACTACATTTGTATAAATGGTCAATAAATGAGTATGAGTATGAGTATGAGTATTATTATTATTATTATTATTATTATTATTATTATTATTATTATTTTTATTATTTTTATTATTATTATTATTATTATTATTATTATTATTATTATTATTATTATTATTATTATTATTATTATTATTATTATTATTATTATTATTATTATTATTATTATTATTATTATTATTATTATTATTATTATTATTATTATTATTATTATTATTATTATTATTATTATTATTATTATTATTATTATTATTATTATTATTATTATTATTATTATTATTATTATTATTATTATTATTATTATTATTATTATTATTATTATTATTATTATTATTATTATTATTATTATTATTATTATTATTATTATTATTATTATTATTATTATTATTATTATTATTATTATTATTATTATTATTATTATTATTATTATTATTATTATTATTATTATTATTATTATTATTATTATTATTATTATTATTATTATTATTATTATTATTATTATTATTATTATTATTATTATTATTATTATTATTATTATTATTATTATTATTATTATTATTATTATTATTATTATTATTATTATTATTATTATTATTATTATTATTATTATTATTATTATTATTATTATTATTATTATTATTATTATTATTATTATTATTATTATTATTATTATTATTATTATTATTATTATTATTATTATTATTATTATTATTATTATTATTATTATTATTATTATTATTATTATTATTATTATTATTATTATTATTATTATTATTATTATTATTATTATTATTATTATTATTATTATTATTATTATTATTATTATTATTATTATTATTATTATTATTATTATTATTATTATTATTATTATTATTATTATTATTATTATTATTATTATTATTATTATTATTATTATTATTATTATTATTATTATTATTATTATTATTATTATTATTATTATTATTATTATTATTATTATTATTATTATTATTATTATTATTATTATTATTATTATTATTATTATTATTATTATTATTATTATTATTATTATTATTATTATTATTATTATTATTATTATTATTATTATTATTATTATTATTATTATTATTATTATTATTATTATTATTATTATTATTATTATTATTATTATTATTATTATTATTATTATTATTATTATTATTATTATTATTATTATTATTATTATTATTATTATTATTATTATTATTATTATTATTATTATTATTATTATTATTATTATTATTATTATTATTATTATTATTATTATTATTATTATTATTATTATTATTATTATTATTATTATTATTATTATTATTATTATTATTATTATTATTATTATTATTATTATTATTATTATTATTATTATTATTATTATTATTATTATTATTATTATTATATAGGATATAAACACATTAAATTGTGTTCAGAAGATGTATTTCCAAACTTAGCAAATAAAGTGAAGCCGTCAATGCTTTGGCACAATATTCAATGTTGCGGTCAACGCTGGAGATACAGATAGGGATTGATATAAGCAAATATACAAAGTTACATGCTTTTCTCAAGAGACAAAATGAGGGTATGTACCGAAAAAATTGCGAGTATTTACGAGTTCATTGCTTTTACAGACTATAAAATTTTTAAAAAACTTCTTTATAGATTTTCCTAATATTGGGTGTTGCAGACGCATGCCGTTTTTATGAATTAATCAAATTAACAATTTATAATGTTGAAGATATGAAATCCGCCTTGACTATAAAAATTCCTAATACCAAAACCAAGAGACCACGTTCTTTTACTGTGCTGGGAGACAATTATTTAAGTTGTTATTAAAAATATGTTGCTTTGGATCCACCTGAATTGGTAAAATGTCGGTTATTTCTCATATGTTAGTGGAAAGTGTCATCGAATGGTAGTCCGTATTCATAAAATCAGTGCCGTCTCGCAAGAAATGGCAACATTTTTGGGCTGAGGCGTCAGAGGCCATATCGAAGTTATTTCCGCCAAAATCTCGATTGACCTATGAAGAGGAATATAAAAAATTTCAAAAATGGATGAACGCAAAGAACGTCAAGAATCTGAGAATGTATTTTTCAGAAAAATCAAAGAAAATGCAGCCTTCATGTTTATGATCGTGTTTTACTCAATGCTTAAACTACTGGTGAATGAAAATATCGATATTTTAAGGTAAGTATGAGGAGAACTGAGGAGACGGTTAAAATCACGTAATATCAATTAAACTTTTATTTGTAGATACAGCAAGCTCATATAATAATCAACTAGCGGTTACAAACCAAATAGTCTAAAATTTTTAACCCAGAAGATGTGATAAAATTTCTACAAACCACTGCAGATGATGAATATCATCGCAATAGCGGTATATAGCGGCAAGGTAAAACTCAGAATAACCTTTAAAATGAATGTGTATATTACTCCACGCTATAATGGATTTACGTAAGGCGTGTCGTTCGGATGAGTTGCACAGATTAACATTTGGAAACATCTACGATTAACAATCTGTAATGCTTGTTTCTCCTCAAAATCAAGAACGACGGGTCGTTCTGTATTACGAATAAGAAAGAAACGTTTTGAAGATTATATGAAAATACATCGCTCTCAGGACGTGCCCTATAACAAATTCTTCATCAGCTGTCGGCAGAAGAAATGCACTGTTCAACCTGTGGGAATAAATACCATTTATAAAATTTCACAGAAGATAGCTAGATATTTAAAGCTGCATTCCTTGAAAGAATTAGATATTTAGCCAATAACTGATAATAAATAAATTAATTAAGTACCACATCAAACATTAAAAATAAAAATAACTCGGAAACTCACAGGAATTTCGAAACAGAAGAAGGAACATTATTTTTGGTAAACTGTATGTAGATAATGAAAATAACAGTTTTTTTTAAAGAGTCATTGGCGTAGAAGTTCTGTTTAAAAAAGGGGTTGAGCACCCCCTCCACTCCGCCACTGTGTAAGTTTTGAACATTATTTTCGCTTATTTTATGCCCCTTAATTAAAAGTCATTATCCCCGAATATGAAGAAAATCTACGCATTCCTTTATAATGAAAATTCGAGAACAAAAAATTATATACAACACCCTGTATCTCGGAAACGAAGCCTTCTGCTACATATTTTTATAGAAACTTTTCTTCTTAAAAACATTTGTCCTATCTTCTGTTAAAGTTTGTCTATAAAAAACTGACTCATCCTGTATATCATCAATAGTTAGTTATATTTTAACAATTATTAAACAAAATTTATGTTAAAGTTAAAAAGTATATCTAAATGTAAGGTATTGATGCAGTTTTGGTTAAAATCAATTACTTTACAAAATCAAAACATAATTTTTCATATGCACATATGAGAGATGACTTATTTATCGTTGGCAATTGAATTTCAATAGACCTGATAATCAACAATTTAATAAATCTGTAGGAATTTAGTGAAAAAAGGCGAACAATTTGTCCACATCGCTGATTA
Organism: Monochamus alternatus; assembly: GCA_037114965.1. Taxonomy (NCBI): domain Eukaryota; kingdom Metazoa; phylum Arthropoda; class Insecta; order Coleoptera; family Cerambycidae; genus Monochamus; species Monochamus alternatus. The sequence goes on from CM073426.1 coordinate 121,871,524, forward strand.
TCCACAAAATAATTCAGGGCGACTATCTGGAGCTGCAAGAATCAGTATGACATCCATTTTAAAAACGTTGCATGTAGAAAGATACTATCCGTAGCATTTTACACCAATGCAAATTTTATTGCTTGTCGATCTACCTTCAACATATCCAATTTGCAAGGGAATTTTAGAGCCCACTACGCTAAAGTATGTACAATATGTAATTCCTAAAACTAATGACAAGTATATCTTTTTTCTTCAAACATAGTGTAAATTTAACAATTTTTAATAGAAAACTTGATGACATTAGGGCCAAAAGAGCCTGACACCTACGTCACAAATATGGCAAATGTGGCATCCTCTAGGAAATACGTTGACATAGAAAATAGATTATGATTTCTATGTCATATCCAAATACATCTATCCTCGAATTCTTAAGTTGATACATTCAAGGACACTGTAATTATTACAAAAAATTACTTTTTAAATTCCAACTTTGATACACTGTATCTTTTTTATTGTCAAATTTTATTAAGACTAAAATCCTAATATTTTGAAGTGAAAAATCTAGTATGTTTCCATGGACCATTACTTACTGACCACCCTGTATAAACGAATCTGTAAGTTGTGCATTTAAATTTTTGATTAAAGAATCAGTCAGTCTAGAAAAATGCAAGGTTCACACCGCCGTTTCGCAGTAATGGACGTGTAAATCAAAATTTTCAATTCCCAGCGGTATCGTCTCCCTCTTCCACAGGTGACGTGTAAAAAGCGATCTTCCTCGACGCCCTCATCTAGCATGCAAATGTCGAATCGCCCTTTTGTTCTTTCCACACTACCTGCCGCTTCATTTATAGAGGTCATTGGTCCCACGCCTCCAGATTCGGGGGTGGAATGCCGACGATTTTTTAGCCTGCTCTAGAGGAGCGTGAAAGATTCCTCATTTGCACGATTCAAATTCGAAGAGGTGAATCGAACCAATTTTGTTGTGGGTTGGTATAACACTTAGTACGGGAACTTAAAACGATATTGCGTTCTGTGTGCCAACATGGATATAGATTTAAAAATATATAGCAGCTGATTATTCCATATAACTTAGATATTTACTAGGTCAATAAAAGAATCAAACTTTTCTGTCAGTTATATCTATTGTATACCAATATGGATATACAATAATTAATGTCCGGAAAAAAGAACAAGAGATTGTTTTTTTGACATCAAACAAGAGTATGACATTTTTAGATAAATTCTTATTTTTTAAAGAAATTCTATCAAAATCTTAACAAAATTAGACAAAAAAGATATAAACATTTTTCCATCTAGCACTGCAATTTTAAAAATATATTACCTGAAACTGCGCCTCTATAAAAGTAATAAACGTGTTGAATTTGGAAAAAAAATAGTTCTAGTATTAAACAAGCTACAACCAAAAAACAAATTTTAAAAAATAACTTTGAGGTTGCATAGCTTCGTTAATATTGACTCTTCGAAAAAATGTTACATGAACTTGACACATATTTTTCGAGTAGTATCATCCTCTAAAGTTTCCAGGCACCTTGTAGAATAAAAATTTGGTCACCAAGCTTTATCATAGTACTTGATATTTCCAGAAACATTGCGTTCTTCGAATGTAACTCTAAAACTAAAGATTAAATCCTCTGAGGTCGATATTTATATTTGATTTTTGTCCATGATATTATTTGTTTTGATCACAGATCCGTGGGGTCTTGGTCTTTGATTTTTACATATGAATCCCTTCCAGGTACCAAGTAGTTCTACGTCCTTTTCTCGGTTGAAATTATTTTCTCTCTCAACAAATCTTTTATCCAGATCTATTGAGTATTCTGCACAAAAATTTCCCATACTATACTCTTTCATGAATATTGAATGAAAGGCAGTATGTCATAAAGAATAATACAAATGCTTACAGACCGATAGAACCAGTTAAATCAATTTCTCGATGTTACACTTCTAGAAGCTGTATATTATTAAATAAATATTATTAAATAAAGTCAATATAATAAATTTTCAACAATTGCGATATAAGTAGCGTTTAGATTTTCACATCAATTCTCTATTAAAGAGACTTTTTTGGGGCATTTTGAATGCAATAAACATTATGTTGGAGAAACATCTCGGCCTATGAATGTTAGAGTTGAGGAACATAAAAATTATATAAAAAGACGGAAATTTTAAAAATTTGTAACACGCTTGGGAAAACGGTCATTTGATTCAATGGGATTCGGCAAAAATTTTAGAGACGGAAGATAATGCAACAAAAAAAAATTAAAAGAGACCGCGATTATTTTGTTGAACGGAAATAAATGTGTGTCAAACTGTTTAGTAAACATTGATCATTGTTGGGTACAGATGTACCAAGAAGAAGTAATTAACAACAAGACAACATAGAAACATCATCATAGCAACCGCTTACTGCGGTTATCAGTAACCGGTGACGGAAAGATGTTTAGAGTAAGGAAAATTATTTTTATTTTTTCCGCAAAAACTGTTGGTAATATGAAAAAATTACAAGAGGGAAAAAAGTAGTACAACTAGGTGTATTTAAAAAAAATGTTGAAATCGGCCAGTGCAGGAAAAAGTTCTGAAAGGAATAAATCTAGGGGTTTCTTATTTCCGCCCTCCAGAAACATGAGCTAAGGAATAGACTCCACCACAAAATAGCTTATGACTAGCTGATAATGTGTACCAAAATTGAAATTTCTAAGTGTAACCGTTTTTAAGGAAAAATAAAAAAAACTATTTTTTTCCGCCATTTTGAGACTCGAATATCTCAACAGGAAGGACCCAAATTGAAAAATTTCATTTGAAGTTCCCCCCCTGAAATAGCTTGTGGAATACACTGGTAAAATATTTGACCATCATTCTGGAACACCCTGTATATATATATTTATATACGTGTATTATTATTGTTGTATGTATTTACTCGTATTTTACTGTTTCTTTCTATAATATTTATTAAAGTTTTTGTCCTGTAAATGGAATTTTGTGTTGGGCAATAAAGTAAGAATTTGAATTTTGTTTGTCAACACTATTAGACATTAAGGTCTGGTTGTGAGACGAGCATATAGGTACATACTTATTTCTATTACTGAAATCTTGCACTGATAGCTGCAGAACTAGAAACAGAACACAGATATGAGAACAAAAGATGAAACAATTTCATAATGTATCCCACGGGAACCCTCCACATGTACTCCTTCGACAAACACAAGCTAATTCAATTCAATTTAATGCCGATAGGAACGGCACTTGACGAGGGCCTAATTAGTCGGCGGCCGCGCCGGCAACGCTTTGAATGCCGCCCGTGTTGTTTAAATCGAATTTTGGTAATTAGTTACTAATTACTGGATTTGCGTGCCCCCGAGCTACGCCGTTTAAAATCATCCGCAGAGAGATGGAAAGTGGTGTGGATTTTAAGCCAGAATCCAGCAGCCTAATTCGGTTCCCGTCTTCAAACGCCGCCCATGGAAAGAGGGATTGTGGGAGCAAAACTAATTTTCGGAATTTAATAAACTGGTGTCAAGAGAGACGGAATTGTGGTTGTAACGTAAATGTATGAACGGCCAGTTCAATGACTAGTGAACAAGAATTATCATGAGTTTATTAAAATATCTAGAGGATATGAAATTCTGTAATAACAATAATAATATTTCTTTCAATTCATTCAATGTTAATTTCTTAATTTCACTTTAAATGAGACATAGAAAATTTGTATTTGACATAGCATATCTTGTTCAAACATTCCTATGGCGGAAGCAATTGTTGAGCATTGCCGTGAAACAGAAAACTTACGTCGTTTTACACGACAAAGCTAATTCAGAGTTTCATTGTATAGGTTTGCATTGATATTCACTCTAGGCAATTTTAGCTTTATCAGAATTGGTTCTTTGTAATCGAAAAAAAATATGTTGCCTTCAGCAGATTCTATGTTAAATTTATTTGGTGAATTTGAATGTTTTCATTGCATCAATGACAATTTACTGGATGGTTCAAAATAGTGACACCAAGTTTCGTCCCCAAAAGCTATAGACAAGAGAACGCCATTACCATTGCCGTTATTTATACTTTGTAGGTGTTGTAAAGCTAAACTCATCTGCATACATTCCTGGTCCAATTTGATGCGATCCAATGTATATACAATGCTATTGACATAAATAACATCATGCCTTCCACACGTGCTGTATATCCGTTGTTGAAGTATATAGTGCACTTGCTGACGGCTAGTCTTTAGTTCTCCCTTTTCAATTTTTAACACCAATTCCTTCTCAATGTCTAGGATAGATTTGCAGTACATTATTCCATACACTAATTGCATTCGCGTTTGAAATTACAATGGCCCTAACGCACAGCACATAGAAGTGGAAAGAAACATGAGTGTTACTTGATCTTTAGGTATATAAGGTGAAAAATAAACTATTTTTCAGTTACGGAGATACCAACTTATTTCAAATAAAAATAAAAGATCGTGAATTTATAAAAGGCTGTACTAAAATTGCCTCAATGGTAGCATCTATGTAATTTCGCAACTCTCTTTGTAATATAAACCATATTATATGCCATCGTTCGGAAAACACATGATCTAAATGCTGTCGCACTAGTCACATACTATATGGTGGAGCACCATTGTGAAGAAACCACATATCCTGTGTAATGTTGAGATTGACTTTATCGAGGATTACCAGTAAATTGATATGCACAAATTATAAATAAAGAACACCACTTAACAGATTTCCCAGAATGAAAAGACCAATAAGTAGTCCGTTCACAATTCCAACCTACACTGAAAATGGTGAAAGTGTATTTGCCGAGTGACATGCGAATTTCCCAATGCCAAATAATGCATGTTGTGAAAATTGTGGATAACATTGCGTGTGGAAATTGTCTCATCCGTAACTAAAATGTCCATGGTAAGATTTGGGTTAAGTGCTGCTGATGTTTACTCGAAGCAGAAGATCCCTTGGAAGTAAGGCTTGAATCCGCTGCACGTGAAATGGGTAGAGTAAATGCCTTAATGTTCGCCAAACTGAAGTTTGAAACATCCGAAATTACACTACAATTTTCCTAGTGCTTATGCCAGGCTGTTCCTTTGACATTTAAAATCTCTGCCTCAAGATTCACAATTTGCCAAGGTCTAGTGGCTCCCCCATGTTGCCCAGGTCTCGGCCGCTAATTGCTAGTTTCTCTAAAGATGAGCTGCTGCTACTTAATTTGGATGTGATTCCTTGTGTGCCAGTATCATGTTCATAAGTTCTTCGCTTGGGAAATTAGGCGCCATATTTTTATAATCACGTGAAAATAAACTCGAATAGAACCATAACTGTTAACAAAGTACTGCTATAAATATGAAACATTTCGTCATAATGTGTTTGCTTAGTTTTTATAAACAAAAAATGTCACCTGAGAAATGTCTTCCGAAATTATTTTACTACATTTGTTTTTTTCACTATTCGCCCTCAGCATGCTGGTAGGTTAAGAATTATCCTGTATTTTGAAAATAAATGCTATTGCAAAGCTATAATATTTAAAATCACTATCAAACGACACAAGCTGATGGGTACAAAAAAAATTGAAACAACTAATATTGTACATCTGTACCTTGTCGCATCTTCCTTTATTTTTGTTCCTTTGGCAGTAACTGTTCACGTTACAGAAATATGCATTATTTATAGTAATTCTACATAATCTTAATCAACCTATCTGCATAAAAAGTCCATTTACAAAGCACGGTATTCAAATAACAAATGCCCCGCTCTCGAGTTTATAGCCTCATATTTTGTCAACAAAACGATAAGAACGGAAATTAATAATTATAACAGCTCCTTAAGAGATAACATAGTGGTTCCATAATGTATCATGAATTTATGGCTGGTATCATATAGAAGGCATTTAGCTCTAGGAATACTCAATTCAAATTATCTTCATAAATTTGGAGCCATCTAATAAATCATTCTTTAACAGCTTACATTAAGTACTACGTTAATGAGTGATTTTTATGTGAGATACTAGGCTTGTCTATAATGGATGGTAAATGTTATTATTTTCAGTAAATATGTACTTCACATACAAGTATTTTATAAAATGTCTTAGAGAAAACAAAAATGTAAACTAAAAATACAAGCATCTAAAGTATACTAAAATTGTAGGACAGTTTCTTGACTATATTTGGAATAAAACAGTCTTATATTAAAAAGTTCGATCTGTACCTATTTTTACGTAAAATAACTACTACAATCCGCAAAAGGGGTCGCCAAAGTATGAACGCCGGTCGTTGTCAGATATCTAGGAAACGAATGGCGTAATATGTTTATCATTTCTTAAAAAGCCATAAAACACTATAACAAAAAACAACCCGAACAATTTATGTTGAGCCAACATTGTTAAAAAAACTGTAAATTTTTTGCGGTTTGGCTTTTTATCGTTAACCTATAATAGCATTCACAAAGTGCGTAAGAAGTTTTTTGACCTAGTATATTTAAAGTAAAACATAAAAATCACGATTACGTTAAAAATATGATTTTTTTTAGTTTACTTTCTTGTTTGTGTACAAATTATTACAATGGACGGAGAAAACAATAATACATTCACTATAATCGAACGTGTAGATATACTTTTAATGTATGGTGAAGTCGAGAAAAATGCGCGGCAAGTAGGCTGTATAGTGAGCAATGGCCAAATCGTCACATTCCAAGTGCACATACAACTCTATGAGAAAGATATGGCAGGCAAGATAACCCTACCCAGCTAGAAAAGTAGTTCTATAAATTTAGAGTAATCGAAGTTTTATATTCTGTTAATATTTTATAGTTGTATTTAGAATACTAAATTGTTGCATTAATGTGGCACATGAGACTATTTTGCCTTCAGAAATTGAATTGTTTTTTAAATGTGTTGCAAGAACGTTCTTAGAGCATAATTTATAGAGCATTTATAACATAACTGCTAATGTAGCCCTATAAGTGTGTACAATAACACAATTTTACAGCAACGGTGCTTATAGAATCAAATTACTGTAAAACCGATGCAAAATAGTGATTTATTCAATTATACCATCTCCTGTGACACTCTTATAAAATTATTCCGTAATGTCGCTTATAGTTTAATTATAGAACTATTGCATAAGGCGTTGTTAAGTTCTGCTGCGGAAAATAAATTACAAATATGGAAGTTGCTATCGAACTTAAGAGAAAAAGCTCTTTAAAACAGTTATAGAGAATAATGATACAGTTGTTATAAAATCATTATAGAGTAGATAAGTAACAAAAGCCTTTTTGTTCCATAAAGAAACGCTATAGAACTGTTATTTATATATTATGTAAGTTTCCCTTACCCCCATAAGATGAGACCCGATGAGTACGAAATATTTTGATCAAAGTATAATGGGGAAATGTGTATAACATAGTCGTGACTTGTAAAAATTATTATCTGCTTGCAGAAAGAAAATTTCATCACGATAGATAAGATTTATTTGATTGCTAATAGAAATTGATTTTCTTATAGAAATTTAGTAACATATTTAATTTGGACCATTCCAAACCTTATCCATTTGCACTTCTAGATGTTGAAGTTACAGAATTTTAAAAGATTTATTAAATAATATTAAAATATCACAATAAAATATGAAAACACTGTGGATATTAAGTGGCATAGATCTGTTATAGTAGTTGTTTACCAAGCATATTTGCTATATAATCATTGCATTCGACACAAAAATGCTGTATTAGTGAGAATCCATAGGAAGACAAGACAAGATAAAGCTTTCCTTTCTGTCGCCATATTTTGAAGAAGAAAAGAAAATCTTAATTAAAAACATATACAATATAATAAAATTACCATTATGTACTACATATTTCACGATAAAACTTTTTCCGCATTAAAATGTACTGCTCCCTGATGGACAAACTAAGCAATTCGTAATGTGAGTACTCCTATGCAGGCTGATTAGGTCCATCTTATTGGTTCTTTATATATTTTTAGGTATTGGTTCTTATTGGCCCATCCATATTATTTCTAATATGTGCGATACAGAAACATTTTATTTTTAGAAAATATAATTAAACGATTTTAAAGTTCTCTAAATAGAACACCATGCAACACAAAAACTGTATAACAAAGTGCTATAGAATTTTTATGAGATTGCTTTGTAACTGTGTTATATAAATTATTTAAGACCTGTGGAAACGTTTATTCCACAATTCTATAAGTATTTCCTGCAAACCTTATAGAACCGCTTAAAGAACTAAAAGGTTCTATAGAACGGTGCCCATTTTTATGGTAAAAGTGTTGTAAGAACGTTTTGAAAATGTTCTTAGACAAACATTGCTCTATAAAATTTGCTCTGGATACGTTTTTACAATTTTTATAGAACAGGAAATTGTTAATTGGGTAATGTAGATCATATAGTGACCAAAACACTTGAAGAAAACCGCACTTCTCGAAAAGCATAGCAAGTATATTACGACGGCAGTTATTACATCTCTATCATTTAAATCCTGTTGCGAACCACATATGGGTTTTTGTAGATGGTTTATGGTTTATGCGCAACAGATGAGCGAACATTTTACCCGTGACGGAATGATAAATTTGCATAATATGCACATATGGATGGATCAATGAAAATTCACAAGCGACTAGGAAAAACATTTTCAACATCAGTTTGCGATAAATGTTTGAGTTGGCATAATCGCCGATGTCATTTTTGATATCTATTTCTTCCAAGAAGGATTAAATGGGCTAAGTGCATGCTGATTTTTTGGAGAGCCGATTTTCTAAATTGTTATTGGTTTTATCAAGATGGGGCTTCTCTACACAGTACTCGAACAGTAAAGACGCGTTTCAATTTAATGTTTCCACAGCGATGGATTGGACGCTTTGGGCTTGTGCCGTGACCACCCAGATCTCCAGATTTGACTCCGATGGACTTTTATTTTTGGGGTCACATTAAATCAGTGGCTTATAGTGCGCCCATTGCTACAGCAGATAAATTACAGCACCTTAAAGCTCGCGCACATTGCGCCTGCACGAACCAGCATGAATCTGCATAGCACGGACCTGCAAATCTGCATGATTCCGCACACTTGTCCAGCACGGACCAGCAACATTTTGTGCAGGTTAACAGTGTGGCAGACATTTAGTAGTTTTAAGTAGTAAGAAATTTTTATTTCAGCGATGTTGTATGAAGAGAAGGAGGAGGAAGAAGCTAGGAAAATGAGAAAGTTTTGGTTCACCCTATCATTAAAAAAAGCTGTATAGTCAATTTCATTATTTATTTTCTGAAGTGGATAGAAACCAACAAATTTATTTAAGTATTTCTGAAAGTCATAAAAAATGTTTGATGTTCTTCGATCGTCCTCACTTATAGCACCAAAACACAAGATTTCACAAAGCAATGCCACCTGACGAGACGAAAGACACATTCACACCTTAACTGGTCGATTATTTCTATCAATTTGAAAACAATCCCTGACTTTTGTGGGAACAGAACTTAACGCCGGACTAGCTCTGCCAAACATAGAAATTGCCGACCACCGACACGACCTGCAGTGACGGTCGTTGCAGATGTTGGTCCATTCAGGTGCAGGTGTAGTGTGCGATGCGCAACCTCATGAATAGGCTAAGCAGGTCCGTGCAGGCGTAATGTGCGTGATCTTTTATAGTTGAAGATAATGACGTAACTAGAGGAATTCGAAATCTGGGAAAATGTTTGCCAGAATTGGATGCGTTGGTGCCATGCCCGTATCATTCATTTACATTTAGGTCAATTTCAAAATTTTCTGCAAAAATTAGTTTTTATTTCATTTTATCTTTCGCCTTTTTAGTGGTTATGCGATGCTGTGTTGCCATTACTATTACTATGTCTACTGTCTACAAATATTCGACTTTAGAGTTTAAAATAATTCTCTATCAAGATAAATAAATAAAAATTACGCTTTTGTTTAAATCTTTGTTTTAGTTAATTTGTGTTGTTTTCTTAAATAAATTGCCAAAAAATAAAAACAAGCTCTTGTTTATGCAGCTAATTTATCAATCAGGATAAGAACTTATTACATAAAATATAACCGCATTATCGTTACAAAAACTAATATTTAATATTTGGAATAAAAAAGTAATATAAATCTTATAAAATATTATTATAAACGCAACATTTTGTATAGTTAAGTGCTTAAATCTAACTTAAAAGATAAATAAATGAGTTTCCTCAATTTCAGAGTAATAACTTTTTATCCCTTGGGATAATCTAATTATAAATATGAATAAGGGCAAAAACAATATTTTTAATGAACGAAGAATGCTTTTCAGACATAAATCTGCTTAGTTAAGAAAGTAGGCGTGCGTCGAACCTGCCTTAAATAAATATTCTCGAATTCGGGTCCGTAATTAAAATTTAAAACTTTAAACGAAACACTCAGAAACAAACGCGCCTCGCCTCCCACCCATATCCAATTAAAGAGCCAATACCATCAATTTTACCCTCTTAATTAATTAATTACAAAAGACTGTTTTCGGAAATTGATTTTGAGTGTTCGTACTCGAGGGCCAATATTTCCTGCAATGAATTACAAAACATTCAGCCTACAGCCTTAATCCCTAAAGTTTTTCTCATCTTATTATAAAGTTTAATTAGATGCAGTGACGTGGGAAAATAGTTTGTCAAAAGGGTTCCAAAGTAAGGTGTTTCTGAAATTCATGTACCAATAAACCACCCTAGATTCTTATTTAAGCTAATTTAGTTATATGCAAAATGTACCGTTAGAGCGTTAGAGGGCGCCAAAGTTTTTGAACAAATTTAAATAATCGATTATAAAACGAAAAAACGTTAAACGTTTAAAATGAAATTTGTTACATGAAAATATAATGGTATAAGGTTCTTCTTGATGTAAATAATGTTAAGTACCGATTTGCACAAATGTCATAAACTGGATAGGTACATCAATCCAATGGTCATAATTTTTTTTCTGGTGAAAGCTAAGATTTTTTCAATGTCTTTTATAGTTACTAGCAAAGTTTCATCTAAATATCATATATTGTTATGTTATATAACTCTTCTCTACGACAAGCTCCACACCGCCAAAAATCAATGTAGGTACATTTTATTTTACCTTAATATTTCATTTTTCAGAAAAGTGTTAATTTACTCTCTCTTGACCACAAAGTGGACAGTTTACAGTTCTCTCATATTTTTTTAAAAAATATGCACATTTTCAGTGTAGAATTTCACGTTTTTAAGGGAACACAATTTAAGAAAATCATCATAAGTTATTTTGATTATTCCGGTAACAGGCTTCCTTTCGCTTCCTCCGTCGCTTTAATAATTTCAGGAAGCGTACTCGAAATGTCTTCTGTACTTCTACCTCCATTAAAATCCATATTTTACCAATTATATATGAAAAAATCTGTCCCTTTGCTGTAGGGTTGAGCGTATTAAATATTGCATACATGGGAACCGCGTTTGTTGATATTTGTTAGGCATTCGTGACAACTGTAAATTCTACTCCAACAAAATTTATTTGATTTTAGTTATATTAGTTTTTACTATATTGTTGAACCAATATTGAATAAATTGCCTGGTCGCCAGCCGATTCGTAAAAATCGACAAAAACAGAAGAAATAACACATGCACTAAATAAAAAGGGTAACATTGTTGAGAAGTTGCACATGAATGTGTAGAAAATGTCTTTTGAAAACAACATGTGTAAATATAGTTCGGAAAATGCATCCCGGTTGTGGGTAATGATCACTTTGGGACTGCCTTTACATTTCTAGTGATTCGACCTGGTAATCGCTGCATATCGGGACATTGATCGCCATCACCAGGCCAGTTACCTGATGACGGACTGCCGGAAATTAAACAGTGACGTCCTGATAATTAAAGGGCACCTCTGGTCATATCAGCGGCTATAATGAACCCCGCGCGGGGCGGCCGACACTCGCAATCACGCCCCCTTGATTAATGGTTCGCCCGACATGCTCCACATCGACCTGTTCATATATCATGCCGGCCAGACTCCGATATAACTGTTTCAATTTACCCCGGCGAAAACTATGGAGGTGCTGCGCAGACTCCAGTGGTGGAGACAGAAATAGGATCCGAGGATCTGATGAAACGCAAGCAAAATACGCAAGTGGTAGTCTTTCTCTTCTGCACTAGTGCGGTGAAGTGCACTTTTCCGCACGTTTCTTGTTACACAGTAGGCCTATCGCATTTTTGTAACAATGTTTGTGTCCAACGCATGAAGACAGCATTAAGCGAAAAAGTTTGCGCTAGATGAGTACCGCTCGATGCAGCTTACCGTCTAACAGTAAATAGCAGTAAAGCTCCTGCGTAGAGATGGGTAGTTCGCGAACGAACTAGTACTTCACTGAATGAAATGAATCATTCCTTCTTGTCGGACTGAATCATTCTCTGCGAACTAAAAGCAACGATGATTCTAAAAAATTTAACAATGTAATTCAGACGAGTCAAATTCAGTCCTTCTATACTTATTCAGTAGTTCACTGAATTAAATGAAAAATTGCAGCTGACGATTAGACGTAGACGGTATCAGAGATGTGACTCAATGACCGCTTTCAGTCGGATCACCTATATAGAATGGCTAGTTCGGTGTCTTGGGACAGAATATTTTCTAAAGCAGAGTACAGAAAACGAGCCTGATTAAAATTAGACAAAATTTTTAAAATTTTGTTTTTAAACGCGATTTTTTTAATGTTTAGAATGTATTTATGAAATTAGTTTTTTTTTATTTTAATAATTGTATGTTATACCTATGCCTCTAAATTACGATACCACGCGAGTCATGAAACAGTGCCGTTGTAAGCAAACTCCGATATTGAACGTCGAGACTGAACGATCGGTGGTCGAATTACAAAAATACAATTCTCGACCATACTGAATCAAATGAATTACTCAAGTGAATGATTCTCTTAGGTGAATGAGACTGATAGAATGAATTCACCAAAATGAACTAAAAGTCCCATCTCTACTCCTGCGGCGCTAAATTACGCTGGACGCAAATAATCACCGATAAAAATTCCTGTCATTTCAATGACTACGTGCAGTATTGATTGTTAATATTTTTTGACATGAGTTTTCAAATTTTCAATCAGTTCAGTTTGAAGATTTAGTTTGATTTATGTTTTTTCCATTTATTTTCGTCGGAAACTATACAAAATGAGTGAAGAGGCCCAGCTAACAATTTCCTGCTCTATAAAAATTGTAAGAACGTTTCCAGAGCAAATTTTATAGAGCAATTTTTATTCTAAGAACATTTTCAAAACGTTCTTACAACACTTATACCATAAAAATGGGCACCGTTCTATAGAACTTTTTAGTTCTTTAAGCTATTCTGTAAGGTCCGCAGGATATACTTATAGAATTGTTGAATAAACGCTCTCACATGTCTTAAAAAGAATTTTTATAACACAGTTACAAAGCAATCTCATAAAAATTCTATACCACTTCGTTATACAATTTTTGTGTTGCATGGTGTTCTACTTAGAGAACTTTAATATCGTTTAATTGTATCCTTTAAAAATAAAATGTTTCTGCATCGCACATATTAGAAATAATATGGATGAGCCAATAAGAACCAAGATAGAAGATGACCTAACCAGCCTGCATAAATAAGAGTAGCAGTACATTTTAATGCGGAAAAAGTTTTATCGTGAAATGTGTAGTACATAATGATAATTTTTTGACGCGCCCTCATTTAACCTTATATTTCCTGTGATGCTGGAAATTTTATAAAAAAAATGTTTTCTAAATTGATGAATTTAACAGCCAATTGTATATAAAATAGTCAAAAAGTAAGTTTATCCATATTATTGATGTCATTTCACCTATTTATATTGTATATATTTTTAATTCATATTTGTTTTCTTTCTTCACAATATGGCGAGGGAAAGAAAGGCTTTATCTTGTACTTCCAAAGGATTCTCACTAATATGACATTTTTGTGTCGATTGCAATGATTATAGAGCAAATATGCTTCGTAAGCAACTACTATAACAGATATATGCCATTTAATATCCATAGTGTTGTCATATTTTATTGTGTTAATATTAATTATTTCTATCTTATTTAATGAAGCTAATAAAATTTAACTTAAACATCTAGAAGTGTAAATGAATAAAGTTTGGAATGGTCTAAATTAAATATGTTACTAAATTTCTATAAGGAAATCAGTTTCTCATTAGTAATCAAATAAATCTTATCTATCGTAAGGAAATTTTCCTTCTGCAAGCAGATAATAATTTCTACAAGTCACGACTATGCTACACAAATTTTCCCATTATACTTTCATCAAAATATTTCGCACTTTTATAGGCAGGGCTCGTCAGATGAGGGTATGGGAGACCTACATACATATGTATATAAATGTTAGTTCTATAGCGTTTTTTAAGGAACAAAAAGGCTTTTGTTACGTATTTACTCTATAATGATTTTATAACAACTGTATTATTATTCTCTATAACTGCTTTAAAGAGCTTTTTCTCTTGAGTTCGATAGCAGCATCCATATTTGTAATTTGTTTTCCGCAACAGAATTGTAACTTAACAACGCCTTAAACAATAGTTCTATAATTAAACTATATATATTATAAATACTTCAATGCACATTGGCATATTCCCAAATATCTTTAAAAAAGCAATAATAAATCCTATTTACAAAAAAGGTGATAAATCTATAGTCGCAAATTACAGACCTATTTCTGTATTAAATACTCTATCTAAAATTTTTGAGAAAGTATTGAAATCACGCTTAACGAGTTTTTTAGAAAAACATCACGTGTTATCAGACAAACAGTTCGGTTTTAGAGAGGCCAAGTCTGCGGAAGATGCAATGGCAAATGTTATGACTGATGTATACAAGGCAATGGATGAAGGTGCCGCATCGCTATGCATCTTCGTTGACTTGGCGAAAGCCTTTGATACTGTCAGCCATAGTAAATTATTGAATATATTAGAGAATGTTGGAATCCGTGGAGTTGCACTTAACCTAATGAAAAGTTACCTCCAAAATAGAACACAATGTGTCAAAATAGGCAATGTTCGAAGTTCTGAACAAATAGTATCTTACGGTATTCCTCAAGGAACTGTGCTGGGGCCGCTCTTATTTAATATCTATATTAATGATCTATTTAATCTAAACATTTCAGGAAAATTAACCAGTTTTGCTGACGACACTGTATTATTTTACAAAGACAGTAACTGGCAGCATCTAAAGAATAGAGTTGAAAAAGATTTCAGAATAGTTATTAACTATTTTAATGCCAGGTTATTAACTATTAACTTTGACAAAACATTCTTTGTGCCTTTCTGCTCATATCAAAATTCTTTACCACAGTATATATTAAATGATAAAAATGTAACCATCTTAAAACAAAAAAAAAATCAAATATTTGGGCATAATAATTGACAGTCATCTTCGATGGAACCACCAAATAGACTATGTAGTAAAAAAAATAAGATCTTTTATAGGTAAATTTAAGTTATATAAAAATATATTTGAATCAGAATATTTGCGAGTATTATATTAGCCTTAGTGCAAACTCATATAACTTATGGTCTACTAATTTGGGGAGGTGTTCATAACAACTACCTCAAAGCATTAGAAGTGACTCAAAAGTGGTTACTAAAAATAATGTTTGATAAACCATACACATATGCAACTGAAGCTTTGTTCAAAGAATCAAAAATATTTGACATAAGACAACTATTTCTACAAACTATGGCTATAAGACATTTTAAATATATAAATATTATGCCTCACATTGAACATAATCGTGACACAAGATTTAGGCAAAAAACTACTAGTATTCCAAAAATTGAAAAAAATATTGGCCAAAGATGTTTCACTTACCTGAGTCCTGTAATATACGCTGAAATCCCTCCTGCTATAAAAAATACTTTTTCTGTCAAGATTTTTAAAAAGCGTCTAAGAGATTGGATAGTGCTAACACCTAGAAGTAAAATACATCAGATAATTGACAGAAAAAATATCTACTAATAAAACTTACCTAATTTTTATCATAGTATTTGTTTCGTTTTTGCTATGTGTATTCCACTGCACTTACGTGTCTATTAGAACACATATATGTTTGCATGTATACGTAACTCATTTGTTGTATTAGTGTTAATGTTTAGGTGCGTACATTGTATTTATATTGTATTTTGAGTAAAATTGTAATTAAATGTTAATATTACCCACGCACAAGGTTCGCCTTTGTGGGTTTTAGGTATTATTCGCTATACTTGGCTATTGATATTGAGTGGCGGATGAGATCTATTCTCTGTTTATTTTTACCCTTTCCATGTATTTTTCTGTAATGGTTTTTTTCCTTTTTATGTAATTTCTAATATTTTTATGTGTATTGGTGAAATAAACTATATTATTATTATTATTATTATTATTATTATTTTTTTTTTTTTTTTTTTCCAGTAACACCTTCCGAAGCTCCGACACATTCGGAGATGTTCTGAAGAGTCAAGCAATGACCACTCTCCACTCCGTGGAGTCAGTAATCATTGCGCCCGTAAATCATGCGTTCTGAGTAGACGTAGCGAACCAAGGACGATTGCCTTCTGCATTCTGCCGGCTAAGATCTCTGCCGAATTTCGGCAAGCCGGTATGATCTTTAAGTCAGAAAGCAACGTATGTCTCATTCCACCCAGGACGCCTATAATGAGCACCACAATCTTAACAGAGTGTTCTGGATACAGCCTGCGGAGCTCGGAGAGAAGATCTCGATACTTCCTCCGTTTCTCCTCCTCTTTTAGGACGATGTTGTTCTCTGCGGGAGCCGAGAACTCAATCACAAACATCGTCCTAAGTTGGTGGTCGAGAAGGACTACATCAGGCTTATTGGCTTGAATTTGCCTGAGGGTGGGGAATGAATAGTTCCAATAAATTCGGCACTTCTCATTCCCCACAACGGATTCTATATCCCCCGGAGCATAAGGCAGCACTGGCGTCTCGTCTATCTCATACGAGTGTCGTAAATGATAATACAACACCCGCAAGGCTGAATCGTGTCTTTGGATATACGCTGTGGCCGCATATACCGGACAGGCCGACAGGAGATGCATAAGCGTCTCCGGCGACTGGCGGCAGGCCCTGCATCTGGTATCAGGAACCTCGATACCCAAGACACGACTACGATAGACGAGAGTGTTAATTACACCATCTTGGCAAACCATTATGAACCCCTCGGTCTCAGAGTTCAGCCCCGCGACATTACAGAATAATTTTATAAGAGTGTCACAGGAGATGGTATAATTCTATAAAGCACTATTTTGCATCGGTTTTACAGCAATTTGATTCGATAAGCACCGTTGCTGTAAAATTGTGTTATTGTACACACTTATAGGACTACATTAGCAGTTATCTTATAAATGTTCTATAAATTATGCTCTAAGAACGTTTTTGCAACACATTTAAAAAACAATTCAGTTTCTGAAGGCAAAATAGTCTCATGTGCCACATTAATGCAATAATTTAGTGTTCTAGATACAACTATAAAATATTAACAGAATATAAAGCTTCTATTACTCTAAATTTATAGAACTACTTTGCTAGCTGGGGGCTGCTAATGATACAAGTAATGCATTAACTCCTGCAAAATCAAGAATCCGCTGTGAAAAAGAGCTTGTAGTCTTTGACCAATGGCGTATGGAGAAGAACACTTCATCATTAGAAGAAGAGGTATTTTTGGCCTATATCCACGAAATTACAAAACTCAACTCTCCATCAGCTTTATGGTCGAAACTATGCTTCAAAGTAAAGGAAAATACTTCATGGCATATTTAAAGAAATCAAATGTTTGCTACAAGCCAAAGTAATCAAAGGTATTAAAATGAAAGGAAATAGAAAATTTTCTGTTAAATAATCCAGACTATGTATATCTTATGATCAAAGTAACCACGATTTTTGGAATTGTCGGTGTCCCTCGCCGCAAAGAACTAGTAAATATGATGATCCATGATATAGAGGACAAAGGTGATATGCTTATTAGTACCATATCAAACACGAAAACCAATGTTTCAAGAAAATTTGTGGTGAACAACAAAGAAACAATTAAATATGTCAATATATACCAAAGTTATGTTATTTTTCGTCCTAGAGATACTCCTGATGATCGATTTTCCTTATTCTGTAAAGGAACCAAATGTACTAGCAATGTATATCAACAGCTTCGGGAAAATGCCATCTAACATCGCTGGTTACTCCAAAGCGTATACAGAACTTTGTTTTCGGCGTTCTTCTGCCATATTATTAGCCAAGTCCGGGTCCAACGTTCTAAACATAAAATGGCATGGTGGGTACAAATACACAGCGGTAGCTGAATTATACATTGAGGAGAAAAGAGCACACAGCATTACCAAAGCATCAAATCTTTCATCAGAACTTCAAGAGAACACTTTAACATATTCGATTAGTTTAAATGACTACTTAATAATCACGTGTTAATATAAGAAACTTTTACTAGTAATTGGCAACTAAAAAAAACTGTTTCGCCTGATTAGAATTGTCATGATCGTAGTAAAAATATTGTATAAAATATAAATAACTATTTCATCAATGTTTCATTTTCATAAATTTTGAAGTAGACTGTTTTAGAATGTTATTTTTAAGCACTCTTCCATTCTTCTGAAATGGGGATTTTTAAATCAAATACCTTATACTATTTATAATAATAATAATAATAATAATATCTCTACCCCTCATTCTAATCACAGGGATTAGCCCAGAAGTCGGAGACTTGTGCGGGAGAGGGGACGGCATATTATTATTAAGCAGCCCGCATTTACGTCCAGGAACGACTTACGTTGGTAGGCCCTAACCACTATTCAGTGCAGGAATGAGGGAAACCTGGAAAACCTCATTAATTAAGGGGGTAGTCAAATATCAACCGGTATCAATCTCTCACATTGACCCAAGCCAACATTATTCCACCCTACCATACCCGCAGAGAGGGTGCCAAACCTCTCCACGAATGTAGCTTATATACGGTCTACCGGCAGCTGAGCTCGAACCAACACCGATCTAGACACCTCGATTCAAGTACTAACGCCTTAAACCGCGCGACCACTGACCGACCCATTTTTTTGTATAAAATACTTGAAGTAAAACAATTTGCCCCTATTAAAAACAATTACTAGTAAAAGTTTCTGTAAATTACAGTATTTTTCGGTCGCCCAATCATTATTATAATTGGAACAACTTCCAAGACTTATTACGGAAAAAGCCAAACCATTTTCTCCCCTCGTTGTGTAAATAATTAATACGCAACATCTGTCACAGGGCGTAATTTTCCGAAAATAAAACTATCAGGCTCAAATATTTAACAGCTATAGATATCCTTCTCCCCATACCACCAAGCGTTCAAAGTGGAATTATCTACGAGCGTCGGAGTGAAAGAATGAATGTCAGTTTTGCAGAAAAGCACCCAAACCGCCATTGTACGGGTAACGACTAGTTGACAGACGCATTGTTAACTGCGACTTGCTTAAATACCATCCAAAGAATATGTCAGACTCACTCTGCCGGAAATACATTGATAATGAAACGAGGAGCTGATTTCAGCGAGGGTGATGATAAAAAACGAATCGCTTTGCATTTTGTGCATTAAAATGGAGTTGTAAGGGTTGCGCTTGATGGAAATGCAACTGTTGAAGTGGATAATCCTTTAAATACACAGTTGACTATGCTAAAAACTTATCAGGACTTACGTGATATTATTATGATTCCGTCAACTTCTATGTCTGTTATTAAACTGTTTCTCTATTGTATATTCACAATTAACTACATACATGAAAGGATTACTATACTAATATCAAGATTAATACACCTATTCCAACACCACCTTAGTCTCACTATTCCTCAAGCATATACTTGGTTGACAGATTAACTTATTCTTGCGTAAGATTATATTGTAATGAACACAACAGTTGAATAAGATTATATCTAGTTTGTAATTAGTGGATTTATGTGAAGTGTATTAAAAGAAAGAATAGGGGACGCCAGAATTTTGGGGAGCTAAGAAATTTGATAAGAAATTATTAAGAAAAACCGGTACCTGCGTCAAGAAACATAACCTCTGAGCAAAATAAACATCGTTGTGAAAAAATCCAAGATCCCAAGGCCGAAGAAAAGCACATTAGGTAGTATAGACACTATTTACCACATCACTGAAGAGATACAACGGAGAAAACCCCACAAAAAGGTATAAAATCTTAATAATAACATCTTACAAACAAGAGGATAAGACGTGCTGGACATTTGGAAAGCTGGTCAAGAGGAAATCTGACAGTTCAGACGTTTAGGAGGCACGAAATTTAAACATCATCAGTAAGCAGTCCTGGACGGTATGTGCAGATGAAGACGAGCATATAAGGGTAATCGCAGACGATAGATCAAAATTGAGATTGGAAGGTAAACAATTAGACTATTTAGTGCTTTACAAGCTTCGTTTATGGGACATTAAAAAAAACCGATTTAAGAATTGTAATTACTAATGATATTTTTTTTGTTAATTATAGAATTTAAGTTAGCGCAGGTTACGTAGGGCAATGTTAATTAAAAAATGGAAGATATCTATCTATTAAAATTCTTTAAAAAATTTCAAAAATAAAAATAAATCATTTTCAGCATATTATAAAAAAAAAATTAATAATACTTACCTCCTACTTACCTTAAAAATAATAAACCAAAAACTTCACTGAACCGCTCCTGAGAGAAAGGTTTCTCATGCCAATAATATTGATTAACTTGTTTATTTAAATAAAAATTAAACATAGGGCACATAAACATTTACATTTACAAATAACACATACCAATATATTCTTCATTTAAGAATAAAAATTACTTTAAATCAAGGAAGTAACTATACTTAATATGAAATAAAGTTATCTTTGTCTAAGAATTGTTTTGTTTCATTTAGATAATATGAATTACTTGAATCAACAACTGTTATTTTCAAAATAAAGTTTTATTTATTTGAAATTTTAAGTGACTTGAAAGAATTACTGCAAATATTTGAAATAATATTAAATAATTTTGAATAAAGCAAATATGAAATGATATTTCCTTAAGAAAAAATAAAACGGAGGTACATACGTAATTAGTATTTCAGTATCTTGCTATATTGTATTCCTTTCTAGAGTAGTTACTACTCTACTTTATATAAATAATTACATACTACTCACTCTGTAGTACTAAGGAACTATATTTATATAAGAAAAGAAAAACTTGTAGTAAACTGTCAAAATCATTCATTAGCGGTACACCAGACATATACGACTTTTGAGCAACTGATGACTTATCCGACAGAAGGGAACTGAGTAGACGTAACCGAACATGTAGCTACATCCTGAACCCGGTGGTTCACCTGCGCACACAACTTTAATATAATTTGTAATAAATAATTCCACAATTGTGTCTCTATAGTTTTTGTAATGAGCACCACAAGTATCAATATCATCTATTTTGCACTATAGCCACATTTTAAATTTTTCAGTATGACATTTATTACAAAATATTAATAATTTTAATTCGTGCAAATCTATAAACCTATATCTCTATCTATATTATCTCGACAACTTAGAAAGGTGTTAAATGATGACATGTTTTTGAATACATATTATGGTGTTCTACATTCATGTTTAATTTACGGAGTGATCCTATGGGGGAACGTGTCATCATCGTTTAGAGTTTTCAAACTTCAAAAAAAGATTGTGCGTATAATTGCATGGGTTGCGCCCAGGAAACATTGCAAGCCAATTTTTTTAAATTTAAAATCATGTCATTGCCCTCTCTATATATATATTACTCTTTGAAATACATAGTAATTATTTAAAATATAACACGAATTCCAGTTTCCACAATTAGCCAACGAGATCTGCCAATTTAATCAGAAGTCAAAGATTTCGACTACAGAGATCAACAAATAATTCTCTTAAGATTATACAACAAAGTTCCTTTGGAAGTAAAAACACTATGCACCACGAAATTTAAGAATTTAATTAAAAAAGTCATGCACAATCATTGTTTTTACTCAGTGCAGTAATATATGGACACTGCCTCTTTGCTATAAAATTTTGTTTTGGGTTGTTTTGTTTCTTTATGTTCTTGTAGATATATAAATTGACTTCCTAAGTTAATTATTATTGTTGTAAACCTGTTTTCAGTGTTTTTTATATTTTCCTCATGGCTTATAATTATTTATTTAGTTTTTGTGTCGTGTTTTAGTTTCAATAATATAATTACGCAATTTATTTGATTTAATCATTGTTTTTAAACTGTTTTAAGTCCTTTAAATGTATTTTTTATAATGTATTATAGTGTGACTTGCGCTTTTTGCATTGATATCCCAATGTTTGTATTTATACCGACTTGCTACTATAATATTGTTAAATGTATTAACGTAGTCAATTAACACATTTCTTCTATAATTTAAGGAAGAATTACCTATTCTATAATTAATATTTTATTAATATTTTAACAAAATATTATGCTTTAAATTTAGTGTCATTTTAAGAAAAAAAAAGTGTTGAATTAAGCATAGGAATGCCTGGATGTCAAGAATATGTAAATATTTATATCAAATATACTTTATCACTATTATTTATTAATAATTAAAACATACATTTGAACGGAGTTTAAAATTTTAAGTGTATTAGTATGCTTAAACACAGATATTTTTTTGTGTAAAGTTAAGGAAACTATAATTAGAATAAGTAATTCCATGGTAAATCTCATTAGTAGCTGTAGTAGTAATTATTTCTGTCAAGTTTGTACCAGGGTAGGAAGCAATGTTTTGCTTTGTAACTAGCTTTTTATATAATCCTTCAGTACTGTAATAGACCACCGTGTCTCTTGTAGTAAGATTAGCACCATAGTCTGCCAAAAAGTTGCCGAAGATCGTCGAAAGCAATATCCAGTATAAAGGTGAGATTCAGGCAAATATAGAAATATTGGCAAGCATTTTACCAAATGGATTGATTTCAACTTGAGTCGTGGCACATTTATTCTTTATGTATTTTACGTTTTTTATAAAAAATTCTTGAATGAGTAGTGTTCGTTGGACTATGTATATTTAATAATAGTTCAAATATAATGTTCAAGTAATAAATAAAAACTTGTTATATATTAGTTTTTGTGTCTGGTACATGTACAACTGGTGAAGTTCCCAAATAGTAAATTACAGTAAATTATGCCATCCTTCTGCATGAGATATGTTTCATCCTGCGCTTCTGCGAGAAATTTATGCATTTGTTCCCTGGTTAATACTTTCAACTTTTCGGCTGATATCCTTTGCGTTTTCGATTCAAAAGAGAAACAAGGTTGTAATATTTTCTTATGTTCTGATATTTTATGTTCATCAGCGCCTTCAACATGGAGTAATTTGATCAAAGCGTTCACGATTTCCATGTTGAACTTTTCTTCAAAGTATGACAAAAACACTTTTTCACTGAACTTGTCACTAACATTTTTCAGATCACACCTTCTCACGAAACGGTTGTATGAAAACTCGTATTGTTACTTTGACTTAATAGGCAATAACTCGAAAGTTTTATTAGCAGCTTTATCGATATCTGCTGAGAAAAATTCATGATCTTAATCTTCTTGAGTTTCCATGTCATGAGATTTGAAGTTACCAAACCACTTCATTACTTTGAGAACAACAAAATGGAATAGATTTTTAGGTTTTTGTACGGCTTAAGACTGATCAAGGCAGATGATATATAAAAGAATGATTGTGATGATTTCTCAGAATGCTGCTGGTGGTCCAAAGTTGGTAGTTGGTCGCTCATTCAAAAAATTAAAATTACATTAACAATATGCCGGCTAAAAGTCGCAATTTGAGGAAATTGCTACTTTTTGCAGATGTTATGATTAAATTCCACAAATATGTACCAAAAATGAGATTTTTGTGTTTTTTTTTTGGGGATACTCTTTTCAAATAGGATATCCCTCTCTAACAGCATGGGTACAATGTTATGACATGTAATTTAGAAAGAATAGCTCTCAAAAAAAAAAATAATAACTACATGACTCATTCCGATGAATGTTTATGAAATTTAAGCGTAATACCATTATATCATCAAATTTTTCATGATCTACACGACTTTCAACCGCCATCTTGAATTTCAGATGGACCATATAGCATACCGAAATATATGAATATACGAACATTTTGAGCTTTATTTGACTACACTTTTTGTTTTTTTCTTTTATTTTTGTTTTGAGACAATTACAAATTGTATAACAATAGTCAGCAATGCGTCTAGAAAAAAAAAAGCAAAAACAAATACATTTTAGTTTTTCTTTAGTTTTATTGGGTTTTTGCCACACCTCTGAAAAAATAATAAAGATTAATTAAATAAGCCCTTGCGCCAAACGGAACAGTCAAGGGTTATTTTTGAAACTACGTTTGCCTAACCAAAAAATCTCACACTGAAAAAAGCAGATAAGTAAAAAATAACAAAAATCACATCGCTATCGCGCACTTCCGTATTATTGCCGTTTCAAAAAACTTTCTGTTTTCGTTCTCAAAATCGTAGTAAAAATATTAAACGTATGTCAAGTTTGACAGTTTAAAATTTGTTTATCTGCTTCCATAGAGATGTTAAATGATTTTTATTTTATTGTTACTTACTTCTTCTTGATACAATAGTAGCCAACAATGATCGATGTTTACTGAACAGTTTGACACACACTTATCTCCGTTCAACAAAATAATCGCGGTCTCTTTTAATTTTCTTTTTGTTGTGTTATCTTCCTTCTCTAAAATTTTTGCCGAACCCCATTGAATCAAATGACCGTTTTCCCAAGCGTGTTCGCAAATTTTGGATTTTTCAAATTCCCGTCTTTTTTTTTTTGTAATTTTTATGTTCCTCAACTATAACATTCATAGGCCGAGACGTTTCTCCAGCATAATGTTTATTGCATTCACAAGGTATACTGTAGATGCAATTTTTTGAATTTTGTATATCATTTTTTGGAAGCGTTTTAGACAAAAATGATCGTAAAGTATTATTTGTCTGAAAAACTGTTCGAATATTAAATTTATTACCGGTTCTTAACTTTACTGCTAATATAGGAATGTATGGAATTTTTATTGTATTAATTTCTTTTATTTGTCTTACACTGTTCGTTTTATCTGTAATATTTTTGAATGTTTTATCAACAAAATTTTGAGGGTATTCATTATTTATTTAAACATTTTTAATAAATTTTAGTTCGTTATTAAAAATATCATTGTTTGATGAAATTAATTTTGCTCTATCATATAAACATTTAACAACACTTTTCTTAATATAGATGTGATGGTTAGATCTAAAATTTAAATATCTATTGTTGTGAGTTTGTTTTCTATAAACACTTGTTTCTACAGAATTATCGTGTTTTTTTAATTAAAACATCTAAAAATGGTAGTATATTGTGCGTAATATAAATTAATTAATTGATTTTTGACCAAAATTGCTTTCATATTTTTAAACAAAAAATTTATTGAATTGAGGGTTTCATCAGTAGTCTTATTAATACGCATATTAAGGTTATTATACGATTATCAGATATAATTAAAGATATTTGTTTTTTAATTCTTATGTTATTTTTATATTATCTGACAATTTAACTTTCAGGTATATTACTTTTTATTTTTACTAGATTTTAAACTGTTTTTATTTGTCTAGACTTTTATATTACTTATATTTTATTTTATACAATCGATTTTTAATATGTAGGTATCTTTTTAAGTATTTTTTTTCTCTTACTGTAACTTTGTTAGTTTAACTACTTTTCCTTTAAGTGGGTTATACCCCTTGGATATTTTAAGAGTAAATAAATAAATAAATAAATAAATAAATAAATCATCAGTATTAATAGTAAAAGCTTTGTTACCTATTACATTTTGTAATAATCTATAATATAAAATAATATTTACAGGTCACAAAATTGGGCCTTGCGGTACCCCCATTTCAACTAAGCAACAATCAGAATTAATTTCATACATAGAATCAGATGTAGTAAGATGTATGCAAACATATTTTATATGAATCACAACAGGGCACTCTCCTGCGTCAATGCATTTAATGTTTCAAGTGCTTTAAATAAGAATATTCAAATAGCTTTGAAAATCTGACAGGAACAGTGATTGATTTATAGTTTTCCAATAGCAAACGATAAATTTTTTTAAAGATACTTTCTCAACGTTTAATGTCTCAGAAAAGATACCAATTTAATGTTGATATAGGCTCCATTATCAATTTAAGCACACGTGTAATTAAAAACATAGGGACGTCACCTAATCCTGCAGACTTTTTTTAATTTACTTCTTAATAGAGTCAATAATCAATAATTTTCGGAGAAAGGGTGCAGAAACAAAGATTGATTTATTTTGTTATTAGCACACACCCCATCGCCAACGTCAATGGCAGATATTTTGTTAACCTGCATAAAATCATTGATGCTTGATTATAGTCAAATTTTATTTCGACTATGTAAATTTCCAGTTGACCCTCCGTTACAGAAAATTTGCATTGCCCGCCGGTCATATGAAAAAAACATCTGCATAAAATCGTCGGAAACAATGGAGATTGACGAGATTATGATTAGCCGTGAAAAAATCGATGCGAATCAGTTTCAATCCGCTTGTGTTAATTGCTTAATACGTAACTGCAACTTTCATTTAAATAGCATAAATATTCATCGTTTGCACGCATAGCTCTTTCACGGACAAATGACGTTTTGAAAAGGTCCTTTTTCTGCGAATTGGTTAGCTCCAGTTATACGGGAGGGGTGAGTGGGTCAAATTAAGTGAGTACAACTGGCTGAATCTAATAAGTACTTTTTATAGTACATACCTTATTAAATTTCTTTTAAATTATTCTATGAAATATATATTCCTTTCAAAATTTAAATAAATACTTGTACTGTAGCTTACCCAATTTGTGGGGTTATAGTGTATATTTATGCACGCATACACATCAAATATTTTATTGATATACAGCGTGTCCCGTTTTACAGGGAACCTCTGGAAATGTAAGAAGACCGTGGAATTTCGGCAAGCATTTTTTTTTACAATTAGTACCCTGAAGGAAGATTACATTCTACTAACTGTAACAGTTTTATTTTCAGAAAACATTAAATACTAACTAGTTGTTTGTTTTGAAAACATATGTCAATATTTTCTTCTATCTTTATTATCAGGCCAGTGGGTTGGTTAAAAATTCCTCTAGGGTACAAAAGATAATCTTTTTTGATAACGAGGAAAAAACTCTTTCTTTTTCTTGCTTAATTTCTGGCTGCTGAGCTGCTTGCAATTTGCGGATTTTTAAAAAATTAAAATACTGGGCAAAATATATAGTTTGGTATATTTACAACCTTAGAGTTGGATATTTATTGCCCACAAGGAGATTGAGTAAATCTCCAAATTTTAAAGGGCGACCTACAGCCAGGATATGTATAGGTTAGTTAAAACATGTGCTTTTATTTGAACAGTAATATTTACATTTCAATACGCATATGTAGCTGTATTTAGCATTTACTCTTCCTTTTTGGCCTTTTTTTCTTTTCCGACCTTGTCCTTTTCTGCTTGACATAATAATAAACTGAACGCTTTGCTGAAAACTCGCCCTGCCGTACATTTCTGTATGACCGTAGACTTTAGAAGTAGATTTGCTTGCTATTAGCTGTGAGAGCCACCTCTCAACCTACTTGGATCTGGTGTGGCGCCTGCTGCGCTACGTTGTATTCAATCGTGGGCTCAACCTTACCATCCCGAGGGAACCCAACTTGAAGCTGTGTAGTACACCACATTCTCCCAGTACCAGATAAGCTTAATTTTAAGGATTAGTTTAGTTAATTATCTCTTAAGATTTGCTTGCATTGTTCTGCCATGAGCTTAACTCTGGTTTTCAATTATAATTAGCAGCCTGAGTATCTCAGATTGCCAAGGTGCTAGAAAGCATCCCAAAACCATTAGGCTGTAGCACTAGGGGAATTCCATCCTTATATACAACTACAAGAGGGTTATACACATCTATTAAATTTCAACTGGTTTACCTACCTAACCATGTAAACACCATTAACTACAGCTGTATTAAGTGGTAATCTTTATTTTTCATGTGTTCTAGAGCACAGATTTTCATTAATATTATACATATATTATGTGCGTATATATGCATACATTTATTATTTGTCTGATATTGGCCTTGGAATAACATTTAATAACCACAACATTAGCCATTGAACAGCCATTAACTTGACAGTTAGTTGTCAGTGGTAGAACCACAAAACTTTAAAAACCAGTTGTTCTACTCTCTAAAAACGGCTGGCGCCTTTTAAAACTTTTTTTTCTCTTTTTATACCCACCTCGTCTCCACTGTTAGCTAGCTGCTAACCCCTTTAGTGGATATTATTTGCCACCCTGCGTCCGCTAAACTGCCACCCAAAATTAAGGACTACCTCCAGTTTTGTGGCGTTTTATTCCACCACCACGTCACATAACCATTTTATTTATGTGACAAAGACCTGACCTACTACGATTTTTTAAAAGGTTTTTTTTCCAGGAAGTGGTATTAGGCATTTTTTTATCAAAAAGATAATATTACCAGGCTATTCAGCACCCATAAAAATACCCACATACCAAATTTGATTGAAAAATATCTAATGCATGTTTTTTTAAGAAGTCCCAAACGAGAAGTGCGAAAAATCAGACAACTAAAAATTATAATAAGGTCAAAGATTGTCATAAAAGTGAAAACAAATATCAATCGGACAAAGAAAGAACACATATACTACAAGTTTAACACTTTGAATTGCGGCCACAGTAAAAATAATGAACGTACAAAAATTGTAACGAATTATGAATACTAAATTGTTAACAAAAAATTACAAAACGTTAATCTAAATTAAATTTTAGTTTTCTCCACTATACCTCCTCCCAGACGGACACATTTTTCCAATCGTCTTATTAAATTTAAGATTACTTTACATAGCTAATATTGTTTAACAATTGGGTATTAATAAATAATTCAATACATTTTTAGTACATTGTTTTACTGTAGCTGCATAAAGTTCAGATTAGTTTAACACACAGTTATTACTACGAATAGCATAATACAATTTGGTACCACTGCTATAATTAACATTAAGATTACCAGTGACGTTATATACAAATAAAAACAGATAATAGTGGCCTAAGTATTGATCCTTGAGGCACATCAGATGTAATGAGAAATTGATTAGAATCAGATCAGTTTGTTTAATAAATAGACTTTGAATATGTACATTTTTGCAGAGGTCAGGTAAATTATTTGAACTTAGTAGTAAAAACGAGCATTAGAGAAAGTACAGCAGAAAATCTCGTTTCATAAAAAGCAAGTTTGACAAGAACAAATCTCCACGATCGGAGCTAATTTAAGTTTGACGAAGATCGTTTTAAACAGGAAGGCAATATGACATTGATAAACATTAGAGTGTTTTAATTCCCGACAATCATATCAATCAACTCTCCGAATTGGTTACTGTGATAGACTGTGACGAGTCGACATATGTATTACATGGGCAAAGTTGTAATATTGACTGTACAACTATAGCATGTTCTGAACGAAAACAGTAGAAATCAATGTGTTATTAGTTGTTCCTTTGTGCTAGTTCCTCTTCGTTAGTTCATCGACAGCATCTAGCGTTATTGTATCAGATTATTACTGATGATGATGACGTCTGTAATGAAGATGGTGATGGCACATGTCCTTTATGAATTCCTTCCGAGTAATGTAATCATCATTGGAGAAGAGTGTTGCAACAGCGTTGTCATCAATCCACTGATTTTTCAATATGATAATATATTTTGCACCCGTGTTATCTTCTCCACAATTGTATAATGCCGTTCATTTGGACCGCCATGACTTATCACTACTCACTTAGACCTACCTTATGCCTACTTCACGAATATCACACACATTACCAATACTATCACTATAACAACTACATCACCAGGTTCCATATGTGGCAAAACAGATTCAAACCATTTTTCAGATACTCGCTACCTATTCACATTCTCATGATAGTTTCTTGTTCATCGTGATTCAAAAACAACTAAACCCTGTTCCAAAAATTCTGCTGTACTTCCAATATGCGTTATTATTAGATTCTGTCCTTTTCCAGAACGTGACTTTAATTCAGTTGCTACATTCAGTTGACATTGACTTAAGTAGCTTCTTCGCTATATCATTATATTGTCTTTTTCTATCTATCACTCGATTTCATTTCATAAAACGAAAATTCATGTCACACATAATTCGCAAAAGCACCCTTCTATTCTCTGTTTTATCCTGTGAGATGGCAACTTGATTTTATTTATTGTGGGAAGCTATTTTTAAAATACCATCCATCAATCATTGTACGGATCGCGTATTTTGTGTCGTCATCAACTAAACTACATATTTCAACCGCATCACTTACATTCATATTTTGGTCTTGCACCCTAATCCCTCCATATAATTATTTTATCCTTGTCAACTTAGGGCTTGTATGATATTGAAAACACGCTGCAGAGCTTGAATTATTGTCCATTCTTAAGATCACAAAATAATTAATAAATTACGGCGTCATTACCAACAAAAGTGGAGCATTCTTGTTACAACAGAAAGAATAGCCGGATTAACCGGATACGCTGTGCGAGGTATGTGGAACACATAATTTTATACCAAGAATTTACGAATGGGACGTATTTCTTCTTGTGTTGATTGCTATAAATTATAGGCGATTTTATAAAATTAATCACTACCAAGTTTTATTTTTTATTAATTTCTCAAGTAATTATACAGGGTGTAACGTTGACGGGGGGGTCCGGTTTGGAGGAGGGGTGCCTGTGACCTTTACAAACACATATCACAAGTTTGTTTTCTTAAATTCTGTCACAAAAACAGATTTTTTTTTTGTTGCCTTTCTTCGCAATTTTCATAGTACGCCACTGGACAGAACAGCGCTGAGCTTATCTAGTTACAGCGTTACCAGCATTGTTGCCATATTTAATTATTGAAGTGGAAGATGGGAAAAGGAGTTCTATTAGAAAGCAAAATCCCCAAGCAACTCGTGAGGTACTACTTTTTGAAACATACATTTGTTTGTAGTGAGTGTTCGCTTTGTTATTCGACATAAACAAAAAAATAAAAAAATATTATTTTACGTATAACACTATAAAACAGTATAACACTATAAAAAGTCAACTAACAGAGAACTCAATAATAAATAAATACATATTTAATCCTTTTTACTTACGTGACTAGAGTCTTCTACGGTATTTAAAATATTTGGTTCAAGATTCTTACTCTGCAAGTTTGTTTTTGCTCAACATTAGAGTACTGGCGTTCATAACTCCCATACCCAACTTTAAACATATTAGCTCTTTCATAATTTGTATACATGTTTTTTTTCATAATATCACATACACTTGGTCAAGAAATCTGATCTTTATAAAGTTATTATACACTTATATACAGAATAACACATTTCACAAAATACCACTTTAAATTATTACGAAATTAAACTTGGCAAAATACAACACTGCACTAAACAAATTCTAATTCGATTACAGTAAAACGCAGAAAACTTGCTTTCTCTCTCTCTCAAATCTGTATATTTTTTTATATAAAACAACACATATTTTGTTTAATATAATTCAACGCATGTTCATGAACTATACAAGTATACACAAAATAACACGGAAAACTTACAGCAAGCTGTATTTTGATCGAACGTAACTGTGGAACCTTTTAGGAGATTCCTTACATATCGTATTCATCCTAGCCTGGTTTCATGTATTGTGTGCAGTATTTATGCGATATTTTTATTTTATAAACTAGGTCTTGCAGGCGGTTCTTGAGACTCGCATCGCCGGAATCTCACGCGTATGTAATAATACATCATCACAATAAAATGGAAGTTGTAGTTTTGTATATCCAGACTATTGCCTTCTGCATTCACATTACCTGACTAAAAAAATCCTCACTTTCTCATTTCACGCCCCCATAATTCTGTCAAACTGTCACTATTTCTGTTATAGCTTCTGCAAATCGTGAATCCATTTTTCAATGGTTTTTCTGCACGGTATCCGTCATGACATTGTGTACAGTTAACTTGTACTCGTGAACATAATGTAAATAAATAACACGTACACGTAGTGCACACCGTCAAAGCTACGTATGTACTGAATTCTAAAATATCTGCTTCGGTCGCGGCTGCCTGAAATACGACTCTGAAATGACGGGACAAGTTCCGACGTCTAGACTGGTAACAACTAACTGGCAACGCCGTAGACATGGTGCTGCAGTGGAATTCGGACGCCGTACAGGGACGGCGTGGATAGCAATTTGGGTGTAGTTTAAAAATTTAATTATAACTCGGCTATTTATTTGATTTAAAAAAACTAATGTCAGAATAGCAATCTAGGGAACACGGACTACTACCCCTCCAAACCGGACCCGCCATCAAAGTTACACCCTGTATAAGAAAAATACGTTTTTTAATATTAAGCTTAAATAATGTTTTGTACAGAAAAATATAACTGATACATAAATAACGTTTCAGTCTCATTACTGTGCCTTTTTTCTGTTTAAAGCGTAAATTTCGGAATAAATACTGGCAATTTACAGCAATGCTTCCTCATTTCCTGCAAGTCCCACTCTCCCCTATCCACCGCGACGTTATCGGTCCCATCCACGCTGAAGGCGAACTCTACACGTTCTCCCACCTAATGAATGCGTTAAATTATCTTGGTAAACACGATTATTTATTAAAAACCCTCCCGATGATTAATGAAGGGGACAAAAACTAATTCCAAATAATGTCCGGACCCACAGTTCATAAATTCGAATTTCACGATTTTAATTTTCCTCCGGAGGCGCTAATGGCCACGCAGCGCGTAAAAAATGGTATTGTGGAGCTGATAAGCCTTTTTTGGAACGCACAATGAATTTTGAGCTCGGGTTTTAACTTTAAGTTAGTTCGTTATTGAATTCAATGACTCGGAGATTCGATTTGCGATTTTATACGACGATAACGAAGATTGAAAAACTTACTAAAAATATGTTTAACACATAAAAATAAAAGTATATATACTTTATCTTAGGCCCGCTGCAGACTATGCGTGAATGAGCGATTCGCGATGCGTGGTTTCTAAGGAATTCGTGCATCGTGTGTAGGGTTTTTATGAATTGATTTTTAACGAACAAGACCATACACACTATTCGCATTCCTCGCATATCATGTAGAAATTTGTTTAAAAAATACCGTATATTAACATTCTAGCATATTTAATTTAAATGAGAATATTCACTTTTATAATACACGTCAAAAACATCATTTTCACATGCCGTTTGCTAGAATACATTTAATAAAAAACTTGTTTAAAACAGTATTTGCTGGATAAGTCTTTTTACTCTTTATCTGACTATATGTAATATTTGTAATACATATACCTATTTTTATTTTTATATATTGTTCGCAAATGTTATATTTACTTGTAAATTGTATGTACCTACTATAGTGTTGTTTTCTATATTTCTATGTGTAATTTTGACTATTCCTATACAATAACTGTAATATTGTCTTAGAGGAAAATAAATATTATTATTATTATTATTATTATTATTATTATTATTATTATTATTATCATGAATCGCGAATTCACGCATAGTCTGTAGCAAGCCTTATCGATATAAGGGTATAATAAGAACGGCATAAGAATTGCCATAAAAACGTCAAAGGCTTCCGCTGTATCTTTGTCAGACAGAACAGTATTTTGTGACTGTGTGAAAAAAAAGACAGATGGTAAACATACATAGTTTTAATAAATGTTCGATGTTATTATGTAATTTTAAATTACCATTGCTCCGCAAGGGTCACATTCTCTGCCAAGAAGGTGGGATTAGGGTTTGATAGGGCAAGGATCAGGGTGTCCCTAAAAGGTTGGGACAGCGTTTCGCCACATAAAGTATAACTGAAAATGAGTAGATTTAACTAAACTTGCCCTAGTCCAAAAGTTAATAATTATGGAGCTACAAGGTGTCAAATGTTAAAAAATAAATCAGGTTTTCTTTAATAACTTTCGACTGTTTCACGTTAATTTCACGAAATTTTGTATCCAGGGGTTTCTTAAGATGGCAAATTCAATTTTATTGTCAATTTTGGTATATCTTCTAGAGGGCGCCACCGGCGACCATTTAAATCGTTACATAGTTTTTGTTCCACCCTGTATATTATTTTGGACTAGAAAAATCTCTTCCCCAGTCTTTTATAGTTAAGAAAGATTACCTTATTGAAGTCGCTTAGAGCAACGGTTTCCGAGAAAAACACATGTAAATCTATTGTTTGCAGTGATGATTTTAATACTAAAAAAAAAGAATAAGTGTTTCCCACATAAATGTATAATAGAATCAAATATAATAGGTCCCATTGTTTAATTACAGAGAGCTATTTGCACTTTCTTCAAGAAAAATTACCAGTGTTGCTTGAGGATAAATTAAAAATTTTGTATTTTGTAGATAAATAATAAGACATCAGCTTTAAATGTGTTTTCTCGGAAACCGTTGCTCCAAGCGACTTTCATAAGGTAACCTTTCTTAACTATAAAAGACTGGTGAAGAGATTTTTCTAGTCTAAAATAATGTACAGGGTGGCACAAAAAAGTTGTAACGGTTTAAATGGTTCGAAATCGTCGACGGTGGCGCCCTCTAGAAGATATACCAAAATGGATAATAAACTTGAATTTTTTATCCCAAGAAATCCTTGGATTAAAATTTCGTGAAACTGACGTGAAACAGTCGAAAGTTATTAAAGAAAACGTGATTTATTTTTTAACCTTTGACACCCTGTAGCTCCGTGATTATCAAATTTTGGACTAAGGCAAGTTTAGTTAAATCGACTTATTTTCAGCTCTACTTTATGTGGCGAAACGCTGTCCTAACCTTTTAGGGACACCCTGTATAAGAGGAACATAAAAAAGAGCGAGACAAAAATAACTAATAAACTATACCTCTTTAAAACGAAAACATAAAAAATAGTAGCGAATAATTTTACAAAAATATATGTAAGTATATAAAAAATAGGGATATATAGATACAATCAATAAATAATAAAAATAATATATTTTATATACTACATAACGACGCCATAAAAAAAAACAGCAAAAAATGTACTTATACATTATAAAACGAAAACACTCTCACTGACATTAGTCAGAGTCACTATTAAGTTCACTTTGGTGCAGCTTTACATGTCTCCCTCAATTTTTATGACATGTTCGATGGATTTCTCCCAATAGCTAATGTAATATTGTTCATCTCGTTTATTTATAACATTTATAACTGTTTTGTTAAATTTCGGAAACATATTATTTCTTTGAATGCTTTTTTTTAGTTGGCTCTATATTAGACTTATTCCTGTAGCAGTTGGAAACAGTTTGAAACCGTCAGAAATATTCGACCAGTTAAGTTGATAATGAATTACCAGTGCTTTAAATGCAAGAAATAGTTTAACGAACATTTCGATAGTTTAATACCGTTTGCAACTGCAGCAGGAAGAAGCCTATTACTTCAAAGGGATTAAAAACACAGTAGTATGGAAATAATCGTAGAACGATATGTCTTTACCAGCAGCCATCTCATCAATAACGTATTTCTTTACAAAATTATTGCTCTTGACTATATGCCGTAATTCATATTTCTTCAAACTAGTATCATACAAAATATTATGTATTTCAAGAAATTCTTTAATATCCTTTTTTTGTATCCGTAGCTGCAATCCTTTCCGAAAGTCTTGAATGGTATGAAGCGTTATCTAATACAATGACACTATAAGCCGTTTTTTCAATGCCCTCTGCCCTCCCACACTGTGTTTTATATTTTTATATACATCATATCTAATTAACTGAACTTGGTCACCAAGATGTCGAGAATTTCTATATCGTCCATTCTAATCTCAGCATCATCTCTATCACTATTCGTTTAATTTCTGCTCTGTTCCAGGTTGAGGTTCTTCCGAGAAATCCTTCCTAGGTTTGAATATTTCCTCCGTGTCTTATTAGATATGCAGTTTCTGTACTACAATATTTTTAAGACGAAAAATCAAATAGATACTATAGTGGCACTAAGTACTAGATTAATTAAAGCGAACAATCGTTTTTTCACAACACTGAATACTCACACAGTTGTATTGTAAACTGCTCTCTTTGTCTTCCTTACGGTGTTCAAGAACGACGTTATCTCAGTGGGTTGTAGAGGAGATACTGCATAGTTGCCAAGTCTGTTGTCTACGATTCAGATCATAATAATTAAAAATGTTGGTCTATTTTACATGAAAAATAGACTCCTATTTCAATCCGATAAACTGCTCTGTTTTAGAGTAATTTTAATTTAAAAATTTTGTGACATATCACAAAAGTTTAAGATGGGCACTATAAATAGGCAAAATATCCCTAGTAGGCTCTGAGAAAATATTGTCGACTTATTTAACACATAATAAAGGTGTTATTCAAGCGTTTTAACATATTAAAATACTTTTAAAATGCATGTCAGTAATGTAATTATTTGTAAATTTTTTAATTTTAATATAACCTGTCAATACTTGAAAATATTTTAAAAACACATGTAATGTGTGTCAAATAAACTGACAAATAACTTTTCAAAGTTACTAGAGACAATTTGACCGCTTTCATATCATATCTAATATTTTTGTGGTGTCACAAAATTTTTAAATTAATATTACTCCTAAACGAATAATTTATCGAAGTAAAACAAGAGTTTATCTTTTTTTGCAAAATTATTCAACATCTTAAATTTTTTGATCTGACGAGAAAACCTCGAGACATGAAAGAGTTAGAGCAATATTTATCCAATAACTCCCCCAGTTTGGCACGTCTATGACTAATTATGGTCTATGACAATTGTTTTTTAGAGCATTAGATTCGCAATCTAATTGCAATTCTCAATTTTGAAAATATTTGGAGAAAATCAAATTTTGGGGTCCCCCTTTAAAGAGCAATACTGTTAGAAGTCGTATCTACATTTTTTATTATTTTCAGTTTATGACACCCATATATATATGAACTCGTATGCACAATGCAACTGTGTTATCTCGTGTTACGTGTTATCTTTTTGTTATGATGTTATTTAAATCTGAATTTAATATTTTTATTAACAATTTAAAATTTGATTGCACAGCAAATTACCAAATTCAGGCAGTATCTCAGAATGAAGATTTTGTCAGATGTTACTTAATTATATGGTATTATATTATATGGTAATTTGGCATCTCAGTTTGTTAAAGTGGTATTAAATAGATCTTGATTCATGAGAATTTAAAAAAAATGTACAAACATATAACAAAACAACAACAGTTGAACATAATACTAAAATTGTTTGAATTAGGTTTCAGTTCATTATCGAATTTCCAGTTACATTTAATTAATATAGATTCGCACGGGCTGTTACTACAATAAATTTCAAGGCACCGTGAAATTTTGACGCGAACTCGACGTCGATTAAGAATTAAGGTCCCCACTTGAATGCTGAATAAATCATAGGAATTTATTACTCTTCACAAGCCGTAAGGTAACATAGATTTGCTAATTATATTACAGCTGCTGCAGAAAATATAGATACTGTATTTAATTTACTGGTATAATATGTTCATATCTATTTTGTAGCAAGTCAAATAAAATGAGCATAGTAAACATATTCATGGTGGATCAAGGTGGTAATAAAAGGAAATTAATAATCAAAATCTTAATGTTACATAGAAACGCTTATAGATGATACAGACATTTATGAATATTTTTGATAAGAGGTTTTCAATTCTTCTACATTCTCACTACATGGTGCTTCAAAAGGACTTGATAATATTACTGGACTTAATAAATCATGAAAAATTAGTGGTGTTATTAGCTTTCTTGTACAAAATAAACGACACTTTTGTTGATATATTAAAACGTAACTTTTATATATTAGATTTTTCACATGAAAACTTCTGTAAAATTTCATAATAAATTTAGTAAAAGCACAGATAAATTAGCTATATTTATCTGTGGTAAAAGTATAGTAAATACTTTCATTGTATTACCACATTATTTCTGAAATTTGCTAATTTTATTACGTAAAAATATAAACACTTGATTTTTTCAATAAATATTATGTAAAAGAAGCATAACAAAATATGCAAATTTTCACCCATTTTTATCAGTGTACAAAATATTACATTCAAAATTGGTTTTCTAAAATTATTTTAAACGCCCTGTATCTCAAAAATTAGGGAGTATGGCTCTAGGACATACGTTTATTATTATTTATT
Source organism: Monochamus alternatus (assembly GCA_037114965.1). Classification (NCBI taxonomy): domain Eukaryota; kingdom Metazoa; phylum Arthropoda; class Insecta; order Coleoptera; family Cerambycidae; genus Monochamus; species Monochamus alternatus. Next base: position 121,909,871 of record CM073426.1, read on the forward strand.
TCTCAAATTTAGCCAGCCATGTTTTTTGTAACACCCTGCTTACATTTTTTACTATTTTAGAAAGGTATTTTAAGCTAATATAAATCAAATCTAATACAATTCCTATCAATGAAGTAGTATTGCTTCTTCAATGAATTAAATATAATACCTACAGTATGTCACTTTTTGTCATTGTCGATATTTAAATTCAAATAATTTTAATTTTTATAATAATTTTTATAGTTAGATATTCGATTCAACTTAAAGGAGACCACCTGAAGAAGCAATCCTAAATATGCAGAAATAGGTCAGATCTCATCTATTGTGGTTGAATTTGTCGTGTTCCCACTGCCAAAAAAGTGAAGTTAGATATTTATAGAGTGAGTAAATTAGATTATTTTCTTTAGATAATTATGGAATAGAGCTTTGTCTGTGGAATTGTTCATTAGCATACCTAGATGTTTGGTATCAGAGAACATACATATGACTTCATTGATAGGAATTGTAGGAGATTGGATTTATATTAGCTTAAAATACCTTTCTAAAACAGTAAAAAAAAATGTTACAAAAGCTAATAATAAGGAATATATGGGTAGATATTGTGGGTGTAGTTCAACGCAGGTTGGGGCTTTTGTCCACTGAGTAGTTAGTTTCACACAATATTATTAATACCTAAAAATATATAAAATCCCTGCTTACACCCTGTCCATTGATCCTTATTTCTTACTTATTGCCTTATTATTTGACTGTAGTGGATAAAGACCCTAGGAAATATTTCATAAGGACCACCGTGTGCAATAAATACCATTTATTTCCCATAATTTACACAAACAAGCCGCACGCTAATACTTTTATTGACAGAGCGTTGACAAACCGAAAGGTTTACCACAATTTGCTAGTTTGGAGGATAATTAATGCTTCCGCTATTAAAAAGCCAACATCTGGTTCACTTTGTTGTCATGTTTGTCAAATGGATGTAAATATAAATGAATTTTAGGGCCGTAAATTTCGTTGTAGTCTCAAAAACGACCGATCCGAACGGTGTCATACGATTTTTTATTGGCAGTTAAACTTCTTTAACGCCTTCTTCGGTAACTAAACTGCGTTTATCTTATACTGTCACTGTTAAAAATGAATAGCGGTAGCATAAAATTGTTATTTATGCTACACAAGGCTCAAAAATAAAATTGTTCAATATTCTGAATAATTACAGTCGACTGTTTGACACTGATAATAATAATAATAATAATAGTTTATTTGCCCAACAGGTAGACACCCAGTTACAGGACAACTTACACCTATAATAAACATATCATACGACAATCATGCAATCATCATTACAATTATTATACGTTATGAAAATATTGTCTAATACATTTCAATAAAAAAAATTTCGAACAATTCTGAATATCACATATACTAGATATTTTATTAAAATTACTACACATACTGTGCAATGGAGACTTTAGCATAACATTTGTGTTTGGATGATTGAGATGAAATGTAATATTCTGTCTTGAATTTAGTCTTGGTATTAAAAAGCCAATCTGGGAAAGTATTTCTGAACAATCAATTTTATTATCAAGAAGTTTAAACAGGAACATGATTAACGAGCAAACTCGACGATATTCTAAACTCTCTAAGTTAAAAATCTGTAACAGATACTTGTTGTCTATTCCTCTCTCAGGATAATTACCAGTTTCTTTATATAATAAATATCAATACAAATCTCCTTTGTACTTGCTCCACAACACGTTTATGAGATTGATAAAAAGGATTCCATATTATAGATCCATATTCTAATTTAGAACGTACAAATGAATAATATAAAGTTTTTAATGCTTCTGTATTTGTAAAAGATTTACAGTTGCGTATAATAAACCCCAACATTCTTACAGCTTCTTGTGTCTTCCTATTTATATGTTCATTAAAACGTAATTCGTTATCAAAGTATATACTTAAATCTTTAATTGTATTTTCACGTACTAAAATGTTATCGTTTATATAATAGTTATATAATACTTTATTATTAGTTTTTCTCGTATAAGACACCACTTTACATTTGTTTATGTTGAGATTTAAGTTGTTATGAGTGCACCAATTTTTTATTTTTAATAACTCATTTTGTAACATTATACAGTCTTGCTCAGAATCAATTGTTTTGAAAATTTTTAAATCATCAGCATTAATTTACAACATTCTATGTTTGTTGTTATATCATTAATAAACAATAAGAACAGAAGCGGTCCTAGATTACTACCCTGTGGAACACCTGAAGTAGATATATATTTCGTTGACTTATAACCGTTGTAATATACATATTATTGTCTATCAGTTAAGTAGGATTTAAATAATTACATGTGTGCTAAATCCAATTTCGTCTAACTTTCTTAAAAGTATTTTATGATCAATCCGATCAAATGCCTTGGAGAAGTCTGTGTATAATACATCAGTCTGCCCACCGCTGTCTAATGCATCAGAAACATATTGGTCACGGCTGATCGATTTGTCATAAATCCATGCTGATATGGAGAAATTATGATTTTTGTTGCTTGGAGTATTCTGTATTCTATACAAGATAATTTCAAAAGCTTTTGCAAAATTACACAGTAAAGAAACACTGATGAGGGTAAACAAGTTAAATTATAGTAAGTTCTTAATTCTGTAGTTAAATAGCACAAATATAAGAAGTTGAATCTTGCTCTCCATATCAAAATTATTTATGAAACTGTTTAATTGTAAAAAAATTTGGGGGTTGAATCTGGCCTCAGATTCTTGTTTTGGCCGACAAGGCTCTAATTGAGGAAAGCGATCCTCAATGCAAACTTAAAATAGTCCAGAACCACTATTCTTGAGCAAATATCTGCAATTTAAAAGAGCATTTTCCGAAAAATCGAGAGCCATAGCTCTTGTACTGGTGTGACATGAGAGATGAACGTTAGAATCACTTGTTCAAGCAATTGTAACTTGGAAACTATTGTCGCAATTGAAAAAACTGTACAAACATTTTTTATGCAAAATTTAGTGAGAAATATTTTTGTATTCTATATATTTTTTATAAAATTAATCAATACTTTTAATACAATAATCAAAACAGTGGTTTAAACAGTATGATACGCATCGAATTTTGATACTCATTTTTAATTTTTCCTCTGAAGTATGAAAAAAGCGATAGAAGAAAAAAACGTTCAACAGAACCTCTGACGGCTGAATTAGAGTGCCTCTGAAATTTGGTTGCCATCGGCGGCCGTTTAGATCCTGCGACCTGAAATTTCGAAACTAAGGTCAAATTTTGAAATTATTTGTTTAAACAATGTATTGGTCAAATTTAATCAAAATTTTTATCTCCTTATACAGGAGATAAAAATTTCCTCCTGTTAAAAAAAGAGTGTAAAATATTTAAGGAGGTAATAGTATGAATCAAAATAAGTAGAAAAGTCTCAATAAACATGGGTCCGCAAAGTAACGGTTGCGGAGATATGGAATGTTTTATGTTTTTTAGCCCCTTTTTTATTTTGCAAAAACGTTGTGTATTTTCTTATAATAGTTGGTTGATGTTTAGTGAAATAGACAGTACGTATTTTACAGTTTTCAGTGCACAAGTTTTCTTTCGCTATGACTGGTTACTCTAACGCAGAGTTAACAGAAATGCATTTCATGTATGGTCGTGCTAATGGAAACGCCACCGAAGCGCGACGTCTTTATGTTGACGCTTATCCAAATCGCCAGATTCCTTCATAACGCATGTTTGGAAGAATTCACCAAAGATTGCGTGATACCGGTCCCTTGAACAAACAGTGCCATTTATCCAGAAGACCAAGGTCGGTATCCACTCCTAGAGCAGAAGAAGAAATTCTAGCACTGGTAGAACAGAGTCCAGGTACGAGTGTGCGGAGAATATCAGCCGAGGTAGAAATTAGTGGTCCTCTTGTTTGGAGAATCCTTCACGAGCAACTGCTTTATCCATACCATGTGCAACGAGTACAGGCCTTAAATCCAATAAATGATCATCAAGCACGATTGGTTTTTTGCCGCTGGTTTCTACGTCATGATGCTGAAGACCCTCGTTTTCTTGCACACGTTCCTTTTACTGATGAGGCCGGGTTCACGAGAAATGGAGTGTTTAATTTTCACAATACGCATATTTGGGCCGACGAAAATCCTCATGCTCTAATAGAATCTGGACATCAGGCACGTTTTTCATTAAACATTTGAATGGGTGTTGTAGGTGACAGGTTTCTAGGTCCTGTTGTTTTACCAAACCGATTTACAGGCGCTGCTTACCTCGACTTTCTGCAGAACACACTGTACGTGTTTTTGGAAGACATTCCTTTGAATCAGAGGCAACAAATGTGGTTCCAGCATGATGGTGCTCCAGCTCATTTTTCCATGGCCGTTAGAGATCTTTTACACCAAACTTTTCCACATAGATGGGTAGGAAGCACCTGTTTTATGGCCTCCAAGATCGCCTGATCTGAACCCTCTAGATTTCTTTATTTGGGGATATTTGAAGACATTAGTGTATGGTACTCCTGTAAATAGCCTGGAAAAGCTGCAGCTACGGATTAATCAAAAGTGTCAAGAAATCCAAACCAAGGAGGGTGTTTTCGATAGTGTTCGAATATCGTTGAGACGAAAATGTCGTGCCTCCTTGGAAATGGACGGAGGGCACTTTGAACATTTTCTGTAACTTTGTTTTTTGTTTGTTAAAAGCTTCCTTTGTCGGTTTATTCCTAATAAAATAAAATGTTTGAAAAAAAAATTGTGGTCCATATCTCCACAACCGTTATTTTGCGGACCCATGTTTATTAAGACTTTTCTGCTTATTTTGGTTGATACTATTACCTCTTGAAATATTTTACACTCTTTTTTTAACACCCTGTATATAATTATAGATAAAGTCCGGACTTCGTTTGCAGATCTCAGGTCCGGACTAGGCGACGACCTTAATATTTAAATATACTTTCATTTATATTAAAATAAATACAGGGTGATTAAGAACTTATCTAAAATAATTTGGGAATAGATGCGTCATGAAAAATGGAGTCGATATCGTATTTTTTTTAATCTTTATAGTTTCCGAGTAAAACATTATTAATTAAGTTCTAATATTTTCAACCTTTACATCGGTGGGCTTGCATAGTCTCTAGACAGGCAATTCTGAATATTGAAATCCGATTACTTTTTGTAGGCACTAAACTTTTTTGTGATGCCAGTGTTTACAATAGTTTTTCAAATGTCAAAAAGGGCTTACATGTATAGTAGTAACTCGTTTTAATTTATTGCGCTGCTTTAGCAGAACGATTTCCCGCTAAACATGTGCCAAATGCAACTACTTTTACAGCGGTGTGCAGTGAGTGCTAATGTAGTGTAACGCGAGGAAAATTTGAAACCGAATAGTGGAAGAGATGTAGGTCCAGGATTTCCACGGCCTATTGCAGCAGTGTGACGTATCATACACGAGACTTCATTATATCCGTACTATGTACAGCATGCCCAAGCATTAACACGGAGGACCGCCACCATAGCCGCCACGACTTAATTTTAATAATTAAAACCACAAATTAAATCAATTAGTAATTAATAACAATAACTACAAAAACAGTTAAATTTGCTGTATAAAATCGGCGTTACAAAATATTATTTATTTCTTTCCTTGAGCTTTTTTTCTATTTTTTATCCAGTAGCAGATTGTCGTCTTATTTAGGTTTTACAGTGGACCAGTTTTCAGTGCCGCGCAGAAGTGTATTTTTAAATCATTTTCAAATTGCCTTTTTTCATTTTTTCTTTACAAAATTGTATTTGTAAAGATTCCCTGTACACTCAAATTTTTTTTTAGATACGTTCTGAATCAATAATAATTGTATTCATGCCAGCTAATCAACAGAAACACATTTATTTACCTGCAGAAATTCGATTCGTCAGTTCAGTGGAACATATTTCCTCAGAAAATGAGGCAAATTTTCATGAGAAAATACAGATATGTATTCTTGACCACTCTCATTGTAGTTATTTCCCATAAAAAATTTGGTAAAGCTTCAATAATTGTAAATATACACATACATAATAGTATACTCAGGAATTTTTTAAGTGGAAAGAATTTCCATTCGAATTTATTTCACTGCATTCGAAAATCAAGGCCTAGGAGCGTTGTTCTTTTTAGACTTACAGCAGGTTACTACTAAAACAAAAGAGTTGCAATGGAACCGTACGTTGGGATACGTAGTTAGAAGCAACGTCATATTAGAAATCGCAAAGATTTAGCATTAATTATTCACGGACACCTTCAGTTATTAGTAGAAAGTAGATTTTTCTGAACCCATCCTAAATGCGCCATCCATGAAAAATTAAATGTACTTTAAATCCAGTGACTTCTAAGGTCGTTGAATACAGATTTTCAAAACCAAAATGGATTGTTAGCGACAAACGCTACAGCCTAACACCTGAACATCTACAGCATTTACTGGTTATTCAATTTTGTTCCATTACTACAAGTGAATAGTTATGTGTTTTGTAAATTAATAAACTAAATATGAATAAAGGTGGATATTATAAATTACCAGTACAAGGTAAGATCTTGCATTTAACTTTTTGTTATGTATACAGGGTGTAACATTGAAGGAGGGTCCGGTTTGGAGGGGGGGGAGTAGTCCGTCTTTCCTAGATTGCTAATCTGAAATTACTTTTTTTTTTAAAACAAATAAATAGCCGAGTTATAATTAATTTTTTAAACTGCACCCAAATTGCTATACACGCCGCCCCTGTACAGCGTCCGAGTTTCACTGCAGAACCATGTCTACGGTGTTGCCAGTTAGTTGTTACCAGTCTAGACGTCGGAACTTGTCCCGTCATTTCAGGGTCGTATTCCACGCAGCGCGGCGCGACCGAAGCTGATATTTTATAATGAATTCAGTACATACGTAGCTTTGATGTAGTGTACTACGTGTTATTTATTTACGTTACGTTCACGAGTACAAGTTAACTATACACAATGTCACGACGGATACCGTGTAGAAAAACCACAGAAAAATGGATTCACGATTTGTCAGTTAGTATTTAATGATACAATGTACTCTATGTAATAAATAACGAAAATCAACCGTAAAAGCCAGTATTCGCTCCGATTTAAAAGACAAGTATTTATGGTTAAGTGTTGACAAAACAACTACTGCTGGTGGATGGAAAATAACACGTTATAACAGGTGCATTGGAGGAAAATTTTGCCACAAGATCTCATCTGATCGCATCAAAAGTACACGCAAATGCAGAAGTTATAACAAAAATAGTGACATAGTTTGTACATAATTGTGAGACCGTGAAATGTGAAAGTGGGAATTTTTTTAGTGAGATAATGTGAATGCAGAAGACAATAGTCTGGATATGCAAAACTACAGTTTCCAATTTATTGTAATGAGATTTCGGCGATGCGAGCCACTAGAAATAACATAACACCAATTCAATGTAAATACCTATGTTTAACATTTGTGCATGTATATCAGTCTGATCTAATAAACTGCCAATGATACGACAAGTTCCGACGTCTAGATGTTAAGTAACGGAGATACAAAAAAAAAACTGCAATGAATAATCTTTTAAATATGTTTTTTATAACATTGCGGCTCATCACTCATTATACCTACTTTTCTGTCAATTCTGATGAAGTATGGATCCTAAAACTATTTTCGAGTGTTGTAATAAAGTACGTAATGTAAAAATACGTAAAAAATACAATTTTTTACTGATCTATTATCTAATTATTATTAATAATAGTATTGGTAGGTGGATTTTATCTATTAATAATTATTGCCAGTAAAACTTAATGTTTTAAAATAATTGTTGCTGTTTTATAGAATGTACGTAATTAAAAATAAGCAAATTATTAGTCTGATAGCTTTAAAATGTTTAAAAAAAAATAGTTTCAGTACAAAGGATTTGATACTATTTTTAAGGGTTTTATCAATGTCCCTTCAATAACCGTGACATTGACCTAGTTTATAAAATAAAAATATCGCATAAATACTGCACACAATACATGAAACCAGACTAGGTCGTTCTTCTATAAAAAATATACAGATATGAGAGAGAGAAAGCACGTTATCTGCGTGATTTTTTACTGAAATCGAATTAGAATTTGTTTAATGCAGGGTTGTATTTTGGCAAGTTTAATTTCGTAATAATTTAAAGTGGTATTTTGTGGAATGTGTTATTCTGTGCAAGTGTATAATAACCTTATAAAGGTCAGTTTTCATTACCAAGTGTGTGTGGTATTATGAGAAAAATATGTATACAAATTAAGAAAGAGTTAATACGAGAGCTAATATGTCTAAAGCTTCGTTTTTTATCAAAATTAGACGACGGCTGCAAGAAAACGATATCAGATGGATTACCGCGATAGACACGTACCGCATAAGAAAATCTCTGTAAGATTAGTTTAATTTTAAGAGGTTATGGGAGTTATGAACGCCAAAACTCTAATGTTGAGTAAAAACAAACTCGGAAAGTAATAATCTTGAACCAAATATTTTAAATGCCGTAGAAGAAAACTCTAAGTAAATAAAAAGTATTAAGTATGTATTTATTTATTATTGAGTTTTCTGTTAGGTAGTTGACTTGTTTCTGTTTTATGGTGTGTTATCCGTATAAGAATACATTTTTTATTTTTTGTTTATATGGAATAATAAAGCTAACACCCACTACAAATAAATGTATGTGTCAAAAAGCAGTGTCTCACGAATGGCGTGGGCCTTTTGCTTCTTTTCCCATCTTCCACTTCAATAATTAAATATGGCAACAATGCTGGTGACGCTGCAACTAGATATGCTCAGCGCTTGTCTGCCCAGTGGCGTACTATAAAAATTGCGAAAAAAGGCAACAAAGAAAAAAATCAGTTTTTGTGACAGAATTTAAGAAAACGAACTTATGATATGTGTTTGTAAAGGTCACGAGTACCCCTCCTACAAACCGGACCCCCTTTCAAAGTACACCCTGTATATATATGTTTGCATCCCGATTTCTATAAACATCAACTTAACGGCCTAAGTGGGCCCCTGATAATAATGTCATCTGCGAGCGAAGGGCTTTAGTTATAAACAAGTGATCAAAAAATATAAAAATTTCGTCGAGAAACCGTACAACCGTATTCAGCACGTTAAAATGCGTAGAATTATTTTCGTGTTACTAAGATCCAAATGAGGGAAACAATCCTTAATTTAAATTTAAAATAGTCCAGGAGGCTTTCGAAACTATTGTCGGGCAAAAATATGCAATTTAAGAAATTACTGTAGTTTCGAAATTCGCAGTCTGAACGACACGATCACGACAGAACCTCAAAGGTACGCACAAAGAAACGTGTTATTCTTATTGATCAAAATGCGGAAAAACTCAGAAAATTACCTCACTTTCAGCATTCAAACACACTTTTTATATATATTTATGTGCCAATGTCATCTGTTAAAGAACTTATTAACGGCATTTGCTGTCGACACTGGCAGAAGCCAGTCATCAGATCCTTAAAAATTCCAAAAATTATTGAATTTTAATTCACTCCACCTAAGGGAAATTAGTTACAGCACCTCTACTAGCGAGTCGCGATTTATTATTAAAAGTAATTAATTCCATGAGCATATCTCATCCGGGAGAGCAGATGCCGATGGCAGGGCGGCCTAATGGGGTGCTTGTGTGCCGCCTAGACAGCCGGATCCCAGATCGATTCCGGGCGCTTGTCATTTACAACCGACGCGACGGAGAAGAGGGCCCGTGCGTGGAACAGTCGCACATATATTATCGCCCTGATTTAGTGAGTTAGCGTAACTCGATTATGTACAAATTGCTCGAATTAGGACCCGCGTTCGCATTGTTGTTTCGATTAATTGGCACAGAAGCGGGAGTTCAAGCTAGAACACGAGGAAGAGTGAAAGGAAGGATTAGAGAGATATTTCAAGAAAAGTCTGTGTCATACCTTTCGACACTGCTTTGAAAACTTTGTACTTTTTTATTACTGTTGAGGATAGTCATAAAACTTATGTTTTGACAGTTTGTGCTACACTTATTTTATTTTACATCACACAACAGAAAAATGTCCATTTACAGAATGAGAAGATACATATAATATTACCGAGGGGTGTTTCACGTATTAAAAATTTGTACACCACTGCCAGTTTTAGGCAGTGCTCTTTAAAAATTACCGTTAATACAACAATGCCATAGGTACTGCCTAAATGCCCGGCGACACTACCTCAATGCTAATCGTCACTGCCACAATACCAATCGTCACTTCCCTAATACAATTTTAAACAGTATTAGAGAAATTGGGCAATAAAGTGAGAACGATTAAAGGATATATTGTGTGCTAATAATAATTATACGCATATTTTTTTACAAAACTAATATGCTATACTGCCAATAAAAAAACTATTAACTGATTAAAACTATGTATGCATAACAGCTACTTACTTATTAATTTTAATGACTTGAGTTTGATGATTCCCACTTTGTTCCCACATACAGTGCTTTCGAAAAGTAACGAAAAAATTAATTATTTTTGAAATTGAGAAGTTTCCGAAAAATCCCCTGGCACGTCGATTTTGTTTTTAAAAAAGGCACTTTTTGACATACGACCCATGTTTGTGACGTCATCGTTGTTCAAGATATGACGTCATAGACAATTTTTTTAAATAGCAACCCCCAATTTTGACCATGCCATTTGAAAGAGCGTGTCATTCTACATACATACATCATGAAATATTATGGTATTACATAACAAACATTTCAAGAAAATAATGTTTAAAGATTTTAAAATTTAATTTTCACAATACTGTGCACCTCCCCATTATGCAACACTTGTTCGTGCTTATTTAGATGAGCTGTTCCCGAATCCTTGGATAGGGAGAAGGGGGCCGATTGAGTGATCAGCCAGATTGCCTGATTTGACACCCCTAGATTATTTCTTGTGGGGATACTTAAAAAGCAAAGTATACGTTACTAGACCGGTTAATTTAGAAGATTTAAAAGCAAGAATTCGTCACGAGATACATCGTATACCTCCTGAAGTTATTGATAATGTCCAAAAAGAATTTATTAACCGTCTTGGCTACTGTTAGGCAGCCAACGGTGCACAATTTGAACATTTAATTTAGTCGATTTTTTACATAATCATTATCATTTTCAGTATTGTGAAAATTAAATTTTAAAATCTTCAAACATTATTTTCTTGAATTTTTTGTTCACGATAATTTTTTATGATGTATGTGTGTAGAATGACATGCTCTTTCAATTGGCATGGTCAAAATTGGGGGTTGCTATTTAAAAAATTGTCGATGACGTCATATCTCGAACAACGATGACGTCACAAATATGAGATGTTTGTCAAAAAGTGCCTTTTTTAAAAACTAAATCGACGTTCCAGGGGATTTTTTCGAAAACTTCTTAATTTCAAAAATAATGAATTTATTCGTTAGTTTTCGAAAGCACTGTATAGATTTTTTTAATGGACTTGGCCATCTTCTGACTCGGGTGTTTTACACATTTTTCTACCATTTTAAAACAAACATGGTGTGTCACAAGTGGCGCCTTCTACTAGTGACGTCAAAATTAGAAACATATTTGAATTTCTCGTCCCCAAAAACCCCTGATTTACAAATTTTATGTAAATATTTGGATTTCTTAAGAAGTTATTTACAAATATCGAAAATAAAATTTTAACTTTAACACCCTGTAACTCCATTAATAATCAGTTTTGAAAAAAATGTTATAGAAAGAGGAATCATTTATTTTTGGTCTAGAATTATCCCCTCAATTTTTTGCTCATCATTTCCGGACACCCTGTATATCACTGCCGTTATTTACTAGTTTAATGCCACAAAACTGCGATCATATCCGACAATTACGGTGTCACTGCTGTGACTGCCTAAAGCACTGCCGACAATACCGTCCACTGCAGTTCACTACCTATTGAATGCCTTCAACTACCTAATCAATGCAAACATTGCTCACGGCATTGCCTTAACTGCCGTATTCACTGCTTCTATTTTGTACACCACTGCCGATCGCGAAACACCCCTCGAATATTACATTTAAAACTACACAGAGAAAATACAAACTCTTGGAGCAACAGTTTTCTTGATGTCAACTTTTTGTTCTTACTGCAAGAACATTTTCCTTGAAATAAAACAAAGATGATTAAAATAAAATTACGGTGACTATTTAAACTAGCAAAAATAAATTGTTGACGACTTACTTGCTTAATTCAACTTTTTCTCATATTTGCTGCTAAATCAGTTTCATAATTTGTTACATCTACATGTTATTCTTTTATATTCAGTATTTTTTTTATTTGTTCAACACTTCTGATGATAATTCAATGGTTTTTCTTTATTGTCTTTATGTTCATTGTTGTTTGACATAAAATTACATCGATATTAAATGAACTGTTATTTTGTTTAACTAAACAGTATCAAATTATTAAATTTAACATATCTGATTAATTATCTCCAACTAAAAAATCTTCAATTTCGAAGTGTAAATTATTTTGGAATGTTGATTCAAATATGTAGCCTTCTACTTGAAAAGAATTGTTGTTGAATGAAAGCCATTGTCGTTATTTGTACTGTAAGTGCTTCGTCCGACATAAAGTAGCTAATTACCGCTACATTTCGCGTATCCTATAGAGCTGCAGATGATAAATCCTTAAAGACGGGGTTTACCAGGACAGGAGATAGAAGAACGCCCCTAGTAGAGCCGTCGGCATAGGCTGCAAACGCAGCGCAGATGAGCGCACTGCGCAGAAGGAGTCCGGGGCCCACCTCTACAAGGTGAAGATGCCCGGCCGTCCGGTCCTACAGCGCAATAATGTGCGAGATAATCTCTCTCAGCCCATACGACGTAATTTATCCAGTCCAGAATATTGTAACATTTAGAAACTGTTAAGACAAATACAAAATTTAACCTATTCGAACAATAGATTAACAATATGATGTTTATATAGAACAGTTTCATAATTGTTGTTTGAAATCTTTATTTCAGTTAATAGAATCAACGTTGTTGATCGAATAAATACATTTTTAGGTTTATCTAACCAGTAGATCATAACTGTCAATAAATTATTTGCATAATTTATGCCAACGTTCTGATCTTCCGTTTCACACGCTAAACTTTTCAAGTAACTCCACAGAACTATACAAATTCCATTTTGATTTTATAAAAGTTAATACTTAACATAGAAAGCAAAATTGCCTTATTACAAAAATCTTTCTCGTAATCCATGAACTGAAATAAATATAATAAAGTAAAAACTATTTGATCATTGCTGTTTCAAATAATTAACGTTGACCGTTTGTTTTCTTGCACGTCTACAACCAGAGCTTACCACCTTATTATCTTAACAAGTGTCCAGCTAAATTGTGTTAATGTTAGAAATCTGTGACAGTTTTATAATCACAAATTGTAAAGTCATAGAAAGACATATTCTTATAAAAGAGTTTAAAAACAGTTTAAAAAAACTTACAACTCGACTATTATTTGATTAAAAATAATAATTTCGGATGAATGTTCTAGGGATCTTAAAACGTCGCTAAAACACTGAATAAAGCCGGTAAACTTTATACAGCGTGTTACAAAAAGATATGACAGTATCACTAGGGTTAATAGAGCATTGAAAAATGAGTATAGTTTGCTTAATAAACGAATGTTCTATAGCCACTCATTTTTGAGAAACAGAGTAAGATAATTTAAGAAATTTTGAATGTGGACGCTAGTCGCTTGCATATTTTATTCCATTTTAACCCTTATAATATTATGTAAAATTTCATTTTTAAAAAAGGTGTACTCAGTAGAAATGCACCGTTTTCGAGAAAAATGCGAAAAACTGTGGTAAAGTCAACCAGGTGATTCCTGTAATAGTACTTATTTATCAAGTATATATGTCAAATTCGGAACTCTATAATACAGCGCTTTCGAAAAGTAACGAATAAATTCATTATTTTTGAAATCCCCTGGCAAGTCGATTTTTTTTAAAAAAGACACTTTTTGACATACGACCCACATTTGTGACATCATCGTTGTTCAAGATATGACGTCATCGACAATTTTTTTAAATAGCAACTCCCAATTTTGACGCATCGTCAAAAATCATAACAGAAATAAGGGTAAATTGTTTATTTTCTGATGTGAATAGTAATTTATTCTTTGTGAATATTATAATCACGTTATCGTGCAGTTAGATCCTCCGTAAAAATTCTTACAATTGTCTGTAATCGTATAGATGCAATTGTTGTTCTTTTAATATTTTCCACACGTTAGAAAATGTCGTATTTATCTGTAAAAAAATTCTTACGCTAATAGTTGAATCTTTGCAGACTATTCTAAAATATCTTCCTGAATTTGGAAGATTTTGGTTTGATACATACACACTTGATAAATGAGTAGTATTACAGAAATTTGCTAGTTGGCTTTACAATAATTTTTTAGATGCCCTGTATGTCAAAAATGAATGGCTCTATTTATTTTTAAGTGTCATGATCAACCTTAGTAATATTACCATGGTTTTTGAAACAACCTGTATGACAAGAGGCAGGGACCGTTTGCAACCATATCCATCAAAACATCAGTGAAGAATGTTATTAAGCATTTATGAACAATTTTTTAATATAGCAAAATAAATTCCTTTATAAATATTCATAAAAATATGTGACAAGAAATATTCGTCTAAAATTCCAGTCTGGTAAGATATTAATGCAACCCTTCTATGAAAACCATACAATGACAATATCCCCTGCCAATCCAAGATAACATCAGATCAGAATTCCCACCGCAACCCCGTTGACTTTGACCCACTCCTTTGTATTCCCAAACCTCCTGACCGGAACGTGTCAATTTTTTAATGCGGTTTGGAGACCCTGCAGTCTCCGCCGCGACTGCGTTGTTCCCCATCACAAATGAAATAGGAAGGTAACTCGACAGAGAACTGATTTTGAATCGGGGGTATAAATAATGCAGCTTAGCCGTGATTGAGACAGGTCGGCTTTTTGACGTCGGAGGTTGTACCCGTGCAACTAAACTAATACATATTTGATTCGGCTATGGGGTGCGCTCCAGTGGCGTGTGGCCTTTAAAACACCCTTTTGACGGTGCCTTTGTATATTTTTATTTTTAACCATTGCAGACGTATAAAATATTTCAATGTAACGAAACAATTAAATAAAATATAATAAAAGGTGCCGCAGAGGGAGGTAGGCTATGTTTGTAATTAATCGACAAATAAATAAGATTTCTATAATAATTTTACGTGCAATTGTTAACTCAAACTATGCCATAAGACATGGAATTCAATATTTTGCTGTGGCCCTATCTTCTGTAATGTTATTTTTCAACTATTCAATCGTAACTGGTTTATTGGCATAGGTTTTTCTTTTAAGGTACTGGCTGCATCTGACAAATTTCAGTGACTTAATTTTATTGATCAGTAATAACGGCTGTTAATACTGTTCACTCAATGATTGTGAATGAAGATTATGCACGATATAATATCTCCTTTTTTCATTTCCCCAATGATCCTGAAATATAATACATTTACAGTAGATGTTTTAGCAGGAATTAAAATTTATGAATTACAGTTACCTACTTGTAATTTTTTATTACTCATAGTGTTGTGTTGTTTTAGTTAAAATATTTATAATGCTATATAAGTTTAATAATACATGTGTCAGGTGTTAGCAATGGAAAGATAGTTTAGGCTTTGTCGGAAAGCATAAAGTTGCCAAACTAACACCTAGAGGCTCTTAGCTGTATACGAATATGTGCTGCGCATTCTAATAATTATGAATCATTCACATTGTCAGGGACGTATGTTAAAATCTGCGATCCTTACAAATTATTATCAGAATTAAATAGTAAGATATTACACTAATAATATGTAATATATTAATTTAAGGGTAAAGTTTAAGAAATTATCATACCATACTAAAATTTGTTGACAGAAGAAAGGAATATGTGAAGGGATAAAATATTCATGTGATACTTGTCTATAATACTGTACTTAAATCTAATCACTGTACATTATTTGAGTATATAATATTGTATACTTACTTAGCAATAATAATATTTAAAATATGCAAAACATTATATTATTATAACTAATATTACAAGCTACTTTAATGCATTTATATTCACAGTATTGAAATTTGTATTAATAGAAATGTTATTATCTAGCACAGCAATAATATGAATAGTCCTCGTATGTGCTCTGTCGTAGTTAATGTGGTGTAGAACTTATTGATATCCTTGGTAACGCACCTGTCAAGTTGATTTACGACTTCAGGTAAAAAACTGATAAAAATGGGAGGATATTTCGATGTTTTGCTATGCTCTTTTTACATAATATTTACTGGAAAATTTTACGTTATTTCTGTTGAACATGCGCAGATGCACATCCACCTAACCAAAGTTTACTGAATAAATATAAGTTACACCACTCTCTGTCGGCACTTTGATGTTTTGAGATCAAAGCCGTACCGCCGCACGTAAATACTGTCGCAAAAAATGGCCAAGTACGAGGGCCTTCAAAAAGTAGTGTCTTTCCAATTGGAAAATATTTATATACGAGGAATATTCCAAAAGTGTGACGTAAGGCTGCTTATTGTATAAATAAAATATTTATAATGTAATAAATTTAAATATTATAAAATGATTATAGGTAAATGGTAAAGTTTTGTTAGTTAATCTTGGAAGTCGTATATATTCACTTGTAAATTTTAAAATAAAATATATACGTACTTTACTATATAAAAATAATGTAGCCAAATTTGCAATAAAATGTTTATTTAAATATTAAAAAAAAACAATATACATTATTTTAAAACTAAAATAGGAAATAATATGATCTATAGGTATTGTTCACAAGTTACTTACAAATGCTGCAGTATAGGTTTTTACTTGCTCTTTTAACGCAGCTTTTCTTGGACTCCTACACGAAAGTGTTTGTGGCGTTTGTGGTCTTGATCTGAAATATAATAAAAATACATTATATTCTTGTTTCGTAATTTAATAAACTATATATTATTTTCAGTTAAAAAATTACTCAAATGAAACCCCAATGTGTAAGTATATCTAGGTCATTTTAAGTACATAATATTATTTTAGTGATTTGGGTATTTGTATACGTATATTAATTAATTTGACACAAATTACTATAATTTAATTAAAGATGTTACTGTACATACCATTTTTATTATATACTGTTTGTGCAGAGGTATAAAGGTATAACTTAGAATTGGTGTACCAGTTTGAACTTCACCATCTTGAAATTTTGGTGCCAAAATAGTTTTGGTATTATCAGAAACTGCTTGAACCAAAAATGCTTGAGTGTAAAATTTGCTTGACACAATTAAGTACCTGCTTACATAATTACTACATATTACACTTTTTTGTCTAACCAAAAAATCTCACACTGAAAAAAGCAGATAAGTAAAAAATAACAAAAATCACATCACTATAGCGCACTTCCGTATTTTTGACGAGGATGGATACACAAATTCTCCTAAAAGGATTTTCCTATACTGAAGTTATTTCTGCTTCTCACACGGCCTTCTTAACTATGTAGAAATAAAAATGTAACTTGCATAGTATGTTTATTATTGAATTTTAATAATAAAATCTACTGCATTTCTAATAATTTGTTACTAAAAATATCCTAGATATTATATTGACTAGCTTAAACCTGTACTCTTGCACATTTTAACAAGCAGATTTTTTTTCACAGCATTAAAAGTAAGAATTTTTTCCTCCCTTCAACTTCATCTGTCGACACACGTCATATAAACACAAAAAATTGGCTCCTGTTACACTATTCGGGTTAAACAAAATTAAAATATTTGAACTGATTGATGAACTCTTTGGTATCTAAATTTTGTACAAGCTTTTGCAATAATAATGGCACTTCCTCTAAACAATTCTTGAACTTCTGGAACATTCTTGAACGTTCTGCAGTAGAAATTTCATTAGATCTCTATTGGTGGGTGGAACAACTAAGATCTAATGTTAAAAGTTGAAAGTACATTTAATTTCGAATATGTCAGCAGTTCAAAAGAAACCGCTAAATGCGTTTTAAATAGTGTCATTATTATTTAAATAGATTGTACATATTGTTCAATTTTTTACACATTGATATTCACTCATATAAGTAAAATAATATTATTGAAAAAGTTTTCTTTAGGCATATGTTTCAGTGTTAGTTATAAAAGTAAATATAATGTATATAAAATATAAGAAAATTTAAATTATCTGCTCAGTAAAATTAGGTATCCATATTTTACAATTACAACCTAAAAATTACAATGTATAAATCTATACAAATTATAGTGACGGCAATTTACGATAGAATTTAGCATAATAACTGTAAAATCACGTATAATATTGAATTTTATCTATGCTTATTTCTGTAATATTACAGTATACTTATTTCATTTACAAAATTATTATGTAATTTTACATAACTTTACTCAGGGCACAAAGTGCCAACGTAAATTTATATGAAATTACAGACAAATTTTTATCAGTGTGTCTTATGTCTGATAAAATTCTGCATTCACACATCGTTACTGTAACGATGGTATAGTGTGAACTAGAACTTTAATGCCTATTGTACCTGTCGCCAATAAAAGGTTAAAACAGCTTGAATGCTGAGAAAATTTTGTTATCAAAACAATAGCTATTTATGTCATCAGTTACGAAATGCCTAATTTTGTGTAACGCATGTGATTTTTGCGGAACGAACGAAGTGAGTTTTGCAAAAACTCACAAGTTACACAAAATTTCATTTCGTAACGTATTGCATACAAGATTTTTTCTAATTTTGAAGAAAGTAATAATAAAATAAAATTTAATATAATTAACAAAAATTTGAAAAACATAAATTTAGTTTGTTGCTGTTACTTCATGTTAGTTGTCAGTTTGACATTGTGTAAAAAAGTCTAGACGGAAGGTTTTTAGCGAGATTGATATATTTTTAGTTTTATTTTTAAAAAATGAGTGATTCAAGTTCTGAAGAGCTACCAAGCGATATTGAAGAGGCAGCAGGTAATGATCTATTATCAGTAATTCCCAAAAAGTCAAAGGCAGTTTATGATTTGGCATACGAAAAATTTGTTACGTGGTGTGATGAGAAGAAAATTAAACATGTTAATGAGAAAGTTTTACTTGCATATTTTGAGGGTAAAAGGTTCCACATTATGGACACTTTACTCAATGTTAAGGTCTGAACTAAATCTGAAAAGGAATATTGATATTAAAAAATATACAAATTTGGTAGCATATATTAAAAGGCAAGCGGACGGGTACAGTGCTAAAAAGTCAAAAGTTTTTATTAAAGAAGATTTTGCCAAATTTTTAGTGAAATCTGATGACAAAAAATACTTAATGGCTAAGGTTGCAATGATAATTGGAATGGCAGGAGCATGCAGAAAAGCAGAATTAACATTTCTTCCAGTTGAAAATGTTATAGACGAAGGAAGCCATTTTCGTGTTGATATCCCACCTTCAAAAACAAAAGTTATACGGCAGTTTGCAATTACCACTGGAGACATTGAAAATACGAATCTTGTTGAAATATTAAGAAAATATATTAAGTTGCGTCCCCAGGTTCTTAAACAACAGATTTTTTGTAAAATATGCGAATGGAAAATGTACCAGAAATCCTGTGGGAATTAACACATTTAGCAGTCTGCACAATTTCTTGGTCTTTCAAATCCTGTTCTATATACTGGCCACTGCTTCAGATGAAGCTCTGTCACTTTCCTAGCAGACAGTGGCGCTGATATTTTAAAATTAAAGAGGCACGGAGGTTGGAAATCTAGCTCTGTTGCCGAGGGATATGTTGAAAATTCCATGAATAATAAAAAATTTATAGCGCAAGAAATATTTGGTGAAACATCTAATGCAATGTGCGCCGCTTCCCAAATAACAGCAAATTCGAGCAATGAAAAAAATATGTCGTCGGGAATTAATTTGAATAATTGCAATAATTGTGTTACCAATATTTATAATAATTAATTAATTTATAATTTATGTTTTTAACTTGTATTATAACAGTTTAATAAATAGAATAATTCTTTTTGTCACTAATTTTGAAATACATTTTTCGTCACCAATTGCATAAAATTTTACTTTATGCAACTAGTTACAAAAAGTAAGACGTTTCATAATGTCAATCAGTTTTAAAAAGTGTCACTTTATATGTCAAAATTAAAAAAAATTATATAGAATACTGAAGACTATCCCGATATGGGCTCAACCCTTTTTTTGAAAACAACAGCCACGCTCCAGATGGGTGGATGAATAAAACGCAGCGTTCTCCCTCCTGGGAACCTACGCGACGCACACGTGACTAGGAGACGGTTTGAATGGACCGTATGGGAAACATCCTTTATGGAAATATGCGACTGAATGCATTAGCGGGTTCAGCTTCACAAAGGGTGTTATCGAATTAGTTCTGGATCTGCGATGCATGCTCTATTAAGAGTATTGTATGGTCGGGGATCATCGAAGCCGGTTTTGCAAATTAAATTTAGGTTTTATGTATTAATAATAACTGTCACTGTTGCTAAAATATGAGTCAACGGTAACATACGGCTCATTCGCATAATAGTATCTTGGTTTTCCAGCAGATATGACTAAAGCATGTAGTTCAAAAATTCTTGGCTTTGCCCTTTCCGCATCAAAGGCTTAATTTGGAAAGGTTTGCACGTAACGTGCCGAAATCTCAGGGTGTTAGCAAACAAATGAAATTCAATTTAATATTTATTTAACAATACAGTATGCTATCATGTGGCACGTCATAGGCCGCGGCTAGCTATATTCAATTCTATAAATAAAATAAAAAATTCAAAAAGGCAGTGCCTCTCCAAGATTTTAAGACTAATTAACTTAAAATATTATGAGATAGGGCGCCATGTGATTTGATTTAACTGCCCCTTTTCTTTGTCTGAGAACTCGAAAACCTCAAGTCCCAAAAAAAAAAGAATAACGGTTGGGTAATACTTGTGAATTATCAACTTTTCTTATTTTTGGTTTGCTCTTTTGGAATCAGAGTTAGGAGGAAATATTCAAATACATGTTGTTTGTGAGGAGAGAAAACAGTATATTACTAACAAAAGAAAAAATAATAATAAACCAGCGATCATATACGGTAATAAACAAAGAATACAGGAGATTTTGAATCACAGTAGTAATTAGGAATATTAATTATATAATTACGTTTATAGCAATTAATGGATATCCACAATCTGGTTTACATGGAATATCAGTTGTATAATGTGTGATTTAATTTGGAGTTTTTGTTCGGTAATAATGTATTATTGAATTTTTGTTTAGTAATTAAAGGAAACAAAAGATTAAATTTGCTTAATCTATATAAAATGGAAATTTAAGTAATTATTAAATATAATGTTTGTTGTATTCCTTACAATTCAAGAAGTAACTTATATAATACCTTAAAAAGGTATAGCTATAGCTATATACTGAAAATTCTAATTAATAGTAAAAGAAAGAGAAATAACAGTAAATTGACATCCACATATCTGGCAAACGTCAAGAGTGTAGTTTCCATAAGAATCCAGCTGACTAAGGGTGGATGAAATTCAACGTAATCGGTGAAAGGTAACTATTCTTCCACTGGGTGAAGCAAGGTAAGTATTCTTCAACGTGGCGAAAGACAGAAGGTGAAAATGGCCGACTGAAATTGCTAAGGGTTGGTATGATCTTAGGTCCTCAAGGGAAGTTATGCAATCCTATTCTGATACTAGCGTAGGAGTAACTTTTCCGGGGAAATCAGAGCCCCATGAAAAAACCTAGAAACACAAAAAGGCATTAAATAACGCCCAGATGAATAAAAGATAAATAGAAATATTATTATAAGGTACATAACTCATTCATAGAGGGTTTTCTTATATTAGGAGATGGTAAGATGGCGTGGATGGGAATACGCTGTAGAGGGAAAATATCTCTTTATCTTAGAGAGAACAAAAAGCCAACCGACTTTTTCAAAAAGCAGATATTTTGACGTGAGAATTTTCGATTGAAAATTAGGGTGCTTTTTCGATATTAAGTCAAAATAAGGTGAAAAAATGTATATTTTAAATCAAAAAAATTACAGTGTATTTGGGACATAAAAGGGTAAGTTTTCACCAAATATCGTGAACAATTTTTTTTATAAAAGATAAAAATAAAAAACCAAAAACTTAGTTATCTGAATTTTTCACATAAATTTTGAGGTTATGTGAAAAAAGTGTAAATATAAAAGTTGTAGATCTTTTTATTACCTACAACTTTGCTATTTAACTTTTTTCCATAGGACTTGTAGTTTTGCCGGAGATCAAGATAAACCGTTTTGAACCCTTAAAAACTCACCTCCTTCCACTTCCCGACCTCAGATCGCCCGTAAATTATTTTTCCTCTAATTTTTGTTGTATTCTCTTCCTTTTCCAATGGGTTTCATCCTACTATTATTTTTTTTTTTACTTTTTACCATTTTCAAAGGCTTCAGCACTGGTCTAAAAAGGGGACGAGCAATTTTAAAACTTAAAGAAACCTGCTGTATTTAGAGTATCTGTACTTTTTAGGATAATCAATCGACGGCTCTGAACGGTAAACTACGCGCGGGGAGGACAAATAGATTGGGCGATTTCTTTCACTTTCCGGATCGCGATAATATTCACATAGGCAACTCGAATTACAGATTTTGTATATATGTTGAAGGTTAAAACCGCCCAAAAGACACATCAAAAAAACTGTTTATGTAAATGAGATTTTCCAATAATTTAGGATTGTAATTTGACATTTTAAAGCTTCCAAGTCAAGGCTGATTTTCACATAACCATGACCTGACCGTTCTGTGCAGTGACGACAGTACCGCACTTACAAGGTGTCCCAATTTCATTGTGATTGCAGGATATCTCGGAAACTACAAGAGATAGAAGGATGCGGTTTTCACAGCACTGGACTAACTTTTCGATTAACTTAAGGTACCGTAATCAGAACTATCATAGACCTCTTCGTCCTTGAATCACAGGGCGAAATTAAAAAGAAAACTAATTTTAAGGAATTGTTCGTATCTCAGAGAATAGCTGAGATACCGGAATGATGAAAAGTACTTCTGATAGAGTTTTTTACTTAGAGTTCAGTGATGTACTTGTAATTTCTCTACAGGATGTCTCTTTTAAAATATAACCAAACATATTATATTTTTTAGATATGATATATAATAGTTGATACATTATACACGGTGTCCGGAAAAGACGTGTACAACTGAAGAGCAAGAGTTGAGCATGAAGAATAAACCGAGAGACTAATTTCGGTAGCTGATTAGATTTGGCACACAACTGATACTTAATATATCAGAGCCAACTTCTGGTACTTCGTTATTTGTTGCAGAATGAATGCTGATATTATTGACATATGAAAAATATTTTTTCTGCCTAAACTACTCATCTATTCAAAATTCTAAAAGTATAAAAAAAGTTTCTAAATAAAGTCAGCTACTAATAGAAAAAAGTTGAGAGTAATTATATAGGGGGTTAAAAATATATGTGCTTATATTTGTATGATACATGATTTTTCTTATATTTCTAATAACTGCAACAGATTTTAAATAATGTCAAAAAGTGTCGGTTAGACTTATAACTGCGTAGGCCAAAAATGGTTAAAATCGATAAAGTTGTTTTCGAGATATTCGGAATAAACAAAAATATTTTGCGAACTTTGGCGCTCTCTAGCGGCTAAACGAGGCAATTTTGAAAATAAGTAAATTGGGCTAAATCGGCTTATTTTGAACCCAGGAGTCTGTGGTTTTCCGTTGTATACGTCTTTTCCGGACACCCTGTATTTTGGATATTACAAAATGTTAAATTGATAAAACTTATGTCATTTTTATACAATTATATGGTATTATATGTGGTTGTAGAAATCTGTCTGAATGTAATTACCTAATACATATAGATAGATGATGCTAGTTATACAGGGTGCCTGTGAAAGGTTGGGAAATCTCAGAGCTGGAGATATTGAGGACCAAAAAAAGTCGATTGAGCCAAATACGCCTTATCCGAATGTTGCTGCTTTCAAAAATACAGGGCGTTCGATGCTAGAATTTTATTTTGAAATATCTCAATAACTTTGAAACCTGTCGGACTATTAAAAAAAAAATGACTCAATTATGTTTTTTGGCAAATAAAAATTTTTAACTAATTTTGACGTCACTAGTAGAGGGCGCCATTTATGGCACATCACATTTCTTTTAAATGGCAGAACTTTTTTGCAGCTTGACTATAGAAACAATAGATTCTCCTACCTGTTGTATCTGAAAAAATGAAAAAAGTATACCCTGTTGAATACGTTTGAACAGTTTTCGAAATATGTAATCCTATTTGAAATGTTCAGTGCCGATTGAAAACTGTTATCGTTTCAGGTAAAGTGCCTTTTCTACTGAAAATACAGCAAAATGTTACTTGAAAAAGTTGTTCAGAACGGTAATTATGGGGACGTGCAAAATTTCAATTTATTTTTATTTCTGGATATAGATTGCCGTGATGTGCTAACACCAATTTCCTGATTAAATTTTATTTTACCATGAACAGTACTTTTTAAGTACTGGGTGTCTAAATAATGTTACGCCTTGGAATTACACCTGAAATGCCTATAGCAAACAGCCGCAGTTAATCGTTAGCGGTGCCACTAACCATGTACTGATTTCGAACTGGTTAGTTAGTATATAATTCTGAATTCAGAGTTTAAAGCCTGAATTCAGAATTTAAAGTATGAATTCAGAGTAAAAAGTCTAAATTCAGAGATTAAACTTTGAATTCAGAGTTTAAAGTCTAAATCTAAAAAAAATTGTAGACCCTTACATGGCTTCGTATATTGCCCAGCACGTCCATTGGTATTTAATTGTCAACAAATAACAGTCATCTGTCATAACTGAACATGACAAATTATTGTGTTTCAGAATGTTTCGATTTCGTAAAGTAATTTAGCCAAAACTGCAAGTACCTTACATTTAAAAATACTTTAACATAAATTTTGTCTGAAAATTGTTAAAATCTAACTGATATTGGTGCCTACTACGTTAAAATATTGTACAAGAAACTATGAAGTTGATTATTTAATAGTATATTATTTAACGAGCAGTAATGCAGGTCATAATTCACGCAGATGAAGTTTGCAGCACGAGCCGCAGGCGAGTGCTGTAATTCATCAAGTGAGTTATGACCATTACCGCAAGTTGAATACTATACTTTATCTACGACTATAACAATAAATACTAAGAATTAATTTGAAAACGTCAAAATTATTTTGTTAAAATATCAAATGACATTAGTCCCCTCAATGATAATAATTGACAGTTCCGCCTACTGAGAAGCGTTGGCAATTTAATAATTTTAAAATCTTTTAATTATTTATTCCTTTCCACTTGTTAAAAATTCTTTCCATTTTACACCAATGGAACGTATTTATCGGCTTAAAAATTTCCAAGAATTTACTGCGTACACCATTTACATACCGAATTATCATTGTAGAAGCCCAGCGTGAGTTATAATAACTCACTATAAAAACTCACGCTATTTGTTTATTGATACTATTAATTGCTCAAAAGCAGTTGAATAATTAATATATAAATTAATAGGAATAGATAAAAGCTATTATCTCGAAAATGATCAATTTCTAAGACTAATCACAAGTATACTTTTTTTTCCTCAAAAACAATGTAGGATTAAGATTTTTTAATAAAAAGTGTTATAACGCTAGGACCATGAAAATTACGCTCCCATTTACATCACAAATATGGCGGATGTGGCACCCTATAGGGAATACGCCAAAGAGACAACAGATTATGATTTCTCATATTCCAAAACATATATTCCCAAATTGAAGTTGATACAGTTAAATGCAGTCTTATTTAAAAATCACTTTTTAAATTCCAGCTTTGACACCTGTATCTTTATTATTATCAACATTTCATTTAGGCATATTGGCTTAAATCGTAATATTTTGAAGTGAAAATTCTAGTATGTCTTCATGGGCCATTACTTACGAACCACCCTGTATAAGGAAACGATTCGGTTACGCATCAGGCCGCACGGATAAAATTATGATTATCCCGTCGTTGTCGTTTTAACATGAAAGCGCGACCCCCACCCCCACAAAAAGGGTCCTTTTCCAGCCGTAGTGTAAACACGCAGATTTATATCGGGTGTCGAAAGGCCACCGTCCGCCGCAGTCGTTAAACTGTTAACAATCTCCAAACAACAAAAAAGAACGGCCGGCCGGGTTATCTGTGTTTGACCAGAATCGGGCAAATTGATCGGCCGTACCCCCGGGGAGTAAATCAGGAGCGACAGGCGACACTTGTCGGGTCTTGTTTGAATGCGGACCAAAAAGGGAGAGAATTATGGGTACTCAAAGACGCTGGTTTCAAAGGTCAATCTGTTATTTGTCGCCGTTTATGTGAGCATCAAGAAAAATATTAAAACTTTGTGGGTGTGATAGTGAGCTCTGGAACTGCTTCATCAGATTATAGTCAACGGCCCAAAATCTAGGGAGTCACCAACCGCTAGCTTGTGGACAAGCGCGACGGGCGAGGCGTGCGAAGAACAACATTTCATAGGCGCACTAAATTTGAAGGCGATGCGATATAAAAAATATAGAAAAATGATAAAAATAATTGCATTACACAACCTCCATTATTTTTAGTAGAAACAGTGATATAATAGTTTTTGCCAATTTCGAGGCGTTAGATAATAAGAATTATTGAGTTATTTCCAAATTTAAAGTTTTTATCTGGTATTATCAATTACCCAAGGTCGAAAATAATAGAGAATGACCAATTCACAGCAGATGAGTACGGGAGGTGAGTTTGCATAGTTACCTAAGCGTACCACTTGAGAAAGATTCAAAGCATACAAAATTATCAAAAATAAATTGATGTCGCGTCGAATGAACTTACCACCATCCACTTAAACCTACCTGATGCACCCTCCGCAGATATCACACTTAAGCCTTGCCCTCATGGACACGAAATTCACGGATTTTTGTACGAATTTTGCAACTGCTGTTGTAATTATTTATGGCGGAAAAATTTTAGCTTCTGACTAATTTTGCAAATAAGTAAAACACTACTATTTTTGCTACTTTCATTATTATGTGGTGTTAATAAATCTGTTTTGAGCTTCTGGCAATCTGACATGTAAGTTTCATGATGAAAATGTTATAGTTGACCACATTTGTTAGAAGTAGAGATTTTCCCACCATTATAAATCGCGCATATTTGCGAGTTTCGCATCCAGAAGGACAAAAGACAGAATATATACACACTATTCGCTCATTATATCATATCGTACCGCCTTTTTTTAAATATTGAAGGAGAAATGAAAACAGTAGTACATAGGAAAAAAAAAATAAATTTAAAACCTACTTTTACTTATTATTTTTCAAATTAAAACAAGTAGTTTAATATGAAATGATATGCATAATTTTACAAATACCCCAAGCAAAACCCTCTATCCAGACGTAGCAAACAGCATTGTTGCCGTAATTTTCACAAGCGGATCTATATTGCATACAAAGAAATATGTTACGTTTAACAGTACCGGAAGTTCGCCACATCACTACTACTAATTATGGTATTGTGTATGTGTGTATGGTAAAAACGGAAAATAATAGCCACCTTCTTGCTTTGACTCTCCGTATTTGCTGCACTAATAAAGTTGAGATTGGCACCATTGAAATTCATAAGTTAACATTAAATAAATCCACTTACGACAAATTAATAATAATCGTCTGATTACGCTTACACAAAACTCGCTTCCATCATCGTGGAATTTGTATAGCATTACTTATGGTATTTACACTCTTTATGACCCAAATATGCTGCAAAAACCCAAGAAACAAACACATTATGTAAACAACATCGTCGACACCGTAATACTGCATCTGTTACCTGTATCTACTGAATTATAAACAATGAACGCGATTTCGGCCACATGGTTTTGTTTACCTTCTATTTTAATTATTATGTGTATTGCCATCTTATATATCGTTGGTTCTCCAGAATAGTGGCATATCGTCAAAAACCTAATTTTTCAGGAGAGCATTGTTAATATTTTTTTACAGACATCTAGAATAAAGAATAATGGCATAGGCGCCATCTTTTGGTTATATTGCAAGTTAATGTAATAAGTCCTTGTTTCTGATAAAAAACACACATTTTTTGGATTGTTAATATTTTTTACAGACATTCTAGAATGATAAATATTGTTATAAAGAATAATGACATGCAGCGCCATCTCTTGGTTGCATTGCAAGTTAACATAATAACTCCTTGTTTCTGATAAAATATACACATTTTTTGGTTGAATTTGCGACTTTTCTCAAAATCGGTATTTTCGTGAATATCGATATGTTTTGACTGTTTAATATGTTTGATAGATTACCCTGTAATATATTTCAAACCAATATAAAATTCATGCAACTTCGTCATTATTACTATTAAGTACAGTTTTATAGCAATTCTTAAAGCTAATTTGAAAGTTTTTAATAACCTAAGAATAAATATTACACAGCTTAACGCGCAAGGAGTTTAATAAGTAGTGTTATTAATTTTTAGCTACATTAAGGTTATTATCAACTCATTTTGCATGTAATCCAGAATAATTTAGAGTCCCGAACATCACTTACAGTTATATAAAATGTCACGTCAGCCAGGAATTGCATAACTTTAGTAATTTGTGAAAGCTATCAGAATTTGTGTACTTTAACTAGTTTCAAGAAACACAAACTTGTCAGTCTATTTGTATATGGCATATGGACTCTGTAAGTCCACAGCCCGAGGTAAGCATAAGCTCCAGTTTCTACAAGTTCTACACAGGATCGGACTAAACATTTATGAAAGTAATTTTGAACTAAGCTTGATAATAATAATAATAATAATAATAATAATAATAATAATAATAATAATAATAATAATAATAATAATAATAATAATAATAATAATAATAATAATAATAATAATAATAATAATAATAATAATAATAATAATAATAATAATAATAATAATAATAATAATAATAATAATAATAATAATAATAAATTTATTTGTCCAACAGTCACAAACCAATTACAGGACAAAGTTTACAAAGTAAATAAAATAAATAAACCAAAATTGAGAATAATTAAGAAATGAATACAAAACAAACTAACACGAGAACATACAAAATTATGTATTACTTATATAACTGAAGATGGTATATAATTCTTTCAAACTACAGTGAAAAATGTCACATGAGGTGCATATTTTATTATAATTGCATGTCATTGAATACACAGGAGACTTCAATAAAACATTAGTGTTAGCAATCGGACAGTAAAAAGTTCGTGGTGTACGACTAGCTACTCTATTTGTTAAAAAATATACGGAATTTAGGATTTGAGGACAATCGATATTATTACTCAGAAGTGAATGTAAAAACTTTAAACTGTAAAAGTTCCTCCTAAACTCTAACGAATTAAAATTGAAGCGAGTAATCAATTCCTTATAATCACATCCTCTGTTAGGATATACGCCATCAACATGAAATGCCAGAAATTTTAAAAAATTTTTCTGAACGGATTCAACTAATTTGATGTAATAATTGTAGTACGGATTCCAAATAAGGCAACAATATTCAAGTTTCGATCGAACGAAAGTGAAGAACAGTTTTATTAAAACTTCCTTATCTTTAAATACACGACCTTGTCTTACTACGAATCCCAAACGCTTTAAAGAAGCAGAAACTGTTTGTTGAATGTGCTCAGAGAAACTCAATTTGTTGTCGAAGCATACACCCAAATCTCTAGTCGTGTCAGTACGTAATAAAACTTCTGTATCTACATTGTAGTGAAAAAGAATAGGATTTGTTTTACGTGTGTATGATATTACTTTACATTTTGAAATATTTAATTGTAACTTGTTAGAATTACACCACTGTGAAACCTTGTTTAACTCATTCTGAAGAGCCATACAATCATGTAAACTATTAATAGACGAATAAATTTTTAGATCATCAGCAAAAATCAACTTATTGCAAGCAACAGAGACATTAAGATCATTGACAAATAATGAAAAAAGTAATGGCCCAAGATTAGACCCTTGAGGGACACCTGACGTAATAGGATAAACCTCAGATTTGAAGCCGTTGTAGGTAACATAATTGTATCGATTAGATAAATACGATTTTAATAACTGTACTGCATTAGCAGTAAACCCGTAAGCAGATAATTTGTACAGCAATATTTTATGGTCTATGCGGTCAAAAGCCTTTGAAAAATCTGTGTATACAACGTCTACTTGGCCTTGCACATCTAATACATTTGACAAAAATTGTGTCATACAAATCAAATTAGTGTTAGTTGACCGTTTTTCCATGAAGCCATGCTGATCTGGCGATATTATGTTTTTAAAGTGAGGGTAGATCCGGTTATATAGTGAGATCTCAAAGGCCTTTGCAAAATTACACAGAAGCGTAATAGGTCGATAGTTTTGTACACAAGATGGGTCACCACTTTTTAAAATAGGGCACACGCTAG
This sequence comes from Monochamus alternatus, assembly GCA_037114965.1. Lineage (NCBI taxonomy): Eukaryota > Metazoa > Arthropoda > Insecta > Coleoptera > Cerambycidae > Monochamus > Monochamus alternatus. Next base: position 121,940,450 of record CM073426.1, read on the forward strand.
CCATCTTCCAATCATCAGGAAAAATACCAAGGCGCAATGACAAGTTGAATATTATTTGTAAAGGATATGCTAAAACATGAGCGCAATCTTTAACAAAAAACTTGGAATTAAATCGGGTCCACACGTCATTTTATTTTTAAGTTTCTTTATGGAATTAATTATCTCGATTTCAGAAAAAGCATTTATAGGAATAGTAGGCATATTAATATCAATATCGAAGTTTCGACTGGCATCAAAGGTGTTATTGGATTTCAGATGTTAATGTTACAGTCTTTAGTGAAGTATAAATTTCCGGAAACTGAAATGACTGAAACTGATATCAAAGAACATACACTCTGTTATTCTTCTTATGCTTAAATTTCCGGAAACTGAAATTACTGAAACTGAAATCAAAGTACATACACTATGTTATTTTTCTTCATAAATTTATCACGAATAAAATAAATTGTGAATAATTGATTTCATTCATACCCCTATACTCAATGTGAGAAGCAGCAACTTGCTCTGGATAGAGAGTCACAATACAAATACTCTTAGGTAATCCAAATATGCAAAGTACATATTATATGCATTTATTATATATCTGAATATATTCTTAAGAATAACATATTGTGCGTAAAATCCATCGAATTGAAAGAATTTAGAATTACATAGATGTTGGGCTGGCATTTTCATTCTTTGAATTTTGGAATATTTTGGTTTATCTAGAATATATGGCTCATAAATGTTACGGAATAATAAAGGATCAGGGATTATTGTGTGAGAGAATTATTAGACCTGTTCGCAGAACAGTTGGACACGTCAGACGCACGCTCAATGTATTTTTAATGTCTGTATAAGGTTGGGGATGCATTGTTTTAGTTGGAATGTTCATGCACCCGAGGATTGGAAACCTGATTCAGGTGTTGTGCGAACAAAACTATTATTTCAGATAATTAAAACAAAATCTTAGTAAATTATAAATAGTAGTCTTGGGTCGGCCAGTGGTCGCGCGATTTAAGGCGTCAGTAGTTGAATCGAGGTGACTAGATCGGTGTTGGTTCGAGCCCAACTGCCGGTAGACCGTATATAAGCTATATTCGTGGAGAGGGTTGGCGTCCTCTCTGCGGGTATGGTAGGGTGGAGGAATGTTGGCTTGGGTCAATGTGAGAGATTGATACCGGTTGATACTTGACTACCCCCTAATTAATGAGGTTTTCCAGATTTCCCTCATTCCTGCACTGAATAGTGGTTAGGGCCTACCAACGTAAGTCGTTCCTGGGCGCAAATGAGGCCTGCTTAATAATAATATGCCGCCCCCTCTCCCGCACAAGTATCCGACTTCTGGGCTAATCTCTGTGATTAGAATGAGGGGTAGAGATATTATTATTATTATTATTATTATTATTATTATTATTATTATTATTATTATTATTATTTTTTTTTTTTTCCAGTAACACCTTCCGAAGCTCCGATACATTCGGAGATGTTCTGAAGAGTCAAGCAATGACCACTCTCCACTCCGTGGAGTCAGTAATCATTATTATTATTATTATTATTTTTATTATTATTACTATTATTATTATTATTATTATTATTATTATTATTATTATTATTATTATTATTATTAGTACGCAATATTTTAGTAAACTTTTTACTGCAAAAAAATATACAATAATTTGACATTCATAACCTGAACATGACATAATATACGATTCAAAATTGTCAAAACACCTTACTTTCAGGTTTGACATTTGTCGTTCATTTGATATATTGTATTATATTTTGATACTGTCACATTGAATAATTTAAAGTATGATAATCATTAATCACAAGTGAATAATGATATACACATTAGGTACAATCGTTTGCAATAATAACGACACTCTCTTAAAACAGTTTTTGAACTTCTGGAAGTTCTGATTAGAAATGTCATTAAATCTCTATTGGTGAGTGAAACAACTAATGACTAATGTTAAAAATTTAAAGTAGATTTCATTACGAATACGTCAGAAATTCAAAAGAAATCGCATAATTAATTTTAATGAGTGTCATTATTAATTAAAATTAAGATTGTGTTAGTGCAGCTTAGTTGGTTAATACTCTTCTCCGGATGCAGAACTTTGCTGATATATTTTTTGATTATGTTTTTATATTTTACCTGTGTAATATTATTAGCTGCTTTTTTCCCACCCAGTAATTAGAACTGACTGTCAGGTGGTGTACTCTAAATAAATAAATAGTTTCGTATTATTATAAAATGACTGATGTATTTAAAATATTTGATACATAGTGATTTTCCGGTAACTGTGATCTCCGTTATTCTCAGGCTAGGCTTTGTGGGGATAGAACCGCTATCGTTATCTCTGGGCCCGCCCATATATTGCTTTCGGCTCCTATTGTTAATATTACGACTGCTACGGTCAGAACCTCCTTCAGATAATGGTCTCGTTTTACTTGAATTATTCATTATCAGATTTCTTAATACTTGACAGTTTTCATTACTTCACTGACAATATAGATAACATCATGTCAAGCGTCAAAATGCTTCAAATACGTGTTACGTCGGCAATAGTAACGTAAGCGGTTCCTACCAAAATTACTTAAAATTCGACCATAGACATAATGCTATACCAATTTTGTAGTCATAATTTATATGATTTTGGTATAAAACTAGTCGTTAGTTAAATTCGGTGTGGTTTGTGCTGATTGGGAAGTAGTCACTTCTTTAAACCATTACTTTCATGATACCTCGACACAAATATCTGGCCTGTCAGGTACGAAAAAGCGCGTCCGGCCCTGTAATCGGCCAGGCCAATCAATATCGCCACTGTACCAAGCACCGTTCCAAAGCTCGCCACCCCCAAGAGCGCACGCGCAGGCCAAGGCTTAATATATCACCTGTCTGTAGGCAATATTGTAGGCCAGAAATGATGGAGCGGCCTCACAATTTGTTCCCAACACTACAAGTAACCATCTATTTAAAAATATTCCCGGCGTTTAGGGTGATTGATGAAGGCCGCTTAAAATGCACAACTTTTGTTTCCCCTGCGTGCGACAAGAAGGGACGCTGGCCCTTGGAGAGGATGCCAAGGTATGGTCATCAATTTTATAAGGGATGTAGCGCTAGGCGTCGAAATCGATTTTTTAGGTCTTACACAAAAGGTTTCACATGTATATGCATGTAGCAAAAAATTCAAAATCAAATTCCAGATTTAGGCTGAAATACTCAACAGTTTCTATGAACTCACATACGTCTGAATGTGTGCACAAATACCATTTTTATTTATATCAAATACACGGAAATAAATTTAATCTGTATTTAAGTAAAATATGTAAACATATTTAAAATTTTAAACTTCGTTGAAGTGTAGATGTAATAATTCAGTAACAAAGTATATTTGATATAAAAATGATTCAACACTTTTCTTTATTAAAATGTTACTAAATTTAAAATATACTTAAAGAATAATATTTTGTTGAAATATTAATAAAATATAATAAATATATTATTTTTCCTTAAACTATAGGTTTATAGATTCGCACGAATTAAAATTATTCATTTATTTTAACATGTCATACTGCATAATTTAAAATACGGCTACAGTGCAAAATAATTTATAAATGATATTAATTCAAAACTTGTGATCATTACTAAAACTATAGAAGCACAATTGTGGTATTATTTACACACTGTATTAAAGTTGTATATGGTGGTGGACCGTCAGGTTCAGCGTATGGTCACAAGATGTAGTTACATGTTGCATCACGTCTACTCATGTTACCTTATATTAGATAATTCGTTGGTTGCATTGCTTCATATGACATACGGATAAGATTTAACAAGCTCAATAGCGGTATATGTCTGTGTGTCACCAATGAATGACTTTGACAGTTTGCTGTAAGTCTTTCTTTCCTTATATAAATAATGAAGTAGTACTAAGTGAGTAGTATTGAATTATTTATATTAGTGTTAGTAACTTACTTTAAGAAGGAATACAATATAGCAAGATTGTTGAAACGCTAATAATATACTTCAGTTTTATTTTTCTTAATCCTATGCTATTATTTACTTTATTCAAAATTATGTACTATTATTTCAAATATTTGTAGTAACTCTTTCAAGCTGTTTAAAACTTCAAATAAAGAAAGTAACTTTATTTTGAGAATAACAATTATTGTTGTTCTTTAAACAAACATAACTTTACCTCATATTAAGTACAAGTTTTTTCCAGGTAATTTTTATTGTTAAATAACTTAATTATAGAATCTTATACAATAATAAGTTATTCCTTCAATAAAGTATTGCTATAGTCGAGGAATAGTAAAACTAAGCTAGCGTTGAAATACGGTATATTAACCTTGATATTAATACAGCATTCTTCTACTAGGTGTAAAGCTAGTTATTGTGTATTAAATTTTAAAATCTTCGAACATCATTTTCTTGAAATTTTTGATATGTGACACCATAATTTTTCATGATGTATGTATATAGAATGACACGCTCTTTTAAATGGCATGGTCAAAATTGGGGGTTGTTGCTATTTAAAAAAATTGTCACGTCATATCTGGAACAAAGATGACATCACAAACATGGGTCGTATGTCAAAAAGTGTCTTTTTTAAAAACAAAATCGACGTGCCCGGGGATTTTTTCGAAAACTTCTCAATTTCAAAAATAATGAATTTATTCGTTACTTTTCGAAAGCACTGTATGTCTTTGCAATGAGATATATTCCTACAGACAAGTAAACCGCATAGATATAAATTTATAGTAGAGCGTCAATGCGTAGCGTTCTATGCATTTGAATCACAAGCGATATTTTTGTAATATATCAGATATATATATGTGGAACCGGATTTCAGGCCAATTGTTTGTTTGTTTAATTATTTAAAATGTCTCTATCTGTTTCACTCACATTGTTAGCGTGTACTTGTACCTGTAAAGTGTGGTTTTAAAATGCCCAGGCTGCATTACCAACATTTTAAATAATTAAACAAAATTGGCCTGAAATCCGGTTTCACTAAAAAAAAAAAAAAAAATTTTTTCCTAAACAAAGAAGTAATCTAGCAAGTATGATACCATTTTAGAATCCGGACTAAATGCGCCATATTTTAAAATTACTTGTCAAAATAGTGTAGTACACTTTTTTTACAGTACAGTCTGTTAAAGTTGGGTGATGTAATTATTTTGAATTTAATGTTGGGCAAACATCCAACATTTTATTTGAAACTGAGGCAGTTATGTTTTAATTTTAAACTGTAATTTACAGAAGGGTTATTCATGATTACATTACAAAAATTGTAATTGGTTTGGTCACAATGATTTATACTTTAATATATTAAAAACAAAAATAATAAGATTCCATAACTGGCAGAAAGAATGTGACACTATCACTGCAAATGTTAATAATGTCGCGATTGATGATGTTGGTGCAGATGGTGTCAAGTTCTTGGGTATGTTTTTTGACGAGAGCCTAACCTGGAAAGTACATTGTAATTCTGTTGTTTCTACAATAAGCTCTGTAGCTTATTTATTTAAATGCATGAAGGAGATATTAACAAAGCAGCAATTACTGAATATGTATTATGCACAGGTCGAGTCAAGATTACGCTATGGAATATGTTTCTGGGGCGACTCCACCATGTCTGAATCAGTCTTCATTACACAAAAACGTATTTTAAGAATAATATCTGGTGCAAAAAGTCATGAAACTTGCAGAAATATTTTTGTAGAACTTAAAGTTCTTACGTTGACTTCTTTATTTATATTTGAAATGAGTCTCTATGTATTCAGGAATAAAAAATCATTTATTGTGAATAGTGACATTCATTCAAAAGATACCAGACAGAAGAATAATATTCGAATCCCTTTCAAAAAATATTGTGTAACAGCTAAGTCGCCAGATAGTCTAGGTATAAAAATATATAATCACTTACCCAAGAGATTTCGAATGAATGTGAAACATATAACTCATTTCCAACGAAAATTAAGACGCTTTTTGGTGAAGAGATGCTTCTATTCATTGTCAGAGTTTTTAGTTGTTAGTTGTAATTATTTAATTAAGTTTTTATGACAATTGTTATACAATGTAAATTGTCCAAAACAAAATAAAGAAATTGAAATTGAAATTGAAAAAAGATTGACGAAACATTAATATTTGTAATTACAGGACTTGATAGATCATCACAGGATGTCAGTTCTTCCAATTTATTTTTGAAAAGTACATGACAAAGATTTTTTCTTATATTTTTCTAATAACTGTCACGACTTGGCCCGTTTCCGGCTTAACGTTGATTTCTGGGACACCCTGTATATGAGAAGTTAAGAATCCTTTCTTTACTCTGACCAGAATCTTGGTACCAACCCGTCGGGTATTGATGCCAATGGTCCGATTTTCCACGCTTTAAGTATGCATTCTGATATCTTGTTGGCCACCTCAATGTATGCCTCTGCTACGGAAGAAGACTGCCAACCACCCAACTGCTTTACTCTTACCAAGTCTACTCCAGAATTTGCAGCCATTGGTGCAGAACGACGGAAGCAATGTCCAGTACACATTTTTGATTTGGCAGTTTTAAAAGCTAAGCTATTTTCTGTTGAATTGTATACATTGTATTTATTTCCACATGTTGAACAGTGCATTTCTTCTGTCGAATTTGTTATGGGGCACATTCTGAGAACGTAGGGCGATGTATTTTCGTATAATATTCAAGGCGGTGTCTTGTTTGTAATCCAGAATGATCGATCTTTCTTGATCTTGGTGTCGAGAAAAGAAACAAGCATTACAGATTGTTGATCGTCAACGTTTGCAACTGTGCAACTCATTCGAACCGCACGCTCCATGTAAACCCATTATGATTACAACCTCTAAACCAAGCAAGCAATATACACATTTATTTTAGAGGTTATCCTGAGTTTTATTTTGATAGAGGTATTCATCTTCTGCAGCAGTCTGTAAAATTTCTACCTTCTGTTTTAAAAACCTTGAACTATTTTGATTTGTAACCTCTAGGTGATTGTTTTAAGAAAGCTATGAGCTTGCTGTATCTACAAACAAAAGTTCAATTAATACTATCTGATTTAAGCGGCTCTTCAGACTCTTTTACCTTTCAATATCGATACATTCATTCACCAGTATGGTACTTTTGAGCATTGAATAATACAATCATACATTTGAAGACTACATTTTATTTGATTTTTCCGAAAAATTTGCTGATTGCTGATTGCTAAGTGCATTCTCACTTGAAATTATTTATGTTCCTTTTCATAGGTCAATCGAGATGATTTTGATATGACCTCTGATGCCTCAGACCCAATATCTGATGATAATAATTCCTCTTTTATCTCGTTTTCAGAGATTTCTCCAACAACCACACAAAACGACACCAAAGAATAAATATTGACAATGACCTCACAATGACAAACCAAAGAGATGACTTTATTTAATAATCAAATTTCATGGAAACCAATGTTGATTGTGCGAAAGTTTCCCTATTTTAAAATTGTTTCAAACAGTTTCTTAATTTGTCTTGATACTAAACGCGTTCATATTTGGACTATAGAATGTTATTATTCAAATGATTCGTGTGCATAAAATGGTCAGGATAATGCACACCACTGAATATTCTGTCCACTAACGTTTCAGCGTCATCTCCTTCTGATTTGCGGTATCGATAGCGCCGCTTAATCACCGGTTAATTCCACCTAATTATCCTGCGGCGGCTGCAAGCGATAGCCCCAATAACAGCCCTGCTGAAGAACAGCACCGGTCGCCAGCGTCGAGGCGTCTGCCGGTTCCACGTGACCTCCTGGTGATGCATGTCGGCGTCGGAGCTGCGGAGACGCCATCGCTTGGCGTTGTGGTTGCGGTCTAGCGTAATGCATCTGTTTCCAGTACGTTAAGGATGCATTTTACAACTCGTGTGCATTTGCAGGTATTCGCTGGAATTCTCAGACGTGTGAAATATGTACATTGGGGAAACAACGTAAGACTTGAGCTTGCTCTTTGGAATAAGAGCAAAAGTCGAACTTCCCGCAATGCTTTCCGTGAAATCAAGGTAAAATAGAATGTACGTCATATCATATCACAATATGGATATCTGGATGTAATATAGAAAATTGGACAGAGTTATAATATTGCTACTAAGAACTAAATCAAAGCGTAGTTCTTTAGAGAAGATATAAGATAAGTATTGTGCCAATGTAAAACTCTATCAAAGCTTTTGTCGAACCTTTTCAAACTATTCAAAAGGCTAAAGTAAAGAGGAGGAATTCTAGTTCATGTGTTAACAATTTAATAAAATCAATTTTTAATTTCTAAACCGCTTGAGATAATTTAACCAAATTCAGTATGCCAAAAAAATATATCATCTTTCTCTGAGCCACGGTGTAATTAGTTTGACTCTTGAGTTCATAATTTCTAATATTTGGTATTGAATTATGGAATTATATCAATTTTTGTCTGTAGAGAAAAATCCTGACCTCCATAGGTGAGCGATATATGAGAATATCATGGTCTGATGCATAGCGCAGACAATTTTTTTGTATATGTTGTTATAAACAAAGTCTAAGTCTCATAAATTCCTTTTTATTTTTATTTAGACAACCGGTTTCGTAGTAACCAAGACTACATCTTCAGGTCTAACAAGGACTAAAATATAAACAAAACACCCTATTATATGACTTACACATTTATTTATTTATTTTTTTTTTATTATTTTTTTTTAGATAATAATTTAATAAAACAATTATCCCCCAACCACACCTTACTACCTAGACTGTACGGTTTGTTAAAAATTCATAAATCTGACATTTTTCAGGAGATCCCTATTAGACCAGTTGTTTCCTTTAATAATTCACCAACCTATAATTTGGCAAAATGGTTAAATAATCTGTTAAAAGATATATATAAAAATCAATTTACATATTCCTTAAAAAATAACATTGAACTAGTGAATAAAATTAAAAATGTGTCTATAACAGACAATTCTTTTTTGATTTCCTTAGATGTAAAAAAATTATTTACTAATATTCCTCAGACAGAAATTTTAGAATTAATAAATAATCATTTACCTATATATAATATTTTTTCTGATATACAAAACTCCCAAATCTTAGATTTAATAAGTATTTGTTTAAAACAAAATTGTTTTCAATTTAATTATGAAACATGGTTACAAAAAGATGGTCTAGCTATGGGATCCCCTTTGTCACCCATTCTAGCTGATATATTCATGCATAATTTGGAACATAACCATATAGTCAACAATAACAATTTTACCACATTTATTTCATATTACTATCGCTATGTAGATGACTGCTTAATTTTGTGGAATGGGACGAGAGATGATTTAGAATTATTTTTGGATTATATCAATAAATTACATGACACAATTAAATTTACGCTGGAGATACAAGATAATGATTCAATAAATTTTTTAGACCTTACAATTACTATAAAAGATCATAAACATAATTTTGACATATATAGAAAGAAAACTAACACGGGTTTAGTGATAGATAACCTTTCTAATCATCCTTTTTCACATAAGTTAGCAGCATTTAATTGTTATATAGATCGTTTGTTAAAAATACCTTTATCTAGGGATTCGTTTTTGAAAGAAGTGTCGATTATTAAACAGATTGCTGAAACACACAACTTCAAGGATAGTCTAATTGATAAATTGCTAAATAAAAAAGAAAACAAATTGTTACTGAACCAAATTTATATTAATGAGGAAAATAATAATCGCGTAAATATTCAACCCGTTGCAGACAATAATGCACTAAGAATTTACTCAAGTTTTACATATATAGGACCAGTCACATATAAAATTAGTAATTGTTTTAAACCTTTTTGTAATATAGCATTTAAGAGTTCAGAGTCAGTCAGTAATTTGTTTTTTAACAACAAAGATAAATTGGATAAATTGGAAAAAAGAGGTGTATATAAATTGTCTTGTCCAGAATGCAATAGTATATATATAGGTAGAACTTTCCGAAATTTTAAAACTAGGTTAAAGGAACATTTAAGATGTACAGCCTTTGATAGTGGTAATTCACAATTTGCAAACCATCTACTTGACACAGGCCACATATGTGACATCAATAATAATTTCGAAATTTTACACGTAGCCAATAAAGGTTTGATTCTGAATAATTTGGAAAGTCTGGAAATTTTAAGGTTTTCATAAGATAGGGGGTTTAACTTGTTGAATACACAAAGCCTGTTCGAATCTACGCTTACTTTTTCAGTGTTAGTATAGTCAAGTAATTTTTATTTACCCTGTAGATTCATGGTGACCGCAATTTATATTAGATTTGTAGTTGAGGGTTGTTTAAATGTGTACGTTAGTTATTATTTGTAAGTGGTTTTATACAAGTTTTTATAACAAAAAATAGTGTTTCTTCGGTTTCATATTTTCGTGGAATGTTGAGGTTTTTAAAATTTATTTCTATATTCTGTTAGCTTTTTAAACTGAATGACATATTAGTTGTTTATAATTAATGTAATAATATATGACATATATGCGTTGGTATTTGATAGCTTGGACAACTCTTGTTTTATAAAAAAAAAATGTAAGTATTTATTTTTACGTAATATTAATTATATCTTACTTATTTTTAAATTTTTAAACTTTTAAACTTTTATATTTGTATGTGTAAGTCATATAATAGGGTGTTTTGTTTATATTTTAGTCCTTGTTAGACCTGAAGATGTAGTCTTGGTTACTACGAAACCGGTTGTCTAAATAAAAATAAAAAGGAATTTATGAGACTTAGACTTTGTTTATAACAACATATTTATCTACTACTCATACGGGTTAACCATCTTCAATATAATTTTTTTGTAGGTCCGTGTTATTAGAAATCTGTCGGAAGTTGTAATTGATTTTTAATTAATTTTTCCAGAGATTCTATAATGAACTTCCACAATAAATACATTTAATCTGATGAAAACCCTAATACCATAATGGAATTTCGTTTTCAACATCAGTTTTCTATTAATGTATTTGTAGGTATTATTGGAAATTTTTTTGTTGGGTCTTACGTTTTACCAAAAACTTTAACTGGTGCCTTCTACAGACAGTTTCTTCAAAGCGTTTTAGCAGAACTCCTTAAAGATGTTCCCTATGCGCTAGAATAATGTGGTTCTATGATATTTGGTATTGAATTATTTATTTATTTATTTAAAATATCCAACGGGATAAAACCCATTAATATAGGATAAGTTTTTAAAAAATACAATAGAAGTAATAGTGAAATATAATATACCTGCATTAATTAACAGAAACATAACAAACCAAAATACTCCTAAGAATGTACAAATAAATATATAAAATTTTGTGTAAAAATAAAAGTTAATAAAGAATTAAAATCGAGTATATAGGGCACAATACAAACATATAGATAGATAGATAGATAGATAGATATTTTTATTAATTCCTTTTTGCCAAATTACAATGGATGGAATAAGTCAATTTGCCACTTAGTTACTACACTAAGACATAGAAACAGGTAAAATAATATTATATACAATATACACAAACAGTTTAAAAATAGAATGCAACAAACATAGTTCAAGTACAATCAAAAGTGAGAAATTCCTCAATGGAATAGAAACAATGTATTACAAGAAATTTCTTTAATTTGTCTTCTTAAATTTTAAAATGGGTAGATCCTTGATACACTTGGGTAGATTATTGTACAGACAACTTCCGGTATTAATAGGAGATTTTCGATAAAGTGTTAAATTACTTTTCTCCGTGCAAATATTTTGTCTGTTACGAGTAGAATATTCATGATTGTCGGAATGAAACTTTAATTTATTTTTAATACTATGAATATAACTAAGTAATTTATATATAAATTGATATAAGCGTTGATATTTTATACTACGTATAATAAAACAAACTACGAAATGTACACATTAAAAGCAAATAACAAACTGAAGCTAAAAACATTTTTTATATCTGTAATTGTACAGATAAACATATCTAATTGAAACTCTATTCGTGAGTGACTATTTATAATGTGGTATAAGCAGATTGCTTATATATGGTAGCTTTATAGTTGGTAACGTAGATTAGTCCACTATTTGTTATTAACTCTAGGCACACGAAAATATATCAAAGACAATAGGGACGAACATCCCCTTCCTGTTTTCTAAACTGCTCATGCTAAACCTCTCCAAGAAATAATTGTAAGGTGTGTCTCTCAATATATACACCATCCAAAGAAAAACCTGCAGATTTAAAGAAGCGCCTTTGCCCCCTTTCAATTACCGTGTTATGTTAGTTAGTAGTAGTAAGTGTGGGCGGCCTCAGCCTGGCAAGTAGGCCACACATGGGCCCTTTTTGCCTACCCTGACATCCCATCACCTCTCCACTATTCTCCCTCGGCCTTCCTTGAACCTACCCGACGCCCTAATGAACGCCAGGATCCTAGTCCATGGTAGGCCCCTCATCTCTTCCCTTTGCAGCTCCTCGGTGCCAAAGATCCTATATCTTAGTCTTCCAAGAGCCGCACAATATCCTAGGAAGTGGATAGGGGTATCCTCCCCCTCTCCACATTCCGGACATAAGGGACTTTCCTCTATGCCTATCAAATTCAAATGCCTCCTGAGTCTGCAGTGGCCTGTCAGGACCCCCACCATTTGGTTCAGGGATCCTCGACTAAGGCTCAACAGCCACTTCGTCCTAAATTTATTAGGCTCATTGAAGAAGTCGTGGGCCTGTCTACATCCCCCGTTCCTTCTCCAATTCCCTCCTAGTGTTTGATAGGCCCATTTATTAAGGGCACTATTCATACTACCTCGCGTAACTCCCAAAAAGGGTTCGGGTCCCTGGCAAGGTGCCCCAGATCCGAGACGAGCTAGCAAGTCAGCCGTCTCATTACCGGGGATTCCCTTATGGCCAGGAACCCAGACCAACTCCACCTCCCGTTGTCTGGCCAGGGACTCCAGGGCATCGCCACACTCTTGAACAAGACTAGATCTCGTCACCGGAGAGCTAAGTGCCCTGAGTGCAGCCTGACTATCAGAGCAGATGAAGATTTTCTCCTCCACACAATTCCTTACTTCTTCCTTGCCTGCTACCATCAAAATAGCAAAAACCTCCGCCTGGAAAACCGTAGGGTGTGTGCCCAGCGAAAAGCTCTGCCGGATGTCCAGGTTTTCCAGATATATTCCTGCCCCAGAAAACTCATCCCCTACCCGAGATCCATCTGTATAGCATATCAGAGATCCCGGGGGAAACATGTTTTCTGCCCTCTCCCACTGCTCTCTCGAGGGGAAAACAGTGGTATACCTCCTTCCCAACTTTAGTTTATCCTTCAATAACCCTCAGAGCAGATACTGGAATCTCATTCTCCGCCCTTAAGGCTATAGCAGCATGACCCTCCACACGACCTTCTGCCTTCCAACAGCCTGCATCCCTTGTTCTCAGGTAGGTTGCCATCGCCTCCTTTACAATCCATGTTGGGAGGGGTGGCAATCCCAACAAAACTTCCAGGGCGGCCGTTGGGGTTGTCCTCATCGCCCCTGTAATACTTAAGCAAGCCAGCCTTTGGATCCTTGACAACACCTTGGCCACAGTCACCCGGCCCACACTCGGCCACCAGACCAAGGCCCCATATTGTAGCCTCGGCCTGATCACCGCCGTGTACACCCAGTGAAGCACCCTTGGGTTGAGTCCCCAATTCTTGCCTACTACTTTCCTTAGTTGCCAAAAGGTTGCCATTGATTTTCGGGTAACCCGTTCAATCTGTAGCCCCCAAGACAACTTACTGTCCAAGGTTACACCCAAGTATTTTACCTCCTTACCTAGAGTAAGGGTTTTCCCATACATAGTTGGGGCCCTGAAATCTTCTATCTTCCTCCTTTTTGTGAAGAGAATCAACTCAGTCTTGCTTGCATTGACCGAGAGACCCGTCTCACTACACCATCTCTCTACAATCCTACAAGCCCCCTGCATTCTGTCACATACCGTGTTATGTACTGCATAAGGATTCCATACAATAGATGAATACTCCAGTTTAGATCTGACAAACGTAATAAAAATAAGTTTATGAGTATTCATATCTTTAAATTCTTTCATATTTCTTAATATGAATCCAAGAGTTTTATAGGCGTTACTAACAGTTTTTTGAACATGAGGTACAAATGATAGTTTCGTATCAAAGGTGACACTGAAATCGCATATAGCACACGAGACGTGCAATAATATAACATTAAAGGCACTTGGCAATATTTACAGGTAATTTATTATTAACACACCATAAATTAATAAGATTTAGATTTTGCTGCAATTTATTACAGTCGGTGTATGATTTAATATTAAAAAAGAATCTTTAACATCATCAGCATAAAATAGGACGTTTACATCCAGGCCAGCAGTAATATCGTTAATGAATAAAATAAATAATAAGGGACCAAGACACCTGACTTGTGCCAATGAATGAATTCCTGAATTATAGAATTATATCATTTTTTAAAGAACTTTCGTCTGTACAGAAAAATCCTGACCTGAACTTATCCAGGGACTGACTACAAATTCTGTTTTAGCGAGCGATATATGGGAATATCATGGCCTGGAGCAAACAATTTTTTTGTGGGTCTGTGTTATTCTGTGAAATACTGTTGGATTTTGGAAAGACACCCTGATATTTAAAGTCGCAACAATTCAACGATACAAATGAAATCTTTTACCAAAAGACGTAAACAGCATTAGGGCTGGGCTTAATAAAACATAAGATCAAATTCCGCCTGACATTTCTCAAATTATTACCGTAGACTCGCGCCCCTTGCCACGTTCCGCGGTTAGGCCTGCGAATGGTAAGTTTAATTATTAAGACGCAGCGATCGACAATCAACAAATTTCCCAGAGGGGCGATTAGCCATAAACCGCCGGTACGTAAACGTGTACGCCGCCGCTGACGATAAATAAACCGGCCGAACAAATGGCTTAGGTACACTGGTAATACATCAAAATTAATCCTGAGTTCGCTTGCGTTGCGTTACTTTAATATAAATTTAATTAATCATAGTTAAGGAGGATTTGCAAGTGCCTTGCTCGCTTATCTCAGTCGGCGCTAGAACTGCGCCTTATCAGTAGGATATTATTTAGTTTTCTCCCAAGCGCATCCGCTAGACCGATGCTTTTCTATTAAAAAAATATACTAACAGTAAAGCTAAGCAACGTATTAAGCCGCGTACTCACTAGGTAGCGTAACTTCACCTGACAGGGTCAACGTAGGTCGTGACACGCAACCGCGTAACATATTGGTGAAATACAGGGTGTTCTATAAGTTCTATGACAAATTGTCGCAGATTGTAGCTGGGTTGTTATTGATGCTCTTAGAGGAGCGGATTGCCCGCAGCACTCAAATCTGAAGACATGCCTGCCGTTGATTATAGAGTTCAAAACAGGCCCGTGCTGAGCGCAAAAGCTAGCACCAGCTCTGCTGGCATCTCTCTAATGTATTCAGGATACAGAAAAGCCGTCCCAAGATATTTGTGTCTCTTTACCATCAAACAGACACAGTTACAAAGGATATGGATCAAATCCTCATCTGCATTGTCACAAAGTCTGCACCTCGTAACGGTGCTTATATAGATGCTTGTTCAGATGTCCGTGGCCTTTTAGCATAATGAAATTTGCATTAACCCATGGACCCCCTATAAGTAGACTGGTCTGACGCAGACCAGATCCAACCGACCAATCTTCAACTGATTGCTTTCTGATCCAGTTATCAATGGATCTTGCGAGATGGCATTATGGCAACCCCAAAAACTGGTTCAGGTCCCACAAATTGACACCTCGAGCCTTGTCTGGCCAACATGTCAGCCCTCTCATTGTCTATTACACCACTGTGACCCGGAACCCATGTCAGGTTAACATGGTTATCGGACTTTCTTAGCAACCGTAAATTTAGAGTAAAAGTGGGGGATAGTTTTTCCAATTTCAAAAATGTTAGAAGTGGTGTTCTTCAAGGCTCTGTTTTAGGGCCTTTGTTCCTAATTTATTCACGTACCTGCTTTGTTAATTTCCTAATATTCGCTTTATGCCGATGACACCAAAATCTATGGTAATTATTTAAGACTTATTTCCTTATGTATTGGAATTTGGATCTGCAGTATGGTCCCCCAAGTTGAGTCGGTTCGACGTACGGCTACTAGACTTCCGTATGGTGCTGTCAGACCTTCATATGAAAAAAGACTGTGCGTTTTTTAAATTTTGCCTGAAGTGTCTAGACTCAAACGCGGCGATCTCATAGCCACTTATCGTGCGTTACATATGTTATATTCCGTGGACCTAAATAATATTTATAATATAAACTATGATCTGCGACTTCGTGATCACACAAATTGTCTCATGAATTTTTTTATTGTTCTACTAGAGAGAATTTTTTGTGCAACAGAGTGTTTCCCTTATGGAACTCATTACCAAATTATGCTCTATGTTCTGCTTCTGTCAATAATTTTAAAAATAATTTGGATCGTTTATTTCCTGACATTTTGTGATATTTATGTTACGTAATGCGTGTACTATTACTATTTATTTTATTTTGAGTTATATAGGTTTTACCTAGTCTTATGTTTGTAATAATAGTAATAATAATATGAAGCAGAGCTTACCTACCATCTTGAAGTCAGTACCCGTCAGCAGTTACTTAAAATAATTTTGAATGCAGCTAACCAGATAAAAAGTAATAGGTTTGTTTCTGCAGCAGTTGGAAACACAAATAATAATTATTGTTATAACAGCTATCATTTTTTACTTATCAGGGTATTTTGATTTAAATATGAAATTTCATTCGAACTTTCATAGACCTCTTCATTTTTGAAATATTGGGCTAAATTTAGAGAAACTAAATTATTCGAGAATGCAACATATTTTCGCATTTTGCATCCTGGATGTAAGAATCTTTTGCATTCAGTAGACAAACAAAAACAACTTTTATGTTTTCGAAAAAAACATATTTTCTGCCGAGGTGTAGTAAATACCTCGAAGATCAGTACAATATTTAAATCGTCTTTGAACTTACTTATTTATTTTGACCTCCATAATACCTCCTTAAAATATTTCATTTTTCTGCCAAAACACCCTGTATATTAGCATCCGCACTATGACAGTTTTTCATGAGTTTGGACATTCAATAACCAATTCCGTAATATGGCTACGGACACCCTTGTGCAACGGATTCAAATTAAAATTCTCAAATCAAACACTATGTCGCCCTCTAAT
This sequence comes from Monochamus alternatus, assembly GCA_037114965.1. NCBI lineage: Eukaryota > Metazoa > Arthropoda > Insecta > Coleoptera > Cerambycidae > Monochamus > Monochamus alternatus. Next base: position 121,957,678 of record CM073426.1, read on the forward strand.
ATTTATTACAATAGCCTCTGGGGGCTGTAACGAATGGTACATCAGGGGAGCATAAAAATATGTCTGCCCCTGACAGTTAGGACCGCTTTTTGTATATTTGTAGGTACATTCGTGTGACGGTTACACGGGTGTCGCGATATAACACGCACTGGATAAAATATTAACGCTGTAATACAAGTGAAAAAATGATGAATGGGATCAACAATGGGGTTTACTTAAAAATATGAAAAATTTAAATTTTATTAAGGCTACTTTAAACAAATATATACTAAGTAACAAAGAAAAATAAACACTTATGAAATATCATTTTATTTTGATAATTTTTTGCATGTTTATTTGGTGAAAACAAAACATGATTACATTTTCAGATTTATCCGTTAAATTTTTTTTGAATCTACATAGGTCGTACTTTGATAACGTAGCATTCATTAAAAAATTCTGCACACTTTTATGTTACGAGTGTCGTGAAGCTTGTTGCAAACGACATTTTTTTTATAGTTGAGTATGCCTAGAATACGCAAATTTTGGCAGATTTCCCAGCTTAATGAATTTGAGAGGAGATGGATCGTTGGACTTGCGTGAAGCAGGTTTGTCGGTGAGAAAAATTTCTAGAAGGACTAACAGATCCTTACGTACCATAGTACGGTGTTACCAGTCGTGGACTCAAGAAGACCTTAGACACAGATCAAGAGGCACCAGCCGTCGTAGAGGAACCACAGAGTGCGAAGATCGTTGAGTGCGACTTTTAGCTCTCAGAGAACGATTTAGCAGCAGACGGAGTATTGCAAATCAGTGGTTTGCAGAACATAGGGGATGGTCAGTATGCGAACAGTTGGTCTCTTGTCTTATTGTCCGCACTAGGTTTTTACAATGATGCAATAGGGCCGAGAATGGAATCAGGTGATTTTCAATGACGAATTCCGTTTCTGTCTGGGGATGCACGATGGTTGTGCAACAGTGAGAGTGTCACATGGTGAAAGACGCGAACTACAATTTGACACTAAGCGTTATATTCATCACATGGTAGATGTGGATGATATTGCGCATGGTAGCAGATCACCACTAGTTTTCATCAGAGGCAACATGACAACCCATCGCTACATTTAGCAAGTGGTGCCATATGTCATCCCATATTTTCAATATACGTCAACTACATAAATAGTATTACTTTCTTTGACAATAGTGAATATTCTTTGTTTATAAGTTTTAGAACCTGGAATTGTGACAACCAATACACTTCCTCTGTCTTCAATCATCGATAGACGCTACGGGGTTTCCTATTCTACAACCTCCGGAAACTCCCATAATTAGGACTATTTTTAGCAATAAATAGTTGATAGCAGAGGCCATATCTAAGAATTTTTCGAGGTCTTCTCTGGTAAACACATATGACTTTTTTATCATATCACCCATTGATATATGCTTTAAAAAGTTTTAATACAAAAAGTAAAACTATATCAGTACCGAAGTTACAAAAATATATTTTTCGTTTTACATACATACCTGCTTATGTCCACATTTAATCTTGTTCCATTACTTCCAGGTATTTTTACTTTTAAGAACTCAAGACAAACATATTGAATGTTGACATGAATCGCATCTGAATTCAGCTAATAAACAATTAGTTGTTTTAGTGTATCCAAGCAAAAACTAATACAATCTCACATATCAATCAGTTAGCTTATTTGTTCTTATCTTTTCAACAGAGGTCTACATGTTATTTACCGCGGTTGCAAGTCTGCTGAAGTACGAGCCACCTCGGGGGCCCCTCAAGGGTCTAATTTAAGACCCTTATTTTTAGCCTATTTATTAATGACATCATTAACTGTGCTCTGTCTGAGGTATGCAGATTATCTAAACATTTTTAGTACAATTAAAAACTCTGATGATGCTCCTGAACTTCAGTATCATTTAAATGGCATTCATGAATGGCGCAGAGTAAACAATGTGTAACTAAATATTAGTCATGTACTGTCTTTTTATACAAAGAAACAGTTGATTTCTTTTGACTATTTTATCGAACAACATATGCTTTCTAGACCTTATGCGACTTAGACAGAAAATTGCCTTTTAATACCCATCTACGTTATATAGATCTCTTGGTTTCATTATAAGTCATAGTAAACAGCTTCGGAATTTCAACATCGTATTCGAAATGATCAGCGTAAATTATTAAAATATATTAGTTTTAAAGCTGTTGGAGAATATCCTTCTGTTGGGTTCCCCTAATTAGAAATGCTTAATAGATTTGGTTTTGAAACTGAAAAAGGCTTATTTAATTTGTTTATATAAAGCAATGCATCCCACAATAGAAGCTAGACAATTTAACATGTTTCATTTGCCACCTGTTAGGACAAATAAGTATTCTGAAACACTCTCCATTTCATAAGTCTGATTAATATATTCAAGTTTTCTTGCCCGTAGAGTTTAGGTTAATATCTCAACTGATGAGGAGCAAGAAATAAATAGGAGAATAATAAAAGCAAACAGAAGTTCGGCAGCAGTCAGTCATATTGAAATCAAAAAATTTGTCCAAAGGAGTAAAATTTAGAATGTATAAAACAATTTTCAGACCGACAGCGCTGTATGGTAGTGAAACCTGGGTTCTCAATAAGAAGTCAAGAGAAAACCTTTTAAGGTGGGAAAGGAAGATCTTAAGAAGAATTCTAGGGGGTAAGAAGACAGAGTAAGGCTATGTAAGGAGAAATAATTGGGAAATATATGCAATGTACCAGGCACCAACAATAGACGAATTTGTAAAAGAAGAGTGCAGTGGCTAGGGCATGTAGAACGTATGGAAGATGAAAGGGCAATTAAGAAAATAGTAGGGAGTAAACCTAACTACAAGAAAAAAATAGGTAGACTGAGGAAGCGGTGGCTCTGGATCTAAAAGGCCTGTAGACAGCTTTATATATATATACTATATTAAATTACTATTACTATTACTATTATAAATATATCTCAACTCTGAAAAGGCTTGATTTGTAATTGTTGTCGTCTTTATTTAAATATTTAGATTGATTATGTTTCATATTTGTCACATGTGTGTCATGTCTAAGTATTGTGTAATTTGCTTTATGTATGTCTTTTTGTATTGTTTGTTTTTCTAATCTATAACTGGTTCTTTGACCTATTGAATAGTGTAAATAAAATAAAATAAATAAAATATATTGAATAATGCAAACAAAATAAAAAAATAAAATAAAATAAAAAATAATTCCGAAGAATAACATTATTTTTAGTGCGATAGCATCACTTTAAGTCACAAGTAAGGCTAAAGGTACATTATTTTACAGTGAAAAGAAGTCAGAACGGAAATTCCTTCTCATCCTTCCGTACCCCGACCCCATTCCGAATTCTACGTGATCGATCACACCCCGAAACATATAATTCGTCGTACTCGTGCACGTTAAAAATGTAGAGAGATACATTATTCAAGTGAAGCGTTTAAGACCGACATGCACACTTCGCGAAGCGCCAGTTTCCCCTTTACGAATTCATACATTGTTCCGTTCTGGAACGTCACTAATAAATATAGAATGCACTTTTAAATAATAGACGACGTTGAAGAAACTTAATTTATATGCAAATTGAAAACGGGAGCGCTATAAAATATTTGTAGCTGAACGTGGTTGTTGCGTAACTATTTTTCACGCCGCTTTTCTTGTCTTGGTCCAAATGCTGAGGAAGGTGTATAGTCTGTATCATCGATATAAGGGAATGTAAATAATTTCAAAAAAACACCAACCGGTAATAGTGGGATAAATTGGTGCAATAGTGTTACGTCTACGTTAAACTATTATAAATAGTTTATTATAAAATAAGAATCATTTAGTTTAAAGAACAGAAAATGAATTCATCATTCAATTTATGAATTCACCTAATTACCAGCTGGAAGGTTTAGCCTGATATACAATTTTACTTAGCACTAACACTAACTAGCCTTCATCGCGACAGGGGGAGCTCGGTGCACTTTTCTTGGCGGCACTAGTACCTACTTCACTGTATTCCAAAAACCGACTAACTTTTTGTTTTCTACTTTTGAGCACCGACCCTATTAACAACAAATCACTCGTCACCGAACTGCTTGGAATGTTATAATTTTGCTGGATTTATTTCTTCCGTAGTTATTTAACAATATTATTTATATAAATAAAATATGATAAAATAATTTTGAATAAAACTGGGTCGATGCTTTCGTGTATAATTTCTAAATTCATTCAAATATATTTCTACTCAAATTTCCATTCTTAACAATATAATTTCAAGCAAGTGACAAGTGATACAAATCATTAGAATATGTGTATTTATGTATAGTATATTATCATAATTCTATAGCTGATACTTTAGTCATCTAACTCAATATTATTCAAAACGGGGTGGTTATTAAGGAAATATTTTATATCTCGTCAAATTAGTATTATTTTACCCCAATCGAACCCACAGCTCGAATATAAAAACTTATGTCGCAACGGGGCTACAAGCAGTTATTTGAATGCAACGCTGTAACATCTCATAAAACAAGGTAACCGCTTTCTGTACAGCTCGGAAATGGGTCCTTGTCTTAATAAAATTTAGACTATGCAGTCTCGTCTACCAACTCGCCGACATACGTCGTTCTTGAACACCCTAAGGAAGACAAAGAGGGCAGTTAACGATGCAACTTAACGAAGTAGGCTAAGACATCCAAGAAAATCGGAAAATTCTTAATTTTCTACTAACAAAGTGTCTTTTTATATGAGATATGATCAAATATTATTAACATAAGTTTATCAGAATAAATAATTAAATGGTTATTCAAATTATTATTACTAGGCCTACTTTAATTTTCCTCATGATTTCGTATTTTTCTAGTTAGTAGTGCAGTTCCTATATTTGATACAACTCAATGTCATTAAGAAAAATTGTCAGATTATAAAGTTGAGTAAGTGTGCAAAATTTTAATATCCTAGGCTACTTTGAAAAAACCTTTATGTCTTACCTCATACGGAAAAATTAAGATTTTTCAAAATTTTCAAAGTTTAATTGATTTTACGAATTTGAAATCATATCACATTTTCTTCCACAAACAAAAAAAACTATATCCTAGCAGGCCATATTTTAACGCAAACCAATTTATTCTTACGACGTTTTTCCTATCTAGGTACACCTTTTATATATAGAAATTATGCACCATACTTTTATAATTGCGTGAAAATAAACTCGAATAGGGTCACAATTGATAACAATGGCCTGCTACAAATACGAAACATATCGTCCTGACTTGTTTACTTCTTAGTTTTTATAAAAAAAATCTTTCACCTGATAAAATTTTTGTAAACTAAAAACATTTTATTACATTTCACTTCATTATTATTTGTCCTCAGCTATAATTTCCCAAGTTTAGGCGTATAGATTAAGAATCACCCTGTATATACTGATAATATACATTCGGTCAATATTTAGTTCTGCCATTAGATATAAATGGACTATTTTGTTTCACCATGGTTACCTACTATTTCTGTAAATCTATCTACTTCCATTAACACAAAATTTTATCTCATTCAAACTACCTATTATTAAAGGCAGCCATTCCTAAATAGTATCAAATTACATAAATAGGTATTATATTCAAATGTAAATGGTAATTTATAAAATTACAAGCAACCAGAAATAAATAATGAGTTGTACATATTTGATGAGACTCTTAAAATAGACAATACTATGTTCACGTAAATTTTTATTGATGGTTTAATTATTCAATGCTGGCAACAGATTCATTATTCAATGTACTGTTTTCTTTTGGATTTATTCCGATGAAAAATTAAGCTTAATTAGATACATAATTCAATCTAATACTACATACAAAACAAATCGCAATCATCACAATAGAAGCATTCGTTTATATCAATAAGAATTCTCCATATTGTCTTCCAAAATTAATAAGAAGTTATTTATAGCCAACAGCTTTCGATACTGGAACGTGTACGCTACACTAACAACTACTTTTTGCTTCATTCCATTTGTCATCCAGTAAAGATTCGCCAGAAAATAGCTCGTATAAAACAATGGAATCGCTGAAGGGTACTGAGAACTATTGCTCGACTACAATCGATAAGTGAAAGTTGCAGCCATATGCTGTGACAACATGACGTTAAATTTATATCACTTTCGCAATAAATACAAGCTCACTTCCAGCTACAGAAAGCTTTTTCTGCAATAAGCAGAAACAATTATTGGGCTCTGACGAGCTCTTCTAGCTTACAGGGTAGTCCAAAGAAGAATAATATAGAAAATCCTCAATTTGTAAAATTTAACCATTTGTAAATACATTGTTTTTTTTTTGTAATATTTAATCAAGATCGCTTGATATAAATGTTGCAAAAAGTTGATAATACAGTCTAATGAAAATGGATTTGCCTATATAAGAAGGGAATATGAGAGCAAATCAGCGTGTAGGTATAGAAGTTTAATAAAGGAAAAAAGAAAAGGAATAAACTAAGTAAAATATGAAACAATTTGTGATACCATCCAAACTGAATAGGCTATTTAAAATAACCTTAGAAAGTACTAAAAGCAAAGTACGAATAAGCTGAATATTGGGAACGTTTTACTATTGCCATAGGACTGAGACAAAAAGATCCACTCTCAGCGCTTCTATTTAATTTAGTACTAGAAAAGGTCATAAGAGATAGTCAGTTGAACAGAGGACATATATTGTTTAAAAGTCACCAAATAGTAAGTTATGCAGATGATGTGGCCATAATTGCAAGAGATAGTAGGTAATTAGAAAAATTAACGAGAACTTGTGGAGGAAGCACCTAAAGTGGGAGTGCAGATGAAGCAAGAGAAAATTAAGCTTTTGTATTTGGGGGCGCTGATAACAGCTAAGTGTGATGAGGAGCAAGAAATTAATAGGAGAATAATAAAAGCAAAAGAAGTTCGGCAGCAGTAAACCACAGTAAACGACAGTATCATTTAGATCTTGAAAACTTGCAAATATAGCCATGCCATAATTGTCAACTCTACAACATTGATGTCTGTTGACTTACTTTGTTTCTTTGACACAAAAACAATGGAAAGACCTGTATAACGTTGACTAGTACACATTTCCAAATGTATGAACAAAAATATCGAGGAGAGTCTATCTTAGAATATGCAAACAGATATTGACATTGGACCTCCCTGTAAGACAAGAATTCTCAGCAAGATCGATAAATGGCTTAAGGCCAAGTGTCCCCAACTTGCGAAACTTACTGGCGGCTTATCTCACTCTTGGTATTCAGCGAGGGTCACTAAATGAACAGCGGACGTCTATATATATACCCGCTACAATACGATACTGATGCAGGGGTTAATTGAAAGGGATATGATTTGGTTGATGTTCTACGATGGACCAGTCTCAATTATCGAGTTACTGGACTTGGCTGTACAGTATTATACCGAGAGTATGCCCGCAGAGAGCAATTAGTTTGTCGACGTTGAATACGAACAGTTTAAGGGATCTTGAGGGGTCTGTGCTTCAAAGAGGAGCTGAAACTATTTTAAAAGGCACTCTATTCAATAATAACTAGCAAATTTGTTGGTATTATTAGTGAGGTGTAATCGTGGTCCTTTCTTTCATATTACGATACGCGATAGGATATTTTGATTATTCATCAAGTATTTTGATTTTAAATTACGATATACATGCATATTTACGCCGAAAATAAATATTTTCAAATCATTATGTAAACCCCCTTTTAGACTGTCACTGACCGCCCACAGCCTTGGTCGTTTACAGCTCACAGTTCAACTCGATGTCAACCTGATGCGACGTTGTCAAATTGAAATATTTTCCTAGTAACTAGAATCTCATATTTTTTCTTGCTCATTTATAATAATAATTTAAAATGTTAATATCCAATGAAATCAAATAATTTTATTAAAAATTGCAGATAACGCGGTCCATTTGGGTTTTCCGGTAGAAAATACGATCCAGTTAAATGATCCCCGTACATTCCTGCCCATACGTTGACAACAAATCGCCTCTGAAAGCTAAACCGACAAGTAGCGTGCGAATTTTTAAAAAACTCCAACGTATTTAATAATAAACCATTTAGGTACATTACATAAAAAACATATACCAATGGGTAAATTATTAAGAGAAACTGACAAGTGTTACGTGTTTAAATACTAAGTAATAAAAATCCCTCGTGTTGTCGAGAAAACACTGTCCAAGACAGAATCGGCACGCCTCTGATCTGATGCTCATAAAAGTTATCGAGAGTGAATCTTGATGTACCGTACTATTAGGTCAATAACCCTAGTTTTTGTACTGTTATTTAACGACATGGAGTGAAACTAACTTTTTATCTAGATAAAGGAATAATTTTTCTTTTAATATTGATTTATTTGTTAATAAAAACAAATAGATAGGTAGATAATAAATAAATGTTTACGAATGTTAGGTTAATACAGTTTAATATTTTTGATATTACGTTTTCACTACGTTTTACAATTGATTATGAATTTTTAGTATTACTCGTAAGTACATTAATTATTCAGTTTGTAGTTACGTACATCTAGCCTAGAAATTTATTGTTTTTTAAGTAGTATGGTACTAACCTGTTTAAAATTCCAGTTCGAATAAAGTTGCACTCATCCGTCGGTAGCACTTAATTAATAAAATTTGGCTCAGCCAAATGCAAAATTCAAGACGGCTGGGGAAATCAGCAGGTTTTAAAACTTGAACTTTCTGAAAATGATACGGGTTCAGTGAGTTTTCTCGTAATATTTTGCAGACCTTGCTTTGGGATATCTCCAATCGCCTTGAAATGGTTTTTAAAGAAATAGTAGGATGCTCCTCAACTAAATTTAAAACAGCTTCTATCACATTTAAGTGCAAAATGCCGATGTCCCACAAGTTCCCGACGCGAACACGTTGAAGCACTTGCACAAAGGTTGAATTTACGATCAATACACGAGACCGAAATAAATAAACTGCTGCTTGTAATCTCTCAATCCCCCCTCCAAATGTGTGGTGTGATCTCCAAATTTGGGGGGAAAGAAATGCGGGAAATGCAGAAAGTACGACTAAATGGGGGTAAATTTAAATAACACGCTGAAGTGTTAGACGATATTATGTCTGTAAACATGATGTGGCAACGATGTTTCCTCCGGCATTCGAATAATAACAAATCATTCTTCTAAAACGCGGGGTTTTATTTAACAAAAATTTCCTTACGAGACTTTCTAGAACTGTAACATTCATATTACTAAATGAAAGTAGATACCTGTATAACGTTAATCACTCCACTGTTTCCTTCCATTCGGATTTACATCAGTGTTAGAACTATTCCAAGCTCATGTCGCTATGGATCCTGATCGACTGCTTAAGGTCCCGCCAATTGGGAAGTTCAATGAAAATTCTGACAGCTAATCCATCACTGCCGTTCATTAGGAGATAATAGTTTAATTGAGTTGACTTGTACTTCGCACCAATCCTTTGTCCCAAACCGAACGTACTTTGTATTTGGATGACACTGATTACATCCCTCATGCTGTGCTTTAGTTCCCTTACATCACTCATAAGTAGAACATTACTATAGCTATGACTGGAATCTTATAAGGATGTTGGTGAGCGAAACATCAATAAATATTAAATTCAAAACTAGATGCATATTTTAATATAGATGGATCTGAATAGTGTTTTAAGATATTCAGTGAAAACATGAAGAACTTTAAAATATATCCCCTCCACCTGAGAGTGCGATGTTTAACATTTAGTCAGATTAAATAGCCAAAGTTGGTGGAGTTGTGGCCGCCCGACTGAAGTCATTAGTGCCTTCACGTCCGGTCGTTCCCAGCCCTCCTGGATCCGCCAGATCCACAGCTAATGATAATCGAGGTGGCTTAATTAATTCTCGCATGGCCCGCCAGAGAGCGCCCCTTCGATGTGGGGCGCTATTACAGAATACGCATACGGATCTGAAATTGATGAAATTTGGAATAAAGAGTTTTGAACAACTAACAGTAAAAGTTAAATAACCATTTTGAGAAATAATTACACCACAAAATTTTTGCTGGTGAGATTTGGTTATAGCAGATTAGTTGATACAAGGATTTAATTTTTATTACAAAATAGAAAATTTGCTTGTCAGAATGTGGCTTATTTATATTTAAGAAACTATTGGGCTGAGGGGTAAAAGGTAAGGAAATCACACTTTTGGTGTACTGATACTGTACTGATAAAAATTATTAATGATATTACACAGTGAATTATTGGTTATTTATTGTCTAGGTTAATAATATATAATATAATGCAATACTACAAATCTACTGGAAAATTACTACTTATGAATATGTTTTTTTATAGTATAATCGTGATTTTACACATTAAATGCTATTTTAGAACTTTATTATATATTTTCAGACAAAATATAAAATTTTACATGAAAGATGTAAACGTACCGTATTTACATTGATATTATTGAAATACCGTATAGATTTGGTACTTTTCACAATACAATAATTTTTATTAGTGCACATCAGGAAAATTACCATGTAATGTCTTGAATCCCTATTTCGATACATCTATTTTTTCATTGTTTCGTGGAAATTTTATGCATTCATCTTAAAAATTTGCACACTGATAAAAAATTGCAATTTCACGTAACTCTACATTGATAATAATTTTGTAAATTAAATGAGTACGTACTCTGTAATATTACAGAAATAAATATGGAAAAAATTCCATTATATATTAAGTGATTTTACATCTATTATGCTAAATTCCATAATACATTCCCTACATCATAATTATTTGTATTGTAATCTTTAGATTCGAATTTTAAAATATATGTAATTTTACTGAGTAATTTTAATTTTTTTATATACTTGTGCTAATGACGAAGTTTTTTCATTTTTCTGGACAGCATTCCGATGTTCTTCTTTCCGGGTTTGGATTCTTCTGTTAGTTTGTCCAATGTACGTCTTCTCACAGCCTCCGCAAGGAACTTCATATACTCCTTGGTCTTCTAGAGGAATGTTTGTTTTGGCTGATGGTAGCATATTACCAATCTTCCTGTCCGTGTTGAAGACGGTTTCTATTTTGTATTTCTTTAAAACCCTGCTTATTTTGTCTGTAGTTCCCTTGACATATGGCAGGAGAGCTTTGCCTATTGGTTTATCTTCTTCAAAGAACAGAAGGAAGAAGATAAACCAATAGGCAAAGCTCTCCTGCCATATGTCAAGGGAACTACAGACAAAATAAGCAGGGTTTTAAAGAAATACAAAATAGAAACCGTCTTCAACACGGACAGGAAGATTGGTAATATGCTACCATCAGCCAAAACAAACATTCCTCTAGAAGACCAAGGAGTATATGAAGTTCCTTGCGGAGGCTGTGAGAAGACGTACATTGGACAAACTAACAGAAGAATCCAAACCCGGAAAGAAGAACATCGGAATGCTGTCCAGAAAAATGAAAAAACTTCGTCATTAGCTCAACATGTAAAAGACACCGGCCACGAGATTGATTTCGATAATACCAAGGTATTAGCAAGAATGGAGCATAAGGCAAAAAGAATAATTAGAGAAGCCATCGAAATTGAAAAACATCCTCAAAATCTCAATACACGTGACGATACCCAAAGATTACCAACAGCTTGGAAACCTGTCCTGGGAATCAAGAAGATCAATAAACCAGTGACACGCAACGGTGAGAGTAGGCCAAGCAGAACACAAGAACCCACAGCACCATTAAACGCAAGACCCGTGACGCGCAGCCATGCGAAGAAAACCACACACCGGAACGAAAGCACAGTATATAACTCACCAAGTGGACAAACATCTTCCAGTAAGCCGAACGTAGTAACGCGAAGCAGAAGTAAGAAGACCTGAAGATGGTAAATGAGATTTTACCGAAACGTTGTCAAACAAATGGTTCTTTTGAAGACCATGCAGATTCATCGCGGAGAGGAACCCGGAGAAATTTTACAACCACATATAACACCCGCGGAAGCCTACGAATTAACATATATATATATATATATAGAGTGTCTACTTTTATTTGTGTACATGTCCGTAAAAACTTTAATCTTCGAGATAAAAAAATTTTTTTTATTTTTAATGACATCGAAAGCCGCTTCCTCTGACTCTGCCATGGCATTTAAGATGACGATCCAAGACCTGCTATGATTTTTTTTGTACCCCCGGAATTAAAAAAAATATATTTAGCGTTTAGGTAAACATTGCATTTTATAGTTATTTAATGAACAAAATTATTGAACTTCCTTAATTAACTGAATTTTTAAACATGAAATTGGAGATTTGTTAATTTTTTTCTCGAAAATGACTGGATTTAGGACCCATGCCATATAAAGCTTTGTTTAGTTTGATGGATACTATCGCCTCTTAGTTTATAGAAGTCAAACTTCTAACATCCTGTATAAAGAATCTGTTAAAATGGAAAATTTTAACTTACCTTTAATATGTAACTGCAACTTAATGTATGTCAAACTATTTCAGTAAATAATTGTTCCTCGTATTTACTTCTTTCCTATGCCTTCTGCACAACATAATATTGTTTTCAAACCGATAATACAATTTCTGGATATAAGTGGATTTAAAAGGAATTTAAACGAAAACTAATTGCACGATTTGAGTCGCATCCTGTTATTAGACCTCCGTATATATTTATCTAAACCCTCGACCGAAGTTGCGTCTGTCATCCGACTAATTAATCCTTCCAGAAGGACCTGCTTTAATTAAATTGGAAGTAGCAGTGTTCCTGATGTTGAATTTTCGCCGCAAAAGCGCACAATTACGCCAAATACCTACAGACTAATCTTCCCCCAAGCCAAACGGCTTTCGAAACAATTAACATTTTTACTGCCTTCCCGATGTCTGACTGAATACAGTCGTTTTAAATGTTCCAGGCTTCACGTGCTTGTTTTCACACTCTCATTTAAGATGAGCTTAATTGTTTGGAACCCTGGTCCGACGAGAGGGGTGCAGAGGGAGCAAATTTTCCAGACCCACGTCTTCTTTAAGAACCTATACCCGGGCCCGCTGAAGTATAATTTTGCACTTACAAATTTTTTAACACAGAAAAACTTAAGTACTTTGTAAGCATTACATGTGAACATAATATTATTTTGAAATGGAAATGGTGTGAATTATTTTTTATTTGAAGAATGCGTTAAGATCGCCATAAAATGATGAAATTTATGGAGAAATAGTGAAAAATAAAACATATATACTCGTGTCAAGAATTCAGACGTCTTACGTCACAGCTGACGTTACACATTTGTTTTTATTGTCAACGTAATTTTCGATATTTGGTCGCATTAAAAACAATAATTTTTTGCCATTTAGTGCAATATATAATGTAAACTTTTAGTGTAGTATATAGTTTTATTACTATCAGTTGCAGTTTCTTAAATATTTTGATGAAAATATAATGAATCATTCATTTGTTTGTATGACGTAAGTCGTCTGAATTCTTGTCGCGAGTATAAAACAATAGTATGTAAAAATGAATCAAGAAATCTGAACAAGAAAACTGACTCAAGAAAAACTTTTGAATTGTGAAAAGAATTTTTATTACACACATTTTGCTATTCTAACCCCACATTTTAACAATTATTTTCACATATTATTATTATTATAATAAAGTATTAATCTTATATGTAGTACTATGTAAGTTTGTAACAATATTTAGGTACATCTACAGTTAAATTTAAAAAAATATGTATTTTCGAAAAACTTTGTCAGTTAGAACCCTTTTTCTCAATAACTAGCTAACAATGATAAGAATGAACTGGCAAAGACCAATGGAAATAATACACAAAGTCAATAACAAAATAAAACAGCAAATTACATTAAGTAAATGTTCAAAAAACTTCCGGGTTCATGTAAACAAAAATTTAATCTACGAAGAATCATCTAATTGTAAAATGTTTAATGATTTCTGTATTCCTGCCCATAATTCTTGTTCGGGTGAGGGGTCTAAAATATACCATTTCTTGAAGAGTTCACCATAAAAGGTAATCAATCCATAGACGTCAAATCGGGTGAGCGGGGTGGCCAATTTGCAGAAACGTCATTCATATACCCACCTATCGATTTTGAAAATTCTCGTTTAATTGAGATGCAGTGGAGTGCAATGGAAGATAATCCAACAAATTTGGCAAATTTACTAGATGTTCTAAGTAATTTATATCATTTAAATGAGGTGGTAAGGTCACAGGACCAATAATAAATCTATCTATGATTGCTACCCATATGTTATTTAAATTCATATTCGTGATGCATCGGGTTGTCGTTACATTAATCATAATCGTGATGTAAATTTCTCTTCTTGTAAAGCTACACGCATCGGTAAATACAGTTTCTTAATGAAAATTTTCATCATGAGTTCTCTGTTCATTAATGAATCGACAGAGGCCTAGTCCCAATTCGAGGATGAGATATAAAAGGTCTTGTGATATTTGGAGGTGGAATGGATGCAACAGTCTCTTGAAGTTCTATTTTCTGTACCTTTAGAAACTCGAAATTTCAAAGCTAGGTGTCTATTGCTCAGGCTCGGATCTTCTTCAACCCGTTCTAAAATTTCTTCCTCAACCTCCAGTGTCCTAATCGTACGATTTCGTCCATAATCAACCATGGCAGGAGCACAACTACCGATTTTAGAAGACGTGTTTCAACAGCGGCACTTTATATTCTCATCAACTCTCGACCATTTGACAATAACCGAAAACTAATATATTATCGATCATTTCTGCGTTAGTGTTAGATACGGCCATAGCCAACAATTTTAAAATTAAATCATAAATTTTAAAATTAACCCATAAAGACTTGTCAGATTGAATCGTTTCATAATAATACTCTTTAGTACCTAATGACGGTACTTGTCATTATTAACTCGCTATGATGCATTTCAGCATGTAATAAAACATTTGAACTTTATTATCTCAAACTCGACGGCTCGAAACGAAGTCTTTTTTGGACAAATAATTCCAAGGAACCAGAATTTTTAACTATAAATTTGATATACCAAGGCACGAAAATGTTATAGCTTTATATGTAGGAAAAGTGCTGCTGGTGGCGCCTTGTACAATGTACACTGAAACTGTGATCAAATCTCAAATTTTGTCCTAAAAAAAAACCTATGAATCAAATTTCGTGCGAATCATGCTATTCTTAAGATAAATATATAAAAACAAGCTAACAAGAGTAATAACTGTAACACCCTGTATTTCAGAAACTATCAACTTTTTGACTAAGGTGAATTGGGATAGATCTTCATATTTTAGCCTCGAAAATTTCTACTGGTGTTTCGTACAGATCTTTTAGAGACTGTACAGTTTTCATTATACTATAAAGACGATAACCAAGTTAGATGATGGTCAGTTAATTTCCGGTAGCAGCTTAGATATCCGAATGTTACTTAAGTAAGTCGGAAGTGGAGCCACCACGTCCTGTGGATCTAATTTTCTAAGTCTAGATTTGTTTTAGCTAAAGATAATATTACTAAGATAGGACGAACTATTAAACAAACATTTTCTCATAGTGTTGACACAGAAACAAAAATGATTTCCATCTATATTGGCGTTTTTTTAGTATTTTCAACTGAAAAATATAATTTGAATGAAAATGTACAATGTACATCATGTATCTTAAAACTTCATAAAATTTTTTGGGCGATAAGCGTCACTTTAACGTTAATTACTATGCGTATAATATATAAATAACTGTTATAATTCAAAGAGTTTGAAGATAATAGTCCGAGGTTTCCTTCAATAACAATAGAGTACAGACCATTAGTTAAAGGAGAGCGAATATTTAGTGCATTGCAGTAATTAATGCCCTAGGCATTAAGAAAAATTCTATAAAATGAAATTTAACGACCGGCTGTGTATAAAATATTTTTTCTACATTCATGCAAAAAACAAAACTTTATTAAACTATATTTAGTGGAAAAAGTGGTTCTTTATTGCACTAGTGCAATAAAATGTTTATTTCATTCATCTGTCATTCTACTATAGCGTTTTGTTATCATGACAAACATAAACGTTCAAATCGACGTCACATTTTCCTAGACTTAGTGTCATCTAAATATATATTTTTTTTGCATGAACGTAGAAAAAAAATGTATGCAACTCGTACAAACAGTGCTTATTGCACGCGACATGAAATTGTCCAACGACGTCAATAAACAACACATACAATAAACAAACAATAAACACTTACTTTTTGTACTTGTTGCATAAATAACTATTATAATCTGACATGCACCTTATCTTTAATTAGGTATTGCGCCGCTGAATTTGAATGAGGTATAGAAATAGAAAGTTCTTTGATTCAATTATGTCGCGAAATATTGAAATTCAACTTGCGAAACCAAAAACTAACCCAATTTTAGAGAGAGAGAGAACCGCCGCTATTAAGATAAAGCGATCACGTCTATAGAGGAGCATTTACAAGGCCCTAATAATTAGCAGCGAGCTGTAAACGCGACAAGATAAGCAATTAGGGAGTTGTGTTTGGCCGTTCTTCACCGCGAAAGACTTGCGCGCCCTCTAACGTGATTTCCAGAAAGTTCCTATCGAACAGAAACTGCGGCGTTATTATTAAGATGTTAGAAACGGAGTAATACCAAAATAATATCAATTTCAAGTTACAAATATGTCACAGCAGAATAGTTTCATATAAAATTTTCCATATTACAATTTCGATCACCACCATCGTCATACAATCATTGTCATCGTTATTATCATAGTTATCGGTACAATTACTATTATAGCCTTGATCAATGCTGTTTATCATTGTTTACATCAGACCTGTTCAACTTCAAGTGAGATTTGTAACAGTTACAAAACAGTTTGTATAATTATTTATATTTATCCAGAAAAATAAAAATGCTTGATGCAAGCTATTTTAGGGTCGTAAATCTCAAAGATTAAAGTGTTACGTACATATCTAACTCGGCTAACGACAAGAAATAACCCTTAAAATAAATGAATTTATTCAGGATAATAATATATAAGTTTTGTTATCTGATAGGAAATAGATGGAAATAACTTACAATACTTGATAATTGATGCTATGCAGCGAGCACAGCAGTTTGTAGCAGCAGACTGAGTTGTGGCGGTTAATGTGAAGTTGTTGGCTTATTGCGAGTCACTTTTTATAGAATTGTGTAGCTTATTCTCGTTGCAAAGTCGTTGGATGCTAGAGACTCACTTTTGTTGGAAAGTCGATGTGAAGTCGTTGGAAGCAAGAGGTTCACTGTTCTTTTCATCAGCGTAGCCTGGAGACGTATTCCACTGTATAGGGCAACAGGGGTGCAACGATGTTTTGTTTAGAGTACAAGGTCAAGGAACGTGAAGTAGTTTTTAAGCTGGAATACATGACCAGATGATTTACTGATTATATACGTTTGAAGACGTAACAAATGTACAAAAACAATTAATGATAAATTTGGGGATATTGGGTGTTCTCTAACCAATATATCAATATGAACATTAATATTTGTTGTTGACAAGCGAAGCAACTGAGCAAGTGACTTATGTGACAGATAACAACTATATATTCACTTTATAAATTTCATTTTGGAAAAGCTGCTTTCGCAAAGATACGTGCTTTCCGGCATAAGAATTAAGTTTCGCAAGCTGAGGTAAGGATTTCCTGTTAGTACCTAACTTTAAAAATTCCAATTCTATTTCGGTTTTTACCTGGAAAAATGCATCATACTGGAAGATCTCTCCTTACATTATCATCAGAAATAAGAAGTGGCTGATAAATACCGAAATTTTGCTAGAGTAGAAACTGAAGTCGCTAAATTGCTAATTTTATTTTTAAACCCTTTTGTGTGATTTAAATTGGCAATGTTCTGATGCTTTCCTTGTAGCTTCAGTGAGATGTCAGGTCTGTTAAAAATACAAGGTCTGATTGAAATTTTCCATCTATAACTGGAAAATCAACAGTTCTGTAGTGTCACTTAATTTTTAATAGCAAGTCTCCATATGTAGCATCTACTTCGGCCAAAGGTACGAAAATTTCTGTGAGCCAAAGCGTGATTGGGTCCTCTTATATTAGTTATTTAAACAACCACTTCGTTATTTTTCTTTTCTCCTAAGACATATTTCGCTTAAAAAATCTTAAATTGACTTGCTGCGTCCTTTCACCAGGACAAAATAACTACAATTATTATAAACAAATAAACACTTGACCTTAACAATTAACTTCGTAAACCGTATTCAACATTTTTATGTCTTTGAGACATTCCACACTATTAACTATTAACTCTACTCGTTCCGCTTGACTCAATCTTCTTATATACGCGCGCATGGCCACTAGAGTATTCGTGAGTGGTCCAGCGATATCTCCATTATTCCAGTAACTTCGTTGCTTCTATATTTTTTGCGGCCTGTCCTCTTGACAGTTATTATCATTATGACCTTTTAGTTTCTAGTAAATCCTTCAAGCTTTCTAAAAATCATATTTAATATTCTTCTTTTTCTATTTTCACCAATGCTTCTTAAAGTACAATATAGCTTTAATTCAATAGAATTAACCATAGATGCCGCATTTCGGTAATAAACGAAGACATATCACTCCTGAATACGAAAAAGGAAGGACTGTTGTTTTCAGGACTTGACAGGATGGATCTGCGCCGCTATTGTTAAGGCGTTTTATAATTGAGTTACAGGTTGCTGTCTGTCGTAATGAATTCCGTGAAATCCACGGCTCTCCGCCACTTGAATGGCTTGTGGTATAAAATTCAGTCAATTAGCCAAGTCGGACGAAATAATTGCCAATTAAAATTCATGCGAATCCAAATATTGCAACAGCTCTGGAGTGTAGTTGCAGCCCCGACTGTAAACACCGCTTTGTTCCCGCGCTCCCGTAATTAATTTATAAATTTAACTACAGAAGTCGAAACAAATTTTGAACTTTATAATTGGTATGTTAATAATAAAGCTGTTGGACTTGCTTTTGTTGCAGCCGGGCTCGTTTAATATTTATTGCGCTCGCTTATTCTTTACGGGATGTTACTAATTCACACTTCTCTAATATTTATTCTATATGGTGCACTCGGAAAGCATTATAGAGTTGCTAACTACTGAAAAATGTAGAGCAGCTATTCTATATTCAGTGTTGATCATAATTTAATTTTACATCTGAAACATAGGCTGTTTACCATTAAGGAGAGATCGGTAGAGTCAAAAGCAACTGATACTTAAGCGGCATCAAGAATATTAGAATACCTGAATAGTTTGAATATTCATAACTGATCCAGGTCAACCTTCAATACAACAAATAGGCAAGAAGTCATAGGTATTATACTATTGTAATGGTGTTGCATCATGGGCTACATTGGGTTAACAATTAGAATCTGGATTCTAGAATTGTGGAAAGAGTAAAGGGTAAAGAGCTACAGTACTTACACCCCATTGAGTACTTTGTAGTTCCTTCCGTTAGAAGATCAACCATCTTGAGCTGAACTTATTAGAGAGAAAAAGGTGGTGGTGTTGGTCAGGGAATCTCTCTAAGACAGACCATAGAAGATTATCGTTCTCTCAGCACGGATTTTCTTGTTGGCGAGTGGGCAATCACAGAGTATTTGAAATACTGTCTCTTACGGTTCGCAACCTCTACAAAGAATTGTAGCTATTTGTTTCATCCCATCGCATCGTCTCCTAAACTCACTGGATGTGTTTTTTTGATTATTTCAACACATGGCCACTGGATCCAGTGCATACACTAGCATATGTCGTCGAAGTATCCGTCTCAGATGACCGTCATATCAATTTCAGTATTGAGACAAGCACAAACCCCAAGCCATACGAAAATCTAAGACTACCGAACTGGGATTCTTATAAACAGGGATTGTCTGCTGTTCTGGAACCGATCATAAAATATCACGCCGTCTTATATAGTTACTGTATTACTTCTAATTAGTCGAGAATATCATTTTGGATATTTAACTGTTATTTAAGTGTATTAGTTAGTAACTGGGATAATGTCTTCGTCATTTACTTCAATTAGGTGCTAGATATATACACCTGTTGATTTCGGCAAACTAAAAAACTTGTCCGGATGTTAGGAGTGTGAGATTCAATGATAATAAGTTTCTGACATCTAATTTCCTGAAATTGCACGTGGGATGTTTAAAAAATTCGTGCTAGGGAAGTTTATGGTTAAAGCAATTTGGAGAGCGTTAGTCACAGTAGGAGTTTTGTGAGAAGGTATGCCACGTGCACAGGTAAGATAAGACACTATTTTGTGTTGTAGATTTTTTTGCTTATGCTAAATTTTTGACAGTTGTGTCCTATGTATCACATCGAGAACAGCGAAATATCACCTACTTGCAGTCAGGAAGTCGGACACCTGCTGGAGTGACCAAATACACTGGGTAAGTACACTGAATTACTAAGTGGGAGTTTACCACTGTATGCTGTACATGGTTTATGACAGCAGATTGTATTGCATAGTTGTCATAACCCAGTATACCGTACTTTATCAATTTATTAGTTGCAATAAATCTTTTTTATTTTTTACTCGTTGTTTGCTTTAAAGATATCGTTTGATAACTTGAGGTAAAGTTTGAAGAATTTACACGATCTACTGGTAGAACTCTATTCTCCTTCCTTAAGAACTCACTACCATGTGCACTTCTCTATTCTCTTTGCACACCAGCAAAAATATTTGCTGATCATGCATCAACATTTTCTCAATGTTTGGTTGAAAATTTTTCGAGCTGGTTGCCACTTTGTCGGTTTATTTTCACTATGAGTCGAAAATCGACACAAATATTAAGATCTACGATAAACGTTTTATAAACACTCTGTACAGTGCCAATTTAACTCGGGCTGCATCGCGAATAGCGGCAAACTTAAGGGTAAGCGGAAGGTGCCAGGAGAAAGTATTTTTGAATATTAAAGTCGCATCCCGCCACTTAAAAGTGTCGAACTGCTGTAAATCGCGGCGCATTTCCATATTTGAATATGTATAGATGGCAGTAAGCAAACGAGACGCTGAGAGATAAAGCGCCCCGAGTATCAATAATTAAGTTAAAGTTCAACTTTTCACTCAGGGTTTTCCAAGATGTACTTTTAATAAATCGTCGGCAAAGTAAAAAATCTATGAAAATACCCGACCAGCATTGGTTATTTTGAAAAAATAGTTATTTATGCAACTAGTGCAAAAAGTAAGTGTTTATTGCAGGCGACGTGAAATTGTCCAACACGTCGAGTGTAACAAACACTTTTTGTACGAGTTGCAAACAATATATTTCCTACGTTTATGCTAACACCAAAAAAGTATTCTATTTTTAACTCAGTTGATATTCAAAGAGAACTAATTTTATTTATAATAAATTGCATTTTCTAGTAATTTCGTAATCCAGTATGTAATAAATATGATTGAAAATAATATAAAATATGCAATTGTTCGTAATCACAGAAAATGAACTAAATGTTTATGTTTATCGTGATCACAAAACGCTGTAGTAGAATGACAGATGTGTGCAATAACAATTTTATAAATAAAGAACCAGTTTTCTTTTTTTTGCATGAACGAAAAGAAAATATTAGATGCTTTGTATGGTTATTCAAAATGACATGACACTATTGCTAGAGCTAATAAAATATTGAAAAATAAGTGAGATTTGCATAATAAACATTTGTCCTAAAGCTAACTAATTTTGAGATGCAGGGCGTTTAAGGTAATTTATAGAAAAGCAAATTTTCTATGTAACTTTTTAAAAGCACAACATAATTCCATCAAAATTTGTCACAACACGACACGCTGCTAATATCAGTTTTTTTAGGTAATCCCGAATACTGAAATACGATTTTAGTATTAGCGTTTTCTCGATAGTGTTTATTACATGGCAGCTTCTCGACTGTACGCAGAAAGATTTCCTAGTAGACATATGCCAAATGCAGCTACTTTTATGGTAATACAACGCGGGTGTAACACGGCAAATTTTCAATCGAATCGTGGAAGAAATGAAGGTCTAGGGCGTCCACGGCGTATTGCAGCAGCACAGGAACATATTTTAGAGATTGCTGAAGAGAATAAGTACCAGACAAATCAATAAGTACAAGGAATGTCCCAATCAACAGTGCGGCGTATCGTGCACGAGGCTTAATTATATCCGTACCATGTACAAAGATGTCCAAGCATTAAAAACAAAGGCTCATTTCTTACGAATAGGATTTTGTGAACGGTTGCTGCAATAAAATGCTCAAATTTCCAGATTTACAGCTGACGTGTTAGTTACAGATGAAGTTATTTTGACACGGAATGAGATGTATAACATTCATAATACTTACTCATGTTTGGGAATTTGAAAATTCGCACGCGTTCAAAGGGATCATTTCAACACTTTTCCTTAAATATTTGGCAGAGATTGTCGATATTCGCTTGATTGGACGATTCAAATCACCAAATCTAATTGATAATGTTCAGTATTTCGATTTTGTTCTCAATGATCTGCCTGGACTTCTAGAAGATAAACTCTTAGTTCCGATGAAATACGATGGATTTGAAGAGGAAGACCAGTATCATGGCCGCCACTATCCCCTGACTTAAATCCTTTGGATATATTTTTGTGGGGATATTTAAAAAATGAAGTGTATCGCACCGAAATGAACTCTAGTAATAATTTACGCGAACGTATCATAGCTGCCAGTAACATACGAGTTCAAAATGGACAAAATGGAAACATTTGTGTTAGGCCAGAATGCGTCGATGGACAAAATTTCGAACCGTTGTGGTAACATATTGTATGTGGAATTATTTTATTAATTAATAATAACAATAGCAGCAAAAATAGTTAAATTTGCTTATATAAAATAAGTTTCATAAAATTTTATATAATTCTTTAATTGGGAAATGTATATTTAAAAAATATTTTGGACAAGTTCTGAGTAAGAGGGTGTTTCATTTAAAATAACGAAGTTGTTGTCTATTTCCGGTAAGACCAGAAATTCTGGGTAGTTCTAGATGTTTTAGTTGTGTTCGTTCCAGGAACTTTGCAATATTGCTAAATTTTCAAATTTTTTGAATCAGAATTTTCTCAGATATCGATAGATACAGTTTCCGGTGGGATACCCTGTATAGTTGCAGTATAATTGGTCGAGTTATAACTCGTTTAATAAATTACATATCAATTCTAGATACGCTGAGTTCGAATACCGCCTACTAACAGCACCAGCAGAATACTGCAAGTAGACATTTTGTGCAGTGTGTAGTGTTGTGTTTTACAGTCGACTTCCAAAATTGTAGAGAGTGACTAATGTTATAAACCTTCTCATAATTTATAGCAGTCAACACAAAGAAATGTACGGGGTGACTGATGGTTGGCCGCCATTACGTAAAAACAGAAAAATCAATCGAAAAACCGTAAACGGGGGTGTTTATGGTATGATGTAGTGAGTGTTTACCATAAAATACCATCTTGGTAAATTTAACACCCAATGGACAGTGACGTCATCGAAATCATTTTTCCCAATTTCATACCTATATTTTTTATAATATAAAAGTCCTCATTTTTGTCAATAACTTTCTTTTTGATATCACGTGTAAAAGATATAAGACCATATGTATGGAACAATTAAACAAAGTCTATATCACGTATGTTGATTTTGACAGCGTTGCCATGGAAATATCAATATTGTTAATGTCATGTTACTCATATCTATCGATAAAATTTACCTGTCAATTGTTGTTGTTTTAATTATTTATATGCAGATTTACTGTATACTAAGATGAATAGTCATAATGAAAAGGTAGATATGCTTTTAATTTTTGGAGAAGCTAGAAAAAATTCAAAATTGGCTGCACGGATTTACAGTGTAAAGATATTTTGACCGCCAAGTACCAGACTATAGAAGGTTCTTGAGATGGAAACAAGCACTAAGACGGAACACAGACGCTTTTAAAGTCCAAAAAACATTGAAAAAAATAAATTCGTTTGCAACAATAATGTGGTGGCTCAAGTGTGTGAGTATTTCAGTAATAAGCAATACGAGATACCAGCCGAGAACTAAATATTTCTTATAGTTCAATTCAAAGAATTTTAAAGAAAAATAAGTATCACGATTATAAAATTTTAAACGTGCAAGCCCTCTCTGAAAATCATAGGCTACGCCCATTTTATTTCGGAGATTGTTTATATCCAGCTAGATGTGCCAAACATTTATAAATATATACTATCGACAGACGAGTCCCGCTTTGTCAGCAATGGAGCACCAAATCAAAAAATACGCACTATTGGGCAACTGAAAACCCTCACGAAATTAATCAGGTTGAAAATCAAGGACATTTTGGTATCAATGTATGGTGGGTATTATAGGCAGACACCTAATTGGTCCATACTTTTACAATAGTGCACTAAACGGCGAGCGTTATTTAACATTTTTAAAGAACCAGTTACCAACTTTATTGGAAGAAGTGCCATTACAACTTAGAAGAATATGTGGATTCAACAGGATGGCGTACCAGCACACATTGCGTGAGAAGTAAAAAGATACTTCAATGAAAATTACAATGGCCGATGGATTGGTTGAGAAGGTTATATTCATTGGCCCTCGAAATCCCTGGATCTATACCCAATGGATTTTTATTTATGGAGTACCCTAAAAAATTAGATTTATAAGAAAGAATGTCATAATTTAGGGAATAAGTAGAGATACACTTCTAAAAGTTACCTATTTTGTTTTCCATAGCAACGCTGTGAAAATCATCAACATACGTAATCAAGACTTTGTTTAATTTTTCTATACATATTATGATCTTAGGTTTTTACACGAAAGGTGATATCGAAAAAAGGTTTTAATAAAAGTTATTGATAAAAATGAGGACTTTTATATTATCTAAAAAATAGATGTAAAATTGGTAAAAATGATTTCGATGATGTCACTGTCCACTGGGTGTTAGATTTACCAAGATGATATTTTATGGTAAATACTCACTACATCATACCATAAACAGCCACGTTTACAGTTTTTCGATTGCTCTTTCTCTTTTTACGTAATGGCGGCCAACCAGTAGTTCTGAGTCACCCTGTACATGCAGTTCGTATATTTTTCCTACAAAATCATGTGCCGCATATCTCTGAGAGCATACCCGATTACACAGCTTCTGCTACGCATGCGCTGCAGTTAGTACACGTTAGTACGCACGCGCTGCTGCTTTTCATTGGCTGCGACGAATTGTCGGATCCAACTGTTTCATTTCCAGCGCTATCATGGGCGCGTATATCGTTCGGGCGGGCAAAATTTCGGATATATCTTTTCGTTAATTTAATTATGAATGTAATTAACTTTATTAGTGATTTGATAGAAATGAGGAATATCGGATGACGACATGTATGAAGAGATTTGAGTGGGAGGTCAAAATATGAGTGTAAGTCATGTTGAAATATGTATTTCGTTAACAAAATTGTACGTGAATAGCATATGTGTGCAAATAAAAAAGTAGTAAAGAAGTACAACTGTGAAACGGAAAGTGATGGAAACTCGCGGAAGGAAGATTGCATTTTTAAAATGAGTTTTCCAAAAAAAATTCTATCGCTATATCTTAGAAGATGAAACTTAGTCCGTATAAATGAAATCGAAAAGAGTATACTGATAGAAAGGACGAAATAGTGATATGGCGAAAAAACTATTTAAAATAAATATTAAAAAATAAAAATCTGGATCGAAGAATATATTAAATTTTGACGAAACATGGGCGTATGAAGGTCATACGGAAAGCGGTACGATATTACATAATAAGTGTTAATGTGTTATCGTTATAGTGACAGTGCTAGTAACCAATAGTAAATAGTGTGTATGTATTCTAAAGCCTTTTGTCCTTTTGAATGCGGAATTTGCAAATATTTGCGCGATTTATTTAATCTGGAAAAATCTCTATTTGTAACAAATTTTGTCAATTACCTATAACAGTATCTATCATTTTCATCATGAAACTGCCATGGTAGATTATCAGAAGCTCAAAACAAATTTATTAACACCACACAATAATGAAAAGGGCAATAATATTTGTAGTGTTTGACAGTTTTGCTAATTGCAATTGTCAAAAGTTTAGATTTTTCCGCCATAAATAATTAAAACAGAAGTTGCAAAATTCGTGAATTTCACGTCCATGAGGACAAGGCTTAAGTGTGATATCCACGGAGTGCTCATCAGGTAGGGCTCAGGGTGGTGGTGGGCAATCGCCGTCCAAAAGGATGGCATTCTAATTTGTAGAGAGGATAACACAGGTAGCACATCTAAAGTAAATTGTTAATGTGCTAGGTTCAACCGGCGTCAACTTATTTTTGATAATTTTGTTTGCTTCAACTCTTCTCGTGTGACACGCTTAGGTAATCATAACACACGTATCTTCCGTACTCATCTCTGTGTTGTGAATTAGTCACTCTCTATTATTTTCGATCTTGGGTAATTGATAATACAAGATAAAAACTTAAAATTTTGAAATATTCTTATTATTTGTATTATCTAACGCCTAGAAATTGGTAAAAACTGTTATATCACTGTTTCTACTCTAAAAATAATGAATGTTATGTAATGCATTTATTTTTGTCATTTTTGAATATTTTTTATATCTGATCGCATTCAAATTTAGTACGCCTATGAAATGTTGCTCCCCGCACGCTTCGCCCGTCGCGCTAGTCTACAAGCTAGCGATTAGTCACTCTCTACAATTTTGGAAGTCAACTATAGAAGTAACAAAATTTGAAGTGATATTTAGTAAAGGGTCTTGTGTAATGTAAGTAGAAATTTGTTATTTAAATTATGAGATTTGACAACAATGCATACTGCAGATCACAAGTATGTTGCGACAAGAAAGGTTAAACAAGATTCAATATTCACAACGCATTTTCAAAACAAACTTTGTAAAAGAAAAAAATAGACTGTGGATAAATATGACCCCCATTACATCGTGTATATGTTCCTGTTAATAAATTTTATCATCCACCCTGAAATATGGATGAAAAGATCGCAATGCCAGCGAACACAATCAAGACTACTGCATTATTAATATTTCACACTTCCCAAAGGTGTAAGACCATCCAGCCGCCTCTCCGCCTCCGTAAATAAGTGATGAGGGCGGAAATTGCCGCCGCTTAGGACCCGAGTTAGCCCGCGGCCTGGAATCCACCTTATTAAATTAAATTGCAACAATTCTGGAGAGTTAATTAAATGCGATAATAATACCGCAAATAATTAAATGATACTGAAACTAGTTTAAATGATTAACTGACGCGATTTTAAATAGCTAATATAAATGCTGCCATTATATTTAATTAATATAACAATTATACAATGTCAGGTAAACCACATTTTATTTATTTTTGGCTTGGACGAGATAAATATTTCGAGTTAAAATGATAAGCTGGTTGAGGAACATGGCACTATTACTTTTAGTTTACAGTTTTATGTTGAATATTCTGCTTATTGCCGTCTTCAATAGCGCAGCATTTTTTATTGTATTTTTTTGTAGTAGTAGTAGTAGTAGATTATGACAGGAGAATAAGTCATACATTATGTGCTAAGCGTGAAAAGTTTCCAGTTTTCCAATCCATGCGAGGCACATAAAGTATGTTATTCTCCGAATATCATATAGTATTTTTCCTTCAAACGGTACAAACTCTAGGTAAAATGATTAAAATAACTATGAAAGAAACGAATTTTAAATAAAGATTGTAATATTGATCCTTTAACTTATTTCATTGTATATACCTTTACTTGTCGTTACCATAGATACGTATTTACACCTATCAAAAAAATATTTAAAATTTGGCGTCACGTCGGTTGAGAGTGACTAAAGACTGAAAATGAGTGTAGAAGTGTCTGATCACAGTATACTAAGCAATCAGTACGGAATCTTAGACAATTTATGAATGAAATACGTCTGGCAGTTTTTAAATACCCCCACTCTAGAAAAAGTCGCCAAGAATATGGCGGATCCCAGATAACATACGAAAAAATAGCTAATAATTTGGCGTAAACATAACCAAAGTTGTTCATAGTTTTAATACTTTTGCATTAATTCTTAATTAACTGTTGTAATCTAGTGTAGTTTCATGTAAATTGAGGTTTTGGTCACATTTTGTCTTAATTTAGGTTTCTAACAGATATAATTTGAATTTGATAGGTATGAATTTAAATTTATTTAAAAATTTGCGAAAACATGGAAACTAGGTTGACTACTAGTGTAGTTTTATTTTATATTTTGTAGTACTTTTGCCTTTATGTCAAGATGTATACGTTTACCTTATTTTGTTAGCAGATTATCAAATTTAAGCCCAGTGTAATTTTTATATTTTTACTCATTTTTTTGAAATTAAAACGTGAATATTAGGTACAATTTATTTTCAGGTTTACAAAATATATATATATATATATATATATATATATATATAGGTAACATAATCAAAAACCCCCGTTGCTCAATTAGGTGTATGGAGTGGTTTCTTTCATTCATGTATGAAAGCAGTCTCTTTCCTATTTCGAGTTAAATCCTTTGCCCCCTTTCATGTTTTAATTTTTCTTTAGGATTTTCTCAATTAAGCTATCACGTCTAACTTGGTCTCCCATATATAAAACTGTTTACAGGCCTTTTACGCCTAAAGCTGGGTATAGTTCCACTAATAAATAATCACTAATATAAAAACCAAATAACTAAACACTCAACGCGACATACAAAGCAGGAATATAGGTACAATAACAATAACGAGTGGATAACCATGTAATAATGTCAAAAATTCAAAAAACTTAACTGACACACAGAAATTATAGTAATAACTGTCAGTCGCCAACAAGATGGCGGATTTTTTGAAGACGCGGGAAAGCTGAGTTTCCCTACTGATTGCTTAGTATACTGTGTGTCTGATGAACCACCCGAAGTAGTAGAAGCGGATAGGATGACTGTAGAAAATTTGCTGCCGACGAAATCTGGTGCAGTATATGAAGCTGCCTTTGTCAAATTCGAGAAGTGGTATATTGGAAAAATGTAACACAATACTCTGAGAAAGTTTTAGTGACATACTTTTCGGAAATGCACAAAAACTGAAGAGTTCTAGTTTGTGGGCTCATTATTCAATAGCAAAGATGTGAACATAGAAAAATGCAACAATTTGCGTGTATTTCTTAAAAATCAAGAAGAAGGTTGTAAGCCAAAGGAATCGAGAGCCTTATTAAGGGAGCAGTTCCATACATTTTTGTCTGATGCTCCTAATGAAAAGTATTTGGCGATAAAAGTAATAAAATTACATTTTGTTTATTTCATATTGTGCTAACCAACTCTTATTTTTTCAGGTAATTTTGATATTTGATATTTGTGGTATGCGGTTGCAAAGAACTAGTGAAAATGACATTTGATTGAAACCGGGACCTTTCCTGCTAATTACAATTCCTAATACTAAAGAATAGAACTTTTTTACCATCTTGGGTGATGAATATTTAAGTAAATATAGTTATAAGTACGTTAATTTACGTGCTCCCGATTTTAAAGAACGACGTTTTTTTTTTGAAATATCAAAGGGGGACATGCTATAAAGCTATTATGGGTATCCATAAAATTGATAGTGTAGCAAAGGATATGGCGCTGTATTTGAAATTTTTACATTGGGATGGGTATATATACAAGGTAGTTTCTGAGAAGAACTTCCACAACAATGCTTGTCGATAGTGGGAGGCATATTGCTACGCTAAAAAGACACGGGGGTTAGAAATCGGATACGGTTGCTGAAGGATACATCGAACAGTCTGTATAAAGTAAGACAAAAATTACTAACAGAATTATTCAACCTGCCTCTGCGGAGAATGTCGAATAATTTTCATTTAACGGGCCCACTACAAGCAACGGATCTTTAAAAGCAGTTGACCCTAGAAATATTGTTATGAGTACTCATATCGCAAGAAGTGGTGGATTCTTAAACGATGCAAATCTTCAATATTGTACTTTTGCTATAAACATTAATAATACTTAATAAATATAATAAAATAAATGTTCAATTATTAAAATTGAATTCATAGTACTATAACGTGTTTACACGCTTATAGTCTGTTTGGAAATGAAAGAGAGTAATAAAACCCCGAAATAAGAGCCGGCCATGGGCGTGGTAATATTTCGTTTCAGGTAATTATCGGGTAACACTAATGCTAACAGGTAATGTGTGTACATTAGTATATTTTACTGGATACATCATAGGGCAGGAGCCAATGTATTATGACAGATTAATCCAGTCTTAGAGTTGAATAAACGAAGACGTGCTAATGCAGTAGAGTAAAATTCGACTTGTGTTTAGTGACTATTGTGCCAGTGGATATAATATTGTTTGGGTAAAATTTCGAGCTTATCAGATTACGTACCTGCTACACTCGTGAAAAGATGTGCGCTGTCTCAGAATGAGAAGATTATTATATTAAATGTATTTAATGCATTGAAATACCAAAATCCTACCAACAGTGTTGACGACATCGTGGAAAAATGTTCCAAAATGACAGGGATTGGAAAATCGACTATCTACAGACTTTTAAAGGAAACAAAAAATGAACAAGATACTGTAAATCCCCCAAAATCATCTAAAGGGAGGTCAAAAGTCGTTATAGATGATTTCTTCAAAAATGTCATTCGCAGAAAAGGACACTCATTTTATTTTAAAAAAGAAATACCAACGCTAAATAAAATTTTAACTGAACTTTCAGAGGACAACGATTTGCCAAAAATCAGTAGAAGCAAATTATGGGCCGTCTTATGAGAGTTGAATTTTTGCTGGGAAAAGCAGAACAGGAAGTCAGTTCTTATCGATAAAGATGAAATTATTTGATGGCGAAGATCCTACTTAAGATCAATTAGAAAATTCCGTGACGAAGGGAGGAATATTTATTATCTAGACGAAACTTGGGTCAACGAGAAATATACTGTAACAAAAGTATGGCAAGGTAAAAAGTTTTCGACAAGCATTTTTGGATGGACTTTCAACAGGGTTCAAGGCACCTTCAGGTAAAGGGCGAAGATTAATAGTGACACATATAGATAGTGCCAGTGGTTTTGTAGATGGCGGTTTACTTTTATTTGAATCTAAAAATACAGGTGACCATCACGAAGACATGAACGCAGATGTTTTCGAAGAGTATTTTACACAGATCTTATTCCTCAGGGGTCTGTAATTGTCATAGATAATGCCAGTTACCATTCACGGCAGGCCGAGCGGACGCCTACGATTGCTTGGAGGAAAGCTGATATAATTCAATGGTTATCCGGAAAAAACATTTCTTTTGAAACAAATATGGTGAAAAAGGAACTTTTGAAACTTGTCAATCTTAATAAAGATCAGAAAATATATGTTATCGATGAAATGGCAACAAATCGCCAAATAACGGTACTACGGTTACCACCTTATCACTGTGAACTCAACCCAATCGGGGCGCAGGTAAAACGAGATGTAGCGCGAAATAATACGACGTTTAAATTAAGTGACGTGAAAATTTTGTTAAAAAATTCCTTGGAACAAGTAACTGCAGATAACTGGCAAAGATGTATACATAATGTACAAAAAGAAGAGGAGAAAAGGTGGCAATTCGATAATTTAATTGACGTTACTGTGGAACCTATCGTTATCAATCTAGGAGACGAAGATAATTCATCAGAATATTCAGAGGATGAATTTTAATATACCTACTTTTTTATTTTCTTTATTGTACATTTATACAACATTACATTTACTCGTTATAATTTGAATTTTCAAAATACATATATTTTTGTGTGGAATAAAAGTCTATTTATTAAATTTAAATAAATATTTTGATAATAATATTGAATAATTTTATTTGAATTACTAAAAACCCTCTTAACCCGGTTATGATGCTTAAAGTAGTCTCATGTGTTGAAATGCTGTTTTTATATTGTTTACTTATAAGAGAAATAGACCGAGAAACTGAAGCGGCATAGACAAAGACAGATTGTCGGGGATTAAATTTTAGCTCCTGCTACAATTTAGTACAACCCGGTCACACAAAGTTTTTTCAAAAGTACACCTCATCTATACCGATAATATATAATATAAAAATATTGAATATAAGCACCAGTACTATATTTATTTACGATTTGCATACATAATAAGCTTTTATTACTCTCTTTCATTTCTAAATAGACTATAGGTGTATAAGTACTTATAACATGCCATATAAATGACACTAATATTATTGAGAAACGTCACATAAGTTGCCATTTATATGACGTACATAAGAAAGATAAGATATTTATGCTATATAAATCAATCTTTTTCGTTCCATTCCTATTACTGAAATCATATATGCTAGTTCTTTGATACCAAATATGCTAAGGAACAATTTCATAGACAAGGTTGGATTCGATAATTATCTAAAATAAAAATAAATCAAACTAAATTTACTAATAAAAGAAGACATAGTTAAAAGCGCCTAGAAGTATATATTTCTTAAGAGTAGTTATTTTTTTTTTTTCAGTAATTGGCCAAAATTGCAAAGGATATTGATGCAGTGTTTAGATTGTTATGATTGTGACAGTAGCTAATTAGAATTGGAAGTCGACGCCTGTGCGCTATATGAAGTGACAGCACACAGTTCATTTGTAGTCTGAAGGAGGAAACGTACTTAAGGTCGCGGTCTAGGCGCACTGCGGACTATGCTAGTCTCCACAGAACATGTCCGTGACCAGCGCGGACAGAGCGGTCCGCGATACTCCTAGACCTCGACCTCACAGTGCGTTCTCTCCTTAATTGTGTAATTCAATACTGTTCGGGTCACAGAGTAGTAAGTTTTACACAATATTATTAATTTCTGATAGAAAATGTTTAACAAGTCAGAATTTGTCCTGCTAGTTAGATTCATTGGAAGAAATATTTAAAATTAATTATAGTTTGTGACACGTAAATAAATAATGTTAACACATCTCTGAAAATGGAATTACAAAAGTAAGAAAGACAAGTATATTCCTAAACATAGATACTTGTAACTTAACTTAATGAGAACATTCATTCTCCCTTCTCTCTATTCAATTCAAATAAAACCTTCAGTTTATTGCAATCCAAGCTTGCAACTAACACTCCAAAACAAAGCAATACAATTTGCAAGTTTACTTCTCGAACGTATACACGAATTTGCAATAAAGGTATCTCTCCCCGATAATAATTCCAAGATGAAACGGATACGTTGGAATTTCATTATTGTTTTGCAGTTGTTCAACAGTTTTCCTCCTTCTTATAACATGCTGTCAGTTTGTATAACTTTACCGTTTATTCCGTATTTTCTGAGGATGTTTATTCCAGTTTTCGTTTAATTTAAACACAAATGAAAACTTTTCCATTCTTCAAAGGATTTCAGTTGTTGTTCTTGTTACACAGGGAGTTCCTATCCTAAAAATTGGATTCGTATCTGCATAGCGTAGGAATAATTTCATAACTCCAAACTATTGTTGATGACATAAAGAACATAATAACAAGGTGTCCGGAAATAAATCCAATATAGAGCAAAAATAGATCCCTGACGACAAAATAAAGCGATGTTTCCAAACTTACCTCAAAAGTTGTTGATTAAAAAGATACTCTTGCTCTATGTTGCATTTATTTCTGAACACCCTGTATAGCAACGATTTGTTTTTTTTTTTGAAAAAAAAATTATTTACAAAATAGATATAAATGGTTAATGAGAAACACGATATTGTAACACAAGAAAGCAGCGATTTCAAAAATGAGGGCCCTAGTATCAAAGACGGCAATCTTCACTTTTTAACGAAATCGAGTTACATACATGATTTTTTTCGAATTTCGCGTTCTGTCTAAATATATTGTTTGCGATTATCAAAAGCGGCTTTATCGCATTACAAAACTGCATTAAAACCACCTGAGAATGAAATCCGGTAATCTCCATTACCCGCTTAGAATCAGAGTCGGCAATATCCATTTTGGCCAATCAGATGACTCACAGCGAACATATGACGTGACGTGACACGACATGCTGTTTCAGTGTGGATCAAAAAGTTAGAGGTTATAAGGCAGCCAGAAACCTTTATAGAGATATTTTCCAACGGTTGTCCGTTAGGGATCAAATTGCAACGTATTTAATTGGAAAGAAACTATCTCAGATGTAATAAAACCCACGGGAACATGGCATTTTTCTTTCGAGAATACAAAACGGTTTTTGTTAAAGAAATGTAAAACTGGAAATGTTTTGATTAGAAGTGAATTGTATTACCAAAATGATTTACAAACCTTTAAAAGTGTCCTAAGGAAGGGAAAAAGTCTTCACATGATCAACCCTGTCATTATAAAAAGTGATTCCCAAAAAGTCAATACGCTGAAGCTTAGAGATGTTGACAAACTTTTTACAAAACACTTTGGGGCTACTTGGAGATCTCTGGAAGAACTCAGTTTTTATGCAACTATTCTCTCCAGAGCAACCAGGTCAGGAAGAAGAAAATGTATTGGCTAACGTGGAAGAAACGGCAAAAGGTACCTGCGAATTTATTGCCACGTCATCTCTACTTATATAATGTGTGTTATTATGTTCAGTAAAATATTTTTGATTATACGTTTTGCTGAATTAATTTTAATATTTTATTCTTTTGTCTGTAAGTCCATTTCAACATACTTAGTACTTATTTTACAAGTCACTTTAGTGCAATAATCTTTGGTAACAAATCTTGCAAAATCCATCTGTTAGTATCAAACACGGCATTCTCCATTTATTTTTGTATATATTTTCAAAAATTATAAAAAATTAGGTATATTGACCTTAAAATCTGATGTAGTTTAGCATTTTCTTTCATTGGAAACTATGCTTCCTTTGAATTAAGCAGTAATAAGAGTGTAGCAGTTTTTTGTGCTTTAACAAAAAGTGGAGATGATGGAGTTTGCCGCCTTTGATACTAGGGCTCTCAAATGTTCGATGACTTTCTGTTTTCATACTTGTTTACATTAAAAGCTACGGCAATCGTAGATTTTCTAAAGTCTGAAAGACTGCCGCGAGTACATTTCGATTTTTCTATTAGCAAGTATTTCTTACATTAAATTTAAATTTACTTAGAATAAATTGGTATTTCACTTAACACAGACTGTGTATTCTGTTAGTAGATAATGAAGGAAAATGTAATCTTGGCTGTCTGCAACGAAGGAACGAAGAACGAATGCAAAATACAACAGTTAACCGGATAAACTGTTATCTATCGGGTATTTAGGTATTAATTATTATTACTAAAAATGTTTATTTTTGCCATTTCTACATTTGGCAACGCTGGAAAAAGCGACCGCATGGTAGTTGACATTTCTAAGCCAGGCACTGATTTTCTGGGAGGAAAAGAGGATTTTGCTCCATTTTTTAAACATCGAGCCAGAATCCGAAATATTTTTTTATTGTCTTAGGTTAACTACTTTTATAAAATGACGAAGGTGCTCTGTTAAATTACCGTCTACGAAATCTATCATCAATGAGTCCCATATGTGTCACTTATAATTAATTTAAGAAATTATTGGAAACTTGCATACCTACTACCATTTCTCCGAGTTATTTTTGTGTGTATTGAAGTGGGGAAAAAAGTAAAAAATCATTAAAAAATATATATCTATCAAAATGGGAGAATACGAATAAGCGGCATGGCTAAGTTTCAAATAGGTTTCATAAAAGTCGAGATTACAGGAAAAAAGTTGTGCAAATAGTGGAAAATTATGGGAAACAGAGTTGATTGATTAATTACATTTCATAGATTCCCATATTGACTACTTCCCACAAAATCTTGACGCTATATATAAGTTGAGTGATTATTGCTGGATACTCGCAAGAGATATACCAAAAAGAGGACAAGCACGTAAAAGACATCCATTGCATAGAACTTTTGAATCTAAGAGATATCATAAAGAAATTGAAAAAGTAGTGTTTGTTATAAACCTTCTGAAGACTGAAAACCCTTAATCTTACGACAACTATTACTGTATTAAATGATTCCTGGATTCAGATTAAGCGACCTCAAAAACATAAATGTACGACAGTAAGATCCACTTGTATATCTCTTTTTCGCTGTGACCTTGGAATGACCTTAAACCTAGAGCGATGGGGTTAAATGGACCCCAGACTCAGCGACCCCAAAAGATACGGTAGTCTGATCCACTTGCATATCTTTCGCTTTACCTTAGAATGACCTTGACTTTTTTGTGGTGCTGTGTTAATAGGTCTGTTTTTGCAGCAGTTGAAAACGGTTTGAAACTAGAAATGTTCGTCCAACTATTTATTGTGTTAAATTCAATGGTAACGCGTTCTCAACTCAACAGGTCGAATATTTCTGTCAGTTTCACACCGTTTCCAGTTGCTGCAAAAACAAACATATTAAATAGGCAGTCAAGTACTTCGAAATCAGCCTTAAACCACAGCATAGGTAGACCAGCAGTTTCACTCCGTTGTCGGCACTTTGAACTGCTTTCAGTTTTCTGCGGTGACCTCGAAATGTGAGTGCGATAGCGCATCCGATGAAATTTACAGAATCGGTGATCAGGACCGGAATAAGAATTTTTTATTTGCGCGTGAAAGCGTAGTTATTCCACATGAAAGTTTACGTTATATCTATCCACATTATGTAATAATTCATTATACAGTTATAAATGGGTAATTCAACATGTATTATATACTATCATTTACTGCTACTAACATACAGTGTGAAAATTCGATTTACTTCTTTGAACTCTTTAAAAAGAAAGTTTTAAATATATATTATTGCACAAAATATTTTTATTTATTTACTTACTTTTTTGTTATTAGTGATAGTTACATTTTTTTGGGATTTTTTTAAATTTAAAATTTGACGTTTTAGTGGACAAATAATAATTTTTTGTCTTAAATGATCTACGTAAACCAGAAGACAAGTATTTTTCAGAACAGAAAAATTATGTTTACTTAACTTTGAAAATTGTTAAATTGGAGATAAAAGTGCAGTAAAATGTAAATTTAGAAAAACATTATTTTTTATTATTTTGTTTTGAGACTTACTCTCATTATAGTGACTACAAGAAATATGGGGTTTGTTCCAACAACAGCAAGAATTGATTCCGAACCGTCCAGAACTAGTCAGTCAGTTAAGTTGTTAAAGTACTTTCGGCGAATGCGATGTAAGACGGAGTTGGTCAAGCATTTATTACAATTCTGAATCAGTTCTCGACGGCTGTTGGAACAGACCTATGATCATCTACATAATTTGAAGATGAGCCGTCTATAATTATATTATTTTAAAAATGTATCTGACATAGTTTGTATGAACTATTACTAATCCTGAGCAGCTTTTCTAATAAATCTTCTCTATTAGAAGCCTCTGCACAGAACTTTACTCTAAAATATAAATTTGTATTTGTGATAAATATAAATATGTATATTTTAAACTTCACTTTCATGAGAAGTATTTATATTCCAATGTTATGCATAAGAAATAATAGGTAAAATATCATTTATGGTTTGTACAGTATATTATAGATTACTTACTACTTATTTATGTCTTTAGGAAATTTAAAGAAACTTAAATTACTATTTATAGTTGATATATTTAAACATCTAACTGCTGCGCAGCGACTCGTTCCTCGATCAGACTCAAAATATTGCTTGAATACGGTATAACCGATGTTCGCACTCCCAGAGTTGGATGTAAACTGAGGTCTCTGCAGCTTAAAGTGGATGCGCGAGCTGCTATGCGCGACTTATTATTTCGGCCCGAGTGTTTCTACTGGTCTCCCCATACTGTGCTTAAACTTCTATGTAAGCATGAAAGGTGATATTCAGTGAAAATTTTCTAATTTAATGACAGAAATATGTATTGTTATGGAGCTACTACCACTTTTTTGTTTATCTACGTTTTACTTCCTAATCGTTACTAATGGCATTGAAAATTAGAGAATTCCTTCCCGAAACTAAATTATAATAGCTTAACACTTAGCAAGCCAGGAAGTGGCGAAAAAGGGCAACATAACGGCCGGATTAGAGTGCTTTTCGACCTCCAGCCTACACAATTGCAGTAGCGGGGTTAGCGGGTTTTCATAAATATTTTATAAAGGTAAGTAATTAGGTCATGCCAAGCAGAGTCGGATCATTACTCAGAATTACAATCGGAGGAGAATTGGGGTCATGTGTTTACATTTAGCCCCGTGAACTTGCCCCGAGTAAATTATTTACTTTATGGGGAAAGTTTCGCCTTATAATTAAATTGCTTTGTGCAAAAATCCTTGAGGAAACAGGTAACAAGCAATACATGTCGTCGTTGGTGGATAAGAGGACTTAATATTCATATTAATTATTGCATACTATCTAAATTGAACTACCTACGCAGGAAGCGATCTAGTCTTTCTTATACAAGGTGTTTCTGAAGTAGAGGTCAATAACACAGCCCCACAAAAAAAAACTTCATACACAAGAGAGTGACATATGTATTCCCATGTATTTTTCGACGCTGAAGCCGATCCCGAGAAGAAAGTTTTTGGTCAGCTGAAATTCCCAGTTTGGGTCCGGGAAAATGGCCCATAGGGGCCGGAATATCATATTTCGGACGTACCAATCGCAATAGTGGGATTTTTATGTACTAATTCCTGTAGCTTAGAGTGTGCTTGACAGGTTTATGGCCATGTGAAATTTCCTATTCGGGGCCGGGAAAATGACCCTTAGGGGCAGGAAAATCGTGTTTTGTACGTCTCAGTTGAGACATTGGTATTTTCATGTACTTTTAAATTCCATAACTCATACCGTGTTTGGAATGCCTTTGGTCGATTGGAATCTCTGAAAACACGATTTTCCGGCCCCTAAGGGTCATTTTCCCGGTCCCGAACAGGGAATTTCACATGGCCATAAATCTGTCAAGCACAGTCTAAGCTACAGGAATTAGTACATAAAAATCCCACTGTTGCGATTGGTGCATCCGAAATATGATTTTCCGGCCCCAATGGGCCATTTTCCCGGACCCAAGCTGGGAATTTCAGCTGTACAAAAACTTTTTGAGCATACTCTAACGACCAGGATTGAAAAATACATGAAAATCCCACTTTTGCGACTGGTACGTCCGAAATATGATTTTCCGGCCCCTATGGGCCATTTTCCCGGACCCAAACTGGGAATTTCAGCTGACCAAAAACTTTTCACACCCAGTCTCAGGTCCAGAATTGAAAAACACACGAAAATACCATAGTCGCGACCGGGACGTCCAAAACAGGATTTTCCCGTCCCAAAAGGTCATTTTCCCAGACCCAAACCCGGAATTTCTGTTGGCCATAAACTTTTCAAGCATAAATCCAGCTTTAGCTCTAAAATTCAGCGTTGACTTCGCCTTATCCCGGGAACCGGATTTTAGGCCATTTTCGGCCCCTGGGGCCAATTCCAGACGTGTAGGCCCAATTCTGAGCTCCGGATCGGATTCAGCGCCGAAAAATACATGGGAATACATATGTCACTCTCTTGTGTATGAATTTTTTTTTTGTGGGGCTGTGTAATCCATGGATGTACTCAATATAAAGGTTTTCTGGTATACAAATTGAGAGTCTTAGGACATCCATTGTCCAGCTTTAGCGTGTAAAAAATTAATAAAAAGTTTTTCATTTCTAAACCGCTTGAGATAACTTAACCAAATTCGGTGTGCATATTTAATATGAGAGCAGGTATAAAACAAAAAAATTACCATCTTTGGAAACTTATCAGTGACGGAGGTGTTTGATGCTCTTTGATCAAGTGCATTTTTACACAGTTACTCAAACGTATCTTAGGGAGCCCATGCATAACAACAATATTAAGAAACCGTCATCTTATTTAATATTCCGCATTGTCAAACTAAACTTTTTTAATGAATACATTTGAATGTCTTGTTTGCATTTATGGCCTCGCAGATTGAAATGGTAGTTTGGTTAGATGAATTTATATGGAAAGATTTCCAAATCATCCAATTCCGAATCCAAGAATGTTAAGAAATGTTTTTCAACGTCTTTTGTCAGGCTCATTTTAGAAAAATCCAATTCCTGGAAGACCTTTGAGTGTGAGAACGTCTGAGTTGGAAGAAGCTATTCTATACGTAATTGAAGAACACCCAAATGCTAGAACTAGGAAGATCCCTTCAAATCTTAATGTGAATCATAAATTAGTTTGGTCCGTTCTGAAACATCAACAGTTATACTCGTACTAAATACAATGGTTTCAAGCTTTACTGCCGCAAAGCTCGCCTACAATGTTGCCACTCAATTTTACAAATAAATTAACAAAATGTTGACTTTATCGCTGGCATATTGTTTACCGACGAAGATAATTTTTTCACAAATGCTATAATGAAATTTCACAATAAACACGTTTGGTCCGATGAAAACCTTATTGCCATAATGGAATCTTGATTCCAACGTCAGTTTTTAAATGTATAGGTGAGTATTATTGGAAATTTTGGAATTACTTTTTACCAAAAACTTAAC
The DNA here is from genome assembly GCA_037114965.1 of Monochamus alternatus. Taxonomy (NCBI): domain Eukaryota; kingdom Metazoa; phylum Arthropoda; class Insecta; order Coleoptera; family Cerambycidae; genus Monochamus; species Monochamus alternatus. The sequence goes on from CM073426.1 coordinate 121,998,116, forward strand.
CGATGCCTCCTACAGAAATTTTCTTGAAAACGTTTTACCTGAACTACTTGTCGATGTTCCCTATACGTTAAGCAAATGTTGTGGTTTATGCAAGATGAGGTTCTCCACATTTTAGATTAACTGCTAGTCAAACCTTATTGATTTTTTTGTTTGGGGACATCTCAAGACATTAGTTTACAAGATTCACATTGAATATGGGGAGCACTTAACGTCAACAAGTTATAGTTGGATGTGATGTCATAAGAGCTGCTCCTGGAATTTTTGCACGTATTTTAATGTTTTAATGTGAAATTAAATTGCATAATTTTATAAATACCTTAAGTAAAACCATTTATTTATTTATTTATTTATTAATACAATATCCAACGGGCCGAAGCCCAATTACAGGATAAGGGAGAAAATACAATATGAAATCAGCACCTAAATGTTAAAATACAAAAGAAAATCGACAAAAACAACAGTAACAAAATTACATAATATACACAATATACAAACATACATAAGAGTTTAAAGTAAATGATTAAAAGCAAACATCGAGAAATAAATATTAAAATACAAAATAAAAACGACAGAAACAACAGTAACAAAATTACACAATATACAAACATACATACGAGTTTAAAGTAAATGATTAAAAGCAAACATCGAGAAATAAATAATAGTAAAAAATAAATTATCAACAAAAGTCAATGAAATCAAGTTCTTTATATGACAGAATATATCCAACCGTGACTCAATTTCAAGGTAATTAGCACACATCTGATAAACGGGAGCGGCTCTATACAAGTTAGTTCTGTAATTTTTTTGTTGAAAGAGATGCTTATGTCTCGTATTCAATCGTGGAATATGAAAATTTATCATTTCCAATAGATTCTCAGAATGTATTATGTCATTAAGAATCTTGAATAAGAAAATTACAGAATACATTTTTCGCCTAAGTAAAAGACTGCACATATTGAAGCGGTCGAAAAATGCCTCTTGTGGGAAACCTCTTGGCGGGTAATAACCGTCAAGTGTAAGCACAGCTAACTTAAAAAATCGACGTTGTACTTGCTCTAAACACGATACATGAACAGAATAAACAGGAGACCAAACCAAAAACGCATATTCCAGCTTAGATCTAACAAATGCACCATATAACAATTTAACAGTGTCCATGTTCTTAAAACCTGCCATATTCCGCACGATAAAACCTAGGTTTTTGTAGGCACTCTTAACTACATAATTAATGTGTTGAATAAAAGAAAGCTTTGGATCAAAGTAAACTCCTAAGTCCTTTATTACAACAGGCCGAAGAAGACTAGATCCTTCTAACATGTAGTCATACGAAATCTGCTTTAGTTGGGGACTGAAGGACATAACATTACATTTCGCTGCGTTAAGGGGTAATTTATTAACAGTACACCAGGAGTTTACTAAATTTAAATTTCTTTGTAAGTTACATGCATCCAGTTCATTATTTATAGTACAGAATATTTTCATGTCATCGGCATATAACAAGAAATGTACATTTAAATCCGACGCAATATCATTAATTAATAAAAATCGTAAACAATAAGGGTCCTAGGACAGAACCCTGCGGAACTCCTGAGGACTGTGCAAAAACGGCTGACTTTACTCCCAAAATTTGGACATACTGTGCTCTTCCAGATAGATATGAGGTCATAAGCTTGAACAATGAAGAACCTAGTCCAATTTAGATATTAATAAGTTATGGTCAAGGCGATCAAAGGCTTTTGAAAAGTCCGTTTACACGACATCTACTTGACCTCCTTTATCAAGAACCTCATGGATATACTGTGTTATACAAACTAGGTTGGTGACTGTTGAACGCCCCTCGACAAAGCCATGCTGTTGCGGCAACATAATATGTCTAAGATGAAATGACAAGATATGATGCAAGGCGATTATCTGGTACTCACCCACAGGCATTGTTGCCATAATTGCCATGAGTTGATCTATATTATAAACAAAGAAATAAGTTATGTTTAACAATACCGTAAGTTGATCACATCACTACTAATAATTATGGCATTACCTACACAGTATTTACACTATGCATCTATGACCCACAAGTACTACAAAAACGCAGAAATACAAGAATCAAACGCCTTTTTACGATACCAACACCGTAACCTGCATCTGCATCCACGGAAATTAAAACGGAAAATTTATTAACGTTAATATTTTAATTATTATGTGATTATTGCCCCCAAGCACATGTTCTAACCTTTCAACATGTTTGAAAGATTACCCTGTAATACATTTCAAACTAATATAAAATTCATTCAACTTCTTCATTGTGTTATCCAATAATTAAACAATTAATTCTGGTTTGATACTACTTACTGTCATTATTTTTATGAAGAAAACACAGTATCTGCTCCATTTCCGTATTACAAATAACTGAGAGCTAGAAAGTGAAGGAGTTCGGGTCAGATCTGTACGCCCCTCGTACTTGCCTAAAAACAGTGTGCTGGTTGATTGCAGTTTCTGTGGTTGTCCATATCGACTGCAGTTGGCAACAGCAGCGTAGCGAAGCAGTCCGCGAACATCACGAATTCGTGATTGTGACGGATGAGTTTAATTTGTCAAGACAACGCACGTATTTAATTAACATAACTGAAGTTCCTTCTTAAATTGTTGGCAATTTAATTTAATAAGGTGGTGGGTGGTTCTTCTTGAGGCTTGGCGTTAAATTCCGAATTACAAAAAGCGACAAGTTGAAGCGGCTGCTCTCCCAGGGTTTTAATGCCGTGTCGCAGGAAGAAATTAACTTGAGTCTCTTCGTCTTCGGATTATTATACAGTCGACGCATTGCTGCTTCTCTCTGGATGCAACATAATAGGGCGCGTCTTTTTTCGTGTACAAGATATTTCGAAGTAAAGTCGTTCGATTTGTTTCTAGCTACAGTGTTTGTCAAAAATAGAACACAAGCTTTCTAAAATACGTCCAAAATCCTCACTTTAAGAAAATACTAGCTCGATCTTTTTAAAATCTTCAAAGTAGCTGGTATTTCGGTTTAAAAAATGTCAAATTTCATCAATTTTGAAGTTTTTTTCGACTTTAGTTACATTTGTTTCAACACCCTATATTTTAAAACTTGAATCGGATTGTTTTTATGTGGAAAGAAATCGCATGAATTTTGAGAGCTGTTAAAAATTGGTGCAATTATTTTAAACACCTTGTACTATCTCCGTTAATTAGTGTTTTAATAGATCCATTTTAATAGATTCATCAAAAATTGTTTAATTCCATGAATTGTGAGTTTTTAAAGAGTCGTAATTTTTTTAAACCCTATATTTCTTAATTAATTAATATTCTTGTTAAACGTCTCATCAATTTTTTATTAAATTCCATTAATTTTTAAGTTTTTCAGGGATTGGTTTTATTTTCTGAAACACCCTGTATTGTTTTAGTTAATTAAATCATAAAAGTTTCATAAAAAACTTAAAATTCTACGAATTTTGAAGGTTTTTGGAAATTGGTTAAATTTTTTAAACGCCTCGTATTTTTTTCGTTAATAGACACTTATTAGAAGTTTCATCAATTTTCTGTTTTAATTTAATAAATTTTGAAGAATTCTAGAGACTAGTTCGTTAATTGATGTTCTAATAGACCCTTCTTAGAAATTTTAACAAAAGAAAATTTTAGTTCCTTTAACTTTGAGATTTTGTAACAGTCAAAAATTTCTCAACACCTTATATACCAACGGTATTTCGCATGTTTTATAACCGTTCTGATTCTAATTTTATATTTTTATTGTCAATCTAGTAGCCGTAGACATTTTCTGGCCATCACCCTGTATATCATTGGTACTGGCATAGAAAGTGAATGTCAGTATTTATTATGTAGAGTTTGATAAAGTTCTTCGTTATGTACTTCGCAAATTTATCAAAAATATAAAATATTGAGTATTAAGTTGTCGTCCAGGGTCGGCGAACTATCAAATCGCTCATGACATCTATTGTTCGACCTTTGAACCGTGATTTAATGAATTTATTATCTACACAGCAAACTGTTAAGAACAAATGAAAACCAAATCATGCTACTACTACTTCTGAACAAATAAACGGAATTTTTACTTTTGGTGGTTGGTTTTGGTTTCATTACCAATATCTGCTTCGAGCAACACTAACGAACAAACCTTATGTTACGCTCTTATATAAAGTTTGTTATGTTTTCACGTCACTGATTAACTAAATGAGTTTCAAATAGTACAGTTTCTATACAGGGTGATTTAGTCATAATATCGTTAATTTTAACAACATATTTGGAAGGCCCAACAAAGAAAGAAAATCGAAAAAAAATGACTCAACCTTTCAAAAGGTAAATAAAATCACCTCATAACAATCGGTAACACGAGGCTTGGTATGGTATGCCACAAATTTTCTGAAGACGCGTTCAAGTATTGTAGCTATACAAGTCCAACAGCGTTGCCACTCAAGAACATATATATATATATATATATAGACTTGTAAAATTAATTAACCAGGTATAGCAGTCACTAGGCAAGAAAAAAGAAAACTCCTTATTTCTATTCAAGCTTCCGAAGCCTTTATTGCTTCTTCATCAGGAAACTACAAAAATGTATAATAATTATCAAAATGTAAAAGGGACTTACGAAAAAGATTGAGGTTAATAAAAGTTTAATGGAACCATCCATCAGAACAGAAAACTTCAAAAAAACATTGTGTTCCTAAGTCTATTCCTTAACGCACCAGTCAGGTGAATCTCTTCCGCTATATATATATATAATAACAGCATGGTCGGTACTGCAGCGATAGATTTTTTTAATGATTAACTTCTTGTTTGCAATCTAAAATGTATACATTTTGTATATTCTTCGAGATACCTTTAATAAATTGTTGAATTTTAAAGGTATTCATTAAGCGTTTTGTCAAGTTTTGACAAAATTATACAGTAAATAATTTTGGATAAAACATTAAAAACATACCTATTTTTTATTACCTTTTCGTAACCTTCTTGAAAGCAGAATCAAGTTGATATTACCAAATAATGCAAATCGCATTTAATTATGAATATGAATTAGAATCAAATCCATTACTCGTGATCAGTAGTGAACGAATAACACAGACTCACACTGAAAACACAGACGCACATGTCTATTAAAATGCCTATGATAATTCTTCCACGACTCTGTTCAGCAGACGACAACCGCGGTCTTTTACTAAGTACTTCACTTGAATTGCATTTTTATTTAGGCAAATAGCAAATTTTATTAATAATTATAAACTGCACTGGCGACACAAACACGAAATTCTCCAACCTCTACCACACGAAAACGATAACTGATGGATGAAGAAGGGAGGAAGGTTAGACCGTGTGCATCTGCTCCAGATGCAATTCGATGGCGGGCTCGCCTGCATAGGAAAACGGATCCGAATAATGTTCGTCTTTTTCGCCTGTAACGTAGTTTAAGACCATCGCTTATATAGTTTCTATATAGCAATATATAGTTTCTATATAAACAGTGGTTTTGCTGAAATTAGGAAGGTTACCTAGGTAGTTACCTATATAGGTATAAATTTTAAAGGTTTTGTTTTATTAATAGGAAAATAGAAATAATTCTCTATAAAATTTCGTTTTCAAAATAACTATGTATAGGTACCGATATAGGTACTAAGGCAAAAGTGTAAAACATTTTCGTTGGAAACAATTTGATTTGTCCTTTTAAGATCACGCATTCTGTAGTGCATTATGTAAATTAAAAATAGTATTTTTATCCAAGCTGTGACTTAAAATTCAGGTTAAATTAATTTAATGTAGGTATTTACTTCGTTGGGTCATGAGATAAGAAACCGTGACCTTTACTCGGCCATATGATTGGTAATACAGTTTTTAATCAAAATTCTATTGGACGAGTCATAGTTATTTTTAAACGACGTCGACTTTCTGGTATCACGATATCAGGAGCTTCACAAACTCGTAGCTCGTGTTCGTGCTATAAAATAGTTGTGAATCAGTTCCCGCAGTTGTTAATTTGGCCTCAGTGCAATTATTCTACATCAAAATTGTTAATCGCACTGTAAAAATGGCATGTACAAAACCAAAAAGAGTTTGTATTGTAGGTAGTGGCAACTGGTAAGTATTTTACTATTTTGTTTTTCATTCAATATTCCTTGAATTAGATATCATAACCTTTAAAAGTAGTTTATTTTAGAACATGTTAAGTAATATTACCTTGACATTCTGAATTAATTTCCATCTTATTTTTTATAGAGAAATTTATAATATTTTAGGGGCTCTGCAATTGCAAAAATTGTTGGAAAAATGGTGCACAACTTAATAATTTCGAAGATAAAGTTACTATGATGTTTACGAAGAAATAATAAATGGGAAAAAGTTGACTGAAATTATAAATGAAACACATGAAAACGTTAAATACTAACCTGGTCATAAATTAAACGGTAATTGGAACTGCCCGAGTGTGCCATTTACAGCCTATCCGATGTCGGCGCTGATTACTGCGGTTGGGTATTTATTATAAAATTCTCATGATCTCATATTGATTACACCAGATGTTTATAAAAATGCAAATTTAATTATTGTTTGTTTTTGTTCCTTAGGAGTTTTACAGCTCTGCAACGCTTGTCATTGAGTAGAGATTAAGAACAAGGTTATTAACCTAAATACGGTAGATCAAGACTGCCGGATTATTTATCACTGGATAGGTATGTCTCGGACTGTTTTTAGTTGACAGCACTAAAGTTTTCTTATTTTTGTCTCTATAAATAACATTTCAGTCTCATTTAATGATCTAACCTAGTCAGTATTGGACTTTATTTCACTATTTATGTAATGAAAAGTGAATGTTTTAATTTGATCCATTGGAGGTTTGTAATTTCAATATTTTATTTAGACTTGTGTCATCTAAATAAAACATTTTTTGGTTTTTGCATGAACGTAGAAAAAATATTGTATGCAACACTTACTTTTTGTACTTGTCGCATAAATAACTATTATACAGAAACTTAATAAGTTAATTGCATACTTTTAAAAAATAATTTTGGTGCAGCATTAATTACATATTACAATAAGTAGGTACTATAGGAAAATATTTAAATTTGGCAACGTTGCCTCAGGCCGACACCAAGTTAAACTACTACCAGCTATTACCAACAGTCTGAAATGGTTTAAAAATATTTTTTTCGGCGTAAATATGCATTTATTTTTTTTTAAATAGCGTATTCATTGGTATTGTACTCATTTTTTATTTATAATATAAATTAATGGCATTACAACTGAATCACCCTGTATAAGAAGAAAATTATACTGTTTGATCTGAAAGAGACTAATGCTTTTACGTTCTGAAATCCTGACCTGTACCCTCCATCCGCGAACTGTAAAACATCAGTGTCGCGGCGTGACTAGCCATGCCCCGTCGGTTTTAGCGTCATCGCAAAAATCCCTTTCAGCGTGCGATCATTTCCACTTGTCGAACTCGATCGTCCCATAAATCCATATCTGGATGAGAAAAGGGCACGACTACTTACAGTCTATTCAATTTACATGAAATTTAGGCAGGAACCGAGACTAAGTATATGGAGATATTAGTTACACTGACAATGAATTAGAATATAGTTAGATAGACCAGAAAATAAAATCAACAGAAATCTACTAAAATTATTCTTCTAAGAACTTGTTTGTTCTACATCAGTCGAACAATTCTAGCATTTTCAAATCAATATATGAAGATCTGTCTATAGAGTATACATACATCCTCACCTTTATATGAACACCAAAAATGCTTGCGAATAAATTTATCGCAACACTTCACAGAGTTTAACCAAAATGGTAATGACTGGTAATTGCTAATGATCTTGATATCATTATTTTAAACCATCCAGTAACTTGTCATCGATGGAATGAAAACATTCAAATTCACAATTCACTATATTATGTAGCAAAGATGAGAGAGAGTTTAAAAAGACTAGAGTGAATATCATGCAACACAATTTGTATAATGAAAGTCTCAACAAGCTTCATGAAATTTAAGAATACGTACAGAAAATCTTTCACTTGGTGGCATTCTGCTTCTGTTTGGCCTCATGCTGCTAATGTGGAAAAGAAAATATTTAGCAAAAGTAGCGCAGAATTTTAGAACGTCCACTGTATAGCCCAAATCGACCATTTTGTCATTTTCTTATTTTAAAACCATATAAATAGTACTTAGGCGTTTTACGTGGGACACCAAATTACACACACAGTAGGATATATGCTTAAATTTTGGTAGTAATTATTTGTGGAACTCAAGAAGAATGAAGCTTTCAATGTTACTTTCAATCTCGTGCCAGAGAAATCATGTAAAAAAAACGAACAAGCATTTGGTCGCTATGAAAGATGGCATAGAGGAAAAAGATATTTAACATAACTGACGAGAAAGGATTATTAGTATAGGTATTTCAACGAAATAAGCAAAATACAGAAGCTTTATTTCTTTGGTGCTATTGCTTAATGATAAAAACAGAAATTTTACTCAAGAAAAATATAGATATGAAAAAAATTTTATTGCATTCCTGAAGCGAAAATCAGAAGTGTACAAACCTAGAAACAGGCATTAACAAAGGAAATAATAGGTCCAGATTTTAATGAATGCGGACGAAAATGAATTTCTGCTCATGAAAGTAGGTATTGCATTACAAATATGTTTTTTTTTTAGTAAAAAAGTTGTATAACCAATATTTTAAGTGATTTTGATAATTGGTTTGGCGTACTATGCTTCCAAGTCATGATACCCAATACCAAAACAGAAGCATCTAGAGACTTTTTTGTAATATGGAAATGCTGATGGCTTGTATTTAGAAGAAATCGTAAGAAAATACATCAAATTAAGAACTAAAACTGTGATCATGTTTTTTTCTCTCAATTTGATACTAAGCTGTACCAAACAATCTATTGGCCAAAACTGGTTTCACGATTTCTTAATCTGCCTAATCCAAATACGTATACTAGGCCCTGTTTCCAGAGACCTTTTCCTTTTTAGCTTATTATGGGGCAGATCTGTTGTGTATAAAGTTTAACATTCAAAGTTACTTCATCAACATCTAAAAATTATGTTTACATTCAAAATATTGCTTAGGTTAATGATTGGCGTTATGCGTTGTTTTATGATCGTAGCGGTTATTATTGTTGTAGAAGTATTCTGATTTATGTAGTTTTAACAAATAATGCAGATTTCTATTATATTTTAGGTATTATATTTTTTCCCACGCAAGAATTTTATTTTCTTTTGGTATATCTGACTAGATATAAGTATACCATGTATCTACTCGTGTATGTATATGTAGTACTTCATGTTCCTTTGTAAAGAGAGCTTGACAGATAAATACATTATTATTTTTCAAAATATTTCCACCTATTCAAGCAAATCGCTAGGTATGTCGGCATCTGATATTAATTTATCCAATTGTAAAAATTTTATTGTCTATGTATTTAATAAATGAATCTTCATGTGATCTTACATATTTTGTTTATTTAATAAATGTCTAATTTAATTTACAATATGTCACTGAGTACTTTAATAAATTAAAAGCACATGTGCGATAATGTAAGTCATTATAACATTCGAAACAGTATCAAAACATAGTCACTATGAGACAGTTGTAGATAAATGATTCAAGAAAAATAAGAAATTAAGTAACAATTAATTAAAACTAAATCACTCTGTATACAGGGTGAACCTTAAATAAGTACAAATATTTAAACCAGCAGTACAGTTCACTCTATAGAACCCTTAATTAATAGTTTTTTACAAAAAAAAAAAACAGGAATAAAAAAAGTATAATTTTAAATAAATTTCGTGATTTTTCAATAGAAAACTTGTTGAGGATCGGTGGATGTGCATTCCACAGTGTTGCCAGTGTTACACTACAATTTTTAGACATGTCAAATAATGATTGAAATATTTTTATTTATGAAAATATTAATGGCCATCTCCTCCCCTTTGCCATTTCTATTTCTTTCCAATAAATTAAAAATATAAACCAGATTCTCTACTCACAATCATATAATCCAGAATTTGTTCATTATCCATTTTTACTACTCTTCGACTGATTTATCACAATACGTTATTTTTATCACTATCACTGATTAACACTACTTACTTAACAAATATGCTTTTAGCATGTCAACCTTTTCACTGTTTGAATAATGCTCCATATTTTATTTAATCACACTGTATTTCACGAAAAATATTAATTAAATACACAAGACACTTAAGAGAAAAACACTGTCCGTGAAAATAATAAGAGATTTAAATAGGTTTTATACGTTAGTGCCGCAACTCTTAAAACAGATGCGTCCAGCGGTGCATTACTTAAAGAAACTATTAGCTTAGTTGGGCTTCAGAAGATGCAACAGTATCTCATATTAACTTTCAATTTACGAGTATTGGAATTATCAAATCCCTTTCCACAAATATTACATGTTTTGATTGCACTTGCCTTTGCCACAGCTTATTCCTTTGTCCTGAACCATACTAGTGCACCGGTATCAACATCAACATAACTTCTATCAATCCTTGATCCTAGAGGAAGGGGATTGTGCGGGACAATTCGCCTACTGCTCCTAACACCTACCTGTTGTCTGTGCCTACGACATCAGTTTCTTTTTGCATGCGATTGACGCTGCTTTTAAATATTTTACTTTGCCTTCTCTTGATATTGAACGCATACATCAAGCTAGTTATTTTGTTATTTCATGTTTTGTATTTATTTTTAAAATCTGTTTCACCCACTACGAAACTATGAGGTACGAAATGGTTAGCACTGACACGTTGTTTGAGGTTATATGTTGGAAATTAACTCTAAGATGTTGTGTGAAAATTTATAGTTTTTTGTTATTCTTCTTAAAATAGTTTAAGGGGATAATTTGTGATAATCTTCCTAACAGTGTACAATGGTATTAACTGAAATATGGATAACTGTTTAAATAGTTGGTTTTTCAGTAAGTATGTGAGCCTTTATGCACGTTAATGGATATTTTTTGAAATCATTTAAGTAACTTCTTAAACTCTTTAACTGACAGTATCGAACTTGCGAAAATTCCTATTTTAATCGTTTATGATAATTTTACTTTACTTATTGCTAAAAACGAGTGTTTTTAAACTAGAAAGAATGGAAAAAATTGAATTTACTTTAAAAAATTATTTATCTTAGAGAAGATATGGCAACCTCGCCTTCAGTAAATCATGTGGTTTATTTTATTAGGTTAAGTCAGTGGTCTATTTGGTCAGCGGTCCTCAAAATGTGGGTATTTAAAAAATACATATATTGTTCTGGAATGTACTTACAAGCCACCCAAACCATAATAAAAATGGTATATACAAATAAAACCTACATAAAACCTACATTCGCAGCGGTACGATGACAAATGTCAAAAATATTTTAAAATAAAGAAATTCTCTATACAAAAACGCTAAAGAAGTACAATAGAGATGTACAAAGCTAATTTGTTAAGAAATTTTAATATATAAACATGCAAAAACATAAATAAAAATCTGATATGTTAAAATTTTCAACGTAACGTAATGGAAATTACTTACTTGTATATAAAAAAAGAATATTTGTGTAAAGTAAATTTGTTTCTTATAATTAGACTTTAGGCTGAGTTTTTTCACACCTACAGCTTCAAGTTTAGTAGGGATTTGTGGGACAAATCGTTGAAACAAGTTTCTGAATTTGACAGCTCGAAAGTAATTTTCAAATTTCGTTTTCCAAAAAAAGGTAATACTCTTGTAAATATGCTCAGGCAGACTCATTTAAGTTCTAGTTTATCCTTTTGAATAGAATAGTTCAATTAAAATGTTACAAAAATGCTTTGACGTTGGATTTTAAATGTAAGAATTTAGGATAAAAACTTATGTAAATAGTGATAAGAATATAGCAGAGACTTATATAAGTATCAAAATAACAATTTTTGTGTAGTTTTAGGACATAAAAAGTGAACTATTTAAAATTAAAGACAAAAATGTGTGAAACGGACAAAGAGTTAAAAAGTGAACGATATGACCACTTAGGCATATCAAAATAATCAGAAAGACATGAGAAAAAAGACTACAGTGTTAGATTTAAGTTTTATTTTAGTATAAGGTCGCAATTTTCAAAAATTAAAATCAAAAATTCTGTTGCTAGGATAACATGTCAAACTTTCAATTGTTTTGAGAAAAACTATAAATAGTCAGACCCAGATTTGACGTGAGCTCTGTTCAATTTGTAAAACCAAACAGGTAACATCTCCTGTCATATCAAAGCAATTGAATAATTCGTTTCCACAACAATTAATTAGTGAATTGTGAAAAAGTCAAAAGTATAAGTATAATCTAATAGTAAAAGTATAAATTGCAAGAAGGCAAGTATTTCTTAGTTCTACGTGAGTGGGCCAAAAACTAGCCCTCCACTGCGACCCTGTGGTCTATTGTGGCTCACATACTTATTATATTTCACCCACCAGGTTTAGCCTCTTTATGAAGCCAATAACCTTGTTGGGTGAGATTCTATCCAGATCTTCTGGCAAGAGATGCACTTTGCCAAATATAGAAGATCTAGTCCGTTCTCCAGCCGGACAGTGACATAAAATATGTTCTGCCGATTCGTCACTTTCTAAACACAATCGGCACTCGCCCTCCTCAGCCAACCAGAGTTTTCAGGTCAAGCCTATTTAACTCTAGCAAATTTTTAGCTCTCTTTGTCGAAGTGCCCCCTATAAACGCCTTCGAATGAGCTAATCTTGGCAGATCTCGCCAGTACTCCCTTATCTTTTCCTCCGCCCAGGTCGTGATGACTGCTTTGGCAGTAGCCGAAGCTAAGCCAAGAGCCGGTTCCGGACCTATAAAGCTGGAAGAGGCACCCCGCCTTGCTAACGAGTCCGCTGCCTCGTTTCCTTGGATACCCGCATGACCAGGTATCCAAACCAGGGTTACTCTGTTGCTTGTACCTAACCGCTCCAGAGCCTTTTGACAGTTCCATACCGTTCTTGAGTTACACCGGTAGGATCCAAGTGCTTTTAAAGCTGCTTGGCTATCAGAGAAGATTTTTATCGATCTGCGTTTGAGTCTAAGCTTTTCCAGCTTCCACACACACAGTTCGATGGCATGAATTTCAGCCTGAAATATAGTCGCGTATTTACCCAGGCTTACGGATAGCCTGGTGTTTGGGTTGCAACTATACACTCCAGCTCCAACCCCCTCTGGGGTCTTAGAAGAAGGCAAGTAAATCCATAGTATTAAATTGAGAAAGTTCACCGTAATAAAACAAATTCTTATAAAAATGAAAAAAACAACCTAACTTCATTAGGCAAAGTCTGCCAAAGGGGTAAATAAAACCGAGTGTAATGCTTCGAAGTCAGTACGAGCTTCCATATCAGCATTGCAGTTCCATCAACAGTGGAAGTTAAAAGAAAACGACGAAGGGAGAGTTGTTCACCGCTGGAAAATCGTCGAGGGAAACATCGGGACAGCAGGACACCCAGGATCTACAAAGAACCAAAAGTAACGTTAGATAAGTTTAAAATTAGTATAAGAAAATGTAACAATTTACTTGTACCAAAGGAACGTCGTATATGTAAATCTTTGGATATTCTTTGCGAGACGTATCCGACTGCAGGTAAATTCTTTAAATCTCATTTTTATGTTAGAATTGTTGGTTAGTTTTTGCAAAACATATAAATTCCACCAGATAAATTCTCATTATTTAAAATTTCAAATAGATAAAGTAGAACAATTTTATTTAAAGAAATAGTTATAAGAGAAATAAAATAGAAAATTTCAGTAAATTCAAATCTTATTAAAAAAAAATCTAAATTAGCTAAAAAGATCAGAGAAAAGTAAACAATTTTGGACCACAAGTTTTGCTTTTGAACTTGCTAACTGAGATGAGAGTATTATAAGAAAATCTGTATTTTGCATATAAAAGTACATTCTGTTTATTATTTTTTTGCAGTTGACGTCTTTAAAACAGGTTCTACATTATCTTGAGCAACACGAAAATATTTAGGTACATTTTTTTTAACTAAAATTGAAAAAAATGTAATAAATACAAAATATAAGGGCAACATGTAGTATATTACATGAAAGACGAAAAAACAGGCAATGTTTTGTGGCCATAGCCTGCTTCAATAAAAAATTTTTTATCTGCCTAGAGGGCGCAGCGAACCACATACGATATTTCAAAAATCTGTTTATATTAGGTGGAAGGTATCAATTTTGCAATAAAAATTTATTACCAATAAGTTTTCTCTATCTCTTAAAATAAAAAAGTTAGACAGCCTTAAAGTTTGAGCACTTTATAGGTTTTTTTTGTTATTACTCATAAAGTTGGCCATGGATCTCAAATTTGTTTTTACGAGCATAAAGGCCTCCAAAAATGCAACAAAAAACAATTAAAGATTTTTGACGTATCTCGCATATTAAGCGAGATACATGGGAGTGGCCCTCTTATGTGATACAGCCTGTATATATGTATATCCGTAAATATTTGAAATTTTAAAAAATAACTTTCACTAGACTTATCTATATGACTAACTACACCTGGAGTTAAAATATTTCTACCTATTTAAGGTTCACCCTGTATATAATATACCGGAGGAGTAGAAAAATATACTAGTTTCAGCTGTTTGTTTTTGGGATTACGTAACTAACTTGTATTTTGTAGCTATCTTGGTTCAGAATTATCACGCAGAAAATCGACAGCGTATTTCCTGTGTCTTTGTACCTCGGCCCAAACCCGCCTGGCTCTTAGACCATTATTCCTGCTGTAGCACAAACAAAACGTATACTAATCCACCCACAAACGTCGCCCTTCGCCCCATCCTCGTCAAAGATCAGGAACCTTAACGAAACCGTTGCCGAAGTACACGTACACGTAATTAACCCGAACAATATAGCCGGCTCTTCCATTCGAACGGAGAAACTTGCCAATCGGCGGTGAGTTATTGCAACAAATAGCATCCACTTTGCCACCGGCAGCCATCAAAGCGCAAAGCCCATTGTTTTAATTAAGCGAATACCTGAAACAACCGCCGGAAACGGATGCGAGGCTCCGTCTTGGCACAATGCGGATGCTGGGAGAGTGACGGCTCCGTCATATTTACTAATTCCTGATTGATGGGGCTCGCAGTTCATTCATTAGCGCCTACTCAACTAAAAGCCGTCCTGGCGGGTTGACGTCTTTGCGAGTTTGGCCCTAAAATGTTTCCGTTTCGCGAAATCCTGTTTTGGGCCAACTATTCCTCTAAGACCTTGTTTGTTTTGATGCAGTCGAGCAAATTTAGCATTTCCAAAGTTAAAAATTTAGGGTACCTCTAGTAGGAAAGTGGTTTCGCATGAATTATTTTTAATAATAGCTATGGTATTCTGCCACATAAAGGAGTCATATTTAATGGTAAATTCGGAAATAGGTTATATATCTTAGAAAATAATGGGGAAGTTGCATGCATTTTATATTGGTTTGAAATGTATTCCAGGGTAATCTTTTAAACATATGGAAAGGTCAGAACACGTATAATCACAATAATTAAAATATTAATTTTAATAAATTGGCCGAAAGCGCGCATTGAAATAACGTTACACGCCGTTCAGCGGGCTTTGTTTGATGTAAACAGGCGTTTGTTTCTTGTATTTTTGCGTTTTTGTGGAATTTGTGGGTCATAGATATACAGGGTGTCCCAAAATAGAAGGCCATACCATTAACCACCTATTCTTTGGACAAAAATAATACGATTTTCCTTATGCCATTTTTTATTTGGACGTCTCTGTTTCAATATAAAAGTGTTAATGTTACATTTTAACTATTTTTGTTAATAATCACATTGTTTTCTAAGATACACACTTGAAATTTTGCACGTACTTTTATCTTATTGCGGTATACTTATCATGTAATTTTGGTGAAAAAAAATGAAGGGCGAATGGAGGTAACTGATGGATACAGTACCCTTTATCAGATACTTATAAGTACGCCTATGCAGCTTTTTCTTGAAATATAAAACATAGAATTTTCTTCTGATCATTTTACATTTTTTGAAATTTTTTTGTGTAAATGCTTCGTTTTGGAGATAAACGGAAATTTGTAGTGACCATAAATCTATCATTCACTACCATGTTCAAGTGAAACTGAAATTTGGGGATATACCTGTTATTACAATACCTTGGCAGCTTAGCAAATCGTAATGCTTACTGAATGAATATTTGCTAATTAAAATAAAAAGAGAATATCTTTCAAAATATAAGGTTTTCGCTACATAAAAGGGCACGTACATGTGTTAATGAGGAGGGTGGGCAAGTAGAACGTTTGTTAAATGAGTAGTAATTAATAAATAATTTTATTTAATGTTATTTAGGTAAATAGTTATTATGTTGATCGTTCATTTTGCTGTAGACGTTAGAGGGCGCTACAAAATGTACTTTTGGTTGATAAAAACTGGATATAATTTTTTTGTCAATATGTGTACGTGTAAGTTTTAATAGAAAAATATTGTTCTCTTATCTATTTTTCACAAATTAGGTATACTTGTTTTATATCCATAAGTTTTACCGTTTTCGATTTATTTCTTGTTTTTCTATTGGATGCAATAAAATAAAATAAAAATTTGTAGTTACTTATGTAAAAAACTTAAGATTATTTTTAATAATAACTTAATTACATTCAGGTGGCCACATTAAATTCTCAATATGACCCCCATTTACATTAACACACAATCTTATTCGTTTGATAAATGATTGTCTAATAGTCTAATAGTCTAATAGTCTTCATTTCTTAATAAATTCCTAGTATTTAAAATTGCTAACCACACCCAATGTTTATCTTAAATTCATATTGTAAATGACGTTCTCTTAATACATGCGGGTTTTCATTATTCCAAACATGTTTATTTTTTAAGTTGAAAACACCCCGACGAGTAAATGGGACTTCGTCTGTAAAAAGCACCTTGCTTCTTAAAAGGTGTGGATCATCATTGTGCCGGTCTAAGAATCGAAGACAAAATTGGTCCCTATCTGTTCCTTTTCATTAGAAAATATTTCATAATTTTCGCGTATTTCACGCGATATTATTAATTGTAAACAAAAACTTAAAGGAATATATTATTTAACATAAGTTACTTGTCAATCAGCTAATTGTTAATAGTACAATTTGTTTTCAAATAACCAAAGCCTGCTATAACAGTTTTACGTAAATAACTACAAACTTTTATTTTATTTTATTTTATTGTAGCTATCTAATAGAAAAACAAGAAAAAAATCGTTAATTTTATTGCCACAAAACAAGTATAGCTTATTTGTGAAAAATAGATAGGAGAACAATATTTTTCTATTAAAACTTTCGTACACATACTGATAAAAAAGTTCGTAGCGCCCTCTAGTGTCTACAGAAAAATTAAGTACGGATTTGTTTTTCTCGTCTTAGAAAACCCCCTAATTCAATTTTTCAAAAGAATCCTTTGAAAACTTTCTAAGAATTTTAAGAATTTCGAATTCAAATTTTGAAATTTAACGCCCTGTAATTTTTTTATTAACCACAAATGAACTAAGGTGCGTTTGGCTTAATCGAATTATTTTGTATAAGAAATCTACTCTTGCTCTGTAGCCCATTAATTTCGGGACACCCTGTATAATGCACTATAACACTGTATAGAAAATCACTTATAGAAAATAATTGATTATTTCTACAATTTTTCCGAATGTTGGAAGAAGTTTACTAATTAAAGTTTTGTTTGATTTTATAAATTTATCAATTGAACGAAGAATGTCAAATCTGAAAATAAGGTGTTTTGACAGTTTTGAGTTGTATGTTACGTCATTCTGATGTTGTGAATGTCAAAATAGGTATTGTATAATTTTTTCAGTAAAAAGGGTGCTAAAATATTATTAATAGACAAAGTGTAGTATTCTACTTGCACATAATGACTGTAATTCACTCGAGTGATTTACAACGCTCGGCTCGGAGTGTACCGACTTTCACCCTACTGAATTACAGTCATTATTAGATGCTGTTTAAACAATATATCATTATTTACAACTATTACGTCATGCCTATGATTCGACACTGTTTCGAATGGTATAATGCCTCACAGGAGAGAGGTAGAAGATTGCCGAAAACATTTGGATCAGGCAGGTTAAGAAATCCTGCAATCAGTTTTGGCATATTGCCTTGGGTATTTATACCAAGATGTTTGGTACATTTACCAGCGTTATATCGAAGAAAGAAGTGAACATAAACAGTTTTAATGTTTTAAGTTGATGTATTTTCTTACCAATTCTATTAAATTGAAGTCATCCATATTTCAAGATACTTCAGAAACTTTTATTATGGTTTGGAAGCATGGTCCTTCATCTCTCACATATTCTACGAGCAGATTTGTGAGTTCGTCCTGCCGACACGTCAAAAAATAAATATTGATTATGAAACATTTTTACAAAAAAAATATATATTTGTGATACAGCAGAAATTAATCATCGTTCGCATTCATTAAAAATCTAGATATGCAAGAATGCAATAAACCTTAAATTTCTTTTGATATCAAATTCCTCTGGAGTGAAATTTCTGTTCTTCTCATTGAGTGATGGTATCATAAAGCTGAAATTTCTTTATCTGTGTATATCCTTTGCCGTTAGTTATGTTAAATATTCTTTTTCTCTACACTTTCGCTTTCACGAGATTGGAAACAGCACTGAAAGCTTAATTCTCAATACCTGATGATAAATCATCTCTTGAACTCATATTTACACTTTCACTATATTTACAATATACATAATTCAATGAACATACGTCATACTAGAATTTTAATTTATGTGTAATAATACTAATTATTATTATTAATAACCTCAATAGTTGTAGATGAAGCATTGTACACAATAGGTGGGGTTATTATTACCGCAATTAACTAACCATGCGTACGGGAATAATGACTTTATCCCACTTATTGAGTAAATAACTATTATTTACTCCGATTAGTGCGTTCTGAATTCTTTAATGCCTAATTTTGTGACGTTTGAATTTAAGCATATATTATATCTCTTTGAACTTTTTATATAAGTTTGGAAACTTTGCACATACTAAGCGTCTATCAGCATTTGGAAGATTCTATCTTGCATTAAAGATAAAGGAAGAGCCCTCTCTGTCGCGTCCAACATGATTCGAGAAAAGCAGTACTTTTTGCGCAGAGTAGGTAATAAACGCGACAACTAATAAAATTCAATTCGAAGAAGTGACTTCATCTCCGAACAGACTTTATTACGATTTTTTTCATTTCAAGTGCACACTGCACGAATTCCTGAGAAGTATCAGTCGCTTTTCACTTCATTTTCGCACCCGGCACGCCCCCCGCTCACTTATCTCCACCTCCTGGTTAGGTAACTGGGATAAAATTTAATAAAACTTTTAATATGGTCGCGCGTCATTGTCGAGTGAAATATAACAAGTGCCAAGTCTCGCATTATTGGTATTTATTTCCATCCTTTATGCAAACTTCATGGAGCCTTCGAATAGTAAACCAATTTAAAAGTTTCGCCGACAACTTCCAGACTCGGTGATTTATTGAGTAATTGGTCGAGTTTTGTTCCAGAGAGAAACAAATTTAGCATACTCGCGCTGTTATTTAAAGGAATTATTCGGTGGAAGTTGAAGGATTTGTTTTTTAGTTCTTGGAACTTAGAAGTTTCCCATTTTCTAAATCTTGGTCTATAGCGGTCTATAGCATTTATTTGGGTGCGCCACTTGAAAGTGCAATACCAATTATATCGTCCCTCTTATCACGTATGGACGTATCTGGATTCAGCAAATTGTTGGGGAGAGCTAAAAAACGAAAACGTTGTGACGTTAAGTAGTTATAAAGTATAAACTTTTAATGTTTGGGACCTAGTTTTTTAGCACAAGTAGAAGGAAGGCATCTACTTTATAATTATTTAAACGTAAATAATCTAGCATTTATATATTTTTTTAAAAACGTCAATATTTTCAGTTACGCCTCTACGTGGAACAATATTTTGTTCTTTTGGAAGATACAATTCTGATAATCGTTATAAATTAGTTTCAATTATTTTCCCTCAAACTTTCTGTTATTGTAGCGCAAATTCGGCCTGCTTAATAATAATATGCCGCCCTCTCTCCCGCGTAAGTGTCCGACTTCTGGGCTAATCCCTGTGATTAGAATGAGGGGTAGAGATATTATTATTATTAAAGAAAATACTGAATGTAATTTATTAGAAAACAATGAAACTCATTTGAATTTAAAAGTGTGTTTTATTATAACATATTACGAAAGAAAGGTAATCAAAACTTGTTTTAACAACAAAACAAAAAATTAAAATAAAAATAAATATTTCTAAAGGGAACAGTAAAATCCAAAACTGTATTCTAAAAATATGATATAATCGTAAAACAGTTCAACTGAAGTAATGAAAAACTCGAATTGAATTCATGAGGAAGAGAAAGTCCTGAATTTCAAACAATCGAACAACGGGTGTCTCTCCAGTACACAATAAAATTAAGTCATCGTATTTGCGTTTTTTTATTTTTGGAGGCTCTTTATTTAAAACAGGGATATTCATATCCGATAAGGAACCTTTGAAGCGTTTAAGCGTTATTGAATCATAGTCTTTGTCAAAATGACTATTTTTAAAAAACAAAGTAGTTGGAGATGTTTTTCTTAAAAATAATTCCATAATATTTAGCCATTTTAATTTATGACCCTTTTCGTTTTCTTTAATAGATAGGATTCTAAGTTTTTATATATTTTTAGGTATTAATAATATTGTGTGAAACTATTTACTCAGTGGACAAAAGCCCCAACCTGCGTTGAATTACATGAATTACACCCACAATATCTACCCATATAGGTTCCTTATTATTAGCTTTTGTAACATTTTTTTTACTGTTTTAGAAAGGTATTTTAAGATAATATAAATCAAATCTCCTACAATTCCTATCAATGAAGTCATATGTATGTTCTCTGATACCAAACATCTAGGTATGCTAATGAACAAAAAAGTGAAGTTAGATTTTTATAGAGTGAGTAAATTAGATTATTTTCTTTAGATAATTATTGAATAGAGCTTTGTCTGTGGAATTGTTCATTATATTTTTAACTTCTGATATAACAATCTCTCTCGTTGTAACGTTTTTTAGTTTTGACAGTGGAGTGTTGTCTTCAGAATCAGAAGATGTAACCTCACATTTAGACTCAACATCCAACACAGTACCGTAATACCATCGGCGTTTGTATAACATTTTAACAGAACATCCTAGTTTTATTTCTTTACAATTAACTGTCTTAAGTTCACTAGAATCTACCACATTATGTGTACCATTTTTCCAACGCACAAGCACATCCAGCTTAACACAAATAAGATAAACCACAAAAGAGTTTTGTCATAAACTTATAAACTTATAGGTTAGAACGCTTTTGTATTAACTTGATAGTGTATCACGCAAAGGCGTACATGCTTTTACGCCTGTACGTGAAATAATATTCTTGATATTTATCAGATACGCCTTCAACTTAAATATCAGCTACCAGAAAAGTATTATAGATACAGTTACGCCGTTTCGTGATATGAAAAAGGCATCTCGGAGATTCGTAAAACCGACGTAACTCGATTTTTGCCATTTTTGTTACATACGCCCATACGTGATAAGGGGGACGATATGCACGGCAAAAAGAGACGGGTAAAATTTTACACGAAATTTACACTGGGTCCACGGAAGCCTGTACGGAAAAAGGGTAAATTTTACGAAAATGCTTGAGTAATGTTTTTTAACGAATATTTGGTAGAATTTACTTGCAATAGTATAAATCAGTTATATATGTGGTGAAAATTTTCAAACTACAAGCGTTAAGAACTACACCGTGTTCTTTCTTCCATGTTTTAACATTCAGGTAGAAGATTTATTACAATTAAAAGAATTAAATGATACAAAAGTTTTAGGACTTTCTTTTTGGACTTAATAGTTGAAAAAAGAATCTGATATGTATCATTTCATGATGCTACTGACAAAATGAGTCACTCTGTATATTGTTTTATAAAAAAATCGCCACATTTCAGCTTTAGTATATTAATGTTTGGACTGCCATTTATACTTACCATCACCCAAACAATTTAATTCTCTGTTTTGATAGGTTCAAATTTATTTAAAAAATATATTTTTCCAAAATTGATATACCTATGTGTAGCACCCATCATTTAGAGATAATAAAGCAGCTCTCGGGGTACCTCTAGGGAATTATGAATGAAATTAATGAACAATTGTATATGTTTTCTTATTTTTATTTATGTAAATAAAACAATTCTAATACAAACATTTGAATAAAATATACATTCTTCTACTGAATAATAAATTTTTGTTCATAAGATTGTTGTAACTTGTTGTAACTGACATATCTATGAAATTCAAACCAACTGCGTTGCATTTTTTGTATATTTTACTCATAATTTTGTAAAAGTTGCTACATGTATTTGTAATAAAACAACGCTAGTCGGCAAAGGTATTCCGTACTTAACCTAAAAAACATTAAAATTCATATATTTGACTGACTCGTATATGTATCATTATTATTGACTTGTACATCTAAGTAAGTTTACGTATTCCTCATAAGTTTTCTTATATTTAACCATATTTTTTTGTTTTGTCCTTTTCCATTATTATTAGTTTAATGATATCGACTTTCTATGATCATCCTCAAAGCGAAATACACAATAAATTAAACAATTTGATTTACTTGTAACCATTACTATGCACTATGAACGCGAATTAAGACATTCGTCGTCGCTCTAATATAAAGCGTAATAAACAACTGCAACACTGTAACTAATGTTCACTAGTCACGTGATAATAACAGATTTTCCCGTTCTCGATTTATTGATGTGCACTTTTTTCATATCACGATCAGTAATATCATTTAATCAGATTTAAAGTCGTAATTATTGTTTCTGTCGAAGAAGTAGAAAGTTAAAAGAAATATTAACACATCAATCAGAGAGGTTATGATGATTTTAATTTATTTAAAAATGTAAAATGTTATTAATTTTTCCTGTCCACACTGTAACTTAAAACTGATTCTCCGGCGGGTGACCTGCTGTTTAAAATGTACCTACAAAATTCCGTAGAGGATTTGCCCACCGCGGGGGATATAGCGTCGAAAATTAGGTAAACGCCGATCCAATACATAACCGAAGGCCGATATTTATCCTAGTTGGCATTCCCCCTGCGCAACGAAACCGGAAATTATTTTTCCGCTTTATAATATCCCAGACAAGCGTTCGGCTCGCATTATAAACAGGATTTGATTTCGCGTATTTACGATTCCAGGGACTCCTGGTGACTTAATCAAGAATAAGCGAGGCGGCGGGAGGCTGGAGTTCGAGTGGAAGAATCAGTAGTGCAGACTGCTAATTTTAGCAGCGTAAAAGTGGATTTTACTTAAGTTATTAATTCAGCTTTCATCAATCTACGTCAAACATTTGAGATATAAATATTCTTTTTCAAAACTTTGAATATTATGTATCTAAAACCAGTGCCTTAGTTCTTCAGACATTTCGTTATCAAAAGCGTCAAGAAACGGCCTTTTGAAGCTGTAATATAAGCTTGAAAATACTTATATAACCGTTTTTTACAAATCCAACATTTTTTATGCATTTTATACAGCTAATATCTATATATTTATTTTTCTAATTTGGACATATAAAGTGACACTTTTTAAAACTGATTGACATTATGAAACATCTTACTTTTTGTAACTAGTTGCATAAAGTAAAATTTTATGCAATTGGTGACGTAAAATGTATTTCAAAATTAGTGACAAAAAGAATTACCTATCTATTTATTACAACTGTTATAATACAAGTTAAAAACATAAATTATAAATTAATTAATTATTATAAATATTTATAACACAATTATTGCAATTAGTCAAATTAATTCCCGACGACATATTTTCATTGCTCGAACTTGCTGTTATTTGGAAAGCGGCGCACATTGCATTAGATGTTTCACCAAATATTTCTTGCGCTATAAGTTTTTTATTATTCATGGAATTTTCAACATATCCCTCCGCAACAGAGCTAGATTTCCAACCTCCGTGCCTCTTTAATTTTAAAATATCAGCACCACTGTCTGCTAGGAAAGTGGCAGAGCTTCTTCTGAAGCAGTGGCCAGTATATAGAACAGGATTTGAAAGACCAAGAAATTGTGCAATAACTTTTGGCAGACTGCTAAATGTGTTAATTCCCACAGGATTTCTGGTACATTTTCCATTGGCATATTTTACAAAAAATCTGTTGTGTTTAAGAACCTGGGGACGCAACTTAATATATTTTCTTAATATTTCAACAAGATTCGTATTTTCAATGACTCCAGTGGTAATTGCAAACTGCCGTATAACTTTTGTTTTTGAAGGTGGGATATCAATATGAAAAGGGCTTCCTTCGTTTATAACATTTTCAACTGGAAGAAATGTTAATTCTGCTTTTCTGCATGCTCCTGCCATTCCAATTATCATTGCAACCTTAGCCATTAAGTCATCAGCTTCCACTAAAAATTTGGCCAAATCTTCTTTAATAAAAACTTTTGACTTTTTAGCACTGTACCCGTCCGCTTGCCTTTTAATATATGCTACCAAATTTGTATATTTTTTAATATCAATATTCCTTTTCAGATTTAGTTCAGACCTTAAACCTTGAGTAAAGTGTCCATAATGTGGAGACTTAGATCTTTCTTACCCTCAAAATATGCAAGTAAAACTTTCTCATTAACATGTTTAATTTTCTTCTCATCACACTACGTAACAAATTTTTCGTATGCCAAATCATAAACTGCCTTTGACTTTTTGGGAATTACTGATAATAGGGTATTACCTTCTGCCTCTTCAATATCGCTTGGTAGCTCTTCAGAACTTGAATAACTCATTTTTTAAAAATAAAACTAAAAATATATCAATCTCGCTAAAAACCTTCCGTCTAGACTTTTTTTATAAAATGTCAAACTGACAACTAACATGAAGTAACAGCAACAAACTAAATTTATGTTTTCCAAATTTTTGTCAATTATATTCAATTTTATTTTTTTATAACTTTCTTCAAAATTAGAAAAAATCTTGTATGCAATACGTTACGAAATGAAATTTTGTGTAACTTGTGAGTTTTTGCGAAACTCACTTCGTTCGTTCCGCGTTACACAAAATTAGGCATTTCGTAACTGATGGCATAAATAGCTATTTTCTAATTTTGACATATAAAGAATATCTTTAATTATCTAAACTAGTGTCAAAACGTTTTACTTTATGTAACTAGTTAGATAATGAAAACCATTATGCAACTGGTTACGAAAAGTTCGTTATGTCACTAATTGCAAAAAAGATTGCAACAGAAAAATAATAAAGTAACTTTTATTTAAGTCAGTAATTTTATAAATAACACTTTATTAATTATTATTATTTAATTATAAATATTCACAACGCACTCGATACAGTTAGTCAAACTAATTCCAGAAGAAATCTTATTTGTTGAGCATGCAATAATATTCCGTGATATGTTATTGGTATTACTCGATCTCCAAGAATATCACCGGAAATCGTCTTTTTTATTTTCTACAGAATTTTCAACATATATTTCTGCAACAGAATTTGACTTGCCATCACCGTGTTGTTTTATTTTTAAAATATTGCCCCCAGAATCTGAAAGTAAAGTGGCCGAAGATCGTCTAAAACAGTGCCCCGTGAATAGTGCACAATTCGACAAGCCAATCATTTGAGCAATCATCTTTGGTAACTGACCAATAGTATTAATTCCTACAGGCTGTACACCGCATTTCCCATTTCTATATCTAACAAAGAATCTATCGTGTTTAATATTTTCCGGGCGTAGGATTCTATACTTCCTGATAATTTTTGTATTTGGAATATTTACTCGAAAATACGTCTCCTCATCTGTAACATTTCCAACACGTACAAATGTTAATTCTGACTTCCGACATGCACCGGCTATTCCCACAACCAACACAACCTAAAGAAAAAAATGCGAATTAGTAAGCTGCCAACTAAATGAAACAATTATTAGTTACCTTAGCCATTAAAAAAATATTGTCATCCACCTCCGCCACTTCGCAATATTTACTTTTGAAAAAACGTTAGATTTCTTAGCGTGGTATCCATCTGGCTGCCTTTTCAAAAATGCTATCAAATTATTGTATGTTTTAAAGTCTATACCTTTTTTTAAAGACAGCTCAGTTCTCAACATGGAGTATTGTGTCCATAGCGTAGAAGCCTTCAAATTTTTTTTACCTTCAAAATATGCTAATAGCACTTTCTCATTGACGTGTTATACTTACTTTCTTCTGCTCGCGAAATTTTTCTAAATTTTGAGCATCTTCAGTGGTGACTGAGCAGAGGCGGCCCAATTTTTTGTTCGTGCCGGTCGCTGATTGCATGCTTTGCCTTGCGCAAGGTTAGATTTTACAGTGGACCAGTTTATAATGCCGTGCAGAAGTTTATTTTTAAATCACTTTCGAACTGCCCTTATTGATTTTTTTTAAAGTAAGAGTTCCCTGTACATTCAAATGTATTTGATAAGTTTTGAATCACCCTGATAATTTATTTTTTTATTAAATTTTGTAAATCTGTAGTTTAATGAACATTATAATTTTCGTTTCTTTTTCAGCATAGAAAATTAAAAATTATCATATTTACGTCTTTATATAATATATTCTCAATTAGCAATCTCTTTTTTGTGTAAAATACTTTATAATTTGAAATTGTATCGCAATTCGCGGTGCTACTGGTAATGATATGGCACAGAAATCGATTCCAGGAGAATAAAAGATTTTGACAACATTTACGCTTCTGTTTATACCTTATTCTGTGATGCTATAGTGAATACAATAATATTTCCGCTTATAATTTTGCTGATGACTTAAAAGTCGTTTCTCTACAAACAATATTTACAATTATTACCCATCAGCAAAGGCATCAATTAATCATGTGTTCTGTATCACCTTTTTTATAACAACATATATTGTTACACCATTGAAGTTGCTAACCCACCTAAACGATCATCTTGTGAGAATCCTCTTCTGTATTATTTTAGGAATATCCGTCCCGATCTACCCTCCCCAGTGAATGAAACACCTCTTCGTTTAGTCTGTAACAAAATTCTATCAACACATGACACGCCATGACTTCCACGAAATTTTCCCACACCTCGCCGCTTAATTGTTACACGAAATAAAACAGATTTTTAATGGTGCGTGCGTGCCCGGCACCCATTCCTCGGTCGTCTTGTATCCATCGACATGTCACTGATTGGAGCAACGTAAACAACCACCTTGTTATTTTAAGAAAACGACAGATGTTTGCAGCGTTTCGAGTGTGTGGGCCTGTGAAAATATCCGGACTGGGATGTTTTGGTTTCCGCTGCTACCACTATATCCTATGGAACACGGCGCACCGCAAGGTATAACCAAAACGTTAACCGAAATACAGAATAATGGAAATAATAACATTTATTAATTAAGACATTTACAGTCTCTATTAAGAAAAAATAATTATCGTAAATATTCATGCAATTGTAAATGACACAATTGGAATGTGTAGCAGTATTGGTGACATACGCAATAATTAATAAAAAAGAAAAAAGAAAGAAAGAGGGAAGTAATATATGTGAGGGATGCAAGTGACAATTTAATAGTAGAGGAAATAGAAGTGAGAGAAAGATGGAGGTAATATTTCGCAGAGATGCTGAATGAAATAAGTGAAAGGGAAGAAGAGGATCGAGAAGATATGATGCTGGAAAGGAAAGAGGAAGTGGAAGTCTAGAAAAAAAGAAATAGACATAGTTATAGAAGCTTTAAAGAATTACAAAAGTCCCGGGAAAAACGGAATAACGACAAAGAACATTAAGTACTCAGGAGAGGATTTAAGACAAAGAATATACAAAATGATACTAAAGATTTAGAGATTTAGAGAGATGTCTATGATTATACCAGTTTTTAAAAAGGGAGATGCAACAGACTGCAGAAACTATAGAGGTATACTATTGCTGGATATAGAGTACAAAAAGTTATGGTAAAGTTATAAGGCAGAGAATAGAACCTACAGAAGAACTATAATTAGGAGAGTATCAATCAGGCTTTAGAAAACGGAGATCAAAAACGGACCAAATATTCAAAGAGAAGGAAGCTCTGACTACATGCTATGAATATTGGATTAAAGCAATGGTCTTATTTGTGGAGTTTGGGAAAGCATGTGGTTCAGACAAAATGTATAAACTAAGTAGAATAATGAAACCATTTGGGATACTAACTGATTAGCCTATTGAAGACGACATTAGGAATACCAAAATACCAAGTACGAATAAAAGGTGAATGTACAGGTTGTACTATTGACACAGGACTGGGACCCACTATCAACACTTCTTTTCAGGATAAATTCCATAATGCTATAATAACATTTAGCAAGCAATAATTCTGTCGCTGATTTTTTAAAAGAAACATAATTCAAAAGTTTATAATTCCGAAGTAATTGTTAAACAGTTTTTTCAGTCCATAATAACCTGACAGACATTTAAAATGTCATTAATTTGTGCTTAGAAACACTTAATAAGTTACTACGCGTTGGATAGCATTAGACTGAGAAGAAAAGGTTATTTTTTATATACAGGGTGTTTAAAAAATGTTACAAATTTTAAGATATAGTAGACGAGATAAATACATGAAAATGTAGGATAGGAACTCGCAATGCATAAACCGAATTTATATTATACGAGTTTTCATTCCGAGCTGCGTACTTTGACAGAAAATTGTAAATGTAAAGCATCACTCAGTGTATCCCAGGAAAATTCGAAAAAAAATGACGTGGTACCATATAAGTTACGTAGCTTTAGCAAGTTATTTTTGACTTACAGAATGTTAATGCCAATGAAGAACTTACGACTTGTTAAAGTAAATTATCGGCTATAAAATTGACTCAAAATGACGAGCTTGAACTCATTACACGTATAAAGGCCACGCGCAAAATTTTTTCGCATTCTTTAAAATAGGTCCTGTTAAATGAAGTGTAAATGCAATGCAAGACCATTCGACCAATAACCTCGTTTTAGGATTCATAGGCCATAGATTTCCTGTAACCTCACAAGAGAAGTTGTTAGTGAACCTGGAAAGCCATATGATTGTAATTTTAATAATATCCCATGACCAATTATTATATAAAGATGCATTAAAAATGTATTTATTAGATAACTGTTATTATTCTATTCGACGACTGTGGTATCGCGAAACACTAAATTGCCCCGATCGCCCCTACGCGATTCAGGTAAACAAACAAAATAATGCCGTGTATCGAGGCGCGACTAGAATATGGAGAATCGACGAGAATCTTTCAAGAAATGGATCTAGAGATGTTAGAAAATACCTGGAATATTCGTTTGATCTATAAAAGAAGAATAAACGGCCGAGTCTTGAATTAGAGAGTTGTTATTTGGGATATTTCGGAGAGATCAATTAGAATTCATAGCGATTTATATAGTGACTAATTAAATAGTGTTTAGTTGAGTTGTAATTAGTATTCGGTAGTGTACAGAGTGTTAATAAATATCACTAAAAATTAACGGATTGTTTTTCTGGTAATAGAAAAGGACGGGTTAGGAAATTCGTGACATTATTTATTTATTTAATATTTAATTAGTATGCATTGCCAAATCTCTAGACTTCTTCGATATTTCTATATTGTGCAATGGCTGACCATATCACCATACTAAGAATCGGCATTTTGATTTTACAAATGGTAAGGGGAGTTAGCTGTAAAAATTATTAAGAATTGCTATAAGTCGATAATTTTCATTTCCAAGGTATCAATCAAACTGCAGTTGTGTTTCAAACATTGTGAGAAGTAAAATAAAATTAAATACTCAGGGGTTCGTATAAAGTGATACATCAGTCTCTATAAAGAAATGGAATGCCCTATCATAATGTTAGACTTAAGTTTTTAATTGACAGATTATATTCTATTTATTTTGAAATATTTTATGGTAATATTTAATACATTAACATTGACCCTGTTCTTGTTTAACTCTGAATTTTGTTTCTTGAGGATGGTGTAAAGCTGAGACCAGCAAGATTGTTCTTAAAATAGTATACTGAAGTTAAAAAGATGGGATTGAATGTATTTAGGTACCTGTATTCGAAACACCCTCAGTACTCTGCAGGAATAAAATGAAGATATCCGTTTGGCTGAAACTACCTTTTACTCGACTAAATTTGTTTCGATCAGTTAAGAACTTTTTTCTTCAGCCTTTGTTAATTTCCGTTTGTGAAAAAATACCCCGGAGCTACAAAAATGTAGCTTTACAATGATTTATGAGTGATTTATAGTAATTTTGCAGGGCGTGGCTGCTAACGAACATCATGCCTGGCGAGATGAGCATGAGCTTGATATAAATCTATAAAGTAAAGGATTGTACACGGCGATGCTCTGTAATATTGCACTGAATTGAACGCAGATATATTTACTTTATTAATCTACGACAGTGTCATTATTTAGCATCCTCAACTGCATGTCATTATGGTCTTCATATTAACACTCAGTGTCACTCAGTTGTAAGCATTAATTACAACTTCTGAATAAATTGTTAAATTAGTTCCAGCCGATGATAAGTGGGCTGTATTTTTAGAAGGTAAGTTTATTTCCCAAGTGCTTGAACCCGTTGAAAAGCCATCAATGCCTGAAGCATTACCCAACATATTAGAGGCCACTTTCTTCTTATTTTCTTTGGAATCTTCTACATAGCTCTCTGCCACTGGGTTAGAGCGCCAACCACGATGCCTCTTAATAGTTAATAAATTGACTTCTAAGTCTGCAAACAACGACGTAGGACGTAGACGATCCACGAAAATAATGTCCAGTATATTACTGAGGATTTCGAAGACCCAGGCATTACATGGCTGCTCGATGCATTTTTCATTTCTGTACCCCACAAAAAATCCAGTATGATCGGTGTTGCTTGGCCTGATCGCTATATATCTTCGAACCATTTCCACCATATTTATTCCTTATGTTTCTGGTTTTGATAAAAAAATCTCGTGATATCTTTGTTTTTGTAAACGGAATAATAATATGAATGTATTGTTCTTCATCTTTTGGCATTTTGTAGGTGCAGATCTGTCAATTTAGTACGCCTGCAGACACCTGCAAGCCCCACTATCAATGCAATTTTACATAAAATGTGTTCTATCGCCGGTTTCCAGCAAAAATTAAGTTACGTTTTCTTTTGTTGAAATCTTAGATCTTTTTGATCAAAATCTTTCCGATCTTCTTTTTAAAAACGCAATTAAATGGAGATGTTTCTTCATTAATATAACTGAACGAACCACAGAATAATCTAGGAACCCAAAGCAACGAAGACTTGCTATATTTTGAAAGATATTCGAAATACTCTAGAAGACCCTTTTTATTGGTGCTATTCTTGATTCATTTCCCTTTATACACCAATCTTTAAGTTTTGCATAACTTTACTCATAAATATGTCTTGATTTTTCGGGAAGTAGAGAATCGACAACGCTTTGCGCAATGTCTTCGATATCCGAAGGAAAACTCTCGGAATCAGAATCACTCACATTAATATTCTTGCACGCCAATAATGACGTTGTCAAATTCAAATTTAAAACAATCAATAACTGTGATTACCATGACATCGTCAAATAAGAGCACCTAATAATTTTGAATATCAATTTATGAAAACGTTTCAGATATTTTAAGATAAATCAAGGCTGCAAGTAAAATCTATTGGAACCGTCGTATATTAAATTGATAATGATTCACGTTCGATATGAACTTTGTTAATGAAACTTGTATAATTAAACGTTAAAGGATAATGAACCAAAAACGAACTATAAAATAAATATCACCTCTGAGATAAATTAAAGAAACTTATAAAATTTAAACAACATTACCTAATGCTTTGAGAGTCAAAAACTAAACATACATGGACAGTCAACTTTTATTTAGTTTTCTGTGCTGGGATTTTGTACCCGCTTGCTTTGTAAAGCTAAGTTCGCTATCATCATTTTAGTATTTGCTATTACCTCTCTTGCCTCATTTAATTTTTGTTGCTTCGTTTCCTTTCTACTGTTACCAAAATTATCTATATAATTATATTATCAAAAATAGACGAGAACAAAATCTCACCATTGAATAGTCATTTGATATGTTTTATTACAACATATGTAAGAGGAAACTGACAGATTTAATTTTTTTACCAATAACCTGTTTTACTAAACTCTCAGTCAATAAAAATCCTTTTTAATTTCACCC
This sequence comes from Monochamus alternatus, assembly GCA_037114965.1. Taxonomy (NCBI): domain Eukaryota; kingdom Metazoa; phylum Arthropoda; class Insecta; order Coleoptera; family Cerambycidae; genus Monochamus; species Monochamus alternatus. Next base: position 122,030,426 of record CM073426.1, read on the forward strand.
AGTAAATATAAAAATAATCGACATAACTCCGATCTTCGTATTTAATTGGACATTTTCACATTTCGAACTAAACAAGTGTAATGATTTATAAAATCGTGTTCAACTGTTGCTTGATTGACCTCACATAAATTGAAAAGTCGATTTGTTACGCTCTTCACTACATCATAGCCTAAAGCTACTATTTATCTACAGTTAGATAGTAAACTAACATATTTAACACGGTGTTTGCTATACAGTATGCGCCAAAAGTATGGAATAAATTCAATAAAAACGAAACAATTATTTTTTGGGAAAAATCCTCGAACAGGTCGATTTTTAATTTAAAAAATACATATTTTAGCGTAAAATGCGATTTTCAAATGTCATTTGTTTTCGAGTAATAACGTCATCGATTTTTTTTAAATGGCAGCACCATATTTTTTTCCTTGAGTCTGAAAGATCGTTTAATTCTCTATCAGACAGTACTAAAATTTTGCCTTCTTACATAGGAAAGTTTTCGAGTAAATGACGATTGAATGTTAGAAAACGTAAATTTTATCCATAAAAAAGTAACAATTCTGAGGTATGTAAAATGAAATACAATTGATTAAATTTTATACTTAAATTAAATGTTCGAATTGCCATCCACCAACTTGTTGTCTGTGAAGAAATTCTTCTTGCACATTATGAATGATTTCTGGGGTAACTCTGCGTATTTCGTCCCGAATGCGATTTTGAAGTTCTTCTAAATTACGTGGTTTATTAATGTACACTTTTGACTTCAAGTATCCCCATAAAAAATAGTCAAGAGGTGTAAGATCTGGCGATCTTGCAGGCCATTCTGAATGGTACAGTAAACCGTCAAACTTGCAGATATTGGAGTCAGGAAAATCCTCATTGCATAGCAGAGGCACATACCCAACACCCTCAGAAATTAAATGTGTGGGCTGGAATAGTTGACGATAGAATAGTAGGGCCTTTCTTCTTTGAAGGAACCCTTACAGGACAAAGATAATTAGAGTTTCTAGAAAATGACCTTGTTCCAGCCCTTGCAGTAATTTTTCCTAACGATAATGACCCTGACATTCCTGACGATACCATATGGTTTCAGCAAGACGGTGCACCTCCGCACTATGCGCGCCCTGTACGAGTTTTTCTGGACAACTGTTTTCCTGGGAGGTGGATCGGCAGACGCGGACCGATAGAATGGCCTGCAAGATCACCAGATCTTACACCTCTTGACTATTTTTTATGAAGATACTTGAAGTCAAAAGTGTACATTAATAAACCACGTAATTTAGAAGAACAAAATGGCATTCGGGACGAAATACGCAGAGTTACCCCAGAAATCATTTATAATGTGCAAGAAGAATTTCTTCACAGACTTGCGCATTGTCAAGAAGTTGGTGGATGGCAATTCGAATATTTAATTTAAGTATAAAATTTAATCAATTGTATTTTATTTTACATACCTCAGAATTGTTACTTTTTTATGGATAAAATTTACGTTTTCTAACATTCAATCGTCATTTACTCGAAAACTTTCCTATGTAAGAGGGCAAAATTTTTTTAGTGTCTGATCTTTCAAAATCAAGGAAAAAAATATGGTGTTGCCATTTAAAAAAAAAATCGATGACGTCATTACTCGAAAACAAATGACATTTGAAAATCGCATTTTACGCTAAAATATGTATTTTTAAATTAAAAATCGACCTGTTCGAGGATTTTTCCCAAAAAATAATTGTTTCGTTTTTATTGAATTTATTCCATACTTTTGGCGCATACTGTATATGAATAATATTGCTTAAGAAATTATTAACATAATACATTAATGACAAGTTGAACAGCTGTGTGTCTACAATCTGCTTTCATAAGATTATATCTTTTATATTAAATTCCACCATTTAAAATTAGGTTTATAATTATAAACACCCAGTATGTAAATAATTGGGAAATTGCATGATTTTTTCAAATACGTGCAAAAGAAAGAGTTTATTGTTTCAATCAAAGTGGCGTCTGTCCTAGACAATTTCATGGAAAAATAATACTAAAAATGGTATTTAAAATTTTAGTTTGGTTACGTCCCCAGAAAACGGTCGCCGCCTCAGAGAAGACCTGTGACGACAGACGACGTTCGTACATGTCTACCTAATATCTACTTTATATCTGTATACGATTTCCATTTTCGGAAAACGCAGTAGGTACATACGTTTAGAAAAGTTAATTTATCATTTGTCATATTATTAAGTGTTAGTGTGTTAAATAGTATGTATTGAATAAAGTAAAGTATTACATTATGCCATGTACGAATACATCATACAATAATAAAAAAATATTTCACGGTACCAAAATATGTAAAGAAAAATGTGGTGTAGAGCGATGAAGCATGACGAAACGAAAACGTTAAGCTTTCATTTTAATGTAATTTTAATTGGAAATACATACGTAGGTAAATTTATGTTCATCGAAAAAATTAAAATGTAAAGTTGTAAAGAATCAATTAAAGTTCAATCAACATGTATACAGGGCGTTTAGAGAATCAATGGTAAAGCAAACTTGTGCAAACAATGTTAAAATGTTTAAGGAGAAAAGAAATCAGTGGAAAATAGAAATAAAAAATTAATAAATTAATTTAATAAATATTAAATGCTATTATTCATTATAATAATAATATAATAATAATAATGTTTATTTACAGGTTATACAATAGCAATACAGTAAACGATAATAATAACAATTACATTGTAAATAAACAGAAAATCACTGAAGCAGCAGCGAACGTTGCTGCTTGTTTGTGATGCAGGTGTATTACAAATATAAACTATATAAAAGGCCAAAATAAGGTAAAATTGTGTCATGTTTAGGTAGTGTCGTTAAAATTGAGAGAGTTACTCGTAGTAAGGTAGGTATTGGAACAGGGGTAAGTTTTTGTTTTTGTTTTTTTGAGCAGGCATTTATGAAGGTCATTACAAACTATATACAGTGAAACAAACATGCACATATACAATTTGACATTAAAAAAATATCATACAATGTAATCTACACGACTACCCATAGACCTCCTAATACCATTACTTTTATTTATTATTTTTCAAATTAACACAAGTAGTTTAACGTTAAATCAGATAAGCATAAATATAGGTATATATAAATAACTCTAGTACAACTCTCAATACGGACGTAACCAACAGCCGTAATTTTCACGAGCGGTTCTATGTTAAAAACAAAGGAGTAAGTTGCGTTTAACAATACCCTAAGTTCACCACATCACCACTAATAATTACGGTAATGTTAATATTTAATTATTGTGTCTACTTCATCACCTCCCTGAAAACATTACAGTTAATAATGAAAAAGGGACACCAATGTAGTTCATAAGCATAAAATTAAATTAATAATATCGTTCGATTATGCTCTCACAAAACCGGCTTCCGTCATGGTGAAATTTGTGCAGTTTTACTTAGTACCTATTCAGTACTTGGTGGTTTTGTTTGCATTCCAGGACAATTCATTGTTAATATTGTAATTATTATGTGATTATTGTCGCCGGACACATATTCTGACCTTTCAATATGTGTATATGAAAGATTGCGCTGTAATACATTTTGAGCCAATATAAATTTCATGCCACTGTCTGTAAACGCATTATATTGAACAAACTGTGTTAAAGTATTTATTGATTTATTTAAATTACAAACTGTTGGCTACATCTTTACGTAATATTGATCATTTTGACATGTCACCCATTTATGATACTTTTTGTATTAAATCTGATTAGTTATACGAATATGGGACTGACTATATGAATACTAATACTTATAATACGTATACTTGCAAAATTGTGTGTGCTTATAAATCCCTCATTCGGGTTTTTTCATTTTGCTATTGTTAATCCTTCCTCCTCATCCATTATATGCCTTTATCTACTCTTTCCATAGCTTTTAGATTATATTTTGCAAGAAAATTTGTATTACCATGTGCATTATCAAGTTACCGCATACGAGGTTCTCAATTTGTGCACAAGACTGAATGAAATTAAGTTATCCAAGTCACGTGAAGTTACTAAAACAGCCAAGCTCCTTAACACTAAGACATAATATTCTGAATAATCCCTTTGTCGATGCCTTTACCAGCTCTCGATGGAGAAGATGAAAGGAAACTCTCCCCTAACGTGCGGCAAAGTAGCCGGCTAGTGCTTATTGAAGCTCGCTTGTTCGTTCTACTTACACATACTATGAAGTGCCATATAGAAACAGAAATCAGTGAGACTTCTGTTTTTAATGTTTTTGTGATCTTATTTGGTATCAAAGTTATTCCGCCATAGTTTTGCTCTAATAAAATAGCACACTCAAAACGCAATCGTTAGAGCTGCAAGACGAGACATTTATGTTTTTCGTTCTGGTTGTCTAAACGTCTGCTAAATTGAACAGTGCCTTGGCGAGCACCATTTTTATACTCAAATTTTCAAAGAACACCTGTTTGTTGAAACAGTCTGAAAAATTAGAAATAATATCTCTTCAATATCAATTATATAAGTTTTCTCCAGATTGTGTAACAGTTTCCAGGCTGACAAGTCATTTAGAATAATAAAAAAGAGCAACCTGTTTAGTAACACTTGAATTCTGTCCCAGATTTTGCGTTCCTGATTTAATTATGTTTTGAACCCATCCAAGAACCCTCTACGGGACGTTTATTCTCCCGAAAATCGTTTAAATGTAGAGTATATTATTAAAGAGTACTTATTACAGAGAAATTTTATGCTTCTTTGCTTGTCAATCAGAAGAGGGCGGCTCTGTCGCCATAATTTGCGTTCTGGAATTAAAATTGTAGGGTATATTTGCCAAATATATTAAATCGTCATATTTTTTAGGCAAAATATAACGATTTAACCCTACTTATCTATATACAAAAATGCCTTCCTTAAAAGATACAGGGTGCTACATTTGAACATTTAAATTTGTTTTTCGCTATAATCTCTTCAGTTTTTATTTCTAGTTATTAATCAAGTTCTTGGGTATTATTGTAAACGATTCCTGAAAAACAAGCGTAGAAACTGAGGGAAAAGAGATATTTTATCCCCGTATTTCTTTCTGATGTACGCCTATCGATATTTTATTACTCTTGATAATTTTTCGTAAAATATTTTAAATAAACTCGATTTTTGAGCATGCAACGTTATAGTAGCAGCGGAATGAGGTGCACTTTTTAAATTTCAGATTACAAAGAAATAATTTGTATTTTCAATGTTTCTGAACCTTATGTTCATATGTTCAGATGTACCAGTTTTACACAAATTTAATAATTGTTTTTTATCAGCAGTAAAATCACAAAAGCTTTTCTTTTTATTGAATAAATTTCTCTTTGTAAAGAAATCATTTTGCCAATCAGCAATTTTAGGAGTAAAACATGAAAAAATTTTGTCACTAATATATACATATTAAATTCGTTTATTAAGAAAAAAACAGGGATTTAAGAAACAGCTTAATAATTATTAAACAAATTTTTTTCTAAAATTTAATTTATAGACGTAATTTTAATTCACTAATTCAACATTTTAATTTATTAATTGCTCCACATGTCTACCTGCCTCCTAAATGCATAAACGAACTCTTTTAAGTAAACAATATCTAATATTTTGAATCAATATTGATCAATATTTTCAAATGATTCGGAATGAATGTAGTCCTTCATAAATCCCCAAACACTGAAGTCCAATGGACTAAAATCGGGGGAGTGTGGTGGCCACTAAATAGTTGTGTCTCCTCCACATCCAATTCATCGATTTAGAAAAATGAAACTTAACTAAGTTGCGTCCACATATTTTGACGAAGAGTAAGTAGCAAATTGTCGAATAAAGTAAAAAATAATTTGAAGAAAGTTGTGTCATCTAAACTTGGTATGTATGGAGTATGTGCAGGAATTAATGTACCTAAATCTGTTAAGTTAATATGTTTCTTAAATTCCTGTTTTTCCTTAATTAACGAATTTGCATTGATAAAAAACATTTATTCGTGTAAAAAATGTAGTAGGATAGTTCTCATCTAAACTTGATAAACTATGTGTAGGATATGTGCAGGAATTAATGTACCTACATCTGTTGAGTTAATATGTTTCTTAATTCCCTGTTTTTCCTTAATTAACGAATTTGCATTGATAAAAAACATTTAATCGTGAAAAAATGTAGTAGGATAGTTCTCATCTAAACTTGATAAACTATGTGTAGAATATGTGCAGGAATTAATGTACCTAAATCTGTTGAGTTAATATGTTTCTTAAATCCCTGTTTTTCCTTAATTAACGAATTTGCATTGATAAAAAACCTTTATTCGTGTAAAAATGGTACATCAGAATAGATACATACAGAGACACTCTGTATAAAATATGTTACAATACTTATAGCATTATAAATTGTTCCTTTGTAATTTGAAAAAGGTATTAAGCTGTTACTATGTATGCTCAAAAATCGAATTTATCTCGAAATCAGTCGAGTTTTCAGTGTAACATCGTAAATAATCGTCACGCAGAATAAAATGACCTCGTTTATATTCTTGACGATTTGGTTAATAACTAGAAGTATTTTATTAAACGATACGTGAAAAATTAAAATTGTAGCGAAAGAAGAATTTTAAAACTTGAATTTTAACACCCTGTATGTTTCAAGGGTGGCATTTTTGTATATAGATAAATAGGGTTAAATCGCCATATTTTAAAGCCAAAAATTTGCAGTTAGCAAGACCTGCTTTTTTGTTATACCCTGCGTTCTGCCTCACATTGTTTTGTCCCGGATTTTCATCCCAGAAAACCCGGAATTAAATATTTTAAAGGTGGCAATCCTACATTTACCGAACAAACTTTTTGTAGCCAGAGTCTTGCCCAGATTCACCATAAATTGTCATATACCATGCAGCTGGTCATAGTTGCTACAAATTGTTCCATTTTTTATGTACACTCATAAATATCAAGCAAGCACAGAAAAACAAAACGCACTAAGCGCAATACTACTACAACATTGCAATGTTGTCGAACGTTACAATTTTAAGGATTCTAAGAATCTTCATACAAATTACGCTACAGGAGTTTTAACTTGACTTTAATTGTACCTTAGTTTGTAATTTCGTAACACAGTTGCATTTTATTGAAATTCTAACTTTATTTTTTAAATGTATTTGTAGAAAAACTATTTGTTTCAGACATTTTTTCGATAAGTGTTTTTTCTTGCTTTTGATCAGATATACAAGCTCTTAAAATTACGGCACTCATATTCCGGATACCTACCCTGTGATATGTTTCCTATATTTCTGTTTAAGGCTGGCATTTCAAGGACAAATAATCGCATCTAAAGATGCAAAAGACAAATACACCAAGTAGGTGGAGGTTCTTATTAGCGTAGTACTAAAATATAATGCTGAAATTGATCATTTCCTTTAACTTTTCAAGAGAAAAAGTGCTAGACAAGATGAAAACCCGTGTATTTGTACTGTGTTCTATACACCGTGAAAAATACTTGATAATTTACATAAATTCAAATATTTTTAGTTTTTTAAAAGATCTCTGCGGGATGTGATAATGTTTATAATGTTGTATACAATTTATAATGTCGTATACAATTTCCTCAATGTGCAGTTAACTTGATAAAACAGAATAGGTAAAAATGATGCTCTTTTTTCTTATTCTAAATGACTTAGTCTGGAATTTGTTTTATATCCTGGAGAAAACTTGTATAACTGACATAGTGAAGAGATATTCTTTCTAACTTGTTCAGATTTTTTTTAGACTGTCTCAACAAACCGCACTGAAATTCGTTGAAAATTTGTGTATAGAAACGGCGCCTTTAAATCTTAAATATTAATAACATAACTGACAAATAAATAGGTATATCTTTTGTTTATTAATCAAAATTCATTCCTGCTAAAAATATCTCTTTAGGCGCGCATTCGGATCGTGTCGGACGGAAGGCTATGGAGCCCGTTTTGATTAATGACGGCTCCTTCCTTGAGACACGCGAGTTTGCTCCTGACGGCACACGAATTGCTGTTTACCTTCCATTAATCATCTTGAAAAGTTGCTATCGATTGATCAAACAATAGTTTCGGGGGATATAACAATATATTCACGGAGAACAACTTCAATTAGGGTCCATCATGATACAGATTTATCGGCATTATGGGCAATACACTAATAGAAACAAGATAAAGAGAGCCACACGCCCGATAAGCGGTAAAGGTGCTTTCACACGGCACGGTTGGCCTAAATAACACTTTGTATTTTATCAACACAGAAATTTAAGAAAATTTTTTATTTATATTTTTATACAGGGTTAACTATGACTAAGTACAAAATTTTTAACCACATGGTCAGGGAAGACATAAAAGATAATAAAAAAATTATTCCAGAATTTTAGCTCGATATTTAAAAAAATGGAGCAAAACCCTTTTTTTTCTACGGAAAGTCGGCGCCTATGATAAGCATCGACTGAGATGGCTTAGATCTATAGATAATAAAGCTTACATCTGTTAACAATGTCAACTACCATGCGACCGTCTTTTTACAGCGTTTCTAAATACAGAAACGACAAAAATTAACATTCTTATCAGACAGGTAACAGTTAATCCAGGTAGCTCCAGTATTTTGCATTCGTTATTCATTTCATTACGAACCACTCACTACCGATAAAACACATTTCCCGTAAGTACAGTTAGATAAAATGCCTATTTATTATAAGAACATCGAACAAAAGGAATGGGCAGGTACTAAAAGGTAATAAAAAACTTTTGATGCACCCGCGACAGTCTTGTTCCATAACCTAGAAAAACAAACCGGCGATCTATATTGTGGGAAAATATCTGTACCCGACACAAATTCCTTTATTTAATAACTGTAAAATGTTTAAAATTAAAATAGGGCACTAAAAACTGAAGAAGAACATAAAACTACAACGTAAATACAGGAATTGATTTATGACTTTGTAAACGTGCGGCGGACGGGTCGCATAGGCGGCGTTAAGTAATTAATATCGAAAACAATTTTTTTCGCTTTATAAATAAATTTGGAATTTTTTTGAAGGGCGATTCCCTTAATTCTTAATATTCTCTAGCCCCTCTTAAAATATTTGCACTTAATCATAGTTAACCCCGTATAGTGTGGCTCACTTAAGATGGAAACACCTCTGTAAAAATTGCATTTATTATCCGATTTGTTTCAAGTTTTTTTTAAAGATATAGAATTTAAAACTGTATTTTGGCTCACAATATGAAAATCCATTGTCTTTAATCAAGACCTATTTACTGTACCAAATTTATTTAAAAACATTTATTATTTACAGTAAATATACAAATTTTTAGTATTTACAATGTAGTAAATTCGTAATTTTACATGAAACGGAAACTAGTACATATTAATTAACGACCTGTGTATTTTTCACAAGAAGCTGTATATACAGGATGATTCAGAACTTATCTAAAATAATATGAGAGTAGATGCGCCATGAAAATTGGAATCAATATGGTAAAGAAAAATTTGTAAAATCCTTATATGTAGTTTCCGAGAAAAAAATTATTGAAGTTCTAGCAACTTCAACTTTTACGTCGCTGGAGTACTATAGTCTCCAGCCAGGCGATTTCAAATATGCGATTACTTATCGTTTTAACTTTTTTGTGATGCAAGTATTTACTTTAGTTTTTCAAATGTCAAAAATAGTTTACGTCAATAGCAACTCGCAATTGATGGATATCGTTTTAATTTATGGTGAAATCAAAATGCTTTAACGGAACGATTTCCCGGTAACATGTTCTAAATGCAGCTACTTTTACAACGGTGTGCAGTGAGTGCAAGTGTAGTGCAAACGCTGGCGTGACACAGGAAATTTGCAACCGAATCGTGGAAGAGATGAAAGTCCAGGGCGTCCACGGCATACTGCAACAATGTGGCGTATCATACACGAGGCTCAATTGTATCGATACCATGCACAGCGTGTACAGCATTAATACCAAGGGATTGGACGAGGAGAACTGGTACCATTGGCGCCACAATCTCCTGGCTTTAAATCATTTGGACTTATTTTTGTGGGTATATTTAAAAAATGAATTATATTGTACCGAAGTGGACACTGTTGATGATTTACGCAAACGTATCATAGCCAATAACTTTCAAGTTCAAAATGAACAATAAGCAGAAATATTTGTGTTAGTTTGTAGAAACTGGATAAGACGGAGCCAAAATGTAATTAATTCATTTAGAATTATATTAATAATTAATAGCGGCAAAAGCAGTTGAATTTGTGAAAATAGGTGTTGCAAAATGTACTTGATTTCCTTTCTTGGGAATTTCTTTAAATTTTTTGTCCGGCAGCCTATTATACGCCTTATCAGGTTTTACAGTGGACCAGTTTCCAGTGCCGTGCGGAAGTGTATTTTTAAATCATTTTTGAACTGCTCTTTTTGATTTTATTTTTACAAAATTTTATTTATTAGAGTTACCTGCACATTAAATTTTTTTTTAGATAAGTTCTGAATCACCCTGTATATTTCCAGAAATATGAAATGTCAACAATTTATTATAATGTCGAATACTTCGTAATGGTTCTATTTATTTTTTGATTATAGCATCCTCACATTACAAAGCTACTAGGTATATAATTGCTATTCCCACACTTTTTCCGTTTCCTTTAAAAAAAACGTCACTAATTTAACTCAGCCTTGCATTATCGTATTAATTAGTGCATAATAAATTTGTCTAATTAAAAAAACTTGGCACCATGACAAATAGGTGTCATAAATCAATATTGCGGCAGATGCTCGCCTCAAATTTACAAAGCAAACATTTATGTCTTATGTCAGATCATAAAAATAAATACAAGTAGCACAAGAAATGTAAATAGAATCATGAAACACTTGAATAATAATAAGTATTAATATGTTATGTTAACAATTATTTTAATTCCCCCTTAATTGTTCTACTCCTTTTTTAATGTTGCTATTATATCAAACAAAGATAAAAAATTAAAGATTTACTTGTAAACTTTCTAACTGAAAATTCCACTGCGTCCACACTTTTTCTAGAACCTGTTAATAGTAACAAAATTATTGGCTATAATAAAGCTTCTTAAAAATGGTTGCTCTCCTGGTCTGATGGTATATCTATACCAAAAGTAATAAACAGTGTTCATGGTCACATAGTTGCTCCATGGTTCATATTGTAAATTTAATATACAAAAATTGTAATTTACCTGTGTAATGTAAACAGCCCAATGTTACGCCAGTACTTAAATCATGCGCAACAAACTATTGTCCAATTTCTGTCGCTGACAAATTTGCAAAAATGTTTGAGCATACTAGGCAGTAACTTGGCTTTATAAACAATTCTAATACAGAAAAGACCGTTCCTGGATAGGTCAGAAAAATGTTTAGGCATTTAATGATTTATCACACAATAAAAATTCCATACATTCTTATATTACCAGAAAGATTAAGAAGAATCGGAATCACATTTGATATTAGAACAGTTTTTCAGACAACTAATATTTTACGATCCTTTTTATCAAAAACAGGTCCGAACATGGCATACAAAATTCGAAAAATTGCTTCTACAGCATACCTTGTGAATGCAATAAACATTATGTTGGAGAAATGTCTCGACTTATGAATGTTAGAGTTGAGGAACATAAACATTATATAAAAAAAGGGAATTTGAAGTATCAAAAATTTGCGAGCACGCTTGAAAAAACGGTCATTTAATTCAATGGGGTTCGGCAAAAAATTTAGAGATAGAGGATAATGCATCAAAATCATTGTTCTAAATTTGACATAAAATAACATCTTTTGTTATCGAGTGTCAAAATATTCTACTTTATGTAACTATTTACATAATGAAAACCATCATGCAACTGCTTACGAAAAGTTCGTTCCCAACAAACAATTAAAGTTAAAATTACGTTAACTTGACCTCTGAATTGGTCAAAAACTTTTCATGACCAATTCCGTATAAGGAAAGTTTACCTATATTCGTTAGCCTTTTTCCTTATGTGGGGAAAAAAACTAAAGTAATATGGAAGTTAATAATTGGTCGGCAGGAATTTTATTCCAATAAGATAATTGGACTTAAAAGAAATACGGACCAATTTTATGTTAAAATTTTTTTTTAAAGTTTAATATAAAAGACATTATTACCAAAATATACCCTAATTATGCTCTTTATATGACATACTTTTGACAGAGAGAGACAACATTATATGTTTGATTTTATACATTGTAATAGCGAACAGGGATAGGAAGAAAAAGAAAGACTACAAGTCAGGCTACTAAAGTACAAGTAGAGTAGGAGTTAGTATATTTATAGATATTTAGATTTTAATATAATAAAGGTGGTTTCCACTCATCAAATTGTACAACCCAGGAAATTTTTTCGTATAATGTCATGACCAAACTTTCATAAAAATAACGCGCCTTATAAATATACATTTTTACTATAGCTTTTTAACAATATTTCTATACTGAAAAATAACCTAAAATAAAAACTGAATGTACTTCGTGATAAAATGTGTTTAATAATCTTTCGTCATAAATGTATTAACTAATATTATCTGTATTAACATAATTTTAATGAATAATGAATTAGAAATAATGAACAAAACATTTAGTGTTTATTACAACATGGCCGCTCAAATAAAATCAACTTTGAAGTCAATTTGTCTGTAAGTTTTAACCTATAGGGCAGATGCCTATGCCAATGTTGACGTCACAGGAAAATATTAACTTTGTGGTTGAGATTTCCTCCAAATGAATATATTTTATGGTAATTTATTTCCAATTAAATTATTACTAGGTACCTACACATAAAATTCTACTCATGGATTTTTTTGTGATTGAAAATTCAAATTAAAGCCAATAATATTATGTATGCGTAACAACAAAAACAAAATAAATATTTTCGAACGGAATTCAATTCGAATTTCAATTCACGTGCACTACTGAATTCATCTAACATGATAACAGTCATAAGAATATTTATATATGAACTGTTTATCGATATATTATCATTAGATTGATTTACATAATATGCAGTGTTGGCTTAAATTCGTTTTTTACAACTCTGTAATATTGTGTAGGGCTTGGTTTTCACTGCAGATCGCCAAAACACAAAACAATTTCTACGCGCTATTACATGAAGATCTGTCGGAATACATATAACAAGAAGCTTGTTTCCTAAAAATCGTTTATAAGACACACTTACGGCGAAGTATTATTAACAAGTAAATTTGTACCATAATATAGAACAATAGTTATATTAGGTTAATTGAAATGATTAAATATTCTTTAGAAATTATCAACAAAGTTAAAAATAGGTTGATATTGTAATAAAAATGGAACTTAACCAATTGAAGAATTAAATAGGGCAAAATAACTAGTTATTACCTTATTTTTAACTACTAGTTGAAGACAAAATAAGTTTTACAATTTTGTAATAAATATGTAAATATTTACCTATTGTAATAATTTAAAAAATCCTTGGATATTGAAGACAGATTTCAAGGCGAAATTAAGTAAATTGTAGAATAGGTAAACAATATGTAATTTCGAACTGTATAAATTGACATATATTTCATTTTACTTAGAAGTCATTATATTATTCTTAATTAACAAATTTTTGACTAAAATTTTGGTATTATAAAATTTTGTAACATTGAAGACTATTTTTATGGAGGAAAGTAGTAAATCTTGATCAATTTAGAATTATTTTTCTTGTGTAGTAGTCTATTAGGCTTAAATGTTAGTTGGGTTATGTCACTAATTGCAAAAAAAAATTAAACAAAATACAACAGGAAAATAATAAAGTAACTTTTATTTAAGTCAGTAATTTTATAATTATCATTATTTAATTATAAATATTCACAACGCAGTTGGTACAGTTAGTGAAACTAATTCCAGAAGAAATCTTATTTGTTGAACTTGAAGTAATATTCCTTGATATGTTATTGGTATTATTCGGTTCTTCAAGAATATCACCGGAAATTGTTTTTTTTTTATTTTCTAAAGAATTTCCAATATATTCTTCTGCAACAGAATTTGACTTCCAGCTGCCGTATTGTTTTATTTTTAAAATTTTGGCCCCAGAATCTGCAAGTAAAGTGGCCGAAGGTCTTCTGAAATAGTGCCCCCTGAATAATGCAGAATTCGGCAAACCAATCATTTGAGCAATCATCTTTGGTAACTGATCAATAGCATTAATTCCTACTGGTTGTACACCACATTTACCATTTCTATATCTAACAAAGAATTTATTGTGTTTAATATTTTCCGGGCGTAGGTTTCTATACTTCCTGATAATGTCAACGAAGTTTAGTCCTTCTATATCTCCCGGGGTGATTACAAATTCATGAATTACTCAGTTTTTGTATTTGGAATATTCACTCGAAAATACGTCTCCTCGTTTGTAACATCTTCAACACGTAAAAATGTTAATTCTGACTTCCGATATGCACCGGTACCGGTTATTAAACTGACAACTAAATGAAGCAATTATTAGTTACCTTAGCCATTAAAAAATTATTGTCATTCACCTCCGTCCAAAAGTTCGCAATATACCTATACGTTTGAAAAAACATTTTATTTCTTAGCGTGGTATCCTTCGGACTGCCTTTTCAAAAATGTTATGAAACTATTGTATGTTTTAATGTCTATACCTTATTTTAAAGACAGCTCAGTTCTCAACATGGAGTACTGTCCATAGCGTAGAAGCCTTCAAATTCTTCTTATCTTCAAAATATGCCAATAGTACTTTCTCATTGACGTGTTTAACTTTCTTCTGTTCAAGCCATTTCTCATATTTTTCATAAACCAAGTCATATACTGCTTTGAATTTTTCAGAAATCAGTGAACATACGGCATTTCTGGGTGTTTCTTCGATATCGCTCGGTATATCGTCAGAATCTGAATGTAAATTATACTTGTAAATGATCAAAATTAAAAAAATTGTTTCCCATTTCCCATTTCTCGACAAAATTAGGAAAAATCTTGTATGTAATACGTTATGAAACATGATTACACTCATTACATAAAATCATACTTCTCATAACTAATTACATAAATAGCAATTAACATCTCTATGGAAGTAGATAAACAAATTTTAAACTGTCAAATTTGATTTATGCTTACTTTAGACTAGTGTGTAGGGTCTTGTTCGGTAAAAATCCATTCATAAAAACCCTACGCACGATGCACGAATTCCTTACAAACCACGCATCGCGCATCGCGAATCGCGAATTCACGCATAGTCTGTAGCGGGCCTAAGGCATTCGTGTATCGTGTGTAGGGTTTTTATAAATAGATTTTCAACGAACAAGACCCTGCACACTATTCACGAATATTTCACATATCGCGAATCGCGCATAACGAATCGCGAATACACGCATAGTCTATAGCAAGTCTTACGTTCAATAGATTTGAAATTTTTGAGAACGAAAACAGAGTTTTTCAAAACATCAAAAAATTACGGAAGTGCGTATAGTGATGTGATTTCTTTTATTTTTTACTTATCTGCTTTATCAGTGTAATTTTTTGGTTAGGCAAACTTAGTTTTAAAAATAAGCCTTGACTGATCCTTTTGGTGCAAGGATTTATTCAATTAATCTTTATTTTTTCTGAAATGTGACAAAATACCCAATTAGACTAAAGAAAAACTAGAATAATGCCACAAATAAATAAATAGTGTAATGAACCTATTTTATTTTGCTCACACTGTACTTTAATTCTTTGGCGCACGCTGTACTTTAAATTGCTTAACGCACCTCGATTTTTGCACACGACACTACCCACCGTTCTGTATAAAAGTCAGCGAAATCGCCTTCACCAGCAGTGCTTAGCAGGCTCTCTCTGCGGCACTTAACCTTCCTCTACCCCAGAGTGCTTAGCAGGCTATCTCCGCGGCACTCAACCTTCCTCTACCCCAGGGTACTTAGCAGGTAACTTCTGCGGCACTCTACGTTTCTCTGGGTGTCCTGAGCGTTTAGCAGGTAATCTAATCTCCGCGGTGCTCGAGATTTTGCCCGTATTCCGTCGACTCCTAGTACTTAGCAAGTGTTATTCCGCGGTACTCGACGTTGTCCCTGTGGCTTCGACACTGGGTGTTTAGCAGGCTCTTTCCGCGACACTCGGCGTCTGCACCGTATAATCCTTACCGCCCTATTTGTTATTTTGTGATTTTGTATTATTATTTCAGGATTTATTTTATTTATGCCGGGAATTATTGTTAGTATTATTTGTTTACAGGGTGACATTTTATTTTATGAAATAAATATTTTATTTTGGATATCGAGTCTTATAATATTCCTAAACATTGGACATAACTTCACCGAGTGAAGTGGCTGTACTTGTTCGGCATCTGTGACCAAACACCGAAAGTACGTCACAATAGCTTCAGAGAATATTATTGAAATTATTATTATATTAAAGATTAAATAATGGGATACCAGTTACTTAGTAGTATTTGATTATTTATATAAGAAAATAAGGAGTTATAGTAACCTGCAAAAACTGTAAAAAAATGCTTTCCACACGTCTTTGAAAAGAATGCAAAGATAAAACTTTTCCGTTACGGCTTCAACGTTTAGTGTTACGTAAGAGCCCCATTTTCTTCCTATATAAATGTTGCGCGAGGGAGTTAAAAATTCTGAAACATTCATAAAACGGCGCCTTCCCCGTTCCTTGGAGGGAAAGCAGCTTTGCATTCAAACAAATAATTTACCCTTTTCGTCTCGCAAATGGATTTTATCCTTCATTGAATAGTAAAATTGTAATTGCAACTTCCCGAAGTACACCCCAACTTTCCTTCACTCGAGAGTCTGTAAAAGCTGCCGATTTTACGGCCCGAGCATATTTTCGAATACTTAAAACGTGTAAAACACAAACGCTGGATTTCGAATGTCGCTTTTGTCTCCCAGATCTCACTTCTGATGTTCGCTTTCATCTTTTATTTCCATTTCAGTGTTTGCTTTGTATGGGATCGCTCATGTAAAAGTAAGGGCCTCCTAAATATTAAGGAATTTTTATATGCGCTCTGAAAAAGACAGTACGATGTGTCTGGCAGACGTTTCAAGTGCGATGGTGTCATAAAAACAACAAAACACGGGGCAACGGTCGGGGGACGGCGACATGTTCATTAAAATTAAATAAGGGTAGAGAAAGTGCATTTAATTATTATAAAGAAAGCGGTGGGATTTCGAAATGTAGTGAAGGGAGGTGGCAGATAATCAAAATTGATGCATTGAGTTGCATCTATTCATACTGGAGAGTGTCAAATCATTATTCCTAAAAGTGGACATTAAAACATGTCTCCTTAGGAGTTGAAACTAAGGGAAATGGAATCATTTCTATGGTCAAACTTTTTTAAAAAAACTGTGTTGCGCCACAGGCTAATATTAAAACTAATTTTTTAAACTAAGCCATTTTTGCTACAAAGAATTGTGCTCAATAATTTCAGTAAATAGCTCAATTTTGAAGTAAATCATCCAAATCTAAGGTTCAGTAACATCTTTCGGCTCATTTCATTAAGGTCCCATTCCTGGAAGACCTTTGAGTGTTGGCCTGAGTTCCGTGGCGGCTTGTTAGAGGAGGCAGGGGAGGCTAAGCCTCCTCTGCGGTGTTTGTAGCATTGCTAAGAAAATATCTTTTATTTATTTTTATTTTACATTACATAAGTACCTACCTATATCATATTTTTATATTTATTTTGTTATAAATCTATTTTCACATGCAACTAATTACTGATTGAGATCTCGAGTGAGCAAATAAATACGTGAATTTTGAATGTGCTTGAAATTTCGCTCTCTCCGAAGCCTATGCTTATGGACCGTGACCCATGCTAACGGAGCTGCTGGCCGCTAAGCGGAGTAAGCCTCCAGCGCATTCATATGTACCTAACACTGCGCAACCTTGAACGCGCGAACGGTTAAATTCAATATGCCCGCAAATAAATCTCAACACTGTCCTCTAGTCTCCATCAACTATCTCTTTTTAACATGTAAGTTCTTTAGCCATCCTTCTTCTACCACCACGCGATCGCCCGCCGTGAAGCCTCGGCACTGTCGGCAGTAATCGGAAATAGACAAATGAAAACATTTGTCATTTATCATTTGTATTGTAGTTTATGATCTGTAACCTCGCGAGATTCTGTGATAACGGATGTTTTTGTGTAACTTAATAGTGTTTTTGTTTAATTTAAAAGTGTTTTTTTAAGAATTTGTGTTTGACAAGCAATCTTTTACATTTTACTGATACGTATTTAAAACTTTATTTAAAAAATGAGTGCTCAAAGTGACAATAACAGTTTCTCTAGTTGCATGGACATTGTAGATTATTTGCTATTAAAAGGATTTTATACTCTCAGTTACAATGAAAAGCTGATAATTAAACAAAAATCTAGACCAACACCTTCTTTGCCGTCTTTAGTTGTAATAGGTGAGAAACAAAATAGGGGATTTAACAATAATAATTATAACGAAAACAACTATTAGGAATAAATTATACTGCCGGCAATGTTTGTTATTTACAATAATTTATCCGTTTGGGGCAGGGTGGGTTTTAATAATTTGCAAAATATAACACGAGGTCTCCAAAGGCATGAAAAATGTCAGGAACATATTTCATCGCGTATTAAATTTGAAATGCTGGATAAACGTAATATTGTAAATTCTTTAGATTCTGCTCACAAAATAGAAATACAAAATTATAATGAGAAGGTCCGTGAAAATAGAGATATTTTACATAGATTAATCGATGTAGTAATATTTTTATCGTCTCAAGAAATTTCTCTTCGCGGTCATGATGAAAAAGTGGGTGAGGAAACGTGCCAATGTCATTATAAAACGATAATTTGAGGTTTTTCGCTTCAAGTCTCCTTTACTGAAAACATCACGAGCCGCCACTGCCTGAGTTGGAAGAATATATTCTACACGAAGCTGAAGAAGGCTCAAATACTAGGACTAGGAAGATCGCTGCAAATGTTAACGTAAGTCATAAATTAGTTTGGTCTGTTATGAAGCACCAACAGTTATACCCATATCACATACGAAGGGTTCAAGAAGGTAATTTGATGCCTATTTCCGCTATTCCCGAAAATTAAAAATACTTACTCTATAAAATACCCTTATCTGAAATAGACTACATACTATAAAATAAATTTTATAGGGATTGTATAAATTGCAATAAAATAAATTTTATAGGAGCTTCAAATTCTTATAACGTGGTTAAATACCTTTATACGATACTTATAGAATAGAAAAGGGCCCACTTTTATAAAACATTTTGATAATGTAACAGTTTTATAAAAAATGTATACAACACTTTTAAACAATTTTATACAGCAACTATAAAAACGTTTTGTAGTCTGTATTTTGGTATTGTTTAAGCACAGCAAATTTTAGATAAAACCCATCATAAAAACGATAAAAATCACATCAAAAGTTTACACAGGTCCACAAAAAAAGTCATGTGTGCTGGGAGTTGGACTATATTTTTCTTTTGTATTTTTTCCTGCTGAATACGAATCTGAAGTTGAAATTGGGAGTTACACAGCAAATATTTGAGAAAACCTAAAAAATTCGATAAAAATCACTTTCTCGTAATTTATTCTGTATGATACTCTCTAAAACTGAAACAATGAGAAATGGTGTGAATTAGTGACTATTTTACAGATATAGGTATACCAATGTAGCTGTAAAATAGTAATTATTCACTAATTCACAGCATTTCTCATTGTTTCAATTTTAGAGAGTATCATACAGAATAAATTACGAGAAAGTGATTTTTATCGATTTTTTTAGGTTTTATCAAATATTTGTTGTGTAACCCCCAATTTTAACATCAGATTCGTATTCAACGGGAAAAAATACAAAAGAAAAATATAGTCTAACTCCCACCACACATGACTTTTTCCTTGTGGACCTGTGTAAACTTTTGATGTGATTTTTATCGTTTTTATGGGTTTTCTCCAAAATTTGCTGTGCGACCCCCCATTTCGACATCAGATTCATGTTCAGTAGGAAAAATACATGGAAAAAATATATTGGGGCCCTCAGCACACACCACTTTTTTTTTGTGGATGTGTTTAATTATTTGTGCCTATATTTAAAAATGGAGTAGCCTAAACTCAACGATCATTTGTGTAAATGGTAATTAGGTATAATAGGACTTACAATATTATCAATTCAACAGTCTCGTATTTAAATTTTATTGTTCCGAAAATTTGATTGGTAAACTATATGTATATATGTTTGTGACAAAAAAAATATGCGCTTTAGTTTAGACCACAGTTTTTTTAAAATTATAAAAAATAAATTAAAAAAATATTAATTATGCTTTCTTTAATTTGTATTATCATTGTATAATTATATTCAATGAAATTAAAAATAGTAAAATCATGTTTTAGATATAATTTTAGGACTTCTGACTGGCTGATCCAACAAATATTCATTTAAACATGGCCCTTTATGATAAAAAGATTTATTCCATACATTATACTAAAATTAAGGTTAGGTATAGAATTTTATTACGAGGAATATACAATAATTTTGTTCTTAAGGCACCATTTTGTTTTACAACATATTTATAAAACAGAGAATATTTTTATAGATTAAACCCAATATAAAACTTTTTTATAAATAAGCGCATTTCGAGGCTAAAAAATAATTTTATTAATTTTCTTATATATTCTTAATAAAATACGTTAATACAACTATTTTATAAGGTTATAATTAAAAGTTATTTGTCCAAGTATACGACTCTTTATTAATAATTTACCTCGATTGTTATATTTTCAGGTTCTGGTAAACAAGTAATAACAATAGAAATCAAGCCTGCGTTTGGGATTTTGTTGTTCAAACAACTGTCAACTCATTCGAGTCAACTCTGTTAATATCGTTTTAATTAAGGACGGCGGAGTAATAAAGCATTCCGGGCCCAAAAAACAACTGTCACGTGTATCTTATTACTGTGGAAGCTTGTCAAAAGAAGAACGAAACAAAATTCATCCTAACGAAATAAAAGCCTCTTAAGAAATTCGACCGGCCTTATCCTCTTTCTCTCCGGCAACTTTTTACGGAATATCGTTATAATAAGATCCTTTTTCATCGTGCGTCACAGGATAGCTGCGCTCCCGCGGGCTGGCATTACTTATGTACCAATTTGGGAAATCTTTTATAGGCAAACAAGACGGGAGCGAACAATTTCAACAATGTCGGTCCCTTGTGGCTCTGCGGCCATTAGGGGTGTCTCGAATTTCGCGGTTGCGGGGCCGCCCCGCTCGCCAATAATGCCCTGCATAATTCTTCCCTAAGCTACTTTGCGGCTCCTCTACCTGTTAAATATTGATACGGAATTGGGAAATATTAAATAATGAGGGTGAAATTGATTGCCTGCTTCTAATTTTGTCTAATTGCACGTTTTTTAAGACCGCGAGTTTTGGCTTTATAAAAAAGTTTTTTTTAGCAAAATTATTTTACTTTTTAATGAACACCGAACAAAGTATG
The DNA here is from genome assembly GCA_037114965.1 of Monochamus alternatus. Classification (NCBI taxonomy): domain Eukaryota; kingdom Metazoa; phylum Arthropoda; class Insecta; order Coleoptera; family Cerambycidae; genus Monochamus; species Monochamus alternatus. The sequence continues at coordinate 122,051,922 of CM073426.1, forward strand.
CAAATAATATGCATTTTGTATTTATTTGTTTAATTGTAAACAATACATCGATAAAAATGATAAATTTGCACATTACTCACACCATGTATTAATGCACGGAAAAAAATTCGTAAAAAAACACATTTTGTACTAATTTCATTCAATAAATTGTGCCAATACATATAATCAAAAATATAGGAATATTTATTACAAAAAGTAATACATTATGTAATAAATATTTTCATTTTCTCTAAGAAATATCTATAGAAAAATGTAACTAATTATAATAAACTATAACAAAAACTGTTATACAGGGTGTCCGGAAATGATGAGCAAAAAATTCAGGGGATAATTCTAGACTGAAAATAAATGCTACCTCTTTCTATAACATTTATTCCAAAACTGATTATTAACAGAGTTACAAGGAGTTAAAGTTAAAATTTTATTTTTGATATTTGTAAATAACTTCTTAAGAAATCCAAATATTTACATAAAATTTGTAAATCGGCGGTTCTTGCGGACGAGAAATTCAAATATGTTTCTAATTTTCACGCCCTAGTAAAGGGCGCCACTTGTGGCACACCATGTTTCTTTTAAATGGCAGAACTTTTTTGCATTTTAATGTACCGGGTGGCCCGAAATAAATGCAACAAAATTTGGTCAGAAATTCTTAAGAGAAATTTAAGGGACCCGTATTTTTTACTTTTGATAAGTGCGGCCCCCTTTCGGAGATATAGCCCCCTGAAACAAGCCCCTAAAAATTTAATTTTTTTTATATCTCAGAGCTATATCGCACAAGAACCACCAAATTTGGTACACAGGGACTTTATGACATGTAGAATGCGATGCTGATAAGCTTCTTGGCAAGGGGCCCCCACAAGACACTTTTTCGGGGGCCCCCTTGCCTTTGGGGCCACCGAACTTTAGTTGCATATTTAATTTTAAAAAAAATAGTAGCCTCTTAGAAACTCCAGGGAATTTAAAAACTTCTTTGTCTCTTAAAATTTTTTCGAAAAACGCAGCGTTATTCGAAAAAATGGCAAAATGTGATTGGATGCATATCGAGGTTCATATGAAATTTTAAAGTGTTAATCGTAGGTGGCTGGCATTCGCAATAAACAATCAATTTTATTCTGTGACAGTTGTCATTAACCAGTGTCAAATTGTTACCATTAATAGTTGTCAGTAATCATTGTTCCCGAAAAAATGGTGAGATTTTCTGTCCAAGAAAGGGTACAAATGCACCTAATTTACGGGGAGGCTCGTGGAAATTCACGTCTCGCACGCAGATTGTACGCCGAGCGATTTCCTGCACGCATACTCCCATACCATTCAATGTTTGCACGAGTACATCGGCAGCTATTGGAGACAGGATCCGTACTCGTGCCAGCCACCTACGATTAACACTTTAAAATTTCATATGAACCTCGATATGCATCCAATCACATTTTGCCATTTTTTCGAAAAACGCTGCGTTTTTCGAAAAAATTTTAAGAGACAAAAAAGTTTTTAAATTCCCTGGAGTTTCTAAGAGGCTACTTATTTTTAAAAAAAATAAATATGCAACTAATGTTCGGTGGCCCCAAAGGCAAGGGGGCCCCCGAAAAAGTGTCTTGTGGGGGCCCCTTGCCAAAAAGCTTATTAGCATCGCATTCTACATGTCATAAAATCCCTGTGTACCAAATTTGGTGGTTCTTGTGCGATATAGCTCTGAGATATAAAAAAAATTAAATTTTTAGGGGCTTGTTTCAGGGGGCTATATCTCCGAAAGGGGGCCGCACTTATCAAAAGTAAAAAATACGGGTCCCTTAAATTTCTCTTAAGAATTTCTGACCAAATTTTGTTGCATTTATTTGGGGACACCCGGTATACATCTGACTATCGAAACAATCGATTCTCCTACCTGTTTTATTTGAAAAAGGTATACCTTGCTGAAGTCTGTAGGCGTAACCATTTTTTAAATAATCCTATTTGAAATGCTCAGTGCACCGAGTAAAAACTGTTTTGGTTTCAGGTAAAGTGTCTTTTCTACTGAAAATACAGCAAAATGTTACTTGAAAAAGTTGTTGAGAAATGTAAATTATGGAGACGTGCAAAATTTCAAGAAGATCGGCGAGGTTTGATGAAACCATTTTTCAACAAAGCACAAACAGTTTTCAATCGGTGCACTAGAAACATATTTGAATTTCTCGTCCGCAAAAACCCCCGATCTACAAATTTAATGTAAATATTTGGATTTCTTAAGAAGTTATTTAGAAATATGGAAAATAAAATTTTAATTTAAAAATCCTGTAACTCCGTTAATAATCAGTTTTGGAAAAAATGTTATAGAAAGAAGAAGCATTTATTTTCGGTCTAGAATTATCCCCTGAATTTTTTGCTCGTCATTTCTGGACACCCTGTATAAAAAATGTCAATATATAATATTACCTCAAACAATAACTTTTAAAAAATATTGCAAATTGTAGTACAATTCGCAAGAAGAACTAATGTAACATGCCACAATAATTAATAGATAATTCAATGGATTGTATAAGAAATATCACAAATTATATGGAATATTAAAAAATATTTATGATTTATTATTATCACAAAATTTGATAATGATTGTTGCAATTTCCTGAAAAATTATATTATTTTTTTTACAATTAAATTAATTATAATCCTGGCATTTTAAGAAAAAATATGAACGTTGACAATGAAAATAATACTTGTTTTAAAAATATTTACATCACCTTCACTTTTTAAATATATACAGGGTGATTTTTAGGAGGAAGTGACCATACCACTAGATACCAGGCGATTGTACTAACAATTTGAAGCATTTTTTTTTCATATCAACGTGCTCTAAAATGCTGCGTTTTTAAGATACAGGGTGTGAAAGGTAAAATTTTGGAAACGTTTTTAATTTATATATTTGAACCGTTTTAAGATAAATTGATGAAAATTTGCATACCACCATAACTTCTTGCACTCTTTAAGATGATTATAAAACCAATTGTCAAAATTGACCAGAGGCTAAATAAGGGATGTGCTTCATTCGAAATTTTTTGTATCAATTATTTATGTCAATCTGTCCACAAAATTTTAAAAATGTAAGTTTTTTTACAGAAAAAGTCACTCCTATTGAAGTTGTAAATAAAACTGGGTACCCAACCATATCAGATTCATTTCAATTATAAGGTAAAATTTTCATTACAATTTGTTAATTTAAGTAAACATCATATTATTACTAAATAGACTTAATAATAATAAATGATTGTTATTTAAGTATTTTTATTTAAATATAAATATTTGATAGGTATCTAATACCAACAACTTTATAACATATTTAATAATAGATCTACTAAGAGCAACGGGTGTTATTCGTACTTTATTTAAGTATTATATAAAAAATGTAAGTTATAGTTTCAATATAAACATTATCACTTACCTTCAAAAACAGATATCAGTTGGTCAAATCCCCAACACTCTAAAAGCTCGCTAGACATTCATGTTCATGTTCATAGCCGACAACAGAATAGATAAATAGAAATGAAGAGTGGAGGACACGCGACACGCAAAAGGAGGGACAACAGTTTACTTGAAAACACTGTACTCCTCGCCAGTGCAGTCGCAGTAGCAAAGTTTACTGAATAAATATAAGTTACACCACTCTCTGTCGGCACTTTGATGTTTTGAGATCAAAGCAGTACCGCCGCACGTGAATACTGTCGCAAAAAATGGCCAATTACGAGGGACTTAAAAAAGTAGTTTCTTCCCAAATGGGAAATATTTATATACGAGGGATATTCCAAAAGGGTGATGTAAGGCTGCTTATTGTATAAATAAAATACTTATAATCTAATAAATATAAATATTATAAAACGATTATAGGTAAATGTATAAAGTAAAGTTAGTTAATCTTGGCAGTCATATATATTGATTGTACATTTTTAAATAAAATATATACGTACTCTACTATATAGAAAATAATGTAGCCATGAGGAAAATTTGCAATAAAATGTTTTTTAAAATATTAAAAAATATATATACATTATTTTTAAACTAAAATAGGAAATAATATAATCTGTATTTTTAACAAGTTAGAAATGCTGCAGTATAGATTTAAACTTGCTCTTTTAATGCAGCTTTTCTTGGATTTCTACACAAAAGTGTTTGTGACGTTTGGCAGTTTTGATCTGAAATATAATAAAAATGCATTATATTCTTACTTTGTAATTTGATAAACTATATATTTTTTTCAGCAAAAAAATTACTCAAATGAAAAGTCAATGTGCGGGGGTGAATTGGGAAAGATATGGCAGCATGCATGTAAATCGCTCCAAACTCGTTACTTGGGAGTTTTCGGAGATGCCGAATTCAATTCTGGCATTGGAATTACCCGGGGGCTCTCGGGGGCGGCTCTGCGGGGGTATCCGGGGGGTCATTCTGGGGGGAAAATTGCATAGTCCATGGAAAGCGCTCGAAATTCGTTACTCGGGGGTTTTTGAGGATGCCGAATTTAATTCTAGCATTAGATTTCCCCGGGAGTCCATGAAAATCATTCCAAAATCAATACAACGATACTCTACTCTCTTTATAGCTTTGGCGCCTTTTTCAAACCCAGTTTCGAGGCACAAAAGACTTCCAAAGCAATTGTTTTTATAATATGTGTAATATTTATTTATTTAATATTCAATCAATCGGCATCCTTGAAAACCACCGAGTAACGAGTTTGGAGCGATTTTCATGCACGCTGCCATTTCTCCCCAAATTCACCCCCCCGCGCACCACCCCAGAGCCACCTCCGTGTATCCCCGGGTAATTCTAATGCCAGAATCAAGTTCGGCAGTCCCGAAACCTCCCGAGTAACGATTTCCGAGCGATTTTTCCGAGTTTCCAGTCGTTCCTATAATGGTGTAATGCATTTTTCCGTCCCAGAAGGCATTTTTTTCGTAAAAGAAATTACTACAAAATTGTAACAATTTCTTGAAATAGAAGATAGTGCATACTCTGCGGTTTAAAGATGCACTGTTTCTAATAATTAATTGTAACAATATCGACTACAGAATTTGTAATTATTTAATGTTGGCACTACATGTTTTCTTTAGAAACATATTGCGCATTATTAAATTGTAGATATTTTGAGAGTTATGTACTATTAACATTAGTAGTTATGTAGTAGTGTATAGTTATCCTTTGGAAGAAGTTAGAAGCCCTTAACTGGAAGTAATTTTAATGTATACTTCCTTCCTTCCAAACGTTTTAAAGGAAAATTTGCAGAAATATTGGGCAGATGAAGCTTCTTCTAGAGGAGTATTTTATATTCTCTTATTATGAATTTTCCTCAAGAGCTGCGATATTGAAATTTTCCATCATTTGATTTCCATTACATTTTTTTCGTCGTAAGCTATTGTTGTTTCACCTATCTGTATCAAATTAATGATGACTAATTTCTTCGAAAATATATTTTTGACTTGAAAAAAAAAGTGTGTTATTCAATTTCATAATTAGCTTAGCATAATCTGCATAATCAAATTAAAATTAACCAGAGACTTCCGCCTAGCCCGTCGAGCTAATTGAATATCGCGCGGAATCAGTCGGATACTTTTTAGTGGACGAGTGATTCTCTGAAAAGTTTAATTTACTTAATCGTCCGCGAAGACGCGGGAAGACCAGAAACAGCAGTAATAATAATGATATTAAGTGGAGATTTACGCGTTTGCCAAATTGAAATTTTGCGACGGCCCGTTCCCTTTCAATTACGCCCCAGTTTGTTTCTGGGCTTAAATAGTCAAAAGTGTAATTAATTATTCGCTGTTTAGGGGAAATCCAATTTAGTCGGAGAGTTTTTTCGGATTAGTGCGGCTATGCGTCGTGGTGATACCATTGCCGCTATTTTTTTAATATCACTTTATGCTATTAACGCTCGCAATCACTCTATGTTAAAGAAAATAAATTTTCATTAACGCTGGAGTAAAAGCACAGCAATTTTTTTATACGCTTGTGAGGTAATGGTGGCGTTATTTCACTCTGTTATGGTTTAGTAAAGAACGTCGTTTCAGGGCTTCATAAAATAAAGGTATAGGTACGGGGTGTGTCAAAATTAGCCTGCAAAACGTCATCAGTGGAATCTATGTTAAAAAATAATAAAAAAATTTAATAAATACGAATTATAAAATGTCCTCTAAGGAAATTATACCCCCTTAAAGTTTTTTTTTTTCAAATAACTCTCGAACGGTGTAAAATAATTTTATAAAATTTGGAACTGTGGATCAATATCACATGACGAATCTAACAATGCAACAATTACATCAAAATTTAAACTAGAGGCGTACTAATGGGGGAGAGTGGGGTCAAAATGTGTGAACATATTTTTTAATTTTATTACTAAATTTAAAAATTTTAGTCACTAAAATACTCCGTTTTCGAATAATCAGTGTTTCAAAATTTTATTGCATGCCAAATATCGAAAAATATAAATTTTGGTTGTCTTGTAATAAAAGCTCCCATAATTTTATAATGTAATTCCGTAATCATATTAATTAGAAACAATCATAAAAAGTTTAAACAGATATTAATACGAACAATACGAAAAGAAAAAACAATACGTACAGAAAAATTAACAAAAGTAAAAATTATTTTGACAGGTACAGAAAGACTTATTTATAAATGTATGCAAGTGTTCAAATAGTTCACCATATTTTTGAATACCTATTCTTGCTTTTGTTTAAGCTCAGTACCAACTAACTATTTGTTGTAACAACTCTTCCCGCGTGTTTACCTCCGTAGCATATACTTTGATTTTCAAATGACCCCATAGATAATAATCCAGAAGGTTGAGATCTGAAGCGAAGGGAAACCAGCGAATGGGTCCATTGCGCCAATTCACCTATCCGAGAAATTTTCGTTCAACCATGCCCTAACATTTTGTCCACAGTTAGAAGGCGCTCCACCATTTCGTCAGGGGGTGATTTCTTTGTGCAAAAATAAAGTGGGTCTTTCATATAAAAAAAATTATTTGATCTCATGTGGAGATACAACTCCTTAAAGATGTCAAAAAATTATTTTTAATTTTTTTCTGAAATACCAAAAGAGTGACAGAAATGAAATTAGATAGACATTTTCTACTATCGAGAAGGCATTTACTAAACAATTTCTTGATTTGCCTCTATGATTGTAAGGGGTAGAAAAAGTCAGCCCTAAGACTTTTTTATATGTAACCTTCTTTCATATTACTACGTTATTATTTAAAAATCCATTTCACATAGCTTGATTTATTTTAAACAAAACGTAATACAAAATTTCTGAAACGAATAATTTGTCTACAAATACGTTTCAAATTAAAAATACAACTGCAATAATATGCAAAACTGTTACGAAATTACAAACTAAGGTACAATTAAAGTTAAGTAAAAGTGCCTTTAACGTAAGTTGTTCTAATTTGATTTTTGTATCAGTATTAATGCAGTAAACAATTAAAGTTTCCGTGATATTATTAGAGAAATATTTCTGTATTACTTCCCATTTAAAAGTTAATAACAATATCATTCTACAGAGTCTCAAAAGAAATACCACCTAAAAATCACATTAGCGGTGGAAGCATCAAGTCGTCGTTGGAAAATAATTGAATGTTCGTTGTTTAAATTGCATAAATGTCATTAAAAATAAATAAAAGAAAAGAAGAACTCGATAATTCTTTAATACAAAAGGTGAAAAATGAGACAAACGCCCTCATGTTGCTAATTTACGACAAGTCACAAACAAATTCAAGAAAGGCTGTAGAGTTATATCGAGAAAGGTCCAGAGCGCTTCATTCCAGATCATAGAACCTTTACTAGATTGGATTCGATCTTGTGACGAAATGAAGATGCATTTTCTGCTCGGAGAATCAAATAATTGACCAAATGGTAAGAAACAATATTAACTGTTTCAGCATTTCGAACAAAATCCACGAAATTCTATACGGAAGGCTAACTGGGAATTGAATTTGGATAAATCAACCGTTCAACGAATTTTAATGACAATGAGTATCATTCAAAATTCACAATTTGGAGTATTTGCCTGAGCATCACAGTAGAAACTTTTAAACAGGTCCTCTTTCGACACATTCTTTGGATGAACGAAAGTTGATTTGTCAGTAATGGTTTGCCAAACAGACCCAAGGAATACTACTGGTCCATTGAAAATCCCCACATTGTAAATCCACTCCAAAACCAAGGCTATTTTGGAGTAAATATGTGATACGGCGTTATCGGTAGGCATTTAATTGGGCCTTATCTTTATGAACATACATTGAACAGCATGACTTACCTAAATTTCCTGCAAGAAAAACTTTCAGCTCTTATGGATAATGTGCCTTTGCAATTAGGAGAAAGCTATGGTTTCAGCACGACGGAACTCCACCCCACAAGGCCAGAACTGTGCAGCAGTATTTACATAACACTTTCCCAGAAAAATGGATTGGGATTAATGGACCTATTCAGTGGCCCGGAAAATCACCAGGTCTAACATCCCTTGATTTTTTACCATTTACAAGGCCAGGCTTCTGCAGCAGTATTTAGTTAACACTTTCCCAGAAAAATGGATTGGGGTTAATGGACCTATTTAGTGGCCCTGAAAGTCACCAGATCTAACATCCCTCGATTTTTTTATAGGAAATTTAAAAAAATAAAGTTTGCAAACCAGCTTCGCGAGATATTAATCATTTGAAAGAAAAAAAAATCACAAACGCTTGTAATGAGTTAAACGGCGAAATGTTGTTAATAAACGCAGCCCAAAAAGAAGTCAGGCGAAGATTGGATATGTCTCATGAAATGAGAGGTCATATAAAGAATATTTGTAATATGTATGTAGTATGAGGGCGTTTGCCCCTTTTTTTAAGTTCAGTTATTGTTTTAACTGTATTAAAGAATTATAGAGTTTAATCCTTTTATTTATTCTTAATGGCAATTATGCACTTTAATTCGATTGTTTTCCAACGACTACTTAATTCTTCCACTGCTAATGTGATTTTTAGGTAGTATTTCTTTTGAGACTCATTAGGACGATATTGCTTATAATTTTTAAACAAGAAGTAATACAGAAATATTTCTCTAATAAAAGTTTATTAGAAAAAATAGAGCTTTTTAATAGGAATCAAATTTGGGTATGTTTCTGGAAAAAATATAATTGACGACATCATTAGTCGTTTCTGTCAAATCCCAAACATACTTTCGATTGAAATTGGAGCTTACCTCAGCCTAGTTAACACCACGTGTCCCAAATTTTATGAGTTTGAGACACCCTGTACTTTAACACAACAAAATTGTCATAATTTAGAGAATTTCTTTCACCAATCTTATTCTGTATGTAACATCCGTTTCTGCGTGAATGCAGATGAACTAATTTTGTAATCTCCATTGCTTCCTGTATATTTTGTAAAACAAGTTTTCTTTTCTTTAATATCAGAATTTATAACCAAAAATGTAAAATACACAGTCATTAATGTCAACTAAAACATTGTAACACAAGTTAAGAACGTTACCAAATGGACGTAATACGATGCCCCGAAGGAACAAACAGATCAGTCTTACAGGCCAACAAGATAAATAAATACATAAACCAACAGTAAGCCGGGAATCGGCGTCTAGGCACGATAATTCTTCCATTTAAATTGCTCACTAATATTCCATTAACGCTATACCTGACTTATCAATATCTCGTTAGTATGCAGATAAAACGCATAGGCGTGAAGGAGAAAAAATGCAGCCGGTTAAGGAGACAAGTCTAGAGTTCGATAGACGCACATTCATAGAATGCAAAATGATAGAGATATACATCGCGTTCGTTCTGCAGACACAATATGTGTGTATGGTTAATGTGAAATACAGTACTCACATACGAGTATGTACTCTTCTAGTCTATCAATTTCACATATTCTACACTTACAAATTATAATAATTTTCTGTCCAAATAATACGTAAGTATTTTTTTCGAAATAAAAACGTTATTATTTGGTTTATGGGAATATGTAATTAAATTATTTCGCTAACAAAGCAATAAAATACAGTATCAATTACGATGTTTTGTCAGGTTCAAAACCCATGCTTAAACTTTCCTGATAATAATCTGCCAGCCACGTACTCTTGTTAAATATAGTTATCTTAATTTATAAAAAAATATCTCTAGTAAAATTATGTTAAGGCTGAATAAGGGCAAATCTACTGTACAAATGGAAATGATCAACATTATTTTATAACAGGCATTCAGTAATGATACAATGTAGGTATACATTCATAGAAGTTCATAGCTTTTTATAAAATTCAAAATTTGAAAAGAAGCCCAAAGGATTTAAAGTCAGGTGATCATGGCGACCGTGATACCGGTCCTTCTCCTCCAATTCCTTGATATTAATGCTTGGACATGCTGCTGTACATGGTTGAGCCTCATGTATGATACGCTACACTGCTACAATACGCCGTGGACGCCCTGTACCTCCATCTCTTCCACAGTTTGATTACAAATTTTCCGTGCCATGCCCACCTTGCCTGCACTTGCACTCACTGCACACCGCGGTAAAAGTAGCTGCATTTGGCACATGTTTACCGGGATATTGTGCTGCTAAAGCATTTTCACTTCATCATAAATTAAAACGATATGTATCAATTCAGAGTTACACTTCGAGGTTGAAAATATTACAACTTCAATATATTTTTTTTTTTTTCAGAAGCTAAGGACTTTACAATTTTTTTTTACCGTATCTATTCCTAATTTTTTTTTAGAAAAGTTCTGAATGACTCTGTATCTACTTTTATTTGTTACATAATATCTTTTTGTCATTTCAGGTGGCTATCAATATACAACTATTTAATATTAGCACCGCAGTTAATTGTATCCGGGAAAACTGCCAAGGAAGTGCATAATGTTAAGTTAATAAAGTATGAAATGAAAGGAATGTTATGAGTTATTTTCTACGTTGATTATTAGCAATCTATGATTTAATTTAGTGATTAGAAAGTCTTCTGCTGTTAGTTTTTTTAACTCTTTCCAATCATTTATAGAAAATCGCAGTATCATCTGCAAAATTCACCACATCACCTTTAAAAACATGTTAAATAATATTAGACCCAAGTCAGTTCCCATAACTTACTGTTTTGTTGACTGTATGTGTCATTTATTCTTATACATTGTTGTCTGTTTGATATGCAACTTTTTATTTATAAGGAGTTCCTCTGCAACCAATTGACTCTAGAACAATTGAAAGATGAACCAAAATGTCGATAGCCAAGAATATATGTCTAACAATTATTGATTTCCAATTTACAATAAACTCATCAATCCAATGATTTAATTTGAACATACTGTATAGAGAAGATTCCAATGGTGGTGTCCGATTTTGCTCGACATGCACAGGCGTTAAAGTGAAATTTCGCCTCTGAAACCAATCTAATTGGAAATAACGGCCCAGTCTCCTCCCAATATATTTATATTATTGGCCTGCATCGAATATAAGCGCGACAAGTAATGTATTACGGGAGAAATATCACGCGACGTGCCTAGTGACACGAAACGGCTCTCTCCCGGCGAAAAGGCCGATCCCTCGGGACCCAGGTAAGGGCCTAATCGGGAAATATGTCCACTGTAAATAAATCTACGAGACTTCGGGAAGTCTCATTGATATAAATTGCCCAGAGCTGCTTATCGCTAGCCGCTTAGACTGGGAAACGCATGAATATCCTTTGTTTGTCATTTACATTATACCTTAAGCAGAACGATTTGGAGTCTATGGTTTGCAATGATGTGTCTTTGATTTTTATGTGAGTACTGAACTTTTTATTTTACTTTTTGTGAAATATTAGAAGGTAGTCACATATGGGTGTATCGAAATAACACCGAAAAAATATAAGTTGCGATTCTCTGATGAAAATGAATAAGGGTCTTCCCTGAAAAGTTACGTCCCTCTAAAATTTAAAAAACGAAAATGTTTTTCCTTTTTATCTTCCATGTATATCAAGCTAAATAAACCAAACTTAGTGAACATTATCTGTCAATAAATTTGAAATTATTTCAACACTGACGTATTTTTGTTAGAGGTTGATCAACTCCTATAACATTTTTTTTAATAATTTTTTTTCCTAAAAAATATGTCTAAAAAGCCCCATTCATTTATTAACTTTGTGATCTCTCCAAATTTTTTTCGAAAAGCTAAGGATTTATGAGAGAGAAAAATAAATGTGTTTCTAAAAAGATGAGCTGTTTTATGAGAGTGTATTTTGCCGAAAGATCTAGTGGCCTGTTCCTTGCAATGGAATAGAAATAAATGTCAGTGCTATTTATTGATACTGTTTCTTACTCTCTCATAAGTTCTATGATTTTGTGTAGAAAATATTAGTTGATAAAACATAAATATGGTAGATAAAAGATATGGAAGATAAAGAAAACCATTTCTTTTTTAGAATTTTTGGAGGAGCGTATAACAGAGTTATATAGATTGGAAAATGTTAATAAATAAATATTTCAAAAAGAACCATTTAACTTCCGAGTTTTCTAAAGTATATAGAGTACATTATTTGATTTAACAGTTATACAGGGTGTCACCTAACGAATATAACATACTTCAAGGGTATAATATAGAACTCAAATGGTGTCGATTTTGCCAAACCTGCTTAAACGGAAAATGTCGCAAAAATTGTTATAGGATGTTAAAGTTTTATTTTTTATTTCTTGTTTTCTCCTTACCTGAGAACCCAGTTCACCGATTTGAGTAAATTTACTATTGTTTAGTTTCTCTTCATGAAGTGTGCAGTGATTATGTTCCTATCAGGTTAAATCATACAACCCTTTGTGAATATTCTTCTGTAATTTTTTTCTACGTCTAAGTTTTTACACACAACTATCAGAAATAGGTAAAGAATTTTATTTATTCTACAAAAATTAAATAAATAAATAAATAACTATCAACAGTCGAAATTATGCTCAGTTAAAAAGATATTGCAGAAATTATTTACTAACGCATACGTCACATTTTTTGGAAATACTACGAAAAACTACGCTTCCATAATAAACATAATATAAAGTAATAAAAAATCTACTAATTTATAATAAATGTTCTACGTGTCCCCCATTCTCTTCGACACATTTCCTTAAATGTTTTATGAAACTATTGAGAATATGAAACGAATTATACGTTCATTTATTTGTCGTACGGCGTCTTGTATTCTATCCCAAAGTTCTTCCCCCGTATTAGGAGTTACAGAGCTGTAAACAATTCCTTTCAAATAACTCTAAAAATAAAAGTCTAACGGATTAAAATCCGAACAGCGAGAAGTTCAAGGTCAGTCACTACCTCAACCAATCCAACGACTTGGAAATGCTTGATTTAAATGATCTCTCACCAAATGGCTGTAATGAGCAGGGGCACCATCGTGCACGAACCACCTTTATCGTCTAATATTAATGTTATGCAAATGGATAAATGGTTCGCAAAATCTTAATGTCAGTGGGGGGTCTGGTTCAAGCAAATTTTGTACAGGGTGGAAATTGAAAGATTGTAACTGATGCGTGTGGACTATAACTGAAATGGTTTTGCGACCAACTCCTGTGACTGCTGGCAAACGATGAATACTCATTTCGGGATTTTCTTCTACTCTTTCTATAATTTGTTCTTCGCCTTGTATCCTTCTTTAAACGTACTTTCCTTTTCGTGAATTAAACCTAGACTTCCCAGTTTTTCCTAATCTGGTGAGTAAAGAAGCAAATAATGTATGAGAAGGCTATCTACGATTTGGATAAAGTTCTTCGTACGTTCTCTTAGCAGATCGTTCACTAAAATGTTCCCTATATATACCATTATCATGTCTCTCAAATTTGAAATATAGTGACATCGACATTTTTGCGTTATGAATACGTAGTTATTCCCAAAAATATGGGGTATATGTTAATAAATGTTTTCTGTAATATCATTACAACCGAGCATAATTTCGACTTTTGAAGTATATCTTTTAATTTAAATGTACAAAACCTTTGCAGAAGAAAGGGTTGTGGTAAAATGAACGCCCTGTATGATTTAACCTAATAGGAACATAGTAACTGCATAGATCATGAAGAGAAACTAAGCAACAGTACATTTTACTCAAATCGGTTAACTGAAGACAAGAAATAAAAAAATTAAACAGCTGTAACTTCAATAGTATCTCTGTACATCTCATATTTATGGAACTTCTTCCTATCCTGTAACTTTTTCTATTTGTGATTAGTCAAAGTGGCTACAAATTTTGTAATTTGTCTCATTCTCCTTCAAGTAATATGTCTGATCTTCTTGTTGCAATTTATCGTCAACTTTTAAAATTAGCTTCACATTTTGGTCGTTCCTATAGTCAAAGATTGACTTTCAAATGCTATTCAAAGAAACAATTTTCATGTTAATATTTATTTTATCTGAAAAATCTACTTAATAGTCGTAACTGAAAATCGGATGAACAAATGAAAATGGCAAATACAAATTTCCAGAACATTTTGGCGTTTGACAATTATTCTCTATGACACTGTCATTTTTTATTTCATATTGACACTAATGATTTACATAATGTAGTAGGAAGCTAAACCATCGTGAATGGTGACCATTAGTCAAAGAAACGTACAATTCATCATAGATCAGTTTTGGTTATTTATATGCAAATTCGCTTTGTTCATGACACACTGGATTGTTATTGGAAATAGACACGAATAGCCCATTTCCCAATACGATTAACCTATGTTAATACGTAAATTGCGTAACATTTGACGTTGAATCACAACCCAACAAAAATCATTTATAGACAATGCAGTGATGTTATATCAGAAGGGGGATATCTAATTTAGGAATGGGACTTTTGGATAGGTATAGTTTTGTTCACAAGCGGATGGGAGTGTTCAGAAATCTTAGGATTTTTAACAAAACGCTGTCATCTGAAATGTTTATAACGTAAAAAAAATAATTAAAAACTGCGGCGGTTGCAAGGAGCGAAAAAGAATACGGGAATTTGGCACGTCTTTTACATTTCTTCAACGAGTGAAAACAGATTTATCATTACTAATGCGATTTTTCAGAATCTAGATTATATTCTAATAATGACATGCAATCAACATTGTTGTTAAACAAATTGTACAAAAATAATACACTATTTCTATCCCGTCCTAGATTTAATGAGAGAATATTGAATCTAGAAAGCAATAGTTCATGGTTGCAGCCCCGAGTGGGATATACACCATCACTTGAAGGAAGGAAACATTAAAAATTTTCTTTGAACTTACTCAATATTTAAACAATGAGTTTCATAGGTAAGGTACCAAATTATAGCACCGTATTCCAACTTACACCGTACAAACGAAAAATTGAGCACCTTTAGCGCATTAGTATTAGAAAAAGATCTACAATTGAGGAACACCCGAAGTAGCGCTAAACAGTTCAAATTTAAATCCATTGTATGCATCATAATAAACCCAATCGTTTAAACATGAGTTAAAAGCCTGTAATAAATTATTAGATAACACAAGTTCAGTTAATCGAAACAACATTATAGTATGGTTAACTGTGTCAAAAGTCTTGGAAAAATTCATACGTATCACATCCAAGTGCCCCCTAGAATCAATGACTTCATTTTGCGTAATTAAAGCTAAATTGGTTATTGTTGACTTTTTCCATAAATCCATGTGGGTACGGTGACAATACATTTTTTACGGACATATAAATATGATTATATATATATATATATATAATGTATAAAAGACCTTGGCAAAGTTGGGCAGAATAGCAATGGGACTGTAGTTAGTTACATCATTCGAGTTGCCACTGGACAGATTCTACCTATTTTCCAACAATCAAGAAATCGCGACGTACGTAATGTTAAATTATATAATATTTATAATAAAGATATAAAAACTGCAGAGCAATCCTTAACCATAAAGCTAGGAACTAAATCATTTCCGGTCATCTTATTTTTTAATTTGGCAATTGATTTTTTACATCATCAGCACTAATATTGGTGACATTAAAATGCGGCAAATTGTTAAATATGTTAGGGAACTAGAAGGGTCTAATGCTATACGAACATTTAATCTAAAAGTAATATGGAATAGAACCTTTTTTAATGTTTAATTAAAAAAAAAATATTTAGGAGCCTCAGCTATGAGTTATGGCTAAAAATTTGAGATGTTTAAAGCTAATTCTGATACCTTGCCACATTTTATTACAGACTCTTTTATTTTCTAATGACATTTTGATTGATAATGTCTTCCAAACTTGTTTAATAGCAAAATTGAAGTTTCGATTTGTAGTAGATTTACTCACTTTCTAGCAACCTCTCTGTAGTCGACACCTAGGGCCGAAAATATATGCGTTATAATGGGAACCATCCCCAGGGTAGCGATATGCATGCAGAAAGGCCACTACTGGCATCCGAATTCAATTTTCTCGCGGCTATCCGCATGCCGCAGAGGGGGACGGTAATGACGTTGCCGAGTGAAAACTTTCTTACCTCTTGTTTCAAATTTCATAAATTATTCTTTTTCGGGGTCCATATTCGGTAATGGATACTCCCTCTTCCATTTTTCATGGGACGCCGTCCTTATTGATTTAAGTCTCAACGCATGTTCTACCCACTTCAGCTGTCCGTCAGCCGTTATTTCCGACAAAATAAATAGAGCTGCGAGTAAGCAATTCGCAGGCACTGTCAGTCACGGGAACGGAAACGTTTTCATCTCTCACCCGCTGGAATATCTTCTTGGAGTAATTCGGGCAACGAAAGAACATATTATATCAGTAATAAATAATGTATTGTTACGGTTTCGTCATCGTCTACGTCTACTTCTTACAAATACAACGAATTGACACACAAGATTCATTATTATGCTATAACATTTACAAGCATTAGTTACTTACATTACAAGCTGCGAAAGCTTACTTTTAAGTGCGAGGTGTATTTAAATTTGAATCTCCGAGGTCCCAGAAAATGGTAGCGATTTTTGGAGTATCTGGGACATGTTGAACTGCCGAGCTATATAATCTAAAAGTGAAAGACGTGGAGTATAAAAATTGTGTCATGTTAGTGTAGATTCTAACTACATAGAATAATGTACAAAGAAGATTTGTAGTAACAGACGATTGGGTAACATTAGTCAACCGTTATATACAACTCCGACTAAAAAAGGCTCAAGTTGAATGCTTCTTTTAACGATATGAGCGTGGCAGATATGTAAATTAGGTGGTTGGAGAGCATACAGTTTCAAAAATTCCGTAGGTAAATTCTTTAAAATTTCAAATCCAAATCAGTACACCGTCCACTCGTTTCGAAGAACGTCCTCTACATCACTAGCAAATGCCCCAGGTGTGGACATTTTAAATATGAAAACACTAAGGAGGTGGAAGTCGTCAGAGATAGCGGAAGGATATATAGCAGATTCAGTGACCCATAAAGTAGAAGTTGCTAATAAAATCATGCCCGAAAAATCGATATCTATTCAGCAAAGCACATATTCAGAAACATAATTTAATGATCATGTTGTGCAAATTGACAAACCAGTCAACATTTCCGGTGATGCTGTTTTAGAATAGGATTTCAATCAACAGTTGCCGTTAAATCTTTTAGGAACATACAACAATTGTAATTTTACATTTAATTTCCACTATAAATAAACATTTGACATTAATAATTTAAGGTTTTTATTTTTTCGTCGCCCAGGGCACAAAAGTTTTTCATACTTACCGGTAACCTAGCATGTTTTACTTTCGCTTGCCTCTTAAAAATAAAACAATATACTATATAAAAAAATATAGGTAAAATGATTAAAATAACTAAAAAAACGAATTTTAATTAAAAATTGTACATATTTCATTCTATATACCTTTACTTATCGTTACAATAGATACGTATTTACATCTATCAAATCAAATATTTAAAATGTCGGTTGACAGTGACTAAAGACTGAAAATGACTGTAGAAGTGGCTGATGAATATCCGTAGGAGGTAGAGACGTCTAGAATGGCTATAGAAAATTTGCTGCCGATGAAATCTGGTACAGTATGTGAAGCTGCCTTTGCCAAGTACGGGAAATGGTGTATTGGAAAAATGTCACGCAATATGAATACTTTATTGGCATATTTTTCGGAACTGGTATTTGGTGATAAAAGTAATAAAATTACATTTTGTTTGTTTCATATTGTGCTAATTAACTCTTATTTTTCCCGGTAATTTTGATATATCTGAAGCATGTCTTTGGGGCGAACTAGTGAAGGTGACAATAGATGATATTGAAGGCATGGGATCTATGCTGCTAATTAAAATTCCTAATACTAAAACTAATAAGAATAAAACTTTCACCGTCTTGGGAAATGCTTCAGAGTTTACATATCAGAATGGGAAATCTTATAACACTGTTATGGGTATCCATCAAATTGGTAGTGTATAACAACCCAATCTTTTTTTATGGAAGGCTCATTTTCTCCTTTAGCAGTACTTCTTTGCCACTCTTTATTGCACTATACTTATATGCTCCTCACGTACATTCTTGTTAATAAACTATATATTTCAAGATTCAACACTTACACCCATATTTTGACCCATATTAGAGCATTTACGATTTTGAAAATACGCTGTGGAGCTTGAATTATTATCCACAGTATAGTGGAAAGATATATCCGAAATTTTGCCTTGCTCGAAAGATATCCCCACCGATGATAGCGCTGGCAATGGAACAGGATCCGTCAGTTCGTCACAACCAATAGAAGTCTAATGTTTCGATCTGGCGCATGCGTAGTTGCTGTAGCAGAAGCTGTGTAATCGGGTATGCTTTCAGAGATATGCGGCACACAATTTCATAGGAAAAATATATGGACTGCATGTATGTTTCTTTGTGTCGACTGCTATAAATTGTGAGCGAGTGTATAACATGAGTCACTCTCTTGATTTCTGACGGTCGATTATAAGTCTAAATTAAGCGCCTAAGATTTTATTATGTATTACATTTACTTACATAAAATTCTGTTTCAAATTACATTATCAAGTCGAATGTAACTTTATATGTATTTTTGTATAATAATCTTTATTTTGTAAAATTACAAAGTGCTACATGCTGGGGCCCAAGTCAAACATACAAAACCTTCTCTTCGATCATATAAAGTATCATGACAACCCCATTGCCCCTTCTTGACTCTGTCCGCACAGATGGCATTACCGCTTGCGAATGGCAAATAATCATCGCTTGGCGATCGAATTGTGAATTAACACCGCTTCCAGGCAAATAACTGAAATGCTCATACATATTTTATGAACCAGGGTGTTTATGTTTTAATTGGAAAAGTTGTTAAAAACAACCGTATCGAGCTGTCCGCAGGCAAGACCATGTCGAGTTTTATGATACTGGTAACTATTTGCGAATTTAATAATTTCACTACATTATGCAAATTGTGCAGTTCAATTATTTTAATTTAAAAACAACAACAACAATATATAGTTATTGTGTCTCATGCTGCCGAAACCAAATTCAACCTTGGCTGTCCAATGAACACACGTACGTTCATACGTACGTTTATACTACGTTTCCAAAATGTTGTAGTAGTTGATTAAACGTTTTGTGTTGAAATATTCAACGTTTATTTTTAGTTAAGAATTTAAACGTATAAAATAAGGTATATCGTTTAAAACAATATTTGCGTTTCATCTAGAGGGTGAAGTGAACACTTGTAATCTACTTTTTTATATAACGTTTAATAGACTACTGTACACAAATGTATTATATACATTTATATTGTAATAATATTTAATTACGCGTTGAGTACAACGTTTATAAAATTTAGAAGTAACCGGTTTAAATACATATGTGAATTTAAGACGTATTACCCAAATGTTAATAACACGTTTTCTATAAAACGTTTTAGTAACATAAAAATAAAAAGTATAAAATACGTTGACCCTACACATGTTTTCAACTGAAGGTAGAAATGAACAGCGTTTATTTCTCTATGCCTTTGTATACTTCAATCCTTTTATAGGCTGGATATAAAATCAAGAAGTTAAGATTATCATCGGCCTCGCGAGCCAACAAGAACTAAATCGGTATATATCTGGTCACCCGCACCTGAACTTTCTTGACTTGGCTATCTGCTATAAGTTTTCTGGGGGTAAATTCACTGATGGTTGGTCGAGAGATCAGGACATTAGCCCGCAGAGTAGTTGTTTTTTTTATATAAAACGTTATCAAAACATCAATAAAACTCTAAATAAAATGTTTTCCATAAATGTTTATTAACTGTTTAATTTATATATTACTTAAACGTAGCTGCATTTTTTTAGTTAAAAATGACGTTTTTTGCTCAATATTTTAACGTTGCTTCAATCTTTGGTTTTCACGGAGTAATTTAATTAATTTCACATCCACTTATAAAACATTTTCATTTCTCTCTACAAGACACGTTACGGTATTTCTTGTTCACAATCTTCCTACGCTGGGTTCACTCTATCCATCCATCCAATCAACAACGTTCCTCTTACTTCAACACCATATCTGCTAATTCTTGATTTGAATATGGCGTTTTCAAAATTAACTAACGCAGACCAATCTACAGTCGACAGAACAAGTTAAGCACGATTATGCTATTGCTCTACATCACACTGGACTGAACTTAGTTACTGCATTGTAAACCACTCACTATGTTATTTAGTGAGTTTATAGTAGTAGTATAGTTTATGATGTGTATGTTTAGATGCAGTTGTGATTATTATCTAGAAGCGTCTGGCATGGTACACCGCTAACAATTGTTTGTATTATTACACAGTTAATTGTTGGTTATTACGTTTTCCTCTCTCTTCAAGATATGGACCAAACTAATTAATGATTCACATTAAGATTTGCAGCGATCTTCCTGGTATTAGTATTTGGGTCTTCTTCAATTTCATGTAGAATAGCTTCTTCCAATTAGCTGTCGTATTTTGCATTTGAATTTCTCATGACCTCTTCCACTTTGCCTTTTGACAGTACATACAGTATGCGCCAAAAGTATGGAATAAATTCAATAAAAACGAAACAATTATTTTTTGGGAAAAATCCTCGAACAGGTCGATTTTTAATTTAAAAAGAACATATTTTAGCGTAAAATTCGATTTTCAAATGTCATTTGTTTTCGAGTAATGACGTCATCGATTTTTTTTTAAATGGCAACACCATATTTTTTTCCTCGATTCTGAAAGATCGTTTAATTCTCTATCAGACAGTACTAAAATTTTGCCCTCTTACATAGGAAAGTTTTCGAGTAAATGACGATTGAATGATAGAAAACGTAAATCAATTAAAATAAAGCAAAAACGTTATCAAGTTTAGTTTTTTAGTTTTTCGAATTCCATAGTTCTTTTATGGATCACGTAGGTGAAAATCTTTGCAAAGTGTCATTGTCACACCGACTTTCTAATAAGTATTGTAAGTGACATAGAAATTATTATTCAATTTAAAGTATTATGGCACATTTAACTGTTACTCAAAGAATTGAAATTTTAATTCTTGTCGGATGCGGGAATATGACTAGAACTCAGCAGGAAGTTTGCAATTTATTTAATGAAAAATATCCAGATCGCCCTATCAGCCAATCAACAGTCAGTAAGGTAGAGTCTAAATTTAGAGAAACTGGCAATGTTGTAAATATTCCAAAACCTGGACGTCCAAGCATTAATGAAAATCAGAAACAGAACATTTTGATAAGTATGGTGGATAATCCTCCTAATTCTTCACGATTCATTGCATTAAACAATGACACTAGTCAGAGCACAGTGCTACGTATCTTGAGGAAGGAAAAATATCATCCCTCATCGGCAGACGCGGACCGATAGAATGACCTGCAAGACCGCCAGATCTTACCCCTCTTGATTTTTTTTTATGGGGATACTTGAAGTCAAAAGTGTACATTAATAAACCACGTAATTTAGAAGATCTTCAAAATCACATTCGGGACGAAATACGCAGAGTTACCCCAGAAATCATTCATAATGTGCAAGAAGAATTTCTTCACAGACTTGCGCATTGTCAAGAAGTTGATGGATGGCAATTCAAACATTTAATTTAAGTATAAAATTTAATCAATTGTATTTTATTTTACATACCTCACAATTGTTACTTTTTTATGGATAAAATTTACGTTTTCTAACATTCAATCGTCATTTACTCGAAAACTTTCCTATGTAAGGGGGCAACATTTTAGTACTCTCTGATAAAGAATTAAACGATCTTTCAGAATCAAGGTAAAAAATATGGTGTTGCCATTTAAAAAAAAATCGATGACGTCATTACTCGAAAACAAATGACATTTGAAAATCGCATTTTACGCTAAAATATGTATTTTAATATGTATAATAATTGTTTCGTTTTTATTGAATTTATTCCATACTTTTGGCGCATATTATTATATGTAGGTTAACAATATAAATGCAAATTGTCAGAAGTTCTTCTAATATGTAGATAACTCTTTAACTTCCGCTTACCCTTCTCACAATGTTTTTCCTGCTTTTTCTCATGATCCTCTATATCTATGCAAACTTTCAGTCGTGCCGATGACAGCTTTTTTTTTCGGAAAATTTACATGTTTGATTACTTCTAGCGCTTTCTGGTCAGGCTTTCGCTTTGTCGGCAGTAATTGAATCTTTTCCAGGTAAGATATTCCGTAGATTGAGACATGTCGCTTGCTCTGTAGCCAGCAATATAAGGGCACATTTTCCGGTATATGTAAATTTGAAAGCATCTAATAAGTTTCAAGCAACTGAACTGCTAATTTTATTTAAAGCTACAAGCTAATAGAAAAAAAGAATATGGCTTCTTGGCTGTAGAAATAATAATCAGGAAGACGACGAGCAAACAAACACAACGTCTGTTACTCATCACGTGTGTGTGTGTCGAGTTTTTTGTGAGGTATCGAACCTGACACCCCGTCGCTTCAATTTATCTTTCTTGAGGACGCCGTTCTATAAAAAAATTAAATATACATAAGAAGGAAGTATCAGAAGAAATTTTAACATGAAATTCGTTCACGGACAGGTTTTTGCGAATATCTGATTTCATTCTAGTGATTTCTGGGGCGAATGAAGTGCATGTGTCGCGTTTACGTTTATTTTGGGAAATCGTCAGGGTATAAAAGGAATTAATGTATCCGGTCAATCCCAAGTAACATTTTTAGTGAATGGGGAACACTTTTTTGTAGGCAGCTTCGTTCCAACGACGTTTTTGCATCTTATACAAAAAAGCTTAAGCCACGTTTTTGCCGCCTCTAAAAGATAACATGGAGAAACATAGAACGTTTACTAGATATTCTTGTCTTTGTTGGTTTTCTGTGTTTATCTCTGCTTCTCTTATTATATTTAGGAAAACAATAGTTATTATAATAGTGTAACATACAGTATGCGCCAAAAGTATGGAATAAATTCAATAAAAACGAAACAATTATTTTTTGGGATCGAGCAGGTCGATTTTTAATTTAAAAATTACATATTTTCAAGTAAAATGCGATTTTCAAATGTAATTTGTTTTCGAGTAATGACGTCATCGATTTTTTTTTAAATGGCAACACCATATTTTTTTCTTTGATTCTGAAAGATCGTTTAATTCTCTATCAGACAGTACTAAAATTTTGCCCTCTTACATAGGAAAGTTTTCGAGTAAATGACGATTGAATGTTAGAAAATGTAAATTTTATCCATAAAAAAGTAACAATTCTGAGGTGTGTAAAATAAAATACAATTGATTAAATTTTATACTTAAATTAAATGTTCGAATTGCCATCCACCAACTTCTTGACAATGCGCAAGTCTGTAAAGAAATTCTTCTTGCACATTGTGAATGAAGTTCTTCTAAATTACGTGGTTTATTAATGTACACTTTTGACTTCAAGTATCCCCATAAAAAATAGTCAAGAGGTGTAAGATCTGGCGATCTTGTAGGCTATTCTATCGGTCCGCGTCTGCCGATCGTCCTCCCAGGAAAACAGTTGTCCAAAAAATCTCGTACAGGGCGCGCATAGTGCGGAGGTGCACCGTCTTGCTGAAACCATATGGTATCGTCAGGAATGTCAGGGTCATTATCGTTAGGAAAAATTACTGCAAGGGCTGGAACAAGGTCATTTTCTATAAACTCTAAATCTGCAAGTTTGACGGTTTACTGTACCATTCAGACAAAATGTGGCCTCATCTGAAAAAAGTATTTGCCGGTGTAAATCTCTATTTCCTTGACATAAATCCATTAGAATTTCGCAAAAGTGTAAGCGGCGATCGGGATCATCTTCAGTTTCTGCACAAGTTGAATTTTGTAGGGATGATATTTTTCGTTCCTCAAGATACGTAGCACTGTGCTCTGAGTAGTGTCATTGTTTAATGCAACCAATCGTGAAGAATTATGAGGATTATCCACCATACTTATCAAAATGTTCTGTTTCTGATTTTCATTAATGCTTGGACGTCCAGGTTTTGGAATATTTACAACATTGCCAGTTTCTCTAAATTTAAACTCTACCTTACTGACTGTTGATTGGCTGATAGGGCGATCTGAATATTTTTCATTAAATAAATCGCAAACTTCCTGCTGAGTTCTAGTCATATTCCCGCGTCCGATAAGAATTAAAATTTCAATTCTTTGAGTAACAGTTAAATGTGCCATAATACTTTAAATTGAATAATAATTTCTATGTCGCTTACAATACTTTGCAAAGATTTTCACCTACGTGATCCATAAAAGAACTATGGAATTCGAAAAACTAAACTTGATAACGTTTTTGCTTTATTTTAATTGATTTATGTTTTCTAACATTCAATCGTCATTTATTCGAAAACTTTCCTATGTAAGAGGGCAAAATTTTAATACTGTCTGATAGAGAATTAAACGATCTTTCAGAATCAAGGAAAAAAATATGGTGTTGCCATTTAAAGAAAAATTGATGACGTCATTACTTAAAAACAAATGACATTTGAAAATCGCATTTTACGCTAAAATATGTATTTTTTAAATTAAAAATCGATCTGTTCGAGGATTTTTCCCAAAAAATAATTGTTTCGTTTTTATTGAATTTATTTCATACTTTTGGCGCATACTGTATAACAATGTAATACAGATTTAGAATAATCCCAAGGTATAAAATTAGAACGATTGAAAGTTTACTGTCAAACATGGATGTTTATAACCCGAAATAAAAACAAGCACCGTTAAAAAAATTGACATCAAAAAACAATTCAAATAATTAAAAAAAGAATTATGTAAACATATCAGCTTTTGAAAATAGAACTTTAAAGTGATATACACTCAAAATTTATACTTAAACTGGCATCGACAACCCGTCGAATCATCTATAAAAATGACACAATTTTTGTATTTGGAATTTTTTTGTAACTATGGCGTTAAAATCACAAATCGAGTGAGAGCGTTACGCTGGACACCCGGTACAATGAGTTTTAAAATAGTGTCTGCAAGAGAGAAAATGATATTTGGTTATGTGTCGTTCGATAACCAGAGGGAAAATGACGGAACACTGTTCTGGCCAGAATATTTAAACTGTTGTCATATAGAAACTCTAAGGCGTAATCCAACAAGTGCTCCTGAAGACACTTGGTCTTCGCTTAGGTGCATATTAAAATTCTCAAAATTAGAAAATTTTAAAGATGCTTTTCAACTCTAAAAACAATAATGTTTAAGAGTTGTAGCACTTACTGTTTGTTATTTTAGTTTTCTATAAAAGTATTCGAATGCCGAAAAGTCTTCTTTCTGCAACTCATCTTACAGACAGACCCAAAAAAAGGCTAGTAATAAACTAATGTATTTTCTCTAGCGTTAATGAGTCATGCAGGAAGCAGGTCACTATTGAGTAAAAATTACTGCATAGTAGATTATGAAGGTAGTAGCAGCTTTGTAATAATTTTGATCCCATGTAAAATGTGGAATTGACTTATGGATGATGCAATAACGTGGCGACAACTGCCATAATTGTATAATCAAGTGCCGCCACATTAAAAGATATGTCGCCAAAACTGTAACAAATAATTTGAAGCTACTGTCACTTGTAAGTAATATCTAAGTGATATGGCTTAGGTGCCGTTACCTTTAATATCCATTTTAAAGTTTGGGCAACTTTAAAGTGCTTTTGCTTAGTTTTCATAACATTACAGACACCAAAACCATGAAGGGATTTTCAATGGTGAAGATTACATACTTAAAACTATGCTAACATAAATTGAAGTTATTTTGCTATATAGTGATAGATTTAGTGATTACTAGGTAATAGCTACTTAACTGAACTTTCGGTACCAGTTTTCGTTACTATAATAATAGGAATTTGTATTGAAGACACATATTAACTTCTTAATTAATTATACTTACAATAATATATTTTTTCAATTTTTAGTGCATTTTAAGGTGAATAAGTACCAGATATTTCTAGATATTCTGCGGGCTATTTCCCCTAATTTATCTAAAAGCAGCGTAAATGAAAACATAAATTTCAAACGTAATATATTTCATTCGTTAGTGAACCGCAAAATGGAGTTCAAAAATAGTATCAACTGAAAATATAAACATGCTGCGTTGTAATAAATACTGTTCATTGCACCATTGATAATAAAATATGCATTTTCCTGTGTCCCTAATTACGAGCTGTATTTTTGCCGGGGCAATATTCGTAATTAATCAAATAAACAAAATGGTTTTGCACTCATGTCGGTTTAATTTCAAATATCATTTCAATTCTGACCCGTAGCTTATCGTCACTAATAATATCTTATTTACAAAAATAAAATGGCTATATCCTATAATATCCAACGGTAATGTAACAGTAGCCAAAAGATTAGTAGATAATTTCATATTACTGTATGGAATAATATTATATTAGATTCAAGATCCTGGGATAGTAGGTCATTTGAACAAAAAAAAAAAAACGAAAACTTGAATTTTACGTACGTTTCGGGTTTATTTCGTAATACCCATCTTCAGAATATATTCTTATGTAATTTTTTTTTTATTTTCTTCTTTAACTAATCTTATATTAAGTTTTTCATAATGCCGCAGTAATCTTCCTTGGGAGCTCCATAACTTATTAGTTGCATTCTTGATAGATTGTCATCAAAAAAGTTTTTTCGAAGACAAAGAGTGATTCGGAAGAAAATAATCTAAGTTGCATCGTTAACTGCCCTCTTTGTCCTTATGGTGTTCAAAAACGACGTATGTCGGCGAGTTGGTAGATGAGAGGCTACAGAATTGCCAAGTTTGCCTACAATTCATAAAATTAAACGACTACTTAAAAACATTATTGCGACTTTGCGAACTCCTAATAATTCGAAAAGTCTTATATACCTAATGATAGACTAAATTAAAGACAAGAACCCATATCCGTGATGTATAGTAAGCGGTTACCTTGCTTTGAGAGATGTTACAACATTGCATTCAAATAACGACTTGTAGCCGCCGTGCTGATATAAGTTTTTATATTCAAGCAGTGGGTTGGATTGGGGCAAAATAATACTGATTTGACGACGAGATATAGAATACTTTCTTAATAACCACCCCGCTTTGAATAATATTAAGCTAGATGACTAAAATAGACAAAATCTATACAGGGTGTCCAGAAACTCTCCTGACAAACGAAAACCGGAGATTCCTCAGATAATTTTAAGACAATTTAACCCAATTTACCTACTCCGAAAATGCTTCCCAAGGGAACTGGAGCTCTTTGAAGATGGCGCATTGTAAATAGTTTTGTTTAAATACCTCAAGAACGCTTCTACTTAGAAAAACAAAAACTGGTACGCTTGTTTAGCCTTCAGAGATGAATCGATTCCATCAATTTCGAATTTTTAGTACCGGTCATAGGCGTCCGTTTTGGGTAGGTCAACGGTTATTTTAACGCATAACTTCTTTGTATTTAACTTTTAAGCATTTGTGACACTAGATTATTAAATGTTCAGTTATACTAGTACTAAAAGGTACTCTTACTTTAAGTTATTAGGATACACCGTTTTCTAGAAAAATGGATTTGAAAATTTTTTGTTTTTTCGTCATTAAAGTTCAATTTATATTTTTTGCACTAGTTGGCCCTGAACTGCCAACAAAAGTAAAACATAGGTTTTTCATTGTCAAATTGTTGTCAGTTCGCGAAGTTTATCTTTTAATTTTTTGGAATTCAAACACAACGATTTCAATTTTTTTTAAAATGATTTTTACTAAAGAATACGCCGATATGCATTTAGTTTATGGCGAAATGAGGTGTAACGCTCGAGCAGAGCAACGTAGATACTCTGATAAATTTCCCAATCGTGAGCATCCAACTCACTCAATATTTACAGTTCTTCATCAACGAATAAGAGAAACAGGTTCAGTGGTCCCAAAAAATAATGAAACAGGGAGACATAATGATGTAACAGCAGAACATGAAGATGTTATTTTAATGGAAGTTGATGAAAATCCCGAAATTAGCGTTCGAAGATTATCTGCCATGTACCCCACAATTTCAAAATCTTCCGTAGGAAATATCTTACACAAAGAAAATTTATATCTTTTTCATTTTACAAAGGTGCAAGCACTGCTAGAAGGAGATTTTCCTGCTCGTGTAGAATTCACTAGATGGTTACAAAACCAGAAAAATCAAGATGAAGATTTTTTCAGATACATTTTGTTTGGTGACGAAGCTACATTCACAACAAATGGAATTTTTAATGTACATAATGCACATTATTATTCGTACGTTGGTGACAATTCCCACTTTGTTCAACAATTTAAGCATCAGCATAGGTTTAAGATAAACGTCTGGATAGGAGTAGTTGACGATTATCTACTTGGACCTATGGAATTACCTGCTCGTTTAAATGGTGCTGATTATTTACATTTCCTGCAAAATATTTTACCTGATTTGTTAGATGAGTGCGTTTAAATATTCGGCAAAACTTATGGTTTCTACGCGACGGCTGTCCGGCCCACTTTAGCAGGAATGGACGAGGCTTTCTAGAAAATAACTACGAAGACCATTAGATTCGAAGAGGAGGTCCAGTTGCTTGGCCAGCAAGGTCGCCGGATTTGAATCCTTGCGATTATTGTGTTTGGGGATACATAAAAGCATTTGTTTATTCCGTTCCGATACGAAATCGTGCACAACTCTGGCGAAGGATACAAGATGCTTGCAACGAATTTAGAAATAACTTTGGAATTTTTGCAAGAATTCGGCGTTTTCTAAGCAAAAGGGTACATTTATGCATAGAGACTAATGGTCATCACATCGAGCATCTTTTGTAACTATCTACCTTTGATACTTTTTTGTTACTTTCGTTCCATTGTAATAAATACTTTGATTTTAAAAATCTTTAACTAAAATTTTTAAACTTTAATGACGAAAAAACGAAAAATTTTCAAATCCATTTTTCTAGAAAACGGTCTATCCTAATGACTTAAAGTAAGAGTATCTTTTAGTACTAGAATACCTGAAAATTTAATAATCTAGTGTCACAAATGCTTAAAAGTTAAAGACAAAAAAGTTATGCGTTAAAATAACCGTTGACCTACCCAAAACGGACGCCTATGACCGGTACTAGAAATTCGCAATTGATGGAATCGATTCATCTCTGAAGGCTAAACAAGCATACCAGTTTTTGTTTTTCTAAGTAGAAGCGTTCTGGAGGTATTTAAACAAAACTATTTACAAGGCGCCATCTTCAAAGAGCTCTAGTTCCCTTAGGAAGCATTTTTGGACTAGGTGAATTGGGTTAAATTGTCTTAAAATTATCTGAGGAATCTCCGGTCTTCGTTTGTCAGGAGAGTTTCTGGACATCCTGTAGAATTATGACAATATATTATGCATAGGTATATCCACCTATTCTAATAATTTTTATCACTTGCTTGAAATTATCTTGCGCCACTCCATCCCATTTTTCAGTTTCGGTGTCTTTTGAAATTTTTTATATTGTCTTATATCGACTATACTTGCTGTTTTTACTAGAATAACCCGAATATCTTTTTTAGTTTTTATGAAACATATAATGATTTTATTTCTTCAGTTCAGTACAATTTTTTTGCCTACTGAAAATTGTTATAAAACGTGCTATTAAGTGTACTGACATAAATGTGTTATTACTTAAAGAAATCTAAAGGAAAAGAAGTGCAATCCGGATTCAGAAACGTGGTAACGTTAATATTTCAACAAATTTCTCTCCAAATATCAAACCCACCACTGCATGAACCCGAAGTTGACGTTCCCCAGCAGAATTCCATAAAGACGCATTTCCACCTTGTGTATCTCCGGCAAGACCTTCCCGAGATTTTTTCAGTGTTGTTTTTCGCGGCTCTGGCGACGTCTCCTGGGAAATATCCATGCATTAGAGGACTTCAGCAGGATCGAGACGTGGCGGCGTGACCAGATGGTATCGAGGAGAGGCAGGGATTTGGAGATCGCACCGAAGTTTGTTCCACCGGTTGAGCAACCCGTGTCCAACTTTGTTTCGCAGCGTAGCCGAAATCCTAGGATGCAGGAGGCGCGCTGATTTCGCGTAACCGGGGCAGATTTAATGGAGTGAAGTGGGGAAGTTTGGTTGAACCGTAGTCAGCCAGTGGTTCATCCAAGAATTTGGATTAACGTTAGTTTTGAATTAAAATATGCGGAGAATGGGGTCTACAGAGTGTTTTTAAATGAAGTAGCAAAAATCGATTTAACCTAATATACCAAGTCGCATAATAAAAAAGATACAGGGTGTCAAATTGTAGATAACTTCCTAAAAAATCCAAATATTTACATAAAATTTGTAAGTCAGGGGTTATTGCGGGCGAGAAATTCAAATTTGTTTACACTTATGGCACGTCATGTTTCTTTTAAACGGCAGAACTTTTTTGCTGCTTGATGTATCCATCTGACTATTGAAACAATCAATTATCCTACCTGTTATATCTGAAAAAAAAAGGTATACCTTGTTGAAATAATCTTGTTTGAAGTATTCAGTGCACCGATTGAAAACTGTTATCGTTTCAGGTAAAAAGTGCCTTTTCTACTGAAAATACAGCAAAATGTTACTTGAAAAAGTTGTTCAGAACGGTAAATTATGGAGACGTGCAATATTTCAAAAAGATTGGCCTGCTTTGATAAAATCTTTGTGCTTTGTTGAAAAATGGTTTCATTAAACCTCTCCGATCTTCTTTTGCACGTCTCCATAATTTAACCATTACGAACAACGCAAAAACCCCAGATTTACAAATTCTATGTAAATATTTGGATTTCTTAAGAAGTTATTTACAAATATCGAAAATAAAATTTCAACTTTGACACTCTATCTTTTTTATTGTGCGGCTTGGGACATAGGTATGTTAGGTTAAATCGATTTATTTTCACCTGTGGTCTCATTTTTGCTACTTCATTTGAAAACACCCTGTATATTATCATATCTTTGTTTATACAAAGTGAGTACATAGCTTAAGGGCAAATTGTTAACCTCAAAATAAATCGATTGAGCCCAATATGCTTTATTCAATTATTGCTTATTTTCATTCTATAGGGTGTTAAATTTGAAAAAATATTTGAGCAGTGGGTTCGATTGGTGGTAAAATAAACACTGATTGATGACGAAATGTAAAATAGTTTCTTAATAACCACCCCACTTTGAATAATATCCAGTTGGATTACTTAAATAGGCATGGTATATAGAATTATGTTAATATAATATGCATATATCCACATATTCTAATGTTTTTATGTCACTTGCTTAAAATTATATTGCACCACTCTATCCCACTATATACGTCGGTGTTTTTTTGAAATTTTTCATATTCCCTTATATCGATGATATAGACTGGACCTATCAGTTATATTTTGTCCAAATATACGGATTTAATTATTCAAGAAAACTAAACTTGTTTTACTACTAATTTTGGTAATCATTTACAACAACGTAAAACTCTCCAATCTTAACAAACTGCTGTCAGATTTCGGCGGTCGCATGTAGTTTTCAAAAAAAAAAAATGTAACCTATATGTATACATTACATTAGGTTGACATTGCAATAGAACTTCTCTTCTTCATTTCATGACGTCACACTGTTGTCCAAATAATTAGGCGTTACATTGCAACTTCAACCTAATGTAATGTATACACAGAGGTTATAATTTTGAAATTTTTTTTTTTCGGAAACTACATGCGGCCGCCGAAATCTGACTTCAGATTCGTGATTAGCACCCTCGAAAATAGAGGGGTCGATTTTTTTTTTAAATTGGAGAGTTTTACGGTGATGTAAATAATTACCGTAATTTTTATATAATTTTAAAAGCAAATATTTTCTGATATTTATGAAATTCCATAATTAATTTAAAAATATTTTATTTTTAAAAATATAACGCACCCACCTCTACCTCAATTTCTTATTAGGGAAAATAAATATGAAGCTCCCATGAGTGCGACAAAGACAACAGATGCAAAATTTTAGAGAGGGGGACAACAAGTGAACCTGAACCGGTTTGTATGAGCGACTGCGATTTTAAAATTGCGTACCCGGTTTTTAACAGAAATTTACTTTAAAATGTGTATGTGGTTTGAGTGTGTGGTGCTTCTAGTGCAGTGAGTGTTTGTAAATGCAGCAATTTTGAGGATTATTTTGATGCGTTTTTTTCTGGATCTGCAAGCTGTATTTTGCCATGTTAAGGAGTGCGTCAACTTACAGGTACTGTGTGTCTTAGAGATTGCAGAAATATATGGGTGTTCTTGGATACACATATTATGATTGTTTAATTATTAGCACAGTGTAGGCGTTTGTTTAACAAATTACCTAGGTACTGAGTTTTATATTAGTCGCGTCAAATTAACATGAAAAATGTGAAAATAGACAACTTTTTGCGGAGAAGTCCGTTTGAGATGCGGTTTTCTGCAAAATGTTCAGGGAATTTTTTATAACAAAAGGTACATCTAACCTCTGTACGCTCGCAAATTTGTAATTGTTTATTTAACAAATGACCCATTTTTGTTGAACAAATGGCAAATGTCATACACGATTCAACGAAAATGTCTGAAAAATGTTCTCTCGGGGGTTTTGAGGTCCCTCTTTATCACTTACTGTTAGCTTTATTATTTATTGCTAAATTGTTGTAACTGGGCTAATTAACAAATTAAAAACTCCACCCTCGAAATCACTATAGGGCACACCATCGGCATAAGATTTTTGAAATATAATTGTTTATTGTTGCAACCTCGCTAATTAACAAATTAATAACTGTTCTCCCGGAATCGTTAGAAAATCGGATTTTTTTGCAATAATTCTGGGATCAATTGAGCAATAAACAATTATATTTGCAAAAATCTTGTGCCGATGGTTCGCCTTAAAAAGACAGAAATTCCGGAAAAAATTTCGGGTCTCTAGTGATTCCGGGAGTAGAGTTATTAATTTGTTAATTAGCCAGGTTGCAAAAATAGAAAAATAAACAATTTCGTACAACAACCTTGTGCCGATGGTTCTCCCCATGATCCCAGAGTTAGTGCAAAAAAATCTGGTTCTCTAACGATTCCGGGAGTAGAGTTATTAATTTGTTAATTAGCGAGGTTGCAACAATCGAACAATAAGCAATATTTGCAAAAATCTTTTGCCGATGGTTTGCCTTAATAAGCCAGAACTCCTGGAAGAAATTCCGGTTCTCTAGTGATTTCGGGGCTGGAGTTTTTAATTTGTTAATTAGCCCAGTTACAACAATTTACCAATAAATAATAAAGCTAACACCAAAGTGATAAAGAGGGACCTTGAAAACCCCCGAGAGGGTTTTCAAAGTCCCACATTTTTCAGACATTTTCGTTGAATCGTGTGTGACATTTGCCATATGTTCAACAAAAATGGGTCATTTGTAAAATAAAAAATTAAAAATTTGCGAGCGTACAGAGGTTAGATGTACCTTTTGTTATAAAGAATTCGCTGAACATTTTGCAGAAAACCGCATCTCAATCGGACGTCTCCGCAAAAAGTTACAAGTGAAATGCTAATTTGACGCGACTATATACCTACTATGGGTTTTACTTTTTTGGTAATTATTTACATTTAACTCACCACCAATCTTGACACAAAAATTTCTACCCCCTATTCTTGAGGATGCTAAGCACGAATCTAAAATTAGTTTTGTGGGGTCTAATCTAGTTTTCGAAAAAAAAATACAATTATTTTCACATACTTAAAAACAAAAGTGAACTATCTGTATGGAAAACTAAAGTTTATGTTATAACAATATTTACATCTACAGTTGAATTTTAAAAAATACGTATTTTGAAACATTTCTGTACTTACCTAAAAATTTGTTGTTAGACTGCTTTATGTCGTTATAAGTATATTCGTTTTACTTCGGTACTTTTGAATCAAGCTTTGAATATTCGCAGGTCGCATGAGATAGCATTTCTTTTATTTGCTAAGCTCTATATTATTCAGTCTTTAAATATCTAAAATTATTTGTATTTGTAGAAAACACTATTTCAATAATACGGCGCAAAAAATTGCTAAAATGATTGATCTAATTTAATAGCACATGACAAGAATTTATACCTTATAGTTATAATTTCCTTGAAGCTACAGTGAAAATATTAATTTGTAATTTTACCTGTAAAATTACAAATTGTATTTTACCAGTGATTTCAGAAATAGGAAAAACTTCATCAAATTCTTACACAGGTAGGATGTTCAGGCATACTTCCTAATTTTTAGAAACAGTGAATATTTTTGATATAACAGTTTTACTTTCTCAGTGACTGAAAAAATATGCTAAATATGCTTCTCTTTTACTGAGCTAAAAAACTACAAAAATATTAGGTTTCGAAAGCCGTTCTCAGTAAAAATCCAGTGGTAAGTATTTTTATTTTTGTAAAACTTTGAGGAAACAGTAAAAAGCATAAATTTCAATAAAATTAATTAACTAGAAATGTATTAAATATTATTAATTATGTGAAATAGGATATCATAATGTAAATATGTGTGTAGATAATTATTAACATATGCTAAGCTTATTAAAATTTACGTAGCAAACAATAGCACTATAAAATTATTATTGTATACGATTATTATTGTCTATCATTTTCTTAATAGCATATTGTTTACCAGCCACCTGACTTAAAATAAAACAGGAATAACTGTTATTTTATGTATCATTTCCTTCAGCTGCGTAGATAGAGGATTAATAGAAATCATGTTCTACTATTCTCTCTTTCTCTCTCAGATTCCTATTTAACAGGTTCGCTACCGGTGGCAGTTTCGATAACATGTTGTCCATGCCCGTGGCTTTTTTTCTATAAAATTTGAAATTTGATAGTTGAAAACTATCTAAATTATGTCTATATGAGTTGTAATAACGAATTGCTGACTGGACTGTAATTTTAATTTCAACGGCATTTTCCGTCACTGGCACTGCACGTCTAACTAAATTGAAAGCTAGACGCCAGTGACAGTATTTTACGTCGCAAATCTTGTCTGTCTAAGTTCTCAGTGAATTACTTTGAAAATTTGGATTCGGGGATTATCTGAGACAAGAAAAACGAATTTGTATTTAACTTTGTTCTAAACGCTAGTGCCCGCTACAAAATGTTGGTGGTGAAACATTATTCTCATTGTATGTATCAAAGTAGAATAATATTATTCTCTTAGTTTTTGTACACAAATATGATATAAGTACATATTCAAATCGCTAAATTAAACCGTTTTCAATTTATTTGCTATTTTACTATTTTATCTAATTTAATTTTGAAGATAAGAGTATGTAAAATTAATTATTTTATTTATATTAAATTTCAAGTTTCGACTTATTTAGTAAGTTATGTGATACTAAATAAAATGTAAAATTTGTATTAGGTATATTAAAGCCGACGATGTCATGAAAATTAAATTACAACAAACAGAAATTCTTTAAATTTAGCGACAAAAAATTAGTATGATAATAATTTTCTTTTAAAACATTGATACATACAGTGAGAAAAATGTTATGAGCAATTTTTATCCGCGTGTACATTTTGTAGCGCCTTTTAGCGTTTAGAATAAGGTACGGATTTGTTTTTCAAAGCAATTCATTGAAAACATTCTAAAAATTTGAAAAATTTTGAATTCAAAACTTTAAATTTGAGATCCTGTGTCTTTTGGACTAAGATAAGTTGAGTAAATTGCATTATTTGTCGCCTGCAAGAACCTGCTTATTCACCTCATCTGCATCATCTGCCTCATCTGGATACCAAGTGTCGCTTTCGTCTCCGTCGAGCAACTATGTTCTGAAAATTGCAAGAACCATTCATCTGTATGGTAATGGATTATTCGGGCTCTTTTTGAGGTTGATATAGTACCAGCCTTGCTAGTTTTTCAGTCTTATTCTAATAAAAAAAGACAGGAAATTCGAGCCGTGTAAACCTATCTATTAAACCCTTTTCCGAATGCCTGTATAAACTGCCGCACTTGCACATAGTACTCATATAGTGCAAAAATACATGCACACAATCTGATTTTTTCAGGATGGATGGAGGGCTGTCTCCAACCAAAAAATTACACTAGAGACCCTTGTGTGTTTTTTGCAATAGGGGTACTTTCTTATTTACTTTGTTTTGTGTTTGTCCAACTTGTACATAATAATATTAATATATTAACTTTTTTACATATTTGACGCTTCAACGTCCATTAAATGAAAAAAATAAAAACGATATTTATTTATTATGATTCAGTAAAGATACAAACAAAAAGGCTTAGGAACTGGTTTTTGAAGGATTCTTAGAGGACTGTCTCCTGAGTGGATACCAAAAAAAGGACAGATTTGCGCAATAAGGGTGGTGGTATGTGTGGTAAGGAAATGAGTTCAATTAACAATTCACAGCACTGAAAACACAAAGATACTTGGATATTACATCCCATTGGTTCAAACTGGCGTACCTCAGAATACCTGTTTAATTTGAACATCCCTGTTAAATATGCTTAAATGTTTTTAAAACAATAGACCCACCGGAACAGAAGTAATGACTTTTATTAAGTAGTACACAAAATATTTTAGAAATGACATAATAATAACAAACCATCCCTATTGCGCAAAATAACGAAGGGGTTGGACTGTGCTTTTTTGGATGGAGACACAGAAGACAGTGCTTGAAGAATCCTGCAAAAACCACCTGGTCAGCGTTTTGTTGTATCTTTACTGAATCATAATAAGTATAGTAAATAAAAGCAAAATAGCAAAAAACCACAAAGGTGTCGATAGTGATTTTTTGCTTGAAAACAGCCTTTCATTCAATCTGAAAAAATCAGCTTGTCCGCATTTATTTTTTTGAAATATGATATCGTTACTGGGTTAATATTATAACTGATCATTTTATGAATTTAACTAAAAAAAGACAAGCAAAAATTATAAACCGTACGTAAAAAAACTATGTTATAAAACCTTTTCATTGTGCCTATGTAAATCACAGTTCGTCAAATGTAGTGCTGACGTAAATAACTCAGCTATAAATGACACTAGAGAAGCGACGGAAAATTTCGTCAGCGGCACCAGAGTGATAGCGACTCCGACGGATTTTTCCGTCACTGGCACTGAAGGTATTAAATAATTCTTCCTTAAATACTTTCCTATTTCTGTATTGACCTGTCGTAAAAAGTGTAATTTTGCCGTGCTTAAAAAAATTAATCGATATTGGCGCCGTTATAATCGAGATAAAGATTCATGCGTCGAAGCCATGCTTCAGTACATACTCGTAATAAGAGTAGAGGTTTTCTGTGAATTAAACTCCTCCACAAAAGTTAAGGAAGTTCACAAATATCGAGATTTCTTTTAAAGGTTGACGTTTTTTGTTTTCCAAATTGTTCTAGATAATA
Source organism: Monochamus alternatus (assembly GCA_037114965.1). Lineage (NCBI taxonomy): Eukaryota > Metazoa > Arthropoda > Insecta > Coleoptera > Cerambycidae > Monochamus > Monochamus alternatus. Next base: position 122,089,682 of record CM073426.1, read on the forward strand.
AATAAAATGTTTACTTTCTTATCTGACTGGTTCTTTTGCTCATCATTGAGTGACTTTCAGCTTTTGGCTAGTTCTTATCTTTGCTCCTTTTAAGAATTTTGGATCAGTCGTTGTTTGGAGTTTATATAGTCAACTCTTATTCGACACCTAAAAATGTTTTGCAATAATGCCTAGACGTAAACTAAGTGCAGCCGAAGCTAATAGGGCCATTGGAATGATCAAGGTGGGACGCCCTCAGAGAGAAATTGCTAGCTTCCTTCAGGTCAGTGAAAGCGTAATTTCAAGGCTTATGCATCGATATAGAGAAACAGAAAATGTAATTGAAAGACCGAAGAGTGGACGCACAAGATCTAATACCCCTGCACCAGACCGGTTTCTAACAGTATCCCGTCAGTACTCGTAGAGAGCCTCCGAGTACTTGTCAGATCATTCAACAGCGACTTTTAAGCGCTTCTGATGTTGCGGTTTCAATTGAAACAATTCGTAGAAGTCTACGACTGCTTAATCTACGCTCACGACGACTTTTGAGAAGGGTTTCATTGACACAAAATCATATGCGATTTCGGTTGCAATGAGCTAACGAACACGTGAATTGGAATGATCAATCGAGGTCTGTATTGTACACAGATGAGTAGAGATATGGATAATTTTTAGGAGGTCGGCATTTTCGAGTATGGACCCTTCCTTTGGGACCCAGAAATCGTACAGCCATCCAGGAAGTGCATCCATTCAGAGATGGTACAGTTGCTGTTTGAGGAGGCATTTGTTTTAATGGGGTACAGAGTTGGTGCTTGATGGAAACATGAAGGCACAGATCTACGTCGAACAAGTCATCAACAATGTCATTCCTTTGTTTCATGCTGCAATTGGGCCGAATTTGTTATTTCTCAACGATAATGCGCGACTTCATCATGCGAGAATTGTTGTCGATGCCCTGAAATTTCATGGTATTCCGCGCTTGGCACTGCCGACTCTCTTGCCAGATCTCAATCCAATTGAGCACGCATGGGACCAACTACAAAGAGCCTTAGATTCGCATCAACTACTCCACATATACTTCAGGAATTCAGATGGCTTTTACCACACCTATGGCGAGAAATTGATCAAGGCTACTTCAGCAACCTGATAGACAGTATACAAAGGCGTTACCAAGCAGTGGTTGAAGTGCGAGAAAGACATACCTTGTATTAAACTTTGTTTCGTAATTGTTTTAAGAATTTAAATTTTGTATTAAAATCACCAAAAATAAAACTTTACCAAAAACTGAAAATGCTTTCGAAGGACAAACAGAAAAAGTCACTCGTGTAAGAGTAAACATTCAAGATAGCATATCAAAATAGTATATTATGCAACGATCATGTAATGATGGTTATTAATACACGAGCATTAACCGGGATACGAAACGAGCCGAAGGCGAGTTTCGTATGGTTTATGCGAGTGTATTAATAACCATTACATGAGAGTTGCATACGCTATTTTTCCTACACCCGATAAATAATCAAAAACCATAAATTTTATATTTTTATTGAACACAATAGGTAACAGTAATTATTCATATGAACTGCATTTTCTGCTTTCTCCGATATGTGTGGAGGATTCGATGGTAATTCTTCTATATCGCTGATATCAGACATTTTGATAAATTATCGAAGTTTAGCTAGGTATCTACGAAAATTTAATACGTACTGATTTTGACATCTAAAATAATTACATAAGAACCTAGGATAAACGTCAAATGCACAGCATGCTTGATTGAAAAATTATGGGTTTCTATTGTTTAAAAATCTGCATCGTAATGAAAAATCTGTATCGTAATGGGTATCATTATGAAACGGATTATAAAATCTGTATCGTAATGAAAAATCTGTATCGTAATGGGTATCATTATGAAACGGATTATGGGCATATAAGTGCATTGTTATAATACGGGTGTAGAAAAAATATTTTTGAACAAAAACTGTCAACGTTTAAAGCAAACTCAAAATGTGTGAACTTCCTTTACTTTTGTGGAGCAGTGTATTTACGCTGTAGTTTTAATTCAAGTTCTTAACTCCCCACAAATTAATATATTCGGTAGACTTTTATTTACAAACTTGTCAGTTGATATATCTATGGTAATCATGCTTATTTAATTATTAAACAACGTTCGTTTAATTTTGAAAATCAACAAAATATGGTTCTCATATTTCATTCGTATGAATTATAACGAAATTTGCGAGGGGTACTGCTTGAAATTTGTACAATGAAGTACCATTTTTTTTAAATATTACCCGTAAATACCTTATTTTCCCAAAAAAATACCTCATCAAATAAGCAAATATCTCAAAAATACCTAAAAAACCACGAATTACCCTCAAGTGCCCAAAGAATACCTATTACACAATAATAGCCTTAAATACCTAAAAATCCCGTTAAGTACCTAGAAATACCGAATAGTACCCAAAAATACCCTTAAATACCCAAATATCTAAGAAATGAGAAATACATTAAATGACCCACGATTTTACTTAATATACGTTTAATTTTCCAAAAGTCTTTCATTTCCTTAGAAATTATTCCAGTTACAGATCTACGTAAATAATAGATAATAGATAATAATAGATAATAATAGATAATAGATTTTTTTAAGGGCTCCTTTGACTCGATCTGAATACATCTGGAAAGAACATTTTGGATTACATAAAATATATCATAAACTCATTGGCGCACCCAAGAAGGGTGCCAATACCTACACCATGCCCCCTTCAAGCTAACTAAAAACAAACTTTTTCCTCGTCTATGAAATCATAATATTCGGTCTATACAGGTTGTCCCTAAAATTATTGTCCGGATCCCAAATACTCATCGGGTACATCGGTGTCTCCAGTACAATCAAAATCTTTCATTAGCAAGTGTAAATACATGGGTGTCGAAGGAGGATTCAATTTTAGCCCCAGCTTGCTTTCCGTCATGTATGATTAGAATTAGATAATTGGCAGTTGTTTACATAAAAAATCTTTTTTGTTAAATAGAATATGAATGTGATAGGATAACCTAATTTAGCAATATTTTAATTTTTATTATAGACTCATTCACTTTTTATTAAATATTTTTCACATTTCAACAATAATGGCACTGTTTAGTTGAATTTGGCTATTTATTTCGAACTGCTGACATATTCGTAATGAAATCTACTCTCAGTTTTAAACATTAGGTCTTAGTTGTTCCACTCACCCACAGAAATCTATTGAAATTTCTACCACAGCCTATTATACAGTCCGGCGTCTTCACTTCGGCTCCTCATTGATGTTGAGGTTCCAGATTTCGTTTTTTTAGACGACCAAAAAGCGACTGCGCATTTAGCAGCGCACATTCGCGCGCTCAAGGGACACGGTCATTTGTCAAGAAATAGATTTTCTCCCACTTCGTCGTGTACAAATGAATTTCATTGGTGTTCATTGCGCATTTAGCCGCGATTTAACCACACCCTCTGGAACCTTCACTCGACGAACTGTATAAACTGTGTTTCTACACAGAACTGATATGAGGAAGTGTAATTATTTTTGCAATAGAATGTATATAATTCGAATCACCCTATATTATTTTGTAAACTAAAGGCTTACGATGACAATAAATGGCCACATAGTGGTTTAACAGTGCCTCCGAAAAATTTTACAGAAAATATTTTTGTATCTATTTTTAATAATTTTTATATTTGCCATTGCGTCGGTCAGTTGTTTACTTATATTTAAACTGTGTCATCGGCATAACGCATGCGCGATCGCCATTGTATTTAAAAAATGGCGGGAAAATACTAGTTTTCTCTTAAAATACCCATTATTTATTTTCGTAATACCCATTAAATACCCATTATTACCTTGATAGTACCTAAAAATACACAAAGTACCTAAAAATACCGAAAAATACCTATAAATACACACAAATACCCAAAAAATGCAAAAAGTACCTTTAATTACCTACAGGTTGTACAGCAAAATACCTCAGCGGTTTCCCCCTCGGAAATTTTGTTAGTATGAAATAAAAATCTCGAGCAAATTAACAATTTGTTGCCCTCGATAATTAACATCCCCATTACTACCTTGATAAATATTAAATTATCAGAAAGCTTTCTTTCTTACGTTAACTGACTTTTTATTTTCTCATCCAGCGTGGCTTCCCATTTTTATTTTTTACATTATTTGCAGCGTTTCTATCTTTATTAAACTATACTTTAGCAATTTGACATAACTTCATCATTCGCCTGTGAAGGGACCATTACGTCGCTGCAATATTAAAAAATAAGCTACCTTCTGCTGTCAGGAGATGAAGAGATATCCGTTATAAAAAATCCATTAGAAGCGTCATGTGTAGCATTTACATTGTATCCTAGACAGCCAGCCGTCGAGAAAAAACCTTGTTACAACACACTCTCTGTTCGGCCGTGTCATCTCTATCTCACACGTATTAAGACATTGCGCCTCGGCTGTGTAAAGAACAGTGGATGCAAAAAATGGTTTTAAATGATTATGAATTAGTCATTATACGAAACTGAATTTTTAATATGCCTGTCAGGAGACCACTCAGACGTTTACTGCGTACAATGGAGGATGGAGCGCTGTTTGGAAGAAGCGCTCTTGGAACAATGGGAATATTTAATAATTGACAATGCGCTGTCAGATGTAGACGATAATGACTCGCATGGTGTAACGGTGGGGTTCGGAGTGCCTGTTTCATATGGAAATATATATAGTTCTGAATGGAAGACTGTTTTTAAACAGTCCTTCGATATTTACAATTTACAGGTATACAAATGTTTTCTAAAGGTCATACCCGAAGCGAAGCTTTTCTATTAAAAAAATATTGGAATGAACGTTATATGATTTATTTTCTGCTTCTTAAATTGGAAAAATAATTTATTTTCGGTTATAAGTAATGGCCCATGCAGGCATTATTGATGTTTTGTTTATCTACTTTTACTATTTAAATTCTCCTCAAATAATATAATAATTTTAAAATGCGTTTATATGATACACATTATTTTGCTATTCTAACCCCACATTTTAACAATTATTTTCACATACTTATAAGCAAAAGCGAATAATTTTTTACTGTTTAAGAAAGGTATTTTAAGCTGATATATATCAAATCTCCTACAATTCCTATCAACGAAGTCATATGTATGTTCTCTGATACCAAACATCTAGGTATGCTAATGAATAATTCCACAGACAAAGCTCCATTCAATAATTATCTAAAGAAATTAATCTAAATTTACTAACCTGATTTAATGGAAACACTCTATAGATATTAAGCTCTGACAGTGGAAACTAGAAATTCAACCACAATAGATGAGATCTGACCTATTTCTGCATTTTTGGGATTGCTTCATCAGATGGCCTCCTTTAAGTTGAGTCAAATATCTAACTATAAAAATTATTATACCAATAAATTAAAATTATTTGAAATTAAATGTCCACAATGTCAAACTGATTAATCTGTCAATGAATTTAAACATCATAACGACCTAAAATAAATAAAAAAAATTACCTTTTATGTAATTCAACGCTGGTTGGGGCTTTAGCCCACAGAGTAGTTAGTTTCACACAATATTGTTAATACCTGAAAATATATAAAAAAGCAAATAATCTTATATGCAGAACGATATAAGTTTATGTTATAACAATATTTACATCTACAGTTGAATTTAAATAAATATTTTGAAAAATTTCTGTACCTAAAAATTTGGTGGTGACACGGCTTTCAGCCGTTATATATGGGTTTTACTTCTGTACCTTTGAACATTACTGTGACATGAGATAATATTGCTGTTATTTGTTAAACTCTATATGATTGAGTTCTTAAATATCTAAAATGACTTATATTTGTAAAAAAAAACTATTTTAAGAATACGGTGCTCTTAAGCCAACTTGCATACAATACAATGTTGATAACAAAAAAGATACAGGACAGGATAGTTCGAATTTAAAAAATGATTTTTTTGTAATAATTACACTATTTTTGAATGTATCAAATATTTGGGAATAGATGTTTTTGGATATGAGAATTTATAATCTGTTGTGTATTTCGACGTATTTCTTAGAGGGCACCACATCCGCCATACTTGTGACATAAAAATGAGCGTAATTTTTTTACCCTAAGGTTATCATGTTTTTTATTAAAAAAGTCTCAGAAATCAGCCATTTTCGAGAAAATAGCTTTTCAACAATCCGCTGCTCACTTTATTGTACCATATTTTAACGTAGTAGGCTCCAAAATCCCCTTGCAAATTGGATATGCTGAAGGTACATCGACAAGCAATAAAATTTGCACTGATATAAAACGGGATATAAAATGGTAAGGATAGTATTTTCAACATCCAAAGTTTTTAAAATGGATGAACAAATTTTTCATCTTTTTTTTTCTAAATTCCTGAACAGATTTTTCAAATTGTTGATCAGGTTGTAATCTATTTCGAAATCCTCCCAAACATTCTCCTTGTCCAGCACGAGCATTGACGTTAATTGCCAACAACAAATAACAGTAACATCTTTTACATCTGAATATGAAAAATTCTTGTGTCTCAAAATTTTTCGATTTTGTAAACTAATTGATTTTAACCAATAAATTGATAAATTGATAAATACCTTACATTTAGAAATACTTATTAACTTAACTTAACATAAATTTTGTCTAATAATTGTTAAAAACTTACTATTGGTGTGTACTACGTTAAGATCTTGTAGGTACAAAGAACTATGCAGCTTGTTGAAAAGCTATTTTTCATGCGCAGAGCATGGCTCTGAAAGATCCTAAATTATATCTTTTTACTTTGTACATTACACTACGAATAATATTTAATACCTTACATCAATTCTAATGTTACTAGGTTTTTTTTGAGGTTTTTTTTATGAATTCTTGCAGCAACCTTTATAATGAAGTTTAACAGATATACACCCTTGTTTAACTGATACAATGAAGACAGTTTTCTAACTAGCTTCATTATTCTTTGGACTTTCTCTAAAAACAACTGTGAATTTGTTGAAAAATAGCACACTTATGTATATACAGGATTAACTATGACTAAGTACTCGAAGTACTCAGACCACAACCATGTGGATCTCTTCCATCGGAAAAATACACGCAAATGTTCACAGATATACAGATATATAAAAACACTGCCACACATCTTCCGCCAAGCAGTACAAAAGTTGCTCAATGTAGTTCAAAGAGGATTTGGCATAACGTTATCGATACTCCATACGATAATTGTCGATTACTTGTCGCATCTCGACGTTTGTATACATGTTTTAAATACACAAATACGTCAAAAATTATATATGCGAAGAGCAAATACAAAAAAATAATTTCAAACTAAAGCAAACAAAGTTTGCAATATTTGTCTTTTACAGAAGCTGATTCAGTCGCCATCTGTAGGCTACTAGCGCAAAATGTACTTCATGCCGATAAATTTTCAAAACTTCTTGTATTGTTGGGGAATTAAATACTGTTAATACTAATAATAGCCACAGTATTAACAATAGTTACTACTATTTTAAACTGTACCTTTCCGAGACATTTACAGTCTGGTTTATACAGGGTGTTTATTAATTGAATGCCGATACTTAAGGGTGCGAATCCTTCGGTCATTTTAAGAAGAAAACTTAATATCAACATATGTCCTAAACCTCTTAATTTTTGAGCTACAGGGTGACACAGTTTTAAGAAAAATTTTACTTTTTTCCCCAAGTTCATTGAGACTGTGTTGTGTGTTCACGTAGGCATGATATTGAATATTTGAATAGAAAAAACGGTAAGCTCATTAAATGCCCTCTTAAAGCAAATGAAATAAAAATTAGTAGGCTGTGAAAGGTGTCATAATTGTTGACGCTTCTTTTCGCAATAAAGTTGACATTGATTTTGCATTATTAAAAAATTATTATTAAAGTAGGAGGTAAAATGTCATCAAAAATGGTAAATTTTACAATCGGTGAATTAGCTGACATGCATTATACATACTTATGGGGTTGCCGACGGAAATGCATACAAAGCCAGGAGAATATACCAAGAGCGGTATCCAAATCGCATACTACCCGATCCGAGAACATTTTCTGGGATTCATAGACGACTTCACGAAACCGGACAACATTTAATGTTTCACACGTACTTGTTTGGAAAATTCTTATCGAAAATTTGTTATATCCATATCACATTCAAAGAGTCCAGGCATTACTCCCTAGATATTTCCTGTTGCACATTAATTTCTGTGAGTGGTTTCTTCAAAAGCTGCTGAAAAATCCATAATAACCATTTGTGGGCGGATGAAAACCCTTTTGCAATTGTTGAATCAAATGGTCAACAGTTTTCATTAAATGTTTGGGCTGGTATTATTGACGATTATTTGATAGGCTCATTTTTTCTCTCAAGGAGATTAGATGGACAATCGTATTTACACTTTCTTGAAGAAGATCTGCCGCCAATGCTTGAAGACCTTCCTCTTTTATTAAGAAATAAGATGTGGCTAATGCACGATGGTGTGCCTCCACATTTTAGCTTACGGGTGCATGAATTTTTAAATCACAACTATCGTGAACGGTGGATAGGCCGCGGAGGAACGCAATCATGGCCGCCCAGATCTCCCGATCTTAATAGCTTGGACTACTTTTTATGGAGTCATCTGAAAAGCTTAGTGTATGCAGTGTCGATTCAAGCCGAAGAAGAGTTACGAAATCGTATAATAGTATGCTGACAAACCATAAGAGACACCCCAGGAATTTTTGAAAATGTACGTCAGTCTATGCAAAGAAGAGTAGATGCTTGCATATGTTGTTTCAACAACTACTGTAAATACATAATTTGGATTCTTTATTTTGTTTGTATTTTCTTGTCTTGTCGTTTGGTTTTAGGTTTAAGATTTTGAATTTATCGTTTTACTAAATAAATCGCGATTTTTAAAATAAAATTTTAAAAAATCAGAGGCGTACCGTTTTTTTCTATCCAAACATTTAATATTATGCCTACGTGGAGGTCACTGGTTTAAGTAGAAAATTAATTTTTGTCCTAAAAAAATTGTTTCCACGCATGATGGGTGTCTACAAAATGGCAACAAAATATCGAAAGCAGTCTCAATGAACTTGGGGAAAAAACTTTTTTGGTTTTAATTTTTTTACGTGAAAATGGTGCGTCGTACGAGAGTAAGTCTAGGGACCGAATTTGCTGCAAAATAAATGGAGATTTCAAAAATAATTTTAGTTTTTAGAAAAAGCAGTGGCGTACCATTTTTTTCTTCAAAAATGTTTAGTTCAAACCTCGTACGCACGTCATTGGCAAAGATTTTAAAACATGTTTTACATTAAACAATGCTCCTTAATGGTGTGTACAAAATTTCGTAAAAATATCTGGAGTGATAAGAAAATTATAATAAAAAAGTAAATTTTTTCTTAAAGCTGTGACATCCTGTAGCTCAAAAATTAAGAGGTTTAGGACATATGTTGATATTAAGTTTTCTTCTTAAACTGACCGAAGGATTGACACCCTTAAGTATCGGCCAATTAATAAACACCCTGTATATAATATAGTTTGTCTAACTTAGAAGTAAAAGTAGATAATAGATGGCGATACTATTTTAAAATCTAAGTCGCCCTTATTTATAGTGTAAATAAGGATTACTTAGATTTTAAAAGAGTATCGCCATTTATTGTGTTTACTTTTAAGTTCAACTGGTTGACTTACTGTATTATATATAAACAAGGGTTTAATGTGTTTTGTAAAGCCCTCTCTTTGACCAGTGTTCTTTGACATTTCATGTTTGGAGTTCAGTAATCTGTACGTTGGAGAGTACTGCAAACAGCAGTACAAGATTCGCCGTCATAATTGAAACACTGTTCGTTTAACTAAACGTTTTATGGTAGCAATTAAATAATGAATTTATTTCGTGTACAGATATAATATGGTTCGCCCTATGCTATGGTACTTATGTTTTTCGACTTGTAATGAGTGATAATGTAGTTTTGGCAGTTTGCAGCGAAGTAACGAAATACTGCAGTTAACCGGATTAACTGTTATCTTTAAGGTATTATTATAAATAATAGTACATTATACTATAAGGGAGAGAAATGCGTTATTTTGGCAGAGGTGCAATTTGAAGCCCGAAGACAAAATAGCATCTCTCCCGAATGGTATATACTATTTTTCCACGGTCTCATTAACTTAAAAACACATATTTTGTCATTGTGAAGTAAGTAGTACCAGAATTATTGTATTCGGATTTGAGCATTTATTTAGTAGCCGTTGAGTTATTGTTATAACTACAAAATAAACAAACAAAAAGAATTGTCAAATTAAGGTGCTAGTTTGGTTTAGTTTAAAGTTTGTTTAGTGCACAATGAATAATTGTGAGTCGGAAGAGATTGTGAAGGCTGCAAATATTGCAATAAGCAATTTTCTGCCTACGAAGACAAGATCTTTATACGATATAGCCTACAATCGGTAACAAGTGGTGCGCCGAGAAAAATGTTCAACTATACAGCGAGAATGTTTTGTTGGCATACGTCAGTGAAAATGCAAAGAATTACAAGTCTTCCACATTATGGGCGCAATATTCTATGGTTAAGCCATGCTTGATAATTTACGACAACATAGATATAAGCAAATTCCCCAAGCTGATCGCATTTTTGAAAAGAACCGGTGACGGATATCAAGCGAAAAAATCGAAAATATTGAGAAAGGGTGAAATCGACCGTTTTCTATCAAGTGCAGATGACAAAGAATTCTTAATGATTAAGGTAAGATTACTTTTGTTGTTAGGTATTTCAATTATTAAGTATTTTGATTTTTTTATAGGTTGGATTAATTCTGGGGATTGCCGGAGCTTGTCGAACTGATGAACTAGTCAATTTAACTGTAGATGATATTGAGGATGTAGGCTCTTCCTTGATTGTAAAAATTCCAAACACTAAGACAAAGATTCCACGAACCTTTCTGGTTACCGATGTGGGAAATATGCTTGAATTGTTTCGAAAATACCTGTCTCTTCGTCCTCCCCACGTCAAGCATAAGCGCCTTTTTTTGTATTACAAAGCAGGAAAATGTAGTTCGCAGCCAGTTGGCAAGAATACCATGGGAAAAATTCCGAGTGTAGTAGCTTCGTATTTAAAATTACCTGATACTGCATGTTATACTGGTCACTGCTTACGAAGATCTTCAGCGACATTACTGGCAGATGCTGGTGTGGATATCACGGGTTATGTCGAGAACTCCATTGAAAATAAGACCAAAATTGCTAATCAGGTTTTAGTAGGTACCACTACTAGCGCAATCACAAAAACTGCTGCATATGTAAGCGAAAGTAATATTCCTTCTAATATTAATTTTGAAAATTGTACAAATATAACATTTAATTTAAATGTCAATAAATAATTTCAATGTTATCTTTTTTTTGCATGAAAAACGTTCTTCATAATGTAAACTCCCTTGGGAGCATTATACTCCCTTGGGAATAATCGACTACTTCTGTTTTAATTTTGATGTCATAGAAACTGATTTCTACTCCCGACTGTGGAAAAAATTGTTTATGGCTCGTCGTTTCTACATTTGGCATTACATTACATTTACAAAACCTGCTATAAAATCTGTCTTCTCAAAATGTAACAATTATCCAACAACAAAAATAAAATTTGACACACCCTGTATTATGTATTGTAGAACTTAATCTATGCTACACCGTACCGAAAATTACAATTTAAATTAAACACATAACTACGTTACATTTCTGGCATACGCGGCATATAGCATTTGATGGAAGCTAGACAAAGGGCATGATTTACAGGTGCCCCTTTTGGATGTATGGTTTTGGGGGTGCTTGCTCAGCTCATTCCGCATTCTTGTAATTGCCTTTGTTAAATGGAGCGGCATTTACAGCGGATTCGGTGCCCCTGCGCTACCCGGTCTTGCATCCTGCACGCTATTGTGCTTTATTTTGGTAAATATTTGATAAATTTGGATTGCTGCTGGAAACCGAGGAATTCAGCGTGTTTGGAATAAGTTCGCTCTACAATGAGAATCTTAGGATAAGCTGAATTTACTTAGCTTTGGTATTTTATCGTTTCTGAACAGAAGTAGAAAACTCGATAAACAAACCTATTCACCAAGAGTTTAGTGATTGGTTGGTTATATTTTTATTCCAAATTTCAGTTACATGATTAAATTCAATATAACATTGCATTACCATATCGATTTCCCAAAGGAAACAAGCATTTTTTTAGTGTAAAAATTAAGCATTTTACCTGACGCAGATGTATCAATATAACCATTACTGTATGGCATTAAACAGATATCGTTTGTCGCTGTCACAGTAAAAGTTTTGTCACGAATTATTTATAGAAAATGATGGAAGAAAACATTCAGTGCACGCCGTCTGAAAATTTGGAAGGTCGTTAGAAACATATCAGTATGATAGATTCATGGAATGGTGAAAAAAAAACACGGAATTAAAAAAACTTGTGAAAAGGTTTTACTGGCATATTTATCGAAGTTATCCGAGTTGTCGAACAAGTATTCTCCTTCTTCAATGTGGTCGTATTATTCTATGGTAAAAGCAACCCTTTCAGCAAAAAATATCGCTGACATTAGTAAATAATAGTTATTTACGTTACAAGGCCGGGAAATGGTATATTAAAGTACAAGTCTACATGTTTACGGACGAGGCGACGAAGGAGCCAAGTCAGGAATTTCTAGACGAGTACTTTAATGACATTTCACGGCCGTGTATCGTACAACGTTTTATTTCATACTGTGTTGTATTAAAAATTAAATTTTAATTAAATGTTTTATTTCACATAGTGTATGTAGGTGTTAGCGTGGTTTCGAGTCTTGTTTTATCGCATAGCTTTTGATTAGCTTAGTGATGTTAAAAATGTTAATATTGTGTTTTTTAAAGCAGTCCGGGAAGTAAACATTTTCCGGACTCATTACAGTACAGTATGAAATAAAAAAATTTACGGCTTTTTTAAAACAAATCGGAATCATATTTCAAAACTCTTTCACAAGAAGAAATACTTAAATTTTTACTAAATGCACCAGATGAAATCTACTTGATGATGAAGGTAATTTATGTTAACTTTTCAAAAATAATTTGATATAAATGTAGTAATTATTTTAGATTTGTGTTGTGTTTGGCATTGCTGGGGCTTGACGTAATGAAAAACTTTTGAATGTAAAAGTAACTGTCATAAATAAACAGTTCTGGTTGATCATATTTGTGATCAATTCAGAGTTTGAAGGAAAAGTAAAATCTGTAGAATTATTTAACAAATATTTAGTTGTGCATCCTAAACAGACGCCCAAAGACCGATTTCTCCTCTTACAGAAATGGTAAATGCACAGTCCAGTCAGTTGGAATCCATACTTCTGGAAGTGTACCATGCAAAATTGCCAATTATCTGGGTGTACCAGAACCATCACTTTATACGGAACATTGTTTTCGTCGCACGTTCGCCACTCTCTTTGCCAACGCAGGTGACAGTAGGGAAAATTTGAAACGTCACGGAAGGTGGAAAAGCGACATGACTGCAGAATCCTACGTTGAGGAATCTGTACTCAACAAAATAAAAATTGCAAAGACGATTGAAGTGAAGTGAAGGTCAAACTGAAACACAATTATTACCAATGATAATTCAACTAAAGATATACAAATTGTTAATATAGATAATAATCCTCAAACATTTTCAATTGAAACTCCTTCGACTTCGAGAATTAACTTTTATAATGTTTCAAGGTGTAAGTTCACGTTTAATACATATTTACTTGAAAAATCAATATTTTTTAATGGAACATCCGATTTAATTTTTTCTTTTTTAAAATATATTGCACTTAAAAAGCTTTATTTAGGTCCCTTGCATGGCCTGCTGTGATATTAAAAATGTAACCCCTAAAAATAGCAAAATCGTATTAGGCATTTTTTAAACAAAAAGCTACTTGTCCAATCGATTTATCCATGCTTCGAAACCCTTAATACCAAGTTTCAAAGTTGCATCTTATACAGAGTGTTTATAATTTAGGTGCAAACTTCGAAAAATACCAATGTTTGGGAGCATCCTGTATTAACAGGATACAATATTTTCGTGATAGTCATGCATTCTTCTGTTCTGCTTAAGTTGAGAACATTAATTATTTAATTATCTTGGAAGAAAAAATGACGAGTGATTTGTTTATCATAAATTCTACACCTTACATTAATTTTCTCACAACATTGTTTTTACAATGAAAAACCCAGTTAGGGTTTACATCCGAACAGAAATTTTTTTTGAAACATCGCCAAACTTTGGTGGAAAGTATTAGTATTTCGCGAAATTTGTATAACGCTAGTGAAGCAGGCCATGAGAACAAAAATGTATCAAACTTCAAACAATTTGACATTTGCTGTTATATTACTTAAAACGTTATTGTGTGTACCATTAAAGTTGTGTAAAAATGGTTAGAAATAAACTAACTTTACAACAAAAAGTTGAAATAATAAGACTAATTGGTAACAATGCAAAAACTTAAAAACAATCTGCAGAAGAATTTAACAGGAGACATCAAGAACTAGAACCAGTGAGTTTTGAAACTGTAGCAAACATTAATTCTCTTTTCGATAGAACTGGTAATGTTATTTCTGCAAATAAAAGAAGAAATCGAGGGGTGTTTCACGTATTAAAAATGTGTACACCACTGCCAGTTTTAGGCAGTGCTCTTTAAAAATTGCCGTCATTACACCAATGCTCTAGGTACTGCCTAAATGCCCGGCGACACTACCTCAATGCCGGCAATGTCGACCATAATTCTGTTAATGTTGGTCACCACCTTAATGCCTTAATGCTGACTGTCACTGCCTCAATGCTGACCGTCACTGCCTCAATGCCAATCGTCACTTTCCCAATACAATTTTAAACAGTATTAGAGAAATTGGGCAATAAAGTGAAAACGAAAGGATATATTGTGTCTAATAATTATATGCATATTGTTTACAAAACTTTTTAACAAAAAATAATGGACAAAATTATTAATTAGATATGCATTGGTTAATATGCTATACTGCCAATAAAAAAAACTATAAACTGATTAAAACTATGTATGCATAACAGCTACTTACTTAATTATTAATTTTAATGACTTGAGTTTGACGATTCTCACTTTGTTCTCACATATAGATTTTGTTTAATTGACTTGGCCATCTTCTGACTCGGATGTTTTACTAACTACTAAACTAGAGTAGACCGCACAAAACTAATTTTATATTCGTGTTCAGCATTCTCGAAAATGTGGGGGTAGGAGTTTTTTTATTAAGATTGGGGAGGAAGGATCCAGAATGCTTTTAAATACTATGACATTTTAGCCAAATCGATTTTTTTGTATTATCGTGTGCCTTACGTATATTATATTTTATCTAAATTTAATGTAATGGTAATTTTGGCGCGAGATAATATTGAACATTTGCTATTATTATGTATAATGTAGAATAATTAATTACACCCCACTCACCCCTTAAAGGTTTGCGTCGACACGCTTTGTAATTTTTATGTGCCAAATATGCAAGATACTGTACCTACAGTTCGTCGGCCAGCCCAAGCTAACCCGACTTATGCACTTGGGAAACAGACAGCCATGTATCTGCTGGCAAACTGTCGAAATATTATTACTAGCTACGAATAATAAAATACCTCGTAAAATGCACAACTTACCTCTTTACTTAATTTGCTAAGATTTAGACAAATTTTTCGATCTCTTCGGTTGTATAGCAAACGTTGCTCTTTTGATTGAATCACTTTCTCCACTACTTATATTTATACAGTTCTTTCGAAAAGTAACAAATAAATTCATTGTTTTTGAAATTCAGAAGTTTTAGAAAAAATCCCCTGGCACAACGATTTTGTTTTTAAAAAAGGCAGTTTTTGACATAAGACCCACATTTGTGACGTCATCGTTGTTGGAGATATGACGTCATCGACAATTTTTTTAAATAGCAACCCTCAATTTTGACTATGTCATTTGAAAGAGCGTGTCATTCTACATGCATACATCATGAAAAATTATGGTGTTACATAACAAAAATTTCAAGAAAATAATGTTTAAAGATTTTAAAATTTAATTTTCACAATACTGAAAATGATAATGATTATGTAAAAAATCGACTAAATTAAATGTTCAAATTGTGCACCGTTGGCTGCCTGACAGTAGCCAAGACGATTAATAAATTCTTTTTGGACATTATCAATAACTTCAGGAGATATACGATGTGTCTCGTGACAAATTCTTGCTTTTAAATATTCTAAATTAACCGGTCTAGTAACGTATACTTTGCTTTTTAAGTATCCCCACAAGAAATAATCTAGGGGTGTCAAATCAGGCGATCTGACTGGCCACTCAATCGGGCCTCTTCTCCCTATCCAACCATTCGGGAACAGCTCATCTAAATAAGCACGAACAGGTGTTGCATAATAGGAAAATTACATTTTAAAATCTTCAAGCATTATTTTCTTGAAATTTTTGTTATGTAACACCATAATTTTTCATGATGTATGTATGTAGAATGATACGGTCTTTCAATTGGCATAGTCAAAATTGGGGTTTGCTATTTAAAAAAATTGTTGTCATATCTCGAACAACGATGACGTCACAAATGTGAGTCCGAGTGTGGGTCGTATGTCAAAAAGTGCCTTAATTAAAAACAAAATCAACGTGCCAAAGAATTTTTTCGAAAACTTCTCAATTTAAAAAATAATGAATTTATGTGTTACTTTTCGACAGCACTGTATATCACTGCCATTATTTACTAGTTTAATGCCGCAAAACTGCGATCATTTCCGACAATTACGGTGCCACTGCTGTAGCTGCCTAAAGCACTGCCGACAATACCGTCCACTGCCGTTCACTAGCCATTCAATACCTTCAACTACCTAATCAATGCAAACATTGCTCACAACATTCCCTTAACTACCGTGTTCACTACTGCTATTTTGTACACCACTGCCGATCGCGAAACACCCCTGGGGAGAAACAATTTAATTGAGAACAGAGAAAACATTGTTTTAAACCAAATTCGGCACAACCCCAAAACTAGCATTAAATAAATTTCGCGAAACACTAATATACCACCAAAGTTTGGCGATGTCTTCAGAAAAATAAAAAGGTTGCTTACAAATCAAAATTCCTGAACACTTTAGAAAATGCTGATGAAAATTCTCGAATGGAATACGCTCTGTGGTGTCAAGGACATTATCTAAATGACCACAATTTTCTAAATAAAATTTTATTTTCGGACGAGGCAACCTTCACCACAAACTGGGTTGTATCTTTACAAAATTGTACATTCTGGTCGGAAGTAAAGCCTCACTGGGTTATTCATTGTAAAAGGCAATATTCTGAGAAAATTAATGTATGGTGCGGAATTTTTGGTAAACAAATAATTGGTCCTTTTTTTCCAACATGAATGCTCAAAATTTTTCAAATTTTCTAAATACGAATTTCTGGGATGCCTTAGAAGAACTGCCAATTGCTAGAAACGCCGACATGATATTTCTAATGAACAGTGCACCCGTCCATACTGCAGCAATAATTAACTGGGTTGATAAAAAATTTCCCACAAAGTGGATTGGGCTATAGTCAAGACATTAAGTGGCCTCCGAGATCGCCAGATTTGACGCTACTCGATATTTATCTTTGGGGGAAACTTAAAGAAAATGTTTATCGTACAAGACCCAATAATGTGAAAGAACTTAAGCAGAGGATAACAGAAAAGTGCGAATTAATTTTTCAACAGGAACTCGCGAAAGAAGGTTAGAAAAATGTATTCAAGTTGAAGGAGGGGTAATAGAAAAATTGAAAATATAAAAATATTTGGTTATTTTGTAGTTTTTTGTTATGTTCAGATAAATTTCTTTTGCTGAAAATAAAAACGAAAAAATCGATATTTTCTTAAATTTGATTTCTTATTACGAATACCCAGTATTAACTAGGCCCATAAAAATAGTATAGTAAGCCATAGTACACCACTATCGAAAGAACAAAATCATATTTTATCCTGTTACTACAGGGTGCTCCCAAACATTGGTATTTTTCGAAGTTTGCACCTAAATTATAAACACTCTGTATAAGATGCAACTTTGAAACTTGATACTAAGGATTTCGAAACATGGCTAAATCGATTGGACAAATAGTTTTTTTGTTAAAAAAAATGCCTAATACGATTTTGCTATTTTTGGAGTTATATTTAATACCACAGCAGGCCATGCAAGCCGCCTAAATAAAAAAATGCACAGCACTGTGTAGAGCTTTTTAAGTGCAATATATTTTAAAAAAGAAAAAATCGGCGGTTCCATTAAAAATACTGATTATTCAAGTATCAAAGTGAAATACACTGTATAACAAAAAATAAGTAGATTTGTTTTGTATTTGCTGTTATATTTCTGCTTACTTTGTCATAATAAAATGTGATAAGTTATAATAACTCCATTTTTTTTTATAAAATTATGTTAGTAAAGTAAGTAAGTAACAGGTCTTTATCGAAATCGCCTGTTAGCCGCCTTGCTTACTTCGCTCGTTCAATCACTTTATTGGTACATACATAACTATTATACAAATATATTTACCAAATAATGTCAGTAAGGTTTAACTCAGATGAGAAGCGTTAAGCCGTGTCCACATCTAAGCAAATTAAACTAAACTAAACTAAACTGTTTGTTTGTAGACTGCGTACAGAAAAATTGAATGTAGAAGAGAAAAAGCATATTGGGTAATTCAATTTAACAAAACAGGCTTGCTTTACGAGTGCATGTAAATGTATATAAAATACAAAGGAAACTCAACAGAGCAGACTGACGCATCAGCTGCTTTCTTTCGCTCAAATTTTGTGATCATGATTACAAAATCCTCAACAGGATTGGCGTATTTTAAAAAACAAACAATGTGATTGGCTAATATAGAATCATTGTTACAAAATCATGTTTGAAAGAAAGCTGCTATAGTGACACTTTTGAAATCTTGCATTGAGTTACGTTTAGGGCGCCATTTTTAAACGCAATTTTCAACGAATTCTGTTCTTAAAGGCAGCCTAAAAAAATTAAACAAGTTAGAAAACATATCTCTTCACTGTACCAGTTATACTCTAAGTTTTCTCCAGAGTATAAAATAGTTTACAAACTGCCAAGTTATTTAGAATAAGAAAAAAATAAAATGTTTACCTGTTATGTTTTATTATTACATTTTTTACTACTCTATACTCCTTGTAGATTTTTTTCTTTAAAAAACTACTCCATACTATATATAGTGTACCGAATTGCAGGAACCAAGTAAATGGTTAGTTATCGAGATACAGGGTATCTACAAAAATATGTACAACCCTATCATTAAGGGGGTTTGGCCCCATTCTCGCTCCAAACATTTTTTAACGTTCGCGTGCGTCTTGAAATTCCATGTCCAGTATTTGTTTGTTTATTTACCTTCAGGTGTTTAAAAATATTGAACATAATTATTGGCAGGAATTTAATTTGAACACTGTTTAGTACTGATTTACAGCAACATTTATTGATAACTAAGAAAATGTAAAATATCTAAAAAAATTAACTTTAAATAAAAAAAATTCACAAGACATAAAACTTTTCAAATCAAATTTGCTGTAAAATGAAGTTTCAAGGGAAGAGGTGTATTAAAGGGTTGTAAATAATTTTTTTTCCTAGATTTTTTTTTCAAAAATCCAATATAAAGTAAGTTATTTTTTCTAATTTTTGGTACTCTGTATCTCAAAAACTAAGCATTTCCTGATCTATATTTGTATGAACATTTTTTCTGTTTCATAAAGTTATCACCTGGTATAGTCTGGTCTCTGCAATTCTGGACACCCAGTATATATTATTGTCTTTAAATGAGTAATTATGTTTCCTAACATTTTCCTGCAAAAATTGAAAGAAATGATTTAGTTTCAACAAATCTAAATTTATTATAGTGCGTCTTTACGCTAATAGGAATCTTGAATGGATTTTCCCGGATTTTCCTTTTTCTATTAAACACCAGCCTTAAAAGTCTGATATCTAATCCGACCCTTACTAATTTACGTGTTTCAAAATTGATATGTGAACTTCAAAATTTAAATTAAAATACCCTAAATTTATCAGTAAAGTGTTTTTAGATCACTTCATAAATATGATCAGAATGTGCTTCATTCAAAAGAATACAAATCTTTTATTGTTTTACTTTATTTTGAAATAAAGTATAACTCTATTTATAAGACTCGTTATTTGATTAATGGCTATTGTTGCTGTTTATCTTTAAATGGGTATTGACTATTAAATTAATTAAAATATTTCGGTAATTTAGAAATATTGCGCATTCCTTCTATAATTACTGGCGCACTTTCAAATTGTATAAACACGTGGATTTTCAGGCGTCTATGTACCCTCACCCTGTTGATTGCATTATTACGAACAGGGTAGCGTAATATCAAATCCCACATGCTTTGATATCATTATAAACACTCAATATTTTTACATAAGGTACAGCCGTATTACCAATACAAATGTGAGTTTTAGAAATAGTTTTGAAAAAAAAAACTAATTGTATATAAGGTTAACTATGACTATGATGAATTTTAGCTTTATATTTAAATAATGGGGTAAAACCCTCTTTTCCTACGGAAAGTCGGCGAAGAAAAATACAAAACTACAACGTAAACGTGGTAAACACAGGAATTAAATTATGACATGACAGGATCGACAGGGAATTTTACCGCCGTGTTGTTAGTTGCCTACTCTAACTTGCATAGGTGGCGATAAATAAGGATTTAATATAATTTCGAAAAAAAATTTTGTTCGCTTTATAAATAAGTTTGGATTTTTTTTAAGGGTGATTCCGTCAATTCTTAATTTTTTCTATCCCCTCTTAAAATATTTGTACTTAGTCATAGTTAATCCTCTATATGTTTTTATTTTGTTCCATTTCCACGAATTAGGTACTCATTCAGTCAAATCACTATAGATAATGCTATAAAATATTAAATATTTTTTTGTATTATATCTATCTGCCGCAGATAATTATTTAAAAAAATATATATTTTAATAGTTGAAAGTAATGCCTTTTTGGCGACATACCTATAGGTTTCGAGCTTGTTAGCTTCTTAGACCGACGATAAGCGTGACTGTTTGATTCTTATAGAAGTATAGAAGTATCGAAGGACATCAGTGCGCTAGATGCAAGTGTCTACATCTAGTGGTCATTAGTTTATGTTTTGCCGATTTGAACATATATTATACATTACAAAAACGTTATAAAATAAACGTAAATTTCTTGTGTTCATTTCAACTTGTGAATGAAATATTATTAACGCATTTTAAACGACATATTTTACATGTTTAAGTACGTTAGCAAAAAATAAATGTTAAACTTTCAATGCAAAATGTTTAATCAAATCTGTTGTTGTGTGTTTTGTGAAAATAATTGTTAAAATGTGGAATTAGAGTAGCAAAATAATATATATGTTACAGACGCTTTTTAAACGATATTTTTTTTATTTGAGGAGAACTTAAATAATAAAAGTGGATAAAAAAACGTCAAGAAATTTATTTTTGATATTTTGTTCCATATGTTTTATTTTTCGAGATTTCTGTACCTAAAAACACCGCAAAGACCATTTTAAGGCGAGAAGTACGGTGACCTTAAAAACGAATAATAATTTAAGCTCTACAACGTATTCTCAAAATCCTACACGCCCTAATCTAACAAGTGAGGGATATTGGATGATAAAAAAATATGAGTGTAAGTGATGCGGGTGAAATATAGGTCAGTTGAAGGTAGGTCACTCTGTATATTAAATTATTATTTGAAAAAAAGTAAATCAAAATCAAAAATCGATCCGATTAGGAAATTTTTAATAATCTCTTATTTACCTAATAATGAATTTGTGCATGTCTTTAGGAACGCACTGTATGTAGTACATTACTGCACGTACTACATTAGGTTTGTTCCAAATGCATAGAAAACCGTACAATATATGGTTTCTAGTTTGCGCAATAGCAAAAAACTGTTCCAAATTAAAAATTATCATTCATTATACGATTTTCTTAGCGTTACAAATATCTTTAGAACGAGCATTGAACCGTACCACGGCGATAATATCAGTACATGGTCATGTGTAGGAACTACTTTTGAACTGTTTGTATAGACATGCGCACTGAGTAACCCCGTTTAAATTTGACATTAAAGCTCTTCAATTTAGTCATTTATTTGATTGATAAATAGTAAATTGAATTTTAAAATGTCCATCCATGATTTTAGTTTTTAATTTTAAATAATGACTTGAACACGAGGTTGTTTACAACTTCAAAGTTAAATTCAGAGGTTATATTATGTTTGCCCCCCTCATTTTTCGGTCAAGTAAACGTTCCAAACATTTGCGATTTCATGCACGGTACAAACTTGACACATGCACCTATTATCAGTTTATATAATCTCGTGACTGTATCGTGGCCGTACAAAACTATTTATTTGGAACAAACCTATTATATCGTGCAATAAAGAATGATAAAGAAGAATGTACAACTGCAAAATTAAAAATACTGGAAACTCACGGAATGAAGAAGATGAAGGTTGATGATACAAAATGCTAACAATTCATACGGTATTTTAAAAATGAGCTTCCTGCAATAAAAAATGCAGGTATGTTATCTTATAGAATGAAACTTTTCCTAGAATATCTAAAAGGGTGTTTTTGCGAATTAAGTACGTGTTACACGAATTTTCAGTATGCTATTACAGATAAACGAAATAATGGAACAGCAAAGAAACTCGAAATCTGAATCGAATGTTATATACTTATAGATTATATAAACACTGATGCAACATAGTTAAATAAAGGTCATACGATGACAAAAGTGTGACAATATTTTGCCACATATCGAACTTGGTGTTATCGTGGTTGTATAGATAATACACACTATAATAAACTTGTTTATAGTATATCAGAATCGATTTCCAACTATCGAAAGCAGCGCACTGCATCTAAAACAAAGTATGTTCAACCTTGTGTGAGCATTATACATAAAACGCGCCTGCGTCTGACGGCTGAAAACTGTGTCCAACTGTTCTACGAATAGGTCTAATAACCGACGATAAGTATGACCGTTATAAATAGTGCAGTATATTATGTGTTAAAAAGGTAGGTGTAAGTGGGTTGTGGCAGGCCATTGCCGTCTAAAATTGCGATATGCTACAGGTGAATATCGACTTTTTGAAACAAACTATTAAAGTGCTAAATTCACTCAACTTATTTTTGGTAATTTTGTGCTCTTGAACCCTTCTCAAGTGTCACGCCTATGGAATATTGTTTACTGCAACCCTCACGTCACGTACTCATCTAAGTGCCGTGAATAAATCACTCTGTATTATTTTGGGCCTCGGGTATATTTTAGATTTTGAGGGGTAGCGCAGGTCCCTGTTTTGGCAATACGCCTCCGGGAAATCTCCATTCCCGCCCTCTCACTCGGAAACAGTTTTCCCTTTAGCTCGCCATGCGTGAAATGCCAGACTTTGGTTTAAAACCGTTTCGGTGCGGAATGTCTACGGCAGGGCGGATTGATTCACTACTTCTATTTTTTGTGGACATTATCTGACACAAACAGCAGAGAACGTGATTTTTTCATGTTTCGTTATGTCCGGGGGACGCGGGCTTAATTCTGTGACATTTTTCACCCGATTCTAGAGAGTGTTCACTGCCAACACAAATACCATGAACATTATTTGGGAGAGTCTGTCATCAATTCATTATATTTTGTTTTTTTTTATCATTTGACATTCTAGGTAAATGTTAATCAGGGCTAATACTCTCTTTGTATTCATTAAATGCAAAATTAATGCATACAATATTATAACTTTCAAAGAAATAAATTTAGAGTTGCACAAAACATAAAAGATCATGATGAAAATTTAAGAGAAAAAAACGGTTGACTTAGGGTATTTGTGTATCATAGCGTATCTGACATACGAGCTTCATTCCAAAAACAAGGTCAATCGATTAGAAACGGAAAACAAATGAGAGAATCAAACATGCATTAGTGCTTCTAATCTCATATGCATACAAGGTGTCCCAAAATTAGGGGCAATATTTCTCCAAGGTGTTCTATCCCGAAATATATTACCTTTTCTTCCTATAAATATGGATCCAAACTTTTTTCCTAAAGATGTTATACAAGGTGACTCTGAACGTACTCCCGAACATTTTGTTGAAAATGCAACATTCTATAAGACATCCAGGAAGATCATTTCGAAGGAACTCGAGATACTTAACCCTATCCATTCGTTTTGGTACATGGTACGGAAATAATTGGACCTCGTGTATGATACGCCATACTGTTGAATGCAGCATTTCTTGTACTTATTCAGCGGTTTGTCTGGTTCTTATTCGGGGATTCCCTTCAACAATCTCTAAAATTTCTTTCTCAGCTGTTGCAATACGCTGTGGGCGCCATTAACCCCTTCCCTTCCACAACTCTCTGTATAGTCAGATAAAGGGGTGACTGTAACGATTTTTCCCTAAATAACTCCGAAACCAGTTGAAATAAATTTATGAAATTTGATAACTGATTTAAATCTTATAATATGCTTAGTTTGCCACTGTAAACAATACTTACAAATATTTATACGTTACAACCTGGGGGAGAGAGGTGGGTAACATTTTCAATAATAATTATGTTTGTGCCATGACTGAAAAATAGAGAATTTCAAAATTTGTCAGTAAAAGATGTTACTCTTGGTTCCTCTTGAAAGTTATAGTTTACACTGCAGAAATAAATTCTTTGGAAGAATTGCAATACAGGATGCATTTGGCTCCGAACCAAACCAGGCAAAATAGTTTTGATAAGTTTTATTAATAGTTTGTAGTTTTCATTTATTTTTATTGATATATTGTACTACTATACTCGCGACAAGAATTCAGACGACTTACGTCATACGAACAAATGAATAATTCATTATATTTTCATCAAAATATTTAAGAAACTGCAACTGATAGTAATAAAACTATATACTATACTAAAAGTTAGTATTATATATTGCACTAAATTGCAAAATATGATTGTTTTTAAGGCGACCAAATATCGAAAATTACTTTGACAATAAAAACAAATGTGTAACGTCAGCCGTGACGTAAGACGTCTGAATTCTTGACGCGAGTATATTTATAACTATATAAATTATTAATAATTTGTTTTATTTTGTCAAATAATAATAATTTAATTTCTTCCTTTATAACCCACCGCCTCTTACTTTTATAATACATCTCCTACAATGTAAGGAAACTTAACATATAAGGTGGTAGGCCTTTACATGTAGACAGTAAGCACATGGTTTAAAGTGAACAATTGACCTTTCTTTATTCTCTACAATTTCCTAAATGAATTAACCTTTTTTCAATACACCTTGTACATAAAATCACTCAGAACACATAAGTTCTCTTTCACACGCTCTTTCGACACTTCAATAGTTTGTTGAACTACTTCCTTTATTTGTACCATGAACTCCTTAATACTTTTGGCATCGGTATGGTAGACTGGTAAAGAAGATTACTAACCAAATCTGCCCAATAAAATCCATACAAGCCCCGTTTAGTCCGCTAATTCCAGACTTTATAGTCCCATTAACTTTTTGAAAGTGTATCTTACACAGATCTTACTTGCTGGTTAAGAACCCAC
The DNA here is from genome assembly GCA_037114965.1 of Monochamus alternatus. Taxonomy (NCBI): domain Eukaryota; kingdom Metazoa; phylum Arthropoda; class Insecta; order Coleoptera; family Cerambycidae; genus Monochamus; species Monochamus alternatus. Next base: position 122,115,370 of record CM073426.1, read on the forward strand.
ATTATAATACCAATATTAATTTTATAGGCAGCGCATAAATCAGATCGGCTTCCATTTACGACTCGACATCTTAAAAATCATAAAAACTTTTATGGCTCGACGATAATAAAGCTTAGCAAATACTCCTTTCGAGCATCACGCTCGAATTCGCGCCTGGCAGGAAGGGAAAATATTCGCTTAGCAAAGAATTAAGACGGAAAGGTAGGACATCAAGTTGCAGATAGATTCACGCTTTAAATTGTTGTATATTTCACACGATTTGATAACATTTTTATTTAATTCAAAATGTGCTTCATTTTAATAAACAAGATCTTACTAATAAGGTATGTCTTTCCTGGCAACTTTTCTATTCAACACCTTAAGAAGTCTCGAGGTTTGAAAGTCGAAAATTCACCAAAGCAATTTTGAAGCAGGTAGTTGCTATCAAAAGTTATGAAATGTTACTTAACGTAGCTTTATCTAGCTTCCCTGTTTTTGGATGAGTTGGCCGATGGAGCAGTTACAACAGATAGGCTATTCCAGTGATAGAACACTCTATTTAGAAACAAGTGTTGACGTAAATATGTTTTACAATTTTCTTTCGACACTTTAAATTGATGACCACTTAAACGTTCATCCAGATTTAACCTAAATAAATCCACAAAAGTTAAACGTGAATTTTTAGAACCTTGTATACTAGAATAAGATCACCACGCATACGTCTCATATTAGTACAAGTAATTTCCAAACTATCCAAACTTCGATTATCTGAAAGTGATCTGAATTTGCGAATCCATTTCGTGAATTTTCTCTGCACTCCTTCTATGAGTTTCATATCATTTACTAGGTAGGAAGACCATATGTTTACGCAGTATTCCAGATGCGTACGAATATATGATTTATATAATTTTAAATAGACTTGATCATTTGAGCTCTGGAAACACTTATTTAAAAGATAAGATATGGAATTGGCTTTTTTCATCATGGCGGAAATATGTTCAAACCAAGTTTGACTAGAATTTGTTAGTACACCTGAATCATTCTGGCTAACAACAGTTTTTAGAGGTTGACTTTGATTGAATGTATATATAAACTTGGGATTATTTCTACCCATATGTAAAACAGTACACTTATCTAAATTCAGTGGGCCAATCGTTGCACCAGTGCTCGATGGAAATAATATCATCTTGTAGGGTTGGTTGGTCTTGCAGTGTATTCCCAAATATCTTTGTATCATCGGCATACAATGCATGCCGCGACTTGAGCTTTTGCGAGAGGTCGACTGTGTATACCTAAAATTGAACTGGTCCCAAAACAGAACCCTGCGGAACTCCCGAAAGAACTACTTGAGATTCAGAATGTGATTTGCCAACACGTACTGAAAATGATCGATTTGTAAGGAAACTATTTATCCAGGCAAGCAAAGGCCCGCGTATTTCATTACATTCTAACATGTATAGTATAGTCTGTTTTTCGGAACTGTCAAACACTTTAGTCTCGGCCTATGAATGTTAGAGTTGAGGAACATAAAAATTATATAAAAAGACGGGAATTTGAAAAATCCAAAATTTGCGAACACGCTTGGGAAAACGGTCATGTGATTCAATGGGGTTCGGCAAAAATTTTAGAGAACGAAAATAACGCGACAAAAAGAAAATTAAAAGAGACCGCGATTATTTTGTTGAACGGAGATAAGTGTGTGCCAAACTGTTCAGTAAACATCGATCATTGTTGGCTAAAAATCATTTAACATCTCTATGGAAGCAGATAAACAAATTTTAAACTGTCAAACTTGACATACGTTTATTATTTTTACTACTATTTTGAAAACGAAAACAGAGAGTTTTTCGAAGCGTCAATAATACGGAAGTGCGCGATAGTGATGTGATTTTTATTATTTTTTACTTATCTGCTTTTTTCAGTGTGAGATTTTTTGGTTAGGCAAACTTAGTTTCAAAAATAACCCTTGACTGTTTCGTTTGGCGCAAGGGCTTATTTAATTAATTTTTATTATTTTTCAGAAGTGTGGCAAAAACCCAATAAAACTAAAGAAAAACTTTAGCAAAATCAAAATACAGAATGTCAACTGGAAAACCGTTATTCATTAATAGTGTCGATAAGTTCAAATGTTCAATGCATTTTTTTCGGATTAGCTGATGTAATTCTATTCACCTCGCTTCTTATAGCATCTATAACTGTTTTGTCAAATTTTGGAAAGTTATTATTTCTTTGAATGTCTCTTTTTAATTCAATGGGTTTAAAAACACATTAGTATGGATGCAATCGTAGAACGGTATGTCCCTGAGCCATCTCATCAATAATGTATTTCTTTGCAATATTATTACTCTTGACTATATGCAGCAACGTAACTTTCTTCAAACTATCGTACGCAATTTTAAGAAATTCTTGAATTTTCATTTATTTTTGTCTAGTATCTGAAATCATTTCTGAACGTCTTAAATTGTATGGAACGTTGTCTATAATACTCTTATTAAATTATTAAATAAGCCGGTTTTTTCTAATGTCTTCTGTTCTCCCTCATTATGTTTTATATTTTTATATATTATATGCAGGGTGAGTCAGTCATAATGTCATTTTAACCACGTATTCGGAAGGCCTAATAAAGACAGAAAAATCGAAAAATTTTTACTCGACCTTTAAAAAAATAAACAAATCACCCTATAAAGTTCGGTAAAACGACGCTCCTGGTACGCTACAAACTTTCTGATGAACCAGCCACACGACAATCGAATGCCGGAGGAAACATCGTTGCCACATCATGTTTACATACATAATACCGTCTTAACACTTCATTTATTCGCACTTTCTGCATTTCCCGTATTTCTTTCCCCCCCCAGATTTGGAGATCACACCACACATTTGGAGGGAGGATGGAGAGAATACAAGCACAAGCATTAGTTTGTTTATTTCGGTCTCGTGTATTGGTTGTAAATTCATAATGCTTAATTATATAAATTTCTAATATGCGGAAATGGTAGTTTTATACGGAGAATGCAAGAATGTTTACGAAATGCATGCCGCACCTGTTGAATATCAGAGACGTTTTCCTAACAGTATACAAGTGCTTCAACACCTTCGCGATACGGGTTCTGTGAAACCGCGTTTACTATTTCTATAAGAACCATTTCAAGGCGATTGGAGATATCCCAAAGCAAGATCTGCAGAATATTACGTGAAAACTCATGGAACCCGTATCATTTTCAGAAAGTTCAGGCTTTAGAACCTGCTGATTTCTCCAGCCGTCTTGAATTATGCAATTGGCTGACCCTAATTTTATTAATAAAGTGCTATGGATGAGTGCAAGTTTACTCGAACTGGCATTTTAAACAGGTTAGTATCATATTACTTAAAAAACGATACATTTCTAGGCTAGATGTACGTAACTACAAACTAAATAATTAATTGCACTTACGAGTAATAATAAAAATTCATATTCAATTGTGAAACGTAGTGAAAACGTAATATCAAAATTATTAAACTGTAATGACCTAACATTTGAAAATATTTATTTATTATCTAAATTTGTTTTTATTAATTATTAATATTTAAGGTAAATTCATTCATGTATCTAGATAAAAAAGTTAGCTTTACTCCTTGTCGTTAAATAACAGTACAAAAACTAGGTGACTAGGTTATTGACCTAACAATATGGTAGGTCAAGATTCGATAACTTTTATGAGCATCAGATTAGAGGCGTGCCGTTTCGGTTGAGGACAGTTTTTTTTACCGACAACACGAAGGTGTTTTATTACTTAGTATTTAAACACTAAACACTTTTCATATTCTCTTAATAATTTACCCATTGGGTATATGTTTTTTATGTGATGTTCCTAAATGGTTTATTACTCGGTTTATTATTAGATACGTTGGAGGTTTGTAATTTCAATGTAAAATATTTTACTGTGACCAAACTAATTTCTTTGCAGTCATAACAGTCACATTTGGTCTGACAAAAATCCACACGCTAGTCGTCGGTTTAGCTTTCAGAGACGATTTGTTGTCAACATATAGGCAGGAGTGTACGAGGACCGTATATTCTACCGGAAAACCTAAATGGACCGCGTTACTTGTAATTTTGAATAGAATTATTTGATTATTATTATTTGATTTCATTGGATATTAACATTTTAAATTATTATTGGCTGAACTGAGCAAGAAAAAATATGAGATTCTAAAATAGTCAGTACTAGGAAGATATTTCAATTTGGCAACGTAGTATCGGGTCGACATCGAGTTGAACTGTGAGCTGTAAACGACCAAGGCTGTGAGTAGTCAGTGACAGTCTGAAAAGGGGGTTTTCATAATGATTTGAAAATATTTATTTTCGGCGAAAATATGCATTTAGATTTTTTTTTAATCGTGTCTGAAAAGGGGGTTTTCATAATGATTTGAAAATCTTTATTTTCGGCGAAAATATGCATTTTGATTTTTTTTAATCGTGTATTATACTCATTATTCCCTATCTCCTTTTAAAATTATTGACATTATGACTGACTCACCCTGTATAATTAACTGAACTTGTTCACCGACCGTCCTAACCTCCGCATCTTCTCTATTACTATTCGTTTGATATCTACTTGTACCAAGTTGAGGTTCTTCCGAGATATCGTCTATCTGAATATTTTCTCAGTATCTTATTAGATATGCAGTATCTAATACGACAATATTTTTAAGACAAAAAAACTACTGACAGGCTGAAAATAGATATTATAGAGGCACTAAGTACCAAATAAATTAAAACAAACACTCATTTATTCACACACAATACTGAATACTCACAAAACTAATGTATTATTCACAATATTGTTCAAATAGTTATATATTCACAACACTAATTTATAATAAGCCAACAACAGTAGTTAAAAACCACCTATACAGGGTGTTTCAAAACAAAGGCGAAAAATTTCAAGGGGTGATTCTTTGTTGAAAATAAAAGGTAGTTTGTTATATAAACGTTGGGTCACAAGTCAACCATTAGGGAGATATTGCGTTGCAAAGATGGCGGAAAAAAGATTGTTTTTATTGTTTTTCTCGGAAATGAAAAGCGTGGGAATGGTAAAATTTTGTAGAAGTGTTACCATCATCAAAAGACACTTATGACATATTTTTTCACTTTTTGAAAATATTTGGAAATGGTTGAAATAAACTACCCCTTTCAGTTTTTTGAACGACGTAGAAAAAAATAAATTAGGTTAAGCCGATTCATTTAGAAAGTTTTTTCTCTCTTATATTTTTTTGATAAAATTAACTGTTCCGGCGTAAAAAAATAAAATGAATTGTTTCGGCGTTAAAAAATAAAATGTAAAGTATTGCACGTCGGGAAGAGGCAGTTTTACTACACCCATTATTAGAAAAAACTAGTTGGCTGCTGTCAATTTCCGGATGTTTCCATTGTTGCTTTGACAGATAGCAAATGGTTTGTACTATTTTAACATTTTGAGAGTGGTTTACGGGATAATTTGCCTTTCGTTGTGTGATGCGTTTGATTCCGAAATACGTTGGGATTCAATACTAAGTTAATACAACAAAAATGGTTATTTTCACAAATGCAGAAATGACAGACATGCACTTTATGTACGTCTAAATGGAAATTTCTTACATGCTTGTCGCCTTTATGCAGAAGCGTATCCTAATCGTAGAATTCCTCATCACAGTATATTTGCTAAGCTTCATCATAAAATAAAACGACTCCTTAATAATCACCCCGCTTTGAATAATATTATCTAGTTAGCTGGCTAAAACAGGCATCATCTATAGAATGATGATATATTATGCATATGTCCACATATTCTAATTATTTTTATGTCACATGCTTGAAATTATATTGCACAACTCTACCCCACGACTTGGTTTCGGCGTCACTGATCTATTTTCGTTGAGTGATGTGGATCATAATGACTTAAATCCAAATAGTCTTCCTTAACTTGGAGAATAGTTCATGATAAAATAGCCTTTAAAGCGAAAAAAATATTGTGTTATGGTTTCCTCAGTGATGTTCTTTCTGTAAACAACAGAAATGGTTATAGCGGTATTCACTATCTTAACCTCTCTATTCAGTTGAATAGAGAATGCTTGTATTTCCTACATGCCACTGCATTTCCTTTTGTAAATAATTTACAGAATCTTTGCATACATTTATGAATTTAAAAACAACTCAATTACAGAATATAACATTAAAAAAACTTAAACCAATTCCCAATACTCATGTCATGGGAACCGAAAACACCACCAAGTGTCAAGCCTTGTCCTCATAGACGCACAATTTGGAGATATTCACGCTTTATGTATCATCCGAAAGGTGCTCTCTCATTAAATACACACGATTTGTCGTGACGAGAAGTGTCATTTGATACCTACTGTATCCACACACTGAAACGAAGCAACTGAAAGGAAAATACAACGTGGTTTCTACACACATTATAAGCGTCAGAAACCACGTGGTTCTTCTCTTTGGTTGCTTTGTTCCAGTGTTCGGACACAGAATTAAAATGACGGTTTTCTTAACAAAGCATCGCTTAAGTGGGCTTTTAGATCAAAGATGCATGCGACATGCGTGCGACTTGCTACCTGAAAGTATATGGTAGGATAATATCAAATGGATGCGTTCACAACAAAGTCGTGTTGCATCGATGCGACGTAGAATTGTGCGAGTTGCTACTCACAGCATGTCGTATATTTTGCTGGTTTGCCACGCGTGCACATTATTAAGCAAACTTATTCCCTCAAAATATTGACATACTCTTTTCCTGATTCACCATTAAGATATCAAAAACTAAAAGAAATAAACAAAAGAGTAAGGACAAATTATTAACCAATAACTATATTTTTGTGGGCAAAATAAGGGTAAATAGGATTTACACTACAATCCAGTCTCGATATATGTAATGCTTTTGCAGATTTTTTTTCTTCAGTTTATACTGTCCCTGATAATAGACCTCGTGCATTTATTATTAACTATCAAAGCTTAAACACACTGTCTTACATTAATATTAATTCTGACATGGTTTTCAATAAATTAATAAATCTTAAAGAAAGTTTTAATATGGGCCCAGATGGAATTCCACCATACTTTTTAAAACTTTGTAGTCCATCTCTAGCTTGGCCATTGTCAATACTATTCCAAATTTCAATTAATACGGGCTATTTTCCAGATGTATGCAAATCTAGTTACGTATTCCCGTTGTTTAAATTTGGAGATAAATCTGATATTTGTAACTATTGGCCAATTTGTTGTCTTAGTTCAGCGGGAAAAGTATTTGAATTCATAGTAGCTGATTCTCTACGTTTAAATTTTAATGGCTTAATTTCACCCTATCAACATGGTTTTTACCCCGGTCGGAGCACAGAAACTAATTTATTACGTTTTAGTAACTACATTGTTGAAAGTATTGAATATGGTTACCAAATTGATGCAATATATACTGATTTTCGTAAAGCGTTCGATCGAGTTAACCATAAATTATTGTTAAGTATATTGGAATCATACGGGTTAATCGGGAATTTGTTATTATGGATGAAATCTTACTTATTAAATAGAACTCAAACAGTCAAAATTAAAGAATTTTCTTCACGCGAAATAAAAGTAACTTCTGGTGTTCCTCAAGGTAGTCACCTGGGACCAATTTTGTTTTCTATTTTTATTAATGATCTCTCTTGCAATTTAATATCATGTAGATATCTAATGTTTGCAGATGACTTAAAATTATTTCTATGCGTTAAGGATTCTAAGGATAGTGGTGCAATTCAAAGTGATTTAAATTTATTAGTTAAGTGGTGCGAATCCCATGATATGCAGTTGAACCGTAGTAAATGTAAAGTCATTAACATTTACCCGTAGGAAAAATATTTATGTGACTGATTACTTTATTGAAAGCATTCAACTAGAAAGAGTAAAGGCAGTGAAAGATTTAGGTGTAAAATTTGATTGTGAACTTAAGTTCACCCTTCACATTGAGGATATTTTGAGCAAATGTTTTAGAATGTGTGGTTTCATTAAACGTTAATGTTATATCTATTTTTGCTTTATATAATTCTCTAGTGTGTTCAACTTTAGAATATTGTTGTATTGTTTGGAATCCATATTTTGTTAGTTATATAGATCTTTTAGAATGTGTTCAAAAGAAAATATGTAATTTTATACTCTTTAAACTGAATATTAATAAAAATAATTATGTTTATAATGAACGGCTCCAACTACTAAGTATTCAATCTTTAAAATATAGAAGACATTGTTCTTATTTAAAATTTGCCCATAAACTCTTTAATAATAAAATAAATTGTAGTGAATTACTTTCATTATTTAATATAAGAATTCCGAACTATACCACCAGAATAGATGATTTTTTCTATCTACGTCAATCTCGTACAAATGTTGGATTATATTCTCCTGTAAATGAAGTTAGTAAGGCGATTAATGCGTTGCCTCGAAATTTTGATACTTTTGAGGCATCGTGGAGTTAACTTACTAAATTTATCAAGCAAATTAATTAGTACTTACGATGTGGGATTTATGTTTAAGTTATTTATATTGATTATAATATTATTTAATTTATTGTAAATGTTGAATTTATTTTTTAGAACAACTGTTATCTTTTTCGATTGTATCATTTGGGTTAACCTGTAGATACAAAATAAGAATTAAATAAATAAATAAATAAATAGAATGGTAGTAAATACTTCCAATAACTCTCTAATAATAATACTGACGACTTTATTCTAGATTCGTTTAGAAGAATGCTCATGTTTAGCGAAAGTACTTGTAATTCATTATTTGCGTAATATACCTATTAGCAAAAATTAAACTATTTCTATTTTAATATTTTCTCCACAGTAATAGCTCTACGAAAATTCGGATCCTGTAGGTTTCATAAATTCAACAAACTTGTTGAATGTTTCTCTTTTCATTCTACAGAAGTTTTGAAATTTTTGAGGATGCATTTGCAGCTTCTGAGAAACAACAAACGCACTGTATCAGCACTGTTTCGTAAGTATGAATGACTTCCTTATTTTTTTCTTTCCTTGTAATCGCAATTAACACAATATCGTCTTTTTCCAAGTATATATGTATTAAGAATAGAATTAACTAAGCTCGAACTATTGCTATGTCAGAAGATTTGGGTTTAGCAGCTTGCTATTCGACTTTGGTGTGAAAATACCATGGGAAGGCGCTTGATGCGACGCGGTCCTGCTTCCAAGTAACATGCAGCTTTGATCTGAAAGTCCACTAAGGCCGTGAATATAATTGCTCACTTAGCTTACAAGTATGCGCCTTAAATTATACATCAACATGCTAGGTATAATTGATAAGTAAAATGAGTTTAAATACCTTAAATCTTTCTGTCTGTATTCTTAACGACGATGTTTACTACCTTACTCTAATTTGTAACATAATCCGGCATTCAGAAATTCAACACTTAACATTTTTGTTATTCTAATTTCACTTTTAACACAAAATATGAAATTACCTGGAACTTATAACCGCACGATATATGTTTTATGTCACAACAACATACACAACATCGTCTTTGTAGAAATCTCTATATCTTGACTTAGACCACATTCTTCACTAAATAGTTTTATCATATCAGAAGAACTCAAATCGTCTTTACTTGTGAATCGACTGTTGAGTTGATGTCGCGCTGAAAAATTGGTGATGAATGAATTTTATAAATCCAACGCGTGTCGTCCGTTTGCATTCATTTACATACGCTTTGTAATTCAATTAAGTTTTTATATGTTAATTCAGATGTCACAAATATGTAAATAAACACATATTATTGTATTGTATATCTTGGGTGCCAAATACTACGTGATGATTAGGCATACCCAAATATTTATTTAAAAAATGCAAATAAAAAAGTATTTGTGGAATACAAATTTATTGTTACACTTTAAAATAAATAATGAACACAATTACAACAATAAACAAATAAAACTTCACTTAGGCACAGAACACAATCAATGTAATAGCTTCAAAAGTCAGAAGAAAAATGTGGAAATTTATTATTTTTCTACTTGAACTATTACTACTCACATTATAATTTACCAAGATTTTGTTTATATCATGTGAGATGTTCGCACAATATCAGAATCAAATTTCCAATCGTCAGGTGCATGCGCATTCCACCTAAAACAATGTATTTCCAACCTTATGCTGATTGATTTTTAGTAAAATAAAGTGTTTGTTTACTTCCGGAAATCGCTATGGTAATGCAAGGCTCTATTGGCGGTGACGGCGAGAATAGTTATTTATTGTATAAGTGTTTTAAGTAGCATTTTATCCACGCAAGAATGTTTAAACGCCAGAACTTAGTTCGAACGTTTAATATTGTTAAGTGGATAAAAGGCAATTAAAATGCGAATGAAATATAACGTTTAATCCATAATCACATCACAATCGTATTTATGGAGTCAGAATTATTGTAATTTATTTAAAAAAAATGTTCGCACGACTTGATAATGCCAACGAAATCCAGAGAATGATACAAAAAAGTATTCGCCGAAATTAACGAATGGAAGAAAGAACGGAGAGTAATGACAATAAATTAAGAAATCATGCTATCGTATTTTTTAAATTTAAATATATACATTTCATATATGTGGTCGAAGTATTTGATGTTGAAGTCTATTATAAAGGTATACAAAAATATACCGGGTGTTCCCTCTAAGACTTTCAGTGCGAATATCTCAGAAACTATCATAGCCAATGCGACGAAATTTGGTATACAGACACTAGATGGCGCGTAGGATCTGACGATAACATCAATTCTTATACAGGATGTTCCATTTTCCAAGAAATCGATTTAATTTTGATTTTTTGGTTGTCAGCCCTGCTAAAACTTATGTTTAAATTGAAATATACTTAATTATGAACACATTCTGATAAATAAACATTCACAAATTTCAAAATTTAACATAAAAAACGCCTCCAAAAAGTACCCAAATTTCATTGTTTTGTCATGTAAAATGTGTATAACCATGAGCCAGACTTACACAGAAGAAACTAACATCGGTGAACGTCAAAACTATGAATTGTCAAATATTAATGGCATAAAGTATTTTATTTTACATAAATAATTCTAAATAGTGTATTTAATGCAATTTACGTATGCACAATGGTGTTATCGAGACTTGTCGATAAAAATTTAGACTTAAGTTGAGCCTTTTGAAGCATTGGGGTCGCTGAATCGAGAAGATACAAAGCAAAGAGAGCTGCAGTATTGGAAAGAGCACATGTTGAATAATTTTTGACTGGGGCTTCCGGTAAAGAATATTTAATAATTAAGGTAATATCTCTTTATTTTTTACATTTTGTTAAGAATATAGTGAACATTGAATTATTTTAACTAATAATGGGGGTTTCTGGTGTCTGTCGATGGTGCGAATTGAGAAATTTGAAAATTACTGCCGTACAGGACGTTGGCAGTTACCAACTTGCGAGGGGGAAACCACTGAGGTATTTTGCTGTACAAGCTGTAGGTAAAAGTATTTTTTGCATTTTTTGGGTATTTGTGTGTATGTATAGGTATTTTTTGGTATTTTTAGGTACTTTGTGTATTTTTGGGTACCATCAAGGTAATAATGGGTATTTAATGGGTATTACGAAGATAATTAATGGATATATTAAGAGAAAACTAGTATTTTTCCGCCAATTTTTAAATACAATGGCGACCGCGCATGCGTTATGCCGATGGCACAGTTTAAATATAAGTAAACAACTGACCGACGCAATGGCAAACAAAAATTATTAAAAATAGATACAAAAATATTTTCTGTAAAATTTTTCGGAGGCTCTGTTAAACCACTATGTGGCCTTTTATTGTCTTCGTAAGCCTTTAGTTTAGAAAATAATATAGGGTGATTCAAATTAGATATATGCTATTCCAAAAATAATGACACTTCCTCAAATCAGTTTTTTGACTACTGGATGTTCTGTGTAGAAATTTCAATAGATTTCTGTGGGTGAGTGGAACAACTAAGAACTAATGTTTAAAATTGAAAGTAGATTTCATTACGAATATGTCAGCAGTTCGAAATAAATAACCAAATTTAACTAAACAGTGCCATTATTATTTCAATAGATTGTACAGTACAGTACCATATAAACAAGTATCATATGAATGTTTTATAAGGCCTTTATGCAGAATATATCCACTCGCATACTAGCACATTCCCTTCTTCTGTTAACAAATTTTAGTATGGTATAATTTCTTAAACTTTATCTTTAAATAAATATGTTACATATTATTTGATAGACGTGTTAACGATAAGTTTGCTCAAACTTCTCCGACATATTCTATTGATGAAAAATATTTAGTAAAAAGTGAAGTCTATAATAAAAATTAAAATATTGCTAGATTAGGTTTCCCTATCACATTCATATTCTATTTAAGAAAAAAGATTTTTTATGTAAACAACTGCCAATTATCTAATTCTAATCATACATGACGGAAAGCAAGCTGGGGCTAAAATTGAATTCTCCCTCGATACCCAAGTATTTACACTTGCTAATGAAATATTTTAGTTGTACTGGAGACACCGATGGTACCCGATAAGTATTTGGGAGCCGGACAATAATTTTAGGGACATCCTGTATAGACCGAATACCTATTATGATTTCATAGACGAGGAAGAAGTTTGTTCAGTTAGCTTGAAGAGGGCATGGTGTAGGTATTGGCACCCTTCTTGGGTGCGCCAATGAGTTTATGATACATTTTATGTAATCCAAAATGTTCTTTCCAGATGTATTCAGATCGAGTCAAAGAAGCCCTTAAAAAATCTATGTTATTTACGTAGATCTCTAACTCGAATAATTTCTAAGGAAATGAAAAACAGTTTTGCAAAATTAAACGTATATTAAGTAAAATCGTGGGTATTTTTAGATATCTGGGTATTTAAGGGTATTTTTGGGTACTATTCGGTATTTCTGTGTACTTAACGGGATTTTTAGGTATTAAGGGTATTATTGGGCAATAGTTATAGGTACTCTTTGGGAACTTGAGGGTAATTCGTGGTTTTTGGGTATTTTTGAGGTATTTGCTTATTTGATGAGGTGTTTTTTTGGGAAAATAAGGTATTTACCGGTAATATTTTTAAAAAATGGTATTTCATTGTACAAATTTCAAGTTGTTTCAATATCTGACACCAAGACGGGCATTTCAAGAAAATTTACATTATAGAAGAACGATTTTGCGTGAATGCTGTTAAAATATAAATATATTCCTCTGCATCAAAATTCACTTAACATATTTAGATACATCAATCAAAAATGCACTTTTCATCCTGTTCAATCAACACCTTCGATAGTTGCTTCTTTATTGAATATCGCAACTCCAGAAGCATATGCTGGTCATTGTATCATGCGCGCTTCATCAACTTTATTGGCCAATAAAGGTGCTGATCTTACAACCAGCATAGTGGATCAGAGGACTCCTCTGTAGCAGAAAGTTATGTTGAGGAGTCCATATCTAATAAACTTGATATTGCAAAGAAAATCCAAGGACAATATAGCTGTTCCTTATAAGAAGAGACAGCCGTAACATGTGCAAATTCTTCACAGACTTTGGCAAATGGTATGTGTTCCTAAAATGATGGCAGCAATGCTACAAGGGTTGTTACTAACGGAAAGGAAGTTAAATGTGATAAAACAAAAAACGAAATGCCTATTACTATAATCGTAAACGTTAATGTTAATAAGTAAATAAATTAAATTTGATTTATTATAAATTTATTACTTTTTTCATTATTCCGCTACTGAAATAAAGTTACCTTATTCCACTAGTGGATAAAGTATCACTTTAGACGCTTTATATGTGTGGATAAAAGTTATTTATTTTAATTTTGTGAAATATCTATTAATTTTTGTTAAAAAATGAGAGAATGAAATTATTAATGTTGCATTTTAAAATAATAATAGTAATCATTTCCCGAAAATCAATTACGTCATAACAATTTCTTAGCATTTAAAAAAGGGCATGACGTGCCCAAACCACTTCCTTATAATTGTTAAATAACGCAATATAAATTTCATTCCACATTTTATCATCACGCTGTATAATAGGTCTTATGGCCTGTAACTGAGATGTACGATCTACTCATATTGAGGGATTTCAAAAGAAAAAAATTGTATTCAAAAGCAACGGGAAATACCTTCCTGCTGCTCTAAATATCAATGTCAACGAATCATTCAATTAAGAACGCACGTTGTACTATTTTTATTGTTCGTGGTCGCAATCTGAGTCGTTGGCAGTTTACGGCACGCGGAGCACAACCGTCACCATTTCCTGTTCGGATACCTGGGAGTTTCCAGAGCCACAATGGGTGCAACGTGTGATTTGTATTCGACACAATGGGCACAAACTTTTAAAAAGTCTGTTATAATAGACGGAGATCTCGACACGGCAATAGTAATTAGGAGCTATGAGAAAAGCAAATGATGTTAATAGCCGACAGGGCGACGACGAATGGCTGTGATTACCTTAGGGAGCTTTATTGGGCCAGGACCAAGGAAATAGGATAACTGGAAGGAGCGCGAGGATAATATAAAGTTTGTTCCGAATGCATAGAAAACCGTACAATGTACGGTTTCGAGTCGAGTCTGTTCCAAATTAAAAATTATCATTCATTGTATGATTTCCTTAGCGTTCCATCTTTGGGACGAGCATTGAACCGTACCACGGCGATAACATCAGTACATGGCCATGTGCAGGAATTACTTGTGAACTGTGAACTGTGAACATGCACACTAAGTAATCTCGTTTAGATTTGACATTAAAGCTGTTCAATTTAGTAATTTTTTTGATTTATAAATAGTAAATTGAATTTTAAAATGTCCATCCATGACCAGTTTTTAATTTTAAATAATGACTTGTATACGAGGTTGTTTACAACTTCAAAGTTAAATTCAGAGATTATGTTTGTCTCCACTCATTTTTCGGTCAAGTAAACGTTTCACACTTGACGCATGCGCCTATTATCTCGTGACGGTATCGTGGCCGTACAAAAGTATTTATTTGGAACAAACTTTATTTCTACAAAAGTATTTATTTGGAACAAACCTATTGGTACAAGAAGAACTGACATTGGTTTACAAAGTGTCTCAAACTCTATAGGATGGGTCTACTGTGAGGATACAAAAAAATTAAATAAAATTTAATGTCAAATAGGATGAGGTAAGCTCCATTTTCAGTCGAAGGTATTATCTGTGGGATTTTATTTTATGCAGAAACATACCGAAATTTTTTTCCTGTTAAAAAGCTTTCTTTTTTTAATAAACTTTCATTAGAGACATTTTTCTGTATTACTTCCCATTTAGAATTTATAAAAAAAATCGTCCTCAAGTCTCAAAAGAAATACCACTCAAAAATCACATTAGTGGTGGAAGGATCTAGCAGTTGTTGAAAAATAATTGAATCTTTGTTGCTTAATTCAATAATTATCTGAATACATTAATCTATCTAAATTTACTAACCTGCTTTAATGAAACACTATAAATATCTAACTTCACTGGTTCGGGCTTTTGTCCACAGAGTAGTTAGTTTCACACAATATTATTAATACCTAATATATATATATATATATATATATATATATATATATATAACTTTTACATAAAGGGGTGAACATTATTCAAGTATGTATTGTCATATTTAATTCATTGACAGGCTGTCACTTTTGTCATTGTCGATATTTGATTCAACTTAAAGGAGGCCACCTGAAGAAGCAATCCTAAAAATGCAGAAATAGGTCAGTTCTCATCTATTGTGGTTGAATTGTCGTGTTCCCACTGCCAAAAGTGAAATTAGATATTTATAGAGTGTTTCATTAAAGCAGGTTAGTAAATTTAGATAGATTAATGTATTTAGATAATTATTGAATAGAGCTTTGTCTGTGAAATTGTTCATAAGGATACCTAGATGTTTGATATCAGAGAACATACATATGACTTCATTGATAGGAATTGTAGGAGATTTGATTTATATTAGCTTAAAATACCTTTCTAATACAGTAAAAAAAGGTATCGAGAGCGCCTCATTCCTAATCATAGAACCTTTACAAGACAAGATTGAAGGTCACCTTGCGACGAAATGAAGATCCATTTTCTATTTGGAACAATCAAATTGACCGAAAGGTAAAAAACAATGACTGTTCAGTAGGCAGTATTTCGACGGCAGGCTAGTCGGGAATTGAATTTGGATAAATCAAGCGTTCAACGAATTTTACCAATGGGTATCATGACTACAAAATTTACAATTTGGAGTCAGTAACTACTGGTACGATTGAAAATACCTATATTGTGAATCCAGTCCAAAACCAAGACAGTTTTGGTGTATGTATGGTGCGGCATCATAGGTAGGCATTTAATTAGGCCTTATTTTTCACATACATTGAACAGCGTGAGATATGTTCCTACAAGAAGAACTTCCTGCACTTCTGGTGAATGTGCCTTTGCCGCTAAGGAGAAACCTATGATTTCAGCAAGACGGAGATCGATCTTATAAGGCCAGAATTGTGCAGCAATATTTAGATAACACTTTCCCAGAAAAATGGATTAGGTTTAATGGACCTATACAGTGGCCCAGGAAGTCATCAGATCTAACGCCCCTCGATTTTTTTATAAGAGATTTTAAAAAATAAGGTTTACAAAACGCCTTCGCGAGATATTAATTATTTGAAAGAAAATATCACAAACACTTGTAATGAGTTCAACGGCGAAATGTTAATAAGCGCAGTCCACAAAAAAGTCAGTCAGGCTCTTGAAATGAGAGGTCATATAGAGAATAGATTGTAATATGTATGTAGTAGGGCGTTTGCCTCATTTTTTATATTTAGTTGTTGTTATCATCACTTTTTGTTTTAATTATGTTAACGACTTATCGAGTTTAATCCTTTTATTTATTCTTAAGGAAATTTATGCACAACGGACATTCAATTATTTTCCAATGAGTACTTGATCCTTCTATCGCCATTTGATATTTAAGTGGTATTTCTTTTGAGACTTTTTAGGACGATATTGCTTATAACTTTTAAACGGGAAGTAATACAGAAAAAATTCTTTAATAGAAGTTTATCAAAAAAGGGAGAGCTTTACAACAGGAAATAAATTTGGATATTTCTGGAAAAATATAGGTAATTGAAGACGTTATTAGTCGTTTCACAACCCTGTACAAAACACAAAATCTACATTTAATCTCAATATGTTATAAAAAGTACAACTTTAATTTTATTAATATCTAAAGCAGTTTTTATTCATATTAATTATAGACAATTTTTAATTTCTCACTTATTTCTTCCTTGTACATATTAAAAAAATCGGGAGTTATCTAACCTACTAGACTATCAAACTCAATAATTATCTTCTTTTCCATTATCATCAACTTCTGCCAGTCTAAAATAGAATTCAATATTTAAGTTGTTATGAACACAGTACAACCCGTAAAGATCTCACTAATAATTTTTCGGCAGGATCTCATCTGCAGTTGAATCCACACTAGCTGTCATTTCGTCTAGGATGATGATTTTATATTTGTTAAACAGATAAGTTGTTTGTGCAGCTGAAGACACAAATTTTAGTTATAGGTAAGTCGAAGCTGGTATGTTGATTCTAACTTTGTGTTGTTCCATATTCTTTTAACGGTACCATATAATTTATTTGGAATGGTGTTGCTATGCATTGTTCCAGCAAAAAAGAATGAATCTTGTGTAATTATCGCTACACTATTGTTGGACATTGTTTCTGACGATCTACAGTTCTCCAGTTTCAGAAGAGTTTTTTTGTTGCTTTAATCAGATACCTAGATAAGTTCTTTCAATATCGGCACTTATATTCCGATCATCTTATATACCGTCCAACTTCTTACAGGATTCGAGGTTTCGTCTCAAATCTTTCCTCGATAAATTATGCATTCAAATATAAATATTTCGTACAATATACTTATATTTTGTGTCAACGACAAGTAATTCATTAATAGCATTTACCAACAAAATGAAAGTGAAAAAATGTTGACTTAATGTCTTGAATTTGTGTCCTTTTATGCTTATAGAAAAGAAATTGGTTTTCGATCGTATTGATTAATGCATATCGCAATAATTTGATAGTAATGTAATTTCGTGATATTTGTATATTACGTGTCATGGTAACTGTGGGAAGGTTCAAAAGTTTAACGAAATCCATTTATCTTACTCGTCTAGTTTTGATATATCCGTCAGAAACATGTGTTCTTTATGTAGTACAAATTCTGTTTGTAGTGAAATTTAAACGAATAATTGATAAATCGATACGATTCGGGATAAGTAAAATATTTCAGTGCTGTATGAATATTAGATGTTTATACATCAAGTGAGTTAAATAGTTATCCACAAGAAGAAAGTCGTAATTTCTTCTCGTGAATAAATTCATTTAACTCATATGGCGTATACAATATTGTATCCAATTGTGATAAATTAATTTAAAACAAATGAGCTGAGTGATATTGTATTAGATGTTGTCAATAGTAGTAGTCAATTGAAAACGAAATAGAAAAATATTATTTGTTACAGTTGTTATGCATTTTAATCTATCACAATTGAATAAAAAACGATATTTGCATACAGTTTTTAACTTTCTTATTTATCATCAAATATATATATATATAAAATATATCAAATAATTTTTTTATTTCAGAAAATGATAGCACCTTGTAGATAGGTATACCCTATCCCCTATTTATATACAGAGTATATATTTATTAGTAGTAACAGGTTAATAATAAAATTTAATTTAGAAATAATTTTGTTTTATGTATGTTTTTAATATCTGATTTAATATCTTTATCATTTTACAATATGTAATAAAATAACATTTTTTCTGTATTGATTTATTTCATCACTGTATAACAAGTAAAATTCATCAGGTACAACAATCAAATGTGCAACGTATTTACAAATAAATAATGTCAAAAATGTACCATTCACCAAAAGGGAACTCAATACGTTGATTAAATCTATTTAAGACATTAATGTATATATAATAATTATCACAGTACTATCTAAAACTGTCTCAAATATAATTATAAAAATTGCATCAAAATTTTTAAAAAAACCTGCAAACTAAAATTTACGATAATACAAGCTTAAGCCCACTAATTTCCATATAATATATTTATCAGACAAGCTAACAGAAGTGAGGGTAAGGACGGTTTTTGTATTTTGATAGATGCAGTAAGAATTCATAATACACCTTCTACATCTTCATTCTGTCACGTCTCAGATTCTTTACACATTTTATAGAAAGCCGTAGATTCATCTTGAATGAGTTTCCTAGGATTATCATACTCCACTAGTCTACCACTGTCCAAAACCATAACTAGATCACAATTCAGAATAGAATGCAACCTGTGAGCTATTATCAGTATTGTGCATTGGGAAAATATTTCTTCTATCACATCATGCAGCATTTTATCAGTAACAGGATCCATATTCGCCGTGGCTTCGTCTAATACTACTATTTTATATTTACCAATTGCTGCACGAGCTAGGCAAATAAGTTGTCTTTGTCCTGAACTGAAACTGGATCCTTTTTCTTTGACTTGGAAGTCCAAACTTGGAATAAGATCTTTTATTTTTACTCTATCCATAACTTTCCATATTTTTTCGTCGGTGTACTTTTTCTTTGGATCTATGTTGTCTCTAATGGTCCCAGTGAATAAAATAGGATCTTGAGGTATTATTGCTATGTTAGACCTAAAAACAATGAGGTTATCAAACTCATATCGCTCATTTCTAAATCTTACAGCACTCACCTCAAGAATGTCAAGGATAGACTGCTGATATCTACCCCATCTATCCAAATTTTGCCTTCATAATCATAAAGTCTGAACAGTGTCGATATTATTGAAGATTTTCCAGCACCAGTTCTACCTACTATTCCAATCTTTTGCTTTGGCTTCACAGAGAAGTTGATACTCTTCAAAACGGGATTTTTTGAATTTTCATAATACAGTGAGACGTCTTCATACTTTATACTGCCTTCACTAGGCCAATTCTTAACTTCGTTGCCAGATATACTTTCTTGTTTGATATCTGTATATTCCAAAGCTCTTTCCACTGACGTCATATGGTTCTCCAGTTGAGCCCACTGATTCATACCCCACTGGATATGGTGAGATAGCATAATGACTTGAGTTAGAGCTAGACCAACATTACCAGCAGAAACATCTGTTAAATAATGTATTGAAATATTTTATGAAAAGTTACACAATTCAAATGAATTACCGTGGTCGAAGAATAAGAATCTTGATATCACCAGAGTCATAAATATGGAACAGATGAAATCCATATAAAAGCCAAATGCGCTCGATGAACAAATTCTCATGAAAAAGGCTGAGGTGTACAGATCCTGATATTTATCAAATTCGTTTTTTAGTATTTGTTCCGCTTTGAAGGCTCTGATGGTTGTTAAACCTTCTAAAGATGAATTTATGTGACCCACCAAAGGGCTTCTTGCTAAAAAGTCATATGTATTTATGATGATTTATTTATAATGAAGTCAACGTTACTTGCAGCTTCCAGTCTCTTCAAACTTCGTCCGGTTGGTATGTATATTGTTCGAATAAGTAATAGAATTCCAAATAATACTGAGGCTGGTAACAGAAAGATCCAGTTTACCGTTGTTATCAGGATTACTGAACCAATGCAACTGAAAAATACCTGAAATGGGAAAAATCTGCATAACTTGACAGAGGCAAAGGTTCGTTAAGGTTATAACTTGTGTCTGTTTAACCTTGACAGTTAATTTTTAACTTTGGTGTACATAAAGGTAGTAGCGATGCTAAAAATAAAACTCAGGAATATTCAGCTCACCCCAAACAATCCAGGAAATACGAAGGGAAGGTTCTCGTCTATATTATTCAAGTCAAGGGAGAATCTGTTAAGTATATTTCCAATAAAATGCGTATCGAAAAACGACATAACAGCATTAACGACTCTAGTCGACATCACTCGATGAATATTTATAGAAGCGCTGCGACAGAACCTTAAAAGGGCGTAATACTTAACTAAGCCCAGTGTTGCTTTCAGGATTACCAGTATTGTGTACACACCGAAAGTATCGTCCTTCTTAGAGACTGTGTCCTTGTAGTACGTTGCATTGACAGTGGCGTTTACTTGAAGGTCTAATACCTTCTGCTGCAAATCAATCCTGAAATTAATTTAAATGTTATCTAAGACAAAACTTTCATTCACTCGATATTATTTCTCACCATTGTGTAATAAGCTTTTCCGCAAAGCTCTCACAAGTCTGGGCAATGACATATAAGAAAATTATACAGGAAAATATCAGAAATCCTCCTCCCAACTGGAAATACTTTTTATATACAGATAAATTCACTTTTCCAACTTTTTTCGTTTCACGGTACACCTGCTTTCTAGAAGATTGTTGTTCAGTTTCCAAAACAGGGATTTCTTTTTCACTTCTATCTGGTGTGGTTGGATTTAATCCTTTGTCTTTAAATTGATTGGAAATACCATTAATTTTTGTTGGTACGATATTATCTGGTTTTTCAGATATCAGTATCCTTCCTTGGTCCATTATTAACATGTTGTCAGCTTGTTTAAGGTGATTAATATTTTGTGTGACCAATATACATATTTTGTCGTTTAAGAATTTTTTGATGCACTCGTTGAAAATAAAATCTTGAACATGTCCGTCTAGAGCTGTTAGAGAATCATCTAATAAGTAAATGTCACTGGTTCTATAAATAGCCCTAGCTAGGTTAATTCTACATTGTTGTCCTTTGCTTAAATTTAATCCTCTATCTGCTACAACTGTCTCATCGCCCTTTTCAAGAAGGGACAAGTCGTAGTTCAACGCGCAAGCTCTAATAACTTCTTCATATCTTTTCGCGTTATATTTTTCGCCGAAAAGTATGTTTTGTTTTATAGATGATGGGAAAAGCCAAGGATCTTGTGAAGCATAAGAGACAGTGCCCCATACTTCCAGATCACCTAGAACAGACAGATTCATAAATCATAATTCTTAGAAACATTAAACTTTTTACCTTTCGATCTAGGATAGTCCTGAAGGATTGCCTTTAACAGCGAACTTTTCCCCGAGCCAACAGCTCCTGTAACTAAGGTTAGACTAGGATCTGTTACCTTTAAGTTAACACTACTCAAGATCTCTTTCTCTTTGATGTGAACAGTCACATCTTTTAAATAAATCGATGGTTTTCCAGATAAATTTTCCTCGTGTTGCTGTATTTCTCCACTCTGTAAAAGCTTGTTCAATCTAATGAAAGCGGCTCTAAACTCAGCCACTTTGGAAATGTTTATAGGGATATAAATTCCAAAAGATAAGGTCAGTTGGTGGAATATACTGAGGACATAGAAAATCAATTCGGTGTTGGTGGTGTATCCCATCCAAATGTAGGATAGAATTAGTATAAGGAATGTCACTTTAGAGGTCAGGATGCCTATGCAAGCTATGACGATGTGGATGTAGAATGCTCTCATCATAACCGTTACTTCTGTGCTAAAAATTAAAGACGTGAATGACAGAACAAGGAAATCACCGATTAATATTTTGTTGGGGAAATAAAGATAAAGAAAATTATACATACTTCCTCGATTCAGCAATCTTACTATTGAAGAACTTCTCCCAAGTATACATTTTTATAATTTTTATAGCCGACAGTACTTCTTGAGTGACTTGAAGTCTCTGATCAGAATTTTTTCCAACCTTGAGTCGCATTTTGGTAAGCATGTTGCCAAGACAAACTAAAAACATTAGTAACATCGTTACCTTAATACTTTAGAGAGGAATCTACTTACCCTGTATAGGCAATGCTATAAGCAGTAAACCAATACCGATGAAAGCAGAGTTTCCAAGTCTAGACCAAAGCAAATAGCAAGCTGTGAGAAACTGAATGATATAAACAATCAAATCCATGATTAGCCACATATTCTGTTCCATCGCTATAATATCTTTGGTAAGTACGGTGACGATATTTCCAAGATTGGTATCCGAAAAAGAACTAGGCGTCAATTTCAATGACTTTCTGTACAGTAGTGACTTAAGAGAAGCACGTATGTTCAATGCTAAGACGTATTCGTAGACGAGAATGTTATGGTTGAATAAGAAACTGAACACATTCAGAAAAATAACGGTTGCCGCACAGTAGTAGGCACTGTTTTTTGTAATTTTGGTTTGACCTTTTTCAAAATATGAAATCAGGCGGCTCATCGTATAAGGTTGCAAGATACTGAGGAAAGAAATAATAATATCAATTAAGAAACTGATTGAGACATTATTAGTTCTTTAAATTAAATCTTACCTATTCTTACCTATAAATCTCCTTCCAAACGATCGTAGCAATGCCTATAAGAATGAAAGTTTTTCCAAATCTTTTCCATAAAAGCCTGTATATCGACGTAGACTCTTCCCATTGCGCTTCAGTTCTGTCACCACACTGTTTCGACCTACAACTTTTGATGACTTCATAGAGATCTTCCTCCTCTAAATCTTTCCGAAAACCCCTTTTAAACAGTCCTAACGTATATCTGCAGAAAAAGCAATCATCAAATATTAAATACCTTTCCAGATGTTAGAAATGTGCACAGTACTTCTAAATGACAATCAATGAATTCGGTTCATATGCAATGACGAGGATATAGGAGATCATGTGTAGTGGATTACACCACGATATGCATATGATTTTTGTGTCGCTGAATCCGAATCTGTAGCCGATTTGGCACCTTCACATCAGATCATCAAATTATAAAATCGTCGATTTTCACATACTTGAAGATAATACTACGAAACACAAAGGTAGAAATGTTATTTTATATACGAATAATATTACCTGAATGACAAGCATCCCGACACAGTGCCTCACATATCTTCAAACCTCTCAACCCCGAAAACCGTGATGGAATGGAAAATCTAGGACTTAGCTGACTGATAAGGTGTGTTGTGCACTTACCATAAACCTTAACCTCAAAATACCTTCAACCCTTCACCTTTCAACGATATAACTTCGTACCTTTTAACACTAAACACCTTATATCAGATGGGTTGTAAAATGTAAGACGCGGCAAACTGATGATAAGGTGTATCTAAGCTAATGAATATGACCTTAATCTGTAAGGTCCTGCAACCTCAGAATCCATCCTATAATCGTATATGACACTGTTTTTTTTTTTATATAGAGACCCTTGATTAAGCCTGCTGGACAATGTAGGATCGACATGATAAATATTATGTATGAATATTATGTGACCAAATGTAATCAGACAGATCTGATAAGGTCTGAGACAACTGATCAGTGTCATAACCGACCACATAGAAATCCAATTACTCAATAACTCGAGGATTTATATGCAGAAACTGGAAATAACGAAGTGCATATTCCAAGATATTAGATAAGGTATTTTCACCATGAATACCAGTCAACCAATATGAATGAGTGCGAGGTCGAAGAACGAACAGAAAACTGACAGAGCATAACAAATATGTAACCTAGACAACTACTGTCATAGATCAGGTTGTAATAATCTAGGCCCATATCCATATTAACCGGGGAGCTTTCATAGACAAAGGAGCTGTTGGTTCATTAAACCACAGATAGACAGAAAGGTCGAAAGCCCATGAAAATATTTCGACACACCTTTAATAGCAGATGAGCAGAACTTAGTCCTGGAGACTTTTGAAAAGAGCCTGACAGACCCAGACAACCAAGAAGTTTTGGGAGTCTTCCAGTAAATAAGATATACGCTATATATCTCCTTATGTATGACGCAGTTATCACACGATATTCCATAAAATGTAGATTTCAACGGCTTTCATAGATCTACACTACTTTTCAGTGATTATTCATGTAACCGGAAATCTGATGTGAGGATGATGATGTAATGTATACGACGACGAGTTAATATTGTCCTCGCTAAGGTGGGAAAGCCTTAGACCTAGGTGTGAGGGTTATTACCCCTAAGACAGCAGACTCGCCCAACTATTTATGATACCTCAAATTAAATAATCAAAATCTTTTCATACATGCGACTAAAGCTTCCTGACACAGGTAGCTCAATCTTTCCAACATAGATGAGGCAAAACCCAGATATTTTTTTTATATTTGCAGCGAATTTTTCAAATCCAAAAACCATAGACAGATTTCAGAAAAAGTTACAAATCTTTATAAGAAATATTTGGAGGTTTTTGAGATTTGAGGTTATGTAATTACCAGGGCGGGGTGCTTGTCAGTACTCTCAGGTTATGTTCTTCAAATATAGATTAACACACTTAACTTTGTTTTTCATTAAAATATTTAAGGAAGTCAAAATCGAAGATTTTAGACTTTTTTGAGGTTAGGGATAAACGTTGACATGATGAGTCAAACCACTGTGGATTCGAATTTAACAACCCAAAAAAACATATGGCTATGGTGGTGCTATCCACCGATATGATATTTTTCTGTGTGCCAGTATAATATTCAACGCCTTTGAGGAAATTAGTGATCAACTTGAAATTTGAAAATAAAAATTTCATGGATTCCTTCGAAATTGATAAAATATATAAATTACATTAAGAAATAAACTTTTTTAAAACCTATTCAAATTTGGAAACTAAATAAATACTTAACTGAGAAATAATAGAATTTTAGAATCTATATACTTATAAAAATTATTCTTGAAGCCATGTCTAAACTTTTAGTTTAATGGTGTACATTTCCTACCTTCAATTTATGTGTTCCCGTTTTGTAGTTTAGTAACACCCTGTATACTCATTTGGAAAAATTAGCAAAGAAGTAAAAATGGTGGAAAAAGCAAGACCATATGTTTTCGTGTTAATCTAAAAGTGATTGCAAGAACGACAATATCTACTAAGTAGACCCACACGCATATGAGAGAAAGTGTTTATCAAATAATGCTACTCTAAGTGAAAGTAAAATGTATATCAGTTATGTAAGATTAAAAAGTATAACATTGTGTTAGTATGAACCGAAAGTCAATAGATTATAAAATACAAATAAACTGAATGAATATGTTTTGGGAAATGCAGAAGACCAAAACAATAAAAATATTTTTATCTTTACGTAATTGTTTTCAGATTCAAGTTATTTTTAATAAATTTAAAAGTTAAAGTTTTTGAAAACAAGTTAAACTCTGATCATCATCTAAAAAACCAAAACTGCGATGTAACCCTTTGGAGTTGATGTTTACTCCTTAGTTCATTAAATTAAAAACATCAAAATTCCAGAAGAGGCGTTAAGTGTTGAGTAAACCACGTCATTTAAATTGACGTTAATGTGTTAATAAAGAAGCATACTACTATATTTTAAGAATATACAGGGTGTCCCATTTAAAAAGTACTTTTTGTAACCATTTTAACGTTAATAACATAAATAATATCTCAAATAAAAGTTCACGAAATTAGTTTTCTTGATCTTAGATTATACATATTTTCTTGACGTTAACCAACATATATTTTTTTCACTGTGAATTTATCGCATTTGTAAATATGAAAAATTGAAACACTACAAGGTGTTCATTCAGGGGGAATTACCTCCATAATTGTATCAAACTTTTTTCCATTGAATTTGAAAAGAATGATAATATCCCAGGCAGAATTTAATTTAAAACACTTTTTTGCTTTTGTAAAATTAAAAAATCTTTAAGGTTTTCAATAAAAACAAGATTTTGCTTTTAATAGAGTGTATTAGAAGAAATAAAAAAGTCAGTAGTAGGCCTTGTCAGTTAGTAATAAATCTATTTTATCCACGACCACTATATTATAGTTATTAATTATATAAGAGAATTAACAAACCTTTAATACACGATAAAAAATTGAAAACTCGAGGTGCAGACGAGTTACATTTTTTCGAGAGGATTAAAAGCTGGTTAATTTCCCGAATGTAATTCAACGTTTTATCCACGACCACGGCCAAAACCGATCAGTTAGGAGAGTGAAAGCCATGTGAGAGCAGGTGAAATATTATGGTCGGCTGCGCCTCGAGTGTCCATTTTTGCTCATGGATTAAAGTCTTATAATTCGTTGGAAATAGCTGGACAATTTATATTCAGCGAACAATACATGTTACATATGTGTGAAAGAATATCGTAGGAAATTTTCAAAGTGATTCCCCATAGATGAACTGGAGAGATAAACTAGTTTTTCAATAATATCTGAAAGCATCCTAGTGTAATAAGGATGCAAATTGAAGAAAATATTTTGCAAACAGTTGAAGATGAACCGTAAATATGTACTAAACGTTTATCTCAAGAAGCTTCCATCCATATCACATTCAAAAAGTGCAAGAGCTATTGCTTAACGTTATAAGAAACGATTATTATTTATCGGACAGAGAAAATTTCAAATTTATGTTTCAGAGAAAATGATGGCCATTTTGAAGTATTCCTTTAGTTTTAATTTTATTTTTATTTTATAGTTTTATTGTGTTTTTGCCGCACTTCTGAAAATAATAAAAATTAATTAAATAAGCCTTTGCGCCAAACGGATCAGTCAAGCGTTATTTTTAAAACTTGAGTTTGCCTAACCAAAAAATCTCACACTGAAAAAAGCAGATAAGTAAAAAATAATAAAAATCACATCACTATCGCACACTTATGTATTTCTCTCTGTTTTCCTTTTGAAAATAGTAGTAAAATATTAAGTATGTCAAGTTTGACAGTTTAAAATTTGTTTATCTGCTTCGATAGATATGTTAAATGATTTTTATTTTGTTGTTACTTACTTCTTCTTGATACAACTGTACGCAACAGTGATCAGTGTTTACTGAACAATTTGACACACACTTATCCCCGTTCAACAAAATAACCGCGGTCTCTTTTAATTTTCTTTTTGTTGCGTTATCTTCCTTGACTAAAATTTTTGCCGAACTCCATTGAATCAAATGACCGTTTCCCAAGCGTGTTGGCAAAATTTGGATTTTTCAAATTTCCGTCTTTTTATATAATTTTTATGTTCCTCAACTCTAACATTCATAGGCCGAGACGTTTCTCCAACATAATGTTTCTTGCATTCACAAGGTATACTGGAGATGACTTCTTGAATTTTGTTATATCATTTTTTGGACGCGTTTTTGACAAAAACGATCGTAAAGTATTAGTTGTCTGAAAAACTGTTCGAATATTAAATTTATTACCGATTCTTCTTAACCCTTCTGATAATATAGGAATGTATGGAATTTTTATTGTATGAGTAGTTTATTTTATTTGTCTTAAAGTGTTCGTTTTATTTGTCAAATTTTAGAGACAAAGTCTACTACTGACTTTTTGATTTCTTCTAATAAACACTATTAAAATCTTGTTTTAATTAATGTATTTTTTCATGAAAACCGTTTTTTTTAATTTAACAAGAGTAAAAAAAGTGTTTTAAATTATATTTATTAGCGTGGGATATTATCATTCTTTTTAAATTCGATCAATGAAAAAAAATTGGTGTAATTTTATGGGAGCCTCATCCTCAATGGACCCCCTACATGCACCTACTCTGTGTTGATTCTTATGCTGAACACCCTGTAGAATGTTTACAGTACTACTTGCTCATTTAATGCAATTCTTGTGTAATTCTGGGTCATCCAAGATGAAAAGACTTCTCTCTCACTCGTTATAGTAAATATTATTAGTGTTTCTTTCACTACCAATTGGATAATTACAATGAACAACATAAAAACAGTAATCTTACCCAAAAGTGAAGTAGGAGAACACATTGGCCCTCTCCCTCGGGTTAGCCTTCCTCTCTTTCTGGGCGCAGTGATCCATATCGAATTTTTCGCACTACAGAGACCGGAACGAGCGCTACTCCAAGAATATTCCCATCGCACTAAAACAAGCGAACCACGTTAAGAGGCGGCTCACGGATTAACATTGATTTCATAATACCGTCCTAATTGTTTAATGCCTTGTTCTAATTTGGCATATCCTCATTACCCGCTTCAAAATTTAAGTGATATTAACCGCAAGAAAATCCCGCGCTTGGTTCTACTGCGCGCGGAGTTGCAATAAAAAAAACAGTGCCAAGGCTGCCAGTATTGCCGTTAACTATTGTAGCACCTTTCTGAGCTGGCGAATTTATATGTATGGCCAGTGCGGACCGTGACCTGCTTGATTGGATCCTCGGGTTACCCAGGCCCGATCATGGCCTAGTAATTGATTTCTTGTTGTGCCGCTTGCGTTGGAGTTGTGTCAAAGCCGGCTGGGATGCAAATCGAGAAAGGGGACTAAGATAGAATAGCGTAGGTTAAATATTTCGATGCCGAGAAGGCGGTTTAGAAAATTCGAATTTCATTTCCTACCAGAAATTTTATATTTTTATGGGAAAATAGATGTACTTTCGAATTACAACTAAACAGATTTTAAAACGACTGACTTCAATCACATTTCGAAGTGGAGAATTACAATTATCTATCATTTTCATTAGCATTAGGTCATTCTAGAATTGGTTTATAATGCTATGTAAACATACAATCTACATATTATGTAACATAATAAAATTGCTAAAAATTCAAATAGCAGATTGGTAGACATATATTATAATATAAAAATAGTAAAGCATAAAGTAATGCTTGAGCTCTTTATAACAATATCTCTAACCCTCATTCTAATCAAGAGAATTAGCCCAGAAATCGGAGACTTGTGCGGGAAGGGGGCGGAATATTATTATTAAGCAGGTCGCATTTGCGCTCAGGAACGACTTACTTTGGTAGGCCCTAACCACTATTCAGTGCAGGAATGAGGAAAACCTGGAAAACCTCATTAATTAGGGGGGTAGTCAAATATCAACCGGTATCAATCTCTCACATTGATCCAAGCCAACATTCTTACAGCCTACCATACCCGTAGAAAGCGTGTCAATTGTCTTCACGAATACAGCTGATCTGCGGTCAACCGACCGCGGGATTCGATCCCACAGCGGACGAGCCACATCGATCCAAGTACTGACGCCTTAATACGACCACTGACCGAGTCTTTTTTTATCTATTAAAAAACATTAAAACAAATTAGCTGACTATATGTAACTGAGTTCTTTAGCAGATAATGTCTTCTTACAATAAAATTTGATAGTATTTCAAAACATTGAATTGGGACAATCTTTTTTACTGTATTGTAAAGGTATTTCAACAAATACGAGGTGTTCTACAAGCTCTATGACAAATTTTAGCAGATAGTAGCTGGGTTAATATCAAACATTTTTCCATATATATTTGTCTTTGTTTAGAAAAAATATAATTTCATAAGTCAAAGTAGTCTAATAAATAAAAATGATAGTCGCTTTAACAATAATTATTATTTGTGTTAAAAACATTAGTTAACATTTATTAACCAAATTAACAAATCTTAAAACTATTGTTCAAAATGTCCACTTCCAGCTCCAATGTAAGCCTCTTATTGGAGAACTGAAGATTCGCTCAACGGATGAGATTTGATCATTTCTTATTTGGTTAGTTACATTCTGAAAGTAACTGCTGACGGGTATTGATTTCATGGTAGACAAGCAAGTTCATTTGTTCTCATTAATAAAAGTCCAACGGATTTAGATCTGGAGAACGCCATGCTATTGGATCCATTTTTTCGGCAAATGATCGTTTAACCAAGAAGTTATTTGTCTCTCTCTATGTGGTGGTGCATCATCATGCTGATTTTGAACAATATTATTGTCCTACTTCATCAATGAAATCAAAAAGATTGTTTTGCAAGAAAGGTCTATCCAGATCTGCATTTAAAGGATCATTTGAAATATGTACGGGCATTGTTTCTGAAATCGTCTTGACGTTATTGCAATTGCAGATTTTGTAACGTTCAGATATATATGCTCACTATGATTATTATTTATGTCCTAGTAAAACATATTTTATTAGACCACATGACAAGCCAAATGAATCTATCATTTTGTGTATACTGCTGAAGAAACCAGCGACAAAATTCTAATCGCTCAGGAGCGTCTCCAGGATGTACATTTTTGCGAAGAAACGGATATAACATTTCTCTCCCATTGAAATATTCATATACAAAGACAACATCTTTATACTCTTCAGTGGTAAATAAATGCGTTTTCCATTTAGCACCTTAACGCTAAGAGTCAAATGAATAAACAAAATAACACAATTATCATTTTTATTTATCAGGCTACTTTGATTGAAATATGTTTTTTAACGATGTCAAGTATGTAATTTTTTATTAATAAATTTAGCTAGATTAATTTTTATTTTAGGCAATACATATAACTTAATTGATAGGAATTGTAGGAAAATTGATTTATATTAACTGAAATACCTTTATAATACAGTAAAAATTCTGCAAACGCT
Organism: Monochamus alternatus; assembly: GCA_037114965.1. Classification (NCBI taxonomy): domain Eukaryota; kingdom Metazoa; phylum Arthropoda; class Insecta; order Coleoptera; family Cerambycidae; genus Monochamus; species Monochamus alternatus. The sequence continues at coordinate 122,146,668 of CM073426.1, forward strand.
AATAATAACGAATGTATGGGTGTAATTCATAGCTGGTCGGGGCTTTACTCTGTAGTTTCCCCAATATTACTAATACCTAATAAAAATATATATAAAAACTAGATGACCCGGCAAACGTAGTTTTGCCATATGAATTATTTCTAGTGAATACTTTGGCAATTAAATAAAAAATAACTAACTTATTGTAAGTGTGTGGAGATGTGGTATATGACTAAAAGAGGAATGGAGCACTGTGAACGATGACGGCCTATAAGAATAACAAAACACGAAACATTAATTTTTTTGATTATTTCGCGTGTCTGTAATTTTACTTGTTTGACGGCCCAAATTAGCCCCTTTACGTCTTGTTGGCATTGTTCACTGTACAAAAATATAGCCGTATAGTAAAATAATAGCCGTTATTGGCGGAAGCTAGTGACACGTGTTGCGTACTTTTGAGGTTATGTAGATCACTTAATTAACTAATAATGAGAACTACACTTAAAATTAATAATTTTATTAATTATTGATAAAATAGGAAATAAATAATTATGGCCCAGCAAATTAATAATAAATTTACTTGAGAATTACACTTAGAAGGTAAACGTCACTATTACGCTCGATTCATACACAATAATAATGGTCGAAAACTGTGTAGGGAGTGAGAGGAGGCTTATTGTGAGAGAGACAGAAGACCGGCTTCGTTCTCATCCCTACTCCGTGCTGTTTACTGGGTGAGAAGTGACACCGGTAGATGCCTGGTGGGGATAACTGATCTAGAGATAATCGATCAGTTATCGACCAGGGTTAAAAATGATTAAATTACTAAAATGGTTATTAAAATATAGGGGCTTGTGATAGAAGTATGAAAATTAAGGGTTGTATGTATCTTTTAATGCCACATCATAAAAAAATAAAAATAAAAAATGTCCAAAAAATAAAAAAAATTGTTTGGGGTGGACCACCCCTATCACTTAGAGGTATGAAAAATAGATTACGACCGATTCTCAGACCTACCGAATATACATACAAAATTTCATAAAAATCGCTGAAGCCGTTTCCGAGAAGTATGGCGTCTAAAACTGTGACACGAGAATTTTATATATTAGATAATTTTGAGTATTTACTACACTTTCGAATTACAACTAAATTTTTTAACATAATTTAAGACGACTATTAAATGCGAACATGTATTGCAGCAACGAATTTGAAACAGTACTTAGAATATTTCCCATATGTTGCTATGAAGTTTCTTACAGTATATTTTGGGAGAAAACAAATATTTTAGTTTTATATTTAATTTCGTTTATGCGTATCTTATATTATTTAACACATCTTAAATATGGAAGCTATCGTCAAATTACCTTGTCAGGTACAAGAATTCACTGTGAGACTTCAACTAAAAAACACAGTTCACTGTCACAACAAAACTCCCTATTTTATTTGTATCTTAAAACTCCATCGCAGCTATGTTGATATTTCTCATGGTATAAGATTATTAAATTGTTAATACTGTTTACATTTATAAGAAATTAATCACAGAAACATCTATTTTTTAAGGTTTATAAAAAGAAATTCATTATTTATTGATAAACGTAACTACTACCTTCATTCAAATAAGGAGTGAGACTGCGAGAACCAATAAAAAATATAACTCAGAAGGTCAGTCCGTCGTTTAAACGTAAATAGTTATTAATAAATAAGTACTGCCAAGATTCCACTTTATGTAAATCGTAATGTTAATTAGACACGGATAAAAAAGTAAATAGTTATCGTCAAGTAATTATAAAATCATTTACAGAGTGTCTCATCTTTAATATTGAAGACCTTGAAGGAAGATGGAGTTTTAAACAACTTATCACACTTTCAGTTTCCAATAGGGAAGTTGCATACATTTTGTACAGATTTGAAATGTATTACACGGTAATCTTTCAAACATATTGAAAAGTGACAATATGTGTTTGACGGCAATACTCACATAATAATTGAAATAATAACATTAATAAATTGTCACGTAATGTAAACAAAACCACTTGACCCAAAACCGGATATCATTGTTGTGACGTCACGTGCAATGTTACGGTGTTCGTGATGTAAATAGATATTTGTTCTTTGAATTTTCACGTTTTTCGTGGCATTTTGGGTAAATACTGTGTAAGGTAGTGCTGTGCAAAAAATGATAGGAGCGGTTTTTGTGCAAGCACAATCGAACAATTTGCCTCGAGTAATCCACTCGACATTTATGCTTATAAACTTCGTTGGTGCAAATCCCAATTTCATTAGTGCAGAGACACGGGGTGTCAAAGCAAGCATGTGTATCTATCTTTCTGTTTTAACAATGCAACAATTATTAGTGGTGATGTGATGAACTTACGGTTAGGTATTATTAAATGTAACTTATTTATTTGTTTACAATCCTGTAGGTTACGTTAAGGTAACGGTTAAGAGATGGCAAAGGGGAAAAATCAGAATTTTTAAAAAACCCAAGACACACATTATTTTGCTATTTATATATATAAATAAAAGTGAACAATCTTACATGTAATACTAAGAAAGTGACTTTATGTTATAATAGTATTTACATATACAGTCAAAATGACGTATTCTTAGGGCCGCGCCAACCGGGGGTGCAAGGGGTGCTTGGCACCCGAGCGCCCCGATCCAGGGGGCGGCAAATGACAGTTGGTTAGTCAGACGTCAGTCAAGCTAACCTGCATACTTCTTTTTAAAATAAATCTCTTCCCTTTTTTTCATTTTTTATCAGTTACATTAGATCCCCTTACTATAAATAAGTAAGTACTTTCTAAGATCTTAGTTGACTTGTTGCGAGGTTCTCTCGACGTCAACTTATTTTTGGTAATTGTATGTACTTTGCTTTGAACCTCTTTCAAGTGGCACGCCTATAGAATCTTGTTCTCTGCCACTCTCACTTCTCGTACTAATCCATGTGCTGTGAATTAGAAAAATTTCAAAAAACATAGATATATCTAGGTTGAGGAATTTGCAAAAAGAAAGGTCCGATAAATTATTTTTTGAATTAGAAGATACCTACTATTTAAATGAAAAGTCAGTAATACTGATATCTGAGCATCACTTTATGTGTACTTGTTATTTTTACACATGTAGTTTATATTAGAAATATATTTAGTTTTGTATTACTTATGAAGACTATTTAAGTTCCTATTCTTAGCTCTTGTTTTTTTAATACTGTTTGTTTTCTGTTGAATATGAGTTTAGTAAGTCACCTTGTTATAATTTAAATTTATAACAATATGATTTATAAAACGAAACTTTGGGCAATAAAAAAACATAATCGACATGAATGTGTGACTGTTTTAGTGACTGCAAGCAACCTATAGGTATAACGTGTATGTCTAGTGCAGTGTATTATAAAGGCGCGTTTACATATGCAATGATTTTGCTGTCGCCAGTATTTACGCCAGTTGAACTTTCATGCCAGTGAAGGTTTACACGTACATTGTGATTTTTTGCGCTAGTTTTATTTGTTGGTTGCTAGCTATAGATTTGTACTACTGAATGTAAAAATCTATCAGTCACTGCAAACCCAGGCACTCTCTTTCTTTCTAAATTTTAATTAATTCTAAGGTATATGCATTTCTTGTTGAACATATTTTAGCTTTGACCTCAGAAGAATTAAAGTATTCACTATTTACGTTTATTGTTATCTTTTTATAAGCATATTCTCTAACATGTCTATTTTTAAACAAAAAGGGTTCCACAAACAAGGACAATGTAATATTCTAAAAATTAATTCCGCTTCTTACTAATTTTGTATAAAATTATAAATGAAAATAAAACCAAGTACTAAACAAAACCTGGTTAATTAGTGAGTAAATACTGGCGTGCATAAATAGGTTTATAGCGGGTTTACACATGCATGGATTTAGTGGCGCCAGTTGTTACTGGCGCGTCAGTAAAATAAAATGGCATGCATAAAAAAATGTAGAGTATTCCAACTTTTCTATGCGCCAGTTACGACTCATCAGCTTGTGCAAAGAAAGTTTGCAAATGTAAACCTATTATTGACGCCAAGTATTTATGCACTAGCATACCAGATCAGGTTTTGTTTAGTCATACAAAATGAGTAAGAAGTGAAATTCGGAAAAAAATCGTTTTAGAGTATTACAGAGAATGTCCTTGTTTGTGGAACCCAATTCTTATAAAAATATAAATGTAAGAAAATGTGTTTATGAAAAGATCAGAAGAAACGTAAATAGTGATTATTGTAATGTCATAGCTAAAATATGTTCTACAGGGAATGCATATACCTTAGAATTGAATAAAATTTAGAAAGCAAGAATTTTCCTTGGTTTGCAGTGGTCGATAGATTTTTGCATTCAGTAGTCCAAATCACTATAGCTAGCAATCAACAAATGAAACTGGCGTAATAAAATCTTAATGTATGTGTAAACCTTTACTGGCATGAAAGTCTAACTGGCGTAAATACTTGCGCCAGCAAATCATTGCATATGTAAACGCCCCTTTACATTTTCAAACTTACTTTGCACAAGCTGATAAGTCGTCACTGGCGCATAGAAAAGTTCCAAAGCTGAAGCTCTAACTTTTTTCATTCGTGCGTGCACTGATAAAAATAACATGCCAGTAGAGGTTTACATATGCAATTTCATTTTACTGGCGCGCCAGTAACAACTGGTGCCACTAAATCCATGCATATATAAACCCGCATAAGTGTTACAGTATGATATCTATGTCGAGTGCGCATCAGATAGGTACAAGATGAGTGATGATAGGTTTAAAAGAACGAAATTCTATAATTGTGGAAGGAATAAGATGAATGAGTTTATAAACTTTTTAAAGCAAACAATTAATGTGCTGGGTTCACTAAACATCAATTTATTTTTGATAATTTTGTGTTGTTTGAACCCATATTCATCTAGAGCTGTGTGAATTATTTACTCTCTACTATTTTGAAACTCGAGTACAGATGTTTTGAAAAAAGGATAATAACTAATAACCTTTAAAAATATGAAATCTATATTTGACAACGTGAAATTCATATTTTCCGCGAATCCGACAATAATTATTGACTTCATGAAAAATAAGTATTCGTCCGTGTACGATCAAGGCTGAAATTCGAACTCGATGTTCAGAGTAAGCTCGGAATCCATAATTCGTCCGCCAGAAGTTTATAAACTACTCTCGGAGCTCTAAATATTTTCCCCCGGTTCCCGTAGTCGCACAAAACAGTTCGTGGCATTAAATCGAGTTTTCATCCAGGGAAACCTGGAAGGCTAAGCCCTACTGTCGTTTTATATCAGCTAAATCTCTATTCAGGGCGTAGCTGAGGCTTGAATTGATTTCTGCTTGTTGGAAGGCTAATAAAATTTCCGATGCATGGGGTGTTTACCGCAGGGGCATCATTTAGTTATGTATACAGGAAGCGCCCCCTAAACCATACCGCTGGCTTCTGTAAAGTAATTTTGATAACTAAAGTATTAATTTTTATATGATTAGCTTCTCTAGCTAACACAGGGTGTCTCAAATTTGGGACACCTGGTGTTAAATGGGTTGAAGTAAGCTCCATTTTCCATCGAAAGTATTATTTTTTAGTCGAGCATTATGATAGGAAATTTTTTAGGATAGGACGTATCGGAATGCGGTTTTTCGCATTTGCTTGCAAAAATTATTTATATCATCCGTATCTACTTTGTACCTGTTACAAACCGGAAGTTGCATTGTTGCAGCCAAAAATGCATGCAAAAAATGCATCTTTTGAGAGGCCTTTTGGCAAATTTAATAACTTCGTAAATAAGAGTCAGAATTGGCTCAAGTCGGGGACCCGAGGGTTTTCGAGGTCGCTGATCACGATTATGATGTTCAAATTGACCCCCCGAATACCTGGAGCTCAGGAACGCCGACGAACGTCATCTCCGGGGACTATCCCGAACTTTATGCGAGAGAGGAGAGAAACTGGGCACCCGGGGGTTTTTTTGGTCGCTGAATTCGAATATACCATCGGCGAACACCCCACGGACACCTGGTGGGCCCCAACCTGGACGCGGACGACATCTTTTTCTGGAAATATCTACAATAGCGAACCGAAAATCGTTATGGAGGCTTTTTGTGTGCGCTTAATCCGAATTTTATGTTGAAAACGACCACCCGAATACCTGGTGCGCCCTAACCTGGCCCTGAACGTCATTCCCGAGGGTTTTCCAGACATAATTGAAAAAAACCACCCGAAAATCATTACGGTTTTTTTTTGGCTCGCTGAAATCAAATATGGCACCGGCCAACACTCCACGGACACCTGGTGCACCCTAACCTGGCTCTGAACGTCATCCCCGAGGGGTTTCCAGACACAATTGATAAAGATCAACCAAAAATCGTTACTGGGGGTTTTTTTGAGTCGCTGAATTCAAATATAGCACCGACGAACACCCCACAAACACCTGGTGCGGCCCTACCCTGGCTCTGAACGTCTTCCCTGAGGGTTTTCCGGACACAATTGAAAAAGACCAACCAGAAATCGTTACTGGGGGTTTTTCGGGTCCCTTAATTCAAATATAGCACCGACGCACACCCCAGAGACACCTGGTGCGCCCTTCCCTGGCTCTGAACGTCTTCCCCGAGGGTTTTCCAGACACAATTGAAAAAGACCAACCAAAAATCGTTACTGGGGGTTTTTTGGGTCGCTGAATTGAAATATAGCACCGAAGAACACCCCACAGACACCTGGTGCGCCCTACCCTGGCTCTAAACGTCTTTCCCGAGGGTTTTCCACGCGTGTTGGGCGGGGCCTGTAGTAGGGGAAAGTATCTGTGTATACTTGTGTACTTACACTGGAGCGTGCAAGCTCGGAAAGGTTCGGAGATCCAGCCGGAGATTATTCTCGTCGTTTTTACAGGACAGAATCACATTTTTTGAGGGTTACCCATGAATGAATGTATGAAATTATGGGACGATTTTTGGTTGGTCTTTTTCAATTGTGTCTGGAAACCCCTCGGGGATAACGTTCAGAGCCAGGTTAGGGTGCACCAGGTGTCTGCGGGGTGTTGGCCGGTGCCATATTTGATTTCAGCGAGCCAAAAAACCCCCCGTAACGATTTTCGACTGGTTTTTTCAATTATGTCTGGAACACCCTCGGGGATGACGTTAGGGCGCACCAGGTGTTCGGGTGGTCGTTTTCAACATAAAATTCGGATTAAGCGCACACAAAAAGCCCCCATAACGATTTTCGGTTCGTTTTTGTCGATATTTCCAGATAAATTCTCGAAGATGACGTTCGCGTCCAGGTTGGGGCCCACCAGGTGTCCATGGGGTGTCCGCCGATGGCATATTCGAATTCAGAGACCCAAAAAACCCCCGGGTGCCCAGTTTCTCTCCTCTCTCGCATAAAGTTCGGGATAGTCCCTGGAGATGACGTCGGCGTTCCTGAGCTCCAGGTGTTCAGGGGTCAATTTGAACATCATAATCGTGATCAGCGACCTCAAAAACCCCCGGGTACCCGACTTGAGCCAATTCTGACTCTTATTTACGAAGTTATTAAATTTGCCAAAAGGCCTCTCAGAAGATGCATTTTTCGCATGCATTTTTGGTTGCAGTAATGCAACTTCCTGTTTGTAATAGGTACAAAGTAGGTACGAATGATATAAATAATTTTTGCAAGCGAATGCAAAAAACCGCATTCCGATACATCCTATCCTAAAAGATTTCCTATCTTTGGCATTTTTAGTGCTTTATTGTCTCGACTATTTGGGATTTGACAGAAACGGCTAATATTATATTTTTTCCAGAAACATACCCAAATTTTTTTCCTGTTAAAATGCTCTCTTTTTTCTAATAAATTCTAATTAGAGAAATTTTTCTTCCATTTAAAAGTTATAAGCAATATCGTCGTAAAGAGTCTCAAAAGAAGTCCCACCTAAAAATTATATTAGCGGTCAAGTAGTCGTTGGAAAATAATTGAATTTTCGATTAAAGTGCATAAATGTCATTCATTAAGAATAAATAAAAGGATTGAACTCGAAAATTCTTTAATACAGTTAAAATAAAAGGAAAATGAGGCAAATTACAATATATTCTCTATATGATTTCAAGGCTCATATCTAATCTGCCCCTGACTTCTTTATTTATTAATATTTCGTTGTTTATTATATTTTAAGCATTTGTGATTTTTTTTTTCAGATGGATAAAATCTTCCGAAAGTGTTTTGGTGACTTTTCAGGCCACTGAATAGGCCCATTAGTCCCAATCCATTTTTCTAGGAAATTGTTATCTAAATATCGCTGTACAATTCTAGCCCTGTGGGGTGGATCTTCGTCGTGCAGAAACCATAAGTTTCTCCTTAGCTGCAAAGGCCCATTCTTCAGAAGTGCAGGAAGTTCTTCTTGTAGGAAATTTAGGTAATTCACACTATTCAGTGTATATTCATAAAAAAGGCCCAGTTCGTTCGTTGCGCCTGTTTGACAAAGCATTACTGACAAACCAACTTTTGTCCGTCCAAAAGAACGTACCGAAAAAGGTTCTAATCAACAGTTTCCACATTTACTACAATTTGAGCTAAAATATTAAGTGTGTTTTCAATAAGACGCTCAGGCAAATACTCCAAATTTTGAATTGGTAATCATGATACCCATTCGTCATCGTAAAATTCGTTGAACGGTTGATTTATCCAAATTGAATTCCCGGCTAACCTGTCATATAGAATTTCGTAGTTTTTGTTCACAATACTGTAACAGTTTAGCTGTTTTGATATTGTTTCTTACTCTTCGGTCAATTATGTGATTCTTTCGAACAGAAAATGCATCTTCATTTCGTCGCAAGATCGCCTCCAAGGTTCTATGATCAGAAATGAGGCACTCTGGATACCTTTCTCGATATAACTCTACAGCTCTTCTTGAATTTTTTTGTGACGTAAATTAACAATATATCAACTTTTTCTGAATGTGAAAACATTTTGTAAACACAAAAGTTATACGATTGACGTTCGTATTGAGTAGTGACAAGTATTTTATAACATTTATGCACTTTAAGCCAGAAACTAATTAACCAATAAACAACGAAATAATTGAATATAATTTCCCAACGACTACTTGATCCTTCCACCGCTAATGTGATTTTTAGGTGGTATTTCTTTTGAGACTCTTTAGGACGATATTGCTTATAAATTTTAAACGGAAAATAATACAGAAAAAATTCTTTAATAAAAATTTATTACAGTAAGTAGTATCAAACTAGAATTAATTTTTTAATTATTAGAGAACACAATGGGGAAATTGCATAAATTTTATATTGGCTTGAAATGTACTATTACAAGGTAATGTTTCGAAAATATTGAAAGGTCAGAACAACTGTCTGGTGGCAGTAATTAATAATAATAATAATATAATAATAATAATCTTTATTAATCCTTTTAGACATTAAAAATGTATAGGACAAGTCAAAATAAAGTAGATCACAAGAACACAAACGATCCACATAACATAGTTCATGAGGACACACAAACCAGAATAAAACAAACCAAAATAAAACAAACAGAATGTAAAATACTCATAACTAGAAGTAATTAAAACTCCCGGTCAGAGAAAAATTCCTGTAAACTATAATAGCATTTTTTCAATAGAATTTCCTTGAGTCTAATTTTAAAATCCTTAAGTTCCATATTTTTTAATTGTACTGAAAGGTGATTATATAATTTTATACCTATATATGTAACACACTTTTCAAATTTAGCTGTTTTGTGCTTCGGGAGCAAAAGCAGATCAGAGTATCTTGTTACATAATTAACTAAGCCAGATCTACAAGGAAATTCCTTAATATTTGTTTTAATATACAATAACGTACGATAAATATAAATACATGGAAAACTCATGATGTCATTATTAATAAATACAGGTTTACAAGAATCCCTGCGATGTAGGTTGAAAATCAATCTTAAAATCCTCTTTTGAGATATAAAGATTCTCTTGCTATCAGTGGAATTACCCCACAAGATAACATTATATGTCAAATGTCCATAAAACAGGCTGTAGTACACATTTATTAATGCACTCAGTGGCATGCAGTGTTTGATTCGCGATATTGCATAACATGTATGATTAAGTTTTTTCATTACTGAGTTGACGTGATCACACCATCTAAGATTATTGTCAACTAGCACGCCTAAGAATTTCGTGCATCTAGTCGAGACTATTTGGGCATCCCTAACAGAAATTACTAGGGGAAGATCTTGAGCTGAATTCAAACAATGGAAATACAAACACTGTGTTTTCGCTACGTTGACCATTAAGCCATTATTTTCACACCAGTTAACGAAACACAAAACTAAATCTCTGATTAAACATTGGAGACCATCATGAGTTTCCGCTGATACCACCATGGATGTGTCATCAGCAAATAACGTAATCACATCTGCACTTATATTTGCAGGTAAGTCATTCACAAAAATTAAAAAAAGCAAAGGACCCAAAACTGAGCCCTGGGGAACTCCAGTATTTACATCATACAGTTCCGAGGTCCGGTCTTTAATTTTGACATACAGTTTCCTCTGCGAGAGATAGCTGATCAGCCAGCTAAGAAAAATACCACGAAATCCTGCATTATATAATTTATGCTCAATAAATTTAAGATTCAAACAATCGAAAGCTCGCGACAAATCAAAAAATAGTCCAGACACATGCCTACCCAAGTCAAGTTGTTTATAGACATGTTCTATTAGGCTACATGTAGCAGATTCAGTTGATTTCCCTGCCTAATTGCATAATAAGTAAAATATTAACGTTAATAAATTGCCATAGAATGTAAACAAAGCCAAGCGGCCGAAAACCTGTATCATAGGTGTGACGTTGCATGCCGTTAATTCTAACACTACTTTTTAAAATAACTAATTTTTTTTGTTTATTAGGTTGCTATCGTTGTCGTCACTGCGCCTAAACCCTCTTGATTCAAACACGGTTAAAATAATTTCAAATAATAATATCTCTATCCCTCATTCTAACCACGGGGATTAGCCCAAAACTCGGAGAGTTGTGTGGGAGAGGGGGCGGCATATTATAAAACAGGCCGCATTTACGCCTAGGACGACTTACGTTCGTAGGCCCTAACCACCATTCAGTGCAGGAATGAGGGAAAACCTCATTAATTAGGGGGGTAGTCAAATGTCGACCGGTATCAATCTCTCACATTGACCCAAGTTAACATTCTTCCACCCTACCATACTCGTAGAGAAGGTGCCAATCCTCTCCACGAGTATAGCTGATATACGGTCTACCGGCTGCGGGGTTCGAACCCACACCGGTCTAGCCACATCGATTCAAGTACTAACGCCTTAAACCGCGCGACAACTAACCGACCCGAAATATAAATGCAATTGTTGCACATATTGTCTTATTTTATTGCAGTTTTCGAGATAATATTGTTTGTTTCTCTAATGCGAAATGTTTTTGCTTTCTCGAATGCATATTTTAACATCCATTCTTGAACGCATAAGTACCATTTCGCGTTCTAAATACAAAATAACTATTGTCACTAGAAAAAACAATATGTCCTAATTCATTCACATCCTTTGACAAATATGTTAAACTTAAACCGTGGATGGCAAGGAATGCTATTTAAATTTTGTATTAATAATCCACCATAAATCAGCAAAACAGAACTCTTAGCAGACCTAAGCGCATTTTCAAGTGCGCCCGATATTTGAAAGGGAACCGCGATAAAACGCCAGTCATTCACTTCATTCAAAGCTCCATCCATTTTCATACACATTTACTCAAAGACGAACAATTTCAGAGACTGTCAGGATCGAATGGAATATTTTTAAATTAACAACATTCATTCCGCTTCCCCGAACTCCAAATGGGATTATTAAGTAAAAAATTGAATCATATATTTTAATGCAGAAAGAAACTGTCAATCTTCATGCTTAATAATATTAGGTCTGTTCAAGCAAGGAATACGGAATGGTCTCAAACTGTCAGAAATATTCGACCAGTAAAAAAAAGATGTGTTCTTATTTATCAAGGTATGCAGATACAGCCCTAAGAATAAAGATTATTATTTAACAATAAAGTAGTGCATATTTAGCATTGCTCATAAATATTTAAAATAACAAAAACCGAACTTAAATTGTAGTAATCAATTTTGGAAATAAAATAATAAATATACCTACTTCTACAACCCTGTTGACACTATTTGCTTGTAAGCTCGCCGGTTGTCAAATGCCTTTGTTTATTGTAGTGTGTTTTCTTAATTTGGAAGTAAATTTGATACCTTTGTTATATTTTTCAGTGTATTATTTTGATTATTACATTATAGTATGTAGTTATTGGAAAAATGGTAACTAACCTAAAATAGGATAGTTTTGGCAGTCACAGGCATAGATCTATATAGGAGCATAAATTAAAAATAGGTAGGGACCTAAGATTTCGTAAATCACAAATCATGTTTTTAAGATCATAGGTAATCAAATAAGCATTACTATCTACTTGGTTATTTCAAAAGAATACACCTCTTGAATATGAGACAAGAGCAAATATGTATTATTTTAAGGGCCGGTTGTATAAAAAGTACCTGAACTGCCGTTCAATAAAACTTAGTTCAAATTCTGAACCTGATTTATTTACATGTGTGTTGTATAAACGAAACTAATGTGTAGTTCAGCTGAACTATGCATTATCGAGGTTGGTAGAAGTGCGGCTTGCTGAATTTTGATTTTTAACTGTGACACTTGACAATTTAACCTAAGTTGGCGCGAAATTTGTCCAATTTTGTAAGATTATATTCTACCTTTTGAATTTTGTTTTACTGTAGATATCTTTAACATTCTCTTTAGGATATATGTTACTTAAATAATAAATTATATAGTGTTTTATCCATGTTTCATCTAACTTACAGTGATAGTAGTAGTGGGTATTTCTCTCCCATCTATTTTAATTCATTGCTATTGCAGAACAAATAAAGACAAAGTAATGATACGTGTGGAGTTTTTCTTTAATATCTTATAATTAACTATTATAATAAATAATTAAATACAAAATGGTTTACTTTCTCAGTTTCTGCTTCAAGTGGAGTCAACTAAAAATTCTTGGATTTTTAGGATGCTTCCATAAATAAACTACAGATATAGGTAATAACTCTTTATAACAAACCAAATCGCTGCAAAAAATCAATTTCCCTTCATTTTACAAAATGATTTGATTATTGTTCTCTAAATTGACACTTCTAGGATGTAAGACAGCATTTACTAAAACCCTTCATCATCTGTTACGGGTTAGTCTAGTTCATCGTAACAAAACGCAGAAAAATACTCAAAAGTGTATAATTCAATATTCCAGTTTATAATCACTTGTCAAGTGTCAAACCGTTGAACTGCAGTTCACTTGATTAAACGGCCGAGATCGGTCAGTCAGTTTAAACTACAATTTGATCGACGTTTAACGTTTATCCAACCTGATTTTGCCTTTGATGTACAGTTTAACATTAAACTTGAGTTCAAAATCTTTATACAACCGGCCCTAAATAGTGTTTTGTACATTTAAAGGGCGTCCCAAAATTAACGCAAGATTTGTATTTACCGTCATTCGTGCGGTAAATTGTTGGCAATCTTAAAGAAAACAATTCGACAGCTGACAGTTTAGGGTTAGTAAGAACAACGTGTCTTCATTATTGAACAATATTTCAAAAATAATGAAAGCTTGGCGGCCGCAGTTCGGAAATTTCGTAGAAAATATGGTCGGAATAGTGTTTTAAACTTCGTCAACTGTGAAGAGATTAATTGAAAAATTCAGGGGGACTGGATCTGTTGGAGACGCCAAACACACTGGTCGTCCAAAAACAAGCCGTTCAAATGTCAATATCGAAGCAGTGCATGAGAGTATCGGTGACAATCCAGGAACCTCAATTCGGCGTCCTGGACAGCTCTCTACAGCGTATACTCACTAAAGAACTGTGTGTCCATGCTTACAAAATTCAGTTAACACGACAACTGAAGCCTAATGACCATGCACAGCGAAGAGAGTTCGTTGAATGGATTATTGAACATTAACAAATGGATGCTGATTTTTCGAGCAAACTCATCCTAAGAGATGAAACACATTTTCACCTTGATGGCTTTGTAAATCGCCAAAATTTCCACTTTTGGGGTTCTGAGAACCCACATGTGATTGTCGAAAAACAAATGCATCCACAACGTGTCACTATTTGGTGTGGATTTTGGGCTGGAAGCATAATTGGACCACACCTTTTTTAAAATGAGGCTGATCAAGCAGTGACTATTACTGTTGCTCGATATCGCGACATGATAACATACGTCTGTCTGCCGAAATTGGATGATATTGATGTGGCCAATATGTGGTTCCAACAAGATGGTGCCACATGCCATACAGCCCGTGAAACAATTGAATTACTGCATGTGACATTTCCAGGTCGTGTACTCTCTCGGTTCGATCAGAATTGGTCCCCTAGATCGTGTGATTTAACACCATTAAATTTCTTTTTATGGAGTTATTTGAAACCACAGGTCTATGTCAACAAGCCCACAACCACCTCTGCATTAAAGGAAGAGATTCAACGCTGCATCAACAAAATTCAGCCACATCTATGAATAATGGTCATGGAAAATTTCGACAAATGCGTATGTGCATGCAAAGCCGTGGAGGCCCGATGTATTATTCCATAAATAACTCTATCCTATGTACTTTATGATTCAATAAAAAAATAACAATCAAAAGACTAAAAACTGTGTTTTCTATTTAATTAAAATCTTGCGTTAATTTTGGGACATCCTTTAGTATTTAATTCGAGTTAGGAGTTAGGTTCGATTTTTCCTTACTTGTGCAGGAAAAACTTTCCCGCACGTTGAAAATATATCTTAATTCCTGAGCTAACTATTAATTTATTGGCAGCTTGAATCGTTTTTTATCATTATTACAAATTTTAACTGTAACTTTTCTAGAATTGATTATGGAAAGCCACGCATATGTATTTGATGAAGTTGAGGCCGAGTTTGTATTCATATTGATCTCTCTTTGACCCAATATTTTTTAGACTAATTGAAGTTTTTCCTGAACGGAATCCTCTATATATATCCTGCTACCACTTTTTAAAAATTGAAAAGCAATTTTCTATAATTCCTCTCATCTTCCATATTATCGTTGTAAGCAGAAAATTCTGACATTTTTCATAAATCACTGACACAATAATATTAACGAAGACTTAATAAACAAATTTGTTTCTATATCAACATTCTCTTAGGATTACTGCTTCACATTTTCGAAATTCGTAATTTTCAATAAAAAAATTATGATAACTAGTTATTTGATCTATTTATTTATTTATTTATTGTAACAATCAACTAACTCTATGTCTAAATTTAAAAACTAAAATAAAGACCATGGCTAAACAGCCTAGACTAGTAACATTTACAAACATTATACACATATAACAAAGAAAACAAACAATTCAGGATGAAAAGAGAAACATACATGTTTAATGTCGTAATGACCAATTGTTATAAAAGTAGCATGCTTTATAAATTTTTTTCTGTACATTCTCTATCATCTGTATATATTTGACATAAAACGGACAATATTCCAGCTTGGCTCTTACAAAGCAATTATACAACATTGTTAGTATTTTTATAGACACAAAATTTTGAGAATTTCTAATCACAAAACCTAGATTTTTAAAGGCCAAATTTACCGTTCTCATAACATGGGATTTAAACAACAATTTTGTGTCAAAAATTATGCCTAGATCCTGCACTTCATCCAACGCATCCAGACAAACACCCCCGATGCTATACCTATATTGTTTAGGATGTAATTGTAATGTATATGTCATTTGTTTACATTTTTTAATATTAAAAGTTAATTTATTTCTTAGAATAACCATCTGTAAATATTATTCAAATCATCTTGCAGTTTCTCACATTCAGCAATACTTGCAATTTCCTTACATATTTTTAAGTCATCTGCAAATAATAAACTTGAACTGCTATGTATAGCATCTACAATATCATCACAAAACAACAGAAAAAGTACTTGTTGTATTTTTGGTTTTAGTGAATTTCGAAAGCGAAGTAACATTCTAAAAACTTTTATACCACATTTTATTCTTAAAATTTGGAGAGAATTTACCCCTTTCATTTTGCCAGAAAGGTTAGGAAACACCCTGTGCATAAAACGTTTAAAAATATTAGTAGTTTAGAATTAATTTACATTTCCAACCAAATTTGTTACACCGCTGATATTTGCTTTCATTCCCCGCAAGCTGTCAAATGTCACTTGTTTGTTTTGATAAACTTTGATTAGATACCGGTTGACTACAATTGTGTACAATAAACGGCATTTGTTCCCTCTATTTTTATTATTGCTCTGAGTGTGTATCTAAAATGCAAATTTTATTTTTATTGTAAAGTGTTAGCAGAAAAGCACGCTTAAACCAACCTGTTATGGTATTTATAGAAGCCTGTGTAACTGCTAACAATAATTAACGAAGAATTGAACATCATTTACGGTGTATCTTTTCACTGGCTGTCGAATCCACACCCAAGTACACTAAATTATTACCAACAATGGCATTAAGTGACATCAAAATAAATACGCAAAGATATAGTATGGAAAACGTCTTGTACAACTCTTGTACCACTACTCGTGTACAAGGTGGCCTTCAAAAGCAAAATAATGAGTACATACTACACCGTGTCAATTTATTAACGTAAGTATAATGTTTAATTAATTCCAATAACGAAAAACTTAATTTCTGATTACATTAATTGACTGAATTAATTTGTGTGATAAATGGTAGTAGCTGTAGTTACTTTAATATAAATCACAATGTGAAACTTAACCATTCTTGATCCCACTGAATCCTTTCTCTATACAATTGTAAGCGGGTAATTGATGTTGAGGAGGTCGAAACTTTATATTCAGCGATATTTTGTACGCATACCGACCATCTTCTCATGTTCTTAAAAGCACTTATTTGCAATAGTCTGGCTGCTGCTAAATCGGTCCCTAAGAGCTAAAAGCTTAAATTGACGATCTTCATGTTCTGTAATTCGTCTACGACAACCGGTGCCTCTCGCTCGATGTTCACAGTCTTCCTGAGTCCACGTTTGGTAACACTATACTTATGTGTGGTACGTATGGATATGTCAGTCCTTCTAGAAATTTCTCTCAAGGACAAACCTGCTTAGCGCAAAACCCAACAATCCCTCTCAAAGTCACAAAACTGGGAAATCTGCCCAAATCTACGTACTCTAAGCATAACCAGCTGTAATAAAAGTTTCTCCAACAAGTTTCAAAACACTTGCAATAAAAATGTGACCAGAATTTTTTTAAATAGAATTAATTCTACGTTATCAAAGTACGACCTATGCAACCTCCAAGAAAACAGATAAACCTGAAAAATCATTTTTTACTTTCACCGAGAGAAGTAAACATGAACAAAATGTGTGTTATTTAAACAAGAAATTAACTTCAACGGATCTGCAAAATCCAGAAATAGTGTTTGGTTGTCAGATTCAGAATATTCATAACTAAAAGTTACATACAGGGTACCCCAATGAAAACTTGACTCCCCCCCCCCCCCCTATAATTAGAAAACCGAAAAATATTTCAAAATTAGCCGACTCTCCAAGAACAAAAATCGACGAGTCTGCGAATTTTGAAATATTTTTCGGTTTTTTAATTATAGGGGGGGGAGAGGTCAAGTTTTCGTTGGGATACCCTATATATAATACTTTTATGAAAAACCCATTGATATACTTGTAGGGCAGAAAGTTAATCAAAAATTAAAGTAAAAAGTCTTGATAAATATGAAGTTGCAGGCGGCATTATCTTGGATTTTCCAACACGTCTTAACACTTGTATTTCAAATTTGGCACGTGCAGTTAACATTTAGAGGCTAATTGTTTGATGTACTACCCAATACTTTATAGACAACGGTGGCGAAAGGGTGGGGACAAAGTAACCCTTTTTTCAAACATTTTCGACACCACTGCTAATTTTGTCAAATTGATACAGATTATGATACAATGAATCAGTTTTAACGATATATTTATCTTCGTGTAATAATATGATATTGGTGCAGAAAGCAGAAACTTTACTACCACGATCCACCCTGTATACTCAGACACAAATACCATCTATAAATTGTGTGTGGTATGCAGTGGACATACATTAAGATTCGTTTTAATATTTAATAGTGATTTAATGCCGCTTAGCCACCGTGGAAGCCACTAACAAGAGTTAAAAGTCATCGTCACTTGGTTAAAGATAAATATTTTGTTTGTTCAGTCACTTGAATTAAGCTCTTAATAAAACTCCATGCGCAAGCGACACCACTGGTTTATTTTATTAAGGGGCAAAAAATGTTTATCTTCTTTCCCTTCACAGGGATTAGGGTGGCCAGGTGTGATTAATTAATATAAACAGTAGAAAAAACTATAAAGAACCTTAGGAGAAAGATGAAATTAAAAAAATGAAGAAAACATGTATTAAATAGATGCCTACATAACTACAAACTCGTAAAATATAGTTATTTAAGAAAGGAGAAGTTAATTTGTTTACTTAGAAATAGGTAATCCAACAGGTCAATGCCCAATAACAGGATTATACAAAAAATACAAATTCGTGTTATGTGTTTACATTCATCCTAAAAAACAGTGAGTCCAAACAAACTAACACTAATGTAGTAAAGTAGTAATAACATGTTTTAAACTAGATAATGATTAATTAAAAAGTCTTAGGTAAATAATCATTATAATTCTTATGTAAGTATTGGAGAATTACTTGAATAATTAATTCGACGCGATGAAATATAAAAAAGATTAGAATATTTAGAAAAATGTGAAAGGGAACTAAAAAAAATTTGACTGATAATATAATTAGAATCAATAATATTGGTAAGTAAATTGTACAAAATTATAACAGAAAAAACGACTGATTACTGGTTTTTTAAACTGTAGTGCAACAGTGTTATATATTATTCATAAAATAAATTTCCAAATAAATCTATTGAGCAGATCAACAGTGTTTTTCTGAACATTCTCAAGTCTATCATCTAAGGGCTCTATTAAAGACTACCTTGTTCCAACTAACTTCTAACTAATGCATTACCTATACAAAATAATAATTGAAGAAGGGTTAATTAATGAAATCATTTGTATTGCATAATACAAAACCTTGAGTTTTCATAACTTTTGATTTACTATTGAGTCAACATGTGTTTCAAAAGATAATTGATTATATAAAATTGTACCTAGGTAATTGTAAGTAATATTAAGTTCTTTTCTGGAAAGGGTTGTTCTGTGGCATTTATTAATATTAAGATAAAGATTATGAGAATTGTAATATTCATTTAATCTGGAAAGGTCATCCTCGAGTTTTACGCAGTCATCCACAGATTGAACACAATTTGACAATTTAAGGTCAAATAAATGATGATTTGAATATTTGAAGCAGCAATCTATGTCGTTTATAAAAATATAAAAACGGAGAGGTCCCAGATGAGAGCCTTGTGGTATTCCAGATGGTATTTTATATTATTCAGGAAGGTAACTGTTCAATCTAACACATTGGCTTCCATTAGTGATATAAGGTTTTAGTCAGCAAAGCATGTTCACTATGAATATCGAAATTCTCAAACTTAATTAATAGTGTCGGATGATCTACTTTGTCAAACGCTTTTGAAAAGTCGATATACTCAACGTTCAACTGCATTTTATTATTCATAGCTTTAAGAATTGTGTGTGAAAATGGCATTAAATTAGTATTAAGTCCATGCTGATTATCGCTTATTAAATGTTCAATAAAAACACTTTCCTTAGCGACTCTTAATTAAAAAATACACAGAGCAAAGAAATGGAACAATAGTTTCTGACTTTTAAAAACTATAACTCCTACTCTGATATTTTCCAAAAGTTAAGAAAACAATCGGAAGCTAAAGATTTGTTTAATATAATAAACAACGGCAAAATTAGACACTGTTTACAAGATTTTATGAGTATAGGAGGAATGTCATCCGGACCAGAACTTTTATTAATGTTACGTCAAATTCCTGCTCGATTTTTTCAACAGCTATACCTTTAATTTTTACACTAAAATGCTGACTGTCAGTTAAGGTAGATGGATCACTTACATTAAAAGATGTATCATTAGGCTCAATTACTGAAACAAGAGTTGACAATAGGCATCTCAGATACTCTAATTATTAGACAATTGATAACACTTGGTAAATGACTGACCACAAATGTTTCATATTATTCTAAATATTGTGTTTAGTGAATAAGTATATGATAAATCAACAGATTTATTGCAATGTATATGAAGCTAATTTATTATATCTTGTTGTGTGAAACAAACAACGAAATCTCCTTTTTGGAAACATCGTTTATGTAGTGAATCTTTTATAATCGCCATAATATTCCTTTGAGAACTTTTTCAAACAGCAGAAATCTGCGCTATTAAAATTGCATGTTTCAAACAAAGCAATGCTGAAACAACTCAAGCTTCATTAACAAGCTAAGCCGACTTTGTGTAGCGGCCAATTTATAATTCCATTAATTTACTCTCTAATTACAACAGTACGCTTGCATGTTTTAATGATCATAGAGTGCATGAAGTAGAACCAGTAGCTCAATATACATACATTCCAGAACTCACTAATATTTCAAAGATGCGAGTTAATTACTATTACTAAGAAGTAAATCCTTGACCCGTTCATTTTGATTGAAAGACGTTTATTATCTCCAAAGAGATTACTAGGTCAAAGGGATTACAATCGGATGACTTTCGTGTTTGCTTAACTGATTGGAAGTTTCTAATACAAATCTGATGAACAAATTAATAATCATTTAACTAAATAGTAACTAATTCACTATTTTCATTTTTTTAAAGGTGTGGAATGTGGACACTATAAACGGAGCTAAACATATATTAGTTATTATATTCTACATAAATAATAAGAGAAAATCATTTTCAAATGAATGGCATTACTTCAAATAGGATGAAGACTAAAACTATTGTATTAAATTGAGGTACATTGTATAATACAGATTGTTATACTGCGTCTAGCACGTGTGGGCCTGCCTCTAAAGGAGTGTAAACCGAGATTCGACGTTGATTCAGTACCAGATGAGAGAATGGGGGCAATATGTTGTTATTCTTATTAACTCAGGTCGTTTGATGTCAGTTTTTGATAAAGAGGCTTGTTAAATGATATTAAGCTTATTACTTTTATTTCTCCTAAGTCAGTTCAAAATTATAACTAGTTTATTGTAAATAATTTATTTAAAAAAAAAATAATTGCAGAAAATATATATATTTTTTTTAATAAAAGACTGGTTCTTCTAATGATATAAGCAATTATGTTTTATTGAAATGTATCTAAATATACTGGAATTACCATTTTGTTACTAAATACTACTATTAGATGTCACTATAACAGACAGTAATTTAGAGAAGTGTAGCATAATAAAAGATAAATATTCAATTCTGCTAAATACAAGTTTATCTTTCAATTTCATGAAGGTATTCTTCCTTCATGAAGAAAGAATAAACTGTTAATAGATAAAATCAGATAATTTTAATCATCGGAATGTCGCCATGCGGACAGTTTCAATAATTGAAATATTATTCGGATAGTCACTTTCCGAATTTGCAAATCCGATCATCCGGAGTGCGCGACATGTGGAGACGTTCAGCCAGGTCGATCATTGTTATAGCAAGCAGTGGCTTGCTACAACAATGCTTTGCTTTTAATTTTTATTGGGTACCTGATCAAACTCTTCAGAACTTATCATCAGTAAAAATTAACAAAAAAATACGGTTAGTTAAAGTGAGAGCTATCAATTTTGTAGACAGAAAAAAGTGATTTTTTTTCAACAATAATTATAAAATGGGATAACGAAACTATTTAAAATTTTAGCACACAATAGAGTAATAGTGAGGCCCCTACGTTTTCTTAATATCGGTTTGAAACCCAGGGGTCTATTTCATTTATTTCGATAGTAGGCAACTGATAATCCGGCAACTTTTGTAAATTGTAATGACTTTCTGAATGTCCGATTCGGAATATCGGAATTGAAATTTTGCATACTCTCGACTTAGTCACAGTAATTTTCCGATAGATATTACATTACAAGCAGTAATTATAAATAAAATTCATTAATTATCTATAGATGTATTCTTCTTCACTATTTACGATTGCCTCCCAACTATCTAACGGTTTTTTTGTTATACGAAATCTAATAGTTCAAAGTGAAGAATTCTATAAGCCAATTTTTAAGAACTACGTCGAGATTAAAGATTTCTCAAAAAGTGTTCTATATAGAATAGAAAATATGGAAATCTCATAGAACAAATTTTAAAAATGTGGAAGAACCTCCGATCTATAATCCTGAATAACCGGTTTTATAAGTTAGCACTGACGGGTCGAAGAAGTACGAAGACTCAGGGGTGAGGATTTTCTGAAAAAGCACGCCATAGTCTTCCGGTCTGGGCGATTATTCTTGAGATCGAGAGAACTGAGCTCTTCTCATGAGAAAATATAAAATCACTTCTCACAAAGTTCACTTTATTTCAAACCAGTTATAAAACAGCTATTCTTGAAGGTATGTGAATAGGAACGTGGTAGGAACTTGTCCCCACAAATTTTGCAGTGTTGCTGGTGCGGCGTTCAGATTATAACCAATCAAAATCAAGAATTATCAGCTGATTATTTTCTGTGGTTGTTACGCTATCAGTATTTGTCTATGGATTTTCCGTCAGATATCGTAAATGGATATGTCATTTGAAGTACTTGACGTTCTCCCTCAGCTTGCTCTTCAGAATCCTGCAGATCACCCAATACAACAAATTCTTCCAACATTTCATCAAGATCCATAGTGTTCAAAGAATATATCTGTCGTAATATTATAAATTAAAATTTTTATTATGATTATTATATACCTATAAATTCAATATGAGTTTATAAATTTTACAATTTACTTACTTCTTATGACCTCTTACTTAATACTTAAGATTCATGTTCACAATATCACATTATCTAAAAGTTGGGTTAGAAGCGCAATTTTCTCAGGAGAACTTAAACTTCTCCTATAACATACCGTGAGAAACAAGTTCTCCTGCTATTCTGGGAAGTGAGTACTCCGTGGTTGTCAAGAATGGCATAGTTTTCAATAGCGGAGAACTCCTCTCCTTTCTCAGGAGAAAACCTACTCCCAGATTTCAATAATAGCCGTCCTGAAGTATTCGCGCTTCTGTACGAAACATTCTATGCCATGCATGAATCATCAGCGGAACATGTGTCTAGCCGCACAAATCGCATAATAATTAAAATATTAAGATTAATAGATTGCGATGAAATGTAAACAAAACCATGACCGAAAACGCAATATCATTGATGTGACGTTCCGCGTGGTTTATGTTTCCGTAGGTGCAATGTTACGGAATTGATGATGTAAACAGCCATTTATGGTTTTGTGGCATTTTTGCGAATCCCCATATCATTAGTGCAGCAAATACAGAGTTAACGTAACAAGCAAGTGTCTATTTTCCGTTTCTAACATTACCATAATTATTAGTGGTGATGTGGTGAACTTACGGTATTGTTAAACATATATTATTTCTTTTTTACGATATAGATCCGCTCGTGAAAATTACGATGACAATGCTGTTGGTTAAGTTCAGTATTTATTATGCCATCTGATTTCATATTAAATTACTTGTTTTAATTTGAAAAATAATAAATAAAAGTAATGAATATATATATTTAATTAACTAATTATTTTTTTATTGCTATTTACTATTGATTTCATTTCTCCTAAAACATTTTAAAAAATACTGATTTATCACTTTTGTTTAATATGTTTTCAATATAAAACAGGTAATTTAATGTAGAGAAGTCAAAATTTTATAAATGCTTCAAATAACATTCTACATCTCGTAAATGGTAGGAGCAAATACAGAACATGTTATTTGGAATCGGAATGAAGCTCTGAATACAATAAATGAAAAAGAAATGTAAATTTTCTTTACCATAGATTTTTGAAACGCTCTGTATACATTCTGGTAGCTGAATAAAAAAGTTTAATTGATTCTTAACCACTTTACATTTTTATTTTTTCGATTAACTTAAACCTACCTACTTATATATTTCCAATTAAACTTACATTAAAATGGTATTCACAAAGGCACGGTTAAATATTTCTTATTAGACGCTGTAAGCTGTATTCGTATATAATGGCATAATGCAGTACTTCTTCCATATGCCCCTTGATATTTGATATGCACTTTATGTGCTCATATTATGAGTCTATTGTGCAACTTTATTCGATATCTTCTATTTAACACAATAACACTTAATAATATCATAAGTGACATTAACTCTTCGAAACTTATCTACTGCGTTACCCAAAAATGGAAATGGTATGGTCACAACAAGAATTGAGACGACTTGCGTGCACGGCTGACGCTGCGCAATTATTGTTTTTATTGTCAACATAATTTTCGATATTTGGTTGCGTTAAAAACAATTTTTTTGTAATTTAGTGCAATATATAGTTCAAACATTCACGATGGTATTCATAGTCTGCCTCCTGTCGCCCGAGAGCGATCTACGTCCCGAAATTATGCAAATTTTATAATGAAATTCAAATAATTTCGGACGGACAGTGAATACAGTGTACTGTAACAGTGGTATCGTATATCTTCTTCTCAAAATTATGTGAGTTTCATTATGAAGTTCGCATAATTTCGATACAGGGACCGCTCTCTGGCGACTGCAGACGCACTATGAATACCACTATTTTGATGAAAACATAAAGAATTATTCATTTGTTTGTATGACGTAAGTTGACTGAATTCTTGCCACAACTATATACATATATAAAGCACTATGGTATACACGTGTGAACGTCGTCTGACGTCACAGGTCTTCACTGAGGCGGCCACCCTTTTCTGATGAGTGTGGCCAGATTAAAATTTTAAAATTCGTTTTTAGGTTTATTTTTTTTATGACGCAATCTCTGCATAAATTCACAAGTCCGAAAACTATTCAGTTAAACAATAGTATGACATTAAAACAACTTTGACATAATGTCTCACAATTGATGCCCAGACAATCTTACTATGGAAACAAAAACGCTACAAACTGACTCATCTTCTCAACAGCTCTCTTCGTGTAGGCACAAATTTTGTAATAAATTCCTGAACGAGGCGTCCAGGAATTTCCCCCAAGACCCTCGTCCCAATTTTCGGTTTCTGTTTAAAATTTACCCCATCATGCGTGAACGGCATGCCCGGGCAGCCGATCGGCCCCCGCAAGGCGGCGATCGGTGCCGTGCATAATAAATGTTTAAAAAGCTTTCCGTGTTTTTCCGTCGCGCGGTGCGTGCCTGCCACCGGCCGGTCCGCAAACAAAATATGAAATGTTTCCAGATCGGACGGGAAATATTGACAAATTTATTTACGATCAGGGGGCGGCGCACGGCACCGACCATTTTTACATGTCGGCAAATATTGACAATGCCGCACTTGCAAGCTTTGCGAAGTAGAATTACAGAGCTTCGTGCTGTAATTTTGACATGTAAATATTCACTCTTGAATGTACAGGATTGTCTATACCTAATTTCCATTATATACTGTTATGAATAAATTAGTACGCCAACTAAATAATGTACTTCCTGTGATCAAATAGAACCGATTTAGACAAACTTAGCATACGTGAGATATAAGTGGTCTGCTACTTCCTGCTCGGCCTAAGCGGCTTGATTTGCAGAAAGCGACCTACATTACAGCAGATACTTAATTTCAGACCTCTCGTCTTGGGCGACACTCCATTAAATCTATAAATGATACTGCAGGAAACAACTACTCCGCGGACTAATGCCCGACCGGTATTGCATTACACCTGCAGTATCCGTGTGAACAGCCAAAAACCCTTGTCGGACACACCACCAAACATAGACCGGTTTCGGGCTTGTTAGCCCTCATCAGTATGTCATCAAATGTCCGACAATTGAACTGGTTGTTCCTTCATATGTATGTTCACATATAAACCGAGTGCAGGTTTTTTAACTTTATAATCATATACAGGATATCTGGAATATGAGTGCCGTAATTTTAAGGATTTACATATCTGACCAAAGAAACAAAAAAAATGTGTAGTTTGTCTACAAATAATTTTCAAAAATAAAAATATACCTGTAATAAAACTGTGTCACGAATTTACAAACTAAAGTATAAGTAAGTAAAGGTTCCCCTTGATTTCGTTTTTGTATCAATATTAATGACGTAAACAATTGAAGTTTCCGAGAAGTAGGTACCTACCTATGTTTAGGTATACCTATTTGCAATTAGTATGTACAAATATCTAACAATCCTACATTGTGTGAGTATGTGAACGACATTGTTACATATTTAAGACCTGTTTGCCATCATAATTCTGTTGCCGTTGATCAGAAAAAAAATTGTTAAGCCAAATATGTTTCAGACACGCTGTATAATAATAACATTAATCATATTTTATATTTCCAGGATAGTGACCTTATTCAATTATTTTTAAGGTAAATGTAGTTGGAATGAGGTCATAAAACTAAAAGACTTTTTATTTTACATCATCGTTTCGACATGTATGATGTCATCATCAGGATGCTAAAAATTTTATCTTTTATTAGTCTAAATGAACATATGTCAACAATTAAATTTAGGGAGACAAGTAATCCATTAATTTGAAAAATTAATAAGTACATAATAGAATTTCCTTTTTGGATTTCAAATTATAACGGGATAAAGACAGTTTACAAATGAAAAAAAAAATCATACATGTCGAAACGTTGATGACGTAAAATAAAAAGTCTTTTAGTAAATTTATGACCGCATCCCAACTACATTTACTTTAAAATTAATCATATTATTAATAATAATCATATTTTAATAGTAATAATATATTATAAATTTCTAATAATTAATCTTTAAAAAATTAAACTTTTTAGTATCTACACAATATGGTTTAACATCCATAAAAATTATGTGAGCTATCAACAAAGCATAATGATAAAATATTTTCAGTCTGTTACAACACTACAATTAGATGTAGAAGGTAAGTAAAAGTGTTTTAGAATTTTACTTATTTCAATTACCTACTAATTATTCAGTATTCATTTGAATGGTATACATATTAGGAAAAAACAATAAAATAATGATATATGTACGTAAGTATAAATAAGTAAGGATATGAAATGTCATTGTTATATTTGGTCAATATTCATTAATTTTCGTATTCGTATTTACAAGAAACTATCTACTACTATCTATGTAACAACAGAAACAAAAAGTTTTGAGGCAAATAGCTGATATGTAACGAAAATACCGCCGTCGGTAACCTTTTTGGAGTCTGTTTAAGCGCGACATATTCCTCTTCGCTCCCTGACTGTAATTATAAATTCATAAATTTCTAATAATTCCGCTGAAATCTCTCTGGAAAGCGGCCAGAGCGCGCGCTCGTACCGGTTTTAAAATAATTCATGTCGGTATAGTGGAGTACATATTTCACTCCATTATTAACCAAACACAAAAATATTTATGAACACAGTCTATGAATATTATTTACATGCTCCATCCCGCCGTACACCATAACAGAATTGTTGGAATGCACCTCGATGGCTCTGGGATTATTTATCGCTACTATTTATATCGATTTTTTAATGTTATTTATACGGTTCTTTGGCAAGGCGCTTGTATTTACCGTGTTCGGACGGTAATTGGAACATTATTCATAGAAAACCTCCACGGGAAGTCTAGTTGGTACAAGATGGACCTTTCAATGGTGAATTAATTGCTTGTACATACATTTTTTGTGAATTGAAATGAAAATAAGAAAACACGTAACTCTTATAAGTGAATAAAGAGAAGGAACATGTTTGGGCGGTATTTCGAACTAATGTGGTACTTCAAACAATATAATATTTATAGATGGATACTAATAAGGTATTGCATAAGAATAACTTGTTTATAACATAATTTTTCGCATATCTACATTAGTGTAGTTTTATGACAGCTTAGAGGTACCGAAGTGTCACATTTACTGTCTATAAGCATTGGAATCAGTTTTACTGTCACTAAATTAAAATATGTTCTTTAACGAAATTAATTTTATTTATTCTAAACACTTATAGTGAAATTGTGTAAGGGATATCCCTTGTCCTTTACTTCGTCTATGTAGGCTACATAGTTTTCACTATTAATAGATGTTTTATGAACTACTGAATCCTCCAAAGTGGTTGAATTATTTAAAAAATCTCTTCCAGGAGAGAATTTCTTTGCTAACATCTGATTTACGAGTTATGGATTTTTCAATGTAGCATTCAGCTACCGTTGAAGATTTTCATTAAAGTTTAGTTTTAGTAAATTTAAAGTTTTTATATCAGCTCCTGAATTTATTAATAGTGTAGCTGAAGTTATCGGAAAACAATTTCCGATATATTCGTGAACGCCCTTCAATTTGAGTATGAATTCCTATTAATTAGTTATATGCTTTATTATTTGAATATTTAAAAAAGATCTGTTACTATCTGTGCACGTCTTGCGATACTATATTTCCGATACATGTTTATATTCATTTACAATAAAGGAACTTTTTTGCTTCGTATTAGTAGTTAGCAGAGTGATCAGAAACCTATTTCCCATGTCTTCAATATCTCTAATTTTTGTTTGAAGTAATTCATTACATCGACACACCCCAGATATGGAAAAAATCATTTCCATTGCCATTTAAAATAATAATAGTCAGTATTCTTTGTTTATAAAATTATCTTATTTATAATTACCTCTGTTCCCAAATATGTATTATCAGGAGCCTCCATTAGAAATTTTTTAATTTGTTCAATTTCCAAAACGTGTGACTTTTTAGTTTTTACCACCATATCCATCCGATTGCTGTTTCAAGAATGCTTTTTCTTTTAGATACTTTTTAATTTGTTCAATTTCTAAAACGTGTGACTTTTTAGCACGATATCCATCCGATTGCCGTTTCAAGAATGCTTTTACTTTTAGATACTTTTCAATGGCGATGTTGTTGCAGACATTCAAAGTAGCTCTGAAGCATGAAGAATATTTAATACTTTTGTTTAATCCAGAAAAAAATATACCAATAATTCATTATTTGAAAAAGACATAATGTTATTCTCAGCCCGGTAGTCAATACCTGTTTCTTATTCTTTAAAGCATTTTGAACACAGCTTTCTGCCGTAGAAAAAGATGCTTTAACATCTGCATATCTGCACCACCATCAATCAAAATGGTGGCTGAGGACCTTCTTAAACAATGTTCAGTGTATTCTTCGAAATTCTTCAATCCAAGTCTTGTTGTAATCATTTTTGGAATGCTTTCAAAAGTATTAACTCCTTCTCTAGAATACAAGAAACCGCCTGTGAGTTGCATTAAGAGGTCGAAGTTCAGCATATATTTTTAAATATTTAAATGATTGATCCCTGCCATATTTCCTTATGATATACAAATTCTCCGACAATTTTTGTTTTCGTGCATGGATTCACAATTTTTATATAGAAGCCATTGAATATGATCCAACATAAGGTTAGTTAAACCGCGACAACAGGCCCCAAAAATGCCGACTATCATATCATATCATATTCATGTTTCATCATCTGCAGCACGTATACAGGGTGTCCGGAAATAATGAGCAATAATTCAGGGGATAATTCTAGACTGAAAATAAATGCTACCTCTTTCTATAACATTTTTTCCAAAACTTATTATTAACGGAGTTACAGGGTGTTAAAGTTAAAAGGTAGGAGAATCGATTGTTTCAATAGATGGATACACTAAGCAGCAAAAAAATTCTGTCATTTAAAAGAAACGTGATGTGCCATAAGATGCGCCCTCTACTAGTGACATCAAAATTAGAAACATATTTGAAGTTCTTGTCCGCAACCCCCCCCCCCTCTCTTTCTTAATAAGTTATTTACAAATATCGAAAATAAAATTTTAAATTTAACACCCACACCCTGTAACTCCGCTAATATAATCAGTTTTGGAAAAAATGTTATAGAAAGAGGTAGCATTTATTTTCGGTCTAAAATTATCCCCTGAATTTTTTGCTTATCATTTCCGGACACCCTGTATACTTCTTTCTTTGTAAAAATTCTGGAGTTTTTGTCCTTGTAACCCTCTGAACTTCATTTCAAAAATGCGACGAGTTGAGAAAATCTGCTTATATCTTGATTTTTCTTAACTAAAATCGTAGATCTCAACAGTAGCGGAGTAGCGAGCTCTGGGATCGTTGCTTTTCGAAAATATAAGCCAAAAGGATTTTCTAAGACACCTCCTTTACCTTGTTAGCTTTGCACCATTCTTCAGAGTTTTAGTACTCCAACTCATACCGCACCTTGGATTTGGTCGGAAATAGACTTGAGATCGCTCCGGTTGCCGTTGTTTCTATATTAGACTCCCTCATTTTAAATAGCGCTTTTTATATTTACGGGTCTGTTTGACAAAGTTTTGATATTAACCATGCGAAAGATAACAAGAAAACTTGACCTATAAACTTAATGGCAGGTACTTTTTTCGGTTCATAGAAAATACGCCAGTTTCTTATCGCGTCATTTGACACTCTTTGAGAAATATACAGTGCTTTCGAAAAGTAACGAATAAATTCATTAATTTTGAAATTGAGAAGTTTTCGAAAAAATCTCCTATCACGTCGATTTTGTTTTTAAAAAAGGCACTTTTTGACATACGACCCACAATTGTGACGTTATCGCTGTTCGAGATATGACGTCATCGACAATTTTTTAAAATAGCAACCCCCAATTTTGACCATGCCATTTGAAACAGCGTGTCATTCTACATACATACGTTATGAAAAATTATGGTGTTACATAATAAAAATTTCAAGAAAATAATTTTTGAAGATTTTAAAATTTAATTTTCACAATACTGAAAATGATAATGATTATGTAAAAATCGACTAAATTAAATGTTCAAATTGTGCACCATGACAGTAGCCAAGACGATTAATAAATTCTTTTTGAATATTATCAATAACTTCAGGAGGTATACGATGTATCTCGTGACGAATTTTTGCTTTTAAATCTTCTAAATTAACCGGTCTAGTAACGTATACTTTGCTTTTTATGTATCCCCACAAGAAATAATCTAGGGGTGTCAAATCAGGCGATCTGGCTGGCCACTCAATCGGCCCCCTTCTCAGCTCATCTAAATAAGCAAGGACAGGTGTTGCATAATCTTCAAACATTATTTTCTTGTATATATTTTTTCGTGTCATTAAATGATAGTATATAAAATTTTCTGCAGTATTCTTGTTATAAATTCATATTACTGTACTTAATATTCTATCAATATCGGCTGACGTGTCGTATGATAACTTTAACATCTCGTGTTGTAATATGAATCTTTAAGATAATAATTATATTGTGAATAACTATTTCGAAACACATTTTAATAATTCTTATAAATCTTATCATTTCTCTAGTAATGCTAAGTAAACAAACGATTTACTAAAAATAGTCTGCTAAATTCTCTGCGAATAACATCTACCATCAACTTGGTCCGCTGACAATGAAAATGAGAGGACCCAAAGAAAACGCGAGGACCACAAGCGTAGGCAGGAAACCGTTTATCATGCGATGCAAAAGAATTACAAACCTCTAAGCAAGAAACATGCGCTTGTTAGCTATCATCATAAATTCTGTCTGGAATCGTCGGACTCAACCGACGGGACAGATATTAATACAGGGAGGTTATACACTTTCAGCCTTTTTCTCTTATTTGATGTCTTATAATGGGACAATTCAAATAATGATCTTACAGAGATGTTCTAAAGTTACGGCAAAAACTTTGCTGAACATGAAAATAGATTTTAGACTTAGTATTGTGCGGGGTGCGTCATCTTTAATGCGGAAAAAATAAAACAGATTCTTTGCAACATTCGGAGTAAAAATGTCTTATTATTAAAAAGTCCTATATTCACGTTTTCTCAAGAAACTTGGACTTCTAGAACTTGAAACATGAATTCTAGTACGATCCTGGTCAAAATTTTACTGTTCTCTAGCGGTTGCCTATCCGAAAGTCGAGTCAGTGTTGCCAGATGTTATAATTTTACGGAAATTTGTGAAACGTACTACGTGAAACTATATAGAGAAAGGGTTTTCATACACTAATTAATTTTGAACTGCATTGCAAATTTAGACTATTTGTCAATGAAAACAGGTATAATCATACTAACATCTCACAATTATTTTAATTTCAGAGCTAGAATCAAAAATCAGTATAACTGTAGATATTAATTAATAATTTCAGGTAGTTGAATAGAATCTTTGTTTTAATAAAGATAAATTAACTGTAAAA
This sequence comes from Monochamus alternatus, assembly GCA_037114965.1. NCBI lineage: Eukaryota > Metazoa > Arthropoda > Insecta > Coleoptera > Cerambycidae > Monochamus > Monochamus alternatus. Next base: position 122,179,019 of record CM073426.1, read on the forward strand.
GTTAATTGATTACTTGTCTGTAAACGGTAATGTGTGATCTAAGATATGATGTTTGTAGGAACAAAATACAGAGTATTACAGAAAAAACTACTATTATTTTGACAGGTGATAAGGATTTCTACAGACAAAACAAGAAATAAAATATAAAAGTGCATCCTATTTAAGCCCATACAGGTTGTGCACATAAGAGGGCCACTTCCATGTATCTCGCTTAATATGCGAGACACGTCAAAAATCTTTAAATAATTTTGGCTGCATTTTTGGAGGCCTTTATGCTCATATAGACAAATTTGAGATCCATAGCCAACTTTATGAGTAATAATAATAGTAAAAATGATATTCTGTTTATTATTTTTTTGCAGTTGGCGTAATAAATACAAAAGAGACGGGCGACATGTAGTATATTGCATTCAATACGAAAAAGCAGGCAATTTCTTGTGGCCATAAACTGCTTCGATAGAATTTTTTTTTGTTCGCCTAGAGGGCGCAGCGAACCACATACGACATTTCAAAAATCTGTTCATATTAGGTGAAAAGTATGAATTTTGCAATCAAAATTTATTACCAATAAGTTTTCTCTATCTCTTAAAATGAAAAAGTTAGACAGCCTTAAAGTTTGGGTACTTTACAGGTTTTTTTGTTATTACTCATAAAGTTGGCCAATACTAGTATACACCTTTCTATTCCTCAAATCAAAACAGCAAAACAAACACAACACAATGCAAATCCATAAATACAATAACGTAATATACCGATTGTTTTCACAGAACTTGACGTAACAATTTGAACATATGTTCACATAATAACACCTTCAATAGAAAAGCAAAAACAATAGGAATGCTTATTTAAAAGCAGCTTCAATATAAATGCTCATAAATTGGGTAGATATTATTGTTTACAAAGACCTATTGTTCTAAATAGTGCCAAATATTATTTAACAGTTACGAATCGACACGTTGGGTAATTGTACTCTGTTGTTGGTAATATTGTATTATTTTGTGAGATAAACACGAATATCTAATTGATTTTTGGTTAAATGTATAGGGCGTTCTGAGCGCCCGTACCACTATGTTATAACATTCAGATTCAGAGATAGAGATTTTTAGAAAATTATTAGTTCTTATAAAACAATCTACTTTGATTAGTTTTAAAAAAACTTGTTGCATACCGCTACCATTTTAGAGAGAATTGCGTTTAACATATTTGTTATGCTTGGATCTATGTATTGATATACATAAATTCTAACAAATTTATTCAAAAAGTTATTACAGTTAGTAATGTTGTCTTTGCTGTTTTATAAGAACAACTTTACTAACTGTAACAACTTTTTGAACTAATAATAATTAGAATTTATATATTGATTTCCAAACTCAACAAATTCGTTAAACGCCGTTTCCTCTAAAATAGTATATATAAATATAACGTTTTTAATACTAATCGAATCCAGTTTTAAAAGAACTGATCATTTTTCAAAAATTTCTATCCTTAAAGAAAATCTGATAGAATGAATGTAGTGGCACATGTAGTCATAACGCGATGTACACTTAACGCAAACATCAATCAAATATTCGATTTTCTCTTACAAAATAATATTTTCCAAAATTTGAGTACAATTACCCAACAAATAAAAATATTATTGAAAAAAAATTAAGTACTTTCTCAGGTCTATAACTGCTTAAGGCCGCTGTATTCTTGAAATAGTGTTTTCTACAAATATCTACAAATAATTTTAAACAGTTAATAACTGAATAATCTAGGCTTAGCAAATAACAGGAATGTTATCCTATGCCACCTGCACAGGTGGCATAGGATATACAGGATAATCCAGAACTTATCTAAAAACATTTGGGAATAGATGCGTCATCAAAAATCGATATCGTAAAAAAGATTGTAAAATTCTTATAGTTTCCGAGGAAAAAATTATTGAAGTTGGAGTATTTTCAAACTTTACCAAGCGATTCTGAATATTGAAATCCGGTTACTTTTTGTAGGTATCATTGATAGATTTTTGTAATGTGAGTCTTTACAGTAGTTTTTCAACTGCCAGAAATGGCTCGCGAAATGGCATACATATATACATCGTGGTAACCTGAATAGATGGATAGTTGACTTCCTTGACGACAGATTTTTTAAGGTTAGAGTTGGTCAAGATTATTCTGAGGTAAGACCAGTTACAAGTGGAGTCCCATAAGGCTCGGTTCTTGGCCCGCTATTATTTATTATTTATGCAAGTGACATTCAATATCTTTCCACAAGCTCGTTATCGTTCTACGCTGATGACACTAAAATATGCGCTGATCCCACGACCGATTACCAAAACCTTCAAAATGACACTTATACGTTGCAGATTTGGTGTACTGACTGGCTTATTCCTTTGAACGTAGATAAGTGTGTTGTACTGCGTGTTGGTAAAAACATTCCAAATTCTCCGTACTTTATTAATGGACGGCTACTGAAAAGTGTGTCATCACATAACGACCTTGGAGTAATAATAATAAATAGTAGTCTTACGTGGAGTGAACATATCGCCACTTTATGTAAACATGCGAACACTAAACTGTTTTTATTTCGAAAAGCTTTTTTAAATTTATCTTTTGATACGTGCTGCAGACTCTGCAAAAGCTATGTGCGTCCCATACTTGAATACGCGGACCAGTGTGGTGTCCTGATCTGATCAGGGATCAAGATATGTTGGAAAAAGTTCAACGTCGAGCTACTAGATTATCCGTAGGTCCTGTTCGGCCGTCCTATCACGATAGATTAATATCTGCAGATCTCATGACATTTCATTAACGACGTCTTCGTGGTGATTTAATATTAACTTACCTTATTTTAAAATTCCATTTTGGCAACTTAGGCACAGCTTTTCCACTCAACAGAGACACTCGTCTTCGTGGACATTATTTAAAACTTAAGAAAGAGAACTTCAAAACGCGTACCAGACAACATTTCTGAGCAACAGAGTCATAAACCCTTGGAATTCATTACCTCAGGACATAGTAGATTCGCCAACAGTGTACTTATTCAAGAATAGAATTGATAGTTATCTATTTAACAATTAGGTTCATTTCTGTGGATGCTAAATTTATTTAAATTTATTTTTTTTCTTTTCTTATTGTATTTTAAAATTTTTGTTATTCTTTTTGTATTTATATTAGGAAAATATGTGTAACTTCATCTATTTTCTTCTTTTCGAGCGCAATAGAGCATTTACATGTAGACGGCGCTGTGATCAATATTAGGTATTAAATCTATTCTCACAAATATTTATTATTTAATTTTTGTTGTGCTTCAATTTGTGTAAAAAAACATGCCATATAACTGTTGTGTATCGCAGTCTTTATCTGCTGCTAATAAAAATAAAGATTTCTTGTTTCGCAAGTTCCCTAATAATGCTGAAAAAAATGGTTAATAGCAATTGAGTCCAGCAAGAAACCAACCCGGAAACCAAAGATCTGCTGAAAACATTTTACAGAATATTGTTATACTATTACTAGTATGGGTAAGTACAAGCATACATGATCTATTTTCAGTGTATATTTTTCATTATTTAATAAGGTTTCATTCTTATTTTTAGAACAATGGAAAATTCTCAAAAAACAGCTGTTTCAACATTATATTTACCCGTATACGAAAATATGATACCAATACTGTAAAAAATAATGAACGCATGAAAAGATACATGAAAAGGTGAAAACAGGATGAAAATGTAGGCAAACTTGCAGATGAAAAAAGTAGAAATGTGACACGAGTTAAATGTAATCATACAAAAATTACTTGAATGATAATAACGCCAGTAATCCTGAGAGTATAGCAAGTGCATCTAGTAGTAACAAGTTTTTTTACGATATGGTGAATCAAAATGTTATTAGTTACAAAAGAGCACAACTAATATCAATCAAATTTTTAAATGAAAACCATTTAAAACACCTAACAGCATTTTCAACTTTTTCTGTATTGTACTTGTACTGTAATAAAAACACCAAATAAAAATTGCATATGTTTATTATTTATATATGTCATATGTAGATTATTTTAAACACTGATTTTTTTTATATATTATTCGTATTTTTTCTTAAACTGGGCATTTAATGTACTTTTTTATTTATTAGGCATATTACATGCAAAATTTTTGCAATTTGAGCGACAACTAACCATTTTTCTATAGATTCGTGATTTATAAAATTTCAATTCTTTAAAAAACAAAGAGGTTTAAATCAAGAATTACCAGGAAATTCTTTAGGCACTCCCACGTTAACAATTTCTGTGGTAAATAATGATTTATTACTTCTCTTTCCAAATTACTAATGTAAAATGCAAATAAACAAGGTTATGTGAGGTTAACATAAATAAGATTTTAATACTTTTTGTACTTGTACAAGTTTAATTTTGATAAAAGGGATGCAAATTAGATTTACAATCACTATTTGTCTTACACGAATTCAAATAAAAAATTATCGAACCACAGACTCGTAAACTAGACCATAGAACATTAATATTAATACCTAACTTTGACGCTAGCGCTCCTATCGGAATTTAATGACACTCAGTTAATGTAAATGCTCTATAGGACAGTAGTCCTCTGCTCTTCTATAATTTGTAATAACAGTAATAATAATAATAATAATAATAATAACAACTCGGAGTTGATGGATATCATTTTAATTTATGTCGATGTGAAAATGCTTTAGCAGAACAATTTCCCGGTAAACATGTACCAAATGCAGCTACTTTTACCGCGGTGTGCAGTGAGTGCAAGTGTAGGGCAATGCGAGGAAAATTTGAAATCGAATCGTAGAAGAGATGGAGGCCTAGGACGTCCACGGCGTATTGCAGCAGTGTGGCATATGTATCTACAGCGTGTCCAACTATTAATACCAAGGGATTGGACGAGGAAGACTGGTACCATGGCCGCCACGATACTCCGCCAATCATTTGGACTTCTTTGTGTAGGGATATTTAAAAAATGAAGTGCATCACACTGAAGTGGATACATACTATTGATAATTTACGCAAACGTATCATAGTTACTGCCAATAACGAACAAACTGGGTAAAACGGGCCCAAAATTAATACCACAAATTAATTCTATTAATAATTAATACCAATAGCGGCGAAAGCAGCTGAATTTGCTGTATAAAATAGACGTTATAAAATGTTATTTATTTCTTTACATTTTTTGTCCGACAGCCGATTGCATGTTTTGCCGCCTTATCAGGTTTTGCAATGTACCAGTTTCCAATGCCGTGCAGAAGTGTATTTTTAAATCATTTTCGAACTGTTCTTTTCGATTTTCTTTATACAAAATTGTATTTGTAACAGTTCCTTGTATATTCAATTTTTTTTTAGAATAGATTTGACATACTAATGTACTAATGCATGTAAATATTTATAGAAATTACTTAAATTGGCATTTGATACTAAACAACATAGTATTATCCTATCTGTTATCTACTGACCAATTATTGCATTCAACTGAATTTTATAAAATTACATCCCAGCACAGATCTGTTTGGGAATCGCACCTAAGGCCTAAGATTTATATAAATGCAGTTGCATCCTTGATTGTAGAGGTCTTTAACGTAACTAGGGGTTGAAATGGGCTTGGGGGAACTCGATGCGCTTTATTACCCAACCAATCACGATCTGCGAAATTTGGGCAAATATTTTTTTCGAGGGACGTTTGGGTTTTAAATGAAGATAAAAGTCGTTGTTGAATGTTGTGAAGTAAATTGAAGGATTCTTATCTAAAAAGGAGATGTAAATGCACTTAGGGGCACGATGTGCTTTAAATATGAGAAATGATGATAAAATAAAATGATTATTTTTTTAATGAACAGGGGAAGAACTGATTTAAAAATATTAAAATCTCGTTGGGATAAATAATGTGCGGTGGCAGCTGCTAATTTTCCTCAGGAAATCATGGTTCTATAACAATTACATGGCATACAGTAAAAAAAAACAGGCACGAGCATCTCTAACAACATAATGGTATTGCATAACACGGATGGTTAAATAATTATTTGGTGTTTAGAAGGTACACATTCAGTTTTTATATTATATAAAAACCATAAATTCTTTTTTTATGGTTGGTTAATTGTAAGTAAATGATCGGTCCGCTGAACACGACCATGGCAAGGAGATTCTAGTTACAAGTCAACTGAGAAGTTGAAGTAAATGTATTTATACAAGGTGTCAGAAAATATGAAAAATAATTGATTGCAGTTTTAGTTCTATTTAAATGTAATAACACTGTAAAATTGAACAAGAAAAAAATTGTTTATTATATTTTGTTTGTTCATATTATTCGTATTGTTGTGTTGTACTATTGTTATTTTGTTCAATATTTGTACATCTTATGAACTGAATTTTGTTCCCTATGAATAATATTGACTTTTTATTAAAACATGTTTGTTGATTTACTAATTAAAAAACAATACATACAATTTAAAATGGAATACATAGATATTATCATCCACTTCAGTCCTGCGCACTAATAAAAATGAGTAGAAATTTGCATGTTTTGTTATGTTTTTTTACATAATACTTAGTGGTAATTTTTAATTTACATTATACATTGAGGAATAATCAAGTACAGGGTGTCCGGAATATGAGTGCCGTACTTTTAAGGACTTATATATCTGACTAAAAGCAATAACAACAAAAAAAAATTTCTAAAACGAATAGTTTGTCTACAAATACATTTTAAAAGTAAAAATACAACTGCAATAATATGAAAAACTATGTTACGAAATTGCAAATTAAGGTAGGTACGATTAAGGTTAAGTAAAAGCGCCTGGAACTTAATTTGTTCATAATTTGATTTTTGGATCAGCATTAATGAAGTAAACATTTGAAATTTCCGAGAAACTTGTTAAAACTGTAACGTATTGTAACGTTCGACAACGTTGCAGTGTCAGGCGGCTGGTGATAACCTAAAAGTAATATTAGTCATAATGGTGCGTACAGTTAGTGCGATTCATTTTTGTCTAGTTTTTCTTTGATGTTTGTGAGTGTCCAAAAACAAAAATGGAATAATTTATAGTAACCATAACCAACTGCATGGCATTTTAATTTACGCCGAATCTAGGTAAAACTTCGATTGTGAGACGTTTGTACGGTAATCGCTTCTTGCAAGAAACAGAAGTAATTTTAAACACTTGTAACTATTATTCTGTGTTTTGCAAATAGTTCTAAGAAAACGATTCACAGTAAGTACTTATGTATAGGTGTACCTATACAGGGTGTTTCAAAACAAAGCCGAAAAATTTCAGGGGGTGATTCCTTGTTGAAAATAGAAGGTAGTTTGTTATATAAACGTTGGGTCACAAGTCAACCATTAGGGAGATATCGCGTTGCAAAGATGGCGGAAGAAAGAGTGCTTTTGTTTTTCTCGGAAACAAAAAGCGTGGGAATGGTAAAATTTTGTGGAAGTGTTACCATCATCAAAACATACTTTAGAGGTTAGATTGTGTTTCAGCGCATGTGCAACAGAAATCACTTATAACAGGGTGTTTCAAAACAAAAGCGAAAAATTTCAGGGGGTGATTCCTTGTTGAAAATAAAAGGTAGTTTATTATATAAACATTGGGTCACAAGTCAACCATTAGGGAGATATCGCGTTGCAAAGATGGCGGAAGAAAGAGTGTTTTTATTGTTTTCCTCGGAAACGAAAATCGTGGGAATGGTAAAATTTTGTGGAAATGTTACCATCAACAAAAGACATTTGTGACATATTTTTTCACTTTTTGAAAATAATTGGAAAGGGTTGAAATTAACTACCCCTTTCAGTTTTTTTAACTATACTTTCAAAAAACTTTCTTACGACGTAGAAAAAAATAAATTATGTTAAGCCGATTCATTTAGAAACTTTTTTCTCTCTTATATTTTTTTGATAAAATTTACTGTTAAGTTCTAATAATAAAATCTACTTTATTTCTAATAATTTGTTAGTAAAATACATGCTGCATATTATATTGACTCATTTAAACCTGTATTTTTACATTTTAACAAGCAGATTTTTTAACCCAAGCAATTTTTTTCCATGACATAAAAATAAAAAGTTTTTCCTCTTTTCAATTTCATCTGTCGATACACTCCTTATATGGCTACAAAAATAATGTTAAAACATTTTTAAATTGGCTTCTGTTGCACTATTCAGGTTAAACAAAATAAAAATATTTGAACTGATTGATTAACTCTTTGGATACACATTTTTTGTAACATGTGCATTGTTATATATTGTTTGTATGTAACAATTGATCATATTGTTTATTATTCAAAATAATAACACACTGATATTCAGTCATGTATGTGAAATAATGTTAGTTTCAGTTGTAGTTATAAAGATATATGTAAAATATAAGAAAATTTCAATTATTCAGTAAAATTACATATATTTTTCAACAACAATTCCAACTAAAAATTATAATGTATAAATTAGTACAATTTATACTATCGGAAATTTACGATGGAATTTAGCATAATAGTTTTAATATCGCATAGTATAATATGGAATTTTGTTTTGTTTTATTTCTATAATATTTCAGTATACTTATTTCATTTACAAAATTATAATGCAATTTTACATAATTTTACATTGGTGGCAAATTGCCAATGTAAAGTTATGTGAAAATACAGAAAAATGTTTGTCAGACGTCTTACGTCATGGTTGACATTAGTCAATTGTCTTTATTGTCAACGCAATTTGGTCGCGTTAAAAACAACAATTTTTTGCAATTTCGTGCAATATAAAGCAAACATTTAGTGTAGTATATAGTTTTATTACTCTCAATTGCAGTTTCTTAAATATTTTGATAAAAATATAATGAATTATTCATATGTTCGTATGACGTAAGTCGCCTGAATTCTGGACGCGAGTTATATCAATTGTTCAATATGGTTAAATCTGATAAATTCCTTGAAATGTCTAAGCTGCCGCAAGGCTCTATATTCGGACTACCACCATTTGCTATATTTGTAAATGATGGAGTAGCTGAAAATTCATTTGTTGTCGAAATCCCAGCCCATACTACTCATGTTGCTACTTTCAAAAAATTTAAAGACGTTTTGCAAAATTGATTTCATTCATAATAGATACCCATGATGTGTGAGGTTATTAGCACGTTTTAACCTTCAATTGTTTATTGAAAGAATATTGTAATTCACATTGTATGTTTGTATAAGGTTCTTCACAATGTTTTGAACAATCTAGATATTTTACACTGCTTTCAAATACGAATACCGAGAATATCGGCAAAATAACAGTAATATATCCAACCTTCCTACGGCACCTACGTACTAACATTTTTATTACATATTACAAATGATTTCTAAGTACAATAACATTGAAAGATATACCGATATTTTCTTTTGTTCCATTCAAGATATTACAAATGACTCACGTTGCCTTTTTGATTCATTGTTTCATTTTTTATCTATAACAAAGTGTATCTCAAAGATCTACGGTATATTCTTTGAATCGAAATAAATAGATTTAAATAAGCTTACATTAGTACAAATGTGCTTAGTTTAGTTTTCTAGATGGTTTTTATAAATGTAAAAGGACAGCTTGACATTGACAGCTTTATGGGACAAAAAGTGATCCTATAAAAAAAATGGTTGACAGTGTATTAGGATATACTTTCCAAATCGTCGTACATCAAGCCACCTTACGTTTGCAAGTGATGAGAATTTTCTTCTGAAGACTGGAACACCGGAAGACCGTATACTTTTAACACTGCTAATAAAAGAGAGCATTTTATAAGAAGTTCATAAGTTGACGAGGATATTTGGACAAGATTTGGAACTGAGCAGAAAATGAACAGACATGGAAATATCATTCCCAGACATGCCAGTTCAAGATCCCACTCTCCAAGATCCGGCGCTTGGGTTTTTATCGATTTGCTAATAAGACAATAAAAAATGGTTGTCAACTTTGGCATCATCAAATTTTGTACTCATGTAGCGTGTTTTATATGAAAAGGAGTTACTAATTTCCATAATGAACACATTTATGTAAATGAAAATATATGATTTAAAGAAAAATATACTCTTTAGAGTAAAGGAATAGTATTATTAATAACTAAGTTATAGAAGCTGTAGTCTCGAAGCCTTTCCTACAGCTTTCCAGGGGTTGAAATTTTCGGTACCAATGAGTGCTTCCCAGATAGTTAAGCTAAATGAACGTTTTAGACTGTGTGACTAGTACCACAGATAAATTAGCTATACAGATAGCGCCTGAGATAGGGCGACGATTTAGTTTCTTGTGTCGTCAACAGATGTTCCCAGTGATCACATTTAGCTAAAGTTTAAATTCGGCGGAGTCATATCAACTAGCAGTGTGTATACGTATCTTAGCAACCCATTAACATTGTTGTCACATCTAGCTCGGCCGGCTCAGAGTTATCGTACTCACTACACATATCAGGCACATACACCCTAGTCCAGTCGCCGGGCAGCTCCATCCAGCCCAGCTCAGTCTTGCCCACTGCCCAACCCTAGAGCTTGCTCGGTCTCACTAGATTCACAAGTTAGATGCATAAATATTTTTTTTTTCTATCAACATGTCAGAGAATAAATGTATGTACAAAAACTGTGGAGAATCAAAAAGGAACACCCAAATTAAAAATGTTTAGATTTCCTAAAAATGAAATATTATTATGCAGTAAATGGATATTGAATTGTGGTAAATATTTTCGTCAGATATATAATTAAAAAATTTGACTGTATTATCATTTATTGGTAAAATAAAAGTAAATATGTCTAGATCCAATTAATATTAAAATAAACATTAATTTATCGAAATAATAATTTAGATATTAACGATGTGAAGTTAAAAAAGATGTATATGTATCCACATCTAAATTGTTTTTCGGAAAAATTATACGTTAATTTCACATTATTTAATGGCATACGCGATTACATTTTACGCATAATTCACCCAAATATTAATACAACGAATTTTAAAGTTTAGATGAAAAAGGCCTAATGACAATATTCACATACGAATGCTTGTATCGAATTTATCCGTCGGACATGTTCGTGCATGTGTATTAGTCCAAAATCCCACTGTAAAGTACTTTCACCCAAATGTTAATAGAGAGAATTGCATTTAAACATGTGTTTCATATACATGCTAACACGAATTTGCTAGATTGGATAATAATCAAAGCCGGGTCTTAGAGGCATTAATTATGCATTAAAAATATTAATTATGGAGGTGAACTACAAATTAGTCTTATTGAAATAAATAATGTACCAATTTGGAAATTGGCAACCTGATAAGTAAAAATATATAGAGTTGTCACACCTTAGGAGGTTCTCAACATTGGTTATTTAAACATTAATGGTTATATTGTTGGAGTACAACTTCACCGGCTGTTTAATGAGACAAAATATATACTAATTGAAAGCTCATAGCTTGCATTTTCAGAATATATAGAGTTGTCTGCATTTTCCAGGTCTAAAGTTTGACAACCCTCCGGGAAAAGTTTAAATTTTGAGTGCGAAATAAAACAAAAGTAGGTAGGCAGCGGCGTAACACAAAATCGCATTCACAAAAAAATTTACAGAAAGTGGTAACTGTCACAAGCTGATGGTGATCTAGAAATCAAAAAACACGTTCCTGGGTATAACAATTTCTTTGTGCAACTGCTTTTTCAGCCTGAGTTGAATGAATTTTTAGTGCCTTTGGACTGGTACAATCGTTTGCAATAACAATGACACTCTCTTAAAACAGTTTTTGAACTTCTAGAAGCTCTGAATAGAAATTCCATTAAATGTCTCTTGATAAGTGAAACAACTAATAACTAATGTTAAAAATTTAAAGCAGATTTCAATATGAATACGCCAGAAGTTCAAAAGAAATCGAAAAATTTATTTTAGTGAGTGTCATTAATATTGCAAACGATATTACATTCCGAATTTTAATTTTCCAGTTAAATAATAATAATAATAAATGACTTCTTTTTCATTGAACTATTAGAATCAAAATAAAATTAATAATTTAAATCACCCTAACTCTATTTTTTGCCTCAAACTATAAATTATATACTACAATATTCTGTTATATGATAACTAATAAAGATATTAGTACATTAATCTTGAAATATGCCTTACATCACACATTTGGATCACCCTTAACATACAAACACCCAGTTTTTTAAATGTTTAAATTGTACAAACAGTTCCCAGTTGCAATCTAAATACTTTTTTAAATCTTCCATAAATGGCCGTTTTTTGCGACAGTATGCACGTGTGGCGGCACGACTTTTTTCTGAAAACAGTGCCGACAGAGAGTGAACCAATTTATTCCGTAAACTTTGGTATTATCTGACATCTAGTAGGTTAGTAGGTTTGTCACGTCATATTATGTACAATTGTCAAATAAACAGTAAAGTATAGTGGTAGGTAATCAGGTTTGTAGGCACTTTATTTTAAAAAAACATATTACGGTTCAATATACTAATGCTGAAAAGTTTGATTATGGGTAAACGCCATAGAAACAAGATGCGCTGCTAGACTGCATAGGCTAAGATACCTATCTTAACAGCCGATGATATCTAGGCAGCAAATAGCAATAATCATTGTAAAATATTCCAGTTTTGAGAAAAGTGCTTTCCTAGGAAGTGTCACGATCCAAAGATTTATTTTTACATCTTTTGATACATTTGTCTCTCAAATATAAAATTTTAGTTACCCTGTTTCTGTAAAGTTTCGGTAATTAATTTAAATGCATTATCTTTAATGAATGGAAGTAATTTTAGTGCCATATATTGTACACTGTTAACCAAATCTATTAATAATTTAGGTTATTCTTTCGGAAACTTGAAATGTGAAAATTTTGAAATAAGGTATCGATTTGATCCCGTCCCATCGAAATTACCTGCTGACCGACACCTGGCGTGATGACGCCAGTGTTATTTTAAAACACCGTTGTATCACGTCCCGCTTCGCTACTGAGGAAAGCTCTTCTTGTATTTTGCATATGTGCAACTTCCGCGGTGTCCCTCACGTTTCCTAGGAAAGTAAGACTTAAGCTTAAACGAAACAACTACGAACTATCCGAAATAATCACAATGCGACAGAAACGTTTTTTATTCGCTTGATACATTGTCTAAATTTTGTCTCACTTGACTTTTGAATGCATTCTTCTAAATTTTCTTGTAAAACGTTAATTTTCGTGTATCAAGTGAGAAGAAATTTAGATAATGAATCAAGAGAGTAAAAAAACATTTCAAACTTTACCAGGAAGGTACATGAAAAAATTTCTGAAGAGTTTCATGATAGCATATCCTTGAAAAAATGACACCCTGTATAGCGATTTTAAAAAATGAACTTGTTGAACAGTACCTGTATCAAACTTTAACGCGCTGTGTGTAATACGGACTTGGTAATAAAAAAAATAAATTTATTTTTTTTAAACTTTAGCCTCCCGTAACTCCGCTATTGATCGAGAAGATGTTCATATAAAGTTTTCCTCTTAAAATCGCCTATTCTGTCTACCGTTTCAATTTGTTCCAAACAAACCGGAACACCCGGTATATATTTTGTTCCGTTACCGTGCATGGTAACTCACGTCAATTTGAACAAAATTACCAAAATTTAATTAAAAATGAATTATGAATAAATTTTAATGATAAGAATTTTTTTTTATTTCAAAATGAAAATAGTAACAATTTGTTAATCAGGAATATATGCTGATATCGATGAAACAAAAAAATGCTGTTCCCATATTAAAGAATAAATTTGATCCCATGTTTTTTGGGACACCTTGTACACCCAGTTACATGAAAAAGTTAAAACATCTACTATTTACCGAATTTTAAATGAATTTATTGCAATCTTTACATGCTTACTGTAAAATAACTGTTTATAAAAATATTAGTTACTGCCAAAAATGTTTAATCTTTTTCGCTATATTATACATATTAAATAAAAAGTTGAATACCATGTGCACTCATCTAATGAAACGGAAAGGTACGTAGTTTGCGCAAATTTTTTATTAGAATCTGAAAAAAAAAACTTCAAGCTGAATGTAATCCTCCGTTTTCAATAGTAAAGACAAGACAATATATCTGGCAGCAGTGGGATCGTTCGAGCGGCCATCTGTGGGGAAATAGCTGAATTAACCAACACTGCTTCCACGGTGGATGCCGGCTCAGGGAAGCCGGCATCCAAAGCTGTTAACACTTTTTAATATGCTCAGGCGCTATCTGTATATTAATTTATCTGTGCTAGTACCAACATTGTTAGTTTGCGTTGAGAAGACCGACGCAAGAGAATTAAGTTTTCTCTGTCAAAAGAGAACAAATGGATGCCTGAGTATAAGTAAGATCAAGCTCAAGGATTTTTTACCAGATAATAGATTGAAGAAGCGTTTTTTGCAATATGAAATTAATATAGAATAAAATCTACCTGGGTTGCTACTGGAAGGAAGAGGCTGCCTGAGATTCAAAATGTTTGATTGACATGTCTTAGTTGATATAAAAATAGAGCTAGAAAAGGAGTAATTGTACAAAATGAAAACAGAAATGAATTAAATGGTGAAAATGATGAGTCACTATTAATTTATTTTAGAAAAAGTTATCAGTATATTAACTAATAAAATTAAATAAACTAATTCTACGTGTTGGAAACACTACTAAAAGTAAAATATTATGCAATATAGGTATGTTGCCTTATTCATTATCGAAATATAATAATAATTGTATAAATATTAAAAAATAATCCAATTATCAAACAATATCATATTTTCAATTCAATATTTAAACTAGCTAAACATAAACTTCATTTTATTCGTCATCATCATTATATTAATAACTGATTCCGGTTTAAAGCTTTGTCCTCGTAGACACGAAATTTGCGGATATTAGCGCGAGTTTCGTAGTTTTTTATTTAAATGATTAATGTCGGAAAAGTATCAACTTTTAGCGAATTTCGCATAACAGTAAAATGCTTGAAATATTGTCTTTATTTTTATCATTATATGGGGTTAGTTAGGTTGTTTTGAACTTCTCACAATCTACGATGACAGTCAATGACAGTTTTATGATAAAATTACAGTTAGCGAACTTTTCCATGCCATTAAATAATTTGGGCACATTTAGCATTTATGTGAACAAGTTTTTTTTGTCAATGAAATATTGACATTCTAATAGGGTTAATTTTTGCAAACTAAAGTTACACTATTCGCCTAATTTTTATGAAGGATATATGATGTATGGTCAACCCAGAAAATTAAAATTCGATGTAAAAAGTAATTTTTAGATATATACGAGGTCAAATTGGAATTAAACGCTCGCTCTGAATTGCGAAGCGTTACGTGACGTCATTGTCTCTTACAGTTTTTCGATATACGTTCACTTCGAATTCGGGCAAGGGTTCTTCTGTGTTAAATTAAAACAGATTAGCAAAAGCTAACTACTTTTAAAATTCACAACATGCTATGGCAGATTTAATTATGATCATGGACTGTGTTAATTCAAATCACGAATTTGTAAGTGTTGGAATGAGAGGTAAAAAAATGCAATACTAAGTTCTAAAACGAAATCGTTAATAGCAGCTAGATTTTTTTAATATTGTAGATATAGGTACTTAAATAACTAAAAAATTAATTTATTATGTTACAAAATTAATAATAAAATTGAATATTTCGTTTCTAAAAAAGAGTTTTATGTAGGTCCTACAACAAAACAAAACATTTGCTTTGTTATATATCAATTAGTCACTCCTTTTAAATTTTTGTCAATTTAAAGTTTTCTTTCTAATGATACAGGGTATGTAAACACACCTTCAAATTTATTCTTTTTGTCATTTTATATAAAAATAAGAAAAATTAAATATATATATATATATATTTATTCTTCACGAGAATGCTACGTAGTAAGTAAATAATTAAGTAGATGTTTAGTTTATAAATCCTATTATTGAAATTTAAAATCTATACTAATTTCAGTAGCTTTATTAGAATTTAGTAATTTAATTTCTTTTATGGGGCCACCTTGTAAAACCTCTAAATCTAAAATCTATAAACTCGATATTAAAAAGATAAAGTACCTACTTAAAGCGTAGATATATGTTGTTTCATTTTAAAGATAGGAGTAGGTAGGTGTCTAAGAATTTAAATTTAACTAAACTAAAAATCAAGAACAAATTTTAAATAAGCATATAAATTATTATTAAATTAATTTTATTATAAATCTTATTATGTAACACATATTTATTTATCCAAGAAATATGTCGTACGTTTTGTCATAACTTTTGCGCATTGGAATTCTGGGACAAACTAATAAACAGTTTATCTGGGCATGTCATTGTTCCTCCTTGGACATTTCGGTACAGTATAATATTTAAAGTTTGACTGTTTTGTTTTACTGTCTTTAATCCTAACGACGCCGACGGCTCTCCTACGCTTCGTATTCTAAATACAAGTAAACGGTAGCGAACGCAACCCGGCATGCTATAAAAAGCAGTGACGTCACACAGCGGCTTACGCGAATCCATGTTCTCAAATTATTTTAAAAGCTTTAAAGGCGTCAGAAAATTATATATTTTTTTAGATTGCACCAAATTTACAAAATCATACAGTATGTAATTAAAAAAATGCTAAATTACCCCATTCTTTCTACAAAACTGCATAATTAAGGTTATTCAACGCAATAATTAAAAAGAAAATGTATTAAATGTAACTTCCTGCCAAACACAAATGCCCCTTTGCAATGGCGGAATGAAAAATTCAATTTTAATTGATATCGAATCACCCCTCCGTTATAATGACTGTTGTTCTGTCCCCGTTATCCCGCCGATACTGCCGGAAAATGGATAAACGGATTCCACTAATTATCGGCCCTATTAGGGGCTTATCTCAGGTGTGCTAATGATGTAACATCATCTGCCTCCGACTCTTGCATTCCACCAATTAGAGCTGTGTGGTCGATATCGGTGGATGAATATCAGATGTCAGTTACCTATAATACCGGCTCAAATTACAGATATCGTATGGCATACAACTGTATTCAGGACAACGATAACACGTTCCTTTCAATAGCCCGTGCAAAAATATTAGTAAACTCTCTTGCATATCATGTAAGGAGAATGGAATGTAATTTAAAGTTAAAATTACGTTAATTTGATCTCTGAATTGGTCAAACAATTTTCATGACCTATTCCGTTTTGGGAAACTTTACCTATATTTATTCGCCTTTTTCCTTATCTAGGGAAAGAAATTAAAGTAATATGAAAGTTAATAATTGGTCAACAAAAATTTTATTCCAATAAGATAATTGGACCTAAAAGAAATACAGATCAATTTTATGTTAAAATATCAAAATATAGAAGATGTTATTACCAAAATATACCCTAATTATGCCCTTTATATGATTTACTTTTGCCGGAGAGAAACAACATTATATGTTTGATAAAATACATTCTAATAACGAAAAGGGATAGGAAGAGAGAAGGAGATTATAAATCAGGCTACAAATCTATAAGTAGTATCTATAGATATTTAGATTTTCATATAATATAAAGTCTGTTTTTTGGTTTTCATTCAACAAATTGTACAACCCAAGAATTTTTTTCATATTATTTGATGACCAAAATTTCAGAAAAATAATATGCCTTATAAATATACATTTTTATTATTGCTTCTTAATAATATTACTATCCTGAAAAATAACCTAAAATAAACGTATTCCGTGATGTGCTAAATAAATCTCGTCATAAATGTATTAACTAATATTATCTATATTAACATAATTTTAATGAGTAATCAATTAGAAATAACATAACAAACAAAACATCTAGTGTTTGTTACAACATGAACCCTCAAATAAAATCAGCTTTGAAGTCAATTTGTCTGTAAGTTTTAATTACAGATTGTCTATGTCAATATTGACGTCGCAGCAAAATGTTAACTTTGTGGTTGAAATTTCCTTCAAATGAAAATATTTATGGTAATTTATTATCAACTAAATTGTTACTAGGTACCTACGTGTAAAATTCTACTCTTGGATTTATTTATGATTGAAAATTCAAATTGAAGAATAATATTGTGTGCGTATAATCCATTCATCTGAGACGATAACAGTGTTATCATATGGAATACTTATGATGTGTTTACCGATGTATTACCACTAGCTTGATTTACATAATTTTTAGTGTTGGCCTCGATTTTAATAGGCGAAATATGAACACAATAATTATTTTTAATTAATTTTTTACAACTCTGTAAAATATTACACAATAGTGTGGTATGCCGCCTGTAGGGATTTATCTTTTGATTTACCCGTACGATACAAGTAAGTTTTCACTGCAGATCGTCAAAATATAAAACAACTTCAACACCCTATTGCATAAAGATATGTCTGAATATATATAAGAAGAAGTTTATTCCCTAAAATATCTTTTTAAGATTTAATAGGGCAAAATAACTATTTATTACCTAATTTTTAACTACTAGTTGAAGACAAAATAAACTGCAATGTCTTATTAAATATGTAAATATTTACCTATTGCAATAATTTGAAAAAACCCTGAGTATTGCAGAAGTAAATTATAACTTCATCTTACGCGTTATTGGAATGTTAGCATTTGAAAGCACAGAAAAGGTAAACAATTAGTTCGAAGCATATAAATTGACATTATATTCGTCTTAGATAACAATTTTTTTAATAAGATTTTGGTATAATAAGATTTTGTTACATTGAACACAATTTTTATGGTGGAAAGTAATAAATCTCGATCAATTTAGGTATATTTTTCTTGTAGTAGTTAAGCATAATAGACTACTAGGCTATTATGCTTAATTGTTAGTTGGGCAGTAAAGAGAACAAAGCAACTTGAAAGTGCACTAAAGTGTGCGCTATTTCGTCCAATGATATACTTTAAAAGTAAGTTACTGTGACATACCTTCTGCTTGACGAAATTCGACACACCTTCGAATCACCAAGTCACCACAGTAACATCAACAATTCGTCTAACTTGTCTCTAGGTACGTGGGCACATAATCTGATTATATATCATAAACAACAATTATGCCCATCATATCCACTGCATTTTTTACTATTGTTATGATATAATTATCTATGATTGTTACTTCTACATACATGCTAGATACAAGGAGAATAGTTTTAATATGCCTACGTCGCAATGACTTATGTATTAACAATAAGTCACTTATTGTTAAGATACATATAGAGCTAAACCAGAATCGATTTGATTATTATATTACATTTAGAGAACGTGTTACTTCAATGTATCAAAGATTTTCTTTCGTGTTTTATAAAAACTTAGTGAAATTAAAGCAATATTTATTTACGCTAACCCTTTTGAAGAAGCCTTTTTAACTTCAAATACTTGGTTATTCAAAACTTATCCAAAAAAAAAAATTGAATG
The DNA here is from genome assembly GCA_037114965.1 of Monochamus alternatus. Taxonomy (NCBI): domain Eukaryota; kingdom Metazoa; phylum Arthropoda; class Insecta; order Coleoptera; family Cerambycidae; genus Monochamus; species Monochamus alternatus. The sequence goes on from CM073426.1 coordinate 122,198,417, forward strand.
TACAAGGATCTCTTATAAATACAATTTTGTAAAAAAAAATATATCGAAAAGAGCAGTACAAAAATTATTTAAAAATACATCTGCGATGCTGATGAAAACTGGCTCACTGTAAAACCTGACCTTGTTCTATGCAAAGCATGCAGTTGGCGACCGGCATGACGGCAAAGTGTCATAAAAAATGAACGGTCAAAAAATTGAAAGAGTTTCCCAAGGAAAAAACTAATTGCAATTCTTATTTTATATCAGTAAATTCAACTGCTTTTGTTGTTATTATTCTAATTAATTAATAAAATTAATTTGTCGTTTTAATTAATAAAATAGTTTGACATACCTGACATGAACAACTATTCAAAATTTTGTCCACCAACGTGTAAACACATTTGGGTCCGTCTTGTCCAGTTTCTATGAACTAACACAAATGTATCTAGTTCTTCTCTGTTTTGAACTCGTAAGTTATTAGCGTAATTGTGCGTCGTATTTAATATGTCATACTGTTGATTGGGGCATTCCTTGTTAAACGATGTTAAACTTGGTACTTATTTGAGGATATTCTTCAGAAATCTGTAAAATGTGTTCCTCAGTTGCTGCAATACGTCGTGGACGCCCTGGGCCTCCCTCTCTTCCACAATTCGGTTCCAAAATTCCCCTATCACGTTCGATTGCACTACCGCGATAAAAGTAGCTGCATTTGTAACGTTTCTACTGGAAAAACGTTCTGTATACCGACGAGAAGCTGCTAAATCATTTTGTCTTATTTTACCATAAATTAAAACGATATTCATCAACTCCGAATTGCTATACACGTAAGCCATTTTTGACACTTGGTAAACACTGTCGTAAAAACGTTAATACTCACATCGTAATCGCCTGGAACTACGGCTAGAGAGAGAGCGCACTGCGCATAATGCGGACATCCCAATAGTCCAGCGAAACAGTCTATTTAGCTTATTTTTCGCAACTTAACAATGTTTATGTAGGCCAAACACATTGTGGTCAAGGTATTCGACGTTAAAGAGCGTTGTAAAAATCAACCTAGATATAAATAAATTTAGAAATTTTGTATATCAAGAGACAAAATGTGGGGTTTCGAAGTTTCAAATAAAGAAGTATAACAAAATTGAAGCACCAGATGAAGTGTATTTGATGAAAGTGCTTACCATTGATTGACTGGTGCCTGGGATGAACTTACAAAAATGACATTGAGGAATAAAGAATATCTATCAGTTGTAAATATTTCTAACTCTATAAATCACATTTCTAGAACTTTTTTCATATCTGATAAAATCAATAATAGAAACCTTATATCCCTATCCCATTTTACATAGACCATTTTACAAAAAAGAACAGTACACTGCCCAGTGTTTAGGGGTCACCTTTGGTAGAATACCATCTGGAATCACTGCATATTTAAAACTTCCTAATGCACATTTGTACAGGTGGTTGATTGTGGTGAAAAATAACCAACATTAAACGACTTGGTGGTTGGAAATCAACATGTGAGGCAGAGGATTATTTAGAGAAATCTCCTAAATACAAAAAGCATATATCAAATAAAATCTTAGCTATCAATAAATATCCTATCAAATTCGTTGAAGTTAGACAGCGAGACATGTTCAAATATACAGTCATTCTTCAATCAATCAACCGTAATATACTCAAGTAATTCAGTTACCATCTGCTAATAACGTGCAAATTTCTTGTTTTTCTTATTAGAACAAATTATATCCATGTTATGTTTTTTTATTAGAATAATTATTCATGTTATGTGTTTTTTTATTAGAATATATATTTATGTTATTTATTTTTTATTTTCATCACACTGGAAAAAAAATGTGTCATCTTTCCGCACTTGTTGAAAATAACAGTAGTCAAAATTCGAAATATAAATTCTAAAACAAATAGGATATATTTCTCTATGTTAGTCATATTTTGATATTTTTAAGAACTATGTTACAGAATTATTCAAGATGTTTTGAAAAAAGACATGAACTCAGAAACTGGTGTGAAAATAATGTCACATATACCTATAATATTGTTTAATTGAAAAGTAACATATATCTACACACCTTGTAACTTATTACTACATTTGCTTATCTAAAGGTCGTTGGTTTTTTTATAAAAATAATCATGAACTATTTGTATATAAGCGGACATGGGGATTTTTCGTAGTACTTATTGTGGCTGGTTATTTACATTTTACTCAAATAGTTGTTACATCATTAGTAAGTATGCATAGAAATAATTTGTCGTCAATTAAAAAATTGTTGCTGCCATGGCCATGGTGGAAATAATATCATACCCGGGTAGTAAGATTTGTTCTATTACAGTTTAACTATCAAGATTGCCTTGGAAATCAGTCGGTACACGTCACTAGTGTATAGCACTAATAGAATGATAAAAGGGTTTTTACTGACGGACAGAACGATGTGACTGGCGACTCGTAGATGAGCCTGTCACCTTTTACAACCAGTAAAAACCGTTACCTTGCGTGTATTGTTATATGTTTTATTTGTTATTCATTTGTAAATACATATATTAGATAAGAAATTAAAAAAAAAATCTCAATAATTTCTCGTAAGCTACCGTGACTACGTATGTTGTTTCTTTCACTGTTTATTTATTTCGGTGAAAATGAATATGCCCTTAGCAATTATTAAGAAAGCCACCAGAGTAGCTTCAAGTTATTGCCAGAAAAATGACCTTCAAAGTACGAGCGTGAATTTAGCGAGTTTAAGAACTGGCAGAGAAAAAGTGGTGTGATTGAGGTAGCAGAAGATGTTCTGTTGGTTTACATGAATCCACTATCTTTTAGATTCAGTCCGAATACATTATGGACAAAATAGTCTAGGCTATAAAGTTATTTAGAAGTCAAGGAAAAGGTTGAAGTTCGCAGGTTTGTTTTTTAATTAAAATTATATGGCAAAATATGATGTTTAATCGACGTTTGTAGATTTATAAAGGTAACTACACTTAAGAATGAGCGTTATATTCCAAAAAAGGCCAAGGTAATAGCTAAAGAAGAGGTTGAACGATTTCTGTTGGACTCTTCTGATGACCATTGGTTGCTTGCGAAAACTGTAACAATATCCCGGATTTATGATTGTTGTCAAAGTGATGAACTTTTCTCCATGCACACTCCAGGCTATCATGGGCGTGTGCTTGGGAAAATTTCGAATATATCTTTCCCGTAATTTGATTGTGCATGTACAAAATCGTAAATGTCCTAATCTAACAATTAAGGAATATCGGATAAAGACGTGTATGAAGTGTATTAGAGCGCGAGGCTAAAATGAGAATAAATGATGCGATTTAAATATGTAGTTCATTATCAAGAATGTCCGTGAGTAGTGTATACAGTGCAATAAAGAGTGACAAAGAAGAACATACAACTGCGAAACGGAAAATAGTGGAAACTCGCTGAAATAAGACAATTAATTCATGGATGGTCGCAACCACACAGAATGAATTTTTGCCTAGAATATCTAAAAGGGTGTTTTTCCGAATTATTTTGCGTGACATGAATTCTCGTTTCATAAAACCAAATAGAAAGAGTATGTTGATAGAAAAAGGCTAAACTGTGATATGGCGAACTATTTAAGACAAATATTTCGAAGTCTGAATGAAAGAATATATTTTATATACTTATACACTATAGAAACTCTTACGAAACATGGATAAATGAAGGCCATGCGATGACAAAAATGTGGCACTGTTTTGCCACATATGGAACCAGATGCTGTTGCGGTTGTATGAATAATACACCCCATAATAGGGGTCGTAGTTGGTAGTACAAAAAAAAAACAGTTTCCAACCGTCAGAAGCATGCTCATTGTATCTGAGACAAAACATTTTCAACCTCCTCTCCTACCGCCCTCTCGAAGGGAAGACAGTATACCTCCTTCCCAACTTTAATTTATCCTTCGCTTCAATAACCCTCAAAGCGGAGACTGGAATCTCATTCTCCGCCCATAAAGCTATAGCAGCGTGACCTTCCACTCGACCTTCTGCGTTCCAACAGTCTGCATTCCTTATTCTCAGGTAGGTCGCCATCGCCTCCTTTACGATCTATGTTGGGACAAAACTTCCAGGGCGGCAGTTGGAGTTGTTTTCATAGCCCCTGTAATACTCAAGCAAGCCAGCCTTTGCATCCTCAACAACACCTTGGCCACAGTCACCCGACCCACACTCGGCCACCAGACCAAGGCCCCATATTGTAGCTTCGGCCTGTTCACCGCCGTGTACACCCAGTGAAGTACCCTTGGGTTGAGTCCCCAGTCTTTACCTGCTACTTTCCTCAATTGCCAAAAGGTTGACATTGATTTCCGGGTAACCCATTCAATCTGTGGCCCCCAAGACAACTTACTATCCAAGGTTACACCCAAGTATTTTACCTCCTTACTTAAAGTAAGGGTCTTCCCATACATAGTTGGAGCTCTGAAATCCTCTATCTTCCTTCTTTTTGTGAAGAGAATTAACTCGTTTCGTCACACCATTTCTCTTGAATCCTACAATCCCCCTTCATTCTGTCGCATACTACGCCCAGAAACCGGCCTGCTACTAAAACCACGCCATCGTCGGTGTAGACTTGAGTGTCCCTGTATCCCTCTCGAGTGAGACAATTTAGGAGACCGTCCATCACCAGGCACCATAGGTGTGGCGAAAGGCAACTACCTTGCGGGCAGCCACCCCTCACTTCCAGGTCCCTGTAGCAGTCTCCCATAGTTGCATTGACTCGTCTCTCCTCCAATGCGGATCTCACTCATCTGACCATAACAAGCGGTGTGCCTCGGTCCTGAAGTGAATCGCATATAGTCTTTGTTCTTGCCTTATCAAAGGCACCCTCAATGTCAAAGAACATGTCCAATATGACCTCCTTGTACTGAAGGGCCGTCTCTCAGAGTTAACTATAACTAAGTACAAATATTTTAAGAGGGAATAGAAAACATTAAGAATTATCAGTATCTCCTTTCAAAAAAATTCCTAACTTATTTTCAAAGTAAAAATTTTTAAATCCTTATTTAACGCCGCCAATGCGAGAATCAGAGTAGGTAACCAGCAAGCAACGGTCATGCAACAGTCGCTGTCATGTCATTCAATTCCTGTATTTACGTTGTAGTTTTGTGTTCTTCTTCAGTTTTTAGTGTCTTATTTTAATTTTAAATGTTTTATAGTTATTAAATAAAGGAATATGTGTCGGGTACAGATATTTTCCCACAATATAGTTCACCGGTTTGTTTTTCTAGGTTATGGAACAAGACTGCCTACCTGTTACTACCACCCATTCATTTCGTCTGATTTTCTTATGATAATCTAATAATCTTCTTATCTAACTGTACCTACGGGAAGTGTGTTTTATTGGTAGTAAGTGGTTGTATCTAATGAGTGAAAATGTAGTTTTACCGGTTGGTAACAAAATAATGAAAAATGAATGCAAAATACTGTAGGTAACTGGATTAATTATTACCTATCTATCAGGTATTATTACTAATGAGAATGTTAATTTTTGCCGTTTCTGCATTTAGAAACGCTGCAAAAAGACGACCGCATGGTAGTTGACATTGTTGACATATGTAAGCTTTATCTATGGATCTAAGCCTCAGTCAACGCTTATCATAGGCGTCGACTTTCCGTAAGAAAAAAGGGTTTTGCCCCATTTTTTAAATATCGAGATAAAATTCTGGAGCAATTTTTTTTATTGTATTTTACGCTTGCCTGAGCACGTGGTTAAATTTTTTGTACTTAGTCATAGTTAACCCTGTATATAATTTTTGGGTTTTAGAAGTTTCCACAGTCCTCGTGAACTCATCTGGAAACACAATCTCGAATGTTGTTAGGAAACATCAAAGTAAAAATATAAAAAAATATAAATTTGAAAGCAAGCAAAAACATAATTATTAACAAACCAAAAGGGTAGGTGAGCTTCCGTATCAATATAACGTAAAATTTGAAATAGAAGGAAACGGGGATTGTAAAAACCTGAACTGAAAACGTATCAGCGACGAACCTGTCGATGACGAAAATTAATTAAAATGGCAATAATAAATCAGGCATCTGCAGGGAAGTGCCTTCCATCGGAATGAAGTGTCGTCAAATCTCGCAATATCGTTATTTTTCTGATAACCGGATACCCGCCTTTGTAAATGACAGCAAATATAAAATTGGATTAAAATACATTTTCCTCAAAGGTGTCGCGTGGATCTCATTAACACGCGATGTATTTCTGTGAAAGCGTCTGGCTTTTTATCCCCTACAAAGGGATCCGCTTCATATAGATTTCATGATGAGCTCCATGATGCCATCTCTGGCTTGTATTGAAATCACATTTTTAAAGAACGTAGGAGTATTTAAAGTTATATGATAAGTTGTTAGACGTTCAAATGATTCTTATTAATTTCGGGCTTATTGAAAAAATTATTAAATTACCAGTTTTGAGTTTTTCGCAGAAAGTCAAGACAATTGATTGTTAAAATTAGTTCAATATGATTAGAAAAAGTAAGTTTTGAATCAAACGCGACTCCTAAATCTTTTATTATATCGCAGCGTTGAAGTATTGCACCATTCAGAGCATAATTACAAACAATTGGGTTGCACTCTCGAGTATAGCTTACTGTTACACATTTGTTTACATTTAACATCAAATAATTATTCTTACACCAGTTTTTCAATTCATACAGTTGCGTTTGTAACAAGAACCAATCACCAATGCTTTTAAATCTTATAAAAAGTCGTCTGCAAATAATAATTTATCACATGTGATTACATTACTGATGTTTTTTATAAATAATAAAAAAGTAAGGGTCCCAGATCTGAACCTTGAGGTGTGCCGGAGGTTGCTCTAAATATTGTTGATTCATGCCCACAATATGTAACAAACTGTTTTCTGTTGTACAGATATGTTTTGAAAAAGTTGCAAAGATGAGAACTAAAGCCGAACATATTTAATTTATTTAACAGAAGTTTATGGTCAATACGATTAAAAGCCTTCGTAAAGTCGGTGTACACCACATCAACTTGCCCTTGAATATCCAGTTCGCAAATATACTGATTTAGGCAACATGAATTGGAAGTTGTAGATCATTTTTCCATAAATCCGTGTTGATCAAATGTTATTAATGTTTTAACCACGGGATAAATACTATCTCGAACTTGTTTGAAAAGTTACACAAAATTGATATAAGCCTATAATTACTAATTTCTGATTGATTGCCTCTTTTAAAAACTGGACATACTCTGGACAGTTTCTACGCCTCTGGAAAAGTACCCGTTCTTAAAGCTAAGTTAAAAATAACTCCTAGAGGCTGAGCTAATATGTGTGCACAGTCCTTTACAAAATAAGACGGAATTTTATCATGACCAGATGTTATCTTATTTTCAATCTGGAGATTGCTGAAATTATTTCAATTTTTGCTACGTTGCAAATATCCAAACTTGATGATTATTGACTGAATACACACTGCTGAAAAATTCATCAAACTTATTTACTATAGAATTAGGGTTGTCATAAGTATTATTATTGCACACAAGTCAACCAGGAATTCTTGTTGTATTTTTTTGTTGTTGTGAATAAAAAAACCAAAAACTTGAGGGATCTTCCACTACTAAGTTTTGTATTTTATTAACATGATTTTTATAGGCAGTATTTATTTGTGTTTTTACAATGCCACCCAGACGTTTAAATTCCTGTAAAAAGTACTCTCGTTTATAATTTTTATTATACTGACTTATTTGTCTTTTAGTTTAATGTTATTTATAATTTCAAAACCACATTTAGGGACAATTCCAGTATTATAAACGGGAACATAATTATCTAAATCCGAATATAACGTGTAAATAATAATAACAATATCTCTGCCTCTCATTCTAATTAGGAGGATTAGCCCAGAAGTCGGGAGAGGAGGCGGCATATTATTGAGCAGGCCGCATTTGGGCACAGGAATGACTTAAGTTAGTAGCCCCTAACCAACATCCACTGCAGGACTGAGGGAAACCTGGAAAACCTCATTAATTAGAGGGGGTGGTCAAACGCCAACCAGTATCAATCTCTCATATTGATTCAAGCCAACGTTGTTTCACCTTACTATACCCGCAGAGAGTATATAACTGATCTATTCGAATCTCTATGACCTTGCCTGATTTATACATAAATTATGATTGAAATCGTTATGGTCCTTTTGTTCGATACTTAAGGCTACCATGAAAGCCAATCATAACGTAGATAGATATTAACAATTACCCATCTTTATTTGGATTTTTGAAGAGAAAATCGGAGTGATACAAGTTCAAAAATTCTAAGGTTTTCACCATGGAAGTAATTGAATTTTCTCTATATCACGCATGAAATATATTTAATGAATAAGGTAAGATAAAGTGTTTTATTTTGTATAAATCGTTGATTGATCGTTGCTGATATTCATGGTTTAGGATTATCGTTACTAGTTACTGTGCGTGATACTAAGACGAAAAAAAAACGAATGTTTAGTGTTATTAAATTATTATAAAAAATATGCTTCTTTGCGTCAAAAACCGAAATTCATCGTTTGGTGTGGCGATTGTTGGGAACAATATTTTTGGTGACATTCCAAAGAGGATAGGACCTACCTTAAACTGCCTAATCCTGAGTTATACACTAGGCATTCATTTCTTCGTTCATCGGCAATAATGTTGGCAAACTCCTGAGAAGGGATTATCGGGATCAAACAAACAATTGGGGGGGCTGGACATGAACATCAGTTGCCGAACAATGTGTGGAGTAGGTAGCTGTCAATTTGCTTGGGAGTTCCTACAGCACCCCAGCATGGATACAGCCAAAAATTATCTGGCTATGCCTAAGGCAAATCTTCGCACAGTGACAAGTATTCAAACAACACTGTTGGTTTAGGCAGCACCTGTATTATATGAGGCAGTGTGTGCGATAACGTGAGCTATAAAAAGGCGTTTACGTCAAAGAAATTAGACTATAATTGCCTTATTATAATGTTATCATGAATAAATATTTTTAGGTATGCTTTCAACGATTCAAAATGTGCATTTTCCTGAAGAAAGTAATTTCATTTAAAAGTGACTACTTTATCAATATCCTCTGGTCATTTTGTCTAATAATATTTCAAGGTGGCAGTGTCTAGATTTGAAAACCTCCCTATACTTTTGGTTCCATTTCTCCAATTATTTAGTCACAACAGTTATGAATCTGAAGAACATCCAGATCTCAAATAATCAAATTAAGTCTAATGTATTTATCAGAGTTGAAGTTTTGCAACGCTCATTAAGGAGCTCTCCACTGCAACCAGCAACCAGGTAATAAAATTATAACGAATTTAAATAACAATACGGCCCGCGTAATAGAAATTCAAGCGCGGACACAAGTGGTTTCATTAAGTCCGACGAAACCGGGAAAAGAAGGAAAACACAACGGTAGAAACGAAGCGTTAAACGTCCATTGTGGTGTACGATCGCCACGGCTGTGTCCCCCAATTATAGGAGCAATCTTTTGTTCACATTAATTGAATAACGTATCTAGCATCTATCCATTAAACGCCACAAAACGTTTTATAATGGCTCTATCTCGCTGGTTAATTACGTTCATTTGTTTGGGACACCGACTTTGATGTTTTAGTGATTTTTGCGGCTATTGTTTCGTCGAATTCCGGTTTTAAATTAAACGATAACAGCAAAGGACTCGTTTCTTCGTAGATTTAGTGCAATTCATCAGTTTTGTCGCAAAATCAGCCTCCGAAGCTAATTGAAAAGTTATTTCAAATTCTCATTCAAAATGTTGCACAACTTTTAATTATAAGTAATCATTGTAGAGTTAGTGCCGGAGTGTTACAGTTGACTTGCATTTCGAATTACGCTTTTAGTTGTATTCGCCGTGTGTATTTAAATAACTATAAATAGTAACTTAATATACATCAACAACCAGTTTAGGGGAGACATGAATGAAGTGATGTAATGTGCCAAAGGAGAGAAGAAATAGACGGGAACTAGTTCAAATGTGGTTTGATAGTGAACCCAAAGATAATAGGCACATACGTATTAAAATAAATGACCTGTCTTGTACTGTGTGTGCACACATTATAAATTCTTTTGACAAAACTGGAATGACAAGACATTTGAAGAGCCATACCTCGTCCAGTGTTGAAGACTTTATTTTTCTATGAACTTAGAGACACTGTTCTTACAAGCATTATTCCATTAATCAAATTACAGAACAACAAATTACATACATTTTAGAAACATTGTCGAGTAAGTGTTTCATTTTTACGTGTTATCTTAATTTATATAGGTATTTTATCTTCAACTTAACCTTATTATTTGGTAATAGTACTATATTGAGACATATTTTGTGTGAATATATATGTCTATGCTGATTCGTAAACTGACTACCGTCCTGTTAAACTCCGCACTGCACTGTCACTAATTAATCAATCATTCTTCATGCAAAATTTACTAGTTTTTTTCCAATAAAAATGTAAAATATGTAGCGGCATATATCTTTGATTTGATAATGACACTAAAGCTTGAAATAGATTTTTTATTCTTCCGATATAGTACAGAGTGTTCCAAAGTTCGGATCTCGGGCCTATAACGGACAAACGAAAACAACAGTAAAAATCTGTTAAAATGACAAGAATTGTGACTCACTAAGATCCATTTCTCATTTGAAAAACATTTTTCTGTCTTTTCAAAACGATGAATTTTTTCTTCCACGAGCATAGCTATATTTTATGATAACTGGAATCATCTTTTTCTGCGAACATTCTTATATAGAATTTTTTTTCTATCTCTTCTCCGTAAAACGTTACTTATGCAAAAATTTATCCGATTATATTTGAATTAGCCATGATCTAATTAACATTGTTGTGAAAAACAGTTGCTGGAACTGCTGTTACAAGTAACAAATTCTAACCTCTAGAAGGCGACTTTTCAGGCTTTGTTTGCGAATCGACATAAACAAAGTAACTGTCCACAATGGACGCAATTTGTCTGGCGTCATCGACAAGAGATAGTACGTAGTTGGATATGGCGATCATTAGCGTGTGAGTTTTCTAGTATACTTAATATCGGTATTTTTAAAGTTCGCTCCAAAAAGGAATAAATTCACTGGGTAATAATCATATTTGTAATTACATTAATGCTGGAAAAGGTGAGGCTTTCAATATTAAATACTGGGTAGGTATACTATAACTACGGTAACCATATTTCTCCCCTTAAAATTATCAAAGTGGTGTGTGTAGGTACAGAAATCTCGAAAAATGAATCACATGTTTGAAATGTTAAAAATCCGCATGCGATTCAAAGGAATCGTCTCCAACAACGCCTTTCTTTAAATGTTTGGGTAGGGATTGTCGATGACCGCTTGATGGAACTATTCATTTTACCAAATCGAATGGATGGGATTTACTATCTCGAGTTCTTTCGAAATAATCTGTCTGGACTTTTGGAATATATGTCCTTAGCTTCGAATGTTGTTCTTGCGAGATGGCGCAAAATATTTGGGAGTTAATGAAGTTCAAGGGATACGATGGATTGGACGAGGAGGACCGGTACCATAGTCGCCACGATCTTCTGACTTACATCATTCGGACCATTTTTTGTGGAGATATTTAAATACACGATTGTGCTTGAGGTGTACCTTAATGAAATTGAAAGGGTACGATGGATTGGATGACGAGGACCGGTACCATGGCTGCCATGATCTCCTGACTTAAATCCTTCTGACTTTGTTTTGTGGGGATATTTATAAAATGAAGTGTATCCCACAGAAGTGAATACTATTGATGATTTACGCAAATGTATCATAGCTGCTGCCAATAACTTACAAGCTCAAAAGGAACAAGAACCAGAAACATATGTGTTAGTCCGTAGAAAATGAATAAGACTGGGCCAAATGTGTTTACACGACGGTGGACAAAATTTTGAACAGTTGTAACATCAGGTATGTGAAATTATTTTATTTATTAAAACCACAAATTAATTTTATTAATTAATAATAACTATAGCAGCAAAAACAGTTGATTTTGCTGATTTAAAATAGCTGTTACAGAATTGTAGTAATTTCTTTCTTTGGGAAATTCTTTCAATCTTTTTGTCCGTTAATTTTTTATTACAGTTTGCCGCCGATCGCCGACTGCATGTTTTTACTTGCGCAGGGTCAAGTTTTACAATGTACCAGCTTCCAGTGCCGTGCAGGAGTGTAATTTTACAAAATTATATTTGATAAGTCTTCCCTATACATTCAAAATTTTTTCTTTGGGTAAGTTTTTTTGCTATAAAACACCGTCCAACTTTTTTAGTTTTTATTTTATAACTCTAAAAATTAAAAAAATAACGGGGGTGTCAAAATATAGTGAATCTTGTGCATCCTGTATGATTTTGTGCTCCTTTTCAAACAAATTCCTGAAAATTGACTGGAAAGTACTGTGTTCACCTATTATAGGTACAGCAGTATTGAAATTTATGCGAGCTTATTAAAAACCCGCCCGCCACTGCTCACCGAGAACAGCAATCTAGGCGTATCAGATGCAAACCGTTTAGCAGTTTGGAGTTAATAATGTTCTCGCAGGAGCGGGGAAAAGTTCCTGCCAACGAGTTCCAGGATATTATGATAAACTGATTTAATATCTTACGTTTAATAAAAAAGGGCAAGAGGGTCGGTTTTTACTTTTTACCTAAATGCTTCCATTTTTATACCCCGTTTAATGCCCTCGGCAAATTAAAATTTACTTCGGGACATTTAATTATTCTCTCAAGTAAATAATTAACTGTTAGCTCAAGAAAAAAGACCCGATTTATAGTCGGTGCGCAGCGGGTGTGCTAAATAAAAGGGAATTATGAAAAATTGGGGTTTCCTAATAAATTAACATTTTCTGTTTATGTAATAACGAAATGTATCATCCTGTAAAGGGAAAAACTTAATAGAATATGGATTAAAAACAGTAAATATGCAGTTGACGTAAATGAATGTGCGGAAAAATGTTTAAAAACCCTTTGATATCAAAAACATAAATGTATTGCTTGATTTTAAAGTTCCAACCGACTACAAACGTCAAAAGTAAGTAATATTAATAATTAGGATCCTCTTTAATTGTTATTTGTTCAGCAACTTTCTACGTTATTTGAGGTTATGTGACGGGCACAGAAAAATAATTGTGGCAGAAAATTAACATCAATGTATTGTGTGAAAATCATAGTTTCTCCTTATTCCTTATGGATCGGTCAGTGGTCGCGCGGTTTAAGGCGTTTGAATCGAGGTGACTAGACCGCTGTGGGTTCGACACACGCAGCCGATATACCGTATATAAGCTATATTCATGGAAAGGATTGGCACCCTGTCTGCGGGTATGGTAGGGTGGAAGAATGTTGGCTTGGGTCAATGTGAGAGATTGATACCGGTTAACGTTTGACTACTCCCTCAATTAATGAGGTTTTCCAGGTTTCCCTCATTCCTGCACTGAATGGTGGTTAGGGCCTACCAACGTAAGTCGTTCCTGGGCGCAAATGCAACCTGCTTAATAATAATATGCCGCCTCCTCTCCAGCACAACTCTCCGACTTCTGGGATAATCCTCGTGATTAGAATGAGGGGTAGAGATATTATCATTACTGTTCACAATAGCTATTTATGCAAGAAGTTACGAAAAGAGTGTGTTTTAAGCACGGAGCGCAAATTTGCCCAACTAGGCGAGTCGAGTGCTTAAAACACATTTGGCAATGAATTTCGTAAGAAGATTTTTTGTGAAAGCGGAGAATATGATATTTGTATGCTTTTATTTGTATTTTTAAATATTTTGAAAAGTGGGCAGGTAATCTGCTTCTAAGGCACTGTTTATGCTTTGTTTAATGTCAAGGTTATGTCAAGTCCAAACGTCGCACGTCGCCGTATTTCCCACAAAGTTTTGCGAAAAATAACCAAAAATGTGTGATAATGACCAGACTTTGGATATTGAACAAGTTGCTGAAGCTGGACTATCCACGTTAGTGCCTGAAAAATCGAAAAATTTATAAGAAAACACCTACAACAACTTGGACCAAATATATTGAGAATTTTACAAAAAAATTATAGTTATAGTACGTTGAGACCATCAACTTTGTGGAGTAAATATTCAATGCTCCGCACCTCCGCAGAATGTGACATATGCGCAGCCAGCAAGGGACCGAAGACCCGTTCCAGAGGCAAAATGCGCCAGTACATCATAGGAGCACCGTTCGAGAGAATTGCCATTGATATCTCTGGCCCATTTCCGAAAACTCAAAGTGGGAACCGATATCTGCTAGTAGCCATGGACTACTTCAACAAATGGCCAGAAGTATACCCCCTTCCCAATCAAGAGACCACGACCGTAGCAGAAGCGCTAGTCAACAACCTGTTCTGCAGATTTGGTGTACCCATGGAACTACATTCAGATCAGGACAGAAATTTTGAATCAGATGTGTTCAAAAAGGTCTGCGAGCTTATGGGAATCCGGAAAACCAGGGCCACTCCACTGCATCCCCAGTCAGATGGTATGGTGGAACGCTTCAACGCCACACTGGAAACCAATCTGAGGATGTTTGTGAACGAAAACCAGACAGACTGGGACAAGCTCATTCCACTCTTCCTGTTAGCTTACCGCTCAGCTGTCCATGAAACTACTGGGAAGACTCCCGCAAGGATCATCTTTGGAAGAGAGCTTCGCCTTCCAGCAGATTTGGTATTTGGTCGTCCTGCGGAACAGCCCACAGAACCAGACACTTATATCCATGAGTTAGAACGAAGACTAGCAGCCGTACACGACCAAGTCAGATCTCGAATGCGACTAGAGAGCGATCGCATGAAGACTTGTTACGATGTCCGGGCCAATACAGTCGGATTCCAACAAGGTGACCTGGTGTGGCTGTACAGCCCCACGCGGAAGAAAGGAAAATCGCCTAAACTACAGAACCGTTGAGAGAGCCCCTACACCGCCATTAAAAGAATCAATGATGTTGTCTACCGGATACAGAGGACTCCCAGGAGTAAGATAAAGGTCGTCCATTTGGAGCGTCTGTCCCCGTATAGAGGTGTATCCGATCGGGACGATCGGTCCTAAGGAGGGGGCAGTGTCACGGAATTTGCCCCACTCACACCTAAACGACAACTGTGGTATCGCGAAATGCTAAGATTGCCCCGATCGCCCCCTACACGATTCTGTTAAACAAACAAAAAGCCGTGGATCGAGACGGGACTGGAAAAATGGGGAATCGACGAGAAGCATTCGAGTCGTACGGGAAAATGGATCTAGAGATACTAGAAAATACCTGAAATATTCGTTGGGTCTATAAAAGCAGAATAAACGGAATAGTCTTGTATTACAGTCTGAATTGAAGGGTTTAGTTGGAGAGATCAAAGTGATTTAGATAGCGATTAATTAAATAAGTGTTTAATTGAGTTGTAATTAGTGTTCAGTAGTGTACTGAGTAGTTAATAAAGATAAATAATTAATTAACGGATTGTTTTTTTGGCAGTAAGAAAAATTCGGATTAGGAAATCCGTGACAATACTTTATGTTAGTTTATTAAAAATATATTCTTTTTTATTTCACATTACTTTTAAATAAAAATTATTAACTTTTTTAAAATTTTATCAAATATTATAATAATATATATTTTACTGAATCAGTCTCTGTCAAAAGAGGACGGAGCCAAACTTCTGCACGCACTCCACCGCCCCCCTGTCGAGGCTTCATTGGTATAGTTGTATTGAATAGCATGGGTACAGTCTATTTGGTCTGTGGGGTAAATATTACTGGGCAACCTGCTATCTACGTAATTTCACTTTACTTATTACTTAAAACAAGTATTTTTAAATTATAAACAATCTCAATGATTCAATTTACGTTGAAGTAAAAGAAATATTCTAAAGGCGATATGGCAACCTTGCCATCAGCGAACTATCTGGTCAGCAGTCCTCAAAATGTGAGCATTTTTCAAATTAATATCTTATATGCAGAACTATGTAAGTTTATGTTATAACAATATTTGCTACAGTTAAATTTGAAGAGATACGTGTTTTGAAAGATTTCTCTACCTAAAAATTTGTTGGTGGCATGAGATAACATTCCTGTTATGTTCTATATTATTCAGTTCTTAAATGTCTGAAATTATTTGTATTTGTAGAAAAGACTATTTTAAGAATACGGCGTCCTTAAAAGGATATGGGACTTGCCACTTCGATAGATTTTTATTTAAACGACTTACATCAGTATTAAAATTCCTCGATGTAAGAACTGAATCGGTAAGATAAGAACCCCCTCCGTATCTACCACCACTTTCCGTGGTTTCTATCAGGGGGGGATGCCCCGACCTAACTGCTGCAATTTTCGCCGACTGCTTGCAGAAATTAAGTGCTGTACGTGTTTATCTTGTTCGGTGATCGATGGGGAAGTGGCAGCGTACCCTGCCGGCGACAGGTATTATTAGACGTGGGAGTAATGACTGTAATGAGCGGCAAACCAAAGCTTTCGCTGCACCTTCGAATATCTGCCCTGATATTAAAGTCGATCCATCAGCCCTTAATCGCTGCTGTTTCTGATCTTAGTCTTCGGGCCGGGAGGGGGTTTATTGTTTCTGCAGCAAGTATTCAGCGAGATGGTGACATTTGGATATACAGGGTGTATAGAATAAATGTATTTAGTATGACTAAAACTTCAAATTCAAATCAACTAAACGTCAATTCTTTTCAGATGAATTTATTCTTTGGTAACAGATATTCTATAGAAATAACTCTATAGAAGGTTGATTCTACAATTAAAAAATAAAAATTATCTAACTACATACTTCTAATGAAAATAACATAATTATAGTGCATCAAAATTATTAAATATTCTTGCAAAATTCACTTTGTGCTTATACCTAGTTATTGACAGGCCTTAGTCACGATAAAAAAAATATTTGTGAACAGGTACTTGAGAACGTTATAAATATGATTGTTTACTAGTGTACTAAAATGTTTTCTGGGTCGGTGATCACAAATCCGAAGTCAAATTTTAAAAATTAAAAATGGCGGATCCAAGATGGCGACCAAAACATTCGAAATACGATTTTGTTGACGAAACCTAATGAAAATGGGTTCAAGAGGGTTTTCGGGGACGCTGATCACGAATCCGAGGGCAAAATTTGAAAATTCAAAATGTCAAAATTCAACATGGCGACCAAAACGTTGGATTTTGGCTCCTATGGGGTTTTCGAGGTCACTAATTATGAATTCGAAGACAAAATTTGAAAATTCAAAATGGCGGATCTCTAAAGGTCGAAATATAGAATTTTGTATAGATTGGAATGCACTTTTTTTATTATTAAATTGTTTGTTTCTCTGTTATGTAGGACTACATATTTGGTAAATAATTTGCAATATATTTTAGACATTTTATAAAAGTGTAGTTCTACATAACAAATAAATAATATAACAATGAAAAAAGGCACATTCGAATTTATAAATAATTCTATATTTCGACCTTTTTGGTCGCCATATTAGATTAGCTTAAAATTTTTTTCGGATTCGTGATCAGCAACCCGGAAAACACTCTGGGGCACATTTTCACTACGTTTCGTCATTAAAATCGAATTGACCGCCATTTTACTACACTAATAAAGAATCATATTCGTATTGCTTTCAAATACTTGTTCACGAATTTATATTTATTTGTATACAAGATAAATGATAAATGCTTTATGGACTGTTTCAGTATTGCCATCTTTAATTAATCAAAATTGCCGCGCTGCATTGAAAAGTAAAGGTGGAGGATAATTGACAGAGAATGCCTCAAATATATTTAAAAAATGTAATTTTAAAGCAACAGTGTTAATAATTTATTTGGATCAATACGAATTAAATCGATGACCCGCATGCTGTGAATTAAAACTGAATCTTAAAAGGTTATTTGATGTTGTGTAACGTTCATTTTTACATGGAACGTTCCCCTGTATAATAATCTACAGTGTAAAATATTGTTTATGATAATTACTGTAAATTATAGATATTGTTTTGAGAATTACATTTAAAAATGTTTATGTTACAGATCACCTTAAGCAGGCATTTTGTCTCTATCAGCGATTATATCAGTTTCCGAAAAATAGTTTAAGGATAATTAATTAATATCAAATCTTATTGGTTCATTCAGGTAGTTGGTCATAATTTATTTCACACACGTGTCAAGTTATATATTTGTTTATTTTTACAATCAGTTCAGTACGGATCACATAAATATTTAAATTTCTAAGGTTGGTAATAACGATTTCATTTAAGTTACGATAGGTACACCTGTTGAAGGGAACTGAAACGCTAAGCTCTCTCTTCTGCGAGAAGGTACGCGAGGCGAGCGTGATTTTCTAACCTCTATAGCGCGACTCGAGAACTAAAAAAACCACGAGTAAAAATATGTATCACATTTTATATGAGTCATCCATCTAAAACAATATATTATCTTGATTATTTAATTTATAAAATAATAATTACTTTCAGATTTCAAGCATATTTTTTGTACAAAAAGTAAGTGTTTATTACGTCGAGTGCAATAAGCACTTTTTGTACGAGTTGCATACAATATTTTTTCTACGTTCATGCAAAAAGCAAAAAATGTTTCATTTAGATGACACGGGAGGAAAATATGACGTCGATTTGACGTTTATGTTTGTCATGATGACAAAACGCAGTAGAATTGCAGATGAATGCAATAAACATTTTATTACTTATTCCACTAAATATAGTTCAATAAAGTTTTGTTTTTCGCATGAACGCAGAAAAAACATTAATGTATTAAATTTCATTTATAGGGCATATTTTAAAGTTTTTTATGTTCATAGTTAATTGCCAATTTAAGGAAATCAAGTTATTACCGAAGTTTTTGTCGAATATTAATTAAAAGTTCAAATGGAGAGGTATATCCAACAAGTGTGAGATAAATTGTAAGTAGAGTATAATTTTGGAGTTTTAATGTTCGGCATTTATTAGTCATTACTGATTCAAATTGGACTTTGAGTCTAAGTTGAATAAAAAAACTCTGAGGAACCAATAAGGCGGCTGATATGGAGGTCAAGGTTTCTTCCGAGGGCTACGGAAGCAATTCATGGTTGTCTAAGCAGAAGAAACATTCAAGGAATAGAGACAAGGTGGTTTCTGATTTTGGTGAGATCGACACAGTAGAGAGACACACTCAAATATTCCTTAAGAATCCCACTATATAGCATCTGAGCCCGGCCAATCACATCTCAAAAAGATGTGACAGTTGAACAGATTAATACCATACTAACATATTTTAGCTATATATTTGCAAAACAATTTCGCTTAAATCTACCAAAACTTTGCTTCCAAATGTCACTTTCCCTTAAAGGGAAGCTATTTATAGACACCGCCATCTCGTAAACGAGAAAATGGAACACCTTGTAAATTACACTGACACACCGATGTACTCCAGAATTGATGGGAAAATCCAACACCGTTGAGGTATTATGTAAGAGATAATGGATGCGGATCGTATTCAAAGTTGACTGTTCTTAATGTAATTATGTTTTGTGTTGGTTTTCAAAGGTACTTTCCTCATCAATCATAAGATTGATTTCCACTTTTGTGTTACCGTCTCTAGCTGGGGCAACAAGTTCTGAAATGAATTGCCGAAATGGAATTAACATTTGCTACAATATCTTGAAGGTTTTGATAATAACAGAAACGGTAGGAAATATAAACAAAGGATGTAGCTGGAATAAATAACGGTTGAAAATTACCAGTGCTTATTCACTTACTCTTTTCTAATTATAATTTTAAAATTATGTTTGATCATCTATCTTGTGAGATGCAATGTGCTTATAATATCAAAATTAGGTCACGAACTAATATTTACAGTCGTGAAAATGACATACAAACTTATGTCGATAACTCAGTTATGGAATTCTTGTATTCTTCAGGGGAAGTCCTTAGCTACATCTTTATATATTCTCAATATAATTCATTTCTACGATTTCTTCAAATTTAAGCCATTGTTCATATTTATACATGTGTTGTCATCTTCCATTTGTTTTAACAGACATGACCAGTTATTCTACACTTGTTTCTATTTATAATCCTCTACTACAGTAATTATTATACCTCCCTGTTACCTAGGAAAAATCGTTACCTTGCATACATTGTCATATATTTTATTTGTTATTCATTTATAAATACAGGGTGGTCGCGATGTAATGGGCCAAAATTCATGACTAGATTCCTGACGTGAAAATATTGCGATTTAGATAAACTCACCTTAGTCCAAAAGTTGATACTTACAGAGATACAGGGTGTTTAATGCAAAATATTATTTTAGATTTTTCTTATTTATTTCATAATAAATGCTCATATCGAGATGAAATTTTGGTGTTACGGGTTTTTTGGGGCGAGAGATTGAAATATATCCATGGTTTGCTTGTAGTTCATAGAGAGCGCCACCTGCGCTAAGTCAAATGCGTTGAAAACGACAGAACTTTTTATCTTTCAAAAATCTAATTCTCACGTAGCAAATTCTGATTTTACAACTTCTTTTACACAAAAAAACTATACTTTTTGATAGTCGCTATCTTGCACCGTTCTCGTAAAATTTGCCATTGAAAATTCCAATGTATTGGCATTCAATTACAAATCGGCAAAAATTTTCAAGTAGGCTTATGTTAAAATCCAATTTTGATATTTTCCACTTATCTTAGTGCTGTCAGTAATATTACAGTATTATTCGTGCCTTATTAAAAGTATTCTTTACTTTATGATCTAAATCGTAGTGCGAGATAACATGCCACGCCATAATTTATTTTCAAATGGAGTAATGAGCGATATGGTTTGCGTTTATGCGCAATCAGATTATGTTGGACGTCCAGCGCTTTGTCGGTATTCAGATTTGTATCCGAATAGAAGGCAACCAAATCAGAAACTATTTCAAGAACTTTTTAATAGACTTGGAGAAACTGGTCGTTTTCGTCCTAAAAGAGACAATGCATGGCGTACTGTTACAGTTCACCAAGAAGAAGAAATTTTAGTAAGAGTGGCAGGAAATCCAGAAGTTAGCAGGAGGCAGATAGCTAGAGAAACCGGTGTTAGTAAAACAACAGTTCTCAAAATCTTTCACAAGGAAAATTTATATCCCTATCATTTTACACCCGTGCAAAATCTTTTAGCAGCAGACTTAGCAGCTAGATTACAATTTGCTCATTTTATGCGCAATCAGTAAAACCTTGACC
The DNA here is from genome assembly GCA_037114965.1 of Monochamus alternatus. Lineage (NCBI taxonomy): Eukaryota > Metazoa > Arthropoda > Insecta > Coleoptera > Cerambycidae > Monochamus > Monochamus alternatus. Next base: position 122,219,632 of record CM073426.1, read on the forward strand.
AGGAATTTTTGGATAATGTACTATTCACTGATGAAGCGACCTTTACTCGTCAAGGAATTTTCAATTTTAGAAACAAGCACATATGGGATAGTGAAAATCCTCACGTAATCAGTGAGCGTCACTTCCAACACGAATTTAAGATAAATGTTTGGTGCGGAATCATAGGAAATCACCTTTTGGGTTCACATGAGCTTCCTCCAAATCTAAATGGTGACTTGTATTTAGATTTTCTGCAGCACCATTTAGTTGACTACCTCGACGATTTACAACTGAATACACGGCAAAATCTATTTTTCATGCAAGATGGAACTCCCCCTCATTATTCTGTCAGAGTACGGAACTAGCTTGATCACATTTTTCTTGATCGTTGGATCGGTCGTGGGAGTCGAATATTATGGCCTCCTCGTAGTCCTGACTTTAATCTTATGGATTTTTGTTTCTGGGGCTACATGAAATCAGTTGTCTACAGAGAAACTATAAACACCCGCGAAGAGCTATGGCAGAAAATTGTAAGAATTGTAAAGAATCTCTATTTTAAAATACGGCAGTCTTCGAACAAACGTGTTAATAAATGTATTGAAGTTGGAGGTGGATCGTATTCAAAGTTGACTGTTCATAAAGTTCAAAGGTACTTTCGTCATCAATCATAAGATTGTGGTGCAAGATAGCGACTATCAAAAACTATAGCTTTTTTGTGTAAAAGAAGTTGTAAAATCAGAATTTGCTACCTGAGAATTAGATTTTTGAAAGATAAAAAAGTTCTGTCGTTTACAACGCATCCGACCTAGCGCAGGTGGCGCTCTCTATGAGCTACAAACAAACCATGGATATATTTCAATCTCTCGCCCCAGAAAACCCCTAACACCAAAATTTCATCTCGATATGAGCATTTATTAAGAAATAAATAAGAAAAAACTAAAATGATATTTTGCATTAAACACCCTGTATCTCTCCCAACTAGCAAAATAAATTTTATAAAGGTTGTATAAATTGCTATAATATAAATCTTATAGGAGCTTCAAATTATAACGTAGTTAAATGCCTTTATACGATATTTATAGAATCGAAAAGGGCCCACTTTTATAAAACACTTTGGTAATGTAACAGTTCTATAAAAAATGTATACAACACTTTTAAAACAATTTTATACAGCAACAATAAAAACGTTTTGTAGTCTGTATTTTGGTATTATTTAAAGAAACATTCTATTTTTTAGTGAAGAATATTAGTACAAAATCATTGGTGTATAACGCAGATTCATAATTATTTGTACTTATATTTAAAAACGGGGTCACTCAATGGCTATCATTTGTGTAGATGGTAGATAGGTTTAATACTTACAATATTATCGTGTCAACAATCAGTGTATCAACAACGAAAACCGTGTATTCAAGTACAGATACATTTTTATTATTGTCATCATTAATATTGCCATTGCAATAGCGACAGCGATTCTTTGAATTGTGATCAGGGTTTTCTCTGTCGTGCTCTTTTCCCCCGTGAATTCAAGGCAAAGTACGGCACTGACAGGTGATTAGGTAGGCTATACACTATTGACAGAAAACTAATAAACGAGGTGTATTTAGTAATTTGTTTTGTTTTATTTAAAACTACTCAAATCTCCCTAATTTCGTAAATATGTAGCACATTCGAGGTAAGTTAATAAATAATATCAATAAACACAACGTAGGTAAATTTTCTCGATTATTGACCAAATACTTCCTCTTTCAACAATGTTGAGCGAACCCGGGTATGTTACACTACACTACTGACTTTTTGATTTCTTCTAATAAACACTATTAAAATCTTGTTTTAATTATTGCATATTTTCTTGAAAACCTTAAAAGATTTGTTAAAATTTAACAATACTAAAAAAGTATTTTAAAATAAATTCTGCGCAGGATATTATCATAATTTTTAAATTCGTTCAATGGAAAAAAAGTTGCATAATTTTATGGATTATTCTGGTCTGTAATTCTGTCTGTGTGCAACTTTGTACATATACAGAGTGTTCCAGAATGGTGGTCAAATATTTTACCAGTGTATTCCACAAGCCATTTCAGGGTGGGATCTTTATATGAAATTTTTCAATTTGGGTCTTCCCTGTTGAGATATTCGAGTCTCAAAATGACGGAAAAAAATAGTTTTTTTATTTTTCCTTAAAAACGGTTACACTTAGAAATTTCAATTTTGGTACACACTATCAGCTAATCAAAAGCTATTTTGTGGTGGTGTCTATTCCTTAGCTTATGTTTCTGGAGGGCGGGACATTTATTTCTATCAGAACTTTTTCCTGCAATGACCAATTTCAACAAAACTTTTTTTTAAATATTACATCTAATTTTACTACTTTTTTCTCTCTTGTAAATTTTTCATATAACCAACACTTTGCGCGGAAAAAAATAAAAATTGTTTTCCTTACTCTAAACATCTTTTCGTCACTGGTTACTGATAACCGCAGTAGGCGGTTGCTATGTTGATGGTTCTCTGTTGTTTTGTGAAACAAATCGTCATTAGGTTTAGAACTGACAATTTTTGCAAATATTTCTAATCAAGGAATTCCTATAATTGTTACCAATCGTGCCGTATGCATGTTTCGTCAATTTATTCGCTAATATTTGTACGGAAGAGTCAGTTGTTTACAAATATTTGCAAAAACTGTCAAAACTGATTTGTTTGACGAGACAATAGAGAAACATCAACATATCAACCGCCTACTGCGGTTGTCAGTAACCGGTGACGAAAAGATGTTTAGAGTAAGGAAAACTATTTTTATTTTTTTCCGCGCAAACTGTTGGTTGTATGAAAAAATTACAAGATGGAAAAAAGTAGTAAAATTATATATAGTATTTAAAAAAAAAATTATTGAAATCGGTCATTGCAGGAAAAAGTTCTGAAAGAAATAAATCTAGGGGTTGTTTATTCCCGCCCTCCAGAAACATGAGCCAAGGAATAGATACCACCATAAAATAGCTTTTGACTTATTGATAATGTTTACCAAAATTGACATTTCTAAGTGTAACCGTTTTTAAATAAAAATGAAAAAACTATTTTTTTCCGCCATTTTGAGACTCGAATATCTCAACAGAGAGGACCCAAATTGAAAAATTTTATATGAAGATGTCCCCTAAAATGGCTTGTGGAATACACTGGTAAAATATTTAACCATCATTCTGGAACACCCGTATAGTTAAATTGCAATATTTTGGAATTCACTGCATATACCTGCGTCTCAGGTCTTATGCGGAATGCCCTGTATATGATACAAATAAAACAAAATAATGCTGTCAACTTGTACAATTTACAATTAACCGGTAAAAATTTTACAATTAGTACTTGTAAAAATAAACTTTCTTGATTAATACAGTATTTTGGTAAATTAACGTTTAGAAATGAGTAACGAAAAACTATCTTTTCTAACTGTTTATCCAATGATAATTTAAGTGGATTTCTTCAATAAATTTATTGTTTCTCCCTTAACAACAAAAAATATATCAAAATTTCTCCACTTTCAGGCAACAGGCCAGTAATATAAACTTTAAGCGCCCTCAATAAAAATCTGCGCGATTTATATTTCTGGCAGTCCTTTATTTTCCTCCAGCAATAAAACTCTTTAACCCAGACCTTATTCTGGGGGTTTTATTGTAAATTTGGGCATAAAGTGTATGTAAGTCAGCCGGAGCACCAGCTGTACATCACCGAACCTCCCAAAAACCCCGGCTTTGTTTCACGCGAAGTCATCCCAGATATATATCCAGAGTCGAACAATGCGGCTGACAATCACTGCCTAATCCCTGAGTGAGGTTGAATCGTAATGGGATACACTTCCTCGTAAATCATTTTTACGTCCCACCGCGTTTATTTGGATTTAACCTTTTTTGGAGCCACATCTGGCATAATTTAATAACACTTAAGTCGCATTATGAGGATATCTGACACTGTGTTACATCGGTGACTCAGCGGAACAAATCAGTTTATTTTACGGGCGCAAAAATATCGAGGAATGTGTTTTTGTAAAAAAGGAAGCTTATTTTTTAAGTCGCTGTAAGTATCTTCCATTTTAATTGATACGAAGTCCAATTTATTGTTGAAGATTAATATTTATTTAAGAGCTTTTATATTATTTTTTATAAAACAATTTCTTAGCCCAATTTATTTAAATCTTTTATCCACAATCACCTTATAATCGAACGCATATCCATAGATATAAACCGTTAAAAGTGATATTATCCACTAGTGGAATAAAGTAACTTTATTTCACTACTGGAATAATGAAAAAAGTAATAAATATCAAATTTAATTTATTTACTTATTAACATTAACATTTATATAATAATAATAATAATAATAATAATAATAATAGTAATAATAATAATAATAAATTTATTCACGTAAGCCTTTACAGGGTATGAAACGTCACAAAAGAAAGACACAATAATAAATTACACTATACGCACTAAATATTATAATAAAATGTTAGTAACTAATCAATTTCCATTAAAATTATAAAAGTTCTGCAAGCTATAAAAGCAATGTTGCAATAAAAATGAGCGAAGCTCCTTGCGAAATTTATTTTCATTGTTTAACAGTGTTAAAGATTCAGGTAAATGATTAAATATGGCTGCACACAAATAATATGGGCCCTTTTTATAACTGGTTAAGTTGAAATTATTTATACTGACAAGATTTTTCCCTCTTGTATTATGGACATGCACACTATCTTGACGAGGAAATAGATTACTATCAAATTTAACAAAAAGAACTGTCTCGTTTATTAAAATACAGGGAAGTGATAATATTTTTTGTTCCACCATAGTTGGACGACATGATTGTAATGGTGCCAGTGAAAATATTAATCTGATGATTTTTTTTTTGAAATATAAAATCTCTCTGAAAATCCGTGCAGGATCCCCAGTAAATTATTAAATAATTCATGTGAGAATATGCCAGAGCAAAATATATATTTAATAGATATCGTTTATCCATACAACTCCTCAAGTTTCTAATTGCAAAATATGCTGATTTCATTTTATTTAAAACATGTTCAATATGATTATTCCAGTGCAGATGTTCGTCTATATGTAAACCTAAAAATTGTGTATTTGTAACTTTAGTAATGATCGACTCATTTAATTTAATCAACATATTAGGATTTTCACGTCTCTTGTGAAACATTATATATTTGGTCTTGCTGGCATTAATTATAAGTTTGTTATCGGAACACCAAGCATAGAATTGTTTAAGAGTTAAATCAACCTTGTTTTGCAACTCACTGGGAGATGACGCTGTAATGCTAATTGTGGTATCATCTGCATACAACACCACAGTAACACCACTTGTTATAAATTGATCCATATCATTGATAAATAATAGAAAAGTAATGGTGATAACACACTCCCCTGAGGTACCCCAAGGTTGGTCTGACATTGGTATATTTATAGTAATAGACATTTCGTTTTATCACATTTCTTTTCCGTTAATAACAACCCTTGTAGTATTGTTGCCATCATTTTCGAAACGCATAACATCTGCCGAAGTTTGTGAAGAATTTGCACAAGTACGGATGCCTCTTCTTGTAAGAAACTAGCTATACTTTCCTTGGATTTTTCTTGCAATATCAAGTTTGTTAGATATAGACTCCTCAACATAACTTTTCCATTCACCATGCTGTTTAATGCTTCTAAGATAATCCCTTTTATTGGCCAATAAAGTTATTAGAGTGCGCCTCATACAATGGCCAGTATATTCTTCTGGATTTGCGATATTCAGGAATGAAGCAACTATTTAGGGTACCTTCGCCATTGTGTTGATTCCAATGTAGGTAAGTACATTCTTGATTCATGTATCTTAAAAAGATTGTGACTTGTGTCAGCCGAATTAGGCGCAGAGAAATTTTCTGCATATTTCAACAGCATTCACGCAAAATTGTTCTTCTATAATTGTAAATTTTCTTGAAATGGCCATTTTGGTGTCAGATATTAAAACAAGTAGGTAATTTCCAACGTTCTGTACGTCAGTAATTTTCAAATTTGTCAATTCGCAGTATCGACAGGAAAACAAATTCAAAGTTCACTATATACCTCTCTATGTAAAAGATATAGAGATATTACCTTAATTATTAAATATTCTTTATCGGAAGCCCCAGTGAAAAATTCTTCAATATGTGCCCTTTCCAATACTGCAGCTTTGTTTGCTTTGTATCTTCTCGATTCACTCTTCAAATAACTAGTAAGTTTGTTATATTTTCCAATATTTATATTTTTGTAGACCTTTATAGTAGCCTTCAACATCGAATACTTCGACCACATAGATGAAATTGTATATTTTTTCTTCAAATTTAAAAAGTACGATAGCATGGCTTCTTCATTTATTGTCATTACTTTCCGTTTTTTCTTCCATTCGTTAAATTCGGCAAACACTTTTTCGTAATGTTCCCTGGATTTCGCTGGTAATAAAAATTGCTTCTTGAGCTTCTTCGAAAACAGCCACAGGAACATAATTACTTTCTTGCATTTTTACCAAATTCAGATAGAACTATTTATTTAATAATTGATAATAAATAACGTATCATAACATCCAGTAGTATAAGAAAACCTACGTTTCATTCAGTATTAAAAAATATCAATTCGTGCGAATATTTTTTTTTATTAAATTCCAATATAACCTCCACAAATATGATTGTGATATGATTATGGATAAAACGTTGTATTGTATTCATTTTTTAATTGTCTTTTATCCACTTAAGAATATTAAACCCTCGAACTACGTTCCCGCGTTTAAAAATGCTACTAAAACACTTATATAATAAATAACTATTATCTACAACTGTCATATAGTAACTATGATTTGACACGGTTTACAATGTCAGAATAAGTTACATTATTCCACAATGATATGTGCCTTTTATAGTTATTAATGATACTAGTTCGATATGAACACTATAACGTGTAACGTTAAATCACGAGGCGTTAATCGAGTGATTTAGTTTCATTAAGAAAGTTCATACCGAACGTTTATCATTCAAAATTTAATCTGCGACGGTCCAAATAAATTTTATTTGCAGATTCGATATATCTTAAAATATCAGACGTTTTCATAAATTAACATTCAAAATTCAACGTCATTATTGGTGTCCAATTTTGTGTCATACGTTCAGTTTAAGTGAAAAAGAATATGGGTGATTCTGATTCCGAAAGTATCACTTTGGATATCGAAGACATTGCGCAAAACGTTGTCGATTCCCTGATTCCTAAAAAATCAACACAGACCTACGAGCACAGGGAGCAAAGTTATGCAAAATTTGAAGATTGCTATGAAAATATGCATATATATCAAAACATAGCAAGCCTTTGTTACTTTGGGTATATTATCGTATGCTACGTTCAGTTATATCAATGAAGAAAAATACGGATATTAGTAAGTATGACTATTCAATTGCGTTTCTAAAAAGACGATCAGAAGGATTTCGGTCAAAAATATTTTAACAAAAGAAAACATAACTACACCTGCAGGTGCCTACAGGCGTTTTTATGTTATTAGTTTAGATGTTGAGGGAATATTTTCGGCTTCCAAGGGAACATTCTCGGTTTCGTCTAGAACATTCATGGCTGTTCCTTTCTTGTTTTCAGTTTCATTGTAGCCTTCAGCGACAGGATTAGACTTCCAGCCACCATTTCTTTTTATACTCAAAATATTTGCCCCACAATTAAAAGGTAGGTTGAAGATCGCTGGGAACAGTCCCCAATATATGGATATGGATTAGATAGTTTAAGAAATCGTACAATAAATTTTGGCACATTGCCAATAGTATTTAGATCAATAGGTTTGGTACATTTACCAGATTTATATCTCATTTTCTTACCAGTTCTACTAAATTCAACCCATCAATATTTGCAGATGTTACAAATAATTTTCTAGATACTTTTGTTTTAGTAATGGGTATCATGACTTAGAAGCATCATCAGCCTTCATCTTTCACATATTCTACAAGAACGTTTTTGAGTTTTTCCCGCCGACATGCGCCCATCAAACTAATAATAAAAATAACCTAAAATATAAATATTGGTTATACATTTTTTTTACTAAAAAAACATATTTGTAATATATAAATGGTACTACAGGTAACAACTAGTCCGCTGACTAATGCCCCGATCGACATTAAATTACACCTGCAGTATCTGTGTAAACAGCCAATAACTATTATTGGCCACACCATTAGACATATACCGGTTTCGGGCTTGTTAGTCTTCATCAGTATGCCATAGGTGAGATGACCGACAATTGAACTAGCTGTTCCTTCATATGTATATTCACATATAAATCAAGTAAGCAGACCACTTAGATCTCATATTTGTAATATAATTAGCTTCATGTACAGAAATTCTTCGTCATTCTCATTCATTACAAATCTGGATATTTTCTTCTTTGTTAATATGTTAGATTTTATAGGTTTGTACCCTTCTGATTTTTGCTTCAGGAATGTAAATATTTTCTGATGTCGATATTTTTCTTGAGTGAAATTTCTGTTCTTTATCATTGAGTAATGGCACCAAAGACATGAAGGTTTCTGTATTTTGTTTAGTTCTTTGAAATATACTAATAATCCTTTCTTGTTAGTTATTTTTAAAATCTCGTTGCTCTATACCTTTTTGAATAGCAACCAAATGCTTGCTCGTATTTATTCTGCTATTTCTCTGATACGAGAATGGAAATAACACTACAATCTCCATTCTCAATATAATAATAATAATAATAATAATAAAGTGTCTTTATTAACAGAACATAATAACAAATACATATTTATGAAAGACGGCGAGATTCAACAATGTTGCTCTTCCACCTAACCGTCTGAAAGTTAAATCAACTAAGAAAATAACTTGATGCTAGCAATAAAAATATAATAGAAAATTGAATAAAGCAATAAATTCAATTATTTGCACATATACTAGCCTTGACCTGTTTCCTGAAAGTTAAACTGTTAGTTGACAATTTAGAGGCATGAGGTACATTATTATAAATAACTACAGCATTATATGTGAAGGATCTACGATATAGAGAGGAAACATGTCTAGGTACTACATAAAGATCGTTATGACGCGTTGCACAGCTATGGATATCACTGCCCTTAATAAATTTATCGAATAAATAACTGGGTATTTTAGTATTAATAACTTTATGTACTAAACATGCCATATGCAGTTGAAAACGTTGGTTTAAATTAAGCCACTTGGATTGTTTGAATTTAGAGCTAACATGATCATATTTACGTAAATTATAGGAAAATCTAACACATGCATTTTGCACTCTTTGTAAACTCTCTTTGTCTTTATTTAAAATGGCAGGCCAATATACGGTATCACAATAAGCAATGTTACATAAGATTAAAGAATCACATAGCTTTAATTTAACCTCTGAAGCTAAATAATCTTTATGTAAATAAAGTGAATGCAGCTTAATGTAAGATTTTTGGATAAGCAAATGCACATGTTTAGTGAACCTGAGCTCATCATCAAAATAAACTCCTAAATTTTTACAGCTATCAGTAGGTTGCACAATTTCTCCATCAACAACAATTTCAAATAGTGGATTTGATTTAATAAGTTTTTATGCCTACCCACTACAAGTAATTCAGTTTTCGCACCATTTAATATCAACCCATGAGCCCTAGATACTAAAACAATATTTTTTAAATCATCATTAATTTTTTGAACAGAAGGGTTCAATTCATTCAGTGGAAAGTGAAAATACAGCTGACAATCATCAGCATATTGGTGGATGCGGACATACTTAACTGCATTAGATAAATCTGAAGTATAGAGCGAAAAAAGCAATGGACCTAACATGCTTGCCTTGCGGCACTCCCATGGCGGTATTTATCAAAGATGAAGATGTTCCATTAATGGCAACTTTTTGACACCTATCGGACAAGTAACTCTTAAAGAAATTAACAGCATCAGTATCCAGCCCAAGATATTTGAGTTTAGTACATAGAGTAGCATGATGAATTGTATCGAAGGCTTTGCTGTAATCAAGTAAAATAAGACATGCCGTTTCACCGTTATCACAAGCTCTATACAATTCATCGCTTACATGTAACAAGGCAGTACAAGTACTATAATTTGATCGAAATCCGGACTGAGTTGGAGACATAATAGTATTTTTTTCTGAAAAGATAGTAAGCTGTCGGATTAGCGTTTTTAGGAATAGGGACAACTATTGCCTCTTTCCAACATGTTGGAAATGTTGCTTTAACCAAACATTCATTGATAATAAATGTGATGTGGTCAGGCACATGAGGGATGATCAAACCCAACATCTTACAGTTAATACCATCTGCACCTGTAGCATTAGATTTTATAGTCTGAAAAACCTCCGTTACTTTTTCTGAACGAACGGCTTTAAATTTATATAATTCGTCAACGCCTGGCAAAGTTTTACCACTATATGAATTAGTAATGAACTCATTGTCTACATTTACTGATGGTAACTTGTTAATAAAAAAATCGTTAAACTCATGAGCAGTAGCAATCAAATGTGAACTTTTAGAAGCACTATTTTGTACATTAAGAAACTTTAAAGTCATCCAAAAACTTTTCTGATCAGTTAAAAATTTATGTTGCAGGTACCCTCTTTTTTCAGATTTGATGGCAGTATTAACAAAATTTCTCAATTCCTTATACTCCTGCCAGTTGCGATCAGTTAATTTTTTATATTTATAATAAGCCTTGTCCCTTAAACGCATCATTAGTTTAAGGTTAGGCGTCAGCCAGGGAGCAGGAGGTTTAGAAATTCTAACAGTTTTACAAGGAGCATGAATATCAAATAAAAACTTAATTTTGTCATTAAAGTAGATAACCATTTCATCAACATTATTGAAAGAATAAATATAATTAAAATCAATTAAATGTAAGTCCCGGACAAATGCAAAATAATCAAAATTAAAAAAATCTCTAAAAGTTTTACATTGTTGAGGTTGACGCGATATTTTTAAATTTAAATTACAACTAATAAGACAAATCATTGCTTGAACTCATAATGACACCTTTGCAATAGTTATGACAACTCAATAACAACTATGTTTATGGCCGTTGCTACGGTAAGTTCTTGTTAACAGACGATTTTTACATTATGTCGTGCTAGAATATAAATTATATATAATAATACTAATTGTTATTATTATTAATAACCTCGACAGTTGTAGATAAAACGTTGTACGTAGTTCGTGGTGTACAATACACTATTACTGCGCTTATGTGATTATACAAACTTCACATACGTTTATAAGATATATATGCTATTTATTGTTTAAATAACTATTAACGCTCGTTTAACAAGAAATACTGTGCTGCTCATATTTGATGACATTGGTTTTCCCAGAACAAAGGTTTAATAGAATACCTCTAAATCGTCTTCATTTAATTACCAAATTGTTCTGATTGCATAACTGTTACTAAAGAATGGGCATCAGATGAAGAGTGCTTATAAAATAATGAACATGAAAGTCAATTTATTTCAATTGTTCTTAATTGGCATGAATTTGCTTTGTATTGTGATGACTATTAGAACTCCAGTCATGAGTAGCGACCCATGACAAGTGTTTTTCCGCTCTAAGATTATATAATACAACCAGATCTCTAAGAAATAGAAAGGTATGTGCGATGGTGGTGTAATGGTCAGCATAGTTGCCTTCCAAGCAGTTGATCCGGGTTCGATTCCCGGCCATCGCAACTATTTTTAGAGAATTTTGCAGAAATTATTAAAGATATTGTGATCGAAAGTTTAAAAACAAATAAACCAGTAAGTGCGATGGTGGTGTAATGGTCAGCATAGTTGCCTTCCAAGCAGTTGATCCGGGTTCGATTCCCGGCCATCGCAGTTCATGTTTTGATATATTTTTTAAGATGTGGGACTGATACATATAATTTTTCACTGCTAAGCACGTAATTTGTGACATAGAAATTTATAGGCCTTTCTTATGCATTTCTGTACACTGAAAACGAAATCAGAATTTGCCTTTCATCCACGTATAGCAAATTTGTGGGTAACAAGCAAATTTATACAGGGTATCCCAAAATTAATATTACACAGAGCATGAGTAGATTTCTGATGACATAATAATAGGATCTTGCAAAACTTACGTTAGTCCAAAAATTGATGGTTAAAAAGATACGGGGTGTCAAAGTTAAAATTTTATTCTTAATATTTGTAAGTAACTATTTAAAAAAATCATACATTTTGGATATCCAGTTTTTTTGGGGCGAGAAATGCAAATTTGTTTCTAATTTTGAGTAGAGGGCGCCACTTATAATCATGCTTCTTTTAAATGGCAGAATTTTTTTGCGGCTTAGTGTATCTATCTATTCTCCTGCCTTTTTTATCTGAAAAAGGTATACCATATCGAAGAAGTTAGGAGTAACCATTTTCGAAATAATCCTATTGAAATATTTAGTGCATTGAATAAAAACTGTTTTGGTTTCAGGTAAAGTGCCTTTTCAGCTGAAAATACAGCAAAACGTTACTTGATAAGTAAATGTAAATTATGATGATGTGCAAAATTTCAGGAAGATCAGCAAGATCTGATAAAATCATTTAGGTTAGGCCGATCTTCTTGAAATTTTGCACATCTCCATTATATAGCATTCTGAATTATTTTTTCAAGTACTAGTCTTACTATATTTTTATCAGAAATGGCACCCGAAACTAAAACAGTTTTTACTCGGTGCTCTGAATATTTCGTATAGGATTATTTCAGAAACAGTTACTCCTAACTACTTGAGCAAGGTATACTTTTTCAGATAAAAATGTAAGAGAATTGTTTCAGTCAGATGGATAATAATAATAAGCCGGAAAAGAGTTTTGCCGCTTAAAAGAAACATGATGTGCCATAAGTCGCGCCCTCTATTGGTCAGGTGAAAATTAGAAATAAATTTAATTTTCTCGCCCCTAAAATAAACCGATCACCAAAATGTATGCGCATATATGGATTTTTTAAAAAGTTATTTACAAATATCGAAAATAAAATTTTACACATATTATTTCATCGCCAGTACTACTTTTGTTCTATGTCCTATTAATTTCAGGACATCCTGTATTATACAAAATACAATACTCACATATTGTGATAATCTTCCTGTTTCAAATCCACCTGAATCTTGGATTTCCAAGGAAGAACAACTGGTATGTGTTGATTCTTCAAGTGATCACGTAGATATAGAGGAAATTTAACGTGATCCTTTATTTGAAGGATCTGAGTGTTCAACACCTATCAAAGTTCACAAGATAAATCATAAATAACCCAGTTCGGCATATAGGTTTATCAAAAATATAACGAACTTTAGATAAAATGGATGAGCTTCCAAGAATGGTCTAAACAATCTCTTTCATCAATATATTTCTGTTATGAAAAAGTGACAGCTATCAAAAGAAAGTCCCTATTTGCTGCCTGATTATTGTGAGGCATTAAAGGTCCTCAAAAGAAACTATCGCCATAAAACATCACTCAGAAGTGAGTTTAAAATTAATTATATGCATATACTATATAGCCATAGCATATTAGGTTAATTAATACAAAAAACTGTCGATGATTAAGACAAATTTAAGTCTAAATCTATTTTTTGACCAAATTTAAACAAAATGTAAATCACTAAGCTCCAAAATTAATTTAATTTATTACATACACATAAACGTGTAAGTGTAAGTACATTCGTCAAATAACAAAAGTAAAAAACTTAATACATACACTATACAAATTAAATACCTAATTATTATTATACATAAATATAGAGTAAACATATATCTAATTAATATAAACATAGAAAAAGATAAAATGACACCAATAAAAACATTCATATTTGATTTACGTCACTATTTAAAAAATCTTCAAAATTATAAAAGGCATTTTTAATTAAGTAATTTTTCATACCTTTTTTTAATTATTATCCTTAAAAATTTGAATTCTATGGGGTATTTTATTAAAAAATTTGATTGCCCAAAAATTAGTACTGACTCGTGTTTTAATCATTCTTAGAAACTTATTGCACAAGTGTGCGCTATTTCGGGTATTATGAGTGAATTCCACTTCTGGCTTCACATCTATGAATATTGTTTTTTATATAAATGTCTTATTTAATACGTACTGAAATATGTACATCATTAACATATATTAAAAATAATAGCGGACCCAATATGGAACCTTGAGGAACTCCATGTTCAATTTTCTTTGTAGATGATTTCATACTATTGTATACCACGTACTGTAATCTATTGCTCAGGTATGATCCCAATAAATCTGCACTATCTGATGAAAAATCATAATTATGTAAAAGAATTTTGCGCGATACACAATCGAAAGCTTTTATTAAATCTAAAAATTAACTATACTCGCGACAAGAATTCAGACGACTTACGTCATACAAACAAATGAATAATTCATTATATTCTCAACAAAATATTTAAGAAACTGCTACTGATAGTAATAAAACTATATACTACACTAAAAGCTTGGATTATATATTGCACTAAATTCGAAAAAATGATTGTTTTTAACGCGACCAAATATCGAAAATTACGTTGACAATAAAAACAAATGTGTAACGTCAGCCGTGACGTAAGACGTCTGGATTCTTGGCGCGAGTATAGCAACAAATTTGGCTTCTTCAAAACTATTATTTACAGCTGATGTTAAACAATCTGTAGCTAATGTGGTCGATAGATTACTTAGAAATCCGAATTGTTGTGGATTGAAAAGTCTATTGGTTTTAAAATAATTAGTTATTTGTATTTTTAAAATAGTTTCATATATTTTTTGAAGTAATTTCACACCCTTCAGACGAACCGTGTCATCCAAAAATTTATTAATTTAAGACAAATCAAATTTATTTTATTTGAAAAGTTCACAACACCTCGCATTTTTATTTTTAAACTTTCCATTTCCATAAATTTTCCATTTTCAACGGGAAACGACGTCGTCTCCATGTCTACAATTGTAACGAACCGGATTTCTTCCTTCACGGACATGTTTACAGGAAACCCTTACGGCAGATGGACAGCGACGAATATTTGATTTTGTAGTAAGCATGCTATTCTCTACAAATATAACTTTAAAACTGCAAAAATACAAGAATATCATGATTTAAGTAATGACGCTGTAACTGAACTTACTTAACGTTTTTTTATATTTGGGAAAGTAGATAACAGGAAAATTTCTACACGGTCATTACGTCAAAATGTTATTAGATTCAGCTACTTAGTGGAGAAGGACATTTCATTTTTTACTGAAAATTGCATCCCAGAGGTACAGATAACAATCAGTTTTATATAAAAAAAACAATATACCTAGTTACGGCAAGAATTCAAACGACTTACGTCATAGAAACAAATGAATAATTCATTTTCAATATATTTTCATCAAAATATTTAAGAAACGGCAACTGATAATAATAAAATTATGTTATTCTCTGAAGCTACTTATTTGTGGCATAATTTTAGTTTTTCTTTAGTTTTATTGGGTTTTTGCCACACTTCTGAAAAAATAAAGATTAATTAAATAAGCCCTTGCGCCAAACGGATCAGTCAAGGGTTATTTTTTAAACTAAGTTTGCCTAACCAAATAATCTCACACTGAAAAAAGCAGATAAGTAAAAAACAACAAAAATCACATTATTATCGCGCACTTCCGTATTATTAACGTTTCGAAAACCTCTCTGTTTTCGTTCTCAAAATAGTAGTAAAAATATTAAACGTATGTCAAGTTTGACAGTTTAAAATTTGTTTATCTGCTTCCATATAGATGTTAAATGATTTTTATTTTATTGCTACTTACTTCTTCTTGATACAACTGCAGCCAACAATGGTCGATGTTGACTGAACAGTTTGACACACACTTATCTCCGTTCAACAAAATAATCGCGGTCTCTTTTAATTTTCTTTTCGTTGCGTTATCTTCCTTCTCTAATATTTTTGCCGAACCCCATTGAATCAAAGGACCGTTTTCCCAAGCGTGTTCGTTTCAAATTCCCGTCTTTTTTACAATTTTTATGTTACTCAACTCTAACATTTTTGCAACATAATGTTTATTGCATTCACAAGGTATACTGTAAATGCAATTTTTTGAATTTTGTATATTATTTTTTGGACGCGTTTTAGACAAAAATGATCGTAAAGTATTAGTTGTCTGAAAAACTGTTCGAATTTCATAAATTTATCTCAACTAATTTCGAAGTTATTTAGGAAAAATCATCATCAGAGTGACTAATATAAGTGGCTGTAACCATGTTTTTATGAAGAAAAAATAATCTTTTTCTACTTGTAACACCTTGGATATTGCACCCTATAATATAGGAACATCCTGTATGTGGGGTTGATATTGCCCCGATATCGATATGCAATGGCCAATCTAAGTAATGTAAAAATAGGCCATGTTAGAAAGAAAAAGAACATTGTTATACTGCATTGCCAATATAAAAATTGTTATACAAGTTATTCTACAAACTCTATTACAAACTTGGGCAGATTGGTAGCTGGGTTAATGCCAAATATTTTTTCTTAGGTCGAATTCATTTTTGTTACAAGCATTTCAAAAAATATAATTTCATAATTCATTCAAAGTAGCCTAACGAATGAAATGGTTGCTATTATTTATGTTTCAAGTTTGAACATTAGTTAGCCTTTATCAACAAAATTAGTAAATCTTAAGACAATAAAAAAGTTTTCAAAATATCCATCCTCCGTTCGAATGCAAGCTTCAATTTGGCGAACTAAAAATTTCGTCACTCGATGGATGAGATTTAGATTATTTCTTATCTGGTTAGTTGATCCTGAATTCTTTCAAGTAACTACTGACGGGTAGTGACCTCAACACGGTAGACAAGCTGCTTCATATGTCCCCATAAATAAGAGTCTAAAGGATTTAGATCTAGGAAACGCCATACTATTGACCTTGTTGAGCTATCCATTCATTCGGGAAATGGTCATTTAACTAAGCAGTTACTTGTCTTCCTCTATATGGTGGTGTGGTGCACCATTGTGCTGGACCACATATTTTGAACAATATTAAGCCGACGTCATCAATGAAATCAAGAAAGGTTGTTTTCTAAGAAAGCTCTATACAGATCTGCATTTAAGCGACCATTTAAAATATCTAAAGACGGTAAATTATTGTTGAAAATGTTACTCTAAACATTGACATGTTGCTGAAATCGTCTTGATTTAATTACATGCGGATTTTGTAACACTCAGATATATGTTCATTATTATTATTATTTATGACGTTCACAAACAAAATGAACCTATCATTTTGTACATGTTGTTGAAGTAACTAGCGACCAAATTCTAATCTCTAAGGAGCACCTCCAGCATGTAATGCTTGTACATTTTGACAACGATTTTCTTTGTTCACAACACGCCATACAAAATTGAACACTAATTGAAGAGTAGTCAGTGACAGCATCTATTATAACTTCTTCATTTCGGACATTCACTTTAGTAGTACGAATGGTCTTTTTTGGAGCGCAGTTACCTTCTTTTCGAAGCCTACGAAATGATATACTAAAGATTGCGTGAGCAGGTTGCTGTCTATTTCAGTATCTTCGTCGGTATTCGCGGGCTGCATGTCTGGCGTTCTCAGTGGAATACCCATCGATAAAGAGAATATCTGCATACTCTGCAGTTGTAAATAAACGCTAAGTGTCAAATCGAGTGTCAAATAAATAATAAAAATGACACAAATATTAATTATTGTTATAATAACCACCATTTTATTTACCAGGTTACTTTGATTGAAATATGAAAGTATATATTTTTTAAAATGCTTGTAAATTCTAAACAAATACGAATCGGACCTATGTTCATGTAAGGTCACAAGGTACACGATTGAAATTTGATTAAATATATTGTTAACACATTATATGATAAATTCTTGCGAAAAGGTAGTAAATAACTAGTACCTTGTACAAGAAAATGTTTATTTTAATTTATCATGAAATTTAAAGATATTATTACGAAACTTAATGAATATAATTCTTAATTAACTATGTTTCGTATAAAATCTGACACCACAATTAGGTGTGGGTGTTGAGTTATGGAATTAAACTTAGTTTTAATTAAATGCACACATTTCCACATACATTTTTTAACACACATTAATGAAATATGCAAGCGATCGTTATGCATTTCGAGCGATGAACTACTACTGCTTGTAGTACACCGTGCTCTGCTCATTATATTTTTATAAAATGAGAAAAAACAAAAGCATCTTCTCGTGTAACATGATATTTTCATCCGTTATCTCTTGAAACATGCACTACACCTACCTGCTCGAGAAACAAAAGAACTAAGGATGTCTTGCTAGCTATTTTACATAACGCGGTAGTAGACGTGCTTCTCAAATCATATGAAGCATCAGGTTAAAACGCAGCATGCCTTGAACTCTTTACTCAAGGAATTTTTCACAATAAACGTCTTGCTACTGGGATGTTTCAGATTTTTGAGCGACTATGATAAACCAAATTATGAGTAACTCATTTAAATACAAAATTATCAGGTGAAAAGCATATGTTTTCAATTGTTCCTATTTGTTAGAGTATTATATAAAGGTTTTATTAAAAATATGATGTCTAATGTAAAAGTACTGAACGACTGCAAACATATATATTATTGTGGTTTTAGTTATTCATAGTCAACTTAGATTTTTCACAAACTAGACTGAAAATCAATGTAAAATACAGTGTTTCACATGGTCCCTTCACACCCCCCTAAAACTGTAGTGGGTAATGCGATTTTGATGAATACTCTTTTTATAACTGAACACTCTTCAGGTTAAGCTCTATAACCTATTAAGACAGCTAGTTTACCACTCCACAGTCTTCTGTGATATTTCCTTGCCATTTTCCGAAAATTCCTATTAGCGATTTTTTATTTTAATAAAAAATATGACAACGTTGCCAGCGCTTTCAAGAAGGGGTTGGAAATAAAAGAAAAATAAAAAATTATGTACAAAGTTTCAAGAATATTTATTTGTTTTTCAATATTATTGAAAACAATATACCTAATAAAATTTCTTTATTTGTGTTATTAGCATCTTATTTTTATAATTGCAGGACAATAACAAATATCCTTAAGAACTTAAAGATTAAATAACAATTCACATGAAATCGTAGTAAAAACCTCTGTAATAATATTACATATAAACGTATGTGATTTAGTTAAATTTAGTTTAGAATTATTTAAATTGTTTTTAAGGTTATTTGTTGTTGCAATTAAAAATAACACAAGTACCTAAATAAATTTCATTATATTGTTTTCAATGATACTGAAACACAAAAGAGATTCTTGAAACATTGTATTTACATTTAACTTTTTATTTTTCTTTTATTTCTAACCCCTTCTGGATATTTATACTAAAAATATACTTCCCAATTCTCATAATATTAAAAGCTATAGCGCTATACAGGGTGTTTACGGCCTTGTGATGTTGTGTACAGGGAACATCTTAAATGAATACCTGGTGAAGACCAGCTACATATAGCGGCTATTCACTACTCCATGTCGGACTGACAAGCCACATATACAAAGCGTCCTACATCGCAGTAGAAATCATTGAGAGCTAGTGACATCCATCGGCAATAACGATAATATGTTGAAACACGGAGTTCCAGGAAACAACTACTCTGCTGATTAATGCCCCGACCAGCATTGAATTACACCTAGAAAACCTATAGCAAACAGCTAAAGTCACAGCCCATCAGACATATGCCGGTTTCAAGCTTATTAGATCTCATCATGGGCTGGTGGGCAGCTGACGAGTGACTACCTGTTTGCTATAGCATCGCCAGGTATAATTCAATGCTGGTCGGGGCATTAGCCCACAGAGTGGTTGTTTCTTGGAAACACCCTGTATAATAAATTTTTATATTTTAGATTTACCGTTATTGTTTCATAAATCAATATTTAAATATATAATAACGAATATAGTTCAAACTTCTATATATACAGGATGTCCCATAACGAACGTGCGTTAGACGTCATTAGAAAACCATAAACTATTATCGAAATATTACATTTTCGTTTTTTTATTCTACGTGTAATTTTGTTTTATGTCACAACTCAACAGATTTTATGTTACTTCGCTTCCTACATTTTTTTGTTTTATGAATTTGTCACTACAGGTCACTTTTCAACACCTTATGTAATCTAAAGAAACCTAGGCCTATTCTGGATATTTTGTCTTGTCTTAGTATTACTTCCACAAAATTATTATTTTTTAAATTAGTTATTTAGTTAATTACTTGAGTTAAACTAGCAATTCATGGTCATGCAACAAAGAAAAAAGTGAAGAAAATTAAATAACTTAAAACTGTTGAATTTAGGTATATAGAATATTTAATAAGATTGGCTTAAAATTACACATAGAATCTGAAAATAATCCTGAATTCTCAGTTTTTCTCCTACCAGTGGTCGAAATGTACTTTTCTTAAGCTAAAATAGTTATTATTTTTTTTTCATGCAAAATTTTCATTCCAACCTTGATTTCCGATATTATAGAAAACTTTTTTGTACCCGTGTTAGACATTGTCATATTTTACTAAATTAGTCTTAGCTATTATCTAAAAAGTATTAGAACTATTTATTTAATATTACTTTTTCCATGAGTGCTTGCAAAGAATCGCTTTTTTAATTTACTTCTATGCACTGGCGTAACAAAATAACAAATTGCCTAAAATAAAAATATACAAATTTAAGTGAATAGTAAAAAATATTTCGCACAATCTGTTCTGGTATTAAAAGAGAACGAATGTACATGTGTGATATTTGTAAACTTTAGTTTTTTCAGGCTTGAATTATGCACACAAGTTTATCCTTTTGTTAATTACATATTTTTTATTCTTTCTGATTTGTAGATTTTTATATTTTTGTCATGTTAAGGGCTCCCGTACACGGTCAATATTATTGCGTCAATGTCGATATTGGTCAATATATTAATTGTCTTAGTGGTTGAAACAATAATAAGGCGTACCCATATTTTACCACATCTTGCGTCAATAATATTGACCGCGTGAGGCAGAGTTTAGTGTAGTAAAGTGGTTAGAAAAGCAATTCTCTTTATGTGCCATAATTTTGGAAATCAAACCCTAAATTAATATTTTTTAATAACGAAAACCATTACAAAATTTTCATTTAGCCAGATATCTAATTAATATAGTAGGTAGATATCTCTCAATCATAGGGGTATACAGGACACATACGGGGAAAAGTGGTACACATGGAGAACCGGTGTGTACCACCTTTCCCTTTTCATCTGCTTATGCTCCAATTTTTTTATCAAATAATGAAGTCGTTTTTAAAACTTTTTTAACATCTCCTAAAACGAGGCGTCCAAATTTAAAATAGCATAATGAAATTTTCGATATTCAGTTATTTTTTACAATAAACGATTTAATTCTTTTCTGTCTACTAAATATATATCGATAACTTTAAATGGATCATCAGGTAAACTTAATTTTTTTTCCTGTATTATTATTGTGCATAAGTCATACACATCTTTATCGCATGGGTATTCTACAAATTTACATTCTTCTTCACAAACAGTAATCTCATCTGGAGAAGCATCCAAATGAAATTCAGATTTCTGGTTTTTTAAATAAGTCTAAAGCACGCTCGTTATGAGACACCCTGTACACTGCATTGTAAGATGAAACGTAATGCACCAAACCTATCGGCTAACAGAACATAATGAGGAATTCCACATGCACCATTTTTCCATAAACGGCCCTTTTCTCCACTTGTTAAATTTGTTCTTCCCGTAAGTATCAACCTGTCGCTCACCTTGTAAAGAAGAAGGGAAAATAATGTTCCATAAAAAGCACTACCTCATGTTTAATTAATCGTACCGAACCCTCTTCAAATGAACAGTTACGGATTTTTATTGCAACTTTTTATAGTATCCCATTTACGGCCGGCCATATTTGCTAAATGGAATATATGAGCCAATTCTTCGAAAGCACCGTTCAACAGCTGTTTTTAACTAACGAGGTATCAGAAGTAGTGTGCTTAAAAGGCGAAAGCTTTATTTCTATTTCAAATAATTAATACTTATATAAATGGTTTTCACAAATTAAGTTAAAGACCATGTTGAATTTAGAATTTGCTCTCAGGGAATGGTCTCAGAGATAAAGAATGTTGAAGATTTTGCAAATATTTCCACTTGACTATAGAAGCTTCTAAATAACAATGCATTTATAAATAATTCAGTAAATTCCGTAGCGCAAATTTTTTGTATTCATTATTGGATATAACGGCACATCAAAATCATTTCAGCTATTTTGAAGTTAGCTGTTGTTGAGTAAATTTTAATTTGTAGAAACTAATAAAAATGCATTGTTCTATTAAGTATATATTTTTTAAACCAATACATTACGTTTATAGATTTTTTTGGTTGATATGAACATTCTCTGTGTCTTTGTTTTTCAATCAGTAATACCATTAGCATGATATGATCTAGTTTCATTGTAATGAACTTGGTTTGCAGGCTTCGGAAGCATTTGTCAGTGTCTGGCTGCCATTTAGATTTAGACGCAGTTGCAGAGTTCCTTCTGAAGAAGAAACGATGTCTGCACGTCAAGAAGTCTAATCCAAACATGTGATGCCAAATGCGAAAACTGCTCAACCACAATTTTGATAAGTTATAGCAGTAAGTAAGTTATAAGTCATAACAATCTGAAAAATATATATATATATAGGGTTAACTATGACTAAGTACAAAAATGTTAACCACGTGCTCAAGAAGGCCTTAAAGACAATAAAAAATTTATTTCGGAATTCTAGTTCGATCTAGCTCATCGTCCAAGATGGCTACATATGTCAACTACCATGCGGTCGTTTCTCACAACGTTGACGAATGTAGAAACAACGAAAGTAAACATTTTTATTGATAATAATACCTAAGTACCTGATAGATAATAGTTAATCCGTTTAGCTACAGTATTTTGCATTCGTTTTTCGTTCCTTCGTTCCAAACTGCCAAAACTTCATTTTCACTCATTACAGGTCCGTCAGAATTACTCGCCACAAAATACACACTTCGCGTAGAGTTAATAAATTGTCCATTTATTTTAAGAAAATTGGTTGAAAGAAATACTTCGAATACACGTGGCAGTCTTTCATTTAGAAAATGTTGTCCGATAACTGTAACTCCACTGCATTGCTCTCAACTCTAGAAAATATGTCCACGTACGTTTAAAGAAAATTTCGGAAAACTACACATCTCCCAATATATCGCAACTATCCATTATTTAATAAATAAAACGTTTAAAACTGAAACTGTCACTAAAAGCGCTAAAATTACAATGTCAACACAACCGTTCAGTCTTCGGTCCGCCACAACCGAGAACCTAATATTCTTTAGATAAATATTCTTATGGCAATCAATATAATCAATATTCTATTCTATTGTGTACAATCGTGGGTTATCTTCATCCTAGTATTGTTTTGACACTTCCTCCGTGACACGGGGTTACACGCACATAGCACTTGTCAGTCGATATAAACCTATGCTGTGTTATTGGTTGCATTGTTTCTAATACTCTCCAAATGTCAAACAGCAGTAGTAGTCAAAAAAGTAATATTACAGAGCACTGTAAAACATGGTCGATTATTGTTAATATCGTATTATTTAATTCTATAATAAGTTAAAAAATGGAACGAGCTTTAGTGCACTTTGCACTAATGACCTACAGATGGCGCCAGCATCGGAAGATCAGTCAAATATCGCAAATATTTTGATATTAGTTTTCAGTATTTGCTTCTCGCACATTCAAATTCGTGTAATCGCGGAAATTACGGATATGGTACTAACTTATGGGATGTGCGACGAAAGTGCATATCGTGCAGCATCAGAATATCAAAGACGTTTTCCAAATATGTAGACAGAATATGCTAAATCCTCGTACATTTGTACATACGACGTCCACGAATGTTGTTTTACACGTGCTGGAGTTTTAAATACGTATGTACCTAACTTGAAAATAAAAAAGAACCAATTTCATACTTTTTAAAATTTCTTGTAACTTCTTTTTTTACTTAGTGACATAAAAATAAAGCATTTTTAAACTACAATAATAGATACCTACAGAAAAAAAGTTTTTTATTTTGAAATGGTCGAGGGAAATCAAGAGGTCCCCAGCAAGTACAACAATTTTTACAACGACAAGTTATAATGTAAACAAGTTAGAAAACAGAAAATAATTCAACTTTCTTGAAATCTCCAAATATCAGTCCTGGAAGTATCAGTAAGGTAGGTTACTCTCACTGCTACCATAATATCGTGTTTCTCATTAAATAATCTAGTATTTTGTAAATAAAACTTTCTTTAAAAGCGCTGTAAATTGTTACACGTGGCAACGCGGTGCTCTGTCATTACCTTTGACAACTTTGACTTTGGTAGAATATACCTAACCTCGCAGCTGACAGGCGGCATAGTCCCCGAGAAATTAGGGGTTAATAAGGTTTTGAAAATAATTTTTTTTTTTTGCTTAATAGATAACTTTGGATAGGGTGACACCGTTAACTCTGAATTTTTCCTATCCCCTCTTAAAATATTTGTAAATTTTGTAAGTCACAGTATAAATTAATGCATTATTAAGTCAAAGCGTGTTCAGATTTTTATTTGAAAAAAATACGTTTACTTTGTGATTTTTTTTGTATAAATTTAACTTAAGAAACTTCATTTGAGGCTTGTTCAAGAAATTTACTACTTTTTCTCACTCAAATAATATTTTGTTTGAGTCTCCTTTTTAAGAATTCTGCTGGAAAACCGAGTCCTGAGTTAATTTGCTTACTTGGTTTCCATTCATCCAGTTCCGAAAGACTAAATATTCTATTAAACGGAATTTTGGTAGAAGCAGATTAAGTTGGAGAATGTTTTGAAAAACATCTTCACAATCAGTTTAGTTTGCAAAGCTTGTTTCCTATATTAGAGAATAAGAAACCCAAATCATTTTATTGTAATGAACAACCGTTGACGTATTACATACACGTATACAGGGTGGACACTTTTCGGTGTACAGTACAGAGATCTCGAAAACGATCATGGTGGCTTAAATTAGGAGGAACTTATGCATTATAATGTCTTAATTTTTAATAACATTTCTAATGTTAAGAAGTTTGATACCCTTATATTCTCGGTATAAGCTTCCTAATTGATGTGGAAAAAAAATCTACGCTAACTAGATGCCTAAATTTTGCCGAACAATATAAAAGTAATCATAGTATTTCCTTAAAAAAAGTTATGAAGGGATAAAGAAAATGCACGATCACTATTTTGGAAACTACTAGTTATTTGGGCAACTAGTGCAAAAAGTATGTATTTGTTGTACGATTCATAAAGTTCGATTGAAGCTCGACTTCATCTCGAGCTGCAATCGTGCTGAGTGCAATAAATGTGCTTTTTCACATGTTGCATACAACATTTTTTCTATAAATGTTACTATTTTTAGAATAGTTTCAAGAATAGCAATAACAATTTAAACAAACCTAATTTTTATAAAACTAGTTATTTACTTTTTGAGTTAATTTCAATTTGAATATCGCAGTTGGAGCAATTTTCTATGGTATCTGGTGAACAAAATTCATTTTCAGTAATTTCTTGAATTTTATTATCGTTTTTGCTTGCAGAGGTCTCAGGTTTTTCACTTATTATAACTTTTTTTCGGATTGTTGTGAAGTTTCCGGTACTGCTACTTGATTCACCTTTCAGAATTTGAACCGCTATTTCAGTTTTTTTTTAGAAATTGACTCCCTAATGTAACCCTCAGCTACAGTTGAGGATTTCCGTTTTAATGTTAACATGTCTGCCCTTGATTCCACAAGCGATGTTGCCAAAGATCTGCGATCTTGGTAATCCTCTGCAGTTAACCCGTTCAGTATCATGGTTACAGCTTCTTTGACCTCCTGTACGCCGCCATGATGAGTTCCCTTGAGGTGCGACTTCATTTTAAGGTATAAAAAACATCGCAGGGGGGCAATATCGGAGCTATAGGGTGGATGCGGCAGCATTGGAATGTCTTTTTGCCAAAAACTCTTGCACAATGAACGAGGAATGTGCTAGCGCGTTGTCGTCGTGCAGGATTCAGCCGTTCTCGGCGAGTTCGGGATCTCACACGGAAAACGCGGCCCCGCACAATTAAAACGCCGGCCCGCAGCCTTTCTAGGACGCCAACATAGAACTGTCCAGTCAGAAACATATTCACGATGAATGATCGACATTGCCTTTAGTCGTGACTTGGACATTCTCGCTCTCCACCCATTTCCACCCACTGCTGACTTTGTTTACGGGTCTCGGGGTTATACTCAAATATCCAAGTCTCATCTTCAGTGACTATCCGACTCATCCAGTCTCTATCGTCGCTCCGAATGCGGGACAACAACTTCGCAGACCGATTTTCGCACCATATTTGCGCAAGTTACTTCCAAAAAATACACATGAAACACAAACCAAACGTGCTATCGACTTCAACCTTGGACTGAAACTAAACGGAAGGTCCGCCCTCTCTAGAAAAACGTTGACAAATGATGCAGTTTTGCCAGTTTCCGAGTTATAACTAAATTCCCGGAACTTAATTGCCACACCTTGTATACATAACAATTTGCCAAAAAAAATTAGCACTTACAACGCCACTTTTTCTCAGTTCGGATCTTATAGTTTTATGCCGTAACTTCATCTACTATGTACTCAAGTTTGTAACCTTTTTTATAAACACCCTGTATATTAACATGTTTGAGAGTAATATTTTAAAAAAATCATATCCACAGAAATAGGTTGAAAATTTTTCATTGACGCACTTTGTATATTGCGGTGCGGTAACATACATTGATTCCGAAGAAAATACGGTTTAAAGTTACCAACCCCCACCAGGAGGTACAAAAACCTTCTCCCCGGCGATCGCGGGCTGTCAGGGACGTGACGTTTGTTTCCTTCTGAAATAAGTAACGAGATAAAGAACACGTTTCTAATCTTTTTACAGCGAGTTATCATGGCCGTATCACGTCAAGTATGAGGAGAATAAAGCTTGGAGTTGATGGTAAACACATCCTGTATCTATTACGGGCCGCTAGAGGTAAATAAAATGCACCGTAATCCATTGTGGGGAAGACAAGCGAGTTAAAAATGGGTGTTCGCCTTGTTGACATTAAGTCTCCGTTTAAAAAGGTATCGTGTGTCTCGCAGTGGCTCTGATATGTGTCGTTTCAGGCTGAGGAAAAACTCTGTCACATTATATTAGCACGTCTGTGTTGAAGTTGATGTAGCTGTCAAATTGTTATTTATCGGCAGATTTCATATATTATGTGATTATGTCTCATACCTATTAATTAACATAATCTAAGCTCTTTATGTATAGAGATAACTCTTTACTCTTTACACTTACATTATCTTTTGTATTTAAACGCATTCGTCTTTTTGTGTCCCGACAATTATATTGTCACGGATTTCCCAATCCGACTTTTCTACTGCCAGAAAAACACAATCCGTTAATTAATTACTTATTTATTAACTATACTCAATACACTACTGAACACTAATTAGAACTCAACTAAACACTTATTTAATTAATCGCTATCTAAATCACTTTGATATCTCCAACTAAACAATTCAACACTGTAATACAAGACTTATACAAGACTAACTTAATCGGCGGTTTATTTTTCTTTTATAGACCCAACGAATATTCCAGGTATATTCTAGTATCTCTAGATCTATTTTCTAGCATCTTTCGAACGACTCGAACGCTTCTCGTCGTTTCTCAAATTTTCAAGTCCCGTCTCGATCCACGGCTTTTTGTTTGTTTAAGGCTTACGGTGAGCGCTCTATCAAACGATATATAAGGTCTGTTTCAACAACCGTCGAGAACTGGTTCAGAACCGTGAGAAATGTTTGACCAACACCGTCTTACGTCGCATTCGCCGAGAGTACATTAACAACTGAACTGACTGACTAATTCTGGACGGTTCGGAATCGATTCTTGCTGTGTTGGAACAAACCCATAGTTTTCGCTCAGTAACTCCTTAACGGATAATGATAAAAATATGCGGTTTTTTTAATAGACTATTAATATTATTTTACGTCGACGCTGTGTTTTGAAATTTTGAAAAAGTGTAAAATTAATTTTTTTAAAATGAATTTTGCATATTTTCAAAATTTCAAAACACAGCGTCGACGTAAAATAATATTTGTAGTCTATTAAAAAAAACCGCATATTTTTATCATTTTTCGTTGAGGAGTTACTGAGCGAAAACTATATCCTTTTGGATCGAGCGCTCACCGTAAGCCTTAACAGAATCGTGTAGGGGCGATCGGGTCAATCTTGGCATTTCGCGATACCACAGTCGTCGGTTTGGGTGTGAGTGGGGCAAATTCCGTGACAATATATTAATATAAATGTATTGGCCATTTCCGCCAACGCAGGACATTTCTACTAAAAGTATGGATGGAAGGACACAGAGACTGAAGTAAGGACTGTTTTCCAAAGTAAGGAAAGATGGAGACTCTTTCTGCACCACAATAGATTGTAAGCCCCGTTCCATTTCTAGAAAACAGATACTATAGTCGGGTTTCAGAATAGTAGAGAGTGATTTATGTTATAAACCCACAAAGAGAAATACATGCTCTCCGACAATAAAAAAAATCAGGTTATTGTCTCCCTGCATGAAACTTTGTCTATTTTGTGAATTATGCCTCACATAATTCACCAAATTATATATGAATTTCCGTTTTATAAAACGAAAATAATAGTATGGTGAATAAACTATTTAAGACAAATATTAGAAGGTCGAAATCTGAATCGAAGAATATATTCCTATAGAAACATGGATAATTGAAAGCCATAAATTGACAAAAATGTGGCACTGTTATGCCATATATGGATGCTGTGGTTATAATGGATAATGTACCCTATAATACTCGACGATAAGTTTAATGTGTCAAAACATCAAAAATCTACGTGTAATGTTTCTATTTGTCGGTTGGTCATCCTTAGCGATAATCACCGCTAAACTTTTCAACAGTATGGACCTATTTTGTTCCTTATCATTATTAGTACCAAAAAATGACACTATTACGTCTAAGGCAAGAGCAGGAAAGTATGACTTAGCCTAAACAGCTCTCTTAACAATAGCTACTGCTCGTCCGCGTAAATTGATGTTTGGGCATTTGATGAAACAAAGAAGGTGTAGCCGACTACGAATTGGTTCTGACGAATGTAATTGACACTGTTGAGGTTCACTGCTAACAACTTCGTCTTTTTCAGGCTGTAATTCAAGAAAAAAGACAGGGACAGCATAATTGAATATTTTGCCCGCCCGGCTATGAAGAAATTTTATTGAAATTCGCTTTATTTTGGTAGCAATTGTTCATGGTTGAACAATATTCGGGCTGGTTGCCACATTGTCGATTTAGGATATTTTTATAATTTGAATTTATATTCCCCTCAGAAGTAAGTACATATATGTATGTTTTTAGAGACACCACACTTAAAAGCTGTGTAAATTCATTACACTATTTTCGCTCGTTCCTTGGGATAACCTAGCACTTTAATAGTTTACTTTAAAAAGTTTATAAAAACTCAGCCGCGTTATTCTCTCCACAATGTGGAATATTAAATACCCTTTTGGACGACGATGGCCCACCACCACGCACTTAGATCTGTCTGATGCGCATTCCGCACATATCACGCTGTAACACTTATAATACACTGTACACTACTGGATACTAGCGTTGCTACTATAACGGTCACACCTTAAGACTTATCGCCGGTTATGATAGCATTCATTGTCCATTACAACTACAGCAACAAATTCCATATGTGGCAAAATATATTCAAACCATTTTTCAAATACTTCGCTATCCATATCATGATGGCTAAATTCTGAGTGTCATATATTGCTATGTTAATAACTCTTCCCTACAACAAACTCCACATATACTTAAAATCAGTGATCCCAATTAAAAAAATAATGTAGGTACATTTTATGCTATATTTGAACATGGCAACTTAACCTTGATCATCATCAAAAATATTTCATCGGTGGCATCTCTCAGAAAAGTGTTAATTAACTTTCTAGTCAATATTTTTAACTTCTTCGATTTGTAATATATTTTTTCTTTTTAAAAATGTTATTAATCTTGAATATTTACTAATGTGGTTGTTATGATGTAAAAGTACTGTTGCCTTTTACATAGAATTATACGACCACAAAGAGGACGGCTTACAATTCTCACATTTTTCCAAAAAATATACTAAGAGCACATATTTTCAGTGCAGTGTTTTTCGTTTTAAAAGGACATCATTTAACAAAATCATCATAAGTTTTTTTTTTATTTTCCCAGTAACACACGTTCTTTAGTTTTCTCCGCCGCATTAAAAATTTCAAGAGGCATCATTGAAATTTCTATTTTACCAATTATACATGTATTAAAACAATCTGCTACTTTGCTAGAGGTTTTTCCTGTATTCAACATGGCGTACATGAAAACCACGTTTGTTGATATTATTACTAGGCATCCATCAATTCGGCTCCAATAAAAATTACTTGATTTTAGTTACTTATTTCCAAGTACATGATATGATGTATAGTAAATTATTAGTGTTATAAATATCGGCCGTGTATAAAGTTTTGTGTAAATCTTGGGCGTCATAATGCGTTTAATACGCTAAGCGTGTAATAGCTATTATGTTCACGCTGAGGGTCTTAAACGCCTACTTAACGCCCTTGATATACAAGGTGAACCTTAAATAAGCACAAATATTTTAACTGCAGGTGTAGTTCGTCATATAAATAAGTCTAATGAAAGTCATTTTTAAACATTTCAAATATTTATGGAGATATTAATTTTTTTTTAAAATATCCATATTTTGAGGACCGCTGACGACAACCTAGTAAAATAAACCATATGATTTACTGAAAGCGAGGTTGCCCTATCGTCTGTAACATAAATAATTGTTTAACGTAAATTCAATTTTTGCGGTTGTTTTCTAATTTAAAAACACTTGTTTTTAACAATATGTAAAATAAAATTATGATAAGTGATTAAAATATGAATTTCCGCAAGTTCTATACTATCAATTAAAGTGTTTAGGAAGTTACTTTATTCAATGATTCCAAATATTATCCATAAACGTGCATAAAAGCTCACCTACTTACTTAAAAACCAACTATTTAAACAGTTATCCACGTTTCAGAAGTTAATACCATTGTATACCGTTAGAAAGATTATCACACATTATACCCTTCAATTATTTTATGAAGAATAACAAAAAAAAACTATAATTTTCGTACAACATCTTATAGTTAATTTTCAGTTTCGCCAGATAAACTCAAACAACGGGTCAGTGCCAACCATTTCGTACTTCGTAGATTCGTAGTGGGTGAAACAGATTTTAAAAATAAACACATAACATGGAATAACAAAATAACTAGCTTAATGTATGCGTTCAATATCAGAAGAAGGCAAAGTAAAATATTTAAAAGCAGTCTCAATCGCATTCAAAAAAAGAAACTAGTGCCGTATTCACAGGTAACAGGTAGATGTCACGGGCAGTAGGTGAAATGCCCCGTACCAGCCCCACTCTTTAGGATTGATAGTCGAGGTCGACAAAAAGGTTATATCAACATAACCCACAACTATAATCCAGCGCAAAGGAATAAGCTGTGGCATGTTACAAGTGGAAACAAAACATGTGATATTTGTGGAAAGAGATTTGATAATTTCAATACACGTAAATTGAAAGTTAATATGAGATACTTTTTCATCTTCTGAAACCGAACTAAACTAATGGTTTCTTTAAGTAATACACTGCTTGACACATATGTTTAAAGAATTGCGGCACTAACGTATAAAACGTATTTGGTCGTTTTATTATTTTTACGGGCAGTGTTTTTCTTTTGCGTATTTAATTGATATTTTTCGTGAAATTCAGTGTGATTAAGTAAAATATGGCGCATTATTCAAAGAGTGAAAAGGTTTACATGTTAACGATAACATCTTGTGATAAATCAGTTGGAAGTAAAAATGGATAATGAACAAATTCTGGATAACTATGATTGTGAGTAGAGAATCTGGTTTATATTTTCAATTGACATTAATATTTTCATAAATAAACATATTTCAATCATTCTTTGACATGTTTAAAAATTCTATAGTCTGTTTAGAAATGAAAGAGAGTAATAAAACCCCGAGATAAGAACCGGCCATGGGCGTGGTAATATTTCGTTTCAGGTAATTATCGGGTAACACTAATGCTAACAGGTAATGGGTGTACATTAGTATATTTTACTGGATACATCATAGGGCAGGGGCCAGTGTATTGTGACAGATCAATCCAGTCTTAGAGTTGAATATACGAAGACGTGCTAGTGCAGTAGAGTAAAATTCGACTTGTGTTTAGAGACTATTGTGCCAGTGGATATAATATTGTTTGGGTAAAATGTCGAGCTTATCAGATTACATACCTGCTAAACGCGTGAAAAGATGTGCGCTGTCTCAGAATGAGATTATTATTATATTAAATGTATTTAATAATAAATAATAAAGTGTTCCAAAATGACAAGGATTGGAAAATCGACTATCTACAGACTTTTAGAGGAAACAAAAAATGAACAAGATACTGTAAATCCCCCAAAATCATCTACAGGGAGGTCAAAAGTCGTTATAGATGATTTCTTCAAAAATGTCATTCGCAGGAAAGTACACATTTTATTTTAAAAAATAAATACCAACGTTAAACAAAATTTTAAGGGAACTTTCAGAGGACAACGATTTGCCAAAAAAAAGTAGAAGCAAATATGGGCCGTCTTACGAGAGTTGAATGTTTGCTGGGAAAAGCAGAACAGGAAGTCGACGAGGGATATACTGTAACAAAAGTATGGCAAGATAAAAATGTAAAAAGTTTTCGACAAGCATTTTTAGATGGACTTTCAACAGGGTTCAAGGGACCTTCAGGTAAAAGGTGGAGATTAATAGTGACACATATAGGTAGTGCCAGTGGTTTTGTAGATGGCGGTTTACTTTTATTTGAATCTAAAAATACAGATGACTATCAAGAAGACATGAACGCAGATGTTTTCGAAGAGTATTTTATACAGATGTTGGATCTTATTCCTCCGGGGTCTGTAATTGTCATGGATAATGCCAGTTACCATTCACGACAGGTCGAGCAGACGTCTACGACTGCTTAGGGGAAAGCCGAAATAATTCAATGGTTATCCGGAAAAAACATTTCTTTTGAAACAAATATAGTGAAAAAGGAACTTTTGACACTTGTTAATCTTAATAAAGATCAGAAAAAATATGTTATCGATGAAATGGCAACAAATCGCCAAATAACGGTACTAAGGTTACCATCTTATCACTGTGAACTTAACCCAATCGAATTAGTCTGGGTGCAGGTAAAAGGAGATGTAGCGCGAAATAATATGACGTTTAAATGAAGTGACGTGAAAATTTTGTTAAATAATTCCTTGGAACGAGTAACTGCAGATAAATGGCAAAGATGTATCATGTACAAAAAGAAGAGGAGAAAATGTGGGAACTCGATAATTTAATTGACGTTACTGTGGAACCTATCGTTATCAATCTAGCAGACGAAGATAATTCATCAGAATATTCAGAGGATGAATTTTAATACACGTACATTTTTATTTTCTTTATTGTACATTTATACAACACTACATTTACTCACTATAATTTGAATTTTCAAAATACATATATTTTTGTGTGGAATAAAAGTCTATTCATTAAATTTAAATAAATATTTTGATAATAATATTGAATAATTTTATTTGAATTACTAAAAACTCTCTTAACCCGGTTATGATGCTCATGTTTTGAAATGCTGTTTTTATATTGTTTACTTATAAGAGAAATGGACCGAGAAATTGAAGGGACATAGACAAAGACGGATTGTCGGATTAAATTTTAACTACCTGCTACAATTTGATACAACCCGGTTACACAAAATTCTTTTAAAAGTACACCTCTTCTATACCGATAATACATAATATAAAAATATTGAATATAAGCACCAGTACTATATTTATTTACGATTTGCATACATAATAAGCTTTTACCTGTTACTCTCTTTCATTTCTAAACAGACTATAGTTAACTTTGTTGGAGCTTATTTGAAGACATTAGTGTAACACTGACAACGCTGTGGAATTCACATCCACCATGACTCCCGGATCAGCGGCCCTCAACAAGTTTTCTATTGAAAAATCACGAAATTTATTTAAAATGTGACTTTTTAACCTGATATTTTTTGTAATAAAAAAACTATTACTTATGTGTTCTACACAGTGAACTTACTGCTGGTTAAAATATTTGTACCTATTTAAGGTTCACCCTGTATAAATAACTTAAATAATTTATTAATGTATTAAAAATAATATGTGTTTTTATGTTAAAAGTGTATATTAAAATACAGGACATGCGGTTTAACTTTTTCCAGCCGATAACAAAGAGCAACGCCAGCGTTTCGTTTTATATCGCGAGTCGCAGGAGTCCCTCATTAGCGAGGTCGTATTCTACACATGCCAGTGAAAACTCTTATTCAGCGCAGCCCGATAGCGATCTTCCTGACGGCCGAAAACCGCACGGCGCGCGTTTTACCAGGACCGTGATTAATTTGTATGCCCGCTCGAATTAATATAGGGCCATATTTGCTACGGCAGTCATTTAGGGACGTCGCCGGTAAACAGCCTGTACGGAGCGATACGCCCGCGGGCTGTGTGCGAAATGCCAAATTACCCGCCTGTAAATATTTGCCTTCGGAGGAGGGAATGGGCAGAGGCTGCCTTTCGCGATCAGCAGTGTGCGCTTTTCGGTATTTGATGTGTCACGCCTTATCTGCTAAAAACTGTTCGGCTTGTTGACTTTTTTAATACTTGTTGCAATGATTATTAAAAATCAATGTTTCTGACGATATAAGGTTTGTTCCAAATAAATAGTTTTGTACAGGCACGATACCGTCACGAGATTATATGCACTGATAATAGGCGCATGCGTCAAGTTTGTACCGTGCATGGAATCGCGAATGTTTGGAACGTTTACTTGACCGAAAAATGAGTGGAAACAAACATAATATAACCAGCTACCTCTGAATTTAACTTTGAAGTTGTAAACAACCTCGTATGCAAGTCATTATTTAAAATTACAAACTAGAGTCATGGATGGACATTTCAAAATTCAATTTACTATTTATCAACGACTAAATTGAACAGCTTTAATATCAAATATTGTTACCCTTTTTATCCTACAAACTCAGGTAATATGAAATAGTATAAAAAAAACACTACTTTTT
Organism: Monochamus alternatus; assembly: GCA_037114965.1. NCBI lineage: Eukaryota > Metazoa > Arthropoda > Insecta > Coleoptera > Cerambycidae > Monochamus > Monochamus alternatus. Next base: position 122,254,977 of record CM073426.1, read on the forward strand.
ATTTTGGCTAGTTGGAATTTTAGCGAGGGCGTGGGTTTCGTACAATAAAAAAAACAATAACGAAACAACACAATGATGTCTTTTGGGCGCCAAGTGATTTCCTGAAAGAGCCCTCAACCAAAATAAAAAAAACTATAATGAAGAAATCACTAATATTCAATATGAGTTTATTGCAGTGTGAAATTTTCTTACATTTTACCAAATATTTATATACAGTATGCGCCAAAAGTATGGAATAAATTCAATAAAAACGAAACAATTATTTTTTTGGAAAAATCCTCGAACAGGTCGATTTTTAATTTAAAAAATACATATTTTAGCGTAAAATGCGATTTTCAAATGTCATTTGTTTTCGAGTAATGACGTCATCGATTTTTTTTTAAATGGCAACACTATATTTTTTTCCTTGATTCTGAAAGATCGTTTAATTCTCTATCAGCCAGTACTAAAATTTTGCCCTCTTACATAGGAAAGTTTTCGAGTAAATGACGATTGAATGTTAGAAAACGTAAATCAATTAAAATAAAGCAAAAACTGTCCTGCCGTTGATGAACTACCCGTTTATCCGGCTAGAGACGGTTCGACAACTTTTACAATAACTGCCTTACTTACAATAATCGCAATGTCCCATACACAATTTATAATTGTTTTTGACAAAGTATAAAAACGTCATGTCACTGTATTTAATTTTTTTCTTGACATTACATTTTTTTTTCTAGCCTTCTTAGAAGTACATTCAACAGATTTACAAAACACATAAAGTAGTTGCCTATTTCCAACAAAAACGTTATCAAGTTTAGTTTTTCGAATTCCATAGTTCTTTTATGGATAACGTAGGTGAAAATCTTTGCAAAGTGTTATTGTCACACCGACTTTCTAATAAGTATTGTAAGCGACATAGAAATTATTATTCAATTTAAAGTATTATGGCACATTTAACTGTTACGCAAAGAATTGAAATTTTAATTCTTATCGGATGCGGGAATATGACTAGAACTCAGCAGGAAGTTTGCGATTTATTTAATGCAAAATATCCAGATCGCCCTATCAGCCAATCAACAGTCAGTAAGGTAGAGTCTAAATTTAGAGAAACTGGCAATGTTGTAAATATTCCAAAACCTGGACGTCCAAGCATTAATGAAAATCAGAAACAGAACATTTTGATAAGTATGGTGGATAATCCTCATAATTCTTCACGATTGGTTGCATTAAACAATGACACTAGTCAGAGCACAGTGTTACGTATCTTGAGGAAGGAAAAATATCATCCCTACAAAATTCAACTTGTGCAGGAACTCAATGAAGATGATCCCGATCGCCGCTTACAGTTTTGCGAAATTCTAATGTATTTATGTCAAGGAAATAGAAATTTTCACCGGCAAATACTTTTTTTCAGATGAGGCCACATTTTGTCTGAATGGTACAGTAAACCGTCAAACTTTCAGATATTGGTGTCGGGAAAATCCTCATTGGATGGCAGAGGCACATACCCAACACCCTCAGAAATTGAATGTGTGGGCTGGAATAGTTGACGACAGAATAGTAGGGCCTTTCTTCTTTGAAGGAATCCTTACAAGACAAAGATATTTAGAGTTTCTAGAAAATGACCTTGTTCCAGCCCTTGCAGTAATTTTTCCTAACGATAATGACCCTGACATTCCTGACGATACCATATGGTTTCAGCAAGACGGTGCACCTCCACACTATGCGCGCCCTGTATGAGATTTTTTGGACAACTGTTTTCCTGGGAGGTGGATCGGCAGACGGGCACCGATAGAATGGCCTGCAAGATCGCCAGATCTTACACCTCTTGACTATTTTTTATGGGGATACTTGAAGTCAAAAGTGTACATTAATAAACCACGTAATTTAGAAGAACTTCAAAATCGCATTCGGGACGAAATACGCAGAGTTACCCCAGAAATCATTCATAATGTGCAAAAAGAATTTCTTCAAAGACTTGCGCATTGTCAAGAAGTTGGTGGATGGCAATTTGAACATTTAATTTAAGTATAAAATTTAATCAATTGTATTTTATTTTACATACCTCAGAATTGTTACTTTTTTTATGGATAAAATTTACGTTTTCTAACATTCAATCGTCATTTACTCGAAAACTTTCCTATGTAAGAGGGCACAATTTTAGTACTGTCTGATAGAGAATTAAATGATTTTTCAGAATCAAGGAAAAAAATATGGTGTTGCCATTTAAAAAAAATCGATGACGTCATTACTCTAAAACAAATCACATTTGAAAATCGCATTTTACGCTAAAATATGTATTTTTTTAATTAAAAATTGACCTGTTCGAGGATTTTTCCCAAAAAAATAATTGTTTCGTTTTTATTGAATTTATTCCATACTTTTGCCGCATACTGTATAGTTCGACTATTATCAGTTGCAATTTCTTAAATATATTGATGAAAGTATAAAGAATTATTCATTTGCTCGTATAACGTAAGTTGTCTGAATTCTTGCCGAAACTGTACCTATCTAATACATTTTGCCTGACACTGTATTACACAGATTATTTTTTGCAGGGTTAACTATGACTAAGTACAAAAAATTTAACCACGTACTCAGGAAGGCATAAAAGACAATAAAAAAATGATTTCAGAATTTTACCTTGATTTTTAAAAAATAGGGCAAAACCCTCTTTTCCTGCGAAAAGTCGGCGCCTATGGTAAGCATTGGCTGAGTTGTCTGAGTTGTCTGAGAACTATAGACAATGCTTACATTTGTCAACAATCTTAACTACCATGCGGTCGTTTTTTTTGCAGCGTTTCTAAATGCAGAAACGACAAAAATTAACATTCTTGTTATACTCGCGACAAGAATTCAGACGACTTACGTCATACGAACAAATGAATAATTCATTATATTTTCATTAAAATATTTAAGAAACTGCAACTGATAGTAATAAAACTATATACTGCACTAAAAGTTTGTATTATATATTGCACTAAATTGCAAAATATTATTGTTTTTAACGCGACCAAATATCGAAAATTACGTTGACAATAAAAACAAATGTGTAACGTCAGCCGTGACGTAAGACGTCTGAATTCTTGACGCGACTATAGTAATACATAATATCTGATACACAACTGTTAATCCAGTTAGCCAGTTGAATTCGTTTTTCATTATTTCGTTACAAACTAGCAAAAGTGCATTTTCATTACAACCACTCACTACCGATAAAACACACTTCTACAGTTAGATAAAATGCCTATTTGTTATAAGAAAATCGAACGAAAGGAGTAAGTAGGTACTAATAGATAATAGAAGAGAACTTGTAATGCACACGCAGCAGTATTGATTTATAACCTATAAAAACAAACCGGCAAACTATATTGTGGAAAAATATCTGTACCCGACACAAATTCTTTTATATAATAACTATAAAACGTTTGAAATAAGACATTAAAAACTGAAGAAGAAATCAAAAATACAACGTAAAGACAGGAATTGAATTATGGCATGACAAGCGAATTTTACCGATGTCTTGCTGGTTGTCTACTCTCACTTTGTAAACTTAAAACGTGCGGCGGACGGACCGCATAGGCGGCGTTAAATAAAGATATAATATAATATCGAAAAATATTTTTTTTCGATTCATAAATAAGTTTGGAATTATTTTGAAGGTCGACTCCGCTTATTTTCAGTTTTTACTATCCTCTCTTAAAATATTTGTACTTAATCGTAGTTAACCCTGTGTTACTAGAATTTTAACACATTTTATGTAAAACGTATACAAACCAGTGCTAAATTATTGCCTAACATCCTAAATTTCATACTGGGAAATCTCATGTACTCAACAACTTTTTGTAGCCTGTTTTAATTTGTTCTCTGTTACACCATTTCTACGAATTTCTAAATCTTCACCGGTTTTCTACATTATTCCTAATACTGATGACTGACTTTATCAATAAAAGTAATGTCGTTTTGTGACACAAATAGCCATCCTAAACCAGAAGGTGCATTATTTCGTTATATAAAACATCTCTTTCTCCTCCTAAATGTCTCCCGTCAGTTTATAACTCACCCATAAATACCTTCCGCGATTTTATTATTTACCATCGCCCGATTCATGCTGACTATTAAAACACTTTAACACCACATAACCAGCAGCCATAATTTATCCGCTAAGTGCGACGATAAATTGTGCAACATATTCAGAAATATGCTCCATCGGAGATACATTGGGGGGATAAAATTGATAATTTATTCAGCGTTTATCTGAAATCTACACCCGGCAGTCGCCGAACATGATTTATCGATGTTTCACTGTCGCCACTTATAGATCCGTTGTTGGATACGGCATTGGCAGAGCCCAGTGTGACTGACAGCACGATGCGAGTGGTTCTGTTCCATCGGAAAGGGTTGCGGCACTGCAAAATCGTAAATAAATGTTTATACAGGGTGTTTTTAAATTAAGTAGAGACCATCGATTCCTTAGGTGAAAATAAATCAATTTAACTTAAGGCTTACGGTGAGCGCTCTATAAGACGATATAAAGTTTTCGCTCAATAACTCCTCAAGGGATAAAGATAAAAATATGCGGTTTTTTTTAATAGTCTACAAATATTATTTTACATCGACGCTGTGTTTTGAAATTTTGAAAAACTGTAAAATTATTTTTTTTTAAATGAATTTTGCTCTTTTCCGAAATTTCAAAACACAGCGTCGATGTAAATTAAAATTTGTAGTCTATTAAAAAAAACCGCATATTTTTATCTTTATCCCTTGAGGAGCTACTGAGCGAAAACTAAAAAAATATTTCTTAGCAATAAAATGCTGCCCTTTTGCGGTGGCATTGATAAAAGAGACGATCACATTAGATTCTAAATGTCCAACACTGAGAGAAGTAAAATAATATTTGCAGTATATAAAAAATAGAATAACATATTTTACTATATATATATATATATATAGTTAACGAACGAAAACCGAAAAACTAAAATAAAAGGACTGACACGCGACGGATTTTATAAAAGACTAAGAGAAATGATTACGTATTGTAGTTTAGTAGCTTTATTATAATTACGAATTTGTTAAATCTTGAAACTAAAAATATGTTTTTCAAATACAGAAATATAGATTATTTTTAATATAATATTCTGTATCTGCCTACTGAATAATAGACACCAGCTAAGACATTGCTAAATAGACGTATTCATTAAAATATAATTAATATTTTTAATAAATATTGCAAAAATGCGGAATGCAAATGGGTAGTTGAGATTTATGGAATATATAAAAATGTTATTGAAATATGGTTTTGTTTATCTAATTTTATTTTTGTTGCATAGTATTTTTTTACATGGCATCGATGGTTTGCTTCTCAGCACTTCAGTAAATAATAATATACTATGTGTTGCAAATCCAAACTTAGTAGAAATACACATAGAAAGAAAAAATGTGTCAAAAGCATTTTATTCTACAAATGAAATTATCTCTTTATTCCATATTTTCTGATTTAAGTTGAGCGCTATGTCAAGTGAAAGTATTTATATTTTGAGTATTAAAGGAACAATAAAAAAATTAAGCATCGCAATTAGTGGAACTATTTTGGGTCCTACCGTTAAAAGTGATATTTTTTTGTTAGAAAGTGCCGTTCCAGATGGAGTAACGCATTCTGGTCAACTATTTTAATGTCGATTATTTAATAAACTATCATTCTTGATTAAAAAAAAATGTTGCTTGTCTGGAGATATTACAAACTGTAGTCCAACTTATGATAAAATATGGTGTTCGAAAGTAAACAATGTTCAAATTTTTCATCTTTAATGTTTTTGTGAAAAATGTCAATGAACATAGTTATCCCAAAACCGAAGAAAAATAAAAAATCACTGTTTACAAGCATATACAAAGCATTCTGTTCATTTTTCTATTTTATGAATTTTTATAAATAAAATTAACTATCAGGAATTATGTTTTCCAAAAAAATCAACAATAAAAATATGTGTGAAATGCCTTATGTACCAAAATATCATTACCTACTATTATTTTTCGAAAAGTACAAAAGAGTTTAATAAAATAAATAGCACAAAAGATATATTTTTTCAGTAAAAACATGCAATGCATTATTTTAAGATTTTATTAATTTCTATAGTATACTTGATAACATTGTAAATATAAATTAACTGCTTGAGTATTTATAGGAAAAGTAGCATAACAATTAAAAATGGATTTTGTTTGTTCCTTTGAAACTACATGTTTAAGTAGTAAGTATCGATTTTCACACAACTTTATGAAAAAAGTTTTTAACAGAAATAAAAATTCGCAGTTAAAATTGTGTTTTTAACTATTGAAATCTCAAAAAATATAACATATACAACAAAGGTAACTTATTGACGTTGTGTTTATTCACAGTTACTGTTTAAATTTTATTCAAATAAAATAATAATTTTGAAAAGCGTCTGTAAGACACGCATTTGTAGATATCCTAACCCCACATTTAACCATTATTTTCATACACTTAATTATAAATATTGAACAATTTTTATTATCAAGTAAATTTTTATTATAAGAATATTTATATCTACAGATATAATTAAAATAAGTAAGTATTTTGGTAGATCTATGCATCTAAAATTTTAGACAGCTTTTTGCAGCTGTTTGTTTGTTTTACTTCGGTGTCTTTGAAAATACCCAGGTGTCATTCCTATTATTTGCTAACACCTACATTATCCAATTATTAAATATTTAAAATTGTATGTCTGTAGAGAATTGTTTCAAGAATACGTCAATTTTAAGCCAGTGTTATATCTTTATAATTAAGAACATTGTACGCCACATATGTATTTTGGAACGCACAAATGTTAACAAAACAAAGGTATATGTTTTCAATATTTGATCTAATCTAATTGGCCTGTTTACACTTTAATTTCTCATATTTCTCTTCAATAATCCATACATAGTCTTTATATTTTACATTTTGGACATAAATAAATATACATTTATGTTAATATCTCTTATTTATTTTCTATGATCTACGATAAGTTTTCTTTATTAAAAAAATACGAGCATAAAAAACTAAAATTTAATTTTATTCGACATAAAAATTATGGAAAATATAGATGTTTCTGACTTTCCGAATGAATGCATTGTCCTATTCTGAAAACGTATACTGCACCGCAAGTATAAACTTAGCTTACACACGAAACACGAGCATATGTAAAATTTAATTTCTTGAAAACCGTAACACGTAGCGAAGTAAACTTTTTTTAAAAAACTTTTTCATACTATCGACTACATTTGTCTCGATATAACTATAGTTTTATTTTCAATAATTAATGTAGCTCTCCGCATAGTAAAGTTTTTAATGCACAAATTTATTGATATTGACTTTGGAACAATTTTTTTCGAAAAGGCTTTAAGTTATTAAAAATTGGTATGTACCATTAGAAGCGCTGTAGTTTTTTATATATGTTGTGAAAAAATTATGAACATAACTTGAATCGTTGATTTACAAACGCGATATATGTTTCGTAAAACATAATTGACAAATAACGTCCGAAGCACCGACAATTTGAATTTATAAAGTTAGACCCTACTGAAAAAAGTTGTAAAAGTTCATTTCAAATGCCGAAATTGTCCCTCTAAAAGATGGTAAATGTTTAATTTAGTTATATCTTTATTTAAAAAAAAACGGCATAATTGAGAACCGATTTTACTTCACTATTATAGTTGTGATACCTTTATTTCAGTGTATCTTTCGTTTTGTCTCCATCCCAAATGCATTAGCCTCTAGGCAGCACATATTTCAGCGTTTTGTCACAGCACGTCAACATAGTCTTACTCTGCGCAGCGATATATCTGGTTTTAACAAAACTTGATCACGTGTTTCACCGTTAGCCTTAACATACCTACCTATAGTCGCGTAATAAAAACGATAAGGGAGTTTTTGCAGGCGAGAAATTCAAATTTGTTTCTAATTTTGACGTCACTAGTAGAGGGCGCCATTTATGGCACATCATGTTTCTTTTAAATGGCAGAACTTTTTTGCTGCTTAGTGTATCCATCTGAGTATTGAAACAATCGATTCTCCTACCTGTTATATCTTAAAAAGGTCGTTAGGAGGGTAAAGTGGCTTTTCTACTAAAAATACAGCAAAATGTTACTTGAAAAAGTTGTTCAGAACGGTAAATTATGGAGACGTGCAATATTTCAAAAAGATTGGCCTGCTTTGATAAAATCTTTGTGCTTTGTTGAAAAATGGTTTCGTCAAACCTCGCCCATTTTCTTGAAATTTTGCACGTCTCCATAATTTACGAACCAACACAGTATAATTAAAAATCATTACTATTTTAAATTGTATACATATTGTGAAAAAATAACGAAATTGATTGATAATATAACCCAATTTTGTGTTTGGATTAACACATAGTTTAGAAAGCTAACTCAAAAATTGTTCGGTGCTACCGTTAAAAATTTTATTTAGCTAACAAATAACTGACTGAAAATTACTCAATGAATTGTGTTATTATCTCAACACAATCCGGTGTGGACTCGTTTTGACAACCATTTGTGTATATTTTGAGTGAAATTTTACTCAAAATTTGTTACGGTGTATATATCTCGCCTAAAAAGGTCGCATACGATCCCTCAAGTATAGTTCAAGACATCTGTTATAGATAGCTCGAACTGAACCATTATATTTGACTTTGAATGGATACGCGGTTACGAGCATACTATAGTCTGTTTAGAAATGAATGAGAGCAATAAAAGCTTATTATGTATGCAAATCGTAAATAAATGTAGTACTGGTGCTTATATTCAATATTTTTATATTATGTATTATCGGTATAGATGAGGTGTACTTTTAAAAAAACTTTTTGCGATCGAACCGTACTAAATTGTAGCAGGTAGCTAAAATTTAATCCCCGACAATCCGTCTTTGTCTATGCCGCTTCAATTTCTCGGTCCATTTCTCTTATAAGTAAACAATATAAAAACAGCATTTCAAAACTAGAGGCTACTTTAAGCATCATAACCGGGTTAAGAGGGTTTTTTACGGATAACCATTGAATTATATCGGCTTTCCTCCAAGCAGTCGTAGGCGTCCTCTCGGTTTGCCGTGAATGGTAACTGGCATTATCCATAACAATTACAGACCCCGGAGGAATAAGATCCAACATCTGTGTAAAATACTCTTCAAAAACATCTGCGTTCATGTCTTCGTGATAGTCACCTGTATTTTTAGATTCAAATAAAAGTAAACCGTCATCTACAAAACCACTGGCACTACCTACTGTTAATCTTCGCCCTTTACCTAAAGGTGTCTTGAACCCTGTTGAAAGTCCATCCAAAAATGCTTGTCGAAAACTTTTTACATTTTTATTTTGCCATACTGTGTGTTACAGTATATCCCTTGTTGACCCAAGTTTCGTCTAGATAATAAATATTCCTCGCTTCGTCACGGAATATTCTAATTGATCTTAAGTAGGATCTTCGCCAACAAATAATTTCATCTTTATCGATAAGAACTGACTTCCTGTTCTGCTTTTCCCAGCAAAAATTGGACTCTCGTAAGACGGCCCATAACTTGCTTCTACTGATTTTTGGCAAATCGTTGTCCTCTGAAAGTTCACTTAAAATTTTGTTTAGCATTTGTATTTCTTTTTTAAAATAAAATGAGTGTACTTTTCTGCGAATGACATTTTTGAAGAAATCATCCATAGCGACTTTTGACCTCCCTGTAGATGATTTTGGGGGATTTTCAGTATCTTGTTCATTTTTTGTTTCCTTTAAAAATCTGTAGATAATCGATCTTCCAATCCCTCTCATTTTCGAACACTTTTCCACGATGTCGTCAACACTGTTGGTAGGATTTTGGTGTTTCAATACATAAATACATTTAATATAATAATATTCTCATTCTGAGATAGCGCACATCTTTTCATGCGTTTAGCAGGTACGTAATCTGATGAGCTCGACATTTTACCCAAGCAATATTATATCCACTGGCACAATAGTCATTTAACACAAGGCGAATTTTACTCTACTGCACTAGCACGTCTTCGTATATTCAGCTCTAATACTGGATTGATCTGTCACAATACACTGGCTCCTGCCCTATGATGTATCCAGTAAAATATACTAATGTACACCCATTACCTATTAGCATTAGTGTTACCCGATAATTACCTGAAACGAAATATTACCACGCCCATGGTCGGTTCTTATCTCGGGGTTTTATTTATCTCTTTCATTTCCAAATTTCATTTAAACGTTTAAAGGTTGAAAATAAGCTCCACAAAGAGGTTAGTTCCCTTTCTTTCACTAATTTTTATTCACAATTTGTGAACATGATTCTGATTTTTAAGCATTAAATTCATATTCTCAAGATGAAACCTGTCCTATTTCTACACAGAAGGTTTTACTTAACTAAGACATTTTCTTCATGAATTGGTCGCTTTTAAAATTAAACCATCTACATTTTCCTTTTTATGACAAAGTATGGAATTACTTTAAATAAATTCCTTCGTACCTTCCGTGCCGTTCTGCATTTGAGCAGCTTGATGCATTAGACCCCTCGTCGACCAGAAGAAAAGTCATTCCAAATTAAAACCAGTCATTAATCAATCGGAATAGATTTCCACAATGGCGAACCGTATACAAGAAATAAGCTATATATGCCGACGACAGTTCTTATAAATGACCATCGGCATTAATGCCATTGTGCAATTTTTCAGATACAACTTCCCCGTTTATTGTACTGTTCGACGATGTCTCCGAATATTAAAAGTCAAATGGAATCAACGAGTTAACAAATGTTTGGAGAGGGCTTTGTCGTGTTTGAAAAATGGGGTTTAAAATTGCTTTGTGCGACGTCGTATCGGTCTACCGATAAAATAAAAATTATGTTTAATGTATGAGCCGATGTAATAATATGGTAAGTACATAAGTTGCATGATAATGTCGTATCATACTGAAAAACTATAAACGTCGTTATTATCAATGTATTCATTGCGGTTGCAACTGGAATCATATTTCTCTTCAAATTGTATAATTTTCTTTCTAACTTTAACTATTTTTTTTATATTCCATGTTCACTGCGTTGAATCTTCATATTGTAACAGTTATTTGCTTGACTAGGCAGTAAAGTACAAGATTTAATGCCACCGTTGGTATTTATTAAAACAGCCAAGGCATTAAATCTACTTTATTACCAAGTTAAACACATAATTTTTTCGATAACCAATTTTAATTTTATCATAATAGCAACAAAGCTATAGATTTGATATTATTAAAATTGTATGATACTTCTTTCATGAATAACAATAATTTTATCAGGTTGTCTGTGGTTGCTATGAGACCGAGCGTCATTACGTAAACAACTTACGTACGTAGTAATAGCCTTATTGTTCCTATTAAATCCATAAAAATAAATATTTATTATTTGAGATGAATGAATTCTCATTAACTCTGCCAGAAATTATTGAATCAGCAAAGCAAATAGAATGTAATTTATTACTAGAAAAATCAAAGATATATCAGCAAACATATAAAAAATTTATTGATTACCGGACATTCTGTCTTTTTTAGAAAATGTACTATGTACATTTTTTCTGAATTAAGCAAAAGTATGAAATTTTCTTCATTATATGCGATGTTCAGAGCTACTTTGAATGTCTACAACACCGGTATTGGAAATCATCTAAAATCAAAAGCATTCTTACAACGGCAAAAATTTAATTTAACAGCAGTAAATATGATTCTAATGCCTATGCAGTAAATGATACTTTAGTGCCTTACTACTGTAATTTAAATTTAACTAAATCTTATTGCAGCCCTTATAATTCCACCCATTAAAACTTTATACACTTGGTATAAGATGTATTTACTTTGAAATTTGTTTTTTTTTCCTTTAACTCGACATAGTCAGTGACCACAGCTAAACTGATCGCCCTGTGCATAGACAATAACATGTTTGCGTTCCCTACGTTAAAGAAAATCAAAAATGCAAGAGAAAGAGAAAGGCAAATCAATTCTAGTCGGGAAGATTACTTCATTATCTTCTGTGATTGCGGATCAAGTGATTGACATTAGTGATTACGTTACCGATGGGTGCATATAATTAGAAAACTTCATTATGGCGGAGTCTAGACTACCTACAACGCATTCATTTGTTTTTGTGCTCAGGAAGCGGCAGGAAAACACAGCTAAGACGTAATTTAATTCTGTGGGATCGGATAGATAGGCGTCTTCTTGATATATATATATAAATCCGTTTGCGAGAACAAAAAATAAAACAAGTACAATAAAAGCAAATACAAATAAGATAGGTTTGATTAGTTTATTATTATTAATTAATAATTTACATCAGATTTTATAAACTAGAAATATATATTTAAGAAAAAAACTAAAATTTCTATAGATTAAGTAACTGGAAATAATTTTTTTAACTCTAGGCAAAATAAGTAGATATTGTTACAATGTTCATACATGTCTTTAACAAATACATAATTTAATTTGTACAAAAGCTGCAGGTATACTTAAATGCAATAAAAGCGTATTTTTGTTATACAGATTCATTATAATGCGGACGCAGCCCGGGTTTTCAATATCTAGCATGTAATTTTGTTATATAGCAATATTACATAAACAACTTACTAATGTGGACCCTGCTTGACGGACTACATTGGAACAAAGACAGAAACCAAATAAATCGGAAAATTTTTCACATTTTACTGATTTGAAAGATCTCTCCTTCACAGGGGTCAAATTTTAGGTCAAAATTATTCAATGTGAAGAAAATATTCACATCTGACAGCACTGATGTCGTAGTCTCCACCCAACAGGTGCATCTATCGTAATGCGAGGTACGAAAACCGGCGTTAACTTTTTGTTATTTTTTATTAAATATTTTTAATATTCAAATTTTATAGTCGACCTATGATGACCTATGAATTAGCAAATAATAATACTAATAAGCTCAAAACGGGTATATGTCTGGTGGGCTGTTGACGAGTGAGTTTAGCTGTTTGCTATAGGTTTTTCAGGTGTAATTCAATGCGTGTCGGGGCTTTAACCCGCTGAGTAGTTATTTCTTGCAGTATATTATTCTACTTCATTTGCTGTCAGGAATCTGGGTTTTTTATATTCTGTATTAAAGACGCCACGCCCTGTATATTTGTGCGTCTCTTATAAACTACCTATTATTTTGTAATTAAGAAGAAACCAATATTCAGCTTTTGTTCTACCACTTTTCAACACAAACTTTATTAACTTCCTATGGCCATAAATAAATAATTATTATTACTATGATTGCCGTGACAGCGCGATATGAATAAATCATCCAACTATAATAATATATAACAAGTAATATAAATTGGAAGCTTTTAAGGTCTATTAAATTTTCATACATGCTGAATAATTCATCACCGGTTTTCCGGAAATTAGTTGCAGGCCCAGGTCCGGGCATGAAAAATTGCGAATTTTATCGCTGAAATCGCCCTGCCCCACAGGACCTAGTTTAATTAATTATTGTTAATGCCGTCGCCACGTTGAGCGACAATAAAATATGACGAAATCATTACGGATATTTAAATATTGCGTATTTACTGTCGCATTAACCAATATAACTGTGCAAATCGATTCAACTGTCAAATTGAAAATCAATATTAGCAAATGCGTGAATAACTTTAATATCTCTGACAACAAAAAGTAGAGGCACAGTATAGAAAGACCAGTAGGGACAGCTAACGAATTTATGAATGAAATCCGCCAGTCGATTTCTTTGACCTTGTTGTTTGAAGTGAAGATAGCATCACTCCCACTTGGGAGTGAGGCTCTCTTCACTATTGTTTATGGCGTGATTCACTTTGTAACCTGTGACTGTCAAAATTTAAATTGTAACTGTGGTACTCAAAATGTAATATGATTTTGAAAATTTGTAGTAAATGATATATTGGTTTTATTAGCTATCTATAAACAGTAAATATAATATAAATAGTTTAAATAATGAAAAAAAATAAATATAAGTTGGTATGAATTTATTTTACATTTTTTGTTTTTAATTTACTACTACATATATATTCATTATTTGTAATTAATATTACTGTTATTACCTGCAGTTTTTTTGCCCAATTTTATTATAGTTTCCGCAAATATAAGTACATTTTCTAGATTTATATATTTGTTCAAGTCACCAGAAATTCAAATAGGTGACCTGCTACAAATATAAACATGCAAATTTGTGAAATACGTGTAATTTTTAAAAATTATACTACAAATTATTGTTTAAATTACCAAAAAACAGTAGATATGGGAAACAAATTGTCATGATAATTTAAATTCTTCGAGCTAATAAATTACGAATATATAGTATTATTCGCATTGCGTAAAATTTTTAAAATAAATATCTTGAGAGGTTTATTATTAATAATTTAACAAGCGTATAAAAACTTTGAAGACAATAGATAAAACGGATATGTCCCTACCTGGAACTATGACATTTAATAAAATACAATTTATATAAACATTTTATTTCATTAACAAAAAAATGGCATAAAGCTATGGCAAGTGTACATTCGTATTTAAAATTGAACATACTCAATTATTTCTTACTTATAAACAAAAGTAACTTTGTTGAACAATTCCTGGGCTGGTTGCCGTGTTGTCGCTTTAAGTTTTTTGACTTTTCAAGAGACATATGTATGTTCGCTTCTTCAGAAGCAATTCTGAAATTGAATTAGGTTCTCTAATCGGAAGTACCTATATAATATGCATTGACTTATGACATTTCAGTGCTTGCTTGACGTCAATCGCACACAAATTTACGAATGAAATCCCCGAAATTATATAGAAGCTGGTGAGATAGATTTTCCTTCTTGTTGTTTGATGCTACCAAAATAATTCTCAAGACAAACTCAAGACTGCATTCAAATTTCCACATTTTTCTGTGATAATTCTGAAAAAATACATTCTTATATGTATACAATCAAAAATGTTCTAAATATGTATTTCTATATGTTCAAATACTGATAGCTATTTCAAAATAAACGTTACATATTTTTACCTGCCACTATATTGTCTGAAAATATTGTAAGCATTTGCCGTAAGTCGTTTTCTTTTCTGATCTTTGAACATTTCTTGTGAAAAATGCTGAGCACATATTCGAAAATTATATAAGTTTTTAACCAAAAGATCTCTCTTACATTTAACCGCCCACTGCTTCGCTCTAAAACAACAATAATTTTATTTTATACTTGTTACATGAATTTCAATCATAAAATGCAATCAATTTTACAAACACAAAAAATAAGAAAGGAATACTGTTTGCAAATTGCCATAAGTATGTAATGCTGGTTGAAAATAATATTCCTCCGTTACAAACTTTATGCATTACCACAAAAAACGGTACGCGGAAAATAATAAGGAATATTTTATGTTCTTAATTTATTATAATTATAATTGTATATAATGATTGTAAAATTACCTTCTGTTGCCTTTTGGGAGTAAAAAAAACCATATCTGTATAATTTCCAGCATTGTTTTTGCAACTTTCTACTACACAATAAACTCCTACTACCTATATTACATTTTTTTGTACCTTGGCCCGGTTCTTCTGATGCTTTCATAATTATTTTTTTGGACATATAACAAAATAGTAAAATATAAAATCAAGACTGGAACGCAACTCAAATAGGTTAAGAAGTTGAATATCACAAAACGATAAGACACACAAGCGGTTATACTACGAAACGTAAACCAAAACAAGTGCGTAAATGGAAATGAATGAATTCTGAAAATGGCTTGGCGCGAAAGTGCAGCTGTCCTTACTGGTCTTTCTATACTGTGGTAGAGGTTTATTCATTAGTCACGTTTTCGCCGCCGTCTGTAGCGACCAGTAAATTATAGTTCTTTTTTGTCAAACGTCAGAGGGACAACTTATGCGTGTGTCAATGATATTAAGTGTCATTTATATGGCTAGGAGTATAAGTACTTCACGGTGGTGTTGAACATGACTTAAATGCGAAGTTTTAGCATCTCCAATTTTCTTTCAGCATTCGATTCCTGGAGTCATAAGAAGACCAGAAAAAAAACCACCGTAATTCTTATAGCCGTTTTCAAAAAATACCCTTTTTTAGCGAAGGAAAAATCACTGTTCGAGATATCGGGATTTTTCTACTTTTCGCTCACTTTTAGTTGCGAAACCCCCAAGTTGGCAAAACTGACGTTTTCCTGAAAGTTATACACTAGCACACAAACATTTACAAGCATATTTTTCAAATTGACCCTTTTACTAGGACCGCAGATACTCATTGACGATTCTCAGAAACAGGTTAAAATAGAAAAAATTTGAAAGAATGATTTTTCATTCGAGTGAGTTTTGCGGTAGTATGTCAACAAGTGATAATCATGTCATTTATTTCCATCCTTGTTTGATGTGCGTTGACTATCGGCCCCACCCTCGATTGTTTGTTTACGTTTAAACAAACAATCGAAAAATATGCTTGTAAATGTGTGTGTGTTAGTGTAAAATTTGGGGAAGTTTGGCAACTAAAAGTGAGCGAAAGGTAGAAAAATCGCGATATTTCGAATAGTGAATTTTTCTTTGTTGAAAAAGGGTGTTTTTTGAAAACGGCTCTAAGGATTACGGTGGATTTTTTTATGGCCTTCTTATAACTCCAGGAATCGAATGCTGAAAGAAAATCGGTGATGCTAAAACTTCGCATTTAAGTCATATTCAAGCCCACCATGACTTACTATTAATAAAGAACATTTATTTTTATAATATTTATTATTAATATTTATAGTAAAAGTCCAATTAAGTATGAAGATTTGTGTCATTTAAGAAACCTCCCACTTCTTGCGATATCAATACTAATGACAATATTTCTACTGCTTCAACTGCTTGTACAGATCTATTGCTTGCTGTGGACCGTTAAATGAAAATTATTCGACATTCTCCGAAGAGCTAGGCTGAAGAACTCTTAGCAATTTTGGTCTTACTTTCGAATTTTCGATGTACTCTTCAGCAACCGCATCCGATTTCCAAGCCCCATGCCTTTTTACCGTTTACATACCCTCTCCCCCTCCCCTTATCGACAAGCATTGTTGCGGATGTTCTCATACAATGCCTTGTATACTCTTCCGACAAAAATGTATGGAACTGTTCCCTTCCCTTCCCTGCTCCTTGTTTCTTTCAAAAATGCACGCAAACTGTTGTATTTTCAATGTTCATAATATGCTTCAAATTTAAAACATACTTTGTCATTGAATAATGAGTTCACAAACTAGAACTCTTCATTCAGATTTTGTGCCATTTCCGAAAAGTATGTCAATAAAACATTCTCAGAGTATTGCGTTACATGTTTGCCAATACACCATTTCTCGAACTTGATAAAGGCATCTTCATATACTGCATCAGATTTCGTCGGCAGCAAATTTTCGACTGTCATTACAGCCTCTACCACCTCGGAACGTACATCAGCCACTTCTACATTCTCATTTTCAGTATTTAGTCAACGACCAACGGCCAACATTGCGAGCCGCAGGTCTAACTCTAGGCAGCTAACAAACTCAAACTGGTAGCTGTAGCTGTTTGCTAGTGGCTAAAATAAGTGCAGTTGTACATTAAGCCGTCTCTAGAATCAAAATAAAAATGTGTAGACTGTTGCATTTCAAATTTCATGGTAGTAATATCCGACGAAATCGGAAATGTGACAAATATGTTTTGTTTGTTGCAAATATAAATGAAATACAATATTAGTAATTTAAATTTAATCAGTTCGAATATGACCTAGTTTTAATTGTGAATTTGCAAGAGCTACATTACTAAACGTAATAATAATATTGTCACAATACAGTGATTCAAAATTTATCCGAAAAAAAATTTGAAAATGCATTATCAACATACATGTACAAATATAATAATGTATAAAAAATTAATATGCACTTTCTGAAAACTGTTTTAAAATATTGAATTTATTGAACATTTCGTAGTAGTAATATCCGACAAAATCAGAAATGACTGAAATGTGACAAATATGGAATAATTTGTATTTCCTCTAGTACATTATGTCCTTCAAATCTCAATCTCGAAAGTTCTGACTTGTCTAATACTTTTATTGATACCTAGTATAACCTTGTTTAGGCATAGTTCAGAGTTCAGAGAGTCTGAATACAAACAATAAAGTCTGTTCTATGAACTCGAATAATTGAAAAAGTTAAATGCATTAAAAAAAAAAAGGATTTGATGAAAACCTAAAAAGTTAAACATGTTTCCACAGAATAAAGTTATTATTTTTGTTCCAAATACTAAACGTAAATTACTTGCTTCATTTAGTCTTCTCTTCTTTTTGTTCTAATTGAGTTAGTCAATAAAAAAATGATTATTTCATTATGTGATTGTAGATAAATTTTGTATGTAAGTAACTATTATATCTTATATTAATTATTATACTTAAGTTAAATGCTCATGGTCGAATGAAGCCTTAATATTGTTTAAAATATTACAATACACCTGTATCTTAATACAGATTTTTGTGGTGGTATATTTAACAACATAATTGTTTCGATATAAAGTAGGAACAAATTATTCTCTGATATCTATCGCATCGTATGCATCGAATGAACATGATTTCCTCGACAAGCTAGTGAAAGCGAACCAGAGACCACTTCCTTTTACTTAAGATATTATTCAAAAAGAAATGAACCAACAAGCGCGATGGTGGTGTAATGGTCAGCATAGTTGCCTTCCAAGCAGTTGATCCGGGTTCGATTCCCGGCCATCGCAACTATTTTTAGAGAATTTTACAGAAATTGTTAAAGAAATTATTATCGCAGGTTCAAAAAGAAATGAACCAGCAAGTGCGATGGTGGTGTAATGGTCAGCATAGTTGCCTTCCAAGCAGTTGATCCGGGTTCGATTCCCGGCCATCGCAACTATTTTTAGAGAATTTTACAGAAATTGTTAAAGAAATTATTATCACAGGTTTAAAAAGGAATGAACCAACAAGTGCGATGGTGGTGTAATGGTCAGCATAGTTGCCTTCCAAGCAGTTGATCCGGGTTCGATTCCCGGCCATCGCAACTATTTTTAGAGAATTTTACAGAAATTGTTAAAGAAATTATTATCGCAGGTTCAAAAAGGAATGAACCAGCAAGTGCGATGGTGGTCAGCATAGTTGCCTTCCAAGCAGTTGATCCGGGTTCGATTCCCGGCCATCGCAACTATTTTTAGAGAATTTTACAGAAATTGTTAAAGAAATTATTATCGCAGGTTCAAAAAGGAATGAACCATCAAGTGCGATGGTGGTGTAATGGTCAGCATAGTTGCCTTCCAAGCAGTTGATCCGGGTTCGATTCCCGGCCATCGCAACTATTTTTTGCAAAAGTTTTGGAGGAATTTCTGTACTTTCCTCCATCATTTTAATATAATTCTAAAATCCTTCAATTTAAAACCACTACTACGACTATCAATTTTATAAAATACTTTTATTTCATGTTCGAGAGGATACTGGAAATAAATTAATTCCAAATGGATTTATCATAATTAATTGATACAGAGAATGATAAATTATTATATTTATATAAATTATTATATTTATATAAATTTAAAAAAATTACTTGTGAAATATTAATCAATTTCAAATGTATGCTTCATGTCGGACCGGATGTTGTTCTGTTTGTTGCAAATATAAATTAAATATTTTATTATTAATTTAAATTTAATCAGTTTGGATATGACCCAGTTTTAACTGTTGATTTTGCTCCGTTACTAAAGGTAATAATAATGTTACCACAATACAGGGTGATTCAGAACTTATCTGAAAAAAAATTTAGGAATGTTCAACATACATGCACAAATGTGTTAATACAAAAAAATATTATATTATTATTATTAATAGAAATACAAATAGAAAAATATTTAAACTATTACAATAATGATAAAAAAAATAAGACAACTATTAACACTAATGAACCCGAGAGAAGAGAAACAGAAAATTTCCTGATGATAATAATAATTAGCCATCCGTATAACATACAACAAATTGTTTAATTTTCTTTTTAAAATTATAAATAGAATAATGTCTAAAATGTGGTGGCAATTTATTGTATCCCTTACTAGACATGTAAGAGAAACTTCGTTTTATGGTGGCAGTAGAGTGTTTTGGAATAAGTAAAAAGTGTTTGTTTCTACTGTAGGTATTATTAGAGTGGATAGGTGTAAGCTAATTGAATAAATATTGAGGTGCACGCGTGACTAAAACTTTATGTACCAGACAGAGACTGTGGATAGTGCGCATTTTATCGAGTTTTATCCACTGGACTTCAGCAAATTTGTGACTAACATGATCGAATTTACGCAATCCTGTAGCAAATTGAAGGCATACATTTTGCAGTAATTGTAATCTATTGACATCACGCTCCAATAATGTCGGACCATAAATGCAGTCAGCATACGACAGATTGAAAATATAAGCGCCTCACAAAGTTGTAACCTTATTTTGGTATCTAATATGTGTGTTTGAGAAAACAGTTTTTTAAGGATTTTATAGCCTGTTTTCGAAAGATAATTAACATGTTTAACAAATCTCAGATCAGAGTCTATCCATCTAAATTAATATTAATATTATTGCGAATTATATACCTTTTTAGTTTGAATCCGAAAGGCATTATCGCAGATTTGTTAGCATTTAATTTTAGATTATGAGCAAGTGATATATTAAGCAACCTATTCAGATCAGAATTTATCAAATGTTCAGCAGTATTGTATTGATCGAAAGGAAAAGAATAATACACTTGTGTATCATCTGCATAATGATGTATATTGCAACTGTTTATGAATGTATGAAAATCAAATATATAAATGGAAAACAACAACGGCCCTAATATGGAACCTTGAGGTATGCCTAATCTAAATGACAACGGATTCGTAATCTCAGAATTCAGGGAAACACTATGAACACGATTGCTTAAATAATTACGTACAAAAGAGATGGCACTTTGTCGACACCGGATCAAAAAAGATTTGCAGGGTTTTTACCTCAAAATAAACTTAAAGATAGATAGATCTGACTAAAGTGACGTCTTTAAAATGAATAAAATTTTGTTAACACTAATTTTGAAGACGAATTGCGTTGCTTGATCGCTATAAACATGAAATGTATAAAAATAATTAGCACATACTTTCTTATTACAAAAACTGTTGCTCTTCCTGTAAACGCAAATTATTCGCGACAGCTGTGATACACTTGCTTTTAAATCTCATAAAAACAAGTCAAGAGGGTTTAACTCGAGAAACTGCAGAGGCCATGCTACCGGGCCACCTTGTCTAACCCACCGTATTGTGTGCACTTGATGGAGATAATTTTGAACATCTAACGGAATGTGAATGTGTGTAAGTGCCTTATCATGTAAAAACTACATGCGTTGTCAGACAGCTAGGGGCAGGTACATTTTCAAGAAAGGCGGGCAAGTCAACGCGAATAAATTCGAGATATTGTTAACCATTCATAAGATTGGGCAATATTAACGGTTCTGCCAAACATTCAGTGAAAAACGGTGTTAGAAGTGGTCCCGTTCAATTGGGTGCGGATTTTCGAGTTCCCAATCGTGAGTATTGTGAATGTTGTGTATTCCATTACATTTCAATAAATAAATCTGTATCTGTAACTAGTACATCAGCAGTAAATTGGGGATTTTCAGTATTTTGCTGCAACATCCACTCATAAAACCCAACTTGTAATGGATAATCTGCTGGTAGCATTGCTTGGACACACTGGATATGAAATGGGTACAACTGAGTTTCATGTATTTAGCGCCACACCTTTGATTGGGATACTCCAGGCACCTGTCTAACAGTCAGCCTAGTTACACCATTATCGGAAAAGTTTCATGATTCGGCGGGTCAATCGGAAAGTTGATCCGCATACAAGCGCGAAGCGATCAATGCATTGTGTCTAACTTCACCATAAATAAGAATCATACCCGTTAACTCAGCATTGCTGTATAAATGAGCCATTTTGAAAATTTTAAAGACTGACACTCCCACAATAAATAAAACAACACTACTTATCTCGTTTGTTTACTACCTAAAGAGCATATCCCCAATCCGCCAGGCAGACATGTTGACACGTGCTCCAGGCGCAAAAACTTGCTTTTTTTGTATACCAGATGCCGTTGATGTACAGTTGCTTAATTACGTATTTCTTTATAATGTTACAAATTTAAAAAAAAAATTACACAAAATCTATTAGACTTTTATTATAATTATTTTGGTGCTATCAACTTATTTGAGGATGCACATATTCTCAAAGTTTTTCAGATAAATATATTTAATATAATAATATTTCAACTACTGCAATTTGATTTTAATAAATTTATATTTTATTGCGCATTTATATTTTTTATTGTCCCAAGTTAAAATTATCTTTCATTCACGTCTATTTCAAAAATGAAAAAAATCGGTATTCAATCATAATTTAAAAATTTGCTGCTGCCTTGCACTCCTCTAAAAACGGAAAGTAAAATACGGCCGCCAAGAACAAGTCGTGGTTATTTTGTTATTATTTTGTTGCTAATTTCTGCCGCCAGTTTCAACTTTGTAGTTTATGCTGTTTTCGAGAAAAATGGTACCTGCTAGCAGAATATTACGCTAGCAGGCCATCGAATTACTTACTTCGCAATTCAACTTTTCTTCAAACATAAATGGTTTTAGGTGATTGATGTATATCTGTTATTTTCACATATATCTGTCATAACCGTCACAAGTGCTGTGAACTCTGTTCAAATTTCTAAATTATCAATTTTGTTAGATTATGGGGAGAGCTACATCATACATAAAAGTTTATAAACAATTTAATAGATAATTTTAAATTATTCTATTATTAATCATCTCATTAATGTCAAAAAAACGCATTGATAATTATTTATGTGACAAAAATATTACAATACTTTGATAAATATTACAATCTCAGATAATTTTGTTACTTGTCGAATGGAATAATTCCACTAATATTCAGGGTGGCCCGAACTAGTGGCGTATAGATAAATTAAAACATGTATAACCGTTCTTGTTCTTTTATTTTTTTAAAATGTATTAACTTTCTAAAATCACCAGTTACTATTTTGGACTACTGTCTGCAATTCATTATTCAAGGACTCTTTTGCTAAATAGAATATGGAAGAATATGACTGCTTCTCAGAGAAAGGTAGATGTTATCAGGTGCGATGGTGGTGTAATGGTCAGCATAGTTGCCTTCCAAGCAGTTGATCCGGGTTCGATTCCCGGCCATCGCAACTATTTTTATAGAATTTTACAGAAATTATTAAAGAGAATTCTAAATAAACTCATTCAACACTAGCAAAGACAGTGTAATAGTCAACAAGAGTTAATAATTTAGCTTCATATTAGCACGTCCTAATGATATCAACAAATTAATTAAATTTAATATACAGGATGATTCAGAATTTTCCTAAAATATTTTTGGAATAGATGCGATATCAAAAATGGAGTCGATATTGAAAAATCCTATAGTTCCCGAGAAAAAAATTATTGAAATTCTAGTATTTCCAAACTTTACATCGCTGGGCTGATTACTTTTTGTAGGTACTAAAGGTTTTGTGATGCCAGTCTTTACATCAGTTGTTCAAATGTCAAAAACGGCTTAGTAGCAACTCAGAATTGATGGGTTATCGTTCTAATTTCTGGCGATATGAAAAGGCTTTAGCAGAACGATTTCCCGGTAAACTTGTGCCAAATGCAGCCACTTTTACCGCGGTATGCAGTGAGTGCAAGTGTAGTGCAACGCGAGGGAAATTTGAAACCGAATCGTGAAAAAGATGGAGGTTCAAGGTGTCCACGGCGTATTGCAGCAGTGTGGCGTATCATACACGAGGCTCAATTATACCCTTACCATGTACAATACCAAGGAATTGGACGAGGAGAACCAGTACCATGGCAGCTACGATCTCTTGACTTTAAATTATTTGTACTTATTTTTGTGGAAATATTTAAAACAAGAAGTGCATCGCACCGAAGTGGATACTATTGATGATTTATGCAAAGGTATCATAGTTACTGCCAATAATTTATGAGTTCAAAACTGACAAAAAGCAGAAACATTTGTGTTAGTTTGTAGAAACTAGGTAAGAACTATTTTATTAATTAAAACCACAACTTAATTCTATTAAGGCTGGGATTTTGTACACATATTTCGCCTTATCAGGTTTTACAGTGGACCAGTTTCCAGTGCCGTTGAGAAGTGTATTTTTAAATCATTTTCGAATTGCCTTTTTTATAGATTTTTTACAAAGTCCCCTGTACATTCAAAAATTTTTTAAAATAATCCCTGAATCACCCTGTATAGAATAATGGCTTTCTTTGACAATTATAATCCCATGTGTTGAATTGTTATAAAAAAACTAAATAATGCAAAAGATCAAACATTTGTATCCTCCATAATTGTTTTATTTGGCACGGTTATTTTCCAGCTGAAAAATATGATGAAATGTATTTGGTACAAATATAAATACCTCTGATCGGCAACAAAATGCTAGAATAATATTAATCGGACAGTTCCATGAGACTGTAATAGGTAAATTGTGTTTTTGCAGCAAAAACCAATTTATTTCAAATATATTCATATAATCCAGTTTTATTGTTTATTTGCGCTAGACAGTGAAATAAATTTATCATCTATGTGGAAGAGACATCATAAATTTAATTTTATAATCTCTTAACCCATATAAAATACAAATTTGATCTACTATGGATACTTACCGTCACTGTTAAACATCTGGATGGACATTCTGATAGGTATTATTATCACTTATCTGTTAATTTTGCTATGTAGATTATCCAGTTCATAACTTGTAGGGCAGACAAAATGAAATGTGCAATTTTAAATATTAGATTAGTTAAATATTTTAAAAACTCATGGTATTCTTTAATATTTTTATGCAAAACTTCTTGCGATGGTTAAAATAAATCCTGACTACTTGGAACACATTTATGTTGCCCACTTCGTCACCATCGCCTTTGTTAGTTTATTTCTTTTTGAACTTGCGATAACAATACCTTCAACAGTTTCTGCAAAATTTTCCAAAAATAGTTGCGATGGCCGGGAATCGAACCCGGATCAACTGCTTGGAAGGCAACTATGCTGACCATTACACCACCGTCGCACTTGTTCATTAATTTATTTTTGAACTTGCGATAACAATTCCTTCAACAATTTCGGCAAAATTCTCTAGCAATAGTTGCGATGGTCGGGTGTCGACCCCGGATCAACTATGCTGACCATTACACCACCATCGCACTTGTTGGTTCATTCCTTTTTGAACCTGCGATAATAATTTCTTTAACAATTTCTGTAAAATTCTCTAAAAATAGTTGCGATGGCCGGGAATCGAACCCGGATCAACTGCTTGGAAGGCAACTATACTGACCATTACACCACCGTCGCACTTGTTGGTTTATTTCTTTTTGAACTTGCGGTAACCATTTCTTTAATAATTTCTGTAAAATTCTCTAAAAAAAGTTGCGATGGCCGGGAATCGAATCCGGATCAACTGCTTGGAAGGCAGCTATACTGACCATTACACCACCATCGCACTTGTTGGTTCATTTCTTTTTGAACTTGCGGTAACCATTTCTTTAATAATTTCTGTAAAATTCTCTAAAAAAGGTTGCGATGGCTGGGAATAGAACCAGGATCAACTGCTTGGAAGGCAACTATGCTGACCATTACACCACCGTCGCACTTGTTGGTTCATTTCTTTTTGAACTTGCGATAACAATACCTTCAACAATTTCTGTAAAATTTTCCAAAAATAGTTACGATTGCCGGGTATCGAACCCGGATCAACTGCTTGGAAGGCAACTATGCTGACCATTACACCACCGTCGCACTTGTTGGTTTATTTCTTTTTGAACTTGCGGTAACCATTTCTTTAACAATTTCTGTAAAATTCTCTAAAAAAAGTTGCGATGGCCGGGAATAGAACCCGGATCAACTGCTTGGAAGGCAACTATGCTGACCATTACACCACCGTCGCACTTGTTGGTTCATTTCTTTTTTAACTTGCAGTAACCATTTCTTTAATAATTTCTGTAAAATTTTCCAAAAATAGTTACGATGGCCGGGAATCGAACCCGGATCAACTGCTTGGAAGGCAACTATGCTGACCATTACACCACCGTCGCACTTGTTGGTTTATTTCTTTTTGAACTTGCGGTAACCATTTCTTTAACAATTTCTGTAAAATTCTCTAAAAAAAGTTGCGATGGCCGGGAATAGAACCCGGATCAACTGCTTGGAAGGCAACTATGCTGACCATTACACCACCGTCGCACTTGTTGGTTCATTTCTTTTTTAACTTGCAGTAACCATTTCTTTAATAATTTCTGTAAAATTTTCCAAAAATAGTTACGATGGCCGGGAATCGAACCCGGATCAACTGCTTGGAAGGCAACTATGCTGACCATTACACCACCGTCGCACTTGGGTTTATTTCTTTTTGAACTTGCGGTAACCATTTCTTTAATAATTTCTGTAAAATTCTCTAAAAAAGGTTGCGATGGCCGGGAATAGAACCAGGATCAACTGCTTGGAAGGCAACTATGCTGACCATTACACCACCATCGCACTTGTTGGTTCATTTCTTTTTGAACTTGCGATAACAATACCTTCAACAATTTCTGTAAAATTCTCCAAAAATAGTTACGATGGCCGGGTATCGAACCCGGATCAACTGCTTGGAAGGCAACTATGCTGACCATTACACCACCGTCGCACTTGTTGGTTTATTTCTTTTTGAACTTGCGGTAACCATTTCTTTAATAATTTATGTAAAATTCTCTAAAAAAAGTTGCGATGGCCGGGAATAGAACCCGGATCAACTGCTTGGAAGGCAACTATGCTGACCATTACACCACCATCGCACTTATTGGTTCATTTTTTTTTTAACTTGCGGTAACCATTTCTTTAATAATTTCTGTAAAATTCTCTAAAAACAGTTACGATGGCCGGAAATCGAACTCGGATCAACTGCTTGGAAAGCAACTATGCTGATCATTACACCACTGTCACACTTGTTGGTTAACTTCTTTTTAAACTTGCAATAACAATTCATTCAACGATTTCTGTAAAATTCTCTAAAAATAGTTGCGATGGCTGGAAATCGAACCCGGATCAACTGCTTGGAAGGCAACTATGCTAACTATTACACCACCATCGCACTTACTGGTTCATTGCTATTTGAACTTACGATAGCAATTCCTTTTACAATTTCTGTAAAAGTATCTAAAAATAGTTGCGATGGCCGGGAATCGAACCCGGATCAACTGCTTGGAAGGCAACTATGCTGACCATTACACCACCCTCGCATATGTTTGGCCACTTTCACATTGTAGCAGAAGAACTTAAGCGTTACCTACCAATCAAAAACAACATCTATTTTGACCCCAACACAGTACTAATCCAACTGTAAGTAAACCGTATACATTTTTATATTTACTTTACCAATAATAAAACATCATTAGACCGTACCCCTAAATGAAGTTAGTTTCATT
Source organism: Monochamus alternatus (assembly GCA_037114965.1). NCBI lineage: Eukaryota > Metazoa > Arthropoda > Insecta > Coleoptera > Cerambycidae > Monochamus > Monochamus alternatus. The sequence continues at coordinate 122,282,512 of CM073426.1, forward strand.
TAATTTTTTCACACTTGTTTATTTCAGTCATTTATACGTATTTTATAGATATGTGAAACAAATCATCATGACGTACCACCAACACATTATTTACATTTATTATTTCAAAATCAATTCGTTTCTCTAGAATATACGAGCACCTACATAACTTCGATGTTTAAACAAAATTGATCTATTGAGTTTGATTTAGCAAAAATAAACAGACACTTGGAAAAGTTGTTTGAATGTGACATCATCATATTAATTCACTTGTTTCAATTTTCCCAGGGAATTCTAGAGCCACAGTAGATCACGTACGTCTAATAATCGTAAAATTTTGCTTCTAAACAGATTCCCCAAACAGCTAGATAGCAATCACCCGGCTGGGATGCGTTTTGAGATCCCGTACACAACTTATATCAGAGATAAATCACCGTTATTTTCCTACGACGGCAACCGCTATTCGCCAAGGTGAGCCTCTTCTTATTTTCCCCACTAAACAATGGCTAGCTACTTAAAAAGCAAGGTGAGCTCTGGGGCGCCCCAGCATCCTTATCTACCACGTGCAAGTTCTCAAGAATAATGGCACGCATATTGTACTGGGCTGATAACAAAAACCTTTGAGGTGTGCTCGTAATACGCACATGCATCAGGGTTGGTCGAGGCCTACGCCGTTGCTCAGGCCGGCAACGGGGTTGCATTTTCAAGTAAGAAAAAGGAAAGGAATGAAAATGAAGCTATAGATTGCTTCATTTTGGAAAGACGACTTTGTATGTATAAGTAAATTAATGATATAATGAGTTTTACTTAATACATAGAAAATTACATTTATTTCTACCAGCAGTAGACGAGTAGTTCACCTATAGAAAGAGTCGCTCTTAGAAGAAAATCTACAGGTTTAACTGTGACTAAGTACAAATATTTTAGGAGGGGATAGGGAAAAATGAGAATTAAAGGAATCGTCCGTCAAAAACTTTCCAAACTTATTTATAAAATGAAAAAAATTTGTTTCAAAACTATATTAAACCCTTATTTACTGAGCTTTGGAGAACTCCATGAACTATTGCCGTTTGGTGTGACGAACAAGAATTATAAACGGTGGCCGTTACTGGCCTTCTGTCAGCCGCGAGGTTAAGTATATTCCGAAATAAAAGGTGCCAAAGGAATCACTGCGTTAACACGTGTAAAATTTTCTTTACAAAATATAGACTACCTATTATTTAATGATTTAATGAGAAACGCGATATGGTACTTGGTCCGACGAGCACGACCAGGTGGATTACCTCTGTCGGAAAAATCCACAAAGAATAACAAAAAAATACACGCAAATGTACACAAATACATAAAAACACTGCAACACATTTACCATCAAGGCATTACAACAGTTGTTCAATGTGGTTCAAAGAGGATTCAGCATAATAATTGGGTTGGTAGTTGGTATTACGCTGCCACACGATTTATGCACTTCCCATAAATCAGCACTTTATCTGTTATCCGTCATCCAGGCATTTGAATACGATATGTCTGTAAATACACAAAGAATAAGCGAACAATTTAATCTGAGAAAAGCAAGTACTGAATGATTTCAAATGAATCACCGTATACGATAGTTTGTGACAGCATCTGATATCGCCATCTGTAGGCCACTAGTACAAGGTGTACTTCACGCCGATAAATTCTTGTGTCTTTGGGGAATTAAATTCTGTTAATACTAATAATAGCAACAATATTAATAAAAATCAACGATGCTAGCATACAATAGTTAGTACTGTTTAAACTATAGCATTCCAAGATGTTTACAGTATTCTGTTCTTGGACTCTTAGAATGTTATATTTGATCATGTTCTTTGATGTCTGAAGAATATGCAACTAGTAACGCAATATTCTAGGTTAATTTAGAACAGTTAGAGACTATTTTTAAATTTTAACCGTTTTATAAATAAAAATAAAGTAAAAGAATTTATGTTGGGTATGTTGATTGATAATTGTGACGGTCTGCAACAATTGCAAATGCAACGAAGGAACAAAGAACGAAAGCAAAATACTATCCGGAGTAGCAATTACTGTTATCTATCAGATATTTAGGTATTATAATTCTTGAAAATGTTTATTTGTTGTTGTTCCTACATTTGAAAACGATGAAAAAAACGACCGCATGGTAGTTGACATATCTAGCCATTTTGGACGATGATTCATTGTCATAGGTGCCGATTTTTCGACGGAAAAGCGAAACCCTAAAGTTTTCAATTGATATTAGTATTTATTAACTAAAATAATATTTTACATTTAGCACCCTGTATCTCTTTAACTATCAATTTTCGGATTAAACTAAAATCGGCTAAATTACAATATATTTACCATAGTAATCTACTCATCAGTCCTTACCTGGGAAACACCCTGTATAGCGGTATTCATTACATTCACATTTTTTGTGTATCCTTGCTTTCAGGTGAGTTAAAATAATTAAAATACATATAAACTGTTTTATATTGTGTTTTCCGTATAAAATAGATATTAATTTTTTAGTATCACATATTTGCTGTATTTGCTAAAGTAACCACAACATTATAGAACATTAGAAAGCAGTAAAAGTTAGTCTAATAATAACTAATAATAAAAAACCTTACATATATGTACAAGGTGATTCTTAACCTATAGGCATAAACTTAGGAAATTATAACTGAGGACAAAAAATGACGAATAGAGAAAAAAAAATGTAATAAAATATTTTTAGTTCATAAAAATTTGTCAGGTGATTTTTTTTGTTTATAAAAACTAAGAAGTAAACATTTCCATACATATAAGTATTGATTGATGTCAAAATTGTTCTTTTCTTTCATTTAGAAGTGAACAATGTTTCAAGTTTTCTCTAAAACTGTTACCGACATCGTGTTGATTCTTTTTAGATATTCAAAAAGAGCAGCAGAAAGTTATGGGTGCGTTTGGAAGATACCTAAAAACCGTCATCAAGAATTAACCTTTTACACCTTGAATGTCGTAAAGGAAACGTTTTAGGATACATATTTATACAGACTTACGTCTTACTTTAAGGTCTAGAAATCGTAGTTAAATTTATACATATAGTTTAAGAATTACCCTGTCTGAAAAAGCATACAGTACATCCACAAGGTGTACAACAAATACAGATTCTCGAGTAAAAACAATGGAATCTTGGACACCCTAGGTTGCCGTATAACCATTGTCTTTTAAAACACGCTGTATGTTTCAGAATACATTTTATAGTCCAGGCGCTAAAGGTTCTGTTAGGTAGATACAGGTGAAAGTTATGTTATTGATGATGCAAACAGGCATTTCTTCTTGTGTTTTTGTGACATTTGTCGATCATAGATGCGTAATGTAAATACTGTGTAGGTAATGCCATAATTAATAGTGGTGATGTGGTGAACTTACGGTATTGTTAAATGTAACGGCGATAATGGTATTGGGTAAGTACCAGTTTTTGCTTTAGGTATTTATAAAATTATGCCTTATCTTATTTCACATTAAACTACTACTAATTTAATTTAAAAAATAATAAATAAAAATAATGAATATGATATTTAACATTTTTTTAAATTAATTGAATAAATTTGTATTGCTATTTACTATTGATTTCATTTCTCCTTAAACATTTTTCAAAAATCGTTATTTATTCTGTTTATTATGTTTTCAGAATAAAGTAGGTAATTTCATGTAGGAAACTCAGATAGCAAAATTTTATAAATGCCTCAAATATTATCCTAGATCGCGTTAATGGTAGCTGCAAATACATAACATGTTATTTGGAGTCGGAATAAAGCGATTAATACAATAAACGACAAAAAATTAAAGTTTGTTTTACCATTGATTATCTAAACGCCATCTATATATTCTGGTAGCTTAATAGAAAAGTTTAATTGATTATTTACAACTTTACATTTTAATTCTTTCGATTAACTTAAAGTCACCTGTATTTCCAACTAAATTTACATTAAAATGGTCTTCACAAATAAATAATATTACAATGCTTCCTTTCGTCGCGCTTCATCGTTCTACATTACATTTTTCTTAACATTCTTTGACACGGTGAAATATTCTTTATTATGCGCTGTATGCTGCAATCATACATAATGGCATACTTCTTTCTGATGCCATTTTATGAGATGTGCGTGAACTAAGCCCCCCATTTTTTGATAAACTAAAATATAAAGGTTGTGCTGAATTGCGCTGGATTTGTGCTATATTGTGCCATAAAATTTTAAACAAAAATAATAGCCATTTTTCTAGAAAATGAAAGAATCATGTTTTGCACGTAGCCCCCCCCTCCAATTCGCGAAAATCGTATTTATCTTTAGTGTACTAAATTATGCTAGTTTTTTCGAACATTGCGCCGTTTAAACAAATTTAATATCTGCCTCCGTTCTCCAGAAAAACTGGAATATTCTAGCCCCCATTTTATCACAATCCGATTTTTTCGATGTGCTGAATTGTGCTAGATGTTCTGAACATTGTGCCGTTTAAAAAAAATTGATATCTGTCTCCGTTTTCCAGAAAATGGAAAAAATCGAAAATTTCCACGTGACCTTACTGTGCCCCCTACTTTGCGAAAATCGTGTTTGTCTTTAATGTGCTGAATTGTATTAGTTGTTCCGAATATTGTGCCGTTTAAAGAAATTTGATATTTGGCCCCGTTCCTCGGAAAATCAGGAAAAAACGGAAATTTGGGCGTGAACTTAGCCCCCATTTTTACCAAAAACTAAAAAACGTGGTTATGCTGAACATTGTGTCATTTAAAGAAATTCGATATCTATCTCCGTTTTCCGGAAAATCCTAAAAAACCGGAAATTTTGACACAACGTTATGCCTCCCATTTTACTCGAAAATTGGAAAACGTGGTTGTGCTGAATTGTGGTGGTTGTGTGGCTAAGTTCACGCCGAAATTTCCGGTTTTTCCGGATTCAGTACATCGAAAAAAATCGGATTGTGATAAAATGGGGGGCTAGAATATTCCGGTTTTTCTGGAGAACGGAGGCAGATATCAAATTTTTTTAAACGGCACAATGTTCGGAACAACTAACACAATTCAGCACAACCTTTATTTTTTAATTTTTTTAAAAATAGGGGGCTTGTTCATGCCCAAATTTCTGTTTTTTTTTCGGATTTTCCGAAGAACGGAGGCAGATATCCATTTTTTTAAAACGCCACAACTAGCACAATTCAGCACATCGAAAAAAATTGGATTGTGATAAAATGGGGGGCTAGAAAATCCCTTTTTTCCGGATTTTCCGGAGAACGGCGGCAGATATGAATTTTTTTTAAACGGCACAATGTTCGGAACAACTAGCACAATATAGCACACTAAAGAAAAATACGATTTTCGTGAAGTGGGAAGCTACGTGGAAAACACGATTTTTTTATTTTCTAGGAAAATGACTATTAACAATGTAGCACAAATCATTCCCCATTATTCAAAGATTAATGGATTATTGAGCCTAATATTTTTTGAATATACAATCTGTAAAAATTGGGTGTGGTTATTCTGGAATCAATTAACCCTTTAATGATTAATAAAGTTAAGAGGAGGTGGTCGTTAGAAATAATCGGGCCTGATCCTCTTAAGTTTCCGCGGCGCCCCCGTGGAGTCAACGACGTGGACAAAATAGCTCGTATGAATATAAATTTCCTTTAATTTGACTCTCAAACGGATTATAACGGGTAATTTTTCTATAAAATATACCTCGTACGACGGCACAAACTGAATTTATTCCACAGACGAGCCCCGACAGACTGCGCTTAGCCAATAATTTATCCAGCGGAAGCAACCCCTGGAAAATTGTTTATATAAAGTGACGCTTTTAATAATTTGAAGTATTTCGGGAGGGAGCTGGGGAGGTAAGGACGTTCATTCGCCGCATCGGCTGGTATTAGGAATTTGAAATGATAATTACGGAAATAAATTAATTTTTGGGCGACAGCTGAAGAATTAATTTCTATGGCGGATAATTTTGTGTTTACTTACGGCAGGGAATGTAGATGAATCATGGCCTAATGCTTCTGAAATATAAAATAGGCAAACAATGAGAGTATGTCTGTTAATTTGCGAAGTATGTTATTCTTATACAGGATTAACTATGACTAAATACAAATATTTTAAGGGGAAATAGGGAAAAATAAAAATTAACGGAATCGTCTATCAAAAAATTTCCAAACTTAGTTATAAAGAGAATTTTTTTTTTCAAAACTATTAAATCCGTATTTGTCGCCGACACTGGCCTTCCGTCGGCTGCGAGGTTAGGCATATTCTGCCAAAGTCAAAGGTGTCAAGGGTCGTGAAAAGTCAGCGCGTTGACACGTGTATCAGTTTACGCCGCTTTGAAAAAAAAAACAAAATTAGTTACAAAATGAAGATTGTTATTTAATGACTAACACGATATGGTAGAACAGGGAGGCAGATCTACCTTAAGGTTCAGATAAACGTTAGTGCAATGGCACTGCAGTTGTACTGTTGTATTGTAATTGTATGGTGTTAAATATTATTTACTCTGTTTACATAAAATTACTGTAGACTTAAGAAGTTCGGGAATTTTTCCGCTGTAAGTTGGCGACATGCAAACACTCAAGATTCTTGACCTTCAGAGAGGTTATGTTTATGTTTTATCAACTACGTCCCTATCTACGGAAATTGTTGGTTTTTATCATTTGCCGAATAGTAATTAAAAGCCTACCCTAGATAAAATATAAGCCTACAGTCCGCAGGAATAGATGGTCTATTTGAGTGTTTGGTTAAATCACAGTATACTAGTATACTGTAGGTTAAATGAGGCCCCACTAATTTCAGTAAGTCATCAAACACTGTCACTGTCATTCGGGTGAAATGAAAAAATAATCGGCATTCTCATTTCGCATTTCTTTATATAAATTATAGAATTCACCTTGCATGTGCTATCTGCGGCTAATAGGTCGCACCCACCATGTCCGAGTTCTTTTCATTTTTTTTGCATGTATTAGTTTTTATACATATTGACGTCGCTGCGAATAAGAGCAGAAAAAGTAACTGTTTCTAAACCAAATAGTCCTCTTCATCCATTTTTTTTAGAAACAAATCAATTCTAAACCAAATATCTAAAAATATCTAAATTAGAATCTAATTTAAAAACTTAACCTGCAAAAATGTGAATCTTCTGTTTACTGTCAAAAAAGAAGTTTTCTGATTGGTCCTTGTATGATTGTTGGAAAAGGATTGGTAAAAGCTAAAATGCTTTTAGCTTCTGCCATACAACTGCAGTTCAAAGGCGTTACTGTTAAGTTTATCTGAACGTTACAAAAGTCACCCGTATTTCTCGCCGTTTTACTTCAGTATCTTTGAATATTTGCAGGTGGGATGAGTTAACATTCCTATTATTTGCTAAACCCTAGATTATTCAGTTATTAAATGTCTAAAATTATTTGTATTTTGTAGAAAACACTATTTCAAGAATACGGCGCTCTTTTTAATAACTTTTCTGCAGTACCAATGCAACCGCACTAATCTCATGTGAATGAAGCTTTACTAATATTGATTTCCAGGATTGATATTTGGATATATTTTAAGAATGTTGTATCATGTTCTGTTTCCTTACTTGTTCAAATTAAAACCTGTCATTACAAAGATTTTTGTACTTGCTGGGGACCTCTCCTTCCCTCAACCGTTATTTTCGTTTGAAGTGAGGTACGTACTTGGGCCGGCGCGGCGGCATGACTGGGTGGATTACTTCCCTCGGGAAAAACACAAAGGATAACATAAAAATACACACAAATGTACACAAATACATAAAAACAGTGCCACACGTTTGCCGTCAAGGCATTACAACATTTGTTCAATGTGATTCAAAAAGTTGGTTCAGCATAATATTTTGTGTACTCGGAAAACATCTTTGGTATTACGCTGCCATATTATAATATACACTTGTCATATTCCCATAAATCAGCACCTTATCCGTCATGTAGGCATTTGAATACATGTTTGTAAATACATAAAAAATACGCGAAAAATTAAATTTGTGAAAAATTACTTCAAACTAATACCGTATGCATTTTTTGACATCTGATGCAGCCGCCATCTGTAAACCACTAGTGGAACGTGCACTTGACGCTGATAAATTTTAAAACTTCTTGTGTTGTTGAGGAATTAAATTCTGTTAATACTAATAATAGCAACAATATCAACAGTAATCGATGATGTTTGCATAAAATAATTAATACTACTTTAAACTATAACATCTCCAGATGTTTACAGTGTTCTCTAAAAATGTTTCTTAGACTTAGAATATAATCTAAGCTTTGCCGTGTTCTTTGATGTTTGGAGAGTATGTAACTAGCAATGCTGTATTATGTTATTTTAGAACAGTAGATTAGTGACTAATTTTTAATTTTAAACGTTTTATAGTAATTAAATAAAGTATTTTATGTCGGATATATTAGTGGATAATTATGACGAATCTACAAGGAGTGAAAGTGTAGTTTTGGCAGTGTGCAACGAAGGAATGAAGAACGAATACAAAATACTACAGCTAACCGGATTAACTGTTATCTATCAGGTACTTGGTATTATTATTAATAAAAATCTTTATTTTTGCCATTTCGCCATCTCAGACGATGATTGTGACTGTCACAGGTACCGATTTTCCAAGGAAAAAGAGGGCTTTGCCCAATTTTTTAAACATCGAGCAAGAATTCCGAAATAATTTTTTTATTGTTATTTAGGCCTCTCTGAGCACGTGGTTAAAATTTTTGTACTTAGTCATAGTTAAGAATGTATAATGGAAAATATTAAATATGATTCCGAGGTCATTTTAAAACGAAAACTTGATATTAATGTCACAAATTCGTTGTAACTGTAGGGCATCTCAGAATCTACAGGAGATAGAAAGACGCGGTTTTTGCGCAACATTCAGTACTTTTTCGGGAAACTTAAGATGCTGCAATCAGAATAGTTCTAACTGTTAATACTAATTTTAATAATTAGTTTATAATGTATTTTCTGAAGATGGAGTAACCCGAACGATCGTAAAAATAAAAATATATATTGGAGGAAAATTTATTTTATTATCTCAGTATATCTACTCAGTAATAATACCAATAAATGATGAAAACGATGTAAACCTCGACACGAACACCCATTATCGCTGATGTTACGCCACGAGGTTACAGTTACTTTAACAAATGTGTAAGTGACTTCTCAAACAATAATGGAGGACAAAAGTACATCGATTTTACCATAGCCTCCTTTTATGACATTATTTCAGTTAAGATAATAATACGGTTCGTTCCCGTTCTCCAAAATTACTTTCTGCGAGACATTTATGTCCGAGGTGTTAAATAACAGTAATTTGACATCTCAAACATTTAAATACAATGCAGCCGTCATTAATAAAGCATAATTTTAAAGTTCTCCGACTCAGACGGCACACAATTGAAAATAAAAAAACTCCCCGAACGTACATTTAGGAGCGATTTACTCCTGAAAAGACGTCTGACTGGGGCAGAGTTCTAAAATTAAGTGTTGTGAATTATACAGTTGGCAGGTGTCACAAAATGAGGCAGTTAAATCCTGCCTCTCTACCTCTTTTATGTAGCCAGTGCAGCCTGGGTATAAGGCGGGGTTCACGGTTTTAGAACGCAAACATTTAAAAGGCTATTTTCAAGGTGAAATAATTATTTTACACAATAAAACTGAGTTAATATATAACCATCCCTTCAAGTTTTATAGCAACAAAAGGCTATATTATTTGAACGGTTCAACAATGGTATGCGCCACCAGTTAAATATGAAACTTGTTATTTTTTCATTATACAGGGTGACTCCGAACTTATCTGAAAATAAATTTTACAATGTACAGAGGACTATTTCAAATGCAATTTTGTAAAAAAATCAGAAATAGCAGATCGAAAATGCTTTAAAAATATACTTCTGCAAGGCACTGGAATGTGGTCCACTGTAAAACCAGACCTAGCTTAGCATAGCAAAGTGTAATAAAGAAAATGACGGACAAAAAATATTACAAGGAAAGAAATAAATGAAATTTTGTAACACCTATTTTATATCAGTTAATGCAACTGGTTTTGCCGCTATTGCTATTACTAATTAATAAAATTAATGTGGTATTTTATTTAATAATTTGACAACTGTTCAAAATTTTGTCCATCGTTGTGTAAACACATTTGGGCCCGTCATACCCACTTTCTACGAACTAACACAATTGGCAACAGCACGTAAATCAACAGCAGTGTCTACTTCGGTGCGATACACTTCACTTGAAATATTAATAACTCAGAAAGAAAATAAGTCCAAGGGATTTAAGTCAGGAGATCGTGGCGGCCATGGTACCGGTCCTCCTCATGCAATCCATCATCCATACAAGGAAAAGCATTGTTGAACATCATTTCGCTGAATCGCATGCGGATTTTCAAGATTCCAAACTTCCAAATGTTATACATCCCATTCCGCGTAAAAATAGCTTCATCTGTAACTAATACGTCAGCTGTAAATCTGGGATTTTGAGAATTTAGTTGCGGTAACCACTCACAAAACCTAATTTCTAAGGGATGATCCCTTAGTATTTGATGCAGTAACACCTGGTACGGATATAATTGAGCCTCGCGTATGACATGCCTCCCACTGCTGATTGGGACATTATTTGTACTTGTTGAGCGATTTGCCTGGTACTTATTCCGAGATTCTCGTCAACAGTCTCTGTGTTCCTCAGCTATTGCAATACGCCGTGGAAACCCTGGACCTCTATCTTTTCCACAACTCGGTTACAAATTTCCCGCATGACGCCTGAGTTGCATTATTGCGGCAGAAGTAGCTGCATTTGGCACATATTTACCGAGAAATCGTTCTCCGTACAGACGAAAAGCTGCTAAAGCATTTTATCTTACTGCACCATAAATTAAAACGATATCCATCAACTCCGAGTTGCTATACACGTAAGTCAAACTTTTTTGTAATATTGACATTTTCTATGACGCATCTATTGCTAATTTAAGGTAAAGTAAATTGTGAATCGCCCTCTATATTTTGGACCATGCTTCCAAGGTTGTCCCTGTAAAATCGTAATCGCAGTAGTCAGATGTCAGCGGTGTACACCAAAGAAAGCGCACTAGTTGTTTATTCCTTGAAATTACTCGTATTTGTTAATTTTGGCCAATGTTGTGTACCAGTCATACATAAGCACTTACTGACATGCACAAATGAGAAGTTTTCCATCTCAAGAATGGCGAACATATATATAAGGTGACTCACTTTAATCTTTCCAGGCAAATTACAGGTGAATTAAAAAATAGTAATGGTCTGTAAAAGTCAGTTTTTAGGAATTGTTAACGTAGAAGCGCCAAGAAACTTTGTTTTTCATTGAATGTAATTGTATTCAGTAATAAGTTTTAACATTAACATGATAAGTTTACAATTTAACATAAATCTAATATATAAAATTCTCATGTCACAGTTTTAGACGCCATACTCCTCGGAAACGGATTGATCGATTTTTTTGAAATTATATTCGGTAGGTCTGAGAATCAGTCTTAATCTATTTTTCATACCCCTAAGTGATAAGGGTGGTCCACCCCAAACAATTTTTCTTTATTTTTTGGACAAAATTTTGTATTTTTATTTTTTTATGATGTGTCATTAAAAAACAACAACAACCCTTAATTTTCGTCCTTCTATCACAAACCCCTATTTTTTAATAACCATTTTAGTAATTTAGTCATTTTTAACCCTGGTCGATAACTGATCGATTATCACTAGATCAGTTATTCCCGCCAAGCATCTACCGGTGTCACTTCTCACCCAGTAAACAGTACGGAGTTGGGATGAGAACGAAGCCGGTCTCCTGTCTCTCCCTTCTCTCACTCCTTACACAGTTTTCGACCATTATTATTGTGTATGAATCGAGCGTAGTAGTGACGTTTACAATTATCATTTTACCTTCTAAGTGTAATTTTCAAGTAAATTTATTATTAATTTGCTGGGCCATAATTATTTATTTACTATTTTATCAATAATTAATAAAATTATTAATTTTAAGTGTAGTTCTCATTATTAGTTAATTAAGTGATCTACATAACCTCAAAAGTACGCAACACGTGTCACGAGCTCCCGCCAACAACGGCTGTTATTTTAATATATGACTATTTTTTTGTACAGTGAACAATGTCAACAAGAGATAAAGGGGCTCATTTGGGCCGTCAAACAAGTAAAATTGCAGGCACGCGAAATAATTCAAAAAATGAATGTTTCGTGTTTTGTTATTCTTATAGACACACTTACAATAAGTTAATTATTTTTTATTTAACTGTCAAAATATGTACTAGAAATAAATCATATGGCAAAACAACGTTTGCCGGATCACCTAGTATTTATATAAATATTAGTTGGTATTATAACGTTACAGTAGGGTGTCCAAAGTTGCCTTCATTTTGTTTTCAAATTCGAAATTGATAAAGAATTGTAATGTTTTAATAAGCAATGTAAAAGTTGCATTTCTGATTTCCGCAATTCTAGAAAAAAACATCTTGTATCTGCCTAAAGGAATCATGTATTCCGCAAAAAAAGTTACAACCCAGCAGCCTTTGTAAATATAGCACTTCCAGAGTTCACATGTACAAAAAAAGCTGGGGTTGTGGCGCGATAATATACATATACACAATTTTATTATTTTAATTGGTAGTTACATCTCTTATCTCCTATGATGTAGCAACATCGAGTTCGAGATTTGAACAAAAACAAAAAGAGTAAATTATAAGTTGATCAAATACCTATTTTTTCCTATTTTTTTTTAATCACTCTGTTTGTCCTATTGTAAGAACATCAATGTACTAAATTCAAATTCATTTTGATTTCAGTTTTATGCCTGTATGTTTCATAGGGACTCCTCTTCCCTATATTTGAAAATACTTTATAAATTCATTCCGCATATTTCGCAAATTAAAATGTGCTGTCAAAGGTCGGACAACATCCCGGATCTGGAAAATATTAATCACGACTGGAGATAGCAGGAATTTTTAGTAGAGAATATTTTTATTCCGGAAAAAAACTAATTAAATCTGAGAGAGATACAGCCAACCTGCAGAGCGAAAAATAACTAGTTTACTTTATGCAGTGTCGCAGCTCGAGCGGCATAATGAAGAATTCTCGACGGGGCACTGCAAAGAAAAGAGTGCCAGGCAGCCCCCCTTCATTATGCTGACGAATATTAGGGTACGAAGAAGCGCGGAAGGACAAGGGTTGGGTGTTCCGGCGGTATCTTTTATTAAACGCAATATTATTGATTTAAGGTTATATTAAGCTTGGTTTGTATTAGTGGGATACTTGGATCAGTTGCCTCTATCAACTCACCTGCCTGTAAAATAGCTACTAATCTTGGCAACATCAAAATTATTGTATCAATTCTTATACTCCTAGATACAAACCTTGACTATATATATACTACAAATAACAAATTGATGTACTTATGATTTTTTTAAAGCCCGCACTTCGTTCGCAGGTGTCAGGTCCAAACTTAGAGACAACCTTAATATTTATATATACTTTATTTATATATTAAACAAATTTAATCTTGTTCATGACACTCGATTCTCTAGTTTCGTGGAACACATTCCCTCAGAAAGTGACATAACTTGTCATGAGAAAATGAAAATATGTATTCTTAAACATTCTCATTGTAATTATTTCCCATAAAAATTTGGGAAATTATTTCACATGGTTTTTGCTAAAGGTAAATATACACATAGATAACAATAGACTCAGGAATTGGGAGTGGAATGGATTCCTACTCGAATTTACTTCACTTGATTCGAGAATTGTGACCCAGGTGTGTTATTTTTATTTAGATATGTTTAGATTTACAGCAGGTTACTACTCGTAAAACCAAAACAGTTGCAATGGAACCGTACGTTAAGATACATAATTGGAAGCAAATTCATATTACTACATTTATTTTGACGGCATAAAAATATTCTACAATGACTACACTCAACAACACACTTGTGTTTTATACAATCAACGAATATTTAACAATTCTAGAATTCGCGAAGATTTAACATAGATATATTTTAATTAGGAATACCTGCAGTTATTCGCCGTTTTGAAACAACTGTGACAGCATAAGGATATTCAATAAATAACGCAGTAAATAATGTTTTTTATTTGCGACAGTTTATTTCCCACTTGTAAGGACCTAACGCTGGACATGTGAAGAAAAAAATTGATACCGCTTTGCAGAATAATCCGAGAGTTTTTGACTTTTTGCCCTATAGTAGATCTTTTTGATGGCAAAGAAGTAGATTTTTTTGAACCCACCCTAAATCCATGAAAAATTATATACAGTGCTTTCGAAAAGTAACGAATAAATTCATTATTCTTGAAACTGAGAAGTTTTCGAAAAAATCCTCTGGCACGTCGATTTTGTTTTTAAAAAGGCATTTTTTGAAATACGACCCATATTTGTGACGTCATCGTGGTTCGAGATATGACGTCATCGTCAATTTTTTTAAATAGCAACCCTGAATTTTAGCCATTCCATTTGAAAGAGCATGTCATACATCATCAAAAAATTATGGTGTTACGTAATAAAAATTTCAAGAAAATAATGTTTTAAGATTTTAATATTTAATTTTCACAATACTGAAAATGATAGTGATTATGTAAAAATTCGACTAAATTAAATGTTCAAATTGTGCACCGTTGGCTGCCTGACAGTAGCCAACACGATTAATATATTTTTTTTGGACATTATTAATAACTTCATTAGGTATACGATGTATCTCCTGACGAATTTTTGTTTTTAAATCTTATAAATTAACCGGTTTAGTGACGTATACTTTGCTTTTAAAGTATCCCCACAAGAAATAATCTAGGGGTATCTAATCAGGCGATCTGGCTGGCCACTCAATCGGCCTCCTTCTCCCTATCCAACGATTCGGGAACAGCTCATCTAAATAAGCAAGTACAGGTGTTGCATAATGGGGAGGTGTACAGTATTGTGAAAATTTAATTTTGAAATCTTCAAACATTATTTTCTTAAAATTTTTGATATGTAACACCATAATTTTTCATGATGCATGTATGCAGAATGACACGCTCTTTCAAATGGCATGGTCAAAATTGGGGATTACTATTTAAAAAAATTGTCGATGGCGTCATATCTCGAACAACGATGACGTCACAAATATGGGTCGTATGTCAAAGAGTGCCTTCTTTAAAAACAAAATCAACATGCCAGGGGATTTTTTCGAAAACTTCTCAATTTCAAAAATAATGAATTTATTCGTTACTTTTGGAAAGCACTGTTATAATGTCAATGGTGAATAGATGTTATCACGCACTATGTCCTTCTATACTTTTATCCTTTTTTTGTAAACTGAATAATATAAAATCAGTCACGATTATATTCGGCCAATAAACTCGAAATCGGTATATATTTGGTCACCTGCACCTGGACTCTATGAACCTGAGGCTGTCTGCTATAAGTTTTCTAGGAGTAAATTCTCTGCTAGTTGGGAGAGATCTGGGCATTAGCCTGCAGAGTAGTTGTCTCTAAATTCATCACTGAATTATTACCATAATTTAAAAATCCATCCAATCGTACCATAATATTTATCTAATGTTGAAAAATACTTTTGTATAAAAAGTTATAGAAAACGTTAATAAAACTTAAAAACTGTTTAATAATTTCTATGTTATTCAATCGTAGTTGACAATGATTTATAAACGTTTCTTTTTAGTTAAAAAAATACGTTTTTAGTTAAAAATAACATATGCGTGCACATTGGGTTGCCATGTAAAACGCACTCAATTAAAGTAAAGACCTGTAGGTACACTTTTTACAAATATTCGGCTTATAATGCAAAACTAACATTATTGTCACTCTGGAATATTCAAAATTGGACCAGTTATTTATAAAATGTCTCAACTATCATTCACTTAAAGTGGATACCGTAGCTGATTTTCTTATTGAATCGATACCTATTTCAAAGCTGTATAAGATTTTATTACTTTGGTTTAATTAACTTACTTATCTACTCAGTACAACTGACTCACTAGTTGCAGAGTTCGCACGTCGACGTGGGCCGTAGTAAAGTATCCTACACATTTCCGTTCCAAATCAACCAATTAGTTAGGTCAAATTGCCTTCTTAGAAGTAATTTGCCAGGATCCGCATCTTGCGAAAGCAAATTTGTAATTACTTAAATCACATCAAAACGTACTAAAATTGGGTTGTAGGATTGACCTTCTTCTATGAAATTGCCAAGAAAAAATAACGCGGTGATTAAATTAATAAAAGGTTAGTGCCTACTAAGCATTCGATAATTGTTTTTGATTAAAGACGTAAAACGAAGTAGAACAGGATTAATACTTGAATATCAAGTTAATATATATGTGAGGGATGAAAGTGGCAATCTAATTGGAGAGGAAACAGAAGTGAGAGAAAGATGGAGGCAATACTTTGCAGATATGTTGAATGAAGAGAGTGTAAGGGAAGGAGAAGATCAGGAGATGATACCGGGAAGGGAAGAGGAAGTGGAAGTAGAAGAACCTACAAAAAAGGAAATAGATATAATTATAGAAGCTTTAAAGAATATCAAAAGTCCAGGGAAAACGGAATAACAGCAGAGAACATTAAATACGCAGGAGAGGATTTAAGACAAAGAATATACGAAATGACCCGAATTAGAAGAAGTAACGAGAAAACTTATGGAAGAAGCGTAAAGTGGGATTGCAGATAAATCAAGAGAAAAGTAATCTTTTGAGAATAGGAGAATAAAAAAAAGACCAATTTTAAATTGAGAACACAGCATGGAGAGATGGAGTTTAAAGAAGTTCAGGAATATGTGTATTTGGGGGCGCTAGTAACAGCTAACTGTGATGAGGAGTAAGAAATTAATAGGAGAATAATAAAAGCAAACAGAAGTTCGGAAGCATTCAACCACTTAATGAAATTCAAAAATTTGTCCAAAGGAGTAAAATTTAGAATGTATAAAATGTAAATTTGAAACCGACAGCGCTATATGGTAGTGAAACCTGGATTCTTAATAAGAAGTCAAGAGAAAACCTTTTAAGGTGGGAAAGGAAGATCTTAAGACGAATTCTAGGGGGTAAGAAGACGGAGGAAGGCTATGCAAGGAGAAATAATGTGGAAATATATGCAATGTACCAGGCACCAACAATAGACGAAGTAAAAGCCAGAAGAGTGCAGTGGTTAGGGCATCTAGAACGTATGGCGGATGAAAGGGCAGTTAAGGAAATAGGGAGTAAACCTATCTACAAGGAAAAAAGAGGGAGACCGAGGAAGCGATGGAGAGAGGCAGTGGCAATGGATCTAAGGGAGAAAAATGTAACGGATTGGAAAAGAAAGGCGAAGAACAGAATGGAGTGGAGGATAATAAGTTACATTAATATTGGGTGAACAAAAAAAACAAAAAAATGATAACAACAAAATTACGTCAAAGAACTATAATTATGTCGCGGCTAGGTCACGGCATAACAATCCAGAAAACCCATAATAAATAACACATACTGTGGAAGAATTGAAGCAGTGTATGCATATGCATTTTGATTGTTACTAAAACTTGAATTTGAAGAGAGTGAAATATACAGAGTGATTCAGTCATTAATTTTAAGAGAAGATAGAGAAAAAATATACACGTACCCATATACATGTACACATATACACAATACGAATACAAGATAAAACACATTTTTAAATGCATATTTACTCCAAAATAGCTATTTATGCCATCAGTTACGAAATGCCTAATTTTGTGTAACGCGTGAGATCACAAGTTACACAAAATTTCATTTCATTTCGTAACGTATTGCATACAAGATTTTTTCTAATTTTGAAGAAAGTAATAAAAAAATAAAATTTAATATAATTGACAAAAATTTGGAAAACATAAATTTAGTTTGTTGCTGTTACTTCATGTTAGTTGTCAGTTTGACATTTTGTAAAAAAGTCTAGACGGAAGGTTTTTAGCGAGATTGATATATTTTTAGTTTTATTTTAAAAAAATGAGTGATTCAAGTTCTGAAGAGCTACCAAGCGATATTGAAGAGGCAGCAGGTAATGCTCTATTATCAGTAATTCCCAAAAAGTCAAAGGCAGTTTATGATTTGGCATACGAAAAATTTGTTACGTGGTGTGATGAGAAGAAAATTAAACATGTTAATGAGAAAGTTTTACTTGCATATTTTGAGGGTAAGAAAGATCTAAAAGTTTCCACATTATGGACACTTTACTCAATGTTAAGGTCTGAACTAAATCTGAAAAGGAATATTGATATTAAAAAATATACAAATTTGGTAGCATATATTAAAAGGCAAGCGGACGGGTACAGTGCTAAAAATTCAAAAGTTTTTATTAAAGAAGATTTTGCCAAATTTTTAGTGGAAGCTGATGACAAAGAATACTTAATGACTAAGGTTGCAATGATAATTGAAATGGCAGGAGCATGCAGAAAACCAGAATTAACATTTCTTCCAGTTGAAAATGTTATAGACGAAGGAAGCCATTTTCGTGTTGATATCCCACCTTCAAAAACAAAAGTTATACGGCAGTTTGCAATTACCACTGGAGACATTGAAAATACGAATCTTGTTGAAATATTAAGAAAATATATTAAGTTGCGTCCCCATGTTCTTAAACACAACAGATTTTTTGTAAAATATGTGAATGGAAAATGTACCAGAAATCCTGTGGGAATTAACAGATTTAGCAGTCTGCCAAAAGTTATTGCACAATTTCTTGGTCTTTCAAATCCTGTTCTATATACTGGCCACTGCTTCAGAAGAAGCTTTGCCACTTTCCTAGCAGACAGTGGCGCTGATATTTTAAAATTAAAGAGGCACGGAGGTTGGAAATCTAGCTCTGTTGTGGAGGGATATGTTGAAAATTCCATGAATATTAAAAAACTTATAGCGCAAGAAATATTTGGTGAAACATCTAATGCAATGTGCGCCGCTTCACAAATAACAGCAAGTTCGAGCAATGAAAAAAATATGTCGTCGGCAATTAATTTGAATAATTGCAATAATTGTGTTATCAATATTTATAATAATTAATTAATTTATAATTTATGTTTTTAACTTGTATTATAACAGTTTAATAAATAGAATAATTCTTTTTGTCACTAATTTTGAAATACATTTTTCGTCACCAATTGCATAAAATTTTACTTTATGCAACTAGTTACAAAAAGTAAGACGTTTCATAATGTCAATCAGTTTTAAAAAGTGTCACTTTATATGTCAAAATTAGAAAAAAATATTTTCAAATCATTATTTAAATCCCCTTTTCAGACTACTCACTAACTCAGCTTCCAGTTCAACTCGGTGTCGGCTCGACGTGACATTGCCAAATTTAAATATTTTCCAAGTATCTACCTACTATGTAATGATAAAAATATGTGTTGAATACTATAAGGAGTATGCAATTAATATAATAAGTTTCAGTTAAACAATATTTAATATAGACGTTACAAAACTCCAAAGTATCAAATAATAGACCATTTACATTTCAGTGAGATAAAAAATAATATCCACTATTATAGTAGAACAGTGCTGAAGCCTTTGAAAATGCAAAAAAGTAAAAAAAATAATAGTAGGATGAAATCCATTGGAAAATGAAGAGAATACAACTAAAATAAAAGGAAAAATAATTTACGGATTTGAGTTTGTCGCGTCGTTTCTTTGCATTTTCCGAGAACATTTACCATAGTAATGTATATTTTTTTACACCATCAGAAAGTAGAGATTTCAACGAACAAAAAGCCCACCGACTTATATAAAAAAGCAAATATTTTGACGTGAGATTTTCGATTGAAAATTATGATGCTTTTTCGATATTAAGTCAAAATGAGGTGAAAAAATAAGCCTTTATTTAAAGCCTTCCAAAAAAGTGGTTAAAATTAATGACAATATGACACTTTGCACATATTTATGTATTTTCCTTTCTAGTGCTTAGAACTACTCTGATTCACAAGGTGGTGTAGAGTATAAACCACGTATTTTTCCTTATCTATGAATGATTTGAGTTTGTCAAATTTATTCACTGTCATTAAATTGCATCTAATTATTATGAATATTAAGACATATTGAAGAAACTTTGAGACCATCGTTTTTGACCATACTGTATGTTGCTTCCGTAAAAAGCGATCAGGTACGGGCAGTCGGACGCTGGTCATAATGAGAACATTATAAAACATGTTTTCCCTGATTACTCAGAAGTGCTCTACGCTTAGATTAATTTCAAATGAACTTGTTTTAACTGCCAGTCGCAGTGCTCTCTATATATTTAAAACTGTAATTAACTGCTGAACAGTACTCCCGCCTGTTTGCAGCTTCCATTGGTTAGTGTGACCCGGTCAAGTTGAGAGTTTACGAGCAGTGATTTTCTTGTCAGCAACCACTGCCATGTTTTGTAAGGAAATGAGTGTTATTTTATGATGAAAATTTACTTTTTACAATAATTTACTAGAGTTTCAATAAACCACAAACATACATATACATAGACTGATTCAACCTCATGGTTGTTTATTTTTATGTAGATATGAGCTTCTCAATGAAAATATCGTCGTTATTTTAAATAGAATGATGTAATTTTCTTTCAACTTTTCGATTCCCCATATTATTTCAATTGACTTTCATAAAACTTCCCTACGCCGAATCCTTGTGGTTTTCAATATACAACGTGATTCTAAAAGCAGCGCCATAAATTTAACTAGGCTCCAAAATAAGACGAAGAGTCTATACAGGCTGATTCAGAACTTATCTAGGACCTGTTTTATGGCCTCCAAGATCGTCTGATCTGAACCCTTTAGATTTCTTTGTTTGGGGATATTTGAAGACATTAGTGTATGCTACTCCTGTAAATAGCCTGGAAGAGCTCCAGCTGCGGATTAAACAAAGGTGCCAAGAAATCCAAACCAAGGAGGGTGTTTTCGAAAGAGTTCGAATATCGTTGAGACGAAGATACCGTGCCTGCTTGGAAATGGACGGAAGGCACTTTGAACATCTTCTGTGACTTTGTTTTTTGTTTGTTAAAAGCTTCCTTTGTCCGTTTATTGCTAATAAAATAAAATGTTTGAAAAACGAATTAGTGGTCCATATCTCCGCAACTGTTACTTTGACCTCTGTTTATTGAGACTTTTCTGATTGTTTTGGTTCATACTATTACCTCCTGAAATATTTTACACTCTTTTTTTAACACCCTGTATAATTACTATGTTCAATATGATATCCGCTATGTTTTAATAAACACCGTAATATTCTTCTCTCTTTGTCCCTAGTCGTAGCTTTTCTAACTTCATGATCGATTTATTCAAAACTGGCTCCATTCCTTCTAATAGTTCCTGCTTTGTATGAACTGGAGTATACTTGACATTTGATGTGACCACATATATATTATATATATACATTAATGTCCACCTTCTGTTTTCAAGATACAGCGTTTCAAAACATTTTGTAAAATTTATTTTCCTCCTTATTGTACAGAAATACTTGAACCAAAATTGATGTATACTGTAACCTTGCACGTGCCTATTATGTGTCACAATATTCAGTTCATTCAGCATGTAATGGAATTAAGAGAGTTAAAGTCTTTAAACATAATAAATGACATCGTTTCACCCTGTAAAAAAAATTGTTTTCTTATTTTCCGACAGGCAATTTAATTCAAACTATTGAGGAACATTAATAGTAAACTTTAATAATGATAACACTTTTATTAACACAACTTTTACCACTTAATCACTTAAACTTCATTAACGATAATGGAAGGTCACAGTGTGCACTAATTTTGGTTCAAATATTTCCGTACAATCGGGAGAAATTAAGAAAAATCATAATTTTACAAACATTTTTAAAACGCTGTATCTTGAAAACAAAAAATTATCGGACATTAGTGCATATAACTTTTTTACTATTTATTGGTCTTCTATAGCGTGGTACTATGCATTGTAGTTTTTTCAATGTCACCCTTTGTCTATGAATATTAAACCTGATAACCTGAATGTTTTTCAGCTTCATAGCATATGTTTATATTTTCAGTAACTTATATTGCAGTCGCCACCAAGTTGTCGAAATGGCTCGTGCTCTTGCTGGAACTTCTGCCCAACTTGTTTATTTTCAATTGAGGTGTTGACAAACCCTTATGAAATAAGAGTATTGCTTTTCGGTTCGTTCCAAGAAAGGCGTGACGTTCGAATAGAAGAAAGTGGTGCTGGACAATAAGAGGAGCAAAGTTGGCAGACGCGACAGACCGGCTGTGGAGAATATAGCAGAAAATAAAGTAAAATTCTTTAAAAACCCACTTTTCATAATATACTACATCTTGTACAACATTCATCCATTTATCTCTTTATTTTTATACTAAATTCTTTGCTTTAATTTAACAGCAGATTTAAAGAAAATGTTGTTATACAAAAGCAGTTGCGGAGGTACTGTCATTAATATTTAAAAAAAATCGATATACCTACTGTTTTGAAATTTAAATAAATGCTTTCGATTTTCAATGATATTTTTAAGAAAATATTTGTATTTTACTAAGCAACTAAACTACTGACCGTTATCACCAAAATTCACTTCGGTGTGTAAATGAAGCGAAAATTGAGGTTGGGTTGGTTGGAGCATCGTCGGCTAAATCGCAGCAGCTGTGCTTTTTTCTAGTCTATTCCTTTGCCCTTTTGCAGTGACTCAGCGCGCGTGGCAGCACACTACAGCACAAATGACGTAGTCGGACATAGTCGTCAATTGTTTCATAGAAATTATGACAAATGTCTCATTTTTAAATTTGTAAATTGATACAATCTAAAAAAATATGTTTTTATGGTGAAAATCCAGGAGTAGCAGGACATTATTAATACGTATGTACCCAGTTTTATGAAAAATGTAAAATATTTAGACACTAAAGCTTTGTGTGAAGTATTGGAACTGTATCAGTGCCGCGTATTGTAATATTTTAAAATAGCACATACAAAATAAGTAAATTTTTGCAAACCAAATTAAATAAGTAGGTTCAATTAAAAGTTAACTTATTATAGTGTCAATATCAAATGTCAAATTCTGACATTTATGGCAAGATCTGTATGTTTCCAAATACCAACGTTGGTGTAATTGCAGAATTCTATTTTGAAATTCAGGTGATTCGACAGACAAGTATTGGACAAAGGAGACGCGATTTAGCAGACGATGGTTGGGGTCGCGCTAGGTGACACTATGGTGCGACTCGTTTCATTACTGCTGGTGTCGGTCGGTAATCGAGCGGCTTAAGGCGTTGACTTGAATCGATGTTCCATCTTGGCTTCAATTCAAGCGGCTGGAAACCCATTGATTAGCTATACTGATAGAGAGGATCCGTACCCGTCTCTGCGAACGTTGGACCAATGTGATAGATTGATACCAGTCAGCGTTTGACCATTATCATAATTAATGACGTTTTCCAGACTTCCGTCATTTCTGCACTAAATAGTGGTTAGGACCTATCAAGTCCTCAAATGCGGCCTACTTGATGATAATATTACTGCTCCTGCATAAGGCTCTTTGTTCCGCCATCTTTGCATATCTCCCTAATGGTTGGACTTGTGACCCAACGTATATATAACAAACTACCTTTTATTTTCAACAAGGAATCACCCCCTGAAATTTTTCGCCTTTGTTTTGAAACACCCTGTATAAATTCCTTTATGTTGCATATATAAATATCTATATTAAAACGATGTAAAGAGACATTTAAGTAAGTCAAAAATAATACTATTTTTTTTGTTTATTTCTATAGAAAACAGTTTTGTACGAATAAAGTAAATTTTAATTTCCTAGGCTGAAACTTTGTTGTAATTTTTGTATGCTTAGTGATCTATTTGTATGTTTACAATTCGTGTGATTTGTAAATTCTGCAAATAAATATTATTATTATTATTATTAATCTGAGATACTGCCTGAATTGGGTAATTTATAGCTTCAAATTTTAAATTGTTTCACATTAGGTTCTATTAGGCCAGAATCTTATTTTATCATATAATGGTAAAGATAGGTAGTGGTAGTGGTAAGTAATTAGATTTTTAATTGATACGACTTTTTGCACTAATTCCGTTTTGAAACATATAATACGACTTTCAGTTTTAACATGTGCATACATATACTAATTACTAAGTTGTGGGTGTAATAAACTGAAAATAATAAAAAATGTAGATACATCTATTCTTAACAGGGCAAAATAAGTATTGATGTGGAAGTTCACTTGTCTCTCTAACTTGTTAATTATGTTTGTTATTTGTTGTTTGCTTTGGAAATAATTTTTAATAAATATAAGTTTTGTAATATTTTGACGTTTCGTAGAAGTTTTGTCAGTCATCGAGAATGCATCGAATGTAACCTGGAATGTTCTAGAAAACGTCAAAATAAACGTATTACAATAATAATTATAATTTGAAGAGCAAACAGAAACATAATTAACGAACTAAAAAGGTAGATCAACTTTTGTGTCAATATATAGTATTTTTAGAAATACAATGATGCTAATATAAAAGATATTTCACTTTTTATGATTTTATTAAAAATATGTAATTCATTTCAAAGGAACAATAACTAGTTTTTTAACAAAATTAGTAGTAGTAGTACATATTCTAATAAGGGACTTATAAACTAATAACGTTCCAATAAACCATAAACAACGAAACAATAAACAAAGATACATTTAGACTCTACTTAACAGCAGTTTACGAAAATTAACTGGTAGTAATCTAAACATATCATTTTCTTTCTCTAAAGTTGCAAGGAAATCAGAATACAGAGTAATCTAAAACGTCAGAGTGAACTCCTAATATTGTTAAGAGTTATAGTCCTAATCAGTTTCAGCTGTATCAGCAATATTTGTTATAGTTGGTAGTAGTAGGTGAGTACTCACCATTTTCTTTGATCAAACTTCCATTGAAATTTAAATTTTCTCCATTTGAACATAGCGAGTGAGAGGTCTCAACAACGCTACACGACCAACATGGCATAGTGACGTGTGTTGGATCAGCCCAAGCCGATATACTGTGCTCAATCACTCAGGAATAGGTATATAGAGGGTGTTAAAAAAGAGTGTAAAACATTTAAGGAGGTAATAGTATGAACCAAAATAAGCAGAAAAGTCTCAATAAACATGGGTCCGTAAAGTAACGGTTGCGGAGATATGAGATGTTTTATGTTTTTAGCCCCTTTTTTATTTTGCAAAAACGTTGTGTATTTTCTTATAATAGTTGGTTGATGTTTAGTGAAATAAACAGTACGTATTTGGCAGTTGTTCTCAGTGCACAAGTTTTCTTTCGCTCTGGCTGGTTACTCTAACGCAGAATTAACAGACATGCATTGCAAGTATGGTCGTGCTAATGGGAACGCCATCGAAGCGCGACGTCTTTATGTTGACGCTTATCCAAATCGCCAGATTCCTTCATAACGCATGTTTGAAAGAATTCACCAAAGATTGCGTGATACCGGTTCTTTGAGCAAACAGTGCCATTTATCGGGAAGACCAAGGACGGTACCCACTCCTAGAGCATAAGAAAAAATTCTAGCACTGGTAGAGCAGATTCCAGGTACGAGTGTGCGGAGAATATCAGCCGAGGTAGGAATTAGTGGTCCTCTTATTTGGACAATCCTTCACGAGCAACTGCTTTATCCATACCATGTGCAACGAGTACAGGCCTTAAATCCAATAAATGATCATCAAGCACGTTTGGTTTTTTGCCGTTGGCTTCTACATCATGATGCTGAAGACCCTCGTTTGCTTGCAAACATTCTTTTTACTGATGAGGCCGGGTTCACAAGAAATTGAATGTTTAATTTTCACAATACGCATATTTGGATCGACGAAAATCCTCATGCTCTAATAGAATCTGGACATCAGGTACATTTTTCATTAAACATTCGGATGGGTATTGTAGCTGACAGGTTTCTTGGTCCTGTTGTTTTACCAAATCGATTAACAGGCGCTGCTTACCTCAACTTTCTACAGAGCACACTGTATGAGTTTTTGGAAGACATTCCTTTGAATTGCATATGTATAATACTAGTAAGTAATTAACTGAAATTTTCACATCCTGAATTACACACTGGAAAATGTCCCCTACACAGCATCTTTTTTACAGTTTAGGACTGATAATGAATATATTAAAATATACCCACACACATTTATACAAG
Source organism: Monochamus alternatus (assembly GCA_037114965.1). Lineage (NCBI taxonomy): Eukaryota > Metazoa > Arthropoda > Insecta > Coleoptera > Cerambycidae > Monochamus > Monochamus alternatus. The sequence goes on from CM073426.1 coordinate 122,308,687, forward strand.
CACTATGGGACCTATTTTCGTAAATATTTTCCTCTTGTTTTCTGCGGCACTGTCTTCGATTATTCAAATTTGCCGATTCAAACCCGTACAATGGAAAATTGCAGCTACCAACTCCGCCGTAATTGATACTTCATGGAAAACTTACCGCAGAAATAATTTGCATCTGCACGATAAATGCACTCCGTTTGCTTCTATTTATCTCCGAACGGGCGATGGTAATTCCAGCCTGCGGAACTGTTGGCAATCAAATCTAGCGGCAGCGTTTGTTTCCGTTAGATGAATACAAGTAATAAGCTCCATCTGAAAAAGTCGTGTTGGAATACGGATAACTAATCATAAAAGCTGTTTTACCCGGAACGTTAAATCATGATGGACTCTGTGTAATAGCTATAAAGGGAAAACTATTAAATAAGTATTTTAATTTCACACATACACATGTCATTTACAAGGCGTATTTACACATTCTTCAATATATTGATTAAACATCCATGTGGCTTTAATTTGCCGTCTCCCGTGGGAGTTATTAATAGTTGAATAATTTCCATGACATTTTGATTCTGAAGCTTATGTTCTCTAGTCTGTATTATAGTGACGTATCAACTAATTTATTGCAATGCAGTAACAGGGTACCTATAATACCGTAGTACATAGAGCAGTGGTGAACTAGATGACTTGCAAGAAGAACTACATCATCTATAATCAGCTCATCAGAGGACTTCAGTTCTTCATTTTCCGAGTTGGCAACAAGTCTGGAAACTGATTTACCTCGTTGCTATATTTCCTCGTTCAATCTAATCTACAACTAATATCACAACGACTAAATAATTTTTTTCCTGTGAATTGCTTGTCTTTAAGAAAATACAAAGAAGAAACTGTAAAGATTATATGGGCAAAGAGTTTAAGGTTTAGCAAAGCTGAAAACAAATATAAAACATAAAAACATGGAAGGAAAATTTGTAGTAAAAACTAAATAAGAGCTCTCCAAGCAACAAGGTCTAACCACGTTGAAGATGAGATGTCAAGACATAATCTTTAAATAGAACCCTACTTAATTATGTCTTTGATGATTGACTTATTGATATTGGTCTTAGGTTAACTACTTAATATATCATTATATCTACTGTTCCATTGTAGTCGATTAGAGTTTTTATACAGAAAAATCTCTAGATTTCAAACTTAGTTCAGTGCAGTTGCCTTACAGTAGCTACCTTAATACATATATTTAACTGAAAGGTAATCAGCATCTTTATTATTAGGAGGTATCTCACTAACTTCAATCTTTGAAGAATCATAAAAACCTTATGAGCCGTTATAGGACTAGATTGTTTGTTTAAACGTAAACAAACAATCGAGGGTGGGGGTTGCCGATAGTTCAATGATCTCGCACATCAAACAAGAAGGAAATAAATGACACGATTCTCGCTTGTTGACATACTACCGCAAAACTCACTCGAATGAAAAATCATTCTTTCAAATTTTTTCTATTTTAATCTGTTTCTGAGAATCGTCAATGAGTACCTGCGGTCTTAGTAAAAGGGTCAATTTGAAAAATATGCTTGTAAATGTTTGTGTGCTAGTGTAAAACTTTCAGGAAAACGTCGTTTTTGTCAATTTGGGAAAGTTTGTCAGCTAAAAGTGAGCGAAAGGTAGAAATATCCCGATATCTCGAACAATGAATTTTTCTTCGTTGGAAAACAGTGTTTTTTTGAAAACGGATCTAAGCATTACGGTGGATTTTTTTTCTGGCCTTCTTATGACTCCAGGAATAGAATGCTGAAAGAAAATCGGTGGTGCTAAAACTTCGCATTTAAGTCATGTTCAAGCCTACCGTGGAGCCGCTTACGTTCAAATAGTAATAAGACGATTAAATACGAGGCAGGCAAAAAGGGAACATGTAAGGAAAAGTCTAACGGTTGCAATGCGCTTAGCGGAACGGTCGACTTGCACCTAAGGTTGCCTCTTTAATACAAAAAAACGTTTCAGTCTCTCTTAATAATTTAAGCTAGTGACTATTGCATTTTATTTCACTGTTTATGTAATGAAATGTGAATGGTTTATTCTGATCCGTTGGAGTTTTGTAATTTCAATATTAAATATTTTTTATGTTGAAACGTAACATGTTAATTGCATACTTTTAAACAATAATTTATAGCAATAATTGCAATAAGTAGGTAGGGGAGCGGGAATAAATTATATCTACTTAACCAAAACAATTTTATAAGCAGTTTTGTTCTCTAAGTACATACGGGGCACTTGTGGACATGTGCCTGATGTACTAGTGGACACTGTCCACATGTACCCCAACTGCTGTTATAATCTTAATTATTAAATTTTGGTTTGCAGAATATAATGGTAATGCATTATACTAAGAAAACCGCCAGGGCGAACATTCCCGAAGAAACAATTTTGCAGGCGCTTCGGGATATAAGTAATAGCAACGGTTCTATTAGGAAAGTAGCACAAAGATATGGTTTAATAAAATCTATGTTACACAAAAGATTAAAAAAACTGAGGGACCAAAATTTGCTCGATATAGATATTAGAGTAAATAAATATAGCTCAAAATACTCAACCCAACTAATTTTTACAAATAAAGAAGAGGGCGATTTGGAGAAATATGTTATACATTCTTCCAAGCTGCAATATGGATTAACATATTTTCAATTTCGTAAATTTGCGTGTCAAGCATCAAGACTAAATATAACGATGTGTGACAATCTTGGCTAGTACAAAAAATCGCAGGAATTGAATGGATGAAAGGATTCATGCGCCGACATTACAACTTATCTCTGAGAAAGCCAGAGAATACAAGCTTGGCCAAACAAAAAAAAGAAAACGAGAAAGAAAAAAGAAAGTAGCTTCAAGAAGAGAAAAGGACCAACGGAAGCAGAAAAAAGGCAGATAAGCATGTCAGACAAGTATTTGAGGAAGAAACATCGGGGAGTGACATTGAAAATATGTGTGAAGAATCAGATGTTGACAGTCGAATTGATTTCGATGATGTACATTTTGAAGATCCCAATAGTATCGAAGTACATGATTTCGTATTTGTCAGATTTACTACGAAGAAATCATTAAAATATTTTGTAGGACAAGTCATTGAAGTAACTGAGTCTGAGTGTTTGATAAATTTTTTAAAGAAAAATCAGAATTTTGAATTTCCACAAATAAAAGACGAATCCTATATTCCAAAAGATGATATTATCTTCAAACTTCCTACGCCGAATAACAAAGGTGGAACTGTTCACGCTGCTTCAATTTATACATTTAATGAGCTTTGGTGGATACAATATAGGCTAGATAAGCATATTTTTTCCTAGTCTAAACTAATTTTATAGAAAATATAGTTATATACAAGGATTTTTGTAGTTTAAATAAGAAAATATATATTTCAGTTGACTTTAGTGGTCTATTTATGTGAAAATTCGAATTATTTCACAGACGTTTAATACGTCCACTTGTGCCTATATTAATATATGGTCTTGTCTAAAAGTGCCCCGCTGTGGGGCACTTTTGGACAACTAACATGTTAGCATTTATATTAATATTTCAAAGCAAAAAGATGATATTCTCTAATTACAATTATAGATTCAAAGTGACATAGGGTCTACTATTTTGGTTACCAAGTAGGACACTTATATTAATATATAATCTTGCAGCAAACTACATAAAATCAGAAAATGTCCACAACTGCCTCCCGCTCCCCTACTACAGAAAAATATTTAAATTTGACAACGTCGCGTCAGACCGATACCAAGTTGAATTGCTGCCAACGGTCAGTGACAGTCTGGTCAAGGGGTTTAAATGAAAAATACAAAATTTTTCATTTGAGATACAAAAATCTCAAAATGAAATATAAAAATCTACAAGGTGTCGCATTTAAGTGTTGGAGAGTTTTAGATATTTTAATTGTGATCGCCTCAAGGACTTTTCCATATTGCCAAATTATCATTTCAGTATTTGCCCAAATATAATAAGTCGACGTACATCTAAACCTTTCAGTTTTTCATGTTTTGGCGTGCTAAATGAAGATTGCGCCATTTACGCTTGCAGTTCAATCCGGTAATTTGGAAATTACTCGCAGTGAGGAGCTTTCGACGGATAATTAAATTAAATTATCGGCGCCAAAATAAATCCCGGAAAACAGGGCGGTAATTGGAGTTTTTCACGCGTAAATGTAATTAGAGCCAGATGCGCCATTTGCGTCAGGTAAGGACAAAGCCGCAAACGCAATTACCGAGAGCGGCCGATACGTCCAAGTGGCCACTTTATCCTTCCCTTTATCCTTCACTTCTGGACGGGGTTAAAGGAGACTCTAATGGAGTCGCCGGCCGCGAATAATTTTATTCAAAAGGGACCGACTGAATTCGACGGCAGCGGGCTGCCAATACGGTCCGTCTATGGGCCTGATCTATAGGACCAATTAGGTGTCATAATTATGTCCGAATGGGCCTCTAACCGAATTTAGTTGGGTCCAATTTCTGAGCGGGTCTGGCGCTTCAATTTAGTTTTTCGTTTCCTTCAGTTCAACGGTTTATAGGTCGGCTACTACCGTGCTTTATACTTAAAGTGCTATATACACGGTGACATGTTAAAATAATGTTCATTTGTGATATAAACTTATTTCCTAAAACGCATCGTTTCCGAGAAAGAGGGCGTTGAAGTAGAAATTTTTTTCTCGTTTTTCCCTCATAACTTTTGAACCATTTATCCGATTTAGGTGAAATTCGGAACACAAACACTCCTTATGATCTTACAGAAGCTTCTTAAGTTTGAACTATCTACCCCTCTTAGAAGTGTATTTTGTATGCTACCCTCGCTTACTTTATTTCAAAACAACAAAAAAAAAATTAATTTCAATAAAACATCTACACACCACTTTGACGTGATTAATTTCGAAACTGTTTCGTCTCCTGTTTTTTTTTGCGAGTTTGGTCCTGTTTCTGAGATATTGAAAGAAATTGGTGACAGTGTAGCGCACCAGTCGCGTAAATTTCATTTAACCTTATAGCAACCCATGAAAACAAAACTCATTGATTTGTGTAAACTGATGTTTTGAGCGCCGCGATAGCCGAGGTGACTGGAAGACGACTGCTATGCCGGTGTGGGTTCGAATCCCACTGTAGTACCATGGATGTTTGTGCTATAGGCTGGGGTGCTCCCGGGGAGACTGTCGGAAGGCTCTCAAAATAAAAAAAAAACTGACGTTTGTGAAAATCATTGTCAAAAGTATTATTTAAAGAGTGTTCTTAGTGTTAAGAAAAAATGCCAATAACCTCAAACATAAATTTAGTAACAACTATTTATTACAAGATTTACAACAAACTTATCAACTACTAAAAAAATTACAAATTGTTCAAAGTGCATTCCTCCAGCATCGACGAACTAGTAATACACTAGTTCGTCGCAGTTGCTATTTGAACAGGATTGTTTTTTATGTCATCATAAGCATGTCTTATCCTTTGGATCAATTCCTCACGGGTATGTACTGACGTATCACAATTGCTTTTAGATGGCCCCAAACGAAATAATCCAGAGGATTCAGATCTGGCGAGCGCGGAGGCCAAGCCACTGGTCCTTCACAAGGAATCCACATATTTGAGTGGTTGTTGGGCTGCCGTCCTATCCATTTTTAGGTATTAATAATATTATGTAAAAAATGTTACAAAAGCTAATAATAAGGAATATATGGGTAGATATTGTGGGTGTAATTCAGCGCTGGTTGGGGCTTTTGTCCACAGAGTAGTTAGTTTCACACAATATTATTAATACCTAAAAATATATAAACACTCTGGTAGGTTAAGATAATTATCAAATATCGTTTGGTATTTTATTAATAACATTAATTCCTACCACTTGATTAAAATACTTGCTTAACTGAGTTTTAAGAATAATCGTGCAGGTGTGTTTTCGTTTCTATGTCCAAGGCTACATACTTTCTTAAATTATTATCATCGGCAAACTAAAACTGAATTTTTCACTGATAGATGTAAATCATTAACATATAATAGACATAGAACGGGACCAAGAATTTATCCTTGTGGTACGCCTGCATTGATACCGAGACAGGCTGATGAGATATTATGAACAACATATTGCTGCCTATTAATAAGATACGAATGTATGATACCAACACTATGAGCAGTGAAACTAGGTATGGTATCTACAAGAATTAAGTCAAATAATTTAGATACGAGGCAGAAGACAAATATGACCAATTGGTTGTGGGTATTTCTTGATATAAAAGTTCAGTATTAGTTTTCCTAAAATCCTGAACCGGTAAGTGAATTTCCAAATTATTTATTATTATTTAGCAACTTTCTTTGATTTTTTTCAAAGTTACCTATGAGTAAGTACAAATATTTTAACCACGTGCTCAGGGAGGCCTAAAAGAGAATAAAAAAATTATTCCAGAATTTTAGCTCGGTATTTAAAAATGGGGTAAAACCCTATTTTCCTGCGGAAAGTTGGTGCCTATGATAAGCATCGACTGAAATGGCTTAGATCCATAGATAAAGCTTGCATCTGTCAACAATGTCAACTTCTATGCGGTTGTTTTTTTACAGCGTTTCTAAATGCAGAAGCAACAAAAATTAACATTCTTATTAGTAATAATACCTAACAGATAAGTAGGTACAGTTAATCCAGTTAGTTTCAGTATTTTGCATACGTATTTCATTATTTTGTTACAAACTGGCAAAACTACATGTTCACTCATTACAACTACTCACTACCGACAAAGCACACTTCTTGTAGATACAATTAGATAAAATGCCTATTTATTTTAAGAAAATCAAACGAAAGGAATAGGTATCTACGAATTGTACCCACGGTAGTCTTGTCCCATAACTTCGAAAAACAACGGCGAATTATATTGTGGGAAATATATAAATATCCAATACAAATTCTTTTATTTGATAACTATAAAACATTTAAAATTAAAAAAGGTACTAAAGAACACAAAACTACAACGTAAACACAGGAATTAAATTATGACATGACAGCGAATTTTACCGTTGTGTTGCTGGTTGTCTACTCTAACTGAGGGCGGTGGCCCGGTCGACGTTAAATAAGAGTTTAAATATAATATCGAAACAATTTTTTCGCTTTATAAATATTATTTTGAAGGGTGATTTCGTTAATTCTTAAATTTCTCTAGCCCCTCTTAAAATATGTATACTTAGCCATAGATAATCCTGTGTACCTATATCAAGGTACATAACGACTATTGAACACTATTGCACATTGTCATCGACTGTGTTCCCACAGAATGGAGGAATCGTTTGCAAAATTTTCGCGTTACATAACTTCACGGCTTCCAACCGGAAGTTCCACTACGTCTAGGGAGAAAATAGCCGGCATACGTTAGTATTTCCAACACGCACGATGTCCATGCGTGTTTATTTTTCAGAACGACAAGATAAAAGTCGCAAGAGACTGCCGAGGAATGCTGGCATCCCCGCGATCGAAAATTGAATATCACCGGAATAAATTCAATTATTCAGATGAGCCCATCAAAATTGGTGGAGTGGAAGTAGACAAATTGGCTTAGAAGATTTATTTGTTTCTTTGACAGAAAGGGCGGGTTATAAAAGGACAGTTAAACACGCAATTTTTCATTTCACATGAGCGCGCAGTCTAAAGGCTATTGTAGTTAAAAATTTGACCATTTTGATTAATCATTTGCAGAAAAATCTCAAATATCCACGAATTTCATGTTCATGAGGACAAGACTTATAGTGTTAAAGTGCACGGAGTGCCCATCATGTAGGTATAAGTGGGTGATGGTGGGCCATGCTGTCCAAAAGAACGGCATCTTACATTTGTAGAGAGGATGACACGAATCAGTTTATTAGGTTTTTAAACGAATTTCATGGTTGTTTGTCGAAGCAATCAAAAACATGTGAGTGAGTTAGAAAGAATATTTCTTCTCTGTCTCAATTATACAAGTTTTCTCTAGGTTGTATAATAGTTTCCAGGTGGTCCTGCAGTGTGTGTATGTGTGTGTTGTCATTAGGATGTTATCTACAAATAACACTTTTTATGCCATCGGCTTCTAATCAGGTACTCCATCTAGTTATAACTGGTTCAGGAGACAGAGGCATGCCTGGTAAAGCTTCCCTAAAAACGTCCCTTCTTGTAGTCGCCTTAATGAAATCTTTTTTGACAGTTGATATAAAAGTGTTTACTAAAAGGAGTATTTCTCTTATTTTCTCAACTACCCGATTAACTGCGTGAACAGCACATGCAAAATGTATCATTTCTGTATATTTTTTAAATAAAATATGTCCTGCTTTTAACATGTACGCGACTGTATCACTTAGCTTTATAAGAACTTTACCTGAAGCATTTCGATCGGGCCATATATAAGGACAACAGTAAATACAAACATTTATAATAGTTTCGTGATTAGTTTTGTCCAGCACCTTAAAAACCATAAGGTAGCTATCACTAGCAGTATCATTTTTTAACGCACCAATTAAAAAAATTGCTACAGAACGCCCACAAGCATCACAAGCCTATTGATGTCAGAACATTGTTGTAAACCATATCGACATATCTTAGTCTTAACCGAGGGGAAAACCACTGGGGTATTTTACTGTACAAGCTGTAGGTAATTAAAGGTATTTTTTGTATTTTTTGGGTATTTGTGCGTAATTATGGGTATTTTTTCGGAATTTTTGGATATTTTTGGGTACTATCAAGGTAATAATGGGTATTTAGTGGGTATTACGAAGGTATTTTTGGAGAAAATTAGTATTTTTCCGCCAATTCTTAAACACAATGGCGATGGCGCATGCGTTTTGATGATGGTGTTAGCCCGTGGATACATAGGTTTAGGCCACAGTCTATCTTAGGCTAGCATAGCATAAGTCAGTGTAAAGAGTAAACTCGTGAAAGACGTGTTTGTCGGCTGTTGAATGACGAATCAATGTGCGTTTCTTAAGGCTGGTTTCGCAGTGCCTGAATAAGCCGTAACCCATTTTTCTCCTTTATTTTCTGAGAGAATAATTTCATTTTTTAACTGTAGTTCTATTTAACAGTTATCTATTACTTCTTCGCGTTAGAATTTTGATAATAAATTCAGAAATTCAGCAAAAACATAATTTTCGATTTTTGTTTCCCTTATAAGCGGAAATTCAGCCACGAGCAAGTTATAGATATATTTTTTTAATGATTTTTCACGTTTGTCCCATTTCAATATATACAAAAATGACTGAGAAAAATGGGTCCAAATTTTCCAATAATTTATTAAATTTACTGAAATTTGGTACGTGAGACGTTTGGGTGGAACTTGCAATAAAGCTCCGCCTTTAACACGTCACAATTCATTCATAAAATTCGAAGATGTTCCTCCTATAATTTAACAGAGTGATAGACAGGGTGTTAATATAAAAATTGATAAGGAAAAAACAAAATTTCCAATTTCGAGGAAATTTTATTTTTGAAGATTTAACTTCGAAATGGTTATTAAACGTGCGAAAAACCATTCTGTATACAAAGTGTTGAAAAATTTGTTACCGTTAAAAAAACTTAAAAAAATTAAAAGAGCTAAAAACTTGTTTTTGGTAAAAACGTCTAACGTCTAAGGGTTCTTTAGAATAATAATTAACCAAAAAAATGCAGAGTGTTTAAAAGACTGGGGTCTGTCCAATTTCTAAAAAACCCTAAAAATTAATGGAATAAAAGATTATTTTTATCAGATATTTAACAAGGGTCTATTAGAACACTAATTAATGAAAAAATACAGGGTGTTAAAAAAAACTAAACAATCTTTAAAAACTGAAAATTAATGGATTTAAAAAAAAATTGTAGATGAAACTTTTAACAAAGGTCTACTATATATCACTAATAACGAAAAAATACTGGGTATTTAAAAAAAACTGAACCAATTTCTTAAAACCCTCAAAACAATAAAATTTGAAATAAGGTTTTGATTAAACTTTTAACAAGGATCTACAACACTAATTAATGAAAAAAATACAGGGTGTTTAAAAAACTAAACAATATCTAAAACCTCTGAACTTTAATGGATTTAAACAAAGATTTAAATGAAACTTTTAAAAAAAATACAGATTATTAAAAAAAAAACTGAACCAATCTCCTAAAACCCTCAAAATAATAAAATTTCAAATGAAGTTTTGATTAAACTTTTAAAAAGAGTAGGTTTTAAAAAGGATATTGCAGATGTTGAAAGAAAATATATATTTTATGGCCCGCTTGATCTAATCGGCACTGGCGTATATAATTTGATGATAAGATATGACATAAATAAAATAAAAAATAATATAAATGCCTCAAAAACTCCTTAAAAAGTAAATAAAAATTGTGTCCAATATGTATCTTATTATATGTAACTATATACTTACATTTCCAAAGAACCAACATTATTTACTTATTTTGTATATTAAATATTAGAATGTATTTATTGATTTATTTGAGTAAGGATTAGACCTTAGTTTATATAACAATTCTCTGTTTTATGTTTAATACTTATATAAATGTGATGTCAGTCAATAAACTCTTCCTCACAAAAAAATTACTTATTGTTAATGAAATTACTGATAGTTCTATATTATTTACGTATATTGGAATAATTTCTAAGAAAATATTATGAGAGAGTATTGAAAAATTGAAGGTATAGTAAGCAAAATCGTGGGTGTAATTTATTTTTTGTTTATTAGATATCTGGGTATTTAAGGGTATTTTTGAGTACTATTCGGTATTTTTGGATATTTTTAGGTACTTGAGGATATTATTGGGTAATACTCATAGGTATTCTTTGAGCATTTGTGGTTTTTGGGTATTTTTTAGGTATTTACTTATTTGTTGAGGTATTTTTTTGGGGTATTTATGGGTAATATTTTTAAAAATAAATTTCGTTGTACAAATTTCAAGCAGTGGTTTACCCCTCGGTCTTAACTTACTTTCATGAGGGATGTTTTGGTCCATATATTTATCTAAAAACGTAAGTACATTAGGGTTCTCTAGTTTGTTTAATAGAATATTGGAAAATACAGTCTTCAGCGTTGGACGAGATATGACTGTTCAAATGTCTTGTCACTTTAGTTTTGTCAGAAGAATTTATAATGCGTCCACAGGCCATTCTCTTTGATACGCGTGTTCCTATAATCTTCAGGATCACTGTCAAACTATATTTGAAATAATTCTCGTCTATTTATTCTCTCCTTTGACACATTACTTCATTTCATTCGCTTCTCTCTACTACTACTAACTCTAACAATAACTGTTAATATAAATTATGTTACTATTTATACAAATTGTTACGGAAGCTCACCTACCTTTTTATTTGCGTTAGAATTTATAATTATTATTACTAAAAATTCTCGAGATCGTAGAAACTTCGAGAACTCTATAAGCAGATCGGTTTCGCCAAAACAGTTCAGTTTATATTGAGCAGTCGAAGGCGATTGACAAACATCGAAGTAAAGCGTTGACAGTTGTGAAATTTGTTTGAAGGAAATTTCTTGTGTAATCAAAAGTGACAATAAAGTTTGTTTGTCTGCGTGACATGTTCCCACGCATAGGCAACATAGAGGTTACATTGGTGTCAGAAGTGTGATCTTCCACAAAGAAGACGTTTGGAGTAGACAAATGAATGCCGGTAACGAATTTAGAGGAAAAGAAATGGAGGAAACTTTTAAGCAGTTAATGGAGATGATGAAAGATATGAAGAAGACTCAAGAAGATATGAAGAACAGTCAGGACGAAATGAAGGAAGATTTAAAGAAAGAAATAAAGAACAGCCAAGATGAAATGATGGAAGACTTGAAAAAGGAAATGAAATACAATCAAGAACAAGTGAAGGATATTTTAGAGAAAATGGAAAATAGTCAATAAGAATTAAGAAACGAAATGAAAACCTGTTTACAAGAAAACAATAAGAAGTTGGGAGAGACAATTAAGGTTAAACTTAATGAATTTGAGCAAATTGTTGAAGACGAAATCAATCAATTGAGAAGTGAGGTACAAGATAAAGTCCAAATCGTAAAAGCAAGTGTTAGTAAGTTACAGAATGAAGTCACCAAGTCATAGAAGAAAGTATGGTAAAATTAGAACACGAGGTTATAAATCTAAAATCCCACTTCTGACACCAATGTAATCTCTATGGTGCTTTTGCGTGGACACACGTCACGTAGACAAACAAACTTTATTGTCACTCTTGATTACACAAGAAATTTCCTTCAAACAAATTTCACAACTGTCAACGCTTTAGTTTGACGTTTGTCAATCGCCTTCTACTGCTCAATTAAACTGAACTCAGCGGCGATACCGAACCGCTTATATATCGTTCCCGAAGTATCTGCGATCTCGAGAACGTGTCGAGAAACAAATAGAATATAGCCTGGAATATTCTGGAAAACGTCAAAATAAAGGTATTACAAAAATTATAAATATAAATTATAAAAAGGTAGGTGAGCTTCCGTAACAATATAATAATAGATATTTAAATGCATACGGCGAATACAACTTACAGCAGCCATAAAGAAATAAAATCTACGCGACACCGACTATTACAGCGTTCCGTAAATAATTAAAACTAAAAGCGCAGTTCGAAATACGAGTAAGCAGTGAAGGCCAACGAACCTCGCTTTTGACCTTGTTAGAATCCGAGTTGGCACTAGCTCTATTGATAAGGTACACGGTACAGTTTTTATTGTCCTCTAGCGCACGTAATGGATGGATTTTCTTGTATATCTTTCTTTAGATATGATTCTTTCTCTTTGAAACACCAGCTATAAAGTGGTAGGTTAACTCGACGTCAACTTATTTTTGATAATTTTGGGTTCTTTAAACCCTTCTCAGGTGCCACGCCTATGAAATATTGTCCCCTGCAACCCTCATCTCCCGTATTCATCTATGTGCTGTGTCACTCTCTATTGTCTTCAGATATTTAGACGGATTCCCTTTTTAGTTTAACATCAGCGAATGAAAAGAAATTCATTACCTACTAACTCTAACGCTTGTTAATTTAGAACACCGATTCTGTGTAGGAATCAGCAGGAACCTACCGACAGGAACAACCTGTAGTTGCGCGGCTCACCTGCTAAAAATTCAGGGAGCACACCCCGAAATTGGCCATATATAAAATATCCATAACGCGATAGTGGGGTAGTCTTGGCTCTAGAAGGGGCAACTCCAACCTTTGGGCAAGCGCGAGTGACAGTTCGTTGGCGCCCGTTGCATGGAGAGGTTACCGTCAACATGTTTCTCAGCCTAGCCGACACGCGCTCCCCATTTCCTGTGATCCTGTACTGAAACGGGCCAGTTCGCGCCGATTGCTGATTAGACTGGACAGGAATAAGCCCTGTTTTCGTTTTGTCGAATTTGAATCCAATCGATTGTTTAATTGTGTGCGAGTCCCGATGGTTCCGCTGGATGTAGTAGAGTTTAGTGTGGTGTGAATTATTATTGCCTGAGGATTACTTCTGCTTGGATTGAGGTGAGATTTTTTTTGCCAGTTCGATGGTGGGCATTTGTACGAATGCGTGTAATTTGAAAGGTTTTGACTCAAAGGGAAATAATAATGGTCATTTCGCTTTGAATCGACATTTGATTTGTTGAGCAATTGGGAAACACATTTTTTTGGTTTTACCAACCCTTAACATTTGTTTTGACACATATAGGAAGCCAAAATTTGTCGATATGGAGGCTAAAATCTATAAATTTTTAGATGCACAAATGAAATACAATTTTTAATACTTATTACAGTAATCTCTAAAAAGTAAATGAGACACTGGGTTGACGATTTTCATATATTGTCTTTTTGGACAATACGTTTATAAGTTCCTTGTGACAAGTGCACGTGCAAGGACATTCTTTAGGTAAACACAAAAAGTTAATATAAATGTTCAGACGGAAATGCACCGTTTACGAGGCGTAAACCATAAGTAATTTTTAAAAATATTTCAAGAGAGCATGTCAGGCTAACAAAATTTGATACGATAATACTACTACAATACATACGAGACTATGCTAGTACTTCTAGAATCCACTTGTCAGTGCCGTAGAAATGGGAGAGTCAGTTTTTTTTGTCAGGCATAACTTCTAAGCTTATGATTTTTTTCTAAAATATTCATGTTTGCTTTTTAAAAGTGAATTTACCAAAAGGAAAATTTGCTAAAATTTCGTATTTACATAGATTTTTAAGTAAATCATATAATGAATGAATGCATTTTCAAAACTTTATTAGTGTTGGTTTTCGAATTGTTCATTATAAACACCGTATTTTTTTATTATTATTTTTTTCTTAAAAATCTATACCTGCTTTTATTTGAATATTGTTATATCTAATTTCATTTACAACTTCAACTTCTTATTGACAAGCCCTTTCTTTTGTAATTCTATTCTGTTTCCGTTTGTGTTTTCATATATATCAGTAATAGTTATAATCTACAGAAAAAAAAATAGATACGTACTTTTAAATATTCCAAAAGTAAACTTAATGTAGATAAAAATAATTATATATATTCAGAATTTATCTAAAAAAAATTGAATGTACAGGGGATTCTTACAAATATAAATTTGTAAAAAAATCAAAAAGAACAGCTTGAAAATGATTTAAAAATACTCTTCTACACGGCACTGGAAACTGAGTCACGGTAAAACCTGACAAGGCAAGCAAAAATTGAAAGAAATTCCCAGGAAAAGAAATAAATAACATTTTATAACACTTATTTTATACAGTAAATTCAACTGCTTTTGCAGCTATTGTTATTAACTATTACTATAACGAATTTGTAGTTTTAACACAATGTGCCGATATACTGATTTAAGAAATAGCTATGCAATTCACGTCAAAATTTATGAAAATATAGACATTTTCATAGGCGTACAGGTCATACTTTACGAAAGGGTCTGTCTGCCATATATCTAATGTACTGCTAATTGAAATATCATAACCATAGTTGTGTCAGTACTAAATTCAAAGTTTTGTTTACAAAAAAATAACATACACGATGAAAATTAAGTAACACATTTGCGATATATGGACCTAACTTACGTTTTTTTAATGTACCACCCTTCAGATTGAAAAGACCGTCAACTTTTCAAATATAATAATTGTACAACCGTTTCACTCAAAATTAACACAATTGGTTGTTAAAACAAGTCCACACCCGATGTGTTAAAATAATACAATTCGTTAATTATTGTTCACTCAGTTATTTATTAGCTAATCAAATCTTTTATGAGTAACATTGAATGGTTTTTTAGTTAGCTTACTGAACTATATATGTTACTACAAATACAAAATTGATTTATATAATCAATTATATTGTTTTTTTCCCACAAACCATCTGACCAAAAAGTGTGTTGATAAAATCATTTATGTGTTAAAATGTTAAATTATTCAAAATTCAACACCAAAATAATTTCAGTCATAAATGAGTTTGAGGTTACTCAATGTTATTTTTATTGTGTATTATATTTATTTGTTCCGGTTTTCAAAATACTGGATGATGAGCAAAAAATTCAGGGGATAATTTTAGACCGAAAATAAATGCTACCTCTATAAAATTTTCTCCAAAACTGATTTTTCACGGAGTTACAGGGTGTTAAAGTTTAAAATTTTATTTTTGATATTTGTAAATAACTTCTTAAGAAATCCAAATATTTACATAAAATTTGTAAATCGGGGGGTTTTGCGGACGAAAATTTCAAATATGTTTTTAATTTTGACGTTACTAGTAGAGGGCGCCACTTATGGCACATCACGTTTCTTTTAAATGGCAGAACTTTTTTTGCATCTTATTGTATCCATCTGTTATCGAAACAATCGATACTCCTACCTGTTTTATTTGAAAAAGGTATACCTTGCTGAACTCGGTAGAGATAATCATTTTTTACATAATCCTATTTGAAATGCTCAGTGCACCGATTAAAAACTGTTTTGGTTTCGGAAAAGTGCCTTTTCTTTTTCGGAAAAAATGTTATAGAATGCATTTATTTTCGGTCTATAATTATCCCCTCAATTTTTTTTTGCTCATCATTTCCGGACACCCTGTATTTGTGTTTTTTTTTTAAACAGACGGTACCTTTGCAAAAAATATTGCTTTTCTCCATGTACATGTATGAAATATTTTCTTTTTCTTTTTTATTCGTAACCTATGAAATTCGAAGTTTTCAATTGAAGTTTTTTTTGAAACAAATTCTACCGACTGCCATATTCCACCCAAATAAAAAACTCGGTCCCATTTTATACAGACATTTATTACGTCGGCGGGCAAAGCAGGATGAAAATATGTTTAAAGTTTCCTGCAACTTTAATGAGGTGTCCGGCCAATCGCATTTGTCACTGGTCGCTACCTATACGATAAAGTCGCCGGACGCTTTGGTGTGGATTGAACTGGATTAGCAACACACTCTGTCTCGCTCGCTCCAAACACCCCAATAAAGTCCCGAGAGGATTCAGACGGCCGTTCCCATTGAATGTCCAGGTCGCTTATGCAGTCCTCGTGCAGTCCGTCTCATTGATATTTCATTTACTCCATCTGGAAGAGGAAAGAAATATATATATGTAAAAATGCCGTGTAACTATTGGGATCTTACTCTATTTCCACTATTGCTCAGTACAAAAAGTATTGCAATACTTTTCTCCATACTTATAAATAAAAACATTTTAGGTATTCTAAAAATTGTACAGGGTGATCATATAGAAAATTTAGATTCGGCTGTAACTGTTACCCTAGTTTCAAGAAAATAATGTTTGAAGATTTTAAAATTTCATTTTCTTAATACTGAAAATGATTAAATGTTAAATTGTGCACCGTTGGATACCTGACAGTAGCCAAGACGATTAATAAATTCTTTTTGGACATTATCAATAACTTCAGGAGGTATACCATGTATTTCGTGACGAATTCTTGCTTTTAAAACTTCTAAATTAATCGGTCTAGTAACGTATACTTTGCTTTTGAAATATCCCCACAAGAAATAATCTAGGGGTGCTAAATCAGGCGATCTGGCTGGCCACTGAATTGGCCCCTTCTCCCGATCCAACAGCTCATCTAAATAAGCACGGGCAGATGTTGCATAATGGGGAGGTGCACAGTACTGTGAAAATTAAATTCTTCAAACATTATTTTCCTGAAATTTTTGTTATGTAACACCATAATGTTTCATGATGTATGTATGTAGAAAGACACGCTCTTTCAAATGGTATGGTCAAAATTGGGGGTTGCTATTTAAAAAAATTGTCGATGACGTCATATCTCGAACAATGATGACATCACAAATATGGGTATGGTATGTTAAAAAGTGCCTTTTTTAAAAACAAAATCGACGTGCCAGGGGATTTTTTCGAAAACTTCTCAATTTCAAAAATAATGAATTTATTCGTTACTTTTCGAAAGCACTGTATACCGGAAAACTGAAATATGATCCATAAATGTTCAGGGTGTTCTTAAAAACACTAGCATAAGTTCAGGGCCTTATAGATTTTCAAGAAATATTACATTTTATTCCTATTGGATACTAGCTTGACTTTGGCGCACTGTGCCCGGTTTTGCTTCAAAACGGACAAATTTTAGCACTTCTTACAAGAGCACCTTTTTTGTTTAGAATAAAATTTGTCATAACCGAAAGTGATAATAGGGGTAAAAATACTTTAAAATTTTTATGCAGAGAACGCCCTGTATGATATAGCCAAAAAATTCAACTCCAGAGCATTTAGCATCCCCAGAAACTCCGCATAACAAAATTTTAGTTTATTCCATCGAATTTTGTGGAAGAACCGAAACTAAATTCTAAAAAATTATTTTCAACGCCCTGTATCTTGAAAACGGAGTGTTTTTCAGAACATCCTGTATAAATTAATAAATAGCGTCTTTGTTAATTGTTTATGTACAGTTGTTTGCAATAATAATGACACTCGTATGACACTCTTTTAAAATGAATTTTGCGATTTATTTTGAACTGCTGACGTATTTATAATGAAATATACTTCACCGATAGAGATTTAATGAAATTTCTACTCAGAAATTCAAAAACTATTTGGGAGAACTGGTGTCATTATTATTACAAAAGCATATTTTGTAATGAAAATGAAATAATACAAAGAAGTGGCGGCGTCCGATTTCTCGCTCTCCCACTCAACTATACAAGGTGTTTCAAAAAAGATATGGCAATATTACTAGGGCTGATTGAACATGAAAAAATAAATATAGTTTTCTAAATAAACGTACCTATCTTAGAGCCATTCGTCTTTGATATACAGAGCGTGTATACATACGTTTAAAATATATATTTAAAAATCAAATTTTAGATGCAATTGTTTTAATGACCAACAGATTTCATTAAAATTTGGTACAGTTGATGTCAAACACGCTCTGTGTTATTAATTTTTTTGAAGAGGGCGTTAGTTGCTAGAATGTTTTTTAATTGGATTGTTTCCATCCTGAGCATTGTTGTATTATGTAAAATTTCATTTTACACAAAAAAGGTGCCTTTAGTAAAATTGATAAAATTGCACCAGACAATTTTTATACTAGTTACTTATTTATTGTGTATGTGTCAAACCCTAAACTTTTCCACTGATATGTCATATTTTGTATAACAGAAATTACGGTAAATAGTTTATTTTCTGATTTGAATAGTAATTTGTTCTTTTAGTGAATATTGCAATCTCGTCAAAATTGTATTCTGCTTTGCTGGTTACGCACTACTACATAATAATATTTGAAACTTATATCACCAGTGCAAATGTTGACTTTTGGTGGAATGTTTTAAGAGTACCACCACTGCAGTTAAATGGTCCATAAAAATTCTTATACATTTCTGTAATGATGTGGATACAATTGTTGTTATTTTGGTATTCTCTACACGTTGGAAGACTGACTACTTATCTATAAAGAAATTTTTCTTACGCTAATGGTTAGATCTTCGGAAACCAAATCTAAAATATTTTGATCTTTTTGATCAGTTCTACCTGATCTAAGACTAACCGTAATTATTTTGTTTAAGTTTAACGTCATCAGTTTCCCAGCAAAGGCTCTCTACTACAAAAATGTTTTTCTATTTGGCAGCTGCTTCTCAGCAAATTTTCGGAATAACACCCGTAAAATATTCGCCCAAAAGTCAACATTTGCACTGCTGGTATAAGTTTCCATTAGTATTATGTAGTAGAGCGTTACAAACACAGAGCAGAATAAAATCTTAAATTTACAATATTCTCTAAAAGAACAAATTACTATTCAAACTGGAGAATAATGAACATATCAGAGTTTCTCTTAAACAAAATATGACATATAAATGGATGAGTTCCAGGTTGGGCAGATACACACTTGATGAATATGGAGGTACTATTATAAGAACCGCCTGGTTGCCGTTACCACAGTTTTTTGCATTTTCTTCGAAAACAGTGAATTGTCAACAAATTCACCTATCCTTTTTGTGTAATATGAAATTTTACATAACAAGGCTGAAAATGAAAAAAAAAAATTTAACTTAAAAAAAGTTAAAGAATAAAATGTTAGCGAAAATGCTAGCAACTAGCTTTCTCTACTTTGTACAAGATACTATTAATACCAGCGTGTTGGACACTACAAAAAACGTACCTGTGTCAAATTTTAATCAAATCTGTTGGTTATTAAAAAATTGCTTCCTAAATTTGAATTTTTTAAATTTTCTTGCAAGCCATGTTTCTCAAAAATGAGTTGCTCTAGGACATACACTTTATTAAGCATACCCCACTTATTTTTCTATTAGCCCTAGTAATTGCCATCTCGTTTTGAAACACCCTGTACATATTTATATAATTTTATGGAAAGAATCAATAGATGTTAGAAACTAACAATAAAAAAATTATAATACATACTATAATCTCTTAAGCATTAAATATCTTTTAACATATTTACGAAACAAAGAAATACTAGATGCTACCTTGATATCCCGCGGAAATTTATTAAACTGCATTAAAAGTAAACGACTTCTGAAATTGAGATGTTCGATGCCTAGGAACAAAGAAGGGAGACCATAGGATGATTTATGAAATGCAACCAGCTTGTAAGTAAAATAGTACTACAAATTTAGTAGGAATCTTTCATTTAAATTAAGCCAACCAGATTCCATATACTTTCCAGATATAGTCAAGTTATAACTGTGTCGTATAAAGAAGTTCTGAATCTTGTGTAAGCTCAAGCGATCTTTTTGTGTTAAAGCAAGCCAATATAATACATCGCCATATGCAAGAGTAGACAGGATAAGGGAGTCACACGGCTTCAGTTTAATACCCGGATCAAGCAAATCTTTATACCAATACAGGATTTTTAATTTCCAATGTGACCTCCTTAGTTATTTATGTGACTATAAAATCAAAGCTGATCATCAAAGAGAATTCCCAAATTTTTCCATGAATGTCTTGGCAATATTATTTTATTGTTTACGGTAATATTAAATACAGAATTTTTAACTAAGAAGTCTTACCCGCACTAAACACTAATGTCTTCGCTTTGTTTTCATTTAACACCAACTTATGAGCTTTCGAAACATCCGCGAATATTTGTAAATCCGGATTGAGATCATCTATAGCAGAGTGTAGTTCATTGGAGTCAAATGACAAGTATATTTGAGTGTCATCATCATACTGCTGTATTTGACAAGAATTTATAAAACTATTAAAATTGGATCGGATAAATATGGAACAAGACCGGCCCTAAAATAAGTTACCATGCGACACGACACGGGATATCAGCGTACCTCTTTTAAGTACAAAGGATGCCCGGATAAAATTTTGTGTCAACCGAATCAGAACTTCGTCAGCAAAAAAATAAGACAAATTCATCATCAGGTGTTGCTAGTGCAGCATTAAATTATGATTCCTTTTCTTAAAAAATTTTTCACTATCAAATTTGATAACAATCGGTTGAGCGGTACTCGGGTTATTACAGAAAAACGAAATAATATTTTGACACCTTCCATAACATTTTACTAAGGCGTATTTAGTTATATCCTCATATTTTGTCTCAAAGGTCTCATCCCTGCTATATGACACATTATAAACGTTCCCTCTCTATAATCTTTGAGCAATTAAAGCAGCATCAACAACGCCCATACCTTTGGGACCCATACTATTTTGTAATAAAGACGCATCTCAATATTGAAATATATTAGACATAAACTCCATTACTACAAATCAGACATAATGAAAATTTGTTTTTAGAAGTATTTATTTCAAATGTAGAACGTATCAAGCCGTACTACTGCAGATGCGGACTTGGATCGATGTTTTATTCAGAGCAGATAGGAAACAGCCTTGACAGTTGACCCGTTTCTTGCATGTCGTCTATAAATACTCCCATTTTATTGAATATTAAGTTTATATGGATTGTAAACATCATTGTAATTGAAAATTTGTTTTGAGAAACTTTATGATATTTGTTATTGCTTGTTAATCAACGGGTCAAATGTTCTAGTGTAAATAGTGCAAATCCATAATTTTTAGTTAATAACTATGTCATGACAATATTTGTAAATTCTGATATCGCATGCATAAAGTGAGTTAAATCAATGGCATACATCATTAATTGAGAAAAAGAAACATTTCTTATCCTCAAATATCATATTCCTTAAAGTCTGTTTGATTGTGATACTCTCTTTTTCTTTTTTATATTTTCTTCTTAAATTATTATGAGACCATTATCAAACATAGAGGATTAAATATTGTTAAATGCAATGTAATTGTCATTGAATTTCTTAAAATATTAATGCAGATATTAAACAAATTTCATTCCATATACACAGAATAGGGGTATTTTTTAAATGATTTCTAAGTATAAAATTTAGATTAAGTAACTTATTGCATTTCCAGATTTACTAGAGAGGTGTGTAGTGTTTCTCCACATTTTCAGTGTTCGAAACCATTTAAACCAGCAGTACCTAAACAAATGAAGATTCAGGTGTAGGTCATAATGACACCCTTCTGTATTGACCACTACGATCTCCATTGAATTATATTTAATATCGGTGCCAAAAATCCATGGTCTACAAGACATCTGTCAATAAAGAAGATGACTTTGACGCATTTCTACAGCATTGACTGAAAAAACTTCTTCCATGATCATGAAACTTCTTGAAATATTTGTTTTTGTATCCGGAATGCCCATACCTATACCTATAGGTAACTGCCTTTGTCTTAGACATGGGTGATATCCAAAAAGGTTAATTCATTGATTTATCAATCACCTGCGACTCCCATGATCGTTGCAACCTGTATAGAGATCAAAATAAAACGCTCAATGTATAAATTGAAATATTAAAGTCTACCTTAACTTGTAAATATTCCTCATTCGGTGCTTTTTTAAAAAATTCTTCGCTTTTGCTTTTTTTTGTTTTGTAATTTCTTGATTCTACTTTCAAGTTTACCATATTTTGAAATATCAAAATCTTTGTACACTTTCGCAGCTTTGATTTTAGCATGGAGTATTTTGACCACATCGAAGAGGCAGCAAACTGTTTCTCCAAATTGAAAAAGCAGGATAGTAACACAGCTCTTCTGTAATTGCCCTTCTCCTATGCCTTATGCTTTCCCCATTTACTGAATTCCACCAATTTCTTCGCATATACACTTTTGCTTTTCGTAACAGACGTAATGCTGCTTCTCGGGCTTTTTGCTGGATTTCAGCCGGAATGAAAAAAACTCTCAGCATTCTCAGAAATGCTTGTTGTGTCGATTTTGCAAATTGTTTCACTATTGCTTACAAATAAACAAACGCATGTCATAGAAACGATTCCAAGACTTCCTAGTATTCAGCTGACAATCAATATTCTTGATTAAAATAAATTTGTCAAATATAACATTTTTCAAAACCATAATTTTTCACCTACTCTCACACAGCTTTCACTCTTCTAATTGACCAATTTTGACCGTGGTCATGGATAAAACGTTGAATTACATTCGAGAAATTAACCAACCTTTAATCCTCGAAAAAAAAGTAACTCACGGCTGCGCCTCGAGTATCTATTTTTTGTCGTGGATTAAAAGCTTGTTAATTCCCTTACATAATTAATACCTATAAAAGGTGACACAACAATGCAGTCTACAGTCCAAATCAAACACATTTGTATTAAGTTTATTTAAATCGACTTATTTTTATCTAAAGAATAATAATAATAATAATAATAAAACGTCTTTATTGCAAGTTCTACAAAGAGAAATTTACAATGGGTAGAAGTCTAGCCTAATGGCGATTCAAACTTAACCCCTCCTAACTAATACGTATACCTAATTAATACACTACACTAGTAATCCTATGATAAAACAGAAACAGAGAAAAAATAAAGAAATGCAAAAATAAACAAATATTTATAACAAATAGTGATCATCATCACATTTATTATTGCAAAAGTAGCAAATACTGTTTAAAATATCTTTTAAAAGATTTTTCAGACACGATGCCTTTAATATTAAAATCTAAGGAATTATATAATTTAAATATGTGGTAGAACTTTGTAAAGACCTTTTTAAGACACCCTGTATATGGAAACCGCCAGAAATTCCTTTTTTATAGGTGAATAACATTAATAACAAAGTCATCAAGCTAATGTTGGCACGATCCAGATTAGGACACTGACAGATATTTCGAAAGGTTGTCATAAATCCATAACCCGCTGCTCATATCGTTAACTTTGTTTATCCAAACAAGAATTTAAGAAGGCAAATATTTATCCCCAAAGAAGAGGCAATATTTGCTTTCGTAAGTATTTCCAATGACTGCTATATCAAGACCTTTGAAGTTCGGATGTGAAAGCGGGCGTATCACAGCAGGCTCTGCGATGTTTTTTATCCACGTTTATAAATATTTTTTAAATATAAACGATCGGGCCTGTTCTGTGTAATTAAATGTATAAAACATGAAAGCAATTTAAAAGTTCGCGGCCCGAAAACGGGCTAAATAATATTTGTTATTTACAGTTACTTGACCTGAAAGAATTTACAAATTAAAAGCGAAATGAGATTCGTTTTTTTGGGAAATGTTAAAATTAAGTTATCTTCACGTCGCTCAACGTTAAACGCTTATGGGTACCATTGAAAGCTCGGTAAATAAAAAATAATGACTGAAGAGTGAATTTTAACAAGTCTTTGTTTGATTATCGTACACGTTTCATAAAAACAATGGTGTTTGTTTTTATGGCGACGAAACAATAAATGCATTGTTCCGAGGTGCGTAATTCATTTTACATTTACCAATTGAAGAAAACTACTATAATGTACAGGTGGTTCTTTCTAATTGTATGTAAACAATTTCAAAGACCAAGTGTTTATATAAAGTAATATTATTTTTCCCTAAATACGCATAGCCGAATCGATAATTATGTACAGGGTGTTTGGAAAAGTTTGTACAAAACCTAAGGCGGTAAAAGTAGAGCCAAAAAAGTAAAAAGTTCCTATAAGCATTGATCCTTAGGAGCAACGTTACTGAGATATGACGAAAGTGGATCAAAGAGGTCTTATCATTTAGATATTTTTTAAAATAACTTTATTTCTGATTAAGATAATGGACTGAAAGTATATGTGAGGAATCATATCATAAGTGTCTTTATCTATCATAAGTTTCATCAAAATCGTCTATAAATAAGGATAGTTTTCTAACAGCGGGTTTTTTATTCCTTTAAATTATCAAGCAAATAATTACTATTTTTACTTACTTTTAATTGCTTTTTTAAATTCTCTATTTTTTCGAGTTACATCTAGTTTAAACAGAAATAATTATTTTTTAAATAATATATGGTTCAGAACAGTAACATATTTTTAACATTTTCACATAGACTTCTGTCATGCTGACAGTGTCATTGTGATTGCCTCTTTCACTTTCATTTAAATTCTTATCTTTCTTTATTTCCTTAATTATGATCATTGTGCTTGACTATGTATTTCATTAGATATTTTTACAACCATGAACCATCATGCTTCTACTAACTGAATATTCCGATATGCATTTTACTTATTGTTTTTGTAATGGAAATAGCCTGACGGCTCAAAGAAAATATCAGCAACGTTTCTCTGAGAGGAAGCAATCTTCTGCAGGATTGTTTAGAGAACGTCATGCAAGAGCGATGAAATAAGGAGCCCCTAACTCTAAGATATCGTTAATGTGGCTGTTCAAGAAGGCGTAGACATGATTTAGACGAAATAATTGTAAGATTGTTTGAACGTAATGCTACTGCAAGTGTAAGAAGAGTATCTGCTCGCTTTAAACCAAACAATACTTATGTATGGCAGTTGTTTAAGGAAAATGGATTATACCCTTACCATTTTTAAAGAATTCATGGTATCCTTCAAGAATATCAATCATACCGGCCGCCTTTCTTTGTGTCGTACGATTCTTGGTCGCCCACAACATTTTATTTACCTATGAGGGTTGTTTTACGCGGTATGGCGTTATCAATTATCTTATACGTGGTGTAATGAAAATCTCCATGCCACTACCCTTATTTAGTAGTTAGAAAGCTATCCTTATTTATAACCGATTTTTATGATACTTAAATACCCGTATGGTATGATTATTACTTACAATTAATCAGAAAGTTATTTTATGCAAATTATAAGACCCATTTGGAGAGCCATATCTCAATAAAGTTGCTCCGGAGGACCAATGTTTCTAGGATTTTTTTTTTCTTTTCTGGTTCTACTTTTACCGTCTTAAGTTTTGTATCAACTTTCCAAATATCCTGTAAATCTGGAGTTCTCCAAGAATCTAATCTTGCAGCTGTTATTTTTGAATTTCATTAAGGATTTATCTTTTGCAATAGATTGTGATCGTCTGTTCTTTGTAGATGACTTTAAATTATTTATGAAAGTGAGTATGTTAACGATAGTTTGTTTATTTAGGATCAGTTGCAAAAGATAGACATGGTGTAGTGTTAATAATTTAGTTATGAATGTTTCTAAGTGTAGAACTCTAACATTTACAAGGAAAATATGAAATCCTATTTAACTATATTTTATATTATATTTGTAACTCCCATATATATTAGATAGATCGAATACAGTTAAGTCCTTGGTGTTTATTTTGATAAGGTTCTATATTTTACTGTTCATATTAATTACGTCACAATCTCAGCCTTAAAAATGTTGAGATTTATTATAAGAAACTGTACAAGATTTAACAATGTGCTTGGTCTTAAAACCTTTAACCTCATTCTTCTGTTATGTTCGTTTTCAGTTGAAATATGGTAGCATGGAATGGTCTCCATTTTATAACATCCATATTACTGGTTTAGAGAGGATTCAGAGCAAATTTTATAAATTCCTAAACTTCAGCACCACTGGCATATATCCTTCTATTGATTATGATCACCAATTTCTTCTGAATCAGCTTGGTATCAAAAACTTGCAGTCGCGAAGAATTATTTGCAGTATTAAATTTTTATTTGTCAGTGAATAACCAGATTGATTGTATTCCTCTTCTATCTAATAAAGAATTTCATGTTCCTCAATGACCCTATGACCCTCAATAACTTTTTATCAGCCTAATGTGACCTCAAACATTTTAGTCAAACCGTCTATATTTGCAATGTTATACAATTATAACAAAATTTCTATTACTTCACTTTGATAGTATATATAAAGTTATGCACGCTATTCTATGTAATTAATTATTTTTGTATGGTTTGTATCGAAGTACGAACTAGTATGGTACAGTCGTTTGGAATAATAATGGGACTCTTTAAAATGAATTTTGCGCTCTCTTTTGAAGTTCTGACATATTTATAATGAAATCTACTTTCAACTTTTAAGTTGTTTCATCCACCAATAGAGATTTAATGAAATTTCTACTGAGAACTTACCAAAGTTTAAAATCTGTTTTGAAGCAATGTCATTATTATTGCAAAAATCATGTAGTACATACGCAATTTGTTTCCACTTTTATCCTGTTATTAAAGAAATCTGTTGGGTGATAAATGGTATTATTATTATATATTATAAAAAGTAAATGTAAATGTCAGAATGTCGTATTTACCTATTAATATTTCTTTCAATTTTCTTAGTTATTTTCCTGAACTCTTGCCGTTATGTTCGTTCAATTCCACACTGTCTTCGCTTGTTTGACGACATCTTTATTACAGATGTATCCCCTTCTCGCACTGAATGGGGTCTTTAGATCGCATTCACTGAACCGTATGCTTATAGTGTGAAAGATTACAGTGCATGAGAGGATTTTTGTTTACTTTTATAGCGGTTATGATGACTGTGCTTTAACAGAGCAATAATAAAAGAACTAGCAATCATCGAGCAGATGGATGGAGTGTTATCGAATACACGATTTTACTATGATTTTTTAATTAGAATGATGTAGAAGAAGAAAGATTGTGTCAAGGCATTTTTATATATTAATGTTTACTGTAATTACTTAGTTTTAAATATCCAAATACGATGACGAATTTATGTTTAAAGAACACTAGTTGGCAATATTGTTTTATTTTATTGGTCTCGCAAGACAAGATGGAGACAAGACTTGACAGCTCGAATTGCAAGACAAGACAAGATTTAGAAAAAAGACAAGAAATATTGCTAGGGCAAGAAGTCTTACAAATATAAGAAGGGGTGATATTTAAGTGTATGGTAAATATGGTATTTCTATTGTAGGTATATACTTGATTTAAAAGGGACTTATAGCATGTAAATTTTTTTTAAAAAACAAAGTTTATTGAATCTAAGTTTAGTTCTGCTGAACTAGAACTAATTATAAATTCACTGCTACTTGCCTGAAATATTTCCGATTCTGTTTCGCCCGTTTCGGTCATTACTTATTATTTATTATGTAAATATGGCAGTTTCTATACTTCATAACGTCTACCAATCGACCACTGTTGGCGAT
Organism: Monochamus alternatus; assembly: GCA_037114965.1. NCBI lineage: Eukaryota > Metazoa > Arthropoda > Insecta > Coleoptera > Cerambycidae > Monochamus > Monochamus alternatus. Next base: position 122,336,526 of record CM073426.1, read on the forward strand.
CAATTTGATTATTTAGCATGAACAAAGTTTATGTTTTTTACTGAACTTCATAACACGACAGTTAATGAAGTTATTTATGATTGTAAATATTAATATTAGGGACAGACATTTACTTTTTTTGATGTAAACAATTTTAATTATGTAACTTGAATAATAAATAAATTAAATTACTCACTTTTCTATTATTCCTTCACTAATTATGTAAGGCTAAAATGAAAAATTGTAAGGCTAAAATTTCTATGTCGCTAGATTTATGTTGACTATTTATCTATTTATTATTATTTTGATGTTAAATGTCAGAAAATGTAAATAAATATTACCAAATTATAGAAGTTTTTACTTTAGATGTCCGGAAATGTAAACAAAGCTTAGTTAATTACTGTTGTCACAGAATTTGCTCCGCTCGCACCCAATTCGACGACTGCGGTATCGCGAAACGCTAGATTACCCCAATCGCCCCTACGCGATTCTGGTAAACAAACAAATAATGCCGTGTATCGAGGCGCGACTGGAAATATTGGGAATCGACGAGAAGCGTTCGAGAGTCGTTCGAGAAATGGATCTAGAGATGCTAGAAAATAGCTGGAATATTCGTTTGTTCTATAAAAGAAGAATAAACGGCCCAGTCAGTCAGTCTTGAAATTACAGTCTTGAATTGGAGTGTTCAGTTGGAAATCTCCTGGAGTTTCAAAGTGAAATAGTGTTTAGTTGAGTTGTAATTAGTAATCAGTAGTGCACAGAGTAGCTAATAAAGATAAGTGTAAGTGATTAATTAACGGATTGTTTTTCTGGTAAAAGAAAAAGTCGGGTTGGGAAAACCGTGACAATTTGGTGTCAGAAGTGGGATTTAACTGGAAGTTTGAAGAGCTTTCTGGAACCCTGTGCGTGAGTGGATTTAAGTGGAAGTTGGAAGAACTTTCTGGAACCCTATGCATGGGTGGAGTAAGACCCAAGTGTGACATATCACCGTACTCATTGTGACGCAAAGAAGTGAACGGTGGTATTTGCGAAGGACAATCTCGAACATTCTAGAACTTTGTATGGGAGTGAGACAAAGACCCAAGTGTGATATATCACCGCACTCATCGTGACTTAAGGAAGTGAACGGTGGTATTTGCGAAGGACAATCTCGAACATTCTAGAACTTTGTACGGGAGTGAGACAAAGACCCAAGTGTGACATCACCGCACTCGTGACGCAAGGAAGTGAACGGTGGTATTTGCGAACGACTCTCGAACGCTTCTAATCGATTCCCAATATTTCCAGTCGCGTCTCGATACACGGTTTTCTTTGTTTGTTTACCAGAATCGCGTAGGGGCGATCGGGATAATCTAGCGTTTCGCGATACCACAGTCGTCGAATTGGGTGCGAGCGGGGCAAATTCTGTGACTATTATTAAATACCTAATACATTGATCTTAATTTAAACTCAACTACTGGATGATAGATTACTCTCTGATGAAGTGAGATGACACACCTGCAAATAAAGAGAAAAATAGGTGAGCAATCAGTTCAGAAGTTTGTCAGTATTTATAGCATTATTATATAAACATTTTATTTTACAACATCATTCACTAACTCTGAAGTTCTGGTATGTTGAGGATAAAAAGGGCAGAATCTTGCTTAGTATCCACCAAAAGTGTTTAAAGGAAAATCCACACTCTATTAGGGAGCAATGAATGGCACTAGGGGCAGAATCGTGCAAAGTACCTGCTTTAAAAGAACTACTAGAAATTGCTATATAGGGACGTGATAAGCACTAGGGGCAGAATCACGCAAAGTACTCCATCGTCCAGTAATAGCGAATACTAAGGCGCAGAACACGCAACAGTATTCAAATTGAAATGTCAGCCAAATTTGAGTTCAAAGTGTATTTAATGCGAACCAGAAAATTATGCATTTTATATTCAATAACCAGTTAAAACAATAGCAAATAATATCAATATATATAATACCGACAAGAATGCACAAAGTGAAACAGATTGCTCAGTGATTAAGAACTCACCTGTAATGATATTAGCTAACTACACTTAAAAACACATTCACGCACAGGGATTCACTTCTTTAATAATTTTTACATTCAAAACGGTCCACATAAAAAATATATATCAATTATTTTCACTAGACTATTAAATATACTTACGGCACCGAAATAAGTTATTTCGTTTTTCTTCAATAGGTGTGTGTTTTCAGTAGACGAAGTACAAAATAAGTGACAAATGTGATCTACGTTAGGCAAATGTTTAACAGTCTATGCATTTTTTTAATGAAAGGGTTTCTTCCAGACCAACGAGTTATAGCAGTAAAGTGTAGTCGAATAGTAGCAGCATTTTAAAAACAATAGAATTTAGACGTGAATTCCAAATTGTAAAACATACCTTCAATATTGAGGACAAGTACTTTTTGTGATGGCAAAGGTATAGTTTAATTCGTATATTGATGAAAATATTGGACATTGGCGAAATTCAAAATGTCGGATGTAAGACTGAACAACAATTTGTTTACAATTGCCGCTAAAGATTATAAAGCTTTGATTTACTAGGAAGGTTGTGTTTTATGGTGTAATTCTTTGTATTTTTTAGGTGAAAGTGGATTTTAGGAGTTAGCAAACTTTAATGTAAGACAATTTTCTAGAGTACATATATATCGTGAACTTTTCGGATTCAGATATAATGGTTCGGTTCGAGATATCTTCGATATCTACAGTTGAACGCATTCTCAGCTTCGGATCTTCTCGATAAATTTATACATAATTTATAATTTTTTACGAAATTTAGGCTATTCTAAGCTAAAGGATAAAAAGCAAATCCAATTTTCTGAAACAGATTTCCAATATAAAATAATGCTGACGTGATGTTTTAAATAATTTAATTATTACAACAAAAATTACGTTCAAACGTTAACCTTTTTTTGTAATTTGAGAATAAGTACCTTATAGCAAAAGAGTAACAAACAATGTTCCGCTGAAATAATCTAATCTGTTTCTCGGGGAAAGTACTGGCAAAATCAAAAATAAATCTTTAAATCTCGGAATCTTGAAGCTTGCATTCTCCGAGGAGTTAAATAAGGAAAACTCGTTAATTACAGACATTTAACGTTTAATTATAAACAAACAGGCGGAAATCGGATCGACTGAAGCAGAGGATTAAACTCGGATAGGCATTAAGCGATGCGATTGAGATAGGCCTTACTAAATAGGGAACTTGATCTGCTGGTTTTATTGTAATTGTGTCTGGTTGTATGATTATAATCAGAAAAATTGAACAGTAGCATTATGTCGGCAATAGAGGTTCAATTTAAATAAATGTAAAATCATTTAAAAATCGAGGTTTAATGCGGTTTATCCAGGTTTGAATACATTACAGAATAATTTTACAAAACTATATAGGGTGTTATAGAATGATGTTAAGAAAATCCAGGGGCAGCTAGGTTATATGTTTAAAAATAAGAAAAAGCTTTTACATAAACATGGATCAGGAAATGCCTTGTTTCCGAGATACAGTTTGATTCAAATATTCTGTTTTAAATATTATAGTCTTCATTTGTCGAAAACCGTTCGAGATGTTGAGATGAGATTTGGTACACAACATTATATAGTGAAGGGCTACTTTTAAGTGTGTAAATTTCTCTTGTAATATACTAGCATCAGTGACGTTCGTGCCGTTAAATACTCATTTTTTTGCAGAAAAGAAATTGTACGTCACTGGTTTTTTGGGACAAATTGGTATCCCTCTCTTAAAGCCAAGTAAATCCTGCTTAAAAACTGTCTCTTTGCCTTTGTCCTCCTGACTCGTTGTCGAGGTAAAAGATAAAAATTAATTTATTAATCATTGCAATAAACCAACTTTGGAATGCTAATTAAAAAACAATAATCTAGGTGGCATGTGTCAGTTTGTCAAAAATTTCATGTCATGCTCAAACAAAAAACACATAGTTCTTAATACATTTTTTTTACAAATTAAGTAAATATGGTGTTTGCACAAGGTAATTAGCTGTCAGGAAATGCATCTTCATAGAAACGCCTTCCTTCATTTGAATTTCTGTTTGGTATTCCATCAATAAAATGTATGTAGGCCAATTCTTCAAGGAATAATAATTCACCATATTTACTTATTTCGTAAAAAAAAATAATTAAAAATTAACCAACCTGTCCAAAAAATCAGTGGCGTACATTTTTTTCGCTAAAAATGAGTATTTAACGGCATAACGCCACTGATGCTATTACAAGACAAATTTATATACGTAAAAGTAGCCCCTTCACTTTATACTGTTGTGTATCATATCTCATCTCAATATCTCGATCGGTTTTCGAGAAATGAAGAGTATTCAATTTTTAACAACCTGTATCTGGAAAACGAGGCATTTCCAGACCTATGTTTGTATAAACTTTTTTTCTTATTTTTACATAGAACCTGCCCCTAGATTTTCTTAACATCATTCTGAACACCCTGCATACAGGGTGAGTCAGTCATTAATTTTAAGAGGAGATAGGGAATAATGAATATACTGCGAATACGTGGTTAAAAAAAAAACTAAATGCATATTTACGCCGAAAAAAAATATTTTCAAATCATTATTTAAGTCCTCTTTTCAGACTGTCACTGACCGCTCACAGCCTTGGTCGCTTACAGCTCACATTTCAACTCGATGTCGACCTGATGCAATGTTGCCAAGTTGAAATATTGTTCTAGTACCCACCTACCTAGGTTTTAGACATCACAAATAAACGGTTGTACTGACTATTTTAGTATATCATTTTTTCTAGCTCAGTTCTATTAAAAATTCCAAGTAACGCGGTCCACTCAGGTTTTCCGGTAGAAAATACGGTCCAATCAAGCGATACCCGTACACTCCTGCCCATACGTTGACAACAAATTGCCTATGAAAGCTAAACCGACAAGTAGCGTGTGGATTTTCCTCTGAGCAAATTTAGCTGTTATGACTGCAAAGAAATTAGCTTAGTTGCATTGAAATCACAAAACTCCAACGTATCCAATAATAAACCGAATAATAAACTATTTACGTACATTACATAAAAAACCTATACCCAATGGGTAAATTATTAAGAGAAACTGAAAAGTGTTTCGTGTTTAAATACTAAGTAATAAAAAACCATCGTGTTGTCGACAGAAAACTGTCCAAGACCGAGATGGCACGCCTCTGATCTGATGCTCATAAGTTATCGAGACTGAATCTTGACCTACCGTATTATTAGGTCAATAACCTAGTTACCTAGTTTTTGTACTTTTATTTAACGACAAGGAGAAAAACTATTTTTTTAAATCTAGATACATGAATGAATTTTCCTTAAATATTGATTTATTTGTTAATAAAAACAAATGTAGATAATAAATAAATGTTTTCGAATGCTACCTAGGTTATTACAGTTGAATAATTTTGATATTACGTTTTCACTACGTTTTACAAATAAATATGAATTTTTAGTATTACTCGTAAGTACAATTAATTATTCAGTTTGTGGTTACGTACATCTAGCCTAGAAATTTATTGTTTTTTAAGTAGTATTGTACTAACCTGTTTAAAATGGCAGTTCGAGTAAAACTAGACTCATCCGTCCATAGCACTTTATTAATAAAATTAGGGTCAGCCGCAATTTGATTCACCCAACGCAGTTTCACACAACCCGTATCGCGAAGGCACTTACACAAAGTTCGCGTAGCTGGAAAATGTCTTGTTAGGTAGACATCTCCAATATTCCGTAACAACGATATTCGCATTTCGTAAACATTCTCCGTATAACACTACCATTTCCGCATATTCGGAATTTGTAAAATTTTGCATTGCGAATTTACGATGAATACGCGAGACCGAAATAAACAAACTACTGCTTACTGCTTGTATTCTCTCCATCCCCCCTCTAAAGGTGTGGCATGATCTACAAATTTGGGGAGAAAGAAATGCGGGAAATGCAGAAAGTGCTAAATGGGGGTAAATTTGAATAACACTGAAGTGTTAGATGATATTATGTATGCAAACATGATGTGGCAACGATGTTTAATCCGGCATTCGATTGTCGTATGGGTGCGTCATCAGAAAGTTCGTAGCGCACCAGGAGCGTCCCATTTTTGTAGGGTGATTTGTTTATTTTTTTAAAGGTCGAGTAAACATTTTTTTTCGATTTTCTGCCTTTATTAATCCTCCCGAATACGTGGTTAAAATTAATGACATTATCACTGACTCACCCTGTATACAGGGTATCCGGAAAATAATGGGACCCAGCTTAAACATAATTCCCTCTGATCAAATAGAATAAAATTAATTTGGTTTTAAAAGAGTGATACCAATTTGTATAAAAATCAGTGGCGTACAATGTTTTTGGCGTACAATGTTCTTGGCGTATAAAAAAGGATGATGTGAATATGTGTCTTAATCACTTTATTTATTGAGCTATACGAATTTGAAAATATAATAATAATTGCAATTAATTTTTCAACCTCACATGTAATCCACATATTTATCGTATAAACAGCACCACGAGCTTTCTTTTATAATATAAGTAAAGGTTACAAACATATGAAGAGAGAGAGGGGAAAATAGAAAGAGGGATAAACAGATAAATACAGTAAAATCTGCATTACGAATAAAAATTACTGACTATTTATTTTTTTTTACATTTGATTTAAAAGATTGCAAACTTAATGCGATTCAAAAGACCAAGTTTCAACAGTTTATTATTTATTCAGTATTCTGTAGAAAGCGATTGCATTACAAGCTTAATACAAATTATGTTACAGTTTTCAATAAATCTTTAATGTTTAAACATTTTTATTGTTTTTATTGGGGTAATTCTTAAAAAACAACTCACTGTTTAATATTTCAGTGATAACGCCAAGTTGATTCCTTAAAAAAAATATATTTTCCATTTGTTTGAGAAAGGTACTAACTGCATTTTTTGTAATTAATTTTTCCGTCATCAAAAAAATACCTGTTTTAACATAAAAAAACATCTAAGCAACTCTATCTTGAACTAATTATGTCAAAAAATAGCATTATCACATTTTATTAAACTACAAATAAGTTTTTACTCATTTTCTCAAAAGTAACAAAATGTTAGTTAATACCTTTCTGAAATAAACGTATGATAGCTACTGCCAATAACTTCAAAGAGTTCAAAACGGACACGATGCAGAAACATTTGTGTTAGTTCGTAAGAACTGGGTAAGACGGGCCACAAATTAATTCTAATAATAATAATTAATAACAATAACGGCGAAAGCAGTTCAATTTGCTGTTATAAAATGTTACTTCTTTTCCTGGTAATTTCTTTGAATTTTTTATCGGGTTGCCGATTGCATGCTTTGCCTTGGTAGATGTTACAGTGGACCAGTTTCCAGTGCCGTGCAGAAGTGTATTTTTAATTCATTTTCGAACTGCGCTTTTTGATTTTTTTTTACAATACTGTAGTTGTAAAAGTGCTCTGTATATTAAAAAATAATAATAATAAATAGATAGGTATGTTCTGAATCACTCTGTATAGTGAGAATATTTACAAGAATACATTTTAATACATTTTTGTGTATTTATTAAAAAATCTTTATAGAGAACTCCCTGTATAGGGGAGACCGGGTACGAAAGTAACACGAGTTGGTTGAAACAGTAAGCCTATTGTCTTTCTGAAGAGGTTTGTCTATGATATTATATCATCATAGAGTCGGCAGTGAAATCTACATTAACTTATTTGAACAACAATATCCATAGTGTGTTTTAGTTCGAGTTAAGACCTGCACGGTGCAAAATGATATGCAAAGTAAGTTTTCATTCTTTATCTTAATCTATCATAATCCTAGAAGTGAACGTTATTTTGAATTATTTTATTGGCTTGTTCAGTTAATACCAATATTGGCCATAACCTAAGCATGGTATTTTAATTAAATATAATCGTTAAAAATAGTTTTAAGCAAGTATCCTGTCAATCGCATGAAAAATGCGTAATGGGACGATTGTAACATGTTACAACAGTCCCTCATATTTAATACCTATGATCGTATTTGTCATATTTAAAATGACAATTCTGTAGATATCCAGATAATTACTTCAGTATTTGTTATACTGTGTGGGAATATACAAATTCGTTCTCTTTATTTAGGATGTCTAACAAAAGACAACGAACAACATATCGTGGGAAAGATTGTTATGGATTGGGAAAAACTTGGTCCATCCCAAATATGGAATATGGACGAGTCTGACGACAGACAACCGTGCAAAAGTCAGATAGGGATTTGCTATTCTATTTATTTATTTATTTATTTATTTTTTATTTAAAAAAATATATTACGTACCTGCACTACAACTTACTTCTATGTAGGTATAATCCATAAACAAACACCTTGTAAATACTAACTTCCTATACCTTAGTTCTTACCTATTATTCATATGTTACAAACGTCCCCATGTTCTGTTACTTTTGACCCATACCATTGGGTAGGTTGTAACGACGTACACTCTCTACTTTTTTATTAATTGTACATCAATATGAACTTTAATTACTTCAATAAGTTTTATATAACTATGTTCATTTTTTAATTATCCGACTTTACAAAAATATGTTACTTTCGTACCTGGTCTCCCCTACTATTTGAGGCGAGCAAAGCAAATAACTTTCAAATAAAGAGATCCCCCTTACCCTGTTCTCCCCTAAGTCTATCGAAGACGAGAGGAAGGTGAAGCATGTTTGGGAAGTATAGGAAAAGTAATAAAAATTCATTTAATAACGGGTATGCATTTATTCGAACCCTTACGCCCATTCAACGTACAAAATACAGAAACGCTGAAAATCTCAACAATAGAAATGAGATTGTGAGGCGGCCGATGAGTTTTTCGTATCTTCTTTGGTATTCAGCAGGAGAATCGCTGCGAGCGTTCTATTTCACCGAGCACCAACTTATCGAAGTAATTTAAAAGCAGTTCCTGTCCGGACTTTTTTCAGCCCGCTTTCAGACGTATTGTCGCAACAAAAATAATTAAACACTCCACTGGATTACGCCCACCGCCATGGAGATGGGTTTCGGTTCGCGTATGGGACCGTTTTAAAAATTTCGCCGCTCGTTTGCAGCCGCTAATCCCATTTGGCGCGAAGTGTCTCTCTGGCTTAGCGAATTTCACATGGAAAGTGTTTTTAACTGAATTAGTATTTGCTTTTCCGATAAATTTATCCGGTTCGATCTAATTCCGAGCAAACTACATGGATTTTATTTTGGCTTTTATTTGTTTTTTTCTTCTTTTTTCAGACACAACCAGACTCAAAGCTATATATACAATGTATATCTTCATACACAGATAGGAAAATATGTAAAATTGCTCTATAACAGTAGGTACCCCAAATTATAAATAATTACTACATATTTGGAGCAATACAATGCTATAGGATTCGTCTATAAAATACATACATACATATAGTATAAGTAAATTACATAAAATACATAATAAAAAACAAACGTTAAAATCACATTAAAGCAAAATACAAATTGAGAAACCGTTATTAAGATATATACACACATATATACCCGCACACAATACACATAAAATATAAATAAACGTATATGAACACAAGAAAAAGAAACAGAACTTTTATAATTATATTTCTAGTACCAAGAATACCCTCTATACTAAATTTCATAAAATACGGTCGATGCGATCGAAAAATAATGAAGAAAATGTGATTTATTTTTTCAACTTTGACACCCTGTAGATCGAAAAGGAGCAACATTCGGATAAGGCATATTTGGCTTAATCGCTCTATTTTCAGGTCAGCAACATGCCATTAAGCTCTGTCCCATTATTAATGAATCACCCTGTACTATTTTGTGTACTCCATATTTTAGTGGTTGGAATTTAATTCAGAAAGTTGATTTTGATGAGATGACAATGAGAAAAATGGGGTGAATCCATTACACTGTAGGTATTTATTATTGTTAATTAATATTATTAACAGAAGTGGAGATTGACAGATGGAAAGAAAAAGAAAGGAATATAATGAAATGGAGAAGGATAGTCAATCAAGCCATGTACGTTCTAGGTGCTCGGTTAGATTATATTTGGAGGTATAAAATATGTTGTTTCTCGTACCTACATGGTGTTTCCCTATTAAGAATAACTTGCTCATGCTGGAAGTTACGTCATAAATTTGTGATTTGTAAGGTAAACGTATCTGAACCGAAATCTTGAGTCATATTTTGTAGCAGAATCGAAAACACTAAGCATAACTACTTATTATAAGTTACAGAATAAACTGTCTCTTTGAAATTATTTGTTATATATCCCAAACTGTTAATAATATTGTAGCAGTACTGTCTAGCAAGATCCACACAGAAATTATTAAAATTACTAAAAATTCAAATATAGCACTAACACTGAATTCGATGGCGAAAATCAAATTAAATACCAATGACGTCATTCTATCTCAAAAACACTGCAACGCTATTGGACGAAAGCTTATAGGCAACCTTCTCTGTTTAGCGATCTTGAGTGCCGACTATACTATCAATTGCTTGCGAGGAATATGATGAACGTCACTGATGAGATTTGCTGCCAACATTTCCATAGATTTGATGCCGCAATTCAAGAAAAATGTTCGTATTATTTCGCAGTGCGACTGTTTAGGAACACGATTGCGATGCTGTTTTACATTGTTAAAATGAGCCCAAATATATAACAAGGACATCTGGCAATAGGGTCTGACCGCTTTTCTAGGTATAGGAGAGAGTGTACATTTTGTAACAAACCATCCCTTTTTTGCCTATTTAATAAATTAGTCTGCACTGAGAATTCAACAAGAGCGTTTCATTTCATCAGGTTATGGGCCCAGTCCCGCGATTGTGCGAAACAAGTTGATAGTTTTTCTCTGATTAGTGCAAGTATGGCCGCGAATTATATAGTGAATGTCCCGAAGTTAAAAGGGCGTGAAAATTACTCAGATTGGGCGTTTGCTATTGAAAACTTTTTGGTACTTGAAGGACTTTCAAAGTGTGTATCGGAAGTTGTGGAGGCAGATGACGCCAAGGCAAAAGCAAAAATAATTCTCACCATTGATGCATCGTTGTACGTGCATATAAAGGAAGCGAGAACTACAGTGGAATTGTGGAAAAAGTTAAAATCGTTGTTTGATGATTCTGGTTTCGCCAGAAAAATAGGACTGTTACGAAATTTAATTTCCGCAAGACTAGAAAACTGCGAATCCATGTGTGCTTATGTTAACCAGATAGTGGAAACCGGGCAAAAGTTACGTGGTACAGGGTTTAACATAGACGATGAATGGATTGGTTCATTGTTATTAGCGGGTTTACCTGACAAATTTTCACCGATGATAATGGCGATCGAGCATTCAGGAATACCTATTTCTGCGGATGCTATCAAAACCAAATTGTTAGAGATGGATGGAAATGTTGGCAGCACCGCTAATGCATTCGTTTCCAAAAGATGGCATGGCGGTAAACAGCAGGCTGGTAACACGATGAAAACCAAGAAAGACTTGAAAGATATTAAGTGTTACAAATGCAAGCAGATGGGACACTTTAAAACTAAATGTCCAAATGTTGGTGTTTCGGAATTTAGTCAACAAAAGTCTCCGAATGCTTTTAGTGCCGTGTTTTTAAGTGGTAATTTTAAAAAGACTGATTGGTATGTGGACTCTGGTGCAAGTGTTCATTTAACAGCGAATGAACACTGGATTGAGCAGCGATCAACGAATACAGAGACCAGTGAAATAATGGTAGCCAATCAAGACAAAATATCGGTAGTATGTTCCGGAAATGTGAAGCTCGAAACTGTTGTTGGTAAAACGCAATACGAAATTACTGTGAAAGACGTGTTATGTGCCCCAGAGTTGACTACAAATTTATTGTCTGTAAGTCGATTGATTTCAAATGGGAATTCTGTTCATTTTAAATCTGATTGTTGCCAAATATATAATGTGCAAGGAGTGTTAGTAGCCACAGCTGACTTAAAAGATGGTGTATATAGAATAAACAATACAAGCTCTGAAAATTGTTTGATATCATCGTCAGTGGCACAACAAGTCACAGCGAACACTTGGCATCGAAGATTTGGGCATATAAACAGTAACTATTTGAACCAAATGAAGAAAAAGCAACTGGTAGATGGTCTCGTGTATTCAGGTGTAGCGGAAATAGAAAAACAAAACTGTGAAGTTTGTTGTGAAGGTAAGCAATGCCGGCTGCCATTCACACACAAAGGCACACGAGCTAAAGATTTGCTAGGGGTTATACACGCAGATGTATGTGGTCCCATGGAAACCAAATCAATTGGTGGAGCCAAATATTTCTTAACTTTTGAGGATGATTATAGCAGAATGGTATTTGTCTATTTTTTAAAGGCTAAAGATGAAGTTTTAAGTTGTTTCAAAAACTTTAAATATTTAGTCGAAAACCAAATAGATAAGAAAATCAAGGCATTCAGATCAGATAATGGTGGCGAGTTTTGCAGCACCGAATTTGAATGTTTCCTGAGAGCTAATGGAATCCTGCATCAGAAGACGAGTCCATACACACCTGAACAGAACGGTATGTCAGAAAGGCTAAATCGTACCATTGTCGAGAAAGCAAAGTGTCTGCTTTTTGATGCAAACTTGGAGAAGAAATTTTGGGCTGAAGCAGTAAACACTGCAGTTTTCCTGAAGAATAGATCGATTGCATCAGGGTTGCAGAAAACCCCCTATGAAATGTGGACAGGGGATAAACCCGACGTTAGCAATTTAAGGATCTTTGGCAGTCCAGTAATGGTGCATATTCCGAAGCAGAAAAGACTGAAGTGGGACAGAAAGGCTGAAAAACACATTTTGGTAGGTTATAGCGATAACACTAAAGGCTATCGGGTTTATAACATGAAGTCCAATGTGATAACCATAAGCAGAGATGTCATTATAATGGAAAACGTCCAGGAAATCACTGAAAAAGAAAGTGACCAAAGTGTAGAGGTTCCAGTTTCAGTGGGAGTCGAAGACGGCGAGAATACAGAGAACGATGACGATGCAAACTTTAGTGACGAATCCAGCAACACGGAAACGTTTAGTGGAACGGATGAGAGCGATGATAGTGACTACACTCCAGAACATCCAGAGCAGCCCACTGGAACACTTAGACGGTCAGAAAGAACTCCAAAACCAAGGAAGTTTGAAAATGTTGTGACGTACATTTGTTCTGACAGTCCCCATTTAGACAGCGACCCAGAGACGGTGCAGGATGCCTTATCAGGACCAGACAAGGAGAAATGGGGAGAGGCAATTCAGGATGAACTTCTTTCCTTTGAAGAAAATGATGCTTGGGAATTAGTCGATATTCCTAGTGATAAAACTATTGTGCAGTGCAAGTGGGTGTTTAAGCGAAAAATCGACGGTGATGAACGTGTAAGGTATAGAGCTAGACTTGTAGCAAAAGGATTTACACAAAAAGAAGGTATTGATTTTCATGAGACTTTTTCACCTGTAGTTAGATTTTCAACTTTGAGACTGTTGATGTCTTTATCTGTTAAGCTGGGATTAGACATTTCACATTTAGATGTTAAAACAGCATTTTTAAATGGAATATTAAAGGAAGATGTATATATGAGGTTACCTGAAGGTTTTAGTTGCACTGGCAACAAAGTTTTAAAGTTAAAAAAGGCGATTTATGGTCTAAAGCAAGCTAGTAGAGCTTGGTATGAAAGGGTTGATGTGATGCTTGGAAATTTAAACTACAAACGATCCAAATTAGAACCATGTTTGTTTACTAAAATAAATGGTAGTTTAATGACGGTAATTGCATTGTATGTTGATGATTTCTTTGTCTTTTCCAACGATAGTCATGAAACTGAAAACTTGAAAAATCGGCTGTCGAACGAATTCAAAACTAAAGATCTCGGTGAAGTGAAACAGTGTCTTGGCATGAGAGTTGGAATAGATAAGAAAAATAATTCAATTACCTTAGATCAGCAACAGTATATTAACCATGTTTTAAAGCGATTTAATATGTCAAGCTGCAAGGCTGTTAGCACACCTATGGAGCAAAATGCTAGATTAGTTAAGAGCGAAACTGATTTAAAAATTAATGTTCCATATCAGGAACTCATTGGTAGTTTAATGTACTTAGCTGTGTTAACTAGGCCTGATATTGCTTATTCTGTTAGTTATTTAAGTCAATTTAATAACTGTTACAATGAAAGCCATTGGAAACAAGCCAAACGCATTTTAAGATATTTGCAGGGAACTAAAAGTTTTGGCCTAAAATTTGTAAAGGCTGATGAGGAACTAGAAGGTTTCGTAGATGCTGATTGGGCCAGTGATACAAATGATCGTAAATCATATACTGGTTTTTGCTTTAAATTTTCTGGTTCCGCCATCTCCTGGGAAAGTAGGAAACAAAAGACTGTTGCCTTATCCAGCGCAGAAGCTGAATACATGGCAATTTCTGAGGCTTCCAAGGAAGCAATTTATTTTAGGAATTTATTGAATGAATTATTTGGTGTAGTAAATTGTATTACTCTTTATAATGACAGTCAAAGCGCACAGAAGTTGTCGGTAAATTCCACCAGTCATAAAAGGTCGAAACACATTGATATTCGGCATCATTTTGTTAGGGACTCTGTAGCTCAGAATTTAATAAATATAAAGTATTTACAGACAACCGAAATGCCTGCCGACTTTCTTACAAAGAGCCTGTGTTCTATGAAACATTACAGTTTTTTAGAGAAATTGGGTATTGTAAATATATTATAAGTGTTATTGTTTCTGATTCATGTCATACAGACTGTCGTATATTTGTGCTAGTGGGAGTGTTAAAATGAGCCCAAATATATAACAAGGACATCTGGCAATAGGGTCTGACCGCTTTTCTAGGTATAGGAGAGAGTGTACATTTTGTAACAAACCATCCCTTTTTTGCCTATTTAATAAATTAGTCTGCACTGAGAATTCAACAAGAGCGTTTCATTTCATCATACATCCATCTTATTCTTCTGAGCTGGCTCTATCGGACCTCCTGTTTTCCTCCTTCCTCTTTTAATGACTATGTTGTTCTTCAACATTGGCTTGGTGAATTCATTTTAAAACTAGCAGATAACTTCACGCATAGAATAAAAAGCTACCAGATCATTGGGATTGGGAAGCAGTCGTAAACAATTAAGGGAAATATATTCTTATTTATATAAAAATATTAATAGAGACGACACGGACTCATGAATTAACTCAATAATAAACAACATACACTGCCAATCACCACACCCTGTGTTAATATCAGTAAGTTTATTGAACTGACGTATTTTTATCGACGCAACGAGATATTGTCTATATTCGTGGAACGAATGCGTGTTTTTATTTGGGTTATTGAAAGTTCATTGAAATGTAAATTGAGTTGGAATAAATACAGGCAATTACAATATAAATCAGACAATATCAAGATTAATCAGTCCAGACGCTTCGAAGGTATTTAAAAATATTAGAATAAGTATTCCCATATTTGTTTTTAATATTCTGATAATAAAAATGGAAAAAATTCCTTGTAGCATCATTATTCGTCAAATTTAAATAATTTATAATTGTTAATAAAATGATATGGTTTGGTTGTTTACTCTATATTGGTCCAATTCAAAGTAAATTTGCGCTAGTAAAAGTTATAAGAAAAAAATTTATTCCACATTTTTATAATAAAAAATCTTTGGAAAAATTTTCCCAAATTTGTCAGTATCAACATATTGAGAAGAAGAAAACTGAAGTGTACAATAGTTTACCAATTTAAAACAAATTAGTTTACATTTTTAACAGCGTAGCGAATTGAATGTTTATGAATCAGGGATGAAACTGAAAATGATCGATTTAGACAAAAACACCGTGCAAAAAGGAAAGTAATGAAAGTAAGAAATAACAAATAGGGATTTAATTAATATCTAATAATTACTTGTAAAAACAAATTCATAGGTACATGCCAGTGTTTTATAACATTTCTGTCTGACTATTTGAAATTGTGAAAAAAGTCTTCTGCAGTTTTTAGTCTACAAGATGATATCATTATAAATACTTTGAGTTCATATCCAGGGTCACGATTTCTACATCAAGAGGTCAAGTGATAAAACAAGTCAATGCAGAAAGCACTGCCTACAATGTTTTCCGTGGGAATTTGTATCGATGTTTTTATATACAATAATTTTAATTAATTTGTTTTTAATTATGCAGAAATTATCAAAAAGTAAATAATAATTTACTTTATTTAAGTGTACTCCTATTTAAAAATACAGGGTGACTCAAAACGTATCCAAAAAAAAAAAATTATGTACAGGACTCCTACAAATACAATTTTTTACTAAAATCTGGGAGCAGTTCGAAAATGATTTAAAAATACACTGCAGCACGGTTGCGGAAACTGGTCCACTGTAAAACCTGATCTAAAGTGGACAAAAAACTTTCCCAACGAATGAAATAAACAAAATTTTATAATTTTATATCAAAAAATAATTTCACTTACCTAACTATTCAAAATTTTGTCCACCTACAAAAAACACATTTGGGCCTGTCTTACCCAATTTCTTTCGAACTTATAAGTTACTGGCATAATTGAACCTCGTGTATGGTACACCATACTGTTAATTGGGACATTCTCTAAAATGTGTTCCTCAGCTGTTGCAATACGCCGTGGACGCCCTGGACCTCCATCTCTTCCACGACTCGATTACAAACTTCCCGTGACTACCGCGGTAAAAGTAGCTGCATTTGGCACATGTCTACCGAGAAATCGTTTTGCGTACAGACGAGAAACTGTTAAAGCATTTTGTCTTGATTTACCATAAATTAAATCGATATCCATCCACTCCGGGTTTATATACACATAATCCATTTTTGATACTTTAAAAACTAATGTAAATACTATAGGAAAAATGTTAATACTAAAATCGAATTTCAATATTCGAAATCGCCTCGAATTCTGTGTTAAGAGAGAACGCACAGCATACAACCCGAAGATTACAGTAGTCCAGCGATGTAAAGGTTGAAAATATTCACTATATTTTTTCGGAAAGTAAGAGACTAAAAAAAATTTACGATATTGACTCCATTTTTCATGACGCATCTACTCCTATTTTGTTTTTTGATCAGTTGTGAATCACCGTATATAATTCTTGTTCGTCGCACCAAACGGCAATAGTTCATGGAGTTCCCCAAGGCTCAGTATTGGGCCCTATTCTATTTCTTATCTATATTAATGATTTCCCAAATTGTGATATAACTACTGATTTTACTTTATTCGCCGATGATACCATTCGCAGAGGATTCCATAGATGCGCAGAGGTTGATAAAGGATTGGTTTATTACTAATAGATGTTGACAAAGCTGAATCTTTGCTCTTTACACTTCGCCATATCAATACTGGAGATAACTCAAACGATGTGAAATTTCTTGGAGTTCACCTCGATACTAAATTAAGTTGGGAACATCATGTCAACGATTTATCTGCACGTTTATCTAAAAAAAAAATTTTCTATTACGTTATTTGAATCGTATAGTCTCAAGTCCGTGCTTATACAATTTTAAACTGGGGCCATTCTTCTCACAGTGAAAAAATTTTTGGTTTACAAAATAAATGTATAAGAATAGTTGTGAGAATAAAATACAGAGAGCATTTCAAACAACTAAATATTATTACGCTACCGTCGGTATATATTCTTGAATGTCTCATTTAAATTAAAAATAATCAACACAGATTTGCTCGATAGGAGAGTTTTCAGTCTCACCATACTAGAGAAAGACATAATATCAGGCAAAACTTTCTTCGATTAGCGAAATCTAGAGATGGTACAAATTATTTTGGTATTAAATTCTTTAATAAACTTTTAACCAAGATTCAGTACCTAGATGTAAATTGTTTTAAGGTCAGAATTACAAAATATCTCAAAGAAAAAGCGTTTTATAATTTTAATTAATTCTTTGCGACCAGTTTTTAGATATGTAATTGTTTTTGAAATGTTTTTAATATTTAATTTATTTGCTGTTTTTGTCATTTTATATAAAGCTTCAATGTTATTTTACTTTCTACGAATGTTGTTTTATTGTTATATCTCTCTTTCATTGCTGCCTTTTTTGACTTGTGTAAACATTTTAATGTAGGGACACCAATAAATGATTTAATTTTGATTTGTATAATATGTCAAATGATTTAACTGTTGAAAATGTCCTTACGTATGATTTCAATATATTTACAACATCCAATTTTGTTAGTAACCTAGTAACACTCTGTATAACATAATTATTTAGGTTAAGGTTCTATTCACATTTTTAACATGTCTGTTTAGGGTATCTACCTCTTAATAGCTATACACAACTAAAATTCAAGTGCCTGTTGGTAACAGTTACCAATTTTCATTCGATTTTAGGTCTTTGTGTATTTTGTAATTAAAGTGCTGAAGGACAGTATCCATTCAAGGGGTAGACGAACAAATCAATCTTCACTGTTACTATGTGATGTATTTTAATAGAGAATATAAAACTTTTATTTAATACCTAATCCTTTGCTTAGCCAAACCAGAAACTAGGTCATCACATATAGTGATTTATGTGGTCGTTATGTCATATTTACAGCCAGACACAAATTTAATTTTGACTTAAATGTATCACGTTTGCTTACTTTGTGGATAAATAAAAAAGTTGACTCAATTTACACATTCAGTCATATTGCTATTTCTATATTATTTGAGTAAATTATCATTTTTTTTTTTGTTTTTGTTTTTTGTAAAAACTGTAATACTGACGGACGTCACGTGAACCCAACTAGCAAAATGGAAGTTTAAGAGAAGCGAATTATTTTATTACTATTCAATTGCGTTGTTTAATGAACAGTTTGATTTTATAGAGCAAATAATTACCACAATTTTGTTTCTGAAGAAAGTAATTGTGTAAAATTGTTTTATAATAGTTTTTACAATGTGTTTTATGGAAAAAATAATTTTCAGTTCTTTAAAATTTTTATAAAAGTATTATAATACGTTATACAACCTTTAAAAGAATTATATATAAGGATTGCAAACATATTGTGAAAGAGTTGTATACTTAGGCAAATGACTTTTAATGATAATCTTATAAAATAGTTGTATAAACGTGTTTTATTAAGAATATATAAGGAAATTAATAAAATTATTTTTTAACCTCGAAATGCGCTTATTTATAAAATAGTTTTATAGTTGCGTTTAATCTATAAAAATATTCCCTGTTTTATAAATATGTTATAGAACAAAATTGTGACTTGGGAAAATAAAATTATTGTATATACCGCGTAATAAAATTCCAAACCTAATCTTAATTTTTGAACTCCTAAGGTATAGTGTACTAAGCACTAATCAAGAAAGAATACAAACAAATTCTTGAAAGTATCGTTTCCAATCAAACGTGCCGACGTTCAATTTTGCTTATAGGTTTTATTATATAAAACATGATGGTGTCCATGTTCAAGAACTCACATTAAAAACGCTTCATGGCTACGAAAAAAATAGGAAAAACCAATACGAGAAAGTAACTTTGACTTAATTTTTTGGTAATGCAATAATTAGGTTAATTTTAAATTAAATACCTATTATTATAATTAACTAATAATACTTAACTAATACTTAACAATATTAATATAGGTAATAATAGTACATAATATTTTAAATTTCTAATTTTTTTATAAAACTTGGCAACTTCTTTCGATGCAAACATTATCTACTTGCGCACGCACACATTTTAAAACATATTTAAGACTATAAAGACATTTTATCGTATAAAGTTCTAATTTAACTATATTTTGTTATGCATTTATGTGGAATAAAATCATTGTATTATAAGTCGCCATTTTTAAATGAAGATTTGTTGGATCAGCGACTGCCGCCATTATGGAAAATTAGTTGAAAGCCTTATTAAAATTATATCTAAAACATAATTTTGCTATTTTTGGAAGACTATTTTATAACACGATCATTAAATATAATTACACAACAATATCATAAATTAAAGAAAGCATAATTTTAATATTTTTAAATATATTTTTTCTAATTTTAAAGTAAATGTGGTCTAAACTAAAGCGCATATTTTTTTTGTCACAAACATATCTATAGTTTAACAATAAAATTTGCGGCGCAATAAAATTTTTGTTGTTGAAACACTGATTGTTGACATGATAATATTGTAAGTATCATACTATCTACCATTTACACAAATGATCGCCATTGAGTGACCTCGTTTTTAAATATAAGTACAAATAATTATGAATCTGCGTTATACATCAATCTTAAAATGATTTGGTTCTAATATTCTTCACTAAAAATATGTTTCTTTAAATAATACCAAAATACAGACTACAAAACGTTTTTAAAGTGTTGTATTGATTTTTTATAGAACTGTTACATTACCAAAGTGTTTTATAAAAGTGGGCCCTTTTCGATTCTATAAGTATCGTATAAAGGCATTTAACTACGTTATATGAATTTGAAGCTCCTATAAGATTTATATTATAGCAATTTATACAACCTTCAGTTTATTAAACTGTAACGCAGAGAAAAATTTAATAATAGTAATATTTTTTTAAATTATAATATACCTAACAATAAACTACAGCTAAAATCATTTTGCTAAACCGTACTACTATTCAATTATTTCTTTATAACCGGCAGCTGGTAAGATTTCAGGTATGCCATATCTCAATTACCAAACATGGGATCCAAACCAAACTTTAAATCTTTATTCTTGTATGGAAGCGGGCAGTCATCGGTTTAAACATTTAATCAACTAAGTAGTAAGTAAGCAACTAAACATAATTTAAATTTTAAAATGTAAATTGTTTTCAAAATATTGGCCAGAAATATAAAATTTAAAGTCTGTTGTAAAGAGAATTGTAAGAGCTTTCAAAATAAATATTACTCAACCCCCAATGCATTAAATATGGGTGAAAGTGGCGGAGTCAAAAATACCAGCAAAGAATGTCCTCCTTTAATCTAAAATGGGCGGGTCTGAGCTTTTTTCTACAATCTTGAAGCAGTTCCTGAAAATAGCTCTGTTTTGTTTTCATCTGGCCACCCTGTACGTACTGTAGCCATATAGACAACTTTTGTAGACGGAGAACCTTTTTGCAGCCCAAGAATTTTCAGATTGGATTTCTTAGTGCAAGTGAAACATTTTTTTCCGTAAAGTAGATGTAATTTTATTAAGGAACTTCAAACTATATCAAAAAATGATAATGTTTGTTAATGTTGCAGCAGTTTGAATTTGAATTTTATATTTGTAATATATTACAAAAATTTCAAAATGCTGTAAGTTCTACAAATATCATTACTTATATCTAATAATTATGTTTTAGTCAAAATGATATATGAAAACATTTTGTGTTTTTTACGTAGTTATTAAATATTTAGTCTCTTTTATAAAGATAAAACCATGAAACACCGTGATATGTTATGTGAAATATTGCTATCGACTCCAGCAGTTTCCTACTTTTTCTTAAATCCTATTAATATACATAACAAGGTAAAATGATCCTAGGAAATGATCGTATTTATAAAATTAATGATACAAGTGACACTCTCGAAAACTTTATTTTGTTATAAGTTTTTCAGTTAAGTGCAATTTTAGAAAATTTTTAAACATTTCTTAAGTTTTGCTAACAAATGGCATTTAAGAAAAAAATCCAAATTTTGAAAGCAGTAAATTATTTTTATAACTACAGAATCGATCATAATTGTTTAATATACCTTCGGTTTTTCTAAAGATCTCTTTTTTGTAATGTTTTGGAATGAAGTTTTATTAGCTTATTTAATATTTTGGGGAACCGTGAATTAAAAAATATATCGCAGTTTGCTAATATAGTAGTATCCATCGTGGAAAAAAATATTTGAAAAAAAAAATTTGAATTGTTAATAGGTTAACTTAGTTGAGTTAAAAGAATAAATCATTGACTAAATAAGCAGTTGTTTAATTAATAATGATATTAACAATAATGTCTTTATCCCTCATTCTAATCACGAGGATTAGTCCAGAAGTCGAAGACTTGTGCGGGAAAGGGGGCGGCATATTATTATTAAGTACTTACTTGTGTTGGTAGGTCCTAACCACCATTTAGTGCAGGAATGAGGAAAAACTGGAAACCTCATTAATTAGGGGGGTAGTCAAATGTCGACCGGTATCAATCTCTCACATTGACCCAAACCAACATTCCTCTCCGCGAATATAGCTGATATACGGTCTACCGGCTGCGGGGCTCAATCCCACAGCGGTCTAGCCACATCAATTCAAGTCCTACCGACGCCTTTAATATTGTCTATTATATAAAGTAATTATAATTAGCACTAGAAGTGTATCTATCATCTGAAGGAAATAATGTTTTTAATGGAAACAAATGTTTAATAAAGTGCATTAATAATTCTTAATAGTGTGCATTTGACCTATAATTACCTATGGTAGCCAGAAATTATTTATTTGTGGCATTTTTACTTGCACAAAATATGTATTTTTTTGCTTTTTCAAAAATTTCATTTTCAGACATGGCCTAGTAGCCTACAAAATTAGAAATGGTTAAAAATTGCCATAAATAAATAATTTATGAGCTTTACCGTAAGTATAGCAATATGTTTATTTATAACTAAAGTTATATCTAAGCATTATTATGGATTATTTACTAATAACTTTAGTTAACTTTTATTAAACCTTTTAATACCAGTTAGCTACTGATCTTTTTTAATAAAGGTAAAATTTTATTTTCATGTGAAAAGAAAAATTAAATGAAACTATTAAAGTACTTTTTTAACCTTAATAAATTATTTTAATGACCTTTACAAAGATGCTTTAAGTGTTCGTTAAAAATTGTCATAATCTTAATTAAGAAACTATTGCAATGATAGAATGCGCCTTGAATACACCACTTATTGACAGTCAAAGTAAAGTCAGAAAGATGACTGTAATAACAATAGCACATGTATTTGTCTTCTATGAGTCCTATGTTATTGAGATATTCTTCTATGTTTATTCAAATTTTTAATACTGGTCAATAAAGTATTCTCTCAGTGCAGGCTTACTCTGCTTTGTAAACATTGAGAAATGCATAAAAGGCCCACAAAACGCTACGTTATTATAACGGATGCGTTTTAGAATGTTAAGCAGCACTCTTATTACCGTTACATGTCGCCATTATTGCATTTTCCGGTATCAATTATATTATCTGCTATAATTTAATCACACGGCAACGTATTCGTTTAATTAAAGTTAAATTTAATTAATATATGACGGCGTTATCCACACTAACAGTTACAGCACCAAATTAAATTCTGCAGGTACGATAAACAATTTCACATAAATTTGAATAAAACATACGTGTCACCTACAGTGTAGTTGACAAAACGGGCTGCATAAATTGATTTTCCCGTTGATCCATCTGATCCTCATACGAGGTGAAACTGTCTATGAAATGGATAAATTTAGTGATGCATACAATATACAGAAAAACCAATGTACTTATCCTAGAAATACTAGTAGTAGTATTAAAAAATGTGTGCAAAGTGCGAGCTCTACAGAAATATCAAGTCCACGTTAGCGAACTTGCCTACTTTTCTACTCACATATCACTCATAATGTCATTAATTTTAACCACGTATTTGGAAGATCTAATAGAGACAGAAAATCGAAAAAGAAAATTCAGAATCAAATCCTTTACTCATGATCAATAAGTACCGAATAACAGACGCACACGGAACACACACTTGCACATGTCTATTAAAATGTCTTTTATACATTTTTCCATGGCTCTGTTCAGCAGAGGACAACCGCGGCCTTTCACTACTTCACTTAACCCAACTTGAATTGCATTTTTATTTAAGTAAATAGCAAATTTTATAATTATGAACTACTCTGGCGACACAAACACGAAATTTAACAAACCTCCACCACGCGAAATCATGGAAATGTAACTTATGGATGTGGAATGTGGACCAGGAAGAGAGACAAGTCCACGACCAGATGCAGCCGACGGCGGGCACACCTGTATAGGACCCGAAGGATGTTCGATTTATTTCGCCGGTAACATGTTAAACGAGAATTTGAACTGCTGCTGATTACAGCCTATCTGATGTCGGCGCTGATTACTGCAGTTGGCATTTATTATAAAATTCTTATAATTTCCTATTGATTACACCGGGTGTTCATAAACATGCAAATTTAATTATTGTTTGTTTCTGCAGCGCTTGCCAGTGAGTAGACATTAAAAACAAGTTTATTGACATAAATACGGTAGGTTGAGACAGGACTGTGTGCAGGATTGTTGATCACTGAATGTTTCGGACTGGTTTTTGTTGACAGCACGAGGTTTTTTTATTACTGTCTGTATTTAAGAGGACTCTTTAGGTATTTTAAAACTAGTTTTAAAATAACTCCAGTAATAATGATCTGATTTTGATGCGGTGTGCACCAGTTTTCTTAGAAAAAAAATTTAGTTTATTGGATGCTCTATATCATATTTTTTGACACGAGCAAGATTTACAACGTAAAGGAAACTAAAAAGGAAGAATTATTTTACTAATTTATACACACATGTTTTCTGAAAATAATTGATAATAACTTTGTAAATTTGGAATTAAGAAACTACATTTTAAGTTAAAGCCTGCTAATGGAGCCGCTTACGTTCAAATAGTATCAGACGATGAAATACGAGGCAGGCAAGGACAGAAGATGTAAGGGAAATTTATGCTAGTGAATATTGGAGTTTATTTCACTATTTATACAGGGTGAACCTTAAATAAGTAGAAATATTTTAAACTGCTGGTGTATTTCGTCATATAGATCAGTCTAGTGAAAGTCATTTTTAAACATTTCTAATATTTACGGAGATATTAATTTTTTTTAAAAGTACCCACATTTTGAGGACCGCTTCATAACCAACCTAATGAACCATATGATTTGTTGCGACGTGCCCATATCTCCTCTAATATAAATATTAAGTTTCCT
The DNA here is from genome assembly GCA_037114965.1 of Monochamus alternatus. Classification (NCBI taxonomy): domain Eukaryota; kingdom Metazoa; phylum Arthropoda; class Insecta; order Coleoptera; family Cerambycidae; genus Monochamus; species Monochamus alternatus. Next base: position 122,361,477 of record CM073426.1, read on the forward strand.
TTAACGTAATAGTAAAGTAATACGGTTAAATTTTATTTTAAAAATACTTGTTTGAAGCATAAGTACAGTAAAGTTGGGTATGTAGTATGATACGCAGTATTATTAACATAAATTTTAAATGCTTAACTGACCTTACTATAAACGTTTAAAAATGAATTTCCGCAAGTTAAATACATACTACCATAAAGTATTTAGGAAAATATCACGTGATATTACTATGTTCAATGTTTAAAAATTATACATAAACGTGCACACAAGCTTACCTGTTTGTTAAAAAATTTACTATTTAATCAGTAATCCACATTTCACAAATTAAATGTCATTGTACACTGTTAGAAAGAGACACAAGACACAATTTCCTTAAGTTGTTTTATGAACAATAACGAAAAACTATGATTTTCACACAGCATATTAAATTTGATTTTCGCCACATAACCCCAAATAAGTCAGTATTAATCATTTCGAATCCAGAACCATAAAGTGACTTCGCACTTTAATCAGTAAAACAAATTTTAAAAATAAAGGTACACACAATATTAAATAACAAAATAACAGCTTGACGTATGCGTTTAATATCGAGAAAAGCAAAGACATTTGTGTAACACTGGCAACACTGTGAACCACATGTTCAATCTGCAGTGCTATGACTCATAAATGTATGAAAGTAGCCGGTCTTCAATAAGTTTTCTACAGAAAAATTACAAAATTTATTTAAAATTTCACTTTTTTATTTCTGATTTTTTTGTAAAAAAACTATTAATTATGTGTTCTACACAGTGAACTATACTGCTGGTTAAAATATTTGTACTTATTTAAGGTTCACCCTGTATAATGATTATATGTTTATATATTGATCCGTTGGAGTTTTGTAATTTCAATATAAAATCTTTTTTATGTTGTTTATGTAAAAAATAATTTATAGCATTAATTACACTATAGGACAATATTTAAATTTGGCAACGTCTCGTCAGGTCAACCAAGTTGACTTGCCGTCAGCGGTCAGTAACAGCCTGAAAAGGGGGTTTAAATATTGATTTGAAAATATTTTTTCCGGCGTAAAAAAAATTAAATTGCGTATCCGTATTATACTCATTTTTCCCTATCTTCTATTAAAATCAATGACATTATGACTGTATCACTCTATATTAATAGCTACGTTTGAATTACTCTGTCTACCGTTAGCCGGTTTATGTGTAGTATGTATAGTATCATGCAGAATCTATGTAAATATTTTAAAGTAAAGTCTAGGTATTTACTACTGTTGTTTCGTTTGAATATACAGCGACAGCACTAAAGCTTTTTAGCCAAAACTAGGAATTCAGAACACATGTTGGTTTCATTGTTTTGTGTTAATGCAGCTGAATAGAAAATGTATTACTGTGTTTTGCGACTAGAATTTAAAATAAAGCTCGGCCTCAACAAAGTTTAGCTCAACAGACCACCCAGAAAGAAATACTAAACGCATTTGAGTGTGTGAATTTAATAGCAACATTAATATTCACGAATGAATAGCGGATATTGCTATGCAAAGAACAATCGAAATAACTTACCTGATAAATTGAGTCAACAAGCGATAAGAAAGGTACATTTTTCTAACTATAGTCATTCATTAAGGCAATGAATTTTAGGATTACAACAAGCACATTTTCATATTTCGCAATTACAGGAATAAAAAAAAACAGCAAAAAAAATACAATTATTTGTGGTACATAAATTATAAATATAAAAGTTTACTACAAATAACAATATATAAACAATAATACAAACAAATCAACAAAATGTTAACAGTTAATAAAAACAAGTCCCGTTAATCGAGCTACCTAGTTACAAATGCTCTCTAATGAATCATTATGTATATCACAGTTACAAGCAATTTTATTATAAAGACAACACATCAAAGATATAGGAGAGTTCGTTAAAATGTTTGTGCGAGAGGTAACACAATATAACAGAGCTTGTTGTCTGGAATTTATAGGGGATGTCAAAAAATTTATTTTTTCTAAGAGTTCAATACAATCAATTTTGTTGTTCAATATATTATACAGAAAACGAATCAACATAATATTCTGCCTAGTTTCTAACGAATCAAAATTAAATCTGTTAAGCAGATTATTTTGGGAAAAACCTCTAGAAGGATAAAACCCATCTTGCAAAAATGATATAAATTTTAAAAACTGTCTCTGAATTGATTCCAAATGGTGACAATGAACTTGATAAATAGGATACCATATTATCGAACCGTATTCAAGTTTAGATCTCAAAAGAGCACAAAACAGGGTTTTGAAGGTGTTTGTATTTCAAAAATCCCGACAGTTGCGATAAATGAAGCCATACGATTTAAAGGCACTAGAAACAATATTATTAATATAATTTATAAAAGTAAGTTTACTGTCAAAATATATACCCAAATCCTTGACTATCACCAATGAAGTATTCATAAATAGGAAACCTAGTCTTGCAAGCATGAGTCATTGCACATTGCATTTAGAAATATTAAGTTTCAGACGATTTAGTTCACACCATGAAGACATTTGCTTGATACATTCTTGCAGGTGAATAGAATCTGTAGGACATTTAATTTCAGAATAAAGTTTAAAATCATCCGCAAATAACAAATGCTCGCAAGTAATAACCTTAGGAAGATCGTTAATAAAAAATAAAAGTAGTATGGGACCTAAATTTGAGCCTTGCGGAACACCTGATGTGGGAGAAAATGAATCTGAGGTGAAATTTTTATATCTTACCATAAAATGTCTGTCGCTTAAGTAAGAACTGAAGAATTTAATCAAGCCATCAGAAAATCCAAAACTTTCCAATTTTTATAAGAAGTATATTGTGGTCTGTTTAATCAAACGCTTTTTGGAAGTCGGTGTAGACAACGTCGACTTGCCCTTTATTATCCAAAACTTCAGAAACGTATTGAGTAAAAACTGCCAAATTAGATACTGTTGACTTCTTCTACATAAAATCGTGTTGCCGCGGTGAAATAAGCTGCCTAGCAAAACAGTACAGTTTACCATACAGTATAGTTTCAAAAACCTTAGAAAAATTACACAATAATGAAATGCCTCTATAATTGGATACATCACTTACATTTCCCTTTTTCGGTATAGGACAGATATAAGTTTTTTTCCAACAAGATGGGAAGGTAGAATGGCGTATAATGCAATTGAATAATATATGCAAAGGCTCAGCAAGAGCATACGCACAATCTTTAACAACAAAACTAGGAACACCATCAACGCCCATCGTGAAAGTATCTTTAGATCTTCTAAGATTTTGCAAAACATCTTCATAAGTGATATTTTGAATTACCAAATGTGACCCTAAATTATTATGCAATGAAAACTGAGATGCATTAACTGGTTGTGATTTATGAAAACATTGTTAAAGTAATTTCCAAAAGCATTAACAATATCTGTAGGATTGGACAATTCATTGTCGTTATAAAACATTACGGAAGAGATGCGTGAAGATCCTTTCCTTCTTTGAACAAAGTTCCAAAATTTTTTGGGATTACTAGATAATGCTCGCTCTGAATCATTTAGAAAATTTATTGAAGTTATATAGAAGTCCAGCAGCATTGCCGCTCAGGACACATACCTACATATGATAACAGAATGTTCGGTACTGAAATGATAGATTTTTTTTGTGATGGCAAACTTCTTGTTTTGCAATCTAAAATGTTTTATGTATTCTCTGAGGTACCTTTATAAATTGTTACGTTTTGTCAAGTTTTGATGTAAAATTCATTCATCATGCCCTCGTTCGTTCAAATGCTCTGCACAATTTTTTGCAATAAATAATTTTGGATAGAATATACCTATTTTTTTGCCATAATCAACGCCGACATCATCTGATTTATTATAAGATTCCCATGATTTTTTATTGATTACACCGGGTATTTATAGAAATGCAAATTTATTATTGTTTGTTTCTGCTATTATTTAGCAGTACTGAATAGGTATGTCTTGGACTGCTTTTTGTTGACAGCACGAGGGTTAAATTACTGTCTGTATTTAAATACAAAAAACGTATCAGCCTCTGTTAATAATTTAATCTATTTTGAAATGAAATGTGATTTATTTTGGTCCGTTGGAGTTTTGCTATAACAATATTAAATGTCTTTAATGTTGAAACTTGATATGTTAATTGCATACTTAGAAAATAATTTATAGCATTAATTACATATTACAATGAGTAGGTACTATAGGAAAATATTTAAAATTGACAACGTCGCGTCTGGCCGACACCGAGTTGAATTGCCGCCAGCGGCCAGTGGCAGTCTCAAAGAGGGAATTTAAATAATCTAAATATTTTTTTCAGCGCAAATATGCATTTATTTATTTTTTTAAATAGCGTAGGTATTCGTATTATACTCATTTTTACCTATTTTTTTCTTAAAATTAATGACATTATGACTGAATCACTCTGTACTAAATATATAAAAATTATATGTGTATTGCTCTGATTTCACATCACAGCAGTTATTTAGACCACCAAATTTCTGATTGAACCAAATGAATTAAAAGTTATGCCAGAGGTCAGGTCATCAATAATTCCAAATTAATTTAATTCTAACTCGATAAAAATATTCTTGTTGGATCTAAATGACAAGAATTAATTTATTGGAAGGCAAAGCGCTACTAAATGAATATTATATCTTAATGGGCTTTTAATTTAGATACTTCAGTCGTTCCAAGAATAAATCAAAGCTAGTAGAGATTACAAACACATTTCTGTACATACAGAGAAAGCATAGTTCATCGGTTGCGACATTAAGGTGCAGTAGCCGAAAACTTTATAATGGAATATTTCGAAATTAATGAAGATGTTTACAAAGTATTCTTTATCACAGTTTTAATTCCGGGTAATTTATCAAGCGGGAGAATTCGACTCTGGAATTTAGTTATTGCCATATACGTACCTGCATCTAATGATTACAAATGTTAGCGTTCGGTACTGAATACGGTGGGAAAAAATGGAAACGTAATTGAAATTTTATTGTTTGAAGGTGATTGATGGCTACTTTCATACGATTTCTTTTACCGGTAAATTTAAAAGGCAAAAGGATTTTTGTGTATTTTATTCATACACTTTTTTTATTTATTAGTCCAAGAGGATATAGGACACATTTAACATAACACAGAGAAATCATGATAAAACAAAATAAGTATGAATGTACAAAATACTAAATAACGAAGTATGCATAAACATATTATAATGTTACACTTTAAATCGTCCTAGAGATTAAAAGACGTAAAAATATACAGGGTGTCCCACTTAATTTCATAGTTGAAGAGAAAATTGTGGAAAATATCGAAAAAATTATACATATCTAGAAAAGTCTGGGTGCTATGAGTTAAATGAATAATTTTATTAACACCCAGACAATATCCAGAGGACTGTTTTTCTACCTGTGTAGTTAGTGTTGGATGTGACAAAAAATCTTGCAAAATTTGAAAACTTGTTTTATTCTACAAAATAAAACAGGAGTGTCTTTAAAGCCGTATTTTTACTCAATCTAACAAGATCATGTTTTGCAAGATTGCTGGATGATTTTTGAGAATCTCTTACATACAAATGAGAAACATGAAACTTGATTACGAACAGTGGTGGTTACTCTCGGTCGGCTACGGTCCCGGTTGGAGCTCACAGTAACTATCGATATGGTCAATCGTCAACATTGGTTGATTGCTAAGCGTTATAGAAACGGTAATTTTTACATAATAAGTAATGGAGAAAATAGGAGAAACAGAATCGGAACTCTTTCAGTGACAGTGAATTTATAATTAATTCTAATTTATTTATTTTATTTACACTAGTCAACAGGTCAAAGACCCAGTTAGAGAACAGAAAAACAAACAATTAACAAAGGAAAAACATACATAAAGCAAATTACACAACACTTAGACATACACATGTGACAAATATGAAAAATAATCAATCTAAACATCTAGATAAAGACAACAACAAATACAAAACAAGTCTTTTCAGAGTTGATATAGTACAATCCATAAAATCTACGTGCAAGATAATTTCATTATATAAATCATATATTATGAAGTGGGGAGTGTTTCAAAATATGTGTCCTAACAGGTGGCAAATAAACCATGTTAAATTGTCTTGTTTCTTTTCTGGGAACGTGAAAGATAGATGTATGTAAACAAATTAAATAAACTTTTTACGTCGACTTTCCAAAATGTCAAGATTGAGGGAACCCAACATCAGCTATTATATTATAATATATTAATTTTAACAATTTGGACTGATTCCAAAACTGTTTACTCTTCCTTATAATGAAACCAAGAGATCTAGTCCTTCCAGTTAAATAATGTAGATGACTATTAAAAGACAATTTTCTGTCAAATATAACAACTAAGTCACAGAAGGTATCAGGTCTCGAAAACGTATGTTGTTTAATGGAATAATCAAAATAAATCAACTGTTTCTTTGTAGGAAAAGACAATACTGACACTTACTAATATTTAGTGACAGATTGTTTACCCTGTGCCATTCATGAATGACATTTAAATTATATTACTATTCTCCATGTTTACCGTCCGGATTCCTGAAATTAACTATTTTTCAAATTTTTTCAGACACTTTTATCGATGTACTAAAAATTGGAGTGCGATGGGTCCAATAATAATAATAATAATAATAATAATAATAATAATAATAAAAGGTCTTTATTAGTGTTTACAAAGAATACACAACATTTGGCATCAGATTCATGTTCACCGCGTCAAAATACATAGGAATATTATAGTGGATACCTTCGAACGATTCTTTTTATTTTGTATGCCGGTGTAATAGAAGATTTGCTTTTCATCCCACTATCGCTTGACTCAATCGCGTCGACGACACGTTCCGCAGAATCCTCAGCTCGCCGGAATTGATTTTGTCCTTGTTAATTTTACTACGAATTTTTGTTTGCGATGATGTGCTGGGTGCCTGGCAACAAGCTTTACAAGTGACGCTCGTCCAGGTAGAGCACCACTCGCCCGCCTAGGTGAAGCACCACTCCAACAATGCATTTCATAACGTCGTTCAGAATATCATCGCCCATTATATGTGGATCGGCTGAATAAAATTATACTGTCAGTGCTCGCAGACCGGGGACAAATAAGGGTACTTGATACAATGAAGGCGCATATATTTCCATATATTTGTCCCCGACATCACTCCAGACCGTATGGCTATTTATTTATTACAAAAATATTAATGTTGGCATAAAAATGTAATAAATCGGATTGTATATTATATTTTTAAGCCACTTGAGCGTGTCAACCTGTTTGTTTTTGTAGTAGGTAGGTGCGCATGAAATATAAGCAGCTTGCAGATTTTGACATGGAAAAATACCTGCTTTAGAATATTACAAACTTTAATTTTTTTTCTTTGTCCATAGTTCATGTCAGGAACTGACCAAATTTTAAATTCGCTTTACTGAAACAAGGATTGAAGCAAAGTAAGATAACGAAGGCATCGATAGGCAATTTAGTCATAAAATTTTACAGACATACTGGTGCTGTTCTGCTGGCAGGGTTTCTATAAGTACTTTTGTATAGAGTCTTAAGTACTCCTAGGTATACGTGAAATTGTCAAGAGTATCATTACAAACGACGCCTAAAAAAACAAACAAACGTAAAAACGGATAGGAATGAGTTATTTTATCCCCCCATTTTTTTCTGACGTACGCCTATAGACAATTGTATAACGTCATAATGTAGAATTTTGTTTAGAATATTTTATTACTCTTGATAATTTTTCGTAAAACTCTTTATTTTGGAGATAAATTCGATTTTTGAATATGTAACATTAGAGATATTCGCAGCAAAGTGCGTTGCACTTATAATGTTCTTCTAATGTATTCTAACTTATGTTATACAGAGGATGTCTGAATATAGGGCTAGCCAGATGTATAATATTTACACAAACACATGTTTTTCATCAATATAAATTTGTATATTTAAGAAAAACAGGGATTTACCAAACAAATTAGCTATTAAATAGAAGGTTTATCCTATAATTTAAATGATAACTGTAATTTTAACATTTTAATTTACATTGCTTTGCATGTCCAACTGCCTCCGAAATGCATAAACAAGCAATAAAGAATATCTGATATTTTAAAAACCCTCTAGTTATTGCCCAATTTCTTCAATCGCTATTGTAACATGCTTTTTCAGTTTGTCAATATTCTCAATTAATTCTAAATAAACGTCGGATCCAAACACAGATGTAATGTACTAAAATCGGGGGAGCGTGGTGGTCACTGAATAGTTGCATTTCTTCCACTTTCAATTCATCGATTTGGAAAAATTAAACTTAAATTTTGTGTAACATTTAATCTAAGATGAGGCGGAGTACTATCAAGTTGCATCAACATATGTTGAAGAAGAGTAAATAACAAATTGTCGAGCAAAGTGAAAAAGTCATTTTGCAGAAAGTTTAAGAATGTTACTGCATTTAAACTTGTCGTAGACTATATGTAGAATATGTGCAGCAATTACTGCAAATTTCTTTAATATCTAATGTGTTTCCCTGTTTCCCTTAATAAACGAATTTATATTGATAAAAAACCCTCTGTATAAAATGAGTGAGAACGCTTTAGTGCAAGTCGGAGCATCATATCACATTAATAAGTGTGAAGAGGTAAAAATAATTTAATCCACATGTGGTACTTATCGCCGTTACATCAAAGACTCTGCAGATTTTCTTCACCTGTGTCTCGGGCTGCAGCCGCGTACGATTTTCCTGATGGAGGTGTTTTCTCCTCAAACTGCAGCGTAACTAGGGATAAAATGACGAAAGAATACAACTTTCTAAGATTTCTGGAGAACTTGACCAAAGGTTCGACTTCGTAACCAAACAAAACACCTCGGGTTTGAATTTCCCTATGCACTGATATGTTTTTCCTGCATCCCATATAATAGTTCCGGACAAGAAGAGCAAGCATCCAAAAAGACAGGAATACCAAAAAAAACAGCCTTTTAATGCGAAATTGATGAAAATCCATTATTAATTAACGATATATTTATAATATCACCAATCGCCTGTTAAATTATACCACTTGATCATCAGTAAATCGTGCCAGCGAAAATGAACCTTTTTTGTCCTGCTTTTTATCTTTGTCATACCACAATTTCAAATTAAATTTGTAAAGCATCCGACGAACACTAGATGAGATGACTTTACACTAAAAATGTATATTTGTAAAATATAATTACAGGACGCTACCACTTATTTAAAATAATTTACCATCTACATTTGATTTTAAAAGTTTGCTACTTAATCGCCTCATACGTTATTACGTTATTCCCCGGTGCAATCTTCTACTTACTGGGAAGAAATATTTGAAGAACATGCAAATAAGTAATTTAAAAATATACTTCCACAAACTCTGTATATTATATTCAATAAGCTCCGGATGAGAAGCGAATAGGCCTAGCCTAGAATACAAGCACCCTTTTTTCCCGGCGTATTATCCCGGACGACCAACATAAACAAACCCCGTTTTCATAAACATCAGCACCCGATTGCCGGCGTGTACCTCGGGATGCTGCGCCGCCCCCCACAATATTGTCCCGGCCATCTGTTGCTATCGTTCCATTTGCATAATCACGCCTCCGACACCAGCGATCATGTAGAACAACACCTGCCAGCAGCTACCGTGTCGGCGAGCAAGAAGGTGAACAGGTTAACGTATATCCCAGGCCTACGACCGGCTCCGTCGAGCCTTGAAGGTCCATCTTGACCTCGGTAGCTCATAAGGTACATTTCAATTTCTTCTGATATCGAAAGATCGGTGAAATATACAGGGTGATTCAGTCATAATGACGTTAATTTTAACCACGTTTTGGAAGGCCTAATAAATTGAAAACAATTTTTTTTACTAGACTATCGGTAATACGACGATTTAAGCTATATAGAAGTCTAGCAGCATTGCTGGGGCCATACGCATTTTTAAGGTTTTCATTAAGCGTTTTGTCAAGTTCTGACGTAAAATTCATTCATCATACCCTCGTAATGCAAGTTCAAAAGCTGCGCAAAATGTTACACAGTAAATAATTTTGGATAAAATATTAAAAACATACCTCTTGTCGTTATGTTCTTGAAAGCAGAATCAAGTTGAGCTCGTACGTTGATATTCCTAAATGATGCAAATTGCACTTGATTATGAATATGAATCAAATTCATTACTCACAGAAAACACAGATGCACAGGTCTATTAAAAATGTTCATACATTTTTCCACAGCTCTGTTCAGCAGAGGACAACCGCTGTCTTACACTACTTCACTTTACCCAACTTGAATTGCTTTTCTATTTAGGCAAATAGCAAATTTTAATAATATAAGTAATATGTTAATTGCATACTTGTAAAAAATAATTGATAGCATTAATTGCATATTAAAATAAGTAGGTACAATAGCAAAAAAATTGAAATTTCTCAACGTAGCGCCAGAGCGACACCGAGTTGAATTGCCACCAGTGGTCAGTGACAGCCTGAAAAAAGGGTTTAAATAATGATTTCAAAATATGTTTTTCGTCGTAAATATGCATTTAAAATTTTTCTAAATCGTGTATTCATTTTGCCTTATCGTCTCTTAAAATTAATGACATTATGACTGAATGACTCTGTATGTATATGAAAATTGATCATTGTTGCTTAAGAAAAGCAAGCTTCATTTTATCAATAATCAGTTTTCTGGGTAACAGATATAAATCTACGAAAATTGTATATCAGTACTGAAAATACATTAAAATCAATAAAATTCCATGTGTCTCGTACTTAGATTAAACAAAACAAAACTCACACTGAGAAATGGATGAAAGGTGTCTGTAAGTGCCGTAAATTTATGGATTTACTAAATTTCGAATTGAATCCCACTGAAATTGTATCTAGTAAACACAAGTGACCCAAAAATGGATGAAAAGTTCACAAGTTTTAATGCAATTCCAATTATAATCGACTCACATATCTGCACATTGATGAAATAATTTGCAGGTTGACAGTTTTGTGAAATTCCAACAGTATTCATACTGTGTCCGGGAAATAACACTGAAAATTATCTGTGTAAAAAATTCATGAATAAAATTCTGATTCCATCCCAGTCAGATTATATCTAGAAATCACAACTGCCTCATAAATGAACGGAAATGTCTATAATTGTCGAAAATTCTTCAGTTATAATGAAATACCAATTATACCCCACTCACATTATCTATGGGAAATAAAAGTAACTTACATATTGTAAAATTTCGACTATGTATTTCATTCACACTATATCTAGGAAATAGCACTGGAAAGTTCTCTATAGGTGTCAAAAATACATTTTGATGAAATTCCAATTGTATCCAGAAAATAAAATACCGTAGAAATTGGTGAAAACTAAGAGCAATCGGCTCGCTATGGTTTTTTTGTCTTGTAACGTGTCTTCTATATAATCCTACGCTACTGTATTAGACTTCCTTCCATCGTATCTCTTAAGTGTAATAAGAGTAGCACCAGAGTCTGCCGACAAACTAGCCGAAGATCGTCGGAAGAAGTGTCCAGTATAAAGATCAGAATTAGACGAATTTAGAAATTCAGCAATATTGGTCTTACCAAATGTTTTAATTCCAACTGGAGTCATGACACATTTATTCTTGGTGCATTTTATAAAAAATATAAAAAGATATAAGTGGTCTGCTTACCTCCCGATTTGCCTAAGCGGCTCGACTTACAGGAAGCGACCTACATTGCGGCAGGTAGTTAAATGCAGATATCTCGCCCTGGACGACGCGCCATTAAATCTATAATACATGATGATAAATGATATTTAAGTATCTGCTGCAATGTAGGTCGCTTCCAGCAAGTCGTGCGGCTTAGGCCGAGCAGGAAGTAAGCAGACCACTTATATCTCACCTGCACTCAGTTTATATGTGAACATACATATGAAGGAACAGCCAGTTCAATTGTCGGTCATCTCACCTATGGTATACTGATGAGGGATAACAAACCCGAAGCCGGTCTGGTGGGGTGGTCGACAAAGGTTCTTGGCTGATCACACAGATACAGCAGGTGTAATTCAATATCTGTCGGGGCATTAGTTCGCGGAGTAGTTGTTTCCTGCAGTATCATTTGCTACATGAGATATGTTTCATCCTGCGCTTCTGCGAGAAATTTTTCGATTTGTTCTCTGGTTAATATTTTCGACTTTTTCGATAGATATCCTCCACCCTTTCGCTTGAAAATAAGCGAAAAGCTCGTGATATTTACTTATGTCCTGATTTTATGATCATCATCATCTTCAACGTTTAGTAATTTGACCAAAACGTTGACGATGTCCATATTTTAGACTTTTCTCATTCATTGAACTTGCCGCTACTAGTAACATTTTCCAGATGACATTGTCTTAGGAAATGATTGAACGAAAACTCGTGTTACTTTACCTTTGACTTATTAGGCAATAACTCGAAAGTGGCTTGATTAGCAGTTTCTTCGATTTCCGCTGGGAGTAATTAATTTTCTCTCACTTTCCATGCCACCGGATTTGACTTTCTCTTATCTTAGCAACTTCATGGGCAATTGGACTTCAAAATATTTTATAAATTTGGCAACGTAAGAAATGCCTTATTTTGTACTTTTACTGGTGTTTACAGAAAAAATGGTGTATGATATATGTGCTAAAACTGATTTTATTTTGTGAGAAGTTTTCCTTAGAGCAATGCCACTTTTAGCATTTATAACATAAATAACAGTTATTGGTTAATTTCCCTTAATGTAATTACTAAAAAAATCTTGAGGATGTTTAAAAACTGAGGAATATCAGTAACAGTACCTCAAGGGAACCTTTTTTCATGTTTCTACCTCCAATCTCAACTTTAAACATGCTCAGAATGTAATAATCCATCACGTTAACTCAGCACAGAGTGTGTTCGCCAGGTTACATATAATTATTATCCTCTATCAAGGGTTCGCAGGGCGGTTTCATTAAATCTGATACCTTCACCGCGTGTTGTACGTGTAATATTCCAATATTGCTGATAAAATCATCGAACCGTGTTCGGTAATTGCTCCACCCTAGTCCGGGGTAGACCGAAAGGTGTTATTAGTGGGGACAGGAGACGGACTTCATTATTTGTTCTGCTGGGGTCCTCGCCCGATATTGCCTGTAAATATTGACTTTCCTTCGGTTGCGTCTTGGGTCGAAAATGTATAATCAATAGGGTTATGAATACTAAGTGCTGACGCGCTTCTTTTGCTGGAAAACGAGGGAAGCGTAGTGGGAATAGTCTTTACTACAGTTACTGTTAAAGACACAAATGTGTCTACGTAAATTGAGGGAGAGAGAATAATAAATTATAAAGGCGTTTTACACAGTATTACACAAACTGCCAAAGTGTAGGTTCAAAATATGCAGATATCTCCAAAGGTTTTCAAGATATCGTAAATATTTTGTCTGCTATATCCATTAATTTTTAGAAAGTTTGATTTGTGTTATCTATTCAAAATTATAAAAGGAGAATTTGGAATTCTGAATAATTTCTACAAGTTTCAAAATAGGAACATGTAGGAATATTAATAGTTGAATTTTCGTGCCAAAAGTGAAGTTAGATATTTATAGAGTGTTTTCATTGAAGCAGATTAGTTAATTTAGATAAATTAATTTCTTTAGATAATTACTGTATAGAGCTTTGTCTGTGGAATTGTTCATTAACATACCTAGATGTTTGGTATCAGAGAACGTACATATGACTTCATTGATAGGAATTGTAGGAGATTTGATTTATTGATGATTAACTTAAAATACCTTTCCAATACAGTAAAAAATGTTACAGAAGCTAATAATAAGGAATATATGGGTAGATCTTGTGGGTGTAATACAACGCTGGTTGTTGTTTTGTTCATTATTTCTAATTGATTACTCATTAAAATTATGTTAATACAGATTATATTAGTTAATACATTTATGATGAAAGATTATTAAACACATTTTATCACATATTGTCTGAAGCTATTTATTTGTGGCATAATTTTATTTTTTTTTTTATTTTTTAGTTTTTCTTTAGTTTTATTGGGTTTTTGCCACACTTCTGAAAAATAATAAAAATTAATTAAATAAGCCCTTGCGCCAAACGGAACAGTCAAGGGTTATTTTTGAAACTAAGTTTGCCTAACCAAAAAATCTCACACTGAAAAAAGCAGAGTAAAAAATAACAAAAATCACATCATTATCGCGCACTTCCGTAATATTGACGTTTCGAAAAACTCTCTGTTTTCGTTTTCAAAATAGTAGTAAAATATTAAACGTTTGTCAAGTTTGACAGTTTTAAATTTGTTTATCTGCTTCCATAGAGATGTTAAATGATTTTTATTTTATTTTTACTTACTTCTTCTTGATACAACTGTAGCCAACAATGATCGTTGTTTACTGAACAGTTCGACACACACTTATCTCCGTTCAACAAAATAATCGCGGTCTCTTTTAATTTTCTTTTTGTCGTGTTATCTTCCTTCTCTAAAATTTTTGCCTAATAAATTTTAGATAGAGCAAAATTAATTTCATCAAACAATGATATCTTTAACAACGAACTAAAATTTATTAAAAATGTTTTAATAAATAATGAATACCCTCCAATTTTTGTTGATAGAACGTTAAAAAATATTGCAGATAAAACTAACACTTTAAGACAAATAAAAGAAATTAATCATACAATAAAAATTCCATACATTCCTATATTATCAGAAAAATTAAGAAGAATCGGTAATAAATTTAATATAACAGTTTTTCAGACAACTAATACCTTACGATCATTTTTGTCAAAAACGCGTCCAAAAAATGATATACAAAATTCAAAAAATTGCATCTACAGTATACCTTGTGAATGCAATAAACATTATGTCGGAGAAACGTCTCGGCCTATGAATGTTAGAGTTGAGGAACATAAAAATTATATCAAAAGACGGGAATTTGAAAAATCCAAAATTTGCGAACACGCTTGGGAAAACGGTCATGTGATTCAATGGGGTTCGGCAAAAATTTTAGAGTTAGTTTTTTTCCCACATAAGGAAAGACCTACGAATATAGGTAAACTTTCCTTATACGGAATTGGTCATGAAAAGCTTCTGCGCTTTCATATACATGGAATGTTAAATACGGGAACATTGCGCGGCCATTTCGAAATATATGAAATATGGAATGCTTTGCCGTTTAAAAGGATTTCGTTATGAACATTCCTGGAAACGTAATTTTAGTGGCCGTAATTGTTTGGCTTTTCATATTACGTCAATGCATGTCAAAAAGGTCGAAAAAGGCGTGTAAATGGGCTCGTTATTTTAAATTGTGATGAATATGGTATTTTTTTCTGTTTTGCATCCCAAATAGTCAGGAAAAAACGTATTCAAACTTTCTGAGAAAAAAAGAATCGTATAATTTAACCCAGAGGTATCTCACTGTTCAAAATTTTGTACATTTAATGCTATTTTGAATGGTGCGATCAAGTACTCTGTTCATAGTATATAACATAATTTTACTTTTTATCATAATTTTTGTAAAATTCTGGTAATATTCTTACATTCTTATATTATGAATCACGTCTCTAATATGATCATACCTAAACAACACGGTTTTATACAGGGACGATCCACCACAACAAATATTATATGTAAGACGCAATTTATGTCTGAAATACTTGATCAGGGGGTCAGGTAAATGTTATCAATACTTTTCTAAAGCATTTGATAAGATTGATTTTTTACCACTACAGGAACTTAACAGCTGTGGGTTCGGCGCTGACTTGCTCAGACTGATCGCTATCAATTTGTTCAATATCGAGGTTTTAAATCTCACACCTTCTCTCAGACTAAATTTTAGATAGAGCAAAATTAATTTCATCAAACAATGATATCTTTAACAACGAACTAAAATTTATTAAAAATGTTTTAATAAATAATGAATACCCTCCAATTTTTGTTGATACAACGTTAAAAAATATTGCAGATAAAACTAACACTTTAAGACAAATAAAAGAAATTAATCATACAATAAAAATTCCATACATTCCTATATTATCAGAAAAATTAAGAAGAATCGGTAATAAATTTAATATAACAGTTTTTCAGACAACTAATACCTTACGATCATTTTTGTCAAAAACGCGTCCAAAAAATGATATACAAAATTCAAAAAATTGCATCTACAGTATACCTTGTGAATGCAATAAACATTATGTCGGAGAAACGTCTCGGCCTATGAATGTTAGAGTTGAGGAACATAAAAATTATATCAAAAGACGGGAATTTGAAAAATCCAAAATTTGCGAACACGCTTGGGAAAACGGTCATGTGATTCAATGGGGTTCGGCAAAAATTTTAGAGTTAGTTTTTTTCCCACATAAGGAAAGACCTACGAATATAGGTAAACTTTCCTTATACGGAATTGGTCATGAAAAGTTTCTGACCAATTAAGAGGTTAAGTTAACGTAATTTTAACTTTAATTGTTTGTTGATCTCTTCTATGAATAGTCTTCATCTACTTCTATGTGCATTTTAGAACTCTTTGCTTTTGATATTATACAATGACAAGAATTATGCTGAGAGCGTCAATAATAAAAATATTTAGCAGCATAGACCAAGTGGATTTAAGTCGGAAGACCTTGCAGGCCTAGTATGGGTCATATTTATTTTCTCATCCTGTATAATTGAAATAATAATGAATGTTATATTGTTCCCTTAAATACACACCTTTTTAATATCAGGACATTATTAAAATATATTTTTATCTCTCCCCTTTGTCATAAAAGAATATTTTACTTTACGCGGCACGTTTACCTCAATAACTGCCGTTTCAAATTATCCCGGTTGGGTCCCATCTGTTTCCGAATTTATGAAGGAGAATAATACAAAATAGAATAAAAGATTGGTCCGTCAGTACCGGCCGAACTCAGCGAAACAAGTTTAATTCGAATTGTTTCCGTTTCGACGGTCGACATTTTTTAAATTAAAATATTTATTCTGCGCTTTCATATACATGGAATGTTAAATACGGGAACATTGCGCGGCCATTTCGAAATATATGAAATATGGAATGCTTTGCCGTTTAAAAGGATTTCGTTATGAACATTCCTGGAAACGTAATTTTAGTGGCCGTAATTGTTTGGCTTTTCATATTACGTCAATGCATGTCAAAAAGGTCGAAAAAGGCGTGTAAATGGGCTCGTTATTTTAAATTGTGATGAATATGGTATTTTTTTCTGTTTTGCATCCCAAATAGTCAGGAAAAAACGTATTCAAACTTTCTGAGAAAAAAAGAATCGTATAATTTAACCCAGAGGTATCTCACTGTTCAAAATTTTGTACATTTAATGCTATTTTGAATGGTGCGATCAAGTACTCTGTTCATAGTATATAACATAATTTTACTTTTTATCATAATTTTTGTAAAATTCTGGTAATATTCTTACATTCTTATATTATGAATCACGTCTCTAATATGATCATACCTAAACAACACGGTTTTATACAGGGACGATCCACCACAACAAATATTATATGTAAGACGCAATTTATGTCTGAAATACTTGATCAGGGGGTCAGGTAAATGTTATCAATACTTTTCTAAAGCATTTGATAAGATTGATTTTTTACCACTACAGGAACTTAACAGCTGTGGGTTCGGCGCTGACTTGCTCAGACTGATCGCTATCAATTTGTTCAATATCGAGGTTTTAAATCTCACACCTTCTCTCAGACTTCTGGCGTTCCTCAAGGTTCGATACTAGGTCCTATTCTATTAATATTTTTTATTAATGTCACTGTTAATGACCTAAATGTTCGCTACATTTTGTATGCTGATGATGTAAATTTATATATATTCCAGGATTGAAGGTTTGTGGGATTGTGAAAATTTGCAAAGAATTCTATAGACTTTAACAATTAATGTGTTAACAACAAACTGCCATTAAATGCAGCTAAATGTAATGTGATGTCTTTCAGCAACATGATATACCCTATACTATGTAACTATAGACTTGATAATTATATTTTTGGAGAGGTTTGTAGTTTTCAAGAATCTGGGCATTTTATTTGACCCACAGCTTAGGTTTTTGCGGTATATGGAGCTTTGCATAGCGGAGTCATACAAAAACTTAGGCTTTATTACACGTAATTCCAGAGAATTTAAAATCCTGACTACCCTTCGCCTATTGTACACTACGTTTATTAGATCTAAACTTGTCATATGGAATCCCATTTATGAGTGTCAGATTTTTGCATTTGAAAGGGTTCAGATGATTTTTTTAAATCTGCAGTATTTATATTAGATGGTTTCTATCCTGCTAGAGTAACACCACAATATATTTTATAATCGTTTCCAGTTATTCTTTTTTTTTAAATAATTCATTACATAATTAAATCTGATGATTTACTAGTTTATTTGATTTTTAGAGCCATTATACCAAAATGTTAAATAATTATCGTGAAATAGAAAATAACGTAGATATTTTATCATGTAAACTGTATTAAGCATCATTTTCAATAACTAACTAAGTGTAACTATTGCATCTAGTTGTGTTACTACGTTTTACCCGATAGTAATAAAAGTTATATAAAAAAGTCTAAATCGATAGCACCTGCTACAACTGCCCACGGACCCTGCATCCGTTAGGTTAAAGAGCAGCATCACAGCGATGAAAGAACTAACGATATTTGTTCGCCATAGAAAATAATCTTAACAAAATTATTGAAAATTGACCATTTTATCGAATAGGGTACTGTGAACACCTACTCCTAATATATCCTATCTTTTTAATACCTACCATGTTTTAATGAAATGTGTAATTTTTTTTTTAATGAATTATTTTTTTAATGAAAAGATATTTACAAGCAAACCGTTTTTGTTTAAAATTCTATTGAATGGTTGGAACAGGGAACTTTGGCTCAGGACTCAATATACAGTATGCGCCAAAAGTATGGAATAAATTCAATAAAAACGAAACAATTATTTTTTGGGAAAGATCCTCGAACAGGTCGATTTTTAATTTAAAAAATATATATTTTAGCGTAAAATGCGATTTTCAAATGTCATTTGTTTTCGAGTAATGACGTCATTGATTTTTTTTAAACGGCAACACCATATTTTTTTCCTTGATTCTGAAAGATCTTTTAAGTCTCTATCAGACAGTACTAAAATTCTGCCCTCTTACATAGGAAATTTTTCGAGTAAATGACGATTGAATGTTAGAAAACGTAAATTTTATCCATAAAAAGTAACAATTCTGGGGTATGTAAAATAAAATACAATTGATTAAATTTTATACTTAAATTCTTCTTCTTGGCAATGCGCAAGCCTGTGAAGAAATTCTTCTTGCACATTATGAATGATTTCTGGGGTAACTCTGCGTATTTCGTCCCGAATGCGATTTTGAAGTTCTTCTAAATTACGTGGTTTATTAATGTACACTTTTGACTTCAAGTATCCCCATAAAACTAGTCAAGAGGTGTAAGATCTGACGATCTTGCAGGCCATTCTATTGGTCCGTGTCTGCCGATCCACCTCCCAGGAAAACAGTTGTCCAAAAAATCTCGTACAGGGCGCGCGTAGTGCGGAAGTGGACCGTCTTGCTGAAACCATATGGTATCGTCAGGAATGTCAGGGTCATTATCGTTAGGAAAAATTACTGCAAGGGCTGGAACAAGGTCATTTTCTAGAAACTCTAAATATCTTTGTCCTGTAAGGGTTCCTTCAAAGAAGAAAGGGCCAACTATTCTGTCGTCAACTATTCCAGCTCACACATTTAATTTCTGAGGGTATTGGGTATGTACCTCTGTCATCCAATGAGGATTTTTCCGACTCCAATATCTGCAAGTTTGACGGTTTACTGTATCATTCAGACAAAATGTGGCCTCATCTGAAAAAAGTATAAAATTTATTCAATTGTATTTTATTTTACATACCTTAGAATTGTTACTTTTTTATGGATAAAATTTACGTTTTCTAACATTCAATCGTCATTTACTCGAAAAATTTCCTATGTAAGAGGGCAAAATTTTAGTACTGTATGATAGAGAATTAAACGATCTTTCAGAATCAAGGAATAAAATATGGTGTTGCCATTTAAAAAAAATCGATGACGTCATTACTCGAAAACAAATGACATTTGAAAATCGCATTTTACGCTAAAATATGTATTTTTTAAATTAAAAATCGACCTGTTCGAGGATCTTTCCCAAAAAATAATTGTTTCGTTTTTATTGAATTTATTCCATACTTTTAGCGCATACTGTATATTACATATACAAATTGTAGAAGCAACAAATTATTTAAAGCAATATGTGTTTTAGCAATACATTTCTAGGTACTGCTACTATCTTGTGCACCTACTGCGATAATAGGTGAGAGGTACTTCGAATTTAACGTAGTTGTACGTTTCATACTGCTAAAATCACAAACAGCGGCCCTTGAGCTTAGTTGAAAAATTTATCATCATCTTCTCCAGATTTTGCTTCAACTAATTTCCATCTTTTCTGCTCTCTATGAAACCGCTTCGAGGACGTGATTAATTTATTCTACATTTCATACTATGCACATTATATCAAAGTATGTATGTTGTAGTACATACATATAATGTTGAGTATTTACAATAAATTGGTAAAAAGGAACCATAAATTCACATAATGGTGCTTTTCCTATGGACCCTTAACTAAACTAAGTAAAACAAAAAAAAAAGATATGCCTTCTACTTTTAAACGTTGAATATTGACGATTGAACTAGTCAATAAATTAATGATTACGCGATAAGCTACACTGACAATGTTTCAATGTGTAACCGTTAGCAACATCTAATAAAAAAATAATATATGTAAAGCGTTTTGAATTTTTGTTTTATGTATGTTTACGTTTGTCAAATTTAATTACCCAATAGTAATTATCGCGCGAATAACTTATTAGCAAACAATTTATTACACCCAATTAAAATTATTTAACATAAATTAAACATGCATGATAATTAGCCATGCCATGAATCCAAAGCGTTGTGTTTGTATATCTGCCATTTCAATGTTTGTACTTACATTAACAACAAATTAGCAGCAGGTATTAAAATTTTATAATTTATTTCATTTGTTCTAATTAAGCATAGACACATAATGAGGTTAGGTTAAATTTATTTAAAAAAACATTTAGAACAGTCATTGCTAATACCGTGTCTTCAAAAATCTTTGGAACCCATTGAGCATTGATTCATGAATTCGCTAAAGGCAAGAAATGCAATTATATCCAGTGCAGTACAAATTACATACTTTTCTAACATACAGGATGTCCGGGAAAATGTGGGAAATCTGGTGCAGATAGAATATGAAAAAATAAGATGACATACATTTTTTTCCTACGGAGATATATGTGCCGGAATGACGCCGCTGGAAATCGGGTTTTCTTGAATAACTTTCAAAGTACTTAATATAATTTAATCTGATAGACACTAGTAAGGACCTCTTAAAACATTGTTCTTGAAACATATTTAGCCTTTTCAGTTTACCAGGGGCGGACTAAGTTTTACAATTTAATGCCTAAATTTTTAACACCCTGTTTGATAAAGACTTTAAAATAATAAATATGGGTAGCTTCAACCTTAGACTAAAAAAAGGTGCGTTGGTTTATTGTCGATAAAATGACCCGTTTATTTTTAATAAAAAGGGTCGTGATTTTTATTTTTTTATCGACAATAAAGTGCGAAATTTTAAAAAACGCACTGGTGTCTCAGGAGGCACTTTAACGAAATTATTGAAAAACTTCATAAGAGGGTTCAACATGGGCTCCGTGAAGTCTGATCACACTCACAAGCATGACGAATTGAGGACTGCTGTGCTCGCCACAATAGCCCAACATTGTTCCTTATCACATCATAATGAAATGTAATTGTCTGTAGAAGTTCCTCCCTAGTGTCGACCGAAGCGGAATACACCATTTGTTTGAGGTGTCCCACAGGTAAAAATCTAACGGTATTAGGTCGGGAGATCCAGAAGGCCAAGCAATAGGTTCTTCTCTACCTCTAACAGTTTGGATAGATGTTAGCGGGCGAATGGTTCAATAAAAAAATTGCCAATGATTCCTGCCCAGATATTATTTGATTGTAACTGATGTTGATGATGCGAAACAATAGTGGCATGATGATTTTCATCAGTCCATATATGTGTTGTGTAACTTGGTGATACTATTTTTGGTAAACCTTGCTTCATCCGTGAAAAGAATAGTGCTAATGAAGTTTTATTTGAAGAATTATTTCGTTGGTGATCCAATAGCCTGTTTGCGAACTACATTTTACCAGGAAAATCTTTAGGAATCAGTTCATGTATTTTTTGCAAATGGATATAACAGCTGTTCTTTAAGAATTTCATGTACTATTGTTTTCGATGTATTGAAGTGTGCTGATAATTTTCGAATGCTCGTTGTTGGAGTATTTTCTACAGCAATTAAAATATTTTCCTCTATTTGCGACCTACGTACGGTTCTTAAGTCAATAATATGTGTTATCTTTTTAACTAGAATCGCAAACCGTTCTCCCTTAGACATTGGTCAACTCGTTGAAATGTCTTCTGGTTTGGCAAAGCAGGATTAAGAAATCTGTCATGATATAACCTGGCTTGTAAAGCATTGGAAGACGCAATACCGTACATCAGATGACAAGTTCTAAAATGCAAGATATTTCATTTATTTCGTACCATAGTAACGTCAGCAAAAACAATACGTTGTTTTGGTGCTGATAAATTACTAAAACGCACATTTTTTGGGAGCATAAGTCGAACTTTTTCTCGTTCGGTTCATTTTATCGACAACAGGTTTTAAATCTGTTTAATTAGGTTTGATCCTGCAGCAGTTGGAACAGTTTGAAACTCTCAGAAATGCCCGTCTACTCAAAATATAGATAGCTGGTTTAGTTCATCCTAAAAATGTTTCAAAGTTTTGGCGCTGTCGCTGATTAAGCATAGTTTCCTCCATTCCTAAGAGATTCCAGTCTATAATAGTTCCCAAATCAAGAAATGTCAAAGCTATGACCTTTTATAGTTTTTATCACTACGGGAGATAACCACAAATCAAGAAATGTCAAAGCTATGACCTTTTATAGTTTTTATCACTACGGAAGATACTAGAATGATTATGCCCTTAGGCAACTTGCTTTCCTAATCTGTTTTCGGAATCAACCTGTCGCCTACGGGCATAATCATCCCTGTATCTCGCTTGGTACATAAATAACTATTATTAACCAGGATTTAGCAAATATGGTTTTTACGGTAGGTATGCTAGATCATAATGTTACAAATTAGAAAATCATCTTCTACACAAAGTATACTGTTTCAAGCTACCAGTTGTAAATTTATAAGTTTCTAGACCACATCGTAGACGTAGCTGGGAAACCTTCCCGTCCGGCTCTATATTTTTGAGTAAAACCGCCGCCGAAGCAATTAGTAGTAGCAAACGGAACAGCGCCGTTAATGGCAGTGCCGAGGAGCTTTTTGTCCGTGGGCCTGTTCATAATTCAGGATTATCCGCACGGAAACCATTGTGTAATCGCAGTTTCGGGGCAGGGCTCAGCGCCATTGTTCCTAAATTTCCATTACGTGTAGGTCAAGATGCCATGATAGCGGGCCATAAACATCATTTTAGGCGCATAAACACCGCCGTTCATTAGGGTAGTCTCGGGGGAAGAGCGGGATTCGCGTGGGGTAAATTTTAGTTCAATCTGAAATATGCAGAAGTCGAGTTTTAGCAAAAAAATTTTCATTTGCGGTGTGAGTATGACGTGTACTGGGCATGGAACTATACACGTTGATTCAGAATTTATCTAAAAAAAATTATTGAATGTACGACTCTTACAAATACAATTTTGTAAAAATAATTAAAGAGAGTATTTCGAATGATGATTTAAAAATATAATTCTGCACGACACTGGGAAATTTCCAAGGAAAGAAATAAATAACTTTAGTTATTGTTTCCTTATTTACCAATATTCCCTTACATTTAACTATTAATATAATAAAAAAACGGTGGGACAAAATTCAGACACATATAACACTTACTCAAGAAATATTTCTTGAGGTGCTTACTTTTTGTATAGATTCAAATTATTTCAATTTTAATGGAACGTTTTTCAAACAAATTGATGGCCTAGGAATGGGTAATTGTATGTCACCAAAATGTGCTGATATTGTTATGTCAGAACTACAAGAGATTTGTTTGCAATCACTTCTCAAGTACCTTTTTTTCAAACGTTACATGGATGACATAATAACTGCGGAGCCAAAGGAGAGCGAGTCAGAGATTTTAACAGTTTTTAATTCTTATCAAAGTAAACTAAAATTTATTTTTTCTTTAGTTGTATTGGGTTTTTGCCACACTTCTGAAAAAAATAAAGATTAATTAAATAAGCCCTTGCGCCAAACGGATCAGTCAAGGGTTATTTTTGAAAATCACATCACTATCGCGCACTTCCATATTTTTGACGTTTCGAAAATCTCTGTTTTCGTTTTCAAAATAATAATAAAAATATTATACGTATGTTAAGTTTGACAGTTTAAAATTTGTTTATCTGCTTCCATAGAGATGTTAAATGATTTTTATTTTATTGTTACTTACTTCTTCTTGATACAACTGTGTACAACTCCGTTCAACAAAATAATCGCGGTCTCTTATAATTTTCTTTTTGTTGCATTATCTTCTTTCTCTAAAATTTTTGCCGAACCCCATTGAATTAAATGACCGTTCTCCCAAGCATGTCCGCAAATTTTGGATTTTTCAAATTCCCGTCTTTTTATATAATTTTTATGTTTCAAAAATAACCCTTGACTGATCCGTTTGGCGCAAGGGCTTATTTAATTAATCTTTATTTTTTTCAGAAGTATGGCAAAAACCCAATAAGACTGAAGAAAAACTAAAATTATGCCACAAATAAATAACTTCAGGCAATAAACTAAAATTTAGTATTGAAATAGAGAAAAATGAAAGTATACCTTTCCTAGATCTAAAAATTATAAAAACATCAAACAATAAATTAGTAACAAATTGGTATCACAAACCGACTTTTTCGGAAAGATTTTTGAACTATTACTCTTCTCACAGTTTTAAACAAAAGGTAAATATCTATAATCTAAAACACAGAGCATTAAAATTATCTAGCGAGGAATTTCATAAACAAAATTTACATTACATTAAAGTAGTTTTATTAAAGAATAATTTTCCGATTTCATTAATTAATAAAGTTCTCAGAGTAGGACAAAATAAAAATAGAGAGGCTACCAAAAGTCAGCAACACTATTGTAAAATACGCTATATACCTAAGCTTTCAGAAAAGTTAGGTAGGTTGTTAGTCTCAGAGCACAACCAAAAGATAACTTTTAAAAATGAAAATATTATTGGCAGTAGATTTTACAGTAAATTAAAAACTAAGACCCCATTCGAATTTAAATCTAATGTTGATGAAGCATCTCAGAACATGAAAGGGATGTAAAAAAACCAAACATTTTGCATCCAACGGCACTTATAGAACATTCAAGGAATTTCAATCACCATTTCGAATTTGACAAAACCAAAGTGCTTGGGTGTCAAAACATTATATTTAAGAGGTTATTAGAGGAAATGATTTATATAAAAAAGAATAACAGTGTTAATAGTCGGAAGGATATAGATAATTTAAATTCTGTTTATTATAATTTAATTGACAGAATTGATTTGTAACAATATTTTAGATTACTCTGTATTTGAATGTTTTTAATTTTATCTTGTATTTACCGAATAGAAAAAAGAGAGGAAAGAAATATGATGCCTATCTACACATATTATTTTTAAATTTTGATCCTGCTAAACAACAAGGAATTTTATTAACAACAACCCTACTGTGTGTGAAAAGGGAAATCGCACTAGTTTGTTTCATGGGTCATAAGTGCATTTATACGTATCTAGATATAATCTTCTTGATGTTTGACACTACATTCTTAGACAAAGAACATTTCAAATTTCGGTGAGTGGAAAAAAAGAAGTTATTTATATGACATATAATTAAACATTTTGCTGCCACTTGGTAGTTGCAGGTTTTTTTTATTATTATTATAATTTTTCTTTTTCTTTTAATCTGTTTTTTTTATTATTGTAATTGTGACAGGATTAGGACTAAATTTTTATATTTTAACTGTTTTATTAATTTAAAAAAAAAACATTTTTGTACTTTTATATTGTAGAGCCCTGAAGATGGTGTAAAAATAACACCAAAACGTTGGCAATGAAATAAATATGTTCTATTTTTGGTCTTTCTCCCGCTAAAAAAAACCACTTGAAATAAATAACATTTTATAACACCTATTTTATACAGGAAACTCAACGGCTTTTACCGCTATTGTTATTAATTATTAATAGAACCAATTTGTGGTTTTAATTAGGTAATAAAATAGTTTTTGAAATACCTGATATATTACAACGACAAAATTTTGGGCCCGTCTCACCCAGAGTTTACAAACTAAAAACAAATGTTTCTGCTTCCTGTCCGTTTTGAACTCATAAGTTATTGGTATCAGCTATGATATTCCTACAAAAAGATGTTCAAAGGATTTGGTCAGGAGATCGCGGCCGCCATGATATCGTCTTCTCGTCCAATCCCTTGGTATTAATGCTTAAACACGCTGTACATGGTACAAATATAATTGAGCCTTGTGTATGATACACCACACTGCTGCAATACGGCGTGGATGCCTTGGACCTCCATTTCTTGTACGATTCGGTTGCAAATTTCCCGCGTCACGCTTGTGTTTACACTACACTTACAATTACTGCACACCGTTGTAAAAGTATTTGCATTTGGCACATGTTTATCGGAAAATTATTTTTCCAAAGCATTTTGACTTCCATTTGACATTTGAAAGAGTAATGGAAATAGCCGCATCACAAAAACGTTAATGCGATAATTAATCAAATATTTTAAATCGCCTGGCTAGAGACTAAAGTAGCGATGTAAAGGTTGAAAATACTAGAACTTCAATAATTTTTTTCTCGGAAACTATAAGGATTTTACAAATATTTTTTACGATATTGACTATTTTTAATGATGCATCTATACCCATTTTTTTAGATAGGTTCGGAATCACCCTGTAGGTAAGAACAAACAGAATCCATTTTTCTTGTAAACGGCTGAAGCACAGTGAGTCTTGCCAATTAAAATTTGAGGTGATCAAGAGATTAAAGTAGATAACGAAACCATAACCAAACGACGGTGGGCGTCGTGACACTCCAATTTTTTTTTTTTTTTTCTTAGAAGCATGTCACTTTTTTACGGATATTGAAAGAACTTTTCATTCGCAATCCAAATAACTTTTTCTTGCGTTTATAGTAGTTCAAAAAATACAGACCACTTATTATGTAACTGGAATATTTGTCCGTGTCTATGTCCTGTCTGTAAAAAGTGGTATGCATCTGAGAAAAACAAATTTAGCGTCACAACATCCAGTTATAGTTTCGTTATCTATCTTAATTTCAAATCTTAGTCAGTTTGATTGGCTTCAGCCTTTTGCAAGAAAAATATATTTCCCCTGATAAAAAATCACTCTGTACGTGACGTAATCAGCTAACCTTGAAGGTAAAATATTTGTAAATATTTCTATTTTATTTGCCATAACCTAACCTAACCTTGAAAGTAAAATGTCCTCAAAATATTTGTAAATGTTTCTATTTTATTTGCCATAAAATCTAGAATTTGACCATCCTTTAATAAATATTTACATTGTAATAATTAAGTATTATAGCTGTTGCTAATAACTTACAAGTTCACAACGGACAAAAAGCAGAAACATTTGTGTTTGTAGAAACTATTTGAATAATTAACACCAAAATTTACTTCTATTAATAATAATTAATAATAATAATAGTAACAAAATCAGATAAATTTGCTGTATAAGCAAGTAAATGTTAGAAAATGTTATTTAAGTATTTCTTTACTTGTGATTTTTTTTCAATTTTTTGTCTGGTCGCCGATTGCACGCTTTGGCTTATCAGGTTTTACAGTGCACGAGTTTCCAGTGTCGTGCAGAAGTGTATTTTTAAATCATTTTCGAACTGTACATTTTAAATTTTTTTAAATAACTTTTGAATCACCCTGTATTTGGAACTGCAAATGAATTTGCATTGTAAAGAACTTCAAAACCTATGGAAACAGGAAGACGATTCCTTGTGCTATTCCATGGTTGATGATTAAATTTGCTCAACCATCCTCGACGCCTATAACGGCTAGCTTCCCTTGTTCCTCTCACAATACTGGAAGTAATTTTATGATTAATGTCGGTATTGTTTTGCCGTCACTAAAGTATCCACCATTGCAGAACAAATACAAATCAAGATCCACATTAGGGAACGGTTGCTATTGAACACGAATTAAACTACGCTGTATAGGTACCTATGCGTGATGCAATTTAAGACCTCGGACCCCGATTGCATCGTGGAAACGCCGCCGACATTATTTCGTCTGGGTAGAGACTTATTACTAGGAGGAGACGTCGAGATTGGTTTAATAATTGCAAGTATGTCTTCGAGTCGCAACTCTAATTTGAAGTTAATGGAAAGGCTACAGATCTTACTATTGAACCGTTTTCATTTTCTCAGTGAGTCGGTAGAAACTCATTATAAATTACTATACAGGATGCTTGTGATATGAGAAAAATCGATGTTAAAATATATGATAATGTATACTTTACTGATACTGATATGGTAACGTGTACTATTTTGAAACGGTGCTTCGAATGCGCAGGAAAAAAATTAGGGAAAAAAATGGGAAAAAAACTTGTTGAAAGAATTAAATGCGTAGACTTATAACTAGCGCATGGGCCACTTGATAAATCTACCATATTAATTATGTTCAGATAGACTATTTATAACAACACGCCATATTCTATTAAAATCAGCTTATAGGGAGGGTAATTACAAAACAAAAATATAGATTAGTTAATTTCTCGATTTTTACTCAATTTATTTAGTATTTCTCAGTCACTGTATACTGAGGGTCTACTTAAATTTTAAAAAAGTGAAAGAAGAAGATTATGATTAAAAAACTTGTAAAACTTGTTAGTTCTGATATGGTATATTTGTGAGAATTATGGAATAAGTTCCAAACCGTTATGACTGGTAGTTATACTAATAAAATATTATGTTTACTAACTATTCTGTAGTAGTTGTTTCCACAATCATCGGTAAGTTTAAAGATTATAGCTTAAGAAACACTGGTTATCACTATACAGGGTGATTTATTCATAATGTAATTAATTTTAACCACGTATATGGAAAGCAGAAAATCGATAAAACAACTTAAAGGCTTTTCAAAAGAAAATAATATCAGCCCTTAACAATCGGTAACACACAGCACTCCTTATACGTTACAAAAGACCCCGCAGGGTTCTTATGGAAATTGGGTTTCGGTCAAATTTGATGAAACTCTGGATTCTGTTAGTTCTCGACGAGTAGAACAAAAGTTCTCATGGCCACTGAGTCCACAAGTCTCATGGTTTTGAGATATAGCTCTCTGAAATTCGACTTTGGGTGCATTTTGCAGTATTACTAGTTTCACACTTACAATAGTATATACTTGTTTGTTCAAGCACGTATGCATGTATTCAAACGTGTATTCAAACACATATAAACTTCAAACACGTATAAACATACAACTACACACACACACACACACAAGCACATACAGGGTGTTAGGTAAACATGCGGCAAAAATTCAAGGGGTTATTGCTTGGCTTATTCTAAGAATATTTTGTATGATGATGATTTGTGAAAAACCCCTTTGTTTCGAAGATACAGGGTGAACAATATTTGCGACAACCATATTCGATATTTGTTGAAATCATTAATATAAATAAAAGTATCGGGTCGATCAGTGGTCGCGCGGTTTAAGGCGTCAGTACTTGAATCGAGGTGACTAGATCGGAGTTGGTTCGAGCCTAGCTGCCGGTAGACCGTATATAAGCTATATTCGTGGAGAGGTTTGGCGCCCTCTCTGCAAGTATGGTAGGGTGGAAGAATGTTGGCTTGGGTCAATGTGAGAGATTGATACCGATTGATATTTGACTACCCCCCTAATTAATGAGGTTTTCCAGGTTTCCCTCATTCCTGCACTGAATAGTGGTTAGGGCCTACCAACGTAAGTCGTTTCTGGGGTTTGAAAATTGTTGCATTTTTAAGGTATTCACTAAGCATTCTCTCAAGTTCTGACGTAATATTCGCAAAAAAAAATCAGAATTTTTAAAAGCTCCGCAAAATTTTATAGAGTAATGCTCGATTTCTGAAGTACAAGATATCTATTAAATAAAGTTATCGAACCTATAAAATAGAAATAACCTTGATTTGGGGTTCTCAAGCGTTCCGTGAAGCTTATCTGACAGATAAGTTATCAAACAGATATCCCGAGGAAAAGCACAAGATATCTATCTGATAAATTAGACGCAAACGCATGACTGACAAATTTATAAATTTTTTGCTGTCACTTGTATTTCGTGTTGTTGAATAATAACCACAAGAGTACTACCCTAAACTAAGTAAGTGTAAAATCTAAAATTAAAACCGGATCTTCTGCTTCTTCAGATGAAGAATGTAGACCATTGGTTCGATATATAGAACGCCAAAAGCAATTCCGTGTGAGAGACCAGTACACAAAATATAATTGTTCTTTTTCTGTAAACGTGCAAGCAGTTTGTGAATTAATAATACGAGATAATGTAGCCCGATGGCCGATGGCAAGGGTCTACACATGACAGTACAATATCCAATGTTTCACACATTGATGCATCTTTAGAAAGGTGATATGCCAGGTGAATATTTGTTAGGAGACAGTG
This sequence comes from Monochamus alternatus, assembly GCA_037114965.1. Taxonomy (NCBI): domain Eukaryota; kingdom Metazoa; phylum Arthropoda; class Insecta; order Coleoptera; family Cerambycidae; genus Monochamus; species Monochamus alternatus. Next base: position 122,392,328 of record CM073426.1, read on the forward strand.
CTGTAAGCAGTATTTGCTGACACCACTATTAAATTATCTGGCAATTGGTGAAAATAATTATAACACAGCTCATATTGCAACCAGAAATTTCATAGAACAAACATTTGGAATGTGGAAAAAACGGTTTGCTTGTCTCTCATTGGGTCTTAGAACTAAATTAAATATATCATTAGAGGTACTAGTAGCAACAGCTGTTTTACATAATTTGGCCATAATAAAAAATGATACTGGAGATTTTGAAGAACACCCTGAACAAAATATTGAATATATAATTTAAATAAATATATAAATTACGAGCACGTTTATTTTCTTTCTTTATTTTTTGTCATCTTTTCATTATGTTCTTAAAAATCGAATCAAGCTGACATTGTACATTGATATACCTAAATAATGCAAGTCACATTTGATTATGAATATAAATCAGAATCAAATCCCTTACTTCCGTTTGTCTCCAGGCTTTCTCGTCGTGATAAGTACCGAATAACACACACGCTCATGGAAAACAAAAAAAAAGCATTTTCTCTCGGAACAACCACAAATCCAATTGTTTCTTAAAATGTCTTTAACATTTTTCCACAACTCTCTTCGGCAGGGGACAATGCGGTCTTTCACTATTAATTGTTCCTGGTAGGAAAGTTTGTGGAATTTAGTTTCACCCAACTTGAATTGCACTTTCATTTAGGTAAATAGTAAATTTAATTATTATAAACTACACTAGTGACACAAAGTACACCGAAACAGCACTCCATAAATAATTCGAGATCACCTGTCGACGTTTGACGGGAGGTTCAGCGATATAGGAAAACAGACTTAAACAAGCTTCAGCTTTTTGCGCGTATTAAAGGGAATTTAGACTGCCAACTTTTCCGCCCATGTCGGCACGTGATTACTGCGGTTGAACATTTATTATAGGACTAATCTGTTAAATACCGGGTGTTTATAAAAATGCGACTTTCAATTGTGTAGTGTAGAAGTAGCTTAAGAAAATATATGTAAGATTAACTTTAGTGTTTATTTTATACATATATTTAAATTATAATAAAAACAATAGGTGTCGAAACGAAGACACCACACGACAAGCAATCTATGTAGTAAATTGAGGAAAGAGATTAAACTGGTGCTAGAGGAATGTAGTCACAGTCTGAAAACGAAAAAAAATAATCACATATTTGTATTGTACTCATTTTTCCCTATCTTCTCTTAAAATTCATGATGCTATAACTGAATTACCCTCCACATTGCACTGTGTAAAACTGAATGTTTTCTTTGATAACGTATAACTCAATAAAAGTCAGAAAGGCCCAAAATATTTTTATTTATCGGAAAAACGTTCCCCGAATGTTGATTAGTCCTCCAGCAACCATCAATCTCCTAGAACAAATTTACATACCAATTTCTATCAACAGAAATAATATTCTCTGATAAATGTTCCTTGACCGAGCTCCTTGCTTCGAGATACAGCCGGGCATATCCTCCATGAATAAATTCTCGATGATTTATAGTCATCGCGATAGGATTACGAAGTATCGGTAGTTACCTCTCGAGGATGATCGATGTTAAAGGCACTCTCGGCTAAAATGTAACATATTTTGTGTATCTCAGTCTGTAAAAGCTTGTTATTTGCATTGCGAGAGATAGCAAGCGCTGCAGGCAGTAAAAGGAGTCGTATAAAGTGGATATTCTCCACTCAAATGGGGAAAAATCAGACGGATGTGTCGTTGTTGTTGGATGATGCTCACTTAAAATATCGTCTGAAATCTATTTAGCTCATGATGTGTTGTCACAAAAGGTATAAAATAACGGCTTCGTGCCGTAATGCAAATTTCTCGAGAGTCAGAATTGAAAAATAGTAAAGAAGTTGTCGAATATGTTCCTGGCAACCTATAGGCATATTTTTTTGTGTTTATTATAAGGAATAAATCACGTTTTTGGTTACTTTTTATAGATGTGGATAGTAAATATGAAGTATATATGTATGTATGTATATGCAAATACAGCTTGCTTAATAATAATATGCCGCCCCTCTCCCACACAAGGCTTTGACTTCTGAGCTATTCCTCGTGATTAGAATGAGGGGCAGAGATATTATTATAATTATTATTATGTATTTGATGCAATAGTTTTTTGGGATAAAAGTTGATAAACTTTGCTCAAAAATAAACATCAGCAAAAGAGCAATCCATGGAGGGGACTGGGGTGTGTTGGTCAGGCTTCCAAATATATCATAAAGCATTCATGCAGATCTCAGATTTTAGCATTTGACAGGAACTAACATATTAAATATGTAAATGGACTGTATGAGTCTACAAGCCAGCGTCAGACATTTTGAAATGTTAATAGATCAAGGTAACGGAAACGGAACAAACAGTAACGAACTCGGATTTGGAAGAGTTTTCCAAAGTACGAATGCAGAATTGCTGATAGGCAGAAATCAGCTATGCACAGAAACAGAGTTTGTCACAGGACATTTTAGTGAAAAAACTGTTTGTTTAGGGACAACCATAATTAAACCAGAAGGATATAGTACTCACTCAACCTATGGTACTAGTACAAAGGATCAAGGTATTGAAATGGTAGTAGATTGGGTATAAAGCTGTGATATTCTTGAAGTCATTACCAAACAGTTCACATAAAGAACGGTGAGGTTTTTGTTTTAAGAACTCTTAACAGAACTAAAAGAAAATGTTAAGATAAAAGAAAACTAAACATATGTACAGAAGTAGTGATCTTTATGTACTATTAGGGCATACAAAAGGTAATGTCTCGCAGTTTTAAAAAAGCAATTGGAGCTATAGTTACGAAAGGAATTTGTGAAAGAAAAAGGAAAGTTAAAGAGATCTTGATTTTTGCATTGCTTGATTGTTTAACATAAAATTTTCTAACTTGAATGCACTACAACTTAAAGATTATTTTTGTTGAATAAGCTCTTAGAGGTACCATATCAGGTATAGTATTGCATTATTTTTTTGAGGACAATCTAATGTTCTTAAGCTAAGGTCTTTCACATTGATGGCATGTAAGCAAGTGGCATGTGTTGGTCATAAAAATGTATGCAGTTGTAGCCAATGTACAATGTGGGCCAACGAAAATATAGGAAACACTCGGACGCATCGATTTCTGATTCGAGGAAAAACTACTTGTCTGCTTTTTCATTTCTGCAACTTCAACTCCCAACTACTCCCTGATTTTGAATAGGGGTGAGGGATGTTGCAATACCTCATTTTAAAAATCTCATCGAGTACTATATGTGGAATAAAATGTCTACTTAATACTCACTTTTGTGATTAGTTTATTAAATGGAAATGACGTATATTAAGCAACATTTTGGATGAAATTTGACGGCATTCATTAATTATCCTGTTTCGCAAATCATCCAGTGATTCAGACTGGATAGCATAAATCTTAGATTTCAGATCATCCCATAAAAAAGTCAAGTGGATCCAAATCAGGTGACCTGGATGGCCACTCAATATGTCCCCTTTTCTAATCCAGCTTTGAGTAAAATTTTAATTTAAAAATTGTTGCACAGGTTGTACGAAATGCACCACCATCTTATTGAAAAATGATCGTATGATGGTCCTCTTCATTCTTCAATATTTCCACGAGGGGTGGATATATATCATTCTCCTAATTCCAGATAAATTTTGCCATTGAAATTTCCTGGTATAAAAAAGGAGCCGATTATGTGATTTCCGTAAATACCCGCTCAAACAGTTTTGAAGATGTATGTACTTCACGAAATACTATCGGATTTTTATCTGGCCAATACCGACAGTTATGTCTATTTGCAATGCCGTTAAAGTAAAATGAATATTCATCCGAAAAACAGATATCGAATATGTAGTTTTGGTTGTTGTTAACAATTTCACTGATCACTTGATAGAACTGGAGTCGGCGATCAAAATCATCCTCGTTCAGTTCCTGAATCAATCGTATCTTAAAAGGATGGAACTTGTTGTTCCATTGGATGTTTTTAAGGATTCCCTGATTGTTGTGCGTGATACCATAATTATTTTCACAGTTAACAAAGTATTTCTTACAATCTTACATATTCTCTTACATTTTCAAGTTATGTTGTATCAAAATCTGAGAACAACTGTGTGAATTTTCATGATAATTTTTTGCCGTGTGACATGTTAGTTGTTGTAGATGAAATAATTAATTTTCTTTTAATTTAATCGTGATATAATTAATTTGTTGGTACCTACTAGTAGTCCAGACTTTCCACGGCAAAACGCCTGTACATCTACCCATCCCAGCCTATAATTTTCGTCGGCGACATGCATTTCCACGCATCCACAAACCCACCGTAAAACATGTTCGTTCCCAACATTACATTTTACGAGGGGGTAATTGATTAGCTCCCAACATACTGTATAATGTTTGCGGCCGTGTTCCGCCCGACTGTCTGTATGCTTTACATCTATAATTAAAGACATTTATTCGTTTGTTATGCTAATGGCTACATGCTACACAAAACCCTGCCAAGGTAATTAAATAATTATATTTTCTTTATTGCGGGTATAATTAATTGTGTATTGCTGTGGTGTGCTGTTATGTCGATTATTTATGTGGCGCTTTAATTGACAAGTGCCCCGCCTACTACGAAAGAGCGTACGGCACAACACGGGTGGCCAGTTTGGATGAATTCGCTAAAGTTCCGACTTTAATCAGACTTCTAGAACTTTTCTGGATATTTTGGGCATAGTATTTCAAGATATTCAAATTTTCTCTCCAATTACTTTCATCGGTATAGTACATCACTGAAGTTTGACCAACCTTATTGTTAATGCCCTGTATATAATGTTAATAAATGTAAGAACTAGTAACAGAAATGAAGGAACGAGAATCTACTTCCTTCAAAATGTCTTTCTTATAAGCGCATTTGGTCACTAAATCCTTCTGATGCCTGAACGATCGCCTTGCTTATTGAAGGCCATTCTTAAAGAAGATTCGTAAGATATAAAAATATTATTAACTATAAATACACAATAAGCCCTGTAAACGTTAAAACGATAGCAAAAGGAAGTATTACGACTTCTCTGGGATGGACTAAAGACACACTCAGAATAAACAACTGTGACAGACAGGAAAGAATCGAGTCGAGCTTTAGAATACATTATCGTTCCGTACAGAGTGATGTTACTTGACATGAACATTTTTATGTTCAACAGAAGATTAGAATTTATAATATTTATTTATACAGGTACTTTGAACCAGTGGTTCCAATAAGGTAAATAAATTTGAAACCAATTTAAAAGAAAACGAATTAGAACATGCAGTTTTCTTCTAAGAACAAGTCATATTGTTACAAATTCCAAGACATGCCTTGAACTAAATTGTAAATATGTAGTATTAGTATTTCGTTACAAATTATGCGATTGTATATTCAAGCGGTTACCTAGCAGCTATTACAAAGCATTTCTGTCAGCGGGATGTTCATCCCTTATTCATATTTATTAATTTACCCGACACGCTATTAGTAGGTAGGGTTATCCGTACGTGTGTCACGTAGTTTGGAAAAAGGCTCGGCCACACGGAACAATATGTAGCTCGACGGAAAAATTCAGTCTTGGAGACGTCGAAGCGCATTCTAATGGATGTCGTTAACACGGTGGTTTTGATCGATACTATTGAAAAAATGCCTCTAGTGTAGATAGCTGGGTAGACAAAATAAAAGATCTTAGGTCTGTATTCTTCTTTTAAAATTAATAATTAATTTTAATTTATATTAAAAAATAAAAATATGGTTTTTAAAGTCAAAAATAACAGTTCGTGCTGAGAGTCAAATCATCAGGTATACGATGTTTTGATGTATATAGGATGGACAAATAACGTAATATAGCTTTTTAATCTAGTCGCATATCAAATAAGCCTATCTTCTTCCTCGACCAATGCTAACATATTGAGAATCCGTCAAATGATTCCCGGTTAACATAATGTGGGTGATATTCGTCATATTCAATCTAGGATCTAATGATCCTTGTTTACTTTCTTATACAACTGGATACAAATCTTGTCAAAATCTGGATGAGAATGTCTAACGATTTTGCGAGGATTAGCCATGTTTATTTACGTTTTGTTCTATATTTCGATTTCACGTAAACTATATATACATAAAAAAACAGAGATGTATTTGGGATTGCAGTCAACAGTGCTAAGGGGTAATATAAAATAACACTCTGTATTGTTCCAAGCTTTCGGAAATGTTTATTTCCTTTCTCAAGACATAAAACGTGAGATTAAATAATTAAACTATGAAACAAGAGAAATACCAAGCTGTTGTTAAAATTTTTACACATAACAATAAATCATTACTAAAACCATTATAACTAACGTCACTATAGGTGTTTCAGAGGCAAAGTTATTAGACTTCAAAATGTGTCACTACATTTTGGGTCACCCTATATAATTATGTCTCAATATTGACGTCTGTTTGGTCGCTTTAGCGGACATTGAGATTTCAATGGTAAAAAGAAAAATATCATAGTAAAATATAAAGTTTAAGAAGTTAAATTAAAAAAGAAAGCGTAACATATATTATATAAATAAACCTTCTTTAAGTAAGAACTATACTCGCGTGAAGAATTCAGACGTCTTACGTCATGGTTGCAAACATTTTGTGTAGTATATAATTTTATTACTCTCAGTTGCAGTTTCTTAAATATTTTGATAAAAATATAATGAATTATTTATCATCATTCATTCCCTACGCAATTTGAGATTGGAGAAACGTAAGGCAATATGCTAAGCACACATATTCAATGTCAGGAGTTAATTACTGTTTTGAAAAATGGCCAAACTATGAATGACTGTCCTGTTTTAATCTAACAAACATGTACGGAATGACCATTACAAAAGAATTATTAAATAATCAGAAATATATCTCTAAGTCGCGTGCTGTTTCTCCTCACATAACCTCGCTGCTGAGTTAGCCCAAGATTCTATCGCTGGGCCGCGGTCGTCTAGAACATTAAGCCGCTTTACAGTCCGCAATTCTTTTTGCAATGGCTTGCAGCAAGCCTTTGCACGTGCAATACCTTTCCCAAAAGTCTGAAATTAAGATTTCAGTTAATTTATTTTGCAAACTCAATAATCAAGTAAGAATTATGGTTTTCAACAAGAGTGACAAAACTTTCAAAATCGACACAAAAAAATAGTGAGAATTTGTTCATTGCGGCTGCAATCCAGCAAGAATCCTAAAAAGCAAAATTACATGTGTTACCAGCGAAAAGCAAAAGTGTGTACGAGAAGGAATTTTGATGGCTTATTAGCAATAAGACGTAACCCCAACCTGGCTAAGTTTCCAGGACGGACAAAAAAATGAAAGCGTAAAAGATTATATTAATATTTAAATTTACACATTTTTAATGGCTATATTTTACATAATTATATGTTCAATTTGTTGTTTTAGATTATACACTACAGAACGAATCCGTCTGTATATTGACGCGAAAATCTCTTATTTGAAAAAAATGTGGGTTACGTCTTATTGCAAATAAGCCATCGATTTGTGGAATTCGATAACTGACGAAAAAAGGAGGGGCATAGGAGAAGGAGCAATTACAGAAGAGGTGCTCCTACTTTTTCATATGGACAAAATATTCCATCAATGTTAAAGTACACAAAAGTATTAATATTTTGAAGTATAGTAAACTTACGTCATATTTGAAAGTAGAATCAAGAAATTATAAACCAAAGACAAAGATACTGGAGAAAAACCAAATCGAAGAATTTTTGAAAAAAGTACAGGACGAGGAACATTTATAAGTTAACGTAGAAAACACAGCGTTTTATTTTGACCTATTTATAGGTTGCAACGATCATGGGTGTCGCAGGTACTGTCAAAGCGATGAATGAACCATTTTGGATATCATCCATGTCCAAGACAAAGGCAGATACCTATACAAACTCATTCTGGATACGAAAACAAAAATCCCACGATCATAGAAGAAGCTTTTTCAGTCAATTTTGTAGAAATGTGTCGAAAATACATCAATCTGCGACCTAAAACTGCCGGTAGGAGATTGTTCTTGTGATATATTGCTGGTAAATATACTACACAACATATAGACATCAGAAAAATTTCGAAAACGTTTTCAAAAGTTTCTTGGGCTCCCTGATCCAGAAAGTTTTACCGGACATGGAATGAGGCGTTCTTCGGCAACATTACCGGCCAATGTTGCGGGTGATATTAACTAAACATCTACTTAATTATTTTTATAGCTATTGTGTGAAATTGGGATTTTCTTTTAGTTAGAAGAAACTTGTATATTTCTCTTTTAATTTAAACATAAGCTGCATTCTCTCCGTAGCTTTCTTGTCAAGATCTCTTAAATTGAACAATTTTTTAGACATTTTATATTTTCATATAAAATTTTAAATGTCTAAAGTAAAAAAGAATAAATTTGAAGGTTGGTTTACACACCCTGTATAATTAGTAACCAAAATTTAAATTAAGTAAAATTTACAACTGCCTTATAGGTAAAACAAAATAAATGTTTTATTGTACATAACTACATAAAACTCCTTTTTTTAAAAATCAAAACATTTCGTTTTATTATTAATTTTGGAGCATAGTAAATATTTTTTAGTTATTTAAATACCTATCTATCTACATTAGGTATTTGAAAAACCTGACTGTTAACGATTTCATTCGAGAACTTACCGTTGCATTTTACACTTCTCATTTCAGCACTTACAAATTGGTGATTTGTATTAAAATAGATAATCATCATAATTAAATTTACCATTTACCATCAGTAGATTAGACGAATATGCTTTAAACGTGCTGTTGCACATCTGTTAATTGAACACAGAAATGCCCTTGCCCTAGTTCGAATTGGACGAATACCGAGAAGCAGTAGGAGACAATGACGTCACATTTCGCTAGCGTTTAGTTGCAATTTGACCTCGTAAATTTTCTGGATTGACCCTACATCATAAATGCTTTATAAACATTAGGTAAATACTGTAATTTGGGGTTTGACCAATTGACCCTATTATTTGACGAAATATTTTTTGTCAACTCGTCTCTAGCAGCTAAACGATACATCCTAGTAATATCTGCTTATTTTTATCGCAAGAAATTGTGGTAGCACAATCTATATGGACGGTCAGGGCACCCTATATTGTTACATTAAAATTATTGTCAATCCGCAGCAGACTTTGTAACAATTGAGCAATCAGCAGTCAATTATTACCGAACTATTATATTTCGAATACAATTTTTTATCTTCCAAATGTGACGCTTTGTTAGAATCATACGACGGCAAATCCCTCATCGCAATAACTTTCTATACCAGCCACCTGCTCCTCGTCGTATTCTTCTCCAGCAAATAAACGAAGGGCGACACCTGAGTCACACATTTCGAGAATTGGTGGGCGTCTTCATCAGGGCCACCCAGGCGCTGCGCCTCATCAGCCACAAATAATTATCGCAGGCGATTTTCTCGATTTTATTGTGTCGTGGAGCCCGATGATTTAAACGGGTCTGAGATTAAAAATGCTAATCCTATGGCTCCGATAAGTCCGTAGTTGCATTACCATGCTAATAAGTGCTGTAATTTATGTGCTTCTTGGCCTGGCTCAAAAGAAATGAAGGAACGCATTCTTGCTAATTGTTAACATATGTTGCGCAGCCATTGCTATAATAAGTTCATTGTAATATATACAGAACTATTGTTTTGGTTTTGCGTAGTACAATTTAATTATATACAGCGCGATTCAGAACTTATCTAAAAAAATTTGGGTAAAGATGCGTCGTGAAGAATGGAGTTGTGGAAGGAGAACCTTTTTGCAATTTGTGAAAAAAAAAAGTTGAAAAATTGTGCAGCTTTTGGCTTTTTTAGTTCTAGTGAAACATTGTTTTTCATAAATTATATCGAAAAATTATAATATTTGCTAAAGTTGCAACAGTTTGAATTTGAATTTTATATTTGTAATACTTATAGAAATATCAAAATGCTGTAAAATTTACAAATATCATTACTTTTTAATAAAATATGTCGATAAAATTACATTTATGAAAAAAAAAATTTTCATTAGACTTAAAGAAGCCAATCTGAAAATTCCTAGGGGGAGCTACATAAGTTTTTACTTTTTTCGCAAACTGCAAAAAAGTTATCCTTCTATAAAAGTTATCTATATGGCCACAGTACATATATCCTAAACATTGGTCTGGGTCTTATACCTAGTTATGGAGATATGACATACCTGAAATCTCACCAGCCGCCGCTGTGCCAAATGCAGTTACTTTTACCGCGGTGTGCAGTGAGTACAAGTGTAGTGCAACGCGAGGGAAATTTGAATCCGAATCGTGGAAGAGATGGAGGTTGAGGGCGTCCACGACGTATTGCAGCAGTGTGGCGTATCATACACGAGGCTCAATTATATTCGTATCATGTACAGCGTTAATACTAAGGGAGGAGGACCGGTACCCCACTATCTCCTGACTTGAAATCATTTAGACTTCTTTTTGTGAGAATATTTAAAAAATGAAGTGTATCACACTGAAGTGAATACCTACTATTGATGGCCCAAAATTTTGGGCTGTAACATCAGGTATGTCAAACTATTGTATTAATTAAAACCACAAATTAATTATATTAATAATTAACAACAATAGCTGCAAATGCAGTTTAACTTGCTGCATAAAATATGTATTTTAAAATGTTATTTATTTGGAAATATCTTTCAATTTTTTATCCGGTCTCCGATTTTTGAACTACTCTTTTTAATTTTTTTTGTTATATTTGTAAGTCTCTTGTACATTCAATTTTTTTAGTTAAGTTCTGAATTACCCTGTATATATGCAGCAGCTATTTCAATGTGCACTGAAAAAAATTGTTGCCTGTAAAAAAATTTAGTTTCACAGAAATAAATTATTTGTTTGTATAGCGCCAAGCAAATATTTATTTCTTGATTCCATATAATTTTTTTGAAAATGCAAAAGTACAGTTATTTTGTATAAAGAAAGTATGTTTCCATTAAAAACCATTATTTCGTTTTCAATTATTCTGTGATAAAATATATATTTGAAAAAAAATTTTTGCAATTAAACAACTGCTTATTTAGATCAGCAACTTATTGCTCAGGAATTTCAGGAAACAACTACGGGATAATGCCCCGACCAGCATAAAATTACACCTGAAAAATCAATAGCAAATAGTCAACATATACCGGTTTGGAGCTTATTAGCTCTCACCAGTATGCCACAGGTGAGTGGTGAGTTAACGTGAACAAATTAATTTATAGGAAGCAATTCGAATTTTTCCGTTTAAATAAATACTTTTTTGATGATACGATTTTGCGATAGAGGTCGCTAGCTTTCAATGGTTTCTACGACGATGAATAACGCTTTTTGTGTGCGGCTTTCCAGTTCGCGATGGAGTAGCGAATGGTCGGTAGAGGTAGCTCTGCTACTGCGCGTTGCTCATGGTCCCTACTGTCGGGACACATAAAACAGCTAAAGCTATTCGTCGGTCATCTCACCTATAGCATAATGATAAGAACTAATAAGCTCGAAAGCGATATATATCTAGTGGACCGCCTACGAATAACTAACTAGATGTTGCTATAGATTTTTCAGGTGTAATTCAATTCTGATCGAGGCATTAGCCCACAGAGTAGTTGTTGAACAACTGTAAAATATTTTTTTTACTGGTACCAATTTTTTTTATGTACCAAAATTGTATATTTAAACAAACTGTAACATTTAACTGAAATTAATAATTCAAATCATCACAACATCGTTCTTAAACAATCTACTCTACTGTACTCTCTTTGATGTTTTATGATATTTGCTGTTATGGGCGACACCAGAATGATATATATTGGCATAGAACGAATAGTAACAGACAATATTTGCAGAGATAATTTCCTATTGTCACATTGTCGATGAATTATGTACCTACAGCTATGAAAGAATTGCATATAGGTTTTTATTACTGATTCGTGGAAGTTTACATATGGCATCTGTACAGTGAGTTATAGCTTTTTTGAAATGCAATTTCGAAGTTTGTGAAATAATTTATGTAGCCAATTTCTGTTAAAATCAAGTGAAAATGCATTTATATTCACTAAATGATTTCAGGATGTTATAAGTTTCGTATTTTTAGTTTTATATAATTTCCAAATAAAAATAATCCTGCTACAAGAAAATGGAAAGACCCCACGCAGCAAAATAAAATGAAACATTTGAAGAAATATCCAATATAAATTTTGGGGAGGTGGAAATATAAGGAAAACAAATTAATTAATTCTAGTTGGGGTAAGAATTCAGACGACTTACGTCACGGCCGACGGTTCGCAATTGTTTAGATAAAAATACAGTCAATAGATAACGAAAAAAGATGCCTTCTCATACAATGCATAAGCAAGAAGTATCGCGAAATCGGTATCAGGCATAATTAGCTACAGTTCATTAGCCGTACGTACGGGGCTTACTATGATGACAACGAGAACGCGTTTAGGACACGTCATCATTAGTAAAATTATTTGGTTTGGCTGCATCCGGACTGTTGGCCACGTCGTCGGTTTAAGACTCTTGACGTTTCGAGAGACATGTCGCTCTCTTCTTCAGAAGATCTGAAACTGGAGAATATGATGTCTAGTCGATTTATATAAACCATGTTCACGGGACCGTTCTGCTGTGGTAGATGGTTTTCACGGTTGGCTTGTTCCGTAGTCTGACAAAAGTATCATCGACATATCGAAACCAGTACTTCGGTTTCGGTTCCGATATGTCGATGATACTTTTGTCATCTGGTCACACGAACATGATGCAGCAAGAGAATTCTTAAGCCACATTAATGGAATTCACCCGGATATCCAGTTCACAATGGAGTTGGAAAAAGATGGAGCCCTATCATTCCTAGATGTGCTAGCGAAGAGAAAACCAAATAACACATGTGGCAAGGTGTACATAGGGCAAACAGGTAGACACATTAGCACGAGACTGGAGGAGCACAAGAGCCATCTTAAGAATAACCACGTGGAGAAGTCAGCCTTTGTGGAACATAGAGTTGACACAGGACACAGGATAGCAATTGAAGAAATAAAAGTTCTGGTGAGTTCTGACTTTACACAAAAACCCCAGGAATTTCAACAGGGGGAGACAGGGGGATAGAATTGCCAGGAGTACGGAAACGAATCGTAGGAGCGGACCGCACACCACGGAACAAGCCAACCGTGAAAACCACTCACCGCAGCAGAGCGGTCTTGTGAACACGACCTATGTAAATACCGACTAGACATCATATTCTCCAGTTTCAGATCTCCTGAAGAGCGGCATGTCTCTCGAAACGTCAAGAGTCTTAAACTGACGACGTGGCCAACAGCCCGGAAGCAGCCAAACCATTGTTGGAAGCCACGGAAGCCTACAAACCAATCAGTAAAATTATTTGCCATAATTCTTTCCAAGTCATCGTAAAGAATAAAATTTTTATGTAGAAAATCTAAGGAAGCACTAACAAAAGGTCTAATGACAGAAATTAGTCAGTTTGACAGTTGCAATAGTGTTAGTTGTATTACGAATGATCAATAATTTTATTTTTTTGTTAATAAACGATTAGTTTTAAATCAAAAAAGTAATAGAGGTGGCAGTTTTAAAATAAACCAGGCTATCTTATACGTATTTTTTAATTAATTATTTTATTTTAATTAATTTAACTTAATTTTTGTCAAAGAAATAAGAAAGCAAAAAATAACTTAAGGTATACTTATTTCAACCTAATTCAAGGGGCAGAAATTTACGAAAAGTTGTTAAGAAGTTGCTCATGTATTAGTAGAAAATTTGTGTAATTTTTGACTATAATACTTTTTTGGTTTTCAAATTACAGCCGCTATTCCATTTTTTTTTAAACTTTGTCCGTTTGTGCTACTTCATTTGAAAATACCCTGTATAGTCTTAGATTATTATTCACATTTGTGCAGATCTATAGTTATATACAGTTACATGGAATCCATTAATATTAGACACATACCACATTATTAAAGCGAATTTAGCAATTTATTTTTAAATTTACCACATTTCTGCTAGATGAGTTTCATCCCATTCGAATTTCTCAAGACTATTATAAGTTTCAATATGCAGTCTTACAAACGTACTATTCAAAGCATAATATATAATTATACAAACTCATTCATTATGAAACTAGATGTGAATGCATTACGAAGATATTTCATACAAAGTTCCCACATTTAACTTCAGACATTTTACTTTGTTTATGTTACACTAAAATATTGCAATTAATGCACATTTCAACAATATAACCAAAAGCAGTGATGGTATTTTTTATCTATCTTTTTAATCCCTGCGTTTTTGATACGTGTGCTCAAGTTCTATCTTATCCCCTGAAAATATTAGTCAATTTAAGCATCTCCCAGTATCAGCTGCCTAATAGGTGGAAGCTCTCTAAGATGTGTCCTATTTTTAAAAAGGGTGATAGATTTGATGTATCCAACTTTCGTCCTACCTCCATTATTTGTAGCTTTTGTAAGGTTTTCGAGGTCTTGTTACATGATAACAATGTGCAAAATGACATTATATACCACGGTATATTACTTCAGAAGTTGAACGGATTCGGGACATCCAACCTATTACTAAATTTGTTTAAATCATATCATCACAATAGGATGCAATATGTGATTTACAATGGATTTAAATAAGTATTTAGCCACTTCTGGGGTCCATAAGGGGTCGATTCTCGGACCTGTACGTTTCATCATTTTCATAAACTATCTTTTTGATGTTTATGTAGACGATCTGAAAATATTTAAAGTAGTACGTATACTACTATCGACTACATTCAGCTTCAAAGTAATCTTGATGAGGTAATCTGGTGTGATAAAAATAAACTAATGTTGAATACCACTAAATGTAGTGTTATGTCAAGTAAATGAATATTGTCGTGCCCAAGTCTTCCATGACTTTGGAGTTTTATTTGAAGAAAAACTGTCTTTCGGTGATCGTATTGATGCTGTTGTCTCTGGTGCAAATAGAGCATTTGGTTTTATCGACCGTAATTCATTACGGTACATTACTTTGCAGATAGTAACACACTTAAACTTCTATACTTCAGTTTCATTAGATCTAAACTTGAATACGCCTCCGCTGTACTGTTGACATTAGTAAATTAAAATGAGATCAACGTAGATTATTTTAAAATATTTGAGCTTTAAATCTAACGATCTTACCCTCCCATTGGTCGGATTTGTATTCCAAACCGATTAACAAAATTGGTTTATTTGATCAGGTGCATTTTTACGGTACTCATTACTTAAAATAATAACAAAATAATTAATTAACAATGGAATTACTTTAGTAGTTTTATTATGACTACCTTCAGCCACAATGCATGCTTCAAATCTTCTTGAACATGTACAAAAATTCAAGGAGTAGCTCTTCACATCACGACCAGCTATAATTTGTTGACGTAAGTGCTTCTCAAATTCAATCTGAATCTTGTAAACTAATGTCTTGAGATGTCCCGAAATAAAAAAAAATCAATAGGGTTTATATCGGATGATCTGGGTGGCCAAGGTTGACCTGGTTCTTGAGTACCTCGTGCAATCACGTGAATCTTTCATTTAAAAATTCACGAGCAGTCAAATTAAGATGTGCATAAATCACATTATTTGTCTTAGCGCATAGGAAACATCGTCAAGTAGTTCAGGTAAAACGGTAAAGTTCTTGGTAAAAAGTAAGATTCAGCAAGATAATTTCCAATAATATCCACCCATACATTCAAAAGAAAACTGATGTTGAGAGAGATGACGATTCATTATGGCATTATGGTTTATTATGGAAATTTATTATAACATCTCCGGAAAAATTAGCTTCGTCAATAAACAATATGCCAGCAGTAAAGTCAACACTTTGTTAATATTTTTGCAAAATCAAGTGGCAAAATTGTAGATGAATAGTCTTGCGGTAGTAAGGCTTAAACAGGTATAACTGTAGATGGTCAGAACGGTCCAAACTAATTTATGAGTCACATTAAGATTTGTCTTCTTCAATTTCGTGTAAAATAGCTTCTTCCAATTCAAGGTCTTTCAGAAATTGGACCTATCTGATATGAGCCTGATTCCGAAAGGTGTTGAAAAACGTTTCTGAACATTCTTGGATTTGGAGGTGGATGATTTGAAACTCGTTCCATTTAAATTCGTCTAGCCTCAGTACTATTTCCATCTGTAAAGCCATAAGTAAACCATATTGGTCGTTTCAGCATTTGAAAAATAAGGTTAATTTGACAATACACGATGAAGGTTTCTTATCATTATTATTTTCCATGGCCTCCCTAAGATATGTTTAAGTAGGTAATTTAAATAGCTGTAAAAATGCTCTTGATCAAATAAATCAATTTGTTGTTAATCGGTTTGGAATACAAAAAAGTGTAAAGGGACAAAAAATTAAGATAACACAATAGCCCATATGACGACCTACTTTATTTTTAATTTTATAGCTATCCTAAGATCACCCATTTATATAACAAAAAAAGCTTATTTTAGCCATAGAATACGTCCCGGTGTTTTTGACCTCTACTTAACAAACATCCTGTAGTAATTTCCGCATTGAGTTATCTCAAATATCCATATAACGAGTTTTTTTCATTTACCACCTGTGCGAAATGGGCATGGACAGCGCGTAGGAGCGACACGCGATTTTTCACATCAGCAACCCGACACAAAAACGGTTAATTAATATAAATAGCTGCATGATAGTGGCTAAAACGACCGGTATGTCATTTTAACGTCCGTCGGACACGTATAAATGATGCCAGCGTGGGCAGACCGACGATTCGCCGACGAGTACCGCCGATTTAAAAATTGGAAATGAGATATCTGGATCCGATGCGTGTCCTACCAAGATTAATAATGCGATCTTATCTGGACCGCATATGATGTACTTAATTAGTATGGATTTGCATAAGAGTCGCTGCAAGGTCTCCGCAGCGAGGCACCTCTTCATGTCTTGTTGGAGAAGCCGGATTGGTTTATTTTTATTAATCAGCCGGGAATTTATAAGACAGGTGCTAATATCATTTTTATTGGATGCAGATGATTAATTCTACGATGTTTCATTTACATTGTTTGCATGTCAAGTTTAAAATGAATAGGGATCACAGTTCTTTTGAACCAGTTCTTGAAAAGCCTTCAAGGCTAATGTATGGGAAACAACAAGGAATAATATTTGTTGCATCTATATTTACACTTCTCTTCTATCATTAGAATTGAACTTGTGTAACCTTCATCAAGCGAACTAGATGTTTATAAATGGTCAACTGTCGTACATTGGTTTATTTCTGACAATTCACTAACACTGTAAATCAAATTTATCAATTAATTTGCAATGGATATAATAGGTTGTAGCTTATCCATTATCACTTTTGAAGTACCCCGAGGATTTAATCTAGGCCATCTCTTTTCTACTTTACACATTTACATTATTATCTTCTTTTGTTGCCATAACTTAATACATATACAAATTCGGAAAGTGTAATAGCCTTTAGTCTACAATAGGACAGAAAGAAATACACTCTGCAGCTGAGGCAATCATATAGAGAAAAAAAAACATCCAAATCCATACTCTGAAAATGGCCGCTTATTTGATAATATAGCATCAAGCAACATATGATTGCTCCATCTCCGTTATTTGCATCAGATAGATATAACTTTGGAGTGCAGGTGGAAGTGTACATACTCACCTTTCAATGTTCTAAGATACAGATGTCTATTGTCTTATTTCTTACACAAATTCAATCTTTTTTTATTTTGATTTGATGACTTTTTTACTTCTGGTTGTTGGTTATACTGTTCTTGAGAATTTATTTAAAAGTCATACAGAGTTTAACATCAAAATAATTTCAGCATTTGGTCTTTTCAAGTCATAAGACACTAAGGCTTGTGATGAGACAAAATATTAATAATAATAATATCTCTACCCCTCATTATAATCTCAAGGATTAGCTAAGAAATCGGGAGACTTATGCGGGAGAGGGAGCGGTATATTATTATTAATCTATTCTGGAGTTATATAAACGCTAAACGTAGCACATCAACTATTTCAGAAAACCTTAATTATAATAATGAAGAGCTTACTAACCCTGAAGATATTGTGAATGGTTCTGCTAAATTTTTTGAAAGTAACTGTTCCCCATCCTGTACGGACACTGGCAGTGATCAAAATATGTTTAGTAATAACGTACTCCATTCAATAATTCTTAGTAGTAATGATGTACTTAAGGCAATAAAGAGACTTAAACCTAAATTCACTAAAGGACCCGATAACTTGCCGGCATTTGTTGTGAGAGATTGTGCTCATGTATTGGTTGATCCACTTACTAAAATTTTTTAACCTTTCGCTAAATTCTGGTATCTTTCCAGAAGCATAGAAAAATTCTCGTATATGTCCGATTTTCAAAAAAGATGATATAAATAAGATTGAAAACTACTGTCCTATAACTATTATAAGTAACTTTGCAAAAATTTTTGAAACAGCACTGTATTAAGTAATTTATTCTCACGTACAGGGCCAGATTACAGTTAGTCAACACGGGTTTGTACATGGGCGCTCTACTGTTACCTACTTGTGCTGCATTACTCAATACATTTCTAACCATGTTGACATTAACACACAAGTTGACGTTCTGTATACTGATTTTTCAAAGGCGTTCGATAGATTAGATCATGGAATTCTTATTAAAAAACTGAGTGATGTTGGTATTTCACCGAACTTACTAAAATTTTTTCGTTCGTTTCTTAGTAATAGGAAGCAATATGTTGAACTCCGCGGAATTAAGTCCTTTGAAATATCAGCTACTTCTGATGTGCCACAGGGTTCTATACTTGGCCCAATGCTGTTTGTAATATTTATAAATGACATTGTTAACGATTTGGATATTCATTCTTTGTTATATGCTGATGATATGAAACTATACTGGCAGGTTGAAACTGAAAATGATTGTATTAGAATACAGAATAATGTAAATAAAATTTATGATTGGTGTGGTACAAATAAGCTTCCCTTAAACATTGAAAAATGCCATGTTGTATCTTATCATCGTAGGAGCGTTGTTCTTGAATTTGACTATAAATTAAATGACATTATTCTAAGCCGTCCCAATTATTTTTGTGACTTGGGCGTTACGTTTGATCACAAATTGACATTCGTGAATCATATTGAGAACATTGTATCTGCTGCTTCTAAAAATTTAGGTTTTGTTATAAGAAACGCACACAATTTTACGGATCAGCAGGTATTATTTGCATTATTTAATTCTTTTGTGAAGTCAAAAATGGAATATGCGAGTTTGATCTGGAATCCCGGATATATTAATCATACCCGGTGCATTGAAAATATACAGAGAAGGTTCTTAAAATTGGTTTGTTTTAAATTAGATCGAGTATATCCTCCAGTTGGAACATCGCATAATGATCTTAGTAGATTTTCTTTGCTTAGTTTGTCAGATTATAATGTATATGATTATCCAGAAATTTTATCGTATTTAAATTTTCATGTATATACCTAGAATTGAGGCAAGATATGGTAATACGTTTTATCTTTGCAAGCCGCGTACCAACCTATTGAAGTCATCTCCTTTGCATTTTATGTGTACCAACTATAACGCTGTGCAGAATGGCCTCGACATATTCAATTGTTCTGAGAAAGACATAAGAAATTTATTTGTATAGTTTGTCTTTTGTCTGTGTTCATAATTACATATATTGTATTATAGATGTTAGATTTTTTTTTGTTTTTGTATATATATATATATTCTTTGTTATATCTGATTGATATTATGCATTTGTGCTGTCGCCTCAACTTGTATTTGGCCTTTTGGCTGTAAGTTGATGTATTCAATAAATAAATAAATAAAAGGCCGTATTTACGCTCATAGGAATGACTTAGTAGGCGCTAACCATTGTTTTGTGCAGGAATGAGGGAAACCTGGAAAATCTCAATAATTACTATATCTCTCACATTGATCCAAACCAACGTTCTTCCACCCTACCATACCGGTAGAGAGGGTCCCAATTCTCTCCACAAATATAGCTAAATCTACCACCGCTCGCCGCAGGATTCGAAGCTGGAGCTGCTTCAGTATTATCATCAAGCCGTATTTGTCTACAGTGTGGTATTTATTCTTTCATATTTTTATCTAGTAGGATTACTAGCAGAGCAAATTAAGCCATTTCCTTGCTACATGTACCTGAATCTGTATGTAACTTCAGTTCTCATATCTTTCCGTCAATTCCTTTGCTACTCAGCCGCTCGCGTCGGGCGACATTATAGACCAATTCGACTACGTCATTATCTCGCCTCTTTGTAAGTTAGCAAATCGGTTTGCCACTGACGCTGAAATCACTATCGGCCTTATCTTTATGCCGAGGCGTAATGTCCCGATTAAGTCGGCGGAATCAGCAACAACATATCTGGTAACGAGCTGTTAAGAGAGCAGCGAGAGATGGAATCGGGGTTTTGAGGGTAATTTGGGAATAGTGGAGTGTCGTTAGTTCAGTGTTAAAGGGATCAAACGTTTTATTTCGCGTTTCGTCGACTATGCATAAATAGTGGGTTACGATGTCAGCAATATTATATATGATGGTTTTCAATGGTTGTTAAATATGGAGATATAATTTGCACTGTAAGAGGTTTCAATGGTAAAAGCTTTAGGATTAGGATCTACTGCTGATAGATCATTTCAAAAAAGGCAACAAGAGGTAGTGATAATAATAATAATAACAATAGTAATAACTTTACCCCTAATTCTAATCACGAGTATTAACCTAGAAGTCGGACATTTGTGCTGGAGAGGGGGAGGCAAATTATTATTAAGTAGACCGCATTTGCGTCCAGGAACGACTTACATTGGTAAGCCTTAACCACCATTCAGTAAGAAATGAGGGAAAACTTCGTTACTTAGAAAGAAAGTGCTACCCGCCATTCATATACATTAGTGTATGTAAAAAGTAAAAAATAAAAAGAGAAGGTTGGTTGATTCTTTTCAAACTAGATATCTTGCATTTTACTTGTAAATAACTTTTTAAAATGTAATGAAAATTTAAAAACCAAGTTGAACATTGAAGTTACATGTATAGTAGTCCTAGGATGAAACCCTAGTAGCCTCGGTACAAATTTTTACTAGGGTACAAAATTGCAGAAGCGATTGTAGTCAGAAGGGGAGATTATAACAGTATCCTAATTACAAGTTTAAAAAAACTAGTAGGTTTCACTATAAAATTGTTTTTGTTATGACAGCAACATAATCTTTCTGGAGCAGATATTTTGCTACTTTCTACTAATAGCTAAAAAATATTTTCCTCAGAGTATACAGGGTGATTCAGTCATAATGTCATTAATTTTAAGAGAAGGTAAGCAAATGAGTATAATACGAATAAGCGATTTAAAAAAATTGTAAATGTATATTTACGTCAAAAAAAAATATATTTTCCAACCATTTTTTACACCCATTTTTCGAACTGTCACTGTCCGCTGGCGGTAGTTTCATTCGAGTTAGCCTAACGCGACGTTGCCAAATTTAAATATTTTTCTATAGTATCTACTTATTAATTATATAATTAATGCTATAAATTATTTTTTAAAGTATGCAATTAACATATTAAGTTTTAACATAAAAAATATATATTATTGAAATTACAAAACTCCAACGGATCAAAGTAAACCATTCACATTTCATTAGATAAATAGTGAAATAAAATCCAATACTAGGTTACATTATTAAGAGAGGCTGAAACGTTTTTTGTAATTAAATACAGACAATAATAAAAAAACCTTATTTTAATAAAAAATAGTTCGAGACATACCTATTGAGTGATAAACAATACGGCAATTCAAGCTTGACCTACCGTATTTAGGTCAGTAACCTTGTTTTTAATGTCTATTCAATGACAAGCGCTGCAGAGCTGGATAATCGCTATATAATAACAAAAACAAATAATAAATAAATTTGCATTTTTATAAGCACCTGGTGTAATCAATATGAAATCATGAGAATTTTATAATAAATACCCAACCACAGTAATCAGCGCCGACATCGGATAGGCTGTAATCGACACACTCGGCACAGCTAACAAGTTAGCAGTTCAAATTCTCGTTTAATACGTTACAGGAAGAATAAGTCGAACATCGTTCGGGTCCGTTTTCCTATGCAGGCAAACCCACCATCTGGAACAGATGCGCGCGATCCGGCTTCTCTTAGTTTTCTTTTTTTCGCGTGGTAGATATTGGTGAATTTCGTGTATTTGTGTCGCCAGTGTAGTTTGTCCTCAGCTGAACAGAGTCGTGGGAAAATGTATAATAGACATTTTAATAGACATGTGCATATGTGTTATTCAATATCTACTGTTCATGAGTAATGGATTTGATTCTGATTCATGTTCATAATCAAATTCGATTTGCATTATTTGGGAAAATCAACATACAAGTTCAACTTGATTCTGCTTTCAAGGACATAACGAAAAGGTGACAAAAATAGGTATATTTTCAATGTTTTATCCGAGATGATTTACTGCATAAAATTTTGCGGAGCTTTCGAACTTGCATTACGAGGGCATGGTGAATGAATTTTATGTCAGAACTTGACAAAACGCTTAATGAATACCTTAAAAGGTACTCAAAGAATATATAAAATGCATACATTTTAGATTGAATACAAGAAGTTTATTAGAAAAAAATCTATCACTTCAGTACCAAACTTGCTATTATTAAATGTATATGGCAATGCTGAGTGGCAACGCTGTGGGACTTCTATATAGCTTCAATACTCGAACGCATCACCAGAAAATTTGTAGCTTACCAGAACCGTCGTGTTATCGATTGTTATGGGGTGATTTCTTTATCTTTTAAAAAGTTGAGTAGAAATTGTTTTCGATTTTCTGTCTTTATGAGGCCTTCCGAATAGGTCGTTATTAATGACATTATGACGGAATCACTCTGTATAAAACATAATTCAGATCAAAGAGCATAGATGAAATGTAAGAAATCTTGTTCCGCGGGACCTTTGCAGTTTTTTAAAATGAGTTATACCCATCCCTTCCTAAAGGTATCACTGTCACCTTCCGAGGAGACCGATTTAATATCCGGTGGGGACGCTCCAGCGGCGAGGGCGCCCCCTTATGTTCCCCCGGAGCCCAAGCGACTGCCCTGTCCCTAATTATTACCCTTTCGGGGTTGTAAATCATCCCGTTCGGGAGTGTTTTATGATGTGGGTCACTCGCTACCACCGTCTTCGGGCGCTACTGTCTGCAGGTTTACCCAAATTGTGAGTTATTGTTCAGCGTTCGGCGGGATAAATGCCTTGTTAGGCATTCTAATTATTTCATTATTAATGGTCGTGGTGGGTATTATCCGAGAGTTGGAAGCGTTTAGTCCGGGTTCGGCGACAAAACGGAGGTATGGAAGCTGTGATATGTGGAATGCCGCTGTAATAGGACCAAGGAACATAATATTTGGTAGTAACTGGGGAAAAACGTCTTGCTTCAAGTTATGTGTTTTAAAATAATAATGACACGTTTAAATCCAAGATATAAGCAAAAAAAACGAAAAATGAGACTTTCAAACACCCCCCTCCCCCCCGACTTAAGTACTATGAGCGAGGACTTTTAATATGTTCACCTCCTAACTAGTCCAAACAAAGTTGCTAAGTCAAAAATTGTGTTCCAAACATTTCCCTCTATAGCTTTTTTTTGAGCATTCGTTGCTTGGACTAAGTCTGTTTAATAATTAAAATAGAGAGCAGCTCGTCTTAAGCATATTTTATTATTTTTTGCTGATGGTTGGTGTAACAATGCCGACTTGATTTAACAGAAAGATAGTTAAATATACTATTTAAAAAAAGCTCCTCTTAATTCCATTTATGACAGTTAGATTTAAGCTCACGCAAAAAATTACTAGATATATATCTAATTACTTAATTTTAAATGGGACAGCTATACGTATTTTGATTTATTACAGCGGTTTTTATGTTGGTACTTTCAGATTTAGTTCCGCCTCGTAGCCTGTAATTATTTTGTGGACAGTAATGAGTTACTTCGGTAACATGGGCCGTAATAGAGCAATAAACCGTCCACTAATGATGATGAGCATGAACGTTGAGCAATGCCTCTAATCTTAGTTATTATTATTATTAAGTACGTAAAGTGCATGCGGTTTATTACAAAATTATTAGTTGAACGTTAAAAGAGAAGAGAGCCATATTTGTTATCTTTATTCATTTGGATACTTAGTTCAAGGAATCATTTGATTCATCAATCAAATTTGCTTGATTAATTTTTCGTTTAAAAACCTTTGGTAATGAACTGTCATTTTACATATAAGCTATTTGTATTAAGTACCTACTCGTTCAGTTTCTCAAAAAAAAAACAGTGTGTTTTTATTAATTCATTTGTGAATGTTCTTCCCAAATTTATTAAAAGCAAACGACAGTTTTTCTAACAAAAAACTACGTAATGTTCACGTCAATCATCATTAGTGCGATACACTTATTTTTTAAAATATTCCCACAATAAGAAGTCCATTATAAGTCAGGAAATCGTGGTGGCTATGGTATCCTCTTTCAACATTGTTGAAAGAGGAAGTGCTACATGTTTACGAAATTAGGGAAATTTGAGTAGCTTTAAATAAAACAAAAACAGTTTATTAAATTCACCTCGTTTATTAGTTTCCTATAAATGGTATAATAACCTACCTAACCACCTATTAGAGTACGACAGAGAAAACCCCGATCCCGATTCAAATAAATCTCTGTTGCCATAATGTTAACTGTAATAAAAATGCATCAGTACTTCAATACTTGAATGCATGGTAATACAATCATAATTCCACATATAAAACTGAAGTGTTCTTGGTCACTTAGCCGACTTGCGTCAGAAGTAGTAATTGAGGGGATGAACAAAAATCTCGATTCATATCTTATGCATCATATGTTTTATCGGATGTTTGTCCTATTAATACATTGACCAAGGCTCTTACAAACACCTGACAATCAAACCGCAAATTCAAGTAATAAAGTAGTAGTTAGTAGATGATTAATAACAATACCATTTGCAAGAGCACAACTTCGATTCAAACTAAAGTTGTACGTATAATCTACCTCAAAATTATAACAAAATATAGTGAACTGTAATAAAATATTAAACAGGCAAGAAAATAATAAAAGGACACAATGACATTTTCAATTTGTAAATACAATATACCAAAACAAGTCCTAAACCCATCTACCTAACCGGCGAATCTCGTCTCCCGTTCCCGTGTTTATAACTGCTTCGTCTGCAGTCTCCCTTCTAGATAATGTGCGTGCAATATTCTATACAGAGTGTTTTTTATTCAGCAGTACAAATATAACAAAATAATATTTAACTAATTGGGTTACCACGATACTTCTTCACTAAGGTACTTCCGAACATTTTGACGAAAACGAGAGGGAACACCATCGTGCACGATGGAACCACATTCGTACAGCTAAAGGCACATCTTCCAAAAGTCCAGGCAGATCATTTCGAAGGAATATGAATGGTCCAATCAAGCGAACATCGGCAATCCCCGCCCAAACATTTAAGAAAAAGCGTTGTTGGAAATGATCCCATTCAGTCGCGTGCGAATTTTCAAAATCCCAAACATGAGTATTAAAGGGTATTATGAATGTTATACATCCCATTCCGTGTAAAAATAGCTATAATCTGTAACTAACACGTCAGCTGTAAATCTGGGATTTAGAGCATTTTGTTACAGCAACCATTCGCAAAATCTAATTCGTAAGGTATAATAGTCTCTTGAAATTAATACTGGGACACGCTGTACATAGTATTGAGTCTCGTGTATGATACGTCACACTGTTGATTGGGACATTCCTTGTGCTTGTTGAGCGATTTGCCTGATACTTACTCGAGTATTATCTTCAAGAATTTCCAAAATGTGTCCCTCAGCTGCCGCAATACGTCGTGGACATCCTGGACCATTAATGCCTTCTACGATTCGGTTGCAAATTTCCCGTGTCATGCGTTGCAATACCGCAATAAAAGTGGCTGCATTTGACACATGTCTCCAGGAAATCGGTCTACGTTCAGAAGAGAAACTGCTGAAGCATTTTGTTTTACATCACGATCTCCATCAAGTTTGAGTTGCTATATACATAAGCCATTTTTGACGCTTTGAAATATGTAAACACTATCGCGAAAACTTTAATACTAGAATCAGATTTCAATATTCGTAATCGCCTGGGACTACGTGTGAAGAGAGAGCGCACAGCGTACAACGCGGGGATTATAAGGACTTTACAAAAACATTTTTTACGATATTGACTCTATTATTCATGACGCATCTATTCCCAAATGTTTTTGGAAGTTGTGAATAACCTTGTATACAAAAACATTAATGATATGCTCCTCATTATCAACTGTTTTACGTAACAAAAAACAAATCCGTTTTCTGAGTGTATACAAAAAAACAAATAATGATATGCTCTTCATGGGCGATTGTCGCGAACATTCCGTCCCCTGAATTAATAGGCACGGGGTCGCAACAGCCCATTTGAAACCTGCAGGGGTCGCCTGCAGGAAACAGTTACCGAGGACGTGCAGCTGGCAGCAGGACGGCGTCGCAGGAGCATCATTCATATGCAGATCGGATCGGCTATTGTGGAGATATGGGGCACGTGTTGCTCTCAGGGCATCTGCTGGGGCAGGAAGCCAGAGAACCGGAGCAGGATTTCGCAGGACAGGAGGACGTAAAGGGTCATAAATAGTCATGAGGTCGAATATGGAAAAATGTTTAGCTTCCTGTGAACGTAGTGATCTCTACTTATTATGATACAATTCTTTAATCTTTCGAAAGCGTTTGTGCCAAATATATACAGTGCGGCAATAAAGTCTTGTTGAATAATTTAATCAGTCTAATGAGAAGTTTTTCTTCGTTTTTGAATGATCTGTCAAGGTTTGACAGACATTGTGCCATATCATCTGACTCAGAGTTTATTTTAGATTCGATATCTGTAACAAAAATATTAGTGTTCCATGTAAAAAAGGATAGGTGACGTCATTACCGATTTTATTATTGTCAGGAGGTTCAGAAAGCACATTTCGAACATTTACTCCATTCAATTAGTAGTAACGTCTATAAATAGTTTATTTTTTGTTTCTTCGTAGCCGCCGCCTACATGACCGAACCAAACCATTTTTTCCTATCTCAGCAACTTCAATCTGCTGCAGAAAAGTTATTAGTGAAGATAATGTTATAAAATTTGGGATTTTAAGGTTTTAAGGCATTTGGAGCAATGCTACGTTGTCAGATTTGCGATGAAAAGGCGCTAATATGATTTTTGCAAAAATGAATTATACGTAAAATCATAAAACACCATGAAGTTGGAATATGGCGAGCGTAATGTGTTCGCCAAGACTCGTCAAGCTGAATTGATAATAATTGAAAACTTGTTTTTGTCTAATAAATTAAATCTTAATTCCAGTAAAACAGAAACATTAATATTTAACTTTAGAGAAGCCACAGATATTTTAAATCCTGATTCTGTTAAATTTCTGGGGGTTCACCTGGATTCAAAATTGTCATAGAATTTTCACACTGATTATATATGTAACAAAATATCAAAAAACTTGTACCTTCTTCGTAACTTAAACCATCAAGTATCTCAACAAACCTTGAAAACAGTTTATCACAGTCTTATACATTCTGTGATATCATATGCAATTTTATTTTGGGGTCACTCTATTCAGGCTCTGATGTATTTGCTATACAAAGAAGATAAGATTAATTGGCGGAATTAAATATACATGACTGCAGACTGAAATTTGTTGAACTTAGTATATTAACAATTCCATGCATATATATTCTACAATGCCTAATGCATATAAAAAAACAATATAGGTAGTTATACGTCCAGGAATGAAATTCATTCCCACTTTACAAGAAATAGAGACATGCTTATTAGAGATGCTCGACTCTACCTAAAACAGTTACTGACTTAAATAATACAACTTTTAAGTACAGAATAAAAAAGTTTTCACCGAATAATGCATTTTATAGCTCTGAGGAATTTCTAACCAGTGCCTTGTCTATGTTATCGATTTAAATTATGCTATTTTTAACATCGAGTTGTATTTATTTCAATTTTAACTTGAGTTTGAACTATATATGTGTTTTCATGCTATTATTTGAATTTATATATTTTTTCCACGGTCGGGAGTAGAAATCAGTGTCTATGACATCAAAATTAAAACAGAAGTAGTCGATTATTCCCAAGGGAGTATAATGCTCCCAAGGGAGTTTACATTATGGAGAACGTTTTTCATGCAAAAAAAGATAACATTGAAATTATTTATTGATATTTAAATTAAATGTTACATTTGTACAATTTTCAAAATTAATATTAGAAGGAATATTACTTTTGCTTACATTTATAGTTTTTGTGATTGCGCTAGTAGTGGTACCTACTAATACCTGATTAACAATTTTGGTCTTATTTTCAATGGAGTTCTCGACATAACCCTCAGCGACTGTCGTTAATTTCCAACCAGCATGACGCTTTATTGTCGTGATATCCACACCAGCATCTGCCAGTAATGTCGCTGTAGATCTTCGTATGCAGTGACCTGTATAACATGCAGCATCAGGTAATTTTAAATACGAAGCTACTGCACTCGGAATTTTTCCCATGGTATTCTTGCCAACTGGCTGCGAACTACATTTTCCTGCTTTGTAGTATAAAAAAGGCGCTTATGCTTGACGTAGGGAGGACGAAGGGACAGGTATTTTCGAAATAATTCAAGCATATTTCCCACATCGGTAACCAGAAAGGTTCGTGGAATCTATGTCTTAGTGTTTGGAATTTTTGCAATCAAGGAACAGCCTACATCCTCAATATCATCTACAGTTAAATTGACTAGTTCATCAGTTCGACAAGCTCCGGCAATCCCCAGAATTAATCCAACCTAAAAAAATCAAAATACTTAATAATTGAAATACCTAACAACAAAAGTAATCTTACCTTAATCATTAAGAATTCTTTGTCATCTGCACTTGATAGAAAACGGTCGATTTCACCCTTTGTCAATATTTTCGATTTTTTCGCTTGATATCCGTCACCGGTTCTTTTGCTTATATCTATGTTGTCGTAAATTATCAAACATGACTTAACCATAGAATATTGCGCCCATAATGTGGAAGACTTGTAATTCTTTGCATTTTCACTGAAGTATGCCAACAAAACATTTTCTCTGTATACTTGAACATTTTTCTCGGCGCACCACTTTTTGAACCGATTTCGTATAAAGATCTTGACTTCATAGGCAGCAAATTGCTTATTGCAATATTTGCAGCCTCCACAATCTCTTCCGACTCACAATTATTCATTGTGCACTAAACAAACTTCTTTTCGTTTGTTTATTTTGTAGTTATGACAATAACTCAAATCCGAATACAATAATTCTGGTGCTACTTACTTCATAATGACAAAATATGTGTTTTTAAGTTAAAGAGACCGTAGAAAAAATAGTATATACCATTCGGGAGAGATGCTATTTTGTCCTCGGTGCATTGTAGCCCTCGGGCTTCAAATTGCACCTCTGCCAAAATAACGCATTTCTCTCCCTTATAGTATAATGTACTATTATAGGTTTAATTAGTTTAGTGTTCTTAGCGTTAGTCTGTTTTACTGTAGTTTGTAATTTTTATTTTGTGTTTCTCCTGATTTGACAAGAGTAAATACATTATTGTATATTGGCACTAATAAATAAATAGAAATATTTATCTTCATCTAAGAAATAATATCAAGTGCCGCAAAATTAAATCCTATGTTATAAAGAATAACGAATCGAGTTTAATTTTTTGAACGATATTTCATAATTATTTTGAAAAACTTTCAAATCTATAGAGTGCAATGTTTAAACATTTACACAGATTTACAATATTTTTACTTATCCCGCAAACATTTATCGAACTTTGTATATTCCATGGAAGGGAAAACCGGCTATAAATAACCCTCTCACCTATTAAAAAGGTGGTCTGCGACACCCGCAGAGCCGAATATCCCGTCTGAAAACTTTTTCAATAACCCCCCGGCTCAAGGAAGCTCTCCCCCCGCCTTTATTGTATTATTAAACATACTCACGTCATAGTTGGCGAAAGGCGAACATAAAAAAGCAATAAATAGTAGAAGTGTATTTGTCAGTGCCTATTCACGAAGAATGAAACATCAAAATGGGCCGAACGAAGCGAGGGAGAGACGGAGATAAATAAAACATGTGACAGAGGCGAGCGTTTTCAGGAAAGTTTCGGTAAACAGTGATCATTGCTCCCAGATGGGATATTGCGTGACCCATATTTACTTTGCAGAGTGAAATTTTGAATGTAAATTTGATTTTAAATTTTAAAGGGGTTGTAGATGGTCTCCGGTTTTTCCTTTGGCCCTGTTTGTTTACCCAACGTATGAAAAACTTATACATAAGTCGAACCGGATAGGACAGCTAAACGTTTAACGTTCTTGCTACAAAATAATCATTTGAATAATTTATTAACAATCGTAAATTATTATTATTTATAAACTATTACAAACTCCAAACAAATAATTTTATTATTGTGCAGGTTTTCTCAGACGAGTTTACGTCATATTTCTTAGAAAAAAAAATAGTTTTTGTGAAGGTTCAAATCATATTTCTGTCTCGCAACTAAAAGAAAAAACTTAAGGATAATTCAATAAACAACATTCCTAGAAATGATAACTTATTTTGCTAATGCTTTGCTTATTATCAAACAAGACATGAGTAGATTGAGACCATTGGCTACTCCATGCCGAACAGACAAGGCTCAGACACGAAGCGTTCTACATTGCGGTAGGAATCAATGTAAGCTAACGACCTCTAATGCGATTCGGTAATAACGATATGTTGCAAAAACGAAATTCTAGGAAACAATTACTCGGCGGACTAATTCTCCGACCAGCATTGAATTACACCTGGAAAATCTATAGCGAACAGCCAGTCAGTCACTTATCAGTAACCTACCACATATACCGGATTCGAGCTTATTAGCTCCCATCAGTATGCCATAGATGAGGTATCTGAGGAATAGCAGAGAGCTAATAAGTTCGAAACTGGTTTATGTCTGGTAGGCTACTGACGAATGACGAGGTTTTCCAGGTGTATTGCAATGCTGCACCTCACCTTAGTTAATAAGCTCAAAACTGGTATGACTGTAGCTGTTACTATAGGTTTTTCAGGTGTGCTGGTCGGGGCATTAGGCCACAGATTAGTTGTTTCCTGGAATTCCGTGTTTACAACATATCGTTATCGCCGAATCACGATAGAACTCGTTAGCTTTCAATGGTTTCTACTGCGATGTAGAACGCTTCATGTTTGTGACTTGTAAGTCCGACATGGAGTAGTGAATGGCCGCTAGATGTAGCATGTCTACACCGCGTACTTTTGGCCCCTTTTGTCAAGTTACACAGACGTAAGCAGCTAGGGTTATTTGTTACATGCATCACCTATGACATGCTGATGAGAGCTAATAAACTCGAAACCAGTATAAGTCTGGTAGGCTACTGACGAGTGAGTTTAGCTGTTCACTACAGGCTTTCCAGGAGTAATTCAATGCTGGTCGGAGAGCCCGCAGAGTAATAATTGATTCTTGGACTTCCCTCTTTGTAACATAATATTATTTTTTTTTAATTTTAATATATATTATTTTAACTTTTTCTTGTGCTTTGATAAATATCAATAGAAAATCAAATAATAATTGTTAATTATAAGTAGAGATGTAAATATCTTGAAAGGAATATTCAAGTAACTTGCGTTAAAAATGTTTGCTTGTATAATTTTTTTCAAATTTTAGGAACTACGTCGATTTAAATTTTGAAAATTTAGGTTTGAGGTTTTCGAGGGTTCTCTCCAAAAATAAAATAATGTCATTCTTGTAGCACTTCGTACCGTATTTGCTTATTTTAAATGGAACATCTTGTACCTATATTTTTACATATCTAGATTCTACGCGTAATTCTAGAGATACTTTATCAAACTTCCTTATGACTATCTCTAATGATCTTCGAGATATTTTAATTCTGTCAAAAAAAGTTGCTTTTCATAGCATAATTTAAAATTAATTATTTTTTACATCGTGCAAGCTGAATAATGGCATTTAAAAGAGAAAGGGGGATATCTATCATTTGTTACAGATATTTTAAAAATTGTTTAATTTTATACAGAATGGTGAAAATTTATTGTCGAATTTGTTTAACTGCAAACTTTTTCTAAATGGAACACCCTGTATATTTAATAAAACACTGTTACCCTCTATCTATACATATTACACTTCTCTATCTTTTAATTTTTTTTGTTATTGACGGTTTTTGCGAAATGCTATGAAATTGCAAGCAAACTTAAAAACACACAGCCATACTCGCCAGAAATTGGATCATTTTAATTACTTATCACAAAACTGTCAATAATTGAAAAATTAGAAGATATCTCTCTTTTAAATATCAGTGCTTCACCTTGCATCATGTAAAAAATAGACAATTCTGAATTAGGCTAAAGCAACTTTTTTGATATAATTGAAATTTGTCGAAGACCATTAGAGGTAGATTAAAAGGAAGTTTTGATAAAAGCCCCCCCTAAAATTACTTGTAGAATCCAAATATACACAAGTATACAGAGTGTTCCAT
The DNA here is from genome assembly GCA_037114965.1 of Monochamus alternatus. Taxonomy (NCBI): domain Eukaryota; kingdom Metazoa; phylum Arthropoda; class Insecta; order Coleoptera; family Cerambycidae; genus Monochamus; species Monochamus alternatus. The sequence goes on from CM073426.1 coordinate 122,425,018, forward strand.
TTAAAATAAATAAATAGATGTTTAAAAAATAGACAACATTTGAATCGCAGAAAAATAAATTAAATTTTCATTCTGATAAAAGTAGACGCACAGATTTTCGGCTCTTGACTTGCTGCAACTGCTTTCACTAGATACGTGTCCATTTAAAAGTATGTTGTAATTTTCAAAGCATATAAACTGGTGTCGACGCCGGCTATCAGTAAATAAGAAACCTGCTTCCACCGTGTTTCTTAACCCTAACGGTTTAAGCCGATGAAACAAGCAACTTTTCTAGCATCGTTGACTTATTTTATCAGTGTTATGTATGTGTTATGTTATGAATATATCTCACCTTCAACTGATTTATATGTGAACATACATTTGAAGGAACAGCCAGTTCAATTGTCGCTCAACTCACCTATGGCATACATCGTGCAAGGACTGATGACTAACAAGCCCGAAACCGGTCTATGTCTGGTGCCGTGGCCGACAAGGGTTCTTGACTGGTCATACAGATACTGCACGTGTAATTCAATGCCGGTCGAGGCATTAGTCCGCGAAGTAATTCTTACCAGCAGTATCATTTATAGATTTCATTGCGCGTCGCCCAGGGCGAAAGGTCTGCATTAAGTACCTGCTGCAATGTAGGTGGCTTGCTGCAAGTCGAGCCGTTTAGGCCGAGCAGGAAGTAAGCGGACCACTTATATCTCACATTCACTTGATTTATATGTGAACATACATATGAAGGAACAGCCAGTCCAATTGTCGGTCAACTCACCTATGGCATACTGATGAGGACTAACAAGCCCGAAACCGATCTATATCTGGTGGTGTGGCCGACAAGGGTTCTTAGCTGTTCACACAGATACTGCAGGTGTAATTCAACGCCGGTCGGGGCATTAGTCCGCGGAGTAGTTGTTACCTGCAGTATCATTTATAGTGTTATGTATTTTATTTGATTTGATAATTTGATAAGATATTTGTAAAATTGGGAGTGCATGTCAATGACCAGTCGTTATATACTCTTATGATGCATAACCCAAGTAAAAATCCTTAAATTCTACATAATAAACACGGTACCGTTGACCTCCAACCCGAGCAACAAAGACATTCTTTCAATTTCCGACCCAAATTGCAGTTGCATCGTCTAATAGAGAGATGTCTTTGACACGATAGTCCGCCGACGTATACAGTTTACACTGTCGGGTACGTCGCCGTAGGGACTATCTTTATTGCTTTTCGATGTCGGACCATGCCGTTGCCTCTTCCGACTCCATGTCAAATGAAATATTTGAAGCCGCGATTGATTGACATGGTTTACTGTTACTGATAAGCAGTAACTGCCGCGACTGGCGCCGGCAGAAAGCATGGACGTACGTATGAGTATGCCCAGGATTCAATATATTGCACCGCAAGCAAAATGGTTGTGTAAATTACATTACTCAGAATCTGTAAAATTTCCGTTTTAATGGTTTAATACACCCTGACTATTTATACGTTTTTAAGATGTGTTAATTTTAATAGTAATATAATTAACCTGTGTGCTATTTACCAATAATGACTTATGAGTACTCCGTTTGGTGCCAACTTAACACACTCTCTATATCCTCACTTCTACACAAGATGTGTTAATAATAATAGTAATGTAATAAAATACAATGAATAATGAGTTAGCAGTACTCCGTTCGGTATTAACTTAACACACCTCTGAATTCTATATCTTAATTTTTACACAAGATATATTAATAATATAATAAAATATAGTGAATCTGTGTTCTATCTGCCAATAATGAGCTAGGAGTACTCCGTAAGGTGTTAATTTAATACAGCTCTATATTCTATATCCTCACTTGTACACAAGATATGCTAATAACAATAGTAACATAATGAATTGATGTGCTATTTACCAATAATGCGTTAGGAATACTCCATTTGGTGTTAACTTAACACACCTTTGTATTCTGTATCCTCACTTTTACACAATATGTGTTAATAAAAATCGTAATATAATAAAATGTATTGAATCCGTGTGATATTTGCCAATAATGAATTAGGAGTCCTTCGTTCGGTGTTAACTTAACACACGTCTGCATCCTGTATCCTCACTTATAGTTGGTTGTATTGTTGCAGAATGTCAGTAATGGCAGCACAAAGTACGCTCGTTGTGTTCAGCCCACTCACCCACTCACGAGAATATTTAAATTTAAATTGAGGTTTTATCACAGAAATAGTACCTAGAACTATAATAATATTGCTAATTCTTGTGATAAATCCAGAGCTATTCAGAAGAACTATAACTATTAAAATATCATGTTGTTAGAAAGTTTTAGAACGTTAAAGGTATTGACGTGACAAAAAAAACATTTTATGATTCTAATAAACATATTTTAGCTGGCGTATAATGCTGCTAGATCATTTAGCAGTATTTCAAAAGATAGCAGGTTTTGTATGAAACCATGTGGTACTCAGTATCTCAACTATTAAAACATGTTGGTGGTCTGCGAAAATTCACTTTTAGTGTGAGCATTTTATTTTTCCTGTGATTTTGGTGAAAGAGGATCATATTATCTAATTTACTCCAGATCACCTACATACATACATCTTTGTTTAATGATTCTAATAATTTAACTAAAATTTATTTTCGTTCTTGGTTAGACTGTTAAAAACCGAAACTAACTTTGTAAAATCTTTTGGTAGAAAATTTGGTTGTTGTTCAATTGACCTGAATTATAATTTTTTAATAAACTCATTGTCAAGCCAATTTAAAAATGTGTTATATTATTTTTGTAGCCATATGAGTGTATTGATAGACAGACAAGTTGAAAAGAAGCAAAAGTTTTTACTTTTAATGCCAATGAAAACAGGCTTTGCTTCTTACAACATACAAAAGTACAGGTTTAAGCTAGTCAATTAATATGCAGGACATATCTTGCAAATAAATAATTAGAAATACAGTAGATATTAATATCAGAGTTCGATAATATATACACTATGCCAAATTATTACTTCTAAATAGTTATGAAAACCTTGTTAGTAGCAGAAAGAACTTCTGTGTAGAAGATTTTTTTAGTGGAATTTGTCCATTCGTCCTCTAAGTGTGAATTTTTCATCCTTCTCTGAAAAAGTGTATTATTCACCCATTATCTAAAAATGTATTGCAATGTAGGTAATTCATTTGCATTAAAAAATATGTTGAAAATACTACATAATTATTTTTGAAACATCAATATAATGGTTCATTGGTTTTTGTAAATATTTGTAGATATAAGTATAGATGTGTGAAAATAAATATTTTTAGCTCGAATTTTAATTACAGTAAATGTATAATTAACGTAACTGCAACTACTGTTAATATATGTTGTAAGCAATTATTTTATTTTACTGTCATAAAGTTAAATATGTTCTTTGAAATCTTCTAAAAATCATCTAGAAAACATCTAAATAATGTACCGTTTCATTTTCTATGATATTTATGAATTCTATAATATTAGCACAAGCTGCAAGTGCACACGTAACAAAATATAATCTTATGCTTACTGTTTTACGAATATCCCACACAAAGTCCTTATTAATGGACCGTATATGTTTGTCTAGTATACGTTAACAACACAACAAAAATGTATTAGGTTAGAGGTTAGGTTGATATGTCACTGCGCATGTGCAATAGAAATCATATGAAGAGTTCTGTAAACTTTCATAATAAATTTAGTAAAAGTAAATAGTTCCATTGTAGTGCATTGTATTACCACACTATTTCTGAAATTTCCTAATTTTATTACGTAAATACACATACACTTGATTATTCCTTAATACATAATGTAAATTAAAATTTTCCAGTAAATATTATGTACAAAAAGCATAACAAAACATGGAAATTTCCACCCAGTTTTATTTGTGATCTTAGCTAATATTCGAACATTCGAAACAAGCGTATGACGGTTCATACACTGCACATAATAAATTCACTAATTTGCTATTTATGCATCTAGAAAAATCAAAAGTAATGGCAATTAGATTTTTGCTTCTCCAATTGCGCTACGAGTCGCCACTGGCCATTTCCCATTATATCCCTTCACATATATCTTTTATATCGTGTTTAGGCGTTAAATGCAATGTTTTCATCTTGTACTACAACATTTTACGGTCGATTGGTATCGTTAATATCTGATTGACGTTAATAACGTCGTCTCCGGGCATTGTTACTGTGTCATTTACGATTATGAATGGAAAATTAAAATATGAATAAGTGACGGTCTGGTCAGGCGTTTATTCCCGTAAGTGGAGTTACGGCCGAAACGGCGACGAACGCATAATGGCGTGGCTACTATTAACTGACGTCTGGCGATTCTACATACGATGTTCAAGTACAAGTTATGCTCGACTTAGAAGTAATGTAGCTTAACCTGCGTTTAAAATGACAAGTGAAAGACATTGAGTGACAGCTACGAGTTCATCAAATGTTTTTTAACCAACGCCTACTCATCAAAATAACTTTAGCAAAAAGAATATAGACATTAAGACATTTTATTACTGTCCGGGCGTTAATATGCATTTTATAGTAAATTTTTCAGGCGATAAATCTCACTTTAACGCCTGAGGGCCTGATTAAAACGCCCTCGGGCGTTAATTATTGTAGTTACTAATACTGCACTATATATTCACTTTCCTTTAACTAATGATGTGTACTCTATTTTTATGGAAGGAAAATATCATTTTGCGTACCACATTTCATAAAAAAAATAAAAACTGGAAATAATAAATTACAATTTAGTCATACTAATATAATTATGAATTTACATTTTTATGTTTACAATACAATTAACGGAATTACTTATAAAAATATTAGGACAGAATTTGTCCTATAAATTTTCTATTTGTTCTGCAAGACTACTTTCTGTCACGTCAGTAACACTAGTGTTTTTGAAAAATTCTGCGGAAGATCCAGAGCATCTACTAGTTGAAGGCATATTAGTGGTAATCATTTTTTACCTTGATCATTAAAAATATTTAATCAGGAGCTTCTCTCAGAAAAGTCTCTAGTCAATATTCTTGTACTTCTTCGGTTTGTAACCATCATTTTTTCTTTTTAAAAATGTTATTAATCTTGAATATTTACTAATGTCGGTGTTATGATATAAAAGTACCGTTGTCTTTAACATGGAATAATACGACTACAAAGAGGACGGCTGACGATCCATATTTTACCAATTATATATGAAACAATCTGTCACTTTGCTAGAGGTTTTTCGCGTACTGAATAAGGTGTACATAAAATTCGCGTTTGTTGATATTATTGCTAGGCATCCGTCACAACTGACAATTCGGCTCCAACAACCCCTAGATTTATTTCATTCAGAACTTTTTCCTGCGATAGCCGATTTCAGCAAAACCTTTTTTTAAATACTACATCTAATTTTACTACTTTTTCCCTTTTGTAGTTTTTTCATACAACCTACTGTTTGTACGGAAAAAAATAAAAATAGTTTTCCTTACTCTAAACATCTTTTTGTCACCGGTTACTGATAACTGCAGTAGGCGGTTGCTATGTTGATATTTCGCTGTTGTCTTGTCAAATAAATCGCCATTATGTCTATAACTGTCAGTTTTTGCAAATATTTTTAAAGAAAGGTATTCCTACAACTCCGGCCAATCCTGCCGTATGCATATTCCGTCAATTTATTAGCTAATATTTGTACGGAAGAGTCAATTGTTTACAAATATTCGCAAAAACCATTTAGACTGATTTGTTTGACAAGACAACAGAGAAACATCAACATAGCAACCGCCTACTGCGGTTATCAGTAACCGATGACGAAATGATGTTTAGAGTAAGGAAAACAATTTCTATTTTTTTCCGCAAAAACTGTTGGTTGTATGAAAAAATTACAAAAGGGAAAAAAGTCGTATAATTATGTGTAGTATTTTAAAAAAAGTTTTGTTGAAATCGGCCATTGCAGGAAAAAGTTCTGAAAGGAATAAATCTAGGGGTTGCTTATTCCCGCCCTCCAGAAACATGAGTTAAGGAATAGACACCACCACAAAATAGCTTTTGACTAGCTGATAATGTGTACCAAAATTGAAATTTCTAAGTGTAACCGCTTTTAACGAAAAATAAAAAAACTATTTTTTTCCGCCATTTTGAGACTCGAATATCTCAACAGGAAGGACCCAAATTGAAAAATTTCATATGAAGATTCCCCCCTGAAATGATTTGTGGAATACAGTGGTAAAATCCATCATTCTGGAACATCCTGTATAGCAAATTTATAAATGTTCTAAATACCGGCCCTGCGTGTAATATTATCTTCACGCTACGGGTCTTAGCGCCTACTTAAGGCCCTTGATATGTAAATAACTATTATAGACAGACCAATTTATTATATGAAAAGCGTATGTAAACAGATTTTTTTTATTTTGAAGACTGACCAAATTCAAGTGTTATACTTTAAATATGTATGGCAAAAGTCTTGAAAACATATTTATAATAAATGAATGGAGTAACCGTTCCACATGATGCCATTACTTGTTATTAATGAATCATATTGAAATTGCCAGTTAAAATTTGTCCGTATTAATGACTTTTTAATTTTGTTTCAGGTAATCTATCACGGTCACAAAAATATCGCCTGGTGCAAACGGTATGTAATTTATCTTTATTATGACCAATGTTCCATATGCCCCTGGAAACGCGTGTTCATATAATTAGGGAAGAGGAGTGTAGTGTTTCATATACGAAATATATAGAGGGAAGTGTTTTTACATGGAGAAAATAACTAAATTCTGTTCGATGTGCTCAAGCTAATTTACAAATTTAGTATGAACTTTTCTGAACAACTCATTTTTTGAGCCACATCGTTAGAAAGTTTTAGAACGCACAACATAAAGGTACTGATGTGAGAAAAAAAAACATTTTATGATTCTAATAAACATATTTTAGCTGGCGCTCTCTGGAGTATAATGCTGCCAGATCATTTAGCAGTGTTTCAAAAGATAGCAGGTTTTGTATGAAACCTTGTGGTACTCAGTATCTCATTAACAAAACAGCAATTTCCAATAAAACCTAAGATAGTTTGAATAACTATTAGATTCACGTCAAATTTTTACTGTCCAGATCAACTAGTACGTAACGTTGGACTAAGTGATAATGAAGACACAAATAAAAAAGCATCTTGATCAAAATAAAATACGATTTCATTCTAATTCCAGTAGATTTAAATATACGTATACTGTTAGATCATTTATGAATATTATTAAAAGAAACGGGCCTAGTACGGAACCTTGTGATACTCCCAGTATTTCGTTGACAAAAAAAAGTTATACATAACTACAATAGTGTAACCTTTTTTGTTAGGTATAGATTCTTTTAAATGCTATAAAGTATCATTTGGAGTTTACTTCGAATATCGATAGAAGATCTCTCAATTTGTCGCGTAAACCCGAAACAATCTCAAAAAGCCCTTTAATCCACATCCATTAGAGCGCGTCCTTTCATGTGCTCCTGAGAGTCTCCTTCAACATGAAATAATTAAATCCTAATTCCTCCCAAGAATTTTAAAAAACGCTCCATCGGATAACGTTCGACCTCTACAGCGGCTAAATCCGATCCAACCTAATTATTCAATTCAATTTGGAAGGCACTTGCGTGTTAAGAAGAATTGGGAGGATGTAAGATAGATAGAGCCTGCGAGGCCATTAGCGTCAATAAAATTAATCACCTTTTTCAGGCTGTAAATCTGAAATTTTTAGCCGTGCACCGCCGTGATGCCGTTATTTTTGGTTTAAATGAGGCAGAGGCCGTCTCATCTCAGTTGGCGTGATGTATGAGCCGTTACAGTCAATTAGTTCATTGTGGTCGTAGTTAATTTTTTAAGAATATAATTCAGATGTTTTTCTTAGAAAATGGCTTAGATGACCAATGTGGCCGCCCGAACTGACACCACTTAACTTTTTCTTGTAAAGTAAATAGTAGCATTGCATTAAAAAAATAAAACTGAAGTAAATAATTAGTAAATATTTCAGTATTCTTTCTATATTGTATTCCTTTCTAGAGTACCCACTACCTACCTTTAATTGAATTACTAAATACTATTCAGTAGTATTTAATTATTTATAAAAGGTGAGCCACAGGAAAACAGATGTCTACAATTTAAATATGTGTAAACACCTGAAAGAGTTATGGCAAACTGTCATTTATTAGCGGAACACAAGACATATTCCGCATTTAGGCTTGTTAGCTCAGCTCAGTATGCAACCGGCGACTTATCCAACAAAATAATAATTTCATTTCTCCTTAAACATTTTAATTCTTACTTTTGTTTATTATGTTATCGTAAATGGTAGGAGCAAATACAGAACATGTTATTTGGAATCGGAATGAAGCACTGAATACAGTAAATTAAAAAAGATGTAAGTTTGCTTTACCATTAATTATCTAAAAGCCCTATATATATTCCGGTAGGTTAATAGAAAACTTTAATTGATTTTTTTATAACTGTACATTTAAATTTTTCCCAAGAAATTAAACCTACCTATTTATGTATTTCCAATTAAACTTAAATGGTCTTCACAGACAATGTTGCAATGCTTCCTTTCTTCGTGGTTCATCGCCTCACACTACATTTTTCTTTTCATTTTCTGGCACTGCAAAATATATTTTATAAGGCGTTGTATGCTGTACATAATGATAAAACTTCTTCCATTTGCCTGGTGAGATGCACTTTTTGTGCCCATTTTACGAATCTTTTTTTAATTGACCATTGATCATCCAGAAGCTTTATAAATTGGATTTTGCAAATAAATAAGTCGTTTCTCTTTCCAAGTTATCGGGCTGCAGAGTTTTATGTGAATCAATTTATATCTAATATATAAAATTCTCGTGTCACAGTTTTAGACACCATACTCCTCGGAAACGGCTTGACCAATTTTTATGAAATTTTATATGTATATTCGGTAGGTCTGAGAATCGGTCGTAATCTACTTTTCATACCCCTAAGTGATAGGCGTGGTCCACCCCAAACAATTTTTTTTTATTTTTTGGACAAAATTTTTTATTTTTATTTTTTTTTGTGATGTGGCATTAAAAAATACATACAACCCTTAATTTTTATCCTTCTATCACAAACCCTTATTTTTAATAACCATTTTAGTAATTTAATCATTTTTAACCCTGGTCGATAACTGATCGATTATCACTAGATCAGTTATCCCCGCCAGGCATCTACCGGTGTCACTTCTCACCCAGTAAACAGCACAGAGTAGGGATGAGAACGAAGCCGGTCTCCTGTCTCTCTCACAATAAGCCTTCTCTCACTCCCTACACAATTTTCGACCATTATTATTGTGTATAAATCGAGCGTAATAGTGACGTTTACAATTATCATTTTACCTTCTAAGTATAATTCTCAAGTAAATTTATTATTAATTTGCTGGGCCATAATTATTTATTTTCTATTTTATCAATAATTAATAAACAGTGATGTTCTATTAGCATTAAAACGTTTCAAGAATAAATTGACCACAGGTCCCGATGGAATTCCAGCTTTTTTATTGAAAGACTGTGCTTTTCTTTTTGCGTTACCACTGTCCATTATCTTCAATTTGTCTTTGCAGTCAGCTACGTTTCCAAGGATCTGGTGTAAATCAAAAGTCTGGCCTATTTTTAAAAAAGGAGACAAACGGCTTGTAGAAAACTACAGACCTATAACAATTCTTTGCAACTTTTGTAAGTTATTCGAAATTGTATTATATTATATTCTTTCTTTTCAAGTAAAATCAAGATTATCCGTTTTTCAGCATGGATTTATATCCTAGATCTACAACATCCAACTTGTTGAATGTTACTCATTTCATTGCTAATGTGTTGGACCGGGGTGGTCAGGCTGATGTAGTCTATACGGACCTTTCAAAGGCTTTCGATAGATTGGATCATAGTCTGCTATTGAGCAAGTTGTCATGTTTTGGTTTAACTTCAAATTTTTTAGCTTTCTTTGAGTCATACTTAGCAAATAGAGTCCTAAATGTTAATTACTTTGGTTACGAATCCACAGATATATACGCTACATCTGGTGTCCCACAGGGATCAGTTTTGGGACCCTTGTTATTTATTATGTTTATAAATGATGTATGTACATCTCTTAATGTGAATGTTCTGTTGTATGCTGACGATTTAAAGATATTTGCACAGATTAACTCACTTGATGATTGTTACCTTTTACAAGAAGATCTCACAAAGGTTGATTTATGGTGCCAAGAGAACAAATTGCCGCTGAATATTGCAAAATGTAGTGTTATGACATTTACAAAGAAAACAAATTCAATAGATTTTGCCTATACCATTAATAATAGTGCATTAAACAGGTGTGGTGAATTTGAGGACCTTGGAGTTATCTTCGATTCTAAATTGAATTTTGTTGCACATATAAATCATATATTGTCGAATGCCTATAAAAATTTGGGGTTTATATTTAGAAATGCTAAATTTTTTAAGAATACATCTACGTTGATCACCCTGTTTAGTGCATTTGTCAGACCAAAACTAGAGTATGCTACAGTTATTTGGAGTCCTCATGCTGATATTCACCTTAATAATTTGGAGCGAGTACAAAGAAAATTCGTTAAATATTTAAGTTTTAAAGTCGATGGTGTCTACCCGCCACAAGGAACTCCACAGTTGGACTTATTGAACAAATTCCATTTGAATGATCTAGCCTCGCGTCGTACTTACTTTTCTCTATTGTTTTTACACAAACTATTGATAAATAAAATTGATTGTCCGAGTATTCTTAGTTATTTTAATTTTAATGTTCCGTCAGTTCATACTCGTTCATCTTCATTGTTTAGGTTTGCTACTCCTAGAACAAATATATTAAAGTATTCTCCTATTTATACTGTATGTACCAACTCTAGGTGCTATGAATTGAATCTAGATATTTTTTCTTGTTCTGTTAATGACGTTGTGTTTTAAATTGTTTTGCAGTCTAATTAATCTGTTGTGATTTGGATTGCAATATTTGGATTTGTTAACTATATGTTGGCTTGTATGTTTTGTTATGACATAATGTATTACTTGTTGTGTTTACTTGTTGCTTGTTTGTTTAGTTGTTTAAGTATACATTATTGTATTTTCCCCTGCCCTATAATTGGATTTAGTCTGTCTGGGCAGTGTATTCTTAAAATAAAATAAAAAAAATAAAAATAAAATAAAATTATTAATTTTAAGTGTAGTTCTCATTATTAGTTAATTAAGTGATCTACATAACCTCAAAAGTACGCAACACGTGTCACGAGCTCCCGCCAACAACGGCTATTATTTTACTATATGGCTATTTTTTGTACAGTGAACAATGCTAACAAGACGTAAAGGGGCTAATTTGGACCGTCAAACAAGTAAAATTCCAGGCACGCGAAATAATTCAAAAAATGATTGTTTCGTGTTTTGTTATTCTTATAGGCCGTCATCGTTCACAGTTCCTCATTTCTCTTTTAGTCATATACCACATCTCCACACACTTACAATAAATTAGTTATTTTTTATTTAACTGCCAAAGTATTCACTAGAAAGAATTCATATGGCAAAACAGCGTTTGCCGGGTCACCTAGTGTCATATAAAATATATCGTGAAGCCGATAAGAAGCATCACAATCTATTTTTCAAGAAATAACTGCGAACAAGTAAATAATCGATTTTTTACAGTAAATTCCACGAATATACTTCCCCATTTTTTCACGTTGCTCAGTTAATTTAAAATAACAATGTGGTCGTGTGCAGAGTGCGGTGGAGTGGGAAAATTGCATGACTGGGAATTTAGCGCTGTGGTGGCGATAAACATTAAAAATATCAATATTTTCACCTGGTTAATTTAGTATGGGGAACGAAGTAGCTGGAAACCCACCCAAATTTAAAGAACGACGCATTTAAGTAAAGTTTGCATTTGTGGCAAAAAAATATGAAATTCATTAAAATTAAAATTATAAGTCTTTTGCGAATCTTTGCAATGGCATTCCTATGTAGAGAATAAATAAATCTAAAAGTAATTGTTTTAAATTATATACTACGTGACAAAGGAAGGTCAACACACTTTTCAGGAACTTGTCAGGCTTATCTGTTTTTTTTTGTTGTTTAGAAGTTTTTTACTTTGGTAACGTAGCATTCTATTTTTAAAATTTCTGCTCATCTTTGTGTTGCCAATGTTGTGAAGCTTGTTGCAAAATTACATTTTTTTACAGCTGATTATGCCTAAAATACGTAGATTTCCCAGCTTAATGACTTTGAGAGGAGGCGGATTGTTGGGTTACGCGAAGCAGGTTTGTCGGTGAGAGAAATTTCAAGGAGGACAGATCCTTACGTATCATAGCACGGTGTTAGCAGACATGAACTCAGGAAGACCGTAGTCACAGTGCGAAAGGCACCGGCCGTCGTAGAGAAAGAAGGTTATGGAATGACGTATGGCTCCACTATTTTCTTAATATTGCGTTGGTTTGTCATGTTACCCCTAATTTATTTATGTTTATTTATTTATTTACTACACAAACCCAACAGAATGTTCATTCCATTTACAGGGTCGGAAAAATATTACATATTATACACACTTACAACTAACAAAATGGCTAAAACAAAGACTTAATTTGACTAAATTTACAGTTTAAAATATCAATATTATTTTCAATATACTGCACATACAAGGGTGAGTAGCATAATACATTAATTCGGGCGTTTCCAAGATAGAACCATAATGCGGAACGAGTTGATCTGGTAGACGCTTTAAATTTAATTATCTCAAGGAATTGCGGGCAGTCACTTAGACCAATTAAATATTTGTATAAAATTACTATGCTTGTGCGTTGTTGTATTAACCTGCACTCAAAACGATTTAATAATATATTATGATCAAAGCCAATTGGAAGATAGAACTGATCTATTTTAAAGCTTAAAGATTTAAAAAAAATCTCTGAATAGATTCTATACTCTTTATGTGAACTTCGTAGTAAATATTCTAAACTAGTATGTTCCAATTTAGGTCATAGCACCCCACACCATAACACCTACTGTAAGATCACCTGATTCCTTGGTCCCACTAATCCTCTCTCTACACCACTGGAAACGGTTAGCTCGATATTGACAAGTGACAGGCAGCACCCAATGTGGACGATGACAAGTAGGCCAAAACATCATATCCAGCGATATACTGTACGCATACTAACTATACCCCCGTACTCTTCAAACCACTGATTTGCAATTCTGTTGTTCCCCTACTACCGTGGGTGCCTCTCGCTCTATATCCACGGTCTTCTTGAGTCCACGCCTGATAACACCGTAATATGATACGTAAGGATCTGTTAACCTGCTAGAAATTTCTCTCACTGACAAACCTGCTTTCCAACCAACCAATCCGCACCCTCTCAAAGTCACTAAGCGGAGAAATATACCTAAATCTACGTACTTTTGGTATAATCAGTTGTAAAATATGTCATTTGCAACAAGTTCAACTTTTGCAATATGAGCAGAAATTTTTAAAACTGTACGGCAAGTACGATTCATGTAACCTGCTTTCCAACCAACCAATCCGCTCCCTCTCAAAGTCACTAAGCGGAGAAATATACCTAAATCTACGTACTTTTGGTATAATCAGTTGTAAAATATGACATTTGCAACAAGTTCAACTTTTGCAATATGAGCAGAAATTTTTAAAACTGTACGGCAAGTACGATTCATGTAAATTCCAAAAAAAAAAAAATTAAGAGAGAAACCTGAAAATTTAATCATTTTTTACTTTCACCGAAAGAAGCAAACATCCAAAAAATAAAATGATGTTAATGGGTCTTTACCATTCTTTGTGTCATTGACAAAAAGCATTTTCTTTATGCTCGTTTTGTAAATACATTTGCTTACTTACAAAGTTGACATAATTTGCATCTATAGTCTGTTTAGAAATGAAAGATAGTAATGTATGCAAATCGTAAATAAATGTAGTACTGGTGCTTATATTCAATATTTTTATATTATGTATTATCGGTATTATAGATGTGGCGTACTTTTAAAAAAACTTTGTGTGATTGAACCTAAATTATAGCAGGTAGCTAAAATTTAATCCCCGACAATCCATCTTTGTCTATGCCGCTTCAATTTCTCGGTCCATTTCTCTTTTATAAGTAAACAATATAAAAACAGCATTTCAAAACTAGAGGCTACTTTAAGCATCATAACCGGGTTAAGAGGGTTTTTAGTAATTCAAATAAAATTATTCAATATTATTATCAAAATATTTATTTAAATTTAATGAATAGACTTTTATTCCACACAAAAATATATGTATTTTGAAAATTCAAATTATGGTGAGTAAATGTAGTGTTGTATAAATGTACAATAAAGAAAATAAAAAAGTAGGTATATTAAAATTCATTATCATTCTGATGAATTATCTTCGTCTCGCAGATTGATAACGATAGGTTCCACAGTAACGTCAATTAAATTATCGAGTTCCCACATTTTCTCCTCTTCTTTTTGTACATGATGTATACATCTTAGCCAGTTATCTGCAGTTACTCGTTCCAAGGAATTTTTTAACAAAATTTTTCCATCACTTAATTTAAACGTCGTATTATTTCGCGCTACATCTCCTTTTACCTGCGCCTAGACTAATTCGATTGGGTTAAGTTCACAGTGATAAGGTGGTAACCGTAGTACCGTTATTTGGCGATTTGTTGCCATTTCATGGATTATATATTTTTTCTGATCTTTATTAAGATTGACAAGTGTCAAAAGTTTCTTTTTCACCATATTTGTTTCAAAAGAACTGTTTTTTTTCGGTTAACCATTGAATTATATCGGCTTTCCTCCAAGCAGTCGTAGGCGTCCGCTTGGTCTACCGTGAATGGTAACTGGCATTATCCATGACAATTACAGACCCCGGAGGAATAAGATCTGTACATCTGTGTAAAATACTCTTCGAAAAAATTTGAGTTAATGTCTTCGTGATAGTCACCTGTATTTTTAGATTCAAATAAAAGTAAACCGCCATCTACAAAATCACTGGCACTACCTATATGCGTCAGTATTAATCTTCGCCCTTTACCTGAAGGTGCCTTGAACCTTGTTCAAAGTCCATCCAAAAATGCTTGTCAAAAATTTTTA
Organism: Monochamus alternatus; assembly: GCA_037114965.1. Taxonomy (NCBI): domain Eukaryota; kingdom Metazoa; phylum Arthropoda; class Insecta; order Coleoptera; family Cerambycidae; genus Monochamus; species Monochamus alternatus. The sequence goes on from CM073426.1 coordinate 122,440,127, forward strand.
CATGTTTATCTTGCCATACTTTTGTTACAGTATATCCCTCGTTGACCTAAGTTTCATCTAGATAATAAATATTCTTCCCTTCGTCACGGAATTTTCTAATTGATCTCAAGTAGGGTCTTCGCCAACACATAATTTCATCTTTATCGATAAGAACTAACTTCCTGTTCTGCTTTTTCCAGCAAAAATTCAACTCTCATAAAACGGCCCATAATTTGCTTCTACTGAGTTTTGGCAAATTGTTGTCCTCTGAAAGTTCACTTAAAATTTTGTTTAGCGTTGGTATTTCTTTTTTAAAATAAAATGAGTGTACTTTTTTGTGAATGACATTTTTAAAGAAATCATCTATAATGACTTTTGACCTCCCTGTAGATGATTTTGGGGGATTTGCAGTATATTGTTAATTTTTTGTTTCTTTTAAAAGTCTGTAGGTAGTCGATTTTCCAATCCCTGTCATTTTGGAACACTTTTCCACGATGTCGTCAACACTGTTGGTAGGATTTTGGTGTTTCAATGCATTAAATACATTTAATATAATAATCTGCTCATTCTGAGACAGCGCACATCTTTTCACGCGTTTAGCAGGTACGTAATCTGATAAGTTCGACATTTTACCCAAACAATATTAGATCCACTGGCACAATAGACTCTAAACACAGGTCAAGAATTTTACTCTACTGCACTAGCACGTCTTCTTATATTCAGCTCTAAGACTGGATTGATCTGTCACAATACACTGGCCCCTGCCCTATGATGTATCCAGTAAAATATACTAATGTACACCCATTACCTGTTAGCATTAGTGTTACCCGATAATTACCTGAAACGAAATATTACCACGCCCATGGCCGGTTCTTATCTCGGGGTTTTATTACTCTCTTTCATTTCCAAATAAACATTAATTAATATTCATCGATACACATATACCTAAAATAATTCAAATAATATGTCTTTTTAACTGATTGTAAATAATACTTATTTAAAATTACAATCCTTCAACAAGTACGTAAACTTAAAGCGGTATAAATGCTCCTGAAACATAATTTTCAAGTTTTAGTTCTAAATCCGTGTAATAGTGTTTATTTCAGTAGTCGTCGGGAGTTACAAACAAAATAAAGAGCTTAAACTCAACCGGGATTTCGTTTACGCACAATGGCTGCACCTGCTTGGGAGATCCGTCCATTCCAGTAGGATTATGGCCTGAAACTGTCAGATATTGTTATAAATAGTACTAATTGGAGTGACTCCGGAGAAGCAGGCGTAAAATTTAGCAGCGAATTGGGCTGGAATGCGCCAGAATTGAATGGACCGTGGCATAGTCATAAATAAAGTCAATTCGCGTCGGCCTCAAAACGATCAGTGTAATAGTTAAATATTTATTTACTGCATTTCAATAGGAATTTAATAAAGGGAGGTAACTGTTTTACATTTTTAAACAGTCAGAGAATATTCTACTTATTAATCTGGGCAATTGGAAGGTTTTTGCGGCAATATGATGCGTTGCACAGAGTCGGAATTTTGACATTCTCTTCCTCGACTTTCTTTGTCACACATGCACAATATTTGATGTAAAACAAATGACAATTTATGAATGAACGGTTTAGTCTCCTTTTGCTTATAACTATATAGCATTGTTAAAACTTTAAATCTACGAATTTTATTACAAACGGCTCTACTTTTATACAGATTTCTGTCCTTTCATTAGTATGTAATTCTCTTGTACAAGTTTCGACACTTACTTATTTTTAATCTTAATCTATATATGATATTTTTCTGTTCGCTAATTGATTAAAAAACAAAGCTAGTATCATCTTTGTATCTGACTGTAAAATACTTTACAGAGTTTGAAATTTTTAAATTGAGCCATGCTTACTTTCTCAAAAATTTGAGCATTAATAATTTTCTTTTACGTATTTTGTTGAAATATTTGATTAAACATCAAGTATGCCTCAAGGTTTGAGACTTGGTCCACTGTTATTTATTCTCTTCATCAATGATATACAGATCTATACAAGGTATCCGGAGTGCCTTAATTTTGCTGTGTTATAAATTGTACCAATCAAAGCATATTTGACTTTTCAATAGAAACATAATTATGACAACAAACAGGTCTTGAATATGTGTCAACATCGCTTATATACCATATTAGGATTGTTAGGTATTTATACATAATAATTACAAATAGGTAGAACTAAACTTAGGTACTTACTGTGAATTCTTAGAGCTCTTTTCACAACACAGAATATTAATTATAAGTGTTCAAAATGACTTCTGTTGCTTGCGAGAAGTGTTTATCGTACAAATATCTCGTAGTTAGAGAGTTTTTATAAATTAACACATACATTGTTCAATTTTTGTTTATTTGCATTCACAAGTATCAAAGAAGAACTAGAGAAAAATTAAACGCACTAGCCACAATACTAGTATGGCTAATATTACTTTTAGGTTAACAGCAGCAACTGACACATTGTAATGTTGTTGATCGTTAACGAGTTTCTCGGAAACTTCAATTGTTTATGTTTTTAGATCAGTGTTAATAATAATAATAAACTTTATTATTCCAACAGGAAAACCCAATTACAGGAATAAGTAAATTAAAACAGTTTAAAAAAATATTACTCATTGAAATACTAAAACTAATAATTTTATAACTATGAACATTTAAGAACTCATCACAAGTGACGCACAAAACTACAGATTATATTCATACTATCACTTAATATGTCACAACTATTTCCAATTTTATTATATAGTCCACACATTAAATTAATTGGAAATTTTGTTAAGATATTTGTCCTGGGCGTATCACAATAAAACAATGCTTGCTGCCGGGAATTGCCTCGCGAAATTCGGAATTTTATTTTGTTATTTAAAAGATTGTACAAAAAACGAATTAAAGATATATTACCACGTACTTGTAGTGCTTCCATATTAAAGCGATTCAAGAGTTCAACATGATTAATGCCTATAGGTGGATAGAAGACTCAAGGATAGAAGCCATCTTGTCGATAAGCTACAAATTTTAAGAACCTTCGCTGAACTGATTCCAACCTTTGACTGTGCACACCATAAATGGGATACCAGATTATTGACCCATATTCAATTTTCGATCTAACGAGGGAACAAAATAAAGTTTTAAAAGTGTGTTCGTCAGAAAAGTCTCTACAATTTCGATATATAAATCCATAAGTACGGAATGCACTAGACACAATATTATTGTTATTATATAGTCATTAATACTAATATAAAATACAAATTACGCTACAGGAGCTTTTACTTAAAACCTTAGTTGTACTTTAGTATTGCATTTTATTGCAATGTCATTTTATTTTTGAAATATATTTATAGCGAACTATTCGTTTTAGACATTTTTGGTTGCTTTTGGTAAGACATATACTTATAGATTACAGCACTTATATTCTGGACACCCTGTATATTAGATGATTTTTCAATGTTGTCATAATCGATACTTTTTAATTGGTTTTTTATTATACTCTCGTTTTTTATTATTATTCATATATATATACTGTTTTATTGATTGGAAGTTTTTTATCTTACATAATCATTTCTTTGCATTTGTGGTTTTCTATTCCAATTCATTTTATTATACGAATATTGTTCTTTTACTCAGTAATTCATTCTACAAGTGGATCACATTAGATTAGTTAAAATAAATAAACAAATAATATTGTATTAACTTCAATGAAGAAAAAAAACTATACTAAAGCTTATTTGTTTCACTATTTTATGACTAATAAATCTAAGTTTAATGTTTTTAAAGCATCATATTTTATTTTACTTATGGATTCGCACTTTGTTTTAATTTTAATATTGTTAACATTTCCTTGAGAGATTGCCTTATTTAATAATTACTTTCTCCCAGTGTATCAGAAATAGAATTTGTACACGTACATCTCAGTAACAATCATGCCTACTAATTCCCTGTTCGATTTCAGTTTTATGCCTAATACGTAAACCAACATTAGCTGCGTGCAGTCAAATGCAATTAACTACAATTCTAACATCCCAACTCTCCTATTTTGTCCTGTACAAGGAAATATCTCACGTCGCATCTTTTCTCCGAGCCAATTAGAAATGGAAGCCGCATCGCTTGTTGTCTTCTAGAGATCCCGGTTTCCGCCAAAGGGGATGGGTCGGCGATCTAATATGGGAAAACATGCGGTTCCAACTTGGTTTATAGGTCTTCGAGGAGCAGTGTATACCGAGTGTCGCCATATACGTACTCCAAGCCTAGTAGAGAGGCATTTTAAGTCCAGCCAGAGGCACATAGGGAAGTTGGAATGTTGAGATGTCTTTCCTTTAGGCTCTGGCTATGGATGGGTATTGAAACATGTGTGTTCCTACTTTTGGATTTATCGGATAGATTTCCTATTTTTGTACTGCAAGAAAAGATGGACTCATCAAACAAATACACATTGTGTTGCTGTGTTTTTTTTTCTCAACAAATTTATTAATGAAAAAATAGGCTCTGTTGTGAGAACAAACAATGATAAACAATTTAAAGTTGAGTTATTTCATTAAATATTCATATTTTTTAATACACTGAGAAAAAAATCACTAGTCGGAAGTAAGAATACTTGCCCCACCAAAAAACATGTATAAAATAGAGGACAGGTAAGCAGTTCAATTGTACCAGCTAAATCATGTTTTCTGAAAACCAGTCACAAGTGAACAGGTCATGGAACTGTGACTACCAGCAGTTACTAAAATTTCTCGCTGGAATACCTAACCTGTATTGCTATAGTTACTAAAACTTTTAACTAAATGAATTTCTTATACATTAAGGACAAGTGAACTGCACATTAAAGGTTAGTTTACTGTAATGCAGTAATAATTATTGAACGTGCTATGTTCCTACAGTACTCTTTGTAAGTTACTTGTATTTTAGACAATACACTGATAAAAATTTGTCTGTAATTTCAGATAACTTCACACAACGTAAGTTTCCAACTCTATAATTTGTATTGATTTATACATTGCAATTTTTACGTTGGGATTGTAAAATATAAATATCTATGTAATTTTACTGAGTAGATAATTTTTTTTATATTTTATATGTATGTACTTACCTTTATAACTACAACTGAAAAATATGTATAGAGAAACCTTTTTCCGTAACTAATGTTATTTTACAGATATGGCTGAATATCAATGTGTCAAAAATTTAACAATACCTTGTTAAAAAGGTATATACCAAACAGTTCATCAATCAGTTTAAATATTCTCATTTGTTTAACCTATATAGTGTAACAGAAGCCAATTTAAAAATGTATTACATTATTTTTGTAGCCATATGAAAAGTGTGTTGACAGATAAAGTTGAAAAGTTTGTAATGCCATGAAAAAAGTCTGTTTATTAAAATGTAAATAAGCACAGGTCAATATAAAATGCAGGTCTCTTATTAACAAATTATTAAATATACAGTAGATTTTATTATTAGAATTCAATAATACATGCACCATGCCAAACACATTTTTATTTCTAAATAGATAAGAAAGCCTTGTTAGGAGCATAAATAATTTCTGTATAGGAAGATTTTTTTAGTGAAATTTGCCCATCCATCCTCCAAATGTGAATGATCTATCCTTTTCTGTAAAAGTGTATTGTTCATCCATCATCTGAAATTGTATTGCAATGAGGTATTTCATTCGCATTAAAAAATATGTTGAATATTTTTGTTGAAAATGCTACATAATTATTCTTGAAACATCAGTATTGCAAATATTTGTAGATATAAGTATCTGCGTGAAAATAAATATTTTTAGATCGAATTTTAGTTACAGTAAATTTATAATTAATGTAACTAAAACTAATGTTAATATCTGTTGTAAGCTATTACTATTTTTTACTGTCACAAAAATAAATATATTATATGATTTAGACACAGGAATGGCATAGTTTTGATGCAAACATCTAAACAACGTTTCAGTTTCTGCTATATTTATGAATTGTATAACATTTAAATTGGCATAAGCTGCAAATGCACACATAACAAAATATAATCTTACTGTTTTGCGAATATCCCACAAAAAGTCCTTATTAATGAACGGTACATGTTTGTCTACCACACGTTAACAGAACAGCTAAAATGTATTAGGTTAGAGATTAAATTGATGTGCAATGAAATGACATAATAAATTGAGTTAAAACTAATAATAATTACATTGTAGTACATTGTATTACCACATTATTTTTGAAATTTCCTAATTTTATTATGTAACGTGATGATTCCTTAATATATAATGTAAATTAAAAATCTACAGTAAATATTATGTAAAAAGAGCATACAACACATAGAAAGTTCTACCCATTCTTATTAGTGTACAAGTATAAATTTTGTACTTATCTTAAAGTGCATACTCATTTAACATAAATAAAAACCATAATGAGGCCACAATTACAAAAATTAAGCATATTATGCAATGTATACAATGCAAACTACAAGTAAGGTGCATGTATTATTGAAAGATATATTTATACAGTCAATGTGGTGACTGGAATAAATTCAATAAAAGTGGCTACAAATTTTTCTTGCAAAATTTCTGAGATAGGTTGATTTTTGTTTAAAGATTTTCACTTTTTAGAGTGGCTTTTGTATTTTTGCCCCTAGAGGGTAGGGAAGGGAAAACCCCCATCTTTTTTTAATAAAAAGTTATATCTTGTGATCCCTCCTTGAAAATACAAAGTGATTACAGTTCACTATCTGATTTTGTGATTTTCAAAACCATAAATATACTCGCTTGACTTATATACAGTGCTTTCGAAAAGTAATGAATAAATTCATTATTTTTTAAATTGAGAAGTTTTCGAAAAAAATCCCCTGGCACGTCGATTTTGTTTTAAAAAAAGGCACTTTTTGACACACCACCCATATTTGTGACGTCATGGTTGTTCGAGATATGACGTCATCGACAATTTTTTTAAATAGCAACCCCCAATTTTGACCATACCATTTGAAAGAGCGTGTCATTCTACATACATACATCATGAAAAAATATGGTGTTACATAACAAAAATTTCAAGAAAATAATGTTTGAAGATTTTAAAATTTAATTTTCACAATACTGTGCACCTCCCCATTATGCAACACCTGTCCGTGCTTATTTAGATGAGCTGTTCCAGAATCGATGGATAGGGAGAGTTGTACTAGTAAATAATACATTCTTTAAAATTAAGTTTTATTGATGTTGTTCTCTGTTCTTTTTATATATTTGTTTGTATATATCTTGTATTTGTTCATAATTTTTATGTTGTAATATTTGCTGTGTTTCTTATCTGATTACTATTACAAATGTACACGTATATATAATGTGGTTAGTATATTTTTCTACACCCGTATTATAACAATGCACTTATATGCCCATAATCCGTTTCATAATGATGCCCAATACCATACAGATTTTTCATTACGATACAGATTTTATAATCCGTTTAATAATGATACCCATTACGATACAGATTTTTCAATACGATACAGATTTTTAAACAATAGAAACCCATAATTTTTCAATCAAGCATGCTGTTCATTTGACGTTTATCCTAGGTTCTTATGTAACTATTTTAGATGTCAAAATCAGTACGTATTAAATTTTCGTAGATACCTAGCTAAACTTCGATAATTTATCAAAATGTCTGATATCAGCGATATAGAAGAATTACCATCGACTCCTCCACACATATCGGAGAAAGCAGAAAATGCAGTTCATATGAATAATTACTGTTACCTATTGTGTTCAATGAAAATTTATGGTTTTTGATTATTTATCGGGTGTAGAAAAAATAGCGTATGCAACTCTCATGTAATGGTTATTAATAACCATCATTACATGATCGTTGCATAATATACTATTATATATCTACCATAATATATGGTAAAATTGACGTAAAAATGAACTAAACATAAAATAATTATCCAGTGAACTACCAATGCTTATAAAACAGTATCTACTGCTAGTAGTTTTTACAATTCAATTTTGACGACTCATTCCATCTGATATTGAAAATAATTAACAAATTCAAAGAAGCAAGAGGAGCATCATTTTAAAAATATATATAATGAGATACTTACTTCCTTTGGTACTCGCCCTCTCACTAGGAAGTGTTGAGCACTGAATATATTATTTTAAATAACTATAATCACTCCTTTAGAATACTAAATAGTACACCACATTCAAAATTACTCACTAATGGATCTCAGCAGCTTTCGAAACATTAATTATGCATCCAAATTCACAATGTTAGTCAGGTAGAACCATTACAAAATTACTATAACTGAACTGAGCTGATTTTGTTACAGTATGAATATTAATATAGAAGGTGTGTCAATAAAAACGTTTGTGGCTATTTTCTCTGAGACAAAAAGATGCATTTTAATTTTGTAAAATTGATTTGGCAGTCCTGCTGAATAGCTAAAGATTTTAAATTCAGTCACATTGTGATTGACTGTGTTATTCGCATTACTTACAGTTTACGCAGGATGCTTTAAAGCAGTCGATATTTTTTATTCGATGTATTTTGACTAACGATTAAGTATTGGTCAATGAGCCATATTTGCTACGAGTACAATACCACAGCAGTTTCGTGATTATACAGGGTGATTCAGATTTAATTTGGGAATAGATGCGCCATGAAAAATGGAGTGAATATTGTAAAAAAATGTTTCTTCTTTATAGTTTCCGACTAAATAATTATTGAAGTAGTATTTTCAACCTTTACATCGCTGGACTACTGTAGTATCCAGTGGCGGCTCGTTATATGAAGCAACTGAGGCCTGGCCTCACTGTAAAATTTGGCTTTTACTGTATAATTTAATACTCCATGATTTCCAATCCGATGGCCTACTACATTTATCAAAAATCAATGTAACGAAATAAAATAATTGCTTCAATCTTAGCCCTCGTATGTTATAACGTACCTCTGGTTTACATTTCAATATCCCGCCGTTTCTGTTTCTACCCGCGTGGGGAGTCCGAGTCACCCACCAATCCCACCACAGTGAGGCCCAAATTTCCAAGCCTCAAATTGCGTCGCAAATGTCCCCCAAAGTTTCCCCCACCATGCGGAACGGTTAAAATCGATGTTTTTCGCTCCATGTCCGCTCGAAACTAAGGCCCGATTTTTGGCGCCTCTAGTTTTTAGTTCAACGGCAAATGGACGATGTGATAGTAGGCTAGTGACCATAGGTAACTTGTGAACTGTAGATTATTTACGTGTGTGACGCGATTAATCGATTGTTCAGCTATTAATACTTTTATTTGTGTTTTTTTATTATTAATTACAGAAGTATATTAACAATCAGGTTACAAATTTTTATCCGGGGGGAAATGACGTATCTTAAATTATTCTCGTTATTTCTAAAGATTGGGAGAGACTTTATGACACAACTCCCTGATGCGTCTCACTAATCTTTCGAGAGGAAATAATTGACCAAATTTTGACCTGGCTCTCGGACTATAAGAACAGCAACCAGAAGGAACATTTGCTTTAGTACGGCAAAATCGGATAAGGTGTGCCCAATTGTGTGTACGAGGGACAAAATTTCAACAGTTTTTGTAATAAGATATGTGCTCATTTTTTATAAAATTATAAACAAAATTTTATTAATTTTAAAGACACATCGGTCAAATCTATTTATTTTTAAGTTTATTTTAAAGTAAAAACGCTGCAATGTACAATTTTTTAGTACTTACAATCTAATATTTCTGTAAATTTACATGGAAGGGAAGCTAGTACCTATATATTTTAATGGCTCGTATATTTTTATCACAAGATGCTGTATCTTATATGCAGGGTGATTCATCACTTATCTAAAAAAAAATTGAATGTACAGGGAGGGTTCTCTTACAAATACAATTTTGTAAAAAAAATCAAAAAGGACAGTTTGTAAATGATTTAAGAATACACTTCTGCGCGGCACTAGAAACTGATGTGAACTGTAAAACAGAAAGAAATTCCCATAGATATAAATAAATAACATTTTAGAAGACCTATTTTATACAGCAAATTCAACTGCTTTTGCCTCTATTGTTATTAATCATTAATAGAATTAATTTGTGGTTTTAATTAAAAAATAATGTCACGGGTTTCCCAACCCGACTTTTTCTTTTCCAGAAAAACAAACAGTTAATTTTTACTGGTATTTATTAACACTATGTACACTACTGAACACAGCTCAACTAAACACTATTTACTAACGCTATCTAAATCGCTGTGAATCTCCAATTGATCTCCTTGAACCATTCAAATGAAAACTCTAATTAAAGACTGACTGACTCGGGTCGTTTATTGTTCTTTTATAGACCAAGCGAATATTCCAGGTATTTTCTAGCAGCTCCATTTCTCGAACCATTCTCGTCGATTCTCAATATTCCAGTCATGCCTCGATACACGGCATTATTTTGTTTGCTTACCAGCATCGCGTAGGGGCGATCGGGGCAATCTAGCGTGTTGCGATACCACAGTCATAGAATTGGGTGCGAGTGAGGCAAATTATGTGACAATAGTTTGACATACTTAATGTTATAACAAAATTTTGGGCTCGTCTTACCCAGTTTCTACAAACTAACACAAATGTTTTTGCTTCTCGGCCATTCTGAACTTGTAAATTATTGACAGCATCTCTGATACGTTTGCTTAGATCAGCAATAGTAAGTAAGCAGGTACCGTGCCATACACCTCATTTTCTAAATATCCGCATCAAAAGAAGTCTAACTTATTTAAAGTCAGATCATGGCGGCCATATCTTGGTATTAATGCTTGGACACGCTGTACATGGTATGAATATAATTGAGCCTCATGTATGATACGCCACACTACTGCAATACGCCATGATTTGGTTTCAAATTTCCCTCGTGTACACTACACTTGCACTCACTGCACACCGCAGTAAAAGTAACCGCATTTAGCACATGTTTACCAGGAAATGGTCCTGCTAAAGCATGTTCACATCACCATAAATTAAAACGATATCCATCCACTCCTTGACTCCATTTTTCCTGACGCATCTGAACCCAAATTTTTTTAAATAAATTCTGAATCACCCTGTGCTTATGTTATTCTCGAGTGTTGTGTTTTTAATAAACAACAAAAACTATTCTCAGAAAAACACTTTTATTTTATGTGTATCTAAAACGACAGTTGTACATGTTTTCTAATATACCAGCGTTACTTGAAAACAAAACTGCCTGGCACCTTAAAAAAAAAGTCCACGAAGAAATACGATAACTTAAAAAATATGAAGATATCTCGTATAAAAATTACTTGCTGGAAAATTCAACATCGCATATGAAGACATCGACGTAGCGGCGCATTCCATTTAAAATCTTGGAATCGCACCACCGCCTTAATAAAGAAGTTAACTGTAATGCGGCGAAAAGAGGGAGAGGGCCGATGGCGTCTGGCGCGTAAAGTATATAAAGACAACAAAGCCAGTCGCTGGCATTTCGCAACATTTGGCTTTAAGAACTCTTATTTGCTTTACGGCGCTTTTATCCTTTAATATACGGAGCGGAATGTATAAGGATAGGGCGTTATTAGAGAAAAAATATGATTAGCGGGTCGTGATTTCCTCGTAGCGAACATACGACACTGCACTTTACTGCATCTGGATTTGTCGGAATGGTTTCCGTTTTGTTTTATAGAGTATTAAAATGCTGCCGTTCGGCAGGGCGGAATGTGAATTTAACTTTGTAGAGGAATTAATTGGAATAGAATAAAATATAGGCGCGGGTGTCTTTAACTTTCATGTTCGCAGCGACAGTCTGATACGTTTGTTCTAATTGCTACTGCTATGCTCATTTTCAAGCGACGTACAATAATGGGCGTATTCAGACGAGGTCAGCCGCTGAGCCGCTAAGTAAGAAATTCAGACTGAATAAAACGCTGACTAAATGCTAACTTTTAGCCGCTGAGCATTTTTGTAAGCCAAGAAAATTTGCGTTCTCTTCGTAAGCGAAGCGCTGACGTATTTGTGAGGTTATGTTATTTATTTACATGGTTGTTATTATAAGTATTTACAATTTTCCAAGTGTTATGCTTTGGAATTTCAATGAATGTTTTGGGTTTGACTCTTATAGAATATAAATAAATTTGTTTATTACCTATTACATATTTTTTTATAATTCGCCCTCATCCCTTGACAACCGACAAAAAATATGCAAGGGTCTTCTGAGTCAGGCTCTAAAGAGTCATAATTATATATATGAGACTCAGATTTCTATGTTTGAAAAGGTTCAAAGGAGATTTTTTAAATCTGCAACGTTTATCTTAGATGGTTTTTATCCTGTTAGGGGTACACCACAAGACATATTTTATAATCGTTTTAAATTACAAAGTCTTATTTCTAGGCGTCAAATGCATTCCGTAATGTTCCTTTTTAAATTAATTCATTACATTACTAAATCTGATCCTTTGCTATCTTATTTGAATTTTCGAGTGCCTACCTTTAATAGCCGACTTAATAGTTTATTTTGGATACCACAAGCCCGTACTAATATCTTGGTTAAATCACCATTATTTCAAATGCAAAGCAACTATCATAATATTGAACAAACTCTAGATATATTATCGTGCACATTTCGTGATATAAAGCAGCATTTTATGTAACCTATTATTGTTCTGTTTTTTTTCTGTCTTATAGGTATATGTATTTTTCTATTTTTCTCAAATTTGATTATATATTGTTTTTTTTTAATTGTTCCGTTTTTGTTACTTTTAATTGTGAATTCTGACTGTAACTTATCCTGTAATTGGGTTTTACCCGTTGGATATTTTATTGTAATAAATAAATAAATAAATAAATAAATAATTCACCACTGACATTGCGCTATTATAGATTCTTGGAATCAAAATAAAAATGTTAAGGTAAAATGACCAATGTAGATTGAAAATTTTAATTTTTGTTGTACCATAAAGTTAACAATATTTTCTCATATATTTTATTTTAAAAAAAGAACAAGAATATGTGATAGTTACATGTACATAGAATACTAGAACACTATTATACATAAAGTATGACCTACGTGAAACCGAGCCACCCTCATAAGACCTATAATAATGGTCCAATTTCAATTATTTGGCTGAATGTTGTTATCAATAAAAAACAGTTATTTTTACTTATTTCGGCGTTTTAATCTATGGAACATTTGATGAATACTTAACAAATTTATTATTCTGTGTAATAGATATTATGACTTTTTAGATGACAATGATATATTTATTTCGCATCTCCGCGGAGTACAATAAGCACACTATTCTATGTTGTTTAAGCGGCTGATTAACATCCATATTACCATTCTAGCAGCTCTTAGTTAGCGGCTGACCTCGTCTGAATACGCCCAATGTCACATAATTGTAAATGCATATTTCGAAAATATATACTGAGCACAACGGCAAATTTACAACTTGCACACCTAATTGTAAGATCAGTCGGCTTACCTATAAGAAAGATTGAAATTATCCGAGCATATCTGCCGTCATTAATTATACAGAGTAATTCAGTCATAATGTCATTAATTTTATCCTCGTATTCGGAAGGTCTAATAAAGACAAAAAACCTAAAATTTTACGCGACCGTTCAAAAGATAAACAAATCACCCGGTAACACGGCGCTGCAAATTTTATGATGACGCGTTCGAGTATTGAAACTATGTACTGCCTTTAACCTCTATTTGCAACATTGCAATAAATGCAGTAGCACGGGTCAAAGATCCTATACATCCGCCCGTCGTCAAATGGCAATATATCTTTCCTCAGCAAATTTATATTTAATATGTAGATATTATGAAATAAAATTAGAGTCTAACATGAACCTTGTTTCAATTAACACCTTTAGAACTACATGGCGATCCTGCCAACTAAAAATATTTACAATAAAAAAAGTAGTGAAAGTACAAAATGGGAAATCAGAATACAAAAGAAGAAATTTTAGTAAATCAAAGTAATGGAAGCACAAGTCCACAAATTTATTTTGCGATCATTATTTCTGGAACAATACTCTTAATATCACTTTTAGTGATCTGCTGCTTAGGAATCTTCTTCTGCACAAAAATGTTTAAAAAACGAATCACCGCAAGTGTTATCAGAGACATAAAAGCACAGGCAACAGCATCAGTTTAAAAATAATAATTATAAGTGAAAATAATAATAAGTGAAAATTAAAACTTAAGTGAAAACTAACACAAAAATTAATTAGTGCAAACATATTAATCTAAATAAATTAAAAGCTAAATATAAAAGTTTAAATCACTGCTATAAATCGTTACAAAAACATTCTCGCATCGAATTTTCAAATAAAAGTTTCCAACAACAAACGCAAATTGCTGCCTACCCTGGACCACTGCTAGTTAGCAGCTTTCGACAAAATTGAGACCACCTCCAACCAGGCCGAGTAAAAAACTATCTCCGACGATACCTAGAGAAAATTTTCTTCTACCAGGCTCAGCGACCTCATCCAACCAGGCTCAGAAGACTCTCCAAAATATGTGTCAAGTGAAAGTGTAAGTTGTATTGTGTATATTTTTTATAAATGTCTAGTTATAATATGTAATAATTAACATATTATACCAGATTTTTCAGGTGAACCTGACAATGTTATTGATTTTATTGGTGCTGCCGAATATTACAATGATTCATTAAAAGACGAAGCAAATAAAAAACAACTTTTAACTTTTATTAACTAAAATTAAAGGTAAGGCAAAAAATACTTTAATTTATGACCCCGAAAATTTTAGCGAATTAAAGAAAACTATCATCGATCGTTTTAAACCAAAAAAGACGCTTGCATCAGTTCATTCAGAATTAAGTAAAGTTAAGCAAGGCCCAAAATCAATTTCTGTTTATGCATCTGAAATAGAAGCTCTTATTTCCGATCCAAATAAAATAAATATTTCTTCACAAGGTATTCAAGCTCGTGATAATAAAACTAAATGATCAAGAGGCATTAAATTTTTTTAAATATGGTCTAAATAAAGATATTAGAAGCGTAATTTTAGCGTCAAGAGTAAAAACATTTAATGAAGCAGTTGAAATAGCACTAGCAGCTGAAGTTCCTCAGTCTCAGACAGTTAGTCCTACTCAAAATTTACAAAATATTTACCATGTTAAAAGAAAAAATTTTCGCGGAAACAGATATAATAACCGGCATATACGAGGCACTCGAGGTAGACCAGGTACTAATGTCACAAATCGGTATGAAAATAATAACCACAATAACTATAATCAAAACCAACAAAATTTTAGCCAACAATTTAAAGGCCATAAAAATCAAAATTACTCATATAGAGGTAGATATTCTCGCCGTGGACAATTGAACTTTGTTTCAATTAACACCTTTAGAACTACAACTATCCAAATGTCCAACAGCGTTGCCACTCAGGGTCACATAAATATAATAACAGCATATAGATAGATTTTTTTTTCTAATGACAAATTTCTTGTTTGCAATCTAAAATGTATGCTGATATTCCCAAATAATGCATATCGCATTTTATTATGAATATGAATCACATCCATTACTCATGATCAGTAGGTACGGAATAACACAGACGCACATGTCTAATAAAATGTCTTTTATAAATTCTTCCACGGTTCTGTTCAATAGAGGAAAATCACGGTCTTTCATTACTTCACTTTACCCAACTTGTATTGAATTTTTATTTGGGCAAATAGCAAATTTTATTGATAATTATAAACACACGATATTCACCAACCTCTACTACGCGAAAATAATTAATGGATGTAGAAGGCAGGGCTGCGTGCATATCCTCCAGATGCAGTTCAACGGCGTGCTCGCCTGCATAGGAAAACGGACCCGAACGATGTTCGACTTATTCCGCCGGTAACGTATCAAACATGAATTTGAATTACCAACTTTCAGCTGTGCCGATTACAGCCTATCCGATGTCGGCGCTGATTACTGCAGTTGGCATTTATTATAACATTCTCATGATTTGCCATTGACTACACCGGGTGTTTATAAAAATGCAAATGCATTTATTTATTTCTTTCTGTTATTATTTAGCGATTCTGCAGCGCTTGGCATTGAGTAAGCTAAAAAAGTAAAAGTAAGGTTAAAAGCAAGGTTATTGATCTAAATACGGTAATATTTAGACTTGGATTGCCGGATTATTGATCACTGAATAAGTATATCTCGAATGTTTTTTATTGACAACACGAATGTTTTTTTTATTACAAAAAACGTTTAGGCCTCTCTTAATAATTGAGTCTAATTAGTATTCGTTTTTATTTCACTATTTATGTAATGAAATGTGAATGGTTTATTTTGATCCGTTGGAGTTTTGTAATTTTAACATTAAATATATATTGTACTGATTTTTCTCTATTTTCTCCTAGAATTAATGACATTATGACTAAATTACCCTGTATATTATATCTAATTAACTTCTTTTTTTTCCGAGAAATCAGCCCTAGGTATGAATATTCTCTCCATATCCTATTATACAGATAGGGAAAATATTTAACCGATCATATGAAATGCTAAGAATAATCCCTTCCACTGCTCGCCGTCCAAGCTTGACGCGTCCTCCCCTATTTTGGCGGACTAAACCAGTATTCGTATAGCACACTATTCGTTTGGCGTTCGGCCGTGGGCGTAGGAGAGTAGGGGAGTACTGACTAAGCTCGCCCTGCCGTGCATCATCTGCCCACCAATACCCCATGCATTTGAAATGTATGTAATAGAATCTCCCCATGATCGGTTAAATATTTTGTCTATCTGTATATACAGTATCTAATACCACAACATGTTTAAGGCAAAAAACGAATAGACACTATAGAGGCACTAAGTACTAGATAAATTAAAACAAACGCACAAAAACACTGAGTGCTCACAACGTTAATGTATTATTCACAATATTGTTTAAACAATTATGTATTCATAACATTATTATTAAAAAAAAACACCTAGTATATCAGGAAAACTAAAAATATAACACGCGCGAGCCTGCGGAATCATCTAGCTCTGAAAAGTACTGTCCTGCGCTGCCAGCAAAGTTAACAAGTATTAATCTTGCAGTTAAGTTGCATCGTTAATTGCTCTCTTTGGCATGTACTTTATAAAGAGAAGGACCCATTTCCACGATGTACAGAAAGCGGCTACCTTGTTTTGTGGAATGTTACAACGTTGCATTCAAATAGCGGCTTGTAACTGTCGTTCCGATGAAAGTATTTACATTCGAGCAGTGCGTTCGATTGAGATAAAATAATACTGATTTGACGACAAAATATAAAATATTTCCGTAATAACCACTCCATTTTGAATAATATCAAGTTAGATAGTCAGTTATAGAATTATGATAATATATTATGCAAATACCCACATACTCTAATGATTTGTATGTCACTTGCTATAAATTATATTGCACCACTCTATCCCACGATTTAGTTTAAGCGTCTTTTGAAATTTGTTATATTCGCTTATATCAATGAGATGAAGTATACCTATGTTAGAAGTTGTAGTATCAAATCACATCTTACAGTACAGCATCACATCGCGAAGCGTGCAAAGTGGAGATACACTAAAGCTCGCTGCACGCGTCCGGTTTTCAGACGTACGGCATCGCTACAATGCCGCATTTGCAATGCAATGAGCTTACTATTGATTACATTTGAAATTCTCTAATATAGTTCCTAAAATGATTATATTATACAACACCCCTTTTCACACAGAATTTATTTGATTCCTAGGCTAATCCTTATAGTAATAACGACGACTTTAAGCGACTTTGTTTTCTTGACATCTTCTAAGTTGCCTCTAATGGATATCCAAGTTGACGTACCCTTTACTACAATATTGGCCAGAAACACACTTCTAAAAACTCGATAGCGTTCCGATTGTCACCGTCGAGGAGATAATGGTAATGGATCCCGTTAGCGTTTCTCAGATGACTGGAGGAAAGAAAGCAAACTGTTGGGCAGCTATTATTGGCAGCTCGCAAACTGAAACCAGCTGTAGAGTGTTATATGGGACTACCATTGTTAAATAATGACCGGCGATCAAGACGGCGATAACCAGAGCGCTGCGATCGGCCGAATCGCGCACTGATTCGTCTCGAGTGGCAGCAGGCGACAAAGCTTTATAGCTTGACCAGTGGCGGAGCTAAAAGTCATTTCTTGATTCATGACATTTCAGAATTGGATTTCAAAATACATTTTAAAAAATGTGAAATATTATTAATGGTGTATAATAAAATAACCAAGTAAATCGTGATATATGTGACGCAATTTCTTTTATTTAGAACTAATTTTCTTTTCCTTAATTATACAGGGTGGTCCCTAAGTAATGACCCATGGAGACAGATTGGAACTTTCACTTCAAAGTATTACGATTTAAGCCAACTTGCCTTAATGAAATGTTGATAATAAAAAATGCATGTTGTCAAAGTTGGAATTAAAAAAGTGATTTTGTCATAATTACACTGTGTTTGACAATTATTAACGTAAAAATTTGGGAATAGATGTTTTTGTATATGAAAAATCATAATCTGTTTACTGTTGCCATATTTGTGACGTAAGTGTGGGCGAAACTTTATTTATCCTAACGTTATTACATTTTTTATTAAAAAATCTTCAACATACATTGTTTTTGAGGAAAAATATTCTTGTTAGTCGATTTTCGAAAAAATAGCTTTTCAACAGTCAGCTGCATAATTCATTGTACAATATTTTAACGTAGTAGGAGCCAAAATTTCCTTGCAAATTAAATATGTTGAAGGTAGATAGACAAACAATAAAATAAAATTTGTACTAGTGTAAAATGCGACGGATAGTCTTTTTCAACATGCAACGTTTTTAAAATGGAAGTCATACTGATTCTTGCAGCTCCAGATAATCGTGCTTTGTGGATAATCCGCAATGTGACCAAATTTTTTATCTTTTTTTCTCTAATTTCCTTAACAGATTTTTTAAATCGTTGATTATCAGGTTGTAATCTATTTCGAAGTCCTCCCAAATATTCTCGTTGCCCAGCACGTCTATTGAAATTGAATTGCCAACAAATAACAGTCATCTCTCATACCTGAATATGAAAAATATTAGTTTCAGAATTTGTCGATTTTGTAAAGTAACTGATTTTAACCATAACTGGATAAATACCTTACATATAGAAATACTTATAAACTTTATCATAAATTTTGTCTAATAATTGTTCAAATTTAACTTGCTATTGGTGCCTACTATGTTAAAATATTGTACAAGGAGCTATGCGATTGAAAAGCTATTATCTCGAAAATGGTCAATTTGTAAGACTAATGACAAGTATCTTTTTTCCTCAAAAAAAATATAGTTTTAAATTTTTAATAAAGAAAACGTGATAACGTTAGGTTAAAAAAAATTACGCCCACATTTACGTCACGAATATGGCGGGTGTGTGGGAATACGTCGAAATAGATAACAGATTATGATTTCCTGTATCCAAAAACATCTATTCCCAATAGTTGTTCGGTGCTCTACAAATATAATAGAAGTTTTCTGACAACATTGCAATCAGTTACCTGTTAGAAAACCATACACGTTGGGTATGTTTAGACATATTTGTATGATTACTGTGTAGAAACATTTGACATGGTAGGTCTGCGATATTGCCACATAGTCAAAATCTGGTTGCAGTCATATACTCGCGGCAAGAATTCAGACGTCTTACGTCATGACTGACGTTAAACAATTGTTTTTATTGTCTACTTGATTGGGTGCTTTTAAAACATAACCTCGCGCAAGGCGAAGCATGTAGTAGGTGTAATAGAAAATGAACGGAGAAAAAAATTTGAAGAAAGAAATAAATAAAATTTTATAACACCTATTTATAATTATAATTATTTATAATTTATTTATAACACCTATAACGCCCGTAAATGCCCTGGACTTTCATCTCTTCCACGATTCGGTTTCAAATTTCCCATACCACGCCCGCGTTGCACTACCGCGGTGAAAGTAGCTGTCATTTTGTTTTATTACACCATAACTTAAAACGATATCCATTAACTCTATACAAGTAAGCCAGTTTAGACACTAATAAATAATAAAAATTAATGTAAACACTATAGCAAAAACGTTAATACTAACATCGGATATCAGTATTCGGAATCGTCTGCGTCTTGCGATGATGCTACAGACTATAGTAAGCCAGCGATGTTAATGTTGAAAATACTACAACTTCAATAATATTTTTTCTCGGAAACTTTAAGGATTTTACAAAAAAAATGTAACGATATAACGATGACTCTATTTTTGAAGAAGCATCTATTCCCAATTTATTTGAATAAATTGTGAATCACCCTATATATTATATGTTAAGCGTTCCTATAAAATACATATATGCAAGGGTCAAAGTGAAATCTCAAACTGAAATTAGCGATATGACTATCCCTATTTGTTTTGCTCTACCTCTTAGTGTTATTATTTTCATATTTCATTGTATAGTTGCTCTTGTTTTGAAAAAAGAAATACTATTTAAATTGTGTAATAAATTTGTAACCTTAGCAAGTGATCTATATCCGCCACTGAATCAGATCCTGAGATTTTTTAGGTCAACGAGCCATTACTCTTTACACTTGTCGTGTAAGAGATGAGTTTTTTATTTGATTAGTATCTTAGTGACTGACTGTGCAAGCTTCAGTCAACATGAATGCTGAAACGACGACTTAGAATTAAAGAAACAACGATGTTTTATTTGTAGAAAGTCGACAGTGTTTTCTATCTATCATAGAAAGATATAAATAAAACATTGTAAAAACGCATAACATTGAATTGCTAAGGATAAATTTGCAACTACATTTCAGATAACGATACGAACGAGAATACATATAAAATGGTTTTCTTCTGAATTATTGACTATTGCTGAACTCTTATTGAAATGAAATATTGGATGTAAATATTTTACTTCAGTTAATTAATTTGTTTTGTCTTCTTTCTGTTCACAATTTTCGGATATCCTTGGATAAAAAAAACTCATCAAATAAAAGAAATAAAGCATCTATTTTAAATGCAGATATGTTTCAATTTTTTTTTACTTCTATATTCTCCCTCTACATTTACGAATTCAATATTTCAACAAAATGGTCGCATTGGAACAATAAAAAGGACGTGGGTCACTGGGTCAAAAGCTATAAATATCGTCCAGTAAGTAATATTGGTAAGTGTTCGTAGTTTTTCTGTCAATAATTTTGAGTTGCTGCTTCAAATAATGGTCCAAGTTATTCAACGAGTTCGTGTGCTAGAAATTTAAATCATCAAAAATATATTACGAGATATGTATCTAACAGTGAATAGGTCTGTTTAGAAATATCTTAAAACATTCATAATGATATCTAAATGCCATACGGGCATCAAAGTTAGAAAAGGAATAGAAAAACGATGTTGTTTGTCATCCATCCGTCAATTATCTGCGGCAACTACTTCTTCCTAGCTTACGCAACACAACATAAACCGCTATGACACGGAAAATACGCTGTTTATGAACTTGGAGAGAACTTGGAGAATATCACCTTGTATATTAGGTTATGTAGGTTACTGTTATCATTGACAAAATAGCGTTTATTTACAATCACAAATTAAAGTAGGGTTTTTTAGTTGACAGCGACAACGAAAAGTTGAGGAATGTCACATGAGTCACTTTATTGCTTGTCGAGTGATAAAATCTAGTCGTCAATAGCAACCAAGTAAACAACATCCTTTTTAAGTATCTAGTAAATTTAAAAATTGACAAATTTTGAAAAAAAATAGTTGATATAATTTTAGTTGACAAAACATTATAATAATAAGGAAATTCGAAATAATGACAGTGATATATATTCATATACCTCCGGAGATTAGAAATGCTACGGAAACTGTAACTTTATAATTGTTGCCAGAAAAATTAAAGAAGTTATACGAGAAGAAGTCGAAAAGAAACTTATAGATATTTGAAAAGGTTGACGGCATTTTTAAAGAAGCAAGGAGTTGGATATAAGTCTAAGGAATAAAAAACTGTTTCACAAGCGGAAATATACTGTATTCTGTACATATTGATTATTGTAAAATCTGTAACTTGATAGAAATACCTTATAGTTAGTTCTAATTATTATTGTAAAAATGAATGTTAAAGAGGTTGAGGACAAAGAATCTATTTTGATAGTTACTATTCCTGCTTCAAAGACAAGAAGTCGAACTTTTACTGTCACAAATAACATTCAAGATAATTTTTGTCATTCTATAGGAAGTATATAGCCTTGTAGAAAGAAACATACCAGCGCGATTGTTCTCAAAAAATTTGCAAGTGGCAAGTATTTTAATCAAGTGGTAGGAATGAATGTTATTGCTAAAAACCAAACGATATTGCTAATTATTTTAACCTATCAGAGTGTCATTTATATACAGGGCTGCTTTATTGGTCTATGATGAAGGTGATATTATACAATTGAAACACGGGAGAAGGAAGAGTTCTACAGTTGCAGAGGGATCCATAGATAACATCAATAGAAAGAATTAAACAAGAAAATTGTAACTAGGCCATCAAATAATGTACAAGTAATTGAATGTAGCAATCGCAGTGATGAAAATTTTACCATATCAGAATATAGAATATGCCTTCTGGATCAGGAAATATTATTAAAGAATGTAAAGACTGTTCTTTCAGCATCCAAAATACGAATGCTAACAAATGAATATCTTACCTCTGTTTCATTTGTTATAATTAATGTTCTTGTTGTAATAAAGTTAATAATTTAAAGGTTTTATTTTGTTGAGTGATTGCAGATAAAACTTTGTATGCATTACGAGCAAATAGTGACATTACTGCTCTCGACTAGTCGTCACTCTCAAGCGATAATGTCACTTTCGCTCTTAATAGATACATAATTATAAAGTTAATGAAACAGCTTATCTCTTCACATACCGAAGAAATCTCCCAACAGGTTGTGTCACGTCTAACAGCAGACCACCCTTAAGACCTAAAATGATGTTGGCATTAATTAACAGTCTTCAGCGGTCTAGATTTAATTAAAACAATTAAACCAATTAACGCCGCATCAGCACAAACAAAACATCACTGCGCCAGTGACTAGTTAAAATTGCTACTTGAAAGGCTGAGCTGTTCCAGCCTATTTGCTTTCTAATTACACCGTCAGTATTTTGACGATTACCGATTTTTTACAAAGCAACAAAGGATGTGTCTGCCCCGTTAATGAGATAATGGTTGTCGGTGTTTGCTGCTGCAAAGTGTTGTTTATTTTGAGTACGGACGGTTGATCTGGTTAAACGTGTCGGTATTTAATTAGACGGCTTTGTCTATAAACAAAAAAAGATCGCAAGTGCGTACGAAATAATTCATCCGGAGGGAAGCATCAAGATTCCTAAACAGAGGAGGTTCCTACAAACTTTCGTCCAATAACATTGCAGTATTTTTGAGACCGGATGACGTAGTAGGAATTTCATTTTGATTCTCGCCATTCAACTTAGTGTTAGTTATATTTGAATTTTCAGTCGTTTTAATAATTTCCGTGTGGATATATGTTGCTAAACAGTACCATTACAATATTATTGACAGTTTAGAACATGTAATAAACAATCACAAACGGATAATTTGTTCTGTATCCTGTAATTATGTAGTTAGGTATGCCAAGTGTTTTCGCTGTTGCTACAAAATATGACTCAGGATTTCGGTTAACCTTTCGCTACCGATAGATACAAATATTTCATAGTTAACGGAGGGGGTACACTATGTATCCCACATTACTCTATACTATATACTACTATATATAGTCCCAAATACCGCATAATTAGAGAGAAAATGATAAGAATAAGAAAAATTATATTTTGGACTACAATTTATTATTATTATAACAAAAATAATATAGACAGGAAATTTAAAATGTATTATTGTTCCTTAAATATAAAATAAATATTAAATAGGAATAGAAATCAATATATGGGCGGACCCAGAGACACCGATAGCGGATCTGTCCCCACAGAGCCTAGTCCGAGAACAACCATGGCAGGTAAAAGAATCCAGTCTAATACTAGGGATGTACATTTTAACTCTGTTTCTGGCAGCTACCAGTTACCGAGGATACGGCATAACAACTCGAAAAATCACTATGTATCAAATGATAGCACCGGCCGTGAAAGCCTAAAAACCGCTATAAAAACCATTTGATTATACAGAGTGGTTTACCTTTTATGGCAAGTTAAAGAAATAGCTAAAACCTGCAAAACGCCATTCATCTCGGTAATGATAATAGTTAGACCCGTCAACAACAGATTTTTTGAGGCCTCCAGGATGCCCTGTATTCATTGTTGACTTATGATTTTGCAATAATAATGGCACTCCCTTAAAACAGTTTTTGAACTTCTGGAACTTCTGAATAGAAATTTCATTAAACATCTATTGGCGAGTGAAACTAAGAACTAATGTTAAGTGTTGAAAGTAGATTTCATTACAAATACGTCAGCAGTTCAAAAGAAATAGCAAAATTAATTTTAAAGAGTGTCATTATAATTACAATAATGATACATAAACTTGAAAATGTTTAGAAAAGATTTGTTGATATGCTCAGTTATAGATTTAATAGATATTTATATTATGATCCATATGACTGTTTAAAAAATCTTGTCTCTGAGAGAACTTTTTTTTGTTATATTTTTGTATAAATTACCGGTATTGTTGATTTTCCTTATATTATCAGTAAAATTTCATTAATTAATCCCCATTCATATTTTTCTAATGCGTAGTGCTATTCTTTTCTATATTTCATTGTGTCGAACTAATTATACAAGTAATTCTCCAATACCGAACGAACTTCAGCGCCCCGATCATATACTTGCGTCAAGAATTCAGACGACTTACGTCATACGAACAAATGAATAAATCATTATATTTTTATCAAAATATTTAAGAAATTGCAACTGAGAGTAATAAAATTATATACTACACTAAATATTTGCATTATATATTGCATGAAATTGCAAAAAATTGTTGTTTTTAAGGCGACCAAATATAGAAAATTACGTTGACAATAAAGACAATTGCCTAATGTCAACCATGACGTAAGACGTCTGAATTCGTGACGCGAGTATATAAGATGACAAAGGATTGTCATCATCTAAAGAAGATGAATTCTTTGACTGTGTTAGTTAAATCATAGAAAACATTTTGTGTCTTTAACAGAATGATAAAAGATTCGTGCTTGAGAGATGGAGGAAGGAGGTGGAACTTGATAATTGATTGATAGAAAATGCAAAAAATAACCGACAGGGTAAGGCAGCTTATAGGCTGGTATGCCCGTTAAATATAGTGGAGAAGCTTTTTGAAAGATTACTTCAAAAAACTGAGGGAAAAGGAAGCTTATCCTATACGCAATATGGGTTCAGGAAAGGGAAAGACATATACATCTTAAAGCAGGTGAAAAGGATGGCAGAATACATAAACCAGCAGTGCGCATATGACAAGAAAATGTGGCCTTTAATACGATATGTTGGGAGAAAATAATGATTTTACATATCCCAATGAAGCACCCTGTATAGATTATTATCGAAAAATGTCTAACCTCAACAAAAATTGTAATATTTTCAAGATTCCACAGCAGTAAATCTTCAGTTTTGTCTAGGAAATCAATATACAGAATTGTTTCAAAGTAATCTCTTTTAGTTCTAGTATGCAGCAGAAAATCATTTCATAAACGAAGAGAACATAAACTATAACTAAATGATTCTATTCTTATCTCTACATGCTTTGCTTGCTCCGAAACTATTGCTAATTATGCTAATTGTCGGGAGCCTTTAACATTAATTATTTTGGACGGGTACCAAAACACTTCGCAGCTCCCATTGTCGTAAACTGAAAGTTCAGCATTAAGTTTGTAATTGTTTCAAAATTCCTGTAAGTTAATTTGAATGCAGCAAAAAGACTTGTAATTATCGTAATGCTTCCTAAATGGCTGTTCTCAGCCGTGGAACATATTCGGGGAGTAAAAGTTATGATTGCGAAATGCACAATGCCCGCTGTTTTAAATTCAAATCTCAACCTGTTTTATTTAATTCTCTTGAACATTTTTAGTTGTGTATGTTTACTCGTAAAAATTAGTGAAACTCATTTTCTAGATGATGAGAATTTTAAATGTGTTTAATGTAGTTAATTTTAATAACAATACACCTTTAGCAAGTTAGCAACGCTTTTGTGGCAAGGGCGGTATATCACTATTTTAATTTAACGAATTAGGGTCCTTAAGGGTCGGTTGCATTGTAAATAGTTAACTTTGGATCAGATGATATTCTGTTATATGGACTTTCATCAAGAAGAGTTCAACTGATCTGTACATTTGTCTAGTAACTGTAGTGTTGGCTACTCTGACAATGGCAAAGCGCATGTGCCAACCTATTAATTTTAGTGCTGCCGAGTTGCTATTGGATAATTTGGCATGAATTCCCAAATATTGAAAATACATTAATATAATGCAGGAGCAATTTTATTTTAAAAGTTTTAAATTTTGCTACACTTTAGTTTGTTATATTTAACTTTCACTTCCTAAATATAAGTAATTTACCATTCTTTTAAATAACATTTGAAATTTGGATCATAATAAATATTAGATATGTATGTATTTTTTAAACCAATATTATATATGCTTAGTTATTTTTATTAATATACAATAATTTGGAGTAGACATGGCAAATAAAATAAAACATGCAACAAATTTTATTTCCATGTTTACTTCTTTTCATGAATTTAATTATACAGAAATACGCAGGCGTAATTGAACATAAAAAACGGATACGACAGTTCCAACAAAATAAAAAATGATGCATGTGTAATACTGATTATGGGGAACAATACAGAGATGCAACTACCTTCAAAATTAAATACGTCAACTTGAAGAAAAGTACAAAAGATAAATTCTTATGAAACAGGTAGCGAACTCTTA
Organism: Monochamus alternatus; assembly: GCA_037114965.1. Classification (NCBI taxonomy): domain Eukaryota; kingdom Metazoa; phylum Arthropoda; class Insecta; order Coleoptera; family Cerambycidae; genus Monochamus; species Monochamus alternatus. The sequence continues at coordinate 122,467,054 of CM073426.1, forward strand.
AAAGAAATAAAATATACTCCGATAAATATAAGTTTCAAGGGAACTATCGGCACATAAAATAACAAATTCATCGTGTCTTTTGATAATTGAAATCTTTCTTATAATTCTTTATTATCCCACTTTTCAACATAATTTGTTTCTCGTCGAAAACCTCTAGATTTTCGGGGAAATATTTCTGTACCATCAGTTAAATCTTGTAAAATGTCCCTTGCAAATTCCACAGTATATTTTTTGTTTATATAATTTAAATAAAATATATTGTTGGTTGAAAATAATCACATGACCCGAAAACTTATCCAACTCAAATGCTTGCTGATTGGCAATCAACCTTGATCGCTAGTTAACTCTCCATTTCTCATCGATCCTAAGATCGGTAGTTTAAACCACCGATCAGCGGTAATCTGTGACCATACAACATATTTTAACAATTTGATCTTGGATCAAGCTGATCCGATGGTTAAACTCAGTCGATACAACCCACCCTAAGTGATTTATATCTATTAACTGCTGTTGATATTATTACCAGGCAACAGTATTAGAATTCTCTTTGTTGTCGCAAACTAGGATCATTTCTTATATTCTGATTTATTTAAAGTGGTCGTACGAGCGGCTCAAATTGTAGAAGTAACACATATTTAAGTTATAAATAATAATGATACATTCAACAATTACATTCAAACTGTTTTTTGTCGACAACACCAGGGTTTTTTATATTACTCAGTTAGTAGTTAAATGTGAAAAATGTTTCAGCCTCTCTTAATAATTCACTTAGTGAGTATTAGTTATTTAATTCATTGAAGTTTTGTACCTTTTGCATACTTTTAAAAAATAATTTATAGTATTATTACATATTTTAACATTACAATACTACGAAAATATTTAAATTTGGCAACGTCGCAGAAGACCGACTTCGAAGTTATATGGGAGCTGTCAATGAATCAAGGTCGCCAGCGGCCAGTAAGAGTCTGAAAAGGGATTTTAAATTTAAAGGGATGATCTGAAATAGTATTAGTAAAAGAATTTTATTAGGAGTTTGGAAATAAGGATTTTTCGGTGCACGTGTCACAAAGTCAAGCAAGCACAGAAAAATATATTTATGGACGTGCAATAAACGATATACTTCTTTGAAAACGAAAGCAAAATATAACATAAAAAAAGACATAAGAAACTTGGGACATTTTTATTGTCATATCAGTTAGAGGAATAAAAAAACATATAACTATTAGAGTAAGAAATCTAACTATTAATAATAACAGCTCCAACTAATAATGGTTTTAGTTTGAATTGTTATTATTAATGGTTGTGTTTATTGTGCAATTCGTATTATTGCACAGGATTAGTCCATTTGCAGTTTCATTTTCTGAAACTGCAACTATTGAAGCATACTCTTCACAAATGTTTTGGTTTTCTAGATCGAATGATACAATTGTTGGATTTTGAGAGTGAGAAGGGTTAACAGTTTTCATGATACCTTAATTTTTCTGTGTATCGATTCTTCTATACATCCTTCTGCTACATTGGAAGAACGCCATCCTCTGAGTCTTTTCAAAGTGAATAAATTAGCGCCGCTTTCCACCAACGTGGTTGTTGAAGAACGCCTTAGTCCATGCTCTGTATATTTCCTGGGATCTTCTAGCTTCCATCTCGGAAAAACACGACTAGAAAGCACCATCTACCACATCGTCTAAATAAATCATCTTTTTCACACGCACCATAAATCCCAAACACTAAAATTGCTTTTGTTAGTAGATATTGTCATCTAGAGCTTCATAAAAAATTTGGTTACTTGTTCTGCTGTTAAAACTTACAGTAGTATTTCAATTTATACATTGAGCATTTTATTTTGAAATCTTTATAGCTTGGAACGATCATAGGGGTCGCAGGTGCGTGTCGATGCAATGAATTAACCTTTTTCGATATCATCCTTGTTCAAGACAAAGGCAGTTACCTATACGCACTCATTCTGGATAACAAAGCAAATATTTCAAGAAGTTTGACGATCATAGAAGAAGCTTGGTAGAAATCGTTCAATGTAGTGTCGAAAATACATCATCTGCGAGCTAAAAATGCCGGTGGGAGATTTTACTTGCCATATGTGGCTGGAAAATGTACTACACAACAAGTAGGCATCAACACAATTTCGAAAACGTTTTAATAAGTGCATTTCTTGGGCTCGCTGATCCAGAAACTTTTGAGGCATTCTTCGGCAACATTACTGACCAATGCTGGAGGTGATATTACCACTGCGAAGAGTCATGGTGGTTGGAAATCGACTACGGTAGTGGAAAGTTATATTGCTCGGGTAAACGCAGAAATTTCACGTCCTGGCATTATAATGTACAAAAATTCAAAAGAACACTTGGCTGAACACACCACCAAATTGACCAGATTTGTAAAAACATTGGTAATACAGTATCTAAGTCTAAGTCTAAGGTTCATGGTCTGCAATTTTGTATTGTTCCCTAAATACATGTACATTTTTACCACATTAAGAAAAACCACTAGGTTTAATCGAATCATTTTATATACAGGGGGTCCAAGACTTTTGACGTTGTGTGTATTTTTCCCTTTCCATTGAAACTAATGACATTATGACTGAATCACCTTGTAAACTTATACATTCACTCTCCAACGCTTTCTAGTGTCCAGTGCCAACTGCAACTGCAAATCTAGATAAATTATTCAGCTATCCTCGGCCGGCCGGCATATCGCGACGGGGGACCGGCCCACTAGATGCACTAATCTCCATATCCGCGTCTTTCTGGGAACCCCGCATTGTTATTTGGCGAATACGCGGCGAAGTGTCGGTCACGTGTATCATGTAGGACAAAGGCACCGACACGGGCCTTTTTGTTTTGCTAATTCCGCAGTCGGCGCGGTTTATTCGGATGAAAATGTCGTCGCGACGGGGGCGGGGGCGGCGGGACGTGGCGCTGAATATTCAATAGGGGCCGTCGGGGCGAGGGGTCACTGGGTTCTAGCGACGGCTAATGGAAAGAATGGAGTGGTAAGTTGGTGAGATGGAGTTTTAAACAAGGGCACGTCAGCTGGCCATAAATCGTACCAGGACAAAAAAAACTGAACAGGACTATTTACAGGGTGATATAATTTCGGTTTCAGTAGGGCTGTTTTCTTTTTACGTAAAATATAGTGTTTCATTAGAAATTAGACACACACTAATAAGGTTATCTGGTCAACCCGCAAATGACATTATTTGTCTAATTTGTATTAAGCATTTATGACGTATTCTCAAGTCGGTCTGATAAGTAGTTTTTGAAAAATACGAGGTCAAATTGGAATTAAACACACGCGAGGCGTGACATTGTTGCATCCTACAGCTCTTTTTACTCGTCCACTTTGAACTCGCAAGGGCCTTTCTGTGTTAAATTAAAACAGATTGCGAAAGGCTGACTACCTTTAAAATTCACAACGTTCTATTTAAAAACATATTCGTCTAATCTATCGATGGGAAATTTAATTATGATGAGCTATTTTAATACAAATCACCAATTTGTAAGTGCTGAAATGAGAGGTGGAACAATGCAACGGTAAGTTCTAAAACGAAATCGTAAATAGCTTCTAGGTTTTTCAAATAATGTACCTATATATGTACCTAAGTAACTAAGAAATATGTACGTATTTATTGTGTTACAAAATTATTAATAAATTGAATATTTTGATTTCTAAAAAAAGATAACATTTGTTTTGTTTTAGTATTAGTCAGCCTTTTTAAATTTTAGTTAATTTAAAATTTGGTTACTCATTACACAAGATGTAAAAACTAACCTTCAAATGTATCTAAATAGATACGTGCTTTAAATGTTAAAAATGTAAAAATTATTCTTTTTAAGATCTTGACAAGAAAGCTACGGAGACAAGGCGGTATAACTTATGTATAAATTAAAAGATACTTTTACAACTGTTCTGACTAACAGAAAACCCCAATTTCACACAATAACTATAAAAATAATTTAAAAAAGTAAATATTTAGTTTATAAATCTTATTATTCAAATGAAAATTGCATAATAATTTCAGCTTTATTAGAATTTAGTACTTTCATTTCTTTTATTGGACCATCTTGTAAAACCAAAAATTAAGGAATCTATAAACTAGATACTAAAAAGAGTTTTAAAGATATGTAGGAATTTAAACATAACTAACGTAAAAATCAAGAATAAATTCTACATAAGTATATTGTCACGGATTTCCCAATCCCACTTTTTCTACTGCCAGAAAAACAATCCGTTAATTAATCACTTATCTTTATCAACTACTCTGTACACTACTGGATACTAATTACAACTCAACTAAACACTATTTAATTAATCACTATATATATAATAATTTTATAACAATAATTAATGATTATCCATTTAAAGCTATTTAAGGGTAGTTTATATAGGCTTAGGGGTAGTAGCGACATTTCCCCAGATATCTGACGTATTTCTGGGCCATTTCTAAAGTTAATTAACAATAATCAATTGATTTTTTTATGATTTATGTGTTCCCCCGGATAAACCAAAAATCGGCTATTTTTAACATTATCCTTTCCAACTAAACACTCCAATTCAAGACTAACTCGGCCGTTTATTCTTCTTTTATAGACCTAACGAATATTCCAGGTTTTTTCTAGCATGTCTAGATCCATATCTCGAACGATTCTCGTCGATTCTCATTTTTCTAGTTGCGCCTCGATATACGGCATTATTTGTTTGTTTACTAGAATCGGCAATCGGCGATCGGGGCAACCTCGCGTTTCGCGATACCACAGTGGTCGAATTGGGTGCCAACGGGGCAAATTTCGTGACAATATTATAAATTATTATTTACTAATTTTATTATAAATCTTATTACACATATTTATTTGTTTTGGGTCCAAAAGATATGTCGCGTTTAATTGCTTTTTACCACAAGTTTCGAGTAGCTATTGGGGACTAATAAATAATTTATCTGAACATTTTATCGTTGTACTGCGATATTTCGGTACAATATTTAAAGTTTGATTGTTTTGTGTGTCTCTAGTCTTGCAATATTTAAAATTTCCATAATTGAAACAGAAACAACGACCGCCCTCCTATGATTCGTATTCTAAATGCAAGTTAACGGTAGCAGGCGCAACCCGGTATGCTATAGGACGCAGTAAAGTCACATAGTGGTTTCCGCGAGACCATGTTCCCAACTTATTTTAAAGACTTTAGAGGCGTCAGAAAATTCAAATTTTTGTCAAATCGCACTAAAATTACAAAACCATTCAGAAATTGTAATAAATATGCTAAATGACCTCATTAGAAATTCTGAAACTAAACTGAAAAAACATTTTACTATTATTTAGAATAAATTGTGCTTTATTTTAGCCATTAAAAAGTATGAAGCATTTCAAATATCACGAATTATTTCAAAAATAAGTTATATTTCTGCGATGTTTTTAAACAGTTGACATGTGACTTTTCGGCATATTCTAAGGTGAAAGTGTAATAATTTTATTTTTACACAAGTTGCCACGTTCGATAAATATAATATAAAACTTCAAAATTGAAGTGGTTTTATGCCTCTATTAACAATAATAATAATAATTAGTTATACACAAATGCTCTCAGTAACAATGAATGTAGGAGTCAAAAGGACTCGAATAAATTGTTTTTAGGTATTAATTATATAAGTAGTCATGAGATGTAATTCACATTCATATATATATATATATATATATATATATATATACATATGTTTCGAACTAAATACTTATTTTTAAAGAGAAATATCTAATAATATCATTTAAGACGCAAGTGCATAATATTTATATTCGATTTAGTAATATACATATAATATATATAATAAATAATATACGCAAATGCGGCCTGCTTAATAATAATATGCCGCCCCCTCTCCCGCACAAGTCTCCGACTTCTGGGCTAATCCCTGTGATTAGAATGAGGGGTAGAGATATTATTATTATTAGAGATATTATTAACTGACCTGAGATGATGTCCGTCGATGAGACATATATTTTGTTTGTTACCCAAGAAATGGAGGTTCGGCAAGCCTATGGTCAAACAGATGCAGCACAACGTAACAGCATTTTTTGTCTTGGCAGAACGTGAACGTGTAGCTAGACGAGTAGATACAGAAGTGAAGAAGTTTAGATTCAAATCATAGATACTAGGCGATACTAAGTGCGATACTATGCACAATACTAAGCACCCTAAAATGATAAAATAGCAGTTAGTTAAGATTTCAGAATTTACTTACTAGTTTTTAACTACGAGCCCCTTCCCATTTCAGTTGGCCCACCTACTGAAATATTAGTTTTTTGGCCAGCATCAAAACATAACAAATACTACAGGTTGTTTTCAGGCCCCAAAGTAATTAGCAGAGTATATTAAATAATGTCCAGTAAAAAATACCAAAGTCCTTGCTCTCTATTTAAATTTACAAGGAAAAGCAAAAATTTTGTAAATACAGCAAATCAACCTATGTTTGTTCTGGTACAAAGGATGCCTATAATTCAAAGATTGCTGTGGAAAACTGACACCGTGACAGTTGCTAATATTCATATAGCTGTCAGTACGCATTTAGTATAGCTTCAAGTACTTAAGTAGTTGTGTTTTTTTAAAATGGGTAGAGGAAAGGTTATTGATGAGAAAATTCGTTTACTTATTATTAAATTTTTCAATTCCGGCAAATCAAATTCGGAAATTGCAAATTTATTAGAGTTATCGCGGTATAGTGTAAGAAACATAGTTAGACTGTATAAAAATACCGGCTCAAGGCCCCAATATATTAAAAAAAACAAAATTACAAATGTGGATAGACGTTCGTTGAAGAGGATTATCCAGAAAAATAGGCGAGCTAATTACTTAGAGCTATGTGCTCTATGGAGTGACGCTGTTGGGAGACGAATTTCGAGATCCACAACGCACAGGGAGGCTCATAAAATGGGTTTTGGCACTTATAAGGTAAATTTTTTAATAAGCAAAATTGCGGTAGGAAAATAAGAAATGACAATATTTTGCTTTAGGCCAAAGAAAAGCCGCTTTTAACACTGCAGCAGAAGAAAAATAGAGTAAGGTGGGCAAGACAACATAAGGATTGGACAACTCAGCAATGGCGTGCAATACAATGGAGTGATGAGGCCAGATTTGAAGTATGTGTGTTGGAGACAGTCGCAGTCGAGTTATTCGAAAAAAAAAATGAGGCGTTTCATCCGGACTGTCTCAAACGAAAGGTGAAATTTCCTGCATCAGTCATGATCTGGGGTAGCATGTCAGCTAAAGGAGTGGGAAAACTTCATTTTATTGACGGCATTGTGAATACGGACAAATATTTAGCCATTTTGGAAGAATCGCTCTTACCGATCATGGAAGAATGCTTGACATCCCGCCAAGAATTTGTGTTTCAGCAAGATGGTGCAGCATGTCACACCTCAAAGAAAGCATTAAAGTGGATAAAGGATAATGGTATTGCACTTTTAGAATGGGTTTCTAGCAGTCCAGATCTATCACCAATAGAAACTTTGTGGCATGAGATGAAAAAGGTGCTACGAAAACATCCTGCTAGAAATATCCCTGAGCTGAAGCAAAGACTTCAGGAAATATGGGATTCTTTTACACCGGAATTATGTCAAGGCTTGGTTAATACTATGCCCCAACGAATTGCGGCTGTAATAAAAAATAAAGGCGATGTTACCCAGTGGTGAATTTTAAAATTGTTTTGTTAGTTTTACGCTACTTGTTCTTATTTTCTCTATTTGTCTTTATTTTCTGTTAGATATTGGTTTTCGTTGCTTCATATTTATTTATTATGTTTAAAATACTGTTTAAGAGATAAATAAATTTACAGGTTAATGTTGTACTTTTATTTTTGCTTCATAAAAACAAAATTTCTGCCAAATCCTATGGTGGGCCAACTGAAATGGGAAGGGGCTCGTACCTCTTCTGAGGGCACTGTATAAAATGCGAGTAAATGGAACTCGATGAATAGTTGACTCTGGCGTGGCTAAATATAAATCCCTATTTAAGGCAGATTGTCGCAAAATACACATAAATAACGACCACTTAAAACTTAATGCACACAATCCAATAATATTTTCTAAAGAATTAGATTATCCCCGTAGGATGACGATTGCAAAATCTTCCTTCCAATTCTTTTCAGAAAACAAAAGCCTTCTCCTGGAGCCACACAGTAATATTTTCTACACGCCCCCTTCTTTTCCGGAAATTCCTCGTATCGATACCAATATTTAACACGAAATTACTATTCCAAATTTATATGGAAAATACATGGCTGTAGTCAAAACATAACTAATGCTAATGAAAATTATTAATAAAAAAATTGAAAGAATTTACAAACTGGTATACAAGTTGTTTAGATATATTAAATAGATAAACAATAAAATTAATTATATTACGTTAAAGATGATAATGACACGGGTATTGATTTTTAAAAGAACTACAGTAAGACAATATCACGCGTACACCTATGGCCAAACCGCGATATCATAGGGCAAAAAAAAAAAATGATGTAAGAAGATACAAAATTTCTACTAAATATGTACAGCCGCGAAAATATAAAATATTTATTAATATTTACTCGACGATTGTTTTAAATAATAACGATTTGTATCTCTTAAAGTGTAATCTAAATTCTGTTAATTCTAAGTTTGATTTATTAACTGATCGATATAAGTTATTCTTTGAATTGATATAGGAATAAAGAACATTATATACGGAGATTAGAAAATTGGTTAATATACCTATATTTTACTGCTTACATAAAAGAAAATAAATAAATAGATAAAATTTATGTTTTTCCTACTTAAATAATAATTTCGTATTAGTCAAATATTGATACTATGGAGTTTTAATTAGTTTTAAAGATATACGACAAAAGGTATACTTGGTTGTCAAGATTTATCAATTCTGAAAACGTAACTATGAAAATTAAACCGTTACAAAGTATTTCAGAATTGTTATAAATAATATTTAATCAGTAGAACATTTCCAACATTTGTTATAATAAATCATAGTAAAGTAATTACATTGTTAATTAATTATTTTAGGTAATGTAATGAGTATAGTAAAAATGCAGTGGATCAAATAAATCAATTTTGTTGTTAATCGGTTTGGAATACAAAACCTATTTTGTTTGTAATATTTATACAAAGTGATATATTGTTTTTGGCAAATAATGATCGATAATACCTACACCACCTTCGCCGCTGATAAGTTTCTAAAGCTGGTAATTTTGTTTCATACCTACTGTTATACTATATATCTCAAGCGGTTTAGAAATTAAAAATTTATTTTTTTTTAATTTTTGACATGCTGTAGCTGGACAATGGATGTCCTAAGACCACAGGATACGCCTCTGGATTTTTAACTTCTGCTTAAGAAACATCCAGTATACATATACATTTTTTATTAATTCAAACAAAAATTTTACTGTTAGAGATAACTATGACTAACTATATCTATTTGGAAAATTGGGAACTCCATTTTTACTCTAATTACCATTTAAAAATGACGTGAAAGAATTTGTAAGATAACGTATTAACAATTCATATGGTACAGATGTCACCCAAAATATTAAGAATTTATTTTAAGATCAAAGCAATCATCTTTACCATTAACTTCATCGTCAGTAGTAATATGTTCACTGAAATCGCTACCTGGAGCTTTTTCCTAGTTAACGTGTTCATAGCTACACATTAGCAACTCAACCATCTCGTTCCGTTTGAACGGTGGCAAATTCTTAATTTGCAGCTCATAAAACTTTTTCTCTCTGGAAGTGTTTCCGCGGAGCAGCTCTCGAGAGCCGTATAGCCTGCAGGTCGTCCTCTTCGTTTAGAACCCTCTTTTACGACCATCACTACGCTCGTATGAGAAGCCATTGGCGGCTCTGACTGATGCAGATCAGCTGAGACGGCAAAGCAGGTGTCTGACATGGTAAATCCAATTTGGTAATTGGAAACCGGATAAAGTACAATACACTTTTTGAGCGTTGACAACTAATAGACAAGGAAAAGTATACACTGAGTATCCCATCTCATTAGTACTTAGATCCAAGGCGGACCATCTTATGTTATTTAGTTAGTTAGTTATTTATTTATTATTGCAACAGGATTTGCAAATGGCATTGCTTTACACTTGTAGATATTCACAGCTAAACAAAGCTGTAGATGAAAACAATCAGACAGAGAGCTTATTACAAAGTATAACTTGAAATCATCAGCGAACATCAGTCGATTACATGAAACAACATGAGGAAGGGCATTAATGAAAAGTAAAAATAAGAGTGGTCCTAGGTTAGAGCCTCGTGGCATCTCACCAATTGTCTGTTTAGAAGATACGATTCAAAGACTTTGATTAGTGAATTAGAAAAGCCAAACGGAGATAATTCTGCATTAGTATATGATGATCTACCTGATCAACTAGTTGTTGAAAAATTACATCAACTTGCCCTCCATTATCCAAAACTTCATATATATATATATATATATATATATATATATATATATATATATATATATATATATATATTGTGAAAAAACGGTAAGATTAAAAACAGTTGAACAGTTTTCTGTATAAATCCGTGGTGATCTGTGGAAATTAGTTGATTATTGATCCGATAAATCTCTGATCCGCAAAATTTTTAAAAATTTCATAAGAAAGATGCAATGAAGATGATGTTCTGTTGTTTAGTCACAATCACAAGTTTGGTCAGTCTCTAGTTGTAAATGACTTCAGTCAATGTTATTAACTTAATTTAAAAATTTCGGCATTACACATTGATTACATTTTTAATAATTTTATACAGGGTAGCCCGGATAGGTGAAGCGAGTCCTGTAAGCGACAAAGAACGTTGGTGTTAAAAAATGACTTTCAGCAATTCAGCTCTGCATCTTATTCTTCAGCATTTAAAAAACAAAATCTGCCATGAAATCTATAAAATCCAGCAGGCTTTGAAAATTTGGAAAACAATTTTCACCCATAAAGTGCTATTTCTATTAGATACGACAGTGTTGTTAAGAAAACTTGAGCATGTGTGCAAAATTTCAATATCCTAGGTCTACTTTTATTTTGTGTTCGATTTTCAGATTTTCTCGCTAGTAAAGTGCCGCTTCTATATGGCATACAACAAGATATTATTAAGAAATGTTTCTTTTCGGTTTTGAACTCGTAAGTTATTTACAGCAGCTAAAGCCATAAATTATGAATAGTGTACTCTTCGGTGCGATACACTTAATTTTTTAAATACCCACACAAAAAGAAATCCAAAGGATTTAAGTCCTCCTCGTCCAATCCATCGTACCCCTTCAACTTCATTAAGGTACTTGTTGATACCACTAATTTATGTAAATTATTTAGATTGAGTCCATTTATGTACAACTGGCAATAGCGCCAAGAACTCCAAGACGTACAACCAAGTTAGTTGTTCAGGCCTTCAAGGGCCAGCGCCAGTGCCAGTAGCAGCCCTAGCGCTGTAGCAGTAGGATGTGCTCTCTTATATAAAAATTATCATTCTTGTTCCTTGAAAATTAATGTCTAGTGTAGTGTTACACATTGTGCAGTTTGCTAATAAAGTTATAACAAAAACAGAAACCTCAAACCACATGAGCATTGTGAATGTTATACATTCCATTCCGTGTATAAATACCTTTATCTGTATCTAACACGTCAGCTGCAAATCTAGAATTTTGCGCATTTTATTGACGCCAGAGGCTACAGAGAACTTTAATAATTTTTCCTCGGAAACTATAAGGATTTTATATAAATTTTGTTTACGATATTGATTCCACTTTTCATGACGCATCTATTTCCTTCAAGACAATTTCAGATGAACAAAATTATGCTCTACAAGATGGTAAATATTTCATTTGGTTATACCTTAAAAAACAACCAGAAATAAGCGAGATAACGAGACGACTAAAAACGCTAGGTACAGATAAAGCAAATAAATATGCGCTAAGGAGGTTTTCAGTTCTATCAATAACCTGAGTACCCCGCTGCATACATATCACATAAATTTCATATAAAACATCTATTTTTCGTCGTATTTTCGTAAAACCAAGACCAGCCAATAAAATACTCAGAATAACAGACCTAGCGACAAAGAAACTAACACACCTTCCTTACCAGAAAATTTATACCACTGTTTGCTGAAACAAACAAGTGCGTCCATCACTTTTGCATAGCCCCTAAATTAACCTCGGAATGGCCCTTTTTAAGCGATCGCTCCGCTAAATTATCTCTTGTTTTGGAACGGCCGAAGACTTATTGGCCGTAATACATTCATTGTGGGCCGAATGGCGGATATAAGAGCCAATTTCAGTCAAGAGTCAATAACGGTCAGTTTACACGTCTCAGTTTAAGGACCCACAGGAGCCCGGGAGTAATGATTCCAATCGATCCGGCTGGTCTGGAAGAAGGCATGTCTTAATGGGGGGTTAGTTAGCGGGATGGAAGAAGTCTCCGGATGGCTGGTCATTTCGTGGGGCATTATTAAGGTTCCGAGACGTGATCTAATTTTAAAATGCTAAGAAATACTTAAAAATCCGTTTTACAGTTTGTCTTGATCGCCATTAGGAGAGAGATAATTGTGAAAAGCTTCGAATCCGTACATCAAATATCAATGTATACAGAGTATATATGGAAATGATGAGCAAACAATTCAGTTACAGTTACAGGGTGTTAAAGTTAAAATTTTATTTTCGGTATTTGTAAATAACTTCTTAAGAAATCCGAATATTTACATAAAATTTGTAAATCAGGGGTTTTTGCGGACGAGAAATTTAAATATGTTTCTAATTTTGACGTCACTAGTAGAGGGCACCACTTGTGGCACATCAGGTTTCTTTTAAATGGCAGAACTTTTTTGTATCTTAATGTATCCATCTGATTATCGAAACAATCGATTCTCCTATCTGTTTTATTTGAAAAAGATATACTTTGCCGAAGTCGGTATGCGTAACCATTTTTGAAATAATCCTATTTGAAATGCTCAGTGCACCGAGTAAAAACTGTTTTGGTTTCAGGTAAAGTGCCTTTTTTGCTGAAAATGCAGCAAAATGTTACTTGAAAAAGTTGTTCAGAATCGTATATTATGGAGACGTGCAAAAAGATCGGCGAGGTTTGATGAAACCATTTTTCAACAAAGGAAGATTTTTTCAAAGTAGTTTTCCTATAAAATGTATCTTTAATATGTAAGTACGGGGTGACCTAATTTCATTGTGACAGCATGATTTTTTTTTTAATATAACTCAAAGTAGTTTTCGCAAGTGTGCTATTTTTTGAGAAACAATTGAATGTGTCAGCAGAATTTTCATAGCACTCTTTGTTTCTAACTTACAGGGGAAAACTGAAAGATGCGAATTTTTAATCATTCTTTTAATATATCTACGGTCATATTGGAATAGCAAAAACGAAAAAAGTCTACATTTTTTTCAACGCTAATCGGAAAGAAAATCAAAAAATGAATTTAAACAAATATAAAAATTGTTGAAAAATGTTAAACAATTGGAAAAAACAAGATAAGATTATTAATATTTTTTAACAATTTTTATATTCGTTTCAATTAATTTTTTGTTTAATCGTAACGTTGAAATTTGTTTTTTAGTGTATTTAAAAAAAAAATAGTTTTACAGTTAATATAATGTAGACTTTTTCGAAAATTTGGTAATAATTTATGTTTTCAATATTTCTATACTATACTGTCAGTAAAATAGTGTGAGGATTATTAAGTATCTTAAGTAGGAGTTAAAGTGTTCATCTGTTGTATCTATATATGCCCCCTGAGGATGGTATAATAAAATACCGAAATGTCGATTTTTAAATAAAAACATGAGTTTTTTTTAAGTGGACCTATAACCCAAATACAATAATTTAACTGAATTATTATTATATTGAATTCCAGTCATAATTTCTACCTTGAGGTTTTATTCAAAATAATTTTCTTGATATGACATTTCGTCGTCTGACAACCAAATTATGTCCATTTCATTAAATTTTAGAGCATACTAAAAACTAATAAGTATGCGAATTCCGAACCAACATATATTTTTTGTACAGGGAAATTTTTTCTATGTTCATTAAGTTTTTTTTTCAGTAGACATTTAGAGTAAAAAAATAAATTTCATAAAATATTCTTGGAATAAATTAAATTGAAAACTTTTGAAATCGTCTTCTTGCAAAAACCACGCTTAGATGGTTGATAGCCTGATCTGAGTCTTCAAAGAGCTCATAAATCGATTTCTTCTGATTCACGCATAGTTATGTTTTTAGTTAATAAAAAATTAAAGCCTGTTTATTCGTTCTGTTCAAAACGCAGAATATTGATTAATACTAGCATCGTATTATATTTTGAAACAATTTATTATAGGTCTCCACATACAACTACAATACTGTGACATGACTAGTCGCTTGGAATTGGAATACTATAGTTCAAATTTTAGCAAGGTTACATGGACATAAAATAAAATAATTCTTTTGATTATACGAAACTATGTATTTGGAATATATTAGAGCATAGCGCTTGGAACATAGAATAATTTCATTTAAAATGCCGATTTCAGAATAAAATGGACATAGAATATAATTACTGTGGTTGGTAGGCGACAATTTGACAAAATCGAAATCATTGGCGCGCATACCAAATAACCGTCCTTCTAAACAGTGCTTCTCATAATAAAAATAGTTTTTAAAATAAAAATAATTTATCCCATAGATGCCTATCTATGAGATCTTGTAATTTTTAATATGTGTGGAGACATTTTATCTTAAACAATGATATGTTCTTTTCTCTTTATTTCACAAATAATCTCTGAACATTATACATTTTCGTGGCAATAAATACCTTGCTATTAACCTCGTTTCTGACATGTTTATCGAACCCTTCTGCTTCTAGCAGTGCCAGTAGGTACGCCGATGTAACAGGCTCTATTTTTACGGCGCCTAGCATCGGCGGTACCATGCGACCTGGACGCAGCGTCGGTCGTAACGCGTCACACAAACGGCAGCGGTGATATTCTTCCCGAACATGCGATTCCTGATATGAGATATGGCCCCCTAGGAGAAGGTATTCACTTCACCGTGAACACGGCCATTCTTTTGATTTATGTTATCATTTGTTTGCTCGGACCAGGGCACTCTAGAGCCGGCGTGACTTATTGTGCGGGGTAATGAGCTGTTCTGTTCCTTTTCAGATGTTTAAATACTTCGGCAGGGTATCGAGACCAAGGCCGGCTTGCCCTAAAATCAATTTAGATACGCTGAGAGAAGATGAGGTGATGTCTTCAAGAGAATTATATGTTATACATCGAAAACTATTTTAAAAATTTTTATATATTTTTAATAAAAATATTTAATTCAACATTCGTCAAAAAACGAGTGGTATAGAAGACTTGGTATATTGCTCTACCAAGCTACTCTTGGAATCTTGGCATCAATTACGATTTAAACCAATGCGAGGATTGCAGGGTACAAGATTCCATTGGCGTACCATTTGAGAAGGAATACAAAATAGCCAAAGTTAAGTTTGAGTGAATAAAGTTGATTGAACCTAGTGAAATAGTTCATTTTAAATAGTTTATAAACTCACCCATGTCATACCAGATTTATAATGCTAATACTACTTAATACATAATAATAGTAACCTGAATTAGTTTTTTTTTGTCCGAATCTGATTTTTAAAATACCGAATTATATGAACTGTACTACGAATCGCCTATTTTGTTATCATCGACCTCTATCTTCTTCCTTTCGCAAGTTTCCACAATTTTCCGTTTTGCAATTATATGTTCTTTGCTACTATTTATTGCACGATATGCACTACCCACGTACAGTTTATATCAACGATATAAGGGATTAAAAAAACGACATAAGAAACTGCCATAGAAACATCAACGACTTCCGCGTCCAGCTGTGAGAGTCACTACTAACATCACGTGTATCCGATTCTTTATTAACAGTTTAGCCCAATCAAAATGATACAGCTTTATAGTTTCTCTCAATTTTTTTGACATGTTTTACGCATTTTTTCCAATTAGTTGATGTTTTATTCACCTCGCTTCTTATAACATTTTTAACTGTTTTTTCAAGTTTTGGAAAGGTCTCTTTTTAATTGGGTAGGTACATATTAATTCAATGTGATAAAAAACACAGCAGTATGGATGCAACCGTAGAACGGTATGTCCCTGAGCCGTCTCATCAATAACGTATTTCTTTGCAAAATTGCTCTTGCGTCGTACGCTATTTTATAGATTTTGAGAAATCCTTGAATATTCTTTTCCCTCAAAATGGATTTATTTGGAGGAAACACCCTTGTAAAAATTGTAATTACTATCTGATTTGGTTCGGGTTTTTTAAAAAAAGATAATTTAAATGTACTGCTCACAATATGAAATTTCATTGTATATAATTAAAGCATACTTTGGTTTTATTCGATGTCAAAATTTTCAAGGTAGTATGATAAAAACATAAAACAATCGCTAAACAGTTTTTGCCAATTTTGTCATCGAAAAAAAACCAAAGTAGGTGTTGGGTTTAACCTGTTGATTGTTTAATAACCATCCGAAAGAAAAAAAAACGATACTAACGGACTGTATCTTATATTAACATTAACTATTTGTTGAAATGTACATACGTCTTCAAGTTGATGAACAGAATAGAATAGAATGAACAAAATGTGACAATTGACAATGTAGGTAGTTCGCATTACATTCTCTGGCAAATATCTGTCAGCGTTCAGCGCCCTCTTAAATGCTTTCGCGAACCTCTGTGGTTCCAACATTACAAAAATAGCGGAGCCAGCTCCGTTCAGTAGGCCTTGATTATAGACAATGAGTCAAAATAGAGTTTTAAAATCTCTATCTATTAAAAAAAACCCGAACCAAATCGGATAATAAATGCAATGTTTACAGAGGTGTTTCCATCTTAAATGGGCCACACTGTATATAGAAAAATAAAGATATCATCTCAGTTGAATCTATCTGGGGCAAAAAGGCGTTTTTATTAGTTTTGTTATTATGATAATCGCGCAGTTTATTCCAACGGCCGCAGTATATAAAACTCCAATATCAGATGATGGATTAATAAAGCCGCATTATTCATTAAAATATACGGCACATTATAGGAATCCCATACATTTTTTATGATAACAATTTCTTTGTCCCATATATCGCTGGAAAAGTATTACGGAAACCAGGGCCGATTTATCTTCTTTATTAAGTTTTCGCTAAGTGGCCGGATGGATATATTTACCGAATCCATTAAATATTAATGGTATTTTGCTGGAACAATGGAAAATTACTTTCACTTACCTACAACTTAACAGGGCAGATGCAATCATCACAGGAGGTTAGGGGTCGTCCATTTCTTGCCCCACAATGACCTACATCTCATGTTTTTAGGTATTCCTACACTGTAAGTTGTTGTGTAAGTGACATTTTCTAGAGTGTAATTTAGGATGTGTAAAATTCCTTGTTAATAGCTTTACACACTGACTTTTTTATACGTTTTACACAAAATGTGTTAAAATTACTAGTATTTTAATAAAATATATTGAATTTGTGTAATATTTACCAGTTATGTGTTAAAAGTACACCATTTTGTGTAAATTTAACACACCTTTGTGCTCTATATCCCTACTCCTGACTGGTTGAGCACAACTGCGCAGCTGCAGTATATCAGCTGTTCCAACACACGTCACTACGCCATGTTCCTCGTATAGTGTTGTTGTCTCCAGTTACTTCTTGCTCGCTGTGTTCAAATGGAGAATATTTAAATTTGAATTGAGGTTTGATGAAAGAAAATGATCAGCCCTTCCATACACATACAGAGAGATCCAGAACTTATCTAAAAAAAATTTAGAAAATATATAGGCGACTGTTACAAATACAATTTTGTAAAGAACTGATCAAAATGACCAATTCAATTCTGCACGGCACTGGAAACAGGTCCACTGTAAAACCACACAAATTGAAAGAAATAATAAATAACATTTTATAACACCTATTTTATACAGCAAATTCAACTGCTTTAATTGGAAGTTTTAATTAATAAAATAATTAGACATACCTTGATGTTACAACAACAAAAGTCTGGATATCGTGGTGGCCATGGTACCGGTCCTCCTCGTCCAATCACTTGGTTAATGCCAGGACACGCTATACATGGAACGAATATAATTGAGTCTCGTGTATGATACGCCACACTGCTGTAATACGCCGTGGACACCCTGGACCTCCATCTCTTCCACAATTCGGTTTCAAATTTCCTTCGCGGTGCACTACACTTTCACCTACTTCATTACCGTGGTAAAAGTAACTGCATTTGGCACATGTTTACCGGGAAATCGTCCTGCTAAAGCATTTTTACTTCACCGTAAATTAAAACGATATCCATCAACTCCCAGTTGCTATACACGTAAACTATTTTGACACTAATGTAAATATTCACATTACAAAAACGTAAATACTATAAGTAGTCGGATTACAATATTTGAAATCGCCTAACTAGAGATTACAATAACCCACTGATGTAATGGTTAAAAATACTACAACTTGAAGAATTTTGTTCTCTAGAGGTTAGAATTCATATTATATTATATTAGATATTATATTAGAATTCAGTGCGTACTCATGACCGAAAATAAGGTCTGTTTGCCATAGGTTTTTCAGGTGTAATTCAATACTGGTCGGGGTCATATATTAATTCTATTGCAACAAAATGTTAAACATAATATTAAGAAAGTTCGTTATAAAAATATTTATAGAGACTGTTAAATCTGCGAGCGACTGCCGTTTACACAAACCACTCTCTCTGCCTCACGGGAAGAATCAGCGCCGAAACAGGCGGAACAAATTAATTCCCGGCATTTTTAAATTTATATCCCATTACGGCGTTATGATAAATGGGTTCGCGCCTCGCGCGATACCAAATCTCCTCGGGAAACGCAGTAAGGTGAGGCGAGGATCCGCTCAATTAACACGGCAAGCGGCGTGTCCAACTCGCAGATATTCCTGCTGTTCCTGCCCTCGTCAAGGCGCCATTATCATGCGGGAGCGAGCGGGCCGGATCAAGGTATAAATGCCTGCTGCTTTGACATGGGTACGTATTTTTATGCATAACAAAGGGGAGGCAATTTTCAAGCAATACTGAAGACTTAAAATCATTTACTGTTATGTTGGTATTGCTTTTAATTTGGACAATTATTATCCAACCTTAAGAATTTTGCACTTCTACAGCTAAAAATAGATCATAAATGTTAATTTTTTTGTCAATTGATAGTTACTTACAAGCGCTAAAAATGCCATTTTATTTTGAGAAAAAGGTAATTCGAATAAAATAAAATTGAAGGCGACGATGAACATAAAGAATCAGGACATAAGCAAATAGTACAAGCTTGTTGCTTTTTTCAAGGTAAAGGCGATTGATATCGACCGAAAAAAGCCGAAAGGGAACAGGGAACAAATCGACAAATTTCTCGCAGAAGCGCAGGATGAAACATATTTCACGCAAAAAGTAATTTCGTAATTTTCATTGTATCTGAAGCCTGTCCATGACGTCGCGAAGAAATGTGTAACTTGACATTCAATAACATTGAACATTTGGAAATTTCACTAGTTGTGTATATACCAGACACTAAAACTAATGTGCAGCGAACTTGTGTTATTACTAGTACATTATAGTTGAACTATTGTAAAAGGTATTTGCCACGCTGTTGGTAAGATGCCTGCCAATATTGCTAAATTTCTCTTGGTTGATTATCATCTTACTTTTTCTTGCAGTTTCTCTAAGTGTACATTTAATTAAGAAAATAAATATTACTTTGATTTAAAATGTCTTAAATGAAAAAAATATATATATATATATTTCTAGGCAAACAAAGATAAGACAACAGTAGTAAGATCAGTAGTGACATACGCCATGGATGTTCAATGAGGCAGAACAAACAAGACTGGAAGTATGGAGAAGGAAAATATTGAGGAGAATTTTTGGAGGAAAAAGAACAGAAGAAGGGTGGATCAGAAGAATGAATGAGGAAATAAAATATTTATACAAAAAGACGAGTATATTAGGCTAAGGCATATTGGGAGGATGGTAAAGACAAGAATAACAAAAATGGTAGTGACACGAAAAATTAGGAGTAAGAAGAAGGCGACTGAAAGCAAGATGGAAAACAAAGGTGGAGAAAGACATATAACAACTACAAGAAGAAGAAGAAAGAGCAAGGGAGAACGAAATGGAGAAAGATACTCAATCAAGCCTTGGACCTTCAAGGTTTGCAGGGCTACATTATATACAGTGCTTTCGAAAAGTAACGAATAAATTCATTATTTGTTAAATTGAGAAGTTTTCGAAAAAAATCCCTTGGCACGTCGATTTTGTTTTTAAAAAAGGCACTTTTTGACATACGACCCATATTTGTGACGTCATCGTTGTTTGAGATATGACGTCATCGACAAGAAAATAATGTTTGAAGATTTTAAAATTTAATTTTCACAATACTATGCACCTCCCCATTATGCAACACCTGTCCGTGCTTATTTAGATGAGCTGTTCCCAAATCGTTGGATAGGGAGAAGGGGGCCGATTGAGTGGCCAGCCAGATCGCCTGATTTGACACCCCTAGATTATTTCTTGTGGGGATACTTAAAAAGCAAAGTATACGTTACTAAACCGGTTAATTTAGAGAATTTAAAAGCAAAAATTTGTCACGAGATACATCATATACTTCCTGAGGTTATTGATAATGTCCAAAAAGAATTTATTAATCGTCTTGGCTACTGTCAGGCAGCCAACGGTGCACAATTTGCACATTTAATTTAGTCGATTTTTACATAATCATTATCATTTTCAGTATTGTGAAAATTAAATTTTAAAATCTTCAAACGTTATTTTCTTGAAATTTTGTTATGTAACACCATCATTTTTCATGATGTATGTATGTAGAATAGCACGCTCTTTCAAATGGCATGGTCAAGATTGGGGGTTACTATTTAAAAACATTGTGACGTCATATCTCGAATAACGATGACGTCACAAATGTGGGTCGCATGTCAAAAAGTGCCTTTTTTAAAAACAAAATCGACGTGCCAGGGGATTTTTTCGAAAATTTCTCAATTTCAAAAATAATTAATTTATTCGTTACTTTTCGAAAGCACTGTATATAAAATGTCTTAATTGTTGTCTATTTTCGCACTAGTGTTGAAAGTGAATCACATTTATTTTTAACACCAGTACCTTAAAATTACATTTTAGATACTGACAGCATGCATTAAAAATTATACTTTTACTGACGTTTGTAGAAAAAAATCTTATAAAGTGGTATTTACTAATAGCCATACGTTGACATACATGCATTAACTATTTTCTCAAGATCAGTACATACAGCAAAAACAATATCGGACCCAATATGGAGCCTTGAGGGACTCATAAACTGCTTCCTATTTGCTATAAGTAATTTAAACCAATTTAAAGCCACACCACGAATGTTGCTTGTCAAGAAACACTATGACACACGTATTTTGCTATAAAATTAGGTCGCCATTTAGAAGCGTGCTTATTACTTGAAAATGGATGGAAATGATTTTTGTAGAATTACCGGAATGTTAATAAAAGAAAGGCACTCTACTCTCCAAATTAACAAGATAAAATAAATTCTGAATTACAATTTACAGAAAATACATTCCAAGTTATAAAAGTTGTTAAAATCCTTTTTCGACATAAAAAAGTTAAACGCTTTAAACGATTAATTAGTGTTAGCAACCTTTTAAAGATGTAACTTTTATCATAGAAAATAAATTGAGTTAGACTAATACGGATCTATTTAGAAGAAAACGTTTGTTTTTCATTGGATTCCAGTCTTTTCCAATAGGAAGAAAAAATGTGAGGGATGTCAGACGTTTCCCAAATTGATTGTCCTGAAGTCGAATTAAACTATCTCCTCTAGGAAAGTTTTCAGAGGTGGCGCAGGGAAGGTATTAAATTATCCTCACCTGAACAGGAGCCACAAAAGCGGGAGTTGGGTTCCATTAAATAATTTCCAATAAGCATTTATCAGCGAGGAACGCCAAATAAAGTTCAGACGACAAATTTCTTCAAAGGATTCCACAGTAGTGACGTCTTTGAGACGATCGAGATGTTCAAACAAAAGAAATTGTAGAAGCCATCTGAAATTTGATTTAAGTTAATTTTTCTGTGGCAACTGATCTTCAAATTATCTTAATTTGGTCAGTACAATAAATTTGGTGCTTTATAGGGTGTTTCCAAATAACTGCGAAATATTTTAAGGGGTGGTTGCCGTAGTTATTTTGTGAAAAAAAGTTCATATAAACGTAGGTCGAAATATGTACATTTCCGAGATGTAGTGTTTAAATTTTGAAAACTTCCTTTGGAGGGATAAATATGCATATTTTGGGGTGATCCAAATATTTCTACTTGTACCAGTGACGTTCGTACGAGAATGTCACAACTTTCTTAAAAATGGTACGCCACTGACTTTTTCCCTTTTTGATATTTTTTTGGAAATCTGCCATCAATTCTGAATGAGATTAGTCTCTTTAATTTTTTTCGTAAGATGCACCGTTTTTGAAGAAAAACATATTATAGGTTTTGTTAATATTTTATTTAAAGGTCTCTTTTACTACATGGTCAAAGTAAAAATTAAATTAATCATTGAAAATAAGTTGATATAAATGTGGGTAAAAATATTCTACGATTTTAAGATACAGGGTGTTCAAATTTTAATCTTTTAATTCTTTTCTCTTAAATATTTCAAAAAATATATCTAATACATAAACATTAAACCAAAACAATAACACAAAACAACAACAATAAAAATATTTTTTAATAGTCGCAAACCTATAACAGATATTGAAAATGACTTCCCTCACAAATGATACAAAAGATAAGTCTTCGCCTCATTAACTGTCGTATTCGCTGGAATAGTACTACTGTATTTCTTATAGTCGCACAGCCGGCTGTAATTCGATTTCTCAGGTCTTCAACATTTTCGACAGGATTGGAGGAAACTAATGACTTGAGAAAACCCCAAACGCAAAAATCTAAAGGATTTAAATCCGGAGAGCGAGCTGGCCATTGTTGCGTACCTCACCTACCTATCCAATGTTTTGGATATACGGTGTCTAAGTGACGACGTACATTAATGCTAAAGTGGGTTGGGGCACCATCGTGCACGAACCATAAATTTTGACTGAGCAGAAGAGGAATTTCTGCAAGAAGAGCAGGTAACTCTTCCTGTAGGCAGTGATGATAAGATTTGCCATTTAATCATAATGGGAGGAAATATGGTCCAATTAAATAATCATTAAGTACTTCAAGCCACACGTTTACTGAAAATTGTTGTTGAAAATGATCTTGAAAAAATTCATGTGGATTTTTGATGAAATCTAATGCTGATGCCCATAAGTGATTGTTATGAGAATTTCGTATAAAATCTTTTGAAAAACTTGCCTCGTCAGTAAACAAATCGCCATTTAAAAAAATAGGATTTTGATCGGTTACATGTAGAATCTAATGAAACGGATACCATTGCTGCTCTTTTAGAATTTTAAATTCAGTGAAGTTGCTTATATTCAATATGTTGGCAATTTTTCGAGTGCTACTTTCAGGTGACTCCGAAACTATATCGATAACTGCTTCTTCTAGTTGCCCAGTTCGTACCTCTCGAGAACGCCTACAGTCAGCAGTTCGGTTCATAAATGTACCATTTTTGCGCAAACATTGGTGAAGGCGAGCTAATATTGTATGATGAGGTATCCTACGTTCTTGATACAACTCGACTATGGTTGTCGATCTTGCAGAGCATTTCCATTACTTCGACCATAAGCAAAATGCATTTCTTTGTTTCTTTTCTCTCTGTCATTTCCGCATTTGTAATTTTTTTTTTTTAAGACAAAATTATTCACTTATTGACATTAATTTTGTAATAAAAAAATGCTAATTTGACATTTTGACGAGATGGTTGTATTTTATTTAGAAATAGTAACAACCTACTAGATAATGTATCAATAGAAATTAAAAATACAGAATTTGCAATAAAATATGTTTTATTTTTTTCTTCCTACGAAAAAATTTGAAGAGACCAATTTTATTCAGAATTGATAGCTGATTTTTAAAAAAAATATGAAAACGGGAAAAAGTTAGTGGCGTACCATTTTTTTATCAAGAAAGGTTATGGCATTCTCACCTCAAAAATTCATAATTATCCCTCCAAAGCGTGTTTCAAGTTTCGAGTGTAAAACTCTTTGAAATAATTAATAAACATAAATAAAAAATTAAAATTTAAACACTTTTCGACCTACGTTTATATGAACTTTTTTCACAAAATAACTTCGGCAACCACCCCTTATAATATGTCGCAATTATTTACAAACACCCTGTATAATAAGTTATTCCTTTATTTTCGCACAGAGAAAGGACTGGAACCACTGCTGCTGTATTTAAATAACTTGCTTCCAAGGTTCGTGTAGCATTTAAATAAACCAACAACAGTTTCAAGCTTATCATTCAGTTACTAGAATAAGATAAAGTTCGCTTTAAAGAACATTCGGTAAATCTCCAGGAAAAGGTATAAATCTGTAGTCCTGCTTACCATTTATTCATAAATCACGGGGCATTCAACACTTCCCAAAGTTTCCATTCTGTTTGCCAGTTAATACACAACAATGAATGGGCAGCTCTCCTAAAAACTTTTAACAAGCAGAAGTTGTAACTTTATTCGATGTTTGCATTCAAATATATAAAATCAACAACGGTTCGCCTAACAAAGTAAAAGTAAATAACACAAATAAGCGATGCGTCCGACAAAGCATCGGGATAAATTTAAATAAGAATAAATTTCGCATCGAAAATTGAACAAAGGGAGTATCGACATCAAACGGAGTCCCTGCGAGAGGTTGCATAGAGCCGAAACTTGACAGTTTCTACTTTTATTGTTTCAGTTATACTGTCGATAGATGTCATCCTTTATGTCTCACTGACAGTAGTTCACTGTGCTGCAACAAGAGGTCCGAATGTTGCGTCGGAGAATTTTTGTTTTGTTAGACTGTCGATACTGTCACACTGAAGAATTTAAATTTAGTGACAAATCTGTAGATAATCATTAGTCACAAGTGAATAATTATTAATCACTCATATAGTGTATGTAGATCATTATACCTGAAGAAACAAACAAATAATTTAGTCGTGGACAAGGAATTGTTTAACAAAAGCGAATTTAAAAATGTATTTATATTAGTTTTGTAGTCATATAGAGTGTGTTGACAGATGAAGTTGAAAATAGGGAAAACTTTTTATTTTTAATGTCATTGAAAAAAGTCTGCTTGTTAAAATTAAAAAAAAAATACAAAGCTTGTCAATATAATGTGCAGGATGTCTCTTGCTAACAAATTATTAGAAATACAGTAGATTTTATTATTAAAATTCAATAATAAATACACTACGCAAATTATATTTTTTATTTCTAAATAGTTAAGAAGGACTTGCCAGGAGCAGAAATAACTTC
Organism: Monochamus alternatus; assembly: GCA_037114965.1. Taxonomy (NCBI): domain Eukaryota; kingdom Metazoa; phylum Arthropoda; class Insecta; order Coleoptera; family Cerambycidae; genus Monochamus; species Monochamus alternatus. Next base: position 122,492,576 of record CM073426.1, read on the forward strand.
CGTGTACGAAGTTTTTTTAGTGGAATTTATCCATCCATCCTTTAAATGTGAATCCTTTTCTCTAAAAGTGATTGTTCATCCATCTTCTAAAAATGTATTGCAATGTAGGTATTTTATTGTTTTCTCTGAAAAATGATCTTATTCTTGAAACATTAGTACCTATATATTGGTATTTGCAAATATTTGTGTGTGAAAATAAATATTTTAGGTCGAATTTTAGTTATAGTAAATTTATAATTAACGTGACTACAACTAATGTTAATATCTGTTATAAGCTATTACAAATTAGCTATTTACTGTCTCAAGGATAAATATTGTCACAGATTTCCCAATCCGAATTTCTCTACTATTGCCAGAAAAACAATCCGTTAATTAATTACTTCTTTATTAACTATACTCAGTACACTACTGAACATTAATTACAACTCAACTAAACACTTATTTAATCGCTATCTAAATCACTCTAATCTCTCCAACTGAACACTTCAATTCAAGACTGTAATACAATACTAACTAACTCGGCCGTTTATTCTTCTTTTATAGACCCAACGAATATTCTGGGTATTTTCTAGTATCTCTAGATCCATTTTCCCGTACGACTCGAATGCTTCTCGTCGATTCCCCATTTTTCCAGTCCCGTCTCGATCCACGGCTTTTTGTTTGTTTAACAGAATCGTGTAGGGGCGATCGGGACAATCTTAGCATTTCGCGATACCACAGTCGTCGGTTTGGGTGTGAGTGGGGCAAATTCCGTGACAATATGTTGTTTGAAATGAATGTTGTATGGTTTAGAGACACAGGTAATGGCAATGTAAGCATCTAAATAACGTATCCTTTTAGTTTGTATTATATTTATGATTTGTATAACATTTAAATTGACATAAGCTGTAAGTGCATACGTAACAAAATATAATCTTATACTTACTGTTTTACAAATATCCCACAAAAAGGTATATTAAAATACAAGTGTAGATGTTTACGGACGAGGCGCCGAAGGAGCCTAGTCAGGAATTTCTAGGCGAGTACTTTAATGACATTTCACGGTCGTGTATTGTACAACGTTTTATTGCATACTGTGTTCTATTATAAATTAAATATTAATGTTTTATTTTACATAGCTGTATGTAGGTGTTAGCGTGGTTTCGATTCTTGTTTTATCGCATAGCTTTTGATTTAGCTTAGTGATGTAAAAACAAAAATAACAAATTTGACAGTTTGTCATCCCGTGCGTATTTTGTAATAATTTTCGTCAAAAATGGAAGAAATTGAAAATGTACTGAAGCAACCAGTAAATTGGTGCCGACGAAGTCTTCTGCTCGTTATGAGAAGGAATACCAGCTCTTCAACGTGTGGAGAAAAACCTATAAGGTGGAAAACGGCTTTAATAAGAATATCATTTTGGCGTACTTCTTGGATAGCTCCAAAAAGATGAATCCTGTGACAATGTGGGCAAAATATTCGATGCTCAAGTCTATGCTGATGGTAAAAGAAGGAGGTGATATTTCAAAATATCCAAAACATTCAGCCTGCAAGAAAATTCACATTGCACAGTTATTGTTAATTATAATTATAATTAGTTTTTATAGGCTTGATTTTGTAGTTTTGATAATAAAAAGATAAAATCTTTTAAAAATGTGAATATTGTGTTTTTTTAAAGCTGTCCGGGAAGTAAACATTTCCCGAACTCATTACAGTACAGTATGAAATAAAGGTATATTTACACACATCAGTGCCGTGTCAGTTCCGTATCAGTATCAGTGAAAAATAATAAATGGTTGCTTAGACTTTAAATAGGCGTATTTATACAAATCCGCCACAGTGCCGTATCAATGCTGTCAGTGCTGCTTCAGTGCCCGTTCAGTGGCTATTAAATATGCTGACGACGATATATTTATAATTCTACTGACAAACTAACAAGATTTTTCTATTGCTTAGAATGGATGAAAAGCTTATCAAGCTGGTACGAAATTTTGATCAACTGCATGATAAATATATTTAGATCACTTTATTTGATAGTCTACTAACTCTTTTTACGAACTAAGGACGGATATGTGTAAACTGGCATCAGTGATCGACCACAAATAGCACTGATACTGAACTGACACTTAACTGATACGTCACTGATGTATGTAAATGGACCTTAAATGTTTGGCTACCACATCTTAACACAACTGAAATACATGAGGTTAAATTGTTCTGGCCGTGGGCATGTGCAACAGAAATCACATGAAAATTCTATACAATCATAAGTGAGTAAAAGTATAGAGTTCCTTTGTAGTACCTACATCGTAGTGTTACACTATTTCTAAAATTTCCTAATTTTATTAGATAAAAACACATACACTTGACTTTACTTTGTGACTCTCTTAGGGAAAATTACACATGCGGGGCGGCAGCTCTCGGTCGGTGAACAATGGGTGTGAGTAAGGATTGCATATTTGTGTATCAAAAATCACTGTATATATATTACCTACTTTCTGATGGTTATATAAGGGCGCCACTTAGTTCATAATTAGGTCTTTGATATTCAAACTAAGAAATTACACAAATACACAGATGCGATTCAATAGGATTTTAATTTGATAAATATTTAATTACAGTAATATTTAATAAAAAGGAAGTGATTTTTGATGTGAGAATAGTCCAATGATAAATTATTGTTTATGTATAGTTTAGTTAACACTTGAATTTGGATCACCCTGTAAATAGTACTACTTCAGGTTCACATTTTAGGCAAAATTAAAAAGTAATAAAATGGAAGGTAGATATCTAAAGTTTTTATAACAAATGTTGATTATGACATTAAGTTTCTGGAAACTCTAATTATAGCGGCCCTGCACTTCTTTTGGAATTTCATAACTTTGAAACACTAGCATAAAAATAAAGGGTAGATATGACCTGGTGATATCCTTAAATATCGCAACATAAAACGGTTTTTGGGACCTGTAATTTACGCCACTCTGGATAGGGTGTGTGCCTAACTGCCTTGGAAACGGTCTGCCTCTTACGGTGCAGCAGGACAATGCAACGCAAGCAAATATTATTAGAGGTGCATCGGTACAGGGTATGACATCATATTGTAAGTGAAACAGCTTCGTGAGATTCGATTTCCACAAGTGGTTCTGAATTATTCGGCAAAGTAAGGTAACCAATAAAAATAAGGCCGACAAATCTATAAGAGAATTAATGTATTTTAACATATATTTTACTGCTAGGGACTGCAAAAAACTGAACACAATATAAAGAAACGTACCTTCTAATTAGAATGGCCTTTTCCTATTTGTTTGGCACTCAACAAATTTATAATTGTACATACATAGAAAGAATAATGGCGACACCGTCTTTACGGAACCTGCGGTCAGTCGTGCTCTTTTGGAATCGAATCCACTTTCGCCGAAAATCCTTTTAGAAAAACTATTGGCAATTACAATTAGTACTTGGCGCACGACGTCACCCTGTCCGCGCACGATAAGTCGAAAATAAGAAGGAAATAATATTCGGGTAGGCATTATGCAAAATAATGCACCACCCTCCAGAGTAAACTCCCTTTTATGCTACAATGTTATTTTAGAAATATAACAATTATGAATCAGTTTTATATACGTTCATTAAAACAAATGGCTTGACAAAATTATATAAATATTATTAGGTACTTGTGTATATACTGTATGTCCTCTAAAAATGTACAGAATTACCGTTACAACTTAATATATAATGTCCATGTAATATCCATTAAATATTATGTAAAAAGAACATAACAAAACATAGAAATGTCCACCCATTTTTATCAGTGGCAGCAGCCGAGGCAGCTATTGTTGACTAAGCGCTAAATAGTCCAAAACACAGCGATTTTCGCTGTCTCTTTTTTTTTTGAAAATATATTGGCCAATGAAATTAAACGCGCCCATAAATTATGCTGATTGTGTGCTGATTGTGTCTGTCATCGCTCTAATACGGTCAGGGCCGACTTTAACTTTTTGTAATTATTTATAAAATATTTTTAATATTCAAATCCCATATCCGACCTATATTATTTTACTTCAATTGCTATCAAAAATCTAGGTTTTTAATTAAAGGCGCCAGACTCTGTAAATAACTGCAGTAATTGACAATACTTAGCTCACAATTTTATTTGATACAGTAAGTAAATTTGTAAAAGTTGATTACTGTGAAGGTTACGCATCTATAAACTCAAGAACGATATTTCGTCGCTTTAGGACCGAATTCTGAAAGAAATAATTGTGCATGCCCAATCACCCGTGAGCCTCCATTAACATCTCAAATCCATAAGTTCGCGCTCTAAGTGTGTCCGCTACAGCGTTATTCAATTTGACTAAAAAATACGGCCTAATGAAAATGCGCTTTTCCTCGCGCCACCCATAAATTATCTTTAATAGGCTTTATTAATTTTAAAGACGGGTGAAAAAGCTCCGGAGTGATTGATTGACTAGGTGGAGGAAATAATAGACGGAGGAGGATATGGAATTCAAAGGCCGCTTTAGCAGTAAATTACTTTTACTTTTCAGGTCCTGGCACCACTGAAAAATAGTTAAAAAAACTGAAATTAGGCGCGAGCACCTGTAGTGTACAGTTTACACTATATCTGCACATATGCCATTTGAATTTAATACAGGAGAGGAGAGGACCCACATAATTTAAGTTTAAAATGTATTCAAATATTTAAAATAAATTTTTACAATACATAAAAGTTTGAATTTTTTTAAATGTAGTAAATCATTTTTCCTGATTTATAGCTACTTTATTTTCCAATGAAATGTGAGATATTATATTTTTTTAACGAGTTTATAAAGCGCTATATAGATAAGCTACATGTAGTGGCCATTCACTATTCCATGCCGAACTGAGAAGTCACAGATTACATTGCAGTAGAAACTATTGAAAGCTAGCGACCTCTATCACGATTCGGCGATAACGATATGTTACAAACACAGAATTGCAGGAAACAACTACTCTGCGGGCTAATGCCCCGACCAGTATTGAATTAATAGGTTTTCCAGATGTAATTCAATGCTGGTCAGGGCATTAGCCCGCATAGCAGCATCTTTTTGATAAGGATATTTTAATGTATCTATTTTAAACTCTGAGGGAAGTAAATATCCTGAATCTAACAAATAACAAAACTAAATATAATAAATTAAAAGGAAATATAATACACAATGGATAAATTACTAATGGCTATCAAGAGACAATCTAAAAATTATATATTTTTTTATATGGGATTTTGATAATACAGTAGGTATAGAAAATTAGTTTAAATTGAAAACAAAAATATATGGGGGAGGGTGTTCACAATCAACGAATTCTAACCCCTAGGAGGAGCTTTCTGAATACAATATTTTACTTTCCGTATTTAGAATGCACTACAAAATGTAATCTTGGTGGATAAAAATGTCTCAGAACTTTTTTCACACTATATATATGAAAGTTTTAATAGAAAAATATTAATTTGTTAGCAATTTTTTACAGGAACAAGATATAATAGTTTTATTGTCTGTTAAAACTACATGTTCACTCATTACAAATACAAGTCCGTCAGGATTACCCACTTAACAACAAAATACACTTCGGATACAGTTAAAAAAAAACTTTAAATGCTCCAGCAATAGTCTTTAATTATAAAATCTTGTTCGATAACCTAGAAAAACAAAAGGAACTATATTTTAGGAGAATATCTATACCTGACACAAATTCTTTATAGCAGTGCTATAAAACGTTTAAAATTGAAAAAATAGCACTAAGCTAGTTGCCATATTCTTTAAATGTCAAATGTAGGAAATAAATAACCTCATCGATAAATATAGTTAGTCCAAAAAAAAAAAAAAATATAAATACGTTTGGACATTTTTTTCAAAATAAATCCGTTAATTCTTATTCTTCTCTATTCCATCTTAAAATATTTGCACTTAGTCATTATTAACCCTGTATATCTTATCGAAATTTTGCTGTTATAAAGTCTTCATTTCTAGCTACTTTGTATGTAAGCCTCCTTTATTTAACATCAAAAATACCAGCAATTTAAAAAAAACAAATTTTTATGTTCTGACTAAATGTTTTCTGTCACTATGAGTGCTTCTTGACACTAAAACAACTAGCATAATTAGTTGTTGGAACGTAGCTACGACTATTGTAGATACTTTAAAGTGTTTTGCGACTAACTATTGGCACATAATACAAACGTTCTCATTAACCCAGAACTCTCCAGCGATGTAGTGGTTCCGTGGAGATGACGTAGCGGCATGTAAACCGCAACTTTTATGCAACTTCAAGACTCCCCTCTACTACTCTTTCATTTTAGTATGTTGCTTTCCTTATCTGGTAGCTAATATTGTTACATTTTATATCTTACTACATGTTACATCTTCATTTCCTTAACTCTTAATGCTTTATAGATTTCCTGAACATCTCGTCAACTATCATAGCTACTTGAAAGTGATTGCGACTTTAAACTTATCTTTTACTAACATGAGTTGGTGACTGCTACGATCATTCGCCGCTTTCAAGTTCTGAAAACGTAAAGGTCGTCCCACTGGTAATTCAGTCATCTCCAAAATCAGACGAATTACTTAGAAGTCGCATAAAGTAACTAGAAGTAGAAAAATACATAGCAGTGACTGTAACTTGGTTGCATGAAGTTATTTATACAACAAAGAGGCAAATTTGGTGACTGTGATGTAATAGTTACTCTTTTAAGGTTCCACAGTTAATTACTTTGCTAATTAGGACAGTCAATAATTTTAATATTATGATTATATGTATCTTTTATAGATATTTTATTATCATCATCATTGTATTATAATCCTCACCATTACTATTATCATAATATCCTCATGATCATCATTATTTTCACACAATTATGCTTATTATCCGAATTTTACGTTACGCTCTTCTCCCTAGCGTACTTTTCCTCCAACGTTCCAAATATAAAAGGCCTCTATCGCAAGAGCACGGCTTCCAGGACGATAAAAGATAAAAACTCATCGAGGAATCCCCCGGCATCGAGCCGTCCTTTGCCGTGCGGTGGAAAGCGACGATGAAGTGCACGCGCAACTAAAAGCAACCGCCCCAGGGCTTAGACAAAACCAGAAACAGCAACTAACGAACATCAGGGGCATAAAGGGAATAGCTCCGCAATAAGCCCGCTTTCACAGGCGGCTATCAGTGGCTTTTTCATTGTTTTGGCGGGTGCTGGGGAACCGTTGACTTCAAAAACGTAAGTGAATTTAATGGGGGAGATATTTGAATTCATAGATATTTAATTGAGGTTTTGCGGGGTGCGTTCGGTGAGCCAGACTGTAGCAGTGTATTATTTATGATCAAATATTATTTTATACAGGGTGTTTATAAAAGAATGGGCCATATCATAGGCCAACCTGCTTGAACGAGAATAAGGTGGTTTAAATCAACTTACGTTAGTACCATCTTGCTTTCCTGAAAAGTTGAGAAGGTATTTTAAAAAAAAACTTTATCTGCTTCCCTAAAGCAAGACTCGAGAAGGTATTTAAAAGCAACTTTATCAGACCTATAACGTCTTCAGGAAGAAAAGTTGTACTAAGGTAAGTTAACTTAAATCATCTTATTTTCGTCCAAGACAGCTAGCCTTAAAGTATGGCCCACTGTTTAATGAATACCCGAGATTGTAGAGTTCATAAATGTACTTACATTTACAAAATATCTTCGCATGAACCAGACTATAAACTAAATTCATTGTCATTTTGTCACTATTATGATTTGTAAATAATAACACAGCACCACAAAAAATAAAAGTGGTATGGGCGACGGACTAGGTCTATATATTCTTATGTTTTTGCATAAGTTGAATCTGAATCTGGGATTTAATCCCATCGCCCTAGGTTCAAGGCCAAAGCGAAAGATAGATATGCTAGGACACCAGACTATCGTACCTTTATGTTTTTGGAGTTGCCGAATCCGATTCATTTGACACCGGCAATCTGCTTCTAAGGCATTGTTTATGCATTGTGTAATGCCATGGTTCTGTCAAGTTCAAACGTCGCGCGTCTCCGTATATCCTACAAAGTTTTTCGAAAAAATCGATAATGATGATGATGATGACAAGTTTTTGGATATTGAACAAACTGCTAAAGCTACAATATCCACGTTAGTGTCCGAAAAATTGAAAATTTTCTCCGAAAACTCCTTATAATAACAACATATTGAGAATTATACGGATAGTCGCGTCAAATTAGCATGAAAAATGTGAAAATAGACAACTTTTTGCGGAGAAGTCCGATTGAGAGTTATTGCAAAAAAATCTGGTTCTCTAACGATTCCGGGAGTAGAGTTATTAATTTGTTAATTAGCGAGGTTGCAACAATCGAAGAATAAACAATTATATTTGCAAAAATCTTGTGCCGATGGTGCCTTAATAAGCCAGAAATCCTGGAAAATATTCCGATTCTCTAGTGATTTCGGGGGTGGAGTTTTTAATTTGTCAATTAGCCCAGTTACAACAATTTAGCAGTAAATAATAAAGCTAACACCAAAGTGATAAAGAGGGACCTCGAAAACCCCCGAGAGAACATTTTCCAGACATTTTCGTTGAATCGTGTGTGACATTTGCCATATGTTCAACAAAAATGGGTCATTTGTTAGATAAAAAATTAAAAATTTGCGAGCGTACAAAGGTTAGATGTACCTTTTGTTATAAAAAATTCGCTGAACATTTTGCAGAAACCCGCATCTCAATCGGACCTCTCCTCAAATAGTTACAAGTGAAATGCTAATTTGACGCGACTAGGAAAAGGTATTACTATTTCCTGAAGCTATCCAGTAGGTAAAGGTCGTCAACTTTGTGAAGAAAATATTCGATGCTCCGCACCATGACTTACCTGAGAAAAACGTAGATATTAGCAAACTTACAACCTAAGAAATCAAAAATATGTTGTTTTAATCGTTGTAGGATTTGGAGCACGTAGGAGGGGAGAAATCACATTTTTGACAATAGATGCCATAAAAGATTGTCACTCATTACTGTCAAAGTTCCGAACACAAAAACTCATCCAAGAATGTTTACGATTACTGAGGGATCAATAAATGGTATCAATTTTAGATTTAGCTTTCAATATGATAGTTTAGTTTTGTATCCAGGTTATAACATCTACAACCAGTGTATTGAAAATGTACAGAGAAGATTTTTGAAATTTCTCTCTCATAAGCTGGATGGCAACTACCCTCCCATAGGTGTATCTCAGAATGATCTTCTCAGAAGATTTTTCGTACCTAGTTTGGTCGATCGTCGTAAGCAGCAATCTATGTTATTTCATATAAAATTATTAACAACAAATATGACCCGAGATTTTGTCACATCTGAACATTCTTGTCCTCAGAATAGAAGCAAGGTCTAATATAATATTTTACCTTCCGATCTCGCGTACGAATTTATTAACATTTTCGCCAAGTTTTATTATATGCAGCAACTATAATAACATGCAGAATGGCATTGATATATTTGTTTGTACTGAATATGATATTAGACTAGTGTTTTCTTAACAATCTTGTTTGACTATTTTATTTCTCAACATGTAATTGGCCTTGTGGCTGTTGGTTGTAGTACCAAATAAATAAATAAATAAATAAGTAAATATATTTCGTAAGTACGCAAAACTTCATCCACTTAATACGGCTCATCAGCGATGTTTTTGACATATCTAAGTAATAAATGCTGTACCCTGCCAGTTGGAATTAATACAATTGGAGGTATGGCAAAAAAAGATAGCTGAATGAATACACCGGTCATTGCTTTCGGCGCAGCTCTGCAACAGAGCAGATTCTGAAGCGGACATGACACTTCTAAAGCGACATGGAAGTTGCCGATCAAATTCAGTTGCCAGTTGTATCGAAAATTCGATTGAACAGAAAAACGAAATAGCAAAAAGAATCGTAGGTCAGAAAATACACCAAATAAGAAATTAAAAGAAGTTCACGCAGCAGTTAGCTGTACTGCCACTACAGGGTTTTAAAAGAAGAGTATAAAATATTTCAGGAGGTAATAGTATGAACCAAAATAAACAGAAAAGTCTTAATAAATATGGGTCCGCAAAGTAACGGTAAAAACACCCTCCTTGGTTTGGATTTCTTGACACTTTTGATTAATCCGTAGCTGCAGCTCTTCCAGGCTATTTACAGGAGTACCATACACTAATGCCTTCAAATATCCCCAAACAAAGAAATCTAAAGGGTTCAGATCAGGCGATCCTGAAGGCCATAAAACAGGTCCGGCCCTTTCTACCCATCTATGAGGAAAAATTTGGTGTAAATGCTCTCTAACGGCCATGGAAAAATGAGCTGGAGCACCATCATGCTGGAAACACATTTGTTGCCTCTGATTCAAAGGAATGTCATACAGTGTGTTCTGCAGAAAGTTTGAGGTAAGCAGCGCCTGTTAATCGGTTTGGTAAAACAACAGGACCTAGAAATCTGTCACCTACAATACCCATCCAAATGTTTAATGAAACACGTGCCTGATGTCCAGATTCTATTAGAGCATGGTCGTTAGAGAGCATTTACACAAAACTTTTCCACATAGATGGGTAGGAAGGACCGGACCTGTTTTATGGCCTCCAAGATCGCCTGATCTGAACCCTTTAGATTTCTTTGTTTGGGGATATTTGAAGACATTAGTGTATGGTACTCCTGTAAATCGCCTGGAAGAGCTACAGCTACGGATTAATCAAAAGTGTCAAGAAATCCAAACCAAGGAGGGTGTTTTCAAAAAAGTTCGAATATCGTTCGGACGAAGATGTTGTGCCTGCTTGGAAGTGGACGGAGGGTACTTTGAACATCTTCTGTAACTTTGTATTTTGTTTGTTAAAAGCTTCCTTGTCGGCTTATTCCTAATAAAATATGTTTGAAAAATGAATAGTAATCCATATCTCCGCAACCGTTACTTTGCGGACCCATATTTATTAAGACTTTTCTGCTTATTTTGGTTCATACTATTACCTCCTGAAATATTTTACACGAGTACTCGCAGTGCTGTTGGAGAAAAGAAGCTGGATGTCTATGTATCCACATACACTCAATTTACATAGTACCTATAAAATTTATAATAAATAAATATTTTCATTTTTGCTTCAGTTTTATTTTTAGGCACTAGTGTTTAAAAGAGTGTCATTTCGAAATTCTAATCAATATCAAAATTTGTCTATTTCGAGACGCTTTCACAAATGGTAAAATAGTATTATTACCCGTAAAAAACTGATCATTTAAGTTGTCCTAAATTCTACAAAGACCACAATTCTACAACGCTATCACGTTGCAGACGTCATCCTTTTTCTTCTCCACCCCCTTAATTGCCGTGCAGTAGTTTTTAGCAGCTCCGAAAGGCGCGCGGACGGGTTTATTCGAATTTTGAGTTTCGAGGAGCCATTTCGCCATAACTTCGTCTGAGTATTCGCATTAATCTCGAAGACGGGGCATCCCTTCTTGCGTTAATTTCCATGTAGCCAGCAATCCGCCCTCGGAATCCCAGATATTCCCCGTGCAATTACAGGAAGAAGGGATTCGCACCCGTTGGGGCGATCGAGACTTTTAGGCCGCGCAAGCCATGGGGGTAGGCTGAAATTCTAACTCGCGTCTTATCTTTTACGGATATACTAGGTATCTATGTGTAGAAATCAAGTTTTGGGACGATTGATATCATAATTTGTTTGGATTTCTGTTAAAAATTTAATTTCACTATAGCATGTAAACATTTTGGCAAAAGAAATAAATTCATACTTATTGCGATCTTAATAAAGAGACAAATGATTTATCAATGGGAATTTATTGAATTCTGAAATTTATTTAATGAATCAGAAAGATAAACAATTAATAAAAAATGTTAAAAACTTGAGATATCAATTATTTTAATATCGCACTTCTCTGTAATAAAATAGTCTTTGAATTTAAGCAAAAAATGTTTGAATTATTAAAAATAAATATGGAATATCAACTAGAAAAATACGAGTATTTTTAATGCATCTTAATATCACTGCCATTGTATCTATTTCCACCGTTTTTAATACAGAGAGAATGGCACAAAAATGGTTTTCATACTATATAAAGTCATTCTGACATGACCCAGCTAGCAAAGTAGTTCTATAAATTTAGAGTAATAGGAGCTTTATATTCTGTTAATACTTTATAGTTGTATCTAAAATACTAAATTGTTGCATTATTGTAGCACATGAGACTATTTTGCCTTCAGAAACTAAATTGTTTTTTAAATTTGTTGCAAGTACATTCTTAGAGCAGAATTTATAGAACATTCATAAGATAACTGCTAATTTAGTCCTATAAGTGTGTACAATAACACAATTTTACAGCAACGGTGCTTATAGAATCAAATTGCTGTAACACCGATGCAAAATAGTGCTTTATAGAATTATACCATCTCCTGTGACATTCATATAAAATTATTCTGTAATGTCGCTTATAGTTTAATTATAGAACTATTGTGTAAGGTGTTGTTAAGTTACAATTCTGCTGCGGAAAACAAATTACAAATATGGATGCTGCTATCGAACTTAAGAGTAAAAGCTCTTTAAAGCAGTTATAGAAAATAATAATACAGTTTTTTTACTGTTTTAGAAAGGTATTTTAAGCTAATGTAAATCAAATCTCCTACAATTCCTATCAATGAAGTCATATGTATGTTCTCTGATACCAAACATCTAGGTATGCTAATGAACAATTCCACAGACAAAGCTCTATTCAATAATTATCTAAAGAAAATAATCTAATTTACTCACTCTATAAAAATCTAACTTCACTTTTTTGGCAGTGGGAACACGACAAATTCAACCACAATAGATGAGATCTGACCTATTTCTGCATTTTTAGGATTGCTTCTTCAGGTGGTCTCCTTTAAGTTGAATCAAATATCTAACTATAAAAATTATTATCAGAGAACATACATATGACTTCATTGATAGGAATAGTAGGAGATTTGATTTATATTAGCTTAAAATACCTTTCTAAAACAGTAAAAAAATGTTACAAAAGCTAATAATAAGGAATATATGGGTAGATATTGTGGGTGTAATTCAACGCAGGTTGGGGCTTTTGTCCACTGAGTAGTTAGTTTCACACAATATTATTTATACCTAAAAATATATAAAAATAATAATACAATTGTTATAAAATCATTATACAGTAAATAAGTAACAAAAGCCTTTTTGTTCAATAAAAAACGCTATAGAACTGGCATTTATATACATATGTAGGTCTGCTCCCTGATGGACAAACCAACAAAGCAATTCGTAATGATGCGAGTATTCTTATGCATCTTGGTTCTTATTGGCTCATCCATATTATTTCTAATATATGCGATGCAGAAACATTTTATTTTTAAAAGATAAAAGTTCTCTAAGTAGAACACCACGCAACACAAAAATTGTATAACGAAGTGGTATAGAATTTTTCTGAGATTGCTTTGTAACTGTGTTATAAAAACTCTTTAAGACCTGTGAGAACGTTTATTCAACAATTCTATAAGTATTTCCTGCAGACCTTACAGAATAGCTTAAAGAACTAAAAAGTTCTATAGAACGGTGCCCATTTTTATAGTATAAGTGTTGTAAAAACGTTTTGAAAATGTTTTTAGAACAAACATTGCTCTATAAAATTTGCTCTGGAAACGTTCTTACGATTTTTGTAGAACAGGAAATTGTTAGCTGGGGAACGGTTCGACATGGTCAGGAAGACTATCTGATGTTGATGAAAATGTTTAAATAAACCCAGATATTGGCTAGTATAAGGAATTGAGACCTGTGGATCAAATACTATAATGGAGAAATTGCATGATTTTTTCAAATTCTTGCAGATGAAAGAACATATTATTTTAATCGAAATGCCGTTTAGATGGAAAAATAAATTTAGAAACGGTATTTAAAATTTTAGTTTGACTACGCCTCCAGAAAACGGTCGCCGCTATAGTGATAACCCGTGACGCCACACGCCGTTCGCGCGGAATTATGCTGTATAATCTGTATGCGAATTACATGCTTTCAGGCAACGCAGTACACGCTTTTAGAAAAGTTAGTTTGTCGTTTGTGTAAATAGAATTTGCATAATAGGCTTGTAAAATGAGCATAGAAAGTGCATTATTACCGGACAAATGGAAGAAATATTGCAATATTACTTAGCGTACAACGCTTAATAAAAAAATATTTCTCCAAGTCATAAATTTAAAAATCAAGAAAAATGTGATGTAACATTGCACGTATATCTGCGGAAACATAACCAAGATGCATGCGCTGAGCGGCATGTGACGTCACTCCATCGCGTTTTCGGCCACGTAGTTTTATCTAAATTTCCTGGTAATGTATTAATGTTATTATTTAAATTATTATGTGATTATTGCCTCCAAAACACATGTTCTCATCTTTCAATATGTGTGAAAAATAGCCCTGTAATACATTTCTAACCAATAAAATAGCTATTTATGATATACGTGTTAAAAGTAAGATTTTATTTTGTGAGTGAAGATCAGACTTCACGAACAAAATAAAATCACTTTTCTACAAAACAATCGGAAGAACTTTAAACTCAATAAAAATAAGAAATCAAAAAATACCACACAGATTGCAATGTTTATGAACCAGTGCTGTTGTTAGTTACGGAAAAAACGCAAAAATATTGACAGCATTTTCAAGTAATATTATAAGTATAATGAATAATCTCGATAATGAGCGTAACGAATCCATCCCTGCTGAAATCGAAGAAACCGCCAGTCGAGCAACATTGGAATTATTGCCGGCGAAATCAAAGGAACAGAACAAAATGGCTTATAGACGCTTTTCGGAATGGTGCAACATTAAAAAGGTCCCTGGTAAATGTAACGAAAGTGTTTTACTGGCATATTTTGAGGAAAAAGCCAAGATATGGAAATCGTCAACGCTGTGGTCAAATTATTCCATGATCAAAACTATGTTAAAAATAAAACAAGATCAAGATATAAGCAAACATTATAAACTTATTGCTTTTTTAAAACGGAAGGGTGAAGGATATCAAGGAAAAAAGTCAAAAGTTTTGACGAAGACGCATATCGACAAATTTCTCACAGAAGCAGAAGACGAAAACTATCTGATGATGAAAGTCGCAGGAATAGTGGGTGTCTTCGGGGCGTGTCGCCGGGAGGAATTGTGTCAGATGACCATCATCGACAATATCGAATATTTGGGCACTTCGGTTGTTGTGACCATACCAGATACTAAAACGAAAGTGCCTCGGACTTTCAGTGTTGTTGGTGAATTCTATTTAAACTTTTTTAGAAAGTATATGGCACTCCGGCCACCCAACGCTGACCATAGATGACTTTTTCTTAAATATATGAAGAATAAATGTGTGAAGAATCTAGTCGGAATTAACATGTTTGGCCGACATTGCAGAGTTCTTGAATCTACCAAATCCTCAACTCTACACCGGACACTGTTTTCGTCGTTCATCGGCGACATTGTTAGCAGATTCTGGTGCAAATCTTACTACCATCAAGAGACATGGAGGATGGAAATATTCGACGGTAGCTGAAGGCTACATTGAAAATTCACTGGAACAGAAGAAGGAAATTGCGTGCCAAATACTTGCTACTGCTGCAACTACTAGCAAGACCACCAGTACTACCAGTAGTATTTCTACAGAAAATAGATGTGTCACACATGTTGACAGTAAAACCAACATAAGTATGATGACTCCGCAGGGAATTACAATTTCAAATTGTTCTAATTTTACTATAAATGTTGATAGTAATAACTAGTTACAATGTTGGTTTGTACTTATTTAAAATAAAAAGTTGTTCATGTGTTTGTTAAAACGTTTTATTAATTTTCAAAACAAAATTTAAATAAACTTTGATTTACTTTTAACACTAGTGTTAAAAGTAACTTACTTTTAATACGCGTGCCAAAAAATGACATTTTTAACATCAAAAATGACAATTAAAAAGCCCACTTTTAACAGCTTTGTAGAAAAAATATATGCAACTTTAAAAAGACACCCAACAAAAATCATCGTGTCGACAATTGTGTCTCTGGTAGTTCGTTATCGTTTAGCTCATCAGCATCATCCATTTTTGTCTTAAATTGTTACTGATGACAACAAAATTATGCTTTTAGAGTCAAAGCCAAAAAGAGATAATAATGGCTTAAGATGCTTTGCATCTGGTCAGGCAAGAAAGGCGTCATCTGCTGTGAAATGTTTCCAAAGAATATAATCATCATTGTTTAGGTTTATTGTCAACACTTTATTATCTTCAGAAAGCAGTTCCTTAAAAAATATCGAAAATACATTAGTGAGTAATTTTACAACATGATAGCATTTACTCTCTTGCTACTAACATCACAAAAACTATTCAGGAGCTCGACTGGGAGGTTATTCCATATCCACTATATTTTCCTGACCTTATTCCTATTAGATCGTCATCTTCTTTACTCTTTTTCAAACTACCTTCGTGGAAAATAACTTGATAAATTCTTCAGTAGCTCCAAACTACTGGATTGCCTTTGACGTAGAATAAAACAATTGCCAGATTGTTGAAAAACAGTCGTAAACACTGTAGGAGCATATATTCCTGATTAATTCGTATATTTCGTTTGTTAATAAGAACTGAACCTTGAATTCAATGAAAACGGTACAAATTTGCGCCTCAACCGCACATATACTTCGCTTATTAATATTTTATCAGAAGTGGGATACGTTGGCGAAGCCATTACCCGAATGTAAGCTTGATGAAAGCCTCAGAAGCTCTGCTTTAGACGCGAATTTTTCAAAAGCCAGGCTTCAAAGCTAGAAACATACACCTATTTATAAATTATATTCCATTTCTACGTTTTCTCTCGTTAGAGTCCAATTTTTCCGCCTTAGTTTGGTCGTTACACACATAGAGAGACCGGGAACAGTTTGTTTTAAAATGAATTACGTTTCACGGTGTTGTGCTTCGACACACGGGGCCCTTACAAAGGCGGCGGCGCTCCCGTGTATGATATACACGAGAACAAATTGCGACAACAAAAGGCATGAACTGAAACTGGGCCGAAAGGATTTCCGAGTTTCCCGGGCGTGAATTCCCGGTTACAAAAAGGAGTAGAGAGGGCAATTTTAAAATTGCGAGGAATACAATGTTTATATAATGTTTGGATAGTCGTAGGTATCATTAGTCTTGCCAGTAAAAACTGGATGATAAAAATAAATAAATTAATAAAAATCCGATAAACGGATAAAAAAACTTGTTGAAGAGCAAAATATCTTAACAGCAGAACAAATAGTTAATAAACTGAAATATTGAAGACAAAACCCTTTCAAAGAATCTTTGTTATAGAGGATAGAAATGGTCTGGTCCAAAAAGGACCTTTTCGGGGTTCCGTAGTTTCCGATGGGTGGAATTGAGTAATATTTGCACTAGTTGCCATATTGTCAGTTTAGGCGTATATCCTCGTTTATTAGAAGTAACTCTTCAGAAAAAGAAGCTGAGTTTCTCTTCAAGAGAGCGATTGAATAAATAAACTCCACACAAATTACAACAAAGCATTAACATCTTGTCTCTAGAGGTAAAGAATGAACTGTATTTGAACAGTTTATGGAAAAAGCAGTGGCACACATGACACTCGCTCAAAACAACGAAGAACTAATGTTGAAAGTAGATTTCATTTGTAATATTATTTGTTACTTCTTACCTCTCAATAATTTTGTCTTGTTTTCAATTGAGACTAAATCTCATCTGTAATGCACTTCGGTGCAATATACCACAAAAATAAGTCCAAATGATTTAGGAGATCATGGCGGTCATGGTACCAGACCTCCTCGTCCAATCCCATGGTACTAAGGCTTGAACATGCTGTGCATGGTACGGATATAATTGAGCCTCGTGTATGATACGCCACACTGCTTCAATACGCCGTAGACGCCCTGGACCTCCATCTTTTCCACGATTTGACTGCAAATTTCCCGTGTCGCGCCAGCGTTTGCACTTAGTGCACTCCGTTGGAAAAGTAGCTGAATTTAGAACATGTTTACCGGTAAATCGTTCTGCTAAAGCATTTTCACTTCTCCATTAACTAAAACAATAAAACTGCGAATTGTTATAGACGTAAACCATTTTTGATAATTGAAAAAACGAATGTAAATACTTGCATCACGAAAAAGTTAATATGATAAGTAATCGGTTTGAAATCGCCTGGCTAAAGACTACAATAGTTTAGCGATGTAAAGGTTGAAGCTACTAGAACTTTAATAATTATTTTATCAGTAACTATAAGGATTTTACAATTTTTTTTTCGAAAATTAACCCTTTTTTTCATAACGCATCTATTCCCAAATCCTTTTAGGATAGTTCTGAATCGCCTTGTATTGAGTATACCAGTACAACACAATAATATAAAATTGAACAAAATTTAGAGTTAGTGAAGTGAATAGTAGTTGTTCTTTGACTTTTGAATATACTATTTATCTGCAAATTTTTATCCTTCGAAGATAAACTGATTGTTTTTTTTTATATTATGTAAAATTAACTGGGTTCCAGTTATTTTGAGTGTAACATTTGGACACAATCATTTTGGAAAATATATCTACAATTAACTGAAACTATCATATTTGAACTCAATTTCTTCTTGAAGCCATATTATATTATTACATTTAAAATCATTTTACCATTCCATATGAATTCATTTCCATCATCTTAATTTACGCAATTAAGAGCAAAGACGAAAACACACATCTAGATTCAATCGAGATAAATCTAAATAATACCATCAAACTGCACATTACTCTAACTGCTCAGAATTTATAGAATTTGTTATTAATGCTTCTTTCTATTCAGGCTAACCAATCACGCCAGCATGAACCGTAAATTGGATTCGGATGAGAATAACTCAAACTGTTCATTAAAAAGGATAATAAACCGCGAATGTACTGCAACCGGTAATTTTGTAAATTTAAAATATGGAATCTAAATCAAGCTTATTAGTTTCGAATATTAATATAGGTGGTATGTTAATAATTTTGTAAATTAGGAATAGGTACTTAACTTTTACATATATAACTTTAGTATCAACGTTAAAAAATATAGACTTGAAGATTAACCAGTCAGGGACAAAAATAGATGAACTATCAAAACAAATCCACCCTTTCTAAATATCTTGGTGATCGGCCAACTCCAGACGATAGTAAATGCGTTGTTAAACTAGTCCCCAAAAGACCCTCGCATATTTAGACCCATCAAACAACATACATCCCAATGACCTCTAAGAGTTCATGGGTAATTCCAGCGTTTGGTATGCATAGAAAGCTACATTACCGACCGAACGTTGCGATGGCCACCGGAAAAGGAAACAGAGCTCCTTCCGGAACTGTTTGCGGAGATAAGCCATGCAGTATGGGGCTGATATCTTTTATACCCAGTTACATATTCACCCTGCCATGGGGGATGCATCCTGTTTTTGTACCAATTTTGCGTTATCGCAGTACATATTGCAAAGGAAGTGCTTTTTACAGGAAGGTGATTACATCTGACGAGATTGTTTACCTCCAAGTTGAATAATAGTCATTTTGATCATTACCATTGATGTTGATATTATTTAATACTCAAATTGTTTGAATATACTAATATACAGGGTGGTCCATAATGACCCATGGAGACATACTAGATTCTTCGCTTCAAAATATAACGATTTAAGCCAACTTGCCTTGATAAATTGTTGATAATAAAAAATATATAGGTTGTCAAAGTTGGATTGTCTTTGAATACATCAACTTAAAAATTTATAAATAGATGTTTTCGAATATGAAAAATCATGATCTGTCCATTTCGACATATTCCCTAGAGGGCGCCATATCTGTCATATTTGTGACGTAAATGTGGGCGTAACTTTTTTAGCCCTAACGTTATCACGTTTTTTATTAAAAAATCTTAAACCTACATACTTTTTGAGGAAAAAAGGTATACATTAGTCTCAGAAATTGGCCATTTTTGAGAAAATATTGTTTCAACATTCAATCGTCATTTACTCGAAAGCTTTGCTATGTAAGAGGCCAAAATTTTAGTACTGTCTGATAGAGAATTAAACGTTATTTCAGAATCAAGGAAAAAATATGGTGTTGCCATTTAAAAAAAAATCGATGACATCATTACTCGAAAACAAATGACATTTTAAAATCGCATTTTGCGCTAAAATATGTATTTTTTAAATTAAAAATCGACCTGTTCGAGGATTTTTCCCAAAAAAATAATTGTTTCGTTTTTATTAAATTTATTCCATACTTTTGGCGCATACTGTATAATATCAAAGAACCACGAACTGCCATCAAATGCAAAATGATTAATACCTACTAGATATCGATTATAAATTAGATATTGTAAAAAAACAATGTGCTTATACGGTCATTAACATAGTTTTTATTTTTATTTAAAAATTGCACCACATAAAATATTGCACGAGATAAAAAGCATTCTAAATTTAACAGTCATTTAAAAACAATTTTAGTTTCCAATCGTAAAAGTTAACCCCCATAAAATATGTGATGAATAATATGTATAGGGGGTATATATTTTTATCATCCCCTGTTAAGGGGTTATAACACCTTAAGGAAAGCTCAGATCAAACAAATTTTATACGAAGGACCCCTATTAAAATCGTTCATACAATCGTCCCTAATTTTTTTTGCACATTATTCGTCAATTGAAACTTAATTGTCAACAAATAACAGTCATTCTCATATCTGAATATGAAAAATTACTGTAAATCAAAATTTTTCGATTTTTTTAAAGTTATTGATTTTAACCAAAACTGGACAAATACCTTATGTCTAATAATTGTTAAAATTTAACTTATTATAGATGCCTACTACGTTAAAATATTATATAAGGAACCATGGAGCTGATTGTTGAGCTATTTACTTCAAAATGGTCAATTTCGGAGATTAATGACAAGTATACCTTTTTTCCTCAAAAACAATGTAAGTTTAAGATTTCTTAATTTAAGACTGGATAACGTTAGGGCCAAAAAAGTTACATTCACATTTACGTCACAAATATGGCGGATGTGGCGCCCTCTAAGGAATACGTCGAAATAGACAACATATTATGATTTCTCATATCCAAAAACAAAACATCTATTTCCAAATTTTTTATTTGATACAGTCAAACGCAGTGTAATTATTACAAAAAAATCACTTCTAACTTTGAGGCCCTGTATCTTTTTTATTATCAACATTTTATTAAGGTATATTGGCTGAAATCGTAATAATTTATTCTCTTCACCCCCCCCCCCTCCAAAAAAAACATGAAGTAAAAGTAGTATTACTTATATGTATATCCTCATGCCTTGCATCTCGGCGAAGAGATAAGCTCTGAATGCCCTCCTCTATCTCAATAAACGGCCGTCTCTGAACTTGTGATGGTCCGTACAGGCCATTACAAACTAGAGCATTTGCTCACAATATTTAATAAATAACTTGTATCGTGTATCTGCCCAGACACCGTCACGAGGCAGACGTATTTCTGTCGGAGACACAATGGGGAACTTTAAATATACTCAACCAGATCAGATAGGATTTGCATTGATTAGAGAGACGAATGGAACACGTCAGGGAAACCACTAGCTCGGTTGGAAGACAGAACCGTACTTTCTCTATGTACCGCGGGGCTAAAATGTTCATTGCCTGTAAAACTTTAACTCTACTCTAAAATTGTGATCAAATAATGATTCAAATGACCATAAAATGATACGTCATCTTTATGATTTTTGGTTACTACGCGATCGGATTAGACTTTTTGACGCTTCGTGAGATATATAGGGCGATCTTGAATAATTTGCTAGCAAATTATGGATAAATTGTGCGACTGATTTTAATAGGGATCGTTCATATATAATTTTATTATCTAAACCACTCTGGGGAAGTTACGACCGATTAGGGGGAGGGGGTGTAAGGTGACAAGTTTTATTTAGTTCCAGATATTTAATTCACAGTAATATTTAATATCAAAGAACCATTAACTGTCATTAAATGCGAAATGATTGAAACCTACTGGATATAGATGTGTACATTTAGGTATTGGAAACGAAACATTATTTCAACGCGTTTGGAATAAACTAAATAAAACCATAAATTTATCACCCCCTGTTAAGAATTCGTAACCCCTTAAGGGAGGCTCAGATCAAAAAATTTTATATAAAGGACCCCTATTAAAATTGGTCGTACAATCTTCCCTCAATTGTCATGATGACAAAACGCTGTAGTAGAATGACAGATTAATGCAATAAACATTTTATTGCACTAGTGCTATAAAGAATCACTTTTTCCACTAAATATAGTTCAATAAAGTTTTGTTTTTTGCATGAACGTAGAAAAATAAATAAATTCAACCTGTGTCTCGTCTCCAATTTAAAACCTAATCTCGAACCCAATAGAACCTTTGGGTGTAAAATTTGTTTGAAGTTAAATTTGGGTTTGTTTTCCCTTATTCTTTTCCATTCTTTTTGGTCCAGATAAACTTAGCTAACTTCTCTTTTGTAACTTATTCTCTTCTACGCTGCATCTAGTATATCTTCAGACCATTGTATCATTTGCTCTAGGCATCTTCCTTAGGAACAATTTGTTGTTTGTAGTCTACTTTGTTTTAAATACTTTAAATAATCACAAGGAAAAAAATTGGACTCAAATATGACGATCTAGCTGGCCATTCCAGAAAACATTGTCTTTCAATTCATTGATAAGAAAAAAATGAAGAACTGGACGACAACAACGAGCTCAATCTTATTGGAACCAGCTGGTATCACTATGAATATGCGGATCTTCTATATCCAGATTCAAAAACTGGAACAAAGTTATTTCTAAGAAGTTTTAAAATATCCTTGAACAGTAAGAATATCTAAAAAAGCGAATCCCACTACATTATTGATTATGTCTGACCAAAAGTTGACTTTTGGTCGATATCTTTTTTATTGGGTGTGATTATCGGTCATCTAATGGAGGTTTGTGACAGCCCAGTATACTACAAATTTGGCGGTTAACATCTCCATTGAGAGTAGATTCGATGTAAAAAACTGTTCAGTAAAGGTACAACATGTGTAATAATTATGTCCATAATACATATGCTTTTGAAATACTTTCACACGGTTGTATGACATCATTGCTCGCAGCTACTTGACGTGTATAAACTGTAGTATTTTCTTAAAATAAGTTAATTTCTACATCGTCTTCAACAAATGTCGAATTTCTTTGACAATGGTTTTGTATGGATGCGTCAATGCGTAAATATGGATGTTTTTTACGAAAAAGTTGAACTACTTCGATATAAGTCCCCATAACAAATCATAATTATAATCATCAATTATATCAATCATATCAATTTTTGGCATTTGTTTATTAAGTCAAAAGTTCGGTTTTGGTTGTGTAGTTGTGTATAGTTTTTCAGTTGCTGCTATTCTTCATCTTATACCAACTTTATAATTGCTTCGACTTTTCCTAATGTGTGTAACTATCATAATTTTTTACCGTTCACCGTAATATTCCTAATTTCTTGCATTACAATTTTTGTTTTCTTCTTGTATTCGCTTGTTGTTTCCTCTAGAACAATTAATTCAATCGAGATATCGTTAAAATTTTGTTTAGTTTCTCTAGCATCACTGATAAAGTTAAAATCCTCTTTATGCCATGACTGTAACGAATCAAAGTTTGCTTCTACATTACTCTTTGATCAATAATATAAAAACAACAGCACAAGTTGCTCTCAGGCAACTACTCGAACGTTTTTGCTGCCTATGGGCAATTACCTTCCTTATCTATGGAATAACCCGGCCCTGTCAGGCAAACTGAAAGAAATGAGGTGGGCGGTCTATTTAACTTTTAAAGTAGTTAGCTCTACTCCTTTACAATTTAAAACTTCTGATGTTGAGCAGGTAGCGCGCAAGGATAGCAGGTGCATGGGAAGGCGTATATATTTTACTTTTACATGAGCGTTTTGTATATATTCATGTCGACTACAGGTCTTGAACACAGCAGCCCACTAAGTTATTTAAAATTTATGTAGTGTAACGTTACAAAAGTTTCGGTTGTATTCCTTTAGTAGGTACGCTACGGTGGATTGGAACATTTATCTTTCATAAGATGTCTCGGTAAAGCGGAAGTGACATTTTTAGTAATTCCGCAGAACATAAACGATCAAGAATATGTTCCAATGAAGTAGAGAGAAATCTCCGGGTTATGGAAACGGAAAGGCTATCTTTGAAAATTTCCAGATTTGTGAAACGGTAAATCCAATTATTTACTACTGCGATATAAAGAATAAAGTTCTTTTACGACCAACAGACGTAAAGGAGCCGATAGCTCCCTTCTAAGCTCTCTATGAAACTAAGGCGGGCCCGATCTCAGTTTTTTGGTATTAGGAAAATAATAAGAAAGTTGTAACCGTAATACATAAGTCTTAGAACAAAAGTCAATGACAGCACAAGACTCAATTACCTTAGCACAAAGCTAATGCCCTAAGCTCAAAAGACCTTTCAGTATACACCCCAGAACTGTCTAATTGACTGATAGCTTTTCTTGAAAGCTAACTGGTTCCACGTCTTAGTTCCAATCTCTCTATAGCTGTTTCGGAGTTATATCGAAAATAATAATGAATGAAGGTTTTCCAAAATAACTTTCCGTCTGAGATATTGAAATTTTTTTATCTCAGTCTACACAGCTTTCAAAAACCTATCCCTTCAAACGCATCGCGTTAAGCGTACTAATGACATAGTTTTGGCAAATTCAGTTTGATACCAGGGTGATAAGCTCAAAGATCGTTGGCCTTTTAGTGAAAATCCGATAACTCTTATTTTTCTTTCATGTCTGAATTTTTTGAAAGCATTTGAATATTTATTTGTACAAGATATTTTTTAGATATTTTTCAACTAGAATTAAATTATCTATAAAAAGTTTACCAAAGAACTCGTTGTAGTTTTACAAAAACTCGTTTCATGTAATTTTAATACCATACCGAAGTTCAAACCACAATGAATTTTCATCTTTGAGTGTGGCGTAGAGAAGTTGCATTTTCAATGTTTTTTTTGTGTAACAGAGTTTGAACAAAATGACACAAAACTGTCTGCACTTTGGTCGTAATCAACAGCAATAAAATCATTCATGCACTCATAATTTTCGAACAGCACTTGGTAACGTTAGGTATAATTTTAAAATAGATAAATTTAGTTTTTTGTTGGATATCCCAACTATTTTATAAAAATTAGTTGTGGCGGGAGAGTCAATAGAAGATTTTTTTAAAGGTTTTCCAAGAAATTCGGTATTTATAAATTAGTGGAACCAAATTGCGCAAAAATAGGTTGCCAAATAATCTTCCTTCCCGATCTGTAAACAGGTGTTACTGACCATGACCTATTGTGCAAAATTTTATCAAATTGCGGTTTTTCGTCTATTTCAAGTTACATTTTTCAAGTAAAGCTACTTATAAGTATGTAGGCAGATGCATCTTTATGTCTAGGTCAGTACTTAGTATCTAGTTACCTGGACTAAACCAGTTTTTATGTTATAATGATTTTTTTATATATTCTATTTTACGTTGTACAATACCATGAGGAATAGGTAGAGAAGTATCGATGTATTGCGGTGAATAGTGTTCACGTTAGTCGCTAAAAAATCAAACAATTTTTGTACATTTACTGCTGGTAAATTATGTTACTAACTATTAAATTTTAATAAACACAGGCCAACTTAACAGTTAATATATTTAACCCTATTTATTTCCCGCTTTGATAAACAAGCGCGGTTACGGGACGGAGCTTGTAGTATACTTGTGACGTCAAACCAATTACAAACCGTTTTGTGATCTTCCTAATGGGAGAACTTTAGTTTGGTAATTATAGGCGTTAATATGTTGTTTTTGTTTAAAAAAAAATCGTTTACAGATATGATGTATTCATCCATAAGTCATAATTTTACAGTAAAAATTAATTTTTGGTCGTCGCCTTTCTTTTCTTATTGTACTTATTGTAAACACATACTGTATGTGTTGATGCTTTGTTGGGTCTGTTTGCATTCCGATTCTGTAAATAAATAAAAAAAAATCAGTGTATGTATATCTGACAATTCTGTTTACGGGTTTATACTACGTTTTTCTACATCTTGTATTCTTTAGATGAACTATAGTTGTCAAAGATGTGTATAAATAAAGTAAGTGATAACATAAAAAATCGTTGTGTAAGATTGTTATTGTGCATGGCAAGCGTTACAATTTCTGTGTGAAGTAGCGTATAACGCCGCCCGTTTCTAGACAGTCGCAGAGATATACGGCGGCCAGAATTCCCCATTCAATGAGAACGAATTTGAATTTATAACTCCTGTAGTTCATCGATTTTAGTTCGCAGATAACGCGGATTTGCATATAAGGGCCGTTCCGACGAAATATTCATCGGCTCGCCACACGCAGCCGACTTTGTTTGTTCCTACGCTCCTATTCAACATTCAAAAGGCGCGGAAAGTATTGGAATCGAATGAACTTATCGCTACGTTCGTTACATTGAATCTAGCGGGGTTCGCGACGCTAGAGTATGATGTAAAAGCATGGTAAACATTGCGAATTTATTTCTCTATTCAAAATGCACGGGCGGAGATTTATCTAGCTTAAAGGTAATTTCAAATGTTTACTCCTCGTAAAACTGGCAGGTAGTGAACAAACAGATCAAAAAACTTACTAAATACTCTATACTCAAAGTTAACAGAATATCCAGGGTGAATCTTAAGTAGGGGTTATTCTTTTAACATGGCAAATACCTCAGACAATTAGACAAGTAGGTAACGTTTTTTGGAAACTCAAAACCTACTAAAATATGATGTGTGTGAAGTTGAAAACGTTTCTCTGTTAGCATCGATCTAGATAGAAACGATGTGATAATATCTGACGCTTTTGCTTTTGCCGTAAACAACGTCTCTTTTATTTTATTTATTTTTATTTTATTTTAGAAAACAAAAGCAAACAAAATAACAAAGATTTATTTACGGTTTGAAACAACTTTTTATGGAACTGACAGAACAATTAGAAATGTCAAAATTCTCACATTGACAATTATAGACATTGCACACGAAAAAAGGAGGAGAAAATTTAAGAACATTTGAATTCGGGATGGAAAAGTAGAAGGTTTGAAGTCTTCGAGCATTAAAGTAAGGTACTCGAAAATTCAATCTGCTTAATAAATGTTGACAGTCAATTTTATTGTGAATAAGTTTGTATAAAAATAATTGAGAACAACACTTACGCCACACTTACGTTCAAGTGCCACAATTGAGAATCTTGTCAAAATCACTTCCTGCGGAACTTCAGCTTGTTGATAAACGGAATCTGATTTGTAACATAGTAACTTTAGAAATTTCCTCTGAATCCCCTCAAGACGGTTAATCTGAATATTATATTTAGGATTCCACAGAAGAGAACGATAATCAATTTTTGACCGGACAAAAGCAAAATATAATATTCTCAAAGTAATTACATTAGAAAAATCTTTACTACATCTAATTAACCAATCCAGCATCTTAAATGAATCAGATGTTACTTGATCAATATGAGCGGCAAAGGACAATTCTGTATCAACGCCTACTCCAAGGTCATGAAATGTAGATGGTCGCTGAAGAAGTGCAGTAGCCAAAGTATAGTTAAAAATGAAAGGTGTAGTTATGGTGGTATATGTCATTATATTACATTTAGAGACGTTTAACTCAAGTTTATTCCGAAAACACCAGTCATTAATTTTACATAGGTTATTTTACAAAAATACACAGTCATCTTGAGAAGTAATTATTTTAAATAATTTTAAGTCGTCAATATCGTAGCAGTTAACCTCAATATCGTTCAAAATGTCATTAACAAACATGTTAAATAGCAAGGGTCCAAGTATAGATCCCTGTGGGATCATGTTGCAGAATATTCAATATATTTGAAACCACTGTTAGCTACATATTGCTTCCTATTCGAGAGGTACTATTTGAAGAATAATAGCATCTTATAAGAAAACCCGAAATTAGCAACTTTGTTAAGTAATACACTATGGTCAGGTATGTCGAATGCTTTAGTGAAATCTATATAGATCACGTGCATTTGCTGCCGTTGGTCAAGCGTTTCAGCTATATTCTGGGTAATACAGAGGAGGGTGTTAGTAGTCGACCGTCCTTTCATGAAGCCATGTTGATGTTCGGATATTTGAGAGCTGACGTTAAAGTAGATCCAATCGTGAATTAGTATTTCAAAAGCGTTGAGAAATTTGCACAAAATTGAATTGGCCTAAAATATGTTATATCATGTTTATCTCCTTTTTACAAATTGGGCATACCTTAGTGTTTCCAAACCGTAGGCAAACAACAATTATGAAAAACTAAAGAGTGTCGTTCTTAATTTTTCACCACATTTTAAGAACGATATGCTCAATAGAGCCGTGTTAATAGATTTTTTCAAAAACCCATAGGAAGTTGGATATATACGACTTTAAGGATTAAAAAACAATAACAGGACTTGAAAAGTCATATTTTTTACATATTTTGTGAAAAAATCAAGGTGGCACACTCCTGTAGTTTTTGAAGAAGAAAATATTATACGAGTATAAAGGAGCAAAAATTCGTTTCTAAAGTTATGCCTTCATTCTACGTCTCGTAGAGGTTTTTGAAAACTAAAATTGATAGCAGAGTGCGAGAGGGCATGCCTTACATATTCTGTGAAACATTCAAGGCGGCACACTTTATAGTTTTTGAGAAAAGAATTATTATCTAAAGTAGCGAAAAGTCGTATCTACAGTAATGCCTTATTTCTACTTCTCGTACGGTTTTTCGAAAAAAAAAATTATAGCAGTAATCGAAAGGACATGCGTTTTTTTAATATTTTGTGAAAAATTCAAGGTAGCATACTGTAGTTTTTGAGAAAAAAATTAATATATAAAGTAGGGAAAATTCGATTCTAAAGTACATAATTAATTAATTCTACTTCTCGTACGGTTTTTTGAAAAAACTAATGGCAGCGATAGGAAGAACATATCCGTATTTTTTCGGGGAAAAAATACTATACCAGTATATGGAGCAAAAATTCATATCTAAAGTTATGCCTTGATTTTAAGCCTCGTATGACTTTTTGAAAAACAACTGACGGTAGGGTTCGAAAGGGCATGTCTTTTTACATATTCTGCAGAAAAATCAAGGTGGTACATTCTATAGTTTTTGAGAAAAAAATTATCATATAAAGAAGCGAAAATTCGATTCTAAAGTAATGACTTAATTCTACTTCTCGTACGGATTTAAAAAAAAAGTACTAGCAGGGATCGAAAAAATTTGAATACTTTTTTGAGCTCTATGTCCAAACAAAAAAAATCACTTACATACAGGGTAATTCAGAACTTATATAAAATAAAAATTTACTTACAAATACAATTTTGTAAAGAAAAGATCATAAAGAGCAGTTTAAAAGTGATTTAAAAATACACTTCTTCGCGGCATTGGAATCTGGTTCACTATAAAACCTGACAACCTGAAAGAAATTCCCAACGAAACAAAAAATCTCATTTTATAACACCTATTTACACAGCAAATTCAATAACTTTTGCCGCTATTGTTATTAATTATTAATAGAATTAATTTGAGATTTTAATGAATAAAATAGTTTGACATACCTGATGTTAAAACAACAAAATTTTGGGTTCGTCTTATCTAGTTTCTACAAACTAACACAAATTTACTGCTTTTTGTTTGCGTAAATCATCAATAGTGTTAACTTCGGTGGGATAACCTTCATTTTTTAAATATCTCTACAAAAAGTCCTAATGATTTAAAGTCAGGAGATCGTGGCGGCCATAGTACCGGTCCTCCTCGTCCAATCCCTTGGTATTAATATTTGGACACGCTGAACATGGTGCGGGTATAATTGAGCTTCGTGCACTGCTACAATACGCCGTGGACGCCATGGATCTCAAGTGTCACGCTCGCGTTGTACTACACTAGTACTCGCTGCACTGCGGTAAAAGTAGCTGCAATTGGCACATGTTTACCGGAAAATCGTTGTGCTAAAACATTTTCACATCACCATAAATTAAATTATTAAATGATATCCATCAACTCCGACTAACTATACACGTAAGCTATTTTTGACACTTGAAAAACTAATGCAAACGTTAATACCTACTATAAGTAATCAATTCGTAATCTCCCGGCTAGAGATTACAGTAGCCCAGCTATATAAAGATTGAAAATACTACAACTTCAGTAATTTTTTAGTCGGAAACTATAAAGATGTTACAGACATTTTTTTACGATATCGACTCCATTTTTTCCCACGCATCTGTTCTCAAACTTTTATAGATAACTTGTGAATCACCCTGTAGAGCAAATATACCAAATAAATGGTTATAAAGTTACCAAAACTAATGTATTCTACTCTTACTTTTTATTGTCCAAAATATTTCGTCATTTTTTTAGATCAGTTATATATTTTATACTCACACAATGAAAACACATAATTATTTTTAGAAATCGTATTCAAAATTACATTTTTAACCAACCATGATTTTCTGTGAATGATGAACACAATATCTAATTTGCATTTATTTATTTATTGTAGCGACAGTGCCAATCACAGTAAGCGTTGTTCTTATACATGCTATTCAATTTCTTATACAAATCAAACCTCTCATCTATCTTTCGCGAGAAATCTTTAAACAAACAATGCACTTCCACGATGACGATCGACGTGACAAAATAAAAGAAGCCATTATTTATAAACACAGTCGTCTTCTCATATGTATGAAGTCGTTAGCCTTATTACGGTAAACATCTGTTCTCGGATAAATACCGTGAAATTTATCGATAGTACGAACCGTCAAAGACAGGATCGGCATGAAAAACAATTGCCTTGACATTTTAGATACAGTAGATTTTGAGCAACAAATAAATCATTAATTTAGAAGACCTGATGTTTTCAGAATCATGTAATGAAGTAAGCATTGAAGTAAACAATATTTTTGTGTTAATATCTAACGTCAACGTCAGATATAGAAAGGGCTTGTTCAGCATTTTTTTTATTTCATAAATCGAAAATATAAGTGAAAAATAATGGGCAAAATATTATAATTTTTTTGAGAATGGGCCTGGCCAGGCACTACGGCACGTCACGCATAAGCACAGCAATTGTATGGGTGCAGAAAATAATTTTAAATCTTGCATAGTTTCAGAATGCACAAATATAAGTACAAATACGTCAGAAACGCACCTATTTATTTGTTTGCCATTAGGCCAAAAGCAAAGAAAGCATGGCAATGTGCAATGCAGAGATCTGATTTTTTATCTGATAGCGGTACGAGATGTTATAAGGATGACTTTGTTTAAATATAAGTTGAAAAGGTCATAAAAAATTATATGTTTTTAACACCCATGAAATATTATTAAAATCTGAAACGTTTCATACTAGACACTTTTAAGTTTTGATTATTAACACAATAAAAAATAGTGGTTATAAAAGAATTATTACGAGAAATTTTGGCAAGTTCATTTGGAATAGCGTGGGTTTGTAAGCTATGACCTAAGTAACTGGTTGCTGCGGTAACAGGATTCACTTGCATATTTCTAATTTTAACTGAGATTCTTTGACCTGCTCTTGTTGTTTTCGGGTTGGGCTTTGTGGTGAACGAACCCGTTTTCGGTACCCCTAGGACCTCTTGATCCTGAAATTTCCATGCCTATTGTTGTATTACGACTTCTACGGTCGTCACTGCGCCTCCGAAAACAGTGGTCTTCCTAGACGTCATTTAGCAGCCTTTGTATTTTCATAAATTAAATATTTTAGAGAAAACTGTAAATCCACTTAAAAAATAAAATAACTTAATTAGTTTTTAACATTTTCCGTATCCTCTACGCATATAAATTAATCAAAGATCGAAATTTTTAATCCAAAAATAAGCAGTATATATTTTTTATTTTGAGAATAGATCAATTTTAGCTTTGTCATTTTAAACCATTACTTTTTTGCATAATTAATCAATTATAACTAAGATATTGAGTAATAAATAAGAATATATTTAAGTAATAATTTTCTTCAATAACAATAATAGTGACTAATTAAAAATTAATTTGGTTACCTATAAATTCATTTTATAAATCCTAACCTAAATATATGGACACGAGAAAGAAGTATGATTGAAATAACACGAAATAGAAAAAAATATTTAATATGTAATAACTACTTTATTCTCTTCATTTTTGTAATATATAGCCATTTTCTTTATTAAAGTAGTCCATAATCATGGACATATCAACTTCTGGTAGATCGTCAGAATCATCTTACTAAATTCAACTTCAATTGAACATATACTAAAATATTTACAACAAGGTGACGAAACAACATAGCACATTTTAATCTGATCGGATATTAGCGTGTTTGCGGTAGATCTCCCAGTTGACGGAACAAGCCTATTGTCAGAGTAGCGTGTTGTGACGTCACAGGCGGATGTATCGTTTTTGAGCCTACCACCAATTTCAATCTCTTATATCTCAAAAACGCAAAAAGTAAATCATATGCAATTTTAAAGGAGTAATAAGAGTATCATGTAGTACACAAAAACGTATAATAACCATATAAAAGAAATTTGACGGAACAAGCCTATTGTCAGGCACCAGGTTTACCCTAAGCTAAGAAAAACCAACCAATCATCAACCAATCATCAACCAATCATTTCTCCTACTTTTTAGCACACATGGCAGTTGGAAAAACAGAAGTAATAAATTTATAAGAATGGTTCAGTGTGACTCGTTGTTTTCCAATGCAAAGTTGATATCTATTTGTTTTGCATATCCTTATATTTAAAATTTAAGGTAGTACACACAAAAGCACCCACAATAGATGAGATTTGACCTATTTCTGCATTTGCTTCAAGTGGCCTCCTTTTACAGCTGTTTATTTAGCAGTGGCGAAGCGTGAATTATTTTCATAGGTAGACATTGGGAGTAAAAAATTAATTTTATACAATATATTAACTTTATTTTTTTTATATAAAAGTACCTATCTATGGCATGTTCAAATCACAAAATAATTAAGTGTTACTTAAACAAAATAAATAATAAAAATGTTTATTGCACTTTCTACAAAATAGAAAATATTTAAAAAGTGAAATAAAATATATTGAATAACACGAAAAACACAAACATAATATTGCTCCAAATAAAACATTAAAAAATATACAAATTATAGAAATATGCGATTTTAATTTAAAAAAAGGAATTCGAGTCAACGAAATGACATTAGGACAATACTTCTCTCGTCGACTATACGGTAGATGAATGTTGTCCTTTCCACCTGTAATATGCTACAACTTCAATGATGTTTTACTTGGAAACTATAAAGATTTTATAAAAAATTTGTTTACGATATCGACTACATTTTTCATGACGCATCCTAAATTCTTTTAGATACATTCTGAATCACCCTGTATAATCTACAACACTGACTCTAACAAAATTGATTTGACTAACTTAAATATTTTTAAAATTAAGTAAAAAAACTTCAGAAGGTACTAATAAAAAACATATGGGTAAAACTGTACGGTCACCTGTACCATAATGAACATTTAATGTGTGAACCTCGTACAGACCTTTTAATATACAGTATGCGCCAAAAGTATGGAATAAATTCAATAAAAACGAAACAATTATTTTTTGGGAAAAATTCTCGAACAGGTCGATATTTAATTTAAAAAATACATATTTTAGCGTAAAATGCGATTTTCAAATGTCATTTGTTTTCGAGTAATGACGTCATCGATTTTGTTTTAAGTGGCAACACCATATTTTTTTTCCTTGATTCTGAAAGATCGTTTAATTCTCTATCAGACAGTACTAAAATTTTGCCCTCTTACATAGGAAGGTTTTCGAGTAAATGACGATTGAATCTTAGAAAACGTAAATTTTATCCATAAAAAAGTAACAATTCTGAGGTATGTAAAATAAAATACAATTGATTAAATTTTATACTTAAATTAAATGTTCGAATTGCCATCCACCAACTTCTTGACAATGCGCAAGTCTGTGAAGAAATTCTTCTTGCACATTATGAATGATTTCTGGAGTAACTCTGCGTATTTCGTCCCGAATGCGATTTTGAAGTTCTTCTAAATTACGTGGTTTATTAATGTACACTTTTGACTTCAAGTATCCCCAAAAAAATAGTCAAGAGGTGTAAGATCTGGCGATCTTGCAGGCCATTCTATCGGTCCACCTCCCAGGAAAACAGTTGTCCAAAAAATCTTGTACATGGCGCGCATAGTGCGGAGGTACACCGTCTTGCTGAAACCATATGGTATTGTCAGGAATGTCAGGGTCATTATCGTTAGGAAACATTACTGCAAGGGCTGGAACAAGGTCATTTTCTAGAAACTCTAAATATCATTGTCCTGTAAGGGTTCCTTCAAAGAAGAAAGACCCTACTATTCTGTCGTCAACTATTCCAGCCCACACATTTAATTTCTGAGGGTGTTGGGTATGTGCCTCTGCTATCCAATGAGGATTTTCCCGACTCCAATATCTGCAAGTTTGACGGTTTACTATACCATTCAGATAAAATGTGGCCTCATCTGAAAAAAGTATTTGCCGGTGTAAATTTCTATTTCCTTGACTTAAATCCATTAGAATTTCGCAAAAATGTAAGCGGCGATCGGGATCATCTACATTGAGTTCCTGCACAAGTTGAATTTTGTAGGGACGATATTTTTCCTTCCTCAAGATACGTAGCACTGTGCTCTAACTAGTGTCATTGTTTAATGCAACTAATCGTGAAGAATTATGAGGATTATCCACCATACTTATCAAAATGTTCTGTTTCTGATTTTCATTAATGCTTGGACGTCCAGGTTTTGGAATATTTACAACATTGCCAGTTTCTCTAAATTTAGACTCTACCTTACTGACTGTTGATTGGCTGATAGGGCGATCTGGATATTTTTCATTAAATAAATCGCAAACTTCCTGCTGAGTTCTAGTCATATTCCCGCATCCGATAAGAATTAAAATTTCAATTTTTTGGGTCACAGTTAAATGTGCCATAATACTTTAAATTGAATAATAATTTTTATGTCGCTTACAATACTTATTAGAAAGTCGATGTGACAATGACACTTTGCAAAGATTTTCACTTACGTGATCCATAAAAGAACTATGGAATTCGAAAAACTAAACTTGATAACGTCTTTGCTTTATTTTAATTGATTTACGTTTTCTAACATTCCATCGTTATTTACTCGAAAGCTTTCCTATGTAAGAGGGGAAAATTTTAGTACTGTCTGATAGACAATTAAACGATCTTTCAGAATCAAGGAAAAAAAATATGGTGTTTCCATTAAAAAAAATCGATGACGTCATTACTCGAAAACAAATGACATTTGAAAATCGCATTTTACGCTAATATATGTATTTTTTAAATTAAAAATCGACCTGATCGATGATTTTTCCCAAAAAATAATTGTTTCGTTTTTATTGAATTTATTCCATACTTTTGGCGCATACTGTATGTAACTACTTACTTACCTACCTACTTCCATTACAATAAATGTCGAGAACTGAACACTACAGCCGGTACTGCTTTTAATACCGTCATATTGTCTAGCACATGTAAGCGCGATAGCACAGCTTATAAATAAAATTTACCGTCAAATATTGATCTTATGCAACGCGTTTCTTGTTCATTGAACTAGAAGAGTGGGAACTGACATTTTCCGCGATGTATCCATTTTTTTACGCTTCACTGGCTTACCCTTCAATAACTAAGTCTGGTTTAAATCCTTCAAAAGTACAGAATACATAAGCAACTGCGAGTACATCATTAAAATATATCAATATCGCACAGACGTATCCACTGCATTTTGTTTTTATTACGTGCGTTCAATTTTGAGACTGCCTGTCTTGTAAAGGCGCATACGATCCACCTGTTCACCAAATGTGCATGGCAACGATAACAGATGTCGCAGTGTTTGTGATTTTTTACGAGCGTAATTTCTTTTTTAGTGCGCTTCTCTTAATTTACGACGCGCTCTCCGCTTTTATTTGTATACTAAAATAATTAAGACGGCATAAATCAGACTTTTTGGTCCGTGACGTTAAAAATAATCAGATGGGCGTGCCACGTTTTTATGGAGACACATATCTCGAAGAAATCTTGTTTAATTAACCGCTTTTATTCATTGCATTATTTTTTTTTATAATAGGAATATCTAAATACATTCACATATTATATTCAGTCGGGTCATTTTATTTTATTTTGCAGTAATTGAGGAATATTTTTTATGTTTTTAAATGTTTTCCGATGTCCACGGATAAGTTCAAGAATTTTTGAGTATTGTCTCCAACTTGATTTGTACTTGAAATGTAAGAAAATTGAGCAAGACATAATTCCAATTATATTTCGATACTGAAATGACAGTATACTGGGCAATCTTTTTAGGAATTGAACCTATGTTATTTATACCCACTGCTTTTGTAGTACATTTTTAATTCCTGTACCTGATAAAAAATCGGTTGTGATCAATAGACATAGACTTGTATATTTGCGAAAAATTTCCAAAAAAATCACTTCTTCTATATCACTCTCTGGTATTGTAAATAATCTAGGAACACTAGTTTTTAATAACGGCTTAGCATCTTCAACGTTCTCTGTACGTAAATCAGTTAATTATTTTGATAAACCTTTCAAACTGTTTCTTGGAAAATATTCTCGATTTTCTGGATCTATAATCACTTGGCGTCCTTTTGAGGAAAGCAATAACATATTTCATATTTTTATTCAAATAAATTATTCCTCCAGAATGCAGAGCGTGCACATTTTTAAGAATAATTTCTCCGAAATATTACCTTTTTTTCGTCACACCAAATATCAAAGTTTACATAAGTTTTTGGTCACATATATACTGAAGTTTTTTGGGGAATTAATACCGAGTTTAATTATTGGGGTTTAATGTTCACAGATTTCAGATTTTTTTAAAATGTTTGTATAGTTTGCAAACATCGTGCCATAGCAACTGCTCCATAGCAACAATCTTATAGGCAACTTAGTTATAGTTGTGTAAATTATACTGCAGGAAACAACTACTCCGCAGACTAATACCCCAACTGGCATTGAATTACTCCTGCAGTATCTGTGTGAACAGCCAAATACCCTTGTCGGGCACACCATCAGACATAGACCGGATTCGGGCTTGTTAGCTCTCATTAGTGTGCCATAGGTGAGATGACCGGCAATTGAACTGGCTGTTCCTTCATATGTATGTTCACATATAAAGTGAGTGCAGGTGAGATATAAATGGTCTGCTTATTTCCTGCCCGGCCTAAGCAGCTAGGCCGAGCAGGAAGTCACACCTTAGTTAAAGTTGTTTAAATAAAATAGCCTAGCGATCATATTAGCATATTACAGTCGAAGATTATGTCGAAACTATTTTGAATATTTATTTGACGATGTTACGAAAAATCTTGTTCGATACATGTTGCGAAATAGCTATTTTAGGCACTTCATGTATAACTTCACGTCGTGTGCCTAAAACACATTATTTCGAAAATATCTATTTTCGCTTGCAGTTCCACTCTTTTCATCGTTTAGTTTGTTTTAATGAAATGTCCTGTTTTATAAAAATCGTAAGAAAGTTTCCAGAGCAAATTTTATAGAGCAATTTTTGTTCTAAGAATATTTTCAAAACGTTCTTAAAACACTTATACCATAAAAATGGACACCGTTCTATAGAACCTTTTAGTTCTTTAAGCGGTTCTGTAAAGTTTGCAGGAAATACTTATAGAATTCTTGAAGCACTTCGTTATACAATTTTTGTGTGGCATGGTGTTCTATTTAGAGAACTTTAAACTCGTTTAATTGTAAAAAAAAAAATATTTCTGTATCGCACATGTTAGAAATAATATGGATGGGCCAATAAGAACCAATAAGATGGACCTAATCAGCCTGCATAGGAGTACTCACATTACCTAGTCGGTTTGTCCATCAGGGAGCAGTACATTTTAATGCGAAAAAAGTTTTATCGTGAAATATGTAGTACATAATGGTAATTTTTTGACGCACCCTCAGTTAACCTTATATTTCCTATGCTCCTGGAAATTTAATACAAAAAAAATGTTTTCTATATTGATGAATTTAACAACCAACTGTATATAAAATTGTCAGAAAGTAAGTATATCCATATTATTGTTATCATTTCACCTACTTATGTTGTATATATTTTTAATTAAGATTTTTTCTTTCTTCACAATATGGCGACAGAAAGAAAGGCATTATCTTGTACTTCCAATGGATTCTCACTAATATGACATTTTTGTGTCGATTGTAATGATTATGGAGCAAATATGCTTGGTAAGCAACTACTATAACAGATCTATGCCACTTAATATCCACAATGTTGTTATATTTTATTGTGGTGTTTCAATCTTATTTAACAAATCTAATAAAATTCTTTAACTTCAACATCTAGAAGTACAAATGGATAAGGTTTGGAATGGTCTAAATTAAATATGTTACTAAATTTCTATAAGAAAATCAGTTTCTATTAGCAATCAATTAAATCTTACCTATCGTAATGAAATTTTATTTCTGTAGACAGAAAATAATTTCTACAAGTCATGACTATGCTATACAAATTTTCCCATTATACTTTGATTAAAATATTTCGTATTTTAATAATCTATAAATAATCTATAATTAAACTATAAGCAACATTACGGAATAATTTTATAAGAATGTTACAGGAGATAGTATAATTCTATAAAGCAATATTTTGCATCGGTTTTACAGTAATTTGGTTCTATAAGCATCGTTGCTGTAAAATTGTGTTTTTGTACACACTTATAGGGCTACATTAGCAGTTATGTTATAAATGCTCTATAAATTATGCTCTAAGAACGTTTTTGCAACAATTTAAAAAAAATCAATTTCTGAAGGCAAAATAGTCTCATGTGCAATATTAATGGAACAATTTACTATTCTAAATACAACTATAAAATATTAACAGAATATAAAACTCCTATTACTCTAAATTTATAGAACTACTTTGCTAGCTGGGCAAGCCTTATGTTACAAGATTAAATGAAGATATTGATGCACTTCCTGCCTAGTCAACGTTGCATCGCAACGAGCTGCTCTGCAACGAAATATATATAAATAATAATGTCATGTTAATTACAATTTTTGTATAGATTTCAATATACGTTTTCTAATTCATTCCATTGCCTCATACAATAACAATTCCAAACGTTAATAACACCTTATGACTAATTCTTTTATGAAGTCAATCGGTTCTATTTACTTCTTATCAGCAAAGCAGCCGCTCAACTTTTTTAACATTGTAATTATCAATTTCCGGCCACTTTCTGCCGCAACTGAACAATTATTATCAATATAACACTCATTAAACAAGTATGAGGAGCAATTAAATTTATCGCAAATTTCCCGTAAAACGCTTTGTGTACCGCAAAGTGATGGCAGTGGCTGCAATATTTCTTCTGTGATTAATACGTGAATCATTTTCTTTGTTTCGGTATGCGTTCAATGAGATATAGTTCTAGTGGGTTGAGGCGACGAAATTGAACTTCTTCAACAGGTTTCAGTTCGATGAATGATCGGTGCTCGTTAGTGTCGATCAGTATGACATACAGGGTGAGTTTATTTTATCATTTTCATTGCCATTAAGTCATTTTTTAATTAGTGCGTGATATAAACCTACAACCCACATATTATATACAATAAAATTGCTAAAAATTCAAATTTATTGCTGATATAAGAAAAATATTAAGACATAAAGTGATATTCCAGCTCATTGGCCTTTATTATTCATTAAAAAAACGTTAAACCGAAATACGTAAGCGCACGCGAATTGAAAAATAACGCAGTATATCTACAGGGTGTTCCGTAAGTTATGGCTCATGGAGACATACTAGATTTTTCACTTCAAAATATTATGATGGAATTTAAAAAGTTTTTTTTTTTTGTTACAATTGCACTGTCTTTGAATGCATCAAATTAAATTTAGATATGAGAAATAATAACACAGGTCCACAAAAAAAAAGTGGTGTGTGCTGAGGGTCCCATTATATTTTTTCCATGTATTTTTTCCCGCTGAACACGAATCTGAAGTCAAAATGTAGGGTCGCACTGCAAATTTTAGAGAAAACTCATAAAAACGATAAAAATCACATCAAAAGTTTCACAGGTCCACAAAAAAAGTCATGTGTGCTGGGAGTTAGACTATATTTTTTTTTGTATTTTTTTCCGCTGAACACGAATCTGAAGTTAAAATTGGGGGTTACACAGCAAATATTTGAGAAAACCTAAAAAAATCGATAAAAATCACTTTCTCGTAATTTATTCTGTATGATCCTCTAAAACTGAAATAATGAGAAATGCTGTGAATTAGTGAATATTTACTATTTTACAGCTGATACACTTATAGCGGGAAAAATAAAAAAGAAAAATATGGTCTAACTCCCAGCACACATGACTTTTTTTTTTGTGGACCTGTGAAACTTTTGATTTGATTTTTATCGTTTTTATGGGTTTTCTCTAAAATTTGCTGTGCAACCTCCCATTTTGACTTCAGATTCGTGTTCAGCGGGAAAAAATACATGGAAAATATATAATGGGACCCTCAGCACACACCACTTTTTTTTTTTTTTGTGGACCTATGTAATCTGTTGTCTGTTTAAACGTATCTCCTAGAGGGCGCCACATCCGCCATATTTGTGACGTAAGTGTAGCGTAACTTTTTTTATCCTAACGTAATCATGTTTTTTTATCAAAAAATCTTAAACCTACATATTTATGAGAAAAAAGGTATTAGAGTCAGAAATTGATCATTTTCGAGATAATAATTTTTCAACAATCCAACCCAAAATTTTAAAGTAATAGGCGCCAAAATTACCTTGCAAATTGGATATGTTGAAGGTGGATCGACAAGCAATAAAATTTGTACTGAAGCAAAACGGTAGAAATAGTATTTTTCAACATGCAACGTTTTTAAAATGGTAAAATCATACTGGTTGTTGCAGCTCCATATAGTCGTCCTGAATTAGTTTTATGGATAATCAGCAAGTGTTTCGTCTTTTTTCTCTAGATTGCTAAACAGATTTTTAAATTGTTGATTTTCAGGTTGTAATCTCTTTCGAAATCCTCCCAAATAATCGCATTGCCCAGCACGTCCATTGAAATGTAATTGCCAGCAAATAACAGTTTCAATTGATTTTAATCAAAACTGCATAAATACCTTACATTTAGAAATACTTATTAACTTTAACATAAATTTTGTCCAATAATTGTTAAAATTTAACTTATTCATTGTTGAAAAGTTATTATCTCAAAAATGGTCAATTTCTAATAATAATAACAACCTTTTTTTCCTCAAAAACAGTGTAGATTTTAGATTTTTTAATAAAAAACGTGATACGTCACAAATATGGAGTATGTGACCCTCTAGGGAATACGTCGAAATAGACGACAGATTATAATTTCCCATATCCATAAATTTTTAAGTTGGTACAGTCGAACACAGGGTAATTATTACAAAAAAAAATCAGTTTTTAAGGGCAAAATTTAAAAATATCGTATTGGTGAAAATTGCTTTTTACTTAGAGTTCAATGGCCTACTTGTAATTTATCTATAGGATGTCTCCTTTAAAATAAGACCCAAACATAATATTTGTAAACACCATGGCATTTGTATGCCATTCAATTGCATTATATTTTCTTTCATAATGATATATAACATTTGCTACTTTATATTTTGAAAGTTGTCAAAAAATGTTAAATTTATAAAACTGATTTTGCTGGTACATAGTTGGCCTTACATTTTTATATATTCATGCAAAATTGTTTTTTTCTGAAATTATCAATGATTGCTTTGGATATTCTAAGGATTTTAAGAAATTTCAACACCTTCGTTATATTGTTTTATCTACCTTCATGTCAGTCGACTGGATAAAGGAATCCCAAATTCTTTCTCTCTCTCTGTTATCATGTTATTAATAACCAAAGCTTATTGAATTTTTCCTGTCTTTTCCTTGAAATAAGAATTTGCTCCGTTACACTGAATACTTTATCTGCTAAACTAGCAGCAACTGCTATTCCTCTCCAAACAAAAGCCTAGATATTTCTGGAAAAAATGTAAGCTAAAAGTTTCACCTGAGGATTATATAACGTTTGTCCTTTCTAAATAAGTAAGAACCAATTCTGTGACATTGAGTACTTTTTCTGTTGAAGTAGCAAACATCTCATATTCCTTTCTAAACAAGTCTAGATATCTCTTGGAAACGATGCAAGCGAAATGTTTCTGCTAAAAATTACATAATTGTTGTTTTTTCTGAATAAATAAGAACTAGTTACGTCACACTGAGTAGTTCTTCTGTTAAACTAGCAAAAGTCTCATATTCCTTTCTAAACAAAAGTCTAGATATCTCTGAAAAAAGGTGCCAACTAAAAGTTTCTGCTCAAGATTATATAGTTTTTGTCAGTTAATACATTTTTTTAAATTCCGTTCACCACTGCTGCTATAAAAATAATAGCATCTGCAATATTTTGGATTATTATAACTGATGTCTCATAGATGTATGTCTTGAAGAAGACTGATTATACAAAGATGTATAAGGAAATGCAACAGTAAAATTATTTAAACGCCACAAGGAGTATCTCAATTATAACTAATGTACTTAACTGTTTAAACTATTCAAGTTGTTAATAATTTAATATCCTTGACTTTCTCTCTTCAATTTGAAAAAATATATATTCAATACCTCTAGCACTTACCGGCTAGCACCACATTTTTCGTCTGAATTCTGCTAGGACCATCTCTGCCAACTCCAAATAAGTCGCCATATAATCAGAAACAACCATTAGATTAATAACAGCATCTCAGCAATCATCTAACCAAAACAGGAGGTGTAATTTCACCACATTCGTTTCGGTAGCTATGTACGAACGTACCTTTTTTAGTCTAAACAATAATTTATTACACATTTCCACACCTTGTACGGTAGGTGTTATTAGAGGACGATAGCGAGAGCCTAATGGCGTGAATTGTCGTGGAAGATAGCACACAAGGAGTGTCGGGAAGACAGTGCGATATTTTCTCGGTTTTGTGTGTGACGGTACGAGTCAGCGGAGATAACAGAAGTCAGTGGGTTACCTTCAATTTATGTGGCGTTCGATCAAGTGTGCGAGCTCATTTAGTCGCGTTGTTTATTACGGTAGTGTTAAATATCTTGTTTTCTCTACGACTCTAAAAATACTCGGGATATCTTTTCACAATATTTAGAGGGCAAGGAACTAACAAAAAGTAGTTAGTGACAGTTACAGGTAAGTTTAAAATACTGAACCGAATTATATTACTTTTTTTGTTTTTGAAAAGCATCAATTGCTAAACCAATTATTATGTTGGTACTACTCGTAATACACTTCTTAATATTTATACATGTAGGATTGCATAATTATGACGTCATTTATTAGTATTGTTCTGTAAATACCAGTATCACTGAAGAAAACCCTCCTGGTAAGCTCGAGGCAGTAACCACTCATGGAAATCTTGCCACAAATCTTGTGAAATCCTTTCAAAATCCTGCGAAATCGTGCGAAATCACAAGAAATCGAGAGAAATCGCGCGAAATCATGCAAAATTTCACCTGGAGGCAAATCTGGTGGCAAATTTACCAGTAAAGACTGACAACACTGTCCACCTTGCGTCATTATCGACGTTATTATATTTATTCGCGTTTCCATTTCGCGAACAACGCAGGTGCCATCTCACATTATTATGTCCACGACATATATCACGGTTGTTTGGAACTACTAGAATGCCGTTTGTTTTCAAATTTTAATGTTTTTTGTTTCATTTCGCACTTCGACGTTAATTTTTGAATTAATGCTCCTATCCACTAGTTTCTATAAAAGTTTGTAAATATTTAAACTGAACCAGGTACAGGATCCTGGGGGCGGGGCAAGTTGAGGGTTAACTCAACAACTAACTTCGAGGTTTGGACCTTGTGAAACAAT
Source organism: Monochamus alternatus (assembly GCA_037114965.1). Lineage (NCBI taxonomy): Eukaryota > Metazoa > Arthropoda > Insecta > Coleoptera > Cerambycidae > Monochamus > Monochamus alternatus. The sequence continues at coordinate 122,536,623 of CM073426.1, forward strand.
TTAACTATTGTGCAAAACTTAGAATAAAAACTGTAAATTTTATATCGTTGTCAATCTGAGAGTTTTACCCAGTATCGTAAAGCGCCATCTTTCGCATCCTCTCCACTGGCAATGAATAATTTTTACGGTCTTTTTTCTTGTTGTACAGGGTGTGACTAGAATCAAAATCAGCTTTTTAGCCAACAATGTCACAATTCTGAGGAAACTTAGAAAGATTCTTATTTGTCGAGTTAATACATTAGGATGTTCTTGAATTTTTTTATATATCTAGCATATACAGGGTGTTGGTAAGGTTCAGAAAACATACTACCACATACTCCGAGGGCCAAAATGTGTTGATATAAATTATTTTAGTCCAGAATTTTATAGTTTCTGAGATACAGGGTGTTGTAAATACAATTTTATTTTAGTTTTTCCTCAATAACGTCATATAAATTGTAGTAAATACATCACTACAATTTTCTGGCACGAGAAATTGAAATATGCCCACGGATTTGCTGTTAACTGTAGAAGGTACCACCTACAGTACTGCACATGCATGTAAATCGGCATAACTTTTTGGTGCCTGTATATCTAGTACAGACTGTATCTAAAAGATCTGGACAAAATGCTATCACATATTCCTAAAGGCAAGATATGATGATCTAAGCCAATTTACCTTAGTCTAAAATTTGATAGTACTTAATTGAATAAAGTATAAAAGAGGCAATGGGTTTACGTTTACGAAATAAAACCTTAAAATCCTAACCGAGAAAAATCTTACGTCAAATTATAAGAATTATTAATTAAACAATCAATTCACCAGTGCGCATAAAATTTATAATGATTTAAATGCATGCAAGTACAGTAGGATTGTTTAGGCGTTATTAAGTTTTGCCTTGTTATGGTGTGTACTTCGAGACGGTATAGTTGGTGTTTTGGGTAATTTTAATAACTATAGAATACCAAATAGTATTGCAACAGTGATGGGATTCAAGCGCTTATATCCATCCATCAATTAATTCAAGAATGGTTATGACTACCGTCACCGTGATAGTTTGAGTGCGTGAGTTTGTTTGTTATTCGGTGTGCGGGTATGGCTTTTCTCGATTTCTTTTCAGTTCACATTTCAGTGTATTTTTATTCATTTATGGATTTTTAATTATTTATGGATTTTCTGTATATACAAGTAGGGGTATACTTTTTTATATGATTTTATTTGCCTGTTTCGTTTTCACATTAGCAAATGGGCTATTTTTGTATTTACCTACCTATTGGCAGCTCTTTGTCTGTAATAATAATAATAATAATAATAATGCATTTGATGGTATAACATTCCTTCTAGTTATTAGTCATTAATGAATTTGTTTTTCAACGCAGCAAGAACTGAAGGTGTTAATCAATATCGTTACATACTTTTATTTTAAAATAAACCGTTATGTAATTATTGTATCTTTATTGTAGATACGTCTTTATATTGTGATTTGTATAAGTAAGTATGCACAAAAACTGTTAATGAAGTATTTGGATGCTGAACTATAATGTAGTTAGTAGATTCATGTTGTGAGAAAAAGATGCATAATCGTCTAGTTTGCTATTATTAATTATTAATGACGCCATTGTCAAAGGTTTAATAAACGTCTAAGACTAACTAAGGACAATTGTTTTCTCATGGCATACCAACCTATTTAATTTTACGCCGTAACTTTAAATTAGCTTTTAAGTTGAGTAAATGAAATAAATTTTTTTAGCGTTTTGAATTCTCCGGTATTTTAATAACTTCAATATTTTCTAAAGGCGGCGTACTTGTTAGCAAATATCTTCATTTCTTAAACCATTTTTATTACACACTAAACAGCTGTCCTCTGTTTTCCTAAGAACTGAAAGAGCATTGCTTAGGTAAGTTTTTAATAATATCTGAATATACCTACACACAGGTGTTTAAATAAAATCCACGTTTAAATTTGACTCTTCGCTTTTACAAAGTAGAAAAACCATATTTATGAAGTTCTAGGTAAGTAATGAAGCCACTTTGGATTTTATTGGTTTGTTTTTCTTCTACACTTCAATAATTGTAGAACAGCACGGTTAAATTTAAAAAATATTAAAAAATTAATTATTTCAAATATTGTAACACTTAGTATATCTATAGGTATGTTTGTTCCAATCGACTCAAAATCAAGTATTCTATCACCTCCTTAAATTATTGTAACGACCTGCAAGACACTCTGTATAGGTTTTAGCATAGCCCATAAAAAAAATTTAATCGTTAAATTTAATGAATGTTTGTCTGATGTGGCAACGTTGCGCGCCGGGATATTCCGGTGTAAAGCAATACCCGACAGGATTAGGCAAATGCGAAATAGCATTTCCCGCGGTTAAGTCAATTGTTCCGCGTAGACGCTTCGTTTAGCAATGCCTTTTCTATTTTCTTGTGTACAAAGCGAATGGAAATTACTGCTCGGGTTATTTTTTGCGGATTTCTCGGAAGCGGCGCGCTAAATCAATAACCCTCGATCTACGCATTTTCAGATGTAGTGTAGATAGAGCCTTCAGAAATAATGTGGTATTCATGTTTTCCAAAATCCCGCCTGACATATGCTTTATATTTGTTTTCATATTTTGACTATCAATTTGCTATTTTGCCAGATTCAAAATTGTTTATTTAGGTGGTAATAATGTCACTGTTAATAAAAAACAGTTTGACAGAAAATTGTTTATTTAAATATTGGAAACATTGTTAGGCGTACCATAATTCTGGAAGATCAAATCGAGACAGCATAGCAGGAATGGAGAATAGAATCATACACAGCAAAATTATTTGAATATTAAATTTATTTAAATAAAACAACATACAAGAACAGATATCATCTATATTATTTGCCAGACCACTCATATTTTTCGCTTCAATGTTTTTTTTTCAATACATGGTTAACTATGACTAAGTACAAATATTTTAAGAGGGGATAGAAAAAAATAAGAATTAACAGAATTTCCTTTCAAAAAATTTCCAAACTTATTTATAAAGCGAAAAAAATTTTTTTTCGATATTATATTAAATCCTTATTTAACGCCGCCAATGCGAGAATCAGAGTATGCAACCAGCAAGCTACCGTCATGCAACAGTCGGCCACAGTCGGCAGTCGGTCCAGTCGAGTCGGTTCGCTGTCATGTTATAATTTAATTCCTGTGTTTACGTTATAGTTTTGTGTTCTTCAGTTTTTAGTGCCTTATTTTAATTTAAAACGTTTTATAGTTAATAAATAAAGGAATATGTGTCGGGTACAGATATTTTCCCACAATATAGTTTGCCGGTTTGTTTTTCTAGGTTATGGGACAAGACTGTCGCGGGTGTTAAACGTTTTCTGTTCTAATAGAACCTACCTACCACCCCTTTCTTCGATTTTGTTATAATACATAGGCATTGTATCTAACAACTGTACCTACGGGAAGTGTGTTTATCGGTAGTGAGTGAAAATGTAGTTTTACCAGTTTGTAACCAAATAATGAAAAACGAATGCAAAATACTGGAGCTAACTGGATTAACTGTTACCTACCTATCAGGTATTATTACTAATAAAAATGTTAATTTTTGTCGTTTCTGCATTTAGAAATACTGCAAACGACCGCATGGTAGTTGTTGACAGATGTAATGCCAACTATGTATCTAAGCCATAAGCCATCTCAGTCTATACTCATCATAGGCGCCGACTTTCCGTAGGAAAACAGGGTTTTGCCCCATTTTTTAAATATCGAGCTAAAATTCTGGAATAACTTTTTTATTTTATTGTCTTTTAGGGCTCCATGAGCACGTGGTTAAAATTTTTGTACTAAGTCATAGTTAACCCTGTATAACGTCATTACGTTAATTTTTTCAAAAAATTCTGAACAAGTAATTGTAAAATTACACAGTGCTCTTACTGTAGATTATTACATAAGACCATGATCATATGACCATACGTTTTTCCTAATAGAAAATACATCCTCGACAGATGCGGAAGTACTCGGGAGACATAAAATATATTAGATAACTTTTAACAGATTAGGAACATCTACATGTTGTTCCTTAATGTTTAAATAGCTGGATCCACTTGTCCACATACTCATTCGATTGATCTGCCGTTTTATTCCACACTTCACGCTTCGAAGAAAAAAATGCTTTAGCATGTATAACTTCGTCAAAGAGACTATCAATATTAATTTTGTTATTGAGGTTACTATCATGTCTTGAATTAATAGAATCAGTTAATTCCTCAATTTCACTCCATTTCAATCCATGTTACGATCACGGTCCATTAACTACACGGTCGGGATCATCAGCAGGTAGCCAATGAAAACTGAGGACTTTTGTGACGTATGATACAGTCTATCTCAGTCCATCTTTCGACAAAAACTATGTTTTGTATTTATTAACGGGAATTTTGTGACGTCACCTGGCCCCGATGGCCCCGACCGTATAGTTAAATAGACCGTGTGCTACGATCGTGTCTTGGCGCGCTGCACTATTTGACGCGTTGGACATTGTTTATGATACTTTTCAGCGCTCTTGTCAAAATAAACCGGGAGAAAAACATAACCGACCGGGACGTCGGGACCCTATAGCTCAAACCGGGACAGTTCCGGTCAAACCCGGACGTATGGTAAGCCTAGTTAAATATCGCTTGTGATTAAAATGCATAGAACGCCACGCACTGACGCTATAGTATACAGGGTGTTTTAAAATGAAGTAGCAAAAATGAGACCACAGATTCCTTGAGAGGAAATAAATCGATTTAACCTAACATCCCAAGTAGAATAATAAAAAAGATACAAGGTATCAAACTTATCGATATTTGTAAATAACTTCTTAAGAAATCCAAATATTTAATTAAATTGGTAAATCGTGGTTTTTTGCGGGCCATAAATTAAAATTTGTCGCACACCATGTTTCTTTTAAATCCACCTGACTATCGAAACAATCGATTCTCCTACCTGTTTTGTTTTATTTGAAAAAGGAACCTGCTGAGGTCGGTAGGAGTAACCATTTTTGTTCCGAATGGTAAATTGTGTGCAAAATTTCAAGAAGATCGGAGAGGTTTCATGAAACCATTTTTCAACAAAGCACAAAGATTTTATCAACGCAGGCCGATCTTTTAGAATATAGGACTATTTCGAAAACTTACTCCTAACAACTTCAACAAGGTATACCTTTTTTAGATAGGTAGGAGAATCGATTGTTTCAATAGTTAGATGGATACCACTAAGCAGCAAAAAATTTCTGCCATTTAAACACATGATGTGCGATACGTGGCGCCCTCTACTAGTGAAGGAATCTGTGGTATCATTTTTGCTACTTCATTTAAAAACACTCTGTATATCAAAAGTACAATTATTCAAATTTGAAAAGTTTACAACACGAAATTTTTTCAATTCTGCTTGTTCTTACTGAAAAACTATTATGATTCTCTACCTTCAATTCTAAATTATCTTGAGGTGCCACTAGTTATTGCTGATGAAATATATTTTTTGCAATTTTCAACTTATTGACTGTTTTCCTCGATATAACCATCAGCCACGCTAGTTGACTGCCATCCTCCATGTCTTTTATTAAGTGTCAGCTTCCTCGCTCCACCCTCAGCGAGGAAGGTGACAGACGTCCTTCACAAGCAATGGCCAGTGTAACTTCATGCATCTGGGAATTTTAAGTATTCTGCAACTCTTTGGGGAATTTTTGCAAAACTGTTGATACATTGTGCGCTTACCGTGATTGTAGTAAATAACAAATTTATTATATTTAACTTGTTTGGGTCTCAGTCGTAAATACTTATGATAAATTTCATATCTATTGCACTCTGATCTTACGGTAAATACACGTTTCTTTTTAGTTTTGGTATCATGTTTTGATTATAACTAAAAATTTCCCCGTGTATTATACAGATCTTTTACAATTAAACTGCACAAATCTGCATGCCAATATGCCCCATTTAAATCACATATTAGGACCACTTTTGTTAATAGGAACTTATCACCTGGAGCCTCATTTAAAAACATAGTAACGTTTTCCATAGTCAAAACTTTATATTGCGATATATCTATATTTTCGTTTATTTTTATAGTAGATACTTTTCAACATGGAATATATAGACCATAAACTGAATGCCATAGTGCCTAAAATAACGAAATACATTGCATGAAAAATACTAAAATATAAATAAAAAAATAGATTACCTTCTCAAAAATACGTTGGCATTACACTTTCATCAGTTATTAGTGTGTTTTTTGTTATCCTCTTTTCCTAGGATTTTAAAGGAAGTAATCTCTAAGATGCTGAAGCGGCATTTAAAATGTCTTCAGGGCAATTTTCTAAATTGTTTTCAGTAGCAAGACTCATTTTTATAATTAATATATAATCGGTCGTAATCTATTTTTCATACCCCTAAGTGATAGGGGTGGTCCACCCCAAACATTGTTTTTTATTTTTTGGACAAAATTTTTTATTTTTTTATGATGTGGCATTAAAAAATACATACAACCCTTAATTTTCATCCTTCTATCACAAGCCCCTATTTTTTAATAACCATTTAAAGAATTTAATCATTTTTAACCCTGGTCGATAACTGATCGATTATCACTAGATCAGTTATCCCCGCCAGGCATCTACCGGTGTCACTTCTCACCCAGTAAACAACACGGAGTAGGGATGAGAACGAAGCCGGTCTCCTGTCTCTCTCACAATAAGCCTTCTCTCACTCCCTACACAGTTTTCGGCCATTATTATTGTATATGAATCGAGCGTAATAGTGACGTTTACAATTATCATTTTACCTTCTAAGTGTAATTCTCAAGTAAGTTTATTATTAATCTGCTGGGCCATAATTATTTATTCTCGTATTCTCATTATTAGTTAATTAAGTGATCTACATACATAACCTCAAAAGTACGCAACACGTGTCACGAGCTCCCGCCAACAACGGCTATTATTTTACTATATGGCTATTTTTTTGTACAGTGACGTAAAGGGGCTAATTTGGGCCGTCAAACAAGTAAAGTTGCAGGCACGCGAAATAATTCAAAAAATGAATGTTTCGTGTTTTGTTATTCTTATAGGCCGTCATCGTTAACAGTGCTTCATCCTCTTTTAGTCATATACCACATCTCCACACACTTACAATAAGTTAGTTATTTTTTATTTAACTACCAAAGTATTCACTAGAAATAATTCATATGGCAAAAGTACGTTTGCCGGGTCACCTAGTTTTAATATAAATTGCATCATTAGATAAATAATTATGAACAATATATTGTATTAAATACCTGAATCAATATAACAATACAATTCCGTGAAAGATAAACAACGGAATATTATTCGGAATTGGATAACAATTATTGACATTAATAGATAATTGTTTTCATACAGATAATTACATTTTTTTCCCTAATTTATCGATTGCAGTCTACAAGGCTAGTTGTGTCAAGTGTGCAACGTTTTGAAGCTTTTATTTGATTCATCAAATTTAAAAAGGATTATTATTTATGCTAGGTAAGAATTGTTGCTTGTTTATTAATTTATTATTATTTTAAAAATCACTGTGAAATAAAAATCCGTTGACATACAATATTCTCTTTTAACTTTTTTCTCATTTTTCACAGGCATACGGTTACAGGGCAGAAAAAATGAAAAATAAATTATTTGTTTCTTCAAAATATTTTTTTTTAACTTTGACGCTGATAGTTTATCTGCTGAATTTTTTCACACACCCTATGAGTCACCCTGTATAAATTAAGATAGTAAATGTAACCATATATTATTAGCACAAATGGCGAGGAAATTTTTCCAATATATTTGTAAATAAAAATTGTGCAAGATTATGATCTAGTTTGTCACGTTACAATAATTATTAGTAAATATTTCAGTGGCTGATTATGGTAAAACTTAGGATGAAATCATCGTACAAACACAAATGAATTCTAAGGGAGTTAAGGCCTTTTAAAGGGCCGGCCGTGAAGATGACGTTTGTTCAATATTGTCGAAAGGGTTCAAGGTAAAATAATGACATTTTAAACACTTAATCACCTTCTTAGGCTGAATTCGAAAATCTACATGAAGTTTAAGCATTTGTTCAGAGGTGTAATAATCAGGGCCGGCCTAGGATATTTTTAGCCCTAACATTTAGAAATTGTTTTTACAATTGAAGCACAGATAAAATGCACTTGAACAATCATATCTAAAGAAATATTTTTATGAAACGTCGAACAAGAGTACCTATTTAATGTAAAAGGGATAAGCTTCTGAATTTCTATGGTCCAAATGTAAAAACAATTAATTTCTAATAACAAAAGTTAGAGCTAAAATATATTTCTTATGCCGGCCCTGCTTAATACATCTCTAAATAAAATGTTCAAATGTCGTGTGACTTTTCAGTATAAACAGCTGATTAAGTGTTCAAAATTTCATTACTCTCCCTTTCGATAGTATTGAACAAAATCTTCAAGGCTCAGGCTTTGTCCATTTGTCGACCTATGTTTATTTAAAGGTTTTGTTTTATTTATTGCCGTAAACTCTGCCCCTAAAACATTTACTTATAATTTCCGAACACCCTGTGTAACAAATTTAAAACTATATTTTTACTATCTATTAAGATATATTCCTAGATAATATTTTTCTAGATTCCTTTTAAAATATTTTTACATATTTTATATTATTCTAACTATAGCTGACGGTCAATAATCTAGAGAGTGACTCATGTTATAAACCTGCTCACAATTTATAGCAGTCAACACAAACAAATATACATGCAGCCCGTATATTTTTCCTATAAAATCGTGTGCCGCATATATCTGAGAGCATACCCGATTACACAGCTTCTGCTGCAGTAAGTACGCATGCGCTGCAGCTTTTGATTGGCTGCGAGGAATTGTCGGATCTACCTGTTCCATTTCGAGCGCTATCATGGGCGAGTATATCGTTCGGGCGGGCAAAATTCCGGGTATATCTTTTCGCTAATGGTAGATTGTTAGAAGCTCAAAACAAATTTATTAACACCACATAATAATGAAAGGAGCAATAATATTTGTAGTATTTCACAATTTTGTCAAAAGTTGATATTTTCCCCCCATAAATAATTAAAACAGAAGTTGCAAAACTCAGTGAATTTCGCGTCCATGAGGACAAGGCTTAAGTGTGATATCCGCTAAGTACGCATCAGGTAGGTGTAAGTGGATGGTGGTCGGTAGTCGCCGTCCAAAAGGACGGTATTCTAATTTGTAGAAAGGATGGCACAGTTGGCACATTTAAAGTAAATTGTTAATGTGCTGGGTTCAGTCGACGTCAACTTATTTTTGATAGTTTTGTGTGTTTTAACTCTTCTCAAGTGAAGCGCATAGGTAATCATGCCACCCGTATCTTCCGTACTCATCTCTGTGTTGTGAATTAGTCACTCTCTATTATTATCGACCTTGGGTAATTAATAATACAAGATAAAAACTTTAAATTTTGAAATAATTCTTACTATTTTTATTATCTAACGTCTAGAAATTGGAAAAAACTGTTATATCACTGTTTCTACTAAAAATAATAAATTTTATGTAATGCAATTATTTTTGTCATTTTTATATATTTTTTTTTATATCTCATCGCATTCAAATTTAGTACGCCTATTAAATGTTATTCCTCGCACGCTTCATCCGTCGCGCTTGGCCACAAGCTAGCGATTAGTCACTCTCTAGATTTTTGGCCGTCAACTATAATTAAATTTTTCATTTCTAGTAAGGATAAAAGTTGTTCTGTAATATAGAAAATATATGGACAAATCAAGACCTACTTTGTAAGTAAATCATAAGGCTTTAATTATATACTTACGTTGTTTTGGGATTATATCTTTGGCAAAAAGATTCTCCCAGGGGAAAACAAAGCGGTTGTCCTTCAGGACTCAGTTTGTTGTTAAATTATCATTTCCTTATATTTGCCTCCTATAAATTTAGCCTTCATATCCGTCTCATCACGTTACGAATGAAAATTACACGACATAAAGGATACAGAGGTCCCCAGGGAGACGCAAAAACTCACCCGATAATCCCATTTTGTCGGATGGCTCAATTTTCCTGGATCTAGCGGTGCCACGTTACGGTCCGCGATCTGACGTCTGCTTCTAATCGGCAATAATCCGCGGCCTGCTTATTCTTGGCGACTTAATACGGGCTCCCCTTCCTTCCATTAATATTAACCAGCGAGCGAGACTGCACGAGCCGTGTTGCCAAATCTCACAGAGAAAATTCGTACCATAATTAATAGTTATTTGGTAGTAAAGTACAAGATTTAATGACGCGGCTGGTATTTCACAGACGATGCGCAGCCGAGTCCATTAAAGCAGTCAAGGCATTTAATCTACTGTACTGCCAAGTTAAACACACAAATTTTTCGCTGATCAATTTTAATTTTATCATAATTGCAAACAATGCTATTGTTCATAGCTAGACAATAGGTCAACTATATTCATCCATGAAAGACAAACTAGAAAAATCGTATCTGTCGCACGTAATTTATGGTATTCAATGTAATGATTGTTTAGGGATGTATATTGGACAGACAAAACAAAATATTAAACATAGAATGAGCTCCCATAAATCGTCATGTAACCCTAAATATATTAACAAAAAAGAACATACAGCATTGGCTCTTCATCATTTTAAATATAATCATAATTTTAATTTTAATAATGATTCAATTAAGATTTTTGACAAGGAATATAATTACCAAAAAAGGCTTATTAGCGAGATGGTATGTATACAATCTCAAAATAATACCATTAATAAGAAGTCTGATACTGAACATTTAAGCGTAATCTATAATGGTATCATTAAGAAATTTATTAAATGAAAATACCTATAATATGAACATTCAGTACATCATTTCTTTCTTTTGTTGTCAACGTCTTATTTTTATTGCTTTTTCTTACTGGGTTTTTTACTTTTCATTAATTAGTATCTCGATGTCTGATATTTATATTTAATTTAGAAGACTATTCGAAACATTACAGTTTACCACTATATATTTATATCGTTTAGTAAAAGCATTTCCTACTGACTTGTTCATTATACGATGAATAATAATTTTATTGTTTTTGACTCTGGTTTTGTCTCACTAGGTAAGGGTGCTACTAATTTTTTAAACAAAATTTTAAACTAATATTTTAATCTAATGTTTTGTTGTTTAATGAATAGTATTTTAATATGTTTTTTTCAAAAAAGAAAAATTTCACATGTATGTGTAACTATTCTTTTGTCTTTTGTTTTTTAAATTTTACATTGTCAATATTGTTTTTTTATATATATAATTCTTATCTCTTGCTTTCTATTGTAGCCCTGACGAAGATTTAAAATAAATCGAAACGTTGGCTTAGTTAGAAAATCTAGACCATTAATTATAGTGTCCTATTTCCGATTATTCCTTTCTAAAAACAAGTTTAAGGATGTTAACAATATAACATAGAGATTGTTCATATTTAAATCCATAAAATAACAATTTATTATTTGAGATGGAAGAATTCACATTAATTCGGCCAGAAATTATCGAATCATCAAAGCAAATAAAGCGTAAATATATTATCAGAAATATCGATGAAGATATATCGGCAAACATATAAAACATGTGCTAGTGAGATATAAGTGGTCTGCTACTTCCTGTTCGGCTTAAGCGGCTCGACTTTCAGGAAGCGACCTACATTGCAGTAGGTACAGCTAGTTCAATTGTCGGTTACGTCATCTATGGCATACTGATGAGGATTAACAAGCCCGAAACCGGTTTATGTCTGGTGGGGTGGCCGACAAGGGTTCTTGGCTGCTCACACAGATAGTGCAGGTGTAATTCAATGCCGGTCGGGGCATTTGCCCGCGGAGTAGTTGTTTCCTTCAGTATCATTTATAGATATAAAAAATGTATTGATTACCGGGCTGAGAATAACTTCATGTCTTTTTCAGAAAATGTATTATTGGTATATTTTTCTGAATTAACAAAAGTATGAAATCTTCTTATGCTCAAAGCTACTTTGAATGTCTACAACAACATCGATATTGGAAAATACCTAAAATTAAAGGCATTGGCCGTTTAGGCCATCGAATGAATATCGTGCTAAAAAAGCACGCGTTTTAGAAAATTAACGAATTAAAAAATTCTAATGGACGCCTCCGATGATACGTATTTAGGTACAAAGGTAATTAGAAACAAAATAGTTTTGTAAACGAAGACTGTTTACTATTATTATTTTAGGTGGCAATGATTTTTTGGGCATATCTGTGATGAATTATTTTAAGTAAAAATTGGAGATATTGAAGACGTGGGAAATAAATTGCTGATCACTCTGCCAACTACAAGAATAAAGAAAAAAAGATCCTTTATTGTAAGACCTACACAAATAGATAGAAGCATATTTCTTTTTAAATGTTCAATTGATGAAGCATACAGGTAACCCATTAATAGCAATTCAAACATTTGGTACTAAGTGCTAGATAAATTAAAACAAACACTCGTTTATTCACACACAGAAACACAACACTGAGCAATCCTCACAACACTAATGTATTATTCGCAATACTGTTTAAACAATTTTGTATTCGTAACATTAATTGATAATGAGCCAACGGTAACAGTAATTAAAAAACACCTAGTATATTACGAACGAACGAATTATCTATAATACACTCGCACCTGCAAAATCACCTAGCACTGAAAAGTACTGTCCTGTACTGCCAGCAAAGTAAACAAGCAAGAATCGTAAGTTGCCATGTTTGCTGCCTACGTTTCATAAAATTAAACAACTTCCGAAAAATGTTATTACGAATTTGCGAAGTACTAATTATTCGAAATGTCATGAATACATATTAAATACTTATTAAAGGACTAAATTTTATAAAGACAAGGACCCATTTCAGTGATATACAAAAAGCGGTTACCTTAGTTTTGTGAAATGTTACAACGTCGCATTCCAAATAGCCGCATGTAACCTCCTTGCCGATATAGTTGTTTATGTTCTAGCTGTGGTTCGGTTGGGGTAAAATAAACACTGATTGATGACGAGATATAAAATATTTCCTTAATAACCACCCCACTTTGAATAATTTCCAGTTAGATGACTTCAATATGCATCATATATAGAATTATGTTAATACACTATGCATATATCCCCATATTCTAATGATTTTTATGTCACTTGCTTGAAACTTGATTGCACCACTCTATCCCACTACTTTGTACTATTGTAAATGTATTAGCTAAGATTTTTAGTGTTATAGCAATATGCATCACAACTGAGTGAATTTTTGTGACAATATTGTCTTCATATAATAATCATATGATACATATATCTAAATAACAACATAAAATACATCACATGCAATTAATGGGGCTTTATTTAATACAAATTACTTTTTCATGCTTGTGCTTCGTAATATAACAGTTATCTTATTTCACTCTACCAGTGATTTAATTTTCATTAATGAGACTCGCTGTCGATTAAAATCATTACAATGGCACTAGTATTTATTGACCTGTCACGCATTAACTATGCAAATCATTCCAGCCTGCAGATGTTGCATTAAGAATGCAATGCACCTTTCCCCTTGAATATTTATCTTTCCGGCGCATACAGGCGATAAACGTGTGCTTCACACAAACATTCCGAATACTTTTCCTCCAGATTTTGCAAAACAGCGACAAAAAGCGCCCCATATGTGCATAAATCCGGTCGACTTATATACGTCTCTCGTTTGTTTTGCAACTGTGTTGCTAGAACTGCCGGCCAAGACAACAAAAAGGCGTTGGGCGCAGCGTTGCACGCTATCATTTTTTTGTTTCGCGAAATATCAAGTAGATTCCTAGCCTACGCTGAAAGATAACCTAAATTATGTAATATATTGGTAACAGCAAGCACCTGCTACTCGTTTGATTGCAAAGGTTTTCCTTGTTTTACTTAAGCCAAGGTTATTTGATATATTGCATTATATATTTTTGGCTGTGTATATTGTATGATATGCTTTTTGAAGTATTTCATTATATATTATTTTTTTCTGACAACTGCCAGGCACTAAAGTGTCACATTTGCTAGACATTAAATTAATTTTATGTATTATAAACATTTAAAGTGAAATTAGAACAGTCTGTAAGGAATATCTCTTGCCCTGCTTATTTTGAAGCATTTACTGTCTATGTAGGTTGAAGGGTTTTCACTAGAAGATGGTTTGTGATCTGTCGAATCCTCCAAAGCGGTAAATTATTTAAAAAATCACTTCCAGCAATTGCAGTTTGCAGTAGTGATTTTTTTTGCTAACAACTGATTTACAAGTTATGAACTCCTCAATATAGCCTTCAGCATTGTTGAAGATTTCTATTCACCATGCATTTTTAAAGCTGTAATATCAGCTCCTAAATTTATTAATAGTATAGCTGAAGTTCTACGGAAACAATGAAAGGTACATTTTATAAACGCAGCAACTTGTTTTGGCATTTCCCCAAATGTATGAATTCCTGTTAATTGGTTATATGCTTTACCATTTGAATATTTAAAAAAAATTGTTACCATCAATTTGCGTAGGTCTTGTTGTACTATATTTCCGATATCTGTCTAAATATTCCCTTACAATGAAAGATCTATTTCTTCTTTGTTTTTGTAGTTGGTAGTGATCAGCAATTTATTTCCCATATCTTCAATATTTCCAATTTGTATTTGAAGTAACTGATCACATCGACATGCCGTAGATAATAATTATACCTAAAATAATATATATAATCAACTTGTAACTAAATATGTATCAGTAGAGGCCTTCATTAGAAATTTTTACATTTGTTCATTTCATGATATCCATCTGATTGATGTTTCAAGAATGCTTTTAATTTTAGATACTTTCCTATATGGATGTTGTTGTAGATATTCAAAGTAGTATTAGTATGTATTATTATTATTTCATCGACGAAAAAAGTTGTGTTTATCTCAGCAGTAAAGTAGATTTAATGTCTTGGCTGATTTAATAGACTCGGCTGCGCTCGTCTATTAAATACCAGCAGCGGCGTTAAATCTTGTACCTTAGTGCCTAAACAAATAACTATTAAGAGACTTAAGGAAATTACTATAGAGACAGGTCATTATTTACTCTACTAGTTATCCTGGAAAAAAGAAAAAGGTAGAAAATTTGAAGTAAAGAACCTATCTTATACCGACACTATAAATAAATGGAAAAGAGCAGAATAAAGTGTCAAGGAAAAATATTATTTGTCATGAAACAAAAATAGTAAAAATTTAAAAAGTACAAAATAATATCTGTTTATTGGTGTTATTAGAAGAAAACTGGAGCTATAACAGGACACAGCAGCATGCCTTTTTTTTCAGAAAAAATGATCTAAATTTGTTTGTTTTGACTGATTTTTTTCGAATCTGTCAACTGTGAAAATTAATGTAAAATATATATAAGGCTTGTTTTGGTTCCGATAGCAAACAGTTCCTAATTGGTTCAAAATATCGTTAATGTGAACTACTATGCAATGGACATGGTGATAATGCAACTGGATGACTAATTAGAGGATCATTTAAATTCGAAACCAAAACAAGCTTCTTGGACATACTGAAAACGTTTTCATTTCATGACCGCTTGGTGTTATAAAAAGCCACAATTTATCAACGGCGCAAGCTATAGAAATTTCTTTGCAATATCGGCCTAAGTACGTCCCCCGATCAGATGTAACACGCCAAGTGGCACATTTCTAGATGTAATCTGGACGTTGAACACGAACTAAAATATAATTTTTATGTTTCTGTTCAGAAGCCGAGTGGAATTTTCCGTTTGCCACGCAATTTTCTCGATCGCTACGCAGAGCTGAAATGCCTTGATTGTGGCAGGTTACGCGGGGTCATTTTAATATGCCCAGATGACCTCCGCGGATAAGGAACACATTCGTTCTTGGTATTCGTATTTTGAAATGCGTATTTAGAATGCAAATGAGGGCTGGGATAATTCTCATGCATATGCACAGCAGCATTATTTACTCAAATAAATGGTTGCCATACTCCCGATGATGATCAACATAATGATATGAAACATAAAGTGAAACGCTTTATGGAGGGACCTGGAGACAGGTCTTGATTTAACGCGGTAGTGGGCAGTATACAGGTTGATTCAATTTGTGGTATTTTTTAGGTACTGAAATCTCAAAAAATAAAACACGTGGAACAAAATTAATATGAAAAATAAAATTATTGATGTTTCGTTTATCCACTTTTACTATTTAAACTCTCCTAAAATAATATAATAACTTTTAAAATGCACGCTCATTGTTTCGCTATTCTAACCCCAAATTTTAACAATTATTTTCACATAATTATAAACAAAAGTGAACAATCTTATATGCAGAACTATGTAAGTTTATGTTATAACAATGTTTACATATACAGGGTGTCCGGTAACTACGGGGAAAAATAAAGGGGTATATAGAGCAGGTCAAATGAGTGCTAGTACTTCATATAAACTTTTTACCTAGGTGCCATTGTTGAGGAGTTATTGTCACTCAAAGTAAGATGTTGAAAAATGAATATTGTCCATAATTTCTAAAGGGTTACTTTGATTAGTTTGAAATTTGGGGGATCATCATTATTTTCAGTTTTGTCACAATATTTCAGCAACGGCAGCAGATATCTTGACCTGTATGTATGTATGTATGTATGAAGAATTTCAAGAAGTCTGATGAGCATGAAAATTTGCACAGAGGTCAAGAACTGATGACAATACAATTATTTAATAACTTTGTTATGTAAAAAAAAGAAACTATTTAGATTAGTTTGCTGGTTAAGTGTATACAATCCATAGAACGATGGAAAATTACATTCTTCTTTACCGATATAATAATAATTCTTACTACTAGAGTATTTTTAATGAAAATTAATGGTACGATTATGATACGATAGATACAGAACTTTTCTACATTATATTTTGCAAATTATTGAATTATTAAGTCAAACTTATTATAATGGACTGCTTCTAAGTTTTTTTTTAATAATTTGAAATTTTGAGAAAGAAATAATAGGAATAGTTAAAAAATAAGTTTCTGAATTCATTTTAAATCAATAAACTTCAAGATAAATTGTAATAAATTACATTGCAAAACTTGGAACGGAAACGAAACTGAACTTTAACAGAAATTTTGAATTTAAACATTTAAAAATAATGAAAAATTGTGAAGAAAAAATTTTATTTCGACTCAAAATTTTAAGAATTCAAAAATTTTCGAAACGATAAATTTTGATTAAAAATTTTAAAAAAAAATACAGAATTCAAAATTTATAAAAAAAATTTGGAAATACAAAATTTTGTAAATAATTTTGGATTTTGAAATTACATCTATAATAAAATCAAAATTAAAAAAATTTAGAAATAAAAATTTGATAATTGAAAAAAAAATCAAAATATTTTCGGAAAAAATTTTCTATTCAAAAATTTGAAATTTCAAAAATTCTTGAAAAATTAAAAAAAAAATTGAATTTAAAAATTTTGAAAAACAAGTAAATTTTCAAATTCAATGAAATTTCAATTTGAAAATTTTGGCTAAAACTGTATTTTCATAATGACTAATTTTATAAATAGCTACACTACTGAAATAATTGTAACATTTAATATCAAGCACCCCACACTTTTTTACTATAATTGAATTATTTTATAAATAATTTAATTACTAATTTAATTTTATTCCAAATTAATTAGTCGTAATTGATTGTCGGAATTTTCTATTGCTGCAATACAAACTCTTGATACTTCAAAACTATTTTCTACTTTTTAGTTCGGTTTGCTATTAAAGCGTGTTTTCTTAGTTTTTTTTAACTATAATTTATTTAGTATTTATCTCGGTTAACACGTGCTCGCAATACGCTATAAATAGTTATTAAATTACAATGTTCTTTTCATTCTTTGAAAGACTCGTTCCTGTCGCTTCTGGAATTCCTCCACTGACTTCTTGTTTTGTTTTGTTGCAGGAGAGATGTCCTGAGCGGAGTTTTACTTATGAGGAGCCATCCTCGTCAAGTAAACGAGCATGAAGAAGCTGTGCCGGGCCCACTTGGTGTATATTCTGCTGCTCTACGTACATCTCGACGAGGCGGTTGATCCTTGTAAGTATCCTTTCGAGGTTTATTAAATGAGCTTCGTTCGTAGTGGCGCATTACTTTGGCCGTGCGCCGCATAAATTCCCATCTAGGAGGCCTCTAGAGGGCTCTTTCCGCGGTAATATTAATAAGGTGCATTGTAATCCATTACCAGATATATCAGTTGCAGTTTACTGTACAGTGTGCTATCTGAATGTTGTTTATCTGACTAAAAATGTTACGATAATTCAAATTGTTTCCAAAATATTCTTAAAAATCTCGTCAAATCATCATCGCCATATGTATCCAACTATAGCCTGTTTGGAAATGAGAGAGTAATAAAACCTCGAGATAAGAACCGGCCATGGGCGTGGTAATATTTCGTTTCAGGTAATTATCGGGTAACACTAATGCTAACAGGTAATGGGTGTATTTTACTGGATAGGAGCCAATGTATTGTGACAGATCAATCCAGTCTTAGAGCTGAATATACGAAGACGTGCTAGTGCAACAGAGAAAAATTTGACTTGTGTTTAGTGACTATTGTGCCAGTGGATATAATACTGTTTGGGTAAAATGTCGAGCTTATCGGATTACGTACCTGCTAAACGCGTAAAAAGATGTGCGCTGTCTCAGAATGAGAAGATTATTATATTAAATGTATTTAATACATTGAAATACCAAAATCCTACCAACAGTGTTGACGACATCGTGGAAAAGTATTCCAAAATGACAGGGATTGGAAAATCGCCTATCTACAGACTTTTAAAGGAAACAAAAAATGAACAAGATACTGTAAATCCCCCAAAATCATCTACAAGAAGGTCAAAACTCGTTATAGATGATTTCTTCAAAAATGTCATTCGTAGAAAAGTACACTCATTTTATTTTAAAAAAGAAATACCAACGCTAAACAAAATTTTAAGTGAACTTTCAGAGGACAACGATTTGCCAAAAATCAGTGGAAGCAAATTATGGGCCGTCTTACGAGAGTTGCATTTTTGCTGGGAAAAGCATAACAGGAATTCTTATCGATAAAGATGAAATTATTTGTTGACGAAAATCCTACTTAAGATCAATTAGAAAATTCCGTGACGAAGGAAGGAATATTTATTAACTAGACGAAACTTGGGTCAACGAGAGATATACTGTAACAAAAGTATGACAAGATAAAAATCTAAAAAGTTTTCGACAAGCATTTTTGGATGAACTTTGAACATGGTTCAAGGCACCTTCAGGTAAAGGGCGAAGATTAATAGTGACACATATAAGTAGTGCCAGTGGTTTTGTAGATGGCGGTTTACTTTTATTTGAATCTAAAAATACAGGTGACTATCACGAAGACATAGACGCAGATGTTTTCGAAGAGTATTTTACACAGATGTATTCCTCCGGGGTCTGTAATTGTCATGGATAATGCCAGTTACCATTCACGGCAGACCAAGCGGACGCCTACGACTGCTTGGAGGAAAGCCGATATAATTCAGTGGTTATCCGGAAAAAACATTTCTTTTGAAACAAATATGGTGAAAAAGGAACTTTTGACACTTGTCAATCTTAATAAAGATCAGAAAAAAATATGTTATAGATGAAATGGCAAGAAATCGCCAAATAACGGTACTACGGTTACCACCTTATCACTGTGAACTTAACCCAATCGAATTAGTTTGGGCGCAGGTAAAAGGAGATGCAGCGCGAAATAATACGACGTTTAGATTAAGTGACGTGAAAATTTTGTTTACAATTCCTTGGAACAAGTAACTGCAGATAACTGGCAAAGATGTATACATTATGTACAAAAAAAGAGGAGAAAATGTGGGAACTCGATAATTTAATTGACGTTACTATGGAACCTATCGTTATCAATCTAGGAGGCGAAGATAATTCAGATCATGAATAATAATAATAATAAAATCATAAATACTATGCGTGGTTATAGATCTTTTATAATTAGAGATAGAAAAAATCGCCAATCTAATATGCATTAAATTTTAAGAACTGTACCTTTTTCAACTGTACTTTTAATAAATAAATAGTTATTTAATTGTGTTGCGACTTATTTGATGTTTTTTTGTCAAAAAATTTTTTGACCGAATGTCCTTCCGGCATTGATAAATGCTCTAAATGTCAAATTTCTCAAGCACGTTGCTTTTTGTCTGTTACTTGCTTTCGATTGCTATAAAATTATCTCGTACATTATTAGTGTCCTAGGGATGTTATTTGTAGCTGATAATAACTTAATATTTATTAAAGAAAAAAATAAAAGGAAGAAGTGTTAAATAAAAAATATATTTTTTTTCAAGTTAGCATTCAAAGTTTTTGTGTTTTTTCGGCAGATAAATTTTAAAATTTGATGTTGTGAATGTTGTATCAAAATTAGGAATCGTTGAATATAATATAAGCTACAAAAAACTCCGTTAAATTTAATATTTATTTATTGTTTTATCTTTTTCTGTTGATATATCGACCTTAAACACACAAGGCGTTTTATTACGTAGGTACATTCAATTCCTGAAATAACATGTTACAACTTCTAAATACATGAATTAATATATTTCAACGTTTGGTTCTGTACAAGTCCAAATTATTACTACTGTTTTCTAATATGCTGCTGTTACTACAGTAATTAACTAGTTAACTGTCTAGTTCGATGAACTGTATGATTAGTTTGTAAAGTCTCCATTCAGAACACTTTGCTAAGCTTCATTCAAACAAATATCCACCCCGTGCATTTTCCTGGAGCGTATCGAGCACTGTGGATCAGAATTCAAGGGATTTACCGGTCGATTTAACTTAATTTTTAATAATTGTTTGCGAAGCGTGATGGATAGTGCGGTGCTACATCCGTAGGGATAATCCTCACTGATTGCAGCTGGTTGTAATTATGGGAGATTACCACGTCACTCATGCAGCAGATTACAGAGTCCTCTATTTGTTGGTTGCCAGTTGGGAACTAGATCATAGTAGAGCAATAGCCAGTGCAACTTTCTGGATTTGCACTGTATTTTTTACTTTTGTTGTTGGTAAAGGCATTATAATATTAATTTTAACCGCATTCGGGAGGAGTAATAAAGATAAGACATTTTACGAGCCTCTCTGAAGGTTTATTTTCCCGCATGCAGTTTGTTTTCGAATACTTCACTTTCCTGCAGATTATTATGCATGTTTTTATTCAATTTATGATATAAAATCTATTATTTTTTTGTCATCAGTTTAACATCTTCCAAAAATTACGTCGCTTCAACAATCAAATCAAGTTTTTTTCTTGTAACAACCAATTATTGATTTTTTGTTAATTTGGTCATACGTTTGACAAACGGCTCTCATGCGTTTAACTAAGGTACAGTGCGGTTACAAAAAAAGGTAGTTTATGTTCTAAAGAAGAATATTACAATATATTCTTCTGACAAATAAGTTCCAAGGGCAATATTAGCTGCTAGCAAGGCAAATTTGTTACTCGATAACTTAAAAGGAAGATATAAAAAAAGATATGCACATTTCTTAAGTTGATGCAACGAAAAAGTAGTGAAAAGTTTCAAAGAAAAAGTATTTTAAACTATTTTGTCGACCTCAGCAATTTTCTTGAAGTCTATGGTCACGTTACTTTATGATAAAAAGTGTAGTAAAAATAAATCAAAACATAAGTAAATCCTATAAACTGGAGGCTTTAAAATAAAAAAATATTATTTTACAAAAGAAAATGTATCTAAATGTATGATAGCAGCACCAGATGAAACGTACTTCATAATCAAAGTGGCTACCATTTTTAATTTGGCCGGAGCTTGTCATCGGGTGGAACTTATAAAAATAACTGTTGATATCGTTGAAGACAAAGGAAACCTCATAATACTTAAAATAATGGACTCTAAAAATCATTCTACAATCTGCAATGTTATTTGTAGTATCATAAGAAGTAAACAATGGAACTCTGTTACAATTTTACAGAAAAAATACGAACCTACGACCTCCAATTAATTCACATCGTCATTTTTTATTAAGTTTACAGAGGGAAAATGCAATTCTCAATGCCGAGATCAACAACATCAACAATTTGTACAACAATAAATCCTGAACGATGCAGGCCATAGTTTCAGAAGTTCTTTGGTAAGATTCTTGTCTTAGAAGGTTGAAAATAAACTGGTAGCTGAAGGATCCCTGGAAGAATCGGAAAAACAAAATGAAAACTTGTGTAACAAAATTCTTAGCACACCTTCAACTTCATCATCTTCAACCGAACTTTTAAATCAAACCACCTTGCAGAATAGTCAGTTCAACATCATCTAAGTTCAGCTATAAATTTGCAAAAATGTAAACTATTCGTTTACCATTAATATTCACAATAATAAAATAGATGAAGAGTTTGTTTTATTAGTTTCAAAGTACTCGTTCATAATTATTATTACAGTTCACACATTGGTTACTTTTAATAATTTTTCTTATTTGTTTCTTTATTCGCGCTCCACTCTTGGTATACAGGAAAGTTATCATTTACACTAGTTTTACTTGACCTTTTAAAAGAAAAACATTCGACCCATAGCTCTCGTTAAGACTTCTGGTTCACAGCAAACTTTCTGATGACCGTTAGAACGTTGAACCAAAACAGGGTTGCCACATCAGAACCACAAAATAACATTTTTTTGAGATGGGAAAAAAGAAAACAATAGGACTCTTTTGTAGAATCGGCACTAGACATACAGCGAAAAACTGCATAGGCTACTACGATCGTCTCAAGGAACCACTGTTGTCTAAGGAGCGATCGTACATCTTTTGAATTTAAATTCTTAATTTGTATAGTAAAATATTGGAATTTTCAACTTTAACTGCATTTGACCCTCGTTTGCATGACTTGTCGACACGTTTGAAAACATAAAACTATTGCATTTTGTTTGGGTTCGCCACAGCACGAAAATATTAAACATGCCAGAGCTTAAGAACATATTATTACTTTAAAAATTGTATGCATGTTAGTATATAGTTCAAACGTCGGAGATATCAATCGAAAGCTCATGCTGTTCACTTTTATACACGAACTAAAAGCTTGTGTTACATTATGACTCACGATACACAGGGTGTAACTTTAAGCGGGAGTCAGTATTTTACGTGGTGGTTTAATCTTAGACACTACGATTAACTTGAATTTTAAGAGCTAACGATTTTTTTTTATATTTCAGCGCAATGCATCGCCCCCTTGGGAATGGAGAATGGTGCCATCAAGGACGTGGATATAACAGCAAGCTCTTCGTTCGACAGTGGCAATGTGGGGCCCCATCACGGCCGGTGAGAGACATGTTTTTTAGGTTGCTAATGGTCACAATAATGCATATCCAACCTAGAGCCATTTGTTTATTTATTAATGAAAATTTCTAAAGAGCGTATAATAATGGGACTGCCCAACAAACATTTAAAATTAAAATTACGTTCATTGACCTCTAAATTGGTCAAAAAATATTCTGTATAGTTAAAGTTTATCTATATCTGTTGGCCTTTTTCCTTATGTTGGGAAAAAAACTAAAGTTATATGGTTATATGATCAGCAAGAATTTTATTCCAACAAGATAATTAGACCTAAAACAACACAGACCAGTTTTATGTTAAAATATCAAAATATAACTTACTTCTGTCCGAGAGAGACAACATTATTTGTTTGGATTTATTTGCAATTGAAAATTGAAATCATCATACTGCTGAATTCATAGTCGTTAACATTGTTATCTTAAGAAATACTTATCGATATATTGTCACTAGCTTGATTTACATAAGTTGCGCTGTCGGCTTTGATTTTTGAGGCGAAGTATTTACAATTCTCTAATATTGTGTGATATGGCGCCTGTAGGGCTTTATCTTCTGATTTACTCGTATAACACAAGTAGGTTTACACTGCAGATCACCATAACACAAACACTTTCAACACCCTATTGCATAAGGATCTGTTCGAATACATATAACAAGAAGTTTGATCCCTAAAAGACCTTTTTAAGATACATTTACGTCAAAGCATTATTAACAAGAAAATCTATACCACAATATAAGACAATTTTTCTATTAGGTTACTTGAAGTGATCATATACCTATTCCTCAGAAGTTATCAACAAAGTTGAAAATAGGTTTATGTTGTAATAAAAATTGAACGTATCAAATTGAAGAAGTTATTTGAGCAAACTAACCTAGTTATTAACTTAGTATTAACTACTAGTTGAAGATAAAATAAGTTTTACAATTTCATAATAAATATGTAAATATTTTCCTATTGTAATAATTTTAAAAATCCCTGGATATTGAAGACAAATTTCCAGGACAAATTAAGTAAATTATAACTTCGTCTTATGCGTCATTGGAAAAAAAACACTGAAACTGTAAAAAGTTAGTAATTTCGGATAACAAAATTTTAACTATTTTGGTGTTATAAGGTTTTGAAACATTTAAGGTTTTTTTTCATGGCGAATAGTAGTAAATTTCTGTCAATTTAGGTTTATTTTTCTTGTGTATTGCGTAAATGTTAGTTGAGTGTTGCAAACAGAAACTGCAAAGCTATGTACTTTAATTATTGTAGTTCAAAAAAAACTCATACAAAAACTATTTTACCAAGTGCATTAATCATTATTCTGAAAAGACATACCATTGAGCAAGAAAACAGACTAATCTTTTATAAATTATAATTAAAATTCTCTTCAGAATTGTAAACAGCAAACAAAACCGACATCGTAATTTTATTATTATGCCACAAGGAAATAATTAAATGCAGTATCTTCTGCTCCGCCCCTAAAACTCTTGTTTGTTCATTTATTAGGCGAAGTGAGGTACAAAGATATAATCCCAACAGAATACCAAATAAATTTAATCCTAAACAAGAATGTAATCCACTCTAACTCGCCCAGACTGTGTTGCAGCCGGAATATCAATAGGCAGTGGCGGCCTCTAGCGGCGAATAAAAATTTAATTTTACAAAATCTAATCCAAATGAACATAAAACAAGGTTATAACATACTAATATTTTATCGTATGAATTTGTTAAATAACGTGATAGTTCTGTCACATGATTTATGTCTACATTTTGAAATAATCAGACATCATTAGGAAATATTTGAAAAAATATTATAAACATTTCCCGCATTTCTTTCCCCCCAAATTTGTAGATCACACCATACATTTGGAGGGGGGAGAGAATACAAACAGTAAGCAGTAGTTTGTTTATTTCGGTCTCGCGTATTCGTCGTAAATTCACAGAGGATAATTTTACAAATTCCGAATATGCGGAAATGGTAGTGTTATACGGAGAATGTTTACGAAATGCGAATGGCGCTGTTATGTTTTATTAATTAAGTGTTATGGACGGATGAGTGCAATTTTACTCGAACTGGCATTTTAAACAGGTTAGTAGGTACCATACTACTTAAAAAACAATAAATTTCTAGGCTAGATGTACGTAACTACAAACGAATAATTAATTGACCTTACGAGTAATACTAATATTTATAAAACGAAGTGAAAACGTAATATCAAAATTATTAAACTGTGATAACCTAACATTCGAAACCATTTATTTATTATCTACATTTGTTTTTATTAACAAATAAATCAATATTTAAGGAAAATTCATTCATGTATCTAGATTTAAAAAAATAGTTTTACTCCTTGTCGTTAAATAACAGTACAAAAACTAGGTAACTAGGTTATTGACCTAATAATACGGTAGGTCAGGATTCACGATAACTTATGAGCATCAGATCAGTGGCGTGCCATTTCGGTCTTGGACAGTTTTTTGTCGACAACACGATGGCTTTTTATTACCTAGTATTTAAACACGAAACACTTTTCAGCTTCTCTTAATAATTTACCCATTTGTTTATAGGTTTCTTATGTAATGTACGTAAATGGTTTATTACTCGGTTTATTGTTAGATACGTTGGAGTTTTGTTATTACAATGTAACTAAGCTAATTTCTTTGCAGTCATAACAGCTACATTTGCCAACGTATGGGCAGGAGTGTACGGGTATCGTTTGATTAGGCGTACCGGAAAACCTGAGTAGACCGCGTTACTTTAAATTTTTAATAGAATTATTTGATTATTATTATTTGATTTCAATGGATATTAAAATTTTAAATTATTATTGGTTGAAGTTGAACTGAGTAAGCAAAAATGATATTCTAAAATAGTCAGTACAACCGTTTATTTCTGATGTCTAAAACTTAGGTAGGTAAAATTAATGACATTATGACTGACTCACCCTGTATAACACTACTAAAATAAGAATAAATTGGCTGCTGACTTCTTGAACATCAATCCAATTGACCCAAAATCAATTTTGTGACGAGTTGTAGACAGAGAATGCCCTTGTATAGATTTCATAAACTATTTTTTCTTTGTTGTTGTTACTAACATCAAGCCTTTTCATTTTGAAAGTACTGAACCATATCGCATACAATTTTGTTCTGTATGGCAGTATGAGTGATTCATATTGTTCCTACCACAAATAGTGTTGGCTGAAACAAGATCACTTGTAAAATTTGAAAAAGTTTTGTCTTGTGTTACAAAACGAGGCAAGAAATTCTTTAATGTTTTGTTCTTGCCCGATCTTGCAAGATGATGTCTTGTATTGTCCTGTAATAGTGCTTACGCTCAGTCAGTTATGGTCCTGCTTGGAGCTCACACGTAGCTATCGATATTGTCGATCGTTGACTTTAGTCGATTGATTGGTCATATAAAGTATAGAAACGACTAGATTTCCATAAGTAATGGACGAAATAGGCGAAACAGAAACAGAGTTCTTCCAGTCAAGTGACAATGAATTTATATTACTTCTAATTCCGCAGAACTGGACCTAGATTTAATGAGCATTGATTTATATGCTGGATGTACTATAAATAAAGTGCAATATTTATTTTTACAGTTAAAGTTCGCTTAAATATTACCCCTTCTTATATTTGCAAAACTTTTTTAGTTCTTGTCTGATCTTGCAATTCGAGCTTGTCTTGGTCTTGTCTTGTCTTCTGAGACCAAGACGAGATGAAGAAAAAGCAAGACAAACTACCAACACTAACCACAAGAATTAAAATATAAAGACCTTGTTAAGAATTTTACTAGAAAAATGCACTGTTTTAAATTTATTTTAACAGCTTACCTTACCTTACTATCAAAATGACGGACTCACTATTCGTTTAATTGGAGAATGGAATTCGGTTGAACAATTCTGTCTATATGCGTGATAGAGATGGAGCAAACTTAAAATGAACCAAAGAGACGAAGTGAACGTCTGAACTTTCCAAATCTTTAGAAGCAACACTTAAAATGATGACTTCTGCTTTAAATGGTTTCGTTTCGGCTAACAAAGCCACAAGTTATTGCCTAGTAAGTAAAAGCAACAGTACGAGTTTTCGTTCAATCTGAAAAACGTCAGTGGTAAGTTCAATGAAACAGTACTTTTGGCACACTTTGAAGAAAGGTTAAAAATATGGAAAAAGTCAACTTTTTGGTCAAATTACTCCATGTTGAACGCAATGATGAACATAAAAACTCAGGACATAAGCAAATATTACAATCCTGTTGTTTTTTTTTGAAGCGAAAGGGCGAAGGATATCAACCGAAAAAGTTGAAAGTATTGAGTAGAGAACAAATCGACAAATTTCTAGTTGAAGCGCAATATTATCTCATGCAGAAAGTTGCTGTAGTTTTCGGTGTATTTGGTACAACTTAACATAACATCGATGATTTGGGAACTACACAAAAAAACTAATGTGCAACGAACATAAAAAGTACACAGGCCTTCCTCCAGCGAACACTAACCGTTCAAGAATTTTTATACAATACATTCAGAATAAATGTGTTATGACTCCAGTTGGAATCAACACACTTGGTAAGATGCCTGCCAATATTGCCAATTTCTGAATTTGTCTGATTCTCACCTTTATACTGGACATTGCTTCCGACGATCTTCAGCTAGTGTATTGGCACACTCTGGCAGGTTAATCTTACTACAATTAAGAGACACAGTGGATGGAAGTCCAGTAGGGAGGGTTCTTTATATAAAATACTCATTACAAAACAAGAAGAGCATCTCGGGTATCTCTCTCTTCTAAACTTTGGCGGATAACATTCTTCCTTACGCTGGAACAAGTTTCACAAAAATAATTGCTACCACAGCTACTAATGAGATTGGCTACGGAATTACTTATTCTAATTGTAGTTTATCATACTGTACATCACTGAAATACTTATGTATGTAAAAGTACATCATGATTTCTTTATAAAAAATAATTTTCATCATAATTATAATACTCGTAGATAAGATAATTTGTTTTTACATGGGTATTAAATTGTACAATAAGTTGCCACGTGTGCACAGAGATATTAATGTAAGAACCTTTAAAATTAAACTAAAATAAATGTTGTTGGTGTACTGTTTTTATGCAATTGATGAATTTTTGGAATGTCAGTTTTAAATGTTATTTTACTATGTCCAATGAGTATAATTTTAACCTATCACCTACCACTAATTTGTATTTTTTGACGACTTATTATTATTATTTAATTAAGTTAATAGATATTTTTTATTGTCCTTTGTAGAAAAAAATAATTACTTTATAAACCGACTAACCTGTGTATAATTCCGCGAGCTCGCACAGAAGCCGCCACTGGTGGTGGGTGTATCGGTCTGAGCAGTTCCCAGACCGCTTACAAACCACCTGAAACAGCCATAAAATACTACGACGGACCGCAACTGACGCCGCTACAACTAGGTGATGTATACGGAGAGGCCCATCGCATCGATCCGGTTGCTTGAAGGAATGGTTTCAATTCCTAATGACGGGGGATGTGGAGCGGATGAATTTTTTAGGTGGCGGTAACGGAGGTTGTTATCGGAATTTATTGGTAACTTAAAAATTGGTCAGTGTATCCACAATTAATAAAATAAGAAGAAGGAGTTAAATATTTTTCATAACTAAGGTGTAGTTTAGACATAATTTGAATAGAGAAAATACTGTTAATTGTTATTGTTTAGTTTAGTTTGTTTATTGATATCCAATGTTTGTAGAAGGAGAAAGATAAATTGGTCAGTTTTTTAATATATAAATGTGAAAGCAATTGCATAAGATACACTGTTCGTAAAGTAAATTTTATACAAAAAAAATATACATACAAAGTTAACTCTAACTAAGTACAAATATTTTAAGGGGGCTGGAGAAAAACAAGAATTAACGGAATTAGCCTTAAAAAAATTTCCATATGTATAAACTATGTAAACCCTTATTTATCAACGATGGGTGTCCGTCCACTGCAAGGTTATTTATTTGGCACATTTGACATTTGGAAAGTACAACAACCAGCAACACTACTATGGCGGATGCATTCGAAGTTTTCTATTATGTATTAGTATTCGTTTCAATTTTATTAGAATCAATAAGCATTTTATTCAACTGTACGCGGAGTGCGACTTCCTTGAGCACGTGATTAAAATATTTGTACTTAGTGTAGTTAACTTAGAATACCTTCAAAAGACAATAAAATATTTATTACGACAGTATCTCACTTATTTTGTTAGAAATGGTCAATTAGAAACTTGTACTTTCCATGTTAATTCAAAACATTTTCGCCAATTTTTATCCTCCTTGAAGTAAACTGTATGTCATTGATTTGGAAATTTTCTGACATTTTGTTTGACAGAACCTATATATGTTTTATTTTTGAGGTTTTAATGGTCTTATTGTATATTATGTAGATTAAACAACAACAGTAACTTATTAAAAATTATATTCTGTAATTATTTTCAATTACAAAATCTAGATGACGTACGTGACATTTGTAAATGCGAGGTAATGGAAGTTATTATAGCTGTTATTATTATTAATATTCAAAATTTGTATTGATGACTTCTAAAAAATTTCTGGAAATATTTAAACACTACATTATAAGTGAAAATATTTCTTTTCATCATAAAAAAATAGTCAGTAGATGAACTTCTGGCAATATTAATTGGCCTGTTTCAATTTTGAAGCGTCTATGGTACATTTTTAATGTTTATTGGATTATTGGTAGAACTGTCATAACTACATCCTTAGATTTAGGTAGAATGGCTTATGAACTTAATGTTGCATAGGGATTCCATAACATGACTTGACTTTCAAGTTCCTTGACTTTACTTTAAATAAAACAATAACACTCAATTTAAATGATTCGGTGAGCAGTATCGGTATTTATGTGATTCAATAATGTCATTGTAAAAATTGTGTTAATTACTTTATTTGAATTATGTAATTAAGACTACAATACAAAATTACCCTTTCATTCGTTTCGAAGCGTTAGATAATAAAAATGATAGTTATATCCAAATTTAAAGTTTGTATCTTGTATTATGAATTACCAAAGGTCGAAACCAATAGATAGTGACTAATTTACAGCACAGAGATGAATAAAGAAGATAAGGGTTGCATGATTACCTAAGCGTGCCACTTGAGAAGGGTTCAAACAGTTCACACAAAATTGTCAAAAATTAGTTGACGTCGAGTGAACCTAGCAAATTCACAGTTTTCTTTAAATGTCCTCCTGTGCCATCATGTTGTATGGCGATGGCCCACCACCCCCTCACTTACACGTACCTGATGCGCACTCCACGGATATCACATTTAAGCTTTGTCCTCATGGACTCGAAATTCACAGATTTTTGCATGAATTTTGCAACTTCTGGTTTAATTATTTATGGCGGGAAAATCTCAAATATTGAAAAATTTTGCAAAACAGTAAAACACTACAAATGTTATTGCTGCTTTCATTATTATGTGATGTTAATAAATTTGTTTTAGTTTCTAACAATCTACCATGCCAGTTTCATGATGATAAATAAAATAAAATAAATAAATATCGTACCGCCCTTCGTATGACCTTCATGTAGCCATGTTTCATCAAAAGTTAACATATTCTTCGATCCAGATTCCAACCTTGTAATATTTATTTTAAATAGTTTCTTCGCCATATCACTATTTCGTATTCCTATATAAATATACTCTTTGATTTATAGGAAAATTCACATACCATAATTCATATGTTACGCATAATTCGCAAAAGCAACCTTCCATATATTTTCATTGTGTAAGATATCCTAATTTATTTTTGTCGAATACTCATTTTTGAAATACCATCTTCCTTCCACGAGTTTATACTATTTTTCGATTCGCAGTTGTACTTCTTTACCACTCTTTTTGCACTATACATATATAAACTACATATTTCAACATCACTTACAGTCATATTTTGACCTCGCGTCCTAAACCCTTCATACATGTCATCATCCGATATCCCTCACTTGTTAGATTAGGACATTTACGATGTTGAGAATACGCTGTACAGCTTATTCTCCATTCTTAAGAACACAAAATCACTAATAAATTAATTACATTCATAATTAAATTAGCGTAAAGATATACCCGAAACCAAGCACTAACGTAAATCTGTAAATTGATGCAGAAATAAGAATATGACAACTGCTGAAAGTCAGTTACTCTAAAAAATCTCCCAGTCGCCAATGTGAATAAGCAGAAGTTCTCTGATTGCTTCAAAATATAAACAATTACATCTCTTTACTAATAAATCTATGGTCAGAAAACAATAAAATACGAGACTTCATTCGCTAGCGTAATTTCTTTCAAGAACAGAGCCTCACATAGAGCCTATCATCAAACAACCATCACACCCACCGAATTAACCAACTCCTAAGTTATTTGATCTGGAAACTTAAGGTCTAATTACACATCTCGAGTTTGTTCGAGACGGAGCCGGGGAATCGCGTAAATCGGCCTTTGTGGGGCGCCCAGGTGCACCGGAGTATCTTCATATTTTAGTTGTCAGACCTGCGGAGCAAAGTTTGCAACTGTAGGGCGGGGAAACGAACGAGGCGGACTTTAATATCGCGTTAATTGTTGCCTGCATTGTGGAGAACTGGTCCCGAATATGCCAAGAATTCCAATATGCATTAATGGCGTGATCAATCAGCGCGTTTTGTGGCGGCCAGAAAATGATTCAATCGCTCCAATTTGGTAATTGAGTGGGACGGTCCTTTGTTTGCTCGGAGCGGGTAATTTCGTTATGCTCCGAGGACCACGATTTGGAGGATTTTTGTAAACGGTTGATTGGAATCGCTGCGGTGCCGTCTCTTCGCCAGCCAACTATTTTTTTTCAGAGGACGTGGTTTATACAGGGTAATTCAAAACTTTCCCAAGGAAAAAAATAAATAACATTTTATAACACCTATTTTCTTTCTTTTCTTTTTTATACAATTTAGCTACTTTTGCCACTATTATTATTAATTATTAATAGAATTAATTTGTGGTTATTGGCATCAAATATGATACGTTTGCGTAAATCATAGTAGGCATCCACTTCGGTGCGATACACTTCATGTTATTTGTGCTACACGTGCTTTATCCAACATTTTGCAGCTGATGATCGCTAGATGTAGTTGTTACATTTCGCTTACACTGTACGAGTATGTTATTTTTACTTTTTTAATAATCTATTGCATCAATTATATTAACGTCAAAGACGGAGAACACCACAAGAGTGTCAGAAGATAAACCGTTACCGACGGAGTTTCTCAGGACAGGAGGAGGCTTCCTAGTAGAACCCATCGATGTCGGTTTTAAGAGCGGTTGAGATTGACCGTAAAGGGGACCCGGGGATGCCCAGCTCTATGAGGCGTTCTGGTCTACAGCATGATGTGGGTGAAGAATGATAATCGTTATAAGTACTGCACATCCGAAGTCATTTATCCTGCCAATATTGGCGCGCACTATAACATTTAAACACTGTTAGCTGCGACCTCGGTATCGTTTTCCTTTGGAACAATTCGTTTAGGAATGACACAGCTCTTATCAATACATTTAACCCTTTCGAACGTTGGATTAAGAATATAATGTTTATATAGAACAGTTTTGTAATTGATACCATATGATCGAATCATTTTCCATTTTAGATCTTACAAGAACACAAAACAGAGTTTTGAAGATACGCGTATCGGAGAAGTCTCTGCAGTTGCGATATATAAAACCATATAATTTAAAAGCACTAGAAACAACGTGATTAATGTCATCAATAAAAGTAAGCTTACAGTCAAAATAACTACTCAAATCTTTAAATAGTTCAACTCTGTTAATAACATTGTTACCAATGTAGTAGTTATATACAGGGTTAACTATGACTAAGTACAAAAATTTTAATCACGTGCTCAGGGAAGCCTAAAAGACAATAAAAAATTTATTTCGGAATTCTAGCTCGATGTTAAAAAAATGGGGCAAAACCCTCTTTTCCTACGGAAAGTCGGCGCCTATGTCATCAGTCATCGTCCAAGATGGCTACATATGTCAACTAGGCATATGTTCTGTGCAACTAGGTACCATGCGATCGTTTCTCACAACGTTCCAACGTTGCCGAATGTAGAAACAACGAAAGTAAACATTTTTATTAATAATAATACCTAAGTACCTGTCGTTTTCCGTTCCTTCGTTCCAAACTGCCAAAACTTCATTTTCACTCATTACAGGTCCGTCAGAATTACTCGTCACGAAATACATACTTTGAGTAGAGTTAATAAATTGCTCATTTATTTTAAGAAAATTGATTGCAAGAAATACTAACAGAAAACTTCGAATACACCCGTGGCAGTTTTTAATTTATAAAATTTTGTCCGATAACGGTCACTCCACTGCATTGCTCTCAACTCTAGGAAATATCTTCACGTACGTTTAAAGAAAATTGTGGAAAACTACACATGTCCCAATATATCGCAACCATCCACTATTTAATGAATAAAACGTTTAAAACTGAAACTGTCACTAAAAACGGAAAACTAAAATTACAATCACAGATTAAACAAGAATAGATAGCCCACTCTATCCTTGTTGAAGACGGAACAGAGTGTTTGCTGCGCCATCTAACATTTCTGCACAGAACTTTTCTGAAGTAGGTAATATAGATAACTATAAATTGCGTTATTTATGGGTGTATATCCATACTAAATAATAATTTATTATTATTTAAAATGTTAACAAATTTAATACAAAATAGTCAGGGTAATGTGGAAACTTTAACCTGACTATTTATGTATCAAATTTGTTAACATTAAAGTGGATTTACATTATTTGTTAAAAAAAACCCGTAAAATTCATGACTTTTATTTAAAACAATTTCTGATAAATGAAAATCATTGTAACAAGTAAAATACACATTATAAAAGTATAAAGTTGCGGCAAAAATTCACATGACTTACGGCATACGAAGATAATTCATTATATTTTCATCAAAATATTTAAGAAACTACAACTGCGAATATTAAAACTATATTATACTACACTAAATGTTTGCACTATATATTACAGTAAATTTCAAAAAATTATTGTTTTTACACGACAAACTATCGAAAATTATGTTGACAATACATTGTGTGTGCAAGTAGTATACAGTTACATATGTTTTTGTAATTTTCATGTTTTTTTCATAAAACACAACCGATATCTTTCTTTGTTTCTAGTTTTTTTTATAATTTCCTCCCTCCGTTTAGTTGCTCCTTGCTCGGAAATAATTGCTACTATACAAAAACTTACTTGTCGAACATTACATTTTCAAATTTATATGGAGAATATTTTTTGAAATTGTTTAATTTTCCTAATAATGAATAATACCTACATTTCAATTTATTTATTCCTTCATAAAGAATCATCTTGTCCTCTGAAGAAAGTTGTATTTCCTTAATAATTACCAAACTTTTTAAATTAAGTCTTCTAACACTATCTGAAAAAAAAAAACATAATTTTAATGATTAAAATTGCTTTATTTATTAAGAAAGTATACTTTCAATAGCACAAATTGATAGATTTTAAAATTACCCTAATTTAGATCCTGAAATCCTTTTTTTTAATAATTATTACATACTTACGTTGGATTTTTACGTTACTTGAACCCAAATTTAGTTTTTCGTCTTGACGACCCTACAGCAACATATTGCGATGGTCAGGAAATTCACAATTGTCATTGGAGGGTTTGGTAGATATTTTGATGTTTTATACAACTGGCTCCTTCTACTTATTATACACTTTACTAGGAATTCTAATTGGCCCCACAGTGCTTTCACATATTAAGATAATTTATTTTAAAAACATAGTCGCCAAAGTATCTAGAATACAAATGTACGAGTTAAAATTAATATAGTTATAGGGACACAGAATACATGTTTTTACATTTTGTACTCATAATATATTCATACAAAAAAAAACTCAAGTGTGGTGGTATTAATGTGATGGCATTTGTTGCAACCACATTTATAAATTTATGCACATTTGACTTAATATACCTACCGAGAAAATTGAAAATCTTGTAGATATATTGTCCGAAAAGAAACATTAGGTATAGTTTTCCACTTTTATCAAACCAGACATCATAATAATGATTAGCACAATAATAAATTACATAGTTTCTAATTCTTGATTCAGAAACTGTTAATAACCAATCACTACCAATACATTCCATCCACATGCTTCTCACCTCTATACACTTGTAGGCAATGAAAAACTAAAAACAAATAAATTATGTTATATTTATAGAATAATCTAAGACTATTAAAATAACTTACCGTCTTCAAATTTTATCTTGACAGTCAGGCACACAACGCGATCCTCCGAATCCGAATCAAATGCATTATTGTCAGATTGTGATAGAGAATTACTTTAAATTAATTATAAAGATTTTAGTTCCAACTTTAAACAACAATATTAAATACCTATTTCTGTTCAATTTTAAAAAATACTTATATAATTAAGTATTTATACGTACCTGCCAAAAAATATGTATTTATTTTTCTCATTTTTATTATACATTAACATAAAATTCAACTATAAAAAACATGAAATTTATTCTTTTTGAAAAATAATGTTTCATTCGTCTTTCCATACATTTTATATATGTAACTTTCGAATAAAATATCTTCTATATGTAGAAAGTAGAAATAAATAAACATATTATTTATTTTCAATTATTGTATAAAATTTACGTTTCTTAACACATGTTTGTATTTGTATTTGAACAAAATTTTTAATTTAATGTTATTATACGTTATTTGAAGCTCATTATCAATAAAAAAAATCAAAATGTCGTAGATCTTAATAATTGTGGGAAATATGGCATCGTTACTTTCCAAGGATTAATTAAATAATTTAGTATAAATATCTATAATATGTGGTGTAAAACTATACTAATTTGAAGGAAGTTATGTGCAGAAATCATAGATGGCGCCCCCAACAACTCTGTTCCCATGAGTTTCACCCCCCTGATTACAATGTCAACGCCACCGTTCAGTCTTCGGTCCGCCTACACCGAGAACTTAATATTCTTCAGATAAATATTCTTATGGCAATCAATATAATCAATATTATCTTCTTTTATGTACGATCGTGGGTTTCTTCATTCTAGTATTGTTTTGACACTTCCTCCGTACATGGGGTTACACGCACACAGCACTTGTCAGTCGATATAAACCTATACTGTGTTGTTGGTTGCATTGTTTCTAAAACTCTACAAATGTCAAACAGCAGTAGTGGTCAGAAAAGTAATATTACAGAGCACTGTAAACGCCTCGGGAAATTTAAAATAATAATAATACTACAATATTATTATATGCAAACATGGTCGATTATTGTGTGGACAATTATTTTGTTAATAAAAATATTTTAGTTTAAACTGTAGTAAACTAGGCATAAATATGTTTTGTAAAATGTAGATCAGAAAGAATGTAAGAAGAAGAAGAAGAAGAGGTGTGTCAGAGTTGAGTTGTTTGTAAAGATAAAAAGTACGAAATAAAGAAAGTAGTAAAACGTTATTGGGTATTTATTTAATTAACAAAGAAAATATTACCCTAACAATTGTTAATATCGTTACTATTATTAGTTTTCAGTATTTGCTTTTCGCACATTCAAATTCGTGTAATCGCGGAAATTACGGATATGGTACTAATTTATGGGAAGTGCGACGAAAGTGCATATCGTGCAGCATCAGAATATCAAATACGTTTTCCAAATAGACAGAATATGTCAAATCCTCGTACATTTGTACGAATTGTACAACGTTCACGAATTTTGTTTTACACGTGCTGGAGTTTTAAATACGTAGGTACCTACCTAACTTGAAAATAAAAAAGAACCAATTTCATACTTTTTAAAATTCCTTGAAACTTCTTTTTTACAGTGACATAAAAATAAAGCATTTTTAAACTACAATAGATATACTTACAGAAAAAAAGTATTTTTTTATTAGTGAAATGGTCGAAGAGGTCCCCAGCAAGTACAACAATTTGTACAACGACAAGTTATAATATAAATAAGTTAGAAAACAGAAAATAATTTAACTTTCTTGAAATCTCCAAATATCAGTTCTAGAAGTATCAGTAAGGTAGGTTTTACTCTCAGTGCTACCATATCGTGTTTCTCATTACATAATCTAAAATTTTTCTTTAAAAGCGCCGTAAATCGTTACACGTGGCAACGCGGTGCTCTGTCACTACCATTGACAACTTTGACTTTGACAGGATATACCTAACCTCGCAGCTGACAGGCGGCATAGTCGCCGAGAAATTAGGGGTTATAAGGTTTTGAAAAAAAAATTTTTCGCTTTATGAATAAGTTTGGAATTTTTTTGAAGGGTGATTCCGTTAATTCTGAATTTTCCCTATCCCCTCTTAAAATATTTGTACTAAGTCATAGTTAACCCTGTATAGTAGCATTGATTTTACGTGTTTACGAGCTTTAGACGATTAACTTCAAACCATGCAGTCATTCTATGAATGCATTTCTGTGTAATGAGTGTAGCCTAAAAGAGACTTAATTTCAGAATAGAGTTTAAAATGATCAGCAAATTACAAATGCTCATACGTAATGACTTCAGGGAGATCATTAATAAAAAACAAAAATAGTATGGGACCTAGGTTACAACCTTGCAGTACGCTTGACGTAGAAGGAAACGACTTCGAAACAAAATTTTGATATGTGACGATAAATTGTCTATCAATCATTAAAGTAAGAAGTGAATAACTTAATTAATTCATCTGAAAAGCCAAAATATTCTATAAGTCCGTATAGATAACGTTGACCTGTCCTCAATTGTCCAATACCTCAGAAATAAACTGCGAAAAAACAGCTAAATTGGAAATTGTCAATTTCTTTTGCATGAATCTGTGCTGACGTGACGAAATACGAGTAAGTTGTCTATTGGAATAATAATACATAATAATACAATATTATAACAAATATAGTATCCACTCGTTTGCATGAGAGTATAAAACTATTTTGGAAAGACTCGAGGTATACTGGAATCGCAAATTTACAGCTCAATATCATTATGTCTTATGGAAAGTAAAATATTCAGTCTACATGTTTACTAGAAAATAAAATTTGAAGAAATTAAGAGGCTAATTTCAAACAAGTTCCAACTCCTTCTTTGCGAAATGAAGTGGAATAAAACACAAATATTTAATCCGTTGAAGAATTCGCGGCTGCCGAAAGAGGCCTATATAGGAGAGGAGTCGATGAATAATGGAAAAGCGCACCCCAGAGACTATCTTTAAATCAGGAAAGGCAGGAAAATTTCTCTGTTTTGACTGCACTGTAGTTGGGAAAGCTATGCTGCTGCCCGAGTAAGTGATCAGTTGGATTTTCACATTTCGATGCTCATCTCAGTGAAAGTTGAAGAATGACTCGCGTGCCGTTTAGAGACTAGATTTATTTATCATATGAGATATGTAATAATTTTTCGGTAATCAAAAGCGTTTTAGTGACAGCTGTCAGGCACTAAAATGTTACATTTACTGCCTATGCATTAGAATCATTTTTACTGCCACTGAATTAAAATTTGTTCTTTAATGGAAGTAATTTTATCTATTATAACCATTACAGTTTTCCCGCCGTTAAATAATTTGCGAGATTTTCGCGAATTTCGCGTCCATGAGGACAAGGCTTTATGTACACTATAAACAAGGGTGACTTGGATTTTAAGAAACTATCGCCATCTATTATTTTTACTCCTATTTTATTAGACCAGCACCTGCATGGAGCGTCACCTGCGACGACCGTCTCGGCAGGTCGTGTCGGTTCCATGTTTAGCCGCGCTAGTCCAACGTAAGTTCTGTTCCTACAAAAATCAAATATTGGTTTCAAACTGTTAGAAATATTCAACCAGTGAAGCTGTGAATGTATCGCTGAACTGTCGGGCACCTTCGCTTATCAACAATTTCTTTTACTTTACTTTTTACTTACCTTAAACAAACTGCAAGTCTTTTGTTAGATGATACTGCTCTGCGAAATCCAAGAGCTCGATAATTTTTTATTGACTTTCGGAAATACAAAAAAAAAATTGTTAGTCTCTCTCAGTTCAGAAAATAAATGATGAAATTCACCATACAGCTTACTCTTTTTCCTGACTCTTTCCCCCTCCTCCTTTTCATATAACATCATTAAAACAAAAATTTCTTCCGAACTACACTCAACTACTACTCAAAACTTCAAAACGTCTGCCACACACATAACCTGCACAAAAAGTTTCTGCTGTGCTGGACAAGTGTGAGAAGTTGTATTTTTTGTAATTTATCAAAAGCTTTTGATTGTGTTGACCATAACATTACCTTAGACAAGTTTAAGTAATTTTTACATTGTAAGGGGAGTGGCAAATGATTGGTTTAGATCATATTTAAAAAATAGAAAATTATCAGTTGAATTAAAGCCTCTTGAAAATCAGAAATTGTAAAAAATTACTCATCACCTAAATTAATGGAGCGGAGTACCTCAAGGCTCGGTAGTTGAACCTTTATTATTCTTACTCTATATAAACGACATAGTTCAAAATTTTCCCAAAGTTTTTTTTTCTATTTGCTGATGATAGTATTCTGTTTCAACATTATGATAAATCAAACTTACTTAAAAAAAACTAAAGATACTGCTGAAAATATTTTAGATTGGTTTGCAGCAAATAGATAAAAAATTTATGTTGAAAATATATTTTCAAGCAACGGTAAAATTATTCCTGTCACACATATTAAATTCTTAGGGTTTTATGTAGATCAATATCTTGACTGGAAAAAACATATACTGCAATTAAATAAAAAATTGAGTAAGGCAGTATTTGCTATTTTATCGATTAGAAAAAAATTAGGTTTTGAGGCAGCCAAGTCAGTATATTACGCATACTTTTAGAGTATATTACAGTACGGCAATGAGTTTTGGGGAATTTCTACAAATGTTGAGAGTACATTCATCATCGAAAAGAAAGCTATATGGTGTTTATGTTCACTGAAACCAAGGCAGTCTTGTAGAGTTTATTTCAAAGAAACACAAATTTTTACCGTTACTAATCTTTTTATATATCGTTTAGCCATTTTTACATTTATAAATAAAGGTAAATTAAAATATTCCTGTACATGATTATAATACTCGGTATAATAAAATTTTACTACCCTCGTATAACTATAATACATATCTCTAGAAAAGGTCATCTGTAGATGGGCATACAAATTTTAAACCACTTACCAGACAAATTTAATTCAATTCAAAGTTTAAAAACACATTTTTTGCATTTAAATGTTTTTTATGATATCTACGAATATTTCTAGGGACCATTTAACTGATCTGGTTGCATTAGTCACCTGTTCCTCCTTCTCTTTTTATGTTTGAATTAGTTTTTGTCTTACAGAAATATTTAATATTATTATTTTTTTATACCTACTACATCTCATATATTAAAAATAGCGAATTCATATTTACCTTTCTGCTTGCAGTTTGTTCATACGTACTCTTATACTAATGTAAATGTATTAAGATCTTTTCAAAAATCTGTATTTTTATGTATGCGTATTTATGAACTGCGTAATAAATCTATCTATCTAATGTAAGAGAACATTTTAAGACATACCATTATAAGTTTAAGACAGCGAGTTTTTAAATATACTTTTTTCAATTAGCTGTAATACTCCAATGAAAAGTGAAAAGTTTTTCATTAAGACGATTCAGAATATTCTTCAAGCCTAAATATATTCGAAATCCCTTAACGTGAAAGCCTTTCAGGGCCAAAGGTATTAGAAAGAAACATTGTTCAAGGCCCCGGCATCAATCCGATCCACCTTTAATATAATACAGGAACGTTTTCGGTTCCCTGAATTTGAAAACACACTCTCGCTACGCCGTGCTTTCCTCTCTCCAGCTTTCCACAGTTTCCACGCATAATGTTCCTCCTATTTTCATAACGCTGCCGTGTTTTTTCTCCAAATATCGCGCCTGAAGTTTCCGCACCCTTTCCCATTTACTTTTTTGATTATTTTTCCACATTCGCTGAACATTTCATATTTATAAGATTATTATTCTGACACCTTGGTCCGCGTTTTCCACCCCAGACAGGACCGTACTGGGAAGAATTCTAGCAGAAGCTAACAGGAAAAAAATATGTTTCCTGGAGATTGGGCATTTGTCAGCTGTTAAATTTTAATCAACAGTAAAATCACATGAGCTTTTGTTTTTATCGGATAAATTTCTCTGTGTAACGAAATAATTTTGCCAATCACTAATTTTACGAGAAAAACTTTTCAAACAAAATTGGCAATATTTTGAGTTAATAAGAAATTTACCCAAATTCTTAAAAAATAAATATACTTGCCCAAATTTACTCTTTCTAATTACATTTATCAGTATTAATTTTTGTTCTAATTTACTAAATTATGTTATGAACATTTACCATTTTCAAAGCATATTTCACATTTTATAGAATATAATATTCTAATTACATAAACAAATTATGAAAATGGAATTAAATATTTTATTGGAAATCATTACAAATGTCATCATAATTTTATAAAATTAGAGAAAATATCATTAACGTCGCTTTATTAACATTATAGAACTTTTATATTATGTTCATGTGCATTCACATTCAGTGAACCACTATCAGGATCTAAATTAAAAATTTATTTTGTTTGTATTTCAGCGTAACGTGATATATTTCCATTACGCTTCCATGATCCGACTGATAAAACATAAAATATCTAATGACGCAAAATGTACTACATTATGAATATGTTTCAATATTATCTACAGTCAATAATCAAAATATTACTATCTGAAAGTAATCATTTATATATTAGGTATCAGTTACACGTTTACTTTTGGAAATGAGAAAGATAATGGTAAAGAATACAGTAGAACATATAAAAATATCAGTAAAATCAAACAAACATTAGATATTAAGTACTACCTAAACAATAATAGATATTTGATACCGAAATTGAGTTATTTTTTTATAAACGCTTTCATTATTGTACGTCTCTGACAGCAAACGAAAAGTTATATAATTTTCCTTAATGTATCCTTAAAATAAAAACTATAGAATTTTGCATTTCACCCAAATGAAATCATTGAACAGTTTTCATCGGCGCGTTACATAACCTAACTTTTTATGTGAAAATTGTATTAAACATGACGATGAAAATTAGTTACTCTTTATTTTATGTTTAAAATTCGATTAAATTTTAAAGTCTTCAAACATTTTTGTTATGTAACACCATAATTTTTCATGATGTATGTATGTAGAATGACACGCTCTTTCAAATCTG
Source organism: Monochamus alternatus (assembly GCA_037114965.1). Lineage (NCBI taxonomy): Eukaryota > Metazoa > Arthropoda > Insecta > Coleoptera > Cerambycidae > Monochamus > Monochamus alternatus. The sequence continues at coordinate 122,579,318 of CM073426.1, forward strand.
GAACAACGATGGCGTTACAAATATGGGTCGTATGTCAAAAAGTGTCTTTTTTAAAAACAAAATCGACGTGCCAGGGAATTTTTTCAAAAACTTCTCAATTTCAAAAATAATGAATGTATTCCTTACTTTTCGAAAGCACTGTATTATGTAAAACACTTGATAAATAAATACTACCATAGGGATCGCCTGGTTGAATTTACCACAGTTTTTTAAATTTTCCTCGAAAACGATGCATTTTTAACAGATTTACTAAAGGCACCTTTTTTATTTAAAATAAAATTTTACTACTCTTACTTTACTAGATAAGTACCATTAAGCAAAAGTGAGGCAATTCTTACCACTTTCCTATCCCAAAAAAAGTGGATTGGTCATAATGAACCCATTCGATGGCCTCCTATAAGTCCAAACTTAAGTCCATTAGTATTTTACTTGTGGGGGCAAATTATTAGTGTATATCACTGAAATGAATGCAGAAGATGCCCTTTTTCAATGAATTTGTTATAGTGCAGAAAATATACATAATTATTAACTTGTCGTACTACCTTACGATCGCCTTGTGCTAGAGGCAGGTGGGAGTAATTTTGAGCACATTTTAAGACACAGGTCCAGTTTAAGGGAAACTTTTCATGCACCAAAGCGTCATTTAAATTAGGATTGCCACCTGTACTTACTTGGGAAGGACAGTCCTTACTTCAGCCTCTGTGTAATTCCATCCTTACGTTTAAATGTCCTTAGCGGAAATGGATTAATTAATATTAAAATGGAATTACAAACAGACGAAGTACGTAAAAATACGGCGTTTAAATTATTGACATGTACATGCTTTTTTAATAATAATAGCAGTCCTTCAAAACAGTTTTTGAACTTCTGGAAGTTCTGAGTAGAAATTTTATTAAACCTCTACTGACGAGTGAAACAACTAAGAACTATTTAAAAGTTTAAAGTAGATTTCATTACAAATACGTCAGCAGTTCAAAGGAAATCGCAAAATTTATTTTAAAGAGTGTCATTATTATTGCAAGCGATTGTACATGTTACTAAATGGATCGAGAAACATTTCAATATGTTCAATAAACTGCTCTGAAATGTGAAGCTATGCACTTTGACTCTTCCAGTACTACTTACAATAATTATAATAGTAATAATGAACCTCAAACGGCGATCATTTATTCATATCCTGAAACGTGGAAAAAATTGCGGTTCCAGTTTACTCGCCTGCTGTAATTTGTCGACGGAAATACAGAAATTAAAGGCAGCACATGTGTCAGTTTCCTTCTGGTGCATTAAAATTCATTATCTCGAATAACATACCGCCGCTCTCAGCCTCAAATTATAGATGTAAAATTATAAATTACAGTTATAAAACTGCATTTTTCAGGACTTGCATTCGCGTCGTCGAAAATTCAGTCAATAATTTTGACATGGTAATTAACTTTTCTATTTTCTTTTTAAGCTGTCCTATAATTATGTAGATTAGTCGTGTAGTAGGCTGTGAATAAATGAACCTTTTTAATTACTAATTTTAGTATGTCTTTTATTTATTTTAGTTTTGTAAATAGTTTAAAGCAGAGTGAACTTTGCAGATAGTGTTACTGTTGGAAAATTCAATAATTCACACTGTAAGTAGGGCGGCATAATTTTAGAATTGAGCCGTTTAAAATTAATGTTCGTTATTAGTTCCACTGTATTATTAATAAGCTAGGGAGGGGAAGTTCATCAGGAATTATGGATGTTCCAGACGCGACGCTTTAATATTTCACTCGTATGTTTACAGGGTGATTTTTTTATTCAGTCTATTCATTCCCTGACAATCAAATCATCAATATCATCAAATATAATTTTGTATAAAAAATACTTTTATCCATAGGTTTTACAGAACAGATTCATTAAATACTAATTGTGGTAAAAATAACAATATCTCTGCTCTTAATTCTCATCACAAGATTTAGCATAGAAGTCGGAGAGAGGGGCGGCATATTAATATTAAGCAGGCCGCATTTGAGCCCAGGAACGACTTACGTTGGTAGGCCCTAACTACTATTCAGTACAGGAATGAGGAAAACCTCATTAATTAAGATGGTCAAACGCCGACCGGTATCAATCTCTCACAATGACCCAAGCCTTCCACTCTACCATGCCCGAAGAGAAGGTGCCAATCTTCTCTTATCGTATAGGATCGCAAATACGATTCAAGTACTTACTAACGCTTTAAACCGCTTGACCACCGACCAATTAATTTATAATATTTCAAATATATAAACTCTCTTTAAATATGTTGATGTACCATAGAACTAGATAAATTCGTTTTTATGGATCCACTAACTGATTTTAGAACTTATTATAAATATACAGTGTGTCCCACTTAAGAATGAACGATCCATAGCTTCCTTATGAGTCAATTTAGAAAACTATTCTTATACAAAAGTTGCCTCTATTTTTATTGTGCATCCCTGTAAAATATTTTTAACTCTACAGGGTGTTCGGTTTAGCCTGAGCGTTGACCAACTTTAGTTTTTTAAATGGAACACCCTGTATTTTATTTCATTTTTAGATTCCTCGTTAAATTTTAGGGTGACTTTGTATACCATACCATAGGACGCTTCGTTTCAGAGTTACTCAACTTTTTTAGAAAATTTTTCCGATTGCATTATTGTCTTTAAAATTAAATATCTTCTAAGCTATTAATAATACAGATTTGCGGTTTTCACCATTCGATTTATCATAAAATTCTCTATCATTTGAGCTAAAGAAAGAAAATTATTATTACAAGACCCAGATTGTACGTCACATTAAACTTCAAAATGTTCAAACTCGTATAACTCATTTTTTCCAAATGGAACTATTAGTTTTTCTTCTTATCCTTAAACCCAGATTTAAATTCCCATTCGACTGATATAACATTGTTAGTACTTATCTCTATCAGTTTTTAAGTAATTTTCATTTATTTAAAGTCTGGTAAAATGCGAAAGAAAACTGGCTAAAAAAATATGTAGTGCTCAAAACCTCGTTGTTAGTGACTACTTTGTTTTTTAATGAACGTTTATTTGCCGATTTTAGGAGAAATTCAAATAAATGGAAATTATTCAAAAACTGATAGTACTAACAATGTTATATCAGTCTTAATGATAAGAAGACTAATAGTTCCAATGGAAAAAAAATGAGTTATACGAGTTTGAACATTTTGAAGTTTAATGTGGCGTACAATCTGGGTCTTGTAAGAATAATTTTCTTTCATTAGCTCAAATGATAGAGAATTTTAAGGAAAATCGAATGGTGAAAACCGTAAATTTGTATTATCAATAGCTTAGAAGATATTTAATTTTAAAGACTATAATGCAATCGGAAAAAATTTCTAAAAAAGTTGAATAACTCGGAACCGAAGCGTCCTAGACCTAAGGTATGGTATAAGCCTAAAGTTTAACAAGGAATCTAAAAATGAAATAATATACAGGGTGTTCCATTTAAAAAAACTAAAGTTGGTCAACGCTCAGGCTAAACTGAACACCCTGTAAAGTTGAAAATATTTTACAGAGATGCACAATAAAAACAAAAGCAACTTTTGTCTATGAATATCTTTTCTAAAGTGACTCATAAGGAAGCTATGGACTGTTCATTCTTAAGTGGGACACACTGTATATATTGCAGTTTAATTTTCCGAAGTGTTAAGATATGTTTCCACAAAGGAATTGTTAAAAAGTCGACTATTAACGAATTTGTGGCATTATACATAGTGATAAAGTCATAATGTCATTAATTTTAACGACGTACTCGAAATGCCTAATAGTCAGAAAATCGAAAAAAAGTAGTTGACCTTTAAAAGAGAATTTTTTGATGACGAAGCCATATGGTGTTCGAGTGTTGAAACAAAACTTCGTCGTCACGTCAGGATCACATACATAATAATATTCACATCTCAAATATGCCACCGTTACCTGCATTTGTTTATCGCAAATTTGGAGATCACACCTCACATATGGAGAGAGGACACGTGGAAGGAAAAATGTTACGCAATCTGCAGTACTTGCATCCGTGGTGATCCGTTAGTTTATTTTGAATTATCTCACGTGTAGGTCGCAGGACATTGTCGAATAATGTCTTCGCTGCAACCAGAATTGAATTTGATACAAGCTGTCTTAAATTTAATTGAATTTTGCAATTAGTTTCAAAATCAAAGCGCAGTTGATCCCAACATTATTAACAAAGTGCTATGGACTTGTTTCACCTGTGTACTAGTTTTTGAAAAACAATAAATTCCTAGATATACGTAGTTACAAATTCAGTTATCAGAAGTAGTGAAGACGATAATAATATTAAGTTGTAATAACGTAATATTCGAAAATAATTAAGTATGGGCTATATTGTTTTTATTAACAAATAAATAAATATTTAAGGTAAAATATTTAGTTGATCCATGTATCTAGGTAAAAATGGTATGTTTATTCCTTGTTGCTAAACATTTAAAACTATAAAAACTAGTTTACTGACCTAACAATGCGGTAGATCAAGATTCATTTAATAAACCTGCGCTTTGGATCAAAGGCACTTAGTTGTCACTGAATGTGTCTTGAACTATTTTTTGCCGACAAGACGAAGGTTTTTTTATGTTACTTACTGTCATAAAATACGAAAAGCTTATTAATAATTTGTCTGGTGAGTATTGGCTTTTTCGTCACTAATTTTATGTAATGAAATGTAAATGGTTTATTATTCGATTTGAGTTTGAGTTTTCTCTTCAATGTCATATATTGTTAAACTGAACTTATATGTTAATTGCATACTTAAAAAAAATAATTTGTAGTATTCGTTGCATATTTTATCATTTATTATTGGTTCAAGTGGGCAAGAAAAAACAAAAGTTTATTTATATAATCCAATACTAGGAAAACACTTAAATTTGGCAACGTCGCATCAGGCCGACGCCGAATTGAATTAGAAACTGATAATGAAGCGGTCAGTAACAGTCCGAGGAGGGTTTAAATAATGATTTGAAAATATTTGTTTACAACGTAAATACACAGTTAATAATTTTTTAAACGCATATTTGTTATAGTAATTTTTCTCTATCTTTCCTTAAAATTAATGACTTATTCTGTTAAGGTTGTTGATCTGATAAAGTGCTATGTCTTTTGGGACTGTAATCCTACAGAATAATAAAGAAAGAACCTAAGCACATTCTATTAGTTTGACTTACAAAATAAGGAAATAAACTTTGCATTTACGTAACAATCGTATACGTCACATAATCCTTCACATTACGTGAACGGTTGAAAACCAGTAGACCTCACGTGGCGTATTCATTTTCATAAAAGCCACAACGCCTACCGGGCCATTGAAATCGAATTGTACCCGAAAAAATACGCCTTTCTTCAGCTTCCGTTGCGCATAGTTTCGACGCGAGTGATCAGCTTCCACCCGATATGGGTGTATTATATTTAAGGCTCTTTTGTGTGATAAATTGAATAGAAGTAAAATGTAGAAATGTCCTTTGTTGAGACGTCGTTTCAGCACCGGCTCAATTCCATATAAATCATTAGGGGTATTAAATTTCCTATTAAGGACAACTCTTACAAGTTGCCTAACATGCTTCCGACAAGAGACTTATACAGGGTGGCTACTTTAACTAAAGCAGGTTGGTAATAATCTTTCCATGCAGGGTGTTTTTAAATGAAGTAGCAAAAATGAGACCACAGATTCCTTAGGTGAAAATAAATCGATTTTACCTAACATACCTTTATCCCAAGTCGCATAATAAAAAGATACAGAGTGTCAAAGTTAAAATTTTATTTTCGATATTTGCAAATAACTTCTTAAGAAATCCAAATATTTATATAAAATTTGGTAATCGAAGGTTTATGCGGGCGAGAAATTCAAATTTGTTTCTAATTTTGACGTCACTAGTAGAGGGAGCCACTTGTGGCACACCTTGTTTCTTTTAAATGGCAGAACTTTTTTGCTGCTTAGTGTATCCATCTGATTATCGAAGCAATCGATTCTTTTACCTGTTTTATTTGAAAAAGGCAGGAGAAACCATTTTTTAAAAATCCTATTTGAAATGCTCACTGCACCGAGTAAAAACTGTTTTGGTTTCAGGTAAAGTGCCTTTTCTGCTGAAAATACAGCAAAATAGTACTTGAAAAATTTGTGCAGAATGATAAATTATGGAGACATGCAAAATTTCAAGAGAGCTGAAAATGCTACAATTTTTTTCTCGGATTTTACAAAAATTTTTTTTACAATATTTTTCATGACTCATCATCTCATCATCATAAATCATCTGTATATTGATATGTACAATATTATTTAAGATTTCATTCAATTAGTCTGTAGTTATATGCGATATTAATAATAGGGAAACTTGAAAAAATGTTATGAGTAGGGCTATAAAGAATAAGACCAACTTCCATCAATTTTGTGTAAGACTGCGAGTGTAGTATTCAAATAAATAACCTTACTGCGGTGTAAACGGTATTTCTATGAGAAATTAAACTTAACTTTAACTTTCGTAAAACGCGCTATGAAATTTAGTAGTTCAGAACAGACTTTTTCCAATTTTAAAGACAAAGATAAATCTTCAAATAAACACGGTGATGCTGGTAAATAGTTGATCTACGGTGCAAAATAATGATTTCTCTATGTCCATTTCTTAAACATCATCTTGCTAGGCACCAAAGCAATCTAAGATCACGTGCATTTCTCACATTCTTAAAAGCACTGGCATTTCTTGAAGCATACATTAAAATAAAGCCACTTATGTGAGCAGATTGAAAATATTAGGCATACGAAAAAACGGTCATCAAAACAAAACAAAGCAGGCTACATTTCTCATAAATGTATAAACAATTTATGGAGTGGAATACCCTCGGCGTGGCAAAATTATGTTTCCCGCATATGGCTTTATAAACTTGTCACATTCTGGAAGTGACTGGGGCGACAGCCTATTTATTATTTCATAGACCTTCCTTCATGTCGGCTGTCAAATTAGGGATAATTGGATTCGTTCGATGAGACCGGCGAGCACCAACCTGGAATATTTAAATTAAAAATTATCAGAGGGATTAAAGAGCAGACGAGGACTCTGTGGCAGTTTGACAAAAGGTAAAAATATTTATCTCCCTTGAAACAAATAAAATGCTATCAATTTTTACCATTTCAGTATTTGCTTTATTCAACCGCCTGTCTCGAGTACCTAATAGGAATTATAGGGAATATTTTAAGTCTGGTGCGTGTTAGAGGTTTATCTACGTATACAGGGCCTGAACCATTGCACGTAACTTGTTGTCTAACACTATAAAAATATAGAATAACAAAAACACATACAGAGGTTAAGTCAGGATGTAGTTGCCGTCAGGTTTGCCATTGGCATGCAGCCCTTATTATAAGCTCAGATACATGAATACTCAAGCATACCTTCACATTCTCTGAACATAAACATATGCTACTTAAATCAACTTCTACAATGCTTGGAATATGTTTCTCTCAGACTGCAGCTAGATATCAAAGTAAGAATATACACTAACCAAACCACTTCTGCAGAGATAGTTCATAGCAAAACTAGGTCGGATCAGACCTGACCACGTCACATGCAGCTAACGGCCTATAAAGAATACACAAAACAATAGGCCGACCTCGTCAGTGATACATTGTAATTCATAATCTCAATTAATTCATTAATCAAATACCAAATTAGCCAATAATCGAATAATAAGCATGCCAAGATACTCAGTGATAACTGACTTAATAATCCACACAACACAGGTCACTAAAATATTGTATAGTTCACTATTTAATAACTTAATTTAATATACACGCATACATGCAACCGTCGAGTTTTCTTATTGAAATAAAGTCATTCATATCTTTTATTATTATCAATATTTATATTAACATCAGACCTACTTATACTAGCTAGTCGCATCGTCGGTTATATAGCTTCGCTTATTAAAAATATACTCCCAACATGTTTTCGGAATCTTCTCGATTATTTCCACAACGTCTTTTATTCGTTCGCACAAATCTTCCACTGTGTTAATTTCAGCCAGAAACACCCTAAACATTTTATATAACCCCACAGAGAAAAACTGCATTAAGTTTAAGTTTGGCTATGTTGGTGGTCATTGTTGACGTGTGACGATCGTGGTGGCATTTCTTGTCCTAACCATTTATTTGGAAATTTAAAATTCAAAAAGTCTCTAACAGTAGCACTAAAATGAGGCAATGCCCCATCATGCGTAAACCAAAACTTTAATCTAAGTTGCAACGGTAATTCTTCGATTTACATACATTTAATCGATTCTGCAAAATAACTGGTCCAATCAAATAACAATCAATAACACCGGCCCAAATATCTAGGAGTTATTGCATATGGGTATACATCAGAATATTCATGAAATTGTGAACATTTGTAATTCTTCTGCAAATGAAACGAGCCCCATCAGTGAATCGAATTTTCTTGCCGCTTTCTATGCACAACGATGCTATACTCATATTTACAACACCACGATAAAGACTCAGTCAAGCTGAAGCCCAATGTATTCTCTATCTCTGTTTATTGCATTGTGGAAAACAATATTTTGGTGTGTGTAAACCGTGAGCGTTAGTACATGGCTTTGCCGAGGTTAGAACGCCATTAGAATATGCGTACGTTAGGGGATTTGCTGCTATTCGAGGGGTGCTATTTCTATAGTCATATTAAATTATAAAAATAAATTATTGCAACCGTGAAGTTAACAAATAACGGTTAAAAATGGATCAGTGCCAGTTCTAGTAAAAGGTCTGTTAGTAATCGACATAACCTGTGTAACAGACAATTGATAATAATAAAATACGTATACGAAGGAATTCGAGCGCAAAACTCTAACATAAGTGTTAGTGAAGCTGTTGATATGTGTAGTTCGTTAACACAAGTGTCAGTTTCTAGTGTATATCGTGCTATAAAAAAGAGCGTGGAAGTAAATCCAAGAAGAAAAAAAATAGAAACACGAGGAGGGAAAAATAGAGGTCGATGATGAAATGAAATACCGACGATAAAAAAAATTCAAGCTACGATAGCTGAAGATGAGGGCATGCCTCAATTATCTGACAAAGTTCTTAGAAGAACAATGCATGACATGAATTTTCGGTTTTTAAAACGAAATCGTAAAAATATGCTCGTTGAAAAAGATGAAATAGTAGTATGGCGAAGAGAATATTTAAAGAAGAGAATTTCGTGCATCGAGCAAAAAGATATATTACATGGATGAAACATGGGTAAACGAAGGTTATACGGAATCAAAAGTTTGGCAGGATGGTAACGTTCGAAGCAAAAGAGAAGCATTTTTAGATGGATTTTCTACAGGATTAAATGCGCCTTCTGGAAAAGGATATAGGTTAATAATAACACATATTGGAAGCGATTCGGGATTTTTAGAAAATGGTTTGCATGTTTTTGAATCACGTAGGACGGGAGATAACTATGAAGATATGAACAGTGAAGTATTTGAAAAATGGTTTGAATCTAATTTGTCATATGTAGAACCAGGAGCAGTTGTTGTAATGAATAACGCAAGTTATCATAGCAGAAGAGTCGAAAAGTTATAGTTATTTTAATAAATAGTGAAAATACAGTGACAGTGAAGATTGTTGATTGATTCAAATTTAGTACGCCTATGAAATGTTGCTCCCCGCACGCTTCGCCCGTCTGGCTTGTCTACAAGCTAGCAATCAGTCACTATCCACAATTTTGGAAATCAGCTATAGTATAAACTCCCAAAAGGTCACTCGTCGATCCAAATTTTAAGGCAATAGCTCTTGTATTTTTTGAATGTGATATGGATTTAGTAAATTATGCTTAAGAATTCGGTGTACAGAAGTTTCTCGAGATAAATGTTTAGTAATTATTTGCGGTTCATCTTCAACTATTTGTAAAATATTTTCTTCATCTTGTACTCTTATTACACTATCTATGTCTTTCAACATTAGAAAATGTTTCTTTATGGGGAATCATTCGATTTGGAAATCTCTTATGATATTCTTCCACACTTATTGCTACAGTTTCCTTCACAGAAACCTAGCATAAGTACATGCTTTTGCCATAATAATGACACTCCCTCAAAACAGTTTTTGAACTTCTGGACGTTCTGAGTAGAAATTTAATTAGATCTATTGGTGAGTGGAACAGTTAAGAACTGATAATAAAAGTTGAAAATAGATTTCATTACAAATACGTTAGCAGTTCAACAAAAAATCGCAAAATTTATTTTAAAGAGTGCCATTATTATTGCAAACGATTGTACATGTCGATTTGTTCGCTGAATGAAAATTTGCCAGCTGTTTTCAACATCGATTTGTCGGTTCTTATTCGGAACACCCTGTATAAAAAAACGTTAGATGCTTGAAAAATTTGTTTCAGCCTGTATTTCCTTGGAACTAGTTTTAGGCAAATAATATCCCTTGACATATTGTATTTTCGTTACATTCAAATAACTATACAGTCATAATGTCATAAATTTTAAGATACAATACACAAAATTTGGGTATAATACAAACATACAATTTAAAAAAATGTTAATGCATATTTATGCTTTATTTTCATTATCTAAACCCCTTTACAGACTACTGACCGCGATATCGATTCATTCGCAGCTCCCAGACCAACGCGGTGTCAGCCTGCTTCAACGCTCGAACGTACCGGAAGTGATGGGTTGATTAGCTTCTCTTTTAAAGAATCGGGTAAAAATAATGTATTTTTGATTTTCTGCCTTTATTAGGCTTCACAAATGCGTGATTAAAATTAATAACATGACTGAATCACCTTGTATTACAATATATTTTCTATAATTTACGTACCTACCTTTCGAAAGCTTTTAACTCAGTTTGATTCCAAACAGTATAACACCCCGAAAATATTCGCTTCTGCTTCCACCTGCCCTTTCGTTGAGACACTTCGAAGTCGAGGGCCGCCTCCGAGAAGCAGAGTTAAACTTTTCGAGTAGTTTTATTCGATAAGTGAAAAAGTTCTGTCGAGTATCTCACCCGGCTCCCCTCCCGTACTGTTTCGACTGCTGAAAAATAAAATTAAAAAGTCCCTAACTCAATCAATATCTCCTGAAATATAATTTCCGAGCTAAACAAATACGGCGAAGTTAAATAAGTTGCCTATAATTTCGAGGGAAAAATTCCATCAGGAGTCACGCTATTGGCAACAGTTTTTCGATTTCAAGTTGTTATGTGACGTTAAAAGTAAAGTTCAAGAAAATTATAACTAGCATATAACTATGAAGAGCATTATTGGCTTTTATCACCTTGATCTCTAATAATAATTTACTACCCTTTCCGCACGTTGTTGCTGAATTTTTTTGACTTTGCGATTATGTTCTGTGGGTTATTATTTCTCATCCTTCGCTGTTCTCAGACTCATGACAGTCTTTCTTTCAGAGTAAGAACGGACAAGAACGGTGGAGCCTGGTGTCCCCAGAAGCAGGCAACCACAGAGCCCGAGGAGTGGATACAGGTGGACTTGAAGACGGTGCACATGATCACGGCAACAGAAACGCAGGGTAGATTTGGAAATGGTCAGGGCATTGAGTATGCGGAAGCGTATATGCTGGAGTATTGGAGACCTAGACTGCAGACGTGGATGAGGTACCACAACAGTAAAGGAGAAGAGGTAAGTACTGTATAATTAATTAAGTAAATGAGCAGCATTACGTAAAAACTGAATCGAATACTGAAAGTATAACACACAAAATGGTTTCAAATATTTAGAAAAAATAATTAGAAGATATAAGTAACACAAAAAATTATATGTTTTATATACAGTATGTCCACAGAAAAGGTGTTGAATAGGAAAAGTTTCTTATGTTTTATTTTATCGAAAAAAGTTTGCTGTTTCTTAAAGCAAGATTGGGATAGAACAATTTAACATTTCTTGTACGGGAAAATTGTAGACATTTTAGATGGTACACGAGTAAAGTGCATTTATTTGTGAAGATGTGGAAACAAGTTATTAGTAAAAGTTGTTCAAAAGTAAATGAGTCTCTAATACCAATTTTCCAAAAAAATCGGCCTTCTTTTATTTATTTGTAATCATTAAACGTATTACATTATTAAATGTGCTCAATATGGTGGCAGTGTGTTTGAGTAAAAAAATTTAAAATTTATGAATTGTTACTTTGGAATAACTGAATTTGTATAAAACAAATTCCTATTCAACACCTTTTCTGTGGACATTTTTATAGTGATTTTCCGGGTTGTTAAGTTGAGACCTCGGTAACTGGACGCTGCCAGTAACAGGATTAAAATGCATATTTCTAGCTAAGAATGGGATTATTTGACCTGTCCTTGTTATTCTCGGGCTAGGCTCTGTGAGAGCAGACCCGCTATCGGTATTTCTGGACCTGTCCATATATTGATTTCGGTTCCTAGTGGTTGTATTACGTCTGCCACGGTTGAATTCCTCGGATAATGGTGGTCTTCCGTGACGTCCCATAGCCGCCTCTATAACTGGTCGCACCCCATGCTTACAAACGTTTCGCCGCTCTTCACTGTCGGCATCTTCAGTGAAGCTTTTGGAGTCACCACTGAAGATGCGGACAGTGAAAAACGGTAGCTGAGAACAACAAGGGCAGGTCAAAGAATCCCAGCTATAGCTAGGGATATGCACTTTAATTATGTTACTGGCAGCGACCAGTTACCAAGGTCACGGCATAACAACACGGAAAATCACTGTATACATCAAATAATAGCAGCGGCCTTGAAAGCCTAAAAACCACTATAAAAAAGTATGGTTTTAGATATGTATTTGAAAAACAGAATTAATAAATCATAATAATAATTAAATGAATGTCTAAGTGACCTACAATAAAATAGTTGTCGTAGTCAAATTGTTCTTCCCTTTTATATTGAAAAGATGCATAAGTTCGTTTTGATTTTCCACGGTAAGAATGCTTTGGAAATGAATACAGAATGTATACAGGGTGAACCTTAAATAAGTACAAATATTTTAACCAGCAGTACAGCTCACTGTATAGAACACATAATTAATTGTCTGTTTACAAAAAAATCAGGAATAAGAAAGTCAAATTTTAAATAAATTTCGTGATTTTTCAATAGAAAACTTGTTGAGGACCGCTAATTCGGGAGTCACGGTGGATGTGCATTCCACAGCGTTGCCAGTGTTATACTAGAATTTTTAGACATGTCAAAGAATGATTGAAATATTTTTATTTATGAAAATATTAAGATTCTCTACTCACAATCATAGTTATCCAGAATTTGTTCATTATCCAATTTTACTACACTCCCACTGATTTATCACAATACGTTATTTTTGTCACTATCACTGATTAACACTAATTAACAAATAATTATGCTTTTATCATGTCAACCTTTTCACTGCTTGAATAATGCGCCATATTTTATTTAATCACACTGTATTTCACGAAAAATTTTAATTAAATACACAAGACACTTAAGAGAAAAACCAGCTCTTAAAACAGATGCGTCAAGCAGCGCATTACTTAAAGAAACTATTAGTTCGGTTTCAGAATATGCAAAAGTATCTCATATAAACTTTTAATTTACGTGTATTGAAATTATCAAAACCCTTTCCACAAATATTACATGTTTTGATTGCACTTGCCACTTCACAGTTTATTCCTTTGTCCGGTACTGTACTAGTACATACTAGTGCACCGGTATCAACATCAACAAAACCTCTATTATGAATCTTAGAGCCTAGAGGATGGGGCTTGTGCGGGACAATTCGCCTACTGCTCCTGACACCTACCTGTTATCTGTGCTTACAACACACACAACATCAGTTTCTTTTTGCATGCGATTGATGCTGCTTTTAAATATTTTACTATGCCTTCTTTTGATATTGAACTCATACATCAAGCTAGTTATTTTGTTATTTCATGTTTTGTGTTTATTTTTAAAAGCTGTTTCGCCCACTACGAAACGATGAGGTGCGAAATGGTTAGCACTGATACGTTGTTTGAGGTTATGTGGTGGAAATTAACTCTAAGATGTGTGAAAATTGTAGTTTTTTGTTATTCTTCATAAAATAATTTAAGGGGATAATTTGTGATAATCTTTCTAGCAGTGTACAATGGTATTAACTGAAATATGGATAACTGTTTAAATAATTGTTTTTTCAGTAAGTAAGTGAGCTTTTATTCACGTTTATGGATATTTTTTTGAAATCATTTAAGTAACTTCTTAAACTCTTTAACTGACAGAAAATTCATATTTTAATCGTTTATGACAATTTTACTATTGCTAAAAACGAGTGTTTTTAAACTAGAAACAATGGTAAAAATTGAATTTACTTTAAAAAATTATGTATCTTACAGAAGATATGGCAACTTCACGTAAAGTTCAAAATCGACTGTTATTATTCGATATTTTTAATGGTTATGTTGGCTACAGTCTTGCTCGAAGCTCATACGTAACTATAGATATAGTCAATCGTCGACAGTGGCCGATTGGTAGAGGTTATGAAGTATAAAAACGACCAGTTTTACGTAATAACTAATGGATGAAATAGGCGAAACACAATCGGAGCTCTTTCAGTCTAGTGCCAGCAAAGTTATAATTAGTTCTAGCTCAATAGAACTGTACCTAGATATAATAAACTTTGATAGATGTCTTTTAAATAAATTATCTAACACAATAATATTGCATCATTTATTTTTTATATTAAATATTACATGATATTGTTTGTTATTGACTTTTTAAATCTTGTATTCTCTTATAATTCAAGCTGTGAATCTTGTTTTGGTCTTGTCTTACATTATCTTCCGAAACCAAAACTAGATCAAGAAATAGCAAGATTCCAACACTAGTTATTAGTGATGAAAGATTGTAACTTTACGTGAACTACAAGAATATAAAAGAAGGCCTTAATCTTAGCAGAATGGCATCTATTAGTAAAAACTGGTTAAAGAGGAAGTTTTGCTTCAAAATTTATTTGGTGCCTTCTTCTCATCCAAACCCCCAGATTTCTTCAGATGTGGAAAAGATCATTAGAAGGCTATTGTAAGCAATGGAGGAGAATATGTTCGTGATTTATTTATGTATTTTGTTTAAAGTTATTGTACTTTTTAATTAAAATGAATAAATGTTTAGTTAAACACACTATGACAACACGTTTTTGCAACAGTCTAGTACTATTTTTATTGAAAGGCATGCGGAATACTTGAATTTGATCTTCTGTTCATTCAAACTTATCGAAAATTCAACAACTCAAACTTAATGTACGCTCTAGAACTGTATCGCTATTTGCTGATTTATATAAACTATAGTTGTTACGTTTACTAACTAAACTTCAATTCAGAACCATTAATCATTCAGAACGTGCATAAATATTTTGTATAATAAATTTCTTTTAAATTTTCTGTTTTCTTTAACGTTTTCTTAAGGATCGTAGTTTCTGAAAGCGTAAAATTCGTCAAAAATTAGCGAGGCAGTGCCTCAAAGAAATCGACTTTAATTAGGGAAATTTTCATGACCACTTAAAACTACATCAACTCGCCGCAAAAACAAACGCGAGTCAAAGAGCGGTATCCGGTGTCCTGAAAGGTTTTCAGCCGCTTTCAGCGTTATTTCTGGTACCCAGCAATTACTAATAATAACATGACATCTACTGCGGCCATGTGGTCTACCGAAATAAACGCGCATGCACATATGATTGCAGTTTTAGTAATTGCTCCACCTTCCCAATAAATTCATTCCAAAGTGGAATCCTGATTATTAAGCTCTTTGTGCCAGATACCCCTTTGATGTGGCCAACGCAGAACAGTAATGGAATCTACGTTTACAAGTTCAAATCATAAATCATCTGGGTCTTTCAGCTCTGTACGAGTATATCCATAAATAAGTTATACATCCCAGACTAACAACATTTTAATGAAAAATGTATCATTCACAAACTGCATACATACCTGCAAAATAATACGTTTATGAACCTGGCAAAATATGGCTGTAGTTTATTTATCAATCCATTTTCTTGGAAGGAAAAAAAACCGATATACAGTGTGTCTTTGAGGCACCTCTAGAGATGTGAGAATTCTGTGAATTTTCGCAAGCCATTTTTTTACAATTACTACCCTGAAGGGAGGTTATATTCTACGAACCATTTTATTGATGTGACAAAAGCCTGGCCTACTACGATTTTTTAAAAGGGACGTTATTCCAGAAAGTGTATAGGCTTTTTTTTATCAAAATGATAATATTACCCAGCTATTCAGCAGTCGTTAAAATACACATATACCAAATTCCGCAGCCTTCTTATATTTCTGGAGGTATTAACCTAAAAACGGGACACACTGTATACCTGACCTAGGTAACTGAACAAAATTTATGTGCAGGTCCTTAGTCTTGCCAGGGACTCTTTGACCTGCTCTTGTTGTTCTCAAATCAGACTCTATAGAGACCCGTTATCAGTACGCCTGGGTGCGCTCATATATTGATTTTTGTTCCTGTTGTTGGTATTACGATTGTTGATTGTTAAAACTGCAGCTCAGATAACGGTGGTTTTTCGAAACATTCCATAGTGACCTCTACAACTGGTCACATCCCATGTTTCCAAACGTTTTGCCGTTCTTCACTGTCGGCATCTTCAGTGGTGACTTTGAAAATTTGCTTGCCCTCAGGGCGTACCCGATAATAGAATACATTAAAACGTCACTTCGCATCATTATCATGTACTTCATGTCATGTTGAATTCATAAATTTCAGAGTATTTTAAAAGATTGTTTAATAAAATAATAAAAACGATATTATTAATGCACTTTAGGATTTATTTACCATATTATAGAGGATGATTCATGACATGAAAACAGCCAAAGAAAGTAAAACATAAAAAATGTGGCCTAATTGTTACATTATTCCTGTAAATTTCACGCTATAAATCATACTATGCAGAGTTTGGTGCTTATAATGAACAATAATGAAATCGTATATTCCTCGTAGTTAATGAAATATAACCAGAAAACTATTTTATAGTAACAGAGGCCTAAAATTAAATCCGTTCATGTCCTACTTTTCTGGATATAAGAAAGGGAAATGTACATAGTACTAATAACAGTTGGCGCAGGAAGGTTCTGGGACGCCGCCGTCTTGCAAATTTTGAAATTCAAATTTAATTTGAAATTTAGTTTGCAACTTTATCTAGACAAATACATAGATTAGCTCTATGAAATAAATTAAAAAGTTAAATTTTTAAAGTGCAATTAACTTACAAATATTATGTGAAAAACGGCGAATCATGGTTACCATCGAACGTCAGCGAAAGGTGCAGTTGGGGTAACGCATGTTTCCTAAGATGTTTGCGCTCTGTTTAGTCCACCCGTGGTCGTAATCAAAAAGTAAATTTTTTGTATATACGTGGTGAATACGAATACTGAATACTTTCAGATAATAGTATTCACTACTGATTACACAAATATTGTATTGAATATAATGTATTCGAGTAATACGCTCTGTGGGCTAGCAATAAAAGCGGATGAATGGAGTAAGCATCCCTTCCAGGGCCGTACTGATAACCATTTTACATTCATAATTTCAAGTTTAATATTCTTGAGAAAAGTTTGAGCTCTATTTTGCCCCCCCCCCCCGTGCCTCTAATCAAATAGTAAAGTATATGTGCATACGTGATGAATATGAATACTGAAGACCGTCAGATAAAAGTATTCAATACTGATTACACAAATATTGTATTGAATAGTACTCATGAATACAATAACCATTCTGTCCAGAGTCATACTGATAACCATTTTACGTTCATAATTTGTTTCTGAAAATACTAATATTGAACTTTTTTATGTGAAATTTTTATTATTACAAATACTACTACTATAAACGCTGCTCCTTATATAATTATATATAAAGCATATTCTGAATTATGGAAAAGACTGAGGTGTTTGTTATATTTGGTATTTCATAGTGAGACAATTCTACGTTGATACGCCAACGAAAGGATAGAAAATCGTATTTTACAAGAACCGCAATCTAAAAGTACGTGCACTTTACGATTCACTATCCGAGGGCACAACGGAACAACAATGGCGATCATACGTCGTCGGAGCGGAAAGAAATATTACGCATTCGCTATAAAATTTCTCATTAAGCTTAAGTAGTTGAAATTTGCTATTCCGAGATATCGGCTTAATTTATTTAATGGCCCTAATGGCGACAATGAACTCTTGGAGAAGGAAATATTAATTTAACTTTCTTCATTTAATCCCATTGCTTAATCGTTCGGGCCGGATCGTTTAATTGTGTTATTGGAATATTTGCCGGATCTCTTTCCGCTATACGTCTCAGGGCACTAAATTATACGACAGGCGTCTCAGCGCGGATTATGTTTATTTATGTCCTTCTTTTAATTATTTACTGTGTTAATTAATAAATATAACCATCTACAACATTTAGGATTAATCCTAGAAACAAATTAATAAAATGTGCATGATGGCAAACCAAAAGGAAGAATATCGATATCAATAAATATTTGATTGCATTCCTGGGGCGAAGCTAAAAAGTTTATAAACCTAACAAGGCTAAGGTATTAACAAGGAAAAAAATATCCGTGTTTCTAATGACAGCGGGCTATAATGAATTTCTGTTCATGAATGTATTTATATTACAAACATGTTTTTTAGTAAAGAAGTTTTATAAGCAATATTTATCATAGGTGTCGAGGCGAGAAGAATACAAACCTACTTGAAGAACATCTTGGAGACGAAGGACTTATGCTTCCAACTTCCAAGTCATGATATCTAATTCATAAATAAATGGGTAGAGAGTTTTTTGTAATATGTGGAATTAGATTGATGGCTTGAATTTAGTATAACTGGTGTAAGAAATGAAAACTGTGATCATGTTCGCTTCTTTCTTCGATATAAAGCTGGCAAATGAAAACAAACAACCTAGTAATATAAATACTATTGGTTATGTGCCAAAACTGATTGCACGATTTCTTAAACTGCCTAATCTAAATGCTTATATGGGACACTGTTTTCGACAATACTCAACCTCCATTTAGTCTATTGTGAGGCAGATTATTTGAGTATAACAAATCATGCTGGCTGGAAGTCTAATTCTGTCGCTGAAGGCTACATCGAAACTTCTATTGAAAATAAGAAACGAACAGCTATGAAAATACATACATATGAAAAGTCTAGACGAAAGCGAGAATATTTCCCTGGAAACCTACAATATCCTCTCAATATCCAAAGTTATTTCGTCAGCATCTAAAACTAATCTTCGCTCTCAAAATATTTCTACCTATTGAAGCATATCAGCATCTGGTATTAATTTATTCAATTGCAAAAATTTTACTGTCAATGTCTCTAATAATTTTTATATGATCTTACATATTTTGTTTATTTAATATTTGTATAATTTGAGTCTAATAATAATAATAATAATAGTCTAATTTAATTTACAATATCATTATTGCAGTGAGTGCGTTAATAAATTTAAAAAAAGCATATGTGGAATGATGTGTCATTATGAAATTCAAAAAAGTGCCAAACTATAGTCGCTTTGTAACAGTTGTAGATAGTTTTATTAGATTTTAAGTCGAATCTCATGAGACTTCCACTGAAATCTAAAAAAGATTACTAACAAAATCGGGTAATAATTCCTACTTGATCGAATTTGACTACCAGTAATTTTTTAATGTTACTATATACACTAAGTGCAGACCGTGCAGACGGTGTAATAAATGAACAGCATGGCATATATGAGTTTTTCCGTTATGAGCTAAAAGAAGAGTAAATCGATGTTTTAATTTTTTTCAGCTCATAGGTTCATAGAGAGATTTATTGCTTAAAATAGATATTGAAATGCAAAGTGTATAGGCATAAAAGTATAACTATACCCACAGGACTAAAGAACAACAACTAACTTTTTCAAAAGTAACAGAGAATCCTGAATGGTAATATGTGATAATATCAAATATATTTTATATTGCCCATATTTTGTTAAAATATTCTTGATGCTTGAAGCATATGGTGAAAAAATTAAAAGTAGCACAACTATAGAAGAACAAAAACTCTAGAAGTCAATACAACCTGTCATGAGCTAAGCAAAACTTTATTCAGGAATAAGTAACTATTTCTCTAAAACTTAACAGAGGGAGAGTTGACAAGCAATAGTGATCCTGATGTAAAAATTAAAATTTAACCTCACATTAAATGATTAAAATTTGATACTGTTTTTCATTTTCTAGCAGACACCACTATAAGTACAGGATGAGTCAGAAAGAATGGGTCAACACTAAGCTGGAGATACTAGACACTAAAATGTTATGTTTAAGTTCATTATGTCAAAGTTTAAATTTTATTCTGAAATTTCTTAATGATTGAGAAAGTTTTGATAACATGACTGAAAATTGGCTGTGTTCGGTTTTTTGGTGTGAAAATTATGAATTTGAAACTTATTTTGACGTTGCTCCTGGAGGGCGCTTGTTTCACCGTATTATTTAGGTAGATCAAAACACTTTTTTTATCTGTTGAACTATACTTATATCGTGGCATTTTTTGATCACTAGCTATTAATTTTGCTCAAATTTGAAATCTTTAAATGCAAATAACTCAAACACCGATAAAGTTAGGCAACCTAAACAAGAGTACATTTTTTATGTAGAATTGAACATTCTTTTAGATTTAGTGTTGACATTCTTCCTGACTCACCCTGTGAATTAAAATAGTTCTTTTTTTACTGTCCTTTTACTAGTTTTAAAAATTTTATTTTCCTATTCGTGCCGAACACAAAAAATATTTTTACGGACGAGTGTTTGTAAAGCCTCTTCTAATCGTAGATAACAATTCACGTGGGCCTTGGACGCGTGTAATTATTTGTTATTCCTGACGGAGCGACCCAAAGGTTATAAAAAATCATGTTCGCTCTTTAACGGCCCATTCCGATTATGTCACGCTTGTTTTGAATCGCCCTTAAATCAGATAAATTGGTAATAAATTCCGAATAATTAAAAGGAGGAATTTAAATGATTTGAATTGGAAGTGAAGAGTGCTCTGGCGCGAACAAATAGGTTCAAGTGGGTCGTTTGCTCGAACTCTACTTCATATGTATGTTTTCGAACAGGGACGTAGCAAGAGTAAATTGGTGAAGGGTAGTCAAATCAGATGCTTAAATTATTCTCAAGCTGGTTGTCCAGTTATCGATTCAGGTTCCTTGAGCGGGAACTAAAAAGTAACTCTAAAAACTAGAAACTAAGATGTCACGTAAGGATCAAGTAATCGTTGAAAAATAATTGTATTGTAAATAAATGTTGTTTAGAGTGCATAAATGTCATTAAGAATAAATAAAAGGATTCAACGTGATAATTCTTTAATACAGTTAAAACAAAAGGAGATGATAATAACTAAACTTAAAAAATGAGACAAACACCCTGAAGCTACATATATGTTACAATCTGTTCTCTATATGACCTCCTCTCATTTCAACACACATATCCAATCTTCGTCTGACGTTTATCAAATGATTAATACCTCGCGAAGGTGTTTTGTAAACCTTATTATTAAAAACCTTCCATAAAAAAATCGAGGAGCGTTAGATCTGGTGACTCCGGGCCCCTGAATATGTCCATTAATCCCAATCCATTTTCTCTAAATATTGCTGCACGATCCTGGGATGGATTGTGGGGTGAAGATCCGTCGTGCTGAAACTATAGATTTCCGCTTAGTTCGCTATTCAGTATATGCTCATAAAAATAAGGCCCAATTAAATGCCTACCGATGATGCCACCTAATACATTTACTCCCAAATGGCCTTGGTTTTGGACTGGATTTACAATGTGGGGATTTTCAATGGACCAGTAGTATTTATTGCGCCTGTTTGGCAAACCATTACTGACAAACCGACTTTCACCTGTCCAAGAAATGTGACGAAACAGCTTCCGATCAACAGTTTCATCATTTACTACAGTTTGAGCTATAAAATTAAGTCTGTTTTCATTGTGACGCTCAGGAAAATACTCCAAATTGTGGATTTTGTAGTCATGATACCCGTTGGTCTTTAAAATTCGTTGAAAGGTTGTTATCCAAATTCAATTCCTAGCTGTATTAACATTGTTTCTTACTCTTCGGACAATTATTTGATTCCTCTGAACAGAAAATGCATCTTCATTTCGTCGCAAGGTCGCCTCCAATCTTGTAAAGGTTCTATGATCGCGAATGAGACCCTCTGGATACCTTTCTCGATATAACTCTAGAGCTCGTCTTGAATTTTTTTTGACTCGCCGTAAATTAGCAACATATCAACTTTTATTAAATGAGAAAACATTTTGTAATCACAAAAGTTATATGTTTGACTTTCGTATTGAGTAATAACAAGTATGCACCTTAAATAACGAACATTCAATTATTTTCCAACGACTACTTGATCATTTCACCGCTAACGTGATTTTTAGGTTGTATTTCTTTCGAGACTCTATAGGACGATATTGCTTATAACTTTTAAACGGGAAATAATACAGAAAAATTTCTCTAGTAAAAGTTTATTAGAAATTTCTGGAATAAATATAATTCATGACGTCGTTAGCCGTTTGTGTCAAATCCCAAAGATAATACTTTAACTTTTGAAAATGGAGCTTACCTCATCCATTTAACACCATGTGTCCCAAATTTTACTTAGATTTTTTGTACTTAAAAAATATGACTAAAATCTTTAACATAACCTTTTAATGAATGAATAGTCTAAACGATCAGATTTAATTATAGAAAGAGATTCAGAGCATGTGTTGACACAGAGGGAGTTAAATTTCAACATGAAATATAATCAAATTTGATTCAGTTCTGTTTCGGTTACTTAATAAAAAAAAACGTTTTGAAAATTTGTTGTATTCTTAAAATAAACTTCGCTTGAGTAATGTATGTAAATAATGCAAGAGCACTCATACCTATGTATTTTGTAAATTTACAGGAAAACTACATTTTACATAAAGAACCCAAGTGACAAAAAATGTCTAAATTCAGTGGCCTGTCTAAAAATATTGTGATATTTGCTGTACCATTGTAAAAAAAATAGTAGAAAATAGGATACAGGGTGATAAAAAACTCTTTGCTCTTTCGATTTTATTTATATCTACATTATTTATTGGCTTCCTATAGTTGACTAGTCCCTGAAAATTTAATTGTTTTCTTTTTTCAACAAGAAGTTACCACTTTTTTCGAAAATTGTTGTCAAAAGTCGACAATTTTGTTAAATTTACTGTTGACAAACAGCAACATACAAACGAAATTTGTATTTATTTATTTTGGTTGTATCTCATCTTTGGTTGTAAACAGGAAAGATCTTATTCTTTGAGTTCAATTGTTAAACTACCGTTAAAAGAAATGAGACTGCCGTTCCTTCACGAAAGTGGATCCTCGACGAATATGCATTGCATACGATTGCAACACGTCTTTTTAAAAATGCACGTCATGCTGCACGAGTTTAAAAATTAACCCTATTATAATAAGTAATCTCGTTAAAATAACAAATAACACAATTTCCTGGGCTTTGTTCGCAGTCAGCCACGGTTTCCATCTCCATTTCATCCCACGCGGCTATGACTTATTCCTCCCAGGGCTAATTGGACGTGGAGAACGTGCTCGTGAGGTCCGCTCTAAAAACTAACAGGGTGGGTCACTTAAGATGCCCTCTAATATACAGGGTGTAACTTGAGTATTTAAAATGTTTCAAGTGATTTCTTGTAAAAGAAGTTCGTGTAAATATACAGGATGGTCCGCATAAGAACTGACATAGAGCAGGTGCATGTAGGTGGTTCCGACAAAGTTGCACAGAGACTGAATTACAGGCCAAATGGGGCCAAATATTTCGAAAAAATTAAAATCTGAATAACTGTAACTTAGAATAATCAAATTTAGTATATGATTTAAGTTTATTATTAGTGTTCTTTGACTTCACCCTTAAAATTATACGAAACAATTTTCTATTGATCGAATTTAAAAGGAATGAACATCCCGCGCAGAATATAATTTAAAACACTTTTTTACTCTTGTTGAATTTTAATAAACTTTAAGGTTTTCACAAAAAAATGCATTAATTATAATAATTTTAATAGTATTTATTAGAAGAAATCAAAAAGTCAGTAGTAGGCTTGTCTTTAAAATTTGACAGTTAGTGATAAAGCTATTTTATTTCTGCTACTGTTTGTTGTTGAAAGTGGCTGGAAAACTTACATTCAGATAATACAATGTGCGACATGTTAGTTGTGCCAGGTTTGTGTGAAGGAAACTGTAGAAGTGTGGAAGAATATCGTAGGGGATTTCCAAATCGAGTGATTTCCCATAGAGAAACATTTTCTAATGTTGAAAGACGGGTTCGAGAGACAAAAAAGTTTTTCAGTAATATCCGAGAACGTCCTAGTGTAGTAACATGATAATAAAAATATTTTGGAAACAGTTGAAGATGAACCGCAAGTAAGTACTAAACGTTTATTTCGAGAAACTGGATTATCAAGAATTATCATGGATGCATCAGGATATTTAAAAGACGAATATGCTTACGTCAAGAATTCAGACGTCTTACGTCACGGCTGACGTTACACGATTGTTTTTATTGTCAATGTAATTTTCGATATTTGGTCGCGTTAAGAACAATCATTTTTTGCAATATATAATGCAAACTTTTAGTGTAGTATATAGTTTTATTACTATAAATTGCAGTTTCTTAAATATTTTGATAAAAATATGATAAATTATTCATTTGTTCGTATGACGTAAGTCGTCTGAATTCTTGTCGCGAGTATATGCCCTAACATAGTAGTTTCATTAAACAACACGATCATTGAGAAAGCACAACACACAAAGTTTTTAGGGCTTTTCATTGATGAGCAACTTACTTGGTCGGTTCATATTGAGCATCTCGTAAAAAAATTAAATACTGCCTATTACGCAATCAGAAACCTGAGAAATATAATGGATAAACATTATCTTTTAGATGTTTATTTTGCATTAGCATATACACATTTAAAATATTTAATAATTTACTGAGGGACTAGTTCTGAATTTCATAGAATTTTTATTTGTCAAAAGAAAATTATAAGACTAATTCTATCCCTCAATCCTTTACAATCTTGCCGACTATCATTTATACAATATAAAATTTTTTCTCTGCCTTGTATATTGATATATGAAGCAGCACTATTTGTTAAGAATCATCCTGAATTTTTCATACAGCATAACAACATTCACTCCTATAATACACGAGGAAATAATTTAATTTATTTAAATAATCATAACTTAACAACATACCAGAAGGGGCCGCTTTACTTATGTGGAACAATTTTTAATAGATTACCCGTGAGTATTAAAAACAATGCAAATATTAGGTTATTTAAAAAAGAGCTACGTTCCTTCCTTGTCGGAAACTGTTTTTATACATTACAGGAATTTTATGATTTTCCTGCTGCAAGGTGAATTGTTCTTGTTAATATGTATAGATTTCTATTATTTATTAATTGTCTATTGGTTTGTGCTGCTTATGTTGCTACGTAACTAGTCTAAATTTGTATGTCACACATTATATTTACATTATATTATTATTATTATTAAATTTGTATTAATACAAAATTAATTGTACATATTTAAAACGAAATTTTGAAACTGTCAGAACTCCAGCATGATATCCACAATTTGTAATCGTCGACCAGTTGAGTTATTACCATTTTTCACGCAAGAATGCCAAAAGTGTTAAAAAATCATTAAATTTAAGCTTATTAATTACCTAATTTATTTTCTCCCAAACCAGATACGATCGGCTTCACGAAAAAAACAACGTCGGAACCATTAACCATAAATTACGGCTGTAAAACTTTATTTTTAGCATAACGGTCGGCGGTCCCTTCACGTAAATTGATTAATCCAATAAAAAGCGTAAAGGATGAATAACATGGGCCAATTAAATCGTAATATTATAATTAGTAGATTTCTAATCTGCGGCGGTGTTGTCATAAATTAGAAGCTGCGACGAAAAACCGTTCCTGACACTCAAAGGCGTAGGAATGGGAGATTCAAAGGACAATGTTAAAAATAACCGATGTTTGGCTTATCCGGGGGAACGCATACATAATAAAAAAATCAATTGATTATTGTTAATTAACATTAGAAATGGCCCAGAAATACGTCAGATAGCTGGGGAAATGTCGCTACTACCCCTAAACCTATATAAACTACCCTTAAATAGCTTTAAATGGATAATCATTAATTATTGTTACAAAATTCGTGTAAAATGAAAAAAATGCTTGAAAATGATTTGAACAGACAGTATGTCAATATAAAAAGTGATAAATAACTGTAAAAATGTCCATTCCACCCCTAATTAAAAAAGCGACTTTCAAAAGCTAATGGTGAGCTTACTTCGACATCAAAAATAGATAATGCTTAAATGTTCAAGGGAACGCCTATTGCTAGAAAAAAATTATAGATTACTGTCAAAAAATGCAAAAACTGATGCTAGAGTACATTAAGTAAGTGGAAATATTAATTGCACCCCTAAATCTATATAAACTGTCTTTAAATAGCTTAAAATAGATAATCATTATTTATTGTTGTAACATTCGTTTAGAATGAAAAAAAATGCTTAAATCACTTTTAAGGTTCACTTATACTATTGCGACCTGAAAAATGGGCGCAAGGATAAATTGCTATTTTTTCAGTACGCGCTCGCAAAGTAAGAACAATTGGCGCTATTTCGTCATTGAATGGGCACTTTTACAGTCATTTATCACTTTTTATATTGACATACTGTCTGTTCAAATCATTTTCAAGCATTTTTTTCTTTTCACACGAATTTTATAACAATAATTAATGATTATCCATTTAAAGCTATTTAAGGGTAGTTTATACAGGTTTAGGGGTAGTAGCGACATTTTCCCAGCTATCTGACGTATTTCTGGGCCATTTATAATGTTAATTAACAATAATCAATTGATTTTTTATGATTTTTGCGTTCCCCCGGATAAGCCAAAAATCGGCTATTTTTAACATTGTCCCTTATCCAACAATTTTTAAACATACATGCACTTTAATAATAAGCATTATATTTGTTTGATATATAGTGATTTTAAGTATTTTCATATCGTGACTTCGGTAACTGGTCGCCGCTCACATCCTTAGGTTTGACTGGGTTTTGATCTACCCTTGCTATCCTTGGGCTAGGCTTTGTAAGAGCAGATCCGCTCTCGGTATCTCTGGGCCCGCCCATTGGTATTACGACTATTATTGTTGGAACCGTTTCTCGGATAATGGTGGTCTTCCGAGATGTCTCATAACCACTGTAACTGGTCGCATCCCATGCTTTCAAACCTTTCGCCGCTCTTCAACGTTGGCATCTTCAGTAATGATTCTGCAAAAACTTTGGCGCGACCGTCAGTCCCACAACGGCAGAACAACAAGGCAGGTCAAATAATACCAGCTAAAGATAAGGATATGCACCTTAATCCTGTTACTGGCAGCCAGTTATCGAGGTCACGGCATAACCTTTGAAAGTCACTATATATCAAATAATAGCACCCGCCATGAAAGTATAAAACCAGCATTACTTATTTTTATTTATTTCTAAAAAAACTATTCATATAGTGTTTACTACAGTATCAGGGATATCAGAGTCTAATTTATTATCAATTATTGTAACTTTAACAATTTTTATTGGACTTTTATTACATTTTTTTACAAATACTTCTCATTTAAAAAACCTGCATACGAAACAAATATTGAAAATTACAGGTCAATGGATTTTTTAAGTCTCAAAGGTACATAATTATTGTATGGTTATTATCGCATTCATAAATCAATATATTAGCAACATCATGGGTACTGTGAGGATCAGTACTTGGGCCTGTACTGTGAACTTTTTAATGAATGATGATTTGGATGATACAGAGTGGTCCGCAAGTATTGACCCATGGATTCATACTAGATTTTTCACTTCTAAATATTATAATTTTAACCAATAGGGTACATCTAGGAGAGATGGCGCAGAAAATTTTGGAGGTGAAATATATTTTTTTGGCAAAAGATATAACAACTAATATTGGCTCACAAGAACTAGCAGTCTATCTTGTATCCTTTACATACTTTATATTAAAATAATATATTACAATATATTCAAAAAATAATAAATATATTTTTCTGTAAGTGGGTTATCTCTCATTTACCATAAAGGAAAGATGGCATGCTAACTCAAGTGAAATGACGTACTTATATGTATATTATTTATATTTAAAACAGATCAACAATTTTTCCAGTATGTTATAGTGCTTTTATGGCATGTTAACATTACTCTTTGTTTTATAGATTACTTTACCGCATTCCTGACAAAAATGTACAAATCTAGTACAACCTTCATATACCCATTTCGAACTGTTTACGCATGTCATCGGATCTTCATTTTTCTTTGTGTTCTTCCACTCTTTCTACATCCAACACTTGTTTCACTTTTGTCACTGTATGCTATTCTATCAGACGAGTCGTCATATACTACATGTTCTTCATATTCTTCGTCAGAAGACTCGAATTGTATTTACCTGTCTTTCATTTATTTCTTGAACTTGATTTAATATTAATCCTTCAAAATGTTGTCTTCTTCCTTTTCCTTTTGCAATTGTTTTACTTTCTTTGCTTTGCTTTCATCATCTGTCAGAACATTTGCAAGTTGTTCTTTTTTTGATGGAAGCAACATAACTTCTAATACTTTTCCAGGTGTTATTTTTCAGTACTAATACATCTCGGAAAATGTTAATAAATTAATATTAAACAATGAAAAAGTGTAATATAAATATAACGAGCTATTACAGGTGTGCTAACTCTCCTAGAAATAACACTCGGCGACTCACCTTAATATACAAGGAGAGATGGCGCGCTTAATCTCTATTTTACTAAAATTTGTGGAAACGCGAAATTAGGTTAGAATGATGTACACAAATCTGTTTAATACTATAGAAACAGAAATATATAAATAAATGTTACTTGTACGTACCTGGACGATATAAATATATTCTACGTTAAAAATTTTCGCGTTGCACTAAAAATGTTTTAATAAATTATAAAAGAGTAGTGATACTCTGCAGCGGTTTCCATAAACCACTGCACTAATATAAGGTGACGTACCGTCATCAAAATTCGAATATTTTCGGTAATACCTTTAAAAGAGGCAGTCACCTCACCTGATACGCCAACTCTCCTAGAATTACCCTATGCTTTAATAAAATGTTCATAATAAAAAAGATATAGGGTGTCATAGTTGAAATATAATTTTTTTTTGTAATATTTAACACTGTCTTTGAATGTATCAACTTAAAAATTTAGGAATAGATGTTTTTATGAGAAATCATAATCTGTTTTCTATTTCGACGTAAAGAGCGTCATATCCGCCATATTTATGGCAAACAACACATTATGATTTCCCATATCCAAAACCATCTATTTACAATCAATCACAGTGTAATTATTAGAAAAAAGCACTTTTTAAATCACAACTTTTTTATTGTCAACATTTTATTAACGCATTTGGCTTAAATCGCAATATTTAGAAGTGAAAAATTTAGTATGTCTCCATGGGTCATTACTTACGGGACACCCTGTATAGAAAGGTATGCTATCTTATATGTTGACGGTCTAAAACTGTTTGCATTTGTTGACGTTATTGACATCAGTTTGCTGTAAGCTGTCAAAAAAAAATTATTGTGTCAAAGTAATATGCTGTCTTTAAGCATAGCAAAAGTTCAATGTGAGTTTTACAATGAAAATTATTCCTCTTCAGTGCAACTGTTGCATATACGAAATTTGGTTTCATCATAAGAAATTTTAACAATAATAATATGGTAATATTATTTGTGAGACTCACTATGAAGGTCATATTACTTATCCATCTCCATCGAATTCAAACAAAAGTACATTTCCATTAGAAAATCGTTAAAGGAACTTTAAATGCATAATTGATTTGAAGTAATATGAACTGCTCGATAAAAATATATCAAAGACACGATATCAGACACTTATAATACAATTTAGGAGGTTACGGTTCTATTATTTATTTGCCTCAAAATGAGAATGGACGCACAACTGAACGTCTAAACCTCGGTCTAAACAATACTGCATTATTTCACACAATACATTTCCAGCAATGCTTTGAAAACCACTTTTAACAAATATTTCAGCGAGCTTTAGCTTTTTAGCGTAGAAGAGAACACTCGGATGCGGAGCTGGAATTGAGTATTATTGCGTACTACAAAAGATAAAGGCTTGTTAAATTCCATACAGACATATGTCAAGATGCTCTCCAAAGTCGTGTTTTATTTAAACTTTCGAATAGCCTTGTACAGGTGTTACTTTTGAAGTATCTATTTCTACTATTTTCATTTCATTCAACAATGGACAGTCCTCTTCATATTTTAGTTAATTTATTTCTTAAGAGCGATGTCTATTGTATAGGCTGTCGAAATTAGCATAAACCATTTAATTCAAATGTTCCCATGCGACACCTGCCTCTCGAAACTGTTTTTTTTTTCGTTTGGTTGAATAAATATTTGCCAATTATTCATCTACTGTAGGCCAAAGGTCTACCTCACCAGCTTATTCAATGAGTATGTTGTTTGAGAAGATATTTTCTTTCTTTTTAAGATATTTGTAACTTTTAAGACATGATAAACTGTTTTATGGGTTTACTGGTGATGTCAACGTTTACGCCTGATAATACTACTTCCAATTTGAAGAAAGAATTATTAATAGGAAAAGGATTAACTATCAGTTATAAACTCTCCCTTCTTATACTCCCTTTTTCAGCAAGGTTTTGCCTTGTTTGTAAAAACGGTCTGCAGGGTGAACTTTAAATAAGTACAAATATTTTAACTGCAGGTGTAGTTCATCATTTTAAAATTTGTAATGCTTACGGAGATAATTTTAAAAAATGTGCACATTTCAAGAATCACTGACGAGATACCTACTGACCTAATCTAATAAACTATATGATCTGCTGAAGACGAGGTTGCCATATCGCTTGTAAAATAAATATATACTTTTTAGTTTAACGTAAATTAGCTAATTATTTGCGATTGATTTTAATTTAAAAATACTTCTTTCAAGCGATAAGTAAAGTAAAATTGGGTAAGTAGTACGCTACGCAGTAATATTATCCGAAATCCTTAAAACCATGACCATAAACGATTAAAAATGGATTTCCGCGAGTTCAGTTATACCAGTTAATGTTTTAGGAAGTTACTTTGTTCAATGATTCCAAAAATTATACATAAACGTGCATGAAACTTTGCCTACTTGCTGAAAAAACAAGTATTTAAACAGTTATACTCGCGTCAAGAATTCAGACGTCTTACGTCACGGCTGACGTTACACATTTGTTTTTATTGTCAACGTAATTTTCGATAATTGGTCGCGTTAAAAACAATCATTTTTTGCAATTTAGTGCAATATATAATGCAAACTTTTAGTGTAGTATATAATTTTATTACTATCGGTAGCAGTTTCTTAAATATTTTGATGAAAATATGATGATTTATTCATTTGTTCTTATGACGTAAGTCGTCTGAATTCTTGACGCGAGTATATTTCCACATTTCATAAATACACAAATAATTTCCTTAAGTTCTTTTATTAATAATAACGAAAAACTGATTTTCGCACAACACATTAACGTTAATTTTCGTCACGTAACCTCAAACAACGTGTCAGTGTTCACCATTTCGAATTCAGGCATGGAAATGGAGTGACATTATACTACGGGAAGTTTTTTCTTTAAAGTATCTTGTGTAAAATATGGCGCTTTATTGAAACAGTGAAAAGGTTGACATGCTAAAAGCATATTTCATAAGCAGTAAATGAGTGGAGTGATAGTGATAACAATAGTTTGTGATAAATTAGTTGGAGTGTAGTAAAAATGGATAATGATCAAATTCTGGATAACTATGAGTAGATAATCTGTTTTATATTTTCAATTTTAAACATTCATGTACGTACATTGACATACTTTATTGGGGAGATACAGAAATGGCAAAGGGGAAGATATGATCATTAACATTTTTATAAATAAATATATTTCAATCATTCTTTGACGTTATTGAAAAATCCTAGTTATTAACTTTCTTGAAGTCTATTTTATATTAAAAATTAGATATCAATACATTAGTATAACATTCACAATGATATGGGGTTCACATTCAATCTCCTCTTCTTTCTCAACAAGTTTCTATTTGACATTTTTACTTCTGACTTTTTTTGTTAACTATTAATTACGTATTCTACGCAGTGAACTGAACTGCTGGTTAAAATATTGGTACTTGCTTAAATTTCACCCTGTATATTTTTAATGCATTTGCACACTCAAATATAACACTCAATTGTATAGATCATAACAGACCTTATTACTATATCCACTACACACACCACAACAATATTTCAATATGTAAGTATTTTTATCTTTCTAATGGACAGCTATGGATTTTTTATTGTACTGAAATTACAGATATTATACACGGCAGACGATATTTGATATGGTAAGAGCTAGTTAGTATTTGAATGACTTTAGCTTTTAATGTACATATAATCTGAAATCGATATTATAAACTACCAATTATTTGTATCTTCTCTTTGTTTGGTTATACTTACTTTAATATATATTTTTTATCAATAAGTGATTGTATTTGATAAGACCTTTGTTGTGTTTTGTTGTTGTACAGGTGGATTCTGTGTACACCGACTTCAGTAAGGCGTTTGATAATTGATTACAACATATTAATTCAGAAGTTGTCTAAGGTCGGTGTGCACTGTGACTTACTACGTTGGTTTGCCTCTTATACATATAAGTAATAGATCTTTAATAGCTGTGCCTTGTAATTATAAATCTTCGCCTATCCATTACATCAGGTGTCCCGCAAGGTTCTTACTTGGGGCCCTTACTCGTTTTAATTTATTAAACAATATAATACATTCAGTAAAAACATCTAAATGTTTATTATATGCAGATGATCTGCACACAAACTCAATCGATAAAAGATTGCCATCTTATGCAACAAGATATTGTCAAAAAAATAAATTATGTCATATCATCTGACTCAAAATTTACCTATTCGATATATATAACGAAATTAGTAGTGTTCCATTTAAAATAAGAGAGGTCACGTTATTTCCGGGAAAACCAGAAGTGCCACATAAATGGTAACTTAAAAGTAAGTTATTTCGAAAATAAAAATCGACCTGTTTTTTCACAAAGCCATCCTACCTACCGTTTATCAGTTTCAAAGAGGGGCAAGACTTTATCGCCGCTCTGTATAAATCACACTAAACACTAACGTAAATTTGTTTGTTCTCAGGTTAACAAATGAAATAAAAACTAAAGATATTTGCAACAATATAGACCGCTTAGTCTTCTGGTATTGTGCAAAACTGTAGAATTTATGTTGAACATGCCCAGAAATCTTGAAATGGCACATGTTTATTTTATTACTGCAATTTATCTTCAATTGTCGCTTCCTGCATGGAGTCTACTACGATTAAACGTCCTCTGACTAAGCACAACGTGTTACAAACCTTCACTTGCTACAAAGAGAATAATAAGTAATGTTTATACCATTATTGTTAACGTTTCATAAATTATAGCGGGAGTAAAATCCCCAAAAAAGGTGTTTTGGTTCGTGTTTGTGTTTTTACCAAATACGCTGTAAATGCCTTGATGCAGCTAATAAATTTGTTGATACGAAAGGAAAATTGATATAAACGATGACAACAACCGTGTCGCCATATAGGCTGATTCAGTTACCTCCCTGTTGGGAAAATGTTGCTAATTACCTAAATTATTAAAAATTGCCGTCGTTATATCATCATTATGCTGATACCTGTTGTAAAAACATTTTTCTTCCCTCAGAGCGATAGAATTGCTACTGAAACAATAAAAAAACAGATCAAGCAGTAGATTGGAAAGAAATAAGAAAAAAAATAGAAAGAAATAGAAATGA
This sequence comes from Monochamus alternatus, assembly GCA_037114965.1. Classification (NCBI taxonomy): domain Eukaryota; kingdom Metazoa; phylum Arthropoda; class Insecta; order Coleoptera; family Cerambycidae; genus Monochamus; species Monochamus alternatus. The sequence continues at coordinate 122,613,294 of CM073426.1, forward strand.
GAAAAATATATATATATAAAATGAAGAATATGTTTATAAATTTTACTTTAATATGCCCAAGAATGTAATGTTTATGATACAGGAAATATCCGATTTCAGTTTGGCCTAGGACATACTAAAAATTCCTATCGTTGTTCGCGTTTTTCCTAGAACATACTAGTATCGCCTGATAGTTTTTAGGACAAACTAAAATAGCCTCATTAGTGGTAGGAAATATACGATTTAAATTATTGAAAAAAGCAGTATATTATGAAAATTAATTCAAGATAAAAGGATGAAGCAAAGCAAACATTATCTTTAAAAGCGCTATATTTCAAAGAGATTAAAGTTACCTATAAACCTAAAATGGAATATATTTGTTAAAGGTAAATATGACTTAAATTTTGGGTCCGTCTTGAACTTCGTGTATGATACTCCACACTGTTGCAATACGCCGTGGAGGCTCTGGACCTTCATCTTTTCTACGATTCAGTTGAAAATCTCTCGTGTCGGGCCTGCGCTGCATTCCACATACACTCACTGCACGCCGCGATAAAAGTAGCTGCATTTGGCACATGTTTATCGGGAAATCGTTCTGCTAAAGTATTTTCACATTACATTTTCACTTCATCATAAATAAAACCGATATCCATCAACTCCGAGTTGCTCTACACGTAAGTCATTTTTGACATTTGAAAAACTAATGTAAACACTCGCATCACAAAAACGTTAATATTATAAGTAGTCGGATTTCAATACTCGAAATCGTCTGGCTAGAGACTACAGTAGCCCAGGGATGTAAAGGTTGAAAATACTACAACTTTAATAATTTTTTTCTCGGACACTACAAGGTTTTACAAAAAAAATACGATATCGACTCCATTTTTTCATAACGCATCTGTTCCTAAATTTTTTTAGATAAGTTCACCCCGCATAAGAAATTCTTATAAAACTTAAGACTCATTTTTGGTTATTCTTTAAGTGAAAATTATTTAGTTTGAAGGTGTTTAGCACCCCCCAATCCCCGTAGTTGCGCCTATGGAGGCTAGTATAAATAACAGTTTCTTTGTTATTGCAATCATAGAAGGGGCTCTTCTGCCTCAAGAAACGCCTTACCACAGAACAATTAGCGTTCGTTTCCATAATCCAGAATGAAAGTTGCGAACAAAACAGACGACTGTGAAAACAAAAGCGACACAGTCATTGTTCCCCGTTTTCGCCGCTTCTCTTGCAATTTACACAGAACAACGAAGGTGTGGTATTCGGGCTTTAATGGAATAAAAATCAATAAACACAGGTCGGTCGCGTGACAAACCTAATAATAAATGAACTAGAAACGGTGGGGTTCCCCGTTCTATGGCGCTGCGTGGAGAAAAAACGACGAACAATTATTGTTTTAATATGGCAGACATTGTAATACTCTGTGGAGAAGATACAATGTATAGGGTGACTTACTTAAGGCAAATGAGCATCTAACATACACGACAAAACAGCTTGTTCCAGTACTAGGGTGAACTGAAGAATAAATAATACTTTAAGATGAATTTGGCATTTTATAATAAGAAAGTACATATCTAAATCCTCACGGTTATAGTGTCATAAAATGGCGCTATCAAAAATTAGGGCTGCCATTTTTAAAAAACATGGAATGACGTCATATTTGCAACAATTATGACGTCATAAAGTTTGTTTGACAGAATTTGCGCATTTAGAAATTAAGGTCGAGTCTGAGGAATTTTTCATGTTTTTTGATTGAATTTGTTCCAATATTTACGTTCTCATTGTACCTTCTGAGGAAGTCTCATGCTTACGACAACTCCGCGTAACATTTGTTAAATCCATTCTTACATTCACACGCCAGATTTTACAGCTGCAATTAAACAGAGCAGAAAAAGGTTTTTTTAAATAAATGCTTCCACACAGCCAGTTATATTCCTTTCGAACCTTCCGAACAAACCTTTTGTCCTCTAAATTTCCTTTTTTGTCAGTTTCAAATGAAGGCACAGGTCTCTTCGAATTTAAAAAGTCTTTTTTATCCTCATTTTTCCTTCTGGAAAATGGTATTGCTGACACAAACGAGACCATAAACTGGAAATATTTCGACATATAACTTCAATAGTTGTAACCCATACACAGATAAAAGCTTTATTTTAATTGTACAAACAGACGAAGCAGCTCTCGACCTCCCCGCCATCCGCGAGTTCTAGTCAGCTATGCGTTTCGCCTTTGTTATGACAACCACCGTAAATAAGGCTGATGCAAGATGCTTTGCAGCGGATTTCGGTGGTGTCGCTTCCGCGGTTGTTGCTTCTGCATTATATGAAATTGGTACTAGAGATGGGCTTAGCAGTTCATTTTAATGAATCAGTTCTCGAGAACTGAATCACTAAAAAGAACTGATTCTTAAAACCAGCTCTTTAAGAACTGGTTTTACGTCAAACACTGCACAGATATACGCTTCTCTCCGAATCTTGCATCTCCGCCAATCGCAGACGGTCGGTTTCTTCCGCGTTTTACGATTGCGACCCGTTTAGCGTTTAGACTTTAGAATAAGAATTCTTAATCAAAATATTTGAAGCCTCTTTTTTCCAAAATATCTCGAATCATTTAGATATTGATTTTTATTTATTTTTTATTGCAGAATTAATAATAATAATAATAATAATAATAATATTTATTTGTATATAGTGATAAATAGATATTAAAACTACAACAAGTATAATAACACAAATAAATAATACTCGATAAGTGCACAAAACACTTGTTTCGAGAAAAACATCATCAATCTTAAAGCTACATTTTAAAATACGATGTACAGTGATCTGGATCGATACAACGGTTACAATATCAACAACAGAAAACAGCGAAACGTTGAGCATCTAATAACAATAGCATACATTACATTGGGAGCAGGTAATTAAATATTTCAAAAGATAGATAATATTTTAAAAGTTAATTAAATAAGGTCCTGTCTCTAAAAATACCTGTTCAATCCAATGTACTTTCTAGAATCCTGATAAAAAGACCGGTAAGTATGAGCTATGGTAAGTATATATGTAGTTAGATTTTTTTTATTGTCATTATTATTTCATTATTATTTACTATTACACCATTTCAATGATATCATGTACCACATTTCTAGAATTATTTAATATAAATTCTTGCAATTTCCTTTTAAATGCGTGAATTGTAGTTGTATTTTGTATGACTTTAGGTATTGTATTATATATCCTAGGAGCTAAAAATGCAAACGACCTTTGACCAACAGTCCTCGACATGAATGGAATAATGCAATTATTTTTTTGCCTAGTGGAGTAAGTATGAGTTTGTTGTGGATATGTGCTTTTATTAATTTGGTATTTAGCGCCTGCAGTATAGTAAAAAATTTGTCTAATATCAAAAACTCTGGCTTCCGCATATAAAAGATCAGATGAATAAGTAGGTTCTTTAGACAAAATAATTTTTAAAAATCTTTTTTGTAGTGTCTCAAGAGGACGTAAATGAGATTTTGCAGTTCCACCCCATGCTAGTATACCATATCTCAAATGGCTTTCGACTAAGGAGTAGTATAATATTCTTAGCTGAGAGAAATTGAGAATGTTTCGAAGGTATTTAATCTTAAACAATATACATTGTAACTTTTTAGCTATATAGTTAATGTGTGAATTCCATCTCAAGTGAGAATCTATGATTATGCCTAAATATTTTATTTCTTTTACGGGGGAAATAGTAAAAAGGTGACCAGTAGGATTTAATTGCAATTGATGGAACGACGGCATGTTTCTTATATCGCAACTGAATGGTACGTAGTTAGTTTTTTCAAAGTTAATTGTTAACAATTTAAAATCAAACCACCTCTTTATCATGCACATGTCTCTCTCAACTATTAATTTTAAATTCTCCCATGAGTTACTCTTGTAAAAGATGGCTGTGTCATCTGCAAATCCTACAATTTCTCCACAACTTTGTAAGGAAAATAATCCATTTACATAAATAGAAAAGAGCAGGGGCCCCAAGACTGTACCTTGTGGCACGCCATAATCTACTGGCTCAGATCCGCTCAGTGCACCGTCAACTCTAACTCGCTGATACCTGTTACTTATATAACTTTCAAAAAGTTTTAAGCATTTATCTCTAATGCCCATATCCTCCAGCGACTGTAAAAGCAGACGATGACTGACCGTATCGAATGCTTTCGATAAATCTAGAAATACACATAAACTAGGTTTCCCCTCATCTAAAGCAGTGTAGAATTTTGTTGTTAGCGCTACCAATGCATCTTGTGTAGAAATATTTTGTCTAAAGCCAAACTGATTTTGGGATAATAATTTGTATTTGTCCATATATGCTATCACCCTATTTTTAAGTACTTTTTCAAATAATTTTGAGAGATGAGTTATTAGTGAAATAGGTCGATAGTTAGATACATCAGTCTTGTCCCCTTTTTTATAAATAGGTTTTATTAACGACTCCTTGAATGCCGAGGGCCACACACCGTCCTCCATGCATTTATTTATAATGTAAACAAGGGGCTCAGAAATATTATCTGCAATCAATTTAAGAGTCTCGGCCTTAATATCATCCAAGCCGACTGACTTTTTATTGTTTAACTGATGTATCAACTTGCGTACCTCATATACATCTGTGGGCAATAGTACAATAGAGTTTGGGATTATTGTCGTCCTTGGTTTATATTGCGGATTTGCATTAATTCTACTAGCTAGTGTTTTTCCTACACTAGCAAATGTCCTGTTAAATGTATTGGCTATATCTTTTTTATCTGTAATTAATATTCCTTTATCATTTTTTATAGAATTTATTGAATTACTAGTATTATTAACTCCAGTAATTTGTTTTATAGTTTTCCACAACAATTTAGAATCTGATTTATTTTGTGTTATTTGCTGCTGATAATAATTATATTTCGCTTTTTTTATTAAAGATGTTAAATTATTTTTATATTTTTTATATTCAGATTTCAAAACTGCATTTTCTGGATTTCTTTTTAGAGATTTAAACATATTTTTTTTATGACATGCTTTGACTAATGCAGTAGTAATCCATGGAAATTTTTTTGTATTTTTTCTTTTAAATTTCCTTAAAATAGTACATTCAGTTGTAGCATATGAAATAATGTAAATAAAATGGTTTGTTGCAGAATCAGCATCAGCAGCAGAATATACAGGTATCCAAGAGATACTGTTTAATTTTTGACGTAACTTATTTTCATTAATTTGGCTAATGCAACACTTTGAGCTATTGGCATTGACTAGCTCGGCTGCAGAATCCAAAATTATTTGGTTCATAGTTATAAAGTGGTCTGTAATAGTTGATTCTAATATTAAGGAAATTAATGTATCAAATATATTTACCATTGATTTTACAAATATATGATCCAGGCAAGACCTTTGATTACCTTGTATCCGAGTATAATCATTTATTGTTGAGACATATCCAAACTCGCTTAAAACATTTACATATTCGGTCTTAATCTCACTATTTTCCAATGTATCAATATTGATATCACCAATAAATATTTTGTAAGTATGAACACTTTTATTGTTAACCTCCATATAATTCTGCAGGTGTGTGACAAATTCAAGTGAATCAGTAGATGGAGGACGATATAAGGCGGTGATTGCGATATTAATGTTGTTATTAAATTTTATATTTATTTGTATTGCCTGTATTTCATTAATTGAAGTAATATTATATGTATAATTTAAATTAGATTTGATGTATACCACAACACCGTCGTTTTGATTTACGGATCCCCCATTGTATATTATGTGGTATCCATCAATATGAAATACATCAACACACTGTGCATTCCACGTCTCTGTGAGTACTATACAATCAAAGTTAGCATCTAATTCCTCAAGAACCACTTTAAATTCGTCTAGATTTTTATTTATACTACGAATGTTGTTATGTATAATTTTAAAGTTATTTAGATTTTCATTGACATCAAGTACTCTTTTACACTCCTGAGCTGTATGCAGTGTATAAGTATCAACAGTATTTACCTGAAAATCTCGTATGTATTGATCCATCTTAATCTTTACAATATACACACATACAAATTCTTAAATATAGGTACCGTATTAAAAGCAGCAATTATAAACTATTTAATAAGTAATTAGGTACTAACATAATTCTACATGTAACATAATTTCAGTTTTTTATAAATCCAGGGCGGCTTCTTAAATTCTTCGTTGTCTGGACTGGAGCTTCTTTAGCTGATTTTTCATTGGGAATCTCAGGATATTTTAAAACCCGCTTTGATTTCGTTTTAATTGTAGCTTCTTCCTGGGACTCCGCGTTGAAAGAGTACACTTGATTTTCAGCCTCCTTTCTTCCTAGCGTCGTAGATTCTTCATGTGGAGTGGATGGAGCACTGTCAGATTTTGATTCGGTGACACTCTGTTGGCTGTGGTATTCTTCCAGCTGATCTACTGTATAAGAAATATTGTTTACGAATAGTTTGTTATTCCTAATGAAACAATTTTTATTCTTCTCTTCCAGTCTAGCTAATGTTAGATGTTTCCGTAAGACTTTGTTTGTTTCCCTTTGTTTGATACTAAGATCGTTGGCGATAGAGATATTAGTACCTTTGAGCCTTTTACAATTTTTGAAAATAAGAACTTTCTTGATATAAGAGCACAACTCTACTTTTATTGGACAAGTATCAGTTTTTCCAATAGCATAAGTATCACTTATATCTGATTCACTTATATTGATATTCAGTAATGAATTCAGTTCTTGGCAAATAAAATTAGGATGTATTATACCCTTTGGCCTCTTCAACCCAAATATGATGAAATTCTTACGCTTACTTTCTGTTTCCAACTGTTCAATCTTTTCTCTCAGTTCATAATTTTCTTTCTCCAATTCATTTATCCTATTGCTTGTCGCTTCAATTTTTAGTAACAGCTTAGTCTCACTAGCCTCAATGCTATTTTTTAAATCTCTTCTAGATTTTAATATTTCTTCTAAAATTTGATTATTTGTAATTATATTTGTTGTTTCTGCTAGCATTGTTTCACTAGAGTGTATGGTCAGCTTTAGGGTTTTTATTCTTTCAATCTGATAAGGACTTCAGGACTGATATACACTTTTTTATAATAAACGTGTACAATTTGTTAGGTTACCAATACATTTTACTATAGATTAGCAACAGCCAATAAAACAATTTGCATTGCATAGATGGCAATATACGATTGCTGTCAGAATTATCTCCTTTCAAAATTTTATAAAATGTAATATAGCTTTGAAACTAAGATTTTATCAGTAGGTACTCACAGTCGTATTGTTTCATATAAAGCACACCACACACGTTAATTTATATTTTTGTAAAGTTGTTGTATTTTACTTGTTAATAAAATTCAGTTCTTAATTCTTATACATCATATAATTATAATTAATGGCACATACCTATATCGTTTTTATTAATGTAACAATTTGATACGGACGCCTACGTGCGCTGGTATGCAGTTCTTGGATATTATATTTAACTAAGAATGATATTAACGCTCCGCAATCGGATCACCAATCAGTTATTTAGAATTCAGATCGCCCGTATGATTTTGAAGCTCACATAGGCTGTGAACACTCGTTCACTATTCATTGAACAGTTCCTTCTGACGTCTAAACTTGAAAATATCTCTCGCACTCTACATCAATCGATACAAAACAATTCGCAAAGAACTGATTTGTCAATTTCTCGATAACTGATTCTCGCAGTTCAGTGTCGAAACCCGTTCTTTTAAACCAGTTCACTCGGGAACTGCCCATCTCTAATTGGTACTTGCGCTCAGCGAAAGCAGTGTTTCTGAGAGAAGGCCGTACGTTTTAAAATTATTATTACTGATTTTGATAAAATATGCAATAAATATACACTGTGTATTTTAATCTAGACGACACAATTTATAATATATATATATATTAAAAACAATGTTAGTTGGTACGCCCAACCGATTGTTATAGGTGCAGCGGTGCGTCACTTGCGTCATTTAACGAGCCGTCACTGTTTTGTTCTCTCTTGCCATGGGCGTCGAGAGGGGGTTGTGAAGAGGTGCACTTGCAAGAAAAAAATATATAGAAACAGATTAAGAAATAAAAATTATTATTAAAGTTACTGTTAGAAGAAAAACTTAACATGTCTAGGTTGTCGTTAGCAAAGATGCGTTTCATATTCAATTGCCCGCGTGATTTGAATTTGGCAAAAATTTAATTGACCTGACGCAAATGCTTAATTTTATATATCTACCTATAATTACACAAGGTTAACTATGACTAAGTACAAAAATTTTAACTACGTGCTCAGGAAGGCCTAAAGGACAATAACGATATTTAAAAAATGGGGCAAAACCCTCTTTTCCTACAGAAAGTCGACGGCTATGATAAGTATCGACTGAGATGGCTTAGATCAATAGATAACAATTTCTACTACCATGCGGTAGGTTTGCAGCATTTCTAAATTAACATTCTTATTAGTAATAATACCTGATAGATAAGTAGGTAACAGTTAATCCAGTTAGTTCCACTATTTTGCATTCGTTTTTCATTATTTCATTACAAACTGGCAAAACTACAATATTTTCATTAATTATAACCACTCACTAACGACAAACACACTTCCCGTAGGTACGGCTAGATAATATGCCTATTTATTATAACAAAATCGAACGAAACGAATAGATAATAGAAAACTTATAATGTATCCGCGTCACTCTTGTCCCATAATCTAGAAAACCAAACCGGCGAACTATGTTGTGTGAAAGTATCTGCATCCAACACAAATATCTTTATTTGATAACTATGAAATGTTTAAAAATTAGAAAAAACCACTAAACACTGAAGAAGAACACGAAACTACAACCTAAACACATGGTAAACACAGGAATTAAATTACGACATGACCGAAAATTTTACAGTCGTGTTGCTAGTTGCCTACGTTACCTACTCTGATTCTGTAAACGTGTGGCTGGCCCATCTCTCACGCCATGTTCGTTATCAAATGAAGCTTAGACTGTTTAATTCGGATAATATGTTTGTATAAAAGTACAAATATTTTATCTGTAGAGAGACATTAATTTTGTTAAAAAAAGCACATTTTGAGGATCGCTGACCAGATAGAGCGCTGACGAACCTAATAAACTATAAGATCTGCTGAGGCGAGGTCGCCATATCCCCTCTAAAATAAATTACATTTTTTACTTTAACGTAAATTAAATATTTAAGATTGTTTCTAATTTAAAAATATTTGTTTTATACGATAATTAAAGTAAAAGTCCATAGATAGTACGCTACGCAGTAATATTAACCCAAATTGTAACCTCCTAACTGATCTTACTATTTTAAACAATTAAAAAATTAATTTCAACATGTTCGATTGAACTTGAAAGTTATTGCGATTTTGAAGACGTATTAGTAACATGGCTTTGTCGCTGATACGATCATTTGCCACTTTATAGTTCTGAGAACTAGACTGCTCCAAAACCAGGAGAGCTACTCACATAACTGTAAAGTACCAAAAGTAGATGAAAATACGTTACTGCAAGTTTATTGTATGAAGTTATTTATACAACAAAGTAGCAAATTTAATTGTAATTGTAATCCATTTAGTGATTTGGGTTCTCAAGAATGGAAAAAGTTCGAGTTCTACAGCGTGTTATCAAAATCGTAAAAATGTAAGTGATGCGGTTCAAATACATTAACAAGTGTCTGTGTGGGTATATCGTGCAATAAAGTGTGACAAAGAAAAACATACAACTGCTGGAAATGAAAAATAGTGGTAACCTGCGGAAGAAAAAAAAATAAAGGCTGACGACACAGAATACACGAATCGTAGAACAATTGATGGATGGTATTTTAAAAATAAGCTTCCGACTATAAAAAAAATTTTGGTTGCTATCTCACATGATGAAACTTTGCCTTGCATATCTAGAAGAACACTCTTGCAAATTATACGTGACATTCATTTCTGATTTATAAGTCGAAACAATATGCAAAATAGAATAAGACAAAATAGTGATCTGGCGAAGAAACTATTTAGGACAAATATTAGAAGGTCCAAATTTGAATCTAATTATAAAAATATATTACATGGATGAAACATGAATAAATGAAGGTCCCTTGGAAACAACACTAGCTCTTGATGAATACAACAGTCCTAGTGATGACAGTGATATCACAGTCTATTATACAGTCCGTCGTCTTCACGTCGGCTCCTTTGATGTCGAGGTCCCAGATTTCATTTTTTTAGACGATCAAAAGACAATTGCGCATTTAGCCGAGCACATTCGCGAGCTCAAGGGGCGCGATGATTTGTCAAGAAATAGATTTTCTCCCATTTCATCGTGTACAAATGAATTTCATTGGTGTTCATTGCGCATTTAGCCGCGATTTAGCCACACCCACTGAAACCTTCACTCGACGAACTGTATAAACTGTGGTGATATTGACAGAGATAGATAGTAACCAGTAATGTACAAGGTATCCGGAAAGTAATGGGACCCAACTTAAACATAGCTTACTGTGATTAAATAGAACTGTTTTAGATAAACTTAGCTTAGTTCAAAAGTGCCTGGTTTAGAAGTTACAGGACTTCAAAGAAAAAAAATTGTTTTCTTATTATGGGCATAATTAATAAGCGAAAGGGCCAATCATGTTCAAATTAGGTACAGTTATGTTTATGTTATGTGGACTACCCATCTATGTGGAAAAGTTTGGTGTAAATGCTCTCTAACGGCCATGGAAAAATGAGCTGGAGCACGATCATGCTGGAACCATATTTGTTGCCTCTGATTCAAACGAATGTCTTCCAAAAACTCATACAGTGTGTTCTGCAGAAGTTGAGGTAAGCAGCGCCTGTTAATCGGTTTGGTAAAACAACAGGACCTAGCAACCTGTCACCTACAATACCCATCCAAATGTTTAATAAAAAACGTGCTACATAGATGGGTAGGAAGGGCCGGACTTGTTTTATGGCCTCCAAGAACGCCTGATCTGAACCCTCTAGATTTCTTTATTTGGGGATATTTGAAGAGATTCATGTATGGTACTCCTGTAAATAGCCTGGAAGAGCTGCAGCTACGGATTAATCAAAAGTGTCAAGAAATCCAAACCAAGGATGGTGTTTTCGAAAGAGTTCGAATATCGTTGAGGCGAAGATGTCGTGCCTGCTTGGAAATGGACGGAGGGCACTTTGAATATCTTCTGTAACTTTGTTTTTTGTTTGTTAAAAGCTTGCTTTGTCGGTTTATTCCTAATAAAATAAAATGTTTGAAAAACGAATAGTGGTCCATATCTCCGCAACCGTTACTTCGCGGACCCATGTTTATTAAGACTTTTCTGCTTATTTTAGTTCGTACTATTACCTGTTGAAATATTTTATACTCTTTTTTTAACACCCTGTATGTATATATTTAGGTACTAGTTATAAAAACACCCACAATTATTTTAATACCACAATAACCGTTCGCTATTTTGCCTGGTAGCAGGGTACAACATACATTTATAATGTAATACCGCATTCAGACACTGAAAGTTATTTTCGTCCATATTAGTTAATGGCATCTTTCATATAATGTATAATCAAGTAATACAAACTGTAATGGCTCTATTAAGCGATTATATGACGGTGAAGTAATTTGAGGCTATAGCAGAGTTTAGTTATACTTGCATGCTTGCGCAGGTACAGTCAGGATTATGATGACTTTATACTCTTTATAAATACTACAATTAAACATCAAACTTAGAAACTAAAATTCTATATGGCGGCTTTTCCTTAAAATGCATGTCTTTTTCATTCATACGGTTTAAACTTCAAAATCGTATTTTGAAAACAATAGAAACCTAAGATTGAGGTTTCAACAAGACTAGATAATCACAATTTTTGAATGGCAAATATAAGACAGTACTTAAATTATAACATATTATTTAATTTCAAAACATTAATAGGTAGATATTCGATTCAACATTACTCTTGTTTTTGATGTTTTCAACTGTCTTTCTGTAAAAATAATATGGACCATCCTGTATTACTCAACCTTTTCCTACACAGCAAAAGCAGAGGCGCAGTTTGAAAGAGTCTGAAATAAAACATAATATAAAATAATGGTTCCTAGAAGTAGAAACATTAACCTAATATATGTTTTTCGAGCCCTACACGATCTTTCTCCCCTGGATATGCTCCGCATATTTCAACTCGGTAACGACCCCATCCTTGAAAGCTCAGTATGAATCACTAAAGTTTTTGCCAATAACAACAAACAGATATAACTTCTAAAAACCTTTTTAACACAAATTTGGCATTATCTGCAGATAAATTTCAATTTAACTGTCATATAATTATAACTTAAAACTTATTTTATATTTTACCAAAATACTACAATACCTTCACTATCAGTTTATATTGTTACGGAAGCTCACATACCCTTTTAGTTTGTTAATTATGATATTATTTATAATTTTTGTAATACTTACCTTTATTTTGACGTTTTCTAGAACATTCCAGGCCGATTCGTCTCTACAGTCCATTTTATGTTCAGAAGTCGAATGCGAGTTGATAGAAACGTCAAAAGATTTGATAGTTGAGAATTATTTGAAGTATATTTGTTGTGTAATCAAGTAGTGACAAAGTTTGTGTTTCTACGTGACGTATTTCAAGGCTAAGTCAACGTAGAGGTTACATTGGTGTCAAAAGTGTGACATTACACGAAGAAGTAGCTTGGAGTTGAAAAGTGAATGCCAGTAACGAAATTAAGGGCAGCGGAAATGGAACAATCATTCAAGTAATTAATGGAAATGATGAAATATAGGAAAAGGAGACAAGAAGAAGAAATGGAAAATGGCCAAGAAGACATGAAGGTAAACTTAAAGAAGAACAGTCAGGATGAAATGAAAAATAACCTAAACGAAATGAAGTCAAGAGAAAATGAAGAACAAGCAGCAAAAGGGTGTAGCCAGAACTGAGTCCCAATATTGAGACACAGACAGGTTAAAGAAAAAGAGGAACTGTCGAAATAACATAAAAATCAGTTGCTACGGAAATTAAATACCAATAAGAACAAGTTGAAAACCCGATTAAAATAGAAAAAGAAAAATCATCAGTGGTAAAAGAATTACAAAGCAGCAAAGTAACTTTAATAATTGGACTGAATCAAGCAAGAGAAAAAGACAAATTTTTGTGCCAAAGAACTAAGTTGCAGAGCCCGAATTAATGGGATAATAGAATTCTTGCTAAAGAACAGACTGAAGATTCAGACTTCGGTGCTCTTTTCCAGTGGAAGATTAAAAACTTGGATAGACCAGGATAGGGTGGGATAGGAATGACATCTCTAATATCTTCGTCTGCACCTTATGGGACTCCTTCCTTAGTAATACAATATGGCATATTGAATAGGTAGCGTGCATTTAGAACGATATAAGACTTTGAACAAAGTCAGAGAGCGATTTTATTGGCTTGGAAGTTGTTCTGATGTGGAAGAATGGTGTCGACATTGTAGTACATGTACGCTAAATAAAGAAGATTATGCAGTGAAGTAACCTGATCCGGATGATCAGTTGTAAGAGGGAGAAAACATTCTTAATTTGTTAATTATGTTTCTTTTTGCGTTACAATTTATAATTTTTATAGTTAATACCTTTATTTTGTCTTTTTCTAGAACATTCCATGCCATATTCAAATTGGTTCTAGACACATTATCTAGACCGCGGAAATGTCTAGAACCCTAAAAATATATATAAACGGATTGGCTTCATCTCCACAGTTCAGTTTACGTTCAAAAGGGGAAAGCGAGTGCCAGAAAACGTCAAAGTAAAGATTTGACACTTGAAAATGATTTGGAGTATATTTATTATGTAATCAAGTAGTAACAATTAAGTTTATTTTTCTACGTGACGTTTTCTCAAAGGTAAGTCAACGTAGAGATTACAATATGTTGTCAATTCTATGGTTGCTATCACGAGTCGCCACTGACTGACTTGCAACCAACACTAACGACAGTTGTAAAAAACTTTTTTTTTTACAATTAGTGAATTCAATATCTGTGCGTGAAATTCAAAAACGATAATTACTGTTTACCTAAATTACTGAACAGACGATTTCACAACACGAGACAGTAAACTGGTTCAGAAATATACTTTTAGGAGTTTTAGGCAAGATTTAATCGACTTCAACTGTATATAATATACAATTAAACGGTTTTATACACATATTTATATGCATATTTGTGGAAATTTAGCTTGAAACTACACTGTCCATTATTTTTATCTTTGTTTGATTAACATGAACGAGGTGTTTTCAGGTTCGGAACAAATCCACAGTTTGTTAGTAATTTTATTGCACATTATTCTGTAAAATCATATCGTTAATAATGGTAATCGGGTATATTTACAGCTGTTATTTGGAAATACTGTCTGTATCAATGTTGGCTTGATAACTGTTTAATATGTAATGATGGCATACGTTATACATTTTACCAGTGGCGTTCTTAAAACTTAAATAACAGAAAGGTAAATAGCTATGTATTTGAGTTTGATGGCTCGTTACTGCTATACTCGCGACAAGAATTCAGACGACTTACGTCATAGGAACAAATGAATAATTCATTATATATTCATCAAAATTTTTAAGAAACTGCAACTGATAGTAAAAAAACTATATACTACACTAAAAGTTTGCATTATATATTGCACTGAATTGCAAAAACTAATTGTTTTTAACGCGACCAAATATCGAAAATTACATTGACAATAAAAACAAATGTGTAACGTCAGCCGTGACGTAAGACGTCTGAATTCTTGACGCGAGTATATCTGTGAACTTAATTTTTTTCAAATAATATACTTTATGGTTTGGCATTATTACAGTTTACGTGTACTTTCTTTTAGAAATTTAAGCCAGGCTTCTATTTTATCCACCGAATTTATTACGTGGAAAAATTATCATCTGGCCATAAGGCACGTAGTTGATTGCTGTCAAAGATACACATAATTTATTGCCTAGAATTTGCATGCCATTTTGGTAAGCAGTTTGACCCTACAAATTAGTCATTCTTAAATCCACTGTGACCTTGAGAAGGGAACGTGGCACGGTAACATACAAAATTAAGCTGCTTCCTTTTCCCTAGATAGATGATATGACAGTAATGACAAAATAGGCGTCAAAAGAACTGTGGCTCTAGACAACAGATTATGGCATCTCAAGAATGCCATAATCGTGCATTATAAACGAATTCCATACTATTTTATAGTCGACCAGACAATTTTAAGTTTTAAAAACTTAATTGTTCTATATGAAATTATTACTTGACCAAACGTAGAATGTGGTCCGCATGTGGTCGCTATTACAGTATTGTGTTACAAAGCAATTTTTCTAAAAATATGTATTCATGTGTAGAAATTCGTAAAAAAGTTGAAGAAGCTGAATTAAGTCTTATTCCAAAAAAATCAGAAGATCTTTATAAAAAAGAATTCGAGTTTCTCAGTGAATGCGAGTTAATTACATTGATGTTTATAGCCGTTATTAATAAAAAGTACAAGTTACTGTCGTTATGGTGTACCTATGTATTCAAAATTAAAATGTATGTAATATTTTCAAAGAAACCGTTAATGGATTTTCTACTCCATGCTCCAGATGACAGATATCTGCTTATGAAGGTCTGTTATACTTTTATTACAAAGTAATACAATTAAAATTTTAGGTAGGTAGTTGCTATTTTTGATTTATTTGGTGCTTGTCGACGTATGGAATTCTATAATTTAAGTGTTAATGATGTTAAAGAGGAAGGCACTGTTTTTTGGTTTATGTGAGAGATACTAAAACATATAGATCCAGAACATTTACAATTTTACATACTGACGATAGTGCAGTAGATAGTGCAGATATTGACATCATTAGGAAGTATATGAAGAGAAGTGTTATGTTCATTTGTCTATTATGTAAATTAAAACACATGTGTATATATGGTTGCCTAATCGGCTATGATGTAGAACCATCTATCTGTGAGTTCAGTTCAGTGTATTTTTACTTTCGATGAGTAAAGACGTTAGTAAAACAGCTGCATCTTTATTATTTTTTAAAAAATACATCACTATCAAATACATCATCCCAACAGGAAGAAAATTCAGAAGTCTTTTTATTTCACGCGGGTCGATGTACCTGTAACCCTGTTGGCATTAATACATTCGGCTTGTTACCCCTAAATATTGCAAAGTATCTAAACATTCCTAATGCTGATCAGTATACGGATCATTTATTTCGGCGAACATCCGCTACAATTTTAGCAAATTGTTGCGCTGATATTAGAACTGTTGAGCGGCATGGAGATTGGAAGAGTGACGTTGTTGCCGAAGGATTAGAAAATAAAAACAAAACTGCGAGTGTATGTTCAAGTGTTCTGGAAACTAGTTCAGGAATTTCTATCTGGAAATTCAAACTGTAGTACATATTACTATTAATATAAATAATTAATTTGTGTTTTAAGTTTAAATAACTTCCACATTAGACCTCCTGAGATACAAACGTAAATAAAAATATGTAATAAATCTTTAGTTTTTTTATTTATGAAATAAAGTCTAATAATTTAATATGAATATCGAATTTCAAAATACCCAGGTTATTCAGTTCAAAAGGTTAAAACCATAGATATATTATGGTTAACACCTATTATTTACTATCGATTCTATCACATTACAGCATGGGAGCTAGCACTGCTAGCGGTGCTAGTGCTAGCAAGAGTAGCAAGTGGCAGATTATTCATAATGCCAGCATTGTGACAGGCGACTATAAAGGTCCCGTATAATATTTACCAGTTCATAAGTGGATAAATTATTCATTACTTTAAAAAAATTAATGCTTGGTTTCAATTAACACTCAGAGATTCTTCAGGATATTTCTTTCATTTTCACAAATGAAGTTACCTACTCAAGATACCTAACAGTACCGCTTGATGTCGTTCATTATTTTTTAATATTCACATTTTTCGCAGGTTATCGCTCGACGCGTCCTATCTAAATTGCGAATGTAACAGCACCTTACCTTTCTGCTACAACGACGTGACGGTCCGCAGGAGGTATAGAAATGGCAGGGGTTGTTATCACCCCTCGTTACTAACCCATGCGAGAGGCTTCTAATTTCATGAGGTCACGCAAACTGCCGTCTATTTGGCGCCCCTGAGGGCTTTGGTGTGTTTCTTTTTAACATTTTTACAAGGCGTGCGAAACACGTCAGTGTATAATCCATTCGATAATAAAATTAATCATAAAGTATTTTCGAATATTTTCCAAGTATATATTATTTTAACCAATGCGTATTTAAATGATTTATTAGAATCTAGAATATATAATAAGACCTACCTAACACCTGCTAGATATTCAATTTTAGCCCAAGAATACTTTTAATTCCTATTTTATAAAATTATTTTCTACAGTATTCACATATTTTTTTAATACAGTTACATACCGCGGTAAGTACTTTATGAGATTTCCAGAAATGTAAATGTTTTTATTTACAATCATCTGATAAGAGAGGAAATATAGCGGCAGACCGGTGGAATATATTTACATAAATATATGATGTGATTCTGTGATTATATTTCACTTGATTTGCAAAGTGTTGTTTGAATTTATAAAACATAATTAAATTTGAAATTATGTAGGATTAAAAAAAAACACCACGAACGGCATTTCTACATATGTATGAACAAATAAACAAACCATTTAGGTAGTGTAGTGTAAGAATTTTTTAAACCATTTATATTAAATATTAGCTTATTTATCTGTGATATTCATAGATATATTAGTAAGGTGATATTACTTTTAAGGCATGTTTAAGGTTTAACTAACAACAAACGTGAACGTACTTAGTTGAAAATTTTCTAGGTCCATACCCATAGCACAGCTTAATTGTTATTTAAGCTGTGCCCATTGAAAACCTAATTTGTGTATTTTGTGTGCTGTGACATTGACAAATTGACACAATATAACCAAACTTTTTATTTAAAAATTCCATCTGTCTATTAATTATATCTATCTGTTGGTTCTGTACTAAATATTAAAATGAACAAATATTTTAAAGGTTCTTGCTGGAAATGTAAATCCATATCTGGAGTTCAAAAACCAATTGGACCCACCTCTCTGGGCGAGCAAAATTCGATTCTATCCATACAGTTACCACAAAAGAACAGTTTGCATGAGAGTGGAGTTATATGGATGTCGATGGACAGATGGAATAGTCAGTTACACCATGCCTCAAGGAGATAAGAGGGGTTCGAATTGGGAATTTTATGATTTTGGGCAAGTATATTTATAAAATTTTAATTATCATTATTAAATCGTTTATTATATTTTATAGATACGATGGTCATTGGGAGGGTACTGAACTGAAAAATGGCCTAGGCCAACTTATCGATGGTAAATTTGGTCATGACGATTTTAAAACAGACTTCTACGATGTTCAGACTTGGGTGGGATGGAAGAACGATACCAGACACAACAAGCCTATCGAAATCAAGTTTGAATTTGATAAAGTCCGTGAATTCTCCACTGTACATATTTTTTGCAATAACCAATTCACCAAAGATGTACAAGTGTTTTCCATGGCCAAAGTGATGTTCAGTATAGGCGGCAAACGCTTCAATAAGGGTGAACCGATCACTTATGAGTACATCGAAGATAAAATTTTTGAAACGGCCAGAAATATAACGATTAAACTGCACCATAGAGTAGGCCGCTATGTTAAGCTTCAGTTTTTTTTCGCTTCAAAGTGGATGCTAATAAGCGAGATTTCTTTTGATTCAGTTGTGGCACATGGAAATTTTACTGTCGAACCTGAACCTACGAGTGTCCCTCAGGTGAAGTCACATAATGGTGACAGACACGATCATAAAATCGAAATTCCTGTGCCGAGTGATATCAACGAACCTGTGGCTATAGCAATCATACTTATAGGTAAAAAAAAATATATATTTATTAGTTTCTGTGAGTTAAATTAAGTTGTGCATTTCAGGTTTGACACTTGTGATAGTTTTCGTAGGTGTTATTATATTCATAGTATATCGCTTCCGGAATAGAAAATTCTTGCGAAGCCCCAACTCTTCTAATATAGGTTTCCCTAGCAATACTCTGAATCACCTTCAGCCAGAGTCTGTTTATGGTAAGTTTTTGTGAAGTTAGAGCCAAATTATTTTATAGGGTGTTTAGAAACCCCACATAAAAAAATGTAGGGTTAAAATTACTGGAAAAGATAATGTGTCAGGTTCATGTAACATTTCCTTGAAAAATCAATATTAACAGAGCTATGTAATAACTTTTATTGAGATGCAGTATCAGGTAAAATATTTCTAAAATTGCAGTGCACGAAAGGCTAGAAAAGGCACGTGCCAGGTGAAGAAATGATCACGACTGTTTTGCTTTTAATTTTATTGAAACTTTGAACCTTTGGGCATATTGATGTAAGCAAAGTGTACTTTGAAAACAATTGAATAATAGCTGTCCTAACATTGCTTTGACAATAATTTCAATCCTGCTTGCTTTAATCCAGCTATGGTACCAGAACCATCCACCTCTTCATCTAAAACATCCAGATTAATTTATTATTTTTGCTTTAATCCAACAGGATTGAAGTGTTGTCAGCAACACTACATTGTTCTCTGAAGCTGACTTTATTCATACAAGGTAAAAGGAGAAATATGCAACCTGCTATGACAAAATAGACATTTGACAAATTTATTTTAACCTCGGTAGAACAATTTCTGGATTGGTTGCCACGTCAGTTTAACTTTCTTGACGTTTGACTTATAACTGTTTTCCTAAGAAGTAACTTCGGCGACCATTCTGAAAATTGTTCTATCAAAGTTAATATAAATTAATTAAGTAAATGTCTATTTTCTCATAGATGGTTGCGTTGTTGCTTTTACCTAGTTTGAATGAAGTATAAGATTTGAAATTACCTTCAAAGCAATATGACACTGTCATTCAATTGTTCCCAAAGTACACTTTGCTTACATAATAAAAGGAATGAAATTCACAAGTATGTCCAAAGAGTTTGTTGGTTTTTTTTTTTTAATCTATAAGAAAATGCCATCAAAATTTCAATAAAATAAAAAGCAAAAGAGTTATGATCATTTGTTCTACCCTTTAGAGGGCTGCAATTTTAGAAATATTTTACCCGAAACTGCATCTCTGTAAAAGTAACAAGTGTGCTATAATTTTGTTACATAATGGCTTCTTTAATATTGACTTCTCAAGAAAATGTTTCATGAACTTGACACATTATTTTTTCGATTAGTGTCATCCCCTAAGTTTTCTGTTTCCGAACACCTGAAAATTGTTATAAAACCAGGTCATCCCATTAACTGCATATTTTTGATGACAATATATGATGATATAACTACTTACCTATGACGCAATTTTTAAAACAATAATGTATTTTGGGGGGCATAATAGCCAGGAAGATATTTTAAATTTATATTTATAGTTCCCACTAAGTAGGCCAGTTTTTCTTTTTGACAGTAAAAACAGCAGTAAAATAGAGCTTATTGATAAAGGTTTTTGTCCCACAAATATTAAATAAACATTGTAAAAATTTAAAACTGCGTCCATTCACTTGAATCCTGCCACAGCTATATACGAAAATGCCTCCCTTAAAAAATTAACAGTGCTTTTTTGCAATAACTTTGGTAATTTTTGACATATTAGTTTGAAATTTAATAGAAATACTCCTTGTGTTTAACTAAATGGTCAAGGGTATTATTACAAATAACGTCTAAAAAATAAACGTAGAAACTGGGGAAAGAAAGTACTTTGCCCCTCCTATTTTTCTTTAACATACGCTCATCAGAATATTGCGTTGAATAACATTTTTAATTTTCAAATTCTAAAGAAACACCCAAGGCAACAATTTGTAAATAATTTGCTCAGATATTATACAGAGGGTTTCTGAATATGGGGACAGCCATTTTGACTCAAACAATGGTACATGGTAATGGATGTTTCTTAACTATGTAATTTTGTTTACTAAGACAAATTAAAACAGTATATAAGAAAAAGATTAGTTAAACAGAGTAATTGCTACGCATATCCGCCTGTCTTAGCAATGCATAAACGGCTTGTCATACATCATTGGTATACTTCCACTCAGAGGATTAAATTACTATTTTATATTGTTTCAAATACTTTTTAACTAAAAAATATTTTTTCCAAATCTATAGTTAGAAGAGACATAGGACTACTTAGTGGCCTCCACACTGTCCTAAATTTAGTCCATTGGATTTCAGTTCAGTTTGTGCGGATTTATGTAAAACGATGTTTATTCTGACTAAATGGATGGAGAATATTAATCAACTTAAAAAAACTCTTATAAATGTAATTGAATAGTTTTGTTAAAAAGCCTAGGTTTTTGAAAATATTATATTTTTAATAATCATAATCATAATGAAAATTCAGTTAATATATTTCTTTGGCAGGATAATATGTGGAGCAATTAGTAAACTAAAATATGGAATTAGTGAATTAAAATGTTAATATTATTGTTATATTCAATTTTAGGGTATTTAATTAATCTGGTATGTGAAAAATTGAGACAGTTATTGCAAAAAAGTAATTTTTTAAAATCAACACCCTGTATTTATTAAGGTAAGTAGAGTTAAATCGTCATATTTTGTCATGAAAAATACACAGTTACTGGGATGACCTGCTTTTTATTACACCCTGTATATTAAATATACTCTCTGTTTTTAGGAATGAGTGAGAAAGGAAGTTCCATTGAAGCTTACGGCGTCACAGAAATCGACGATTACAGAAGGAGCCACAACACGATCAAGTCGAGCTTGCGGTCAACGCTTCCGCTACCCCAACCATGCGAAATGTCAGAGAACAACGAATATCAGGAGCCATATCAAGCCATGAAGTACGCGCCTTACTATAGCTACAGTTCGGTCGTGATGGAGATGCAGGACGTAATGCCAAACAGTATTAAAAAGTACCCATTTCCACAAGGTATGTTCTTACCTTTATACAGGGTGAACAATTAATATTGGGCCATAGAGTAAGGCGATATCTTTAGGATAAAATATGAATATATAGCTAAATAAGTCTTGTAAAATGTTCGTGTGTGGAAAAAGATATAGAGTAATGTTGAAGTTACCATTTTTTAAAATTAACTTGAGTACGGCTCAACTGATTGTTACGAAATTTGGTAGAAAAACAGGTTTTAGGAAAAGAGATCATATGATATAAGTATTAAATCTGGTTCAGTTATAGATACCTAATGATGAATGTCTTATTGTTTTGTTGATGAAACGTTTTGATTTGCTCCGCTACAAAATTTCATTCGCACATTATTTCTACGTAAAAAAGAAACACTTAGTAGAACTTGATAATTCCTACCTTTTTCGAGAAAACTGCCTTAAAAGATTTCTGCTTAAATGGGGCTTAAAAAATGCTACTGAAATTTTCAGAAAATCGATATTGTGATAAGACAAATGAATCAATTGTCTTATTTTATAAATGTTCAGAGTAACTTTCGAAAAAAAGTCAAATTGGCTGATTTCTATGTATTTTCTAATACTCTTGATAAGTGAATACATTTTGGTTGTGTAGAATATTCAAAAATATCAAAAAAATCATGTATGTAGTTATTACTATTTTTGTTCTGTCATTTACAAATCGTATTATGTTGTTTGCGGATGATATAGCTTGGGTAGCACATGGGAAAACGTTGCGGCAAACAATGGAAGCATTACAACACTCAGCAAACAATACCATCCGATGGTGCAATAATTGGAGACTAAAAATAAACCCCGACAAATCTCAATTGATTATATTTAATAACAGAATTTCAGAAGCCACTCCTACAATACAAATAATTAACAATATATTATCACCATCGGCAACAGTTAAATATCTCGGAATTAAATTAGATAATAAATTAAACTTTAATAGCCACACCAAGGACATGAAAAGGAAAATGATAAGTAGAGCGAAACATTTTAGATCCCTCACCTATAAAAATGAAGGTATTAGCATGACCACCGCAACAAAAATATACAAAATGATATGTCGACCAATCATGGAATATGGCTCCATTCTATTCAGTACATGTAGAAAACCGGCACTAAATAATATTGAGGTAGCAGAGAGAAGTAGTATACGGAGAATAACAAAAATTAGACATCCACACAACTCCCTTCACAATATACGCAATAATTTGCTGTATGAACGGACTGGTATTGAACCCATACTCATTCGCTTCAAAAAACTTTCAAAAAAGTATGCGCAATCAGAAGAATTTCATTCTACGATTCAACCGTTTACAATCCAAATACCAGATGTTACTAGAAGAAGAACACATCCTGAAAGAACACTGCTAAAAGTACTATCTGAAGAACAATAGACAAAATATAAGATAATGTACATTTTTTTTTTACATCTAAATATGTATTTTATTTTTAAAATAATTTTATATAATACAACAATGAATTGTAAAATAGGCTGAAAGACTTTGGTCGCTGGCCTTTTGGATTATCTCCAATAAATATTATTCTCTCTCTCGTATTATGTTGTTTTTTGTTCAGTGTTAAAAACAAGATTTTCTAAAAATCTTTTAGTGTAGTTTTCTCGAAAACAGTAGAAATTATTAAGTTCTATCAAGTGTACCTTTTTACATAAAAATGACGCCCGGATAAAATTTTGTATTAAACGAAATCAGAAAGTTTTGTCAAGAAAAAATAAAAGTGAATGTCATTATCACGTTAACAAATTACAGTAGAACCTCGATTATCCGTGCGCGGCTGATCCGTGCGGCGGATTCTTCCAAATATGTTAATTTTCATTTTACATAATGTACATATCTATGTATTTAATAGATATGCGTAAAAGTTACTATTTTTTGCAAAATTGGTGAGTTTGAATGTTATTTCAATTAACCATGCCGACCGGGACCAAACTGTTGCTGGATAATCGAAGTTCTACTGTATTCTTGAATATTAATAAATGTCATATCATAAAATTCAGCCGTCTAAAAAATACTATTGATTTTAGTTATACGATAAATAACGTTTTGCTACAAAAAGTGGACTTCATTAGGGACCTGGGTGTCCCTCTGGATTCTAAACTGTCTTTTGAAAATATTGTGCGGAAAGCTTTGCGAAATCTTGGATTTACTTTACGTGGAACTAAATCCTTTCATCATTTTATATAATTCCATGGTCCAGTCTCATATTGAATTTGCTTCTTTAGTATGGAATCCTCAATACCACAAATATATCGAATGTTTAGAAAAAGTCCAATATGTTTATCTATAACTTAAACTATCGGTTTAACAGGCATTTGCTACCACTAAGTTATGATTCGCATTTGCAGCACTACAGACTATTAAAATTATCTTCCAGAAGATATTATGTTGCTTGTTTGGTTTTCAGGTAAATCTTTTCATGTTTCTTTTTTTATTATTTTTATTTCCTTCTAAATTTATACCATTATATTCTATTAGGTAGGTCCTTACTAGTTAATTGTTTGTTTATTGTAATAGTGTTTGTCTTAACTTGTTTTTCTTCATTTAAATTTAATTGTATTGTATACACACTATTGTTACATTATAATATTATCTATAGTGCACCCTGTAATTTGTATTGTTTATCAATATGTTGGGTTGCCAAATTTGAAAATAAATAAATAAATAAAATCTATTGCTAATGTGGCGCCCTTTATGGCCGAATCTAATTTAATACATAAATTATTAATCCTTTTCTAAAACATGTTTTCCTACAAATTTGTTGACTATCCATTGAGCCGTACTTACAAAAAAACGAAAAATTAAATTCAAATTTCACACTCTATATCTTTTTCCCCAGTAACATTTTGGTAAGGCATATATTCAAATTTTGTCTCAAAGATGTGGCCCCTACTCTATGGCCTATTGTTAATCGTCCACCCTGTATATGATTATTTTATTGTGCTTTAAGAACAGGTAGATGATGGAAAATGATAGTTTGTTGTATGTCCATATTAAAAAACATTTTTGTTTAAAAAGGGATATCTTCAATTTTCGATAGGTAAATTCAGGTAAATTGGAAATTAAATTTCTTTGTTGTATGCATAAATAAATTTCCATAATTGAATTATTTTTATATTTATACTTGTTCTACCACTACCCAATGTGTCGGCTGAGTTTTATTCAGCAATTCCATAAATAGACAAAATTATAAAATATATTTACTGTTCACATTTTTGTTTGTATTCCGCAAAATAAACGAAAAATAGAGAATCCGAGTTCATTCTCAAATTTCTTGTACACAGTTTTTTTGCACTTATGTCAATTAGACTAAATTTGTGATTAATTTCCATAGACTTTTAATTGGTTTGAAAACAAAATTTCTAATTTTCAAAAAATGAAATTTTTCTGTTTTCCACAATTTCTTCATTTTTTATACTAAACAATTTTGTTTTGTTTTGCGTTTGTGTTTGTTCTGGTTTGTTCTCGTACCAGTTCTTGTTGTATTGGTTAAATCTAACAATTCCATAATGAAAATGCAAGAAATTATAGAAAAAATATATTCATAGCTATCGTACTACCTGCATAACAGGCAGCAGTATGTTGCTGTTGGTGATGTCAGTGCTAATTAAACTGTCGAATACCTCAAGGCACAGTCTTGGGTCCACTTTTATTTAACACTTATATAAATGACCTCTTTAAGCTTAATACCAAGGGCGAGATTGTTGCTTTTGCGGATGACACAGTAGTGTATACTTATATAATTCAATAATAAGCTACTGTCTATAAACTATGAAAAAACATCTTATGTTCCTTATAGTTGCTACCAAGTAAAGTCTGTATGTAAATCCGTCAAAGGTATACGTGGTAGAAGTGATAGGTGTTTTTAAATTAATCATTTGATCAATCTGATGAGCCATCAATCCATCTCAAAACAAATATGTGATGTTTGTGGTCAGATGGTTGGTGGATGATTGTCAGTTGACAGCAAAAATAAATTTAGAAATAATTTGTTTATTAATATGATCGTTTCACAAATGAGTAGTGATACAATTTGTAATACAATTTATAAGGTTTTTTTTTTTTATTGATTATTGAAAGAATCAGTTTTGAGAGAAATGGCTTCTTTCATTGAATGAAAATGAAATGTCCTTTCTATAATATGCAAAAATTCTTAATAACAACCATTTTTTAAATTTCTTCACGATTTGCTTTTCAATTTAGCGAACGACTTATTTTGGTTTGTTCTCCAACCAGTTTTTACTGAGCTGACTGTTAAATAGGATGCAAAGTACAAAAATAAATGAAATTTCATTGTTTGTATTTTTCACATTTTTGTAACAGAAAATAACCAATATTGCAAAATAAACCTTCTATAAAATTTCAGTATTGGAAAAAGAATTTTTTTAATTTTAAATAAAACTGTAATATCCTACATTCTACTAGTAGCAGCATGCACAATGCATTATAAGATCTAAGTGCATCATGTAACAATTTTTGATGCATATATCTATGAGTTTTAAGTTTTTGTCATGTTTCAAAACTTTGCCGCAGTTATATGCATTAAAATTAAAATTCTTAACCATACATAACATTATAGTAGTGTCTTATGTTCATTTTATTTTAAGATGCATATGACTATGCAGTGCCCGAGGCCGGCACTCTTTCCCTGCTGTCGGTATCCGAGCAAAATACATTGCCGATGACACGCAGCAGGATGAGCAGTGTCTCCTCAAAGGGACCAAGAATATCTTTACGGAGCACACACAGTGAAGGGAGGGAAGGAAAAAGAGTAAGTAGAAATATTTTGTGTAATAATAATAATGTTGATTGAATTATTATCAAAAATATTGTTTTCAGTCTCCAACGCAGCAGGAGGCGCTAACTGCGTTGAAAAAACGTCTGGAAGAGACAACCATATTAGAATTTCCAAGGCACAGACTGAGGATGGTGTCCAAATTGGCCGAGGGAGCTTTTGGAACTGTAAGTAGAATTTTTATTTCATTATTTTAAAAGAATCGATATACTACTCTACTATACTACTACTCACCCAGGGTAATAATATTTTAATCAAACTTCTCTTTAGGTATACATAGCAGAAGCCGATGGAATTGCAGAATATTCCTCAACTTTATCTCTAGGCACAAGATTAGTAGCAATTAAATTTTTAGGGGAATCTGCTTCAGAAAAAGAAAAGTAAGTGCATTACTTTCGTGTTGCTTTATTTTTAATAATAATAACCATATCTCACTTTTTAATATATTTTTTCTTTTATTGTAATACAGCAATAGTTAACTGAGAAAGTTGTACATATTACTCTCTGCCAAAACATATGAAAAAAAAAAAAATTAAAAGGTTTCAGTTTTATAAATTAATATTTATAAAACTGAGAATTGACCATTTGACACAACTGCTAGCTTAAGGTAAATAAATTGCTGTTTTGAGTGATGTTTTTATTTGCTTTTTATGCAAAATTAAACTGTAACAATTTTACAGTTTTAAATCAATTTATTATATTTCAGAAGATAATCTATTTATTTGTAATCATAACCTCTTTAGTCTCCTTATTTTTTATTATTATTATTTTTTTTTTTTTTGTGAAAACACTAAGAAAAAACTTCTTTTATTTTCTTCTTTAACTTTTTGAATTATGATTTTTTCGTATATTTAATTAAGTATTTGAATTGTATGCATCAAAATATGACTTAAGTTTGCTTACATTTTCTTGATCTTATTGATACAATTCCTTTCCTTCTTAACTCTCACAAGAATAAAAAATTTAGCAATGATTCAAAATGGCTTAACATGCCTCTCTAAAATTATTTTGTCTCTCACACATTGACTTGTTAGATTAGATATACAGAAACAAGAAAATGTGTCTAATTGTTGATATTCTTCACAACTTTTAATATTTGATTTTTGCTATCATGAAATTTAAGGATCTGTGCCAGAAAAAGAGAATTTATTGTTTAAACTGTTATAATGAAGTAATATATGATAAATGCTTAATTTGTCAGATCTACAGGAATCGATTCCATTGCTCTCTACATCTGGACGGCCCACAATCGTCAAAAGTCTGTGGAGCAAACTGAAACCTTACTTTGATTTATCTTGTAGAGAAGTTTATTTAACCAATTTTGTCAGTAAAACTAAGATTCAACTGGATTCTAATGTATTGATTAGAACACTGTAGTTGCTTTGGAATTTCTTACATATTGTTATATGCTTTGAGATTTACATATTAATTTAAATTTAAACATTATTTATATTCTGTGGAAATATGTTTATTCTTTTTATTGTATGCATTATTTACTTCAGTTGAACCACAAAAATCTGCACCTTATTTATTAAGGCTCTATAGAGAGCAACTAACCACAGTAGTAAATAATTTAGTTCTTTATGCTTGTTTGAAATGTTAAAATTTGTATAGTACATAGAATAATTGAGTCATTATATAAGAACCAAAATGGCGGCTACCGCGGACCCACAGATAGTTTAAAATACACTTGATTGCCAATTTGTAATAGAATTTTTGTCTACATCTAGAAACCGCCATACTGTACATGCACCCGGTTGGTTACTTTTATTGACTGCTTTAGAACACTCTGAGAGTATTTCTGTCCTCTTTTTATTCATTACGATGGAAAAGAATAGGTATACTCTAAGAGCATGCCAGAGCAGTCATTCGAACCCTTCTAAAGTGAAATTAATATATTAATATCAAAAATTTAAAAATAATTGACTGACAGCTGTAACTGAAAGGAAACATTTTTTGTTTGAAAAGTTTCCAAAATTGGAAATTTTTCCAAATATAGAAAGCTTATCTCCATAATATATTTATTAGAGATGGGCAAACTCAAATCAAAATTAATCTTCAATCTGATTATTAAAATAACCTTTTGAATCCAATTATTGGTGTTTGTAATTCGAACCATCATCTGCTAAATCACAACGCCTTTGTGATACTTGTCTGTTGAATCATCTGAATTTCAATCTACAATTCTGTAATATGCTGTGTAGTGTGGCTTAATATTTGGAAGCATACACATCAAGCCACAAATGTCATAATTTGACATTTTATATTCACACTGTAATAACTTATCTTTTAATAGGATAAAGTAGGTTTTATTTAATTTAAATACTGCCTTAGGTTGTGGTACTCTCAAAAACCATTATATATTTTTTTGAATAATTTACATGTAAAGTTATTTTCTGATTATTTAAAATAATTCCATGTCACAGGTTTTCTTTTGGAAGATGGATAAATTTTTCAAAGTAAATAATACTAATTTAATAGTATCTAATCTATTCGTACCATACTCTTTAGTAAAATAAATATTTCCTAATTCTCATGGACTATCTCAACCTGTCTTTTGTTTGTTTTCAATGTTTTCATTTCACAATTTGAAATATTCATAATTTATATAATGGTTATACAGTATACCCTATTCGACACGTAGTACTGGTTGCATACACTTTCTGGCTCGATTATTAAAATAAGCGAATTGGAAGATTCCCGATTATGAAATTTGCCGATTGTGCCTATTACTAATATTCATTTTATGCAATTTATTGTCCTGATTTAACTATAGGTGTAGTAATATATTTGGTAACGTAACTAGTTATTCTTTTATCAAGAAATAAACCACCAAAAATAGATACTAAACAAGATTATAAATCTTTTACCTGTATTTCAAATCACGAAACACTGTGTGCTGATTATAGATATAATTTGGTTGCAACTATATATTTGTTTTTAGGAAAGACTTCTACCGAGACGTTCGAATCCTAGCGGCGCTCGAGGACCACAACATCGCCCGAGTGCTGGGCATGTGCAGCCAGGGCAAACCTTTGTGTGTCGTCATGGAATACCTGGACCACGGTGACCTATGCCAGTTCCTCAAGACCCACGACGTCGCTGCAGACAACAACATTAACCTCCCTTATGGAGTAAAATCTCTCTCCTTCGATTGCCTTCTCTACATGGGGGTCCAGATAGCGTCGGGGATGAAGTATCTGGAATCCCTCAACTTTGTGCATCGAGATTTGGCCACCAGGAATTGCCTGATAGGGAAGGGGTACCAGATCAAGATCTGTGACTTCGGCACGTACAACGAACTTTACATAAACGACTATTACAAGGTGGACGGGAACACCCCATTGCCGATCAGATGGATGGCTTGGGAGAGTGTGTATCAGGCCAGGTACACTACAAAAAGCGACGTCTGGGCCTTCGCCGTGACCCTGTGGGAGATCCTGACTCTCTGTCGGAGGCAGCCCTTTGACTGTCTCACTGACCCTGAAGTCATGGAGAATTTGGCCAGGCTGCACTGTGACGATGGTCAGTTCAAGTATCTGCCGAGGCCCTCTGCCCACAAGGACATATACGATATTATGATGGAGTGCTGGAGGCGGCGGGACGGGGATAGACCCAGTTTCCGCGAGATACACCTCTTCCTGCAGAGGAAGAACCTGGGCTACGCTCCCGTATAGCTCAGGAAGACTGGTTAGGTATTTTAGAGGGATCAACAACTTTGTAAATAGAACACAGGGTGATACTATGTATTTTTTTAGTTATTTGTTTGTCGAGGTTACGTTATTTATTTCGTCGGATCCTTTGATCTTCTAAAGATTCGTGGGTTTATTTATTCCGACAGGGACTGGCCAAAAATAAGCAGTCAGACTACTTTGGTGTAAAAGAAAGTAGGATGTGCGTTACATTTATAAATTTTAGGAAATTTGGTGTTAATCATTGCCAACTTTGTAAGTGTAGTTGCATAATATTCGGGATTCTCAAACTAAAAAATTGTGAAACTCTTGATACTGTTATGTATACAGGGTGGTCTACTTTGTTTTTATCAAACTTCAAAAACCAGTACATCAAAAAAAAAATATGTTAGTTTGCTAAATAAACTATACCCGACAAATGTTTACTTTTTGAAATACAGAATGCTGAAGTTTTCCGAAAAAAAATATTTTTCAAATTTTTCTGTAACTGAAGTTTCAGCAGTAAGATTTATATAAATGATTTGGTATTGTACCTGTGATCTTTGGGGAACTTGAAAATTTTTTTACTCTATCAGTGGCGAAGAAAATTTTGAAATGCCACTGGTTTCAAATTTAAAAAACACTATTTTTTTTATATTCTATTTAATTTGGGACCAAAGCAATACGTCAGATAAAAATAATTTTAGTTTGCTAAATAAGCTATAAGTGCCCGATAAATGATTACTTTTTGACATGCACCTTGAAGTTTCTCGAAAAAAAAAAAATATTTGATGGATTTTGAGGATTTCTCATTTTTATGATTAATCTTAGTGCCGACGCTTCTGTCACTTTTAAATTCTTAATTGCTGGATTTCGGACATTCAAATAAAGCATGTGACTGTATTCCAGCAGAGGTCGGCAAATGGCTTTGTATATGTAAGTCATTGTCTTCGTGAACACTTCTTTGTTTCTGAATGTTAGAATTCTGAAATGTGATCGCTTACAGAAAAATTCAAAAAACATATTTTTTAGGGAAACTTCAACGTGCTGTATCTCAAAAAGTAAACATTTGTCGGGTATAGTTTATTTAGCTAACATTATTTTTTTATGATGTTTTGGTTTTTGAAGTTTTAGGAAAAAAAGTGGACCACAGTGGACAGTTATTATTTTTGATCGTCTGACTTGAAATTTTGGGCTAGTTCCTTCTTAATAACTTTCAAAGTAGCTAGTTATATATCATTTTCACCTGCGGATCTCGCATTTCTATACGTACACCCTTGTTTTAGTACTCACGTTTCCTACGTGATCCGTCGGTGAAAAGGCGTTAGTTAGATAAGAGGTGGCTTATTTGCTTTAACCATTTGTTAAAAATTTTTCACAAGGCACAATAATTCGAGACAATGTCTAGATTTTAATCTAAGAATAATATCAATGTTATATTTACTAGTCAATTGAGACACCTATGTAAAATACTTTTCAACGAGGAAAAATGTGACTTTCGGAGCTTAGATAAAAGGTTATTAAAAGTGTATTCTAAATGACTAAATTAAATATACTCTCCCCATAAGGCCCACTAAAAGTAAGAACGAAGGCTTGCATTTCGTTTTACCAAAATAAAATTTATCCTGGTTCGAAGGACCAATATAATTTATATCAGATTTAAGAAAATAGAGAATTAAAAAAGAGAAATATGACTTAATACGCTTAGTGGGTTTTATGAACGCTTAACACAGAAACTCGTACCCGTAGAAATATTTTCTTAGTTACCACTGTCTTTTTGATAAAAGAGGAAAACTAGTTTCTCCCAACTTGTTTTTGATACTCACAAAGGATATGCTCGACAATGTACAATGTTATATGTATATTTTTAAAGCAATGTTATTATTTTTATTAATGTACGATAATAATTATATTTTTTATGTGCCAATGAGCTTCACTGATGGTAAATAAATCTTAGATATCACGATGTATATTTTTTTTATATATGTCAGAGTTAGATACAGTAAACATGTGTAAATTTGTTTTATCAAGTTGAGTTACTGTGGAAAAAGGATGATTTGTTTCACACGTCTTAGGACTCATCAGTAACATGTGTTTTAGTTTTTTTTTTACCAGTTAGTTAAGAATTCTTACATGCATTATGTATTAATAAGATTTGCTTACATGTGTTCACAACACACAAAGTACACTAAATGAAATCACTTTTTTCTTATCCACTGACCCCCGCTAGCAGTTCTGTACTCTATTTCGAGGCAACTTAACGAATGTATGAAATTAAGGCTGTTCTGTATATTTTCGCTTCTTATTCACAATGTAAGTGTTTGAGCCCTAATTGTTATCGTTTTTGAAATTTTTATACTTAATCGTACTTGACTAAAATCTAAAGCAACACCCTGAACATTCCAGATAAATGTAAGTGGCACAAAGATTTTACCATTAATTACGATTAATAGTTGCAATAATGATTTTGTGATTTAGTTGTTGTGTATTTAAATTTCTGCAAATAATTGTCAAGTAACATATCAATTATTCAATAAATGATTATGAAAAAAGTTTTTTGTTTATTCCTAATTCATACTGTCTTTAAATTTAAAAAAAATATTGTATTTTAGTGTCCTTAACAAGACAACTATCAAGAAATTCTGGTTGCTAAAATAACCAATGATATAAGAAAATTGCTGAATAAGGAAAATAATACTAATAATTAATTACCAAATCATAAACAAGCATGATCTGCAAATTCTCAAAAATATATAACCAGTTTTATGCTCATCATTTTGATGGTATATTTTCGAAAAGCAGAGGTTGTGAACGCTATAGAAGAACCACAATGGCGACTTGAGATACCGTCTCACTGAAATGTAATTTTATATTATAATGATTGGATTGCGCGAATGGGTTTACTCCAGCTCATGATCAGCGTCATATTTGTTTTGTGCCTCCTAGTAATGGCGGAGCAGTAGGGGCTTAGCTGATTGTGAATTGAAATGAAATTGAATTCTGGATATGAAGAATTATTTCGTGCTATATGCTGGTTAATTTTACAGTCCCTTATAAAACATGACATGTTCCAACAATAACACCCACAAAAATACACAAAGAATAACACTAAACAAGAAGAAACCACACTGTACGCCAATGACGTGTTTACAAACAAAATAATGGGAAATTAAGAACATAATTCATTTCGTACGTGCAGACGGTTGCCTCTCTCGCACCCACATACATAATAACCAATCAAGTATTTCTTTGCTGACTCCTTTTATGTGGTATCTTTATTTGGATGCGCAAATGAACTAAAAGCATTCCATATCGTACATTTCAGCGTACCGTCTTAAGCCTTTGTCATGGACGCGAACCACTGAAATATACGATATGGAATGTGTTTAGTTCCATTGCGCATCCAAAGAAAGGTAGGTATCACACCTAGGAGCAGACAAAAGGAAAAATTAAATTTTAAAATCTTCAAACATTATTTTCTTGAAATTTTTGTTAACACCATAATTTATCATGATGTATGTATGTAGAATGACACGCTCTTTCAAATGAAATGGTCAAAATGTCAAAAAGTGCCTTTTTTAAAAACAAAATCGATGTGCCAGGGGATTTTTTTCGAAAACTTTTCAATTTCAAATATAATGAATTTATTCGTTACTTTTCGAAAGCACTGCACAGCATTCACACGAATTATTTAATGGAGGGAAAATCATCATTTTCATCATACAACTGTCATAATAGATTGTCAGAAGTTCAAGTTAAACTTATTAATCCCACGTATTAATGAAAATTGGGATAGTATTCCTTTTGCAAAATTAGCCAAAAGTTAACACTTCCGCAATTAATAACTGAAATCAAAAACTGTGAATATTCGCGAATTTCGCATGCATGAGGACAAGGCTTTACAGTCATTTGGAGCAAACCGTGACGAACATTTTAGTGAAAGGACAAATTAACAAACCATGAAATAAATACTCCACAGCGAACGCACTCTACTGCGGTTCAAATAAACTGGAGGTTGGTGATTCTAACCCCACTTTTATACGTGAATGCTGTTTTATAACTGCAGTTTTAGATGATTCATCAGTTAAACTACAATTATCTAAGGCAAATTCCGAATCGGTATCATCAAAACTGCGTTTACGGACAATTCTCCTTTATTAAATCTCCTTTCTTGAAAACTGAGAGGTCGATGACAGAGCAATCTCACAGAAGAAATGTCAACTTCTTCAGTCAAAATCACAAATGGTCGCGGTGTGTTTACAATTTGATAGTATGTGATAAATAGTGTAAAATTTCAAGGATATTAATTGGATTTATATAATTCGGTAAGTACACTTTTCATTTATCAGTTAAAATAGCATTTGTTTATTATATATCCACTCAACTGATTGCTGAAAAGCTTTTGCACTTTAAAGTACCTTTAGTGTTGAAATATCGTTTCAGGAAATTGTTTTTAAGATTAACTGATGTTTTGTGATAAAAGTAATCTATTAACATAATTCTGGTACTCCCCAATAGGCACAATTTTATAAATATGTCATTATGATTCACCATTGACATTTTCAAATGCGCAAGGAAGTGGTTTCTGTAATTATAATGACGGTTTTTGCCAGTTTTGTTTATTTATGGACCATTAATGTATGCAATTTCTTTTTGACAAGATTAGAAATCAATAGTGTACTTATTGTAAGGCGAAATATGCATTCAGGACGTGAGTAGGTTACATCGCCACCTACAGGGTGTTCTATCCTACACTACCGATTTGCCTTGTTATTCCATGCTGCAAGAACAGGACGCGACAGTTTATGCTAATCGTGGTCACAGCATCGTATACCACATGTTTTTGTTTCTTGTGTGATTTTTCCGGTTGTGATTATAACGTTCGCGTATGTATGTATTTTTTACAGTTATCAAAGCGGTTAAGTGCAGCTGTAATTGTCTGATATTGTGTCTCTCAATGCTGTGCGATTTATGTAACATTAAGTTCTAATTTTCTGCATTTTGTTCTACTTTTTTAATGGCTTCCGTTGTGTGTCTCTATTATCTTGTAACCAAATCCGGAACAGACATTGTCGGGCAAGGATTATTACTAAGTTTCCTACTATTAAATTTTTGATTTTTTTAATGGCAGCTTAACTGTTGCGTTACTGTTTACCTTATATTGTTCATCGTTTTTTATTCAGGAGTAGTGAAATTAGTTTTGAAAATTTATATTGTGTCATACTAATTTAAGTATATGGAAGCTCCACTTATCACATAGGTTTCCCTTGTATTTATTCAAATAGTAATTGGATATGTCATTTACGTTTCGAATTATGTCTTTGGATCGGCTTATGGTTTCGAATAGAAAGAAGAGTAATTTGCGCTAAATATTTTGTATAGTCAGCAATAAGAATATTTAGAATTCAAAATGTTTTAATAACCTATGGTAATTATAGGTACCTAAGTATAAATAGAATCGTTTTCGGAAGGCGAATAAAACGTTGGTGAAACCGGACATATACCTCTGAGCCCTTTCTACTTGTTTGTAATATACCTAAGTCATGCTCAGGTACGCCTCTTAATAAGGTACGACTAAAGCCAGCTTCAGAGAACGACGTAGTGTTGCCAGCAACACTACGTCACGTGACTTTCAGCCAATGAAATTAATTGTATTCGTTGTTGAAGTCGAGTGAAGTTCAAAATTTCCAACTTCAACTATCCAGAGGGGCAACATTTGGACATAACATAACCAACAAAAACACAACCAACTTTATAAAATCTTTATTTCACTGAAATTAGATTGGTTGTGGGGATGTTGCCAGCAACACTACATTGTTCTCTGAAGCCGGCTTAACGTTATGAAGAAATTACCTGCACTAGAGAAGGATGACCAATAAGATGTACTTCTTATCAAACACAGTCGGTTGAACAGAACAGAACTTGGAATAGGTGGAATATGTTGATCATTCTATTGCATTGTGTTGATCTTCTGTTGTGGTGTGTTTGTGATACAGTTTTAACGAAATTTGAAAATGGCTCATCATGAAGTTTTGAGCGAGCAAAGTAGGAAACTTGTGTTAAATGTTTTGGAGCTTTTACTATCATTACATGTAGAGATAATTGAGTACCGACATACCTGCACTACTCTAATCTTTCCACCGCACATGCATGTCTAAAGACGTCCTTCCTAGCATAATTTGGGCTGACCCGCCAGCTATTACCGAGTTATACCTCTAATAAGGGGTATAAGTTGAAGTAAAATAAATTTGCCCATTTCGTCTCACCAATGTTTTATTGCCCACTTCGCCTTCCGAAAACGATTGTACTATATATGCACCTAGAACTCTAGTAGGTATGAGATGTAGCTGAAGCTATAATCTGTTAGTGTGAGATTTTACTGCCGTATTTAAAGACTTTCAAGAGAAAACGTTAAGATCAGATGTCAGATCACATTAAAATTGTATTACTTCCTGAAATGTAATAGGATGTTTATCGTTTCTTATTATTATTACCCTTCGTTAAATAATGTGTGCGCGAACTTATTGTTAAGGACGCCGTATTCTTGAGATAGTGTTTTCTACAAATACAAATAACTTTAGACATTTAAGAACTGAATAATATAGAATTTAGCAAATAACAGGATAGCTATCTCATTCCACCTGCGAATATTGAAATATATCAACAACAATAAATTTTTAGGCACAGAAATCTTTGAAAATACGTATTTTTGTAAATTTAACTGAAGATGTAAATATTGTCATAACATAAACTTACATAGTTCTGCATATAAGATTGTTCACTTTTGTTTATAAGTACTTATGTGAAAATAATTGTTAATATGTGGTGTTATAATTATTAACCTCCTGCTTTTAAGCTGTGTGTCTCACTGTTCCCAATATACGTAAAAATGTCCCGCCTTAATTGTAAGCACCGTACCTGTATTATCATCACGTCAATATTCAATAAACACTTGTTGTATTTTTAAAACAATACATTTAATAATTTAAGGGCGTCCCGCTCTGAGGAAAAAAATAAATGGTCACGTTAGTTAAAATAGCAAAATAATATGTCCTACAAACACTTTATAAAAGTTATTTTGTTTGAGGAGAATTTAAATAGTAAAAGTGATTAAACAAAGCATCAAGGATTTTATTTTTGATATAACTTTTGTCCTGTTTTATTTTTCGAGATTTCTGTACCTAAAACGCCACAAATACGAGCAGTTTACGGCGAATGCCGTTTTTATTATAAGCAATTTCCATTATTTAAATGCTATAAATACCTCGAGGGCTTACCACAGAAAATATTTTCTTATTTATGAAAAAAAAAAAATTGGTTAAGGCTTAATAATTTATAAATGTGATTAAATATAACTTGTCCTTGGCGGACCTTGACCACATATTAACGATTTTTTCTGCGTCTACGGTACAACGTTACATTTTCAGCAAAACAAATACGTTACTCATCAAATGACACTGTACCAACAGTAAAAATATTTTATTACGCAATGGTGTTACCATGTGTCTACATTTTTTGTGAATTACATATGCATTTGGATACGCATATAATTCTGTCAACACAGTATTCAGCTACGTCAGTTGCGTTCATGAATTTTTGGCTTCTGGAGAAAAATGTATTACTTTTTAATTCTATGTACCACTGCGCATGTGCGCAATCGTGTAAAGGGCTACTGCCCAATCCCACTCTTAGTCAGTCAGTCTCTTTATGTTAGTGGATTTGACGAGTCGATGTTAAGTTACACCAACGCTTATAATAAAGTGATTAAACAAATTACAGTTTTATTGAAATACAGTCCACTCCAAACATTGTCGCTATAAAGCCAAACATTTGGTCTTCGTGCCGCATTAAGAAACCTGGATTCCAGCAAAATAGTAGTGTTTTTATGTTGAATTGTGACGTCGCACCCCACCGATGCTTGTCTGACGCTGCCCGCTACCCGCTGGCCCGACATTCTTTGGTAACGCTGTCTTTGTCCCACCGAATTGGCGGACGCTTTGTCTAGCCGAGGAATTCCATTCCATACTGCTGTCGCTGTTCAACCGCTTGTTCTCCCGCCCGTACCGTACGTAGCTTGTTTGATGTTCGAATGAGAAGGAGAGCTGTAGTGCTAAAGTAAGTCCTTGTTTGCCTTATTCCTAATTTGTACTTGTGTTGTGGTTTGAATATTCCGCTGCACTCTGCACTGAAACAAAATTAAATTAAAAAACATGGCTGTTGAATTAGCAACTCAAATTAAAAAAAGGGGTAGTATAAAGCATAAATTAACAAATTTCATAAAATTCGTAGAACCTTTGACAGTTGAATTTAATGAAAAATTAGCTATAGATGAAGATCAGTTTTATGAATTACAGCTTAAAGTTGAGCGAATGCCATCAATATTAAATGATTTCGATAGTATTCAAAATGAAATTGAAATGATTTGTGAAGAAAATTCTCTTCAAATGCATATTGATGAACGCGATGAATTTGTAAATAAATATGATAAATATGTAGCTATTGCTCATAAAATATTAAAAAAATGTGACTCAGATAAAAAGTCTACAGAATCGGAAGCTAGCTCAAAATTCCAAAAAGAAAGTTCATGCTTAAACGAGATGCAAACAGGTAGAAATATCAAACTTCCTGTAATAGATATTCCCAAATTTAAAGGCTCGTATGATGATTTCTTATATTTCAAAGATACATTTGAAAGTTTGATACATAATAATGACTCGATAAATGATATTCACAAATTTCACTACCTTAAAGCTTCGCTGGAAGGTTCGCCGCTACAAATTATACATGCTTTAGAATTTACTGCAAAAAATTACCCTATTGCATGGGATCTTATATGTAATAGATATAATAATCCGCGAATTTTAATTCACAATCATATCAAGGCGCTTTTCAATTTGCCGATTCTTGTAAAGGAAAATTCCTACTCGCTACGTAATTTAATTGACAACATGTCAAAACATTTACGTGCTTTAGATTCCCTTGGTCAGCCAACGGAGCAATGGGACTCGCTTTTAATCTTTTTAATATCTACTAAATTAGATAAAAGTACTTCAAATGAATGGGAAAAATTTAAAGGTAAATTAGATGATTTGCCGGCTTTAAATGATCTAAAAACTTTTCTAAAAACTCAAGCAGATTTATTAGAAACGTTAGAAATAAATTTGAAAATTAGTAAGCCAAATTATAAAGAAATTTCACAAAAAAGTTATTTTACCGAAAATGTGTCAAAATTTAGTGGTAGTTGTAATTATTGCAAAAAACCTAACCACAAAATATACAAATGTACTGAGTTTGCTACGTTAGCATTAGACAAAAAATTAGAAAAAATTGCTGAAAGAAAATTATGTAAAAATTGTTTATGTAGTGGTCATGAAGCTGAAAATTGCAAATCAGCTGCATGTACAGTATGTAAAGAAAAGCACAATCGATTATTACATCCACCTAAATCTGAAAATGTAACACAGGGTGTTGTTTTAACGAATACTTCCAATTCATATGTTTTATTATCAACAGTAAAAGTTAAGGTCTTGGATATTTATGGAAATGAACATATGTGCAATGCAATATTAGATAGTGCTTCTCAGTCAAATTTTGTTTCGAAAAAGTTGATAGAAAAGTTAAGCTTACTTCAAAATTCATTTAAATTAACCGTTACTGGTATTAATAAAATGTCTGCTAATATAAATAAAAGGTCTAATCTTAAAATTAAATCTCAATATAACAATTACTCGTGTGATATATCGTGCTTAGTATTAGATAAAATTACAGATATGTTGCCTAGTATTGATATAGATATATCAAGTTGGAATATACCAGATAATTTACGCTTAGCTGATGACGAATTCAATATTCCTAAAGAAATTGATTTGCTTATAGGTGCTAGTCATTTTTGGTCACTAATAAAACCTGGAAAAATTGATCTTGGCAAAAACATGCCACATTTACAAAACACTGTATTCGGATATACAGTTGTTGGTCAAATACAAAATTTAAATCCAACATCTAATTGCTTTCTGATGATTGACGAAAATTTAGAATTAAACAATCTTTTGAAAAAATTTTGGTCTGTTGAGGAGTGTCCTGACACATATCAGATGTCTAAAGCTGATCAAGATTGCGAGAATTTATTCGTTAATAATTTTACAAAAAATGATGGACGTTTTGTTGTTAGAATTCCGTTCAAGGACGATCCAAATAAATTAGGTGATTCAAAATCATTAGCTGTTAAAAGATTTCTACAATTAGAAAATAAATTTGATAAAAGCCATACCTTAAAACATGACTACAATTGCTTTATGAGAGAATATTTAGATTTAGAACATATGGAGTTAGTTAAGAGTAATGACGAAGTCTTGTCTTATTTTTTACCACATCACGCTGTATATCGCGAAGATAGCTTGACGTCTAAAATTCGAGTTGTGTTTAATGGTTCAGCTTCCTCTTCAAGTGGATATTCCCTGAATGATATACAATATACAGGGCCTGCAATACAAAATGATTTATTTAAGATTTTAATAAATTTTAGAATATATGCATTTGCTGTTACAGCTGATATTGAGAAAATGTACAGACAAATTTTGATTCATCATGATGATCGTAAATTTCAACAGATAGTCTATAGATTTGACTCGTCTGAAGAGCTTAATACATATAATTTAAAAACAGTTACATATGGAACCGCAAGTGCACCGTATCTCGCTATTCGTTGTCTTAAACAACTATCATATGAAAATAATGATCAGTACTTAGATGCCGCAAATATAATTAGAGATTATTTCTATGTAGATGATTTAATTACTAGCTTTGATAATGAATCTGAAGCAATTCGTATTTGTCATGAAATCTCAGATATTTTAAATTCCGCTCATTTCCCATTACGCAAATGGAGATCAAACAATGCAAATATAGTAAATTCACTCACAAATTGTAATAATAATGCCACTAGTGTTCTCAGCTTTGGTGATAAAGTAATCAAAACATTAGGTATACAGTGGTGTAGTAATAATGATGAATTCTCTTTTAGCATATTACCTTATAAAAATGTGAACACATGTACTAAAAGACATTTATTATCAGAAATTTCTAAGATTTTTGACCCATTAGGATTAATTAGTCCTTGCCTAATTATAGCAAAAATTATTATTCAAAAATTATGGCTCCTAAAAATAAATTGGGATGAAAAAATTCCTATTGAACTTGAAAACAAATGGTTACAATTTCGGGAAGAATTAATTAATTTAAATAATCTTGCTATTCCACGTCATGCTTTTTCTTCTAAATCAAAATTAATAGAATTACATGGATTTTGTGATAGTTCAACTCATGCTTATGGTGCATGTATCTATGTGCGAAGTACTGATTCATTAAATGTACCAAAAATTGCTCTTTTGTGTTCAAAAACCAAAGTTGCACCTCTTAAACCTACTACAATGCCGCGATTGGAATTAATGGCAGCATTAATGTTATCTAAATTATGTAAGGTAGCAAAAGATTCATTAAATTTAGAAGTTTCAACCTTTTTGTGGTCAGATTCCACAGTTGTTTTACACTGGATTCACACAGAACCTTATAAATTACAACCGTTCGTTGCTAACAGAGTTCATAAAATTCAAGAAATGTCGATTAGTTGTGAATGGAATTACGTAAATACCAAAGAGAATCCATCTGATTTATGTTCACGTGGTCTGTTTCCAAATGAAATAATAGATAATTCACTATGGTGGAAAGGTCCATCGTGGCTTTATTCATTTAATGCAGATAACCCAAATTACAAATTTAAACTTACCTTACTTAACGAATTACCAGAATGTAAAAAAGATAAAAATATATCTGTGTTCCATACTAAAATTGAAAAGGGTTTCAATATTTTTGATAAATTTTCGAGTTTCACAAAGTTACAACGAGTTATATCATACTGCTTAAGATTTAAGTTAAATACATGTTCAAACAAATCTTTAAAATTAATAGGTCCACCGTCAGTTGATGAATTAAATAAATCTTTATTGTGCTTAATTAAGCTATCACAAGCTGAATCATTTTCTAATGATATCAAACATATTCAACATGGTGATTTTAATAAATTAAGTAATCGACTTAGACATTTAACCCCATTTCTTGATGATGAAGGTGTCATCAGACTTCGTGGTAGAATAAAACATTCAAATTTAACATTTAATGCTAAACATCCAATTTTATTAGATGCTAATCATAACCTTACAAAATTAATATTTGAATATGAACATTGCAAGCTAATGCATGCAGGACCACAACTTTTATTGAATACCATACGTCAAAAATATTGGCCGATCAAAGGAATGTATTTAGCAAAAAAGGTTTTCAGAAGTTGCTTAACTTGTTATAAATTCAAACCTCAGACATGTAATAATTTGATGGGAAATCTTCCAGACAGAAGAGTTTCTTCTTTATCCCCATTTTCTGTAACAGGAATTGACTATGCTGGTCCCTTTTCGATTAAAGATCGCAAAGGGCGTGGTTACAAAATTACTAAATGCTATGTTTGCTTATTTGTATGTTTTTCCGTTAAAGCAGTACATATTGAGCTTGCGTCTGATTTAACCGCAGATAATTTTATTGCTTGCCTAAGAAGATTTAGTGCTAGACGCGGTTATCCAAATGAAATTTGGTCTGATAACGGAACTAATTTTCAAGGTTCATCACGTATTTTGAAGGAATTACATTCATTCTTAAAAAATAATGAGTCATACATTGTAGATTATTGTACAAAAAATAATATTAACTGGAAATTCATTCCTGCTAATTCCCCACACTTTGGTGGCTTATGGGAATCCAATATTAAAAATGTCAAAACTCACCTGATTAAAGTTATTGGAGAATCTATCCTCACATACGAAGAATTTTCAACTGTTTTAGTGCAGGTGGAGGGTATTTTAAATTCACGGCCGCTGCATCCTATGTCCTCTGATCCTTCAGATTTAAACCCAATCACTCCTGCACACTTCCTTATTGGAAAACCGTTAGTAATGGCTCCTGATCCTGATATATTGCATCTGAAAATAAATACACTATCCAGATATCAGCTACTCCAACAGTTGTATCAGAGCTTTTGGAAAAGATGGAGCAGAGATTATTTGTCTACCCTGCAACATCGTTATAAATGGAATAAACAAGAGAACGTTTTTCGTGTTGGAGCTATGGTTTTAATAAAAAATGACAACTTACCTCCTTCCAGATGGCTTCTTGGACGAATTGTGAGTGTTCATCCCGGTAGTGATGGTTTAGTTCGGGTTGTCAGTGTGAAAACCTCACGAGGTATCTTGAAGCGCTCAGTGGTGAAAGTGTGCGTTTTACCATTACCTGAAACAGAAAGTGTTTAATAAAATGTATCATTTTAACCAACCTTGTATTATACTATAGTACTTACCTGTAAAAAAATGTATTTTATGTTTATATTTTAGCAGATTGCTATTCTGTCTTGTTTAACATATTATTCTTTGTATTGAAAGACTTTTGTCCTTCAACCTGGGGGGCATGGAGAAAAATGTATTACTTTTTAATTCTATGTACCACTGCGCATGTGCGCAATCGTGTAAAGGGCTACTGCCCAATCCCACTCTCAGTCAGTCAGTCTCTTTATGTTAGTGGATTTGACGAGTCGATGTTAAGTTACACCAACGCTTATAATAAAGTGATTAAACAAATTACAGTTTTATTGAAATACAGTCCACTCCAAACAT
Source organism: Monochamus alternatus (assembly GCA_037114965.1). Lineage (NCBI taxonomy): Eukaryota > Metazoa > Arthropoda > Insecta > Coleoptera > Cerambycidae > Monochamus > Monochamus alternatus. The sequence continues at coordinate 122,657,475 of CM073426.1, forward strand.
TGTCGCTATAAAGCCAAACAGCTTCTTTACAGTAAACGGTAAATATACCTGGCATAATTTTTGTAGATATGTCAACAGGAGTGAGATATAGATTATTTACTTGTAATAAAACATGTCTCAAAACTTTTATAATTTCTTTCGGTTCAGTGTTTATGTAAATTTCTTCCGCCATGGTTACTAGCCATTTCCTACGCAAAATTTTGACCTCGCTGAGTCAAAACTTCGCCGGCTTTATTGCAGTAGTTATTTTACGGTTATGATCTCGAATTGATCCCAGATTTAGACAATTACTTGAATAGTCACACAAGTATTACCATTGACGTATCGATAAGCTAAATTGATTTAAAACAGGTGTTTGGCTTATGCTAAATACCTATCGATTTTTTGTTGTAATTAAGGACAGTTAAAATTTGAGATACTTTCGGAGGTATTTAAATAACAAAAGACCGTTGAAGTCCCACATGAGGGATATGGGCGAAGTTAGGTCACCAAATCTAGGGGAGCTAAAGCCTCTGTTGGACTGTGACTAGGAAGGGATCGACTGATACCGACACATATATCGGCAATATCGCCCTCTTTGGCCGAATATTGGTATCGGCCGATATGTCAGCAGATATAGACCGATGTAATATACTTATGTATTTTTAATATAAAAATATTTTAAAAAATCAAATAACAATACTCTAAAAGTAAGTACCTACATAGTTTGTATGAGTGCTAAATATAATAAATAAGATCATTCTTTGGTTGGAAAATAATAAATAAAATGAACTAAAACCTAATTATTTGGTTATAGTAAATAAAAAAAAACAATGGTGTAAGTACATGTAAATAAGTATAATTTAATTAGTTATGTTCATGAAATGATACAAAAATTATACCTAATTTTTGTACTTAAAGGCATGAGAACAAAAACAATAAAATATGAGAATAAATTTGAAAAGTCGTTAAAACAAACACTATTTTAAAAATGTTTATAATTTAGTTTAGGCAAGTTGTGATCTAAAAGTAATAAGCCCTCTCCCTGAAAAATGGTTCAATTCACAATATATAATATTCAATTATCATCAAGTTTACAATATTCAGTAATATAGAAAGTAATTCAAAATTTGTATGAAACGTATGAAAAATAAATTATAAGAAATCCTTAGATGTCTCCTTATCAGGAGTTAGCTAGGCACATATTTGCAATTTTTCTTTTGACGCCCGAATAAATAGATTTTTTGGATAAACCACAAAATGCACCGCCAGTTTTCTCGTTATTTTCACTTTTTTTTTCTCGAAAGTGTACATAATTCATAATTTCCGCGACTTATCTATGCAAAACTCGACGGAAATAACCGATATAGCGATTTTCGGCTTTTACATACAATCGTGACAATTCAGAAGAATATAATAAGTACAATTAACAATAGTCAGTCAGTCAGTTCACACGTTGTAGTAAAGTAATTTAGTTAGAAAGAAAAAAATGCTTAGATATTGTCTTTTTAAACTTATTCGGCATATAGGAGAAATCCAGATCGAGAAGGTACCTAATAATATTGATTAATCAGTTTGAGCATCTTTAAAAATGGTGAGGTATTTGGCAACAAAGGCAAGGAGACAACTGTTACATAACGAGTAAATCTAAGAGGTGAATAAAAGGGCAATAGATTCACAAGTTTCTTAGAATCCACAAGATTATTAACTAATTTATAACAAAAAAGCATAGCATTTAGATTCCTCCTATCGTACAGGCTGTGAATCTGAAATTCATTTATCAAATGTGCCGTTCTGATGGTTTGATAATCAGGATACTCATTATGCGTACGAAAATAAATATGTCGCAGAAATTTATTCTGTACTTTTTCAACGCCCATCGTATGCGCAATCGCTTGTGAAAACCAAATGACCGACCCGTATTCCAGTTTAGGTCTCACCAAATAAAGTACAGTTTTTTTAAGACCACAATATTATCAAAATTCTTACTCTGTCTAATAATAAACCCCAATAATTTAAAAGCTTCGGCGGTAATTATAATAATATGTGACATAATTTAATTTGCAATCGTAACTTATCCCAAGATCAGTAATTTGGTTAATTTGATATATCGATATCGGCAAAAATCATCGGTCAATCCTTAGCTCTCATGTTTTTTAATTTTTGTTCTTAAATGTATGTGATAATGGTTAATAAATATTTTGGAGATGTAAGTCGAGCTTTGCGGTTTATGAAACTATGAGCAATTTAACTATTGTGCAAAACTTCGAACAAAACAATCGCTATTTCTAAGAAGCTGTTAATTAGACATTGTTTTGTTTTTGTACCAAGAATGTCACAGTTCTGAACAATCTTTGAAAGACTTTATTGTTGAGACGTTTGAAATTTTTTCGATATCTCGCACATATTAGAATATACCTACTTGGTAATTTTTATTAAAAGCCATATTTTTATTTAAAAAAGTGGCCCTTCTTTAATTTAATCAGAACAGATTGTGTTAAAATGCAATGCATCTATTTCTTTTTATAAAAAGAAAGTTAGGAAATCCTTGGAAATCCCTTGAAATCATTTAGAATTCCGCGAAATCCTTTAGAAATCTCTATATTGCGAGATCTTGCTACAATTTTTATTTCAGTATTTTATTCGATATTTTGCAAACATTTAAAGAAATAAAATTTTTAAGTGAATTTAGGTAAAAGGTTGAGTAAACTGAAAATATTGTTAAAACAATGGACCATAAAAAGTAATTTACACATTACTTACTTACACCAATGCGAGCGCCCATGAATTGAAAAATAAATATAATACTGTCGATAGTGTCACTATTTAAAAATTTCAGTTATTTTTGTTATAACCTAATTTTATTTAAATTATATGAAAATTAGATATAGCGTAGCGTCTGAAGGTGAAGGACATTTATTCGAGCAATTATTTGAATATATGTTGTCTCGGATGTTTCCTCGGATGTTTCATTATTTTAAGTAACATTTGAAGTAACATTAAATGTCGATAGAAACGTAACCGAATTATTAAAATTTTTATACTATAAGTTCAGTTCCCTTCTATATTTTAAAATTAAAAACAGTTTATGTGTAATTTGAAGGAATCAGTAACGGTTCTTAAAATTTTAATTTGTTGTTAGCCGTAAAAGGTTTTAAAACCAGCGGGATCGTGAGAATGTTTTTATCGTTTATTAGGAAATATTATTAAATATTCTTAAACTCTTGTAGTTCAGCAATCGAAATAATTTATGTTCAGGGAACAAATAGAGATAATACAATGTTATAGGTACTTACATGGTTTAGCGATATACATACGCAGCGGTGGGCGATAACGGTTTGGAACTATCAATTATCGATAATTAAAATAAACCGATATTATCGAATTATCGATAATTCGATAAATTTTTATCTATATTATTATGGATATTATCGATAATTATAGATATATCGATAAATATTCCCAATCCTACTCAACAGATGTCGCCCACTTCGTGATTGTTCCCTAAATTTTAAGTTAGTTACCAAAAACAGTTCGGTGATCGAAAATGTTTACACACCGGGTGACAACGGAAAGTGGGAACACGCTGTAAATTTTTTATGACTGCTGATAAAAATTTGAAATTGGGTGGATTTATACTAGATGGTGCCATGAATTCTTTGAGGTCATTTCGGATTTCATGACATTTCCGGTTTGACCGGAAATGACCGTAAATTTATATTTTTAAATGGGACACCCTGTATTTGTTGACATTTTTGGAATCAGCGGATCATTTTACGTATGGTAAGACCAATTTTCTGACACATTTTTTGGATGTAAGTATTTTTTTTTTAATTTTAAAAAATAAAACTAGATGGCCGCGACTGGCAGAAATTGTTTTCTTTTTTGTTTGTAATTATGGGAAATTCTAAATTTGAATATTTTTGTACATTTTTTTAAGTTATTACCACTAAAAATGTCGATTTATTGTATTTCCTTAAAAACTCATTATTTTTCAAATGTAAAGAGGGTGGGCCCTATCGATTTTTTAATAAAGGATTTTTTTTATGAATTTTGTGTTACAACAATATTTAAAATCCGTCAAATAGAAAACATTTTCTGCCAGTCGTGGTCTTCTAGTTTTATTTATAAAAAATAAAAAATATATATATATCCAAAAAATGTGTCAGAAAATTGGTCCTGTCATACGTAAAATAATCCGCTGATTCCAAAAATGTCAAAAAATACAGGGTGTTCTATTTAAAAATATAAATTTACGGTAATTTCCGGTCAAACCAGAAATGTCATGAAATCCGAAATCACCTTTTAGGTACTGAAATTTTTCAAAATACGTATTTTTTAAATTCAACTATAGATGTAAACATTGTTATAACATAAACTTACATAGTTCTGCATATATAGTTAAGGTTGTTCACTTTTGTTTATAAGTATATGAAAATAATTGTTAAAATGTGGGGTTAAAATGTGTGTCATACAAATGCAATTTAAAAGTTATTATGTTATTTGAGGAGAGATTAAATAGTAAAAGTGAATAAACAATACATCAGTAATTTTATAACGTAACGTAACGTAAGTCAAGTAGATTCAGATGGGGAAAATTTAAATGCATGGTTTACCTTCTAATAACTATTATCAATAAGACACTTGCAGTGCCTTCTATGCCAATGTCATTCAACTGACAGAAATCTAGAATAGGTATCGCAATTGTTTCTAATTGCAAATGCAAAACTGATAGTTGCGATTGAAGTCGATGCGATCTGATGGAATGGCATGGAATTTTAAAAAAGGCGGCTTTGCCTTCATCGTCTTTTCTTTATCTTCTCGGTTGGTGACAGTTGAATGTCAAGAACGATCTAATCTGAACACTGCAAACGGAATTAAATAAAAATGTATATACTCGCGACAAGAATTCAGACGACTTACGTCATACGAACAAATGAATAATTCACAATATTTTCATCAAAATATTTAAGAAACTGCAACTGATAGTAATAAAACTATAGACTACACTAAAAGTTTGCATTATATATTGCACTAAATTGCAAAAAATAATTGTTTTTAACGCGACCAAGTATCGAAAATTACGTTGACAATAAAAACAAATGTGTAACGTCAGCCGTGACGTAAGACGTCTGAATTCTTGACGCGAGTATACCTACCTATGTTAGATACGCAGTCTATAAGATTTAAAAATTAGGTACTTAGCTCTTCGTCTATAAGCTTGCCGGGAAGCTTACTGTAATGAAGCTGACTCGGAAACTGATAATATCCGAGTGTTCGAAATATGAGTGCCTTTATTTTGCTGTCAAAAGAGCTCAGAACACAGAATAAAATATTAAATAAATAGTTACAACTGTTCAAAATGACTCGTAGCTAGAGAGTTTTGCCTAGATTAGCCAAAAATTAATATGTTATGCAGCTAGTTATGGTTACTATAAAATGTTCCATTTTTGTTTATGTACCTACAGGATGTCCCAATTTCGTTGTAATTGCAGAGTATCTTGGAAACTACAAGAGATAGAACGCTATATTTTTCGCAACGCTATACTACCTTTTTGAGAAATTTAAGATGCCGTAATCAGAACTTTCATAGACTTCGTTTTTTAAAAAAATGCGTTTAAGGGATTTCAGTGGACTCCACCGTACACTTCACATGCATTTAAATCGTCATAATTTTTTTGTGCTCTGGTGTATTGTTTTTTAAACGATAATTCTTTTTGACGTTTTTTTTTGTCTTAAATTTTCAATAACTGTTTTTTAGATATCTGGATTTTAAGGTTTTATTTCGTAAACATAAACCCGGTGTCTTCCTTCACACTTTCTTCAATTACTATCAAATTTTGGACTAAGGTAAATCATTATATCTTGGCTTCAGAACATGTTTTGTCCAGACGGTTATTCAAAGTGACATTTGCCAAGTATACCTACCTTTTTTAAGAAAAAAAAAACGGTAAAGAATAACAATTATGATTAAAAAATCAATACAGCAGGGCACAAAAAAGTTATGACGATTTGCATGTGAAGTAGTGTAGTATACTACAATTGACAGCAAATTCGTGGGTATATTTCAATTTATCGTGCCAGTAGACCTCCTTCTATCAAGTTTTATGTTTTTACTACAATCTATAATGAAATTATTGAAGATTTTGGCCCCCGGAATATGTGGTAGCATTTTTTCCCAACCTTTCTACAGACACCCAGTATACTCGCTGAATGTTCTATCAGTTCTATTAAGTTGGCTGAAAGAATTTCGTAGACTTGTGCCGTTCTGACCTTTTCGTTTCGTGAGGCAATTACTAATAAGGTTAAATTAGTGACTATGTCTGGCAGTATAGCAAATGCGAAAGAGACGATCAATATAATAAACACGAACGCTCCGGTTTTATCTCAAGGGAAAATACAATTCCCTGATGATTTCACTTGACAAAATAAATGCGAATACAAAAATTTCCAACAAAGAATACCAAGTAGCTGAAACCTTTCTCGATAGGAGTAAAAGTGTGAAATCATTATAATATTTCGAAAAAGATGTAAGTAAGTCATGGAAATTTATTTTTAGAAGAAAGAATTACTTAATTTTGTTTTTTTATACCGAACGGGCCATATACAACGAAATAGATGTTATGACATGCTAAGAACAGTTTTTATTTTTCTTCAGATAGTTCAAGTATCATTCAGGTTGGCGTTCCAAGGATAATGAGTCGTACCTAAAGATCCACAAAAAAATCAACCCAGCAGGTGGAGGTTCTTATTAGCGTAGTAGTAAAATATAATTTTGAAATTGTATCATTTCCTTTTAGTCCATTGAAAAGTTACATTTAGGGTTGCATTTTTTAAAGGACGCAATTTTATTGTTTAGATGTGAGGGGGGGGGGTCAAAAAAAGCTTAACTTGAAGTTTGTGGAGTCGCAATCCTCCAACTTCGGCCGCCATCTTGTAAAAGCGGGTTAAATTGATTTTAGCATTTATCAGGTAAACTATTGGTCACACAAAATTTAAAAAAAAAAAAATTATTGCAAATTGAATCCTCTACAATTTTAGTCCAGTAACTTTTTGTTGTAAAATCAAAAATAACAAAGATATTAAAGAAAAACAATCAAAATTTTTGGACAAATTTTCTTTTGGGCGCCATAATTTATTTATTTATTTTATTTAAAAAAAATGACATCAGAGCATTTTTGTAGAGGGGTTTTCAACGAATAATTTTTATTATATACTTTTTTTATTATATTCATTAGTTTGGGTTTGACAGCGCTGTGAAGTGAACACTAATTTTCCCTACTGATACGTATAAATTTATATCAATGATATGGCATAGTTTTTAATTATTTTCATAATAATGTTTTTTATAATAGACATTTCAATATTGTTATTTAATAGTTATTGACTCTTTTCCCCACCACCACCCAAAATTTTGATTGTGTTTCTTTAATATCTTTGTTATTTTTGATTTTACAACAATAAGTTACTGGACTAAAATTGTAGAGGATTCAATTTGCAATAAAAAATGTTTAAAAAAAATGTATGACCAATAGTTTACCTGATAAATGCTAAAACAATTTAACCCTCTTTTTCAAGATGACGGCCGAAGTTGGAGGGTTGTGACCCCACAATCTTCAAGTTAAGCTTTTCTTGACCCCCCTCTCACATCTAAACAATAAAATTGCGTCCTCTAAAAAATGCACGCTAAGGCCAATCATGTAACATTTCAATGGACTATTTAATTTTTCGGGAGAAAATGCGTTAGAGAACATGAATAATTGTACCTTACACTGTGTTCCATACACCGTGAAAAATACTTAATGGTTTAGATCAATTTAAATGTTATTATTTAAATTTTATTTAATCACACTGTATTTCACAAAAATTTTAATTAAATACACAAGACACTTAAGAGAAAAACTCTGTCCGTGAAAATAATAAGACGATTTAAATACGTTTTATACGTTAGTGCGGCAACTCTTAAAACAGATGCATCAAGCGGTGCATTACTTAAAGAAGCTATTAGCTTAGTTCGGTTTCAGAAAATGCAAAAGTATCTCATATTAACTTTCAACTTACGTGTATTAAAATTATAAAATTCCTTTCCACAAATATTACATGTTTTGATTGCACTTGCCTGTGCGACAGCTTATTCCTTTGTCCTGAACCATATTAGTGCACCGGTCAACATTAACATATACTCTATCAATCCTAGAGCGTAGAGGATGGGGCTTGTGCGGGATAATTCACCTACTGCTCCTGACACCTACTTGTTGTCTGTGCCTACATCAGTTTCTTTTTGCATGCGATTGACTTTGCTTTTAAATATTTTACTTTCTTCTTGCCTTCTCTTGATATTGAACGCATACATCAAGCTAGTTATTTTGTTATTTCATGTTTTGTGTTTATTTTTAAAATCTGTTTCACTCACTACGAAAGTGCGAGGTACGAAATGGTTAGCACTGGACACGTTGTTTGGGGTTATGTGGTGGAAATTAACTCCAAGATGTGTGAAAATTATTTTTTAGTTTTTTGTTATTCTTTATAAAATAATTTAAGGGGATAATTTGTGATAATCTTTCCAACAGTGTACAATGGTATTAACTGAAATATGGATATCTGTTTAAATAGTTGGTTTTTCAGTAAGTATGTGAGCTTTTATGCACGTTTATGGATATTTTTTTGAAATAATTTAAGTAACTTAAACTCTTAAGTGATAGCGTCGAACTTGAGAAAATTCATATTTTAATTGTTTATGATAATTTTACTTTACTTATTGCTAAAAACAAGTGTTTTTAAACTAGAAACAATGGTAAAAATTGAATTTACTTTAAAAAATTATTTATCTTACAGAAGATATGGCAACCTCGCCTTCAGTAAATCATATGGTTTATTTTATTAGCACAGTATAGGGAGACCAGTAAAAATACTCGGGCCGGAATAATAAGTCGCGCATAGCAGCTCGCGCATCCATTTCAAGCTGCGGAGACCTCAGTTTACATCCAACTCTGGGAGTGCGAACATCGGTTGTACAGAGCCGTATTAAAGCAATATTTTGAGTCTGATCGAGGAACGAGTCGCTGCGCAGCAGTTAGATGTTTAAATATATCATCTATAAATAGTAATTTAAGTTTCTTTAAATTTGCTAGAGACATAAATAAGTAATAAGTAATCTATAATATACTGTACAAACCATAAATGATATTTTACTGCTATTGCCTTACCTATTAACTTATTTCTTAAGTATAACATTGGAATATAAATACTTCTCATGAAAGTGAAGTTGTGCAGAGGCTTCTAATAGAGAAGATTTATTAGAAAAGCTGCTAAGGATTAGTAATAGTTCATACAAACTATGTCAAATACATTTTTAAAATAATATGTTTTCTAACGATTCGCGCAATAGATTACGCAAAGAGGCCGTTCCAACGTTTCCTGCACAAGACGGCTCATCTTCAAATTATGTAGATGATCATATTTCTTGTAGTCACTATAATGAGAGTAAGTCTCAAAACAAAATAATAAAAAATATTTGTTTTCCAAATTTACATTTTACTGCACTTTTATCTCCAATTTAACAATTTTCAACGTTAAGTAAACATAATTTCTCTGTTCTGAAAAATACTTGTCTTCTGGTTTACGTAAGATCATTTAAGACGAAAAAAAATCATAATAAATTATTAGTTCACTAAACTTCAAACGTCAAATTTTAAATTTAAAAAAATCCCAAAAAAATGTAATTATCACTAATTACAAAAAAAGTAAGTAAATAAATAAAAATGTTTTGTAGTGCAATAATATATATTTTAAACTCTTTTTTTAAAGAGTCCAAAGAAGTAAATCAAATTTTCACACTGTATGTTAGTAGCAGTAAATGATGTATAGTACATGTTGAATTACCCATTTATAACTGTATAATGAATTATTACATAATGTGGATAGATATAACGTAAACTTTCATGTGGAATAACTACGCTTTCACGCGCAAATAAAAATTTCTTATTCCGGTCCTGATCACCGATTCTGTCAATTCTATCGGATGTGCAATCGCACTCACATTTCACCGTAGAAACTGAAAGCAGTTCAAAGTGCCGACAATGGAGTGAAACTGCTGGTCTACCTATGCTGTGTTATTAGGTTAAGTCAGTGGTCTATCTGGCCAGCGTTCCTGAAAATGTGGGTATTTTAAAAAAAAATAATCCGTAAATACTTGAAATTTTTAAAAATGACTTTCACTAGACTTATATATATGACGAACTACACCTGCAGTTAAAATATTTGTACTTATATAAGGTTCACCCTGTATAGGTAGTTACTCATTTTTTTCGATTTTTATATTGGAATCATTGATCATATAGAAGTTATAAAAGCCGCTTTGCACTTCGCAATTATATTTGCAATGGATAGCAGCAAGCCCTTGCACCTGCAATACCATTTCTAAAATTCTGACTTGCAGTTTGTTTTACAGCCGTCAATTCGCAATAGCAATAGAAGTGATACCAACACTTCAACCCGAATGCACACTAAAAACTAAACTGTTTATTCAAATGTGACAAGTGACAATAACAGGTTTCAGATAATATATTTTTGCAAACTCAACAATTAAATAATAATCAAATAGAAGCGAAAGAAGGCAATTTGATTTGAAAGTGCAGCCTAGGAAATTTTGCGTATGGTGGTAACCATACAAATAACTAAATTATTCCCCAGAATTGCAGAAAAGCTGCAATAAAAATCGAGTAAGACGTACAGGGTAAACCTTAAATAAGTACAAATATTTTAACTGCTAGTGTAGTTCGTCATATAGATCAGTCTAGTGAAAGCCATTTTTTAAAATTTCTAATATATACGGTGATATTAATTTTTTTTTAAATACCCACATTTTGAGGACCGCTCTCATAATCATGAACCATATGATTTGTTGCGAGGTTGCCATATCTCCTCTAATATAAATATTAAGTTTCCTTTAACGTAAATACGGTTAAATTCTATTTTAAAAATACTTGTTTGAAGCATAAGTACAGTAAAGTTAAGTATGTAGTATTAGTAACATAAATTTTAACGCAGTATTAGTAACATAAATTTTAACTGCTTAACTGGCTTTATATAAACGATTAAAAATAAATTTCCGCAAGTTAAATACATACTACCACAGAATATATAGCTAACGCAAACTATATATTCTGTGATACTACCATAAAGTATTTAGGAAGATATTACGTGGTATTACCATGTTCAATGTTCAAAAATTATACATAAACGTGTACACAAGCTTACCTGTTTGTTAAAAAATTAACTATTTAATCAGTAATCCACATTTCACAAGTTAAATGACATTGTACACTATTAGAAAGAGACAGAAGACACAATTTCCTTAAGTTATTTTATGAAGAATAACGAAAAACTATGATTTTCGCACAGCATATTAAATTTAATTTTCTCCACATAACCCCAAATGAGTCTGTATTAACCATTTCGAATTCAGAACCATAAAGTGACTTCGCACTTTAATCAGTGAAACAAATTTTAATAATAGAGATACACACAATATTAAATAACAAAATAGGCGCATGACGTATGCGTTTAATATCAAGAAATGCAAAGACATTTGTGTAACACTGGCAACACTGTGAACCACACGTTCAATCTCCAGTGATATGACTCATTAATGTATGAAAGTCAGCGGTCCTCAACAAGTTTTCTACAGAAAAATTACAAAATGTATTTGAAATTTCACTTTTTTATTTCTGATTTTTTTGTAAAAAAAAACTATTAATTATGTGTTCTACACAGTGAACTATACTGCTGGTTAAAATATTTGTACTTATTTAAGGTTCACCCTGTATTTTGAAAGTGCCAGAGTCTTTCAGATACGACGGCTTTTTCAATACGCTACTTCCCAATAATTGCAGAAAGAATTACACACAAGTCAGGTTTAAGGAACAGTTGGCATCTGAACATCTCGACATTTGGAAGATTCGCTCATTTTAAAATATTCAGTGGTGTCAAGTATTTGAGTGTTTTTCCAAGAAAGGAAATTTTGCTTTTCTTTTTAGCCTTTCTAAATAACTACGAATCGGTAACAATCATATACATTAGAACGAAGTAGTTATCCTTGTAAGGAGTCAAGGAATCTATGCCCAGCAGCAGATATTCTGACACCAATAAATTTTTACGCTCGTACTTTATTAAATTCGATATTATTTCTGTATCAAAAATATTTTGTTTGCAAGGTAGTCAACTATCGAAGGATGTGTACGTAATACGTATTGCATATAAACTATATCAAATCGTGTTACAGTCAACAGTTTTATATCCAATATTTAGTTACTAATAATAGAACAATACCCACGTATGTACGCACAGCAGTTTGTGTTAGAAAAGGCTTTCGGTCCAGGTATGAGATTACTGTATAGTATAGCCTTAGTGTTATTGGTATATCACTTACCTCTTAACCTTCTTATTTATATGTTTGGAAGAAAGTTGTAGCTATGTACTAAAAGTTTCTTAGAATGGTACATACCTATTTGAATTTTGTATAGGGTGTTCTAAAAAAGGATAAATATGTATCATTTTTTTGAAAGAAACATCTATACATACCTAAAAATTATAGATAGCTGAATGACCTATGTGTTACTTTTCTGAAAAGGTTACAAATGATCTGCAAATATAGGTAAAAATAGGTGTGGAAGGTTTTATTTTAATAAAGTTTAATTCGCATTAGTTATTCATTTGTTTGTATAACGTAAGTCGTCTGAATTCTTAGCGCAAGTATAAATGAAATCGAAAAGAGTAGACTGATAGAAAAATACGCAATAGTGATATGGCGAAGAAACTATTTAAAATAAATATTAAAAGGTCGGAATCTAGTTCGAAGAATATATTAAATTTTGATAAAACATGGATACGATACGGAAGGCGATACGATGTGATATAATGTGTATGCTAATATGTGACCGTTATAGTGACAGTGAACAATAGTGAATAGTGTGTATATACAGGGTGGGCCAATGGAAACTTTCCACCCCGATTTTTTTGGTATAAAATAATAATCTGGGGGGATGAAAAAACTGAAAAATAGTTCCCCCTCAAATCAAAAGTCGACGTGTCCGAGCGTTTTCCCAGATTTTTATTTTAAATCAAAAAAATCGGGGTGGAAAGTTTTCATTGGCCCACCCTGTATAGAGCAATGTTCTTATGGATGCGAAATTGGCGAATATTTACTTGATTTATTTGATGATGGGAAAATCTCTACCTGTAACTAATTTTGTCTATAACTACATTTTCCATCATTTTTACCATGAAATTGTCAATGACTGCCATGATAGATTGTGAGAAACTCAAAACAAACAGATTAACATCACAAAATAATGAAAGTAGCAATAATATTTGTACTGTTTTATTGTTTTGCAAAATTTGTCAAAAGTTAGGAATTTCCCGAATAATTAAAAATAGAAGTTGCAAAATTCGTGCAAAAATCCTTGAATTTCGCGTCCATGAGGACAACGCTTAAGTGTGATATCGCGGAGTGCGCATCAGTTAGATGTAAGTGGGTGGTGGTGAGTTATCGCCGTCGAAAAAGACGGCATTCTAATTTATGGAGAGGATAGCATAAGGGGAGGGCATTTAAAATAAACTGTTAATGTGCTATGTTCACTCGACGTCAACTTATTTTTGATAATTTTGTGTACTTTGAAGCCTACTCAAGAGGCACGCCTAGGTAATCATGCAATCCTCAACTTTCGTACTCGTCTCTGTGCTGCGAATCACTCTTTATTATTTTCGACCTTGGAGAAAAACTTTGTCAATAACTATATTTTTTTTTATCTAACGCCTAGAAATTGGCAAAAACTGGTATATCACTGTTTCTACTAAATATAATGGACGTTATGTAGTGCAATTATTTTTGTCATTTTTGTATATTTGTTGCTCCTCGCGCGCTCCGTTGGGTATAGTTGCGGCAAGAATTCAGACGACTTACGTTACGGTTGACGTTATGCAATAGTTTTTATTGTCAACATAATTTTCGATAGTTTGTCGTGTTAAAAACAATCAGTTTTTGTAAGTTAGTGCAATATATAGTGTAAACATTTAGTGTAGTATATAGTTTTATTATTCTCAGTTGCAATTTCTTAAATATTTAAATGAAAACATAATGAATTATTCATTTGTTCGTACCTATACCTATAGGTAGGTACTTTGTTTTTGTTTAATACATAGATTGCTATTCTATTTTGGCCTATGTCGTTATGAATCAATCAATCAATCAATCAATCAATTATTCATTTTTCCTTAATAGTTATTTACAGCAAACATGTTGTGAATATTCCATATGACATCTGTCATCTACGAACGAGAAACCGGTTGAAAAATAGCGGCAAATTTAAAAAATGCAGGCAGTATTCTAAATGATGATAATTGAAAGTCATTTCTTCAAGGACTTATTAACTACTAACGCGGGTTAGTGAAGATTTAACTGGTTCTGAATGTTTATCTGCCCCCAAAATCTGTCCGTACAGTCCATCTGTCGTCGCATTCGAGGCGCGCAATCTTCGCCGCGCTCTTACCGAGAAATCAAGCTGGCCGGCATCGATTGTTGGTTGCGTGCGAGATTACGGTACACCAGAGGAACGCTCACGTCTTCTTCGACGGCGTCCTCGGGCGGCTAGTTTCGTTCCAGAGCGCCTGTCGAGCTGCATACGGTTTTTTCGAGCTACTGTGCGGCGTATGTGTGTGTGGGTGGCCGAATGAATTTTGGCGGTTATGATGAAATGCACCAGTTCACGATGAAGCATGGTTGTGGTGACCCACACGGATATCTGCATACCCGTGACGTATAACAAGGATCTGTTTAGGGGAAGGTTAGTCACGTTTGGTGCGACAGAGTAAATACTTATTGTACTTGAACGATAAGTTATCTTCAGATTTAATAGATTTTCTGGGAAGTGTTAAGAATTTAACATAGTTTTGTATACTATTGAAAGATCGTTGATGTTACAAATGTCAAAATAAGAGAAACTGTAAACGATAGCAATTTGCACAAAATTTTGAAAGTTAAGATAAGTAGATTATAATTTTATATATATAGTTATCGACCAAAGTTAAATTGTCTTTCCTTTGGAATACGCGGATTAAAAAAATCTCTTCAATAATTAAGTACTGATATGATATAGTTCTCATCAACGCACCTAGTTTCGAAATTTGTTATTAATTCGGAAATGTGTTAATTTGTTTATGGTTTATTTCATAGATAAATCCTAAGTAGTGCCATAAAATGTTTCATATTTGATATGATTTTTTATTTAGTTTTGTTGTTTTAGTGAATATCAAATCACAAAATAACTGGTTTTTAAGGAAAAGTGGCGACCACTGTAGGAGAATTTTGAAGAAGAATAAGACGTGTATTAGTTTATATATTTTTGCATATTGCACCTAACGTTTCGAAAAAAACTTCTTTAGTATAGTTATAAAAGTAACTAGTACTTTTGCTAACAATGCCATTTTAATAGCTACAATATTTTTTAAATTCTGATCTGATACTGATTATTTTAATTTTGTTCGACACGAAAGTATACAGAGTGAACTATAACTAAGCACAGATATTTTAAGAGGGGATAGAGAAAAATCATAATTAACGGAATCATCAATCAAAAAATGGAAAAACTTATGGCAGTCCGTCCACTGGAAGATTATTTTTATTTTAAAGGTTTTGTAATAATTAAATAAAGGAATTTGTGTCGGGTACAGATAATTTTCTATAATATACCTTGGTCCATTTGTGGCTAATAAAAAAGTTACAGGGCGTTAAACTTAAAATTTTGAATTCGAAATTCTTAATATTCTTAGAAAGTACTTAATTTTGCTGTAGATGCTAGAGGGTGCTAAGAAATGTACTCTTGGTTGATAAAAACTGGTTATAACTTTTTTATCAGTGTGTGTACGAAAGTTTTAATAGAAAAATATTGTTCTCCTACCTATTTTCCACAAATAAGGTATACTTGTTTTATGTCGATAAATTTACCTAACCGTTTTCGATTTATTTTTTGTTTTTCCATTAGATGCAATAAAATAACATACAATAAAAGTTTGTAGTTACTTACGTAAAAAACTAAAGACTATTTTTAATAATAATTTAATTACATTCAGGTGGCTACATTAAATTCTCAATATGACCCCCGTTTATATTAATACACAATCTTGTTTGTAAATGATACTGCAGGAAACAACTACTCCGCAGACTAACGCCCCGACCGGTATTAAATTACTCCTGCAGTATCTGCTAAGATTATCGGACACACCACCAGACACAGACCGGTTTCGGGCTTGTTAGTCCTCATTAGTATGCCATAGGTGAGATGACCGACAATTGAACTGGCTGTTCCTTCATATGTATATTCACATATAAACTGAGTGCAAGTGAGATATAAGTGGTCTGCTTACTTCCTGCTCGATAGCTAACGCAGATACTGCAGGAGTAGTTCTGCAGTATCATTTACAAATTTAATGGCTCGTTGCCCAGGGCGGGAGGTCTGCGTTAAGTACCTGCTGCAATGTAGGTCGCTTCCTGTAAGTCGAGCCGCTTAGGCCGAGCAGGAAGTAAGCGGACCACATATCTCACAATACACAGTCATATTCGTTTGACAAATGATTGTCTAATATTAAATAGTGTTTCTAATAAATTCCTAGCATTTAAAATTGCTTGCCACAGCTCATCCCGTGTATTATTTGGGTCACTGTAAACTTTTGATTTCAAAATACCTCAAATACTGAAATCCATGGAGTTTAAACTGGGCTTCGCGCGACCACTGACCGACCATATCTCCTTTCGTTTAAAAGTTACAAGATATGTGAAAACATGCTTACTCTAAATATCTCGAACAAAATCCAATTAGCCTTGACTGTTGAAGGCATATAAACGATTATATTTTTATCATAATAAATAAAACATTTTAACAAATTAACTATAAATTATTTTCTATGTGACTTTCTTTTTCTAACACATATCCAGTCGTCGCCGGACTTCTCTTTGTTATTTTTTTTTAAATGTCTGGAGAAATGTTGACATGCAATTATAACTTTTTCCTTCAAATAGTCAATATTTTGCGAGGGGGTCTTATAAACATTGATTTTGGGAAGTTCCTATAAACAAAAATCTAAAGGGGTCAGAACTGGAGACTTCCCTGATTATTTTATGGGACCATGCCATCCATCTATCATGGTATATTTTATTTAAATGATTACAGACAATACGTGTTCTGTGAGGTGGAGGAGCTTTGGCATGTTGAAACCACATTGATATTTTTTTAGTTAAAGAATTCAAAGCTCTTCTTGAAGACAACTCTGATATCTTCTATCCAATATTCCTTTATGAAATATGGTCCACTTGGATGGCGACCAATGATGCTATAACAGATGTTGACACCAAAATGATCTTGCTTATTTATGGGGTTGACAAAATGAGGGTTTTCTGTTGAACAATAATGTACTACTCATAATTTTTAGAATTCAGGACTTATTCAAATTCCCTGCTACCTTGTCTAATTGAATGTTTCCGATCAAAATATTGTAATACCTGGACTGTTGGATCACTGAAGCTCTTGTTTGCCAATTGATCTTCTTTCTCGATTACAAAGTGTATTGGTTTTCTCGAAGAGTGCTTTCCAATCATACATTTTTTGTGATCAGGAAGTTGACGCTTAGAATGTCTTTCTTGGTAAATTCGCACGGCTCTTCTTGCATTTTTTGGCCTTCCCAAAAAAGATAATATCAAATTTTTCATCATGCGTTGTCATACTAATTGAAATAAACTATTGAAACTAAACAAAATATTTCGATATTGACAGTTACTATAGATAAGTTATTTGTCAAATTGCTTTACAATAATCAAACCGTCCATTGTTTGAGGACCGATTTAAGTCATGGCTAATTCGATTCTATTCGAGATATTTAAAATAAGCGCATTTTCACAGTTCTGCATACAACTTTTAAACAAAAAGTTATATTAAAAAAGTTCATTTATGTGTAGTGTATCAAGATCTTTCCTAATATGATATAATGACGTCATAACAGGCATTTTTAAACGTTAAAAAAATAATATATTTGGTCAAAGGCAATTCTTAAATGATTCAATTTGAATTCTTCAAGTGAAATTTTTATTCGCGTGTATTATTAGCCGATAGCAGCTCTGGGACATCGAATTTGGGACACCCTGTACAGAAAGCAAAAGATATAGACTCTTTCAGTTTTGACGAGTTTTCTCAAATAGATCGTTGTAGTTTGTAACAAATGCATTCCATATCCACTTATCCACTTTCATTTTTCTGTAGCTATAAAATTCACATTTGGGTTTATATATGCGGTTTTCTACCTGACGGTGTGTTTTTATTCCATTTTTGGAACACACGAATTGCCCTCTTAACGGCGTCGCATGAGCGAACGTACGTTTAAAATGTGTAATAAAATGTGGAAGCATATGGCGCTCGTATACAGTCGCTGTTAATTTGAAGGTAACTGTAGTGTGAAGATTTCAGAGGCAAGGTTTACAAAATGTAGGCTTATATAACAGCTGTACTTCTTGAAAAATTAGCATTGGAGATAATTTGTCTATTTCAAGAAATTTAAAGTGTAGTATAGTGTGTCCCAGATTTAAAACAAACAAATATTTTGTGTGGATCAAAAATATCAGTGGCGTTATAGTCTTAAAATAGTAGATGCAATATATACAACTTTTTTCATAAAGCAAATTAGACAAGTACTCTTAATTAAGCTATTGTAGCGTCAATATCAAATGTCAAATTTTGACATTTCCGACCCTGACATTTGTGATGCCAAATAGTAACATTGATGTCACCATACTACAGTACATTACAGAATTTTATATAGAAATTCAACTGATTCTACAAACAAGTATTACAAAGGCGACTCGATTTAGCAGACGATGTTTTAATCAACAGTACAATTCACTATGTAGAACACATAATCAATAGTTTTTTTGAAAAAAGAAGTCAAGAATAAAAAAAGTCAATTTTAAATAAATTTCGTGATTTTTCAATAGAAAACTTATTAAGGATCGCTGACTAAACTTCAATATTAAGGTCACAGCATTGCCAGTGTTGCACTAATGTCTTAAAATCTTTTTATATAAAGTAGGATTCAAGAAAGTTAATAACAGATTTTTAAACAGCATGTCAAAGAATGATTGAAATATGTTTATAAAAATGTTAATGACTATAATCCTTTTAAAGAAAAACAACATTGGCCGTGAAAATAATGAAACTATTTAAATACGTTTTATACGTTAGTATCGTAAATCTGAAAATATATACGTTAAGCGTTGCATTACTTAATATCATTTCAATTAAAAAAAAAAACATTAGCTTAGTTCTGTCTCAGGAAATACAAAAGTATTTCATAATAACTTTCAATTTACATGTATTGGAATTATGAAATCACTTTTCACAAATATTACATGTTTTATTTCCACTTATATTTGCACATTTGCATCGGTATTTACATAACCTTTTCGTGGACTCGATAACTGTAAGTCCTAGGATGTGGTTGGTGGCTCTGCTCCCTGCGGGACGTTGTGTCTACCGTCCGCGGCACGTACCTGTGCCTATGGATACTAGCTTCTTTTTTGTATGCGGTGACACTGCTTTTTCAAACGTTATCGTTTATTTTCTTCATGAAGTTTGTCTCGAACTCCATCTTTTGGAAATGTCATAAGCTCTCTTAGCAATTCGTTCAGCACATATTCATTGAATTTGCACTGCCAATGCACAGCACAGTTAGATATATGGTAGGGGAGCCTAGAATGCTAAATGCGTTTTTACTCCCACCTTTTGAAGACCTATTGGATCGTGGAGATTAGATGCTAAAAAGAAAAAAAACTTCATATGATGTTTACCCTTTTAGTGGTGGGGGGGGAGCGTGTACAGATTTTCAAAAATGTAAAAAAAAGAGTTATAAAAAAATCCTCAAGCGCGTCATAGTTTGATAGTGTATATAGCCTACAAATTTCTGTCTACAGAGACTTATTAATCTGCCAGATTGCTCGTTGTGGAAAGCTGTATAAAGAGGTAGAAATTGGGGAAAAAATTATTTTCTCAGGCTTTTCAGTAATTAAAGAGAAGTGTTATTTGAGCCCTAAAAAGTGTCCTATTATAAAGTCTGACGATTTGGACGTGGCCAAAAACTCCTAGTTGATTTTTGCAAATGCAAAAAAACGTTACATTAAAATGCTCATGCGCATCAGATTTTTATGCAGACGTTTTAACTCGATATATTAGTGGTACCTACCCTTAATCAGACAATTTTGTAAAGGAATTTTTTTAATCTGACAAAAAAAAAATATTTGTTTTTTATTTTTGTTGTTAATTTGTTTATGTATTCAAAATAGAAAAACTCAGAGTAAAACATAAAGAAAGAGTGAGAAGTACATAATCCTCGGTAGTTGTACATACTACATTCTATTGATAACTTTAGATACTTCGGCTTATGGAAATCGGCAGAATATATTGATTCTATAATTTTAAAGTAATTTTCTTTAAAATGAAAAAAAACTGCGCTCGATTATTTCAAGGTAACCATTTTTTTTTGCAACTTTGTGACTCGCTCAATTTTTTATGTCACGTTCAAATCGTCAGATTATTAAAGTAATTTTGTTTTCTGCATGTAATGAACTTATGTTTCAAATAGCGTACAATGGTATGGCGTTTAGCAGATATGGTTTATTATGTTAAGTCAGTATCTGGTTAACGGTCCTTAAAATGTAGAAATTTTGTAATAAAATTATTATCTGTAAATATTTGAAATTTTTGAAAATTACTAATACAGGATTAACTATGACTAAGTACAAATATTTTAACCATGTACTCAGGGAGCCCTAAAAGACGATAAAAAAGTTATTCCAGAGTTTTAGCTCGATATTTAAAAAATTGGGCAAAACCCTTTTTTCCTACAGAAAGTCGGCGCCTATAATGAGTATCGACTGAGATGGCTTATGGCTTAGATCCATAGTTGACATTACATCTGTCAACAACTACCATGCGGTCGTTTGCAGTATTTCTAAATGCAGAAACGACAAAAATTAACATTCTTATTAGTAAGAATACCTGATAGGTAGGTAACAGTTAATCCAGTTCCAGTATTTTGCATTCGTTTTTCATCATTTGGTTACAAACTGGTAAAACTACATTTTCACTCATTACCGATAAACACACTTCCCGTAGGTAGTTAGATACAATGCCTATGTATTATAACAAAATAGAAGAAAGGGAGGTTCTAATAGATAACAGAAAACGTTTAACACCCGTGGCAGTCTTGTCCCATAACCTAGAAAAACAAACCGGCGAACTATATAAGTGGGAAAATATCTGTACCCGACACATATTCCATTATTTATTAATTATAAAACGTTTAAAATTAAAATAAGGCACTAAAAACTGAAGAAGAACACAAAACTACAACGTAAACACAGGAATTAAATTATAACATGACAGCGAACCGACTCGACTGGACCGACTGCCGACTGTGGCCGACTGTTGCATGACGGTTGCTTGCTGGTTGCATACTCTGATTCTCGCATTGGCGGCGTTAAATAAGGATTTAATATAATATCGATTTTTTTTCGCTTTATAAATAAGTTTGGAAATTTTTTGAAAGGAAATTCTGTTAATTCTTATTTTTTTCTATCCCCTCTTAAAATATTTGTACTTAGTCATAGTTAACCCTGTATATATGATGAACTACACTTGCAGATAAAATATTTGTACTATTTAATGTTCACTTTGAATAGTTTGGTAGTCGAGCCCTCTAATATCACGACCAAAAATAAAAGTGGCAACTAAGCCTAACTTAACAATTTCTACAATTTTATTCTCCAAATAAATATGTCACTGCCCGATTACACAGCTTCTGCTGCAGTAAAATACATATGCGCCAGTAATCCTCGATCTATATTGGTAATGACGCCGTGACGGATCCATTTATTTCATCTGGTCATCTGTTATGGGTGTGAGCATGGGTAAAGTGCGAGTATATTTTTCCGGTAATTTGATTGTAATTAATTATTTTTGTTTTATAAAACGAAATCGAAAGAGAATGCTGATAGAAAAATACGAAATAATGATATGGAGGAGGAATATATTACACTGACGAAACATAGATATGCAGTCCTTACTTTGACACGATTGCAGTACACTTTTTGAAGGATTTTCCAGTGCAAAAGGATGGCTTAATAATAACGGATGTTAGAGTGACAGCAAGATTTTTAGAACATAGTTTACTTGTTTTTGAATCACGACGAACAATGAAACTATTAAAGTGCTAGATCCACTCAACGTCAACTTATTTTGCGTAATTTTGTGTTCTTTGAACCCTTCTCAAATAGTACGCCTATGGAATCTTATCCCCTGCAACCCTCATCTTCCTTACTAATCTAACTGTTGTGAATTAGTCACAGCTTACTATTTTGAAACTCGTTTGTCAAATTAATGTACGATTACACAGGGAAAATGTCTTACAAAAGTCAACCAATCCGAAAAATTTCAGATTGGCAGAACGCATTTTCGCTTGTATAGTGTAAAAATATGGATTCCACAGCGTACGAAGCAATCAGGAAATTATGTAAGGTACAGACAAGATCTAATATTCCCAGATGTGGATACTTATCCATTGCGATTCAACTGGCATGTCAAATGCTGTGAAATCTTTACTATTTGGTGCGTAGAGACAAAGATTAAAAGTTATGCACCGCGAAATTGTTGTAATATGTAGAGAAGAATTTAAAAAGTTTGTAGTCGTGTTTGCAATAACAGTAAATATTTAAGTGGCTTATACAAACGTTCTAAAATATAATTCATTTATAGAATAATCCAATTTTTGAACAAACGAATATAATAATGTCAATATATCAATCAATAATCAGTGTTTACAACTTATCTGAGAATATCGTTCATCAATTACAACTCAAAACGCTTGACTTTGCAGGAGAAGCAATTGAAAGTTGTTGTGGTAGCCTTAATTGAAATTCCGCTGTTACTTGATATTATGTAAAAATGCATTATTTATTGTACAGTTGTCTTAGTTTAGAAGTACTCGGTCTTTATTACTTATGTCGCATTTTTGTTAATAATAAAATTAAAAAGGTGTACAGGTGTTACTAAATAAATAATTTAAAAAAATCATTTATTACTCATACCATTCAAAATTGTTCGAAGTTTGAATGCGAATAAATTCGCTAACACTTATTCAGCATTTTTCGTGAAGAAAATAAAACGTATGTATTTTATATAGGGTATTTAAAGTAGAGAGCTACTTTCTTTCGTTTAAATAATAAGCACCTGCAAATGGGAATTAAAATTCAATTAAAGTCGGCCGTCACATGTAGCAGGTAGAAATGTTTTTGCTAATAGCAATTGAACTATAAATGGTATATATATTTGTGAAATAGAACAAGAAGTCGATACGGTTCTTAAAGCGTGTAATGAGTGACCCCAACATTTGATAGGCAATAATTGCGGCAAAACTTTAAATCCCATCATGTACAAAAAAATATCTGTTTTTAACTATGTGACAATTTAATACATATTTTTTTTCTCTTTAATGTGGAAAAAGAGGAAAAATTAACACCAGTTGCTATCAGAAAAATATGTTTGGAAATAATTTGGTAATTTTGACATTTAATAGGATTGGTATTGACATTTGATATACAGGGTTAACTATGACTAAGTACAAAAATTTTAACCACAATAAAAAAAAATTGCTCAATATTTAAAAAATGGAGCAAAACCTTCTTTTCCTGCGGAAAGGCGGCGCCTATGATAAGGATCTACTGAGATGGCTTAGATCCATAGATAATACATATTTTCAATCATTACAACCACTCACTACCGATAAGCACACTTCCCGTAGGTATAGTTAGATAAGATGGCTTATGTAATAAGAAAATTAAACGAAAGAAAATTTGTAAATCGGGGGTTTTTGCGGACGAGAAATTCAAATATGTTTCTAATTTTGACGTCACTAGTAGAAGGCGCCACATCTTAATGTTTAATGAAAATATTTGAATTTCTCATCCGGAAAAACCCCCGATTTACAAATTTTATGTAAATATTTGGATTTCTTACGAAGTTATTTACAAATATCGAAAATAAAATTTTAACTTTAACACCCTGTAACTCCATTAATAATCAGTTTTGGAAAAAATATTATAAAAAGGGGTAGTATTTATTTTCGGTCTAGAATTATCCCCTGAATTTTTGCTCATCATATCCGGACACCCTGTATATATTATGTGATAAGCAACGCCAGTAAAATTGTAGCAGAATAAATAAAGTAAAAAGGTGAACCTCATTTTATTTAAAGAAAGTATAGTCCACGTGACCGTGACCTCGGTAATTGGTCGCTGCCAGTAACAAAATTAAAGTGCACATCCCTAGTTTTAGCGATTTTAGCGTGAGATTGTTTGACTTGCCTTTGTTTTTATCAGGATAGGATCTGGGGGGGGGGTATGTTATCGGACTTGCTATCAGTCTCTGGGACAGATCTTTCCGCGATTCAGTTTCAAATTTCTCGTGTCACTGTCGCGTTGCACTGCACTTGCACTCACTGCACATCCCGGTAAAAGTAACTGCGTTTGGTACATGTTAACGGGAAATCGTTCTGCTAAAGCATTTTGACATCACCATAAATTACAACTATATCTATCAACTCCAGGTGCCAGTCTATGATGGTGATAGTAGGTATTATTTTCCTGTCCATTGCAGTCTTCTCGGTTTTGTTTAATGATTCTTTAATCGAATTTTCTTCTCATTGTTTAGCGAGACATGCATCCAGGCTAATTATTTCAGAAAGTGTGTCTTTTTTTAATGCTACATCGGGCATATCTGCTCATCGTATCTCGATGATCAGCAACGCAGCGTGCAGAGATCATAAACTAGGTACTGCAGTCGACCATCTATGAGTCGGCTATTATTGCAGTTTCTTGACCTTCCTTGCTCACTCACTTGCACTAAATATTCGTGAAGTGTAGTGGAATAAATGCACGAGAAAATGTTCCACCGCAGTGGCACAGTTCGCGGGGATCACATAAAAAACTGTATAAAATTCTGTATAGGAGAAATCTTCAGTTTGTATGAAATGGCGAAAACTGTACAGAGTCTACCTCATTAACTATAGGAGAGAGGAGAGAGAAAAAAATTACCCATCCACTCTCGATCTTTTGTTTTTTTAAGAGAAAATTAATGGTCAATACCAAAATGACCTATCGTGTTTTATTTTTGAGTACTTAACAAATAAAATTTCAAATTTTCCACTTTGTAACTTGGTTGTTGGTAAAGTTACAAAAAAATATTTAATACGTTCTTGAGACACTTTTTTGAGTAAAGTTCAGTGGCGTGCATCATTTTTTTGTAACCTTATTAATTTTTGAGTTATAATATGTAGGGTTAAATATGATTATTTGCCACTTCATTGAGAGAGAGTAATTTATTATAGCATATATTTTTTCTTTCATTTTCTTGAAGTAGGCGTGTGTCATTTGAAACAATTGTATGTTACCAATCTTTGATATTTTCGTTTTGATTGTTAGATATCAGCAATGTTATTTAGCTTTTTCCGTACATTGAATATATCATTTTAATATAATATATAATACTATTATTTGTTTAGTAACTCATTCTGTCATGATTTCTTCTAAATGTTTTGTTAAAAATATTTGAAAAATTAAATTGATAATCTGGAATAAACTGTTTCTTCAGTAAAATGGTTAATAATCATATTTAACCCCACATATTTTATATTGTCACGGATTTCCTAACTCGTCTTTTTCTTACTTCCAGAAAAACAATCTGTTAATTAATTACTTCTTTATTAACTATACTCAGTACACTACTGAACACTAATTAGAACTCAACTAAACACTTATTTAATTAATCGCTATCTAAATCACTTTAATATATCCAACTAAACACTTCAATTCAGACTGTAATACAAGACTTATACAAGACTAACTTTTGTATTAAAAAAAAACACAACTCTAGGTTATAACTCAAAAATTAATAGTTACAAAAAAAAATAATAATAATAAGCACGCCACTGAACTCTGCTCAAAAAAGTGTCTGAACTTTACAAGCAACCAAATTACAAATGTGTATCGAAAAGCGGAAAATTTAATATTTTGATTATTACTCGAAAACAAAGGACGATAGGTTATTTTCGTTTTAACCATTAATTTTCTCTTAAAAAAAGAGATCGAGAGTGGGGGGGTAATTTTTTTGTATTTCCTACAGTTAGTGAGATAAGCCTATAAAAACATCGAAATGCCCACCCTATACAACTGATTAACAACGTTATTTTTATATACAAGGTGATCCGCATAAGAAACACACAGGGCAGTGATGCCAAATATTTAGAAAAAAAATAATATTTCTGATATTACTTTAACTTGTATTAACCAAATTTGGCACATGATTTAGGTTTATTATTGGTCTTCTTTGACTATGAGTTCAAGTAAATTGAGACACTACAAGTTGTTCATTGAGGGTGAGTCACCCCTAAAATTGTATCAAATCAATTTTTTTTTCTATTGATCGAATTTAAAAAGAATGATAATACCCCCATGCAAAATTTTATTTAAAACACATGCACCTGCTCTATGTCGGTTTTTATGTTGAACATAAATCCTCAGTTTGTATGAAATGGGGAAAACTACAACTGAGCAACGTTATCTGTATAAAAAAATGGATAAGGGCTGATGATATTACAAATACCTATAAATACAGAGAGGACTAAAGAAATAACGAAACAAGAAAACGAAAAATCTAAAGAAATGAATGAAATGATAAAAATAAAGACACATTAGCACATATTAAGAAGATAGTCAATTCAACAACCTTAATTAGATTGAAAAACATGAAGATGAATAACAAATAAGAAGAAGAATTGTAACGGGGTACAGAGTTTTTCCTCAGTTAGTTGACATTCTGTATTTTAAAACATAATACCGGATTTACTCATTATCAATCACTGTACCGATACCAATAACAATCATAGGAAACCTAACCGACCGTAGCACTCGTAATACCAACAGCAGGAGTCGAAGTCGATATATGGGCGCGCCCAGATATACCGATAGCGGGTCTACCGCCACAGTGTCTAGTCCAAGAGCAACAAGGGCAGGTCGAAAAATCTCAGGTAAAGCTAGGGATGTGCACTTTAATTTTGTTACTGGCAGTGACCAGTTACCGAGGTCACGGCATAACAACCCGGAAAATCACTATATATGAAATAATTATAAGGAAGTTTATTTTACATTAAAATTGTACAAAAACATTGTATATCCGTCGGCACGGACTTTTGAGGCGAATGAGTTATGCAGGATTAACTACCACACAAATTTTTACCACGTGCTCAGGGGGCTTAAAAGACAATAAAAAAATTATTTCGGAATTCTAGCACGATGTTTAAAAAATGGTAGAAAATCCTCTTTTCCTTCGGAAAATCAGCGCCTATAATAATAATAATCCGAGATGGTTTAGATCTGTCAATTACCTACGTTGCTGGTATTTGTATTTCTTACAGCCAAGCCTCCGATAAACTTTTTACAACATAATAAAATTGCGTCCTCAAAAAAATGCAACCCCAAATGTAACTTTTCAATGGCTATAGGGAAAATTACTGTTCACTTCACAGCGCTGTAAAACCCAAACTAATGAATATAATAAAAAAAAATATATATATAATAAAAATTCTTCGTTGAAAACCACTCTACAAAAATGCTCTGATGTAATTTTTTTTAAATAAAAAAATAAATAAATTATGGCGTCCAATAGAAAATTTGTCCAAAAATGTTGATTGTTTTTCTTTAATATCTTTGTTATTTTTTATTTTACAACAAAAAGTACTGGACTGAAATTGTAGAGGATTCAATCTGCAATAAAAAATGTTTTTAAAAAAATTTTGTATGACCAATGGTTTACCTGATAAATGCTAAAAACAATTTAACCCCCTTTTCCAAGATGGCGGCCAAACCTCGAGGGTTCTGACCCCACAAACTTCAAGTTAAGATTTTTTTGACTCCCCCTCACATCTAAACAATAAAATTGCGTCCTCTAAAAAATGCACGCTAAAGCCAAAATAATGTAACATTTCAATGGACCAACAAGGTTCTGCAAACTGCAGAAGGCGGATATAATTTTGAATATTTGTACTATGATTGTACGGGACCGGTTAAATTGCGAAAATAGGAGTTATTTATGATTTTTTTATATTAACATTTTATTGGACTATTTTAATTACTACCCCACTTTCAAAATCATCCTGTATATTAGGAAAATTGTTCACTGCTATTTTCGTTTCGATAATATTTCACTTGAATAAGAGCCGGCGCTGATTATTATAATAATTTGTGAATGTATAATGCGTGTGGTAGACCCATTAGAATTGCAGATTGAGCGTTTTAAAATGTCATCCATATGATTTAGTGTTGCGATTTCCCAGAATATTATTTTTACGAATTTGGGATTATGGATAATTTATTATTTTTCGTTCTGAATGTAATTTTTCTGGTGTATTAAGATAATACGAGTTTTGTATCAAGGATTGTATTTTATCGTGGACATTTTTTCTTTGAGGTAATGCTTATTTACTAAAATTTTTTTGGTGTTGAAGATCGATGAAATGCTGGTTTATTAAAGAGAACTTTCAATTTTCTAGTTCTAAAACCATGTTATTTACACATCAATATTTTAATAATGTGCGCAATGTCCCATTAGTCACGTTCAATTACTGCTAATTAGAGTCGGGTCCAGATGGTCGGCGAATAATCTGAGATTTATGGTGGTATACTCTTTCCAAAGTCAATTGGCAGGTGGAGCCAATAAAATAACAGATATAAAGATGTATATTTGCACTGAACTTTAACCCTTATATAGGTATTCGATACCAATGGTATAATGTCCCTCAAAGTGGCAAACTCTTGACAAGAATAGCAGTGGTCGACTCCTAACATCATGGATAGTAGTATGAATGAACACATGTTTAGTTTAGGTAATTCGGTGCAGTGTATATTAGGAGTAAGTGGGCATATAATATAGATTTTGACACATACTATATTGTACATTACGGCTGGATAGATACGTCTGAGAATTGTAATTTAAACACAAATATCATATTTGAAAGGAAAATGCGTTATAATTCTTAATTCTATAACCAATAAATCGTGGAAAGCGATTGATATGACAATTGATCACAATACAACTAAAATGAGCAGACATCATACTGAAAGTACATAATATGCCGTAATTTTAAATATCTGCTCCAGTAGGATCATAGCAACTGAGCCAAGTAACTGGTTGTGAAACATATCACGCACGACAAAAATTATTGCGACAGTTATAAAACAAGCTTTTAAGTCACAAACATCGAAATAAATTTGATATTTACTAATCATAATTAATATATGTTTTGTTTAGAATGCATGACCTACTCAAAATAAATAAATATTAAATAGTAACACATTTTACGGTGATATAACTATGAATAAAAAAGATACGTTGATATTCCACGTACATGTTTATTAGGTTTTTTGTTCACTTTTCCCCCTAAAAACCAGCTCCTAATATTAGGGATTCCTTCCTAATCACCCTGTATAAATTCACTATTTGTTAATGTAACTATCAGGTATAAGTCCTTATAAAAGAAACTTAATACTTGCATCCTACAGGTCATATTCGTCAAACGCTAGATGTGTTAAAAATATTCCAAAGATTTAAGGGCGCCATCACCGTGATTAGCAGAGTAATCTACAAGACAGTAAGATTTTAAACCCTTGACAGATACTGCTAAAAGACCTATGACACTACAAATAATTTTCAGCAAAATTACGTATAAAATTTTGTTGATAATTTTCGTTAGAAAAATGTGAATTTTAGTTAATTTATGAATGCTATTATGAATAAAAATTGTAAAATTCACAGTGATATTATCTTCATGCGCTTGCGTCTTAACTGGGTGTATGTGGCATCATCTGTTGAGTGATTATATTTTATAAAATATTGGAGGGAAGGGATCTATAATAATATTCTCATTCTCATAAAAATTTAGAACATGTTCTAATTTTTTATGGAGAAAATTCTTTCCAAAATTATTTGATTTATTTTCTGTATCCAACTACAAAATAGCGTAGAATAGAATTATTCCAAAAATTCTGTAGAGAACTTTTACAGTGTCATACGGTTTTAACTATTAATAGCTAAATTATTTATGGCTCAAAAAATACCGATAACTGTATATTACGTGATCTTACTTTTGAACATGGCGATAATTGAAACAACGTGCATATCGACATAGATAACTTTAAGTTTACCTTTTTCTTCGACAAAAAAGTTAACATTTTATTTGACCGCATCAAAATACATATAAATGATGAATTTAGAAAAGGTTTAATTTCATTTTTCTTACTTTGGCTTTTAAATGTGAAAAATTAATTGTTGAAGTTTATGTAAATATTGCGTAAAAAGAGCCACTTTCAATAAATATTTTAAGTATTAAATCGCTACATTTTGGCAATATAAATCTAAGTTCAATTTTCTAGTATCCAGTAACGTATAATTCATTTTTGTAACTTTAACAGGGTTTAAAATTTCTAACTTTAAAATTGCATCGACATTCAACTATTTTGGGCCACAAATATGGCCACCTTAAACGAAGAGGAGTGTTGTTACCTTTTTTAAAAAAAATAATAATAATAATTTTTTTGTAAGTCGAGTCACGTCCTATTTGTTGATAATTTGTTTTAGACAAACTAATAATAAAGGTGGTCCATTCAATACTTACGTGACTTTATCTTTGATTTAATTACTTCGAAATCTATTTACTCCTCAAGTTGTTTGATCGCCCACTGGACTAGGATGTTAATTCCGTTAACGTTATCCAGACACCATAAGCACATCTTGAAACAATCAAACTGAAATCTTACCGTAAGGTAATAATAACGGTCTATTATTAACCACTTCCGTAAGCTTATTTAAAGTCCTTTCCACGAGTAGGGCACTATTTTAAGATTGTCATGGGTTTATTCCTGGCCTTCCAGAAGAAGTTTTTATGAGCGGTGAATTGCATCTTCTTGAACAGGCCATTAAGTGGTCTGTGTAAGAGCTTAGAAGAGAATTTAGTGGATATTTATAACAAATAGGTCAGCGAGTCTTGATTTCTTCTTTTGCTGGTAGTATCCTAACTAATAAATTTAGTTTTACTGGATGCAATTTTATACAGAATATCCTGTTTATCCTTAAGAGAAATTGGAGAGGGGTGGTGAGCTCCTCTTAGGAAAATAATGATGATCGTTCATGTGTTTTTTAAGTTATTACTTATTTTTAAATCGGCTAAAGACTAAAGCTATAAAATTATGAATATTTGTATCGGTTCTCGAAGAAAATATTGCTGTGACCTGGTCCCGATTTAATGATATCTTCACGGAGAGAAACCGAAAGGCGTTGTGTGCTATGATTGTAACTCGAAAATTACGTTCAATATTTTTATTATTGATACTGACTGAGCATAATTTTTGTCATTAATTTTATATTATCAAAAGCAACGGGTCCTAACATTTGGTAGACGAAGAATACTAGTTAACAACAATAATGTCAACAAAGAGGATCTTAGAAAGATGGTTTACAGCTGGACACATATTTTAATTATTTTAAATTAAAAACCTTTTGGCGTACGAATATTAAATTATTTTATTGAACCAAATTTATAAACATATTTACAATTGATTGTGTGTCAGTGCTACACCAGTGAAATTCAAAACAAATAAAAGTGTTCAATTGGACACTTTTACTTGTTTGAGCAACCTTTGCGATTGCAAAGGTTGCTCAAACCAAACCAAACTATATCTATCCTTCTTGCTCTCTCTAACAACCAAGCCATAGACTTTCCCATTGTTTCAGTAGTAGTACAATTCTGATGTACTCGGCATTTTTCGAATGTGTATAAATACTATTAAAACTGGGCTAATGTCAGCCAGTCCTTGGCCAAAGAACGGCGGTCAGCCGTTGGTTGGCTCTGATCTCTAGAAGAGATACTCTCCAGCCCAAAATTGTAGGTATGGTTATTGGTATGATTGTTTTAATAAATTTATATTTCTATTAAAAGGTTGAGTTTCTTTACCTCTCGCAGGAGCCAAGCGAGTACCCCAAGAATATAAGAGAGGTATTATTTTTATATGTTTAAAGGTTGGTGGAGGACTTTTCGTGAAATTTGGTGGAAACCCCAGACTCCCCATTCTATAGGGTCACACACGTTTCGTGACGATAATATGAATCTTGACTATTATATTATTTGGAAAGTAGTAAATTTCAGTTATGATTTTCATTGTGAATATGTTTTTTTATCAGTTTTATGAATTGATTGTAGCAATAATAGAGAGAGCTCATTAGTAGTATTTTATAGCAGTAGTAGCAACCAGCTTAGTAGGCATTGCTTTGTGACCTTTCAGGCTCAGCATGGTGCAAGCTTTTGAACATTCTTATCGCTTGTTTTATGCCTCTTAATTAATAGTCCCCCAAATATGAATACTGATTCACCCTGTATAATTCATGCAACTTCCCAATTTTGTCGAAAATTAATTTATTAAGGATGTAGTAGAGACATTAAATTTAACATTTAACCCTATCGTCTGTTGATAGATCATTTTCTAAGGAAATTACTCCTTTGAGGAAAGTGGATACTGACTTGTCACCATTGCATTTAACTGTGCCTTTATGACTGTCGTAAATCTTGTTTAATTAAATGCGACAAATGGCCGTTTGGAATCCACGGTCAATAGGCTGGCTTTCAAGCTTCTATCGTATATTTATTGATAGTTTATTTACTTTGTTGTCTCGCACAAAAGGTCTTTGTGTTCTTTATCTGGTCACGGGGTTGTAGTTTATAGGTCAGTTAACAGAGGTTTTAATATCTAATGTGGGAAAATGGTAAGGAATCTTAGCTGTGATATGAATGGTTGTGATAAATTCACCTCACTTTCGAATCCGGATCGTTACTATTATACACACAACGTCAAAAGTCTTTCTTGTTAAAGAAATCTTTTTGTCAGAAAAGCCTACATTTATAAAAGTATATTGTTTTTTGAATCTTTTTTTTTTGTGAGAAGAATATGTTCGATAAACTGAGTAAATTAAAAACCAGCAAATGTGTGACATTTTTAACAAAATTTGTTAAATCAAAAAGAAGTAACAAAGCAAGTTCTCTACTTGACTAATAGTCGGTATAACCTCCACCACGTTCCAATATCATATTGACACATCTGTGAATTGAGATAATCAATTGGTTAACGATCTCTTGCGGATTATTGTTTCATTCCTCTTCTGCCACCACGACTAACTCATCTGCAGTCTGAGGTGGAGGAATATGATTATGAATGGCTTTACCAACGAAATCCTACATATTTTCAATGGGATTCATGTCAGGAGAGTTGGCTGGCCAATCTAATCTATTGATATGTCCTGCCTGCTTCGAGTGTCTCTTGAACCCTTCTTGCGCGATGTAGTCGAGCGTTGTCGTCCAAAAGCACAAAATTTTCACCTAATTCGTTACGTAGGGGGTAGATAATGGGAGTAATAACCTGTTCGATGTAAATTTGACTGGTCATACTATGTGGTATACGAATTAATGGGGTGCGGCGGTTGAGCTTTATTCTACCCCAAAACATTACGGTTCCTCCTTCATACGGAGCAATTTCACGGGGAAAATGAAGTCGCTGTTGACGACCTGGTTCTCTCCAGACTCTTTGTGGATTGTCAGTTGAAGATGTGCGG
This sequence comes from Monochamus alternatus, assembly GCA_037114965.1. Taxonomy (NCBI): domain Eukaryota; kingdom Metazoa; phylum Arthropoda; class Insecta; order Coleoptera; family Cerambycidae; genus Monochamus; species Monochamus alternatus. The sequence continues at coordinate 122,691,257 of CM073426.1, forward strand.
TGTTTACGGGCATATTGCACCAAATAGCGATCCTCCCTTTCATTAGATACTCGAGGACGTACACTACGTGATCTGTTTCCACTGTATCAAATTCTTCATATCTGTGTACTATTCGTACAATTCGTAGATGATCTAGGAATGACCAATATGTTCGATATCTGTTGATTAGAATAGGTATCCTGCATCATGTAAATCAGTCATTTTTGCTCGGGTAAACGCAGAAATTTCACGTCCTGGCATTGTAAAAACATTGGTAATAAAGTAAAGGTTAATGGTCTGCAATTTTTTTATGCAAAGTGCATATACTTTTTTACCACATTAAGAAAAACTACTAGGTTTAATCGAATCATTTTATATACAGGGGGTTCAAGACTTTTGATGGTGTGTGTAGTTGATTCAATTATGTTTTGCTTTATTCCAAATTAAGGCATATCTGATAAGAGTGTGAGAAAATTGTATTGACTGTACGTAATCTTAAAAAAAAACAGTACCAGTAAACGACATGCTCTTTGCAGACAGACAAAGATATCTAATAGTACTTATACCGGTAGAATCCCACTTGGCCGTCTATGTGGCTTTTTATCTATTAAACAAAACGGAGGCAGATGGCTTCGCTATTTCAGAAGCAACTCGACTTCTTCTTGTAATTGTTTTAAATTAACGTAATTTTACCGCACTTTTATTCACAACAGTGATAGATTCCTCTTCAGAATAATGTTCCAATTCAAATGTAAACAGTTAAACCACTCCTTTTATGTGAACCGACACGGTTTTTTGCCTGGAGTCATAAATCAACTTGACAGGTGCGTTACGAGGGATATCAACAAATTTTACATTAGGTAAGGCAGAACATATACGAGGGTTATTTAAACTGTTGCTGTGTTATATAGTCTATTAATACAAATTTTAACACTGTGATACTAAATGAATTAAAATAGCTTGATACGTCTATAAATTTATAAGTAGGTATAAGTATTTCATATTTTAAATATTATTGTTAGGTATACAATATTATAAAAATTTACAATTTTCGTATAGGTGAAATATATTTCAACTTGAAATATAAAATTAGTCGAATTGGATACATTAAAAAAACATATTTTAATTATAAATAATTCAAATAACTATTCCCTACAATTTTTAATTTAGGTGCTTATATTTTTTGCAGATTTAAGCTTAAAATAAATCAAAACTTGTATATAAGAAAAGTAAATATTTATATGAGAAGTTTGGGCATGGGTGTTCCAAACTTACATCTAAAAATTCTGCGACATACTGTGACCGGCGCCAGACGAATATAAAAATTATTAAAAATAGATACAAAAATATTTTCTAGAGGTATTAAATAGTCTGTAAAATTATTCGAAGGCATTATTAAACCACTAAATGGCCTTTTACTGCTTTAGTAAGTTTTTAGGTTATAAAATAATGTAGTGATTCGAATTAGGTGCGTTACAATAGTCTAACAAGTATCACATGAATGTTTTATGTGTCATATACGCAAAAAATATCCACTCATATATACTAGCACATTTCTTTCTTCTGTAAACAAATTTTAATATGGTATGATAATTTGTATTACATATTATTAGTCTCATAATTAATATATAGTAATATTCTGGTAATAATTTTGAAATGTATAGCACATATTCGTATGGGACTGTGCAAGTGTTAGTTTGGCAAATTTATACTTTCCGACAAAGCCTAAACTCTTTCCATTGTTGACGCCTTCAAAATATATACGTATATAAGGCATTATAAGCATTTTAACTAACACAGTGCAATATGATTAAATAAAATAAATTTGAATGGTTGAAAAATCAGACCCAATAAATAGCCGATTATTGTCCGTCGATGTTCAGTTGGTGGAGCAGGGGAAATGGGATGGCAGAGGGAAGGACGAATAGTGGGGAATGTAGAGTGGTTGTTAGTATGTTCCTCAACTCAAAATGTATCGATACGTTTCAAATGTTCTATGTAGTATCGATATACACACACATATAAAAATTCTTGATATATGAGAAAGAAAGGGGCAATTTCAAATATAAATTAACATTATTACACATTATTTTCCTAATTCATGCAATTGAAATTATTCTATTATATCAAATAACAAAAACAAAACAGATATGTGTCACCACTGAAAATGAAAATAAGAAATGTTTAAAACCGCTTTAAGAATGCCAGTCATTTTCTTTAGTTTTATTGGGTTTTTGCCACACTTCTGAAAAATAAAGATTAATTAAATAAGCCCTTGCGCCAAACGGATCAGGCAAGGGTCTTTTTTGAAAACAAGTTTGCCTAACCAAAAAATCACACTGAAAAAAGCAGATAAGTAAAAAATGTTTACAAAATCATAGTTAATATGAAAACGAACATACATAATTCTAATGATAAACTAAAAACCAACCAGTCATACTACTACTTTCTTAAATTTGACCAATCACCTACTCAGATATCAAATTATGATCAACGAGTAAAAAACAACAGCAAAAATATTGTAAATAATTGTATTGATATACTGAATATCGATGTGTATCGGAACATCCCTATATGGAAGATATTTATTTGTCACATACGTAGTCTTGCGTTGTCTTTCTTGATCAAGTAACCTTCTTCTCCTTTATTTTCCACTATTTTCATCTAAAAATTGATATTCACACGTCAAGTTGAAAGCTATACTTTAAAATAATATTTATTTGCGCCGATTGCTGGTTTTGATAGTTATTTTATAATTCATAGCGAATAATGACAATCCTCTTAAGAGTTATCTGATTGTTATAAATTGTATATCACATTAAATATTTATATGCCGTGTGTTAAAAGGTGTGGCATTAATACCACATTAAATTTAATAACTACATGATAATTAGACGAAGTGAAATTGTGTAGATTCCGTAGGTGCAAGTAGCTTTTCTATAAAAAGTTGTTTGTACAAATTAGTCAAGTCAACCTGTTCTAGCAACCATATTATAATCATATGATCCTTTTTTAACTAAAAACGTTGAGTAGTGTCTGTTTAAATTTTACTTACCCACTGTTTCTTTACCAAGGTAAGAATTCTGTATATGACTTTAGTGATATCGTACTCGAAAGTTTTTTTTTTGTCTACAACTGTCCTATAATAACTATGATTTGACACAGTTTCAGATGTCATAATGGCTTACATTATTCTAAGTATTTTTTTAAATTTATTAACGCACTCACTGCAATAATGACATTGCAAATTAAATTAGACTCAAATTAGACATTTATTAAATAAACATAATATGTAAGATCATATCAAAACTCATTTATTAAATACAGTAAAATCTTTCAGTCGGATGAATTAATACCAGATGCTGACATGCATAACGATTTGTTTGACTAAGTGGACATATTTTAAGCGTGAGCATGATTTTTAGATGTTGATGAAATAACATAATTTGATGGAATATTTTCGGCTTCCAAGGGAATATCTCGCTTTCGCCTAGAATTTTCAAAGCCGTTTGTTAGTTGTTTTCAGTAGAAGCTTGGATGTAGCCTTCAGAGACAGAATTTGACTACGAGCTACCATGCTTTTTTATACTCAAGGTCTACCCCACAATCGGCTAAAGGGAAGGTTTGAATATCGTCGAAAACAGGGTCCAGTAGGTATACGCAATTGAATTAGGCAGTTTAAGAAATCGTGTAATCAATTTTGACACTTTGCCAATAGAATATATATCAGTAGGTTGTTTGGTACATTTGACAGATTTATATCGAAGAAAAAAACAAACATGATCACAGTTTTCAGTTCTTAAATTGACATGTTCTTACCAGTTCTACTAAATTCAAGCAATTAGTATTTCCAGATATGAAAAACTCACTTGTCTTAGTATTGGGTGTAATGATTCGGAAGCATAGTCCTTCATCTTTCACATGTTCTACAACCAGATTTGTGAGTTCTTCCCGCCGATAACCCAAAATAAATATATAAACTTTTTTAGTATAAAACATATTTATAATATAGATACACCTTCATGAGTAAAAATTCATCGGCTGCATTCATTAAAAATCTGGATGTTTCCTTCTTTGTTAATACCTTGGATATTTTAGGTTTGTACCCTTCTGATTTTCACTTCAGGAATGCAATCAAGTTCAAGTATTTTCTGAGATCGATATTCTTCAGTGAAATTGAATAATATCACCAAATAGATGAATGCTTCTGGCTTTTGCTTAGTTCGTTGAAATATACTAATACTTTTGTTAGTTATGTTAAATATATTTTCCCTACACCATTTTTATAGCGACCAAGTGCTTCGTATTTCTTCTGTGATTTCTCTGGCACGAGATTGGAAACAATACTGGAAGCTTCATTTTCAATATTTGATGGCAAATCATCGCTTGAACTCATCTTTACGCAATAATTATAAGAATTCAATGACAGCTATTTTATGCCATTTGATGTACCGCACTAGAATTTACATTATGTATAATAATACTAATTATTGTTTTCATTAACGTCGACAGTTGTAGATAAAAAATTGTACGCAATACGTGGAAATACTACATTATTACCGCACTTATATGTGATTGCACGACTGAACTTCACATGTGTACGATAATAATGTCTATATGTTACTTATTGCGTAAATAATAACTATTAAAAGTTTATTGTAAACCATTTCGGTAAGATTTCTGGTAGAAACTGGACAATTTAGTTTTGTTGTAAATGTTGAATTTACTAAAATACATTTGCAAAATTTATTTATATGAAATTTTCGTGACGAAGCTTTGGAAGAAATAATTATATTACATACATGTTATAATTGCAGGATCATTCATGTCTAAAATTAAAATATGACTTTAAACAGTATTACAAATAGTATTACGGAAATATGAGCTACTTTAAAGTGGATTAAAGATATCACATATCACGGTCTTAGGATGCTTTAACCGATTTGTGAAAAATGATATAACGAGTAATATGTAACTTTCCAAAGACTTCTTAATATTTCGAGGTAATAAGCTATATTAAATTACACAGAGAGATATGTATGTGAAATTTTACTTCAAATTGATCTTAAAATTGTGACAAACAGTCTTTGCAAATAAATATACAGGGTGAACCTTAAATAAGTACAAATATTTTAACCAGCAGTATAGTTCACTGTGTAGAACACAGTTAATAGTTTTTTTACAATAAAATCAGAAATAAAAAAGAGAAATTTTAAATAAATTTTGTAATTTTTCTGTAGAAAACTTGTTGAGGACCGCTGACTTTCATACATTTATGAGTCATAGCACTGCAGATTGAACGTGTGGTTCACAGTGTTGCCAGTGTTACACAAATGTCTTTGCTTTTCTTGATATTAAACACATACGTCAAGCTGCTATTTTGTTATTTAATATTGTGTGTACCTCTATTTTTAAAATTTGTTTCACTGATTAAAGTACAAAGTCACTTTATGGTTCTAGATTCGAAATATTTATTTTAATACTGACTCATTTGGGGTTATGTGGCGAAAATTAAATTTAATATGCTGTGTGAAAATCGTAGTTTTTCGTTATTCTTCATAGAATAACTTAAGGAAATTGTGTTTTGTGTCTCTTTCTAACAGTGTACAATGACATTTAACTTATGAAATGTGAATTACTGATTAAATAGTTAATTTTTTAACATTGAACATGGTAATATCACGTAATATCTTCCTAAATACTTTATGGTAGTATGTATTTAACTTGCGGAAATTAATTTTTAATTGTTTATTGTAAGGTCAGTTAAGCAGTTAAAATTTATGTTAATAATACTGCGTATCATACTACATGCCCAACTTTACTGTACTTATGCTTCAAACAAGTATTTTTAAAATAGAATTTAACCGTATTACTTTACTATTACGTTAAAGGAAACCTAATATTTATATTAGAGGAGATATGGCAACCTCGCAACAAATCATATGGTTCATTAGGTTGGTTATGAGAGCGGTCCTCAAAATGTGGGTATTTTTAAAAAAAATTAATATCTCCGTAAATATTAGAAATTTTTAAAAATTGCTTTCACTAGACTGATCTATATAACGAACTACACCAGCAGTTAAAATATTTGTACTTATTTAAGGCTCACCCTGTATAAGTATAATATACAGGGTGTTTATTAATTGAATGCCGACACTTAAGGGTGTGAATCCTTCGGTCATTTTAAGTAGAAAACTTAATATCAACATATGCCCTAAACCTCTTAATATTTGAGCTACAGGGTGTTACAGTTTTAAGAAAAAAATAACTTTTTTATTATAATTTTCTTATCACTCCAGATATTTTTATGAAATTTTGTACACACCTATCAATCATTAAGGAGCATTGTTTGATGTAAAAAATGTTTTAAAATCTTTGCCAATGACGTCCATACGAGGTTCGGACTAAACATTTTTGAAGAAAAAAATGGTACGCCACTGCTTTTTCTAAAAACTAAAATTATTTTTAAAATCTCCATTTATTTTACAGCAAATTCGGTCCCTACTACTCTCGTACGACGCACCATTTTCACGTAAGAAAATTAAAACCAAAAAAGTTCATTGAGACTGCTTTTGATATTTTGTTGCCATTTTGTAGACACCCACCATGCGTGGAAACACTTTTTTTAGGTCATAAATTCAAAACCTTAAACCTAAAGCGAAACGACAAGACAAGAAAATACAAGCAAAATAATGAACCCAAATTATGTACTTACAGTAGTTGTTGAAAGTGTCCTCCACCCACACGTATGCAAGCATCTACTCTTCTTCGCATAGACTGACGTACATTTTCAAAAATTCCTGGGGTGTCTCTTATGGTTTGTAAGCATACTGTTATATGATTTCGTAACTCTTCTTCAGCTTGAATCGGCACTGCGTACACTAAGCTTTTCAGATGACCCCAGAAAAAGTAGTCCAAACTATTAAGGTCGGGGGAAAAAATTGGCAAATAATCGTCAATAATACCAGCCCAAACATTTAATGAAAACTATTTTTGATCATTTGATATTAAACAATTGCAGAAGGGTTTTCATCCGCCCACAAATGGTTATTATGGAAATTTCGTATTGAGTTTCGAAACTAGCTTCATCGGTAAAAAGAATGTACTTATCAAATAACGGATTTTCCAGCCGCTTTTGAAGAAACCACTCATAGAAATTAATACGCAACGGAAAATCCTAGGGAGTAATGCCTGGACTCTTTGAATGTGATATGGATATGACAAATTTTCGATAAATATTTTCCAAACAAGTATGTGTGAAACATTAAATGTAGCCGCGATTTTTCCCGTGCTAGTTTCGGGGTTCTCAATTTCATGTAAAATTTCTTCTTCAAGTTCCGGTGTTCTTACTGTTTCAGGGACTCCTTTAGCACTATGGTGTACTTTTAAATTTCCGGTTTCGTGAAGACGTCTATGAATCCCAGAAAATGTTCTCGGATCGGGTAGTACGCGATCTGGATACCGCTCTTGGTATATTCTCCTGGCTTTGTATGCATTTCCGTCGGCAACCCCATAAGTAAAATGCATGTCAGCTAATTGACCGATTGTAAAATTTACCATTTTTAATGAAATTTTACCTCCAACTCAAATAATAATTTTTTAATAATGAAAAATCAATGTCAACTTTATTGCGAACAGAAGCGTAAAAAACGACGACACTTTACTCAGCCTACTAATTTTTATTTCATTTGCTTTAAGGGGGCATTTAATGAGTTTACCGTTTTTTCTATTCAAATATTCAATATCATGCCTACGTGAACGTCATTTATGAACGTAGAAAATTAATTGTTGCCCCACAAAAAGTGTTTCCACGCATGGTGGGTGTCTACAAAATGGCAACAAAATATCAAAAGCAGTCTCAATGAACTTGGGGAAAAACTTTTTTTGGTTTCAATTTTTTTACGTGAAAATGGTGCGTCGTACGAGAGTAAGTCTAGGGACCGAATTTGCTGTAAAATAAATGGAGATTTTAAAAATAATTTCAGTTTTTAGAAAAAGCAGTGGCGTACCATTTTTTCTTCACAAATGTTTGGTTCAAACCTCGTACGGACGTCATTGGCAAAGACTTTAAAACATTTTTTACATCAAACAATGCTTCTTAATGATTAATATGTGTGTACAAAATTTCATAAAAATATCTGGAGTGATAGTAAAATTATAATAAAAAAGTAAATTTTTTCTTAAAACTGTAACACCCTGTAACTGTTAAGAGGTTTAGGACATATATTGATATTAAGTTTTCTTCTTAAAATGACCGAAGGATTCCCACCCTTAAGTATCGGCATTCAATTAATAAACACCCTGTATTTGTAGCATTTTGTAATTGTAACTTAATAGTGTGCCACTATTTCTTGCAATTATTGGATAAATTATCAAAATTGTTCGATCATATGCAAAATCCACTACAATAATTTCTACGATTTTTGGATATTAGTAAATTATTTATTTTATATAATACATAATAGTGTTTTATCGATTTATTGAAGTGTAGTGGCTCTACTTTAAATTTCGAGAAACTACAAATGAAATGAAGATTACTATAAACAATTGTTTAGCCTCCGATTGACGTATAGTGATTCCACTTTAGGTTCCGAAGAACTACAAATGAAATGAAAGTTACTACAAACAACTACAAACGATGTTTTAGCCTTCGCTTGAAGGACATTTTTCTTACGTTAAATTTAATCAAAGCCCGGCAAAATTATATTATTTTCGTTTTCAAAATTGTAATTTCTGTACGAGTAAGCAAATCAAAGTAATGCAAAATGTTACTGTTTGTTATACTCATTTAAAATAGAAATGTTTTCATATACTCATATTTTACAAACGATAATATATTGCAGATATTAAAAAAAATAGCTATAACATTTTCCCTTGCTACTACAAACAAAAAGAAAATCACTACAAACGATTCTCTATAAGAAATAACTCATAATTTAGTGCTGTAAAATTGAAGGAGTTTTTTCGACAAACGACAAAGCTGTTACTACAAACGGTGATCTATAAGAATCACAAATAAAAAATTGGATTTTTAAAATTTGGGTGCCAGGTTCACATAGTTGATTTAGGGCATGCTAGAAACTAGATTTTTTCTAAGAAAACTTGTGCAAGCCGCATCGAAAACGAATCATTATTATGGGCGTTATTTTGACACTAGTTTCAAGATACGTAAAGAGGAATTTTTTAGCAATTTAGATCGAACATGAACACATAAGTAACTAAGAACATCTTAAACAGTCTTTTATTTCTTTGTTGCACAGAGTTTATTTTGACTATGTGGCGAATTCTCCTTCAGTTTTTACTACTTTTTTCAATTTTAAACGTTTTGTAGCTTATCGGACGCGAATGCATTCAAAGTTTTCTGTTATTTATTAGTATTCCTTTCGTTCGCTCGTTTGAGAATAAATGGGCATTTTATTTAACTGTGTGCGAAGTGTGTTGTGTTAGTAGTGGGTAGTGGTTGTAATGAACGCAAATGTACTTTTGACAGTTTGGAACGAAAGACAAAAAACGAATGGGATATACTGCAGCTAACCGGATTAACTGTGACCTGTGATCAGGTAATAATAAAAATGTTCATATTCATCATTCGAATGCAATTTCCGTTAAAAAAAAACACTTAAAACGACCATCTAGGACATCTTTGCTTTGGTTTAAAATAAAGGATAGTTTTTTTAATTTGCACATAACGTTCCCCCAAAGATTTTTTTTTACATCAAAGAAGCTTTCATTTGTGTCTCAAACTTTGATGTTAAGAATGTATACTAGGCATTATTTAAGTTACTCTCCTTTACTGAACGCTTTCAGGAAACAAAGATGGAGAAGATTCTCATTACGGGCTTTCAAAGACTGTATTTTCGACTGAGAAAATAGAAAGGCCTTGGGGTTTGTGTTTTCTGACTTGTACCTTCAGACAATATATTTTAATGAGGACAGATAACTGGAGGGATGTTTACGTTGGCATGTCTTTTATTCAAGAACATTGAAACGTATCTGCTTTAAATAGAACGGATGGAACTTGTGTTTAATATTATACTGATATTGGTTGGATGTGCTAAGAACTTAATAGTATAATAAAATGTACTAAATTTGAAATCGTTTCAATTGTGACAAAGTTGCGTAATACTAAATAGCAAAATCTCCTACGATATTCTTCGATATTTTTTCTACAGTTTCTTTAACGGAAACCTAGCACAAGTAACATGTCAATTTGTTTACTGAATGTAAATTTTCCAACCATTACTACTGACTTTTTGATTTCATCTAATAAACATTATTAAAATCTTGTTTTAATTTATGCATTTTTTCTTGAAAACCTTAATTTTTTTTTAAATTTAACAAGAGTGAAAAAGTGGTTTTCTACGTTCATGCAAAAAACAAAACTTTATTCAACTATATTTAGTGGAAAAAATGGTTATTTATTGCACTAGTGCAATAAAATGTTTATTGCATTCATCTGTCATTCTACTTCAGCGTTTTGTCATCATGACAGACATAAACGTTCAAATCGACGTCATATTTTCCTAGACTTAGTGTCATCTAAATAAAACATTTTTTGGTTTTTGCATGAACGTAGAAAAAATATTGTATGCAACTCGTACAAAAAGTGTTTATTGCACTCGATGTGTTGTCCTACTCGACTTTTTGTACTTGTTGCATAAATAACTATTAAATTCAATTCTGTGCGGGATGATATTATCTTTCTTTTTAAATACGATCAATAGCGAAAAAAGTTTGGGATAATTTTAGGGGTGACTCACCTTCAGCAAACATCTTGTAATGTTTCAATTTACTTGAGCTCGTATACTCGCGTCAAGAATTCAGACGACTTACGTCATACGAACAAATGAATAATTCATTATATTTTTATCAAAATATTTAAGAAATTGCAACTGAGAGTAATAAAACTATATACTACACTAAATATTTGCATTATATATTGCACTAAATTGCAAAAAAATGTTGTTTTTAACGCGACCAAATATCGAAAATTACGGTGACAATAAAGACAATTGCCTAATGTCAACCATGACGTAAGACGTTTGAATTCTTGACGCTAGTATACTCAAAAAAGACCAATAATTAAATCATGTACCAAATTTGGTTATTACAAGTTAAAGTAATTTAGAGATATTAATTTTTTTCGAAATATTTGGCCCCACTTTGATGATCCTGCCGCCTGTGTGCAACTTTGTATATAAATGTGTTTGATTAAATTGCAATATTTTGGGACACTCTATATACCTCCTCTGTGTCGGTTTTTATGCGGAACACCCTGTATATTTTTGTATTGCCTGTATTAAGAAAAAATAAATTAGGCCCGAAAATAAAAACAACGAATGAGAGAAAGTGAATATATTAAATGTCACTAATAGGTAGCTATGTTGTCAGTTCAGTTTACTGTCTTCATGATGCAGTTTATTACGTGAATGTAATAAAACAAAGTAGGCAATATTGTTCTGTAGATATATGACTTAGTATATGGTAAGAATGGTAGACAACTATGCCGCTACCAAATTTATTTTATTATGTACCGTTAAGTTCATATTTTTCAGTTCTGGTGAAAAAATTAATAGCGCTTTACAAAGAAGTTTAACTTTATAACAAATTGATTCTGACTGTCTTTTTTGTAAATCTAATATAAATTTAATGAAAATTTTTCAATCTATGGCAAGTGTTTCTAGATTCTAACTGTTTCAACTTATAAGTCTGATGTTTGATAGTGATTTCTACATATTTATTGATTTTCAAGGTGTTTTCCACGTAGAAGAAAATTATGACTTGTAGATAAAAAGGTTAAATTGATTTCAGATGGGTTTCAGTGAGCATAAAGCATAAAGCAATTCAAATTTATAATTTTTGCAATGCCTTTATTTTTACGTTTTCTAGAACATTCCAGTCTATATTCGTTTGATTTTAGACACATTCTAGAGGACCTAGGAAACTTCTATAACTATAATTCAAAAATTATATATAGATAAATCAGAAACGTTAATGACAAATATCAAAGTAAATATTTGATAGTTGTGAATTGTTTGAATTATATTTGTTGTGTAATCAAGTAGTGACAAGTATTTCAAGGCTAAGTCAACGCAGAGGTTACAGTAATATCATAGTCTCATCTATGGCTCAGACAACTTTTTTGCGAGGCCTTTATTAGGAGATGTTCCTAAACCACCTGCTACCTAATATTTATTTACAAATAAAAATTACTGGTCTTGATACTAATATCGGCCTCAACAATGTCAACCTTGAAAAACATAACAATGTCGAGGGTTAGATTACCGTTTCAATCACCATTTTCTGTTACTGAAGCTTTCAGGAAACAGATACGAAGAATTTTCTCATTACGGCTTCAAAGGCTTCACCAGGCATTCACCTATTCATTAGACCAGTGAAAGGCAATCGTAAACAATGGAGAAGAATATGTCTTCGATTAGTTTATGTATTCTATCTGTTAAAAGAAAAAAATTTTAGGTTCAATAAGAACGCTACCAACTTGCGCGGCAGTACAATACCTCCAGATCATTTAAATCAACTGTAGCATTCAGTGGAATTAAAGTCGAAATTTATCAAATTATCTTCCATTTAATTTGTCAGGTTCTATGTCTTTTCCGGAGACAGTTACATTTTGTGTCGAGCAAACTGTAAGGCATCTTGCTTTTCAAGAATGTAAGGGCTTGAATTATTTCATAGCATTTTATGTGCAGCCTTAGAAATTTCTTTGCTGCGTTAGTTGAGGCAACATGTTAGTGAGATGCCTGGGTAGGTATATGGCAAACGATTTCAAATCAATATAATTTGTTTGTTATAAACAAAATTAAAATATAATAAAATAATGATTTTATTTTCAAAAATGGCTTGGTTTTGTTTCATTCAGTAGAATCCAAAAAGGATCGAACAATTGATAATAATAATAATACTAGCATAGTACAAACAGAAATACTATAAACAAGAAGTAAAACAAATAGAAAGGGATAAAAACATAGAGCAGCGATAGACAGCAAAAATAATCAACATGATATAAGTGAATCTAATAATTGAAATATGCATCGTATGAATAAAAACAGTTGCCTAAAAGAAATGTTAACTTTAGATTTAAATATTTGTATGTTATCTGCGTTTTTAAAAATTTAGGTAACTTATAAATCTTAACTTCTATAAAATGCAGACTTTCTTTAAAAGTTGTCAATGTATGAGGTGGAACTGCCAAAGCATTACCACAGCGAGTATAGTATTCATGATAAAAATTATTTGTTGTAATGTTCTGAATTTTTTTTAACATAAATTTCTGGTATATATAAGCATGGCATTGTGAGGAATTGTAATTTCTTAAAATGTTTTTGCAAGACGTTAATCAGTACACTCTCACCATTTTTCTAACAGTCCGTTTTTGAAGTTAAAAAACTCTTATCAGTAAAATTGGATACACCCCAAAATAAAATTCTGGATACAAATTATGAAAAATAATTTGACTTAATAATATTTTCATTTGTTATTTTTTTTTAACGGTTAATTGCATTGATGATAATTTATTGAATAACTCATTAATATGTCAAGAAATTTCAGATCAGAAAGTAGTGGTTTACTTTTAACAGGTATCTTTTATTAATAGTACTATTTCTCGGAATAAATACAGTTTTGCATATATTTAAAAATAATTTGTTACTATTAAACCAGCTTACAAATTTGTGTAGTAATAATTGTGACTGTTATTTAGAGAATTATTTTCACAAAGTAGGCTATTATCGTCAGCATACATTATCACGGATTTATCGGTATGCAGATTCGGAAGGTCGTTTACAGACAAAAGAAATAATAAAGGTCCAAGAACTGATCCGTGCGGAACGTCAAAACTTATTTTTAAATTATCAGATGTTATACCATTAATATCTACAATTTGATCTGTATTTGTAAGATATATATGTCCAGTTATATATCTTACCTCTAAATTCGCAATTATAACATGATCCATGATATCCAAAGCATTGTTGAAATCAAAAAATATTTTTACCAATGCTTATATTTGTGTGCAGTAATAAAATTCAAAATTGCAGTTTGTGTGGACATATCCTTTCGAAAACCATGTTGTGTTGGAATATTAAAATGTGTAGTAAAATATGTCATTTGTTTCAAGTACAATCTTCTCCAAAATCTTTCAAATAAGGTTACTGTGATATACGATGATAATTTTCGATATTTATAGCCGACCCTTTATTATAAAGTGCAATTATTTTTAAAATTTAAGGATAACCTTTATCAAGAGACATATTTATGAGATAAGTAATAGGTTTTACGACGTAATGAATTAAAATTTTAGTACGTTAGAACTGATTAAAACGGCACCACAAGATTTTTTTAAGTTATGTATATGATTAAATACTTTTAATTTTCTGATACGGAAGTAAAAACAATTTTAGGATACGTTCAATAAAACTTAACGCGTTTTATTTATATATATTTTATTAACAAGATTATGATTATTAATAAGACCTGCTTGAAATTTATTTAGAACATCAATAAAAAAAATTGTTAAATGCTGTGGCTATTTCTTTTTAATTTTTAATTACAGTAGGTATCATTTACAATTATTTCTGAGACATCGTTTTTATTTCTGGTTTTACACCCTACACTATATTATAATATTCAAAATTGCTTTAGATTTGCTAGCATTCAATTTTTTTTTGTCATTATACATTTTTTAAAGGTCGTAACTACTTCTCTATAAACTTTTTTATATTTCTTAAAATTATGAGAATGTTTACTGTGTGTAGGCGTAAGGCGTAGTTGTAGAACAATTTGAGTTTTTCATGTATCATTCTAGTACCTTCCTGTTTTCGAAATTTGTTTAACCTTTTGTGGAAATGTAAAAATCAATATAATATTGTTAATAAATGTAAGTATTATAAATGTACATTTGAAACAAATAATATACATATGAAAAAAACAGTGGGAAAACAAGTTAAAACACAAATAACAGCCATGGAGTTATTTACCATGCTTAAGGTCATATTCATTATAAATTGGTTCTATATTGGAATTGTAAACTGACTACTTGACAATATAAAAATGTCATCAGTCAGGTTTTTTATGATTCTTTATAGACATTAAATACTCCTGGTAGCGTACATTAACACGGGTCAATATCACATTCATCCTTGTTGTTTGCTTTTTGACACTTATCATGTTTTGATGGAACTTATGTTTATTATATTTTTCTTCCATTGCTACCTTGTACTTGTAAATTATGGATACGCCTCTGGCATGAAATGGAACCTCTAGTGCAATGTGTGGATACTGACAGTTTGACGCGAATGTTCAAAACGGTTTTCAATTTGAGCCGAGTAATAGCCAGTCATGGATTTATGGCTGCGTCTGTGCTCTTAAATGCCTCAGAGCGTACAGCATAAGCAGACTGCCATTTAATTTACCTTTAAATTATCATTTAATTTAAATTTATAAAGGTTTTGGCATAGCTAAGAAGCTGAAGAACATTGTGCGTTCTTTTGTACCACAAAAAGCATTCAAAAAGTTTTAAATTACAAATTTTCTGTTATTAATATTAATGTTATTATAATCAGAATTTTATATTTACCATGCAATGAAAATATTATATCAGAAACGATGCGTGATTTTCTTCATTCTGAATTTTGGAGTTTTAAATTTTTGTCAGCGTACATTGGACATATTCACAATTTACATAACACATTAATTAGTGCATACCTAAATAAATTGCGTAATAATAATTATTCGATTTATAACAGATTTTACCACTTTATCAATACGAATGTCTTGCCGTACCGTTATTTATTTTTGTGAAGTGAGCATCAGCACCAGAAACAGCTAAGCATTAGTCCATAAAACGTATTTAATTGACCATTAAAATAGAAAAATATGGTAATTAAGAGTCCAAGTCGTTCGAAAGAACTTCCTAGTAAACATTTTAGCATATTAAATGGTTGTTGTAAGACTTTCTTTCACGTAAGGAACTACGTTAAAACTTAGGCACTTTTATTTACTGAAAGTTTCACATCAATTAGAAACTTGTATTCCGTTACCATGGTAATTCAAAAAAATTCTGGAAATTTTCATCCTTCTTCAAGTAAACTGCATGTGACTATGCTGTAAATTGTTAGATATTTATAGATAGACATCTCGTTTTACATTTTGTTTGAAAGTACGTAATATTTTAATTGTTTTTTATTCTTCAGTTTTTAGTGGTCTGTATGCAAACTACAACAAACAAAAAGAGTAAATTATATGCAACATGCAATTGTTTTCAATACTAACTCAAATGGTCGCACGTGATTCCCATTTCTACTTTATCTAAAATAAAAATTAATCTAGCTAAATTTACTACAAAAATGTCATATTTGGTTTAATGAAAACATTCTATAACATTCAGTATTTGAAACTGTGGGAACTTGAAAATTCAATATTGATATTTGGTATCAGAGAACATGCATATGATTTCACTGATAAGAATTGTAGGAAAATTGATGTATACTTAAAATGCTTAAATACCTTTACAATATAGTAAAAAAATTATAAAAGCTAATAATAAAGAATACATGGGTAGATATTGTGCAGAAATGTCGGGTCTCATTGTGGTTGAATTTTCGAGTACCCACAATTTCTAAACTGAACTTAAGATCAAAAATAAAATTATTGATGTTTTGTTTATACACTTTTACTATTTATACTCTCCTCAAATAATATAATAATTTTTAAAATGCATTTGTATAACACACATTATTTCGCTATTCCCACATTTTAACAATTATTTTCACATACTAAACAAAAGTAAACAATAATATATGCAGAACTATGTAAGTTTATGTTATAACAATGTTTACATCTATAATTGAATTAAAAAAAAAACACGTATTTTGAAAGATTTCAGTACCTGAAGGTTTGTTGAATAGATCGCTTTCTGACGTTATACATTGATTTTACTTCGGTACCTTTGAATATTCGCAGGTGGCATGAGATAACATTCTTATTTGCTAAATTTCTTACCCTTCCTCGAAACTAATAACCGGAAAATTTTCTTCGATCATGAATATTTTTAGAAAATAGAAAATAATTTTCAAAATATTCATAACGATGTTATAATATTGTAAAAAATCGCTTTTACTAAAAATATTTTTTTTGCTTTCAATTAGTATATCATTTTTACTCGAAATTAGCAAAAGTTTTTTTATTTAGTTTTGACCTCAATTGTTGATACGTGACGAACCAAAAAGAATTTGCTAATCCATTCATCCATCAGCATAAAATCTTTACTATTTTTTTTTGTTCCAAAAACTGTGTTTACTATAATGTTTTAGCTTAATTGGTATATTGATTTTCCAATTACATATTGCCAAAATTGGATCATATCAAGCATTGCCAGCCCCTAGATATTGAAAAGGATCAGAGAAAATTAATGTTTATTCCTATTAAGCTGTATCTCATTCTTAAGGAGACGCCCTGCATAGTTTTAAAATAATAATTTGTAGTTTTTTGTACTGTGAAGGTTTTTCGAGCAAACGCGTTTGTTCAAATATTGTAAGCTTACATAAGTATACGAATCATTCAACAGCTATTAAAATACCTACCGTATTGTATTTGTAGATTGAAATCTTTACCTGCAATGTAATCATGCTTGATTATTTCTGTCAACACAGC
This sequence comes from Monochamus alternatus, assembly GCA_037114965.1. Lineage (NCBI taxonomy): Eukaryota > Metazoa > Arthropoda > Insecta > Coleoptera > Cerambycidae > Monochamus > Monochamus alternatus. The sequence continues at coordinate 122,708,906 of CM073426.1, forward strand.
AAATTACCCTTTGTTAAAGGATAACTAGTGTTTCAGGTCAGAAGCAGGCAATGAATAGTTGATTTGATTTTCGCATGAGGAAAAATCATATAGAGTCGTGACGAACTAGATGTGGTATTTATTCTAAAAACAAAAAGAAAATCATAAAATGGGAAATGAGGGAAAATCTAAAAAAAAATTATTGTTGAATGTAAGAGCTCAATATTCACTGCAGGTTTACTTAGGCAGGTACATTTTAGTTTCATCGCGGCGTTCTATTAATTACCATTTATATATTTTGATTATCTATTAATTACTCAATGCTATTACATTACATTTTTACTTATACTGACCGATGCTTTTATTTATCACATCAGTGCCAATTACATGTATCTAAGTTTAAATTTATAACTGTACTTATTGTTTTTACTAGCATGTCACTACAATAATTGAAAATTTTGCAAAAGTAGGTTATTTGTCTCATTGTTCCTTTCTTTCTTTACGAAATATTGGCAACTCTGTTGCTACATATCTTTTATTGTTGGCCACTTTATACAGTACTGTTTCTTCTTTCAGCGCATGCATTTAGTTCTGTCCTAGAAGAAATATTACCCTCTATGCCATCAACCGACCTGTACCCATCCCAATAAGCATAAGCGTGTCATAACACTAATATTCCATATCCGGAGCATTTTTCACCGTATAATGCAATATGACCGTTATTAGTAACTATTACGATCAGTCGGTTCAGAGTCTTACAATTAAGTTTTTACAATGGATATAAGTGTTTCACGTGTGAATTTGTGATGTATGATTATAATGCTGATGTTTGAAATTAATACCAAATTGTAAGTGTTATTATTATTAAGTAGTCTATCCTGTTTACAGTAAATGTGAAACTATGTAAGAAATGCCACCAGATTAAAGCTAAATATATTTGTTCAAAGGAAATCTTAGTAGAAGTCTCATGTTTTTAATTTAGATAATTTTTTATACTTTTTTAATTAATAATTGAAGAGGACTGTTTTCAAATAGGCCTTTTTAAAGAAAATATTCCTTAAGGGTTTTCTTTTGCATCGCACCGTTTTCCTTTTTTCTGCATTTTATATGTTTTTAGTCGATCAGGTTTGCTACAGATGTAGCGCGAAAAGTCAGGAAATCTTCAAATGGTGAGGGCAAACAAGAAAATGTCGCAGAAAGTAAATTTTCGGAACGCTAAATAGAAATTTCAAAAGTAGTAATCATAACCCTGATAATGCTTATATGGGTTAAAAAACAATTTCAATGTGAAAGTCAGTGAAAGAAAGTGTTCCATTTGAAATAAAAAAGCTATTTGAATTTGTCAAAATGCAACGGCTTGAAAGAAACGCTTGGTATAATATTTTTAAATTTACTGATATGCCATAATTTAGCGTCGTCTAGGTTCCTTACGAAGATCAGAATATAGCATATGCGTCCAATTTTTTTCTTAATAAATTAATATGAGAAAATCTAACTCTTAACTGTAGAATCCATAAATGCAATCATATTTTAGTTGTCTCCGCCTCAGGAACTTTGCCATGATTCTAAATTTTCAAAGTTTTCGTATTTTTACATATTATAACGATCGGCGCAGTTCTCCATGGGACATCCTATATATTTCCAGTCTTAAAATATGAATAGATAGATAAAAGGGAGACTCGAAAATTCGAATTTATTTTATTTAAAATAAAATGCAACTCTAACATTTTATAGTAAAATAATGTAGTTTTGAAATTTTTTTGAATTGAAGTTTATCATTATTTCTCTCAGAAGCATTATGGTTTTTGTACAAATTGATTATAAGTAAGTGCAAATATGAGTTTTTGCTGGAAAATCACGAAAAAATTATTCTTGTAGGAACTCCGTTATAACAATTTACATCAACACACAAAAAAGGTGGTCTGCACTTTTGACCAGACCTACCTGTCTTTATGTATTTTGACGCACTGAATCCGGATCTGAAGTACGTTTACAGGGTTCCCTCTCACCTGGAAAACCTTGAAAACCTGTAAAAGTCAGGGAATTCGTTTTAAGCGTAATAAAGTCAGGGAATTGTCAGAGAAAACCTGGAAGTCAGAGAATTTAACATGAATTTAAAAGAGGGAACCCTCAAAATTTTGAGTAAATCGCAAGCAGCGGAACGTCGCATAAAAATCAGTTTAATGTGCGTAAAAAAATGGAAAAAAATTGTCTGACTTTAATCAAGTGGGTTTCTTAAGCATTTGGATGTGCTGCATTCGAGTCTGAAATCTATTGAGCTGCGTCATCCATAGATTTTGCAAAAATCGCGAGAAGTAGGTGGAAAAGGCCGAAAAGAAAATCATCAATAAATCATTAAAAATCACTAAAAAACTAGTGATCTCTACGTCAAGATCCACCTATTTTTATGTATTTTGACTCACTGAATCTGAAATCCGTTTAGCTCGAACATCTTCAAAATTCGCAAAAAATCAAGTTAGTGAGGGCAAAAGAAATTCGGATTTTTTTTTTCTGGCTTTGATCAAGTGTCTTTTATGTATTTCGAAGCGCTAAAATCGAATCTATTGAGCTGCATCAAACACGGATTTTGCAAAAATCTCGAGGAAAAATTGTTAAAACTCACCAAAAAAAGGTCTGTGCTTTTGACAAGACCCACCTAACTTATATATGTTGACGCACTGATTCTGAATTTTTAGTTCGTTTAGCTCGAACACCCTTAAAATTTTAAACAAAAAAATAGCGAAATATTGCAAAGAATCACGTGAGCGCAAAAAAAATTTGGAACCTGACCTCGATCAAGTGTGTTTCTTATATGTATTTCGATGTGTTGAATTCGAATCTGATGTCTATTGAGCTGCATGTCCCACAGATTTTGCAAAAATTGCAAGAAATGTCTGGAAACTAACTAAAATTCCGTGATTTTTCTATATTTTTTGCGGTTTACTCAAAATTTTGAGGGTATTTGAGCTAAACCGTCAAAATAGTTGGCACATATCACTTTTTTAGCGATTTTTAGGGGTGTTTCGTCTTTTCCAATAATTTTTTACGATATCTTCAAAATCTGTGGGTGAGGCAGCCTTCAGGTTCGAATTCAGCGCATCGAGGTGGCTACACCGGTGTGGGTTGGATTCCCGCAACCGGTAGACCGTATATCAGCTATACTCGTGGAGAGGATTGACACCCTCTCTGCGGGTATGGTAGGATGGAAGAATGTTGGCTTGATACCGGTCGACATTTGACTATACCTCTAATTAATGAGGTTCTCCAGGTTTCCCTCATTCATGCACTGAATGGTGGTTAGGACCTACCAACGTAGGTCGTTCCTGAGCGCAAATGCGGCCTACTTAATAATAATATGCCGTCTCCTCGCCCGCACAAGCCTTCGACATCTGGGCTACTCTTCGTGACTAGAATGAGGGATAGAGATATTATCTTAATATATAAAATTCTCGTGTCACAGTTTTAGACGCCATACTCCTCGGAAACGGCTTGACCGATTTTTATGAAATTTTATATGTATATTCGGTAGATCTAAGAATCGGTCGTAATATATTTTTCGTACCCCTAAGTGATAGGGGTGGTCCACCCCAAACAATTTTTTTTTATTTTTTGGACATTTTCTATTTTTATTTTTTTATGATGTGGCACTAAAAAATACATATAACCCTTAATTTTCATCCTTCTATCACAAGCCCCTATTTTTTAATAACCATTTTAGTAATTTAATCATTTTTAACCCTGATCGATTATCACTAAATCAGTTATCACTTCTCACCCAGTAAACAGCATGGAGTAGGGATGAGAACTAAGCCGGTCTCCTGTCTCTCTCACAATAAGCCTTCTCTCACTCCCTACACAGTTTTCGACCATTATTATTGTGTATGAATCGAGCGTAATAGTGACGTTTACAATTATCATTTTACCCTCTAAGTGTAATTCTCAAGTAAATTTATTATTAATTTGCTGGGCCATAATTATTTATTTCCTATTTTGTCAATAATTAATAAAATTATTAATTTTAAGTGTAGTTCTCATTATTAGTTAATTAAGTGATCTACATAACCTCAAAAGTACGCAACACGTGTCACGAGCTCCCGCCAACAACGACTATTATTTTACTATATGGCTATTTTTTTATACAATGCCAACAAGACATAAAGGGGCTAATTTGGGCCGTCAAACAAGTAAAATTGCAGGCACGCGAAATAATTAAAAAAATGAATGTTTCGTGTTTTTGTTATTCTTATAGGCCGTCATCGTTCACAGTGCTCCATTCCTCTTTTAGTCATATACCACATCTCCACACACTTATAATAAGTTAGTTATTTTTTATTTAACTACCAAAGTGTTCACTAGAAATAATTCATATGGCAAAACAACGTTTGCCGGGTCACCTAGTTATTATTATAAATACATAAGAAACACTTGATTCAAATCATAAAAAAAAAGATCGTGATTCCTTCGCTATTTTTGCAGTCTAGTAAAAAGTACATTTCACTTTTTTGGTGTTATTATTATTATGGTTTGCACCAATTTGGTTGCAGTACCAACAGTTAAAACAACAATAATTTGAACATATGAACATATTACAACAGATGTTATATAGGTATAATAAATAAATCTTTATTTTTCTTGCAGATTGCAAATTCGGTACGTCATGCCGTCGGCCCGCCTGACCCTCCGCGAGGAGGACGTCGTTCGGCTGGCCCTAGAATTTCTTCACAACCGCGAACTTCACATCTCCCAGCTGAGCCTCGAACGGGAGACGGGCGTTATCAACGGCAACTACTCCGACGACGTACTCTTCTTACGCCAGCTGATCCTAGACGGACAGTGGGATGACGTGCTGGAGTTCATCCAGCCCCTGGAAGCGCTCAAAGCCTTCGACATGCGCAAATTCAGCTACACCATCCTCAAGCACAAGTACATAGAGCTGTTATGCATCAAGTCTGAAGCTAATGTACAAGGTAAGTACTGGCGTTATCGGTAGAAGCTCGTAACTTTAAATTGATTAGGAAGGCAAGCTGAAATATATATCTATTGCTACGAATACCAGTGTAATGTTTAATATTTTTTTGATACTTCTTAAATCATTGTCTATTGAGAAATCAGCAAATTCAGAATTATTTGATTTTGTTAGACAAATACAGTCATCCATCAAAGTTTCCGGAATATTTATCCCGTTCCAAGTAACATTATAGTAACGAAAACTGGTACAACAACTTCAGTTGAGTGACGTAGTAATCGCTAAATCTACAACCATATAGCAAAAATAACGCCATTTTATGTAAGCATAGTTGGGAACACGTAATCCTCACCAATGAAAATCACTTCATGGTTTTGTAATTTTTGGCGGGGTGGTTTCGTGTCTGGAACGTTATGAAAACTAAGCAGAAGCACCTTAAAGTTGCCCAAACTTTAAAGTGGATATTATAGGCAACGGCAACCAAGCCATATCACTTGCAGTTACTTTAAAGTATTGTAACAGTTTTGGCGACGTATTGGAGACCTTTAACAAACCTTTAATGTGGCGACACTTGATTATACAATTGTGGCAGTTGTCGCGACCTGGCTCCACCTTACGTTCATTTGGAGAAAAAATAGCAACTGCACTGTGCTACGTGCTCTGTTTTGAGAAAAGTATAACACAAAATCTATACAATAGATGTCGCTGTGTAAGCTTCAATACGCAGCAGTTGACCGTATATAGGTATACAGTGCAACGTACATATGAAATAAAATTCATAATCCTCGATTACAAAATTTCGTAAAATATTATAAGTTCAGATATAAAAGTTGAACAGATTTTTTTACAAATCAATGATTTATGAATTTTATTTCATGTAAATTACACACTGTATACGCAGTATAATAAAACAATGAATTTTGTAATATATCTATTAAAAAAGAAGGTATTGGTTTAATAATAAAAAGAATATTTTTTTTTCAATGCTTTATTCTATTATAAATAGGAAAAGAAGTTAATTACATGACTAGTAATTAATAGCGATTAATATGATAAAAAATAGATGCATACTTTATGCTAAATGTTATTGATGAATACATTTGTTTCAATCTACAATGGTTCTAATCAGTACGATGTACTACTGAAAAATTTTTTTTTCTGTGAAAATTTAAATATACTAGATATATTGTCTTTACCATTACTTTTATATTCATTAAAAAATCGAATCAACCTTAAATAAATAAATACCAAAATAAGGTGAGGCTATTCTCAGTATTTTTAAAACATTTAATTCAAAGTGGTATTCGCAGAAGTAACAATTTTTGTATAATATATATTTCTGCAGTTTGGTACACAGCACAGCAGTGTATTCAGCAGTATTCTTCCCAGGCATTTTATATTAAAAAGTAAAACAAACAAAAGCAGTAAGGCAATTTAGATAATCAATTCACTAATAATTATAATTAACTGTTCGCGTTATATTAAATTTTAGTCAAACACAGAAAACAATTATCAGAATGCGCTAGAGCGATAACTTACCTTCATCATGTTGCAAGAAAATATGAATTTTTAACCATCCATGTTCCATGTTACATGTTTTAGCATCAGATTTTTAATCATTATTGTTCTTTTTTCACTACAACGAACTCTACCAGTTATACTACCAACTTTGCTTTTCTTTCTAAATTGTGACACAGTTTTCTGTATGCTAATTTTTCTCAAGTAGTAGTGTTTTCCAACCTACCCTTTAAAAGCGTCTTATTTCTTTAGTCATATGCCTTTACCCAATAGTGACCTGTTTTCTACATGACCTTCTTACGCTAGAGAAAATACCTTAGTTTATTACTAGTTTTACCTTGCGCCTGTGTGTAAGAGAGGTTTTTCAGATGTAATTCAATGCTGGTCGGAGCATTAGCCCGCAGAGTAGTTGTTTCCTGGAATTCCGTGTTTATTACAGATTTATTTAAAATCTCCTCCGAAATTTCCGTAATACTTAAAACAATGCAAAAATGATTCAATATCAGATGTGCCACAGGGTTTTGCTTTAGATCATTTGCTGTTCAGCGCTTTTATCAATGATATTGGCTACAAACTTGCAATTGAATTTCAAAGTGTGATGACTAAACAGACTTCAATTGCAACTTTAAAAAATGATAAACTTTTATTAAAAACGCTGGCAATTTCGAAGGAATACAACAAAAAATTTTAAAATTTAAATGTTACGGCTTTTATCCTAAGCAAGTCCCACAAGAGGAACTGCTCAAAAAGTTGAACTTTGCTTCACTAAAAAAGCGAAGAGAATATTTAATGGTAACCACACTGTACAAGATAGTTAATAGTCTCATTTACTGCTCAGATATTGTTTCAAGATTAAATATTTATGTGACCAGATTTAATCAAAAATGTTTTAAATCTCCCTATTAAATTCAATATGTGATAAATGAAATAGTCAATTAAATTTGGATATCTTTGCATGCATTTTTAAATTTTGTATGTTTATTTTTTTCAATTTTTAAATTTGGTTTGATTATTTTCTCACGTCTTATTTTATCTTTTTTATATATTTTTTGTCATCTTGCCTTGTAATAGGGTTTCTATAACTCGCGTCAACAATTCAGACGTCTTACGTCACGGCTGACGTTACATATTTGTTTTTATTGTCAACGTAATTTTCGATATTTGGTCGCGTTAAAAACAATCATTTTTTGCCATTTAGTGCAATATATAATGCAAACTTTTAGTGTTGTATATAGTTTTATTACTATCAGTTGCAGTTTCTTAAATATTTTGATGGAAATATGAATGAATGAATTATTCATTTGTTCGTATGACGTAAGTCGTCTGAATTCTTGTCGCGAGTTATACCTGTAAGGACTTCAATAAATGAATAAAAAAAACAACCACTAGTAAATAGTCTTTATGATTTCAGGACAGTGTTACTTCGAGAATAAATGTCTATACCCTAATCGGCTTTAAGATTGCATACAACACTGTAACAGTAGTGCTGGCATATAAAATATTTTGTTGCAGGCAGTAGCGTGGACAACGCGGTGGAAGAGGTAGTGAAGGTGCTGAACGAACTAGAAAAATACTCCCCCTCCAAGGAGGACTACTCGACGATGTGCCTCCTGCTGACCCTGCCGCGGCTTTCCGACCATCTCCAATACAAAGACTGGAACCCGAGCAACGCGCGCGTGCAGTGCTTCCGCGAAGTGTATCCCCTCGTCGCCGAATTTCTTCCGGGTGACCGGAAATCCGCGGACGCGAACGCGAACACGTCCGCCAAGAACGATCGCCTCATCCAGCTCATCATCAAGGGCATCCTGTACGAGTCCTGCGTGAACTACTGCCAGGCCAAGGCCACGGGCAGCTCGGAGACGCAGTCGCAGGAGATGAGCTTCAGCAGGTTGCTGGACGGTAGCGTGGGTTTCAGTGATTCGGATCTGAGTTTGCTCTCGTGGCTGCAGAGCGTGCCCCCGGAGACGTTTTCCGTGCCGTTCGAGCAGCGCACGCTCAACGTGGACGTGGAGAGACTGGAGAGGCCCTCGCTGGAGACCTCGTGGACTGAGCACATGTTAGTTCAGTTTATTTCATGGCTTATCTTTTGTTTTAATCAAAAGCTACTCCATATGCTACCTCAATAGCTCCAGAATCCATAAACTAAAGTCAAACGCTTCAGTTTGTGGTAGTACAAATATTTTTAGGGCGAAGCATCTGATCTTAATATGAACTCGTATATGAATTTACCAAGGGGGTAACCACTGGGATCAAAATTGTGACAAGATTGCGCAAAATAGAGATTTGCAAGGGATTTCGCGGAATACCGGTCAATTTCAAGGAGTTTTCGCATTTGATAAAAATTACCTCGAAAATTACTATACTTATATAGGGTGTTAAAGGTTGGGGAAAAAACACATATTCCGGAGGACAAAAGATGATGGCCTAAATCAAGTTACCTTAGTCCAAAATTATATAGTTTTTGAGATACAGGGTGTTGAACTTTTTTAGTTTTGTCTCAACTTTATTAGAAATTGTAGTAAATACATAAACCTTAGTGAGTTTTTGTGGCAGGAGAAATTGAAATATAGCCTCTAATTTGCTGTCAATTTTAGAGGGGCCGCCTACAGTATTTCACATGGCATAATAATGCGAGCTACGATGTTAAAAGTATAGTAACGTCGATAATAACGCAAAGTATTGTCAGCAGTGTTGCCACCGTCAGTACGGTCGTACTAGATTTAGTACGTTTTCCACAAACTTAATACGTCAGTACGCCACTGACAAATCTAGTACGTTTTCGCTGGCTCATATTTCTCTCTAAGAACAAAACAGTTAAGTGTCTTTGTAAGTAGTTTCAGACACTGTTAGATGTCTTAAGCCTTGTTCTCATGTGAATTTTGCAGATAATTTATTGACCACGGGAAAGTATCAACTTTTCTCGAATCTTGCAAAATAGGAATATTATCGCAATTTTCCTATTTTCATTATATGGGATTAGTAAGTTTGACTTCAGCTTCTAACAATCTACCATGACAGTCAATGACAGTTTTATGATGAAAATGATAGAAAATATTGCAGTTAGCAAAACTGACTAAAAGTCATTAAATAATTCGTGCTAATTTTTGCGAATTTCGTGTCCATGAGGACAAGGCTTTATGCACCCTTTTACTAAATACTATAATGTTTTAGTACGAAATCAAGAAATCTAGTACGAAATATTATGCTCTTTTGATACGGAAAAATTATTGAAGTGGCAACACTGATTGTCAGTCTCTACGGGTAAATTTGCCCTAGATGACGCGTAATTTTACGCAATTTCCCTCGATTGCTCGGGATTTTGCACTATTTTCCGGGATTTCGCACGATTTTTTGAGATTTCAAATGAATTTGCAAGATCTCGCAAGGATTTCCCAAGATTTGTGACAAGTTTTTCATGAGTGGTTACCCCCTCGGAATTTACTAATTTGAACAAAACTACGCTGTTTATTAAATTGAGCAGTTTATTAGAGTCTTAAAAAAGAAATAGTTTACGTAGATTTAAAAATACAGATATCGATAATTGAAATATAATGGATAATATTCCAATGGCGAAAACCATACTTATCAAATGACGACCATTTGCAGTTCCACTTATGTCCACTCTTTTGTTCAAATTTTCAATGACGTGTTGGAATAACTGTGGCTCTACTTGTTATGGCATTCATTGTGGATTATTCTTATAAGCCAGACTTGTAATTTTAACCCAACAGTGACTCGTTTAGGATGTACGGGTCAAGTTCTTTGATCCAATGACAAATTCGCGACGTTTTGAATAGTTCAATGGCTTTAGTTCCTCTACAATTTGAATTTTATATGCTTTTAAAGTTTAATTCTTGTATATAATACGCTATATTTTTCCGTTCTTTCATCTTCCACCGAATCAGATTGTTGAAATTTTTGTACAATTCAGTGCTATCAGATGGGCTGTTATGCAATTCCTAAATATAACGTAATTTACTAAAAAAAATTTCATTGATTGTCCATTAAAATAATTGAACCATTTGAACGCGTTGTTGTATTATGTACTAGTCTATTTTTCCAAATGTCATACATTACAATTTACAACACCATATGTGTCTTATTGAAAAATTACAAATCCGCTCAATTTGAAAGACTCCATTTATGCCTTTGGTCATTGAGTTGTTACTCAGTGCTTTGGTATGCGTCGTGTGTTATTGGAAATATTAGAAATCATTTGAAGAATATTGATCTTAGGCCAATAACAAATTACTGACAATACCAATAAACACCTTTAAATGTGTCCGGCGCCGTTAGAATTCTCACGATTTTAATACTTAAGTGGTACTAGTAGTAGTACTAAAAGAATCCTACACATTTTTTTTAAATCAATCTGTTTCTTGCCATTGTTCTGTGTGCTACAAAATTGATTAGCGGTTACGGTTATGAGCAATAAAATAACAATTAAATGAATGAATTCTCAATTGTTTACCGCATAACTGTCCGTGGTTAGGCATTATGAGTTGTCTTGGCTAGACATTAAATTGTGGTAATTTCGCAGCATTTGATTTTGTAGTATATAGAAGGCAAAAAAAAATACTGTGAAAATATCAAATGAAAGACTTGAAGTTTAGAAAAATATAATTGTATTTAAGATTTTGCAAATATATACAGACTGTCTCATAATTAGCTGTCAACCCGGAACAGGCCGATTCTATGCTCAAAACTAAATAAAAAAGTTCATATGAACATGGGTCCGGAAATGCTTCCTAATGGCACAGGGACCCATTGAAGAGAGAGGAATGGAAATCATTTTTTTGCAATATCTCTCAATCGCGTTGTGATCAATGAATGAAATTTGGTATGCACAGCTAAATTTTGATGAGCAATTTGATGGACTAATCCATTTATTTCCACAAGGTTTATTAGGATGGGTAGGCGGGTCCCTTGGTATTTTGCGGGTGTAACTTTTTCATCTTTGACTTTTTAACAAATTGGATAGCAAATTCCGTTTTCTCGAACTGTTTACGTTGAAAAGGTACTCTTGTTTCAAATCGTTATCTTTAACGGTTTCTGAGAAAATCGCTTTTGAATTAATTCCACTTTGGTCAATTTCATAGTAATTTAAACAAAATTATCAAGGTATTCTTATGTCAAAGTATTGTCAGCCCGATTGCCAATTTAATAGTTCTAAGCGAAAAAAATGAAAGAGTTTACGGGACACGGTACGGTTAGTTGATATGATATTTATTTATGGTTTTTGCGATGGTAATGCTGCAGCGGCAGAACGCGAGTATGAGAGCAAATTCCGTTTTCCCGAACTGTTTTACGTTAAAAAAGTACTCTTGTTTCAAATAGTTAACTTCAACGGTTTCTGAGAAAATCTCTCTTGAATTAATCCCACTTTGGTCAATTTCATAGTAATTTAAACAAAAAATAATAATAATTTAATACGTAATCAGTAATACACATTATTGATGTAGAACAATTATGATATGATGATTTGTTTATGGCTTTTGCGATGGTAATGCTGCGCTGCAGAACGCGAGTACGGCAAAAGGTTTCGAAAAGAAGGCTGACATCAAGGAGGACAATCCTCACTGTATTCCGCAATTTAGCTACAACCGTCACTTTTCGAAGGGATCATAAGATAAAGACTTAATTTTGATAACAGACAACAAGCTATTTTAAAAATTGTTCAAAAAACCCTCCACCTTCTCTGATACAAAGACTTGCCCTACGTGTAACATTTCTCGAAGCTACTAAGATGCTAAAACGATTTTGACAAATTTCTTTGGCTGCATCATTAATACGCTGCAGCAATTCCTCACGGGTATCGACTTCGGTGGCATAAACTTTTTGATTTAGATATCCCCAGAAAAAGAAGTCCAGCGGAGTTAGGTCGGGAGAACGCGGCGGCCAAGCTATCGGTCCGTGCCTCCCTATCCACCGTCCAGCGAAATTATCGTATAGGAAATTTAGAACATTGCGTCCACTATGTGCCGGGGCTCCATCGTGTTGAAAAAACATGTTACGTCGTAAATTTAGAGGCAGATTATCGAGAATTTGGGAAGATTTTCTTGAAGTAAGTTTAAATAAAGATTTGAATTGAGATGTTGTGGAATTTCAATAGGTCCAATCAGAGTGTCGTGAATTATTCCCGCCCATAAATTTATGGAAAACCGTTGCTGGAAGTTTGTTCTCCGAACAACATGTGGGTTCTCTTCTTCCCAATAATCAGAACTATGAAAATTTAATTTTCCATTTCAGGTAAAAGTAGCTTCGTCACACCACAAAATTTTGGAAGCTTGCTCGTTGTCCAGCGACAAAATTGCATACGTGGCGCAAAATCTTCTAGTATCAAGCCATGTACACGTCGACCTTGTCGCTTTAATATTCTTTCAATCTGAAATGTTAGTAGCACATCTAATCAATTCTGTTAAGGAAATCTTTAAGATATGTAGTACCGTTGGCTGAGGAACATTTATTTGACCTGAAATGTTCCGTATGCTAGTCGTAGGATCTTGTTCAATAGCGTCAAGGACCTCCGGTTCCCTATTAATCCTGGGACGTCCTTGACCCGGTGCCTTTCGAAAAGTGGCGGTTGCAGCTAAGTTGCGGAATACCGTAGCGAATGTCCTCCTTGATGGCAGCCTTCGGTTTGGAAACCTTCTCCCGTACTCGCGTTCTGCCGCTGCAGCATTACCATCGCAAAAGCCATAAATAAATATAGCAACTAACTCTTGTCTCGTAAACTCTTCCATTTTTTTCGCTTAGAACTATTAAATTGACAATCGGGTTGACAATACTTTTACATAAGAATACCTTGATAATTTTGTTTAAATTGCTATGAAATTGACCAAAGAGCGATTTTCTCAGAAACCGTTAAAGATAACGATTTGAAACAAGAGTACTTTTTTAACGTAAAACAGTTCGGAAAAACGGAATTTGCTATTCAATTTGTTAAAAAGTCAAAGATGAAAAAGTTACACACACAACGAATAAGATCCTGCACACTATTCACAAATTCCTCCCATATCACGAATCGCGCATAACGAATCACGAATACACGCATAGTCTGTAGTAATCCTACACGGAACGGGAAAAACTACACCAGTTCTTTCACTAACGTTTCGAGTTTATTAATTATACAGCCGTACGGGGAAAAGTGCGATGTGCCAATGACTAGATCACCACTACTATACATTTTTGAGGTTGCTGAATCCGAATCTGTTATCAGTTTGACGAAATTAGCTCATTTTCAAGGTAATTTGAGGGTCAACTTTCGTTTTCTATGGTAATGCAATTTCTGTAAGCGGATTCAGATGGAGGGACAAATTTCACATTCACATAATGATTGAGTCATTTTGGAGGTCTCGTTCAAGGTCATTATAAGGTAGTTTTTTTTTGATAGTGTAATTTTTTGCGAAAAACCGAAAAATTTCACGTTTAGATACTCAAATATTTTTAAGGTCATTTAAAGGTCTAATTTTCCTTTCGAACTTTTCATGTTAATATTCGTTAGAATGGCGAGATATCGGGTCCTCTATAAAAGCCGATATCAAAATTTGTCGCCCTTGGATTTAATCTTGAAGGTCATATTCAAGGACACACGAAGATCAACCCTTATTTTCAATGATAATACAATTTCTGATTCTGTCCTCTGAAATAACGTCTTTTTCACTCAGTTTGGTATAACGGACACATTTATCACAAAACGATTTGGGGCGTGGTTTCCTTTTCTTCCAACATATTGACGTCCCATCTCCCATAGCATCATCTTTCCATCACTTTAACGTCTTGATGGAATCTCTCTCCTTGCTCGCTATAAGCCCCTATTTACTTTGGAACCAAGAGAGATGGGACGGAGTACAGAATCGGAAATTGTATTACAATTATTAAAAAACAAGGGTTAACCTTTGCATGTTCTTGAATGTGATCGTCAAGGTCAAAATCCAAGGCCGATAGATTTTGCTCTCGGATGACCCAAACAGTTTTTATCGAGGCCATTTCCCGACATCTCGCGAAAATGACGAATAAGGTCATGAAAAGTTCAAAAGGAGAATTAGACCTTTATGGCCTTGAAAATGACTCCAATAAAATAACTCATGATCATGTATCCTAACGTTAAATTCCCCGGCTTTCAGAATACGCAGGTAAAAATACACATTATCATTGAAGAAACTGTCGACCTTCAAATGAGCTTGAACGTGACCTCAAAAAATGACTTAACCACGTATCCGATTGTGAAATTTTTCACTCCTTCTGAAATCGCTTTTATAAATCACATTACCATCAAAAAAACAAAAGTTGATCTTCAAATGATCTTGAAAACTTCGTTAAACAGACACCAGATTAGGGTTCAGCAATATCGAAAACATGCGGGACTGGTGGTCAAGCTTTCGCACGTTGTTATTAAATCTTTATCAGAGTTTTGAAGAATAATTTACGGAAAACATCAAAATTAGTTATTAAGTTTATTATCTGCTCTAGTTTTAGCTGGGAACATTTAAGGTACTCTTGTTCTCAGGCTATGTTCTATGGAGGCGGATCTCCTGGGCTTGCCCATATATTAATTTTGGTTTATATTGTTGGTTCTGAGGTTGATACGATCGGTGATTTTATAAATCGTAGGTTAAATAACCGTATGGGCCATGAAACTGCTTAACCGTTGCTATTAAAATGGGATAACTAAAAAAATGTGATATTTGATGTATATATTATTTATAAATATGTATACGATTTTGAAGTATGAATAAAATAAGTATACAGTTGCAGTTCTGACAAAGATTGAATTGCTATAGTCGACTAAATAACCGATGTAGTTTCTCTCGTTTTATGGTCTATACTGGTTTTTATAAAAATATTCAAATAAATTTGTTCAAGTTGGTTTTTTTGGTGGGTTTATAAGTCCAAATAATAAAATATATTTAAATCTACTAAATAATCAATTGCAATTGTAATCAGCTAATGTTACTTAGTTGATTTTAATATTTTAAGCACCTATTACTAATATTGTTAATGTGTGTTAATGTTTTATAGTTTCTATGTATTGTATAATCCTCGGTATAATCTTAAGTAACACAATATTATTACATAGTCATTATTAGAGAACAACACAAATTGGACAAAGAAACAACAAGTAGATGAATTATGCTTATGAAGAAGAAAAAATAAATTTTCGAAATGTAAGTTTGAGATTCAACAGTTGTTGTTTTATTATTTGGACCTATAAACCTGCAACCTACACTCCATTCAAATAAATAATTCTTCATCTCTTGAATGAGCATAATGGAAGTTATGGTTATATTTTAGTTCTTAGAAGAGAATATAGTATAAACTAATGGGAAATTATCTTATATTTATTTAAATATGTCAGAAACCGTCACGAATGGTCTATGCATGAAACTATAAACACTGATCTTGTTCCTCTGCAGGTTAGTCACTCCCATCAAGCCAAAGACCTTCCCCCACTCGGCGATGCCGTTCACGAGGCCCCGCTCGGCCGCCGACATAATGACGCGCTCTCTGATGCCGGTGTTGGACGGGTTGCCGTACGGCCTGGCGCACGGTGGTCCCGCAGGGGCGGCCGCCCTCAACGGAAACCCCCGCCTGATGGCGCTCAGCACGGGCGACATCAGCCTCAACGGGCCCATGTCCAGGAGCAGCTTCGCCAGCTTCCACCTCACAGGTAGCTAAGAATAACATTGATCAAAATCGTTTAATTATAGGTTTGTTGCATGAATCGATTCTGAACCATCCAGAACTATTCAGTCAGTTCAGTCGTTAATTCTTCAAGGGAATTGTCAAGATTTTTGACAAATCTTCACAACCCACGGAATTTAAATTGATAATTTAAGTAATGTAACTTGATAGGATTTAATCTTTTTCTTTTCTCAAAATGATAGAAAAAAGGAAACATTTGAAGAAAAGATATTTATATGTTATACACTTCATAACATATTCATATAATCACAGAATCGATAGATTGCAATGATAGACTAATGAATCAGAAATTTCCCTCTAATAGAGACAGATACCACTAAATTAAAAAAAACTGGTACTGGTATGAGCAAAAGTTTTCAAGAAACATAACAAGAATAAATCAATTTATTGCTCCAACCCAGACCTATGCATAAAACTAAACATTAAGATAACAAATTTATATTATGAGGAAAAATCTTCAGAACTGTGTTCTTGTTTTCTTTATCCCAAAAAAAAAAAAATCTGAAATAATCTGCACTTTGAAGAAAAATCTTTACAGCTGGCAACACTGGGTAAAACGGAATTGGTCAAACATTTCTGCCAGTTTTGAACCAGTTCTCAATAACTGTTGGAACAGACCTTATATTTCCGATATCATTATCGTGTTTGAAGTAATGCTGGTTGCATAAAGTTACCTGCTGTGCTGTATATTGATGAATAATGAAATGAATGAATATTTTTATTTCAGGTATTAAGAATAACAAACTGATGAACACGTCAGTGGACAGGTTGTTCGAGAATGAAGGGGAGGTGTTCTTGAGCAACAGCTATGCCGAATTCCAACAGCTGCCTTCCATTCAGGAACAAACTAGTACTCCGAAAGTTCACTCGAATACCCTACCCACCATACACACAAAGAGTCCTGAGAGGAAGGTGTCGAACGCCTCCACCCCCGAGCACAGGGGTAGGGAAAGTCCTGCCTCGATGGGAACAGCAAGGTAAAAATATAAATACTGATACTGATGTTCTTCTACAGTTTAATCCATGTTACTATACAGGTTGAACCTTAAATAACTATAATTATTTTAACTGCAGGTGTAAGTTTATCATACAGATGAATTTAGAGTCATTTTTAAAAATACTCAAATTTTGAAAATTGATGTTCAGATGTCCGACCTAACTTAAACCATATGATATTCTAAAGGCGAGGTTGCCATATCACTTCTAAAATAAATAATTCTTTTACTGTAATATAAACTAAGTCATTGCAATTGATTCTAATTTACAAATACTTGTTTTAAGTGATAAGTAAAGTAAAATTGGTTAGATAGTACGCTGCACAAAAATGTTAACTCAAATTTTAACTTCTTAACTGACCTTACCATAAACAATTAAAAAATGAATTTCCCCTCAGATACTGCCAATTAAAGTATTTAGGAAGTTACTTTATTCAATGATTCCAAAAATTATACATAAACATGCATAAAAGCTTATCTACTTGCTGAAAATCAAGTAACCAACCAACCAAGTTAATACAATGGTATACTGTTAAAAAGAGACACATAGTATTCCTGTAAGTTATTTTATGAACAATAACAAAAAACTATTATTTTTACACAACACATCAAACTTAATTTTCGCCCCATAACCTCAAACAACATGTGCTAACCATTTCGTACCTTGTAGTGGACGATAATAAAATAACCAGCTTGATGCATGCACTCAATGTCAAAAAATAGCAATGTAAAATATTTGTTGACTTCTGTGTAAAATGTGTTGTGGATTGCCAGTGCAAATTCAAAGGAAATATGTTGGACAAATTATTAAGAGACCGATTTATTATGGGCTTTCTAAAAGGCATAATTTGAGACAGACTTTATAAAAAAGGTAAAATGCCAACGTTTGAAATAGCAGTGTCAGTGGCATGCAAAAGAGAAGCAAGTAGGTGTCAAGGGCAGTAAGCACACACTCACACAGGGAGCAGAGCCACTAACCATGTCCTAGGATTGGCAGCCAGCAAAGTTGATGAAGAGGTTAACATTCTTTGATATGTTGTCTAAAAATCCTAGTTATTTAACTTTCTTAAAGAGTATTGTATAAAAAGTTAGATGTCAAGACATTAGTGTAACAGTGGCAACGCTGTGGGATACACATCCAATCTACAATACTATGACTCATAAGAACCTTAATATCGGAGTCTGGTCAGCGGTCTTCAACAAGTTTTCTATTGAAAAATCAAGAAATTTATATAAATATTTGACTGTTATTTCTGATTTTTTTGTAAAAATTTATTAATTACGTGTTCTACGCACGCTGGTTATTTAAGGTTCATCCTGTATAAGAGTGTTCTCACAGGTGAGTGAGAAGGTGAATTTAAAACAGGGCTCAACATATGCGAACCCTATTTATTATTAATGTCTAGTTTGAAAAACGCACTCTTATCAACATAATAAATGTTTTATATCATTTTAGGTCTTCCAGGAGGGACTCTCTCAACGAAAGGCCTGTCGCCACACAGAGTATAGTGCTTACGGCCCCGGTAGAAAGTATTTCCAATCTAGATCACAGTTTTTCTGGGGAGTTAGTTAAGGAATTCCAAAAGACTAAACAGAAGCTACAGGAAGCGCTGGCCTTAAGAGAAAGGGAGAGAGAGGAACTGATCAAGCAGATTAATAATGAGAACAGCAAATACATGGAAGAAAGGTAAGTTTTTTGTTGTATAAATGTGTGTCACAGGGATCTGCTCTAAGACCGTTTATGATTATGATCTATACATCTCAAATTATTGGATATTGTAAAATATTTTATTTAATTATGTGAGAAAGTAAAATTCACTGAAACATAAAGGTAAATATATTCAGTTTATATTTATTAATCATGGCAGAGGCCAAGATTTTATTAATGTGACCTTCCCTTCCAAGTATTCAGAATTATTATTAAATTTCTTGTTCAAAATATAGTTAATTATGATTTGCTTTCCATCATTTAGTCAGTAATGGTAATTTATGATAACTAATCTTTGCAATTTTTTAAATGGACTTTTATGAAGTCATGAATATAAACAACTGTTTTGTTATTGGCGGTGATTCGGGAGCTGAATAGATATTTAGTAGCATCATTTATGAATCATTAATTTAAAGTTCGTCTTAATATTCAAAACAGGACTGGACTTTTGCGAGGTAAGTTATTGGCGTGGACACGACGGGGCAGCAATGCACGATCGATATGAAGCAAATTTTCCATGCTGCTCCCAGATGCATAGGATTACAAGTAAACTTACCCATATTATTTCTCAATTATCAATAGTGGTTTCTGTATCTCTGCGTATACTTGCATCAGTAATAAACTTACATTTCTATCAGTTGACAAACACGTTCGAAATAAGCAGTCCGCGTCTAATGACATAATATTCACATAAGCGAACATTTTTAGTTGCTTGTTTAATCACCAAGACATTCGCTAATATGACGCAGTTTCACACAATTTGAATTTTCTCTTAAGATATCCTTAAATTTCTCAGCGGCACGAATTACTTGGTTATCTGGTAATACCTGTAAAGTCGCATTTAATTAGTCCCCAGAGTCAAATTCGAAATTAAAATCTGGTTGCCAAAATAATGAAGTGTTGCTGAAGAAAATGGTTCAGCTGGAGAACAGTTGTTTGTCTTTAGGAGAATGGTTTGAAACTGTAAATGATTTAAATGCGACTTGACAGGTATTAACAAATGAGATACACAAACCAAAGTGAGAAATAATATAAATAAGTCTATAGATAATAATTCTTAACCGTGTGCAGTTGTGAACAGCACGAAATTTTGTTATGTGCTGTTGCGCGGTCTCGTTGGGCCTACGCCGATGACCTATTTCGAAACGGTCCAGCCTTAAGCCTTGTCCTCATGGGCGCGAAATTAGCGAATATTCTTGCGACTTATTTAATGGTGGGAGAAGTCTCAACTTTGTTTTTACCAACTGCAATATTTTCTATCAATTTTATAATAAAACCAGTGGCGGCTCGTATGAAGCAACTGAGGCCGGGCCTCACTGTCAAATTTGGCTTTCACTGTATATTTTAATACCCCATAATTTCCAATTCGATTGCCTACTACATTTATCAAAAATCAATGTAACGAAATAAAATAATTGCTTCAATTTTAGCCCTCGTATGTTATACTGGCTTACATTTCAATATCCCGCCGTTTCTGTTTCTACCCGAGTGGGGAGTCCGGGTCACCCACCAATTCCACCATAGTGAGGCCGAATTTTTCGAGCCTCAAATTGCGTCGCACATGTCTATACGTTATGGTTTCCCCCACCACGCGAGACGGTTAAAATCGATGATTTTTTCTCAATTTTTTAGTTCAACGGCAAATGGACGACGTGAGGTAATTTGTGAACTGTAGATTATTTACGTGTGTGATGCGATTAATCGATTGTTCAAGTCTTAATACTTTTATTTATGTGTTTTGAATTTCCAGTGGTTAGTGTTAGTGGTTGATTAGTTGAATGTAACTTCTTAAATATTCTGAAGATTAGGTGGTAAGTGCGGTAGTAAAGTTTTATGGACAAGGCAGGTAGGATTAATTTAAAGAAATAATAAACATCTTCCTTACAAGGTAAGACTAAATTTAACATAGAATAGGAACCTAATTTAAATATATATTATCGATAGGCTCGTCGATAGTTATTTATAATAATGAATCCCTCTCACGAATCTCACGATATTGTTTTATCTCTATTTGAAACGCCTTCTTCAATACGTAATGAAGTAAAGAAACGACAAATTTTGAATAGTCGGCCAACGCTTTAAAATATCTTGAATATGCAAACAAATTTCCGGAAATACCGTTTGATTGTTTACTACAAATGTATCCAAACATATTTGACATAGATAAGTTGAAAAACGAAGTTTATGTTTTATACAGAGACGAACAATTTTATAATTTAGAAGTTCAGAAAACGGTAGAAATATTATACAAGGAATTTAAAATGATATTTTCGGAAACATACATATTATTTTGGTTAGTTTTAACAATTCCTGCAATAAGTGTTTCAGTAGAACCAAACTTTTCGTGCCTTAAGCGCATTAAGACTAAGAGATACGATGACACAAGAGCGCTTAAACAACTTATCGATGATGGCTACAGAAAAAGAACTGTTGCAAAGTCTTAGCGCCGATTCCCAATTTTATGAAGACATTATAAATAAATTTGCGAGTTTAAAAGACCGACGAATAGACTTGTTTTATAACAAGTGAAAGTATTTAAACAATTTTGGTAAAAGTGGCTTTGTTTTGTATGTAAATAGATAAGTAGCTGAAAATTGGTTTTTATATTTTTTCTTATTTTTTAGTGTTTTAAACACGTAGGAACAATTTTTTAAATTATTAGATGCTGAAACATATATTTTTTTCTATTATTTATATTGTAAATAAAAATTGGAGTTCTGATGTTATTTAGTTTTTTAATTTATGGTTATAGTATGGCTATTGGCGAAGACCTCCAAAATAAAAAATGGTCAACGGGTCAAGGAATAGTACCTCAGGGGAAACGTGTTAATTTATTCCTATTTAGGTATTATTTGGGTCTCACCTCTTGCAGCTACCACCAGCTGCCACTGAATAAAACTGTAGCAATAATATTTCTGTTTTACGAAATGCACTAAACGTTGATACTTCCCCGCCATTAATAATTTTAATCAACATTCGCGAAATTCCTGAGAATTTTTGCGAATTTTGCGTCATGGAGACAAGGATTTACTAATAAATAACTTTTATTCACGACTACAGATGGTGTAATACGTCTGTTTTCCGTGGATTAAAGATCTTTTAATACACTATTATAGTGGATTAGAATTCATAAAACCACGCTTCGATTTTATAGCATTTTATTTAGAATTGTTATTATTAACATTAACAAATATCTCAAGAGATTTGGCCGGGATTATTTAAATTTATTGGATAATGAGTTTCTGAAGGACTAGAGCGGCCTGCAACTTCGCCAGGTAGGATTCGCCTGGATTTTTCCAGCAGTTTGCCATCTGATTAAAATAAATTTGTCCCACATAAGTCTTCGACTTCAAATCCTCGTGATTAGAATGAGGTGTAGAGATATTATTATTATATTATTATTATTATAAATATAACGTTTTTCAAAACCAAAATTTTTCACCATTAAAGGCTTGTTAATTCCCTTATATTAATAACTGCTTTGTATTCAGAGATTAATATTATCCATATTTCAATATCAATTAAAATAAAAAAAAATAGTAAATTTTTCGTAGCATCTGTAATTTTAAAGGTGTTGGTCTATTCCAGGAAAATCTGCCTTTCTCTCCATCATTGACAATGTCCTGGATCAATAACCTCAATAAAGTTTGAAATTGACACTTCCCCTTTTAAGAAACTATATAAATTATAGTAACAATCTTGTTGAATATTAAACAGCTTAAATTAACATAAAAATATTAATCAGGGTGTCCATTGTCATATCCCTCACCAGTATAACTTGTCTGTATACTGTTCTTCCATAATAAATTGAAGTATTCTTTGTGTAATTTGAAGAATCTAAATCAACTGTAGTTTAATAGAAGACTGTCCTGAAAGTACTTCATTCAGAAACCAAGACTTGTTAATTTTCTTGTAAGCTGCGTCAAAATTCATCCTCAGGGTCATTCACGAGTTCACAGCCCATTCAAAATCCTGTCTTGTGCGGGATTATACGCTAAAAACAATATTCCTGGACTCCAGGCACGTCGTATAATTACTTTATAGACAAAGCTCTTGTGGGTGTGCGTACTGAATCGTTAATTCCGTCGGTTGCGCAACAGATTGATTGATTTGGCGCACACGTAGTTAATTGGAATTAAGTGCGGCCATTGAGCGCTAATTATAAAGATAGGTTGTAAATGAGATGTGGGCGTGAAGATAATTGTTTATGGATTATTGTCAGTTTTGTTAGGGAATTATTTTTAGTCGCATGTAGAAGTATCGTGAACATATACCTAGCAGGTCAACTTCAATTTTTATCTGTACATGACAACAAAGGGAGTTTACAATTTTAGGAAATTTTTGAAAGAGATTTGTTGATATATTTAAAATTTCTTTCAAAAGATGTAGCTATTTGGAAAATTCGAAAGTTGAGTAAAATTTTTGCCCAATTTCAGCTCTTCAAAATCTCTTAAATTAAGTTTTGAAGAAAATATTTCAAATTCAGAATTAAGAAAAATATGAAGAAAATGTAAGTAACTAATGACGTTTGAAATTATTATCTATTTCATTACTCTTTGGCACTAATTACGACTATTGATTGAGATGTGGACGTGGAAATAATTGTTTATGAATTTTTGTTAGGGAATTATTTTTCTCCACGACCATTAGTGAATGTAATAATTCCGTAATAACTTGTGGTTCTTCATGCTCGTGTTCGGAATTCCACTCGTATCGATTTTTTTTCATTCTAGCCGTTGTTACAGAATATCTTCTTGCCGAAGTTTCTTTTAGAATGGATTTTATAGCCATGGTATTCTTCAAGGGAATATAGTTGGCCCACTTCAATTTTTTTTATCTATATATTTGATAACGAGGAATGAGATTTATTGATGTATTCAAAATTTCTTTAAAGGAAACGTTATTTATGGAAAATTCGAAGGT
Source organism: Monochamus alternatus (assembly GCA_037114965.1). Lineage (NCBI taxonomy): Eukaryota > Metazoa > Arthropoda > Insecta > Coleoptera > Cerambycidae > Monochamus > Monochamus alternatus. The sequence continues at coordinate 122,732,700 of CM073426.1, forward strand.
TGAGTAAAATTTTTGCCCATTTCAGCTCCTCAAGGCCTCGTGAATGAAGTCTCCAAGCAAATATTTCAAATTCTATTTAGAATCTAAATAATTCAGAATTAAGAAAATCTAATATATAAAATAAATATCGGATTATCTAATGACGTTTGACGTTCATTACTCTTGTATGTAATTGTATTGTAAATGAGATGAGAGATAATCGTTTATAAATTAATTATTGTCAGTCTTGGTAGGGAATTATTTTTCTTGTCAAGTCGAAATTTTTTCTTAGCGTGAATTTTGTATTCCTCAAGGAAATATAGTGGGACCACTTCAATGTTTTGTCTATATCTGATAACAAAGGCAGAAGAAATGTTATTTTATGAACAATTCGAAAGTTCAGTAAAAATTTTTCCCATTTTCAACTCTCAAAATCTCATGAGTGAAGTTGTAAAGCAAATATTTATAATTCTATTTAGAATCTATATAATTTAGAATTAAGAAAAAAGTGAAGAAAATGTAATACCTAAAATAAATATATCGAAGTGTCTAATTACATTTGAAGTTATAATTTATTTAATTAGTTTTGTTGAGGAATAATTTTTTCGTGTCAAATATTTTTCTTCGTGTGGATTTTGTATGCATGGTATTCCTCAAAGAAATGTAGTAGGTCTAGTGTTGTATCTGTATATATAGTTATGAAGGCAAATATTGGTTGATGTATTTAAAATTATTTTAAATAAATGTTATTGTACGGAGAATTCGAAAGTGAAGTACAATTTTTACCCAGTAACTTCAGCTCTTCAAACTGATGGTTCGAAGCCAATATTCCTAATTCTGTTTAGTACCTAATAATTCAGATTTAAGAAAATCTTATACTTAAAAAAATATCAAGGTGTCTAATGACGTTTGAAATGATGAACTATTTTATTGCTGTTTAGCGCTAATTACAAACATTGGTTGTAAATTAGATGTGACCAGATTATAGAAATTATTTTTCGTTTTATGTCGAAGCTGCTTTTTTGCGTCCATTTTGAGTCTATGGTGTTCCTCAAGGAAATGTAATAGGTCCATTTCAATTTTGTATCTGTATACATATACGATAAGAATAGAAATTTTGGAACAGATTTGTTGAAAATTGGAAAATTGTACGGAAAATTCGAAAGTTAAGTAAATTTAACATAAAATCTCGGCAGTGGAGTTTCGAACTTAATATTGTTTGTCCTAGTTATTTAGAATCCAAATAATGAAAAATTAATAATAAAAAGACTTGTCTACACGTTTCAAATGTTGAACTGTTTTATTGCTCTATATTTTTGTAAAGTCGCCTTGTATATCGTTTATTTTCATTTCTTTTTCCATTAAATATTAATAACTAACCTGCCCACAATATAAATAAGATTTCATAATTATTCGCCATAATTAAATGTTAATAGAACGGCGATCCCATCTGACGTTACCATATTTGCTTGTCTCAATTTCACAAATAAGCGAGCACCATATTCATTACTGTTAATCAGGTCTGTTTACTGTTTACGATCAGAATTACCCACAAAGATCGTATCTGCCACTCTATATTGTCTGCAATTGGGGTTTTAAATTGAATATTCCATAACCGGGCTGTTTGGCTGATTCAAATTATTGCGAAATGTGATGTGCCACTGTCAGTACGTTATTTATTATATCTTTGACAACGTAAAGAACAGGTTCATCCCTTTCTATCCAATGCTGCGTTCTTGGTGTTGTCTGCTAATTATTTCTTGTAGATGATAATCCAACCAGCCGAGCCTACCGTGCACGCATCGTGCTTCTTAGTAATCCAGCTGATTCTAATCTGTTCTGAAACAATTACTATCCTCCCAGTAGCAATCAGCGTGTTTACATACAATTATTTCTAATTAAAAAAGACATATTTGTTAGTTCCGCGCATACCATTGCCATTTAAATTGAGAATCGTGGGAAACGCGTGGATTTTTATATGTAGTGCTGTTTGCCGTAATTTTTATCAGCCTCAGGGCATGCTAGAAAGATTCGTGATGGTCAGAAGGATAAATCTTCTTAATGTTGTCTATTGCGTTTCATTGAAATTGTAATCAATTCAGGATATCGCTTCTGTGTATGGGTTACGAGATCGAAAAAAAATTAATTTGGCGATTGCTAGTTCTAATTTTAAATATAAAAATGGTAGACTCTTGGTTGTAATGTTATTTTTAAAGTTATTTATTCTTAACTTTTGAGTGATTAACAAAAAAAACTTAAAATATGTGACTGGAGCAAAAGAAGATTTTTGACGACAAAATAATGCGATGTATTCAAACTTACATTAATCAAAAATTTATGGTTAAAACAGGCTCTCAGAGTTAAAATTTTATTTTCGATATTTATAAATAACTTTTTAAAATATCCAAATATTTGCATATATTTTGGAGATCGGGTTTTTTTGGGTCCAAGAAATTCAAATTTGTTTCCAATTTTGACGTCATTAGTAGAGGGCGCCACTTATAGCAGATCATGCTTTTTTAAGTGGCTAAATTTTTTTGTGGTTTAATGTACCTATCCAACTAACTATTGAGACACCTTGTTGAAGTCGTTAGAAGTAACCGTTATTATTATATTAAATTTGAAGTTTTTCAAAAGTTTGATTACATCACATTATTTTATCGTTAGGAATCTACTCTTACTCTATGTCCCATTAATTTTGGGACATCCTGTATAAAATAACGCGAACTAAAATCATATTTGAGTGTCTCACCTCACTTGTTTGCAATTTTTTATTATTTAAAAAAAGTTAAATTGTAACTTAAATATTATTTCTTACCATACTCGTCGAAGTTTTTATTGCATGAAAGAGTTGTTGGCCTAAAACCAGTACTGGAACGATGATAAATATATGCAACAGATCGGAATTCCTTGAATTTTACACCACACGTGTGTAAGCTAACAATTATCAATGGTAATTAGCGTTCCTTTGTAAGTAAATATATACTTTATAAATAATACTTATTGACAATTTTAATGCGTCCTTGATATGTATCAACTTTGCTTTCGTGTCGATCATCACTGATTGATTGTGCGAACTTTTCAAATATTAATTTTTCAATAGGTTCTGTAACTGGTCTAAAGTATACTTTATTTTGACGTACATAATCGAGTCACGGCATAGCTTCAGAGCAGCAAATGTCAATTATGATGAAGTTGTGCATCCCAGCAATTTATGCATGGCCATCACTTTAAAAATGTTCAACCTACTATGGTTTTTCGGATTGTTGTGCCATGGCATAGGTAACTGGTCGCCGCCAATCACAGAATTAATGTGCACTTCCCTAGCCTTAGTTGAGAATATTCACCTGCTCCTGTTATTCTCCGCTTCATAAACAGCTTTAAATATTGTTATTGATCTATTGCAAATATGCGAAGACCATATTAAATCAAGAAACATTGTAGTATGTGGCCTAGCATCAGTGTTAATTGTTAGAGTATACTACTAATGCTATAATCAGTTACATTTACACTAAGATCTTCATCATAAATGACGGTTGGTTATATCAGGTATTTTTAAATTAATTCAAATGAAATTTTAATTTTTCAAAGCAACATAAATAACAAAGTCAGCTCTTTTGAATTTTTTGATGACTGTCACTGTAAAGACATATGACTGTTTGTGTTCATATTCCACAAAGCTGGGCAATTTTTTCGATATAATAAGTAGTTACCTTTGACTTGTATTACTTAAGTCGGCGTTCTGCTAAAACAATAGAGCATCTTCTTACGTTGAATATGTATAATTTCTTCTACTAAAGATAACTACATAATTTATTACAGTAGGTAACTGATTTTAGTTAAACTCTATTTACATTGCGGCAAGTAAAAATTTTGTAACAGTAGCTAAATATCCTGGCTAATATATGCAGACGCACATAATTTTGTATCCGGAAACGGGAAGGAATGCAGGAAATAATAACCAGTAAATTCTTTTGATATATATTATGTGGAGTAAACACATGTTATATAAAAGATTAGAAGAATAATAAGTAACATGATGCATGAGAGAGTATGTTAGTTTTTAATGTTAACTCAAAATTTGTTAACTTCTTTACTCGAGACCTTAAATTGGCTTTTCATTAAAAGAAAAAAGAAAAATGAAGAGATATTTGATTCTGTCCAAATTGTAGGTATTTTGCAGTATACTTGTAAGTTTTTTAATAAAATAATAAAAGTTTAAAGACAGAATTGATAAAGGAACCAATCTAAATGTTCATAGTAACGACAAGAAAATCATTTAATAGTGTCTATAAAGTTACTTATTTGAAATAACAAAATTATATTTGTTGGTATAGTTACAGAACTAGAACTCCTAGGGCGAAACCCAAGCAGTTTTAATATTTGCTAGGGTCAAAAATAATTATAAAAGGTGTAATAAGAAGGTAAGATTGAACATTAACGTATATATTACCACAGATATTACATACTACTAAAGTACAAAAGCAGAGTGTAGCAACATAATGTTGATTGATTCTTTTCGAATTGTAGGTATTTTGCATTTTACTTGTAACATTTTTAATATAATGTTTAAATAAAAGTTTGAGACAAAATGGATTAAGTGAAACAATCTAGGTGTTCATAGTAGTAAATATATTTGTTGATACTGTTACAGATCTAGTATTTCTACTAGAATGGAAAATTACAGAAACTACTGTAATAAGGTGGAATTGCAACAGTAAATGAAAATTAAAGTATCATTGTTTATATGACGACAGCAATATTCAAGTGGAAATATTCAATATCTACTAATGGCTAACATGTATTTCCTTCAGTGTATTAAAGAGAATGTGTACTACAATTTTGCGAAGCAGCATTCTAAGCTATTCGCCTGTGATTAGTGCCTTATGAGAAAAATCAGAGTTATCTAACTAACGCCCCTGGGTGATATAGCAACTTGTTCGCCTTTGCCACTCTACAAACAGAATCGGCGGCCGATTGTATGCACACGATCTAAATCTCCGTCAAATTCGAAACAAAACCAACAAAACTGGTAAAGTGACTGTATGGTATTTAAAATAGCCAAGTTAAAATCTAAATCAGTGCAAATCGGGAAAGTGATTGCGGTGTTCGAATTACATAATCGCCGGTTCAGTTTCGATACCCAAGCTGTGCGATTTTAAGCATGGATTTATATTGGAAGATGTCGAGACGTTTCATGATGTTCTGCAATTTCATCAGGTAAATACGTCTGTTGCGGATCGTTTTGGTAATTACGGTTGGTAAGAAATATTTTTAGATGTGACCGGGTTGAGGATTGTGTTAAAACATCCGTTTCCGGTGGGTTCTTTTATTATTCAAATGTTTAGCCGAGCCCCTCTTGGGTTTTAGATGTGCTGAATAAGTAATTTATTGTTACGGTGTTAATGTGCGTCATATGGATTTAAGTTGACATCAAAGAGGAAATTCAATCTGAGATGTAAATTTTATGCTGTTATTACTAATTATAATTTAAAGCTAGAATTTTAAAATCAGAACAATATCAGTTACAATTTATATAAAATTGATAGCAACCATACAAAAATTATTTTTAGAAAAATGCGTCGCAGTCCTTTCGTTAATCAGAGATCTAGGTATTAAAAATGTTTGACTTTCCAGAGACGCTAGTCTTAGATAAAGGTGTGATGTTTTCAAATTTTCTGTTTCCCCAGTGTAATAATTCGTTTAATAATCAACAATTGTTTCTACTGTAACCTTGTTTTGCGTCTAGATAAGAACATATCATCTAAAATGTCATTTACTTAGCACAAAATTGTCAAATCAAGGCAACATAAAATTTTTAAATCTGTCGTGTTGTGTAGAGTGCACGACAATTTCAAGAATGTTTATTTTTAAACACTTAGAGGCTTTCAGTTGAAACACCCGCTGGGATTGAAATTAATTTAAAAGTGACTTATCTACGCGGAGTAGCAAAGCTACAGCTAGTGACCATTAGCATTGCTACTGGTCCCTAGTGTCGGGTTAGACAGACTTTAAACAGCTATGGTTATTGATCGGTTATCTCACCTATGGCATACTGATGAGAGCTATTAAGCTCGAAGCCGGTATATGTCTGGTGGGCTGCTGATGAGTGACTTTAGCTGTTTGCTATTGGTTTTTCAAGTGTAATGCTGATCGGGGCATTAGCGCGCGGAGTAGTTGTTTCCTGTTCGAAGTTTTATTCTGTATCTGTTACTGTCAAAATATAATATGGCGTCCACACAGAAAAAAAAATTGGTACCTGTAAAAAAAATTTGTTTCATGGAAATAAATTATATGTTTGTATAGGGTCAAACAAATATTTATTTCCTGATATCAAATCATTTCTATGAAAAAGCAACAATATAGTTACTTTGTGTAAAGAAAGCATTTGTTTAAATTAAAAAACATTATTTCTTTTTCATTGACACACTTCTGGTGTTGATTTAATTACATTTTATGATAAAACAATATTTATATATTGCAAATAATTTTTGTTTTTCAATTTAGCATCTGCTTATTTAAGTTTAACATTTTATTGTTAAGGAATTTCAGGAAACAACTGCGATCTAATGCCCTGACTAGCATTATAGTCAACATATACTGGTTTCGAGCGTATTAGTTCACATCAGTACGCCACAAGTGAGTGGTGAGTTAAATGGCGACTAACCTTGGCCATTCAAGTCTCCCAAATCCCACATACCTGCGAAATATAGCATAGCTACATCTAGCGGGTACTTATTGGCAATTATTTTTTGATTATAGTAATTCGAATTTTTCCTTTCAAACAAATACTTCTTTCAACGACACGGCTATGTATATTAGGGTGGTGAGTTTTTTTTAGTTACGGTTTTTCAAAAGATTATATTATAGGTAAGTTAATAGAACTTTTTAAAAACCTTACAAAAAGAATTAAAAGAACTTATTTTCCTTCCTTTTCCACATCCCTCAATTAAAAATATCAATTTTTGAATTAAATAAGCGCATTATTTGATTCAAAATGCACATTAATTTCAATCAAAAATTATTATTTTATTTCAAAACGGATTTGAAGAGTTGTTTGGGGAAATGAAAAAAATATATTTATTTGAAAATTATTTTTTTTATAATTAAATTTTTATAAGATGTTCAAATGGAATAACTATTTGTTTCATTTTAAACAAATATGTAGGTACTCGTCAAAAAAGTGAAATTTTCTTACCAAATAAGTCAATTTATTTTTGACAAAAAGTGAGCATTACATCAGATTTATTTCTCTAGAATAAATTGTTTAAATAAATTAAATTGTTTGATCATAAAAAAAAATTTTAGTGCATAAGAAAAAAACAATTGTATGTTGCATAACCGAATATAGTGGTTGCAGAAACGTTCTTTCGACGAAAATCAATTTCCCGTATATCCTTAGGTTTGTTCCAAGCGCAGCAAGAATCGATTCTGAACCGTCCAAAACTATTCAGTCAGTTCAGTTGTTAATGTACATTCGGCGAATGCGACGTAAGACGGAGCTGGTCAAACATTTCTGACCACTGACACTTTTTGTAGTGAAATAATGACGCTAGATGGCATTATCTAAAAATCGTCATTTCAGTTTTTTTACAATATGTCAGCAACGGCAGTTGGTATCTTGGTTTATCCTGCCGACTTCAGCAAGGTATACCTTTTTCAAATAAAACAGGTAGGAAAATCGATTGTTTCGATAGTCAGATGGATACTTCAAGATGCAAAAAGTTCTGCCATTTAAAAGAAATATGGTGTGCCATAAGTGGCGCCCTCTACTAGTGACGTCAAAATTAGAAACATATTTGAATTTCTCATCCGGAAAAACCTCCGATTTACAAATTTTATGTAAATATTTCGATTTCTTAAGAAGTTATTTACAAATATCGAAAATAAAATTTTAACTTTAACACCCTGTAACTCCGATAATAATCAGTTTTGGAAAAAATTTTATAGAAAGAAGTAGCATTTATTTTCGGTCTAGAATTATTCCTTGATTTTTTCCTCATCATTTTCGGACACCCTGTATATAATGTTTCATGGATGGCACATTTAGGGTGGGTTCAGAAAAATCTACATCTTTGCCATCAAGAAGGTCTACTATACAGCATAAAGAAATCAATCAAATCAAGAAATCCCGGACTGTTCTACAAAACGGTATCAATTTTTTTCTTGGCGCGTTTAGGTCCTTATAACTTCCCAAATGAAAAACACTACTTACTACGTTATTTATTGAATATTCTGATGCTGTCATAGTTACATCAAGACGGCGAATAACTGAATGTGTTTGTGAATAATTAAAATGTATGTATATGTTAAATCCTCGTGAATTCAATGATCGTTAAAATTTTGTTGAGCATATAAAACGGAAGTAACATTACTTGAGTCCAGTCCAGAGAATGCCAGTTTGCCATCTTTTGTTAAAATTGAGATAAATACTGGAACTATGTTGTGTACCTGTAAAAGAAATTAAATACTTAGGAATCTATAGAGACTCGCACGTAAAATGGATTTCTCACATAAATTATGTTATCAAAAAACTGCAGTACGTGTTGTGTTAATTCCGGTACTAGAAAAAATTCTCAGCGTTCCTCAACTCAAAGTACTTTACCATGCACTAGTGGAAATCCATAGAAGTTATGGATTAATCGGTTGGGGAGGTGTATCGAAGACCAATTTGAATCCATTAAATTTCCTGCAAAAAAGAGTTATATATAATTCTATCTAAAGAGCTAGCATACCCATCGGCACTCCTATATTCAGAAGCTCAGGTTTTCAGTGCGAGACAATTGTACTTTTATAACTTAAATCTAAGATATCATTGCACCAAATCTGTATCCACATTACCAGCGTATCAATATACTACAAGGCAGAAGGATAGGCATAGGATTCCTTTTATGGCAAAAAGTATTGAACAGCGTCATTCTCCTTTCTATCACCAAGAATTCTCTGCCAAAAGAAATTCGTAATATTAAAATCAATTATATATTTAAAAAGAAGTCAAAATTATTCATATTGTCTAATCCACTAGAAACATTTGATAATTATATTGACTTAAAAAAATACTTAATAAATATTGCATAAAATTGTGTTAAAAAAGAGTGAACCAAAATAAGCAGAAAAGTCTTAATAAACATGGGTCCGCAAAGTAACGGTTGCGGAGATATGGACCACTATTCGTTTTTCAAACATTTTATTTTATTAGGAATAAACCGACAAAGGAAGCTTTTAACAAACAAAAAACAAAGTTACAGAAGATGTTCAAAGTGCCCTCCGCCCATTTCCAAGCAGGCACGACATCTTCCTCTCAACGATATTCGAACTCTTTCGAAAACACCCTCCTTGGTTTGGATTTCTTGACACTTGATTAATCCGTAGCTGCACCTTTTCCAGGCTATTTACAGGAGTACCATACACTAATGTCTTCAAATATCCCCAAACAAAGAAATCTAGAGGGTTCAGATCAGGCGATCTTGGAGGCCATAAAACAGGTCCGGCCCTTCCAACCCATCTATGTGGAAAAGTTTGGTGTAAATGCTCTCTAACGGCCTAGGAAAAATGAGCTGGAACCACATTTGTTGCATCTGATTCAAAGGAATGTCTTCTAAAAACTCATACAGTGTGTTCTGCAGAAAGTTGAGGTAAGCGCCTGTTAATCGGTTTGGTAAAACAGCAGGACCTAGAAACCTGTCACCTGCAATACCCAACCAAATTTTTAATGAAAAATGTGCCTGATGTCCAGATTCTATTAGAGCATGATGATTTTCGTCGGCTCAAATATGCGTATTGTGAAAATTAAAGACTCTATTTCTTGTGACCCCGGCCTCATCAGTAAAAAGAATGTTTGCAAGAAAACGAAGGTCTTCAGCATCATGACGTAGAAACCAGCGGCAAAAAAACAAACATGCTTGATGATCATTTATTGGATTTAAGGCCTGTACTCGTTGCACATGGTATGGATAAAGCAGTTGCTCGTGAAGGATTCTCCAAACAAGAGAACCACTAATTCCTACATCGGCTAATATTCTCCGCACACTCGTACCTGGATTCTGCTCTACCAGTTAGAATTTCTGCTCTAAGAGTGGATACCGACCTTGGTCTTCCGAATAAATGGCACTGTTTGCTCAATGAACCGGTATCACGCAATCTTTGGTGAATTCTTCCAAACATGTGTTGTGAAGGAATCTGGCGATTTGGATAAACGTCAACATAAAGACGTCGCGCTTCGGTGGCGTTCACATTAGCACTACCATACATGAAATGCATGTCTGTTAATTCTGCGTTAGAGTAACCAGCTATAGCGAAAGAAAACTTGTGCACTGAGAACTACTGTTAAATACGTACTGTTTATTTCACTAAACATCAACCATTATAAGAAAATACACAACTTTTTTGCAAAATAAAAAAGGGCCTAAAAAAGATAAAACATTCCATATCTCCGCAACCGTTACTTTGCGGACCCATGTTTATTGAGACTATTCTGCTTATTTTGGTTCATACTATTACCTCCTTAAATATTTTACACCCTGTTTACCTATGTATTTAAAAAATGTAATGCTAGATGCATTTTCACTTAATTTCAGTGAGCGGATAATATTGGATAAAATCGGACCTTTTTCAGAACGCATGCGGATATTTAAAATTGACACATCCAACAACACTGGACGTATCCCAAACGTACGGGTTAATTTATTTTAATATAAATACAGTATATTTAAATATTAAGGTCGTCGCCAAGACCAGACCTGTGATCTGCGGACATGAGCCATGAAAAACAGACCGCCCTGTATACGAGGTGTTAATTTGTTGAGATTTGATACTAATAGATCTGGACCGCGAAGCGTCCGTTATCCTTGATGATTGATAACTTTTGTTATGACGACTGATTTTCCGCAATCAAAACGACGGGCTCGGGCACACCAGCGCACCCGAGATTGTAGTATACGCTGCATTTTCGTCGTGGGCGTTCGGAGCGCGCGATCATCAAAGTGCATTAATGGTGCGTTCATTTTTTATTCGTTTTGTTATCAAGTCGCCGGGTGAACACTGGAAGGCAATTGTTGGGTAATCGAGAGACCAGTGCGGCGCCTTCTTTCTCTTGCTTCTCGTGATGTCGTGCGACGCGAAAGTTTTTCGTGAAATTGGCGGATAAATTGTGTCGGGAAAAGTGCGTGGCAACGCCGAAAGTCTACCGTAGAATGTGATTGTTAAAAGGCGAAATTGCTAGTTCTTCTCTCATCCGTTCGTTTAGCAAAAAAGTAAACACAGGGTAGAAAGAGAAAGTTAATTATGTTATAGTGTTCATGAAGACTATTTAAAATTCTTTATTTCTCATAAAATATATTTTCATAACAGAAAGAAATGTTTCTTTTGCATATATTGCTTACTTAGGAGGCTTATACATTCTCACATGCAACTACACAATTGCAAACTATACGGTGGTGAAACATAACAAATAAATAAAAACTATGAAAAAACTGTTTTGCATTTGCTAATTTTGAATTTAAGAAATTGTTTCAATTTTCTATAAGTATTTGTGGCAGTTTCTTACGCTTTGCAATAAATTGGTCATTTTATTGCAAACTCTTTGTGCTTATCAATCCGCCATGACTAATGTGATCATGATGACCTATTCTGTATACAGGATGTTCACTAATAGCATGCAGAAAATCCAGGGGTGTATTCTGTGGTTAATATCAAGGTAATTTTATTAAAAAAGCATAGAGTTCCAAGTTCGTCATTTCCGAGATGTAGGGTTTTTAAAATCAGTGTTTTTTACAGGCGCGTGAGAATGTCGAAATATCATTTAAAAGCGCCATAAAACACTGAAATATAAGCAGTATATTTTGTCCAACTGTTCAAAGTATTTGCCACTGTAGGTTTATTATTTTTCGTTTACGTTTTTATTTGAAATTGGTGTCGTGAAAAAAAGTACCCGAATTGCGAAAACAAACTTTTTTACAATCGCGTGTTTTTATTTAAATTTGTTCACGATAGCGTGCTTTTGTTTATCGTCGTTAAAAAATAGCTAATTTTGCGTATTAAAAAAGTCGTCTTTTATGACAATTGAATAAAAAATAATTTAAAATTCATAACTTCTTAATAAACCGCTTGAAATATGCTCGACAAATTTAGCATACATTTTTAATTTGTTGGTAGGTATAAAATTTACAGCTTATTTAATGTACCAGTGGCGGGGTTAATAGGTCCTACCATGACTTTTTTTACAATAAAAAGTAAATTTCTCCTAAAAGTATATTGAAGTCATTAGGAGAAACCGGTTTTGAAATAATCTTATTTGAAATATTTGTTGCATCGAGTGGAAACTGTTTTGGTTTCAGGTAAAGAGCCTTTTCCGCTGAAAATACAGCAAAATGTTACTTTAAAAAGTTATTGAGGAAGGTAAGTTATGACGACGTAAAAAATTACAAAAAGATCGGTAAAGTTTGATGAAACCGAATATTCAACAATTTTTATCGAAGCACAGCGATTTCATCAATGCAGGCCGATCTTGTAATTTTGCATGTCGTCATAATTTATTATGAATAACATTTTCAACTAACATTTTACTGTATTTTCAGCGGAAGAGGCTCTTTACCCGAAACCAAAACAGTTTCTACTCGGTGCACTGAATGTTTCAAATACGATTATTTCAATAACGGTGATTCCTAACGACTTCAGCAAGTTATAAGAGAATCGACTGCTAATAGTCGGATGGATACACTAAGCCGCAAAAAAGTTCTGCCATTTAAAAGAACCAGAAACAAATTTGAATTTCTGGCCCCCAATAACCCCCGATTTCCAAAATGTATGCAGATATTTGGATTTTTTAAAAAGTTATTTACACATATCGAAAATAAAATTTTAACTTTGACACCCTGTATCTTTTTAACCATCAACTTTCGACTAAGGTAAGTTTGGCAACATCGCATTATTTTGTCGTCAGAAACCTACTCTTGCTCTATGTTACATTTATTTCAAAACACCCATGTTAAGAGGTTTAGAAGTTATGAATTTTAAATTGTTTTTTTGCCTCGAAAACGATGCTCTTGGGACTCTTGCTTATTTAAATTGCTTTAATTTTAATCTTACAATACGCCCCTGGATTTTCAGCTTAGGATTCACTGATTAGGAAATAAATGTTAAAATTGTGGAATGTGACTGAAATTGATATTTCAATAGTTATAGGAAACCACAATTATCAATGTCGATACAATAAATTTAAACTAATTGCCATCGAATTTGAATCATTAATTTATTGAAACTAGGAAAATTTTGTTTGCAATTTGACTTATTTGCCAAATAATGTATTAATATGAATTATCTTCAGAAACTGCTACCCGTGTACCTTCTAAATTATATACCGCATCAAAAAACCGCTTAATAATACCACACAGTTTACCTTGCCTAAACTGACTATAAATTATAAACATTTATCCGAGTTAATTTCCTATTTGGAGGCTGTAATTATATCAAATTATACGCTTACTAAGTATAAAAAAATTCCTACACTATTATTGCGCCTTGTAAACCCAACAGAGCTTGTTTGCAGGAACACTTAACTGTGATATTTCAACGAAAGCAGTCACGATTTTGCTTGTTTATTCGATAGATTTGAAGGTCTTCGTTTTTTTCATTATCATGACTTATCCGTGATTCATGTAATTGGTAATTACGAACTGAAATGGCACTTATCAAGCCATGGTTTGATTAATTGATCGAGAATTGTTTTTGTTTGTTTCGAAATTTCTCATCCATTTGTTGGTCGATATCCCAGCCTTTACTAAGTTCTCCCAAAGCATTTGAATGTTTTTACTTTTTATTGTGTTAATTTCTTTTATGTAAATTAGATTTCAATATTGAAGACAAGTAGAAGTCTACGAAATACAAGACAATTAAGGTACATATACAGGGTGTTCCAGAATGATGGTCAAATATTTTACCAGTGTGTTCCACAAGCCGTTTCAGGGGGGTTTTCATATTTCTTCATAATTTTTCAATTTGGGTCCTCTCTGTTGAGATATTCGAGTCTCAAAATGGTGGAAAAAAATAGTTTTTTTATTTTTCCTTAAAAACGGTTGCACTTAGATATTTCAATTTTGGTACACATTATCGGCTAATCAAAATCTATTTTGTGGTGGTGTCTATTCCTTAGCTTATGTTTCTGGAGGGCGGGAATAAGCAACCCCTAGATTTATTTCTTTCAGAACTTTTTCCTGCAATGGCCGATTTCAACAAAACTTTTTTTTAAATACTTTACCTAATTTTACTACTTTTTTCCCTCTTGTAATTTTTACATACAACCAACACTTTGCGCGGAACCAAATAAAAATAATTTTCCTTACTCTAAACATCTTTTCGTCACCGGTTACTGATAACCGCAGTAGGCGGTTGCTATGATGATGTCTCTCTGTTGTCTTATGAAACAAATCAGTCTTGACAGGTTTTGCAAATATTTGTAAACAACTGACTCTTCTGTACAAATATTAGCGAATAAATTGATGGAGTATACATAAGGCAGGATTGGCAACAGTTATAGGAATACCTTTGTTTAGAAATATTTGCAAAAACTGTCAATTATAGACCTAATAGCGATTTGTTTGACAAGACAACAGAAAAACATCGACATAGCCTACTGCGCCTACTGCGGTTATCAGTAACGGGTGACGATAAGATGTTTAGAGTAAGGAAAAGCATTTTTATTTTTTTCCGCGCAAACTGTTGGTTGTATGAAAAAATTACAAGAGGGAAAAAAGTAGTAAAATTAGGTATAGTATTTAAAAAAATAGTTTAGTTGAAATCGGGTATTGCAGGAAAGAGTTCTGAAAGAAACAAATCTAGGGGTTGTTTATTCCCGCCTTCCAGAAACATGAACCAAGGAGTAGATACCACCATAAAATAGCTTTTGACTAGCTGATATTGTGTACTAAAATTGAAATTTCTAAGTTAATCATTTTTAAGGAAAAATAAAAAATCTATTTTTTCCGCCATTTTGAGACTCAATTATCTCAACAGAAAGGACTCAAATTGAAAAATTTCATATGAAGATCCCCCCTAAAATGTTCGCGATGTTCTTGTTTTGTAAGGAGTCTTCTATATGAACCTCCGCTACTATATCGCCCATTCAATGGCGAAATAGCGCCAATTGTTCTCACTTTGCGAGCGCGTACTGAAAAAATGACAATTTATCCTTGCGCCCATTTTTCAGGTCGCAATAGTATAAATGAACCTTAAAAGTGATTTAAGCATTTTTTTCATTCTAAACGAAATGATTATGTATTTTAAGCTATTTAAAGGCAGTTTATATAGATTTAGGGGTGCAATTAATATTTCCCCACTTACTTAATGTACTCTAGTATCAGTTTTTGCATTTGTTTACAGTAATTTATATTTTCTTTCTAGCAATAAGCATTATCTATTTTTGATGTCGAAGTAAGCTCACCATTAGCTTTTGAAAGTCGTTTTTTTAATTTTTAGTTGTGGAATGGACATTTTTACAGTTATCACTTTTTATATCGACATACTGTCTGTTCAAATCATTTTCAAGCATTTTTTTCATTTTACACGAATTTTATAACAATAATTAATGATTATCCATTTAAAGCTATTTGAGGGTAGTTTATATAGGTTTAGGGGCATTTCCCCAGCTATCTGACGTATTTTTGGGTTATTTCTAATGTTAATTAACAATAATCAATTGATTTTTTTATGATTTATGCGTTCCCCCGGATAAGCCAAAAATCGGCTATTTTTAACATTGTCCTTTTTGCTTGAATATTGTCAATTTTGTCAATCACTTTAGAGCGTAATTTGTCTACTATTCTTTTAGAATCTGTGAAAATGATTACATTGGGATTTTATAATGAGTTTGCGTATTCCATCGCTTGTAAGATAGCGTGTTGTTCTGCATTATGAATGGAAGCTATATCGGGAAGTCTGAATAATTTGCTATATTTTATAAATTTAATAACGTAAGAAATGCGTTGATTTGTACGTTTAAGTAATTATACAAAAAAAAAATAGTGCATGATAAATGTGCTAAAAGTGATTCTTGGTATTTAATAAATTCGTGGCATAAGAACATTTACACCTACAATTACATTAAAAATATTTATTTTCGGTACCTAAAACTTGGTTAGACCGTTTTTGGTTGATATTTGTTTATGTTTCTTTGGTAGCCTTTAAAATACCCAGGTGGCATGAGATAACTGTCATTCGGTAAGCTTTATAAATTTATGGTGGTTTTTAGGCTTTCAAGGCTGGTGCTATCATTTGATACATGGACTTTCCGAGTTGTTATGCCGTGACTTCGGTAACTGGTCGCTGCCAGAAACAGAATTAAAGTACACATCTCTAGCATTAGCCGGGATTCTTTGACCTGTCCTGGTTGTTCTCGGGCTAGGCTCGGTGAGAGCAAACCCGCTATCAGTATATCTGGGCCCGAGCATATATTGATTTCGGTTCCTATTGTTGGCATTACGACTGATATGGTCGGCACCGTTCCTGGGTAATGGTGGTCTCCAGAGACGTCCCGTAATCGCCTCTGTAACTCGTCGCATCCCATGCTTCCAAACATTTCGCCGCTCTTCACTATCGGCATCTTCATTGGCGACTCTCAAAAGCTTTGCCGCGACTGAGTAATACCAACAGGAATCGAAATCGGGTCAGCGGGTCTGTCCACACAGAGCTTAGTCCGAGAACAACCAGGTCAAAGAATGCTGGCTAATGCTAGCGATGTGCGTTTTAATCCTGTTTCTGGCAGCGACTAGTTACCGAAGTCACGGCATAACAACTCGGAAAATCATTAGGTTTGTTCCTACATAGCAATGACTGATAGTTTACAGCACTGTTTTAATGCGCAAGTGCGATTCATGTACTAGTTTGAAATCAGTTTCTAATTGCTTTGTTGGAACGACACGTTTAGTTCAAGCAGTAACCGTTAGGGGTATAGCTTGTTTGAAGTAATTTTCATTTTTCGGTCACTCATGTATAAGGAATTGATAAATCTCATCATCACTAGAATCCGAGGTACTGCTGTAATTACTAACTTGCTCTTCTTCACTAGTCACTCATTTTGAAAAACTACAGAATTACGTACTTAAAAATCTGCAAATTATTTGTGCAACTATAATAACTTTCTCAAATAGCATTATTACATAAAACTTTAGTTACGTTCATTACCTAGCCTACCAAAAGCTGACTTCTGTTAGCGGTTAGATTCTATCTGCGCATGCGTCTGACTAGTGGTTTCCTAATAAAAAAAATTAAGGCCAATATGTGCATGGGTCCTGACTTAATTCCGGCTTTTCTTATTAAACACTGTGCAGTTGTATTTTGTAAACCATTGATTGTTTTATTTAATCTTATATTGACCTCTGGGTATTTTCCTACTCCTTGGAAGTTGTCAAGAGTTACCCCTATTCCAACAGAATTACAGACCTATTTCAATTCTGAGTAACTTCTGTAAGATTCTAAGAAATAATTCCTTCATTCCTATATATTGCATCATGTTTCTCCTATGATTATTTCTGAGCAACATGGTTTCGTACCGGGACGTTCAACAACTACGAATCTTGTATGCAAGACGCAATTTATTTCTATGTCCTTGATCAGGGGGGTCAGGTAGATGTTATCTACACTGACTTCTCTAAGGCATTCGATAGAATTGACCATATAATACTATTACAGAAACTTAATAACTTTGGATTATGCGATGGCTTGCTCAAACTGTTCCAGTCTTATCTAAAAAATCGCTACCAGTTCGTTCAGTATAGGGGTTTCAAATCTAACACTTTCCTCCAGACATCTGGTGTTCCGCAAGGATCTATTTTGGGCCCACTTTATATGAGACTCAGATTTCTATGTTTGAAAAGGTTCAAAGGAGATTTTTTAAATCTGCAACGTTTATCTTAGATGGTTTTTATCCTGTTAGGGGTACACCACAAGACATATTTTATAATCGTTTTAAATTACAAAGTCTTATTTCTAGGCGTCATGCATTCCGTAATGTTCCTTTTTAAATTAATTCATTACATTACTAAATCTGATCCTTTGCTATCTTATTTGAATTTTCGGGTGCCTACCTTAGCCGACTTAATAGTTTATTTTTGATACCACAAGCCCGTACTAATATCTTGGTTAAATCACCATTATTCCAAATGCAAAGTAGCTATCATAATATTGAACAAACTCTAGATATATTATCGTGCACACTTCGTGATATAAAGCAGCGTTTTATGTAACCTATTATTGTTCTGTTCTTTTTCTGTCTTATAGGTATATGTATTTTTCTATTTTTCTCAAATTTGATTATATATTGTTTTTTTTAATTGTTCCGTTTTTATTACTTTTAATTGTGAATTCTGACTGTAACTTATCCTGTAATTTACCCGTTGGATATTTTATTGTAATAAATAAATAAATAAATAATCTTCAAACCGATTTGACTGTCAGCAAACAGTTTTCAAACCATCCTTGTTTCTGTTTTGCTGCTTGTTTGATGCTGTGTAGGAACAAACCTATTATGTATCAAATTTATAAATTCATTTAGTAGCTGTTTAAAATAATTTGTCTTTGTAGAGAACACTATTTCAGGATTACGGAACCCTTAAATGATTATGTAGCAATTTTGGAAGTCATCCTTCATAAATAATTATTCTAGATAATCTCCCGAGAAACTTTCTCCTAGAAACTTTAGATAACATGAACTTTAAACATTTAAATTAAAGCTGATATTTGTTCATAATTAAACTAGGGCGGACCGCCGCATAATATCACCACTCCTTTAAAAAATAGATTAAAAAAAGTTGTTTATTGAGTCGTAAAATGTGTTTTGATATGGCGATGGCTAGCCAAGTAAGTCGTTTATTTGGAATACTGATGTCACTCGTAAATACACGTCAGGCGGACGTGTTATCAATTTCCTGTGCTAATGTAAATATTCAGAATTGTAAATTGCGGTCGTTAAATAGGCCGTGCTGTGTAAAAAACGTTTGACGAAGCGGTGAAGTGCCGAGCTAGTGGATTCCACGACCATAAACAATGATGTAATTAAACAAGTGACAGTAGCCGTGCTTTCTTATGATTTAAAATATTTTCATTGCTTTAAGGGCGCCGTATTCTTGAAAGAGCCTTTTCTGCAAATACAAGTAATTTTAGACATTTAAGAACTGAATAATATGGGGTTTGCAAATAACAGGAATGTTGTCTCATGCCACCTGCGAATATTCAATGGTAATTAATATATAACGATAGAAAGCGGTTTAACCAACAAATTTTTACGTACAGAAATCTTTCAAAATACGTATTTCTTAAATTCAACTGTAGATGTATTATTGACGTTTCGAAAGTGATGTGATTTTTGTTATTTTTTACTTACCTGCTTTTTTCAGTGTGAGATTTTTTGGTTAGGCAAACGTAGTGTCAAAAATAACCCTTGACTGTTCCGTTTGGCGCAAGGGCTTATTTAATTAATCTTTATTATTTTTTCAGTGTGGCAAAAACCCAATAAAACTAAAGAAAAACTAAAATTATGGCACAAATAAATAGCTTCAGATAATATATTTTAACTTATTAGTTATTTTTTCTCTTTTTTTTTTTTTGTTCCCGTTAGGTACATTTACTCAATTCTAATCCCACCATCCTAGCAGAGAACGCTTCTATCTCCTCGTGATCCTTGTTAGGCAATAAGCAAAATATGTATTTACCATTAGTGCTTTTTTCCAAACATAATTACATTCATTATTATAGATATACTTAATTTTATTTTAAGTAATTATTGGCGAAAATGAGGGAATCTGACGGGTATCTGACGTAAATATGTCCTGTCTATGGGCTTGCAAGACTGCACGCGGAAACTTTAGATGTTTTTATGCCGTTTTTTATGTTCTTACATTGATGAGATAAACCATATCGGCACCGACAATATCGTCTTGTGTAAAACCGTGCTAATAGCGGATTTACACATGCATAGATTTAATGGCGCCATAGGATACGGAAGCGCCATTAAAATAAAATTTAATATAAATCTCTACTGGCATACCATTTTTATCAGTGCACTAATAAAAATGGCACGCAAGTAGAGGTTTACACACGCAATTTTATTTTACTGACCCGTCAGGCACTAAATCTATACATGTGTAAACCCAGCTTTAGTTTCAGTGCAGTTTTTTGACCTGAAAAATATTGACATTTATACAAATAATTCTTATCCCTACCCTCTATCATTTGTTTGTTTACCATACTCTCAGAACATTTTGTATATTAAGTATCAGATGTTTTTCATTTTTATTGCTGTCTCAGTTTTGGTAGAATAGATGTATTCACTTTCTTGTTACCGCCATTGCATTCTCAAATTCAGCAGGGGTCCTGCATTTGCACACGTGTTAGTAGCGGCAATTAATTGAAAAAATTGGATCAGTTGCAGTCTTCCGACGTACACTCATCTCTTAAGTGATATTGCAAGGCGTGACTAAATGCCAAACAACACAATTTACATCGTTTGGCTTACTCAGCCCATAGTGTTTTAAGTGCAAGTGGATTCTTTGCCGTTCAAGCTGACTAAACTTCCAGTGCGGTTGTTGAACTTTTTGATCAGTGGAATTCATTTAGTGATTTTATGTTAGGGATAGTATGTATTATAATAGATATTTAAAACCTCCTGTGCGGGCTAAAATCGAGGAACACGGACTCACCAAAATCGTGAGGTATATGGATAAGAGCCACTGTTGCTTACATGGAAACTACAGGTAATTTATTGATGTAATATGTACTCTATATTTCCATTATAAACCGAGAGTAGCATACACTACTATTACTCGATCCAATGATAACAGGAATAGAGAGAAAAATGTTTACCTTGCGAGGAGACTTATATACAGGGTGTAACATAAAAGCAGGTAATCCCGCTAACTACTTTGTCGAAAACATATGACGATTTAGCCCTACTTATCTATATACAAAAATCCCTTATCAGATACCTACAGGGTGTTAAAGTTGAACTCTTAAAATTGTTTTTTATTTTCTATAATTTCTTAAAATTTTCATGTATCACTTATTTGAAATTTTGTAGAAATACTTCTTATTATTGTAGACGGTGCCTAAAAAACTAACGTAGAAATGGAGGGAAGAGGTTATTTTATCCCCCCGCTTTTTTCTGATGTACGCCCTATGGATGATTTTTTACAATGTCATGCAATATTAATTTAAAATTTTATTTAGAATATTTTATTACTCTCGATAATTATTTCGAAAACGTTATTATTTTCGACATTAATTCGATTCTTGCAAGCAACGTTAGATATAGTACGAGTAGCATCAAAATGAATTACACTTAATAACAGTTTTAAATTACAAAGTAACCATTTGTAATGTTCTAACTTGCTTTAAAATGTTGTCTACACTGACATTCGGAAAGCGTTTGACAGGATAAATTCAGACCTACTATTAAATAAGCTTAGAGCAGTTGGTTTTTCGGATGAATATGGTTATGGGAGTTAAATCTCAATAGTATGTGGTTTGTTCTGGTGTTCCGCAGGGGTCAGACCTGGGACCGTTATTGTTTTTAATATTTTTTAGTGATGTCATTAATGTTATCGATTGTTCGCATTCGTTATTTGCTGACGATTTAAAAAAAAATTCCAAGGTTAGTTCTGTAAATGACTGCATGTGTTTGCAACATACTTTAGATAAGATTTGTGAATGGTGTGGGAATAGTAGTTTGGACCAATGGTTCTAAATGTAAAGTAGTATCTTTTGTTAGGAAACAAGATCCAATAATATTTAATTACACAATTAATAACCCAATAATAGATCTGATGAGGTTAAAGATCTTGGAGTGATTTTTGATTCTAGATTGACTTTTACTTCTCATATTAATTAAATGGTAGCAACTGCTAATACATTTTTAGGCTTTTTAATAAGGAGGTTTTACTAATGTTGATATATTAAAACTACTGTTTATTACATTAATAAGAAGCAAATTGGAATATGCGTCTCTTATTTGGTCTCCAATCTACCAAAACTCCATGCTATTAATTGAATCGATTCAAAGAAAATGTATGATTTTTTTTATTTTTAAGGGTGATTATTATCCTCCCAGACGTATAGATAATAAAATTGTATTGGATAAATTTAATTTAAATTCTCTGGAACTTAGAAGACACGATATGGCGTTGACTTTTTGTACAAAATATTACACAATCAAATTGAATGTGAATTCCCTTTAGCGAAATTGTAATTTGTAACATCTAGGCACCAAACACGTCAAGAATACATTTTTTGCTGCCTTCCTTGCCGCATTAATGCTTTGGTCTCCAATAAACAATATGCAATCTTTTCAATAAAATTTCACATTTATGTGATATTAATTTCAATCATAGTTAAACTGTATTTACTATTTTCTTTCACGTAATTAATTCTATGTTTCCTAGTATTATTTTGTTTGTGTTTCTTTTGTACTGTTATTATTCTACTCTGATATTGTATACGTATGTATGTATATTTAATCATGTATGATTTGTGATGTTCCTGTAATTGATTCGTCTATTAAGGAAAAAACAGATATTTGAGAAACATATTAGTTATTAAACAGATTTACACTAATTGCTGCATATATACCCTACACATAGTCAACCAACAAATTTAGACATCGCAATATTCCTAAACTTTCTGCAAAACGATTTTTTCTTTTTACTCGACAATTTGCCACTTACTCTTCCTCAAAATGTTTGGATGCAACTTGATGGTGATCCGCCTCATCTTGGATTAAATGTTAGATAGTATTTAAGGTCAATTTTTCCAAATCATAAATTGAATGTGGAAGAGATAGCTATTCAGTAGCCACCAAGCTCCC
Source organism: Monochamus alternatus (assembly GCA_037114965.1). Classification (NCBI taxonomy): domain Eukaryota; kingdom Metazoa; phylum Arthropoda; class Insecta; order Coleoptera; family Cerambycidae; genus Monochamus; species Monochamus alternatus. The sequence goes on from CM073426.1 coordinate 122,755,525, forward strand.
CTGATTTTAGTCTATTGGACTTCAGTGTTTGGGAATATGTGAAGGACGACATTTATTCCGAAGAAATTGAGAATATTGATCAACTGAAAAAGAGTATTATAAATGGGACTGAAATACTATGCTATGCTATGCCGACCATAGAGTTTTGAAAATAATCTTTTTTTCAATAATCTTTATTTAAAAGAGCTTTTTTATGCATTTGAACATTAGTAAATTAAAATGATAAAATTACAGTTTTAAATTAAATTTTAATATAAATCTATTTAATTACTAATGTTTCTAAAATCCCTGGTTTTTCCTTAGCAAACAAATTTACATGTATAAAAAACATTTATTTGTGTAAAAATTGCGTATCAGGCTAACCCTATGTTCAGAGATAATCTGTATAAAATAAGTTAGACTACTCTAGAACAGTTTTATGAAAAACTATCAAGAGTAATAAAGTATTTTAAATAAAATTGCATTGTGCATTGTAAAAAATCGTCCACATGCGTACGGTTGACCTGTTTTTTTTACACCCTGTATAATGTTTAGACGCTATTGCAGTTTGGTAGGAGTAGTAGAAATCTAAAAATAGAGCAGTTTAATTCACACATTGTCCGAAATTAAGTGTGAACGTAATAGTGAGAGTTCTAGGTCCAGTATATTGATCAAAATTGTTTTATGTTGATGCCCAAGGTAACGCTTATTAGTGTTAGCAATCTTGTCTTGTATTTTCTTGGTCTTGGTCTCGCAAGACAAAACTAAATAAGAGTAAGACAAGATTTGACAGCTCGAACTGCAAGACAAGATTTAAAAAAAAATCTTGCTAGATAGAACAAGAAATATTGCTACGACAAGGAGTCTTGCAAATATTAGGGGTAACAATATTTAAGTCAACATAAGCAAAGTTTATTGAGTCTAGGTCATAGAAAATATATAAAACGCCAAAAGAGGTATCGAAAATAGTCAACCTATGGAGAAAACACGAGTGGTAATATTGCAGTAACTTAACTTTCATGAGTTGGTTACATTAACGGGGTAGCTTCACACTAATATGCGGGAATTTCAAAATATGAAAATATTACGTCCAATTTGTGATATCTATGGTACAATTACAAACATTCCGTTTTGGATTCAATTGTATACTGGAATTAAAATGCAGTGTAACCAATTGTTTACATTAAGTTTTTCCTAGATTGCTGCTTTCTAAGCCCCTCCATAGTCTGACTATTTTTGAGTGCCTAATGTAAAGGCTTCTGGCATCCTATATATTTTATGATTTCTATGGTCTAGGTCCAGTTCTGCTGAACTGAGCTAATTATAAATTTCCTGCTACTTGACTGAAAGAACTCCGATTCTGTTTCACCTATTTCATCCATTATTTATAACTAGCCGTTTCTATACTTTATTACGTCTACCAATCGACCACTGTCGTCTATCGACCATATCAATAGTTTTGCAAGAACACTTTTTTAAATTTTGCACGTTTCTTGTCTCAGCAACACTAATCATATAGATGAAGAATGGAAAATTTAAACACCAACACCTTGCAATGATAGGAAGAGCCGACATCGAATGATTAAAAAGCGACGTCGCTATGAACGCTTGGCCGCCACAAGTCAGTTACCCCTGCGGTAACTTTTCTGACACTTCTTGCTGAAAACTCTTCAAGCCAAAAGGATAAAAGGCTCGATAGGCCGTGCTTTCGCAGTTCAATTCTGCGTGAAAACATGTATAATTAATCTAAGAAATTAAATATACGTATGCGTTCATAAATATTTACCCTTTTTTAGAAGCTATTAATTCAATATGCACCGACAGTTGTCACTGCTGTCTGACTCGCGAAATTTTGTTAGGTTATGTTATTTGCTGGTGGCGTATATTGTGATGCCTTTTCCGAGCACAGCGACTGCGTCATAGACAAAGCGAATTTATATTATCTGTCATTCGCTCGAGAGCATCCGATTGATTTTGAGATGCAAAATAGTACAGATTTGATTAATAAACCGAAATTGGATTTTCTATGCAGTTCTAAACCGTTACATGTTATTTTAAGTCGCATATGCATCTTCTTTGTACGAAAAACCAAGATTATGAATCAAGAATGACATTCGTTATATTGTCATGTATACATTATTCGTCTGGTTCTTCAAGTATAATGATGTACATAATGCAGTATATAATCATTATTCACCTGTGATTAATGATTATCCATACTTCTGTCAACAAATTTAAATTATTCAATTTAACAATATTGGGAATGAACTAACAAAACAGAAATTCTCCGGTGTTAGGAATTATTGAACCCGAATCTCCTGTGTGAACAGTACCCACTATACCATTTACGGCAATATTAACATTTTTGTTTGCAAAATATTGGATAATTTTTCAATAAAAAGTTTGCTAAAGTTTTTGTCAATAGTTGTGAACAGAGTGTAGTATTCTACTTGCATATAATGGCTGTAATTCACTCTGGTGGTTTACAGCATTTGTCTAAGGCTCGTGCCGTAACCATTCTCGTGAATTATAGTCATCATTATATGGCTCTTTGAATAATATTGCAAACATTATAATTTTGAATCGCATAAAATAATATCACTTAACTGAATTATTCTTGACTGAACAATTATTTACCTAATTCAAGATTATGTATACTTAGGCGAGCAACGAAATAATGTTATCCTTGATTCAAAATAACTGTTGTTATGCCTACCTGCCTTTATACACTGAAAATAATTTTTCCATTTGTTTCAGTAAACAAAATGTAAACAAACCAGTTAATGGTAGCACCGTCCCTAGTAGAAACGCGTCTTCACCGCGACCCAACCTTAATGGAAACGGCGACGTCTACAGGTGAGTTACCCTTTAAAAGTTATTGAAAACGATACTAACCTATTTTGTCATCATACCTACTCTTGAATTTCTAGAGCGAAAAAGAAATTGACTTTGATTAAATAATCAAAGGAGAATGCATTGTTTCATGGCATTTGACGAGCTCCAAATCAAAACGCAAAACGCTTTTTGAAGAAAGCAGTTTTCTTAGAAACTTGCATATCTTTTGCAACACACACTTGTTCACGAGATTGTGAAAAGAAGTTGATTATTCTAGAATATTCTATAGTGTGAACTTCTAGTATTTTTTTTCCAATCAACTTTTTGGGGTCATATTCTTTCGACGGTATTCAATCTTTAATTATAATATAAACTTAAAAATTATATTACCACATTTTTTATTAATTTGTCTTCTACCTGTCATGTATTGATTATTTCAAAAATGAATACCGTAATACATTAAAAGTCAATTGGAATGATGCATGTGTTTCTAGTGTTTTCGGTTTTCACGGCAAAAGTACTTTGGAAATCGATTGTTTAGCCATATATCAACGTTGTTTTAGTGTCACATTGTTATTTAATTGAATAATCTTCAAATTTGGGAATTTATGCAGAAATGGTGTAAATTATTAACAAAAATATCTAATAGAAGTGCCTGAGGTAGAAATAAGTATTTACGACGTATTCTTGTTTTTATATTCAGTGGAGTAGTTGAGGCATCAGATACTGCTACAGCCATTTATCTTGCTTACGAAGAACGCCGCTGGGAAAAGTACAGAACGAGAATGGTTATCTCGATTAATTTTGAATGAATTATTTTGCACGTTCTGGAACATTATCTGATTTGTGTGAAATCATTTGAATGCTTTAATTCATGGTTTAGGCTCGATCCTTTCAACGCAAACCATTGCCGTGGGTCCCGCGTGGCTACGATTCACGATCGATACAAAGTAAATAATACTTCCATTCTGTCACAGCTGCATATAATTATACTCGCGTCAAGAATTCAGACGTCTTACGTCACGGCTGACGTTACACATTTGTTTTTATTGTCAACGTAATTTTCGATATTTGGTCGCGTTGAAAACAATAATTTTTTGCAATTTAGTGCAATATATAACGTAAACATTTAGTGTAGCATATAGTTTTATTACTATCAGTTGCAGTTTCTTAAATATTTTGATAAAAATATAATGAATTATTCATTTGTTCGTATGACGTAAGTCGTCTGAATTCTTGTCGCGAGTTATATAACTAGGCACTCTATAATATAACACAATTCCATATAATCTGCTTTTTTTTACTTTACCCTTAAATTTCTCGCCAATATGAATTCCTGGAGCACCTATTAGTGTCTATAATGCACATTTAGTCGCCCATAACACCAAACAATTATTCTAAAGACAAAGAACTGTTCTTCCGTTGATCAGTTATTTTCATCAATACTTCATAATTTTGGTGAATAGTAACCAAAACTTTCCTGACTAGGTCACTGCCAAATTGTTCCGGTCTATAATATTCTGTTATCGTTAGGTATTATTTTCTAGTCTTTTACTAGCTGTCAATATGATTTTGATCAGCAAAAGATAACCACATTAGTTTTTCACGCAATTTACTTTGTATATTATGGTGAAGGAAGTTTCTAACATGACGAAACTGATATCGCACCTACCGTATGAATTCATATAGAAATATCTAGTAGTTCAAAAACTGTTTTGAGGGAGTACTGTTATTATTGCAATAGATTGTACGCTAATTCTCAAGCCAAAAGTCGTTATTTATATCGATCGTGCCCAACTGTGTATGCAGCTGAGAAGAGCGGGAAGTTATGGTTTTCTTTGTATCGATCGTGAATCGTGGCCACACCGTTCTTACGCCAATGGCTCGCCATGCAATAGTTCAGCACTATTCAGCCATAGAATGATATTTTCATCATATGGGCGAAGTTCAGAAATTGGGTGTTTGTGTTCCGCAGGTTTTGAGTGGATACAGAAATCAGCCTCTCTACATTCTATCTGTCTGGTTTCTAACCACTTCATTACCGTATCGCCGCAATTTAAGAAATTGGGATTTTACAGGAAGATATTTAAAAGTTTGGTTAGTCAATATCCGCCTTATTATTCCGACCTTGCTCCGTAGTATTTCCTTTTTTTCCTTTCGAGGAATCATCTTTAATGTCGACGTCGCACTACGACCAGATTTCTTCAAGCGTGGAATAGTCAAAACTGCCAAATCGTTATGGGTATATTCTTGATTAGTGTACATATTTTGTTTAGTAGTTCATATACAAAACAAAATCTTGAATTTAATAAAAACGCAATAAACTGTTGCATCAGCCCAATTCATCCCACGGGATGTTATGCATCTAGTAATTAAAACTCGATTTCTTTCGACAGTAGCCGACTGAAGCACCAGCCGAGTTATTACATTTATAACCTTGACGAAAACGACGCAAGTATTTTTTATGTTGTTATTTACGGTGTGACATCTTCATTAGTTGGGCGTAGCAGGTGCCGTGGAGTGTAAATATTTTTGACTTCGTGAGGCTAGGGTTGCCGTTATATCTTGGAGTAAATATGTTTATCCTTTCCAGGGGACCATCAAGGACCAGCGAACCTGATCCTAGGGGGCTACAGGAGGGACACTACGATGCCGTCAAGGTAGGAGTTTTGTTTTATTTTATAGTGCAGTTCGAGAGACACACACAATTATATCATCGATATATTTGAGTTTATGAGGAACAGGAATTATTTAATTTATTATTATATTAAAATGAGGTTTATAGCTTAAGAAAATGTAATATAGCAATGAGTAGTTTACTCGAATTGTGTACGATTATGTTTTGCAATATAATAATATTTTCCAACAACGATCTGATGTAAATTATAGCAATGTAGCAAATTTTATAATCTTTTTCCCATACCATCTCGTGCAAACCTGATCGTTATCGTAATCTTTAATTTATTTTATTCTATTGCCAAATAATTAAATAATCGTATAGGTTTGATTTTTTTAATCAATGATAAACTTTTATTTATTAATTTCAAGTTCATGCCACTCACACCATAGTGCTTACACACGTCAAAAACAAAGCAATGGTCAAATTTTATAAAAGACTGGTTAAAATCAATATAAATGTGATAACATTTAAAAACAAACAATTAATTACATTATAAAGTCACTTAAAATATTCAGAGTATAAAAAACTTGATTCGAAAGATAATTCTTTATTTTTATTTTGAATGTGTTAGGTTTTAAGTGTCTTATTAGCAGGAAGTGCATTATAAAGTTGTATTCCTGCATAATCAGTTCCTTTCCTCGTTCTTAAAATTCTACGAACGTTGTTGTCAAGGTCATTCTTTTCCCTTGTGTTATAATGATGGGACCGATTTCTAAAATTAAATTTATCCAAATTGCATTTAACAAAAAGAAGACAATGAAATATCTAAGTTGATGGTACAGTGAGAATATTTAACTGTACAAATCATTTTTTACAGTCATCTTAGTATAAAATGAATATTTGTGTGTTGTGTTGAATTAACATTGTAACATTTGATCACAATGCAGCATTTGAAGCATTGTTCAAATACTTGTTTTTTTTTTATTGGATTTTTTTCTAAAGTTGCAAAACAACGTGCGTTCCAAACGTGATTGTCTATTTTGAGTTTTTTATATGGAAAGGTTCCAGCAATAATTCTGCGATAAATATAGCATTTCTGATTCGTCAAACAGAAACCAATGCATTATTCATGCGGATGCAGCGATGACAATGCAACATAAGCGAAGCGTGCTTCGGTTCAGGCCAGCGAGTTCCCTACTTTATTATATGAAGCCATAAAAATATCAGAAAAGTGGTGGCGTTTGTAATTTTGCATATAAACATCAAATTTCAAAACAGTTTTATTCATCTCTTCGTTCTATACTTGATTCAAAATGAGTTACAGTAATAATCATTATGCAGAAGATGAACTGAAAAATAAAAGTAACTTAAGTTGTACAGGGTGTTAAAAATTAGTAGGTCAATCCGTTAGCCACATATACTTTATACTAAAATAATGAGACTCTTCTTATGTCACGTTTCGGAGCTCCATTTTCAAAATACAGGGTGTCAAAATAAAAACTATCGATAGCTCCGGTGATTTTAGGGATATTTGTTTAAAATATGGCACATATCTTTACCTTAATTCCGAACACACTAACTCTGGTTAATTTTAGTGTAAAATATCAAAGGAAGAACGGGGGGTTGTAGTGAGCCTATGGTTTTATAATATATTTTATTACATAGAACGTGTTTTTATTCATTTTTTTTTACATTTTAAGATTTTAATTTGGGGCTCGGTTTACAAGACATTGCAACTATTTTGGGTGTACTAGGTTTGGCACAAATTAAAATTCTGGATTGTTATGCCGTGACCTCGGTCGCTGCTAACAGAATTAAAATACATATTACTCTAGCTTTAACTAAGATTCTTTGACCTGTCCTGATTGTTCTCGGCTCCAGTGGTTGGTATTACGACTACTACTGCCGGAACCCTTCCTCGGATAATGATGGTCTTCCGAGACGTCCCGTAACCGCCTTTGTCGCTTCACATGTTTCCAAACGTTTCACCGCTCTTCGCTGCCGGCGTCTTCAGCGATGACTCCGCAAAATCTTTTCGGCGACTGAGATACCAGTTACCGAGGACACGACATAGCAACCTAGAAAATCACTATATATCAAATAACTGGCCGTGAAAGTCTAAAAACCACAAATTTGTTTCAGTTTATATTTCTTTTGGGTGTGACTTCAGTATCATCCCGTGGCATTGAAGTTGTGTAAAGAATATCAAATTTTAAACAAAATTCTGTCTCGAATGACAATTAACATAACATTTTGCGGGTAGGAAGCACTATTCTGCGACAAAATATTTTTAATCACTGATAGGGTTGCCATCTATCCTTACTTCGGATGGACAGTCGGATGGACTTGGCAGAGAACGGTTAAATCTTTATTAAAATAGCATTATCGGAACTCAAACAGACGAAATATGTTTAATGCAAATACAAAAATAGAATTCACATTCATGTACACAACCCTGCGCAATTCAACAAAGCGAACAATGTCCTTACTTGAGAATTTGAAAAAATAAGAATGTTCTAACTTGAGCATATGAACAGTTGGCAACCCTAACCACTGATGTCGTCGAGCTGCTTCCCGGTCTGGTTGCAAGACCGCCACGGCTATTTACATAATGACAATATAATTGCCCGCGAAACCATTGGAGCGCCTACTTTGGATAAATAAGCGTGAATAAACGACAACTGGGATCAGAGATAACGCCAATCCATTCTAGAGTCCTTGGGTAACCATGCTCTTCGGCTTTTTCTTACATTCCGAGACAGATATAATTTCCAATCACCAGTGCGTTAAGCCGACACGAAGATTAGAGGCTGTAATATATTCGTCGATGTCACGAGCTTCATTTCGAAGACAACGACAATAGAAAAAAATATGATAGTAATAGTTAAGGAGTCTTGATTATTTCCGTTTTAAGTATGACAAGTAACTTTGTAAAAGTAGTAGTGGAAACGCACCAACATGGTTTACTTTCTTGCGTGATGAAAGTATTCAGAAATAAATACAATTATGAATTATGTTCTTTTTTTGTTACATATATGTTACAACTATAAGTTATTTCGTTGTTAATGTCTTGATAGTCACAATCTGTTTCGTTATACAGGATGTTTCTGAAATAAGTAGGTTTCTTCAAAGAGTATACATGACTTGAATATGGGTCAATTGATATCAAATCAACCAATGATGGTTGTTGACAAAATTTATTTATTTTCTTACGTATGTTCACTATATTCAAAAAGTGTAAAACGGTATTCAATAATTTTTTAGATGTTCAGTTTTTTTTGAGCCGCCATTTGGTATCGATGTGTCAGCCTATTTTCCGTTTTACAGAGGTTTGTGTACTGTAGCTTCTTGGTTTTTAAAGATGTTCAGTTCAAATATAGAACATGTTAAAGAACATAAAATGCACAGGGTGATCACGCGTAAACGTTTCTACTGTAACTTTGTTATTTTAAGAGATGTCGAAACATTGAAACGTGCATTAATTGACAAATTTTTCATAAGAATTTTTTTATCAGATATACAATTGAACATCGCAGTACTGATATATTGATATCAACTTCGATTTTTCTTATGAACCACCCTGTATATTATCATATTTTTTGATTTTCCACTTTTTCCTAATTGCATTGATATAAACATGTAATGAGTTATCTTTTACTGTTCACCAGATACTTATGATTAAGTAATTAAAATTTTATTTTTCTTATTGTGAATAATGCAACACTATATTTGAATTCATTTTATGGAGCAACTTATACAACAAAGCTTTTTGCATCAACATACAAAATACGTTCCGATGGTGCATACTATTTTTTCAAACATCGTTTTTCCAAAAATTGATTTTAAATTGAAAACAAATGTATATAAAAGATTACAAAAGATTTTGAAAAAATAACGAGGACTCTATCGTTGATATCTTCTTAAAACCTAATATGCACTGTCGGAAGCGCTGAGTATTTTGTTTGTTGATGGAAACATTCAAATCAATAGCGAAAATAGTTTCCAAGATATAGTTATGTATATCTTAAAAAACACAAAATACTAATTTGCCATTTTTTTAGAACAACTATTATAAAAGACCCACCCAGTGCGATTTTTGTACGACCGGTGGAAATTGATACTCTAATGGGTAAATAACAATTTAGGATAGGTCGCTTTTTACCTTAAAGTGACCTCGACCTGAACGAGACGCGTCCAAGAGAACTCTATTATTATTATACAGGGTGTCTCAGGTACTACTGGCATTTCGTAGTTTATACAATCATATTCATATCAAAACCTGAAGGCAACTTGAAAATCCACTCTTAAAATTTTGCACATGCCCATAATTTATTATTTTGAGTAACTTTTTTCAAGTAACATTTTGCTGTATTTTCAGTGGAAAAGGTGCTATACTTGAAACTAACACAATTTTTCCTCGGTGTATTGAATATTTCAAATAGGATTATTTCGGAAAAGGTTACTCCTAACACTTTAGCAAGGTATACATTTTCACATAGAGAAGGTAGAGAAAGCGATTGTTTTAAGTCTGATGTATACACTAAGTGGCGCCCTGTACTGGTATCGTCAAAATTAAAAACACATTTGAATTTCTCCCCCCCCTCAAAAACCACATATCTCCAAAATGTATCCAAATATATGGACTTTTTAAAAAAATATTTACAAATATCGAAAATAACATTTTTATGTTGATACTGTATCTTTTTAACCATCAATTTTTGACTAAGGTAAGTTTAGCTATATCGCATTATTTTGTCGTCAGAAATCTACTCTTGCCCTACGATGCAATAACACCCTGTATTACTGAAGTATAATAGGTCTCACCACATACAAACTAAGAAATGCAGAAATATTTAAAAAAAAAACAATTATCGAAATACGGTCCATTTTTAAGAAAATTTTAAAGTGTATTACATGTTTTTATAATTTAGACAGTGGCGTACCATTTTTATTTTAAATAAAAGAAGAGTGTCACAAGGTTTCTACGCCACTGGTGATAATGGTAATATTTAAACATATTGAATAATTAGAACTAAATAAAAAAATATAACAATTTTGAAATATTTGACACCCTGTATGGAAACTGTGTACTTTTAGATATAGAACTTCTCAAAGGCACTGATACTGTTGACCATGACTTTATGAGAGCTAAGCTAATTTTTTATGGTTTTGACGACGTATCGGTTTCCTTTTTTAATAGTTATTTGACTGGTCGTTGTCAGAGAGTTAAAATCGGTAATAGTATATCTGAGCTGAGATTCATTTGCTCTGGAGTTCCTCAAGGGTCTATATTGGGTCTATTACGATTTGTTGTATATACAGCTGAAATGTTTCATACTTTAAAATTTTCAACCATGCAGGTTTATGCTGACGACACTCAAATTTTATATAATGTTGATAGTTCTGGAGTACATGATGTTTCAAATAGGCTAAATGAAGATATCGACAGCATTGCATGATTTTCTAAAGAACACAACTTAAAAATCATCAGAAAAGTAGTGCGATGTTGTTTTATTCCAATAACAAATGTGAACTGTTTAAGGCTATCTTGAATATTCGTATCGAAGGTGAACGTTTGCAGTTTGTGAAAACTATGAAAAGCTTGGACATTTTAATCGATGAAGAATTGAGATTTAATGAGCATGTCAATAAGTTAATCCAAAAATCCTTCTTTTCTTTGAAATTATTATATTCACATAGGGTCATTTTGAATTTTAAACTGAGAAAAAAACTGTGTGAACCTTTAATATTGCTTATTTTCAGCTATTGAGACCTGGTTTATTTTTCATGCTTAGATAAAATAACAAAAAACCGAATTCAAAAGATTCAGAATGCATGTTGTCGTTTTATATTTGGACTGTGGAAATTTGATCATATTTCAGATAAAATAAAAATTCTTGACTGGTTAAATGTGGAAAATATAGTTAAACAGCATTTAGTTTTTGTCCATAAATTGCTTAATACTGGTATTCCTAGTTACCTCGCATAAAAACTGCAAAATGTTCATTAGAACAAAAAATACTTTAGATATGCTTCAGTTTTACATACATCTCTATTTTGTAGGTATTTTAGGTAACCTTAATCTCCTGGCTTCACCAGATTTTAAAAAAGTAATAAAGGATGTCATTTTAATTTCTTAATTGTCATATTTATGCTACCACTACCATTATTACATTTTATATTACTCGTATATTATGTTTTATGTATTTTTGTTTTCCTGTTTCCTGCTGCTTATGCATATATTTTTAAGTTATGTGCTTTTTCCACTTTTTGTATGAAGCTGTTTGTGTATTTGTTGCTTTATTATTGTCTAATACTGTTATATACTTTAAATTTAAAGGTTAAGTGTAAGAGTAACGTCAGCTAAACTTTGCCCTTTATTTTTATTATTGAAAACAATAGACATATATTATTATTATATAAATATTTTTGGCTAAATCTCATTTATTTTGACTGTACAATCACCCCTTCCAAGAATATCACAATTATCTTAGACACCCTGTGTGATTGTTTACGCTTCAGTTTCTTACTGGGAGCTTATCAGTTCCAGTCCGCGAAACTAATCCACAAGTTTAAAAGAAATCGTTACAATTAGCGCCCACCTGTCGATTGTGCAACTCATCGTTGAGGTGCACAAAATCGATTATTCTTTGCATTTCGCACGCTTCTCTGCACGGACGAGATCGGGTCGATCGACTTTCTGCTTTTTCCGCGAGTGGACTTAGGTCGGAGTAGGTGTTGGCGAATCGAATTGTTTTGTTCGACTTTGGTTGTGGAAAATTTGAAAAATGCGATTGCATCATTGTTAAATTCGTATCTTATGAAATGATAAATATTTGAACACTAATAAAATTAGCCTTTTGTTTTGTTAATAAAGCAAATATAAAATTTTCCATGAAGTTTGTTAATAAAAGTTACGAAATAATAACAAAAATAAATAATTTTTTGAGATGGGCGATTTATACATTGTTTTTTGTAAAAGGAGGTTTTTTTACAAATGAAATAATTTATTTTGTGTCCCGAATTTACAGAAGTCACAAACTTCTACTAAATATATCGATTATAGTCCTTCGATTTACTTATTGGAAAACATCTGTTCAGATATTAACTTTGAAACAGCATAATTCTCAAATATATTATACAGGGTGTTTGGTGCATCGTTTGCCAAATTGAATTGGCCGAAAGAAGGGGTGATTTGCCATCTCTTCAACCCCAATAACTCACTTTTGGCCCCATGGTTTTTTTATTTCAACTTCTTCATTGTTTTGAGATTCAGTAGTTAAACTTAAATTTAGAAAAAAGTTATTGGTATAGCCTCTAAATTTAATTAAAATTTTTAGTTTATTGTTGTATGGCTCTATCACATTCAAAGTTTTTGGAAGAAGTAAAAATAAATTTAAAGCTCAACTTAACGTTGCAATAATAGTTATTTATGCAACAAGTACAAAAATAAGTGTTTATTGCACGCGACGTGATATGTCCAGTGCAATAAACACTTTTTGTACGAGTTGCATACAATATTTTTTCTACGTTCATGCAAAAACCAAAAAATGTTTTATTTAGATGACACTAAGTGTAGGTGAATATGACGTCGATTTGAACGTTTATGTTTGTCATGATGACAAAACGCTCTAGTAGAATGACAGATGAATGCAATAAACATTTTATTGCACTAGTGCAATAAAGAACCACTTTTTCCACTACATATAGTTCAATAAAGTTTTGTTTTTTGCATGAACGTAGAAAAAAAATAAAAGTGATCTAAGAATTCCTTTAACAATTTCTCTAACGGTATACAACATGCATATAAAAAAACCTTTTAATAAATTAAATTAATAATAAATGGTATGGCAATTTGAGCAAGATTTGTAATTATTAAATAAATATTGCATTTGTATTGTAGGTATTTACCTTATTAAAAAGACATCTAGCATATAAAATCATTTTTAAAATCAACATTTATTGAGTCTAGGTCCAGTTTTGCTGATCTGAACTAATTATAAATTCACTGCCACTTAAGTGAAAAACTCCGATTCTGTTTCGCTTATTGTGTCCATTATTTATTACATATTATGTAAAACTGGCCATTCCTATACTTTATAACGTCTACCAATAGACCATTGTCGACAATCGACCATATCGATAGTTACGTGTACAATCCAAACAGGAACCGTAGCCGATCAAGAGTAACCACCATTGTTATCAAATTCATAATGGAGTTTCATGTTTCTCATTTGTATGCAAGAATCATACAAGTGTCTTGCAAAATTGCAAGACAAGAAATTTTTGGGGGTCGTAAGATATAATCTTGCAACATTATCTTGCAAGATCGAGCATGAATAAGACTTTAAAGAAAATCTTGGCTTGTTTTGCAAGACAAGACAAGACTTTTTCAAATTTTACAATATTTCTTGTCTCGGCTACTCACGGGTCACAACATAGGCAGCGTGTCTTTGACGATGTTTCTAGACACGAATGAGATCTCGAAAGTTATGATAAACCTGCTTTTATTATATGTGTAGTGTAATTTGATTGTAGTACGTAGGTAGTTAGGTTTTAGAGTAATTGTGTTTATTTAAAAATAATTAAAAATGATTCTATTAGGTACTGTTTTCGTTTGTGCGGTTTTCTATGATTAATGCAATAGAAGAGTATTACAATAATGTTGTTTTATAAATTAAATTAATGTAACATTGACCTGATCAAGTGAACAATAAAATATTTGTATAAAGTTATAGTTAAAGAATTATTCTCGTTAACACCGGCAACATTGCTTATTCAATTCTGTGTTCAGAATGAAATGACATAAGCCAATTATGTTAAGTTTTCTAGTAAAACAATCATCATGTATATTTATTGATCATTTCACTTTTGTATTTTCTAAAAAAAAAAATAAATAAATTAGGCACCTATATGTTGCATACTAAAGGATATCACTACAGTGCTTTAGAAAAGTAACGAATAAATTAATTATTTTTGAAATTGAGAAGTTTTCGAAAAAACCCTGGCACGTCGATTTTGCTTTTAAAAAGGCACTTTTTGACAAACGACCCACATTTGTGACGTCATCGTTGTTTGAGATATGACGTCATCGACAATTTTTTTAAATAGCAACCCCCAATTTTGACCATGCCATTTGAAAGAGCGTGTCACTCTACCTATATACATCATAATTTTCACAATGCTGAAAATGATAAAGATTTTGTAAAAAATCGTGTAAATTAAATGTTCAAATTGTGCACCGTTGGCTTCCTGACTGTAGCCAAGACGATTAATAAATTCTTTTTGGACATTATCAATAACTTCAGGAGGTATACGATCTATTTCGTGACGAATTTTTGCTTTTAAATCTTCTAAATTAACCGGTCTAGTAACGTATACTTTGCTTTTTAAGTATTCCCACAAGAAATAATCTAGGGGTGTCAAATCAGGCGATCTAGCTGGCCACTCAATCGCCTCCTTCTCTCTATCCAACGATTCGGGAACAGCTCATCTAAATAAACACGGACAGGTGTTGTATAATGGGGAGGTGCACAGTATTGTGAAAATTAAATTTTAAAATCTTCAAACATTATTTTCTTGAAATTTTTGTTATGTAACACTATAATTATTGGCATGATCAAAATTGGGGGTTACTATGTAAAAAAATTGTCGAAGACGTCATATCTCGGACAACGATGACGTCACAAATATGGGTCGTCAAAAAGTGTCTTTTTTGAAAACAAAATCGACGTGCCGGGGGATTTTTCCGAAAGCTTCTCAATTTCAAAAATAATGAATTTATTCGTTATATTTCGAAAGCACTGTATATGCACACATTTAAAAATTCACTCTGTATTTAAACTTTTTAGTTTAATTACAGTCGGTCTATTAGTAGAAAGTAAATTCTATAAAAAATATCAAATTTCGAAACTAGTTCCTACTATGGACAAATCATAGGTATGCATTAATTTCCTTCCTCATAATATGTCAAAGCATCGACTCATTAACATCAACTATAGTATGAAATTCAGTTTTGTTTGACGAAAACTAAAAATATTAGCAGTACGGCATAAATCTAAATTATCATATGGTAACATATAATTTGTTAATTTTTTTTATTATCTAAAGGTAAGGCTTACATAATGCTTCAAATACATAATTACAGCAAATGTAATATTCATATCATGTTAATAGATATTGAATATTAAATATCAACAATAATAACTGCCCTGCCCCATTCAATGACACGATTTCCATTTACCAGCATGTTTTCTGCGATAGTTACATCTTAGATCCGTATATTATTTAGGGATTGTCATAAATCGGATCCAGTGACAGTAAATAATGACGTATATATTTTTCTTTATTATTAGTGTAGTATAATGGATTTTTTTCGAAGGAATGACATGTATATTTTATCTCGTCGATATAAGGGAATCAATAAACCACATGAGAACTGCATAATATCAAAGACTTCCGTTTGTACACTTGTCAAATGTAGAAGAACCGTATTTACTTTAGATATATACAAAAATATTTTTTGGAGGTATTTATATCCTAGCGATATATACAGGGTGAGTCAGTCATAATGTCATTAATTGTAACCACGTATTCGGAAGGCCTAATAAAGGCAGAAAATCGAAAAAAAAAATGTTTACTCGACCTTTAAAAAATAAACAAATCACCCTATAAAATTCGGTAACACGACGCTCCTGGTACGCTACAAACTTTCTGATGGCGTAGTCATATGACAATCGAGTGACGAAGGAAATATCGTTGCCACATCATGTTTACATACATAATATCGTCTAACACTTCAGCGTGTTATTCAAATTTACCACCATTAAGGCGCACTTTCTGCATTTCCCGCATTTCTTTCCCCCCAAATTTGGAGATCACACCACACATTTGGAGGGGGGGGGTGGAGAGAAGTAGTTTAGTAGTAGTTTGTTTATTTCGGTTTCGTGTATTGATTGTAAATTCACAATGTCTAATTCGTCATATTTCGTATATGCGGAAATTGTAGTTTTATACGGAGATTGTTTACGAAATGCATGCCGCATCTGCTGAATATAGGAGAAGTTTCCCTAACAGTGTGAAAGTGCCTTCGCGATGCGGATTCTGTGAAACCACGTCGGGAACTTGCTGGACATCGGTGTGATAGAAACTATTTTAAATCTAGTTGAGAAACAACCTACTATTTCTATAAGAACCATTTCAAGACTATATGAGATTCTAAAATAGTCAGTACTAGGAAAATATTTCAATTTGGCAACATAGCATCAGGTCGACATCGAGTTGAACTGTGAGCTGTAAACGACCAAGACTGTGAGCGGTCAGTGACAGTCTGAAAAGGGGGTTTGCATAATGATTTGAACATATTTATCTCCCTGTAGATACAATAAATAAACCGCAAAAATAATATATTTCGCATATATTACATAAGCTACATAACAACGACACCATAAGAAAACCGCCACTTGTATCCGATTTTTTATAGGTAGTTTTAATGAAACCACTTTTATTTGACCCAATCAATTGGTGCAGCTTTCTATAATCTCCTTCAATTTTTTTGACGTGTTTGATGAATTTTTTCCAACCAACTGATATAATTTTATTCGTCTCGCTTCTTATAACATCTATAACTGTTTTGTCAAATTTTGAAAAGGTACTATTTCTTTGAATGCCTTTTTTTAATTGGTTCCATATTAACTCAGTGGGATTAAAGATAGACAGTAGTATGAAGGCAATCATAGAATGGTATGTCTCTGAGCCGCAGCCATGTCATATCTCATCAATAACGTATTACATTACGCAAAATTATTGCTCTTGACTATATCCAACAACTCACCTTTTTTCATTGTACTCAATGTTATGGATTCTTGATTCTGAAATTCTTGAATATCCTCTTTTTTGACCAGTATTTGAAATTTGGAAAGTATATCACGAAAGCACAAATTGTAATACGCTTGCGAATTCACCTAATACTAAAAAGTACTATCTTGCACTGTCAACAAAGTAAACAAGTAAAAATCGTATACTGCTCTCCTTGTCTTTCTTACATATGTCGGCGAGTTGGAGAGACTGTATAGTTGCCAAGTGTGTTGCCTACGATTCATAAAATTAAACGACTTCATAAAAACGTTATTGGGAAGTGAGAAGAATAGTTCGGAATGTCATATATTATACATATTTGATACCTGTTAAAGAACTAAATTTTATAAAGACAAGGACCCATTTCCGTCATGTACTGAAAATGGTTACCTTGTTTTTGTGAGGTGTGACAACGTTGCATTTAAATAGTGGCATATAGCCGCCGTGCCGATATAAGGTTTTATATTCGAGCAGTGGGTTCGATCGGGATAAACAAAATTGTTGACGAGATATAAAAAATTTCCTTAATAACCACCCCGTTTTGAGTTAGTTGACTTAAATAGGTATCATCTATATAATTACGACAATATACTATGGTTATAGGTAGCCACATATTCTAATAATTTTAAATGCACCCAAAAGCAAATTCATGTAAATGTTCAAAATTATTGTCGCATTCATGTGAATTTAACCTAGTATATACCTAGTAGTACCTAACTCAGAAATTTGAAGTCTTATGCTCATGCCATCGCGTAGTAATTTTGGAATTTTGATTACATTCTCCGTACACTAATAACATATCCAGAAATTCATTATTATCCATGGGCTATTATTTTGTCAACAAATTACAATTTAACATAATCTGATACTACGCACACAGTACAAAACACCAAAATGATAACGATTTGTTTGGAATTTTAAGGTTAACTGAAGGAAGCGTGATATTCAACAAACACTGCACGCTCATTTTGTCTCATGTCGCTTACCGATGACGTATTGACCAACAACTGTGTGTAGAAGCTTTTTTAATAATAAACGCACTGCCTTTAAACAGTTTTTCATCTTCCGGAAGTTCTGGATAGAATTAATGAGTGGAAAAAATAACTAAGAACTAATGTTAAAAGTTTAAAATAGATTTCATTACGAATACATCAGCAGTTCAAAAGAAATCTCTAAATTCGTTTTAAAGACTGTCATTATTATTTCAGTAGATTGTAAATATCTAGTTGCGTTGCTTGAACTATTAGGGTAGGTTAATTTTACAGAGTCGGCTTCAAAATTTGCAATAACTTTACACTCAGTAATCTCGATCATCAAAAAACATTTATTAGAGCAATTTTTTGTAAAATGATATATTTTGATGTCTACTGTCATCCGCTAAAATAAATACCCCACTTTATATATCCTTATTTGGCTCTTGACTATTCTTGATTGTGTTAACTATAGATATATGACCCAGTTTGCGTATATTTCCGAGTCATTGTTTTAAAATAGAAATTTGGTAGGTGTACCAATCAATTCGTGTAAAATTTACGTTAATTTGTAGTAATTTATGTAATGACGACTAACAAAATTTGTTATTTTTGGTGAACAGCATTCCGAGACTTCATCACACGATTACATCTGTCATAATCCGCGTAGGCAGCTGTTAAATAATTAAATTACCTCTCAAATTAAGTATTTAGTGACTTTCGATTATTTATTGATTGAGCCTTCAGGCGAATTAAATGTGGGCGTAATGAAATAATGATTATTATTCTTGCTTGGATGTGATTGTTTGCTAAATATTTTTTTTTCGGCGTGTCAGAATAAGGAGATAGCCACGACGTAATTATTGGTACGCAATTATTTTTTATTGCGTGCTCCGAAACAGATAAAAGAGGTGATAAGAGAAAAATTCAAGTCGTCTATTATATTTATTTCGTAGAGTACTTCTTTAAGAAGAAAATTACTTATAAAAGTTGTACTTGTAATGTAATTTTTTTGTTAAGGTTTTTAGTTAAATTTTCTAAAAACCAGTTGGACATCACGGTAAAGAAACATGACTGAAACTTGTGTTTTGGGTTTATGTTAATAATAAATAATAATGACCTCTAATTTTATGGCTGGTCTGATCAAACTATCCAAATTCACCGTTTTCACGTGAATATAGTAATTTGATTTGTAAGATATTTAAATTGATTTATAATTTACTGATTTGGTTTAAAGATTAAACTTTATTAGCAAAATGTTGAATGTTAAATTGAGCTTGGTTTGCAAAATGCTGAATTTAATTTACGAACATCTGATTTCAATTTTAAAACGAGTGAATTTGATTTAAAAAGTTAAATTTAATTTGCAATTGTTGAATTTGATTGAGGAATTAATTAAGACGAATTTGAATTTGGTCAAGTGAATTCGATTTGTAAGATATTGAATTTAGTTATGCATTATGCAGCCTTAGATTGTATTGAATGGGATTTATGAACAGCTGAATTTTATTACGAAAATATTGAATTTAATTTGCATTATGTTGAATTTGATTTAAAAACGGGTGAATTTGATTCTCAAATCTCGAATTTCAGGAGGAGGAACAGATTAATGAGAAATTTGATCAGGTGAATTTTGTTTGCAAAATATTGAATTTGATTATGGAGCCTTAGAATGCGTCGACTTTGATTTATAAACAGCTGAATTTTATTACGAAAAGATTGAATTTAATCAAGTGAATTTGATTTTGCAATGCGTTAAATGTGATTTTGCAATGCATTGAATTTGATTTAAAAACGGGTGAATTTAATTTGCAAATGTCGAATTTGTTTGAGGGATAGATTAAGGGAAATTTGAATTTGAACAGGTCAGTTTGGTTTACGAGATATTCAGTTTGATTATGAACCTTGCATTCTGTTAAATTTTATTACAAAAATATTGCATTTAGTCAGGCGTATTTGATTTGCAATACGTTGAATTTGATTTAAAAAGTTAAATTTGATTTGCAAATGTTGAACTTTATTGAGGAACAGATTTGAATTTGATCAGGTGAATTTGCTTTGCAAGATGTTAAATTCGATTATAAAACCTTTGATTATGCTGATTTTGATTTATGAACAGCTTATTATGAAAACGTATGTTGAATATGATTTTAAAAAATGTTGAATTTGATTAAGAAAATAATTGAAATTAATCAAATGTAATTGATTTACAGTATGTTAAATTTGATTGAATTTTACTTTCGTATGGAATTTGTTTTAAGATCGGACTAGGGCTAGGAAAACGTTGAATTTAATCATTAGTGCATGCACAATCCTGAAAGAGATTGTCCGTTACTGAGCTAATTAAATCTAAAATACATAATGTCTTAATTTGCTTTGCTTTCTATTTATCGTGATTTCCGACTTAATTCCTGGAAGATGAGTTGCTTTTCTAGATGGATTATTCTTGTTTTTGTCCGAAGAAAGTAAATTTCTTATGCGAAGCGAAATCTGATTTCCTTAACAGTCGGTCATTATTTTATTGAAAAGAAAATAGATCGGTTGGTAATTATGCGGACAGCACTGTAGGCGGAGGTAAACAAGGTCGCCTTCATGTTATCATTATGGAGTTCTCGCGTACGTCCGTACCCGACATGTGTTTGATGAGAATGAATAATAAAACAGGAGAAAAAAACCCGGCTCACCGATATTTATGTTTGTGGGAAAGCATGTGCGTGATACAGTAAAATACGGAGAGTCGTGTTATAGGGTTACTACTGTCATTTTCAAACAGTTAAGTAAAAGCAAATCAGTGTTTATGATCCGGAATATAAAGAATTTTGGCTGCAGCTGTTGACTGTTTTCTAGCTTTCACAATTCGTATTTTGTAACTTGGATATTTTCCTGTAGGCACATCTACCCCTCATTCTAATCACGAGGATTAGCCCAGAAGTCGGTGACTTGTGCGGGAGAGGGAGCGTCATATTATTATTAAGCAGCCGGATTTGCGTCCAGGAACGACTTACATTGGTAGGTCCTAACCACCATTCAGTGCAGGATTGAGGGAAACGTGGAAAACATTAATTAGGGGTGGTGGTCAAACTTCGACCAGTATCAATATCTCACATTGAGAGATACCCGCAGAAAGGATGCCGATCCTCTTCACGAGTATATATAGTTATAAATGCTTTTTAATTCCGATATCAAAATTATTGTTCAAAATTTTAAAATATTCATAATTGTGGTGACATCTTCCGAAAAATGTGTTAAATATTATAAAATAATAATATCACTTCTACTTTTAATAAACGATGTTTCAGTCACTTTGAAATCTGCTATAGAGATATACAGGGTGTGCCCGTTTTTTCGTTCTTAACTTTGAGAAAGGTAGAACATTAAAAAATAATGGCTGGCTTTCCTATTATATTTTTTTAATATTCCTATTATACAGGGTGTTTCAGAACTTATCTAAAACAAATTTTTTAATGTACTCTTACAAATACAATTTAAAAATACAAGTTTATAAGTATACGCACATATAAAATATAATTTAAATATAAACTTTCACCGCCTAAGTAAAACACTAAATGGCACGTCGTATCTTGGAATCCAGTTTTTTAATGCATTACCCCCGCAAATACGATACCTCAACCGTCCATTGTTTGAAAGAAAAATTAAAGAATGTCTGTTAAGCAACGCATTCTACAGTATCCATGAATTTTTAGACAATGACTTCAAAATATAATAAATCGTTATTCAAACTTTGCACATTTTGGATGCATTATTTTATTTTATGATATTATTTTAATCTGTATCTATGTGCTGTTTGTTTGGTTTTGTCTTCTACATATATGTTTTAAAAATTACAACTATTTGCTTTTATTGCTCACACTATTTTGTTAATTCTTAAACCATTGTGTTATTTTACTACATGTCAACACTTATCTGTGTATGTTTCTATTATGTACTGTATGTTAGATATATATTTTTCGTTTTTCTTTCTTGAAGATTTTATAATATGACTGTAAATTTCTTTTCTGACGTGTGTAAACACTTTTGTGTATGTAACACTAATAAATATGTATCTATCTAAATACAGATTTTTGAAAGTACGTATGAACAAACTGCAAGCAGAAAGGAAAATGAAATTGCATTGAATTAAATACCCAACAAGTTAAAGCTGTTGCTATCATTAAAAGTAATTATTTGTTAAATCTATTAAATAATTGTTTGAATACAGGGGTGATTCAGAACTGATCTAAAAAAAATATTTTTGAGTATACAGAGAACTATAAATAATACATAATACAATTTTGTAAAAAAGGGCAATGATTTAAAAATCCACTTCTACACGGCCCTGGAAACTGATCTACTGTAGAACCTGATAAGACGGCAAAGCATGCAATCGATGACCGGACATAAAATGCAAAGAGATCCCCAAGGAAAGAAATAAATAACATTTTATAACACCTGTTTTGTGTAGCAAATTCAACTGATTTTGCCGCTGTTGTTATTAATTATTAATAGAATTTGTGCTTTTAATTAATAAAATAATTTGACATACCGGTCACAACAAAATTTTGGGCCCGTCTTATCTAGTTTCTACAAACTAACACAAATGTTTCTGCTTCTTGTCCGTTTTGAACTCATCAATTGTAGGTATCCACTTGGGTGTGATACACTTCATTTTTTAAATATCCCCACAAAAAGAAGGCCAAATGGTTTAAAGTTTGGAGAACGTGGCGGTCATGGTACCAGTCCTCTTCGTCCAATCCTTAGGTATTAAACCTTGGCGACGTTGTACATGATACGGATATAATTGAGCCTCGTGTATGATACTCCACACTAATGCAATACGCCGTGCACGTCCCAGACATCCATTTCTTCCACGATTTTCATATTTCTTTCGCGTTGCACTACACTTGCACTCACTGCACACCGTCGTAAAAGTAGCTGCATTTGGCACATGTTTATCGGGAAATCGTTCTGCGAAAGCATTTCATAAATTAAAACGATATCCATTAACTTCGAGTTACTATACACGTAAGACACTTGGAAAACTAATGTAAAAACTCATTCACAAAAATAGTACACGCTACAAAAAGTAATCGGATTTCATTATTCGGAATCACCTTTCTAGAGACTACAGTAGCCCAGCGATGTAGGTTGAAACTACTACAATTTCAATATTTTTTATTCGGAAGATATAAGGATTTTACAAAAAAAAAAAAAAAAAAAATGTTATGATATTGGCTCCATTTCTCATGACGCACCTATTCTTAATTTTTTTTAGATAAGTTTTGAATCACCCTGTATTATACTAAACATATATCTAAATATTTTTTGTTCAAATTTGACAGGTATGCTAGTAATCATAACAAAAGGTTAATATTTTGACGTGAATAACTTTTTTCAGCTAGTGTCAAAAAATGATAGGAGATCCCCCCTATTGTTTTCTGATAATACTCTGTCCATATTTCCTAAACTTAAGAACGAAAAAACGGGGACACTCTGTTTATACTTAAAGGGTGGGAAAACGTGATTTTAGGGATGTTGTAAAATTTCGTAATATAAAAATGTCCATGTTTTTTTTGAACTTCTGAGTAGAACTACCATTAAATCTCTATTGAGTGAAACGTTTAAGAACTTATGTTAAAGGTTGAGAATAGCTTTCATTACAAATACGTCAGCAGTTTAAAAGAAATCGCAAAATTAATTTTAAAGAATGTACGTATATTTTCATTCTTTATTCCTTCAGTTTCCTATTTCTATATAGGGCATCTAAATTATTCATATACGTACGCATTTCACATGTTAAACAATAAAACCGCATACACCGTACATTATCTTTTTTTTTGTTGTGCAACGTACTGCATTCTAAAATAATTCCTGTATGAGTCACCGTAGTCGTGATCCTTGGGTTACTCGTCTAACTTGCCATTGGAGTCTCCGTGTTTGGGCCAAACGTCGTATAAATTAAACCCAAGTTTATGTCGGCAGAGGGAAAGGCACTCGTGCATGGATCGTGTACCCACAATTACGACTGTCATCTGAAAAGTGTTTCCCATAGGGAGATATTTTATCATGTTTATTTGACCGGATAGTGTGGCAAAACTGATCATGCATAGATTCTATAGTGTTTAGTACATGATTAGGGTCAGTTAGGGTAAAAATAAAATTGTCTGGAACTTTTGGAGTTTCATTATGGAAAAGTGTAATAAGTATTGGAAAATTGTAAGTCGTAAACTAAAAAGAAAAAAAACTTTAAAATTCTGTTTCACTTTTATAACCTGTCGATGGGAAAATATGAAACTCTTACGGAAAAATATGAATTGCTAATTTATTTGCTTATTTTTGGTGTTTGCAAAATATTTTTACTAAGTACTATTAATTAAAATGTTAATTTCCATCTTTCCTATATTTGGAAACGTTGTAAAAAACGACCGCATGGTAATTGACAGATCTAAGCCATCTCGTGCGATGCTTATCATAGGCGCCGATTTTCCAGAGGAAAATACGGTTTTATTGCTTTTAAGCGTCCCTGGGCATGTTCAATATATAGTACGTTTATATATCGTTTTCATAACGTTGTAGCGGTTGGTTAAACGTTTTGCGTTGGAATATCCAACCTTTAATTTTAGTTAAAATTAAAACGTATAAAATATGTCGTTTAAAACGCGTTTATAATATTCTCATCTCGTATAGAGGTTGAAGTGATAACTAGAAATTTACGTTTTTTTTAGAACGTTTATTAGACTGCTGTAGGTACACAAATGAATTGTATACCTACGTTTATCTAATAATATTTAACTGCGCGTTAAGTGCAACGTTTATAAAACGTAGAAGTAAACTTTTTTAAATACATATGTTAATTTAATGTATTAAACGTATTATTCAAATATTAATA
Source organism: Monochamus alternatus (assembly GCA_037114965.1). Lineage (NCBI taxonomy): Eukaryota > Metazoa > Arthropoda > Insecta > Coleoptera > Cerambycidae > Monochamus > Monochamus alternatus. Next base: position 122,780,672 of record CM073426.1, read on the forward strand.
ACACGTTTTCTACACAACGTTTTAGTAACATAAAAATAAAACGTATAAAATACATTGATACATATGTTTTCAACTGAAGGTAGAAATGAACAACGAAATAGAATGTTTTCTTCACGATGTATATAATACAGGTTTATATATTAGGAAGATTTAAGTACACGTGAAGTGCAACATTTGTGAAACGTTTAATAAAACGTTTTCTAGTAACGTTTACTTCACGTTGTATATACGTCCAAATCGATAACATATAACCTAATGACCAATTCGTAGCAGTATGTTCTTTTATGTTTTTTTTACTGTTTTAGAAAGGTATTTTAAGCTAATATAAATCAAATCTCCTACAATTCCTATCAATGAAGTCATATGTATGTTCTCTGATACCAAACATCTAGGTATGCTAATGAACAATTCCACAGACAAAGCTCTATTCAATAATTATCTAAAGAAAATAATCTAATTTACTTCATTGACAGGAATTGTAGGAGATTTGATTTATATTAGCTTAAAATACCTTTCTAAAACAGTAAAAAAAATGTTACAAAAGCTAATAATAAAGAATATATGGGTAGATATTGTGGGTGTAATTCAACGCAGGTTGGGGCTTTTGTCCACTGAGTAGTTAGTTTTACACAATATTATTAATACCTAAAAATATATAAAAGTCCTTTTATGTGTTGAAAAATACTTTATATTTTAGTTAAAAATAACGTTTTTTTGTTTGACATCTTGACGTTGTTCAAATGTATGTACGTAATGCTAGTTGATGCTGTAGATTTTAGTAAGCATCGAGTATAGTGAAATCTTGAACAAGACGTGACTTAAACACCGAAAAACTAATCTTCCGTCTTCCGTTTAAACATTTCAAATTGATTATAATATTAATAGCATACATTTACTAGGCTTTTTTCCCACCAAAGAACTGTAAATAATCGAACCAATTTTCAAAGCAAATAGTGCGGACCGAACAAAGAAATGTTAAACGGCGATGCATAATTGGTATTGTAAACATCCACTGGATAATTTCCCATTAGATTGCCTGACTGGTTTTTTTCCAATTACCAAGCCGTACACCAAATATGGATGGATTTGTGCGTTGCGAAAGCAGAAAATCTGCAATAGATGAGCAATCAGTTAGGTATGATGAGATTAGCGACATTTTAAGAATACATTATTTGCTCAAGTGGCATGGAAACAACTTTGAACGTCTACAAAAAATATATTGATTCTTGAGATTGTAACGATAACATGTAAGCTAGTTATGGACGGAGCGATAATATACATATATCTGATATATTACAAAAATATGGCTTGTGATTAAAATGCATAGAACGTTACGCACCGACACTATAATATATTTATATTTATGCGGTTTACTTATCTGAAGGAATATATCTCATTACAAAGTAATAAATATATAGGGTGCTTCAGTTTTTAATGAACAAATTTCGAGGGTAAGTAGAACTTTGGAAAATAATGGCAGTTTATTATATAATACTTATAATTTTGAGGCTTTATAAGGAAGATGCAGGGTGCTAAAGTTTGAAGAAATAAACAGTTTAGTTAGTTAAGGTGTCATAAAGTGTGAGAATATCAAGTACTTTGAACAACCAGTGGCGGAGATATGGGCAGTTCGTATCTTTAATTTAGGAAAAATGTTGTATCGCCCTGTATAATGTTAAAGTTTATGATGACATTTTTAAATGTGTATTTTAATTTCTAACAAAACTCCTATCTTACATTTTTTTCATATTTGCTACGGTTACATAGTAAATTTGACTTTCAGTTCCTGTCGGTAAATAACTTAATCATTATTAGTGATACTCGAAACGGGAAAATGTGTACCTATGATTAAATTACGTTTTCTATTAGTTAAAACACTAAACCTAAAGGAAAATTAGTAATTTTCAGATAAGTAGTTATACAAATTTTCGCAAACATACATTTAATAAGTACAATTTAACTAACATAAAATACTGCAAATTACATTAACTATCAATACCTACAAATTAAGTAATTGCTCAAAATGCCATCCTTGTGCGTCAATAAAAGAGTGGCAGCTGTCAATAAACTTCAATAAGAATTAATAGCCATGCATTCCGAAAAACAAAAGATAGTATTTACCGACAGGAACAGTGAAATAACAGTGAAAAATTCAAATTTGCTATGTAACCGTAGCAAATACGAAAAAAATGTAGAATAGGGTTTGGGTTTTTGTTAGAAGTTAAAATACACATTTAAAAATGTCATAAATTTTAATGTTATACAAGGCGATACAACCTTTTTCCTAAATTAAAGATACGAACTGCTCATATCTCCGCCACTGGTTGTTCAAAGTGCTTGATATTTTCAGATTTTATGATACCTTAACTAATTACACTGTGTACCAAGCATAGCTTAAATATCTCCATTACTTTAGTAATTATACCAAAAAATGAAATTATTTCTTCAAACTTTAGCACCCTGCATGTTCTTAAAAAGCCCTAAAATTATAAGTATTATATAATAAACTGCCATTACTTTTAAAGTTCTACTTACCCTCGAAGTTTGTACATTAAAAACTGAATCATCTTGTATATTATATTACCGTCCGTAACTGACTTTAGATATCTCGTTTTTATCACTTATGTTTACTTAAAATATACATATAAAAAGTACCTATCTAAGTGTTCCATTTTTTTTTTTTTTTTCATTTCAAAAGGACTTGTATTCATCATATTCTAGCTTTTATGATATACAGGGTTAACTATGACTAAGTATAAATATTTTGAGAGGGGATCTAGAAAAATTAAGAATTAACCCTTAAAAATTTTTTTGAAACTATATTAAAGCCCTATTTATACGAATATGGATGCCCGTCCGCCGCGTCGTTATTTATTTGGCATGTCTGAAGTTTAAAATAGAAGACTAAATGGTAAAAGTCGCTGTTATCCGACAAAATTTTCTAATTAATGACTTCGATGTTTTCTATTATCTACTATTTCTTTTGTTCGATTTTCTTTGAATATTTGGGCAGTTATTAACTATCCGCTGAGTGTTTTTTTTGTTAGTGGATAATCGGATCTGTAAAGTGAAAATATAGTTTTAGACAGTTTGGAATGAAGAAAACAGGGGTTTACCCCACGTGGTTAAAGTTTTTGTACTTAATGGTAGAATATAAACGTTTCATGTGAAAATATCAGTTTAAGGACTCTATATAATCGTATTGGTACTCGATCATCGTCGTCGCCGTAATTTTAATCGTATAATCTTCCTGTTCAGCCACGCATAACGTATAATTTTCACCGCATTAGATCTTAATTAGATTTTTTTTGTTGGTAATTGTTTTTATGGGTTCACTTTCTATCCTACCACATCTCTTTTATAGATTAATTGGAACTAAAAATTTCAATGCGGGTTATTGCCTACAGTCAACAATATAAGTTGCATTTTATGAAAATCTATCTTTGTAGAAAGTGTATTTTTGAGGATATGGTTAGTCTATTTCCTCCCTTGTATGTACGAGTAAATAATTTAAACTTATCCTTTAGTATTTATTTACATAAAACAAAAAGGATAGGGTTTTATTTTAATGTTTTATGAGGTAAAAAAGAGAAGGTATAAATTGTTGTGGTCTGTGATTGATATAGTATATTATACCGACATTTATATTATTATTATACAGGGTTTTCATTAAAAAACGTAATACGATTAATATAAACGTGCTGTACTCAAATGATGGTTTTTTATCGTTTTATTTCAGGCAAGTGATTTTTGAAAAAGACCATAGCACACGATTGAGTTGGAGTGTGATGAACTTAATATGTTCACTATATGTATAAGTACATCTTGGAGTCCTACGTGCAAAAAATCACTCAAATCACACAATCCATTCAATGTTATAGAGGTATTCCAAGTTAAATTTGAATACACTGTATATACAACGTGTCTCGTGTAAAAGTGAACAAGCCTCTAACATGACTACCGTTCGACCGATTTATTTATTTATTTTTTTCTGTTGGATACACATTCAAAAACTCCATTTCAAACATAGCTGGTGTTGTCGAAAATTCGCAACCGTGGCCGACTACTATTCAATTTATGTGGCTTAAAATCGGAAAATCATATTAGGAATTTCTTAATTCGAAAAATATAAAGAATTCGTAGTAAAGTAAACTACCAACATTGTTAACTAACAGCCGACCGTTTTATAATGCATTTTTGTTCCCTTGACCTTGAACTGTCAAATATAAAAATTAGCGTCGTAAAAGAGATCGCCCTGTATAAGTTTGGTTACACTGTCTCACAAATCTTCTTATACTAGTGGAAATGTTTACTTTAAAAAAATGTTTGGGTTGAAAAGTGCTAAAATACAAATAAAATTAATAGAAATAAACTTTTTTAAATCGATATTCGACCACGAACTTCACAATTTTGTTCGCTTGTACTGTAGACATCTGCCTAATTTCATTCTCAGCAGCATAGATACGGTATTGACACGTTTAGCACAGAACACACACTATATCTGCTAATTCTTAATTTGAATAAGATATTTTTTAATGAAACAAAATAAATCAATCTGCAGTCGCTAAGGTAATGTCCGCTCTACGTCGCTAAACATGAACTGAATTATCTTAGTGACAGGTTATTACATTTCAAATAGTTGAATAGGGTTAGTCCAAATTTCACGTAAAAATTCTTGTTTTTTTCTTAGCGCATAACACTGTAGACCACAGGTTGGTAACTGAAAATTATTTTACATTTTTTATAACTGCATTGGTATCACTCTTATTATCAAATCATATTTAGAAGATAGATCATATTTAGACCTCATGGTTAGATATCTCCCACTTCTGGTGTCCCTCAATGCTCAAATTTGGGACTACTTTTGTTTCTACTTTTTATCAACAATCTTCCACAGATATGAAAAATTGCAGTTTGCAGATGATTTCAAACTATTCTATTATAAATTCTCCTTTATTTGTACAAAAGACTATTTCAAGAATATGGCTTCCTCAATAATTATAAATCTAAATAGGCAGATATAGAAAAAAATTGTAGTAAAAAGCTTTTAAAAATATTCTGCTTTGTTCATGTGTTGCTACTAAGCAAAAACATGAGAAGAATTGTCGCTTTTAACACATTAGGCTTGGGTGCATCTACTGTCATCGCTGGGCAGTTTATTTGGTCGGAAATCCGAAAAGAGGCCCTGTCGGCAGCGCTCGAGACCATCCTTTGGAATGCGCCCACAGTGATGGGAACCTGCTGACACACTAGGCTAATGCCTGCGGAATACCATCGGGTAGTACCCATTCGCGTCGCAGATCGCGCGCGCTGAATCACTCGCGAAGTCCGTTGCGACAACCGTACCGCTATAATACTTCACCAGAAGTGATTTTTAATCGTTTTTTAATTCTACCAGTGCACAGTGTTGGATATTTTGTGTAAACAGTGTTTGTTTTTGTTGGGATACTTTCCTGTGAGGTTTGTATTGTCACATTTTAGTTTTATTAAGAAATATTTAAACAGTGTCGTCTTTGTTTATACATGTAAATCGGTCTTGATTGGTAATGTAAGTAGAAATCTTTGATATTCATATGTGTAAATATTAAAAAAAAAATGTTAATGTTGCTAGGCGTTTCTTAGGATGGTTTTATAATGTAGGTACTTTTTGAACACTAAATTTTATTTCCTTAAATATTTTTTTACTCTTTTTAATGGAAAATTTTATATCAAAATAAGCAAGACTGAGTTTGTTGAAAATAACCCAATACTTGTCACCAAGGGGTATTCTTTTTACAAACTTTTAATATACAGTGTTGCAAATACCCAAACATTAAAATATATTTTGTTGTACCTAATAAAAATGTTTAATGCAAATATAAACTAATATTTATCACATTGAACATAACGCCACACAGATAAGAGTTTCTTTTAGTACGTTATCCCCAAAAAAATTACGCAACAGATGCCTATTTATTGTTTTCCAATTTTTCATTGAATTTTCTGTTTGTTTTTTTTTCAAATTTTCCATTTAATTGTCCATCTCCTTTTATTTCTTACCAAAGACACGTTCTTATTTTTATATATATTTGTGTAATACCTAGTTGGCCCTGACTTCTCCAAACAAATGACTAACACATATTTTTATTGTATTACTAAATAGGGCTAGGTAGTTTTAATTTGCTTTGCTCTAGCCTTATTTCCATAATGAGGTACCCAGTAAAACATACACAAAGTGAAACGAAAATGAAAATTGTTACAAAATTTTGTAATTAGACAACATAATTTTTTAATTTTGTTTAAGATATTTTTAATAATAACATTATTCTTCCTTTATCTGTTTTATATTTTTTCTATTTTATCATTTGTGTTAGTGTATAATTGTTCTATTTTTATGTTAATTTATCTTAAATTCATTGCAGTATTGGATACAATTAAAGAGGCTACATTTTTCAACAAATGTATAGATATATATTTTCTGCTTATACATAAAATGTAAAAGGCTACAAACTACACGAGTATATCTTCATTTCACTGAAAGTAATGTACACACATATATCATGATCAAATCCCATCTTGATCCAATAACCGACCAGCTCAAATGGATTAAGAGTTTGGGATCATTAATAACATACCTCTGAATATTCTTTGTACACGGCAACGGTTCGTTCTTAATTTCTGACATTTTTGAAGGCATTCGGAATGAAAAGTATGCCGATACTTTTTTTCTCTCTCTTTTAAAACCTGATCGTCATCTAAGATGGTCTGCAAAAACGGCCAAGGTTAACACTGTGTCGTCCTCTCAGATTACTTGGATTTATTACTTCTATCAGAAACTACGTATAACCTGTGTCGTCATTCTCATTACAATCGTTCCTTTTGGTTCTCTATTATTTATCAATAGTAATTTTATTGGTGCAAAAAAATGTTCCAGTTTATGTCGTTTTTTTTTTTTGTAAATTGTGAAAGTACTGGTAACGTTTTTAAAGCTTTTCTCTTTTGACAGGCAGCAGAATTGCTACGGTGGTTACCGAAAAAATGCCAGTTAGAGGTGATACGCCCATATTTATGATGGGTGTATCGATTCAAGCTAAACATAAAAATAAAAAAAATAATTTATTTGATGAGTCATGGTAAATTAACTGTGTCGTAGATTTTAAAACTGGAACAGAAAAAGACAAAATCGCCAGTTGTCATAAATCAGAAATTTTTGCCTTTTGCGGTTCGTGTATACAGGGTTAATTATGACTAAGTACAAATAGTTTAAAAAACGATAGAGAAAAATAAGAATTAACAGAATCAGTCTTCAAAAAATTTCCAAACTTATTTATAAAGCGATTTTTTTTTCGAAATTATCGACCATGAGGGCCCGTCCGTCGCGAAGTTATTTATTTCGCACGTTCGACGTTGAAAGAGTTCGGCAACCAGCAACACTAAATGGTAAAATTCGTTGTCATAATTGAAATCCTAACAGTGGTATTCATAGTCCGTCTCCGGTCGCCAGAGAGCGGTCTCCTTACCGAAATTATGCGAATTTATAACGCAATTCACATAATTTTGAGAAGAAGATATAAGATACCACTGTTACAGTACAGTGTATTGATCTCGGTATTGATTGTCCGTCCGAAATTATTTGAATTTCATTATAAAATTCGCTAATTTCGGGACGGAGACCACTCTCCGGCGACCGGAGACAGATTATGAATACCACCGTAAGTGTTTGCGCTGTGATTCTGTTTTTCTTCATCTTTATGCCTTATATTGAATTTTATACGTTTTTAGTAATTAAATATCGGACAAGACTGCCGCGGCTGCATTCGTTCGATTTTCTTTGAATAAATGGGCATTTTATTTAACTGTACGCGAAATGTATTTTGTTATTAGTTGGTAATTCTGACGGAATTGTAATGAGTGAAAATGTAACTTTAACAGTTTGGAAGGAAAAACGAATGCCTATTGCAGCTAACCGGATTAACTGTTACCTGTCAGGTATTATTATTAATAACATAAATTCATTTTTGTCGGTGGAAGCGCTGTAAAAAAACTACCGCATAGTAATTGGCAGATCTAACCCATCTTGAACGACCGTTATCATAGGCGCCGATTTTCTGGATGAAGAAAGGGTTTTGCTTCATTTTTTTTTAAATGTCGAGCTAGAGTTCCGAAATAATTTTTTTTTATTGTCTTTTAGATCTCCCTGACCACGTTAAAATTTTTATACTTAGCAGTTAACCCTGTATAGCGAACAACTCAACTTGCTGAAAGTACACCATTGTTCATATATATTTCTTTACTAATTATTTTAATATACCTTTGTGGAAATCATAAACGCCATGCTATGTATTAAAAAAAAATGCTACAAACCATTTCGTGTATTCACTTTTGCAACTTTTTTTTATTTAAATGGGTATTTAGCAACACAGTATACAGTTAAATTTCAGTAATAAAATGTCATAAATAAATAATTAGGTATAGATTTAATATCAACTCTGGTTACTTAACTAGGTAGAAATCATGTCTTTTTAATATTTATTGTTACAAAACTCAGATATTCCAGTTCCTTTCAGTATTTGACGCCTTATTTAGATTCAGTATTTTTTTCTTTCTACTAAATAATAATAAATATTAAACTTTATTAAATGATTTGATGCAACCAACTTTTTATGTACTATGGATATAATTGATTTTCCAAAATCTTATTCGGTTTAATATAGTTTCTTTTGTAGGATGTTTTTATCTTCTATTAGATATTTCCCATTTACATTTTTGTTTAGTTTTTTATTTATAACAGACAGTTTGGAATTGGATTCAATTGTCCGTGCATTTTTTATTAAATAAAAATTGGCGATTTTACTTCTCTTTATCGAAAACGAAAACGTCAATGACTGTATAAGAAATTATACAACTACTTACGTGTATTAATATTGATGATACTGTTTGCATTTCTGTATTGATGACTCACGTTTACCTTCCAGGCGACTCAGTGACTGTGTTATTGTTGTTTATGTTTATTTTAGCAATTTGTTTGCACGTTTTAGGCAAATTTGCATAATGAACCATGCTTGGATTCTCTTATTATCTTCGGATACAACCAGAATATTGTTTCCATACATATCATATCGATGATGCATATATTTTGTGATGTATAGACTATTAATATTAGTATATTTCTGTTATAAATCTTGACAATAGAGTTCCTCAAGGTCCTGTGCTCACCGATTGTCTAAAAAACTGTAATATGAAGCGTATTGTAATCATGATTTTTGTTTAAATATTTGTCATGTATTATTTAGTCATCGGTAATGTTTGCAGTTTTCGAGTAAAATATACTGTCTGTCAGTTTTTGTATCTGTAACCTAATAAACGAAGTACAGCTGAAGGTTGTAGACACATACGAACGCAAGGATACCTTCTACGTATATTTATGATATTTTATGTCAAGAAATGTTAACAATCACGTGTAAAGAGAACGCGGACCAATTTGCAATTGTAATGCATGGGGAAACTGTTTCTATTGCCGGATATCGATATTATTTTTCCTAATGAAATGCTAATATTCAGCGCAATGTGAATAATGAGATACTTTCCTCTATTAGAGACGATTTAAATATACTGTAATGATTACCTTGGTGGAAGTTTTTCTAATGTAGAAGGTAAAGAAATTGACGATCGTTGCGTAGAGGATATCCTGTGTTTGAGAGAAAGTGTTTGGAGGATAGCGAGAAAATATTGTCGTATTTTGAAAAAAAAAATAATAAAATGTAATTGATAATTTTATGTTTTCGAGGGCAGAGTTATATCAGGAAGCTAATTAAAATAAAAATTTTGAAATTCAGGAACAGGAAGCCAAACACTTGCAATCGAATTTCTGGGAGCAAACAAAATCCACTGTTCATTGTTCTCATAACTTGCCTCTACCAAATATGGAGACCCAATAATTAATTCCCTCGCTAGTGTGGGCTACTTTTAACGTTTTTTATTGTTCGATGATTTCAATAACACGATTCCACCGGTTTTTAGAGGCTACCATTTTGGTAGATTATTTTTGTTTATTGTTATCGGATTAAATTGTTTAATAATATTACCCACACGAAAGATGATTTACGACGTACACCTACCGAAAAGAGATAAATGTGTACCAAGTAGAAAAATTGAAATAGAAAATTAAATAACATCATACATTTAAATGTACTTAAAATTATTTTACATAAAATTTAGAATAAAACCGTGTCTACTGCAACAGCACCTATCCGTCACTCCTAGTTCTTGGAAATATGAATTTTGTAATGATCTCTCATGCATTCCTAATTTCAGTCAGTAGGATCATTCCTGCAGACGAAAAGGACATATTAAAATTATAATACATTTTTTAATTATCACAGTTGCATGCTAAAATTGTATTTGTATCGATTAGAAGTCAACCACATCATGTATCATCGTGTGACATCATGGAATACATTTTCAGTAAGTCATTAGAAATCTTGTGAGAAGAGCTTGGGCTCCAAGAATGTGCCTTGGAGCATACCAAAACTAAGAATTAGTTAATATTTCCCATATTGAAACAATTTTTTTTTAAATCATTATATTTTCAATGAAACGTCTTGAGACTCAAAACTGTGCCTTGGGGCAAATTTTGAAATCGCAATAACACAGTCACTGAAGCCGCTTCTTTCCTCACCATTTCATCTTACGCGTAGTGTGAACCTTTGCCAAAAGAATGGGCACGGCCATCAACCACGCGGCGGCCATGAAGCGCTTGGAGGCCCTCTTCAACGAGACGAAGCTGGAGCCCAAGCTCGTACCCGAGATCCACGTCGAGGTGGATACGAAACACAGCATGAAGTGCGACGTTCACGGCAAAAACGGTAGCAGGAGAGGATCTCTGGGAAGTGTTCTGCACATCACCAACAGAAGGGACTCCCTGGGGAACGTGGTGAGTCAGAAGAGGGAACAGGCCTTCCCCGCGGGGTATTTCGGGGGAAACGGGATGCTGGGGCCCAGGAGGGAGTCCATGCCTGCCCTGAATAATCAGAGTCATTATAGTTATTACAGGTAAGTGCCTTAATGATGCTCAGTTTGGTTGTTTTTGTATTTGTTGATTCAGTGGGTCGACATCTAAAAAAAAAATGAAAAACATGGTTAGACAAAAATTTGAATGCAGAAGTCCAAGGTTTATCTAATCAATAAGATTGATTAATTTTCCATGGGATTTTGGACCTTCTCAAACTTTTGTAAATACCATACTATTAAAAATGATGTTCCAGTCTTTCTGGACACCTTGTATTTGACAGTGTGGTAGACTTAAAGGTTTGAATCTGTTTATTTTAATTAAGTCACACCTTTTAAAGACACTCTACTCATTACAAACTCCAGTAGTTAAAAGATATACAGGGTGCTCCAGTCATAATGTCATTAATTTTAACAACGTATTCGGAATGTCCAATAAAGGCAGAAAATCGGGAAAATATTTTTTTCGACCTTTCAAAAGATAAGAAAATGAACAATATATTATGCGATCTAAAATGACATTTTGTATGTTATTTGAGCTGCCTTTAAAAATTGTTGCATTTTTAACTTTAAGCTATTCATTACGTATTTGGTCAAGTTCTGACGTGAAATTCACTAATTCAATACAAGTGCATCAGAATCAGATGCCTCATTCCTGTTTCCATTCAGGCTTTCGCGTCATAATCAGTACCGAATAACACACATGAAAAACATGTCTTTATGTGGAGAATCATGTTTTTTCACAATGAATTGTTCCTGGTAAGAAAATTTATGAAATTTAGTTTCAACCAATTTGATTTACATTTTTATTTAGGTAAATAGTAAATTTAATTGATAAATTATAAACTACACTGGCGAATCAAACAAAAAAACAATAAACACGAAACGCACCATCCTACACGAACATGGTAACTGATGTTAAAAAGGAATGACAGAAGGGAGAGGCTACACTGCGTGAGATGCAGTTTAAAGGCTGGTTTCCGCGGTGAAAGAAAACGGACCCGAACGAGTTCGACGAGTTGAACTGCCAATTTTTTAGCTGTGTAGAGTATGCCGATTACATCTGGATCGAAATAGGCAAGAGATTATTATAGGACTAATCTGTTAAATAGTAAATACCTATGATTTCATATGCATTACACCGGATGTTTATATAAATTCTAATTTAATTGTTTCTTTCTGTTATTATTTGGCGGTTCTACAGCTCTGCAGCGTTTGTCATTGAGTAGGCATCGAAAACAAGGTTATTGACATAAATACGACAGGAAGATTCGGATTGCCTGATTGTTTATCACTGAATATGTCTCGGACTGTTTTTTGTTGGCAGCAGGATGGTTTTTTGTATTCATATCAATATTTAAATACGAAAAACTTTTCAGCCACTCTTAATAATTTACCTACTAAGTATTGGCCATTTATATCACTATTTATGTAATGAAATGTAAATGGTGTATTATTCGGTCTCTGGGAATTTGTAACTTTGTAAATAATTTATATAAAATTTATTACATATTTTAATATAAGTAGATAGGTACTAGAAAAATATTTAAATTTGGCAACGTCGCGTCAAGCGGACACCGTGTCGAACGGGTAGCTGAGTCAGTGACGGTCTGAAAAGGGGGTTTAAATAATGATTTGAAAATATTTTTTAATGTACTTGTATTATATTCATTTTTGTTTATCTTCTCTTAAAATTATGACACTGTGACAGAATAACCCTATATATAATATTTATAACTATGTAGATTCATCTATATGTATAAGAAAGTAATTTAAAATATGAATTTTTCTTCTTGTATTATTAAAATTATTCATAACTGAATAATGACGAGCCTGTTTAGAACAGTTTCATAAAAAGTGCATATTATATTGATACTATCAACATTCTCTTCTCTCTTGTGTGTAGTTACTGACACCAAAGGCGTTTGTAAAAAGTTTGTGTAAAAAGTTATTAGGAACTTAAAGCAATAATTAGTTACAATCATGGCCGTTATCGAGTACCGTCAATAGATAAGGTAATTGAAATTACTAGGCTTATTTTATTAGCAATTAGTAAAGAGAAAATATTAGTTAGAAGGTCAATTAGTTTAATATTTTTTTAAACTAAATTCAGCAGCGATTATAAAAAAAGTAAGAGTTTCGTACGATCTAGGGAATTTTCAAGTTGCGGCGATTGATGAAATGAATCAGATTTGAATAATTCTGAGTGTTTTTTCGTTCGTAAATTTGCTTCATCCTTCCTGTAGACGTGTAAGAAGTATGCCGCGTTTATTTACGTGCTACTTGGTAAGTGCTTCGTTATAAATGTTAAATTAGGTGTAGTTAGTTATGCTTATGATCCACAATAATTAAGACTAATAAAACAAATAATTAATTGCATATTTTTTCCAACTGCAGACTTGTGAATAGCTGGAAGCGTATGATTTATATTCATCGAAAACTCGATAGTCATTAATTAGTTTAGGCCAAGTTTTTGCAAATTTCCGTGGAAGTATTCTATGATAATAATTATTTATTAATTCAAATGGTTAATTAACGATCTGATGCTTTGGAGTGTTATTTATTAATATTGATAGATATATTAATGTATTCTTATGTTTATATTGGAAGCTAGATACAAAGTATGGTCGTACAACCTTATTTAAAAAAAACAGGTGGATCAATTACCATACCATATCTACAGGATGAAATTAAATTCCAAAGCAAACTGTATAATGAAGTTATAATTTTTTTCGTCTCAGGAGTACTCAAAACTTGTAGGTAAATTTAAAATTGAAATGTTATGTTCTTTTTAAAACATAAATGATCCATTACCTGTAATAATAATAAAAAATGTAAACATTGCGGTTTACACCGATCCAGTCCACTTTATATTAAATAGTGTAATAAATAATTCAACGCAGCTTTTTGAGGTCACATACGAATTGTTATACGGTGGTAGTTTCTAACAGCTCATCGTGATATGTGTTGCGTTAAAAAATTCGACTGGACGAATTGTATTTTGGTCAGTAGTTTTTAGCGTTTCGTAACTGAAGTTTCGTTGATTGTGGTGAACTCTTAGAAGGTATTGAAAACTGTGATAATATGTATAGTTATATATGTTTTTATGACCAACAGAAGCATTTCTTTTAAATGTCTCGGTCAAGGTTAAGTATCTCATTCGAATGGGAAGAGAATTTCATAGTGAAATATTAGTAATAAAAAAGTAGGCAGCGTTACGTTTTATAATAGTATTTTATTATTTAAGGATTGAGTGAATGTAAAAAAATAAGATACAGAGCATCGGCATAGTATAATATAGTAAATGCGCAAAATCAGTTTTTTTTCAAATCATTCGAAATTCCTATAAAACACTGATTTTGCGCACGAAATATAAACAATATTTTTTCCTACGTTCATGCAAAAAACAAAACTATTGAACTATAATTTAGTGGAAAAATGTTTATTGCATTCATCTGTCATTCTACTACAGCGTTTTGTCATCATGACAAACATAAACGTTCAAATAGACGTCACATTTTCCTAGACTTAGTGTCATCTAAATAACATTTTTTGGTTTTTGTAGAAAAAATATTGTATGCAACTCGTACAAAAACTGCTTATTGCACTCGACGTGTTGTCCTACTCGGCCTGACGGCTTCGTTTGACAATTTCACGTCGCGTGCAATAAACACTCACTTTTTGTACCTGTTGCATAAATAACTATTTGGCCAATTGTCCAAAGTATTTGCCACTGTAGGTTTATTATTTTTAGATACGTTTTTATCTGAAGTCAGTCTCAATGTCAAAAGTGACATGATCGTGAAAAAAGGTACGTGAACTGTGAAAAAAACTATTTTTTCAAAAATTAGCCATTTTTAACGACGATGAACAAAAGCATGCTGTAGTGAAAAAATGAACACAAAAGCTGGTCTTGAAAAAAAAATGTTTGCACGGTCATGTCACATTTGACATTGACACTAACTTCAGATAAAAACATATTGAAATGAATAAACCTACAGTGGCAAATACTTTGGACAATATTGTTCATATTTCGTGCACGAAATCAATGTTTTGTGGCGCTTCTAAATGATTTTTTGTTTCGACCTACGTTCTCGACCAAGAATTCACATTCTCACTCGCCAATAAAAAAACATAATTATTTCTCACGATCGCGTGTGCTTTTGTTCATCGCTTCTTTGACAGTTGGACAAAATATATTTTCACTTTTTAGCCAAATAATTTTTACCAAAATAACGATGTAATCTATTGGAATTTGGAACAGACAAATTTTTAAGAATCGTCATTGTTGTTACATATTATCATTTACGATCTTTTTCAGTGATATTTTATTATATGTATATTATAATTGTAAATTTATTATAACAAATTTAACTTCAAAGTAGTTATCTTAAATTGTCACTGGGAAAAATTCTAGCTAGCATCCTCTTGAAAATTTCCTGTAGCCACTGTCAGTACATTGTTTTTTTTTTAATAAATATATTTTCTATTCCGAAACATTCCATGTATATGCAGTTTCACTGAAATCAAAATATCAGCTGTCGTATAAAGAAAGATATAATAGTTGATATAATCTGTCAATTTTATCTTATATGTATGCGTATATACAGTTATATTTTACCCACACGACAAAATTTTTGTACCTATAACAATGTTTAGGTTATATAATGTTATGTAATGTTATATACAATGATTTCAGATGTGGTAAAACAAATTCAGTCTAACCATGTTCAACTCACTGAATACGAGCATACAACCAAATTATTATCTCACTTTTACCATTACCAACTAACTTTTTGACCATCTAGACGCGGCTCCCTGGCCTTACCCCACAACCCTCCAAAGAGGGAGGTGGAACATCCTAGCCAGTTCGCCTCCATGTTGCGCAAAGATCCTCTGGGGTCCTCTACGGGCTCCTTGAAAAAGGAAGTCACCTCCAACAGACCCTGGGGTTCCAAAAGGGACCTACTGGGCGGTTCCATGTCCGCCCTCAACGGCAAGAGCTACCTCCATGTACCGGGGCAGATGAGGAGGAACTCCAGGAACTACTCCACGGACTCTTTGGACGGGAAAAGGAACTCCTGGGATCCGGGTCGTCGGGGGAGTTCGGGGAGTTCCGTGGGATGGGAAGAGCCCATCTGGGAGGATAATTTGAAGGTTAGGATGAGGAAGGGGTGACACATTTTATGGTGGTGGGAACTGTCAATATATTATTTCAATAAATAAGCAATTTTTTTAAGGAAAAAATAATTTGTTATAAAGTCAAGTCTTCTCTATTGCAAGAGCTTTCATATTGAAAAAATTGCGATACGTAGCACGTGTCTACATTTAGTGGTCACTGGGTATTCAATGCCAGGTCTGAATATAGCTACAAGCAGAAAGCGACCCACTATACTGTGGGTACTATTGAAATCCCCAAGCTCTATCGCTATCGGCGATTACGATATTTGCAAAAGCGGGTTCTACATCTGAAGAACCTATAGCTAACAGCTGCGGTTAGTCATCAGCGATGTCACCAAACATATACCGGTTTCAAACTTGTTAGCTGTGTTGGCTGTTCACGCTATGTCATAACCGACAGAACGATATGAGTACGTGCCTGTAGCAATACTGGTCAGAGCATTAGCCTACAGAATAGTTGTTTCGTGAAATAATGCTTTTATGTCCATTTCATTACAAAATGTACACGTATATAACATCAGCTAATAACACCGATCTAAATA
This sequence comes from Monochamus alternatus, assembly GCA_037114965.1. Classification (NCBI taxonomy): domain Eukaryota; kingdom Metazoa; phylum Arthropoda; class Insecta; order Coleoptera; family Cerambycidae; genus Monochamus; species Monochamus alternatus. The sequence continues at coordinate 122,797,381 of CM073426.1, forward strand.
TTGAATTTCACATTCGCATTGGATCTTGAATAATTAAATTGACTTGACAGATATAATAAAAGATGTTTTTAAGAAAGAATTAACATGTGATTTAATGAAATAATAAATAGATATTGAACGATTAATTCAGTCATTCAATCATGTTTAGTGGAATTAACGTAGGTTGCATATACAGGGTGTTTTACGAAAAGTGTTTCTTTACAGAGGTAATAGAGAACGTGAGAATAAACAGTTTTTGTTCAGCAATCTAAAATGTCATGTCCAGAAAATGGATTTAAAATTTACGCCTTATTCAACTGTTTACAATGCAGTAACGAGATCGAACTCACTTCAGTGTAGTTTACGGTGTCAGCGCGGACGTGTCTGATCAACTGCAGATTGACTTACGTTGTTTTATTTAAATATGCTTTATTCAAATCAAGAATTAGCAGTGATGCTCGTAGCCGGCGTTTTACTCGTTACGTCGAAGGTGTTAAAAATTAACTTTATTGCAGATTATAAACATTGCATTATTTAAAAGGATATTTATATATTTTAGTGAAAAGCAAAAATTTCAAGATACTTTGTATTGACGTCTATTAAATTCGTGTTGACATCTTGTCTTCCTTTTTCTTGATCTTGTCTTGGTCTCGTAAAACAAGATAAGACACGATCAAGACAAAACTTGACAAATCTAATTGGAAGAAAAAACTAGATTTAAAAAAAAGGTGAGACAAGAAATATTGTTATGGCAAGAAGGTTTGCAAATATGAGAAGTAATATTTAAATATACATTAGCTGAAAAAATAAATAGTAATAGTATATACCTTTTTTAAAGGACATTCAACATATAAAATTATTTTTAAAATCAAAGTTTATTGGGTCTGGCTCCAGTTCTGCTGAATTGAACTAATTATAAATTTACTGCCACTTGACTGAAATAACTCCGATTCTGTTTCGCCTATTTTTCCATTACTTATTAAGTAAAACTAGTCTTTTATATACTTTTTAACATCTACCAATCGACAACTGTCAACGACCATATCGATATGTGTGAGCTCCGAGCGGGACCGTAGCCGACCGAGAGTAACCACCACTGTTACAAAATTCGTAATAAAGTTTCATGTTTATCAATTGTATGTAAGAGTCATAAAATTTGCAACTCTCTGAAGACAATACAGGACATGATCTTGCAACATTGAGCAAGAACAAGAACAAGATTTTAAAGAAACGTTTGTAAGATTTTTTCAAACTTTGCAAGTTTTCTTGTCTCAGCTAACACTAACTTGTCTTATGTAGATTTAGCTTGTGCACTATAAATTTAAAAATAAACTGTGATTTTGTCGTCACATATTTTTAAACATTAACATTTACAAGTTCAACATTATGGTTTGAATAAATCAAATTGTGTTTGCTCAAGTTTTCATTTTGAAAAGAAGTGAAACCACCTCACCCACGACAACGACTAAACGATCGCTCTTGCCCACTTTTTCCTTAAAAAGGAGTTTTGCGACACGCGAACTAGACCGTTAAGGTTTTTCCAGCACGCAAAACTGTATGCTAATAAACGTAATTTATCGTCTTTTTTATATAGAATCGTAGGCCACAGCTTTTCACTCCTTGTTCGTCGGACACTTGTAATGGAGCGATGTAATATAAATTTCCTATCAGAATCGTAGTATTTGGTATGGGATGTTCATTAATCACTTAAAATACAAAATAGTCGTTGTTAACAGTCTTTAATACAGGATGGTCCGGTTTTAATGGCTCAACATTGGATTGGAAAACCGTAAAATATACAGGGTGGTGAAAAAAAACCTGAAAATAGCGATTTTAGAAAATGCGATCTGACGTTATTATTTCTCAACAGAGAGAGCTGAAATGTGATTAAAATATACGAGAAGTTCATTTTCGCTGAAACAACATTTCTAGAGTGAGCAGTTTCGGTTATGCAACATTCAATGGTTTTTTTTTTTCTTATGGACGCCATAATGGATCTTGACAGTAACAAATTTAGAATAAAATTACGAAAACTTCATTGATGTAACACTACTATTTTATTTGAGAAGTAACCCATAAAATTAATACAATGCAATAGTTTAAATATAAGATCTAGTTCTTGACGCAAAACTAAAATTGAATACTTAACCAATCAAGATACGTTCACAAATGAAGAGCTGACATGCAAAAACCAGAGTTACCAGAAAAGTGGTGCCGTCGACGAAGTTAAAGGTGAATGTGTGATGGTTTTGAAGAAGACATAGATGTACTCGTTTAATATTTTAAATCAATATATGTTATTAATTCATTAAATCATTTTGCGGAAAATGACACTTATTTATTTTTTTCATATTAGAACTATATTTTTTATTTTAAGAGTTGGTATTTTCTAGTAACAAAAATACTGCATTCATCTGCAGCAAAAAACACTTTTTTATCAGAAAGCACTTTTTATGTAAAAATCGATAAATACAAATGAAAACATTTTTTAAAAAAAACTTCTCTTTCCTTCCTTAGGTCACTGATACTTTGAAATCACTACCCTCACCTCCTAATATTGTCCATAACGTTTAGAAACTTTGTGAAATAAACCTAAACGCAGCAGAAAATGTGTCGCGTACATTTTCTATTTTTTTCACATGAATTGTAATCCATGTTATCTTTCGGATTATCCAAAAAAAAATAGTGAGTTCAGACATGGACACCGTGGAGGCCAAGCCCATAAGTGACAACCCAAATACATATTTGGAAAGGGTCGATTTAAATATTGGATCAGCATTGCAAAATTATAAGGCTCTGTGTATTTTACTGAACCATTTCTAATTTTCCAATACTTATAATTTAATGGAAGGTTATCAGTGCATTCCCCATTTCCATCCTTAAAATATTTAAATACTTCTGAGAAGTAAGGCTTTCAATAATAAACACAAATTTTGGCAAATGTCGAATCAGTCTTTTTTGATTTTTGTTTTACCTCAAGAACAACTAGCTTTTGTATTTAAATTATTGTATTTTTTAAATTTTGTGTATTATTCTTCAAATAAATAGTAGTGTCACATATTCTCGTGTTCGTAATTTTATTCTACGTCTGTTACTGTCAATATCGAATATTGCGTCTATAAGAAATTTTCTTCCGGTGAAAATAAATTTCTCGTATATTATTATTTATCCCTCTGTACCCAAAATTAAGCTCTTTGTAATAAAATAATGCTACACGGCATTTTCTAAAATGGCAATTTTCAGTTTTTTCACAATATTTCAGCAACGGCAGCAGATATCTAAGATCTGTTTGGTTTATTTTAATAGCTATGAAAAGGAGCGACTTTTTTCTAATTTTAGCCACCTTATATATTTTACGGCTTCCGAGAAGCCAATGGTGAGCCATGCAAAATGGACCACTCTGTATACAAGGTTTTTTTTAAAATGAAATGAGAAATTTCTAGAGTTAAACTGGTTTACGCCAAAGTTATCTTTAAATTTTGAAAACTATTTCAATAGTCAATACCTATATATATATATATATATATATATATATATATATATATATATATATATATATATATATATATATATATATATATATATATATATCTGTTCCTAGAATATATATATATATATATATATATATATATTCTAGGAACAGAATTTCAATAATGATGATTTTGCTAATTGTTAGTTTTTATATATATATATATATATATATATATATATATATATATATATATATATATATATATATTCTAGGAACACAATTTCAATAATGATGATTTTGCTAATTGTTAGTTTTTGAAATAAAAACGATTATTGTTTCGCTTTATGTTAAACAGATACATTGAGTTGTTACATAAGAACAACAGAAAGTACTACTTTACTTAATTTTATTACAAAATATCCAGGATGTTTAGGAATATTTTCAGTATTTCTTTACTTGCCATTACTATTGGCCCACAATTTGTTCTCCTAAATTATCGTATTATTTCAAAATTTATTTATATTCTAACAGCGACCGACATATGCGATAATTAGAATTCCATTTTGAAAAATAGTAACAACACTGTCTAACTTTACTTTTTACTACAAAGAAACATTTAATTAAAAATTCTATCTTTAATAATTACATTAATTTTGTAGCATTACGTGCCTCAACGATTTAAAGAAAAAGGAAAAAATATCGCGGCGCTTCTACATTTCTGGAATATCATACTTTTCTTCACAAAAATCATTGAAACACACTCATTATTTCAGTTTCAATCCACACCATGTTAAAACAAAATTAGGGAAAATAGTTGCATTTAAAAATTTAATTAGGGGCTGAACTTGATCTGTTGCACGTTCGCTTTTACCCACCAATTGTCGCAAACTACCGCGGCAAAATAAGGTTAGATCAGCACGTTACATAACCTAACTTTGTGAGTTGCGTGTATATTATGACGGCTAAAATTACTAACTAAGATATAAATATTCTTCTAATGTATAAAGAGACCATCAAAATTCAACAATTCTTATTTATTGAGGATGTTGTACTGTCAGGCTTCTTTCCCATACAGAATTTTTTGTTTGTGTTATACAAAGAACCAATTACAGTTACAACCAAGACGTGAATGTGTGAATCATGGATAAGTCCATCGTATTTTACATGCCAAAAACTCTGTCATGCACGCCATAGAGGAAAATCAGTCTCATACAGTGGCACACTAAGGAAATCATTGTCATTATGTCGTAAGGCGTAGTTTCCGAGAAAATCAATTTTACCCATAACATAGCAAAATGTTCAGTGACGCCAGGATTTTCTACAAATTTTTTGTAGGAGCAAATTCGCGATGAAAACCTTATTCTTACGACAGATGAAGACTTTCATCCATGGTGGATTACTAACACTCATATCTGCTTTTGTTGCTTCGATACTTGTTTTCAGCAAGAATTTTCAGTTAATGCCGTCGCTATGAAGTCGCTACTGTATACCACTGAAAACGAAGGATGAACTTCACAGCAAATTACACTTACTGGGTGAATTTTTTTATGCATCTTTGTCTTTGAAACGCCAGCCGAAAGCACCTTGTATAAAATATTTGTATTTGCTCTTGAATTCAATATTGTTCTCTAAGTTTCAAGCTGCAAATTTAATTTATTTTGACCTTTTTACTTTTTGATTAGATCATTTGGGAATATTTTTATATCTGCATTCCTCGGTTACTCTTGTTTACACTTATTATGTAAATGAAACATTTATTCTCGTGCACATGACCTTCTACGAGTAGTAATGCATGTAGTTATGTATTTAAAATGATTTATATCAAACAGTAATATCACACAGGAACTCGCACATTTTGTTAAAAACTCTCAAGAGGATATAACAGTATTTTACACGCTGTAATAATAATTGTACTTCCTCGACAGTCTTGATAATATACGTATGAATCGTGAATTCGTCGAATGCACACTCTGTAAGAATTATGGTAGGAGGCTTATACTTTGTACTAGTGATGGGCGAACTCGAATTAAATAAAATTAATCTTTGATCAGATTATTGAAATAACTCTTAGAACTTAATTATTAGCTTATGTAATCCGAATTATCTGACGTCACAATAGTAGCAACCCGCGGTACTTTAGTCTTTAGCTTACATAACCAATGGTTTCTACGTCGGTCCAATGTAGTCAATTCGCGAAATTCACTGACCACTAGATGGCGCTATAAAATTCAAGATGTCGGATGTAAGCGTGAACAGCAATTTGTTTACAATTGCCGTTAAAGATTATAAAGCTTTTAATTACCAGGGAGGTTGTGTGTTATGGTGTAATTCTTTGTATATTTTAGGTGAAAGTAAATTTTAGGAGTTATCAAACTTTAATTTAAGACAATCTCTTAAAATGGCTCGGTTCGAGATATCTATAACAAATATCTTGGACTACTTGAGGGATTGTATGTGACCTCTAAAAGAAGATGAGGCGTGGCATATAGTTTTGTCTGGGGTAGAACCTGAGAAACCTCAAGTTGTCAAAAACCTGTGTTTACGGCCTGCTTTAGTTCAGCCACCCCATAAATTCCGATTATCAGTTTAATTTTCCACTGCTTACAGAGTTAAGTAACTACGGAAATGTATGATACGGAAAATTTATGCAGAAAAATATCATAAGTATTTAGTAAGAGGAGCACTGGGGAGCAGCACCGAGATTTTGTGCAAATATTCTTGCGTGTATTTTGCGTTTTTGTACACTTTTTATAACTAAACATCATACGATCTCAATAAAGTGTGCAAATTTATTTAATTTTAGTTATTTTTTTTTAATATACAGAAAATTTCCACTACACCTACACATACAAAACCGGTTTGTTGGATTGTTGTTCATCCCCACATCCGACTTAGGTATTAACAAAAGATAAAATTATACTAATTTTAAAGTGTTCTGGTACTTACTGTTTATGTAGAAAAAAAATATATATATTAAAAACACAAAACTTCACACTTCTATTATGCAAGTAATATTTTGTGACCCCTACAACAGTTCTGAAATCGTCGGCCACTTCATGATTTTCGCCAATTACTTTAGTTTTTAGATAAACCAAATCAAAACTTGTTGAAAATATATCTGGGACTGGTGGACTATTTTGAACCCCTCCTTGAACTATTCGGAACCCAAATGTGCCGTTTGTGTCATAAGAAATTACATTCTAATCATGTGTCTTTATAATGATCCTTATGGAATCTATATTTAAGAGTTGTGTAAATGAGTTTATCTGTGCTTTTACGTGATTTTTGTTATGGTATTAAATATAATATAGTTTTACAATCGTCAGTTAGTTAGTGAATATAAAGTTAATGTAAAGTTAATTCACATTCAAATTAGTAGAACTGTTCAAGTTTTATCTGATTTAATGAAACTTGTTCTTTCTTAAAATAATTATGCTTTTTCATGTATTTATTTTGTAGATGTAGATGTAGATGTAGAATTAGTAATTAAATTGTCTTTATTCATACTTATATTTCCCAGTAGTCATTCGAAATTATTTTGGTATAAACATTTACAATATTTCAACGAATTAACACAAATTTAATGCATGCAGAACAATTATATTCCTAACCTTTTATTTTTTTCTTCATTGGTTATACAGTACACCCTATTCGACACACTTGAGTAGTATACGGTTGCATAAACTTGTACATTGTGCAGGTGTGATTATTCATCCGGTTATTAAAATAATTGAATCGATAGAACCTGATTCTGAAATCTGCTAGTTATGCCTGTCACTACTATGTACTGTGTATAATAAAGGAGAAAAACGCACTATGCGGTCGCGGTCTAGACGTATCGCGGACCATGTTAATCTCGTAGTCGCTTAGTGATGAATCTAATGATGGTTCTAATATTCTTAAATGTACAAGTTTGCACTAGTAGTTCTCTCTGAGAACTTTTTGCAGAATTTCGTCTACTCGCGTCAAATAAAAGAACATATTTTGAAACCTGAATAGTACAGTAGAACAAATCGGGAGCTCATGGAGAAGGAGATATGCGACTGATTTTGTAAAAAACTGATCAGCTGGGTACAGAACGATCCGCGATGGGCATAGACCGCCGCCGCATAGTGTGTTGTCTTTTTTAATAATATATCCAGTTTTCATGATTGAAAACTATTGGCACATAAGATGTGATTTATGCATAAAAAGTTACATATCAAGAATGTTGCGTCAGCAATGAGAAACGCACAAAATTAGGAAAGAGCCACCATAAAAACGAGGTCCTGTTTTAATTATTACGCGGTGTATAATTAACGACCATATATAATTAAGTGTGCACGGTTTACATATGAAATCTAGAGCTTTCGTAATAATTCTTAAACCGTATGCAAATTGTAGATCCTTGAATACGAATCTGGTTCCTTGTTCAAATACTTCACAACAAGCGAAATGCGATTTACCACATAGTAAATGGAATGGGGGGCACTGGAAGGTTTTTACGTTATCCTCGCAAGTATTAATAAAGAGTTTAAGTCGATTGTTGATTATCATGATACGTAAAACGTGTAATTTTCACGTTTACGTATAGTAAGATTCTCTAAATCAGACCATACATGGTTGTATGTTGTGTGATGAACTCAAGTCTGAAATCCATTTTGCCTGATCAGAATATGGTTACTCCTATTTTTGTTTTAAATTTTATCAAAGATCGCAACTTACAAGAACTGTATCCAAATGTATGGATTGCATTGTGAATATTATTGACTATACCTGTAACGGTTGCTAGTGGGGAGAGGAGTTTTTCAAAGCTGAAGCTGATAAAAATCTATCTTCGATCAACAATATAATTTTACCTGCACCCAAACTAATTCGATTGGGTTAAGTTCACAGTGATAAGGTGGTAACCGTAGTACCGTTATTTGGCGATTTGTTGCCATTTCATCGATAACATATTTTTTCTGATCTTTATTAAGATTGACAAGTCAAAAGTTCCTTTTTCATCATACTTGTTTCAAAAGAAATGTTTTTTCCGAATAACCATTGAATTATATCGGCTTTCCAAGCAGTCGTAGGCGTCCGCTCGGTCTGCCGTGAATGGTAACTGGCATTATCCATGACAATTACACGCCCCGGAGGAATAAGATCCAACATCTGTGTAAAATACTCTTCGAAAACATCTGCGTTCATTTATTCGTGACAGTCACCTGTATTTTTAGATTCAAATAAAAGTAAACCGCCATCTACAAAACCACTGGCACTACCTATACGTGTCACTATTAATCTTCGCCCTTTACCTGAAGGTGCCTTGAACCCTGTTGAAAGTCCATCCAAAAATGCTTCGAAAACTTTTTACATTTTTATCTTGCCATACTTTTGTTACAGTATTATCCCTCGTTGACCCAAATTTCGTCTAGATAATAAAAATTTCTCCCTTCGTCACGGAATTTTCTAATTGATTTTAAGTAGGATCTTCGCAACAAATAATTTCATCTTTATCGATAAGAACTGACTTCCGGTTCTGCTTTTCCCAGCAAAAATTCAACTCTCGTAAGACGGCCCATAATTTGCTTCTACTGATTTTTGGCAAATCGTTGTCCTCTGAAAGTTCACTTAAAATTTTGTTTAGCGTTGGTATTTCTTTTTTAAAATAAAATGAGTGTTCTTTTCTGCGAATGACATTTTTGAAGAAATCATCTATAACGACTTTTGATCTCCCTGTAGATGATTTTGGGGGATTTACAGTATCTTGTTCATTTTTTGTTTCCTTTAAAAGTCTGTAGATAATCGATTTTCCAATTCCTGTCCTTTTGGAACACTTTTCCACGATGTCGTCAACACTGTTGGTAGGATTTTGGTGTTTCAATGCATTAAATACATTTAATATAATAAACTTCTCATTCTGAGACAGCGCACATCTTTTCACGCGTTTAGCAGGTACGTAATCTGATAAGCTCGACATTTTACCCAAACAATATTATATCCACTGGCACAATAGTCACTAAACACATGTCGAATTTTACTCTACTGCACTAGCACGTCTTCGTATATTCATCTCTAAGACTGGATTGATCTGTCACAATACATTGTGTTTCGTTTTTCTGTACATAGTGCTTGCTTGATATTTGTGAGTACACATAAATAAAAATGGAACCATTTATAGTAACCATGATTAGCTGCATAACATGTTAATTTATGTTAAGTCTGGGTAACACTCTCTGGCTACAACACACGTGTACGGTAAACGCGTTTCACAAGCAACATATGTCATTTTGAACAGTTGTAACTATTTCACATTTTATTCTGTTCCGAAAAGAGCTCTAAGAAAACAATTCACAATAGGTATGTTTAGGTGCATTTGTAATTAATTTACAAACACCTGACATGTATGTAATCTACGTTGTTACATATTCAAGATTTGTTTGCTGTCATAATTCTTTTACCGTTAGTCAGAGAAAAAGAGAGCAAAATAAAGTCATTCGAATTCCGAACACTCTGTATACTGGTGTTTTTTACAAATGAACCGTCGATTTTCTAACGTAACACGATATATCTATCAACCAATGAGATGTATAAAATACATATGTGTATTTACTGCGAATCAACTCAACGTAATCTTCTAACCTCAAATTTATAACTTGATATAAGTTGTCGAAGTTACACGAAGGATACATATACATTACACAACACATTACACATACGTGTCACACATAATTATAAATAATCAATCAATTTTCTAGACCATATTATAAAACAGGACAAAAGATGATTTCTCATGCAACGTTTTGCTCTATTAAATTTCTATTCGCACACATCAAGCAGGCGGGTATCTGTTGGGACGCATCGTTGAAGTCTCCGTTAGTTATTTCATCTTGTCCCCAAAGAAACCATCTCGCATCTCGCGGGTACAACTCGAAGCACGAAGAAGACATCTTTCGCGGTCATGTCTGTCATCATAAGCTGTCACGTTTCTCGCAATAAATCTGTTTACAAAACCGTAAATGGACAGAAGTAGAGGTGTGAGTAAAGACCACTGATGTAATAGATACATTATTTTGTTTATACAACGAAGTTATTTAATGTACATGACACATAACACGGAAAAAAAGTAATAAGTTAAAATATACCTCTTTAAAACGAAAACAAAATAAAAAATAGTAACAGAGAACAATTATAGAAAAATATTTTTTTATGTATTTATATCCTAGCGTTATGTATAACATAACAACATATAACAAAAATAATATATTTCTGATATATTTCGTATACCTACTACATAACGATGCCATAAAAAAATGTACTTATACATTATAATAAGTAGCATAATTAGCACTAACATTCGTCAGAGTCACTACTAACATCACCCATTCTTCATCAACACTTATGATGAAACCACTTTTATTTAGCCCAATCAATTGGCAGCTATATAGTCTCCCTCAATTTGTATGACATGTTCCATGTATTTTTCCAATTAGTTGATGTAATTCTATTCATCTCGCTTCTTATAACATCTATAGTTATTTTGGAAAAGTATTATTTCTTTGAATGTCTGTATTTAATTGGGTCCATATTAATTCAATGGGGTTAAAGACACAGTAGTATGAATGTAATTGTAGAACGGTATGTCCCTGAGCCGTATTCATCTCATCAGTAACGTATTTCTTTGTAAAATTATTGCTCTTGATTATGCAGCAATTGATATTTCTTCAAACTAGCATCATACGCAATTTTACGGATTTTAAGAATATCCTTTTTTTTTGTATCAATATCTCTCTGTATCTTATTAGATATGCAGTATCTAATACCACAATATTTTGTAAGGCGATAAAAGGAATAGATACTATAGAGGCACTAAGTAGTAGATAAATAAAAGAACATCAAACACACACAACAAAAACACAACACTGAGTACTCACAACACTAATGTATTATTCACAATACTGTTTAAACAATTAATGAATATTTGTTAATATAATGCTAGTTTTTATATATTTTTAGGTATTAATAATATTGTGTGAAATTAACTACTCTGTGAACAAAAGCCCCAACCAGCGTTGAAAGGTATTTTAAGCTAATATAAATCAAATCTACAATTCCTATCAATGAAGTCATATGTATGTTCTCTGATACCAAACATCTAGGTATGCTAATGAACAATTCCACAGACAAAGTTCTATTCAATAATTATCTAAAGAAATTAATGTATCTAAATTTACTAACCTGCTTTAATGAAAACACTATAAATTAAAGCAGGTTAGTAAATTTAGATAGATTAATTTCTTTACATAATTATTGAATAGAACTTTGTGGAATTGTTCATTAGCATACCTAGATGTTTGGTGTCAGAGAACATACATATGACTTCATTGATAGGAATTGTAGGAGATTTGATTTATATTAGCTTAAATATCGGTTGCCTTTTATTTGAATCTAAAAATACAGGCGACTATAACGAAGACATGAACGCAGATGTTTTCGAAGAGTATTTTACACAGATGTTGGATATTATTCCTCCGGGGTCTGTAATTGCCATGGATAACCACCATTCACGGCAGACCGAGCGGACGCCTACGACTGCTTGGAGGAAAGCGGATATAATTAAAAAGAAGAGGAGAAAATGTGGGAACTCGATAATTTAATTGTCGTTACTGTGGAACTAACGTTATCAAGCTAGGAGACGAAGATAATTCATCAGAATATTCAGAGGATGAATTATAATAGACCTACTTTTTTATTTTCTTTATTGTACATTTATACAACACTACATTTACACATCATAATTTAAATTTTCAAAATACATATATTTTTGTGTGGAATAAAGGTTTATTCATTAAATTTAAATAAATATTTTGATAATATTGAATAATTTTATTTGAATTACTAAAAACCCTCTTAACCCGGTTATGATGCTTAAAGTAGCCTCTAATTTTGAAATGCTGTTTTTATATTGTTTACTTATAAGAGAAATGGACCGAGAAATTGAACCGGCATAGACAAAGACGGATTGTTGGGGATTAAATTTTAGCTACCTATTACAATTTAGTACGGTTCGATCACACAAAGTTTTTTTAAAAGTACACCTCATCTACACCGATAATGCATAATATAAAAATATTGAATATAAGCACCAGTACTACATCTATTTACGATTTGCTTACATAATAAGCTTTTATTACTCTGTACAAATCATTATTTTATATTTCGTAAAGTTTCACTAAACTGCGAAACTAGCCTTAATATTTTTAAAGTTTGTAAGCACTTAGTTTGCCAATTAAAATTAAAATACATTTTAAACAAAACTCTTATTAATCAGTCCACATCCATTTAAAGTATTAGTAATCTCAGTTTCAATGATCTGGTATGGTGGGATGAAAAAGGAGCATTACAAGTGACGCTATAAAGGCGCCCCACACACACGAATCGCATTGATCTCGCCATACTGGGTGAGGTCGCCAACTCGGACGCGAACAAGGCTCCCTTTGTATGTTTTCGTTGTTTTTGGAAAGCCATAACAGCTGTTCGCAGCCGACATATCTAATACTTACGGCGTTCCATCTAAGGTCAACGTTTTCTTAGAAACGGTGACATGATCAATGCTGAGTAACGGATTTATTTGTTTTTGAAAAGTCAGTATGCTATTTTTGGAACAGTTGGGCAAAGGTTAATGTTTTCTTCGAAGGAAATCAGGAATATGTATTTTAGAAATGACATAAAATAATAACATTTATTTAGTTGAATTTGTTTGACCTTTATTGTCTTGCCATTTAGAGATGCTGATAAATACAGGATGATTCAGAACTCTCTACAAAAATTTGTTGAATGTTCAAGGGACTTACAAATATAATTTTGTAAAAAACAGTCAAAAAGGGCAGTTCGAAAATGATTTAAAAATATCCTTCTGCACTGCACTGGAAACCATGCATGCCATCGGCGACTGTACAAAAAATTAAAAGAAATTCCTCATGCTGTATCAAATAAGTGTTACAAAAACACTTATTTCATACAGTAAATTCAACTGCTGTTACCGCTATTGTTAATAATTATTAATAGAATTAAATTGCGATTTTAATTAATAAAATAGTTTGACATACCTGATGACACAACAAAATTTAGGGCCCGTCTTATCCAGTTTCTACAAACTAACTCAAATGTATCTGCTTCTTATTTGTTTTGAACTCTTAAGTTATTGGCAGGAACTATGATACGTTTACGTAAATCTTTTGTAGATATCCACTTCGATGTGATACACTTATTATTTTAAATATCCCCACAAAAAGTCCAAATGATTTAAAGTCGGGAGATCGTGGCGACCATCGTACCGGTCATATTTGTCCAATCCCTTGGTATTAATCCTTGAACACGCTGTACATGGTACGGATATAATTGAGCCTCGTGTATGATACGCCACACAGCTGAACCTCCATCTCTTCCACGATTTGGTTTCAGATTTTCTTCGCGTTGCACTACACTTGAACTTACTGCACACCGCGGTAGAAATAGCTATATTTGCCACATGTTTATCGGGAAATCGTTCTGCTAAAGCATTTTCACATCGCCATAAATTAACTCCGAGTTGTCATACACGTAAGCGATTTTTGGCACTAATGTAAAGACTTACGCACAAAAACGTTCAAACAAGAAGTAATCACATTTTAATATTCGGAATCGTCTGTCTAGAGACTACAGTAGCGATGTAGAGGTTGAAAATACTACAACTTCAACAATTTTTTACTCGGGAACTAGGTATAATGATTTTACAAAAAAAAAAATATTTACGATATTGACCCTATTTTTCATGACGCATCCCTAATTTTTTTAGATATGTTCTGAATCACCCTTTGTAAGTTGTGTTTTGGCGGGTGCAATGCACGAATTTAATAATTTTTTTTCTATATATTTTTATAGTAGTTTTTACATTTTTTTTTGTTTCAGGTAAATATTCGAGGTTCTTGTTTTGAAAAATTCGTACGTAAGTAAAACAGATTCCTATAAAGAATTGGGTGAAAGAATTTAATAATAATAATAATACATTTATTATTTATCTCATAATTACACAATTATTTCACATAAATCATACATAGGAACATATAATGGAGATAAACAATAGGCAATAAGTTCGAAAGAATTCAGAAGGTGATTTCCTGTAGGAAATAAGGTAGGTCGTTCAAATAAATAATATATCATTTGGACACCCCTGTGAAGATATAACCCCTTAAAGATGGTGCCAAAAAAATACATTTTTGATTTTTTTCTGAAATACCAAAGAAGTAACAAGATTAAATTAAGTAGACATCATCTCCTATCGAGAAGGCACTCAGTAAACAATTTGTTAATTTTCCCCTACGGCTGTAAAAGGTAGAAAAAGCCACCCTTAAGATTTGTTTCATTTTTAACTTTTTCCTTGTTACTTACATGTCAAAATTCATATAGCCTGATTCATTCTAAACAAAGAATGTCTCTTGTAATTTTTTACGTAAAGCTAAGGATTTCCGAGCAAAAAAAAATTTTAAAATCAATTATATGGCATAATTGGCATAGAGTAAAACTTTAAAATTACTGGAATTTTTCTAATATTTAGCTGTCATGTTGATATACTACATTAATTTTAACAATTAAATTGCCATTACAAAATGTAAAAAGTAACACTAACAGTTCCATTAAATTTCTACCCTAAATATGTCGATTATGATAATTTAATTGATTTTATATATATTTTTTTTGCTCAGAAATCGTTAATTTTACGAAACAAATGCAACAGAACCAAGGGAAAATCAACAAATTGTTTACTGAGTACCTTCTCCAGAGCAGAAAATGTCTACATAATTTTTGGCAGCCTTCTTAAGGGTTTGTATCTTCACAGGGGTTGTTTGAATGAGATTTTTTCATATGAAAGACCCACCTCATTTTTCCCCAGGAAATCATCCCTTGCATTTTTTGCACTTAATTATTTAGGTACATTCTGTAGAAACCAAAAATATATTTTTTATAAGTATTTTCGAAAGGAACCGCAAAATTTTTTCTTACCGTATCGACTAAGTGCGTATACAGGGTGTTACAAAAAAACAGTTCATCCCGTATATCTATAAAATTTCAAAGTGATACCTGAAAATCTGAAGAAATTATAGCGAAAAAACAATTTTAAATGTTCAACTTTAACACCGTGTATCTTTTAAGGGAAGTATTTTTGTATATATAATATTTTGCCACCTAAAGTACACAGTAACGTGATGACCTGCTTTTTTGTTACACCCTATATATCGAAACTAAACTATCTAAGTGGCGGCATCTAACGTCGTAGAAGTTAAGTTTCAAGACATCGTCCACACAATTATTCTCTTTGATTTTACGCGTTCTCTTTCACTTTTTAAGCGAGGTTCTTAATTAAAGTATTAACTACTAGATGGCGGCGCAATGTAGTGTTACAGTCTGCAGTCATCGTTTATCTGCAGATAATTAAATTACACATATGTATATAATTTACATCACCATAAGCAACTTGATATTCTTTTGAAAATTTCTAATTTAAGTTCAATTTTATTCGAAGTTCTTATTTATTTTCCAAATAAACTGTCAGCAAATGTTTAGATAATAGATAGTAATTTGTGGATTGACATGATCAGTTTTATTATCACTTTTGAACCAGATTTTATAGTGTTATTAATTTAATAGGATATTAATCAAATAATTTACGTATACGGTGTAGCATTTAGATAGATAGATAGATTCTTTATTACCCATTTAGCCATAACAGGTTCGTCATTAAATCTACTATGATACATAGTACCAACTACAATACAACTATCCATTAAAATTAATCATTTTCATCAAAGTTTTAAAAAATATATAACGTATACAACATACCATTTAAATAATAAAACATAACTATCCTATAACACACAGACAACAACTACAATTAAAGACAAACTAAAATTTTCGGGTTAAAATATCTTCAAACTGAGTTATATTGTAAACAACAGAGTCCAGAATAATTTTTTTTAAGTATTTCTTAAATTTGCCTAGAGATAAGGCCTTTATATGAAGTGGAAGCATATTGTACAGGCGAGACCCTGCACAATCCGGGGATCTTTTGTAGAACATGTGCTGAAATTTGCTCAAATACAAGTTTGACTGACTACGTGTGCTCTGATTATGTACTTCTGAAACCACTTTATATCTGCTTTTATTTTTGTGAATATATAGTAAGAGTTTAAATATATATATCCCTGCTACAGTTAAAATACGTTTCTTTTTAAAGACTTCTCTGCATGATTCTTGGGCTTTTAAATCGAATATCAACCTAACAATTCTTTTCTGAATCACAAATATACGCAATATTTCAGTTGCCTGTCCCCAAGAATCTATATTATAACTAATTACAGATTTAAGATGTACAGGGTGTCCCAATTTTTTTGTAGATGCAGGGTACCTTGCCAACTATTAGAGGTAGGACGATGCCGTTTTTGCGACACTCTACTACTATTTGGAGAAACTTAAGACGCCGCGATCAGAATTTTCATAGACCTATTTGTTTTTAAGATACAGGACGAAGTTTAAAAAACTGCTTATAAAGAGTTCTTTCCACCATTTTCACCATTGCTTCTAATAGACTTTTTACATAGACTTCAGCTGCGTACTTGTACTTTCTCTGCATAGTGTATCTTTTAAAATATGACAAAATACAATTTTTCAGATTAAATAATAATAAATAATTAAATATACAGGGTGTCTCAAGTGGCATCCTTGGAAGGGTTGATTGTATAGTCAAGATAAATGAGATTTACCCAAATATGCCTATATCTAAACGTTCACCGTTTCCGAGATACAGGGTGTCAAAGATTTCGAAATTTTTTATTATATTTTTTATTTACTTGAAAACCTTTTGTTATGTGATACAATTTTCTAATTATTCAGTATGTTTAAATATTCCCATTGTCACCAGTGGCGTAGAAGCCTTGTGGCACTCTTCCTTTATTTAAAATAAAAATGGTACGCCACTGTCCTAATTATAAGAAAACGTAAAATACTTTAAATATTGATTATTTTGAACAAATAATTATTCTCTTTATTACAACCTAGAATTATTGATGTTTTGTCATAAAGTACCTAAATAAATATATAATCAAAATTTCAAATGTTTGAAATGTTTGGGTAATTCACATTTATTTTCCTCCTTTCCCCTTCCAAGGATGCCAGTAATACTTGTCTCATATACAGGGTGGTCGCTATGTAATGGGCCAAATTTCATGACTAGATTCCTGACGTCAAAATATTGCGATTTAGACAAACTCACCTTAGTTCAAAAGTTGATACAGAGATACAGGGTGTTTAATGCAAAACATTATTTTAGTTTTTTCTTATTTATTTCATAATAAATGCTCATATCGAGATGAAATTTTGGTGTTAGGGGTTTTCTGGGGCGAGAGATTGAAATATATCCATGGTTTGCTTGTAGCTCAGAGAGCGCCAACTGCGCTAGGTCGAATGCGTTGAAAACGACAGAACTTTTTTTATCTTTCAAAAATCTAATTCTAAGGTAGCAAATTCTGATTTTATAACTTCTTTTACACAAAAAAGCTATACGTTTTGATAGTCGCTATCTTGCACCGTTCTCAAGATATTTAGCTTTGGTAATTCGAGTAATCAAAATAAGGTACGAATGTCAAAAAGAACAAGAGTTTATTTCAAATTATAAATTGTGATGAACAATTGAATATCGAATATTACAATAAATGTTCAACATGTCCGCCTCCAACTTCAATACATTTATTAACGCGTTTGTTCAAAGACTGCGGCATTTAAAATTTTCTGCCATAGCTCTTCGCGGGTGTTTATAGTTTCTCTATAGGCAACTGATTTCATGTAGCCCCAGAAACAAAAATCCATAGGATTAAAGTCAGGACTACGAGGAGGCCATAATATTCGACTCCCACGGCCGATCCAACGATCCGGAAAAATGTGGTCAAGATATTTCCGTACTCTGACAGAATAATGAGGGGGAGTTCCATCTTGCATGAAAAATAGATTTTGCCATGTATTCAGTGGTAAATCGTCGAGGTAGTCAACTAAATGGTGCTGCAGGAAATCTAAATACAAGTAGATGTGGAGGAAGCTCATGTTGATCCAAAAGGTGATTTTCTATGATTCCGCACAAAACATTTATCTTAAATTCATGTTGGAAGTGACGCTCACTGACTACGTGAGGATTTTCATTATCCCATATGTGCTTGTTTCTAAAATTGAAAATTCCTCGATGAGTAAAGGTCGCTTCATCAGTGAATAGTGCATTATCTAAAAATTCCTGGTCAAGGTTTTGCTGATTGCGCATAAAATGAGTAAATTGTAATCTGGCTGGTAAGTCTGCTGCTAAAAGATTTTGAACGGGTGTAAAATGGTAGGGATATAAATTTTCCTTGTCAAAGATTTTGAGAACTGTTGTTTTACTAACACCTGCCTGCTGCTAACTTCTGAACTTCCTGCCACTCTTACTAAAATTTCTTCTTCTTGGTTAACTGTAACAGTACGCCCTGCGTTGTCTCTTTTAAGACGAAAACTAACAGTTTCTCCAAGTCTATTAAAAAGTTCTTGAAATAGTTTCCGATTTGGTTGCCTTCTATTCGGATACAAATCTGAATACCGACGAAGCGCTCGCCATATCGCGCATTTCTTCATTTGAAAATAAATTATGGTGTGGCATGTTATCTCGCACTACGATTTATATCATAAAGTAAAGAATACTTTTAATAAGGCATGAATAATACTGTAATATTACTGACAGCACTAAGATAAGTGGAAAATGTCAAAATTGGATTTTAACATAAGCCTACTTGAAAATTTTTGCCGATTTGTAATTGAATGCAAATACATTGGAATTTTCAATGGCAAATTTGACGAGAACGGTGCAAGATAGCGACTATCAAAAAGTATAGCTTTTTTATGTAAAAGAAGTTGTAAAATAAAAATTTGCTACCTGAGAATTAGATTTTTAAAAGTTCTGTCATTTTCAACGCATTCGACATAGCGTAGGTGGCGTTCTCTATGGGCTACAAGCAAACCATGGATATATTTCAATCTCTCGCCCCAGAAAACCTCTAACACCAAAATTTCATCTCGATATGAGCATTTATTATGAAATAAATAAGAAAAAACTAAAATAATATTTTGCATTAAACACCCTGTATCTCTGTAAATATCAGCTTTTGGACTAAGGTGAATTTGTCTAAACCGCAATATTTTCACGTCAGGTATCTAGTCATGAATTTTGGCCTATTGCATCGTGACCACCCTTTATACGAATAATGTAATAAATAAATAAATAGTTAAATCTAATCCTGTATTCAAAAAATCATGACTACATATTTTTGATAATCATAACTCATAACTTACTGTAGTGATATTTTTCTTAATTTTCATATAGTTACATAATTGGTGTTATCTAAATTATTGGAACATTTTGTCCCATACATAATTACATATTTTTCTTTCACCAACGTTTGCTTTAAATGTCACGGTTAATGGGTATCTGTCGGAGGCAATATTAATTACTCAGTACGCAACTTTTATATTCCGCGATGCGTTAGCTAATGCAAATATATGTGTGTAAAAGTGATTTCAATTTGAATATTAATTTTTTGTTAATTTGAATCGTTTCTTAACACACCTCGGCGCATACCAAACATCCAACACCAGAGTTTGTTCCGATCCGTGCAAGTCAGGGCCGTACTTGTTTATTAAGCGCGTACATAAAAGGGAATATACAGGGTGTCCGGGAAAATGTGAGATATAACTCGTGCGCAGATAAAACATGGAAAAATCAGATAAAAAGTGCCCATACAAATTTTTCCTACAAGCCCTCCCTGCGGAGATATGTGTCCCTGAAGGTCGCCGCTGGAAATCGATTTTTCTTGAATAACTTTTAAAGTACTTAATATAATTTAATAAAAATTTAATGTAATGGATATTAGTAAGGATCTCTTAAAATAGTGTCCTTAAAATATATTTAGCTCTTTTACTTTACCAGAGGCGAGCTAAGCTTTACACCGTAATGCCTAAATTTTTAATACCCTGTATAATAAACACTTTAAAATAATAAATCTGGGTAGCTTCAACTTTAGACTAAAAAAGGTATTCTTGTTTATTGTTCATAAAATGAACCTTTTAAAAAAAAAAGAATAATAAACTAGTTCATGTTTTATTTTTAATAAAAAGAGCCATGATTTCTATTTTTTTTTTCTCGACAACAAAGTGCGATACGAAAGTCATTCAAACAACAAGTTTCATTTTAAGATGTTTAATTTGAAAAAAAATGTTTGAAAAACTTCATAAGAGGGTTCAACATGGGTTCCTTGAAGTCTGATATATTCGCGAATTGAGGACTGCTGCGTCCGCCACAATAACTTAGCATTGTTGCTTATCACATTACAATGGTGCTTTAAGGTTGGTTAAGTGTTTAGGTTGACTGTTCACTTGTTTGTTCTTAAGCAAAGGTATCCAAGTATGACTAATCTTCAATCCTGCGTCCCTGTTCACGTTCTTCGGGTAATGTAGAATCGCCAGAGCTTTCCTTCGCGTTAGATGAAATACCCATTGCTACGAACGACCACTCTAGTATCTAGATTCTGTGTCTCTCTTTTCAAGTGTATTCAGGAACGGTGGATGGTATTTGCCTTTCGTGTTCCTTTTTCCTAGTTTCTACAGTTCGTTGGGATATTCCTACGTATACTTTGTCACAGTCGCTGCATAACACTTCCGGAGTTTGTAACGGACTCAATTGATCTTTGGGTTGCATCAGAAATGTTTAACTATTGTGTAAAATTCACTGGTAACTCGTTTTCAACTTAACTGGTTGAATATTTCTGACAGTTTCCAACTGATGCAGGAACAAACCTAGTGACTTCATCCTTGGGCTTTACTGTTTCCTCACGCCGAGGTTTGATGGCTCTACTGATGTCTTTTTTAAAGTGTCCATTTGCTAGAAACACAGATCGGAGCGAATCTATTTCTTCCTGTCAATGGACATCAGCCAAGATTAATGCACGGTGAACTAGGGTCTACATGAACAAGCGTTTTTGTGCCGGATGATGATGTTAGGCTTTCCTGGAGATATTTATTAGTATGTCTCCTTCCTGTAGATACCACAGGCCTTTTTACCTAGGTTTTGTCGTGCACCGTTTCCAAGGAAAAGTTGATTTTGGTTAATGTCCAAAAATTCTAGTAGGGAGTTGCGCTTCTTTCCAAAGTTCCGCATGAAGAAATTTGCCACTACAGGACTCAGTGGATTAAACATGGATTTTTTCAGCTTTGTTTCTACGGAACTAATTATCAAAAATGCAGAAACTAGATGACATTAGAAAAATATTGGATGCCCTTTAGAAGATTTTATGGATGAAGGTCGCTCTCGTTTAATGGTGTTTTCCCTTCAAACCAAAAGTTGACTAGTACAAGAGTATTTAAGTTTTTGCATCGAAATAAAAATTACGAAATTGCATTATACAGAGTGATTTTGTGAGCAAGATTTCAAGAATCGATAAGAAACGTCGAATTAAGCAATATACTTGATGTTGAGATGTGTTTTTATTGAGAAATGTACATATTTTAACAGTAAATATAGGGCATCTAGGATTAAAAGGTTTAAGCATCAAAATATTCGGCGTTTTACAGATTTTGACTATTTACATAATTTGCCATGGAACGCAAATTATTCTGAAAAAAAATTGATATTTGACAGTACTCGACTCCTACTTTACCCAATATTGTTTAATTTATTGGCAGCTATAATACAGTGTATAAAGAATCTTGATAATTATATTCATATATTTGAGTAAAACGGAAAAAGTAAAGTTTATGATGAAATTGTCATAGTTGCACATTTCTTCTTCCTATTTTTATGACCAAGCTTTGAATTACACTTGAATTCAGCTGTAAATTACATAAAATTGTACATATTTATTGTCAAAGTCGAAATAGTTACGAAATACAAAACTTACGGTATTCTCTTTATTAGTAGGTACCTATATTTATTTTTCGACAATAAGTTTTAAACTAAAACTTATCCAGATAATATTATTCTACAGTATTATCAATAATAATAATAATATCTCTGCCCCTCATTCTAATCTCGAGGATTAGCCCAGAAGTTGAAGACTTGTGCGAGAGAGGGAGCGCCATATTATTATTAAGCAAGTAGCATTTGTGCCCAGAAAAGACTTACGGTGGTA
Organism: Monochamus alternatus; assembly: GCA_037114965.1. Lineage (NCBI taxonomy): Eukaryota > Metazoa > Arthropoda > Insecta > Coleoptera > Cerambycidae > Monochamus > Monochamus alternatus. The sequence goes on from CM073426.1 coordinate 122,820,028, forward strand.
GGCCCTAACCACCATTCAGTACAGGAATGAGGGAAACCTGGAAAACCTCATTAATTACGTGGGTAGTCAAACGTCAACCGGTATCAATATCTCACATTGACCGAAGCCAACATTCTTCCACCCTACCATACCGGCAGAGAGGGTGCCAATCCTCTCCACGAATATAGCTTATATACGGTATACCGGCTGCGGGGGTCGAACCCACAGGCGGTACAGTACTAACGAAAATTTACCTGTTTTGTAGTCAGAAATCACAATTTACGAAATATTTCAGGAAAATACTCATTATATTCCAAGAAAAGTTGTATCGAACATCTTAATTTTGTAAACATAAGTTAAAATAAGTCAATTTGAAACTTGATGAATTTATTTAATGATAAATATTTATAACCTTTTGACAATGGTTTTATTTTATTTCACTATTTCTGAGGAATATTTTACAAAAAAATCGAAACGTTAGCATAAAAATAAAGACACATCCCGGTGCACGATAAAATCTCATAAATACGCATTTTAATTCTAAGGTCCACAGTTTAATATTAACTCTAGTTCACACAAATGAACGGCACTGTCTTCATACAGAGGTACTGATACAATTATACAAAAAGCAAGTACTCCAAAAAATTCATTACCTAATTACAATAATATATCTACCCATTAGTTTTAAGATTTCTGAGATTTTTAATTCGCAGAAACAGTCGACGAGCATATACGCCTGCTGGATTTGCCACTTATGCAATTCGCGCCTTCACTTTCGAATAATTTGAACGTCGACCGCGTATTGTTTGAGCAGAGTTATCGAGGTTGAGATTTTTACTATTCGCGCGTCGTTACATCACACCGCCCCGCGGAGTTTATTGCGTAACTTCGTAAAAATATATACATAAAAAAAATGCCGACGTTGCCATTGTTCTCGTTATGTCAGACGGCTCTTCCTCCCTGAACTTCAATTGTTTCTTTGTGTTAATTTCCCGGGTTTAATTGGGCGTTTGCTGAGATTTCTTATTTGATGTTGTCGCGGTTTGACAGCTGGTAAAATTGCTCATATTTGGGGGCTAATTAATTCGAGTTCCAATTAACATATTTTCGTGAGTGAGTGTTATAAAACTATGTTGTCACGCATCGCTTTTCGCCAAAGCGACAAAATGAAGTTTATTTTATCTACGAACAAGGTTAAAGGTGGATTGTTGCAATAAGATTCTAAGTTCTGCAGACTTAAAATACGATATGATGTTCCAATTGGATTTGTACTGAACTAACTACACCAGAATTCCACTTGGATTATCCCCATTGAAATTTCAAATGAATTGGTTGTTGTACGATTTAATTGAGTTGACTGGGTCAGGCGTTCAATTGGATTATTACTCACTGAAATTCCAAATAAACCAATTTCAGTGATATTCTGATTTGACAGTAAAATTATAATTCGATCTATTTAACATTCAAAATTGATTAATTCTTATAAAAGGTGTTTCCCAACTTTTCTGGCAAAATGAAGGAGGTGAATTATCACTTAATTTTTAGGTGAAAATGTGGTATAAAAATTTTTCGAATGTCGCTTCGTTTTCGAAATACAGGATATTAAAAAAAACTTTTTTTTGGAAAAATATTTATACCACATTTTCATCTTAAAATGTTTCCCAATGAAATTCCACGAGGATTAATTTCAATAATATTCCAAGATTAAATAAGATTTAAATTCCATTTGGATTATTCACAATGAAATTCCAAAGGAATTAATGTCTATAAAAATCAAATTCGACAAATTCCCAATTAGACTTTCCAATAAATTCTAATTGGATTTCCTGAAATAAGATTTGCAATTGCAATAATATTACATTTTCATCTGTTCATTGGATTTTTTTCAATAAATTTAAAATGAATCTATTCCAATAATGATCCAAATGAATGATTGCTGCACGATTTAAATTGAGTTGACAATACCTAGCATTAGATTGGAAATTCCGAATAAACGTACTTCAATAATATTCAAATTCAACAATGTTCCTATTGATACGTTTCCAGTGAAATTATAATTGGACCTTCTTTAGTAATATTCAAATTGGATTAATTACTGTATTAATTAATTTAATTTGGATTATTTCCAAGCAAATTCCAAATAAACCAATTTCAATAACATTCCAATTCGATACCTAAATTTCGAAATGGACTTTTTCCATCAATCAATGAAAATGGAATTTTTCAAATCGATTCAATAGTCCATAATCCTTATATTTAAATATAATTGACAACAATAAGATTCCGTTTAGATTATGTTCAATTAAATTCCAAACTAACCAATTTTATTAATATTTATTTTTGTTGTCTAATTTTCGAATTGAATAAATCATTAATTACGTATCAGGGCCGTAGCCAAAGTTTTTTTTTTCGGAGATTGAAAAACAGTAATTCTGATTTTAATTTTAATAAGAAATACATGGTTAACTACCACGCGCTCACGGTAGACTAGAAGACAATAAAAAAAAATTTCGGAATTCGAGCTCGATGTTTAAAAAATGGGACAAGTCTCTTTTCTTTCGAAAAATCCGTGACTATGATAACCATCGTCCAAGATGGTTTAATTCTGTCAACAACCATGCGGTCGTTTTTACACCGTTTCCAAATGTAGAAACGACAAAAATTAATATTTTCAGTAATAATAATAGCTGATATTTATTCCGATTAGTTGCAATATTTTGCATTCGTTCTAAAGTGCCCAAACCTTATTTTGACTCATTAGAGGTCCATCAGGATTACCTACTAACAACAAAACACACACTCCGGATACAGTTAAATAAAATGCTTATTTATTCTAAGAATACTGAACGAAAGGAATACTAATAGATAATAGAAAGTTTTGAATGCACCTGCGGCAGTCTTTTATTATAAAATATTGAACAAACCAACAGATATAGCAAAGGGCGAATCATATTATAGCAAAATATCTACAGAAATTTCTATATTTTAAGTATTATAGAAATATTCATTAAAAACTGTAGAAAAACACAAAATCGGAACAGGAACATACAGGGTTTCAATTTTGACATCAAATTTTATCGTTTAGTATTCCATCATCTGCAATTGTGTTGCAGGTTGCAGTGATTTCCAAATGTCAAACGTGGGAATTAAATAACCTCGCGGGGAACGGAGATGTTCAGTAAGTTCGAAAGGATGATTCCGTTAATTTATATTTTTCTCTATTCCCTCTTAAAATATTTGTACTCAGTCATAGTTAACCCTATATATAGAAACATTGTAATGATTATTATGTATTTATTGTACAAAGCACAACCACGTGACACCAAATGCGAATAATTTATTTTTAAAACACAAAATATAATCTATCTTACAAAATTAGACAGTCTTGATTTATTTGAAAATTTTTCTTTAAACACATTGATTTTCTATGATACCCCTAGAATACTTATAGACGGTAGTGTCAAAAATGGGTACCGTAACTGAGGACATGTGGTGAGCAACCTAATTTTCGCCTGTTATTTCGGCGGAAGGGAGAGGAGTTGAACACCCCCCCACCCCCCGGCTACGGCTCTGTTAAGTAGATTTTGATGAAGTTCCAGTTGTTTTGTCGCAAAGCTGTTTCACTTGTATTAGGTCTGTTCCACAAGAGTCAGAAACTAGTTTGAAACTGTCAGAAGTGTTCGTCCAACTACTTCTTGAGTTAATGCACTTAAAACACAGCTGCAACTTAACTGGTCGAATATTTCTAACAGTTTGAAACCAATCCCTAACTCTTGTGTGAACAAGCCTATTGGTACAGATAAGATTTACATTGACCTGATTTGGATAAAATTCTCTTTAAATTGCAGGTGTAGTTTTAACTGGATATAAATTTATTTTTTGTAAAATTTATTTACTCTCTTTAAATAGTCACTATTAGGTATTTTAATAAATTGATTTCTAGATAAACTACATCCTTACATAACGAATGATGTTTTTTAATTAATTTCTCTTACAAAATATTTAAACTGAATAATGATTACTTTGCTCTCATGTAGAAAATATGATTGTAATCATCAGACGAGCTATTGCGTAAGTACATTTCACACGTAAATAATATTTAAAATGAAAATATATTAGGATTACATCGGTTGAATAACCATCTATCAAATTAGTATAACTAGACCTTACACTTTAGGCTATTGTTAGTTTAGAAAAGCAGGTTATAATTATTATTACATGGATATTATTTGAGAAAGCAATGTTTCAGATATTCGTTTTCGTTCTCATAATTAGTTCAGTTGTAATAGGATCGATTTTTTATCCTTTATTTTAACTGAAGCATTTCTATATATACATAAGTCATAACTAAATAATGTGGACAAAACGAATATACTCAATTTTTAGCTACATTATTTTTTTATTGTGTCCAGTTGTTCAAGATTCATTAAATTGCCAAAACAACCTACTTGTCTACCTGAATTATAACTTTCCTACGACAGTCATCTTCATTTGTCAGGCATATGTCGAATAAATCTATAGCATTTCTAAAATGAATTATTTCTTCTTAAACTACCGCCACGATTTCTCGTTTTCTAGAATATTTCTCGATATTCACGTCAGTTCAATAATTATACGACTCTCGAGGCAGCATTTGGCTTCAAATTTGCTGCTTTCATTTTTTTTGACGATATATTGCAGAATTATCTCACAACGTAAACAGGGGGGCTGTCTTAAATAGCAGTAAATTGATTAACAAGCGAAAGTAAAGTGATTTCTATGATAGGGTAGTCATGTGTTGGAAATATGAGTATTTAATAATAAAATATGTCCTACCAGCGTGTCAGCTCATTTGGGTAAATGTAAAACTTAAAATATTTCTGGGTTTTGCATTCGTCAAGTGGAGCAAATTTTACAATAGGATAAATCTACACATTAAGAGCTTGTAGTGCATCTTTTAAATTTAAACGTGACTGTACCTCTATTCATTTTGTGTTACAAGTTATTAAAACACTTCTATTTTAGTCGCAGAAATTATATCGGTGAGACAGCGTATGTCAGTCTTAGCTACTGTATTCGTCAGTAACGACTCGAGTGTTTTTCAATTAGAAATATTATAATTGATTTATGTTTTTATTGTAGGAATATGGTTTAATAATAAATATTTATTTTAGAGTTTTAGTGTAATACTTAAAAATATCTATATCAATATTTTCAAGTTAATGAAGAGTACAAATTTTAGAAAGATAAGTATTACTTGTTATATGGCAGCAACCAGTGTTGTAATATCTATTATGCTCAAATAATATTACCACAGAATATATATTTAAATTAATTGATATATAGCGATTATCCGGGTTGTTATGCCGTGATCTAGGTAACTGGTCGCTGCCAGTAGCAGAATTAAAGTGCACATCCCTAGGTTTAGTTAGGATTCTTTGTCCTGCACTAGTTGTTCTCGGCCTAGGCTGTATGGGTGACAGACCCGCTATCGGCATCTGTGGGCCCGCCCATATATCGATTTCGGCTCCTGTTGTTGGTAATACGATTGCTACGGTCAGAACCGTTCCTCGGATAAAGGTATGATTGCCTAGCGACGTCTGGCAGTAACGGCTGACAGTTACGTTTGCATGATTTGCTAGAAGGGTTTTCAAAATTCTAAAAAACGCTAAAACGCAAATACTTCTCCGCGACTGAGCTTTTGCAGAGTCAGGGAAGTACAGGGTGTTAAAATAAAAAAATATATGTTTATTTTCTGAATAAAGATATCTAAACCAAACTTATCAAGTTTCTAAATTATCTAGAGGCGGAGAATCTTATTGTAATTTAAAAAAGTTCATATGAACACATCCTAAAATAAAAAAAACATTTTACAATTCGGGTACGTATTGTTGTTGAAATTTAAAAAAAAAAAATCTAAACTGTCATATTTTAATGATTATTTCTCACAGCCAATGTAGATTTCGATCAATATATTTCTCAAAAAAACTTGTAAGTTGCCTAATTAAATCGGAAGTCTCAAGTTTGTGGCAAATTTGTCACAGATTTTAAAAAATATCAAGAGACATTGCTTAAATGGTCTAACGAAATATGATTGACTTTTTTTATTGAATTAATGATAAATATTACCCATATCTCCGCCTCTGGTTAATTTAGAAATTTGACATTCACTCATGTCATCATTTATCCATGTATCTTCTATTTGGTTTAGATATATTTGACAGTCCAGAAAACATAAAATTAAAATATTTCTTCCATAACACCTTAGCGCCCTCTATTTTGTACTAAAATGAGGTTCTTTATAAATTACCAAAGTCATTATCATTAAAACCCGGATACCCTGTGAAAAATTGTATGAAATCAAATTCAGTAATACCAACCAATCGTCTAACATAATATAGTTTTTTTCAGATATTGTTGCAAATTAAAAAACTTTCTTCACCACTTTTCTCTACTAATTCAATTTGCTCTGTTACTATGAGCCTTTTTGGAGAATACAACATTTCCAAATTAATTTATTTGCCTGTAGTTCGTAGGTTTTCAAGGCCAGTGTCAATTGAATGATGTACATTTTCTTGGGCCTGACTGAAGGTGCCATCTGTTAAGTATAGCGAAACGTCTGCAGTTAAGTATCGTCCACGACAAAACAGCCCAGAAAGTGCACATTATTCAATTAGTTTCTTTTTTAAATAATGCTTATTGCTTTTAAATTTTATTCATGTTGTTACTTTTTTATTCTCCTTTCCGCTCCAGCGGACATACGCCGGCATGATTTCGTGTTATTGGAATCACGGATCATTAAGACATTCGAAAGTCACAGTCACTTGCAGTCAGCTGTCAATATCGTCAATATGCTGTATAACTCGCAGTTCCTGGCCTAGAGAATGTAAAAATTAACATACGATTCGACCTTCTATGAAATATCTTCAGAGGTATTTCCCTAATTATTATATTTTTCATAAACTAGCTTCAAACTCAGAAACGATGTTTTCCTTATTTTGATAAGTGGTACATGTGATAGAATGTATTTTACAAATACCTTGCATAAGAGGTATTTGTTTTTGTAAATTTATTAAATGTTCGGAATTGAAACTAAGTCACTAAAAATTTGAAATTGAGGAACAAGTGCAATGCAATTTAATCATTAATGTTATAATGCAATATGTGGTTTCGTAAAATAAATTGAATAAAATATTGTCGCTGAAAGGACAAGAAAGAGGAGGATAAAAAGAGGGAAAATAAAAAGTTTAAAACCGTTACACGGATCAAGTTGCAGGTCAAGTAACTTACTTCCACATTTGCTTGATTTTGTTCTACTTGACGGAACTACTTTACCGCTCTACATTGCTGTCGACCCGTATAGATTCACTTTTTCAGTGAAAAAGGAATTAATAATACAATAAAAATAGTACATCGAGAAAAAAAAACTGTTCAATTTACAGAAAAACTGTTAGATTAACTGTTTTTCACCTGACGACCGGACGCCTTGTAGAGGTGGACCTCCGGGCTCGGGCCCATTTCTCCGGTCAGTTTCGACTGCGTTTGCGGCCGATGAAAGGCTATTTGAATCAACATTTCATAGTGTTAAACTAAAATAGTTTACACTTTGGAATTAAAGTTTTTTTTATTAAGAGAATTAATTAGAAATGTTTAATTTAATAATTTGAAGTCCAATAAAATAACAGTTCATTAAATATCGGTGTAATTTTATGTCAAGTAATAATAAAAATAAAACAAGAAAAATCATTGAATAAAATCATCAGATATGCCCAAATAAATAAAATACCTAATTTGGAAGAATAACACGTAGATGGATTAAATTATAAAGCTGATTTAACAACAAATATATTTATTTTGTTTCAAGAAAAATATTCTTGCGGCAACATTCAAAGAGTTGAGACATCAAGAAAACTATAGTCCCAAGAGTTTGTCTTTTCTCAGTGATAGATAAGCACAAAACCTGAGCTTTTCTGGAAAAGATGTCAGTTGTAATTGTATTACAAATGAAAATTTTTCAAAAGGTATTTCATATTTATATTAAAATTTTGTTAGATTTATCTCAGATGTTTCATTTCCTAATAAATTTATTTGACAAACAAATGCAGGAAGAACTGGCCCAATAAATAAAGTATAGCATCAAACTTGTATCTAAAAATCACAACATAATTAATACATTCAAATTATTGAAGGATAAATCCTGCACGGTGAAAGTACGCATTGGACGATGTTCTTTCCTTATTGAAAATCACCCGAAAGTAATTGCTGGTTAACTCTCAGCTTTAGATTACCTATTGTGATTCCGACCGTGACGCAACAGCAAAAAACTGACATTTATCGAAGGAGCAGTCGCGCCTGTTAATTTTATTTTAATATACACCTCGTAAAGAGTGAAATATTATAAACGCATGTAACTTTGCTACATAATTCACCGCGGATCTCAGATAAGACAGCATTTGATGTGTAAATCAGCGTCGGTAATGGCGGTTCAATTGTTACTAAGTATACATTATGTTTTTCAATTGTTACTGCTAAATGTACATTATGAATCTGTACGAGCACTTATCTAATTAAATTAATTGCAGAATGCGGAATTTTGCAATAATTTGGTATAGTTTTAGCAAAGTAACCGAGTATCTTATGATGATGATGTAATTCTTTTCTGAAATCTGAATAAAAAATTCGGAAAGTTCATGTTTTCAATAAAGTGAATTAATAGACATCTGTGTAATATACAATGACAGTTAGTTAGTTGGAAAGGCTTCACGATCTAACTAATACTGTTAATTTGTAGTGAGAAAATTTCAAATCATTTCTCCATAAAATTAAATATTCTACATCCCATTATGAGACACTCAAACTGACGGAACGAATCGCCAGTAAGCCGGTCATCGATATTGAGTTGGTAGGCAGGAAGAAGAGCGTCGTCAGAAGGGAAACTTTAGGCGGAAAATGAATAGTGGAGTTATCGTTGAATGAGGATGCATACATTTCCTCTTGCATTCCAAAATTGTGGTATTTAGCCTATTAGTAACGAATCATCCATATATGCAAAAGATTTTTCTAAGTGATTCATCAGTTCATAGTTTAAATCCACTAAGCAAGTATTTTTAGTTTCTAAACTATTTAATATGTATTTCTCAAGCATAGAAAGAAATCATATCAATATATGTAATATGTAAATACATACTAATATATGATGGTACATCTTTCGGAAATTTTAAGCAGAAACATTTATTTTGTTTTCTTGTACTGAGTGAGAATGAAAAAATTGATTATTATAAGCTGTACTTTGTATGGAGTGTGTTAAAAATTTACCAAATTAAATACTTCAGGAAGTTCTAAACGGGGTACTAAATTGGTGTAAGAGGGAACAGATGTCCATGAACCCCAATGAAATAGGTAATGTATAAGAGACAGTTTGGTTGTTCAAAGGTCTTCAAAGGACAGCCAAAGGAAAACTCTCTGGTTTACAGACAAGCTTGTCTGAGAATAACGGGAGCAATCAGCCAGCGGTTCTGGTCTCCCGGATCTACCACCTCTCAACATACTTTTAGAGAGAGGAACAAGGTGTGCAGTATACAGATTGAAACAAGCGACTATTAATATGCCGAAGGCTAACGTAATGGGGCATAATGGACTGCTGGAGGACATAGAAAGTAACAGCACTCCATTGATGATATTAACAAGAATCAACTATAAACTGGCTTTTGAAATTTTCCTTCCTCAGAGAGAGCAATGGGAGCGGGGTGGAATCAAACTTCTGAAAGCAGATAGTTGTTCGTACATCGACGGTTCCAAGACTACGGAAGATGTTGGGGCTGGAGTGTATAGTTGCAACCCAAACACTAGGCTGGCGGTAAGTGTGCAGTATATTTCAGGCATAAATTCATGCATGTAATCTCTGTGTATGGAAGCTGGAAAAGCTGAAACACACGCAAGTCAATAAAAATCTTTTCCAATGGCCAATCAGCTTTAAAAGCATTTATATCCTACCAGTGCAACTCAAGAACGATATGTAATTGTCAGGGAGCTTTTTAGCGGTGGGAGCAAGCAACAGAATAACTCTGGTTTGGATACCTGATCATGCAGGTATCCAGGGGAACGAGGCGGGGGACGCGTTAGCAAGGCAAGCTGCCTCTTCCAGCTTTATTGGTCCAGAACCGGTTCTTGGCATAGCATTGGCTACTGCCAAATCAGCCATGTCGGTCTGGGCGGAGGAAAAAGTATGTGGATTCGAAGGCATCCATAGGGAATTCATCGATAAACAGAGCTAAAAACTTGATTGAGATTGACTCTAGTCCCATATATTAAGCACTGCCGATTAAAAAAGCACAAGTTGGGCTTGACTGAAGAGATCGAATTCCGATTGTGTTTCGAAAGTGAGGAGTCGGCAGAATATACTATGTCCAGCAGGGACAAACCAGATTTTCTATATTTGGCAAGATGTATCTCTTACCGGAACTCCTGGATAAAATCTCACTTAATAAGGTTATTAACTTCATAAATAGACTAAATCTGTTGGGTAAGGTATAATATGGGTGTAAGCCACAATAGATCACAAGTTTTCAGTGAAGGGCTAGTTCTTGGCTCATTTACTTTGAGCGTAACCATGTTAAAAATTATAAGATACTGATCTTGATGATGATTTGCATACAACATAGACGACTGGTAATAACATAACCATTAAGTAGTCCAGATTTGAATCAATTTTTACTTATGGGGTTACTTGATGTCATATTTCACATTCCACCTGCCTTTTTCTACTGATAAAATCGGGCAAGTATCTTTTAACCATTGCCACCTGCCCCTATTTGTTTGCCTTTTATCACATTTAATGGAATTACGGAAAGCCTATTCATATATAATTTATATTAAGTAAGCCCGTGAAATACATAATAAGTTCATCTTGTCACGGAAAGAATAAGTTTTATTACAAATAACAGTCGGTACAAATATGTATTTACACAGGTGTCATAGAGTTAGTTAAAGAAACATTCAAAGGACAGTGAACCAAATATTTCAATTTATCTATTGGTATTTATCCCTCAAACTGTGTCAATGCCGCCAGGGACCTAAATGCCATTTTTCATCAAGCACATTCCGATTGGGCAATAGCGATATTAGCACTGATTAAACAGTCCACATTTAATTTAAAATGCGCCGCGTAGATTGCAATAAATCCACTGGAATTGAATTGATTAACGTGAACTAGCCCGGAGTTACAAATTTCTCGCTGCCAATGGCTTTGTTTGGGAACTGGACTATTTTCTACGCCTGACTGACCTCGAAGGCTTGTGCTAATGTTTACATTGTTCCTCTGAGTTACTTTCAATCGCCAAGATACCGTTTTCGAAGCTTTAGGAACTCAGGAACTACCTAAATTTAGCTTAAAGTATTTTAAATTAATGTATTCTTCATTTCGTTAAGTAATTTACAGTTATTTTAATGTGACAATGATTTGTGACCTATCCTAAAAGTAACGCAATAAAATGATTGGAAGTTACTGTCTAAGTATTAAATTTTGAATCGCAGAGCCTTAATGCTTCCCACATAACGTCACTTCAGAGATGTTTGGCATACCTCAGTCAATGAAGGTATGCCAAACATAAAGTGTAACATGATACATACTATTTAATATGTAAATTACATAGTGCAATAATTTTTGTCTACACATTTTTTATTAGGGATCGATAATATTTTAAGTAACTAACTAGGTACTCTACAATTATACACACAATATTTTACCCATATATGTTATTAGCTGACGTTACTGTTTTTATTATCAACGTTATTTTTGATATTTGGTCGCGTTAAAAACAATAATTTTTTGCAATTTAGCGCAACATATAATGCAAACTTTCAGTGTAGTAAGTATATACAGGGTGTTAAAAAAGAGTATAAAATATTTCAGGAGGTAATAGTATGAACCAAAATAAGCAGAAAAGCCTTAACAAACATGGATGGAGCACCATCATGCTGGAACCACGTTTGTTGCCTCTGTAGATATTGTGACATACAGTTATTACTGTTATTATTATGGTATTTACGGTATTTGTGTTTGAAGTGTCCTCCAAAATTAAAAATGCCACATTAAGTGGCACTCACTTGACAATTGAATACAAATTATTTAGCGTAAAGTAGGTATCAAAATATTAAAATTAAATAGACAAAAAATATAAGGTCACGTCGCACAGCGACGCCTAGCGTCGTTATGATAAAGGGTCGTAGGTAACCTTGATACGGAGCTTAGGTGAGGTTACTTTTAATTTTTTTTTATTTTTCATCGTTTCCGAAATATCGAATTTGGGTATATGAAATGAATTACCATGTACGTAGAATTCTTAAAAGATAAAAAGTAAGGGCAGCCAATTGGTATATGTGAGAGAATTATTTATAGAAAAATAAAATGGTACATTCGAGGAAATCGAGGGTACATTATAAATATTTTACATTTTTTATTTTATTTTATAATTTATCCCTTTCATCTATAGTTATTATTGACCTTATGTTCAATATGTGTTATCAAACAATCGTCAAACCTCTGATAGATATATGGAAATTATACTAATTGTATACGAAATCGCACGAAAACGCGGATATTGTAAAGGAAATCACTGAAAATCGTAAGCGATTGCGTGGAAATCACCGGAAATCATAGCGATTGCGAGGAAATCACCGAAAATCATAGTGATTTCCACGAAATCACCGGAAATCACAAGAAATCATGCCATTTTCGCAATACATCTACATTTTTTGGTAGGGTGGTTACCCCCTCGCAATTTTCTTTCAATTCCTATCAATGAAGTCATACGTATTTCTTTGACAACAAATAATATTCTAATGAACAATTTCATAGATTTATATTAGCTTAGGTACCTTTACAATATACAAAAAATACAAAAGTTAATAATATACGCAAGCAGCACAAACCACACCGAATTTAACCAACGACTAGTTTTATACCAAATTCATACAAATTATGACTACAAAATTGGTATAACATTACGTCTATGGTCGAATTTTAAGTAATTTTTGGGTATATCCGTTTACACCAATAATAAAAATCATAGGTATATAACAGATCGGTATTGCCGACAACATCTTTTTAAAAAATAATAGGAAGCCATTTTGGAAGAGTTGGGATCAATACACAATAATTTTTCATTTTTAATATTTGAAGAGCGATTTTACGATTTTAAGATTATATATTGTATGAGAAGTTAGTTCTTAAACTTGATCTTCTTACACTTGACATTATTAATAAAAAAAAGATTTTCTAAAAAATACAAAATGAAAATATACATTTATAAAAATATTGTTCATTTAATGGTGCTTTAATTTTAATGGTCTATTTTGTCCAATATAGTCAATAAAATTGCATGCGTTTATAATTTCAGTGTTAGAAGGTCTCGAAACTTAATATCCTTAAAATTATATTTGATTAATATACTGAATCGTATACGAGTAGATGCATTCCTTCCATTAAAATGAGCTGCAGTATTAGGTAGATAATATTTGTCGTATCTAATGTGACGTGGAAGTAGGTACAAACATTTATACCTAGCGCTTCTTACTTAAATTACCATATACTAATGGTCACCTAAAATTTGGTCGAAATGGTTATAATAATTCGAATATAAGAGCGACTTATTAGTCGACAGGGTGACGTCGGGTCGACCGGAGTTTGTGACCATTTTCGTATAAAAATTGGTCGGTACGCCGTGGCGCGGACGTCGACTACCGACTTCAGGTTAGACTGCCGACGTCAGCTCGACGTCAACCCGACCAGTCTGTGCTGCTTGGGCAGAATGGGTAGATATTGTAGGTGTAATTCTTCGCTGGTTGGGGCTTTAGTACGCAGAGTAGTTAGTTTCACACAGTATTGCTAACACCTAATAAAAAAATATATAGGGTGTTTCAAAACAAAGGCGAAAAATTTCAGGGCGTGATTCCTTGTTGAAAATAAAAGGTACTTTGTTATATAAACGTTGGGTCACAAGTCAACCATTAGGGAGATATCGCGTTGCAAAGATGGCGGAAAAAAGAGAATTTTTATTGTTTTTATAGGAAATGAAAAGCGTGGGAATGGTAAAATTTTGTGGAAGTGTTACCATCATCGAAAGACACTTGTGACATAGTTTTTCACTTTTTGAAAATAATTGGAAAGGGTTGAAATAAACTATCCCTTTCAGTTTTTTTAACTATACTTTCAAAAAACTTCCTTAACGATGTAGAAAAAAATAAATTAGGTTAATCCGATTCATTTAGAAACTTTTTTCTCTCTTATAAGTATTGCACGTCGGGAAGAGGCAGTTTTACTAAACCCATTATTAGGAAAAACTAGTTGGCTGCTGTCAATTTCCAGATGTCCAGCCGTACATAAAGTGCATGTCTGTCATTTCTGCATTTGTGAAATTAACCATTTTTGTTGTATTAACTTAGTATTGAATCCCAACGTACTCCGCAATCAAACACATCACACAACGAAAGGCAAATTATACCGTAAACCGCTCTCAAAATGTTAAAATAGTACAAACCATTTGCTATCTGTCAAAGCAACAATGGAAACATCCGGAAATTGACAGCAGCCAACTAGTTTTTCGTAATAATGGGTGTAGTAAAACTGCCTCTTCCCGACGTGCAATACTTTACATTTTATTTTTTAACGTCGAAACAGTTAATTTTATCAAAAAAATATAAGAGAGAAAAAACTTTCTAAATGAATCGGCTTAACCTAATTTATTTTTTTCTACGTCGTTAAGGAAGTTTTTTGAAAGTATAGTTCAAAAAACCTGAAGGGGTACTTTATTTCAACCCTTTTCAATTTGTTTCAAAAAGTGAAAAAATATGTCACAAGTGTCTTTTGATCATGGTAACACTTCCACAAAATTTTACCATTCCCACGCTTTTCGTTTCCGAGAAAAACAATAAAAACACTCTTTTTTCCGCCATCTTTGCAACGCGATCTCCCTAATGGTTGACTTGTCACCCAACGTTTATATAACAAACTACCTTTTATTTTCAACAAGGAATCACCCCCTGAAAATGTTCGCCTTTGTTTTGAAACACCCTGTATATAAAATAATTATTTTATTTACTTGAAGAACGGCCAATAACAGGAAAATTGAAAGAGATACATATAGGGAAGTGTAATATGGATAGATATAGGTTAAAATTCTACAAAAGTTTTTGATTAAATTCTATTTCGACAACAAATTTTCAACACCTTTGTTTTTAAAATGTCTGTGCAAATGATAGACTTCCCCCTATATCTCTTTTAAATACCAATATTTCAGCTTGCACGGTGTAATAAATAGTCAATTTTTAATTAAGCTTTCGAAAAACCAATTGTTATATAATTGAAATATCTCTAGACCATTAGAGACAGATATAAGGAAAGAAGCGTGATAAAAGTCCCCCCAGAATCCAAATACGCAAACATATTTATACAGAGTGTTCCATTTAAAATAAGCACGTAGATGGCGACTTCTGGTATAACCGGAAATGCGACAAGTATGGCATTATTTTATTTGAAGAGAGCACCGTCGAAAACCCCAAAGCCAACATTTTCAAAATAGAAATCGATGTAGTCTTTGAAATATTTTAATGAGCCGTCACCATAAGATATCGAAATATTATTCTAACTTTAACACAGTTTAAGCAATTTCACTTTTATTTGTATAAAAAAGCTATTTAATTGTTATTTGTTTATTGCGTTTAATTCAATTTAAAGCCTAAATTATTTGTTTTGAATTTTAAATTAGTATGTCGTTTTCATTCGCATTAATCGTATATTTTTTACAAAAAAGAGTTGGGAGGTAATTAGACTGTGATGGATTTCTAAAAATTTTAATTGATTCAGTCGAAAAATGTTTATTCATGTTTCCCTCGGAGCGTGTCTTGTCTTGCCTCATATGTCAAAATAGATATTAGGTACTAATTTTTTTCATCTGTAATTCAAGATGTAATTATACCGTCTATTTTTTTACGAAATATTATGATTTATGCAAATCATAATAACAATCAATTTAAAACCAATTTGGGTCATAACTTTCAACTAAAAAGCGTTTTAGTATAACATAAACAAATAATTTAGTGGTTTTATGTTTCCTGTCAAGGATGGTGAATTGTTCGTTCTTTAAAACAAAATGCTGGCAAAAAAAGTTACTTATAAGTTAAAGGAAATGGTTCCATAAAGTTTTTTGTATCTTTTGCAGTAATCGCTAGTATATTTATACAAACAATATATGTACAACATTTTCTCGGACAATTTCATTACTGCTAATCTCGTCAACTGAAATTCAAATAGATAGTGTTTGTCACATTGATGAATTTAAATTAGTAGTTTTTGGGCTTTCACGACCTGCCCTATTATTTGATATATAGTGATTTTCCGGATTGTTACGCCGTGACTTAGGTAACTGGTCGCTGCCAGTAACAGAATTAAAGTGCACATCCCTAGCTTTAGATATAATTTGTTGACCTACCTTTGTTGTTCGCGGGCAAGGCTCTGTGGGGGCAGACTAGCTATAGATAACGATAGCGGGTTACAATTTGTAATGCTTTTTTTTTCTATTCGACACCAAAATCAAGACAAACCTGTCGTTGTGTATTACGACGAGTTTTGAAAGGCAACTTTCACATTAGCTATAGAAAAAACTAATTTTTGTTGCTTTATACAGAATATTCTAACACAAACCAAAAAAAAAGAAACAATCATGATATATATACTACATACCTATTATCTAAAATTTTTCATTTTTTACTATGCATTTACTGATCTAGTGAAAAATCGACAGTTACAAAAGAAAACAATAGGATGTCTCAGATATTACTAGCATCTTTGAAAGGAGTAACTGTGCAGTGAAAATAAATTAAATTTGCCCAAATATACCTATATCTAAAATTCATCGTTTCCGAGATACAGGGTGTTAAATATTTTGAAAATTTTATATTTTTTATTTACCTGGAAACTCTTCGTGATAAAACAACACAAATTTTATGTTGTAATGGGATATCTTAAATCTAATTATTCAGTATGTTTAAATATTCCCATTATCATCAGTGGCGTAGAAACTATGTGCCACTCTTCATTTATTTACAATAAAAATAGTACGCCACATTTAATTATAAACGTAAGATCCTTTATATTTTTATTATTTTGAACAAATAGTTATTATTTGCAATTTTCTTTAAAATGCATTGTATTCAATTAATTGTTCATTTGAAATATCTCTGCATTTCGTAATTTATGCATATTTGTATCAAAAGCTGAAGGAAACTTAAAAATCCACTCTTAAAATTTTGTTCATCGGCATAATTTACCATTTTAAATAACTTTCAAGTAACATTTTGTTGTATTTTCAACGGAAAAGGCATTTTATTTGAAACCACAACAATTTTTGCATTGAACGTTTCAAATAGGATTATTTCGAAAACGGGTACTCTTAACGACTTCAACAAGGTATGCCTTTTTCACATAAAGAAGGTAGAAAAATCGATTACTTTAATAATCAGATGTATACATTAAGCGGCAAAAAAGTTCTGCCATTTTCTGCCTCCTAAATTACACTGATGTTCTGCTTGTGTATACATATATCTATATATTCTCCATTGATGTTATAAGAGACTTAATTAATATGAGGAAGATATTATTAGTTTTCACTTTTTCAGCCTTGTAAATATCTAGATTAATTAAGGAATATATTTTTAATGAGGTTCCAGTAAAGTATCTAAATCCTACAAAAGTTAAAAATATTTTTACCTATATTAAAACTTCTTTAATAGAAATATGTGAGATCCAATTTTTTTTACAGTAATAAATACCTTTTGATAAATAGCATCAAAATTAATTGTACATAACTTACCTACTACATATGTCTGCTTCCAGTTTTGCAATTCATCAGTTGATTTCCATCAGTTACAATGCTGTATCTCTTTGATTTGAAATTTAAATTGCTTCTATGGAAGTACTAACTACAAACTAGTAACAGTATGACACGAATGAAAATGTTTATAATTTATTAATCGTAAAATTGAAAAAAAAATTCTTTGCTACTTAATAATAAACATGTACTTATTAGCTGCAGTAATATTAAGCAATAAATTGTATTTGTTGCAATTTGTGTTAATTCATGAAATTAAAACTGTTATAAAGTATCTAATTTTTTTTTAGTTGTATAGACGACATTTTTGACACACAATTAGGTTGATCTAAATTTAAATATTTTTCTAATAGCTTCGAAGGCCGTATCTTGACATTTACAAAAATAGCCGGAAACTATATCGCCTTATTTTTCCTTTTATCGGCACGGTTATGGAAATTACTACAATAAAGCAAACAATAATTTCAGTGATCTGCATATTCAAATCAAGTATATATACATATTATACACACAGATTGTATCTCTAATACTCACCTAGAGAAGTCAATGAATCAAGGTCTCTTTAAGAAGTTGGTTTTTTTAATTACATCCACAGCTGGTTTGATTTCATTTCATTTAAAAAAATATATATGTACAGGATATTTTTTATGTTCATGTATAAAGGGTGAACCTTAAATAAGTACAAATATTTTAACCATCAGTATAGTTCACTGTGCAGAACATATAATTAATAGTTCTTTTACATAAAAATTCAAATAAAGAAGTCAAATTCTAAATAAATTTCGCGATTTTTCAACAGAAAACTTGTTGAGGACCGCTGCTCCGGGAGTCATGGTGGATGTGAATTCCACAATGTTGCCAGTGTTAGGCTTCAACAAATATGTTTATTTATGAAAATATTACTGGCCATCTCCTCCCCTTTACCATTCCTATACCTCATCAATAAATTGAAAATATAAACCAGATTCTCTATTCACAGTTTTCTAGAATTTGCTCATTATCCATGTTTACTACACTCCAACTGAGTTATCACTACTTGCGAAATATGCTTTTAGCATGTCAACCTTTTCACTCTTTGAATAATGTACCACATTTTATTTAATCGCACTGTATTTTCACGAAAAATATTAATTAAATACACAAGACACTTAAGAGAAAAACACTGCCCGTGAAAATAAAAAGACGTTTTAAATACGTTTTATACGTTAGTACCGCAACTCTTAAAACAGATGCGTCAAGCAGTGTATTACTTAAAGAAACCATTAGTTTATTTTGGTTTCAGAAGATGCAAAGTGTATTGAAATTATCAAATCCCTTTCCACAAATATTACATGTTTTGTTTCCCCTTGTAATTTACACAGTTTATTTCCTTGCGCTGGACCATACTTGATACTTGTGATGCGGTATCAACATCAACATAACCTCTTTGCCGACCTCGACTATCAGTCCTAGAGAGTGGGGCTGGTACGGGACATTTCACCTACTGCTCGTGACATCTACCTGTTGCCTGTGCCTACGGCACTAGTTTCTTTTTTGCATGCGATTGACATTGCTTTTAAATATTTTTACTTTGCCTTCTCTTGATATTGAACATACATCAAGCTAGTTATTTTTCTATTCTATGTTTTGTGTTTATTTTTAAAATCTGTTTCACCCACTACGAAGTACGAAATGGTTGGCACGGACACGTTGTTTGAGGTTATGTGGCGAAAATTAACTCTTAAGGTGGTATTTGAAAATCATAGTTTTTTTGTCATTCTTCATAAAATAATTTAAGGGTTATAATTTGTGATAATCTTTCTAACAGTGTACAATGGTATTGTATTAACTTCTGCAATGTCTTCTGATAACTGTTGGTTTTTCAGTAAGTAGGTGAACTTTATGCACGTTTATGGATAATTTTTGGAATCATTGAACAAAGTAACTTCTTAAACACTTTAATTGATAGTATCATATTTTAATCGTTTATGATTTTATTTTACTTATTGTTAAAAACAAGTGTTTTTAAATTAGAAACAACCGCAAAAATTGAATTTACGTTAAACAATTATTTATCTTACAGACGATATGGCAACCTCGTCTTCAATAAATCATATGGTTTATTTTAATTAGGTTACGTCAGTGGTTTATCTGGTCAGCGGTCCTCAAAATGTGAGTATTTAAAAAAAAATTAATATCCGTAAATATTTGAAATTTTTAAAAATGACTTTCACTAGACTTATCTATATGACGAACTACACCTGCAGTTAAAATATTTGTACTTATTTAAGGTTCACCCTGTATACAGAATGAACCTTAAATAAGTATAAATATTTTAACTGTAGGTGTAGTTCGTCATACGCCTAGAATGAGTCTAGTGAAAATCATTTTTAGGTTGTTTTAAAGACTTATCCACATTTCACAAGTTAATACCATTGTACACTGTAAAAGTGTTTAAACAGGATTTTTAATATACAAAATTTTTCATTCATTTCTATGATTTTGACATGATTTTGCAGAAGACTACTTCGACCTTGGATTCAAGCTATACGCCAAAGCTGTCACATCAAATATAACCTATAATTATTCTGTTAAAGAATGAGCAATACAACGTGCAACCTTTGACGATTTATTTAAAAAAGTTGATAAAACCGTAAGAAAACAAAACACTATCCTTCGAGTATGTTCTAGCAGAATCAGGGACGTAAACAAGGCATCAGGTATACAAAAATTGCAAATTGCATTGTCGTAGACACAGGTAGCTGTCAGGGGCTATAGGCACAACGTCTCGCAGGGAGCAGAGCCACTCGACGAAAAGATTATGTTGATACCGGTGCACTGGTGTAGGGCAAGATACAGGTGCAAAGAAAATATGTAATATTTGTGAAAAGGATTTCATCATTCAGATACATGTAAATTTAAAATTATTACGAAATTGATTGATCCGATATCCTTTGAAAGGCGTGTATGTGCATTAATCTCGTGCCAGCATCCGTTAAAAAAACTTATAACGTTAATTCAAGATCGCGCCTCGCTTTGCCAGTCATTTCCGTTCAAGAAAAAAATGCAAGCAGCCACAGGCCTTGCTCCGTAATCCTGCTAATGATACGGTTGTGCCTCTGAATGCAAAGTTCACCATTTCAGTGCTTGATTAATTGATGTATTATCTAATTGACTGTACCTAGTTACTACGCAAATTATGTCGAATATACTTTAATGTAAATTCAGTATTTGTTTTCTTAAAGAGAATATTAAATATAGTAGGCGTCGGTTATGAAGGTGGCATGATAATAGTGATGGAAGAGATATAGCATATGTTTTTGTTGCAGTGTTGGATCTAAATCGAACGCAAATTATAATCTAGGTTTGTGGTACTTAATATTTAGACAACTTAATAACAGTTTCTTTTGTAAATTTCATGTAAATTTTGGAAGTAGACAAACTAGTTAGTAGAATTATAGTTGATATAATAAAAGCATGTCGACTTTAATTATTTATTTGCAATGTAGGTTAGTTTCAGTTACTACTTGGATATAAGTAAAAACTGTCACGTATGTTTCCCTTGATTACATTTTTTGAGAATAAAACAAACCAATAAAATTATTCTTTTTCTTAAGGTTGGCGCTCAAGATATAGCGGTTCTTGTTAGCGTATAAGCTAAAACAATAATGCTGAAATTGAATTTTTTTTTTAATTTTTGAAAAAAATGCTTTCGAGAACATGGATCCTCATGACTGTAAATTATACTTTTTTGCTTTGTACTTTACTTTATACTTGTATTTTACACTGTGAAATATATTTGATACAGAAGAGGTGTTTCTTTCTAACTCTTAATTTTTTTTAGACTGCCTCTAAAAATTTGCAAAATTGCACATAGTGTTGGCTGTGACAACAAAGCCAACATTTCTTCCAACGTTGACAGTTGTGTTCATATTTATTGAGGTATACCATAAGAATAAAGGTCATTTAATAATAAAGTAGTGCATATTTAATGCATTGCACACAAATATTTAACATTACAAAAACCAAACTCAATTTGTACTTAACAGTATTGGTTGTTCCCTCTATTTTTATTATTGCTCTGAACATGGAACTTTTTTACGAATTTGGTGACAGTGGTGGTTACTCTCGGTCGGCTACGGTCCCGCTCGGAACTCACGCGTAATTATCGAATTGGTCCTGGTTAGAGGGATGCTAGGATCCAATGAAAGTAGCGAGACTGATATCATATGATATTTCCATATGGTAGTATCGATACTCGATACTTATTTTATATAGGTACATACTGTAGTGCCAAGCCAAACCCATAGATTAAATGCCAAAACTACCAATTAACAACCAAGTCATTAAGAAACTGGTGGTAACTATGCGGTTGTTTTATTTTTTAATGGCATTACATTCAGAACAGTTAAGTATGTATAGTATTAAATAATAATAGTTTTATAAATGCATTAAATATAATATTTCAAAGTAAAATAAAATGGCAACAATTATATAGTAAATAAATATTTTCTCAATATATCCTAAGGTTCCAAAAAAGTGACAACATTGAAATTAAATTTGAATGTTCAATACATTGTTGTGTAAATGAAAAAAATAATATGTATAATAATATAAATACTGTAAATGAATAGAATAAATAGGTATGTGAAAAACTGCTCAAATATTATTCGAGCGTTCATTAATTACTATCGTAATTATAGTGTAGAATCTGATTAGATGTGACTCAAGTATCGATACCACGATACCCAGGGCCGATCCTGAGGTATTTGCCGCCCCGTGCAAAATATAAAAAAGTCGCCCCTTCTTATGCAAGTTCTGTTAGTGGTATAATTTTCTTTTTTAATTTATGACTTTTTATAGGTTCTTTTCTAATAAATCTATTTTTTATTCTAAAATAATTATCGTTAGTTTTGGTTTTACAGCGCTCTGAAGTGAACACTAATTTTCCCTATTGATAAATATAAATTTATATCAATGATATGGTATAGTTTTTAATTATTACTAATGAATATAATAAAAAAAGTATATAATAAAAATTCTTTGTTGAAAACCACTCTACAAAAATGCTCTGATGTCATTTTTTAAAATAAAAAAATAAAATAAATTATGGCGTCCAAAAGAAAATTTTTCCAAAAATTGTTTTTGGTTTGATTGTTTTTCTTTAATATCTTTGTTATTTTGCAACAAAAAATTACAGGACTAAAATTGTAGAGGATTCAATTTGTAATAAAAAAGCGGCCGAAGTTGGGTTGTGACCCCACAGACTTCTAGTTAAGCTTTTTTTTACCCCCTTCCCCCCTCACCTCTAAACAATGAAATTGCGTCCTCTAAAAAATGCAACCCCAAATGGAGCTTTTCAGTGGACTATATTGTGATTTGTGATGTAAGTCATCGGCACGTGTGGACTGTCGCGACCAATAAATTTTAAATACGGCCGCCCCCAAAGTTCAGCCGCCCGCAAAGTTTGGCCGTCCCGTGCAGCTGCACAGTTCACACCCCCGCCAGGATCGGCCCTGACCATACCGTCCTTTCAGATTCGACATATATCGATATTCTCGAGTCAGTATCGATACCAAAATATCGATATTCTGGCCATTAAATATCGATACTTTAAAAGTATAGAAGTATCGGTAACATCTCTAGTCGTGGTAGTATTCTTTTATTTAGCTGTTGCATTGACAAATCTTTTTTATGTCCTAAAAATAACTTCATTTAAATGTAATTATAATATAAGACACCAAATAATGTTAGGTGTTCTATATATTTAGGATAGGAAAGTAGTTTACCGGCATAAAATAAAAGTAAAAGGTCTGGTATATGTTAAGGACGCATAAAACATATGCCATACGCGGTCTAATGTTCCAAATTCTCCCATATCTGAAGTTTTCTCTCATTAAATACCTAAATAACGTTTCAGTTCGGACGTAAATTATAAGGTACGCATGTATCTTAGCAAAAGTGATAGTTTTGAATGCAAACACCTGCGATTTTTAAACATACAGTCGTAAAACTAGTTTGTATTCTCTAAGCTATCGGCGCCCATCTTCCTGAGAATGAATTTCAATATTTCGTAACCTCGGCAAACGCCGAGTGAATGGTTACGTCGGCTGGAATTGATTTCCATTTAAAACAGAAAATGTGTGTTGCATTCGATGAAATCTAAATTTACTTTGGTCGAGGTGGAATATATCATATAAAGATTTATAATACTTAAAACTTATACATTTCGATTTTGAGGTCGTGCCATACATTCAGATCTTTGGAAAATTACAGATAGTAAGCCAACTGACAACTTCTGGGAGAAATACAGCCTAGGTATTTGAAAAACACAGGACTATAAGATAAATATATATAAACATTTTTTGAAAATATGAGTTGTACTGGATTTTATAATTACAGTAATCACTATTTCATATCATAAAGAATAATTTCTAGCAGCATTTAATACAACACTTATACGTAACAAATGTGTTATTTTTGATGAGTTACAAATACCAGAAGGAGGCTGATTTTGAACAAAATTGGGTTTTTTTTATCATAAATTACAATCAATGTCGATACTATTATTTTCGAAATTTATATTAATAGTATAGGGTGTATGGGCCTATTGTGAGAAAAAAAAATTGGGACACGTGGTGTTAAATCAATCGGATGAGCTCTATTTTCAATCGAAAGTATTATATTTGAGATCTGACAGAAACGGATAATAACGTCATCAATTATATTTTTCCCAGAGACAAACCCAAATTTGTTTTCCTGTTAAAAAGCTGTCTTTTTTCTAATAAACTTTTATTAAAGAAATTTTTCTGCATTACTTTCCGCGCCATCTTGGCCTTGTCGAGCTCCATCGTGCTGAAACCATAAGTTTCTCCTTAGCTGCAAAGGCGCATTCTCCAGAAGTGCACGAAGCTGTTCTTGTAAGAAATTTAGGTAACTCACGCTGTTCAGTGTATGTTCATAAAAATAAGACCCTATTAAATGCCTACCGATGATGCCGCACCGTAAATTTACTCCAAAATGGCCATGATTTTGGACTGGATTAACAATGTGGGGATTATCAATGAATCAGTACTGTTCGTTGCGTCTGTTCGACAACCAATTACTGACAAACTGACTTCCGTCCACCCAAAGAACGTGCCGAAAAAGGTTCTGATCAACATTTACTACAATTTTAGTTTTAAAATTTAGTCTGTTTTTAATGTGACGCTCAGGCAAATACTCCAAATTGTGAATTTTGTAGTCATGGGGTTTTGTTCGAAATACTGTAAGAGTCTAGATGTATTAACGTTAACATCATTTCCTTGCAAGGTCGTCTCCAATCTTGTAAAGATTCTATGATCAGAAATGAGGCGTTCTGGATACCTTTGTCGATATAACTCTTCTTGAATTTTTTTGTGGCTTGCCGTAAATTAGTAACATTACAACTTTTTCTGAATGAGAATGACCTGATCCTTGCACCGCTAATGTAATCTTTAGGTGGTATTTCTTTCGAGACTCATTAGGACGATATTGTTTTTAACTTTTAAATGGGTAATACAGAAAAAATTCTAATAATAGTTTCTTAGAATAGAGGTTTTTAATAGGAAACAATTTATGCCTCACAGTGATATTAATAATAATAATAATTTATTTTCCTTAGAGACATAACATGTATAGGAATAGTCACATAAAACTTACAAGCTAAGAAAAAGTAGGTAACAATTCCAATATGGAATAAAAACATTTTTCCAACAAAAACTGC
Organism: Monochamus alternatus; assembly: GCA_037114965.1. Taxonomy (NCBI): domain Eukaryota; kingdom Metazoa; phylum Arthropoda; class Insecta; order Coleoptera; family Cerambycidae; genus Monochamus; species Monochamus alternatus. The sequence continues at coordinate 122,845,594 of CM073426.1, forward strand.
TTTAAAGCTTTCTTAAATAAATATTCACTTTCCAACAATTTCAATTGGTTAGGTAAGTTATTAAATAGCCTAGGACCTAAACAGTTCGGAGCGTTAGACGTTATTCTTATTCTAGCAAATGGAATATGTAAATTCATATTTTGTCTTGTATTGTACCCGTGAAGTGCATCATTTAAAACAAATTTACTTTTATTTTGAAAAACATATAAACAGATCTCAAATATAAATAAACATGGTAAAGGTAATAGGTTTAAATTTTTAAAAATATCCTTACAAGAGTAATGACTAGGAACTCCTACCATATATCTTAACAATTTTTTTTGTGCAATAAAAACTTGTATAGAAAAAGTAGAATTTCCCCAGAAACAGATACCATACGAAATGAGACTTGTGCGTGGTAAAGGCAGAGGAGTTGCTCAATATTTAATATCGACCTTAAATTGCGGAACAAATAAGTAAGAGAGGAAATTTTATTAGTTAGTAACGTACAGTGCATTTTCCAATTCAATTTTTTGTCTATATTGAGTCCTAAGAATTTTATTACCTCGACATCAGTACTCAAATCATTATTTCCCACGGTAAAACTCAACATATTACAATACTTCTGTGAACTATGAAATCTTACAGCATTCGTTTTATTAGTATTAAAGTACAAGTTATTCTCAGAGAACCATTTTGTCAAATCTTTTAATAAAACGTTGCAATCTTTTTTCAAATCATTATCGTTGATGTTCGATATAATTAAAGATGTGTCATCAGCATACATGGTAAAATGTGTGCTCGTTGAAACAGCATCCAAATCATTAAGATATATTAAAAAGAGTATAGGTCCCAAAACTGAACCTTGTGGTACACCCATCTTGACAGAATGCTGCACCGAACAACTATTTTTTACTGAGACATATTGGGTCCTATTTTTGAGAAAAGATTGCAACCAATCAAGAGGCAAGCCTCTGATACCACAAGAAATCAACTTATACATTAGTTTGTGATGATCAACACAATCGAATGCCTTACTCAAGTCGCAGAAGATGCCGACCGGGCATTCATCAAGCTCTATGAAATGGTAAATTTTTTCTAAAAATGCATGAATAGCTGTGCCTGTAGACATACCACTGCGAAACCCGTGCTGATATTTTGTTAGAATATTAAATTTATGCAAAAATGCCATCAACCGCTGCAAAAAACAATATTCAAATACTTTTGAAAATGCAGCAGGTCCTGTTACAAGTCTATAATTATTCATACTGTTTGAGTCACCGTTTTTATAAATTGGTACAACCCTTCCAGTTCTCAAGGAATCTGGAAATATGCCACACTCGAAAGATAAGTTAACCAGATACGTAATTGGGTCTATAATACAGTTAATAACTCTCTTTATCAAAAAAGTTGGTACGTTATCAGAACCAGACGATTTTTTGTTTTTAATTTTCTTTTTAATAACGTAAGAATTTCAACCGGTGTAATAGGATTCAGATACATACCGTAATTATTTTTTGTACAAATATTATTAATATTTAAACTGCTTACTTTGTTAGGTATAAGGTTAATTATCGTCTGAGGGGCACTTATAAAAAAGTCATTGAATAATGAATTGATATTACTATTAATGCATAAGTTATTTATTGTTACTTTCTATTCAATTTTTTATTCATTTCGTTTCAATTTTTTACCACGAAGGTTCTTTTTGTCACCATAGACATGATTTCCTAAATAACTTACCAGTTACTACTTTTTTTCATGTTATTTATGTTTTTACTGTCCGCATAGCATGTCAAACATACTAAAGAAAACGAAGAAATTCTTCGATTACCCTACTTCATATAAAAAAACACCGTTACCGCGCGTGTCACCGCGGTTAAGTTTTTACGGACAATTGCAACGATTTTCCATTGTCTTTCACGGCCTACCTGCCTAAAAAATCAGTTCTGGCGTCTACGATCGATGTTCCATAGCCGCCTTCGATGCTCCTCCAGTGACTCCGGTGAAATGCTCTTGTTCTTCTTCTGGTGGGGCCCCCGAAGTAGGTTGAGGCTCACCGTCTGCTGCGCTCCGGATAGCGCCTGCAAATCAGGTGCAGCGCCGTCGAAGGTGGTCGGTTTCTGACGCTGCTACCGTGTGGTGTTCACCGTCGCGACAGTACCTGGTGAACGTACATCTCTCTGGTGATTCGCGCGTTAAATTGCATGAGACGCAGTGTTTTTATTAATTCGTTTTTAGAACCAAATGAAGACATAAGTATTGTATTTTGATATATAACGATTAGAATTAGATGCAGACATTAGTCTTTGGCCAAGTTATTAAAACATCATGGGCTGTTAAAGAAACGGTCTTATGGTCATATCGTTAACTTGAAACATATTTTCCATTACATATTTGCGTATAGCTTACTATATTTTTAAAAGAAACGTATATAAGGTGATCCAATACACAGTGAACGGTGTTATTCGAACTAAGTGTGTGATGTGACCGAAAATGGGCGACTTACTCCTCAAGCAGAAGCCACCCCGCCAACCCCAATGGCAGAGCACGGAGATGCTGACCAGAAAACCGTTCCCTCCCTCGTACCAGAACCACCGCTTGAACCAGAGGGCCTCCTTCAACTACCACCCTAACGAACCCTCCAGGTGGCGTGAAGGCAACTACTATTCCACCCCCGTGTACAGCTTTCCCCCCAAGTCCAAAGATCACTACTTCCTCACCCCTTATTACAGAAATGTGATGCCTCCACCTCCAAATCCCAACAGACTCCTGATGGTCGACCCTAGGAGGAGGATGAGCATCAATGGAGGACCATCTCCCTGCCAGTGCAGGTCTAAGTCGATGGAGGACGTCAGGACGGAGGTTGTGGAGGTCAATGGGAATCATTGGGAGGACGATATCAACGGGAATCATGTCGCCAGGGGCAATAACAAATTTAATCAGTATAATAATAGGAGGTCCATGGAGAATTTACTGGTGGATACTGGGTATTCACCTAACAGTAAGAGGTCGGGAAAATTGAAGGTTAGAAAGTTTTTTTTCTGGATGTTAAAATCACTTTTTCACAAAAGAATAATGGGTTTCTTGTAGCAGTTTATGTTTGGTTGGCCTATAGAATCATTAATAATTCATTAAGTTAAATACTGTAAGGATTAAATATATGAAAATCTGCTGAAAATTTAAGACTTGCTCTTCCGTTCCATTTATTGGTTAATGTGACTGGTTTCTTCCTGTAGAAGACCATTTGATAATAATCCTTCATTCATAATTGTTTTGTTCATTGAAAGAACAGGAAAGGCAGATGGTTGTAACAATACGCGTTTATGAGTTCTGTTTAGATTTTAGATACTAGGTTAACATTTACACATATTTGTTTGCTTTAAAGTAAGCCGTAATTACGAGGCACAGCTACGGCAGTTGGTGTTCGTGAATTGCTAGACAATTGCGGCAAAAACTAATTGCCAGAAATATATGCCCGCCCGTTTCTAGCCGTATTTTCTACTTTTTTCGCTACATATTTATGTCCCGCCGATATTTCGAATGCTTGGCAAATCCGTCATGGTTTCGGTAGACGGATTAAAAAAAGAAATCCGCGTTTTTAAATTCGCTTTCTAGAACAAATATTTCTCTCTTATGTCGAAGAAAGGAATCCTATTTACCTTTTAAAGCGAATTGACTTTTACCCAGTTACACGTCCTATTTACAGTCCAATGTTTTCACAAATTAATATAAATTCATCTTAAATTATAATATCTAATCATTTCAACACATACATACATTTAAATTGTTTATATTTCATAGTTCAGTCCATTGTATTAATATACAGGGTTAACTATGACTAACTACAAAAATTTTAACCACGTGCTCGGAATTCTAGCTCAATGTTTAAAAAATGGAGCAAAACCCTCTTTTCCTACGGAAAGTTGGCGCCTATGATAATCAATCATCGTCCGAGATGACTAGATATGTCAACTACCGTGCGGTCGTTTTTTGCAGCGTTGTCAAAACGACGAAAATAAACATTTTTATTAGGTAATAATAAAAATTGCCTAAGTACCTAGATAACAGTTAATCCGGTTAACTGCAGTATTTTGTATTCGTTCTTCAGTTGCACACTGCCAAAACTACATTTTCATTCCTTGCAGATTCGTCATAATTATGCACTAACATAAAAATTTTATTTAATTACTGTAAAATGTTTAAAACTGTTCTAAAATAACATAACCTAGAATACTACATTGCTAGTTGCATACTATTCATACCTCAAAGAACATGCGAAGCTTAGTAATATTCTAAGGGTCTAAGAAACTTTTACAGAACACTGTAAACATCTTGGGATGTTATAGTTTAAAATATTACTAATTATTTTATGCAAACATCGTCGATTACTGTTAATACTGTTGCTATTATTAGTGTTAATAGAATTTAATTGCCCAACAACACAAGAAGTTTAAAAATTTATCACCGTTAAAAAATATTTCATACGGTTAGGGTACTCTGATTATTTTGAAATAATTTTTCAGTACTTGCTTTTCCCAAATTTAATTTTACTCGTATTTTTTGTGTATTTACAAACATGTCGTATTCAAATGCCTAGATGACGGATAAGGTGCTAATTTATGGGAGTGTGGACAAGTGCATATTATCGTGTGGTAGCGTAATAACAAAGAAGTACACAAAATATTATGCTGAACACTTTTTAACCACATTGAACAACTGTTGCCTTGGCGGTAAACGTGTGGCAGTGTTTTTATGTATTTGTGTTCATTTGCGTATATTTTTTTGTTATCTTTTGTGGTTTTTCTCGACGTAAGTAATCGACCTGGTCATGACCGCCGGACCAAATAGATATCTCGCTTTTAGCAAAAAGAACTATCGAGGGAAGGAGAGGTCCATAACAAGTATAAAAATCTTTGCAATGGCAGGTTTTAATTTAAACAAGTAAGAAAACAGAAAATGATAAAATTCTTAAAATCTCTATAAATATCAATCCTGGAAATAAATATTAGTAAGATAGGTGCTGCCGCCCTGTGCTACCATATCGTATTTCTCTTTAAATCATTATTATTGGCAGAATATACCTAACCTCGCGGCTGACAGAAGGTCAGTGACGGCGATAAATAAGGATTTAATGTAGTTTTGACAAAAAATTTGTTTCGCTTTATAAATAAGTTTGGAAACGTTTTGATAGATGATTCCGTTAATTCTTTCCCTATCCCCTCCTAAAATATTTGTACTAAGTCATAGTTAACCCTGTATAATTGAACGAGTGCATCGATATTCCTCTCGATGCGACAGGTACAAGTTTGGACGCTTCTTTAAGATGTCAGAACCTATACGCGAACGTTCGGTGTAAATTGATGTTAGTCTGGACGCACCTTTAAGAAAAATCTTTGCGTTTTCCAATGTATTATTTCCGAATTATTAAAATCGGATTGTGTTTTCTTTTCCTGTATGCGCTCTACTTAATCATTATGGTATAAATGCGGGCTATGGCCCGTGATGTGTTACAAATTACACGTCAGACACATAATAAGTGAAATAATAGTAATTAAGGCGGTCAGGATCGTTAGCGTTTGTAAATGAACGATAGTTTCAAGTAGCGGCGAAAATTGATTTTGAAATCTAGTGGCTATTTGAATTAGTTATGCGGGTGTTTTCTAAGTATGTATAGAGTGTAATAAATAATGAGCCTTTAAAGCTAGCTTCCTTGGAAAAAATAGGGTGATTTGAAGCAATTTTTGTTTATTTAAGAAGTTTTAATTCTGAGAAAACATTGTTTTTATTTCAATTTGTTGCAATCATTTTGTTCGTAATTTTCTTATGCTAGGTAACTCTACTTTTGGAAGGGAAGGTTTTTTATATGGATAAATGCGAATATCAGTGATTTTTGCGTTAAATGTACAGGGCGTTTTAGAGGTCTGTGTCGCTATATTATTCGTCTCATATATTTTTTTAAGGATAGAAATTTTTGGAAAATTATTAGTTATTTTGAAACAATCTTCGATTATTTTATACTGTTTTAGAAAGGTATTTTAAGCTAATATAAATCAAATCTCCTACAATTCGTATCAATGAAGTCATATGTATGTTCTCTGATACCAAACATCTAGGTATGCTAATGAACAATTCCACAGACAAAGCTCTATTCAATAATTATCTAAAGAAAATAATTTACTAACCTTCGAATGAAACACTCTATAAATATCTAACTTCACTTTTTGGCAGTGGGAACACGACAAATTCAACCACAATAGATGAGATCTGACCTATTTCTGCATTGCTTCTGGATTGCTTCTTCAGGTGGTCTCCTTTAAGTTGAATCAAATATCTAACTTTGTGGAAAAAATGGGGTGATTTGAAGCAATTTTTGTTTATTTAAGAAGTTTTAATTCTGAGAAAACTTTGTTTTTATTTCAATTTGTTGCAATCATTTTGTTCGTAATTTTCTTATGCTAGGTAACTCTACTTTTGGAAGGGAAGGTTTTTTATATGGATAAATGCGAATAAATTGTTCATTAGCATACCTAGATGTTTGGTATCAGAGAACATACATATGACTTCATTGATAGGAATTGTAGGAGATTTGATTTATATTAGCTTAAAAGACCTTTCTAAAACAGTAAAAAATGTTACAAAAGCTAATAATAAGGAATATATGGGTAGATATTGTGGATGTAATTCAACGCAGGTTGGGACTTTTGTCCACTGAGTAGTTAATTTCACACAATATTATTAATACCTAAAAATATATAAAAATCTTCGATTAGTTTTAAAAGAGCTCTACTTTGCTAACGTCCGTTTTAGAGAAAAGTGCGTTTAATGTATTTATGAGGCTTGAAAATTAAAACATAAATTCTAACAAATTATTAATTTAAAAAATATAGTACAGTTAGGAATTAGACAGTCCTAGTTGTCTGACGGATATTTCAAACATTTAAAATAAAGATTTTGTTCATGCTATTGCACTTAGATTTAAGTGGTTACTTTTTTAATTTTAAATGTACATTTTTGTGTTGTGGTTCATGCATGTTTACAGTTGTTAAAAGAGCGACATTATAATATATTTTTTTATAAATTTAAGTATAGGTACCCAATAAATATGAAAATGAAATAAAAGGATGTTTTCTCAGACCTGTAACTTCTCAAGAAAGCAAAATTGTATTAAGGTACCTAAGTTGATTTAAACCATCATATTTTCGTCAGAGGATTTAATTACGGGCCATTTTTTACTAAGCACCCTGTATATATTTAAATTTATTTGTAGGAAAACATGTTCATTCAGTTTGATAAATAGGTAGTATATTTTTATTTATAAAAATGAAGGCTTGCAAAATTTTAATGTCCTAGGTATATTTTGAGTAAGAAAAATCTAAAGTAAAAAATCAAATTTGGCCAAGGACATGGAAACTCTGCGTATCTACTCAGTTTTTATCCTGAGTAATTGTTATTAATGAAATTTTGTCGTATCTAATAGAGAAGAATAATAAGATATTTCAAAATTTCCAAGACTCACTTGAATTTACGAATTTGTAAAGGCGGCCTTTTTGTGTAGAAAACAGTCGGCTCTGTTAAAGACGCCACCACCCAATTTTTATTGACAATCGAAATGTTTACTTTCTTAGTTTAGAATGTGCTCAAACATCGTTGTGACCAAAGCTACTAAATAATATTAAATAAACTGATTTTCAAACGATATTACGTAATTTTTACTTCAGATACACTTCTCTTTGCACCAAGAATGCGCTATTGAAGATTGATGTGCAATTTCTCGGGGCAAGGTCACATTCACTCGCGCTATATATGCTAATTCTTGATTTGAATAAATTATTTTCAAGTAAAACACTCTAATACATAATTTGCGTGCATCATCATCTTTATCTGAGTTTTTAACGAATACGGTTGTTCCTAGATAATAAGGTGCATATTTCTTAAGTAGAAAAGGTAGGAGAAAATGTTTTTCTATTCCAAAATGACATGCACCGTGGCGCAAAAAAGTTGAAGCGATTTAAAAGGATCCTAATGGTCGGATACAAAATTTTATAAATTTAACTCAAAATAGTCGAGAGTTATTAAAGAAAACATAATTATTTTTTTAAATTTGATATCCTATATATCCTAAACGAAGCGTTTCCAGACCTAAGTTCATAGGAAATTTTTTTGCTTAAAATTGAACGTAGAATAAAATACTCAAGTATGTACACATCCTCCTGAAACACCCTGTATAAACTATATAATTTCTAATATGTTGCATCTTATACGTCAACAACAGAACCACATTAGCAGTTTTGATGTATCATAATGCCGTAAATTTCTCCTACATTCGAACAGCGCTGAACTAAAAGCAGATATTTTACGATTTTACGAGCTGGAATATAAAACTATCAGTTCCGCATTTTGCAAAAAACAGCTGTAAGTCGCCATCATCGGTCTATAAACACAATATAGCATCATTTAATGGTATTTAACGGCTATATTAAGTAAGTAAACTTTCACAAACCATCCACTTTGCATCACCCAGTCCACTTTAGACTTCAAAATAAAGAGTTGTGTAACCAGCAATAAGTTTTTTGATCGCCTTATTTAACCTGGTTATGTTTTTTGTTGATATGCTTGCCTCTGCACCATAAAAATTGTTTCAGCGATAATGTAGAAAGGTATTCCAACAAATGGATGTCCCAAATACGAGATGATCGAACAATTCAATGCAGACTCTTAAAGGCTACACTAACAAGCAGTAATTGTTGTTATTTATTCAATTTTGTTGACCTTAATAACGGAAATATGGTGTATGCCGCAAAAAAGCTGTTGCGAGAAAGTAATTCTAATTTTGATACACAAACTGTACATATGATATGGCTAAAGTAAATAAAGTAAGGAGAAATTGCTGTTAAATTAAGTAAAAAGACTGATAAATATAAAATCTGACAGTGATACATGTCTACATGAAATGATGTCATTTTCTGAATTGTTAACAATACATTCAGATTTTATAATAGTTATTTATGTATTAAGAGCGAAAAGTGATACATTATTGCTCGAGAGTAACAGTTCGAGAGCAGTAATATCACTTTTTGCCCGTAATGCATACAAGGTTTTATCTGCAATCACTCAACAAAATAAAACTTTTAATTATTAACTTTATTTACAACGATAACATTAATTATAACAAATAGAACAAAGGTAAGAAATTCATTTGTTAGTATTCGTAATTTGGATGCTGAAAGAACAGTATTTACAGTTAATAATAATAATAATATCTCTACCCCTCATTCTAATCACAGGGATTAGCCCAGAAGTCGGAGACTTGTGCGGGAGAGGGGGCGGCATATTATTATTAAGCAGGCCGCATTTGCGCCCAGGAACCACTTACGTTGGTAGGCCCTAACCACTATTCAGTGCAGGAATGAGGGAAACCTGGAAAACCTCATTAATTAGGGGGGTAGTCAAATATCAACCGGTATCAATCTCTCACATTGACCCAAGCCAACATTCTTCCACCCTACCATACCCGCAGAGAGGGCGCCAAACCTCTCCACGAATATAACTTATATACGGTCTACCGGTAGCTGGGCTCGAACCAACACCAATCTAGTCACCTCGATTCAAGTACTGACGCTTTAAACCGCGCGACCACTGACCGACCGAGTTGTTAATAATAATTCCTGATCCAGAAGACATAGTAGGGCTATATTCTGATATTATTAAATTTTCATGACTGCGATTGCTACATTTAATTACTTGTACATTATTTAATGCCCTAGTTTAGAATAATTTTCTTGTTTTAATTTCTGCCGCTTCAGTTGTATAATATCACCTCCACCAAGAACCAATAAAGTAGCCGATATTCGCCGATGTCTTTTGTATAAGTGACACTCTGGTAGATTAAGAAAGCAATATTGTTTCATCATCGCAAAAATCTGTATATTTTGCGAACATTTATTTGATTTCTTAGGCTTATATCCAACTCCTTGCTTCTTAAAAATGTTTTTTGAACTTGCCAATATCATTCTTGGTAGAAAATGTGGATTGTAGCATCGAGTAAATGTACCATAATGATTTTAGTGTTTTTGGTTTCTCACAAAAATAGGCGAGGAGTACGTTTTCTGAATATTTATAAATTTTCCTCGACTTATACTATATCACAAATAGGTTAGATTGCTTCTTGTGTAACTTCTTTGATTTTTCAGACAACAAACCTAAAGTTATAGTTTCTGCAGCATTTCTATTCTCCGAGGTGTATTCGGGATGTCACTGTAACTATTTCCGTAATTTTTTCAGCTAAAATTATCGGAGGTAATACCATAAGAGCTCAGATTTAGTGAGTACTTACTGTCGTGGCAATTTAACGACAGCTGTTGTGACAAAATCACAAGAGCGTAGCTCAACATAAAAAAAATATCAGGCTCAAAATCTGAGCTTCATGACAATTTCATGAATAGAATAATGATAATTTAATCATAGTGTCACGGAATTTTCCCCACTCACACCCAAATCGACGACTGTGGTACCGCGAATTACTAAGATTGCGCCGATCGCCCCTACACGATTCTGTTAAACAAACAAAATGCCGTGGATCGAGACGGGACTAGAAAATTTGAGAAATGACGAGAAGCGTTCGAGTCATTCGAGAGATGCTAGAAAATAGATCTAGAGATGCTAGAATATACCTGGAATATTCGTTGGGTCTATAAAAGAAAAATAAACGGCCGATTAAGTTAGTCTTGTATAAGTCTTGTATTACAGTGTTGAATTGAAGTTTTTAGTTATATCAAAGTGATTTAGATAGCGATTAATTAAATAAGTGTTTAGTTGAGTTCTAATTAGTGTTCAGTAGTGAACTGAGTATAGTTAATAAAGAAGTAGTTAATTAACGGATTGTTTTTCTGGCAATAGTAAAAGACGGATTAGGAAGGAAATCCGTGACAATATCTTTAAAAGTACAGAAACAACAAACAATGAACGCGTATTATTAATGAGATTATTTTTTTTAAGTGAACAATTATTAAAAACACAATTATTGTAAATAATTTGCCCTGTTGACGTTGACTCTATTAATGATTATCTTGTGAATACTGATTGTAAGGCTGAATTTGAAGGATGATGATTGATATTGACTCGTTATTCGAAGGTTTATTTGGGAGATTTGTTACAAGATTTGAATGATGATCGTTGTCGAGTTGTAAATAAGGTTTTATAGAATTTGCTGAAGAATGTCCAGTTATCTTAATTAATTCTTGTTGATAAACACCTGCTTTACCTAAATTTGATACTGCGCTGGAACGATGTGAATGATTAGAAATTTTTTTTATTCTTCGTGTCCAATCCAATTTTCTCAGCTGATATTTTAGTCCACTTAAGAATTTCATTGATTCCTAGGGGAATATTTTTATATCAACCTTTTGACACATAATTTTTCCAAAAAGGTTTGGGAGTTAGAATCTGTCAGTTGAAATATAATCCGTTCTGTATGATAAAATTTTATAAAATAGTCTTACTGGACAGATATCAGGATTTTATATATTTTTCGTTAACTACTTACTATTGCAACACTTTCTTGAACCACCCTGACATGTTTTTGAAAACACTGTATTATATTCAATGCGGTTAGTTAACTCTCCATTATTAGATATTTTTTTCCTTAAAACAATATATTCTGCAATTTGCTGCTACACCTCCTCGCCGAGCTAGTTCGTATGCAGTAATATGAAAAAAAGACCTATGGGAGTATTTTCATCCCATATTAGCGCCAATTTAATAATCTCGCTTTGGGATAGTGCAGTAGAACTCTCTTTGCGTTTTTCAAAATTACTTTGCAACTTCTTTTGTCTAGAATTGCGCGCGTCAAGGGCTTTCTTGAAAGGAGAATCGGTGAATGGGTTGAAAATAGCATTAAACTTTTCAAAATACATATTTTGCATTGCATTTTTGCCGCGGTATTCCACATTGTTTTCACAACGTACTCTTTTTATAGTCTTCGCCATTTCTCTTTCTCATGTTGAATCCTCAATCCATTAATATCCTGGCCACATCCTCAATAGATTGCTGTGTGTCCAAATCAAACAATTTTATTTATTAAAAAGCTATTTTTAATAAATAGAGTAACATAGCTTTGCTGTGTTAACGTAATTTATCCGCTTTTTTATCCAGTTGCATTTTCTCTTCCTTCCTATTTAGCCGATAGCAAACCACGATTTTTGCGTTCGTCAATGGGATTTTTTATACATGAGTGGAATTGTCTCAACTAAACTGCGCAAATATTACAAAATTTGGCAATTGTTAAATTTATTACTTAAAGAGGACCCTACTTAAATAAAGTGACACTCGTCAATAAACGTCAACTTTTCGTTGTCTGTGTCAAGCAAAATACCCTACTTTAATTAGTGATTGTAGATAAATGTTATTTTAACTTTTTTCCGCTATGGCTAGTTATAAATAACTGAGATAAGATATCTTGCAAAATTTTATTTTAGCTAGTTTCACATAATAAGTTATTAATAATAGCCGAAACAGAACTCAGTCAAGGGAGTGAATTTTAAAATTAATTCTGTTCAACAGAACTGGAGCTAGACTCAATAGACTGATTTTAAAAATAATTTTATAAAGTATATACCTGCAATAGAAATGCAATATTTATTTTTTCAGCTAATGTATTACATCTTCTTGTATTTGCAGGACTTCTTGCCATAGCAATATTTCTTGTCACGTATCATAAGATTTTTTTTTAAATCTTGTCTTGCCTCGCAGTTCGAGCTGTCAAATCTTCAAAGAAAAGCAAGACATTAGCTGCTGTCTTTCGCTCAGAATTTTGTAGTTATGGTTACAAAATCTTGCAGCAGGATTGGTGTATTTTAAAAAACAAGCAACGTGATTGGTTAATATAGAATTATGATCACAAAATCATGTTCGAAAGAAAGCAGCTAAGATTGCTAACATTATCCTCGATATATTGGTTGTTTCTCATATAAGTGCTTTTCCTGTGTTTTGAGATAGTAATTTATATTAACCAACCAGTGGTCTAAAGAGTCATACTACGTAAATGGGGACATTGTAACAGCAGTTTGATTTACATTGTTTTATAATCATTTCAACTGTCAAAAATCATTGCAAAACAATCGTTGATAGAAGCAGCTGTTCCCCACGCAATAAAACAGGTTTTAAAAATATTCTGTTCTTTAGGAAAAAAGAAATCAATTTAGACCACAGTTTATTTGTTTATTTTTGAGTTACCCAGACAATATGTCAAATGAAATACACAGAATATCGTTGGTGGCTATATTACAGAAATTATTGAATCAAATAGACCTTTTGCCTTTGTTCCCTCCAGCTCATTGAATCAAATGGTCATTTCACCCTTGTTCCGCTCCAATTAAACACCTGTCGTAGTTATCTAAATCAAGTCTTATTTGATTCAATTAATTTAATATGTTTTACTGCGGGCGATCTTTGATTTTTTAAGCTTTTCCCAACTGTCTATCAAGTAATAACCGCAATTACTATAAAACCGCACAGTGTAGCATTCGATTCGCTTTGTTTATTTCTACTATCAAACGATAAAATATGCAAATGGTAGGTTTTCTCTTCGAGCTGCACGACAATTAATTGCGGAAAATACTGGCATTGGTTTTAATTTATACTTCATTGGTCTCACGTATCTCGCGGGCAAGTAGTGTTAAATTGTTTATAATGCATAATTATTGGAGTTTTATCGTAAATAAATATCAGTGGGAATGATGCAGATAAAATAAATTTATTGTCGCCGTTAGTACTTTTAATTGAGAGTAATTAATAATTCAAAATTGTATTGCCAAGCGATAGGTAAAATGCATTTTTAAAATAATAATAATAATAAAAGAAAATTTGTAGTCGTTATACAAATACCTTTATTGGAAATATGTAAAAAAATTCTTACAGTGTTCATTTTTGCTATGAAATTATCAAAAAATATGCAAGCAAATGTTTGGGTATTTTTAAAGCACTATCCCCTTCTCTGTTTTATCCACCCGTGGACAAACTATATTGATTTCTTTTTAAATTTTCAAAAAGAACATAAAATGTTATGAAATTGTGGCAAATTTTTTAATTTATCTCTACGTGTTTGGGAAATACTGTGTAAGTTAGGAATCGCCCTGTATGAGTGAAGAAATGTTTGAAAAAATACATAAACTTGACTAGCAAGAAATTTGTACTGTCTACTTTTGTTACACCTACTTATAGTTGTGACTTATTTATTTTAAAATTTCAAATAATATCTATACAGGCTATCCTTGTTGTTTCGTTCTTAACTGTGAGAAAATATAGAGCATGAAAAAATAATAAGCGTCTGTCCTATGACATTTTTCTCTATGACAGCCCGTTATATTTTCCTGATACAGGGCATTCAATGGGCAAGATTTCTGTAATCCCATAAGATAGCCCTAATCAGAAAAAGTTAAAACGAATCTGCTCAGTGAATTTTCTCAAGAGTACTTTTCTTCAGGAAATATTTTTATATTTGTACTGAAAAAATACTTTTCACCATTGGCGTAAAAGTTGATATTTTTATTATAATTACTACATACCAAGTTTGAAGAAAAAATATTTGAGTCGGTTAGTGGCCGCGCTGTTTAAGGCGTCAGTACTTGAATCGATGTGGCTAGACCGGTGTGGGTGGGTTCGAGCCCCGCAACCAGTAGACCGTATTTCAGCTATATTAGTGGAGAGGATTGGCATCCTCTCTGCGAGTATGGTAGGGTGGAAGAATGTTGGCTTGGGCCAATGTGAGAGATTGATACCGGTCGACCTTTGACTACCCCCCTCCCCCAATTAATGAGGTTTTCCAGGTTTTATCTCATTCCTGCACTGAATGGTGGTCTGCTTAATAATAATATGCCGCTCTCTCTCCCGCACAAGTCTTCGACATCTGGGGTAATCCTCGTGATTAGAATGAGGGGTAGAGATATTATTATTTATTTAGTAGACAAAAACAGGAAATATTAAAATAGGAACGATCTGTATCAGAAAAATGACCCCTATTATTTTTTGATGCTATATCATATCCCAAGGTTACGAAAAAATAATCGGGGGTACCCTGTATACTTTGCAAAGTTTATTTACTACTTCTTTGTAATCAGTTTCATAAATATTATGGTAACTACATGCAAACTAAATGGTAATACCACACGGACAGACACAACGACTTCTTATAATAGACATATTTATGTGTAGGAGTGAAAAAACTAGATGGCGACTCTTTCATAATATCCGTGTTATTCGTGAAATAAATAAAGATGTCATTGATTTTCTGTGGGAGTAAGGATAACAGGATTGTGAAAGGATCTTCGTTATTTTTTGTAATTCATCTTCTTAACCTTCGATTTCCATATGCCATATTTGATTGTTGTAGCAATGCGTTTCTAAGTATTTATGATCTTGTAAAAATAATAAATGAGAAAATAATTAATGAGAAAATATAAACAATGCTTAACGTCGAGGGTTAATATGTAATTTTATAATTATTTTTTAATTTTAATAAATACAAATAAGAGTACAAGCTGCAAAAAATAGAGAATAGAAGAGTTGCAATTTGCAACGATATTTACTCTTAAAAGTTACAGAATATAAGATACTTTTTAATATAGGGTGAGTCAAAAGTAGGTGTAAGTAATTTAACTGAAAATTATTTTCGCCAAAACAGAGTTTCTATTCCAATAAATGTTCGTTCTAGCATGCCCCCTTACAAAGATACAGGGTGTTGAAATTTAGGAAACTTGAACCAACACTAGGACTTTAAAAAAAAACAATGTTACGCCACTGAGTAATATTAAAACTATTCAATTTTTTACTACAAAAAAGTATTATTACATAATTTCAGCAAAAGCTGCCTTTTGGAGTAAATCAACTTCTTGCGAAAATATGCAGATAATTTTGTATTTTCAGTAATTGAAATAAATACCCAACTAATTAAAAGTTATTACTGTCATTAAAATCATTCTTTGTTGAATCTAGTAAATTACTGTTTGAAAATTCATTTACGTCCCTACATTTTTAAAATGGATAATTTTACTGCACAAGTCGCTAGCATCGTTTACGTATATGTTTTTTGTAATAGAAATGGTCTGCCAGCCGTGAGAGAATATCACCGCATATTTCCTAATAGAACTCCAAATCATCAAGTATTTGAATCAATCTTTCGAAGATTGAATTTCAAAAGCTGAAAGGACTGGAGCATCGCGTAGACAAAATGTTGCAGATCGTGAGGAAACTGTAGTTGATACAGTTTTAGGCAATCCTATTACAAGCACGCGTCGAGTTTCTGTGCAATTCGTATTTTCACAATTCACAAGTTTTGTTTCGAGAACTGTACCTAGAGAACTATTACACCCTTACCACTAAAAAGGTGTACAAGTTCTTCATCATGGAGATGCCGAGCAACGTGTACGTCTTTGGCAGTGGCTTATTCGAAGAATACATGATAATCCCTATTTTGTTTCGTCATATGGAGAGATGAAGCCATTTTAGAGATGGCGTTATTAATTTTCGAAACTTGCATGTTTATTCATTGAATAACCCACATAAGAGAAATAAAAGATTCCAACACCGATTATATTAAATTTTTTGGGAGGAATCTTCAATGGTCATTTATTGGAGTTGCAAGAACTTAATAATCGCATGAACGCAAGTAGTTACAGGGATTTTCTCGAAAACCATTTGTATTACTCCGTTAAATATTAGACAACAAATGTGCTTCCAAAAAGATGGTGCTCCTCCTCACAATGGCAGATTTATGACAGAGTGGCTTAATAATAATAATTTTCATGATTGATGGATTGGTATGTTTTGTTCTGTGAGGTGGCACAATATATTTTTTTAGAAAAGGTTCACCATAGCGATGATTCCATTTTCCTAAATTTCAACACCTTGTTTCTTTATTTAAAAAGTGGCATGTTAGAACAAAAATTTATTTGAATAAAACTATGTTTTGGGAGAAGAATCTTCAGTTACATTTTTTGCATCTATAGAAAAGCAAATGTAGATAAAATTATAATATCTTGGATATTAAACAGTTACTAACGGATTTGAATGCGAAAAATCAATAGAAATCTTTTTAAATGGCCATTTAGTCTAAATTGTGATTCTTATCACCGAGAAAGCCAGAATTATTACCTAATGAAAAGTAAAAGTTAACATTTCCCTGTAAAAAAAATATATATGTATTAAACTCTCGCTATCTTTAAATTATATTTATTATCTAGTGTTGCTGGAATATGTAATATTTTCTCTACAATTTATACAAATTTATGCCCATGAACGTGTCGTCTGTGACAGCGCTATTTCACTCATAATGTCTTAGGACGGCGAAGAGAAATCTTTCAGTGGTAGCGCATATTCTCTTGTATTTTCATCATATCACTGGCGGCTCGTAGAGGTGGTAATGCCTACTTAATCTCAGATGAAAAGGTATTTTTCACTGAAGGGATAGTTCCTATTTGCTTTTATAATATAAGAAATATGTTTTCACATATTTCAGAGCGCAGGTACTTGTGATTAAAGAAAGAATCCAGCAATATACAGTATGCGCCAAAAGTATGGAATAAATTCAATAAAAACGAAACAATTATTTTTTGGGAAAAATCCTCGAACAGGTCGATTTTTAATTTAAAAAATACATATTTTAGCGTATAATGCGATTTTCAAATGTCATTTGTTTTCGAGTAATGACGTCATCGATTTTTTTTTAAATGGCAACAACATATTTTTTTCCTTGATTCTGAAAGATCGTTTAATTCTCTATCAGACAGTACTAAAATGTTGCCCTCTTACATAGGAAAGTTTTCGAGTAAATGACGATTGAATGTTAGAAAACGTAAATTTTATCCATAAAAAAGTAACAATTCTGAGGTATGTAAAATAAAATACAATTGATTAAATTTTATACTTAAATTAAATGTTCGAATTGCCATCCACCAACTTCTTGACAATGCGCAAGTCTGTGAAGAAATTCTTCTTGCACATTATGAATGATTTCTGGGGTAACTCTGCGTATTTTGTCTCGAATGCGATTTTGAAGTTCTTCTAAATTACGTGGTTTATTAATGTACACTTTTGACTTCAAATATCCCCATAAAAAATAGTCAAGAGGTGTAAGATCTGGCGATCTTGCAGGTCATTCTATCGGTCCGCGTCTGCCGATCCACCTCCCAGGAAAACAGTTGTCCAAAAAATCTGGTACAGGGCGCGCATAGTGCGGAGGTGCACCGTCTTGCTGAAACCATATGGTATCGTCAGGAATGTCAGGGTCATTATCGTTAGGAAAAATTACTGCAAGGGCTGGAACGAGGTCATTTTCTAGAAACTCTAAATATCTTTGTCCTGTAAGGGTTCCTTCAAAGAAGAAAGGCCCTACTATTCTGCCGTCAACTATTCCAGCCCACACATTTAATTTCTGAGGGTGTTGGGTATGTGCTTCTGCCATCCAATGAGGATTTTCCCGATTCCAATATCTGCAAGTTTGACGGTTTACTGTACCATTCAGACAAAATGTGGCCTCATCTGAAAAAAGTATTTGCCGGTGTAAATTTCTATTTCCTTGACATAAATCCATTAGAATTTCGCAAAAGTGTAAGCGGCGATCGGGATCTTCATTGAGTTCCTGCACAAGTTGAATTTTGTAGGGATGATATTTTTCCTTCCTCAAGATACGTAGCACTGTGCTCTGACTAGTGTCATTGTTTAATGCAACCAATCGTGAAGAATTATGAGGATTATCCACCATACTTATCAAAATGTTCTGTTTCTGATTTTCATTAATGCTTGGACGTCCAGGTTTTGGAATAGTTACAACATTGCCAGTTTCTCTAAATTTAGACTCTACCTTACTGACTGTTGATTGACTGATAGGGCGATCTGGATATTTTTTATTAAATAAATCGCAAACTTCCTGCTGAGTTCTAGTCATATTCCCGCATCCGATAAGAATTAAAATTTCAATTCTTTGAGTAACAGTTAAATGTGATAATAATTTCTATGTCGCTTACAATACTTATTAGAAAGTCGGTGTGACAATGACACTTTGCAAAGATTTTCACCTACGTGATCCATAAAAGAACTATGGAATTCGAAAAACTAAACTTGATAACGTTTTTGCTTTATTTTAATTGATTTACGTTTTCTAACATTCAATCGTCATTTACTCGAAAACTTTCCTATGTAAGAGGGCAAAACTTTAGTACTGTCTGATAGAGAATTAAACGATCTTTCAGAATCAAGGAAAAAAATATGGTGTTGCCATTTAAAAAAAATCGATGACGTCATTACTCGAAAACAAATGACATTTGAAAATCGCATTTTACGTTAAAATATGTATATTTTAAATTAAAAATCGACCTGTTCGAGGATTTTTCCCAAAAAAAAATTGTTTCGTTTTTATTGAATTTATTCCATACTTTTGGCGCATACTGTATGCAATAATAAAAAATTAACTACAACATAATGATATATGTGATTTGTTTCAGACAGCTTTAATTTATTATCTAAATTCTGATTTACATAATGCCACATCTAATATTTTCCAAAATATTGTTTGATTTATTCCTAACAAGATGAAGAAGTGCCAAAAAATAGTATATTATTCAACGAGCATATAATGATGGCTGTAATTCACGAATCAGAATATTCTTATATTTTTAAACACAATTTTAGTTTTGATGAAACAACTATCATCGGAAAGCAACAACTATTAAAAAAAAAATTTTCTAGGACATGATGAAAAAAAAAATAAACCAAGAGATCACAACTAACAAGTAGCAAGACATTCAGTTTTTAAATCATGTTTATTTCAGTTTATATAAAAAATAGACCAGTAATAATTATGTCTCAGTATATTCTTTAAGGCTTGCTACAGATTATGCGTGAATTCGTGATTTGTAGTGCGCGATGTGTGATTTATTCTCTCCATTCATAACAACCCTACACATTATGCACGAATTGCATACAAAACACGAATCGCGAATTCACGCATAGTCTGTCTGTCTGCATTATACGACACTAGATTTTGTTTAACAGTGATATTCGCTTTTTGGTGTATTTTTATTAAAATTTTTGTCATTTTTGAACAGGTTGTTCATCTAAGGCTTGCTACAGACTATGCGTGAATTCGTAAATGCGTGGTTTGTGAGGGATTCGTGAATAGTGTGTAGGGTCTTGTTCGTTAAAAATCCATTCATAATAACCCTATACACTATGAATGAATTCCATACAAATCACGCATTACGTTATCACAAACCGCGAATTCATGCATAGTCTGTAGCAAGCATAACGCGCAATGAATTTATTTTTCGCTTGAACCTTATTTGTAAACTGTCTTTCTTCAGATATATACTTTTGACATTCATAGAGAAACGCGTTTATATTTTCATTTTCAAATGAATGGAATGCATGTCTCCCTAGAATCATTTATTTGTTAGTTGAATATGTTCCATTAGACAAGTTAAAGACATTTTTTTATATTATTGTACGTTTTTGTAATTGTGTTTTTTTTATTTGTTTGTGAATTGTAGCACCCAGTTGATGACTTTGTTTAAGTTAAAACGTTGATGATCTAGAATAAAGAGGGCTGTTTGGCTATTGATGACCTCATTCCAATTATTTTTGCCGTTAAAAACCAATTTATAAAATTATGATTTTTTACCACAAACATCCTTTTTTGATGTTTTTGGCACGATGTATCGAATCGCGGCGATTTAAACGCATGGAAAAGGACGAAATAGGTGGTTGGCATTAGATGCAACTGTGCAGCTTTCTCCTGCTCCGTCGCGACATATGCCCGGCACGCCGTTTGTCAACGTTGATGTATGAAGGATAGATAATATGGAGCATGTACAAGAGTTACTGATCGGCGTGTAACAGGTGATTGAATGAGTGACACGGATATTTTGAAGTCACTGAAGAGGCACTTGCCCTAAATTACCTTTCCATGTCTGTTCGCGGAAAAAATGTTTATAGAATTATTGGTAAACAGTTTTAGATGCAGATAAATATACTGTAACGTGTCTGAAATGTACTGAACTTTAGTGAAATTTTTATTCTACAAGACTCTTTTAAGGTCCTTATCATCCATTATTTTTTTATTTGATTTTTCTGTAGTTTCGAAAGTGCAGTGAAAATTAAAAAACAAGCAACTAATAGTAGAAAAATCATAGATTTAAATCTACCACAAAGATAATTGGTTCAAAGTCAACAGTTGGAAAAAAGCAACAAATCAAAATATACAGTGGTAGAAAGGTTAACAAGTTTCAAATACTATTTTGCCGACAATCACCTTATAATCACTTTTATCCACACATATGAACCGTCTAAAATGATTCTTTATCCACTAGTACCCATCCACATGCCATCATTTTCGGAACGCAAAACATCTGCCGAAGTTTATGAAGAATTTGCACAAGTTACGGATGTTTCTTCTTGTAAAGAACAGCTATATTTTCCTTGGACTTTCCTTGCAATATCAAGTTTGTTAGATATAGATTCCTCAATACAGTGCTTTCGAAAAGTAATGAATAAATTAATTGTTTTTCAAAAAGACACTTTTTGACATACGACCCATATTTGTGACGTCATCGTTGTAAAGATATTACCTTCATCATTAAATATTCTTTATCGGAAGCTTCAGTCAAAAACTCTTCAGTATGTGCTCTTTCCAGTACTGCCGCATTTTTTGCTTTGTATCCCTTCGATTTAGGGTTACCATCCGTCCGGATAAAGCCGGCAAATTTAATTGTCCGGCCGGTTTTCCTCACTGTCCGGCTTTTTAAAAATAATCTGAAATCATGGATCATCTGAAAAATATTGTTCTCAAGCATCACCTTCTGACTCCGAAAGAGAACGCCGAAGAGAATAAAAGTCTAAATCTAATTATATTTTGATTTTAATATTTTATAATATTATGTTTTATTTTTATTATTTCACATTCTTTATTTTATATATTATATATAAATTCAAAGTTAATACTCATTAACTCATTTATATAACTTTATAGTTTTTTTTTGTTTTGTCAACGCAATATATGCAAAGTGCAATATTTTTTTAAGTTTGCTTGTGTTTACAATTATATTTTATGTTACTAAATAAAGCAAAATAAAATGTGCAAAAAATGTTCTCCTTTTCCATTGGAAATCATTTTTTTTGTCAGAATTGTCATACTTTACATGTTTCACATCTGGTAACCCTACCTCGATTCACTCTTGAAATAAACAGTAAGCTTGTTATATTTTCCAATATCTATATTTTTGTACCTACAATTACCTACTTTCTTACATTTTTGCCAAATAGAACTGTTTATTAAATAATTGATAATAAACAACGTATCATAGCAACCAATAGGTATAACAAAACTTACCACGTTTCTTCGAGTACTAAAGGCCGGCATTAGAATATAAAAGACCATTGACAAAGATCTTTTATAAAATATATTTGATTAAACATTTGACCGTGTAAAATATCAGATTTTATAAAACATATGCTATAAAACACAGGTTGGTCTGTATCTCTATAAAAGTTATTTTAATAAAAGTAATAGGAAACTGATACATTTTATAAAACTTTTAATAGTTGTATTCTAAGATGGCGGAAGGCAAATTTGTGTGAAACATTGCATCAACAAAATTATTAATATTGGAGTACGAGGGATATGAAATGTTATATCATCAGTCATCATCAAGATTATATAAATCGGAATAGTTCTCGAAGTAAATTTTGATCGATACCCCGTAAGCCACGTTTTTCAATCCATGATGACTGTGATGTGATTATGGATAAAACGTTGTATTGCATTCATGTTTTAACTGCCTTGATTAAACGCTCGAACTACGTTCTCGCGTTTCTCCCGTGGATAAAATGCTACTTAAAAAACTTATACAATAAATCGCTATTATAGATTTATAAAAAATATATGATTTTCCCGGACGAAACGAGACTCACTTCATTTGTGTAATAAAGAAACATCCAGATTATTATGGTATGGTAGTCAATTTGAGTTATCTCTATATGTATAGGCACTACATCCAAACTGGGCTACTTACAATTTAATAAGCCATAATTTTCTTTTAAAAACAATCTCCAATTGAACTATTAGGTCACTGTGTTTATTTGAACAGTTTCAAGCAGTTATTTTTTATTCAACACTGCCCCTTTATTGTCACTGACTTGACCCTACAGAAAAGATATAAAACAGTAACAATACTCACTTAAGAATATGTTGAGTATAATCCTGTTAGCTTGCAATAAATTTAAACACCTTCATTGTTACCTATCGATTTTATGATCTTTTTATCTGTTCAATATTAAACTATGTTAATCGCATATTTTCACTCCTAACTGTCGTCATATTTGTGTCGATATTTTTAAAATTTCACCTTCAAATGCATATTATTATAATTATAAAGGCCTATCGACATGCAAATTTGGCCAGAATTAATAACTTGAGATATATAATGGCGAATTAATAGAAATCAATTTGCTATGGAGATTCAATAAAAATATTTTGCTGCAGATTGAGAAAGTGTTAATATTTTTGCAATAAAACAAGATTTATAGTTCTTGCCTTATTTTATTGACAAATTTGCAAACGAGAACATTATGATCGGCAGGTGAATTTGTGAAACCATGGGCGTAGACTTATATATTTTAAAAGGGGTTTAAATATTTAGAACCAATGTATGTCACTGATTCTTGTGTTCCATGTGTCTTTTATTCTATTGATGCAATAATTGATAACGAGGTATCTCGGTTTTATAGCGTAGTCTGCTAATTGACTTTAGAAACACTATACCATTTGTACAAATGTATGAATTTTATTCAACAACAATATAGAATTATATTTTTTTCTTTCAGTCTACCCCAAGGAACGCCAGCGACGTAGACAACGTCGAGAATGGTGGAAACAGCCGCCCCAGATTCGTTGCCGTCACGTCACTGGAAGATGTCCAAGCGGTTAGGTGCGCCGAATTCCATCCAGGCGGTCAATTGTACGCCGTGGGCTCCAATTCCAAGACCCTTAGAATATGCGCATACCCAAAACTCACAGACCTCAGGTAAGTTCACCAGACATTTGAAATTCATGTCAGTTCCTCTTACGTACTTTTCGTTTCCAGGGAAGACCATCAGACATACCAGCCCATGGTCCTCTTCAAGAGGACGAAGCACCACAAAGGATCCATATATTGCCTCGCCTGGTCGCCCGTTGGCGACCTAATGGCCACCGGCTCAAACGACAAGACGGTCAAACTGATGAGGTTCAATTCTGACACGTCGAATTTGGAAGGCGAAGAGATTGAACTCGCCATGCACGACGGCACGATCAGGGATTTGTGCTTCCTTGAAGATACCACGAATAAGTCCAGTCTTCTGATCAGCGGAGGCGCTGGGGACTGTAAGATATATGTCACGGACTGCGCCACTGGGACTCCTTTCCAAGCTCTTAGTGGACATACAGGTAGGAAATTTGCAGTATTATTGCTATCCAATTAGGTTTGATCTAAGTATACTTCAGGGATCTATTCTGAGGCCATTCCTTATTGTACTGTTAATTAATGACATTTATGTTATTTATATAATTTTAACATAAATTTTTGTCTACTAATTGTTAAAATTTAACTTAACTATTAGTGCCTGCTATGTTAAAATATTGTACAAGGAACTATGCAGTTGATTGTTGAAAAGCTATTATCTCGAAAATCAAGTCAATTTCTAAGTCTAATGGAAAAACATACCTTTCTTCAAAAACAATGTAGTTGTAAGATTTTTTATAAAAAAAAAACATGATAACGTTATGTCCAAAAAAGTTACGCTCACATTTACGTCACAAATATGGCGGATGTGGCACCCTCTAGGGAATACGTCGAAATAGACAACAGATTATGATTTCTCATGTCTTAAACATATATTTCCAATTTTTTAACTTAATACAGTCCAACACAGTGCAATTATTACAAAAAATCACTTTTAAAATTCCAACTTTGACATCCTGTATCTTTGTTATTATCAACATTTAATTCAATCATATTGGCTTAAATCATAATATTTTCAAATGAAAAATCTAGTATGTCTTCATGGGCTATTATTTGCGGACCATTTTGTATAAAAAATGCAGGATATTAACTCTTTCTAACTTCTGAACAGGTCACATTCTATCATTATACACCTGGGGAGGTGCAATGTTTGTCAGTGGGTCTCACGACAAGACTGTCCGCTTCTGGGACTTGAGGACGAGAGGTTGTGTAAATATGGTCACTCCCGTAACAGTTCCTGGCACTAGGCAGGGTTCTCCCGTTGCTAGCCTCTGTGTGGACCCCTCGGGAAGACTTCTGGTCTCCGGACATGAAGATAGCTCCTGTGTCTTGTACGATATACGAGGGGGACGAAACGTGCAATGCTTCAAGCCACATTCTGCCGACGTAAGATCTATCAGATTTTCACCATCAGCATATTATTTACTTTCTGCTGGATATGACAATAAATTGGTCCTTACCGATTTGCAAGGTATATTATAAGAAATTTATTTTAAGCTCAATAAATGTTAACCGATGTATTCTCTTCGCCTCTTAGGTGACTTGACACTTCCACTGCCAAGCGTGGTTGTGGCCCAACACCAAGACAAGGTCATCTCAGGACGTTGGCATCCTTCGGAATTCTCCTTCTTGTCCACCTCGGCCGACAAAACAGCAACCCTTTGGGCTCTGCCGCCTATCTAACCTATTTCAATTAAAATCTATTTGTTAATCAATAAGTCTGAACTAACCAATACTCATTTTTAAATAAAAACATTTACGTTGCACATGAGTAATGTTTAGATACTTGTTTTGGTATGTTTTATTTTTAACTTTATTTAAAAAAAAAAAAATAGCGGGAGGTCTTCGAAAAATATCATTATTAGCTTTTGTAACTAGAATCTCTCACTGCACAAGAAGTTTCTTGGCTGTAAGTACTTTATTAAAAATTTTACGAGTCTGTTTGTCTCTTTTGCCTTGTTAACGTTATTTATGAACTATATTATTAAAATTTACTATTATATTATAATGTAATAACTGTATATATATACTCTAAACTTATTTTTGAAGCTTTTGTATAAAAATTAAACTATTAATGTATGCATTATTTATGTTATATCAGTGTTATGAAAAGTGACTATAATATATGATGAAATGATTATGTTGTACTTTAAATTTGTTAAGTTACGTGACTTTTTAATAATTTCACAATAAATTATAGAATGGAAGCGTTTGTTTTATTTCTGTTTCTTATCAAATATTATATTTTATAGAAAGATATTTAAACAAAAACTTACAGTAGTGATATTAGACACTAAGACTTTGCTATAAGTATGAAGAGCCCTAGACCGAGGGGTCAACCACTACCCCAAAAAATGTACATAGATTGCCATTTGTGGCAATCATATCTTATTATAATTAGTGATTCCATTGATTACCAGTAATTCTCAATGATTCCAAAGTATTACCATATGATTCCTAGCTGATTCTCAAATATTCTCATGATTATTAGCTGATTTCTAAGACTTTAGGTGATTGATATATGATTCCCAGTCAATTATCGAATGATTTCCAGTTTTTAAAAGTTAATAATATTAGTAATAATTTACATTTCACGTCACATTTAAATGAAATTTGTAGTTTCAATAGTCTCTTTTATATGTATATCCTGTACTTTATTTGTATTCTTCATTTTTTTTTTGTTCTCTTTTTTACTGTATATAAATATAGGGCTTCCATTAAAAAGTAAGTTGAGAAACTAGTACAAATATGGGCTACCATTTCATTTTTGAACAGTGTGAACTTCTCATTTCAAATATTTTCTGTAACAGCGAATAACTAAAACAATGTATTTCTATTAGTTTGACTAACTATGAACTAGTATATAATTAAGACTTTAGCGAAAGCACATGAAGAACAAAACAAAAGAGGCTAAAATTACGCAAAAGAAATTTATTTGAAATTTTACAAATCCTTCAGCACTGGAAAAATCTAATTTTAGTCTTAAACTTGAACAATCTCAACCAGAAAATAAAAAATAACAGTAAACATTATTTTCATATCTTTATGAAAATTAGGAAAAATAATCGCACACGTAGTGTGATTTTCAGCACCAGCACAGTTTACATGAGCCCATAATCTGCTCATAAGGACTGAAGTTTCCCTCTGGCATCTTCTAAATATCTTCTTCCACAAAAAATGCAGATTGCATCGTCGCTATTAATACGATTTCATGGAGGAACTACCTTTCGATGATATTTCATATTGGCTTGATTTCATATTCTTAATTTTATGATCGATTTATTGTCACTTTTCGTGATTTTTTCGTCCTAGATTCGCTCAAAATGTTTTTTTCTAGCACCAACAGTTTTTGATTTCAGTTCATTGCCTTCTTTATATGGGTAGGAGTAGGAGGTTATAACTATCGAAGTGGAACCCTTTATTTCTCGTTTTCATTTTTGCAACAGGCACTAAAATATGAAAACGAAACTATCGTGATACAGTTTCCTGATATTTTCATATATCTGGATACCCGTTGTTAGACTTCTGAGGAAATGTTTCAGAAGATGACAGTCATAACTTAGCCAGTCGACCAGACAGGCGACTCTGCAAATGGTTTTGTTGTCACAGTAATATGCTCAATTTTCTTACATTCATCCACTGAGGTGCACTTCCCCAATAGACCCTGGAGGGGTACCATGCATAAGACGCACATATTTTTTCGGGGGAAAATCAACATAGAGGGGACAAACTCTCCTCCAGCGGTCATATATGCTATCATTGTAATTAGGACTCCTTTTTCTGTAGATGTTAAATACGCAATTTGCCTTTTTCCCTCGAGATGAGGTCCCTGATGAGAGCTTGCTCTGCAAAACGGTTAACCCAGTCTCATCCACATTGAATATGCGACTTGGTGGATAGTTGTGCTTGTTTTAGACAGATTCTAAATTTGCAAAGAACTGATCAACATTTTCCTTGTTGTATGCCACATGCTCGGGTGAAAAATATACCTGTTGACCTCCTTACAGAAAGAGTGTTCTTATGCCTCTTCAAAAATCCAGTCAACCTCTACCAGCTTGCATCAAGTTTCGAGGAGAATCTTTTCTCATTGTGAACCAGCAAACTATAAACCATACATTTTAGATCACCATGACTACATCCATAAAATTTTGATTAAATTAGAAGAATATATCTTACTAATTCTTCTCCAAGCTCATCACCTACAATTGTTTATCTACCTAGCTCGATCATGGTAGCTTCTTCTGAACTTAGATTATTCATTTTTGTGCAACATGGAATCATAGTTCGTGATACATTGTTCTCTGAAGCCGATTTGCCTCTGTGTTGATGGCCATATCTGTTGTCAAAAATTTCAGTTATTAATCGGTTTTATTAATACATTAGATCGTTAATTATCTATTTTACAATTTAACATGTTTTAAGAAAACTTTTACCTTGAATTTGGCTCTGTAAAATTAATAAATCCGATGTATAACCTACAATACAAAAATTAGCCATAAAATTTCATCTGCTATTGTTGAGGGTATTCCAGAAATCTAATAAATATTACAGAAGAGGGTGCTGTTAGTGAATTAATAAAAAGTTGTACGGTATTGTACAATTTAAATTGTAGAATTTTAGTTAAAATAAAACAAGAAACAGATTTTAATAAAGTAGTCGTAGTCTAGTCTTCCTAATGTATTAAATTTTACTTTACTCATAATTATTGCATTCATAAACCTACCCTCTAACTTACCTGTGTTATAACCAAAACTACAGCTAAGTAGGTACTCAAAACGTAA
This sequence comes from Monochamus alternatus, assembly GCA_037114965.1. Lineage (NCBI taxonomy): Eukaryota > Metazoa > Arthropoda > Insecta > Coleoptera > Cerambycidae > Monochamus > Monochamus alternatus. The sequence continues at coordinate 122,874,401 of CM073426.1, forward strand.
ATATACAATCACTGAGGTACAGCACAAAGTGAAAGGAAGCATCATTTTGATCCTGGGTCCATGCACAGGTACGAAGCAACAAAAGAAAAAATACCATGTGGCTTTTGTATATACTCGCGATAAGAATTCAGACGACTTACGTCATATGAACAAATGAATAATTCATTATATTTTCATCAAAATATTTAAGGAACTGCAACTGATAGTAATAAAACTATATACTACACTAACAGTTTGCATTATATTTTGTACTAAATTACAAAAAATGATTGTTTTTGACGCGACCAAATATCGAATATTACGTTGACAATAAAAACAAATGTGTAACGTCAGCCGTGACGTAAGACGTCTGAATTCTTGACGCGAGTATACCTACATCTATCAGAGTCAAAAGCTACGTAGTATTTTCTCTTCCGTTGCTTTGTCCTAATGAGTGGACACAGGTTTAAATTTAGGCTTCTCTTCGCTTCGTGACGCTTCTTCCACCAGTTGATTCCCTGTCGATTACCAGTGATTACGCTTGATTCCCAGTGACTGCCAACTGATTCCCAGTAATTACTAGTTATTTCTCATTCCCATGTGATTCCCCAAACGATTACCATTAAAAATATACATCGATTTCCACTAGTAATTGACCCCTCGCCCTAGACAGTATTACCCAATCGAACAAAATCTTTCCACGTGAAGCTGTTTTGTTATGACCTAGTCGAGATATTCCAACCAACGTGAATATAGTAAGAGGCTGTACCTAATTAAATAATAGAATAATATTAAAATTTGTTAGATTAACTTTTAGGGGATTCTGTAACGTTGATAAATTAAGAAGAAAATTTTGTACAAATATGTGTCCATACACGCTTCGTTTTCAAGATACAAACTGTTAAACTTATAGGAAACATTTATTTGAAATTACAAAAAAAAAGAACGAAACGACTGTTCAAATTCAATATTAGTATATACAGGGTGAGTCAGAAAGAATGGGTCAACACTAAGCTGGAGATCTAAGAAACCAAAATATGATGAGCTCATGCTTTATATGAACGTCACTGGTTTAAGAAATACAGGATGTTCAAACAAAATCTTTCCACGTGAAGCTGTTTTGTTGTGACTTAGTCGAGATATCCCAACCGACCCGAATATAGTAAGAGGCTGTACCTAATTAACACATTCACTGCCAAGCCAGTTTTCATAAAACTTTTTTAGCACGCCACCCATAAGAGCGGCTCAGCGGACACCGGTGTCTCCTCTGGCGCACTAGGAAAAAAATAGATTTTTCCATTTCACCACGCCAGGGCGGACACAAATATTACATTTTACCACGCCACAGCGGACATATTAGCGGGCACAAATATATCAGCGGACACGCTCGGTTGTTGTCGTGATTTGTGTTTTTTCCAGTCAGCATCGCGCGCCAAACGTCTTTGCGTCGTCACTGTGGTCGTCACTATTGAGTAAATTAGCGTACTAGACACTTCGTTAGTGATATTTTCCAACAAATTTTCGGAGTGGTCGATGTAAACGTGACAATGAACAGCAGAACAAAACATATTATGTCCCTCGTGGAAACCAATAGTAACGCGGAATCGGATAGTGATTGTGATATGATTGGTAATTATATACTTACTATGTTTTTGTAAATAAAACAATAAAGTTTCAGTTATTCAAAATGTTATGATTTTCATTTAAAAAACAAATGTGTCCGCCCTGGCGCCTAGAGTATAGCTGTTTTAAAAACTTTTTTACACGCCACAGCGGTCACAATGGCGGACACAGTCCATACAATTTAAACAAAGCTTTTTATTAATAAACCAGAGTCAGTAGGCCATACTAAAGAGTCAAAGAGGATAATTATTAACGAAATCATTCACAAAAATAGGCGGTTTCTGGGAAATAATATCTACTAAACATGGCGGACAACGGTGTCCGCCCTGGCAGTGAATGTGTTATAATATAATAAAATAATATTTAAATTTGTTAGATTAACTTTTAGGGGATTCCGTAACGTTGATAAATTAGGAGGAAAATTTTGTACAAATATGTGTCCATACACGCTTCGTTTTCAAGATACAAGCTGTTAAACTTATAGGTAACATTTATTTGAAACTACAAAAAAAAAAAAAACAACGAAATGACTGCTCAAATTCAATATTAGTATATACAGGGTGAGTCAGAAGAATGGGCCAACACTAAGCTGGAGATACTAGACACCAAAATATGATGAGCTCATGCTTTATACGAATGTCACTGGTTTAAGAAATACAGGGTGTTCAAACAAAATCTTTCCACGTGAAGCTGTTTTGTTGTGACCTAGTCGAGATATCCCAACCGACCCGAATATAGTAAGAGGCTGTACCTAATTAAAATATAATAAAATAATATTTAAATTTGTTGGATTAACTTTTACGGGATTCTTTAACATGATAAATTAGGAAGAAAATTTTATACAAATATGTGTCCATACACGCTTCGTTTTCAAGATACAAGCTGTTAAACTTATAGGTAACATTTATTTGAAACTAGAAAAAAAAACAACGAAATGACTGCTCAAATTCAATATTAGCATATACAGGGTGAGTCAGAAAGAATGGGTCAACAATAAGCTGGAGATACTAGACACCAAAATATGATGAGCTCATGCTTTATACGAATGTCACTGGTTTAAGAAATACAGGGTGTTCAAACAAAATCTTTCCACGTGAAGCTGTTTTGTTGTGACTTAGTCGAGATATCCCAACCGACCCGAATATAGTAAGAGGCTGTACCTAATTAAAATATAATAAAATAATATTTAAATTTGTTGGATTAACTTTTAGGGGATTCTTTAACGTGATAAATTAGGAAGAAAATTTTGTACAAATATGTGTCCATACACGCTTCGTTTTCAAGATACAAGCTGTTAAACTTATAGGAAACATTTATTTGAAATTACAAAAAAAAAACAACGATAAGACTGCTCAAATTCAATATTAGTATATACAGGGTGAGTCAGAAGAATGGGAACACTAAGCTGGAGATACTAGACACCAAAATATGATGAGCTCATGCTTTATACGAATGTCACTGGTTTAAGAAATACAGGGTGTTCAAACAAAATCTTTCCACGTGAAGCTGTTTTGTTGTGACTTAGTCGAGATATCCCAACCAACCCGAATATAGTAAGAGGCTGTACCTAATTAAAATATAATAAAATAATATTTAAATTTGTTGGATTAACTTTTAGGGGATTCTTTAACGTGATAAATTAGGAAGAAAATTTTGTACAAATATGTGTCCATACATGCTTCGTTTTCAAGATACAAGCTGTTAAACTGATAGGAAACATTTATTTGAAACTACAAAAAAAAAACAATGAAATGACTGCTCAAATTCAATATTAATATATACAGGGTGAGTCAGAAGAATGGGTTAACACTAAGCTGGAGATACTAAAAACCAAAATATGATGAGCTTATGCTTTATACGAATGTCACTGGTTTAAGAAATACAGGGTGTTCAAGGTTTAAATTTTATTGCGAAATTTCTCAATAATTGCACTAATAATAAATCGCATGCAAAATATGCTAATATTTATACATGAAAATTTGACACAAGCCTACTAAGAAAAGAAATAGCAATATCCAGGGTCTGAAAGAAAATCACCACAAAATACATTGAAAGTTTTAAATGTAAATAACTCAGAATCCGATAAAGTTAGGTTGGGTTATTTCAATAACCAGATATGGGACCCAAACCAAACTTTAGGATATATGTACTGTGGCTATATAGATAACTTTTGTAGAAGGACCTGCATTTTCAGTTTGGCTTGTTCAATTTTAGTGAATTTTTTTAAACATAAATTAGATGTAATTTTATCGAGGTATTTCAAATTTTATTATAAACTAATGATATTTGTAGAATTTATAGCATTTTGAAATTTTTTTATAAACTATTCAAATAAATTATTAACGTGTGGTGTGTGGTTTCATTAATAATCAATTACTAGGCCCAACTGTGGTACATGGTCGTCTTACTGGATCTACTGGACGATGTTTCATTGGATATTAGGCATGTACTTTCAGCATGATGGTGCCTTTTAGTCGTGTTGTGATGAACAATCACTTTCTACAACGCTGTATTGGCCGAGTTGGTTCAAAATTGGCCACCAAGGTTACCAGATTTGAGTCCACTTGATTACTGCCTTTGGAAATGGTTTAAATCATTAGTATATGCAACAAAAGTAAACACAAGAGAGGCGCTATTCGATCGGATTGTCAATTGTGCTGCACTCACAAGAGAAAATCAATATGCAACGAGTTATCCGGGAAACATGAAGTCTAATTGTCATCTTTTTAATTATTAGCTTTAAACAAAGTTTTAACTACCTTCAGAGAACGATGTAATGTTGCCACCAACTCAAAGACATGTCATTTTCGGTCAATGAAATAATCATATTCCCCTCTTATTGTTGTTGAAGTTGGATGAAGTTCAAAATTTCCAACTTCAACTATCAGTGTAGCAACAGTTATACAACAAAAGCAAAATGACTTTGTAAAATCTTTATTTCATAGAAATTAAACCGGTGATGGGAATGTTGCCAGCAACACTACATTGTTATTTGAAGGAGGCTTTATATTGTAATATACTATTTTAATGGGTACTTTGAATATATTTTTATATAAGTCGAATAATGAAAAAATAATTCTGATAAAAATTTTGTGCCATCTATGCATATATTCGAATCGTTTACAACTGTATTGAAACAGGCCTTTGTTTTCTAAAAACACCATATTGTCAGCGATGGTACCTTAGAGCTCTCCAACCGTTTTTTTTTTTTTGTAGCAGCGCAGGCGCTGATGTTTCTGAGTTTGTTCTTTGAATAAAGCTGTAATAATAGCCATTGCTCGGCACAGTAATTAATAGCTTATTTATCAAAAGTCATTTTATGTCGCAGTAAAGTTTTATAATCAGTAAATTACAAAAACGGATAATAATCAAATAGAGCGATAAAAACTGTACTTCAGCACAGCGCTAATTAAATGAAATGTTAATAATAATAATAAATTTTATTTCCTGAATGACAATGTTACAATTGTATAGGAATAGTCAACTAATTATAGGTAAAAACACTATGCAAAAATATATCATAATAAAATAAAACACAGTCACATGGATTACATATACTCAGACAAACAATAAAGACTTATCAAGCCATTTCCGCAAACAAATTTTGAAAATTTTAATGTTTTGACAATATTCTATGTAGTCAGACAGTTTATTAAATATTTTTTTAACCCAATATATTTAGGAGAATTTTGTGTTAAATTCATTCTAGTAAACGGTAAGTGAAAGTGATGATTTTGACGGGTATTATGAGAATGGATGTTCCCATTTAAATTAAATATGCCTGCGTTATTGAATATAAGTACATATCTCCAAAATATACAAGGACGTCAATTTTAATAACTAATCGTTCAGTAGGCGCTACTGTTTGCTGAACGCAGCCAAATGTTCCACTTATTATAAAGTACTATTTCACATCTGTATCTATAACATCAATGGTGGAATTTACAGGCAACCATGTATACACGATATTTGGTGGCGACATCTGTCAATGTATCTATGAATTTAGTTGAGTTTGCTAACAAAAATCCCTTTACGAAACTTTAAACAAGCTTCACAGATGTCCAAACGTCAGTAGTTCAATTTTTAAAATTCTTTTTATGTAAATAAATTCGTGTACGTACAAGTCTGTCATGATTTTTTTCTCAATTTCTAAATAAAAGAGTGTCAGCTCTGTAGTGATATTAGTAGCTTTATGCGTCCGATATCGCTAAACCGGTTTAATTGGAACACTTTCGATTTTTTCTGTTACTTTATTGTGTTTTAATGTGTCGGTAAAAAAGTGAGGTTATTTGGTCCCATGTGAACGTTCTTCAGGTGAGTAGGTATTTAGTTATTGAAATTTTTTGCAGTTTTTTTTAAACTTCTGCTTCGAGAAGGTCATTCATTCTATTTATAAGCCTGGAAAATGTATGTATGTCTGTCTATTTAATCCGTAATTGAGCTGCCTTTTTGCGCAATCAATAGCAGAAGTAATTATTTTAATTATTGGAATTTTCCATTATGGATTTTCAAATAAATTTAAATAATTTATAATTCACTTCTTTAATAAGTTGCGAATTTATTAATAGCTTTGCATCATAATCTCCTTTAGTTGTATTCGTCTTGTACTTGTCTTGTTAAGTATACTGACTCCCATAATTATAAAAATTAAAGTTTGTATTGCGCTAGACATTGCGGCGCCGTTTTATTTTCAGAAGGTATCAACTTTTACTACTTCTGCAAAAATATTTATTTATTATTATTCCACTATCCAACGGGATTAACTAGGTGATTAATTCCAATTACAGGACGGGAAATAGCTTACAATAAACAGAAAAGGCAAAACAACAACAACAAAAATTAAATTACAAATAGCAACATATAAAAGTTGATCAGTATAAAAATAATGAAACTATGATACACGTATTTACAAACAAACAGATCAGATATCAGACTTAAAAAATTAAAAATAAACAGAATAGGGACAAACAAAACAATAATCAAGATAAAAATATATTTTTTTATGTGCTTAATAGTAGAATTAAATATATCAACGCTGTCCTGCACATTTTATAATAACGTAACGTTGCATACATACAATGGTGATTAATATAATATACCTATTGGTTTTAGCAGTTTTCATAAAGAATGTTTCAGTACGACGTGTATTATTTGTCCCGATTTAAGCGGGACAGTCCCGATTTTGAGCCTCCAGTCCCGTTTCAGCACGTCCCGCTGTTGTCCCACTTTTATAATCCGTATCCCGCTTTTGTCCAGCTTTTATAAAAAATATACCTATTCCAAAACTAATCTCGATATAGACACTGTAAAATACAATTATATATGTATTAAGTTTTATAATCAACTTTTAAAAAATAAATCAATTTTGAAACACACTCATCAAAAAGAAAAATATTTTTCTTAATAGGTCGCTTAATGTAATAGTTGCTTAGCTATTTATGACTGACAGTTATGATGAATGCTCGGATGAATGTCTATTTTCAAATGATATACCGGTGCCCCTTTAATATTGCGAAAAAATTATGGGATGTTTCCTTGAATAAAAATAAGAAGAAAAGTTCTTATAAACCTGTATCCGCAAATGCTTCGTTTCGGATATACAGGGTGTTGAAATTTAAAAAAATTATAGGATTTTTATTAATATCTGAAGAACCTTAATTTCGATTTTTTTGAAATTTTATATGTTTTTTTATAAAAACCATAGACATCTTCTGCTTTAATTTGATTTATTTTATCAACTCCAGTGGCGTCCGCGGGATCATTACCATTGATATTAATACGTAAAAATATGAAACGCCACTGCTTTTCCTTAGGCTTAATATTTTTTTCTAATTATGCTATTAAAAATACAACTTTTTTGTCTCTACTGTCTGCTTCGTTTTCGAGCAAAAAATTATTAACCTTTTCCATACACATTCCTCATGGGAGTAGAAAACAAAAATAGAACTAAGTACGCTACTGGAGTTGATAAAATAAATTAAATTAAATCAGTAAATGTCTATGGTTGTTATAAACGAAATTTCAAACAAATCAGAATTAGGGTTCTTCAGATATTAATAAAATGCCAATTTTTTTTTTTAATTTCTACACTGAAATAAAGCATTTCCGGACACAGGTTCGCAATATTAACGAGACACCCTGTATAAGACTTGATGGAATAAAATCAAAAAATAGTTTGTGTGCTGTTTTCTTTTATCGAGTATTGTATATATCCCGTTTTTTTTTGTTCACAGAGGTGTCACGCGCGACAAGAATTCAGACGACTTACGTCATACGAACAAATGAATAATAATTCATTATATTTTCATCAAACTATTTAAGAGACTGCAACTGATAGTAATATAACTATATATTACACTAAAAGTTTGCATTATATATTGCACTAAATTGCAAAAAATTATTGTTTTTAACGCGATCAAATATCGAAAATTACGTTGACAATAAAAACAAATTTGTAACATCAGCCGTGACGTAAGACGTCTGAAACTTGACGCGAATATAGGGGGACTGTGGGGTAAGACATTGGAAAAAATTTAAAAAGAAGAAATTAAATTTTCAGACGAATATTACCGCGGTACATTAATTTACATGCAACAAAATATAAAATTAATTACCGCTAACCGCTATAAAATATGAAACCATTTTAATGAATATTTATAGTTATTCGTTGGAGTACAAATACAACTATACAAATAAACATACACGTAATCATTGTATTTAAATATTAATACTTACATATAAACAATGACTTTTATCAGTGGCGTATCCAGAAGTTTATCATGGGGGGGGGATCAGTGAACAAAGCTGAATATTTCACACTAGATATTTTTAATAAAATAAATAAATAAATAACTTTTAGTAAATAAAAAGCAACAAAAAGTAAATAAAAACGATTTCATAAACATGTAAATAATAAACGAATCATTTTATGATATATTCAGTAGTGCTAATATGCAGGGTCTCTGGACATTAAACTGACTAATGGATAGAGCAAATTTTGAGGGATGATTTTATATCAATTTGGCATAAATCGTCACATCCAAAAATGCTTCCTAAAAGAGGTAGGGCACTTTGAAGATGGCCCCTTGACATTGTTTTTATTTTAATTGTTCAGATCGCTGTTTATCTAGAAGGGTCAAAATTAAGTTATTTTAGCTCCGAGGTTAGTTCATATAGAGACAGTCTTTTAATGTAAAAATGATAGTTTAATTGTAACTATAGGCGTCACATTTGGGAACTGATAATTTTTAATTATTTGTTTTTGTCTATTCGATAATTTTTAATATCTATTTGAAATAGGATTTATTTTTTTTATTAACTTTAATCGAGGGCTGTGACACTGTTACTTTAATGGAAATTAGCGAATCAGATTTCACATGAAATCCTGATTTACCTAATTTCTTGTGATTCTACCAGATTTTATAAGCATTTGCTTGATTTTACTGATTTCCTTAGATTTCATTTGAATTTGATGATTTTATTTTAATGTACCGAGCTTTACAACTAGCTGGAAAATTTCATATTATATTGAGTTTGATTAATGAGGATGATTAACGATGATTAATTTATTTTCTAGTATTTAAAAACAAGGTCAAAACAGATTTTTTAAACTTAAATAATAGTATATTGTCTGAATAATTGGATATTTGTTCTAAATGTTAGGACTTTTCCTAAACCACGGATGGAAGTTTAAATTTGCACTAGCTATAAGCAACCAGCGTTACAAGTGTTATAAAAAAAATTGAGGCTAAAATAAAATCAATAAGATAATACTTAATATTATTGTTTTTTATTTAATTACCATACTTATTTAAGAAATCTTATTTAGTAGATCGTGTAAAGATATTAGTATGGGAGATTAAATACAATTTACAATGTAATTAAATCAAGCTAAACTTGAACATCAGTTTTACTTATTTGCACTAAACATATAAAATTGGCAGTTACATACTATATTTTAATACCATAAAGCACTTAAAGCAAATACAATCTTACTTAAACAAGATTTAATTATATAAAAAATCGCAAAATCAACATACTATTTAAAAAATTTAAAAAATTCTGACAAATGACAAGTACCAAATGAAATTAGTTGCTCAACTGATTTACGTCATTTTGTTGATTTTACAGATTTCGTTGATTTCAGAAGATTTCGCTTGATTTCATGTGATTTTAAGTGATTTGCATGATGTTACATATTTCATTGATTTCTACAGATTTTTTTGATTTCACACAAAACGTAAACCTGATTTCAGGAGTGCCACACTCCTCGGTCGGAACGTAGTCTTTTAAACGGCACCAGTAAATGGAGTAGAGGGACTAGGGTTGCCACCTGCCCTTAGTTTAGCTTCTGTGGTCCTTCCGTCCTTAACTTTTACTAGAAATATCTTTACTTCGAAGAGATGGTTAAATTCATATTAAATAAAATTGTCGATGCAGAAAGCCGAAATATGTAAAAAATATGTAAATTAATAATTAAAAATTATTTAAATTCTATGTAAATTGATGTACACATTGTACTAAATTCATATTAAAATAGTGTCACAGAATTTGCCCCGCTCGCACCCAATTCCACGACTGTGGTATCGCAAAACCCTAGATTGCCTCGATCATCCCTACGCGGTACTGGTAAACAAACAAAATAATGCCGTGTATCGAAGCACGATTGGAATATTGAGAATCGACGAGAATCGTTCGAGAAGTGGATCTAGAGCTGCTAGAAAATACCTGGAATATTTATTTGGTCTATAAAAGAAGAATAAACGGCCTAGTCAGTCAGTCTTGAATTGGAGTGTTTAGTTGGAAATTTCCTGGAGTTTCAAAGTGAAATAGTGCTTAGTTGAGTTGTAGTTAATATTCAGTTGTGTACAGAGTGTTCAATAAACATCGGTAAAAATTAACTGTTTGTTTTTCTGGTAAAAGAAAAAGTCGGGGTTGGAAATCCGTGACAATAGAATTGGCGGGGCGCAAACAGACGGAATATGTAAAAAAAAGTAAAATGTAAATGCGTAAATTCTATGTAAATTTTTGTACACATTGATTTAAAGCCACATTTTAGCCAAATCTGATTCAATAGCTTGTAAACCTAAATATAACAAATTATCTTGAGCCATTATCGATCTTAATGCATTCTTATAATAAATAATAATTGGCATCATTTTCATTTCAAAATAACATAATTTACACATATAATGCTTACAAAGTTTTAATCAATTGTGGCTGGTATTATCGAGGATATTATATTTTGAATGAATTGTATACATACAGGGTGTCCGGTAATTATATGGCATACTTTCGTGAGTGTATAGGGGAGGTCAAAATAGCACTAGTTTGTCATAAAAATTGTTTTCCTAAAGTGCCCCTTAATGGAGATACAGAGCCCCTAAGGGGTACCCAGCGATTTACCTTTTCGGCTCTAACTTTTGAACCGACCTGTACAATTTAATGAAATTTTAATATTTTATGTAGGCCACAAAGGCTCATAAAACCATACTACAGTAGATGTTTTACACTCTCAGGGAAGTCAGGAACGGACTTGCCACCATACTCGTTCGGCCAAAATTTTGACAGGTGTTAATTTTTAAATACTTTGGTCATTCATCTTTAAAAAAGGCTCTCTACATTTGTTTCAATAAAATTGACCGTTTTCGAAAAAAAAGTTTTTATATAACACGTTACAACATTGACTCGGAATTATCAAGTTTTTTAACATACGCTATTTAAACACAATAACTAATCGAATAACACAATAACGAATAATACGTATTTAAATAATAAAATTTGTTATTACTACATCACATTAATGCTAATATGCATCTAACTTATGGACAAGCACTCTGCAAGTTTGTTGAGACAAGAAAAATTTATTCTGATACAATTCCAAATCGACGTTTACCGCACCGAAGAACTTTTGAAAGCTTCGCTTCTTAAAAAATTTGAAAGCTTTGCTCCTTTTTATTTACTTGAGCAGATTTTCGAAATGGGCACCCTGTACCTCTATGCATTTCCTTATCCTACGGATGTTTTCTCGTTGTACTTGAAACAACATCTCAGGATTGGCTCGAATTTCGTCGAAATGGTATCTTATTCTTTCTATCAGGTCTTCCTTGGTGTGAACTGCCATCGAATACACAAGCATCTTTAAATTATAAAGAAGACGCTTTATTTTATATCCTTGAACAAAAAAATATAAAAAAATACAAGGTGGGCCATCCATAGACTTAGCCAGACTTAGCTGTATTTTTTTGGATTTTTTTTTTGTTCAAGGATATAAAATAAAATGTCTTTTATCATCCTATGCTCTTAGAATGGCTTGTCCGGGTACGATTATGTCCGAAGAAATGTTATTACTACAGACCACAAAGTTTTGACTAAGTCTATGGATCGGCCACCTTGTATTTTTTTGGATTTTATTTTTTTTCAGGAGTATAAAATGAAGTGTCTTCTATCATCATATACACTTAGAATGGCTTGTCTGGGTACGATAGTGTCCGTAGAAATTTTATTACTACAGTGCTCTAGACTGCAAAGTTATGACTAAGTCTGTAGATGACCCACCTTGTACTTTTTTGGAGTTATTTTTGTTCAGGAGTACAACATTAAACGTCTTCTATCATTCTATGCCCTTAGAATGCCTTGTCAGGGGACAATCGCCATGGTAAAAATTTTGTCATTTCAGTCTTGCTCCAGATCTAGTAACAGCGCGCACTCAGATTTTTTTTTCGTTAAATATATATATATTAGTAGCTAAAGTGAAGTACATTTTGTTACTTTAAACTAATAAAATGCTGTGTAAGTGTAAGAGGGTGGTTCCGAGAATTTCCGAAGAATTTTTTTTTTATGGATCACTTTTATGGCTAACTTCACTCAAGTTCACGTCGGTCCAGAATATTGCATATGTAATCGTGTATGTCATATATACCTTGGATACGCAGTCTTTGATATTCATTGCCGATCTGTCAAGATAAAATTTTTCGATTATCAACTAATCTTTCTATGGGTGGCTTGATAAGGGCAATAAAAGGCAGTTAGAATATATTAGGTACTTAAACGTTTTTTAATCGGGCTATATATCAAATGGGATTTCTCTACAGCTTACCGCCTTAACAAATTTATTGTCTTTTCTAAGCAATTTCAAGCATATTGTTTCTTACGTAATTGTTCAACTCTATGGGAAAGCCACCAAGGCAGATTGTCAGGTCCAGAGGTCGAAATATTTGAAATAAAATTGATTAGTACGAAAAGTATGGATTACGATTATAATGGTAGGGCAATTTATAGGTACAATACAGGGTGTCCCACAGAGAACTAAGTTGAGAATTAAAAAAAATTAAAAATTAGCAACATGGCAAAGCCCTTGGGATGATCACAACCAAAACATTTAGAACTTTCCAGTTGACATAAACTTCGTTATTTTAAATGGAGTACATTGTTATGTTGTTGTATTTTTGGATTTCACGAAACATTTTAGGGTCGCTTCGTATAACATTCCATATAGCGATATAGGAGTTATACGATTTTGTAATATAAATTTTTAATTTTTTCCTAGCATTAAATATCAAATTGATTTCTATTAGTATTTGTAAAGAACATAGACGACGATAAATTGTGGTATCTATATCCGTAAATTTAAAAATATTATACCCAACGTTATATAAACCGCAAAACCCGGTCTTTTTATTCATTGTTCATGGTGATTTTGTCGATGGAACTTGAATTTTATGGTGTTATCATTGTGTCACGATCGTCTAAATAGAGAAGAGCGAGAAGAAGAGAAATGTAAGTAGCGAGAGAAACTGCTGCTCTGTGATGGATGCTGCCTGCTAAATAATTAAACTTTCCTTGACTCATGCGAAAGTAATTGAAAAATTTTTCTGGATTGTCCTCTAATTTTGCGAATAAAGAACAACATGCACCTTTCAGATATTCGAGCTTTATTATAGAAGTAACCAGAACATTTTTTCTATCCTTTCCGCCTTAAATGGAAAAGAAAATTTCCTACAATTTCCACACACTAGAAATAGACAAATTTCAAGTGGTGCGCGATACCCCACCGATAAAATTTTTTTCCAAATTATTATTCATTAGGTTTGTTATTTGATGTAAGATTACAGATATCTGGCATAGCAGTTTATAATTTTCTGAACAAAAGAAAAGTAAGTATAGATAATCCATTTTTATCAATTAATCCCTATTATTTTTAAATGCGTACGTATGAATTTTATTGAATGGAGTAATATTAATCGAGCTATCGAGTGTAATTCGCAATTAACTTCTACTTACTATACATATAATTGAATTATTGAACAAATTGACCATTACGGGTCCCCACTCTACTTCCAATGCATCGATCTGCCCGTCACCAGTGGGTGCGAGAGCATAGGGGTTGGCTTTTACGCCAGTGGCGGTGAGTCTTATTTACAGACGAAACCAGAATTGGGCTGGTTACTGATGACAATCGACAAAGAGTCGGGAGAGAACCAGGTCCTCAATAGCGATTTTATTTTCCCCGTGAAGTTGCTCCATATGAAGGAGGTACCGTAATGTTTTGGGGTGGAATAATGTTCAACCGCCGCACTCCATTAATTCGCATACCACAGAATATGACCAGTCAAATTTACAGCGAACACGTTATTACGCCCATTATCTATCCCCAACGTAATGAGTTAGGTGAAAATTTTGTGTTTATGGACGACAACGCTCGACCACATCGCGCAAGAAGGGACACTCGAAGCAGGACATGTCAGTAGATTAGATTGGTCAGCCAACTCTCCTGACATGAATCCTATTGAAAACATGCTGGATTTCGTTGCTAGAGCTATTCGTAATCATATTCCTCTGCCTCAGACTGCAGATGAGTTAGTCGTGGCTGAAGAGGAATGGAACAATATTCCACAAGATCGTTAACCGCTTGATTATCTCATGCACAGAAGTGTCAATATGCTATTGGAACATGGTAGAGGTCATACCGACTATTAGTCAAGTAGAGAACTTACTTTGTTACTTTTTTTTAATTTAATGAATTTTGTCAAAAGTGTCACACATTTACTGGTTTTTAATTTTCTAAGTAGTCAGTTAATCTTCTTTTCACACTTTTAGAAATGTATTTTCTGACAAAAAGATTTCTTTAACAAGAATGAGGGAGTCGAAGACTTTTGACGTGTGTATTTTGATCATTGTACTGGGCAGATACATCATCTACAAATAAACAAGGCCAAGGCAAGTAATATTCTTGCCAGAAGTGCATATTATAAACAATCGAATGTTGCATAAATAAATTTTACTGCAAACAAAATTGGCAGAGTAAAAAACATACTTTCTAAAAACAATTTATTCAATCTAACACAATTTTAACAATGTAACCAATTTAAAATATCTAATATTGCTTCTAATGGTAAATATTTCGTTCATCAGTAGAGTTGAAGGTAAGGAAGGTACGTTTTAAACAAATTATTTCATGCATTTACAAATTTAAATGCATTGTATTGAAAACGGTTTGTTTTAGAGAGGTTTTAGAGCAAGGCATACCTTTTATAAATATTTATAAACATACAATACGAAATATACAGAATTTTTTTTTCCAGCTATTCAGAAGAAGAGACTTCAAAAAAAGAGAAAACACAGGATGTCGTTAAAACAAAAGCAAGTTTGCTTTATATAGGTATCTCCAAACCGCAAAATTCGTTTGTTTCTTTTATTTATGTATTTCTTTGAGATGGAAGGAAATTTTCCTAAAACTAGTCTTTAGTAGAAAATATTATTGTGAATATCCATATAAATAGTCATATAACATATAAGTATAAAACTTGATTTGTTTTTTAAGAATTTTCTGTGATATAAATTTTAATCCACTAATAAATTGTGCAATTATATAATAAAATATAAAACTGTGACACGAAAAATTAACGATAATTAATATAATTATTGGCGATATAAAAATATATTTTGTTCTAAATCAATTATAAATTTTTATTATCGAGATTCCTGAGTTGCATCTAAATGAAGGAGTCAGGTCAGTGCAAAAAGTGGTTAAGTCACATTTTTTGAGTTTCTGAGTTATAGTTGTTTAAAACTATGAAAAGGTCTTCTAAATTTTTAATGACAATTTAATTTATCTACAGGGTGATTTTAAATAAAGTAGCAAAAATGAGACCACATATTCCTTAGGTGAAAATAAACCGATTTAACCTAACGTTAATAAAAAAGATACAGAGTGTCAAAGTTAAAATTTTATTTTCGTTATTTGTAGATAACTTCTTAAAAAATTCAAATATTTACTTAAAATTTGTAAACCAGGGGTTTTTGCGGGTGAGAAATTCAAATTTGTTTCTAATTTTGACGTCACTAGTAGAGGGCGCCTCCTATGGCACATCATGTTTCTTTTAAATGGCAGAACATTTTTTCAGTTTAGTGTATCCATCTGACTATTGAAACAATCGATTCTCCTACCTGTTATATCTGAAAAAGGTATACCTTGTTGAAGTCGTTAGAAGTTTTAGAAATAATCCTATTTGAATTATTCAGTGCACCGATTGAAAACTTATCGTTTCAGGTAAATTGACTTTTTTACTGAAAATATAGCAAAATGTTACTTGAAAAAGTTGTTCAGAACGGTAAATTATGGAGATGTGCATAATTTCAAAAAGATCGGCCTGCTTTGATAAAATCTTTGTGCTTTGTTGAAAAATGGTTTCATCAAACCTCGCCGAACTTGAAATTTTGCTCGTCTTCATAATTTACCATTCTGAACAACTTTTTCAAGTAATATTTTGCTGTATCTTCAGCAGAAAAGACACTTTACCTCAAACCAAAATAGTTTTACTCGGTGCACTCAGCATTTCAAATAGGATTATTTCAAAAATGGTTACTCCTAACGACTTTAGCAAGGTATACCTTTTTCAAATAAAACAGGTAGGAGAATCAATTATTTCTATAGTCAGATGGATACACTAAGCTGCAAACAAGTTCTGCCATTTAAAAGAAACATGATGTGCCATAGGTGGCGCCCTCTACTAGTGAGGTCAAAATTAGAAACAAATTTGAATTTCTCACCCGCAAACACCCATGGTTTACAAATTTTAAGTAAATATTTGGATTTTTTAAGAAGTTATCTACAAATATCTAAAGTAAAATTTTAACTTTGACACCCTGTATCTTTTTTATTAAGCGACTTGGGATATAGGTATGTTAGGTTAAATCGATTTATTTTCACCTAAGTAATCTGTGCCACATGCCACAGTGTAATTGTCACATTGACAGTGACAAAAGTTACATGCAACTTTTACAACGACAAATGCACTAATGCTTTTTTCCACTTTTTAATCAATTTTCGCGGTGTCCGTTGCCAGAATAAATAGTTCGACATTTTTGTCAACAACCACAAAGTATAACCTAGATAGAGTTGAATCTCTAGGATGGAGTGTGAACTATTTTTTATATTTTAGCTCTTCATTTGAGGATATTTCTTTAATAGAATAATAAACATTATCTGTAAGATATAATATTTTGTACATACTATAGGTACCTACCTAATAATAATTATAAAATATTTAATAAATTATTTATTTTTAAACAAGAACATACATAATATGGTACACAATATTGGTACTTATAGTATAGTATCACCTTAATTTTAATACAAATATTTAAAATAATCTTCATGTTTTTGGTTCCTCTAATGTTCTTCAAAATTCATTTCTTCAGTAATAAACCCCACAGAATATGTAATAAGTTAATATCTTAAATAAATAGATTTGTCAAAACCAAAAACAATCACAGCAAATTCATAATTAAAACGTTGCTAAGCTACAAGTAAGTTGAACCTCAGTAAGTAACCCATAAATATACACTACATTTACTTAAAGTACTACAGCAGCGCTTGAAGTGGATGAACTTGTCTCTAAACAATTTTCATATGTTATAATAATCAAGATACCGTTCTATCTAGTTTATACTTTGTGTCAACAACTTATTTAATTATCACAAAGTTTTGGATTATTAAA
Source organism: Monochamus alternatus (assembly GCA_037114965.1). Taxonomy (NCBI): domain Eukaryota; kingdom Metazoa; phylum Arthropoda; class Insecta; order Coleoptera; family Cerambycidae; genus Monochamus; species Monochamus alternatus. The sequence continues at coordinate 122,892,004 of CM073426.1, forward strand.
CACTAACAATGAATCGATTTGGTGAGTCTACGTACAACGAAATTAGTCAAATTTTTAAAACCTGTATGCCTGCTACTTGAGTTACGACTAAATAAAAAAATCTGGCGACAATTTTCAACTTTTTGCGATGCGAAAGGAAATAAATTTGAACCAGATACTTCCAACAAGATATCGAATGTAATATGTGACGGAAAAGATTACAAAGAAGCGGTAGTTAAAACAATTTGGAACACCACCGCTAAAATGCTACCAAGTAAATATTAAAAAGAATTCAATATTGTATTTAACCCTTTCACCGACGTACAGATTAATTCATCTCGAGCTGCAAGTAATGCTAAACGTAAAATCTTGCAAACACAACCCGAAAAGAGAAAATCCAGTGCATCTGCTCTTAATAAATATGAAATATTTGTAATGGGTAGATTATACGACAAAAATGAACCGGAAGGACATCAAAAGAAATTATATCACACTTTGGCGCTTGAATTAGTTTGGCGGGGAGGAAAAGCAACTTCCTGAAAAACCACTTATTTCGTATATTGTACATTGGACGTATCGAGTACAATCCTATTTTCGAAAACGAGACAAATCGATGACAGTAAATTATGTGACAGCAAATGGATTACGCCTAATATTTTACAGGAAGATATTTGCCTAGTACGCTTATTTAAAAAGTTGATGGAAAATCCAGGCACTTTTATAACATTGGACATAGTATTTCTTACACCAAATCCCTTTTGGAAGAAGAACAATTCTAAGGGTTGGTATAAAAATGTGCCGATTGGAATTTCCAAATGGACTAAATGCTCAGCACAACGCATTATAGATATCAAACGTGTCAAAATTTCAAATCATTCAAATCGAACGGCAGCAGTTAGCGAATTAAGTGGAAAAGTGAAATTGAGGAACAAGCTCTAATAAAAATAACAGGACACAGCACTCGAACATTATTCAATCGATTCATTTAGAAAAAGAAAAAACTTCCACATCTAGGTACTACAGACACGATTAGCTGTGGCACCCGTAGCGGCATTAACAGGTATTCCTCATACCAATTTCAATAACTGCGTGTTTAACTGTATGCTCAAATAAAAATGTATGTATTTTTAGTGTTTCATAAATAAAGTTTGCATTGATGTGCTTCTAAATTTATTGTTCGTTAAGTTGTGCCGAATTACACTCGATGTTTGTATTGATAGTGGGTAAATTTATGTTATTATGCCCGTTTGCACCGACATTTTACTAAGAACGACTTAATAAAGTTGTTCGGCTGATCTCGAGAGTCTGTCTAAAACGCATACAGCTTTCTCAAGGCCCCTTGCTTTATTGAATATTGATATTACAATTAAACGTACTTAATGAATCAGGTAGATATAGATAAATTACATACATACCGTAAATAATGCGCCAAAAAGCAAGGTTAGATTCTAGACGTCAAAATATTAGGATTCCACCAAACATGCTTTAATAAAATGTCGCTCCTCTTCGATATAAAGGGTGTAATTTTTTTTATTTATTTTTAAAGTTTATTTAATAATGACTGTAATTATCAACGAAAATATATGAAATTTTGGTACTGGGGGTTTTGGGTGGCAAGAAATTCGAATTTGATGTCGTTTTTGCGACTTCTGCTAGAGGACGCTAGTTACGGGTGACTCTGGTGGTATTTTCAGCTAAGACTTTTTTATGGAACGTCCTAGCAGAATTTAAATTAACGCATTCGATAGACTGATTATTTCTACGAAGAAAAGGTATACTTATTTGAAACCGATAGAACGAGCCGTTTTCGAGATATTCGTATGCAAACGATATCTAAACCTAATTCATAACATGCTAAATAGGAGTACCTACATAATAAAAAAAATGGATCAAAAAGCAAAATTTAGTTCTAGGCGTTAAAATATTAGGATTTAATTATTAAATGCACATTATGAATAAACAATTTATTAAATTTGAAAAATGCAATTAGTATTTTTATTTTAATAAATGTTCAAAATATCCACCGTTCACTTGAATACATTTGCGAACCCCTCTAATTAAGTGTTTGTTGTCTTACTCTAAATAAATCTGGAATAGAGGTCGCCATTGTTTTACTAATCAAGTCCCAATACCTAATGGCTATTTCTCCAGTTAAAACACTACGCGTCACAAAACTTAAAAAATATTTTCTTCGTAGAAATAATCGGACTATCGAATCCGTTACTCTAAATTTTGCTACGACGTTCCATAAAAAAGTTTCAGCTGAAAATAACACTAGAGTCACGCGTAACTAGCGTCCTCTAGCAGCTGTCGCAAAAACAACATCAAACTCGAATTTTTCGCCACTCGAAACCCCTCAGTACCAAAATTTTATTAAATAAATTTTAAAAATAAAATAAAAATTGACATCTTGCATGTCGAAGAGGAGCGACATTTTATGAAAGCATGTTCTGCTACGACGTTCCATAAAAAAGTTTCAGCTGAAAATAACACTAGAGTCACGCGTAACTAGCGTCTTCTAGCAGCTGTAGTAAAAACGACATCAAACTCGAATTTCTCGCCACTCAAAATCCCCCAGTATCAAAATTTTGTAAATAAATTTTAAAAATAAAATAAAAATTGACATCTTGCATATAGAAGAGGAGCGTCATTTTATTAAAGCATGTTTGGTGAAATCCTAATATTTTGACGCTTAGAAATTTGCTTTTTGGCGCATTCTTTACTGAACACCCTGTATGCTAGATACCATTGCTACACGTCGATATATTTGAAGCCCTCTAGCAATTATTAATTTCAATCAGAGAAATAATTTGGTACAAAAAAATTCAAATCGCTCGATAATACAATATCATAGTTTAAAGATTTGGAACATCATAAAAGATTGCGCATATTATGCCTGCACGGACCAGCATGGACCAGCATAACGTGAACCTGCAAACCTGCACGACTTCGCACACTTGTCCAGCACGGACCAGCAACTTTTTGTGCAGGTTATGTGTGTGATATACGTTTTTAAGCAGTAGTTGAGTGTAGCTCGGAAGCAGAAATTGTTATATTAGCGATGATGTATGAAGAGGAGGAGATGGAAGAAGTTAGGAAAATGCGAAAGTTTTGAGTTCACCCTATCAGTAAAAAGAGTAAGTCGTATGGTGAATTTAATCATTTATTTTTTGAACTGGAGAGAGATCAACGACATTTTTTTCAGTATTTTCAAATGTCACAAAAACATGTTTCGAACTCTTGGATTGTCCTCGCCTACAGCATCAAAATCCAATATTTCGCAGAGCAGTGCCATCTGAAGAAAGACTTGCAGTTTGTTTAAGGTAAGTAAATAGAGGTTGTTGATAAGCGAGGATGTCCGACAGTTCAGCGACACATTCACAACTTAACTCGAATAATTCTAACAGCTTGAAATCAATCCCTGACTTTTGTGGGAACTGAACTTACGTCGAACTAGCCAAGCATACAAATTGTAGACCACCGACACGACCTGTAGTGATGGTTATTGCTGGTAACGGTACATGCTAGTGCTAGTCTAGTGTGCGATGCTTCATTAAATAGCATTAGAACCTTCATGGGCAGGCTTTGTAGGTCCGTGCTGTGCAGATACGTACAGGCATAATGTGCGTGATCTTTAATAATAATTTTTGCTTTAGGGAGAATCTAAGGTAATGGCACTAATCAGATCTATTCATTAGTGTTACTAGGAGCAAATCTAAGCAATAAAAGCATAAAATATCCGTTCATTTGTATCGGAATAATTGTCTGATATTGTCTATTTGTATCTAGCAGCTCAATTTGGACGTACATCACTGATTTCCGAAGTTGCCATAGTTTATTTAAAATTTGTTGTTTGTTTTAAATATGTTTTAAATATAGAACAACACAAATGTGTCGATTTAGATAAAAACTAAATTATTTTTTCAAATTTACACTCACCTTGGTATATCTAAATATTCAACAGGTATCTTTTTATTTGTACAGTTTTTTTTTAATTATTTTAGGACGAGCGAAATATAATATAATGAAATCTACTTTCAACTTTTAACATTAGTAATTATTTGTTTCACTCACCAATAGAGATTTAATGAAATTTCTACTTCGAACTTAGAAGTTCAAAAACTGTTTTGATGGAGTGTTATCATTATTGCAAAAGCATGTACGTTTTTGGTGGTGCCGAATACGCTGGTGGTATTAGTTTTTTGTGCAACGTAGAGGGCGGTACTTGCAAACATTTCCGTTGACATTTTATTCTCTAACTTTTTTAAAGTTGGGTTTCTCTCATTCTAAAATTCAATTAAAAATATGTTTCTATTTGGTAGCTGCCTCTCAGGAAATTTTTCGGAATATCATCTAACTACAGCATATACTACAGCACTCTGAAAACATTTCCCAAAATATCAACATCTACACTGCTGGTGTATGTGTCCATTATTATTAAATAGTGTTAGTTGTCACAAAGAACAAGTTACTATACTCGCGTCAAGAATTCAGACGTCTTACGTCACGGCTGACGTTACACATTTGTTTTTATTGTCAACGTAATTTTCGATATTTGATCGCGTTGAAAACAATATTTTTTTTGCAATTTAGTGCAATATATAATGTAAACTTTTAGTGTAGCATATATTACTATCAGTTGCAGTTTCTTAAATATTTTAATGAAAATATAATGAATTATTCATTTGTTTGTATGACGTAAGTCGTCTGAATTCTTGTCGCGAGTATAGTAACATCAGAAAATAAACAATTTGCCATAAGTTTTGTTATACAAAATATGACATATAAATGGGACACTTGATAAATAAGTACTATTACGTGGATACTTCCTCTAATTTTATAAAATACGAAAACTATTCACAGCAGTAACAGTAAGGCCACACAAAATAACAGAGCTACTGAAATTACAAACATATACTGAAAAATGAAATATAACACCGCTAAGAAACAACGTTATAAACATTAGTAAAATCACTAATTACTCGTATTTATCAGTGTCGCCTAAAGCTATGGTATCGAGGGTGCATATTCGTTGTTCCTTTTGTATGTGCATGTGCTAAACCATATGTTTTATTTCAAAATTAAAGATATGATTTTCTTTAACCTTGCTATTTTCTTGATCGATTCTGTCAGATGCCAAAACAACCAAATATGTTTATTCCCTGTTCTGCTTTGAGCAACGCAGGTAATCCGATCTGTTAATAGCACTTATTCTTTTCAACTGATTTATATTATTTTATTTAAGTGCAAAATAATCAATTTGCACTAATATACATTTCAAGTTTAAGAATAAATTGACTCTTAACGATGTCACTTATAGTTGAATCTAGTAAAAGAGGGCCAGAAGTTTGTACCCTGGGGAACTACAGATATTTATGTCATGACTTTAATAGTATGTTCAATTTTAATATTGGTAAGTGGAAACATATTTATTTGTGTACATAAATTGTTGTACTTAAGTAAATAAAATCCTATGCAACAATGTAACAACATTACTGCATAATATGATTAAATAACTTTAGCAAGCAATTAGCATAAAAAGGATGATCTTAGTATTTCTTAGAATATAACTGAATGTCCAAATGGAAATCTAGTTGGCAGTGCAAGATATAAAACAAAAAAGTGGCAATGTGCAATATGTATATTTTGAATAACTTAATAGCATCGACTATTACAGCCTACCCATTAAACTTTATTGCAAGTAACTATTTGTTGGGCCATCATTTTAGCAATTCAACAACTTTATACCTCCATAAAACCTGTTACAATGTCAGAAAATGCGCATCAAGAAATTACGAGCCTGCAAACACTTTAGAGGTTTTATTATTCAATAATTTGCTAGCTAAAGATTAAGTATTATTGTTTGAAAGAACAGCGATAGAATCAAAACATCGAATACAACAAAATCATCTAGCAGTTCTACCCTCGTTTTAACCTAAAATGTTAGTTTAATTTGTTATTAAATTGAAGCTTGCCTTATTTGGTCAAACACTATTTGCCTAAGCATTTCGTCGCTTGAGAATAAAACTATCCTATGTCCATTTTACCGTTAAATGAGAGTTTTATACAGAATCCTAAATAAATAATTATCGTTATACTGGGACATTTGGGTATATAATATCAAAATTTTTATTGTTCTCTTTTATAGTGGTTTTTAGGGTTTCACAACCAGTGCTGTAACATAGTGATTTTCCGGGTTGTTGTGCCGTGACCTCGGTAACTGATAGCTGCCAGAAACAGAGTTAAAATGCACATCCCTAGCATTAGCCGGGACTCTTTTACCTGCCCTGGTTGTTCTCGGGCTAAGTTCTGTGGGGGACAGACCCGCTATCGGTGTCTGTGGGCCCGTCCATATATTAATTTCGGTTTCTATTGTTGGTATTACGACTGATACTGTCGGAACCGTTCCTCGTATCATGGTGGTTCTCCGAGGCGTTCCGTAACCCGCACTTCGTTCGCAGATCTCAGGTCTGGACTTGGCGACGACCTTAATATTTAAATGTACTTTATTTATATTAAAACAAATTTAATCTTATTCATGCCAATTAATCGACAGAATCATCGGATTTATTTACCTGCAGGGTCTCGATTCTCGAGTTTAGTGACAAAATGCTAATCTGTATTCTTAACAATTCTCATCGTAGTTATTTGCCATAAAAAATTGGGGAATTATTTCATATGGTTTTTACTAAAGGAATATAAAGCTTCAACAATTGTAAATATACACATAGATAATAATATGCTCAGGAATGTTTAAAGTGGAATGAATTCTCACTCGAATTTATTTCACTGCATTCGAGAATCGAGGCCCAGGAGTTAGAAGGAACATCATATTATTACATTCATTTTAACGGCAAAAAACTATTCTACAGTGAGTACACGCAAGTTATGCTACTTCTATACTCGCGGCGAGAATTCAGACGACTTACATCATACGAACAAATGAATAATTCATTATATTTTCATCAAAATATTTTAGAAAGTGCAACTGAGAGTAATAAAACTATATACTACACTAAAAGTTATATATTGCACTAAATTGCAAAAAAATGATTGTTTTTAATGCGACCAAATATCGAAAATTACGTTGACAATAAAAGCATTGACCTAAGGTCAGCCATGACGTAAGACGTCTGAATTCTTGCCGCGAGTATATTTTATATGTTCAATGGATATTTAACAGTCGTAGAATATGTGAGGATTTAGCATACATACATTTTAATTATTCACGGATACCTTCAGTTATTCCCCGTCTTAAAGCAGCTATGACAGCATTAGGATATTCACTAAATATCGTAGTAAATAATGTTTTTTATTTGCGAGTTTATTTCCCAGTTACAAAGACCTAATGCTGAACGTGTGAAGAAAAAAAGTGTATATTTTTCTGAACCCCTAAAAATTATATATACTTTAAATATGCCCCAATAACCTCTGTGAACGTTGTCGAAATCGAAATGGATTAACCAGACTTCCAAAATTGTAGAGAGTGGCTAATGTTATAAACCTGCTCACAATTTATAGCAGTCAACACAAAGAAATATACATGCAGCCCTTATATTTTTCCTACAAAATCATGTGCCGTATATCTCTCAGAGCATACCCGATTACACAGCTTCTGCTACGCATACGCTCAGTTAGTACGCATGCGCTGCAGTTAGTACGTATGCGATGCTGGCATTTCATTGGCTGCGACGAATTGTCGGATCCAACTGTCATGGGCGGGTACATCGTTCGGGCGGGCAAAATTTCGGGTATATCTTTTAGTTAATTTAATTATGAATGTGATTAATTTTGTTAGTGATTTGATCGAAATGAGGAATATCGGATGGTGACATGTATGAAGAGTTTAGTGTGCGAGGTCAAAATATGAGTGTAAGTGATGTTGAAATATATATTTTATTTACAAAATTGTACGTGAATAGCATATGTGTGTAAATAAAAAAGTGGTAAAGAAGTTCAACTGTGAAACGGAAAGTGATGGAAACTCGCGGAAGGAACATTGTATTTTTTTAAATCTATTGCTATATATTACAAGATGAAACTTAGTCCGTATAAATGAAATCGAAAAGAGTATACTGATAGAAAGGACGAAATAGTGATATGGCAAAAAAACCATTTAGAATAAATATTAAAAAATAAGAATCTGGATCGAAGAATATAATAAATTTTGACGAAACATGGACGTATGAATGTCATACGGAAAGCGGTACAATATGATTATAATAAGTGTTAATGTGTGACCGTTATAGTGACAGTGCGTAACCAGTAAATAGTGTATGTATGTATTTTAAAGCCTTTTGTCCTTTTGAATGCGGAATTCGCAAATATTTGGACTATTTATTTAATGGTGGAAAAACAAATTTTGTCAACTACCTATAACATTTTCTATCATTTTCATCGTGAAACTGCCATTGTAGATTATCAGAAGCTCAAAACAAATTTATTAACATCGCATAATAAAAAGAGGCAATAATATTTGTAGTGTTTGATAGTTTCTCAAATTGCAATTGTCAAAAGTTGAGATTTTCCCGCCATAAATAATTAAAACAGAAGTTACACATTCGTGCAAAATTCCGTGAATTTCGCGTCTATGAGGAGGATTAATAGTGCTATCCGCGGAGTATGCATCAGGTAGGTGTAAGTGGGTGATGGTGGGCAATCGCCGTCCAAAAGAACGGCATTCTAGTTTGTAGAGAGGATGACACAGGTGGCATATTTAAAGTAAATTGTTAATGTGCTAGGTTCAGCCGACGTCAACTTATTTTGTGTGCTTTAACTCTTATCAAATGGCACGCTTAGGTAATCATACTACCCGTATCTTCCGTACTTATATCTGTATTGTGAATTAGTCACTCTCTATTATTTTCGACCTTGGGCAATTGAAAATATAAGATAAAAACTTTAAAAATTGAAATAAATAAATTATTTTTATGATCTAGCTCCTCGAAATTGGTAAAAACTGTTATATCACTGTTTCTACTCTAAAAATAATGGATGTCATGTAATGCAATTAATTTTGTCATTTTTGTATATCTGATCGCATTCAAATTTAGTACGCCTATGAAATGTTGCTCCCCGCACGCTTCGCCCGTCGCGTTTGTCTACAAGCTAGCGATTAGTCACTGTCCATAATTTCGTCCGCTCACTATAGCGACAAACGCCACACCCTAAGGGCCGCTGCAGACTATGCGTGAATTGGCGATTCGCGATGCGTAGTTTGTAAAGAATTCGTGTATCGTGTGTAGGGTTTTTATGAATGGAATTTTTAACGAACAAGATCCTACACACTATTCGCGAATTCCTTGCATATCACGAATCGCGAATTCATGCATAGTCTGTAGCGGGCAGCAGCTGCTGGTTATTCAGTTTTATTCCAGTACTACAAGTGAATAGTTATGTAGTGTTTTGTAAACTAATAAACTTGGATATTATCAATTACCAGTACAAGGTAATATGTTGATTTTAACTTTTTGTACGTATATGTTTGCATCTCGGTTTCTACTGACATTAACATAGCATCCTAAGTGCACCCCTGATAATGACGTCATCTGCGAACGAGGTGCGGGCTTTATTAACAACACACACCTTCAGTATTAGAATTTTTTATAACTGAAATATAAAGTGCAACCATAAGTGCACATTTATGTTGGAGCGGCACGCTAGGCCACAGCAAAAACCACACACCGAGCACACTCTTTATAAATTTCACTGTTCTAACAGTTTGGCCACAGTCTTCATCAGATAATAGATTTTATTAGAATCGACGACCAATTAATGGTATGTTCTTAATAAAATACGAAATAGAAAATATTTTGTACAGAGTGGGCCAATTTGGACACTTTTAGAAGGTTCCTATTTACCGAGGGGATAGAATAAAAGTATCTAAGGCCGCACGTGCTCGACTTTTAAGAAAAATTGAATGACGAACCGCATTTCGATATCTCGATTCGTTTAAACGATACAGGACGTTTCTTTTTTTGTTTGTTTGTTTGTTCTATGACGCTTTATAACTTGTTTTCTAATATTTTATATTATCGTAAAAACATTATTTATTCGGTTTTTCAAGCGTACACATTTTTTAAAATACTTTATATTTCTTTACAGCAAACTGTGTGAAATCATAGTTTTCCCAATTCTATAGCAACTTAACCAGTTTATATTTTATTTCTATAGTAACACATACGGTAAAAAATGTAATTAAAACCATGATTGAGTAATCTTAGTAATGGACTTATATCGTTTAGCTTAATTATATATTAAGGAATAAACTGTTACTATTATTATTTTATTTTATTAAGCTTGTATTGGTAAAAGATTTGCATATGTCAAAAATCATCAACAGTACAAAAATATAAAACATCCTGTATTAATATTACTGTAAATGAATACTATGTATCTAAATAAATGTTCCAAGTTCCATTTTCTATCTGCACCAAAAATTGCTGTATAAATCTGATAATTGTGGTAATACCTATTCTAATACTATTGTTTACGATGAATTTTCTTGTTAGCTTTGAAAAACAATTAAATTCGTATACAAACGATAGCATTGTATTTATTTTTTGACAGCTGTTAGATGCTGGATTTAAATTTTTGCCAATATACATAACAAAAATAGAATATTAATAATAGCTTACTTAACAATGATTTTAATTACATTTTTTACCGTAAAGAAATAAAATAAAAACTAGTTGAAAAATTCCACACATATTGCTATAAAGAAATATAAAGTATATTGCATTGCTGGAAAGCCAATGAAAAATGCTATTCAACTGTGAGATATAATACAGGGAGTTCCATTTATAAAACTTAACTTTGGATTATAACACAAAAAATAAAGAGTATTTTAAAAAACTGCATACGCCACTGAAATCTACGTAAAAAATGAATAACTAATTTTACAATCTAATATATTAACAAACATGGAAGTTATAAAGCTTCATAGAAAATGCACAGAAGCACCCTGTATCTTTTAAACAAATCTATACATCGGAATGGGATTTCGCCATTCAATTTTCCCTCACCTTGCTTAGCTACTTGTCGAAATGCTGTGAATGAATTTCTCTCTATTATTTTGAACCTCGGGTATAGTATATCGACCATCACGCCGCGCGCAAATAATATCTTGCTAGACTCTCTGCTTTGGCGTCTTCATAAGAATGTATGTATTGAATAGTCGTGGTTAGGCACGTAGCTTTTGTCGTGGTTGGCGTGTCGCTCCAACATAAACGTGCACTAACGTATCGACGCAACGCGCGACGGCCTTCTTACGCTTCGTATTCCAACAGCAAGTAAACGGTAGCGAGCGCAATTCGGCACGCTAGGAGCATTGAATAATAAACAACTACAGTTATTACTCAATGCTAGGAGGCAGTAATATCACACAGCAGTTTACGCCAGTCCATATTCTCAAATTATTATAAAGGCGTCAGAAAATTTAGTAGTACTGTATTTCTCAGATCTCACTAAAATTATAAATCAGTCATTCAGAACATACAACGAAAAGTTCTGAATGACCCCATTATATGAATCGACCAACGCACCTTCATTTTATGAAAGTATTGGTAATGCACGAACTGGAATTTTTGCGGAATTGCTCGCTGTGGAACAAGTGAACTAATTACGCTTAATATACCTGGTACATTGTAAACAGTCCACTGACCTTTCGCAGGATAAAAAGCATTGCCTCAACCTTATTGCAACGATTTGCAGCGAAATTTTATTGCGAAGTTGCAATATGACTGCCGATGTTTATATTATAACTGACAGATGGTAAAATGAAACAATAGTTATGTTGTGGAGTTGACATCATACGATAAATAAGTACTAAGTGGCCAAATAGTTCGAAGTGTGACTTTGTTTCACTTCGCTTTTGTTGTCCAAGAACTAAATTGTACGTGTAAATAAGATTACTAGATGCTCTACGAAAATAAGGCTTGGAGTTTTATTACAGGATTATTTCCATAAAATTCCCAAAATATTTCTGTTTTGTGTCTTGTAAACAAAAAAATGTAATGTTAAATATAGAATGCCTTAGTGAGTTCTACAGTTTATGTCATATCTATCATAACCAGACTGCTTAATACTTCCCATCATTCATTTTAGTTCAATATTTGTTTTTTTTTTCATTATACTAAATTTACATTGAAAACTAGTCGAGAAAACTAATATTGTTTTTTTTGTAATTTGTCAAATTTATAATAAATTAAGGGCGTTAGCAAATAACAGGAATGTTATCTCATGCTACCTGCGAGTATTCAAAAGTACCAAAAGTAAAACGAATATACAGGGTTAACTATGATTATGTACAAAAACGTTAACCACTTGCTCAGGGAGGCCTAAAAGACAATACAAAAATTATTCCAGAATTTTAGCTCGATATTTAAAAAATGAGGCAAAACCCTTTTTTCCTACGGAAAGTCAGCACCTATGATAAGCATCGACTGAGATGGCTTAGATCCAAGATAAAGCTTACATCTGTCAACAATATCTACTACCATGCGGTCGTTTTTTGTAGCATTTTAAATGCAGAACCGACAAAAATTAACATTCTTATTAGTAATAATACCTGATAGATAGGTAACAGTTAATCCAGTTAGCTCCAGTGTTTTGCATTCGTATTTCATTATTTCGTTACAAACTGGCAAAACTACATTTTCACTCATGACAATCACTCACTACTGAGAAAACACACTTCCTGTACGTACAGTTACATAAAATGCCTATTTATATAATAAAATCGAACGAATTGAATGTGATAATAGAAAACTATTAATACACCTGCGGCAGTCTTGTCCCATAATCTAGAAAAGAAAATGGTGAGCTGTATTGTGGGAAAATATCTGTACCCGATACATATTCCTTTATTTAATAATTATAAAATTAAAATAAGGCACTAAAAACTGAAGAAGAACACAAACCTACAACGTAAACACCTACAGGAATTGAATTATGACATGACAGCGACAGCGACCGTTGCATGCTGGTTACGTTTGTCAGCGTTAAATAAGGATTTAATATAATATCGAAAACATTTTTTTTCGCTTTACAGATAAGTTTGAAATTATTTTGAAAGGCGATTTCTATACCTAAATCCACCACAAATTTGATCATTTTACGACGAGAAATGCAGCTACGTCGACAGCGACTTTAAAGTTGTAGTTTAATGTCTGTCTACACGTGAAGATCAAATACACTACAATATACTCCTTTTCAAACTGGAAAGTTTTGGATATTCCGAAGCCTTGATTACATTATTCACTTACTCAAGTAATAGGCATTTTATGATCAGGTATAAAAATTTCACTTCAAATTAATTTTCTCTAACATCAGACGTTCCACAAGGCTCAGATTTAGGTCCCTTATTAATTTTATTTTTGTTAACGATCTTTCTAAAGTCATTACTTGTGAGCAATTGTTATTTGCGGATGATTTGGAATTCTATTCTGATATTAAATCTCCTACAGATTCTATTCACCTGCAAAAATGTATCAATCAAATGTCTTCATGGTGTGGGCTAAATCATTTGAAACAATACATCTAACTGTAATGTAATTACCTCGGTAATGACTTATACTTGCAAGAATAGCTTTCCCATTTATAAATACTCCATTGGAGATAGTGTTGTTGCTAGAGTTGATGTGATATGGATTTGGGTGTATAGCAAACTTATTGTTATGTAACATATCAATAATATTGTTTCGTTTTCGACATACAGGGTGGGAATTAAATTTGGGACAATTCCATAACTTTTTGAAAATCTAAAAATAAAACAAGGTAGTGTTTCAAAAATACCCAAATTTTTTTGTGTAACTTCATAGCAAATATTAATGAATAATTTCATAGCAAAAATGAAAAATCTAAGGGTTTTTAAATTAACTGAAAATGTAATTGTATTTCTTTTATTTTGTTAGTATTATACAGTATGCGCCAAAAGTATGGAATAAATTCAATAAAAACGAAACAATTATTTTTTGGGAAAAATCCTTGAACAGGTCGATTTTTAATTTAAAAAATACATATTTTAGCAAGTAATGACGTCATCGATTTTTTTTTTAAATGGCAACACCATATCCTTCCTTTCCTTGATTCTGAAAGATCGTTTAATTTTCTATCAGACAGTACTAAAATTTTGCCCTCTTACATAGGAAAGTTTTCGAGTAAAAGGCGATTGAATGTTAGAAAACGTAAATCAATTAAAATAAAGCGAAAACGTTATCATGTTTAGTTTTTCGAATTCCATAGTTCTTTTATGGATCACATAGGTGAAAATCTTTGCAAAGTGTCATTGTCACACCGACTTCTCATAAGTATTATAAGCGACAGAAATTATTATTCAATTTAAAGTATTATGGCACATTTAACTGTTACTCAAAGAATTGAAATTTTAATTCTTATCGGATGCGGGAATATGACTAGAACTTAGCAGGAAGTTTGCGATTTATTTAAGGAAAAATACCCAGATCGACCTATCAGCCAATCAACAGTCAGTAAGGTAGAGTCTAAATTTAGAGAAACTGGCAATGTTGTAAATATTCCAAAACCTGGACGTCCAAGCATTAATGAAAATCAGAAACAGAACATTTTGATAAGTATGGTGGATAATTCTCATAATTCTTCACGATTGGTTGCATTAAACAATGACACTAGTCAGAGCACAGTGCTACTACGTATCTTGAGGAAGGAAAAATATCATCCCTACAAAATTCAACTTGTACAGGAACTCAATGAAGATGATCATCATTTACTCGAAAACTTTCCTATGTAAGAGGGCAAAATTTTTGTGCTGTCTGATAGAGAATTAAACGATCTTTCAGAATCAAGGAAAAAAAATATGGTGTTGCCATTTAAAAAAAAATCGATGACGTCATTACTCGAAAACAAATGACATTTGAAAATCGCATTTTACGCTAAAATATGTATTTTTAAAATTAAAAATCGACCTGTTCGAGGATTTTTCCCAAAAAATAATTGTTTCGTTTTTATTAAATTTATTCCATACTTTTGGAGCATACTGTATATATAGTTAGTATATATATGCATCACAAATAATTGTATTTTTTCTTCCTGTTCCTGTTAAAATAATAAAGATTATTATACATTATTATCATTATTAAAATAAAAAAACCTTTACACCTCCCATAACCGTTTTAATTTTCTTTCGAGAATTCACTGTTCAGATGATTTACTTATCATGAAACTAATTGTATGTTTTTTCCAATGTAATGATTGAACACCCTATAACAAATTATCAATAAATGCTGGTCAAAGTTCGATTTCTATTTGTTATTAAGAATTTTCTGTTGAACCGCAACCAAATATAGCCGTGGTTCTGTTAATGTTCGAAAACTATTTATACCTATTCGAATTATGCAGGTAATTTAGAAATTTACACGTTGTAAAATCATCGTTGTTTAACTTCTACAATAATTTGTTATTTTTTTATGTGCTATTATAGATAGCAACTGAAATATATTACAGGAACGCTTAGTCATAGAATGTGTAAACACTTTATAGTCGCAAGAATAAAAATTACTAATTATTTAAAAATGTATACCATAGTAGATAACATTGTGATTACATTTAACAACAAACGTGGCTCAGAAATAAAAGAATGATGGTGAAAATTAATTGTTGTGTCATTTGGACCGTTAACATTATTTATTATGTAAATAATAAACTGGTGTTATTTAGACAGTGAGCAACTTTAGGTTTTAACAATGCCTATAGACATAATTGAATTTACAGCACCTTATCTGTAATATCGCCCGAACTTGTGGCTATATTTGAAAATTGGGCATCTAAAAGGTTTACACTGTTTGCAGAAACAAAATTGATTATCCCTTACCACGCAGGAAGCAAAACTTGGAGATTTAATTTTCTGAAGGAAGCAGCTGCCTCCGACACAAGTTTCGAAGTTTGATGACTGAAGTAAAAACAAATTTTCCAGGACTCTTGTTACTTTTTAAAAAATTTTATCATCGAAAGTAGGTAGCTGTTCGTAAGAAATTATGTACTCTTTTCAAAGTTAATTGGCAGATTGTATTTTAAAATATAATATACAGGATCACCATTGGCATCTACCCTAAAATATGCAGGGTGGCTCAAATTAGAAACAAGTTGCGCCTTATCATGACCATTGAAGTACATCCAATAAATCAAAGATGTATGTATGTTGCTGTTGCTGAAGTATTGTGAGAAACCGAAATTAACGATTTTAGGAAATGTCATCTATCGCATTTTGGTACAGAGCGAAATATAGAGGGATGAGATTATGCCGTCCACAAGAAAAACCAATTGAATGCACTTATATAAATGTGTGGAAATTTTCATGTTTTGTTTGTCCTTATTTAATGTATCGTATGTGTATCTATCACACCTTAACACAACTGAAAGGCATTAGGCTATAGTCTGTTTAGAAATGAAAGAGAGTAATAAAAGCTTATTATGTATGCAAATCGTAAATAAATGTAGTACTGGTGCGTATATTCAATATTTTTATATTATGTATTATCGGTATAGATGAGGTGTACTTTTAAAAAAACTTTGTGTGACCGGGTTGTACTACTTGTAGCAGATAGCTAAAATTTAATCCCCGACAATCCCTCTTTTTCTATGCCGCTTCAATTTCTCGGTCCATTTTTCTTACAAGTAAACAATATAAAAACAGCATTTCAAAACATGAGGTTACTTTAAGTATCATAACCGGGTTAAGAGTTTGACAAGTGTCAAAAGTTCCTTTTTCACCATATTTGTTTCAAAAGGAATGTTTTTTCCGGATAACCATTGAATTATATCGGCTTTCCTCCAAGCAGTCGTAGGAGTTGATTCGGTCTACCGTGAATGGTAACTGGCATTATCCATGACAATTACAGACCCCGGAGGAATAAGATCCAACATCTGTGTAAAATACTCTTCGAAAACATCTGCGTTCATGTCTTCGTGATAGTCACCTGTATTTTTAGATTCAAATAAAAGTAAACCGCCATCTACAAAACCACTGGCGCTACCTATATGTGTCGCTATTAATCTTCGCCCTTTACCTGAAGGTGACTTGAACCCTGTTGAAAGTCCATCCAAAAATGCTTGTCGAAAACTTTTTATATGTTTATCTTGCCATACTTTTGTTACAGCATATCCCTCGTTGACCCAAGTTTTGTCTAGATAATAAATATTCCTCCATTCGTCACGGAATTTTCTAATTGATCTTAAGTAGGATCTTCGCCAACAAATAATTTCATCTTTATCGATAAGAACTGACTTCCTGTTTGCTGTCTGCTTTTCCCAGCAAAAATTCAACTCTCGTAAGACGGCCCATAATTTGCTTCTACTGATTTTTGGCAAATCGTTGTCCTCTGAATGTTCACTTAAAATTTTGTTTAGCGTTGGTAGGAAGAAATCATCTGTAACGACTTTTGACCTCCCTGTAGATGATTTTGGGGGATTTACAGTATCTTGTTCATTTTTTGTTTCCTTTAAAAGTCTGTAGATAGTCGATTTTCCAATCCCTGGCATTTTGGAACACTTTTCCACGATGTTGTCAACACTGTTGGTAGGATTTTGGTGTTTCAATGCATTAAATACATTTAATATAATAATCTTCTCATTCTGAGAGAGCGCACATCTTTTCACGCTTTTAGCAGGTACGTAATCTAATAAGCTCGACATTTTACCCATACAATAGTCACTAAACACAAGTCGAATTTTACTCTACTGCACTAGCACGTCTTCGTATATTCAGCTCTAAGACTGGATTGATCTGTCACAATACACTGGCTCCTGCTCTATGATGTATCCAGTAAAATATACTAATGTACACCCATTACCTCTTAGTATTAGTGTTACCCGATAATTACCTGAAACGAAATATTACCACGCCCATGGCCGGTTCTTATCTCGGGGTTTTATTACTCTCTCTCATTTCCAAACAGACTATAGAGGTTAGATTGATGTGCCTCTGCGCATGTACAACAGATTCCACATTAAAAATTCTGTAAAATTTCGTAATAAAATTAATATAAATTGTTCCAAAGTAGCACATTGTATTATCACATTATTCCTGAAATTTCCTAATTTTATTACGTATAAACACAGACACTTAATTTATTTCGTTAATACAAGGGAAATAATACATAACAATTTATCTAATAAAAGTTTATTAGAAAAAAGAGAGCTTCTTAACAGAAAAACAATGTTGGCATGTTTCTGAAAAAAATATTATTGATGTCGTCATTAGCCGTTTCTGTCAATTCCGAAAGATAGTAAATACCTCATCCCATTTATCGATGTGTCCCAAATTTTGTTTAAATTTTTTGTGCCTGACAGGAGGGGCCCATATTATCGAGTTTGAGACACCCGGTACAAAATTAGGAAAAAAAATCGATAGACCCACAAAAGAGTTATTAAAAGACACCCTGTAACCCCGTTAATTTTGAGTTTTCGAAAAAATATTATTGCGCTTAGTGGGATTAATTTTTCGTGTAGAATTACCTCCGGAGTATTGACGCATCATTTCCGAACACCCTGTATTATGAACGGTTGTTTATTTAATGCACGTGAATGGTTAAAGTCGTTGTTCTCGAGAACGGTTAATTTTAACGTGATATAACAACAGGACCGATTTTAAAGATTTTTTGAGGACGTTTAATTGAGTTCTATCGAAATTTATAAAAAAAAGAAAAAGAAGTTCGAAGTCATAATCTGAAAGCCAAGGACAGGTTTTTGGCGTTGAAGGATATCCGTCAAATTAAGAACGTGGATACAAAGAAACACTGGCGATACGTGTATAAAATTAGAAAAATATCGATACACGAATTCGTTATTAGAAAAATCATTTAAAAAAATTATTTGATGCCCTATAACTTTTCAAATATTTGAGTTCTCGAAAAAATGTTATAGAGCTTTGTGGCATTAATTTGTCGTATATAATCATCCTCCCGGATTATTGACGGATCCATTTCGGACACACTGTATATTCTGAAAATGTATGTTCATTAATCCAGACAAATTCGCCTGCCGATCGTTTTTCCCACCACCAATTGTCTTTGGAAAGACTATACTCGTGCGAGTGCTCCTACGTTGTCAATAAAATTATACTTATTTTGTTTTAATTTCGAAAACGTGTCCATGTATGAAAATATTTATTCGTGTTCTATCTAATACGGCTTAACAGTTGTAATGTTTCATAACGCAAGTGGTATGTTATTTACGGATTTAACCTCCCGATGGGATATTTATAGTAACAAACAACATTCCTTTTCAACCCGCATTCTTAATTTAAAAATGATCATCAGCATTATGTTACGCTTCCAAATAATACCAGCGATAAGCTAAATTAGTATACATAATAATAACTCTTCAATAACAGAGTAGAGCAGAGATCGATATCCCTGAAAAAGCATTATGAAAAAATGTTTATCTCCAGTAATCAGTGAAGAGGTGTAGGGTTCAGATTGCGTATTGATGTGCTTGATCATGTAAACTGTTCAAGATTCTTCAATGTTGAAGTCGGCTTACCCATGTTTGCCGGTCATGTTTGGACGATTCGAAGGTGTGTAGAAAATGATTTTGTTCAATGAGCTACAGGATAGTACTTACTATTTTATATGTTTTATACCCAAGATCCCTAAACAGAGAAAGCGTACAAACTTTCGTATTGCACTATTTTTAAGACAGGATGACGTCATTTGTATTTAATTTGATTTTCGCTATCCGACTCAGTGTAAGTTATATTTGAATTTTCGTCGTTTTAATAATTTTTGTGTAGATATGTTGCTGAACAGTATCTATTGTTACAATGTTAACAGTTTAGAACATATAACAAAGAATCTCAAACAGACAGTTTATTTTGTAACCTATAACTAAGTAGTTTGGTATACCAAGTGTTTTCGATGCTCCTACAAAATATGACTCCAGATTTGGGTTCAAATGCGTTTACCTTACAAATCATATCTTTATGACTTACTTCCAGCACATCATAAACTGTGCTTCCGGCATGACCAAGTTATTGTTACTTTGGTAGCACCATGTAGGTACGAGAAGCAACATATTTCATACTTCTAAAAAAACTACAAGTTCATCGAGTGAATATGCGAAGCAGGTTTTTTTAAATCTATTGATGTTTATTGTTGTCACTGCTTTCTTAATTGACGAAATTGACAATTCTGGAACGAGAATTTAAACGAGGAACGTGTCTCGCGACTCGTCTTCAGATGCAGAGTTAGAAAAAGCGTGGAGTATTGGATGCTCTACATTAACTCCTGAGAAATCAATGGCGCCATATGAAAATACATACGTACAAGATTTTCAAGAAATGATGTCATGCAAAAAACTAACATATAACCGAGAAAGCTGCGGTGGCGTACTTTGTCCAAAGCAACGAAAAATCAATAGCTCCAGGAAGCTTCCGGGCAGAGGATGTTAAAAAGTACAATTTTTGTTCATGACTGGTTTGACATTTTCAACATTAATTGGCTGCCTCAAACGGCAAAATGTTGGTTACAGACCAAAAAAAGCCAGTGTGTTTAATTTAACTCATAAGATAAATCTGGATGATTTTACATGTATAGGTGCTAAATATCCTTCAAACTAGTTTCGCAACTGTCAACACTACTTTGACGTTTGTCAATCTGCTCATATAAACTGACTCCAGCGGCGAAAGAATCCGCTTATATAGGTTTTTAGGGTTCTAGAAGTTTTCGGGGTCTCGAGAATCAAATAGAATGTGGCCAAGAATGTTTCAGAAAACGTCAAAATAAAGGCATCGCAAAAATTATAAATGCTAAAATAAACAGAAACGTAATTTACAAACTAACGAGGTAGGTGAGCTTCAATTATAAATTCTAACGTAAACAGTAACACAATTAACACACGAAAAAGGTAGGTGAGCTTCCGTAATAATATCTTTTAGAAATTTACCGCAAGCACATTAACTTAGTAGGTAATGGGAAAAGGAACAATTAGACAATGGCCGCCGAAAATAGCCGAGAATTTAAAACTAAAAAGTGCTACAAATTATACCGTATATATGGTTTCGCCGTACTTCAGCCAAAAAAGTTATATTATTTGAGTAGAATTTAAATAACAAATCATCAATAATTTTAATTTTGATATTACTTTTGCTCTACGTGCTTTATTTTTCGAGTTTTCTTTACTTAAAAAACACCACAAGTTTGACCATTTTACTGGGAGAAATACGGCGACCTTAAAGACAAATATGAGAAATCAAGAGTCAAGAGTAAATCTAATACTAATATAAAATATAGGCAATACATAAAAAACAAGCAAATTAAATTCCTACAACTGACAGTAAAAATAAATAATTAACAGTATACACATACAAATTTATTTTAGAATGGGCAATACATGTATAACAAATGTAAAATAGTCCCTAATCCGAATCCTAAAAATTGTAAGTTTTCATCTATATTATAAAAAGAATAATATTTTAATAATTTATTTGTTTTACGTTTAAAATATATAATATTTGGATTGTCACGGATATCGTGAGGCAGATGATTATATAACGTAAATGACATTTTCGCAGACGATTTGGAGACCTGGGTAGTTCTACAGTTCTTATGTGTAGATCATCTGAATTTCTCAATTCGTATGGATTCAAAACACCTCTCTTGGGGTTTATAAATTACAAAATTTAAGATGTACAAAGAATACACAGTTAAAATGTCAGTTTGCTTAAAATAAGATTGAACATATTTCTGATTATTCTTTTTTGCATTATAAAAACTTTATATAAACTACTACTGCCTCCCAACAGATAATTCCATGATTTAATACAGATTTAATGCAATCGTAATAGTAAATAGTTATAACCCAACAAACAATTAAAGTTAAAATTACGTTAACTTGACCTCTGAATTGGTCAAAAACTTTTTATGACCAATTCCGTATAAGGAAAGCTTACCTATATTCGTTGGCCTTTTTCCTTATGTGGGGAAAAAAACTAAAGTAATATGGAAGTTAATAATTGGTCGGCAAGAATTTTATTCCAATAAGATAATTGGACTTAAAAGAAATACGGACCAATTTTATGTTAAAATTTCAAAATATATTACCAAGATATACCCTAATTATGCCCTTTATATGACATACTTTTGCCAGAGAGAGACATCATTATATGTTTGATTTTATACATTGTAATAGCGAACAGGGATAAGAAGAAAAAGAAAAACTATAAAGTAAGGCACGTTTGACTGGAAACGTTACTTTCAAGAATTTGTTTGTATTCTTTCTTGATTAGTGTTTGGTAATACACTATACCTTAGGAGTTCAAAAATTATCTTATATATCCTTAATAAATAGTATATTATTTAACGAGCGGTAATGCAGGTCATAACTCACGCAGACGCTGTAATTCATCAAGTGAGTTATGACCATTACCGCAGGTTGAATACTATACTTTATCTACGACTATAACAATAAATACTAAGATACAAGTATGGTGAAAGAAAATTGATTTGAAAATTTCAAAATTATTTAGTTAAAATATCAAATGACATTAGTCCCCTCAATGATAATAATTGACAGTTCCGCCTACTGACAGGCGTTGGCAATTTAATAATTTTAAAATCTTTTAATTATTCATTCCTTTCCACTTGTTAAAAATTCTTGCCATTTTACACTAATGGAACATATTTATCGGCTTAAAAATTTCCAAAAATTTACTGCGTACACTATTTACATACTGAATTATCGTTGTAGAAGCCCAGCGTGAGTTATAATAACTCACTATAAAAACTCACGCTATTTGTTTATTGATACTATTAATTGCTATCGCTTAGATACGATGAAATTCACAACAACAGTGGGCCACGAATATCATATTTCTCAAGTTTATTAATTAATGACATCAAAGGCTCTTGATAGATCGCAAAATATCCCGATGGTGTAAAATGACATTCGTGTGTAAAGATGCATTTTAGTGTCTTGTTATTCAACTGTAATTTAATTATTTAGTCTAAAAATTATATTGAATTGCTCCACTTTTAATTAATTGCAGTTGCTTATATTTTTAACCTGTTTGCATTTCCTTATTGGGAGTCGTCCTTGAATTTATCGTTGACTGATTCTATTTAATTGCTGATTTTTTACCGTCCGTGGAATGTTCTGTTAAATTATTTAAAAAAACTTGGTTAGGAAAAATTTGGTTCGGACGCTTTTGCGGTTATTTCCTAAGCGCGGGGGAGAGGAACGTCCGCGTTTTTTTGCCTGTGTGGGTACCATTTATTTACATTGTCAGCATTAGTGCAATCGTGGTATGCGACCTATCGCCCAACGGAACGAAAATACGCCCGCGGACCGCCGTTGCACACACATTTGAAACATTCATAGTGCGGTACACACGCACACATTTTACTATATGGTTAGTATGCAACGGTCTGCCGGCTCAACGAGCACGTGGTTTTCGAGCTTTGCGCTGTCATATCTCGTCGCCCGACTGTTGTAGTGTCTCGTGAGTGGCCTGGAAAATGCCCGATTTCTGATGTCGCGCTCACGTAGCGATTGATTGGTGTTATTGGTGAGTTTGTTGGTTATTTTTAGACGCCGACTGCTGCCCCGGTGGACGCGGTGCGTGGTTGAATGGGTGTACGAAGCGGTACGTACGTTGTTGTCAATGAGGAGCGTGTCATATACCCTTTATTTAGTCATAATTTTTTTTTTTGACCCTCAGCGCTGTGCGGAAATTATTTACAAATATTTCAAGGGGTGATTCCACGTCAAAAAATAAGAAAATTTCCAGGGTTCCCTCTCACCTGGAAAACATTGAAAAGTCTGGGAATTCGTTTTAAGCGTAATAAAATCAGGGAATGTAAAAATATGGCGTAAAAGTCAGGCAATTTTTAAATATATTCACAACAGGGAATTTTTTAAAATTAATTGGAATTGACAAATATTTTTTTAATTTACTTCGGTTTTATATCTCTTTTACAATATGTTCCAAATCCAAATACTACGTATTCATGCCAAAGAATAGTTATTTTGTTATAACCCAATTACAAACCTGGAAAAGTCGGGGAATTTAACATGAATTTAAAAGAGAGAACCCTGATTTCGTATAAACATATGTCGAGAAATGAACCCTTAACTGGATCCTTTCAAAGGGTCGGTCGTGAAGATGGTTTTTGTTCAGTATTATCGTAAGAGTATTAGACCAATTAGTGCGATTTTTATGCTGAATTTGAAAATTTACACGACATTTAGGCAATTTATTCAGAAGTGCATTAAACAGGAACGACTTGTTTATTTTCAGCCCTAACTTTTTTGTTAGACATTATTTTTACCGTTGAACCACAGAAATTCAGAATCTATCGTGTTTCTCATTGAAAAGGTATTGTTGTCCGACTTCGTTTTCGAGTAAAAAGGATTTAAAATGCTACATACGGATTGGTATGTAACGGAAAATATCCTTAATAATCCTTTTATTGTTCCCAGGTATACCAAGTTTCATTAAAAGAGGATGAAGGAAACTATCTTTGACGCATTAGGATTGTTCGCAGAGCAGTTGGAGCTAGAAAATATTTGCTCATAATTTCCACACTCCGCAATATTGTGGTTTAACGTAATTTTCCCCAATCTGAAATAAGTAATAATAAGCATTTGACAACATTGATCTCTCTTGATCTCTTGAATAAATTAGATAATTATTTTTTCTTCTTCTTATCTTTGCAACAGAGGTCCACATGTTATTTACCACGCGGTTGCAAGTCTGTTGAAGTACGAGCCACCTCGAGGGTCCCTCAAGGGTCTAATTTGGGATCCTTATTCTTTAGCCTATTCATTAATAACATCATTAATAATTTAATTGTGCCTTGTCTGATGTATGCAGATGATCTGAAAATTTTTAGTATAATTCTGATGATGCTACTTATACTTACACTTACTTATACTACAGTATAATCTAAATGTAATTTATGAAGGGTGCATGATAAATAATCGGTAACTAAATATTAGGAAGTGTCAGGTACTGTATTTTTTACAAACAATTGACTTTTTTTTATTATTCCACTGAACAATATATGCTTTCTAGATCTGATACCTTCTGTGACTTAGGAGTTATATTTACAGTTACATGATGTAACTGCAAAGACTTATCAATCTCTTGGTTTCATTATAAGGAATAGTAAACATTTTCAGAATTCGATTTCTAATCTAATTTTCTTCAGTCTGAAATTAGTAATAATAAGCATTTTACTAAATTGATCACACAATACTCTTGAATAAATTAGATTATTTTGGTTTCTCTCACAGCTTATTAAATTTCATAAACTCTTATCTTTCCAACAGAGGTCTACATGTTACTTACCGCGGTTGCAAGTCTGCTAAAGTACGAGGCACCTCGGGAGTCCCTCAAGGGTCTAATTTAGGACCCTTATTCTATTTATTAAAGACATCATTATTAATTTAATTGTATCCTGTCTAATGTATGCAGATGATTTGAACATTTTTAGTACAATTAAGAGCTATGATGATGCTGCTGAACTTCAGTATCATCTAAATGTCATTGATGAATGGTGCAGGGTAAACAATCTGTCACTAAATATTAGTGAGTGTCATGAACTGTCTTTTTTTACAAACAATTGATTTCTTTTGATTATTCCATTGGACAACATACGCTTTCTAAATCTGATACCATCGGTGACTTAGGTATTATATTTGACAGAAAATTGACCTTTAATGCCCATCTGCATTATGTAACTGCATGAACGTATAAATCTCTTGGTTCCATTATAGGGAATAGTAGACAGTTTCGGAATTCTAACACTTTAAAAATTTACTATTCTACATTTTTCAAGTGCAATTGTAAATATGCATCAATTGTGTGGTGCCTTAATTTTGTTGTACATGTCAATGCGTGGTTGAATGGGTGTATGTGGTGGTGTGTACGTTGTAGTCGGCGAGCAGCGTGTCACATACCCTTTATTTACCCATAATTTTTTTTGCCTTCAGAACTATACAGGGTGTTCCATAATTAGTGTGCAATACTTTAGCAGTACATTCTACGATCAAAAATATTTGCTGTTGGTGTTCTCTAGCTAGATTATGTGAGGCGGACTCGCTATAAGAAACTTCAGGTATTTTTTTTTTTTTTTTATTTTGGTTCCAACTGTCGTCACTACGAGTGATACGGTCAGATCCTTTTTCACACAACGCTGGTTCGCTAAGACGTCTCGTAGTAAAATTGCAACCCTCCGTTGTGATGAAGCGTTTGCTGAGCCACCGCCGAACATACCGGCAAGTCAGAGATTTCAAGTTAAGCCTAGGGAAGTGCTTATTCTGGGGCGACCAAGTCACCTAGGCTACGGCGCAGCAACCAGATGTCCTATAGTCCGGAAAAAATATTGATAACAAAAGAGAAGTTTATCAAAATTATTATACACCTTTTCAAAATTTACCGTTAGATGACGATCTTTTAAATTCAAATCGGAAACTGGGGTTTTCTTCATGAAATCAATGTTATTATGTTGAACGGTTTTTGACTCTCCTATTGATGCTTTAACATAACAATTTGACAGGAAACTTACAGCCTATATTACAGTTTAAAAATAAAACAAAACTAACGTTGTTAAAACTCACCCCTTCCATTTGTCCTGATAAAGGCGTACAGTAATTATGCATTATTGGAAAACTATTTTAATGCTTCAGCAGAAAGCATTCATTGAAACTATTTGTTTACATCGCATTTTTTATTTCAATTTGATCTTGGCGGCAATAATATATAACAGTACATACTACGCGTTTTACCTCGAGTAGGAGTTCATTCCAGTTACCACAAAAATGTTTATCATTTACCAAGTAAACAATTTTAATAACGCCTGCTAAGCATCTGTTGATTGTAGCACTATGTAAACGATTGATTGTTTACCTGCTTGTATCATACGCTGTGCGTGTGTCACGTGGCGGACAAAACCCTCGTGACTTCAATTAACAATTTCGCTTATAAGTAATTTTGTGTTACGTAAATCTTATTTGAGATTATATAAATGAAATCAGTTAAAATGTTTTTTTAATACTTTGAATTAAAGTCATACAATAAACTGTTCACAGTTGCTTATAATAGATACTTAGATAGTTTGATTTCAAGACAACTTCATACTAAGATTTTTACAGAAGTTCAAATAGCCTCAAAAATTATGCTGAGAAGCTTTGTTTCTTGACAATAAATTGCGCATTTTCTTAAAAAAAAAGTCTGTACCAAGAAGCTATAGGAGGCAATGACGTCACGTCTCGCAATCCGATCAATTCTAGTTGGACTTTGTATATTTTGAAAACTCCTTACCAGATCAACTCAAAAATTTCTGGGTTGAATCATAGATGCTTCATAAAAATTAGGCAAATAATGTGATCTGAGGTTTAACCAAGTGACTCTATTCCAACTTGAATAAACCATGATGTTATGATAAAAAATTGTATAAATTTTTAGCAATTTAATTTTTCAATCAAAGTTTGTTTTTTAATGGAGGCGTTTTGATAAATCTATTGCAGTGAGAATAATCAATATCGTTGGAAATGATATAATACAGACGTTGTTTATGAAACGTTGCTATAGCGTTACAAATTCACGAATACATTTAAGATTCTTTGCAAAAAAAAACAAACTTAACCATCTTATACATTTTTTTAACATATTATTGGTTCTAAATCGACTGAAATAAGTCGGTGATCGAGCGTCGAATTATTTATGTGAACAAATTATTTCTTCTCAGTTTATTGGCATTGCTGAACGCATAACTTTTTATTGCGTGGCACATAAAAACTGTGAAAGATGCGTTACAGTTGTACAAAGAAGAAAGTATGGAATAAATTTGCATTTGCAAACCATCAATTTCCTATAAATAAAATTATAGATATGTGTTATATGATGTAATAAAGTATTAGTTGCGTTAGTTTCTATATCATAGCACTTGCATTATCAATTATCCAAGGTAGAAAATAATAGAGAGTGATTAATTCACAGCACAGAGATGAGTACGGAAGGTGAGGGTTGCATGATTACCTAAGCCTGCCACTTGAGAAGAGTTCAAAGCACATATAATTATCAAAAATAAGTGGACGTCGATTGAACCTAGCAATTTACTTTAAATGTGTTCCCTTTGACGGCGATTGCTTACACCTATTTGATGTGCACTCCGCGGATATCACACTTAAGCCTTGTCCTCATGGACACGAAATTCACGGATTTTTGCACGAATTATGCAACTTCTGTTTAAATTAGTTGTGGCGGGAAAATCTCAATTTTTGACAAAATTTGCGAAACAGTAAAACACTACAAATATTATTGCTTCTTTCATTATTATGTGGCGCTAATAAATTTGTTTTGAGCTTCTGACAATCTGCCATGGCAGTTTCATGATGATAATGATAGAAAATGTTATAGTTGACAAAATTTGTTACAAGTAGAGATTCCCACCATTAAGTAAATCGCCCAAATATTTGCGAATTCCGCATTCAAATGGACAAAAAGCTTTAGAATAGATACACTATTCATTATTCGTTACTAGCACTGTTACTATAACGGTCACACATTAACACTTTTTATATTTTAATATTTATTTTAAATAGTTTCTTCACCATATCACTGTTTTGTCTTTTTCTGTCAGTAAGTATACTTTTTCGGTTTCACTTATACGGAAATTCTACTATAATTCATATGTCATGCGTAATTCGCAAAAGCAACCTTGTGTATATTCCAGGCAAAGTTTCATCCTCTAAAATATAGCAATTCAATTTTTTTTGTCAAACACTCATTTTAAAAATACTATCTTTATTCCGCAAGTTTCCATTATTTTCCGTTTCGCAGTTGTACCTCTTTGCACTATACATATATGCTCCTCACGTACATTTTTATTAATGAAATACATATTTCAATATCGCTTACACTCATATTTTGACCTTACGCCTTAAACTCTGAAATTTTGCCCGCCCGAACGATATACCCGCCCATGATAGCGCTGGAAATGGAACAGGTGAATCCGTCACAGACAATAGAAAGTTGCGGCTCATGTGTACTTACTGCAGCAGAAACAGTGTAATCGAGTATACTCTTAGAGATATGCGGCACGCGATTTTATAGGAAAAATATACGGGCTGCAAGTATTTTTCTTTGTGTCGATTGCTGTAAATTGTGAGCAAGTTTATAACGTGAACCACTCTCTAGATTTTCGGCCGTCTAGTATAAAATGTCATCTGTGTTGAGATGTAAATGGTTTGCTACTCTTTATTGGGCATAAGTGGCTGCAGTCTGTGTGAACAGCTAAGCACTTTTCTCGGCCACCCACACCAGACATAGACCGGTTTCGGGCTTGTTAGCCCTCATCAGTATGCCATAGGTGAGACGATCGACAATTGAATTGGCTATTTTGTATATGTACTTATACACATAAACTGAGTGATGGTGAGATGTAGTTGTTTTCTGCAGTGTCACTTACAGAATGTTCTCTATGTTGCGTCAGTATGAACAAGGCTTCACGGCTTTATAGATGCGCCCGATAAATTTAGAATTAAGTTAATTGAACACTGGTAATGACTTTTAATAGATATCAAGAGCCTACTCTCTAGGTTTGCGAATTTGCGAAACTAATTAGATATGTATAAAATACATAAAGGATAATAACTTTGTTCGCACAACACCAGAATCAGTTTGCAATGGTCAGGTGCATACGCATTCCTAAAATAATGCATTTTCAACCCTATCCGGGTGTTAAGCTTGCGTCTGACGTTTGGAAACTGTCACCAACTGTTGTTCTAACAGCGCTATTTGTTGTAAAGTTATTTGTTTGCAAAACGTCACATATTTGTAGGTAATTACGTAACTTGCGAAGATTTAAATTCAGGAACCAACATTAATTTAAATATTATCTGTTGGTTTATCTATTCTTGCAACGTATCTAAACCAATGCTGACTGATTATACAGGTGTTCTATAAATTGACGGTCAAGGCTTGACTGGAGATTTTTGAGGTCAAATAAAAGTGTCTAGTCTTAGCAGACTGAAATATTTAAAAAACGATTTTTATTACTTTAAAAAGTTATTTTAAATATAAAAAAATATACATTGTATATAACGTTTAATGAAACACTTTTATGTGACAGGTGCATTAAAAAATGTCGATCGTTTGCACAAGCGAATTTGATAATGCTTAACCTGTATTTATAGAATTTTTTGTAAAGGTAGGTCGTCCTTGGGTTATGTGACACCGATTTAGAGGAACATCTGGCTCAGTATTCAGTAGCGGACGACAGAAATAGAATTTGGCCGCGAGTTATATAACTCAGTGACGGTCAGTCATAGGGCCTTATCCAGGGCCGGTTCTAGCTTTTGCGAGGCCTGGTGCAAAATAAAATGCGGGGCTAATTTGCAAATGATTTATTGGAAAGGAAATAACTCACTCTACATCACATACAAAAATTAAAAATAAACTGCGTTATCAGTTCATGTATATAAAAGATATAAATATAAAAAACAAAAAACAAACGTAAATATTGTACAGAACCTTCAGAAATGATTACAAGCCACGTGACCTACGCGTATATGCAACTAACATTGCTCTGTTGGCAGCACTTTCTAGAAAATCCCTAAACATCTGTTGTGTTGTTGAAGGGATTACTGATGTAAATAAATTTGTTTTTGAAATTGAGTACATAACCCAATAAATTGCTCGACTACTGAAATTTAATACATACAATTTAATATTACATAGTTACTGACGAAAAGAACATTTATTTATTTCGTTTGAAATGTTTTTAACTTTATTAGAAAGAGAAAACTACCAATATTCTCTTGTCACTCAACAAATTGAAATTTGTATGAAAACAAAGAGTATATAATGTGAACACCACTGATTTTTTTATTGTATTGTAGGGTAAAAGAAACATATTTTACTGTATTAAGATTTATTTACAATATTTGGGATAAAAACATTACATATTGTAGTGTTTAAAAGAATTTATGTGTGACACTTCTTAGTATTTTCTCTTCGATTGGGTATTTTGCCACTTGAATAAAAATTAACAAATTAAAATAATTACATGTTGTGTTCAAAATGGTGCCCTTCACTTGCTGTGCATGAATTTACCCTCCTGTGCATATTTTCAAATACATTTTGTAGCTGTTCTTCTGTGATGTTGTTGATTTCTCGAATAATTGCCTCTTCTAATTCTTCGATAGTGAGTATCGCTGTCTTAAATATAGTATTTTTTTAATGTCCAAACAAAAAAATAATCCAACGGAGTTAAATCCGGAGACCTTGCTAGCCACAAACCTGCAGTAATCAGTCGATTGCCATAAAATTGCTCTAAAAATTGAATTGTTGCTCTTGCAGTGTATGCAGTTCCTCCATCTTGCTGAGAGTAACCTACTTGCAGCTCGTCATCATGTAACTGTTCTAAAAATGGCTCTAAAATAAGGGTTCGATATCTTTCAGCATTTATAATTTCGTAGAAGAATATAGGCCCTACTATACGTCTTCTTGATATCGCTGTCCAAACACTAACTTTTACGGGATGTAAACTGGTTTCTACAAATGTATGAGGATTTTCTGGATGCCAAAGTTCTATAATTTTGGCTATTTACATAACCAGATACATGAAACCATGGTTCATCAGTGAAAAATGTTAAGTTCAATAAGTTACGGTTCATGTTTTCTTGAAACTATTCACAACAGTGTAATCGTCTTCCATAGTCAATGGGAAGTAATTCTTACACAACAGTTACCTTGTATGGGTGTAAATGCAATCATTTTTTAAAGCCATGTGACATGTTCCAACTGAAAGTCCTAAAAATAAAAATTTTTGGTTATTAACTATAATTCGATACCGGTTTCAAATAAAAGTTTGAAAATTGATATATTTTAGAGATGCAATATAAATGAATTTGTGAATATATACATCAACTTAATAAAAAAAATTACCTGTTTGAGCAGACAATTTTGATATAGATTTTGTAGGACTTTGAGTTATTCGGTGATTTATATTATCAACGACATCTTCTATCAGTACAGTTGGTCTGCTTGTAGATTTTCCTTGCAAATGCATTGCTTATTTTCAAATCGTTTGACGATAGTACACTTTCGGTATGGGAATGTGTCATAGTCAATGTTTGCGATTGGGAACTCGGTCATACATTGCTCAATGCAAGATTGTAAGGAGTATGTCCACAACCCGTCTTCATTTCTGGTCCCACTCCGAAAATGAGTCATTAAAATAAAGGCATCTTGGTCAACAGTAAAAGGCATACTGTTCTGAACTGAAATAATAATATTATTAACCTCAAAATTTTATTTTTGTTAGAACTTACCAGTAATACGACGAAGTAGCAAAAATTTAACTATGAAAACAACTGATTAGTTTGAAATATGTATGATTTATTAATGAGGCAAAGGAAATCAATAAGACACTAGAAAATCGCAAGGATAAAATAAATCAACAACTGTGTAGGAAATATCGGGAAGCCGAACGTTACTGAAAGATATAGAAATGCCAATTTTACGTCATACGTTTTAATGATTCGTTTACAATGAACAATGCGAAACGGGTGTGTCACGTGCGAGATGGTGTGATATCTTTGGCCTCCTTTATTTAGGGGTCTTGGCTTCAAACAACCTGCCGGTGCGGGGTCGGGAAAACGCGAGGCTGCGTGCTGTACCGTTCGCACTTGCCTAACGCCGGTACTGGCGTTATCTATATAGAACTCTATACATAGTAGGATTAGCATTTAAAGCGAGTAAAAGTGGAGATCAGGGTCCAACTAAAAACAAAGGCTTGTTCTATTACAGTAATTGCATAATATTTTTTCGACAACTCGCAAACTGGAAGCCGGTAGATCCCATGCGATTCAGTGGCAGTATAATATGAGCAGGTTTCCTTATGACACGGTTTAATTTATCTCACCCCAATATTTCTGCGGGTTGATTTGACTATATTTTACGAATATAATCCTAACCTACGTCTCCTCGTCTTTTTCAATCTAATAGAGGGTGTGTATCAAAAAATCACGTCATCCCGTTAACTGCTCATTTTTGGCGGTAAAATATAATGATTTAACTCTACTTACCTATATACAAAAATACTTACCTAAAATGACACAGGGTGTTAATGTTGAACTTTTAGATCTGTTTTTTCACTATAATTTACACACGGACATTATTGTAAACGATGCCTAAAAAACAAACGTATAAGCAAGGGGGAAGGTGTTATTTTTTCCCCACATTTTTCTGACGTAGAGGGATTTAAGAAACAGATTAGTTATTAATCAGAAGATATACTAAAATTTAATTTAATCTAATTTTAATAGCTTCACCTTGTCTCCGAAATGCATAAATGATTTCTTTTAAATAAGATTATCTGATATTTTGAAAAACCTATGGTCATTGCCTAAGTTTTTCAGCCGCATTTATAATACGCCTTTTCAGTTGATCAATATTCTCAATCTATTCGGAATAAACGTTTTTCATAAATTCCCAAACACTGAAGCCCGATAAACTAAAATCGGGGGAGTGTGGTGGCCACTGAATAGTTGCATCTATTCTACATCAAATTCATCGATTTGGAAAAATTAAACTTAAATATTATCTAACATTTAATCCAAGATGAAATGGAGCAGTATCAAATTCCATCCAAACA
This sequence comes from Monochamus alternatus, assembly GCA_037114965.1. Classification (NCBI taxonomy): domain Eukaryota; kingdom Metazoa; phylum Arthropoda; class Insecta; order Coleoptera; family Cerambycidae; genus Monochamus; species Monochamus alternatus. The sequence continues at coordinate 122,925,618 of CM073426.1, forward strand.
TTTTGAAGAGTAAGTGTCGCGTAAAGTGAAAAAATCATTTTACAGAAGGTTTAGTAATGTCGCGGAATCTAAACATGTGGATAGATTGTGTGTAGAATATGTGCAGCATGACCTTAAATTCCTATTTTTTCTTAATAAGCGAATTTACATTGATAAAACACATTTATTTGTATAAAAATAGCACATCTGGCTAACCTTGTGAGACACCCTGTATCAAATCAGTTAGAACACTTTAGAGCAAATTAGAACATTATAAATTGCTATAGGCGTACATCAGAAAGAAGTATGGGGGATAAAATAAACCTTCCGCCTCCCAGGTTTCTACGTTTGTTTTTTAGGCATAGGATTTTAGGATTTGGTTAATAACAAGAAATATCTCTACAAAATTTCATTGTGATACGTGAAAACCTAAAAAAGTTATAAAAGTTATAATAGGTAAAGAAAATTTACAAGTTCATTTTTACACCCTATATCTTTTAAGAGAGGCATTTTTATATATAGGTAAGTAGGGTTAAATCGTCATATTTTGCCGTCAAAAATACGCATTTAGCGGCATGACCTGCTTTTTTGTTACACCCTGTATAAAGAGTCGATTATTGATACAGTTACAGCAAAAATTCAGACGACTTACATCTCAGTTGATGTTACGCAATTGTTTTTATATCAACATAAATTTCGACAGTTTGGCGCGTTAAAAGAATCATTTTTTGCAATTTGCTATAATATATAACTAGTGTAAACAGTTAGTGTAATACGTAGCATATACTTATTATCAGTGGCTTAAATATTTTGTTGAAAATATAATGAATTTTTCATTTGTTCGTATGACTTACGTCTTCTGAATTTTTGCCGCAACTCTCTAGCAAGAAACGCCTCGTCAATAGGAAAATAAAGAGTCTTCAACATTAGATGAAGCATGGTTGTCCAAATGTCTGACACTTTAATTTTAGTAGAAAGATATGCAATTCGTTCACAAAATATACAACACAGCACTTCTCCTGGAATACCTTATGATTTGCATTATTATTTTCAAACCCGTTTGAAATCATTTCCGTTTATTTCGTTCATCTTTTGGCAATTTAGTTCACTACACTACTTGTCTTCTAGCTTACGTAGACTATTTAAGACAAAAAAAAATCATAATAAATTATTTTTCCACGAAACTTCAAACGTCAAATTTTAAATTAAAAAAAAATCTCGTAGATATATCGTCTAATATTCAGTGTCCCACCTATTGTGATCATCAGAGGTGGGGTTATTGTATTAGTAATGTGGTGGTTGTATGGTGATAAATATTTAATGAACCAGTCCAAGGCAAGAATTAACTTCAAGAAAGGTAAATACACGTTCTGACACAAAAAAAAACACTTAATCATATTTGTTCCAGACATCAGATCACGTACCAGCGGTAGCAGTAGTAATAATAATTTAGCAGTTCTAGTGTTGTGATTTCCAATTTTACTAACTAAAATTTGATATGCCATGGTGCCCAGGTAGTAAAACTTATTCGTTTTATATTTATATTGCGATTATTAATTGCTATAAAGTTGTTCTAATCATATTTTATTACAATGTATGTCCTACTTTTCAATGACTAAGTTTATACCTATTAAAAGTGATTTATATTTCTTTTTAAGTTTATACAGAATGTGAATGTATGCGTATGTGCTAGTCATTTATTGAATGGGGTTATTCAGGATATCTTAAATTATATTTTCATGAATGATTTTGCAATTTTAGTGTGATCTGAAAAAATAGTAATTTCCTGACGCCTTTAAAATAATTTGAGGACATAAACTGCTGTGTAACGTCACTGTTTCCTAAACATGCCGGGTTGCGCTCATTACCACTTAATTACATTTAGAATACGAAGCGTAAGAGGGCCATCGGCGTCGTTATGATCCCAGTTTTTATTTCAATTATGTAGAATTCAAATACTGTAGATGTTATTAGACACACTAAAATAAAATAATTAAACTTTAGGTAGGTATTGTATTGTACCGAAATGTCCCAGTAAAACGATCAAATGCACAGATAAATTATTTATTAGTTTACACTGGAATACCAAAACACGAAATTTGTGGCAAAAAGCAATGAAGCGCCACATATGTCTTGGACAACAAATAACAATTATATTGTATAATAATATTTATAATAAAACCATATAATAAATTTGCTTACACCCTGCATAATTAGTAATCATATAAATGTTTTGTTTTGTTGTAGGTACCTACATAAAACTCGTTTTTTAGTAAGCAAAACATACCATTTTACTAATTGTATAATAGAAATACATGCTTATTTACGATTTCATTTTAGTATTTACCGCTGCATTTTTACGCCTCTCATTTCAGGACTTACAAATTAGTGATTTGTATTAAAATTATAGTTATATGCTTTGAAGAAAGATTTTTTCTTCATAATCGGATAAGGAATCCAAAATTAATTTTTATTTTTAGGAAAACCAGCGGCGTCCTATTTTTTTCTTTGAAAATAGCCAGTAACGTACGAATGCGCGCGCCACTGGTAAGACTAAAAAATCGTTTTGTATTGCAAAGTATGCGTCTCTCATAGCTATTGACACGCCTAAGATTTCCTTTTAATATCTCAAGCAGTTTTGAATAAATCTAATTTTTACTATTTTTTTAATTAAACATCAACATCCTGCAGATCGGTAACTAAACCTCACTCCCTTAAATATTGCCGCGTCTTTTTTAAACACCCTGTATAATATAAATTAGTTTTCTTTTTAAACTCTTTACTGTAATCACAAATTAAAAGTCTGTTTAAATGAAAATCAACAAATATGATGAAGGTGACGCGGAACTACTGTCCAAAGTTCCTGCCCATGAAAATTATCTTTTGACAAGAATTTTACTTCGGATGATCTTAATTGCTGTCGTCAATAAATCTGGCTTTTACACAATAAATTTCATTCCATTGTCAAGTTATCCGGTAAGGCAGTTATATGTATATCTATACCCGAGGTCCAAAATAATAGAAAATTCATTAACAGCAATTACATGAGTACGGGAAGTGAAGGTTGCAGGGGACATGATTCCATAGGCGTGCCATTTGAGAAGGGTTCAAATTACCAAAAATAGGTTGACATTGAGTGAACCTAACGCTTTATTAGTTTATTAATTTAAAAAGTTTATACTCACCGGTAGAATGACATCCCTTTAGATGGCAATGGTCTGCCCTACCTGATGCGCACTCCGCGGATATCACACTTTAACACATAATACTCTGCACTATTTACATACACATATCTTACCGATTACTAACATTGTCACTATAAAGCTCACACGTTAACACTTATCGCCGGCTATTAGGCCTGTTCGTAAAACAGTTGTAAACAGTTTCCAACCGTCAGACGCACGCGCATTGCATTTGTAATGCCCTCACAAGGTTTAAAATCCATTGTTTTATATGCAATGCACTGCTCTATATTGCACTATATACAACATTCACAGACATTCTTAATAAGAAATTACATATTTTAACTACATCACTTACATCTTACTTGGTCTCGCTCCCAAATACCTACATCCGGTATTGCTTACTTGCTGTAGGTTTGAATTATTCTCCATTCTTAAAAAAGCAAACACAAAATCAATAATAAATAAATCACATTCACAATTAAATTATAGTCTGTTTAGAAATGAAAGAGAGTAATAAAAGCTTATTATGTATGCAAATCGTAAATAAATGTAGTACTGGTGCGTATATTCAATATTTTTATATTATGTATTATCGGTATAGATGAGGTGTACTTTTAAAAAAACTTTGTGTGACCGGGTTGCACTAAATTGTAGCAGGTAGCTAAAATTTAATCCCCGACAATCCGTCTTTGTCTATGCCGCATTAATTTCTCGGTCCATTTCTCTTATAAGTAAACAATATGAAAACAGCATTTCAAAACATGAGGCTACTTTAAACATCATAACCGGGTTAAGAGAGGTTGATCGGGTTGACTTTTATTTCACACAAAAATATATCTATTTTGAAAATTCAAATTATGGTGAGTAAATGTAGTGGTGTATAAATGTACAATAAAGAAAATAAAAAAGTAGGTATTTTAAAATTCATCCTCTGAATATTCTGATGAATTATCTTAGTCTCCTATATTGATAACGATAGGTTCCACAGTAACGTCAATTAAATTATCGAGTTCCCACATTTTCTCCTCTTCTTTTTGTACATGATGTATACATCTTTGCCAATTATCTGCAGTTACTCGTTCCAAGGAATTTTTTAATAAAATTTTCACGTCACTTAATTTAGACGTATTATTTCGCGCTACATCTCCTTTTACCTGCGCCCAGACTAATTCCATTGGGTTAAGTTCACAGTGATAAGGTGGTAACCATAGTACCGTTATTTGGCGATTTGTTGCCATTTCATCGATAACATATTTTTTCTGATCTTTATTAAGATTGACAAGTATCAAAAGTTCCTGTATCACCATATTTGTTTCAAAGGAAATGTTTTTTCCGGATAACCATTGAATTATATCGACTTTCCTCCAAGCAGTCGTAGGCGTCCGCTCGGTCTGCCGTGAATGGTAACTGGCATTATCCATGACAATTACAGACCCCGGAGGAATAAGATCCAACATCTGTGTAAAATACTCTTCGAAAACATCTGCGTTCATGTCTTCGTGATAGTCACCTGTATATTTAGATTCAAATAAAAGTAAACCGCCATCTACAAAACGACTGGCACTACCTATATGTGTCACTATTAATCTTCGCCCTTTACCTGAAGGTGCCTTGAACCTGTTGAAAGTCCATCCATGCTTGTCGAAAACTTTAGATTTTTATCTTGCCATACTTCTGTTACAGTATATCCCTCGTTGACCCAAGTTTCGTCTAGATAATAAATATTCCTCCCTTCGTCACGGAATTTTCTAATTGATCTTAAGTAGGATCTTCGCCAACAAATAATTTCATCATTATCGATAAGAACCGACTTCTTGTTCTGCTTTTCCCGACAAAAATTCAACTCTCATAAGACGGACCATAATTTGCGTTGGTATTTCTTTTTTAAAATAAAATGAGTGTACATTTCTGCGAATGACATTTTTGAAGAAATCATCGATACCGACTTTTGACCTCCCTGTAGATGATTTTGGAGGATTTACAGTATCTTGTTCATTTTTTGTTTCCTTTAAAAGTCTGTAGATAGTCGATTTTCCAATCCCTGTCATTTTGGAACACTTTTCCACGATGTCGTCAACACTGTTGGTAGGATTTTGGTGTTTCAATACATTAAATACATTTAACATAATAATCTTCACATTCTGAGACAGCGCACATCTTTTCACGCGTTTAGCAGGTACGTAATCTGATAAGCTCGACATTTTACCCAAACAATATTATATCCACTGGCACAATAGTCACTAAACACAAGTCGAATTTTACTCTACTGCACTAGCACGTCTTCGTATATTCAGCTCTAAGACTGGATTGACCTGTCACAATACACTGGCTCCTGCCCTATTATGTATCCAGTAAAATATACTAATGTACACCCATTACCTGTTAGCATTAGTGTTACCCGATAATTACCTGAAACGAAATATTACCACGGCCATGGCCGGTTCTTATCTCGGGGTTTTATTACTCTCTTTCATTTCCAAACAGACTACAGTGGAAAGACATACTGGAAATTTTCTCACGTGTGCGCATGATGGGGTCTGTCACGGCTTGATTACCAATAGAAATCGTACATTCCAATTTGATGCATGAGTATTTGCTGCAGCAGGAGCTATGTAATCGTGTATGCCCTCAGATACATGCGGCACTTACATTTTATACGATAAATATATGGGCTGCATGCATTTATCTTTGTGTTGACTGCTTTAAATGGTGAGAGGGTTTATAACATGAATCACTCTCTTATTTTGACACGTTATTTCTGTGAATGATTCTTTCTTAACTCAATTATGCATTCGCCAAAGTGTCACCGAAAATATTCCATTACAAAACAGCCATGAACGGCGAGTATATTGACTTATCTACCTGCCAGGTGCAGATATGAACGCCCATTCAGGTTTTCGCAATAGTAAATTGTATTTAATTAATATTAACAGGTCGTTTGCATATTCCAGTTTATTTATGTCTGTTAACCAGTAGACGTTTAAATGCTATGTTCTGTTATGCAACAACCGGTGTTGGCGTGTAACGAGACACGTCGAAATTGTTTAAATTAAATTTGCACATCACATTTCCTTCCTCAAGGTCCGGTAGCTGCTGTTTATGTGGTCAAGGATCCGAATCTAGGATAGATTAGATCTGATAGTGATTCATTCTAACAAAAAGAAATAAGCATTTTTTATTAAATAATTAGGAATGTCGTTGGATGATGTTCGCAAGTTTTCCAATGTAACGGTATAAATTCGGTTTGTTTAAAACAATGCCAATGTGAAAGAGGTCCTGATTGTTCACTTCTGCGCTTACTGCATTCTTACGAGTCAAATAAGTATAGATTTTTTTTTTGTAAAAGTTGCACAGAAAAAGTAAATTAATAATTTAAGCTGTTGCGACACTGTTGACTATAATTTATATAGTGATTCAGAACTTATCAAAAAAATTTTTTTTGAATGTACAGGGGACTCCTACAAATATAATTATTTAAAAAAATAATCAAAAAGAGCAGTTCGAAAATGATTTAAAAATGATTTAAAAATACACTTCTGCACGGCACTGGAAACTTTCCCAAGGAAAAAAAAAAACATTTTATAACACTTACTTTATGCAGCAAATTCAACTGCTTTTGCCTTTATTGTTATTAATTATTAATATAATTAATTTTGGGCCCGTCTTACCAAATGTCTACAAACACAATTTTTTCTGCTTCTTGTCCGTTTTGAACTCATAATTATTGGCAGCAACTATGATACATTTGCGTAAAATCATCAATAGTATTAATTATCCTCACAAAAAGAAGTCCAAATGGTTTACAGCTAGGAGATCGTGGGGGCCATGGTACCGGTCTTCTTCGTCCAATTCGTTGGTATTAATGCATGCAGCGTGTTCATGCATGGTACGGATATAACTGAGCCTCGTATATGACACGCCACACTGCTGCAATACGGCATGGACATCTTGGATCTCCATCTCTTGCACGATTCGATTTCAAATTTCGTTCGCGTTACATACACTTGCACTCACAGCACACCGCGGTAAAAGTAGCTGCATTTGGCACATATTTACCGGGAAATCGTTCTGTCAAAGTATTTTCACAAGCTTTAAAAACATTCAGAACGTCTAATCGAAGTGCAACATATGTTTTAATTAACGTTACGCATTCTTCATTACTCACTATAAATACTCTTGGTAGGTTTTTAATGTTGGAATTTTTATGTGAACTTTATTTTCCACAATATTAACATCAGTAAATGTCATTTTATACAGTTCGTCACTTCGACATGCACCTGATATACCAATTATGAGTGCAACCTTTATAGGTAGCATATCATCAGGTGCATTTTTCAAAAACGCCGCAAAGTTTTCACTGGAGAAAGAAAGTGCTTGGCTTTTTCAAAAATGCCAATAACTTCGAACGTTATTTGGAGATATCTACTTTATCTTTAATATTTAAAGGAGTACGCAACATTGAGTAAATGAACCAAAGTATTGACGGTTTTTTTATTTTGGCAGTTAATCTAAAATTTGCCAGCCCAATAGTTTCAGAAACAACTTTCTATATACCTTTTTGCGAGCATCAAATCTTGAAAATATTATATACTTTATCTCTCTCAGTTGAGGAGAAGTACAAATAATTTCTTCGAAAACACTTATTAGATGACAACTAATTGAAGGTTGCATGTTTGACTCTTTTAGTACCTACCATAGTAACCATTGTCAAAATGCCAACTTGATGTTTTTTCTCTGTAATCTGGTTACGTAGAGATCTTACTTTATTAATTTCTCAAGTAATAATTTTTGTTACATAAACCGTCACTTGTATTTAAAAGGTATGGTTGTAAATAAAATAGTATACAAACCTCGATGAAAAGTTTAATTCTTGTCTCATTTTCTCTCGACAAGAATGAAACATTTTCCACCTCGGCATACCGAGGTGCATTTCATAAAATGCACTTTCAATTTTCAAAATATTCAGCTGGATTCAGAATTATGAATGTTTTCCATTATATCTCTAATGGGTTGTCCAATTTTTGTACCTACCAACTCAGACACATTTTAGCCTATAATTGGTTAAGTCATTTTCTATAACAAAAATTCCATCTTCTGAAGATACGCTTTCACCGTTCTTCTTCCATTTATATATTAAGGCATGTTAGTAAAACATATGGAATTTTCTGTGAGATGTACAGTAACCGGTTCGTACTTGTTCTGACCCGTTCCATAGTCGGTGTATTTTTTTGCGGCATGTAAGTTCATTGTCTGGCCACAATATTGGTCTCCCTTGATAGGATAGGATTAATCACTTTCGCTCTCGCCGCGATGTTGATCTGAGATCGGCCACACGTAAAAGAAATACCAAACGACAAACAGCGCGATACGTGACGTGCTGAATTTGCCCTGGATACAAGTCGCTGTTCTTTTCTATCAATGCGAAAATATCTTATATTTTATGAAAAACAATATCAGTAAAAATTGACCCACTTCTTCAGAGTGACCCAAATGGATGGAATAATTTTTCTAGCTGATTTTAAACTGTCGTCATTAGTATTATGTCTAGCAACTGCTATTTTTTTGACATGTTTCACAGAGCTGTCGCATTATCGACAATATTTTTAAATACACTACGCTATATATTTTATGGTATAAATAGATATGCCTTTCCAATGACGAATTCAGTTGTATTAAGCTGTATACCTGTACTGTATACTGTATACTGCATACTTTTTTGCCATAGTTGTCAAAATAATTGGAAAACTTGTCTTTTATGTGGCATTGATGGCCTCTTTTGTACTTTAAATTATATATCCACTTTTTTCATACCGTAACTACTTTAACTTCTTTCCTCCAAAAAAAAAAAAAAAAACTCATATAGTTATTGGATTCGGAAATAATATCATTAAGGGCCGGTTGTATAAAAAGTACCTGAACTGCCGTTCAATAGAACTTAGTTCAAATTTTGAACCTGGTTCATTTACATATGTGTTGTATAAACGGACCTAATGTTTAGTTCAGCTGAACTATGCATTACCGAAGTTGGTAGAAGTGAGGCTTACTGAATTTTGATTTTTAACTGTGACATTTGACAATTTAACCTAAGTTGGCGCGAAATTTGTTCAATTTTGTAAGGTTATATTCTACCTTTTGAGTTTTGTTTTACTGTAGATATCTTTAACATTCTCTTTAGGATATATGTTACTTAAATAATAAATTATATAGTGTTTTATTCATGTTTCATCTAACTTACTTACAGTGATAGTAGTAGTGGGTATTTCTCTCCCATCTATTTTAATTCATTCCTATTGCAGAACAAATAAAGACACAGTAATGATACGTGTGGAGTTTTTTAATAATATTTTTCTTTAATATCTTATAATTAACTGTTATAATAAATAATTAAATACAAAATGGTTTACATTCTTAGTTTCTGCTTCAAGTGAAGTCAACTAAAAATTCTTGGATTTTTTAGGATGCTTCCATAAATAAACTACAGATATAGGTAATAACTCTTTATAACAAACGCAATCGCTGCAAAAAATCAATTTCCCTTCACTTTACAAAATGATTTGATTATTGTTCTCTAAATTGACACTTCTAGGATGTAAGACAGCATTTATTAAAACCCTTCATCATCTGTTATGGGTTAGTCTAGTCCATCGTAACAAAACGCAGAAAAATACTCAAAAATGTATAATTCAATATTCGAGTTTATAATCACTTGTCAAGTGTCAAACCGTTGAACTGCAGTTCACTTGGTTAAACGGCCGAGATCGGTCAGGCAGTTTAAACTACAATTTGATCGACGTTTAACGTTTATACAACCTGATTTTGCCTTTGATTTACAGTTTAACATTAAACTTGAGTTCAAAATCTGTATACAACCGGCCCTAATAGAAGGTATGTGACATATGTTTGACCATAGGTATCTAGAGCAGGGAATTAGTCGTGCTTCAATAAGTATCCAAAAAGTTTGAAGATACGGAAAGTACAAAAGCTTTATCTTGATCAGGAAAAGAACGAACGTCAAGCAAGAACGATCGTCAAAATGTGTTGCAACCATTATTGAAAATCATCATTCATCCATTAGATCTATATCAGCCAACTTCGGTTTGAAAGCAAATGGTAATACACGTCGACGTTCCTTCTTCTGGTATACCTTTTAGTAAACACGTATGCTAGTAGCTGCTTTCTGCAAGTTCCTTGCATGCCATTCTGCAAGTAACAGGCATCTATATTTCCAGCTTAAATTGCAGATCATCTGATTTTTTGGCATGCAATGTGAGACAGGTGTCGGAGTAGTTCAAGTAGTATGAAGAAACGTCTCCATTACCATTTTCTAGCTACCGACATGCCAATAAGAACGAGGCATGCTGCTTTCTATATGTTCCTTGCATGCCATTATGCAAGTAACAGGCATATGTATTCCCTGTTTTTTACACGCAAAATATTTGTGTCTTCATCTATTCGACGACAATTCATTCAACTTAGACCATTTTATCCGTTCAGTTGGTTATTATAGAAAATAAATATAGGCGGTCCATTCGTCCTTGTCCCATCCAAATATTTTTGAAATGATAATTACATAGTCAAAACTTGTCCAACAATGCAATTTGTTTTGCGTAAAAGGCTTTTATAACGTATAATTAAATTTTTATTAGTCATAACGGCGTTAATCGTTGAAAGTAAACAGTTTTATGTCATACACTGTCTACATATTGAAAAACATAGGTAATTATAATTATACTAATCTAGTAGATATATTGGTTTTATGAAAGCATAGCTAATAATTTACATTATTATTACTTGTCATTATTGCACATGTTCAAAATAAGTACATTTTTATTGATTATTTGATTACCTGAAGTCTTATTCATGGGTAATATTTAGCGACAAATCGACAAATTTACCATAAATTTTACGTCACAGTAATAGTAAAATAAAGTAGAATAGTTAATAACGGATATGAAACATACAATTATGATATTATTGCAATATAACTTGATAGATTGATGTGATGTTAATGATAGTGATGTGGAAGAAGGCAAAATAAAATTGTTTCCTTTCTTCCATATTTTTTAAGATAAAATCAATTACATTGTCAATATTTATTAAACTATTACTTTATTTTCTAGAAAATTAGCATGGAATTTTTTACATAGAAGATTTAGCAACGTCTTAGGAGTAATAATTTTCATTAAATTATTATGTTGCAAGATATTATGTTAATTGTGCAGGAAAAGATTGTAAAGGAAGGAGAAACGTTTATTATTTGAATTGACAAGTTGTATTACTTTTGTAATTATATTCAACATAAATTGCCTTCCATTATACAGGGTGCAAGTTTGAATGTGGGTTCGGTTTCGAGGGGGGGGGCTATTGTTTTTTTGCTACCTTTCTCGCAATTTTCATAGTACGCCACTGGGCAGCCAGCATTGTTGTCATATTTCATTATTGAAGTGGAAGATGGGGAAAGAAGTTCCATTAGAAAGCAAAATGTCCACGTCACCCGTGAGGTACTGCTCTTTGACCCAAGCATTTTTTTGGAGTGGCTGTTCGCTCTATTATTCCATATAAACAAAAAATTTAAAATGTATTCTTTTTCTTACTTATAATACACTATCAAACAGCAACAAGTCAAATAATAGAAAACTCAGTAATAAATAAATACATAATCCTTTTTTACTTACGTGACTAGAGTCCTCTTCTACGGCATTTAAAATGTTTGATCAAAATTCTTACTCTTTAAGTTTGCTCTCGTTCAACATTAGCGTACTGGCGTTCAAAACTCCCATAATCTCTTAGGGCCGGTTGTATAAAGATTTTGAACTCAATTTTAATGTTAAACTGTAAGGGCCGGTTGTATAAAAAGTACCTGAACTGCCGTTCAATAGAACTTAGTTCAAATTTTGAACCTGGTTTATTTACATGTGTGTTGTATAAACGAAACTAATGTGTAGTTCAGCTGAACTATGCATTACCGAAGTTGGTAGAAGTGAGGCTTACTGAATTCTGATTTTTAACTGCGACATTTGACAATTTAACCTAAGTTGGCGCGAAATTTGTCCAATTTTGTAAGGTTATATTCTACCTTTTGAGTTTTGTTTTACTGTAGATATCTTTAACATTCTCTTTAGGATATATGTTACTTAAATAATAAATTATACATATAGTGTTTTATCCAAGTTTCATCTAACTTACTTACAGTGATAGTAGTAGTAGGTATTTTTCTCCCATCTATTTTAATTCATTGCTATTGCAGAACAAATAAAGACAAAGTAATGATACGTGTGGAGTTTTTTTAATAATATTTTTCTTTAATATCTTATAATTAACTAAATAATAATAAATAATTAAATACAAAATGGTTTACATTCTCAGTTTCTGCTTCAAGTGGAGTCAACTAAAAATTCTTGGATTTTTTAGGATGCTTCCATAAATAAACTACAGATAGGTAATAACTCTTTATAACAATCGCAATCGCTGCAAAAAATCAATATCCCTTCACTTTACAAAATGATTTGATTATTGTTCTCTAAATTGACACTTGTAGGATGTAAGACAGCATTTACTAAAACCCTTCATCATCTGTTATGGATAGTCTAGTCCATCGTAACAAAACGCATACTCAAAAATGTATAATTCAATATTCGAGTTTATAATCACTTGTCAAGTGTCAAACCGTTGAACTGCAGTTCACTTGGTTAAACGGCCGAGATCGGTCAGTCAGTTTAAACTACAATTTGATCGACGTTTAACGTTTATACAACCTGATTTTGCCTTTGATTTACAGTTTAACATTAAACTTGAGTTCAAATTCTTTATACAACCGGCCCTAAATCAAAGGCAAAATAAGGTTGTATAAACGTTAAACGTCGATCAAATCGTAGTTTAAACTGACTGACCGATCTCCGCCGTTTAATAAAGTGAACTGCAGTTCAACGATTTGACACTTGACAAGATTATAAACTCGAATATTGAATTATACATTTTTGAGTATTTTTCTGCGTTTTGTTACGATGGTCTAGACTAACCCGTAACAGATGATGAAGGGTTTTAGTAAATGCTGTCTTGCATCCTAGAAGTGTCAATTGAGAGAACGATCAAATTATTTTGTAAAAGAAGGGAAATTGATTTTTTGCAGTGGTTTCGTTTGTTATAAAGAGTTATTATTATATTATTAAAAAACTCCACACGTATCACTACTTTGGCTTTATTTATTCTGCAATAGCAATTAATTAAAATAGATTGGGAGATAAAACACTATATAATTTATTATTTAAGTAACATATATCGTAAAGAAAATGTTGAAGATATCTACAGTAAAATAAAACTCAAAAGGTAGAATATAATCTTACAAAATTGGACAAATTTCGCGCCAACTTAGGTTAAATTGTCAAATGTCACACAGTTAAAAATCAAAATTCAACAAGCCGCACTTCTACCAACCTCAGTAATGCATAGTTCAGCTAAACTACACATTAGTTTCGTTTATACAACACACATGTAAATGAACCAGGTTCAGAATTTGAACTAAGTTCTATTGAACGGCAATTCAGGTAATTTTTATACAACCGGCCCTTAAATGTTGAACCAAGTTTCGTATTCGATACGTGTCGATCGGAATAATCCATCTTCCGTCTTCTTGTAGCCGCCGTCTCTTTTGATAAAAGGAAGTTTTAAAACCATATTAGCTCTTTCTTAATTCATATACATGGTTTTTTCATATCACACACAGTTAATGACACTTTTCACAAAATACTACTTTATATTATTACGAATTTAAACTTGGCAAAATACAACTCTGCACTAAACAAATTCTAATTCGATTTCAGTAAAAACTCACGCAGAAAACTCGTGAAATTATCTACCTTATTAAAGCGTCCTCCTCCTTATGCGACAAAAGGAAACTAAATTTAAGTCAAAATGAAGCTATAACATATTCAGCTCAGTGGTCATTTATTATTTTACGAGTTTGCAGCTTTGGTGCTGTCCGTTGACGGTTATCATTCTAATAGGTGCGTGTTAAGGGCGCCATAGACGGGACAGATTCAGGTTTGGGGGACATCTCAAGTTATACTTTCACTTTTAACTTATATCTGTTTCTCTTTGCTCTCACTCATATCTGTAAAACGACACATATTTTGTTTAATATAATTGCACACAACATGTTCATGAACTATACCCAAAATTGGATACAAATAATTCTACGCAATGGAATGAGAAACAGAAGTGCAAAGGACAATGTTAAAAATAGCCGATTTTTGGCTTATCCGGGGGAACGCATAAATCATAAAAAAATCTATTAATTATTGTTAATTAACATTAGAAATGGCCCAGAATGCGTGAAAATGATTTGAACAGACAGTATGTCAATATAAAAAGTGATAAATAACTGTAAAAATGTCCATTCCACCCCTAAAAATTAAAAAAACGACTTTCAAAAGCTAATGGTGAGCTTACTTGACATATAGATAACGCTTAAATGTTCAAGGGAACGCCTATTCCTAGAAAAAAATTATAGATTACTGTCAAAAAATGCAAAAACTGATACTAGAGTACATTAAGTAAGTGGGGAAATATTAATTGCACCCCTAAATCTATATAAACTGCCTTTAAATAGCTTAAAATAGATAATCATTATTTATTGTTGTAAAATTCGTTTAGAATGAAAAAAATGCTAATCACTTTTAAGATTTATTTATACTATTGCGACCTGAAAAATGGGCGCAAGGATAATTTGCCATTTTTTCAGTACGCGCTCGCAAAGTGAGAACAATTGGCGCTATTTCGCCATTGAATGGGCACTTTTACAGTCATTAGTAGGTTTAGGGGTAGTAGCGACATTTCCCCAGCTATCTGACGTATTTCTGGGTTATTTCTAATGTTAATTAACAATAATCAATTGATTTTTTATGATTTATGCGTTCCCCCGGATAAGCCAAAAATCGGCTATTTTTAACATTGTCCTTTGATTTTGATCATTATGGAGCACACTTGTGTCTAAGTATATACTGTCTTTTTCTACAAGGAAACAGTTAATTTCTTTTGATTATTCCATTGAACAACACACGCTTTCTAGACCTGACACCTTCTGTGACTTAGGTGTTACATTTGACAGAAAATTGTCATTTAACAGCCATCTACATTATGTAACTGCAAAGACTTATAGATCTATTGGTTTCATTATAAGGAATAGAAAACAATTTCGGAATTCTAACACTTTGACAATTTTGTATTCTACTTTTGTCAGGTGCAGTTGTGAATACGCATCAATTGTTTGGTGTCCTAACTATGCTGTACATGTGGATTTTCTCGAAAAGGTTCAGCGTAAATTCTTAAAATATATTAGTTTTAAAGTGAGGATCTCTCTGTTGGGTTCCCTCAATTTGTAATGCTTAACAGATTTGGTCTTGAAACTCTCTCTTAAAAATCGACGTAAAAAAATTAACATAAAGTAATGGATAATGTCATTGATTACAGTGCCATCTTGAGAATGCTGGGCTTCATGTTCGCAGAATTGAATCTAGACAATTTAATATGTTTTATTTGCTACCTGTTAGGATAAATATCCTGAAACACTCTCCACTTCATAATATGTGTGATTTATATAATGAAGTTATCTTGCCTATAGATTTTATAGTTTGTAATATTTCAACTCTGAAAAGACTTGTTTTGTAATTCTCTAGGTATTGTGTAATTTGCTTCATGTATGCTTTTTTGTGTGTGTTCCTATTCTCCAACTGGGTCTTTGACCTGTTGAATAGTGTACGGAAAATAAATAAATAATCAACAACAGAAAGTTTTAAAAGTAATAACACTGAAAATTTGCAGCAAGGTGAATTTTGATCGAACGCGTGCCTTCTGTGGAATCCTTTAAGAGGTACCCGACATCATATCTTCCATTCTTGTCTGGATGCTTGTATTGTGTGCAGTATTTATGGAATATTTTTATTTCATAAACTTGGTCAATGTCAGGATTATTTAAAGGACATTGACACAGTGCTTAAAAAAATAGTAACAAATACTTTATATTAAAAACTGTTATTTTAAAGCTATCAGATTAATAATTTACTTATTTTTAAATATGTACATATTATACAGGGTGTTCCAGAATGATGGTCAAATATTTTACCAGTGTATTCCACAAGCGATTTTAAGGGGGGATATTCATATGAAATTTTTCAATTTGGATCCTTTCTGTTGAGATATTCGAGTCTCAAATTGGCGGAAAAAATAGTTTTTTTTATTTTTCTTTAGAAACGGTTACACTTAGAAATTTCAATTTTGGTACACAATATCAGCTAGTCAAAAGCTATTTTGTAGTAGTATCCACTCCTTGGCTCATGTTTCTGGAAGGCGGGAATAAACAACCCCTAGATTTGTTTCTTCCAGAAATTTCAACAAAACTTTTTTTTTAATACTATACCTAATTGGACTACTTTTTTCCCTCTTGTAATTTTTTCATACAACCAACAGTTTGCACGAAAAAAAATAAAAATACTTTTCCTTACTCTAAACATCTTATCATCACCGGTTACTGATAACCGCAGTAGGCGGTTGCTATATTGATGTTTCTCTGTTGTCGCTATTAGGTCTATAATTGATAGTTTTTGCAAATATTTCTAAACAAAGGTATTCCTATAACTGTTGTCAATCCTGCCGTATGCATATTCCATCCAATTTATTCGCTAATATTTATACGGAAGAGTCAGTTGTTTACAAATATTTGCAAAAACTGTCAAGACTGATTTGTTTCATAAGACAACAGAGAAACATCATCATAGCAACCGCCTACTGCGGTTATAAGTGACCGGTGACGAAAAGATGTTTAGAGTAAGGAAAATTATTTTTATTTGGTTCCCCGCAAACTGTTGGTTGTATGAAAAAATTACAAGAGGGAAAAAGTAGTAAAACTAGGTGAAGTATTTGAAAAAAGTTTTGTTGAAATCGACCATTGCAGGCAAAAGTTCTGAAAGAAATAAATGTAAGGGTTGCTTATTCCCGCCCTCCAGAAACATTAGCTAAGGAATAGACACCACCACAAAATAGCTTTTGACTAGCTGATAATGTGTACCAAACTATTTTTTCCGCCATTTTGAGACTCGAATATCTTAACAGAGAAATGGCTTGTGGAACACACTGGTAAAATATTTGACCATCATTCTGGAACACCCTGTATATAAAACATCAAAAATTATTTTAAAACAGTAAGTTTCACTGGCAATAATTAGTGAATAACATATGAAAATCTAGCTGCCAATATTATTATTTAATAATAATAATAATTTGTATTTTTACACACTTTTACTGTACATTTTTACAACACTCCAAAATTATTTTTACGATCCATCCTTCATCACGATTGATAAAAAAGTATGATGATTGATGACTCCCAATGTCGTAAAAAGCATAGATATTTACAAGATTATGTAACTTTAATTATATGAAGTTAATTATACACAGTAGTAAATTTCGTGACGGTTACGCAATAGTTACTCTTTGGTCTCAGTTAGTATTACTTTAGTGCTAGTTGGGAACGGTCCGCGATGCGCCTATACCGTGACCGCATAGTGCCTCCTCTCCTTAAAAATCCTACCACGTGGCTGGTTGACGTTTAAAGGTTCTTATCAATAATCAAAATACGAGAAAATACTAAATTGTATGGCCTTTGTACCATGACTATATTTTAATATCGGATTGAGCGCAGGATCAATCCGTTTTGATTCTCCTGTCGAGTTTTGTTTCAATCCTGGGTAAGATTACTTTCTCCTCCACCCAGTAAATAAAAAATAGCAGAAATGTCCTGCTTTAAACGTATAGATTAAATCGTGGAAAGATTTTCAAACTTTAGCTGAGAACTGTCTTGTATCTAAACCGTCAAGCAGACAGTTGTTTTATGACATTATCCAAGATTAGTGGATGTTATACGACGCAGATTATAGGAAGCAAAGGAATTTTTTGCAGTGAATCGACATTCTTTCTAAAAATTTGGCCTTGGCTGTCTTTATCAAATACATTATGAATCGATAAGTAATCTTCGGATATACGATCATCACTACAGAGATAAGCTATTTAAATTTAGGGGTTTAGAAACTGTAACCGTGCCTAAATGCGTGGGATTTATATGTTTTAAGCGATATTGAAGCTAGGTTAGAGTTTATAAAATCGTGAATTAGTGTTAGTTAGCTCTCCACATTCGAAAGAATAGCTAGCATTTTTTTGGGATCCGTCCCGTTTTTAGTTTTGTCATTTTTGAAGTATTTAGTGACATCAGTGGCCATGTGAGTCTGTTTTTTCATTATTCTGTTTTCTTAGATGCAAAATGTATTAATTTTTACAATTTATTTTTGATTAATAGTGTTGTAAAAGTCTACTAAAAATACCTCATAAAACTGAAATCAGATTAATATTTTAATGATTAGTAAACCGTTGTTATTTATTTTTAGAACAAATTAGTTACACATATATCAAACCTGTTGAATGCAAATATTATATACATATTTATAGTTCTATGGAACGCAAGAGCTTGACAATTTTTCTGCATCTAAATAGCAGATGGAAGTCATTAACATTTTGAAATGCATTTATAAAAAATTAATTGAAGTTTAAATTTATATTTAGATAGGAAATTTTGTTTCGGCGATGTCTGAATATGTAAATGAACGGGAAAACCATTTTTAATACCTACTATAAAAGATATTATTTATAAATGAACTTTTTTCAGATTAAGATAACATTTATCGATTTCCCAACAAAGGATAAAATAATATTTTTGCTTTGTTGTTTGTTTGTTATAGGGAATGACCTGAAATAGCCTATATTTGGCGAAAAATGCGTTGCTATTGTAAAAAAACTGTCTATTAAATTTTTGATAAATATATTTTTAGCTTAAAGTTAGTATTACTATTTACTGAAAACAATTAGTTAGCTGCCAAGCTTTTGATATTTAGATATTTTCTCTTACCTACGTGGAAAACGATATAGGAAAATAGACCCAGAATTGAATTACTTAGTAAAGGAAATATAATGAGGTTGTTAAACACAACAATATATACTTATATTTTTAAATTATTAGTTACAACATTTGTATGATGCAGTTCTAAAATCTTATTGTTGGATTTTTATTGCCTATCTGAAAGTTTTGCCCAGAATCTTCTCGCTTTCTTCTGCTCTGTGTTCTCCAGCTTCTTAATTCTTGCTGTTTTTAATCTTTACGTGGCACTTATGTTTCTTCAACCCCTAAGTTGTTTGTCCAATGTATATCTTGCCGCATTCACACATATTGCTACAATATTTTGTATATTACTTCTGCGGTTGATCTCGGAAAAGGCTGCTCCAGCTTCGTTGATTTATTATTTTAAAGTCTTTATCATACAGGGTGTTAAAAATTTAGGCATTGAGTTGTAAAGCTTAACCCGCCCCTGGTAAACTAAAAAAGCTATAATATGTTTCAAGGACATTATTTTAAGAGGTCCTTACTAGTGTCATATTAAATTTGTATTAAATTATACTTTTAGTTATTAAAGAACAACCGATTTCCTGTGGCGTCCTTCAGGGACACATATCTGCGTCTGTAAGAAAAAATTTTTATAGGAACTTGTCATCTTATTTTTTCATGTTCTATCTGCACCCGATAGATTTCCCAGATTTTTCCAGACCTTTATTTTGCTTGTCCAATGATTCTATTGGTATATCCATTTCCACTTGACAGCTGATTCTTTATGCTAGTTCCTCTTCCAAGTGTTCTGAATCAAAAGGATCGAAGGCTCAGCAGTCAAATACATGTCAGTGTGAATAAACTGTAAACGGTATGTCCATCCAACGTGCCATCTGGTATTTTTTCACAAGGACGTCTACGACCAAAGGGACACGGTTTGTATCCAATTAATAGTATAATGAATTGTATCCATGATGCCATATGGTGTATCGGCAACATATTTGAACCAATACTTTGATTTTGAATTACTGACTTCTGTATCTCGAAGGCTTCTCATAGCTGGTGTTTTCCATTTGTTATAAAACGTATTCTAATTCAAGAAGTAGGTAGAGGATCCCAAAGTTTTCTTTTCTATTAAAAACCTCTTACCTACTAAAAATTACGCAGAGAAACGTGAATATATTTAACGGCACAAGACCCCCTAACTATGTTACGGTTTGCACAGTTTCTTCGCCAATAACAAAATAATGACCCAACATTCTATAACAAAATATTATTTACTGACGAAGCCACATTTACCCGACGGGGTATTTTTAATTGGAGAACTAGTCATTCTTGGGAACTAGAAAATTCTCAACTGCCAAGAGAAGTACATTTTCAGCAAGAATTCTATTAATATTTGGTGTGGAATTCTCTCCTATGATATGTTAGGTCGTTCGTACTACCACGTCCACTTAACGGAGAAAATTATTTAAATTTTCTAATTGTTGACTTGCTTGTATAAAATCGAAAACGTTTTTTCCACTTGAACACCCTATAGAATGAAAAGGAGCAACAATTGAATGAGGCATGTTGAGCTCAATCGCTTTATTTTGACGTTAACAATCTGCCCTTAAGCTATGTGCCATTATTAATGACTCACGCTGTATAGTCTTGAAGTGCAATGTTTCTTTGTGCTACATTTTTTTAATTTCGAATACTCCTACAGAACAGATTATTTAATATTCAGCTCATAATTTGTTACACCTCTTGCCTCTGTTTTCATATCTAGAGTGTCAAATTCAGCGCTGTATTATCAATTTAACCGGACACGAAGTTTAAAATTATAGCGAGTCATCTGACACAGCGTGTTTTGATGAGAGTTTATAATTGGCAGAGCTTGGTGCGTAATAATAATTCCGGTAATGACTTTTTCTGCAAACCTCAATGAATTCGACAAATCATGACATTAAAATACATACCTATATATACTGTAGCTGCAATAAAAATCGTTTAAGTTGTGTATTTAGGTTATTTAACAGAATAGCGATTTGATGAAAAATTAGTAGTAAGGCAAATTAAAAAAATAATTTAAGATTTCCCGGGAAGTGCTAATTTTAGCATTGCTTGCATGGTAGTTACCCGAAATGCAGTGAAATGGGACTTTCCTTTTGTATATTAACCGCATAAAATGATAAATTTCAAGGTGAAAGACAAGCTGTAACTGCAATAAATATAAAATAAATAAATTTATGTTTTCACTCTAACGAATTCCAAATATTCTATATGAGGCACAATGGTACTCCAACTTATTTGTATTGCTCTTACTGAATCAGTTGGCGGTAAAACTATAATTTTAAGTGAAAAAATTTTTAGACTATATTCTAAGTTTTAATATTATCTCCAATAGTATGTATTAAGAGCGAAAAGTGATACATTTATTGTTCGTAATGCATACAAGGTGTTATCTACAATCACTCAATAAAAAACAAAATTTTCAATTATTAATTTGAATAGAACTAATAGAACAAAGGTAAGAAATTAATT
The DNA here is from genome assembly GCA_037114965.1 of Monochamus alternatus. NCBI lineage: Eukaryota > Metazoa > Arthropoda > Insecta > Coleoptera > Cerambycidae > Monochamus > Monochamus alternatus. The sequence goes on from CM073426.1 coordinate 122,947,233, forward strand.
TGTTAGCATGCTGAAAGAAGTTTTTATAATATTTAATAATATTTCCTGAATCAGAAGGCATATTAGGCATATATTCTGATATGGTAATATTTTCATTACTGCGATTGCTACATTTAATTACTTGTACATTATTTGACGGCTTAGTTAATATTTTCTTATTCGTTTCAATGTTTTAATTGATGTTATTATCTATGTATCCTTCTGCAACTGTAGAACTCTTCCATCCCCAGTGTTGCTTAAATTGTATAATATCACCTCCACCATGGACCAATAAAGTAGCCGTATGGTAGGTTAAGATAATTAGCAATATCGTGAAGATAATTAGAAATATCGTTTGGTATTTTGACAATAACATTAATTCCTACCACTTGATTAAAACACTTATTAAATTTTGAGATTAATCGTTTTTTTTTTTGTTTCTTCCTAGGCTTATATCCAACTCCTTGCTTCTTCGAAAATGTCTTTTTGAACTTGATGAAGTCAACATCATTCTTGGTAGATAATGCGGATTTTAGCAGCGAGTAAATTAACCATAATGACGACGATTTTAATGTGTTTGCTTTCTTGCAAAAATAGGCAAGGAGTACGTTTTCTGAATATACTCGCGTCAAGAATTCAGACGTCTTACGTCACGGTTGACGTTACACATTTGTTTTTATTGTTAACGTAATTTTCGATATTTGATCGTGTCAAAAACAATCATTTTTTGCAATTTAGTGCAATATATAATGCAAACTTTTCGTGCAGCATATAGTTTTATTACTATCAGTTGCAGTTTCTTAAATATTTTGATAAAGATATAATGAATTATTCATTTGTTCGTATGACGTAAGTCGTCTGAATTCTTGTCGCGAGTATATTTATAAATTTTCTTCGACTTGTCATATCATAAATAGGTTGTATTGATTCTCGTATGACTTTTTCAATTTCCATCACTTTTTCAACTAAAATTATCTCAACTAAACTGCGCAAATTTTTCAAAATTTGACGAATTGTTGAATATACCACTTAAAAACGATGCTGTTTACTTGGTTGATGAGTAGTGACAAGTGACATTCATTGACACTCCTCAATAAACGTCAACTTTTCGTTGTCACTGTCAAGTAAAAAACCCTACTTTAATTATCGATTGTAGATAAAATATGTTATTTTTTGAATGAAGATAACCATAGCATTAAAAAGTAAAATGTTAATATGCAAATTTACAAAACAAAATCAGATTCAAGCCAGAGAAAAAAGTAAATAATAATAATAAATGGTCTTTATTCTTTGCTATTAAAGCGTACAATGAAAAGGCGAAGTATCAGCCAAGGCTGCTTTTCAACTTAATTTAAAATAGATGTCTAAGTATTATAGCCTTAAGCTTCATTCACATAAGATTAGTGCAGTTGCATTGGTACTGCAGAAAAGTTATTAAAAAGGGCGCCGTATTCTTGAAATAGTGTTTTCTACAAAATACAAATAATTTTAGACATTTAATAACTGAATAATCTAGGGTTTAGCAAATAATAGGAATGTTAACTCATCCCACCTGCAATTATTCAAAGATACTGAAGTAAAACGGCGAGAAATACGGGTGACTTTTGTAACGTTCAGATAAACTTAACAGTAACGCCTTTGTACTGCAGTTGTATGGCAGAAGCTAAAAGCATTTTAGCTTTTACCAATCGTTTTCCAACAATCGTACAAGGACCAATCAGAAAACTGCTTTTTTGACAGTAAACAGAAGATTCACATTTTTGCAAGTTTTTAAATTAGATTCTAATTTAAATATTTAGTTTAGAATTGATTTGTTTCTTAAAAAATGGATGAAGAGGACTGTTTGGTTTAGAAACAGTTACTTTTGCTGCTCTTATTCGCACCGACGTTAATATGTATAAAAACTATACATGCAAAAAAAGTGAAAAGAAGAACTCGGAGATGGTGAGTGCGGCCTATTAACCGCAGATGGCACATGCAATGTAATTTCTATAATTTATATAAAGAAATGCGAAATGAGAATGCCGATTATTTTTTCATTTCACCCGAATGACAGTGGCAGTGTTTGATGACTTGCTGAAATTACTGGGGCCTCATTTAACCCACAGTATACTAGTATACTTTAATTTAACCAAACATTCAAATAGACCATCTATTCCTGCAGATTGTAGGCTTATATTTTATCTAGAGTAGGTTTTTAATTACTATTCGGCAAATAATGAAAACCAACAATTTCCGTAGATAGAGACGTAGTTGACAAAACATAAACATAACCTCTCTGAAGGTCAAGAATCTTGAGTTTTGGCATATCGCCAACTTACAGCGGAAAAATTCCCCAACTTCTTAAGTCTACAGTAATTTTATGTAAACAGAGTAAATAATATTTAACACCATACAATTACAATACAACAGTACAACTGCAGTGCCATTGCACTAACGTTTATCTGAACGTTATTTTATGGGTATTGACTTTAATTACATTTAGAATTGTCTCGTATCATATAAATGGAAAGAGAATATAACTTTTCAAAAACTTGGATAAGGTTTTTTCGACCTGATTTGTACTTTGCAAAGATATTTCTATGAAATTGTATAGGTACATGCGTTTGTAATAATAATGACACTCTCTCAAAACAGTTTTGGAAGTTCTGGAAGTTCTGAGTAGAAATCTATTAGTGAGTGAAACAACTATTCATACAAACTGAGTGTTATTATTATTGCAAACGATTATACCTGTAATTCGTATACATAAATTAAGTTAAAATCAATTTTTTATAATTTTTTAAAAAATACACTTGCTTCTGGACTGTTTTCTGCCTTTTCTTAATACGTCGAAGAATAGCCTATATAAATATAAACAGATATTTTCGAACTGTTGAACAACATCCGTGCAAATTGCACATATTGCATCAGCTGACGTTATTGACCCAAATGATATTTGCCAACAAGCAATTCTTTTACAATCTAAATATCGTAAATATCAATCCGGTAACTTGTTTTGTTATTAAATCGAATCGGTGTTCTTTCGAGGAATATTAACAAATAGAGCTATAAAAATAATCGCTATGTAAACATAGAAATAACTTGATTGCTTAGCAAAACATTTGCTGGATTTAACATTATTACCTGTGACTAATATTGTATTAATATTTTAATGACAACAGGAATAAATATTTCGTAACTCACGCTTTATACAGAGTGTCCGGGATATAAGTGTCGATACTAAAGAGGCTTGTATATCTGATCAAAAGCAACATAAAGCTCTTAATGAAAAAAACGTCTAAATCGAATAGTTTTTCTGCAAATGCATTTCAAAAATAAAAATACAACTGCATTAAAATGCGAAACAGTTTATAGTAACCATGATCAGCTGCATGACATGTTCATTTTTTATTATTTGTTTATTTAATGAAATAAATTACCCAACAGGTAAGGCCCAATTGCAGGATAAGTTACATAGTTAAAAAAACAATAATTGTCAAATCAACAATAGAAACTATTAAAAGTAAACACTATCGAACACTGGAAAATGTAAAACAAATAGTGAAAACCAAGTTCGAAAAACATATTAGACAAATATGCAGCAGTATATACAATAAACATTGATATATAATATAATAAATATACAAAATAATAATAAATATGAAGCATAAAAAGATGCAACGGATTATTGAAAACGCTGCTTAATATCGTGCAGTGTACATGAAAATATCTACGTTATTTTCTATTTCATGATAATTATTTAACATTTGGTACAACGGCGATGGAACAATAACACAGCCCCACAAAAAAAAAAGTTCATACACAAGAGAGTGACATATGTATTCCTATATATTTTTCGACGCTGAATCCGATCCCGAGCTCAGAATTGGGCCTACACATCTGGAATTGGCCCCAGGGGCCGAAAATGGCCTAAAATCCGGTTCCCGGGATAAGGCGAAGTCGACGCTGAATTTTGGAGCTAAAGCCGGATTTGTGCTCGAAAAGTTTATGGCCAACTGAAATTCCGGGTTTGGGTCCGGGAAAATGACCCCTTGGGGCGGGAAAATCCTGTTTTGGACGTCCCGCGTATATCACTATCTAGCCTGTGCGCATTATATTTAGTTGTGTTTAATGGCAATTTGTTGTTTATCGATTATTCCATAGACTTGTTTGTAAATTTTCTCAATCCCACCACCATCAATTCTTCAATACATCATCAGCATACAAAAGGTAGCGAACATTTAGGTCATTAACAATATCATTAATAAAAATTATTAATAGAAGAGGACCTAGTATTGAACCTTGGGGAAAGCCAGATACCGAACAAACTAATAGCGATCAGCTAGATGTGAAAAGAATAGTAATTATTATGCTTAGTATATTTGTCTTTATTATGTACAAATAACTGATTAGTAGGTGGGCGACGTTGCCGCATTTTCAATACTTGATTGCTGTCATAATTCTATTACCATTGGTCAGAGAAAGAAACTGTTAAATATGTCTTGTTTGATATAGTTTTTGATATAACAAATTAAAGGCTCTCATATACCGGACAATCTGTGTATAGTACGTGTGCATTCCATTTTTACAGGTAAGGACCAATATTGATTAAAACGAACATTAAAAAATTGCTGCATCATTAGTTAAACAAATTTTAACCAGTAACCAAAATGCATAGAGACGACAAAATAAATTAGATATAGAACGTTTTCTAAAATAATATTTTTTCCATACAACATTGTTCCCGAAACGTGAGTGAAACATAAAAATTAATTATAATTTTACTGTTTCTTTGGAGAGCATTTATCGCGTCTGAATCATAAAACTACATAAATGATATATGTTTCTTTTATTTATGTTTGCTTTCCATGAACAATTCCACACATTGGCTGACCGAATTGCTCGATATCTAGGCTGTCATGATCGACATCCTTAACAGATGGTCGTCAATTAAAGCGTACATAACATTCAAGCCATTCATTATTGGAAATCTCGACTTGACGCAAATTACGTGGTCTGCGCTACAGGCCGGAGTGTAGTTCGCAAAAAGCGGATGGTATGAGTAATGCATATACTCGAATAAAACATTTTCAATTGCAGTGATACATAATACGGTTGGATAAATGTATGTCAAACTAGGAATATTATAGTTAAATTTAAATATTTTGGCCATACACACTCACTATAAGAGATGGACACATAAACGTTATTTCACAGTCTTCTTGTAGATATGTCGGACTTCACAGATCAAGTAGAAACGCAGGCCTAGCTACGTCAATCGTAATGCCAAAAAAATGGTACTGTAATCCAATTTAAAAGTCATTGATAGTTGAATACCTATAGATGTTGCATATTCATCCAGAAGCTTGCTTGCTATATTTTGGAAGAAGTTACAAATGGACAGTATTTGATAAATAAATACAGAGTGGTTTCTTTCCTGTTCAACGGATTTGTTCTGCCTAAATTGGAACATGTTTCCCTTGTTTGGAATTGACATTATAAAGCTCATTTAATCTGATCGTTATTATTCTGCCCAAGGAATATCTCAAGATATTTTGCTTAGGCGGTTCAATCTTAATGATCTTGCTTCACGCCGTTCATGTCATAAAACTGTTTGCCCGGATTTGTTAAATGACTTATGTATCCATATTTCTCGCTGTGGGTTCGTTCTTCATCTTTGTTTTATCTACTGACTCAGAGAAAAAAATTATAAAAATTTTTGCCATTGTATAAAATGGTTGATAGTCATTTTCGGATGCAGTGCTTTGTGGATATATTTAATATTTCACATATTAAGAGATATTTTTTATGCCATAATTAGGTGATTTTATTTTTTTTATTTGATATTTGCCTTTTTTGTAATTTTTTTTAATTTATATGTATTTTGGTACTTTTTTTCTGTTTGTATAAGGTGGTCCAAATTGTTCGGTTTTCAAGGGCTACTGCAAATATGTCGGAGAAAATAATAATATCGGAAACCGCATGTTCTTATCTGTTGCCGTTTTCGAATTACAGGGCGTTTCTCGAGTTTTGGCTAAACCGACTAGTTAGTTCCCTTTTCTCGTTTCCCTTTCAAGATATCTTTTGAACATTTTACAGGCACTTTTTATATACATTCGGTGGAAGAAAAAGGGTTAAAAATACATTCCAAAAATATTTACTTTACTTGTTATTTGTTGTGTAGATTTGCGGAAAATATTCAAAATTCAAACGATATTTAAGGTTACTGACTGAGAAGGTTTTGAAATAAACAAAGTTGACATTTATCACTATCAGAAGCCTGTTAACACAAATCAAAAATGGTCCGTAACTCAAATGAAGATGAATGCAGTTTCACAAAATGTTTTAATCTAAGAAATAAAAATGCAGATTTACCAAGGGATTTCTATTTTCAATTGTAGGTATTTATAATTTAAATTTAGTTGATTTATATTGACACGCTTCTGGTATTCAAACTTGTTTGTTTTCAAAGACGTATCGGTCAGAAAACTTAAATATTGTTGCTTCAAATAGCAATTTTCCGCAAATCTACACAACAAATAAGGAAAGTATATATTTTTGAAAAGCATTTAAGCTCTCTTTCCGTTTTTGAAATAAAATACAGAATGTTCCATATAAAAAGACACAAGTTGTGGTCATATCGCCAAAACAAAAAATATTATTTATTTTTATACCACCGAATGTATCTCAAAAAAGTGACTGCAGAATGTTCAAATCGTTTTAATACAGGGTGAACCTTAAATAAGTACAAATATTTTAACTGCTGGTGTAGTTCGTCATATAGATCAGTCTAATGAAAGCCATTTTTTAAAATTTCTAATATTTACGGAGATATTAATTTTGACGACCGCTGTCATAACCTACCTAATGAAGCATATGATTTGTTCCGAGGTTGCCATATCTCCTCTAATATAAATATTACGTTTCCTTTAACGTAATAGTAAAATAATATGGTTAATTCTATTTTAAAAATACTTGTTTTAAGTATAAGTACAGTAAAATTGGGTATGTAGTATGATACGCAGCAATATTGACATAAATTTTAACTGCTTAACTGACCTTACTATAAACGATTAAAAATGAATTTCCGCAAGTTAAATACTACCATAAAGTGTTTAGGAAGATATTACGTGATATTACTATGTCCAATGTTCAAAAATTGTACATAAACGTGCAGACAAGCTTACCTGTTTATTAAAAAATTAACTATTTAATCAGTAATCCACATTTCACAAGTTAAATGTCATTGTACACTGTTAGAAAGAGACACAAGACACATAGATAATGAACAAATTCTGGATAACTATGATTGTGAGTAGATAATCTGGTTAATATTTTCATAAATAAACATATTTCAATCATTCTTTGACATGTATAAAGATTCTTATATATTTTTAGGTATTAATAATATTGTGTGAAACTAACTACTCAGTGGACAAAAGCCCCAACCTGCGTTGAATTACACCCACGATATCTACCCATATATTCCTTATTATTAGCTTTTGTAACATTTTTGGTATCAGAGAACATACATATGACTTCATTGATAGGAATTGTAGGAGATTTGATTTATATTAGCTTAAAATACCTTTCTAAAACAGTAAAAAATGTATAAAGATTCTAATGTAACACTGGCAACGCTGTGGAATTCACATCCACCATGACTCCCGGAACAGCGGTCCTCAACAAGTTTTGTATTGAAAAATCACGAAATTTATTTAAAATTTGACTTTTCTATTCTTGATTTTTTTGTAAAAAGACTATGAATTATGTGTTCTACACAGTGAACTGTACTGCTGGTTAAAATATTTGTACTTATTTAAGGTTCACCCTGTATATCAGGGAAAGGGAAACGAGGAAAGGGCACCAGTCGGTTTAGCCAAAAATCGAGAAATGCTCCGTAGCTCGAAAATGGTGTTGTTATTTTCTCGAAAAAAAAAAGAGCTCTGGACTCGTCTATCAAATTTGCTCTGTATATGACAAATTTGCAGTAATTCTTGAAAACCGACCCAGTTGAATCATTCTGTACATGTTTTTTTTATCTATAACATCAGCTGTTTCCCAGCTAGTAATTACTTACTGACTTATTGCGTAAAATTCATTAAACGAACCTTGAGTGCAGTATCATCGACTGATGACTAGGGCTGTCAAACCCTGAAAAAAATCCCGGAATTTCGGGATTACAAATTTATAATCCCGAATCCAGGGATTCATCCCGCGATTAATTGCTGTCGACAGTGAATTTATATTACGAAAAATTAATATTATTTTAAGTTTTATTTATTTAAATAGAGCAGAATGGTCAATGTCAAAATATATTATCATTAATATAAATAATCATATATATGAAATTTATTGTATTCATATTTTGGAAAAAATATATAAGAAGATCTAATAATCCATCCAGCACATTTGGATTCAAACTCGAACGAATTTTGGTGGACTATGTTCCAACCGTCGATAAGGCCCACTCCGATTTTACTTGTAGGTGAAATTGATAATAAAAATCTTATTATATACCATTTTTATATAATTCCGTTCCTTTGGTTAAAGTAGAAAATAACGAAACTTTGTTATTTGTATTTGAACCTCGCTGAAATGGCTACATAGACTCTTTCAGATCTTGCTTTTATGTATTGAGCAAAGCCATATTAAATATCTATTAGACTGTAAAGCAATTATTACTTTGTAAAAATGTGATCAATTGTTTAGACCTGGTCACTAAATTAAATATAATATCTGTGTATTAATTAATCATTCTGTGGCCTCGTATTTCACATTAGACCGCAACGTATCTATAAAATTGACAAGATCAAACCTGAAAATCCTGGGAACCAAGCTGGCAGCCAGAATTTTCGGAATCCCGGTATTGACAACCCTAGTGACGACGCAGGCAGATGCTATCGTTACCCAAATACAGCATTATAGCACCGTAGCGATAATAGTTATTTATAGTACAAGTGGGATATAGGCATTATTATACATGAGTGAGACATTTCACAAATGTAATAAAAAATGCCGTTATCCCACGTGTACTATATAAAATTTTATCTAGAACTGCAAAAAATTGTATCTACTACTACCTTAAATTGACAAAAATCCAAAATCAGATCCAGTCTGGAAGTTTTGATTCAAAACAAGGAAGCAAAGGCATTGTAACCTATCAAACTTATTGTTATAAACAAAATTGAGTTTTCGTTTTTACATTTTCTTATTAAAACAGACGCAGTAATCAGATCTTATTAGAAATTGGGTCGGTCAGTGGTCGCGCGGTTTAAGGCGTCAGTACTTGAATCGAGGTGACTAGATCGGAGTTGGTTCGCGTCCAGCTGCCGGTAGACCGTATATAAGCTATATTCATGGAGAGGATTGGCACCCTCTCTGCGGGTATGGTAGGGTGGAATAAAGTTAGCTTGAGTCAATGTGAGAGATTGATACCTATCCTATCTCACCTGCACAGCTCACACTCGACCAACTAGAAAAATCGTATTTATTCATTAATGTGAGACAAAGTAAGGATGGAATAATTAATAGTTCTAATTATCATAATTAGTAATAGAAATGTTAAATTTAATATTAATGCCAAAAATAACCGTAACAATTTATTGTAATTATTTATGCATGTGGTATTTTAAATTACAAAATCCCACACTACTACTCTCCGGCCTGGCGCGCATACCGCCAGACCCATCACTCGGTAATAAATTTAAATTGTCGCGACACGTACTCTTCCAGCTCCTGGTCATCTAATAATGCAACATTTTTGTTTTTCCAGATCTCCACGCCGTCGATTGTTAAGTTCGCAAGACGGGTTCATCCGTGCCCTCCCGCTTTCTCTCCAGGAGGGCCCTCGAAAGGGTCGACACGTCGGACTTGGGGTACCCCATGTTCTTTCAGGTGCTCTTCGCCATCACCCGTCTAGGAAGATCGCCTAGGAAAAAAGCCGACGGCTTTTTGTCTCCATAGATTGCCGGGCGTTAGTGCGCACTGTGACAGTTTCGTTGTTTTACACGTTTTTTTAAACACTTTTGAGTTTATTCGATACGAGTTTGTATTCGAGTGTCGTTGGAACCGCGTCCACGATGAGCGATACCGTCAAGAAGACGAACCTGAGGAAGCTGTCCTTCCTGGGGTTCCAGGACCGGAAGGCCAAGGTAAGATCATTCAGTTCTACCTAATTTCTTTTATATTTATTTAAGAGTTGTTTTGGTTCCGATAACGAACAATTCCAGAACGAATTAAAATAACTGACTATTTTATTAACAATAACTACCTTTCTAAACGGAGAAAGTAACTGGATGACTAATTAGAACAGGACTGTTCTAGGATCATTCAAATTCGAAATTAAAGAAACCTCATACAGGATGGACCATTAACAATGAGTCACAAAGCAAGGGCGACATTTTTGGGACATAATGGTCCACCCTGTATGTATATCACACCATGGATGATTATTCAGTTTTAAGTACATTTTAAATTCAATACATATCAAATTAAGTTATGTCTTCAGCACAAACAATTCCACTTCGTTTTCGGCGCTTTCTAAACATGTTCCTTAAATTCTTGTCAAATGAAGTCATACGTGGTCTTGCATACTTATTTATTTATTTGTAACATAATATGTGTCTAATACTGTAAACACCATCACAGGACAAAGTATCAACCAAAAATGTTAAAAATACAAATATTTACTACATAGATAAATATACAGGGCTTCCAAGTAAGAAGTTAAATATTGATTTTCATTCATAGTTTTTAAAGTCTTACATTGGTTTTTGAGATGTAATTCAATGCTGATCGGGGCATTAGCCCGGATAGTGTTTGTTTTTTGGAATTCCGAGTTTGCAAAATATGTAATAATAATTTATTAATAGGGAAGTATTTCCAGGCCAAAAAATAAAATAATGATTAATACTCGGAATAAAATTAAGAAATATTTTCAGTATGAGCACATTGAGTCTCTATACATTTTCTAAAATTGTGTAAACACATCCGTTGCATTCGAAACAATATGAAGGGGTAATTTTTATTTTATTGTCGGAAAATACTGACTTCGTTATTGATAAATGGTATACATATAGTATACCAACATGTCAACATTGAAGACAAAAAAACAAGCAGTAATATTACAACCGAGGTTACAACCAAATATATTACACAGTTGACATAAAAAAATAAAATTTGCATATATCATGAAAGGAATGGGAAATGTGAATTACCCATTACTGTAAAGGTAGACTTTCGAGCAACGCAGCAAACAGCAACGGCAGACGGCAACGGCACTTGTGGTAACGCCAGACGGCAATATTTTGCAGTTTGCACTATTATTTTATATGACACCATTTTCTATGGTGCCATATAGTTCATTTACCATAGTGCCATACATACATAATGTATCAGAAGCACAACTAGGTTCTTATACAGGGTGTTAAAAAAGAGTGTAAAATATTTTAGGAGGTAATAGTATGAACCAAAATAAGCAGAAAAGTCTTAATAAACATGGGTCGGCAAAGTAACGCTTGCGGATATATGGACCACTAATTCGTTTTTCAAACATTTTATTTTATTAGGAATAAACCAACAAAGGAAGCTTTTAACAAACAAAAAACAAAGTTACAGAAGATGTTCAAAGTGCCTTCCGTCCATTTCCAAGCAGACGCGACGTCTTGGTCTCAACGATATTCAAACTCTTTCGAAAACACCCTTCTTGGTTTGAATTTCTTGACACCTTTGATTAATCCGTAGCTGCAGCTCTTCCAGGCTATTTACAGGAGTACCATACACTAATGTCTTCAAATATCCCCAAACAAAGAAATCTAGAGAGTTCAGATCAGGCGATCTTGGAGGCCATAAAACAGGTCCTCCAAGATCGCCTGATCTGAAACCTTTGAACATATTCTGTAACTTTGTTTTTTGTTTGTTAAAAGCTTCCTTTGTGAGTTTATTCCTAATAAAATAAAATGTTTGAAAAACGAATAGTGGTCCATATCTCCGCAATCGTTACTTTGCGGACTCATGTTTATTAATACTTTTCTGCTTATTTTAGTTCATACTATTACCTCCTGAAATATTTTACACTCTTTTTTTAACATCCTGTATAGTGCAAAGCATTTATTTGAATATAGAAAAGGGAAGAGGGTCTAGATTAGAACCTTGGTGTATTCTAGAAGTAATAAGCCTACAAGACTTAATCCACTGTAGGTGACGTAATGCCGACTACTCGACAAATATGACTTTACAGGCTTATATAAATACTCACAGAAGCTTCCAGTTTATGTATAGTGTGATGTATTCCAGTAGATAATAGATAATTATTCAAAATTAAATGAATTATTTAACTTACTAATGAAAAACACATACGTGGCATATTGAAATAAATAACATTTAAAAATTTAATCTGAACAAGGATTAGGCAAGGCCGAGATACACAAGTAATTAAGGTCGCCATATTTCTCGCCGCAAAATAATCAAATTTGTGTTTTTTTTTTAGATACAGAAATCTCGAAAAATAAAACACGCAGAACAAAAGTAACATCAAAAATAAGATTCTTGATGATTTGCTTATCCACTTTTACTATTTAAACTCTCCTCAAATAAAATAATATCTTTTAAAAAGGAAGACGCACATCATTTTGCTATTCTATCCCCACATTTTAACAATTATTTTCACATACTTACAAACAAAAGTGAACAATCTTACATGCTAAACTATGTAAGTTTATGTTATAACAATATTTACATCTAAAATTAAATTAAAAAAATACGTGTTTTGAAAGATTTCTGTACCTAAAAATTTGTTGATAAACCGCTTTCTGTCGTTATGTATTCATTTTACTTCGGTACTTTTGAATATTGGCAGGAGCATTCCTATTATTTGCTAAACTTTATATATTCAATTCTTAAATGTCTAAAATTATTTGTATTTGTAGAAAACATCATTTCACGAATACGGCACTCTTACGTGCGTACTAAAAGTACACTACTCATCCTGTTCTCGACGAACAAGCTTAGTTGATCGTTGGATAAGTAAAACGCAGTTTGACTACTGATAAATGAAAAAAACTGATAATTAACAACATCACACCACTTATTTTGCTGTAGTGTCAGTTTAAACCTCTTACTATAATAATAAAACTATAAATCATCATTTATCACTTAAATTGTGAAAATCATGTTAAGAAGGATAAACATTTTTTATTTTTAATACATATACGAAACCAATTACTTAAACAGAGTTACAAAATGGAACAATGTCAAAACAAATTTGGTGCTATTTTATGCTAAATATATGTCTAAAAAAATTGAGATACATATTAATTAAATAGCTAGTTATTACTCAAGGAAAGAAGGGGATTCCGATGGCTCTGAACCGTGACTGTTAGCCTCCAAATCCTTCTGTGTTCTTTTTTCACTACGTTCGATACAATCATGTGATGGACACATCATCATGTTAACAGTTCGATTTTTATAAAGCTGTAATAATTTCATCAGAACATTTACTTCGTTTATTTCATGTTAATTTTGTTTTTATTAATGTACAGAGGTAATTCTGTTTGCATTATTATTAAATTTGTTGTATTGAGAGGTCCATTAAAAACAGTAATAAAAAAGTCCAGTTGAATTCGTTTCGGAGTCGATGCAATTATTGCAACTGAATCTCACTGAATCTTGTTGTAACCGGAATCCACGTATATCTTATTGGAATAAATCTACCTGGGATATGATTGGAATAATTTCAGTTGAACTTTTTAGAATCAATCTTTTGAAAATCTGTTTTAAAGCTCTATCTGGATCCATCTCCTCTACATCTGGATTTGATTGAAGTGTTTCTACTAAAATCAATCTGACGTTTAGGAAAATACTATTCTTAAACTTATCATTTTTTTATTAGCGAACAATAAGGTGGATGATATAAATATGTTCGCTTAAAAATAAATCTATTGATTATAAATCTGTATGTCTTAAATAATCACTGATTTGGCTAGATTGTCTAAAAATAATAGTGTTTGGGTCTAACTCAAGTGACTTCCTTTCCATTTATATACTTGTATTTGTTTTGTGTTATATATTTAGTATTTTATCACAGTCCGTGATTAGTGGCTTTAAGGTGTATTTTTTTTAAAAGATTCATAACGTAAACAAATGAGTAGGTATTTCTTTTAATTAATCTAAAAAAGTGTAGACGGTGCCGATAGACAGTGTTGAGGATGTACAGGGTGGGCAAATTTCGATGTTTTTGTAGGCTTAACTATAGGAGATAGAAAAAAATAACCCCCCCCTTCTCGATCTCCTATTTTAAGAGAAAATTAATGGTCAAAACCAAAATGACCTATCCTCTTTTGTTTTCAAGTAATAAACAAAAATTTTCTACTTAACTTGATTTTTTGTAAAGTTAGAAAAAATAATATGTTCTTGAGACACTTTTATGAGTAGATTCCATTGGCGTGCCTATTTTTTGTAACTTTATTAGTTTTTGAGTTATAACTAAAGTTTTTTTTTTAATACAAACCATAGGTGGTCATGGGCCACATATAATTTTACTACTTTTTTCCATCTTGTCATTTTTTCATACAACCAACAGTTTGCGCGGAAAAAAATAAAAATGGTTTTCCTTACTCTAAACATCTTTTCGTCACCGGTTACTGATAACCGCAGTAGGCGGTTGCTATGTTGATGTTTGTCTGTTGTTTTGTCAAACAAATCAGTCTTGACAGTTTCTGCAAATATTTGTAAACAACTGACTCTTCCGTACAAATATTAGCGAATAAATTGACGGAATATGCATACGGCAGGATTGGCAACAGTTACAGGAATACCTTTGTTTAAAAATATTTGCAAAAACTGTCAATTATAGACCTAATGGCGATTTGTTTAACAAAGCAACAGAGAAACATCAACATAGCAACCCCCTACTGCGGTTATCAGTAACTGGTGACGAAAATATGTTTAGAGTAAGGAAAACTATTTATATTTTTTCCGCGCAAACTGATGGTTGTATGGAAAAATTACAAGAAGGAAAAAAGTAGTATAATTAGGTGTAGTATTTAAAAAAAACGTTTTATTGAAATCGGCTATTGAAAAATAAAAAAACTATTTTTTCCCGCCATTTTGAGACTCGAATATCTCAACAGGAAGAACAGAAAAATTTCATATGAAGTTCTCCCCTGAAATGGCTTGTGGAATACACTGATAAAATATTTGACCAACATTCTGGAACACCCTGTATATTAATGGAAAGAGAAAAAAAAATTACGATTTCAACTGGCCCATGACCACCTATGGTTTGTATTTAAAAAACACATTAGGTTATAACTCAAAAATTAATAGTTACACAAAAAATAAGCACGCTACTGAACTCGACTCAAAACAGTGTTTGAAGAACGAATTTTTTTTTTTCTATCTTTACAAATAACCAAGTTACAAACATGTATCGAAGAGTGGAAAATTTGGAATTTTGTTAATCGAAAACAAGAGACGATAGATCATTTTGGTTTTGATCACTAATTTTCTCTTAAGAAAGAGATCGAGAGTGGAGAGTAATTTTTTCCATCTTCTAGTCGAGATAGCCTTTAAAAACATCGAATTTTGCCCACCCTGTACACCGACTGTAATCAGAATATATTTAATCAGTTTTGTTCAAAATCAGATGGCACGCAACTCTTAATATAGTACACACCACATTTTAATATGTAAATTATTTAGAAAAATATAATAATAATTACAAATTAGGTTTTAATTTACTTCGATTTAAATATTTAATTATGTATTTTTTTTTAATCATCTCGTGTCAGCGTGTGAGTCTGTTTTCATCACAATAATACTCCTAATTTTAATTTCTGATTGCCTATGAAAAGTTAAGTCATTTTTCTTAAAACAAATTCAACAAAATTATTTGCATTCTGTGGCTTTAACTGGAACATCTACTCCGTCTCAAATAAAATAAATTGTGGTGTAATTTCGTTGCTAAATTTAGACATTAATAATTAGTGAAAAAATAAATTGCTTCTGAATGTCACTGCAACGGTTTATCAAAATTGACAAAAAGTGTGTAATATAATAATAGATAATAATTTAGGAACATTGCAGCGATTATCATTGTCGCAATTTTCAAAACGAAATATTTTATAATTTAAATAAAAAATTCCCCTGTTATATAACATTTACATTATTTAAACTTATTTTTAACATTTTACCTAATGAAATGAAGCATTTAATCATTTTTATGGATTACTGTAAATAAACAGATAATAATTTTTATTATGTTCATAAGTTAGAAAAATTATTTCTGCTGCATCAGTCGAAGTTTTCTGTTGGATATACAACAGTTTACAAGCTGACAAGTCATTTAGAAAAAGAAAAAAATATTTTACGTATTATGTTTTATAATAAAATCTCCTGAATTTTACCCATCAACTATTGAAAAATTTATATACAGCATTAAATACATTGTCTCACCACGCATAATTCCTTTAAAAATAGATTTGTTCTTTGCATGAAGTCCAAATCTTTGTTGGCCTATTGGTTAGTTCCTAGCTCCCTCGCATCCACGGGGACTACTGAGACTGAATTTCTCCTTGCAGAACCTTCTTTACGGCATAAGGATTGTCAAAAGCTGGTTCTGGTTCTAGTGTGTATGGTTTTTTTCCCCAGAAAGTTCCTCCATCTGCGTTTCATTTCCTTTTATTCATTTGTGTCATAAGACTCAACAGATGTGTTGGTAATTACCAATTCATTTATTAGTTGAATTAGTATACTCGTAAGCAGAAAGCTTAATAGGTAATCAAATAGAAATGTAGTTTTGGGGAATTATACACATGAAAAAATACCATACTATTACCATCTAAAGTGCTTATACGTTGAGAAAAGTTCCCATCAAATAGTGAAAAATGGAACTTATACGAAAATGTGTAAAATTTGTAGAAATACCTCATACTATTATTTTTATTTTTAATGGTTAAAGTGAAACAAAATATATTCTAAATAATAGTAATATGTTTTTTTGTTCTTTTCCTCATGATGTGATCATTGATTCAATTATAGACAATCCCAAATCAGTTTAGAATACACTTTTATTTCAGCCTTATTAATAAAAAATTATATCGTAGCGCTTCTGTAAATTCTTCTTTAAGACAAATACTCATAGTGAATCTGCGGGTTAGAGTACCGTATGTCTCCAGGGCATAGTTTCTTTGCTACTTGGTCTTCAATCCCAATACCTCAATTTCAATTCGTTCCACTGTCTGCTTACGATCTGGTTTCAGTCCATACCAGGCTCCGCAGTTCAATATGAACTTCTATTCCTTTTCGAGTCGCCAATAGCTTATGGGAAATGAATTCTTCAATTATCTGTCAGATCTTGTATCCAGGATAGTATCCAAAGCAGTTACTACCTACTTGTGATATTTATTTGCAAACAATGAACATGGATAAAGCAAATCTTGTTCAAAAGTAAATCTTGTCCCTTACAGATAATCCTAGGTTTGAATGAAATGTTCTAGTCAAGTGGTTCTTTTCTGATGGAGATCAATGCATTTACGTTATATTCCTGGATTTGTTTTTATCGCAGATTATGGATTATGTACCTAAAGAATATATTTTTGTGTTACAAACCAAATTGAAATAATAATAGTACTGCATGTGTCGTAGCATTCAGAAAATTGATTGTATATTTAGATAATTTAAGATTTCATCTATTATCTGTTTTAAAGATTGTAATGTATCAATAAGTATATTCCATAGAAATCATAAAATATATAGAATGCCAGAAGCATTTACATTAGGCACTTAAAAATAGTCATACTATGGAAAAGCTTAGAAAGCAGCCATCTAGGGAAATGTAAGCTGTATGCATTTTAGTTCTAGCATGCAAACGGAATGTTTGTAATTGGACCATAAAAAACATATTTCTACGGATTAAACGTACAATTTTCATATTTTGAAATTCCCACCCATTAGTGTAAAGCTACTTCGTCAGTGAAACCAACTCATAAAAGCTAAGTTACTGCTATATTGCCAGACTCACGTTTTCTCCATAGGTTGACTATTTTCGGTATTTTATGATTTCTATAGTATATTCCCACAAGTAAAATTTTATTTAGTATGTCTACAAACACTACCTACAAATTTATTTAATTGCATTAATTTCTTTTCCAAACATTTTCGCAACGTTTTTAATAAAGAAGATAAAATTTTACACATTCATGAATGTTAAATCTGAAAATCAACTTTTAATTCTGATCATAAGAAATTATGACCACAATTAAAAAATTATATTTACGTGAGCAGAGCATCAGAAAATTGTATTTTGAAGGCATCTGGAAAAAAATGCAAGGTGCCATATTCAAAAGCTTTTAACTTCCTAAAGGAGAGAACGCACTATGAGGTCGCGGTCTAGGCTATATGCCGAGTTAGTCACCGACTTTTACAAAATCAGTTGCGCATGCCGTTCTCTTTGCGCTTCCGACTTGTTGTACTGTACTATTTGCTGTGTCAAAATATGTTCTGTGGTAGATTTAGTTTTATTAGCTCTTTTATTTGACGGTACTGGCCGAAATTATTCAAAAAGTTTTCGGCGAGAACGCAAGGCCCCCGATCTACAAGTGGAAACGTGTAAGTACATTTAAAATCATTATAAGATACTTCACTAAACTAGAACGAGACTAGCATGGTTGGGAACGCGTCTAGACCGCGATCGCCTAGTGCATTTCCTCCGTCCTATTTCTGGACGTCCTTTATATAAACCTCTCATAAAATAAAGTCAATGAGCACACTTCACATACTTAAAGAATCATAAAAATTGGCCTCAACAAGTCAACTTGACGTTAAAATCACCCTTCATTCATTGTTTACGTTTTTGTCAAAATTTATACCGCTGTTATAGCTTCAAATGTCAACTCTGAACAGTGCGACTGCATACTACAGTCTCACTCTGTATTGTCATACTGACCATTGATTATATTTGTCATAGCCTCGTTTGACAGAACTCATCTAAACCTTGTGCAGATCTTGAAGAAAATGACAAAAAATCCCGTTCGATTTAACAAAGAGATTAAAAGCGTCTGCTTAAAACTCTCTGAGCTTACTAAATCGATCTGCCGACTTAATTGAACCCAGATTGAATACCGCTGCAGGCTCGTTATGGAAAACAGGTATTAAATTCGGCATTGGATGTGGAGAAAAAAATAAGCGCACTTCTACACGTAACACATTAAATATATTATGGGATTATCGAGGGATCAGGTGAATATATGGCCCGCATTTAATAATTTCAAATGACATTTTAATTGGCCTTAGATATTACTACCAATTTATGATAATCGCAGATAAGGAGGGCCTGGGATCGAAATGCGTTGTCTTAATAATACCTTATTATTAGTAGCAAATTAGTGTAAGAACTATCCGGCCTAATTTTTTTTCGAACTCGGTAATCTCGGTTAGATGAACACTTTTTTGTGATATCAGTGCCTTGTATTGGATTTTCTATATATTGCACTAGGATGTCTACAGCCAATAAGGACAAAATATCGGAATCTACGGGATTACTGGTAAAAAAATTTGTATTTTTTTAATTTTTACTATATTTTTTCTGGAATAGCAATAATATTAAGTAAATTATAGTAGTTGTTTTATCTTCAAATAGATGAACTAATCGAGGATATATTGCCATCTAACAATCTATTTTCTATTCTATTTTGGCGTTAACGTAAACGTACCATTTTTTGTCACCAGGCAAGAAGTACAAATGTTGAGATTCTAATTTACTTAGATTTAGTCAAAACAGCACCCATACACGCAATTCTTGAATATTGCCCATTTATTGCAAATGCCATTCTATAGTCAATTGGTCAAAATCAATTACACTGGCCAATTCCCAAGTTCATTATAGATCTTGAATTAAAATATTCAAATGACCTTCATCAAATTGGAAAGTCATTCGTGTGAAAATGACTCATATTTTATCTCCCTAAGGGTACGGTCCTTCTGCTAGGACATTTTAGTGGAAGCTTTAAAGTTGTCAGGTCAATTGTTGATTAAGCTAGGCGATTTATTAATTCAAGTTTGAGAAGCGAGTTAACATCTAAAACGTTATTTCTATTTTTACGTTGTTTTAACAGAATGCATTAATAAAAATTAGACAAATAACCACCTGTTTGGGTTAGAATGTGGATGCGTAGAAGTACCCAAGACATGATTAGCTTTTTTTGAATTGCAGTTGTAATGTGGTAACTCAATATTTTTAATATCTAAATACGGTTTACTAATAAAATAGAAACCTAAACTTTGGTTTTCAACTATGTACAAAAATTTACCTCAGGTGCAAACAACTATAATATCCAGTTTCTAAGTTGAAGGCAAATGGCAATTTTGTATCACACCCAAACCTTGCAGGTCAACTTTACTGGCTTTTACTAGTTGACCCGACTAAAATGTCCCAGTGATACCTAGCCTTTAAGACGATACGTCTAATCACTATGTCTAATCGCTCCACTTGCTCAAATTAATTTATGTATATGAGTGGTTCATTGTTTTCTGTTAGTTGCTACTAAGCAAGTCAAAACGTCTAAAAATCAACTTACTTCAGCAGCAAATTGATCACTTCAAAAAAAAAAAGATCAAATGCAAAGTTCATCGTTTGCGTTTCTCCTTAGAAGGGTATTTAAAATATTTATAAATAAAATGAGGAAGCATATGTGTTTATTTAATACAAAAATCAATTTTATAGATTTTTTGAAGTATGCCATTGCATGTCTTCTTCTTTTCGTTAAGCTCCAACGTCAACATCAGAGAACTTATATCTTTGCATCAATAACAACCAATAGAACAATGAAAATATATAACTATAATTAAAATGCAAGCTCCTGGATCTTTTGAGGCACATTATGTAAGTGAAACTTTTAACAAAGGTATTTGCTACAGCTTTAACTGTAGCAAATACCTGTTGATGGAATCAGTAAATACAGTGTAACTAATTTCTCTGCAAATACAATTAAAACATATTTAACTAATCTACTAATAGGATTATGTGAAAGGACAATGTTGAAAATAGCCGATTTTTAGCTTATCCGGGGGAACGCATAAATCATAAAAAAATCTATTGATTATTGTTAATTAACATTAGAAATGGCACAGAAATACGTCAGATAGCTGGGAAATGTCGCTACTACCCCTAAACTTATATAAACTACCCTTAAATAGCTTTAAATGGATAATCATTAATTATTGTTATAAAATTCGTGTAAAATGAAAAAAATGCTTGAAAATGATGTGAACAGACAATATGTCAATATAATAAGTGATAAATAACTGTAAAAATGTCTATTCCACCCCTAAAAATTAAAAAAACGACTTTCAAAATCTAATGGTGAGCTTACTTCGATATCAAAAATAGATAATGCTTAAATGTTCAAGGGAACGCCTATTGCTAGAAAAAAATTATAGATTACTGTCAAAAAATGCAAAAACTGATACTAGAGTACATTAAGTAAGTGGGGAAATATTAATTGCACCCCTAAATCTATATAAACTGCCTTTAAATAGCTTAAAATAGATATTTATTATTTATTGTTGTAAAATTCGTTTAGAATGAAAAAAAATGCTTAAATCATTTTTAAGGTTCATTTATACTATTGCGACCTGAAAAATGGGCGCAAGGACAAATTGCCATTTTTTTCAGTACGCGCTCGCAAAGTGAGAACAATTGGCGCTATTTCGCCATTGAATGGGCACTTTTACAGTCATTTATCACTTTTTATATTGACATACTGTCTGTTCAAATCATTTTCAAGCATTTTTTTCATTTTACACGAATTTTATAACAATAATTAATGATTATCCATTTAAAGTTATTTAAGGGTAGTTTATATAGGTTTAGGGGTAGTAGCGACATTTCCCCAGCTATCTGACATATTTCTGGGCCATTTCTAATGTTAATTAACAATAATCAATTGATTTTTTTATGATTTATGCGTTCCCCCGGATAAGCCAAAAATCGGCTATTTTTAACATTGTCCTTTTGAATTGGAAAGATAACTATCGAAATGATTCTCCTGTAGCAAGATATTTATAAAAAGAAACTGACTGATAGCTTCGAAGATCTACCTACGTATTTACTCTTGTTCCAATGCTGGAATGGCGGACGATTGATGCAAAACAATATGCGATGCTCGATTGTTTGTTAAATTAAAAAGGATATAAAAAATTGAAATCCTAATGAAAAAGTCACAATTTAGTTTTCCCATATCTCCCAGTGTAGCAAAGTTATAGCCTAATCTAAATTTTCGCGTGATCACTCTGTACAATTACAAAAAGTTTGTGTTATTGGGTTATTGCAATTATTACAACCAGAAAAATATTTCATTTTGTTTGTACTTCTTAATTTTTCCAAAATGTCCTTTTGGCATCTGAAATTGTTTGCTCGACTTTTCGCGAAATAAATTTATCTGATAAACTTATGGATTGCTTTGCAAACTTATTGTCTAACTTTAAATCGACAAGTAACGTATTTCCAACAAACTACACATGAAACATTTATATTATTGCGTTGTTTGTAAACAAGTCCGCAATAATAGCCCTAGCAATCGACAAAATACTAAAACTGGTAACCCTGTCAAGAAGAATTAATGTATTTTTAATTGACAAACACACATATTTCTATTTGTATTTTTATATATCCATTAAAAAATCATTATTGTTGTTTCTATAAAAAACACAGATGCCATCATACATAGAAAAATGTTAATTATTGTGATGACAGTGATATAGATTTGCTAGTCTGTTACATTTATACGTTTTTTACTCAAAAATATATAGGTATCATTGATGTGTGTTAAGAAGAAAAGTCATAGATGTTTAATTTTTTTAAATTTGAGTAATACTATCCCATATATTTTACAATTTTTGAGTAATGTAGAAAATTAGAAATTAACTTAATGTGTTCCTTAATAAACCCGTGGCAGTTATTTGACATTTTCTTATCAGGAAGATTAAGACATATTTTGGGTAACAAAAATTATTATGAAGCTTAAAAATCGAATCAACCTTGAATCGTTTACGTAAATCGATATTGGAGCTTACTGGAGCTGTTTATTAATACTTAAAAAATATTTATTGTTTTAATTATCTTAATTGTGCTGCTTAACAAGGTGTAGTAAATGATATTTAGTAACATTGAAAAAATAAGGAAATTCAAATTTATAGTAAGTACCTATGTGATAACTACCTACTGTACATGTATAAAACGAACATCATGATTATTTAAATATCCAGTGTAAATACTGATAGATTTGATTTGCTTATTACCATTAATTGTAACGTTTTGCCAAGTGAAAATAAACAAATACATTGAGGTTACTTCATTTTTGACAAATGTCAAATTCTTGGTTTTCACAGTCGACACTGCAAGGTAGCAGCACCTGATTAAACTTATATTTCAAAATTCCCTAAATGATTACCAATTTAAGATTGAATAGCCAAGCACAACGTTTTAATTTTTTGTTGAGAAAATTCTAATAAAACCAGAAGAGAACCAGCAAACTGCCATTTTCCAGTTTTGTTTCTGGTAGTAGTCAGTATCAGCATATCTTTGTGAAAATTGACTTAATAGTCAAGATAATCCATCTTGGGGGGTAATTATTTGTTATACATTGTTTATTTATCATTTAGTATCATATTGTAAAATCAGTTCTACAATTCATTTGCTATTAATTTAATAATTTTATTGTTTTAAATTAATTTCCATTTTTATAACCTGTAATTTTGTCGACCACGTGCTAATCAAGAACTTTCTCTCTCTCGCTTTTTAGTAACCAGAATAACAATTCAATTATTGATTAATAATAATTATTAGATAATAATTTCTTTAATAATAGTTATTGGAAAATAATTTACAGTTTATATTACTTAACTGTTTCATAATTTCTTTGCGAATAATTTCTTTGGAAAAGAATATTTTTTTGATCTATTAATTTTTTAGATTTATTATTTTATATATTTTTTAATATTTCCAAGGAAGGAAAATTTAAGTCACAGATAATTTCTGTTTTATTTATTTGGATTACGTATTCTTTTGAATATTTAAGTAAATTTATATCGAGTTAGTACTTAATGTTGCTAAAAAGAGAGAGTACGTAGATTGTACTTCCATTTGGCAAAATTACACACCGTGAATATGAGACACATATGAAGTCGTACTACTAAATCTGCAGTCAGCTTTGTCAGCTTTCATCGATTCCTGTCATCTTTACCACGAGGTTCATTGATAGTGATAAATAAATATTTCAATTTTATTTTATAATATCTTTATTTAATTGCTCCATTCTCAACCTACAGAGAACAGAGGTACTGAAGGAGACAGTTATTTCTTGTTTTTATATAGGTTGGCTCTCAAACTAAAATCTAAATTAATTTGTCTTCTTTCAATGCCTCTCAAATACTCGATTCTTCTGATTGCTTAAATCGAAAACAGGTGAACCCCCACCTACAGCCGTATTCACCAACAAGAGTTACCTTTCGAACAAACTGTTAAGTCAGTTATCAGTCGGTTAAATTATTTTTGGGTATTCACCATCCGTATCAAACTGTTAAAACGACTGTTAAAGTAACAGAAGAAATTTGGTCTGCTGAAACTTTAACGGAGGGATAAAATAGGTAGGTGGTAATTTATAACTTGGAATCCATACTTTGCTTGATTTTTCTGGATTTGTTTTCATTATTAAAAGCAGTTATTTTGTTAGCAAAACTCGGTTGTAAGCACAAACCTAGAATGTTGGTTGTAAGGCGCCTTCACATTTTGAACCTGTAGTTTAAGTTTGTAATTCAAATGGATAGACTTGATTTAAATATTTTGTCAGATGTATCATCAGATAATGAGGTAGAACCCCCTCGAGTTGTTAGAAACCCTATAGTGCGAAATAATTTATATGGACAATTAATACAAATGACATTGAATTTATACCAATAAGATCTGATATTAATTAATTATTCTCAATCTATATTTCTGAAACTGATATAATCGCTTATAGAGACAAAATGCCTGCTGCTTAAGGTGATCTATAACATGAAATAAATATTTTTAAATAAAAATTCTCAAATTAATATCTATAATTTACAGCAAATATTATATACAATATTATTACACTGCAGATTATTAGACAGGGAAACATGTAAAAATGAACGTTAAAACACAAACTGTGTTAAATAAAATACTCTTTTATTCTAAGAAAATTTAAATTTAATGTAATGAATACTTACTATTACAATGCATCCGCGGCACTCCTACTTGTGTAACATCTAAAATCGTGCACGATTGCCTAATTTGATTACCCATGGATTACTTTAAAATCTGCTGTTGCCAACACAAAAATCTAGTGATTTTTATTTAACAGACTGTTTGTCTAACCACCTATGATTATTTTTGGTGAATACAACTTTTCCCTAATACTCTGTTTAAGAATATATCTCTGTTAAGTTATCAGGTAATATCACCCTGTACATACTCATTTTATCCCTCCAAACTGCACAAACATTAAGATTAATATACCTACTGTGTTAGAAATTAAAATAATTGTTAGGTATTTATTAAACCAAAATTGAACTTCATATTCCTCTCATATTTTCCAAATTAACATTCGTTACCGTTCCGCTCAAACCAGCATACTAAACGAGTTAATGGCTTCATTAATTTATATTTTTAGACCACTCCTCTATACGCTAACCCTGCCATTAAATGTCACTTTGTCATAGTAGTTATTTTTCAACGTACTACTCGGCCATCAATTATATAGCGAAGTCTTATTATCGACGTATGGCTGCACATGCCCATTAAAATTGTAATTGTTATCGATTGCAATTCCTCATGTGTGTGTTTGTCAACTTTTAATAACCGCCTGACCTTGACGCCAGTTCGAAATATTTGATTCAAGTTGATTGATAATAGAAATGAGATCGTCGATTAGTCGAGTTAAATCGAATAGATTTGCAATTTAAATTTTCTACGGAGGCAAATCGGGAAGTTAACGAAATGGATGTTTGTTATTTTGATGAAATTGGATTATCTTTTTTGCATATTTTCAATAAATTATCATTGAATGTGAGACCCGTAAAATATGTTTGCATTGAATAATCAGAAGATTCGTCAGTAGAGTAGAAGTGACGGTTCTGGAATCGCTGTCACATATGTACCCGGGTTCCAAAATTGTGGTTAGATGAGTATGGGAGGTGAGGGTTGCAGGCGATAAGATTCCATAGGCGTGCCACCTGAGAAGGGTTCAAAGAACACAAAATTACTAAAAATAAATGAATGTGTGAAACTAACACTTTAATATTTTACTTTAAAAAGTTTGTACTCATCCGTAGAATGTCGTCTTTTTTGATGCGATGGTCTACCACACTTTAACACATCATGCACTGCACTATTTACATACACACTATACATTACTAGTTACTAGTACTGCTACTATAATGATCACACATTAACATTTAGGTATCTTAGGCTATTACAGGTACATTATCCATTACAACCATAGCACCAGATTTCATATGTGGCAAAACAGTGCTATACTTTTGTGATCTGATGACCTTCATTTATCCATGTTTCAGCAGTGAATCGATTTTGATTTCGACCTTCTGATATCTGTCTTTATTTGCCATTTCACGATTACGTCTTTTTGTCAGCATATTTTTTCAGTTTCCTTTTATAAAACGAAAATTCATGTCACGCATAATGCGCAAAAGCCCAGGCAAAAACACTCTTCTAGACATTCTAGGCAAAGTTTCATCTTGTAAGATGGCAACCTGAGTTTTTTTATTGTTGGAAGCTCTTTTTATAATATCATCCATGGATTCTCTTCCTTCCGCGAATTTTCACCATTTTCCGTTTCGTAGTTGTATATTCTTCTTTGCCATTCCGTACTAAGCGATATACACTGTATGTGAGTACATACACTCATGCTATTCACATTTCAGCCGCATCACATATATTTTGGCCTTGAGCCCTAATTTTTTAATACGTTATTTTATTTTCATCTGATATTCCTCAGTTATTGGATTAGGGGGTTTACGATTTAGAGAACACATTGTAGAGCTTAAATTATTATAATTCTTAAGAACACACAATCACTAATAAATTAATTACAATCACAATTAAATTAGCGGAAAGATATACTCGAAATTTGCCACGCCTACAGCCATGGTAGCGCTGCAGATCCATCAATTCGTCATAACCAGTAGAAGTCGAGAATTCTGATGTGGCACATGCGTATTTGCTGCAGTAAAAGCTGTGTATTCGGGTATGCTCTGTCAGATATGCGAAATATACAATTAAATAAATTTTATAACAAAATATAGAGACAGCTGGTATTTATTTTTGTGTTGACTGCTATACATTGTGAGCGGGTTTATAATATTAGATATAGCGTGAATCATTAAATAAAATAATAGAGGTAGTCCTCTAAATATGGCCCCGTGTCCCTCCAAAGTCATTTTGCAAAAATATTTGAACATTGTTTTAATGTAAGATTAAACTATTACTTTGATAATTATAATATCTTGACTACATATCAAAATGGTTTTAGATCTAATCATTCAACAAGCATCGCTCTTGATGCGGTAATACAACATGTATATGAAGGGCTAAATAACAAAAATACCATATTGGATTTGTTTTTTGACATGAGCCGGGCATTCGATACTGGCGACCACGACTTGCTTGTGAACAAATTGGGCCGTATGGGTATTAGGGGCCCAAGTAACTCTTGGATACATTCCTATCTCGCCGATAGGCAAGTGGTGGTCGACGGTGTCAAATCATCTGTTTAAAGGGTAAAAAAGGTACCCCACAGGGATCCTGTATCTCTCCCACTCTGTTTAACTGTTATATAAATGACTTGCCAACAAGCACTATACAGAATGCTAATTTCGTTCTGTATGCGGATGACACAAATACAATAATATCTGATGAAAATTCCACCAACAATTTACAAAAATCGCAGCATTGTATCGATTATGTGACAGACTTGACACGATTTAATGGATACAACTAAACACACAGAAATGCTGCATTATAGTTTGTTGCGAAAAACACGCATGTAAATTCAAGCATACTGCTTAGAATGGAAGGACATTATATCAAGAGCGTAGACGCAACAAAATTTCTGGGGATATATTTAGATTATAAACTTACAATCGTTTGCAATAATAATGACACTCTCTTAAAACAGTTTTTGAACTTCTGGAAGTTCTGAGTAGAAATTTCATTAAATCTCTATCGGTGAGTGAAACAACTAATAACTAATATTAAAAATGTGAAGTAGATTTCATTACAAATACATCAGAAGTTCTAAAGAAATCGCAAAATTCATTTTAATGAGTGTCATTATTATTGCAAACGATAGTACCTGGAACCATCACGTTAACTATATTCTGTCTAAACTCAGCTCATGTACATTTTTGATAACTTAAAAGTTTTTAAAAATAAGATAATATCAGATAGTTGTTATGACACTCTGTATATTCTGTGCCAAATAAATTAACTCTAACTCTCGACTATTTTTAAACATGACTATAACATTTTCAATTTAAAAATTGTTGCTCAGTATATTCTACATTGCATAGGAAACTCTAAACACTATTTTATTTATAAAATAATAATATAATATTGGAATAATACAAATTGTGATTTTATGCAATAGCGTGTTTAGTTTTTCTCTTAGTCAATTCTTAGTTCTTGTGTGGCAAAAAAATATGAAAATTTTGGCATATATTCTTGTTTAATTAGCACCGCCGTCGTATTGTACAAAGTATTGGTCGATTTTCATTTTGTAGAAACGGACAATCGGGCATTCTGTGTAAAAAAACATTTGCCCAGCTACTGTCTGACTGAAAGACCCATGAAAATGGTATAACGTGCACGGTAAGCAAAGAAGAACCTAGAGGAGAAACATGGCGATAAAATACCTGTCTGTCATGTTCTGTAAATATAATAAGACGCAGGGAATTTTCCAATCTGCAGTCAAGCTCTCGGTTGGGCCGGATATTGCTGAAAGAAAATAAATTTTGGCCTTTCAATACCTGCAGGTTACGTCCCTACTCCCTCCGCGACTGGCATGGTGGTTGGTCCTGCTTCTTACCGTGGAAGAGGCACAATTAAAAAAAAAACGGGAAAGCGTCGGCGTCAGTTTGAAGTTGAAAGGTTGAAGGTACTTACATTTAATTATTTCTCGAGAAAGTTTGTAGATATTTTAGGCTTCAGAGTTTCAAAACCTCATCAACTTTTTAATTGAAGTAAGACTTTTTATTTATATAAGGTTCATGTTGTATTGAAACTTTAGGGATTTCATTTAAATTTGTCCAGGTTGGAACCAGTGATGAGTAAATAATATCTTCTTCTAATATTTAAAAAATATACATAAGGATTTACAGGTTGTGTAAATATAACCAGGAGAGAATAGAGTATAGAAAATCTTTGTTCCCTATACTAAAAATTTTGTTCATTTCAATGGTTCTGTGTCTTAATATAATAATCATCATTTATTGATTCAGGGAGTTCAACATTATTTCAAAAATTTCGTTCGTTATTAATGTAACTATCAGTTATTGAATCTGTGATAATTGTACATTATTTCAACTATCTTGTTTATCAGTACAATAACCGTCAGTTATTCATAGTGACAATTACATGTTATTTTAATGGCTTTATTATAGTCTATTTAGAAATAAAAGAGAGTAATAAAAGCTTATTATGTATGCAAATCGTAAATAAATGTAGTACTTGTGCTTATATTCAATATTTTTATATTATGTATTATCGGTATAGATGAGGTGTACTTTTAAAAAAGACTTTGTGTTATCGAACCGTACTAAATTGTAGCAGGTAACTAAAATTGAATCCCCGACAATCCGTCTTTGTCGATGCCCCTTCAATTTCTCGGTCCATTTCTCTTATAAATAAATAATATAAAAACAGCATTTAAAAACTAGAGGCTATTTTAAGCATCATAACCGGGTTAAGAGGGTTTTTAGTAATTCAAATAAAATTTTACTTTTATTCCACACAAAAAATATATGTATTTTGAAAATTCAAATTATGGTGAATAAATGTAGTGTTGTATAGATGTACAATAAAAAAAATAAAAAAGTATTCTGTTGAATTATCTTCGTCTCCTAGATTGATAACGATAGGTTCCACAGTAACGTCAATTAAATTATCGAGTTACCACATTTTTTCCTCTTCTTTTTGTACATGATGTATACATCTTTGCCAGTTATCTGCAGTTACTCGTTCCAAGGAATTTTTTAACAAAATTTTCACGTCACTTAATTTAAACGTCGTATTATTTCGCGCTACTTCTCCTTTTACCTGCGCCTGCGACTAATTCGATTGGGTTACGTCGTTGAGTGAATATATAAACTTATTCACTCAACGGTTACGTTCACAGTGATAAGATGGTAACCGTAGTACCGTTGTTTGGCGATTTGTTGCCATTTCATCCATAACATATTTTTGTCAAAAGTTCTTTTTTTACCATATTTGTTTCAAAAGATTCTTCAGGATAACCATTGAATTATATCGGCTTTCCTCCAAGCAGTCGTAGGCATCTGCTCGGTCTGCCGTGAATGGTAACTGGCACTATCCATGACAATTACTGACCCCGGACGAATAAGATCCAACATCTGTGTAAAATACTCTTCGAAAATATCTGCGTTCATGTCTTCGTGATAGTCATTTGTATTTTTAGATTCAAATAAAAGTAAACCGCCATCTACAAAACCACTGGCACTACCTATGTGTCACTATTAATCTTCGTTCTTTACCTGAAGGTGCCTTGAACCCTGTTGAAAGTCCATCCAAAAATGCTTGTCGAAAACTTTTTTCATTTTTATCTTGTCATACTTTTGTTACAGTTACCCAAGTTTCGTCTAGATAATAAATATTCCTCCCTTCGTCACTGAATTTTCTAATTGATTTTAAGTAGGATCTTCGCCAACAAATAATTTCATCTTTATCGATAAGAACTGACTTCCTGTTCTGCTTTTTCCAGCAAAAATTCAACTCCCGTAAGACGGCCCATAATTTGCTTCTACTGATTTTTGGTAAATCGTTGTCCTCTGAAAGTTCACTTAAATTTTTTTTTAGCGTTGGTATTTCTTTTTTAAAATAAAATGAGTGTACTTTTCTGCGAACGACATTTTTGAAGAAATCATCTATAATGACTTTTGACCTCCCTGTAGATGATTTTGGGGGATTTACAGTATCTTGTTCATTTTTTGATTCCTTTAAAAGTCTATAGATAGTCGATTTTCCAATCCCTGTCATTTTGGAACACTTTTCCACGATGTCGTCAACACTGTTGGTAGGATTTTGGTGTTTCAATGGATTAAATACATTTAATATAATAATCTTCTCATTCTGAGACAGCGCATATCTTTTCACGTGTTTAGCAGGTACGTAATCTGATAAGCTCGACATTTTACCCAAACAATATTATGTCCACTGGCACAATAGTCACTAAACACAAATTGAATTTTACTCTACTGCATTAGCATGTCTTCGTACTACTACTACACTGGCTTCTGCCCTATGATGTATCCAGTAAAATATACTAATGTACACCCATTACCTGTTAGCATTAGTGTTACCCGATAATTATCTGAAACAAAATATTACCACGCCCATGGGCGGTTCTTATCTGGGGGTTTTATTACTCTCTTTCATTTCCAAACAGACTATATTATAATAATCAAAAGTTATTTATTTAGTAATTTTATTAATGATAATATATTATTTTGGTAATGAAGGAATCGATAAAAATTAAAATTTGTTGTTAATTTTATTAGAAAACTAAAACAGTAGTAAAGCTGTATTCGGGTTGCGGTAAGTTTTTGGACTGATATTGAATAAAACAGTTAAAAGATCTTTTATTATTTAAATGCTTAAAAAACTTATGTTTTGATTTTTTCTGTTAAATATTCTGATAAATGCCTCTGTCTTACAGAAAACTATGTTGTTATACAGGATCTTTCGCATAAGAACCGACAGAGAACAAGTGCATGTAGAGGGTCCCAAAATATTGCAATTTAATTTATCCAAACATATATACAAAGTTGTACACAGGCCTTCAAAGTGGGGCGAAATATTTCCAAAAAAAACTGAATTACTTTAACTTAGAATAATCAAATTTGGTACCTGATTCAGGTTCATTATTGGCCTTATTTGACTATGGGAGGGAGGGTCACTCCTAAAATTATACCAAACTCTTTTTCCATTGATCGAATTTAAAAAGAATGATAATATCCCGCGCAGAATTTAATTTAAAACGCTTTTGCCATTTAATCGATTTGGCAAAATAACTGGTCCAATCAAATAACGATCCGGCTCAAACATTTCCTTAAACTCGCATTGAAAATGTCTAGGAGTTATTGCATAGGGGTTTACATCAGAATATTCATCAGCGAAAAAATTTTCTTGTAAAAATTAATGTCCTGATGCAAAATAAACTTGTCCATCCAAAATTTAAAATTATTAATGTGAACGTAACAAAGCAGTTAGATATGCGTACCAATCTAAAGTCCGAGCTAAAGTCAGATCATTTTTTTATAAAATGGCCATTTTTCGATGCATATAAACATAACATTTTATAAATAACATTAAAATAGTTTTTAGTCCTACAAGTAACTACAAAATAATAATTGATATTAGCTGTTACACACTATAAATATTCTTACCTCTCTCTTACAAAGTTAGAAAGTATGCGCTCTCACAACCTCTTTCAGCTATCTGGATTGTTCTGGATTAGGGGTGAGTAGGGACGCGAAACCAATGGTTGTAATAGTGTTGATAACTGCGCCATCTCAGTCTCTGCAAATTATTATCAATATACAAATTCAATGATCGAAAGAACGTACAGTGTTTAATGTTTTTAAACACTGATATTATGAAATTCAGCCGTCAATTGCGGGAAAGACACTTTCCTCATGAGTTAGGAACAACATTTCTTCTACAAGCTCATGAAAATAAATGGAAAGTTTAATGTTCTTAAATTTGTATTAATACAAGTCTAAACAAAAGTAACATAACAAATAAATAATAAGAGAATTATTATCTTCTTACTTATTATTAGTGATATTAATTGTAAACGTACAGTTAGACGCGTTATGTAAGTTAATTAAGGAAGTCAGCATGTGGGTTGAAGTTAGCTGCTTCTTGGAAGAAGCTTGCTCTAATACGGGGAACAAATACTGGGAAGAAGTTTCTTCAGAAACAGGTGTCAAATTGTGGCTGTTGATTACTGATGGTACATTTGGGCAAGACGTTAATGGCTGTAAATAGCTGTTTGAAGATGATGAAGTGTTCAAATGAAAAGAATCGGCAAGAAAAGTGGCCGAGGACCGCCTAAAGCTGTAACCCGTGTATAGTTCCGGCTTTTGAAGGTGTAAATAGGCTGCGATTTCAAAGAGTATTTTTCATATTGAATTAATGCCTACAGGTTGGACAATACATTTTCCATGTTTGTACTATATAAATAATCGATAATATGGAGTTTCTTTTGAACGTAAGCTTGTATATTTTCTGTATACATTAAAAATATATTCATTATTTGTTTCTTTACATATCACGAAAGATCTGGCGGATTGATTTTTGGAGTCCTTGATATTGACAATTATCAAGTATTCTTTATCTTCTATGTCGTCGATGGTGATTTTCGTTATTTCTTCTCGTGTGCAAGCACCAGCCAATCCAAAAATCGTTACCAAGGCACTCATAATTTTTTTTCCGTCTTGATTTAAATTTTGTGCTTTTTTCGGCCGAAATTCAACATTCTGTCTTTTTATAAAGGTAGTTATTTTATGAAATTTGGCAATATCCAAATTTTGTTTAAATTTTCAAATACTTTTTATCATTGATATCATCTGGATCTTAACGTGTTTGCTTTCCAGGATTTGGACATTGCCAAAAAAATATGCTAAAAATACTTTATCTTTTGTTGACTTTACCTTTTTAGTATTACACCAACCAATAAAATGGGAGTATTACTTCTCATATATTTATTTTGAATTCACGGGTAACAAATTCAAACTTGCGTCATTAGCTGCTTCTAAAATTTCTTCAGGCAGTTCTTTATTTAACGCATTCATTGTCGATTCCAACAAATTGAAAACACTGATCGAAATTTACTGTAGATTGTTACGTCAAGTAACATGTGTCACATAAACAATCAAAACCAAATGCAATTTTTCAATTATTGTATACAAGGGCCCCTGATAATAAAATGTTTCTAATTTCTAATTTATTTTTTATTTTTTTTTTTTTTTGTTTAAACCCTTTCCCAACTAAAAAGAAGTGAAATGCGCACTCTTGTAGAAGAAATGTATCATGCTTGTTAATTCAAAATTTATAACATAGTGTTCATGTACTCTACCAAAAATAAAATATTCATTGAATATATGTAAAATTCCATGCTTTAATCAATATTTAACTTTGGTACACGGAGAAAACGCTATCCTATTCCCAATTATATGCCTTTTCAACCAATCACACACTATGCTCAGTATTCCTGGGACATAACTTCGATTAGTCCAAACATAACCTTGTTATTGAAAACTAAAATTAACATGTCATTGTTTTAACTATAAGCTTCTTAAAAATCATTAACGATTCAATGGAATACTATCATTCTTTACTCTATTAACAATTATTGTTTTAATAATAAACTGTCATTCAGTCAACTATAAGATATTTTAGACAGAAGTTGTAATATTTTTGAAAAATATATATTTGTTTACTGTCTTAACGATAAATTATTATTGCCTGGAATATAGGATATTATGAAATGTATACGTTTTTATATTTGTTACATTTGTTTGTTTCATTTTTTCTAATCATTTCCGACATATCCTATAAATTCAATTACATATAAATATACTTATAATTTATGAATATTTGTGGATTATAAAACATTAAAAAGCATTTAAATGACAAACATTTTATTATTTTTAAATTTTGCAATACATAGAAATAAAATGCATCAATAAAAAAACAAAAAATGATTATGTACAGTAAACTATATCTGATCTAAACAACATGCAATTGCTCTTTAATATGAAATATTGTTTTTAATCTGCATTATTACCTAAATGTTACCAACAAGTTATAAGTACATTAAAAAAAAAACAATGGAAACGTTCAATGCTAAGGTAATAAACGTAATACTTGCAGAATTAGACCTTCTACGGATTGGTTTGTGGTAAATTTCCAGTAGTCTTTTCCCTCTTTGGCCCTGCTATTTGGAGGAAGTAACCTTGGTAACAGGTTTATAAAAAAAACTTTTGAGTCTAAAAAAAAAGTAAAGGGTTAAATATAAGAATACATGTTTTGTCGTTTATTGTATTTTATTTTATTTTTACTCAACAACAGAAAATACTGATGCACTTTAGAAATCAGTAATACCTATTTTAAAACATATAATTAGTTACCTTCAGAAAGGTTATCAGAATTTTCTTCCAGAATATTAAGAAAATCCTGTAACACTAAACGTCTTCTTCTGTTTTAATGTACTTTAAAAAAACAAGTCCCATTTAGATAATAACATTTATTCCATTCTAAGATGAGGATATTTAAAATCACCTTCAATCTACAACACAAAAAAAAATATCCATTTATATGTTTTAACAAAAAATATTGGCAGAAATTATAATTAGGTGTAGAGAGATCGGAAGTATTTGAACAAGGTATTTATAACATAAACTAACATATTACATAGTTCATCTATGTGAAAGTATTATTAAAATGTGGGGTTAGAATAGCATAATAATGTGTGTCTTACAAACGCTTTTTAAGAATTATTATTTTATTTGAGAAGAATTTGAATAGTAAGCTGTAAAAGTGGATAAACAAAACATCATGGACTTTAATTTTGATATTACTTTTGTTCTATGTGTTTTATTTTCCGAGATTTCTGTACCTAACAACCACCACAAATTTGATCATTTTACGGCGAGAAATACGGCGACCATAAACTTTCCTAATATTGGATTCTTGTGCAATTACCTTCGATTTCATATTTTTATATGTTCATATGTTTATATTATATTACTATTTATTTGTTAACTAGTGCTACTTATGCAGTTAATACTTACGGCAAACACAGGAATCAACTGCTCTAGATTGTGATCACTCAATAAATCCTTCATTTTAGATTTACCCTCGGATTTACCTATGTATTTAATTGTTACTGGTAAATACTAATTACAGTTACTAAATGAGCTTTTATGCTTTTATAAAACGTTATGAGAACGTACAATACTTACAAATAGCGGTGATAGCGGGTACCGACTATGCTAGCGGTGCGGTGTAGGGGCAATGGATGATGGCGCGATTCTATAACTATTTATTTCAACAATAGCAATCATTGAATAAGAAGTCGATATACCTGTATTAAGAGTTACACTTCTCTTAAGAATACTACGTATTAATAATAAAGTATTATTCTTTGTTGTGATTATATTTAAAAATTGAATGGATAAATATTTTATTGATGAAAATAAAATAAATATTTCAATAAATCTCAAATAATTGTTTGGTCAATTTTTAATTTTTTTATTGATTTAGCAATAATTATCTTTTATGTAATTATCATAGTTAATTAAATCAATTTTACAAATATTTAGTCTCTAATGGAAAGTATATTTTTAACTCAAAATTAAATATTTCATTGCACGTTTTATATGCAATTAAATCAACTATAATTAATATTAAGTGAAACTAATGGTTACCAAGTATAAGTATTTCATTGAAAATACTATATAATTTTTTCCGTGTAATTGTAAAAATATATATCAATACAATACATATCAATACATTCACGCAACGAACACTGATAAACTAATTAACAAATGTACGTTATAATAATTAACAGATAGAATAATTGATTTAATAAAATTGTGTCCAATAAACGGCACTCACTAATATGATCCCTATTTTTTTAATGTCTTATAAACCATGTACAATATTAACCTTAAAGAAGTTATGGGGAGTTTAAGTTAAACGACAAATTCAGTGACGTAGATCTGAGATATTTACTTGACATTGGAGTGTTTTTCCGGCTTGAAATAAAAATTAAATTAATATGAATTTTTCATTTGGTACCTATCAACTGCATGAAGCGCATCGCGTTTCGAAACCGAATAATAATGGAAAATTTCTATAGCCAAATGTGAAGCAAACATTTTCTTATCTAAATCTTCGATAGTGACTAATCGCAAACATCGAAATGTCTGGCACTGGATCAAATTTGATGCGTATCTCGGAGACATTCTTCGAATTATTTATTGCCCACACATGACAATGTTAATTTAAATCGCCTTTATATGGTAATGTGTGGAATTTTTTGCATTTTTCACGTGTAGGAGTCGTACAAATAATCGACAACATGTTTTCGTCTCTAGTCCACATAAAAAATATAATTGATGAAAGTACCTGTCAGGTAATCAGCAATTAAAATCTAAATGTTTTGTATCTTATTCAGATACTTTAAATTGTAAAGCAATTAAATCAAGGAAATACGTTGCTGCTAAGATCGTCGATCTTGTCGTACGCCTCGTTAACATCGTTTGTGTGGGAGAGATGATACATTATTATCAGCATTTTCTTCCATGATTATTCAGTGAGCAGCAATATCTATGGTCCTATACTTGAGTAATGGATTAAAGAATGATATACAGGATGTTTCGAAAAGACATGAATATTGCTAGAGCTGATAAAACATTGAAATATAAGACCGATTAGTTTATTAATGAGGCCTTAGAACATAGTTTGTTGTGTAATTAACTTTAAGAGACGATAGGGAAAATGAATATAATACGAATACGTGATTAAAAAACATTTAATGCATATTTACGCCGAAAAAAATATTTTTAAATCATTATTTAAACCCCCTTTTCAGACTGACTCAGCTTCCAGGGGAACTCGATGTATAAATGACGCGACGTTGCTAAATTCAAATATTTTCCTATAGTATGTTTAGAAATGAAAGAGAGTAATAAAAGCTTATTACACAGCCCCACAAAAAAAAGTCGCGACCGGGACGTCCAAAACAGGATTTTCCCGCCCCAAGGGGTCATTTTCCCGGACCCAAACCCGGAATATCAGTTGGCCATAAACTTTTCGAGCACAAATCCGGCTTTAGCTCCAAAATTCAGCGTCGACTTCGCCTTATCCCGGGAACCGCATTTCAGGCCATTTTCGGCCCCTGGGGCCAGACGTGTAGGCCCAATTCTGAGCACGGGATCGGATTCAGCGTCGAAAAATACATGGGAATACATATGTCACTCTCTTGTGTATGAACTTTTTTTTTGTGGGGCTGTGTTATGTATGCAAATCGTAAATGTTATGTATTGGTGCTTATATTCAATATTTTTATATTATGTATTATCGGTATAGATAAGGTGTAATTTTAAAAAAAACTTTGTGTGACCGGTTTGTACTAAATTGTAGCAGGTAGCTAAAATTTAATCCCCGACAATCCGTCTTTGTCTATGACGCTTTAATTTCTCGGTCCATTTCTCTTATAAGTAAACAATATAAAAACAGCATTTCAAAACATGAGGCTACTTTAAGCATACAATGTCTGTCAAACCTTGTGCCATATCACCTGACTTAGAATTTATCTTAGATTCAATATCTGTAACGAAAATATTAGTGTTTCATTTTAAAAAAGAGAGAGTAGTAATTTCCAGGAAAACCGAAAATACCACATAAATGTTGATAACTTAAAAAGAGTTTACTTCGAAAATAAAAATTGACATAGACATCCTGGCATCCGGTTACCAGTTTCAAGGGGGGATGCAAGACTTAAATATTACTCCTTCTTAAATTTGCAATACTTCTTGCCATAGTAATAATTCTTGTCCTGTCTTGCGAGACGAAGAAAAGCGAGGCAAGATGCCAACAACTGACTAAGGATACGTGCAGAGTGACGCATCGAACGGTGAATCAAGCAGAGAGCAAAGAGGATCGGCAAAATCAAACACCTGTATTTAGACAGCAGCGTACGTAATACACAAGCGCAACGGCATATCATCCATTATACAATGCAACATATCGCTTTCGAAGCATTTTGAGCGTAACTGCTGGCCACTGCCACTGTGAAAGTTCACTTTTTTGCGTTTTGCTTTCTACTCGACGCGTCGCTCTGCATTTAGCCTAAATCTACATTTTCTATGAATACTCGTCAACGTTTAAAATCTTTTTTGGAAACTCAGCCTCTACGGTACCTCTATTTAAGTCACATTGAATTCTTCGTATTACCAGATATAACGTTTTCTTCCATTGCGACAGGACGAAAACTCATTTCCGCATCGGCTCACCACGCGCCGAAAGAGAAAAATGGGGTAATTGTCCATCGCGGTCCAGCTGGCCGGGCTGCCGAAGAGCCAAGAGGAAAAGTGGTAATGACCTTGCGGGAGGGAGCCGCCGGTGCTGCTGCATGCGCGCCGGCACCGTATCGACCGCCAGAGCGGAGGTCTAGGATGAATCGGAATCCTGCCGCACTAGGTCAGTACTCGGTGCGGATCCTGTGCGGTGCTCCTCGTCCTCTCCTGCTGAGATACCAGCGTCGCGTCGCGCGACTCCTACCGTGCCGCGAGCCCCTGTCGTAGACACCGCAGGAAGCGACGTCTATCAACCAGTGGTTCACGCTGATGTCGGCCAGTCCGGGTTCTTCAGTGGAGAGCAAATCCGATCATTAACTTTTGATGACGTCAAGCTAAGGCACTCTCCTGCTGTAGATCCGAACTAGAGTCGTTAGTTGTAATTTGGCCAGGCCCCATTGTTACATAAGTAATAGAATTTCCTCCATTCATTCATATGATTTACATCCATACGTAAACGATTGAATTGTCAATGATTCCACCCATTTCACATCCATTTTCAACAGCAAGCGAGATCCTGTTATTTCGTGTTAAAATGGAAAAGGTTTTTAAAGCTGTGGCTATGGCCATATGAACCTTTAATTATTCACGAATATTGTTGCTATTGAAAATGGTTTCAAAACTCAGTCAGGATTATGTAAACGCGCAATTCTAGTATTTTTTTGCAATAATAACCGCTGTAGATAGTCTTAAGGCAACACACGCCATAGATAAAACTTAAGGATTTAATTCAAATAAAAATTTTTCTTCTTTCCAAAATACATATGTGTTAAATTTGAAAGAATATAAAAATATGTTATTTTCAAATTTTGGTAACTTGGTAATAATTTGTTTTTGATTTGACATGGGGGTTATTTTGTATCTTTAATAATAACGATAATAAAGGGTGGTCTAGATATAATGAATAACCCTCTACAGCAGATACAATTTCATATATGTAAATACAAAAAAATCAATGACGTGCTAAGTTCCACTTTGGGGTAGCTTTGTAAAAAAATCATTTGTTACGCCACTGCGTAAAGCAGAAAAAAAATTTTCAACATAATGTTAAAAAATGTAAATGTTGTATTTGTTAGATATTGCTAAAATGCACCATTCAGAGAAAAATGGCTTTTAATTTTCTATTGCAATTGTCAATTACAGATAACTGCTTAAGGGTGCTGTATTCTTGAAATATTTTTTTCTACAAATACAGATAATTTTAGACATTTAATAACTAAACAATACAGACCTTAGCAAAGAACAGGAATGTTATCTCATGCCACCTGCGAATATTCAAAGGTACCGCAGTAAAACGAATATACAGTGTGGAAGAAAAGTATGGAATAAATTCATTATTTCTAAAACAACGAAGTTTCATGAAATTTCTTCGAACACGTCAGTTTTGCTTTTTAAAAGACTCTTTTTTCTATATCTACGCATTTCCGACGTTCATTTGTTTTCGCGTGATGAAGTCATCGGATATTTTTTTAAATAGAACCCCTATATTCTTTCATCGGATTTTTGTAGAGCTTAACTTGCTGAATTCAAAAATGTATAATTTCAACACTTCATTCCTTCAACTTCCCGAGAAAAAAATAATAACCGATCCATTAAAATCGGCTTGAAAAAAATGTGAATATTCCCATTTGTGTGTGTGATGGGCTGGTTGAGAGTAAAATGGATATAGTGAATTCATCGGCAGTATCACAAAATAAGGACTTTTTATTTTTAAAACAATTTAACAATAAACAACTAATTAATTAATTAATAATTCAATTCTGGTTCCTTCAATCGTATTTGACCCCCTAATTTATTATTTTGTTTTATTAGATTGCATGTTAGAATATTATTACATCTTTTGATAGCAAAAACAACAAATTAAATCAAGTCACCTCCCAAACTGTTTCTGGCAGCTAAACAAAATCTAATCAGAATTGACATCTGTCAACTGCAGCGCGTTTATTGTGATACTGCCGATGAATTGACTATATCCATTTTACTCTCAACCAGTCCATCACAGACACAAATGGGAATATTCACATGTTTTTCAAGCCAATTTTATTGGATCGGTTATTATTTTTTTTCTCGGAAAGCTGAAGGAATAAATTGTTGAAATTATATATTTTTGAATTCAGTAAGTTAAGCTCTACAAGAATCCGATGAAAAAATATAGGGGTTCTATTTAAAAAAAATATCCGATGACGTCATCACGCGAAAACAAATGAACGTCGGAAATGCGTTGGTATAGAACAAAGAGTCTTTTTAAAAAGCAAAATCGACG
Organism: Monochamus alternatus; assembly: GCA_037114965.1. Classification (NCBI taxonomy): domain Eukaryota; kingdom Metazoa; phylum Arthropoda; class Insecta; order Coleoptera; family Cerambycidae; genus Monochamus; species Monochamus alternatus. Next base: position 122,988,877 of record CM073426.1, read on the forward strand.
TGTCCGAGGAAATTTCATGAAACCTCGTTGTTTTAGAAATAATGAATTTATTCCATACTTTTCTTCCACACTGTATAACGACGGAAAGCGGAAACAAATTTTTAGGTACAGAAAACTTTTAAAATAAACGTACATAGTTCTGCCTATAAGAATGTTCACTTTTGCTTATAAGTATTTGAAAATAATTATTACAATGTGGTGTTAGAATTGCAAAATAATATGTGTTTTGCAATGTTTTTAAAAGTTATGTTGTTCAGAATTTAATTTGTAAAAGTTGATACAAATTTTATTTTTGTCATTACTTTTGTTCTACGTGTGTTATATTTTATGAGATTTCTGTACCTAAAGACAGAACAAATTTAGTTGATTTTGCGGCGAGAAATATATATCCATAAACATATTTCCGATATGTGCCTGAAAATATCTAAAATCAAAGATGTTTTGACAAAATTTAAATTTAAACTGCCATTTAATTTTCGTTGTAGAATGTGTTGGTAACATTTGACCAATTAAGTTTCTGAGCACCCTGTGTACACATATTATTTTTATTTGTTTGGTTCCAGAATGAAACAAAATGATAAATAAATTTTTGTGGAACTGTACACACCCATAAATTCTATTTTGAAGCAAGACAGTTTCTATATTCAATATATTCCCCCATATTGATGATTTTCAACACAGTTTATTATGTTTTGGAATATTAAATGAAAAGTGTTTTTCTTTTTGTCTATGCAAAATAATTCTGACGCCAAACATGAATAAGCAAAGCAGTAGAATTGTGTTCCGGTTTCAACCTTGGTTTCAACTTCTAGAGAAAATAATAAAAGTTACTTGATATCAAAATATCTATAAAAATAGTGCTGGATGTTTATGTTGTATATTTATTTTGGCAGTGCGTGCACGATTTTGGTATATTTACTGACCCTGCACAATAAACAAAAGTTAAGATTTCTATTGAATTTAATAATAAATATTGAAATTCTATCATATCCCATCCGTTTTCATACTAAGTATGATAATTTTGTAGTCCGCAAGAAGTCCTCATTTGACCTCTATGGACTTTCCACTGCAATGGGATGTGAACATTAAAGTCTACATTATTTAAATGACTGACCTAAGTGATACAATATTGAATGAAATTGGTACCCTCGATGAGGTGTATAACTTTATAAGGGTCTGCTATAATATATAATAAAAAGTGTAAGGGTTTGTTTAGTGCTTGGCAATCTTGACCCTTCATTGTGCAAGTGTAGTTAATTTACCAAAATATTATGCAATCAAGGACTTTGGTTTAGGTGCATCTAATGTAGTATTCAGTTAAATTCCGTATTCCGATTTGTGAATGTCGTTATAGCCAAAACGCGATAGAGATCAGAGGGGTCAATGGTGCCTACAGCTTGGTAGGACGCTTTATTGCTTTGTGGCCTGTCAGATGTAGGACTAGCTAATGGCCACTAAATGTAGCTTTACTACATTTTGCGTAGTATTTAGTTGCGTATTTTATTTACAATTCACACATTATTTATTCACTATTGGTTACTAGCACCAGAGAACTCACTAATAATACCGTCACTATAACGGTCGCACATTAACACTTATTGTATCGTACCGCCTTTCATATGACCTTCATCCTTGTCTTTTCGTCAAAGTGTCAATTGTCGAAAGTTTATTTTTAAAATTCTTTCTTCCGCAAGTTTCCACTATCGTTTCGCAGTTGTACTACTTTGCCACTATACATACAGTGTGCGCCAAAAGTATGGAATAAATTCAATAAAAACGAAACAATTATTTATTGGGAAAAATCCTCGAACAGGTCGATTTTTAATTTAAAAAATATATATTTTAGCGTGAAATACGATTTTCAAATGTCATTTGTTTCCGAGTAATGACGTCAACGATTTTTTTTTAAATGGCAACACCATATTTTTTTCCTTGATTCTGAAAGATCGATTTTGCCCTCTTACATAGGAAAGTTTTCGAGTAAATGACGATTGAATGTTAGAAAACGTAAATCAATTAAAATAAAGCAAAAACGTTATCAAGTTTAGTTTTTCGAATTCCATAGTTCTTTTATGGATCACGTAGATGAAAATCTTTGCCAAGTGTCATTGTCACACCGACTTTCTAATAAGTATTGTAAGCGACATAGAAATTATTATTCAATTTAAAGTATTATGGCACATTTAACTGTTACTCAAAGAATTGAAATTTTAATTCTTATCGGATGCGGGAATATGACTAGAACTCAGCAGGAAGTTTGCGATTTATTTAATGAAAAATATCCAGATCGCCCTATCAGCCAATCAACAGTCAGTAAGGTAGAGTCTAAATTTAGAGAAACTGGCAATGTTGTAAATATTGCAAAACCTGGACGTCCAAGCATTAATGAAAATCAGAAACAGAACATTTTGATAAGTATGGTGGATAATCCTCATAATTCTTCACGATTGGTTGCATTAAACAATGACACTAGTCAGAGCACAGTGCTACGTATCTTGAGGAAGGAAAAATATCATCCCTACAAAATCAACTTGTGCAGGAGCTTAATGAAGATGATCCCGATCGCCGTTTACACTTTTGCGAAATTCTAATGGATTTATGTCAAGGAAATAGAAATTTACACCGGCAAATACTTTTTTCAGATGAGGCCACATTTTGTCTGAATGGTACAGTAAACCGTCAAATTTGCAGATATTGGAGTCGGGAAAATCCTCATTGGATGGCAGAGGCACATACCCAGTACCCTCAGAAATTAAATGTGTGGACTGGAATAGTTGACGACAGAATAGTAGGGCCTTTCTTCTTTGAAGGAACCCTTACAGGACAAAGATATTTAGAGTTCCAGCCCTTGCAGTAATTTTTCCTAACGATAATGCCCCTGACATTCCTGACGATACCATATGGTTTCAGCAAGACGGTGCACCTCCGTACTATGCGCGCCCTGTACGAGATTTTTTGGACAACTGTTTTCCTGGGAGGTGGATCGGCAGACGCGGACCGGTAGAATGGCCTGCAAGATCGCCAGATCTTACACCTCTTGACTATTTTTTTATGGGGATACTTGAAGTCAAAAGTGTACATTAATAAACCACGTAATTTAGAAGAACTTCAAAATCGCATTCGGGACGAAATACGCAGAGTTACCACAGAAACAGACTTGCGCATTGTCAAGAAGTTGTTGGATGGCAATTCGAACATTTAATTTAAGTATAAAATTTAATCAATTGTATTTTATTTTACATACCTCAGAATTGTTACTTTTTTATGGATAAAATTTATGTTTTCTAACATTCAATCGTCATTTACTCGAAAACTTTCCTATGTAAGAGAGCAAAATTTTAGTAATGTCTGATAGAGAATCAAGGAAAAAAATATGGTGTTGCCATTTAAAAAAAAAATCGATGACGTCATTACTCGAAAACAAATGACATTTGAAAATCGCATTTTACACTAAAATATGTATTTTTTAAATTAAAAATCGACCTGTTCGAGGATTTTTCCCAAAAAATAATTATTTCGTTTCTATTGAATTTATTCCATACTTTTGGCGCATACTGTATACACTACTCATGGACATTCTTGTTAATGAACTACATATTTCAACCACATCACTTACACTCATATTTTGATCTCGCGCCCTAATCCTTTCATACAAGTCATCGTCTGATATTCGTCACTAGTTAAATTAGGGCGTTTACGATTTTGACAATACGCAGTAGAGCTTAAGACAAAATTACTAATAAATTACATTCAGAATTAAATTAGCAGAAAGATATACCCGAAATTTTGCCCGCCCATGATAGCGCTGGAGATGAATAGGTGGATGCATTTTTCTTCGTGTTGACTACTATAAATTGTGGGCGGGTTTATAGCATGAGTCAGTCTATAGATTTTCGGAGGTTAGGTATACTTAGATTTAAATATTCAAGTGCTCTTTGAATGCTGCATTCAAGATTCAAGTAATCATGAATATGTTTTTAACAGAATACTCATTGTTTTTGGATTGAATACTTTTCCTATATTTATATCCAGCTCTGACAGTCTTACATTTTATAATTGCGTGTATAGATTCAAATTGTTGATATATCTACAGATATTCGTTTTTTTTTAAATTAACGGTTAAAACTTTTCAATGCATAAATTGCAATCTGCTGAAATAATCTTACTGTGTTATATTTGAGTGTTTTCAGTTCATGCAGGTCTCCTTTACCGAAAAATTGCCTCATGTCGTTTTCCATCATCTATCATCATTTCTGTATTCAGGTTATAGGATCTCCTTCGTATAAATAGAACCTACCTGCCTCTTCCGACATCCTTTTAGTTCGATATTAATAGGATGCATTAACTAAATATGGCAGCGTGCCTCCATGCAGTAATTGATTTAAATTAAATGTTGGTAGTTATTAAACAGCAAATTACCTATTAATCAGATTGACGATGACGGCCTTTCAGTTTAAAAGGATTTTCTTAATGATATTAGCGGACTTCAAGCTCGTTGACGAACGAACGACAGAACGACACGATTCAGATTGACATGTAGGTAGGCATAATAATTTGCTTCGTTGGAATTATGAAACGTACTTACTTGAATCTTTGACATAAATTTTTGAACGGCAACTGAAATTATGATTAAGCTCACATATTTTATTGTCAAAAAAGAATATCGTTGACTGTTATTCTCTAAATATACAGGGTGATGCAGAACTTATCTAAAAAAAAAAAATAGAATGCACAGGTGGATTTTACAAAAACAAAAAAAAAATCATAAGCAGTTCAAAAATGATTTAAAAATGCACTTCTGCACGGCACTGGAAACTGGTCCACTGTAAGACCTGACAAAACAAAAGCGTGCAATCGGCCAGCGGACAAAAAATTTAAAGAAATTCCCAAGGAAAGAAATAAATAATAATTTACAATACCTATTTTATATAGCAAATTCAACTGTTTTTGTTATTAATTATTATTTTGAGGTTTTAATTAATAAAATAATTTGACAACAACAAAATTTTGGGTCCGTCCTAAATGCAAAACGTTCGGACAGGTAGATTTTGTTTTTCAAAAATCATCATCATGTCCGGTAATAAAAACTTTTTTTACTACTCGCCCCCTGTGCCTCACTGTGACGGTATCATTTTTTGTTTAAATGGCAACCCATATTTTTAATTACGAATTATTCTCATTGAAATTCTGAGGAAATATCTGTTAGCTTAATAATTTACAAGGGGCATTTAAAGATCAAAGTGCACAACGAACTAAATTTTGCAGAGAGTGGAACAGTAAGTAAAACAAAAATGAAACGGAATCATCAAATTATTTTCACATATCAAAAGTGGAATTTTAGGTACTATATAGCTAAATCATCATATCCAAAAACCAGTTCAACTTTTTCATCGATAACGAATCATATCACAGAACACTAGAATTTTTTAAAATAAAATTGGATAACCATTAAAAATTATTCACATCATTTGTTTTTTTTTTCCAGTATCAACAACGTTGTATTATTTGGCCTGTATGGTTAGCAATGTGGTCTGCATATTATAAATAAGTAATCTCTCATTTCCGTTGATTACTGCTTCCTTTTCATTTATTAATTTCCGTAAAATATGGAGGTTATATTTTGTGTATTAGCCCTGTTTCCACATTTTTCATACTCTCGTTTACATTTACGAAACCCGCAGCTTCAATCAAGCCAGGAATATTAACGAGAAATTCTAAATATAAACGCATTTTTTGCGAATTATATTGCCTCCAGATTTCTCGGCAGGAAGAATTATAATAATTTCGGTTTTCCTCTAAATCAAACATTTACTGCCACTACCTTCAAAAAATTATATTTTGACAGCTTCTCAGCAAAATAGAACTCATGATTAATAGCGCAAACACAAATTTAGCATACAAAGTATTGTATGACGTTCTAGACAAGCTGAAGGAACAAGTTCCTGAGGTCTTTCTGAGTATGATACAGGGGGATTCAGTTATAATGTCATTAATTTTAACCAAGTAGTCGAAAGACAGACAAACAAAAAAAAATACTCGACCTGTCAAATGATAAAAAAATCACCCTATAACAATCGGTAACACAACGCTCCTGGTACACTACAAATTTTTTGATGACGCGTACTAGTATTGAAGCTACCTATATAGAAGTCCAGCAGCGTTGCCAGGGCCACATGCATATAATAGCAGCCTGTTCAGTGATTGCAGTGTTAGATTTTGTTTTCTAATGTATGCATTTTGTATATTATTTGAAGTACCGTTAAAAATTGTTGCATTTTTAAGGTATTCATTATGCGTTTTGTCAACTTTTGACGTAAAATTAATTCATCATGCCCTCGTAATGGCTCCGCCAAATTTTATACAGTAAATAATTTTGGATAAAACACTAAAATATACCTATTTTGTGTCACCTTTTCGTTATGTTCTTGATTATGAATGTGGATCAGAATCAATAGATCAATAGATTTGATTCTGATCATGAGTAATAACTCATGATCAGAACCGACGTACACAAAAACACAGATGCACATGTCTATTAAAATGTCTTTTATAAATTTTTCCACGGCTCTGTTCAGCAGAGGACAACCGCTGTCTTTCACTACTTCACTTTACTTAACTTGAATTGCATTTTTATTTAGGCAAATAGCAAATTTTATTAATAATTATAAAGTGCACTGGCGATACAAACACACAAAATTCACCAGCCTCTACCACGCGAAAATAATGACTGATGGATGAAGAAGGGAGAGAAGTCGGGCCGCGTACATCTGTTCCATATCGAAGGCGGGCTCACCTGCATAGGAAAACGGACCCGAACGATGTTCGACTTATTGCCGGATTGTTGATCCCTGAATAACCAGCCATAAGGTTTTTTATTGGCAATGTCGCGTCAGGCCGACACCGAGTTCAATTGTCGCCAGCGATCAGTGACAGTGAGTTTAAATAAAGATTTGAAAATATTTTTTTCTGACGTAAATATGCATTTAAAATTTTTTTTAAATCGCATTTGAATTATACTCATTGTTTTCACTTATTTTGACTGAATCACCCTGTATATATCTATAAAATCTAAAAAATTAATTTATTCATCTAAACAATTATTGTGAGAATGGTCTAATTGTTTATTTATATTTAGTCATTGAAAGGTCCTGAAACCAGTTGGTGTCAATTTTTTGCATAAGTTGTGTTCTTTTGCATCATTGTAAGGGCAATGGTTATTCCGCTACCCTCAGATTAGTGCTATGTTCTGGATGCAACTTCCCAGCTACACCCATTTCGATCCAGATGCGGCAGCTGTTGCAGAAAATCGTTACCGGCTTCCTAGTTTTATTTCATTTCTAACCCACTTTCTTCTCTACATCGTAACAGCTAATTTTGAGGCCAAAATTAAGAAGCTATTGGATAAAAATAATTATCTTTTAATGTAGAGGTTCTTAGCCGGGGGAGCTAAAGCGCATTTTCAGAGATGCGAAAGAAATGTCAGAATTATCGATTAAAACTACCGCCGCCTTGTTCTACCTGTTTGAAATGGGATTTTTATTATCACTTTTGAAAATTCCAACAGAAGTGGCTTATTAGAAACAACATAACGTAGCCATTAAAATGATAATTATTTTGTATACAGGGTGTTAGTGGTTTGACTGCCATAATTTTAACAAAAAAAGGTCATGTATAACAAGATATCCAGTTTTATGAGCAAAAGTGCAGTTAGTTTAGGAATATCTGTAATTTTGTGCATAGAATATCATAAAGTGCAATGTTTAGCACGTCTGCTATTTATGTTTAGTTAGAATAATTTATTTCTTAATCAATAAAATTCAATTCAAAGTTAAATAAGTACAAATATTTTAACAAGGAGTACAGTTCACTTTGTAGAATATATATTTTTTTTACAAAAAAAAAATCAGTCATAGTGAATATGTATTCCTCAGCGTTACCAGTGCTACAGTAACGTTTTGGAATAGGCTTGAAGAAAGTTAACAACTAGATTTTTTTAGACATGTCAAAGAATGATTGAAATATGTTTATTTATAAAAATATTAATGACCACCTCCTATCCCTCACCAATAAAATATGTCCATGTATCTAAGTACATGAAATATAAAATATAAACCAGATTCTTTACTCTATGTTTGAATAATGCGCCATATTTTGTTTAATAATACTATATTCCACCAAAAATATTAATTTTTAACGACGTTTTATACGTTAGTGTTGCAATTTTTAAAACAGATCCGTCAAGTAGTGCATTACTTAAAGAAACCATTAGCTTAGTTCGGTTTCAGATGATACAAAAGTATTTAGGATTAACTTTCAATTTACGTGTATTGAAATTATCAAATCAATTTCCACAAATATTACATGTTTTGTTTCCACTTGTACATTGCCTTTGCCACAGCTTATTCCTTTGTCCTGGACTAGTGCACTGGTATCAACATAACCTTTTCGTCGACCTCGCTGTTCTATCAATCCTAGAGAATGTGGCTGGAGCGGGACATTTCGCCTACTCTCTGTGACAATTACCTGTTACATAATCTGTGTGGCTACGACACCAGCTTATTTTTAGCATGCTGTTGACACTGCTTTTAAATATTTTACTTTCCCGTCTTTTGATATTGAGCACATACATCAAGCTGGTTATTTTGTTATTCCATGTTTTGTGTGTATTTCTAAAATCTGTTTCACCTACTACGAAGTACGAAATCGTTAGCACTGACACGTTGTTTGAGGTTATGTGGTGAAAATTAATTTTCAGATGTTGTGTGAAAATCATAGTTTTTTGTTATTTCTTTTTAAATCTTTTTAAATAAATTAAAGGGGTATTTGTGTATCTTTCTATCAATGTAGAATGGTATTAACTTGTGAAATGTGGATAACTGTTTAAATAGTTGGTTTTTCAGCAAGTAGGTGAGCTTTTATGCACGTTTATGGATGATTTTGGGAATCATTCAACAAAAAACTTCTTAAACACTTTGATAGTATCGAACTTGTGGAAATTCATATTTTAATCGTTTATAGTAAAGTCATAAGATATTACAGTTTGGGTTAATATTATTGTGTAACGTACTAGCTACCCAATGTTACTTTACATATTGCTAAAAACAAGTGTTTTTAAATTAGAATCAACCGCAAAAATTAAATTTACCTTAAAAAATTATTTATCTTGACGATATGGCAACTTCGCCTTCAGTCAATCATATGATTTATTAGGTTACGTCACTAGTCTATCTGGTCAGCGGACCTCAAAATGTGGGTATTTAAAAAAATATATTCGTAAATATTTAAAATTTTTAAAATTGGCTAACTACACTCATCTATATGACGAGCTACACCTGCAGTCAAAATATTTGTACTTATTTGAGGTTCACCCTCTATTTTAACAGATTAAAGACACCTTTGAGGAGACGAATGTACGGGTTTGCTCATTTATCGACAAACGTATTTTCCGAGACAAGAAAACGGTCGCACAGACGCGTTGTGTAAACGTCGCTAGGATTTTGAATTATACTTTTTAATTCGGCCCCAGATAGGTTCAATACATTTAAGTGTATTGCAGAAAATTTAAATAGCCAGGAAGGCGCTCAATACTGCTTGGGCAGAACTCGTGGAGGCATGATTCATTTGTTACGGAATCTGGTTGTGTCGCCAGATTTTCCATCAAGTATATTTTTAAAAACAGAGTTCAAATAAATAATTGCAATTGCACCAGAGGACATAATTTGTTATAAAACATAACGACAGTTTAATTGACATTAACCTTGAAATATTTTTTGCCAAAAAGATATTTATAGCTACTGCTTTGTGTACACAGGAAACAGAATTACGTGCAATCATTTCTGTTTGTTCAATGCGGTTTTATGCCATTTTTACGGCTTTTTTAAGTGAATTTATTTATTTTTTACCTCAAATAAAATTACTATGATAGTATACGAGAATAGCGCAGTTTCGTTCTTACAGTTTATTTATATAGAATTTACTTCACCTGGATTTTTTAAAAAGTGAAATGTAAGAAATTACTTTCCACGTGCGAATATCCAATTTTTTATATCCCATAAGAGACGCTCTTGAGAAATCTGCTTATGAGATTACTTTGGGAAACGCTGGCAAACCGTTCGATATCTCCTTCACACATGAGTTGTCTTGTATTATTTTGTTGAAGACTTACGAATCTTTAGAGACTAGTCAATATTCATCAAGTCACAAGTCAATTTCACATTCAATTCAAGTTTATCTTTTCAGTGTGGTACAATAGTTATTGTTTTATCAGCATACTGTCATCAGTATTATTTTATAAATATGCTACGTGACAAAGAAAGGTAAACACCCATTAAATATCACTGTGTTTTGATAATTTTTTGCATGTTTACTTCTCTCGGTGAAAGTAAAATTGATGAAATTTTTAGGAACTTCTGTTCACATTTGTGTTGCTAGTATTGTAAAGCTTAGTGCAAACGACATTATTTTACGGCATTTACCTCTTGTCTTATCTTCCACATTGGATGCTGCCTCTCACTCGTCATCATCGAACGTACCACTTAGAATAGTGTAGATAGAGGATTCGGAGGGAATAAGGATGGAATCAGGTAATTTTTAGCGAGGAATACGGTTTCTGCCTGAAGATGCACGATGGTCGTACAAGGGTGAGAAGGTGATGTGGTCAAGGACACGATCCACAATTCGACAGATAGCGTCATGTCTCTAACAGTAGGCGTTATGGTATAGGGTGCTATCGCGTTTGGTAGCAGATCACCACTAGTTTTCATTAGAGGCAACATAATCGCCCAACGCTACATCTTGGTGGTGGAGTCATTCTATATCTTCACACCATCTAAAACGCCATTTTCCAGCAAGACAGTACTAAACCTTAGATTGCCAGACAAACAATAGGTTTTATGGATCAATATCAGATCAACCGTTTACCCAGGCCACAAAGATCACTAGATCTGTCACGTATTGAACATGTAGCAGACTGCTTCATTTAGAACATCCCCACAGACTTTTGCAGCTCACCCATGAAATTCAGATAGCTTGTAATGATATACCCCAAGAACTTAACCTTAACGCGACAACCTTATTAGATCGGAGCACAGTCGTATCGATGAGTGTATTAGAAATGGTAGGTTCTCATCTCATTAACCTATTTTTGCAGTAAGTTCGTTGATCTTGCTGAAAATGTAACCATTCAATATATGGTCCTGAACCTGTGTACGAAAAATTTAATAGATGTTTACCTTTCTTTGTCACGTAGTATAACACTACATATAACATATGTCAAAAATATGTTTTTACTTCATTGCCTCTATTTTTCAGTTACAATGTCCTTTTTAAATGTTTGTACCATATATTTTTAAATTTAATATTATTTACTCATTTACTCTTATTTACAGACAGATATCGAAAACGTAAAGATAAGGTAAAGGTAGGTTCCTACATTGTTTAAATATATTTCTACAAAGAGATCTAGATGTGTTACGATATAAGAATTAGAAGAAATACTATTAATTTATAAATTAAATGTGCCACATTCTTTGGAAACGTGTGAAATCAAAGTACTTGAGTGTTTTCAATATTAAAATGTAGTGAATACTAGGAAAAGCATTATTTATAACTTATTAGTCCACTAAAACTGGCCGATTCTAAACTTTATAACGTCTACTAATCGACCACTGTCGACGATCGACCATATTGATAGTTTCGTGTGAGCTCCGAGCGGAACCTTAGCCGACCGAGAGTAACCACCACTGTTACCAAATTGATAATGAAGTTCCATATTTCTCTTTTGTATGCATGAATTTCGCAAGAATCATGCAAAAGGCTCGCAAGAATCATGTAAGTGTGTTGCAAAATTGCGAGACAAGAAATTTGTTTTGTTTTGCAAGACAGAACAAGATTTTTCTAAATTTTGCAAGATATCTTGTCTCAACCAACACTACTTTAATGTACTAAATAGAGCAACCTTCTCGATGCATCATTAGGTTTGTTCATTAGTTTATATTAAAATTCATGATACTGAAATACATAAAACTTATAGAGTCGATATTATACAGTTTAGGAAACCTTTGAAAAGGCAAAACAACCACTTTCTTGCTTCTTGCCTTTTATTAAAAAATTGCACCTTTCCACAGTATCATTTACCTATATATGCACGTCGTTGGTCGTCTCTCTATCTGTATACGTAATAGAAATTTGAAAGTAGCAACATACCGTCATCTGTAATGAGCGCATAAATATTTAGCAAGACGTACAGCAGCAGACAGTACACAAAAATTCAAAATATCACCCTGACTGAGCAACACCAATGAACAGAACTGTTTCTACAAAATATCTACAGCAGGATAATGTTTTTATTGTTCGGTTTATTCAATTTGCTTTGTAATTTAGTGAAACGTAAAAAAGGATAAACATTACAAACTATTCGGGATAGATCAAATTAAACCTTATGCGATGATATTCTGCCCCTGTGTGTGAGTTGTGTTACAATGAAAGCGTTGTTATGCCTACGGAGAAAGCCAGAGCCCAAAGATCGCTGCTGCAAAGGGCTCGCCAGAAACTTCTGAACTGGATACGTCACTTGAGTCACCAGGTTGGTATCTTGTTATCTAATAAGTATGTAGAATGCGTAGATTAGTATCCTATAGTCGGGTTTTAAAATAGTAGAGAGTGATTTAGATGAACTTTAACACTTTACTTTAAAAAGTTTATACTCACCCGTAGAATGCCGTTATTTTAGACGGCGATAGTCTACACACACACTTACCTTCACACCATAAATACTGCACTGCTATACACACTATACACTATTGGTTAAGCACTGTCACTATATAATTGCGTTTATTATGCCCACATAAGGTTGAAAATGCTTTATTTTAGATGCGGTGCTCAAGCTCCCTATGGTTAGAAACTAATTCTGATGTACTACAAGCAAAGCTATAGGGTATATTATTCATACAAACACGAGAGCACCAGGTTTCATATGTGTCAAAACAGTGCCACACTTTTGTCATCGTATGACGTTCATTTATTCATGTTTCATCATCAGTATTTATATAATACAGGGTGAATCTTAAATAAGTACAAATATTTTAACCAGCAGTATAGTTTTGTGTGTAGAACACATAATTAATAGTTTTTTTTACAAAAAAATCAGAAATAAAAAAGTGAAATTTTAAATAAATTTCGTAATTTTTCAGTAGAAAACTTGTTGAGGACCGCTGGCCTAGACCGACCCTTCATACTTGTATGAGTCATAGTGCTGCAGACTGAACGTGTGGTTCACAGTGTTGCCAGTATTACACAAATGTCTTTGCTTCAAGGAAGAAAAAATCTCAACTTTTAGCGAATTTTGTCAAGTGTAACATTTTATATTATTTTTTATTGTCAAACTGTCATGACAGATTATTGGAAGCCCAAGTCAAACTTGTTAACCCCACATAATGCATGAAAATAGCAATAAAATTTGCTAAAAGTTGACATTTTTTCCATTTTAAATAAAAAACGCGTTCATAGTTTTTCGTTATTTTTCATAAAATAACTTAAGGAAATTGTGTTTTGTGTCCCTTTCTAACAGTGTACAATGACATTTAACTTGTGAAATGTGGATTACTGATTAAATAGTTAATTTTTTAACAAACAGGTAAGCTTGTGTGCACGTTTATGTATAATTTTTGAACATTGGACATAGTAATATCACGTAATATCTTCCTAAATATTTTACGGTAGTATTGAACTTGCGGAAATTCATTTTTAATCGTTGAAGTATAGTAAGGTTAGTTCAAATGTTAAAATTTATGTTAATATTGCTGCGTATCATACTACATACTCAATTTTACTGTACTTATGCTTAAACCAAGTATTTTTAAAATAGAACTATTACGTTAAAGGAAACGTAATATTTATATTGGAGGAGATATGGCAACCTCGCAACAAATCATATGTTTCATTACGTTGTTGGATGAAAAATCAGCCAGCGGTCCTCAAAATGTGGGTATTTTTTTTTTAAATTAATATCTCCGTAAATATTAGAAATTTTTAAAAATGGCTTTCACTAGACTGATTTAAATGACGAACTACACCAGCAGTTAAAATATTTGTACTTATTTAAGATTCACCCTGTATATAAGATATACTCTTCGATTCATATTTCAATCTGTTAATGTTTGTCTTGAATAATTTCTTCGTATAGCTATTTCGTCTTTTGCTTTCAGCATACTCTTTCGGTTTCGTTTTATAAAACGAAAATTCATGTCATTCATTATTCACAAAATCCACATTCTAGATATTCTATCTTTTTCCTTCCGAGAGTTTCCAGTATTTTCCGTTTCATTGTTGTATATTCTTCTTTGTCATTCTTTATTGCACGATATGCACTACTCACAGACACTCTTCTTAATGAAAATCACAATTAACTTAACGGAAAGATATTTCTGAAATATTCCCACCCGCACATCTGTGGTAGTGCTGTAGATGGAACAGTGGGATCCATCAAAGCATCTCTACCAATAGAAATTGAGCATTCTGGTGTGCCGCTTGCGTAATTGCTGCAACAAAAGCTGTGTAATGGGATATGCTCTGCGAGGAACGCCGCACTTTCAGTGGTGAGGGGGTTTATAAGATGAATCGCTATTATTAAACCCGTCACTGTTATTTTGAAGCCCGACTGACTATAAGTTAATATTTAAAATATGAATAAGAAACTTTTCGACTTTTAAAATATTTCAATAATTAGATATTACCAAAAGTTGAATTTCAGGAATCAACTACTATACGGCTTATTGTATACAATCGAGGTCATTCATCAGCGGCGCAACAAGTCATATACCGGTTATGAGCTTGTCGATTCTTATCCGAATGCCATGGTTGAGACAACCAATGACTAACGATAGATCTTTAAGATGTAATTCAATGCTGGTCGAAGTATTAGCCCGCAGATTAATTACTTCCTGAAATTCCACTTTTGTTAATATCGTAGTCACTGATAACGAAACAGGTTAGGAGTTTGTGATGGTACCTACTGTATGGTAGGTCTCTTGATGTTATAGCCGTTCAGGTCCAGCATGGAGTGCCAGTGAACACTAGATGTAGACACGTGCTACGTGCTACATCTCACTTACCAATTATGATCTGATGGTTGTTATTATAAAGTTATTTTTATAGTTATATTAAAAAATACATAGAAGAGACATAAATATGACTTTGTTTGTGAAGTGCAGTCTATATATTTCACTGTACAGGATGACCCAGAACTTATGGTTGGCCGCCATTACGTAAAAACAGAAGGAGCAATCGAAAAACCGTAAACGTGGGTGTTTATGGTTTATCTTGATACATTTAACATCCAATGGACAGTGACGTCATCGAAATCATTTTTCCTATTTTCATACCTATTTTTTTACATAATATAAAAGTCCTCATTTTTATCAATAACTTTTATTAAAACCTTTTTTTCGATATCACCTTTCGTGTAAAAGATATAAGACCATATGTATAGAAAAATAAAACAAAGTCTCGATTACATATGTTGATGATTTTGACAGCGTTGCCATGGAAAACAGAATTTTCCAACAAAATTATTCATTGTTATGTGTACGTATACCCAAAAAGAGTATAACAAATAAACAAATTTATTTAGTAGGAATTTTGTGTTCAAATAATACACAATAAAAGCGATTAGGTATTTAATACCAAAATTATATAAAATTTAAAATATGAACAAAACAAAGGCAATGCTAGGTACGTATCATCGTGGAAAATAATTGTATGTTAAGTTTTCTACATGTCCACCAAATTGTTGTAAGCACATTTCTAGTCTATGTCGGATTTTCAGTTGGGTAACTTTTAGAAGCGTATCTTTTCTTATCCCCCAGCATGCGTTCCTAATGTTTTCTCTTAATTCTTCTAATTTATGACATACTTTCTTATAAACCTCTTTGTTCAGGGTACTCCATAAATAAAAATCCATTGGGGATAGATCCGGGGATTTCAGAGGCCAATAAATAGAACCTTCTGTAGCAATCCATCGGTCAATTTTAATTGAGGTATCTTTTTACTTCTCACTCATTGTGTGGTACGCCATTTTGTCGAATCAACATATTTTTTCTGAGTTCGCACTTCTTCCAATAAAGTTGATAACTGGTTCCTTAAAAATGTTAAATAACTCTCTCTGTGTAGTGCACTATTGTAAAAGTATGGACCAATTAGGTGTCTGTCTATAATACCACACCATACATTGATACCAAAATGTCCTTGATTTTCAACCTGATTAATTTCGTGAGGGTTTTCAGTTGCCCATTAGTGCGTATTTTTTTATTTGGTACTCCATTGCTGACAAAGCGGAACTCGTCTGTCCATATTATATTATATATTTATAAATGTTTGGCACATCTAACTGGATATCAACAATCTCTGAAATAATATTTATCCGGCGTAGCCTATGATTTTCAGAGGGCTTGCACGTTTAAAATTTTATAATCATGATACTTTTCTTTTCTTCTTTTTCTTTAAAATTTTTTAAATTGAACTACAAGAAATATTTAGTTTTCGGCTGGCATTTTCTATTGATTTTCTAGGATTATTATTGAAATACTCACACACTTGAGCCACCACATTAACTGATTGCAAACGGATTTATTTTTTTCGATGTTTTTTTTGGACTTTAAAAGCGTCTGTGTTCCGTCTTAGTGCTTGTTCCAATCTCAAGAACCTTCTATAATCTGGTACTTGGCGGTCAGAATAATTTTCACTGTAAATCTGTACAAGTAATTAAAACAACAACAACAATTTGATAGGTAAATTTTATCGATAACATTGACAGTATTGATATTTCCATGGCAACGTTGTCAAAATCATCAACATACGTGATAGAGACTTTGTTTAATTTTTGTGTACATATGGTCTTATATCTTTTACGCGAAAGGTGATATCAAAAAAAAATTTTAATGAAAGTTATCGATAAAAATGGGGACTTTTATATTATGTCAAAAAATAGTTATGAAATTGGGAAAAATGATTTTGATGACGTCACTGTCCATTGGGTGTTAAATTTACCAAGATGGTGTTTTATGGTAAACACTCACTACATCATACCATAACACCCACGTTTACGGTTTTTCGATTGTTCTTTCTGTTTTTACGTCAACCATCAGTTTTAGGTCACCCTGTACTGTTCATAACTAGCATTAGGAGAAATTTTTTGAGGAGTAGCTTCTGCAATTTGAATTTAATAATTGTTCTTTCTCTTTTATAGACAATGGGACTCACTTATTCAGTTTTATTTTCGGATGCAATTATTCTTTTTCATAGCTGTTGTACCAATTTTTTTGGAGTTAGGCAGTTTTACCTCGATAATGGAAATTGAACGAAGTCGACAACAATTCAGGTTGTTCAGTGTTCCCCGTTTATCATCTTCACCTGAGTTTTCAATTGTCAGAACAGCAATTTTCGGAGATTTAATAAAATCCATTCGTGATTGTAAGCCGTTTCTAAAGCTTCCTGAAGTGTAAAATATTTCTTATAATATAAATTGCAATAAATTTCTTGGTAACAAAAACAGTGATAGTCGATCTCATGAAATCCTAGTGTTACGTATGAGTAAAAAATATGACATCATCAAATATCTAGTATTTCAATTTCATAAATTTTATATTACTGCTTTACAAGAAACGACATTTGTCTTTGGTAAGATACAGCATATAGGAAGATTTATTAGATAATAAGGAAACAAAAATACTTAGTCGAATCGAATGTAGTCTCTTTTTTATTATTCTGTTTTTCCCCAAATTAACAAGTCCAAAGAATTTAAGTCAGGAGATCGTAGCGGCCTTGATACCGATTCTCATTGTCCAATCCGTCGTACCCCTTGAATTTCATGGGTGAGGATGGTAAGGGTGAGTACCATCGTACGAGAACCACGTCTTGTTAAGCGATCATCGACAATCTCTGCCCAAACATGTAAGGAAAAGCGTTGTTGGAAATGATACCATTGAATCGCGTGCGGATTTTGTAAATCTCAAACATAAGTATTTATAAATGTAATGCAACCATTCACAAAATCTAATTTGTGAGGATAATATCACGGATTTCCCAATCCGAATTTTTACTTACTGCCAGAAGAACAATCCGTTAATTAATTACTTCTTTATTAACTATACTCAGTACACTACTGAACACTAATTAGAACTCAACTAAACACTTATTTAATTAATCGCTATCTAAATCACTTTGATATCTCCAACTAAACACTTCAATTCAACACTGTAATACAAGACTTATACAAGACTAACTAAATCGACCGTAGTATCTCTAGATACATTTTCCCGAACGACTCGAATGCTTCTCGTCGATTTCCCAATTTTCTAGTTCCGTCTCGATCCACGGCTTTTTGTTTGTTTAACAGAATCGTGTAGGGGCGATCGGGGCAATCTTAGCATTTCGCGATACCACAGTCGTCGGTTTGGGTTTGAGTGGGGCAAATTCCGTGACAATATATACCTTGATATCAATGTTTGGGCACTCTGTACATGGTACGTATATAATTGAGACTCGTGTTGATTAATTATTTGTATTTGTGGCATTTATTCGGGGATTATCTTCAGCAATCTCTAAAATGTGTTCCTCAGTTGCTGCAATACGCCGTGGACGCCCTGGACCTCCACGTCTTTCACAATTCAGTTGCAAATTTGCCGCGTCATCTTGCGTTGCAGTATTGCGGTAAAAGTAATTGCATTTGGCACATGTCTTCTAGGAAATCGTTGTGCGTTCAGACGAGAAACTGCTGAAGTGTTTTGTCTTACTTCATCGTAAACTATTACCATATTTATCATCTCCGCAATGCTATACATGTTAGCCATTTTTACACATGTAAACAACATCACAAAAACGTTAATATTAAAAATGCGATAGAATGCATTCCGATGACGCTAGAGACTACAGTAGCCTAGCAATATAGAGATTGAGAATATTATTAGTTCAATATATTTCTCGGAAATTACATCAACGTCATAAGTCTTGGACCCCCTATATATAAAATGATTCGTTTAAACCTAGTGGTTTTTCTTAATGTGGTAAAAAAATACATGTACTTAGGGAAAAATAAAAAAGACAATAAAAAATTACAGACCATGAACCTTTACTTTATTATTACCAATGTTTTTACAAATCTGGTCAGTTTGACAGTGTATTCAGCCAAGTGTTTATTTGAATTTTTGTACTTTATAATGCCAGGACGGGAAATTTATGCGTTTATCCGAGCAATAATGACTGCTTTACATGATGCAGGACATCATCAGATATGGAACATATTGGGCAACCGTAATTCATCTGTTGTACGAATACACAAATATGAAGAATTTGATACAGTGGAAAACAGACCAAGACCACGGAGTATCTAATGAAAGAGAGGATCGGTATTTGGTGCAATATGCTCGTAGACACCGCACATCTTCAGCTCTCAGGGCCCACTTTCAAATTACGTTTCGTCGTGTTATATCGACACCTACTATTCGAAGACGACTCCACAACGCAAATTTACGTACTAGAAGATTAATACGGGTCCCCATTCTACTTCCAAGGCATTGTGCTGCCCGTCTCCAGTGGGCGCGAGAGCATAGGGGTTGGCTTTTACGCCAGTGGCTGTGGGTGTGGGTCTTATTTACAGACGAGACCAGAATTGGGCCGGTTACTGATGACAATCGACAAAGAGTCTGGAGAGAACCAGGTCGTCAACAGTTGCTCTGTATGAAGGGGATACCGTAATGTTTTGGGGTGAAATAATGTTCAACCGCCGCACCCCATTAATTCGCATACCACAGAATATGACCAGTCAAATTTACATCGAACAAGTTATTATGCCCATTATCTATCTACTACGTAATGAATTAGGTGAAAATTTTGTGTTTATGGACGACGACGCTGGACCACATCGCGGAAGAATGATTCAAGAGGCACTGGCCATCCATCTGTCCTGACATGAATCCTATGGAAAACATATGGAATTTCGTTGCTGGCGCCATTCAAAATCATATTCCTCCACCTCAGACTACAGATGAGTTAGTCGGCGGAAGATGAATGGAACAATATTCCGCAGAGATCGTTAATCGCTTGATTATCTCAATGCACAGACAGACGTGTCAATATGTTATTGAGACATGGTGGAGGTCATACCGACTATTAGTCAAGTAGAGAACTTGCTTTTTGATTTCATAAATTTTGTCAAAAATGTCACACATTTGCTGGTTTTTAATTTTCTAAGTACTCAGTTTATTGAACATATTCTTTTCACAAAAAAAAAATAGATTCAGAAAACAATATAATTTTATAAATGTATTTGGTTTTTCTGACAAAAGAATTTTTTAACAAAATATGAGGTTCATGATGCATCTATTTTCAATATTTTTTTAGTGGAGTCACTCTGTGTAAATGGAATCCTCCTTATTTATTATGTACTATTTTCCATAAAAATATCGAGAGACAGTTTAGAACTACTCTGTTATCCTGCAAATTATTTACGTTGGCTAATTAATTAATAGATAATGTTTCCAAATTTTGGGGCGAAACTGTTAATTCCAACAAGTTTGTCACGGTTGGAACAAATGTGGTAATTATATGAGTGTTCAAAGAACCGTAGCGTAATTAAAAGTAATTATACTCTTACTACCATTAATATCATTAGGAAGTTACCGTAATTTTATAATGAGAAATAATTACCTACCAGTTACAATTACTCAAGTTTTCCTTTAATCTTATTTACACTTTGTCATGTTCATTTATTTGTTATTTTTTTTAGTGAAGCATTTTGTATTTGAAAATCGGTATAGGCAAACTGAGGAGCATTATTGCAAAAATCAACAACTCATTTTATATGAATGTATTTGTTTGTCTTTCATTAATCAGAAAGAATATTTATTTTGTATATTTTAATGTCCTGTTCAAGTAACTTTTTTTTTAACTTCTAAAATATTCTAATTTTATTTTTCTCTTAAAGAACTAAAGATTTGTAGTGTAGTGTGTACGTAAATTATTGATTAAATTTATTAAGTACCTACATAAATTCGTCGTTTACATTGTTTTATACTTTGAAATTTAATGAAATATACCAGTGAAATAGGGATGGTGGAAAGAGATGAGAAGCAGACGAATAGAGAGAGTATAGAGCATTGATCTCAAAAGCAACGCGTGCGCCTCAAATTGGATGTAAAAATCTGCTTTTAGGATACGTGCACTTTTGAAGTCCTATTGTAATTTAAATAAAGTTTCATTTACAGGGTGTCCAGAAACTATTGGTCAAACATGATAGGGCATACAGTAGGGAGTCAAAATAATGTCAGTACTTTATATACATTTTTGTCCCGTCTGGCTTCCTTACGTATATACAGGGCTTCCAAGGAATAAGTTAAATATTATATTTCAGTCATAATTTCTAAACCGTTACCTTCCTAGTTAACAATTTCCTGTTGTATAAAAATCGTAAGAACGTTTCCAGAGCAAATTTTATAGAACATTTTCAAAACGTTCTTACAACACTTATATCATAAAAATGGGCACCGTTTTGTAGAACCTTTTAGTTCTTTAAGAGGTTCTGTAAGGTTTGCAGGAAATATTTATAGATTTGTTGAATAAACGTTTTCACAGGTCTTAAAGAGTTTTTATAACACAGTTACAAAGCAATCTCATAAAAATTCTATAACACTTCGTTATACAATGTTTGTGTTGCATGGTGTTCTATTTAGAGAACGTTAAAATCGCTTAATTGTATATTCTAAAAACAAAATGTTTCTGTAACGCACATGTTAGAAATAATATGAATGGGCCAATAATAAGAACTAATAAGATGGAGCTAATCAGCCTGCATAGGAGTACTCACATTACGAACTGCTTAGTTGGTTTGTCCATCAGGGAGCAGTACATTTTAATGCGGAAAAAGTTTTATCGTGAAATATGTAGTACATAATGGTAATTTTTTGACGCGCCCTCAGTTAACCTCATATTTCCTATGCTGCTGGAAATTTAATAAAAAAAAATGTTTTCTATATTGATGAATTTAACAACCAACTAATTGTCAGAAAGTAAGTATATAGCATATTATTTTTATCATTTCACATATTTATATTGTATATATTTTTAATTAAGTTTTTTTTTCTTTCTTCACAATATGGCGACAGAAAGAAAGGCATTATCTTGTACTTCCAATGAATTCTCACTAATATGACATTTTTGTGTTGATTGCAATGATTATGGAGCAAATATGCTTGGTAAGCAACTACTGTAACAGATCTATGCCACTTAATATCTACAGTGTTGTCATATTTTATTGTGGTATTTCAATCTTATTTAATAAATCTAATAAAATTCTTTAACTTCAACATCTAGAAGTGTAAATGGATAAGGTTTGGAATGGTCTAAATTAAATATGTTATGAAATTTCTATAAGAAAATCAATTTCTATTAGCAATCAAATAAATCTTACCTATTGTAATGAAATTTTCTTTCTGCAAGCAGATAATAATTTTTACAAGTTACGACTATGTTATACAAATTTCCCCATTATACTTCAAAATATTTCGTACTTTTACAGGCAGGTCTCGTCAGATGGGGGTATGGGAAACCTACATATATAAAAAATGATAGTTCTATAGCGTTTCTTTATGGAACAAAAAGGCTTTTGTTACTTATTTACTCTATAATGATTCTATAACAACTGTATTATTATTATCTATAACTGCTTTCAAGAGCTTTTTCTCTTAAGTTCGATAGCAGCTTCCATATTTGTAATTTGTTTTCCGCAGCATAATTCTAACTTAACAACGCCTTATACAATAGTTCTATAATTAAACTATAAGCGACATTACGGAATAATTTTATAAGAGGGTCACAGGAGTTGGTCTAATTCTATAAAGCAGTATTTTGCATCGGTTTTACAGTAATTTGATTTTATAAGCACCGTTGCTATAAAATTGTGTTATTGTACACACTTATAGGGCTACATTGTAGTTATGTTATAAATGCTTTATAAATTATGCTCTAAGAACGTTCTTGCAACAAATTTAAAAAACAATTCGATTTCTGAAGACAAAATAGTCTCATATGCCACATTAATGCAACAATTTAGTATTCTAAATACAGGTATAAAATATTACCGGAATATAAAGCTCCTTTTACTCTAAATGTATAGAACTACTTTGCTAGCTGGGTTGGCAACCTGAAAATTTGTGTGATAGTAGTAATTCAAATTGGAATTAGACTAGCTTCATTATACAGGTACGATCAAAATTAAGTTTTGACAAATTTGACATTTTCAATTCCCTTGCTACAAAAAACTATGCCTTGTTTTGTTCCACATCTCTGATATATGTAATAATAATCTATTAATAATGAGTTTCCAGGCTGAAAATGCAGTAATGAATAACATTAAGGAACATTTGCAATATGAGCACCTCGAGTTTCTTTATATTTCCTAAAATTGTCTAAGCATCCCCGTTGCGCACGAAACATATTAGGTTTTTTATTGTCGACATAATTTGTTATAATTTAGTATAATATACAGGGCGATTTTAAAAGTGGGGTCCTAATTTTAGTATACGTGTACTTATTCGAAGAACAAGTGATATGCAAAAAATAGCCCAGTAAAATTTTAAATAATCATTGACGACGGAAAGGGGGGGCTAAGTCCCTCCCAACGAAGGACCTATCTCCCCGTCCCCAAGGTAGACCGATCAGCTCATACGATTTCAATTTAAATTTTACCAAGGAGAAAAATAATTTCGAAATTTATATAACAATAGCGACATTTTAAGCCACTTAATTCGATTTAAGAGAAACATTTAAGCATTTAAATAGTAGGAACATCCGTATTAATAATAAAGTGTATTTTGTTTCGTTACTTAAAAAATTAACACAAACAAATACAAGGCGGCTACTTGCTACTGTGCATGAGCACAATAACTGATTACGTTATTTCAATGTTAAATAAGTGGCAAGTGGCTGTTGCCGTGGTTGCATTACCATTTCAAACAAATAATATACATTCTATTAGTTTAAAAAATAAATTAAAAAATGGCTCCTTAGTTAGGATAGATTGCATGTTCATCAATTAGTTACTGGAAATTTAAACATCAGCAGTTAAACTCTGATTACATAGTTTTATAAATGATTATTTTTGTATACATCTATACTAGTATTTTGTTTTCATTTTTTCTGTTCTTTTTAGAATGGCCATAATCAATGAAATTTTGTTTTATAATTAATTTAAGCTAGTACTAAAATAAACTAATATATATATAGATAATAAGATCCCGCATACAACACATACTGAATGGTTTTAACAATGTAAGTTTTATATTTATATTTAGGTACTTATACTTATATATTGCTGTTAGTACTATCATAAGATCACCAGTATCTTCTCTTTGTATACTTCTATTCAAATTGTATTTTATAAAACGTTTTGGTAAATAAATTATTATTATTATTGTTATTATTATTATTATTGTTATTATTATTATTAAAACGATAACAATAAATTATTAACAACAAAAAATAAATAAAAAATAATAAAAAATAAAAAAAAATAACCTAACAAAAATGAGGCATTAAGCCGGGGGCACATTGCTCTGATGCCACGCCACGCCACGCCATGTGATACAACGTCAGAAGGATCCGACACTACGTATGTATTTTTATATATTGCGTGCACACTGCTCTGACGCTACACCACGCCATGCTATGTCACGTGTTTTGCAAAAAAAAAAAATAGAAAACTTGTACTGTGTTCTTTTTACCTACCTAGTACATAAGTAGATACATCTTGTTATATATCTTATATGAAATATTTTATTCAGATCTAAATAATTACGTTTTATTTTTAAAATATTATGACAATGATTATCCGATATGTTTCATCAATTTGGTAAAATTTATATTGGTTTTTGTTTTATGAAAGATTACATTTTTCAAGGAGGCTCAAGCCCCCTCTCAGCAAAAGATGTTCCGCCGCCAATGTAAATAATAGATTATAAATAACACCTATTTTTAAATTATCTAGGCCGGTCCTGTACGCTCACAGTAAATGTTAAAAATTATATACGCCTTTCAAATTTGTCTGTATCCCGGGTTCGTTATGTTAAATAAACAAATCATTGTGCACAGGGATGAAATTTATAAGGAAATTTTCTGTGCCAGCCGATATCGATTACATTCTCCGTTACAGTAATAACATATCCACAGTTTATTATTGTCAATATACTTGGGCCATTGTTATATCACTGTGCCAGCAAATTACGTGAATACAAAATTATACTACGCACACAATAGGAAACACCTAAAATTATCCCAATTCGATTACGTACGTGTTACGTTCTTATTTAAGGTAAAGGTTATAACTTATCATATATGTCGTTTAGCGGTGACATATTTGGAAATAGTTTGTTTTCTTATTAGAATTACGTTAGGATTACACAAAGTCGGCTTTATTTGCAATAACTTTAAACTCAATATTTTCTAAATTGATTTATTTTAATGCCTACCGTCATCAATTAAAATTAATACCTATTTTGAAAACCACCTTGTATAGTGCAAACATTTAGTGTAGTATATATACTTTTATTTTTTTCAGAAGATGCTTTAATATTTTAATAAAAATATAATGAATTATTGTTCGTGTGATGTCTGAATTCTTGCCACAGCTATATACAGAGTGAACCTTAAATTTAGTACAAATATTTTAACTGCAGGTGTAGTTCCTCATGTAGATGAGTCTAGTGAGTCATTTTTAAAAATTTCTAATATTTACGGGGATATTAATTAATTTTTTTTTAAAATACCCACATTTTGGGGATCACTGATCAGATAGAACAGAACACGTGACGTAATAAACCAAATTATCCATTCAAAGCGAGGTTACAAATATCGCCTTTAAAATGAATCATTTTTTTAACATAAATCTGCATAGATTGAATTAAAAAATACTTGTTTTAAATGATAAAAAAGTAACATTGGGTACTTTTTAACTGACATTACCATAAACGATTACAAAATTAATTTCCGCAAGTTCGATATCTGATACCAACTCCCAAAAGTATTAATGACGTTACTTTGTTCATAGATTGAAAGAATTATACATAAACATGCATAAAGGCTTATCTACTGAAAAGACAAGTATTTATCGATATTTCACAAGTAAATACCACACTACTAGAAAGAAACACAAATTATTCTCTTAAGTTATTTTATGAAGAATAACGAAACAACACATTAATGTAAAATTTCCGTAAAATGTAAAATTTTTGTACTTATTCTGACATGCATTAGGTTGAAGTTGCAATATAGCGCCTATTTATATTTAATTTGACAAATGTGACGTCATGAAATGAAGATGGCACAGAGTTATAGGTATTGCAACTTTACTAATATAATGTGTGCATAGACGTTAGAACTTTCTTGAAGCCAAAACATACAGTATGCGCCAAAAGTATGGCTGTACTGTACCATTCAGACAAAATGTGGCCTTATCTGAAAAAAGTATTTGCCGGTGTAAATTTCTATTTTCTTGACATAAATCCATTAGAATTTCGCAAAAGTGTAAGCGGCGATCGGGATCATCTTCATTGAGTTCCTGCACAAGTTGAATTTTGTAGGGATGATATTTTTCCTTCCTCAAGATATGTAGCACTGTGCTCTGACTAGTGTTATTGTTTAATGGAACCAATCGTGAAGAATTATGAGGATTATCCACCATACTTATCAAAATGTTCTGTTTCTGATTTTCATTAATGCTTGGAAGTCCAGGTTTTGGAATATTTACAACATTGCCAGTTTCTCTAAATTTAGACTCTACCTTACTGACTGTTGATTGGCTGATAGGGCGATCTGGATATTTTTCATTAAATAAATCGCAAACTTCCTGCTGAGTTCTAGTCATATTCCCGCATCCGATAAGAATTAAAATTTCAATTCTTTGAGTTAAATGTGCCATAATACTTTAAATTGAATAATAATTTCTATGTCGCTTACAATACTTATTAGAAAGTCGGTGTGACAATGACACTTTGCAAAGATTTTCACCTACGTGATCCATAAAAGAACTATGGAATTCGAAAAACTAAACTTGATAACGTTTTTGCTTTATTTTAATTGATTTACGTTTTCTAACATTCAATCGTCATTTATTCGAAAACTTTCCTATGTAAAAGGGCAAAATTTTAGTACTGTTTGATAATTAAACGATCTTTCAGAATCAAGGAAAAAAATATGGTGTTGCCATTTAAAAAATAATCGATGACGTCATTACTCGAAAACAAATGACATTTGAAAATCGCATTTTACGCTAAAATATGTATTTTTTAAATTCCTGACCTGTTCGAGGATTTTTCCCAAAAAATAATTGTTTCGTTTTTATTAAATTTATTTCATACTTTTGACGCATACTGTATAATAGTGAAAGCTGTGTTACTAAGAGCTACTACTATTATCTAAATTTCGAGGTTGCTAAGGTAACGGCTTAGAAATGATGACTGAAATTCAAAATTTGACTTCATACTTGGAAGTCCTATATATCCGTAAGGAAGCAGAATAGGACAAAAATATATATGAAGTACTGACATTATTTTTCCTGCCCCTGTATTCTCTTCATTTTTGACCACTAATTTTTGTATGTTTTACTATTTAATGTTAAACTTTTACTTTCTTGCAAAAATTCACAATATCGCTTTAATATGTTTTTCAGTTAAATAGTTAAATCGATATTATTACAGCGATAATTGTTGTTAGGAAACAGCACCATTAATTTGTTCAGGTATTATTGCATTTCTACATGTATAGTAACATTTTTGTTGCTGTAGAGGCTAACCTCGAGCGATAATATTAATTATTACTTCAGCGTCTTTTACTTTGTGCATTGTTATCAACATAGATAATAATAGTACCTGTACATGAGTTATAATGGCAACTAAACATCGACCAACATTTATTATATTTACTGTTCAAGTAGTTATAAGTCTGATGCGATGTTTATTTTAGTTCTATTATGGAGCTCATTCCACTGCCATTGTGTAATAAAAGATCAATCAATTTGTTAAGGAATTGTGTGTCAAACTGTCGTTATTTCAATGTCAAGGCTGACAAAAGAAAATGAGAATATATACGGTTTAAGAGGACTGTAATTTAATTCAATTTAAACTAATGAAAAAAATATACACGAAGAATTTTTACATAAAATAAATCAAATTGCATGGAAAACAATCGCCTGCTAAATTTTCAAGCGTTCTGAATATTGCTTCTTGAAATTCCTGCTTGTTTTTTTATGGAGAAATATGTTTGTATTTTTAAGATTTTCCTTTTTTCTCATATGTGGTATCCGCTATAAGGTAAGGTAAACACAACCAACATAATATCAACAATGGAATGTTTACATAAATTAGCATTGAAAAATACAAGGATGAACAATAGGATTTTATTATCATAATTCTTGAAAAAAATCTGGAAATCTAAGATTTTATTTTCTTGTTTTGTACTGCTCTTAAATGATAAAATGGGTTCACTGCAGCCAAAAAAATAGAAGAATAATTGGTACATTAAAACTAAAAACTCTATGACAGCAAACCACCTGATTAGGGTCGCCGTATTTCTCGCCGTAAAATGATAAAATTTGTGGTGTTTTTTTTTTAGGTATAGAAATCTCGACACAAATTAAACACTTAGAGCAAACGTAATATCAAAAATAAAATTATTCATGTTTTGTTTATCCACTACTATTTCAATTCTCCTCAAATGATATATAGTATATTATGCAACGATCATGTATTAATAACCATTACATGAGAGTTGCATACGCTATTTTTTCTACACCCAATAAATAATCAAAAACCATAAATTTTATATTTTTATTGAACACAATAGGTAACAGTAATTATTCGTATGAACTGCATTTTCTGCTTTCTCCGATATGTGTGGAGGAGTCGATGGTAATTCTTCTATATCGCTGATATCAGACATTTTGATAAATTATCGAAGTTTAGCTAGGTATCTACGAAAATTTAATACGTACTGATTTTGACATCTAAAATAATTACATATAACCTAGGATAAACGTCAAATGCACAGCATGCTTAATTGAAAAATTATGGGTTTCTATTGATTAAAAATCTGTATCGTAATGAAAAATCTGTATCGTAATGGGTATCATTATGAAACGGATTATGGGCATATAAGTCCATTGTTATAATACGGGTCTAGAAAAAAAACTTTTAAAATACATATGTATGACACGCATTATTTTGCTATTCTAACCCCACATATTAACAATTATTTTCACATATTTATAAACAAAAGTGAACAATCTTATATGCAGAACCATGTAAGTTTATGTTTACAGTATAGTGTTTTCTACAAATATAATTAGTTTTAGATATTTAAGTACTGGATAATATAGTGCTTAGCAAATAACAGTATGTGAAAATAATTGTTAAAATGTAGGGTTATAATAGCAAATTAATGTGTGTCTTACAAGTTTTTTTAGTTATTATTTTATTTGAGGAGAATTTAAATAGTAAAAGTGGATAAACAAAACATCAACAATTTTATTTTTGATACGCGTTTTGTTTTTCGAGATTTCGCAACACCACAAATTTGATAATTTTACGACGAGAAATACGGCGACCTTAATAAACGTACCTACGTCCTAGAGCCACTCATTTTTGACATACAGGGCGTGTACGATAATTTAATGTAGTTTTATTTAAAGACCAATAAATTCGATTGAAACTTGACAGTCGATCAAATTTGTTAGACTTGAATAAAAATTGCATCCAAAATTTTATTTTTTTAAATTATTTTACCTGGATCCTGGATCTCAAAAAGGAGCAAACTCCATTTATTTTTCAAAGTTTTATCAGTCCTAGCAATATTGCCATGTCTTTTTGAAACACCCTGTATAGTCGGTTCTTAACTGTTTTTTTTAGGAAAATACACTAGCACTTTTACTAAATCTGTAAACACAATACACATTTTAACACAAAACGTAAAACGGCAACAACAGTTTCTTCCCCCGTTATCACTGACTGATCCATAATCTAAAAATGAAACAACACTATTAGACATCTGTCTGCAAAAATATTGTGTATTCTACAAGTCTTAACTCCCTGTACATTTTTTTAAAGTTACTTAAATAGTATGTGCAATTGGAAGCATTTACAAAATGAATTGAAAATTTTCTATAATTAATATATTCATTTCATCTCTGCTGCTATATGATATTATTTTTTTGCCTAATCATGTTACCTACAGTCGCACGCTAATTTCCCATTGTAATTGGATTGCGCCTGTTGGTTTTCTTTTCAAGATAAACATCCGTTTTGCTTCGCTCGGCGATCTCATAACTGTGTCATGGTAATTTGCGACGTTTTATTTCGAGTCGCAATTTAATGTAGTTTGTGATTACGGCTAGACTAGGAATTGTCGGTGTCCTTTTTTGTCCTTGCTGAAAATGAAATGTTTTTCATTTAGCTATTAAATGTTTCAAAGTCTGATATGTTTAATTTTAAAATAATTGAGCTTGGAAGGAAGCGCAGATTTAGATATAAATTTGATATTTAAGGTGGCCATATTTGTGGCCCAAAATAGTGGAATGTCGATGTAATTTTACAGTTAGGAATTCTAAACCCTGTTAAAGTTATAAAAAAAATTATGCATTATTGGATACTAGAAAGTTGAACTTAGGTAGTGTTAGTATTTATATTGCCAAAATGTAGCGATCAACCTAATCATAGCCGCATAACCTTTACAATATTTTAGGTGACCTTGCGATGAAATGAAGATGCATTTTCTGTTCGGAAGAATCAAATAATTATCGACCTGTAACTCTTATAACAAATTTAACTAAAGTAGTAGAGAAAATTATTAAAAAAAGAATTGTTTCATATTTAGAAAATGATAAATTGCTATCGGACAAGCAATTTGGTTTCAGAAAAGTAAGATCCACTGAAGATGCTATTGTATTTCTTACAAATAATATTTATAGTGCAATTGATAACAGAAAGGCTACTATTTGTGTTTTTCTCGATTTAGCTAAGGCTTTCGATACTGTAAACCACAAAAAATTACTATCTGTTCTAGAAGATTTGGGTTTTAGAGGGCTAGCTCTTAAATTAATGATAACATATTTGGAAAATAGGATTCAAAAAGTTCAAATAAATGAACATCAAAGCGGTGTATGTAAAACTAATTATGGTGTACCGCAGGGAACGGTACTTGGTCCTATTTTGTTCAGTATTTATTTAAATGGTCTCTTTAAAATGTCAACGGGAAATGTATCGTCATTTGCAGACGATACGGTTATACAGTACCAAGCAGACAACTGGAACGATGTGAAAACCATTGCAGAAAAAGACTTGCAGGTACTAAAAATGTGGTTTGAAATGAGTTTAACTATAAATTTTGAAAAAACAAAGTTCTTATCTTTTAGTTGTAAAAAAAACAATCAGCCTTTATATAAGAAATTGAATGAATTTCAAATTGAGCAAGATTACTTCTTTATTGATCATGCAACTAGTATTAAATATTTAGGGGTGGAAATTGATAATTATTTAAAATGGGATGTACACATTAAAACATTAATTAAAAAATTAAGACCAATTTTCTTTTATTTTAAGAAATTAACGAACATTCTTAAAGTAATTTATTATGCATTAGTTGAATCTTCATTACAGTACGGAATAGCAGGTTGGGGAGGGATATATAATAGTCATGTAAATCAACTTCAAATTTTACAAAAAATGGTCATCAAAATAATATTTCAAAAAAGTAAAATGTATTCAACAGATCTTCTGTTTTCTGAGAGTAAAATACTGGATATAAGGCAAATATATTTTTATAAAGTATTGATGTTGCAGCAAAAAAGTAGATATATCTTAAAAAATACACGTGCATAATACTAGATATAAATCGCAAAATAAGTTTGTTGCTCAAAAGGCTCTTAAAAAATTAGGACAACGACCATTTGGTTATTTGGCTCCAAGAATTTATTGTAAAATACCGAACGCTTTGCAAAATATTACGAAAATACATATTTTTAAAAAGCATGTAAAAGAATGGTTACTTAAGACTCCCAGGTCTGTAATAAATAAGGTAATTAATAATTAAATTAAAATATAGGCATAGCATCAGTTATTGTTAGGATTCTCTTTTTAGTGAAGTAAATATGTAGACATGTATTTATAAAGACTTTACATATAAAACAACTTATAATTTTATGAACATATGTTTTCTTTGTACTGTTAAGTTTATATAGCAAGTGTAGCACACACACCCACGCACAAATCTTAAATGATTTCACTGGGAAGTGGTACAGTTGTTTATTTTTTTGTAACTATTCATATTGTAATTGAATGAACTTTGGGAAATAAACATTATTATTATTATTATTGATCGAATGGTAAAAAGCAATATTAATACAACCAGATTGTTAACAGAATTCTATACGGCAGGCTAGCCGGGAATTGAATTTGGATAAATCAACCGTTTAACGAATTTTAAAGACCCATGGATATCATGACTACAAAATTCATAATTTGGCGTGGCGTCACATTGAAAACAGACTTAATTTTATAGCTCAAATTTCAAATTGTAGTAAGTGTAGAAAATGTTAATCAGAACCTTTTTCGGTTCGTTCTTTGGACGAACGAAAGTCGGTTTGTCAGTAATAGTATCGAACACTACTGGTCCATTGAAAATCCCTACATTGTAAATCTAGTCCGGAACCAAGGCCAAGGCCGGAGTAAATGTATGGTGCGGCATCATCGGTAGATATTTGATTAGGTCTTATTTTTATGAACATACAATGAACAACGTATGTTATCGTGTATCTCAGTAGGCCCATACTATAGAGTTTTAGACACCCTGTACACAGTTAAAGTCGAGGTGAACGCAGATTGAAGCAGATCAGCGCCGGAAACCTGTGCGCCCGCGTTTATAGGTATAAAATGTTCGTTTATTTCTTCTTTTGCGATTAAAATTTTGTTGTTTTTATTAATTTCATCATCATATGACAGTTAGCAAGAAAATAAAGGCGTAACTGATTAAATTTTCGTTTCTTCCCGCTTTTAACAGCTTTTACTCAGTGCTGGTGTCGGCGTGAGAAAACCGCGCCGATAAGCGCGAGCAGGAAATTTGCTTCCACTTTGTTTCTATCCTAACCGACATGAACGAAGATATGTATATCTAATCTAGAATAAAGAGATTAGAAGAGAAATAAGTACTAATGAAAACATTAAGAGATATAGTTATTATTTGCCATAATTCTTCTCAAGTGCCTACTTAAATATTTCTTAGTTGTTGCGTGAGAGTTGTAATGGGAATGATAATAAATTCTATTTTTTTGTTAATAGACGCTTAGTATTAAAATAAGAAAGGTATAAGTTTTAAAGTAAACAAGGCTATTTGATTTGTGAATACTCAATTTTTGTCTAACAAGTTGTAGCAAAAAATAACTTAGGCGATGCTTGTTTCAACTCACTTCAATCCAAGAGGCAAACATTTTCGAAAAATTGTTGAGAAGTTGGACATGCATTAGTAGAAAATTTGTGTAAGATTTGACTATTATATTTACCTTTTTTGGTTGTTAAATTATAGCCGCTATGCTATATATATTTTTTTAAACTTTGAATTTCTATATCTAAGGGGTGTATATTTTATTTAGATGATTTTTATGCAAAACATGTAGCTGCAGATTCACCGGTACCATTTGTGTTGTTTCTTTGGAAGCACCCTGTTTAATTATAATTATATTCTACACAATTTTCTAAATGTGTTACTTTTAAATTTTTCCTTTAGCATGTTCTTAAATTTCCGATGTCTCTTTGGCACTATTATTGTTTGTTGTACTGTCAATTAATTCCGATTTCTCCTGTTTTATTACTCGTAAAATCCGGATGTTTATTACGACGCTCCTTACGACTCACCCTCCATTTCATTTACACGCTTGCGTCTACAACCGATTGTTGTCTTCCGCAGGCTACACTTAACCGTGATTGGTAGCTCCATCCGGGGAACTTACCTGGATATCCTGCACTAGTGCGACAACGGCGTGTCAGTTGCAGGGATGCGAATACTGCGAATAGAGCATAGTTGTCTCATGTTAGCCAGTTACATCTGTCACTGACTCGAATCTCTCGCTTGATTATATGGAACCATAACTACCTCAGAGAGTTGGATTGTTAATTTCTGCTGCCGTTGAGCATATTTCATGTCATTTATGTATAGTTGGATTAAATTAACGATAGTATACATATATAGCTACTTCTAGTAATGGTATGATGGGTTGGCCAATCCTTTGGAGTCATTAATATGTCCCCCAGCAATTGTACAAATTTCGGAGTAAGGCAATGTTGACATGTCGTCTGACAACCACACTGGTTCTATGTCCATTTTATTCAATTTTACAGGAGAACATATTTAAAACTTAGTAATATGAGAATATTTTTTGTACCAGATAATTTGTTCTATTTTTAGTGACTATTTTAGTAGTGAATTTAGTCTAGGTACGGTATTAGTAAATAGTACGCAATATGTTTGTTTTTTCAGAATACACTTAGAGTAAAAAAATAAAAATTAAATAAAAGTCTTGGACATTGATTAAATTAAATTAAAAATTTCTTTATCCAAAATTTTATTTCAATATAGTGTAATTAATAAAACCGATATTAAAATATTTATTTTGAAAAAATAACGGTGTGATACACAAAGAGTAAATACAGTAAAGCTACGGTAAAAGATTATAAGATACTATATATTTTTCGAGATTTCTGTATCTAAAAACACCACAAATTTGATAATTTTACGGCGAGAAATACGGCGACTTTAATAAACGTAAATACATACATCTACATTTGCATTCTAATGCAGTATAAACTTTTGTAGAAACACCAATATGTCAACACCCTGTGACAAATTCTCTACTGACGCCTATGGTCGAAACTTACCTGTTGGTTTGTATTATCTAGCTAGTAGACTACTTATTATTGCCGTTGTCGACCGAAACAAATGAGTAAATACAAATAACAGTAAAGTAATAAACATATGGCGAGCGTGGATCTGTTTATTTTCATTCCGCTCGATCATAACACGTGCCTGTTCCATGATGTATATACGATGAGATAAAGCCATTCGGGGATGGGAGAGATGTAACGCCCATTATAGGCTTTCACGGACGGCTGAGGATCGAGTGATGGCCCGAAAAATTATTTTTAATATGGACCTATCCGCCCAGTTCTAATTAAATCTTGACCGTTTTGTTACACGTCATTTCAAAATATCAATATTGTCTCAATATTTCATCAGAAAATGCCCGTAGAAATAATTTTTACTATCTAACTGAGCACTATTTTAGATAGGCACTATTGGAGGTTTTATTTTGATAATTAGATTCGCAGATAAAAAATAATACTTTCTTTATCCACGACTAGTACCTTAAGAAGGTTTAATACGTCTGTTTTCCGTGGATTAAATGCCTTTTAACACACTAGTGGATTAGAATTCATAATACCACTCTTCGATTTTATAGCATTTTATTTAGAATTATTATTATTTAAATTCACTCGATAGTGCGTTTCTGAAGGACTGGAGGAGCCCATAACTTAGCCAGGTAGGACCTGGATTTTTTCAGCAGTTGCCATCTTGCTAGACAGTGAATCTTCAATATAACTTTCCTTTACCGTAGTCAATTTCCAACCACCACGACACTTCACAGTGGTAATCACCCCCCCGCATTGACCAGTAATGTTTCTAAATAATGGCTCACTCCATGTCCGGTAAAACTTTCTCGATCAGCTAGCCCAAGAATTGCAGCCACTTTTAAAAACGTTTTCGAAATTGTGTTGATGCCTACATGTTGTGTGCTACATTTTCCAGTCACATATGGCAGAAAAATTCGCACCGGCATTTCTAGGTCGCAGATTGATGCATTTTCGACACATTTCTACCGCATTGACTTAAAAAGCTTATTTCATGATGAAAGTTATTGAAATATTTATTTCCGTATCCGGAATGAATACGTTCAGGTAACTGCCTTTGTCTTGGACATGGGTGATATCCAAAATGATTCATTCATTGCATCGACAAGCACCTGCGACTCCCATGATCGTTACAATCTGTAAAGAGTTCAAAATAAAGCGCTTAATTTATAAATTAAAATTGTGTATTTTATATTCCTCATCCGGTGCTTTTTTCAAAAATTCTTGGATTTTGTTTCTCTTTGACTTCTTTGGTTTATAATTTCATGATTCTACTTTCAAATACTTATGAAGTTTACCATACTTCGAAATATCAATAACTTTGTGCACTTTCAACATTTATTTTAGCATGGAATATTTTGTCCACATCGAAGAAGCTGCCCACTTCTTCAGCACTTAAAACAAATCACTTATCAAGGATGCTTGAAAAGCTATATAATCTTTCATTGACCTTACTTATTTACTTCCGTTGACAATAAATTTTGATCTGGATCTTATTTTCTGCTCTTTTTGATGTTGCCTACAAATACTTATATCTCGTATACTTTGTGGCCCTCATGTTACTTCCACGATTTTCTTTTAACTATTACTGACAGATATATTTCATTATGTTACCCATTTCTTACGAAATTAATGTAATGCTCTGGACCATTGAACGCCTCACCCAAACTCCCATTAGCTCTAAGCCTAATTTATATCGTGACGGAACTCATTTCTGAAATAATATCCCAAAATTCGTTTCATTGCACTACATGGAGGATAAACCTCCAGAAGCAACCCGCTAACCTTTTATTGCAAACCGGGTGTTTAGTCTTCGTTAAGCGGGATGTTCTTCTACACATTATCGCACGGTGATGAAACAAAGCGAATGTAATGAAATGAATTAGAATTGTGTGCGGAAGACGGCGAGCAGCCAACACGTTTTACTTGCGATCTCGGTTCGAGCGCCCGTTTTTAATCGAAGGGTTTAGAATGTTTGGGAGGGTGAACTGTTTCAATGGATCCTGAAATTGACAGTGATAAAGTCCAAACTATTATTATCACTGTTCCATTCATTATGATGTGCTGTCTCATCTCGTCGTCAATAGTATGAGCTAATTCAAC
The DNA here is from genome assembly GCA_037114965.1 of Monochamus alternatus. Classification (NCBI taxonomy): domain Eukaryota; kingdom Metazoa; phylum Arthropoda; class Insecta; order Coleoptera; family Cerambycidae; genus Monochamus; species Monochamus alternatus. Next base: position 123,025,971 of record CM073426.1, read on the forward strand.
TTGATGCCTAATTATTCATTTAAGGATAAGTAAACGTCATAAATAATCGAGAATGATTAAAACAATATATTATACAGAGTGAACATTAAATAAATACAAATACTTAGATCATTAGTACAGTTCACTGTGTAGAATATATAATTAATAGTTTTTTTTACAATAAAGTCAGGAATAAAAAGTCAAATTTTAAAGAAATTTCTTGATTTTTCAACAGAAAACTTGTTAAGGATCACTGATCCGACTCCAATATTAAAACTTTTAAGTGTCATAGTGGATGTGTATTCCACAGCGTTGCCAGTGTTACACTAATGTCTTGGAGTAGGCTCCAAGAAAGTTAATAAATAAAATTTTTAGGCATATCAAAGAATGTTTGAAATATATTTATTTATAAAAATATTAACAACCTCCTGCCTTTTGTCATTCCTATAACTCACTAATAAAGGATGCCGGTGTATCTAAGTACATTAAATTGAAAATACGAACCAGATTATATACAGTTACCCAGAATTTGGTCATTGTCCATTCTTACTACATTGCAACTGATTTATCACAATACACACTATCGTTATCACAATCACTGCATATCACTGCTTAGTAAATATGCTTTTAGCATGTCAACTTTTTCAATGTTTGAATAATGCGCCATATATTACTTAATTATACTGTATTTTATCAAAAAAATTAAATATACTAGACACAAGAGAAAAACAGTGCCCGTGAAATAATAAAACGGTTTAAATACGTTTTATACGTTATACCGCAATTTTTAAAACGGATGCGTCAAGCAGTGCATTACTTAAAGAAACCACTAACTTAGTTTGGTTTCAGAAGATGCAAAAAGTATGTCATACTATCTTTCAATTTACATGTATTTATCAAATCCCTTTCCACAAATATTACATGTTTTGTTTCTACTTGTACCTTGCCTTTGCCACAGCTTATTCTTTTATCCTAGAGCATCAGCATAACCTCTTCATCAATCTCACTGACTATCAGTCTTAGTGGATGGGGCTGGTACGGGACATTTCGCCTACTGCCCGTGACACCTACCAGTTAGCTGTGCCTGCGACACCAGCTTCTATTTTGCATGCGATTTACACCGCTTTTACATATTTTACTTTTCCTTCTCTTGATATTGAACGCATGCATCGAGCTGGTTAGTGTGTTATTCCATGTATTGTGTTTATTCTTAAAATCTGTTTCACCCAATATGAAACTTCAAAGTACGAAATGGTTAGCACTGACATGTTGTTTGAGGTTATGTAGCGAATATTAACTTAAAGATGTGTGAAAATCATAGTTGTTTGTTATTTTATAACTAATTAACTCTATATTAATTCAATGAAATTAAAAATACAGTAGTATGTGTCAGTATCTGGAATCCTTTCTGAAAGTTTTGAATAGTATGGAATGTTGCCTAATACTGGAATTAAATAAGCCGTTTTTTATGCTCATTGTTCTACCTCATTGTATTTTATATTTTTATCTACATTATATCTAATTAACTGAACTTGTTTGTCATCCATCCTAACCACAACACTAATGTATTGTTCACAATACTGTTTAAACAATACAATACTAATTTATAATAAGCCAACGAAAACATCTAGTATAATCAGGAAAGCAAAAATTGAACAGTACTTGTTCTGCACTACCAGCAAAGCAAAAAAGTAATAATCTAAGTTGCATCGTTAACTGCCCTCTTTGTCTTCCTTACCGTGTTCAAGAACGACGTATGTCGGCGAGTTGGTAGACGGGAGAGGCTGCATAGTTGCCAAGTTTGTTGCCTACGATTCGTAAAATTAAACGAGTTCTTAAAAAACGTCATTTCGAATTTGCAAAGTGCTAATACTTCGAAATGTCATATATACATATTTGACACCTGTTAAGAAATTTTATAATGACGAGAACCCATTTCCGTGATATACAGAAAACGGTTACCTTGTTTTGTGAGATGTTACAACGTTGCATTCGAATAACGGCTTGTAACCGCCGTTCCGATGTAAGTTTCTATATTTGAGCAGTGGGTTCAATTGAAGTAAAAATATTGATTTGACGACGGGATATAGAATATTTCCTTAATAACTACCCGCTTTAAATAATATCGAATTAGATGACTAGAATAGACGTCATTGTAGAATTATGATAATGTTTTATGAATATATCCACATGTTCTAATGATTTTTATGTCACTTGCTTGAAATTATATTGCACCACTTTATATCCCACGATTTAATTTCGGCGGCTTTTGAAATTTTTTATATTTCCTTATATCGATGTGCTTGTTCATAGACATTTTGAATTTGTCCGGAGCAAAAATTATTATTACCTACATATTAATTCCCATTTCCCTCCATTCTTCATGATTTTTTCTTCTAATCCACCATATCTTTGCCATGAATTTTTCTTCTAATTCACCATCTCTTCACGTAGAATATCAGGCACCGGAGTCGTGCATATTCCAAGGGGAAAATTAGGGGTATGTCAGGGGGATATTGCCGGTGCTATCTCGGGGGATCATCTTACAATTTACCCGGGTTGTTTACTTTCCTGTGTTGGAGTTACTAATTTTCTTCCAAGTTTTCGGCCGGATGCGGGTATATGTTTAAAGCTCTGGAGAGTGAGGTCGCAGTAGCCGATTGCGGAGCTCAAATTAATCTCTTTAGCGTATCGCCTTGATAACTTTAATTGGTTATTTCTCTCTTGTTTTCTTATAAAATATAATGGGAAAATAACCTGCTTGTCGCTTTTCCACCAGAGGCAAAACAAAAACGATGATATACAGTAACTGTGTCGTTTACCCATGAACATAGGAAAAAATGAGCTGTGATGAAGAGTGATATATGATACGTTTATTACTCAAAGGAAATCTTAATAGGTTTGTTTACTATTTTTTAGTTAAAATAAAAAATGCGTACTAACTGTTAAGTGGAGCAAAGATATAAGTTTTCAAAAAAATAAATGCGGACAAGCTGATGTTTTCAGGGTGAATGAACTGTCTCCTGAGTCTTCTATCAAAAAATCTCACTCGACAGCCTTGTGGGTTTTTTGCAATAGAGGTTTTTAATTTTTTTTCCAGTTTATACAGGGTGGGCAAATTTCTATATTTTCATAGGCTCTCGTTAACTGCAGGAGATGACCCCCCCCCACTCTCGATCTCTTCTTTTAAGAAAAAATTGATGGTCAGTACCAAAATGACCTATCGTCTTTTGTTTTCGAGTAATAAACAAAATTTCAAATTTTCTACTTTTCTATGCATGTCTGTAACTTGGTAGTTTGTAAAGTTAGAAAAAAATAATTAATACGTTCAGACACTTTTTTGAGTAGAGCCCAGTGGCGTGCCTAATTTTTTTATTTTATTTTTATTAATTTTTGAGTTATAACCTAAAGTTATAAGTTTTTAAATTAAACCATAAGTGGTCATGGGCCAATTGAAATCGTTATTTTTTTCTCTTTCCATTAATACAAGGTTAACTATGACTAAGTACAAAAATTTTAACCACGTGCTCAGGGAGCCCTAAAAGACAATAAAAAAGTTATTCCAGAATTTTAGCTCGATATTTAAAATATGGGGCAAAACCCTTTTTTCCTACGGAAAGTCGGCGCCTATGATGAGTATTGACTGAGATGGCTTATGGCTTAGATCCATAGTTGACATTACATCTGTCAACAACTACCATGCGGTCGTTTGCAGTGTTTCTAAATGCAGAAACGACAAAAATTATTATAACATTCTTATTAGTAATAATACCTGATAGGTAGATAACAGTTATTCCAGTTAGCTCCAGTATTTTGCATTCGTGTTTCATTATTTGGTTACAAACTGGTAAAACTACATTTTCACTCGCTACCGATAAACACACTTCCTGTAAGTACAGTTAGATACAATGCCTATGTCTTATAATAAAATCGAAGAAAGGGATGAGTAGGTAGGTTCTAATAGATAACAGAAAACGTTTAACACCCGCGGCAGTCTTGTCCCACAACCTAGAAAAACAAACCGGCGAACTATATTGTGGGAAAATATCTGTACCCGAGACATATTCCTTTATTTATTAACTATAAAACATTTAAAATTAAAATAAGGTACTAAAAACTGAAGAAAAACACAAAACTACAAGGTAAACACAGGAATTAAATTATAACATGACAGCGAACCGACTCGACTGGACCGACTGTTGCATGACGGTTGCTTGCTGATTGCATACTCTGATACTCGCATTGGCGGCGTTAAATAAGGATTTAATATAATATCGAAAAAAAATTTTTTCGCTTTATAAATAAGTTTGGAAATTTTTTTAAAGGAAATTCTGTTAATTCTTATTTTTTTCTATCCCCTCTTAAAATATTTGTACTTAATCATAGTTAACCCTGTATATACTATGTAGGGTTAAATATGATTATGTACTTGCCATTTTATTGAGACAATAATTTATTACAACATATTTTGTTCCGTTCATTTTCTTGAAGTACGCGTGTGTCATTTGAAATAATTGCCTGTTACCAATCTTTGACAATTTCGTTTCGATTGTTACATATAAGCAGTGTTATTTAGCTTTTTCCGTACATTGATTCAATTACGTTTTGGATACATTCTCAAAATTATTGTTGTGAATATATCATTTTAATAATACTATTATTTGTTTACTAACTCATTCTGTCATGATTTCTTCTAAGTGTCTTGTCAAAAATATTTAAAAAATTAAATTGATCTCTGGAATGAAGTCAGTTCCTCAGTAAAATCGTGAATAATCATATTTAACCCCACATATAATATATTAATGAAAAGAAAAAAAAAATAAGAATTATAACTGGCCCATGGCCAGCTATGGTTTGTATTTAAAAAACACAACCTTAGGTTATAACTCAAAAATTTATAATAAAGTTGCAAAAAACTTAGGCATTCCACTGAAGCAACTCAGAGTTGATAAATATCACGATTTTTACATTAACAATGTATCTAGTACTTATTTTAACAGAGATAGTTTTTGTTTAAACTTATAAATGAAGTACCTAAAGTGTATACCTTGTATCTTCAAAAACAAAGTACAGAGTACAGAGGGTCGGTCAGTGGTCGCGCGGTTTAAGGCGTCAGTACTTGAATCGAGGTGACTAGATCGGAGTTGGTTCGAGCCCAGCTGCCGGTAGACCGTATATAAGCTATATTCGTGGAGAGGTTTGGCGCCCTCTCTGCGGGTATGGTAGGGTGGAAGAATGTTGGCTTGGGTCAATGTGAGAGATTGATACCGGTTGATATTTGACTACCCCCCTAATTAATGAGGTTTTCCAGGTATTCCTGCACTGAATAGTGGTTAGGGCCTACCAACGTAAGTCGTTCCTGGGCGCAAATGCGGCCTGCTTAATAATAATATGCCGCCCCCTCTCCCGCACAAGTCTCCGACTTCTGGGCTAATCCCTGTGATTAGAATGTGGGGTAGAGATATTATTATTATTATTATTATTAACAGAAAGCGAAAAGAATTGTGCTTTAGAAGCCGCTAATAAATTATATCCCGAAAGTGGTTTACTACCACTGATTATAAAATTTCTGGCAAAATCTGAGCCTTTTGCCTATATTATGTTTCACGAAGAAATTTTTAAAAACACAAAACCCTTGGACTGTTGGAAACCCCAAAGAAATATTGATATTATTGACATTCCCGAATATGAAGCAATTATTTTCTGCTGCAGCTAGTTCAGCTTCGGTTGAGAGAAATCATTTAGGATCAAAAAAAGCAGTTAAATTAGTTTTGTTGTAAGAACTTTACAAAAAAATATCTAATTTAAAAGTTTTGTTTTAAGATAAATCATGATTTATTTTCTTTTACAGTTGGTTCTGTTTAATTTGTTTACTTTATGTTTCTGCTTTTGAGTAGGCAACTAAGTTATAATGCACATTTAAGAAGAAGACCTTTGTTTTATACGTGTAACCTAACTGTTATTTTCTTCTTTTTATTTAAATTTTTTTCAGTTCATTTGTTTCTAACTTTTAAATAAACTGTACATTTTATTTGAATTTTCTGAAGTTTGATTTACTTAGATTATTGGCTGATTTAAATCATGATTTAAATTTAAAAAATCAGTTGATTTAAATCACGATTAATTTTTTTTTCTATTGTCTATAGTTAACGAAAGCCTATAAAAACATTGCCCACTCTCTACTATTATCTACCACTTTGCTTTATAAAACTTTTTTTTAACTTTATCACCACCCATTATATGAGGAAAAATTATCATATTTATTATAGTTCAGTAAAATACAAACAAAAGGCTGACGAGCTGGGTTTGCAATATTCTTCGAGGATTGTCTCCTGAGTCTGCACCCTAAAAAGCGCAATCCATCCCTTTCGGCGTTGTGCCCAATTTGGGTGATTTCTTATTGTTATGTCATCTATAAAATAATTTTATATATATGTACTTAATAATAGTCATTACCGCTCTTTCTTTTTTTTCCTGATTTTTAATAGCAAGCTTATTGAAACGATGATATTTACACTGTGCAGGGTAGTTGGTGTTCCACTTAAGAACCATTTTGTATCAGTCGGAAGTGTTTTATTTTACTTAAAGCATAGTTGTACAAACTAAAAATGCTTATTTTTATGAAAAAATCCCAATTTAATTAATCTTTTATTTGCTCTAAGGATAATTTCATATAATTAGGATCTCTCGGAAATAAGTTTTCAATTGTGGCTCTTCTGCGAAATAAAATTCCCATAAAGTTCCTGCTTCGTTGTTCTCGATCCATATTAAACATAAAAGCAGTTATAGGGGACCATAAAATGTCGATTTCTTATGAGCTACTTCACAAACATGCTCCTCTGTGTTTATTTTATGTAGATGATTTATTTTTTATAGATGGAAGTCAGAAGCTTTTTATGCGGGAGACGCACTTTTTCCACAAATGTTATTGGATTTGAATAGGGGAATTTAATAGAAGCGGGAGATGTTTCACAAATAAAAAGATATTCAGTTGTTGAGATTATTATATTTGTGATTTATTACATAATGTTAAAGTGACTAAGTGAAGCAAAAACTAAAAATAATCATTTCATTGAACCAAGCTAAGATAAAATCCACCCACAAAGAAGCCTTGCTTGCAGTTGAAAGCATCCGTTTGAAACAAACGTATGCAGATAAAAACGATGTCAATATAATATCATTAGCTAATTTATCAACCATTGTTTCTAATCTCTCCCACATCAATGTGAATACATTCAAGTTTATGAAACAGGTATGAAATCCATATCTGCAAAGTCTCTATTGTATCGTTTTCTCCATTTAGAAAGATAACAAACTCAATATAATGAACATTTATTAATATTCCGCCTTTTGGTGCTGTTCGAAAGTCAGAAAAGCAATTTAATTTAATTACAGTATCAAATAAAATCTCAAATTTCTCGTAGCATGCAGCTATATTATTTTTGCAGCAGCAAATATACGTTTCCAAAGCCCATATCACTTGATTCATTTCCAGCCATACTTTTTCTTAATTTTTCTTCCAAATTCAAATCGAAAATCAAGCAGTTATCTGCTGGTACGAGTTTAGTTATGCAGTTGTTGTAAGAGTAGCTCCTTTTTTCTTATTTATGCATTGTAACCACGAAACGGCAGCACCTCTTCATTAAAACATATGAGAGAACTACCAATCCAGAGATAAATGGATATTAATCAATCTGTTGTCGATAGTGGGAAATTAGAGGCCAAATTTCAAAGAAAACACCAAATTTTCTAAAATTGTCGACGTTTCGTCACTTATCGTGACATCCTCAGGACAATATAAAATTTAATAAATTCAAAATTACATCACAATTTATAAAAACCAACCAACTATTTAGGAACTCGTATTCAGGAACATAAAAGAGACTGTATGAATATATTAAATCCAACAAAGCCAAAAAAAAGTAACAATACTGCACTTGCCGAACACTGTTATAGTAGTTTACATCATTTTGATTATGATTCAACTAAGATTATCGGCAAACAAAATAATATAAAAAAACGGTTATTAGATGAAATGATATGCATAAAAAAAGAAAAACACTCAGTAAATAAAAGATCGGATATTGAAACCCTCAGTAGATCATGTTTTAACCTTATAGGGAGATAAAAAGGTAATGTTTGTAAACTTTTTGTATGGTTTTTGTTCACCCTTAGTTTCGTACGACAAGATAACTTTAATTTGATTTATATTTTAATACATGTTCTTCATATATATTATCTATACTGTCCAAGATTGTTATATGACATACTATGTACGAGACTCGGAAAACACAGTGAAGCACTTAAATCTGTAATGTGAGTAACATATAAATAATATACGTAGATTTAATTTTTAATATATATATATATATATATATATATATATATATATATATATATATATATATATATATATATATATATATATATATATATATATTAATAGTATACACAGGTTGTTGTTTGTTACATTTTTCGTTCTTTCGCCATATTTTATTATTTTAATATTCGTTATATAAAGACATTTTATTTATATAATTTTAATACTTTGCTTTTAAATTTGTGACATATAATACATATATATAATAATTGTTAGTGTGTGTAAATTTGGTTTCTTGTTTCATGTTTATATAGATATTGTTGTAGCCATTTTATTGTAATGTTTTAAACACACTTTTTTAATATTTTCTGTTAAGTTGGTTTTTATAAATTGTGATGTAATTTTGAATTTATTAAATTTTATAGTGTCCTAAGGATATCACGATAAGTGACGAAACGTTGACAATTTTAGAAAATTTGGTGTTTTCTTTGAAATTTGGCCTCTAATTTCCCACTATCGACAACAAATTGAACATAAATAAGGCTGCTAATCATCATTAATTAATCAATCTGTTCATTTACCAACGGATATATTATGTAGATTCGGAAAATTCAGAACGTCTCTTCTGGTCTCTTTGTTTGATTTTATTTTGTTCGTTTCATCTTCATTCAATGAAATTTGGAATGCAAGTGGGAGTATACACACAATACTATACGATAATTAAAGACTGTTCTGGCGTATTTAATCTCATGTTGTCAACAGCCACTTTTCCTGCCATGTGGAAGGTGACTGCCCTGTTTTGAAAAGTGGTAAACCTTGTCAAACTTTGCTAATGTCATGCATATATTTATAACAATGTCAGTACCTACCCTTGTAATCAACATGGTTTCGTTGCACGTCGTTCTACTGTAACTAACTTGAATTTGAATTTACTCAGTTTGTCTCAAATCATATTGACAGTAAAAGCCAAGTAGACGTAATGTATACAGATTTTGAGAAGGCTTTTGACAAGGTAAATCACTCTATATTATAGAAATTGAAATCATTTGGATTTGATGATTCTTTGCTACTTTTTACAAAATCTTATGTTGAGTGCCGTGAGTTGTATGTATCACATAATGGATCCCATGCTGTTTAAAAGTCAGAAAAGCAATTTAATTTAATTACAGTATCAAAACAAATCTCAAATTTCTAGCATGCAGCTGTATTATTTTTGCAACAGCAAATTCTTCCTGCCTACCAACATATCGATAGCGATTTGCCAGTGATTCATTACGTCCTGAGGTGTCCCGCCTTGGATGAAAAAAATTTCATTTCATGGAGTAAAAATTTGAAATCCTCCAAGTCTTATGGTATTATTTAGAATATGAATCGTTTAGAATATAACCATTATTGTTTATCGTACATGTTTATTGACTTTTTCTGTTTCTCTTATATAAAAGCAATAAAAAGACCTGAAGTTTCTGAACCTGTATAAATAAATGCATACTATACTCCTTCGTGTAACCTATTATAGACTTTTAAACTTAATTATCTAATTTGTATTAATTTACCACTTATTTATTTATGAATTTATGCTATCTGTTTGAGCACGTCTTTCATCGTATGCCTGCATCAGATAAAACTATGACATTGTCGGTAATTACCACAGTACAAGAGAATCGATAAGTTATTATGGGATATAATAAGGACGTATTTACGTAGTCTGTTATTATTTAGGAAAATGATAGCTAGTTAATTATAGTTGATGAGAATATAAAAAATCAGCATTATTTTATTCTGAAAGTGATACGATATTTACATCATTGAGCCTTAGTATTTTATTTTAGTGTCTAATTGGGTTGCTTTCTGTTCATTAAATAACATTGAAAATAATTAATTAGATATATGTTGTTTGATGGGGGTATCGTCGTCCAGTTTCATTAATATTCGTATATTTTGGAACTTATTTTATCGATAGAAATGGTATTGTTTATTTATATCAAAGGATCTTAGACGTCTTAGATCTTGTTCATTACAATGATGTGCAATCCTCTTTCGGTATGTTTCTTTGTCAATAATTCAGTACTGCAATAAATGTATCAAAGGTGCATTCAGCATTTTGATTGGTGGGGATGTAATGGGGAAATTTTATAGTTTAAAGTTAAGTTTGTAAAATGGAACTACTTATTTTTAATAAATGGAAACGTTATTTCGACATTGTTTTCCATTTTTTAACTCAAGGTACAAACCAATGATTTCTAATCCCTAGAAGGAAGCTTTTCAGGCTTTGTTTGCCAATGCGGATGAACAAAGCAATTGTCAACAAGAGGCACAAGTTTTCAGTATGATCGAACGTCATCGGCGAGAGTTAAGAGGTGGAGATAGTTGGATGCGGCGGTCATTAGCGCGAGCTTTTTCTAACAATGTAATAGTGGTATTTTTAAAGTTTGCATTGGAAGAAATAAATTCATTGGGTAATATTCTACAATATATGTACTTAACATAAATATTGAAAAAGGTGAGACTTTCAACATTAAATGCTGAGTAAACTATAATATGGTATCACTTTTATGTACACAGTATATGTAACATTTTTATGAATGTCAAAAAAATGTATCCCATTGCTGCCACTGCTGTTACGTCTTTTCAGTTATACGTGAGTATATTCTTTCCTTATCCAATTGGTAGTTCTTGGTGTTGGCTACAATTGAGTAATATATTAATTACATTCACAAAACTCCTACGGATTACATTTCGTTGGTACAAACTACTTAAAAATGAATATATGATACTCATTGTCATACCTATGTATGAATGTAAACAAGATTGAATTAAAAATGAAAATTTACCTTTAAAAACACTTGTCTCAACATGTGTAAAACCAGTCTGATGGTTCAGCATCTATGGCGAAGTAAAAATGTAAGAAGGGAAAAGTGACGAATACGCCAATTTGGAAGACGGTAATAACATGGTTATATTACAATAATAATATGGAGTAGAAACGTTATATTCTGGAAACAATACAACGTGAAATATATTTACAAGAAAACTACATAATTATTTGTATTTGAATATCCTTTGTGATTATCGTTTTTCTTATATCGGCTATAAGAAACAGTTTAATTAATTTAATTAACGAATTGTTTTTAGTGTAGGTGGGTTATCACGCTACAAAATCAATGATTATGTATGGACTTCTCTTCTCTCACCAGATGCACAATATCAACTTACGCGGATGAGTAGTTGCATTTGTATGACTGCTAAGTCATTCTTTTTTTATTTTGGTCAGCGTAAATGCTCCATTTTGCGTCACCTGAAACAAGCTACGCGGTTGATGTTGTTGACAAGCTAAATAATGTCTAAACGGTATAAAGGTACACATTTTGCCGTTTCGATCTTTCCAATTTCCAGGTTGATTGACGTGAACGATCATGAATTGCGTTCAAATGATTTTCATCAAAGTCAGATGATATTCCTGAATGGAGAGAATCACGTGTATCAAAATGACTCTTTTTGGAGCTAGCATTTTGTTGGTGTTACACTCTAAAGCTGGCCACAGACCTCGTGATTTTTCATCGGTTATCGTGACAAACCGTCGCGATCACCGATTGCAGATGAAAAATCACGATGGCGTTTTTTCTTTTCGTAAACGGTACAGTATAAATAGTTTTAGCAACATCCGATGCCTTAACTCCTATTGAAGTCAGGCAAAGACGCATGACGGAAATGCTCGTTGTTTTCTGCTTGACATTTCCATATTCTTCCTTCCTTCCTTAACCAACTTAAATCCGCATATTACGAAGAGTTTAGGTATACCATTTTAATACATGTCTAGCAATTGATTTACAGGACAGTATTGCTATGGCAACTCATCTTATGCAACGCAATATATTAGCCTACAGGTTTGTTCCTGCAGCAGTTGGAAGCAATTTGTAACTGTCAGAAATATTCGAGCAGTTACCAGTGAATTTAACGCAAGAAGTAATTGGACAGATATTTCTGACCATTTCCAACTGTTACAGGAACAAACCTTATAATGAAATTAACCATCAACTTTCTTTTAAATCCAAGTGGTGTGTCATGATATTAGATAAAGAGTTATTTAAATGTTCTTTGACAATAAATATTTTAGACTTTACTTAAATAATTATAGATTTGCAATATATTTCAGTAACTTACAATGCTTTCGGGGATCGATAGACCGTAATAAATGTAAAACCTTCTTTTTCACGCATTAACATTATCGCGAAGGCTACCCATTCATCATTCCCACTTCCGGATGGGCATGCCTCGAATTCTGGAAGCATACATAAATTTTCGTGGCGGACAAAAATGCATGAAATACATTTCCGCATATGGGAATTATTCGGGATTCTTATTCGCGAACGTTCTACGCGAGATAAACGACCCTACTGTGGCTAATAATGCATCTCTTTCTCCACAGCTGGAACATATTTTTATAAAACCTATCTCCTAGTTCTCGTCTTTCGGATAGTATCTCCAGTATTTTTGCCATTTTGAAAACACAGCTATTTTTCGAGAACCCATTTCTATACATTTTATATAGCGTATTGCTTATATTCAAGATGAGCGATAAGAAATGGAATTTAACCGGAAATGAAATAGGAGGAAGATATAATAATGTCCTAGATAAAAAATTATCACATATTTATTATAAGTAGGATTCCAAACTATACTAGCATATACAAGAACACTTCGAACAAAGGAATTATATAGCAAAAATTTAGGATCAGTAAATGCTTTAGTTGTCCTCATAATAGAACCTAAATTACGCTAAGCTTTCCTGACAACGGATTCAATATGTAAAGGTTAATTTTGAGTCAAGTATAATTCCCAAGTCTTTTACCGAATTGATTTTCATAAATTTACAATTATTGTTGAAGTAATCACAGTCGATTTTAGCAGGAAGTCGAGAAAAAGTTATGGAACAGCATATTTATTAATAATTTATTCCTTTGGCCGTATTTTTGAAATCTAGACAGTGTCTGTCAATTATAACAATCCATTAAATTTGTGATTCCACTATAAATCTTTAAATCATTAGTATAGAGAGCGAACTCAGAATATGAAAAACAGTAATCAATATCATATAAAAATAAAGAGAAAAGGAGAGGTCCAATTTGCGTCCCTTGTGGAACACCAGAAGTGACATCAGCATAAGTCGAAGAATTGTTATTATTTTGATACATTGTGTTCTATTACATACATACAACATTACCTACTTTAACAAAGTACCATACCACTTGCTTATGCTTATACATTGAACCTGTTCAATAGTTTTTTGTCATCATATCCATTGAGGCCTAACATATCGGTACTAGATCTCACGAATTATTAATATTTAATACAGGTGTGTAGCCTTACATAAATTTAATGAAGACACAATGACCTTGACCTTCCTGAAAAATTTTCACATTATGGTCCTATGTGTTTGGTTCCAATCTGTGGAAATAATGATCATACCTCTTACATATTATTTTTTAACTATCTGTCCTGTAGCTTGTAGAATAAATAATGTAAATAATGGCGGAAAGTTTAACATTTTCTTTATAGCCCCCAACTTCTCTAATTCGACTTGCACAAAACTTAGATCCACTTATAACTTACTTACAAAGTTTTACGGCTTCTAAACTTGTAGTTAAATTGGCTGACGTCAAATTCAACTTTGCAAAACCTGGATGAATAGTAATTACATAGGTTATATAAGCTGTTCACGGCAATACTTTTAATGTAAGTTTATAATATAGATAGCGAATGTAGTCGCTATGTGACATGTTATAAATAAATTTAAAATACTTGACTATGTTACTAACTGTTTTTTTTTGTTATTTTGCAGAATGATGGCAGCAGCAATGGTGGGGAACCCCAGCTCGATGAGGAATGCGCAAAAGTCTTTGCCATGGACACCGACGTACCTGGCTTCGACTTTCACGATCCCCCCTTTTCTGGTCAAACTAAATATGGAGAGAAAGATTACATGCGTAAGTATTGCCGTTTTAAGCCGATTATACACATGTATAGACGCGTACTCAGTTGTAATGCCGCCTCCACACTCTCGCCCTAACAGTCCGAGACCGGTCGAGCACGAGAGTGTGGATGAAGGACTTATATCACCTCGAGATGTCTCACTACCTCTTACCAGCTCTCGCTCTCGGTATGTGGGACACGAGCCTAGGGCCAGGTGGAACAATTGTACCAGATCTGGTACAATAGCCCCATAGAATGTACGGTGGTGCAACAATCTAATATCTAGTACTATTTTAACTTTACAAGAAAAAACGTGTTTTTTTAAACTACAAAATCAAAATTTCTATGTTTATACATAAAGTGATTCCATTCTTTAGGATTTCGATATTTATAACCCAATTTGTCCTTTGACGATTACGATTTATTTATATATATATATATATATATATATATATATATATATATATATATATATTGGATATTAAAAACCTACTTTATTATTTGCCGACTGATGGGAGATGGCGGCATCGGTGTTTGCATTTGCCTTATGGGTATGAGTATGACCAATGTTGTTCAAGTCAGTCATGTTGGTACAATTGGTCCAAATCTGGTACAAATTTTACTTTGTCTGGTACACCAGTCAAAGGATTTTTTCAGCAAAGTCTATTCATGACGTTATTGTTTCTATACTCAAAGTCCAAAATAGTAGATAGTGATTCATTCGCAGCAGTCATAGCACCTAGATGAGACAATATTCCATAGGCGAAGCGAAAACAAAATAATAATAACAAAAACCAATTATACAAACATATTTTTTGGATGTTTTATATCCTAGTGATAATATAATATATTTCCCATATTTTATACTGTATTAGCTAGTATAAATCAAATCTCCTACAATTCCTATCAATGAAGCCATATGTATGCTCTCTGATGCCAAAAATCTAGGTATGCTAATGAACAATTCCACAGACAAAGCACTATTCAATAATTATCTAAAATAAAAATTGATCTAGCTAAATTTACTAACCTGGTTTAATGAAAACATTCTATAAATATCTAAGTTCACTTTTGAAACTGTGGGAACTCGAAAATTCAACCACAATAGATGAGATCTGACCTATTTCTGCATTTTAGCATTGCTTTTTCAGGTGGTCTCCTTTAAGTTGAATCTATAAAAATTATTATACCAATAAATTAAAATTATTTGAAATTAAATATCGACTTCATTGATAGGAATTGTAGGAGATTTGATTTATATTAGCTTAAAATACCTTTCTAATACAGTAAAAAATTTTACAAAAGCTAACAATAAAGAATATATGAGTGTAATTCAACGCTGGTAGGGGCGTTAGTCCGCAGAGTAGTTAGTTTCACACAATATTGTTAATATTTCATATACTACATAACAGCGACACTATAAATTAATACAGCAAAAAAATACTTATACATACATTATAATAAGAAAAACACACTAGCACTAAAATATGTCAGAATTACTACTAACGTCACTTGTATCCTATTTTTCATCAGCAGTTATAGTGAAACCACTTTTATTTAGACCAATCAATTAGTGCAGCTTTATAGTATAGTCTCCCTCAATTTCTATGACGTCCGATGCATTTTTCGCAATTAACTGATGTAATTGTATCCACCTCGATTAACATCTATAAAGGTTTTGTCAAATTTTGGGAAGACTTTTTTTATTTGAATGTTTCTTTTTAGTTGACTCCATATTAATTCAATGGGATTAAAAACACAGTAGTATGGATAAAATCGTAAAACGGTATGTCCCTGAGCCGTAGCCATCTCATCAATAACGTATTTCTTTGCAAAATTATTGGCCTTGACGCAATTTTATGGATTTTAAGAAATTATTGAATATTCTTTTCTTTGTGCCATTATCTGAAGTCCTTTCTGAAAGTATTAAATGTTATGGAGCGTTGGCTAATACTGTTATTAAATAAGCCGTTTTTTCTAGTGCCCTCTGTTCTTCTTCTTTGTATTATATACGTTATATCAGATTAAATGAGCTTGTTCGTCGTCCGTCCTGCCTTCACATCTTCTCTATCACTATTCGTTTGATCTCTGCTTGTACCAGGTTGAGGTTCTTCCGAGAAAGTCTCCCAAGGTCTGAATATTCTCTCTGTATCTTATTAGATATGCACTATCCAATACCACAATATTTTTTAGGCGAGAAAACGAATAGATACTATGGAGACACTAAGTACTAGATAAAATAAAATAGTCACACGCAACAACACAACACTGAGTATTCACAAGCTTGTTTAAACAATTATGTATTCAAAGCACTAATTTATAATGAGCTAACGATAACAGTAATTAAAAGACACCTAGTATATCACGAAAACAAAAATAATAATAACACGCTCGAACCTTCCAAATCACCTAGCACTGAAAAGTACTGTTCTGCACTGCTAGCAAAGTAAGCAAATAATAATCTGAGTTAAATGCGCTCTTTGTCTTCCTTACGGTGTTCAAGAACAACGTATGTCAGAAGTTGGTAGACTGCATATCTGTCAAGTTTGTTGCCTACGATTCATAAAATTAAACGAATTCTTAAAAACACTATTGCAATTTTGCGGAGTGCTAACATTTTATAGTTTTTAAAAGACTAAATTTTGTAAAGATAAGGACCCATATACAGAAAACGGTTACCTTGTTGTGTGAGATGTTACAACGTTGCATTCAAATAGCGGTTTGTAGCCGTCGTTTTTATATTCGAGCAGGGGGTGCGATTGTGGTAAAATAATACTGATTTGACGACTCCACTTTGAATAATCGAGTTAGATGACTAAAATAAACATCTATAAAGTTATGATCGCTTGATATTATTGCACTACTCAAGCTCACGACGTAGTTCGGCGTCTTTTGAATTTTTTTATATTCCTGTATATCGGTGAGATGAAGTACACATCTGTCATTAATGTATGACTTTGGGCGACGTTCCGAAATATATATTTTCAGGGAAATATGAAAAAATATTCTACATGACTAGACTAAAGGAATAGCATTTATTTTTATAAAAAATAAACTTTGTTTATTGTCACATATGCCTTTATATTATCATCTAATTCAAGAAGCTTGTTAGCCAGGTTATGGAAGATTACCTTTTGAACTGAAAATTTGAATACTTAATACAATCGATGCCATTCTCATTCTGACGGTTCGGTTAAAGATAAATTTGCCACAGAAAGTCGACAGGCTGGGAATATTCCTTTAGGCTGGATAAATATGTTTTAGACTTTAACTTCATCTACATACAGAGTGGGTCAATTTCGAAGAAAACGAATGAAAGTAGCCAAAGTGCCTTGAGCTCGATTTTCCAAACAAATTGAATAAAGAAACTGTGTTCCAATATTTCTATGTGTTTGAGAGGGACAATGTATGAATGATTTATGTAAATATTTTGTTTTCACATTCTGGGGAAGTATTTTAAGGGTTAGTAAAAGTAAAACCGATCTAACGTGTAAGCCTAGTTCAAACAAATAACTCCTTTTTCAAAATTACTAACATGGTTTTGAAGAATAAAACTTTATATACAGTTGCGGCAAGAATTCATTACGTCATAGGAACAAATGAATAATTCTTTGTATTTACATCAAAATGTTTAAGAAACTGCAACTGAGAATAATAAAACTATATACTAGACTAAATATTTGCACTATATATTGCACTAAATTGCAAATAAATATTGTTTTGACGCGACCAAATATCGAAAATTATGTTGACAATAAAAACAACTGCATAACGTCAGCCGTCTGAATTCTTGCCGCGACTATATAATAGTTTTAAAATTTCAGTGTACGCAATAAATTTTTATATATTAAAATTCGCTTTGCACGTTGATATTAGGTATTCTACCTACGAATGTGTTTTGTTTTTTAAACGTTTTTCAGCATGAAAATTGTGGAAAACTAGAGGTTTCTTCTCATATTTGTCCTGCAAACCCTAATAATATACGATTGAGATTTAAACTTATGAAACTTATTTTGTAAAGACGAAGATCCCTAAACTTAGTAGGTTACTTCTCATATGTATATGGCGATCGCTTATTTAAAGTAACTTGCTCATATGCAAGTATACTCGTGGTAAGAATTCAAACGACTTACGTCATACGAACAAATGAATAATTCATTATATTTTCATCAAAATATTTGAAAAACTGCAACTGAGAGTAATAAAACTATATACTACACTAAAAGCACAGTATAGGGAGACCAGTAAAAACACTCGGGCCGAAATAATAAGTCGCGCATAGCAGCTCGCGCATCCAGTTCAAGCTGCAGAGACCTCAGTTTACATCCAACTCTGGGAGTGCGAACATCGGTTATACAGAGCCGTATTAAAGCAATATTTTGAGTCTGATCGAGGAACGAGTCGCTGCACAGCAGTTAGATGTTTAAATATATCATCTATAAATAGTAATTTAAGTTTCTTTAAATTTGCTAAAAGCATAAATAAGTAATAAGTAATCTATAATATACTGTACAAACCATAAATGATATTTTACTGCTATTAACTTATTTCTTAAGTATAACATTGGAATATAAATACTTCTCATGAAAGTGAAGTTTAAAATATACATATTTATATTATTCACAAATACAAATTTTTATTTTAGAGCAAAGTTCTGTGCAGAGGCTTCTAATAGAGAAGATTTGTTAGAAAAGCTGCTCAGGATTAGTAATAGTTCATACAAACTATGTCAAATACATTTTTAAAATAATATGTTTTCTAACGATTCGCGCAATAGATTACGCAAAGAGGCCGTTCCAATGTTTCCTGCACAAGACGGCTCATCTTCAAATTATGTAGATGATCATATTTCTTGTAGTCACTATAGTGAGAGTAAGTCTCAAAACAAAATAATAAAAAATATTTTTTTTCCAAATTTACATTTTACTGCACTTTTATCTTCAATTTAACAATTTTCAAAGTTAAGTAAACATAATTTCTCTGTTCTGAAAAATACTTGTCTTCTGGTTTACGTAGATCATTTAAGACGAAAAAAAATCATAATAAATTATTTGTCCACTAAACTTCAAACGTCAAATTTTAAATTTTAAAAAATCCCCAAAAAATGTAATTATGTAGTATAATGTAGATATAACGTAAACTTTCATTTGGAATAACTACGCTTTCACGCGCAAATAAAAATTTCTTATTCCGGTCCTGATCACCGATTCTGTCAATTCTATCGGATGTGCTATCGCACTCACATTTCGAGGTCACCGCAGAAACTGAAAGCAGTTCAAAGTGCCGACAATGGAGTGAAACTGCTGGTCTACCTATGCTGTGCTAAAAGTTTGCATTATATATTGCACTAAAACGCAAATAATGATTGTTTTGACGTAAGACGTCTGAATTCTTGCCGCGAATATAGATTTTACCGGATTATATGGTTCGTAATGTAAACGCATCTGAACCGAAATTATGACTCCTGTTGAGAACATTTAGTTAACCTAACTATACTCAACCGCCAAAAATCTAGAGAGTGACTCATAGATAATATAAGAACACTATTACTATAAAGCATATAATATTTTTGTAAGATATTACACATTATTTACCTCATTATTACTGTGCCGCTTTCTATGCACAATGATACTATACTCATAGTTGCGGCAAAACGATAAAGACTCAGTCAAACTGAAGCCCGATGTATTCTCTATCTCTGTAAGTATGTCAGTAAGCCTTAAACCCTTTGTATGTGATACGGATATAACCATTGTTGCTTCAGAACGGATCAAACTAATTTATGATTCATATTAAGATTTGCAGCGATCTTCATTACCGAGCGGGATTATTTCGAAAACTGTTACTCCTAACGACTTCAATAAGGTATACCTTTTTCAGATATACCAGGTAGGATAATCGATTGTTTAAATAGTCAGATGGATACATTAGGCAGCAAAAAAGTTCTGTCATTTAAAAGAAACATGATGTGCCATAAGTGGCGCCCTCTACTAGTGACGTTAAAATTAGAAACGTATTTGAATTTCTCGCCCGCAAATACCCCCGGTTTACAAATTTTATGTAAATATTTGGGTTTCTTAAGAAGTTATTTACAAATATCGAAAATAAAATTTTAACTTTAACACCCTGTAACTCCGTTAATAATCAGTTTTGGAAAAAAATGTTATAGAAAGAGGTAGCATTTATTTTCGGTCTAGAATTATCCTCTGAATTTTTTGCTCATCATTTCGGGACACCCTGTATAACAAACCAACCCTTATTTTTGGTCACACAATACGCCCCTGGATTGTTTATCTTTACTTAAGAAACATCCTGTATAAAATGATAAATTCTCGGAAAATTTTAATGGCTCAGTTTTTTTTCTGGTCAGTGTAGTTGAAGTTATTTATAATATTTTATATTATATTGGTGACACCAACCATCAATTCTGTAACCTTCAACATCACTTGTTGGGACATTTAATTTCAATGCACACCCACCGCCGCTTATGTCATTTTGTATGAAATTTGCGGCTTCGCATGAAGTGTAACTGATTGCAATTAACTAGATTCCTTCTGGATTCGCACTGTCGCGACACTTTCTCACAATTGGGTTTAGTTCGGCAACTTTAATAATTAATATCGAAGTTTTGCCAATTAGCAGTATTATTAAAGTGTTAGCAGCTATTTTATTAAAGTTCACATCAGTTCTCAAGCTGGTGTAAGAGCTTTCGTAGAAAGAAACTTCTGCTAGAATTATTTGCTTATGCTTATATAACGTAATTATTTATTGTTATAAAATGTAGGCCATAGTTTATTAATAATGCAAATTTATTTTAATATATAATAGTTTTTGCAGGTAAGCCAAAGTGGGTATTTCCAAGTAATAAACATTTAAGAGTTTACTACAGGCTGTTTTATAGAATCGGCTCATTAGAATATTTCGAAGACGAAAACAAAATAAAAATACAAAATGTAAAATTAAATTAACACACAAGACAAATATTTGAGTATGGAATAGAAGCAGTGTTCAATTAGTAGAGCATATAAGTTTTTAAATTGGTTATTAATTTTATTCTATTGGGCAACTTGTTGTGCTATGTATAGGAACAATCATGACGAGATCTCAGATAGTTATGATAAAGATTGTCCATTCTAATATCACTAATATTAGTTTTTACATACGATAATAATTCTAAAATATAAATACATGCGAGCGGCATTAACGTTAAATTTATATCTACATGACTCCTTTGCACCTAGTGACAAAATATTTCTAATAGCTCTTTTTGCATTATAAAAGCTCTGACTGCATGACTAGATAAGCCCGAAAAAAAATCCCATACTTAAGCCTTGAAAAACAATGGACATAATAAATAAGATAAAAGCGCCGATGTATTCACAATATTCTGTACAAAGCAAAACAAACACTCGCAAGTTTTTTACGGACCCAAATATTTGTTTCTTGAACCTGTTTTATGGAGTGTAATGCTTATGCACGAGTGAAATTCATAATAACAGTTTTATCTTTGTTCGCAATGACATTATTGTTCCTGAACCAATTGCAAATGTCGTTTAACTATGATTGAGCTGTATTTTTTAAATTACCAAAATCATTTTCAAACACCAGATATGAGGTATCATCTATAAATAGCACAAGACTTCCATTGTTAGCACTACATATTAAATTGTTAGCAAATATTATAAATAATAAGAGGCCCATTACTAACCCTTGTGGAACTTCACATGTAATAATTTTAAGTTTTAAGCACATTTTATTAATTTCTGTAAACTGCTTTCTCTCAGACAGATAGGAATTAAGCCAGTCACTAAGTTTTTATTTATTTAAAAAACTCATAACTTCACAAAGAAACTCATACTTCAATTTTAAAAAGTAGGCTTTGGGGTTTCGACGGTGCTCTCTTTAAATAAAATAATGCTATTCTTGTAACACTTCCTGTTATACCGGAAGTTGCCACCCATTTACTTATTTTATATGAAACGCCCGGTATATTTTTGCATATTTGAATTATATGTGTGATTATATTTTAGGGGGACTTTTATCAAGCTTTCTTATGTCTCTAATGATCTTCGAGATATTTCTATTTTATCGCAATAAGTTTTCAAAAATTGCGTAATTCAAAATTGCCTATTTTTACATCGTGCTAGTACAAAGGCGCCGACTTACCAAATTCGCAGTGGCTTTTCACTGAGCACATTTAAAACATCAATGTTTTAAACTGTTATTTACTTAGGTAGTGAAAAGTACACTATATAATTTTTATACATTTATATTTTTCGTCAAAAATGCGTCATTTGTTACAGATATGTTAAAAACTGTTTAATTTTACACAGGATGGTGAAAATTTATTGCTAAATTTGTTTAATTTCGAACCGCCAAAACTTTTTTTTGTGAATGCAACACCCTGGATATTTAATAAAAACTGTTGTAGAATTTCACCCTATATCTGTCCATATTACACTTACCTATTTCCTTTAATTTTTCTGTTATTGACGGTTTTTGTGATAAGTAATTAAAATGATCCAATTTCTTGCGGGGGTGGCTGTGAAATTGCTAGCAAACTTAAAAACAACCAATATAACCATTTGCTTGCTTGTCGTAGTTATTGAATGAAAAGAAGAAATAAATCAAATTATAATAAAAACGAAACAATGATAAAATAATTGAACATACAAAGAAAAATTTCAGAGTAACCAGTTTATTCCAGTATTGAATACTATATGAAATTGTCGTAGATTTCAAAACAACATAATTTGATTCACTTCATTAAATTGTAATTAAAAAGTTTTACATTGGAATAAATACTTTTCTGTTCTTTAATACACTTACCGTTAAAATGAATGTGAAAATACGTTTCTTTTAACGAATTTTCCGTATTTAATTTTTTTGTGAAAGTATACCACGTAAAAATCAGAGGATTGTGTTTTATTTAGGGAATGAATTTGTTTATATTTAAAATCATATGAAAATAAACTCCTACCAGCCAAAATACAATTTGAAGTGAAGGTTATAATTAATAAACCGGAGGTCAACAGCATTTAATTCGATATTTATGTTTTAATACGTACTTTCGGTAAAAAGTTGTGCATTAAAATAATATCGTTTAAAAATTTATCAACGCAGTTATAGTTAACCCTGAAATATATTATTTTTTGTCAATCAGTCCCACTGAAATAGACTTTAAAAATGTCATACCAACACTTATTTTGTGTAAGGATTAAATGGTTTGTGAGAACTTGTTATACAGTGTGTTTCACTTCTCACCTTCACACCCCTGTAAAATTGTAGTGGATAGTACGATTTTGATGATAATTTTTTGTAACCAAAGACCCTTTATATGTCCCCACGGTCTTCTGTGATTTTTTCCCGTCATTTTTCGAAAATTCATATCAACGATTTTTTTATAAAAAAATTGTCAACGTCGCCCTGTTCAACGCCCTCTAAAACCCAAGTGTTCCCAAGTTTCATTAAATTACGTCTAAAAATAATTCTTATAGATGGCTTTCGATATTCCAAATATGGGGAAGTACCTAGGGAAGACCAGGTACGAAAGTAACATATTTTTGTATATCCAGATAAATAAAAAATTAACAAAGTTATATAAATTTACTTACTATAAGTCGTTTCCTTAGCATTTTATATATAGAAGAAAAATAATATTGAAGTAATTTAAGTTCATCTTGATGTACAATTAATAAAAAAGTAGAGAGTGTACGTCGTTACAACCTACCCAATGGTATGGGTCAAAAGTAACAGAACATGGGGATGTTTGTAACATATGAATAATAAGTAATAACTAGGTATAGAAAGTTAGTATTTACAAGATTTGTTTATTGATTATAAATATATAAAAGTAGGTTGTAGTGCAGATACATAATTTTTTTTTATTTGAAAAAAATAAGTAAATAAAAAAATAGAATAATGAAACAAAAATATATAATAACAATACATTTTTTTTTTGGTAATAACAAAGAATCTTATCCCTATCTGGTTTTTGCACGGTTGTGTGTCGCCAGACTTGTCCAAATTCCATATTTGGGATGGACCAAGTTTTTCCCAATCCATAACAATCTTTCCCAAGATCTGTTGTTCGTTATCTTTTGTTAGACATCCTAAATAAAGAGAATGAATTTGTATATTCCCACACAGTATAACCAATGCTGAAGTAATTATCTGGATATATACAGAATTATCATTTTAAATATGACAAATACGATCATAGGTATTAAATATGAGGGACGGTTGTAACATGTTACAATCGTCCCCCTATGGCATTGTTACAATGGTCCCATTGCGCATTTTTCACGCGATTGACAGGACACTTGCTTAAACATTTTTTTAACGATTATTTTTAATTAAAATACCATGCTTAGCTTATAGCCAATATTGGTATTAACTGAACAAGCCAATAAAATAATTCAAAATAACGTTCAGTTGATAGATTAAGATAAAGAATGAAAACGTACATTGCATATCATTTTGCACCGCGTTGTTCAAATAAGTTAATGTAGATTTCACTGCCGACGCTATGATGATATAATATCATAGACAAACCTCTTTAGAAAGATAATAGACTTACTGTTACAACCAACCCGTGTTACTTTCGTACCCGGTCTCCCCTATTTATTTTAGTATAAACATCCAGAAGGCATTGGAAACAAAAAAAAATTGAAAATTGGGGCAAAATATAAATGCAATGTTCAAAGAAATACTTTTTTATACTTTTTTTGTAGTTTAATAATGTCGAAAGAAATCAACTTGTTATTAACATTTCAGTTTTTAATTGAAGGACAGCAAATGATCTTAAGAACTTAAACATTGCATCATAATTAAACTTTAAATAATTGAAATAATAATAAGCGACTAAACTAAATTTAACTAAAGCTCATCTCATTTGACTAACTCTCCGTCAAGTTCTATGCACTTTTCTATACGCTTTCTAATATGAATAACAACTTTCTGTAACTCTTCTTCTGTTACCTCCCGACATTTTTGTCATATGCCGCACCAAAACTAATAAAAATTTGCGAACCATTAATAACTAGCACTAATCACTACACATCATAGAATGCAAGCAAACTGACAGACGCATTCACTCCACATCCAGCCTTAGGGTAAAAGTTTCCATATTTCAAAGAGCCACAGGCTCGTTACCGGGGTTTGTAAACTATAGGGAACATTACCAGTAGATGACGCAATTTGGGTGTGAAAAACAAAGTTTTGAAGTCTACTTGACATCTCCTTGACAATTATCACATGTTTGACACATCTGATAGTTTTTTTTTTGTGTGTTAATTGCAGATATTCGTCAGTTCTTATCATTGAGGTAATATCCTAGGGACACGCTATAAGCATTATTTTTCCGTCTAGCGGTAGCACTGGGCGTGGCTAAGTGTAGTAACAATATGGCTGTTTCACCAGGGCCGGACTATTTAGGGTTATAAGTCACAGCTTACAAATTAGGAACCCCGTACCACCAAAATATAATTTTGAAAAATAAAATAAAATTGAAATACTTACATACTATTATTGGTTAAACTCACTGCTTCTACGTAACTGGTATTTATTATATTGTATACTAAGCACATTTTGAAAGGAAAATAAACAGAACAAGTGAAAAAAAAAACATTTATTGTCTCTTAAATAAAACAATTTTATTGTTGTGATGTCTTATGCCCTCAGACCTATTTGTTTTATGTTTACTAAAATAGTACGGCATTATTTTTTAAACGAATGTAGCATTTTGAGGTTCGGTCGATATATGCGTCAGAAAAATGTCTAGAACACAGAACACTGTATTCCGTAGGTTCCCAAACAGCTCTATTTGTAAACTGAACCCAAATTTTCCGACGTGCTGGATCCTTAGGAAATCTAAAAGAAAGACACCCTGTAATCTTATTATTTAAGTAAATAATGCTCGACACTTTCGTAAAATAATATATTTTGAATAAAAAATAAATTATAATTTCCCGCATACGGCCCTGCATAATGTTTACTGTTTTGTAATACAAACCTATGAAATGTTATTCCGGATGATTTCTTCTTATCAACACCGTCTCTGCTATTACAGCTACGTTTAGTATACGAAACCATTATGTCTTTTGATGTTTTATGTGTATAATGTATATAATATACTTCCGAAACACAAAAACACTAAAAACAACTTGACTTAAGTCGATGACAGCTCTTTGACACAAGTGTCGTATCAATATGGCGGTGCTGAAGCCGCTTTTGATGACATGACAGCGTCTCCCTAGATACTACCTCAATGGTTCTTATGAAAAAGTGTTCTGGAACTATTTAAAGTGTTAAAATAACTAAAATATTAAAGTAATAACTTCAAATAATGAATAATTTTTATATCACAGGGTGTTCTACCAACAAGTTGTCGCTTCTCATTATAGGATATGCGGTCTATGTTATTCACCCCCAGAAGGATTTCATTTCACAATAACAGATGTCGCCCACTTAGTTATTGTTCCCTAAATTTTAGGTTATTATGGTGTAAACAAATCTAAAACCTATACTAAAATGTTTAAATAAGTCGCATAAATCATTATTGGCTTCAAGCTTCAATATATATATATATATATCCATATTATCGATAATTCGATAATTTTTTATCTCTATTACTATCGATAATTATTCCCAACCCTAACCAGTACTCTAAACTAAACGATTAGTTTCATCGCCACATTCAATTATATGCAAACATTTTGATTTAAATGCCTTCATATCATGACGTTTAAGACATCGCCACACGTTTAAAATTATATTTAATCATACGGCTGTTATAATTTTTTGTTCTAACTATTCTTTAGCCTACTATATTTTGCATCTAATTTTTTAATTTGTTTTATTTACAACACCTCTTGAAAGTTTATACTAAAATAAATACTTTCCCATATTTGGAGTATTCAAAGCTCTGTACTCTCCAAAATGTATGCAAATATTTGGCTTTTTTAAAAAGTTATTTACAAATATCGAAAATAAAATTTTAACTTTGACACCTTGTATCTTTTTAACCATCAATTTTTGACTAAGGTAAGTTTGGCAGCATCGCATTATTTTGTCGTCAAAGATCTACTCTTGCTCTATGTTGCATTTATTTCCGGACACTTTGTATATGAAATTTGGTGTATGTACTTGGGTTTTAGAGGGCCCTGAACAGGGCGATGTTCCCAGATTTTAATTAATTTCCGAAAAATGACACGGATAAAAATCGCAGAAGGCCGTGGATTGGTAACTTAGCCGTTATGGTAGATTGTAAAAGCATATCTAAATGGTCTTACATCAAAATGGTACCCACCCATTACAATTTTATGTGAAGGTGAGGAGTGAATCACACTGTATAAGATAAATTGTGAGAAGAGTACAACGCAAAATTTAAAATGTATTCCTGTTAAAAAAAAATGTTTCCGTGTGAGGGCGAATTTCTGAAGTTCCTATAACCTTCGTAATGTCACCGACAGCAAGACTTAAATACAATTTTGCCGAATAAAATACGCCCTTTCGGGAAAAGTTTTAAACTGGCTTTTTCGAGGGTATTCGCAGGATTTGGTTAACTGGTGGGATCAGAAACCAGAGAAAATTATTTCGTTTGGCAAGTTCGGTAGCATTATATTTAATTAAATCCATTTTCATTGAATGGATACGAGGATAAATAAAGTTAATGCTGTGAACCTGCTTGTGAACTGTGAACTTGGTAAGTTTATGGGACAGTATTAGTAAATTATTTTTTTATATTCGAATCAATTTTGCTACAATTTTTATCAGTGAATGAATGTATGCCCTTTGTTAGGAAATAAAGTTTTATGTAAATGGCTTAATTAAGAAATATCTTGCCACAAAATGATTAAATTTGAGATATCTTTAAGTGTCAAAATATCGAATATCGAACAATAAATATATTGTCGCCATTTAAATTGTCATTGAATAAAATAATAACTTAAAAATAGCGTTTGCAAGACATGTATTTGTCTTGTTGCTATTCTAATGTTGTACCAATTATTTTCACATAACTATAAATAAAAATAATAGATAGTATTTATGTTTGGGACACAACGCCGAAGGCGAACAAAATAAAATAACTTTTCTTTCGAACGAAATAAACTCTCTTTTAGCACATACATACATATATATATATCATATACCATTTTTTCTACAAACATCATTCAAAGTACAAATCAACTCATTTCTTACATTATTAAATTTATAAAATCATTTTCAAATCTAATTGTCCATGAAGTTTATTGTTGCTAAGGTAATGAAAGTTCGATCGTTTGTTGAAAAGTACAACTTCAAATTTTGACATGGAAAGTGATCAAGAAAATTCATGTCTCCGGGAAATCGAAGAAGCTACTGTCTCGAGTTATTGCCTAGTACGTCAAAGCAACAGTACGAGTTTTCGTACAATCGTATCTTGAGGTGGTGTGATCTGAAAAGTATTAACGACGATGAACATAATCAGGATATAAGCAAATATTAGAAGCTTGTTGCTTTTTTGAAGCGAAAGGGTCAGGCATATTGACCGGAAAAGTCGATAGTATTGATCAAGCAACAAATCGACGAATTAGTCACAGAAGCGCAGAATGAAACATATCTCACGCAAAAAGTTGGCGTAATTTTCAATGATATATTTGGAGCCAGCCGTTGTGAAGAACTGTACAGCTTGATATTCAATAATATCGACGATTTGGTAAATTCACTAGATGTATATATACCAGACACAAAAACTAATAGGCAACGACCTTTTGTTATTACATTATATTTATTTATTTATTTATTCACTGACATAATACAGACACTTAGATCTAAATTTACAATTATGTCACAACTTAATTCATTAATAGATAACAAACTGTAAGTGCAGATCGATTACACGCAAAAAATATGTAACTACTAACTAAAACAATTTGGAGTTAAATAAGTTAAACGTATATGAAGAAAAAATATTTAATTTAACAATATGTTATAAAGGTAACTTAGATAATAGAATTTTTAAAATATGTATCTTTTCATGGCAGACATAATTCACAGTCAAAGACATTTTTACTATAGGGGAGCTTTTTCTTAAATTGGTACGTAACTTTCTTTAAAAACTATACTTCTTGATCGAATTCCAGGAGTAATATAACAATTTAATCTATATAATATTTCAGCTGAATTTACCTCTCCATATATAACTTTCGCTATAAAAAAAATGTTTCCGATCCGCCTTCTGATTGATAATTTAAAAATGTCAAATTCCTTCCTCATGTTTTCATAATCTTTGTAATTGGGATATCTCTTTTTTTCTTTTCTCATATCTTTTTCTCAAATAAGCCAAAGATTTATTTTGAACTGTTTTATACATTGTGATTTCGTTAGTGTTTTATGGTACCATACTGGTGCGGCAAATTCCACTCTATATCTAACAAAGCTTAAATATAACATTTTTATAGTATTTATTGAAAACTCCTTTGTATGTCTCATAATAAAACCTAAGTTTTTGTAAGCCCTATGTAATGTATGTATCAATATGTTCACTAAAATTTAGGTTTCTCTTAAAAATGACTCCTAGATCTTTCTTATTATATATACTTTTGCTAAAGGTTGACCATTTATGCTGCAAGTAAATTCCTGAAAATGTGATCTCAAGGTATATACCATAGAAGTACATTTTTTTATATTTAAAAATAATTTATTAGCAAAGGTCCACTCATATACACGATCAAGATCTTGTTGCATCAACATAGCATCGTCAGTATTCTGAATTTCCTTGTATATTTTTATATCATCTGCATATAATAGGCAATTAGAGTTTTTAATACATGTTGTTATATCATCAATACAAATTAAAAAGAATAAAGGACCTAGAAAATCAAGTATACCTCAAGGTATTACCAAATAAGATTCAGAAAGAACACCAGCATATTTTACTTGTTGAAACCGATTAGAAAGATATGAGACACAAAAAGTTATCAAATCTGCCCAAAAAACCCATTCCAGCTAATTTAAGTAAAAAAAACGTCGTGATTGATTCGATAGAATGCCTTTTCAAAATCATTTAATTTCAACAATATCTGCTACTGCTAAATCAATTAAACATTAGTGTTAATTCTAAACAATATGGAATAAATATTTAGAGGGTATTTTTCATATTTCTGAGGTGACAAATATAATTTGTATAACACCACATAACTAGAGTTAAAATCTAACGCATTTTTTTCTATTCGATTTGGGAATCTTACCACGTTTCAGTATAATGGAAAACGTATTCTGTGTAACAAGGTGTCAGAAACAAAATAACTAAGTAAATTAATTTTAATAAAAAAATAATAAGTTTTTTGTCTATAGGCTGAGAAAAAATAATGCTCGTGTAGCAGAAATTTTATTTTAGCAAGAAGGAAATATTACGTAAAAGATATTTCGCAATCTAATTACCTTTTTCATTAACTTGAAAGGCTCGACGTTCAAGTGTAAAATTGCCAAAAGGGCGTAAATATCCATTTCCTCTGAGACACGTAAAATATTTGCTACTTAATTTTCGTTTTCCCGAGTTCTCATTTGGGATTCGTAAGAAAAAGCTTCGTTAGTGCTTATTATCCTCGCGATTTTTCGAAACAACGGCTGCTATATAAAGGTAATTAAGGAGTCTTCCAATAATAGTGTCCTATTTACAAATAGAAATCAAGCAAAGTATGTAAATGATATCGTTGTATTTCTTTTTTTGGTTTTAATACAATTAATACTGTTTGTGTATGAAAAAGGATGTCGAGGTAAATCACCGTCTCGTTTTCGTTTAATATCCCAAAATCGAAATGCCCAGTAGAACTTCATCATAAATCTATCTATATTATTAATTAAATCTTCAG
Organism: Monochamus alternatus; assembly: GCA_037114965.1. Lineage (NCBI taxonomy): Eukaryota > Metazoa > Arthropoda > Insecta > Coleoptera > Cerambycidae > Monochamus > Monochamus alternatus. The sequence goes on from CM073426.1 coordinate 123,057,096, forward strand.
ATATTGGAGTTGTATTGGCATAGATTTCGGCTTTCAAATAATCTTATAAAAAAAATTAGGCCGTTGAATCGCAGGACCCTCTTGGTTGACCACTACGAGAAATTACGAAAGTCTTTCTCGTGATAGTTTTATGCGCAGTACGGACGGTGTGCCGTTGGAACTAAAAGTCTCTAAAGTTCATATCCAGTTTGGGCAAAAAGTAAGTAAAAGCAATCATTGTCAGTTATTTTTTCGCCATTAAAAACACTTTCCTAATACACTTTATTAGTTTGTACAAAAGTATCTTTTTGGACCTCTCGAAAGCGTTTGACACGGTGTTTCATAAGAAATTAATAAATAAATTGAGTTTGGGATTAGGGGGAGAGCCGGTGAAATTAAACAAAATTATCTAAACAACAGAATGCAAAGAGTAGAGATAAACGGAGTTTATAGTAATGCAAAAAATATATCATTCGGCGTTCCTCAGGGTTCTGTATTGGGCCACTGTTATTTATTTTATATATGGATAGTTTATTTAGAGTAGATACTGTTGGCAAAATTATTAGTTTTGCCGATGATACTACGGATATATATACAGGCAGTACATGGCAGGAAAACAAATTATATTTGACGATTTTCCGTTGATATCTCAGTGGTTCCAATACAACAAGCTTACATTAAATCTCAGTAAAACTAGTTACCTTTGAGCTCTTACCAAACTGGATTGCCTAATATCGGACTCTTAAAAATTGGCCATCAATTTGAATCATTCCTGAGACTATATCGGTTAAATATCTTGGTGTACAAATAGATCGACAAATGTACTGGGACCTGCAAATTAAGTACCTCGTCAAAAAAATTATAGGGATGTTACCAAAATTTAAATATTTAAAAGAATTTCTAAATTTAAAACACTTAAAAACGCTATACTTTTCTCTAGTGCAATCTCAATTGACATATGGAATTATGAGTTGGGGTGGTGTAAATGACAATCAGTTAGATGGTCTACAGAAATGGATTTTGAAAATAATATTTGAAAACCGTACACTTTTTTTAGTGATAGTTATATAGGTAGGATAAGTATATAATATATCTAAAATTTATGATGTGAGGCAATTGTTTTGTCAAAAAATATTAGAATAGATAAAAAATAAAAAAATTATACTATCAACATGTACCAGACAAACCAGACAAAATGAAGGAATATTTCTACCTCGTACTGAAAAAAACAATATGGCCCTTTTCACTTTCACATAGGAACCGATATTACATTTTCTAGTTTTAAAATTAAATTGAAAAAATGAATATTCGTGACTGATAGACAGTTTTTGAGTGACATAGTCAACTGTTGCTATAATAAATAGTATTTAAATGAGTTTTGATTGACATTTTTCTACATCTTTCTGAACCTAAACGAAAAAAAATAGTCTTGATATATTTCTGAATGTATACTTACCCGATTGTGATATTGATATCATTACCAAATTATGTTTTACTTTATGTTCATAAACAAGAATACATATATAATTATACCTACCTTATACCTACCTGAATGTGACTTAAAATAGTACTGGATATGACAAATTACCCTATTATGTATAAATTAATACTACTGAATACTTATTTGTAGAACCTTATATAGAGGCTTTTAAAATAATTTGTGCCAGCCTACAACACAAACAAGTAACTTCGCTAGTTGCTTCTGTTTATTCAATTTTATTCATTTACTTTTGTTCCGTATTTGTTCTGTATTTTGATAACTGAATAAACATTATTATTATTATTGAGCGCCTCATTCCTGATCATACCTTTACAAGATTGGAGGCGTGGTTGCGACGAAAAAGATGCATTTTCTGTTCGGAAGAGTAAGAACAATGTTAATACAGCTAGACTGTTACAGTATTTCGAAATCCACGAATTTCTATACGGTAGGCTAGCCGGGAATTGAATTTGGATAAATGCGCTGTTCAACGATTTTTAAAGACCAATGGGTATCATGACTGCATAATTCACAATTTGTAGTATTTGCATGAGCGTCATCTTGAAAACAGACTTAATTTTATAGCTCAAATTGTAGTAAGTGTAGACTGTTGATCAGAACCTTTTTCGGCACGTTCTTTGGAACGAACGTCAGCTTGTCATATTTATTATCGCCACCTTTTATTTCAACTGTATTAAAGAATTATCGAGTTTAATCCTTTTATTCATTCTTAATGCACTTTAAACAACAAACATTCAATTATTTTCCAATCACTACTTAATCCTTCCACCATTAATGTGATTTTTAGGTGGCATTTCTTTTGAGATTCTTTAGGACAATATTGCTTATAACTTTTAAACGGGATGTGATACAGAAAAATGGTTCTACTAAAAGTTTTTTAGAAAAAATAGAGCTTTTTAACAGGAAAAAAAATTGTGTATGTTTCTGGAAAAAATATAACAGTCATTAGTCGTTTCTGTCAAATCCCAAATACTTTCAATTGAAAATGGAGCTTGCCTTATCACCTTTAACACAACGTGTCTTAAATTTTATTTAATTTTTTTATATCCTCACAGTAGGTCTATACTGCCGAGTTTGAGACACCCTGTACATGATGTGGAATCTTTTAATTTTCACTTATAATACCACTAGAGCTTCAATTATTACTGGAAATTTTTTCGAGCACACGAATATTTTCTCCCGAGTCGAAGACGAGGGAGAATTTTCTAAAAAATATTCGTGTGCAAGAAAAAATATCCAGTTTTTAATTGAAGCTAGAGTGGTATTCGGTAAGAAAATTTCACAATGAAGTGTTAAAAAATATCGACAAAAATATAAAGATATTAAAATTTTTTGATTGTTTTGAAGAGACTGAAATAATAAAAAATAAGTTGATAGTAGTTCAATCTTTCAGTTTTCTAAAAATTTGGTGTACTAAAGTTGGTAAAAATATATTTTATTGCAAAAAAACTTGAAGCAGTATATATAATCAAAGTAACTTACATACATATAACATTAGGTTAAATAAAATACAACTAACCGACTTTAGTTAAGCAAAATAATAAAAAATAAGTCAATAGTAGATCCATCTCTCAGTTTTCCACATACTCATTTTACAGTGCATACTAAAGTTGGTAGAAATATATTTTCTTACAAAGAACCTTAAGCACTATGTAATATCAATAAAATTCATATGTATATATTATTAAGAAGGCCATGCAATCCATGTCAAACAAGGTAATCTTGACTTTTGACGTTATTTGACCATTTTCTTTAAAATCGTTGTGTTGTACAATTGAAAAATGGAGCAGTTTGAGAAATACGTTTTATGCAAGTTTTGCAAAAAAGTTAGTGAAATTAAAATGTATCATCGGAACCTAAAATTTTTAATGTATTTATTACAAGAATGCGGGCCAGAAATTTATTCGCCAAACTTGTTTGGGATTATTAAAAATCATTTGCTTCTGGTGTGTAAGAAATATGGAGCTCTTCGTGGATCACAGCAGAATAAGATTGTTTCAAAGTACTACATTTATTTTTTGAAACATAGACATTTTATAAATTTTAGTGAATGTGTGCTTATTTATTACCCATTAAGAAAAGAAGACGTGGCTGAAGAATTTCAGCAACATTTGGACGCTTTAATTAAAACTACTAAAAGTACATACTTGGTAAATAATTATTTATAAATGATTTGTACTTATTAAATTATGATAGAATAAATTTGAAGTTAAATATAAATGTCATTTTATTTATAAATGTCAAAAAATTTCCAGTGTAATTTCATGCTCCTTACCCCAAGGAAGAGAAAAATTTCCGGAAATTTTCTTAGTTGCTATAGTAACGCTACAAAATACAGGCCTTTAATTGGCTGAAAAATACTATTGTGAAATTTTCTATTATAATTTGCACAGCTAACTGCAAACACGTGGCAAATATTATACCAACATGAAAAACTTTTCACCTGACTATATGAAATGTAACAAAACTACATCTGGCAACTAACTACTTCATGCTGAACAGATAAGACCACAGACAAGAAGCGTTTTGCATTTCAATTCGGCGATAACGATGTTTGCAAAAACGGAATTTCAGGAAATAACTGCTCTACGGTCTAATGTCCCCGCTCAGCTAGGGTTACCACCTGTCCTTGTTTCGGAAGGAAATTTCTTACTTCAGCCTATCCTTATTTTTACTAGAAATGTCCTTACTTGGAAGTGGTTATATTCATATTAAACTAGAATTATCAGCAAAGAATCGAAATATATCAGAAAAATGCGTCCCCTCTGCTATTCGATGAAGAGGAGAATGTCCTTACTTGACAACTACAAAAGGCAAGAATGTTATTACTTGAGCAAATAAAAAAGTGGCCCAGGACCCAAAAGTGGCCACCACCCAAAAAACCTGTAGCAAATAGTTAAAGCCGTTCATTAGAGGTCAACCAGACAAATACGTTTCAAGCTTATTAGCTCTCATCAGTATGCCGTAGATGAGATAATTGACGAATAACCTGCTATTTTATGTTTGTCTAACCCAACAGATCTCAAACAGTATATAGAGTATTTTTAATTTCAAATACGGACCTTACACTATCAGTAATACTTAAAAATAATGTCAATCATTGAAAGATGATGGTATGGGATATTTTGATATTCGAGCATCAGTATCTATAATGCTGTCAACACAGGATGATTTTGAACGTGGGGTATTAATTTTAACTGATAATAATAATAATAATAACTCCGATCTAGTCACCTCGATTCAAGTACTGACGCCTTAAACCGCGCGACCACTGGCCGATAAATGATGATGATGATGGCAGTATACATTAAAATACATCATCTTTAACCAAGACAACTCAGTTTATTAAGTTTTTGCACATTTTGCAGCTGACTGTAACCCTAACTTACCCTAATATAGGTACAGATACAACGATAAGTTCTGACAAGTTGCTCGCACAGTCTTTGTTAATCTCAAAATTCCAAATCAACTTACGTATTAAAAGAGAATAGTTATCATTTTACTGTTTTGTAGTGTGTGCGTAGTATAATTTTATGTTTTGTAGACATTGTTCAGATTACATTTTTCAGATTGTACGAAAACTCGTAATGAATGTTGCTTTGACGTGCCAGGCAATCAGCCTAAGTATGTAGCTCATTTTGGCTATAATAACATTTTTTACTTATTTCAAGGTAAAATGTTTTATTTCATCATCTTAAATTTTTGTATGTAGTATGTATCCCCCTGTAACTGTTAAGAAATATGTTATTTCGTACACATTATGTAGAATTTTAATTTTTAACAGTTTCTTAACGTCAAGGAATTAAGTAGGTGTCACTATAGTTTAACACATGAAGTTTAAAAAAATGATTACATTACATTTACTAAAGGTTCAATACGGAACACACTATTGAAGAACCCAACTGCTTTCTGCAAGTTCCTTGAATGCCATTATGCTTAAATGATTGTTGATAATTCATTAATGTTTTTTTTATTTTAATATACGTATAAACATGATAATTACTTTTATTATTATAAAACTAAAGCTGTTTAAACTAAACTGTTCTTGATACAACTTACTCAGTTTTTATGAGGTTCCTTGTTTGCTGAGTTTGAAATAACGTAATTGCTATTATGACCAAAATCGGATACGTTCTTGGGCTGAATAACTCGAAAGTGGTTTTATTAGGTGGGATTTCTGCCCGAAGAAATTAATTTTCTTGACCACTTTCCATGTCACCACATTTATAGATACTTGTCAATAATTGATCGAACTTTCATTACCTCAGCAACAATAAACTTCATGGACAATTTATTTTCATAATGATATTTTATAAATTTAATAGGTACCTAACGTAAGAAATGCGTCGATTTTTAATTTTAATGGCGTTTGTAAGAAAAAATTGTGTATGATATATGTGCTAAAAGTGATTTTATTTGGTTCGTAATAAAATGCCACTTTTAGCACTTAGTGTATCATAATTATAGCTAATCGTTTGACGGAAACGTAAAAATAAACATTTATACCTACAAAATACCAACCCCACAATCTTTCCAGTCCACCAGAAACGCTTTACCCCTAAATTGCCAGGAATGCGTCCGTTCTAATTACAATTTCTGAAAGCTTCTGTAATTACTAAATTTGGCGTTATAAATTCCCATTAATTTTTAGAAGCGTTTGGCTGGATAATTTTCTTTCTCGCCTCCCACATTAGCCATTCCGACGTCCGCTGAGCAAAGAAGGTCGTGGCATTGCCGAAATGGCAAAGAAAACGGAAAGAGATAAAAAATGATTTATTATATGGCCAATCCAGGGATTATCCCTGGGGATTCCATACAAAGGCTTCTTGGTGATTGATACTGGCTCTGATTCCACTGTACAGTTTTATATATAGGTACCTATACACGAACACAATTTTTATTTGACGGTTCAGAGATATTGTATTTCTTACATAAATGGAAGTAAATGATGGAGTATTCTTGTTGAACCACCTATCACTAGAGTTTGAAAGAGATTTGGACCTCTATTTGTCCTCGTTTTGTGTTTACCAGAAATGATCTGCACGTGCATTGTATGTACAATCGTTTGCAATAATAATGACACTCTCTAAAATGAATTTTGCGCTTTCTTTTCTTAGTTGTTTCACTCAGCAATAGAGATTTAATAACATTTTTACTCAGAACTTCCAGAAGTTCAAAAACTGTTTTGAGGGAGTGTCATTATTATTGCAGAAGTATGTACCTACACCTAAAAAATAGAAATAAAAAGTTTATTTGATATGTTGCATATATAGTCAAAGTCAAATTTTAGGAATAGATTCCTTACGAAAGGTTATGAAAAAAATGTACATACAACATACCTTTTATCTCGCTCTTCAACAAAGATACAGAGTGATCAAGTACAGTGAAAAAATCAAATTTACCCGGTCACTTGAAAATGACAAGAGCCACTTTTCAAAATTTTTGTAGGCATTAATTACTTAGGGTGGATCATTTTATGAATTGAAATCAAATTATAACCAGTGACGTAGATGTGAGGGGTCTAAAACGCCCCTGAAAAAAATATTTAGTACACCACTGAACAGGGTAAAAAAAGTATGTGAAACGACTTATATGACAACTGTATATTAAATGTAAAATCAAACAAATACATAAAATATCGAGATATCTAGGCTTGCTTAAAAACAACTAATGTCTAATGTTGCGGAAGCTGGTTCTAACTTTTTCCTTCCTTTTCCTAGCTTGATCACCCTATATATATCTGGTGAAAAGCGAGATAAAAAGGATGTTGTACATGTTTTACTTATTATCTTTTTTTCGTAAGGTCAATAGTCAAACTTCAGGAAATCTATTTAAATTTGACTCACCCTGTATACAATGTGTGCTTTTTATTCTATTTATTTCGGTTTCTTTTTCTAATCATGAAGCAGTGAAAACTCTATTCTGGTGCAAAATATTAAAATTTATTTTCTATTTTCAACGCCTACTTCGATCTTTTTTTATAAAATTTTACAAAAACTGTTTAGCGGTTATTTTTGTTTCAGATCTAAAACTACGGCACTGGATTTAGTAGTGTACCCTAAAATGATTTTATACCAGATTTTATAAATAAATATTAATACTGAGAAATTTTATAATAGGCTCCATTGTATTCAATAATTTTATTGGAATTTTCTAAAATAATGTTAGCTATGAAAAATGAAATTAAAACAGTTGATAAACGCTTTTAATTAATCACATTAAACGCGAAAACTTATAATTAACGGTTAAGAATAATCAGGTAGGTATTTATATAAATAAGTAAAATAACAAAGGAAAATTACAGCATTTTTAAATTACAGCCCGAAAATTAAATTTTAATCTTCAAACATTGTTTTCTTGAAATTTTTGTTATGTAACACCATAATTTTTCATTATGTATGTATGTAGAATGGCACGCTCTTTCAAATGGCATGGTCAAAATTGGAGGTTGCTATTTAAAAAAATTGTCGATGACGTCATATCTCGAACAACGATGACGTCACAAATATGGGTCGTATGTTAAAAAGTGCTTTTTTTAAAAACAAAATCGACGTGCCAGATGATTTTTTCGAAAACTTCTCTATTTCAAAAATAATGAACTTATTCGTTACTTTTCGAAAGCACTGTATATGACTTGCTAGATGTTGTCCATCTCTAGTCGATAAAGGTATTTCACAGGCGTACATGGATGCAAATCGTAGTATTATGACAAACCTGCAAACTCATCGAGTTATACAGGGTGTCCAGAATATGGGTGCCTTTATTTTGCTGTATGATAAGTTGTACCAAAGAAAACATATCTGACTTAATATTTTTTCTCTGACCAATGGTAATAGAATTATAACAGCAAACAGGTCTTGAATATGCAACAACACTGAAACATATTTACTGCTAATGGTTTTTATAAGCCCTTTTCACAACACATAATAAAATGTGTGACAGTTAAAAAAAGTGTAAGTGTTGAAAATGACTTAATGTTGCTTGCGAAAAGCGTTTAGGTACCGTACAAACCAGAAAGTTTATCTCAGATTCATCATAAATTAACATGTCATGCAGCTGCCATTGTTACTATAAATTGTTTTTGCATTTATAAGTATCAATCAAACACTATGTACAAAAAAACGAAACACACTAGGCACATTACTACTATGACTAATAATACCTACTGTTTGGTTAACAACAGCAGGTGATAGATTACAACGTTATTATTATTATTACAACAGCTTTTTTTACTTCTTCAAAAATGATAACGCCGACGCTGCTGCAATAAGGGCATCTTGTTTGTCACACTGATTCATGATGACTAACTTTCTAATATGGACGAAACTCGGGTTTTCAACATATACCATATAACTAACAATGTTATATACACATGTTACTAATTTGGATGCTGTTTTTTAAATTTGCAAAAAAAAAAAAAGAATTGCTTCAGTTTTTGTTCCAAGCAGGCACATCTTCGTCTCAACGATATTCGAACTCTTTCGAAAACACCCTCCTTAGAAACCTGTCACCTACAATACCCATCCAAATGTTTAATGAAAAACGTGACTGATGTCCAGATTCTATTAGAGCATGAGGATTTTCGTCGGCCCAAATATGCGTATTGTGAAAATTAAACACTCCATTTTTTGTGAACCCGGCCTCATCAGTAAAAAGAATGTTTGCAAGAAAACGAGAGTCTTCAGCATCATGACGTAGAAACCAGCGGCAAAAATCCAAACATGCTTAATGATCATTTATTGGATTTAAGGCCTGTACTCGTTGCACATGGTATGGATAAAGCAGTTGCTCGTGAAAGATTCTCCAAAGAAGAGGACCACTAATTCCTACCGCGGCTGATATTCTCCGCACAATTTCTTCTTCTGCTCTAGGAGTGGATACCGACCTTGGTCTTCCGGATAAATGGCACTGTTTGCTCAAGGAACCGATATCACGCAATCTTTGGTGAATTCTTCCAAACATGCGTTGTGAAGGAATCTGGCGATTTGGATAAGCGTCAACATAAAGACGTCGCGCTTCGGTGGCGTTCCCATTAGCACGACCATACATGAAATGCAGGTCTGTTAATTCTGCGTTAGAGTAACCAGCCATAGCGAAAGAAGACTTGTGCACTGAGAACAACTGTCCAATACGTACTGTTTATTTCACTAAACATCAACCAACTATTATAAGAAAATACACAACGTTTTTGCAAAATAAAAAAAGGGGCTAAAAAACATAAAACATTCCATATCTCCGCAACCGTTACTTTGCGGACCCATGTGTATTGAGACTTTTCTGCTTATTTTGGTTCATACTATTACCTCCTTAAATATTTTACACTCTTTTTTAATATATATATATATATATATATATATATTGCTCAAGAATAGAGTTTTTGCTGCTTCATCTTTTAGAAAAAAATAATAAATCCAATAATGAATACCATTTTTGCGGGCCTGTGCATTTGAAATAGGTGTATTTTAGGTATTATTATACCTGTCACGTACGTAATATTATATTGTTGATTATAAATCTATCTATTATCTAATTTCGGTAGTTATTTTTTTCTTAGAGTAATCGTTTACGTCAATTCGCCTTCCATTTCGGAAACTGCTTGTTTCATATAAATCTGCAAGTCTGTACCAGTCAACGTTAGTATGTTATGCTTTGCGTGTACAAATTTCGGGAAATACGATGACATTTCGCTATTAAATTGCCATATAATTTCTGGGCATAGTTTAACTGTAGCCATAAATAAATTCGTTTACGTAGATTGCAGTCATCGTTAACTATTAGCTTCATTTCATGAGAATCATCATCGAAAGGAATAGATTGTTGCTAATTCAGGACATACAGTATTTTGTCTCTTGTCTGTTGTTTTTAGAAACATTTTGAAATTACATTAAGAGTCAAACTATATGATTAAAAACGAGACATTAGAATTTGATTTATTCCTCTGTTAACAGAAATATTTAAGAAATTCCTTTACTTGAATTCGATAGGAGAATATTATACGCTAGTTTTGGATCAACTATTCTAATATTTTTCTCTTTAAATGTTTTAAATAAATTTTTAAAATGTGTTCTTTCTCTACCAATAGCAAAATAAAGTTATGCTCAATTGAGCATCTAATTTCATATGGCTTATCTGTCATCTGTCAAAAAACTGTAACTTGCAAATTTATATATTGAGATTATGTTGATTTTGTGTTTTTTAGTGTTAACTTTTGTATAAGTGGGTTTATCTGTGCTTTTATGTGCTTTAAGGTATTAAATATGCAGGAGTGTCCTGAAATTATGCGTTAAGACTTCAGGAGGAGATTCCTCTGAAAAAATTAGGGTCACAAAGTCCTATAATAATATTTCTAAAACTCAATATTAACGGAGATACAGGGTGTTAAAGTTAAATTTTATTTTCGATATTTGTAAATAATTTCTTAAGGAATCCAAATATTTATATAAAATTTGTAAATCGGGTTTTTTTTGCGGACGAGAAATTCAAATATGTTTCTAATTTTGACGACACTAGTAGAGGGCGCCACTTGTGACACATCATGTTTATTTTAAATGACAGAACTTTTTTGCATCTTAATATATCAATCTGACTATCAAAACAATCGATTCTCCTACCTATTTTATTTGAAAAAGGTATATCTTGCTGAAGTCGGTAGGCGTAACCATATTATTTGAAATAATCTTATTTGAAATGCTTAGTGCACCGAGTAAAAACTGTTTTGGTTTCAGGTAAAGTGCTTTTTCTGCTGAAAATACAGCAAAATATTACTTGAAAAAGGACAAAGCACAAAGATTTTATCAAAGCAGGCCGATTTTTTAAAATGCACATCTCCATAATTTACTGTTCTGAACAACTTTTTCAAGTAACATTTTGTTGTATTTTCAGTAGAAAAGGCGCTTTAACTGCAACCAAAACAGTTTTTACTCAGTGCACTGAATATTTCAAATAAGATTATTTCGAAAACTATTACTCCTAACGACTTCAGTGAGGTATACATTTTTCAGATATAACAGGTAGGAGAATCGATTGTGTCAATATTAAGTTGGATACACTAAGCAGTAAAAAAGTTTTGTCATTTGAAAGAAACGTGTGCCATAAGTGGCGCCCTCCACTAGTGACGTCAAAATTAGAAACATATTTGAATTTCTCGTCCGCAAAAAATCCCGATTTACAAAATTTATGTAAATATTTCGATTTCTTAAGAAGTTATTTACAAATATCGAAAATAAAATTTTAACTTTAATAGCCTCTATCTCCATTAATATTGAGTTGTTATAGGACTTCGTGACCCTAATTTCTTGTGAGGAATCACCTCCTGAAGTCTTAACGCATAATTTCCGGACACTCTGTATAGCTGCAATCGTCAATGTTGTGTTTAGTGCAAATAAAGTTAACAGTATATTCACATTCAAGTTAGTAGAACTATTGTTCAAGTTTTTTCTGATTTAATTAAACTTACATTAAAATCCAGACTGGTGAAAACGTACCTTAATCTTCAATGTATAATAATCTACCACATTATATTTCTTAAATAAGTGTGGTAATTGAATAAGGAATGGAAATAGTAGGTTTTATTTTGTTGATTCCATTTTGATTCTTAAGTCACCTTCTCTTAAGGTCAATTTTTACAGGTAAGTTTTCGCCTTAATTTTCTTATGACCTTTGTAACTCTGGTTGCCTAATTTGTGATGTCACCACTAATGTAGTCCATAGCGAAAGATATGTACAGAGAAAGAACTGCAAAGTATTAACCTTCTTTTCTTCTTCCTCTACTACTACTGCTCCTGCTGCTGCTGCTGCTGCTGCTGCTGCTGCTGCTGCTATCATTAGATTTGTAGGAATTCGTTTATAAAACCAATGCTGCGGCTATTGCCATTAGTACTTCTAATAATTTTGAATATCCCATCAGTCTCAAAACATTATTCCATTTCTGTAAAATAGAAAACTTCTCATCTTAGTACGACTCTATTACCAATTCAAAAGTTCTTTTCTCAAGTACACATTTTATTTCGTTAAAATATCTACAAAGATTATAGACGCATATTAGGAAGTATCAACAATTAACTAAGAAACCTGTCAAACATAATAAGCATACATACTTTAAATATAAGAGGCATATTTATGATACCGATAGTGAAGAGCGGCGAAACGTTTGGAACCATGGGATGCGACCAGTCACAGAGGCGGCTGCGGGACGTCTCGGAAGACCACCATAATCCGAGGAAGGGTTCCGACCGTAGCAGTCGTAATACGACAATAGGAACCGAAATCAATATATGGACGGATCCATCGATACCGGTAGCGGGTCTGCCCGAGAGCAACCAGGGCAAGTCAAAGAATCCCCGAGCATTACACGCACGCAAAATACGCTAATATTTATTGACATGAAGATTTGACACAAGCCTTCTGAGAAAAGAAATAGCAATAGCAGCGCCTGAACGAAAATCACCACAAAATACATTGATACTTTTAAATGCGAATAACTCAGAAACCGATAAAGTTAGGCGATGTAAATAATTATATTTTTTATGTATTGACCGATCTTTTAGATTTTTAAGCATAACTCAACAGATAAAAGAATGTTTTGATTTATCTAAATAATACTGTGAAACTGGCGTACTCTAGGAGCAACGTCAAAATAAGCTGCGGGGATGTGCACTTTAATTCCGTTTCTGGCAGCGATCAGTTACCGAGGTAACATAACAACCCGGAAAATCACTATGTATCAAACTCTAAATATTTTTAAATGCAATAAAATTATCTACAGAGTGGTAGTAAAAAAACAACATTTATTTGAAACTACCAGTTGGGTCACCAATCAACTGTTTTTTTCAAAATAGCACATGTCATTTCACATGTTTTGATGCAAATTCTTATTCTTGTTTTTCATATAATTGACTAATAGGTTTGATTGTAGTAATTAAGGAAGAAGAAAAAATAAATAAAGTTCTTGAAATTAAAAATTATTGGTTCACGTAACTTGAACTAAGTAGTCAAATTCAAATCATGTCAGTCCTTTCTGAATGTAAATAATTAATGTTCGCATTTCGTTCCTATTATGAAAATTAAATCTACACTACTACATATAGGTAATATTTGATCATCGAAGTGAGAAGTCAGTTTATGTCACGTTACAGAGTCACGACACTATCATTTCTGTTCATTTGAATTCTTCTTCATTACTTCAGTCAAACTTTACTATATTTTATGGATAAACGAAAACATAAATATGCATTAGACCAACTATAAATATAATGTATTATTTGAAAGAAAAATTGAATATCACCCAACTGATAGTTAAAAATATATGATGTTTTATGTATTATCACCCTGTAGATAATTTTCTCGCATTTAGACATATATAGGACTGTTTATAGTTACAGCGATGTCTGGGACAACCTGTACACACATAAGATATTAAATTGAATAAGTATATGAAATTTTTTAATATATATTTTACCGTTTTATGTACTTAAATTAAAGTCCTGAAATTGAATTTTCAAGGTTATTTTAGCTTTAATAAAATGATTTGCGTTTCATTTGAAAATTTATATAACTGAGCGTCAACAGATTTTAATAAACTCGTTTTCCTATTCAAGAATTATAATTAAAGTTGTTAACTGAATTAAGGTGACCGTATTTCTCGCCGTAAAATGATCAAATTTGTGATGTTTTTAGGTACTGAAATCTTGAAAAATAAAACACGTAGAACAAAAGTAATATCAAAAATAAAATTACTGATGTTTTGTTTATCCACTTTTACTATTTAAACTTTCTTCAAATAATATAATAACTTTTAAAATGCATTTGTATGACACACATTATTTCGCTATTCTAACCCCACATTTTAACAATTATTTTCACATACTTATAAACAAAAGTGAACAATCTTATATGCAGAACTATGTACGTTTATGTTATAACAATGTTTACACCTAAAGTTGAATTTAAAAAAATACGTATTTTGAAAGATTTCAGTACCTAAAAATTTGCTGGATAGATCGCTTTCTGACGTTATATATTGAATTTACTTCGGTACCTTAGAATATTCGCCAGTGGCATGAGATAACATTGTTGTTATTTGCTAAACTCTATGTTATTCAGTTCTTAAATGTCTAAAATTACTTCTATTTGTAGAAAACACTGTTTCAAGAATACGGCGCCCTTAAAGCACTCGAATAAAATTAAACGCGCTTATTTTTGTTATTCAAAAACAAAAATGTTTCAGCATCAGAAAAAGGTATACATGAGTACCTTGTGATAAAAATATTTTTTGTGATTAGTTTAGCAGTTAAACAGGAATGAGTATACCTACCTATGATGACCGAAAAATCTGGCGTCGCATGGATTTTTCGTGAATGAGGGTATTTTAGAGGGTGTCGCCATCTAGTATACTTCTCGGCAAACAGTTTGAATTATTCAAACAGTAGCACCATTAGTAAACATTAGTTTAATCACTGATAGTACTATCTACTTATATCAAGGTTGCCCTAACACATACAGAGGCTATGTGACGCCACTGGTGTTGGATAGAACACCACAACCAAGTTACTGGAACATTGGAAGATCTCATTGGACCGCACTCGAACATTCGAGAGTATACGCGCGTATATAAGAAGGTTGAGTCAAGCGGGACGAGCATAATTAATAGTTAATAGTGTGGAATAGATACTCATGGGCTAAAAATGTTAAATACAGTACAATGTTGTTACGGTCAAGTGTTTATTTCTTTTATAATTAATGTTGTTATTTTGTTCTGGTGTGCAGTAAGCACGCTGCAAGTCAAGTTAAAGTTCTTTAAGTGAAATATACTTCGCAGAACAGAAAAATAACGAACGAACATCGAGTTTAGACCATTGGAAATCAGACTATTTAATCATAAACAATAATAATAAACTTCAGAGCATTCTTTGTATGCAAGTACCATCAGTTCCTAAATAATATAATATCAAACGACATTTTACTACGTTACACGATAAAAAGTTTCAACAATATACAAGGGTGTCTAGAAATGCTATCATTACGAATTATAAAAAAAAGCTAAAATAAAGCTGATAACAAAATATAATATTGCCGCTTATTACGAAGTAGCGCTGGAAATTGGCAAAGCGAAAGAATCTTTTAGTGATGGAATGCTTATTAAGAATTGTGCAATCAAAATGACAAAACAGTTCCATGAAACAAAATATGCTGAAAAGTTCGAAAAACTCTCAGTATCGCATCAAACAATTGCACGACGTGTAGACCACATTAATATATCCAAAAAATTGCACGGTATAATTGAAAAATGTAATTTTTTTTCACTCTGCTTGGACGAAAGCACTTACCTATCCGACTTCAGCCAATTTGTAATGTTTATTGGAACTATTCAAGATAATTTTAGTGCAACAGAGGAGATTCTTGATTTTATTCCTTTCCTTGGTACAACTAAGGATACAGATGAATAAACTATTCGTTAAATGTTCCTGTATTGTCACTGATGGAGCCAGAGCTATGATAGGAACGGAAACTGGATTTACAGGACTTTTAAACCAAATCAATATTAACTGTCCTGTGATACACTGCATTGTTCTCTTGGCTCTATGTGGAAAGTCGACTGGGCAATCGCGCTTTGACTCGCAGAAAGTTTCGTGATTTTTTAGCCGAAATTGGCTACATTTGCAGATTTGATATTTGGCACCAATATTTGTAGGTTAAGCGCCGGAAACTGTTTATAACGTTTCTTCACTCTACACAAGGAGACTCCCATTTTGCTTAGAAATTAATTATGACACTACGGAATTAGAAAATCTAATTGTAGAGGTAAAATTTCTGTCAGACCTTGCATTTTTAACCTGACCTTAACAAAACTGAAGCTACATTGTCAATTTATATGGTCACATAAGAGAATTTAACAATAAAATTAAGCTTTTCAAGTCTTCTCTAGAAATATAGTCGTGGATAGTTATTTTATTAACATCTAGCTATACATTAAAATAATAAACAATACCTACAATTTTCACCACAGTTGGTATGAGTAGGCCACTTCACGTTTTAAAATAAACTACGTAATTCAAAATTGAAATATCACAATATATTTGTTGAACACTACCTTCAAGAATATTTCACAGTATTCCATCGGCGAGTCAATTGATTCGCCGTAAATTGATTTTTATAATAACTCATTAAATATCCGCCTACCAAATTATAAATTGGAAATTGCAGTACACAGATAGTATATTTTTATTAAGGTATCGAAGATATTTGGAAGCAATTTCTAATACGAGTAGAACAGAGCCAATAAATGAAGCAGGACTGTCAAAAACATGTACTCAGAGGTATTTTAAAACTGTTATATTTCATCATCGGTGTAAAATTACGTATGTATATTAGTATTTTTTTCCAAGCTGTAAAGAGCACTTTGATAAAATTAAGGATTTTAGGGAAGTTTCGTATTTAACTCATGTAAAATACATTGAGACAATTATACAGAAGAAATAGAAATCCGATGTAGCGGCTTCGAAGGAGACTACTGTTTCTGTTGAGAATGTAAGCAGAGCAGACCTTCATCTGGAATAGTATGATTTGCAGTCAGACCCTTTTTACCAGGGAAGAACCAAAATAGGAATAGACTTTTTAAAATTATTCCCAGTAGAATGTTACTCCCTCTAACTTGCGAAGTCTTATGAAGCCCTGTCCTCATGGACCCCACATAATGATGAAAATAACGATAATCTGTTTTGCGAAATTCGCTAAACTTTGATACTTTTCCGCCATTAATAATTTAAATCAAAATCTACGAAATTCGCGACAATTTCATGTCCATGAGAACAAGGCTTTATGGGCTCAATGCTGGGAAGCACGTATCTTTGCGAAAGCAGCTTTTCCAACGTGAAATTTATAAAGCCAAAGTATAGGTGCTCCCTGTCTGATAAGTCAGTTACTCAGTTGCTTCGTTTTCCAACAAGAAATATTAATGTTAATATTGATACACACTGGTTAGTGAAAACCAATATCTCCAAACTTCCCACTAATTTTATTTGTATATACATGTTTATAATTATTTGAATAAAAATAATTATACAAACAAACACATTTTTTGCACCTGTTACAAATCACTGATAAAAGTGCATACCAAGTATTCCGACTCTCACAACCATACTTTTATTTACAGCGGCCCTTAGGTCACTTGAAGTTGGACAGCTCTGATCGATATTTATTTTTTACACCGTCTCTAACAGCGGCATATATTATGTTTATATGTAAGTGAGTCATTATAGAAAATATATTGTGTGGAAAACACACGGTTGCAAAATTCGTTTATAGCATTGTTTTTCTGAGACAGCCTAGGAAAAATACGTTTTTACCTTTTGTTTTCATTATACCTTGAATAATGTCCTCCATTTCCAAACACACGTGAACTACAAGCCATCCTGCACGTAGACAGACTTACATATACCTATCGAGCAAAAAAGCAACGGGGCATTAGCGCCACTCAGGACCAGATTTAATCTGAATGCCTGAATGTGGACGTAGCGAATTGGAAGGAAAACTTCCTCGACTGTCAGTTTTATAAGAGGAGGTTTCTCCGACGTTATTGAATTTTTATGTGTACTCTTTCAAAGCTCGTCTGTTTCTGGAAGAGGCGTCTCGATTATTGTGGAAGCAACTAATTGTTAGATATTAAAAGCGTAGGCTCCTGTAGATATTTTAGCGGCATTGCTAAAAGCCTTCGACATATTTTTCGTAATAGGTAGAATAAATTTCTTTTACGCCAGTAGTTTTCGTTCTGTTTTCTTTTATTTTGCAACCTGAGGAAAATAAAATTATTATTATTAAAAGATAGAAGTGTACTGAAAAATATATACAGGGTGTCCGGTGTACTTCAAGACTTCAGGAGAGAAATCCAAATATTTACATAAAATTCGTAAATCGGGGGTTTTTGCGGACGAGAAATTCTAATGTTTCTAATTTTGACGTCACTAGTAGAGGGCGCCACTTGTGGCACATCATGTTTCTTTTAAATGACAGAACTTTTTTGCATCTTAATGTATCCATCTGACTATCGACACAATCGATTCTCCTGAAGTCTTGACGCATAATTTCCGGACATCCTGTATATATACGGCAAAAGGAAATGATGTTGACTTATTGACTTTTGTGAGTGATTTCTTGGATTTGTTACTTAAAAATTGTATTTTTACGATAACTTGGAAATAATTATGGAAACAATTTTACTAATGATGAATATGTTGACATGCTGCGAATATTTTTTTAATGTACTGCTGCAAATAATAATTCCTATTATAGCAACCATTGTTTTTCTTTATCAGGCTACTTTAATTGCAATATGAAATTATATTTTTTAAATGCTTATATCTTCTAAATAAAAACGTATCGGACCTATGTTCATATAAGAAAACATGTTTGACATTAACCCAGCTACCATCTGCCGAAGTTTGTCATATCTTGTAGAAGACCCTGTATTTAGTCAGTAGATAAATTATTCTGCAGGCTGCCCCGTAATTTCACATAAATATTGAAGAGGAGTATTCTCTGGCCTAATTTAGGAGGGTCTTTTCTATATATTTTTTTTCGATTTGAGCCCTCTGCAAAGATATTCGCGTTGGTGGGGTGAACCTAAACTTGCCTAAACGGCTTGACCTAAAATTTGAAAATTTGGTACGCGTGTACCAAATTCCTTTAGTTTTTATTAATATGTTTTAATTTTGTAGAAAATTTAGGCATTGCAAATTGTTCCTAAGTAGTAGAAAAGAAAACATTATTCTTATAAATGACTCATCTACTCACTGCAACGTTTAAATAAAATGACCTTAGGAATGGATTATACGTTGATGCAAAATGGTTACACCTTACGTATATCTATTTTGTATTTTGCACGAAACCATTTCACCGTAGAACGTGCCAATATGCTCATATTTGAATTAGCAATGCGATTTTTTTCAAAAATTTAAATTAACCGCAATTCGGATCGCGTTTCGGTTCTATGGACGAACAAGGATGTTTTTTCTTCAAGTTGTTCGCTATCTGGCCTACTGTTATTTGTATTGACTATTGATAAATACAGAAATGGCAATGGCCAATGATTGGATCAGGCGAGGTTATAGGAAAAATACGTTTTTTTTTATAATTCGTCTTTCATTTAATTATTCTTTTGAAGTAAAACAGTAGTTTCAGTCAGTGTTGTTAATCCAATTATACAGATAGGTCAAAGATTTCACACAACGTGATTTGGATATAACAATTTAATGATGGAGTTTAGTCATTTCAAAGTGTTAGTCGGTTGCGAAACTATGTTTACATTCGTCTACCACGCGAACTGACAATGCGGTTTTGATTTTTTTTTCTTGATGTTGAAATACTAAATAAATACCCTGGTGTAATTTGTGCGCCGTAAACATGGTAATTTGTTCTGCGTACGAATCGAGGCATCATGGGGGTAAGGATAATCAAAATATATTAACAGTGTCTGTCATATGAGAAATAAATCGATAATTGTTTTACCATCTCCGGTCAAAATAAATGGTAGAGCTGTTCATAACTTCCGTTCCACCTTTTATACTTTCGGACATCCCCTTTTCCTCTCACGAAGTATTGTAACGATTTCATAATGGTATTCTAGATCTTTACTGATAACGTTTTTGCCTCAATGTAGAAAACAACGAACTAACATATTTGAGGTTATTTTGTAGATACGATAGGTGGTGTTAGCATTTTCGCGCTTGAGTATTCTATAGTTAAACGTAACCTTTTAGAGATATAAACTATAATATCTATTCTGTCCTATCCATTTGCATATCACCATTCACCAATATAATACTCGTAAAGCTAACTCTCTTAGAACACCTCGTTACAATTTAACTCTGAGTTCAAAAAATTCCCTTAATTTTAATTTATTCAATCACTTACTTTACGAGCTTAGACTGTTAAATTCGGTGTTGTTTAAAAATGCTATTTAAAAAATTCTTCTCAAATATTGCTTCTATTCTATAGAAGAGTTTCTGGAAGTGCCACTTATTTAAGTTACTGTGTGTTGATATTGTACATACAAATTCATACATTGACATTTTCTTTTATTTTTTTATTATTGTTTTATTATTATTATTATTTTTTGTTCAATTGCTGTCACATTTTATTTGTGCTGTATGCGTATATTTACACTTATATTGTGTTTCTAATTATTACTTTTATAAATTCAGTGTTTTTGTAGTTTTTTACATTAAAATTGTGACCTGCTTCAAATGCTTATGTAAAGCATAATGTTGTTAATAAACACTATACTATCTAAGGATAGAAACACAGTGGAAGTATGTTTTCTGCATACTACTAGCCCGCGTCGACAAGCGTTTATATGCTTTGTAAGTTATAACAATAACAATAAATTGACACGTAGGAACACAGTGAAAACAGATTGAAGCAGGTCAGCGCCGGAAACCTGCGACCCCGCTTTTCTAGAATTCGTCATCATCTGGTTGTCTAGCATAACGTCCGCAGTTGTGTCTATTTATAACAATTTTTTGATATTTACCCCAATAATTTTGTCCAAATTATTTTATTTTAATTTTGACATCATGACGTCTTGTTGATTGAAAAGGACCACACATATTTCGTCAAATGGTCCGTCAAATTTACATATATTTTTATTATTAAAATTTACTTTACTGACATGATTTAAAGACTGTGTATTTAAAATTTTGTAAAAGTATTTTAAATGAAACACTATACAAGGTGTTTCTTATTTAGAGCTTAAAAATCCAGGGGCGTATTATGTGGCCAAAAATAAAGGTTTTTTGTTATATAATTGTTGGATCTTAGGACAGCCATGTCCAGCTACAGCGTGTCAAAAATTAAAAAAAAAATCAGTTTTTATTTTCTAAACCGCTTGAGATAATGAAACTAAATTTAGTGTGGATATTTAGTATGACAATAGGTATGTAACAAAAAAATACCAACTTTAGAAACTTGCCAGTAGCGTAGATGTAGGTATCATTGATCATTATTTGCCAAAAAAATATATATCACCATGTATAATATTACAAATAAAATAGGTCATCATATGCGCCATTGTATTATCTATCTTCACTTTTTGTTTCTTTACACTTTTTTATCTTCCAAACCGATTAACAACAAAATTAATTTATTTGATCAAGTACATTTTTATACAGCTACTTAAACATATGTTATGCACACAATAATAATAAGAAGGCGTCATTTTATTTAATAGTGTGTATTATCAAATTAAGCATGTTTTTTAAAAATATTGTTTTAATAATGGCGTATGCGTGTTCAAATGCTGAAATTGCCAACATGGTTTACATTTATGGTCTTGCAGATGGAAATGGTACTGAGACTAGGCGAATTTATGTGAAAAGATAAGGAATGTTTTTCAGCGTCTTTCGGAGTCAGAATTCAGAATTCATTTCAGAATTCCAATTTCTGGAAGATCTATGAGTATTAGAACGCCTGAGTTGGAAGAAGCTATTTTACATGAAATTGAAGAAGACCGAAATACTAGTACTAGGAGGTCGTTGCAAATCTTAATATAAATCATAAATTAGTTTGGTCCGGTCTCAAGTATCAACAGTTAAGATATTGTCTGAAGTTATTTATTTCTGGCATAATTTTAGTTTTTCTTTAGTTTGATTGGGTTTTTGCCACACTTATGAAAAAAATAAAAATTAAATAAGCCCTTGCAGACAAACACATTTTAAACTGTCAATCTTGACATACTTTTAATATATTTACTATTTTGAGAAAGAAAACAGAGAGTTTTCGAAACGTCAAAAATACGGAAGTGCGCGATAGTGATGTGATTTTTGTTATTTTTTACTTATCTGCTTTCTTTAGTGTGATATTTTTTAGTTAGGCAAACTTAGTTTCAAAAATACTCTTGACTGATCCTTGCGCTTACTTAATTAATCTTTATTTTTTTTCAGAAGTGTGGCAAAAACCCAATCAAACTAAAAACAATATCAATATTTATATCCGTATCACATACAAAGGGTTCAATCCTTACTGCCGCAAGACTATCCTGCTCACGTACAATTTTGCCACTGGATTTTGCAAAATATTGAACAAAATATTGACTTTACCACTGGCATATTGATTAGTAACGAACTAATTTTTTCAGAGAAGCTATAATGAACTTCCATAATAAACACGTACTGATAAAAACCCTAATGCCATAATGGAATTCAAAATCAATTTTCTTTGAATGTATGGAAGTATTGGAAATTTTCTTGTTGGGCCTTACTTTTTACCAAGAACTTTAACTGGTGTCTCTTACATGTACACATTTTCTTGAAAACGTTTTACCTGAACTACTTGACGATGGTGCCCATTCGGTAATAACGTGATTGCACGAAGCACTCAAGAACCAGGTCAACTTTGGGTACCTAAGTCACCCGATATGAACCCTATTGATTTTTTTTGTTTCGGGACAACGCAAGACATTCGTTTACAACGTTCACATGAGGAGCACTTACGACAGCAAATTATAGCTGATCGTGATTTTAAATGAAAGATTTGATAATAAATTGATTAGACAAGGCACTCAAGAACCAGGTCAACCTTGGCCACCCAGATCATACGAAATGAACCCTATTGATTTTTTTGTTTGATGAAATTTCAAAACAGTTTACAAGGTTCACATTGAATTTGAGGAGCACCTAACGTCAACAAATTATATCTAGTTGTCTCTAACTACTCCTGAAATTTTTGCACGTGTTCGAACTGCAATTTCAAGAAGATCTGAAGCATGTATTTTGGCTGAAGGTGACCAACATTTGTTATAATAAATCATAATAAAGTAATTCCATTGTTAATTCATTATTTTGCTTTTTTATGTAATGTAATATAATGAGTATCATAAAAATGCATTTGTTCAAATAAATCAATTTGGTTTTTAATCGGTTTGGAATACAAAAAAGTGTAAGAACAAAAAGGGAAGATAATACAATGGCGCCTATGATGACGTATTGTATTTGTAATATAATAATATGTATTTTTTACTGTATCAGAAAGATATTTTAAGCTAATATGTATTGTGGTTGAATTTTGAATTTTCGGGTTCCCACAGATTCAAAAGTGAACTTAGATATTTATAGAATGTTTTCATTAAACCAGGTTAGTAAATTTAGCTAGATTATTTTTTTAGATAGTTATTGAATAGATCTTTGTCTGTGGAATGTTCATTAGCATACCTGTTTGGTATCAGAGAGCATACATATGGCTTCATTGATAGGAATTGTAGGATATTTGATATATATTAGCTTAAAATACCTTTCTAATACAGTAAAAAATGTTACAATAAAGAATATATGGGTAGATATTGTGGGTGTAATTCAACGCTGGTCGGGGCTTTAGTCCGCAGAGTAGTTAGTTTCACACAATATTGTTAATACTTAAAAATATATAATAATAATATGTATTATTTATTTATGATAATTTTTATTTCTGGCAAATAATGATCGACACCCACACCTCCGCCGCTGGTAAGTTTCTAAAGCTGATAATTTTTTGTGTCATACTTACTGTCATACTAATATGCACACCGAATTTTGTTAAATTATCTAAAGCGGTTTAGAAATTAAAAACTGATTTTTTTCAAATTTTTGATAACTGTCGCTGGACAATGGCTGTCTCCACATTTATATAAGAAAACACCCTTATTTTTTGGCCACAGAATACGCCTCTGAATTATTGACCTCTACTTAAGATATTTATTCTTTATATTATGTCAAAGGAACCGAGGATTCTTAAGATATGTAATGCAGCATGAATGGAAGTTCTTGAAATTTTTTCTTCGATTAACCAAAACCAAAATTCATACGGTTTGCAATAATCATAGATATATTTAATAATACACATTTTAGATCCTCCTCATTTCACATCATTTAGCGCCACAAGCATTTGGTTCATGTCAATCTGATCATTGGCCATCTTCATTTCAGAGCACCGAAAAAATTACCAGCACATGCACCAGCCCCTCAAGATCGGATCAAAGTCGATGAGACGCCGCACCCCGCAGCAGACCACCCCCACCACCACCCCATCAGTCGCTGGTACTCCCCAGGAGTCTGTCACAGAATCACCCACTCTAGAATTACCCGTCCCCACCGTCACCCCCTTGTCCAGCACCCAGTCTAAGCCCGAGGACTCCGACACAGGTAAAGGTCAACCTTATTAAATGCGGAAAGATAAGCACGGATTTGTAGTTGATACTGGGTGGTATGAATAAAAGTGAAAAGTACTGATATTTTTCCGGAAGTTGCTACAGTGAATAGTATTCCTTTGGAAACTCTCGGAGTATTTACTACAGCATTAAGTACATACTTGATGCTTCAAATTTAGCAAAGATGGTAGTATTTACTTCGACTATTGCAAAGCTAGTATCGCACCAGCTTCACTTATAATTTAAAGATTAATCGTGGTGATGATTTACAGTTGCTGTTTTTTTTAAATTTGTCATCTTTTTTATTTTGGTTTTCATATTATTGTTTCTTAATATTTATTTCATACCTAAATTTTGTTTTATATTTATGTTATTAAACTCTGTTAATTCCTTAGGAGCTGTGTCCACAAACCTAGATCTAGGTTTATGGCTGTGTCTTTTGCCGTTTTAATGTGGGGTGTCATCCTTTTGTCTAATATTATTTTAAAAATCCCCCATCATAATGACAAATGCTAATTGTAAATCTTCATTTTGAACCTCTTCTTGCGTCATTTCATCATCTGAAGACATCTTAGCTAACCTAGGTAGATATTTGATTAAATGAACAGGGGTGCGATAAATAATAGCCAATTGTAAAGCAAAGCGCTACTAACTTTGGCATGTCTATACTCGTAAACTGTTGATATCGGGTAGAGTGGAGGAGAATGCTATTTATTTTGTAGAATTTACTACTTGACAGGAGCAGATTCTTCATATAGTGAAGCATATACTTCGCTGTGTAGAATTTGCTATAGAAGATAGGGTAAGTACTACCGAAAAATACTGTTAACTACAGGCTGAATTAGAGACTGCATAGAAAATGCTAAATTTTGAAGTATTAGTAAGTACTTCATTTTTATTCATACCACCAAATGGGTGGTATGAATAAAAGTGAAGTAAGTGCTAATAAGAAGAGGTATATGAATTTACTGCGAAGTATCCGCTTCAATATTTAATGAGGTTCTGTGCGTCAAAGTAGATACTGATATTTTTCCGGAAGTTGCTACAGTGAATAGTATTTCTTTGGAAACTCTCGGAGTATTTACTACAGCATGAAGTACCTACTTGATGCTTCAAGTTTAGCAAAGATGGTAGTATTTACTATTCCAAAGCTGGTATCGCACCAGCTTCACTTCACATACTACAGTTGGAAGTAACGTAATGGTCCAGAGACGCAAAAGAAAAATTTATAATTTAAGGATTAATCGTGATGATGATTTACAGTTGCCGTTTTTTTTAAATCTGTCAACTTTTTTATTTTGATTTTCATATTATTATATTTTTTTTAAATTTACTTCACACTTAAATCTTTTGTCTTTTGCCGTTTTAATATCGGGTGTCATTCTTTTGTCTAATATTATTTTAAAATCTCCCATCATAATGACAAATGCTAATTGTAAGTCTTCATTTTGAACCTCTTCTTGCGTCATTTCATCATCTGAAGACATCTTAGCTAACCTAGGTAGGTATTTTATCAAATGAACAGGGGCGCGATAAATAACAGCCTCACAAATGTAAAGCAAAGCACTGCTAACTTTGGCATGTATACATTCATAAACTGTTGATCTCGGGTAGAGTGGGGGAGAATGCTATTTATTTTCTAGAATTTACTACTTGACAGAAGAAGATTCTTCATATTGTGAAGCATATGAGTATCATTTTTAAATAACTATTAACCAATAAAGATAAATTTAAAGCAAATATATTTAATATAGTTCCTCTGTTTTTATTTATAAGACTTTACGCATTTATTTATGTAGATATTTGTAATTTCAACCCGTACTATAACCAGCGGTTGAGTTAAACGTTATTAAACCGACACTTCAACCTTCAGCTGACGTTTATAATACTCAAACTGCAGGTTGACCGAAGGTTGAATCACAATCTCCGGTCAACCGGACATTATAATACCGGCCCTTATTGTTCTTATGAACGTTTAACGATTGTCTATACACATTATTGCATATTAGTTATTAGGTACCATTATTACGATATACAGAGGCAAATTCAAAAATCCCTCAATGCTGTTGTTGGTGTAAGATTTGTGTGTACAATAATTTATAGATACAGGTACATAAGTATTACACAGCCAATATATTATAATGTTACTGGGCGTAATAAATTGATTAGATTAATTAAAGTAAACAGGTAATGACTCTTATTTGTTACTTATTATTTTCAAATTGTTATTGAGGCACTGCCAAACCTGCCTCATCGTACTGGCCTCCACTGGTATAGTGATTATTTGTAGAAATTTTCCACAAAACAACACGCACCATTCTGCCAAAAGAGGTATTTCTCATTTTTAGAGACCGTGCAACTCAATAACTTTAGATGTACTGTAGAAAGAGTTCATAGAAAAACAACAATTTGTCTGCTAATTCGAAAGATTGGAAACGTTATTTCATTGTAGTCTAGTATTATAAAATACATAGATTATCCTTATACTTTTCATCCCAGCTTGCAATGGATTTTAATGAAATTTTGATATCTTCGTCTATAATAACTGTAGATGGAACGAGAATAAGACCCTTTTGAAAATAAGTAGATAGGTCCAATTCCTCTTCGTCCGTATTCCCATTTGTCAGTTGCACAACCCAGTTACCCCGCTAGAAAGCCCTCAGCCGTTTGTTCTCAAGCTATCGATCCTCTTTGCAGGTCCACCGGGCTCCCTGAACCAGGAAGAGACCGACTCGGGTGATAACAGCTCGGAATCAGAGTGCGTACTCTCCGACCCTTGCAACTACGTCACCCACGAAGATGAGGGCCTATCGCCGGAACGTAAGGTCTCCTTCGTCAACACCGAGAGCTCCGACAAATTCGACGTCGAAGGGCTCAAGGACAAAAAGAAGCGGTAAGTTGTACATTTTTTTTATTACTACCTGCTGTTATTAATAATGTCCGCATTTCGTTCGCAGATCTCAGGTCCGGACTTGACGACGACATTATTTGAATATAATTTATTTATTAAAACAAATTTAATCTTTTCTATGTCAATTGCCTCGAGTTTAGTGGAACACATTCCCTCAGAAAGTGACGTAAATTTTCATTGAAGTTGTTTCCCATAAAAAATTGGGAATTTATTTCACATTGTTTTTGCTCAAGGAATATAAAGCTTCAAGAATTATAAATATATACAATAATATACTCAGGATTTTTTTAAGTTGAATGAATTCTCACTCGAATTTAGTTCACTATGCATTAGATAGATAATCGAGGTGCAGGAGTGTTATTTTTATTTAGACATGTTTAGACTTACAGCAAGTTACTGCTCCTAAAACAAAATAGTTGCAAAAGAACCTTTTGTTGGGATACGTAGTTAGAGGCAACGTCATATTACTACGTTTTATTTGACAGCATAAAAAATATTCTACAGCGACTACACTTAAGTGATGCTACTTCTATTTTATTTTTTATTTATTATATTATAGAATCTGCGAAGATTTAGCATACATACTGTTACGGGTTTTCTATTCAACTTCTTCTACTACCATAAAAAACAATCCGATAATTAATCACTATCCAAATTGCTCTGAATCTCCAATTGATATCACCAAAATATCCAAATGAAAATCTTTCGTTCGGTCCGCTTATGCTCCTTATGCAAAGTATTTTCTAGTATCTCTGGATCCCATTCTTGAGCAGCTCGCGAATATTCCTGATGCGCCTCGCGAATCTTCCTGACGCTTCTTGATCGACGGCAGCATCGTTTATCAATTTGCAGGCTAGTCGCGTCAAATTAGCGTTTCACTTGTAACTTTTTGCGGAGAGGTCCGATTGAGATGCGGTTTTCTGAAAATGTTTAGCGAATTTTTTATAACAAAAGGTACATCTAACCTCTGTACGCTCGCAAATTTTTAATTTTTTATTTAACAAATAACCCATATGGCAAATGTCACACACGATTCAACGAAAATGTCTGGAAAATGTTCTCTTGGGGGTTTTCGAGGTCCCTCTTTATCACTTTGGTGGTAGCTTTATTATTTATTGCTAAATTGTCGTAACTGGGCCAATTAACAAATTAAAAACTCCACCCCCGAAATCACTAGAGAACCGGATTTTTTTCCAAGATTTCTGGCTTATTAAGGCAAACCATTGGCACAAGATTTTTGCAAATATAATTGTTTATTGTTCGATTGTTGCAACCTCGCTAATTAACAAATTAATAACTATACTCCCGGAATCGTTGGAAAACCAGATTTTTTGCAATAACTCTGGGATCATGGGGAGAACCATCGGCACTAGGTTGTTGCACGAAATTGTTTATTTTTCTATTTTTGCAACCTGGCTAATTAACAAATTAATAACTCTACTCCCGGAATCACTAGAGACCCGAAATTTTTTCCGGGATTTCTGTCTTTTTAAGGCGAACCATGGGCACAAGATTTTTGCAAATATAATTGTTTATTATTCAACTGATCCCAGAATTATTGCAAAAAAAATCCGATTTTCTAACGATTCCGGGAGAAGAGTTATTAATTTGTTAATTAGCGAGGTTGCAACAATCGAACAATAAACAGTTATATTTGCAAAAATTAAAATTTTGTGCCGATGGTTCGCCTTAAAAAGACAAATCCCGGAAAAAATTCGGGTCTAGTGATTCCGGGAGTAGAGTTATTAATTTGTTAATTAGCCAGGTTGCAAAAATAGAAAAATAAACAATTTCGTGCAACGACCTTGTGCCGATGGTTCTCCCCATGATCCCAGAGTTACAATAATTAATTAATTAATAATATATTTGCAAAAATCTTGTGCCGATGGTTTGCCTTAATAAGCCAGAAATCCTGGAAAAAATTGCGGTTCTCTAGTGATTTCGGGGGTGGAGTTTTTAATTTGTTAATTAGCCCAGTTACAACAATTTAGCAATAAATAATAAAGCTAACACCAAAGTGATAAAGAGGGACCTCGAAAACCCCCGAGAGAACATTTTTCAGACATTTTCATTGCATCGTGTGTAACATTTGCCATATGTTCAACAAAAATGGGTCATTTGTTAAATAAACAATTAAAAATTTGCGAGCGTACAGAGATTAGATCTACCTTTTGTTATAAAAAATTCCCTGAACATTTTGCAGAAAACCGCATCTCAATCGGACTTCTCCGCAAACAGTTGCCTATTTTCACATTTTTCATGCTAATTTGACGCGACTAGGCGGTCGGGGCCAATCTAGCGTGTCGTGAATCCAACAGCCACCAAATTGGGTGCGATCGGGGTAAATCCTGTAACAATACATTTCAATTGTTCACGGATACCTTCAGTTATTTGCCGTCTTGAAGAAACTGTGACAGCATCAAGATATTCAATAAATAACGCAGTTATTGCGACAGTTTATTCCCTAGTCATAAGGTCCTAGTGTTGAACGTTGTGAAGAAAAAAATTGATACCGGTTTACGGAACAATCCGGAATTTTTAATTTTATGCCGTATAGTGGATCGTTTTGATGGCAAAGAAGTAGATTTTTCTAAAGCTTTCCTAAATGTGCCATCCATGAAAGATGATATATACTTTAAATATGTCCCAGTGATCTCTGTGGATGTTGAACACACGTCTTCGAAACCGAAATGGATTATTAGTGACAAACACCACACTACCACCACATTTGCAGCAGTTGCTTATTATTCAATTTTATTCCAGTACGGCAGTGAACAGTTATGTAGAGTGTTTTATAAACTAATAAACTTAATATGAATAATGTTGGATATTATAAATTACCAGTACAAGGAAAGATGTTTATTTCAACTTTTTGTACGTACGAGTGTGTTTGCACCTTGATTTCTACAAATATTACTGCATTAAAGACGTCACACCCTGTATATGTAATCTAATGATGCTGCCATATTCCCCACCGTTATATTTCTTTTATTAATATTAATAAAGTAAACTAGAAAAATATCCACCAAAGGTAATATGTCTTCTTCATATGTCAGTTTTAATTTGGCCACAAATCATATATGCTTCCATATTACTTTATCTGGTAATGTTGCTGCCATATTTCCCAGATGTTAATTAAGTAAAATAAAGAAATATGGGTCATGGGTTTGCCTTCATAAGTCAGTTTACATTTCCGGAAGTCCGGAAGTCATAAAACTACAGTAGCTAATGTTAAGAATAAGTTCCATATTACCCCAAGTGACTCTGTTCAGTTATTGTATTGTAATTTAAAATACAATTTCTGATCTTTTTGGAAGATTATATTTAAAATATAATTTATTATTATAGGAATATTCACGTTTGTATCAAAAGTCAAGTTTCAAAAATTTATAACGATATTACAGTTCAGTATATGTTGCTATATTACCACCAAATTTAACAACAGTTTTTGTTGTACATACTTAGATATATGTTTTAGTTATTAGTCATAATTTTTCCATTTACTCTAATTTTCCTATTTGGAGAATATTGAAATTAATAGTACAATATCGATCCCACTGTAAGTACAAAATTAATTGACGTTATCGCATCTGTACTGGGAATATTCATTTTCACTGGAATTTCAACGTGTATAATTACAAAGTGAAGTAATATGAACAACGCAAAATTCTGAACCTGCCTAAGGTGTCGATTCTAAACTAAACCTGAATTTTGCAGTCTGGTAAAGTTTACAGTCTACGTTGTTTTTGTTATTATGAAGTTTACGTCGTAACCATTATTTTACTGTATGATATATGATGGAAGTATCTACGTTCAAGCTGTGGCTTGCAAAATTTTCCTCATTAAGGCTGGCGTATCAAGGAGAACAAATCCACCAAGTAGGTCGAGGTTCTTATTAGCGTAGTGCTAAAATATAATGCTGAAATTAAATAATTTCTTTTAACTTTTGAGGAGAAAATTTGCTAGGGAACATGGAAATCCGGAATTGTACATTATCACTGTGTACCTTATCAATTCAGCTACTAGTTTTTAAAAGAATTCTGCGAGGTGTGACAATGTTCATAGTGCCGTATACAAAATATTCTCACTTATTTAGATTTTTTTTAGATTGTCTCAACAAACAGCTATGAATTCAATATATAGTGATTTTCCAGGTTATTATACCTTGGCCTCGGTTGCTGGTTGCTGCCAGTAACAGAATTAAAGTGCACATCCTTGGCTTTAATTGTGATTCTTTGACCTGCCCTTGTTGTTCTCGGGCTAGGTTCGGTGTGGGCAGATCCGCTATCTGTACTTCTAGGCCCGTCCATATATTGATTTCGGCTCGTGCTGTTGATATTGCGGTCCTCAAAACCGTAATTTTAATTTTGATCCATAGGCATCTACAAAAAGTTCTGACTAAAATGTCAGGAAGGATTGTTTGTTTCAAACACTTCGAAGTGAAGGGTGCAAGGAAAAATTTATTGCTAAAACGTAGTTCCATCAGTATAGAACACACGTACCAAATTTCAAAATTTTAGGTTACGCCGTTTTTGAAAAAAAAAAGAGAACCAAATTTTAGGTTCACCCCACCAACGCGAATATCTCTGCAGGGAGGGCTCAAATCGAAAAAAAAATATAGAAAAGGGCCCCCTTCAATCTTGGAATTAAGGGACACCCTGTATAACAAATTTTTAAGTACATAAATGTACTTGTGAAAATAATTGTTAAAATGTGGGGTTAGAATAGCAAAATAATGTGTGTCTTATAGCCGCTAATATCGGCATCTTCGCTAAAATTTACATATTCAAGCAAACTCTCCATCCCAGTTCGAAAACATTCTAACCGTTTGCCCAAACATCGTTTCTCGTACAATACAGGAATAGGCAAGGCCTCATCCTTATGTGTATATTTAATTATAATCGTTCCCCTTGGGCTTCATGAAAGCAAGATGGCCTAAGAGTGAAATTCGGATGAAATGGGTCGACCCTCCCAACGAGTTCTGCGCCCGTTCCTGCGAAATTAATTAAAATTTATGCTACGCCTGGGGAACTCCTTTGAATTATTAACTAATCTGAACACAACTTTTAACTGTCAAGCAAAAATGATACACCGTAATTCCTCCAAGATATCCGTTTTTTATTTTATAGGTTCTTACAGAGGATATTCAGATATTTGTTTTTTTATTTCGTATCATATTTCATATTTTTAGTAAAATGTGTCCCATAAGTAATTTGTTAAAAAAACTATAACATAAACATACTGATTGCATGTCTCCTTAAACATTTTTAAAAAATCCTTATTTATTACTTTTGTTTATGTTTTGAGAATAAAACAGGTAATTTAATGTAGTAAATTAGAAAGCAAAATTGTATAAATACCTCAAATAGCTACATTATATAAATGGTAGGAACTAAATATAGTCTGTTTGGAAATGAAAGAGAGTAATAAAGCCCCGAGATAAGAACCGGCCATGGGCGTGGTAATATTTCATTTCAGGTAATTATCGGGTAACACTAACGCTAGCAGGTAATGGGTGTACATTAGTATATTTTACTGGATACATCATAGGGCAGGAGCCAGTGTATTGTGACAGATCAATCCAGTCTTAGAGCTGAATATACGAAGACGTGCTAGTGCAGTAGAATAAAATTCGATTTGTGTTTAGTGACTATTGTGCCAGTGGATATAATATTGTTTGGGTAAAATGTCGAGCTTATCAGATTACGTACCTGCTAAACGCGTGAAAAGATGTGCGCTGTCTCATAATGAGAAGATTATTATATTAAATGTATTTAATGCATTGTAACACCAAAATCCTACCAACATTGTTGACGACATCGTGGAAAAGTGTTCCAAAATGACAGGGATTGGAAAATCGACTATCTACAGACTTTTAAAGGAAACAAAAAATTAACAAGATACTGTAAATCCCCCAAAATCATTTACGAGGAGGTCAAAAGTCGTTATAGATGATTTCTTCTAAAATGTCATTCGCAGAAAAGTATACTCATTTTATTTTAAAAAAGGAATAACAACGCTAAACAAAATTTTAAGTGAATAAATAAAAGTAAACCGCCTTTTACAAAACCACTGGCACGACCTATATGTGTCACTATTAATCTTCGCCCTTTACCTGAAGGTGCCTTGAACCCTGTTGAAAATCCATCCAAAAATACTTTTTAAATTTTTATCTTGCCATACTTTTGTTACAGTATATCTCTCGTTGACCCAAGTTTCGTCTAGATAATAAATATTCCTCTTTTCGTCACGGAATTTTCTAATTGATCTTAAGTAGGATCTTCGCCAACAAATAATTTCATCTTTATCGAAAAGAACTGACTTCCTGTTCTGCTTTTCCCACAAAAATTCAACTCTCGTACGACGGCCCATAATTTGCTTCTACTGATTTTTGGCAAATCGTTGTCCTCTGAAAGTTCACTTAAAATTTTGTTTAGCGTTGGCATTTCTTTTTTAAATTAAAAAGAGTGTACTTTTCTGCGAATAACATTTTTGAAGAAATCATCTATAATGACTTTTGACCTCCCTGTAGATGATTTTGGGGGATTTACAGAATCTTGTTCATTTTTTGTTTCTTTTAAAAATCTGTAGATAGTCTATTTTCCAATCCCTGTCATTTTGGAACACTTTTCCACGATGTCGTCAACACTGTTGGTAGAATTTTGGTGTTTCAATGCATTAAATAGACTTAATATAATAATCTCATTCTGAGACAGTGCACATCTTTTCACGCGTTTAGCAAGTACGTAATCTGATAAGCTCGACATTTTACCCAAACAATATTATTTCCACTGGCACAATAGTCACTAAACACAAGTCGAATTTTACTCTACTGCACTAGCACGTCTTCGTATATTCAGCTCTAAGACTGGATTGATCTGTCACAATATACTGGCTCCTGCCGTATGATGTATCCAGTAAAATATACTAATGTACACCCATTACCTGTTAGCATTAGTGTTACCCGATAATTACCTAAACCGAAATATTACCACGTTCATGGCCGGTTCTTATCTCGGGATTTTATTACTCTCTTTCATTTCCAGACGGACGATAGACCAGTATTTATTTAAATTTTACAATAATTTAATTAGATGCGACCGGTGTTTTAGACATTTTTATCTGTGTTCAGTGTCAAAAATAGACAAGACAAAAGCGAACTGATAATAGTATGTCCTACTTGTGCGTTCGATGCCAGTTACATTATACGAATCTAGGACAATTCGGAATTGATTTTCACGTACATACCTCAGAGTATATGCTCCTTGAATTTGAAATGGTTGAAAAAAATGTCCTCGTAAATTTAAATGCCACGATTGGAACTATTTGCATTTGAATAAAGTATTATATTCGCAATATTTATGTAAGAAAATTACAGAAAATATTTTAAATCAATCATCATTCAACAACAAAACGGCTTTAACATGATTCATACACTTACTGTAGCATTTTAAGGGGCATACATGGACACATCGATTGCTATAAAGATGTAACAGCCAACAAATTTGTTACTGGCATTTCGCCATCTGCTTTTGTGCGTTTTTCATGAAACAAAATTTCGTGACGCTACACAGAGCACCGTTTCGTCTGGCATTCCCAACCTTGCCCCAAACTCCTGGCCATCGGATCTGGCAAGCGTTATGACGCCCACTTTATTTATAAATATACCCTGAATCGCCAAAGTATACAGTACAAAGCCACTGAATTATTTTTTTCGTCTAATATATAGGGCAAAGCTTTCTCTGGTTTGTTTTTCAGCCAAGTTTTGATATTAAGCTATTATAGTCTGTGCAGTTTCAAGTAGGTATTCGGAATTTAATAAATAATGTATTGTGTACCATAGGCATGTCCAAAATGAAGTCCGCGGGCCGCATGTGAGCCACACGAACGATGAAATAAAATATGCATACATAGGCTATGTAATGCTGAATGGAACACCGCAACGAAGTTATTGAAACATTGGAGATCTCGCTGGACTACTCTTGAACATTCAAGATTCAAATGGCCTTGCACTTATATATAACAAAAATTGAGTCAAGCCCAACGAGCAGAATTAATAGTTAATAGTGTGGAATAGAAACTTATAGACAGAATAACATTAAATACGGTTTGCGAAGGTAATTGTTACGGTCAAGTGTTTATTTCTTTATAATTGTTATTTTGTTTTGGGCTGCGGTACGCATCAAACCAGTTTAAGGCTTACGGTGATCGCTCTATCAAGCGATATATAGTTTTCGCTCAGTAACTCCTTAACGGATAATGATAACAATATGCGGTTTTTTTAATAGAGTATAAATATTATTTTACGTCGATGCTGTGTTTTGAAATTTTCAAAAAGTATAAAAAAGTATAAAAAAGTAAAGTAGAGTAAATTTTAAATAATAACAAACCCAAGAACAAAAAATTTACAATGATCAAATAATCTAACTATTACCTGTTGTGTAATGTCTTTCTTTGTTGTCCAAATTTAAGTAGAAAACTAACAATATGTAACAGCACAGAGAAACAATGGTTCGTCAATTTTACACGAGATGATTCGTTAAAATGTGTCTATTAGATAGGTTGGATGGGGTGTTGTTTTTTTATCTTTTTTCTACTTACATAGAACTCTGAAAAGAAAGCACAAAAAAATGCTATGATTTTGTATATATTGGATATTAGAATAATTAAATAGTTTATTGTTTAATTTTATCAATTAAATCTATTAAATTAAAACATGATGTGCAAGTTGGTATTAAAAACCTACTTTTTCTGAAAGGTTTTTGAAATACAACTCTCACCATTCTTATACGCAAAAACTTAATATCACAACGAATTATAACACACTGGTTTTTTGTACTTATTACAAATCATTGATAAAGTTGCATACGAAATATTCTATGATGAAGCCTCACAACCGCATTTTATTTACAGCGGTTCTTGGACCACTTGAAGTTAAACAGCTCTGGTATACCACATACCAACATAAACTATTTAGAATGACATTTTAAATGAAAATAATCAACCTGCTAATTTAAAATAGCTATTTATGATATACGTGTTAAAAGTAAGTAAAATAAAATCACTTTTAACACGTATATCATACAATATTTTTTCTACAAAACAATGGGAAGAATTTAAACTCAATAAAAATAAGAAATCAAAAAATACCACACAGATCGCAATGTTTATGAACCAAAATTTTCGTAGCAACCAGTGCTTTTGATTTACTTTTAACACGCGTGTTAAAAGTAACCTACTTTTAACACGCATGTCAATAAATGACATTTTTAACATCAAAAATGAAAATTAAAAAGCCCACTTTTAACAGTTTTGTAGAAAAAAAAAGTTATATCAACCTATCGAATAGCCTGCAGGATTCTCTTATTTTGATATATTTCACAAACTTAAAATCAGTAAAAAAGAATTTCTTTAAATGGTACAGGATTGTATCAACGGCCGCCTATTTACAGTCGGTACTCGACAGTTCTTTTTGTCTTCCACCGACAACATCAAAACGTGAGGCGACAACAAATAAGTTTCCCTTTATCTTACATCTTTAATTTCAATTGCCTGCGTCTGAACACCAGTTGCACGGTGGTTGCATGTTACATTTAAATTTTATTATCGTACTGCGTCTGCGAATAATCTAATTCAAGCTATCTCTGAAACTGATCTCTATTCCATTATTGGTAAACGTAATAAAGGTATCAACTACATAAAGTTGTCTATTTTTCAATTACAACTAGGGCACTATTTTATGCAAATCGACTTGTTGGGTTGAAAATTCATTTCCCCATAGTGCTTTGTTAAAATATTAGTGAATTGTATTGGTTAATAAAAGAGATCACGAAATAATAAATATGAAGTAAAAACAACAGAAAACTCGCAAACAAGTTTGATGAAAGTAGATTTTTTATGTTAGTACATCGAGTTTCTTAAATCTTGTTTAAATTTTTAAACACGGTTATCGTTTCTTCTTTCGCATGTTTCTTTCCACGTTTCCTTGATGTAGATATAAGTTGTGTAATGCTAAAAAGTTTTTAGTAACATTTTTTTTGTAACTTTGTTCAAATAGTCTTGGAATGTATTATAAATATTTTAAGTATATTGTAATTTATTATTTTGTATAAATATTTCAAAAGAGGAATTTTCGTATTGTTTCCATAATCCATTTTTGTTAGTATGTGATTGATTAGAACTTTAATTTCATCGAAATTTTTATTAGACAGATTCCATTTTTGCTTTAGCTTTAAAGATTTTAATCGACATATATCAAAATGGAACCTCTTCAAATTTTGTTAAATCGTGTCTCTCATATCCTTATTATAAATTATTCTTACGTTGAAAAATCCTTGAGGCAGATTAATCTACAAGAGAGGCATGATTCTCTTTATTTTTGTTACTTACGTACTTTGTATGAAATTTTTCTTTCTGTTGCTTCAGTCATCATCAGCACCACCGTTCCCACCATCCTAAATTCAGGAAATATTCTCTTCCTGATGATCCCCACAAGAAGCGTCACCACGGTGACAAGCGGATCTCCACCCAACCAGAGGATCAAGACCTACCGCCTAACGACAGGAACCAATTAGACAGTCATAGGTAAGGATAAAGTTTTGCTTCCCGGTTTCAGACGAGTATCTAAATTTCATTTACTGATGTCAAAGAAAAAAATCTCAAAGTAATTTTTTCAATTTCTTTCAAGGTCGGATGATTCAAGGGCTCTTCGAAGACACAAGACTTCCAGACCTTCCAATGCGTCGCTTATGCATATCGGAAAGGGTACCGAACTACATCCCTCCTTGAAGAAGCTGTATGATCACAGCCCTCATGCAGTAAGTAACCTCTGTGTGAACATTTTCATTCATGTCATATCGAAAACGGCAAGACCTTAATGCAATAAACAGCGTCTTTTTTGAAGGTACAATATTTAAATTTTATTAGCATAAATCGTATTATTGGAAGTAATCGATGCACGTCTATCATTCGAAGGTGAACAAGTGAAATTAGTTGCAAATACAAAATAACTTTTGTTTCATTCATAACTAACTTAACCTTGGCCTGCATCTGTAACATCACGTAGAACTGTCGCCTTGTCTTCGGCGAAGTATTGTTATCATCATTTTCGATTTGGCGACTAGTTTGATTGTTATATAACTTGCAGCCGGAGTGTTTCCTCGTCATAAAAATTAATTTGGTAAATTCAGATTTTTTGAATAGCAATTATTTTTCTTTTAGATATTCGTTCAGCTCGATGAGCTGTTCATGTTGGAAACCCACGACGAGAGGGAATGGAAGGAAACTGCGCGTTGGATCAAGTACGAGGAAGACGTCGAGGAAGGCGTCGACAGATGGGGAAAGCCCCACGTCGCATCCTTAAGTTTCCATTCTTTGCTCAATCTAAGAAGATGTTTGGAAGAAGGCCTCGTTGTGCTGGATATGGAGGAAAAGGATTTACCTGGCATCGCTTACAGGTAAGTCTTCTGTTTGTTTGTTTATTTTCTAATGGACAGTTTTACACTGTACAAGAAATGGTCAACACATAAACTTAGATTCTAAATTAAAGTAAATAAATATACGACACAGTGAATCATACAAAATCACATTAAAAAAAAAAACAAAAATCGTAATTTTAAATCTTGAAATATTCATTTAACGAATACGGATACATATCAATTAGGTACGATTTCAGTATTTTTTTAAAACGCTCAGCAGTGTACAGCAAGTCTTTATATCATTACGTAATTTATTATATAGCTTAAGGCCCAGACAGTTGGTGGACAGGTGAATTCGTGGTAAGCTTTAATCTCATAAATGGTATGATATTCATTTTTTTGACGAGTATTAATTTGACGAATGTCCTTATTGGTATAAAATAAATCTGTTATTGAAAATATAATTAATTACACAATTCAAATATTGAGTCCAAGTAAAGATAGAATAAAATATTTTTTTTAAATATTTCTACATGAATATGAACTGATGAAACATTGTAAGTATCTTAGTATCTTTTCTTGACATATAAACACATCAGAAGACATAGTGGACCCGCCCCAGAAACAGACACCATACATTATAAGCTGCGGAGTTACAAGAACCGTAAATTTCTTAGTTTAGTTGAGTTTAGAACAAAGATTTGAACAATGTGATCTCCAGGACAAATTGCTATCAAATTCAATTCTTAAAAATTGATTAGTCATTTATATTTACATTTATTTCTATATTTGTCCATTGGTGGTTTTGAAATAAAACCGCATGGGTCTTTGTCACATTAAAACATAAGTTATTTTTACAGAACCATGTATATAATTTATTAAGTAGAATATTACATTTTGCTTCTAAGTGATACGAAGATTTATCATAAATTAAAAGTATCGTCGGTATATATAGTAAAATTAATACTAGAAGTAATGGTGTTTACGTCATGTATAAAAGCAACAACACAGGACCCAATACAGAACCCTGTGGAACACCCATGGTTAAACTCTGTATTTCTGAATTTACATATTCAACACTCAAAGCATCTCTATGCTTAAGGTTACCATATTGTCTTCGGTCATTCAAAAATGAACATATCCAATTCAGTGAAATACCTCGTAATCCATAATTAATATGATAATCGACGCAGTCGAAGGCACTTCTAAGGTCACAAAAGATCCCAGCAGGACATTCCTCTGCTTTCATAGATTCTAACACAGTATCAGAAATTGAATGAATGGCGCTACTAATTGATTTTCTCGATTGAAAACCATGCTGATGTTCTATTGTTCTATGCTTATTCATGAGCGATATAAGTCTGTTCAAAGAGAATACTCAAAAAATTTTGAAAACGGTGAAGAAACCGTTATTGGTCTATAATTATTTAACGAAAAAGGATCACCTTTCTCAGAGATAAGTGTGCCTTCACTTGAATTGTTTCTACCAGTTGCCACTGTCACGACCGAGTTACTAAGTGCAAGATGCAAATGCATCTATTGATAATTATTTGAAATTTTTAGTATTTGATTGATTTTGCAATTATTGTGGTAAATGCGTCAACTTCTCTTTGTCAAGAAGTATCTGTAATCTTAGCCATAGAACACAATAAAAACTAATATTGAACTAGATTATGCATATTTATACGATAAATCCCGTTGTTTTCTCATCTCTTCCGCTCCGTGCCGTTTCCATCCATGTTATGACGTTACCGCTGACGCCCTATTTATGTTTGAAAGTTAGCTGAATCTGGGGCAAAGTACAAATTGCTATAAATTGGGTCAACGTATGCAAACATTGCTGAACTAGTTATTAATTTTGAAAGATATACACGAATTAGATTTGTTTCAGAAAAAAACATCATCTGAGTTATGGTCTCAGTAAATGTCGCATCGATGTTTTATCGCTGATACATTGCTTAAACTATAAACTTGCAATAAAACTTCTCTAATAAAATCCCAGCTCAATCTTCACTTTTCAACTGGTTCTCCTCATCATTTACGATCCTTTGCCGTTAAAAGTGCCGTAAAAAAATGAAGTTCTGACTGCAAAACGTATTCGTTCCACAACTTCCAACGTTTTATAACGCATTTGCGTCTCGTAAAAAGATATCTAATGGATTTCAATGGAGAAAGTGAAAATATACAATTTCCATCAATCAGACTTAAAATGTGATATTTTCAAAAGAAAAGAATTACCAAATCAAAGAGACGGAAGCTATGAAACCGTTTTGTGTCATATTTAATTTAAACTGTTTTAGGTAAGAAAGTGTTGAAACATCGCTTGAGCCTAGATTAATTAAAAATTAATAGGAAATCTACTTACCATAAATCCAAAATCTATAATTCTCTAAAAATTGCTAATAAGTATGCTTCTAAGCGGTGGTGAAAATTATCCCGCTGCAAAAATACACTGTTGAGAAAATGATCATTAGGGATCCGCATACCCTTATGCCATATCTGCTAATTCTTGACTTAAATAAGGCATTTTTAGGACATATAATACTTTACACCACAGGTTGTTTAATGAAAGTTGTTTATTTTCACGTGCTTTGAAAGAATGCATTTATTTCAGAAACACCTTGTATATTTCAAATTTAGGATGTTATCATTTTTACAGCACTGTGTTTTTTGATAAAATGAAAATAGGATGATTCAGAACTTATCAGAAAAAAAAATGGGGAACATACATGTACAAATATGGTACCTAATGCAAAAAAAAATAATATACGCATTCTGAAAACTATTTAAAAATATTTCATTCCACGCCGCTGGAATCTGGTGTGGCGTGATGATGCAAATTGGCAATGTCACAAATCGCACAAAAAAAAATCTGTGAAGTTATGTGGTCAAACCGACACCGACGCAAAAAAAGACTGGCCGCGTTTTTACTTTAAAATAAACCTAAAGATAGATAGATCTCCCCAAAGTGACGCGCCTTTAAATTAATAAAATTTTGTTACACTAATCTTGAAGAAGAATTGCGGTACTTGATCACTATTGGAAACATGAAATTTATAAAAATTTGCACATATCTTATTACAAAAACTGAAAAAGTAACCGCAAAAACCCAATCTTTTCGCCCGTTTTTGCGTAGTGTGTAGCAAGAACGGGGAAGGTCGTCCAGAGGTTTCCGTGGCCTTAAATTGATCGTCATGAAAAATCTAGGTGAGCATAATTCGATTTTTCCAATATTTGTCCGACTTACCCCTACTTAAGGGGCGGAAAATAGTCGATCAATTCTTGGTAAAAATTGGCGTGAACGTGAATGGCAAGGAAGAGATCAGGGATGTCCCTCCAAAATGGTGAAAAACACCCTGCATGCGGGTAAAACCACCCCTATTGCCGAAAACCGGCGGCAAATGATGTTCCCTTCATGAATTGCCTTTTTTGTGCCACTCTTCCTTATAACTCCGAATGATAT
Source organism: Monochamus alternatus (assembly GCA_037114965.1). Lineage (NCBI taxonomy): Eukaryota > Metazoa > Arthropoda > Insecta > Coleoptera > Cerambycidae > Monochamus > Monochamus alternatus. Next base: position 123,099,537 of record CM073426.1, read on the forward strand.
GAAATACATGCCCTCATAATTCGTCCTTCTGTCGGATTCTGATCAGTTACCCCTACTGAAGGGGTGGAAACCACCCCTAAAACAAGAAAACAGAAAAAATGGTCACCAAAATCTGGGTAAAAATTGGCGAAATTCCACATGGCAAGGGTAACATCAAGAATGCTCACCTAGATTTTTCATGACGATCAATTTAAGCCCACAGAGACCTCTGGACGACCTTCCCCATTTTTGCTACACACTACGCAAAAACAGGCGGATTTTGCGGTCCTTCTTTTGTTGCTTGACTTGTACACAGACAGCATTTGAGCACGCCTTATCCAATTTTGCCGTACTACCTCCTGGTTGTTGTTCTTGTAAACGTAAAATATTCGCGGCAGCTACGATGCGCTCGCGCAATGGTCCCATAAAAATAAGTCGGATGGTTTAAATCGGGAGACCGCGGGGGCCGTGCTACCGGTTCATTCCGTCCAATCCAGCGTACTTCATGCATGTGATGAAGATAATCTCGATCGTCTAGCCGAAAGTGAGGAGATTTCCTATCATGTAAAAGTCCACATGTGTTGTCGGACAGCTAGGGGAACATTTTCAAGAAGGTTGAACAGATCATTATGGAGAAATTCGAGATATTGTAAACCATCCATACTATTAGGCAATATGAGCGGTCCAATTAGGCGCTCATCAACAATTAGTGCCAACTACAACTAAAGATTGACAGTCCCACAATAAATAAACACTACTGACTTCGTTTGTTCACCACCTAGAGAGTATATCCCCACTCCAATCCAGCAGGCGTGTTGGCACGCGCTTCAAGTGCAAAAACTTGTCTACTTTCTTTGTATATCAGATACCGTTAAAGTTCAGTTCCCTATTAGACTTATATTATACAGGGTGGGTCAATCATAATGTCATTAATTTTAAGAGGAGATAGGGAATAATAAGTATAATACGAATACGCGATTAAAAAAAATCTAAATGCATATTTACGCTGAAAATAAATATCTTCAAATCATTATGTAAACCCCCTTTTCAGATTGTCAATGACCGCTCACAGCCTTGGTCGTTTACAGCTCACAGTTCAACTCGATGTCGACCTGATGCTACGTTGCCAAATTGAAATATTTTCCTAGTATTGACTATTTTAGAATCTCATATTTTTTCTTGCTCAGTTCAGCCAATAATAATTTAAAATGTTAATATCCAATGCTATCAAAACGAATACGCGGTCCATTCAGGTCTTCCGGTAGAAAATACGGTCCAATGAAGCGATCCCCGTACACTTCTGTCCATACGTTGATAACAAATCGCCTCTGAAAGCTAAACCGACGACTAGCGTATGGATTTTTATCCGACCAAATGTGGCTGTTATGACTTCAAAGAAGCTTGGTGACAGTTTAAAAAATATTTAACATTGAAATTCCAAACTCCAACGTATCTAATAATAAACAATTTAGGTAAATTACATAAAGAACATATACCCAATGGGTAAATTATTAAGAGAAGATGAAAAGTGTTTCATGTTTAAATACTAAGTAATAAAAAACGTTCGTGTTGTCGGCAAAAAAACTGTCCAAAACTAAAACGGCACACCTCTGATCTGATGCTCATAAAGTTATCGAGAGTAAATCTTGACCTACCGCATTATTAGGTCAATAACCTAGTTACCTAGTTTTTATACTGTTATTTAACGACAAGGAGAGAAGCTAACTTTTTCACATGATTGAATTTTCCTTAAATATTAATAATTAATAAAAACAAATTTAGATAATAAATAAAAAATTTTCGAATGTTAGGTTATTACAGTTTAAAATTTACACTACGTTTTACAATTGAATATGAATTTTTAGTATTACTCGTAAGTACAATTAATTATTTAGTTTGTAGTTACGTACATCTAGCATAGAAATTTATTGTTTTCTAAGTAGTATGGTACTAACCTGTTTAAAATGCTAGTTCGAGTAAAGTTGCAGTCATCCATCCATAGCACTTTATTAATAAAATTAGGGTCAGCCAATTGCAAAATTCAAGACCGCTGGGGAAATCACAAGTTTCTAAAGCCTGAACTTTCTGAAAATGATACGGGTTCAGTGAGTTTTCACGTAATATTCTGGAACCCATATCGCGAAGGCATAGAAGCACTTGCACACTGTTATGGAAACTTCTCCTATATTCAGTAGCTGCGGCATGCATTTCGTAAACATTCTCCGTATAAAACTACCATTTCCGCATATACGAAAGTTGTAGCATTAAACATTTTGAATTTACAACCAATACATGAGACCGAAATAAACAAACTACTGCTTGTATTCTTTCCATCCCCCCCTCCAAATGTGTGGTGTGATCTCCAAATTTGGGTGGAAAGAAATTCGGGAAATGCGGAAAGTCCGACTAAATGGTGTAAATTTGAAAAACACGCTGTAGTGTTAGACGATATTATGTATGTAAACATGATGTGACAACGATATTTCCTTCGTCACTCGATTGTCATATGGCTGCGCCATCAGAAAGTTTGTAGCGGACCAGGAGCGTCGTGTTACCGAATTTTATAGGGAGATTTGTTTATTATTTTAAAGGTCGAGTAAAACATTTTTTTTCGATTGTCTGCCTTTATTAGGCCCTCCGAATACGTGGTTAAAATTAATGACATTATGACTGACTCACCCTGTATATTTTTTTGTGATATCGAATTTTCATTTAATAGTGCACATATCCCTGAATATCTTTCGGTTAAGTTCTGAATTACCCTGTATTTATTTATACGTAAATTATAGTTTTATTTGGAATTTGAGTATTATTAGTACTTACTAAAATCCATTACAGTAGCCTTTATATATAATATATTGGATAGGTATTTATATTAAATTTCCCCAACAGAATATCCGAAGATTTGTTCAGAGAAGACCTGATTACGGAAGACGACAAAGCCAAAATAATGAGGGTCCTGCTCCTAAGGCACAGACACGTCAACGAGCATCACGACAGGGGATTTAGATTCACCACCAGGAACAAACACAGCTACACATCCCTGCAGGTAAGGAGCGATACGTTGCCCTACTCCACAGTTTCATCTCATTCTTCCTGTCATCATTTTGAAATATAATTTTCACTTTCTCTTATTATTTCACATTTATTAACATTCGTCAGGTTGGCCGTTGTTATGTTCATATTATGTATGGCAATTCACGAATAAAAACGAGAACTAATTCACAGTTGAGAAAATCAGTAGAATTTATTAATTTATCCACAATCACTTTATAATCGGACTTTTATCTCCACATATGAACCGTCTACTGATACTTTATCGCTAGTGGAATAAAGTAATTTTAAATGCATAACATCTGCCGAAGTTTGTGAAGAATTTACACAAGTTACGGATGTCTCTTCAAGGAGCAGCTATATTTTCTAAAATCCTAGATGTTTCTTGCAGTATTAACACCATACCGTTTAATGGGTTTACGATCAGTACCTTTATTGGCCAATAAAGTTATTGAAGTGCGCCTCATACAATGACCAATATATGCTACTGGATTTGCGATATTTAGGAATGAAGCAACTATTGAGGGTACCTTCGCCAATGCATTGATTCCAACAGGCTGTGAAGTATATTTTTGTTTGATGTATCATAAAAAGAATCTATCTTGTTTTAAGCGAATTGGATGCAGAGAAATATATTTTCTGTATATTTCAACAGCATTCACTCAAAATCCTTCTTCTATAATAGTAAATTTTCCTCCCTTGGTCTTGGTGTTAGGTATTGAAACAAGAAGGTAACTGCCAACATCCTGTACGTCAGTAATTTTCAAATTTGTCCATTCGCAGCATCGACAGACACAGAAACCGCCATTATTTGTGTAACCTAAAATAATTCAAAGTTCACTATGTACCTAATAACATGTAAAACGTAAAGAGATATTGCCATAATCATGAAATATTCTTTATCGGAAGCCGCAGTCAACAATTATTCAATATGTGCTCTTTCCAATGCCGCAGCTTTTTTGCTTTGTATATATTTTTGTATTTATATTTTCCAATATATATATTTTTGTAGGCCTTTGTAGTAGCCTTCAACATCGAATACTTCGACCACATAAATGAAATTGCATATTTTTTCTTCAAATTTAAAAAACACGATAGCATGGGTTCTTCATTTATTATGATTACTCTCCGTTTTTTCCTCCATTCGTTAAATTCGACGAACACCTCTTCGTAATGTTCCCTGGATTTCCCTGGCAATAGATGGAAAATTGCTTCTTGAGTTTCTTCGAAAACAGCCATAGGAACACAATTAATTTTCCCAAATTCATATAGAACTGTTTATTAAATAATTGACAACGTACCATAGCAACAAGTAGGTATAATAAAACCTATCGCGTTTCATTGAGTACTAAGAAATATCAAGTCGTGCAAATATTTTTTTTAATTAAATTGCAGTAAATCTGACTCCACAAATATGATTATGATGTGATTATGGATAAAACATTGTATTGCATTCGTGTTTTAATTGTCTTTTATCCACTTATATAAATATCGAACTACGTTCTCGCGTTTAAACATTCTTGCGTGGATAAAATGCTACTTAAAATACGTATACAATAAATATTAATTTTTTGTGTCGTCAATTTAAAATATAATAACGGCCCGCCACCTGCCACTCTCCTCTTTTTTCCTCCACGTGTTTTCATCGCCCTCCAACTGGTTGCAGTCGCTGTGGCTGGAGGACGGAGTGAGCTACGACGCCGCCATGTTGGCCCGGTGCTCCATGTGCTCCGCCCAAAGCCAGCTATACGCCCCACACGTGCTGCCACGCGGCCCCTCTTTTCCATACGTAATGTCGCTCGACGCACGTGTGTCTCTTTTCTTTCTTTTTTTCCGTCACCCATTTTGGTAGAACTTTCTTTTTGTTTGTGCATGCAGTTAGATTTTTGGGTTTGCAGATTGTATTTACAAATCAATTGTGACATAAATTGGGATGATGCATAAGTTCCTAGCGTTTTTGGTCGCCTTACATGAATGCCATAAACAAATAGTTTTCTGGTTTGCTTTAAAAATCCTCTGTTATTTGACGTATATCAAAATTGTTTTAATGTCATACTATAGATGAGCATTACATTTTGCCTTTGTATACTTAATAAAAAAAAACGACGATGTGAGGTTATTAGAGATCGTAAGTTATAATATTTTCTGAACATTTTTTGCTTTATTTTTACTACCTTTTTATCATGGAGGAAAGTAACCATAGGACGTTGACTTTAACAACTTTACTGAGGTGGACGAAATAGGCTAAAAATATTTCTTCTTTGAAATTTGTTACTACCTTTTCGTTACAACAGCACAACAGTATGCATACTGTTTCTCAGATCTTTCTTTTCATTTATGAGTAACAAATCCAAATGTGCCTTATCAGCACCTTTTAATATTGCCTCTGGAAGTTCTTCATCCGAAGAATTCATTTTAATGTTCTTTCTTCTTCTTTAGCACATAAATTACCTTTTTTGCAGCCACACTGTACCTTTGTGAAACGTATGAGGACCATTTGTCTAACGTGTGACAGCTGAATTAAATAAAATCTATGTTTGACTGTTAGCGTGACGTAATTTTTGAAAGATGTTAAATTGAAGAAATAATAAATTTTACATCATAAACTGAATAAAAGCATGCTTAAAATAGATAAAAAATATTCACATAGCTTTAATGTAGTATACCTATCGAAATAGCCGTATTATAAAGACTAAAATAGATTATAAATTGCGCATTTTCCAAATATTTACTTTTAAAGTTAAGCTTTTAAAAACAAAATGCCTTAGGGAAAGTAAACCTTCAGACACGCTCGTAGAAGAAAATATTATGGAACGTCAAGAAAAAAATCGCGCGTTTTCGCCGTATAATTCTGTTTGAGCAATATAATTGAGGCAATGGATAGTTATTGTGCCGTTATCTTGTTTCAAAGGGGAGCATTTAGAAATATCATCTTACTAACGTAGATCATTTTCACTTTAATTCATGATAATTCATGCCAATCAGCCCGGTAATCGATCAGTATGATTAGTCATAGTCACCAGTCAACCCTTGTACCTTTGCATTACATGGACAACGTTCAAAAATTGAATGGGGGGGGGAGGGGAATGACGCCAACATTTGTGCTTCTTTTCACGTTATTGTTTATTAACATAGACCGGTTGTGTCCTGGATTGTTATTGCTTACGAAATGTGGTGCATTGACGTTAACGCCAAGGGCAATAAAGAATGGCCTAGCCCTAACAGAAATAACTCTCCCAGCACAGCTAGTATTCATCCGCGTAACCTGATTTTCTGTATCTGGTAGGGCAAAAAAGTTATCGGGGAAATGTAACTATCATTATTATTATTGTTTATTGTTAACAAATGACTTGAGGCCACAATTCTTAAAAATTGATCAAATGGCTTTATATCATGATAACTCCTTCTCACACTGTTAACATCACAACAACAACTATTCGGAACCTCCATATTCTACTTCCATAAAAAAAAACTTACCAGTTCGTTGAAATTCAATTGTAATTGTAAATAAGTATGTCCTTGATTAGTTCATGTATTTCCTTTATTAAAACGAAATAAATTTTAAATCCAATAACGACACTGCGAACTTATGCATCGATCTACCTAATATTTGCTGCTTTAGAAAAGTGTATATGTATTTTAGTAACCTGCAGGTTATAGGTAAGTATAACATTTCTCGCAAAAGATGCCACCCTAAAATTGGACACAGTATACAGTAGATTGTTAACCTATTGAAAACATTTCCATACATATAAGTATTGATTGATGTCAAAAATTTAAAAGCCAACAAGTTCCACAATTTTTAACATTTAACATGTGACGAAATATTAAAATGCAATTTTCTCGAAAACTGTTGCCGAACGAATTTCAACGAGTGCCTTTTTATGTAAATATCCTTTTTTTGGTGTTAAATTATCAAAAAAATATACACAAAAAAGTTTGGGTATTTTTGAAACACTACCACCCTTGTTTTACCCGCTCCTGAACTAATTTTATTGATTCCTTCTTATTTTTTCAAAAAGAGCAAAACAAGTTATGGGATTTTGCCAAATTTGATTAATTTAAATACGCTTATGGGATATACTACTTAAAAATCGTCATCAAGAACTAACCTCTTACATACACTAAAATTTATGCTTATAGGTTAAGAATCATTCTGTATTTATAAATGATAATATATTTCACTTTAAATAATAAAAAGAACATACTAATAAAAACAGGTGCCACGGAACCAGATTAAGTATTTATGGGGGGTAGGTGACGTGTTATATGATTTATATAATTTCATGGCAAATTCAGAACATTGCAGAGTGGGCCAAAATTTATTCATATTAGAACAAAATGCCACAATTGTAGGTACAATTTTTTGGTAAGTAAATATTCTCTCCTATTTGAGAGGTTAGTAAAGCATGTTGAGCACAGAAATTATTAAAATAGATATTAGTGCGACGTTTATATAAGTTTTTATGTTTTATTCACATTTATATATTCCCCGCTTGAATAAAAATATTAATGAAGAAGTTGTACGGGAAAAGTTATCATCTCATTTTCAGTTTGCATTAAAATATGCAGTTAATAATTGACTTGTTGAATGGCTGGTTTAAAAAATGTTCAAGAGGGCCTTGCCTACTGTGCCAAGCAAGTTGAGACACGTAGATTTTTGGGCCCTATATAATCTCCCTTAAACCGTGAAATCAATTCAGTTTGCTTCTAGTAACTCTTAATGTTAAAGAAATGTTTTTTTGTACTTACCAAATTTACTAAATGGTCTCTAGAGTTGAATATATTGACGAACGTGTCAAAGAAAAAACTGTAAGTTACAAACAAACTATATCATTATTCATTACAATATAACATAGTAATTTTGCTATTAATTATTATATTAATTGTTAGTAATTAACAGTGTTTTTATCTTAGTTTCTAACAAGGATTTACCAACACGTAAATTTAATGTGACATATTTTAATTACGCTAACATGCATCCGTCGGTCGGAAAGATAAATGAAAGCAATTGAAGAAAATGAGAGATTTTTATTATTACTGACTCCATAGTCTACAGATATCCTAACAAAACGGGCCACTGATTTGATCGGCCATATACAGGGTGACCCTTAAATAAGTACAAATATTTTAACTGCTGGTGAAAGCCATTTTTAAAAATTTCTAATATTTACGGAGATATATTTTGTTAAATACCCACATTTTGAGGACCGCTGTCATAACCAACCTAATGAACCATAAGATTTGTTGCGAGGTTGCCATATCTCCTCTAATATAAATATTGGTGTAATAGTAAAGTAATACGGTTAAATTCTATTTTAAAAATACTTGTTTGAAGCATAAGTACAGTAAAGTTGGGTATGTAGTATGATATGCAGTATTATTAACATAAATTTTAACTGCTTAACTTACCTTACTATAAACGATTAAAAATTAATTTCCGCAAGTTAAATACATACTACCATATAGTATTTAGGAAGATATTACGTGATATTACTATGTTCAATGTTCAAAAATTATGCATAAACGTACAAGTAATCTACATTTCACAAGTTAAATATCATTGTACACTGTTAGAAAGAGACACAAGACAAGATTTCCTAAAATTATTTTATGAATAACGAAAAACTATGATTTTCACACAGCATATTAAATTTAATTTTTGCCACGTAACCCCAAATGAGTCAGTATTAACCATTTATTTCGAATCCAGAACCATAAAGTGACTTCGCACTTTAATCAGTGAAACAAATTTTAAAAATAAAGATACACACAATATTAAATAACAAAATAGCAGCTTGAGGTATGCGTTTAATATCAAGAAAAGCAAAGACATTTGTGTAACACTGGCAACACTGTGAACCACACGTTCAATCTGCAGTGCTATGTCAGCGGTCCTCAACAAGTTTTCTACAGAAAAATTACAAAATTTATTTAAAATTTCACTTTTTTATTTCTGCTTTTTTTGTAAAAAAAAACTATTAATTATGTGTTCCACACAGTGACCTATACTGTTGGTTAAAATATTTGTACTTATTTAAGGTTCACCCTGTATGCCGTCGTTTTTAGCACCAAGTCGTAAATCACGTGGAAGGGGGAAGGACGAGCATTATCAACACTAATATTAATTATTTTTATTGTTAATGAAATGAGTGTTTTTATCATAATATCTAACAAGGATCTACTTGTAACATGTAAATTTATTGTAGTATATTTAAATATAAATTATACGAACATGCGTTCGTTAGTGAATAATGATAATTGAAAAAAATCAGAATTGATTTTTATTATTAATGATACCGTAGTCTAAAGATATTCTAATAAAACGGGTCATTTATATGAATTAAATATGTGTAGCCGTTTTTTACAATAAGTCGTAAATCACGTTGAACATTGAGGGGCGAGTATAATCAGTACTATAGTATTATAGGTAATTGCGCTTATACGAGTTATTTATAACATCACTGTGCTAGGTATTAAAATTTAAAATGTGTATAATAATTACATTATAATAGCTTTTATATCAATTTATAATAATTAAGAATTATAATAGCCGACAAAATAGCCAGATTTTCGGAAATCTTAATATTAATGTAATATTTAAATTTTGTAGAATTTTTAATTTAGCATTTTTTACAACTTTTAAGATTTGTTTCTTCTATTAGCAAAATTAAGACTATAATAACTTCTTGCTATCGTATATAAGACCAATTATAAAGGAAATTTGGACATATATGTATGGCAACTTTGGACAAGCCTAGTATTTGAAAATATATAGAGTATTCAAAAACTGTCCTACACTTTTGCGGATACAAAAATTGTTAAAACTAGACATAAATAGTTACTTTTATATTAAGTGCGCAAGTGGTCCAGACCGTAGGTCGAGAGAAAAAATCAATCAAAAGAGCCACATTTTGATATTAATAATAAAATAATAAAAGTTAATAATCAGACATTTGCACTATTAAAAGTGGTGTAATATTTATTTCTTAATTTATTTTTTTAACAATTCTGGTGTTAAGGCAAACAGAATGTCAGACACTATCCTGTACATTAACTTTACGACAATTACCACAACAATAAAATCCATAAGAAGCTCCAATAACTTCATTCTAAATTTATTGAGCGCTCCTACTACAACACTTCCGCGGGACACTGCGTATGAAATCATTGTCTACAATAACATTTACACCTTGGGTTATTATAAGCCTCACTATCTAAGTCGAATGTTTGTACAACGATTCACTACCTAGTATGATTTTGTGTTGGAAAAAATGCACGTGTATATTTACAAATTTGCAATATTTTTTATACCAAAAGCAAACCGCCGATTTGAATAATACGTTCAAAATTTGTATGCGTGTCTTCTGACATGATCTTCTGTTACCATTAACTACTGAAATCATTTCCTATAAATCAACTTCATATTAGAGAATCTGTAGATGTAGTTATTATGGAAATTTTAAAACATTTTAGTATACAAGTAAATATAATCATTCTCTTGCAACTTCTTCATTATAAATTCTCGACGGTTTTACCCATTGTCGATGATTCCCGCAGAACCTTCACGACACCGAAAAGAGGAAGGTGAGTTTCCCCCTAGACGGTTCCTTAAAAAATGGCGAAGCCGGAGAGAACCTCTTGAAAAATAACGACACAGTCGTCGACATGAAGGAAGACACATATTCTACCAGCAATGAAGACGTAAGAAGAGCAAGAAACGACGCGATTCTAAGAAGAATACCTGCCGGCGCCGAGGGTTCCGCCGTCTTAGTGGGCGAAGTCGACTTTTTGGACCAACCAGCCATAGCTTTCATCCGTTTGGCCGAAGGGGTCGTGGTTCCGTCGCTTATCGAAGTCAATATACCCGTTAGGTTGGTATATAAACATTCCTGGTCTTTCAGATTTTTTAATCACGTTCTCCTGCAGGTTCATATTTCTGCTGCTTGGACCAAAGTTGCCCACCATCGATTATCATGAAGTTGGCAGATCCATCTCTACGCTGATGGCGAATCAGCATTTCCACGACATCGCCTACAAGGCCGAGAACCGCAAGGAACTGCTCTCAGCAATCAACGACTTCCTCGACGACAGCATCGTGTTGCCTCCCGGCGATTGGGAGCGACAGGCGCTCTTACCCATCGAGGAAATCAAGGCGAAAAGCGAAGCAATAAAAAAACGCAAAGAGAATGCCTTAAAGAAGGCGAAAGAAGCTCAAGGAATCGAAGAGAAACCTTTACTCGTGGCAGGTGGGAATATTTCCGATTGTTTGAGGGTACATCCAAATAACGAATCTTAAATTTTTTAGGTGGTGACGACGGCAAGAAGCCACCTTTTGGCAACCCCTTAGAACGTACGAAAAAGCCTTGGGGAGGTCTCATCAACGACGTCAAACGGCGCTATCCTCACTACAAAAGCGACATAACGGATGGCTTGAATGTTCAATGTCTTGCTGCGTCAATTTTTATGTATTTTGCGGCCGTATCGGGAGCCATCGCGTTCGGAGGTCTCACAGGAGATAAGACTAAAAACTACATAGGGATATGTGAGACTCTGCTAGCCACCAGTATCGGAGGCATCATTTTTGCGATATTCGCAGCTCAACCACTCGTTATAGTCGGAACCACGGGAGCTCTGCTGCTCTTCGACGAAAGTCTATTTCAGTTCTGCATGTCAAACGACATAGAGTTCTTAACCACGAGAGTTTACATAGGACTATGGCTGGCAGTTATAGGCGTGCTAGTGGCTTGTTTCGAGGGCAGCGTGTTCGTAAAACTCTTCTCGCGTTTCACTGAAGACATATTTTCCACGCTGATCGTTTTGATCTACCTTATCGAGAGTGTAATGAAGGTGTGCTTCCTGTTCCACAGGCATCCTCTTTTGCCAAATTATTGCGAGTTTGAGGCTATCGTGTACAAGAACATGTCGTATTTGGATGGTTCGAATACCACCACCGCGTACGGTCAGAACAAGACAGAACTAGTTGTACCGGTGAGGGATATAATCAAGCTCCCTACGGAAGATGCTCACGGGATCCCGATCAATAGGCCTAACACTGCCCTCTTCTGTACCATTCTGACATTCACCACATTTGCCATAGCTTACTATCTCAGGATGTTCAGGAACAGCCAGTTCTTGGGGCGAAGTGTGAGTATTTATATATATTTTAACACTCATTCCAGTCAATTTCTGAAAGTGTAAAATATGTTTGTCTGGTCCAAAAGCTTTATTTCATTTATGTATTACGATGATACATCATATGAGGATTAAAAGTCCATAATTATTTCTAATTTTCATTTTTGGATAGATTGCAATAATTCAGATTTTTATTCTGATAAATTTTCAAATCAATCAATTCAAAATTGGTCCATCATAAGTCAAACACCAGGAATTTGTCAGGTGAGATCACCATTGAGCAGTTGTGGCTGTTCATGTTATCTCATAACTGATAGAAGGACATTAATATGTGGGATGTGGTGTATATCTACTCCTAGTGTGAAAATATCGCGGCTGGCAATACAGGTTTGGACTTTCAATAGTAGCGATAGTACAGTGGGACACTTTTTGCTTGTGGCTGTATTCAGCACCACTATCGAGAAACCAGTAACCACTAGATTTACACATGCTACATCTTGAGTACTCATGTCCTGTCAGTTATGACAGAACGTGAATAGCCAGGGTTGCTCAAATTTCAACTAAATAGCTCTTACTATTCAGAACATAGATACAAAATTTTTTTTTTTTTCAAATTTTAACGCCCTGTATCTGTAAAACAAAGCCGTTGCGGACCCATGTTTTTATGAACTTTTTATCTTAAAACCAATCATAGATTAATCCCGGTTAATTAAATTAATTAAGTTTGTGCACATACTTAATTAACACCCTGTATAACCCTGTTTAGGCATAAATTCAGAGCTGAAAATCTAAATTTAGACATTAAAGTCTGAATTCGGAGATTATAGTCTGAATTAAGAAAATATTGTGGACAGGACCCTTCTGCGGCTTAGTATATTTTTTTTATCTATACAGTGTCTCCCGTTTTTCAGGTTAACACCTCTAAAAATGTGAGAAGATTCTGGAGTTCCCGCAAGCCAATTGGACAAAGAAACAATACATACACTACAAGTTTAATTGCGGCCACAGTAAAAATGATTAATGTACAAAGAATGTATTGAATTATGAATACTAAATTGTTAAAGAACTCCATGATACCTCCTTCCACTCCAACACATTTTTCCAATCGTCTTCTTAAATTTAAAATTATTTTATGTCGCTATAGTAAAAACAATTAACATACAAAAAATGTATTAAATTATTAATACTAGCTGTTAATTTTGTGAAATAATTTAAGAAGACGATTGAAAATATGTGTTCTCCTGGAAGGAGGTACGGTGGAGAAAACTAAAATTTAATTTAGATTAACCTTTTGTCATTTTTTTTAACAATTTAGTATTCATAATTCATTACATTTTTTGTATATTAATAACTTTTACTGTGACCGCAAAATGTTAATCTTGTACTGTATGTGTCCTTTGTCTGATTGGTATTTGTTTTCCATGGTAATGTTTGACTTGCTTATTATAATTTTTGGTTGTCAGATTTTTTGCAGTTTGGCGCCCATAAAAATAGGTGCTGAAAAATAGTACCTTTTTAATAAAAATATGCCAAATACCACTTTTTGGAAAAACTTGCTTGGCTTTTGTCATCAATAAAATGGTTAAGAGACTAATTGTAAAAAAAGCTTACCGAAATTCTACAGCCTTTTTTACATTTCTAGAGGTGTTAACCTGAAAAACAGAACACACTGCAGAGTAGTATCAATATGTTGCAGTATACCAGGAAAAAGTGTTTTCGATCAGTACCCTCGAGTACTCAGATAAATAAAAAAAAAATAATAGAAAATCCTTATTCCATCAGTGCCATGAAAATTATGACTTTTTTAGGCCAGGAGAGCTCTGGGTGATTTCGGTGTGCCAATAGCCATAGTGTGTATGGTGTTTGTGGACTACATGGTACCGCAGACCTACACGGAGAAACTAAATGTACCTGAAGGATTGTCTCCATCCGATTCAGAACACAGGGGATGGTTTATACCACCAGGTGGCACCGATAAACCTTTCCCGTTGTGGCTTATGTTCGGTTCAGTGGTTCCAGCAATGCTTGTCTATATTCTGCTGTTCATGGAAACGCATATTTCAGAGTAAGTGTACAACAGAAAAGTACGTCAAATTCAAAATATAAATCTCTTGTTATTTACAGATTGATCATCAGCAAGCCCGAACGTAAGCTGAAAAAGGGAACTGGCCTACACTTGGATATAGTCATAGTCTGCATAACGAACATTCTCTGTGGGTTCTTTGGACTACCATGGCTCTGCGTGGCCGCCGTCAGATCTATTGTTCACACCGCGGCCCTCACTGTGATGTCACGTACTCATGCACCTGGCGAGAAACCCCATCTGATAGAAGTTAAAGAACAGAGACTCTCTGCATTAGTCGTTTCACTTTTTGTAGGTAAGTGAAATAATAAGACAGTAATTTCATTTTTTAAACAAAATTGATTTACCCAATGATTATTATATATTTTTTATTAGGTATTAATAATATTGTGTGAAACTAACTACTCTGGAAACTATCTATCTATCTAACTTCAGAAATGACTAAAACGACAAGGCTATTTACTCAGAGACATGTTGATGTCAGTATTCATTTTACCCTCCGGTTTTTTTATAAGACAAAATGCCATGTCTATATGAAACAAATACAAATACCAAATTTAAAAGCAAGAGAAAAAATATTACAATCAATTATTTTTATCAATCTTATAATTAAGTTTTTTAATAATTTCTAAGATTTATTTTTTAATTTTTTCTATATTTTTTTTCTTTATTTACCTTATTAACTTCTCTCAGCTCTCTTTTTTGTTTTTTTCTTTTTTTAAATTTGGCTATTACATTTTTTTATTGTTCTTTTTCATTTTTTTTTTACAAATTTCTACGAGCAGAATATATGGACACTTTACATCGAAGGTTCATCATGGCGATTTAATTCACAAACATGTCACAACCACGGATTAGTGGGTTATTTTATACAACAGAATTGAATTTCCAGAATTGTTCTTTCAGATGGTCTTCTATTTATGTGAATTAAAATGTTTTCAAAAATTAAATTTTGAAGCAACAATATCAGATGTGTTGATAATCTGTTAAAATTAATATAAATTAAAAACCCTCCCCTACTTTATTGAAACATTTGGCCTTTATGCTACGATTTTTTTCATAATTTTTTTTTTGCCGACAAAAACCGCGGAGCAGTTAGTCTCACACAATATTACGAGTCTTAACAACTATATGTTGGAACAAACACTTATTTTGAATGATATAATGATTTATTTATTTATTTATTTACAGGCAAGCCCACTTAAGTAACAGTATAAAAAATGTAGAATAGTGCAAACAGTCATACTAAAAATAATGAAACAAATAGTTAAAACAAGTGAAATACAATTAAATATACAATCACACAAAGCCAGAAAGCAATAAAATACAGTAAACAAAAAACATACATATACTATACTAAAAACAATTACAAGAACAAAATGACAAATTGAGAAATTTAGGAAAAAGGAAAATGTTAACTCAAACATCAAACCTGTGTGCTTAGAAGACGCTTCTTTAACCTATCTAACGATGCATCAAATACGTCTACATCAGTAACTGCATTTGCCATTCTATGCATTCTCGGTATACAGCTATTTAGAGTAACATTCATTCATTATTAGAATTCCTTTGACCGTGTTCTTATTTTAAGACTTAGAAATACGACTAAAGACATCTTTAATGCAATTCCATATTATTTCTACAATACAGAAGTCATTCTTGTTTGTACTACAAATTATTTAGGGAACGTTTAAAAATGTTGACCACTATACTAGGTATTAGCTTACCAAAAATAAACTGTGGATTCTACGATCAAAAATTCAAATTATCTTCTTCAGTCGAGCAGAGGGAATTTTTTTTTGCAAAAAATCCGTAAGGAATATGACTCAAAAGTAATTTTTTTTTAACAAGTGGATTGGACATTAGTATACAGCGTGAGTCAGTCATAATGTCATTAATTTTAAGAGGAGATAGGGAATAATGAGCATAATACGAATATGCGATTAAAAAAAAATCTAAATGCATATTTACGCCGAAAGTAAATATTTTCAAATCATTACGTAAACTCCCTTTTCAGACTGTCACTGACCGCGCATAAACCATTTAGGTACATTACATGAAAATCATATACCCAATGGGTAAATTATTAGGAGAAGATGAAAAGTGTTTTGTGTTTAAATACTAAGTAATAAAAAACCTTCGTGTTGTCGGCAAAAATACTGTCCAAATTCGAAACGGCATTCCTCTGATCTAATGCTCATGAAAGTTATCAAGTAAATCTTGAGCTGCCGTATTATTAGGTCAATAACCTAGTTACCTAGTTTTTGTACTGTTATTTAACAACAAGGAGTAGAGCTAACTTGTTTATCTAGATACATGAATGAATTTTCCTTAAATATTAATAATTAATAAAAACAAATTTAGATAGTAAATAAATATTTTCGAATGTTAGGTTATTACAGCTTAATAATTTTGATATTACATTTTCACTACGTTTTACAATTGAATATGAATTTTTAGTATTGCTCGTAAGTACAATTAATTATTTAATTTGTAGTTACGTACATCTAGCCTAGAAATTTATTGTTTTTTAAGTAGTACGGTACTAACCTGTTTCAAATGCCAGTTTGAGTAAAGTTGCACTTACCCATCCATAGCACTTCATTAATAAAATTAGGGTTAGCCAATTGCAAAATTCACGATAGCTGGTGAAATCAACAGGTTCTAGAGCCTGAAAATAATACGGGTTCAGTGAGTTTTCACGTAATATTCTACAGACCTAGCTTTGAGATATCTCCAATCGCATTGAAATGGTTCTTATAGAAATAGTGCTCCTCAACTAAATTTAAAACAGCTTCTATCACATTTAAGCACTTGTACACTGTTAGGGAAACGTCTCCGATATTCAGCAGCTGCAGCATGCATTTCGTAAACATTCTCCGTAAAAAACTACCATTTCTGCATATTAAAAATTTGTAAAATTAAGCATTGTGAATTTACATACGCGAGATTGAAATAAACAAACTACTGCTTGTGCTTGTATTCTATCCATCCCTTCTCCAAATGTGTGGTGTGATCTCCAAATTTGGGGGGGGGGGAATGCGGGAAATGCAGAAAGTGCAAATAAATGGTGGTAAATTTAAATAACACGCTGAAGTGTTAAGACGATGTTATGTATGTAAACATGATGTGGTAACGATGTTTCCACCAGCATTCGATTGTCGTATGACTGCATCATCAGAAAGTTTGTAGCGTCGTGTTACCAAATTTTATAGGGTGATTTGTTTATTTTTTTAACGGTCGAGTAAAAATTTTTTTTTTGATTTTCTGCCTTTATTAGGCCTTCGGAATACGTGCTTAAAATTAATGACATTGTGAAAGACTCACCCTTTATATAACTTTTTTTTATTATTTTTTGATCCCCTATCACGTGGTACTATGCATTGTAGTTATTTCAATGTCACCCTGTAGAAGAAACGATAGCAGATTATCGACATTGTTGATTCAAAGTTTAATTTTTTAAATAACTTTAATTTATATGTTATTTTTTTTATAATTAAACATTTGATTCAATTTAAAATGGAAGAGGTCATCTGAATAAGCAATCCTGGTCAGATCTCATCTATTGTGGCTGTTTGTATTCTTATATGTTCAAAAGTTAATTTAAATTTTGAAAATTATTGAATGATTTTGTTAAGCGAAGTAGATATGTCTTATTTAGTAAATTTAGCTAGATATATGTTCAATTTAGATGTTTACTGAATCCAACTTTGTCTATGGAATTGTTCCTTATCATATTTGGAATAAAACAAGATACATATGACTTCATTAATAGGATTTGTAGGAAAATTGATTCAAAATATCTTAAATGTCTTTAAAATACAACAAAAAAGATCATTTTTATGATACATAACGAGAAAAACCTGACATATATAGTACATATTTTAGCCACGACCTTCGTCATTATCGAAAAATTCTATTTCTTACAGGTCTCTCTGTGTTGATGGCGCCTCTGCTGAGACTTGTGCCGATGGCTGTGGTAGTGGGAATATTTCTGTACATGGGTGTGGCGTCCATTGATGGTATTCAATTCTTCGACAGGATGAAACTGCTCTTTATGCCCGTCAAACATCATCCGCAGGCTTCGTACGTCAGAAAGGTAAGTGACGAATTGCTTTCAATAGAACCAATTGTCAACAAAAGAAATAAAATAAATTGAAATATATAAAATGTGGCGCCTTTAATGCAGAATATTGAAAACCTAGATTCCGGAAAACAAATGATATAAAATAATATAGGTTGGCAACAGCCAAACAGTATCTAAAATAAAATCAACAAAATTTTACTATTTTTGGTGTGCTAAATCCAAAAATAATTTTATTTTTGCAATATTAGTTCACGTTTTAGAGATACATGATGCTACGTGTCCCTATATATTGACACTGTAATCGCAAAAACGTACGTAGTATAGTCGTATATTCCGTGCAGACAGATGATGCAATCGACACGATAGTGTTACATCAGGTACAAAGGATGTTATTTCGGCCATAATTTCTCTGAAAGTGTGTAAACAGTCCGGATTACTTTTGTTACGTTTGTAGTGAAGTGACTTGCATCTCAGATGTGGTCTATTACTCCATTGATAAAAACTGCATATCAGCTTTATTTCGGTTGCAAAATAGGGGATCAAGACAAACAGTGAGCTTCCCATATCTGCTGTAATTCATGTGCTACAAGTCTGAGAAACTAGTTAAATCGTAAAAAACGTTCTATGCGCTTTGCTGTCCCAATGGTCTGGAGAAAGCCTACAAATCATATTAACGATTGCTATTTTTGCATGATACCTCGTGTTGGGCAAGGCACAGGTATATCGAAGAAGAAAAAGTCGGTTATCAACTATCCCAATCTACCATCTGCCATAAGACCTGTACCCCATTGTGACGAACTTCCTATTCCGGAACCCCCAGAAACATACAGCTGCGAATCAGATAACAGCGATACAGCGATTTATCAAGACGAAGACATGCCTACAACATAAAAGACCCTGATTTTACACCGAGCACATCATACCGCCAACTGCATAAAATTACTCAGTCCGAATTAAATGATCCTGTGAGAGATCTAGAACTTCCAAAAACTAAAGCAGAGTTGCTAGGATCAAGATTGCAGCAGTGAAACCTATTGCAAGATGATGTTTCTGTATGTGTTTTTCGTAAACGCCACAAAGACTTGGTACCGTTTTTTGACATGGAGAATAATTTGGTTTTCTGCAATAACATTAGGGGTTTACCAGCGTCCTTAAATATAAACCACATGCCAAAGGAATGGAGATTGTTAATAGACAGCTCAACATTGAGCTTAAAAGCAGTACTATTGCATATTGGAAATACTCTACCTTCTATTCCTGTTGGATATGCAGTTCACATGAAAGAGTCATACGACAACATGAAATACCTACTGACATGTATAAAATACGATGGCAAATCTGTGGCGACCTAAAGGTTGTTGCACTTTTACTCGGTTTGCAATTAGGCTACACCAAGTTTTGCTGTTTTTTGTGTGAATGGGACAGTCGGGCAAAGGCACTACATTACAAGAGACAAGACTGGCCCTTTCGACAATCACTAGACCCAGGTCAAAAGAATGTACAGCATGTACCATTGGTAAACTCCAAATAGATTTTGTTGTCACCACTGCATATCACATTGGGCCTAATGACAAATTTTGTCAAGGCATTAAATAGAGATGGGCCAACAAATGAAGAAAAAATTAAAGAAGGTATTTTTGTTGGGCCACAGGTTCGAAATATTTAGAAGGACGAACAATTTGATAGCACCCTAATAGATATTGAATAAAATGCTTGGAATGACTTTCGCTTGGTGATCACCAATTTCTTGGGAAACCAAAAAGCTGACAATTATGTTACTCTTGTTAGGAATATGCTGTTATGCACTTCCTACACTCACACTTGGACTTTTTCCCTGAAAACTGCGGAGCTGAAAGTGATGAACACGGCGAACTTTTTCATCAGGATATATTAACTATGGAGAAAAGGTACAAGGGAAAGTGGAATCCTTCCATGCTTGCAAACTACTATTTGACTCTTGTTAGAGATGCTCCAGCAACAATTCACAAAAGAGGAGCAAAAAGACAGCGCAAAAACTAGTAAGTCTAATGTAAAAATATCTATTTTTTTTTAGTTTGTTAAAAATAAAATAAAAAAATGTGTTTTTGAAAACTGTAACTGAGTTTTTAATTTCATTGTCATTTTTG